>CM057450.1:1726375966-1731375966 GCA_016271365.2 Neoceratodus forsteri
AATCTACCAACTTTTCAAGCTGAGTATAAACTAGCTGATTTACAAAACTCTACCAATAATAAAACTGCAGATTTTATGCCAGCTGCAGACCGTGTCATATACACCTAATACTGTATCAAGATTGACCACTGCTTATTTTGTTGCTGATCCACAAGTTAAGGAACAATCATGCCTTAATAACTCCAATGGTGATCAGCATTCTATTCAGTTGTACTAACATGGTTTAAAGGTGGTACATCCCCTATGCAAACTAATGCTAATATATTAGCATTAGAAGAAAACTCTGGAGATGCATGAACTGCATTAAAAATGCACTCATCTCCAGAAGCAATGCTTGCAGAAATTCATCAAGGATTTGAGAAAATAAATTTGTTGTTTGACTTCTTAAAAGGCTGCCATGCTTCATAGACTACCAAGATGGATTCTCTGGCAAATAGAATAGATGAGCTAGACTCAAGAATGGGTGATGATGAAGATCAGTTAGCTCCCCTTTAAAACACCATAGAACAAAACCAGAAAGAGTTACAGGAATATAGCAGAAAACAGAAGATCTAGAATTTAGCTCTTGGGGAGGCAACATTAAAATCACAAATATACCAGAAGGCACAATTACAATTCAATAGTTTAAGGAACTTTTAAGAGAAGCCTTATATATCCTGAAGAGAAAGTGAAATTAGACTGGGCACACTGAAGTTTTTCTCCCTAAAAAGATTATTTAAGATTTGTTTATGTCAGACCCCATCATTATCAAATAAGAGAAGAGCTCTTAAGAAAAAACAAGGATCGTGAAGGGATTACATGTTAGAGGCACCTTTAATTATTTCCAGATCTCCCCCTGTGCATTTACAAATGAAGAAAAATATTTGATAATATCTTTGATAATATCAAGGTTACTCTTCATGATAAAAGCATTTCTCACACCCTTTTATACCCAGCTGAACTGTGGGTATTCTTGAATGAGAAGCAATTGTTATTTAACAATCCAAGGGACACACAACAGCATCTTAAAATATATATTTTTCATAGAGAAGGCCCCGGGGATGACTATAACTCAGAGGCTGTTGGCTCGGTTCCTGGTGCAGTGCAAGCCCTCACTGTGAATAGGGGCAAGCTGCCTTCACAGCCTTCTGAAGGTTAAACTATAATTACAATGCTTTTATAACCCGAGTAAATGTCTTAAATTAACTTCTGAAAAATATGGGGAAAACAGAAAACAGAGCAGTGAAAACAGTAATAGTAACAAACAAAAGAGATGAATTAATACATTGGTTACTGGCTGGAGTTTAAATATATTTGCACTCACATATAGTCATAAGAGCACAGGTTATTGAGGGACTATAATTAACTATTCTGCTATGACTTTTGTAGAGCCTGCTCACTTTTTTACACACATTCAGATTTACTGGTCATCTTTGCAGACTGTCTGGGAGGGAGGTCTGACTAATCAACAAGTACAAGTTATGGGTTAGACATAACTAGTCAAACTTTATCAATCAAACTTTATTTAACCAGGCAATTACATCATTGAGCAAGCTCATTTTCAAGATGGTCCTGGACACATAGGACAAAAACAATTTCAGTGCTGCAACATAACATAGTACACCAGAGATCATTATAGCGTGTAGAAGAATACACTGTAAGTAGGGGTAGTCTGAGAGAAATGGCAGAGACAACAGAAAAAAAAATGTGTTCAAGCAAAACAAAAGTCAGGTACCTATGTGAACTGGTTTTATATTATTTGTATCCCATTAGTAAATTGTCACATAGGACTCATAAATAAAGCAGTGTCAGTGGCTCAGTAGGTAGCACACTCGCCTCTCAGGCTGGGAGAGCAGAGGGCTGTGGGTTCAGTTCCCACATCTGGTACTTGGGTTAATATCCCAGTACTGACACTGTAATGCAGCATGAGAGGGGTGCTACATTTCTGAGGTGCCGTCTTTCGGATGAGATGTTAAACCAGGGTCCCATCTGCCTGGAGTGGTGGTAGTTCAGGTGGATGTTAAAGATCCCATGGCACTTATCGAAAAGAGTAGGGGAATTTCCTCAGTGTCCTGGCCAAATTTCCCTCATTCACTAAAAATACCACCAACAGCTTAATCTGGTTCAAGGTCACTTGGCATTCATCTGTATCCCCCTCCCCCGGGTCGTGCCTGAAAATAGGCAGGATTTGTCTAGTGCACTTACCTGGTCAACAAAAGCTAAATAAAAATAAAATAAAAATAAAAAATAAATTTAAAAGTTAATCCTATTGGCAACTCAACTTAAAGTTTTATTTTGTAATGTAAAGGGTGTCAAAGATATGGTAAAAATTGGAAAAAAAAAACAATATAATATGCTGATCAGATTCAGGCAAATTGCATGCTAGTACAGAAAACTCACTTTCAAGACAAAGATTTCAAATGTATATGTAATCTTTTCAGAGGTCATAGTATTCATGCTCCTTATTCAAACAATTTCAGAGGGGTCACTATCATATTTTAAAAATGTCTTAACTATGATATTGTGAATAAATAAAACTGATAAAAATGGCAGATATGTTAATGGCCACTTTAAGATCTGGTGTTGATAATATCATTCTATGCAGTATTTATGCCCTCAACGAAGGTGATATTAATTTTTTCACTGATTTGTTTCATTACTTTAACAAATCTTTCTAAACCCTTTATTATAGGAGGTGAATTTCATTTTACAATAAACAGTCAGGATCAATCAAGTGGTTCAAAAGAATCGAAATCTGGTTCAGTCAAGAAAGATTATTAAGGGGTTTATGGAGGACCTGAAACTGGTGAATCCATTTTGATATAAATACCGAACCTGGAAGAAGTTCTCTTTTCTTCTCCAGTATTCACAGAATTGTTTTTCTTTTGGTTTCAGAGGTACTCTTATATAGAATTATCAACATAAAATATGGCAAAATTAAGCTTTCAGGATTTCAGAGGGGTTCTTATATAGACTTACAACATAAAATATGGTGCAGTTAAGCTTTCAGATCACGCTCCATTGTTTTTTCTGAAAAAAAAAAGATCATTATAGAGAATAATCCGTGAGATCAGTGTTGGAGATTTGAGAACATGTTATTGAAGGATGAGACATTTAAATATAAATTGAAAGGGGGATCACATGATGCCTTCTGACTGACAGGACGCACAGACACCAAGCTCCCAATCCATCTACTAGAAAGACCTTTATAACTCTTTTTTATGGGATAAAAAAATATCTGAATAACTCTTCCTGGTACAAAGAATGTGTTAGTTACCATCTGAAGAGAAATTAAACAAATTCAAGATGCTAATATGGACAGCGAAATGCGTCAAGCCTTTCCAGCCAGCACGCCACCTCAGACCAATGACAAAAATGCCAAACGCTCTAAAACACAGGCTGCAACTACCAGCAAAAATACAAACTCTAGCAGTCCCACTCTTCTCGCAGAGAACAGATTCCTTGCTGAGATGGCTCACATTAAAACTGCCTTCCTAGAATTGACGTCAGATATCAAATTAATACAGGTAGACCTTAAAGATACTAACAAAAAAATTTCAGATGTTGCAACCCATACGACATCTTTGGAAGGCTGGTAGACATGTTTGGATCCAGAAATTGTAGTGTTGAGACAAAAAATGAATAAAATGGAATTCAAGTTGGAAGACCTTGAAGGGAGCAATAGGAGGAACAATTTAATTATTCTTGGTTTACCTAAAGAAGCCAACGGTTCCTCTCCAATCTTGTTCGCACAAAAGCTCCTGTTGAAAATCACAGGCCCACCACCTCATTCTACTATCTATCATGTGGAAAGGGCTCATCGTTCATTACGGCCTCGCCCCCTCCTAATGCTAAGCCAAGACTACTAATTATTTGTCTCCAGAGTTGCATAGATAGACAGCATATTTTGGCTAAATTCAAGGAACTGCAGGAGATAAAGTGGAAGGTAGCATATCTTCAGATTTCACAGGACCTGCCCCTGGCAACGTGACAGAAAAGAGCTGAATATCATACATCTGTTACCAAACTCATCGCTGCAGGAATTAAATTCGGGATGATCTACCCAGCAAAATTACCAGTGCTTTACCAGGGAAGCTGGAGATCATTTGATAATGCCGAACAAGCTGCAGGAGAACTAACCATCATGTTCCCTGACCTGTTTGCCCATCGCTGATGGGGACATCTTTAAATCTCATAAGAGTGTGTGAAGGATACCATGAAAATGTGTTAAAGGCAGGTGATAAAAAGCTAACTAAATGTTTGGCTGGTCGTTTGCGTTAATTCTAGGTTGCTTCCTTCATTATTTTGGTTCTCTCGTGTTGAAGATTATTATTGGTGGACTTACCCTGTTTGCAGCTGAAGTTCGGAGAAATGCAGCCTTGGGATCCTGACTCTAACCTAACCCTTGATTTATTTAATTTCTCGTTTGGTGCTGCATGCCTGAACATTCCTTTCCTTTGGGATCTCTTGCAGTGTTTGCTGCTTGTGGTGACCGGTTTACCCTAACAGATGTAGACTCCCTATAATGTTCGTGAATCTAGCTAATACAATTGTGAGAAAGGCTAGATGGTTCAGAGGTGGAAATGGATGGAAAGCGTCTAACGCGAATACGTGTTTACCGTCTGAGAACTTCTTCTAGGTCTGGACTGGTCATATTATAACTTACTGATTGACACCAACTGATTCTGAAGTAAATTGAACATTCTCTTCTTTCCTCTAATCTTTTTCTTTCTTTTCACAACCTTGTACTGTTTTTTCTTATCTCAGTGTAAATCGGGCATGCAAGAGCCTGACATACCCTTATCTACAATGGGTAAATATTTATCATTGTTTACCATATTCCTATATAGCTGAACTCATTTTACTAATTTACTGATTAACAGGGAATATGTGTTAGTAATCGTCCCCTTCCTCCCTTTTTTTTTAGTCATCATTTCACATTAAAAAGGGTTAATACCGCCAAATATTGCAAGTAAAATAATCCCTTAAAGAAATGTGTTACTCTTACATACTAGCTTGTATGCTACTGTTAGGTGTAGAGTTTATGGTCATTTCGTAATGTTAATATTAAGCTTGTTTTAACTGTTTATGTCATTTGACAGTTATTTGAATATTGGTCGGGAATTAGTATTCCCATTAGACAATGATTATTATATAGTTAATATTTACTGATTACTGTTTCTTGTTTTTCAGCTGGGGTAGGGTGGGAAGGTGTAATGTGGGTTATCATGGGAGAAGTGGTCATGTTTCTGTTAAGGGGTTTAGAATTCTCACTATTGCTTATCCTCCATGGGGGTCACTTTAATATGCTTGTCAATTTGGTAATGGGAGGGTTGAATATATGTCATTTGAGAGAACTCTTTTGGAAAGGTGAGGTTCAGTGGGAGGGGTTCAGTATTCAAAGGTTCTGGAGGGGGTGGGATCCTGCCACAAATAAGGGTGTTAATTTTATAATGTTGTTTCTGGGTTCTAGGAATAGTAGGGTTAATGTTTATATCCTATATTTAAATTTACATTCTATGATAAATAGCTAAAATGTCTGTTTACCATTTCTGTACATGGAATATTAAAGGGGCACATTCACTGGCCAAAAGAATGAAGGTTCTGTTACATTTCCATAATCTACAGGCTGATGTGGTTTTTCTACAAGAAACTCAGTTATTACCCACCCAGGTGCACTACGTTCATAGACTCTGGGTGGGCCAGGTGTTTGGCTCAGATTTTTACTCCTGCAAAACAGGAACTGCTATATTAATTGCCTGTAGAGTCCCATTCCATTTACTGCAAGGAGTGCCTGATTCAGAAGGCCGTTATATTTTTATAAGGGCAATTTTAGGCCATTCAGAGGTTGTTCTTGGTTCTGTCTATGGACCCAACTCAGATAATCCTGAATTTTTCACAGGATTAGCATCCATACTTGCTCCCTGGTCCATGGCCCCAATCATTTTAGGAGGGGATTGGAACCAAGTCTTATCAAGTAACCTTGACAGATCAGCTCCTACTAGGTCATCCTTATCCCCAGGTCAAAACGCTTTGCATGAATTAATGCACTTAGTGGGTCTGGCTGACCCCTGGAGAATCACTTACCCAGATAGGAAAGAATATTCATTCCATTCCCCTGTACACCAAACATACTCCCATATTGATTACTTCCTACTGAGTATTGATCACCTTCCTGGAATTGCATCAGTTCTGTACTCCTCAAAAGTTTTTTCTGATCATTTCATGGCTCAGTTACAGTTGAATATTACACCCAATATTCAACATGATAGAATCTGGAGGATTAATAATCAAATTTTAAAATCGGAAAATTTCATACATCATTTACAATCATTCATATCCAATTTTATGATAGATAAGGCCCCAACCATGCCAAAAATTGTTGTCTTACGGTGCTCATTAAAATGTGCTTTAAGGGGAGAGTTGATACACTTAACCCCGAAACATAAAAAACAGAGAGAACAAGCTCTCTTTGCCTTACTAGATCAGATCACCAAATTTGAGGCAAACCTCTCAGTATTATCTCCTGAAGAGGAATGGGAGAAGGCCAAGTCCCTTCGTGCCTAGTATAACCAGCTACTGGCTGAAAGGGCTGAACTTCAGATACTCAGATCTAGGATAACCTATTTTGATCAAGGTGACAAAGCTGGGAAACTTTTAGCTCTCCAGTTAAGATCTCAGGTATCTGACAGGATTATTACTTCTTTTCAACTATCCACAGGTACCCTCCTTACATCACCCAAGAATATATGTGAAGCATTTAAGGATTATTATAAAACCTTATATACTCCTACTAACCTCTCTTTTTCCCAACAAATGCTTGATTCTTTTATTAATGATATTGCTTTACCTATGCTGTCTGACTTACAATCCTCTAGCTTAAAAACCCCTAATACAATAGAAGAAATAGCAGAGGTCATTGATTCGTTATCACTGGACAAATCCACAGGTCCAGATGGATTCTCCTCTAATTTTTACAAAGTCCTTAAAAATACTTTGGCTCCTATCCTTTTAAATGTATTTCAATATTTTTACGACAATGGTATCTCTGATTCCTCTCTAACCTAGACTACCATAGTGGTCCTCCCTAAATCTGGCAAGGAATCTGTTATTTGTACATAATTATAGACCTATTTCACTTATTAATATAGACCTAAAAATTTTGGCTAAGATCTTGGCTTCAAGGCTAAGCCAGGTTTGGGATTCCTTAGTTAGTGCAGAGCAAGTAGGATTTATTAAGGGCCGTCATTTATCTGATCACCGTAGGAAACTTGCTTACCTTTTTTCTGTGTCCAAGGATTCTCCTATTCCCACTGCTTTGATTTCCTTGGATGCAGAAAAAGCATTTGATAAAGTGTCCTGGGATTATTTATTTTCCTTACTCCCCAAATATGGTTTCCCCCAGGAATTTTTAAGATGGATTAAAATACTCTATTCCTCTCCCTCAGCATGTGTCCAATGTGGTGCGTTCCACACCATACACCTCAGGATAGGGTACTCATCAGGGATGCCCGCTCTCTCCTTACTTATTTAACCTTTATTTAGAACCACTTTTAAGGAAAATAAATTCCTCCCCATTGGTTTCAGGAATCAAGGTAGGGACTTCAGAATACAAACTATCCATGTATGTGAATGATATTCTATTGCTTATCTCAATCCCTTCACAATGTCTCCCTGCCGTACTTACAATAATTTCCCAGTTTAGTAGTCTTTCTAACTATAAACTGAATCTTGATAAAACAGAAGTCTTGCCCCTAAATCATCACTTTCAGATATTAGAAATAGCTGATATGGGTCTACATTGGAAAACTGATAAGATTCAGTACCTGGGCATTATTTTACACTCTTCTCCTAAGACAATGAAAAGACTCGACCTTGATTTTATAATAGGTAATATAAAAGATGATATTAAATGCTGGTCCCTGCTCCCTGTCTCTCTGTGGAGCTGTATGAGTATAGTAAAAATGAACATATTACCCTGTATACTATACCCTCTACAGATGTACAACTGGGCCTTGCCAAGTGCCTGGTTTATGCAAATTCATACAATTATTAACTCTTTTGTGCGGTCTGGGAAAAAAAAAACAAGAAGGACCTATTGTAAGCTTACTCATCAGAAAATAGATAGTGGACTACAAGCTCCTAACTTCTTCCTATACTATTTGGCAATCCATTTGACTCCCACTATTCTCCCCTTTGGTTGGAAGTTGAGAGAACTCCTTGTCTTGCACAAGGTGTAAATCCTAAGGCTCTTCCTTTTTTACTTAAGAAGAACCTCCCTAAGAAATTGAAAGGTTCCCCATTAGATTCCCTTTTGTTCACCCAACACCAACTCAATATCTTCCTTAAGACTACTGGATACAGAGATGTAATACAACCTCTCTTCAATAACCCTAATTTCCTAATCTCAGGTGCACCGCTCAAGTCTACCCTTTTTTGGCCCAATATAGGAATTGAGACAGTGGATGAATTAGTTAAGAATCATAAACTGATGCAATTTCAGGAGGCCTTTACCCTTTATCATTGGAATTCTATACACATATTCAAATATCTGCAAATCTCTCACATGCTACTATGTCATTTTGGTACTGGATTATGGACTAGCACCTTACCAATGGTTTTGACCCCTTATGTTAACTCACTTCCATCAGCTAACTTAATTTCACATGCTTACAGATTTTTACAAGTTACAGTGGCCAAGTTAGAAAGTCAAAGGACTTATTGGTTGGACTACTCTTTATCAGTTCCTACATCCCCCCAGTGTTGGTCATGAATTTGGAAGCACTTATATGGATATATTAAGTGGGATAGATACAGATTCATAAAGTTTCAAATTTATCATAATTTGTACTATACCCCAGCTAAATTGCACCAGATGGGGTTTTTATCGTCAAATCTCTGTGCCAAATGTTCGCAATTCCCGGGAAATTTGTTACATATGTTATGGTACTGTGATAAGGTTTCTCCATTCTGGAACGCTATTAGATCTCATTTGGACCCACTATTATCCCTTTCAGATAAATTTACTCCTGAGATTTGTATTTTAGGGGATTATGCAAACCTTCCAGGTCACACTCAAAGAGCTCATATGGCATTAATTTCCACTTGAGCCAAAAACAATTTACTTAGACATTGGATGGATACACTTACTCCTTCTCATACTTAATGGTACAAGGAAGTTATGTTTGCCATACAGGCTGAACGGGTTATTACTGGGTTTAATCACAGAATGCAAAAATATAAACAAATATGGGACCCTCTTTACAATTTGTTGTTACTCCAGTCTAATACAGTAACCCCAGGATAATTGCCCCTTTCTAACTTTAACTTACCCTTTGCCTCTATATAAGGTATACCGTAGAACTCACCCAGAAATTATACATGGAATTTAACATTGTGGCAGGGGGATGGGGGGAAGTGAGGGCTGGAAGGAGGGTGGGTTAGGGAAGATGGGGGTTGGGAGGAAGGGGGATACAGGCATTGATCCATAAATATGTCGGACATTTGCTGCATATCTAAGTTTCTAGTAAGTGTGTTTTATATATACATATACAGGACTGCTTGACCTGGTTGTTTTTACAATGCCTGTATAATAGATAAGGAAACTCTATAAAGTATAATTAATGTTAAAAAAATATAAATTGAAAGACACTATACTGGAATTTCTTAATATTATTAATATACAGGATGCTACATTTTCAACATTATGGGAGGCATTACACGTTTATTTAACAGTCTGGATAATTTCTTATTCAGCATTTTAAAAAAAAGCAACAGTCAGCCAAAATAGTTACTCTAGAACATGATCTGCTGGTAGCAGATGCAGCATTTAATGATTCCAGCTCTAAATCAGATTTATTTAAAACATTAAAAATTACAGAGGAATACAACAAGGAATTAACATATAAAGCAGAGAAAGCTTTTGAAAGATCAAAACCAAATTATTATTTCTTCTCAGATAAACCAAATAAACTACTGCATTAGCAAATACAGTGAGAAAAGAATAGATCTGCCATTTATAATATAATTCTAGATACAAAGGGTAATTATGAATAGCCACCTGGAAATAAACCAGTCATTTTGGAATTATTATGCTAAGCTACATGTATCTGATATTTGTCTTGAAAAAGATCAGATTGTCATAAGTCCACTCCCATGCAGTGGGATTCTCTGCATCACAGCACATCCCTTTTTTGATGGGGGGATGGGGTCAGAAATACTCTTTCTTCATGCGAGGGGATGCAAATACAGTCTTGAGTCTGTGTTCCTGAGGCGGAACTCCCTCAACAACTGCACCATGAACCAGAAAGCCACAGGTGTGTACAGACTTCAGAGGGCCCTATACACCTTTTTACTGTGTTTTTCTCCAGAAATACAGTGCTCAGTTCAAACCCCTATAAGCTCCTCTTGAGATCCTTCATATTTCCTCCCCTCCCCTCCTTTCATCACAAAGTCCCTAATGGTACATCACTTTTAGTAGTGTTTTGGCCCTTAAGCAATCACACAGGTGTAGTATAGTCTGAACAACCCTTACCCAAACATCTCACATGAATGACATAGGCAGAATTATTTTAAAATAAGTCAAAATCCTTACTAATTAAATCAATTAGAAGACAGTAAATAACATAAAGACATAATAATTTGGAGATTTGTTGCAGGATATTGAAAATAAAAGGAAAGTATACATAAAAACCTAAACTTTAAACTCTGAGGTTAAAAGTCTACCTTGAGTCCTTAGTTGGAATTTTGAAGTACAAAAGTGTCCTTAGAGCTGTGGTAGTTGAAGTGTTGGCTCTCAGTGATCCAGGAGAAATTGTCTCTATCCTTCCAACAGACAAGCAAAAGGCAACAAAAGGCAGCAAAAAGGCTCAGATACCCCCCTGTAGTCTGGTTTTAAATGGGTCAAGAGGGCTGGTCCAGTCAGTGGGGATGGCCCTGTGACAGGCTAGCATTTCAGTTTCTATGGTTACCCAGCCAATAAAAATTCCGTATTTTATTACAATCACACAGATATGCAGTTTCCTGAACATAGAAAAAAATCATGAGGTTAGCCAGCTGAAACTAGATTTCTGGGGGACAGTCCAGCCTCCCTGCTTGGGAGATAGCCATTGTTAATCAACCCTAAATACAGCTATTTACACAAATGGTAGCCTATTCAGTTTGTAACAAGATTGGCTCACTGTAACCCTGCAGACACAATAGGAAGCCAGACATTTTGTCTCTTCCTGAGGCCCTGGTCTTTCACAAGCAAATTGGCCTACCTAGCCTCCCAGCTACAGTAGGCTTGATTATTCTTTTGTCTTCTTTTAGATAATTTAATTAACTCCAGTTCCTCACTAGCAACAAACAGCTTTTCTGCTCAGTAACAGGAATTCCAACCTTAGCCTAGGGCTTATGGCTTTTTTTTGTACCCATGTTCCCTTGCACTTACATTGGCCACCATGGGCATCTCAAATGCATTATATACATAACGTTACATAAAACATGACCCAAAATAATTAAATATGGCCTTATCTCACCATACTCCTCCCTCTTTAACAGAAACTGGAGGGGGGGACATGCCACTTTTCTAGCAAGAGTTTCCACCATTTCTGCCCCTTACTTTGACTGGTGGGATAGACGATCTGCATTTGCATTACAAGATCTATGTTACATGTCCCACATAGGAGACCTCAGCCGTGGCTACCTGGCACCTTTTGGTTTTGACAGTTAATCCTGCCTTCTGTATCTTGCCTAACACTTCCCTCAGATGAGACATGTGTTCCTTCCAGCTGGTGCTGAAGATGGCAATATTGTCTAGATAAGCCACTGCATACTCTTCAGTACCATGTAACACCTGGTTGACCAATCTTTGGAATGTGGCAGGGGCATTATTCATCCCAAAAGGCATCACCTTAAATTCGAAGAGCCCTATTGGGGTGATGAAGGCTGACCGCTCCCTAGCTCTGGCAGTCAATTCCATTGCCATTACCCCTTTGTCAGGTCTGTGGTTGTCAGGTAGGTCATCCTGCCCAATTTGTCCAACAGCTTATCTGTCTAGAGCACTGAGTGGGCATTGGTCTTCTTGGCTTCATTGAGTCCACAATAGTCCACACAAAAATGGGTAGACCCATCTGGCTAGGGACCGTGAGATTTCTAGATTACCCCTAACTCCAGCATTTCCTCCACCTCCATCCTAATGTCCCTTAGGATGTCTTCAGAAACCCGGTAGGTTGTCCATTGTATGGACACTTGCATCCTCATGTCCACATCATGGGTCACTAAGGGGGTCCATCCGGACTTGGCCATAAACAAGGATACAAAGTCCTCTAAAAGCTCCCTTACTTTCTGTGTCTGTTCTGGGGTCAACCAGGGTGACAGTTTGATTGTCTCCATCAAATACTCCTGCTTGTTTTCCTCTGGCAATTCCAGGAGGGAGTCTTCTTCATCCATTCCCTCCACATGTCTACAAATAGCAGACACCATGTTGGCTCTATTTACATATGGCTTCATCATTTTAACATGGTACATTCAATGGGTATGTCTTCTGTCAGGGAGTTCTACAATGTAATTCACATCAGTTACCTGTTGGACTACCTTGTATGGTTCTGGCTACTCAGCCTGCAGCTTGTCCTTCCAGACTGGAATGAGGACCATTACTTCCTGTCCTGTGCTGTACGAGCAAGCTCTGGCTCCATAACTGTATCAGACATTTTGCTTCTGCTGGGCAGCTGACAGGTTGCTTTGGGCCATCCCCATAAGCTCCTTCAGTTTCTCCCTCAACCTAAGGACATACTTCACTAAGGGAGTTCCCTGGGTGGTGTGCTTGCCTTTCTAGTCTTTGCAGATCAAGTCTAGGGGCCCACAACCCCTACATCCATATATGAGTTTGAAGGGGGAGAGCCCTGTCAACTATTTGGGCATCTCCCTCTATGTGAACAACAGGTGGGGAAGGTATTTCCCCCAATCCCTCCCATGCTGTTCTGCAAACACTTGGAGCAGTGATTCTAGGGTACCATTGAATATTTCCACAAGTCCATTGGCTTGTGGGTGATAAGCTGTCATGTGTCTTTACACCACCCCACACTTCTCCCACAAAGATTTCATGAGGTCTGACATGAAGTTAACCCCTCAATCAGAGATAACCTCCTGCAGAAACCCAAAATTAGAGAAAATCCCTAACAAGGCATCTGCCACTTTGGGTGCCTTAATAGAGGACTGGGCAATTAGCTCTGGGTATTAGGTCATGTAATCGACCACCATCAGTGTATACCTTTTTCTGGAAGAGCTTAGGATATTCAAGGGTCCCACATTATCCATTCCAACCCTCTGGAATGACTCCTCTGCAATGGGCAAGAGAAGTAGAGCAGCTTTTGTTTTACTACCTGCCTTCCCTATCTGTTGGCACCAGTGACAAGACCTGCAGTATTCCTTCTCCTGCTGGGTGAAGTTGGGCTAATAGAAATTTTGGGCCAATTGCTGCATGGTGTGCGTGATTCCCAGATGTCCAGACATGGGGATATCATGGGCGTCTTTGAGCAACTACTCATGATACTCCTGGGAAACAACAAGCTGCCTTCCCATCACCCCTCCCTCTGCCCTCATGTCCTGTGTATGCAGCAGTCCATTGTCCCAAAATACTCTATGTCTCATGTCACCGTCATGTCACATCAGATTCTGCACAAGTCCTTAGCCTCTTCTGGGCAGCTGTGAAATCTTTACATTTTCCCAAAACATGGGACATGTCCCCTTCAGTCCCTAAACTGTGGTCCATAGCACTAGTGTCAGGGCATTCAGAGTCACTGACATCCCTAACCATCTGACCATTGGTTACACTTCACTCCTCAGAGTAACCTTCTGTAGCTGTTTGGTGAATGGATACTTGTGGAAATCCTACCTCCCTGTCACTAATCTCCATTTCAGAAGACACCAGCTGGGGAAATAGCCTTCTATTCTCCTCCACAGGTCCTTCTATAGAGTTCAGGGAATTACAAGGTGCCTTAGCCATCTTACTGTGAGTAATTAAATACATCACCCCCTGCTGCATATTATTGCCTATAATCACATCCAGAGCGAGGTTGTCTGACACTGTCACTTTGTGTACCTTCTCTCTTGTCTCACCCCAATCCAGGAGAACACTAGCTAGTGGCAGTTCTTTTTCCTCCCATGTGAATCCCCTCACAGTGACAAATTGATTAGTTATTAGTTGTTCAGACTCAACCAAATCCCCTTTTACCAGGGTATGAGATGCCCCGTGTCCCTTAACCCATGGGTCTGCATCCAATTTATAGTAACTGGGTATATGTGCTCCCTCATGTTCACAGGTATAGTATCTGGGATACACAGTGCACCCACCTACTTTTGAGGGACACTTTTTTCCCTCTGTGCCTTTTTAGGACACTGTCTAACCAGATGCCCTGGCTGCTTCCAAAACCAACATTATCATTCTTTTCTTCCAAGACCTCCCTGCTTGATAACTTGTGGCTTCCCCCTTTTTGCAGAGACATTGAGGGTTTTCACTGCCCTGAAAGTGTGCTTTTCCTTTTCTTTGCTGCAGCACCTGCTCCCCCACTTCCTTAAAAAGCAGGCCAGCTTCTGGCATAGCGATCTGAGAGCTCAGCAGCTTATTGTGCTGCTTTGGGACCCAGGTCCTCCAGCCAGGTTTTCAGCTCTGCTAGGCAACCCCAAAATAACTGTTCTAAAAGTATAATCTCCTCAGTTTTTCCCACAGAGTTTGCTTCCACCCCCTTCCACCAATGCTTTAAAAACCACCATTGCTTTGTGGCGAGTTCTTCAAAGCTCACGTCAGGGCGTTTTTGGAGATTATGAAATTTTACCCTGTAGGCCTCAGGAGTCAGCTCATACTTTTTAAGTAAAGCAGTTTGAAGTTTGCCATAGTCTTGGCTATCATCATTATCCAGTTGGCCTAACACTTCACACCTTTTACCAGTAAGTAGTGGGAATAACTGAGAGCTCCAGGACTCCCTGGGTACCCTGGCCTTGATACAGATCTTTTCAAATGAATTAAAAAATGCATCTATATACTCCCCCTCTTTAAATTCTGCTATTAGTTTGGAACTTAATTTATACCCCAGCCCTGGAGTTTCAGGTCTGTCCCTGCCACTTACCTCCTCTGGCACTGGTTGTTGGAGTCTCAGCTTCTCCAGTTTGAATTCCCTCTTTTTCCTCTCTCTGAACCTCTCTCTGAAGCTGTTTTTCCTTTTCCACAGTCTCTCTCTGATGCTGGTTTTAATTTTTCTACATCTCCAGTTCAAGCCTCTTCTGCTTGAATGCCCTCTGCTGCTGTGCTTCAGACTTTCTCTGCTCGAATTTCAGCTCCAATTTCCTCAGCTCCAGCTGCAATCTGATCCCTTCTAGCTCTAGCTATGTGGTGACCTTCCCCTGGCACTGTGGCTCTGGGTTTCCTCTGGTCTTGATGTCCTCCTTCCTGGGACTGGACACTGAGACATAACTTGACACTTTCATACCCAAGTTCTGTTCCCTTTCAGTCACTGGCTGTGACTCGAGGTCCTGGGCAGTTGCTTTCTCACTGGCTGTCACAAGAGCCTCCATGAGGTTCTTTTTGCTTTGCCCATCATACTGGATCCACCTCTTCTGGCACAACTGCCTCAGCTCTTCTACACTGTAGTCACTGTACTTGGAAGTCATCTTTCTTCCATACACTACCGCTAGTTTGTCTTGCAGCAAAAAAAAAAAAATATTTACCAGGGTAGAAACTATATCCTGTAACCAATTTGCCCTTTTTCCATTTTTATGCCCTCTTTGTGTGTGGTTGTTCAAACAGTTCAGTAATCGCACCTCTGCTCATCAAATCTGTCACATATCCATTGCTGTGGGGTGGGATTCTCTGTGTCACAGTGAATCCATCTTGTGACAGGTGGGTGAGAATTGGGTCAGAGATACCATTTCTCCATGTGAAGGGATGCAAATACAGTCTTGAGTTTGTGTACCTGAGGTAGAACTCCTTCAGCCACTGCACCATGAACTAGAAAGTTATAGGTGTTTATAGACTTCAGGGGCTCCTGTACACCCTATTACTGTGTCTTTCCCCAGAAATATAGTGCTCAGTTCAACCCCCACAGGCTTCTCTTGAGACCCTTCCTATTTCCTCCTCTCCTTTCGTCACAAAGTCCCTAATGGTACTTCATCCCTAATGTTACTTCACTTTTGGTAGTGTTTTGGCCCTTAAATTATCACACAGGCATAGTATAGTCTGAACAACTTTTATCCAGGCAACACACACAAACGACATAGGCAGAATTATTTTAAAATAAGTCAAAGGCTTTACTAATTAAATTAATTAGAAAACAGTATACAACATAAAGCCAAAATAATTTGGAGATTGGTTACAGGATATTGAAAATAAAAAGAAGGTATACATAAAAACCTACATTGTAAACTCTAAGGTTAAAAGTCTATCTTGAGTCCTTAGTTGGAATTTTGAAGTGCAAAAGTGTCCTTAAAAGTATGACAGTTGAAGTCTTGGCTCTCAGTGATCCAGAAGAAATTGTCTCTGTCCTCCCAGCAGACAGGCAGAAAGGGTCCCACAGGCTTCAAGCAAAAAGGCAACAAAAGGCAGCAAAAAGGCTCAGATACCCCTCTGTATCCTGGTTTTAAAGGGGTTGAAGAGGGTGGGCCGGTCAACGTGGTGGGCCCTGCAACTGGCTAGCACTTCAGTTTCTATGGTTACCCAACCAATCAAAGTTCAGTATTTTATTACAATAACACAGATACACAGTTTTCTGAACATAGACAAACAAACATGAGGTAAGCCAGCTCAAAACAGACTTCTGGGGAATTGTTCAGCATCCCTACTGGGAGATAGCCATCATTAATCAACCCTAGATACAGCTATTTGCATACATGGTAGCCTATTCAGTTTGTAACAAGATTAGCTCACTGTAACCCTGCAGATACAATAGGAGGCCATCCATCCAATTTCTTCCTTGAGGCCCTAGTCTTTCACAAGCAAATTGGCCTTCCTGGCCTCCCAGCTAGGCTTAATTATTCTTTTGTCTCTGTTTAATTTAATTAACTCCAGTTCCTAGCTAGCAATGAACAGCTGTTCTGCTCAGTAACAGGAATTCCAACCTCAGTCTAGGGCTTATGGCTTTTATTTGTACCCATGCTCCCTTACACTTACTGTGGCCACCATGAGTGTCTCAAATGAATTATGTACATAAAGTTATATAAACATGACCCTAAATAATAAAAGATGGCCTTTTCTCGCCACACAGATCAAAACCTTTTTGAATAGTTTGCCCCTAAAAGCATTTAATGAAACTGAGAAGAATATACTAAATAAACCTATTGAACAGCAAGAAATTTTACCTACTATATGGGACTTTAAAAATGGCAATGCTCAAGGTCCAGATGGTTTCACCATATCTAGAATTTTGTAAAACATTTCAAGATATCCTGTCTCCGCTCCTTCTTGATCTATTTAGATATATAGAAAGAAGTGGAAGCTTACTATCCACTATGAAGGATGTAATTATTACATTATTATTAAAAAATGATAAACATCGATTGAACTGTGGATTGTTTAGACCTATAATTTTGATGAACGTTGATTATAAAATCATAACTAAAATGTTAGCAAATAGACTTCAAGGACTGTTACACGCTGTTGTCCACCCTGACCAAACCAATTTTATTTCAGGTCAATGCCTCTCATCTAACATCAGGAAGACTCTGGTTATTACCTAGCTAAAAATAAGAATATCGTGATCTCATCATTAGATGCTGAGAAGACATTTGATAAGTGCATTGGGTTTTCTTGAAGGCTTGCCTGGCCAGAGTGAATATATAGGGATTAGTTCTTAAGATATATCAATATGATATATGACAAGCCTAACACAAGAGTCAAGACTAATGATAACATATCGGACACCATACGACTGTACAAGGATGTAAGACAGGGATGCCCCCTTTCACCTCTTCTGTTTGCTATTTTTATTGACTCTATAGCAGTAGCAATCTGACAGAATGAACATATAAAGAGTGTACAAGTGAATGGAGAACAGTTTGTTATATCCCTTTATGCAGATGACATGTTGGCATATTTAAATAATCCTCTTCTCCCAAGTAAATACTTGTTCAATCTAATTTATCTGTTCAGCAGTTTATTGGGGGTATAAAGTCAACTGGGGAATCTGCATGTTTGTATTGTGCTGCAGATGGAAATTAGCCCCCTGCCCTTGATTATTTAAGGGATGCAAAAAATTAAAAAGAAATAAGGAATCTGGGAGTAACATTATCTGATGATTTAAGTTGAATTCTGAATCCTAATTTTGCCCTTAATTAATTAATAATATTAAAGTAGATTTGGAAAAATTGGTTAATTTACCATTGACAATGTCGGGTAGTGTAAATATGAATATTTTACTCAGACTTATTTTTCTTTTCCAGACATTACCCTTCACCCTAGATAAATTTTTTTCATCAGAATAGATAAGATGATCAGACAATTTTTTCAGCATGGCAAAACACCTAGATGCTTGGAAAAACTTCATACACTTTTATTGCAAGGATGGCTAGGGCTACCAGACTTTAGATTATATTACATACTGTAGCAGCCCAATTAGAACAAACTATAGATTAGTTTCCAGTGTTAATCATATAAACTCCTTCTCTAGCTGGTCTCATATAGAAAAATAGTTGACACAATTTGATAGTTTGGTACATGCATTGTATATTAACTTAGTTAATGATTTATATAAGAACAGCTTAACAACAACCAAGTCCACCTCTAAAATATGGAAAGAGGCTCATTCTCTTTTAGGAATTAAGAAATGTTTATCACAGTTTGTCCCACTTAAATCAGACAATTATTTTACATTTTCTTATAAAAACAAAATATTTCAGAGTTGGAGAAGGAATGGACTGGTGTCTTTGGGCCAATGCTCCCAAAATGGTATTTTGAGATCATCTGAGTCACTTAGAGATGAATTTGATCTCCCAGTAGGATGTTTCTTAGCCTTTCTACAACTTAAAGACTTTGTCAGGAAAAACAAAAAACAGTCAGTTGTGGGTATCGCACTGGCTTCTCCTCCGGAATTCTCATTAACCATTAATATGGACACACATAAAACACTAGCAAAAATGTGTATGCTCCTTCTAGAAGTAAACAACCTAATCTAATGCAATTACAGAACTCTTGGAAAAGGGACCTTGGAGAAGAATTCCATGGAGGCAAATAGATAGAAATCATGGTTTCTCCTGAAGAGGTTTTGAAAAACAGCAACTTAAAACAGTTCAGTTTATTTCATGCCCTGTAAATTAAATAAATGCAATCCAAGTGTATCAGATTTTTATCAATGTTCTAATGAGGAAAAGGGTACAATATTACATATGTTTATTTCCTTCCATCTATTGAAACCCTACTGGGATACAATTAGAGCCATTTTATCCAAAATTATAGAAAGAGATGTTCCTTTTGACCCAGGGATTCTTCTTCTTGGTTTAGTCTTGTCCCTCCAAATTAGTATGGAATTGAGTTTCTTTACATTACTAGCATTAGGTGTTGCAAGAAAAGTCATACTTTTAAACTGGAGGAATACTTTTCTTCCGAATTATAAGGAATGGCTTAACCTATTTACAGAATGTGCCAGTATGGAAAATATCTTTTATACAAGAGAAGGGAAGGAAGATACCTGTCTTAAAATATGGCACCCGTCTACTTTGTATACTCAAAACAGGACCTAGATTGACTTATATTCACCAGTAGGGCACAAAAAGAATATTAGAAATAATGTTAGGTATTGCTTTCCCCATCTGTACAGTGATGCACTATGATTCCAAGCATTGCTGATAATCATTTGCCTCAAAGCAGGTATCTGTCTGAGTGCAATAATTAAAACAGACAATACAGAAGCAAAACAAAACACTAAGCAGGGATAGTTGATGAAGTTCCACTGCTAAGGCAGGCATCTACTCCCTTGACACCCACCACCAGGATTGAATAATGTACCTCAATATCTGAAAGATCTCCTGTGGTTGAACCGTTCGACCTGTGTCAGACCAACCTTCTGCTCTGCAGGCCAAAATACTCCCAACAAAATGGGACACCTCCCCCATGTGTATGCAGGCATGGCCTAGATTGACTGTGTGACATTCATTTTTCCTGCTGGGGCAAGTACTGCTGGGCAATGATTAGCCTTTCTGCTTGTCAGAACCTCGATCTGGAGACATGGATGCTTATCCAGCACTACTGTACCCCAAATTTGGTTAAGAAGCCTCTCCAAGCTGCCAAACAATCAGCTATCCATGGGGTTCACATCAGAGCAGAAGAAGCTTTGAGGTGTTTCCTGACATCTGGGGTTCACATTAGTGCAGAAGAGACTTCGAGGTAAGCATCTCTAAAATCTAGCTTGGAAGTCTACTACCATATTATCCAGAGTAAGACTGGCCTAGACAAGGGAATCAAAGTCTGAAGAGCCTTCAGGCTGGGAGCACACTGACAGGGGCAACACTGACAGCAGTCTGTCCTTTTAGATCCGATGCAGACACTAGTCATGGTGCCAGTTTCCTGGCTGCTGACATGTCTGAAAGTGTATCAGCTGACATGTTTCTGCTGACTTGTTTAAGGGTGTGCCAACTGACAGGTACCTCAGTCACTGAGATCCCAGACTAGCTCTCCTTCCTGGTTGAGGATAGGGAAAACATTTCCTGCCTGTCCAATGAAAAAAAAAAATTGCAACCTCTAGGGTTGAGGTAGGGGCACTTCCCCTTGCTGCTCATCAAATGCTTTATTTCTCTGGCTCCTGGTGTCATGCTGCAAATTGCTCTACCATCAACACCCTGACCTCCTGATAAGTAATCATTCCAATACATGATGCCCCTCCTGTTTTAGTGTTGTCCTCACCAGTAACAGGACTTTTAAGAAAAACATTCAGCACAACTGATAAGCCCATTTGGAACAGTTTGCTGAACATGGTGACAGTGGGTCACAGATCTCAGAATGTTTTTTGAGGCTGATTGGATCATCTCTTGACCATTATGTGATGCACAGCCCATTCTAATGGACCAAAGCCAGAGCAGGCTGATAAACCTCACATCTTCCTAATGACTAGCAAGTGATAGTTTCATGTGGTGATGCTGCTGTCAGGAAAGAGGAACATGAATCTTGTTCACTGTGGATAGTTATCACTTCCATCTGCACCTGCAGTGTGTCAATAAGTGAACCCCTCTCCACACTACAAAAATCTTCCAGTACTGACTGGGGATTGCAAATGGTCATGCCTTGCAGCAGACTGTCCTAGACAAAGCTAAAGTCCTAAGCAATAGGCTTATGGTGCTAGCTAATATTTTTAAAGGAACAAAGTTTATGGTGGTATAGTGCAGCCACCCCAAGCCAGGGTGTCACAATACAGTATGTTGTCCAAGCCAGCCTACACAGAAGCAAGAGCCTATGAAAGAAGGAAATGCCCATAAAGCCACAAGTCAAAAAACTCAGAGTGGGTACTTAATATGCAGGTGCTAAAATTGAGGTGCTCGACTGGTTTCACACACTGTTGCCTTTGTCCTGAGCATCTGACAGGCAGCATCACGCTACAAGGTAAGGTGCAGCACCACACGGATCTGTGTATACTTCATCTGGTATCAGAGTATACTTACCACATCACAAATAAAAGAATCTTGTAGGCAATACAGAGCACAGTTTTCTCCAGTGAAAATGTGACTTGGACACCCTGGGTCATTTCAGATTTATCACATACACAGTGATGTGTAATGAAGCAAAGGAGACTCACACCCAATAAAATAAGGGTTGAGACCACTCCCTCTCCTTCAAGCCACATAACAAAGGTGGAAAAATGAGGGGCGGCACATTTGTTGCTGGTCACCCTCTTCTCCTTCAACAGGCATCTTCCTTGTAATGGCTCTGGCTTCATTCAGTCAGGATTATCATTAGACCCCCTTATATCCTCCTCTTGACTTGCTGTCAAGGTTAGGGGTGGCCTGCAAGTTGGATCTGATTCTCTGTACAATGGTGCCCCTGAGTGTGCCTGTAGTGCCTCCTCCCGACCAGAGGGATCCATATGAACTCGGGTGTCTTCACAGAATGGATGTGCGGTTCACTGATAGATAATCCAGCACATTTAGCATGGGAATAAATGGTATACCGTGTACAGTACAAGGTGACTGCAATTGAGCGTTTTCAAAAAGGGTGACTCAGTGACGGTGCCTATGTACAGGGCTACCTGGCAAGGTAGTGACCGAATACCTGGGTGGGCAATGTTGAGTGACAGGAAGTATACGTGCGCACACACATGGGGGGAGAGAGGAAGAGGAGGGGAGGTATGTGGGATGGAGTGTGCCAGGCAGCTACCGAGCTGGTCGGCTTGCATGATGGGGAGGGTGGTCGGCTGGGGTGTGCAGAGTTCTGTCTGGAGCATTGCATTCTTTTTTTTGGCACTGGCAGGCAGCTTTTTTTTTTTTTAAGAAATTTACTCCCCAACATGCACCCCCCTGGAGTTGAGGATCCTTAAGTAGTGGGGTGCAGTGGGTGCAGCCCCTAACATAACATTGAAAGCCAATTGCCGATTTTTTGGTTGCTGTGAGAGTACCTCACCATAATTCATTTTTGGCGATGTACACCTGCCCAAACAGTGATTGCTATTCTGTGATCGCTGTTATCACATGGAACCAAAGTAAACAGAACAAACACTGTGTAACTCAGCTTTACCACTACCAAAAATACCACAGTGGCATCCCCAATCCCAGCTTGATGGTCCAGCTGTGAGGGACTGAACAGTCATTAAATTGGATTACCCAGTGCAGACAACAAGTCCCTTGAACAAAGGGCCTCCTAGTCCTGCAGGACATGGGCAGTGGATAAGGGGCATGCAGTGGATGTCCTATACCTGGACTTCAGCAAGGCCTTTGATTCAGTGCTGCATGGTATGCTGACCAGCAAACTGAGCAACCTAGGAGCAGGAAGGAAACTGGTTAGATGGGTCACAAGCTGGTAACAGGATAGACAGCAGAAGGTAGTAGTGGAAGGTGAGGTATCTAAGCCCAGGGAGGTAACAAGTGGCTTACCACAGGGCTCGGTGCTGGGACCAGAGCTGTTTAATGTTTTTATTGATGACATCCCAGAAGGGATAAAGAGAAAGGTCAGTCTCTTTGCCGATGACACCAAGATCTGTGCGGAGGTTGATGGAGGGGAAGGCAGTACAGTACTCCAGGAGGATTTAGCAAAACTGGAGGAATGGTCCAACACATGACAACTTGGGTTCAATGCCAAAAAGTGCAAAGTCATGCACTTGGGAGCCAGGAACCCCGGAAATAGTTACTGGTTGGGGGAGGAATGCAGTTATCCAAGACAAAGGAGGAGAAGGATTTGGGTGTACTAGTGACAGGGGATATGAACCACTCAGCCCAGTGCAGGAAGGCAATGACAAAAGCCAACAGAATGTTGGGGTGTATCACAAGGGGAACTACAGTACCTTTAGGAGAGGGGAAGTCATCCTGCCCCTGTACAGGTCCTTGGTGAGGCCGCACATGGAGTACTGTATGTAATACTGGCACCCCTACTTGAAAAAGAACATCATGATATTGGAGCGGGTACAGTGCCAGGCAATGAAAATGATCATGGGAATGGGAGATAAAACTTATGAGGAGAGACTGAGAGAGCTCAATATGTATTCCCTGAAGGATAGAAGGGAAGAGAGGGAATATGATTGAGATCTTCAAATATCTGAAGGGTATGAACAGAGTAAGCACCGAAAGTATTTTCAAATTAAAAGGTGGAAAGGAAACCAGGGGCACAGTCTGAAATTGGAAGGAGGCAGATTCAAGAAGGAAATGAGGAGGCATTATTTCACTGAATGGGTGGTAGCAGGGTGGAACGAGCTGCCGGAGGAGGTGATCTCACTGTGGACAGTTTCAAAAGGGGCTGGGACAGGTTAAGAGGGAAGGTTAAAACCATGGGGGGCAGGGGTGGGAGTGAAGGATACATGGGCAAAATCAACAGGGGCAAGGGCAGGGAGGGAGGGAAGCTCACAGTCTGAAAGACTGAAGTGCTGCACACCTGAGCAGACTAGATAGGCCACCAGGATAAAGCGCAGTGTCACAGATTTACTGCATAACAAAAGGGATTAATTCCCATTGAAACTGCATTGTTTGCTGCAGTAACTGTACTGCAGAATTCTGCAGAGTTGTGCTTCATCCTGGTGTGCTTCACTGTAAAATAACACACATAGATTAAATCAAATCCATCTTTGATCACAGACATAAACTCCAGAAAATATTGTTAGCTCCATTGTGATGGATTTGCAAAACTGTACAGCCGCTATTCAGCTAAGTGGTCATAGATTGACAGAGTGGTACTACAGAGGGAAGACTTGCCAGAGCTCAGCTCACCCACTTCCGAAGTGAGCCCCAGCTCACATATCACAGCACTTGACATAGAGGGGGAAGGAGAAGATAAGACCCTTATAGATCCCCTTCACTCCCAAGATCACGGATATGGTTACAACACTGCATTCTGCCTTGTACACCAGGTACTGGGTCTTGGATGGGAGGTCTTGCATGGGGTGGCCTGAGCCTTCAAGACCCCCCCCCATGGAAACAGTGAACCAGAATAATAAAGAAAATGACTTACTGCGCCTGTGCTGCACCCAACTGATGCACCACTGCCAGGCTGCTGTCTCAGAGAAATATTCATCAGCATTCCTCTGACAGGCTGCTCACATTGAGCATAAAATGGGAACTGTGCAAGACCGCTACACTCAAGCAGCAGGAAAGTGTTAAAAGACTGACTAGTCCATAGCCGCTTACTCCATCTTTATCCAGGGGAAATTGGCTACTGCCTAGACCAAAGGGCTTTTATAAATGTATGAGGTGCAATATATGCAAATATGCACAAACATGTTGTTGTTTTTCACACCCCAGGGATGGTAGAACAGGGGTTGCAATACAGCAGTGTATTACTTGTGATATCCCCTTTTCAATTTATGTTCTTTGGTGCCCCAGTAATTTAATGTGAGAAGAAGTGTTCAGCCATTGAAACAGAGAGTCTAGTAGCATGTAAGGTCCATACTGAATCATAGGTTTAATACTCCAGGTGGGGTTCACTTTTCAGAGAAGCATGGTTATGATTTGGATCTAATTAAGTTTATTGGCATTGAACATGTGGAAGTTCCCTTTAAGGGAGAGGACAGAACAAACGCTTTGTTAAGAAATGTAGGTTTTTTGATCTTCACATTACAAAGCATCAAAGCACTTTGTTCAATGATCAATGGGACCCAAAACCCCTTTTGCATTGAAGTTTTTTCTCATCCTATGTCACTATGACCAATGTATATTACCGTTTTATCAAGCAAAAAAATATCCTGTACTCCAGGTTAGTAAATGACAATACGGCAGTATTTAGGAAAGAAGGTAAAATATTTATTCAGAGTCACAGTTCCATTCAGTCCTGACTCTCTTAATGCCTCAGCCCCACAACTGGGCCTTTGTCAGGATTGAATGGAGCTGTAACTAACCTAGAGTGCCAGATATTTTGTTGCTTGTTTGTATTCTTTGGAACTCACCTCCTACTTCTGATCACCCTGGAACTAACCTGTGTCACACCTGTCTCTTGTGTTTCTACTCATATTATTGTTTTACACAGTTATTCAATGTATCTTGTTTCTCTTTTCAGGTGCTGCTACTCTCTTTGTCTCTCTTTAATTGATGGGAGCGGCACACAGCAGATCCATGATATCACACTTATTGTTTCCCATATGTTTAATTACCTTTCCTCCTTCCCCCTTCTCCCCTCTTCACACTGTGTATGTCTCTCCCTGCTCTGCATTCATATAAAAGAAGAAATATTTAAATTCAGGAGCTCTTGGATCACAGTTGCCGTAGTCTGCTCTTTCTGTGCATCATTTAGTGTTTATTTTATTTTGAACAATACAATATTATACTTGAATTTACAAGTGAGTGCAACAAGTTGTAGCTCCTTCATGTAATTAGATACCCTGTCACTGCAGTATGTACTAGTTTGTAACTTTTAGATTTTTTCACATCACTGTGTTTGTAAATATTTTATTATTCATGAGATGTAATATTTAAGCTGACATGGAACTGCTGTAACCACGCCCCCTGATGAAGAGTGGGATACTTGAAGTGCTGGGGCAGCAGTGGTTGACAGTTTCTTCTGCACCTGTACTTCTGGAACACGATTTGTAATAAAGCTGGATTTTGACACTTTATCCAGGAGTATGATGGTTTCTCCATAAGTATGGTTTCATTCTTTACTTTCCAGTTTTCACTGTCAGACTGGCAGCCTATTTAGTTACCGGACTAGCCCTGCACTGGAGTTCATGGTTGGACCTTTTGAATTGTTTGCTTGTCTTTCTGCAACAGGCATCCAGAGCTGAACATTGTGGGCTTGGAAAATAGCAGAATGCAATGCTTTATGCTGAAGCCTGTGTTACATTCTGTGGTTGCTGAGGACACTTAAACTTATCCAAGTAATTGCTAATTTAAAAGACATTGATCCTTCCAGATTAATGAGTCAGAACAGAACACCGTGTTGAACACATCAGGCTTCAGCTGGGAGAAATCAGACAGCATTAGTAACAAATGATGGAGCGCAGAGGAGCAGCTCGGAAGGGCTGACATGGCATAAACTTCTACAGGTGATATAAAGCATTGTTTTATTTTAAGTTAGAAAGGTTGCTTTTAAAAGAAATTGTTCTGACTTACAATATAGCAACCTTAGAGCAGTACTTTGAAAGAAATTAGGCACTGAGAGGTTTATGTATTACTGTGGCACCATCCAGTGGACTTGGTGCTTCTGATTTGAAAGATGAATGAATTCAGACAGCAAATGACGGTAATGTGAGCTTTGTCAAACTTATTTTAAAGTTGGAAATCAAGAAACTTGAAAATCTAGAAGATGAATTGAAAGAAGCTAAAGCATCTACTGCATCTTTTAAAGATAATGTTCAGTAGAAGAACCTTGATGCTGCTTTTCAAAAAAAGTTACAGCAACACAAAAATGACATTGTGTTAAGGAAGCACAATAAATTGTGCAGAGATGCTAATGAGTATGAGAAAAGGAAACGGTATAAATTTGGGATGTAGTACAATTAAATTAGGAGGCAGAAGAAGAAGAAACAGAAATAAGTCCAGGTCCTGGGTTCATTTTTAAGAGACAGCACTGAAATGCAGGAATGGAACAATGAGGACCTGAATAGATCAGAAGAGAGAGAGAGAGACGGAATGAATCAGAGAATCAGAGAGAGAATCTGAAGAAGCGAGTGTTAGCCAACCCCTTCTCAGTGTCTAGGGGTATGAACTTGCAAGCAGTCTAATGCTGAGGGGTGACCACAGTAGAAACCTTACCAACATGGCTTCCATTTGATTCAGTCCATTGTGTCAACTGGGATGCTGGCATCTTCAGGAATTGGTGTAGAAGAAAAATGATTATCTTGCAATAATCTTCTAAAGAAAACTGCAGTTGACACCAACTTCAACAAACAAGGGATCATATTTAATGACTTAATCCAACATTCCTCCATGGAGCAATTGCTAACCTAAACAGTGGGAGGGCGGTACATTACTCAGGACCATGGTGGTCACATACACAGCACAGTCTCTGGACCAAGAAAGTCTCATAATCAGTATAGTCCTTGCATTAACATCCATTCATGGGGCGTAATCTGGATGACCCCTTACATTCAGGCAGCACAGTTTGGGTTCAATTCATAAGGAAGAAAATCACACAGATGCAAGGTTACCTTCCCTCGCATCCCTCTTAATTGTATACCTCCCTGGGCTTAGGTAGCTTCACACTTCAGGGCTAATGCTCACTATCCCATCCATCCTTTTCTTATCCTTGCTCCATCCTGGCCTTATCTGGTCTCTCAAATCAGGGCTTACTGTTCCCTGGATATTCAGTCACATCAGTGCATGTCTCTTCCCTCTTATCGCTGCCAAAGCTCAACCCCCACAACTCTCTTGGGGCTACTGCTTTATTTTGTTTTCAAGCTCTGAAGACTCTCCAAAACAGCAGCCGCCAGAAGCACAGTGGCTCACCACATCTTTACTGCTCACTTTGCTTCCCCTTGGAGTCCATGTCATAACAGCTGCTCACTTCCCAGTCACCTGTCAATACTCAAGATAGAATTCAGAGTCCTCAATCCCCATGAAACAGGGCTCAAGTACAGCAGCTGTCACCAAGGTGCTGTACTGGCATAACCTTCCCAGGAACACAAACTGTCCCAACACTCATGTGAGCTATCACCTCACTCAAACCTAAGTCTCTCTCTCTCTCTCTCTTTTCCCACCCAGGGGACCCCCCTTTTCCCATGCTCTATCCCATTTCAAAGCTGTGCCCCATGGGACAGCATAGAAGTTGACAGCACATAAGGACCACAAGGCCCATCCAGTCTGCACATTTTTTCTACCTTATGAATGTGCCATAGGCCTGTACTCTGGCAATGGCCTATCTATTCATATTCATTTGTATTGTTCCCTTATGCCTATCCCATGTCTGTCTGAAGCCCTGCACTGTATTCATATCCACCACTTCCTGAGATAAACCGTTCTATGCATCCACCACACTTTCTATGAAAAAGAACGTCCTCACATTACTCCTTAATCAGCCTGCTCTAATCTCTTGCAGTGTCCTCTTGTCCTGCTATTTTTATTACATTGAAACATGTTAGACTCTTTCACCTTGTTAATAACCTTAAGATTTTGAATGTTTCGATCATATCACCTCTCTCCCTCCTTTGCTCTAGGGTGTACATATTGCGCTCCATTAATCTATCTTCATATGTTTTCTGATGCAGTCCCTGTACCATTTTGGTTGCCCTTCTCTGGACTGCCTCTATTTTGTTAATGTCCTTGTGCAGGGGTGGCCTCCAGTACTGCATGCAGTACTCCAGATGGGGCCTAACCAGTGTCATGTAAAGAGGAATTATTACCTCCCTCTTATGACTTGTGATTCTCATACTAATACACCCCAAAATCCCTATAGCCTTACCTACTGCTTTAGTGGTCTGCTTGGATGATTTCAGGTCATCTGTGATGATGATGCCCAAGTCTCTTTCATCCCTTGTGATTGCCTGAAACTCTCTTCCCAACCTATAGGTGGCTTCAGGGTTTTTCTTACCTATGTGCATGATCTTGCACTTCTTTGAGTTAAACCCTGGTTGCCACTCTTCTGACCATTTTGCCAGTTTATCCAGATCTCTTATCATTCCGCCCACCCCATCTGGATCATCTACTCTGTTGTAGATCTTGGTATCATCTGCAAACAGACAAACCTTACCCTCCAGTCCTCTGCAATGTCACTGATGAAGATATTGAAGAGGACTGGCCCCAGGACTGATCCCTGAGGGACTCCACTTGTGACTTGCATCTCTTCTGACTGTATGCCTTTTACCATCACTCTGTGTTTTCTGCCCGCCAACCAGTTTGCCACCCAGTTGACCAACTTTTGACCTACCCTGAGCCTACCCAGCTTATTAATCAATCTTCTATGTGGAACAGTAGCAAAAGCTTTGCTGAAGTCAAGGTAGGTGACATCAACTGCACCCCCTTGGTCTACCACTCTAGTTAACCAGTCAAAGAAATCTATGAGATTAGTTTGACAAGACCTTCCTGTTGTGAACCCATGCTGTCTTGGATCCTGTGCTCATATGGATTCCAGGTGTTGCACTATCCTTTCCTTAAGGAGTGCTTCCATAATCTTGCCCACTACTGAGGTAAGACTGACTGGTCTGTAGTTCCCTGCCTCCTACCTCCTACCATTCTTGTGGACCTCTCTTGTGCTCAGAGACTGACTAAACAGTTCTGATGATTGCTCTGCTAGTTCCACCCTTAGCTCCTTTAGTACCCTGGGATGTATGCCATCAGGTCCCATTGTCTTGTCCACCCTGAGCTTAGCGAGCTCTTGTAGGACCCTTTCTTTTGTGAGGGGACTTGTGCACACCTTCCTCCCCCCCTGTGTCCATGGTGCTGAGCTGTGGTCCCTGCCCTACCTTTTCCTCAGTAAATACTGATCAGAAGTATCTATTTAGGATAGATGCTTCTTTTGCTCTTGCTTTTCTCCCTAACACAATGGGATGTTGTTTGAAGTATTGCATCCTTAATGCTTGCCCACTTTGCCTGTACCCCCTCACCAGTATTTCTTCTTGCCAGGGCTAGCTTAACTCTGTTGGCCATATTATCAAAGACAGGTCCTGTGAAGTCACATAGTTTTGCCTTAGAATGGGATGATTTAGGTCTACTGGCTAAACTGAACCATACCATGTGATTTTCACTGTCCCCCAGGTGACCTCCTACCTGGAGATCTATCATCCTTTCTCCGTTAGTCAGTACTAGATCTAGGATAGCCCTGTCTCTTATGGGTTGTTGTACCAGTTGTTTGAGGACCTTCCCCTGCAGGGAATCCACTATGTGTCTAGTTCTGGCAGATGTTCCTGCTGGTATTCACCAGTCTGTATCTGGCATGTTGAAGTCTCCCATTATCAGAACCTCCCCTTTAGCTGTCATGTTTTGTACATCTTCTAACAGTAATGTGTCTGTGTCCTCTTCCTGGTCCGGAGGCCTGTAGATAACCCCAATTCGTATGGCTGTCCCATTTCCTGTTTCCAGGGTGGCCCACAGTTCTGACTCCTTATGTATATTCTGAATTTCTGTAGCTTTGATATTTTCATTGACAAAAGGGTCACCCCTTCCCCCTTTTTGCACCTTGGTCTCTTCTGAACAGTACATAATGGTACTGAAGTCTCCCAAGTGTGGTTACTGGTGAACCATGTCTTGCTATTTGCTGCTATATCCAATTTAGCCTCTTTCATTGTTGGCTGTATGTCTGGGATCTTGTTTCTAAGACTGTGGGCATTTGTGTACATGATTTTCCGTTGGCCAGATTTTGGTGTGTTAGTTGTTGGGTGAGGTCCAGTGTTTCCCCTGTGCATCATATGGGGAACTGGACCTTTTTCCTTCCCTGGTGATGCAAATGAACTACAAACATGCTGAGCTCCTCTTTGATAATTAGCTGAGGGGGAAGGGGTGTTCTTCCACTTTGATGTATTGGATGCTGCACCCCTCTCCCCATTTGCAAGTTTAAATATTCTGCAAAGATGTCAAACTTCTGCCCCTATACACTGACTCCCACCTTAGTCATATGCAGCCCATTGAATTAAAATAACTTTCACTCCCAAAACTGTTGCCAGTTACCTACAAATTTATGTCCTTTTTCCTGGTACTAGCCCTTGAGCCTCATTTTTAACTCCCCTATCTCCCCTTCGCTGACCTTCCATCCATCTACCCCCACCTCCCAGATCAGCAGAATCTCAGTGAAAGAGATGACGGATGAAATGGATGACAGTTTATCTCCCAGCCTGGTCAGGTGTTCCTTGGTCTCCACAACTGACTGGCTGGCAAGATAGTTAGTCCATATGTGTTCCAGGATGTCGATGTCTTCTGCTTCCTGCACAATTCTAGCAATATGGTCAGTGTCTCTCCATACTGATGTAGCTGGGAGACATCTGACCATTAGCTCTGGTTGGAGGAAAGTATCAACTCCCTGACTCATGGAGTCTCCTATGTTCAGAAGTGTTTTGGATTTCCATTTTGCTTTTTTTGTTTTGGTCCTGGTTTTGGGTGAGTTTTGTTGTGCTAGCTCCTGTATTGCAGTGTCCTCTGCCCTTTTGTTTGATTTCAGAGATACAGTAGAGGCAGATACCTGTTTGTAGTTTTTATATGGTTTGTGTAGGTGATACGTTGGAAAGCATTGAGTGATGGGGCACCCAATTTGCCCATCCTAACCACCTGTCAACCTCTTGGACCAACTACCCTCTGTAGTCAAGATGCTTCAGTAGGATGTTGGGGAAATGGCAGGCAGTTCTTATAATATATTTCCTCCTGAATATGCGATTTGAGGCATGAAATCTCTGCCTATGCTGCCTGGGGCTGAGCCCTTAGATCTCCAATGGTCTAGCATGTAGGACAGTGTCCTAAATGCTGTATAACTGCCATTTTGAAAAGTGTCCCACAGTACCTGCAGTTAATAATATCTAGTCCAATTGAGCTGCTGGGTTTATAACCTGGTCTGAGTAATTAGCAGGAGGAAAATGAAAGCAAAAGTTAGATTTTTGTGTTTTGTGTGTTTGTTTTTGTATAACTTGTTATATCAAGTTAAATTACTTGTGCTCCTGTAAGTGAGGCCACTGTGTGGATACCCCTCTGATCCTCCCTTTCCTGCTTTGCTACAGGAAATGTCACAACTATGCTACTGTATAAAACTAGTGTGGTATGGGGTGGTTTGGGGATGGGGTTGGGTGGGTGGCTGTGCCCTTCCCTTGCCAAAAAAGAAGAACCACAGACTAAAGAAACAAGAAGGTAAGAGCAGAAACACTCAACCAACAACAAATGTAGTAGCCCTGAAAGCTTAGCCTAATGAAAGCTGAAACTGTCAAACCTGTATAGCACCACCTGTAATAATTTCATAGAAGACACACCCTGCAATGAACACATTGCTACAGAGAAAAATAAAAATAAAGCAGTAACAGAAGGTATACCTTGCAAAAAAACAATTTAAATCAGAGAAGATTACAACAGTAATCTTTAAGTATAAAACAGTAACAAACCTGTAGGCACACCCTGTAATAATGCAGCAGAAAGTATATCCTGCAACAGCAGTTTGAATCAGAGCACAATAAAGCAGTAAAATGTTAGCAAAAAATAACAACACACCCTGTGAACACAAAAGAAAATAGTAACACACAGTAAATCTGTCTAGACAAAATAAGCCTTAAATTTTTTCCTTGCTCTGACAATGTTATTTGCTCTGTCCTTACAGCAAACCTAGAAGAAAAGAGCTCAAGTAAATCTAGGTGCCTTGCCAGTGAACCTAGTCTTCTGCCTGTCTTGAAAACAGTTTTTTCCCCCTAATGACATGTATTGTCCAGTTAACCACTTTGTGACATGAACAATAGGTCCCAACCCATATATTCCAAGTGCATGGAAAATGTACAGTACAACTTCCCACTAACGGGGGCTACACAACTACCTCCCTAAAAGATTTTTTGACAGAAAGAAACAACAGTCAAAAGGAAAAGAAAAACAAGGAAGGGCAAGAGGGGAGGAAAAATGTCTCAAAGGGCCACAGAAATCAAAGAGAAAGATTAAAAATTACAAGTCATAAATAATTCCAATTACATCCTCACCACCATGCAAACTGGTGTATTATGAAAAGGTCTCAGCTTTGAATTTGCTAGAATAACTAAGCTCACTTGTACAGCTGCATATAAAAAAAAACTGAATGATAATTGTATATAAGTTGTACTATTGAAATGATTGCAATTTTTATTCTTTGTAATAATACGTACGTTTTCTACACATGGCTGTCTTGAAAACAGTTTTTTTTCTCTAATGACATGTATTATCCTGTACAAAAATAAAAAATGTTATCTATCTATCTTTCTGTCTATCTTTGTTCCTACTTAAAAAATCAACATGCTTCACATATTTGTGAACTTGAAATGTTTTGCAGGAAGCTCTGTCTCTAATTGTTTTTCTCTCAGAAAGCATCGTATTTTCTAACAACTTGTGTGGACATGGGTTTTCAGGAAAATATTGATTCAGTTTTCCTGTAAACTGAATATTTGGACTTCTTGCTAGCTGCCATTAGAGGGTCAGATAGCACTGAAGACACCAACAAACAACTAAATATTGAGGCCCTGGAAACACTGATTAAAGAAAGCGGTGGAGGTAATGATCCCTATGTACATTCTGCAGATGTCCCTAGAATTTTTCAGGCAGGAAGAAACATCAGAAAACAAAGACATCTACTGTTCAAAGAAAAGTCCAGTTTTTGTCCAAATACCAAACATGTAGCAATTGTCTCCTATGAAAGAAGAGCCACTAGGTAGGTAGGTACAGGATTTACTTGAAGATATAAACATTCCACAGAAGACAAATCTTTCTAAAATGGAGTTGCGAGCATTAGATGAACTAGCTAGAAACCAAGAAATAGTAATTAAACCTGCAGACACAGTCGACAGAAAACAGTGTGCTGATACATGATATCATTGCTAAATAATGGCAGTAATTACAGGGAATTGACTTGTGACCCCTCCAATGCTTTTAAGAAGAAACTTCATGAGATCCTGTTGGAAGCATTTAATAACAGCAGCATAACTGAAAAAGAATACCAGGATGTTTGGAAGGAATATTTTGTGATCCCATGTTTTTACATTTACCTAAAGTACATAAAAGTATTAAGACACCTCCAGGAAAGCCAACCATATCACGTAATGGGCCTTCCTGTGAAAACCTGGGAAACTTCATCGACTTCTTTTTACAGAAGTGTGTGATAGGACTACCATCCTACTTAAAGGATACCAGTGACACACTCTGTAAATTTGATAAGCTTATATGGTGTGACAGATTTGTGTGGCTAGGGATTGACATTGAATCCCTGTATACTTTCATCAAACATCTGCAGGGCATACCTGCATACAGATAGTTTTTTAAAAATGTTGCTAGTTCAAATGATGTCCTCACTGATTTTATCATTCAAGCGTTAGAATTCATATTAACCCATAATGCCTATGAATTCAAGAGTAGATATTATTTGCAAACATGTGGCATTGCAGTGAGGGCTAGTATGGCACCAAGTTATGCCATTCTGTTTTTAAGTTGGTGGGAGATGCTTCCTGTTCTAAATGAAAGGAGTAATCTGGGTTTTCATAACATTAGGCATTGGTACCATTTCATTGACGGCTATGTTTGTATTTGGGAGGGTGAACTAGAAGATGTAGATAAATTTAATGATTGGTTAAATGAAAATGATTTAAATCTGAGATTCACCTATAATGCCAGTAAAGAGAAACAACGATTTTTGGATGTTTAGTTTTTGACAGCCCCAGGTGAACTGGTTCATACTGCATGCCACAGAAAATCTATTGCCAGTAATTCAATGTTGAGGGCAGATAGTGCCCACCTTCGTAAGTTAAAGGAGTCAATCCCTTTTAGCCATATGGTTCAGTTATGCAGAAACTGCTCAATTGAGGAAGATTTTCTGTTGCAGACTTCTGAACTAGAGACTGCAATTTATTTATTTATTTAGAAGAGATTCACCAGGAAAGCAACATGAACTGTGAAACAGCTCATTTCCAGAAGCATCCTGGGGAAGGGGGTTACATAAGGAGGAGGTGGAAGCCAACAGTCAGGAGAACACTGTACAGAAACATATACATTCCTCTGACAACTAAACTAAGCAAAAAAAAGTACACAATTATTAATATATGGACATAATATGCAAATGTATAGTTAATACAGTAAAATCACTGACTCTTTAGTGCAAATACAGCAAGAAGTGGGAGAGGGAAAGTGTAGCCAGGACTTTCACTCCTTCAGGATGCTGAGAACCCTGCGACGTGGACAAGGACCATGGGACATGGACATAAAAATAGAGAAGAGGATAGGGAGAGAAGGACAGAAGGTGGGTGTCAAAGTGAGGAGTGGAAGGGGAGCAGTTTAGAGGAATAAGAATAAATAGAGGAATTATAGAATAGTGGGAAGTTACAGGAAATGGGTAGCCTGGACTTTCAGACCTTCAGGATGCTGAGAACCCTGCAAGGGGATGGGGAGTTGGCAGTGGAAGATGGAGATGAAGAGTAACCTTCATAAGGGTGAGAGTAAGATGAAGAAGGGAGGAGGAAGTAAGGGGCAGAGGGGAGGACAATGTATAGGTAGGGGTGGTGGAAAGTTATAGTGTCTAAAGTTTAGAAGGATGCTGAAATAGGGTAGGGTTTAGCTACAGTTGCAGCAGTGTACTGAGTACTTTCGAAGGAGGTGTGCAAGGTAATGGTGAGATTGGGTGGAGTGAATTTTGAGGATGAAAGAATTCCAGGAGAAAGTGAATATGTATGAAAAGACTTTGCAACTAGCTGATCTACGCCATGGTAGGAGGGTGAGTGTTCTGAAAGATGAAGATCAAAGTGAGTAGCAGGAGGTGGGGGGGTATCAACAAGAGGGAGGACAGATAAAATGGCAGAGAGACAATGAAGAATTATTCACTAATTCAAAACAAAGAGCATTACAATTGGATACATGTTTACTATACAAGGGGCAGAAACCATCACAAATTTTGTGAAATATCTCTGGGCCTTTTACTTTTGTTATGGAATTTAGTGGTGTGGGAGGCAGAATAGGGAACATTATTCACTGAAACCAGCCTATCCTTATGAGTGATGATGAAGTGAAAACCTTTGTGGGTAGCAAACCCAGGGTGTCATTTAAGATGGCTACCAAGTTAAAAGTTTGACTGGTCAACAGTTCAAGTTCATTTCAAGGAAAAACCTCTATTGAGCAAGCTTATTTTTAAGGAGGTCCTGAGAGACTCAAGGCAGTACAAGACAGTAACATGACAAATATAATAAATGCAAATTAAAAATAAAAAATGAAAAAGTCAAGACATAAAACTGGACAATATAAAAGGAACTGTACACATTTTAACAGTAGCTGGATCTGATGTCAACTCTGAACTATATAATAGACATTTGTGTAACAGGAAAAAAGAGGAAGATAGTGTATGTTACATTGATATAAAATCCACATTTGATTCTGTAAACAGACACACTGTAAGGGGAATCTTAAAAATACAGGGCATAGATAACCATCCATTAGATATATTAAGATTATTACATTTTAACACCACAGCACAAATTAGATACAATACGGATGATGCTCTGACAGAAGAACTACCTGTTTACCGAGGTGTTAAGCAGGGTTGCCTATTATCCCATTTTTTTGTTCAATATTTATATTGAAACCTTAATAAAAAGGTCTACTCAGTATAGAAATGTTTCTTTCTTGGATAAACAATGAAAATATAGGAATTATATTGTATGCAGATGATGCAATATTAATTTCGTAAACACCGTTAGACCTGAAAAGGGATCTTACCAACATCATGAGTACACTAAGTGACCTAGATCTAGAATTAAATATAGAGAAAACCAAAGTAATGGTCATTGGTAGTAAAATAAGGGACTTGAAAAAATGGACTATAAATGACAAATAGTTTGAAGAGGTGAGAGAATATAAATATCTTGGGGTAATGTTTGACTGTAAACATATATGGAAACCACGCCTTAATGAAATAAAAGAATATGCATATAAAACGACAAAGGCAATAGGATTGTTTGCTTATAAATTTGCAAACAATTCCTTTATAGACCTTAAAAAGACCTTTGAGGCACAAACAATAAGCCAAACCCTCTATGGAAGTGAGATTTGGAGGCTAAATCTAAAACATAACAGTACTGACCCTATACAGAACACCTTTATCAGAAATTCTTTGAACCTACCCCGTGACTGTTCAGCCTCTTACCTAACACTTAAGACAGGCATGGTATCCCTAGAAACAAGATTTTTGTCCAATACATTAAATTTTGCTGGTGTGTCATGCAAATGGACAATGGTCAGTTATCAAAGTTATGCTGGAATTAATTAGTAAAAATTAGACAGTCTAAAATATTCAAAGAATGTTGGTTCAATATGCTTAACAATAAAATAAAACAAATAGGTCTAGAGAATCTTTGGTCCAAGACAGCTCTAATAAACACAGAGAACTTTATAAAAGAAGCAATGCAAAGGATACATGATATTATCCCCAGAAAGACAGTGAAAAAAATGAGGGATTTGGACAATATGAGCCTATAATTGAAAATCAAGGTAAATTATGGAATGGAAAAATATTAAATGTTATGTGAAAATAAAATACACAGAAATTTGCCAAGTAATTTTACATTAAGTGCTGTCTGTGGAAAACAATTTTTGCTACTTAAAAAGTGTGAAAAAATGTATGCACATGTTCCATTGATAGCAAACCACTTGTTATGTATTTTTGCTTAATTGCAACATTCTAGAAGAAGTAAGAGGTAAATGAATTAGGCCATTACTGATCGACAAATCAAATCTTGATTATATGGAAAAATACATTTTTCTACTAAAAATGGAACAAGTTAAAGTAATGTATGACATGGCAATTTTTTTATTAGCTGCACAGAGACACTTTGGAGGAAAATGTTGTGAGTATGTAAGAATATAACATTGGGAATAGTGTAATTTAGAAAATCGGAATGATGAATAATTACATGCTAGGATTGTTGTATTAGATATAATTTTAAATTTTGTATTTATGATGGAATGTAACAAATTTATTGGAATTTTAAGCATATTTTTGATATTAAAATGTGACTTTGACCTTACAAATTTCAGTGCCAGATAATCTAACAATTGCCTAACAATGAGAAGCAACTGTACAAATGTCATTGTCTACAATCAGAAAACATGTATTAGTTTTTTATTGGACATTGCAGTCAGTGAGATTTGGAAATGCACAGTTAAACAATACAGATCAATGTAGCTTATAGGGACGGTAAGGAGGCAAGTAGGAGAGAGGTGAGGGACAAAGAGGGCAGAAGGTTTAGTGAGGAAGGGGGAGGGATCAGCTAACTGCAGTAAGGGTATTCCTGAATGGCAGTTACAGGTTTGCATTTTTGGTGATGTACACCTGCCCAAATGACAGTCGCTATTCTGTGATCGCTGTTATCACATGAAACCAGAGTAAACAGAACAAACATTGTGTAACTCAACTTTACCACTACCAACAATACCACAGGGGCATCCCCAATTCCAGCTTGAAGGTCCAGCTGAGAGGCACTGAAACAGTCATAAAATTGGATTACACAGTGCAGACAACAAGTCCCTTGAACAAAGGGCCTCCTAGTCCTACTGCAGGACATGGGCAGTGGACAAGGGTCATGCGGCGTATGTCCTCTACCTGGACTTCAGCAAGGCCTTTGATTCAGTGCCACATTGTATGCTGGCCAGCAAATTGAGCAACCTAGGAGCAGTGAGGAAACTGGTTAGATGGGTCATAAGCTGGTAACAGGATAGACAGCAGAAGATAGTAGTGGGAGGTGCGGTATCTAAGCCCAGGACGGTAACAAGTGGTGTACCACAGGGCTCGGTGCTGGGACCAGTGCTGTTTAATGTTTTTATTGCCAACATCTCAGAAGGGATAAAGAGAAAGATCTGTCTCTTCGCCGATGACATCAAGATCTGTACGGAGGTTGATGGAGGGGAAGGCAGTACAGTACTCCAGGAGGATTTGGCAAAACTAGAGGAATATTCTAAAACATAACAACTTGGGTTCAATGCCAAGAAGTGCAAAGTCATGCACTTGGGAGCCAGGAACCCCGGAAATAGCTACTGGTTGGGGTGAGTGCAGTTATCCAAGACAAAGGAGGAGAAGGATCTGGGTGTACTGGTGACAGGGGAAATTAACCACTCAGCCCAGTGCAGGAAGGCAATGTCAAAGACCAGCAGAATGTTGGGCTGTACCACAAGGGGAATTACCTCTATGAGAGGGGAAGTCATCCTGTCCCTGTGCAGGTTCGTGGTGAGGCCGCACATGGAGTACTGCATGCAATACGGGTGCCCCTACTTGAAAAGAACATCATGATATTGAAGGGGGTACAGTGCTGGGCAATGAAAATGATCATGGGATTGGGAGGTAAACCTTATGAGGAGAGACTGAGAGATCTCAATATGTATTCCCTGAAGGATAGAAGGGAAGAGAGGGGATATGATTGAGACCTTCATATACCTGAAGGGTATGAACAGAGTAAGCACTGGAAATATTTTCAAATTAAAAGGTGCAAGGGAAACCAGAGGCACAGTCTGAAATTGGAAGGAGGCAGATTCAGGAAGGAAATGAGGAAGCACTATTTCACCGAACGTCTGGTGGCAGGGTGGAATGAGCTTCCAGAGGAGGTGATCTCACTGTGGACAGCTTCAAAAGGGGATGGGACAGGTTCAGAGGGAAGGTTCAAATCATGAAGGGCAGCGGGTGGAAGTGAAGGATACAAGGGCAAAATCAATGGGGGGGTAAGGGGAAGGAGGGCAGCTCACAGTCTGAAAGATTGAAGTGCTGCACACCCGAGGAGACTAGATAGACCACCAGGATAAAGCACAGTGTTGCAGGTTTACTGCATCACAAAAGGGATTAATTCCCATTGAAACTGCATTGTTTGCTGCAGTAACTGTACTGCAGAATTCTGCAGAGTTGTGCTTCATCCTGGTGTGCTTCACTGTAAAATCACACACATAGATTAAATTAAATCCATCTTTAATCCCTGGCATAAACTCCAGAAAACATTGTTAGCTCCAGTGTGATGGACTTGCAAAACTATACAGCTGTTATTCAGCTAAGTGATCATTGATTGCCAGAGCAATACTACAGAGGGAAGACTTGCCAGAGCTCAGCTCACCCACTTCCGAAGTGAGCCCCAGCTCACATATCACAGCAGTTGACTTAGAGGGGGAAGGAGAAGATAAGACCCTTATAGATCCCCTTCACGCCCAACATCATGAATATGGTTACAACACTGCATTCTGCCTTGTACATGTTGTCGTTTTTCACACCCAAGGGATGGTAGAACAGGGGTTGAAATACAGCAGTGTAGTACTTGTGATATCCCCTTTTCAATCTATGTTCTTTGGTGCACCAGTAATTTAATGTGGGAAGAAGTGTTCAGCCATTGAAACAAAGGATCTAGTAACATGTAAGATCCATATTTGATCATAGGTTTAATACTGCAGTTGGGGTTCACTTTTCAGAGAAGCATGCTTCTAATTTGGATCTAATTAGGTTTATGGGCATTGAGCATGTGGAAGTTCCCTTTAAGGGAGGGGATAGAACAAACACTTTGTTGGAAAAAGTAAGTTTTTTGATCTTTACACAGCAAAGCATCAAAGCATTTTGTCTCAATGATCAACGGGACCCAAAACCCCTTTTGCACTGAAGTTTTTTCTCATCCTATGCCACTATGACCAATGTATATTACTGTTTTATCAAGCAAAAAAATATCCTGTACTCCAGGTTAGTAAATGACAATATGGCAGTATTTGGGAAAGCAGGTAAAATATTTTTTCAGAGTCACAGCTGCATTCAGTCCTAACTCCCTTAACGCCTCGGCCCCACAATTGGGCCTTTGTCAGGATTGAATGGAGCTGTAACTAGCCTAGAGTGCCAGATATTCTGTTGCTTGTTTGTATTCTTTGGAACTCACCTCCTACTTCTGATCACCCTGGAACTGACCTGTATCGCACCTGTCTCTCTTGTTTCTGCTCATATTACTGTTTTATACAGTTACTCGGGGTGTCTTGTTTCTCTTTTCAGGTGCTGCTCCTCTCTTTGTCTCTCTTTAATTGATGCGAACGGAACACAGCAGATCCATGATGTCATGCTTATTGTTTCCCATATGTTTAATCACCTTCCCTCCCTCCCTCTCCATCCGCCCTCTTCACACTGCGTATGTCTCTCCCTCCTCAGTATTCATATAAAATAAATATTTAAATTCAGGAGCACTTGGATCACAGTTGCTGTAGTCTTCTCTTTCTGTGCAGCATTTAGTGTTTATTTTATTTTGAATGATAAAATATTATACTTGAGTTTACAAGAGAGTGCAACAAGTTGTAACTCCTTCATGTAATTAGATATCCTGTCACTGCAGTATGTACTAGTTTGTAACTTTTATATTTTTTTCACATCACTGTGTTTGTAAATATTTCATTATTCATGAGATGTAGTATTTAAGCTGACATGGAACTCCTGTAACTACTCCCCCTTGATGAAGAGTGGGATACTTGAAGTGCTGGGGCAGCAGTGGTTGACAGTTTCTTCTGCGCCTATACTTCTGGAACACGGTTTGTAATAAAGCTGGATTTTGACACTTTATCCAGGAGTATGGTGGTTTCTCCATAAGTGCGGTTTCATTCTTTACTTTCCAGTTTTCACTGTCAGGCTGGCAGCCTATTTAGCTACTGGACCAGCCCTGCACTGGAGTTCATGGTTGGACCTTTTGAATTGTTTGCTTGTCTTTCTGCAACAGGCATCCAGAGCTGAACATTGTGGGCTTGGAGAATAGCAGAATGCAAAGCTGTGTGCTGAAGCCTGTGTTACATTCTGTGGTTGCTGAGGACACAAACTTATCCAAGTAATTGCTAATTTAATAGACATTGATCCTGCCAGAGGAATGAGTCAGAACTGAACACCGTGCTGAACACATCAGGCTTCAGCTGACAGAAATCAGACAGCACTAGCAACAAATGACAGAGCACAAAGGAGCAGCTCAGAAGGGCTGACACAGCATAAACATCTACAGGTGGTATAAAGCATTATTTTATTTTAACTTAGAAAGGTTGCTTTTAAAAGAAATTGATCTGACTTACAATATAGCAGCATTAGAGCAGTACTTTGAAAGAAATTAGGCACTGAGAGGTTTGTGTATTACTGTGATACCATCTAGTGGACTTGGTGCTTCTGATTTGAAAGATGAATGAATTCAAACAGCAAATGATGGTAATGTGAGCTTTGTCAAACTTATTTTAAAGTTGGAAATCAAGAAACTTGAAAATCTAGAAGATGAATTGAAAGAAGCTAAAGCATCTACTGCATCCTTTAAAGATAATTTTCAGTATAAGAACCTTGATGCTGCTTTACAAAAAAGTTACAGCAACACAAAAATTACATTGTTTTAAGGAAGCACAATAAATTGTGCAGAGATGCTACTGAGTATGAGAAAAGGAATCGTAGTAAATTTGGGACGTAGTACAATTAAATTAGGAGGCAGAAGAAGAAACAGCAAGTAGTCCAGGTCTTGGGTACATTGTTAAAAGACAGCACTGAAATGCAGGAATGGAACAAGGAGGACTTGAATATATGAGAGAGAGAGAGAGAGAGAGAATCTGAAGAACCAAGTGTTTCCGAATGCCTCCCCAACGTTTAGGGGTATGAACTTGCAAGCAGTCCAATGCTGAGGGGGTGAACACAGTAGAAACCTTACCAACATGGCTTCCATTTGATTCAGTCCATTGTGTCAACTGGGATGCTGGCATCTTCAGGAATTGGTATAGAAGAAAAATGGTTATCTTGCAATAATCTTTTACTAAAGAAAACTGCAGCTGACACCAACTTCAACAAACAAGGGATCCTATTTAATGACTTAACCCAACATTCCTCCATGGAGCAACTGCTAACCTAAACAGTGGGAGGACAGTACATTACTCAGGACCGTGGTGGTTACATACACAGCACAGTCTCTGGACCAAGAAGGTCACATAATCAGTAGAGCCCTTGCATTAACATCCATTCATGGGGCGTAATCTGGATGACCTCTTATATTCAGGCAGAACAGTTTGGGTTCAATTCAGAAGGAAGAAAATCACACAGATGCGAGGTTACCTTCCCTCACATCCCTCTTAATTGTATACCTCCCTGGGCTTAGCTAGCCTCACACTTCGGGGCTAATGCTCACTATCCCATCAGTCCTGTTCTTATCCTTGCTCCATCCTGGCCTTAGCTGGTCTCTCAAATCAGGGCTTACAGTTCCCAGGATCTCCAGTCACATCAGTGCACATCTCCTCCCTCTTGTCACTGCCAAAGCTCAGCCCCCACTACTCTCTCTGGCCTACTGCTTCATTTTGTTTTCAAGCTCTGAACACTCTCCAAAACAGCAGCCACCAGAAGCACAGTGGCTCACATCTTTACTGCTCACTTTGCTTCCTCTTGGACTCATCTCCAAACAGCCGTTCAATTCCCAGTCACCTGTCGATACTCAAGATAGAATTCAGAGTCCTCAATCCCCGTGAAACAGGGCTCAAGTGCTGCAGCTGTCACCCTGTCACCATGGTGCTGTACTAGCATAACCTAACCTGGAACACAAACTGTCCCACCACTCACGTGAGTTATCACCTCACTCGAACCTAAGTCTTTCTCTCGCGCTCTCTCTCTCTCTTCTCTCCCCTCCCACCCGGGGGACCCCCTTTTTCCCCATGCTATATCTCTTTTCTAAGCTCTGCCCCAGGGGGCAGCATAGAAGTTGATGACAGATAAGGGCTGCAAGGCTCATCCAGTCTGCACATTTTTTCTACCTTATGAATGTGCCATAGGCCTGTACTCTGTCAATGGCCTATCTATTCATATTAATTTGTATTGCTCCCTTATGCCTGCCCCATGTCTGTTTGAAGCCCTGCACTGTATTCATTTCCACCACTTCCTGAGGTAGACCGTTCCATGCACCCACCACCCTTTCTGTGAAAAAGAACTTCCTCACATTACCCCTTAATTAGCCTTCCTCTAATCTCATGCTGTGTCCTCTTGTCCTGCAATTTTTTTATGTTGAAACATATTAGACTCTTTCACCTTGTTAATGCCCTTAAGATGTTTGAATGTTTCGATCATATCAACTCTCTCCCTCCTTTGCTCTAGGGTGTACATACTGAGCTCCATTAATCTGTCCTCATATGTTTTCTGATGCAGTCCCTGTACCATTTTGGTTGCCCTTCTCTGGACTGCCTCCATTTTGTTAATGTCCTTGTGCAGATGTGACCTCCAGTACTGCATGCAGGACTCCAGATGGAGCCTAACCAGTGTCTTGTAAAGAGGGATCATTATCTCCCTCTTATGACTTGTGATTCCCATAATAATACACCCCAAAATCCCTCTAGCCTTACCTACTGCTTTAGTGGTCTGCTTGAATGATTTCAGGTCATCTGTGATGATGATGCCCACATCTCTTTCATCCCTTGTAATTGCCTGCAACTCTATTCCCAACCTATAGGTGGCTTCAGGGTTTCTCTTCCCTATGTGCATGATCTTGCATGTCTTTGAGTTAAACCCCAGTTGCCACTCTTCCAACTATATTGCCAGTTTATCCAGATCTCTTCTCATTCTGCCCATCCCATCTGGATCATCTACTCTGTTGCAGATTTTGATGTCATCTGCAAACAGACAAACCTTACCCTCCAGTCCATCTGCAATGTCACTGATGAAGACATAGAAGAGGACTGGCCCCAGGACTGATCCCTGAGGTACCCCACTTGTGACTTGTATCTCTTCTGACTGTATGTCATTTACCACCACTCTCTGTTTTCTGCTCACCAACCAGTTTGCCACCCACTTGACCAACTTCTGACCCACCCGAGCCTACCTAGCTTATTAATTAATCTTCTAAGCATTTTCTGCTTTGTTGTAATTGAATATCTTAGTTTTGTAATATTTGTTTAGAGTTGTTTTATTGTACGTATTGAATATGTCTGTGTTTTTTGATGTACAGCTCTTTGAAAACTTTGAAAAGGCACTTTATCAGATAAATTTTATTATTATCATTATTATTCTATGTGGAACAGCATCGAAAGCTTTGCTGAAGTCAAGGTAGGCGACATCAACTGCACCCCCTTGGTCCACCACTTTAGTTAACCAGTCAAAGAAACCTGTGAGATTAGTTTGACAAGACCTTCCTGTTGTAAACCCATGTTGTCTTGGATCCTGTGCTCATATGGATTCCCGGTGTAGTACTTTCCTTCCTTAAGGAGTGCTTCCATAATCTTTCCCACTACCGAGGTAAGGCTGGTCTGTAGTTCCCTGCCTCCTACCTGCTAATACTCTTGTGGACCCCTCTTGTGCTCAGAGACTCACTAAACAGTTCTGATGATGGCTCTGCTAGTTCAACCCTTAGCTCCTTTAGTACCCTGGGATGTATGCCATCAGGTCCCATTGCCTTGTCCACCCTGAGCATAGCAAGCTCTTGTAGCACCCTTTCTTTTGTGAAGGGGCTTGTGCACCCCCCCGTGTCCATGGTGCTGAGCTGTGGTCCCTGCCCTACCTTCTCCTCAGTAAATACTGAGCAGAAGTATCTATGTAGGATAGGTGCTTATTTTGCTCTTGCTTTTCTCCCTAACACAATGGGATGTTGCTGGAAGTATTGCATTCTTAATGCTTGCCCACTTTGCCTGTAACCCCTCACCAGTATTTCTTCTTGCCAGGGCTAGCTTAACTCTGTTTGCCATCTTATCAAAGTCAGGTCCTGTGAAGTCCCATATTTTTCCCTTAGAATGGGATGATTTATTTCTAGTGGGCAAACTGAACCATACCATGTGATGGTCACTGTCCCCCAGGTGATCTCCTACCTGGAGATCTATCATCCTTTCTCTGTTAGTCAGTACTAGATCTAGGATAGCCCTGTCTCTTGTGGGTTGTTGTACCAGTTGTTTGAGGCTCTCCCCCTGCAGGGAATCCACTATGTGTCTAGTTCTGGTGGATGTTCCCGCTGGTATTGACCAATCTGTATCTGTCATGTTGAAGTCTCCCATTATCAGAACCTCCCCTTTAGCTGTCATGTTTTGTATATCTTCTAACAGTAATGTGTGTGTTTCTTCCCCCCTGGTCCAGAGGCCTGTAGACAACCACAATTTGTATGGCTATCCCATTTCCTGTTTCCAGGGTGGCCCACAGTTCTTCTGGCTCCTTATATGTATTATGAATTTCTGTAGTTTTGACATCTTCATTGATAAAAAGGGACACTCCCCCCCCCCCCACTTTTTGCACCTTGGTCTCTTTTGAACAGTATATAGCCGGGTACTGAAGTCTCCCAAGTGTGGTTACTGGTGAACCATGTCTCATTAATGGCTACTATATCCAGTTTAGCCTCTGTCATTGTTGCCTGCAGATCTGGGATCTTGTTTCTCAGACTGTGGGCATTTGTGTACATGATTTTCCATTGGCCAGATTTTGGTGTGTTAGTTGTTGGGTGAGGTCCAGCGTTTCCCCTGTGCATCGTATGGGGAGCTGGACCTTTTTCCTTCCCTGGTGATTCAAATGAACTACAAACATGCTGAACTCCTGTTTGATCACTAGCTGAGGGGGAAGGGGTGTTCTTCCCATTCGATGTATTGGGTGCTGCACCCCTCTCCCCATTTGCTAGTTTAAATATTCTGCAAAGATGTCAAACTTCTTCACCAATACACTGACTCCCACCTTAGTCATATGCAGTCCATTGAATTTAAAGAACTTTCACTCCCAAAACTGTTGCTAGTTACCTACAAATTTGTGTCCTTTTTCTTGGCATCAGCCCTTGAATCGCATTTTTAGCTCCCCTGTCTCCCTTCTCCGACCTTCCGTCCATCTGCCCCCCTTTCCCAGACCAGCAGTATCTCAGAGAAAGAGATGATGAATGAAATGGATGACAGTTTGTCTCCCAGCCTGGTCAGGTGTTCCTTGGTCTCCACAACTGATTGGCTGGTAAGATCATTAGTCCTTATTTGTACCAGAACATCGATGTCTTCTCCTGCTTCCTGCATGATTTTAGCAATGTGGTCAGTGTCTCTCCATGCTGATGTACCTGGGAGACATCTGACCAATATCCCCGGCTGGAGGTAAGTATCAACTCCCTGAATCATGGAGTCTCCTATAATCAGAAGTGTTTTGGATTTCCTCTTTGCTTTTTTTGTTTTGGTCCCTGTTTTGGGTGAGTTTTGTTTTGCTAGCTACTGTGTTGCAGTGTCCTTCTCTGCAGTGTCCTCTGCCCCTTTGTTTGATTTCAGAGATAGAGACAGATACCTGTTTGTAGTTTTTATATGGTTTGTGGAGGTGATACATTTGAAAGCATTGAGTGATGGGGCACCCGATTTGCCCATCTTAATCACCTGTCAGCTTCCTGGACCAACTACCCTCTGCAGTAGAGGTGCTTCTTTTGGATGTTGGGGAAATGGCAGGTGGTCCTTATAATGTATTTCCTCCTGCATATGCAATTTGAGGTGTGCAGTCTCTGCCCATGCTGCCTGGAGCTCAGCCCTTAGATTTCCAATGGTCCAGCATTGTAGGACAGTGTCCTAAATCCCGTATAACTGCCCTTTTGAAAAGTGTCCTTCAGTACCTGCAGTTAATCATATCCAATCCAATTGAGTTGCCGGGTTTATAACTTGGTCTGAGTAATTAGAAGGAGGAAAATGAAAGCAAAAGTTTATTTTTTGGTTTTTTGTGTTTGCTTTTTTTGTATAACTTGTTATAACAAGTTAAATTACTTGTGCTCAAGTAAGTGAGATCACTTTGTGGATACCCCTCTGGTCCTCCCCTTCCTGCTTTGCTACAGGAAATGTCACAACTATGCTACTGTATAAAAGGAGTGTAGTATGGGGTGGTTGGGGATGGAGTGGGTGGCTGGGCCCTTCCCCTGCTAAAAAAGAAGAACCACAGACTGAAGAATCAAGAAGGTAAGAGCAGAAACACTCAACCAACAACAAATGCAGAAGCCCTGAAAGCTTAGCCTAATGATAGATAAAACTGTAAAACCTGTATAGCACCACCTGTAGTAATTTCACAGAAGATACACCCTGCAAAAAGCAAATTGCTACAGAGAAAAATAAAGCAGTAACAAAAGGTATACCTGGCAAAAAACAATTTGAATCAGATAAGATTATAGCAGTAATCCTTAAGCATAAAATAGTAACAAACCTGGAAGACATATGAAGAGAGACTTAAGGAGCTTAATATGTATAGCCTCGAGGAAAGGAGGGAGAGGGGGGACATGATAGAAACTTTCAAGTACCTCAAGGGAATCAACAAAGTCCAAGAGGGTAGCATCTTTTAAAAAGAGAGGTGTGCAAGAACAAGGGGGCACAATTTGAAGATAGAAGGGGTGGCTCAGAGGTAATTTAAGAAGTATTTTTTCACAGAGAGGTTGGGGATGCATGGAACGGCCTTCCAGAGGAGGTTGTGGAGTCAAAAACAATGGTGGAATTCAAGCATGCATGGGACAGTCATAAGACAATTCTAGGGGGTGGGGGTAGGAAGAAGTAGGCTGCTGGTTAACTAGGATCTGCAGCTTATCCATCAGGTAAGGAAATGGGCAGACTGGGTGGGCCAAGCGGTCCTTATCTGCCATCAAATTCTATGTTTCTATGTTTCTATGTAAACCTGCAGGAACACCCTGTAATAATGCAGTAGAAAGGATATCCTGCAACAGCAATTTGAATCAGAGCACAATAAAGCAGTAAAATGTTAGCAAAAATAGTAACAAACCCTGTGAGCACAAAAGAAAATAGTAACACACAGTAAATCTGCCTAGAGACAAAATAAGCCTTACACATTGTCCTTGCTCTGATAATGTTCTTTGCTCTGTCCTTATAGCAAACCTTGAAGAAAAGAGCTCAGGTAAATCTAGGTGCCTTTGCCAGCAAACCTAGTCTTCTTCCTGTCTTGAATACAGTTTTTTTTCCCCAATGACATGTATTATCCAGTTAACCACTTTATGACATGAACAATATGTCCCAACCCATATATTCCATGCGCATGGAAAATGTACAGTACAACTTCCCACTAACGGGGGAGGAGGGCTACACAACTATCTCCCAAGAAGATTTTTTGACAGAAAGAAACAATAGTCAAAGGGAAAAGAAAAACAAGTAAGGGCAAGAGGGGAGGAAAAATGTCTCGAAAAGCCACAAAGATCAAAGAGAAAGAACAAAAATTACAAGTCATAAATAATTACATCCTCACCGCCATGCAAACTGGTGTATTATAAAAAGGTCTCAGCTTTGAATTTGCTAGAATAACTAAGCTCACTTGTCCAACTGCATATAAAAAACTGAATGACAATTGTATATAAGTTGTGTCATGTACTATTGAAATGATTGCAATTTTTATTCTTTGTAGTAACACGTAAGTTTTCTACACATGGCTGTCTTGAACACAGGGTTTTTTCCCTGACGACATGAATTATCCTGTATAAAAATAAAAAATGTTATCGATCTATCTATGTATCTTTGTTCCTACTTCCAAAATCAGCATGTTTCAGATATTTGTTAACTTGAAACGTTTTGAAGGATGCTCTGCCTCTAATTATTTTTCTCTCAGAAAGCATCCGATTTTCAAGCAACTTGTATGGACGTGGGTTTTCAGGAAACTATTGATTCAGTCTTTCCGTAAACTGAATGTTTGTACTTCTTGCTAGGTGCCATTAGAGGGTCAGATAGCACTGAGGACACCTACAAACAACTAATTATTGAGGCCCTGAAACATTGATTAAAGAAAGCGGGGGTGGTAATGATCCCTATGTACATTCTGTAGATGTCCACAGAATTTTTCAGGCAGGAGAAAACATCAGAAAACAAAGACATCTACTGTTCAAAGGCAAGTCCAGTTTTTGTCCAAATACCAATAATACGGCAATTGTCTCCTATGAAAGAAGAGTCACTAGGTAAGTACAGGATTTACTTAAAGATATAAACATTCCACTGAATACAAATCTTTCTAAAATGGAGTTGTGAGCATTAGATGAACTGGCTAGAAACCAAGAAATAGTAATTAAACCTAGCGGACGAGGAGGCAAAGTGGTCATAATGCACAGAAAACAATATGCTTATACATGATATCATTACTAAATGATGTGACACCTCCAACATTTTAAGAAGAAACTTCATGAGATCCTGTTGGAAGCATTTAATAAGAGCAGCATAACTGAAAAAGAATACTGGGATGTTTGGAAGGAATATTCTATGATCCCATGTTTTTACATTTTACCTAAAGTACATAAAAGTATTAAGACACCTCCAGGAAAGCCCACAGTATCAGGTAATGGGCCTACCTGTGAAAACCTGGGACACTTCATCGACTTCTTTTTACAGAAGTGTGTGATGGGACTACCATCCTACTTAAAGGATGCCAGAGACACACTCTGTAAATTTGATAAGCTTATATGGCATGACAGATTTGTGTGACTAGGGATTGACATTGAACCCCTGTATACTTCCATCAAACATCTGCAGAGCATACCTGCATACAGATAGTTTTTCAAAAATGTTGCTAGTTCAAATGATGTCCTCACTGATTTCATCATTCAGGCATTAGAATTCATACTAACCCATAATGCCTATGAATTCAAGAGTAGATATTATTTGCTAACATGTGGCACCGCAATGAGGGCTAGTGAGGCCCCAAGTTATACCATTCTGTTTTTAAGTTGGTGGCGGATGCTTTTTGTTCTAAATGAAAGGAGTAATCTGGGTTTTCCTAACATTAGGCATTGGTACCATTTCATTGACGGCTGTGTTTGTATTTGGGAGGGTGAACTAGAAGATGTGGATAAATTTATTGATTGGTTAAATGAAAGTGATTTAAATCTGAGATCACCTATAATGCCAGTATAGAGAAACAACAATTTTTGGATGTTTCATTTTTGACAGCCCCAGGTGAACTGGTTCATACTGAGTGCCACAGAAAGTCTATTGCCAGTAATTCAGTGTTCAGGGCAGATAGTGCACACCCTCGTAAATTAAAGGAGTAAATCTCTTTTCATAGTTCATAGTTAAATACGTGTTCAGTAGGTATTTCTACCTTTTACGAACACGCCATCCTTCACAGATGGAAACAGAAATTAAGGTCTCCTTTTTCTTTGTCAATATTTGATTTGAACATAGTTATAGTTTCGCTGTTGACTACACTGGATGGTAAGTTATTCCAGAGATTAACAATCCTTTATGAGAACCAATTATTTCTTTTTACAGTATTATTGGGGGTTCCTTTAAGTTTTTGGGTATGAGATCTGGTATTTTTGTTACTTATATTTCTATCTAAACCAATAGTTTCAAACATTAAGTCGTTGTGGAAGGCTTTATAAATCACCACGGAGTCACCTATAATTAAGAGAATAGAGATTTAAATCTTTTAATCTACTTTCGTAATCTAAATTTTGCAATCCATTTATTTTCTTAGTTGTTTTTCTTTGAATATTTTCTATAAGTTTTTTGTTTTTAATTAAGTAAGGTGATACTACTGAACTGCAGTATTCTAGATGGGGTCTTACTAAACTTGAGTACAAAGGCAGTATAACTTTGGCCTCCCTGCTTTTAATATTTCTAAAAATGCAGTTTAGAATTCTGTTTCCTTTTTTGACAGCTGAAATTGTATGTTTGTTAAAACTAAAATCGTTGGAAGTTATAACACCTAAGTCTTTTTCATAAGTAATTTGCTCCAAGTAAATCTTATTGATCTTGTAAGGATAACAAGGATTATTTTTCCCCAAGTGCATCACCTTGCATTTGGTCTCATTAAATAAAAGACTTTTTTTCTATGGACCAATCTACTAAATGGTCCAGGTTTTTTTGCATTTCATTATTATCGTTTTGATCTTTTATTATACAACCTATTTTGCAGTCGTCTGCAAACTTTGCTAACCAGCAGGAATTATTAAGGGGACACATTGTAGAGATCAGAATGTTAAACAAGGTTGGGCCCAACACAGACCCTTGGGGAACTCCACTTGTGACCTGGCCTGGATTAGATAAATAACCCTTAACAGACACTTGTTGGGTTCTATTTAGTAACCAAGCTTGAATCCAGCCTATAATTTTAGAATCTAGTTTTAATTTGACTAATTGGATATTAATATCCATGTGAGACTGAATCAAAAGCTTTGGAAAAGTCCAAAAAATTACATCCACTGAGAATCCCTTATCCAATGCATTACTCACTGGTTCCAAAAAGTACAGTAAATTTGTTTGGCATGATCTGTTCTTTGTAAATCCATGTTGATGAATGTCCAATATGATATTTTCATCAAGATGATCAGTAATTCTACCCTTAAGTACCCTTTCTAGAAGTTTGCACATAACATCAGTTAAACTAATAGGTCTGTAGTTTTGCTCAAGGTATTTATTGCCATTTTTAAAAATAGGAATAACTATAGCTTTATTCCAATTTGTTACTGTTTTTTCTGTGTAGACTGACAAGTTAAATAACACGGTTAATGGCCCAATTAGTTGATCTTTTAAATTTTTGATAAACAGTGGAGGGATACCATCGGGACCCGGAGAACCACTATTTTTTTAGTTTATCAATAGCTTCCTTAACTTCATCTTCTGTTATATATGGAAAAGATGATGTTGTAGTATGCTCCATTACTGGATTAGATGTATTTTTTTGAAAAATGTTTACAAAGTAATCATTTTATTTGCTATTTCAACTTCACTAGTAATTAGTTGTTGGGATGACTGTAATGGTCCTATGGTAGGACTGTTTTTTTTTAAAGAACCAATATAGTTGTAAAAGGTTTTTTTGTTGTCTTTGACATTAACAGCTAGTTTTAATTCTAGATTTTTTTTTATAATCATGTTTTTACTTTGGTTTGATATTAGCTTGTATTTACTTCAGTTTTCACTTTTTTTTTTATATTTCTTGTATAAACGGTGTTTCTTAGCTAAAATTTTCTTTATTTTATAATTCCACCATAAGGGGGCTCTTTTGTTTTTGATATATTTCTTTCTATTGGGGACCCAAAGTTTTATACAAGTGTTTATTTTTAACATAAATTTGTTGTAAACTAAGTTGATATCCTTATCTTTCAGGTCATAAGCCCAGTTCCATTTAGATAAGTCTTGCTTGATTTTGTTATAGTTTGCATTAATAAAATCTTTTACAATAGTACAGCCAGATGTTGTTGTTGAATGAGATAGATTCATTATTATATGGACCATGTTATGGTCACTGTTAACTAATGGTTGATCTATTGTGACTTTTTCTTTTGTATTGTCAATATTGGAAAATATCAGATCCAGAATGTTATTACCTCTAGTAGGAGAATTTACTAATTGCCTCATGTTGTTGATGCACAAAAAAATGAGTTTTCCAAAATGGTATTTGCTTTTAAATTTATCCAATCAATATTGGGAAGGTTAACGTCACCCATTAATAAACAGTTTTGATCTAATATATTGTTTTCAATATTGTTTATGAATTCTAAGTTTTCTTTTAAGTTGAGATTTGGGGCCCTATAACCTAAGCCTACCAAGACAGTATGTTCATGTGTAAGATTGATTTTGGTCCATATTATTTCACTTAATGTAGTTTCATTGTATTTAGTTGCACTATAACTTTTGAATCTATTACGTATATATAGTGCAACACCTCCACCTCTGGTGTTAGTATGATTTTTCTCGTATTTTGTGTATCCCCTTATTTCAGTTCCCCAGTCCTCATTTCTGAACTAAGTCTCCATCACTGCACATATGTCAATTTTTTTTGCATGAATATAATCTTCTAGCTCATCGATTTTATTTAAGAGACTTCTTGCATTCAAGAGTAGTATGTTAAATTCAGTATTATTAAACTGAGAGTTTTACATACTTTTATGATATTTTTAGTTGGATGGTTTTTAGGCTGGTGGGGTCTAATAGTATTTAGAGTTTCCAAATTCTTTGGACACTCCCCCTCATGGCTTAGTTTAAATTTTTTTCTAGGTGGACCTGTATATGTTTTCCCAGTAAGTTGTTCCCTCTTCTGCTAAGGTGTAGACCATCATATGCAAATAGTTCTTCCCTCCTAGTAAACTCCTCCCAGTGTGTGATACATCCAAGTTCCTGTTTTAGACACCAATTTCTAAGCCAGTTATTGATGGTCTTTATTTTGTTTTGCAGGTGTTCTGAGGCTTTGGGTATTGGGAGAATTTCTGAAAAGGTTATACCGCAATTTAGTTCAGTTAATTTATTTGTCATTGATACATAGTCTTGTTTGATTTTGTGTATTGAGTCTCTAAATATATTGTTGGCTCCTGCATGGATTATAACATTTGAGTTATGGGATTTGGGTATGATGTCCTCTAACATTCTGGTAATGTCTCCTATTTTTGCATCTCTAAAGATGACACTGTTCTATTTTCTTTGTCAGGATTGCAAATTTGGGTCTAGGAACTTCACCAAGGAGTCACCCAATATAAAAATTTGGGTGGGTGGAGAACATGTGGCTTCGATTGTTTGAGTTTGATTTATATTAATTTCAGAATTTGTTATTTGTTCTTGATTTTGAATTTCCATATGACTATTGGGAGAGATTTCTAAAGTCCTGTTATCTAGACAAGTCTCTGTCTTTTAGCCATATGGTTCAGTTATGCAGAAACTGCTCAATTGAGGAAGATTTTCTGTTGCAGACTTCTGAACTAGAGACTATAATTTGTTTATTTCTTTAGAAGAGATTCACTAGGAAAGTATCATGAACCATGAAACAGCTCATTTCCAGAAGCATCCTGGGGGAGGGGGTTACATAAGGAGGAGGTGGAAGCCAACAATCAGGAGAACACAGTATATAAAGATATACATTCCTCTGACAACTAAGCAAAAAAACAAAGTATATAATATAAATATATGGACATAATATGCAAATATATAGTTAATACAGCAAAGTCACTGACTCTTTAATGCAAATATAGCAAGGAGTAGGAGGGGGAAAGTGCAGCCAAGGCTTTCACCTCTTCAAGATGCTGAGAACCCTGCAACGTGGACAAGGACCATGGGACATGGACATAAAATAGAGAGATGATGGAGTGGGGAGTGTAGCCAGTGCCTTCACCCCTTCAGGATGCTGAGAACCCTGCAAGGAGGGCAAGGATCATGGGACAAGGACATAGAAACAGAGAAGAGGATAGTGAGAGAAGGACAGAAGGTGAGTGTCAAAGTGAGGGGTGGAAGGGGAGCAGTTTAGAGGAATAAGAATAAATAAAGGAATTATAGAATAATGGGAAGTTTCAGGGAATGGGTAGCCTGGATTTTCAGACCTTCAGGATGCTGAGAACCCTGCAAGAGGATGGGGAGTTGGCAGTGGATGATGGAGATGAAGAGTAACCTTCATAAGGGTGAGAGTAAGATGAAGAAGGGAGGAGGAAGTAAGGGGCGGAGGGGAGGACAATGTATAGGTAGGGGTGGTGGAAAGTTATAGCATCTAAAGTCTAGAGGATGCTGAAATAGGGTAGGGATTAGCTACAGTTGCAGCAGTGTACTGAGTGCTTTCAAAGGAGGATTGCAAGGGAATGGTGAGACTGGGCAGAGTGAATTTTGAAAGAGAGAGAATTCCAGGAGAAAGTGAATATGTATGAAAAGGCTTTGCAACCGGATGATGTACGCCATGGTAGGAGGGTGAGTGTGCTGAATGATGATGATCGAAGTGAGTAGCAGGAGGTGGGGATATCAACAAGAGGGAGGACAGATTAAATGGCAGAGAGACAATGAATAATTATTGGCTAATTCAAAACAGTGAGCATTACAATTGGATACATGTTTACTACACAAGGGCCAAAAACCATCACAAATTTTGTGAAATATCTCTGGTCCTTTTACTTTGTTATGCAATTTAGTGGTGTGGCAGGCAAAATAGGGAACATTATTCACTGAAATCAGCCTATCGTTGTGAGCGACTTTGGCGTGAGAACCTTAGTGGGCAGCAAACCCAGGGTGTCATTTAAGATGGCTACCAAGTTAAAAGATTGACTGGTCAGTAGTTCAAGTTCATTTCCAGGAAAAACTCTATTGATCAAGCAAATTTTCAAGGAGGTCCTGAGAGACTCAAGACAGTAACATGACAAATATAAGAAATGCAAATTATAAATAAAAAATGAAAAAGTCAAGACATAAAACTGGACAATAGAAAAGGAACTGTACACATTTTAACAGTAGCTGGATCTGATGTAAACTCTGAACTATATAATAGACATTTATGTAACAGGAAGAAAAAGAGGAAAATATACATATATATTACATTGATATAAAATCCGCCTTTGATTCTGTAAGCAGATACACTCTATCGGAAATCTTAAAAAAACAGGGCAAAGATAACCATCCATTAGATATATTAAGATTATTACACTTTAACACCACAGCACAAATTAGATACAATATGGATAGTGCTCTGACCAAAGAACTACCTGTTTACTGAGGTGTTAAGCAGGGTTGCCTATTATCCCATTTTTTTGTTCAATATTTATATTGAAACCTAAATAAAGGTCTACACAGTATAGAAATGTTTCTTGCTTGGATAATATAGGAATTATGTTATATGCATATAAACATAGAATTTGACAGCAGATAAGGACCACTTGGCCCACCAGTCTGCCCATTTCCCTACCTAATGGATAAGCTGCAGATCCTAGTTAACTAGCAGTCTACTTCTGTACCCCCACCCCCCTAGAATTGCCTTATGACTGTCCCATGCATGCTTGAATTCAAACACTGTTTTTGACTCCACAACCTCCTCCAGAAGGCCATTCCATGCATCCACAACCCTCTTTGTGAAATAATACTTCTTTACACTACCTCTGAGCCGCCCCCCACTATCTTCAAATTGTGCCCCCTTGTTCTGGCACACATCTTTTTTTGAAAGATGCTATCTTCTTGGACTTTGTTGATTCCCTTGAGGTACTTGAAAGTTTCTATCATGTCCCCCCTCTCCCTCCTTTCCTCAATGCTACACATATTAAGCTCCTTTAGTCTCTCTCTTCATATGTCTTCCAGTGCAGACCCTGCACCATTTTAGTTGCCCTCCTCTGGACAGCTTCCATCCAGTCTATGTCCTTGCGGAGACTGGGTCTCCAGAACTGAACACAGTATTCCAGATGGGGTCTCACCAGCTGTCTGTACAGAGGGATAATAACTTCCTGTTTTCTACTGGTGATGCCTCTCCCTAGGCATCCCAGTATTCCCCCAGTCCTCCTTACTGCCCTCTCACATTGCTTGCCCAACTTTAAGTCATCTGATATGACTACCCCCAGGGTCCCTTTCCATTTTTGTTGTTGTTAGTATCTCACACCCCATTGTGTACTCTTCCCCTGGGTTTTTGTTTCCCAGGTGCATTACCTTGCACTTCTTAGCATTGAATCTAAGCTGCCATACATTTGACCATTCCTCTAACCTTGCCAAGTCCCTTCTCATCCTTTCCACCCCACCTTGTGCATCAACTCTGTTGCAGATCTTTGTGTCCTCTGCAAAGAGACATAGAAACATAGAATTTGATGGCAGATAAGGACCGCTTGGCCCACCCAGTCTGCCCATTTCCCTACCTAATGGATAAGCTGCAGATCCTAGTTAACCAGCAGCCTACTTCTTCCTACCCCCATCCCCTAGAATTGCCTTATGACTGTCCCATGCATGCTTGAATTCCACCACTGTTTTTGACTTCACAACCTCCTCTGGAAGGCCGTCCCATGCATCCACAATCCTCTCTGTGAAAAAATACTTCCTTAAATTACCTCTGAGCCGCCCCCTTCTATCTTCAAATTGTGCCCCCTTGTTCTTGCACACCTCTTTTTTGAAAGATGCTACACTCTTGGACTTTGTTGATTCCCTTGAGGTACTTGAAAGTTTCTATCATGTCCCCCCTCTCTCCCTCCTTTCCTCGAGGCTATACATATTAAGCTCCTTAAGTCTCTCTTCATATGTCTTCCAGTGCAGACCCTGCACCATTTTAGTTGCCCTCCTCTGGACAGCTTCCATCCTGTCTATGTTTTGCAGAGATTGGGTCTCCAGAACTGCACGCAGTACTCCAGATGGGGTCTCACCAGCTGTCTGTACAGAAGATAATGACTTCCTGTTTTCTACTGGTGATGCCTCTTCCTGTGCATCCCAGTATCCCCAAGCCCTCCTTGCTGCCCTCTCACATTGCTTGCCCAACTTTAAGTCATCTGATATGACTACCCCCAGGGTCCCTTTCCATTTTTGTTGTTGTTAGTATCTCACACCCCATTGTGTACTCTTCCCCTGGGTTTTTGTTTCCCAGGTGCATTACCTTGTACTTCTTAGCATTGAATCTAAGCTGCCATACATTTGACCATTCCTCTAACCTTGCCAAGTCCCTTCTCATCCTTTCCACCCCACCTTGTGCGTCAACTCTGTTGCAGATCTTTGTGTGATCTGCAAAGAGACATACTTTTCCTTCCAGTCCCTCTGCAATGTCGCCTATAAAGACATTGAAGAGGACCAGTCCTAATACTGAACCCTGCAGTACTCCACTAGTAACCCCCCTTTCTTCAGAGTGGACTCCATTTACAATTACCTTCTGTGTCCTGTTGTCCAGCCAATTCTTTACACAGGCTGTCATCTTGGGACCCACTCCCAGGCTGGCTGACTTATACATTAATCTTTTGTGTGGGACTGTGTCAAATGCCTTGCTAAAGTCTAGGTAGGCCATGTCCACAGCCCCTCCGTGATCTACTCCTTTGGTCACCCAGTCAAAGAAATCTATCAGATTTGTCTGGCATGACCTTCCCACTGTGAATCCATGCTGCCTTGGGTCCTGTGCCCCTCTGGCCTCTAGATACTTGACAATTCTTTCCTTCAGAAGTGATTCCATCATTTCCCTACCACTGAGGTTAAACTAACAGGTCTGTAATTTCCTGCTTCTGCCTTGCTCCCACGTTTGTGAAGGGGAATCACATCTGCCCTCCTCCAGTCCTCGGGTACCACCCCATCCTCCCATGATTTGTTAAAGAGGGTAGTCAGTGGTGTCACTAGTTCTACCCTTAGTTCTTTTAGAATTCTGGGATGAATCCCATCAGGCCCCATTGCTTTGTCCACCTTCAGATTTAAGAATTCTTTCAGTAACCTTTCTTCTCTAAATGGGCTGGTATCAACTTCTGTATCCAGAGTGTTTCTACTGTTTGTTTTAGGTACCTCCCCCTCTTCCTTTGTAAATACTGAGCAAAAATATTTGTTTAGTATCTCTGCCTTTCACAGTCACCCTCTGCCCACCCTCCCTCCCCTTTATTAAGCCTCACTATCCCTCCTTGGTATCCCTCCCTTGGTCTTCCTTCGCTCCCTGATGTACCTATGAAAGGTTTTATCCCCTTCTTAACTGAGGTTGGCTATCTTTTCCTCAGTTTGGGCCTTTGCTGTTCTGACTGCCTTCCCAGCTTCCTTTTGGTTTAACTGAAATAGTTCTCTGTCCTGCTCCTTCTGTGATTCCTTGTACTTTCTGAATGCTTTCTTTTTCTCTTGAACCTTCACTGCCACTTCCTTTGAGAACCATAGTGGTTTCTTACATCGTTTCATTTTGTTTATTTGCTTCACACAAAGGCTTGTTACCTCTGTGATGGCAGTTGTTATTATTCCCTATTGTTCTTCCACCCCTCCTTCCTGCCTATTTGCTAGTGCATTCCTTAGGCACTCACCCATTTAGCAAAATCAGCCCTCCTAAAGTCCAATACTTTTGCCTTTGTATGGCTTGACTCTATTGCTGTGTTTATTGTGAACCATACTGTTCGATGGTCGCTAGTTCCCAGATGGCTACCCCTTCTACATCTGTGATCTCTCTTCATCTCCATTTGAGAGAACCAGGGCTAAGATTGCTCCCTCTCGAGTGGGCTCCAATACTAGTTGTCTAAGGCATGCCCCCTGTAGGGCTTCTAGAATAACCCCACTCTTCGAAGTGGCTGATGCAACTGCACTTCAGTTAACATCTGGCATATTCAGATCACCCACCAGCACTATCTCCCCTTTTTCTGCCATTCTAAGTATACTTTCTATCATTTCCTTGTCCATTTCCTCCCCCTGAGAAGGGGGTCTGTATACAACCACTGTGTGGATTGTGGTGCCATTGCTGGTCTCCAAGTTTACCCACAGTGCTTCTTCTCCTCCCTGTTTACCCTTTTGTTCTGTTGCTTTGATTCTTTCCCTTATGTAAAGAGCTACTCCTCCTCCTCTTTTACCCTCCCTGTCCCTCCTGTAGATAGTGTATCCTGGTATGTTTATGTCCCAGTCATGGTTTTGTGTGTACCATGTTTCTGTGACTGCCATGATATCCAGATGTTCCTCCTCCATCAAGGCCACCAATTCAGGAAGCTTGTTACTCAGACTACGGGCATTGGTACTCATTTGTCTCCATTTTTTGATGGCTTTACCTTCTGTTGCAGCATCCCCCACTGACCTTTCTACCTCGGTCTTTTTCTCATTTAGTACCCTGTTTTGTAGGGAGAGGCTGGGATTTTCCTGCTGCTTATCAGTGCCTTCCCCCTTGACTAGTTTAAAAGCTTGCCAATGAAGCATTTAAACTGATTACTCAAAGACTTGTTCCCTTCCTGGACAGATGCAGACCATCCTGCCAGTATAGGCTGCTGTCCTCAGGTGGAACCCCAGTCTCCAGTAAGCCAAACCCTGTGCTCCCAACATTTTTCAACCATTCATTAAACTGCATGGTACAATGTACCCTCGCCTCACTCATGCCATTGACAGGCAGCACCTCTGAGAAGGATACTGTGTGTGCTACTTGTTTTAGGCCCCTCCCCAATTCTACAAAGTCCTTCTGCACTGCTCTAATCTCATGATGAGCCGAGTCATTTGTCCCTAGGTGGACAATGATGTCCAGCTCAGACTCCCGTGCAGCTTTTTCTCTTGATCCTGAGGATGTGCTTCCTGTCCCTCCAAGCCATGACACTAGGCAGGCAACTTACTTCAGTTTTCCCTGCTCCCCCTAGTTCTATCCCCCTAATAATTGAGTCCCCCACCAGGAGCTGCTTCCTTTCCTTCTGGTGTCCTCTGCCTCCTTCCTGTGGGTCTCCCTTGTGACAGTTGTCCTCAGCCTCCTTAGTCTCCTCTGTGGGTGCATCCATAGGGGAGCTATGCTCCCCCAGAATGGTGTATGGATTGTGGAGTGGAACAACTGACTGGGTATGCCTCTGTTCCACCATCCTCACCTTCCCTGAGCCCACTGTGGTCCAACTGCTGTGCTTTCTTCACAACCTCTGAAGTAGTGATGGTGGCTCTGGTGCTCCCTGGATGGGGGAGGTTCCCCTTCCTACCGTCCAGTGTGGCCTGTGGGAAGGTTCCCTTACTACTGTCCAATGTGGCCTGAAGATGGGCAACTTCCTCCCTCAGGGCAGAGAGTTGTCTGCAAATAGGGCAGCATCTCAGCCTCCAGAAACACTCCCGGAAGACTGCTGCCCCACAGCCATTACATTGCACTACTCTCCACATGTTTATTTACTTTTTTGTGTGTGTGTGTGTGTGTGATTGGTTTGTTATATAGAAATATATATATTATACAATGTGTATGCTTCTATTGTCAGTGCAGTGTGCTAGAGAGGATATGATAGTGATATGCACCTTGCATTCTTGAGGAAATGATGTCAGAACCCCAGGTATAAAGGAACTATTTCCAGGGGTGGGTGGGGTGAGGTGGGAAGGGTTGGTCCTAAACTGTGCCCTCACAAAACAATCAGCTAAAGCTCTGACCCACTGCTGCGATGAGTGCCTTCCTGTCAGCAAGATGCCCTACACAACAATTTGACAGAGAAAATACCCTGCTAATCAAACAGAGAAAAATCCAGACATCCAAGTCAGACACAGGTAAACCTCCCCAGCCCCAAAACAGCCTGGTGGTTTGTGCTCTGAAAGCAGTCAGACCCAAAAAAGTCAGCTGTGCTTTAAACTCTTCCTGCACTGAAAATCTTAAGAATTGTAACAAACGTAAAGCTAGATCCACCTCCCTCTGTTGCTTGAAAGACCATCTTTTCCTGATAATTCTAAGTTCCTTATTTCACCTTTCAGTTAGAAGTAGCCTCCACCTGCAGAATATCTGCTACAAACCAAAGACAATTGTAAGGTTCACCTCCCTCTGTTGAGAGCACAACTCACTTTCTTGCAAATCCTATGTTCAGTATTGCAGCTACCAGCCAGAGGTAGTTTCCCCTGAAAAATATTAGCTGTTCTGATGAGTTTGCTATAAAACACTTGCTTATAATACTATTTTTCTCAGGTCTGTTACCAAAGCTACTGGCTGATAAGTAGCTATGATATAAGCACTTCCTGATAAAGTCTGGAATTTCCTTTTAAGGCACACACAGATAAACACAAAAAACAGTTTCAACCCCCTAGGGCACTGTCTTGGCCAAATACGCAACCTGTACCTGCACTTATTTCAGGATTTATGACAAATTCTTAGCCCAGGGTTTAAACTCTTCCTGCACTAAAAATCTTAAGAATATTAACAAACGTAAAGCTAGATCCACCTCCTTCTGTTGCTTGAAAAACTGTCTTTTCCTGATAATTCTAAGTTCCTTATTTCACCTTTCAGTTAGAAGTAGCCTCCACCTGCAGAATATCTGCTACAAACCAAAGACAATTGTAAGGTTCACCTCCCTCTGTTGAGAGCACAACTCGCTTTCTTGCAAATCCTATGTTCAGTATTGCAGCTACCAGCCAGAGGTAGTTTCCCCTGAAAAATATTAGCTGAGAAGAGGACTGGTCCTAATACTGAACCCTGCAGTTCCCCACTAGTAACCCCCCTTTCTTCAGAGTGGACTCCATTTTCTGTTACCCTCTGTGTCCTATTCTCCAGACAGTTCTTTACCCAGGCTATCATATTGGGACCCACTCCCAGGCTGGCTAACTTGTATATTAATATTTTGTGTGGGACTGTCAAATGCCTTGCTAAAGTCTAGGTAGGCCATGTCCCACAGCCCCTCCCTGATCTACTACTTTGGTCACCCAGTCAAAGAAATCTATTAGATTCGTCTGGCATGACGTTTCCGCTGTGAATCCATGCTGCCTTGGGTCCTGTGCCCCTCTGGCCTCTAGGTACTCAACAATTCTTTCCTTCAGAAGTGATTCCATCATTTTCCTCATCACTGAGCCTAAACTAACAGGTCTATAGTTTCCCGCGCTTCTGCCCTGCTCCCACTTTTGTGAAGGGGACTCCTCCAATCCTCAGGTACCACCCCATCCTCCCATGATTTGTTAAAGATGGTAGTCAGTGGTGTCACCAGTTCTACCCTTAGTTCTTTTAGAGTTCTGGGATGAATCCCATCAGGTCCCATTGCTTTGTACACCTTCAGTTTTAAGAGTTCCTTCAGAACCCTTTCTTCTGTAAATGGGCTGGTATCAACTTCTGTATCCAGAGTGTTTCTATTGTTTGTTTTAGGTACCTACCCCTCTTCATTTGTAATACTGAGCAAAAATATTTGTTTAATATATCTACTTTTTCGCAGTTAACCTCTGCCCACCCCCCCCTTATTAGGCCTCACTATCCCTCCCTTGGTCTTCCTTCACTCCCTGCTGTACCTAAAAAAGGTTTTATCTCCCTTCTTAACTGGGTTGGCTATCTTTTCCTCGGTTCGGGCCCTTGCTGTTCTGACTGCTTTCCCAGCTTCCTTTTGCTTTAACTGATACAATTCTCTGTCCTGCTCATTCTGTGATTCCTTGTACTTCCTGAATGCTTTCTTTTTCTCTTGAATCTTCACTGTCACCTCCTTTGAGAACCATAGTGGTTTCTGACATCATTTTGTTTTGTTTATTTGCTTCATGCAAAGACTTGTTACCTCTGTGATGGCAATTTTTATTATTCTCCATTGTTCTTCTGCCTCTCCTTCCTGCCCATTTGCTAGTGCATTCCTTAGGCACTTACCCATTTTGCCAAAGTCAGCCCTCCTGAAGTCCAGTACTTTTGCCTTTGTATGGCTTGACTCTATTGCTGTGTTTATTGTGAACCATACTGTTCTATGGTCACTGGTTCCCAGATGGCTACCCACTTCTACATCTATGATCCTCTCTCCATCTCCATGTGAGAGAACCAGGTCTAAGATTGCTCCCTCTCAAGTGGGTTCCAATACTTGTTGTCTGAGGCATGCCCCCTGTAGGGCACCTAGAATAACCCCAATCTTAGAAGTGGCTGCTGCAACTGCACTTCAGTTAACATCTGGCATATTCAGATCACCCATCAGCAATATCTCCCCTTTTTCTGCCATTCTAAGTATACTTTCTATCATTTCCTTGTCCATTTCCTCCCCCTGAGAGGGGCATCTGTATACAACCCCTGTGCAGATTGTGGTGCCATTGCCTGTCTCCAGATTGCAGATGATGCAATATTAACAACACAAACACCGTTAGATCTGAAAAGGGATCTTACCAACATCATGAGTACACTAAGTGACCTAGACCTAGAATTAAATATAGAGAAAACCAAAGTAATGGTCTTCGGTAGTAAAACAAGGGACTTGAAAAAATGTACTATAAATTGCAAATAGTTTGAAGAGGTGAGAGAATATAAATATGCCCACCCAATATATTGGGGTAACATTTGACTGTAAACATACTTGGAAATCACACCTAAATGAAATGAAAGAAAATGCATAAAGAATGACAAACGCAATAGGATTGTTTGCTTATAAATTTGCAAACAATTCCTTTACATACCTTAAAAAGACCTTTGAGGCACAAACAATAAGCCAAACTCTCTATGGAAGTGAGATTTGGAGGCTAAATCTAAAACATAACAGTACCGACCCTATACAGAACACCTTTATCAGAAATTCTTTGAACCTACCCCGTGACTGTTCAACCTCTTACCTAAAACTTGAGGCAGGCATGGCATCCCTAAAAACAAGAATTTTTGTCCAATGCATTACATTTTGGTGGTGTGTAGTGCAAATGGACAATGGTCAGTTACCAAAGTTATGTTGGAATTAATTTGTAAAAATTAGACTGTCTAAAATATTCAAACAATGTTGGTTCAATACGCTTAACAATAAAATAAAACAAATGGGTCTAGAGAATCTTTGGTCCAAGACAGCTCTAATAAACACAGAGAAATATATAAAAGAAGCAATACAAAGGATACATGATATTACCACTAGAAGGATAGTGAAAAAAATGAGGGATTTGGATAATATAAGCCTATAATTGTAAAGCAAGGTAAATTATGAAATGGAAAAATATTTAATAGTATGCAAAAACAAAATACACAGACCTTTGCTAAGTAATTTTAGATTAAGTGCTGTCTGTGGAAAACAATCTTTGCTGCTTAAACAGTGTGAAAAAATGTATGCACATGTTCCATTGGTAGCAAACCATTTGTTACGCATTTGTTGCTTGATTATAACATACTAGAGGAAGTAAAAGGTAAATGAATTAGGTCATTACTGATTAACAAATCAAATCTTAATGATATGGAAAAATACATTTTTCTACTAAAAATGGAATAAGTTAAAGTGATATATGACATTGCAATTTTTTATTAGCTGCACAAAGACCCTTTGGGGGAAATTTTGTGAGTATATAAGAATATAACCTTGGGAATAGTGTAATTTAGAAAATCGGTATGATGAATAATTACATGCTTGGATTGTTGTATTAGATATGATTTTACATTTTGTATTTATGATGGAATGTAACAAATTCATTGGAATTTTAAGCATATTTTTGACAGTAAAATTTGACTTTGACTTTTCAAATTTCAGTGCCAGGTAATCTAACAATTGCCCAACAATGAGAAGCAACTGTGCAAATGCCATTGTCTGCAATCGGAAAACATGTATTAGTTTTTTATTGGACCTTGCAGTCAGTAAGATTTGGAAATGCACAGTTAAACAATACAGATCAATGTAGCTTATAGGGGTGATAAGGAGGCAAAGGGTGAGGGGCAAAGAGGGCAGAAGGATTGGTGGGGAAGGGATCAGCTAACTGCAGTACAGGTATTCCTGAATGGCAGTTACAGGTTTCTGCCAAGTGGCTACTGATAAGTGATTTAAAAGTATTTAGAGATACTAGGTGAGTTAATTTGAGCATGGTTTGAAGTTTGCTCCAGACTGATTCTTAGGGCATAGCTGATGGCAGCTTTGCCATATAGAGTACAAAATCTGGGAACATCAAATGAAATGAAGGAGGTTTTTCTGAGTGAATAGCAGCTCAGGTTGTGGCAGAACAGGTCTGATATATAGGGGGTAGTTTGCTGAGTAGGGCTTTATAGAGCCAAGTTCATCTGTGTAATAGTCTTCTGGTGGCTAATGAAGACCAACCTACATCAGTGTAGAACTTACAATGATGAGTTCTGGTGGGGGCATTGGTAATGAAATGGATAGCGGGGTGATATAATACATCCAGCTTGTGCTGGCTGGCGGTGGAGCAGCAGTTGTAGATGAAATCCACATAATGTAATAGGGGCATAAAGGTAGCTTGGACCAACTTTTTCCTGATATCACTGAGAAATATGGTAGAATTACAATAGAAGAAACCTCATTTTATTCTTAGTTTTTTGAATAGGGCCTCAGTGTGGGCAAAGAAGGAAAGATTATGGTTGAGCCAAAGGCCTAGATATCTGAACCTGTCCACTACAGCTAGAGTTTCACACAGGAGATTAATAATGGTGGTGTTGTTTTGGAGGCCCATTGTAGGTTTGTAGGGGGAAGAACATTTTTTTTTAACATTGAGCAGTAGTTTGGATTGTATAAGGCTGATATGTAGTTGACTGAAATCCGATTGCAATTCAGTGTAAACGTTGGCTACTGAGGATTTAACAGTGTAAAGTACAGTATCATCTGTGAAGGAGTGGATTTTAGCATTTGTGACATTATTGCTGAATATGTTAATGTATATCATGAACAGGAGAGGCCCCAGTATGGATCCCTGGGGTACTCCTCTAGTGAGGGGGGGTGTAGAGTGTCAGACTTAATTAGCTGGACCCTGTCCATCAAATAGCTGGAGAACCAGTGAAGGGCGGTATCTTGCAAACCATGTTCCTTGAGTTTTAGCTAGCAACAAGTTATGGTCTATGGTATCGAACGTCTTACTCAGGTCAAACAAAACTGCTCCTACTGTTAACTTATGGTCTAGGGCAGTGAACCAATCATTTGTCACTAGAGCTAGTGCTGACGTCCCCTGACGTGGAACCTTTGTAGACGATCCTTGGCTCAAAGGTACTTGTAATCCTAGAATAAATAAAATACAAAAATAAATAAATAAATAAAGATGTTGTACTGTGATTGGGATTGGCGTGGGTTTGTGAGATTATATCGATTGAGATAATCCCTTAGCTGTTTATTGACCAGTTTTTTTGAGAAGCTTTGAGAGAACTGGTAGTATGGAAATTGGCCTATAGTTGTTAAGGTTGGTAAGTTCTCCAGATTTGAATAGTGTCAAAATGTGCACTGTTTTCCATATGGAGGGGAAATCACTGGTTGAGATAGACAAGTTGAACAGGTGGGTTAGGGGTTCTGTGAGGTGGGAATATCCTACTTTTTGTAATCTGAGTTTGATGCCATCAGCACCAGTGCTTTTTTTGGTATCAAGGTTCAGAAGTAGGTCTTCAACTTGTTTGTAGGTGACTTTGGAAAAGTAAAAGGTACTTGGAGTATTCTAAGTTGGAAGAGGGTCTGTGAAATTGTCTTGTGGTTTGTGTTTTGAAGCCTGATGCCTAGGAAGAGTCAAAGGCTAGTTCTGCTGTGGTAAAGTGCACATTTAATTTGTCGAGTATGGTAGTTTTATTGGTAATTATAGTGCCCAGGGATGTTATTTTGACAGGTAAAGATGGGGCGGTTCTATTACCTTCGATTGAATTAAGTGTTTGCTAGGCCTCCTGCTACCGTATGGTATCAGCAGGGCTCCAAACAAAGAAACATACAAATTAAGATAACACAGTCACAAGTACACTATTTCATAGGCAGTTTAGGCAGTTCAGGGGAGTGTGGGGATGTACCACCTACACTCTCAACCTCCAAAGTATAGTAACAGAACAAGTATGGGTAAGGCTCCAAATAAAAACAAGGGCCTAGATATTCAAAGCAGATGCGCGGCACAAAGTGGAGATGTGCTGCACATCTCAGAAGATGGGCACAACCACAATATTCAGAAGGGAGAGATTCATTGCACATCTCTGGATGCACCATTGCGCATCCATAATGTATGCAGCGCATGTAGAGGGGGCATTCCTATGAATGTGCCGTGCATCCCTATATTCAGCTGAAATGTGTGGTGCATCTGTAGCACATCTTAGAGATGAGCTGCCCAAAGTTAGGCATGGAAAAAGTATGACTAAATGGTCAGCAACCCACAGGCAGGTCACAGAACTGCAGGCAGGCTATCTGAATACAGCCCTTGGAGGTGTAGCAGGATATGCTCCAGGCACCCACACATAGCAGTCATGCCAAGATGGAGGAACCCTGAGCCACCGGCACCATCCAGGGAGCAACAGCCCACACCACTCCCTGGATGTAGCCACCCAGCAGTCAGTCACTGTTTGCACACTGCCATCCCTTGCAGTTCCCTCCAGGTACCTCCCATACTGTGATGTGTGGGGCACTGCAGGTGATGGTATGCAGCATATAGAGTTGGTGTTTCACATACATGTGATAGCCCTAGCAGCCTGTGTCACCCTGTGCCCACCCCTGTTGCATGTTCAGGTAGCCCCTGTGGCCACTGTCCAGGTGGGCCCCCTGTACCCCTGTCTGACCCTGTGCATGGCTATGAGGAGCTAGTCAATCAGGTGTGAGTATCTCAGCACATGTAGCTGTGCTGTGCTGTGTTGTTGGGTTTAGGTGACATAAAACATTACAAGAGGAGTGTATTACAGTTGGTGGTCAGTGCCAATTATTTGTGCTTCACTGTGAGTTGCTATGGGTAATATCACTGTATCCAGGCCAATGCAGTACATCCACCCACACACATACCTTTCATCACACTTGCCTGCTAGGCTGCAATGCCTACTGTTCACCTTTGTGAAGTGGTGGGTCAGCCCTGCAAAGCTGGAACTGAGCATGCCCGGGGTATACAAATGGCCTGAATACATTCCAGTAATGTGATGCAAATGTGGGAGATGGGCTTGGAATGTGCAATGAGGTCATTTGCATATCCTGGCTGAATATTGCAGTTTTGCACACCGTGAAAGTGGTTTTGCATTGCGAAGAAAATAACAAGCATTTGTCAATGCCGAATGTTCACTTGCAGGTAATTGCAATGGTGTTTGGCATGTATGGTGCTGTACCCTAATGCCCTGTGCGATTGCTGGTATTTGCACAATAAATTGTCAGCATGACCTTTTTGTTACCCCCATTGTGCGCTACATAGGCGGAAACATGTTTTGGGCAGGATGTGAAAATGACAGCTGTACTGCTCATGGAAGTGTGGTAAAATGGCAATGTTGAAAATCTGAGTGGAAATATTGAAAATTGCAAACCTAGGAGCGTGCGTGGGAACTGTACAAACTGCGCTAATAAAACAGTCATTATTAGGGATTTTTCACCAAATTGTCAACACTGGCATTTTAAAACCTCTGCTAATGAACAGTGTCACTGTGACTGTCTTTGTGTGCCATACATTGATTTTTTGCACACCGACTGTGCCATTAACACTACATGAGGCGAAATGCGATTTTGGGCAGGATGTGAAAAATGACAGCTGTACTGCTCATAAGGAAGTGTGGTAAAATGGCAATGTTGAAAATCTGGAGTGAAAATATTGAAAATTCGCAAACTTCACAGTGCGTGGGAACTACTGGCAGCTCGTAAAACAATTATTTTGGAATTTGTTCACCAAATTGTCAGCATAGCCATTTAAGATCTCTGCTCATGAACAGTGACACTGTGATTTTCTTAATGTGTCCCATACACTGAGTTCACACAGTGACTGTGCCATTGTGCTACATGGGCGGAAACACGTTTTGGGCAGGATGTGAAAAATGACAGCTGTACCTGCTCATGAGGAGGTGTGTAGTAAAACTGGCAGTGTTGAAAATCTGGACTGCAAATATTGAAAATTAAGCAAGCGTGCGAGTGCATAGAACTGCATAACACCGCTCAGTAAAACAGTCATTTTAGAATTTTTCACCAAATTTTCAACATAGCCATTTTAAGACCTCTGCTCATGAACAGTGTCACTGTGATTTTCTTAATGTGTCCCATACATTGATTTCGCACACCGACTGTGCCATTGTGCACACCTGGGCGGAAACACGTTTTGGGTGAGATGTGAAAAATGACAGCTGTACTACTCATAAAAAGGTATGATAAAATGGCAATGTTGAAAATCTGGAGTAGAAATATTGAAAATTCGCAAACCTACGAGCATGCGTAGGAACTGCACAACGCTCGCTCATAAAACAGTCATTTTTTTGGAATTTTTGCACCAAATTTTCAACATGGGGTTTTTGGGACCCCTTCTCATGAATGATGTCACTGTCATGGTGCTATCCAAGCCTGAAGGGTCATACCATGCAGTGACTGCACAGTGACTGCGAAATCACCCTTCGGGCCTGAATAACGCCATGACAGTGACATCATTCATGAGAAGGATCCAAAAACCCATTAATTGGTGCACAAATTCAAAAATCTTGAATATGCTAATAAAGTTGAAACCCCCATCTAGTCCATTATACAGCTTACCAGCATTTCCTCAGTTGCGATCGCCTTTGAAGAGTGCAGGCGGGTTCTCGGTCCACTGAAGATCAGCGCGGACTCGGTAAGTATTGGGTGAGGGGTGTGGGAGGCTGGGTACACAGTGGGAGGTGCAGGTTGTGGGGGCTGGGAGATCGCTGTGGGACTGTTTTTATTTACAGGTTTAAAAAATAAAAGCGACGGCGTGGAACGTTTGCCATGCTGGGGTGGGCTCCCCAACATGGCAGAAGATAACTGGGGGGCCGAGGAGCAGACAGTGAGCTGGTGCACCCCGCGGCAAACTACATGGGGGGCGAGGCCGACGGGGATTGGGCACTCCGTCGGCAAAAAGCGAGCGTTTGCCAGCTGAGTGGGCTCCCAGCGTAGCCATGAGGATGGCAGGGGCCCGTGGGCCGGCGGAGTTAGGCACCCCCATCGGCAAACAACATTGCCACACTGGGGTGGGCTCCCAGCGTGGCACCAAAGTTGGGGGGCAGCGTGGCCAGCGACAGAGGGCGCATGTGGCGAGGGGCGGTGTGGCGTGGTGCTCGGTATGGCAGCGGTGGTTTGCTTGAAGCAGAGACCACAGCTGTCGACTGAACTCCTACTCCATTGGTGCAGGACCGCCCACGCCTGCTCAATGAAGCACTGGATTGGATGGGAGAGGCACACCTCTAAAGTGTGCTACTCTCCCAAAACGTTCCTTGCGCATGCGCGCAAGCGAACGTAAAAAGCATCAAGCTCCACGGTGAGCTCAAATAAATACTGACAGTGAGGGAGTCAAACAAGGTACTATATAATGGAGCCGCATCTCAGGTGGGAGGGGGAGTTAGGGTTAGGAAACTCTAAGGAAAAGATCCCTGTGCAAATGGTATAACATAAAAGCCTAAAAAACAACCGCTCCAAGCCATCAGCTCCCCAGAAGTGAAATAGGCAGCCCAGCCTACAGGACCACAAAAGGCCAACCTCAAATTAAAAAAAACTTCACTAACTGACTGGCTGGAGACAAGAGCACAATAAAAAGAAAGAGAGGCAAAAACTCCGGGCCTGCTGAATGACTTACTGAATACCCCCCGACAAATAAAAATTACTTACCTAAGGCACCAAGCTAGATATTTGGTTGTTTACAAATCTATCAGAAAAAAACACCCTGCAAGCCAAGTGGTCTCCATCCAGGCACTGTAAGCACTGGAATGCAAGTTAGCTAGCGGGTTTTTCAGTTTGGATGCCTGAGCTTAATGGGCACAATTTCTAAATGTAGGTGTGCTCCCTGTGACCAGGATGCCCCAATTTGACAACTAGTTACCCATTCCTAACCAAAAAATAACAAATAATGTCTAAACTGAATAAGTCTTCCAAAGAGTTCTTCTGTGCTGCTAACCTTATTGTGGTGTAGCTGAAACTGAGGTGGAAAGCAGCTGGAATGTACCATGTCCCTGGGGGGGGGGCGCTGTGCTGGCATCACAACTTTGGAGCTTTACCACTACAATAGTGTGGGAGCATATTACCCATATGAACTTACTACTTTCCCCATTGACTTCATGGAGCAATACAAAAACAGGAGTGGTTCCAGATAAGTGAAGGAGGGCAGATGTAGTCCTGCTTCACAAAAGTGGAAGCAGGAAGGAGGCTGGCAATTATAGACCAGTCAGCCTGACATCAGTGGTGAGAAAGTTAAAGAAAACACTGCTGAAGGAAAGGCGAGTGGAACATCTTGAATTCAGTGAGTTCCAAGACTGAGGAACAGCATGGATTCACAGGAGGGAGGTCATGTCATACAAATCTAATATATTTCTTTGACTGGGTAACTAAGGAAATAGATCAGGGTGGAGCAATGGAAGTGGCCTACCAAGATTTCAGTAAGGCTTTCAACACCATTCCACACAGGAAACTAGTAAGCAAGCTGGGCATCCTGGCAGTGGGTCCAAAGGTAATAAAGTGGGTAAGAAATGTGTTAAGGGATAGGAGACAGAAGGTGATGGCAAATGGACTTCATGCCAAGGAAGGGATGGTTACTAGTGGGGTGCCTCAGGGAGCAGTGCTGGGCCCATTCCTCATTAATATCTTTACAAGAGACATTGCAGAGAAGCTGGATGCCTGCTTGCTGATGGCACCAAAATCTGCAACAGGGCAGCAACTATGGGGGGGTGGAAATGATGAGCAGAGACCTGTGAAAACTCAAGGAGTTGTCAAGAGTATGGTACCTGGGTTTCAATGTGAAAAAGTGCAAAATAATGCACTTCGGGCACATAAGCCCAGGGACGGAGTACAAAATGTTTCGAGTGATACTGATGACTACAAAGCAGGAAAGTGACTGGGGATAATCATATTGGATGACCTAACACTGTCCAGTCAGTGTGACAAGGCAGTTAGTATGCCTAGTAGGATGCTGGGATGCATAGGGAGGAGTATCACCAACAGAAAAAGGGCGGTGGTTTTGCCCTATATAGATCACTGGTAAGACCCCACCTTGAGTGCTGTATCCAGGTCTGGAAACCACATTTCTGGAAGGACATAGGCAGAGTGGAGGTAGTCCAGAAGACGGCAACTAAAATGGAGTAGGACCTGCACCAAAACCCCTACAATAACAGATAAAAGAACCTCAATATGTACACCCTGGAAGAGAAGGGGGAGGGGGATATGATGGAGATCTTTTAATACCTCACAAGGATAAATAAGGTGCAGGAGAGAAATATTTTTCTGAAAAAAAGGTGCTAAAGAACAAGGGGACATGCTATGAAGCTAGGGGAGAGTGTAGATTCAGGAGAGATATGAGACAGTACTTCTTCATAGAAAGAGTGGTGGATTCTTGGAATAGCCCCTTGCAACAGAGGTGGTAGGTATTAAGACAGTGGTAGGGTTCAAGAGTGTATGGAATAAGCATATAGGTATCTTAGTGGAAAAGAAGGAGGGAAGAAGAAAGAGTCAGAGATCGATTATGGTCTGTGGTGATACTAAAGGTAGGGAAAATGAGTATACTGGGTGTGACAATCACAATCAGACCTTATCTGCCTTCAAATTCTCTGTTTCTTTGTTAATGTATTGTTTTCAGTGGGGGCGCTGCTTTTACTCAGTATTTACACTTTATTTACCAGCATTGCCAAGCTGTAATGCAGTAACTTATTTTTACTGAGTACACATCTTACCCATTTTTACACTGTATTTACCCAAGATACAGTAGTTGAGCTTGGATTATTTTCACTGGTGTTCTGCTTTTTTAATATAATGCCATATTGTCCCAAGACTGCTCAGATGTAATGCAGTAAGTTTTATTGTATCCAGATATTACCAATTTTTGCATTGTATTTACCCAAGATTTCTTTAACTGAGTTGCAATATCTTATTTAAAATGGAGCCTGCTTTTACTAATTTTTAGGCACCAATAATCTTTAGCTTGTAAGCACATCTTTTGGTCATGCATGTTCTTTTGTGCATTTAGTAATGTTTAAGGTTACATCTTCTCTGAGTGATTTGACTTCATGATGTAAGTAACGACTTCAGTGATAAGGTTTTTAGGGCTCGGCATAGGATTTTAGAACTTCACAATCTACAGTAAGTTTGATTCTAAGTGTGACACATGTTCTATTTCTATTAATGTCAGTGATAGGGTTTCATCAGGGATTGAAATAGGGTTTCAGAACACGTTGCAGTCAACATAGTTAGTTCTGAATGAGGTTTTGAGGCATGTGTACAGTATATTGAATGCAGCTCAGTAGGAAACATTTTTTCCAGTTGACAGAGAGTTCGTTACTAAATTCCACTGCAACTGTGTACTGAGGGAGCTGCACTCAGTGCAGGATATGCATTCCCATAGCATATATCTCTGTCTAGAAACCCTATATCCCACAATGTAGAATGACAGTACAATGCAGAGCATTGAGCCAGTATATGGGGGGTTTGGGTTTGGATGCTAGTGGGACATATAGTTTTTCTTTCTCACCACAATTTCTGTGATGCGAGTATACTGGAATACCATCCCAGTGCTCTAACCACTGAGTTACAGGCTCACATTGTTGGACCTGGGGTTCCCAGATTCACTTCTTTTCTCTGTCACTGCATATCTCTTATGAATAATCAGGCTGACAATTAGATGTGTTTGGTGCAGTATTAGCTACTGCTAAGCAATTTAAATAACAGACTGTAGTGAGAAAGAAATAATGTGAACTACTGGGAATTGAATCCAGGCCCCCAGACTGCTTAGTAAATTGCTTTAACAGTGGTTAATACAGCACCAAAACATTTAATTGTCAACGTATTCCTATTTCTAGGATATGCCATATCAGAGAAAGGAAATGTGTCTGGGAGCCGATCAGGTCCATAGCTCAGTGGTTTGAGCACCAGGATGGTATTCTGGGTGCCTGAGTTCAATTTCCAGTAGGTCACATTTTTTCATAGAATCATAGAATCATGGAAAGTGTCAGCAGAAAATACCCTATGGCCTATCCAATCTCCCTTAACCTCCAGACCCCTCCTTCTTTACCAGCCTGCCCCATGCCTGTTAGGCCCATGCACCTATTCCAGGCTCTTTTGAAGCTGTCTCAATATCCACCCCACCACCCATTCTGGCAGATTGTTCCATGGCCTTACCACCCTCTCAGTAAAGAACCCCCGATGTCCCCCCTGAATCTTCCCCTCCAGTTTGTAGGTATGCCCTCTAGTGGAATTGTTCTAACTCATTCTGAAGATGCTGTCGACCCTCACCTTGTTTATGCCTTTCAAATACTTGAATGTCTCCACCATATCCCCCCTCCCTCCTCTCCTCCAGTGTGTACAAGCTCAGCTCTTCCAGCCTCTCCTCGTAAGACTTCCCCTTCACTATCTTGGTTGCTCATCTCTGGACCATTTCCAACCTGTCCATGTCTCCTTCTGGACCCCATATTCCATGTGTGGTCTGACCATGGTTTTGTATAGTGGCAGGATTACCTCCCCCTCCTGCTTGTGAATATCCTCCTTATGCATGCCAGCATTCTCAGTGCCTTTCCTGCAGCTCTGTCACACTGACTCTGGACTTTCAGTTTGTCTGAAATAGTGATCCCCTGATCTCTTTCCTGTTCTGTTACCTCCAGTTTCTCCTCGCCAAGCCGGTACTTTGCCTTTGAATTATTTCACCCTATGTGCATAAATTTGCACTTTTTTATGTTGAACTGCAGTTGACACCTTTCTGACAACTCCTCCAGCCTAACCAAATCCTCCCTCATATACTCCACCCCCTTCTTCCGCTGTATCAACCGTATTGCTACATATCTTCATGTCATCAGCAAAAACACACTTTCCCCCAAAGACGCTCCGTGATGTCTCAAATGTATATGTTGAAAAGTAGGGGTCCCATCACAGACCCCTGGGGAACCCCACTCATCACCTTTTCTTCTTTTGAGTGCACCCGATTCACCACAACCCTCTGTGTCCTCCTCTCCAACCAGGGGTGTAGCCAGGCAATATAAACATGTACACCAGGACCATGTTTGTTGCCCCATTAGGCACAATAACTGCAACCTTTGTACCCCATGACACTGGTTGTTGCCCCCCCCATGCATGGGTAAAGACAGATGCAATGCATTGCTCCTTAAGACACCAACACACCAGCCCAAGGCCTGTAAGGCTGTATAGTCCTCGGAATGTATGGACAGCATCAGTGATCACTCCTTCTACCTTTGACTGATATGAATAAATATACAGACAGGTTCTGCTGGTTCTGTGTTTTGTTGTCATGGACAAAGGAAGCTGTTCAGAGCCTACTTGCTGCCCTCCTAAATACAACTGTACACATGGAGTACATGGTGTATGCCTGCCACCATGCCTCCAACCAGTGTTCTAACCAGCTTGAGCTTGCTCCCCACTCCTAAGCTATCTACCATGCCTTTCAGCCTCCTGTCGGGGACAGTGTTAAATGCCTTTCTGAAGTCCTGTTAGGCCACATCCTCTGCCCCCCTTGGTGCCATATCTCCATCAATCTGTCAAAGAATTCAATCAGGTTGGTCTGGCATGACCTACTACCTGTGAACACATGTTGATTGTCATTTAGGAGGCCTTCTCCCTCAAGATATTTTATCAGTCTGTCTTTAATAAGCATCTCCATTAGTTTTCCAACCACAGAGGTTAGGCTAACTGGGCAATAGTTTCCCGGATCCTCCCTTCCTCCCTCCTTATGTAGGAGTACTACCTCAACCCTGTTTCAGTCCCCAGGAACCCTTCCCTTGTGCAGTGACAGGTTAAATAACCTTGTGAGTGGTGCTGCCAATTCCTGACTTAATTCTTTGAGTACCCTTGGGTGAATCCCATCCAGACCCACTGCCATCCACAGCTTTCCTAATTCTTCCTGTACCCTAGCCTCCATAAGGGGATTTGAGTCCATCTTACTACCCAGTCTTCTCCTACTTACCAACTTCGACCCCTTCCCCTCCTCCACCATGAAGATCAATGTGAAGTATTTATTCAGGACTTTGTCTTTTTCTGTATCTCCTTCCACCATTGCCCCCACTGGCATGGGGTCATAATGTTGCATGATATTATGCTGCATGTGGCAAAATCGCTGCCAATACAGTCTTGATTTTGCCATCGGCCTTTTCTGTGGGGCTCTGCCCCCAAGCCCCCCAATATAGATTCTCAACTCTGGGGGTTCAAGTCAGGAGCACAAAGTTAAAAAAATGTTTCTGGGAGCGGAATCAAACTCAGTCCCAGAAGCACTGCCTGGGTTCCCTGCTGCTGTGGCTCAGTCCATTGAGCTACAGCAGCTGGTCAGCCAACTCACTCCCGACAGAGGGTCTTATCTCTGCCTGGGAAGGAATAGTGCAATACCACGCGATGCAGCAGTATATGCGGTATTGCACCATTTGCTCACTGGTGCAGCACTGTACCGGATAGCCATAATGTTGTACATTGCTGAGCGTGCGACATTATGAGCCGGTACCACCCCCACTCCCCCTTGAGCATCATAATCCCGCACTTCCCCTTCGTTCTGTCACTCACATATCTGAAAAACCTCTTGTCTCCCCTTTTTGCCTCCCTTGCTATATGCTTTTCCATTTCAGCCTTTGCCAGTTTGATCACCTTCCTCGCGTTCCACAGTTTTTCCTTATGTATCTCCCTGTCAGCCTCCCTCTGCAATGCTTTATATACCTTGAACGCCCTCCTTTTCTCCCTAACTGCACTCCTAACTTCAGTTATGAACCAAAGTGGTTTCCATTCCCTCATTTTCTTGCTAACCATCCTAACGCACAGTTCTGCCACCTTCAGTAGTCCTCTCTTTATTCCCCCCAGAGTTCCTCCACATCTGCCAAAGTCTTCCTTATCCTCTAGTTCCTCCTGAACCATTGCCCTCATCCTCCTAAAATCTGCCTTTTTAAAGTCTAACACTCTAGTGTTGTAACTGCTCTTATTCTGACCTTTTCTGATTCTAAAGTTTACTGTCCTATGGGCACTGTTGCCCAGATGTTCTCCAACCTCCATCCCTTGACACTGTCCCCATTTGTCATAACTAGGTCTAGTATGGCACTCCCCCTAGTTGGGTCCATTACCAGTTGGTTGATGAACACTTCTTATAAGGCTTCTAGCAACTCCCTACTCCATTCTGTGGATGCTGCCGGGATGTCCCAATCCACATCAGGTAGATTTAGATCTCCCACCACCAAGACTTCCCCCTTGCTGGCCATCTCCTGTATCTCCCTTGCCATCTGCCTATCTACTTTATCTACTTCCTCCGCCTGATTTGGTGATCTATAGACAACTCCTACCTTCACTCCCTTCCCCCCATTTTGCTTAAAGTGACCCATGACCCTGCTGGTCCATCCCTTCCCCCACACATCATCGACCTAATCCTGTCTTTTACATAAATGGCACCCCCTTTTTCCTGTTTTGTCCCTCCTGGAGAGTACATTCCCAGCTATTTCCACCTCCCAACTTTGGTTTTCAGTCCACCAGGTGTACATAACTGCAATTAGGTTCAGGTCATCCTCCACCACCACCGCCCATACGTCTCCTATCTTATTACCTAGACTCCTGGCATTTGTTACAAGCTCCTCCACCAGCCCTGTTTCTCTCTCTTCTAGTGGTGGGCAATGTGGCCTCAATTCACTCCATGAAGTGATTCGCGGAGCCAAGGTGAATTTGCGGAATGCTCCGCAACGCAAAGTGGAGTAATTTGCGTTATAATGGGTAACACAAAGTACATTGCAAACAATGATTTCATATTACTTCGCTTCCCAGACCACTACTCCACCAAATCTCAAGGTGAAGTGCATTGAGAACAATACACCTCACCTCACTTCACCTTGTTTTTACGCTCCGAAGGTGAATTTTGCAGTGATTCATGGGATTTCAGGCACATGGGCTCTATATTGATTTGCACAGCCTCAGTTCAGGGTAGTGTGAGTAGGAAGCTATAGGAGACAGTGTGCTTTGACAGCTGTCTGTGATTCAAACCTTCTAAAAGCTGTTAAAAAAGCCTTTTAGAGTAATTTTTTTTTTTGCTCAAACTTTAGTTCATCGATTGTAGGAAACCCTCCTGTGCTCATACCATCAAGCATTTTTGTTTGTGTGTGTATTTTGAATGTTAATGTACAACATTGAGTCTGGATAGTAAAAGACAGTGAAAGTGTGCTTTGGGGAAGGGGCGTATCTGTGGTGTAGGTAGATATAAGTTGGAGAAATAGGGATTTCTTTGTTTTTTGGTTATATTTTTGTTATATAACTGACTGTGTTAATGTACACACAGTAATATTGTCAGTAATTGTTGACATTTTCTTGCTGATTGTGTGTTTGTTGTGTGGATCTGGTGCAGTAGTTCATAATTTCAGGTTGTTTACAATACGTGGCATATTACTGAACTTTTCAATTTGCTACACATTACTCGTTGCAGACAAATTGTGTGTGTGTGTGAGTGTGTGTGCAGTGCTGTGTGACATCAAATAATACACCTTTTATTGTACCACAATGTAATTGCAGGTGCAGCAGTGTGAACCTGCTATCCACTACAGCTGCATGATTTTGTACTGCCATTGTGGTATCTTTTCTTTGTTTTGCTGCCTGCACTGCTGTAAAAAATCTGAAGTCAGTGCTCCCCCTCCACCGGCAAAAGGAATTGCTTTCCAGATTGGATTGTTTGTGACCTCAGCACAACTGGTTAGTTAAGGTGTTGTTTTCATTTGTGAATTTGCATCTCTATCTGTTACTGAAGCCACAGTTGTTTTTTGGCTTCGCATCCAGCATACCCCCATGCAGAGTGAACGCTCCAAAATCTAAATTTGATTAGAATATTGTTATTGATCCCCACAAATGCCCACAAAGAGACGTGCAAGCAAAGCTGGTTCTTACCATGGCATTGCTGCCAGTGGTAAGATTGTCTGTGGCCATGGTAGTACGCTGACGCAGAAGTACAATGCTGGTGTGAGGAAAGGTATTTCTCCTGCAATGTTTTTTACCACCCAATCAGTAGCTTCACTCATACTTGGAGGAGATGATGTTGTCCCAGTCAGTGGTGTTAGTTCAGTTTGCTGGTGTTTGGTAGTATGAGTATTGCTGCCTCAAGTTTGACTTCTGACCAGTGTACTGTGCCCAAAAATATAGTGGCATGTGAAGCAGTGCAAGTGAGGAAGTGAGTGGCAGTGTAGATTATGTCATACTTCCCAGTAACATTCCAGTAACTGAACCTGAGGATTCTGATAATCATGTCAATGGTAGCATACAATGTGACATTTCTTACACTGTGGATCATGTCACACATTTTCTATTCAGTGATTTACAGTTTGGTGAAAAAATATCAGGTGATGGTGGTGTTGATGATGATGAATGTGATGATGATGATGATGATGTTGCTGTGGTTGCAACATGCAGTCCACATGCCAGCATCCAAGCAGAGGATGTAGATGTGGGTGATGTTGATGAATATGATGATGATGTAATTGTCCCCAGTTGGGAACCGGAGAAAAAGAAATTCAAGGTGGCTGTGTCTGGGTCTGTTTGCATGAATCCCACCCTGTAAAAACTTGTGATTTACCAGTTTCAGTTGATGGTGATAATGATGACCCAGTAATAATGATAGGAAGTCACGGTGGTCAGTTGCAGTCCAAGTATGCACTGCCTGAAAAATCATGTAGCACCCCCTCACTTCAGTGCTTAAAAGAACAGAGTTCAATAAGCAGCATCATGGACATGTTAAAAGTAGAGCATCACAATCCCTTGTTTGGAATTTTTTTGTGCAAGATGCAAACATACCTCTCAACTGTCCCTGATTTTCAGGGATGTCCCTGATTTTTCCTCAAAAATTCCCTCTGTCCCTCCTAACATTTGTACATCTGTCACTGAAACGTAGTGATATAAAGCATAAAATACTATCAGACATTAGTGTTAAATCCTAGTTTTCCATCAGAAAATGCTTTTCAAATTAAACCACACATTGCAGGAGACTTCTTGCTTTGGTACTACAACTTTAAGGATATGTCCCTGATTTTGATTATCTGTCCCTGATTTTTTAAGCCATGTCCCTGATTTGCAAGGCAGGAGGTTGAGAGGTATGGATGCAAATGATGAGTCAGTTGCAATATGCCAGGCTTGCCATGTGTGTGTGAGTCGAGGTATAAAGGGGAGCCATCTGGGCACAGGGGGACTGCATAAACATCTTAAGAATAGGCACATGGCACTGTGGACCCAGCACAAGATGGCAGCTAATACCACAGTTGAGCGTTCACCCTCATCATCAACCACTACAAGCGTGTTATCCCCTTCCATGAGTGTTAAGTCCAGTAGGAAATTAAATGAGTGCAGTAGTAAGGAAATAAGTGCACAGGATTACTACAGGCATGATGAGGTGGAGAAGCAAAATGATTTTGAAATGTTGTCCAGTGCTGATGACAGTATCAGTTTTGGTGGTGGTGGTGAATGCAGTATGTCTAGTGCAAGTGGTACATCAACCCTGGTTGGCAAATCTGGCAAAATAACTGCATTTCTGGGTTTGTCATCATCACCTGTGCAATCATCTTCATGAAACGTCCACACTCCACCCCCTGCCATTTGCAGAGCAGAACCATTTGTCACCACAACCCATGTAAAACGTTTAAGTCAACCCACAATGCAGTGTTTTGTGCATAAGTAGCAGTATCCACCCAATCATTCAGTGTCACGTGAACTTAATGCTGCTGTAGCTGAAATGCTGGCAATTGATCTTTTGCCCTTCTCCTTTGTGGAGAATTTTGGGTTCCAGCGGTTAGCTGCACATACCTGTCTAAAATGGAAAGTGCCATCCAGGACATACGTTTCAAACCTTGCTGTCCCCAAGTTGTTCTGTATTGTGTCCGACTCAGTAAGACATGCCCTTCAACATTCCTCCTCTCTATTCATCCATTAAAGTATGGAAATGTGGACAAGTGGCAAAACAACCGGGAGTTCATATTTATGTATAACTGCACACTGGGCGCAGGTGCCGGGGGGTGTTTGTGATGTTGGTAGTGTGAATAATCAGTGCAGTAAGGTGGAGTGTCATGGTAACAATCTTCCAGGAATTTGAAAGCATGCAACAATTGTCATGCGCACTGTGATCTGTTCACACACTGGTGAAAACATTTTGGACATGGTACTGACTGAAATTCATAAGTGGCTGAACCCCATGTCCCTGAGAGCTGGGTTCATAGCTAGTGACAATGGGTCAAATGTGGTGAAATACATCATGAATGGTGGCTTTTTTCGTGTTCCTTGTATGGCCCAGTGTTTAAGTCTTGTGGTGCAGGAGTTTCTGCAGCACCCTGATGTAAAGGAAATGCTGACAGTTGCATGCTGTACCTGCTCTCACTTTTCACAATCTGCAAAGGCCCATGACTAACTTCGGCAGTTGCAGATGTGAAACAGCCTCCCACAGCACCGCTTGAAGCTGGAAGTTGCCACCTGGAGGAACTCCACTTTATACGTAGCAGAGAGGTTGTATGAACAATACAAAGCCATCTCAGAATATCTTGTGATGCACACTAGCCGTGACAGTTCCGGGTCCTCCATATCTATGACAACTGAACAGTGGCACCTCATGGACTCTGTAATAACAATATTGTGGCCTTCTGAACATGCCACACAGGTAGTGAGTGGTGAGTTTGCCTCCATTAGCCAATCAGTTCCACTGCTGTGGGTGCTGAGGCAGACATTGGTGAATGTACAGCATAGTCCTGATGTTGCCAGAAACAGTGCTAGCAGTATGTTGCTGAAACACATGCTGACAGTATTCGACCAGAATCATCACATTTTGAGCGTTCAGCATAGTGACAACTTCACCATAACAACAATGCTGGATCCACAATACAAACATGGACTTGCCTCAGTACTGGAGGAAGGGCCTGAACAGGTAAAAAATGTCAGTGGGCAACTGATGCGCTTGGTTCATGGGGCACAGAAGTCACGTGCCAAGGTCAGCAAACCTCAGCAGCATAATCCGGCTGAAGGTGCACCTGGAGGAGCATCAAGCATATCCTGTAAGGGGAAAGGGACTGCAGTTCCAGGTGGTCTGTCATCCAAAGCAGTTGGTGTCAACCTACTTTGGGATGCTTTATCCCAAGTGGGGATTTGTGAAATAAATGATTCTGGAGAACAGGATGCTGCATCAACCACTGGACTTAGTGCAGCACAGAGAATATTTGAGTCATGTTTGTCTAAAAACAGGCATCTGTCAATAACTGATGATGATCCTCTTTTGTACTGGAGTAGAAAGGTCAGTGAATGGCCAGAGCTGACTGCAGTGGCACTGAAGTACCTCACATGCCCACCCTCCAGTGTAAGTGTTGAGAGAGTATTCAGCTCAGCGAGTGCAATAGTCAGGGATTGTCAGACAAACCTCTCTCCTGCAAATGTTAGTTTGCCAACATTCATAAAAATGAATGAGAGGCACATACCAGCACAGAATGCAACCTCGGTATTTGTACCCCAGCCTAGTCATGGTGGTTTTGGTGATGTAGAAATGGACCATTCTTGTGGCACTGGCAGTGGCAGCATGAAATAGCCTACCACTGACATAGATGATGACACAATGGAGAAAGAATTTCCCAGTGGTCAGACTTCAAATGTAGATGACTGTGAGGGCAGCTTTCTTTATGAGGATGATGATGTGGTTAATGTTGGCAGATTTTAACTGAAGTTGTTAAAAGGTGGTGTGCACCCCCTGGAGTTAGACCACCACCACCACCAGGACCAATGTTAGCCACTGCCACCACAGAGAATGACTTTGTCTGCCCCTCTGGACCACCACCACCAGGACCGATGTTAACCACTGCCACCAAAGAGAATGAGTTTGTATGCCCTCCTGGACCACCACCACCAGGACCAATGCTAGCCACTGCCACCTCAGAGAATGACTTTGTCTGCCCCCCTGGACCACCACCACAAGGACCGATGTTAGCCACTGCCACCACAGAGAGTGACTTTGTCTGCCTCCCCTGGACCACCACCATCTCTGCTAGCCACTGCCACCACCACCAGATGCAGGAAGATGTCACAGGAAATGTTATCAGGTGCCGCAGCTATCACCACCAGCATCCACCACCAGTGTCATTCAGACAGTTTCCCCATTACATCGACCATGCCAAGGCAGACGGAGTCGAACAGGAGACCACATCCATCAGCAACAGGCACAAGACTTCTTAATATTAAAACTATAAAGTGAGTATGTGTACTAATGACTTTTATGCTATTTAACTTCCTTTAGCTGTATGTTTTGTTTTCTGTTGCTTTTCTGAGCTGCAATGGTCAAACACATAGGTAAACTTATTTTGTTTTTTTACAGCTTAACAAAAAAACTCTCATTCAATGAAAGTCGGTATGAATGGTACTGCAGCAGTACCACACACAGGAACCTATGGAATATCCATTTCAAATCCATACTGGTAAGTATCAAGATTTTATTTCATCTGTTCAGTTTTTTTTAAAAGAGTGCAGCAAATGTGACTGAGTAGGGTTCATAAACTAGGTGATGTGTACATCGCCAAAACTATTTCTGCAAGATGTCACGCACTGTATTCTGAACTTGCAGCTGTGCAGCCATCACAATGTTGAAAAAGTTGCACACAGGTTGTGTTACTTGACAAGATGTGGTTTTGAAATGTAACTTGACTCGAGATTGAGAACCAGGGACACTGGCACTGTATATTTGTTACACAACCTGGTACTAAATTAACTTATGATTGATCTGCTGATTGCATTGTGACACCTTACTATTTGTGTTAATAATCCAGATACCCATGGAACAGCTACCCCTTAAACATAATGTGTTGCTGCTGCAATCAAGTTGTAAGAATTTCTTCATTTCTATTTTTAGGAAACTTCCAGATGCTTTGTTGTGTCATAGTCGCCTCATCCAAAGAAGTTCTTCAACATCAAGCCCCTCAGACAGGTGGCAGACATGCAACACACAGAAGTTGTTTCAATCGATGACCATGACCATTATTAACAACCAGACTCAAGAAGGATGCAGATGAAATCTGTGAAGAACTAACCAAATAAGAAACCATTAATGAGACAAACCTGCAGATATGCATCCCCCCCAAAAAAAAAACTTACCTTCATTGGCTTGAGAGTTATCCATTTCCAACACAAAAAGTTCTTATCAAGCACTGGAAGTGCACACCAACAGTATCCGTGACCTGTGACACGAAACAATACAATGAGTGCATGTCTATATATGTCAAGCCCCCACCTACAAAATACAAATCTCTCTCTCTCTCTCTCTCTCTCTCTCCCTCTCTCTCTCTCTCTATATATATATATATATATATCTATCTATATATCAACTCACCAAGGCTACTATTAGTGTACAGGATACGGGCACCCTTCCATCCAGTTGAGATGATTGCATTGAATTTGCAGGAATTGCAGCACACATTGGACCAGCAACAGTTTGCTCACGGTCATCATTTCAGATGGGACTTTGCATGTGGTGTAACGCTCCCATTTCATTTCCTTGTCACTTGTCAATTATCTGTACACAAGACAGATGCATCCTGGGCATGCAGAAAAAATCTGGGGACTCTGTGTGAGTATTGCGTCCATGACTAAGTGTACCATTAATTCTGGGGGACTTTGCATGTAATGTAACAATCCCATTTCACTTCATTACCACTTGTCAATTTTATGCACACAAGACAGATACATTTTGGGCATGCAGAAAAAATCTGGGGACTCTGTGTGAGTACTGTGTGCATGACTGAGTGCGCCATTAATTCTGGGGGACTTTGCATGTGGTGTAACACTCCAATTTCACTTCATTGCCACTTGTCAATTTTATGCACACAAGACAGATGCATTTTGTGTGTTGTGATTGTGCACACATGATGTCATACTTAAATTGTAAATTAAAGCAGCATTGCAAGAATGTGGTGACAATTTTCACCTGTACATTTGTATGCTATTTTACATTGCCAGCCACTAGTTACCTCTGAGTCCTGACTTGAATGATACCCTTCTTTTCACAATTTGTGTCTGCTTTACTACTTTCTCTCATGTCTGAAAAAAGGAGCATGCCTTTCAATATTATTCTGACCAGGTTTTTATCACTATTTGCAGCTGGTTTTCAATAAATATTGTTCTGTGAGGTCATAAAATGCTTCCTGCTGCATAACTGTTAATTTTACAACAGAAGTGATATATAACAACCGATGGAGAAAAGCAGCGGAAAATACTGAGAAAGACCTGGTCTGCACCGTATTAAAAGGAGTGCTCCTTTTATTATTTCAGACATGAAAAAAGTAGCAAAGCAGACTCAAATACTGAAAATTATAGTATCATACAAGTCAGGATATAAGTAAAGTGACAATGTAAAACAGCATTGAAAACTATAGGTCAAAATTTTCAAAAGATTGTAGCACTGCTGCTTTAAAGAGATTCATCAAGTTACATAGTTATTATGGTGTTGCACCCAATATATGGGTGCCTTACCTCAAGGGAAATCTTTCTTGCTCCACATGCCCTTCATAGTGCAATGTATTTCTGTTGAAAATGCCCGTAATTTCATTAAAGTGTGTCACGGAGGAATTCCCATTCTGAAAAGCCACCCAAATTCTGCCCCCCACTCTCGGCAATGTTATGACGTGATGTCAGGGAGAGAACGGGGACATGCTCCATTATAGTGAATGTCCGGCAGCTTTCTGGATGTTTCTTTATGTTATAATGGTCAGTTGTGGTGAAACATGGAGCGTTTCCACTAACAAGGCTGTTGTTACTGGAAATGTGCCCGTGTTTCTACAAACTGACTCAGATATAAAAGCATTCAACGAGACGTCACTATAATGCGAGCACTCACTCCTAGCATCACGTCGCCAGTATTGCTGATGGTGAGGCTTCAGGAAATCCTCCATCTTTCACTAATAAATTACAAATATTTGACAGAAATGCGTGCACTATATGAACACATGGAGCAGAAGATTCCCCTGGAAGTAAGGCGCCCATATATCGGGTGTAATGCTGTAAGTTGGTGAATCTCTTTAATGTCTATTTCACAAACAAAATATTTATGTAGCCTCAGTAATGTTTGTTTTGTGTTGGGACTCATGATTTGAAGTGTTTTACAATAAGCATGACTGAGCAGTGCAAGTATGTTTTGCTACACTGCATGTGTTCTGTCAGTGTTCTTTCCTGTGTGTGCATACATTGTCCAGCTTCATGCAAACATATATATGGTGTGACTTGTTGCAGTATCTCAAGAATAAAGATAACAGAATACATGCCATTTATTTTATTTGTACCATCAGCACCAGCGGAGTAAGTGATATGATATTTTTTCACAGGTATCGGGTTTCTATGCACCTCAGTCACTCACAATGCACACATGACTTACCGGAGATCATAGCACAAAAAGCACATGCTCTCCTAAAAGTCATGTGTGCAGTATGTGACTAAGGTGCACTCTGGCCAGACACCTCTGAAAAAGTTTTGTATTACTTAGTCCACTGATGATGATGGTGACAATAAAATATACGTTATTCTGCTTGCTATTCTTTATAACATAAACACTACAACAAGTCAGCAATAAATGTTTGTAAGAAGCTGCACAATGTCTGATGTCTCACACACACACACACACATATATGAAAGAACACTGACTGCACACATGCAGTTTAGCACATCACACTTGCACTGCTCACACCAGCTTTTCCACAAGCACTCCACAACAGAAAGTAAATGTTACTTAGGCACTGCATTATAACAAAAGGGCAGTTGTCTATTATTAAACAAACAAAAAAAAAATCACAAAACACTACAGCACAGCAGTGGGGGGAGGTGTCCCGAAAAAAATACCTTAATGGGGGATTCCATGGTGTTCCAGCAGCAGGTGGATCATTGACAGTATCTGCAGCTGCTGTTGCTGGATCTGCTCCACCTGCTGCTGCACAGCACCCACCCTCTTGTTGCTTTCCACAAGGGCCGCCCACACCAGTGCAATGTCTGCCTGCATTTTAGGCACTGTGGCAGGGTCCACTGCAGCAGGAAAGCCAGGTAGTGGTGGTGGTGGTGAGGTTAGTGCTGGTGGCTGTGGTGGCGGTGGTGGTGGTGGAGCAGCTGCTGCTGTTGCCCTCCTCCTGCTGTGGCTATGTGGCACAACACCCCCAGCACCCTCTGCCACTGCCACAGAAGGGCTAGCAGGTGGATGTTTGGCCCCTTCAGTGTCAGCCTGCCACTCCACCTTGTGGTGGTTTGCCATGTGTGTGCACTGGCCTCTGGTCCCCACATGTGTCCCTGGGGGCCACGGCGCAACTGCATATCACACAAATGGCAAACCACAATGGTGCTGTCCCCCCACACAGTAAAAAAACTGCCACATTGGGGAGCTGTGGGAGGGGGGGATCAGGCACAGGAGGGGCAGATGTACTGCCAGCAGCACCTTCATTCACCTGGGGCTCCACCTGCAGCTGTGGAGGTGGTGGAGGGGGTGCTGCTGGAGCCCCTGCAGCTGCTACTGGTGGTGGTGGTGGTGGTGGACTTGGTGGATGTGCCGCCGCTGGTGGCACTGGTGCTGCTGCTGCTTCCTGAGGAGGAGACGCAACACCAAACAGTCAGGAGCAGTCCAATGACACCCGACTGCTCCCATGTGTGCGCATTCCTCCCCTCTGCCTACTCCCACAGACCATAGACTCCCGGGTCCATCGTGCACAACTGTCAAAGTCCCTCAGACTGTGACCGACGCCTCTCAAGACTCCTTCACGTGCACTCAGTCTCACATACATGAACATAAAACAAAACTTATAAAAAAACCAAATCAGTAGCAAAAAAGAACTGAAAAAACACACTACAAAAAAATCTAAAGATTTAGCTTTTAAAAAAGCTGTTTTTTTTTGTCAAGTTGCAAGACACCAACAAACTCTCCTCTCTACATCCAAAATGCTTCCTCCTTCTACCACTGCAAAGGAGAAAGTGAAACTAACTGCTTTTCTAAAGCATGTGACATACAGTACTGTAAGCCATGTGATGTGTGGGGGGCTACCTATATTGTTGTCACTTCGCCTTACCTAGCATTAAGGTGGAATGACAACGCGAAGTCAGAATGGAAAGGCAAAGTGAGTAATTTGCAGTGCTCAATTCACATAGCGTTATGATGATGCAAAGTGGTCACTTCAGAGGCAGATTTTAAATTCGCTGCATCTCTGCTCCGTTCCCCTCTCTTTTGGTTTCTCTTGCTCCCAGCAGTGGGGGAGAGTGAGTTAGGTCAGGTCCTCACGCCATTCCAACTGAGTTTGGGCTACACCAAGTTTTGCCCTCCCCTTCTCCTAATTTAAAGTACTCCTTAGTATTCTTTCTATGTATCCCTGCAGTTTCCCATTCAAAATCCTGGCCCCCTTGTTGTTTGTATGCAACCTGTCCCTCGCATACAGATGCTGGTCCTCCCATGTGTTTCCCCAATCACCTATACATTTGTAGCCCTCCCTCCTATACCACTGCCTTAGCCAGTGATTAAAGTCTTTGATTCTCAATTGTCTAGCTCTACTGGTGCAGTGTACTGGCAGAACTTCTGAAAAAGCTATGGAATCCACCATCCCTTTGCACCCTCTAGCTAGTTCCATAACTGTCCTCCACATCTCCTCCATAGCCTCCTTGGCCAGGTTGTTTGCACCAAGGTGCAGAACCTGGTTAGGTTTCCCAATCGTCTAATGCACTCCTTAATCTTTGGGGTGCCCTGCTCCACCTCCATCCTAGGCTTACAAAAAAATGACCTCCCCTTGAAAGCTACTCCCTTTCTTATCCAGTGGATCTCTTTAATAATTGAGTCCCCTTACACTATTACCAATTTTTTCTTTCTCACTACAATATGTGAGAACATAGAACTGTTAGTTCTATGTTGCAGTCAGCTTAACTAGTTCCAGCTAAAGCTTTGAAGTTTATGAAGTTTTAATGCAACCTGGTAGAAAGCAGTCCTTTCAGTTGACATAGAGTTCATTACTAAACTCTACCATAGCTGTACATGGTGGTGGTGGAGGTGGGGGGCTGCACTTAATGTTGGATATGCATTCCCATTGCATGTATTTCAGTTAAGAAACCCTAAGTCTAACCATCTGAAAAGCAGTACAGTGGCGGAGTAGCAGGGCAAAGTTTAGGGGGCCTGGGTCTGATTCTCTGTAGGGCAAATTTTTTTCTTGCTCACTACAATTTATACTGTAGGACAGAAATTGTTAGATGTCAATGCTGATATCAGTGATAAGCTTTGCAGGGCTTGGAGTAGGTTCCCAGATCACAGAACTGAACTGTCAGTGACTCAGGAGCCAGGAACACAGACAGTGTAACTGTCCCACTCCACTGAGATTAATCAGTCACAAGAGGGAGTAGTGGAGGATCATCAATCACAGTTTATGAGACCTTTTTTATTTTCAATCACATGGGTGTGGTGTACATGTTTATGGAACATGTAATGTGTGCACCGGGACATGTGTTTGCTGAAGACCAAACAAGAGGGTGATATGATAGAGGCCTTCAAGTTCTTGAAAGGAATAAACAAGGTGAACTTAGTAGAACTACTTAACATGTGTAATTGTTCAAGGACACAGAGGCATGAGTGGAAACTGACAGGAGGGAGGTTCAAGCGAGATATGAAAAAGTTTTATTTTACAGAAATGATGGTGGAAACATGAAATAGTCTGGCAGCCGAGATGGTGGGCATCAAAACCATAAATGGTTTCAAGTATGGTTGGGATAAAGTGAAGGCTCTAATGGTTACTCTGGGCAGTAGTAGTAGTGAGGAGAACAAGGGAGTAAATAGTGAAGCTAGTACCCTGTATGGTCCCAGGGCTTACAAGGAACTAGGGGCAGATCGGATGGATCAATGGTCTTTTTCTGCCATCATTGTCTGTGTTTCCATGTTTCTCTTTTTCCTTGATCCCTGGCATCTAGTAGCCCCCCATCACAAATCTGAGCCCCCTCCTAATCCCACATACCCAGTTCCCTACACCCCTAACCGTTGGCCCCCCACTTACCCAAGATGCCAGGCACCTCCCTGTGATTGTGATTAGTACAGCCTTCCCACTCATAACCTTAGCCTGTTGCTGTCTAAGTGATAGGGAGTTAGCTCATGCCTACTGTAGAACATCTGTTTCTAGAGTTGGTGTGTGGTCTCTCCCTGTCACTCAGACAGTGGCCAGCTGAGGTGGTGATCAGAGGGGCTGGACCTGTCAGCATCACAGAGGGGGAGGACTAGCAGATGACGTAAATTAAGGGTTACCATTGGGAGGGGGGGTGGAAGGACCTAACTGGGTGGAATGGGGAGAGGGCTTAGACTTGCAATCGGGGGGTGAACTAGATGGCAAGGATTGTTTTAATATACTAATCAGGGGCATCTGAATAGTGATGGGGTGGGGGATACTACATGCCACGGATCACTTCAATATACTAATTGGGGACATCTGAATATGATTGGGGGGGTTATTAGATGCCACTGATCATTTTATTACAATACTCAGGGGCATCTGAATGGTGATCAGGAGGTGGGAGCTGGCAGTGCTCTGAATAATGCCTCCATGCAGTCATAAACAGCAATATTGTGCAGAGATGTTAATGAGTCCATAATGGCATGCAAATAGCCCAGTGGCACCTTTCCTGCCCTTTGGGCTCATCAGCTTGCTCAGAGCTGAAATGACTCACAGGGGTAGAGTGCTATCCTATTTGGGACACTATCTCCTTTCACCTCTAAATTCCTATCCTACAGGAGGCTATGACTGCACATAGTCACAACACAGTGGGCTGTCCACTGGGAACCAGTGATCATTGTACAGTGTGGTTTAACATTAAGACAGGTGCAGAGGCAAGCCACCAACAGATGAGGGTCCTGGAATTTAGTAGGTTGGATTTTAAAGAAATGGGACACTCAGAAGCAGCCTAGCAGGGGAAGATTGTCATGTACGGGTAGAGGAACAATGGAGAAAATTAAGGGAAGGCATATTAAAGGCACCCAGCATCTGCATGAAGGAAATGTGTGAAATCAGGAGGAAATAAGGACCATTATGGTACTGTAGGGAAGTGGCCATGATGGGGAAGGAAAAAAGAGTGGCATTCAGGAGGTACAAAGAAACACAAAAGGATGATGATTGGATGGTGTACCAGGTATAACAAAAGAAAGCAGACAAGGTAGTGAGGGATCAAAGGCTCAGTTTAAAGATTTTGGAAAATTCTGCAAAATTCCATGAAATTCACAGAATTTCACATAAATTATGTGAAATTGGAATTTGCTCATTTTTGCCCAGGCCTACTCTAAACTGCTATCTTTTTAGTTCACGTTCCCAAGCCTTATCAATGTTTTATGTTATAAACTCCCAGTTCCCTGCAACCAGAAATCACAGTGACACCTGATGGCAAAGATGATACTGTAGTAACCCTGCTTCATCAGCCACAGGGTAACAGCTTAAGCATGATGGGCCACCATAGTTACACTGAGACACAATCTCATTCCCCTAGCCCTTATAGCTCTAGAGGGAGTACCCCATCAGTAAATTGTAGTTTTCCCAGAGGTCCCCCGAAAACCATCAGCAAACCCCTCTTTCTAAAATCTAAGATGTCCACTATGGTGTAGAACAATATACCATATAGGATGCACAGCTGTAGATGATTTAGCATGCCCACTACTGCAAAATAAAGTTAGCAGATTGTTCCCGCTGCTTACAGTCATGAATTAGAACATCTTGTCTACCAAGAAGCAACCTCAGACTCACGGACTGTGAGTCATTTGGCATTCTTCAATACTTTCCATCCCTTTCAAGTACTCCATATTACAAGAAACATTTCAACATTTTGCCCAGCACCATCAACTGGGAAAAAACTCATCAACAAATAAACAGTTCACACTACCTAAAATGACTTTTTGTGTTATTTTATTAAGTGCCCATGTCCTTGATTAGTGAGTTCTAATGTGGCTAACAGTTTGTAACCACTATTGGTAAAATAATACATGAGTACCAGTGAATAATGTTTCAGTGTCATCCCATGAGGCTGTGGACCTAGGAATCCACAAGGCTGAATATGTCTACAGCAGCACTGAATAAACTTTCCTGCAATCTGTCTATAGGATAGTGTTTTGCCATACTGCAATTGTATGCTATTGTAATTATTCATGTGTGAACTGCTATAATTTACATGTCATAACATATATATATGAAAAAACAGCTAGTTACTACATTTATGTATGTATGCATGTTTTTATTTATTTACTTATTTGTGTATTTATTTGAAAATCTATTACTGGGAAAGGCACACTGAGTCAAGTTAATTCCAGGTGTGACTCAGGGGGGAGGGGGAGTACAGACAGAATTAAAATTACAAAATAGAATTTAATTTCACTGAAATCTGTGAAGAATAAGAGGCAGCCATTTGATATACATCCCTTCATGAATACAACAGCTTGTAAGACAGACAGCAGTGGAAGGCACAATATAAAACAAGCATTTGTCAATGCCGGATGTTTGCCACTGGTATAGAAGCCCTGGGGTAGTAGATGCATTGTGGTGCACTGTGTGGGTTATGTATTACCAAAGATAGAAGCCTGCATTTTTAAATTTGAATGCAGGCTCATAACTTTGTTATGTTTTAATATTTTTGTCTCAGATTGTCAACATTGCCTTCTTTTGACCCAACTCGTGAAAAAGTTCAGAGAAAATTTTCAACTCCTGTTTGAAAAGTAATTTCATACAGGGACTACCAACTCACCTTTCGGGATGGAAAATCACATTTTGGGCCGGATTTGAAAAATGACAGCTGTCACATTCATGAGGTGCTGTAAAGAAGTAGCTATGTTTTAAATTTGGGGTAAAAATACTGAAAATTACCGAAGTTACAAACCGGTGTTCACAAAATGTAAGGTAGGCTCATAACTTTGTTGTTTTGTAATATTTTTAGACCAAATTTTCAACATAGCCTTCTTATAATCCCACCCCATGAACAAGGGCAGAGAAAATTATTCAGCTCCTGGACAAAATGTCATATTGCACAGGGACTGCGAAGTCATCTTTCAGGACACAAAAACTCATTTTGGGCAGGATTTGAACAAAGACAACTGTTACATTCATGAGGGGCTGTAAAAGAAATGGCTTTGTTGATAATGTGGGATAAAGATATCAAAAATGTCCAAACTTACAAGCCTGTGTATGCAAAATTCAATGTTGCCTCATAATTTTTTCTTTTTTCTTTTATATTTTTACACCAGATTTTTAACATAACCTTCTTATGACCCTTACTCATGCCCAAGGACACAGACAATTTTAAACTCCTGCCAGAAAGGTGATTTCTCACTGGGACTGGGAAATCAACTTTCGAGATGTAAAAAAAAAACAAAAAACATTTTTGCCAGGATTTGAAAAATGACAGCTGTCACATTCATGAGATGCAGAATGGGGCCAGGGTTGTAATGGATAAGGATAGGGGGGCTAGGGGACTGGAAAGGGGGACAGTAGTGAAAGAGAGTGAGGAAGGGGGTTATGAGTAGATAAGGGGAGGAATACACCAGGGGGGTGGAGGCAGGTGGAGCCCAGAGGGCAGAGACAGGGGTGGAAGGGGGTATAGCTGCGGTGCTTTTGGGAACAGAAGATCTGGCAGGAAGGGATAAGGGATGGGCACGGCATGCAGTACAAGGAAAAGATGGGGGATCCTTGTGCTGGGGGATTCAATTCTGAAGGGGATCAAATGGGAGAGCAAAAGGGAGAGACACAATAGAATATAAGTGGAAGCCATGACAGGCATGACGGTGGAGAAGGTGAGGCACCTAGTTCTGAAGTATGCTAGAAGGGGGAGGAAGAAACCCCACATAGTTCTGCATGTGGGAACTAATGACCTGGTGGGAAATACAGTAGATGTAATCCAGGGGAGGTTTGAGGAGCTGGGGCTGATTTGTGAGGCAGTGGGAAGATCAGTTACCTTCTCAGAAGGGCTTCCTGCACCCAGGGTGAGCACAGCAAGAAAGCTGAGGATAGAGGAATTTAACATGTGACTAAGGGAATGGTGTCTATCCAAGGGGTATGAGCTGGTGGGGGGGTGGGAAAGAACATGAGAGGGCAAGATGTCTCTATGGATCTCTACACCAGGGGCAGGCTCCATGTAAGTGGGAAGGGAAGAAATGTCTCGAAACAGAAACTGCAGGAGTACTTAGTAAAGAATGGGAATTGAAACTAGTAGTGGGGGTGGCAAGTCAGCAGGAGTTCAGTAGGATACACAGGCAGAGAAGCCAAATGAACTTATCCTCCAGACTGGCAGCAGGGGACTTAGGGAGTGGTCAGGAGGTAGTGCTAAAAAAGAGAAGCAAGTAAGGGGAGGGGCAAAGGAAGCAGGGTGAAGGGTAGTAACCTTAAATGCTAGGAGTCTAGGGAACAAAGCGGTGAAGTTACAGACTCTCATGGCGGATGGGGAGGTGGATACGGCAGCCATAACAGAGACATGGGCCAACCACTACCATGACTGGGACCTGACAGTGCCAGGATACAAGTTATTTTGGAGAGACAGGGTGAAAGGGAAGGGAAGCGGGGTTTTGTTGTATGTGAGGGAGGGTCTGAAGTGTGTCAAGGAGGGAGGGGAAGAGGGCAACACAGACTCATTATGGGTGCAGCTCCAGGACTCCAAAAATAGGACCCTCAGGATGTGAGTGGTGTACAGACCACCTTCTCAGACTGAGGTGTTAGACTGGGTCTAGCAGAGCAGAACAGAAGGACCTGCAGAAGAAGCCATACAGTGATTGTAGGAGACTTCAACCTGCCAAGGGTGGATTGGGGTACCCCAGCTACCACAAATAGGAGGGAGCAGGTACTGCAGGACACCTTCCAGGACAGCTTCTTATTGCAGATGGTCAGTGAGCCAACCAGGTTAGGGAACACCCTTGACCTTGTGCAGGCAAATGGTGAGGTTGTGAGGGAGCTGAGGGTGGAGGAACCACTGGCAGGGAATGATCACCACATGGTGTGGTTAAAGATAAACATGGGAAGGGAGGGAGTAGGATCAGGCACAAGGGTGTTAGACTTCAGAAGGAAAGACTTGGGGAGGATGAGGGAAATAGTGCAGGGGTATCTGGCCAGGATCAAGTCCAGATATGGACACTAATCAGTGGTGGGAGGTCATTAAACAGGGTATTGAGGAAGCAACCACAACATGCACAAGAGTCCAGAGCTAAAGGACAAAGGCCAAGAAACCTAGCTGGATGAGCAGGGGGGTCATGGAGAAAGTAAGAAGCGAAACAGCCACCATCAGAAGGTACAAATGAACAGGGAGGGGGAAGACAGACAGGAATACCTGAAGGAGACAAGGGAGGTGACAGGGGGCAGTCGGGGCAGCCAAGGCACACCAGAAACTGATGCTAGCACAGTGGATTAAAAATGGGGAGAAGGACTTCTTCAGGTATATCAGGAGAAAAGGAGCTGCAAAGACCAAATTGTGAGGATTAAAACTGTGGTGACTAGGGCAGAACAGGCAAAAGCATTGAATGAATACTTCTGCTCAGTATTTACTAAAGAGAAAGAGGGAGCAGCACCCGGGTTGAGGGATGGCCATGGGAGAGGAAGTTGGGACAGACAGGGAAATCCCAGTGGGCAGGGTACTGGAGGGCTTGAGGGCACTGAGGGGGTACAAGATGCAGGGGCCAGATGGCATGCATTCCAGGGTGCTAAAGGAACTAGCAGAAGTCCTGGCAGGACCCCTGGCAGACCTGTTCAATACCTCCCTGGACTCAGGGTGTGTACCACAAGACTGAAGGATGGCACACATGAAACTCCTCCACAACAGTGGCCCCAAGGATGAGCCAGGTAACTACAGACCAGTAAGCCTCACATCCATCGAGGGGAAAGCTGATGGAGACAATCTTGAAGGAGAAGTTGTTTTCCCTCCTTGATGCTAATTGGCTGCAGGACAGCAGGAAGCATTGGTTTGTCTCAGGCAGATCCTGTCAAACTAATCTTATGGAGTACTATGAATGGGTAACCAGGCAATTGGACGGGGGCCATGCAGTGGATGTCACATGCTTAGACTTCAGTGAGCATTTGATTGATTGCCATATGGGAGACTAGGTGAGCTGTAAGACCAGGGGCCAGGCAAAGATGGTGGGATGGGTAGAAAACTGGCTGCAATGAAGACAGCAGAGGGTGGTGGTGGGAGGGGAGCTCTCGTCACCCTGAGCAGTGACAAGTGGGATGCCACAGGGATCTATAGACATCAAGAGCAAGATCAGTTTGTTTGTTGATGATACAAGATAGATAACCTGGAAGGGTGGCAGGGGTTGCAGGATGATCTGGTAAAACTGGAGGCCTGGTCAGACACTTGGCAGCTGGGGTTCAGTGCTAGGAAATGCAAGGTGCTACATTTCGGAGCAAGAAACCCAAGGAGGAGTTACTAGCATGGGGGATTCTGCTGGCTGAGATGGAGGAGGAGAAGAAGGATCTGGGGGTGATCATAACGGGAGCAATGGACAATTCCACACAGTGTAAAAAGGTAGCTGTAAAGGCTAATAGGATGCTGGGTTGTACTACCAGAGGCATATCCTCCAGGAGGGGGGAGGTGATCCTGCCACTGTAGAGATTACTGGTTAGACCACACCTGGAGTACTGCATGTAGTTCTGGCAGCTATACCTGAAGGAAGACATTAGGTTACTGGAGTCGGTGCAGCGCAGGGCAACAAAAATTATCAAGGGGCTAGGGGATGGCACTATGAAAGTAGGCTGAGGGAGTTAAACATGTATTCCCTGGAGGAGAGAAGAGATGGGGAGACATGATTGAAGCCTTCAAGTACATGAAGGGGATAAATGGGATGGACACAGAGTGACTTTTCCAGTTAAGGAGGGGGAGGGACACCCGAGGGCATAATCTGAGGTTTCAATTCTGACAAGTGGTCTCCCAACCTGCATTATGCCGAGGTCGGGAGACTGCATTTCAAAATCCCAGTGGGGATTTGCTTTATGTGGGGGACTTGGCCCCCTGCAACCCCTAACTAAAATATCCAGCTCTGAGGGGAGCAGACATCGGAGTTGGGTGTTGACTCGAGGACAGCAAAAAATTATTTTTAAAAAGCTCCCTCTGTGGGAACAGAACCCCATTCCCGATACCTTGCTGGCAGAACTAAAGGAGCATTAGCGTGCGACACTATGGGGTAGCTCTGCCAGCACCTCTCCCTGCCTTCTTCAAATGGTTATGCCAGGCGAAACTGTGTTTTGCGGGTGTAACCCAGTATTTCACCAGACAAAATACAGTTTCGCCTAGCAAAATTACATTTTGCTGTCGGGCTGAAAAGTTGGGCATCCCTAACACTGGATACCGATGCCAGGCTCCTACATTTTGGGACCCTCAGCTTTGGTATCCCATAAGGGTACCTGTTTGTTTCTCTGATTATCAACAGATAGAATGGTAGATTACAACAGATGAAGTCCTTGTTCAGCACATTTCCTGGCCCTGTCCACCATCGCTATCTGACACACCAAGTGGTGTGCACATGTTCTATGGGCCTTTTCTGGTTGCTTTGAAGTATGCTGTCAATCAAGTACAAGCTCATTCTCATTTGATGTGTGATGCAGAGCTTGGAAGACATGGAGACTGCTAGCTACTCATCAATTTCTGAGAGTACTGGCAGTATTAATTTAATATAAAGCCTTGTTAAGAATCTGTCAAATCTTAATAAAAGTAATCTTGAATTGACTGACAATTATTTCTAAGTTTTTGATTCGCCATCCCATCCTGTGGTGGAAACATTTTTTTCTTCTCTGTTCACACACGGGTGAACTTGTGCCAATTCTGAGTGTCAAGAAACTGTCTACTCTATCCCATCATATTGCGTATATGTGTGGCACATTTCTAAATGTAGTAGTAATCAGCTAATATAGCCTGTAATATGTGTCAGTTTATTTTTATAATGTTTGTTTAGGCCAGTGGGTTGGGAATTGGATGCTTGAAAGACAGGTTACAGTCTTCTGAACTGACTCAGTCTTCTGTTACATGTGTGCAGATTCTGAGGGTCAATACACTGTCCACTGTATCCCAGCATTTTCTGTATATGTGTGCACATCTGCAAATGTAGTAATAAACAACAAGCATTTGTCAATGCCGAACATTCGCTTGCAGATATTTGCAATGATGTTTGGCATTTATACAGCCCCCCCCCACGTAGTTGTATCCATGTCCCTTCAGCACCCATGTCCCGACAGAGTACCTCTCTGCAACTCCTCTTGCACCAGATTTACATTTCAGCCTCATATTTCTTAATCGTCTGTCTTAGGAACCCTAATGCCCCAGTCGCTGTCAAGGTTACGAGCCTGTGTGGGAACTGCGCAATGCACTCTGGTAACACAATCATTTTGTGGAATTTTCTCACCAAATTTTCAACATAGGCATTTTGGGACCTCTGCTCATGAACAGTGTCACTGTGATTTTCTTAATCTGTCCCGAATGGTTAATTTCCCACAGCGCCATTGTGCTCTGCATGTGTGGAAACACATTTAGGCCAGTGTGTGAAAAATGATAGCTGTACTGTTCATAAGGAGGTGTGACAAAATGCCAATGTCAAAAATCTGGAGTGCAAATATTACAAATTGTCGTAGTTAGGAGTGTGTGTGGGAACTGTGCAATGCACGCTTGTAACACTGTCATATTTTGGAATTTTTTCACCAAATTTTCAACTTAGTTATTTTGTGACCTCCGCTCATGAAAGGTGTTACTGTGGTTTTCATAATCTGTCCTGCACATTGATTTCCTACATCAACCACGCCATTGTGTGCCAGGTGCATGAAAACACTGTTTGGCTAGGATGTAAAAAATGACAGCTGCAGTGTTCATGAGGAGGTGTGAAAAAATGGCAATGCTGAAAATCTGGAGTGAAAATATTACAAATTCACGAAGTTGCGAGTGTGCGTGGAAACTGCACAACACACGCTCATAACACAGCCATTTGTTTGAATTTTTTCACAAGATTTGCAGCATAGACTTGTTGGGACCCCACCTCATGAACAGTGACACTGTTGTTTTGGTAATCTGTCCCGACAAGTGATTCCGTGCAGTGACCGCGAAATCACCTTTCGGGACCAAATAACAACATGACAGTGACTGAATTCATAAGGTGGGGTCCCAAGAACACCATGTTGAAAATTTGGTGTCAAAATTCATGAAAATGGCTGAGATATGCACATAATTTAAAAAAACACCCATTCATGCCATTATACAGCGTACCAGCATTTCTTAAGTTCACGGTCAGCTTTGAAGAGTGCAGACATGTTCCCGGTCAACCAAAGATCATCTCGCCCAGCTCCAGAGGTAAGTATGGGGTGAGGGGGTGTGTGGGAAGGAGGGGTGTGCAGAGGTTCAGTGCAGGTTGGGGGAGGGGCACCAGACTCAATGGGGGACTGTTTTCTGTTTTTACAGGTACAGAACGGCAAAAGAAAACAAGCACTTGTCAATGCCGAATGTTGTCTTGCTGCATTGGTATTGGTAGTGCAGGAGGTAGAGGGATGCACAATAGGGCTGGCAGTGAAGAATGGAATGGATGACAACCCCACCTCACCCTGCAGAGACTGACAGGCATGGAGGTGTGCCTTTGGATCGTCAGCCATAACACTCATGCCATTTCACCTCACCCTTCCTTGCAGACTCCAACAAGGGTTGTGTTGTGCCTTGGGATCATGGGGCCTTAAGCTCACCCCATTCCATAAGGAACTATATTGAGATGGGTGCAGTATAGGAAAATGGGGTGAACTTTCGGGCTGAAGAGTCCAAGGCACCCCTTGATGCCTGTCACTGTGTAGAGGGTGAGTGTGGGTTGGTGGAGGGTGGCGCCGTGGACAATGAGGGACTGTTTTCTTGTTTTGCAAATACAAGGAAAATTAAAAACTTCAGGGGAAGATTTTCTGCTTTTCAGGGCACCTGATTTTTTTATGGGGGGGGACTGGATTCGACCGGGATTGGGCACCCATTGGCAAAGAAAGCCTATCTGTGTTTGGGGGGCATAATGCAGAGGGGGATTAGGCACCCCTCTCAGCAGACAAATAAAACTACTGGGACATTATGCTGATGGGGACTGAGCACCCTCATCGGTAAACAAATTGAACTGTGGAGAGGGCATGCTGACAGGGGGCTTGGGCACCCCTGAACTCAGCTCTCTAGGGATTGTGAGAGGCATACGATGAGAGTTGCCACCATGTTTATTCAAATGTTTCACCTGGGGCATGTAATGGAAGCGTGTGAGATCTGCTGCTGCAATGATGAGCCTGTCTCTCATTACAGCGGAGGATTTCTTTCAAGTTGGTGGCACACTTTTCAAGTGCTGTCATAGACTGCTCCCCAGCTGCTTTGGGAAACTACCATCACCTTTGTAATGCCTGCACCAAAGCCATCAGCTTGCTAAGTCTGAAAATTTTGCATCCATACTCCAGAACAACATTAATCATCCCGTCAAGTTCTGGAAGGTTATTCATTGTTTTCTCCCCTCCAACCCACTCTCCCTCCCCTATTCTGAAGGTTGATGACTCGATCTCGGACCCTTCTACTGTTGCTTCTTACTTTAAAGAGCCAGTGTACCGCATAAAAGTAAAATTCGTTTTTAAAAGCAGTCAAGTATTACTTTTCATATCTGAAATACTTTTTCTTTTCCCTTTTGTTAGTTAGAAGATTGTTTGCCTGATGTTGTAGGTGTTATGTGCGGGACAGCACTCTGCCTGCAGCTGACTTATCTGTCTTTATTCCCCACTACATCATCAGCATTGTGGACTCAAAGACTCTAACATCACTGCTGCTAAGGAACAGCAAGTCAGTAGCTGCCAGGTCAGTCATTTATGGTGTCACTGTCAGTGAGATCACAATGCTGATGATGTATTGGGGGTGAATGAAGACATATGGTAGCTACCTAGCAAAGAGCTGTTCCACACACAGCACACTTGGACCTGGTGGCAATTAATGAAATGTGGGCTACCAAGTAGCATGACTGGGACATGACTATACCAGGATATGCAGTATCCAGGAAGGTGGGGAGGGGTGACATTATATATAAGGCAGCGTATAAAGGCTATGGAGACCAGGCTGCCTAATGGTCCGTAGGTAGAGCACTGTGCTCCAGTGCTGGTGACTTGTGTTTGGGAGTAGACACTAGAGCAGTGCAGGTGGTCCGGGGGGGGGCAGAGAAGTGTGGCCATGTAGTTGTGCTTCCAGCCCAGAGGGCATCACCACACCAGATTCTGCAGCACTAGTAACTTGCATGCAGTACTGTAGGTATGGTCTCACCATGGACCTGTACAGGGGTAAGATGACCTCTCCACTCCTGGAAGTAATCCCCCTTGCTATGCAACCTAGCATCCTGTTTGCCTTCACTGCTGCCTTCCTGCACTGATCAGAGTGGTTAATTTCCCCAGTTACCAGCACTCTCAGATATTTCTCCTTGGATTTTGTTAACAGGACACCCTCCAGCCAGTAATTGTGTCCTGGGTTCTTACCTCCTAAATGCGTAAGACTGACTCTGAATACCTATTATGCATTGGCATGTAGCAATATGCTTGATATTTCTGATAAACTCTACTATGAGAGCTATCTCCAACATTTTGAATTGCATTCATTAAAATCAATGTTGTGCCATGTTGCTGTCTCTTTTTCTCTCTCTCTCTCTCTCCGTCTCCCTCTCTCCCTTCAACTCTCGTTCTCTTTCTCTCTATCACTGTCTTTCTCTGATGTATACAGTACCGTGTGTGTGTGTGTGTGTGTGTGTGTGTGTTTTCCAGTATAGTCCTGTACCAATGGATAGAAATGAAGTGTGTCTTTGTTTTCCTTGTTTGTCTAATTCCACCTGCTTCTTTCAGACATATAAATCTTGTAGATCAAGTGTGATGGTACAGTATACACCAGTTAGAAGTGGAGACCCCGTGGTCATCTACACTGGTATCTTATCACAGATTGCTTAATGTCTTGTTTGGTGATTAGACCAGAAACTATAGCTTGCTTTGTAAAAAAGATGTGTGCATAGAACGAGCAATCTGTTAATAAGACCATTAAAATTAAATATACACATGGATCTACACAAGTATGCACTGTATGTGAGCAAGTTGCCAGCGTCATTTATTTTTTTATACTGGCATAAGCTCAGTCTGTTCAGTTCTCTTGCTTGGATAGTATCCCCATTATGTACATGCAAACCACTGCAAAGTGATTTGCTGCTGCCTAGTTATTTTTGTTTGCACTTTACTCATGTGTTAGGAGGGATATGAGACGCCACCCCATTTGATCACTCTGTAGCAATGAATGGGGGTGTGTAGTAGAAAAGGAAAGGAAGAAAGTTAAGAAATGTGGTTTTATATACAATGGCTTGGACAGTTTTCTAACAAAATGTCATGGCTCATATGCAATATATGGGTCCCAAAACAGTGGACAAGATTTATCTATTGAGATTTCAAACAGTGACATCCTTACATACAATTAGTAGTCGGGGTAGATATAATATACTGCTTGTGGTGGGAGGGGGCTTGGGGGCTTTGCTGCCCAAAACTAAACGATCGGATGTATGTGAAGGAGGGGGGTTCGGGGGGACATAGCCCCCCCGCTCTGTGGAAATCTCATCCACCATTTTGACGGGACCCATAAACTGCTCCCACTCCAATGTCACTTTGAATATTGCTTGTTAGGATCACTGATGACCTTTTCATATGGTCCCCATCCCGAAAATATTGATTCAAAGGACACAAAAGTTTGTCATCTGGCCTTAGCTTATAATTTGCCAAAGGGTGCAACAATTACACACAGTTTAATGAATGTCTTGCAGGGGGCACTCTCTCTCTAAAGGAGTGCTTCAATTTAATTAGACATTAAGGAGCTGCTGACACCTCAAACAAAACTTTACAAAACATAATATTTAGGTACAATTCAACTTGCATTCTAAATATATTCTATAGATTTATCCTCATCTTTTATTACTGAGGAACTTTGCATATGTACATGATCTTTATCTGTTAGGGTTCATCTGCTTCTAAAGCTTGCTCCCTACTTCAAGTCATAATCGCCTGTTGTGACATCACAATCTGTTGCCATGGGAGTAACTGTGATGCCACAAGCAGTGAAGTATGACCTCAGGTGGGGACAAAGCAACAGGAATATATGAACTCTTCAAGAACAGAGATCCTGTTTTCATGCAAATGACCTCAGTAATGAATAAAGGGGAGGAAACATACAGAACTAATGTGAAATATAAACTAAGCTGTGTCTAAATATGTTTTGTTTGCATTATCCTGAAGGTGTCAGCTGCTCTTTAACACTGAATACAAACACAGGAGAGGGAATGTGGTGCCTCCTTCCAGGCTATAGTAAGTGTGACAGAGACTCAGGAAGGCCACACTGTGCATAGTGTCACCAAAGTTAGGGAGTAAGAAAAAAGGGCTACACTTTCCACTGGTAAAAGTATTATTTAAAACTATATAAAAAGGGGCTCTACTTTCATGTGTGATATATTCTGCCTTAAATTATGTTTATACTGCCATCCTGTATTTAGAAAATACAACAAGGTGATATGAGGCAAACTTGTATTGCTGTTGACCAGAACTAACAAGTGATCTACAGGGCTATATAATAATTATTCTCCCCCCGTAAGCTATCTATCTATAATATCTATCTATTTATCTATCTATCTTTAATATCTAACTATAATATATACCTATCTCTCTACAATAGCTATCTACCTATCTACCTAGTTATCTCACCACACACATACATGCAAACAGTACATGCACAAAAATGGGTTTCTAAAATTGCCCAGCTGGATTGTGTTTACCTATGCTGTCTCAATATAATAGTGTCAGTTAAAGATCCAGCACTCTTCACAAAAACAATATCAACCTCACATCCTGACTGCCATCAGAAACATGGCCCTCACCTTTACTCACAGAAACCCTTCAACTGGGTCCAAGGTTATTTGCGGTCATAATCTTCTTACACACACATATACAAATAACAAAATGAAGTGTTGCAGTGTTTCTAGTTTTAATTTCTGGTGGTTCCTTGCTGATTATAAAAAAAATCTCCCTCCTATCCTTAACTTTTTACCAAGGAAAACTGTGCTGCTCACACTGCTTCAGATAACATAGAAGCTTTGGCTCCATGTCAGGCTCTGTTTAGTATGTGTGTGTGTGTTTGTGCGTGTGTGTGTGTTGGGGGTAAACATTCTACCAGTAGAAGTAAGCAGATATTTAAATTATTTTATTCCATAGTAATCCTTCTATCTATAGAATGAATATATAATGAATGATTAAAAAACCAGGTTGTGGAATATGGGAAATTATATAAAAAAGGAGGAAAGGTATGGAAATGGGTAATTGTGATGGGCTGGAGAAAATAGAAGGCTTAAGGGGTAATACAAAATACATATTTCATTGGGCATAATATTTGAGAATAAAATGCCGTGCAAATGCCCGAATGTACTGGAACTATTTTAATGGGGTGGATGAGCTTGTTTTACAATAATAAAAAAAAAAACTTTAACATGTTCAAAGTTATTTTATTTTTGTGGGTTTTTTTTTACCCAAAGAAATCTTGAACCCATTTCATTATCACAAGAAGACACTCCAAAGTGTGCATTGTAGTGGGATTATGACACTTCCCAGGTGGTTGAGGGCACTTGATGATGCGTCATGCCTCAAACCACACCCAAACAGTTTCATTATTTCACCACAATGCATATCTTGAAATGTCTTAATTCTTCAAAAATTAACCCAAAACATAAACTTAGACATGAGTGATGTTAGGAAACTTCACATTCTGAAATTATTCACTATGTTCCTCAGCTTTGTATTGTATAAAATGACACTTTGCGTATCCCTTTACTTGGTATAAGTGTAACCCCCCTACAAATGGGGGTTCTTGAGGACCTTTCAGGAGCTCGTGTGAATGCTCCATGCCTGACTGGTGTTTGGCGTAAGGCCGCTAAATGTGGGCATTGGTAGTGCTTTTCAAGCCTCTTACTGCCTCTTTCAGAGCTGCCTGCTTGCAGGTTTTGGTGGCACAAATGGGGGGACTGGGGTTTTCTTGTTCGAGTCCAGCCTTGGACTACCGTCTGATTGCTCCATTTCTGTGGTCGCTAGGAGCGCTAGGGAGTCCATCTGAAAGATATAGTGGTTCCCTTAAGAACATGTATAGTATTGGTAAAATTGCAGTTTGTCTAACTCCTTTTTTATTGCAGCTAGGACTTTGTGTTGTGCCCCTCCATATTGGACCCAGACTGTGCTGAAGGGGTCCAATAGGAGTAGGGGGTACTTCAGAGGGAATAACTGGTGACCAACCTATCTGTGTTTGTACTTTAAGTGTTTATGTCACAGGACCTCCTTGTGAATGAGCTTGCTCAATGGAGTTTTCCTGCAATAAACTTGAACTTGAACAACCGAAAACAGGACTCTTCAGGGAGTCGGCTGACCAATGGGGACATGGCTTGTAATGCTGGGAAGTGGCATTATGGGCTATGGCGCTTTTTTGCACCACTGAGAGCAAAAGTAAGTGATTGGCATCTGAGGCCAGCCAATGGAATTGGGTGGCGCCCGAGCTGAGAGGATTGCCCCATGCTGTCAAGGGGCAGATGCATTGTGACTGTGAGTGAGGAAGGAGTGCTGAGCTCCTGCGGCGTTAAGTGTTCATGCGGGAAGCACGTGAAAGGCCTGAGGTGGCCGTTTTAATCGCCAGCGTTCCACAGACTAAATCCACAGGCTAGCGGTCAGAGGAGGCTGTGTACAAGCACAGCTACCTACCAGGCTCCACCTGAAGAGGACTGGAGAATCTGTTGAATCGCACTCGATCTGTCAGGAAAGTGGAAGCTGCAGTGAGACTCCCGATGGCTGTGAGTTCGGTTGGATTATAGGAGTAGCTGCCTGGTATGGTACCCCTCTGTGGTTTTCCATATAAATGTGTGAGTAGGCCTTTGAAGCTCAGGCTCAGCCCTGCGAGTGGTGAAGGAGTGGTTCTCTGCTGGAGTTGTGAGTACTGAATCAGGGTAGCTCCCTGTGAAAGTTTACAATTAAAGGCAAAAATCGTTTGGTTGTATTGCTGATGGTCTCAGTTGAGCTTTCTGGCCCCATCTGCTCTGCTCAGGAATTAAATGCTTGTGTGTGTCAGGGCCGCAACCAGCTGCATCAAGGAACTAGCCATTAGGGCTTGGGTACCCATAGACAGTAATTAATAGGTTAGGCCTGTGCACAGAGCCCTAGGTAGTCAAACATATATTATAGTGGTAAGCCAATCACCCTGATTCCCCCCGGTCCCTGTTATCTCTCCTCAAATAAATCAGATTGCTTGTTTTGCAAAAGTACACTGGCTAGTCTGTGTATTAATGGTTAAATACTGCACAGTGAATGTGGTGTAACTGTACCTTACTTTCCAGGGGGTCCCCAGAGTGAGCTGACTGGTCCGAGCTGGGGGGGTAAGTGTATATGGTAAGGACACTGAAATTGAACTGCGTGGGCCACTAGTGGGAAGAAAGGGTGGTTGCAGTGACCCAGAGGGCTGTGACCGAGTCAACCTCAACTGTTCTAACCCGACCTCTGGGTGGAGGCACCCGCCAACGGATCTGGGCCCCTCACCCTGCTTCAGTTAGGGCAGGTGGGGGTAGTAGCCCTTAGGATAGCACCCCCTGGGGGTTACATAAGGATCTCACTTCACCAGGCAAATGCATAGTTGCAAACTGCTGTAAAGGTGCAACTATATGTAATTGTTTTCCAACTTTGCCTGATTAAGGGAACACTTCAGCAGGTAAAGACTCCACATAGTTGTACTTTGCTGGCAAAGTGCCATTATGTGTAATACTGGTTTCCATTTTTTTCTCATTTAAGAACACTCCATCCACAGAGACTTTTACTGACCCACATCAAAACAACAGTACCTCCGCCTATGACCAAACTTGTAGCACCAACCTCCCTCCTCCCTCATTCACAATAAAGTTACAAAAATATTATTATAACCCTTCTCCCCTTTCTAGTTGCCTATTTCCACTACCCCCACCCAAATGAACAGGTGAAATAAAAGTTAAAGACCTGTACCCCACCACTCTCTGCCATCCCCACTCACTAGTCACCCCAAAGGATACACATTGTAAACCTGTAAAAAGAGAACACTGTCCTTCACCATGGTGACTATCGACCCTGTTTAAATTACCAGGTTTTCCGTTAATGAATTAGTGTTGTACCCTAAAGTAGCACATGACTGTCAGACCACAGAGACCAATCAGCTGTTACTATAGGACATGTCACAAATTAATTCATTCATGGCAGAACTGCCATATAGGGAGGCTGTTCACCATGGCAATGAGCAGTTCTCTCTTTCACTTGTTTACTAAGTGTATACTTTGGTGTGAGTGTAAGGGAAGGATGGTGGAGTGCCACAGGAAGGTATGGTGGGGATCTTCAACTGTGCACACTGCAGTGTCAGTGGCTCAGTAGGTAGCACACTCGCCTCTGAGGCCAGGAGATCAGAGGGCTGTGGGTTCAGTTCCCACATCTGGCACTTGAGTTAATATCCCAGTACTGACACTGTAGTGCAGCATGAGAGGGGTGTTGCACTTCTGAGGTGCTGTCTTTTGGATGAGACGTTAAACCAAGGTCCCATCTGCCTGGATTGGTGGTAGTTCAGGTGGATGTTAAAGATCCCATGGCACTTATCGAAAACAGTAGGGTGTTTTTATTGGCAAAACATATATAATCAACAATAAATTTCCAGAAAAAGGCAAAACAATCATAATCCAAACAGAAAAGGAGGGAAAAAAGAAGAAGAATTCTTAAATCAGTAAAATTAAAAGTACATTATGAAATTGGTTACACACCTCTTATTTAAATTTAATAAAATGAAAAACCTTTCCACTATTATTTAGAGTTCCTGCCTACCTTAAAGCATCAAAGTATATATTTGTGCAAGTTCCTTCATAATCAACTTCTAACACAAGAGTAATCCATTTTCTTTTGATAAAGCACCCATTGAACTCTAGCTTGCCATAAGTAATATCTTAGGCACCCCAGAAATAGAGATAGTGTTTCTTTATGAAAAACTAATAAATTAGCTGGATAACAACCTATAATCAATATTTCGTATGTCATATTCTGTAACCACTTAAACCCCCATAAGTTAGCTAAATAAGACCATAAACCTGTAGAATATGAGCATCTAAGAAAAAAATGTTCAGTTGATTCTTCCATATTGATACATTCCAAGTATGGACATTGTCTTTCCTGTAATACCTTATACTTAGTATTTCCTCTGACATTCAAGCTTCCATAAAAAATCATCCACTGAGTTTCCCATTGATTCTGCGGCATCCTATGACTATTTAATTGTGCCAAAACCATAGAATTTAGGGCAACGGGGCAATTTTTAAATCCAGGATCTGAAGGGAGTAGTTGTTGCATTAAATACTGGTATAGCCCCTTTGTGTTATGATTTAGAATTGTTTGTTTCTGTAATTTCCATTTGAACATTTTCTGAGCCATTGACTTAAAATACCAAGGAAAGTATAATTGGCGATTTATTTTTGGGGCATATATTTGCCAATTCTTGAAATATTTACCCAGTGATTTTAGGTTCCAGGAGTCCTCAGCCCTTGATTCCACTATCAGTCCAACTTTAATTGAATTTGAGATAAACAAAGCATGTACAAAAACTACTGGGTCAATCATACCTAGACCACCCGATTTTTTTAAAATATGTAGCCCCTCTTTACAGGATTCAAACGATTTCAAAGCATTTGAAAAATATGCTATAAATTTTCGTCCCGAGTACCACTGGAAGTGGGAAAATCATTGCCACATACTGTATCGAGGGTAAAAGAAATTGCTTAATCACCTGCACCCTTTTTAATTTCTGCACCTCACACTGTTTCCACCTATTAACCTTATTTTCAATTTTCAAAATAACACCATCCCAATTTTCATTTGGCATGTTCTGGGGCCAAATTAATCCCTAAAATTTTAAGTGGGTTCCTAGATATGGATACCCTCCTGCCTCCCTCCTCAACGCCATTAGCACCAATAAATAATCCCTTAGTTTTATTTAAATTAAGTTTAGCATTTTAAACCTTTGCAAAGGCCTCAAAGGCTACTACAAAGTGAGTTACTGAAGTGCTGTCCTCGAAATACAGTACCAAATCATCTACGTAGGCTTGAATCATTAACTGTGAGTCCCTTCGAGTGCTGACTGGGATACCTTTCCATTTCTGCCCTAAGGTTATGGTTTGTAAAAAGGGGTCTATAGCAAAACTATAAAGAAGGGGGCTAAGAGGACACCCCTGACGGACACCTGCTGACAATTGAAACCCTTCCGCTTTATGACCTTTCAGAAAGGGAAAAACCATATAGTTTCATACAATTTCTTAATTATTTCACAAATTGAAGTGGGACCCCATAATGTTCGAGAGTAAGGAAAAGAAAGCAATATACTCTGTCGAAAGCTTTATCCAAGTCGGCTGCTACCAAACAACTAGTTAACCTTACATCAGAGAGATGCTCTATAACATCCAATTAACATTAGGGCAGTCTGTACCGCTTCATTTGGTAGACTTCAATACTGATAAGAGAAATAACTCTTTCTGCATATTTTTTTAATCGGTTGTTTAAAATACCGCAAAAATTTTATAATCAGAATTTAAAGAGTAATTGGTCTCCAGTTAGCAATGTTTTGCTTATCTCCTGATTTAAATATATAGGTTAACAATCCTTCTGAAAAGCAGGAAAATAACAGCTTTGTCCAAGAAAAATTGAAATAGCAGACTCAAACACTGGCTCAGTTCTTCTGAAAAGGATTTATACAGATTATTTGAAAGGCCATCTATTCCTGGAGAAATGTTCAATTTCAGGGACTTTATAGTACATAAAATCTCTGTTTTAGTAATAGGACCCCACTCCTCTAACCCTCCTACCCGATTAACTGGGACTCTGATCTTTTTTAAATACTCAGCCATTTCAGTATTTGAAATAGTTTCCAGAGAGTTTAAAAGGTGAAAATGATCTACTATTACCTCACGCAATTGTTTCTCAGAGGTTACCAAATTCCCGTCTGCTTTTTTTAGTACCTCCAGACTCACGGAGTCTCTTAATTGTTTACACATTACAAGCGGATCCTATAGGTGATTTTTTACTCCATTGGTTAAAATAGCCTGCATGGTTTTACCTCTATCATATTGGAACTTTCTCATTTCCTCTTTAAGAAGAGATTTGTTCGGAATAATCCCATTCGATGTGTAAGCTTTGGTCATGAGTCTCTGCAACTGTTGCCTTAAACTTAAATAATGAAAAAAATTGTGATTTTTTATTCTGCCTCCCTGTGATTTAAACCAACTCCTTAAATCTGCTTTTGTTTCAAGCCACCAATCCCCTATGTCAGTATATGGAAAGGCTACTGATAATCTTGCTCTCAAAAGGAGTTTAACACCTGTTTGTATAAAGAAGCTCTAACAAAGAGTTATTAATTTTCCATCTAATTTGCCTTTTCTCTTGTGTACCTGAAAAACAAAAAGTGCTTACTAAAAATGAATGATCTGAAAATTCGCAGGGAAATATTTTAAAGGATTCCATATGCATGTTAGGTGAAACTAACATATAATCAATCAAGGTAAAATTTTTCCCCTTCTTGAAAGAAAATTGAGACCCCATCTGTACGGTGTTATTACAATTTAAAAAAACAGCCTCTTTAATGATTTTACCTAGTGCATTGGAGTCACAATAAGTTTTTTTATTATTCTTATTTTTTTAATGGCATGGGCCGGAATAGAACAGTTGAAATCACCCCCCCATAATGTTCTGGTGTTAGTTAATAAAAGGGTTGAATAGCTTTAGACACTTTACTCTACCTGCTTTAGTCTGAGGGTTATAGATATTAATAAACCGAAAGCCTACCCTTGCCACTGCCCATCCACAATCAAAACCCTACCTGGTATTAAATCAATTAAATTATGTAACTGAAAAGCATATGAATTGAACACAATACCTATGCCATCCATAGAATCATCCCGAAGGCCAAAAGGACCCTAAGCCCATTCTCTTTTAAAAACTATAAGTTGTTCTATAGAATACATCCATTTCTCCTGTAAAAAACATACTGAGAGCGGGTAGTCATGAATATAATGAAAAAGGGCTCACCTTTTAACCACATTTAACAAACTATGAGTATTTAAAGAACCCCAAACCAGCTTCATTATTAATTCACAAGATCAACCCCTTATTTTTTTCTTTTTCTTTTTTTTATCTTTATAATTATCTACTGTCTGCGATCTAGTTGACAAAGAGGATATTTATGAGTCAGAGTCTTCAACCTCTAATTCAGAATTGCCCCATGGAGAAAATAGAGCAGCGTATGAGTTGCTAGTTTCAATTTGCAATGCAGGGGGTGGGGTTTGAATGCAAATTTCTAGCAGATCGCCTTTGGGGCAACACTGCCGATGATTTTTTGACTGAAGCAACGATACCTGTCCCTTCTGTAACTTCTTCAGAATAACATACTGGGGGAAAACTTACAGAAATAGGAGGGCCCATATCAGCCTTTGTTGGGATAATCAAGTCTGAAGCAACTCCTTGTTGTTCTTCACTTTTCACCAATATTAGCTTATTTTTATCTAAAACCTTATCCTTCAACCCTCCTTTGGCTTCGGTTGATTTTTTAGCTAAGGGAAGCTTAACTTGGGTAGTGACAGGAGGAGGGAGGGGGGCAGGGGAGGAGAGTGTTTGCGCCATGGCTTCCTGAGCTTTTTGAATAAACACTTCAGAATTTGAACAAGATGAATTGTTTTGAGCCACCCAGGGGCATGCTTTAAACACATGTCCTTTAGTTTCACATAAATCACAACATGATTGGTTACTACAAAACATAGTCAAATGTCAAACTTCCCCACAATTATCACAAGCGAGGTTGGTGCAGCACACACTAGAGATGTGTTCTGGCCCCACATCTATAGCATGCTCGAGGTTGCCCACTGTAGAAGCATACACCTCTATCTCTCCCTAACAGAAAGGAGTTAGGAATGTGCTCGATCCCTGCCTCTGTTTGCTTTAGTTTAAGTTTGTACTTCCAACCTCCAGTCCAGAATCGTTCTAAATCCAAAATGGGTTCTGGCTCACTCAACACTTCACACTTTTTTTTTAACCAAAAAGTTATATCCTCTACCCATACCCCCTCATTCTGGAACATTACTGTAATAAATTTGATCAGGGGTTTGGACAGAGGAATGACAATAAAGGGGGCCCAGATCGTCGAAAACTTTACCTGACCATATCTGATCCAAAATAGTTCAAGAGCATGCTGTGAATGAAAGCTTATGTCAAAATTATCCTCTCCTGAAATATTTATAAAAGCATAGACATCCTGTGGGGTAAAATGCAGAGAGTCCTTTAACAGTGTTTTTCCCACATAGTGCCTGTCTGGCCTAGTTCCAACCCACCTTTATACCTAATCTCACGCATTCGTCTAGGAGCTGCCTCTCTATGAGTTTGAAAATAACTCAGACATTAAGGGTTCTGAGTGGGGGGTGTAGTGAGGATCATTTAAATTCTTCTGTAATGTTTCCTGTAGATGTGTTTCCTGGAGAGATAATGCAGGGAATGAATGTTTAACCCAGAAGGTCCCGAAGAAAGCTGTAACGCTGCTGTCTTGTTTTGATTAATCTCTCCATTATTCTTCCCTTTATGCTGAGATTCAACAGGAGACCACTCAGGCGAGTGCTGGGATAAGGTTACGTCAGAGTCCCAAGCAGGGTCCGGCTTCCACACGCCTGAGTCCGATTGTTTCCAACCAGCCTCACTTAAAGCTTTGTCCGGAGTCCATGAATCTTGAAAACCTACATCCAACAAAAGAGGGGATTCTGTCCTTTGATCCTGCTTATTTGTGTGTAAAATATTTTTTTCCCGAGTTTTTTTACTGGAAAAATAACAGTCTGTAACACCAGCTTGTGACCCTTCAGAAGATTGATAAATTACTGCAGGTACAGGTGAGGATTCTTCCTGACATTGGTGCTTCAACACAAATCCCGCCACTTTACTCAAAGGGGCTACTAATTTTTTATTAAAGGCAGCAGAAGAAGGCTGGGATATTGAGACTGATTTTATGTTTTTATTTAAAGCCTCTTTGGACTTTGAGTCTCCAAGAGTCATAACAGGCTGTAGGCACTCGCTTTCCACCGCGATAGAACTGCCAGCCTGAAAAGAGTTAGACGATTGCGGTTGCATTTCGGCAGAACTGCTGGAGCTATACACTACAGCGCTCCGTTCTGCTTGATTATTTCCACTTTAAGTTCCGCCTCAGAGATCCTGTCAGTTGGTAAACACATGAGATGCATTCACATAGCGGTAATTAAAAAGAAACCGCAGCGTGCTTTCTTGAACTTCTGCAAGCTGTAAAGCATTCATTTTTTAAAACTTGAACAGATTCCATTAATTTACGCCTACTCTGTAGCACAGGGTAAAGAAACCACAGAGCTTGCCTGTATTTTCTGCTCCTCTTCGAGCGCCGTCGCTCCGCTGGCCAACAGATTAATTTCAGGTTTGCTAGCCTGATAGTTCACCTTCTTATCGCACCCCACAGGACCTCCTGTAGGAGCTATTTCTCTAATTTTGTCGGAAAACAACACAATTCTTTTGCTTGAAAAACCAGTTTGCACAGTAGCCATTCCTTCTTCAGAGTCCTGCTTTGCATTAAATCCTGGCGACTCAGTTTCCATTCTGGGCAATGTTGTTTTCAAAGGATTTTTTTCTGATTCAATCGTTTTCATTGCTACATGTTCCCAGTTTACCATAGCATCTTGAAATTCAGTATCAGAGTCCATCTCAGCTGTAGTCAAGGCTGAAGCCTCTAAGTTGCTTGGAGCAGGAGTCAAGGCTAGCTCTCCCACTCTGCAGTCTTCCTCCTCCTTCCCTGGTCCACTTCAGTAGCCATCTTGGAAATAGCCTGTCCCCTACTGGCAGCAATGCAGCCCCAGTGGGAATTTCCCCAGTGTCCTGGCCAAATTTCCCTCATTCACTAAAAATACCACCAACAGCTTAATCTGGTTCAAGGTCAGTTGGCATTCATCTGTATCCCCCGGGTCATGCCTGAAAATAGGCAGGATTTGTCTAGTGCACTTACCCGGTCAACAAAAACTAAATAAATAAATATACTAAGATGTGACACAATGGTGGTGGGGAAAAAATGGTCTACATGGGTGGGTGGACTTCTATAATTTTCTTTTTTAAAGAAGGAAAGCTTTGCTACTATCTGTTGGGATGGTGTTGGGGAATGCTGTCCCTCCATGGGATTGCTGACTTCACAACAATGTTGCTGAGGTAGTTGTAATCCACAACATCCCTTTTTAAGAACAAGCTTATTCTTATAGTGAGTTCTGTAATATCATGAGTGCTCCAAAGCACAGTTCCAGAGCTCCTGATGTCACAGAATCCAGAAAGTATTAAAAATCGTCTGTTCTTAACACATACGGGGTTTGTAATTTTGCATGCTATAATGGGCACCTGTGCACCTAATTTTTTATTGAGTTTGTCTTTATCTGTGCAGAGACAGAAGGGGGAGGGTAATCTGAATGCAAGGCAACTATGTTTTGATGAAGTGGGGAACAAGTAATGGAACTACAGAAATAATTAAAAAGTTGTTACTGGTGAAGCAACTGTTCATTACTGTATTTACCCAACACGTTTCACTGCAGTTGATATAAATATACAGTGGCTATTACATAACTATAATTGATTTTGAAAGAGCAGTGGCATTCAATTGTCCTCTGTTTGCGTGTTAAAAAAGATAAGTATGTTACATTTGTTTGAGTGATACGGACCTGTGAAGTTTATAGAAGCTATTGCATTATAGGGGCCAGCACTGTATCAGGTTGATGTAATTTAATATGCTGCAAATACTAATAATCATAAGAAAAATGTGCTGAAAAGAATATCTAAAAGGAAACAGTCTGCAAACTGAGAGGAGAACCACTGGAACTGAAGGCATCCTCAGCCCAGTTGCACGTGGATCCTGGCTGCAGGGATGGGCTCCTCTGCTGCAGGGCTAGTCGGGTCAGTTGCCTGCTGATTGCCAGTCGGTTTTACATGGTTTTAGACATTCGCTCTGCTGCCCGGACTCAATGATGATGATGAGCTCGATGGCTGAAGGTCTCGTCTCTCTGGAGCCAGCCAAGTCGGCCTTCCTGGAGTTCACAGCAGCTGCCCTCGACCATGGCCAATCCTACTCTGCGGCGCACGGCTTGCATTCAGGTGGACACCCACAGCATCATGATGGACCCTGCCTGCCTGGCAGCTCCTGCTTGTACAGCCAGGCTCTGGGCTACACCTATGTAGGCACCCTTCAGCACAGACACCCATATCTGCCCTATCAGCATGGTACCCACCATAGGCCTGGCGGCCTGGGACCCCACAACAGGCTAGAGGAACTCAGTGAGTCCCACAGGGAATAGTCCTCTCGGCTTTCATCTCCTTTTATTATTCAGTGTATGTCTGTGCAGTCTGGGCCAGGCTGGTGGTGGTGGGTGCTGATTTGGGGGGGTGGGGGGTGCTTGCTTTCTGTGTAGTGATAACCTTGCAGGACCCACTTCCTATGCCCCAATCCATCAACGTGTGCACCACATTTCAGCTCGAAAGCTGCAGTCACACTGATCCTGGGATGGTCCCTCTCACCCTCTGCAGCTCTGAGTGAAGGAAATGGTCGCCTTTACCTTCTTATTGACTCAAATCTCGATATAAAAGGACAGTTTCCCCGGTGACAGGAAGAGGGAGGGTGACATTTTGCTAAATACATACACGTTACCATCGCTGATTGCAGCAGTGGTTTTCTTTGAACAGAAGACCAGGTCAGCCTAAGTGCTGTCATAGAGGGCTTGGACATCCATTGGTGCTATAGGGTCATGTCTGCTTCATGGACCATTGCATTGGATAGGAGGGTCGCACACCTCCAAGAAGTCCTACTGTTACAATACGTTCCTTGCGCATGCACGCAATCGAACATAAAAAGTATAGTCTATAAATATGTCTTTACATGAGTCAGATTCTGAGGGTCAATACACTGTCCACTGTATCCCAACATTTTCTGTATACTGTATGTGTTGCACATCCTTTAATGTGGTAAGAATCAAATAGTACAGTCTGCAAATATGTCTTAGTTTTTTATGTTTTGTTTGGCTGGGGGGGCGGGGGTTGGTATTGAGTGCTTGAAATGCAGGTTCCAATATTCAGAACAGACTCAACCTTCTGTTACGTGTCTATTGTACTAAGTGAATTTCTTATCTCCTTCTGGACTGAAGGTATAAATGTATTTTTCCCCAGTTACTGTCAGCCAGCATAAGATTAGAAACCTGTCTGTACTCATCACTGGCACCATCCTCCGATCACTATTCAATCTGTGCAGAACACTCACTCCAGAAGGTGGAGCTTCATTTGGGTTTAGTTTGTCCCTTTCAAAGCTGTTTCTCTTACAGGTTGTTTTATTCATGAGCAGATGTATATCACATGTCTGCCTCCTATGCAGTAATGTCAGATTTGTTTGCATGGTTGTTTGGTTTTGGAGGGGAACAAGTGCTTAAAATGCAGGAGTTCAGTCTTCAGAATAGGCTCAATCCTATGTTGCAGGCCTATTTTATTGTCATTTGTGAATATCTTATCTATCTCTATACTAAGGGTATAGATGTAATTTTTCCCTGTTACTGTCAGTCAGTGTGAGATTAGAAACCTATCCATAATCATCACTGGCACCACCCTCAAACCATTATTCAGCCAGATTGGAACACTCAGTCATGAAGGTGTAGCATCATTTGTTATGTTTGCCATGTGCGGAGGTGCAAGCGAATGTATGGCAGCAGTACTGCTTTTTGATGGGTGTGAAACAGTTTCGTCCAATGCAGAGCAGTGTTTTAGGGGATATTCAGAGTCACACCAACCATCAGCAAGGCTTAGTATAACAGAATTTTGATTTGCTGAGCGGAGACAGCACAAACTTGAAAAGGAATAGCTGATCCAATCAGGGGTCAGATATTCCTTTTGATCTGCACCACCCAACAAGCAAACTGGATCTGTCAAAGCCAGTCTGGAATGCATGGAATGTCTGGCAGCTGTAAGATTAAACCACACCACTCCCGCATATTCATGGTTACATCTCTGTGTTTTTTGTCCTGTCTTTCACCCAGCCGACCCTCCCTCTCAGCACCCCCACTCCACCCCACCCCCACAAACATAACAGTGACACTGGGGGTGCCCAAACACTCAGTGTCACCATCTGATATGTGAACCCCATCCCTAGTCCACTACCATGCTTGCCAGATCACATCTCTAAGTGCTTTTAAAAAAAAAAATTTCTCCCACGCACCCGATCCTCCCTATCAGCACACACCACCCCCACACTCCCCCTCACTAACATAACAGTGACACTGGGGATGCCCAATCCCCCAGTGTCATGATCAAAATCATTGGTCCTTTTTTCTTTTTGTTTTTACCTTGTGAAAAGAAAACTGTCCAACAATGTCTTTTGTGGCCGTTACTGTCCCCCCACCTAACCCTCCCACTCAGCACCCACCCCCATCCCCTCAAGCCTTTACTTACCCACTGGGAGTCCAATGCCATCATCTTCTGTGGACCACAGACACATCTTCACTTTTCAAAGCCAGACCACAAACTGAAGAAACACGTATGTGGTTCAATGTATTTTAGTGCAGGTTTGAACTTAGTGGCACAGCTTAGTCATTTTTACGTATTTTGGCACACATTTTCAACATACCTTTTTTGGGACCCCACCTCATGAACAATTGCCCTGACATTAGGCAAATGTGTCCTAAAGGTGAATTTTCAATTCCTGTGCGATATCACCTTTCAGGCAGGAGTAGGGTTACCACCTGTCCTGATTTTCGCAGGACAGTCCTGATTTGGGCAGCTGTGTCCTGCAGAAAAACATGAGAAATACTAAATGTCCTGATTTTACAGTAGGAAAAATATTTTCTAACTTTCCACTAAATGTTCTAGAAAACTACAATAGTTTAACTAAAATACCTTAAAATGATAAGAAACAATAGAAGCAACTAAGAAACTACAATACTTAGCCTTAATTCTGATTATATAGAGAAAACAAGTCTGTTGCACTGGTCGAGGTTAGGAATTGTCCTGCGAAAAAATCATGTTTCAGTAAGAAATGTCCCACTTTGGGCTTCTTAAAAGGTGGTAACCCTGGGCAGGAGTTGAAAATACAGTGTTCTCTGCCCTTGTTCATGAGGTGGGGTCATAAGAAGGCTATGCTGAACATTTGGTGTAAAAATATTAAAAAGCAGCAAAGTTATGGGCCTATGTTGAATTTTGCGGACACAGCCTCATAACATTGGTAATTATCTATATTTTTACCCCAGATTTACAACATAGCCAAGTTCATGACAAATAAAGTGACGCTTCTCTGCTTGTAGAGAACTAGGACATACACTTAAAGCAAATCAAGACATTATTCAGCTAGTGCAAGGTTTACAAATAAAGTGCGTAAGGGATTACACTATACCAATCAACATTTTCACAATGGAGTAAAAAACATGTCAATTGTGTATGTAGTAGCTAGTACTTAGGAAGTAAGGCAAATGATACACTGGGCCCCTAAGGTGGGTTTCTGGTGAGGGTGTTTTAAAGAGATTAGGCACAGGTGGACTGAGACATGAGCCAGTCTCTTAGCTTCAGTTTGAAGGACTGATGAGAGGGTAACAAACAGATAGCAAATGGTATTCTGTTCCAGAGGTAGGGGCAGAGACAGAAAAGCCTTGCTCCCATGACAGTAGATGCACGGGGGGCTACCGGGAGGGGGAAAGAAGAGACCTGAGACACTGAGTTACCACCCTGTCAGTGAGAAGCGAGGAGGCGGGACTTCTGTGAGTTCCTGAGGGAGGTGTTGACTAGACAGTCCATAGCATATTCAAAACAGCCCTACAGAGAGAGCCAGCCTAACGACTAATATAGACAGCAGTGATTGAGTGGCGGAAGGGATCTGAAGGGCAAAGTGACAGATAGTTGCATATGATATTTACATGAGAAAGAAGTGAGGAGGACATGGAGGAGAACACTGGGGAGCAATAGTCAAGTAGGGGCAGTAGATTTCCCTGGGCAATTGCAAGACGAGCCTCTGGGTCAGGAGGTGGTTAAGACGGTAGGCTGCTGCTGTTCCTGGAATGATGACTGGAGTAAATCAGGGTAGGAAATGCCTTCCAATAAAACTGCTGCTGTTCCTGGCATGATGGCCAGCATGAATCAGGGTAGGAAAAAACAAAAATGGAAAGGGACCTGGGGGTAGTCATATCAGATGACCTTAAGGTAGGCAAGCAATATGAGAAGGTAGTAAGGAAGGCTTGGGGGATACTGGGATGCACAGGGAGAGGCATCACCAGTAGAAAACAAGAAGTTGTTATCCCACTGAACAGATGGTATCCAGTGAACAGAGTGACCATAAATGAGTGCCTACAAAAATGGTGACTCAAGTATGGCACCTGTGCTCAGGGCTATCATGATTTATACCAGTCAGCATTCCAGGAACAGCAGCCACAGGCAGGGTGGGCAAGGTAGGGTGAGAGGAAGCTACGTGTGGATGTGTGTGTACATATGTGGAGTGGGGAGAGGAATGAGAGGGAATGTATGTGGTAGGGGGTATGATCGGCAGCTGCCGAGGTGGTCCACTACCATGGTGGAGAGGGTCATTAGTTGGGAGGTGCAGGGTGCAGGGTTCTGGTCCAGTATGGTGTGTTTTTTGTTTCTTTCTTGCTGGCAAATGTTATTTTCTTTTTTTAAAGTATTTCACCCCCTGACATGCACCCCTCAGTAGGGGGGTGTGGGGGCCATAGCTCCTCACATTAAAACATACAACCATGGATCTATGGTGCCCTCTTCCCAGTGGCCATGAGTGTGCATCACCGAAATTCATTTTTGGCGTTGTACATTCACTGTAACGGTGATCACTATTCTGCAAGCAACATTATCACATAGAACCCAGATGGCTGGTGAGACCCCATCTGGAGTATTGCGTGCAGTTCTGGAGACCCCATCCATGCAAGGATATAGACTGGATGGAGGTAGTTCAGAGGAGGGCATTCGAAGAGGGACTAAAATTGCTTAATATGTAAACCCTTGAGGAAAGGAGGGAGAGGGGGGACATGCTAGAAACTTTCAAGTGCCTCAAGGGAATAAACAAAGTCCAAGACAGGAGTGTCTTTCAGAAAAAAAGATGTGTAAGAACAAGGGGCCACAATTTGAGGATGTGGGGTGGGCTGCACAGGGGCAATTTGAGGAACTATTTTTTCATGGAGATGGTGGTAGATGCATAGAACCACCTTCCTGAGGAGGTCATGAGGTCAAAAACAGTGGGGGAATTCAAGAATGCATGGGACAGACCTAAGGCAATTATAGTGAGGGGTAGGAGGAAATAGGCTGTTGGTTAACTAGAATCTGCAGCTTATCCAATGGGTAGGGAAATGGGCAGAGTAGGTGGGACAAGCAGTCCTTATCTGCAGTCAAAGTTTATGTTTTCTATGTTTTTATGTAATGCCAACCACTAAAACTGCTGCTGTTCCAGGCATGATGACTGGCACGCATCAGGGTAGGATATGCCAGTCACAAAAACATCTGCTGTTCCTGGTATGATGACCAAATGTTTTACCTCAGTTGTGTGGTGCTATTGTATGTAAGTGCCAAACATAAATATTTTGCTGTCTGCATCTTTTGACATCAGGAAGTTAGCAGAGGGAAAGTGAGAGGACAGGTTGGGACAACATCCATAAAAAGGCATTTGCAAAGAGCACATCCAACCATTCTGAAGCACACTTCAGAGAAATGGAAAATTATATGTGTTAAAAATACTCCTACAGACATTAGTGATGGGGAAGAGACAGAGACAGGGCAGAAAAAAAATGTCTGACTTCACTAAGAAAAGTAATTGGACAAGCTAAAGCTCTGCTACTGCAATCCTATGGTTTTTGTCCCCTTACACAAACTAAACATGCAATACTATCTGAAATAGAGCAGGCCAGTGAACTAGGGAACATTGTTATTATAGGCGATTTCAACCTTGGCAAAATAAATTGTCCCTAGAGCCCCGTCCAATGAAACACAGACTACCAATTTGTGTGGATGCTCAGTTGGCAATGAATTTATTATATTCTCTTCCAAAAGTTCACTTCCACCACATTTCCATCATCATATTTTACAAAATCATGTTCCTTATTATCATTACTATACACAATTTCCATAGACCACATTTCTTCATTGTTTGCCCATCTCACCCCCCAACTTAAAGCTGAGGGGGCTGCCTCAATATTGATAACCACATTTTCATTCTTGTTTCCTCTTCTTGCCCCCCCAGACGTACACTTGTGGGGGTTGCGCTCTCTTCATTTTCTTCTCTCTTTTTGCGTATGGATGTAAACCCATATCACTCATCTGTCTAGTATTGTTCTGTGGCCCTTTGAGTCAAACTATCCCACCCCTCTCCCCTTCCCCTACCTGTTTTCTGTGCCCCTTCTTCTTCTCTGCCGTACCTTCGGCGGTCCAGCCAGATCTGCTGTCTACCTTCAGTAGTCTGCCCCTCTCCTGTGCACCTACACCTTTCTTTTTCCACTAGCCCACCTCCAGCTTGCGATGGACGGTGGACTTCCCCCTCAAGTAAGTGCGCTCCTCCTCGTTTCCTTTTTTTTACTTTTTAACTCACCTCCTGAAAAGGCACAACCGCCCCCATGCCCACAGGCATCCCCAGTACTCCCTTCCAGGTAGACTTAACTCGGATCCTGTCTGCCAGCTTTGCATAGGACAGACTCCCCTGCAGGTCACTCCTCTGACCTCTTCTTACTTACCGGCCCCCACCTGGTTCTTTCTCCTACCCTCCCCCCTTTTTCTCAGCAACCTCTGTCATTGCTTCCTCCATCTGGAAGAGAGGAGTTACTGTCACGAACTCCCCTGGGATACAAAATCCTTCCCTCACTATGGTTACCAAAAGCCCGTGACCTAGCCATGTCCCATGTCCCTGGCTGTTCCTTGTTGAACTACTCCCCCTGATGTACCCGCAGCTGCTGAACTTGTCTGGAAAGGACTGGGAGGAAGGACCACTGGGTTCCCCCACCATTCTTCACTGCAGGAACCAGCTGGCTGCTGTATACCCACTTGCCCTTTTGCCCGCTTGCCCTTCTCTCAAGGCTACATGGTCTAAGTTTTTATTCCCCTGTTGCTTAGCAGAAAACCCCTTTCACATACGCTGCCGTGCCTAGGCATGCAACATGATATTTATGCTGCGGTGCTGTCCAGTTCTTACATCCTGCATCCAACTGGTTTCCTTAACTCCAAACACGGACACCATATGATCACACCCCCGGAAGGGACTGTCAGTCCTTGTGTTACTCCCTACGCCCCCCCTTACTCCTTGTACGTTGTCAACTGACTATTCCTGTACTTATGCCCTGCTAAAAGTCTAAATCCCGTTTTCCTTTCCTATGATGTGAAACCCAACTGTAAATGATTGCCCTGCCCCCGCCCAAAGTATAGGCTTTTTCCTTCTTTTATACCTTCTGCAGCTTTGCACCTAGCCTATTCTACAGGGCACATAGTGCACGGCACTCTGTTTCCCTTAGGCTGTACGGGCATGTGGCTGGCCCCAGGTAGATGTCTATGATGGCCCACTGGGCCAAACCCGCAGGGAAAGTTTATCCAATCACCCCCTTCTCTTCCTCTTCTTCACCCTTTTTTTTTTTATTTATTTAGCTGAAAACCTGGGTGCCAGCTTCTCCTCAGTTTCCTGTAGGTAACTGTGCAGCACAATACCACTTTTTCTCTCCCTTAGTTGTTTCTTCTCGTACCCTATTCATTCCCCCTTCCCCTCCTTCCCCCTGTTTTTCTTCTTCTTCTTCTTCTGCCATCCACCTCTGGCCATCCACCAATATCCATACCAGATGCCTACTGTCATAAACCTTTGACAGATCATCCAATACCCCACCCAAAAATCCTCTCTCCATTCTCCTTCTTGCCGGGTGGGGGGAGGCAATGAAACTTCGGCAAAGCCTTCACCGGGTACATGTCCCCTCTGAGTGAACCTTAGTGGCTATGACACACCAAGCAGTGGCCCCCATTATTCATTACTTGATAACTTGAACTGGTGTAGCCTGGCACGGAAAGGGTACTAACGCTATTCTGCTAATCTGCCAGATACCCCAGCTAGCTTTGCAATGTTCTTGTCCAATGGAAATCCCGGGATAGCTGCTCCCATTTCAGTTGTCCCATGAGCCCCTGGCAGTTTTGTCTGATGAGTGAATCAGAGGACCCCCATTTTTTTTTTTGCACTTGATCTGTTGCTTCAGCCCACCTATACATCCTGTCCCTGGGAACCTAGCTTCTGACATCTCCCCCGGACATTGGATGTCCTTCTTACCTGTGCCTACTTCACCTTCCAGATTGAAAGGATTATTGTCCATTATTGATTGCTTCCTGAGCAGTCCCACCGATACCCCGCTAACACCACCATTTATTAGCTTATTTATTTATTTTTTTATATATTTATTTATATATATACACATTTTTTTTTTTTTTTTGCTCTGTCTGGTCTTTTCCAGACCTGTGAGCTGAAAAAACCCCACCGTTTAAAAAAAATCTCACATCTATCCTGCCAGGCCTCTGTCGTATTGACCCAATCTTTCCTTTCAACTAATGCCTGCAGGCCACCGACACCTTTGCATTTCACTGTTCCGTCTCCCCCACCTCCCACTTGCATACCCATCTCTTTCACTAAACTGGGTCATATTCCTATGTGAGTGAGACATGGGTACAAACCTTGCCACTACTCTCCCGGCTTTTCATTTGCCTTGCATTATCAGTGCTTACTGCCAAAATGACCTGCCTGGGGAAAGATGCTCTGTAATGATTGCCCTATCTTACTTTAGTAACATAACCTGGATTAAAATGTTCTGTGTGAACCCTGTGACTGTATTCAGGTTCAGCAGCCCATGAGAATCATGGTGACCCTCAATTATCAGCTCAAGCACCACTGAAACAGTAAAGATCAGAACATTGTAGGCTTACGAGCCCCCCCAGGCCCCACTCATTCCTGACTTTATCCTTTTCTCTGGCTTAACTCCCCTCCCCTACCCCTGTCATCAGAACACCCCCCCTCCGCTTCTTCCACCCAGGTGCTTACCAATCATTCTGCACCATGTAGAAGTACCCTCTGATGTGTGGCCCCTCCTTCCTGTGCTGAGGGGTCGGCCCTGCCCCGAGCTTTGAGCTATTGGATTCATTGTTGGCCACTGCCCTGTGGACTGAGAGTTGCTGTAGGAGCAGAATGGCACTGTCACCTCTATGGAGGCCGCCTATGGAGTCAGATGGGGTGGCTGGGGTGTTGGGGCAGATCAGGGGACTGGTTCTGCGACCTGTGTCAGTGGTGGCCTGGGCCTGCTGCCCCCCTGGCTGTATAAGTCTTAGACGCCCATCCTGCCACCGCACCTAATGAGCCCTTTTTGCCAGCCCCCTCTGGCACTCCTCCGTGCTCATCCAGAGCCTTGGCTGCCCCCTCACCACCATAGTCCATAAAGACTCTGCAATCTTCCTCTGCAGTGGTGGTCCTTCCTTGGTGCCATGCTGTGTGGCTCTGCCACTTGAAGCTGGAATTAAGCAGAAACTGTTAACTTTTAAACATCAGACTTCTCTTCAAATGTCCCCCAAGAACCCCTTCCCCCTTGTTCTTTAAGTGCACTTACCTTGTCCCCCAACGAAATACTTAAATAAACTGTCTTCTGTTTTGTTTGACCTTTTTTTTTTTGCTATGGAAACCCCTCACTACGTGTTGCCCCCCAGGTCCTGTCTTGTGCTTTAAAACATTCCCTACCCCCGGGGGGTGGCCCGCTGCAAGAGGTCCTGTCCTACTCGGGTGCCTCAGCAAGTACCTTAACAAAATGCTAACCTTCAGTACATTCCTATCTTCCCCTCCTACCCAGTAAAAATTTTTTCCAGAAACACAATATATCGCTGTACCTTGTTAGGCTCCCTTCCCCAATTTATAGCAATTTTGCATAGTATTATTGTATCTATTTATTATTACTATATATAGTTCCTGTGCACTAGGCCTGCCTTCAGCTACAACCCCAGCCATATGCCCTTTTAAAATGGTGGATGCCATGCGACCGACAGTGTCTCTAAAATGGCAGCGGACCAGGGATCATGGCCTCCCCCCTTGGGTGCTCGCCTCCCCGCCGCCTTAACTGTAACATCTAATGTTTTTTGCGTCCACTGGCCCTGCGGTGCAATCTATTTATTTATTTATTAAATTTTGGTGACCGGGTAGGCCCACTGAGTCCTGAAGGTCCCTTTTTCAGGGGCAATCTGAGTCTGCCATGGAAAAATTACATTAAATAATTATGTGAATCTTCCTGTGCTCCCGATCCTGGCAAACAATTGCTCCCTCTGTTCCAGCCACAATATCCCTGTGCAACCTCACATCAGTTCTTCCTGTGTATGGGCGCTCATTAATATTTTCCATGCAGACTGCACTGCCTTTCTCCAGCAAGGCTTGTATCTTGACCACATGTCCCAATGTCTAATGCGCCCGTTCCACTAGCATATCACTTTTCACCCTCTATCCACACCTCCCTACCTGAATTCTCCTTACTGTCTACTGGCTAGGTCCTTTGATTTAAAATGGTGGCCACCTCGTGGTCACCTACCCCTCTTCCAATGCCATCATTGCACCAATTCCAAAGCTTTCGGGGATGACAGTCCCGAGTCCCATCCAAATTGCTGAACAAGCATCTGGGTCCCTGCTGCCCTCCGACGGAGAGTCATCGGGCTGGCCACCCCTCCGAATGGCAGCACCCAATTTGACTCCCAGTGGGGACCCCCTCCCCCCATATCCCCGCTTCGGGTTTATTTATTTATTTAAGAGTTTAACCAGGCAGACATACTGAGTGGAGAACCACTCATTTCCAGATGCAACCTGGGGAAATCAGGGGAGGGGGCATAAGTGAAAGGAAGCATACATATATGATCTATACATAGTAGTTCATGATACATTATACAATGGGTAGCTAAGGCAGGCATGCAATACCTGTTTATAACATTCACAGTGAATTCCCATTCGTTGCAATGGGAATTTATATCACTTACATGTTCATAGCTTTGATAGAGGAACAAGCTAGATTACGAACCCAATTTAGCCAGTGCATAGATTATTAATTACCAGATGGAGGAAGCCATGGTCAAGAGGGCTTAAGATTGTGTAGGCTGGGAGCAAGAGCAGGCCATAAGGAAATGTTCAAGGAGATGTGTGTTGAGGAGGCTGTGGTTGGTGGAGTGGCGGATATCAGCAGGCAGGTCATTCCAGAGTTTTGGCAATCGGTATCTGAACACTGACTGACCCACAGAGGTGCGCATGAGAGGGATTTGGAAGATCCTAATATCCGAGTGTCATAGTGGGTAGGCAGATGGGGGTTGAGTCATTAAGGTGGTGCCCAGGTAAGGTGGAAGGGTTTGGGTCCAGAATTTAGCAGCAACTCCAGTGCAGTGGATTTGTCTGCGGGCAGAGAGTGATGGAAGGGCCAGGGAGGTGTATAGGTCGCAGTGGTGTGTCAGTTTTGGGCACTTCAGTATGAAACGGCAAAAGGAGTGGAAGAGTGTGTCCAGGCTGGCCAGGTTTGATGGTGAGGCAGCACCATAGACCACATCCCTGTAATCAAATATCGGGAGTATCATCTTTTGTGCAAGTTCATGCCAGACCAGGGTGGACATGCAGCCTTTGTTACGATAAAGGGCCCCCAGTTTAGGATGCAATTTCTTGTGTAGTGATTCGACATGTGTTGAGAAGTCTAGGTATTGGTCGAGCCAGACACCCAGATATCTGAATGAGGTGCAGGACTCAAAGGGAGATAGGTCCAGGGTTAGGAATGAGGGGCAAGTGGCAAGTCGGGATAGCTGTGATTGTGAGTCGAAAGTAAGTGAGACTGTTTTTTATCATTTAGGAATAGTTGGTTGGTTCTGAGCCAGTGTTGTACAGTGTTGAAATCCTGCTGTAGTAGGTCGTGCACTGCTTCAGCGGAGGGGTCAGTGGTGTATAGCACGGTATCGTCCGCATACATTTGAATGGATGAGTGGGAGCATGCTAACGGGAGGTCATTTAGGAATACTGAGAATAGGATCGGGCCCAGGAATGATCCTTGGGGGACACCCATTGAGATAGGAAGGGGGTAGATATGTGGGGGCCAATTTTCACCACTTGGTGTCTGCCACACAAGCAAGCCTGAAACCAGTTAGTGGCATGGTTGGAGAGGCCAACAGTGCTTAGTTTGTCTAGTAGCAGTGTGTGGGAGATGGTATCAAAAGCTTTGGCCAGGTCGATGAAAATGGCCGAGGTGATGTGGCCTTTATCCATTCCTGAGAGAATATTATTTGTGATTCTTAGTAGGAAGGTGATGGTAGAGTGTGATTTACGGAACCCCGACTGGTATGGGGTGAAAAAGGAGGAAGCATCTAGGTATTGGGAAAGCTGAGCATGGGAAAATTGTTCTTGTAATTTGGCCAGGATTGGAAGAAGGGAGATGGGGAGGTAATTCCCCGGCGAGGAAGGGTCGCCTCCCTTAGGCGGGGGGATGACGGTTGCCAACTTCCATGCAGTGGGGATTGTGGCTGTCGAGAAAGAGTGGTTGAGCAAGTTGGCTAACAGAGCGGCTATGGTGGGGACCGATAGATGTAGTAGTCTGGTGTCCAAGCCAGAGGGGCATTTGCTCTTGTTAGGGTTTGGGTTGCACAGTGCTTGGTAGACTTTGGCCGGGGAGACAGGATGGAAGGAGAAAGTGGGGGGAGAGGTGGTGTTCTGAGGATTTGGTGAGGTAGTAACTTGCAGTCTTCACAACAGCTTGCCATTGACCCTTGGTGTCCCCAATGCAGATCCCCAGGAAAATTGAAACGAGCACTTTAAACCTAAATAACCCAAAACCCACGCTTAACCACTATCTATTGCTTGCACTGAGTAGTAACACTGAGATACAAGATAAACCAACTACCAGATGCACCAATTTTCTACCCGATAGACCACTGCAGTTTCAAATTAGCTCCCGGCTTGACCAGATCTGCTTTAAATAAATTTTCTTACCTTCACTAAAGCAATCCCAGTCGCCCTGACCCAACAGTTCCATGCCAAACTGCGCTTGCTTTCTATCGCAATCTGCCCACTTCCCCGCTGACCTGGGGATCTCTTCTCCCCATTCTGCCCCCAGGCCAGAGATCTGCTCCCACAACCTCCAATGCACAGACCCCCACTGCCAAAAACTGCCGCACAACAAGCCTGCCCTCACCCTACCGGCTGTGTCACTACCCCTGATCCTGTTACAAATTCACCCCTTGGAATTAACGGGCAGCCATCCAGCCCACTGCCCCATGTGCCTTCCTGGTTTCTCCGATTTCCCTGCTAGTCCCCCCCCACAGTTGCAGTATGCGGTCCTGTTACCAGCATCCTGGGCAAACCATAACGCTGCCCGAGAAGCACCCACGCCTCTGAACTCTCCGCGTGCTGGCCCACTCAGTGACGCTAAATGCAACTCCCCCACTTTACTGCTGCCACGTGGTTTTACGTTCCCGCACCAGGAGTCCTTCTATGACTAGTCTGACCCCTCATGGACTGCTCCCTGAACATTGGCCCACCCCCAGCTGCTCTACTATAGTTATGCAGCTCGGCCCATGCTGCGATGCCCTATTTCCCACAGACAACTTTCAGCGACCACATGGCCGATGCTCCATTGTTCTCATGCTAACTCGGTCCTTCTGATACCACATAACTGCATAATCTGCTACACGATCCAGGCTGCCCGGTAATGTTTAGTAAACCATGTGGCCACCAACTAACCTACCAGGGTACCTGGTACTTCTCTCAATACAGCACTGAGACCATACACCTCACCTGCTCTGACTTTCATGCCTGCATACATCATCCCTGTGTTCTACTTACCCCTGTAGTACAACAACCGACTCACCCAAGCCCTCACTTTAAGCATGCCATGGAACAAATCAGTTACTGCAAGTATCTCTCCTTGTTCAAAACAACCCATCCTTGGCTGTCCAAATCTACCTAAATTAAGCTTAAACTCAGTTGCCACACTGATGTGCTACAAGATTCCTGCTAATCCTTATCTGCCCTAGTTGCCAAATGACGTGCTTCATGGTAAAACATTTTACAGAAGCAAAATTGTGAGCTCCCTCAGCCTTGCTTGCCTCTTTTAAACCCCCTTTGCTCACCCCTCTCTCTTCCCTCATCCAATCAACTTCCCCTCTCCTTGCATGATGTCATGATGGGGACAAGTGACCATCAAACAGTGTGGTTCACGTTAAACTCAGCTACAGAGTCAAGCCATACAAAAGTGAGGGTACTGGACTTTAGGAGGGCTGACTTTGGCAAGATGGTAGAGTGCCTCAGAAAAGCACTAGCAAACAGGCTAGAAGAAGGTGTGGAGCAACAATGGGGAATCATCAAAACTGCCATCACAGAGGCAACAAGCCTTTGTGTGAAGCAAATAAACAAATCAAAATGAAAGAAAAAGCCACTATGGTTCTCAAAAGAGGTGGCAGTGAAAGTCAGGAAGAAAAAGACAGCATTCCGGAAGTATAAGGAAACACAGAAGGAGCAGGACAGAGAGCTGTACCAGTTAAGGCAGAAGGAAGCAGGGAGGGAAGTCAGAATAGCAAAGGCTCAAACTGAGGAAAAGATAGCCAACTCAGTTAAGAAGGGGATAAAACCTTTTATAGGTACATCAGCGCGTAGAAAGACAAAGGGAGGGATAGTGAGGCTGAATAGAATGAATGGTGGGTGGGTAGAGGGGGACAGTGAAGAAGCAGGGATACTGAATGAATATTTCTGCTCAGTATTCACAAAAGAGGAGGGGGAAGAGCCTAATCCAATTAACAGAAGCACTCTGGATAGGGGGGTCGATCCCAGTCCTCTCACAGAAGAAAGGGTTCTGCAAGAACTCCAAAAACTGAAGGTGGACAAAGCAATGGGTCCTGATGGAATTCACCCCAGAATTCTAAAAGAATTAAGGAGGAACTAGTGAAACCACTGGCTACTCTTTTTAATAAATCATGGGAGGATGGTGTGGTACCCGAGGACTGGAGGAAGGCAGATGTGATTCCCCTTCACAAAAGTGGGACCAAGACAGAGGCAGGAAATTACAGACCTGTCAGTCTGACCTCTGTGGTAGGGAAAGTGATGGAGTCACTTCTGAAGGAAAGAATTGTTGAGTACCTTGAGGCCAGTGGGGCTCAGAACCCAAGGCAGCATGGGTTCACAGTGGTAAGGTCATGTCAGACGAATCTAATAGATTTCTTTGACTGGGTGACCAAAGTAGTAGACCAGGGAGGGGCTGTGGACATGGCCTACCTAGACTTTAGCAAGGCATTTGACACAGTCCCACACAAAAGATTAATAGTCAAATTAACCAGCCTGGGAGTGGGTCCCAGGGTGGTAGCCTGGGTAAAACATTGGCTGCACAACAGGACACAGAAGGTAAGTGCAAATGGAGTCCACTCTAAAGAAAGAGGGGTTGCTAGTGGGGTACCGCAGGGTTCAGTATTAGGTTCAGTCCTTTTAATGTCTTCATCAGTGACATTGCAGAGGACTGGAAGGAGAAGTATGCCTTGTTGCAGATGACACAAAGATCTGCAACAGGGTTGATCTACAAAGGCGTGGAAGGATGAAAAGACTTGCTCGTTGGAGGAATGGTCAAGTATGGCAGCTAGGATTCAATGCAAAGTGCAAAATAATGCACCTGGGAAACAAGAACACAGGGAAGAATACACAATGGGTGGGAGGTAGTAACAACAACAAAAGGAAAGGGACCTGGGGTAATCATATCAGATGACCTTAAGATTAGCAAGCAATATGAGAAGGCAGTAGGGAGGCTGGGGTATACTGGGATGTATAGGAAGAGGCATCATCAGCAGAAAACAAGAAGTTGTTATCCCTCTGTACAGACAGTTGGTGAGACCCCATCTGGAGTACTGTGTCCAGTTCTGGAGACCCCATCTCCGTAAGGACATGGACAGGATAGAGGTAGTCCAGAGGAGGGCAACTAAAATGGTGCAGGGTCTGCAAGAGAAGCCATATGAGGAGAAGCTAAAGGAGCTTAATATGTATACCCTTGAGGAAAGAAGGGAGAGGGGGGACATGATAGAAACTTTTAAGTACCTCAGTGGAATCAACAAAGTCCAAGAGGGTAGCATCTTTCAGTAAAAGAGACTTGCAAGAACAAGGGGACACAATTTAAAGACAGAAGGAGGGCGGTTCAGGCGCAATGTGAGGAAGTATTATTTCACAGAGAGGGTAGTGGATGTATGGAACAGCCTTCTGAGGAGGTTGTGGGGTCTAAAACTGTGGGAGAATTCAAGAATGCATGGGACAGACGTAAGGCAATTCTTGTGGGTGGTAGGAAGAAATAGACTTGGTTAGCTAGGATCTGCGGCCTATCCTGTAGGTAGGGAGATGGGCAGACTGGATGGGCCAAGTGGTCCTTATCTGCTGTCAAAGTCTATGTTTCTATGTTTCTATGAGGCTCCGCCTCTTTTGAAATTCCCTTGGCCATCTCTCTCCTTCATTGGTATTTTCTCAGCTCAGCTCCCCAACCCCCCTCCTCCCTTCCCTGCCTCTTTTCCCTTGCCTACATCCACTCCATTGTTCAGGGTGAGGGACAACTGAGGCTGCCTTTTTAGGAGGCAAACCTATTTGGCAGGACCTTACTGCTACTACTGTAGTAGCAAAGGCAAAAGAACTTTTGTCCATCTGTTCTGAGCTCAGTCTCAAACAACATGTTTTGTTCCCTACTTGGGGAAATAACATCTAAGATCTCGTCATTTGTAATGATGAAATGCCCTTTAATGACGTAAAAATTATGGATCCAATTGCCGGTAGTGATCACAATTCCATTCTATTTACTATCCAACATTTCTATACATAAAGCCCAAATTACATTAATATCTATTTATATGATAAAGCCGACCTTACTTCTATAAAAGATGCTCTTAATACGGTTAATTGGAATTCTATTCATTCTAAATTAAACTCAGTGCAAAGCTGGCTGACCTTTAAATCTATCATTTCTCAGTTAAGAGACATGTTTATTCCTTCCACATTCAAAATCCCTAGTCATAAATAGCCACCTAAATGGATGAACTATTTCATTAAAAGATTAAATAAGATTTAAAAGTAAAAAAAGACAACACTTAGCTAAAAAAACTGGATAAGACTTAATTGGGAATCTTACAAAAAAAAATCAGATTAAATGTAAATCTTCCATCAAAAAGACTAAATCAAGGTGGGAGTATCATCTAGCTAGTAATGCTAAAAAGAATAATAGTAAACATTTTTATTCATATATTAATTAATTAAAAAAAAAACAGTATGTAAAGTTGGTCCCATCTTACACAATAATAAACTACTTCATGATCCTAAGTCTATGGCTGATTTATTCAACAAAGAATTTTATAACATGTTCAAAAATCACAAATTATAATTCATCCCAAACTGTAGATAACAATGAGAATCCTAAAATATGTTTTCAAGAAGAGACATTTTGTAACACTGATTTCACTACTTCTACAAAAAAGCCTGTATCAATGAAGAGCTGCTGCTGATGTCATCTTGGGAACTCAGTCTACTATTCCCAGTCAGCAAACTTATAAGACCTGTGACTCCAAAGTTGTAAAGATCATGTGCAATGGGTTTCACATATAAAACAAGACACACTATTCAGGAAACATTGCTTAAAAAACTATACGAGTTTCAGGGTTTGTAACAAAGTTAGCTCCACAGTAGAACCATGCTCTGGAGTGGTATTATGCATCTTATAACATGGCAAGTGCAGAAACAGGGAGTTATGCTTTATACAACATTGGAACACGACATCCTATATTAGCAAGTATAATAAAACAAAGGTACAGACACAGATAGAGTGGAATCGTTTCAGTTTTTCTGCTGTGTTTGCTGTTTGGGATTTGGCTGCTGTGTATTATGGGAAATGCATATATTTAATTGCATTTTGTTTATTGTGGGTGCAATGGTGAACAGTCATTCAGTTATTGATTACATGTAGGTATGATCAACATTTCAGAATATGTGTTCATGTTGGCTGACTTACTTTTGTGAACTGTTGAATCAACTCAGTTTTTGTGCTGCGTTTACTGTTTGGGATATGGCTTCTGTGCATTATGGGTAATGCATATTTTTAACTGCAGTTTGTATATTGTTGGTGCACTGGTGAATAGTCATTCACTTACTGATTACATGCAGATGTGATCAACATTTTATAAAACATGTTCATTTTGACTGACTTAAGTTTGTGAACTGCGGAATCATCTTTGTTTTTCTGCTCTGTTTGCTGTTGGGATTTGGCTGCTGTGCATTATAGGGAATGAATATATTAAGGCTCACATGAGTATTCAGCTCTGGTAGTTGTTTCTGCAATTCCCTTGGAAGGCCAACAGATGGCTGTGGAACAATGCTACAGCCATATTTAGATCAATTTCCACAAATACCAAATTAAGTCACTCAGAAAATAACTTTCATAGCCAAGTAAAAAACAAAAGAGCCCTCATAGTTTGCTGACTGATCCTGCCTGTTTTACTTGTGAAATCCATTGCACATGATCTTAACAACTTTGGAGTAACAGATCCTGTAAGCTTGCTGACAGAGAATTCTAGACTGTGAGTTCCCAAGATGACATCATCATCAGCTCTTCACTGATACAGGCTTTTTTTGAACAGGTAGGGACATCAGGGTTACAAAATGGCTAATGACTTTACAATGAAAAAAAAAACCAGACATCTAGTTTTTGGTTTGGGATTTACTGGGGGCTCGCTTATTCTAATTCTGCAATGTAGCACTTTGGTCAGATGGTGTCAGTTGCTCTTTAAGGGATTCAGAGCTAGCAGAGAACCAGTCAAGGTTGAGCTCACCTATGATGATGACCTCTGAGTACAGTGTGTTCAGTTTATTGTGTAGGTGATTTAGGTTCTGTGTGATTATGGCGAAAGCCTAAAGACGATCACTGTTATCACGAAGTCAAAGTGGCAAAATGTTTTTGCACTCTCACACTCTGGAGCACAGCAAAATGGCTTAGTTTTAATTCTTGTGGAGGGCTGCACCCCCACGCTGCTCCCTGCTGGGGTTTTCACCCTCACACACCCTACTACAGGATTCTCAACTCCAGGGTGGTGAATGTCGGGGGGGGTGAAAAAATAAAAAACAAAAGTTTGGGCTGGGTGCAACAAAAATGCACCAGTGCCTGGACCCGAACCCAGTACCCTATGGACCAATGCCAGCAACTCACCCACCATGCCATGGGGTCGGCATGGCAATCCACCATGGTACCACCCTCACATACCTTCCCACCCCTCGCTGTATGTGGCCACTCCCACCCCCCCGCATGTGTATGTATAGTGACATCCTGTCGCAATACTCCCCAACCCCCCATCTGGTCACCCTACAGTTCTGTGGCCGTCCCTGCAATGCACTGGAGAAGGGGTAACCATTATTGTAGGTGCCCTTCACCCAGCAGCAGTATCATGAGATACCATGATTCAGCAACTTTAGTCCCACTGAGAGGAGTCGATAACTTCCTATGATACAAAGTGATAAGGAGGAAGAGAGCTGAACCTTTAAGGTCAGGCTTTCAAATTCCTTAGACAGTGAGGTGGAGTTAGTAACGGGCACAGAAAATTTATATGGCTGCTCCTCCCCTGCTGGTTAGTCTGTCAGTTCGGAAGACATTACAGGATGGAATGTTTATGGCATGAACCAGAATAGAAGGTCTGAGTCAAGTTTCAGTCACTACCAGTACATCTGGCTTAGCATGAAGGAACCAGGACTGTACAGAGCCAACCTTCTTCAGAAGACTATAAGCATTTATGTGAAGGAGTTTTGTACCCTTGTGGTGAGCTAGTTCAGTAGGAGCTGAGATCAGAGCAACAGGACCAAGGTTCGACTCGATGTTGCCCGAACAAAGTAATAAAATCAGCAGATTTTTTCTTAGAGTGCTTAGAAGCAGTCTAAGGAAATAGGTAAATTCCCTTTTACAGTGAGGAAAATAAGAAGATGATGAATAAATGGTTTGGTAGTTGAGTGGACCCAATGCCTCATTAAGAAGCACCCTGGCCTCGCGAAGAATGGAATTGTTGGGGGGGGGGGCAGATGTGGCAAGGTTAGAGAATTAAGACATGAGATATCAGAAACAATTGTTCCAGGATGACATGGTGGCTGTATAGAAAGTTCCACAACAGGAAGACAGCCTGGTAATGAGTAATAGTCTTTCTCATATAGAGCTACAGTATGGGCCACATGTATATGGTCAGTGTGTGGCTCCAGAGAACTGAAGAGGGAGCCTGCTATGCAGCAAGGAATAATAAAAAGGTTGGCATTGTGTGGGGGGGGGTCTGTAGTCAGCCAGTAATGACAGGCAATATCCTTAAGATGTTGCTACAAGGATTTCACAGTTTAAGCTTACAAACAGAGCTAGGCTGAGGAATTGCACTTTATATGCTCACAAACTAAGCTAAGTTAAGGAACTGTACTGCATATGTTCACATAAATAACAGATAGAATGGGATGCAAGGGCAGCGCTCAACTTGACACTTTGCATGCTTGATGCCCACAAGCAGGGTGGAATAAGCGGGCATGAAGAGGCACTTATCTCATTGAACAAGGGGAGTAAGTTAATGAAATGCCACTTGAACTAGAGAAAGCTGAGTGAGACAGCACCGAGAATAGGACGGAGTGCTTCATGATTTAGAACCAATCAAAAAGCAAGCCACCATCTACTCAGCCAATGGTAAGCTGGAGCTCAGGGGCTATAGCCAATGAAAGTCCCAGCTGAGGTCCTGGTCCCTGGATAAATTCATACCTGGCCTGGCTAAATGGGCAGTGGGCAAGAGAGGTTAAATGTCTGGCTGGCTTCTCCAGCCGTGCTGCACAGCAGCATTGCTCTGGATCTGGGGCAAGCCTGGCATGACTCAATGTGTGGCTGGCAGGAGAGGTGAAACAGCTGGCTGGCTTCTACAGCCATACTGCATAGCAGCTAAGCGCCCAGATCAGGGGTGAGCGTGTCTTGGCTCAATGGGCAGTGGGCAGGAGAGGTAGAAAGACTGGCTGGCTTCTCCAGTCATACTGCACAGCAGTGTAGTGCCGGACTGGGGTGACCCTGGCTTGGTTCAACAGGCATCTGCCTTCTTCAGCTGTGCTGCACAGCAGCCTAGCACCTGGATTGGAGCAAGCCTGGAAAGAAAGGGGAAGTGTTGTTGGTAGGGGACCTAAATATGGCAGATGTCAACTGAAACACCTATGGGGCAGCCACTTCCAGGAGCAGGGACATCCTGGATGCCCTGCATGGGGTGAGCTTCAGATAGCTAGTGGTGGAACCTGCCCATGTGGGGGCAATATTGGACCTGGTGCTCACAAATGGAGATAGAATAGCAGATGTATCATTGGGCAGCCATCTAGGATCCAGTGATCACAATACAGTATGGTTCAAGGCAGAAACAGCAGAAGAGGCAAGCCACACAAAAGCAAAGGCCCTAGACTTCAGAAGGGCAGACTTTGCAAAAATGGGAGAATGCCTCAAGAAAGCACCGGCAAAGAGAGAAGGGGGGTTAGAGAAGCAGTAGGAGTAACTCAAGAGAGTCATAACAGAGGTAATAGGCTTTTGTGTGAAGCTAGTTAAAAAGGCAAAAAGAAGGCAAAAAAACATTATGGTTTTCTAAAGAAGTGGCACGGAAGGTTAGAAAAAAAAATGGGCATTCAAAAAGTACAAGGAAACACAGAAGGAGGAAGACAGGGAACTGTATCAGACAAGGCAGAGAGAGGAGAGAAAGTGGCCAGAAACTAGGAGGGCTGACTTTGCCAAAATGGGTGAGTGCCTAAGGAATGTACTAGGAAATGGGCAGGAAGGAGGGGTAGAATAACAATGGGGAATAATCAAAACTACCATCACAGAGGCAACAAGCCTTTATGTGAAGCAAATAAACAAAACAAAATGAAGTAAAAAAAACTACTATGTTTTTCAAAGGATGTGGCAGAAAAGGTTAGGGAGAAAATGACAGCATTCAGGAAGTACAAGGAATCATTGAAGGAGCAGAACAGAGAACTGTACCGGGTAAAGCAGAAGGAAGCAGGGAAGGCGGTCAGAACAGCAAAGGCCCAAACCGAGGAAAAGAGAGCCAACTCAGTTAAGAAGGGGGATAAAACCTATTATAGGTACATCGGGGAGTGAAAGAAGACCAAGGGAAGGATAGTGAGGCTTAATAAAGGGGAGGGGGTTGGGCAGAGGGTGACTGTGAAAAGGCAGAGATACCAAACAAATATTTTTGCTCAGTATTCACAAATGAAGAAGGGAAGGGAAGGTACCTAAACCAAACAATAGAAACACTCTGGATAGGAGGATTGATACCAGCCTATTTACATAAGAAAGAGTTCTGAAAGAACTATTAAAACTGAAAATGGACAAAGCAATGGGGCCTGATGGGATTCATCCCAGAATTCTAAAAGAACTACGGGTACAACTAATGACACCACTGACTACCCTCTTTAACAAATCATGGGAGGATGGGCTGGTACCTGAAGACTGGAGGAGGGCAGATGTGGTTCCACTTCACAAAGTAAGTAAGTAAGTAAGTAAATATTTATTTCTATAAGGCACCCTTCCAAAGCTCAGGACGCCTTTACAATATCCTTCATACAATATTAAAACCATAATTATAAACAACATTTAAATTCAAAACACAATCCAACACAATTCAAGTCACTAAAAATGCTTGGTTAAAAAGGAAGGTCTTTAAAGCTTTTTTAAAGCTCTCCACAGTCAGGCTATTGCATATCTGGTAAGGTAGAGAATTCCACAGGGTAGGGGCCATAAAGGCAAATGTTCTTCCACCAGATGTTTTTAAGGTTACCCTAGGAATCTCCAGCAATCCTCACCAGAGGATCGAGTAAGCGGGAAGGACAGTAGAAATCACGGAGTTCTTTCAGGTAGCGAGGTCCCAAACCATGTAGGGCTTTATGAGGTCATCAGCATGACCTTGAAGTGATCTGCCACTGTACAGGCAGCCAGTGCAATCCCTTGAAGCTTTAGGTGTTATATGGTTGGACCTCGGGCTTCCAGTCAACAACCTAGCTGCCGCGTTTTGCACCAGCTGTGCGGCGGCTATCCACTCCGGCAGCCCTAGATAAGGGCATTGCAGTAATCAAGGCGACTGGCAACAAAGGCGTGGACCAGGGTAGGAAGATCCTCTGATGGAATCAAGTGTTTCACCCGTGCTATTTTCCTTAGATGAAAAAATGATGATTTGACTACGGCTGACACCTGCGCCCTCAGGGTCAAGCCCTCGTCAAATATAACACCAAGGTTACGCACCTGACCAGATGCCATGAGCGGGATTCCTCCCAGAAATAAACCTGAGGGTTTTCCCGCCCATGGACTTGATATCCTCGCCCCCAGTTCCACCACCAATACCTCTGTTTTTCCCAGGTTCAACCTCAGCCAGTTGGTACTCATCTAGTTCTGTACCTCCAGGAGGCAGTTGTTAAACAATATACTTGAGTCGGACTCCTGCTCGGGCACAAAAGACATATAGAGTTGAGAATCATCGGCATAGCAATGAAAACTCAAACCATAATGTCTTATAATGTCCCCTAATGGAAGCATGTACACCGCAAATAACATGGGGGACAACACCGAACCCTGTGGCACTCCACAGTGTAGGCAGCAAGAGGTCGAGGAATAAATCCCCGACACTACTCTCTGAGTCCTACCCTGCAGAAAAGATTTAAACCAACTGTGGACCACCCACCTTAGTCCACAAAGAAACCACCGGCATTCGAGCAGCACCCCATGATCCACGGTGTCAAATGCTGCTGAAAGATCAAGGAGAACCAAGATAGAACGAGTTCTCCGATCTCTAGCCATCAGGAGATCATTCAGTACCCGAACAAGAGCCGTCTCAGTACTATGCCATTTCCTGAAGCCAGATTGGAGAGGGTCATAGATATTGTGGATGTTTAAATGATCTTCCAGCTGCAAGGCGACCACCTTCTCGATAATCTTCCCAAAAAAGGGAAGATTCAAGATCGGTCTGTAGTTTCCTGGGCAGTCGGGATCAAGGGAGAACTTTTTCAGGAGGGGGCATACTATTGCCTCCTTCAAAGGATCAGGAAAGATCTCTCTCTCCAATGATGCCACTACTATCCCAGTAAGGATCAGGCCTATAACCTCTACACACCCCACAAGTAGATGAGTAGGGCCCGGATCCAAACCACAGCAAGTTGGACGCAAGGTCTGGATGATTCTCACTATATCCAAAAGTGGGAGCAGGGCAGAGGCAGGAAACTACAAACCTGTTAGTTTGACCTCAGTGACAGGAAAAATGATGGAATCACTTCTGAAGGAAATAATTGTTGAGTACCTAGAGGCCAGAAGGTCACAGGACCCAAGGCAGCATGGATTCACAGTGGGAAGGTCATGTCAGATGAATCTAATAGATTTCTTTGACTGGGTGACCAAAGTAGTAGATCAGGGAGGGGCTGTGGACATGGCCTACCTAGACTTTAACAAGGCATTTGACACAGTCCCACACAAAAGATTAATATACAAGTTAGCCAGCCTTGGAGTGGGTCCCAAGATGGTAGCCTGGGTGAAAAACAGGCTGGAGAACAGGACACAGAAGGTAATAATAAATGGATTCCACTCTGAAGATAGGGGGGTTACTAGTGGGGTACCACAGGGTTCAGTTCTAGGGATGGTCCTCTTCAATGTCTTTATAAGCGACATTGCAGAGGGACTGGAAGGAAAAGTATGTCTCTTTGCAGACAACACAAAGATCTGCAACAGGGTTGATACACAAGGTGGGGTGGAAAGGGAGAAGGGACTTGGCAAGGTTGGAGGAATGGTCAAATGTTGGCAGCTTACACTCAATGCTAAAAAGTGCAAAGTAATGCACCTGGGAAACAAAAACCAAGTGGAAGAGTACACAATGGGGGGTTAGATACTAACAACAACAAAAATGGAAAGGGACCTAGGGGGTAGTCATATCAGATGACCTAAAGGTGGGCAAGCAATGTGAGAAGGCAGTAAGGAGAGCTGGAGGATACTGAGATGCATAGGGAGAGGCATCACCAGTAGAAAACAGAAAGTTGTTATCCCTCTGTACAGACAGCTGGTGAGACCCCATCTGAGTACTGCATGCAGTTCTGGAGACCCAATCTCTGCAAGGACATAGACAGGATGGAGGCAGTCCAGAGGAGGGCAACTAAAATGGTGCAGGGTCTGCACCAGAAGACATATGAAGAGAGACTTAAGGAGCTTAATACGTATACCCTCAAGGAAAGGAGAGTGAGGGGGACATGATAAAAACTTTCAAGTACCTCATGGGAATCAACAAAGTCCAAGAGGGTAGCATCTTTCAGAAAAAGAGGTGTGCAAGAACAAGGGGGCATAATTTGAAGATAGAAGGGGGACGGATCAGAGATAATGTGAGGAAGTATTTTTTCATGAAGAGGGTTGTGGATGCATGGAATGGCCTTCCTAAGGAGGTCATATAGTCAAAAATAGTGGGGGGAATTCAAGCATGCATGGGACAGACATACGAACATTTTAGGGGGTGGGGGTAGGAGGAAGTAGGCTGTTAGTTAACTAGGATTAGTGGTGGGCGATGTGGCCTCAATTCGCTCCATGAAATGATTCGCGGAGCCAAGGTGGATTCGCGGAGTGCTCCAGAGCGCGAAGCGGAGTACTTCGCATTATAATGGGTAAAGCAAAGTCCATTGTGAACAATGACTTTGCATTACTCCGCCTTCCCAGATCACAACTCCACCAAATCTTAAAGTGAAGTGCATTAAGAACAATGCACTTCTCACTTCGCCTTGTTTTTAAGCTCCAAAGGTGAATTTTGCAGTGATTCATGGGATTTCAGGTCACATGGGCTCTATATTGATCTGCACAGCCTCAGTTCAGGGTAGTGTGTGTAGAAAGCTGTAGGAGACAGTGTGCTCTGAAAACTGTCTGTGATTCAAACCTTCTAAAAGCTATTAAAAAAACCTTTTTGAGTAAATTTCTTTGCACAAACTTTCATCGATTGTAGGAAACCCTCCTGTGCTCATATCATCGAACGTTTTTGTTTTTTGTGTGGATTTTGAATGTTAATGTACAACATTGAGTCTGTGCAGTAAAAGACAGTGAAAGTGTTCTTTGAGGGAGGGGTGTGTCTGTGGTGTAGGTAGATATAAGTTGGAGAAATAGGAAGTTCTTTGTTTTTCAGTTATATTTTTGTTATATGACTGTGTTAATGTGCACACAGCAATATTGTCAGTAATTGTTGAAATGTTCTTGCTGATTGTGTGTTGTGTGGATCTGGTGCAGCAGTTCATAATTTCAGGTTGTTTACAATATGTGGCGCATTACTGAACTTTTCAATTTGTTATGCATTACTCTTTGTAGACAAAGTGAGTGTGTGTGTGTGGTGCTGCGTGACATCAAATAATACACCTTTTATTGTGCCACGATGTAATTTCAGGCACAGCCATGTGAACCTGCTGTCCACTGCAGCTGCGTGATTTTGTACTGCCATTGTGGTATCTTTTCTTTGTTTTGCTGCTTGCACTGCACTGCCGTAAAATCTGCAGTCAGTCCCCCCGGCTAAAGGAATTGTTTTCAGAGTGGATTGTTTGTGACCTCAGCACCACTGGTTAGTTAAGGTGTTGTTTTCACTTGTGAATTTGCATCTGTATCTGTTGCTAAAGCCACAGTTGTTTTTTTGGCTTCACGTTCAGCATCCCCCCCACACAGAGTGGACGTTCCAAAATCTAAATTTGTTTAGAATATTGTTGTTGATCCCCCAAAATGCCTGCAAAGAGACATGCAAGCAAAGCTGGTTGTCACTATGGCACTGCTGCCAGTGGTAAGATTGTCTGTGGGTATAGTAGTACGCAGACGCAGAAGTGCATTGCTGATGTGAGGAAAGATATTTCTCCTGCAATGATTTTACCACCCAGTCAGTAGCTTCACTCATAGTTGGAGGAGATGATGTTGTCCCAGCCAGTGCTGTTAGTGCAGTACCTGGTGGTAGTAGTATGAGTATTGCTGCCTCAGGTTCGACTTTGACCAGTGTACCATGTCCAACAATATAGTGGTGTGAAGCAGTGCAAGTGAGTGGCAGTGTAGATGATGTCATACTTCCTAGTAACATCCCAGTAACTGAACCTGAGGATTCTGATGATCATGTCAACGATAGCATACAATGTGACATTTCTTCCATTGTGGTTCAGGTCACGCATTTTCCATGTAGTGATTCACAGTGTGGTGAAAAAATATCAGGTGATGGTGGTGTTGATGATGATGATGTTGATGAATGTGATGATGATGATATTGCTGTGGTTACGACATGCAGTCCACATGACAGCATCCAAGCAGAAGATGTGGATGTGGGTGATGCTGATGAATATGGCGATGATGTAATTGACCCCAGCTAGAAATGGAGAAAAATAAATTGATCGTGACTGTGTGTGGGTCTGTTTCATTAACCCCGTAAGGACTTGTGATTTACCAGTTTCAGTTGATGGTGATGATGATGATGACGACCCAGTAATAATGATAGGCAGTTGTGGTGGTCAGTTGCAGTCCAAGTGCACTGCCCGAAAAATCATGTAGCACCCCCCCCCACTTCAGTGCTTAAAAGAACGGAATTCAATAAGCAGCACCATGGACATGTTAAAAGTAGAGCATCACAATCCCTTGTTTTGGGATTTTTTTGTGCAAGATGCAAATGATGAGTCAGTTGCAATCTGCCAGGTTTGCCATGTGCGTGTGAGTCAAGGTAAAAAGAGGAGCCATGGGCACAGGAGGACAGCATACGCATCTTAATAATAGGCACATGGCACTGTGGACCCAGCACAAGATGGCAGGTAATATCACAGTTGGGCGTTCATCCTCCTCATCAACCATAATGAACATGTTATCCCTTTCCATGAGTATTAAATCCAGTAGGAAATTAAATGTGTGCAGTAGTGAGGAAATAAGAGCAGAGGATTACTGCAGGCATGAGGAGGAGGAGGATGAGCAGAATGATTTTGAAACATTGTCCAGTACTGGTGAAAGTAGCAGTTTTGGTGGTGGTGGTGGTGGTGAATGCAGTATGTCTAGTGCAAATGGTGCATCAACCCCGGTTGGCAAATCTGGCAAAATAACTGCATTTCTGGGTATGTCATCATCACCTGTGCAACTGTCTCCATCAAACGTCCACACTCCACCCCCTGCCATTCGCAGAGCAGAACCATTTGTCATCACACCCCATGTAAAACATTTGTCAGTCCACGTTACAGAGTGTTTTTGCACATAAGCTGAAGTACCCACCCAATCATACAGTGTAACGTGAACTTAATACTGCTGTAGCTGAAATGCTGGCAATTGATCTTTTGTATCCTTCTCCTTTGCGGAGAATTCTGGTTTCCAGCGGTTTTGCTGCACATGCCTGTCCAAAATGGAAAGTCCCATCCAGGACATACTTTTCGACCCGTGCTGTCCTGGAGTTATTCCATACTGTGTCTGACTCAGTAAGACATGCCCTTCCACATTCATCCATTTAAGTATGGATATGTGGACAAGTGGCAAAACAGCTGGGAGTTCATATCTGTGTATAACTGCACACTGGGCGCAGGTGCCGGGGGTTGTTTGTGATGTTGGTAGTGTGAATCATCAGTGCAGTAAGGTGGAGTGTCATGGTAGCAATCTTCCAGGAATTTGACAGCATGAAATGATTGCTATGTGCAATGTGACCTGTTCACACACACTGGTGAAAACAAGTTGGACGTGGTACTGACTGAAACTGACAAGTGGCTGAACCCCCTGTCCCTGAGAGCTGGGTTCATAGCAAGTGACAATGGGTCATATGTGGTGAAATGCATCACAAATGGTGGCTTTTTTCATGTTCCATGCATGACCCATTGTTTAAATTTTGTGGTGCATGAGTTTATGCAGCACCCTGATGTAAAGGAAATGTGGACAGTTGCACACCATATCTGCTCTCACTTTTCACGATCTGCAAAGGCCCATGACCAACTTTGGCAGTTGCAGATGCGAAACAGCCTCCCTCAGCACTGCTTGAAGCTGGAAGTTGTCACCCAGTGGAACTCCACTTTATACATGGCAGAGAGGTTGTATGAACAATACAACGCCATCTCAGAATATTTTGTGATGCACACTAGCCGTGACAGTTCTGGGGACTCCATGTCTATGACGACTGAACAGTGGCACCTCATGGACTCTGTAATAACAATTTTGTGGCCTTTTGAACATGCCACGCAGGCAGTGAGTGATGAGTCTGCCTCCATTAGCCAATCAATTCCACTGCCGTGGGTGCTGAGGCAGACATTGGTGAATGTACAGCATGGTCCTGATGCTGGAGACAGTGCTAGCAGTATGTTGCTGAAACACATGCTGACAGTATTTGACCAAAATCGTCACATTTTGAGCATTCAGCATAGTGACAACTTTGCCAGAGCAACAATGCTGGACCCACGATACAAACGTGAAATTGCTTCAGTACTGGAGGGAGGGCCTGAACAGGTAAAAAATATCAGTGGTCAACTGGTGCGCTTGGTTCATGGGGCACAGAAGTCACGTGCCAAGGTCAGCAAACCTCAGCAGCATAATCCGGCTGAAGGTGTACCTGGAGGAGCATCAAGCATATCCTGTAAGGGGAACGGGACTGCAGTTCCAGGTGGACTGTCATCCAAAGCGATTGGCATCAACCCACTTTGGGAGGCTTTGTCCCAAGTGGGGATTCGTGAAATAAATGATTCTGGAGAACAGGATGCTGCATCAACCACTGGACTTAGTGTTGCACTGAAAATGGTTGAGTCATATTTGTCTGAAAACAGGCATCTGTTCATAACTGATGATCCTCTTTTGTACTGGAGTGGAAAGATCAGTGAATGGCCAGAGCTGACTGCAGTGGCACTGAAATACCTCACATGCCCACCCTCCACTGTAAGTGTTGAGAGGATATTCAGCTCAGCAGGTGCAATATTCAGGGATAGTTGGACAAACCTCTCTCCTGCAAATGTTAGTTTGTTATCATTCATAAAAATGAATGAGAGGCACATACCAGCACAGACTGCAACCTCGGTATTCGTACCCCAGCCTCATCATGGTGGTTTTGGTGATGTAGAAGTGGACCATCCTTGTGGCACTGGCAGTGGCAGCATGAAATGGCCCTCTACTGACGTAGATGATGACACAATGGAGAAAGAATTTCTCAGTGATCAGACTTCAGACATAGATGACTGTGAGGGCAGCTTTCTTTATGAGAATGATGATTCGGTTAATGTTGGCAGGTTTTAACTGAAGTTGTTAAAAGGCAGTGTGCTCCCTTGGAGTCAGACCACCACCACCTGGACTGATGTTTGCCACTGCCACCACAGAAAATGAGTTTGTCTGCCCCCCTGGATCACCACCACCACCACCACTGGTACTGATGTTAGCCAGTGCCACCACAGAGAACGAGTTTGTCTTCTCCCTTGGACAACCACCACTGGGACTGATGTTAGCCACTACCACCACAGAGAATGAGTTTGTCTGCCCCCCCGGACCACCATCACTGGGACTGATGTAGCCACTGCCACCACAGAGAATGAGTTTGTCTGCCCCCCCCCCCCGGATCACCACAACCATCGCTGTTAGCCACTGCCACCACCACCAGATGCAGGAAGATGTCACAGGAAATGTCATCACCTGCCGCAGCTATCACCACCAGCATCCACCACTAGTGTCATTCAGACAGTTTCCCCATTACATCGACCATGCCAAGGCAGACGGAGTCGAACAGGAGACCACATCCATCAGCAACCGGTACAAGGCTTCTTAATTTTAAAACTATAAAGTGAGTATGTGTACTAATGTTTTTTACGCTATTTAACTTCTTTTTGCTGTATGTTTTGTTTTCTGTTGCTTTTCTGCACTGCAATGGTCAAACAATATGTAAACTTATTTTGTTTCTTTACAGGTTAACAAAAAAAAACTCTCCTTCGCTGAAAGTCGGTACCGTACGCAGGAACCTATGGAATATTCATTTCAAGATTTTATTTCATCTGTTCAATTTTTTTTAAAAGAGTGCAGCAAATGCAACTGAGTAGGATTCATAAACTAGGTGACGTGTACGTCGCCAAAACTATTTCTGCAAGATATCATGCACTATATTTCGAACTTGCAGCCATGACAGTGTTGAAAAAGTTTCACACAGGTTGTGTTACTTGACAAGATGTGGTTTTGAAATGTTTCTTGACTTGAGATTGAGAACCAGGGACACTGGCACAGTGTATTGGTTACACAGCCTGGTACTATATTAACTTGTGATTGATCTACTGATTGCACTGTGACAGCTTACTATCTGTGTTAATAATCCAGATTCCTGTGGTGTAGCCATGTCTTAAACATAATGGGCTGGAATTTCAAAGCCCGATGCAAGTTGCGATAATGGCAGCTTGCACTGAGTGCAATCTTGTGGGACCCTGCACCCGAATTTCTATCCTACAGGGTCCCAGCGCCAAAGTCCAGCAGCCTGTGGCAAAGGGAGTGCTGTGCCTAATGTATGGTGCACCCACCCAGAATGCCTCAATGGCAGTGAGGAGTCTGCAGCACTCACCGGGCAGGGGCTAGCAACCAGACACAGCGCCCCCAACACCACCACACCACCGGCACCTGCGCCACAACACACACTGGTACCCTGGTGGGACAGTGCCCCCCCGAAGGTAGTGCCCATCTCAGCACACCCACCCCCTTCCCATACATAGACGGTGACTGGCACAGCCCACCACCGCCACCTCAGCCAGCTGCCGAACGAGCTGTCAGTGCGCTGCACTGTATACTGTATACAGTACATGCAATGAAGGCTCATTCGGCAGCTGGCTGTGGTGGCATGTGAGGGCTGTGCCGGTCGCTCAATCAGGGTATGGGGGGGTGGTTGTGCTGAGATGCATACTACCTGTGGGGGGTTGGCAAGATGCACAGACATGGGTGTCGGGGATTGTGATGGGGTGAGGGGGGACCACCAGGGATCACCCCCCAGGGATAGATAGAGGCGGGCCGCACAGTGGCACATACAGGGTGACCCCCCAAGAGCCATCTAAGTACCATTAGAGCAGTTCCTCCCTGGTCTACGGGTACTTGGCACTTGGTTCCTAGGGGGGTCTTTCAAATTCCAGATCTGAGGGCTGTGACAAGCCCCCTAACACCATGCCACAGCCACTTTTGTGGTGCAAGGCTGGCGCTAGCACACTTTGGTGCAGGCAGCCTGCTGGGTGACACAGGCTGCCTTTGAAATTCGCACTAGGCCAGCCCTTGGTGCAAGGTGCTCTTGAGTCAGACCTGTTCGACACAAGCACCTTGCGTCAATCTCAGGCCTTTGAAAATCTGGCCCAATGTGTTACTGCTGCAATCAAGTTGTAAGAAGTCCTTCATTTCTTTTTTTAGGAAACTTCCAGATGCTTTGTTGTGTCATAGTTTCCTTAACCAAAGAAGTTCTTCAACATCAGGCACCCCACCCGGGCTGCGACACACATGCAACACGCTGCATGCAGAAGTCATTTCAATTGATCAACATGACCATCATTAGTACCAACCAGACTCGAGAAGGATGCAGATGAAATCTGAAGAAATAACCAAATAAGAAACCATTAATGAGACCTACCGGCAAATATGCTTCCTCCCAAAAAGAGAAATGCTTACCTTCGTTGGCTTGAGAGTTATCCATTTCCAATTTCAACACAAAAGTTCTTATCAGCACTGGAATGTGCACACCAACAGTATCTGTGACCTGTGATACAAAACAATACAATGAGTACATGTCTAAATATGTCAACCCCCCACCTACAAAATACAAATATATATATATATATATATATATATATCTATATATGTATATTTATATAGATATATATATATATATATATATATATATATATATATATATATAGTAGCACAGTTGCGCCACTATAGTTAGGGTTCAGCAGTCACTTACATACTAAAGTCAAAGGTTTGGGCGTTAATAACTTTGGACGCGTTCAACAGATTTGCCTGAAATTTAGTATACATGGGGAGGCATGGTAGATCTTTTGCTCTGCCAAATTGCGTTTCAGTCAGACTTATGGTCTTTGTGTATGAAAGTGCTGAAAAATGCAAACTTATCTATTTTGGAGGCACCTTTTGGGATTCTGAATGTGGTCCTGCATGGTCGTCGTGTGGCATGTCACTCTGCAGGATGGCTCGTTTGAAAGAGCTTTGGTGGCCGAATATGCTGCCTTTTGTTTAGTGAAAAAATATTAAGGCAGTCAAAAGTTATGGCACGTTTAAGTTCACATTATATGTCAATGGGAAAATTTATATGTATGTTTTGCAAACAAAGAATGGGGTTCTGGCCATCTCTTCCCACCTGGCGATCAAAGAATTTGCAGCCTCGTGGTTCAAGAATCTTTGTCCCTGAGGATATTTTCAAATTTTTTGATTGCGAGGTCTGCCATCTTGTTTTCAGTTTTCCGATCGGAAAAACACAAATATCTCGGCTCAGGGGTCACTTCTGAGGTCAAACTTGGATGGATTTTACTCAGGGGACCTCGATCTATTGAGCCATGGCTTTGGTTCCATCCAAATCAGTCTAAAAATAAAGTTTTCAGCTTTTTAAATCTTTGTTCGTGGCTCGCTAATGATCTTTGATCGCGAGCCTGCAAATTCTTTGATCGCGAGACTCTTTGATCGCGATCGTGCATCGTGAGCGAGGGTCGAGATGGCCAGATTTTAAAATCACTTTTCTGAGCCCAGGGGTGCCCTACAAACATCCATGAGGCTGGGTTTTGTTTAAGGGACTTCGTTCTGCCCCATGTGAATAATTAAAATAGTGTATCAAATGTCCGTGGTAGTCTAGTGGCCCCCCATTATAATAAATTATTGTATGTTCCTAATGTCCTGGTAGTCTATTGGCCCCCCCCATATGTGTTTTTAATCCCTGGTAGTCTAGTGGCTTCCTCTGGTTGTATTACAACATTATTACTATTAATATCCCTGGTAGTCTAAGTGGCCCCCCCATTTGTATGCAATAATATCCACTATAGTGTACATATCCCTGGTAGTCTAGTGGCCCCCTCCATTATACTATTATTAATAATTATTTACACATTTCCTGGTAGTCTAGTGGCTCACCCCCACCCAGCCATGCTAGCCCACCCAGCACCCCCAACACCTATCCTCCAGCAGGCGAGCTGGCTTAGCCCACCTCTCACCTCCACGACCAACCGCCGACTGTCTGCATCATGAGTGCTAATGCAAAAGGTGCTCAGAAATATTTTCAGAGTGCCTCTTTTGCATTACGCTTCGTAATGCAGACAGTCGATGGCTGGCAAATGGAAATGAGGTAGAGTTCTACGAGTCGCCAGCTGAAAGAGTGAGGGTACTGGGTGGGCTGGCAACTGGTGGGGGCCACTAGACTACCAGGACATGTGTAAATGATTATTAATAATATTATAATGGAGGGGGCCATTAGACTACAAGTGGATATGTACAGACATAGTGGATATTATTGCATACAAATGGGGGGCCACTAGACTACCAGGGATATTAACAGTAATAATGTTGTAATACAACTCGGGGGGCACTAGACTACCAGGACATTAGGAATATGCAATTATTTATTATGATGGGGGCCACTAGACTACGAAGGACATTTGATACACTATAATTATTATTCACATGGGGCAGAACGAAGTCCCCTCAGCTGAATCCAGACTCACTTTATGTTTGTAGGGCACTCCTGGGCTTAGAAAAGTGGCTTTCAACTCTGCCCATCTCGTCCCTTGCTCTTTTTTCGTGAGGGACCAAATTCTTTGATTGCGACCCTGCAAATTCTTTGACTGCCAGATTCCTTGATCACGATCATGCATCCTGAGAGTAGGACGAGATGACCAGATTTAAAAATGCATTTTCTCAGCCCAGGAGTGACCTAGCAACTCAAATGAGGGTGGGTTTTGCTCAGGGGGCTTCGTTCTGTCAAACCATGGTGGTGGTTTGCCACCATTGTCTCATTTGGGTTTGCCACAATTGTCTCATTTTCTTTGATTACAAACGTTTTTATTCTTTGTTCATGAGCCTGCAAATTCTTTGATTGCGAGCCTGCAAATTCTTTGACTGTGAGATTCTTTGATCGCGATCGTGCATCGTGAGTGAGGGACGAGATGGCAGAATGTAAAAAGCAATTTTCTCAGCTCAGGGACATCCTAGGAAGTCAAATGAGGGTGGGTTTTACTCAGGGGGCTTCGTTCTGTCGAACCATGGTGGTGGTTTACCACAATTCCTTCAATTTCTTGATTTATGATATTTATAATTCTTTGTTCTTGAGCCTGAAAATTATTTCATCGTGAGCCTGCAAATTCTTTGATCGTGAGATTCTTTGATCGTCATCTTTGATCATGAGAGCAGGACAAGATGGCCAGATCTTTTATAATGGAATAAATAGGGAAATTGTACTAATCTTTGACATTGAATATCTTGGAAACGGTTTGGTTTTTACTTGAGATTTGGAGGGAAGAAAGGCAATATCCCACAGATATGGCTTTTGTAGTTTGGTCAAAAGTTATTACAGAGCTGCAAATGTACAGTGCTATGAAATTGATGCTTTTTCCCATAAGATAACATTACGGCGTGCGCTGCATTACAGGAATTATTTGCTGCCCTGCTGCAAAATAAAGGTTTGGTCTTTTGGGCTGAAATTTGGAGGGAAGGAAGCCGGTATCCCAAAGATGTGCCTTTCGGTAGTTTGGTGAAAAAATATTACAGGGCGACAGACTGACGGCACTCCGAAATTGACACTTTTTTTCATAGGATAACATTATGGCATCCGTGGCGCGTTTCAGGGCCCGTATCTCGGAAACAGAGCGAGATACGGACTTTTTGTCACAAAAATGCTTAGCCCCCCCCAAATAGAAACTAAGTACAAAACTAGCAAGGAAAGTCATAATTCAAACAAAATTTTAATTTTTTTTCTACGTCGTACGGTTCCTGAGATATAAGCAATTTAGTATTCCAAGTCCTAATTTTGTGCTACGAGGTCCATTATTATGCATACATTCTTTGTTTTCACTGTGTTTTTCAGTGCAGTTTTTGGGGAAAATAAAGGTGTGCCCTTTTGCTACTGTGCTAGTTAACGTTTCAAGTTGCGCTTCCATTACTATTCACATCACCATTCCCGTCTACACCACCATGTGCATTACAGTTTGTGTTTTAATTTGTGCTTGTGTTTCTGTTTCATTTGGTGTTATTGTTGCTGTTAACGTTACCATTTGCATTTGCCATTACGGTACCGTGCCCGTGCCCATTACGGTTTGCATTTCCATATGTGCTTGTGTTTGTGTTTGTATTTCTGTTTCCTTTGGATTTATTGTTGCTGTTACCATTACCATTTGCATTTACAATTGCGGTACCATAACTATACACGTAACGGTTTGTGTTTCTGTACATGCTTGTGTTTGCATTTGCATTTCTCTTTCCTTTGGGGTTATTGTTGCTGTTACCATTACCATTCACGTTTACAATTGCAGTTCCATGACTGTGTGCCTTACAGTTTGCGTTTTTGGACGCGCTTGCATTTCTGTTTACTTTGCTGTTATTGTTGCTGTTACCATTGCCATTTGTGTTTACAATTGTGGTACTGTTACCGTGTGCATTATGGTTTGTGTTTTTGGATGCACTTGCATTTCTGTTTACTTTGCCGTTATTGTTCGTTATTGTTGGTGTTACCGTTACCATTTGCGTTTACAATTGTGGTACCGTGACCGTGTGTGTTACAGTTTGTTTTTACATATGCACTTGCGTTAACATTTCTGTTTCTGTTTCCTTTGGCATTATTCTTGCTGCTACTGTTACCATTTGCGTTTAGAATTGCGGTACCATGTCCGTGCGTGCTATGGTTTGCATTTCTGTACTCAGTTGCATTTCTGTTTCTGTCTCATTTGGCATTATTGTTGCTGTTACTGTTAGCTTTTGCATTTCCAATTGCCGTACCATGAACGTGCGTGTTATCAGTTGTGTTTCGTATGCAATTCCGTTTGTGTCTCCATTTCCATCACTGTTTGCTTTGGCGTCACTTTGCACTTGCATTTCTATTTCTGTTTGTGTTATCATTTACTTTTGCAGCACAATGTGCGTAAGCATTTGCGCTTGCATTTGCATTGCACTTACTGTTACTATGTCACACAAAATCACATGGTGGGGGGGCCCCGTGCTCCCACCAACTTGCTCAACTTTCTACTTTTCTATTCTTTCTTAAAAAGTAAGAAAATTCTATTCAAAAAACTTTGTTAATGCATCAGTTAGGGTTCTCTTACAGTGAAAAAAGCAAGGAAATTCAATTTTAGTGTTCCCACCCTTGCACCTCACCCAGCCACCCCCACCAACAGCTCAGCTTGTTTACTCATGGGATGGGGTGAGGAGTTCAGAACCAAGGACTAACGCACACCCTTATGCCTGTTGGTGGGGGCAGGCTGGGGTGGGGTGCAAGTGGTGGGAGCCCTAAAATCAAATTTTCTTGCTCTTTTGCTGTAAAAGAACCCTAACTGATGCATTAATGAAGTTTTTTGCATAGAATATATATATATAGATATCAACTCACCTTGGCTACCGTTAGTGTACAGACAAATGGCACCCTTCCATCCGGTCGCGATAATAGCAAGCGGGAATCGCAGCTCACATTGAACCAGCAACAATTCATTCACGGTCATCATTTCTGATGGGACTTTATATGTGGTGTAATGGTCCCATTCTACTTTGTTACCATTTGCCAATTTTCTGGACATAAGACAGATGCATTTTGGGGATGTAGAAAAAATCTGGGGACTGTGTGTGACCACTGCACGCATGACTGAGTATGCCATTAATTCTGGGGTACTTTGCATGTGGTGTAACGTTCCCATTCCACTGTGTTACCACTTATCAATTTTCTGGACACAAGACAGATGCATTTTGGGAATACAGAAAAAATCTGGGGACTCTAATACAGAAAAAATCTGGGGACTCTGTGTGACCACTGCGCACTTGACTGAGTGCGTCATTAATTCTGGGGGACTTTGAATGTGGTGTAACATTCCCATTTCACTTTGTTACCACTTGTCAATTTTCTGAACACAAGACAGATGCATTTTGGGGATGCAGAAAAAATGTGGGGACTCTGTGCGACCACTGTGCACATGACTGAGTGCGCCATTAATTCTGGAGGACTATGTATGTAGTGTAACGCTCCCATTTCACTTTGTTACTACCTGTCAATTTTCTGGACACAAGACAGGTGCATTGTGGGGATGCACAATAATTCTGGGGACTGTGTGTGAGTACTGCGTGCATGACTAAGTGTACTATTAATTCTGGGACACTTTGCATTTCATGTTACGCTGTCATTTCGTTTCATCAGCACTGGGGAATTTTCTGTACACAAGACAGTTGCATTTTGGGATTGGAACCTCTGGTGAGTCTGGTGAATATTTTTGGAGCCTCAGTAATGTTTACTTTCTGTCATGCTATCATGAAGTAATTGTCAAAAAGCAGGTCTGAGCACTGCAATTATACTGTGCTAAACTTCATGTGTGCAGTCCGTCTTCTTTCCTGTACGTGCAGACACTGTCCAACATCAAATTGCAAATATATATATATATATATATATATATATGTATATATATATATATATATATATGAGAGCAAAAACTCTGTTTAATGCATCAGTTAGGGTTGTTCACAGCGACAAAAGTGAGGAAATTCGATGTTAGGGTTGAAACCCCTTTGCCCTCAGCCAACCCCCCAACTGGAATCAGGGTGCGCATTGGGGTCATCAGCCCTAACTGTCACCCATCACATGTGGAAAGAAGCTGAAAACAGGAGAATGGGGTGACAGTTAGGACGATGACCCCAATGTGCACCGATTCCAGTTGGGGGTGGACTGAGGGTGCAAAGGGGGTTTCAACCCTAACATCGAATTTCCTCACTTTTGTCGCTGTGGAACAACCCTAACTGATGCATTAAATGGAGTTTTTTGCCTCTAATTTTCCTTCTTTTTGAGAATGATAATGAGAAATAGTGAATGTAATGTGGTGGCAGTGCCCTGCGCTCCTGCCACATAACGTCTTGTCACATAGTAACATTGTGCCCACAAACGCAAATCGTAATGCGCATGGTGATGCAAAGTGAAACAGAAAGAGAAACAGTACTGTAGACAGAAATGTTAAAAACAACGGAAACGCAACCGCAAATGAAAACACAAAGGGTTACGCACATGGTGGCATAAACGTGAATGATAAGTGAAACGAGTACGGAACCACAAGCGAACACGGTAATGGTAACAGTAATGTAAGCTCACAGGCTGGTTTTCCCCAAAAGCTGTATAGAGAAAGACAGTGAGTAGAAAGAATGTATGCAAAATAATGACCTCGGAACACAAAAATCAGGAGTTGGAATAGTAAATTGCTCATATCTCAGTAACCGTACGGCATAGAAAAAAAATGTAAAAGTCATATGTATTACCACTTTCCTGGCTAGTTTTGTACTTAGCCCCCATAAAGGGGCTAAGGATTTTCAACAAAAACTCTGTATCTCACACCATTTTCGAGATATGGGCCCTCAAAGGCACGGCGAATGCCGTAATGTTATCCTATGGAAAAAAAAACAGAAGGTTTTTAGTGCCATAACTTTGCCTCCCTGAAAGGCACATCTGTGGGATGTTGGCTGTATCATCTGCAAATTTAAGCCCAAAGGACCAAACCATTATTTTGCAGCAGGGCGCCAAACGATAGCTGCAATGCGTCGGGTGCCGTAATGTTATCCTACGGGAAAAAGCGTCAACTTTGGAGTGCTGTAACTTTGCCGCCATGTAATATTTTTTCAACACAACACTGAAAGGCACATCTATGAGATGTCAGCTGTGTTCCCGCTAAATTTCAGCCCAAAACTCCAAACCGTTCTTTTGCAGCGGGGTACCAAAGAATTGCTGTCATTTCCCCACTGCCTAGAAAAGTACTGCCGCAATTTGCGATAGCGTTCACAAAAATTTGCGACACTTTCACGAGCACGAAAGTACTTTGTGAAAGTACTTTTTCCAGAAATTTGAAAAACATATTTCTGGGGTGTTTTACCCCAAAATAAAGACATGGCTAGCATCCTCAGGCTCAGACTAGGTGAATACAAAATAATTAGGTTGCTAGAGGGTCTCAATTTTAAATGCCAAGCATTTTTCTGATCACTAACTGAAAACAAAATGGTGGATTTGTGAAAGTAAGAGGGCCATTTGCGAAAGTAAAAATGCATTTTCGACACTGTCAAACTTTTTGTTAACTTATCACATTGACTTATAATGGGAAATTGTTTTTTGAATAACTTTTGAACCGTTTAATATTTGTTCACGAAATCTTCAAAAGGCACATTGGAGACCCCGGCCGCACATTCCCTGAAGATTTCAGGCTGGTCACGCAAACCGTGCGACCTGTAGGCGCGACCGTAGAATTCCAGAAAAATCATAAACGCACGTGCAGATCACGCTTAATAACTCCGCAGCCATGTATCCGACCAATATGAAACTTGGTAGATCCCAAGGTGTATGGGTCTTGATAATGTATTCCAAATTTCAGGCAAATACACCAAACGGTTGCAAAGTTATTAAGTTGCAAAATTTTGGGTTTAACATGTAAATGGCTCCTCAACCCTAACTATGGTAGCACAGTATACATATATATGCTGAATGATGCTGACTTGTTGCACTGTTCATGGTGATGGTATAAAGTATAAAGATAAGAATATATATTGTATATTTTATTTGTACCATCAACGGCAGCAGACAAAGGTATGTTTTCAGATGTCTTGGGCCAGTGTGCACCTCAATCACTTGTCACACAGACACAGTGCACACATGACTTTGCGGAGATAATAGCACACAAAATCATGTTTTTAAACAAACCATACCCAACAGACATAAAATATTGCTGAAGCACCCAAAATATTTTATGGTGTACTGACATGTTGAAGTCAGAATATATAACAGGTCCTGTAGTACACTGCTACCACACTGTGCTACCGCTGGCACTGTGTCCTGTTATGGTGTACATCAACCTGCTGAAAAACTGACACTGCCAGTGTAAACTAGAAAGACATATTCTGGAACAAATAATGAAAAGAAGGAATGTGGTAGTACAGTGTGGCGGCAGTGAACTGGACTGTATATATTTTCTGACATTACAATGTCTGTACACCATGAAATATTTTGGGTGCATCAGCAGTACTTCATGTCTGTTAGATACGGTTTGTTGAAAAGCAGGATTTTTGGTTGCTATGATCTCCTAACAAAATATATGTTACATATTCTTATCTTTATTCTTTATACCATAAACACAGCAACAGGTCAGAAAGCAATCAACATATATATGTTTGCAAGAAGCTGGACAGTGTCTGCAGTACATACACACACAGGAAAAAAGACTGACTGCACACATGCAGTTTAGCACAGGATAACTTCACTGCTTAGTCTGCTTTTCCACAAAAAACTCCGGACAGAAAGTAAACATTAATGAGGCATCAAAACAGCGCGCACACACACACACACACACACACACACACACTTGATACAAACACACACACTTAACAGAAGGAAGGGGCCAGAATACAAAGCGTCACACATCAGGAAGACAACAAAAAGAGGCATGATTATGTACAAGGGTCGGGGATGGTGGAGGAATACATTTTATGACACAGCAAAGAAGGTGTTGGGGGGGCACATGGTGTGAGGAGACAAAACTAATGTGGGGATCCCATGGTGATCCAGCAGCAGTTCCAGCATAGACATAATTTGCAACTGATGTCCCTCTGTGTGATCCAGCAGCTGCTCCACAGCACTCACCCTCTCATTGTTCTCCTTGACAGCACTTCGGAGAACTGCCAAGTCAGCCTGTGTTACACACAGTTCTCTGGGGTCCACACATTCTACAGGCTGACCTGGTGGTGGTGGTGGAGGGGGCTACTGGTGGAGCAGCCGGTGCTGCTTTCGTCCTCCTCTTCTGAGGACTGCCACCATGCACAGCTGCACCCTCTGCCACAGAATGGCCAGCAGGTGCAGGCATATCCCGTTCTGTGGCAGCTTGCCACTCCAACTGGTGGTGATTGAGCATATGGGTTTGCTGGCCCCCAATCCCCTGGTGAGTCCCTTGGGGGCCACAGCGCACCTCCACCTCACATAGGCAGCACCTGACCATGCTGCTGTCCCCCCAACACAGTCAAAAAATGGCCAAACAATGGAGGTGCGGGGAGGACCAGGCACAGGCAGGGAAGGGCCAGTTGAACTGGCAGCCAGCTGGTCACAGTGCTGAACAGGGATGGAAGCCACACCTGGGCCCAGGGGCACAGACACATCCTGCTCCAGAGGACCTGGTGCTGGAGCTGGAGCTGGAGCTGGTGCTGGACATGGTGGAGGTGATGGTGGTGGTGGTGGTTCAACTCACAGTCAGGAGGAGGTGCTGGTCCTGCTTCCTGGGGGGGGCATTCATAATTTTCGATCAGTCCAACAGGAATGGACACCCATGCCCCTCATCCATGTACATGGTATGATGCTTACCACTACCACGCTCTCCCAGAGCTGCCCCTGCCCCAGACATTCCCTCAGCCTGGTCCATCTCTCCTACTGCACTCACTCAGTCCGAGCAATGACTACTCAGACTGTCACACAACACACACACAGTCACACAGACACAGACAAACAACTAACTACTTATAAAGGTAAGAAAAATAAAATTTATAGAAAGAACATAAAAAAAATGTAGCTTTTAAAAAAGCTGTTGGGTCTAAAACAAAGTTTAAATCTCCTTCTCGCTCTGATCTCAAAGTATCAGCAGTCACAAAACACACTCCTCTCTCTCCATCTGCACAGGAGAAAGTGAAAGTGTCTGCCTGTATAACTCACTTCCTTCCTGCCTGGCTAAAGAGCATGTAACTTACAGTACTGTAAGCCATGTGATGTGTGTGTGTGTGTGGGGGGCTGCCAAATCTGAAACACAAAGTGGATCACTTAGAATCATAATGAGGAATGCGAAGTCCATTAAAAACAATGACTTCACAATACTTCACATTGCCATTCCGCCTAACGCAAAGTGGTAATGGTAAGGCAGAGTGAGCACTTTGCATTGCCCACTCCGCGCAATGTGAAGTGCCCACTTCGGGTTCAATTCACCAGCAGAATTTAAATTTGCTGCATCTCTAACTAGGATCTGGAGCTTATCTATTAGGTAGAGAAATGGGCAAACTGGGTGGGCCAAGTGGTCCTTATCTGCCGTCAAATTCTGTGTTTCTATGTAAAGGCACAAACAGAAGAAATGATAGCCCAGGCAGTAAAGGAAGGGGATAAAACCTTTTTCAGGTACATTAGGGAAAGAAAAAAGACCAAGGGAGGGATAGTGTGGTAAAGGAAGGGAGAGGGGAATGGGAGGAGGAGGAGGACTTAGAAAAAGTTGAGATCCTGAACAAATACTTCTGCTTGATATTCACAAAGGAAGAGGAGGGGGTGGAACCAACATTAAGCTGTAAAAACACACAGGGAAGAGGGGTGGACACAAATCCATTCACAGAAGAGAGATTACTAAAACAACTCTTGAAACTGAAGGTGGACAAGGAAATGGGGCCAGATGGGATACATTCCAGAATACTAAAGGAACTCAGAGAGCTGCTGGTGACACCACTGACATCCATATTCAATAAATCACTAGTGGAGGAGTGGTTCCAAATGTCTGGAGGAGGGCAAACATAATACCCCTTCACAAATGTGGGAGCAAGGTAGAAGTGGAAACTACAGACCGGTCACTTTGACATCAGTTGTAGGAAAGATGATTAATTCAGTGCAGAAGAAATACCTAAAGGCCAGCGGGTACAAGACCCAAGACAACATGGATTCATGGCAGGAAAGCCCTGTCAAACAAATCTGATAGATTTCTTGACAAGGGTAGTAGATCAGGGAGGACAGCGGATGTGGCGTACCTAGACTTAAGCAAGGCATTTGACAAAGTCCCACACAGAGGTTAGTAAAAAGTTGGACAATCTGGGAGTGGGTCCCAAGGTGGTAAACTGGATCAGAAATAGGCATAACAATAGGATACAGAGGGTGATGGTAACTGGAGTTCAGTCGGAGGAGGGGTGTGACCAGCAGGGTGCCACAGAGGTCAGTGCTGGGGCTGGTCCTTTTTAATGTCTTTATAAGTGACATTGCAGAGAGAATGGAAGGAAAAGTACGTCTCTTTGGAGATAACACTAAGATCTGCAATAGGGTTGATACTCGGGGGTTGGAAATGAGAAAAGAATTAGGCAAGATGGAGGAGTAGTCAAGACTGTGGCAGCTCCAATTCAATGCAAAGAAGTGCAAAATCATGCACTTAGGGAACAGAAACCCAAGGGAGTAATACAGGAAAGGGGGGGTACTAGCAAGAACCAAACTGGAGAGGGACCTGGGGTGGTCATAACAGATGACCGAAAGGTAGCCAAACAATGTAAGAAAGCAATGAGGAAAGCTAGTGGGATGCTGGAGTGCATAGGAAGAGGTATCACAAGTAGAAAACAGGAGGTGGTGATGGCACTGTACAAACATTTGGTGAGACCTCATCTGGAGTGCTGTGTGCTATTCTGGAGACCACATCTTCAGAAGGACATAGACAGGGCAGAGACAGTCTAGAGGAGGGCAACTAAAATGGTTAATGGACTGCACCAAAACCATATGAGGAGAGACTGAGGGCTCTCAATATGTATATACTGGAGGAAAGGAGGAGAGGGGATATGATAGAAACTTTCACATACCTCAAAGAGATTAACACAATTCAGGAGGGCAGCATCTTTCAGAAAAGGAGACGCAAGAACAAGGGGTCACATGAGTCTAGAGGGGGGTGGGAGAGGCCGGGCAACGTGAGGAAGTATTTTTACACAGAAAAGGTGGTGGATGGATGGAACAGCCTCCTGAGGATGTCGAGGGGCTAACACAATGGGTGAATTCAAGAATGCTTGGGACAGACAGAAGACAACCCTAGTGGTAAGAAGGAGAAGATAAACTAAAGATCATATAGGATCTGGAGTTTATACAATAAGGAAATGGGCAGACTAGGTCAGCCGAGCAGTCAATATTTGCCATCAGATTCATGCTTTCTATGTTTCCATATTTCAGTGCAAAAGTATGCTCTGCCAATGGTCACCCTTAGAGTAGAAAACTTATTCCCAGCTAATTCACTGGGATGATTTTTATAAACAATTTTGTCAAATTATGACTAGAGATTTTGGGACCATTGGGGGGTTCATTTTAGAATTTAGAAATGTGTTTTCATACCCAGCACAATATTAAGCTGTAACCTCTTTGTTATCTGTTCCCTTACAGGTAATAACTGCTCTGTCTTTCTTTCCCTGGTGGTAACTGAACCTGTTGATCACAGTGAATCATACAAGATCACTGCAGTCTGAGACCCTCCTTCTTTCTGTTGAAAAGTCTTTTAATATAGTTTTACAGTCATAGTCTATAGTCATTGTATTGTATTAAGCAAGCAAATGTGAATTTGAATACACTGCAGACTATAGGATGTATTTTGAATCATCATGCTTTGTATAGCAATTTTGGATTTTGTTTAAGTACAGGTAAATAGGTATTAATTTAATTCATGCTTATTTATGAGATGATGGTATGAAGCAACCATGTGTCTCTTTCATGAACCACACTCTCTGACAAAGGATTTCTGACCCAAAGTGCTAGGGCATTGTGGCTGTGGTAAGGTCTGTGTGCACACCCTGTGGTATTCTCCGAGATTAGCTTGCTTCAGTAATATTAGAAATGCAGTTTTTGAATAAGGTCAGCATTACTTTTATAGTTAACATCCGAACATCTGTCGAGTAAATAGCATTTCTCTCCTCTATCACTAACTGAATTAACATTGTTTTCAAACCTTTCACAGTGCTTGAAGGCCACATCTGGCAGTGTTGTAACACAGGAAGAGAGACAGAGAGCGAGAGAGAGAGAGAGAGAGACAGCAAAGAGAGAATGGTCTAAGTTTAATGTCACTTTAAAATTGTTGTATATCACGGTTCAGGTCATATCTTTAGATCAGATATTGTATCTAACTTGGCCTGCTTTAGGGTGCCATTCATATGAAAGATCCCATGCCCCATCGGGTTACCAAAATGTGAGTGTTATGACTCGGTTTTTGTTTGCCAAATCTAAACTTGGACGTCAAATATGTGGAAGGCAAGCAGATTTAATTTATATTAGCTAAAGAACAAATCTTAATTCTGGGTGTAGAACCTTACATAAGTCCCACAGTGGTGTTAGTTTCACATGATAAGCAGATACAGTAACAAGAAACCCATACTGTACCATTCAGTAAGTTTTATTTTAAGCAACAGACCTGAAAACACAAAGATAAATTATAAGCAAATAAAAAGTAATTATTTTTATTTATTTATTGAAAACCGGATTTACAACCTTTGAGTCAGAGACTCATTTACAAAGGCTCCACGTCAGCAACACAACAGACCACAAATTGACAGTTTAGTACAATACAAATGCCTATTCCATGGTATTAGAATACATACAGAAAATACTTAACGAGTAGGAGTGTATGGTCTATACAATTATGTAGCTGATCAGACCAGGCTAAAGAGTTTTGAAATTGCCATGGTTCAAGCAGTCGGGCTACCGATATTGTCATAAACACAGTCAATATAGATGTAGAAATTAACCGCATTAGGATACAGAGCAGTGTTGCCCATACTTAATCCAAGTAGTATAGCTGTAACTTGAGGCTTAAGGTTTTATGTGCCTGCTGAAAACTAGATACCAGATTCATTACTGTGATCAGACCAGGCAGGCCTAACAGGATCCGGGAGCTGGTTATTGGTAGTGGTAGTCAGTCAGTTCAGAAATGAGCTTAGCCAGTGCAAAGGCAACAGTGTGCAGATAGCATGTGGTTTTTGAGGGCCACTTTGAATGGGCTTATTCTGGGGATAGAGGTAACAGCCAGTGGAAAATCATTGTACCATAGTGGTGCTCGGTAGGAAAAGGACCTTTGGGCAGATGAGGCTGAGACCTTGGGAACAGTTCATATCTGTCCGTTTGCCAAGCGGATGTGCACTGTGGTGTGGGCGGCTTGTAGGGAGGCAGTAACTCCCGAGGGGGAGAGGCCTAGATGAATTTTTTGGGTAAGGAGAAGTGTTTGGAAGTGGACTCTTTTGTCTAGGGTGAGGATATTTGTTAGGGCATACGGGGAGCAGCTGTGGGTGCACCTGTCTACTCCGGTGATGAGTCTACATGCTTTGTTTATGGCTAGGTGGATTTTATTTAGAGCAGTGTGGTCGGTGGCTGAGTATACAGTTAGTCCATAATCTACTAGGGAGAGAACAGAGGAGGTAACAGCAAGGTTAAGGGCCTCCAGCGGAAAGCAGGTTCTGTGCCGATATAGTAATCCAGTATGAATATTTATGGCTGCTTGAGATTATTGATATGTGGATGAAATGAGAGGTTGGAATCAAACGTAAGGCTCAGGTATTTATAGGTATGAACCTGTTCAAGTGGGAGGAGGGCTTTAGAAAAGATTTTTAATTGGGCATCGCAGTCCTTGCTCTGTCAGTGGGCAAAGAGCATGGTCTTTGTTTTTTTACATTGACTACCAGTCTGTGGTCCGTAAACCAGTTTTCGATGTGGTTGAAAGCGAGTTGTAGCGATGACTGTAGGATTGTGGGATCTGGGTGGGAGGCAAACAGTACTGTGTTGTCTGCATAGAGTAGAAGGTTATTTGGGCAGGATTTAGGAAGGGTATTCAGGAAGATGATGAAAAGTAATGGACCAAGGATGGACTCCAGAGTGGACTGGCAAAGGAGACGAGATAGTGCTGTTTATCTTAACACATTGGGACCTATCTGAGAGGTAACTTGTCAACCACAAAATGGGTCCGGGGACAGCCCCGTGAGTATTTCTGAGTAGTGTATGTGAGACAGTGTTAAAAGTTTTTGATAGGTTTATAAATACAGCTCCTGCTAGGAGTTTCTTATCCAGGGTATTGTGCAGTGAGTTAGCAAACACTGTGAGGGTGATTGTTGTGCTGTGCCCTGTTCTGAAGCCATGTTGTTCATTACAGAGTATATTGTGTGCTGGTAGGTAGTCGGTGAGTTGGGTGGCAATGATTTTTTCCAAGGCTTTTGAGAGGGGTGGGAGAAGGGAGATGGGTCGGTAATTGTTGGGTGATGTGGGGTCCCCACTCTTTAGCATTGGTGTGATTGTAGCCATCTTCCAGTCAGTAGGGAACTTCCCCAGGCATAGGGAGAGGTTAAGGAGGTCTGTCAGTGGGGAGAGCACACTGTCAAGCACCAGGTTAAGGATTTTCAAGTCAAATGAGTCATTGCAGTGGTTAGAGCCCCCCAGGGCCTTCGCAAGGTATGGCCTTGCTTCATTCATTGTAATAACCCTCAGGTGGAAGGGAGGGTAGGCATTGCTAGGCTCAGGTGTCATAGGGGTGGGGTCAAAGAAATTGTTTGGAAGAATTGCACTCAGATCAGAGAAAGCAGCATTTAGGTCGTTGGTGATGAAGAGAGGATCAGAGGTATTGTCATTGTTGACCGTTAGCTGGGAGGGGGGTGGCATTCTAGATTTTCCATTTAGTTCATTTAGATTGTTCCAGAATAGCCTGGCATTCCCCCAGGGGGAAGCGAGGGTGGTTTTGTAGTAGTCTGATCTGGTTCTTCATATTGCCCAGGTGCAGCTATTGTGAGTCGTCTTGTAAGCAAGCCTGTCTGCTGTCCCACCAGAAGCAATTGCTTTGTGCCATAGATCATCACAGTTCTTTAGTTGCTGTAGTATGGCAGGTTTGACCCAGGGGACATTACATTTTTTGGATAGAACCTTAGTGAGGGGGGCAATTTTATCACATACATTATTGAAAGTGCGAGTGAAGTAGTCGAGGGCTTTATCTATGGTTGGGGCTCTTTTAATTGGGGACCAGTCACAGTGGGCTAGATGCCTCCTTAGTTTAGTAAGGCCTCCAGGTTGCAAATGGCGCCAGGTATAACTGCTAGGTTTGGGTGTTTGCCGCTGACATGACCTGGTGAAGAGAATGGGGGAGTAATCACTTAATGCATCCGGAAGTACAGTCAGGTTTGAGATTTTGTTTGGACGATTGGTGAACAGTAGATCGATGAGGGAGCTAGTTCCATTTCTGGGATTCCACCTGGTAGGCTGATTAACTAACTGGGCCAGGTCAAGGGCAGTGAAGGTGTCTCTTATAGAGGAAGCCGAGCTTGACAACCAGTTCACATTAAAATCCCCCACTACAATGTGCTCGGTTTTTGGAGAGAAGCAGGAGGTATAGTTGGCCAGGGATTGGATGGCTGGGATTTGGTTTCTTGGTGGGATGTAAGCCATGGTAATAGTTACAGGGGCTCTGGAGGGGTTAGGAGTGAGTGTTATTGTAAGGGCTTGTGCCCCGTGATCCAGCAAGGGAGCTGGATCGTTTTGGCATAGGAGGGAGTCTCAGACATAGAATGCACACACCCCTCCCCATTTGCCAATTCTGTCAGCTCTAACAAGGGTAAGGTCAGGTAGTGCAACTAACGTGTCAGGGGCCTTCTTTGATAGCCAGGTTTCTGTGACAGTGAGTACATCCAGCTGATGCTGCAGCAGCCAGCATTGTAGTGGCCCCAATTTTTTGGGCAGGCTGCAGATATTCATAGTGCCCATTTTGAGCCCTAGGTGGGTGTACCCATGATTTGGTGATATGAGACCCGGGTTGGGATGGACATTGTCTGAAATTAGGAGCAGTAGGGAGATGATTCTGATGAGTGCCAGCTCTTGCTGCTTGTTGGTGTTGTGATGCTTCTTTGCAGTTCTGTCACAGGAGCTAGGAATGGACAGGGAGAGGAGAGTAGAGAGAGAGTAATGAGTAGACACAGTGGGTGGTGGTGGGAGGTGATAGGGGAGGGAATGGGGGAGGACAGATGAGCTACAGTGAGTGTTAGTGTAGGTGGGAGTCTGTGTTGCATAGGGGGTGTCCCAGAGAGTAGAGTAACTGACGAGGGTTTGGGCATTCCATGTAGAAGGAGGACGAGGGACGTGAAGATAAGGATGTTCATTCTAGTGCAAGGGGTAGTGTGCAGAGGTCAGAGGGTTGTGGGAGCAATGTGGTAGCTGCCTTAATTGACACGATAAATTTAATTTGGAGGGGAGAGAGAAAGAACGGTATACTCAGTCAAAGGAGTCAGAAATTGTAGATGCAGAACAGTGCTGCCTCCAAGAGACTAACCACTATAAGCTGCTAGTGGAGAAATGGGCTGATTGGTTAAAAAATCACCCAATTCTGCCACAGCCCCAGCCCTATAAAAGGGCGTGTTGACCAAGGATGGTGGTGGAGCAGTGGGGAGCTGACGACAGCACGTGGGGCTAACGTAGTCCGGTGCACCACAGAGCCTCAGTGAGGCTTTCTGGCCGTACCTGGAGTGGTGTTCTTGGGGAGGGTGGGTGACCTTGGTGGACTTGGGAGGGTGGGGGAGGGCACCTGCTTTCTGGCCCTCTCGACCTTCAGTGAATCCTGCCAGCTGAAAAGAAAGACAGCAGGTAAGAATTAAATAGAGCAGGGTAATGTGAGGGAGGAGCTACGAGTCCTCCAGGAGGCTGAGCATTACTTTAAATCTAATTTTGGTCTGGAGCATAAATTCTCAACAATGCTCAGCACTTTTGTACATTAATGTATGTGTTGTCTACGTTTGGTCTAAAGCTTTGAACACAACATCCCTACAAAGCTCAGCTGTGCTATAGTTTAAACTCTACTTTTGTTCATGAGCTTAGCTTTTTTTTTTTAAGGTGCCGCAGGGTACAGTTATCGGGATAGCGAGGCAAGTTACCAGGATTATTTAAATATGCTTAAGAGGCAAGTTACCAGGATTCTTTAAATATGCTTAAGTGCAGCTGGTGAAACATGCAGAATACTGGTTGATAATTAACAAACAAACTTAAAGCACATTTGATGAGGCATGCATACTATTGGGACAGTCTGAATGGAAACCTTTATAGAGAGACATGCCAGAGCTGACGTAAAATAAATTCAAACAGAAAAAGGCGCCAACACAAGTCCAAGTGTACCACCGACAGAAAATAAATTCAAACAGGAAAGGCACCGACACAAGTCCAAGTGCACCACAGAGCTCCTCAGTGAGGCTTCCTGCTGCCGCACCTGAGTGGTGTTCCTCGGGGTGACCCTCGGTGGCTCAGGGGTGGGGAGGCGCCTGCTTTCCAGCCGCCATGACCTTCAGTGAATCCTGAATTAAGCAGCAGTGTCTTTCAAATACATTTAAATTGATGTACTCTTATCAGAAGACTGTCACATTGCTGACAGTCTTTAGCGTTCCCATGGAAGGGAAGGGTAGTGCTGGAAAGGTATGTTCTTTAAATGGTTCCTTTAACTGATACCCTGAGTACATGAGTCCCATTTTCAGCTTAGCAGTCCAGATTATGACAGTTCATCCAGTTGTTAGCAAAACATGCATGTCCATTAGCCATTCAATGAATCTGCAGCCTCCCCCCCCCCGGTAACATCTTACTCCCAACACTTTGTCTCTTTCCAAAATGGGACATTAGCTAGGGAGTTTATTTGGCAGGCTTGCAGTCACTAACAAATGCTGGTTTGTGCCTGGTTCATGGGGAGGTGATGCTTGCTGGAATTCTGCCCCTCAGTGGTCTGATCCAGTGTAGATGTTTGGAGCTGGTGGGAGTCCTGTTCCTGAATGACTATAAGGCCCTACACGGGTTGGGTCCAGGCTACCTGAAGGAGCTCTTGCATCCCTACACCCTGAGTCGCTCTTTGAGATCAGTAGGGGAGGCCCTCCTGGAGGTTCCTAGACCAAGGTTAAAATCTTCTGGGGAGCGGGCATTTGATATGGTGGCCCCGGTTGTATGAAATTCCTTGCCATGGTACCTCCGGGAGGTGCCTTCTCTTGAGATTTTAAAACGAATTTAAAAACTTTCCTCTTTCGAGAGGCATTTGGGGACTGAGATCCATACCATCTAGGACAAGTAGAGATTAATTAACTAATTTGAGCTTTATTGATGTTTTATTTATAATTGTCTGTTATATGTTTATATGTTGCTGTTTGCTTATTTTATGCTGAAAGGGTGCCCTGAGCCTTCAGGGAAGGGAGCTCGAAACAAATAAAATCTACTGCTGCTAATACTACTTGTTGCATTGTGATTCTAAGGCATGGTAAGGAACACAGGATTCTGCATGTCGTATTTCTCCTGCGGTCCCACTACTCTGAGTTGCTGTAGAGAGACTTGTTGCTTATAAATGATATATTGATAGTATTAGATGTTAAGCAATACCGCATCTCTTGATGGCACTGGATGTTGAAATACCATCTTGATTGTATTATTGTTCAGACATACCTCACCTTTTTGATGGCATGAGATGTTTCAAATACAATTGTTGTCAGCATTGTAGGGTGGTAAGCAGAGGCATAACTCTCTCAAGAAATGGTTGTATTTTTATACAGTGCATTTTACAGAGCAAACATCTTTTCATCTCACGTCATCAGACATTAAGACAGCTAACTGAATTTTTCTTACACATCAGCTATATATTTGATATGCATGTTAGACATATTCAGTGCAACTTATCTGGCCTGTTCCTAAACAAGATTCAAGAAGGTTCAACCATAACATTCTTTTACAACAACTGGCTGATCTGGGCTTGTCAGCAGATTTGGTGGGCTGGTTTAGTAACTATCTTGCTGCCAGGAACCAATGTGTGAAGATCGAAATGACATCTATGGCCAGAGAGGTTTCACTAGGATTCTCTCAAGGGTCAATCCTTGGCCCTCTACTGTTTAGCCTATTAATAAACAGACTTTCTGAATCCTGCTCTAGTATAGTCATCCTTTGTGTAGATGATGCAGTAATCCTGAATCGTATCCCAACTTTAAAAGAACTTACACGTGAAATGCAGTCCATCTTCAACGTGCTGGAGGATTGGTTTGCCTCCTATAAACTTCTTCTCAACTACTAAAAAAACAAGGTTATGCTAATAACCATCCCTCACCTTAGAAAAAAGATACCTCACCGACCATAACAAATAACAAGAATGCCCCTCTTAAGCAGGTAAAGGTGTTTAAATACCTAGGCATTTTTATCGATGAATCCCTCTCCTTCTCCCAACACATCGATCTTGCAGTAAAAATTGTCAATGCCAAGCTTGGAATCCTGTACAGGAAAGGGAGAAATTTTGCGCCTAACTAACAGTTTTGAGTTCTATACTATCTGTGATTGATTATGGCCTAGTGTTCTACAGTGCAGCTAATGGCACTGCATTTAAAGGATCACCACTGCATTAAATAAGGCCTGTAGGCTTGTCCTCAGGTCTGACAACCTAATACACACATGCCTGCTTTCTAACCAAAGTGGCTCAGCCTCAGGAACAGGAGAAAATTTCAGACCTGCATCCTAGAAAAAACAGCAATGCTAGGACTTGTTCCACCGTGCATCCAACAAATGGTCCGGACAACAAGCTCCCAGCACAATACCAGAGGGACCTCACATTGCTCACTTAAGGTACCCTTCAGAAAGAACCTACCAAGGGCAATGATCTTTCTCCTATAAAGCTCTGCAATAGATGAATTATCTCCTAATCGGTACTGAAAGCCTGAACATCTTCAAACCAGTACTGTTTCAGCACCTCACCAACTTATGCACCTGCAACTGCCTCACATACAGTAACCGACTTCCCTTTGGTGGATGCATTTCCTGCACCTCCGAGCAGCACTAGCCTCCTACCTGTGACACCCCTTTCCTAATTAATAACCTTCATCCACTGCACCTGCCATGGAGAGCTCTGTTGGCTCCCTCATCCTTACTAGTGCATGAAGACCCATCTCATTCTAGCCAAAGGCCCACAAAATATGCTTGTTAGGCTGTTTTTAAGGCTTCGCAAAATACGCTGGTTAGACTGCTCCTCCCTTCACCTCATCTCTCCCACCCTCCATCACTATTTCCTCATCACCTTCTCTCCCAACTCACCATAGACTCAATCCCCATCCCCTTCCTGCAAAGCTATCTAATCTACTTATATCTGACAAAGCCCACATCTGGCAGCATTGGGCTCTCTTACCTTCTCTGTAAGCCATTCTCTTTTACAGTCTTACTAGTTAGCACCTGTAGTATGCCACACTCTAACCCTTCAATGTCCCTGCTCATTATACTACATGTCTGTAACAAAGTTTTTAATTTTGTAACTGTGTGTAACCTTAGTATGCATTGTAAACCTTGTGCATGCGATTTTGCAATCTAAATAATTGTGACCTTACTATGTGTTGCACTGTATGCTGTACTATGACGAGAAACCTTTGTAAAGGAACTTCTATCTCAAAGGTTGTTTCTGAATCAATAAACATGAAACATGAAGATGGCATTGTAACCTTACACTAGACTTAGAAAAAACAAGCATATCTCTACAACCTTGAACACTAGAAATTATATGAAAAATCTTTCTGCAAAACTAAACAGGTGTTTCCAACCTACAGAAATGACAGGCTGGCTTTTAGCAGAAATAGTGAACCAGGCCCATAATTCATTTTCAAAATTAACATGGAAATATGCGACCTTATATTGCCCACTGGAACTCTAAGGTGTGTCCTTGCTGAACCACCTCCAGAACAGTGTCCGGTCAACATGGCATGGGAAAGAGGGTGCTGTAATGTGGGCACCTGCAAACAGAGTGCACCCGATGTGGGTGTTCAGGATTTGCTGGTGCAGTCACTGTACCTCCTCCTCGATATGCCAAGGGAGGAAGTGATTATATTTATTTTGGGGAGGTGGTGCAGGACGAGCAGAAAATTTTGCTAACTGCAATGCAACCTTGGTGCAGGGTAACATGATTGCATGTTGCACATCTTCGTGTTGACCTGTTGCTTGTCTCCTTTTTTACTAAGCGCACCTTGTTTTAGCACTGAAGTGGTGGAACCCTCCAGAGCCCAGGCATCTGTAGTTATCCTTCTCCACTTTTAAAGGAACTGGGAAATTCAGCCTCGCACTAAGACTCCATGAGGCATTGAGGCCAGAGGAATGGGAGGGGAGTCAGAATAGAAAGCACAGGGGGCAGTGGGGTGTCAATAATGGTGTGACCTTTTGTTAGCCTGGCATGGGCACTGGGAGGCAGGTTTGCAGCTAGGGAAGTGGAAGGCTGAGGTCTCTGGGAACCACATCCCAGACCCTTGAATATAGATGACCTAGACAGGCACAGGGTCTGAAAAAAGAACCTCTACACCTTCTGTGGGGGTTCGGGTTTAAAGTGTGTAGGGTCTGTAAAGTCATTTTTGAGGACTGTAAATCCCTCGTGACATTTTGTACATCATTGCCAAATAACTGTTTAATCTGAAGAAACATAGAAACATAGAAGTTGATGGCAGATAATGACCATTTGGCCCACCCCATCTGCCCAGACCTCCCTCCCTACCTACAGTGCAACGCAGACCCTACTCTGTCTCTGGCTTACACCTCCCCTCTTGTTCTCATGATTCCCTTGTGTCTATACCATGCAATCTTATATTCGGTGACTGTTTTATCCCCCACCACTTCTGCTGGGAGGCTGTTCCAAACATCAGCCACCTCTCTGTGAAAAGTAGTTTCTCATGTTTCCTCTAAGTCCCTCCCTCCTCCCAGTTTCATCTTGTGATACCTTGTCCATGAACATCTTTTCTTTGGAAAATGCTCCCTTCCTGTAATTTGTTTAGACCTGTGAGATATTTGACTGTTTCTATCATACTCTGCCATTCCCTCCTGTCTTCTAGGAAGTACATATTTAAATATTTCAGTCTTTCTTCATAGGGCTTTTGATGTAAGCCTTGCACCATTTTGGTTGTTCTCCTTAGTACCGTCTCTACCCTGTCTATGTCCTTTCTAAAGTGAGGCCTCCAGAAAATAACATGGCACTCAAGGTTGTGTCTTACCAGTGATTTATAAAAGGGTATTATTACCTCCCTCTTTCTGCTGATGATATCCTCCTTATGCACCCCAGCATTCTGCTAGCCTTCCCCTCTGCCCTATCACACTGTTTAGCTACCTTCAGGTACTCAGAAATGATAACCCCCAGGCATCATTCCTTTTTTGTAACTGCTAATATTTCACCTCTAAGTTGGTATGTTGCCCAAGGGATTCTGTGCCCTAAGTGTATTAACACAGCATTTAACAGATTGTTGTACATCAGATGCAAAACTAGCCAATTTTTGCCAAGAGTAGAAGCAAAGGAAAATTCCAGAGGCAACAGCACCAGCATCTGAGGAGGCATAGACAGACCTGAGCATGTGCTTTCTGGCCTCCTGTCCTTTAGTGATGGTATGCTAGGTAATATTTTGCCCTTACCTTCTGACATTTTATCAGCCAGGGAGGCTGCAGTCTTCCATAGGCAATTCTGATATGTTATCATTTAACAGCAAATAATAAGAACATCGACTACAACTCTACCACATAAAAAGAAGCCCAACACTAACAATTTTTATTGAATACAAAAAATCACCCCCCCTCGTCGACGTACGTTTCACATCTAAACGATGCTTTATCAAGACAAACGGCGCCACCAGGTGCTACCTCTTAAATAGTGCATTACCTTAAATTACTAAATAGGAGGTACATGCCGTATTCCTCCTAAGAAAAAATAGATGTTATAAATGCACTACCTTATGCAACATAAAAGAAGGTGCATACCAAACTTCTAAAATATATAAATACAATAAATACTATAGGTGACACCATGAAATACATCTATAATATATACAAAAAATATAATAATACAGTACTAAAACTACCTAGCTGAAAATCATTATAATAAATACATGCATATTAATTTGATATTAGAATCTCATAACTCAGGTACACAATGACACTATCAGAAATTATGCATACTTTAAACCATTTTGTAAAGCATTTATAGAATTATTCAGATTTTTCTACTTTTAAGCAAAGGTGCCAACTGGAATTGTTCATTCAGGCCTGGATAAATGCAGGCTGTTAATGTGTACTGCCAAAATGTCTCTCTACACTTAATTAAATTGTCCAAATCTCCTTCTCTAGGTCCAATAGATACCTTTTCCAGTCCAAAATATCGAAACTTGTGCTTTTTACCTAACCTATTAATGAGTAATACTAGAGCATTTTCTACTGTACCAACGCGTATATGTCTAATGTGTTCTAAAATATGTGTTCTAAGTTTTCTCTGTTTTGCCTACATAAAAACATGAACAGTTGTTATCATTTAAACCTGCTAATTTGCAATCCTTAGGTCAAGGGAAGCAAAAGTAGAAGTATTCTTCCACATGACATACTAACATAGTAAAATGCCAGCAGAATAAGCCTAATGGTCTCTCGAGTCTGCTCGATTTTCAGTACCCGCACTGACGGTCAATTTTGGTGTCCCCCCTCCCCCTTGGGTTATACTGTCTCCAGTCCCAGATGTTACACCTGTACTGGGCCTGGTCAGATTTACTCTACCACTGTGCCTGTCCCATCCCCATTTAAACCTGTACACAGTCTCCACCTCTACCAGCTCCCTGGGCAGTGCATTCCATGGCACCACCACCCTTCAGTGAAATAACATCTCCTCTCCCCTCTGAGCCTGCCCCTTCCAGCTTACACCCATGACCTCTCGTTATCCCACCCTCCTTCCTTTGGAGCACCCTGACTGGGCCTCCTTTATTGATCCCTTTCATGTACTTAAAGACCTCTAGCATGTCCCCCCATCCCTCCTCTCCTCCAGGGTGTACATGTCGAGCTCCTTGAGCCTCTCTTCATAGGTCCTCTCCTCCAGGCCCCAGATCAATGTGGTTGCCCTCCTTTAGACCCTCCCTAGGAATGTAATGTCCCTTTTTAAATGTGGTTTCCAAAACTCTACACAATATACGAGGTGTGGCCTAACCAAGCAGTGGTACAGTGGAAGGATCACTTTCACCTTTCTGGAGGTAATCCCCCTGGCGATGCATCCCAGCATCCTATTTGCCCTTGCTGCTGCCCTCCTACAGGTCTCTGAGTTGTTCATTTTGACATCTACCACTACCCCCAGGTCCCTGTCACACTCCGTGACTTGAATCATGTCTCCTCCCAGGGTATACCCCTGGCCTGGATTTCTGACTCCCAGGTGCAGAACATTGCACTTCCCCACATTGAATTTTAGTTTCCCTTTTCCTGACCACCTTTCAAGAGCCTCCAGGTCCTCCTGCAAGGCCACCTCCCCTCCTCCTCATCCACCACAGCACCCAGCTTTGAGTTGTCTGCAAAAAGACTCATCTCGCTCCTGATCCCCCTCTGATGTCCGAGACATAGGTGTTGAACAGGAATGGCCCCAGAACTGATCTCTGGGGAACCCTACTAGTAACCCACCTTGGGGATGAGGCTAACCCCCCCAACCACCACATTCTGAGTATGCTCAGACAGCCACTTTCCTATCCATCTTAACAAATGTCTCCCTACTCCCATTTCCTTCAGCTTAGCCAGCAGACCACTGTGGGGTACTGAATCAAATGCCTTGCTAAAGTCCAGAAAGAGGACGTCCACTGGCCTACCCTGGTCCAGGGCCCTCGTCACCCAGTCACAGAACTCAGCAAGGTTTGTCTGGCAGGATCTTCCCATGACAAAGCCATGGTGCCTGTTATCCAAGTACCCAGTTTGCTCCAGTAATCCCCCCTAGTCTTTCCTTGACAATACCCTCTATCACATTGCTGACCACCAATGTCAGGCTAACAGGCCTGTAATTTCCTGCCTCCGCTCTTGATCCCTCCTTGTAGATTGGCACAATATGGGCCACCCTTCAGTGTTGGGGCACCCATCCAGTTCTCAGACAGATGTTGAAAAGCTCTGCTAGCAGGACTGCCAGGACATCTGCTACTCCTCTCAGCACCCTGGGATGTATCTCATCTGCCCTAGGTACTTCCTCCATCCAAAGGGACTTGAGACATTCCTTTACTCTCTCTACCCGGATTTCAGCCTCCATGTCCTTCCCCTTTTCACCCTGCACTGCTGGCCACCCACCTGTCTGTGATGACTACTCCCTTTCCCCAGACCCGTCAGAGCCCCTGGTCTCTACTGGTCCCACCTCTTCCTCCAGTTTGCTCCCACTCCCCTCGCAAGACATAGCTCCTCCATCCACCCTGGTAAAAACTGAGGCAAAGTACTCATTTAGGACTTCTGCCTGTTCCCCCACCTCCTGTGCCCAACCATCCCCTATCCTTATCTTGCTGACCTGCTCCCTTACTTTCCTTTTTCCCCCCTATGTATCTAAAGAACCCCTTGTCCCCCCGATCCCACTGGCCAAGGACTGTTTCTTTTTTGCCTTAGCTGCTCTCACCACCCTGGTGACTCTCTTCGCTGTCAACTCATATTCCTCCTGATCCTTTTCACTACTTGAGCACTTGAAGGGTCTATAGGCTGCCTTCTTTTCCCTCACCACCTCCTGTACCTCCCGGGTCCACCAGCAGGGTTTTCTGGCCTTACCGAACTTACAACTTTACCTTGCGCAGGATCTGGTAACCTCCTGTCCCCTCTTAATGATCTCCCACCTACTGTCAGCATTCATATCCGGCCTTATCCTGTCCAGACTATCTTTATGGATCCTTCCCATCTCCCTAAAGTCTGCATCCCTAAAGTTGGTTACCACCGTCCTTGTTTAGCTTTCATCCCCATCCCAGGTCCAGAAAGAACCTGACTGTGGTGTGATCAATCCCTGCCAATGGGTCCCTCACCTCTAGGCCCCTAATCTGATCACTGTCTGCCAGGACCACGTCCAGTGTTAAGGGTCTCCCTAGTTCGGCTCAACCACCTGTTGTGTCAGAAATGCATCCTGGAAGACATCCAGCAGCCTCTGCTCTTTGTCCACTGGTGACGTCATAGTCCTCCAGTCTGTTCCTGGCATGTTGAGGTCCCCTATTATCACTACTCTTCCCACATCTAACTTACTCAGCTCCTTGTCTGGAGGAGGAGAACTCCTGTGCTTGGGTGCCTTTGATCTGTCATAAGCAGTTGTAATGATTGCCACTGAATCTGTTTCAGGCTTTGATGAATGATATGATTTTGCTGTGAGGGCTGGATATTGTTTTCAACTTTTCTTGGGACTGATGGCAATTGAGCTGGCCTATGCCAAGCAGACAAAGTGGTATTCTCCGATGCTGAATGCACAGGAGGAATGATAACTATACAGAGGGAGAGACCTCTTAAAACTCAAAGATTTTTCTTGGAAGAATCATTCTCCTCTGCCTTAAATTCCAGTTTAACCTATTAGTAAAGTCTGAAATTAGGCATTCTGAGGTAGAGACCTAGGAGTGTTTTTCACACTGTCCTTTGACAAGAAAGATAGAGTAGAGCTTTAGCCTGCTACATCACTTACTTTCTCATCTTCATCCATGGCCTCCTCCTCCTGTTCTATATATTCTGGATTATATCCTAGTTCATTGTCGATGCTGACCATCAGCAGTTGTGGGTCAGTGGGACATGGAGATAATGTAGGAGGAGCCATTAACAGGTCTCCTGTCAATGGAGGCTGTTCAGGGCCTGGCACTATCATGGGGACTTAGAACTGAAACACTGATAGTAATGTTGAAGATATCATAGCCTGGGACACCAACATAGTTGACTATGATGGCACATCAGTAGTAGGCACTGAAAGAACTCTGACATCTTTTGATAAAGGAGCTGTGCAACGACTGACCATGAAGGGGTTGTTGATTAAGGAACCATCAATAGAATTGTGCCTTATGGTGGTTTTGGCAGCAAAGATGGGGAGGTGTGCCAACACCAGACCCCAACCTTGGTGTTTGAGAGATGGTCACTGGGCAGCAGGACCTATAGTCATGGCCTGGACTCCATCTTTATCAAATGACTTACCTCTTCTTGGAGGTGAACAGGAACGGTCTGGGGAAGGTACCTTTTTTATGGTGCTTCTCTTTTTTGTAGTGGTAGTGTTTCTCCTCTGACTTGGATGATTCATTCTTTTTCTTTGATGAGTCAGTGATGGATGCCATCAGCCTCAAGGGAAAGACAGCTCTATGGCAAACCAGGAAACAGATGTAGCTGATGGCAGTGAAGCTGTCTTCAATGCAACCTGTTTTTCCATTCCTTTCAGCTTTAGATGAATCCCTAAAGTCTTCTTGCAACATCTCCTGGTGCCTGATTAAACCTCTGGCAAACTGAGCAAGTTTTTTTTTTGCATCATTTCTTTTTCCTCCCTACATGCCCAGGACCCATCACTCCTTCGGGCCACCACAGTCTCTGACGTCCTCCTACTACTTCTCCACCTGGAGCCCTCTTTACCCCATATTTGCAGCCTGATCCCATAGTAGCCCAGAGTGACCCTTCTCCGGGTGGGTCCCCCTCCTCTGAGGGGGAAAGCACCAGTGGGGACACCCAGCACACTCTTTTCTTGATCCCAGGGCACTATTGAGGTGGATGGAACTTCCATGGGAGGCCCTTTGGAGGCATTGATAGGCTGGCTGCCATCATCCAGCCAATCCTGGGTGGTTTTCCATTTTCTTGGTTCATGCCTCTGTTACGACACTCATGCAGTGCTCCTGGTCTCCACTGGGGGCCACTACAGAGTGAAGTGATCCTGCTACCCACCCCAGGAGAGGAGAGCAGTCCTATAGATGCTCAATCCTCTACTCCCCTGCCATTTCCGAACCCAGGTTGCCGGCGTGGTTCGAGAGCAAGGTTTTAATGTTGTGGTCTTTACTGAGGCAATGGCTAGTCATACAGTGGTCATTGTCTTTATAATTTTTAACATTGCCACAGTGACAATGCAGAACAACAATTTCTTATCTGTAAGCTTTGGCATAAAACAGGCCTTCTCAGTAATTTACCCCAAGCTCTAGAACTCTTCTTCAATGTTTTTAAGATGCTCTCAGACTCCCCTAGTTTTTAAAAATTTACTGTGCCAGTTTCTCTTATCTACTGGTAATTGTTTGTGGAAATGATTGTAATTGTTTATGGAAATGATTGCTTTTATTGCATTTATCTTATGCTTAATCTATTAACTCTAACAGTTATCTACTGCTCTACTCCTATCTCATGAGCCTAGTAAAAGATACAATTCAAAAGCAACAAAAATCACTGGCACCAGGAATCAACACCAAGTATTTATTAAAATGCTAATGCAATGCTTACATAGTCTGCATAGCTGCCGTGTCGGAAAACAGAAGGTTTCTCCCATAGGCCTTCTCAAGGGATACTGGTAGAAAAAATGACATGATTTTTAAAATGCTCACAACCAGTCCTGTGACTTATATCATTTAAAAGAAATCGTGGTGTTCAGTACGTGCAAAGCTTGCCCTAATGGACAGGTAAAAGCTTAAATTCCATATTTCAAACAGTTGCTGCAACATGTTTAGTAACTCAGGTATTTTTATATATACATATAACTGGGCCACACCTTTATGCATTTATAATGTATATGTATATGGTTACTTGGATAAGATTACAGTTCAAATGGGCTTCACCAATCAAGATATAGAAGAAATATAGGTATGCATACAAGATACCCAGCACACTCTTTTCTTGGTCCCAGCCAAGACCAGTCTCACAAAGTGTGTGCAAGACCTACACAGGAAGATCTCAAATGTACACAGGAAGAATCTGAATTACAATAATAATAATAATAATACTTATAATAAATGTTATTTCTAAAGCGCCTTTCAAAGTTTCAAGGCGCTGTACAAAACAAGTATACAAGTCAAACATTATAATTCAGTATAAAACACAGATAAAACTATAATCTCATCAACAACTTAAACACGGTCAATACTCCAAGAAGGCAATTTCATAAAAATGAGTTTTTAAACCCCTCTTAAATTCCTCCACGGAGGTGCACTGCGATAACCATAACAAGAAGAATATAGGATGAGAAGACAACATTTGGATCTCAGTGGATATAAACTACCCTCTACCTTTAATCTGCCCTACAATACAAGTGCTGCAGTTTTTAAAGAAGTGCTTTTAACTCTTGTGTGTTCCCGTGGTCTGTTAATACTTACACAGTGTAATTCATTTAACTCTGCACACCTGTGACTGCCATTGACTGCAGCTTTTATTGTTTAACCACCAACTCACGGTCCAATCATGGGTGTGGCAGCTCCATGAGAAGGAGTGACCGGTGAGTTTAAAACTTTGTATTGTTTAGATGCAGTGGTGTCTAAGAGCGGCAGCAAAGAGCAGCAACGTAAGTCTGACCAGAGGGTGGCAGGCTTCATGTCTGTCTCCATTAGCTGTGTGCTGTGTGCTTCAAATAAAGAAAACCATTTTAGCCTCCTTTTCTGATTTTCCAGTCTGCAGTTGCCAGTATTCAAGCAGTATCATTGTCCTGGCAATGATCAACATTAGCAAGTGCTTCTAACTGTAGTGTGTCCCTGTGGTCTGCTAATACTTGCATAATGTAAATGGCTTAACTCTGCACACCTGTAAATGCCCATGACTGCTGCTGCTGTTACTGCACCTCTGTGAATGCCCATGACTGCTGCTGTTATACTTTGTCCTGGCAACAACCAACATCAGCAAGTGCTTTTAACTCTTCTGTGTTCCTGTGGTCTGCTCCGGGCATCTGCCAATACTTGTACAGTATAACTGACTTAACTGCACTCTTTTGTGTTCCTGTGGTCTGCTAATACCTGCACTGTGTAATTGAAAAATCTGGCTTCACAAACTTGCTGTCAAAAGACAAACTTCTACGTTAAGGTCCGTTGAAAAATATTTATCAAACACAAAATCTAAAAAGTAGCAGCTATTCATTCCTCCAGACAAATAGCTGCTAGTTTTTAAATATTGTATTTAATAAATATTTTTAAATAGAACTTAATGTGGAAGTTCCTCTTTGGCAACAATTTTGCAAAGCCGGATTTTTTTTTGTTACATTTTGAAAAGGTGTTCTGAGCTCCAAAACGTTCCAGAGTAGCCACCTTAGAATTTGGAAACAGTGTAACTGATTTAACTCTGCACACCTGTGACTGCTCTTGTCTGCTGCTGTTGTAATTTAACCACCAGCTCATGATCCAGTCATGACAGTGGCAGCTTCGTGAAGAGGAGGAACCAGTGAGTTTAAAACTGCACTGTTTCTGAAGAAATTAAAACTTTGCAGCAGCCTCTTTTGCTCATGACCTTTCTTGAAGTTCTGCAATGCTCAGCATCTATGGCATAATGATAGGGAATGGAATGTATCCTTTTGAATAAAACTGATAAAAATAATACTTTTATATACGTTTTTTGGTAAGCCAAGTTCCTGTTTGCCTACTGCACTTGGATGACAAGAAGTTTCAGAACAGTCGCTCGAGTTTGTGGAGGTGTGGTACTGACTCTGCTGCAGTTTGGGGGGGTTCTGTTTTTTATCTTCTAGTTCTTTTCCCATTTGGGGTGGCTGCATTCACATTCACACTCTCACCCTCCAGGAGTGAAGAGGATGGCCTGTCCAATTGAAACTACAGAGCATACAGAACCAAATAAATGGTTAAACATTTTTAACTGTAAGAAGCTAAAGTGCAAAGTGTATCTGAATTTAAACATGTGGAGCAGAATGGGGGAGGGTGCTTAATATGTGTCTGTGTGTGAGCATCACTGTTTGCTACTATCCCTTCGACACATAACTTCTATATCCTTAGTCACATTAATGCATTAGCAACCATTTTGGTTCTGACCAGAGTTTGTTGGCAAAGGTATTGGGAGGCAATTTCAAAAGAGGAATTAAGTTCAGTATGTGCAACACAAGAGTTGTGCAGTGTGCAAACTTCAGGAAGGATGTGAGTACAGATCATATGAGGGGTGCAGGGTGCAACCTTCTGGAAGGGTGCAGAGTTCTACAGTGGTGCAAGGTTCAGAATTTAGGTGTGGTATGGAGCATACATTTAGGAGGTTTATGTGGTGCATATTATGGGATGGGTGTTGGTTACAGCATTTGGGATGTGAATGGAGCAAATGTTAGGGTTAGTAATGGGAAAACTGTAGAAACCAGTGGCTATTCAATGTTGCTGGCAATGAAGACAAGGCCATGAGTGCCTTAGCTGACAGCATACGACATCAGCAGCAGCTCTTTATTGAACACAGTTTTTATAACAGGTAGAGAAGTCAGTGTTACAAAAAGAAACATGGAGGCACAGAAATATCGAAGGCCATCAAGTCTGACCTTTCTACCTGTATCTCCTGCAGCCTATTGATGGGCATCTTAGTCTGATCTCCCAGATGTGAGCGCAGTCCCACTTGTAATGTTGCTGTCCTCCTCGCTCCCTGAGCCCACAGTCACTATACTTTCATCTCACCTTAAACTTCTGAACAGTTTTTGGATCTAACTAGTGCAATCATCAGTCTGTTTGAATTGTCCAGTACCCACTCCTCAACAGTTTTTGGATCTAACTAGTGCACTCATCAGTATGTTCAAATTGTTGTCCAGCATCTTCTCTATTGAGTAATATGTAATTTGTCTTTCAAATTTACCTCCTACCAGTTTGTACTCATGTCCTGTGGTGCCTGACCCCTTACTACATATAAACAATATTCACCATCAGTAACCTCTGTTGATACCATGGATGTACAAGTAGTTCTCTGTCATATCACACCTCTCCCATCTTGCCTCAAGTGTGTACATGTTGAGGCTAGTCAGCGGCCCTTGTACATCTTCCCCTGCATGCCCCACACCATTTCAGTGGCTCTTCATTGGACCCTCTCCAAGCAGTCATGGTCACTCCTGAGGTGAGGACTCCAAGCCTGTGAACCATACTCCAGGTATTGCCTCACCAGGGACTGTACAGTGGCAGGATCCTCTTCTACTTGCTACTCATGATGCGCCAGTACAGAACAGCTTGAGGTCAGCATTTGCATATGCGCTGTTATTCAGGGCTACTTGCTTGAGGCTATCACTAATGATGACCCCCAGGTCCACATCTTTAGTACTCTGGTTAACTCTGGCACCTCCTAATACTCACTTTTGGGGTTCTCATTTCTGGTATGCATGACCTTGCATTTTTTTTTTTTCACCTTCCCACTCTGGGTATACCAGTCTTCATGGAGCTTTTGGTGGAGGGGATTTACTCTTTATTTTTGTTCTCCATTTTGTTTTTTTATTCCTCTGACCCTGCAGGGATGCTAGCATTTGGGACTAGGTCCATGACATGATCTTTATCAGCTGGAACACAATACCCAGCGCAGTATCTCCCCCTCCCTGTATCCCACACACTCTGCCACCAGTACGTCTACAGGTGGCAATAGTGGCATGGGATGCAGTGCATTCCCACATAGGATGACAGCATCCTCTAAGATGCTCACTCCATCTCTTTCCCAACCTGGGTCACTGGTGTTACAAGCGGTAGCTTTTCCGCTGTGCTGATGGGCTGGCTATGACCTTGCATTTCTTTACACTGAATTGGAGTTGTCAGATCTTGAATCATATCTCCAGTTTTGCCAGATTGCTCTTCAACACCCTATGACCTCCTCTGTGTTGGCTCAACTACATAACATCATATCATTTGCCCTGTAACCATTCATGTGTCACAAATTGACATGTTGAAGAGTGCTAGTCTGAGGACTAACCACTGAGCAACCTACTTGTCACTTTTCTGACCCCTAAATGACTTCCATTCACCTCCACCATCTGAGTCTTATCATCTAGCCAGTTTCCAATCCAGTTTACTTTTAAACACTCTAGAAATGTGAGTTTTAGTGTGATACCTATTGTGGATCTGCTGTTCCTACAGTAATTGCAAATGTATTTCAATTGTAGTTGTTGGCAGTTGCCCCTCATTAAGGTAAGCAATTAAGTAAATACTGGCCCCCAAAATTTGAATGGTGGGAAATTTAGTCCCTTAGGCAGAAAGATCATTTGTACTAGTTGCCTGCCCTAGAATTGTTAACAGCTTTTTAAAACACTCTTTTGTTTCCTCCTTTCAATGGTATTCACTGTTATTGTGATTTTCTTTTCATGTGTGAAATAACATTTTGTAAATAATTATATTTTATTTCCCCTGATGCTTACAAAAACATGACATGATGAACATTCCATGTCAGTTTTCAGAGTGCTTACCTGATGCCATCTGGTCTCCACTTCTTGACATTGAAATGCCTATCCATCACTGATGTTATCTTCACAATACCTCAAAGCCTTGCAGAACAAGAATTACTAAGGTACCCAAACCATGCAAGTAACTTAAAATTAAATGTTTTATGTTATGTCTGGTGTGGCTAGAACCTGGCAAAACTTAGTTCTATCTACCTAGCAGAACTGCTTCAGGTTTCACATAGGTATATAAGGCAGAAGTGTTAGAGCTTTGCTCAGCTGTAGTAAGTAGTAAGACAAGGTGCCTTTTACCTCAGTTCTATAATTCAGTCATGCCCCAGGCTGGCAATGCCTGAAAGCTGTTATCATTTTATTGCTGTTTGTTGGTCTTTGTGAAATGAGATGAGGAGCTATTAATCCTGCTTACAGTTGGAAGGTGCCACACCACAAGACCATCATCCCATCTTGCATTAATCAGCTCCCTTTATGCAGTCTCACATAACAAGCTAAGGGTTAAATGGAGTGGGGTTTTGACACTACTGTCCCAGCTGTAACGTGGTTTCTTCATAATATGTTGGAGGCACACTCAAGTTAAAATGTAGAGCAACTTGCATTTTGACCACCCATGCTGTACCAGGGATGTGGACTATGTCCACAACTGCTTCCAGTCAGCACTGCATCAATCCAACACATGCTTTAAGCTCTATACTACTACAGGACCAGAGGTATGACTTCATCTGTTAGTTAATGTAATACACTGTGAAATAAATGAATACTTTTACTACTGGATAATAAAAGACTCATCAGGAACTAAAAATTGGGATTCCCATGATAAATACTGTACAATGTCACCTACACAGGTGATTGCACAAAAGTATTCCGGTAGCACAGTATGCCATGCAAATGTATGGTATAATTGAATAACACGTATACCGCAACTGCGTAATTATGCCTGGTGCGTGGTAACAGTATACTTTGGCATGATCACCACTGCACCAGAATAAAGTACAGTATTTCAAGTTTCAGCTAGTGATATCTTGCAGGATACTGCAAGAACTGATGCACTGTGATGGTATTTACTCCAATTTGTCATGCAGGAAATTATGATATCAAATTAAAGATCGAGGGAGTGCTCTCAACCAATTGGAGCACTGTCTTCCTTTGAACAGTAGACATTCTTATTCTTTAAAGAGTGTCTCATGTGAAGCTGCCTGGAAAATGGGCACATTCGGGTAAGAGTTGTAACAAAATTAATATATTCTTGATAGAGCCTGATCAATAATTTATTAATACTGCCACTGTGCTGACTCTTACTGTTGTAGGAGTTGTTTCACATTCTTAGGGTACCAGAGCTGCTCACCTTTGGTTTGTTGTTCTAATACACTAAGAATGCATGTGAAACCACTCTTACAGCCATAAGAATTGTCTCAGTGGTGGTATTGACATACACTAGAGTACTTCATCCTGATGGGTGGCACTCCATAAATGTCTATTATAGAATGTCATATCTACTGTAAAAGAGATTAGAGATTTAAAACTTTGTAGACACAGAAAGATCTTTTATGAATTATTATGTCTGGAGTCTGAGTTTCCATCGAAATGTAATGGAAAGGTGTGTGGTATGATATTTATTATTTATTGTCTATGAAGAAAACCACCTAATTTTAAACCACAGACTATAGTACCTTTGAAGGCCCTTCAGATATGACAAGTGAAGGATCAGTAATATTGATCAAACACCTTGAGACTCAGCTTTTTTAACAAATTCCTGTCACAGGAAGTGTTTCCAAATGCAACAAGAAGTATCAGCTAGGTTTCCATAAATACAACTTTCTAAACTTGCATTTATGGCATACATAACAATCAGTTACCTCACAGATACATCAAATAAGCATTACCAAAATAAGAGACACCATCTTACAAATTACAGAAGCAGCCCAGGGTGCTATTAGAATAAGATGTTTATTGTTAAAAGCATTTTCGAAAGCAGATCTAGATTTCCACATTTATGTCTGACATATTAATGTATGCTTCAAGACACCAATTTTCAGAAACAGAAACAATCAATTTTAGGAAGGACAAAGAACATTTTTGAAGCAAAGTCAGGGATTTTCCTGCCTATTAGGTAGAGCTGAAAATCATGAAAATCTCCTATACACAGCTTGTAAAGCTGGGAGTAACATAAACCTTGCAGTGGGATATAACGCAAGTACTGAAAAGATAGAACATGTTTTTTACCTGCAAACAATCTCTCAAATTCTTCAGTAGCTCAGTAGATGCAGATCACTTCTTTTGACTCTTTGCCTCATTGCATCTGGAATTCACTAGGCTGTTTTTTTTTTCTGAAATCCACTGGTCATATGATACTACAAATTTGCATGTGAATCTCTGTAAACAAGAAAGAAAGAGAAATGTGATGCATTACTTAAACTTGAAAAAGGGCATGTGCAATATGAGTAGGGATGTTGGTATAAACTCTTTTTTCATAGACACATTGTTGTGAACTCTCAGACCATTGTTTAGTCTTGCCCAGGCACAAAGCCAAGTTTGCCTATGCAAATCAGTTTTTGCAAGAATGTGCAATACTGAAAAGCCCAGGTAGCGTTGGCAAACAGGGTTTGCACCCAGGCACATTTTGAAGGGGGCCAAAATGCAAACTGAGGGATTGGGACCTGAATATTGGTGCACTCCAATATTCAGAGTATGTGCACTGTGCAAGGGCATTTTGCATAGTCCCCTTGTGTGGCATAATACCATTGATTCAGATCTCAACTTATTCCCACACAACCCTAGTAGTTGGCAGAGAAAGTGTACAGCCTCCCTCTCTTGGTGGTCCCAGTCAAACAAAGCAGTGTCCCTGGTGTCCAGTGGTCCCACCCTCCACCTGATCCCTAGCCTTGTACCATGGAACGCCACCTCCCCCTAGTTTTTCAATCCCCCCCCTCACCGATCACCAGCCTTATATAATATTTAAATTTTCCCTGGTACCTAGTGGTCCCCCCCTCACTGATCACCTGGCCAATGTAATACATAAGTTATCCCTGGTGTCTTGTGATCTCTTTCTCACCGATTGCTGGCCCAATGGCACATATACTGTAAATCCATCTCTTATGTCCAGTGGACCCTCCTCACACCTGACACCCTCCCGGTGTGTGTGTGTGTGTGTGTGTGTGTGTGTGTGTGCAGCGCATGAGTGCATGCGATGGCGTGTGCCTGCATGCATGTGTGCATATATATGTGTGTGTGTGTGTGTGTGTGTGTGTGTATGTGTGTATATATTGCTATACAACAGGTGTGGGTCTGGAACAGTTAAGATATCATTGATATCTCATGGGCCACAAGTGAGATATCAGGATATCTTCATGCTGGTATATAACAATGGTTTGGAACTCATTTGGAATGCTCAGTATCAGTACTAATCATATTCAAATGCAAATAACTTTAAAATGAACAATGATAGCATGGTACTGTGAGCACGAAATTTGTTTAGCACAAAAAAGATCTTCAAAATCAGTGGTGTTTCATTTACAGATGCCTTTTAGTATTTTTTATTATTGGAAAAAAACAGCAGAATATTTTATGTTTTCACTTTTTGCAACAAACAAATGCAAATAACTTTGAAACAGAAAAAAGAGAGACCTGCCCTAGTTGTTCAAATCAGATATGACATGAGTGGGAGTGAGATAGCAGAAATATCTCCACACACTGTCACTGAACTCTTTTATCCCATTTGTAGCTTTGCCAGTCATGGGATATCAAGGGGTCAGTGACAGCTCAAGAAGATGTTTCTGATATTTCACTCCCACCATGTTATATCCTATATATATATATATATATATATAGATAGATATATATACACACACACACATATACACATACGCACAGACACACTCTCTTATGTATACTGTGTTTGTGTATATATAAATATATCTGTAGATAGATAGATGGATATAATTGCAAAACACTCCATTAATGTATCAGTTAGGGTTCCTATTACAGATGCAAAAGTATGGAAATTCAGTGTTAGGGTTGCCACTCCTTCCACCCCAGCCCCCCTATCCTCCACACACCAACAGGCATTGGGGTGTGCCTTGGGTATTTTGGCTGTACATATCACCCCATTCCTTGTTTAAGGAAGCTGAGATGGTACAGTATAGGAGAATGGGGAGAGAGTTAGGATTGATGACCCCAAGGCACACCCCGATGCCTGATGGTGTGTGGAGGGTGGGGGGATGGGGTGGTAGGAGTGGGAACCCTATCACCGACTGTCCATACTTTTGTTGCTGTAATAGGAGCCATAACTGATGTAGTAACAGTGTTTCTTGCAGCACATTTCCTTACTTTTTGAGATAGTAGAGTAGTTGGAGTGTTGGGTCCTTCGGACCCTGAGCTCCAGTCCTGAAGTAGATGCACATATGTATGTAGGTGTGGAGGCCCAGCACTTTCATGTGTCAAACAACAGTGATCTAGCCATCTTATTACCCCACATCATGTACCCTGGTACAGAGCAATTATGAAATGCAAGGCAAAACTTAATTATGCTCAATTGTAATGCCATTTAGCACCACAGGGGTTAAACTACATTTTGGGAGGATACGAAAAATGACAGCTGTACTGTTCATGAGGTGGTGTGAAAAAATTGCTATGTTGAAAATTTTGCATCAAAAGATAGAAAAGTACCAAAGTTATGCACGTGCTTTGAATAAATTCAATGGACACATGTAATTTTTTGGATGTTTTTCACCAAATTTTCAACATGTACTTTTGGGGACCCCCACCTCATGAGCACTGTCACTGATATTTCTTTAATCAGTCCTGAACAATGATTTCATACAGCATATGTCCCGTTCTGCACCACAGGAGCGAACGCACATTTTGGGCAGGGTATGAAAAATGGTAGCTGTACTCTTCATGAGGTGGTGTGAAAAAATTGTAATGTTGAAAATTTGGAGTGAAAATATTAAAAATTGCCAAAGTTACAAGCATGTGTAGAAAATTTTCAACAACCACACATAAATCGGGTGTTTTTTGGTATTTTTGCATCAAATTTTTAACATGGGCTTTTTGGGACCCCACCTCATGAACACTGGCACTATTATTTTGTTACTCGGTCCTGAAAGGTGATTTGGCACAGTGACTGTGAAATCACCTTATGGGTCTGATTAATGAAACAACAGGACAGTGTTAATGAGGTAGAGTCCCAAGAAGCCATGTTGAACATTTGGTAAAAAAATAATGAAAAATGGCTGAGATATCAAAATAAGTTAAAAACACCATTGACAGCCATTACACCTGCACTTACCTTAATTCTTCAGTTCGCAGTTTGGCTTTGAAGAGTGCAGACTTGTCGCGTCAACGAAAATGACAGAAGAGGATCTACATATAGGGCAAGGGGGAGAGTTGGGTGGTGGGTTGCTCAGTGGGAGGGTCACGATTGGGAAGAATGGATGGGGAAATGATGAGGGACCATTTTCTTTTTTACAGGATAAAAAAAGAAGTTGGAGGACTGTTTTCTTTTTTTCAGGTATATAGAAATAGACATTTTGGAACACTGGGGTGGGATCCCACTGTCCCACAGTACTGGTGGTGTGGTGGGTATGACATAAATGGGGACACTGGAAGTGACCTCCCCAGTTTCCCACCTGGGGGGGCTACTGTCAACATGGGGATTGGGCACCCTGTTGTCGGCAATGTTTTCTTCTATTGGGGACACTGGGAGTGGGTGCCCCATTGTCCTACATTGGTGAGGGAAGTGTCTAGTGCTGACACAAGGATTGGGCAACCCGATGTCAATATAAACTTTTTTTTTTAAATAAATATTCCAGCTTTTCACCTTGCAAAGTAGGATCTTACTTCATATCTCATCATATGAAGTAAGATCTTACTTAGTATTACACGGTCACAGTCCAGGATTTTAAAATGTACAAAACACACTTCCTTTTAACTTAACAGTTACAACAATCTCAAATCACAGCTAATAGGGCAGTAATGCAGCAAAAACATATTTTGAATTGCCATGGCATATAATTCAGCTATCTTTGCAACATATTTTTGAATAAAATGCTCTCAAGATGGCAGCCATACAAAAGAAGATTTAGGCCATGTGAAGGAGGATTCCTCTTTGTTTTATACAGCTAACTTTTAGTGCTTACTGAGCATGTTCAGAAACATTTTTTATTTTAAAAATACAATAACTTAAAAGCAGCTAATTATTTTGTCACAGGGTTAGCAGAAGACATAGCTGTGGGCTATCCCTTTGTGCCCTGAATATCTCAGACCCCAAAACCAAAATGTCTGAGCTGTATGAAACTTCAAAGAAAAGTCCCAGCAAAGTCAATGAGTGAAAACATGTTCAGTCACCAAAAAACAATTTGGCACACATAAGTCATGTATATACTGCTCCACCAATAACTAAAAGTTTAAATTTATTTTATTCAGCACATGCAGGAATGGACAAACTATGAACTACAGGTAAATGCTTGATGTGTTTCGGATCTTGCTAGAACCTTTTTCAAAAGCCTATGTTTTCCTCACTTCTCCTTAACTTGGAAATCACAAATCCAACTGTACTGTAACTTACCACAGCAAGAGACCTACCCAATAGGATTGAGCATACTAAACTTTCTGCAAATCCATCAAACGGTTGCAAATTTATTAAAGTGCAACATTTTCAGGTTAACATTGAAGTGCCTACTCAACCTGAACTATAGGAGCACAATTTCACCCACCCCCCTTTAAAATCTGGAAACACTGGTGCCAATACACTGGCATACCAATTTTACTTTACAAAACATTAGGTATCACCGTTGGTGTTAGGATGTATAACAGGTTCATTTTCTAGAGGAAGAGAGGGGTGGGGGCATAGAAACAAAACAACATGAACCTTGCATAAATTACACAACCCAGGTTCTCATCAAAGGCTGCTAGGCATAAGCCAGATCAAACCTGCTGAGTGGGACCCCAGTAAATCCACACACCCTGAAGCACTAATCAGAATGTCCATAACAGTGATTGGGATTGTGCAGTATGACCTTGTTAAACAGATGGAAAGTAAAAGCAGAACTGGACCCCCAAGGGTCAGTCCAGGCTGGACAGGTACAATTCACGACCTCTTCTTGCATGCAGTACAGTTCATGAACAACAACAGAGCAATCTTCTTTCCTAATTCCCAAAAGGTGCAGTAGTGAACACTTAGCCATGCACTGAACATTTTCCTTCCAATTTCCCAAAAGGTCCATTGGTAAACACCTGGCCATGCACATGAACAACTTCTTCCCAGGAGTGTCATTTAGTGAATCCAAGCTGCACCTCCAACTCTTCTGAAACATTGGTGCACATTAGTGAAACTCAGTTACACACCTTAACCTGCAGCTAGGCCCTTGCTCAGGTAAAAATACTGGTGCCGCTTAAAAAACCAGGAAGCTCTACCTTGTAAGCACTTAGATGGCATTCCTCCCACCCTTGGCTGCAACCGACAGTGTCTGCCATTCTTCAGGGTTACACCACTGAAACCTCCATTTACCACTGAAATGCTAGAGGATCCACACTTTAACTTCATCCCTCACTGGCGTGATCAGAAAATAAACTACACTCACTTGGGGTGATCAGAAAATAAACTACACTCACTTGGGTACACAGTTTAATGGTACTTCACTCACTTGGGTGAAATTAAAGGGACTGACAGGTGCAATCCAGCATTAGCTATGGGCACTCCACCCCAGACTATCAAATCCCATAAGAAATTTGTAGTTCTAGTCTTAACAGTACTCACAGAGGTTGTCTCATCCACAGGGCATGGAACAACTAAAGAACAGAAAGGCACTCTCCTGGGTAGCTGATCAAAACAGTCTCTTTCAGATCCTATCCAAGGCAGCTGAAAACACCACAGAGCATTCAGGGGATTGCCCATTGAGTCCACTGAAGACAAGCAGTTCCTTCCACTTCAGTGTAGGTAGAAATAAGGAAATCCTGCTGTAACCTTTGTATCCACCACTTCACTGGAAACTGGAAATGTCACACCACTGGAGTGAGAAGTCCTGGGCCCTATCCTCAGAGCTCACTGGCAGTCCTTCTGCCACCCTCACCTCTTACATCCACAACTGACAACACAGAACTGACCGTTCTAAGCTCTCCAGAGCAGCTGTCCACAGAATGTGGCTTATGCTGCTGTGAGAGTTCTAACTAACCTAATCATTCTTTCCTCAGGTGAGCTGAGTAAACAATGATGTCATTACTTAAAGAGCACATAATGAGCTCCCTAGTAGCTGCCAGCTACCTCCCTAACAATAATCCTGATAGGAGTTTAGTAACCCCAGGGGACTGGGTAGTTACACTCACCCCTGCCAGGCAAATGACTGTCAACAGTCATACCTTCACCTGGCACCATACCATCCTATCTCTGATGCTCCCTATGGGGAGGGCCGATCAAGTCTTCCCCTACTATGTGTCAGGCACAGGCAGGTAACACTAAAGGATAGAGGCCTACTGGAGAAACTTCAGTTCCTATCGGACTACTGTACTATCTATGGATCCTCAGTGGATCCAAGAAACTGTCTGATGCATGTCCTATCAGACAGCATTGGTGACCCCTATCTAGAATGAGGATCACCAACCTGCCATTCCCCTCTACCCCTCTAGGGGAAAGCTGTCTGACCTATGCTACCTACTGGGCACCCGAACCCAAAAAACATTTTACACCAATGCACTTGTAAAATGAAAAAAGGTTAGACATTGTACTACACTGTTACACAAGCCTAACAACTCTACACAAAGGAGGACTCTGATGAGGCACAACATCCTCTTCAGGTCTTTTTGTCTTCTTCCAGGAACACCTGCAAAAGAAAAGACTGCACAAGCACATTTCTACACACAGCTACAACCTGTAAAGCCAAAAACAGTGACCAAAACCCTTCCACTGGATACTGCACAAGCCCAAAAAGCATTTTGTAAAAGGATTTTCTACAAAAGTACAAAAATAGAAACATAAAACATTTCAAAACATTTGGGGGAGGGAACCCTGCAATGTCCAAAACAAAAGAGGAGTCCAGAGTGCCTAAGCACTACAACTAGAGTCTCTCCTATCCCAGAGCCTACTGAAGCACAGCTCTGGAACAGGCACAAGACCTGCAAGCACTGCAGTCTATATGGATAGTCTATTGGAGACCATTATTCCAAAGAGTTTTCAAACTTGCAGGAAACAGTTAAATTAAAAAATGAAAAAAAAAAAAGGTCTCTTACCAGTTATTGGTGACAAAAGGATGCCAACATCACCTCTCTGGAGCTGCGGCCTGATGATCTTCGGCTGCTGAATAGATGAAATCTTCAGATCAGATGCTTCCACGACCTCCTACTGGACCTGGACCATAAATCTTCTCTGAACTGCTGGGCTGATCAATGTGGAACCTGGATGCTGCTGGAGCTGAACCTGGATGCTGCTGTAGATGAACCTGGATCACCAGACGAAAGGCACCTCCATTCTGCGTTGTTGCCTCTTTGGTGGCAGATGACTGAGCTGGCAATGACTGCATTCACTTTTGGCAAGCTGGCACAATTTTCAAGAATGGCACAGATTGCTGCAGTAGTACCATTTGGATCTGGGGCATAAACTGTCACCCCATCTGGATGAACCATGTAAACATTATAGAATGTCTCTTGGCCAGCTCTGTCCACTATTCTCACAGAGTTGATTAACAAAGTCCTGCCATTCTTCCAGAATTGCAGTCTCTCATTACACATCTTAATTGGGACCCACTTGTTTATTCTAGGGTGCAGGTTGGCACAAGCTTCCTCGTGCAACCGGCATGCCTGTCTCCTCAATGTCTTCCCCAGATCTTTCTAGGGTAGAAAGGGTACAACTGTCCATACTTGGCCCTCAGCTCATCTACACACAGTTCTTTCCTCTCTGCTGCTTTTAACTAACTCACATCCAGAAGCATGGCTTGGAGTGGTCAGTCCTGGTTGAGCCAGTCACAAACTCTTAGTACAGAGCAAGAGTAGTCCACCTCTGCACTCAAGGGCACATTTCTTGAGCCTTCCCCCACACAGATAACTGTAGGCTCCATGGAAGCCCAGGTCTATGGTGACTCACTAGGTCCCACTGAAGCCATTGCTGCTTCCTCCTCTTTCACAAATTCTGCCCAGGAGCTGGTGACTGCACCAACCCCACAACTGCCCATTCTCCACTTTCATTGGAGGCACTGTCCTCCCAACAACACACTTCCTCCACCTCAGACTGTCCCACAAGGCTTGGACTTGGGTCTTCCACCCACGGATCTACTGAACATGCACTAGCAGCATACAATTCCACCCTCTGCGGTGTGGAACACTTCACTTCCTCTAGGCCTTGCAAAGCATCAGTGCAGACAATGTCCAGAAACTCCTTTACAAACTCCATGGGGTCACTTTTACTGCAACCAGCCTGTCACTGTTTTTCCGATTCTACAGGGTCCCCGTCTGTGTACAAGTTGGAGCTAAACAGATGCATTTCACTTTAGCCACCCTTGTGCCACCTGCCACTGCTCATCCAAATTGCATTCCACATTCTGTGCAATGTGGAACTGGCACATCTCTTCCTGGCTTTAGGCATATTATGCACACATTAACTGGATAGTTCGGCAAAGCCACCGTAGCTGGTGCAGATGAACTGTGGTACAATTGCTCAGAATGGGCTAGTTCTTGTTGGGCCACCACCACCCTGGCATGGAGCAAGTAGTGATGGGGTTGCTGTGCCATGTTCTGTAATTAAAACACACAAGTCCCCAAACTACTAATTTTGCAACCACTCAGATTTGGTTTTGACACACTGCAAAAAGTTCACTAAAAGGCTGCCTGGCTGCTGCAATTTTATTCCAAAACTTATCAAGAAACCATTTAAAACTTTGCTTTGGGTTTGAAGACACTGTTCTAAAATGGAGCTGTTTTCTTTTCATTGCTGGCTACACTCCAACATGGTGACTGTAAATCTGCATCACACTCAGTTAAAAATTGCTAGGATTCTTACTGGATCTTTTGCATTTCAACTGATTTTTCTCAAGCAAGGTTCATTTTACTTCTTCTCATTCCTTTACTTTACAAGCACTTGAACCAGAGGGATCATTTATTTTAAAGTTCACTTTCTTTGAAAACTGCACTTTCACACATAATATCAAACATTTAACAGTTTACAAAACTCTTTCTGTACTTTTGCTGCATTTGCTCAAGTTCTTACGCAGTTTTCCAACCTTAGCACCACAGTCAATTTCTTTTGCAAAGGGTACTTACAGGCAGTAGCTAATTTTTCACTGTTGATGGAACATGGCCTTCAGCAAACTTGAAGAAGGTCTCTGGATGAAACAGGCTGGCGTTCCACTGATCATTATAACGATCACCTCAATCACTCTCCAGTCAGTCTGAATATGGGAGGAGCCCAGGTTATTTGTGAAAAGTCAGAAAACTGCTGCTACAGAAGGGCATCTGCTGTAGCGATTCCTCCTTCCTGCCTCTTGAACTGCAAGCTGCTCGCACACTGCAGTCTGCTCCTCCATGAATGTTCCACAAGCAGAGACTCAGGAAAGGGTGGGGCTTAGGTGCACTGGGACCAATCACACAACGTCATGCAAATGAGCTCTCTCTCTCTTTCTCTGCCGCATTCCTGCATGGTGATTATCGAGAAGCAAAATTTAAACAGAAAACTGCCTCTTTTTTCTTGCCTTGAAATGTCAGCAGGACAAGCATTTTAAGGCATTTTCACTTAGTACTTGGTGCATACCCTTAGCAACTCCCCCAAATTTCATTGTACATGCTTGGAACTTTCTGAGCACTTAGAAAACACTGTCTTTTAAATCCACAAATACTTTTGTCTGGAAATGTGCAACTTTTAAACAGTTTTTAAGTGCTTTTACCACAAGGTAAGTTCAATTATATCTCAGTCCACAGTTTCAAAGTAAACACACAAGCAGCAAATTCTTCCTCTTTCTTTTCCATAGAAACTCATTTAGAAAAAGACTTTCAGGTGTCATTTTGCTTGGCACAACTTTGTTTTCTGGTGAACAGTCTTCTTTTTTGGGGCACCACCACCAGACAGGAAGATCCTAGACATACCCTCAGCATGCCTCTCACCCCAAATCAAATATCCCAGGTAAGCCCCCTTTTTGTAAACCCCAGGCCACTTTTATCTAGTTAGCACTCTCTCTTTAAAATCTGGAAACACTGGTGCCCATATACTGGCATACCAATTTTACTTAACAAAAAGGTAGGTACCAATCTTGGCGCTAGGATGTATACCTGGCTCATTTTCTAGAGGAAGAGAGGGGTGGGCGTACAGAAACAAAACAATATGAACCTTGTGTAAATGACACAATTCAGGTCCTGGGTGGAGGCTGCTAGGCATATACCAGATCTAACCTGCTGAGGGGGAATCCAGTAAATCCACACAACCAGAAGCAATAATCAGAATGTGACTGGGATTGTGCAGTATGACTTTATTAAACTGATAGAAAGCAAAAGCAGAACATGACCCCCAAGGGTCGGTCCAGGATGGACAGGTACAATTTGCAAACTCTCCTTGCATGCAATACAGTTCATGAACAACAACAGAGAAATCTTCTTCCCAAATTCCCAAAAGGTACATTAGTGGACATCTGACCATGCACATGAACAACTTCTTCCCAGGAGTGTCATTTAATGAATCTAAGCCACACACTCTGAACTCTTCTTGAACATAGGTGCACATTAGTGACACTCAATCACACACCATAACCTGCAGCTTGGCCCTTACTCAAATAAAAATACTGGTGCCCTTTATGAACCAGGAAACCTGCCTTGCAAACACTTAGATGGTGTTCCTCCCACCCTTGGCCCCAACCAACAGTCTCTGCCATTCTTCAGGGTTACACCTTTGAAACCCCCATTCCCCATTGAAATGCTAGAGGTCCTACACTTTAACTTCGTCACTCACTGGGGTGACCAGAAAATAAACTGCACTCACTTGGATACGCAGTTTAATGGTACTTACTCACTTGGGTGAAACTAGGGCACTGACAGGTGCAATCCAGCCTTATCTATGGGCATACACCCCAGGTTATCGAATCCCGTAAGAAATTAGGAGATCTAGTCTCCTAGAACAGTGTCCACAGACGTTGTGCCATCCACAGGGCATGGAACAACAAAAGAACAGAAAGGCACTCTTCTGGGTAGCCGATCAAAACAGTCTCTTTCAGATCCTATCAAGGCAGCTGAAAACACCAGAGCATTCAGGGATGCTCTGAGTCCAATGAAGACATGCAGTTCCTTCCACTTCACTGGGAGTAGTCATCAGGTAATCCTGCTGTAACTGGAAATGTCACTCACTAGGTGAGAAATACCAGGCCTCTTCTTTCTCAGAGCCCATTGGCAGTCCTTCCACCACTCTCATCTCCTTATTCCATAACTGACTAACACAGAACTGGGCAGTCTAAGCTCCCCAGAGCAGCTGTCCACAGAATGTGGCTTATACTGTTGTGAGAGTTCTAAATAACCTAATCAATCTTCCTTCAGACTAGCTTAGAAAACAATGATGTTATTGTGTAGGAGCCCTAATGAGCCCCGTCTGAGCTATCATCCTATTCATTATTGAGCTGAAAGGAGTTTAGGTAACCCAGGAGACTATATATGTATATATAGTCCCCTCAGTTACTAGAATCCTTTCAGTATTATAGATATATCTATATATTGGTGTTGAACATTACACACACACACACATATATATATATATATATATGTATGTAATGTTCAACACTGACATATACTGTACATATATGCTCCCTGGGGTCCAGTGGTCCCACCCATTCTAATCCCCTGTATGTCATGATATACCATTCCCTAGTGTCTAGCAGACTGCCTTCCCTATCCCCGAGGCCCTGTATCACATAATAAATCCATTCCTGATGTGTAGTAGACACCTGATCCCCACCCAGCAGGTAGTGCCCCACCACCCTGCTCCCCTATCCTGACCCGAGTCAGCAATTAGCATAGCCCTCCACTCTCCACCACAGCTGGCTGCTGACTGAGCTGTCCATGAGCATGTACTGAATACTGTATGTACTCACTGATTGACAGCTCAGCTCATGCTCTACAACAGTTATACTGATGCCCATGTTTCACAGAAGGACAATCACATTTTCTAGGCTAGTCAAACTCAAACACACACACACATACACATGCACACATACATGCATGCACATGCATGCGCACACAGACACACACACACACACACACACTACTCACTGAATATAAAATGATGCTTCACACTGTTCTCCTGGCTTAATTGCATTGAGTCCTTGATGAGTCAGGGGGCTGCTTCTTTGCCCTTTCTTTATCTATTGCTTACAGGGGTGCAGATCTCGGTAGTTGCTTACCTTCTTTAATGAACTCAACATGTTCATGTGCTTCTGCTCAATTTTCACTAGAGAGAAGGAAGGACTAATGCCATAAGGGAGCAGGGGGAGGGTCTAGGGAAGGGGGGACTCATGGACAGCCCACTAGAGGTGCACAGGGTACATAAGGGCTTAAAGGCTCAGAAGGTGGACAAATCCCCATGGCCAATTGGAGTGCATTTGAAGGTCTTAAGGAAACTGGAGGTGGTGCTGGCAGCCCCCTAGCAGGCCTGTTTAACACCTTTCTGGAGTCTAGGAGTTTGCCCCAGTACTGGAGAATTATACATGTGGCATCTCTCCATAAAAGCAGTCAAAGGGATGAATCAAGGAATTACAGGCCAGTCAGTCCGACCTCAGTAGTGGAGAAACTGATGGAGACTTTTCTGAAGGAGAAAATGGTGGGCTTTCTCACAGAAAAGAGGTGTAAAATGAGAGGCAGCATGGATTTGTGTCTGGGACATCCAGTCAAACTAATCTGATTGACTTTTTCGACTGGATGATCAGGACCATGGACAGGGGCCAAGTGATTGTTATCCTGTATCCAGACCTCAGCGAGGCCTTTGATCCTGTCGTACCAGAGACTGTTTAGGAAGTTAGAGGATCTGGGGTGGGGTCCAAGCTACTAGATGGGTCACAAACTAAGGACAGAAGACGTGTCTTATAGGTCAAAGGCCCTATCTGAAGACAAGTTTCCACTGAACCAGCAACCAGTGCAGTTCACAGAGTGCTGGGGTGATATGCTCACATTTTTTCACCCCAACAATAGTCCTACTGCCATGTCTGCACCAGTTGCAGTCTGCAGAGGTTGCCTCCAGATAACCCTAGGTACAGGGCATTGCAGTAGTCCAACCTGGAAGTGACAAAAGCATGTACTAGTGTGGGCAGGTTCTCAGGTGGCATCAGGGCTCAAATTCAGAGATATTTCTGAGATGGTAAAACCCACTTCACACCATAGCCGACACCTGACTATCAAGTGTCAAGCTGCCATCCTTTTCCTTTTCCTCTCATGTCCTTGTACACGGAAGTTATTATGTTGACCTCCGACCTGATGTAAAGCAACAGGCTGTGTTCCTCGTTGTTGGATTTAGTATTCATTAGCACTATGTCATAAAATACCTTGATATGCTTATGTGTATGAAACCTGTAAATATTGTAAATACCATGGCACTAGTGTTTTTTGATAAAGGTAAAAGGTTTTAGGGGACTGTATTATTAAATTACATTGCAGGGGTAGAGATATCAGAACCCCATTGTGTTATTTAAAATGCATGTAAATTACAAATTCTTTGAGAGGTCCTATGGCACCATGAATTTCTGTTTTAAAGTGATTTTATGACGTTTGCCATAACAAATATGAATAGTAACCTGTAGGAGTTGTGTAACAGTCTCCTACCATTCAAACTGCCAAAAAGTGATGTTTTCCATGAAAAAAAAAAAACGTTTTTTATGTCTGTGCTCTGCTTCATTTGCATAACCCACCCCTTTTTTCCTGAGTGCTGCAAGCCCTAACTGTGAAATCATACCACGGAAAACCCACAGTGTCTCATTATGTAAATTAGTATACAGGCCATTATATTTCTGTGCTCACTGCAGAAATAGGAGACTACAACTCTCAGTATAGAGGCCTTGTAGCTAGATACAGTATGCACAATGCCTTGCTTTGGAAATGAACATATAAAAGCTCATATCATTGACACCACTACAAAAGTATGGGACTGCATCTCACAGTAAGAAAACTGGAAAACAGCATCTTATTGTACCCACAATGCCTTGCTATGCACATTTACATATTAGGTGCTCACCACTACCAACGTATGGGGCTGTACGACACATTTAAGTCAACATTATAAATTACCCAGAATTCCTTGTTGCTGTATGTAAAACATTGACAGCTCCCTGGTATGAGATCACTTTGGGGGTGTGGCCACACAGAGAAACTGGAAGGCAGACAGAAACAAAGTGCTTATAAAACATAACAATAAAATGACAAGGACAGCTTTTTTTACAAAACAAATTGCAGCTTCAACATCTGAAGAATGGATGGTAGTGGCATACTATGTGAAAAAGGCATGTGCAAAACATCAGACAATCTCTTTAAAGAGCAACTGACACCATCTGACCAAAGATGCTACATTGCAAAATTAGAATAACCTGCAAAAATGAAACTAGGAGCATCAGGATTTGTGTGGTGTTACGATCCAGAATAGTCCAAATACAAGGAAGCACAAGAGAATCAGCATCCACACAGCAACAAGAGCACTAATTTGTATGAAAACGTTGTGGTTATATAAATGTAGATGTACAAAACAGACAATAAAGTGGTTAGTGAACAAAGACTAACATTTTACCTGGTGAACTACCAGGCTTCATCAGAGTAAAATATTGCTATTAACAGGTGCTCATTAAGTACATCTCAAAACTAAACATGTGATTCAGACAGACCAATCACCGTTTTTAATGGTTTTTGAAACTTTTTTAACCATCTCATGGTCACCTAAATAAAAAATATATCACTTACTAAAGTTTATTTACCGGCCCTCACATTGTACATTATTCAAATCCATCAAATGTTATTGTGGAAACCTTAGAGCCTTCAATATCCTGTACTATGCTTTTATACCATACTTTTGGTATATTAAATTTCATACTTTTTATGTTAATTGTAGCATATTTACTTCAAATGTATTTCCATTTCATATGTTAATGCATAAATATAAAGGCTTGAGGTTTTATACATCTGCATTTATATAAACATAATGTTTTCATACAAATTAGCATTCGTGTTGTTGCTGTGTGGGTGCTGATTCTCATGTGCTTCCTTATATTTAAAATCAGAATAAGCATACCTCCAGTAAATCCCATACCAAAAACTATATGTCTATTTTTTGTTCATTGTAAAGTTATTAGCCATTTTGTAACCCTGATTTCACTACCTGTTCAAAAAAGCCTGTTTCAGTGAAGAGCTGATGATGATGCCATCTTGGGAACTCACAGTCTAGAATTCCATGCCAGCAAGCTTACAGGATCTGTTTCTCCAAAGTTGTAAAGATCATGTGCAATGATTTTCACAAGTAAAACAGGCAGCACCAGTAAGCAAACTATGTGGACTCTTTTGTTTTTACTTGGGCTATGAAATTTATTTTCTGAGTGACTCAATTCTGTATATGTGGAAATTGATCTAAATATGGCTGTATCATTGTTCCATAGCCATCTGTTGGCCTGCCAAGGGAAATGCAGGAACAGCTAGCAGAGCTGAATACTCCTGTGAACTTTAACATGTGCATTTCCCATAATGCAGAGCAGCCAAATCCCAAACAGCAAACACAGCAGAAAAACGTTTCCACAGTTCACAAGTGTAAGTCAGCCAAAATGAACACATCTTATAAAATGTTGATCACATCTGCATGTAATCAATAACTGAATGACTGTTCACCATTGCACTCACAATATACAAACCGCAGTTAAATATATGCATTACCCATAATGCACATCAGCCATATCCCAAACAGCAAACACAGCAGAAAAACTGAATTGATTCAACAGTTCACAAAAGTAAGTTAGTCAAAATGAACACATATTCTGAAATTTTGATCACATCTACATGTAATCAGTAACTGAATGACTGTTCATCATTGTACCCACAATATACAAAATGTAAATATATGTATTTCCCATAATACACATCAGCCAAATCCCAAACAGCAAACACAGCAGAAAAACAGAAATGATTCTACTCTGTCTGTATCTTTGTTTCATTATACTTGGTAATATAGGATGTCATGTTACAATGTTGTATAAAGCATAACTTCGTTTCTGCACTTGCCATATTATAGACACATAATACCACTCCAGAGCACTGTTCTACAGCGGAATTAACTTTGCTACAAAACATGAAACTTGTATAGTTTTTGAAGCAATGTTTTTTGAATGGTGCTGCTTGTTTTATATGTGAAACCCATTGTACGTGATATTTACAATTTTGGAGACACAGGTTCTATAAGCTTGCTAACAGGGAATACTCAACTGTGAGTTCCCAAGATGACATCATTAGCAGCTTTTCACTGACACAGGCTTTTTTTTTGTGAAGCTAGTGAAATCAGGGTTACAAAATGGCTAATAACTTTAAAATGAAGAAACATAGTAATCTAGTTTTTGATATGTGATTTATTGGGGGCATGCTTATTCTAATTCTGCAATGTAGCACTTTTGGCATCAGTGGCTCTTTAACTATGTAAAAATAATGTCCTATCTTTAAACCAGTTTGGGATGGGCAGTATTGTGCAATGGTGATTTATTAGAGATGCTGCAATATCTGCTAATCAGTTTAAACAATACTGCTTATCTGTGGAGTTCTCACACTGCAGCAGAACTATTATACTATGTTGAGTCCCCACCCCAAAATAAAACACACATTGTTTGTTCAGGATAGCCCAACTGAGATGCAGCATCTTGGCTAGAGATGGAAAGATTGCTTCTACCAATTTTGCAACATGGAGGACGATGGTACAAGGAGGTCAGAAACATGTTCAGTGTCACATAATGAGTCAACAGCTATAGAGCAGTTTAGTCTTGGGATCTCCTAGTTTGAATGCATGTGTTCAAACCACTGTAACACACTGCCTCCCCTTGGCAACAAACTTAGCCATACTCGTTTACTTTCCAAACCAAAACTCAGGTCCATAATCAATATTGCACTGAAACCAAATACTGTACCTTGTCTTTTGTGGCACCATCCTTGCACTTTGACTGTTTCATTTTAAGATTCAAATTGAACAGCCCCCAACCCTAATGAAAAAAAAATCACTAAATGTTAGTAAGTAGCTCTGTAACAAGGATCATATTTAAAATAAAAGCTGCTTATATTTGTTCAAAATCTGGTGTTTGGTTATAAGGATGACTAATGCTAGCACAATGTCATTTGAGGAAGAAAGTACCTTCCTATGAGGGTACAGCCCAAAACCTTCCTGCAGTTAGAGTACATTACAATGGCAATGCTGCAGGACTACATTGCTTTACTATGGAAATGGTTCCCAGGACCCTATTGCATTGCTGTATAATGAGGATTCTGGTCAGACTCCACTGCATTGTTTTAATGTGATAATTCTGTCCAGAACTCTACCACTAATTTTGATGAGATGCCAACACCACCCAGAAAGCAAACACATCTTTAATAAATACTGTATCTAGCAAAACAAAATCATAGAAACAGTGGAAACAAGTAGCACAAACTCTGGTTGGGAAATTCCATACAAACTCAGCAAAAAGTCCCACCCTCCTGTGGTAAGGACAGACGTACAGAGCAACTGAAGTCCCAGTAGTTTTAAATAATCAGCCAGGTACCCAATGAAGTTCAACAGAATCTATTAGCCTAATTTTCTTTTTTAGATATCAAATTCACTATAAAAAAATGGAACAGATAAATGGCCCAATATTTTAATTACATTTATATCAAGCTATAGAACTGGTGTTTGCAGACTCAGTGGGCATGGAAGGCTGATGGAATCAGGAGGGGTGAGAGATGGATAGGTGGTCAATAAGAGTAAGGGGTATGGATAATGGGTTGGCATTGTAAGTATATATAGCTTGTACAGACTCCTGTAAGATTGTATCTGACATTTTCTGAAAGAGCTAGTAGCACCAAAAACAGCCAGCAAAAAAATGTTGCTAATTTTAAAAGCAGTCAATTGCTACTTTTTATTTCTGAAACAGAAGGCTTCCTACCTGATAGTAATAGGTATGATGAAAATAGCTTATACAATGAGCGTGTTGACAGAAGTACTCAGATAAAAATGTTGTTCCAGATGATAACGAACCCAACTCAAAAATTAGCAATTCTATCTTATGAATCGGGTTTGCAACATTAACTATCGCCACACTTCAGTTTGCCATAATCATGGACCAGCTGTGTGAGTAACCAGACCTAATTTCACACCATTAGCAGTTTCTTCACCACAGTCTGTTACATCACAGGCAATAGTACACATATAATTAATCTGCATTGATGCTTTCTCACACTGCATCAGACCCATGGTCTCCAGCACTACCATAATAAAAAAAATAAAAAAAATGTTACTCTCTCTTGCCAGACCTAAACGATGTACAGTACCGACTTAAAATTTTGAAAAAGCTGACAAATACCTTGCTGATCTGGTTCCTTTTGTCAACACTCCCATGGTATAAGGGTATAAACCAGATATGGTATGTGTGAGTGTGCCATAGATTTTTTATCTTCTTTGAGTTCTGAGACCTCTTGATCCCTCATTCTTGGCTATACCACTTGTGAAGGTTCAGGAGGTCACAGACTTCTCATGAAGATAAAAAACCACATGACACATTTATACCTACCATGTCTCTCATATATTACATGGAGACTAATATGTCTAGTTCTATTCTTTTTCATAACTCATTAATACTGTGACCTTACTTATTGTGATGCCATGAGTGACTAGTCTGGTAGAAAGTGATTGGTTGTACTTGCTCAACTGTGATGTCACAGTCAGTGAGTTCACAATGCTTATGAGGTATGAAGAGGATGAGAATTAGATACTGTGTGTCAGCCTCCTGTTGTACACACCATGCTAAAAACTGTATGCCAGGTAGGGAAATCTTCTAACAAGCAAAAGTGAAAAAAAAAACCAGTCCCGATATAAGAAGTAATAGCTAATGACTTTTGAAAATTAATATTAATTTCAGGCAGTATACTGACTCGCCAATGTCTAACTGACAGAGGATTTTTTTTGTGAAAATGAGAATTGAAATGCCTATGAAATTAAACTCAATGTGATCTGATTCCATCTCAGATGTATTCACATCTCAGTTGTAATAGTCTTCTGGCACCTGTGAAAGGGCACCAATTTCTTCCTCACCTGTAGTGTCTGAAATGGTGCTACCCTCTATCTTGTTCTGAATTATTGTCAGTGTGGAAGGTTCCAAATACAGTGGGATGGAATTCTGTGGAATTTCTGAAAATTCCCCAGAATTTGGTCAATAGCAGAATGCTGACATTCTAAATGTGTAATGTTTTTTGTGGATTATTAATTCATGGTTTACAGAACCTGCCCTATTCTGGTGTGTGTGTGTGTGTGTGTGTGTGTGTGTGTGTGTGTGTGTGTGTGTGTGTGTGTGTGTGTGTGATTTTCCTGTCAGATATCTAGGAGGTATGGTTCTCTACTGCATACGGTGTATGACCCTTACCTCTGGTTCGGCTGAGTTTATCTTAATAAGTTCACAGGTGCACTCACCAGTGAAGACCTTGCAGTATTCATCTACAGCAAACTGTGCAATTTTTTTACCTTCTTCTGGATACAAGTCTATCCATTCATCATAATAAATACGTTCTGTAGTAGGAATACGAGTCTCCGGTGGATGAGAAGGATCAGCTGCAGAAAAGCTGAGAAAGCAGAGAACAGCAAGTTGCCACACACCAGTCATTTTTTTTCTCTCTGGAATAGGAACCAAGCTCAGATAACTATGGATTTGCTGCTTTTTTATAGTCAGGTCAGTGGGTGTGTCATCCATGCTGTAAGCAAAACAAATATTACATTCTGACAGCAAAGCAAACATTACAGTTTGACAGCAAATAGTACTATAGTCAAATATGCATTATGAGTATTACTGGAAAGAGATAGGTAAGATGTACTGCTTGGAATGTTAAACAGTCACAGTTCAAATGCCTTCACCACCTTCCCCCAGAACTCTTGTCCTCCACTGTGGGATTTAATTACAAGATCAATACAATTTTACAGTGCATGGCTGAATGGTATACTGTATACTCCGGGCAAAACACAGATTTTGGGAATCTGGTGATAAAAGTGGCAGGCTGTTGACAGATGACCCCCTTGACTACTCACCAATGACAGATTTTTCTGGGGGATACACCAGTATTGCAGGCTCTCCTGATCTCTCACAAGAATTGGATAAACCCCTCACTATTGAAGAGCTTCAGACAGAAGTCAGACAACGTTCCAAAGGGAAGGTACTGAGCACTGATGGTATGATTGTCGAGCTGTATTAACATGTCACACATTGTAATCCCCCTTAACAGTGTCTCAAAAGGTCAGATCACAAGGCACCCTTCCACCCACCCACCATGAAGGAATCCATGATTATGCCTTTATCTAAGAAATTCTCTGACCCATTAGATTGTGTTAATTTTAGGCTGATCTCCCTAATCTCTACCAACACTAAAATTGTGCTAAGGTCTAAGCCAGCAGGGTGGAAGAGGTTCTGTCATCTACCATTTCCCCATCACAGGCCTGGTTTCAGAAAGGTAAAACTGGTGCTGATAACATCCATATGATGCTAAACCTTTAATGACATGGGAATCAATCCCCCTCTCCCGTGGCAGTGATGGCAGTTGACTTTCGCAAATTGATTCCACTACTCCACCACCAGGTTCATGGAGGAACTTTCACTCATTACATCCTACAAACATACGAACATGTGAATGTGCCAGCAGAAACAGACCACCCATGTACTGTAATGTGGTGTGTGTCATGTACCTTGGTATTTTATTTTTATTTTTCCTTTGTTATACCTTTGTTATAAAAGCAAATAAAGTTATTAAATGTCAAAAAAAAAAAAAAGAAACAGACCACTCGGTCTAAGTCTGCTCGAGTGTGCAGCCAACACCCCTAGTTTGCAGCTGCCCCACCCTCTCCCCTTTGTCATCCCACTGCCACCCCCACCTCCCCCACCCTCACTGTCCCCTGTTTCCTGTCCCATGCCCTTTTGAAGCTGTTCACAGATTTACATGATACCACCCATTCTGGTAGGGTGTTCCATTTTGCTGCCACCCTCTCTGTGAAATAGTGTCTCCTCATTTCCTTCCTAAATCTTCTCCCCTCCCTCTATTCTTAGCCCGTACCCCCTGGTGACCCTTCCCCCCTTAACTTAAAGACCCCATCTGCCCCATCCTTATTGATTCCCCTCAGATGCTTCAATGTCTCTATCATGTCCCCCCTGTCCCTTCTATCCTCCAAAGTGTACATATTCAGGTCTCCCAGCCTGCTGTCATAATCTCTCCCCTCCATTCCACATATCATCTTTGTTGTCCTCCTCTGCACCCCCTCTAGTAGCCTGATATTATGCTTTAGGTATGGCCTCCAAAAGTGCACACAATACTCTAAGTGCGGCCTTAACAGCGACCTGTAGAGGGGCAAGATTACCTCTCTTCGCCTGGATGAAAACCCCTCGCTATGCACCCCAGTAGTTTGTTCACTTTTGCAGCCACTCTTATGCACTGGGCAGTGTTGTTCATGGTCCTTGTTATCATTACCCCTAGATACTTCTTCTCCAAAGTGATCCCCAGCTTAACCCCCCCTTGGGTTCTTCACTCCAAAGTGCATAATCTTACACTTCTTTGCATTAAACCCCAGCTGCCACCTCTCTGACCACTCTTCTAGCTTGCGTAGGTCCCCCTGCAGCTGCTTCCATCCCTCATCTCCATCCACCACTACTCTGATTTTGGTGTCATCAGTAAACAGACTTACTTTGCTCACCACCCCATGTGCAATATCTGAAATGAAGAGCCCAAACAAGACTGGCCCCAACACAGAGCCCTGTGACACCCCACTCATCACCGGCCTTGGAGTTGAGAGCTCCCCTCTCACCATGACCTGTTGCAACCTGCCACTCAGCCAGCTTGTAATCCAGTTCATCATTTTTGCCCCTACCCCTACACCAGTTAGCTTGCCCCCAAGCCACCCATAAGGCACCGAATCAAAGGCCTTGCTGAAGTCCAAGTGAAGAACATCCACTGCATGACCCTTATCCAGCTCACCTGTCACCCAGTCATAATATTGTATGAGGTTGGTTTGACAAGACTTCCCTGAAACAAACCCATGCTGCCTCACATCCTGGAGGCCATTGTCCTCCAGGTATGACACCAGTCCTTCCTTTAGTATCGTTTCCATGAGTTTGCACACTATGGAGGTGAGACTTACTGGACAATAATTATCTGGCTCATCCCTTGGCCTGCTGTTGTGTAATGGTACTACATGTGCCATCCTCCAGTCCAGTGGCACACATCCTGAGTCCAGTGAGGTTCTGTATAGATCTACCAGTGGCTTCACCAACACCTCTGCCATCTCCCTCAGCATCCTGAGGTGGATACCATCCGGCCCTGGTGCCTTGTCTACCTTCAGTGCCCTCAGTCCCTCTAGGACTCTACTTGCCTCAATTCTTCCATCTGTCACCTCCTCTCCCCCTGTCCCCAACCTCCCAGGCCATGCTGGTAGTGGTCCCCCCTTTTCTTCCATGAACACTGAGCAAAAGTATTCATTTAGTGCTTCTGCCTGCTCCTCCCCCTTTTTCGTCCACTCCCCACCCCTTTTTAGCCTCACTATTGTCTCCTTGCACTTCCTTTTCTCCCTGATGTATCTGGAGAAGTCTTGCTCTCCCCACATTAATTCCCTGCGCTAATCTCAGCTCCCTCTGGGCCTTGGCCTCTCTCACTTTTCTGGTCACCTCGCTGGACCATCTTGCATATTCCTTCCTGTCCACTTCCTTCCCTGTTCACCTAAACCTATGGGGCACCACTCGTTTTGTCCTCACCACCTCCACAACCTTGCTGTTCAACCAGTATGTTTTTCTTGCTCTGCTCCTCTTACTCTGTGCCTTGGTGCAGGCTTCTGTTGCCTCTGTAACCCCCATTTAATAATATCCCATTTCTGCTCCACATCCATCTCCTGCCTTATGCCCTCCAGTTTCCCTTTCAGTACTTCCTGCATCCTCCTAAAGTCTGCCCCCCTGAAGTTTACCTCCCGAGTAACTGATTTCTCTGGCTCCCGGCACATTGTGATATTAAACCAGACTGTTTGGTGATCGCTGTTGGCTAGTGAATCCTCTACCTTTATTTCCCTCACTGCCTCCCCATTCAACAATACCAGATCTACTGTAAATTGTTCTTTAGCTTAGTAGGTACAATAACCAATTGTGTCTGGAGACCCTCCTGGATCACATCCAGGAGCACTTGCTCCCTAGCACTGGAGGTGACCAGAATGCTCCAGTCAACCCCCAGAAAGTTGAAATCCCCCACGATAACCACTCTCCCTTTTCTACATACCTTTTTGATTTGTCCCGCTAACTCCCTGCCAAGCTCCTCAGACTGGGACAGTGACCTGTATACCACCCCAAACCTCAATTTCCTACCCCTTGAGTCTAGGAGCTGCAGCCAGATTGCCTCTGTTCTCCTTTCTTCTCCCTCGTCCCTTGTGCATTTGATCCCGTCCCTCACATAGACTTCCACCCCACCCCCTTCCCCTCCTTATGGTCCTTCCTGTATAATTTGTATCCTGGGATTGCCAGATCCCAGTCCCGGTGCTCAGTTGCCCATGTTTCTGTGACAGCTGCAATATCCACCCTCCACACTGCTGAGAGTGCCTGTAGCTCAGTGGATTTGTTTCCTAGGCTTCTTGCACTGAATGTGACAACCCTCCATAATGCCCTCTTCCCCTCACTAGCCTCCATCTCCTCCCTTCTAATCCCTCCTTTTTTAGCCTCCCCGAGTCCTTCCCTGCTAGCCAGAGGGGGTAGACTGTGACTCCACTCTTTCAGATCCCTGCCTACCTGCTGTCCACTTGCCACCCCCAATCTAGTTTAAATCCACCCTTGTTGCAATATACCTCCCCAGTCTTTGCTTTAATACCTCTTTCCCTTCCCCACTCAGGTGCAGCCTATCCCTTGCAAACAGATTGTTATTATCCCAGGTACTGCCCCAGCCACCCACAACACCATACCCCTTGGTTCTACACCATTCTACTAACCATGTGTTCAACTCTCTAATCCTCTTCTTTTTCACTGTGTTTGTGCAGGGTACTAGGAGCACTTCGGAGAAGGCCACAGACTCCCCAGTCTCCTCACACAACCTTCCCACTTCCTCAATCCTCTCCCTTGTTACCTCCACTGTTTCCCCCGCTAGGTCATTTGTCCCCACATGTACCACAATGTGTGTTTTCCTCCTACCCCTCTTTACGCACCTTAAGATTGCCTGTCCTGCCATGTCTGCCTTTAATCCTGGTATGGACGCCATCCATATCCGACTGTGCCTCTCTCCCTTGCTGCCCCATCTGATCCCCTTGAGTATGGAGTTTGCCAACACCAGTACACCCCCCTCCTCTTTCCTCATACCCGTCGATACCCCCCCCCCAGGTTCTCATTTTTGGAGCCACTCAAGACTGTGTTCTTACCATATGCCCCACTGTCTTCCACCTGTCCCTCCCAATTAAGACCCCTCCCCTCCTCCTGTTTGACTGCCAACCTCCCTCTCCCTCCTCACCTCTCTGAGTATTATTCCTCCCCTGTCACACCATGCTTAATCTCTCCACTAGTAATGCCCCTCACTCCCTCTACTTTGTGAGTGCTATCCCTTGTGCAATCACCTCCTGCATCCTCTTTCTCATGTGTTGTTAGTAAAGTAAACATGTTCCCTATCCCCTTTGCCTTACTATGTGTTTTTTCCTCCCTCCTGCCTACTGCTGCTCCTCTTTTTCTAGGTCCTACTAGAGTCTACCCTTCATCAGCTAGCCTCCTGTCTAGTTTGCCCCCTCCTCACTCCCTTGACCCACTGTTCCTTCTCTGCGGTGCTCCCACAATACTCTCAGATGTCAGCCCTCCTACCGACGCAATCCTCCCCTCATCCCTCAACCTCCCCAGCTCCCTGCCAAACCACTGAACCTCTTCCTCAAGCCTCCTTAGCCTGTGGCATACTGGCACCCTCCCAGCCTCCACAATATATTCATCTGCATTGCTGCCCCACAACCACTGCACACAACAATCCTACCCATGGTTCACACTACCTATACAGCCTCTCCACAATAACTATCCCTACAGCAAATAGAATTAACTAATCAGAGCCCAGCCTCTAACAGAAATTTTACCTGATATATTCCAGTTGAAGGCCCCCAACAATATCCACCTATTGCACTAATCAGCAACTCATTGAGGATGCTGTACTCCTATTTGAGACCTACCTATGCTTTTTCCCTGCCCCGTGGCTGCATTATCAGATAGAACTACATGAGCTGCACCTGAAGACCCTTCCTCCAATTGTAGGGTAGGTGTTCCCCTATAAATGATCCTTAGTGAATACAGACAAGAATCAGGGAGTGGGCGGGTTCATGATTTCATCAGTGCCATCATACTCCCCACTTCCCAAAGTATTTAAAGGTCAAATGCAAAGGTTTTTTAAACTAAAAGAAACAACACCATTCAATAAACACTGATATAAAACCTATTTGTGTTCCAGGTTTTGTAACAAAAGTAAATACATTAATTCATTTTAGTGTCTTTTTGTTGTGGTCCATTTCCCCAAGGTTGCTGGATGCTGAAGCAACATACCTCCAGGCTGCTGATGTCATTTGGGGTGCTTGCCTGTTAGAAAGTTATATTGCTGCTAGTAATACAATGCTGGTAACTTCACTGCTATTGGTAAGTGTCTGCTTTACATTAAGTTAGATTCAATAGGGACCTTTTCTGCACTAATTCCTACTAGGGATGGCTATGCTAGCCCTGGTAAAAAGATCATTTTAAAGTTATTTATTGAGGTTTGCCATAGAAAATGGGAGAAGTGACCTGTAGGAGTGTACTCTACTTACCCACAATGCCTCACTATGTAAATTAGTATACAGGCGTTTATTTTTCTGTGCTCACGGAAGAAATAGGAGCCAACATCTCTCAGTATAGAGGTCTTGCAGCTAGATATGGTATGTACAATTCATTGTTGTGAAAATAAATAAACAAAAGCTTATATTGTTGACAGCACCACACAAATATGAGACAGCATCTCAGCGTATGGAAATTGTAAAACAGGTTTGTATTTTACCCATAATGCCTTGCTACAGTTATTTACATAATACTGCTCACCACCAGCAACATAAGGGATTGTACGTCTGAGTAAGGCACATTTAAGGCAACATTATAAATTACCCAGAATTCCTTTTTGCTGTATGTAAAACAATGACAGCTCCCTGGTATGACATTATTTTTGGGGGGGTGGCCACACACAAGAAACTGGAGGCCAAAACCCTGATAAAACAGTACAAAAATGAGAATGACAGATTGTTTTACAAAACAAATTGCAGCATCAACATTTGAAGCATGCCATGTGTAACAGGCATTTGGGGAACCTTCAACATTTACTTTAACATGAAGGCGCTACTCTCCCTGACTTCTGCACAGGCTATAAAATTACATTTAAACTGTTATTGTGCATCACTGGCATTGAGCATGACACAACCACAATCAAACAACTTTCAGATTCTTGCAACAGGCACAGTGCAAGGAATGAAAAGTCTTTACAGATCTCAGCAATGTGACTGCCTCCATAGCTTATGTATTGAAGAAAGAAAATAGCACCCCAAATGCCATCACCAGGATGGAGATATGCCGATTGCCACAGGGAACAGAAAGTCTCAGCATCTAGCAGTGTTGTTGAAAACATACAACACAATAAATAGCTATAAATGGTAGATTTTCATATAAAACACTAGGCAGACACTGTTGCTATAACAATATTTAATGAATGTTGCTGACAGTTTAATTTCTGTAAATTTCGTCGCGCATATGATCTTTAAACCAAGCATGTACATGGTTTCAGTTGCTTCTACATCCAGGGAGACACTGAGACCTCTGCAGCCACGTTGTCTGGGTGAGTGAAGCTCTTATTTAAATCACTGTGTGCTTAAAAACTCTGTACAGTAAATTGGGAGAGAGGATTTAGTATTAAGAATATTTTATCCTTTGTACACAGCGGATTAAGTCACGTCCAGAGAAAGGGGAGACAGCAAGTTTCTATGAGTAAAATTGGAAGATGAAAAGAAAGGTGAGGACATGCTGAGGTTCATTTTGGGAACATTAATTAATGAAGGAAGATTAGAATGAAAATATATTCTTTATGAAGAGAAGTAAATTGAATATTGTTATTCCTTACAGAGTTGGAATAAACTTACAGGATGTGAGATGAAGAAATATAGTTTTAGTAGACAGCAAGTCATACAGTATTCATTTTTTATGAATCACTAGGATAAGTTTGATAGGGGTATGACAGTAACTATGAATGTATTTATTTATTTATTTAAATTGTTTCACCAGGAAAGGCACACTGAGCAACAAGCTGCTCGTCTCCCGGTGCTACCTGGGGGGGAACAGGGGATGGATAACATGCGGGTTATCAATTGAGGAACATTTAACAATAAATACACTTTAGTTACACTTGTGTGAGTTACAGATGAGATCATGGAACAACCAGGTTACAGACACATAATACACATATATGAATATACTGTAGTAGAGATTACATGGGTTTAACAATTGCAGACATAGTCTCACAAGAAGCAACTAGCAATAACATTAAGTGTGTAGCTTCAAAAGTGCATCAGTTGGGCCAAATAAGCCAGCTTCATAGCATTTGCTATGTGCCGCTGGTCAGGCAAGGGTGGGGTGGGGCAGTGCCTGACAGAGTCAGGCGCAGGAGCAATTTACCATGTAGTAATTTGCCAGGGTGGTGGAGAGAGAGTTGGCAGAGGAAGAGTGGTAAAATTGCAGACAGCACTCATTCCAGAGCTTAGGGAAGTGATGAGAGAAGGCTGCTTGACCAACAGTGGTACTCTGCTGAGGGATTATCAGTTGGCGGGAGTCGAGGGATCTAAGGGCATGAGTGGGGTGGGGGCAGACAAGACTAAGATGGAAAGGTAAGATGGGAGGACACCTAGCCAGAACTTAGAGACAAATTTAGCACAGTGCATACTGCATTGGTTTTTGAGGGATGGAATTGCCAGGGACCAGTAGAGGTCGCGGTGATGGGTGAGGGGAAGGGCATCAAGAGCAAAGCGGCAGAAGACATTGAAAAGGGTATATAGTTTCAATAAGGTGGACTTTGGAGTGGCACTTTAGATGATGCTGCAGTAGTTGAAGGAGGGAAGTATCATCTTCTGGACTAGTTCACAGTGCACGGTTAGAGGGAGGCTACTACAGTTTTTTTACAGGGCATCTAGCTTAGGGCACAGTTTTTTTATGATAGCATTGATGTGGTCAGTAAAGGATAGATGCCAGTCGAGCCATACACCTCCATACCCCTAAGTATTGAAATGAGGTGACATCCTCAAGTATTTGCCCATCCAGGGTGTGGAAGATGGGGAAGGAGGGGAGCCTGGACAGGCGTTGTCGTGTACCAAAGGTCATGGTGACAGTTTTTTAGCATTGAGGGAGAGCTGGTGTGTGCTGAACCAGTGTTGAATTTTGATGAAATCAGCTTGGAGATTAGAAGCTACCACTTCTGGGGAGGTGCCTGTGGAGAAAAGTACAGTATCATCTGCGTACATGTGGAACAAGGAAGTAGAGCAGATGAGTGGCAAGTCATTTAGAAACATGGAGAACAGAATGGGTCCGAGAACTGACCCCTGAGGGATGCCGGTAGTTATTGGCAGGGGGCAGATATAGCATTGGAGATTCTTACAGATTGTGTTCTGCCAGTGAGGTAGGAACTGAATTAGTTGGTGGCAGTGATGGAGAACCCAGATTCAGAGAGGCAGGAAAGTAGTAAGGTATGTGTGACAGTGTCAAATGCTTTAGCAAGGTCGACAAAGATAGCAGAGGTGATCTGCCCTCTATCCATACCAGAGAGTATAGTGTCAGTAGCCTTGTCAGGGAGGATGCAGTGGAGTGACCCTTCCTGAACCCAGTCTGGAAAGATGTGAAGAAGAGTCAGAGAGAATCTTGCAGTTTTACAAGAGCTGGGAGGAGAGAGATAGGGTGGTAGTTTGACGTAGAGGTAGGGTACCCCCTTTAGGGAGGGGGATGACTATGGCATGCCTCCATGCCTGGGGGACTGCTGCAGCAGTGAATGATTTAGTAGGCTGGCAAGTGGGGCAGCTATGGCAAGGGCAGAGAAGTAGAGGAGTTTGGGGTCCAGACCATCGGGGGAGTTGCCTTTTGATGGGTTGAGTGATAGCAAGGCATCAAGAGCATCCGCTGGTGAGATGTTATTGAAGGAGAAGGTATGAGGCACATAAGGCTTCTTTATTCCTGCAGTGGATGCATATGAAGCAGAGGTGGGCAGGGAAGAGAGGAGCGAAGCAGCGCATGTGGAGAAATATATGTTGAACTTGGCAGCAGCTGCACTTGGTTCCAAGAGATGGGAGTTATTAATATTTAGGAGCAGAGTGGGAGTTGTGGTTGGTGGAGCGAAGAGGGAGTGAATGACCTTCCAGAATGTTGTGGGATTATTTAAGTTTGTCTGGAGGGAGGCATTGAAATACTCAGCTTTTGCCAGATGAGTTACTCTGGTACACTTGTTTCAAAGCATCTGGTATGTGGAGAGGTCTTGTGGGCGGTGCTAGGATTTATGAGCTCTCCAGGCTTGGTCCCGGGTGATTTGGCATGCTATGAGTTCTGGGGTGATCCAGGGCAGGTGGTTGCCCTGTACCCTTGTGTGATGCAATAGAGCATGAGTGTCCCAGATGTTGAGGAATGTGCTTTTGAAGTGAAGGAGGGCATCATCAATGGAGAAGATAGTAGTGGTTGGGGACCAGTTTGCTAGGGCAAGGTCATCTAACAAGGGAGCAAGGATGAGTGATTTGTAGGATTGTTGGACCAGGAACTTAGGGGATGATTTGAGGTGATGAATTTTATGGACTGTGTAGGTAATATGGTGGTAACTCAGGGAGTCTGGAAGTAGTCCAGACTTGATGATCTGGTGAGGGTGGGTGGTCAGGGCCCAGTCTAGAAGAAAGTGGTTGCCCAATTTGGGGTTTAGGCAGTTGGGTTCAGTGATGATTTGTGAGAGATTTAGCCCAGTTTTATCAGTCTGGGCTTTATTGAGGGCTGGTGATAGCCAATTGTGAATAAAATCTCCCATTATATATAATTCACCTGTAAGGGTAAAGGAGGAGATTTGCGTGAGGAGGTCGGTGACAGTTGAGGCAGGTGTGCCTGTTCAGCAGTATATACCTGCAATGTAGATTGGGAGCGAGAAAGTGAGGGACAGTTGTAACAGTAGACACTCATAGGCTTTAGGTTTGGCCTTAGCTAGGATAATCGAATAGTGCAAGTCTGAGTTTACATAGATGGACACTTCGCCACCTCTGGTGGCCATGTCCTGACGGGGCATAGAATAGCATAGGATGGCAACCGATGGGTCAGTGATGTTTTTATTGATCCACATTTCAGAAAGGGTGATGATGTTTGGGGCATAGTGGGCAGTGAGTACTTGGAGAGAATCAAGTTTGTGGGCAAGGCTTCTTATATTTAGATGCAGAAGACACAGACCATGAGGGAGAGGACTTGCAGTGGAAAGTGAGGTGGGGGACAGGTTAGGAAGGGGGCACGTTGAGTGTGAGAGGCATGGTGTGGATTGGGGACTGGGGTTTGGGTGTATGTTGCCTGCTGCAAGGAGCAGGAGAGCGAATGTTAGGTAGTGTGCAAACAGTTGTATGCACCAGGAAGTAAGTGAGCGTCACCTCGGTAGTAGGCATGAACGATTTTCAGGGGCTGTGCTTGGGGCGATTAGGTGAAGTAGTATCCAAGAGGGTGAGGGGTTGAAGAGGAAGGGACTGGGATGTGTGACTGAGTGGACCCATACTAGGGTGTGAGGATAAGTAGTCGCCAAGATGGTGGAGTAATGGAGTCTTACGAGGACAGGCAGGAAGGGGGGGTTTGGGAGTGGTTGGTGGAATGGTTGAGAGGAAGGGAGGAAGGCACATGAGAATAGAAATAAGTAAGGGTAGGTAGCCAGGCAGGAGGGACATAGCTTCGCTCGAAGTGAAGGTGGCACCCTAGCTACAGTGGCAGCACTGTGGAGGAGGAGGGGAGAGCAATGAGGCAGTGGGTGAGGGAATATAATGGGGCCTGAGTGGGACTGGGAGACCAATTGCAGGAGGGTCTTAGGTAGCAAATGGAAGAGTGACAGAGAATGTGGGTGGGGAAATGGTGCATTTAAAGAATGAATAAATATAAGTTATTATTGAAATTAAATAAGGATGTCAATAGGGCTTCATAGTTTGGTGGCTGGACACAGAAAGTTATTATGATTGTTCAGAGAAAGATAAGCATGAACTGGGCATATATATTTTACTGAACTGGTTGGAACAATATATATAAATATATATGGGTTATGGTATGTGAGAACTTGTCACCTGGTGTCATAAGGAGGAAAACATATGTCTGAATGTATACCAATTGCATGTTTTACTTTGTTTTTATCCAGGTCAGCACTGTTGTATGGGCCTGAAGAAGTGATGGAAGCCACAAAACTGTTGCCCCATTTTATAAGTGTGTTTAATACAATAAAAGCAGTTATTGTTTGTTAATTATCATGTGACTTGCAGTGGAGTTCATCCTTGTTTTCGGTTATCTGAGTTCTGTGTTGCCAATATAGGATGATCCAAGTACAGAACTGACATACAAGAATTAGGGCACCCTAATCACCCATATTTTTTGTTGACTTTCACAAAGCCTTTGATTCAGTTGAATGGTCTTACCTACATTCTATGTTGTAGACGTGCGATTTTGGTCCTTATTTCCTCAGCTGGATCTCTACCTTTTAGAATAACCCTATGTCCACCATCCTCCCCAACCACAACATCACTCAGTCATTCAGCCTCTATAGGCACATATGGCAGGGATGCCCTCTGTCTCCCTTGCCATATTTGGTAGCCTTGAATCCCCTCACTAGAAAACACTTAGACTTATATGAGGAGCATGGCATAACAGTGAAAGGCAGATGTTATTTAGTTAAGACATATGCCAATGATTTTCTACTTACTATCACTAATCCATCTCAATTTCTGCATCCCATTATGACTCTTCTGGATAACTTTGCCTTGGCTTCCTGCTTAGTAGTCAATAGGAACAAAACTACTCTTTTATCTCTGAATATGGCCTGCACACAGAGCTGTATCAGTAGCACATGCTTGGTCTGTGCTCTGGATGATTTCTTATATCTGAGGTTGCAGCTCACTATCAATTGCTTAAACCTGTTGAATGCGAACTTCAATTCATTTTAATGCACTAGACCCTAAGATATGTAGATGGCTCAAATTCCACTTATCTCTTAAAGGAAAAGTAGAGGCTACTCACATGTTTGTGCTGCTAAGGTTTGCCTATCTCTTCCATAATCTCCCCATAGCCATTCTGGATATAATTTTCCATGAGATGGAAAAGCACATTTCTCTTCATTTTGGTGGGTGGGGGGGCACCCAGACTTAGCAAGGCACAGCTTAGAGCTCATTGGAAACAGTGTGGTCTAAGGAACTCCTGGTTTCAAGACTAACTCTGGGAATACAGGGCGGCACAAGCCAAGAGGTGGTTTCTCCTACATATTAGCACATCCCTGTGGGTCACCTTAGAAATCAACCTGCCTGATACTACATGGTTGGGTCTATTTCTGGGGACCAAGTGTAAGTCAAGAATGATCCAAAACCCTATAATCCTAGAAACCCAGTGAACATGGAATAGATGAATGTGGGACTCTTGATGCCCTAGTATTTCATGGACACCTCCAGTGCAGCTCAGTCTTATATGGGATAATCTTAATATTCAGACTTGGGGTACCATAGTTGAAAGTTTGGAATGGGAATGGGCAGGGATCTGCACAATCGCAGACCATTCTCTTCCAGACTCAGACAGCTTACTCTCTTTTCAACAGATACAGACCAAATTTGGAATACCTAGAGTTGATTTCTGGGAATTTCCACAAATTAGAAGCACCATCAATTGTTATTTAAAATAAAAAATCCTTTGTCCAAAGAGTGGGAATGGCTGCAGCACCTGCACAACATAAATGAATGTAAAGGTAATTGTTGGCTGTATTTACCACATAATCAGGGATGTTCAGCCTGTGGTCACTGATAAATGTAAGGCTGGTTGGGAACAGGAGTTGCAAACAACTATCCCCTTGTATAGTTTGGGAATGCTGCCTCAGAAATACACACGTGGCATACCGGGATGCCAAGGGACTACTAATACAATTAATATCCTTCTTAGGTGGTATTGTACCCTTAATTTCCACACTGTATGGGGCTGTTACCACATTCAAACTGCTGGACGTATCAGATTCCTAATGCTGACATACCTCATATACTCTGGCAGTGTGCAAGACTCCAACCTTTCTGGTAGGGCATTCTGGGGGGACTGTTTAAAAATCCATGCTCTCTAAATCCCACAGCAGCCTGCCTTAATTTTGTGAGGGGACACCTCACTGCTACTGGAAGTCTAAAGTCAGGAAGCAAATTGACTGTTAGCTGCTCTTATGGAGGTGAAATGGGTGATTTTAATGAAGTGAAGACAGCCCACTTTGCCGTCCCTCTTGACATGGCATGCTGTGATGGCTAGGCTGGATGTCTTTGAAAAACGTTCTTATTCCACATACAGCAATGCTGAATACCAGAAGAAATGGGCACATGTTGAACCTCACACCTGTGCTCAGTACCCATCCCACCCCCTGAGAACCTCCCTATTTCTGACATGTACTAACTATTCTCTCCTCCATCAAGTTTTTTGAGGCACAACTGAAGTACGTTATTTGTTACTCTGATTCACACAAACAATTGCTATATGTTTTTTGGTTATTAATTGTTGCCTGACTTATGGAATGTCTTGATTGTTTTATATGTCTGACACATGTTCTGCTCTTATTATTGTTTGCCAAGTTCTCAAGTTCAGAAATCAATTAATAAAGTCTCTCATGTTAAAAAACAACAGTTTGACAGCAAACAAAGCACAGTATTTGGTAAATGAAACAAAAAACAGACATCATCATCATGAGAAAACAAATTGTTAGTTAAAGTAAAGGTGCATGTTTGCTATAGCAAATGGGATTAGTAACATGTAGGAGTTGTGAATCAGTCTCCTACCATTCAAACTGCCAAACAATGCTGTTTTCCTTAAAAAAAAAAAAAAAGCCTTTTATTTTTGAGCTCTGCTTCGTTTGCATAACCTGTCCCTTTTTTTCTCAGTGCTGCTACTCCCAACTGTGACATCATGCCAGGGAAACAAAGTTAATAAAGGGACAGTGTCACTTTTTAGTTTAAGATAGACAAATCAGCTTTGCACTGCACCCACAATGCCTCACAATATGAATTAGTATACATGGTATTATATTTTTGTGCTCACTGCAGAAATAGGAGAATACATCTTTCAGTATATAAGTCTTGTAGTTATATATGGTATGCACAATGCATTGTTGTGAAAATAAACATACAAAAACTTATATTGTTGACACCACCACACTAATATGGAACAGCACCTCAGAATAAAGGAACTGTAAAACTGGTTAATATTTTATCTACAATGCTGTGCTACAGTTATTTACATATTACTGCTCACTGCCAGCAACATAAGGGACTGTACGTTTAAGTAAGGCACATTTAAGGCAGCATTATACATTGCCCAGAATTCCTTGTTGCTGTATGTAAATCAGTGACAACTCCCTGGCATGAAATAATTTTGGTGGTGTGGCCACACACAGAAAACTGGAGACCAAAATGCTGATAAAACATTAAAAAAAAATGACAATGACAGATTTTTTTACAAAACAAATTTCAGCTTCAACATCTGAAGCACATCTGGCAATGGCATACTATGCGTAAAAGGCATTTGGGAATCTTGCAACTTTCCTTTAACCACCAGATTTGTTTGGAAAACCGCAAGGAGGGTGTATATTTCAGTCATATGTATGCCTTTGTCCAGGTGATCAAGTATTTCAGGTGTGAAATATTTTTTTGTGAACACATTTTGCTTACTCCTGCGTTGCACCCCTTGGTGCCCCCACACCTTCAGGCCTTACAAAATTGCACCCTTCTGCCCAGAAAACTCAATTAGTGCTGCTGATTAAGGTCCCCAGTCTCTCCAGTGTCTCTGTCATGCTCCAGCAAGTCTGACTTATATTTGTCTGTGGTCACACCTCCTCTGTTGTGATCTACACATGGGAAATTGATGAATTCCCTTACTACAACAAAAAACATTGACTGAGAAGGAGTGGGGTGACATAACTGTGGCAGAGGGCCAGATGATGTAGTGGAGGGAATGGCAGCAATCATCTGGAATGCTGAGCCAGGCATGAATTTCCTTGTTTTGGGCCCCTTTCCTCTCCACCCATAACAAATTGCACAATGCAAGCATTCTATGAGCAGTACTGACTTGTACGTAGCCCTCAGTGATGTTCAAGTCAACAGACTTCTGCCAAGAGCCATTATCCAAGCAGTGCATCTGTGCTCCCTCCCAAAGGAGGAAATAATCCTTGCAGATGCTCAGTGGCCTCCCTGCTGGTATCTTCATTTGTCATCCTGGACTGGCTGATTCTTGATGCAAAGCATTGCTGATGGAATCCTGGTGTTTGAATAACATTTTTCATTACAGATGCAAGCATATCAGTACTGTACATAGGCACTGATAAGGTCCTCCTGGCCTATCCAGTCTGCCCACTCTATCTAACTACTCTGCTTTGCTCCAAGTAACAATTGGTTCCCTTAGTTTCTGCCCCCTTTCTCTGATGAAGTTCCCAGTACACAAAGGAAAGGAACATACACACAAAAGGTGCCTAAGTTGGGAAAGCTGGGCGTGACCTAAGTATCACTTACCATAGGTGGGTGGGTAGAGCCACATATGTTGATGTGAATATACCTGTACACACAGGTAAACACCCCAGTCCTATCCCTTGTCCCACAATATGAGGAGTGAGCCACACACAACAGTTCTGTGCATGAGCCTGTGAACTGTGGATACCTGTGGCATATATTGTACACACTGGCAGACAGCAGAGGAAGGATAGGCACAAAATTCAGTATGGGGACACATCTCCTGGCATCCTAGATAACAGAAAGCAAGTAGAGGGAAGCACACAGAGCATGGAAAATGCTGGAAGCTATGGACAACAAACTTCATGGCTGAGTAGCCATGGGGGTACACAAGCAATACAATGTACTGTATGGCACCAGTGCACTGAGAAGACAGCAAGCATAGAAATAGCTGCTCTGGGATGACATGCTGTGGTCCATCAATGTCGTTGTCAGCACACCCAAAAAGATGCAGCCATAAAACAAAAGTGATGGGACCACCAGGTGCCCACAAAATGGAAGCTTGCCAGTCACTGATGGGCACAGCTGACCACGGGTGGCAGACCCGATAATACACCAACCAGACCCCTAAAGAAGGACATCATATTCACCAAATTCATGGACCAGGCCATTGACGGGGAGTCAGACAACATTAATACAGTGGAGGGTGAGTATAGCATATGCACATCTATCAGTACTTTAAGGTTGGTCAACACGGTGCTAATGCAATGCCATCACCCCTCAGTTATAAGACCTGTAGCAGAGCAGGTGGAAGGCCCAGCAGCCAAGAATAGTGGGCTGGAGGGGAACACAGTGCTGCCAGAGGCTCCAGAAGAACCACAGCAGTGATGGTATGTGTTCCCATTTATGCCCATCTCCCCTGTGAAGCATGGTTGACTGCTGTGTCATCCAGAGGTATGGATGACACCACTGACAGGGCCATGCAGAAACAGAAATACAGCACAGGAGGCTGTAGCATGTCACTGGTGATGTGCCCTTACTCCTAAAAGCAACCAACACAGGTGCTGTGTACCTGCAACCAAATCGCACCCCTCCACTGCCACCCAATCATCACATGCAAAAATGAGCACTGGTCACAAGTCTACAGATACAGACACCTGGCACAATACTATTTATGCCAGACAGTGTGTATGCACAGGTACACCCCAATGACAATAACCCTTTAGATGGTCCCTCTGGGTATCAACAACCACACAGACACATGGGCCACCATTGCCTACAAGAATACTAGCCTGAGATATGGGTGATAGAACAGCAGTGGTTCCAGTCATCCAGGGACACAGAGTATGAGCTTCTAACTACTGCATCCTGCAATGACTAGAATACTACCAGTGTGGCTGACCACAGGAGGGTGATGCATGGGTACTTTGAGTGCCTCATGTAGCTGCTGGATAAGCATCTCACTATCCTGACACAGGTATTGTCCTCTCCACAGACAATGCCAGCAGAAATCCCTAGCATATACAGTGCTACATTCCTTCCATACTAGACTGACACAGGGGTGGACCCGCTGCACAAAGGCAGCAGCAGGTGGAGGACCAAGGGTAGAGAAGCAGAGGAGACACCTAGGGACAGCCAGGGAGTGAAAACATGACATCAGGAGTATTTACTAGTGGACAAATCCATGGAAAACTCTGTGAGCCAGCTAAAGTGGAGGTGTGCAGCCAGTGGAGCTACCCAAGATAGGAGTCAAATGAACAAACAGGTTGCACACTCCTGTGTGTGCCAGTAAATTAATCAACTTGAATACCAGTCCATAAACAAAATAATGTGTGTATAGCTGGCTTCTGAATTCCTTAAAGAAGTTGCACAATAATGTTTAAAAGCAAAACAATTATTATGGAATACAAACACCACACTAATCACCACCTCAGGGAGTGACAACATGACATCAGGGGTGCTCACTGAAGGGTCAGCTCCTTTGCAAGAGATGGTGCACATAGTCAAAGTGGGGGTAACTACTAGGATCCACAGCTCCAACAGATGCCCATCATGCATGAGAACATGGGTGACACACATGCACCATATATGCACCACACGCATGCACAGGGTAAAATGGGCACGAGACACAAATGACTATGTGCAGACATGTTTATCCCTAGCTGCTGGGCACCATAGCACAGACCCTAGCACTACTTCCAGGGTATGATACACATGACAAACACACATTGTGAAGTACAATGCCAAAATTCTGTTAATGCTTGTCCTGTCCAGTAGCATATGCTGTTGCCGCACTGGCAACATGAGGGCTGTGGTATGGCACATCATCCTGGCAAGCATTAGCATCCTCACCTGGTTCGGCACCATAGTCACTGTCCTGAGTTAAGGTTAATCTCTTCTGTAGTGCAATGTTGTGCAGCATGCAACACACAGTGAATATCCTGCACACCTTGCTGGACACCAGCTGGGGGTCCTGCCTGAGAAATCAATGCAATAGCAGCATATGTTCAGCAAGAACACACAAAAACAAGCTGAGTGAGGCAGAAAAGGCAGTTAGGAGATCAAAAGTACAGACGGAGGAGAAAATAGCACAGGGGGTCAAGAAGAGAGACAAAACCTTCTTCAGATATATAAGGGAACAAAGAAAGAGTAAGGGGGGAATAGTCAGGTTAGCAACAAAGTAAGGCAGGATGGCAGACACAGATGAAGACAAAGCAGAGTTACTAAATGATTTCTTTTGCTCGGTCTTCGCCATAGAAGACAGTGGAAGGGTCCTACACTACGTAGGTCAGTACTCAACACTACAGGAGCAGACACAAAACCCTTCACAAGGGAAAGGGTCCTAGAAGAGCTGAATAGGCAGAAGGTAGATAAAGCAATGGAACCAGATGGCATCCATCCTAGGGTACTGAAGGAGCTTTGGGAAGAAGTCATCACAACACTGGCTGAGCTTTTCAGCAAGTCACTGGAAAGTGGAATAATATCTCAGGACTAGAAAAGCACAACAGTAATACCTTTACACATGATTGGAAGCAGGGAAGAGGCAGGAAACTACTGACCAACCAGTTTGACCTTGGTGGTAGGAAGATTTATGGAGTCATTGCTAAAGGACAGAATAGTGAAATACCTGGAGGATAGCAAAAAGACTGACCCCAGACAACATGACTTCACAGCAGGACACTCTTGTCAAACCAATATGATCGACTTTTTTAACCGGGTCACCAGAGAAGTCGACCATGGAGGAGCAGTGGACATTGTGTACATTGTATACCTGGACTTCAGCAAAGACTTTGACACTGTACAGCACAGAAGGTTAGCTAACAAATTAAAGCATGCAGGAGTTGGTCATTAGCTAGTGAACTGGATAACCAACTAGCTGAAAGGATGCAGACAGTGCTTGTCAATGGATCATTATCAAAGGCAGGCAAAGTGACCAGTGGCATTCCACAGGGGGTTTGTGCTGGGACCTATCCTCTTCAACATATTTATTGGGGATGTTGCAAATGACTTGAAGGGGAACGTTTGCCTGTTTGCAGATGACACAAAACTCTGCAACAGAGTAGACATGCATGAAGGAGCAAACGGTATGGAAGCAGACCTGAAAAACTCAAGGAATAGTCCAGGGATTGGCAGCTGATGTTTGCATGCCAAGAAGTGCAGGGTTAAGCATATAGGAAAAAGAACCCCAGGGATAGCCCAGAGTCTGCTGTAACTGAGGGGGGGGGAGGGGAAAAATGGGAGAGGGAGAGAGAGAGAGAGACAGACAGAGAGAGAGAGACAGAGAGCAGCCAAAAGCTTCCTTAAAGCAAGGAGGTGATTTAATAGAGTACACTGAATTAAATTCTTCATTTTGGGGCCTGTGTAAGTGAGTAGAAGTCAGTGTTATGGTGCTCTGTTTTTGGGGTTGACATTTCTTAGAGTAGCTTTTATTTGCCAAGGAGAAACTCTATCTGGGATAATATTTGCAGTCATTTGTGACTAGATATGTTACTTATACTCTGTGTACTAGGTGTCTGATAAGAGGAGGAGCTGAAAGGGGCCTGAGGAACTGTGGATTCAAACAGGAGGTGTCTGTGGACTATGTCTGCTGTAGCTGAGAGAGGAGAGAGAGATAGAGGCCAGCCACCGGCTTCCTTAAAGCAAGGAGGTGATTTAATAGAGTACACTGAATTAAATTCTTAATTTTGGGGCCTGTGTAAGTAAGTAGAAGTCAGTGTTTTTTGGTTCTTTGTTTTTGGGGTTGACTTTTCTTAGTGTAACTTTTTTTGCCAGGGAGGAAATCTATCTGGGGGAATATCTTCTGTCATTTGTGACTAGACGTGTTACTTAAACTCTGTGAAATAGGTGTCTGAAAGGAAAGAAGGCACTCATGGGAGTGGTGGGACAGAGCTGTAGTTGATTGTTTCTGGAGGGCATGGGCTTAGCCTCACACACCCACTCTGCCCCTCACCCCACCTGCCCCAAGCACATAATTTCCTTTCTATTAGGGGTTCGGACATCACTTCCCCAAAAGTGAAAAGAACATACACCTGTTCATATTCTTAAAGGCACAGCACACTGAATAGGTGGTAAACACACTTACATGCTTGCACACACTAACAAAAAGAAATCTTCAACAGGAAGGGAGACACACATGCGAGAAGTGATGCAATACACTGGCTGTAGTGCGGCAGTCTTCTGGGAGACATTCTGGAGGCTGCGTTACTGCCCTATTTGCAGACATCTCTCTGGTCTGAGTAAGGAGGTTGCCCATCTCCATTGTGACCTGGCGAGGATTTGGGAAGCCTCCTTCCCCATACAGGGACCATGCAGGCCACCACCACCACTGCTTCAGAGGTTGCCAAGAAAGAAGAGTGGTTGAACCATGGTGGACTCAGGGACGGTGAGGGTGGTGGAACAAAGGCGCATCCCTCCACTTGTGCCTCTCCACAATTCATTCTCCATTCTGGTGGAACATGGTTCCTCTATGGAGGTACCTGCTGTGGGGACCAAGGAGGATCCTGGGAAGCTCCACAAAGGAGACCCACAGTAGGGTGGCATGGGACCCCACAGTGAAAGGAAAGAATTCCTTGTGGGAGACTCAATCATTAGGTGGGTAGAACTGGGGCAGGGAGAGAGGGGAGAGGGAGGTAAGGTGCTTGCCTGGCACCATGGCTTAGAGGGACAGGAAGTGAATCCTCAGGTTTATGGGAGCAGCTACATGGGGGGAGGGAGCTGGATGTCATTGTCCACCTAGGAACAAATGACCTGGCTGGGAATGGGATCATAGCAGTGCAGCAGGAGTTTGTAGAGTTGGGGAGGGGCCTTAGACAAGTACTGTAGCATGCAAGGTAATTTTCTCAGAAGTGCTACCTGTCTATGGCATGAGTGAGGTTAGGGTGCTCTGCACCATGGGATTCAATGACTGGTTGATAAACTGGTATGGAGCTCAGAGATTTGGCTTCATTGGGGACTGGGAGTTCACCTGGAGGGATACAGGACTATACTGGCATGATGGCCTGCATCTGTCCAGCAGGGGAATCAGTATCCTAGGTGATAGGTTTAAATGCTTCATTGGCAAGCATTTAAACTTGCCAAGAGGGGAGGCACTGAGGGGAAGCAAGGAAATCCCTGCCTCACCCCCACAAAACAGGGGCATTAGGGAAGTAGACACAAAGGTAGAGAAGTCACCAGGGAGTGGGATGGGGTAAATTCATAAAAAGGCAAAAGCAGTAAAGACAGGGATGGGTCTAGAACAAGTAAGGTCATCAAAAAATGGAGAGCAATGAGTACCAATGCTCATAGTCTCGATAACAAGCTCTCTGAACTAGTGGCCATTATGAATAAGGAGCACCTGGATATCGTGGCAGTCACAGAAACATGGTACACAGAGAACCATGACTGGGATGTCAGCATACTAGGGTACACAATCTGCAGGAGGGATAGGGTGGGTAAAAGAGGAGGAGGGGTAGCTCTCTACATAACAGAAGGAATCAAAGCAACAGAACTAAAGGGTAAATGGGTAGTGGGGGAGGCATTGTAGATCACCCTGGAAACAGGAAATGGCACCACAGCATGCACCAGGGATGTTTACAGACACCCCCATCTTAGGGGAAGCAATGGATAAGGAAATGATAGAAGGAATACTTAGAAAAGCAGAACAAAGAGGGAAACTGTTGATGGGGGACCTGACTATGCCAGATGATAACTGAAGCACCTTTACTGCAGCCACATCCAAGAGCAGGGTCAGTCTTAATGCCCTACAGGGGGCATGCCTCAGACAGGTAGTGTTAGAACCCACTCGGGAGGGAGCAATCTTAGACCCGGTACTCTCAAACAGGGATGGAGAGAGGATCTATGATTTAGAAGTGGGTAGCCATCAAGAAACAAGCAACCACCAAACAGCGTGATTCACAGTAAACAGCTGTAGAGTCAAGCTATACAAAAGCAAAAAGTGTTTGTCTTTAGGAGGGCTGACTTTGGCAAAATGGGAGCATGCCTCAGAAAAGCATTAGCAAACAGGCAAGAAGGAGGGGTGGAGAAACAATGGTGAAAAATCATCAAAACTGCCATCACAGAGGCAAGAAACCTTTGTGTAAAGCAAAGCAACAAAACAAAATAAAGGAAAAAAGCCACTATGGTTCTCAAAAGAGGTGGCAGGGAAGATTAAGGAGAAAATGATAGCATTCTGGAAATATAAGGAAACACAGAAGGAGCAGGACAGAAAACTATATCAGTTAAAGGAGAAGGAGGCAGGGAAGGCAGTCAGAATAGCAAAAGCCCAAACTGAGGAAAATATAGCCACCTCTGTTAAAAAGGGGTTAAAACCTTTTATAGGTACATAAGGGAGTAAAGGAAGACCAAGGAAGGGATACTGAGGCTTAATTAAGGGGAGGGAATGTGGACAGAGGGTGACAGTAAAAAAAGCAGGTGTACCGAACAAAAACTGTACTTCTGCTTATTATTTACAAAAGAAGAGGAGGGGGAGGTACCTAAACCAAACAATAGAAACACTCATGATAGGGGGATTGATGCCAGTCCATTCACAGAAGAAAGGGTCTGAAAGAACTCTTATAACTGAAGGTGGACAAAGCAATGGTGCCTGATAGGATTCACCCCCAAATTCTAAAAGAACTAAGGACAGAACTAGTGACACCACTGACTACCCTCTTTAATAAATCATGGGACGATTGGGTGGTACCTGAGGACTGGAAGAGGGCAGATGTGATTCCACTTCACAAAAGTGTGAGCAGGGCAGAGGCAGGAAACTACAGACCTGTTAGTTTGACCTCAGTGGCAGGTAAAATGATGGAATCACTTCTGAAGGAAAGAACTGTTAAGTACCTAGAGGCCAGTGGGACACAGGACCCAAGGCAGCATGGATTCACAGTGGGAAGGCCATGTGAGATAAATCTAATAGATTTCTTTGACTGGGTGATCAAAGTAGTAGACCAGGGAGGGGCTGTGGACATGTCCTACCTAGACTTTAGCAAGACACAGTCTCACACAAAAGATTAATATACAATTAGCCAACCATGGAGTGGGTCCCAATGTCATAGCCTGGGTAAAAAATTGGCTGGACAACAGGACACAGAGGGTAATAGTAAATGGAATCCACTCTGACAAAATGAGGGTTGCTAGCAGCGTACCACAAGGTTCAGTACTGGGACCGGTACTCTTTAGTGTCTTTATAAGTGACATCGTGGAGGGACCGGAAGGAAAAGTATGTTTCTTTATAGATGACAGAAAGATCTGCAGCAGGGTTGATGCACAAGGTAGGGTGGAAAGGATGAAAAGGTACTTGGCAAGGTTGGAGAAATGGTCAAATGCAGGGCAGCTTAGATTCAATGCAAAGAAGTGCAAAGTAATGCACCTGGGAAACAAAAACACAGGGGAAGAGTACACAATGGGGGGTGAGATATTAACAACAACAAAAATGGATAGGGACTTGGGGGAAGTCATATCAGACAACCTAAAGGTGGACAAGCAATGTGAGATGGCAGTAAGGAGGGCTGGGGGATACTGGGATGCATGAGGAGAGGCAACACCAGCAGAAAACAAAAAGTTGCTATCCCTCTGTACAGACAGTTGGTGAGACCCCATCTGGAGCACTGTGTGCAGTTCTGGAGGCCCCATCTCTAGAAGAACTAGATAGGATGGAGGCTGTCCAGAGGAGGGCAAATAAAATGGTGCAGGGTCTGCACCAGAAGACATATGAAGAGAGACCAAAAGAGCTTAATATCTATACCCTCAAAGAAAGAAGGGAGAGGGGGGACATGATAGAAACTTTCAAGTACCTCAAGGGAATCAGAAAATTCCAAGAGGGTAGTATCTTTCAGAAAAAGAGATAGGCAAAAACAAGGGGGCACAATTTGAAGATAGAGGGGGATGGCTTAGTGGTAGTGTGAGGAAGTATTTTTTCACAGACAGGATTGTAGATGCATGGAACGGCCTTCATGAAGAGGTTTTGGAATCAAAAACAGTGGGGGAATTCAAGAATGCATGGGACAGACATAAAGTAATTCAAGTGGAGGCAGGTAGGAGGAAGTAGGCTGTTGGTTAACTAGAATCTACAACTTATCCAGTAGGTTAGGAAATGGGCAGACAAGTTGACCAAGTGGTCCTTATCTGCCATCAAATTCTGTTTTTATGTAAGTACACACTTGGAGGATATCAGTTAGAGGAGACAAAGACAGAAAGAGGCCTCAGAGTAGTCATAGCAGATGACTTAAAGGTTGAAAAACAGTGTGAAAAGGCAGCACAGAGGGCAACTGGCATCCTTGGATGCATTGATAGGGGAATTACAAGTGGAAAGAGTGAGGTTTGCATTCCTCTTTACAGGTCCTTGGTGTCCACATTTAAAGTTCTGTGGTCAGTTTTGGAGGCCTCACCTCACAAAAGACATAGACCACCTGGAGACAGTACAGAGAAGGGCTATAAAGATGGTGCATGGACTGCATTGACAGCCACACAAGGTAAGTATTAGGGAACTAAATCTGTACACCCTTGAGCAGAGGAGAAACAGAGGGGACATGATCAAAACTTTTTAGTACATTAAAATAATCAACACAAGCAGGAAACCTCTCCCACAAAACAGGGATGTCAATCAATGAATTTTATTTGTTCAGTTTAAAAACTATTACAGATTAGCAGAATATCAGATAATAAAATTTCCAAGTATGTTTATTCATCATTTGATGTATCAATACATACAAATAATAAAATCATTTCAGATATGGTTAGCAAAGTCAAATAGCTGCATTCAGAATAATTCCTAGATCAATATTGCACAAGTTAATTTCTTGTGTATCAGGATAATATATCATTCGTATTTTCCATCTCAATTCCAAAAAAAAAACCAATACATAACGTTAGATAATACATCTAAGCAATAAATAATCACTGATCCATCTTCACAAATGGACTGACTTCAAAATATCAGCCACCTTATTCATTACATGTAGATCCCTTGTGCTTAGGAGATGCAGTGTTATAGCTTCGGGGGGGAGGTCGAGGCCAGACAACATGCCACCCAACCATTTCTCTCTCTGAGCTTTAAATAGAGGACAGATTAATATGATATGTTGAGCATCATCTTCCAAAGACAGACCACACTTGCAGTAAGGTTAACTTATATTCAATCTCTTTTGCCTATAGTAGATACAATTGGCTTTATATATTTCCAATCTAATCCTAGACAGTGCTTTTCTTTTTGAGGGATCTGACAATTTGAATAAGTATGGTTCTAGTCCATGCTCCATTTTAATTTGTTTATACCATCTGAATAATTTCTGATTTGCTAGTGTCTCTTTCATATTTATCTTTTCTATATCTCGTAGCCTATTCTTTATGAGATTCACTATCTCATCCCAAGGTCATATAAAAACATCCCCAGTATATGACCCAGGCCATTTGGAAAAAGTAAATTCTTAATTACATTAATCAACAGAAACTCAAATCCTGATCAAAAATATTCTAATTCTTCCTCCAACCATTGTCTAGGCAGCCTTGTTTCCTTTAAAAGTAATATTTTAATAATTGCAATTATTTGTCTCTCTGCCACTAAAGTACCTGTGGAAATATTGTCCTGTTTCAAGGTTTAGAATCGTCTTTGGGACAGACTGTGAAACCATCAGGATATATCCATTTATCTTATTCAATATTATTTGTAAATTATTTAGTCTAGTATCACCCCAAATTTCTGCTGCATATAGTATGCTTGATTTTATTTTGGCCTCCACTACTTTTAAGACACCCTTTACCGTGCTTCGTCCCATTTTGGCATTAAAAATTCTAAATGCATTAAATGTCATTTTGGTTTTGTTACTAATCATGGCTACATGATCTTTGAGGTTCTCCACAAATCTTACTACCTAGTACAGTAGTCATAATATTTAACTTGATCAACTTTTTCTTTGTTTAACCACACAGTACATTTCCTTTTACTATTATTGCCAAAAATCAATATTTAGTTTTTTGTCATATTGATCTTTAGCTTATGTTTAACACATTGTTCATAAAGGCAATCAGGTCTTCTTTGTAAGCCCAGTTTTGAAGTTGATATCAGGACCAGATCATCTGCTTACGCCAGACAATCTATCCTGGTATTCCCTACCTTGGGAGCATAAACACTTGGATTCTGTAATTGTATGAGAATCTCATTTATATAGATGCTAAATAACAGTGGTGCCAATAGGCAACCCTGGCATACCCCTATATAAGTGGAAAAGGGTGATGTTGCATTGCCTTGGTGGTCATACTGGACCTTAGCCCAAGTATGGCTGTGTAGCCTAATCAATATATCGAGTAGGTCAGGGCAAATCCCTGTGTTATACAGCTTGTCCCAAAGGAGAAATCTGCTTATACTATCAAAGGTGGAGCAAAAGTCTATAAAGCAGCAAAATAATTTTCCTTATTTGATTTGTACATATTTTCATGCAAGGTGCTTCAGAACATAACAATGCTGTATAGTAGATCTTGATTTTCTAAAATCATTTTGAAACTCCTACAAAATAGACCCATCCTCCACCCAATCATTTAGTCTCCCCAAAATTGTTCTGGTGAATATCTTTTGGGTGATATCTAGGAGGCTGACTGGTCTGTACATTTGGGGATTTTTTGGATCATCTTTTTTAGATATAGGACAAATTATACTTCCTTGCCAACTGTTAGGTATATTGTGTCCCTGCACTATAAAATTAAATATCTGATATAATATAGGGGCCCACCAATCAATATAATATTTTATCATCTATAATTCTATCCGGTCCTGGTGCTTTATTAGTTTTTAACCACAATGTAGCATTTCTTATTTCCTCTATAAAGATAAACAGAGAAGTCAGATAATTTAAATTGCCATATACAGATAGAATCTCTTGATTAATTTGAGCTTCGTCTAGGGAGAAATACAGGTCAGAAAAGTAAGCTCCCATATATTTTGGAGAATATGTGCTTCAACTTTAGTAGAGTATTTATCATAACCATGACTTACTATTCTCCAAGTCTTTTACTATCCTTATTGACTACCACAGTTTTAAGTTCTTCCCATCTTTACTTAATATAGTTTTGCCTTTCTTGATCCAGTATTTTCCTATATTTTTTCCTTTCTTCATTTATATTATTAGAATTTATTTTATTGTGGTTCTGTTGTTTATGTTGTTTATGTTTGTACATTTTCAAAGTCCTAGTGAGTTTTTTTTTTATTGGCCTTTCTGTATTTGGAATTAGACTAATTCCTGACGGTAGTTATCCTAGTAGTCATTTTATTTATTACACTATGGGGTTTAATTAATATATTTATCTAATTCCATTTATATAAGTAAGAAGCAAAATCAGTTTCTTTCACAATGGATAATCTAAGACTTACCATCATTGGATCATTCGAAACATTTCCAAAAAATTGTACAGTGTTGGAATCCCATTGTATCCTTTTCTGATTTATTATTTCCATTCCACCCCCAGTAAGAGCTTCAGGGCTACCTCTGGTAATATTATCCATTTTAATTTTTAAGCTCACTGGATTGTGTGTCGATTCAGTTCTACTCATTACTTTGAGGTCTTGCACTATTTTATTAGCTTCAAGAGTCCCCCAAATCAAATCTACAGCTGATGAGCCTAATGGCCCATTGTATGTTAATTCCCCCTTACTATCTTCTGGGAGCCTACCATTAAACAGTAGCAGATTTTTGTTAGTAAGTGAGAGAGTAAGTAATTTTCCTCTTTTATTTGATCTCAAACTCTGGGTCAATCTATTATTACTGATCCAAGGGTTGAGTTCCAGCAGAATAGATAAGAAGTCTATAGTATTACAATTAGTTGGAATTCTTGCATTAAAATCACCCATAAGTATCATTGGCACATCAGGTTCTCTGGTCAAGATATCACTCAGGGTTGAATTAAGTTTTATTACAGATTCATTTATATCTTTACATGGCGAAAAATAGACATTAACTACAATTAGTATATTATGTTCATTTTCATCCTCTACTGATAAGGCCAACATGTCATCAGGTGTATCGTATTCTTTGTAAACATTAAAGTTTAAATCTGTTTTTAAATAAACAGAGACTCCTCTCATCTTTCTACTGCATCATTTTGTTTTAATAGCTGATTTTGCCAAATTATAGTAGCTAGATAATCTTGGGGATTCTTCCATCATCACCCAAGTTTCTTGAAGGCAAATGATGTCAAAAGTCTCCAAGAACCAGGCTACCTCGGGATCAACTATTTTTATATAGATTCCCTCTATATCCCAAGACAGTATTTTCAGTTCATTAATATCCAAAGCAACTTATTTCTTATTATTTTTGACCAGTCATTGAGTAACAGTCTCCCCTCTATTTGGATTCATATCTCCTTTAGTATCAGTCTCATTTGGGGTGCTTTAATTACAGATATTTTTCTGTTCTAAGGAAGTCCATTCATCCAGGAGCAGAATATGGAGCCACACCTGATCTAATACCGTGGCTTGTTTTAGAATAGTCTGCACTATGCTGGAATTTGTGAAAGTAATATCTATCTGAGAAGTGCTATTATACCATTCCAGCCTTAGTACCCCCATCTCTCCTTCCTTCACAGCAGTTCTTGTTAGCTGACTGATAATTATCTCGCAGGCTAGTGCTATGCCTCCAGCCAAGATGTGGATGTGGTTCCCCTCCCATCCATCTAGTGAGGATATGGATACTCAAATATTAAAGGTAGAAAGGGTGCTGGCTGTCATCTGCAGGGATATAGGCCTTGTAGGTCTTATAGTGGGACTCTTCTTGTTGCATATGGTCACCTCCCTCCAATGACACTGGGTGACAACTGGGGATGGTCGTCCACCTACGAGGTCCCCGACTACACCTTCTGCAATATCCTTGTGATCTCTGAAGCGCACTGCAGTGTTACTTGCTGTCTAGATCTTCAGTGCCTTATGTATACAAGCAGGGTAAAGAGTACCCATGCTAAAAACTCCCAGGTTGTCAAGTGCATAGGAGGTGGTATCTCCCCTGACTCCTCCTACTTGAACTACTACTGGCCGGTGATATTGAAACCAACCCTGGCCCATTAAATCTGACCCACAAAATCCCTCCCGTATGGGGCATGGGTAAGGGGATAAAGATAGCTCATCTTAACATTAGGAGCCTGCTACCTAATCATGATGAGCTATTAGCATGGGTTGCACTCTACAAACCCGACATACTAGGAGTGATAGAGACCTGGCTGAAACCCTCTGTCCCTAACTCTGCCTGTGAACTCACTGGGTATGAATTCATCTGACTGGACAGAGCTGGGGGCAAGGGGGTTGGCATACTTATCTACCATAAGAGCCACTTAAAAATCTCATGTGCTACTGCTACTTGGGGACACAAAGAAACTGCACCTGGTGTGCACCTATAATCCTCCAAGAGGTAGGCTACCTGGATTAACTCACCTCATGGACAAAATTGGTGCCAGAGTCGGGGATAATGAACTCATAATCCTGGGGATGTAAACCTTAACTGGGATAGTGGTAATGTTAAGCAGTTTGAGCCTTTGCTTGCTAACCTTGCCTTGACCCAGCTCATCCAGGAACCAACTAGGCAGACAGCAAATGGATCCTCCAGCACCTTACTGGACTGGATCATGTCTAACCATCCTGACAGGATCTCATCAGCGGGCACATTATCTGACTTCATCTCTGACCATTCACTGGTTTTCTGTGTATGGAAAATTCCAACCCCCAAAAGTCAACATAAAATTATGCATGTCAGAAACTACTCTAGATTTGATAATGATGAGTTCCTGGAGGACCTAAGAGTTATTGACTGGGCTGGGATGTATGGTGCCACTGACCCCTCGGCAGCAACTTCTTACTTCCTCTCCACCTTTTGGGCCTTGCAAGACAAGCATGCTGCCAAGGTCATCCGTAGGGTGAGGGGGTCCACTACCCTCTGGTTAAATGGGAATCTCCTAGTCCAGATGCGGGAGAGAGATAAGTGTTGGGCTAGTTCCAAAGGTTCCAGTGATCCCATGATTATTCAAAGGTACAGACACCTCAGAAACAAGTGCAAAAAGGCCATCAGGGCAGCAAAGAGTGACTTTTGCAAGTCTGCCCTACTAAGCTCTGCCAGTAATCCCAGGAGGTTCTGGAGAGATATTAAATCCCTTGTCAGTGGATCCTCCCATCCAGGGGTTATGGACATGGTCATAAATGGAGTATCCTGCAATAATTCCCATACTATTGCCAACTCCCTAAATAATCACTTCTCTGACCTCTCTGCCTTCACAACCCTCTTCTCACCTGATGAGGCTCTGTCCCACCCCCTTCCCTCCACTCTGCTGGAGGGTCACACTCCTTTTCAAATGTTCCACCTCAGGGCTGTATCAGTTCAGGACTTGCAGAAATGCCTAGCTGGCCTCTCCCAGTACTCCAGTCCTTGCCTAAACAACCTGGAGTCTAAACTCCTTAAGCTTGGTGCTGCACACATTGCCTCACCAGTAGCCTTTATCTTCAACCTATCCCTTGGTCTAGGGACCATCCCAGACATCTGGAAAGAGGTGAGGATTGTCCCTGTACTGAAGCAAGGAAATCCCAAACTGCCTGACAATTACCGACCGATTGCCATTCTCCCAACCCTTAGCAAGCTCCTTGAAAAGGTAGTGGCTGAGCAGCTTTCGGAATATATCCACTCTCATGAACTTCTGTCCCCAGCCCAGCATGGCTTTCATAAGGGACACATCATCATGACAGCCTTAATCTCAGTTACATCAAGTATCCGGACAGCCATGGACCAGGGCAAACTCTCTGGTGCAATATTTATCGACCTGTCCAAAGATTTTGACCTCGTTGACCACAAACTGCTTGGTGTACAGTTGTGGTCACTTGGCCTTTCCCCCATGCCATGAAATGGCTAATGGGTTATCTGCATGGCAGAAAGCAGCGTACCTGCTTTAATAAAGTCCTCTCTGAGCCCCTACTGGTGACTGCCGGAGTGCCTCAAGGCTTGGTACTGGGTCCCCTCCTCTTCTCCCTCTTCATCAATAAACTACCCACGGTTACTACCAGCTGTAGTGCCACCATGTATGCAGATGATCTGGTAATCCTGGCTCACTCCCAGAATGCCACTAACCTAAACCAGAACCTGACCGATGACTTTAACAGGGTATTGTCATGGGTTACTAGTCACAAGCTGGTCCTGAACCTGAAAAAGAAGACACAGGCTATGATCTTTGGCTCAATGGCTAAAATCAAAGCCTCATCGGCCTGCTTACGCGTCACCAGCGCAGATGGATCCTCACTACCTATAGTGAGCTCCATCAAATATCTGGGGGTAACACTTGACCCCCAACTTGACATGGGTAATCATATCCTTAATATCTGCTGGGTGGCAAACAGCAAACTGGGTCTGGCCTATAGGGCCAAGTATAACCTTACACCAGCAGCCAGGCTTGCCCTAGTGAAGGGTATGCTCCTTTCCTCCATCAGCTATGGGCTGCACCTATTTGCTCACTCTCCAAAGACACATCTCACCTGTGGTACACTGCTTACAATAACATTTGTCATTTTGCCTTGGCTGCCCCCCGACTCTCCCACCATTGTGAGCTATATGAGAAACTCTGCTGGCTCTCACCAGCTAGATACCTTGATTTTGTTTTTGGGATGCCTCTCTGGGAAAGTGATCAGAACTAGCATCCCCCAGGGGCTGGCCTGGCTTCTGCCTAAACTGAATCCCACCCCCTACCAACCTAGGTTTCTCACATCAGGGATGCTCAAAGTTCCTCCTATCTGGACCCTCATGGGGGATCGGGACTTTGCCATAAGTGCGCCCAGACTCTGGAATTCGCTGCCTGTGGATATCCGAGCTGCCCCCTCCTATCTAAGTTTTCGAAATTCCCTGTGGGGTTTCCTAAAACTAGCATCAGAGTGTGACTGCCCCAAACCTCCCTAGAGTAAAGTGTCAAATTGTTTTGTCTGAACCTCCCAGGGTGTCTCCATTGAATTCCTGGAGATATTTTTCCCCACTGTATCAATGACTTCTGACTACTCCTGCCTAAAAAGCCTTGGGCATTTTTACACCCATTATTGCTCCACGGTCATAGGCTAACCATGATATATTGCACCTTGGTCACTTGGTAGAAACTTGTACTACCAAGTGTTTCTGTTTCTGTCTAACATGTACATATTTAGAAAAATGTGATGAGCTGCATATACCTGTCCGTGATCCAACTAGCCTAGGGGTTGTGTATGACAATGTTATAAGTTATATTATGACCTATCCAGTCCTTGAGCTATGCTCCACTCCTATGTATGATGACCTGTATATATCTGTCAGTTGAACTAGCTAGTCTAGAGTGTATAATCTGAAATGTGCTTACTACTATATGTTTTCCCTAGCATCAAATGATTTATTTCCCACATGTTTGTTTACTGTGACAAAAAAATGTACTCTCTTTGCCACGTCTCTTTGAGTGTTGTTCCTCATGTTGTATTCTCCTCGGTCATTCCTGAAAATAGGCATAATACTTGTCTAGTGTACTTACCCGGTAAACAGAAGCTAAATAAATAAATATATTTTTATGAATTCTATCAATTTTTGGGATATTTTTGTTCCAACTAATCTAGAAAGGTAAACTGCTATCTCATGTTTAATATATCCTAGGGTATGTTGTTCTTTTGTTTTCCATCCAAAAATACTTATAATCTTATTTTCCCAAGTATTTGGCTGCAAATTTATCTGATGTACATACCCCAGACTGTTTCCTTTGCTATCATTATTTTCTATTGCTCTTTCTTCCTCATTTTCCTCTAGCTGTAGTTCTGATGTTTCCAAGGTGTCTTGTATTGGTACAATTTGTGCTGGCATTAATATAATGCTCATATGCCTTAGTATCTCTTGTTGTCCCCAAATCATATCTACCACTGAGCCCAGCTTAGTATATGAAAGGACACAATCTACATGGTCCTTATTTGGAGGTCTTATTACATGTATAACTATTTCCATTTTTTGCCATGTGTAGTATGTGCATTACCAGTCTTTTTAGTTTCTCTCTTGTTTCTCCTTGGAGATGATCAATCCCATAGATTTCCATGAGATATTCCATTTCTGTCCCATTTAAATCAAAGAACTTATGTGTAATATTTGACTCCTTTTTGTCTTTTAATATTTTTTTTTTATCTGGTTTCTCATTTAAAATACTAATGTTGGTACAATGTGGCTTCTGGCTAGCCTCGACTTCCCCAGCAACTCCTAATTCCCAGTTATCCATATTTTCTTGCATAGCTCTATTTTTTCTTCCTATCCTACTTCAATCTTTTAATCTTTTCCTACCCCTAGAGGCCATATGTATTTTCACATCTCCTTTTACTTCTAGAGTTCTTCTCTTCCCCCTATTTGTATTTTCATTACCCTGAGTATGTTTAAGTGGGGTCTCCCTTGTTGTATCCACCTTCTGTTTCCCTATGTCACATTTATTTTTGTATTTTTTTATTTTTGTAACTCCCAATTGGTTTTCTTCAGCTCTTTTAAGCGGCTGATTACTCTTTGTTATCCCTTTGATTTCCTTATTTAGACCAAAATTACAAACACAGGGTACATTTTTATTAAATGGGAGTGGTAGATTCACCTGAATAGCTTTATTCTCTCTCTTGATCTCGTATTTGGTCTCCTTATTATTCTCAATATAGCAAGACTGATCTGCCACTATATGATAATTTTTCTGAACGAGATTCTCTAAAGTTGCCCTGTTGTAAAATAAACAGTTTCTAATATTATCCATCTCATCCTTGATTGCAATAAGATTTTCTAAAATAAATTTATTGGCATAATAGGGCCTTTTAATAATTTCAAGAAGTTGTTTAGAAAGAGAACTAGAGGAGGCAAAACACCTTCCCCAGAGAAATGTTCTTTATCAAAATCTAAACCTACAGTGCCTCTGTTACTAGAGACTTTAACAGGTCCAGGGCCTTTTTTCTCATTGTTTATACCAATTTTGTCTTGTTTTTTCTCTAGATGTCTCAGGCCTTCTATAACCTTAATTAAAGTCTGTGTAATCAGTTTCATTTCATCTTCCTTTGCTGCAATCTTTGAACATTTCTCTTTACAATCTTGATTTCCTTTTTGATCTATTATTTTTGAGGACCTCGGGGTAAGTCTACTGGGGGAGCCAAGCAATGAGCCAGCATCAGGAGAAAATCCTTCTGAGAAAAACTGGCAGTCATCTCTGCTATTATTGCTATATGGATCATATGTCACTGTGCTAGTCTCATTATACCTTTCTCATAAGGAGTGGTCTGAAGGAAGCTAGGACTGAAAAGATTCATAAGCAGCCCAATCATAAGACTCTAATGAGATTCCTTCCATCTGGGGCAATGATTTTGTCTTGTTTGTTATGCTTTGATTACAGGTGCTAACAATCTCCTCTACCTGAGCTCTTTCTCTATAATCAGGTTGTACCAGCTGGCTAGGAGTGCTAGTGTAATTATTATAAGGTGGCCCAAAAGGGCCCACAGATCTGGGGTCCCTGTGCCACATATCCATAAGTTTAAACTGCAAAGGGTCTTCTTTATTGGATTGTTTAAAATATCTTTAACCAGTTTCCTTCTTTCTTATTTTTCCATCTTTTTTCCTTGGATTCATCACCATTTTACCTCTCTCTCCCTTATTTACCATAACTTTCCCACTCCTAGTTTGCACCATCTAATAAGGCTAAAATCAATAATAGTACTTAAAAGGCCTTAGAATATGGAAAAATAAGAACAGCTATACCTATTGTATCCCTTAATTGAACAGTAAGAGAATTTTCAGTCAAGTATATTATTCTAACCCCCTTAATATTCAGGAAGTAATTAATCTCTACAGCATCAAAACCCAGCTGTAATAGAGAGCAATATTACAATGGCAGATACAACAGCGCTAGGTATAATAGCAAATACAGTTGCTATATCTGAGTTATCTACAGTCCTAGAGAGAAAAAGAAAATAGAGAATATACGGGATTCAGGTCAAGCAAGTAAAACAAAAAAAATGTTAGAATCTCATTATAAAATTAAAAAAAGAGTTTATAACATTCAAACATCAGGTTGTCAGATCTCTCTTCAATTCTCCATTCTGACCCAACCCTGCAAATGACCTGGATCAAAAAAAAAGAAGAAAGCTTTGTTTCATGCATCCAGTCTCTTTCTTTCACTTTATAAATCAATAATCCCTGTAAATATATGGACCAATTGTATACAAAATGCCAGTCTCTAAATAAAATATATCAGTTCTGTGGCTCCAGTTCAGTCCAATGCAATTCTCCAGGAATATTTATTGCCTCCCTTTTATGCCAATAATGGCATGTGCAAAATATTCTGCCACAGAACACAGTGAAGCTTCTATAGATCCAATCCTCTTGCAGGGAATAAACGCAGACTTCAATAGTTCCGATTCCACACAGGAAATGCTTAAGCAGCAGCTTTACAATACTCCTCACTGCAATTTAAAAAGAAAATAATCAGGACAGCTTCACTGTTTAGGCCCTTTAAAACCAGCTATAATTATTACAATGTTTAAAAAACCTTCTCAGTTTAAAATTTAACCAAACACACTAAGATTTCTCAAAGTTAGATCGAAAGTTCACTTACTTCTATCCCCTTCAAAAAACTTTTAGTAATACACCAGAATCCACAGTTTTCAGTGGGCCATCCAAATAGCATACGAATTGAGACACCTGCTTAGGAAATGCACAGAACACCAGGTGCTAGCCATGGTTCATCACTTGCAGAGGCCAAACTAACTATGTGACAATAATATCAAACCGAGCCAAAGAAAGAAAAAGTTGGCACACATAAGAGCTTTGATCAAAGAGGTCTCGCTAGATTTTTGAAAAATAAAATTTAAAAGCTAGCAGCAGAGGAGTTAACCAGTTAGATAGACTCTGAGTTTCTTTTTCGGATGGCGTCTGTAACAGCTTCAAAGTAGCATCTGACATTTATAGCAACCAAGTCAGGTGACCCACTTATATATGGCCCCAAAAATAAATCAAATTACCTTTGCTAAAATACACTGTTTTTTCTTTTTTCTTTTATTTACTTTAAAAAGCCTAAAATTATAAGGCTAGAGTGCTATAAAACTAAAAATGCGTAAACTGGGATTAAAGGCAAAAGAAAGTAAGTCTCATAAAAAAAAAGTTCCAGTGAAGCGCAGGTAAATGGATCGAACACAAATCAGTTTTAATTCAAGTTGCTCTTTAAAATCTCTTCTTTTCCAATATTCTGCTTTCTCTTCTCTTTTCTGTCTCTCATGCCAACCTATTCCACCTCATTCAGGGCCTGTCATGCAGTTACCCTCACACATAATCTCTCCACGGCCAGCCTTTCTGAAGGGCACCCTTGTCTACCACTATCCGCACCAGGCGATGAAGCATCAGTCTCCTCAGCCCCCTGGCCTCCTCCTATGGGAAACAAAAGACACTGGGGAGAAAAATGCCAGACAAGAGACGCAAGATAGTCTGGTAAGGCATGTTAGTTAATAAACTGGTGGCATACCTTTTTTAGTATGAAATAAAACGCCTCTAGCAAGCTCTGCTCTCACAGCAACAACTCCAGCTTGTGCAGCGTGCAGCCTCTCAACCATTGTCTACATACAGCAGTCACTCCTCCGCTCTTCCCCAAAGCAGTGTGTGGCTAATGATCTCTAAACAGGGATGTGCATACTAGGGGGCACAAATTGTGTCTGGTGGCAAGCTGGTTCAAAAGCAACCTCAGGAAGTACTTCTTTACAGAAAGGTTCATAGACCTATGGAACAGCCTATCTCAGGAGGTGGTGGAATCCAAGACAGTACACAAGTTCAAACTCACATGGGATAGACATTGTGAACACATTGGAGTGCAGTCTAAATAGGGAAGGGTGCAAAAACATGGGCAGACTAGATGGAACATGAGGTCCCCATCTGCCAACAAGATTCCTATGTTCTTATGTTCCTATTATGTTCCTATAAGTGCTGAGGCTCCAGGTCCCCACCTCAGCACTTCCCCCCAATGAGTTTAGCCCTTCTTTATGACTACACTCTTTAGCACTTATGACAAAAGAACTGCTGCTCATCAAGTTCTCGCCTTCATGCGTATAGTATTAGTTAATTATTTTGCAGACTATATCATCCTCTGCTCCCTACCTGATTCACTCTATATCCTGTAGAATCTCAAGCTGTTCACTTAACAACCTGTCAGCCTAGCCTGCCTTAAATTATGTGTCTGTATATTTTTACTTATGTATTCCCTGTTATTGTAATTATGTAACCTCTGTTACCTGATGTTCTCATGTCTTTCTAGGCATGGAACCACCCTGTATCTGCTTATGTACTTGGAACCATTGTAAATGATGTAATGCCCATGTATTACTACGACATGGAACCTCTGTAAAAGAGCCTTTGGCTCAAAGGTACTTCCTAGAAATAAATAAATATTTCAAATGTGTGTTCAATGATGCCTCTGGAAAGTCTGTGTGCTTGGTTGCACTGAGCCTGTGCTGGGTGGCTAGCTTCACGAATGAAGTCATGAGGTATGTCCCCTATGGGTATCCACTGTCACCTTTGGGGGAAAGAAACACACTGTATGTCATGTATGCCCAGAACAGCAACCTCTGTGTCATATGTACACCACTATGTGTACCCACAAATCATCCAGGCTTGGACCTCCATGATGACATATGTGTGCAGAACAAGACAGGACTCTTCCAGGTTGCATGAGCTGTGTCAGCCTTGGAGACTTCACACACGTGCATGATCTTCTCCCACCTGCATCACACAAAACATGCATATTCATGATGTGGAAAGCCTTCCTGCTGAAATATATATCTTGATGTGATGGTACCATGAGGGATATATGGGTAGAGTCTATAGCACCACTGGCATTAAGGAAGTTTGCAACATTGTAGGAGTCCTCCCCTGTTTTCCTGCATGTATGCACATTCAGGGTATAGCTGCTGTGTGTACATGTTCTCAGGCAAGGGTCCAACTGCTGGTACAGTTCCTCTATGTTTCACATGTTGATCCTGAATTGGCCAATGCACTGCAGGTCTGTCACAGTTGTGGGGTCCACTCTGGGCCTGTACATGAGCTGTTGCTTAACTGCTGCAGCTTATTTTAATATAGGAGGACATTCATTTGATACCCCAGATACATTGATGTGGCAGGGCAACTGTGCACTCTATAGACTGAGCCAGCAATTGGCACCATGTCAGGTACACACAGCCCATTTGGCAGTGCACATATGATGTTATGCTGCTTTAAAGGCCTGGACATCACTGATAGGGAATGTCTGGCTGCTATGAGCACACTTGTCTATAAATACCATGGCATGGCAGCCCACATGGCTGTGTGGTGGCAGTTCTATGGCAAGGACAAAGCTTACAAACTACATCCATGTGCAGTGCCCTGGGGTCATTTTATCAAGGCCATGACCAGTGAGGGCCATGGCCACAGGGGCAGTTAGGGCACCTTTTGGCACCATCAGTGAGGCATTTGACTCAGTGCCACATGGGAGGCTGGGAAATAAGCTGGCAGGTACAAGTGCAAAGATGAAAATGGTGAGATGGGTAGTAAACTGGTTACAAGGAAAGCAGCAGAGGGTGGTGGTGGGAGGGGAGCTCTCATCTCCGAGGACAGTGACATGCAGAGTACCACAGGGCTCAGTGCTGGGACCGGTGTTGCTTGGGTTCTTCATATCAGACATCTCAATGGGCATCAAGAGCAAGATCAGTTTGTTTGCAGATGACACCAAGATTGGAACAGCAATGGATGACCAAGGAGGGTAGAATGGGTTGCAGAATGAGCTGTCAAAACTGGAGACCTGGTTGTACACCTGGCAGCTAGGGTTCAATGACAAAAAAGTGCACGGTTCTACATTTTGGGGCAAAAAACCCAAGAAGGAGCTACCAGCTTGGGGGTCATCTAGCCATGGCAGAGGAGAAGGATCTGTAAGTGATTATAATGGGCTCACTGAACGAATCAGCACAATGCAGAGAGGCAGCTTCAAAGATCAACAAAATGCTGGGTTGTGTTGCCAGGGGTATAATTTCAAGGAGAGTTGAGGTGATCCTGCCATTGTATAGGGAAGGGAAGGGAACATTGTTTAACCAGGAGTAGCATAATAAGCCAAAGCTTGTTTTCAGATGCGACCTGGGAGCACAAAGAAGTTAAGTGACTTGCTCAGGATCACACAGTATGCCCCTAGGCTGCTGAGGAATTCAAACCCAGGTCCCCAGATCTGCTGCTTAGAGCCTTATCCCACTGTGCTATACTGCCTCCATAAGGTCACTGGTTAGGCCACACCTGGAGTACTGCATGCAGTACTGGTGACCATACCTGAAGAGGGACATTGCTTTACTGGAGGGGGTGCAGCTCAGGGCAACAAAGATGATCCAGGGACAAGGGGGCATACCTTGCATGAGCAGGCTGAGGGAGCAGAACATGTACTCACTGGAGAAGAGATACGGGGGGATATGATTGAAACCTTCAAGAACATGAAGGGAATAAACAAGACAGGCATGGAGAGACTATCCAAGTTAAGGGGTAGAGACACTCAAGGTCACAATCTCAGATTGGAGGGGGAAGGTTCAGGAGGGAATTGAGAAGACACTTTTTTACAGACAGAATGGTGTCTGGGTGGAACACGTTGCTTGTGGATGTGGTATCCTGTAGAACAGTGGACTGCTTCAAAAGGGAATGGGATAGGGTAAGAGGGAGGGACAGCTGCAGTATAAGGATTGCTAGCTGCCTGCTTGAGCAGACTCAAGAGGCCATAAGGCCTTTATCTGCTGGCAAATTCATATGTTCATATGTATGTTCATATGTGATGGATCCAACCCAACTGAGTATATGTGCATTTGGGGGTCTCAGTACAATGGTAACTAGTGTTTGCTGTCAAACTCATGGCCTCTTTCCCCATCATTGCTGGATCAATGTGGTGAAACAGCAGTACACATCCTACAGTGGGGCAGTCATGGGCCAGCCATGTACAGGGAGTCTGGAGGTCAGTTACAGCCCTGGCATTTGGGACTCCTCCTGTAGCAAGTCCAGGTGTTGTCTTTTTAGATTGTAATGAACGTCAGTTGGTTTCTTACTAAACTGATTGCAACTGCATAATGCAATCAAATGAAATCAAGACTGGGCAATGATGCTGTGATGGCCAGCTCAGGTGAAAAAACCATCAGGGTCTGCATCAGATGTTGGGGCATATACAGTGCTGCAGCCAAGTCACTGTCAACAGGGGCAGGTTCAGGACTGCTGTTACCCATGTGGGCTTTAAGCAGTTCTGATGGATGGCCTTGTTGGTTGCCATAAGCCATGACCCTAAGGATGCACCTCCAACAACTGTTAGCTAATTTGTGCAGTGCTTATTTATTAATTCCAAAGGTTTAGAATTAATAAATATCTATAATAACTGGTCAGCCATTTTTCTCAATGTACTGACCAGGTTGATATTTTCCATAATAACCGGCTGGTTGTTATGACATTCATGAGCCATGCCAGTCAAACTATGCTGCTGCCTCATTGGCCAACATTCTGTATGTGGGCGGGGGCCAAACAGTCTCACAAACTGCTGGAGAAAAATTGCTGGCCTGTTATTATAAAAAATAAAAGATGGGGAGGGTGTTTCATATGAGAATTTAATGCACACCCTTGTTGTGGGATGCTTTGATAAACCCCTCGGGCTTTTCCCTCGGGGTTTATGTAGCATCCCACAACTCGAGTGTGCATTAAATTCTCATATCAAACCCTTCCCCATCCATTATTCTCTATATAATTCCCACAAGAACCAGAGCTGATATCCTGTAGCTGGAGAATTTCAAGGGCTATGGAACTAAATCAATCAATCAATCAATCTACAGTATTTTACTAGGCAAATCACCATTGAGAAAGACTCATTTGCAAGGTAAACCTGGATAGGTCATGTACAATCTATACAAATTACAGTAGGCAACGCGCAGAATAATACAGTTACAATAAAGTATAAGAATACAGTGCATTTCTACCAATCTTGTAATGAAATTTACATGGCAATATGAGCAATATATACAATACATACACTAGAGTTTTGAGATTGTATAGACAATATGTACAATACATACACTACAGTTTTATTGCAATTATATAGACAACTTGTACAATACATATACTACAGTTTTCTAGAGACTAGGTGAGGAGAAGGTAGGGATAATAGAGGCAAGGAAGTGGCTAGGAGTAGCGGTAAGAGAGGGAGGTGAAAAGGGAAGGGGAGGTCTGGGGATGTCTAGAGTGTAGAAGGGAGGGATAGGAAAGTGAGCATGAGGAGTGGCCAAGCTGTGGGGTACTATGCAAGGATCACAGTAATATGTGGCAACTATTTAAACCAATTGCAGGATTCTCTGAATGTGCATAAGAACAGAGAATTAAAGAGGTCCATATTTACAGGAATAGTAAGCTTTAAAGTATTTTGCATGGTATTCCCTACCACTGGAAGGGCATGGCTTATTGCCACTGCACCATGTTGCGTCCTGACCTTAGGGACAATCACAGAAATGATGGAATGGCTTCTCAGCGCATAGCAACCAGTGGTGGAGACCTACAGGCAGTCAGAAATTGTCCTTTCTCCATCATGTGTAAAAGTCACCCAAACCAGCAAATGTTACAGACAGGGACATGATTCTGCATATGGAAAAAAGCTCATCCTCCCAGTGTGTAAGGGCTGGGGCTTGTGAATGTAGCCAGAGCTTTGTGATTTTTTTAGGCTGAAATATAAATAGAGTCAGTGGATATTTATGAGCTGCATCTGTTATTGTGTCTGGGAATATATTATGTAAAGCAAGGTCTAGTGTTACATGAACCTCTGATATTACTTGTTGAATATCTGTTAAGACTGATTGCCTGAAGTCCTGTATGACTTGGCATTCTTAAGAAATACGGGTATAGATGGTCTGTATTGCAGTCACATCCCTTCCAACAGGTGGGAGGTAATGTGGGTTTGTATTTGCAGTAACTATTGTGGGACAATGCTTGGAAAACCCATAAATCCTCCAGACATAGAAACATAGAAGTTGATGGCAGATAAGGATCGCAAGGCCCATCCAGTCTATCCATTTCTTTTTCTACCTTATGTATGTGCCATCGGCCTTTGCTCTGTCAATGGCCTATCTAATCAAACTCATCTGTATTGCTCCCTTATGCCTATCCCATGCCTGTTTGAAGCCTGTGCACTGTATTCATATCCATCACTTCCTGAGGCAGGCCGTTCCATGCATCCACCACCCTTTCTATGAAAAAGAACTTCCTCACATTACCCCCTTAATCAACCTCCCCTCTAATCTCATGCTGTGTTCTCTTGTCCTGCTATGTTTCTTATATTGAAACATGTTAGACTCTTTCACCTTGTTAATGCCCTTAAGGTGTTTGAATGTTTTGATCATATCACCTCTCTCCCTTCTTTGCTCTAGGGTATACATACTGAGCTCCGTTAATCTGTCTTCATATGTTTTCTGATGCAGTCCATGCACAATTTTGGTTGCCATTCTCTGGACTGCCTCAATTTGGATAATGTCCTCGTGAAGGTGTGGACTCCAGTACTGCATGCAGTACTCCAGATTGGGTCTAACCAGTGTCTTGAAAAGAGGGATTATTACCTCCTTCTTATGACTTGTGATACCCCGGCTAATACTCCCCAACATCCCTCTAGCCTTACCTACTGCTTTAGTGGTCTGCTTGGATGATTTCAGGTAATCGGTGATGATGACACCCAAGTCTCTTTCTTCCCTTGTGACTGCCAGCAACTCCCCTCCCAGCCTATAGGTGGCTTCAGGGTTTCTCTTCCCTATGTGCATGATCTTGCACTTCTTTGCATTAAACCCCAGTTGCCACTCTTCTGACCATTTTTCTAGTTTATCTAGATCTCTTCTCATTCTGTCCATCCCATCTGGATCATCTACACTGTTGCAGATCTTGGCGTCATCTGCAAACAGACAAACCTTACCCTTCAGTCCATCTGCAATGTCACTGATGAAGATATTGAAGAGGACTGGCCCCAGGACTGATCACTGAGGTACCCCACTTGTGACTTGCATCTCTTTTGACTGTACCGTTTACCGCAACTCTCTGTTTTCTGCCCATCAACCAGTTTGCCACCCAGTTGACCAACTTCTGACCCACCTTGAGCCTACCCAGCTTATTAATCAATCTTCTATGTGGAACAGTATTGAAAGCTTTGCTGAAGTCAAGGTAGGCAGCAACAACTGCTATCCCTTGGTCCACCACTCTGGTTATCCAGTCAAAGAAATCCATGAGATTAGTTTGACAGGACCTTCCTTTTGTAAACTCATGCTGTCTTGTTTCCTGTGTTCCTATGGATTCCAGGTGTTGCACTATCCTTTCCTTAAGGAGTGCCTCCATAATCTTGCCCACTACTGAGGTAAGACTGACTGGTCTGTAGTTCCCTGTCTCCTCTCTGCTACCACTCTTGTGGAGTGGGATCACATGAGCCCTTCTCCAGTCTTCAGGGACCTCTCCTGTGCTCAGAGACTCACTAAACAGTTCTGATAATGACTCTGTTAGTTCCACCCTTAGCTCCTTTAGTACCCTGGGATGTATGCCATCAGGTCCCATTGCCTCGTCCACCCTGAGCTTATCGAGCTCCTATTGGACCCTTTCTTTTGTGAAGGGACTAGTGAACACCTCCCTCCCCCCTGTGTCCATGGAGCTGAGCTGTGGGCCCTGCCCTACCTTCTCCTCAGCAAATATTGAGCAGAAGTGTCTATTTAAGATAGATGCTTTAACATGGTCCTCCTCCTCACATGCCCCCCTTATCCCCTTTGATCTTAGCAATACCCCCTCTGGACTTTCTCCTTTCACTAATGTATCTATAGAAAGTTTTGTCACCTTCTTTTACTGTTTGTGCTAGTGTTTCCTTAGTTTGGGCCTTTGCCTTCCTTACTGCCTTCCCTCCTTCCCTTAGGGAAGTTGGTATGCCTCCCTATCTTCATCCTGCTGTGTTCCCTTATATTTCCTGAAGGCCAGTCTTTTGGCTCTGACCTTTTCTGCTACTGGTTTTGAGAACCAAAGTGGTTTCCTTCTTCTTCTTCTTTTGCACTTCCTTTTCTCTCTAACACAATGGGATGTTGCTTCAAGTATGGCATCTTTAATGCTTGCCCACTTTGCCTGTACCCCCTCACCTGTATTTCTTTTTGCCAGGGCTAGCTTAACTCTGTTGACCATCTTATCAAAGTCAGCTCCTCTGAAGTCCCATATTTGTGCATTGGAATGGGATGATTTAGTTCTAGTGGCCAAATGGAACCATGCCATGTGATGGTCACTGGCACCCAGGTTACCTTCTACCTGGAGATCTGCAATCCTTTCCCTGTTAGTCAGTACTAGATCTAGGATAGCTCTGTCTCTTGTGGGTTGTTGCACCAGTTGTTTGAGGCCCTCCCCTTGCAGGGAATCCACCATGTGTCTAGTTCTGGCAGATGTTCCTGCTGGTATTGACCAGTCTGTATCTGGCTTTTTGAAGTCTCCCATTATCAGAACCTCCCCTTTAGCTGTCATGTTTTGTATATCTTCTAACAGTAATGTGTCTGTGTCCTCCCCCTGGTCTGGAGGCCTGTAGACAACCCCATTTCGTATGGCAGTCCCATTTCCTGTTTCCAGGGTGACCCACAGTTCTGGCCCCTTATGTGTATTCTGAATTTCTGTAGTTTTGATATTTTCATTGACATAAAGGGCCACTCCACCCCCCGCCCTTTTTGCACCTTGTTCTCTTCTGAACAGTACACAGCCAGGTACTGAAGCCTCTCAAGTGTGGTTACTGGTAAATCATGTCTCGCTAATGGCTACTATGTCCAGTTTAGCCTCTATCATTATTGCCTGCAGGTCTGGGATCTTGTTTCCCAGACTGCGAGCATTTGTGTACATGATTTTATATTGGCCAGATTTTGGTGTGTTAGTTGTTGGCGAGGTCTGGCATTTCCCCTGTGCATCGTATGGGGAGCCAGACCTTTTTCCTTACCTGTTAATGCAAATGAACTACAAACATGCTGAACTCCTGTTTGACCACTAGCTGAGAGGGGAAGGGGTGTTCTTCCCATTAGACATTTGGGGTGCTGCATCCCTCTCTCCATTTGCTAGTTTACATAGTCTGCAAAGATGTCAAGCTTCTGCCCCAGTGCACTGACTCCCTCCTTAGTCAGATGCAGTCCATCAAATTTAAAGAACTTTCACTCCTTAAACTGTTGCCAGTTCCCTACAAATATGTGTAATTTTTTCTGGCACCAGCTCTTGAACCACATGTTCAGCTCCCCTTCTCTGACCTTCAAAAATGATTTATTTTATTTTATTTTAGTCTTTGGTAACTGGAAGGTCCACTAGGCACAAGTGCCTCTTTTCAGGGGTGACCTGAGAGCACTGGGCTAGCTCAGAGTCACACAGTATGCAAGTGGAAGTTGTGAGAATCAAACCCAGGTCTGGTCTGCTGGAGGTACCAAGCTTGTTCACACCTCATTATTCTATTTATTTATTTTATTTATTTGACAGTCAGATTTGCAACCTTAGATTCATAGACTCATTTACAAGGGCACCTCGTCGCAGGGAGGGTAGACATGGTTACAGTGTGAGGTACAACAGTGGTAACATACAGGTGCAATACAGATAACAATAAGAACACATTACAATAGTGGGTTGCAGATAAAGTTGCATACGGTAAATTACAATCGTGTAAAATATTATAATAATAGAAGGTACAACACTGGACGTACCAGGGAGAAATACCTATGAGGAAAGATTGGGGGGAGGGAATGGGGAGGTGAAATAGCAGTGCAATGGACATTGTCAAGGCTATGGGCCAGATGGGAGGGATGCCACCATTAAATTAATTAAGGGCATTTACAGCTTCGGGCATCAAAGAGGAGGTTACGTAGAGCGACTTTGAAAGGATCAATTTTGGTAGAATTAGTGACAGAGGGCGGGAGGGAGCTGAACCATGTGGGATGCGGTAGTGGAAGAACCTTTGGGCTAAAAAGGTCTTGGTATGGGGCACCTGAAAGGTGGCCTTAACTGAGCTACAGGTGGCAACAGATGGGGATGCACGCAGCAGGGACCTGGTAACTGCTGGGGGGCAAGAGTCCTAGCAGGGATTTTTGGGCAATTAAGCAGGTTTGGTAGCGCAGGTGCTCCTCAAAGGTGAGCAGGTTGGTGGTGAAATAGAGCAGGCAAGTATGAGTGTGGTGGGATGTGCCGGTCAGGAGCCTGCAGGCCTTGTTTACCGAGGTCTGGATTTTGGCGAGGGTGGTATTGTCGGCTGTGGCATAGATGGGTAGGCCGTAGTCGACTAAAGACAGGATGAAGGAGTTGATGGCCAGTCAGAGGGTGGTTTGGGGGAGGCAATCTCTATGTCAATAGAGAAGGCCAATATGAGAAGTTATAGCTGAGGACAGGGTATTGATGTGGGTGCAGAAGGTAAGAGCTGAGTCGAAGGTGATGCCCAGGTACTTGCTGGATGACACCTGCTTGAGAGGGTGTGGATTACTGGGGAGAATGCAGAGGAGGGCATTTTTGGCCTTATTCTGGTGATGAGAAAAAAGCATGGATTTGGTTTTCTTGAGGTTAATGACCAGCCGATGGTCAAGGAACCACTTTTCGGCTTGGTTGAACGTATGCTGCAGGGATTCCTGTAGTGATGCGGGGTCTGGGTGGGAGGCAAAGAGGACTGCATCATTGGCACAGAGGAGCATATTGCCCTAAGCAGGAGCCAGAGAGAGTGTTGAGAAAGAGGCTGAACAGAATGGGGCCTAGGATGGAACCCTGGGGGACCCCAGAGCGAACGAGCAGGGTATTGGATAGGGTGCCATTTACTTTCACATGCTGGGATCTGGTAGAGAGGTAACTGGTGAACCAAGCAAGGGGGCCGGGGAGGAGTTAAGTTGGTGGAGGGAGTCAAGTAGGAAGGGATGACAGACAGTGTCAAAGGACTTGGAGAGGTCAATGAATACTGCACCCGCAACGTGATCAGAGTTGAGAGCAGAGTGGAGGTGCTGGGTGAACTCCAGGAGGGCTGTAGAGGTGCTGTGTCCAGGGCAGAATCCATGTTGTTCCGGACACTTCAGGTCGTATTTGCCAGGTACTCAGAGAGCTGAATGGACACTATTTTTTCTAGTGCTTTAGAGAGTGGTGGGAGAATGGAAAAGGCCTGAAATTGATAGGGGAGGTTCTATCTACACTCTTATGGATTGGGGGGATTTCTGAAATTTGCCAAGCACTTGGAAATTGACCAAGACATAGTGACTGGTTTAAAAGGTCGGTGAGAGGGGCTAGTACAGTTTTCAAGACTAATCAGAGAATCCTGGAGTCCAGGGGATCACAGCTGGGGTTGTTGCTAGCTAGGGCTTTTTACAGATGAGACCTGGCTTCAAGGGGGATATGGCACGCAGAACCTCTAGGCTATACTGTTATTCTCCCCCAAGACTTCACCATCTACTGTACCCTACGCAGTGCCTGCACCAAAGCCATCTGCCTTGCTAAGGCAGAATATTTCCAGTCCACCTTTAATACCAACATTAATAACCCATCAAAATTTCAGAAAGTTGTTCACTGTCTCTTCTCAAGTCATACCCCAGACCCCTATGCTCATTATGAACAACCAGCTCACTGCCGACTACCCCACAGTTTCTGCTGAATTTAATTCCTATTTACCTGGTTTACCTCCACCATCTTAACTTCACTCCCACACCACCCTGCCTCCTCCGCTGCCCACCTACATCATCAGTCAGTGGAGAGCATCGCCTTCTCACCCATCTCACCAAATGACACCTTAAAGGCTCTATTATCTCTAAACCCATCAAAGGGCCACTCCCCTGATGGCCTTGACCCTAAACTGGTTTAACTCTCTGCAACTGCTGCTTCCCTCCCACTTACTGATCTCATCAATCTATCTTTCCACACTGAGTCTATCCCTGCTGCCTGAAACATTCCATGGTTCTCCCCCTACCCAAGAGACATGACCTTTCATCTCCAGAGAATTACTACCCTATCTCACACCTTCCCACCCTTGCAAAACTTCAGGAACACCTTGTTCTCTCCCAACACTCCTCCTTTCTTGATGTCTCCTCCTCCTCCTTCACTCTTTTTCAATCTGATTTTTGGAACAACCATTCCACAGCTACCTCCCTACTAAGACTCACTGACTTTATCCATACAGCCATGGATAAAGGTCACATCACCTCGGCAATCTTTGTCAGCCTTGCCAAGGCCTTCGATACTGTCTCCCACTCCCTCCTCCTTGAATCCCTGTCATCAGCTGGCTTGTCTCAGTTGGCCTGTAACTGGGTCTGGGCCTACCTCATAGACAGAAGTCAATTAAAATAGCTGACTCTATATCCCCTCTGCTACCCATTTCTGCTGATGTGCCTCAAGGCTCCATACTTGGCCCATTCTCATTCTCAATATTTCTGAATGACCTCCCATCAGTTTGCTCCTCATCTCTTATTCATATGTACACTGATGACACAATCTTGTTCACCTCTGGCCCATTTCCTTCCGATGTGTCTTCCAGACTACAGCTTGACTTCATAAATTTTCAGTGTTGGCTAAGATCACATCAACTTCTCCTCAATGCCAAGAAGACAGTCTTCATGACCTTTGGCACTAGGCAGAGACTCTCTAGGATGCCCTCCCTCCCCTCATTCCACACCCTTGATGGGACTACCTTAGAGGACACTTCCTCTTTTGAACACCTGGGTGTTTGCCCAGACCAACACCTAGACTTTTCTCTTCATATCAATGCCATCCTGCATAAACTGCACCCCAAGCTTGGCACCCTTTACAGGAACCACAATTCATTACCTCTGCTGGTTTGGCGTGCTCTTGTGCAGAAAATGATATTACCTATATCTGACTATTGTGACATAGTCTACAGTGCTGCTCCCAAGTCTTCCTGCATCAGATTGGATGCCCTCTTCAGTGGGTTCTATGTGATAATGGCAAGCACGGAACGGCGACCCGCATTATTGTGATGTCAGGGTGGCAAAAACAATTTTGCCACCCTGACTTCTCGCACACAGAAGAAAAAGCACTGGAGACTTAAAGCATTTCTTCCTTGGGGGTTGTGCTCCCATCCCCCATGGGGGCTTCACCCCACACCACACAACTTATGAATTCTCAACTGGGGTGCATGTCAAGGAGGGCCAAAGCAATAAAAAAAGAGTTTTGGCCGGGAACAAAAACCACAGTAGCGCCCAGACCTAGACCAGAAACCAGAATCCCAGGCACCACAATCGAGGCTAACCCCGATGCCATGGCACAGCCTGGCAGCCTACCACAGTGCCACCCCTATATCCCTCCCCTCCCAGGCCACGCCACCGTGCTCGCTCCCACCCATGCGCGTGTACATATAGTGACGTCCTATTGCTACAGTCACCTACCCCACCACATCCGGTCGCCCTCCTCCCCCTCACCATTCAGGCTTTCATTCCACACCATGTCACTGTTTCAGATGGCACCTTACTTCAGGCACCCACCTCATGTGCTACCCATCAATGGCTTCTGTCACTTTGCTCTTGACGCCCGCTCCCACACTAACCACTGTTCCCTGTACAATTCTCTCACCTTCCCCTCCCTTGAATACAGGTGCCTCTCCTACTGTGCTAAGTACATGTCTAAATACTGGCTTGGGACTCTCCCCTCCTATCTCGCTGCCTCTCTTTCCTTTCATCCTCCCTCCTCCCACCACCTCAGGTCCACTGACACTTGCACTCTAGCCATTCCATGTCACTCCACCACCACCGGTCAGTTAGCTTTCTCCTACCACTTCTCAATGCTTTGGAACTCCCCTGCCATGTCCTATCAGGTTCTCCTCATCTGCATCTTCTATCTCTGTAGCCCTTCATGACTTCTATTCCCCTAACTGCACTTGCTCTTAGCCCCTTCTCTATCCACTCCCAAGCCCCTTTTTCCCCAAGTCCTGCTACACTTCAAATTGACACAATACACCAGCTACTGGTCCTCCTTTTCCCCACCCTATCCCACTCCAGTTGCTAATCCCTCACCCCTCTTTCTCTTTCCTCTCTCTGCCACTCCTCCATGGCTCCCAATTTACAACTTTTCCTCCCTCTTCCTGCCACCTCTCTGCATGGTTTCTCACTGCTAGTGCTCTTGCCCCTTTGCAGGGTTCTCTACATCCTGAAGGGGGGGCAGATCCTGACCCTAATCTGCTTTCCTACACTCTCTGTTCCTCCCACATCCCTATCCCATTACTGGGATCCATGCAGCCAGTTGGTGTGCACTAATTAGTTCTACTGATTACTTCCATCATTGTTCTAATCCTTCCTGCCACACTTTTCTCTCTCCTCCCCCTCTGCCTTCTCACTTTCTGTCTGCCTTTATCCTGGCCCCTTGCAGGGTTCCTCACATTCTGAAAGGGAATGCTTTCTGTAGCCTTCCTCTCACCCATCCTCCTCCCTTCCCCCTACTTTCTACCATTTCCCTCAGTTTCCCAACCCTTCCTCCTCCTCTCCTCCTCTCCATTGCTCTACTCTCTATCATTACCCTCACTCTCCCTCATCCTTCCTCCTCCCTTCCCCCTACTTTCTACCATTTCCTTCAGTTTCCCCACCCTTCCTCCTCCTCTCCTCCTCTCCATTGCTCTACTCTCTATCATTACCCTCACTCTCCCTCATCCTTCCTCCTCCCTTCCCCCTACTTTCTACCATTTCCCCAGTTTCCCCACCTTCCTCCTCCTCCTCCTCTCCATTGCTCTCTACTCTATCATTACCCTCACTCTCCTCATCCTTCCTCCTCACCTCCCTCTCTTCCATTTTCTCCTTCCCCAATCTGTCAAATAACCTCCCCTTGCTTTTCCCCTTCCCCCCTCCCAAACCCCTCTTTACCTTGTTCACTCTCCCCTGTTGTTCCTGACCCCCTTGCAGGGTTATCTGCATCCTGAAGAGGACATTTGCTCTAACCACCACACCCCCACACTTTTTACCATTGCTCTCCTTTTCTATCCAGTCTGTCTCATAATACTCCCCTCCTTCTCTCCCTTCCAAATATGACCTCTCTTTTTTCAACCACATCACCGAAGTGCCATCCCTTAGTCCTACGTAAGCACTTCTCATCTGTTTCAAACAACCTCTAGCACTTCAACTATGATTTTCTCCACTAATTCATACCCTACAGGACTTCCTGCTGTCAATTACTACCCCGTCACTAGTTGCCATCGTCACTAGTTCAAACATGGCCTGTCACCCTGACTGGGAAGCCTGGTTCACTCTCTATGACTATACAATGTCTTTTGGATAATTTGTGCTTGCACTTCTCATATATTTGTTATGTAATTGTTCTGTACAATTAATATGTTGTTTGTTTTATTAATTTTGCTTGTATTGCTCCAGTAACTGATTTGCAATTGTTCATTCTCCCAACTTTGAAGACCCTCCTCCCCGGATGCTTCGGGAAATGAGCTGTTCTCAGCTCATGTTGTCTTTCCTGGTGAAACATTTTGTGAATAAATAAACAAATAAAAAATAAATAAGTTATAGGAATACTGAAGAAGTTGCTGCCATTTTTTAAGTGTATTCACATTGTATATGGAAAGCAATCATCTTGTGTTGTTTTATAAGTGCTGGAGTCCATTCTGTGTCAGAACGTGGGTTTTGAATTTGTGCCTTCCATAGCTTAAGGATGTCCTTGTAAGTCATCTTCTTCGAGGTCTGGAGTGCTGAATAGCAATGTGGAATTAAACATGCCAGGATTTCTCCCCATCTGACTTAGTGAAGAAGCTCAATACAAGGGTAAGTAGCTGTGACAATATTCTAACTCTTCTCTGTCATCAAATAGTCACAGATTTGTGGAAATCTATAATGATCTCTTTGTGGCAATGGAAAATCTGATTGGATTTGTGCAAAAGTTTTCAAAACTTCTGAATGTTAAAATTGTTAAAGCTATGACTGGTACACCCTGCCCCAATTTATTTTTAATCCTGGATCTGTTTGGGCTGGTAAGAATGTTTTAGTATATGTTATGTTCTTGAGTAGGAGTCTGTCAGTAGGGGCTGGGATACATTTATTCAAGCTGTTCAATATTTCAAGATGTTGTAGTAGAGATACAAATTGATTTCCTTTAATGGCTGCAACAGAGGCAGAGAAAATTGCATTGAGTCAACATCTGGGAGATACTGTCTAAGCTCTTTGTCTTTCCAATGACTGTTATTATGTAAGCATTAACACAGAACAAGGTATGCTGATAATGTGGATTAACGCAGACCTCAGGGGCATTGTGAGGCACAAGTGCGCAGTCTGAGTGCCCCCACAGCCCTGAGATGTGTGTTAATCCACATTATCAGCATACCCTGGAGTGCATTAATGCACTTATTACATGGATTATGTTTCACAGCAAAAAAATATCAAAACAGGTGTTTCTTTACTGTTTAAACTGCAAAAAATTACAGAATCCTGCCACCTTGAGAAATAGTCCGTAAACAAAAAAACAACATAGCCCTGTAATTATGTGCATAGAAATGTAACACATACAGTATTCACATCATCTGTTACATTTCTTATCATCAGAACCTCTGCTACCGTGCGTAACATGCCAATTAACAACCCCCCCAAACCCACATGCTGCATGTGCCTCTGGTGCTGTGCAATGTCTTGGTTCCAAGGGGGGAGGGGGAGCCAGAAATATTCAATGAAGGACAGAGAGATAGTGGCAGAGAAGAGCACCACACATAAACTGCCCTGCAAACAATGCACATTGAAGCAACTGCACTTTCCAGGTCCTGACCTTCTGGAGAGAGACAGAGAAAGAGACACGATGGTTCAGTGAGAATGTTCCTTACTGGACAGTGAGATGCATAAGCTTAATGCACCCTGAGCTGCATGCATTCTGTGACACTGTCCCACATTCTTTATCTCTATCTTTCCCAGTCTCCTCGCACTACCCACTGTCTTGCCACTAAACAACTGCCCTGTCCACTCTTCACTGTGTGCCCGCTTCCTCAAGTTCCACTTGGCAGATGGGTAGGGAGACATAGTGCTGTGACTGCATCACAGGGCCACTTCTTTTACATGTGTGGCTGTCCCCTTTTGGCACTGTCTCTGACACTCCTAGTGTGCTTTGTTTGTGGGGGGCGACCTGCTTCCCCTCTGACAGCACTCACAAGAAATCCCAGTCATCAGCCAACACAGAGGACAAGGACAAATCACTTTCCAGACTGCATGTCACAAAACTGCTGAGACTGCACTCTGTGCATCAATTTGTCCATGTCCTCTGTGTGGGGTAATGGGTAGCTAAGGAATGCATTCAGTGTGGCTCTGTCAGAGTCAGGGATCTGATCTGAAGAGAAAACAAGTGTATATGCAATCATTGATGGGTGATTGGGGCTTCAGTGGGTTGAGGAGGCCAATAGTACATTGGGGACAGGTCTGCTGCTCACCTTCTGTGAGTCACCCTCTTAACTGCATTTACAAATGGCTGCTGTCAACTTTTTTAGCCTTGCTGTTTGAAACAGATACCAATCAGTCCCTTGATTCTTGATTGTTTCTAGGCTGCACCTCATCACCCTGAGCATGCTGATAATGTGCATTATCACACAGTCAGGTGATAGCCACCATCCAATCAAATGACTCCCTCAGGAGACCCATGTAATAATTGGGTTTATCCAATTATATATACAGTATGTTTCAGATGTGCTGCCATAAAATATGATTATAGCTGTTGTAATATTAGACCCTTCAATGATTTTGTCAATTGCTAATTTTGATATGCTACCTTTGGCCATTTTCTATCCTAAAGAAAGCTAGAAATGAATTTGTTCCACCTTTTAAATGTTCACATTAGAAGGGTAACTGGCAAAGTTTAAATAAGTACAACAGTCTGGGAAGTAGGTTCTTTCAAGTGGTCTCTATCTTGCTGATTAATGGTAGGGGAAGGATTTGCCACTGTTGGAGATCTGTTGTAAAGCTGGACATCAGGGCTGCATAGATTATAGTACTTCTATAAGCTGACCAGGACCCAATGGTATAAACAACCCCAGGTATTTTATGGATTTTTATTTATGTATATATGTATGTGTTTATTTAGTTTTTGTTGACTAGGAAGGCGGGACTAGGCAATTCTGCCTATTTTCTGCCTTGTCTGGGGAGGGGTAGGGGAAGAAAATGCAACTGACTTACAGAACCAGATTAACCTGGGGTAGGAGGGGGCTCTGCCCGGAAGGCATATGGAGAGCAGCATGGCACCAGTTTTAAGATGCCGGCAGAGCTGAGCAGTGAACAACTCTCCCCTCCTAGGTAACACACATGACTTCCAGAAAGGTGTATGCAACTATTGATTCATTTCATAAGATTTTGTTCGAGCAGCAAGAAGAGAAGCAGTTTTTTAAAACATTCAGTATGTCTGGTCGACTAGAGCATATATCCCTGAAGTTAGGGAAAGGAAGAACAAGAACCTGTGGGGCTACCAGAAAGAAAATGGCTGCTAATCTGACGCAGACTATGGTGAGTAAATCCAGGACACCACCAGTTATGAAATCAACCGGGACTAATGACCAAACTGCAAGTAATCATATGGAAACCAGGATTTTCCCTATGTTTCAACAACCGCTGATGAGAAACAATTTACCTGGCACATCAACAGGAGAAAAGCTGAACTTAAATGAAGAGGTCCAGCAAAAAACACCAGAACAGCTTGCTGGTATACCTCCTATTTTTCAAAAGGAACTTCCTGATAAAACAATACAGCATACACAGCAAAATCATGAGTCTGGAGATGGAACTATTTCTGAAATACCCAGAGTTGCATCTACCTTAGAAGATCCTATTATTACTATGAAGGAAATTTCTTCTGAACTGACCAGATGGCTTCCAAATATAGCTGAAGAGGCAACAGGGGTTCCGTTAAAAAACAAAAATGTTGTGAACACTACGCAATTACATAGTGAACCTAATACTGTTGTAGCTCAATCAGTAACTAATGAAGAAATGCAAGATGTGCCAGGTAATTTAAACGAACAACAGCCGAAGTTAAATTTAGAACAAGGTTCAGAAAATACTTCACAATCAGAATGGGAGTCAGAAAACTAGAGGTCTGATATGGAAGAACCTCCTATTTGAGCAAAATATTTAATTCAAAAGGTTTTTGACATTGCAACTAATATGAACTGATTAATGGCAATTCAGAAAAAATTGGAAGCTTACTTTGAACTGATGCAACAAATAGTTAATGAAAATGCTAGATTAAAAACTGAATTTGCTGACTTGAAACAAGTAACAACAAAAATGCAAGATGACCTTTGTACTCTATCGCTGGCTGTAACAAAATTACAAAAAGAGCGTTACGATCTACAGGAAAAACTTTTGGACTTTGAATTGCATGCCAGAAGGAAAAATATTAGACTGTTAGGAATACCGGAACAGTGGGACAATTCAGAAACCTTGAAATAATCTTTTAAAGTAATAGCAGCCACATATTTAGATACAAATGCTGATAGTATTACAATGGACATTGACTGAGTTCAGAGGAGTTTCAGACAATGACCTACTGACTTTGAACCACCTAGGCCAGTAATTTTGAAATTTATGAGATCTACTGATAAAGAAAAACTCATGAATGCAGTTTATAAGGAAAAAAAGAGTTATCGTAGATGGGGCCCAAACTGCTGTTTATAATGATCTGCCTTTTGAAATTATACAGCAAAGAAATCAATTTAATGACATAAGAGCTAGACTTTGGAATAAGGGATATAAAGCAACAATGATAATGCCTGCAAAAATTAAACTGATTTTGTATAACAAAAGATATGTATTTGATGCAGTGCAGGAGGCTAAGCAACAACTGAGAGATTTAACTCCTGAGATATTTAATTAATGATGCTCCCTATTTCTGAGTGTTAAATTGAAATTGATCTGTGCATGGGGGGGCACACTGCAAAGACACCATGATGGGTTTGCCTTCTGATAGTTTAAGGAACTGTTTTTTGGAGTGGAATTTGTGCAGTTCTGGATAGGAACTGCCATAGTTACTTATCTTTTTCTATGTATTTTTCTTTTTAATCTTTGTTGTTTGGATTTTTTTTGTTGCTTTCTTGGATGTTGTTATTTTTAGGGAGGGTATATAACCCAGGACAGAGGCTCTGAAAGAAAGAAATATGAAAGTTCGAATTTAAAGCTTTGGAAGGGGAAAAGATATATTGAAAATAATTATCTGGATCTTAACGGAAGCCATATCTTTTAGTATTACATTTTTTAGTGGCGGTAACACAAATTAAAATAGCCTCCCTAAATGTGAATTGCTTAAACACTCCTATAAGAAGAAATAGAATACTAACATATTTTAGAAAAAGCCCTGGCTAATATTAGTTGCCTTCAAGAAACACACCTGGATGAAAAAGAAAGTAAAAATTAAAAACTAAATGGTGTAATCAGTGTTTTCTTAGTGTGGGTACTAGAAAGAGTAGAGGGTTAATTATATTAATAAGAGGTAGTCTGGGGATAAAAGTTATAGACACTTTTAGGGATACAGAAGGAAGGATATGTTTAATTAAACTACAAGTTGATCAACACTGCTAAGCTATTGGGTCAGTTTATGCACCATTTATTAATTATGCAGATATTCTTCTAAATTTGGAGAAGGACTTCAAAAGCTTCAAGCAAATGATATAATATTGGCACGTGATTTTAATGCATTAATTGACCCACAAATAGACAAATCAACACCCCCTACATTAGAAAACTTAAATATAGACAATAAATTAGTTAATTTCATGAATATGGAATCATTAGTTGATTCATGGAGAATTATTAATGGGAATATTATAGAATATACACATTTTGATAAAAAAAACTCAGTCCTTTTCAAGAATAGATTATATCTTAACCTCTAGTAATTTAGTTAACGATTTGAACAAAGTTGAGAAAGATTTGATATGCATTTTAGATCATGCCTTAATTAGTATTGAAATAACTATAACAAAACATTTAACATACAAGACAGTTAATTGGTCTTTTAATAATTACCTTTTAAAAGATCCTCAATTTGTGCAGTATATAAAGCAAAAAATAGATGAGTATTGGGAAAATAATTTCAAACAAGGATGTTTAGTTACTCAAATATGGGATGCATTTAAAGCAAAAATAAGAGGTTATATCATGTCATTCAATATTAGGAAAAAAGATAATTTAGGAAAATAAATAATGAAATAGAAAATAGATTGAAACAGTTAGATAAGTTGATAATAAATAACTATGATAAATATTATAAGGAATGGGAGGAATATAGAATGAAAAAGTTACAAATTATTAATGAAGAGTCTATGAGGATTACAAGGGGATTAAAGAAAATTAGATATTTTCATGCAGATAAATCAGGAAAATGTTTAGCTTCATCATTAAGGAAAGAAAAACAAAAGAATATTATTACACAAATTGAGGATACAGAAGGAGAAATAACAACAAATTACCTAGATATTGCTACAGTGTTTGTAAATTATTATAAGGCCATATACCAAAAAAACTTACAAACTGAACAAATAACACAAATAACTTTATTCAGGAGTCAGGAATTAAACCATTTAACTTTGAATACTATAATATTAATCAAAGGGAAATGATGCAAACAATTAAGAAACTCCCCGAAAATAAATCACCTAGACAAGACAACTTTACAAATGAATTTTATATAGCCTTTGCTAGTCAGATTTCTGAATGGATAGAAAAAATGACATTAGAAGTCTCAGCAGAAGACAACACAATGTTGCCATCTTCAATGCAGCAAGTAAAGGTTATATTAATTCAGAAACCAGATAAGCCACATGAATTCCTAGACAGCTATAGACCTATAGCACTGTTAAACACAGATTATAAGTAGATATCAAAAATAATAAATAATAGACTACAAACTCATATCCAATCTTTTATTCATCATAGTCAATACAACTTTATCCCAGGCTGAAAAATCACTCAAGCTATTTATAAAATTCAAGCAATTATCTCAATAGTTAAAAATAACATTCAATATAAACAAGACACCTTTTATACAGTAGCAATAGATGCAATAAAGGCTTTTGATTTCATTAACAGAAAGTTTATGTTTCAGGTGTTACAGTATTGGGGAATCCCTAAGGATATTTTGAAGTTAGTGTCAAGCTTGTATTATAATACTAAGGTTAAAATCCAAGCAAATAAGTTTCTTTCTGAGGAGTTTAGTATGGAGAACGGGGTTCGTCATGGATGCCCACTGTCCCCCACTTTGTTTATTCTTACATTAGAACCTTTGTTAAATACTATACGGAGAACCCAGGCAATGGAGGGAATTAAGATAGGTACAGAAGAAATTAAGCTTAGTGTTTTTGCAGATGATATCCCTTTAATACTAAAGAATATTAATGAATCCATAAAAGCATTATTGTATATAATACATAAATATTCTCAAGTAGCTGGACATGAAATTAATAAAAGTAAATCAGCAATTATGAAAATATCCAAACATAAAAAGGAACAATTGGAGAGTTCGGTACAAGAATTTAAGCTCCGAGATAATATTAAATATCTAAGGATATTTTTATCACTAAATTAAGTTAATAACATAAAAACACTGCAATAAAGCTAAAGATAAAATGGCTGGCCCAGTGGTGCTGAGGGTTGAGGTGCTGGGTGCCACACCTCATGCTACACCAGTGACCTGGGTTCAGGAACAGACTCGGGGTTGTTGGGGACTGGCAGGAGGCTGGAGGATTGTGCATCTCAATGGATGCTTTCCTCTACAAGGGGTGAGTTACTGGGGGTGTCCTGTGTACCCAACGTTCCTGGGGGCTGGTGGAAGCACTGGCACACAGGGGCAATGGTGGATCTCTAAGAGCCGGGGAGGGAGGACGCTCTGGGCACTTGGCAATGGCATGTGTCAGCACATCATCTGCCTGGGCTTCTGTCCTTCATGCCTGTGTCCTTGGGGGTTTAAGGGGGGACCGGAAGAAAAACCAAAGGCAAAAAATCTCCCTGCCCTGAGCAGAAGGATGCTGGATTCATGCTACATAAGTGGCTCGGCTGAAAAGACCAGTGGATAAAGAAATCTACTGGGCAGGGACCTGGAGAAAGTAAAAAAAAAAGCTAAAGATAAAATAATAAATTTATTGGAAAATTGAAAAAAACATAACATTGTCCCTATAGGGATGAATTGATACAATTAAAATGATGGTAAAGCCTCATTTAATTTTTATGATTCAAAATGTTTTGGGAATTCCCTCTACTGCTTGGTTTCAAGATATAGAAATAATATTTGAAACATTTTTATGGAGGGGAGGGAAACCACGCATTGCCTGGGTTTCAATTCAAATACCTAGACAGTTAGGAGGACTTGACTGCCCAGACCCACTAAAATATACTAAAGCCAATATATTGGCATTTTTATATCAAATGTCTTTCATTGAGACCCATGACTCAGAAATAATTAAAGAAATGTTAGCTGTAAAGAAAAATACAGATAAGCGAAAGAATAAGAAAAACTTCTGGTGGGATCGAGAATTATTGAAAAATATACCTATAACATTTCTTTATTGGTTTCAATTAATTAGAGAATATCTCAGAAACCCTATAAATCTGAAGTTAGCATGGTTAAATTTCAAAGTTAAGAATTCAAATCTTCCATGGGACCAAAATTTAAAAACTAGTGGTCTTATTTTTTGGAAGGATTTGGTAGATCAGAATGAATTTATATTTTATAAAAAAATGTTAAAACTATTTAAAGTTACACAATGGAATATTATTTATTACCATTTTCTTAAAAAATGTGTTCAGAAAATATGGATAAGGTATGGCCAAAGCGACAGAAACTTATCTACCATAATAAAAGAACAAACCCATTTGATTGAAAATAAAGATAAACTATTGTCTTATTGTTATAAAAATTGGTTAAACCTAAGATTGTAATAAATAACAAGATAAATAATATATAGAAAATATAAGCTGGGGTAGTATTAGAACATAGACAATGGGAAGAGATTAGACAATCTGGGAATAAAATATATGTCTCTGCAAAGAACAAATCAATTCAGTGTAATATTAATGATCGGGCAAATTATACACCAATACAGATTAATAAAATAAATGAACAATACTCTAATTTATGCTAGCATGGATGTAAGCAAAGAGCACATTTAACCCGTCGTCTGTGGTCGTGCCCCTAAATTTTACCCTGCTGGCAAAAAATAAATGCAACTCTTTCCCTTTGGTTTCAAGTAGATATTTCATGTAATATGGAAATAGATATACTTAATTTTTACCAACAAACAAATCTGAATGTTATACAATAAAAAATGTTGGCATAAGCTTCTATGGCAATGAAAAGAATCATTTTGAAAAAATGGAAAGAAAAAAATTGAGGGAAATTAACTTATGTAAGTGGTGGGCAATATTTTATGAAACATTTTCTATGGAACAATTAGCAATAGAAGTTGAATCGAATTTGGATGATTTGTTTGGAACCACATGGAGAGAAAGTGAATCTTATATCCCACCTATAACTTTTATACGATAGTCAAAAGAAGAAACAATATGTGATAAAGCCTGTCCTGGGAAGGGGGAGGAGGGAGAAGAATGTTGAGAATATATAAGAACATTAATTAATGTGAACATTTTCTAAAGAAAGGGAGGAAAGGAAGAGAGATGAAGAAGAAGTTATAGCTGAATGGTAATAGATGTTACTGAGTTTATATCAACATTTTTTGGCAACTTTTTTAGTAATTATGTTTCAGTACATGTATGTTTTTGACTGTCTTTAAGTGGAAGCAATGGATGTAAAGTGTCAACATAAGAGTGTATACAATTTTATATTACTCCGCCCCCTTGGTTGAATATTCCTTTTCGTTTTTTGTTTTTTGGCTTTTTTTAATTTATTTCGTCTTTTCCTTTTTTGTTGGATGTGTGTATGTGGTTATTTAATTGTGGGTGTAAAAAAAAAGAACCAGATTAACCTGTTAGTGGTATTTAAGTGAATGGAGGGGGAGTTTCACCTGGAGACCGGGGAATTTCCCCTACTCCGTGGAGTGGGCGCTGGTGGACCATGGTTTTGTCCTCAGGAACTGTTCAGTCTGCTGTAGTACCTACAGGAGAACAGAGCTCCGCTCCTGCAGGTCCAGCTTTGGAGCCTGTTTCCTCACAATTGTCTGTGAGTTCAGCAGCACTGGCTAATAGTTGTAGTTTACCTGACCATTCTTCTCATGCTTCATCTGGATTTCTACCAGCTGATGAGTTGTGGCTGAAGTCTCTCCTCACTACTCATAGGAGTCAGGTCCTGGCTGTAATCCATGCTGTTGCTCCTGCCACATCTCCCTTTCTGAGTTTACATGCTACAGTGCCTGCACTGGAACCCGTTATGGAATGTCCTGTTTTGCCTCCTGCTGCGGTACATTTGGAAGCTCCATTAGTGCTGAGTCAGCACCTATTGCGCCGGTGTTGCAATGCGATGAGTCGGCGGTTGTACTTCCTGCTACCCAGGTTTCGGCTGCCGTATCTGTACTGCCTGCTATGGAGATCATTTTTTCAGTTATGCCTGTGAGTACTGTGCCTTTTGCTTCTCCTATGCCCGTGGCTAGCCCGCTCCTTGTAGAGCCTTCCACACCATTGAGGGAGTCAGTGCCTCTTGCTGCTGCACCCTTGCTGAGTCCCCTACCTAGCTCCTTGGAGGCTTCCCTGCGGAATGCAGGCTGGAAACCGGGCAATTCAGAGCATTGGGTTCCTGATCCCACTCACAGCCCAATACCAGGGCATGGCCTACAGATGTCCCCTTTGGGTAATATTGTGCCTGCCTTTCCTGCTCCTTTGCTTTCTTCCCTTCCTGACACCACGGACACTGATTTACATGCTGCTGATGTACAGCATACTGTTTTTGATACAGAGCAGCTTGAGAGAGTCCCACTATTATCAGACTCAACCTCGACTGGAGAGGGCTCTAGTACTCGGGGGACTGCTTGGAGAGATCATATGGATGTGAATGTTCTGATATAGGACCCTCCCCCTGATCATGGAGCACAGGAGAAATTTACTTGGGAAGGATTTCGAAAGCGAGATGCCTTTCGCAATTCCCCTCCCTTGCAATGCAGAAATGCAGTCCGTCTACAATTTGTTGGAGGGCTGGATGTTATCCCTGATCGACTTCATGTTGGTAAAGCCCTCATTAAGGGCTCTCTAGGCTACTTCACTAATGAGATTTTTGCTCTAATCCAAGTATCAGGGACTTCTCTGTATGATATTAGTTCCAAGACTCCACAGGGATTGACCTTTTTAGGACCAAGTTTGAATTACTTAGATACTCTGCCTTATGGTTGCCCTTTCAAGCTATTCCCTTCACTAGACCAGCCATAAAATGTTACAATTTTGTTCCGTAATGAGACTGTGGCAGTACATGATATCTCCCATTGGATGAAACAGGGTTGTGATGTATTGGGGTCACCTCAACCTATCTTTGATTCAGAGCACTTCTGGACTGGTGGTTGGAAATTTAAAGTCCATCTTTGGCATACTAATATGGGCCTTGTTCATTTGCCCAACAGTTTGTTTTTGGGTAGGGAAAGGGGTCATTGTTTTTATGTGGGTCAGCCGCATACTTGCTTTAAATGTGGCTCCCCTTCCCATCTTAGTGCTGCCTGTGATAGGTTGAGGTGCTCTCTTTGCCTTTCCTTTGGTCATGCCAGTATAGACTGTACTGCTGACCTTAAGTGTAATTTGTGTGAGGAGGTAGGTCATGGCTTTCGGACCTGTCCTTGGGCCACTCATAACCATGGGGATTGCCCTGATCAGGAATTACTCCCTATTGAAGCACAGAAGAAGGACATTGCTTCCTCAAAGCTTCCTTCATCCCCTATTACCGAGTTGTCTGCCCCCCTTCTGGATCAGGATATCACTGCTCCTGAACCCCAGGTCTCTACCCAACTTTCCTTACCTCCTAGTGAGTCTCCTTTGCAGGTCACGCCTCAAGCCCCTGTTCTGGTAATCCTCCCCTCCTGTCCTGGAAGTTGAGGAGACCTCTCTTGCTCCAGCACAGACCAAAGATGCTTTGGTCATACCTCCTCCTGAACCTTTTGTGCAGGTGAAGAAGAGAGCTCAGAACAAACCAAGTCTAGATCTAAACTGGCTAAAGCTTCCTCCCCGGTGGGATTGTTTCATTACACAATAAATCTGAAGTACTATCAAGGCATCTCAGTCTTTGGATTAGGGAGCCGATTCAGATGCTTCTTCCCAACCCATTGTATCCTCTGACTTTGAAAGTGACAAATCTAAGGATATAGCCACCACTAGTAGGCCTCTGAGGCTTGGAGTTCATCCCTGTAGGAGTACCAGAATAGGGAAGATCACCTGATTTATCCTATTTTTTTCTTTCTCCTCCCTGTTTGTTTAAGATGGTCTCAGCATTTCAACTTACTGTTGCCACCTTGAATGTTAATAGTGTTAAAAATGCTCGACGGCGTCTTCTTACTTTTCACTTTCTGCAAGATTTACAATGTGATATTTGCCTTATTCAGGATACTGATTGAATGTCCTTTCTTTGGTTTCTGTGGCTGGGAAGCTTTGGTGTTGAGGACCCTCTTTTTTTTCCTTTGGGTTGGATACATGTGATGGTGTTGGGGTTTTATTTCGAGGTGATGGTTTTCATGTTACTATGTTGGTTGAAATAGTTCTGGGCCGTGTTTTGTTACTGGACTTTGTTTATTTAGATTCTAGTTGGAGGTTGATTGTGGTGTATGCATCAATTACAAAAAAAGTGAGGGTGGATCTTTTTAACACAATAAACCCGTATCTGTTCACAACTAGGTTCCTTATCTGGGTTGGTGATTTTAATTGTGTTGTGCATAAGGGGGATCTAGGTGCGTTGACTGACAAGGATTTTTGTGACACCAATTGTCTTAATCATATTATTACTCAGGGTTGTCTTCAAGATATTTATAGGGTTTGTCATCCCACAGGTGGGCATACTTTTTTTAAGGGTGCTTTATCCTCAAGGATTCATTTTCTTTTTACTAATAATGATGTGACTGTTATTTCTGCTTGTACTATTACGGTGGAGACTTTGGATCATGTAGTTGTGTCCGCTACCCTGGGAGTAGGCCTTCAGGCTACGGTAGGTACAGGTTACTGAAAACTGAATATCCTCTGTTTGGCTGAAGCTAGTTTTCTGCAGCAGGTGCATGACTTGTTAAAAGCCTGCATGTCTTTGGCTGGCCTCACAGAGGATTTGTTTGTTGATGGTTGGAGACTAAATCTGAACTAACTTCTTTAGCCACACGTTTTTCTAAATACATTACGTTAACTAATTATAAAAGATAGCTGTCATTAAGATCACAGTTGGGGACATTGTAATCTGTGATAAACACCCAATGTTTAAATTTGATGTCACAAGTGTAGTCTGTGAAAAAGGAGATGGCAGCCCTCCAATATTCGAGGGCCGCATCTCTTTTGCATGAACATAAGGTTTGTTCTGCCAAGAAAGCCGGTCTGGGAGATGCTTTAGACTATAGTCATAGGTGCTCCTTGGTTTGCTTATTGACTGAAGTGGTATAGAGACAAAGAAACAAAGAGGTTGACATCAGACAAGGACCGCAAGGCCCCTCCAGTCTGCCCATTTCTTTTCTACCTTATAAATATGCCATTGGCCTTTGCTCTGTCAGTGGCCTATCTATTCATACTCATCTGTATTGCTCCCTTATACCTATCCCATGCCTGTTTGAAGCCCTGCACTGTATTCATAGCCACCACTTCCTGAGGTAGGCTGTTCCATGCATCCACCACTCTTTCTGTGAGAATGAATCTCCTCACATTCCCCCTTAATCGGCCTCCCTCTAATCTCATGCTGTGTCCTCTTGTCCTGCTATTTTTGTTATATTTAAACATGTTAGACTCTTTCACCTTGTTAATGCCCTTAAGGTGTTTAAATGTTTCGATCATATCACCTCTCTCCCTCTTTTTCTCTAGGGTATACATACTGAGCTCCATTAATCTGTCCTCATATGTCTTCTGATGCAGTTCTTGCACCATTTTGGTTGCCCTTCTCTGGACTGCCTCAATTTGGTTAATGTCCTTGTGAAGGTGTGGCCTCAAGTACTGCATGCAGTACTCCAGATGGGGCCTAACCAGTGTCTTGTAAAGAGAGATTATTACCTCCCTCTTATGACTTGTGATACCCCTACTAATACACCCTAACATCCCCCTAACCTTACCTACTGCTTTAGAGGTCTGCTTGGATGATTTCAGGTAATCAGTGATGATGATGATGCCCAAGTCTCTTTCTTCCTTTGTGACTGCCAGCAACTCCCCTCCCAGCCTGTAGGTGGCTTCAGGGTTTCTCTTCCCTATGTGCATGATCTTGCACTTCTTTGCATTAAATCCAAGTTGTCACTTTTCTGACCATTTTGCTAGTTTATCCAGATCTCTTCTCATTCTGACCACCCCATCTGGATCATCTACTCTGTTGCAGATCTTGGTGTCATCTGCAAACAGACAAGCCTTACCCTCTAGTCCATCTGCAATGTCACTAATGAAGATATTGAAGAGGACTGGCCCCAGGACTGATCACTGAGGTACCCCACTTGTGACTTGCATCTCTTCTGACTGAATACCATTTACCACCACTCTCTGTTTTCTGCCTGTCAACCAGTTTGCCACCCAGCTGAAGAAATTCTGACCCACCCCGCACCTACCCAGCTTATTTATCAATCTTCTATGTGGAACAGTGTTGAAAGTTTTGCTGAAGTCAAGGTAGGCAACATCAACTGCTCCCCCTTGGTTCACCACTCTGGTTAACCAGTCAAAGAAATCTATGAGATTAGTTTGACAGGACTTCCTTTTGTAAACCCATGCTGTCTTAGATCCTGTGACCCTATGGATTCCAGCTGTTGCAGTATCCTTCCCTTAATGAGTGCCTCCATAATCTTGCCCACTACTGAGGTAAGACTGGTCTGTAGTTCCCTGCCTCCTCCCTGCTACCACACTTGTGGAGTGGGATCACATGAGCCCTTCTCCAATCTTCTGGGACCTCTCTTGTGCTCAGAGACTCACTAAACAGTTCTGCTAATGGCTCTTCTAGTTCCACCCTTAGCTCCTTAAGTACCCTGGGATGTATGCCATCAGGTCCCATTGCCTTGTTCACCCTGAGCTTAGTGAGCTCTTGTAGGACCCTTTCTGTTGTGAAGGGAGTAGTGCACACCTCCCTCCAACTCCCCTGTGTCCATGGTGCTGAGCTGTGGGCCCTGCCCTACCTTCTCTTCAGTAAATACTGAGCAAAAGTATCTATTTAGGATAGATGCTTTTACAGGGTCCTCCTCCTCACATGCCTTCTTTTCCCTTTGAGCTTAGCAATACCCCCTCCAGACTTTCTCCTTTTACCAATGTATCTATAGAACATCTTGTCACCTTCTTTTACTGTTCATGCTAGTGTTTCCTCAGTTTGGGACTTTGTCTGCCTTGCTGCCTTCCCTGCTTCCCTTAGGGAATTTTAGTATGCCCACCTACCTTCATCCTGCTGTGTTCCCTTATATTTCCTGAAGGCCAGTTTTTGGCTCTGACCTTTTCTGCTACTGTATTCGAGAACCAAAGTGGTTTCTTCTTCTTTTGCACTTCCTTTTCTGTCTAACACAATAGAATGTTGCTTCAAGTATTGCATCCTTATTGCTTGCCCACATTGCCTGTACCACCTCACCTGTGTTTCTTTTTGCCAGGGCTAGCTTAACTCTGTTGGCCATCTTATCAAAGTCAGCTCCTCTGAAGTCCTATATTTTTGCCTTGGAATGGGATGATTTAGATGTAGTGGCTATATTGAACCATGCCGTGTGATGGTCACTGGCCCCCAGGTGACCTTCTACCTGGAGATCTGTGATCCCTTCACTGTTAGTCAGTACCAGATCTAGAATAGCCCTGTCTCTTGTGGGTTGTAGTACCAGATGTTTGAGGCCCTCCCCTGCAGGGAATCCACCATGTGTCTAGTTCTGGCAGATGTGCCTGCTGGTATTGACCAATCTGTATCCTGTATGTTGAAGTCTCCCATTATCAGAACCTCCCCCTTTAGCTGCCATGTTTTGTACATCTTCTGACAGTATTGTGTCTATGTCATCCCCCTGGTCTGGGGGCCTGTAGACAACCCCAGTTCTTATGGCTGCCCAATTTCCTGTTTCCTGGGTGACCCACAGTTCTTCTGGCTCCTTATGTGTATTCTGAATTTCTGTAGCTTTGATATTTTCATTGACTTATAGGGCCACTCCCCCCCTCCCTTGTTGTACCTCGGTCTCTTCTGAAGAGTACATAGCCAGGTACTGAAGTCTCCCAAGTGTGGTTACTGGTAAACCACATCTCACTAATTGCTATTATGTCCAGTTTAGCCTCTGACATTATTGCCTGCAGGTCTGGGATCTTATTTCCCAGGCTGTCTGCATTTGTGTACATGATTTTCCATTGGTCAGATTTCAGTGTGTTAGTTGTTGGGTGAGGTTTGACATTTCCCCTGTGTGTTGTATGGGAAGACAGACCTTTTTTCTTACCTTGTGATGCAAATGAACTTCAAACATGCTGAATCCCTGTCTGACCACTAGCTGAGGGGGGAGGGGTGTTCTTTCCATTCAACGTTTGGGGTGCTGCACCTCTCTCCCCATTTGCTAGTTTAAATTTTCTGCAAAGACGTCAAACTTCTGCCCCAATGCACTGACTCCCTCCTTAGTCAGATGCAGTCCATCAAATTTAAAGAACTTTCGCTCGGGTGGTACAAAGTACACTGGTTTTCTGGATATATTGAAGGTGGTTTCCTCACATTTTATGGCTATGTATTCTGCACCTGCCTTGGAAGAGACTGGGGCTGGCAACTTACTTTCTTCTCTGACGTTACCCTCCTGCTCAGGTGTGCTGTTGCAAGCCTTGACTGCCCCAATCAGTACTGCAGAGGTCATGAGGGAAATACCACAACTGCATAATAATACGGCACCTGGGATAGATGGTTTACTGTCTGAGTTTTATAAGTCTTGTAGTCCCTTACTTAGTGAAATTCTTACAGTGGTCTTTAATTGGACTTTACAACAGTGCTCCTTTGATTTTCATTTTTGTACTTCTGTTCAGATTTTATTGTATAAAAAAGGGTGTAAGGGTGATCTGTCTAATTGAAGGCCATTGAGCCTTCTTAATACTGATTTTAAGGTGTTGATGAAGATTTTGAATTCCAGGTTGTTGACTGTGGCCCCTATATTGATTTCTCTACACCAGTCATGTTCTGTCCCAGGTAGATCCATGTACTCTAACCTTCTCTTGCTCAAGGAATTGGCCAAACTTGGTAAAGCTGATGCTATAAAAGGGTTTCTTATGCCCTTTGATCAGGAAAAGGCATTTGATCGGGTTCTGCATTCCTATTTATTTCATTTTTTGTGGTCCTATGGTATTCCAGGCCGTTTTGTAACTTGGCTTACTTTGCTTTATGACCATGCTTATACTGTACCCTTGGTGAATGGATACCTTGGATCCTATATTCCTTTTCATAGGGGGGGTGAGACAGGGGTTTCCCTTAGGCCCCTTGCTTTATGTCTTTAGTGTGGATCCCTTATTGAGGATAATTGCCCAAGATGCTCGAATTACTGGTGTTGCCCCCCCAGAGTTCCCTTTCTGCTAAAGTTTCGGCATGTGCTGATGATGTCTGTGTTTGTTTCTGATGTGCCCTCCGGTGTCAGAGTATTGTATCATTTTTCTACTTATTCTGAAGTTGCTGGTACCTCCCTTAATAAATTTAAAAGTTTCTTGTATCCCATACATAATTTGGTTCCTGAGTTCACAGATTTGCAAGGTATTCCTGTATTACTAGGACTGATTTGGATTTTGGTCATTGTTTTTGACAAAGGTGATAACGCACTTCTTAATTGGTCAGCCAGGATAGATATGGCTAAGCCTAAGGATGCATTGTGGAAGTTCTGGCAACAAACTAAATGTAAGAAAGTATCCATTGTTAAAACCTTGCTTCTCCCCCAATTTTTATCCCTTAGTGTGGTATACCCTGTTCTCTCTGTCTTGGAAGCTACTTTGTTTGGGCTTTTTTTTTTAAAGTTATTTGGGGCAGTTGTTTAAATCCCATTAAGAGGGATGTATTGTATTTGCCTATTGTGCAAGGTGGGTTGAAGTGTATAAATCCTATTACTTTTTATTATAGTGTTTTTTTCCACTGGAACTTGATTGATCTTCGCTGTTCTCAGTCTCTGTTATGGGTGATATATGTGGATCCGTGGTTGACTCAATTATTTACTTGTTGGGCGCTGCCAGATAGGTGGGCATTGTGCACTACTTCCTTTCCTGTGTATTTTAGGCCTGCCATTACAAAACTTAATAAATGGAAGATACTTCCAGATCAGGTTTTCTCTAGAAATAGTAAATATCTTTATGGTGTTTTGTAATCTCAGGCACATTCTATTGTCCCTGTATTCAAGGATATTCCAGATTGTTATACTGACTGTCTTCTTAATGGACTGGTGGATAAATTGATACCACCTTGATTGTGGAATGTATTGTGGTTTAGTAGTCATGGTTGGTTAAATGTCAAGGGAAATTCTAAACATAAAATGGTCTCTGAAAGGATGTGCCCTAGGGATACGTGTGGAGGTCAGGAGGAAACGATGCACATTTTTTTTCTCTCTTGTCTTTATGCACAAGACTTTTGGTCGACTCTAGCTGAACGATGGGGACAGGCCTTCTGGCGCACTATTACTTATGTGGAAATTGTGGGGGGTTTCTTATTTTGTCTTATGCCAATGGATGCTGGTGTATTAAGACTTTTGTTTGCCATGTTTAAATTCCATTTGTGGCAGGTAAGATGTCAACTTACGATGAGACAGGTTTATCAGTCTCCTCTTGGTGTACTTGAGCGGGTTGAACAAGATATCCTTTCACAATGTAGTATGGAGCAACAATGTTTGTCTAAAGCAGTGTGGCTTATGAGGTGGAGGGAGGTGCCCTTTTTGAAGGACAAAATTGAATGATTTTTTTTATTTACTCACACACTGTCTGGCTATGATTTACATATGTTGTTTTCTGTATAGTTTCTTTTTCATGATACCTATAGAACTGTAGCTCTGTTTATGTACTACTGTTATTTTTTTTTTTATTTTCCTTTTCCTACCTATGGAATGTTTTGTATTTTCATTGCTTGGTTGGTGTTGTTATTATTGTAATGTTTTATTAATAAAACCTTCCCCTACTTTGTAGTCTCCAATAGAGGGTGCTGCAGTGTGGTTCATTCATGGCCAGTGTAGAAAAGTTGGTGATGAAGGTGGAGGGTTCTATGAAGGAGCTCAGTGAGAAAGAAGAGGGTATGACATGGATGCAAATGCCTCAGAGCCTGAGGATTTGGGTATTTTTTGCATTGGCAGCAGCTACAGATATATCAGATGAGGAATTCTTAGAGCAACCAGATACAAATATGGATGGTCTTGAGGAGGTTTTCACAATGTCCCACAGTGATAAAAAAAAATTGGCTGCAGCTCACCTGGAGCAGGGGATGGAAGCGAAGAAGATGTCTGTCCTCAAAATATTGGAGAAGGATGATGAGAGGCATTTGGAGGAACAGAGAAAGGATCCCAGAAGAAGAGAAGATGTGGAATGAAATGGGGCTTGTGAGAGTGTGTCAGGAGCCAGCTGTGAGCAGGAAGAGGAGCAGAGGAAGAATAATACAGACGCACCAGGTCTGTCTGTAAAGGAAGTGGTAGTGCATGCATTTGGGCTTAAAACAATGGGAAAAGAAGAAAAATGGTCCCCTTGATCTTTGTTGCAGGGAGCTGGTTGGATACAAGACCCTGACAGCAGCTGGAAGCCAGACATTGATTTTTCACAGACTGGAAAGGGGGTTCTCAGAAGTAATTGGGCTAATAATGAGACTATGGGTTTGCCTGGCCCAGGAAGGCCTGAAGGTGCTCCGGGTAGTAAAGGGGCTATAATCCTGATGGGACCAGAGTAATGAGAGTGATGCAATAGAAAAAGTTAAGGCTGAAATTGCTTATGAGGCAGGCAAGATGGAGTAAGGGGTAGAAAGGGAGTGTGTTAGCTCTAAACCTGATGCTGCAGTAAATGCTAGTCTCAGGAAGAATTCTACTGATTTATTTAAAGGTGGAGGAAAAAGTGATGCAATAGGTAGTAAGCCGCAGCCGGGCAAGTCATTTGCAGATATGGTGAAAAGAAGAAGTATATCCTCTGGAAATGGTAAGACAGACCCCCCCCCCCGAGAGAGAAAGAGCGAGAGAGAGAGAGAGAGAGAGAAAGAGAGAAGAAAACCTGGGTGGTTTAACAATGCTGGTTTTAATGATCCCCCCAGGAGATTTGCTGTGTATTTGTGATATAAGGGTGGCCTGGATATTTTTCCTGACAGATATCATGTGGGCAGAGTTATGTTAAAGGGCTCTATGAAGTTTGTTGCGACAGAGATTTATGCCCTTATCCACATCACTGGAGAATATGTGTTTGATGTTAGCTTTCGGTCTACGAAGGGCCTAGAGTGTTTCTGGTTAAAATATGAAGATTTGAAAAATACCCGTTTGCGGGCCCCATTTATCACAATACCCTTAACAAAGCCTCTGATTAAAAACATAAGAGTAATGTTTAGGTCAGAATGTGTTCATGTGGGGGATATAATGCAGTGGTTAAATCAGAAAAGTACAGTAATAGGTCAGCCAGAAACCATTATTGATGATGAGTATTTTTGGATGGGAGGATGGAGGTTCAATGTAAAATTGAACCAAAATGAAAATGAAATCAAGCAAATCCCCAATATTTTTTTCCTGGACAGAGATAGAGAGGTGGTTTTCTATCCAGGGCAACCCAAGGCATGCTACAGATGCGGGTCTTGGTCACACTTGTCCAATGTGTGTGATGTCATTTGGTGTGGTCTGTGTGGGGAGTGTGGCCACAGTAATTCTGAAGTGCTAACCATGTGCAATGCAATCTTTGTGAGGAGTATGGGCATATGTACCATAACTGTTCATGGGTGGCAAAAAATAACAGAAGTATGAATCAGGAGGACTTGATAAACAAAGCACAAAAAGCAGGTGCAAGGCTGGAACCATCTGCACCCCTTCCTCCAAGGAGAGGAAGGAGGAAGAAAACCAGAACCCCCAGCCAACAGATAACTTTAAATCAAATATGAGGGTGGTTCCCCCAAAAGAGGACACAGAGGTTGGTTCAACACCCAGTGAGAGTATGGTTATGGTGGAGGTAGATCACAAATCTGATAAACCGGAGGAGAAGAAAGAGAAGGAAGAAGAAGTGGGCTTCAAAGAGGTGGGATCAGGAAAATTAATGATGCCCCTCCAAATGCCAGGAGGTTCTCAAGACCCCCAGAAGAGATGGATTATAAGGAGTAATAAGGGAGTACCATCATATCTTAAGCTGGAGAACGCTTTTGATATTTTGGAAGTCCAAGGTGGGGAGGATAACCCCTTGGGTGACAAGAAGTCAAATGTGTCATTGGGAGTACAAGGAGGGAAACTACCCTCTCATGAGGCAGACAATTTGGAGGAGTAGGTTAAGAAGAAAAGGAAAAAAAAGAAGAAAGCTAAAATAAATGACAGGAATTTTCTAGTGTCCTTGAAAGGGGACAGTTGTTTTTCATCACAAAACATTTAAAATGGTTTTGTTTTCTATGGCATCTTTGAATGTGTTTAGTGTTTTGAATGGTAAAAAAGGGGGGCCTTATGGGAGGAACTAAGGAATCTAGCTTGTGAAGTTATTTTTCTATATGAGACATGGCTTAATTCAACACAGGTTGTGGCCCAGGTTAAAAGGGAATGGATCTTAGGGCCCTCATATTGGTGCTTTGGATTAGATAAAGCGGATGGGGTGGGAGTGCTATTTTCAGTCATGGGGCTGAACATGTCTAAAATAATGGATCTACAGCCTGTGAGAGCTTCTAGTGATTCATGAATCTAGTAGGTTTATAGTTATTTATGCCTCTCAGTCAGAGGCAGAGAGAGAGACTGGAGCTGTTTGCCCTGAATCAACCCTTTTTGTGTTCTGTAAGGAATAGTTATTATGCTGGAGATTTTGACTGTTTGTTAGATACTTTTAAGAGGAAGAAAGAGGGCAAAAAGATTTATTGTGATTTGACTGCATTTAAAAAAGTATAGATACAGCTGAACTTCAGAATGTGTTTAATAAAACTGTCTCCTGTTAAATTCACTTTTTTGAAAGATGCACTGTTTTCTAAGATTGAGTATGTATTTACTTCTAAGAGGATATACTTTGATACAGTAGTTGTGCTCCCCACTGCTTTGTCAGATCATCTAATAATTAGAAGTGTTATTAATATTATAACAGGGGTAGAGCAACCTTTCACAAGATGGAAGATGAATGTGAGCAGTTTGGAGATTGATGAGGTGACTCTAACAATAGGAGACCTGTTGGTTGATAGAGCCTCAGTGATAGGGCTATATGAGGACCTAGGGTTGTGGTGGAGAGATACTAAAACAGAAATCAGCAACTGGTTCAAGGTTTATGGGAAAAGGGTTGCAAATAGGAATGTTTTAATATATGTATCCAATAAGACTAAACTTTATAAACTTTTGGAAAAAGGGTATGGGGAGGGGAAGAAGCTTTATGTCAGATCAAAAGGGTTAAAAATGATATGAAAGCAGTACAATATGATAGAGAGCAAACACTGAAAAAAGAGTTAAGTTTTGGGATTCAATGGACACCTACAGCTGACCCCTGTGAAACTTTCAAAGAAAGATGCAGTAGATCATGCATAACAAATCTGAAAAATGATAAGGGGGGTGATTACAAGTGTTACAGAAGGAAGATAAATAATTGAGGGGCAATTGACCCAAACAGGAGAAAGAACTGATATAAACAAAGAGGAAATAGTGACTTGTTTGGCAGGATTAGAAATTCTGGACTTGAAAACTTGTGACATGGGTACCTCAAAGAGAGATATCACAGAGCTAGAGGTATTGGAAGTGATCAAGAACCTGAAAGGTAGGGTGGACCCAGGGGAAGATGGCACTCCAAACAAATTTTATAACAATTTTTCAGGGATAATGTCTGTCTTCTTGATGAGAGTCTAGAAGTACATGTTACTTAACACAAGTGTATCAACAGTCTTCACTTTAGGATTGATAATTTTGCTCTTTAAATCTGGTGATTAAAAACAATTTGGATAATTGGAGGCCTATACGTGTATTAAATTCTGATTTTAAAATCCTAGCCCAGGTTTTACAGAGAAGACTAAGGGTTGTAGCTGATAAAGTAATACATAAGGTCCAAACATGTGGGGTTCCTCGAAGAAATATTCAAGAGAACTTGGGCCTGATTAGAGATGTTTTAGAATATGGGAGGAAATCTCAGTGTGAGGGCTGTGTAATAGCAGTGGACCAAAACAATGCATTTGACCGGGTAAACCATGAGTTTTTATTCTTGATGTTAGAAAATAATGGGATCCCTGGGGAAGTTAGAGAATGGGTGAACTTGCTTTATGAAAAGGCAGTGGTTCTGGCAGAAATGGGGGGCAAAGGCAGCAAAAGAATCAAGGTTCCTACGGGGGTAAGGCAGGGGTGCCCTTTAAATCCTCTGCTATATACATTTGCTATTGATCCCTTGATAAGGACAATAATAAGGGCAAGAGAAATTAGAGGTATAAGAGCGCTACAGCTTAAGGATGAGATAAAAATAACTACCTACACTGATGATGTAACTATTTGTGTGGGTTCTATAGAAGACATAAATGGACTATTGAGGCAATTGGATCAGTTTTCTAGGGTAGCAGGAGCTAAAATAAATGTGATGAAAAGTACGGGGGTGTGGTTTATCAGAAAAGAAATCCCTAATGTAAAAGTGGGAGAGTTAATTCTATCTAATGACAACATAAAACTGTTAGGTGTCTCATTTGGGGAGGGAGATATGGGAAAGGAAATTGGAATGAAGCATTGGAGGTAGCAGAGAGGAAGGTTGAAAGGTGGAAAATGTGGAAGATGGCAAAATTAAAAAGGGTTCAGGTGGCTAAACCATTTTTAATACTTTGTTTTCCATCTGTTGCAGGGTTTTTTCCCTTGCCTGCGGAATTTGAGGCAAGAATATTGAGATTATTTTCCAGCTGATATGGAGTAATAGGCTTAACCCTATTAAGATGGAAATTTTATGTAAAAATAAAAAGCAGGGAAGATTAGGGATGGTAAATCTTGTACCTTTCTTTCATACATTGTTTTGGTACTCAAACCTGTATAACATTTTTGAGAATCACCCGGGTTTAAGTAGCAAATGGGGAGTGAATGTTCTGGGGAACTGGATTAGGGAGTGGACAGGTGAATCTTTAAGGGGAATTAAGTTAAGAGAGATTCCGGACTACTACAGAGTAGAGTTGAAAAAATGGTAAAGTGGAATGTAACAAGAGCACAAATGGTGGTTGTCACTAGAAAAGGGATGTATAACCAAATTGTGGAAGAGATGGGACCTGGGGATCCAATATTCAAAGGAGGGATGCCAGTCGAGATGAGGTTTGTTTACGGTATGTTAAACAATTCAAGAATTCCTCAGAAAATGTGAGATACCAATGGTTGATGGCATATGGGAGGGTGGGAGTGAAAGGAAATTTAAAACACAAAGCCATAGAAGAATGTAATTGTTTATATCCAATGTGTGGAAAGGTAGAGGAAACTCAGGAGCATTTCTTGCTTGATTGTATATATGCAAAGGGGCTACGGTCATATTTAGCAAAAGAGTGGAAGTTGCCCATTTACCTACCCAACAGCGACAGTTCGACAGTGAGGTTGCCCACAGTGACTACAGCGTCATGCCACTGTAGGGGACCCACTGGAACCGGGCACTGTCTGTCAGTGGTCCTGCTCCCCCCGAATCAACTCCAATTAAGAGATGATAATCCTTAAGTGGGGGGGGTGCCAGCACACAGAAACCAGCAGCCAACTGCAAAATGCAGTCGACCTGCTGATTTCACTGTTGGGGCGGTCAACGGGAAATTTGTTGACCACCAGTCATGGATCCAAAGCTGCCATGTCTGAAAGGGGTATCTTATAGAAAACGGGGGTCTATGTAATAACGGTGACTGCCGAATGGTGAGCCATGTTATCGCAATGTCAGGGCGGTGAAAACATTTCCCGCACCCTGATATCCTTACCCTCCGCACCCCCTCACTGAAGGATTCTCAACTCCAGGGGAGTGCATGTCGGGGTGGAAGCAAAAAAAGCAAGTTTAGAGCTGGGTGCAACAAAAATGCAGTAGTGCCCTGACCCAGACCTGAACCCAGTACCTCCTGCTTCGCAACCAGGTGCCAACCCCTGATGCCATGGCGCAGCTCAGCAGCCAACTGCAGCACAACCCCCTACATCCCTTCCCAGCCCATGCTAGCCATGCTCGCTCCCCCCCGCACTCATGTACATATAGCATCATCCTGTCACTGCAGTCACCCACCCCACCACATCCAGTTGCCCTACCCCCCACCCTGATTGCCATTTGGGCTTTTGCCCACGACACGGTGCCATGTTTCAGGCACCAACATCACAGTTTTCTGAAATCTGGCTTTAGGCATTGTGTCCAAATTTAAAGATAAATACCACCTCCCTACATTACAGTTACTCTGTGCTTGTCTAAAATATTATATGTGGCAAAGTCATTGGCAGCTGTTGATACAGCAAAGGGAAATCTTGTTTAAGGGAATAGGTCTCCTTTGTAAAGTGGCTGTAAGAGAGGTGTATGGAAATGAGTATAGGCTCCATCCCAGGAAGAAAGTGAATATGTGGTAGACAGGGTTATCCTTTTTTGTTAAATATGCCTGAGAAACAAAAAGGGATACATTAGGATTATCAGTCTCTGTTATTTGAGTATGGTTTGTTATAGGTATGGTATGATACAAGCAGGTTATTTTGGTTACTAGCCTCAGAGACAAAAGCTTTGTAGCTGATGCAGTGGGGAGAGGGAGGTGAAGTTTTATTTTGATTAATCTGAGTGGCTTTAAAAAAAGGGGGAAGAAGAGTTAGTGAAGTTATTTTGTGTGGGTCTGTAACTTTCCTTCTGTGTGGGAGGGCTGAACAATATGATTATTTTTGGCTTATGTTTAAGATGTGTGTTAAGAATTACTCAGGGGTCAATATGAAGTAGTTTATGTCTAAGTTAAGGTGTGAAGAATTATTTTTTATGTTTTGATTTCTTTCCTTATGATTTGTAAGAATTGAATACTTTTTTATGTATTTTGTATTGGCATGGGGTCATAATGTGTAAAGACATTGTATACATAACTAAATCGAGCTGCCAATACAGCGCGATTTGTGCCATGTGGCATGCCTTTTTCTGTGGATGGCTCTGCCCCACCTCCCATTACAAGGGGTTGCACCTGACCCCCACTAAAGATTCTCAACTCTGGGGTCCAACCTGGAGCGACAAGTCCCCTAAAATATAATGCCTCTGGGACCGGGAGTCAAACATTGTCCCAGACACAGCGCCTGGGTTCCTACTGCTGTGGCTCAGTCCTGTGAGCCACGACAGCTGCTCGTTGAAACCCACTCCCAGCAGCGGTCTTATCCTCTGCCTGAGAGAGCGCCACTGGTGTAATAGCATGTACAGCAGTATACATGGTATTGCACCAGTAACGGTAGCATACAGCGGATGAGGGGGGGTGATGTAGCCATGACAGGGGTGGTTAGAGACGGAAAGGGAGTGGGGGCAGAAGGCAGGGGCCAGATAGCAGGAAGAACAGGGGGAACCTGGAATGCAGGAAAATGGGGGAGCAGTGAATCAGAGCAGGAGGGCAGGGGAAGAGGGAGGAAAGCGCAAGGAGAAGGACCAGTTGGGAGGAAAGGTAAAGAGAAGGACCAAGAGTACAAGGAGGATTCAGTAAAGGGAGCTGAGAGTTTAGGCCAGGGGGACAAGGCAAGCAAGGAGGGACTAAATGGAGACAGCAAGGAAGGGAGGGAGGAGAAGCCAGGCTAGTTTAGCAGATGGGGAGAAGGACCAGTTGCGAGCAGTGAGGGGGAGTTAGCAAGGTACAGAAGGATACTCAGGAGGAGGAGAGGCAGGATTGGAGGAGGGTGGCCAGGGTAAATAAGGAGGGGTGGCATGGCACCCAGATGGGGAGGAACAAGGAGCCGGCTGGGTGGAGGGCTGTAGAAAGGATAAGGGACATGGAAGGGGGAATGGAGGAAAAGGAGTGGTCAGAGTGCTCCTGTTGGGGATTCTATGATCAGGGGTATCAAATGGGATAGGGAGGGAGAAGCCTGGCCAGTTAGAACAAAATGCTTCCCTGGACTAACGATGCACAGGGCTAAGCACGAGGTATATCAGCTGGCAAAGGATTGTGGGGGTTCCCCGGACATACTGGTCCACCTGGGTACAAATGACATTGAGGGAAATAGTGAGCTAGAGATGCAGGCAAGATTCAGGCAGCTTGCCAGGGTCTGTCATGACATAGGATGCACAGTTTCCTTCTCAGAAATCCTGCCGGTGCCAAGGGCTAGTTGGGAGCACAAAAGGAAGATTAGGGAGATAAACCAGTGGCTCAGGGAGTGGTGTGAGGCCAGAGGATATGGGTTGATGGGTGATTGGGGGAGACCTGGGAGGAAAAGGAGCTGTATGCTAGAGATAGACTCCATCTCAATTTGGAGGGGAGGGGAATCCTTAAGTTGAAAATAGAGGGGTTCATTGGTGAAATGTGGGGTTTAAACTTGAGAAGGGGGAAGGGATGGGAGAAAAGGCTGTCAAGGGGGTGCCAATAAAGGAGGGACTCTGTCTCCACCCCCCTGGGGAACTGGAGGATTGCAGGAAAAGGCCGACTGGTAAAGTGCAGACCAGGGGAAAACAGAATCCCCATGGGAACACGAGCAGGTGAAATGGAAGTATAGGGAAAGGGTGGAAGGTAGTCCTGCTAAATACCAGGAGCTTGGGAAATAAAATGCCTGAGCTCCAGGCAATGCTAACTGAGGGAGCAGTGGATGTGGCAGTGGTCACTGAGACCTGGGCCACTGCAGGACACGACTGGGACCTATACCTGGAGGGTTACACTATGTTCAGGAAGGACAGGGGGGAGGGAAGGAGAGGAGGGGTAGCAATGATAGTCAAAAACTGCATTGGCATAGGGGGAGTAGAGGAGGCAGAGGGAACCATGGAAGTGATTTGGGTCACCTTGATAACAAGGGGGGTCAAGAGAGTTAAAATAGGAGTGGTGTATAGACCCCCTGCCCTGGCGGAGGAGCTGGAGTAGAGTCTGGTGGCAGATGTTGGGAGACACTGCAGACTGGGCAAAGGAATGGTGGTGGTGTTGGGGGACTTAAACATGCCAGGAACAGATTGGGAGACTATGACATCTTCTGTGACCAGGGAACAGAGGTTGTTGGATGTCTTTCGAGACACGTTCCTAACTCAGCAGGTGGGGGAACCGACCAGAAAGGCGCGGGTACTGGATGTGGTCCTGGCAGACAGTGACCAGATTAGGGGCCTGGAGATAAGGGACCCGTTGGTGGGGAGTGACCATGCCACGGTCTGGTTCTGCCTGGACCTAGGAGGGCTAGAAGGCTGCACAAAGACGGAGGTAACTGACTTCAGGGGAATGGATTTTAAGGAAATGGGAAGGATCCTTAAGGAGCATTTGGATGTGATTGGGTCAGACATGGATGCTGATAGCAGGTGGGAAATCATCAGGAGAGGGGTGCAAGATGCTACCAGCACCTGTGCAAGAGTAAGATGAAAATGCGGTAGGGCCCAAAAACCCTGCTGGTGGACCAGGGAGGTCCAGGAGGTGGTGCGGAGAAAGAAGGCAGCCTATAGGCAATTCAAGTGCTCAAGGAGTGAAAGGGATTGAGGGGAGTATGAGCTGATGGCTAGAAGGGCCACTAGGGTGGTGAGGGCGGCTAAGGCAAGGAAGGAGCAGAACCTGGCCAGGGAAATTAGGAGAGGGAACAAGGGGTTCTTTAGATACATTGGGGAAAAATGAAGGGTGAAGTGGCAGATTAGCAGGATTAAATCAGGGGAGAGATGGGCACAAGACCCAGGGGAGCAGGCTGAGGTACTAAATGAGTACTTCACCTCAGTTTTCACCAAGGAAAATGGGGGTGCTGCATCATACATGGGAGGAGACAGAGATACTGAGGAGGGGGACCCTTACCGATTGGCGGGTCTGGGAAGAGGGGGAGGCATCACTGGCAGGAGGGGGAGGCTAAGCAGGAAGAAGAGGTACCGGAAGTGGAAATCACAGCAGAGAGAGTGAGGGAAGCCCTCAGCTCCCTTAAGACGGAGAAAGCACCGGGGCCGGATAAATTACATCCCAGAGTGCTGAAGGAACTTGCAGATGTCCTGGCGAACCCCCTGGTGGAGCTTTTCACCATCTCTCTGAGGACAGGGTGGATGCCCCTGGACTGGAAGGTGGCGCATATAGTGCCTATCCACAAGGGGGGATCAAGGGAGGTGGCAGGGAACTACAGGCCTGTCAGCCTGACATCGGTGGTGGGCAAGGTGATGGTGGGCATTGTCAAGGAGAGGCTGGGGGGGGGGACCTGGAAAAGTCAGGGTGCCTGGACGATAGACAGCATGGATTCGTCCCGGAGAGGTCGTGTCAGACAAACCTTGTGGAGTTCTATGACTGGGTGATGGGTGTCTTGGACCTTGGTGGACCAGTGGAAGTTCTCTTTCTAGACTTCAGCAAGGCATTTGACTCTGTTCCTCACGTGGGCCTGTTGGATAAGCTGGGAGAAATGGGGGTGGGGAACCAGATGATCAGATGGATAGGCAATTGGCTCCAGGACCAGACCCAGAGGGTCATAGTTGGCAGGATAGTCTCATCCCCAAGGAGGGTCATTAGTGGGGTCCCACAGGGATCAGTCCTGGGCCCTCTTGTTCAACACCTACGTCTCTGACATAAGGACAGGAATCAGGGTGAGATGAGTCTCTTTGCGGATGACTCAAAACTGGGGCGGTGGTGGATGGGGAGGAGGGAGGGTGGCCCACAGGGGGACCTGGAGGTTCTGGAAAGATGGTCTAGAAAGTGGAAGCTGAGGTTCAATGCAGGGAAATGCAAGGTACTCCACCTGGGGGCCAGAAACCCAGGCCAAGTGTACACCCTGGGGGGGGGAATACTACAAGTCTAGATGGCTGAGAGGGACCTGGGGGTGGTGGTGGATGTCAAGATGAACAACTCAGAGACTTGTAGGAGGGCAGCAGCCAAGGCCAACAGGATGCTGGGATGCATCGCTAGGGGGATCACCTCCAGAAGGAGGGAAGTGATACTCCCTCTGTATAACTGCTTGGTGAGGCCACACCTTGAGTACTGCATGCAGTTTTGGAGGCTACACTTAAAGAGGGACATTAAACTCCTGGAGAGGGTCCAGAGGAGGGCAACCAAAATGATTTGGGGCTTGGGGGACAGGACCTATGAGGAGAGGCTCAAGAGCTAAATATGTACACATTGGAAGAGAGAAGGGACCGGGGGGACATGATAGAGGTCTTCAGGTACATGAAGAGGGTAAATTGGGGAGGAACAGTCAGGGTGCTTCGAAGGAAGAAGGAGGAGGGGCCACTAGAGGGCATGGGTGGAAGCTGGAGGGGGGAAGATTCAGGGGAGAAAGGAGGAGGTGCTACTTCACTGAGAGGGTGGTGGAGCCATGGAATGCACTGCCTAGGGGGCTGGTGGAGGGGTTCAAAAGGGGCTTGGACAGGTACAGGGGAAGGGTTCTGGAAGCAAAATCCAATGCAGCAAGAATATCCGGAACTGGGAAGGGAGAAGCCAGAGAAGGCAAGGAGTGCAGCAAGGTCAGCACCCAGGGTGGGGGCTGACCAATCGAGCAGACTCGAAAGACCGTTAGGCTTATTCTGCTGGCATTTTAGTATGTTAGTATGTTTTTGTGTGAAGTAATACATTTTTGTATATTCTGTTCTGAGTTTTGAATACAGAATTCCCCTACTCTTCCTGAGGGGAGACTTGCTGGCAGACCAAGATGACAGAGAGTAAGGAGGGAAACACAGATGCCAGGGTGGGGGTTCGAACTCCAGATCTGCAGATTGTACAATTGAACTTAGAAATGGACAACACTACTAAAAATAGCAAGGAATCTGAGGATGGGAATGAACCTTTGCATTAATTGAACATCAGTTTACCTGACAAGGATATATTATTGAAAGACACTGCATTGAATGATACAGAAGCTACATGGAGACGTGAAAAAAAAATGACACTTTAGCTACAGGATGAGGAATGGAAAATCACAAAAGGGCAGCCACAACTTCAGAACAGCAGCCGGGCATGGACTGCCAATGCTGCAGCAGCTCGAGAGCTGTCAGATAGGTACTTCTGGCAGTTACACAAGTGGAACAAAGGTGGCAGACTGAAAACACCAAGACAAGGTAAACCAGCAAAACATAAATTAAACAAAAAAGAGCTGTGTAATCTTTCCTGGTCCCCAGAAAAAGCTTTACTATCGGCAGGCTAGATCCAAACACACTGGGGAGACTGGGTCCCAGATGAAGCTGATCACGAGGTGCAGCCTTACAGAATTGCTGCATTACAAACTACTAGAACCAACATAACAGATGTGGACATTAGACAAGACACTGTGGACTCCAGCACAGCAACTAGCTATGCTCTAGGGAACCTATAAAACATCACTTCATCTGGTACTGCTGTTTCAATGTTGGACTCAGTAACGACAGATGAGTTTTTCAATCTAATATCTACTGACAATCTTGATGGTAGTATTAATATGGATACAAATATTTCTGTAAATCTGATCCCAGACCAAACCAGCATGGTAGATGCCACACAGGTGTCTGAGCCAATAACAGCAGCTAATACAGACAAGAGGGAGAGCAGGTGATTCAGTCACAGGAGAAGCAAAGCCAGAGGGTCACAACCAAAACCTTGAGGGGAATGCCAGGCCAAGACAATATACAGACTTTTGTCAGGCCACAGGGGAACTGACACCCTATAAAAGTGCCATTCAGATTTGTTACAGAGGGGGTCTTGAATCCCCACCAGACAGAGTGTACATTGCACATGTATTGTTGAAGGATTCTATGAAACACCTTGCCTCAGAAATGTATGCTCTTATTCATACAGGGGACTCCAACTAAGATGTTAGCTTTTTGCAAATAAGCAGTTTGGACAGATTGTGTAAGCAATACAATAGATTAAAAGATATTCCTTTGTGAGTTCCTTTTTTGGCAGTTCCCCTCTCTAGACCAACTCTCTGGAAAATCACAATCATGTTTAGAAGCAAAAGAGCCAGCATGTCGAACATTTTATACTGGCTGAAACAATGCTGTGAGAGCCTAGATCATCCAGAACCCATAATAGACTCTGAGCAGATCTGGAAAGGGAGTTAGAAAATCAGGGTAAAACTGTTGCAAACTGATTAAGGGGTCAATAGCTTTTTCTTAGTGTAAGAGGGAGCTACTGTTATTACCTATAGAACAATGTACAGAAAGCCAGATGTGCAACCCCTCCCCCACATTTTTCCTTTCACTCTTTCCTTTCCTCTTATTTTTTCTACCTTTTCTTTAAACTCTTGTTAGGCTGAACAACCTGGCAATCTCCAACAACTCTTTGCTGTCCCTTATTCTCTTTATCCCCTCTTTATGCACATAGCGTTATGCTCCAGATTGCAGAGAAAGGAAATAGCGCAAGTCTTGCTTTATTGCTAATGTCTGGTGCCCTTTGGTTTAAGAAGTAGTATGGTGCCCATTTCTGGAGTGCTGAGCTCTGGAACCACTGTTGCTGAGTGCAGCTCCTTTAAATTATGCGGCTCAGGCATGAGGGACAGCACTAGTCACCTAGTGCGACTGAGCAATCTTTATTTTTGAAGTGGGTTGCTTTGTGTTGGTGTTCCAAAACAAAAGTCGACTGCCACGCCAGGGGCAAGATCAAAGTCACTTGAATATTTGACTGCTGGCTAGTAAGACACTAGTAAGATCCTAGTAAGGATTTAGGTGGCATTTTATTTTTTTAAAAGAGCTGGTTGCTGTGGTTTATCCCTTTGTGGGAGCAGTTGGCCAGCACTATCTTTTACTTTTAATATTTTAAATTTAACTCCATGACTGAAGGAGCCCTGCACGTATATACTTAAGAGGAAGCAGGAAGAGAAGCTGATTATTGTTTTGGCATAACTAGAAAACTACAGGCTTGCAGGGGGGATGTCTTGTAAATTACTTATTGCATATATTGATTCACTACACCTGGCCAGCTCCACACATGAGTGTTTTTCACCTGTGGAGCTGGGAATTTACAAACTTAGCTTGACTTTAAAAACTAAATCATATAAATGAGCTGTGACCCCTAGAAAACCCTTCCAGGTCATGTAGCTACATAAAATGAAGCCCTGCTGTGAGTGGGGCAAGCAGAGCAGGGTGCGCTCGGCATAGCGCATGGAGACACGCACAGAGACACATCAGTCTGCACATGTCAGCTGTGTCCACTGGAGATGATGGCAAACTGGGTACAGGAGACTCTAGGCCAAGGGTGAGTGTCATAGTAAGAGATACAGCACTCTGAAGGTGGGTTTAGCCCATATGAAATTAACAGAAATGTCCCAGGGCAAAAGTAAAAGGAGTAAGAGCAGAAAAACATGTACAAAATGCAAAATGTACATGGAAGACCCTGATATTAAAGATTTTATTTGTGATAATTGTTTGCTTATAAGTACACTGCAAGGGCCCGGTGACACTGAGGGTTGAGATGCTGGATGCCACACTACGCTCCACACTGACACTCCAGGTTCAGGAACAGAGTTGGATCTCCAGGGGTCGGCAGGGTCAAAGAGGGATTGTGTGTCCGTAGACTGCTCTCCCTCTCCGGGGGTGGGGGGGTTTCAGTCATTGGCACACTTGTGACCTCTGGTGGAGGCTGGGAGCAGTCCACTGGTGCTATACAGCAGGGGTGAGTTTGGGGCGAGGTGCTGGGGGGAGTGCATGCAGACGCATGCGTGCTCCCTCCATTGGTGTCATTGCACACCTCAGCTCATGTCAAGGGTGAACAGGGAAAATGTGGTGCTGGGTCATGGTGGCTTGATGGCCATCTACGGGGATTGCCAGGACCTGGGAGCACCACCGCACAACACTGGATCCTTATCGGTGGGGAGTAAGGGGGACTCCCTGCCACCCCACCACAGGGGGTAAGCCACAGGGGCAGAAGGCAATAGGGGCTTCACTAGGAGTCAGGACGGAACCAGGCAGTGGCTGGAAAAACAGATGGATGCCAGGACTTGAATGCAGACCAGAGGCCACAAGGTAAAAAAGTACTAACAAAAAGGAAAAAAATAAGTACACTACAAGAGGAGATTGCACAATTATTAATAAGACTGGAAACCCAAAAGGAAATTGAGCATCTTGAGAGTTACATAGATGAGGCAGCCAAAAGTATTGCTGATAGCAAAGCATAACCACAAGGCCCCAGGACTACAAAGGAGCTCCAGAATGGGGAAGGGGTACTTAATGAAGAGGTGACCTGGGAATAAGTTAAGCAGACTTATAAGAAATCCAGTATTAAACAGTCAGATTCACTCCCCCCACACATTACATAATAAATTTGAAACACTTAGCCAGCACCCCACTAATTCTACAGGTAATCAAGATGCACATGAGTAGGGGAATAAATCCAGACAAGACATATCACCTCAGGGACCAGACAAGCAGAATATTTTCACAGACATTCATACCAGGGATGTAGTGGAGATTGGGGATTCTATCACAAGGGGGATTGATTCCACAGTATGTAATGGATGCAAGGAACACACTATGATTAGTACACTCCCTGGGGCCAAAATAAATGATGTTTCTAACCTTCTCAAGGGGCTTCTAGAAGGTACAACAAAAACCTTAGTAATTCTGCACATAGGCATAAATGATGTCAATAAAACTGACTTTAAAAATATGCAAACCAAGTTCATTGAAGTCACTAATAAAATCAAAGTAGAAAAAAAGGTGAAATCATAATATCTGGGCTATTACCAACTTTTGGCCATCTAGTGAACAGAAATTGGGGAATCTCAGATATTAACAAATGGCTAAGAGACTTTTGTAAAACAGAAAACATTGGTTTCATGGATAACTCCAGTTCCTTTAATTATAAATCATTTTTTAAACATGATGTGCTTCATCTAAATCAAGTTGGTACCAGTTGGTACCAGAATACTGGTTAAAAAAATTAACGAGGTGATACAGTTTCATTTAAACTGGCGGGGGTGGGGTGGGATATGGTAAACAGAGGTAATAACATCACTGATTGTCTTGAAAAAGATAAAACTGTACTAGAATGGAAAGGGGTGCAGATCAATGCCAGAAGTCTGGTTAACAAGTTGGATGAGTTTAAATTCATGCTAATATCACAAAACATTCAACTGGTAGTAGTCACAGAAACTTTGTGGGATGAAAAGTACACCTGGTATAAATCTATACATGGGTATAATTTATACTCAAAATCTAGGGTGCATAGGAAGAGGGGATGCATTACAATGTACTGTACATACATGAATCAATAAAAAATATTGAACTGGAAAAGGATGTTGCAGAGCTGGAGACTCTCTGGGTCAAACTTCTATCCCAAGATGACTCTAAAATTATAATGGAATTAATATATAGACTACCCATAACATCAACAGATAATGACAAAGCCTTGATAAAACAAATAGCTGCTCTGGAACCAGCAGATAGAATACTTATACTTGGAAACCTTAATTTATCCAGTATAGGCTGGAAATTATCAAAGGGAGCAAACAAAACTGATGTGGGGTTTTTAGATATTTTCAACCATCTTGGGTTAGAGCAGAATTTACTGGACAGTACAAGAGGTAATAACATCCTTGATGTTGTATTAACAAATATGGGAGACACAATAGATGATGTTAGGGTAGATAACCAGCTTAGTAATAGCGATCATTGTATTGTCCTTTTTAGGATCATGAAACTTCAGGTTCTGATAGAACAGGGATCTACAACAAAGTTAAACTTTAGTAGGGAAGATTTTGACCAGTTTAGAAGGGAAATGTCACTTTGGGACTGGGATAAGGACTTTAAAAATCACTCAGTAAATGAGATGTGGAACTTGATTCTCAAAATTAAGGCAGTAGATAAAAAAACACACACCCAGTTTTAAAAAAAATATAAAACTACAGGGAAAAAGTATCCAAGTTGGCTAAACTCATCAACTAAAAATTGATAAATAAAAATAATAGAATGTTTAAAAACTATAAAGAGACAAATCTGAGGCTAACCATCAGATCTTTAGGGATCTCACAAAGAAAGTTAAAACAGTCATCAGAAAGGCAAAAGTGTAGCAGGAGATCCTTTTGGCAACTAAGGTTAAGGATAAAATGAAATCCTTTTTTAACCACATTAATAGATTAAGAAGTAGTCTGAGTACAGTAGGTCCCTTCAAGAATAATAATGGATTTTTAACTTCAAATAAAGAAATGGTGGACATCCAAAATGTATATATCTATTCAGTTTTTTTAGCAAAAAAGCTAAACTCCTATTTATAAATTACAACCGGCCATCCTCTGGACAAATAACAATTGACCCAGATGATGTGTTGGAGAGATTACATAGGGTGAACATTAATAAATCAGCAGGACCAGATAACATACACCCTAGAGTGTTACATGAGTTGGCAGATCATATAGCGCTATCCCTAACTCATATCTTTCAATCCTCCCTTGATAGTGGAGAGATTCCAAAAGATTGGAAGGTTGCAACCATGGTACCACTATTAAAAAAGGGGCCTAAAACAGTTCCATCAAATTTTAGGCCAGCAAGCCTAACATCTTTTATTATGGGTAAAATTTTGGAGGGTATTTTAAAAGAAAAAATTCAAACCTTTCTTGAGGAACAGGGGTTGACTGATCCCCTATAACATGGATTCACAAAATCAAGATCCTGCCAGACTAATCTCCTTACCTTCTATGAGAAAGTTAATAAAGAACTAGATGGGGGAATTCAGTGGATGTTGCCTTTATGGACTTTGCTAAAGCATTCAATAAACTACCCCACTTAGAGCTATTAACCACATTGAGGGAGATTAAGCTGGAGACCAATATTGTATACTGGATCTCGGAATGGTTACAGGACAGAAAGCAGAGGGTTATTATAGAAAGGGAACTATCAGACTTGTCACCTATCACCAGTGGGGTTCTGCAGGGTTCGCGTTTGGGGCCATGCCCATTCAATATTTATATTTCCACCCTAAAAATAAAAAAAAATTAAAAAATATCTGGCTCTACAAGTTCACAGATGACTGTAGAGTGGGATCGGTTGTTAATAACTCTGCGGAGGGCACTTGCTTGCAAGAAGCAATAAATGAAATCTTAGCATGGACAAAGTCAAACAAACTTAAGTTGAACACATCTAAATGCAAGATAATATACTTGGGAATGTATAATAATGAAGTAGTTTATAAACTTGGAACTGATCCACTAATAGTAACACAGGAGGAAAGAAATCTGGGAGTCAAGATTACTAATGATCTCAAATTTAGTTCACACTGTAATGATCAGATAAAAAAGGCAAACCAAAATCTCAACTGTATCTTGAGACACATATCCAGCAGGGAGGAGGGGTGTCTGATGCCACTGTATAGTGCTTTGGTTAGGCCTCATCTGGAGCATTGTGTCCAAGTGTGGTCCCCATATAAAAGGGAGGACATCCTTAGGGGGTACAGAGAAGGGCCACCAAAGCTATCATCAACCTTAAAACTAGATCATACAGGGAAAAGTTGGAAGCATTAAACCTCTATTCACTCCATTATAAGAGGTAGAGAGGAGACATGTGCATGCTGTTTAAAGTCATGGGGGGATATTCATTTGGGGGAAGAATTAGGATTTACACTCAAGACCAGTTGGAGTAGTGGTAGGAGGCATAGCAAGCAGCTATTCTTATCCAGATGGAATTTAATCACAAGGGAACATTGGTTTAGCCAGAGGGTAATATCATCATGGAATGATCTTCCAGTTTTGGTAGTAGATAGCCCTAATATGGATACCTTTAAATCAAGATTGGACATTTTCTGTAGGGGTAGAACTACTGAGTTTTAAAATTTAAGGGGACTGGCAAGCTATAAGGACTGTAGTCTATGATGCTTGATATATCCTACGTATCCTATGCATCATATGTAAGACACTATGGGCCAGTGCAACTGCACACCCTGTAGTGTCTAGAATAAAGCGTACCCTCTGCAGAAGCAGCCCCAGAGGTGTTGTGATTGAGAGCTGCATAAGAAGTAAAATATTGAAATACAGAAATATTGAAAATAGAATATTGTGATGTCATGGCCTAGGGAAAGTCACCAATTATGTAATGTCACAGCCTATAGAAACTCCCCAATGATGTGATGTCACAGCCTATGGAGAGTCCCCAACTATATAGTGTAATTACAAGGAGCTATAGAAAGGTCTCACCACTAGGGGAATGATAGACAGTCGAGTCAGTGTAGTGCTGACAGTGAGCAGGGAAAGACCTACTGGTGGAGTGTACTGTTTTCACACTGGAATTGAGAAGTGTAAGAAGGGATTACACTTAGACTCTCTTGGCTGAAGTAAAGCCACAGTCTCTGTTGATGGAAGCAGAGGGCTGAATTATTGTGTTGAACTAATCAACTTTTATTTTTATTTCTGTATTATTTTGTTATTTTTACTTTTTGATAATAAACTGATAAACGCACGTGTGCATTTTTTATGCACTTTACCTTTGGTTGCTGTGTCTTTGTATCCCGCACCATCACACTGGTATGAGAGGTGGGATACCTGACTTGTTTAGCCTGTTTGGGAGATGCTGTCAGGGGGTAGAGTCTAGTACCCAACACATGCACTGAAGAAAAAGTGCTGATCTGGAGAACATTCAGTGGACTGGAATTATGGCAGAGAAGCTCTGATTGAAAACCATACCCAGGCTGGACCATGGCACCTGGTTAAAGATGACAAAGCAGGAGTGGGAAGAAGCCACAGATAAGGATCCATTGGAAAAAGAGGAGAGGAAGCAGATGGAGGGGAGTGCACCAGAAGATCCCTGTGACTTGCTGTGTTGGCTCTGTTTAAAGCAGCTAGAGACAGAATGTGAGTGAGCAGAGGACCGACGACAACAAGGCGAGGACAGGAGGCTGCAAGAGGAGAATCGAAAGAGAGAGGATGAGAGGTGGTGGGATGCCTTACATTCTGTCCAAACCCTTATCCCCAGGCAGCTTGATCAAAATATTCCCAGAATTGTGCAAAACTGCTGCTCCTTTATTGAAATTACTGATAAACCATTGACTGTTTGATATATTTGTATTGTGTTAACTTGTGTTGACTTTTAAAATGTTTACTCTCTAGCGTGAGCCTCAGGAGCCCTGTTACCCTGGCAACAGGAAGAGGAGTTGTACCTCCGTAGTATAACTCGAGCAAAGGCTAAATAAACTATTGGGTCCTGCACTAGAGGGGGACAACTAAGGCTCACAATACCCTCTGGTACCTTGTTTTTAAGTAAAACAGTGATTTTAATCACTTTTTGTGGCCAGTGCAAATCGTGACCCCTGGGAGCACTTCCAGGGCAATTTTGGGCATTTAAACAGAGCCCTGCAGTGAGCAGGGTAAGCGCACATCAGCGCACATGAAGACGCATGCAAAGACATGTGCGTTTGCATGTGTCAGGCGTGTTTGGAGGGTTTGGAAGTTCTCCAAGGAATTATACTAAAAGGAGCTGCATCATATAGTGAAGGTAATCCTAAAAGCATACACTGTTTGATATTCACGTGTGTGGCATCCTCAGCACCTAGAATTGTGCACTAGGTAGTAAACCGCAAAAGCATTGTAAGAAACATAAAACCACAGACTGTGACTGAAGGCTTATTACCATAATAAAATAGCAAATGTTATGACATTACATGAAGGAGAAAATCTCATAAAATGTATAAATTGTCTAATGTATTTAATAACACAAGAAGTCCCAATAGAACCTTTCAAATGTGCAAAATGTATACATAATGACGATTTAATTAATGAACTAAATTCATCCACCGACAGATTAATACAGTTGGAAACAAGCCAAAGAAACATGGCAGATAGAATAGGCACCAAACTAGACACAAGGAACAAAGAGATTTTGTCTCCTCCATTCTTGATTCCACCTATACATAATTTAGTTAGTACCTTGACTACTCCTGAATACCCTGTTCCTTGCACAATTGAGCTAGAAGAACCAGAAATTAACAACAAGAAAAACAGTAAAATGAACTAGAGAGGAGGAGGTAACACCTGATGGGGATGAAGAGTGGTATAATATTCAATATACAAAACCAGCAAAAAAAGGAAGGCTTGCAACAACTTTTGATATCCCCTTACAAATGGATTTTCCATACTTAAAACATTAGAAAGTGATCTTGAAAATAAACCAACACTTAAACCAGTAGCAGATGGTACCTCTGAATTCCTTACCATTTTAGACAATAATACTAATAATTGACCTACTGTTTCAGCAAATGATGAAAATCATAATAATTGTGGTAACCTTGTTAACATGGAACCTGACAATAATTCTCAGCTAAACCACATGGATCTTTTGGTAATAGGGGACTCCATGATCAAAAGACTGGACAGGTACATATGTAACCCGGATAAATCTCATCGGACTATATCAGCTTTTAGTGGGGCTAAAATAGCAGACTTAACAAATATGTGTAAAACAATGGTTAATGGATTAGGTCACAACCCCCTTGTTCTGACACATGTGGGTACTAATAATATGTTCAGAGATCCCTTAGAGTAAATTAAACAAGATATGGTGGCCTTAACTAACAGGTTAACCAACCTGGGATGTGAAGTTACTATTTCTGAGGTACTACCAACTCCAAAAGCCACCCCTCGAGTTAACCAATAAGTCCAGAAATTTAACAATTGGTTGAGGACTTGGACTCTAAAGCAAGAGATCCACTGCTTGAATCAATGGGAAGATTTTTACCTCAATGATGATTTATTTTGTTATGATGGACTGCACTTAAACAAGAAAGGAAGTGAATTACTTGGGCAACATTTTACTTGCTCTCTTGACAAACATTTAAACTAGTACGGGGGGGTGAGTTTCTTAGAGACAATCATGTAAAACGGTCCAGAACCACAGCTGTAGCTCCCTCAAATAACATTTTAACCTCCAATAACATTCATCACCCACAAAAAAAAAAGAGTGATATAAAAGCACTGCTACTAAATGCTAGAAGCCTGTCAAACAAGATGGAAGAATTAAGATATATAATGCATAAAGAAAATATTTCTATCTGTGTGGTCACCGAAACATGGTTCCATGATGACAGCTGGAATGTTAATATAGCAGGGTTTTATAAAATAACTAAGAACAGGAAAGATAAACAAGGAGGAGGGATTGCATTATACATCTCTGAAGAGTACTCATTTCATTGTAATTATACCAACAAGCAAATATACAGTGAAAGTGAAATAATATGGGCAGAGATTAATTTACCATCACTAAAAGTATGTATCAGTTTGGCCTGCAGATCCCCTAACCTGAATAAAGAACAGATTACTGACTTCCTAAAATTGATTAATAGTTTCAAGCCAAAAACAAACTATATATTAATGGGTGACTTTAATCTTCCTAACATTGATTGGAAAAAACATGCTTGGAAGGGTAATGTTGAGAAAGACTTTCTCGATATGACAGTTAATCAAAACCTAGAACAAATAATACAGTATGGTACTAGAAACAATAATATCATTGATATTGTACTAACTAACATGGGGACTTCAGTTCATGATTCCAGAATATTAGAACTACTAGGAAACAGTGATCATAAGATGATCTTATTTCACATCCAGACTAGGGTAACAGACACTAAAGGGAATACTATAACTAAGGATTACACAAGAGCTAATCATACAAAAATAAAACAATATTTAAATTCATGGGACTGGAACTCTGAATGGATAGGTCTCAATGTACACCAAGTTTGGAACTGTCTATTGTCCAAAACTAATCACTGCTTAGATACCTGGGTACCAAGCAGAAAGAAGTATAACAAGAGATACAGAAATAAAGCATGGTGGAATAATAAAATCAAGAGATTGGTTGTTAAAAAATGAAAAAGCTACAAGAAATACAAAACTCGACCATCAAAAGAAAAATGGCAATGGTACAAAAATTGTGCCAATGAAGTAAAACTAGAAATTGGGAAAGCCAAAAAGACCATGGAAAATAAACTAGCAACTGACACATTAGACAACAAGAAAAAATTCTATAATTATGTCAGTCCACTGAGAGGTTCTAAAGCAACAATAGGTCCACTACAAACAAATTCAGGAATTATAAACAATGAAATCCAAATAGCAGAAGAATTTAATAATTATATTCACAAGATATTTTCTAATAAGGAACAATTTAATAATTCAATCACAAACTCTAATCAAGTGACTGTTGAACCTATTACGGTAGAAGAAACTCTAAAAGAATTACAGAAATTAAAAGTTACTTCCTCAGCAGGACTAGATGGAATACGTCCACATTTTTTAAAAGAAATTGCCTTTCATATCTCTGGCCCACTGAGTAAATTATTTAATCTATGCCTTGAGGCAGGTGACAGTGTCTTAGCATGGAAAGAAGCAGTAGTAATACCAATTTATAAAGCAGGTGTTAAATCTGCAGTATCTAACTATCGGCCAATAAGCTTGACCTCTGTTATAGGGAAAATCCTAGAAAGATTAATCCTGCGTAGATTTGAAAAACATATCAATCACCATAATTTATACAATTTAACGCAGCACAGATTTAGAAAGGGAAGGTCATGCTTAATGAACCAACTAAATTTCCCTGGAGGAGAGGAGGGAGAGAGGGGATATGATAGAGACATACAAGTATCTTACAGGGAGGAACAGGGTGCAGGAAAACACTATTTTTAAGCGAAAAAGATGTTCCAGGACTAGAGGGCATGGGATGAAGTTGGAGGGAGGACGATTCAGAGGAAACATGAGAAAGAATTTCTTCACAGAACGGGTGGTGAACAAGTGGAACACCCTGCCAGAGGAAGTGGTGGGGGCTGAAACAATCACAGGATTTAAGAATGCATGGGATAGACATAAAGGAATTCTAGAGGTCAGGGGTAAGGGGCAACAGACTTCTAGGAAAACAAACTGAACTTACAAGCTCAAGTGGGCAGACTGGGTGGGCCATAGGCCCTTATCTGCCGACACTGTCTATGTATCTATGTAATTTCTTTGAAAATGTTAGTGCTGCATTGGATAAGGGACTACCGGTGGATGTTGTATTTTTGGACCTGGCTAAGGCATTTGACAGGGTTTCACATAGAATTCTGTTAGAACATTTGGTTAAACTAAAATTTCTATACATTCTAATTATATGGACTGATTCATGGTTATATAATCGTAGACAACGTACATCAGTAAAGGGAGCCATGTCCTCATGGGTGGAGGTTACAAGTGGGGTTCCACAGGGTTCTGTACTGGACCCTGTTCTATTTAACATTTTGATAACATCAGTGCAGACGGCAGATAACATTTGGATATCAAAATATGCAGATGATTGCAAAATTGGTTGCATTGTTAATACCATCGAGGCAACCAGCTTACTGCAAAAAGAATTAGAAGCTTTAGAAACCTGGGCAAGAAATAATAAAATGAAATTCAATGAGCAAAAGTGCAAAGTAATGCACTTGGGCTATAACAATCTGAAAAATTATTACCTATTAAATAGTGTAAAACTTCAAGTAACAGAAAATGAAAAAGACCTCGGGATAAATATTGATAGTAAGCTAACCTTTGAGAACAATACAGCATTCAAAGTTAAGAAATGTCAGAGAATTATGGACTGTATTTGGAAAAATATCAAAAGGAGACAACCCCAGGTTATCCTTCCACTTTACACCTGTTTAGTGAGATCTCACCTGGATTATTGTGCCCCATTCTGCGCACCTATCACAATTCGTGGTAAGAAACAACTAGAGGGGGTTCAAAGGAAAATGACAAAAAAATTCATGGTATGACTGATAAACCTTACGGGGAAAGACTGAAAACACTTGGCCTATTTTCAATCCAGTATAGATACATTCAAGGAGACCTTTGCTTGATCTATAAAGCCCTCAATGAACCAGGACTTACAGAAACCATAGGTATTGAAAGAAAATATTGTACATCACATACGAGATCTCATAATATGAAATTAAAAGGAGTAAATTGTCGAACAAAAAAAAGGCATCAATGGTTCACTCAGAGAATAGTTAATTTATGGAATACACTACCAGCCTCAATTGTAGAAAGTAAAACTATGGATATGTTTAAGGGTACGCTAGACAAATTCATGGGTAATGCTAAATTTAATTATATAGATCATTAAGACCACCTTTGGGTGGCAAGTTCAATAATAGGCTTTGCCTCCTGAACTTGTAAGTAACTATGAAACTACTATGAAACTATGAAACTATGGGGCATTAAATTAATGGAATTGACTGAGGCTGATGATATTGAAGCCTATCTAACAATATTTGAGTGCAAAGCTCAGACATGCACCTGGCCCAGAGACCAGTGGGTCATCAGACTTGTCCCCTGTCAGGATGAGCCCAGCTGGTCTAGAGTCATCTTAGTGTACCTGACTCTGACAACTATAATCGGGTGAAGGAAGACATTTTACGCTGGTATGACAACACCAAAACGTACAGGCAGAGGTTTCATTCCTAGAAGATGACCAGACAGGATACCCCCAGGGAAACTTATGCCAGACTTCAGGACTTTTGTTGCAAGTGGTTACAACCAGCAGTTAAAACAGTCAACCAAATTTTGGAACTTGTAATAATTGAACAATTCATCCAGGTGTTGCCTTCAGATCTCCAGGTTTGGGTGAAGGAGCTTCTGAGAGTGGGCGGACAGATGCTCCAACCCTTCTAGGATTTCAGGAGGGTATCTGACAAGTGTAATTTTTATTTATTTAATTTATTTCAGTTTGGGATTACCACCTTTGAACTGGTGGCTCATTTACAAAGGTTCCAAGTCAATACATATAGTAGGACAAACAATACAGCAATACAGAACATATGCGGGTAGAACAGAAGTGTATATAAGATAACTAGATTTCAGATTACATGGGTTACGTGAACAATTGTACTAAATTATCAGGTTGCGCATAAGTTACCTATTATCTAGAAAATTTTCTACAAACTTTCATCATCAGAATAAATCTATTAGAACTTGCCAAACTGGCTGAGAGAACCTGGAGGTAAGTCTTCCAGAGGCAGGATGACAACTGGTCAACAGAGGGGTGGCAGGTTCACATGCTAAGGAAGGTGGGGCAGGCTGGGAGATTGTTAAAAGGGGTTATGCACTGAGTTGCAGCCTGAGAGGGCTTTGTCCTAACCAGAGATGATGACAGTAGGGGGGAGGAGGTAGGTGCAATTGGGTAGTGCAGAGGGAATGGCATTCTTAGATGAGTGGGGGAGTTGTACTGGTGTGGGGTAGGTCATGTGAGGGCAGAGGTTGGGGGGAAAGTAGAAATGGAGCAGAGGAAGGGGCCAGGTGATGAGGAGGGTGTAAGAGTAATACTGTTGCCTCTTGGTGGGGGAGGTGTGTAACAGGGAGCTCCTGTTATTACCTGTAGAACAATATACATAAAGCCAGATGTGCAACCCTTCCCCCCATTTTTCCTTTCACTCTTTCTTTTCTCTTATTTTTTCTGCCTTTTCTTTAAATTCTTATCAGGGTGACCAACCTGGCAATCTTCAAATCTTTGCTGTCTCTTATTCTCTTTATGCCTCTTTATGGACACAGCGTTATGCTCCAGAAAGCAGAGATAGGAAAGAGTGCAAGTCACGTTTTATTGTTAATGTCTGCTGCCCCTTGGTTTAAGAAGTGTGGCACCTCTTTCTGGAGTGTTGAGCTCTGGAACCGCTGCTGCTGAGTGCAGCTCCTTTGACTTATGCAGCTCCAGTGTGAGGGACAGCACTGGTCGCCGAGTGCAACTGATCAATCCTTTTTTTTTTTGGGCGGGTTGCTCCATGTTGGTGCTCCTAAGCAAAAGCCAACTGCTGCACCAGTGGCAAGATCAGTCACTTGAATACCTGACTGCCTGGTTAGTAAGACACTATAGGCCAGTGTAATTGTACATCACATAGTGTCTAGAATAAAGTTTAACCTGTACAGAAGCAGAGGTGTTGTGATTAAGGGCTGCATGAGAAATAGAATATTGAAGCTTGTGATGTCACAGACTAGGGAAACTCCCCAATTATGTAAGGTCACGGCCTATGGAAACTCTCCAATTATGTAATGTCACAGCCTATGGAAACTCCCCAATTATGTAATGTCACAGCCTATGGAGACTCCCCAATTATGTAATGTCACAGCCTATGGAAACTCCCCAATTGTGTAATGTAATTACAAGGAGCTATATAAAGGACTCACCACTAGAGGAATGATAGATAGTCTAGTGCTGACAGTGAGCAGGGAAGGACCTACTTGTGGAGTGTGCTGTTTTCACACTGGAATTGAGAAGTGTAAGAAGGGAGTACACTTAGGCTATCTTGGCAGCAGTAAAGCCGAAGCCTTTGCTGGCAGATGCAGAGGGCTGAATTATTGTGCTGAACTAATCAAATTTTATTTTTATTTCTGTATTATTTTGTTATTTTTATTTTTTGATAATAAACTGATAAACACACTTGTGTGACGTTTATTCACTTTACCTTTGGTTGCTGTGTCTTTGTATCCCACACCATCACACTTAGGATGAGATAAGGGAATGTTTTTTTATGCAGTGCAACCTAAATCTTGTTTCAAGTGTAGCTCTAAAACACACATAAGAAATGCCTGTGGTCGTGCACATTGTATTCATTTTCTTGAGTATGGTTAGTTAACCAAAGATTGTGAAAATGCTTTCCGATGCAACCTTTGTGAAAAAAGAGGTCATTCATTTGCCAAATGCCCATGGGTCTCACACAATAAGGGGTCAGGTATGTCACAAGAAGATTTAGTTAGCAAAGCACAACAGCAAGGAACAGCTATTCCTCTGAAAGGCGTATGGAAAATCTGAATGCCAAGACACAAGAACACACAGATCAGCCACCCCCAGGACCCTATCTTAGGCACTTCAAAGTCACTTGACACAGACCCCACAGATAACACAGAAACCATGGTTCTAGAACAAGAGGATGTCATTACTCCTGATCACAATGCACCCAGCACTCCCCTGCACACCAGCAGTCAAGATATGCTTATGCAACCCCCTTCCTACCACCACCACCAGATGATTTTGAAATTGTAAGAGACAAAGGGAAATATAAGAAACCCAGACCAGGAATTTTTACTGTGTTCAAGGGGAACAAAATAACTTGCATTTTCAAAATAAATACAGTATTTTGAGTAAGGGGAAGGGTTGGGGAAACACAGAGGAGAATGATGGGGTCTCTGAAACCTCCCCCATTTCATCCTCAGTACCAGACCTTTCATCTGATTTAGAAGAAGACACGCCAGAAACAACTGAGTCAAAACAATAAAGAGTTTCAAGATCTACAGATATGAATTTGTAGAAATGTTGGGCCACATTAACCATAAACTGCAACCATGAGATCCCAGACAGCCATTACCCTTAATGTGAATAGCATAAAAAGCCACAAGAAAGACTAGCAACCTTTACAACACTGCAAGACTGTGAGGCACAAATTATTTTATTACAGGATACAGTACTAGATTAAAAACACCATTTGAAATCTTGCAAGTAACCAGATTATGGACTACAGGACCTGCATTTTGGTCAATAGGTCCAGACAGGTGTGATGGGGTGGGAATACTGTTGACTAGTACAGAGTTTAGGGTAACAAAACTAATAGATGTGCAACCAGAAAGAACCTAGATCTCTCTTATAATAGAAATAGGTTCCATGTGAAACTTGTCTATGCCCCACAGATGAAAGCAACCAGGGGTGAATTGTTCCAAACACTACAACCATTATGGAGAGGAGCATGGTCCACCACCTCCTCTCTGATCTGGAGAGAATTTGTCTGGAAAGCTCGAGTGAGATTTTTCTTGTTACCCACAGCAGTAGTTTAGAGAAACCCAGGAGCCTCCTCATGTTGCTGGCGGGAATGTAGAGATTCCATAGCATCACACAAGCACATTTTCTATGATTGCCTGAAATGAACTACCTTTTGGGCTTCAGTTTCCCATCACATTGCTAACATATTGGGCTTTCAATACCCTCTTACCTGGGGTGAATCCTCTTGTTAGGTGTTCCACCTATGGGGGCTAAAGATAAAGCTACTCTATACTTATGGTCCATTATGTTATGTGCAGCATATAAGTCTATTACTAAAAGATGGCTCCAAAATACCCCACCTACTATTTCTGACTGGAAGTCCTTGATTCTTATCATCCAGCATAACGAACAGATGTTCTATGCCCTACACAACAGGCTAGAAACATATGCTTCCTACTGGATGAGATGGGGGTTGGCCCAGGACCAAATCCAATAAAATCTGAGGATCTGAATCAAAATTAAATGGGATTTGATCTTTGGCCAATGGATCACCCTCCCCCAGGGGTTTATTTATTTATTAGTTATGCTATAATAAACTTAGAAGCTTTTGCCTTACCCCCCCCCCATGGGGCAGTCAGTATGTATACCCTTTGATCTATTAGATATCAAAAGATAATTTAAATGAAAGATTTGCACAGAGTGACTCTTAAGAAACAAGTTTTATTTACTAAATCTATTAATTCACTAAAGGTTTCTAGCCCAATACTGTTTCAGGTTTACCCTTTTTTTCCTTATCTTTTTTTTTTAATTTTTTATTCATAAACTAACTATTATATACAGTGGCTATAGTTCTCAATAGCTATGAACTGTTATTTTAACTTGCAAAACTAAAAAACTGTAATTGTATCAATGAATACATGTTTGTAAACCCTTTTTTCAATAAAGGAAGTATAAAAAACGAACACTACAACCATACCTATATACATTCCAGGTTAATAGTCTGGGGAGATTTTAACTGTGGATCAGAAAAAAGCAGCTAGAGGGCTGAAGACTAACAACATGTTTTGTGATTTATAGTATAACAGCCCTCCCTCCAAGGACTATACAGAACACAACATACAACTGGTGGACACACATTTTTAAACGGCACATTATCTAACAGAATAGATTATTTTTGTATCCCCATATTTAAATAATTTAAGTCATGTACCTGGAATACAGAAATCTCAGACCACAAGATGTTGATGTTTTCAGCTCAAAGGGGTACATTTCCTCAGTGAAAAAGGCCCATGGAGACTGAATACTCAAATCTTATCTGACACAGAATTATTGCAGACATGGGAAGTGTTGTGGAATGCTAGATTATCAGTAGTCTGTTTCTATGATGACTACATAACCTGGTAGGAAAAGAGTAAAACAGATATTAGGAAATTATTCCAAAATTATTCTGGACAAAAGGCTATAACAACCTACATGCAGTATATTAAACATCAAATGCAATGAAATTTACAGAAATTAAACTGTCAGCATCATTCATTAAATATTATTGTAACAATAGTGTCTGCCTAGTGTTTTATGTGAAAATCTACCATTTCATGCTATTTATAGCTATTTGTTATGTGGTGTGTTTCAACAACACTGCTAGATGCTGAGACTTTCTGTTCCCTTTGGTAATTGGTATGTATCCGCTCTGGTGATGTCATTTGGGGTGCTATTCTCTTTCTTCAGTACATAAACTATGGAGACAGTCACATTGCTGAATTCTGTAAAGACTCCTCATTCCTTGCACTGTGCCTGTTGCAAGAATCTGTAAGTTGTTTGATTGTGGTTGTGTCATGCTCAATGCCAGTAATGCACAATAACAGTTTAAATTTAATTTTATAGACTGTGCAGAAGTCAGGGAGAGTAGCACATTGATGTTAAAGTAAAGGTGCAAGTTTGCCATAGCAAATGGGAGTAGTAGCCTGTAGAAGTTGTGAATCAGCCTCCTACCATTCAAACTGCCAAATAATGCTGTTTTCCTAGAAAAAAAAAACATTTTCTTTCAGTGCTCTACTTGATTTGCATAATCTACCCTTTTTTTCTAAGTGCTGCTACCCCCAAATGTGACATCACATCAGGGAAACAACGTTATTAAAGGAATAGTGTCACTTTTAGTTTTAGATAGACAAATAAGCTATGTACTGTACCCACAATGCCTCACAATGTAAATTAGTATACAGGGTATTATATTTCTGTGCTCACTGCAGAAATAGAGTAAATCTCTCAGTATAGAGATCTTGTAGTTATATATGATGTGTATAATGCATTGTTGTGAAAATAAACATACAAAAGCTTATATTGTTTGCATCACCACACTAATATGGGACAACATCTCAGAGCAAGGAAATTGTAAAACTGGTTCATATTTTACCCACAATGCCTTGCTACAGTTTTTTATTAAACATATCATTGCTCACCACCAGCAACATAAGGGACTGTACATCTGAGTAAGGCACATTTAAGACACCATTATACATTATTCAGAATTCATTGTTGCTGTATGTAAATCATTGACAACTCCCCAGCATGACATAATTTATTTTTTTTTTGGTGGGGGGCTGGCCGTGCACAGAAAACTGGAGGGCAGACAGGAAAAAAGTGCAGATAAAACATAAAAAAAACAACTATGACAGATATTTGTTTACAAAACAAATTGCAACTTAAACATCTGAAGTAAGTCTTGCAAAGGCATACTATGTGTAAATGGCATTTGGGGAATCTTGCAACTTTCCCTTAAAGATCATATGCGATAACATTTACAGAAATTAAACTGTCAGCAACATTCATTAAATATTATTATAACAACAGTGTCTGCCTAGTGTTTTATATGAAAATCTACCATTTATAGCTATTTATTGTGTGGTGTGTTTCAACAACACTGCTAGATGTTGAGACTTTCTGTTCCCTGTGGCAATCTGCATATTTCCATCCTGGTGATGTCATTTGGGGTGCTATTCTCTTTCTTCAATACATAAGCTATGGAGGCAGTCACATTGCTGAGATCTGTAAAGACTTTTCATTCCTTGCACTGTGCCTGTTGCAAGAATCTGAAAGTTGTTTGATTGTGGTTGTGTCATGCTCAATGCCAGTAATGACAATAACAGTTTCAATGTAATTTTATAGCCTGTGCAGAAGTCAGGAAGAGTAGCACCTTGATGTTAAAGTAAATGCTGAAGGTTTCCCAAATGCCTATTACATACACATGGCATGCTTCAAATGTTGACACTGCAATTTGTTTTGTAAAACAATCTGTCATTCTCATTTTTGTATTGTTTTATCAGGGTTTTGGCTTCCAGTTTCTTGTGTGTAGCCACCCCGCCAAAAATAATGTTATACCAGGGAGCTGTCATTGTTTTACACATAGCAAAAATGAATTCTGCGTAATTTGTAATGTTGCCTTAAATGTGCCTTACTCAGACGTACGATCCCTTATGTTGCTGGCGGTGAGCAGTATTATGTAAATAACTGTGGCAAGGCATTGTGGGTAAAATACAAACCTGTTTTACAATTTCCATACGCTGAGATGCTGTCCCATATTTATGTGGTGGTCACAACAATATAAGCTTTTGTTTATTTATTTTCACAACAATGCATTGTACATACCATATCTAGCTGCAAGACTTCTATACTGAGAGATGTTGGCTCCTATTTCTTCAGTGAGCACAGAAAAATAAAAGCCTGTGTACTAATTTACATAGTGAGGCATTGTGAGTACAGTAGAGTACACTCCTACAGGTCACTTTTCCTATTTTCTATGGCAAACCTCAATAAATAACTTTAAAATGATATTTTTACTAGGGCTAGCACAGCCATCCCTAGTAGGAATTAATGCAGAAAAGGTCCCTATTAAATCTAAATTAATGTAAAGCAGACACTGACCAATAGCAGTGAAGTTACCAGCATTGTATTACTAGCAGCAATACAACTTCCTAACAGGCAAGCACCCCAAATGACATCAGCACCCTAGAGGTACGTTGCTTCAGCATCCAACAACCTTGGGGAAATGGACCACAACAAAAAGACACTAAAATGAATTAATTTGTTTACTTTTGTTACAAAACCTGGAACACAAATAGATTTTATATCAGTGTTTATTGAATGGTGTTGTTTCTTTTAGTTTTAAGAACCTTTGCATTTAACCTTTAAAGTAAATGATGAAGGTTCCCCAAATGCCTGTTACACATGGCATGTCATTGCCAGTCATGCTTCAAATGTTGAAGCTGCAATTTGTTTTTTTAAAAAAATCTGCCATTTTCATTTTTTTACTGTTTTATCAGGGTTTTGTCTTCCAATTTCTCTTGCGTGGCCACCCCCTCAAAATGATCTAATACCAGGGAGCTGTCATTGTTTTACTTACAACAACAAGGAATTCTAGGCAAATTTATAATGTTGCCTTAAATGTGCCACACTAAGACGTACAGTCTCTTATGCTGCTGATGCTGAGCAGTAATATGTAAATAACTATAGCAAGACATTGTGGGTGGGATATTCGAAGGGATTATGCATGGCGCAACACTGTTGCACTATGCGCAACCCACTGATGCACCCTGGCACAATATTCAAAAACGGGATGTTGCACCACGCAGATCCCAATGTACCGGGGTGCACCAGTAATGTATGTGGTGCAAGTGCAGGGGGCGTGCCCATGCATATTCCGCACATCCTGATATTCAACCTGGGATGTGCAGCGCATATGCTGGTGCAACCCCTCCTTGCGCTGCACACTGGTACTCAAAGTTGAGCCAAAAAGAAATAGGAGCAAGGGCTGGCCATCTACAGGTGAGCTGCCATATTGCAGGGTGCAACACAGCAGCCACCAGCTGTGGGTGTCCACATGAGCTCTGGAGCCAGGGTCTGTCGGTGTCATGCCCCCCCATGCCTGATCATGGGCACTGTAATAGACCAGTATCCCCTGGTGGTCCAGTGGACTGCTTCCAGCCCGATCGCAGGCATAAGTATGGAAATAATATTTTATATTATCCCCGGTGGTCCAATGGACTGCTTCCAGCCCGATCGTGGGCATTAGCATAACATTAATGTTCTAAACTATCCCTGGTGGTCCAGTGGTACCCCCTCCCCACCCGACCACTGAGCCCCACCACCCCACGTCCCCCCAGTCAGCAGTGGGCGGGGAGCCTCCCCACCACAGTGCCCAGCCACCCACCAACTGACTGCATACAGTACGGCTGTACATCCATTGGTCCAGCGAGGTTAATGGGGTGTAGACGTACTTCACTATACAGGTTCCTGATATGTGAATGGATCCATTCACATATCTGTACTGTGTAGTACGGTACGGTCTGCATGCCCATTGACCCATGCTGTGGACCAATGGGCATACAGCCATACTGTACAGTCAGTTGGTGGCCGCCAGGTGGCTTGTGGGTGGAAGCTGTCACCCGCTGCTGACTGGGGAGCAGGCCGGTGGGGCTTAGTGGGAGGGTGGGGAGGGGGGTACCACTGGACCACCAGGGATATTTTAGAATGGTATTTACATACATATGCCCGCGATCGGGCTGGAAGCAGTCCACTGGACCACCAGGGATAATTTAGAATGTTATTTTTATACTAATGCCCACAATTGGGCTGGAAGCGGTCCACGGAACCACCAGGGATATGGGACATGCATGGTCATATACTTATGCCTGCGATTGGGCATTGGGGCACTTTGCTGCAATGTGCAGGGGGTATTGGTCCCTGATGGCTGCAGCTTGGCAGGGTGACAGGTGCAAGTCACTAGGGATCGATGCACCTGCATGCAAATGGGGCCATAATGACATGCTAATGGCCCCTGCTGCACCCAGCATGCATTATGGCCCCATTTGCATAACCAATGCTGAATATCACAGTTCCTGCACCTAGCATAACCACACTTGCGCTGGCACATCCCCCTACTCCTCTCTTGCCACTTGCACAGTGCCACTGCACCATGCACAATGCAGGAAGCCACATTGCCATAGTCACTAGTGCTGAGGCACGGTGCAGCACCATTGAATATTGCTCAGCACATGCCCTGGTGCATCCCATTTGCTTTGCACCCCTGCCTGACAGACTCTGAACATCCCACCCTGTGAGTAAAATACAAAACTGTTTTAAAATTTTCATACTGTGAGATGCTGTCCCATATTTGTGTGGTGGTGTCAACAATATAAGCATTTGTTTGTTTATTTTCACAACAATAAAAACATAGAAACATAGAATTTGACGGCAGATAAGGACCGCTTGGCCCACCTAGTCTGCCCATTTTCCTACCTAACAGATAAGCTGCAGATCCTAGTTAACCAACAGCTTATTTCCTCCTACGCCCCACTAGGATTGCCTTATGCCTGTCCCATGCATTCTTGAAGTTCCCCACTGTTCTTGACTCCACAACCTCCTCAGGGAGGCTGTTCCATGCATCCACAACCCTCTCAGTGAAAAAATACTTCCTCACATTACTTCTGAGCCGTCCCCCCCCTCTATCTTCAAATTGTGCTCCCTTGTTCTTGCACATCTCTTTTTCTGGAAGATGCTACCCTCTTGGACTTTGTTAATTCCCTTGAGGTACTTGAAAGTTTATATCATGTCCCCTCTCTCCCATCTTTCCTCAACGGTATACATATTAAGCTCCTTTAGTCTTTCTTTGTACGTCTTCTGGTGCAGACCCTGCACCATTTTGGTTGCCCTCCTCATAGAAACAATGCATTGAACATACTGTATCTGGCTACAAGTCTTCTATACTTAGAGATGGTGGTTCTATTTCTTCAGTGAATACAGAAAAATAAAAGCCAGTACACTAATTTACATGGTGAGGCATTGTGGGTACAGTACACTCCTACAGGTCACTTCTCCCATTTTCTATGGCAAATCTCAATAAAGCACTTTAAAATTGTGTTTTTTTACTAGGGCTAGCACAGCCATCCCTATTAGGAATTAGTGCAGATAAGGTCCATATTAAATCTAAATTATTGAAAAGCAGATACCGACCAACAGCAGTGAAGTTACCAGCATAGTATTGCTAGCAGTAATACAACTTCCTAACAGGCAAGCACCACAAATTACATCAATGGCCTGGAGGCATGCTGACCCCATATTCAGTAACCTTGGAAAAATAGACCACAACAAAAAGACACTAAAAATGCATGTAATTAAGTTTATAAAAAAAATCTGTCAAAATCATTTTTATTTATGTTTTCTCATCACTGTGTTATCCAGTTTTCTGTATGCAGTCATACCCCCAAAATGATATCACGCAAATAAACTGTCAATAATTTACATATGGCACCAAGGTATTCTGGGTAAATTATCATGTTGATGTAAATGTTAGTTACTCAGAGGTACAGTTCTTTATTTTGGTGGTGGTGACTGCACCTAATATATAGCTGTCCATAGCAAGGCACTGAGGATACAATAAGACATTGTTTTCCAGTTCCCTTACTGTGAGGTGCGGTCTCAAATATCTGTAGTGGCATCAACAATAAAGTTCTCATATGTTTGTTTTCCAGACAAGGCACTGTGGGTATAGTATCTAGCTGACAGGATTTCTTTACTGAGAGATGCAGTCTCCTATGTCAGTAGTGTAAATGTCTGCAATACTAAAACTGACCAACAGAGGTCTCAGTTTCAAAAAAGTGCTTATAAATTTTGCTTCCCTTGCATGATGCCATGCATGGGAGTTGCAGCACTGAGAAAAAAATGGGGCAGGTTATGCAAATGAAGCATAGAAACATAGACTTTGATGGCAGATAAGGACCGCTTAGTCTGCCCATTTTCCTAGCTACTGGATAAGCTGTGGATCCTAGTTAACCAACTGCCTATTTCTTCCTACCCCCCACAAGAATTTCCTTATGTCTGTCCCACGCATTCTTAAATTCTCCCACAGTTTTAGACCCCACAACCTCCTCAGGAAGGTGGTTCCATGCGTCCACTACCCTCTCTGTGAAAAAAATACTTCCTCACATTGCCCCAGAGCAATCCCCCCTCCATCTTCAAATTGTGTCCCCTTGTTCTTGCACATCTATTTTTCTGAAACATGCTACCCTCTTGGACTTTGTTGAGTCCCTTGAGGTATTTAAAAGTTTCTATCATGGCCCCCTTTCCCTCCTTTCCTCAAGGGTATACATATTATGCTCCTTTAGTGTCTTCTCGATTGGCTTCTGTTGCAGACCTTGCACCATTTTAGCTGCCCTAATCCAGACTGCCTCCATCCTGTTTATGTCTTTGCAGAGATGGGGTCTCCAGAACTGGATGCAGTACTCCAGATAGGGTCTCACCAACTGTCTGTACAGAGCGATAACAAATTCCTGTTTTCTACTGGTGAAAGTGGTGATGCCTCTCCCTATACATCTCCGTATCCCCCCAGTCATCCCTACTGCCTTCTCACATTGCTTGCTAACCTTTAGGTCATCTGATATGATTACCCACTGGTCCCTTTCCATTTTTATGTTGGCACACTTGTGCAGCCAACATCTTGCGGCAGTGGGGATTTGGAGGCTCTGTGGCTGTTGGGTGACTGCAGTGCATGCATCAGTAGGTGCATCCCTCATTCCCCAATCAGCCTTCATGCCAGTGCCATGCCATGCATACTAATGTGGTGAGCACATCTAAAGAAAGGTCCACTGCAATCCAAGCAAAGCTCATCAGATGCAGCGGATCCTTCCTACGTGCTCGCCACATTGTCAGCATGGCAGGCGGTAGCCCAACTGTCGACTTTGGGGGTGCCCATTCTCCCTGCCAGCTTACTCTGGCCGCAAAGTATTTTCCAATGGGGGAGCCCACTCCCCATCAGCATAAAGCAGTCCCCCCATGTCTTATATGCTGAGGGGGTGCCCTATCCCCCTCGGCTCTTGCCTTTCCTTGTGTGCCGACAGGGGTGTCCAATCCCTGTCGGTATAAATTAACCCCCTTTTGTTGTGTGCCAATGAGGGTGCCCAATCTCCTGTCAGCTGCAGTAACCACACCCAAACTGTTATGTGGCATGCTGGGGTGCAAGTCCCCCTGAAAAAAAAACTGTCCCATGACGTTTGCTTTTTTTTGCACGCTGTAACACAAAAACAGTCCCTTGTAGTCTCCCTACCCACCAACCGCATCCACCCACTGCACACCCTGCCTCCCCACACACACACCCTCACCCCATACTTACCTTCAGAGTCCGGCAAGATGATCTTCAGTGGACTGGGAACATGTCTGCACTCTTCAAAGCTGACCGCGAACTGAGGAAATGCCGGTAAGCTGTATAACGGGATAAATATTTTTTTTGTTTTCAACTTTGATGCATATCTCAGGCATTGTTTGGAATTTGTGCACCAAATTTTCAACATGGGGTTTTTGGGACCCCTTCTCATGAATTCTGTTACAGTTATGACGTTAATCGGTCCTGAAAGGTGATTTTGCAGTCACTGCGTGGAATCACCTTTTCGGACTGATTAACATAACGACAGTGGCAGTGTTCATGAGGTGGGCTGTCAAAAAGCCTGTGTTGCAAATTTGGTGGAAAAAATCCAAAACAATTGCTGTTTTATGAGCGTGTGTTGTGCAGTTGCTACGCACGCTCGTAACTTCACGAATTCACAATATTTTCATGCCAGAATTTCAACATTGCTATTTTTCTACACCTCCTTGTGAACAGTACAGCTGTCATTTTTCACATCCTGGCCAAAATGTATTTCTGCACTTCCAGCGCAAAATACCGTGGTCGCTGTGGGAAATCAGTGTTTGGAGCAGATTACGAAAATGACAGTTACACTGTTCATGAGCAGAAGTCCTACAATGCCTATGCTGAAAATTTGGTGATGATACTCCATAACATGACTGTGTTCCGAGCATGCATTGTGCAGTTTGCTCGCACGCTCGAGAGTTCACAAATTTATATTTTCACTCCAGATTTTCAACATTGCCATTGTTCTGCACCTCCATATGAACAGTACAGCTGTCATTTTTCACATCCTGACCAAAATGTGTTTCTGCAGTTCCGGCGCAGAATTGCACGGTCGTCGTGGAACGTCCATGTTAGAGACACATTATGGAAATGACAGTGATACTGTTCATTAGCAGAGGTCCTAAAATGCCTATGTTGAAAATTTTGTGCCGAAAGTCCCAAAAATGACTGTGCTGCAAGCATGCATTGTGCAGTTTCCAAGCAGTATTGTAACTTCATACATTTGCAGTATTTACATGTCACATTTTCACCACTGCCATTTGTGCACACTTCCTTATCAACAGAACTGCTGCCATTTTTCACAGCTTGCCCAAAACGCATTCCAACAACTGTGGCACACAATGGCATGCTTGCTGTAGGAAATCACCTTTTGGGACACATTAACAAAATCACAGTGCCACTGTTCGTGAGGGGAGGTCCCAAAATACCTATGTTGAAAATGTGCATAAAAAACTCCCACATATAATTGGGTTGCAGATGTCTGCTGCATAGTTTTTATGCATGTTCATTGCTTCACCAATATTTCATATTGCCACTCCAGATTTTCAACGTTGCCATTTTTTACACCTCCTCATGAACAATACAGTTGTCATTCTCCATATCCTGCCCAAAACTGTGTTTTGGCCCCTCTGTCACCAAATGCCACGGCCACTGTGCAAAACCACCTTTTAGCTAACAGAGTGATTGTGCCGCTTTTCATGAGGTGGCCTGACAAGCAGTCCATGTTGAACATGTAGAATGAAACTACCACTACACACCTACAGTGTTAGGGTTTCCAACTGCAGCACCCCACCTGGTACAGACTGACAGGCATCAAGGCTGTGACTTGGGATCATTAGATGTAACGCTCATGCCACTCCACCCCCCCCACACCCACCCTGCAGCCACTGACAGGCAGCGTGGTGTGTCTTGCACTGCTCGGCCACAAACTTCACCCCACACTCCTATACTGCACCCATGTCAGTGTATTTCCTTATGGAATGGGGTAAGTATAATGCCAAAAGATCCCAAAGCACACCATGACACTTGTCAGTGTCTACAGGGTAGGGTGAGGTACAATGGCATCAGCATTATACCTGATGACCCAAAGGTACACCCCACTGCCTGTCGCTCTCTACAGTGTGGGGGTGGAGTTGGCGCTACTGCAATACTGCACTGCCATTCCTATTATGTGCCCCAACTCTGCCACTGCCAATGCCAGTATGACAACATTCGGCATTGACAAATGCTTGTTGTTGTTGCTACTACCCCCTCATTTTGTACTCTTCACCTGGGTTTTTGTTTTCCAGATGCATTACTTTGCATTTCTTTGCATTGAATCCAAGCTGCCACACTTCTGACCATTCCTCCAACCTTGCCAAGTCCCTTGTCATCCTTTCAATGCCCCCCCCTTCTGTATCAATCCTGTTACAGATCTTTGTGTCATCTGAAAGGAGGCATACTTTTCCTTCCAGTCCCTGTGCAATGTCACTTATAAAGACATTAAAAAAGACTGGACTAAGTACTGAACCATTTTGGTCCCCCATTATTAACCCCCTCTTCTTCAGAGTGGACTCTGTTTACTATTACCTTCTGTGTCCTGTTGTCAAACCAATGTTTTACCCAGGATACCACCCTGGGACCCACTCCCAGGCTGGCTAATTTGTTTATTAATCTTTTGTGTGGGACTGTGTCAAATGGTTTGCTAAAGCAGATAAATAAAAGCACGTATTTCATGGAAAACAGCACGTTTTGGCAGTTTGAATGGTAGCAGATTGAATCACAACTCCTACAGGTTACTCATCCCAATTTCTACGGCAGAGTTCACAATATCACTTTGAAAAAAGTAGGTAAACCAGATTTAAGCAATTGGAGACCACTTTGTTTGCTTCATACAGATTATACAAGTCTCACAAAAATATTAACCTATAGAAGGGTAGCAACTGCAGAATTTCTGATTAGTCCAGCACAAACTTGTGTGCTTCTATCAAGGAAAATACAAGATAACTTAATAACCCTAAGGAAATTATTTTACATGGGAAGCAATGCTACACTATAGGGCTACATCTTAAATATTGAAGGTTCCCCAAATGCCTTTTACATATAGTATGCCATTGCCAGACATGCTTCAGATGTTGCAATTTGTTTTGTACTATAATCTGTCACAGTCATTTTTGTTATATTTTATCAGCGTTTTGTTCTCCAGTTTTCTGTGTGTGGCCCCCCGTGAATAATGTCATACCAGGGAGCTGTCAATGATTTACATACAGCAACAAGGAATTCTGGGTAACTTATAATGTTGACTTAAATGTGCCTTACTTACAATAATGTCCCGTATGCTGGTAGTGGTGAGCATTAATATGCAAATATCCATAACAATGAATTGTGGGTAAAATAAGAACCTGTTTTCCAGTTTCTTTACTGTGTGGTGCTGTCCCATAATTCTGTATTGGTGTCAACAATATAAACTTCGGTATGTTTATTTTCACAACAATGCATTATGCATACTATATCTAGCTACAAGACATCTATAGTGAGAGATGTACAGTACATGTTACATTAAACTGTTCCCTCAACTCACTGGTGTAGCATTGTTCAATGAGTTTCCTAATCTGTGCAGTGTTTAATTCAATGAATTATTAAAAGTTTAGCATTGGTTTGCAACTAGCTATTAAGACTACAAACTTTATTTTCCGCTTAATGCTTATGAGTTTCATTTCAGAAGGCAGACTAAACAACTCTTAAGGAATGCTGTGATATTTATAAACAATGCTCTTAAAGAATGCTGTGATATTTATAAACACCATGAAAATGCATTGCATAAACACTGCAAAACGGCTACTGCCATATCATTAAACAGGTACAAGTGAGTTGAATAAGCAGTGAAGAATGGTTGGAAAAGAATTAAAAGCTTCAACAATTCAAGCTGCCACTGCAGTAGAATCACAAAAAAAAAAAAAATGCTACACCAGTGAGTTGATGGAACAGTTTAATGTGACTTGTACTGTAGTCTACCATATTTGCAGTGAGCACAGAAATATAGTACTCTGTATACTAACTTACATAGTGAGGCATTGTGGGTACAGTATATAGCTCGTTTGTCTATATAAAACTAAAACTGGCAGTGCCTCTTTAGAACTTTGTTTCCCTTGTATGATGTCACAGTTGGGGTTGCAGCACTGAGAAAACAAATTCTGGTCAGAGCCAAAATGTCTGCAGGATCTGACCTGATAAGGAATAAATTTAATATGCATGACCCATGCTACTAGATGTGTTCAGACCTGCTGCTGGCTGCGACACCCTCTGGGCTGCAGCTGTGGTGCTGTCAGGTTCATGTCAAGGTGCAAAGTAAACAGCAGCACCTCCAAGCTGTTTGGCGCACTGTTAGCAAGGCAGGCAAAGCAAGCAGTATCGTCTAATACCAGGCCTCTCCTTCCCATTGCCCTCCCTCCACTCACCTGCGGAGCAACAAAACCGAGACCTTGTCCAGCTGATGAGAGAAAATTCCCCATCAGTGACATGCAAGTTGCCTGCCCGGATCAGGCTCCCTGCCGCATCTATTCCATCTGTCTCCACAGAAACACAACCAGATAGCCAGTGAGTAAACCAGCTTATGTGGTGTACGGCAGCTGAGACATCGCACAACCTGGGGAAAGGGGATGGATCGAGCCTAGTGAGCAGTCCCATGGGCAGTCCTATGGTGAAAATAATGTGTGGCATCATAGGCTGAGGTGTAGGTAGAGATATAGGGAGCATATATGTTCATAATTCAAATCTTTACTTTTCTGTAGCAAAAATGCCACATTTAGGAAGGACACAGGAAATTTGTAATGCAAAATCAGGGACAGTGGAGAGGTCTGTTTGAAACAACACATACGGTGCAGCGAGCCACTTGTATGTCTTTAGCCAACATGTACAAGGAGATGCGTGGGCTGCCATGGCCGGTTCCGGCTGCTACTTTCAGTGCATGTACCTGTGCAGGTGTGCACAGCGTATTTAGATCTGCTGCTGGCTGCGATGCCCTCTCGTTTCAAGGTGCAAAGTAAACAGCAGCACCTTCATGCTGGCTGTGATGCCCTCTGTGCTGCAGTTCTGGTGCCGTCAGGTTCGTTTCAAGGTGCAAAGTAAACAGCAGCACCTCCAAGCTGTTCAGCACAGTGTTAGCAAGGCAGTCAAACAAGTAGTACCGACTAGCACTGGGCCGTACTTTCCCACGGCTCCCTCTCCACTCACCTGCGGAGCAACAAAAGTGAGACCTTGTCCTGCTGATGAGAGAAAATTTCCCGTCAGTGACACGCAAGTCGCCTTCATGGACCAGGCTCCCTCCCGCACCTACTCCATCTGTCTCCACAGAAACACAACCAGAAAGCTAGCAAGTAAACCATCTTATGCAGTGCATGGCAGCTGAGACATCATGAGACCTGTGGCAAGGGGACAGACCAAGCCTAGTGAGTGGCCCCATGGGTGGTCCTATGGTGAAAGTAAGGTCCGGCATCATAGACTGAGGTGTAGGTTGTTGAGCGGTTCTGGATCTGGTGAAGGCTTTTTTTCTGAAGCAAAATGTCTGCAGGCTCCGCATAATTTGCTATAAGCACTATTTTGCTAGTTAAACTACATCAAACATTCCCACACAGTTGTTTAATGATAAAATATATTAATAAACATAAAAAATCAGCTGTTTCATGTATGATGGAAATTAAAGACTGTTTTTATGTCTGTTAGGAAGCACACAGCATTAGTCACTAAACTGTGCTATATTTACTCTAAGAATATCAGAACAGTGAGCAGCATGCAGACTGCAATGACGATCAGCATTACAGCTCTGTAAAAATTAGCATTTTTGGGACAAATTGTTAACATAAGTGAGTAGTGCAACAGGGGAGCTTTTTAAAACCTGAAAGGGGAGTAGCGGTCAAACCAACAGTAGGACTCTGCAGCTCATAGGTACAGCCAGCCCCAAGTAAGCAGAATACATCAATGTGACAAGGTGTGCTCACGGATCTCAGAACAATGGAGGAAATCTCATAAGATGCTGATCAGGCACAATTTATTTGTGCTGTGGCACCAGAATGATTCAGTCATACAACAGACACTGGATATCTATTGAAAGAACATCGGTACCTAGCAGCGTGACTCACAGTTCATTCCCATTACCAAGATGCAAAGGTGTTCTACTGCTCTTAATATCTTGGTGAAAAGTGTGCTTGGTTTTGCATGGTATCTACAGCTAAGATCTTACCTTCAGATGAAGGCCTGTGTGATAGTAAAGCATCGGGGCATCTGGCTTGATTCGTTGCCTGCAGCTGGTCTAGAAAGTGATGACCTGGCTGGTGGCTGGAACTTCTCAAAGTGAACACATCACACTGGTTCTACTAATTCTGCACTGGCTGCTAGTTGTGAGGTGCAACTCCTTCAAGATTTGCATGCTGATATTCTAGGTACTCCACTGCCTGGGTCCTCATTTCCATAAAAATCTCCTGGTACCTTACTCCCCTATACTGTATGTCCCATTTGCACCACTGATACAGGATTGGTCATGGTCCCCCATTTCCATCTCAAACAGTCGGAGATGGGATTGACACTACATTTCTGTGTGAGTCATTTCCTGTGAGTATCTGATCTGCCTGCACAATGGAGGCCTTTTAGGCCGCCTGTAAAACATACCCGTTCAAGCAGGCCTACCCAGTATATAGAAAACACTGGATGGGCAACTATGCACAGCTAGTGTGTTCTGCCACAGAGGCGTTCTGATTCTCTCACAAAGCAGTTCTTTCTCTTTCAGAAGGAAACTGACTTGTACAGTCTTTAGAGGTTTCAGAATGCTGTTATACCTCAGAAAGGTACAGTTACAGCCACATTACTTGACCTTTGAACTGTGGTGTAACAGCATTTTGAAAGGGATGAAATTATTTACAGAACAATGCTCTACTATGCACTATAATATATTTAGTTATAAGAGCTTAATTGTGCATGTATCCAGTTTTAATAATGAATTTTAACCCATACAGGGCCAGTGACTGCTATATCTGTCCAGAACTCCAATACATTCATGTTTTGTCGGCAGTCAAGGGTTAAGGGGACTGCATTTTATACTTTTTTTTAATCTTTTACTTCCATTATAAGGTGCCCTGAGCCTTAGGGATAGAGCACATGATAAATAAAATGTCCTTGCCTTGCTCCTTTCCCTGCTGTCTTGTGCTCACTTTGCCACTTTTTCACGTTCGCTCTCCCCCTCCCTCTTATGCCCTGATCTATCTCCCTCCCTTTCCCAATCCATCTCTCTCACTTTCCCCTCCCAGATTTTCTTTCAATGCTCTACCTCCCTTTTCAATCCAGACGTGTGTGTGTCTCTGTCTCTCCTCTCCTTCCCTCTCTCACACACACACACACACAAACACACACACACACTATCTATGCCTCCCTCTAGCTCTCCCACTCACTCTCCAAGTGAAACAACTCTCAGTATAAGAGAGGTGACCACTACTCTCAGCTGAGGCATTGAATGTAGCTGAAATACCGTACCGTATGTGATGTTTAATGTGATTACCAAATGGTCTGTGTGACAACTTCCGTTTCTTTTATGCCTCAGATCTTTACTCTTTGTTGTTATGTGTAGTAACCTTTCATGAATTACACGAAAGGGAGGATGGAAGTGATCGTTCTTGCTGTACTTCTAGTACTGCGCTGGCCAAGTGTGTATGCAGGGCTAATTTTTTAAATCAAAATATTGTTTCCTTTAAAGTAACAAAACATACTTTCTTTAGGTCAGGGCTGTGATGCAAATAAATATTCACCTCCTTCCCAATGGTTATTTTCTTTTTACAGATCTAGAGTCAAGTAATGTTATTCAACCTATGTCCTCTCAGACTGCCTCCAAAAGACAGACCGCATGATTCGGTGATACCAGAGAGGCATGGACCTGCAGTCTATGTACTGGTACCAACAGCCGGGGGGGAGAGGTATGCAGCACATTATCCAGGCACACCGAGAGAATGAGCCAATCATCTCAGGTGAATTCAAGGGCAGAGTTTCAGCCTCCAGGGAGAAGGTGAAGAATAACTCATATGACCTGCACACAGAATGGCTACATCTAGGAGACACTGCCATGTATTATTGTGCTGCAGCTGATGGGCACAGTGGCAGAAAAGTCACCTGCACTACAAAAACAGTTGTATTAAAAACAAAAATTCCTGCCATGTTCCTTCCGCCTCGGTTTTGTTTTCTTTTCAAAATTTACTAGCAGATAGATGATAAATTCAAACACTCAAAACCAACATTTAAAATTATGTTAAACCTAAAAGTACTTTTTTAGTTTCTCCCCTTATTGGTCTACTATATTTCAGAAAATGCAGCACTTAATCTTACTGTGCACCAAAAAAAAAATCTGACTGTATCAAACTGATGCGACAATGATGTCTGTGTGACATTACTATCTCTTGCACAGGTTTACGTCATAAACAGGGAAAGCCGCACGCTATTGTATTTTAATATATGGATCATCATTGGCACTGTTACTAGCACAAACATCTTTATCACAAATCTAGCCACAAGCCTTGCACTGGGAGAAAGATAGTGACATGAATGCACTGGCTAGCCACTGAACAGGATTCCCACCTCAAGATGGCAGACTTTCCGGGGTTTAAATCTAAGTGCGATCCTTATAGTTCTTCTTTGCTGCATGACCCATTGGGCAGGGCACCAATCTAGGGAAAGGGGGAAATGTATAACCAGGAAAGGCACATTTAACTGAAGCTTGTTTCCAGGTGCAAGCAGGGAGCACAAGGAAGTTAAGTGACATGCTCAGGATCACATAGTATGCAAGTGGGAGCTGTGGGATCCAAACCCAGGTCTCCAGCTCAGTGCTTTAAACTACAGTGCTATACTGCCTCCTTGAACCTGTTCTGCAAATGGTAAATTATTGTTTGGAGCTTCGCTTTTGGTATAGGATAGGAACGGTCTGGTGTGCGTGTGTGTGTGTGTGGGGGAGGGTATTCCCTGTAAATGCGGGACATTGTCCCTTTATTTGCAGTGAATAAAGCGACCCAGGTTTGAATCTCCCATTACAGCCAAATGCCACTGAAAAAGTCAGTTAACCTTCTTTTCAGGGGATGCCACAAAGTCAGCGATGTCCTCTCGAAGTCCTTTGGACTGTAATTGCTGTTTGGTGGAAATTAATGCGGGCACCGCCACCATCTACACACACACATACACACACACACACACACACACACACACACACACACACACACACACACACACACACGCATGTTTCCAGTACAGTAGGGGAAACTACTGGATTCGATGGGATTGTTTTTTACAAACCAGTATGTACTGTAATTAAACTGGTCCCAAACATTCAAACATACTCTTTCCTCGTTTGATTTTAGTACATCTAAAGAAGTACAGGTAAATTAGCTTCTACAGTAAATTTATTTTGAAGTTGTGTTGCTCAAGATTTAACCAGGATTCAATAAAAATACCCGTGGTTTGAATTTCATTTTGGCAACTTAAATTTGTTCCAAAGGTAATTTCGGACTGAGTGAACTTAAAAGACATGCCCTGCAAATTCTTGTGTCTATGCACATTCTTGGAAGAGAGGGATTATTTAGTACTGAACTTTCGTACATTAACCAAATATAAAATGTACAGAACCTCTTCTCTGGATTTAGTATGAGGAAAGGATTCACCAAATTATAATGGAATTACCTATTTTTCCCAAATAACGTTATAAAGAAGCTTTATTTTCTCTTGAATGGGTACATTCGAGCAGGAGACTGCATCAGATTGGCTTTTCTTTCTATGTATATTCATAGTTTATTTCTATCTGTGATGGCTTTGCAATCTGCAATATATTGTTTGTTTTAATCTTTTTGTGAGCATGGTTCAGGGAGTTACATAGATTAGAACAATTATCTTGTTAATTTATTTGCCAAAGCGCATTTGATAGGAGAGCATTTCCAAAAGTTGATTCAAGGCCGAGGGTCATTTCTTTTTTGAAAATTACATATACGAACTCTAGAGGGCACTATTACCGTTTCAAAAATGAGAGCACTTTCGGCTATTAGCTTATTAATTTTTGAGAAGTTATTATTCTGGTATATTACTTTTTTTTTTTTTTACTCCAAAATCATTAAGATTGCACAAGGTGCTGATATAACTTCAAAAATACTACTCATTGGTAAGATGATTAAAAAAAAAAACAACAACTTTGCTTTCTCATGTTATCATGGGTAAAAACTTGGTTGATATCTGTACAGCTGTGCTCTCTCATTGATGCCCTCTTTCCTTTCTTCCTCGGGATTCTTTCAGGGTTGGTCATAGGTTAAGTGACTCGGCTATGGAAGCATCTCGGGGGGGGAGGGACGGGAGGACTCTGGAAATTATCCTCTTCTCTTAATGTTAAATGGAATCAGGTGAGGCTAACTTGCTCTTTGCTTTTTCCTACTTTATGAATGAAACCTTGATGTTTTATCAGGAGACCGCAGACACAAGAGTGGACTCAGACTCAGCATGTGGAAAGTTTTAAGGCTTTCAGCCTGTATTTTGGGTACGAGAAGTATTTTAACAACATGGTCCAATAAATAGTAATACCTATCCCAGAACGAAACTATACTATATATTTCTTTACTGTTGGAAACCCTGGGGACCTCAGTATATTTCAAAACCAAACATTTGTCTTTTTCCAGAAAAAGAAGTGGCGGTGGTGGCCCTATGTGTGTGTGTGTGTGTGTGTGTGTGTGTGTTTGTGTGTGTGTGTGTACTGTAAAATATTTCCCGAAATCCTTTCATGTGTACCACATAAAATGCAATGAAGTCATGTTTTCTAGGGAAGCATGTCCTGCACCCTCCCTCCCCTTGCAAACCCCACATGTACACCAACATTTGGTGACCCTTCTGGACAGTTAACTCCAATGATTGGCTACCCAGAGATGTTCTATTTCCTTCCACTCAGGATTTTTATGAGTGTGACCCCATAATAATACTGAAAGTCACCGAACAAAGGGGACAAGTCTATTATTTTCCCCGCCAATGCAAAACAGCTGAGAGACGGGAAACTGCAATTTATTGAAAAACTGTACTATTTACACTGTTCGTCAAGCAATAAAAGGACCTCACTTGTGCTGGTTTACTATAACATTAGCTCACCACCGGAAGTAACACAAGACCCATTTACCTCACAGTCTCAGTCAAATACCCGCATAATATTACAAACTACCACACCGTGACTTTCTGTACTGCATTTCCTTCCCATTGCAAAAGTTAAACATCACCAGCATTTTCTCTTGAATGGGTACATTCGAGCAGGAGACTGCATCGGCTTGGCTTTTCTTACTATGTGTATTCATAGTTTATTTCTATCTGTGATGGCTTTGCAATCTGCAATATTTTGTTTGTTTTAATCTTTTTGTGAGCATGGTTCAGGGAGTTAAATAGACTAGAACAATTAACTTGTTAATTTATTTGCCAAAGCGCATTTGACAGGAGAACATTTCCGAAGGTTGATTCAAGGCCGAGGGTCATTTCTTTTTTTTTTTTATTTGTATACTAGAACTCCAGAGGGCACTATTACCATTTCAAAAATGAGAGCACTTTCTGCTATTGGCTTATTTATTTTTGAGAAGTTATTATTCTGGTAAAAATTTTTTTTTTTTTACTCCAAAATCGTTAAGATTGCACAAGGTGCTGATATAACTTCAAAAATGCTACTCATTGGTAAGATGATTTAAAAAAAAAAACAATGTTGCTTTCCCATGTTATCCTAGGTAAAAAACTTGGTTGATATCTGTACAGCTGTGCTCTCTCACTGATGCCCTCTTTCCTTTCTTCCTCAGGATTCTTTCAGGGTTGGTCATAGGTTAAGTGACTCGGCTATGGAAGGGTCTTGGGGGGAAAGGAACAGGAGGACTCTGGAAATTATCCTCTTCTCTTAATGTTAAATGGAATCAGGTGAGGCTAACTTGCTCTTTGCTTTTTCCCACTTTACGAATGAAAACGATGATGTTATATCAGGAGATCGCAGACACAAGAGTGGACTCTGGCTCACCATGGGGAAAGTTTTAAGGCTTTCATACCCCAGAGTCCATATTTATGGTTGTTGCTGTGACTTACTTCTCTAAAGCACCTCCCATTAGATAGGGATTTCCATTAGTAAACTCCGTGTGGGGCGGAGTTGAGGCGGGTTAAACATACTCTGTGGGGGAGGGCACCTCTGGAGACATGAAGCGGCATGAAAAATAGGGCTCTTTAAGTACTATGCCTTATACAGTCGGAGTAGTACTTGGGCTCTCTATGGAAGAAATAATGTTGTGCAGACTTAAAACATGACGTAGGTCCTTTTCCAATGCAAGACGTCTGCAGACTCCTCCCACTGCAGACGTAAAAAGGGAGTGGGTTATGCAAATGAAACAAAGCACCAAAATAAAAGGATTTTTTTTTTAATGAAAAACAGCACTGTTTGACAGTTTGAATGGTAGGAGACTGATTCACAACACCTACAGCTTACTACTCCCATTTGCTATTAGAACCTTCAACATTTTCATTAAGGTGTTTGAATGTTTCAATCATATCACCTCTCTCCCTCCTTTGCTCTAGGCTATACATAGCAACATAGAAACATAGAATTTTATGGCAGATAAGAGCCACTTGGCCCACCCAGTCTGCCCATTTCCCTACCTAATGGATAAGCTGCAGATCCTAGTTAACCAACAGCCTACTTCTTCCTACCCCCACCCCCTAGAATTGACTTATGACTGTCCAGTGCATTCTTGAATTCCACCACTGTTTTTGACTCCACAACCTCCTCGGGAAGGCTGTTCCATGCATCCACAACCCTCTCTGTGAAACAATTCTTCCTCACATTACCTCTGAGTTGTCCCCCCTTCTTCAAACTGTGCCCCTTGTTCTTGCCCACCTCTTTTTCTGAAAGATGTTACTCTCTTGAACTTTGTTGATTCTCTAGAGGTACTTTAAAGTTTCTACCATGTCCCCCATCTCCCTCCTTTCCTAAAGGCTATACATATTAAGCTCCTTAAGTCTCTCTTCATATGTCTTCTGGTGCAGACCCTGCATCATTTTAGTTGCCCTCCTCTGGACTACCTTCATCCTGCCTATGTCTTTGCAGAGATTGGGTCTCCAGAACTGCACGCAGTATTGCAGGTGGGGTCTCACGAGCTGTCTGTACAGAGGGATAACAACTCCCTGTTTTCTATTGGTGATGCCTCTCCCTCTGCATCCCAGTATCCCCCCAGCCCTCCTTACTACCCTCTCACATTGCTTGCCCACCTTTAGGTCATCTGATATGACTACCCCCAGGTCCCTTTCCATTTTTGTTGTTAGTGTCTCACTCGCCATTGTGTACTCTTCCCCTGGGTTTTTGTTTCCCAGGTGCATTACTTTGCACTTCTTAGTACCGAATCTAAGCTGCCATACATTTGACCATTCCTCCAACCTTCCCAAGTCCCTTCTTATCCTTTCCACCCCACTTTGTGTATCAACTCTATTGCAGATCTTTGTGTCATCTGCAAAGAGACGTACTTTTCCTTCCAGCCCCTCTGCAATGTCACTTATAAAGACATTCAAGAGGAACGGTCCTAGTACTGAACCCTACGGTACCCCACTAGTAACCCCCCTTTCTTCAGAGTGGACTCCATTTACTATTACCCTCTGTGTCCTGTTCTCCAGCCAATTCTTTACCCAGGCTACCATCTTGGGACCCACTTCCAGGATGGCCAACTTGTATATTAATCTTTTGTGTGGGACTGTGTCAAATGCCTTGCTAAAGTCTTGGTGGGCCGTGTCCACAGCCCCTCCCTGATCTACTACTTTGGTCACCCAGTCAAAGAAATCGATTAGATTCATCTGAAATGACCTTCCCACTCTGAATCCATGCTGCCTTGAGTCCTGTGCCCCTCTGGCCTCTAGGTACTCAACAATTCTTTCCTTCAGAAGTGATTCCATCATTTTCCCAATCACTGAGGTTAAACTAACAGATTTGTAGTTTCCTACTTCTGCTCTGCTCCCACTTTTGTGAAGTGGAATACATCTGCCCTCCTCCAGTCCTCAGGTACCACCCCATCCTCCCATGATTTGTTAAAGAGGGTAGTCAGTGGTGTCACTAGTTCTACCCTTAGTTCTTTTAGAATTCTGGGATGAATCCCATCAGGCCCCATTGCTTTGTCCACCTTCAGTTTTAAGAGTTCTTTCAGAACCCTTTCTTCTGTGAATACGCTGGTATCAACCCCCATATCCAGAGTGTTTCTACTGTTTGGTGTAGGTACCTCCCCCTCTTCATTTGTGAATACTGAGCAAAAATATTTGTTTAGCATCTCTGCCTTTTCACAGTCACCCTCTGCCCACCCTTCCCCTTTATTAAGCCTCAGTATCCCTCCCTTGGTCTTCCTTCGCTCCCCGATGTACCTATAAAAGGTTTTATTCCCCTTCTTAACTGAGTTGGCTATCTTTTCCTCGGTTTGAACCTTTGCTGTTCTGATTGCCTTCCCTGCTTCCTCTTGCTTTAACTGATACAGTTCTCTGTCCTGCTCCTTCAGTGATTCCTTGTACTTCCTGAATGCTTTCTTTTACTCCCTAACCTTCCCTGCCACCTCCTTTGAGAACCATAGTGGTTTCTTACATCATTTTGTTTTGTTTATTTGCTTCACACAAAGGCTTGTTGCCTCTGTGATGGCAGTTTTGATTATTCCCCATTGTTCTTCCACCTCTCCTTCCTGCCTATTCGCTAGTGCATTCCTTAGGCACTCACCCATTTTGGCAAAGTCAGCCCTCCTAAAGTCCAACACATTTGCCTTTGTATGGCTTGACTCTATTGCTGTGTTTATCATGAACAATACTGTTCTATGATCACTACTTCCCAGATGGCTACCCACTTCTAAATCTGTGATCCTCTCACCATTTCCATTTGAGAGCACCAGATCTAAGATTGTTCCCTCTCGAGTGGGTTCCAATACTAGTTGTCTAAGGCATGCCCCCTGTAGGCACCTAAAAAGACCCCAGTCTTAGAAGTGGCTGTGGCAAATGCACTCCAGTTAACATCTGGCATATTCAGATCCCCCATCAGCAATATCTCCCCTTTTTCTGCCATTATAAGGATACTTTCTATCATTTCCTTGTCCATTTCCTCCCCTTGAGATGGGGGTCTGTATACAACCCCTGTGCAGATTGTGGTGCCATTGCCTGTCTCCAAATTGACCCACAGCGCTTCCTCTCCTCCCTGTTTACCCTTTTGTTCTGTTGCTTTGATTCCTTCCCTTATGTAGAGAGCTACTCCTCATCCTCTTTTACCCTCTCTGTCCCTCCTGTAGATAGTGTATCCTGGTATGTTTATGACCCAGTCATGGTTCTGTGTGCACCATGTTGTTGCGACTGCCATGATATCCAAATGTTCCTCCTCCATCAAGGCCACTTATTCAGGAAGCTTGTTAATCAGATTACTGGCATTGGTACTCATTGATCTCCATTTTTTGATGGCTTTACCTCTTGTAGCACCATCCCAGTCCTCATTGACTTTGCTTTCTCCATTTACCCCTGTCCTGCTCCCTACTGACCTTTCTACCTTGGTCTTTACCCCATTTAGTACCCTGTTTTGTAGGGGGAGGCTGGGAATTCCCAGTTGCTTATCAGTGCCTCCCCCCTTGACTAGTTTAAAAGCTTGCTAATGAAACATTTAAACCAATCACCCAGAAGACTTGTTCCCTTCCTGGACAGATGCAGACCATCCTGCCAGTATAGGCTGGTATCCCTCCAGGTGGAACCCCAGTCTCCAATGAAGCCAAACCCCTGTGCTCTGCACCACTTTTTCAACCATTCATTTAATCGCGTAGTGCAAAGTACCCTCGCCTCACCTTTGCTATAGACAGGCAGCACCTCTGAGAAGGATACTGCGTGTGCTACTCGCATTAGGCCCCTCCCCAACTCCACAAAGTCCTCCTGCACTGCTCTAATCTCATGTTGAGCCAAGTCATTCATCCCTAGGTGGACAATGACATCCAGCTCAGTCTCCCGTGCAGCTGTTCTCATGATGCTGAGGATGCACTTCCTGTCCTTCAAAGCCATGGTGCCAGGTTGACACCTCACTTCAGTTTTCCCTGCTCCCCCCCAGTTCTATCCTCCTAATAATTGAGTCCCCCACCAGGAGCTGCTTCCTTTCCCTGTGGTGTCCTCTGACTCCTTCCTGTGGGGCTTCCTTGTGACAGTTGTCTGCAACCTCTTTAGTCTCCTCTGTGGATGCATCCATAAGAGAACTATGCTCCATCAGAATGGTATATGGATTGTGGAGTGGTACAACTGACTGGGTGTGCCTCTGTTCTACCACCCTCACCCTCCCTGAGCCCACTGTGGTCCAACTGCTGTGCTTTCTTAGCAATCTCTGAGGTAGTGGTGGTGGTCCTGGTGCAGCCTGGTGGTGGAGGTTCCCTTACTACTGTCCATTGTGGCCTGAAGATGGACAACCTCCTCCCTCAGGGCAGAGAGTTGCCTGCAAATAGGGCAGCATCTCAGCCTCCAGAAAGACTGCTGCCCCACAGCCAGTACATTGCACTACTACCCACATGTCTGTCAACCTTCCTGTTTATCCTGTTTAAGTTTTTTTTCCAGCTGTTGTTTTGTTTTATATATATATATATATATATATATATATATATATATATTATATAATGTGCATGCTTATATTGTCAGTGCAGTGTGCGGGAAAGGATATGATAGTGGTATGCACCTTGTCCACTTCAGGAAATGATGTCAGAACCTCTGATATAAAGGAAATAGTACCAGGGTCGGTGGATGAGGGGAAGGGGGGAGGTTTTGAGCACAAACCGTGCCCTCTTGATACAATCAGCTAAAAGCTCTGACCCACCACTATGATGAGTGTTGACCTTCCTGTCAGCAAGACAACCTACTCAACAATTTAACAGAGAAAATACCCTGCTAAACAAACAGAGAAAAAAGCAAACTGCTGAGTCAAACACAACTAAACCTCCCAAGCCCCAATACAGCCGGGTGAGTTGTGCTCTGAAAGCAGTCAGCAACAAAACAAGTCAGCTGTGCACAAGGATAGACACAGTAAACAGTATTTCAATCCCTCTGGGTTTAAACTCAAAATCTCAAAAAAGCAGTATTGCAGGCCCCTTCACTGAAAAGAACAATAACAATTGTGAAATGTAAAGTAAGGTACACCTCCCTCTGCTGTGAGCAAGACTGTCTTTTTTGCTGAGTCTAAGTTCAGTATTTCACCTTTCCAGCTTTCAGTTAGTGGTAGCCTCCACCTGAAGAATATTTGCTTTTCTGATGAATCTGCTACAAACCAAAGAACAATAACAATTTTAAAATGTAAAGTAAGGTACACCACCCTCTGCTGTGAGCAAGACTGTCTTTCTTGCTGATTCTAAGTTCAGTATTTCAGCTTTTAGGTAGCGTCCACCTGAAGAATATTAGCTTTCTTCTTTAGATAAAACCCCATTGCAAAGAATCTGGGCTGAGGGCAAGTGTAAATCACCTTTTTCCAGTGAATAAAAGTTGATGAGAAATGAAATTTAGGGAACAGATTGAACAGGTAATCCCACAAAACCCTATCATAGGTTTTCTCTGGTCCAGAGAGTCCAAAACTACAGGGGTGTAGGGCTTTCTGCAAGCAGAGATAAGATGAGAGAGCTTGCACATTCAAGTACCTCAGGGGAATCAACAAAGTCCAAGATGTGAGCATCTTTGAGAAAAAAAGATGTGAAAGAACAAGAGGGCACAGTTTGAGATGGGGGGGTGACTGAGGGAGCAACGTCAGAAAGTACTTTTTTATGGAGAGGGTGGTGGACACATAGAACCACCTTCCTAAGGAGGTTGTGGGGTCAAAAACAGTGGGGGGATTAAAGAATGCATGGGAGGGACATAAGGCGATTATAATGAAGCGTTGGAGGAAGTAGGCTGTTGGTTAACTAGAATCTGCAGCTTATCCATTAGGTAGGGAAATGGGCAGACTAGGATGGCCAAGTGGTCCTTATCTGCCATCAAAGTCTATGTTTCTATGTTTCTATGCACATATGATCAGTAGGGAACTGTCCAGGAAGAAATCCTACCTGTTCCTTACTGATAAGAGAACCCTAGACCTGGCTCAATCTGTTAGCCAGTATTTTAGCAAAGATCTTGAGGACTATGTTAATAAGAGATATTGGTCTTTAGTTGGAGACCTGTAAGGGATCCCTTCCCAGCTTTTGTATCACCACAATAAAGGCCTTGGTAGATGATGTATCTGAGAGCCCCTCTGTAGAGATATAGTTAATGGTATCAAGCAGTGATTTAAATGTTTTATAAAAATTAGAGGTGTAGCCATCCTGGCCTGGAGAGTTATCTGAAGCCAGGGAGTCAATGGATTTACAAACGTCATTTATGCTCATGGGAGCCTGTCAGAAAGCTATTTGTAGCTTGTTGAAGTGGGGTAGATCAAGATCCTGGAGAAAAGTGTAAAACTGCATGGGGCAGGATGGAGTGGATTGTGCAGCATACAGGTTCTGGTAATAGAACTGACACTGGGCTACGAGGTCCTGGGGAGATATAGAGCATACACTAGATTCTCTATGTATAGAGGAAACTATCTGATCCATAGCTTGGGAGTAGTGTGGTCGGCGACTTAATTTGTTTCCATGGAGTGATTCTGCAGCTAGAAGGCTGCACTTGTGGAGTAATTCGCAACTTAAAGTGGAGTACTTCGTGTTATGATGGGTAGCATAATTACATTGAAGACAATGACTTCACGTTACTCCGCCTTCCCAAACCACTACTCCACCAAATTATAAGGCAAAGTACATTGGAAACAATGCACTTTGCCTCACTTCGTCTTGTTTTTAAGCTTCAAAGGTGAATTTTGCAGTGATTCATGGGATTTCAGGTTACGTGGGCTCTAGATTGTTCTGCACAGCCTCAGTTTGGGTTAGTGTGTGTAGGAAGCTGTAGGAGACAGTCAGCTCTCAGAGCTCTCTGTGATTCAAACCTTCTAAAATCTGTTAAAAAGCCTTTTTGAGTCATTTTTTTTGCTGAAACTTTAGTTCATCGATCGTAGGAAGCCCTCCTGTGCTCATATCATCGATCATTTATTGTTTGTGTGTGGATTTTGAATGTTAATGTACAATATTCAATCTGTGTACTGAGAGACAGTGGAAGTGTGCTTTGGGAGAAGGGCGTATCTGGTGTAGGTAGATTTAAGTTGGAGAAATAGGGAGTTCTTTGTTTTTTGGTCATATTTTTCTTGTATAACTGATTATGTTAATGTATACACAACAATATTTTCAGTAATTGCTAACATCGTTTTGCTGATTGTGTGTGTGGTGTAACAGTGAGGTTGTTTAAAATACGTCACATTACTTGTGAACAAATTTTGTGTGTGTGTGAGTGTGTGTGTGGTGTGTGACACGACATCAAATAATACATCTTTTATTGTGCCACAGTGTAATTGCAGTGCAGCAGTGTGAACCTGCTATCCACTGCAACTGCGTGATATTGTATTGCCATTGCGGTATTTTTTCTTGGTTTTGCACTGCCGTAATCTGCAGTCAGTGCCCCCTCCCCCACCCCACCAGCAAAAGGTATTTTTTCCAGATTGATTGTTTGTGATTTGAGAACACCACTGGTTAGTTGAGGTGTTGTTGAACTTGTTGTGATTTTGCATCTGTATCTGTTGTTGAAGCCACAGTTGTTTTTTTGGCTTCACATCCAGCATCACCCCCCCCACCAGCCCCCACCCAGAGTGAACATTTCAAAATCTAAATTTGTTTAGAATATTACTGTTGATCCCCAGAAATACCTGCAAAGAGACATACAAGTAAAGCTGTTTCTCTCTGTGGCACTGCTGCCAGTGGTAAGATTGTCTGTGGGTGTGGTAGTAGTACGCAGTGGCAAAAGTGCATTGCTGATGTGAGGAAAGGTATTTCTCCTTCAATATTTTTTATAGGGCAATCAGTAGCTTCACTTATACTGTAGTTGGAGGAGAGGATGTTGTCCCAGCTGAAGATATTACTGCAGTTGCTGGTGGTGGTATGAGTATTGCTGCCTCAAGTGTCACTTCTGACCAGTTTACCATGTCCAAAAATATAGTGGAGTGTGAAGAAGTGGCAGTGAGTGACAGTGTAGATGATCTCATACTCCCCAGTAACATCTCAGTAACCGAAGATAAGGATTCTGATCATAATGTCAAAGATTTCACACAAAGTGACATTTCTTCCACTGCAGTTCAGGTCATGCAGTTGGCATGCAGTGATTCACAGTGTGGTGAAAAAATTTTGGGTGATGGTGGTGTTGATGATGATGATGTTGCTGTGGTTGCAACATGCAAGCCATATGCCAGCATCCAAGCAGATGATGTGGATGATTTTGATGAATATGGTGATGATGTCAGTGATCCCTGTTGGGAACCGGAGAAAAAGAAACTCAAGGTGGCTGTGTCTGCGTTTGTTTGCATTCCCCCCTCCCATAAAAAGTTGTGATTTAACAGTTTCAGTTGATGATGATGACCAAAGAATAGTGATAGGTAGTTGTGGTAGTCAGTTGCAGTCCAAGTGTGTCCTGCCTGAAAAATCATGTAGCAACCCCCCACTTCATGGCTTAAAAAGCCAGAGTCCAATAAGCAGCATGGGGGCATGTTAAAACTAGAGCATCAAAATCCCTTTTTGGGGATTTCTTTGTGGAAGATGCAAATGATGAGTCTGTTGCAATCTGCCAGGTTTGCCAGATGCATATGAGTCGAGGTAAAAAGGAGAGCCATCTGGGCACAGGGAGACAGCATACACATCTTAAGAATAGGAACATGGCACTATGTACCCAGCACAAGATGGCAGCTAATACCTGTACCGCAGTGAGGCATTCACCCTCATCATCAACCATAATGAGCATGTTATCCCCTTCCATGACTGTAGCATCAAAGTAGAAAATTAAATGTGTGCAGTAGTGATGAAATAACAGTAGATGATTACTACAGGCATGATGAGGTGGAGGAGCTGAATGATTTTGAAGTCTTGTCCAGTGGTGGTGAGAGTAGCAGTTTTGGTGGTGGTGGTCAATGCAGTATGTCTAGTGCAAGTGGTACATCAACCCCTGTTGGCAAATCTGGTAAAATAAACTGCGTGCCTGGATTTGTCATCACCTGTGCAACCATCTTCATCACACGTCCACACTCCACAACAACCTGTGATTCACTGAGCAGAACCATTTGTCATTGCACCCCATGTAATACAATATGTTTAATTCAGCCCACATTACAGAGTGTTTTTGCACGTAAGCTGAAATACCCACCCAATCATACAGTGTCACGTGAACTTAATGCTGCTGTAGCTGAAATGCTGGCAATTGATCTTGTGCCCTTCTCCTTTGTAGAGAATTCTTGGTTGCTGTGGTTTGCTGCACGTGTCTGTCCAAAATGGAGTCTCATCCAGGACATACTTTTCGACCCATGCTGTCCCCGAGTTGTACCGTACTGTGTCTGACTCAGTAAGACATGTCCTTCAACTTTCCTCCTCTCCATTCATCCACTGAAGTATGGATATGTGGACGAGTGGCAAAACAGTGGGGAGTTCATATTTGTGTATAACTGCACACTGGGCGCAGGTGCCGGGGGTTGTTTGTGCTGTTGGTAGTGTGAATAATCAGTGTAGTAAGGTGGAGGGTCATGGTAGCAATCTTCAAGGAATTTGACAGCATGCAACGATTGCTGTGTGCAATGTGACCTGTTCACACACTGGTGAAAACCTGTTGAACCTGGTACTGACTGAAATTAACAAGTGTCTGAACCCCCTGTCCCTGAGAACTGGGTTCATAGCAAGTGACAATGGGTCAAATGTGGTGAAATGCATCATGAATGATGGCTTCTTTAGGGTTCCATGCATGGCCCACTGCTTAAATTTTGTGGTGCCGGAGTTTGTGCAGCACCCTGATATAAAGGAAATTCTGACAGTTGCATGACATATCTGTTCTCACTTTTCATGCTCTGCAAAGGACCGTGACCAACTTCAGCAGTTGCAGATCCAAAACAGCCTCCTGCAGCACCGCTTAAAGCTGGAAGTTGTCATCCAGTGGAACTCCACATTATACATGGCAGAGAGGTTGTATGAACAGTACAAAGGCATCTCAGAATATCTTGTCATGCATACTAACCATGACAGTTCTGGGACCTCCATGTCTATGATGACTGAACAGTGGTGCCTCATGGACGCTGTAATAACAATCTTGAGGACTTTTGAACATGCCACACAATTCCACTGCCTCTATTAGCCAATCAGTTCCACTGCTGCGGGTGCTGAGGCAGACATTGGTGAATGTACAGCATAGCTTTGATGTTGTCGCAGACAGTGCTAGCAGTGTGTTGCAGAAATACATGCTGATAATATGCAACCAGAATCGTCACATCTTGAGCATTCAGCATAGTGACAACTTTGCAAAAGCAACAATGCTGGACCCACGATACAAATGTGGAATTGCCTCAGTACACCACAATGCTCCTTCTGGGGCTGGGAAGCACAGAGAGAGCCTTTAATAGGTAAAACAACCTCCTCCCTGCCTGCTAGCTTGTTAGGGGTGTTAGCCCATTGATGCTGCTCGTTGACTGCCCTGCCCACCCCAGCTTGACCCTCAACTTATAGTCCCTTCCCATCACATGACTTCCTGCTGCCATTTTTTCTAAGTCCCCACTTCTCCATCCTCAGGTTATACTAGCCGGCCACTAGAGGGTATTCCTTGCTTAGCCTCCCTACCCACTCTTAACCTCATTGCTCTTTACTGTTCTCCAACTCTCCTACCTACCTCAGTTACTCTGCTGCCTTCACTCCAATCCCTACTTAGCCTATCTCACTGCTCCATACCTCCCATCTAATCTCAGACCTGGACAACTCTCTAGCCTCCCTCGTACTCACCCTGCCCCCCACTGCTGTGCACCTCCCTGGCCATCTTCCATTCCCCCTGTGGCCACTAAGAGTCTCTATTTCACCCCTCCACCCTGCATCTGACCCAGCCTATTCCAGCCTCCCAACCACCCAGATTACTATCTTTCCAAGGCTTTAAGGACATCTGCTCCCCAGGGTATTTGAACCTGGTACCCTTTGCACCAAAGTCCGCTGCCCTACCACTACTCTATAGTGGCTGTCACCCTCTCAGAAGCACAGCCTATCCAATCCACCACTCTATCAGCAATAGGCATCATGGATGCCAACCACCCACCACTACATCTGACTATTTTGGCCCTCCAGGTGCTGACCTTTCTCCAGCCAGACCACACTCTCGGCACCCAGGGTGCCGAACCCCCAAACTATTCCTTGGTATCTCGACCTCCACCCACACTGTACTCACTCCCTGGGCCCCATCACCCACCTCCTGGCAGTTTTCCTGACCCTTCTGCCTACCCGGACCCTCCCTGAAACCACCTCTTCACTGCTAGTCCCACCCTTCACACCCTACCCATTCCCTGTACCCCTGCGGTTACATCCTCATCCCGATGTCCAGTTACGGATGCCAATTGCCACCGCCCTCTGGTTAGAATTATCACACTGTTACTGCTACTCTCTGGAAATATCCACCCCAACCTTGGCCTTACTCCCTCCAGCCCACCCAAGACATTGGCCTCAGGACTCTGCGTTGCCTCCATGAACATCTGCAGCTTGCTGAAAAAATCTGCTGTGCTCCAGTTTTGGGTCATTCAACAATGACCTGACATTATTGCACTAGTGGAGACCTGGCTTTCCAAATCCATGCCCGATTCCTTTGTTTCACTCCCCGGGTACACCCTCTACTGGGAGGATCGAGTAGGCAAAGGCAGGGGTGGTTGTGCTGTCTTCATACATGACACCATTGTTGGTCATGTGCTTCCCACTCCCAAGATCAACAATGGAGCTCAGGCCGTCACTCTCAAAATCAGCCCTGATCCTACCAGGGGTCCACTCTACATCACGGTCGCCTACGTTCCTCCAAGGAACCGAAACCCAGCAATCTTGTCGCTCACCGACTATCTCTCAACTCTCCCACACAAAGCAGAACAAGTCATATAAGGGGACCTTAAAGTCAATTGACTTGGCACCTCCACTTCCCAAGCAAGAGACTCCTTTGCTGCCCTTGACATAACACAATTAGTCTCCCAGCTCACTAGACTCAACCCCTCCAGTGGAACCAGCACCCTCCTGGATGTCATAGTCTCCAACCGCTCCCAAAAAGTCCAGGACATCAAAATCCTTCCCAACTCTCTAAGTGACTACTCCCCTATCCTCTTCCTCTGGTCCTCCTCCACCCCCAAACCAGTGGCTCAAACCACTCTTCGCAGGTGCCTCCACCCAGGTGGCATTAAAAAATGTAAGCAATGTCTCGCCCAGATTGACTGATCCCCCATCAACCATGCTCCTAGCATTGACACAGCGCTTGACCTCTTCACACAAGCTTTTAACAAGGCCTGCGATCTCTATGCACCACTCACCAGGCTCTGCACCAAAACATAAAATGCACCATGGGTCACCCCTTCCCCGTTCCAAAAATTCGGGGAGAGGGATAACCTCTGGCACATTGCTGCAGAATCAGGCAAGACAGTGGATAGGCAAGCCTACAATGCCATGTGCAATAAGTGCACTTGAGCCCTCTGCAAGGCCAAAGCGGACCACTACCAGGCCACCCTTACCTCCTCCTGGGGGTCAGCCTGGACCTTCTGGGATAACATAAAAGAACTGAATGGGAAATCACATTCCCCCATCCCAGCTTTCTTTTGATGGCTCTGTTACCATGGACCCCCTCAACATAGCAAACAGCCTTAATACCACTTTCACTGATCTTAGTTCTGTCCTCCCCAGTAGTTTCTTTGACACCATGCCTGAATCTCAGCCCCCTGTCCTACAAAACCCTCGGTTCCACCTACACAAAATATCCACTCAAGAAGCCAGACCATACCTGCTAAAAGCCCCAGGCAGCAATAGCCCCAATAATGACACTCTGGACACCAGGATCCTACGCCTAGTCCTGGATGATGTCCTATTCCCACTAACTGACTTACTTAACCGATCCCTCTGTTTGGGTCATTTCCCAGTGTCTGGAAAACAGCTAACATCATGCGCATACACAAAAGTGGTGATAGGCCCTCTCCCAACAACTATTGGCCAATGTCCATTCTCCCCCCACTCTCCAAAGCTATTGAAAAAGTGGCGGCTACTCAGCTCACCAAGTATCTGACCAAGTATGCCATCTTATGCCCTGAGCAGCATGGTTTCCCACTCAGGACATAGCACCACCACAGCCCTCCTGGAGTTGTCCAACTACATACTCTCCTCCCTTGACTCTGGAAACCTTGATGGAGCAGTGTTCATTGACCTCTCCAAGGCTTTTGACACTGTCTGCCATCCCCTCTTGTTTGACTTCCTGTACCAAATCTCCACTGGTCCCCTCACCTGGTGCTCTAGCTACCTCTCAGCTCAATCCCAGTGTGTAAAAATCAATGGGACCTTGTCCTACACCCAACCTGTCTGCTTCGGGGTTCCGCAGGGCTCCATCCTGGGACCCCTACTTTTCAGTCTCTACCTTAACACTCTGCCCAGTGTCTGCTCTGGCAAAATTCTTCTATACGTGGATGATGCCATTCTCTATGCCTCACACCATAAGTCTGCCTCACTCCAGGACTCTCTCCAACTCATCTTCAACCAAACTGAAAAATGGTTCAAGGATCATAGACTTGTCATTGATCTAAAGAAGACTAAGTTGTTACTCTTCACCCACCACCAAAATAAGGCCAGAAACCCTCCCCTCCTAATCATTCCCAGCATGCAGCACCCCTTAGAGCAAGTGTCCACCTATAAATACTTAGGGATTACTTTCAACACTGCCCTCACTTTTCATGCCCACATTAATGCCCTCTCATCTGCCACCAACTCACGGATTGGCCTTCTTTACTGCTACAAAGACTGCCTTCCTCCAGATGCACCCCGGCTGGCCATCACATCTTCTGTCCTGTCCCTAGTGGAATATGGCCTGCCTATAAATGGAGCTGCTGATAACACTGCACTCAATAAAATCCAACTCTCTATCAACAAGGCATGTAGGCTTCTGACCAGAACCCCCAGACTCACCCATACTTGCCTACTCTACTCCACCACCAACCTCCTCAATCTCGAAGAAAGACTCCACTACCGGACCTGCCTACCAGCCAAGAAAATTCTGCTCAGGCTCTTCCCCCTCCCAGGGTGTCTGCCTCCCTTCAGCATACCACCCCCACTGTCTCCACCCACAGCTTGGATAAGGCCACCCTACTGGTGCCTAGAACCAGGACCTCCCTAGCTCAGAGATCCTTCTGCTACAGGGCTCCCTCCTGGTTCAATTCTCTTCCAGTCAATATCACCAACACTCCCAAAATCGGTCCCTTTAAAATCACTCTTCATAACCACCTTTTCAACACATGCTGCTGTAAATGTAACTGTTGTTTGCTCCCGCTCCCCCGGGCTTCTATGGATTTATGCCTTCCAGTACACTACAATTTCAACAATGTCCACCGGACAGCTCACCTGCACACACACCCTCCTCCTATTCCTCACAGGCTCTGTAGTTGACTCACTTTCTGGACATCTGTCTTACATGCCACAGCTGCAGTCACCAGTCTACTCTATGTTGTAGCCTGGACCAAGGGCAGTCTCCTTAGTCACTCCAAAATGGCAAGTCATGTTTTCCCTGCCAATGTTGTAATTGTATAACAGGGGTATATTTTTTCCCTAATTGATTCATATGTAGCCTATGTCTTCTGTTAGCACCCTTTGCAAACCGTGTGAGAGGCCTTTCGGCACCATGCAATTCTGCTTAAAGTTGGACCAGCATAGCATAACATTCTGTGGTGATTTGCATATGCAGCCCATGATGCTTTGCATTGTGTGGGCATGTGTGATTTTGTAATTTCTATGTAAATAGACTGTACATAATCTATGTAACGCTGTCTGTATCTGGAATGTTGTATCACTGTTTCGTCCTCTCTGTGACGAGGTGCCTTTGTAAACGAATCTCTGACACAAAGGTTGTAAATCTGATTTATACAAATAAATAAATAAAATAAATAAACTGGTGCACTTGTTTCATGGGGCACAGAAGTCACGTGCCAAGGTCAGCAAACCTCAGCAGCATAATCAGGCTGAAGGTGAACCTGGAGGAGTAGTATCAAGCGTATCCTGTAAGGGGAAGGGGACTGCAGTTCCAGGTCATGTGTCATCAAAAGTGGTTGGCATTAACCCACTTTGTGAGGCTTTGTCCCAAGTGGGGATTTGTGACATAAATGATTCCGGAGAAGTGGGTGATGCATCAACCACTGGACTTTGAGCAGCACAGTGAATGGGTTGAGTCATATGTGTCTGAAAACAGGCATCTGTCAATCACTGATGATCCCCTTTTATACAGGAGTGGAAAGGTCAGTGAATGGCCAGAGCTGACCGCTAGGGCACTGAAGTACCTGACATGCCCACCCTCCAGCGTGAGTGTCGAGAGGGTTTTCATCTTAACAGGTGCAATAGCTCAGGATCATCGTACAAAACTCTCTACCGCAAATGTCAGTTTGCTGACATTCATAAAAATGAATGAGAGGCACATACCAGCTCAGACTGCAACCTCACTATTCGTACCCTGGCATACTCGTCGTTTTGCTGATGTTGAAGAAAGGGATCATCCCGGTGGCAGTGACAGCATGAAGCAGCCTACCACTGACATAGATGATAACACAATGGAGAAACAATTTCCCCGTGGTCAGAATTCAGACATTTATGAGGATGATGATGAGGGTAATGTTGGTAGGTTTTAACTCAAGTAGTTAAAAGGCTGTCACATGTCTTGTATGATACATGCTTTCTTTTTCATAAAGTTAAATCACTGTCCCACTCATAGTGACTCAAATTCCATATGTCACATCACATTCATAACACAGAGCACAGTATATCCTGGCCCCCGGACTACCACCACCATAAGACCACTGTTCGCCACTGCCACCATAGAGAATGTGACCGTGTGTGTCCCTGGAGTACGTCCACCATAAGACCACTGTTCACTACTGTCACCATAAGGAATGTGACCATGTGTCCCCCTGGAGTGCATAGAAACATACATAGAAATTGTCGACAGATAATGACTGCTAGGCCCATCCAGTCTGCCCATAGGCCCTATACATTGTATGTGGCCACTGACCCTAAGTGATCAATGGCTTTTCATCACATCCTCCCCTCTCAGGCTTCCTTGTGCCTGTCCCAAGCATGCTTAAACCCCTCCACTGTAATTTCCCCCACCACCTCCTGTGGCAGACCATTTCATGTGTTGACCACTCTTTCTGTGTAGTAAAACTTCCTCACATTACCTTTAATTCACCCCCAATTTCATATTGTGCCCTTGTTCTAGTACTTTTCCTACATTGGAAAAGCTCCCCTGCATGCCTCTTGTTTATGCCCCTAAGATACTTGAAAGTTCCAACTATGTCCCCCGCTGTCTCCTCTCCTCCAGTGAGTACATATTGAGGTCCCTTAGTCTCTCTTCATATGTTTTGTGGTGTAAGCCTGCACCATCTTTGTTGCCCTTCTCTGGATAGTCTCCACCTTATCTATGTCCTTGCACAGGTGTGCTCTCCAGAACTGCATGCAGTACTCCAGGTGAGGCCTTACCAATGTTTTATACAATGGCATCACCACCTCCCGCCTCCTGCTAATGATACCTCTGCCTATGCACCCCAGCATACCACTGGCCCTCCCTGCTGCCTTTGTACATTGCTTCGATACCTTAAGGTCATCAGAGATGATAACCCTAGGTCTCTTTCCTCCTTGGTGATAGTCAGCTCCCCTCCCCCAAACTTGTAGCTGTCTCCAGGGTTCTCTCTACCTGGGTGCATTATTTTGCACTTCTTTACATTGAACTTCAGTAGCCACATCTCTGACTATCTTTCAAGTTTCTCCAGGTCCCTCTTCATTTTCTGCGCCTCTTCTGGTGTATCCACCCTGTTGCAGATCTTGGTGTCATCTGCAAACAGGCAGACCTTTCCTTCCAGCCCCTCTGCAATGTCACTAACAAAGACATTGAACAGGACTGGTCCTAGTACTGATCCCTGTGGTACCCCACTGGTCACCCCCCTCTCCCCACATTGTACCCCTTTTACCACAACCCTCCTTCTCCTGTCTGTTAACCAGTTCCTAACCCAGTTTACCACATTTATCCCATGCCCAGACTACCCATCTTGTTAATCAGCCTTCTATGTGGGACGGTGTCGAAGGTTTTGCTGAAATCCGGGTTGGCGACATCTACTCCCCTTCCCTCATTAAGTTCCCTTGTCACCCAATCAAAAAAAAATGATTAGATTCATTTTATATGACCTTCCTGCTGTGAATTCATGTTGCCTCAGATCCTGCACACCCCTGGATTCCAAATGTGTCACTATCCTGTCTTTCAGTAGTGTCTCCATGATCTTTCCCACCACTGAGGTGAGGCTAACTGGCCTGTAGTTCCCCGCCTCCTCACTACTGTCACCCTGCAGGGACTACATGTGCCCTTCTCCAGTCCTCTGGAATGACACCCATGTTTAGTGACTCTATGAACAGGTCTGCCAGAGGCACTGCTAGTTCCCTTCACAGTGCCTTTAATATCCTCGGGTGGATGCCATCTGGTCCAATGGCCTTATCCACCTTCAGCTTTTTGAGTTCTTCCAGAAGTCTCTCCACTGTGAATGGACTGGTGTTCACTTCTTCCCCCCTGCCCATTGTTTCTGCAACCCAGCTGTAGTCCTTGATCTACCCCCTCCTTAGTGAATACTGAGCAAAAGTATTTGTCCAGTATTTCTGCCTTGTCCAGATCCCCCTCCTTACACTCTCCCATCTCCCCTTTTAGTCTCTACAACCCCCCGGTTTTCTTTCTTCTTCACTAATGTAACTATAAAGTGCCTAATCACCTTTGTTTACAGACTGTGCAGCTGTCTCTGTCTGCGCCTTTGCCTTCCTAACAGCCTTCGCTGCTTTCCTTAGACATTCAAGGTACACCTCCCTGTCTTCCTCACTTTGGCTTTCCCTATATTTCCTGAAACTCAGTTTTTTAGCCCTGACTTTGTCCCTCACCTCTTTGGAGAACCACAGTGGTTACCTTTTTCTTTTCCCTTTGGTCACTATCCTAATGCATTGGTTTGTTTTATCCACTATGGCTCTTTCAGTTTCTCCCATTGTTTTTCCACCCCTCTATTATCTCTCCCTTCCCCATGACTGCTTTTATACATCTACTCATGTCAGTGAAATCTGTCCTCCTGAAATCTAATACTCGTGCTCTTGTATGGCTTGATTGAGTCCATGTCTCCATGCTGAACCACACCATGTGGTGGTCACTGGATCAAAGCTGCCCTTCCATCTGTATTTCTTTGACTCTGTATCCATTGGTCCATACCAGGTCCAGAACTGACTTGTCCCTGGTTGGCTCATGCACCAGCTGCCTGAATCCTGTTCCCTGCAGGGATTCTAGGATGGCTGTGCTTCTGGCTGAAACAGCCATCTGGGTGGCCCAGTCCACGTCCAGCATATTGAAAACCCCCAGTAGCAGGATTTCGCCCTGAGCTGCCATGTCATGTATGTTCTCCACTAGTTTCCTGTCTACTTCCTCCCTCTGTGCTGGAGGTCTATAGATCACCCCAATGCATAGTGCTGTTCCATTCTCTGGCTCCAGGGTGACCCACATTACCTCAGTCTCCCCCTGTCTTCCCTAAATTCTGTAGCCTTTATACCATCTCTGATGTACAGGGCCACTCCCCCATCCTATTTACCCTCCCTGTCCCTCCTAAACAATGCGTAGCCTGGTACATTGACTTCCCAGCCATGATTAGCAAAGTACCATGTCTCTGTTATTGCTGCTATGTCAATGTCTGTATCTGCCAACAAGGCCTCCAGGTCTGGAACCTTATTTCCTAGGCTATGGGCATTTTTTAGCATGACCTTCCATGTTTTATAGTCTGCCCAGCCTCTGCTCTTGTACTCCCTATCCTGCATCCCCCCCCATTTCTTTTCCTATGTGCTTCTGCCACCATCATAAGACCACTGTTCACCACTCCCACCATAGGAAATGTGACCATGTCCCTCTGGAGTACCACCACCATAAGTCTGCTGTTTCCCACTGCCACCACCACTAGAAGCAGGAAGTTGTGAGAAGGAATGTCATCATGTACCACAGCTATGACAACCACCGACCACCACCACCCACCACCAGTGCCATTGTGACAATGTTTTTCCATTACATTGACCATGCCAAGGGAAAGGGAGTTGAACTGGAGACCACATCCATCAGCCACAGGTACAAGGCTTCTTACTATTAAAACTATAAAGTGAGTATGTGTACTAATGTTTTTCATGCTATTCAACTTCCTTTAGCTGTGTGTTTTGTTTTCTGTTGCTTTTCTGAGCTGCAATGGTCAAACACATATGGTCAACTTATTTGTTTTTTTACAGGTTAACAGCAAACAATTGTCCTTCACTTAAGGTCTGTTTTAATGGCAGCAGCATTACTGTCTACAGGAACCTTGGGATATCCATTTCCAATCCATACTGGTAAGTATATCAATTTTATTTCATCTGTTCCTTTTTGTTTCATAAGAGTGCAACAAATCCGACTGATGAATCATAAACTAGGTGACATGTATGTCACAAAAAATATTTCTACAACAGATATCATGCACTGTATCCCAAATTTGCAGATGTGCAGTGATGACAGTGTTGAAAAAGTTGGACCCAGGTCGTGTTACTTTACAAGATGTGGTTTTAAAATGTAGCTTGAGTTGAGACACAGGGATACAGTGACACAGTGTATTTGCTACACAGCCTGGTGCTAAATTAAACTATGATCTGATGATTGCAATGGGACAGCTTGCTATCTGTGTTAATCCAGATACCTGTGGTGGAACAGCCATGGCTTAAACATAATGCCTTACTGCTGCAATCAAGTTGTAATAGGTCTTCATTTCTTTTTTTTAGAAAACTTCCAAATGCTTTGTTGTGTCATAGTTGCCTTATCCAAAGAACTTCTTCAACATCATGCCCCCCCCCCGGGCTGGGGCAGACATGCAACAAGCATAAGTCATTTCAGTTGATGACTATGACCATTCATTACCAGACTGGAGAAGGATGCAGATGAAATCTGTGAAGAACTAATCAAATAATAAACCATTAATGAGACCTACTTGCAAATATGCTTACCTGCCACCCCCAAAAAATACCTACCTTCATTGGTTTGAGAGTATTCCATTTCCAATTTCAATGCCAACATTTGTCATCAAGCACTGCAATGTGCACACCAACAGTATGTGACCTGTGATACAAAACAATACAATGAGTATATGTATATATGTATATGTTAACCTGCCACCTAGAAAAGACATATATATATATATATATATATATATATATATATATATATATATATCAACTCACCAAGGCTACTATTAGTGTACACACAAAAGGCACCCTTCCATCTGGTTGAGGTGATTGCATTACATACATTTACAGGAATCACAGCACACTTTGGACCAGCAACAGTTCTCCATCACGGTCATAATTTCTGATGGAACACTGAATGGATTCATGTCATGTTATCCCTTCTTAACACAGTTTGGCAAGACACAATGCATCATCATCATTACATCATCATCACAGTATGTTAATTTTCTGGACACAAGACAGTTGCATTTTGGGGATGCAGAAAAATTCTGGGGACTCTGTGTGACCACTGTGCACATGAGTGATTGAGTAATAAATTTTGGGGGACTTTGCTTGTGGTGTACTGCTCCCATTTTACTTAGTCAGCACTTGGTAATTTTCTGGATACAAGACAGTTGCATTTTGTGTGCTGTGATTGTGAGCACATAATGTCATAATTAAATTATAAATTAAAGCAGCAGTGCAACAATGTAGTGAAATTTTTTACCTATACTTTTTTATGCTATTTTAGATTGCCAGCCACTAGTTACCTCCTGACTTGTATGATACTCTTCTTGTCACAGTTTGTGTCTGCTTTATTACTTTTTCTCATGTCTGAAAAAATAAAAGGAGCATGCCTTTTCATATGGCTCTGACCAGGTTTTCATCACTATTTGCAGCTGTTTTTGAACAAATATTGTTCTGTGAGGTCATAAAACACTGCCTGCTGCATAATTGTTAATTTTACAACAGAAGTAATATATAAACAACTGATGGAAAAAAAAAACTGTGAAAAATACTGATGAAGACCTGGTCCACACTGTATTAAAAGAAGTGCTCCTTTTATTATTTCAGACATGAAAAAAGTATTAAAGCAGACTCAGATACTGGAAAGAATGGTATCATACAAGTCAGGAGGTAAGTAAAGTGGCAATGTAAAATAGCATAATAAAAAAGTATAGGTCAACATTTTTACCAGATTGTTGCACTGCTGCTTTAATGACTATTTCAAAAAATAAATATTATTGGAGCCTCAATAATGTTTACTTTGTGTTGGGACTCGTGAAGTGTTTTGAAAAAATCAGGGCTGAGCAGTGCAAGTATGCTGTGCTAAACTGCATGTGTGCCATCAGTGTTCTTTCCTGTGTGTGCAGACATTGTCCAGCTTCATGCAAACATATATATATATATGGCGTGACTTGTTGCAGCATGTAAAGAATAAAGATTAGAAAGAATATATGATGTATATTTTATTTGTACCATCAGCACCAGCGGAGTAAGTGATATGATATTTTTTCAGAGATCTCGGGTCACTGTGCACCTCAGTCACTCAAAGTGCACACATGACTTTGTGGAGATCATAGCACAAAAAACACATACTTTCCTAAAAGTCACGTGTGCAGTATGTGACTAAGGTGCACTCTGGCCAGACATCTCTGTAGAAATATCATATCACTTAGTCCGCTGATGATGATGGTGACAATAAAATATACGTTATATATTCTTATCTCTAGTCTTTATCTTTATACCATAAACAGTGCAACAAGTGTGCATATATATGTTTTCAATAAGCTGGACAATGTCTTACATCACATGCACACAGGAAATAACACTGACTTCACACATGCAATTTAGCACATCATACTTGCACTGCTCACACCTGCTTTTCCACAACCACTCCACAACAGAAAGAAAACATTATTGAGGCACCAGATTATAAGAACAGGGTAATAAGGAGCATGTATGTCTGTATGTGTATGCATATATTTAAAGGGAAGTAGTCAGCAACAGGAGCTCCTGCCCCCTGCAAGGCTTACTCTCTGGTTAAGTCTCTTAAGTATGTTGAGGTATTTTTCTCACACTGCAACATACTTTATTTTAATAAAGAATAGTCAGCAACCAGGAAGTATAGCAGATGCTATGGGGGCTCCTTTATGTGTAAAGGTGCGGCAATGGCACACTATGTGCTTCAATACTTTTGTATTGAAGTGCATGGTGTGTCACCGCTGCACCTTTACACATAATGGAGCCTCCATAGCATCCACTATACTTCCGGGTTGCTGACTTTTCTTTATTAAAATACAGTATGTTGCAGCACGAGAAAAACTTTGCAACGTACTTAAAAAGCTTAACCGGTGGATAAGCCTTTCAGAGGGCGGGACCTCCTGTAGCTGACTGCTTCCCTTTAAACTAATACTGTGGCCTTCCCTCTGTTTTTTATTAAACATAAACAAAAGACAAAACACTACAGCATTGGGGGTGCTGAAAAAAAGGCTAATTGGGGATCCCCTGATGTTCCAGCAGCAGATGGAGCATTAACACAATCTGCAACTGGTGTTACTCTATCTGCTCCACCTGCTGCTGGACAGCACCTACCCTCTCATTATTTTCTTCCTCCACAGTCCACAGAAGTGCTATGTCTCCTGAGCTGCAGGCATTGTGGGGTCCACTGTTGGGGGGACACCAGGTAGTGGTGGTGGTGAGGGTGGTGCTGGTGGTGGTGGGGTGGAGCAGCTGCTGCTGTGGCCCTCCTCCTGCTGCAGCAATGCCCAACAGCAGCACCCTCTGCCACTGCCACAGAAGGGCCAGCAGGTGGAGGCCTGGCTCATTTTGTGGCAGCCTGCCACTTCACCTTATGGTGGTTCAACATATGGGTGCACTGGCCCTCAGTCTCCAGATATGTCCCCCGGGGCCACGATGCACCTGCACAGCACAAAGCAGACATACCACAAGGCTGCTGTCTCCCCTGACACAGTTGAAAAACTGACAAACTGGGGAGCTGTGGAGGGGGGACCAGGCACAAGAGGGGCAGATGCAGTGCCAGCAACATGGTCATGCACCTGGGGCTCCATCTGCTGCTGCTGTGGAGGTGGTGCTGTTGGAGCTCCTGCAGCTGCTACTGGTGGGGGTGGTGGTGAACTTGGTGGGCGTGGCAGTGGCACCGGTGGTGCTGCTGCTTCCAGAGGGTGGGAGGCAGGACCAAAGAGTCTGGAGTGGTCCAACGCCACCCGGCTACAACCCCCACACTTGTGCACTCCCCTCCGGCCATGGGCCACATACTGTCCTTGGTCCATCACACAGAAAAACACTCCTTCCTTCTCTGACATGACGAGCAACTTCACACACACTCACACAATACAGGCACACACACAGTCACAGACACACATAAAACAAAACTTATAAAACAAAGAAATCAGTCACCAAAAATAACTGACAAAACAATACAAAAAAAACTAAAGAATTAGCTTTTAAAAAAGCTTTTGGGTTTTTGGAATTTGCTCAAGAAAGAAACTTGTTAACACAAACTCTCCTGTCCTACACAAAATGCTTTCTCTCTCTACCTCTGCAAAGGAGAGAGTGAAAGCATCTTCTTGTATGACTCACTTCCTGCCTGGCTAAAGCATGTGACTTACAGTACTATAAGCCATGTGATGTGTGTGGGGGTCTGCCTATATTATTGTCATTCTGCCTTACTTTGCATTAAGGCAGAATAGCAATGCAAAGTCATAATAACAAAGCGAAGTGAGCACTTTCCAATGGCCACTTCGTGTAGCATTATGATAATGCGATGTGGCCACTTTGCATTCACTTCACTGGTGGAATTTAATTTTGCTGCATCTCTACTTGGGAGTGCAGCTGTAAAGCCAACAGCTTCCAAGTCTTTTCCCCCGGGGGAAATATTTAGCTTTGGAGTGCAGTAAAAGGTATTCTGCTTTGTCTCTTAATAATTGATTATATTTTGACCTTAAGCCCTCTAACCATTCCCAGTCTTGATGGGGGGACACCAGCGAAATTTGTTGCTCCAAGAGTCTGATCTGGCCCAGCAGTGAGGTAAGTTCTTGCGAGGCGAGTTGTTTGCACTTGGAGGACAAACGGATCAATTTACCTTGAAGAGCACATTTTAAAGCTCCCCATAGCATAGCCAGTTTCATCATAGAGGGGGAGTTGACTTCTAAGAAAAAGGAAACAAGTTGTTGGATATGATCAACCAAGTTTGGGAACTTAAGTAATTGGTTATTAAGCCTCCAGGTTGTATCCCTTTCCATGAATAGAGAGAAACAGACCTGAAGAAGTACGGGATGGTTGTCTGAAATTATCTTAACACAATAATGGCACAGCAAGATACCTGAAAGGTGTTCAGCCCCCAGCAAAAAGGAAATCAGTCCTGGAGAAAGAGTTATGAGGTATAGAGTGAAAGGAATATTGATGCTGAATGGGATATAATGCTCTCCATGGGTCTACCAACCTCAGGGTGTCAATCAGTTCTCGCAAGGCTAGTTGGCCTGGTGACAAGGCTTGCTGGTAGTGACTAGATTGATCTAAGTCATTGCAAAAGACAATATTCTGGTCCCCAGCTAAAAGAAATGGAAAAGAGGCCCAGGGTGCTAATATGGAGACTAGGGATGTGAACAAATTAGGGTTCTCTATGGTGGGGCCATATATAGCACCTAGGACAAGTTACAAGTGTCCCAGTAGGGCACGTAAGATCAAGAATTTCCACTGGGGATCAGCCACCTCCTGAAGCAGGTGGAAGGACACTCTTCTAGTCACTAATATAGCAACACCTTTCTTATGGGAATCAGAGCCAGCACCAAAACTGCCCCACCCAGTATCTCCTAAAAAGGGAGACATGGGTTGAGAGAAAGTGGGTCTCCTGAAAGAAGACAATGTCTACTTGTAATTTATTTTAATGCAGCAGGACCTTCATCCTCTTCGCAGGGGATTTAGCATCCTTAACATCCCAAGAGCAAAAACAGTAATTAGTCATCAGTTTAATAAGATACAAGTCTATAGACCCTGCCTGAGAGATAGAGACAGGAATTTAACTTGAAAAGGTGAAAAGCAAAATTAACCATCTTCGGGCGAAACCCTATTTCCCCCATCCCACCCCAATATGGACCCCCACAATATTTAAATTTCAATGCCAAAACAAGAAGGGTGCAATAACCCCAGCAAAACCCCACATTCACCCAGTGAAAAGAAAAAAAAACATAGGTAACACCTCAAACCCAAAAGTGTAGAGGTCTATCCCAATCATGGAAAGCAAAGGGACACCACCCCACATTTTGGTTCATGAAACCTGCAACCATCAGCAGCATTTGCATCCCACTTCCCCCCACCCCTACCATTATGCAAAGATAGATAAAAAGATTGCCTGTCTTGCATATAACAACAAGGAGAAAAAATTAAGAATACTATATACAGATAGATAGATAGATAGATAGATAGATAGATAGATAGATAGATAGATAGATAGATAGATATGGGGCTCAGGATATTTAGTGTATATATAGTAAAGCAGTGGACTAACATTGTAAGACAACAAAAAAAGCTGTGCACAGCATCAATGATCTCCGATATAGTAAAGTAATAATCAGTCTAAGAAAGCATGGCAGTTATCAAAGGAGCTGAGGGGAAAAGGGAGAGGAGAGACCCCAGCAAACACCAGTTGAGGGGTTTTAATGATCTGCCCACCTGGAGTATGCTGGGGCATTAATTCTATACCCCCTCACCTCCCAGCCCTACAGACTAGAGACAAGTCATGTAGCCATAAAGATTCTTGGGAAGGTGTATCAAAGTTCAGCTGACCAAAAGACATAGAGAATAATGCATATGTAGGGAGTTGATATGGAGTTTTTTCACACACCCAAGTTGTGTGATAATTTGTAAACCTCAAGAGCGAAGCTCGAGAGGTTTAAGTATTATCACACAACGAGGGTGTGTGGAAAAACTTCATTTCTAATCCCTACATATGTTTTATTTTTTATAATAACTGGCACCAAAACAAATTAAATATAAATATTGCCACTACGAGGAGACGTGAGACGAAAACGCTCCTACTTCCTTACTAATAGGCACGCTCCCACGCTATTCAAAGACTGACATCACATAACATGCTAGCGTGGGAGCGTGCCTACTAGTAAGGAAGTAGGAGCATTTTGACAGTGGGTCTCTGTGTTGCTTTTGTTGTGTTTGAAACTGTTCAAGTTTGGAATGCGAGTGTTGTAGGCTTCTTGGCGTGAGACCGTAAAAGTCGTATCAACCCGCGGGTTGATATAACTTTTTACAGTTCTTAAAAACGGGTTGATAACAGGGATCACCAGTTATTATAAAAACATTCTGTCCATAGTAAAGGCAGGTTAAAGTATCCTGATTCTGTCATAACTGGGATAGTTGATGGCAAAGACCGTTATAGCCTTACTGGACCCGGATATTCTGATGGCAAGCCACTGAAAACCTATAGCCAGATCTGAAAAAGAGACCAGCCGCAAGGCCTGTAGAACATAAGATGGGGAGTAAAGAAAAGCTGATTCCAAGTCCAGTTGTTTAAAGATGGTAGAACAAGTCTGGTGTAGAAACCCATTTTGATTCAAGAAATGAAAGTGTCTGAAGCAACCCAAGAAGAGTACTCTCCTACAGCGGGTCGAGTAAGGGACATATATTAGGGAGTGGGCTTCCACAGTTTAGCCCCTAAACATAGTTTCCAAGTTTGGCTGGAAAATAGGTGATAGTGCCTCCCATACTAAAGAATAATACAACTTGAAAGGTGCATAATGGCAGCACAGACTTGCATCCACTTCCCATCAGCGAAGTGCAGTGATTGAAACTTAATCCTGCATCGAAGTAGAATGAGCAGTCATAAAGTTCAAAGTGTAGTTCTGCTTCAAACTGGAATGGTTGATCGAAGCTGCAGAAAACATGGAGCCAGCAAAGTAAGTCTTCGGATATGTAAAGGTAGCTATTCTAGTTGCAAAGCTGCATTAATACCACATTTCTGTGCATCAAAATCTGCTGTGGGGAGACTGTAGAAAAATAATGATCATGGAAACTCAAGGCATATTTAAAACTGTCTGAAAGTATCAATTGTATCCAGCCAGCTCGAATAAAGAGGATGAAGATAACATCGCAGTGGAATTCCACAGTCAATTCAGGTATACGCTATTAGCCAGAGGGAGTGCCAAAAGTAAAAGATCTTCAGCCACAGCTTATATTAATATTTCTGACAGCACTCAGTTCTTTAATAGGATATCAATCAGGATCATCTTTCCTTAAAGAAGTTTGGCAGAAGTTTTTCAGTTCTGTTTTCGCCTGGTCCCCGGTGTCAACTGGATGCCAGGAATTGTATACCAAAACTTGTAGTCTGGCAGTGTAAAGAACACCGAATTTTATGCCAGCAGCAAGGAGTTTAGTGACAGTTGGATGAAAGGCCGCTTACTTTTGTCTGGTGGCAGCTGGCAGATTTTGCGATACCCTGACTTGGGCACCAACTCAAGTGATCTCAAAGTTCTCGTGTCCCTTTCAGAGCATGTTGTTTATCCAGAAAATTAAGCAATTTTAAAATAAGTGATCTAGGTGGAGAGCCAGGTAGTTTTTGTGAATGTAAAGACCGATGTGCTCTCTTTACAGTATAAGAAGGATTGTTAGGAGAATGCCCAGCAATACGTTCTAGAAACTTTTGGGCGAACTTAATTGATGTGGAGCTCTCCACATCTTCTGGCAGTCTGAAAATGAACAAATTATTCCTCCTGCTCCTTCCCTCTAAAACTTCTAGCTTATTCTCTATTTTTGCCAGTTTTTGATGGAGCAAGGTCACTTCAGGATGTACCCAGTCATGACAGTTCTCTATGGAGGTAGTGCGGGCTTTCAAATCGCCAAACCGCTGGCCCATATTGCCCAGTTCTACCTGTAGTGATTACATTTTTTCAGCAAGGTCCCGCATATATTTTTTCAATGGTTGCAACTCAGAAAGAGATCTTTCTTTCGCGAGCAAGACCGTGGCCAGGGTCACAGCAGAAGAGCATCTGGTGGCAGCACCCTGGGCCTTTTGTTTTTTTGAAAGCTTATCCGGTGTTCATAGTGGGGTGTGGTGTGGTAGGGTTTGCCGCACCTCTGCCTCCATAGTAATTGGTAAAATGCAACCGTTCCCAACAAGTCTGAATGTCAGGTAGCTTCTTAAATGAACCAAATATGTTTAAAAAAGGTAGTAGATTAAAGAATAGAGAGTTGACTTCTGGTGATGCAATGCTAGCAAATGGCTGCCTAGTTCTGTGCTCTAGTACCCGAGCACAAAATCCATATTCATCAAGCACCTAAACTGCAACATTTTATGTAGACCAACATGGATATAGCAGTGGGAAAGTTTAGAGAAATGGGTCGAACTAAAAGAAAAGGCCAATCGGGACCGCAGCGGCAAACCCCAGGAATGAAAGCCACATCATCCACAGGCCTCAGCCCGGCACCCTCGCAGTCCTCCTTAATCTTGGGCTCAGCCAATGAAGATTCAGGCTCCGACTTGGAGTCAACTACCACCAGACTCGAGTCTCAAAAGATCATTATGCTACTCCACAGAATTGATGGCAAAGTGTCAGATATTCAAAAGGATTTTAAGAAGATTGAATCACATACCTCAGCCATGGAAGGCCACCTAGAGTCACTTCAAAATGAACATATGGCCTTTACTAGGTCCCTGGCCTACCTCCACAAGAGAGAACATGTTTTAACTGCCCGGGCTGAGGATGCTGAAGCCTGATCACATCAGAATAACATCAGAATATTTGGTATTCCTGAAGGGCTGGAACAGGAGGACATGGTGGTCTATATAGATTGTCAGTTGAAGATAGAGTTGGGGCTAAGTGAAGATCTTGGCCAACATCGAGAGGGCCCATCGTGCAGTCGCCCCCAAGCTAAAACCGGGAGCACCGCTAAGGGCAATACTGGTCAAATTCTTAAAACATCCAATTAAAGAGAAAATATTGTACCTGGCCTGGGCCAAGAAAGATCTAAACCTTGATGGTTCCTGTGTTTACTTTGCTCGAGATTATCCACCAATGTTAATGGCCAAGAGAAAGAAGATCCTCTCTGTGGTGAAGCAGTTACAGGAAAGAGGTTTTAGGGCTCAGCTACGCTACTCTGCCCGGCACCAAGTTGAGACCAAAGATGGCCTGAAGCTTTTTTAAAACTTGATGCAGGCATCCTCATTCCTAGAGTCAGAAGGTATAGAGATTTCTGACCTGAAGGAAGAGAAAGCCAAGACTGAGATTGAGGATCTGTTGTGGTCGATGGTGCCAGGGAAGCGTCCTGAGATGAGACCGAGACCAGATGCTTTCCTACCACTCCACTCGGCTATGGCAAAATGGATCAAGCCACGAAAGAACTCCTGAATTTGTTGGGCAATGTTTTTGTGGGCTGATATCTTCGAAAGAACAGGGGCATAAGTTTGGACTTATTTGATGTTTAAGTTGTTCCCTTCAGTACGGGAGCTGTGACCCTGTCGCAATGGATCAATAGGTATGAGCCAACATACAAGGCTATGCCGTGTCCCTTTTTTGTGGACCCTCATGTAATCTTGCTTGTTTCCTGGGCTGGGTTGCTTCTCCTCCAGTCTTACCTGCTTAAGTGGTCGGTGAGTGGTGCCTGAGCCATAGCTGCACCAGGCCCACGGTGGGTCGGAACCTATGTGCTGGTCCTTGTGCTCTGATCCGACTTCCTTCCCGGGTGTACCGAGCCTGGTACACCAGCAAATTGGCCACCCCCTTCCCTCATCCAGCTACATGAGTGCATGCACCAGCCTGACAGCAGATTGTTTCAGAAGCCCTGGCTCGGAAGATGGAACCCAATAATGGCACCCAAGGAGAGCTAAGACGGGACTAAGTAACATAAAGGAGCCCCCCCATTGTCTTGTACAGGTCAGTTGTGTGATGCAGGGAGGGAAGGGGATAAAAACCTTTGTGTATCACAGGCTGCTGGTGGGTGTACAAGCGACATGTATTATGGCAATAATGGGGAGGAAAGTATTATCATGCCCTTGGTGCTGGACTTTCTAGCACTGCCACTAATTTGCCTCTCATGGGGAACTGCCACAAACTCTTTTGGGGCTTGGGTCTAATGGTCTACTAGGCTGGGGTTGTTTTTCTCTATATAATGTAAGATGCGGGGGGGGGGTGTTGTGAGGGGCAGAAGGCCAGTACATATTGCCTGTAATTGATCGCAGTTCCAACTCCTGTGGTTTTAAAGGAAGACTGTTATCTGACCAATTGTGATGGAATGGAAAAGGAACACCACCTTTCTGGGGGAAAAATCAAGCTGGGAGGATCACAGACGGGGTTTACTATTTGCTTTCTTTAAGCTGGGTTTATGGAATGGTTTAAACTATTAGTAGGAATTTCTCACAAGTTGGCTCACATATAAATATCTGTAGGGCACTTCAGCTTATATGTTGATAGATAGAGTTCTCGGGGCCTACAGTCTAGGCCTAGCCTTCACTGGATTTCCACAGTAAGGGCACTGGTGATAGGGCTTCTGTGATTGCAGGAGCTCTAGACTTACATTCCCTTTATTGAAGGGATAGTTCCTTCTGGGAGGGATCCTTTTTTTTTCCCTCCCTTCTCGCCTGCCGAGCAGGGTCTCCCAGCCCCTCAAGCAGGTGTGTTTTGTTATACCTTCAGGTGTGACCCCTAAGCTGAGCAAACCTCCCTGTTTGGAGGACTCAGCTGGTTCTGTTTACTTGTTGTAGCTCATGAAAAGTTGTATCCTGCTTAGACTATTTTCACTCTCTGGTCTCCTTTCGTCTTTCGTTCTCCTTCTTCCTAAGGGGTGTGAGGGTTGGGGGTCGGTAAGGTTGTTTTCTCAGCATTTTTCCCATCTTAGATCTGAGGATTTGTTCCCTTAATGTTAAGGGGATCAACAATGTCATTAAAAGGGTGAAAATATTGTCTGAGTTGAAACGGGCTGGATGTGATATAGCCTGCTTGGAGGAGACCAGACTCTCCACCTCTGAACACCTGAAGCTCCATAGAGCCTGGGTCAGGGCTGTCTATTCAGATTAGCACCCATGCAGCAAGATGGTAGGAGTGCCAGTTCTCATCTGTAGGGGACTCCCTTGTCAGGTCAGCGAGTACATAGGGAAGGGGACGGCAGAACTGCAATTCTTTAGGGAATTTGCAGTGGTTACCCTATTCATATTGTGGGTGTATATGTCCCTGCCCTGGACTGGGAATTTTTTTGTTCACTTTTCCATAAGCTTGCCAGTCTCCCACTGGGGCAAATCATCTATGTAGGAGACTGGAATTGTGTGGAGGACGCCACGATTGATAGGAACCCATCCAGGTGACTCCCAGATAAGGCATGTCACAGGCTACTTAAAAATCTATTCTCTGAGTCCGGGTTGGCTGATCCCTGGCATCATATAAATCCCTCGGCCAGAGATTACACATTTTTTTAAGTGCAAACAATTCCTATTCAAGGCTGGACAGATTTTATACTCAGAGAGTTTCTGTATACTTTCTTAGGTGTTAAGATCCTGCCAGTCATAATCTCAGGTCATGCTATGATTTGGGCTCACATCCGCTGGGCTCCCAGGATTAGAGGTGGGGCTTGGAGGTTTGATCCTGGGCTGGTTAATGATAAGCAGTATGTAGAACCCACAAAGGAGGTAATTTATAATTACATAAAGGAAAATACCATAAAAGACTCCCATCCTAAATTTAACTGGGATGTCCTTATGGCGGTGGTTCATGGCCACACCATTTCCTTTGCCTCGCATAAAAATAGACAGTATGCAAAGCATTTGTCTGAAACCTCAGATAAGACTGGGGAACTGGAGGCCATACACAAGTGGACTAGATCACCCTCTACTCTAGCCCATTTGAAGGAAAAATGTTCAGAATACGACACCCTTTTGCTGAGGCGTACTGAGAACATGCTTAGATATACTAGGCCAGTGTTAATTATGAGATGGGAAGAGTGGGCAGGCAAACTGATAACATTAAGACATCAAAAACAGAAAATGGACAGATATGTTTCCAGAATTCTCCCTGTCAACCCAGACCTCCCAACAAGGACTCAACCTTTGGTTATAGCTGGGGAGTTTCGCAACTTCTACAAAAAGCTATACTCGGAGTAACGAGGGCCTGGCCATACCCAGAGAATAGAGAGGTTCCTAAATCAGTCCAATTTTCCAGGACTCTCAGAGTCACAGAGGCAGGAGGTGAAATCCTCTTTCTCTGTGTCTAAGGTGATCAGGACAATTAAATCCCTTAAATCAGAGAAGGCACCTGGTCTGGATGGGTACACGGCCAAATTTTATAAATGCTTTGTGCAGGAAGTGACCCCGCTGCTTACCCAGATTTGTAACCTTGCACATGGACGGTGTGCCCTTCCTAATATCTGGGGCGAGGCCTTCATCTCTGTTTTGCCAAAGCCAGGAAAAGACCCATCTTTTTGCTCCAGTTATAGGCCTATTTCTTTACTGACTCAAGATGCAAAAATATTTGCAAAAGCTGTCAGTGTATGGTTACAGAAGATTATTCCTGGCTTGGTGCATCTGGATCAGATGGGCTTCAACCCAGGTAGACATATCCAGGATAACATCTGCCTCCTCTTGAATGTTCTCTCTATGGCTAAGTCTCCTGTTGGGGGTGCCCTCCAGGCAGTGGTGTCTCTTGATGCTGAGAAGGCTTTTGACCACCTGGACTGGGTGTATCTTGATCTTACCCTGGTCAGATCTAGCTTTGGAGACAAGTTCAGAGGTTGAATCAAAAATATCTACAATAACCTGCGGCAAGGATACGGGTAGATGGGGTCACCTCCTCTGCCTTTAGGATCTGCCATGGTACCCGGCAGGGTTGTCCGCTGTCCTCTCTTCTCTCCTGTTTGCTAATAGTTTGGAGCCGCTTGCAAATCGTATCAGGCAAATGGTGGAATGCCCTGGGATCCTGATTCAGGGTGTGGAAGTGGAAGTGAAAGTGTCGCTATATGCGGATGACACACTTCTATATATTAGGGACCCAGAAAAAACCCTCCCAGAAATCTTTAAATTCTTGGATGAATTTGATGAAGTCTCTGGGTATAAGGTTAATAAAGCTAAAACAGAGATATTACCGATTGGAGACCCTCAAGGTGCCCTACTCCCAGACCTGGGACAGATTAAATGGCCTAGGGCTGGTTTTAGGTACCTGGGGATTTGAATCCCCAGAGGTCTGTGGAAACTATATCATACTAATCATCTCAAGTTACTCCAGGAAGTCCAGGTGGATTGTAACCGGTGGAAGGAATTGCCTTTCTTACTCTCGGGTAGAGTGGAGTGTGTATAGATGAACAGTCTCCCTAGGTTTCTGTATATATTTACATCTCTCCTGCTTCTTCCACCTGGTGCTTTGTGGAAGAGTATGCAATCCACACTGTCTAAGTTCATTTGGTTAGGGAAGAGGCCACGTATTATATGGAAAGTGATAACATCAGCCAGGGAGAGGGGTGGCCTGGGACTCCCTGATCTCCAGAAGTACTTCTGGGCAGCTCAGCTATAGGCCATGATCCCCTTGTCGAGGGACCCCCACCCTCGCTGGGTTGATCTGGAGCTGGACCCCCTGTCAGGTATTGGGGACATCCTTTTTGTAGATAAAGCCATACTCAAATAAATAATATTTAACAATCCCTGGACCCAGCTGCTGATGAAGGTATGGGAAGGGGGAGCCTGTGGTAAACTTTGTTTGCCCTTTAGACTAAACTCTAAAATGACAATTCTTAGTTGCCTACATTTTCATCCATTTAAGTGGGACCTTGTCTTCCATCACTGGGTACGGCTAGGATTCCGGCAGTGGGGCAATGTTTTATTGTGGAACAGTTGAAATCATTCCAGCAAATGGTATTTCCAGCTGAGGCATTATCTGCTGACTGAGGTGGGTGGGCCCCTCTCCCCCCCCCCAAACCCTTTACAAGATTGCATCTCCAAGCTTGACCTCCTTGAAGACACAAAAGGAAAGATCACCAAGATTGTTCAGTGCTTAGCTATGACCGAGCCAGATCATCTTACTCATGTTAAAGTGCAGTGGAGAGCTGAAGCCAACATGGATCTTCCTGAATGGGTTTGGCCGGGGATCTGAAGGGGAATCCACACCATTACAGCATCTTTATTTTGGAGAGAGTTTAGATGGTGTCTGGCCGTTAGATATTTCAGACCCCCAGTGGTGACCAAGCATTATGGTGGGCACCCTTTGGACATCTGTTGGAGATGCAGTCAGGAAAGAGGAACTTATTTTCATATTTTTGGGGAGTGCAGGGAGGTGAAGGGTTACTGAGACTCTCTCAGGGAAGCTGTGGGAAAAGTCTTTGATCAGGTTTTACCCCACTAGCCTCACCACTGGTTGCTTGGCCACCCTCCAGAAACTCTGAAGGCAAGCTCCCTTTGATATCTATTTTATATTCTAGTAGCGGCAGCCCTTAAGGCTATCCCATTGTGTGGCTTTCCCTCAGAACACCCTCCATTTCCTTCTGGTATGAAATCTGTCTTAAAATCTTAGAAATGTCACGATTAACGTTCATGCTAAGCTTTCAAATGGAAAAATTCAAAGGCGGATGGCTTTCTTTTTACCATTACATGGCTTTTAAGGAACAGAGGGATGTTGTGGAGGTCCTGGCAGAACAGGCCTGAGGGAGAGGAAACTGCATAAGGCTTAACATTCCCATCTGTCTTTGACATGATATCCCCCCCAGTAGGTTAGTACCCATGGGCTCTGGAGGGGCAGGAATGAGATCTTTGCATAGAAAGGAGCTGAATCTCAGCAAACTCTGAGTAGAAAATCCCCCCTGGCCCCATGTCCACCCCTCGTGGTTGAATATAGAAGTTTTTCCTCTTGGCTGACCCCCCTCCCACCCTTCTTTCATTCTTTCCTTCTTCGTCATTTCTTCGTTATTTATTTTTCTATTTCCCTGTGGATACCTCTCTTTCCTTTGTTTCCTTCTTAATGTATGATTTCTTTTTCTCTTTAAGGTTTGTTCACCCTACCTGCCTTTCAGGGCTGTGCTATTGGGCTCTGCTGGGTGAAAGGTTGGCAATGGTTACTTTGTTATTAAAGATCTTCCCTGCTTATACAGACCCAGTTATGTCATACCATAGTAAGATATCTTTGGTCTTGATATGTTATATTATATAAAAAGCAGCTGATTATGTTTTATTAATTTAAGGAAGGAGAGGTGAGTTACACCTTTCTGTTCTATGTTTCTGTATGTTTATATTGAAAAAGATTTTCAGTAAATTACAATTTCAAAAAGAAAAAAGAATAGAGTTATATTTAGTAGATCGAACAGGAGAGGCGAATCAGAGCTGCTACTACCTTGCAGGTATCAGGTGACTCCTCCCTGTCCATTTCCTAATATTCCCCACGTTTATGTCACACATGCCTGATGCTCCCTATTGTTTTCAGCTTCACCATTTCCACTGGCAGTCTATTCCAGTCATCCACCACTCTTTCAGTGAAGCAGTACTTTCTCACATCGTTCCTAACCACCCCCCCCCCAGTTTCATTGCATGTCCTTTTATTCTGGAGCTGTTCCTCATTTGAATGAAACTCCCCTCCTACACCCCGTTTACCCTTGTGAGGTACCTGTAAGCCTCTATTATGCCCCCTTTGCACCCTCCTGTCTTCTGGGGTGTTCATGTTAATATCCCTCGGTCTGTTCTAATAGGACTTTTGGTGCAAACCATGCAGCATTTTAGGTGCTCCTCTCTGGGTTACCTCAATCCTGTCTATGTCCTTTCTGAGGTGATGCCTGCAGAACTGGACACAATATTGCAGGTGGGGTCTCACCAGCAAGCAATATGGTGGCAACACTACCTCCTGCAGGAGACTGCTCTTCCTATGCATCCCAGCATCCCACTGGCCCTACCCACTGCTTTGTCACATTGCTCTGCAAGGTCCCTTTTTATGTTGGCTTGCACGCACATGCGCAAGCAACATCTTGCAGTAGTAGCACTGCAGTAGCACTTTCAAAGGTGTGTCAGTGTTGTGGTGAATCCAGGGTATGTTTTAGTCGGTGTGTCCCTCAGCCACCTATCAGTGAACATGCTGCCGATGACAGCAGTTTCAGACAGTGCCACCAACTTGAAATGAATCTGCTGCTGCAATGACAGACAGGCTCGTCATTGCAGTGGAAGGTCTGACACTCCTCCATTACATGCCATTCCTGGTGAAACATTTCAATAAACATGAGAGCGGCTCTCTCTGTTCACCTCTCACAATCCGTAGAAAGCTGACTCCGGGGGTGCCCAATCCCCCTGTTGGCATGACCCCTCCCCAGTTCAATTTGTTTGCTGATGTGGGTGCCCAATCCTCGCCAGCATAATGTCCCCTGCTTCATTTGTCTGCCGACTGGTGTGCCCAATCCCCTCGGCATCATTCCCTCCCAACACAAATGCTCTTTTGCCGACGGCGTGCCCAATCCTCACGGGCCTCAATCCTCCACTAAAAAAACAGGTGTCACACTGGGAGCCCACCCCAGTGTGCCCAAATGCATTTATGAAACCTGTAAAAAACAAACAAACAAAAAATTCTCCCAATGTTTTTTTTGTTTTGTTTTTGACTCTGTAAGCAAGAAAATGGTCCCTCATCATCACGACACCCCTCCTCCCCAAGCCCGCACCCACCCTCTGTGCACCCCACCTCCCTACCCCATACTTACCTCCGGAGGCCCAACGTGGCGATCTTCAGAAGCGCAGGAGATATCTGAACTCTTCAAAAGCCGATCGTGAACTGATGAAAATCACTGTAAGCTGTATAATGGCATCAATGGAAGGGTTTCAACACTTATGGATATCTCTAACATTTATTTGACTTTTGGGTCCTAATTTTCAACATGCGGTTCTTGGGACCCCACCTCATGAAATCAGTCACTGTCATTTTGTTATTCGGTCCTGAAAGGTGATTTTGTGGTCACTGCACAAAATCATCTTTTGGGACTGATTAATGAAATGACAGTGTCACCATTCATGAGCTGGGCTCTCAAAAAGCCTATGTTGCAAATTTGGTGAAAAAATTCCAAAAAATGACTCCCTCACTGATCTATTTCCCTGGTCACCCAGTCAAAGAACTCAATCAGGTTGAGTTCAGAAACTGGGGTTAACAGAAGAGCCAATTTATATGCAAAAGATTATCTCCATCATAGAAACATAGAAACATAGAATTTGACGGCAGATAAGGGCCGCTTGGCCCACCCAGTCTGCCCATTTCCCTACCTACTGGATAAGCTGCAGATCCTAGTTAACCAGCAGCCTACTTCTTCCTACCCCCACCCCCCAGAATTGCCTTATGACTATCCCATGCATGCTTGAATTCCCCCACTGATTTTGACTCACAACCTCCTCCGGAAGGCTGTTCCATGCATCCACAACCCTCTCTGTGAAGAAATACTTCCTTAAATTACCTCTAAGCCGCCCCCATCTTCAAATTGTGCCCTCTTGTTCTTGCACACCTTTTTTTGAAAGATGCTACCCTCTTGACTTTGTTGATTCCTTGAGGTACTTGAAAGTTTCTATCATGTCCCCTCTCCTCCTTTCCTCGAGGCTATACATATTAAGCTCCTTAAGTCTCTCTCTCATATGACTTCCGTGCAGACCCCTGCACCATTTTAGTTGCCCTCCTCTGACAGCTTCCATCCTGTCTATGTCTTATGGAGATTGGGTCTCCAGAACTGCACACAGTACTCCAGATGGGGTCTCACCAGCTGTCTGTACAGAGGGATAATAACTTCCTGTTTTCTACTTGTGATGCCTCTCCTATGCATCCCAGTATCCCCCAGCCCTCCTTGCTGCCTCTCACATTGCTTGCCCATCTTTAGGTCATCTGATATGACTACCTCCAGGTCCCTTCCATTCTTGTTGTTGTTAGTATCTCACCCCCATTGTGTACTCTTCCCCTGGGTTTTGTTTCCCAGGTGCATTACCTTGCACTCTTAGCATTGAATCTAAGCTGCCATACATTTGACCATTTCTCTAACCTTGCCAAGTCCCTTCTCATCCTTTCCACCCCACTCCTGTGCATCAACTCTGTTGCAGATCTTAGTGTCATCTGCAAAGAGACATATTTTTCCTTCCAGTCCTTCTGCAATGTCACTTATAAAGACATTGAAGAGGACCGGTCCTAATACTGAACCCTGCAGTACCCACTAGTAACCCTCCTTTCTTCTGAGGGACTCCATTTACTATAACCTCTGTGTCCTATTCTCCAGCCAATTCTTTACCCAGGCTGTCATCTTGGGACCCACTCCCAGGCTGGCTAACTTGTATATTAATCTTTTGTGTGGGACTGTGTCAAATGCCTTGCTAAAGTCTAGGTAGGCCATGTCCACAGCCCCTCCCTGATCTACTACTTTGGTCACCCAGTCAAAGAAATCATAACAAGAAACAGCAGTCCTACAGGGAAGGAACATTCTAAACTGGTGTACAGATTATTCAAACTGATTAGGAAGGGGGCAAAAGGAACCACACCTTCACATGAGACACTGAGAAGTAATGAAGGGAAAATAGAAGAGGATAACAGACAAAACTGCTTTAAAAACTACAGTTAGCTGGTCAACACAACATGTTAAGGTGGAGGGTTGCACCTCCTCCTGTGTATAAGTAAAGTTATTTCCATGGATCTGTTTTGGGACCACTGTTTTTTTTTTAAGATCTCTATTAGTGACCTTGGAATGAACATCGATAATGCCCAAATTCGTCTTTATGGTGATGTCGTAGTGTTATATGTTGCTAGACCCTCCCTGGCTACAGTCGTGAACAATGTTCAATCTGCCTTTGATAAGCTACAGACCAATCTGAGTTGCTCTAAACTTTTACTAAATGCCTCAAACAAACTTCAAGTTTTTTTACCCTGCTGTTAAAGTGAAAGCGAATAACCCTGTTCTGAACATTATCATACTGCCAGATGAAAAACTAGATTTGGTGAAGAACTTCAAATACTTAAGTTTGTGTATGGATAGCAGGCTCTCATTTTTTTGTCCACTTAGACTCACTGTGTAAAAAAACTCGTGTGAGATTAGGTTTCTATTTTATAAACAAATTCTGCTTTCCTTAAGACGCAAAAAGAAGGTTAGTGCAAGCCACTTATTCCTTTGCTTGACTATGGCAATGCAATATATGGTTATGTTTCTGCTTGCCAGTCAGACTAGATAAGCTATACAACAGAGCACAGCACTTTAGAACCAACCTTCCTGCCAGAACACATCACTGTGTCCTATACTTGGCTGTGGGATGGACTTCTCTTGCTAAGGGAGACTAAGGAACCTCCATACTTGGACCTTTAAAGACCTCAGGAATGTGCTTTCACTGTATATCTATAATATTTATATCTATATTTGTGTTCCTGTTTACAGTACCTGCTGGGTTGCACAGTCTAAGAAAAAAATGACACAATCCTTCTCAACATGCCTAGACATTCCACCAATTTTGGTAAAAAGGCCTAAAGTTAGACTGCTCCCTCCCACTGGAACAGTCTACAAAAATTGCTTATACTGAGTTCTTCCATCAGCCTCAATTTTTTTTCTTCATTCTGCCCTGGCCACCCACTTCTTCAGGCTATCCACATGGCACAACCCTGCTACCATCTGGGCTCCTCCTGTGCTGCTGGACCCTTCCTCCAGGCCTTCAGTACCTCCGTCATTGGGCAGATCCAATGTATACCTGGCAGGGAGCCATACTCTTGCCACCAGGAAGGAAGTGCCTTTATTCAGCCTGATATTTCTGGAAGGTGTAAAGGCCAGTTCACTCTGGTGGCCAGACAGAGTGAGAGGGGAAGCCAGGGAGGCTGTATCATAGGGTGCACAATGTAACCCCTTTTCAGTATTTTGGGGTCCTGCCCCCTAACCACATGTGTACAACTGCAGCAGCTTCCTTTGGGCAGTGACGCTACCACGAACAGAGCTGCAAATCCACCACCAGGATCTGCTGTTGAGGCAGAATGCATCCATCCACTCCACTCCACAAGAGGGAAGTATCCAATAGACACTCTCAATCCCTGGGAGCTGGCCTCTGCTACTGACATTCCAGGCTAAGGACACAAACCCAGGTCACCAGCATGACAGAGTTATGCCCCACCACTCAGCACCATGGAAATTCTTTTAAAGCACTAATTGTGAACCACCGTGTTAACAAATGTGGAAGCTTCTGACCTCAGTGATTCAATATACTGTACAAATATGATACTTGCCTTGCTTTTAGTTTTGTTTGCTCCCCTTTTTTCCTTCCAGCATCACAGTACTTCATTTTTTGTATTCTGGTATTTCTTTGACTCATATATGTATTAGGTACTCTATCTTGTGCCAAATTTCCATGGTTGTAATTCTACTGATTCTAAACTGTTGAACTGTCATCTCTCCTACCCAGGACCTCCTTGTAAGGGAGTTTTGTTCAATGGAGCTTTTTTTCCTGGTAAAATAAATAAATACAAATACAAACAATGAGCTTGCAGCTCATACTGTAAGCTGTCATTCAGTGGGCAGCCGCAGAAGTATGTGGGTGGGTATGCTGCCCGCCAATGCTGGGTGGGGAACTGGGTGGGCTTGGTGTCCTGTGTGGGAGGGGAGTGGTGGTAACACTAGGCTGCCAGGGAGTTGAAATGGCCATTTCACGTTGATCAGGGAGTCAGGTGGGTAGGGGGGGTACCACTGGACTACCAGGGATAATAACAATATTTCAGTTTGGCAATAAGAGGGTTGGGATGGGGAGGGAGGTACCACTGGACTACCAGAGATAATAAACATATTTCATTGATCAGAGGGCTGGGAGAGGGAGAGAGTACTACTGCGGTCCCTGGTACAGGGATCTCATGCTGCGCAGGGCACCAGGTGCATTTTGCTGGCCAGCCTTGCACAACACATGCAAATGGGGCCATAATGACATGCAAATGCCTCATTTGCACCTTGCATGCATTATGACTCCATTTGCATATTGGTATCTGAATATCAGGAATTTGCATACAGCATACCTCTGATGAACTGGCACATTTCCCATTCCTGGTATTCAGATCTGCCTGGCTGAATGTGCTGGCACATTGTATTTACGCATCATGCATTATTTGACATATTCAGAAGAGAAGCACCATGGCACATCTCTTTTAAATATATCCCTTAGTTGCTCCAGCACAACTCAGTTGTACTGCGCCAGCACTTGCATCAGTGCCAGGTGCATTTCTGAATATCGGGCCCATATTATGCAGTTCAAATTTAGGTATTGTTTTGTTTTTCAGTTGTTCAAAATCATATGTTTCATTGCCATTGTTGATAAAGCTAATATTTTAATATTCTTTTCAGACAACTTTCTATATGAAAGTTATTAAATAAAAATATGTTGGGGTCAAAAGGAAGATTTATTTCTAAATGTTCTTTTATGATTGTTCTCAATTCAAACCACCATTCATTTATTTCAGGACACTCCCAAAAGCAGTGTAAGAGAGTACCCTTATTTCCACAGTCATGCCAACAATTCTGTGAATATCCTTTATTTATTTTAGCCATATGAGAAGGTGTCATATATGCTCTGTTCAAGATTTTTAACTGTATTGATTTGTTTTTTGTGGATACATAAATTTTATTACTTAAACTTCTCAATGCAATGATTCCCATTGATTGTAAGGGAAGTTTTTTGTTGGGAATTTCATTTGGTATTTAATTTATGTATATGGTGTTTCTCTTTTTCTATTACCATTTTATAGAATTTAGATAAAATGTTATGTTGATCTTTATTTATTATATTATTGTGTTGTTTTTGAATATTGACTAGTTTTGAACATGTTATGTATTTTTTAAAACTTATTCCATAAAGTATAATAGTAAATCAGATTCCAACTATGATGAGAAATCTTGTGTTTTAATTGTTTATAAGTGGGGAATTGAGCTTCTATTAATATATCTGTCCATTTAAATATTTCTTTATCTTTTAGTATATTGGACAGAGCAGTATCATAACTTCTCTGCATTCTTTTATTTGGACCCATTGGTAAAAATAACCATAGAATTTGTAACCTGGTAAAGTTTGCTAATATAGTTCCTGATTATAGTAAACCATGAAGCCAATATATGGTGTTTTGAATGGTGAAAGTGTAAATCGAAAAAAATATTTTGAATAATATTGGTAACTTCTGTTGGGTTTATCATTTTTTAATATAAATTATTGTCTAGGCTGGGAAAAAATGACCACTTTGAAATAGGTGGCCAATATTTGAGCTTCCATAAATACCAAATGATCCGGACAAACTATACATCTCAATTTACATAATGCAGGTATACGCTTGCCCCTCTCCATAAAAAGTTTGTGAAAACTTGTTTTAAATTTTGAAACCATTCTTTTTTTTGGCATCCTGTTATATTTTGTTCCACAAACATGAAATGTGGAAATACTATCATTTGAATAGTTTCCATATTCCTCCATAATGACAAGGACACATTTTTCCAGTTGTCTAATAATAATGTAATTTTGATTTTTGCAGAATTAAAATTTGTCATAATATTTGAATTTTGATGGCCTACGGTGTTATTCCCAAGTATTTAATGGGTTTTTGTATTGGGACATCATCTGCATATTTATTTATTTGTAAGGGTTGATCTGTGGATAATTTCATTAGGACTGATTTATTCTTATTTAACTGATAGCCTGAATTTTTTGAATAGAGAGTAGTTTCCTTTAAATAGGTTTCTAGTGAAGTATCTACATTTCTAATTATTAATAAAATATCATCTGTGACTACCTTTAACTTGACAATTTCATGATCCAAATTAATTCCTCCTATTTTAGGATTTTTTCATATTACTTCTAAATAAGGTTCCAATGCTAAAATAAATAAATAAAGTGGGTGACAGGGAGCAATCCTGCCTTACACCATTTAGAATCTGAAAATCTTCGGATAGAAAGTTACTAATTTAAAATTTAGCAATTGTATTGAAATATATGATTTTTTGACCATTGTTATAAATTCCTGAAGGATACCCCATTTATTTAATATATGAAATAAGTATTCTCTGTTCAAAAATTCAAATGCCTTGGTTGCATTGACTGCCACCACATAAAAAGTGTCAGACTTGTATTTTTCAGTTGTGTTTATTAAATGTATTATACCTTAAACTTTTTTGTTAGCTTGGTAGAGATTCCTACCTTGAATAAATCCATGTTGGTTATAGTTTATGTAATTATTTAAATGATTTTGCATTTGGTTATTTATAATTTTTGCTATTAATTTACAGTATGCGTTTAAAATTGCAATGGGTCTATATATCTTATATCTAACCCAATAGATAATAAAATACCACAATCTGTGCAAACAGCTAAAATTATTCTTATATATAAAGAAGGGAAGCCAAAGGATATACCAGAAAATTATGAAAAGGTTGCAGCGATGATTTTAATAGAGTCCTGCAAGCATTTGATATCATCCCAGGATTCAGGCCCTCCTAAAATATTTTTCCTTCCTGCCGTTGTTTCAAAGTCCAGGATCTTTTCTTTATGTTCTACATTTGCCTTTTTATAAATTGTTCAATTGTTTTGCAATGTGTACTGACTCATCCTATAGTTTATTAAGGGCCTGTTTTATCTCAGAAACATTTTTTAAGGCCTGGTTTTCTTTTAAAACTTCCTGGCAATCTCCAGCTCAGTGGGAGGTGGCAGGGTGGCAAGGTGGCCACAACATTGCCCCGCTCCTCACAGCAATTTTGAACTAGCTCTGCGTTTATGTTTTGTTAAAACTTGCAGCCCCTCTGTTTTACAATCAAAGAATGAATGAAACTTATAATTATAGATTAGCACAAGAGTAGCATCTTTTTCGGGTTTTTTCATTGAGTACCTGTTGTATTTTGTGGCCTTTTATTAGTTTCATTATGAGTCTCAGCTCCTCTCCAACTGCAGTGTGGCAGACTGTGTAGTCGGAGGGTTGCGAGGAGGGGTCCATTCATTTTAAGCTGTTTGGTATCACTTTTCTTTGACAGCGCTACCTTCTCTCCCCCCCCCAGACGTTATCTGGCATTTGATTTGTTTTTTTGGGGGGAGTCTCAGTTCTTCCCTGACTGCAGTGTGGCAGACTGTGTAGTCAGGCAGTAGCAGGGAGGACTTTGCTTTTTCTCCTAATGTATTCTCTAGTAGCACATATTTCTGTTTTAGATAGTGCTGCCTCCCTCTCTTCAGGAAGAAAACTCAGTGTGAGGGCTCTGGAGGACATTAGAGGAGCTGGAAAGCCATTTGGTATCCTGTGAGGGTTCAAGAGGCCATTGGAGGAACTGGAAATCCAATTGGAATTGCTTGGGTATTGCTGAGTTGTAGCCCGAATTGCAGCTGGTATGGTGGACTTCTTGAATTGTGCTGGGGAGTCTGGGGCTAAAATTCACTGCTGCTTGGGGGACCTGAGTTGTGGACTGGCCAGGGAGTTGGCCAGTGGGCTCAGGGTTCTCTTTGGTTCTCCAGGGGGCCTACTGATGTGTGGATCCCAGTGGTATTTCCTTTATTGCTGCTGTGAATATTTTTGGCTCTAGCCCCAGTACAAAGGTCTCCGGTTTGTGCCTTTTGTGGTTTTATTTTCATTTGGGCCTCTTGTGTGGATTTCGATCTGGAAGGAGAAAAATGAACGGATGGTTACCTGCACCCTGTAACAACAAATATGGTCAGACAGTTATTTTCACTTTTTCTGGTGACTTGAACCATTTTGTTCTGACTCTACAAGCAGTGAAAGTGTTTATGTTTGTATGTTTTCCAAGCAGTGAGAGGGTCTGGAGATCTACAGACATTAATTATCTCATATCTCCCCTGCATTTAAAAGTTTGTTTTATTTAAAGAACTGCTGGCTCCTTTTGTGTGACTTGACTTTTGAGTATATACCGATTCTCTTTAAGTTCCCTGGGCAGTGAGAGGGCCTTGGGATCTGAAGACTTTCTCTTTTTTTATCAACTGATGTCTCTTAGCGAGATCTGGTTATTTAAAACATTGTTGGACTTAATAGCTCAAAAGTTTATAGTTTGTTTTTAATTTTAATTTTAACTATATGTTGGGGTTGGGGGTTGCATTATTTATTGGTAATTGTTTTATTATTTAGATAGTTTGTTATTGGGATGTTTGTATGAGGATTATTTTGTGTGGGATTGTCTGTGGATATTTATTTGGTTATTCAATTTGCTAGGTTATTTGAATGCATGGGATGCTAGCCTCCATAGTTGTGCACTATTTGCCTTCTGCTCTTTATGCCATCTGCCCTTTTTTCCTCCTCCTCTCCAGTTTTCTACCTACCAACACTGTAGGGCCTTAGGTATTTCGTGTAGGAGTCGGAGGAGGTGGGGGTGTGTGAACAGCGGAGGGTGAATGAGGGGGGCTACCACATTGGGGTAATAAGATCCAGGAGGTGCCCTGGTGTGAAATGGAACCCAGAGTGTGGCATCTCATGTTTGGTTTCCATACCCAAGGGCACTACTGATTGTGGTAGGCAGATGGTTCGGGCGGCCTGAGAAGTTCGTCCAACTCGGGCGGTGTTATGCAATGCCAGGTCCATTAAAAACAAGACTGCAATTATTGTGGCTCTTGTTGAAACAGTGGACCTGGCTTGCATCACCGAGACCTGGCTGGATGAAAACTCTGAACCCATTTTGGAGGCTTTAACTCCTGCCGGGTACTCGGTGATACACCCCCCCGTGGTTGGATCATGGGGGGGGTTGTTGTCTGTTTTAAGACTGAACTGAACCTCACAAGTGTACTAGTTGAGGAAGTGAAGTCATTTGAGTGTACCGCAGTAGCAGGTGTAGGTTGTCAGATCACCCTCATCTATCGTCTACCCGGAGATGAGAAGTGATTCCTTCAGGAAGTGGAAGACTTCGCCATTGACATGGTGTTTGAGTCACCCAGACTGATGGTTCTGGGTGACTTCAACGTCTGGATCGACAATGAACTTTTGCAATTTAGAAGACACTTCCTCCAGTTGGTGACATCTCTGGGCCTTACACAGGTGGTTACTACTGCTACTCATAAACACAGACACTCTCTTGACTTAGTTTTCCTCCTAGGGATCAAAGCCTCTGACTTGTAGGTGAAACCAGTTGTGTGGTCTGATCACTACATCGTGGGGTTTAGTTTTAGCACTCCCCTTCATAGACCTCCCCCTGTGGAGATGGTCAGGTACTGCCCTTTACGAGAGAGAAGTTCTCATAGCCTATCTTCTGAGCTTGGCCTGTCGTCCCTCTCTGTGGCAAGCAATGTACCAGAGACCCTCATGATGGCCTATAATACGGCCATCTCAATGGCTCTGGATGCTATTGCTCTAGTCCATGTTCATCTCTCTCCCTTCACCCTTGATTCTCATGGTTTGACGGGGTTCTGAGGGAGATGTGGTGACTAGGATGATGGCTAGTACGTCGCTGGCAGAAATCTGCCCTTGATGCCAACTGCCTTAGATTGATGGACCATTATCAAGTCTATCAATCCACAATCACCCATAAGAAGGCAGAGTTCCTTTCCAGGGAGATTGCAGTAGCTCAAAATCGACCAGCTTAGCTGTTCCAAACTGTAGATAGACTGTGCAACCCAGCCTGTCTTCAAGTTCGAAACGTGTTTTCACAAACAGAGTACAATGATCTTGCTCAATTCTTTCCTGCTAAGGTGGCCGACATCAGGGCAGTGCTCTTACCAGCACACTCTATGAGTGTTGCTTTGGATGACTATGAGGTCATTGCTCCTCAGATTTCCTGGAGTACCTTCATCCACCCAAACTTCAGGGATGTCATGTGGATCAACCAGGGTATGTGCCCTACATGCTATAGTTTGGACCCTGGACCAACTTCCTTGATTTTGGTTTGTATTGATGTTATCGGTCTGGTCCTAGCACAGATAGTTTGGTACTCCCTGGAATCCTGAGAGCTTTCTAGCTCTCTGAAAGAGGCTGTAGTGATACCGCTTTTGAAGAAAGCTACTTTGGACCCAAACTGCCACACCAACTACAGACCAATCTCTAACCTCCCCTTTTAAGGGAACGTGATTGAGAAAGTAATGGCAGCACAACTGAACGACCATTTGACCATCCATGACATCTATGAGCCCTTCCAGTCCAGTTTTCGAAAGAGACATAGTACTGAGACTGCGCTGGTTTGGGTGCTCAGTGATCTCCTGATGGCTAGAGATCTAGAGATGGTTCTTCTGGATCTCTCATCAGCATTTTACACCGTGGACCATGGGGTGTTACTTAGCCATCTGAGATGCATCTGCAGACTGTTGGGAACAGTCCTCAGGTGGTTTACATTGTTCCTCTCTGGAAGAACTCAGAGAGTGGTGTCTGGGGTGTTTTCATCAGATTCAGTTTCTCTGTCTTTTTTTTTGTCAACTCTTTTTCCCTCCAGTCACGACCCCGAGGTCCTCTCTCAAGCATCCAGTCCTTTTTCCTGCTCGTCTGGGGTCCCCAAGCTGTGCCTCCTCTCTTCCCCCTCTGGTGCTAGCACCCCTGGCTAACCCTCCTTCTACCTGGGTGCCTCTCATTAAGTCAGGCTCCAGCATCGGATGGGGAGCGACTATGGAGATCGAAGGCCAGTCGAGGAGAGCCTGACATTGGGCATGGGGGACTGGTGCCATCCCTGATCCTCGGCGCTGGGTATTTCCTTGTTCTGGCAACCCCCCGACGTAAGGAGTGCAATGTCATCAGCCCGTGACATAGGTGCTCCCACCTATGTCTGGAGATGGCTGCCTGACGTCGTCCCCACTTGTACACGCCTGAGTGCAATGCAGTGCCAACGGTCTCCACCGAGGATCACTGTTGCACCGGGCTGCCCTGGATACCACCCCCGAGAGAGGAAAGCAGTCCATCAGATGCTCAATTCTTTCTCTCCCCTGCCGACCCCCAGTGATCCGGGCTCGTTCCCGAACCTGGGTCGCTGGCACAGCGCGAGGTGTGGCATCCAGCGCCTCAACCCTCAGCACCACCAGGCTGGCTTAGTTTCTCTGTCTTGTGGGGTCCCTCAGGGTTCGGTTTTGTTGCCCATGTTGTTTGCGGTGTACATGCTACCCCTCTGAGACATTGTAAGAAGGTGAGGGCTGAGGTTTCATTGCTATGCTGATGATACACAGCTCTACCTTTCTTTTGCACCTGACCAAGACAGAGCTCTCTCAGTCTTTAACAGCTGTCTCAAAGAAATCCAGGAGTGGATGGATTCGAGCTGGCTGAAGTTGAACTCCGGTAAGACTGAGGTGTTGGTTATGGACCCTGGTCACTGGACAGGCGGTTTGTGGGTTGGGTCTCCCTCTGGACTTGTTCTCGGGGATGTCTCTCTCCCAACCTCTGACCAGGTGCGAAACCTGGGGATAATTTTTGACGAAGGGTTGACCCTACATTTGCAGGTGTCGGCTGTCATCAAATCTTCCTTTTATCACCTAAGGAATATCTCCAGGGTTAAACATCTGGTTCCATCCAGCTACCTTCCTGTTCTGGTCCATGCCTTTGTGTCCTCACACTTAGATTACTACAACTCCCTATACTTAGGGCTTTCTGGGGTGCACATCCGCTGCTTGCAGCTGCTGCAGAATGCGGCGGCCCGGGTTCTGATGGGATCATCTCGGACATGTCATATTATGCCGGTGCTGCATGAACTGCACTGGCTGCCAGTACAGTGACGGATCACCTTTAAAGTTGGCTTGCTGACTTTCAAAGCCCTACACGGACTGGGCCCAGACTACCTGAAAGAGCTCCTGGTTCCTTATTGCCCCAGCTGATCACTCTGTTCAGCTGGTGAGGGGTTGCTAGAGATCCCTAAGGTACATCTGAAATCTCCAGGGGCCAGATCATTTATGTTCATGGCTCCCACACTCTGGAATTCTCTACCTCATCGGTTATGGGAGTGCACAATGGTGGAGGGTTTTAAGCTGTCCCTAAAGACCTTTCTGTGGCACCAGGCATATGGTGAATAATTAATTGATTAATGTGATTTTATGATTGTTTATCCAGATTTGTTTTTTTGATTTTAACTTGTACGGCGCCTTGGCATTCAAAAGGTGCCTAAAAATAAAGATATTATTATTATTATATTAATCTGTATTTGGCTTATTACACCAAAGCAGAAATCCCCTGTGTTCTTGTTTTTTTTGGCTGTAAGGATGCTGCCAACCAGCTTCTCATGCGTTCGTATTCTAGAAATGTAGTTTTATTTGTTTATGAGCCACTCAAGGAATTATTGGTAAATTAAACTTATACCATTTTGGTCTGTGCTTTGTGACCAGAAGCTAAAAAACAGTTGTATTAGCTTGAATGGTGATGTCGCTTGGTTCCTGCTTTCTGGACGTACCGAGTTTTGTGCCGGATTGGAGTGAAGGACACCGTCAGAGTCATATTGAGAGCATCTACAAATGGAAGAGAATGCCTGATAGTACAATAGCACAGGTCATACTGATATGCTTGTTTGGCCTTTAAAAAGGTATGCCATTGTTGCTCCGGGGGGTTGGGGTTGTTATTTTGTCACCTGATAACCCTAATTACTGCATTTAGTGGAGTGCCTTTTCTCCTTTGATTTTACAGGGAGCATAAATAGCTGGAGATGGAAATGGAGAAAATGAAAGGGAGGTCTGTAGGATGAGTCCCTGAATCGAGAAGAGGCCCAATATAATGCCAGAAGGACTCCAGAATAGAGAGACTGGTTAGAAACATCGGCAGAGCTCTTATTCTTGAGGAAGTAAAATGGCCACTAAGGGTAAAGTACAATGACAGGACAATAAACAATGCTTGTTTTCAGGGATAGCCATTGAGTTTTTTATACTGAGAACCTAACAGTCCACTTGAGAAGTGATTCAAATTGTGGACTAAATGTTGAAAGGACAAGTTAACTCAGAAACTGCTTTACTCTCTGCACAATTTTTTGATATACATATTTGCAGCTCGTTATGGCAGTACTTGAAGTAGAGGCTGGATGTTGATTCTACTTGATTGTACTTAATGTAAAAAGGGGTTTGAACTGTGCATGCCCCAATTAGTAGATGAAAATTGACTTGCTCTAGCTGCAATTTTAATTTGTTGTATTGTTGTGTTTGTTTATTGTATGTGTGGAACTTAAGGGGTTTAATGTTAGTACATTTATTTTTTAGGATGTAGCCACAGACATTAGGAATGCACTAAGAAGTTGATTTTAGATTTCATGTAGATTGCAACCTAGAAATATATATAATATGGTACAGGCTGGTAATTTACTAGAAAAATGTATCTGATATTGATAGCATAAATACATCAGAGCATAACAAGGGTCAATGACTATGCAGCCTTTAAAGGAATACTTTATAGCATAATAGGAGCAGGGATTTCATTGAAAGGTTTGTAATAGTGCTCTCAAGTATTTTGCTCCCCCAATGGTCCACTTGTGGTGAATTTGGAGAGGTCACCTGGATATCTGTGGTAGCCTGTTAAGACAAGGTTGAGAAGGGGGGCGTGGCTAGCTGATGATCATGACAGGTGTGTTTTAGCTGGCTCCCAGTAGCACTTATTAAAAAATGCTTCTAAGGGCCTCCAAAGTTACAAGCTTACCACCAAAACACCTTCAGAGAGCAAGGAGAACTTATGGCTACACATAAATAAAAAAATAAGCAAGCTAAGCTTAAGTTTCCGATCTCCAGCTCATCGAGAGAGCAGTCCCAGATTCTCAAGGCCTGTAGCAGTAACAGCAGTTCTGACATAATGCGGCTTGACTCTGAACCTATCATCACAATGTTGGAACTGGAGCAATCTTTGGAGGGGGGTCCCTGCTATGATCTCGCTAATACAGCACAAAATGAAAGCTGGATTCATCAACTAACAGCACAGCTACTGCACTTGAAAATGGTGGTAACTAGATTATCTGAAACTTCAGCCAGCCATACTACCCAAATCATCGAACCGGAGCAGCGTGTCAGTGACCTTGAAGACACCCCCCATGAGGTATCTGCTGAATGAAACCAGCTCAGAAAATCAGTGGAGGAACTCATAACCAAGATCGGTGACCAAAAAAATAGGTCAGGGTGCACCAACATCCGCATCATTGGTTTATCGGAGGGACAGAGGGTGACAGACCAGAAGAAGGCCTACATAGATGGCTGGTGGAGAACCTGGACCTGCCGTCCGAGGCAGTGAAGTTTGAAATTGAATGAGCCCACAGAGTGGGCCCCCTGCCTAAAGCTGGTGAGAAACCAGACACTACCTGATTAAGTACCTCAGATTTGTTGACAAGGAGCTGGATCTTCACAAGGCAAAGATAAAGGGTCCAGTCCAGTTTAACAACACCAAAGTCTTCATTCATCAGGACTTTAGCAGGGAACAGCAATCACAGCGGTAGAAATTCACCACCATGAAGTCTAAGTTGCACAAGATGGGCAAATCCTTTGCACATCTGTACCCAGCTAAGTTAAGAGTGGGTAGGCAAGGTCAATCCCCCATTTATATTCTCAATCCTTCTGAGGCAGAGAAACGGGTGAATGAGGAGGTGTCGAAACAATGACTGGCCCGATATCCCCAAACGCAAAGAGATGGTGTTGAATGCTGAAAACTTCAGGACTCATGGGACACTAATTTTTTTCGGTCTCAGCAAGTCGGCTATTGCAGTTTGACTTACCGAATTCCTGAGTTTTGTTTATTGGGGGTGATCTGTTTCTTCCTGGATTGAAACCCACCTTGAAGACCCAGGGACTTCTGGATGGCTGAGCTCCCTGACCGGGCCTGGGTACCGACGGGGAGCAGGCCATAGGCCTGTCAACTCTGAGTAATTATTTCCATATGACTCTGTGTTAAGACTGTTCTCTCTTCTTTCTTTAGTTGTTAATCATTGCCAGTCCCACATAAAAGCAGTTATGTTGTACAGTTCCAGATGGTACATTTAATCTTTTTACTGATTCTCTGAATTGGGAGCTGCTTCACTTTATGGTTAACAAATGGCACTGGGACTTACAAATTTAATCAAACTTGATGGTTAATGCCCTCCTAGATAGGAGGCCCTTAAAGATAGTTCATCTGCTTTAACTCAGTGTTAAGTGCTACTTCAGAGATCTAATGCTCATGGGGATCTTTGTCTTGTTTTAGTTAACCAGACTGGAGGGAAGGGGGGACTTGAGGAAGGGTTGGTTATGAAATTTGTTCAGTTTGTTTTTGAGGGAGTTGCGGAGTGGAGGATGTGATGTGCTCTGGGCTTGGTGAAATTTGCTGTACTGTCTGAGCTTTGGCACAAGTCTCTAATTTTTCCGTCAGAAGGGAGTGATGGGAGCAATTTAGAGGGTAGTACAATAGATAAGGTTATACTTTGTTTGTATTTTGTAGTTAGTATTCAAAATAGAGTGTTACAGTGCACACAGCACTTTGGGATACATAATAAGATTTGGAGCTGTTGGCTGACAATACGGGTTGCCTCGGGGGGAGGGGTCAGGTCTTATGTTGAACTCGCTGTAGACTCTGGACCTGTCCTCATTTTCCAATAATTAGATGGTGGTCCCAATTAGAATAGCCACATGGAATGTAAAAGGATGAAAGTCTGTCCTCAAATGGAAATGAGTGGCAAAAGAAGTTAAAAAAGCTAAATGGCATGTAGTCCTGTTGCAAGAGACATATATGGCTGCTCGAGAGGCGGATATGATGGGGACGTCTATGGGTGGGCAATGGGTCTCTTCCACTTTCTCAGTGAGCAGTGCATCAGTTTGGTTCCCAAGGGGCTCCAGAGTAATGGGGCAGATAATTGATTTGGGGGTTAGATACTCTTTGGTCACAGCCTTCATACCAGGTATTGGCACAATTGCTGTTGGGTCAGTGTATGCCCCGAATGTGGAGGACCCGGGATTCTTCCAACGCTTGGCGTTGAACATGGCCAAATGGGAGGGTCTATGGATTCTGGGGAGAAACTTTAATTGCATCTTGGATACGATGTTAGACTGTTCCAGCCCCTCCCCAACTCAATCTCAAAAAATGCGAAAGCCCTAGAGGAACTGGAAAGAGAGTTTGCCCTGGTGGATTACTGGACACATGAAAACCCCACTGGGCGGGATTATAGTTTTTACTCACATGCCCGTCAGTCATATGCCAGGCTGGACAGGATACTGTTTAGTTCTTCTCTCCTGTCCTAGGCCAGTAAGGCCACTTACTCCCCCATTCTTATTATGAAACACGCCTCCCTGTGTGTGGAATTGGTTCCCTGGGGCTCCCCTGCAGGGACCAGACAGTGGAAATTGGACCCATTATTACTAAAAAACACAAAGTATATTGCCAGTATATCTGATAAGATCAGGGAGTTCCTCCACTTTAACAGAAAGGGGGACACACCACACCACACCACTGCAGATGGGAATCCCTCAAGGCATATATTAGAGGCCAGTCAATTGCCTTCTCAGTTAGTTGTAAAAGGGAAGGGGAGAATGAGCTGAACTTCTTGAAGCAAAAAATCAAGCTCTGTGAAGCGGCACACAAATGCAACCCCACAGCCACATTGTACTGTATAGTTAAAAAATTAAAGTGGCAATATAACATTTTGCACGGTGCTGGTCTACAAAGGATGATTTTACTGGCACAGGCAGGATCATACTTTGATGGGGACAGAGGGGGAAACTCCTTGCCTGGCAGTTATGCTGCAGAGAGGGTGAAAAAACAATCATGCAGATACATGATGCCTGGGGCACCTTAGTGAGGGACAAAACTGCTATAGGACAGGTCTTCAATTCCTTTTACAGTGACCTTTACACATCTGAGGTGGCTCCCAGTGCCAGGGACTATGGCAGCTTCTTTGTGCAGGCTCCCATTGCTAAGCTAAATGGGGAAAAGGCGAGGGAGTTAGACAACCCCATTACTAAGGCAAATGTCCTCAGCGCAGTCAAGTCCCTTAAGAGCGGCAAGTCTCCTGGGATGGACAGTCTGCCAATAGACTTTTTTAAGGTCTTTACTGGGGACTTGATAGACTCACTGTTTGACATGCTCACTGAGGCCCTGGATAGGGGTGAACTACCTCCATCCACGCAGTAGGCCACCATCATTGTTTTCCCAAAACCGGGAAGGACCCGGCCTGGTATGCCTCATATCAGCTGATTTCCCTACTAACAGCAGATTACAAAATCCTCGCTAGGTTACTGGCTACTAGGCTGGACCCTGTACTCCCAAGCCTGGTATAGTTGGATCAGGCAGGCTTCATAAAAGGTTGCCAAGGGAAGCACAATGTTTGATATACATTGGACATAATCCTTAGATGGGGCAGAGACAAACAGAAGCATGGAGCCGCAGTCTTGGCCTTGGATGCTGAAAAGGCATCTGACCACGTGGAGAGGGGGTATCTATTTGAGACCCCTGAAAGGATAGGCCTAAGCCCCATTTTAGGTCATGGATTAAAGTATTATACACTGAGTCAACAGCCCAGATCGCAGTAAATGGGAGCATCATGTCTTCTTTTCCCCGGGACAGGGCACCCTGCAGGGCTTCTCCCTATGCCCCTCCTATATGTAGTGATATACGTATTATCATTGGAACCACTGGCAGCTGCCTTAAGAAATAGGAATGATATCAGGGGGTTCAAGAGTGGAGGAACAGAGCACAAAATAGTGCTCTATGCGGATGATCTTATTTATTTATTTAAATTTTGGTAACTGGGTAGGCCCACTGAGACTTTGACAGTCCCTTTTTCAGGAGCGACCCGGTTGCTGACCTGTTGCTTTATTTACAAAATCCTGCACAGGATTTCCCCAGTTCATCAACTAATGAAGGACTATGGACATCTTTCAGGCCACAAGTTCATTGGTCTAAAAGCAAGCTCCTCCCTGTAGGCCTAAGGGACAGAGCCCTCTTAATATCAAATCTGGGAGGCCTACAATTTGTCAGAACAATTAAATATTTAGGCATCAATATATAATCGAATCTGGGTTCCTTATACTCACTAAATTATAAGCTTCTCCTCACCAAAATAACAGATGACCGTGACAGATGGATATCCCTCTCGCTGTCACTGATTGGGCGGGTGGGAGTTGTGAAAATGCCCGTACTGCCTCGCTGTTTATACCTTTATCAGTCTCTCTCCATCGGTATTCCGATGACCCATTTTAAGTGATTAAAGGCAAATTTGCATACGTTTTTGTGGCGGTAAACAAGCTAAAATTAAGAGGGAATACTGCAACTCCTGGCTAAGGGGGCTTGGTTTGCACAATTTTTTAGGTTACTATTGGACAGCTCAGCTGGTTTTCATACCTGTGGGGAGCAGTAAGGGTGGGAGTGCATGGTTGGGCCTAGAGGAAGAAAATCTTAGGAGCAAACTGAGGAAGGATGTGTTCCCACAGGCACTCACCTCTGCAGAAACTCCGGCCCTGTCAAACCCATTTACTGCCAACTCAGTGAAGATATGGAGGAGAGTGCAAAAACTTGTCAACTACCATAGCAAGCTCACCATCTACTCCAGTATTACCCAATGTGCTAAATGGGGTGGCGCATGCTTCGCTGCACTGACTCAGCAGTTTTTGGCTTGGAAGCATGGAGGCTTGGCAAGCGTGCACCAACTGTATGATGGGGGTACTTTTAAAAGTTTCTGCATGATTAAACAGGAATGGGGAAAACAGCCTGGGGATTTTTTTTTTGTGTGCACCTGACTATTAGAAATAGATGTGGTCACTTGCCAGGCCTGATGGGTGAGGGATGTACTCCTTCCCCCTTCAAAGAAGAACTATACAAGCCCCAGCCATGCTCTAAGCCCCTGCCTGTATACTATGGTGTTATTAGAACCCAGCTGGTTGTATACCCCAAATATATTAGAGATTCATGGAGTGCCGATCTTCAACACCCAATAGATGATGAAACCTGGCAATCGGCATGCTCCCACCTTCTGCTATGCTCTCGCAGTAGTAAGTTGTGACAGATACAGTTAAATTTGTTATATAGGGCATGCTACACGCCAAGAAAGGTTCATACTGTGGACCCTCAAAAATTGAGTGAGTGCCCCAAATGTAAGAGCCATCAGGGAGACTTTATCCATTTAACTTTGCTCTGCCCTAAAGTGACTCCCTTTAGACATGCTGTACATCAAATCATGGGTGGGGTGCTGGATTATAGCTCCTTGAGTTCTCTATTAGAGATGTTTCTTGAAGCTGATCCTCACCATCTGGGCAGCAGGCAGAACAACCCGCTGTGATCACTGGCCCTCACCAACACCCATAAGACAGTGGCACAGATGTGGATGTTTAGTGCTCCCCCTACCATTGCTCTATGGGCAAATAATCTTAAGCTCTGTCTGACCCTGGAAAGGGCCCAACTTTGTGCATTGAGCAGGCGTCATGAATTCGAGAGGCTGTTGACCCCCCTTATTCAAGCCATAGAGAAGGGCAACTTCCCCAGTTAAGGGTTAATAACAGCAACATGGATGCAGGTTATTCCAGCCAGAAACACCTGTAATCTCTCCATACAGAGGTTTGCCATGGTATAGTTCAAAAGCCCTATAGCAGCAAGGGCTCTAAGTAGCCTATCTCCCAGACGGATGTGCATCCCTCAGGCTCACCCAGGCTTACTCAGCTAACCTATGGGATATTCTAAGTCTTCCCAAATGCATAAGGGTCTGTAATTGTCCTAGAAGTGCAAATTGAGGAATGCTGATATGTTTACTGTACTATATGCTCTGATGTATATAACACTCTTTCAAAAAAATATTTTGGAAAAAAAAAGATAAGGTTGAGAATTCCTATAGTATGAGGCCATTATGAGCCATTTCACAGGGGGATGATATTTGAGTTAATCTACTATGGCCAACCTCAGAATTCCGGAGCAGCATGGGTAACAAAATAATCTGATAAGTAATTGGGAGTCCAGATCCTTGACCTGGTAGTTGCGGCACATAGTACAGTTAGGCAAAAGCTGCACAATCTCAGATCCATATAAGAGGCATAAGGGGCAGCATGCACTGCGGAGTATGCCCAATAGGACCCGGGGTTGGGACCATGCCAGCAATACAGGTGGGTGCTAACCAGGTCCTGGGACAGCGATCCAGTAAATCATAAATGACTTAAAATAGTTTCTAACGTTGACAGATTTCAGAGCAAGGCTAAGTAGCTAGGACATGAATTTGTCTACTGCATGGCATTGTGAGGGTCCACTGAACGAGGAAGACACAACTGTAAGTGGTAGGTAATTCTCAGGGGAAACTTGGGAAGTCTGTCTCCTATAAAATGCTACTATTGATCATATTGAAATTATGAGTGAATTAAACAACAAAAGAAAACTGAGAGAAAGAAGGTGCAAAGAGTTTTTTTAAATTGTAATATATGTAGAAAGTGCTATCAGTAGCTTATTTTATATGATCGTCTTGTTAAAGTGGAATTTAGGCATGTGGAATGATCTTATAATACTTAAAATATATTCACTGGCCTGCGCAGCCAGTATAGTGTTATGCTTGTGCAACTGTGTTAGTTTGGTTTTGGCCATTCGCGCTCTCTATTCCGGAGGAATTACCACCCTGTAGGGTACGAAGGCAAGGAACCCTCAGAGATTGTTCCACCCCTTGAGATGTAACAGGATGGTTCCCGTGGCTAAAGGTACCTTAAGAATCCCCCTAAGGAGAGAGTGCTGCCACTGGTGGAGGAGGGGAGGATGGTGGGGCAAAGAAAAAATGCTTCATAGTGACGCTTAGAGGAACTGCATATATAGCTCAGTAAGTGGGAGTGACTGGCTGCTTGGCCACCAAACTACAGGCAAGCCTTTCATTTCATTGGCCTATGCAGTCAGTATAGTGTTATGCTTGTGCAACTGGGTTAGTTTGGTTTTGGCTGTTCGCACTCTCTGTTCCAGAGGAATTACCACCATGTAGGGGTACGAAGGCGGGGAACCCTCGGAGAGGGTTCCACCCATAGATGTGCAATGGGACGGTTCCTGTGGCTAAAAGTACCTTAGGAATCTACCCCAAAAAATGTAGTATCATCCCCAAAAAGGAGGCAACATGAAGCATATGAGCAAGCAGTAACTAAGACATATGAGAAGTAACTGTAACGTAGTAGTAGAGAAGTGTAGGCAGTTTGATAATGCAATGAGATGCTCGGTTGCGGTAATGACTGCCCAGGTCTGCGTAGCATGATACCGACGGTTAGCTTTGAGAGTAGGGGATCCCCTAAGGAGACAGGGAACGTCAGGACATCCTACACCTCCATCCAACAATGGAACCTACCTAAAGTAACTAGTGGAAACAACTAACCTAACTAAGTGTTATGAACTGAGGCAACGGAGGAGAGGAAAAAAAAAAAAACCCATGAGGAGGAAATATCTGGGGATCCAAGGCCTAGGTCGCCTTCCCTCCAGGCTTGGGATAGTTTATTTAGTGATGGCTCTGCAGCTGCAATTTGGAAAACCCAATTAAAGGGGGGGTGGAAATATTCCAATTTGGAGGAAGGCTCTCATTCAAACCCTTTAGCGGGAACTCTGTGGAAGGTTGCAAGAAAACTCTGCAACAATACATGCATCCAAGGTACAGAAGGACAGCAACAACTGCTGAGGCACTCACCTGGCCTACCCTCCCTAAATCAAAACAGGTGAACCAGAGGCAGTCATAGTGAGGATGCAGTGAAGGTGCCTCACTAGGGAAACACTATATAGTGGAACACTAGAGCCAAAGGAGATTGTCATAACCACCCTTCATCACTAGTCTTAAATTCTACACCAGAAGCTGCTGTCATGTACCAGGCAGCAAAGCCAAGCCTGGGACAAGGACATTCCCAGCTATGGGCCAGGTGAGAAGGACCCTGCCCCAAGTTAGGCATGCTCGAGATGCGGACTAAAGCAGAGCAAGGCTGTCGGCTGCAGGAACCCTGTGCCAAAATAGAATGGCTGGCATGCCCCAGAAATTGATTGAGCGCTGAAAAGCTGGTGAGCTGAATGAACACGGTGTGCTGAGATCGTAATGAGCACTGAGTGCTGAGACCTTGCAAGGTCGAATGCAGATTGAGTGCAGCAGAATCCCAGGCTGAAGCCGAGGGGATGGCAGTAGGCATGAAGCAATGGTGGGCATAAGCAAGGAGCAATGGTTGCGTATGCAAGTGTGGACCTGATAGGTCAGTAAGCAGTAGTAGTGATAGGTGGACATGCATAACATACTGTATAGCAATAAACAGCACTGAATAGGGGCAAGCCAGCCAGACAGTTCAAAGCCAAATCAAGATGACAAACTCTGAGGATTATCGACGGCGAAGACAGGATTTAGAACAGAATTAATTAGCCACAGAGGCCACGACCCCCCAAACACCTCTCAGTCCCCGCCGTAAGACAAATGAAGAAGTGATGGAAGGGCCAAGAACCACATGCAGATATAAAGCTAATTTAATAGCCTCAGCAGGAGCGTCAGCTAACCTCCGAGTAACACAATGTACAATAGCAATGGGGGTAAACAAGCAGTAGCAGGAAGCAATTAGGCCTGTGCAACAGTAGTGAAAACAAATGAGTACACTGAATTGTAACTGCAATAAATAAAGGGAGGTATAATGCTCTTGAAGCACTGTCACTGAGCAGTGCAAAAAGACTGCTTCAAAGAGGTAATCAGAACAAGCATGAGTGAGCCGTAGAGCTAGGTTGCAAAACTGGGTGTGAGGCAAAGAGAACTACATTGTCTGCATAGAGGAGCATCTTGCTATTGCAGGTACTGGGGAGAGTGTTGAAGTAGAGACTGAAGAGAATGGGACCCAGGATTGAGCCCTGTGGGACCCGGAGCTAACAGGTTGAATGTTGGAGAGGGAGCCGTTGATTTTTACATGTTGGGATCTAGCAGAGAGGTAGCTGGAAAACCAGGCAAGGGGACCAGCAGAGAAACTGAGTTGGTGGAGAGAGTTGAGTAGGAGGGGGTGACAGACAGTGTCAAAGGCCTTGGAGAGGTCAATGAACACTGCACCAGCCAGGTTGCTGGAGTCAAGAGCAGAGTGCAGATATTGGGAGAACTCCAGGAGATCAGTGGTTGTACTGTGGCTTGGGCGGAAGCCGTCCTGCTCTGAGCACATAATGTCATACTTAGCCAAGAACTCAGATAGTTGGATAGACACCACTTTATCGAGGGCTTTGGAGAGTGGGGGGAGGATGGAGATTGGCCGATAGTTGTTGGGGGAGGATCGATCACCGCTCTTGTGTATTGGAATGATTTCAGCAGTTTTCCATGCACTGGGGAGCTGTCCAAGGCATAGGGACAGGTTAAGTAGGTCCATCAGGGGGACTAGAACAACATCCAGGACCAGGCGGAGGATCCTGGAGTTGAGGGGGTCGCTGCTGGGGTTATTATTACCAAGGGCTTTTAGCAGGTGTGGCCTGGCTTCATGGGGGGATAGGATGTGCAGGTTGAAATGGGGGCGATGCAGGGCAGAGGGGAGTGAGGAGGGGATTGGATCAAAAAAGCTGCTGGGGAGAACAGAGCTTAGATCAGAGAAAGTGGTGTTGAGGCAGTCAACTATAGATAGTGGATCAGAGGAGGTAGTACCATCGATGGTGAGCTGAGATGGTGGAGGAGAGTGAATCTTCACATTTAGTACTTTCATGCTATCCCAGAAGGTCTGAGCCAAGCCCCAAGTGGAGTTGAGGGTGGCCTGGTAGTGCTCCACCTTGGCCCGTCTGATGGCCCAGGTGCACATATTGCGCTTTGAGTTGTAGGCTTGTCTGTCAGATGGATTGCCTGAATCTTCAGCGATTCACCAGAGATTATCCCTATTCTTAAGTTTCTGGACGAGGTAAGGGGTGATTCAAGGGGTGTTGCATTTCTTTGTAAGGATCCTGGTGTGGGGGGCGAAGAGGTCACAGGCCTTGCAGAAGGCACTTGTGAAGAAGTCAAGAGGTGAGTCAATATCTGGAGCACGTTGGATAGGGGACCAGTCTAGCTGGGCTAGGTGCTGTTTCAACTTTTTTAGGCTACCAGGGCATAGCCGCCGGCAAAGTGTAGCCTAGGACACTGGTTTTGGAGAGGATGATGACCAGGTACAGATGACTGGGGAGTGATCACTAAGTGAGTCGGGGAGGACAGTGATGTCCTGGATTTTAAAGGGGTGGTTTGATAAGACAACGTCTAGGAGGGTGTTGCTTCCACTGGATCGGTTGAACCTGGTGGGCTGTGAGACTAGTTGGGACATATCCAGGGCAGTGAAGGAGTCCCTGGTTTGCGAGGTGGTGGAAGCAAGCCAGTTAACATTAAGATCACCAAGGATGACTTGCTCGACTTTGTGCAGGAGAGATGTGAGGTAGTCGATGAGGGACTGGACTGCTGGGTTCTGGTTCCTTGGGGGTATGTAGGAGACAGTAAGAAAAAGAGAGCCTCTGGTGGGGTCAGGGATAACTTTTAGCGTGAGGGCTTGGGCACCATAGTCAAGTTTCGGAGCAGGGAGTGCACGACCTATTAGGGTGTCCTGCATGAATATAGCACACCCACCACCACGTTTGCCTATGCAGCCTTCCCTGAATAAGGTGTACCCAGGGAGGGAGACAGTGGAGTCAGGGGTGGACTTAGAGAGCCAAGTCTCTACCAGAGCAAGAATATCAGGTTGATGCTGGGTGACCCAGCACTGGAGAGCAGCAGTTTTCTTTAGGAGGCTACATATGTTAAGGGATGCATGGCAGAGACCGGTAGTGGTCCAGGATTTGGGCGGGCTGGCAGATAAAGGTCATGCAGCATTACAGTCATTAACAAACAGTACATATTGAAAATGATGTAGGCAGGATGTACATTCCCAGACAGTAAGAGTAGCAATGTGATTATTCTGATTAGGAGATAGTGGCAGCAGGGACCCATGGTTCAGCGCCCGGGTGAGGACCTGGTGATAAGGGTGTAGGGGATAGGTAGAGCATGAAGGGTGGATATGACAGGGAACAGGTGGTTCCAGGGTGGGCCTGGGAGGGCAGGGGAGTGGAGGCTGTAGGGCAGGATGGGTATGGGGAGTTAGGAGTGCTCACAGGGAGGGGCTGGGCCATACTGGGGTAACTTGGGGGGTGAGGTGCCTAATGTAGTGGATGGGAGCTAGGTTGGGGGAGGTTTGAACCAGGAGGATAAGGGTGAGAAGACCTAGCAAGGGAATGTGAGTGCCCATAGTTCTGTGCTTATAGTGAAAGATAAGGGTGATAGCTGAACTTCAGTGAGGGTGACTGCCACTGTAGAGTAGTGATAGTGTTACTGACTTTGGTGCAAGAGGTCCCACGTTCGAGTACACCAGCAAGAGGGTGTCTTAGAGCTTTGTGGAGGAGATGTCAGCGGTTACCCAGGGGCTGGATAGGGATGGGTTTGGAGAGGAAAAGAGAGGAGAAATAGTGATTTAGGTTTGATCTCCTCAGAAAGGGAGGGTGTGGTTTCAGGGGATAGAAAACCAGCTGACTGTGGGATTCCAGTGGGAGGAGTTCCTGGACAGAGACTATATAATAAACTGTCAGAGAACAGGGAGGGTAGGGTAGTCACTTAGCTAACAGTACAGAAAAAGTAGTTCTGCAAAAATAGCACTTGCTAGAGAAAAATCTTACAAGAAAATATACTGGACTACTAGAAAATCAAACTGGTCTGGAGATCAGGCAGTGTTACAGTCATTAACAAACAGTACATATTGAAAATGATGTAGGCAGGCGAAAAATCAAGTGAGGGCAGGCTCTGGCACAAAGGTCCCTCAGTGCGCAACTAGCTTGATTTAGAAAGTTGCCCACACAAAGATCTGAGAAATAGTGCCAAATTTAAAATTTTCAGCTGGAGGGGGGCACTCTATCAGTTGAATAGGCGTAACTGTTTTCGGCCCTTGAGAGGGCAGGGAGCAGCTCCTGTGGCTGTGGCCACAGGTGGAGGAATGCCCAGGGCACTTCGGCACAGTCTGTTTTTGGCCCTTGAGAGGGCAGGGAGCAGGTTCTGTGGCTACGGCCACGGGTGGAGGAATGCCCAGGGGACTTTGGCACAGTCTGTTTTCGGCCCTTGACATGAAACCTGATTGTTCACTGAGGCTGTTCTCCAGAATGTGGGTCATCAGTTGGTTGTGCACCAATTTCTCTAGCAGCAGTTTTTTTGTTTGTTTGTTTTTTGAAACAGCAGTAGTTTAAAAAAACTGATAATAATTAAAGTAGGTGATAACTGTTGGGGTCAGATCGAAGACCGACTTTAAAGATATGTTACTGTGGCCTGTTTCTAGATTTCCAAGCCAGAGCAGCTATATGTAGAAACTGTGTCAGGGATGATGTCATGGTAAGAGAATGGAGGAGTTGTGGTTATATGTTGCAGTTTATGCAGTGCTAGTTTCTGTGCAGTGGAGGGGAACAGTAAGTTCAGGTTTGTAACATGCTGGTTCAAAGTACTGCATCCATCCATATCAGCATTAGAAATGACTGGGATACAGTTGTGTAACAGGAAGGGATACTGAGGGCTTGATCTATATCCAGAACAGAATTGATGCTTGCTAGGTTTTACTTTTTTTTAAGGATTCCTGTACATTGCCCATTGGTTGGCAAAGAAATCAGCCTTTTCTTTCCCTGTGAAAGTGACAACCAGGTTACTGAGAATTCTGTAGTATTTCCAGTCATTATCATGAAGTGTTGATTTTTACATGGTCCTGACTCTTGCCTTGTATATGGTAAGAATTCAGGAGATCAGGTGTAATCCATTTATGAACACCCCAATCCTGACTTGCTTAGGTGGTAATAGTTTGGCACAGATCAATTTCAACTATTGGTGAAGAATGACCATGCAGTCTCTACTTTGAGGACCAGTTCAAGGCATTCCCGGTTGATCTTATTGAGAGTCTGATGAAAATTGTTCAAGTGTGACAGGGGTACAAGTAAATTTGTTTAGCCCACCATGAGACAGAAGGAGCCAAATACTGGGATATCTGTTTCACAATTTTTTTCAGGATTTGGTCCATATATATCTTGGGGATGACCTAGTTTTTAATCTTCAACAGAAACTATGTTCACTCATAGAGTCAGAATAAGTTCAAGAGGTGCATATTCTGTCAGGTCAATAAGAACCCTTGTGTAGTGAGATCAGTGTATTGATATTCAAATTGTCTGTGGATATTGGCTTAGCTTTTCTATGGAATATGCAAACTAAATTGTGTATTTTCCAAACACAGGTCTGGTAAATTGGCGAGAAGCTCTGTGTAATGAGCTCAGTGAATTCATAATCACACCCTTTGCAAATATTTGCTTAGCTTTTCTATAGAACAAGCAAATTAAACTGGGTAGTGTCAAAGCAGAAGGGCATTTGGGTTTAGATGCAGTATAAGGAATTTGATAGCTCAGATCCGGGAGCACCTTTGATTTAGAAATACAGGAACATAGGAATTAACAGACAAAAGGAGGCACAATAGCCCATCTAGCTTGTCCACCTTATATCAGTGGGAATAACCACCCATGCCCATTTTTAGCAGGTGTTTGATTTATGGTAGATACAGTAGAACCCTGATAATCTGAACTGCTTGAGGGGACACTGGAAAAGTTCAGACAATCGGAAGCCCAGATAATCGCGATTCCCATCTGACTGCATAGAAATGCAGCCAACACTGCAGAAAATGTAAAGTGCATTATTGTACATACATCAGAAGATTAAAAACACACCTGAAGTTTAGAAAATATGGTAAATGAATAACACCTGAAATGTTAAAAAAATTTGAAAATCAGTACTAAATCAGATGCTACATTCAGTCACGAATGTTGCTATGGCATTTAACAACAGTACAGTACATTTTATTTTTTGGTAAAAAAAGTCTGTAACCTGCTTTTTCCTCAGACTGGAGAAGCACTTCCTGCTGGCACGGGTTTGCTGGTTTCAAAGAAGAGTAAGTTCAACTGGATCGCAGTCAGGCTGCAACTCCATGTAGTGGAGACACTTCTCAAAATAAAACAGAGCACACGGGACACCCACTCTGCAACTTCAGCAGCAGTTAAATATTCACCAGGTAGGGCGTCAGCCAACACAGTCAGTTCAGGATTGCTGGTCTCAACAGGAATGCTATCAATGTCCTATGGCCCTTCCATTTCTTTGTCCCTCTCCTCAAGTAACAAGATCCTGGATCTTAACCATGGCTTTTGCATAGTCTCACTCTGAACGTTGTGCCACGCCTCAGTTGTCATGTAGATAAAATCCTTGAGTGAGAGTGAGATTTTTTTATTGTGGTAGTCAAGGGGATTTGTGCATGTTCCTCGGACAACACATGTTGCAACAAATGCTTGCGATAGTTTATTTTAAAAACCTCCAGTATGCCCTGGTCACAGGGCTGGATTTTAGAGGTTGTGTTGGGTGGCAGGAAAAAAGATTTTATACTACCATTGAGAGTCTCTATTGGCTGGCTCACCAGGTGAGCAGGCAAACTGTCCAACAGTAGTAAAGCACGAATGGGCAGTTTCTGTGCACTTAGAAGTCTCTTTACTTGTGAGACAACATGTTCGGTAAACCACTTGCTGAACAAGTTCAAGTCCATCCAGGCATTTTTTGGGCTGCATAGTGACAGGGAAGACAAGCCATATTAATGTGCTTAAAACACACACACACACTCACACACACACACACACACACACACACACACACACACACACACACAGTCTGAAAATCCCCTTAAAGTTCCTTCAGTTGTTCTTGGGGTTATGTAATGGTGATTCTGCACTGCAATTTCCACTGTCAAGCTCTTGAAGTGTCATGGGCCACCCTGGGAGAAGTCAGTCTGTAGCATGGTTTAGTGTGAGGTCACTACCCCCCGACACCCACAAACACACACAACCACCCCAACATCACACCCTAAAACTACAGACAACTGATGCACAAAAACTGAGGGTCATTCGGGGAGGGACCAATTCACTACAGTGTCAGGTGCAACATTTCAGAATGCCAGCAGCATTATGTGTTCACACTACCTACACGAGTAGTGACAGTTTCAATACAGTTAGTGGCAAAGTCCAATAAACAACCACCCATTCCCCACCACACACAAACCACCCCCTAAAAGTTAATAATCTTCATAGGGAGCATCATTTCGTTTGCATTCATTTTCAGTAAATGAAATTAAAACTTTGGGAGCCACGGGAGAACAAAGAAGAAAAATGGATCCTCAGTTCATGCATACTGTAAATTGGTAGTTGAATACATATGGACTAATCTGAGACTTTCAGCAAGGTAGGTAATCATCTACTACTGCCACAACATGTCTTACTGCAACAGGGAAATGGTAAATAACTGCAAATCCTAAAGTGCACAGAACTGTCCAGTCTCATTTGGATGTGTTGGACAGTGGAAGGGGGATAGGCAGTTGGGCTGGGGATGGGGCTACAACCTGTTATGTAGAGATTGCAGCTACAAGACTAAATAAATTAAAAAAATAAGTAAATAAAACATTAAGAAATTATCTAAATAAAAAACAGAAAAAAAATTGTTGGATGCCAATAATGTCATGTACAATTTCTGCTGCCATGGAATGAGTCTGGGCAGAGAGACTGTGTGTAGCATGATAAAACAAGGATGAAGAAAATGCAACGAGTCTTATGCTGGGCCGAGATCACTGTGGTGGTAAATCAAGGGAATTACTGGAGAATGGCACACAATTTGTTACATTGCTTTCTGTGGCACCTTATAACGAAAAGCAAGCAAAGAGCACAATACTGCACTGTGGAATTAACACATCATAGGGCAAGTAACAGAGAGAGAAAACTAACATATTTTCTTTTTAAGAAACAAGTGCCAGAAATGTAAATGTAAGACATGCCATTCTCGAATGCCCCAGTTGATGTACCACAAACCACTTCTGTACTCGGACGACGCGTGCAACAGACCGTCTAGAAATGGCATGCTGTTTCCCTTGCCCACATAGACCCCACCCTCAAGCACATAGAGAAGAAATCCTGACCGTGTTCATCTATTTACTATATCAGGTCAACAGAAATTAAACATATAAATATTATGGTCTGGACTTGACTTCCAACCCCCAATAGTTGTTGACAGCTTCTTTGTGTGTCTGTGTGTGTGTTTGTGGGGGGAGGGCAACGTAATAGAGCCGCACTATTTCTTCCCTGTTTTAGCAGTCAGACATTTTTATTGGTACTATCTGCAGTTCAAGGGGTAGCCAGACTGTATATTTAAGTATTTGTTTCCTTACATTTGCCCTGGTCACCCCCGCTACCTGTCCCGTATCCTATGGTACTGCAGAGTACTGTGATTGGACACGGGTAAGCCTAGTGTCCTAATGTGTTGGGACTAGACAGTGAAATACTTGAGAATTAAATGTCTAGAGGAACACTACTAGGTTGACTTTCTTGAGAAATGATGAGACCTTCAAGTCAGTGCTTATGCGGTTTCAGTTTTGCAGCAACAATTTGCCTTTCTTATTTTGTGGGACTACTATTCAATGTCTGATGCACTTTCTTCTCCAATTAACTGCTGTTGTTTTCACCAGCACCACTATGTGGATTTGATGCCCTTCCCCCTCCCCACTTTTCCTACAGAAAACAAAACATTTTTCTCTTTGACTTGCTTCAGATAAAGTAGAACAGATTGGTCCTGATGCCCTCTGACGCTCCATGCTTTCACTCCTGCCTCTTTTTGTGGTGATGATTTGGATGTTTCTCTCCTGGCACAGCATCCATCTCCCTCTCTCCACACAGTAAAGCAACAACCTTGTTGTGAGAGGCACTTCTGGAGAACAGGGCACAGAAATAGGGTACTCTTTCTCTGCCGCACCATGAGCTGCTGCTGCATCCAGGAGGGGACATTGTGTCTGGTGGGGGGCATAATCTGGGTGCGGGAATGTAAGCACGCTGTCTCTCTCTTGCTCTCTCTCTCTCTCTCTCTCTCTTTTTACAGCCCTTTACCTCATTACTGCACTTTCTGTCACAAATGTTGATCATTGGGTTGCGGGAATAAGATAAAGTTCAGCTATCCTTGATGTCTGATTGCAGTAACTAAATAACTGTGTAAAAAAACACTGTAAGCATTAATAACTAACATTTACAGTGTTTTTTACAGTTAGTTACTGCTATCAGACATCATGGATCACTGAACTTTATTTTATTTCCCGCAACCCTGTGATCAACATTTGTGAGAGAAAGTACAGCAACAAGCTAAAGAGCTGTACAACATCAACAATCAACATCAGTAAACAAGGTATTTACAGAGAATACCTTTTTCTAAAATTTAAACCAAACTGTATGCCATGCCACTGCCACAAACAGAGACGTCATTCAGAACTCAAATTTTACCTGGCAGCTCTCGTGACATAAAAAGAATCCTTATTTACGTAGCTGCAATGGTATCGAGAATTTATGAAATAAAACAATACAAAATAAGGACAGGAGTCATAATAGAGTGAAAGCATATTTTTATTAATACATTTGCCATTATTAATGTTAATAAAACCATCATAGGTGTTTCCTGTCCCCTTTAACGAATTTATAAACTAATATTATGTCACCCCTTAGACTCCAAGGCCCAGATATTCAAAACTTAGCACAGCGTGCAAACCAATAGCGCGGCAATAGCACAGGAATAGCACGGAACTGTGATATTCAAAGGACCGGTTAGCGTGTACTAACCACAATAGTGCAGGGCAAAATGATAATGTATGCAAGGGGCAAAGTGAGGGGGGGTGGCCTGCATACATGTACTATGGGATATTCAGAGCCATAGTGCCGCGCTAGGACACATAGTGCAACATGTAGTGCAGCACTAGTTACCGCCTATAAAAGGCTGGTCTTATCCCAGGTCAAACCATAGAGGGAGAGAGACCACAGTAGGAAGTGGAAATGGCAGCAGTGCCAGCATCAGTGTTGCTGCCACTGATGGCAGCAGTAGTGGAGAAGGAGGAGGAGGAGATGGAGCAGGGCCAACATGGGCCTCAACATAGGCCAAGGAGATGGTATGCTGCACACAGGTGGTACCGGCCCAGGGTCTCCTTCGAGACCCTGCCAGATGAGCACATCACTGGCTGGTACAGGATGGACAGGAGTATGTTGAGGCAGCTATGTGAACTCCTGCATGAGCAGCTGCACCCCAACACCAGACGCAGCCATGCCATGACAGTGGAGGAGAAGGTGAGAGCAGAGATGTGCTTCCTAGCCATAGGGACGTTCCAACAACCAACAGGGGACATCAGTGGGGTATAGCAGTCTGCCACCTCACGCCTCCTGACCCAGTTCCTCAAAGCTTTCCTGCCACATGCTGGTGAGTTCATAGTATTCCCTAGCATGGCAGCAGAGTGCAGAGAAACCATGCAGCAATTCCATCGAGTTGCGCACCTACCAGCAGTACTTGGTGCCATTGACTGCACCCATGTCCCCATCCATGCACCACCTGGTGATAGCAGTGAGGTGTATGTCAACAGGAAGGGGTACCACTCCATCAATTGCCAGGTGGTATGCGATGGGACTGGGCACATCAGCAATGTCTACGTGCAGTACCCTGGCAGTGCCCACAACACCTTCATCTGGCACCAGTCCCGGCTGTGCCAGGCCTTTGAGGAGGGCGGGATACCCAGTGGGCACCTAGTCAGTGAGCAGCAGCAAACAAGGCACACACACACACACACACACACACACCACAGGTGGGGATAGGCAGGGGAAGGCAAGGAAGGTGCCTGGGATAGCAACACCGGTGGTGCAATACAACATAGGGCAGACAGCAGAACAACACTAACAGGTGCACATCTCTCAACAGGGGACAGCGCCTATTCCCTATGACCCTGGCTGCTGACACCAGTACCCTGGCAGGCCACAGTGGCCGATGAGCTATACAATAAGGTACATGCCACTACCAGAAACATCATAGAGAAGGTGTTTGGCATACTTAAGATGTGCTTCCAATGCCTAGATACATCAGGCAGTGCCCTATAGTATAGGCCTCAGAAGGTATGCTGTATCTTCCTAGTCTGTTGTATGCTGCACAACATGGTGATGAACCATGGGATACAGGGACCTGAACCTGAGGAACAGGCCAACAGTGAGCCAGAGCCAGCGGTCAGGGGATAGTGGAGCAACTCGAGAGGAGAGATTCTCAAATGGCCCGCAGGGCCCTGGAGCACAGGACCGCCATCATCAGGACACTGTCACAGGCCAGAAGGTGAGTACACACAGCACAGAAACAGGAAACAGTATAGTGGAACATAGTTTATTATGCACAGACAACCACAAAAGTGCTGCCAACAAACAAAACAGGTGCACAACACTGTGGTAGTGAATACACGTGTGACGTCAGTGTGAAGTGAGGGTCGAGCAGGACACACATGTGAGGAGGACAGCCATGGCACAGTGATGCAGGCGATTCCTGACGTGTGGTGGCAGTGTGGGAAGGGACACCATGGTTGTGCATGTGTGAATGTGCTAGTGATGGTGTATGTGTGTGACAGCATGAGTGCAAATGTGTGCGTGTGCGTGCATGTGTGTACAACTGACTGTCAACTGTGATCATGTGCATAGCAGCCATGCCTATCTCTGGCAGCAACCACTATGCAAATGACGCTGTGGGACACAGAGCCAGGGGTGCTCTGAGCTGAAGATATGGTCAGAGAGGACCATGGTGAGGTTGGAAGGGTGGACCGCCTGCACTCCCACTGGCCAGCAAAGCCAGACAGGCTGAGTGGCATCCAATGGTGACACTGGGTGCCAGCTGACGTGCACGATGCAGCGGTGTTCATGCCAGTGCTTGACCTGTGGTCGCGTGTGGCCCACCTGTGGGCCACTTTACCACGGGCATGCTGCCCCCCTTGCACAGCCTGCTACCCCCACATGCATCCCATGCAGCACTGTGGTGAGGTCAACCACCGTGCCCGTGAGACTTGCAAAACCATGGTCAAATGTGACAACCATGAGGCCCATCCTGTCCTCAGCCCGCTGTTCCACCTGTGCAAATCCCATGGACACTGCCTCCCGCATCTGTGATAACTCATGCCTGAGCTCCCACTGCAGGCCATGCAGGTCCATCTGGGCCTCCTGCTAGGATGTGAGGGTGGCCTGGAGCAGAGGGCGGGCCTCCGGGGCAGCCGGCTCCACGGCGGTGGCAACCTCAGTGGGAGCTGGTGGTTGTGCCTGCAGCTCTGCATGGTTGGGTTGCTGTGGCAGCAGTGGAATGTCCTGCTAATGCAGGGCACCAGTGGTGTGCTTTGTCCCCTGCAGGCCCTGCACCTCTCCCCGTGGAGGGCACCGCATGTCCAGAGGGGCACACACACTCTCCACATGGCCCACCACCGGCTGAACAGGACCACCCATGCTGGCATGGCCATCCCCCCCCGGCATCCATGAAGTGGACTGCACCCTGTCCCACATCTGTGTCTCCCAACACAGGCCCCTCCACAGACAAGATGTAACCCTCCTCCAATGCATCCGACCCAATGTCGCTGGTGACTGTCAGCAGGATCACCTGGCCACCACTGAGATCCTCCACCTGGGCATCCTCCAGGGTGGCACTGTAGTCCGGGTCCCCAACGCCATTGGAGCCCCCCTGGCAGGTGTACCCCATGTCCAAAAGAATGGCACACATGGTGCATGGCAGAGTGTCCATGAATGGCACCCAGTCCAGAGGTCGATGGCAGGTTCTCCTCATCCTCCTGGGCATCTGTTTCCATGGTAGCAATCCCAGCCTGGTCCTGGCATGCTGTAGGGCCTGCACACACTGTTGTGGAAGAAGATGGGACAGAGTCAGTGACTGGTACATGCACAGTGTGCCACAACCACCACTAGTACATGCACACACCCAGAATAAGTGCCACATGCCATGGATATGCATACCATGCAGAGCAGTCCCACAGACAGCTGTGGTAGCAGCCATGCCAGGCAGTGGTTGCATGCAGTCCCACCCCATGTGTACATAGCAGAGCACCCCTGTAGTGCACCCCAGGCACGGTGGCAACACCAGCACCCAGCAACAGTGCAGTGACTCCATGCAGGGTGCACACACATGGACAATACTGACCTGTCCTAGGTGGTGTGAGTGGTGTCTCACAGCCTCCGCCAAGCACACCGGCAACGGACACCGGCCAAAGGGTGGATGCCACCACAGCCATGAGTGGGTCCTCCTGCCACTGTTGTGCAGACTGTGGGCCACCTACAGTTCACAATCTGTCTCGGATGCACATTGCTTCCTCCTCCTCCTTGCATCAGCACAGCAGGTCACTCCAGCGCTTGCATACCACATCTGTTATCCGGCTATGGCCTCCAACGGCATTCACACCAGCCATCACCTCATCCCATGCCTGGCATACCACCATGTCTGTCACCTTTTGGGGCCATATCACCTGCTCCCGTTCCTACACCCCATGCTCCAGGATCTCAGCTCATCCTGGGAGAAGCAGTGTGCTTTAATGCACTCCTGACGTGCTGCAGAACCTGTGGGAGACATGCAGAGGGATACGTGTCACATGCTGTGGCGTGCCTGCATTACGTGGAACAGGTGGAACACATTGTGCATTCCACCCCAACATCCACACTGCCCAACCTGATGTGGCATGGTGCAGGCCCAAGCCAGCATGTGCGCACACAGTGCACACAGCCACTGTGTGCTGCAGCCACCCCTGTGTGCACACTGCACATGCACGCCTGACAGCATACACCGTAGGCAAACTGCACACACCGGCCCCCCCATGGGCAGTGCACGGCCTGCAACAATGCCACTCAGGTGTTCCTGGGTATGAGGGACATCCCTACCGTCACCACCAGGCATTGCACACTACCCCATCCAGCCTCCAGAGGACATGTGCGGCACACACAGGGCATGGGCTGCACAATCAGGATGCCAGGCCCAGCCCCCACAGTCCTCATGTTGCCACAATGGGATCCACACCATTCACTGCCTATTACCCCGGGACTGTGGCTGCATACCACGGGCAGTGGCAATTCTAGGGGTTGGGGGTAGGAAGAAGTAGGCTGCTGGTTAACTAGGATCTGCAGCTTATCCATTAGGTAGGGAAATGGGCAGACTGGGTGGGCCAAGCGTTCCTTATCTGCCATCAAATTCTATGTTTCCATGTTTCTATGTACGTGGTTTCATGACCCCCTTGTTGGTGTAAAATGGGTGCGGGGCATACCTGCAGGCCATGGTGTGCCCCCCCCAGTCTGGTGACCAGCTGCCACAGTATGCAGGCATCCCACACACATCGGTGGCTGCCGCTGGTGCACAGGCATGTCACAAGGCCCACCAAGGGCCAGCAGATGTCCTTCATGTCCACCGCCTGTCCCGTTGTAGACTGCAGGTGAGCAGTGTGTGTGAGTGTGCCTCAGCCTGGTTTCACCCCCTGTTGAACAACCATGCCTCAGGCTGCTGTACAGACTTGCTTTCTGCTGCTCTGCCCGCTGAAACATGCCTCCGTCCAGTTTGTCTGTCAGTCTGTAGCATAGGATGTGTGCTGCACTCCTAAGACACAACACTGGTGGAGCACTGTTTGCCCTTTTATAGCACACCGGACAAGCCAACCTATTAGGCATAAAAATGAGCAGTTAATGACATAGTAATCACACTGTTTGCACCTTGCATATACAAGTGCCCTCATTTGCATAGGCCAGTTGAATATGGGCATAAATAGTGCCGGACAATCAACTTAGCACCAGGCAAATGGTAGTGCGGGGCTATGTGTGGCCCAGTGCCATGCTATCCCAGTATTGCAGTGCTGTGTGTCTTAGCATGAACCCCACACATGCGCCTGAGGCCCCTGTGCTGCACTAATGCCCATGTAACACACCACCAGTGCTGCACTATGCTGCCTAGCGCAGTGCTATGCTCATGCATGTCACTACCACTCCAGGGTCGTGGTGAGGTCACTCATGCACAACGCGCTAACTTCCAGGTAGCGCCGTGCTATGTCTTGTGGGAGCGCAGCACTATAGCACACTTGGCTGGTGTGCATTGGGAGTGGCACAGGCTGTGTTCCCACAGTTGCAGCAGGCTACCAGACACCATTGCCCATGGTAGGGAGGCATAGGCTGCATGCAGTTGTTCATAGGGACAGGCACTGGGGGGAGGTTGAGACTGCCAACCTAACATAGAAACATAGAAGTTGACGGCAGATAAGGACCGCAAGGCCCATCCAGTCTGCCCATTTATTTTTCTACCTTATAAATGTGCCGTTAGCACAACACACAACATGCACCACGAGCAGCACAGCAAAATGCTCATCCAACCCCCACAACACTGCACACAATGGAGGCCGTAGCCGGATAACAGATGTGGTACACAAGCGCTGGAGTGACCTGCTGTGCTGATGCACTGTCCCTGGGCAACCTCGTACAGCTGGTGCAGCAAAGGCACTGACGCCTCTTTGGGGAGGTCAGGAAGGGTGACCTCCCACACCAGCAAGTGTGGGTCTCCATTGCCCGGAAGTTCAATGACCACATGGACATTGCCCGTGATGCTGAGAAGTGCCGGCATAGGTACACTGACATGTGCCAGCAGCAGCAGCAGCTGGAGTGCGTCAAGCACATGGTGCATGAGGGCACTGAGCCAGTACCAGGTAGGTGGCATTGCATGTTGTTCACTACTGTCATGTGCCTCTCGGACTGCAAGTGTTTGCGTATGCCCATATGTGTGTGTGTGCACAGGTGTGCTACTGTGCATGTTGTTGGGGTGCATGTGGCACAGGCAGCGCCATACATGTTAGCCACCTAGGGTGGCATTACAGTACAGGGTGTGGTGCGGCACACACAGTGGTAGCGTGGTGCATGCTGTATCCATGGGGGTGACACAGGTGTGGGTGGTGGATCGGGACATTGATGATGGCGGGACCTGAAACAGCACCGTCCTGCAGCCTACACCACCGTGGTGCAGGGGTGCTGCCCTGGGCCACTGACAGCCTACACACCCAGGTGTGCAGCCAGTTGCAGTGTGCCTGTGTCTGGCACTGTGGCACCACTGCGCCGCAGTGCCTACATGTCCTGTGTGCCTCGCACATGCTCCGTGGGCCTTATCACCCTCTGTGTGGGTGTATCCTGTGTTCAGCCACTGTCCCTGGGCTTCCCTGTGTATGCAGTGTTGTGGGGGTTGGATGAGCATTTTGCTGTGCTGCTCGTGGTGCATGTTGTGTGTTGCGCTAACACTGCTGTTTCCTCTGTCCACTGTAGAGCAATCAAGCAGCCCAGGATGGCAGGAGAGGGCCAAGAGGTGACCCAGGACAGGTAGAGGAGCAGCCTGAAGGAGCTGGCCATGCCGCAGTGGGTACAGGAGAGCAGCCCTGAGGCCAGGGGCCTGTTGCGTGAGTACGTCTTGTTACTTTGAGGTGTCTCTCTGTGATGTGTGGTTCCTTCTGTGGTCTGCCATTGACTGTGCTGGTGGCTTGGCTGCCATGGGCATCAGGCCAGTGGTGTTGTGGCACTGTGCTGGGTTGCACACCAGTGTTGCACACTGCTGCTGGATTCTAGCTGTCAGGCAGCTGTGCCCTGTGGTGGGGGGGTTGCTGTGGGCCAGTGTCAGCATGCATGGCTGCAAGGGTGCTGATGGTGGTGGGGCTGTGGCGGTGGAGGATCAGAAGGGCACACACACACTGTCAGTTGCCATGCTCACATCTGCAGTGGGGTATGCTCTAGCCATCCTGCACCCCCACAGTTCCTATGCTTGTGCATGGCTGGCATTGCCTTGCTGTCCACAGGCTTCACTGGCCAGGGTCAGATGTTCGCCGACCACATGCATGTTGTGGCTGCAGGGCACCATGCACTGTGCCTTCTGGGGGACATGTTTTTTGGCATGTGTCAGCCCACCCCTGCCACCGTCTGCACCCTGTGTGCCTGCATATGCTGTGGGTCTGTTCAGCCCTGGTGTGGGTCAGTCATCGGCCAGCCACCGTGACTGCATTATGCTGCTCTGGCGCACCTTTGGGTTGATGTTGCTGTGCTCTGCATTCTGGTACATTGCCATCTGTCTTTGGGCAGCATGTCCCAATGTGTTGGTGGGTGTCCTTGTGCATGTTGTTGCATGGCCCATGCACACAGCCATCCTGGGGACTGCCTGTGTGTCTGCACTGTCTCGCTGTATGCAGTGCTGGGGTGGATGGTGTCACCTGTGCCATGGTGCTGTCGGGCATATCATCACCATATCTATTGGGTATTGGGATGGTGCCTGTGTCAACCAGGCCTGCCCTGTGGGCACCTTCTGGGTGTGCATTCCATTGTGTTCTTCAGCACCACTTGGGCATGGCTGTCGGGACATGCTGTCCATCCCTCTGCGGCCATCTGTGGCTGCGGTATGCCTCCTGGCTGGTTTACCATACTCACATGCTCCCTCTTCCTCTTGTAGGTCCACACCATTTCTCATTGTAAGCCATGTGGCCGGAGGAGTCTGAAGGCAGTGAGGACCTCCTGTGGTGAATCGTGCACCAGCAACGCACGCTTATTGAGCAGCTGGTGGTGCTCATCGCAGAGACCCTGAGGGTGGCCACTGTTCTGGAGGCACATCTGCTGGATCCCGCAAGCACACAGCCTTAACCTTCATCAGCACACCTTGTTTTCCCTTTCTCCCCCCTTCCTGGACTGTGTTTTCTGTTGCCGCCCTTATCCCTCATTGTTTGTGTTTACATCCCCGTCCCAGCCTGTGACATTGCTTTGCCGTATTCCCTCCACTGCTGTACGTGTTCTGCTTTATATATACCTTTGTTGCTGTTGTTCACTGGTTAGTTCTAGTTTAGTCACCATTGTAGTATAGTGTGTTGTGTAGTGTAGTGTAGTGGTAGCATAGTTTGTTGTAGATATTGTAGTGGTAGTTGTAGTTGTAGTGTTAGTCGTAGTAGTAGTTGTAGTCGTAGTAGTAGTTGTAGTCACAGTATTAGGTCCTGTTCTGGTGTTAATAGTGTTTAGTGTACATTTCCTTTTGTATTTCTTGTCATTCTACATTACATTTCTGTTTGGTTTGTTTGTGTTGTACACCTGTTGATTGCCTGTTTGTGTTCCTTGCATCACTCATATTATATGTACCCTTTTCATACTTGCACTGTGTCCTTACTGCCCTCTCTGCCCACTCCGCTGATGAGGGATTGCTAGAGATTCCCAGAGTTCGTCTTCAATCTTCTGGGGCCAGAGCTTTTCCTTTTGTGGTGCCAACCCTGTGGAATTCTCTGCCTCATCGGATTAGAGAGTGCCCATTCACAGAATCCTTCAAGGCTTCGTTGAAAAGTTTTTTGTTTACTTTAGCCTTTGATCAGCCCCCTTTTTTTTGCTGCCTTTTAATTGTGTTATATTTTAATTATTATTTATTATTGATGTATATTTTATGTGCTGTGCTTTGGTATTTGAAAAGTGCAATAGAAATAAACCATGATTGATTGATGATTGATTATTGTGTGCTTGCCATTTGCTACAGGGTCGTTCTGTGCTTTGGTTCTGCTCATGGGTCCTGGTGCCCTCTGGCCTTTCCCCTGGCTGTGTGTGTATTGGTGTCTGGGTTCTGCCCCCCTGTCTGCTCTTGGGGTCCCTTATCAGCCTGTGCTCCTTTGCCTGTGGTCTAGGGCCTGGCAGCTCCATCTGCATTGTGTTCCTGTTGGTGTTTGCACTGCCTGCCTTGGGTGTTATATTCAGTGCTGTATTATTTGTCATATTTAGTGCTATGTTATTCCCAGGTTGTTTTTGCCCAGCACTACCTACCACGGGCAGGATTAGACTTAGACAGCTCAACTTTGGGTGCAAGCTCCTTTGGTTGGTGACTGTACAGCAGTTGTCCTTGAGAACAAGCATTGGCCAACACCAACCATGTCTACTTCCTTGAATCTGCTGTGTTGCTGTTTGGTATAGACAGCACAACAGTTAAAATTAACAAATTAATAACAGGAGTTATAATAGAGAAATTATCCTAATTGAGAAATGAAAAGGTTCACACAAAACATTGCTGTTTTCTTAGATTGTGACATAAATTTCCAGAATTGTAGTTTTATTACCCCAGGCTATGATCATGGTAAGTGTTATTTATCAAATGCCACCAAAATGATATTTTTCAGAATTACCATGAAAACATGTTTCACAGGGAGAGTTAAAAATAACACCTGCCATAATTATGACAAGGGGTAACAAGCATTTGTCAATGCCGAATGTTTGCTTGCTGGCATTGGCATTGGTAGTGTAAGAGTTAGAGAGCTGCATAATAGGAATGGCAGTGAAGTATTGAACTGAAGCCAACCCCGCCACCACCCTGCAGAGACTGACAGGCATTGGGGTGTGCATTTGGGTTGGCAAGCATAATGGCCACACCATTTCACCACACCCTACCCTGCAGACACCGACAAGTGTCATGGTGTGCCTTGGGGTCTTTGGCCCTTATGCTCACCTCATACCATCAGGAAATACGGTGAGATGGGTGCTGTATAGGAGAATGGGGTGAACTTTGGGGCCGAAGAGTCCAAGGCACGCTTCGATACCTTTTACTGGCTGCAGGGTGTGGAATGGTATGAGCATTACAGGCGAGAATCCCAAGTCACACCCCTGATGCCTGTCAATCTCTACAGGGTGGGGCGTTAAGGTCAGAAACCCTAACGTCTCAAGCGTTCGTTAGCATTTTCACTCCAAATTTTCAACATGGGTTTTTTGTGACCCCCACCTTATGAACAGTGGCAATATCAGTTTGTTAGCCGAAAGCTGATTTTGCACAGTGACTACGCCATTTGGCACCACAGGTGCGAAAACACATTTCGAACAGGATGTGAACAATGACAGCTGTACTGTTCTTGGGGAGGTGGAAAAAATGGCAATGTTGAAAATCTGCAGTGAAAATATAAAAAAAAACTGACGAAGTCACGAGCATGTGTAGAAACTGCGCAATGCACACCCATAATGCAATTAGTTTGGGGATTTTTACAGCAGATTGTCAACACAGGCATTTTGGAACCTCCACTCATGAACAGTGTCACTGTGATTTTCTTAATCTGTCCTGAACAGTGATTCCCCACAGCGACCACGCATTTCTGCGCTGAAAGTGTGAAAACACATTTCGGCCATGGTGTGAAAAATGACAGCTGTACTGTTCATAAGGAAGTGTGGAAAAATGCCAGTGGTGAAAATCTGGACTAAAAATATTAGAAATCCATGAATTTATGAGGGTGCATGGAAACTGCACAATGGTCGCTTGTAACACAGTCATTTTATGGACTTTTTTCACCAGATTTTTAACATAGCCTTTGTAACACCTCTGCTCATGAACAGTGCCACTGTGATTTTCTTAATCTGTCCCAAACATTGATTTCACACACTGACTGCACCGTTGTGCGCTACATGCGTGGAAACACATTTTGGGCAAGATGTGAAAAATGACAGCTGTACTGCTCATAAGGAGGTGTGGTAAAATGGCAATGTTGAAAATCTGGAGTGAAAATATTGAAAATTTGCGAACTTACGAGCATGCGTAGGAACAGCACAATACATGCTCGTAAAACAGTCATTTTGAGGAATTTTTTCACCAAATTTTCAACATAGGGTTTTTGGGAGCCTACCTCATGAACTGTGACACTGTCATTTCATAAATCAGTCCCGAAAGGTGGTTCCACGCAGTGACCATGAAATCACTTTTCGGGGCTGATTAACAAAATGAGAGTGACAGAATTCATGAGGTAGGGTCCCAAAAACCCCATGTTGAAAATCTGGTGAAAAAATTCCCCAAAATGCTTGAAATGTGCATCAAAGTTAAAAAAAACCCTATTTATTGCATTATACAGCTTACCGGCATTTCCTCAGTTCGTGGTCGGCTTTGAAGAGTGCAGACATGTTCCCGGTCCACCGAAGATCGTCGTGCCAGACTCCAGAGGTAAGTATGGGGTGGGGGGGTAGTGAGGCAGGGTGTGCAGAGGTGGGTGTGGGTGGGAGGAGTAGGGGTCAGGACAGTCAGCGAGGGAAGGTTTTCTCTTTCAGGTTTCTTTTTTTTTCTTGGACAACTCAGGACTTTTGCCATGCTGAGGTGGGATCCCAGCGTGGCAGCTGGAAGGCTGTTTGGGGTGGGGGTGCAGTGGAGCCAATGGGAGATTGGGCACCCCAGTCGGCCATACAGACTGCTGCCATGCTGGGGTGGGTTCCCAGCGTGGCACCCACTTGTCTGTTGGGGGGGACATTGGGCACCCCCATCGGCAATACAGTGTGTGAGGGGGGAGTGCATTAGTATGCAGTATGCATGCATGCGTGCTTGTGTGTGGTTAGGGAGTGCATCCAGGCAGGGCTATTTTCTTTCAAGTTGGTGGCAACATTCCAAACTAGTGTCACTGACTGTGTCCCCCATTATTGTTGGACATCACGCATACCCCAAAATGCCGTGCCGGTATTGGCCACAACAGTGCCGCACCTCCAGAACCTGCTTTGGCACCAATATGTTTCTTGTGCTGCATGCAAGCAAACATAAAAATGATTATATTGAAAAAGTGGATTCAAAATGTAAAAAACTGTAACATGAGTAACCATTCAACAACTGAACATTACGAGTAACCACATAAAATGTTCAATGTTCATTCATAACTTTGTTAGTTTTGAGATTTGGCCAATAGACATTCAGCAGCCTTTTTATGACCCACCTTATAAACATAACAAGGGTCATTATGAAATCCTGGTGAAAATGTCATTATGTGGCAGAAGCATTAAAAGATGTGATAGGAGGGATCTGAAAAATGACATTTGCCATGTTCATGAGGTATGGTGAAATAAATGAGCTAAGTTGAAAATTCGGGGTCAAAATCTGCAAAATGTTGAAAAAAAGTCAAAGCGTCTTCATTACTTTGTGTATTTTTGAGATTTTTACCTCAAATTTCAACAAAGCCTTTTTGTGACCCCACTTTATGATCAAGAACATGGAATTTTTTAAATCCTTTCCAAAAGGAGATTTTTATGCAGTGACTGAAAACGTGTTTCACAGGGGATTTGAAGAACTACACCTTCCTTGTTCATGAATTGGAACGAGTAGAACCTTATTAGGGAAGATGGTACGGTAAGAAAATGGAGGTGGTGTGGTTGGCCATTATGAATAAAAGTTCAAAATGCAGTAAAAAGCCCTTAACAAACAAAACATACATTGTATTCATTTGGTTTGTGCTTGGCTCGGTTGGAGTAGGGGTATGCATACAAGGAGTATTATTTCCTAAATATCTCAAATAATGCACTATTGATTATTCAAATCCCAAATAATGAATAGTAGCACTATCCATCCCTATTCAGGAAATACTATATGTAAAAAGGAAAAACAAAACAAATGAAATCACCAATAGCCTCCCACTCTCCTCCCTGCCCCAGATCCTTTAAATACAGAAGCCCCCCCATCCTACACTCTCAGGTAGCACCCCAATCCTCCCCCCATCCACATTTTAATAATTACATGCATCTTTTAAGTTAAACTCCAGTGATGGGCAACTGGCACAAACCACCAGCCTCTATGTCTGCTGCTGACTTTCAGCACTTTGCAGCACACTATAAGAAGTATTAATTGGACCCCCCCATCCCCAGCCCAGGAGCAGCACTATTCTTCATGCTCACCCCCTGTGCACCACTTCCAAAGAGAAGAAGGTGACCAACACGTTCCACCCTCCTCCACGTCTGAATGCTAAATAAAAGTGCTCAGGAACAGTGAGGGACACTTTTCTTTTTTCAGGTCCTGACACTGGGGATTAGGAATCCCAGTGTGAGTGGGTTGTTAGGTGTTACTGTGGATGGCAGCCCCAGTGTTACATACTGTGGTAGGGGGTGTTAGTCAGCATTGAAAGCTGGGGGGGTTGATAGCTGGTTCAGCTGAGGTGATACCAGCAGCAGGACTGAGTGGAACCCACTGCCAGTGTTAAGAGCTTGGTCAAGTGGAGTGGCTATACTGGTGGTGGGGTTGAGCACCTGCTGTCATTTTTTGTAATCACTGGTTGGGGCAGGAGTGGGTAATTCCAGTGATAGGTCTGAGCACCAGCTACTGGTTGTTCTTATTGGTTTGTTAGGGCAGAAGGGGCTGATTCTGGTTGAAGAATTGAGCTCCCACCATTGATTCTATGTAACTGCTGGGTGGTGGATATTGACATGATGGCCACAGACTGGAAAAAGTTTGGGATGTTGTGCAAAATCTCTACTGTCCCCAAGATAACAATGAAACAAAGCACTGGACACCACTGGACACTACCAGTAAAGCAGAACGATCTTTACAGGAAATGCTGATTGTGAGACTTACAAGCTGAACAAGAAAAACACTTCCACCTCCAGCCTTGTGACTGACTAAGAAAACATAAGCCCCCAGCAACGTTCACCATTGCAAAATCTGCTCAGTGCAACCCTCATCCCTCACCCTCTGTCAGAAATCCAAACACACCCTCCTCCCCCAGCACCCATAAATGGTTAAATAATTACAACATTTTGAAATTCAATCCTAAGATGGGAGACTAGCACAACCTGCCCACCTTCACAGCCAGCAGTCATCTTTCTAAATGTAAATAGCATTCATCGGTGCTAAAAAGAAATCCTTATGCCCCCCCACCCTAGCAGCACCCTGCTCCCACATGCCTCCCCATCCAGCATCCAGTTCTAAGTATGAAGAAGGTTAACTGGCGCAACCCACCTGGCCCTACAGCAGGATGCCTTCCCATGAATGAAAGGAATTGCATGCACACACGCTTACTTACTTTGTAATAGTAATACCAGCTGATCACATGACCAACTCTATACCTCTTAACATAGAGTTGTCTACTATCAGTTAACTACTGGCTACTGTCTTCTTTATTCCCCTACTGGGTGTTGCACTCTTGACCAGTTCCTTAGGTGTGTTGCAAATTTAATGTTTGCCCACAAACTGCAGCGAATTCACCAGCTACGTACTATGCATAGGTTTCGTAGGTAGCTTCTGCGCTTTTTAGAGACCAAAGTCCATTATAGCTCACTTGTATTCTAGGTGTACCCAGTGATGCTATAGCATAGCATTTGCATAATGTGCACTACACAATTTGCTGCACCTGCAATGACTTTTACTACACAGAACAGACTCAATTTGCACTTTGTTTTGAATTTTTGAAGCAAACTGTGGCAATTTACATAGTAAAATTTGGCACAAGATGTGTAGTATGGCAAATGTAGTACAATTTGTGCAATTGCACAGATTTTACTATTAAAATATCTGCATTATGCTACGTGCTACTGTATGCACATTGCTGAGCATTACTACTATCCACAGTGCTACTGTTCCTTCCTCCTGACTAGCTCTCAGCCTCCTCTGGTAGTCAGGTACCTGCCTCTCTTTCAGGGGTGCAAAATGACTTTCAGCCACTATAAAAGGACCCTGTATTACACCCACAAGCTTTTTCTACCCATACTCTTTCCAAACATCTTCCAACCCTCTTGGCCAGTGGATCTCTGGGGAAGGGGTGTGGTTCTGGAGTCCAGCACAACTGTCTGCACAGCAGATGTGTCTCTCGCCTGATGCTGCTGGTAGCTGTGCATGGAGGTCCTCAAATCTCCTACATGTAGAATAGTGACCCACTCTCCAGGCCACTCTCCAGGGGATGGTTGCCCCACAGTTCCTGCAGTGTCCTAGCCCCACCACACCTACTCTCCATGTTTTAATATTTCCCCTAAGCTATCACTTACCACTTGTACTGCTTATCTCTACTGACCAGTCAAAACCTCTTTCCTACTATGCTATTTCACCTTACACGAGATTGTGTGTTTGTTATGTTAATTAGCTAGAAACTGCCCATTCTTGCCCTGCTTACCCCACCATCTCCTATGCTAGTGTACCTCTACTTTCAACCAGTAATTACTACTCATAGCCCTTAACTCCCCTAAAATCCCTTTTTCTATTTGCTGTTTCACCCTACCCTAGATAAGGTACTACATCCCACAGCTAGATACAGCCTGTTTGTATCCATCATACCCATCCACCTCCCATGTTAATGGATCTACTGATTTACTTACTCCAATGGCAGTGCGTGGCTACCCCAGATGGGTGTTGGCCAATTTAATTTCTGACCCCCCCAGTGCAAACTTACCAGAACTGTAGATTGCCCTGTGGAGATCTCTGCAGATGCTGCACTTCTGCTGTGTGCCATTTGTGATCCAGGATGCTCACGCTCTAGGATGCTTGGACCCTAAGTCAATTTATATTGGCTTGTTAGGCTTCCACCCTCCTATTGGTCACTTTGCTCCAGTGACCTCACTTTTCCCAGAAACACATCCACAGACACTATACCTCCAAATGCTTTTTTCTAGTTTTAAACCTTTTTACTCAGTTCACTGAGTTATTTACCCTTTTACATCCTAGATAAGCACCCCCTCACCCAAACTGTGCCACATAGAAGGCTGATTAGGAAAACAAACAAGTTAGAAGTGGGGTCCAAATCGGTAAACTGAGATCAAAACTCGTTTACAGATAGGAGACAGAGGGTGGTGGTTAATGGCACACACTCTAAGGATAGGAGAGTGACCAACTGGGTACCAAAGGGTTTGGTACTGGGACCTCTTCAATATCATCATTGGGGACATTGCAGATGAACTGCAGGGAAAGGTATGCCTTTTTGCAGATTACACTAAAATCTGCAACAGGGTGAACAATCAAGACAGGGTGGAGAAAATACACATGGACCTCGGGAATCCTGACAGAAAGATCAAAGACATGGCAGTTAAGGCTCAGTGTTAAAAAGTGCAAAACCATGCACCTAGGGCATAGGAACTCTGCTGGTAAGAATGGGGGGATGAGGTATTGGCAATCACTGAACAGAAAAGGGACCTTGTGGTTATAATATCAGAGGACCTCAAGGTGGTAGCGCAGAATGACAAGGTTGTAGGCAGGGCTAGTGGGATATTGGGGTGCATAGGGAGGGGCATCACTAGCAGGAGGAGGGAAACGGGGCTCCAGCTATATCACTGTCTGGTATACCCCCACCTGGAGTACGGTGTCCAGTTCTGGAGACCACATCTGAGGAAGGATATAGACAGGCTGGAGTTAGTCCACAGAAGGGCAACCAAAAAGATACAAGGGTTTCAAGGGAAGACCTATGAGGAGAGACTGAGGGATCTCAACATGTACACGCTGTAGGACAAGGGATTGGGAGGTGACATGATCAAGACCTACAAGCAGGGGTTGGGGCAACAGACTTCTAGGAAAACATAAACTGAACTTACAAGCTCAAATGGGCAGACTGGGTGGGCCATAGGCCCTTATCTGCCGACACTGTCTATGTATCTATGTAAGTACCTCACAGAGATGAAGAGGATGCAGGAGGGAAGTAAGGACAAGGGCAGGGGTCTCTCCAGCAGGAGAAGCGGGTGGTTTTGCTACTGTATCATTTACTAGTGAGACCCCACTTGGAGTACTGTGTTACGTTTTGAAGGCCGCACCTTAAAAAAGGATATAGACAGAGTAGAGGCAGTCCAGAGGGAAGGCAAACAAAATGGTGCTGTGGTTAAATGAGAAGCCCTATAAGGAGAGACTAAGGGATCTCAGTATGTATACCCTGGAAGAGAGACGAGTGGGAGCTGACAAGAAAGATACCTAGAAATATCTCACAGTGTTAACCAGGGTGCAGGAGGGAAGTCTCTTTCAAATGAGAAAGAATACTAGATATTGGGGCATGTAATGAGCTGGAGGGGGTATGTTTAAGAGAAATATGAGGACATATTTCTTCACTGAAAGGGTGATAGATGCCTGGCGGAGACTGTCAGCAGAAGTGATAGAGATGAAAACAGTAGGGGGAGGCTTTAAAAATGTACGTGATGGACATAGGGGTGAAGTAGAAAACAGGCAGGGAGGAAGGAGGGTTACCTGAGACTGGTTAGGGTCTGCAGAGAAAGATTAGGCAGAGAACATCTGGTCTGGGCAGACAGGGTGGGCCAAACTGTCCTTTTCTACCAACAAATTCTGTTTTTATGTTTCTCTGGGGATGAGCTCTTATGATGAGGGGGGCATGTGGTGAAGCTGGGGGGGGGGCGTTCAGGAGGATGTCAGTAAATACTTCTTCACTGAAAGGGTGGTATTTGCATGGAACTGACTGCCAGCAAAAGTGGTAGATGCTAAAATAATGGAGTGTTTCAAGCATGTGTGGGATAAACAGAAGGGTATATTAGATCAGAAGTGGAGGGGGACTGGTAGGGTTATTACCTTTTAAGAAGCCCAAAGTGGGACATTTCTTACTGAAACATGATTTTTCGTAGGACAATATGTAACCTCGACCAGTGCAACAGACATGTTTTCTTTATATCATCAGAATTAAGACTAAATGTTACAGTTTTTTAGTTGTTTCTGTGGTTTCTTATCACTTTAAGGTATTTTGGTTAAGGTAGTATAGTTTTCTGCAACAAATAGAGGACAATAAGAACATGTTTGTTCTACTATAAAGTCAGAACATGTAGTGTTTTTCACGTTTTTTGGCAGGACACAGCTGCCCAAATCAGGACTGTCCTACAGAAATCAGGACAGGTGGTAACCCTAGTCACTGGAGATCATATAGGGTCTGCAGAGGTAGAATAGCTTGGTAACAACCGAGCAGACTTCATAGCCCAAGAAGTCCTTTTCTGCTGACAGGTTCTAGTTTTCTGAATTTCTATAAACTGCTCAGGTCAACTACTGCAAGTGGTCTGTGGCAAAAAATCAACCTGGTTTGTTAGGCCCTCCAGAAAACACAGAATGCAGCCACTCCATGGCATGTTGTGCTCAAGCTAAAAAATGTGCAAGTCTAACAAAACCAAATCAGCAGCAGCCACCAGCATATGAAATGATTGCATTTATTCTGCTAATGTGTAACAAAGAAGTAAAATACAGTGCTATTTGCAGTCCCACTTACAATATTTGTGCAATTCCAGCCTGTGAGGATGACAGTCTATGGCTTACAAAACAGCCTGATGGGTTTTGTGAATGGTTGCTTCATCAGATAAGCTAACCTTTGTAACTGTGTCTTTAAATAGTAATGTCAATATTACAGGTGTTTATTTAAAGTGACAAGTAAGAACGAGGACAAGGATATAGGAAAGATGTTATTTTGAATGTCAAGCACCCACAGGGCAGATCTGTTATTATACAGGGAAAGACATTTGCATGATGATGTTAATTTTGTGGCACCCTTCAGTAATCAGTCACAGGAGGCAAAAAATATACATGTACTGTTCAGAAAGTGGCATATATTGGCATCAGAACCATTGTCAAAAGAGGTAGTGAAAACACCACCACAAAAGGCAGAAATTTGGTAGAAGTGTTGGTGCATTCACTACATCCTATGCCCTTGCTCTGTGGCTTCCCAGTCAGCCCAAAGACTGTTTTCAGTGTGGCTACTGAAGACACTGTTCGAGGTCATAAAGGCAACGTCATTCTGCATTGTAAATCTGCACAGACAATATGACATCTGACAGTTTATAAGCTGCTCTAATCAAGGGTTTATTAAATTGGCAGAATGCACTTACTAGGCTTTTGATGTTGGCAAGATGAAGAGGGCATTTAAAACCAATCTGGGCGAACACCTCAGTGAAATTTGTCATCAGGACCAGAACAATGTGCTTTATAAGCACATAATAGAAAGTGGAAAAAATGGGGTATATAGAATTCAATTGTGTGGTATTCAGGGAGTACTCCTGGGACTAAGAGGAGGTGACATAGATACAAAGATTTTAAAAAGGGAAGCATTCTGGATATATCAGCTATGTCATTTTAGAAATAAGTCTGATGTTCCTGAAATTGCTACTCATTGTGTTGCTAAATCATAATTTATACCTATTCTTCATGCAATTTTTTCCAAGTTTTTAAACTTCTCTATATTACTGCCCTATGTTTTCCACTAATTCCAAAAATTCTTCCCTTCCCCCATTGTGCTTCCTTCTGTTTACAGTTTTTCTGTGCTTTCAAACTCCCTCGAATTTGAAATTCTATATTACAGTTTGTACCATCTGTTATATAACCACGCAGATTTTTATGGGGTTAGCCGCCAGCATTTCTGCCCCGCTGGCACTGTGCACCTTCTGCCCCCTCTCCGCCCACCCACCCGTGGTTGGCACTTATATTTATAATCCACTCACCCGTGGTTGGCACTTATATTTATAATCAACACTGATCACCAGATCGGCTTTTTTTTTTCTATCTACCCAATTCCCCATTGGCTGCTTATATTTCTCTACTACTAGAGGCATCTGGTTGCGGCTCTTCCTACAAGTGCTGCAGCTAGCTAACCCTTTACATCCCCCTCCAGTGTTCTCTTGCCCTCACTGCTTGTACTATGGAGTCCTGGCCAACTTCAAAAATTTGGTTCATACTGTTCATACTTCTTTCACTCTGTACTGAGCTGCCAGAAGACCAACCTAGTCTGCTAGCACCACCGATGGTGGTTAACAGCTTGGCCTGCCCCACTGGAACAAAGCACCACTCTGTGCTACTTTACTCCCCCCACTGCCCTACATTCCCCTGTGCCACAAACACCTTGGCACCCACTCAGCTTATTATCCTCCTTAAGATAGTATCCTCTCCTATCATTCTGTCTCTCCCCCCTAAAACTAGTAAATGATTACTGTATCGCTCACCCAAGGGATGCAAGCTACCCCAGCTCCTCATTCTCTTGCTCGTTCTAGCATCTGGCGATATCCACCCAAACCCTGGCCCTGTATTTGCCCATCCACCAGCTGGTGCCCACCCAGCCACAAATCCACTTTCACTACCAAATAGTCTTAAAATCATCCACCTAAACATAAGAAGTCTTGTCCCCAAAATCTCCCTATTGCAACACGTGGTACATACCTACTCCCCTGACATCACTGTGATCACTGAAACTTGGCATGTCCAAAACCATTCCAGACCATGCTATTGCTATTCCTGGCTTTACAATATCTAGACAGGACAGGACCGGGCGAGGTGACGGTGTGGCTATCTATACCTCCTCTACCCACCAGATCACTCCCTCCTTCACAACTTCTGTTCAGTCATCCCATGAGGCTATCCTTTTAAAAATCTCCTATCCTCACACAGTCCCCATCATCATCGCTGGAGTTTACTGTCGCCCAGGACAGCCACATTCCAACATCACTGACTTGGTCTCAAAGCTTTCATAGTTTGCTAGCGGTGGTGAACTATTCATCCTGGGTGACCTAAATCTAAACTGGCTGGCCCCATCACTGGCTAATATCCACTCCACTATCAAAGCCTTAAACTTCCATCAGCTGATTCTGGAACCCACTTGTCTAAACCTTAAAACACTAAACCACTTCCTGATGGACCTGGTCCTCACCTCCCATCCCCATTGAGTAGTGGCTTCAGGGCTACTACCAGACTCTATCAGCAACCACCACATGACCTTTGTAGTGCAGAAAATAGATAGGCCTAAACACCCAGCTAAAACTATTTTCACTAGACCCTTCGCATCACTTGACCTGCAGTCATTGCTCTATGACCTTGCACAAGCTGACTGGTTCTCCCTTATCATAGCAGCATCAGCTGACAAGGCCCTTGCCTACTTCACCTCTAAGTTTCTTCAGGTTTGGAACTCCCGAGCCCCACCCTGTAAAACCAGGGTCCACGGCGGGCACCTCCCCTGGATCACTCCTGATCTTCTGGCTGCCAACGTGCTCATGACCTTGCATGGCACAAAGCCAAAGTCTCCAACTGCCCTGTTGATCACCAACATTACCGTGAACTTCGGAATGACTGCACTACAGCAATCCGCCTTGCCAAAGCCGAGCATTTCAAGTCTAATTTCCAAACTAATACAAACAACCCTTCTAAATTCTGAAAGGTTGTTCACTCCCTCTTCTCACCATCCTCTACCCCTTCGCCACCCATCCTCAGGCACAATCACTCTGTACTCTCTGAACCTATCGCCATTGCTGAATGCTTCAACTCCCACTTCGCCACCTGTTCTTCTTCTCTGCTAAGCACCTTCCCAAGTCCATCCCCTGCCCTGATGGCCCCCTCTTATGCCCCACATGCTGACTCACCCTCCACTGCTCTTCCTCCCGCCCCATGTTGCCCCCACATCCTGTCCCCTCCTCCCTCTGCTCCTCTGCCTGTCCCGCTCCTCCAAACCTCTCACACCCCCCTGCCTGTTCTCCTTCTCTCCTGTCCCTCCTGACACTACCCTTCTAGCTCTCCTGGCACTAAACCCTACTAAAGGCTCCTCGCCTTATGGCCTTGACCCTAGGCTCCTCTACCTCTCTGCTCCTGCCATAGCCTTCCCACTCTCCATGTTACTAAACCTCTCCTTTGCCACTGTTCTCTGTGTCTGGAAAACATGCTGTTGTCCTCCCCCTCCCGAAGTGGGGTGACTTCTCCTCTCCTGGGAGCTATCGTCCTATCTCTCTACTGCCAACCTTAGCTAAATTACAAGAACACATAGCCCTCAACAAACTCACCTTGTTTATCTCTGACTCCGCTTTCTTCACCCCCTTCCAATCTGGCTTCAGGAAATCCCACTCTACCTCCACCACTCTGCTATGGTTAACTAAGACCATCTCCTCAGGCGTTGACAAAGGGCACATTACCTCAGCTATCTTTGTAGACCTGGCCAAAGCCTTTGACACTGTCTCTCACCCCCTTCTCCTTCACAGCCTTTCAGCTGCTGGACTATCCCCTTCTGCTACAGGATGGTTCAGTGCCTACCTGTCGGGCAGGTCGCAATCAGTAAGAATAGTTGATGCTATCTCTACCCCCCTGCCTATAACCACTGGAGTCCCCCAAGGCTCAGTGCTAGGCCCCATTCTGTTCTCCATATTTTTGAATGACCTCCCCCTGGTCTGCACTGCATCCAGCATCCACATGTATGCTGATGATACAGTATTGTTTACCTCTGGCAATACTGTCACTGATGTCACTACCAGACTCCAGTCTGACTTCACTAAAGTCCAACTCTGGTTTAATTCTCATCAACTTTTTCTAAATGCCAAGAAGACAGTCTCCATGTCCTTTGGCACAAGGACTCGCTAGGCTAAGTCACCTCCCCACCTTCCACACCCTTGATGGAACTGCTCTTGAAGACTCCTCCTCCTCTTTCGGGTATCTTGGCATCTGGCTGGACAAACACCTTGACTTCTCTGTACACATTGATGCCGTTCTGAAAAAACTAAGGCCCAAGCTTGGGGCCCTTTACAGAAACCGCAGCTGCATCCCACTCGCCACCAGGTGTGAACTGGTATAGAAGATGATCATGTCCATTTTCGACTACTGCGACATTGTGTGTGATGCTGCCCCACAGTCCCACCTATCCAGACTGGACTCTTTCTTCAATTTCTTCTGTCATTTTGCTCTTGATGCCCCTCCCCACACCCATCATTGTGACCTCTACTGCTCTCTCAACCTCCTTCCCCTACACTTCCGGCGTGCGCGTCATGGTACTAAGGTCATCTCTAAATTCTGGCTTGGATCTCTCCCTTCATATATCTCCTCCTCTCTTGGCACCCCTACCCACTCCCTCTATTTCCTGAGATCCCAGGCTGACACTTGAACCCTCTCAGTCCCCTGCAGAACTCTTCCTCTGGCCAAAAAGCCTTCTCTTACCACTTGCCTAAAATGTGGAATGCACTCCCTCCACAAATCCGTCACTCCTCCTCCCTATATTCCCTTACCTTTGCTCTGCACAGTTACCTTACACCTACCTGCATCTGCTCCTGACTTCCTCCTTGCATACCTGTCTCCCTGTCTCCCTCTCACTTTTTTCTCTTCCTCTCACTCTCCTCTTTCTCATCCCACTACCCCACCTGCGCTTATAATACCCCTTATAGACTAGCTATTAAAAGGTGACTGGATCCTATGTGTTCACCCTTGCTGCATCTGCATCACCAGTGAACTGCCTGTAATGTATGTATGCATTGTCAGCCTTGAATCCTATGCGTTTGTCCCTGTACTGATTCTTTATGTACGCTGCTTCAGTGAACTGCCAGTACAGTAACTGTTGCATCAGCCTATTATGTACTCAATTGCCATGAACCTGTTTGAAATTGTATGTATGTATTCACCATCTATTATGCATGTATCGAAGAACTCTCACTCTGTACATCCCTCTCCCCATTTCCCCCAGGACGTACCATGAGACGAGCATTAAGTTGCTCAGTGTATCTTTCCTGGTGAAACAATTCAATAAATAATTTCAAAACAGTATCTGAATATGTCTTGTTATATAATTTATTTGTAACAAAAATCAAGCAAAAACTCATGTCTCTTCTAGTGATTCAAATGTATGTCTGGCTCTGTACTGTAACCAACTGGTAACCATTGAGTAACTGAAATGATGATTCAGTTGCAGCAATGATCTACATAGTGTATTATACTAGACATAACATGACCATATGTCAGTTAATCAATTGCGATTTTTAGCTGTATAACCAGATATTGATGGCACTTCCAATCACTGCAGAATTGTTTTGTTTTTAACCTGGTACAATTTTTGAATAAATTACATATTGTCACTTTAAATAAGCACTGGTACTTTGACATTACTATTTGAACACACACAGTCACACAGGTTAGCCTTTCTGATGAAGCGTGCATGTGCAAAACTGGGCAGGCTGTTTTGTGAGCCATAGGTTGGCATCCTAACAGGCTAGAATTACACAAATATTGGTCTTTATTTAGCAATGTGCATAGTGCTCCATGGAGGGCTGTGCACATGAATCATGTGTATGTCTAAGTGGGATGCACAGCCAGAGTATGCAGTGTGCATAAGCGTGGTGTATGTACGACCCTGGGAGGCTCCATGTGGGGGAGTGTTGAACGGCTACGCACTGCATGCACAGTGTAACATGGATGTACAGTCCAGTGTATGCCACAAAGATGTATGTGTAGACTGCAGCACATTTTTGTCAGGCAGACCCCTTCTGTAAGCTTCCAACCATGGCCCCATAAGCCACCATCCTATAGGGACATACTCAAATGTGCCAGCTATATCCAGCCCACTCTCCTCTGTGGGCACTCACATGCAATGGAGGTTGGTTGCTGCCAGTCCCAGACCCGTAGTGGGAAATTGTCCCCCATGTGTGAGTAGCAGCATTCATGTCCCTTTTAAGCATGCCATTTGGGCCATGACACACGAGGCAGCTGCAGTGGACACACCGCACTACACAGTACACAGCGTCCCCAATGCATGCCACATGTCAGCGATACTCTGTGATACAAAATTTCATCCCATCACCTGGTGCATGTTTCCAGTGATTCCATACACAGCAATGAAACATCCCCCCAAAAGGGGCATCCCTATACATCCCCACTCAAGTGTCATGGCCTGCCCTGTATGCACAAAGCAGATGACACAGTGTCCTTCTGACCAGTAAACTTTATAAATACTCTAAAGGCACCAGCAGGGCCATTACAACAGCAGAAACACTAAACAAATATATGCACATTATATTGCACAACAGGGGAGGTAGCTGTAATAGTACATGAGAGAAAAAAAATGTAGGTATTACTATGAACAAGTGGCGAGTTGTACAGCGGTCTCCTGACCTCCTAACTGGTAACATACTATGAATCCTATAGTTCATCTAGGGGTATACCAGGGTGAAACATAAGGAACATGGCCATGTGCCTCCATGAACACAGTGTTCTGCATTACAGAGTCTCAGCACATCATCCAGTGACCCGGACTTCACCAATGTTGTAAGCCACCCAAAATTGATTACAGTGCTTTCCTTATGGACATCTAGAAATAATAACAGGCATCTGGTTTGGAGCAGGGTCAATGTCTATGAACAAGACACAGTGTTTCTCTATGGACAGCCCCCCATAGACTGTGTCCATGAGGTGCCTGGCATGCACCCAAGCCTCCATGGGATGTGGCAAGGCACTGTCCTTTCCCAGTCTATGTTTGGCATAGATCTTGTCCAAGGCCACATTGTTCACCCAGTCCTCCCTGTACCTTTTGAGCTTGTCCCAGAGCACCTCTGGGAGGTAAGGATAGTATTGTACATGGTACTTCACCTTTACACGATGGCGAATGAGACTCTATGCCTGGGACCACTCAGGTACAGTGAATATGTGGCTCTGCTGTGCCCAACTTGGTAGCAGCCACTGTCCTTTCTGGTACTGGGTGAAGTGGTCTTCCCAGTGCCCTTGCCCTCACTGGCAGCAGCTGTTGCTTGCAGCAGTCCTGCAGGGCCATGTCCTCCTACCCTTGATACACCATGTTTCCTGGCCTGTGATCACCTTGATGGCCCTGCAGGAGGAGATATCACTGTGACAGTCATGGTGTCCACAGGGTGTGCTACCAATGCTGAAGAATGAGGGATCACCAGTGTGTTGGTGTGGACTTCACACTGGTGTTGCTTGGGTGGTGCAGATCCTGGTGCTGTGCTATGCCGTGGTAGTATCCAACATGCCAGTTCTGTTGTGGTCATCCCAGGTATGGGCAGCAGCAGTGTAGATGGCATCTGCATCTCACCTGCATTTCACAGAGCCACCAGCTCTAGTCATCTCCTTCTGATGTCCCTTGTACCCCGATATAACCTGCCCTGAATATGGATGCTGTAATCGGCATGCACCTGGGTGGCAGCCTCAGTGCTTGAATCCCTACTGGATCATAATATTGCAGATACCACACACAGAAATACTGTGCGGCTACCACCGCATGTGTGTTTACAGCAACAGGGGAATTACAATGATAGAAAGTATCACTACCCCCGACACTCACCAACAACAAGGAAGTGGATGTAGTCACAGCTGATCCAGTGCTTGGTTGAGTTGCTCCCATGGTGGAGTGGTTAGAGCACCTGACCCAGCAGTGGATGGGGTTGGGGGGAAGTGGTTTTATTCCAATCTAAGGAATCTTTTTTTTAACAATTATATTTCTTGCCCCTATGTCCACACCCCCCTCAGAGTTGATTATAATAGTTCCATGGGGTTGGGGGTATGGGGGGACAAAGCCCCTGCAAAGCACAAGAAAAACAGTCGGGTGTTGCCTGATGCTGTATTGTGCCATGTGGTCTTGTTGTGTACAGATGTCTGTGACATTACAACCCCATGCCACTTCAATCCCTCATTATCAGCCATTCCAGTGTTGCTAGGGGTACCATCCCATCCTGTGGGTCTCCTCTCTTGGCCATGTTGACAACCAGCGAACATGACACAAAGACTAATCCATTGAATATCATACCCTGCCTTAACTCAGCTACATAGCATCTTCCCCAATACTGCATTGTTAGCAGGACAGGGCTGCTGACCATTCCCATATGCATTTGTATCCATCTGTAAGAGCATGCATACATTCCAATGTGCACTATATTCTGTGTCTACACTGCAACCTCCCATTGGGGTGGATATATCCTGGGTACCGAATCGTTATGTCAACTCTGAGTGGCATGCTGGGTGCAGTAGACACACTGGTCCCTCTGTGTCCCTTGTTTCCCCACAATACAAACAGCCAGGTTACTGGCTGAAGATGTTTGCCCAGCTGCATGAGTCTGCTATGCCCCATGCACACCACACCCACATTAGGTGAGTGAACCAATCACAGGCAAGCAGCTGGGGTGGATAGTGACACCCCATGAATACTGATGGGGTACGGCAAACACCTGACCATGATTCATGCTTTCAAGCCAGTCAAAGATGGACCCTTTCAGAGTCTTTCATGTGGTGTGGTCTGCCTCATACATATGCAGCCAGGGGATCTCAAGCTATGGTGTGCTTGGCAGTGGTGACCTCATGCCCAGAGCCAGAGTGCATGGGAGAGACAGTGGTCAGTCCTGACCACTGGTACAGTGCCATACACATCCCCTCTCTGCATGCACCTACTGTGCCCACACTGGACAGGTGCATACACCATTGTATATGTGGTCTGTGGCTGCACAACCCCTACACTGGTGGGTCATGGGACATTGGCGTTGACATCACATCACCAGCTTGGCATTCATGGTTGTGGCCTTGTATGTTACATTGCAATGTTACCAAGCTGGCAACCCCACATGCAGGTATGACTGTGTACATCAGGGTGCTATATGTTCTTGTTGGTGTGGATCACCATATGTGGTGGGGTCAAATGGCATTTCTGCTTCTGGCAGTCCTTCCCATGCCTTGCTCTACATGCTGCAGTGCACTGTTATGCACCACATTATCCACACATGGGATGTTTGTGGATTCCGCACGATTTGCTCACCTTGGACACCTGTACACCCCTCACTATGCCCAGTTTGGCCATAAATGTCCATGTTTGTGAACAGAGGCCATTGTAAGTAGCACTGCATTTTACTTCTTTGTTGCACTTTATTAGAATAAATGCAGTCCTTTGTTACACTGGTCAATGGTGCTGATTTGTTTTTCTTAAGACATGTGAGGCCCCTACCCATCCTCCAATTGGTCATTTCATACCAGTGACCTCACTTCCCCAGCAGCACATCCACAAACAGTATACCTCAAAATGTGTATTCTTAGTTTCAAACCTTTTTGTTCAGATTACTTGTAATTTACCACATTACCTCCCAGCTGAGCAGCCCTCCTTCTCAAGCTTCTGTGGACAACTCAAGACTCGTGATAGTAACAATAAGAAGGAGGGGGCATGCTGGCTATGAGAATATTGAGGATAGTCACATCAACAGCTGTATGTGTGATTACAGGAGATATATGCTAGAAGTCTAGACTACTGAATACATGCTGGGGAAGGGAGAAAAATATGAAGTCTTGGTCTGAGGGGCAGTGTAGGCACCAGATATTGGTAAATGCCAGTTCAAAGATAAGACATCACCAGGATCTCTGTGCCAATCCATGATGTTCATAATGATATATGAGCCCTCCTATGAAGTTCTGGTTTCCCAGAGGACCTGTTTAAGATGTGGACCAGCACCAAGTTATAGTCTCTTCCCCAAATCATGTGAGTTTAGGCATTTGGGGTAAGGTCACCCAGGGTTTGCATTAGCATGGTAAAAAAGCCCCAGGGAGTCCTGGTAAGGAGTATATACTTTATATATTGACTAGAAGGAATTCTGTATCTGGAGTGTGCACCTTGACAATCATCTACTAGCCTTCTGCATCTTAGAAGGTGTCAAAATGTGTCCACTTGAGACATCAGTGGAGCAATATGGACACCCATTCCTATTTTGGGGGTGCCCCCTGCCTTTCCACAGCACCCATTCTCTCTGTAGCTTGATAGCCTCCCCCTGGGTAAGGTAAGCCTCTTGGAGGAAGGCTATATCTACCGTCAACCTCCAGAGATCAGTCAGCACCTTCTTCTGCTTGATTGGGCTATTGAGGCCTTTGACATTCCATGAAAACAGTTTATCCTCTTTCACCATGGTAAGTATATGGAACTATCAATGTTTGACTGGATAGTGAAAGCCCCTGCTGGGACCTAATCCATAGTCCTATCTGGTTGTGCATTATGAGAGACGAGGTGACACTAGGCTCCCTACCAGTACCAGAAAACATCTCCAGATGTAGCTTTGTTATTATGTGTGATCTTCATACTAAATATCAAACTTTCATCCCTTTATGTTGCCTTTAAATGCAATGTACTCAGTACAGCAAGGATAGTTACTAGATGAACAAGAGAAAAAAAAACATAAGATGAAAAACTTAAGAGATCTGTTTGAACTGAACCAGAACAGGTATTCATATTCCATTTGGAAAATAAGCCCTTGACAGTGCAAAGAACAGGAACATTTATACAGGACAGAATAATTGCACTGAGGGTTTTCCCCATGAACCTCCTCCTTCCTGCCTGCTCTATAACAGATACACCCTGGCTGAAATTACAGCACTGTCCAGTGTTCGCACACTGTCTGATCTTTGCCTGCTACCGGTACCATGTCCGAAAATGGATGTCTATAATACAGTAGTGCCAGCCAGAATGCAATGCAGTGCCTAGCAGTACTGCTGCAAAAGGCTGTAGTATGTTGCAGGGAACAGTGTCATTCAATGGCAATGAAGACTTTTTGTCATGCAGTATTTTGTGACGTCATTTACTGTCAGTTACTGCTAGGGATGGGGCATAGGATGTGCAAAGTTGGGAAACTCCACTCCATGCATTAATGTGTGGCTTTTCTTCATTTCACAGAGATAATCTGTGGTGTGAAGCCCAAATTCAGAAGTGGTATAGCGTAGTGGTCTAAGACTCTGAGCTGCAAACCTGGAGACCTGGGTTTGAATTCCACAGCCCCCACTTGCATACTGTGTGTCCCTTAGCACGTCACTTAACTTCCTTGTGCTCCCAGGGCACACCTGTAAACAAGCTTAAGCTTAGTGTGTGTCTCCTGATTAAAAAAAAAATAAATAAACAAATTTGTCCCCCCCCCCAAAAAAAAACTCAGCAAAATTTTGGAGTTTGAATAAAATTTCTTGGTGTCTAGTGGTACTCCTCCCATGCCGATCATTGTCCTGAACTCCTGATGTAAAATTAAATTCCCTAGTGTCTAGTGGTCCCCTCCCAGCCAGTCACCATCCAAACTTCTGATGTCAAATTCAATTCCCTGGTATCTTGTGGTAATAAAAGAAAACAGAGCCGCTACTCAGTATGTGGTGTACAAAGTACCAGTTGAAAGCAAAAAACATAAACTCTGGGATACACTAACACGAAGCCAAACACATTTTTTAGAAACAGCAGATAGTCTTTAATTCAAAATCAGCATACCCTCACAGCAAAAATCATGGAGACAAAAAACACTCAACGTTTCACGCAGACACACCTGCGCTTTATCAAGAGAATAAAGTGCTACACTGCCTTACATGATTTTATAGTGCTACCATCAGGTGTTACTAATTTAAATAGCATAATAGCTTCCATTCACTGATTTCTGTGACACACTATACAATTAAATAACAATATTTGCCTTAAAACAATACCATATTATTTACACAGTCTTATATAGCAATATTACCAATATTTTATACATAATATAAGAAAAGGGTGGGAGTGGAAAGGAAGGGAAAAGAGGGGAAGGGAAGAAAAGAAAGGGGAAAAAGTTTATTTTTTTTTTGTTTCACACCACTGAGTGCAATAATTTATTGAAACACAATCAGTACCCATGTAACATTTAATTAGATTGCCACAATAACTTATAATTGATTTTAAACTGCATATACACCAGGCTGAATTTCATTGTGTTTTGTTTTTATTTTATTTTACAGATGATGCTGCAACTCTATCTTATCATTTAATCCTGGCACATAAAGTGCCTATAATTTAAAAATCCAATAGTTTTCTTTTCTTGCCAAAACATTATTTAAATCTCCCCCTCGAGGTCCTAACTTAGCTTTATCAATCCCTATAAACATCCAATTATATAGAGCAGGTTCAGAACTACAATGAGAGTGTTGGGCAGTAGTGTATTCCAAGTTCCTATTGACCCCAGACATATTGTGAAATCCATACCAAGAGGGCAGTTTGTACGTGCACGTAGGAACTGCTCCACGGTAGTGGGATTCAAACACTCAGATTTTGCACACACCTTCGGTAGTGGATGTTTAGATAAACCCCTCGTGCTTTGCTCTTGGGGTTTATTTAGCATCCAACACCTTGGGTTTTCATTACACACACCACCCCATATATTATTCTCTGTGTTGCAACTCTAGTTACTGCATTGTACCCTGAGTGGCCCTACGGCATGTCTGTAGTTTGCCTGAAAGTGTGCATAATGGAATTGAAATTGTGCATATTAAAGCATCAGTGCATGTTACAGAGAACATTTTGCCCTATTATTTTGTTTTCCATTTTAGATTGCCCTTTACCAACTTTATTGTATAATACCCTCCTTTCCCCTTTTGAGTCTGCTTTAGAACTATTTTTACATTCAAAATAATAAAAGGAGCACAACTTTTAATATGGCTCAGACCAGATTTTCATCAGAATTACCAGCTGTTTCAGAACACCACTACTGCCAAAGGCTTGTAAAAGTGTGGGAGGTACAAATACTGTATGTGTATGAATGCAAAGAGTTCCAGAACTGCAACACTGGGGAGATGATTAGGGTCCCCTTATGCATTAACTGTGATACCACACATGCAGTATAAATGGCCAAGTGCCGTGTGGGAAATTCTACATAAGAAGGACAAAACACAAGTTTAAAGAAAGGATGGGGGAACATGTAAGAGCAATCAACAATGAGGACTTGGAATATGCTTTAGCAGTCCACATGAAGGGGATTAAAAACAAAGATGACCATACCATATAATCTGCGGGACTGGAAAATGTAAAATTGGAGCCTAGAGAGGGAAACAAGGAACTGTCTCTCAAAAAGAGTGAGTCCTATTGGATTTATCAGCCTGGGGCACACAATATTGAAAATGGTTTCAATGAAAACATTGAACTGTCACTACATCTGATTGAGAAACATTAATATACTAATGTCCATCTGGTTTCTTTTGTTCTTTCCCTTACAGGTTGAAGAAGATCTTTTTCCATGGTGCGACACAGATTGTGAGCTCCTCTTGAATCAGATACCCTCTGGTACTAGAATTCAAAGTTTGGAGATGTGTATATTCCTTTTGGAATCATGGAGAGACCCTTTCCAAGCTGTAAACCCCGGGGTTAGTACACCCATGACATGGGGTTTACTATTTCATGGCTTTTTTCACTCTCCTTATCAGCATCTGTTTTTAGGCCCCCCCACCTCCCCACCCCCACTGGTGAGAGGTAATCTGGCTTTTCCCAAATGACTTGACCTACCTGCTTCTTAGTAAAAATAAAAAAAGATTCTTGGGACATAGCCACTTGTCTCTGGTGTGCTGTGTGTGGATCCTGTTGCTTTATTATCTGTGTTTGGTTTGTTTATGTTTTACCCCTGTTTCCCCCACCCCAGGTCCATCACAGCGACATTATTACTTGAATGTATGCAGGAAAGCAACCTTACAAATTAGTATGCTGATGGACTGTTTTTTTGCGTGCAGGTGCTCTCTCTTCCATCTACTTTTGGTGTCAGTTAGAAATAAACATAAGTGTAGCAGAATGAAAATGGAATTGAAAAAGAATGTAATAGAGTGAAACTAAAAAGTACATGAGGGATTTTAAATGGGCACGGGGTCAAAACCCCACAAAACAAAAACAGCACGGCAAACGATGCCGCAAGCAGAATGTCATCTATACAAATAAGCAAAAAAAAGCACTGACAGATACAAAATGCCGAGCACACCAAAAGAATCAATGAAAATAATATACAATTTTTGTGTTTATGGTGGTGGTGGGGGGGTCTGCCACCTGCACCCCACAAAATTATTATAATCAGCTTTGAGGGATGTGGACCTCGGGGATAAGGAGAAACTCTAGGGGAAGGAAACTTTGTGAGCCCCCCCCCAAAAAAAAACAAAATTTACAATATCATAAGAAGGGGAACCAAACCCTGTTATCCAGTTCTTCACCACTCTCCATGGGAGCAGCTCAAACAGGCATACCACCTGAAGCTTCTTCAGCCCTTCCTCCATCTCATGGACAGCAACAGGGATAGCGGTAATTCACTATCCTTATATTACCCCTGTCACTGTCAATGCTTTTAACATTTGAACAGCATGGTTTCTTCTGCATTATCATTGAAACAGCATCCTGACCTAGTACCTTTTAAATATGCTTAAAATATACATGTGCCACTAGTTTCAGTTTGTCTGTTTATTTTATACACAAGGGGTATAGCACTAATTTGATTCAGCATGATTGTTGAATGAAATGTAAATGAGTTTTGCAATTAATTACTGCTGGATCAAGTAGTATTTAAGGAGTCTGTGCCCTAGAGGGCACTATTCATTTGAAAAAGCTATACTGGTGAAACATCACAAATTGTTGGTTACCACTTCTGTGATCTCTATCTGTGTCTATTGGACTTCCAATAAAATAAGGTGAAGTTACATTCTGATTGGATTCTATTTTCTTCAGCAATAGATTGGGTCAGAGTGCTGTGACTTGACCTCCTGTGCCTTTGAAATGTGTCACAGTGTACCTGTACCTCTGAACAGCCTCACAGCTTTGTCTTACCTGTGATCTATAAAGGGGCAGCATCACCTCCTTGTTCCTGCTGGCGATACCCCTTCCTCTACACCTCAACATCCCACTAGCCCTTCTGACTGCCTTGTCTTACTGCCTGACAATTTTTAGGTCATCTGATATGATTTACCCCAGGTCTCTTTCCTACTTGGCTTTATCAATATCACTCCACCCGTTTTATACTCTACTCCCATGTTTCTATGGCCAAAGTGCATTATTTCACATTTTTTTAGCATTAAATCCCAACTGCCATATCCTTGACTACTCCTCCAGTCCTTTCTGAGCCCTACCTATCCTTTCCACCTCCCCTGAGTCTCCACACTGTTATAGATTTTAATGTTATTTGCAAAAAGGAAGACCTTTCTTTCTAGTTCCTCTGCTATGTCACTTATAAAGACATTGATGAGGACCGGTCTCTGCACTGATCTCTGAGGTACCCCACTGGTCACCTCCCTTCCTCTGAGTGAACTCCATTTACCACTACCCTCTATGTCCTATCCTCTAACCAGTTTTTCTCCCAGGTTATCACCTCATTACCCACCCCCAAGTTCCCCAACTTGCTTACCGGTCTCCTATGTAGAACAGTTGAATGCCTTGCAAAAATCCAGGTAGGCCAAGCCCCTTGCTCCTCCCTGATCCAACTCCTTGGTTATCCAGTCAAATAAATCTATCAGATTTGTTTGGCATGACCTCCCCCCTGAAAAACCATGCTGCCTTGGATCCTGTAATCCACTGGATACAAGATAATTCACCATATGTTCCTTTAGTAGCGTTCTGATGCCTGCACTAACAGAATCCAGTAACTACCTACATTATGTCAATATAAGGCAATAAATCCTTAGAACTGCAGTTAAAAGCTTGACTCAAGAAAGCTCGGAATTTCTAGTGTTCAGATTTTTCTCTTAAATTTAGTCTGCATAAGATCTTTAAAAGCTACAAAAGTATTGGAGCTCAGATCCTACGGGAAAATGTTGGATCATTTGTAAGTTTCAGTCTAAGCTTTGCCAAGCTATAAAGAATTTGTTTTAATGTTGAATTTTCACCGCTTGCGTTCCTGTTGTACTGGGTCTTGCTTGTACACATTTTTACTGTATATTTACCCAAGATATAGCAGATGAGATGTAATCTGTCATTTGCAATGGGGTCCAGATTCTACACAGTTTTATACTGCATGTACCCCCGATGGTAGAGGTGAGATGTGGTATCTCATTTTTAGTATGGAACCTATTTTTAAAATGTATTTTTCTAGTGCAGATCATTTTTAGATGCAACATTTCCTTTCCAGTGTGGTTCTTCAGTAGGGTTCTGTATTTACACAGTTTTGCAATGTATTTACCCAGACTATCTCAGCAAAGATGCAATATCTCATTTTCAATGGGGTCCTGTTTTACACATTCGTATACTGTATTTACTCAGGATAGCACAGCTCAGATGCTATCATGTTTTCAGTGATATCCTGCTTTTTCCAATTTTTACTCTGTATTTACCCAGGATAGCACAGATAAAAAGCAATACCTTGTTATAGATGGGTCCATGCTTTTGCCAGTTTTTATAATGTATTTACCCAGGATAGCCCAGTTGAAAGGCAAGTGACATTTTCAGTGGGGTCCAGCTTTTACAACATACTTCTCCCAGGATAGAGCAGCAAAGATGTACAATTCAGTGGGGACTCTGCTTTCTGGGGTCCTGCTTTTATCCATTTTTACTAACTATCTATCCAGGATAGACTAGATGAGATGCAAGATCTCATTTTCAGTGGAGTCCTGCTTTTACACACTTTTAAATTGTGTTTGCCCAGGACAGGCCTACTGAGAGGCAATATCTGATTTTATGTGGGCTCCCACATTTTGACCCCAAATTTTCAAGTCTTTTTATGACCTGATGTTATAATTCAGACAGGTGGAATTGTTAAACCCTATCCAAAAGGTGATTTCACAGTGCAACTTTGAAAACGTGTTTCAGGGGGGATTTGAAAAATGGCACCTGTTATGTTCGGAAGGTGGAGTAACACAAGGTGTATTAGAAACATTAGGGATCAAAATCTGCAAAAATAAAGTTATGAGTAAACATTTGAACAATTCAACGTTTCTTCATAACTTAGTTGTTTTTTTTACATTTTGACCCCACATTTTCAACACTGACATATTTGACTCCTCCTCCTTCTGAACATGACAGATGTCATTTATAAAATACCAGCTGAAACATCATTCCATGCCACAAGTGCAAAACCACATTTTGGCCAGGATTTGAAAAAATGTCACCTGTCACATTCATGAGGTGGTTTTAAAGAAATGGCTGTTGAAAATTTGGGGTCAAAATATTCAAAATTACCAAAGTTGTAAGTGTGCATTGAACATTTTCAATTTACATTCATAACTTTGTTGACCCACAATTTTCAACCTAGTCTTCTTATGACCTACCTTGTGAACCTAATAGGTGAATTATTTTCAAATCCAACTTGAAAGGTGATGTTGTGGAGTGACTTCAAAATACCCTTTTGGGCCAGATTTGAAGTATTTCACCACCCTTGTTCATGAGGTGGGGTCCCAAAAAGCTATGTTGAAAATCTGGGGAAAAATATTAAAAATTACCAACGTATGAGTACAAGTTCAAAACACATTCAAATACTGTACATTGAACCACATCTATGATTTTCTTAGTTGCAGGTCTGGCATTGAAGAGTGAAGACGTGTCTCTAGTTCAGAGAGAATTATAGCATTGAATCCTCAGTAGGTAAGTAAAAGGTGGGGTGTGTGGTGGTGGGTGCAGAGTGGGGGGTTGGGTGGGGGTCAGGAATGGTGATGGGTGTGGCAGCAACAACAGACATTGATTGGCCATTTCTGTTCTCACAGGGTGTATTAAAATAAAAAAAGACTACAGGGGATAGCTTTCTTTATTGCAGGTACATCACTAGGGATTGGACATCCCAGTGACAGTTTAAGCTCTACAGGCATAGGAAGTGATGAGATGAAGGGTTACTTGGCAGAGGGTGGGATTACAGGAATTAAAAAAAAAATAAAAGACTATGAGGAATAGTTTTCTTTTATTTCTGATACTGACACTAGGGACTGGTTACCCTCTTGTCGCTGTCATAACTGGTGGCCTGGGGGTTGGCTCCCCAGTGTCACACGTGAAAAGGAGCTGGGTGGGGAAGAACTTGCCTGCACTGGGGATTGGGCACCCCAGTGTCAGAAAATTAAAACAGAATGAGGAAGCAATGGTAGGTGCAAAGGATACTTGGCAGAAGGTGGGAGGGATTGTTTATACAGTGGGAGGAGGACCACAGCAGGCTATTAGGGATGATTTTCTTTATTTTGGGTACCGACACTGGAGATTGGGCACCCCAGTGTTGGAAAGGAAGGGGGAAGTAATGGGAGGTGGGAGGACTACTTGGCAGAAGGTGGGAGGGATTGTTTTTATGTTGGGGGGGTGGAGGACTGCAGCAGGTTGATAATGGTGCTTATCAGCTGTGCTTGCTGAGTGGCATTATGCTGATAAAAGAAAACAGCCACCCTATGATTCAGGCAGCTCTTTTCTTTGAACTTTATACAGTTTACACCCAGCAAGCCAGCAGAGTATCAAGATCAGCATGGCTGATGAGTGTATAACCAACAGGCCCAGTAGAGCATCATGATCAGCCTGGCTGATGATTGATCTGACACAGATGAGCCTCTTACAGACTGCCCTGCATTGGATCGACAGCGAAACACCTGTCAAAATCCAGTATCATACCAACATGTTTGCTTTACACAACCACAAAAAAAGAAAGTGTATTGCAGATAACATTTGCTCAGACTTCCTTGAACAATATGGTTCATGTCCCTAAAGATAATTAAACTTGCAATCCATTTATTTGTAGGCTTGTCCTTTCACCCGCTGCACCATCCAGCAAAAAACAGTTTTTATTTGCACAGCGATGATATACATACTTGTACTGTGTATTTCAGCTTTTCTCAGCATTTCTTATTCACAGCCTCAGTTCTTTCAGAATGGTTTAGACTAAGTTATTTTAACGATTGCATCATCCTCTTTAAGTTTATTACCCCAAACATTAAAACTTGGATACAACACAACATTTAAAGTGATGAGCAATAAAACCTGTGATATTTTGTCAGTGTGCATAAAAAAGCAGTGCTAACAGTGTTAGACAAAAAGCTCAGTTGTTGATCAGATGCACAGCAAAATGGATGTTCAAGAGTTACTACACATGATAAAACCACAACCACTCTCAATATTGCATCAGTTTCGAAGACTTGACCTTAAATGAGTCCTCACTCCTAAACTACTGCATTTGCAAAAATGTATTAAGGCTTAGATTCTTGAAATTAAATTACATACAGTATGAGACCAAGAAGAAAACAAATAGATACAATCAGAAAGGAATAATGCAGGGGCCTGAGATTAATTGAATGTTTCAGAAAAGCGGCTTTTAGCAGAGATGTTGCGAAGCTTTAATTTGCTGATAAAGTTCAAGCAAAGTTGCCAAATTCACCTCCTCAAATATTTTCACAAAGTTTTTCTGTTTAACTCATTTCCTTCTAGAACATGCCTGTAGTTGGCAGCAAATGTACTGCAGTGTATCCCAGAATGACTACAGAAGTCACCTACAGACTCCTGTGTGCCCTAGTAACGTCTGGAGATGTCACTCACATGTTTTAATATTACTTGCCAGCCAGAATTGATTAGAATTGACTGCATAGCACAATTAGAAGGTAAGGTTGTGTTGAACAACTTAGCCACTGACACTTTGTGTGTATCATCTTCACTTTAGGAGTTATTCACATTTACTTATGACATGGTGTGTATGGCAAACATTTTGTCCATCAAGAACCACCTAAGCACTTTGAAGACGACACACATTTTGGGTATCTCAGCCAGTATAAAACAAAAACCAAACTGAGCACAATTGATTGCATGACACCATTGGAAAGGCAATTTTGTGTGGAACACTTTTGCTGCTGATACATTGTATGTATCATGTTTACTTTAGAAGTTATATGCATTTGTTTATGGTATGGTGTGTATGGTTCAGATTCGTCCCTCAAACCTCACCAATGCACCTTAACTAAAATGGGGAAAAATTATGTTTAATACTACAGAAATAGCTGGGTTTTTTTTGCAAACAAATTATTAAAACTACATCTAATGTCTGGATGCTTAATTTGGTGTTGATGTGTTACATATTTCCCCCCAAAAAACGCTTATGGTGCATTTTTTAGTGGAAAAAATATTTTTTCTTCTGTTTCAACCAGCATAGAACAAAAAAACTGAAATTAACTATTATTACTTGCATCCCACCATTGGAAAGGTAATTTTATGCTGTACAAGTATGCCACTCATACTTTGTGTCTAGCACTTACAGTTTTTGTGCTATTAGCATTTGTTTGTGGCATGCTGATTATGGCTTGATTTTGCTTAGAAAGGCCCAGGATTCACTGTTAACAGTATACAGGAGACAAGTGCTGCAACTTCGGCATTAGCACATTTACCTTGCAATTTCACCTATAACTTCTCCCTGTGGTACACCAAGCAGAAGTTGGGTCAATTTGTCTTGCAGCTTCATCTAAAACTACTGCCATTTTCAAATCCTGGCCAAAATGTTCTTTTTTATATCCTGAAAGGTGATTTCATGGTTCCTGCAAGAAATCATCTTTGGGGCAGCAGCTGAATATTTTCTCTGATCCTGTTCATGAGGTGGGGTCATATGAAGGCTAAATTGAACATTTGGTGTAAAAATATAAAAAAAAAAATAAAAATAAGGTTGTGAACCTACATTGAATTTTGAGAATGCAGGCTCATAACTGCGGGCTTCGCAAGCTGCTCCTGTGGCCTTGGTTCTCTCCGAGCAGGCCACAGCTAACAGACCACCCGACTGACCCCCGGACAGTTTCAGACAGCCCATCTGCGGGCTTCCCAAGCTGCTCCTGTGGCCTTGGCTCTCTCTGAGCAGGCCACAGCTAACAGACCACCCGACTGACCCCCGGACAGATTCAGACAGCCCATCTGCGGGCTTCCCAAGCTGCTCCTGTGGCCTTGGCTTTCTCCGAGCAGGCCACAGCTAACAGACCACCTGACTGACACCCGGACAGATTCAGACAGCCCATCTGCGGGCTTCCCAAGCTGCTCCTGTGGCCTTGGCTCTCTCCAAGCAGGCCACAGCTAACAAACCACCTGACTGACCCCTGGACAGATTCAGACAGCCCATCTGCGGGCTTCCAAAGCTGCTCCTGTGGCCTTGGCTCTCTCCGAGCAGGCCACAGCTAACAGACCACCCGACTGACCCCTGGACAGATTCAGATACGCACCGGACCTCCGAAACTTGTGGTTTTGAATGCCACTGTTTTGACTGGATGACCAGTGGAGGAACCAGGCACTGACTGGCAGCTGTACTCCTTGGCTGATCTTCCAATGCCTGGCACTTCCTGATCTCAGGGAAATCTCTTTCTGTGCTTTGTTCTGGACTGAATTTTTGTTAATGTAATCTACATATGTTATGCATCAATTGGTCTTACTTTACCTGCCAGCTTAGCTAGTCTATTATAAGCCACTAGTCTAGTCTCTCGGTGATACTTAATGCTGTGCAATCTAGTGCTGGACAAACTGTATTGTATAGTAGCTGATGTTTGACTGCTGGACCTAGCTACTGAGCAAGACTGCTGCAGTTTTCCATTTCTGCCCTACTGACAAACCCTGCCCCTTCCCCACACTGGTCACTCTGCTAATTATTAATCTCTCTGCCCCACTTGTAATGCTGTCTTTCTAAACACCCTACTTTCTTCTCTGCCTTACCTACAAACCCTTCCCTTACACCCCCCTGCTGCTGTCCTCCTCAGATGTCCCGGTGACAAAGCACAGACCCCCCCCATTAACTGCTCTTCTAGCTCTAAATAATTGTCCTGCATTTACCACCTCTTTACCTCATGCTTTGTCCTACCCCATTGCCTGCCCCCACTGAGCTTGCTATTGTACTCTAGCTGTATTTAATCCTCTGTGTTTCCCTCCTTGTTCCACAGACATCCCATCTGCAGGCTTCCCAAGCTGCTCCTGTGGCCCTGGCTCTCTCCGAGCAGGCCACAGCTAACAGACCACCCGACTGACCCCTGGACAGATTCAGACAGCCCATCTGCAGGCTTCCCAAGCTGCTCCTGTGGCTCTGGCTCTCTCTGAGCAGGCCACAGCTAACAGACCACCCGACTGACCCCCGGACAGATTCAGGTACACACCAGACCTCTGAAACTCAGGGTTTTGAATGCCACTGTTTTGACTGGGTGCCCAGTGGAGGAACCAGACACTGATTGGCAGCTTTACTCCTTGGCTGATTTTCCAACGCCTGGCGCTTCCTGATCTCAGGGAAATCTCTTTCTGGGCTTTGTTCTGGACTGAATTTTTTTGCCCACCCCCCCTCCTCCTCACAGTATTAAATAGACCCTTACTCCACCCCTTCCTCAGCCTAGCAGCAGATTGGTCACTCCACTGCTGCACATTTTCATGCTATTGGCCTCCCTGTCTTCAATACCTGACTTGACCCACTTTCTCACTGCCCCTTTTTAAAGCAGTCCCACCCACAGGATCATACATTTGCTCTCAACCTTTTCTCCAGCCACTCCATCTAACTCCTCTCAATTACTGCTCTACCTGGCCTATTGTTAGGGACCTCACCCTAATTCGACTATATACCCTTTCAACTATAAACCAGCTAGCAGTTAAAGCAGGCCAGCAACACCAAACAAACTACCATGGGGTGCAACCGCCTACTACTACTCCTCACTACCTCTTTTGGCATTGCTGGTACCATACACGTCCTTTTGTTCTGCAAATTTTGGACTCCCCGCTGTTTTGTCTGACCCTTTGTATGAATGCCCTTTATTAATCCTCACTTTCCTTCTCTCCCTCAGGAGAGGAACTGCCACCTAGGCTCCCAGCTCCTAAGCCACGGGATTCCCAGCTACCGGGCAGTCAGCGCCCCTCTAGCCGACGCTCGAGACTGCAGACATGGACCCAAGGTCCTACAAGGTATGGCAACTGCCGCAACCAACTGGATTGCGAGTGCCCTCTCAGACCACGCTCTGACTGGTCCCTGGTGGAAGCCAGCTTCTGCTCTTTGATTTTAAACCCTAAAAATGTTTATGTTGGGACAAATGTTGGGACAAATGTTAAAAAGCCGAAGTGTTAACCGAGTCTGTAATTGAAAGGACCTGAACTGTTGTTTGGGAAAGAAATCTAGTGTTTACAGCCCTTTCCCTGCATACGTGCACTGGCCCTAGACACTTTTGGGTGCCAAAGTAATACACGTCCTTTTGTTCTGCAAATTTTGGTCTCCCCGCTGTTCTGTCTAACCCTTTATGTGAATCCCCTTTATTAACCCTCACTCTTCTTCTCTCCCTCAGCCGAGGAACTGTTGCCCAGGCTCCCAGCTCCTAAGCCGCAGGATTCCCGGCTACCGGGTGGTCAGCGCCCCTCTAGCCGACGCTCGAGACCGCAGACATGGACCCAAGGCCCTACAAGGTACGGCAACTGCCGCAACTTTTTCGACCACCCCCCTCCCCCACCTCCGCTGATTATTAAATACAGTAGCTCCTGCCAAAATATTAGTCCACGTCCCCTGGCGCAGTGCCCCACCAATAGAGACTTAGCTCATGATCCCCCTCTTCTCTGTCCAGCCTACGGTATCCAACTCTTAGGGCCTCGCCTTACTAAAACACATAGGCTGTCCTTGGCTGTGCCTTCACCACTAAATATTTTTAATGCTATCAAATTCGGGTCGACCTGGATCAGAAAGCTACTGATAAGCTGCATTAATCCAGCAACCCCACTGGCCCCTGGGCTAATTGAGTGGCTCCTTTTTTGAGGTACCATCATGTCGGGCCCTATATGGCTCCTTATACTGCCCCTTCTTCTGCTGATACCAGCTGCCCAACATTGGACACCTGAACTACCATCACGTTTGGTCTACAACGGCACCTTGTGCTGTATACCACATGGCAACTTATCCTTTAATTGCCTCCATGATTCCAAGTACCGATACCTCGTACCCTGCTCTTGGGCCACACATACCAGTAGTACTTATAACAGTCCCCCACCACAAGGCCCACCTCCCACCCTGCAGACTTCTATCTCCTCCCCGCCTATTGTGGTAGGGGTACTAGCTCTTGCTACAACAGATCAGCTCTTCTATGGTGGCTACTTTCCAGTCCCTAAAAACATCAGATCTACTAGATGGGAGAAAGGCAGGAATTACAAGCTTATAATTAGCGCCCTTAGAAAATCCTACTTATCCTCCTGCTATGTTCAGGCAACGTAGAACTCAACCCTGGCCCCCCAGAAGCTATTGCTTTGCCAGCAGAACTAGCAAATTTAAAAGGAATAAGCTTCTTGCATATTAACGTATGTAGCCTCCTTAAAATGATAACCTTAATACAAACCTGGGTAAATCATACCTCTCCTGACATACTTGTGATTTCCGAAACTTGGCTTAGACCCAGCACCACTGATAGAGAAGTAAACATACCCAACTATGCCTTTTTCAGAGCTGATAGGCATGCCAGGAGGAGGGTAGCTATCACGTTAAAGACAAATTTTCTGCCTTCTGCTTATCCTCGGCATCTGTCGCCAGCGGTCGAATGCCTAATTCTCAAAGTGGAAATTACACAGACTACTGCGCTCTGCGTAATAGGATGCTACAGACCACCGTCTGCTGGCCTACAACTATGTCATATCTAAGTGACAAGTTGGGACAGGGGCTGCCAGAAACTATTATTTTAGGAGACCTCAACTTTGACTGGTTCTCTAACACAGCTGCCCCCCTTGCATCCTTCTGTGATGAACATGGGCTGACGCAACTTATTACTGAACCAACATGCCCAAACGTGAAGAACTCCAGTAAAAGTACACTTTTGGATGTGCTAATGGTGAGCAAACCTCATCTCTTCTCCCACGCTGATGTCTTCTTCTCAGACGCCAGCGACCATTGTTTTATTGTGGGAGTAAGATCCACCAACAACCCAGCACCCATCAGCAAGTTCTCTATGAAGAGATCCAGGTGCAACTTCAATGAACATGCCTACCTAAATGAGCTTAAGTACTCTCCTCAGTGGCAAGATTTCTACCTGGCCAAAATGATTACGTCAGCTTACAATATCTTCCACAACATTCTATCAAGGGCCCTTAATAAGTATGCTCCCCTGATTAAAGTTCGAACTAGGATCAAAACCTTTAAATGGTTCACCCCTCAGATCAAGTCCTTGCTTCTAGAAAGAGATAAGCTCTGGAAAAAAGCGCGCAGACTGAACACTGCAGAGGATTGGAACCAGTTCAGGAGACAATTAAATTTATGTACCAAAACAATCAGAGAATCGAAGGCCACCTTCTTCAAATCTGCACTCGACTCTGCTACAAAGAGCCCAATCAAGCTCTGGAACACAATCAATGATCTGCTAGGCCACTCCCCAGGAAATTCACTCCCGACCAAGATTACCTCTGGCAGCTTGACTATAACCGAAAAGATGGATATACTTGATGCATTCAATAACCACTTTGCTACTGCAGGCATGGCATTTGATAACTCCCCTGCAAACATACTTCGCTCCCAGACTGCCAGCCAACTGCCTGAAACTCCGATAGCATTGCCGCCTTTCTCGCTTCAACCTGCCCCACTGAAAGAGGTAGAGGACCTCTTGCTTCAGTTGGATACTAGAAAAAGTGCTGGGGCCGACACCCTTGACCCTTACTTCCTAAAAATTGCCTACCATGTACTAGCAATACCCATCACCCACCTTTTTAACTTATCCCTGTCTCAGGGCACCTTACCACCTATATGGAAGACAGCACATGTCATACCACTGTTCAAATCAGGCGACCCTGGCGATCTCAATAACTACAGGCCAATTTCTCTACTTCCAGTCCTGTCCAAGCTCCTAGAGAAAATTGTAAATGCACAGCTGAGGACTCACCTTGAGTCTAGGGAACTGCTAAATCCTATGCAGTCTGGATTCAGAGCTAAACATAGCACTATCTCAGCCCTCTCCAAAGTTACTAATGACTGGCAGCGTAATCTTGAGAGCAAAAACTCTATTTGTGCTGTTTTCCTTGATCTAAGCAAGGCTTTTGACACCATCGACCATAGTCTGCTCCTCTCCTTCCTTCAAACCATAGGTGTGGACCCCTCCTCACTGCGTTGGTTTACTGACTATCTTACAGGGTGCCTTCAACAAGTTAAAGCCGAAGGAGGCCTGTCCCCCTTAAAAACTCTGCAAAGAGGGGTACCTCAAGGTTCTATATTAGGGCCCTTACTTTTTGCAATCTACATTAATAACAATGACTACTGTATAAAAGAAGCCAACATCCAACTGTTTGCAGATGATACAGTTCTCTATGTGAGTCGCCCAACACCTGAAGCTGCCTGCAATGACCTACAGTCAGAATTCAACCTTTTGCAAAGCCAACTCCTCCAAAAAAAGCCACTAAATGCCAAAAAAACTAAAGCGATGGTCCTCTCCCCTTTTATCCGTACAGCTAACCCTATGTCCAGTGGGACAGTTCCCCAAATTACCACAGTTCTAGGTGAAAAACTAGAATTTGTTACAAAATTCAAGTATCTGGGAGTTTGGATAGACCAAAGACTCTCCTTCATTGAACATATCGAGGACTTGCTAAAACAACTTTGGCAAAGGCTTGCACTGTTTTTTAGAATCAACCAATTTCTCACCAGAGATGCCAAGAAACAACTGGTCCAATCCATTTTCCTATCATTGGTTGATTATGCTGATTTCCTCTACAGCCAATGCCCAACTCTTACATGGCTAAACTGGACACACTCTACCATCGAGCACTGAGGTTTATAGCAGGACTCCTTCGTGACATGCACCACTGCACCCTATATGCGGCAGTGGGGTGGACATCACCCCTAAAGTTCAGGCGCCACAGAAGCCGCTCTCTGGACCTATAGGCCATCTCTAATAGCTGCCTTACTATATCTCCTGCTGTCTTCCCCTGAGTATAATTGGGAAATACGCATTAAGAAGTTACTCAGCTATTACACTTAAAGTACCCAAAGCAAAATCCCGCTTCGGCAAGGCAGCCATAAGCTTCGTGCTACCTACCTTATGGAACGATCAACAAAAAAACCTCAAATTAAGCACTCTAATCGGTATAAATGCCTTCAAGATGTTTCATTTCCATACAATCAGAGAAGTATGTAACTGCTTCACCCACTCAGACCCAGTACTGGTGTCTGCACTGGTATATAGCCATGCCTAGACCCAATTTTAAGTACTGACCCTCCAGCTTGCTCCTCACCAGCCTAATTGTTCTCTCTCTTATCCCCCTGTCTTATCAACACTAGACCCATCTATCCCCTTATTCTTCCTTTCCCAACCTCGGATAGGAGCTCACTACCCTGGGTTGTGACATCCTACCATGCCCCGTACTTTATAGCATTCAATCCCAGGGCTCACACATACTTCTTTTCTCCATCCACCTTCTCTACATCCCATTTTACCAACTCATCTCTGTGCACTGTGCCCTCCTAGCCTTTCTCCCCTACCTCCCTCCCTTCCCCCCTACCTTCACCTCTACCTGGTGTATATTTTTATTTTTATTTTTTTTCTTCCGTTACTTCCTCCTGCAACCTTAGATAACCTGCTTTATCTTCCTATAGACACTTCTATGTATGTAAATACCTTGTAATCTGTACAATATCTGTATAATTCTATGTACATATGAACTTTTTATTCCTCTCTGTAAAGAGTATTATCTGTATTGCCTTGTAAATACCTGTGTTGACCTGTATATACAATTGTTCATGGTCCACCCAGGTCCATCTTGCAAATGAGCTTCTGCTCAACGATGAACGCCTGGTTAAATAAAGACTTGATTGATTGATAACTTCAGTTATTGTCAATATTTTTACACCAAATTCCTCCCATACAGTCCTATTGACTCTGGCCAGAGCTGTTTGTTTCAGAAGTTACTTCAGCTAAGTTGCCCTCTACCACATCACTGCCTTACTTCACAATGAAGAAAATAAAACTACAACTTGAAACTAACAAAATCATAAAAATTCCACAAACAGTTGTTGATTTAGAGGCACATGTCATGGTAGACACTTAGTGGAATGATTTGTTGGGGAAAAAACTGCATGTTTTAAATGTTTACCAAAGGATTTTAGGCACAAAGATACAGACCTAACACCAACTGTCTCTTCCTCACTCTGCACTGAATTCAGCCTACGCATGGCAATATAGCCCATTGCAACACTGTGTGACTTCCAATCCTATGGATCCTTGCAAACCTTGTCTTAGACCCAAGGTTTGCAGGTGAAGTTCACAGTTTTGTCACTTGTGAAGTTCTCCTCTGAGGCAAAGTCAAATTTTGTGAAATTTGCAAATATCTCCACAAAGTAAAGTTTTCTAACTTTGCTTACCTCTAGTTCTTAGCCAAACACCTAATGTTTGTACTTTACTTCTCATTATCTATTAACTGTACCAATATTTTATTCCTGTATCCTTTCTCTTTTCAGCAGTTTGCACTGTATTTACAAGGTGCTGGAGTGTAAAATATTTAATCCAGGCTTTTCCTTGCTAATCCCATCCTTCAATGGTCTCATATCAAAAGTCCATTAGTTTTCCAGACCAATATTTTTTTCTTGGATACTCACATTTTAGAAAAGCTAAGAGCCCTATTATTTCTATGTTCTGAAATATTTATGCTTTTCTAAGGGTTGTAACATTGGACAGATCTGAGAAATCCCCAGGTATCCTGTAATTTCTAACCATTCCAGAAAACTGGGTTGTAACATTCTACATGGATTAAGACATGATACAGGACCTGTTTTGTGTCTGTTCAGATACTGAAAAGACCTGATTTCATATTTCAAGTATAAAACAGTAGAAATATATATACTGAACAGACTATTTTCTTTTTTTTTTGCAATTAACATTTTATTGAGATTTTCAAAATTATATATAAATGCTCTTGCACATATCACAAACACTAATGTAAATCTCTGCATACAACTGGAACACATGGTCCCTACAATACATATCAATTCCACAAGAAACAGAGATCATTAATAGATATAGAAGTCAAATAACAAAACACTGACAACCAATAAGAACCCACCACTCCTTCCCAATAGACTAAGTGCAAGTCATAATCCATAATTAGACCTCATAAATAGTCAGCAAAGGTAGTAAAAAACTTATCCAAGTATAACTATGCTAATCAGAAAACAAATCAGGGGTAATGCAACGGTAATTAACAACTAGACAGAGAAAAAAAAGAGAGAGATAAGTGAGACAGAGTAAAAAGTATAAGACCAAAAAAGAAACACCGTATCAGAGCAAAGATATGTGCAGTCCAAGAAGCCTGCCTAAGGACCCAGTTCAGAGGGGCAGGTGTGGACAGTAACCACTCCCAACTGAGCAGTGAACACTGCCCCAGGTATTCTAAAGAAGACCAAAATAATATAGGAATACACCCCTAGTAAAACAACAGGACACAAGTGAGGGGGTCAGGATAAGTAGGGCCCCCACACTTTATCATGCAATCTTATCCACAGCTATGTAAGATAAATGTTCCATACCAGCAAGTCTGTACAAACTATCTTCCCAGTCTTCCATAGTAGGAGTGCTTTCAGACCACCACTTCCTATACACTGTTCACTTGGCCTCTATAATGGCTGCCATAAACCAAAGATGAAGGGATCTTTGTTGAACAGAAGGTCTATTAGTTTTGCCCAGAATCAAGACGGAGGCACCCATGGGGACCAAGTATCACAGCACATCAGAAAGTCTGACCTACAGGTTTGGTCCACCAGTCTGCCAGGTTAGGACAGGACCAAGGAACATGTACTCTAATAAAGTGTCATTTTGCTGATGGCATCTCTAACACACAGAATCACTAACCAGATTCATTTTCTTCAGCTTGCTCAGTGTCTTATACCAAAGATGCAATGTCTTCCATTACATGAGCCTCCCTCCAACATCCCAACAAAGACCATAAACACCGGATCAACAATGTTCCCAGTCTTCCTCACTTAAAGGATGGCCAAACTGCTTTTCCCAGCGAGCTTCAAGATTGGTTGTAGAGGGAGTATTTTCCTGCAGGAGTCCCTTATAGATTTGACCTTAAGGGGGGGAGTTTATTAGTAACACCACCCCCACCTGCCAACCCTAAGATGTCATCCCAGATACCCCTCAAAGGCAAGCACAGTTGAGAACTTGTAAAAGTAGAGAGCAGGTGATGAATTTGGAGGCACCTCCACAAAAGGGATTATGAAAAGGAAGCTTCGGCCTTAAGGGTAACAAAATATTTATAAAGTCCAGACTCAGCATGGAAGCAGTCTACAACCCACAAGATCCTCCCCACTGGCACATTGACACCAGTAAATGGATGAACACCCCACTGACAACTTGGGATTTTGCCATAGCAGCCACCTACGCAAGGGGGCCTGCCATGGAATGGTAACTATTTTGGCCACGGCTTTCCAAACCCCACTAATATATTCATGGATAGGGTAGCCTGGCTGTACTCTAGAGGAGTCCCATAAGAACATCTCAGGTGCAATAACTTGAGCCAGGTACTCTTCAAGAACAATCCATCTAGCCATCTCCCTGCAGTGATCAGCATACAACCACATCCAAACCTGCCAGAGGCAGCCACCAAATAATAGCCTTTAAACCAGGGAATGCAAAATCCCCCTGTAGCCCACGGAACCATCAACCACAATGAAATGCGAGGTTTTCCTCACTCCCTTAAAAAACTCCTAACAAGTTCATCCAATGATTTCCAAATGGGCAGGGATATGTAATGAATGATGTATAAAACCTGAGGAAGGACCATCATCTGAAGAGCATGGAACTTGTCCCACAGTGAAGGATGGGGATGTTTCCGCCTATCCAAGTCATCCCTTAACATCTTTAGCAGGGGAGAAATATTGAGATGAACCCACTCCCTCCAACAAGGAGAAATAAGAATACCTAGGTATCTCACTGGGTGCTGAGCCCAATACAACCCCAAGGCCCGAAGGGAAATAGAAGCACACTTTGAGTTCAAAGCCAACATCTCCATTTTCCCCCGTTATTGCAAAGGCTGGAAATCTCCACAAATTGATTCAACAACGTAACTAGTGCAGGGCTGGATTGGGATGGGTTTTGCAATGTTATAAGGGTATTATCTGCAAAAAGCATTGATTTAAACACCTCCATGCCCAAATCAATCCCTGGGATATAGGAAGCTTTGCATAACTTTTGGGCCAAGGCTTCAAGTGCCAAAACAAATAATGCCTGGAACAGACCGCAGCCCCATCTCATTTCCCGTCCCAGAGGGAACTGCACCGAGACATGCCTATTTGTAAGAACTGAGGATTGCACACAGTGTAAAGGGTTTGAACTCATCTAATGAAAATATCTCCAAAACCAAAAGCCTGAAGGGCAGCAAACAAGCATGGCCATTCGATGGAGTCGAAGGCTGTCTCTGTGTCAAGTACTACTGCTGCCATGGGATCTGGTGAAGGCTCTGAAACCCACATTAGATTTACCAGTCCCCTGATGTGATCTCCCCCATCTCACCATGCCTCAAAGCCTACTTGGTCTGGATGGACCAAAAAGGATAAAACTTTATGCAACTTAATGGCTAAAACTTTAACAAAAATCAGATCTTATAATCTAAATTCCAGAGAGAGGAGGGGACTTAAGTGGAGCATTTAAATGGATCTTTACCCTTTGTCAGCAAAACAGAAATAATAGCTTCAATCATAGAGTCCAAAAATGATGAAGACTCCCAGGACTCCTGAAATGTGGAAGCAAGCAAAGGGCTAACTAGTGTAGATCAGCAAGGTATTAATAAAGCTCTATGGGAAAGCCATCAGGGCCCCGCGCCTTACCAATTGAAATTTGGCCAATTGCTGTTTTAATTTTCTGGGGGGTAATTGGGCTTTCTAGAGAACAACATTGTTCAACAGCTAACCTAGGGAGTTTAATCAATTCCAAAAATGCAATAATATTCTGAACCGTTTGAGAGGCAGTGAAATTTAATTTCACCAGTGAAATTCCAGCAAAATTGCAAATTTTGTTGCATGAAATATTTTGTGAAATTCACGCATTCCACAAAATATTTCATGGGTGCAAAATGTGGAACTTCTCATGCAAAATATTTTGCTAACTTTGAGAAATATTGTATTTTGTTAGTGCGAGATGTGGAATTTCACCTGCTAACAACAGAATTTTGCCTGCAATTGGAAAAATTCCACCATTCATGGGTGAAATTCCACATTTCGCTAGCAGAATTTCACATTTTGCACTCGTGAATTTTTCACAAAATGCACAAAGTTCACAAAATATTTTGCGTAATGAAATTTGTGGATTTCAACTATCTCTACTAATGAAACAACTCAGAGGTATATAGCCCAGCATAGTAAGTATAAAAGGCCTCATTCAGTTCCATGGGGCTGTTAAAAGAGTGGAGTCATTCCGGATTCCTGAGATCTTACCCTCTGTAGACATCTTCCTTAACAGGTAGGTGAGCAATCAACCTGCCTCCCCCCCTTCTCAATAAATATGTCGAGTGTGACATAAAGCAAATTTAGCCTGTTGAGAATGTATTGCATTAATCTTATACTGAAGTACTCTCATAGCTTGGAGTAAAGAAGAGGAGTGGTCGCTTACCTTATGTTGCCTCTTCAAATCAGATTAAGCCTCCAAAGAATGCAATTCACGTGCTCTATCTTTTTTCTTGGCTGAGGTGTAGTCTATGATGTGGCCTCGGATGAGGACCTTAAGCCCCTCGCAAGCCCACTTATTCGCCACCTCCCCAGTGAGGTTGAATTCCAAGTAAGTTTGGATCTCTTTGTGAAGCAGAGTCAGAAAAGTCCTTACATAAGATAAAATTACAGAGCCATCATTTGGTCTCAACTGCAAGAGTCCCAGGCTGAAAGCTATAAGTAACAGGGCATTGATCCAAAATTAAAATGGGCTCAGTAGTAGAATGAAACATTCTGTGGGCATGATGCCAGAATCATATAAATTCTACTGTAAGTATTATGTGGGGCCAAAATATATAATCCCGGCCCAAAGGGTATTCCAAACACCAAACATCCTAAAAACTATGGTCCTGCAACACTGACTTAAGAGCTCTGCTGCCCATGGAAGGTGTACTAGAGGGGGCCCCACTCCTATCACAGAAGGGATCAACCACCTGAAAACTGCAGCAGGCCCCAGAGCTAGCAACATTATGAAAGAAATGGGGATCATCAATATTAGGAGCATAAACTGTACCCAGTACCAAAGGCGACCCTTAACAAAAAGCCATCTCCCCTCCTTATCCCGCTTAACTTGATCAGCCATCCAACTGACTCCATGATGGCATAAAAATGCTACCCCTGGTTTCTTCAGTGAATAGGAGTACTCGTGCACCTGACCTTCAAAGCCTACCTAATTTATCTGCCTCCTTTTGACTAGGTGGGTCTCCTGCAGAAAAATTATTTGCCCTTCTAAGCACTTAAGATGCAAAAGGACTCTCTTCCATTCAATAGGGCATCAGCTCAGGGACATTCCACAATATGACTTTGTAAACCATATACTGACATCATGCAAATTCCACCCCCTCCCCACTCAGCATGGGAAAAATGAAAACCAGCAGTAGCACTCCTTCTCACTACAGAGAACCATAAATAACTAACAATAAGAAACTGACAAACAAGTAACACTAGAAACAACAATATATAGGTTGAACTATATACAATGCAAATAGATAAATATTCCCCAAAATCCATGCCATAAAAGACCTGGCGGCCACTAGGCTACTGCCAAAAATATGTATGCAGAGTCTGACATCTTTCGTTACTCTCTGAGCTACATAAAATGCACAAAATGTAAATGAAAATAAAGGGTTCCAGCCAACAGCACAAAAAACATTCCATGCAGCCCCCCACAGTGCACAAGAAATCAGTCCCCAACTAAAGCCAAGAGGAGTGTGCCTACAATCAGACAGAAGGGGTAAGAGGTGAGGGTACAAACATCTTAACAGCCACCACTAAGCCCAGACCCCTGAACAGCCAAAGATAAAATAACTACTCTTCCAGTTGATAATATAAAACTGTGCCCCTCTGCTGGCAAGGCTAATTAATCCTACCCCTCCAACCACCCCCAACAACATCCAAAACTCTCCCCTTCCAGATTCAGGGGCATTGTATGACTACAGGAAAAGAAGGAAAGGGGCCAACAGCAAAGTACACATGAATGCCACCGCTGCACTCCCTCTAGTGGTCTTTATTGAAATCAATGAGTCCTGGCAATACTAAACAAGCATTTGTCAATGCTGAATGTTTGCTTGCTAGCATTAGCAATGGAAGTGCAGGAGTTAGACAGATGCAGTATAGAAATGGCAGTGATGTATTGAACTGACACCAGCCCCACCCCCACCCTGCAGAGATGGACAGGCATTGGGGCGTGCCTTTGGATAGTCGCCCATAACAGTCATGACATTTCACCTCACCCTACCCTGCAGACACTGACAAGTGTCAAGGTGTGCCTTTGGGTGTTCGGGCTTTACACTCACCTCATTCCATAAGGAAATACACTGAAATGGGTGCAGTATAGAAGATTGGGGTGAACTCTGTGGCCAAAAAGTCCAAGGCGCACCTCAATGCCTGTCACTGGCTACAGGGTGGGGGTGGGGGTGGAAGTGGAATGGCATGAGCATTACTGTCGACAGTTCCAAGTCACACCCCTGATTCCTGTCAGTTCCTACAGGGTAGGGCATAATTATCAGAAACCCTAATACCCCGGGGGTTTCTTGGTATTTTTACTCCAAGTTTTCAACATGGGCTTTTTGTGATCCCACTGCATGAACAGATGGACTATCAGTTTGTTAGCGGAAAGGTGATTTTGCATAATGACTGCTCCATTTGGCACCACAGGTATGAAAACACATTTTGAACACAATGTGAAAAATAACAGCTGTACCGTTCATGAGGGGGTATAACAAATGGTAATGTTGAAAATATGGAGTAAAAATATAAAGAAACTGAAGTCACAAGCGTGTGCAGAAACTGTGCAACCCACACCCGTAACGCAATTATTTGGGGAATTTTTTCACTAGATTTTCAATATAGGCATTTTGGGACCTCTGCTAATGAACAGTGTTACTGTGATTTTCTTGATCTGTCCTGAACACTGATTCCCCACAGCAACCTTGCTGTTCTGCGCTGGAAATGCAAAAACACATTTCAGCCAGGATGTAAAAAATGACAGCTATACTGTTCATAAGGATGTGTGAAAAAATGCCAATGTTGAAAATCCAGAGTGAAAATATTAAAAATTCTCAAAGTTACGAGCGTGTGTAGGAACTGCACAACGCATGCTCATAAAGCAGTAATTTTTGGGAATTTTTTCACCAAATTTTCAACATAGGGTTTTTGGGGACTACCTCATGAACTGTGACACTGTCATTTCAATAATCAATCCCGAAAGGTGATTACACGCAGTGACCACAAAATCACCTTTCTGGACCAAATAACCAGATGGCAGTCACTGAATTCATGAGATGGGGCCCGAAGAACTCCATGTTGAAAATTTGGTACAAAAATTCAAACAAAATGACTGAGATATGCACCAAAGTTGGAAAAAAAAAGTATTTATGTCATTATACAGCTTACCAGCATTTCTTCAGTTCGCGGTTGGCTTTGAGGAGTGCAGACGTGTTCCCAGTCCACCAAAGATCCTTGCACCAGCCTCCAGGGGTAAGTATGGGGTGAGGGGGTGAGTGCGGAGATGGGGTACGCAGAGGTTGGGTGCGGGTTGGGTGACGGGGGCAAGACAGTCAATGAGGGACCATTTTCTTGCTTTTTTTTAACAAAGACAATGCAGGACTTTTGCCACCCTGGGGTGGGCTCCCAGCATGGCACCTGGAGTTTGTTTGGGGGGGAGTGGAGCCAACGGGGGATTGGGCACCCCAATTGGCCATACAGTTGGGGGGCAGCAGGGATGCGGGACTTTGCCATGCTGGGGTGGGCTGCCAGCGTGGCACCTAGAAGATTTGTTTGGGGACAATAGAGCCAACAGAGGATTGGGCACCCGTTGGCCATGGTGGGGGGAGCACATGAGGATACTAGACTTTTACCATGCTGGGGTGGGCTCCCAGTGTGGCACCTGGATGTTTTTTTGGGGGGGGCATTGGAGCTGACAGGGATTGTGCACCCCCGTCGGACATACAGTGTGTTTGGGGGGGAGTGTGCATGAGCCGAGGGGGATCGGGAACCCCCTCAGCACACAACAAATGGGGTGGCCGCCTCATGCCGGTGGGTGATGCATTGGTTCACAGTTTGACACCTACAATCAGGGGTGGTGACTGTGAGCAATTTGCATACTGCTGACGCATGGCAGTATGCAAATTGCCTACACGCTATCACCGCTGATTGCAGCGGTCTTTCTCTTTCAGCTGTATGCCACTGCATCTGAAATGCTGCCATAGACAGCTTGGAGATTCACTGGTGCGATGCGACCTCACCTGCAAAACAGATCAGGGCGTTAGATGCGCGGGTGCCACACCGACGAAAACTCACATGGTGGCACTATGTTTCTTGCACATACGTGCAAGCAAACATAAAAAGTACACACAGGGCACAAAAGTAAAGGGGAGAAGAAAACATATGGGCAAAAAGTAGCAGGCCCTGCCTAGCACCAACCCCCCACCAAAAAAAACAAGCAGTGAAACATCCAAAAAAGGTCATCATCATATATCAGAACCCGAAAGTTAAAAAAAAAAAACACAATACAAACCCTATCTGCACCCCTCCTCCATCCTGCCAGCAATCCAAATCAAAAAGGCACTCTAATTATTATTCTTTATTGTACCTTTAGAGTGTACAATAAAGAATAATAATTAACAATCAAAATGACAGCCCATGGAGCAAAGTTGGGACAACAAAGGAGGCATCAGAACCATCCAACACACAGGCACCCCCACCCCCCAAGAGCCTCGACTTCACATTCACAAAACCATAGTAAGAAGATTAAATAGCTAGAGATCTGGCTCACAAAACAAGCCTCAAAGTCCACTTATCAGTCACTCATGCCTCAGCCAAGATGGCCGCGGGCAATGTCCATAGATTCACCCTGCTCTAATACAGGCTGAGGTGGCACAGGAGCCAGAGATGAAGATCCAGCTGGGAGTTTCCTGCATGACCAGAGTCAGCAACCCGGTGCTGTGAAGAAGCTGAAGCAGAAACTTGTTGAGGCTTGGGAGTCAAAGCAGCAATGCCACCCATAAGCATCTCTTCCTGCACTGCTCTGGGATCCAAATGAAGAATATTCTGCCTCACATCTACAGGGTTCATAAAGGATTTCCACAGTCTTACCAGTAAAGACCCCGAGCACAGCAGGTGGTCTGAGGATGCACTTGAACACCTTGCTCCCGGGTGAGATCCAGAACCCTATCGAAAGATTTTCTCCTGTCCACCACCTGCTTCGGATAATCCAGATTCACAAAGGGCTTTATACCCTGCCATAAAAGTTCCTTTTTCTGGAGTGCTTTGAACAGGATTAGCTCATGATCCTGATAATGGAGGAGCCTAAAAACTGTCGGCCGGGGACAGGCAGGTGATTGCAATGGGGGAATGCCAGACGGGCCTCAGTGCACCTGATCAGCTTCTGATGGGGATTCCCAGTAGTGGTCGAGTAGCTGCAGGAGCAGACATTGAAAAAAACTCAAGCATATTGGATCCTTCTGATTTCTCAAGAAGTCCTAAAAGCCACAAAATATTTGTTCTGCTCCTCATCTCCTGATCGTATAATTTGTCCTAGAGCTGCTGAAGCTCATGCTCCAGCGTAGACAGATGGTGCTCCAGACTTCAAGTTTGCTCACCTGTTCTTCTGCCTCCAACATACCGTAACCCCAAGGTTATCCACAGCACCTTTACAGCTTTCAGAGCAAGATGCATTCTGGAAAGCTGATTAGAGATATTGCCGTTAAAATTCTTGCTTTCTGATAGCACCTGAGAGAGGTCATTTGACTCAGCATCAGACAGTGCTGGCGCAATCTTGGAGGTAGAGCTCCCTGAACTGCTGGATAAGTCTTCATATTTTTAGCTTGTTAGGCATATTAAGCTCTGAAATAAGGTCAAATTCTGACTTCTGGACCTTTGGAACAACAGGCTGGTAGCTCATAATCCAGTAGAGAGTTGCGTAAGAGAGCAGATTACAACTGATATCACATCTGTAGGCAGAGCCCCTTGATCCAAGATGCTCTCAGCTCAGCTACATCACGTGACCCCTCCAGACTATCTATTTTTGCAGGGCAGCCATCATGCACTGGGGCAAACACAAATAGTGCACAACCAGTGATGACAAGATCTACAAGAAACCACTTAGTCTTCCCCCTGTGCCAGTACATTGGAGTACACCATAAGTCTTGAATTTGGGGGAACCCTAGGCCCCTGCTGTAGTGTTATTTTGGTAGAAGCCCTATCATTTTCCTCCTGCTGAGAGAGCAGAGGTCCTATGATATTTATGCTACTACCTCATTTTTTTTTTGTAAAGTTGAAGAAGAAGGGATTAAGAAACCACTCACAATGGAGGTATAACTTGCTGGAGGTTCCCCTTTCATTGGTGGGTGTCATAATCTCAGAAGTGGACCAGGAAGGAAATGCAAACTATTCCCATTTGTGCTGCAGTGCCATAGATGGGAAAATCCTATCAACTCACCTGGCTAGCCCACTCATCCACCCCCACCAAACTGATTGTCCTTGTGACTCTCTTGTTGCATCACTGGAAAGAGTGATGGAGTATCTGGTTTACCACAGCCCCAGGCATTGTTCCTTATGCATGAGACAGTTTAGGGAGGGGCTTATGTAATGTGATGAAAAAGAGACTGAGGGAGAGGGACACTACTTATAGAGTGAGCGTAAGGAGATACTGTGATGCACCAACACTGGAGTTCATAACAGGTTCAGGCTGAGATCAGTGACCCTTAAATCCCCGGTCTCAGTGGTGACCTCATTAAAATAAATTGTAGCTGTGTGCAAGTACAGAGCAATGTGATATCTCTCTCTCCCCCCACCCCCATATCCTTGTGGGTACAAAACAGAACCAGCTAATGCACTGTCATATATACAGAGATAAAAATGAGTATTTGGGGGCTGATCAGATCAGGAAGCCCAACTTGGCTGCAGTCAGAGGGTGGGTAAAAGTATAACAGTTTCCAATCCCATCAGTTTTAACCAGACTGCAGTTTCACACCAGCAATGACAATACAGGGAAATATCACAATATGATACTCATTGTTTTGCTGGCATGTCAGTCTGCTCCCAGTTTGGTCAATGGAGCAAGCATTGTCTGTGTAATCACTCCAACTTGAATATTAACACTGGTGGAAGAACCCATACTCAGAATTGAGACACCTGCCAGAGCTATGGATCAGAATTACTGAGCTGCTTTTGGACTATAAATTTCTGCCTGTAGGGCTGTGGGAATCTCGATCTATTCAGTGTTGTCTGCCAGATCGATGACCTTCTGTCAGAAGGAGGCAAACCTGTTTCACTCTAGGATGAACTTTGAGTCTCTGGATAAGGTCAACTAGTTGTGGCAGTTAGTACAGCTTTATTGGTGAAGCCAGTGATGATTTCACTTCTTAACATTGAACTGGCTTCAGTGTTATCTCTTTCCTTTTGGGGTTAGTTGTCAACCATTGCTTGGCATGGGGTCATGAAGGGTGGTGTTCTACTGGGTGGATACAGAAGCTGGAGGCTCTCTAATAGCCTTACTCATGGATGATGCAGAGGTGTTGTCCATAGGCATTGGTTTTTCAATTGTGGCAGTCAGTTTTCTCTGCTTGCTCTAAGAGGAGGAGTTTTTTGTGTGGCCAAGATTGCCTAATAAATTTCTCAGGCACCTCATGCAACTAGATGTGCACAACTCCATTACAGATTATTCTGAGCATGGTTGGGAACTGCATACTACCTTAGACCCTGCTACAAAAAGCTTGTGGTGAACATTAGCGAAGGTCTTATTTCTAGTCACCTATTTTAGGGAAAAGTTGTGGTAAATCTGGACTCGATGTCCCTGATGTTCAAGGGATCCCCTTTCCTTGGCTAGTTATAAAATGCACTATTTTATGGAGAAGAAATTCAGCAAGTATTGTACACGAGCATTCTCCCACCTTTGCTGGAGGGGCCTGAGAGTGGTGAGTCCACTGTATGTCTAGCAGAACTGGCCACAATGTCCAAAGAATGACAGGAAGAACATTTTGTTTAAAACACTTCTGTTGAATTTTCAGTACATATAAGTAAGCAGAACAACACTACCTCATTATACAGCTCAAGATGCAATCTATATTATACAAAATATCAAAGTTCAGTGCCATAAAGACTAAATAATTCTCTACTGCAATGCATTAGCAAGGTGTACAGTTAAATGATTTAACTACTGTTAAAACAATTTGAATGGAAACAAAAGCTAGAAGAGAAGTTTCTGAACATGACAATTTATGGTTGCGGCCAAAGACGTGATCAGATATATTTCACAATATTTCTAAATAACTGTCTCTGGTGGCTGTACTGTGGAACTGGTGGCAAGTGAGGGAATTCTCTAGAGATCTCATAGAAATATCAGGAAACATCTGGCCATGTCTTTGGCTACAACTGCAAATATAAACTGTTTTTCTTAACAAAATAAATGGGTTGCGACCTTCGATAATAAGGGATTAGAACAATGAAAGAAGGTAGAGGGAAGTGTGAAAAAGGGGGATGGAAGGGAGGGGGAGGAGAGTGAAAAGAATGAAAGAGACTGTCAGATCAAGGTCTTTCTTAAAGATGAGTGTCCACTTGCCCTTCTGGGAGCTGACAGTAAGATAATTCATTGGATTGGGAGGAATCCTGAGAAGGAAAAACAAACAATAATTTTAATGGTATTGCAATCAGGTTGTGGGGCCTATAGATAAGTAGGTTGAAGGTTGTATGAAAGACATCCCTATATGCTGCAATACTGAGTGAGTTTTTCTTCCCACTCTCCATAGGAAATTCCTACATATTCAGCTAGTTTAGAAACTCCCGGTAGCCATTTAGTACAAATTAAGCCTTCCAGCTGCCACCAGTTTATGACTACCTGTCTCTTTGTTTCCATGGTCAGGACATATAGAAGCCTGCTATGCTGTGCTGCAGTACCAGGCAACTGGGTCATGTCACCAATATAAGAATATGTAAGTTATTGGCACTGTACCATAGCAAATGTGTTGAGCCACCTTAAGGACTTCATCTCAGAAGGGTTTAATGACATGGCATTTCCATCCTGTAGGATAGATATTGCCTGGGGAGCCTCCTATCCAACACTGATCTCAAATATTAATACCTATGTGGTTAAGTTTTTCCACTGTACAATCCCACTGCTCCAGGACTTTTAAAAAAAATGTTTTTATTAATTTTTTTCTGTAGAATAGAAATATAGCAACAAACAATTTCATTACAAACACAAAGGAAATGGAAGAAAGAATCCCCTACCCCCCCCCACCAAGGTTTACATTTACATCTGGGAAACCATATGAGAAATTAATATAACATTTACAATGTTATAAGCTGCTGTTTCACCCATTATGTTTATCTATTACAGAAAATAGCCAGAAAAAAGATGCAATACAAATGTTAAAAAAGTTACAAATTTCAAAGGAGGTGAACCCAGCATTTAGATTTTTTCCCCATGAAGAATTAATTTGGTCACAAGGTTCCACAAAGTTCATGAAACGCTTTTCTATACTTCAAGTGCTCCTAAATTATTATAGCAGGTATTATAATTGAACTTTGGCAATTTTGGGTTATTCCAGTTTTCTAATAACAAATGTTTTGTGATCATGACTGAAATTGCCGTCACACATTCTTGTTCTTTTGAAAGTAACAGACTACAGAAAAGATTAAAAATTAGTATTTGGAAATCTGCTGACATTTTTATATTAAACATTTTTTTCAAACAAAACTTTGTACTTTTCCATCATTCTAGTACATATGGACAATTCCGTAATTGGTGATACACATTACCTGTCTTTCCACAATTGTGCCAGCAACTTGGGGAGTTTCTTATTCCCATCTTATGGAGTCTATTAGGAGTAAAGTAGGTGCTAGCTATAAATGTATATTGTATATCTTTATTCTTTGCATAATAATAGTTTTTATTTGCATTCTCCCATACTTTATCCCACATCGTATTTCTTGTGTTTATGGTGCCCTCCTGTTGCCATTTTATTTTTATTTTGTTCTTTAAAGAGTCCATTTTCTTTTGTGTTTGCTTTATTAAAACATTATACATTTTACTAATTGGTTTATTATTATAGCATTCCACCATTCTGTCATCTAAAAAAACTCTGATTTCTCCAGTCTGTACTATGCATATTTTGTACAGTCTTACCCATATTTTTGTATAGGTGACTCAACTGTACATATTCCATCCAGGAACATTTTATCTACTTTTTAAAATGTTGAAAATCTATCAAGCCCTCTGCTCCAATAATTTATTTTCCAAATGTTTATTTTCATTCTTTTCAGTTTTGTAATTAAGTACTTATTTATTTTTGTGTGTCTTTCCATAATTTAGTGTTCATTCCAATTGTAGTATATGTCTATGGAATTTTCATAAGATTTTTATGTTTTAGATTCAATATAGTTTGTTATATCCATGAAATTCTTTTTAGCAGTACCATATATACTTGGATTAAACAAAATTCCATATATTGGAAAAGTATGCTCCATACTTTTATAAAATAAACTAAAATTTTGTTATTTCTTTTTGTCTGTTTTGTTCCAAATTAAGGAAGTTCCAAATCTAGACCAGTTTAACTGCTTGATAATATATACTGGACTCTGGGCAAAATAAACCACTCCATTCTTGTGGGGGATAGGAAGAAATAGGCTGTTGGTTAACTAGGATCTGAGGTTTATCCCATAGGTAGGGGAAATGGTAAGACTATGTGGGCCAAGCGGTCCTTATCTGCCATCAAAGTCTATGTTTCTATTCTCTAGGTGCACTTAATATGTGCCAAGCAATCCTTGGTGTTCCTTGCAACCATAAAAAAGGTGTAAATGGCACTTTTAAATAAATTCTTATTGATACAGATATAGCCCCAGTATTTACTTAGTATATAGAATAATATATGGAGTGGTGTGTGTAACAAGAATTTTATAAACATGAGGTGTTGGATGCCACATAAACCTGAGATTGAAGCTTGAGGGGTTTGTCCCTGATCCCACCCAGAAATAATACACTTCCACAACTACCGGCCTTTGGATGCTCACGGCATTCTTTATTTTAAAGGCACGCTTTATAACATTACATTCCAATAATTCTGTAGTCACAATATTCAATTATTACTCAGACATATCAGTATATTTTCTTCATTATGGACATAACAGTCCACCCATACATCTTCCATCCATTCTTCTTCCACTCATGGTCCATCTTCTTCGGTATTGCTCTTCGAGTCTGGACACTATGATCCGGCTTGCTCATCGGGGTCTGGATACTGTGATCCAGCTTCCCCTCTCTCACCGAAACTGGGTACCATCCTTACCCGGACTCCTTCCCCACTAGATGCGGACACAGTGATTCACCCCCTAGCTCTATCTCCCTCCCTCTCCCCCTTTTACTTCCACGGCTGGGTTCCTTTGTCCCCAGCTCATGGTGCCTAGCCCTCCCACCTTTTTCTGCCCCTTCCTCTCTGGTCCCACCCTTTTTCCACTGACCCATCTCCCACTTGCGATGGAAGATGGGGCTCCCCCTTGTGGGCTAGTGTCTCAGGCTCTTACATATTCACCTCCTCCCCCAGGCCCAGAAGGGCCAAAGGGATAGGCCCCTGAACTACCTACCATATTGGTGCTCCTTTTCATTTCTCTCACTTTTGCCGCTTTTGCTTCCCCACCATCCTTTGGGTGATTTCACCCAGCCGATCACTCCCTGCCACCACCAGTGCTTTCTTTCTCCAGGTCCCATACCATGCCCCTCACAGGGACCCTAAGGGACCCCCCAGGTCATTGCCCCCAAGGTGGACAATAATGCAGACATGACCTGGCCCCTTTGACCGTAAAACTTCAACAAAATATATCCTATCCCCCCCCAAATCCCTACTACCTTCCCTCTCCTTTATCTTGCCCCACTTCCCATCTGGTACCAAGGTCCCATAGATGGCTGCTCGTGGGGCCAAGGACCAGAAACTGCTGCATGGAAAGGCCCTCAAACCCGTCTGTTGCCTCCTTTTGATTTCATCTGCATTCCTAGCTAAGAATGGGCTGATACCCTTTGGGGGCCCTCCCCCCATCCCTGTCAGCCTCTGTCACCTGTTGGTAAGACCCACCGCCCCCTTAGGGTGCATCAGCAAGATAGACCCCCCTTTTCCTACTGCCACACTCATACCCCTGATGCCCTGCCACTGGGCTGCTTCCCCCTCAACTGCAGCCCCTCACCTGTGCCTGCCCCAGCCCCAATTGGAAACCCAGATCCAGCTGCACCAACTGCCAACCCTTATGCTGAGTGCTCCACGGGCCACTGTGCCCAGCCCAGATCTGTGCAGCTGCCCACCCTTTGAACTGTGACTAGCAATTACATGACCTTATGACTGTATTTATTTTCAGGGATACCTGTTTCCTTTCCTGTCTTGGTATCAATATCACCGGCCCTATTTCCGGATGGTTGAGGCAGCCTGTGCTTGTTCCTGATCAATCTGCACATAAGTCATCCATGCTAAGACTAAACCTGGAATGGCTCAAACCTGTTGCACGCTTAATGCAGATCCCACTTTACCCCAGTTGTGCCCCCTTCCTGACAGGGAATGCACCCGCCAGGCCCCCGGCACCCCATTCTGATGCCACTGTGCTGCTGCCCTCTACTACCAGCTCCCAGCATGTTCACCCCTTCCCTTGTACTCTGAGCCCTTGGGCCTGGCCATGTATCCCAGGGTAACTGGATAAAAACATTCCCCCCCGAACACCCATCCCATTCTGGTCCCCTGTCTTTCCTCCTCGGGGAGAGGGTCCCCTGTCCCATACCATCTCTGCCCCCTTTTTGCCTGCAGGGACTCCTTTGGATACTGCCCCCCTTTTTGTTGCCCCCCCATCCACTTGACCTACAGGCTCTAAGCTTGGAGCCACCCCAAGCCCGAACTTGTGGCGCTGGATGACCATGCCACCTGTGGATCTGTCATGAAACTCTGCCAGTGTGAAAAAACATCTAGCACTGACCAGCACTACCGCTTACCCAAAGACATGTAGCCATCCTATACAAACATCCAGAATGCTGCACTCCTGGAATTGCCTGCCAGACATCAAAACAGTCCACTGCCCCTCATTCTGCTTAATGTAATACAGCCACCTATTTCTTACTGGATCCTTGTGCCCCTACGACCTTAAGTGTCTCTGGCTGGGCCTCCCCAACCTCCCTGCTCCTTGCTCATCTCACAGATGCAGCCATAGATGCAAACCTATTACCCCTGGTTGTGCCCCCAGCTGAAAGCACCCTGCAAAAACTTTCCAAACCACCATCCCCAATAAGGCCTGCCCCATACTCCAGGCCACCCCCTTTGACACCCTCCTGCGTTCAGTTACTTGGGGCTGGTGCTGGCTTGGGGGGGGTGTACCATTCTGGCTGGCCGGCTGGCCTTCCTTCAAAGTTCTGCTATTCCCTCTATATAACCTGATACCTCCCCCCACCCAGCACTGGGAACCAGGGCTAGGACCCATCTCTGGTGCCATACTCTAACAAAGAGGGACAGGCCCAACAGACTACCTGCCACCTTATACAGCTCCTTGCACCTGGTGTGGCCTCCTACCTCTTGGGGACCCAGCGCCTTGGTCTGTCTCCAGCCTAGGAGACACATCTGCATCTTCCCATTTTCATCCCCCCCATGCATGCAATGGTCATTTGTCCCTTCCACTAGCAGCCCCAAAACTGCTGCTGCCCTGATCCCTCACCTCCAACCTCCCTATGTTGACACCATGTCCTAATAGCCCGTAGGGACCACCAGTGGCTTCCCACCATTCCTCAAGAGCTCCCCAGAATCCTGAGCCCTATCCATGTGCTGGGACCTCCATCCACCAGAACCTTCCTTGGAGTGGCGGTTGTCAGGACAAAACTGAGTGTTCTAACCCTCCCCTGGCCTCCTTGATGGGCAGAGTGGCCTCCGTACCCACACTGGATATGTTATGGCATCCCTTTTTCTTTTTTACACCCTGAAATGGAAACTCTACTGCCCCTGTATGTCACTGCCCCCCACTGCCCCTTATTCTCCAGCCGCTCCAACTGTGGGTGTCCCCGACTCCACTCTAATCTGGGTGCCACCCCTGTGTGCCACCACTGATGAGACTCCAGCGGGGGGCCCCTGGCCTCACTGTGTATCCCCAGTGGGTATCACCCTTACCTCACAATCCCCTGCTTCAGCCTGGACTCCTAGCCCCATGTACTCAATCTAGGGGCTCTCAAACTGCCATAAAGCAAATGCCCTATGCAGTACAAGCTTCCTGAACAAACCCCACACTCTTTGCCCTACTTGGCCCATGGCCACCTGTTTCCCAGAAACTGTCTACCCGTGGCCCCCCTGGCCCCCCCAAATTGGCTGACTTGGGTTGGCCTGGACCCCCAACCTGTTCCCCTTTAAACCTGTACACCCCGAATCATCTCAATGCCCCTGAAGACCTCATTGGTCTCCCTCAAGAGCAGTTCGCCAACTAGCTGGGAATGGGTCCCCCTGTACCGTGATACTGTGCCCCACATCCCCCCTTTTTTTTTGCATACCTACATACATTGTATCGAGAAAGTTCACAACAGGTGTGACAGGATTTGCAGTGTACATCATTTGGTGTATGTGTACACTGCACAATTGGGCAGAACAATTAGACCTCTCAAAACCCGCATACAGGAACATGTAAGGACTATAATGAACCAGAGCGACAGAAGTCCTCTTGGTATGCATTTTGCCTCATTCCATTACTCAGACCCATCCTGCCTTAAATTTATGGGACTCAAAACAGTGTCACATATGGAAAGGGGTGGAGATAGGCTAAATAAACTGAACCAAAAAGAGACCAGATGGATTGTGTCCCAAGACACAGTTCAACCCTTTGGGCTAAATGAAGAAGTTGACTTTACCCCTTACATTAAGGATTCCTGAAAGTCCAGTGGATGAGTCTAGCAGAAGGATGAACTAACTTGCTTGGTGTAAAGTGCAGACTTTCAACTGTGTTTTATGTATGTTAATGTCTTTGTAGTATAACTATACATGTTAGAATTGTTCCAAAACATTATAACATTTATGCCCATTCCCACCTGCATCCATGCATGTACCTATAATTGTTTATTCACCCTTTTTTTTTTTGAATTGCTACCACCCCCATGGCCCCCTACTGCATGGCTCTTATGTCTGAGGCCCATCTTCTGTGCTATCTGCCACCATCCTCCTCCTGGGCTTTTGGCACATGGTCCACCTGAGTGCTAGCTGGGACTGCCAAGCTCCTGTGATCCCGACTTGCCTATGGTCTCTTGGGGCACCAGTCCGGGCTCCTGTGCGTGAACTCATCTCATTCACTGAGCTGCCTGTGGAAATCTGGACCTTTGCTGACCCTTTGCTTCTTGTGACCCGCTATCTCATGTCCTCCCCCACTTCTGCGCACGCTCGTGGCGGCCCCATCCAAACAGCACGTAACAGGGCATACCTGCTTTCACTCCCAGAGCCACTATGACAGGGTGGTACCACATGGCCTCCCCTTATTCCCTTCCCATTGCCAGGGGAATGCTCTCTTGAGGTCCCTTACACCCGACCTGTTCCAGTTGTCGAAAGTTTACTTCTTGCTTTACTTCCCTTTTCTCTCAGTGCCAAGTCACTGCTTAGTGACTGTATCCCAATGCGACCGTGTAGGCCTTTCATTTATTCGGGTGCTCTGACCAATGCACCTAGTGTGTCGAAAGCAGTTGGGACATCTACATTCTGTTCAACATAGGGCACTGCAGCCTAGAACCCTAAACACAAGTGATCCTGCAGCTTCCGCCTCCCAAGCTGCTAGGATTACAGGTATGTGCCACTGTACCCAGCATGCTATGCTTCTCTGGGTGGTCAATCCAACTGCATCTATCTTTTTTACATCCCTGCTGAATGATTCCTAGCACTCGGTCACTGATGCTGCCCCACCATTTTCCCATATCCATCAGTTCTTCCAAGTGGCACTCTGCCATGCGGCCATGCACGAGGCACTTCGGGCCTCGATGCCCTTGCAGGCCTCACTAATCCACCATCTCACTGGGCATCCACCTGGGCCCGACAGCATAGAAAACCAACAAAACCTCTTTTCCTCATGGCATGTGGCCCTTGCCTGCACCAATGGTGCCCTGCATCCCCCAATGTGCCCCCAAGGGCTCTAAGTTACAGTGGCTCCTCCTGGAGCACACTCCCTTGCCATCGGCAGAAGCCATGACAGTTTTCTTACTTGTCCTAGTGTTAGGCCAGATTGGCCACCCCGCTGTCCACCCAGGCCTGCTGGTCCACGTGGCATCCCTGTTCTCGCTGGCTGTACTGTGTTGCAAATGCCATGTGGCCCCATCCTGTGGCCCCCTGCTGCTCTGCTGCTATCCGAAGCCCTCTCCCATGTTCTCGTGGCTCTCCCTCTACTTCCTTCACCATGTAAGGGCCCTGTACTGTCGTGCTCCACCTGAGCATCCACCCGCAGGAGTGACACTATGCACTAAAACGCTGCAGCTGCTGGGAGACTCCACCTCCCTGGGCTGCTTCCACTCCCATTCATCTGCAAAATGCCAGACCCACCGGGACCATCACCCTCCATGGTCTGGATCACTTCACGACCAATCTACCTGAAATGCCTAGGCCAAATGCCACACACTCAGCCTAGGCCCTTCAACCCTCGCACAGCCAACTAGAGCCTCCTCCATTGAAAACTGCACCCATACTAGGCCGCTGTAAAAAACGGCCACCCAACAGCACAAGACCTCTAGCTAGGCCCCTCCAAACCGAAGCCACCACAACAACGCACCAATCACCCCAACTTGACTGTGGCCAACCCAAAACTTCAGCCCAAAATCGACACCATGCCTCAAGCTAGGCCCTTCCCCATTACTGGCTAGCCTGAACTTAGTCACCTACCAAAATCCCCACCGCACTACGTTTATCGCATCTCGCAAAAGCGTCAACCAACCTAACGCCAACCTCTTGCGTGGCCCCATAACCACTGCACTGCCAATGCTACACTCACCACCCTACAAGTGACACCAAGGTGTCGACACGTCTGAGCCATTTCAATGAATTCCTCAGTGAGCTACCACCTGCTGCTGCCATGTGGCGACTGAGTTCCCTTCCCTAAACAGCACTATTACCAATCCAAACAATATACCACTATCCTAAGCTGCACAGGGAAAAGCTGGTGTACTGGACCAACAGGGCACAAGTACCAACAACAACCTGCTCTACTCTGGAGCCCTAATATCCATTCTAACACCCTCATCTCATGAGGTCTCCTGATTACTCTAAAATGGACATCCTTGCTTAAACCTCTCAATAACAGCAGCTACTATGATATAAAGCTTAGCTAATTAAACAGCAGGTGCCATGTGGCCCACAAAAAAGGCCTAGGCATATCCTGGAAGTGCCTTACCTCAATGCCAGTGATGTACTGAGATAATTTTCCCAGCAAGAAAGAGGGCTTGCTTAAGGCTGCTAGCCCTTAAAATAGTACCTAAGGACCCTTGTCTGGACCCCTAGTAGCCCTGCCCCTTGGCCAATGGCCAGCAAGCCCTTGTCCCCTGTCATTGCCTCATCTCCCCTCCCTTCTGTGATCTCACTAACCCCCCCCCTTCCCCCTCCCTTTCCCCCTCCCTCTCTGTCACTCTTTCTGGCTGGATCAAGGGACAAATAGGCCTGCCTTTTAATGGCAAGCTTTATTATCTAGGCATCCAATGCTGAGGGTGTGTACAAAATTCGGGTTTAACACAGCACCCCATAATTTATTTTACAGAATTGCTGGGTTTCTCTTTTCCACCACAGCAATTAATAAGAGATGCCCATGTGTGGCTACGGTCCAGTTAGGGTTCAGTGTGGTCCGTGGTCATCTTCACGTAAATGTATTTATTTTTTTGTATTTATTTCAGCTGCCTGCTGAACGTTCAGTTTTTTTCCCCCAAAAAAATCACTTACTGCTGAGATGCCAAGCCAAAGTAGTAGTTCAATCTCTGTGGGCAAAGCAAGGCTGCCAGCAGTCCTAACCTAACAGCTGCAGTTGGCACATGTGCAGAGTGAGGGAAACCCAGTGCATGTTTGCCATTATAAACACTCCTTTATAACAGCAAATTACACAATAGGTTTCTCTATGGGAAAAAGGGAACCACAGTTATTATACAGATATAACAAATGTGGAAGAATCATCATTTTTATTGTATATATTCTACCCCAAACTGACAAGTCTAGGTTCTGCCACCTGGCAAGCATATATTTAATTTTTATTTGAACTCTTAATGCATTTCTGTTTACTGTTCCATTAACATAATTGGTCAACCCGACCCCTCCCCAAAAAACATCTTCAACTTCTTGTTTTTAATACCATTTGTTATATGGGTTGCAATATTTGACAATTTAGTTAATGCTAGAATTACTGATTTTTCTTTCTTTAACTTAAAAATAAACAGGTGGGAGTATCTGTCCACCTCCCCTAATAGAGGCAGGGTTTTGTTTTTTAATCAGATGGTATCTGAGGTTAGGGAACATGGTATGTGTAGCACACCAGCACCCCTGCTATGCAACCTGGCAGATTTTTACATTCCTATCTCTAGCACAGTTCATTCTAAATGTATCTGTAGATAGTTCTGTATGTCTTTCATCTTGTTTGTATATACTGCAATGCCCCTAACTTTCTGGTTCACTTAACCATGAGTACAGAACATCTGTTATAGGAGAGCTGGGAGTAATGTGGTTGTGTCCCAGTCAGTGTTCAAATGAATGTCTTAACTGGAACACCTCCAGGGGTTGGATTGGGGTAGAATGAATGTGCCCCCATTGCTGGAGAAGATATAGACCTCATGGTCTACAGCCCCCCAATAGCCTCATTCCCCAAGTCTGTATCACATGAAGCCCATACAGGCTTGTGGACACCCCCCCCCACATGCCCAGATTCCCAACAGAACTGGTAGAGGAGCCTGTATGGGCCTTCACCTCCCCAGTCATGAACCCCAATTGGGATAACATAGAAGCCCTTATGGGCTATCAGTGCTCCTCCCAGCCAGATCACCAATACCCTTTCCCCACCCCTGAAATACCATCCCAGTAAAGAACTAAATAATATTGTAATACAACATGCCCAATATAGCCCAGGTGGTCTAGTGGCTCCCCAGCCCCCCACCTGGCAGTGCCAGCTCATCTGGCCCCCTCCACCCATACCCAGCCAGCAACTGGCACAGCCCACCTCTCACCAGTGTGGCCAGCCACTGACTGAGCTTTCCTCTGAGCATGTACTGTAAACATGCACTCTCATTGAATGACAGCAGCTGCCCATCTCTGCATCCAAACAAATACTGCTAAGTAAGCAATTAAGTTGGACCCAAAAAAATGGAATCAGAATCAGAGTCCATTATGGAAATAGAACAAGTGGTCAATACCAACAGTATGGCTAAAACTAGTACACATAACAACAAAAATATTTCCCGAAAACAAATAAAAAAAGGGGGGAAATTCACTACTGAAGATATCATTAATACAACTGATAAAAAAGAAGCAACACAACCAGAAAAATGTGACACAACATAACTGGAAAAAGATGAAACAACATAACCAGAAGAAGAAAATAATACTTCCAATTCACTAATCTGGACACTCACCAGCAATTATAACCTCTGACTCTAACCTTTTAGTAAACATAAAAAAATTTTATTTAAAACACAGGACAATCTATAAGGGCAAACCGCTTGATGCATTTTGGATCACTTCTGGCCCTTTATCAAAAGCCGTCCTAGCAAAACCAACATTCAATACCACACCAAGCACATCAATTAGTGACATCACAATTACAAAATTCAAATGTATTGGCTGCAGCTTATCACAAGTCTGTACTTCCCTAGTGAGTCACTCTCACTACTAAGTAGAAGGATGTTTAATTAAAAGTGCAACACACCAACAGCAGAGTGAATATAAAACACAAGGGGGAACAGTCCAGAGAAAAGAATGAAGGGTAAGAGGTGGGGGGCGTTGGGAAAGAAAAGAATTATGAAGCAATATTCAATATCAGTTGCACATCATGAATCTAAATATACATTATAAATTATAAATAACAGGTAGTTAAAGCAGCATCTTAAAGTGCAAGTACGCAATTTAATTCACCTCTTATCTAGGTAAAGCTTGAAATCAAAACCACTGTTATGTCCTGGTGGTTTAGTAGCTCTTAGCTTTATAATCCAAAATGTTTCCGTCTCAGTAACAAATTATTGAAGTTACCCCCCCCCCGCACAGGATTCTTATTTGTATTGTCAGCAACTGACATGGCCATCTCTATATTTTCCATACTATACCCCCTGTCCTGCAAGCATTTGGAAAGAATTTCAGCTTCCTCAGTATACACAGTGTCAGAACTGCAGGTCCACCTTGTACACAGGAACTGCCCTTTCAGTATCTTGCATCTGATGTGTGGTTGATGGCAACTAGATGATCTAAGTAAGGCATTGCCATCCACCAGTTTCCTGTATATCCACGTCTCAATTTTATTAGCCTCATCCCTACTTAAAGTGACATCCAAATATTTGATTTTTTCATTACTACATTCATATTAAAATTTTAAATTAGCATTTGTATTATGCAAATAATTAACAAATTTTGGTAGTTCATTTTTATCCCCTTACCAAATCAGAAGGACGTCATCAATAAAATGACCCCAAAACTGAATTTGGTGTTTAATTAGTGTTATTCCATATATACTTCTCCCAGAGCCCAACATATAAATTAGCAATTGTGGGGGCACATGTCACCCCCATTTCTGTACCTTTTGATTGCACATACATTGTTTTATTAAACAGAAAAGCATTATATTTTAAGACATATTCAAACAGTCTGACTATAAATTCTGTTGGTGGCTCAGACTCTTTGTCTCTGGTGTTCAAAAAATGGGCTGCTATCATGTGGTTCCTGACATGTAGAATTGGCAAGAACAACAGTTAGTTCATTTTATTGCTGTTGCCTGCTTGCTGACCTTGAGCAGTGACATGACAATACAGACACAACATTTTTTTAAAAAAGGTTCAATTTTATTTTATTTTAACAGATGGATCTAAAAGAATAAACTGATGCATTTCTCATACTCAAAAAGACTAAAACAGGTATACAGTTCATCTGAGTAAATAACCTTTTGAAAAAAAAAACTGAATCAGAATCAGAACCAGGTCTCAACTGACCCACTCATTCCTACTAAATATGTAACGTTTAAAACATTAAAGTCCTTGCTGCTGTGCTTGTAAAACAATATGAGAAAATGGAAGTAGGCTGGAGTTTTAGAGGGACATTTATGATTCGCTTCTGCAATTTTAGTGCAATTGTGCAACTTGTTACAAAAGTTAGATGAGATAAAAAGTAGTCTTGTAAGGGTCCCCTTCCCAGCCTGAGGGGAAAAAAATATTTTGATGTTTCTTTTGAAATGTTCTACTGTGATGACAAAGGTTGTAGATTCCAATATGTCTGAGCTAGAGAGGCACTTAAGAGATACCTCTTCTGTTCCTTTTGGTCATAATGCAAATCTGCCTACATACAGAGAGCCTGTGTACCAAAGGCTTTGGGTGTGGGTCTGGCATAGTAGATTAGGAATTTTTCTTTCAGATACATGTATTAGGTTCTACATCTGGCTGCCTGGTTTGTGTATTGTGTGTGGATGCTGTTTACTTTGGCCTTCTGTCTGTCACAGAAACAATGAAACATAGATGATGTCAGCAGAAAAGGACCATTGGTGCATCCAGTCTGCCCAGTTTTTATCCAACTTTACCCTGTAACCAATTGTTCAGATGGGATTTTTGCCCATTTGGCTCACCACTCTTTGCTCAATGGCTACCCCTCTGAGTAACTTTTAAGACCTTTCTTCTTCTCAGCCATTATTAAACACATTAATGTTTTTTTTTTGTGCTCATCATCTCTGTTGGACAGCTGTTCCACAGCTCAACCACTCTCTCAGTAAAGTAACATTTTCTTTCATCCCTCCTGAATCCCCCAACCAGAGTACACTCTTTTCCCCTTTCTTTTGACCCACCATTTGGACAGACATGGCAGAGGGATATGTCTGCCATATATGCTAGGGATGCTGGGATATGGGCAAGCAGCTCTGCCACTCAGACTTCTAATTTACATTCTCATTTGTAAAGGGTTCATTTTGATAAGCGTTCCATCTTACGTTCAGTTAAATGTCTATTGAATAGTCAGGTACCTATTGGCTATTTACTCAAGCTTAGTGAACCTTTGTTAATTTCATGAGTCCATATTCTTAGTGCTTTTACCCATTGAAGGGAGATTACTTTAACGCATCATAGATTTAAAATGTCATTGATAGGATTCCTGATTCTTTCGGATTTGGGCTGTTTTGTGGGCATATGTTTTTAGTTTGGATTTAATGGGTTATCTAGACATTACTAGTTTTGTCAGTGGCCCCTTCTCAGGGAATTCTATAGCACACACAGTTTACATAAAAATTGATGCAATACTTTTACTAAAAATTGAATAATTTATCACCCAACAGCCCATCTGAAAATTGGTAACCCTCATGTTTTTTTACTACATTGTACAGAAGTCATACTTCATGGATTATGTGTTTAATGCTACTAGGAGGTGATGTTGAGTTAAATCCAGGACCTTAAGAAGTGATTGGTAGGAATCTGCAGATCTTGAATGGCAATGCATGTAGTACAGCACAGAAAATGGATAGGCTTTTAACACTGGTAGTGGAACAAGATCCGGATGTAGTAGGTTGTCTGAAACCTAGCTATTTATATGCATTGAAAACAGTGAGGTTACACTCCCAGGTTATCACCTGTTGAGGTCTGATAGGAATAAACAGGAATGGGGGTTACTACACATAAAACATTCACTGGGACTTCTATAGATTTTGTTAAGGGGTAGTAGTGAAAATATGGAATACCTATTAGTAAATTTAGTCAACTTTAAATTAGCAGATGGCGTGGTATACTCCCCACCCAACATTAATTTAGCTAATCTAGAAGTAGTGAATAATAAAATCTATAAATGCCTCAGGGACAAACTTCTTATCTTAATGGGTGATGTGAACTATGATTAATTGCAGCTGAGCAGAAGGCAACTAAAGATGTGGTGCAGATCCTGGGAGTTAAACTGCACATTAGCATGCCTATTAGATATACAAATGCTTCCACTCAGGGATCAATTTTAGACCCAATATTTACTTCTCCAAAAATCAAGGCTACAGATTCTGGGCTACTACCACCATATCTAGGGAATCATAACCTGACCTGGATCACTATCATGCAAGAACAGCTATTGAATAAACAGAAAAATTATTACCTGGCTAGGAATATGGGAAATATTTCCACAGACAAGTTTAAGATCAGTGTGAGAAATGACAATTGTGATGGCTGCAAATTAATCCTGAAGTAGACTGGGCTGTGGAGTACTTGATAGGGACCTTCGGTGATTTGTGTGACCTGCATACCTCAAGGCCTACATCCACTATAAAGAAAGTTAGAGCACCCTGGATAAATAATAAATTCAGAAAATGATTAGGTTACCCATTTTTAAAGGAAGTGATGCTTCCGATCCAAGGAACTACCAACTGAAAATGTTTTTATCTTTGCTGTCTAAATGCTTAGAACATCACATTCATTCACAATGGTCTAACTACCTGGACAAGTATAACCTCCTGATGCCTTTCCAGTCTGGTTTCAGGAAGGGGCACCCTACTTCAGTGGCTTTTCTAGATTAATGATTTGGTGTCTTCCTCCATGGATTCTAGGCTGAAAACATCAGTCATTTTTATAGACTTGCCCAAGATCTTTGACCTGGTGGACCACTCCTTGCTGCTAGACAGAAAAAAAGGTACTGGGGATAAGACATATTTCTGACCCAAGTCCTTGCACCAGGCATGAGGCGAGGATGGTGTTTTTATTGTGTTATGTCATCCAGTTACTATAATAAATATGTTGAAATATTTTTTGAGCACTGGTGGTTTATATTATGGTGAGTGAGTGCCTAAGTTTCCGTGTTTTTGATGGAGAAAAAAAAGTTAGAGATTCATATGGAGTCTGCAGCTGCTGAGTGCTACATGGAAGGAAATGTTGGGAGGAAGGACTAAAATAAGCTGAAGAACAGATCTATATTCAGAAGGGTGCAGTCTCCAGACCCAGAAACTGTGAAATAGGGACAGAGGAGAAAGGATATAAGAGAATGACTGCAAAGATGGCCATAAGAGTAAAAAAAAAAAAAAAAGTGTTGCAAACAGTAATGTGTTGCTTCTGAGCTGCAGCACAAGGTCTGTCTGGAAAGCTGAAGTTTTTCATCCAGGAAGCCTGTTGTATTAGCAGTGCAAGTTCAATACCAGCAAAGTATTCTGGCCACAGACAAACCAGTAAGTCCTACCATATTAATTTTATAATTACCAGTTAATAAAACTAGTAAAGAGTTGTATGTTTCACTGTTTCTTGAGGTAAAGGTGCAATAAAGATTCAAAAGAAGACAGCTATGGAACACATACAGTGCAAACCATGGTAGTAAGAAGGCTGACCACATAGAGGACTGTATATAAGCTGTCATGCACAACAAGGCAGTTTTAGATCAAGAGGTTTGTGTGGTAACAAGTGACCTTAAGAGCACAGCTTGAGAGATTCATTACCACAGAAATCTTGAGACTGGTGCACTGCCATATTTGTGTAAGATTGCCCATACACAATCTTTTGTAGCATATGGCCAATCATACTTTTCCTCCATTTGTCAAAATAAATGCATCCCCAGTGCTGACAGGTACCTTTGTGGCATGGTTTGTACAAGTGCCGCTTGCTTCCAGGTCTGCTTTCACTGCCACAGCCCCTTCATCGTGCATGTGCAATGACATTCAGTCTTGTTGTCCTGCACTAGTGACATACTCAGTGCAGCACAACAAGATCGTGACATAGTCAGGACAGCATAACAACGCTGTTACAGGCATTGATTTCTATGTGGAACAGCATTTTACCATACACTACAGTGCAGTCTTACTGGCTAAAATAGGTGACAAAGTGGATCTGTACCTTGGCTGATACTTCTGAGGAGAACACAGTCTCATCAGGTACCTTTAAAACAGTGGGCCCGATTTTCAAAGGCCTTAGACTGATGCAAGGTGCTTGCGTCAAACAGGTCTGACACAAGGGCACCTTGCACCAAGGGCTGCGCCAAGTGGGAATTTGAAAGGCAGCCTTCATCACCCAGCAGGCTGCCTGCACCAGAGTGTGCTAGATCCATCCTTGCACCATGAAAGTGGCTGCGGCATGGTGCTGGGGGCTTGCGGCTGACCCAGAATGCAACATCCCTCGACCCCCCCCCGGAACCAGGTGCCATGTACCTTTAGACCAGTGAGGGGCTGGTCTAAGGGGACTTAGAAGGCTCCCGGGGGGGTCATCCTGTACGTGCCCTATCTGTCTCTGGTAGGTGATCTCTGATGGTCCGGTGGTCCTCCCTCACCCCTGCCACAGTCCCTGACACCCATGTCTGTGCATTCTGCCATCCCTTCCATGGTACCCATCGCAGCACACCCACTCTCCTCCCGTACCCCAATCCAGCGATTGGCACTGCCCTCCACACTCCACCACAGCTGGTCACTGAATGAGCTGTCAGTGGGAGTACTGTATACAGTACACGCACAGACTGCCCATTCGGTGGCCAGTCAGGGTGGCATGTGTAGGGCAGTGCTGGTCGCCAGATCGGGATATGGGAGGGGGTGGGAGTGCTGCAATGGGTACCACCGAGGGGGGCCCTAGCCCACCAGGGTCCTGGAGAGTGATGAAGCACTGGATCCCATGGCACGGTGGTGTTGGGAGGCAGTGCCCGGTTGCCAGCCCCTGTCCGTGAGTGCCGTGGACTCCCCGCAGCCGTTGCGGCATTCTGGGCGGGTGCGCAATTCATCTGGCACAGCACCCCCCTTTGCTGCAAGCCACAGGACTTAGGTGCTGGGACCCTGTACATTCAAAATTTGGGCACAGGGTCCTGGGCACACCGCACTTGGAACAAGCTGCCATTGTCACAGCTTGCACTGGGGCTTTGAAGTTTGGGCCCACTGTCTCAGACATCAGAAATTCAGCTATTTAGCAGCCAGAAACATAAAGCAAGCTGAGCATTCTAAGCTAAAACAACCCGATAGTGATGACATTAGTAATTCCTGTCTGATACAAAATGGACTTCAAACTCTGAATGGGTATAATGATTCAAACTTGGAGTGCAGGGATAGGGCTGGGTGGGTGGGAACACCAGTATGGTGAAAAGAACTCTTCAGTCTATATCTGAATTATTTCTCATCTGGAGGATGTATTGCACATAGAATTTAACAGTTTGAGTTAAACTACATCATTTATTTGTAACATTTATCATAGTAACACTAAAACTACAGGAGCTTGACCATAGCGCTTTCTAATCTTGAAACAGTAAATATGTTCATTCAGTTATTTCATTATATAGTTGCTAAGTTGTTGTATTAGATTATATGTGTTTAAATATTACACAAATAAATTATTTGATTATAATTTTTGTTTGGACATATTTCCTTGTATCTCCTACCTGTGGTCCACATATTAAATGATGCAAAGGGTAAATAAATATCCTTCTCCCCTTGTAGCTCAAAATAAAATCAGAAATAAATAAGTAAAATGTCTGAAGAGTGAATTACATGGTTAGGAGATATTTTTTAATATAACTGCATCCCTAGTAATAAGTAGTGGGCTTAATGGTTTGCACATAAAACAGCTTTGGCTGGATATTCAAAAAAGTGCAAAAGTGGGGTGCTTGCACCCAGACCAGAAGCTGCTATATCAGATAGTGCATAATGGGCAGGAGGGACACATAAAGTATACAGTTATATATACACAACTATATCAATTTATTTGATAAACAAGGAATATGATGCAAAATCTTAAGTTATTTCAGGTACTAGCCATAATTGTCCATGATGTGATCTAGAGAATAATATTTAGGTAGGCTTGTGTTATGATGGGTTTTTTTTTTTTTACACACCTGAGGTGAGTGATAAACCATAAACCTCGAGAGCAAAACCTGAGAGGTTTATGAGCTAATCACTCATCGAAGGTGTATAAAAAATCATCATGAACATACACCTACCTATTATTTTTTATAATTGGTGGTGCAGACTTACTGTTGGGGACAATTTGTTTCCTTTCTGTAGATGTTGGGTTCCTTAGTGTAATGTGACCGAGTGGTGGTTGTTCAGGGAAAGAAATTACTGAAATGTAGACACACTGAGATGCTATCCTTAAAAATCCTGCTTCTGGTAGCAGTTCATCTTATTTTACTTATTTTCCTTTGTGTTAAAGCCACCAAGTATAGATTGAGGAGAGCAAGTGACTTGGTGGCTTCTGAAAATGAGATTCAAGCATAAGTGAGTGTTACTTTGGCAACACTTGCTTACGCTTGAATATCATTTTTTCAAGCCGCCGTGTCACTCGCTTACCTCAATCTATACTCAGTGGCTTTAACAGGAAAAAAAAAGTCAAATTAGGTGAACTGCTACTAGAAACAGGGGGCCAGATTTTCAATGCCCTGAGGTGCAAGCTGCAACAATGGCAGCCTGCACCAAGTGCGGTGCACCTGGCACCCTGCGCCCAATTTTCTAATCTACAGGGTCCTGGTGCCAAAGTCTAGTGACTTGCAGCAAAGGTGGTGCTGTGCCAAATGGATGACGCACCCACCTGGAATGCAACAACGGCAAGGGGGAATCTGTGGCACCCATAGACAGGGGCTAGCAACTGGACACAGCCCCCCCAACACCACCGCACCACCAGTACCTGCACCCCTACACACACTGGTACCCTGGTGGTCTAGTGCCCCCCCACATGTAGTGCCCATCTCTCTGCTCCCACCCCTCATGTGCCTCGATCCATCGACCCATGCCCTTCACGCCATCACAGCCAGTTGTGCCGAATGAGCTGTCAGTGCACATACTCGTATACTGTATACAGTACATGCACTGACAGCTCATTTGGCATCCAGCTGTGGTGGTGTGTGGAGGGACGTGCTGGTCACTGGATCAGGGTATGGGAGTGGGTTGGGAGTGCAGAGATGGACACTACCTGTGGGGGGGTGTCAATCTGCAATGAAGTGGGTGTCGGGGATCATGACGGGGTGAAGGGGGGATCACTGAACCACAAGGGATGCCCATCAGGAATGGATCAGGGCTGGCCACACAGTGGCACATACTGGATGACCCTCCAAGGAACTGTCCAAGTACTGTTAGACCAGTCCTTCTTTGGTCTAAGGGTACTTGGCACTTAGTTCCTGGGGGGGTCTTTAAAATTCTGGATCTGAGGGCTGCAGCATTCTAGGTCTGCCGCAAGCCCCGTAGGACCATGCCGCAGCCACTTTCACGGTGCAAGGCAGGTGCTAGCACACTTTGGTGCAAACAGCCTGCTGGGTGACACAGGCTGCCTTTGAAAATACCACTTAGCGCAGCCTTTGGCACAAGGTGCCTCTTGCGTCAGACCTGTTCGACGCAAGCACCTTGCGTCAGTCTACGGCCTTTGAAAATCTGGCCCAGGATTTTTAAGTACAGCATCGCAGTTTGTCTACATTTCGGTAATTTTTTCCCTGAAAGAACACCGCTCCGTGGCAGTATACTGGCAAGAAAGTAAAAGTGGCAGTCAACAAGAGTGCGAGTAAGTTGCTTTCTGAATGCCATAATAACCAGTTCTACCGGTTATTATGGCCTTTGAAACACGGCTGTAGCCCGTGTATTAAAGGGGGTCACCAGTAATTATTATACTTTAAGTATCCACAACTGATAATGGTTTCCATTTTTTAGTTAAGAGATTAACATTAAGAGATGAATCTCATGTATTTTATTGTAGTTTACACCACTAATCATTGTGCACTTTATTCCACGGTGGGCTGGTCATCACTTACGTTCAGGAGACAAAGGAATGCTATACTCTGGACTTGCAGAGCTATTATCAAAATTCTACCCCTTATATTTCTGACTGCCTGCCCCTTTGCACTTTCAGAAATTATGCCCTGAGAAGCTACGCCTACATCTCACTATCTGTACCTAAGGTCAAATCCTGTTTCGGTAGACCCTTCTTCAGCTACATGCTTCCCCAGTTGTGGAATAAAATCCAAAAAACATTAAAATTTGTTAATCCAATTAATCTTATGGAGTTCAAAACACTACTCAGGATCCTTCTCTGAGCCCTGTAAATGTTTTCCCTGTCACTAATTGTACTGCTGCCACAACAATGATACTTGCAGCTCTCACCCTTCCTCCTACCTTCATCCTTCCCTTCCCTTTTTTCCATGTGCCTTTAAACACTACTGTCATTTTTCCAAGCAGGTTGTTCCCAATAGTGGAACGTTGTTTATGTCAAGAACTGTTGTTTTCATGAACACTTTCTGAATATAATTTTTATTTTTTGTTTTATTCAATGTCGTTGTTTCACCCTATGCCTTAACACTCTTCAGGTTGACTGTGTTATTCATTTGCACTGACCATGTGTTATTGTTGTTCTACTGTATTACTTACGTGTACTATCCAGGCCCACCTTGCAAATGAGCTTGCTCAATGGTGTTCCACCTGGTTAAAGATGCATTCATTGATTGATTGTGAGTCATTACTAGTATCCTGGTTACATCCAATGGTATGTTGAAGACAGTGGGGCCACCAAATAAATGGCATGCAATGTCATGCTCAAAGGCATGGTGACTCTCTGGTCTTGGGTACAGCACTATAAGCACCACCCAGACTAGGAACTGTTTGGAGGTGTTGGTAGGAGTTTTGGAGTGCTCTGCCTGGTGCACAGAGATGTCAGGCAACTGATTGATCAGCATGGCAACAAAAAGGATTATGCATTCATATGAGCAAGTTGTTTTTTGTAAGAACATAAGAAGGTTGCCAGCAGAAGGAGACCACTTTGCCTATCTAGTCTGCTTGTGTATTTGATGACTCCTGGCTTTTCATCAGTGCCTCATACCCCCCCACCCTTCTCCTTCCCCCGTTCCTGCCTCTGCACCCTTGCTTCCCTCTGTTCCCATCCCATGCCTTTTCTAAAGCTCCAACCATCCTAGCCTTATCCACTTCCCCCAGAAGCTCATTCCAGGCCATCACCACCCTTTCTCTGAGCTGGACGTCATTGTCCACCTAGGGACAAATGACTTGGCTCATCATGAGATTAGAGCAGTGCAGAAGGACTTTGTAGAATTGGGAAGGGGCCTAAGACAAGTAGCACACACAGTATCCTTCTCAGAGGTGCTGCCTGTCAATGGCATGAGTGAGGCAAGGGTACTTTGCACCATGCAGTTTAATGAATGGTTGAAAAAATGGTGTAGAGCACAGGGGTTTGGCTTCATTGGGGACTAGGGTTCCACCTGGAGGGACACCAGCCTATACTGGCAGGATGGTCTGCATCTGTCCAGGAAGCAAACAAGTATTTTGAGCAATCGGTTTAAATGCTTCATTGGCAAGCTTTTAAACTAGTCAAGGGGGGAGGCACTGATAAGCGGCAGGAAAATCCTAGCCTGTCCCTACAAAACAGGGTACTAAATGAGAAAAAGACTGAGGTAGAAAGGTCAGTGGGGGATGCTGCAATAGAAGGTAAAGCCATCAAAAAATGGAGAGCAATGAGTACCAATGCCCGTAGTCTGAGTAACAAGCTTTCTGAATTAGTGGCCTTGATGGAGGAGGAACATCTGGATATCGTGGCAGTCACAGAAACATGGTACACACAAAACCATGACTGGGACGTAAACATACCAGGATACACTATCTACAGGAGTGACAGGGAGGGTAAAGAGGAGGGAGGAGTAGCTCTTTATGTAAAGGAAGGGATCAAAGCAACAGAACTAAAGAGTAAACAGGGAGCAGATGAGACACTCTGGGTCACCCTGGAGACAGGAAATGGCACCACAATCCGCATGGGGGTTGTATACAGACCCCCATTTCAGGGGGAGGGAATGGACAAGGAAATGATAGAAGGCTTCCTTATCTGAGCACTCTGGAGTGTATCTCATCCAGCCCTGGAGACTTATTTAACTTCAGTGTCATCAGTCCCTCCCGTACCCTCTTCAGTATGGTACGTGTTAACTAGATGGGGTGGGGTGGGGTTAATGTAAGTTGCACATACATACCAGCTCATGCATATAAGTGCTTAGTACTGTGTGACAGGGTTGGTGTCCCTGTCCCATTTTGTTTTCAATTCCTCTCCACTGTCCTGATTTGTAAGCTATTGTTTTCTAGCTGCAGGCTGAAAATTGGCCACTTTCAGTCCTGCCCCCCCCCCCCACCTCTCGTCTTCACTTTTTTCTGTATTTCTGCTTTTATTTTATTCTTCTGCTGTCATCTACTCAGCTCTTTTTGCATCCTCCCCGTAAACAGACCTGTCAGTGTCTGTACTAGCCAATGCAGGGGCTGCTGTTAAAGTAAAAGGAATATCCCTGATGAGGAGACAAAACCCTGTGAAAGAAATAGTTTGCTCTTTTTTAATCACTGTTTGCTGTGTTTGATTCTCCTCTCTTTCTGCTCCGATGCCCTTTATGTTATTTGTTTGTTCACCCTTTGTACTGGAAATAAAGTACCCCCCCCCGCCCTGGACCATAGCCAGGTGGCCAGCAAGGATATAAAAGAAATTGGAGTACTGTTTTATTTATTTATGTATTTACTTATTTTAGCTGCAGATTAATACCTTTGAGCCAAGGGTCTCTTTTACAAAGGTTCCAAGTCGATTAAGCACAGCACAACACATGTCGTGGGCATGGCAGCAGGCAATGGTGCTGTAGGACATGTGGTCAACATGACGCAGGGCAATGTTGTGGAGAGGCACATGGCTGTGTGTAGGATGTACTGTAGCCTCTGCCACAGCACACCATCCAATCGCAACAGCGTGTTTGTGATGGCCACAGGGCAGCCAAGCCTTGGTACAAATGTGCCGAAGGCACCACCACAGACATCCCTGACAGTCCACAGTGGCCCTCCAATGCAAGCAAGGATGGACAGCATGCAGCGTGTACCCATAAGTTGACAGAACAACACCCCACAACCCATGACAACACCCATAATCTGGCAGGCCTAGGGACAGCCATGCAGATCAAAATGCAGGTGTGGGCACTGGCACTGAAATGCCAGCTGAATAATGGGTGAAAGTACACAGCCATGGGGTGAACAGCCCTGAACTAGTCCAGTAGACATGCAGGGGACAGGGAGATGACCCAGTAGGTACAGCAGCAGGGCCACGTCAATAAACGGTGGGCTTGTGCATGATCTCAATCACCAGCCCTGTTGGGCAATGGAAGCATGCCAAGATGACATCCCACCCCCAATGGAAATTGTGTAGCACCACAGGGCCACACCTATCCACAGACCACACGGTTCTGAGGATCCCATATTTGAACAAGATGGATGACCATGTCCTCGCCACAAAGAGAGCACCATGAGGCCAGCACCTGCCACTGGGTACAGCCAGCACACGGGGTGACTGACAGGCCATCGCACACTGTGTATGTTGGTGGACAATGTAGAGGCCAAATGCAGTGTAAGTGGGCATGACTGCATGGCACATCTATATCCTGCACAGTGGATGATGGCATGTACACAGACGGCATATATGCGGGGGTGTAGCAGAGGAACAGGAGGTGGACACACCCGCTGATGTGCATCACACCCAGGTCGCACAGTGACATGGTGACATAGGCCAATAGGACTGTCCACCAGGCAACAGCCAATGGTAAACATTGGACAACACCAGCACATGGCTACAGCCACAAGCACACATGGTATGCAGCCACTGGTGAGTGTTGTGGCAACACTGCCCACAGTGCCTGATGTGAGACTGCCATGGCTGCCCTCCATTGTCATGTGTATGTCAGTGTGCACTGGGCAGGGATACGCAATGTTCCACACATGGGAGCTGCCATGGCCATACCAATATCCCATTGTGGCACATCTGGGCACAACACAGTACTATACCAGGACATCAACCCAACATAATGGCATAGGATGAGGGCACAACACCAGATCAATGTGAGCCATGTAATATGTGAGGGCGATATGGGGAAGGAATGTCCACTGGATGACTGCAGCATACCATGAACGTATGGTGGACAGCACAGGGGGCATGGAGAGCTGTGCAGGGACAAACACATTAATGTAACCACATAACTGGTGGATACGCTGCACTGGGTGTGACATGTGCATGAGTGTGTGGTGTACACTGTGCAATTGGTGGTCTGTGGATGTATTTTGACACACTGGACTATGCAGAGACCCATGAGGCTGTAAGTGGCACAGAACTGAGCAACAGCATTCCACCACTATCACAAGGGTTAGATGTGACTGTCGCCTGGACATGTGCAAGCCGCATGCCACAGACCACATTGGCCCATGACCACAACACCAATGCATCCATGGACAGGTGTGTACACTGCCCCAGTGCTGAACACATGTAGCAGGAAAGGAACACATAGTGTGGTCCATGGTCTATGTAATGTGCCAGCATGCACCGTGTGCAGAGGAGCCCTGCAAGGATGTCAGTCCAACACAGATATGGACTACACAGCCATATTAGATGTGCCATGTGACATAGGTCAGGACTATCCAGTGCACAGCACAGTGGACAACTGGGTGTAGAAGACTACAATATACAGGGTGGATGCACCCCATATGTAAGATGAGGGTGCAAACATATGTGGCATACTAATAGACACAGTAGGTGACTCATGGTGTCTTTGCAGAACACAATGGGCACAGCACTGTCAAACACACATGCATACTCACATGAGGGTCCTTACAGTGACACCCTGGCCATGCTGCGCTGGCTGTTCGCTTGTGTCCCCACTTGGGCATAACAGCGGGCATCCCTCCGGGCCCATTTCATGGCCTTTCTATCTGCAATGTGAACACAAAGACAAAGCCACAATCACAGCCACATAGTACCATATGTCCCCCACAGAACACCCAAATACGATGCAGCATTGTGGCTATCTATTGTACACCCACAAGCAAAGGTATGAACCTCCAGCAATGTATGGCATGCAGTGTACCACTGCAGGGGTATGATATAGGGTCATACACTGCCCCCTCAAGTCCTCCAGAATACACATACATTACAGGGAAAGGTGATGATATATGTAGTAAGTGGGTGTACCACGTAATCTGACACCCTACACTGATCTGGGGCCACTGTCATGGTTATGTGCCACAGGGAAGATATACAGTCAACCATTGGCATGCCATGGACAGACACAGGACTGCATAGCTGTGGCAGCAGGGTTGCCCATATGCCCCATGAAACCTGTTGGCCACCATGTCCATGACAGGCACCTACATCTGCATAGCTGCACACATCCACCATATCATGTCAGCGCAGGACACACCACAGTGGTCCTGTACCTGTCGCCACTGTGACCCCTGACCTGCAGCACACACTGTGAAATGGATACATAGCTGCATTGTTACCGCCACTATGCTAGTGCTAGAAATGGGTGCATGACACACTGTGGACACCTACTGGACACATACATCATCTGAAAACCTGCATACCCTGTTGCTGTGTCATGGCAACTGACACATGGTATCACAGGGATGCACAATGGGCACACACCATGGTACATCATGCTGTGCCATGCTTCATGCCTACATACCCTGGCATGCATGGCCACATGGAGGACTGTGCAGCACAGGGACATGTGGGGTTCATCAAAGGGACTATTGTACATGGGCATGCCGGGACATACCATATCCTCGTACTATGTCCTATTGTGTGGCTTGTGGCACACAGGCGGACACATGCATGGACACATATGGACATCAGTGGCATGGGAATGCTATATGATGTCACATTGCACATCGGCCATGCTGTACATCACTGTGACCATACATTGTGCCATGTCCATGGGTGACACAGATGCAATGCACAGGTCCTGTGGCCTATACACCATTGCCTGTTGTGCACCCGGATTCTGAAGACATCACTCCCTGACCAGATGACTGTCTACAGGTACCAGTCAGAATCCTGTTAGCCTCTGTCAATAGGTGATGCCCTCAGTAGAACAGACATGGGCATGTGCCACTATACTTATGCACTATATAGTGGGTGGGGCACGTCTGTGCCATCCACAACAGACTATTATGCGGCATAATGTTCTGCATCCGTGATCCAATACAAATGGCATGCCACAGTCCACAATGGTCAGTGCTGGGTACAGACACACCCCTGACATATAACGACAAACATCATTTCACACAGTCACATGGTGTACATACCTGGGAATGGCATCATGCCCTGCTCCACCATGGCATGGAAGCAATCGAGATGTGTCCTGTTCTTCCTGCTGAGGTCTCCGACCTGGTGGCGACACTGCTCTGTGGTGGGTGAGATTCCAGTATGTCTGCTGAGGGGACTGGCAATCTCTACCCATACAGCTGACCTGGCCCTGTCCAGCTCCTTCACCCGAACAGCTGGCCCTCACTGGGACAACCAGGTCCATCAGGTTTGCCAGCTCTACCTCCTCCAACCTCTGAGTATACTGGCAGGGTTCCATCCTTTAGGTAGCACATGACATTGTGGTGCTGCAGCTGGGCTGTAACTCTGACCACATTCTGGCAGGCCTCTCTCTCTCCCACTTACGTAGCATGATAGGGCATACATGTTTTGCCACACGCTGTTGGTGTTTGTGCTATGAGATTGCCTGACAGGGTCTGACAGGCACAATACTGCACATGCCTGGTAATGTTTTGCTACGTGGCAAAGTAAGGTTGAGCCACATGCTACCACACATGCATGGCAGCCATGCAACACCATCTTGTGAAGGGGTGCTTGCTGTCATGACCCCAGCCAACAATACCATGCTCTGCAAAGCTCATGGCCATCAGACACCTGTCATGCATCACTTAACACTACCATCACTGAATGGTACTGTCTCTCATGTGTCATGGTGACCAGAGAGCAAACCGTAATGTGTAGTTACAAACCAATTGCATGGGTCGCATCTTTGCAATATTCAGCCAGGATATGCAAATTGCCTCATTGTACAGTCTTTGTTCAATCAGCACATTTGCATCTCATTACTGGAATGTATTCAGGTCACTTGCATGCACATTATTATAAAAGCAGGCCTGTGCTACCAGTCCACACAGGTGACTGAGAGGCGCTGCAGTCTTGAAGGCAGGTTTTGTGTCATGGTTCTGTGTGTCTGTACTTGTACTGTGCAGGGTGCTGTGTTTACATTTCCACATCATTGTAACTGGGCCTGTCTCTGTCTGTTTGTTCCACAAGCACCCGTTTGGTGTCAGAGAGATGGAGACATCCAAACTTTACAAAGGGCAAGCTAAAGATCCTCATTGAGGCCTACGTGCTCAGGGAGGATCTCTTTTGTCAGGGGTGTGGGACACCACAGGAGTGGGAACAGGGCTGAAGGGAGGTGACAAAGGCTGTGAATGCCCAAGGGGACTACAACTGCACTCCCCAGAAGTGCATTAAGCAGATCAGTGGTCTCTAGCTGTGATGCAAGGGCCTACTAGCCCAGGCCCAGCTTCCCTTCAGGTAACCAGTGGCGGACCCTCCACAACTCCTGGAATGATACTGCAGGAGGCACTTATGGCTACTACCTTCAGCCAGGTTGCTGTGGAAGGTGTTTCCAGTGAGGGATTTGAGGCAGGTTGTTGCCCATCACAACACTGTGAGTATACAGGTTGCATTTCATGTCTGGTCCTGCATGTAGCTTCCTATGTCTGTGTGTATCATGTTATCCATTATGTGTAGCACTGTGTGGCCACAGAACAGCATCCACTGTATATGTGTGCGTACCACTAAATCTGTTTGCATCCTAGCATGTCTGGTATATGCCTTGCTCACAATATCACACCTATGTGTGCTTTCACCTACAATCCTGGTACATGCATGATCACCTACCTGTGTTTTTTTATGGTACAGTTGACATGGACATGCATCCCTAACCATGCTCTCCCTTTTTGTTTCCACAGAACCATCACATCTTGGGACAGGTGGTGGTCCACAGGTACAGCTGCCCGCACAGCGTTGAACCATACCTGTGGCAACAGCGATGGCCAGTGTGGGTCTCACTCCTGTGTACCTGCACACACAGGGGATCTGATGGTGATGATGATGATGAGACCATCTCCCTGTCAGCTGTGGCACTTCTCAATGCTGTGTATGAGCTTGCCATAGACACTGATGGTGACAACACCACGTACAGTTGAATCCACTTAATGGGGACAGCTCCATTGCAAGCTGTTTGTCCAAAGCTCTTGAACGGATCGTGGCAGATCAACTATCAGACTATTTGCAAAAGTACGATCTACTCTGCATTCAGCAACATGGATTTAGGAAAGGACACAGTACATCGATGGCCTTACTTGATTTCTCTAGTGAAACTCACAAAGCCTTGGATAAGGGTTATTTAACCGGAGCTGTTTTCATAGACCTCACAAAGGCCTTTGACACTGTTCACCATAGCCTTCTAATCTCTCTTCTGCTCAACACTGGACTAGCCGAGGGACCTGGAGCCTGGGTAAAAAGTTACCTGGCACAATGTTCTCAAACAGTAAAAATCTCTGAGGTTCTCTCTGACTCCAAACCGGTCCTCTCTAGTGTCCCCCAGGGCTCAATTTTAGGTCCTCTCCTCTTCAGCCTATTTCTAAACTTGCTTCCCAAATCCTGCCCTGAAAAATTAATACTCTATGCTGATGACGCTGTAATTCTCTCCTCCCATAAGGATCCAAATCCACTACGACAGAGCTTGCAGCTTGCTTTCTCATGTGTTGAAAAGTGGTTCCTTGAGCACAAACTGGTCCTAAATAAAAAAAAAAAAAAAAAAGTCATGCTTTTCGCCAGTCATCAAAACAGAAATAGGCATACTCCACTCGTCATAAAAAACTTCTCTTGGAAATACACTAGAACAAGTGAACATCTTCAAATACCTTGGTATCACTTTTGACGAATGTCTTACTTTTGCAGCCCATATCGATAACACTGCAAAAACAGTGCACCAACGCATTGGAATTTTGTACCGGAACAGTCAATTTTTCAACCAAGCTGCCTTGAGGATTGCTGTTCAAAGCTCCATCATCTCAGTCATAGACTATGGTCTAATTGTCTATGGCGCAGCTACTACCACTGACCTAAAGCGCATCTCAGCAGCACTAAACAAAACCTGTCGCCACCTCACTGGAGCACAGAGACAGACCCACACTTGTGACCTCTACACGGAAACCGGTTGGTTGCATCTTTCCAATCACCTCATGTATCTCACCTGCGTGATGGCAAAAAAATCAATCTTGGGACTCACTCCTCCATGTATCCGGGACCTGCTCTGCCTGAACAATGGCACTCGTACCACCAGAAGATCTGACCACCAACCTTTCCTTGTCCCTAGATGCCAGACTTCTCAGGGACAAAGATCTTTTACATACCGTGCCCCTACCTGGTGCAATGCCCTTAACCTGCCTCCCTATCCTCCACGACATTGGGAGCTTTCAAATCCATACTTTTACACTCACCTCACAGCCTCCAGCTCCTGTGACTGCTTTAACTAAAGTCTCATCCCACTGAGTGCACTTGCATTTGTTTCACTCAACCACCATGGTCTCCTCTTTGACAAAGACAACCTGAGTACCACTAACTTGGTTCTGTCTGCTCCTAAACTTCTTATTTCTCCCTCTCTTCCCTCTCAAGCTCTCCAATCCTTATTCCTTGCCCTTGACACTGCCTCCGAGTTCCTTTTTCTTTTCTGTACATAAATGTTACTGTTTAAGTTGTGGCCTTCTTTAATGGCTTACTGATTGTTTGTAACACTGTCTACTATGTTTTTGTACTTAATGACGTGGAACCTTTGTAAAAGAGCCTTGGCTCAAAGGTATTAATTCCTAGAACAATAAACTAAACTAAAGCTAAACTGTTTGTTCCCTTTAAGCAGGCATCTCCATTAACGGGAGTGGACCAAGTCAGCATACAAACATACACAAGCAACCCCAAACATACATCGCAGTCACAGAAGAGAGACAGAATAGCACTCATTAGTGATTGCAGCTCTTTTTTGAATTAGTGCTGGTTGTCTCTGTGGGTGAACATCATCCTTAATTAAAATGACCTAATAAGGTTCCCCAAATGCCTTTTCACATAGTATGCCATTGCCAGCCATGCTTCAGTGTTGCAGTTGCTATTTGTTTTGTAATAAAATCTGCCATAGTCATTTTTTTTTAAGATTTATCAACATTTTGTCTTCCAGTTTTCTATGTGGCCCCCCCCCCCCGAAATAATGTCATAACAATCAGCAGTCAATATTTTACATACAGCAACAAGAAATTCTGGGTAATTTGTGACTTTGACTTATATGTGCCTTACTCAAAAGTACAGTCCTGTATGTTCATAGTGGTGAGCCATTATATGAGAACATACATGGCAAGGCATTGTGAGTAAAATAAAAACCTGTTTTCCAGTTTCCTTACTGGAAGATGCTGTCCCATATTTCTGCAGTGGTGTCAACTGTATAAGCTTTTGTATGAATATTTTCACAACACTGCATTGTGCATACCAGATCTAGCTACAAGACTTCTACACAGAGAGATGTTGTCTCCTATTTCTGCAGTGAGCACAGACATATAATAGTCTGCATACTGATGTGCATAGTGAGGCATTGTGGGTACAGTACATAGTTGATTTGTCTATCTAAAACTAAAATGTGACACTGTCCCTTTAATAACTTTGTTTCCTTCCAATGAAGTCACAGTTGGGTGTTGCAGTACTGAGAAAACAAGGTCAGGTTATGTAAATGAAGCAGAGCACCAAAATAAAATAATCATTTTCATGGAAAACAGCACCATTTGGCAGTTTGAATGGTAAGAGGCTGATTCACAACATCTACAGGTTATTATTCCCATTTGTTATGGAAAACGGTAAGTCCCTTTAAACAGTGCTGTAGTGATAAAATGAAAAAATTTAAAAATGGCACACTTACTGCACCCTGTCCGGTAAGGGGTATACATGCTCTGGGCTCCTGTCAGGTGCTTCCAGTAATCATTCGATCATACGAACATATGAATGTGCCAGAAGAAACAGACCACTCTGTCTATCTAAGACTCCTCGAGTGTGCAGCCAGCATCCCTAATTTGAAGCTGCCCCACCCCCCCTTTGTCATACCACTGCCACCCCCACCTCCCCCACCCTCATTCTCCCCTGTTCCTTGTCCCATGCCCTTTTGAAGCTGTTCAGTTTTACATGATACCACCCATTCTGATCAGGTGTTCTATTGTGCTACCACCCTCTCTGTGAAATAGTGTCTCATTTCCTTCTTAAATCATCCCCCTTCTATTCTTAGCCTGTGCCCCCTGATGACCCTCCCCCTCCTGTCATAGTCTCTCCCCTCCATTCCACATATCATCTTTGTTGCCCTGGCCATGCTTGAAAATAGGCAGGTTCTTGCCTAATGCACCCACCCGGTCAACAAAAAAGAATAAATAAATAAATTAAAGACCCCATCTGCCCCATCCTTATTGATTCCTCTTAAATACTTGAAAGTCTCTATCATGTCCCCCCGTCCCTTCTTTCCTCCAGGGTGTACATATTCAGGTCTCCCAGCCTGCTGTCATAGTCTCTCCCCTACATTCCACATATCATCTCTGTTGCCCTCCTCTGCACCCCCTCCAGTAGCCTGATACCATGCTTTAGGTATGGCCTCCAAAACTGCACACAATACTCTAAGTGCAGCCTTACCAATGATCTGTAGAGGGGCAAGATCACCTCTCTTCGCCTGGATGAAAACCCTCTCTCTATGCACCCTAGCATTTTGTTCGCTTTTGCAGCTGCTCTCCTGCACTGGGCAGTGTTGTTCATGGTCCCTGTTATCATTACCCCTAGGTCCTTCTCCTCCTCAGTGATCCCCAGCTTAACCTCCCCCAGCCAGTAAGTATTCTGTCCTTGAGTTCTTCACCCCAAAGTGCATAACCTTACACTTCTTTGCATTGAACCCCAGCTGCCACCTCTCTGATCACTCTTCTAGCTTGCTTAGGTCTCCCTGCAGCTGCTTCCATCCCTCCTCTCCATCCACCACTGCTCCGATGTTGGTGTCATCAGCGAACGGACTTACCTTGCTCACCATCCCATGTGCAATGTCTGATATGAAGAGCCCAAGCAATACTGGCCCCAACACAGAGCCCTGTGGCACCCCACTCATCATCGGCCTTGGAGTTGAGAGCTCCCCTCTCACCACCACCCATTGCAGCCTGCCACTCAGCCAGCTTGTAATCCAATTTGTCATTTTTGCCCCTACCCCTAAACCAGTTAGCTGCCCACCAAGCAGGCCATGAGGCACTAAATCGAAGGCCTTGCTGAAGTCCAAGGAAAGAACATCCACCGCATGACCCTTATCCATCTCACCTGTCACCCCATCATAATATTGTATGAGGTTGGTTTGACAAGACTTCCCTGAAACAAACCCATGCTGCCTCACATCCTGGAGGCCATTGTCCTCCAGCTACAACACCAGACTTTCCTTTAGTATCGTTTCCATGAGTTTGCACACTATGGAGGTGACACTTACCAGAAGATAATTACCCAGTTCATCCCTTGGTCTGCTCTTGTGTAATAGTACTACATGTGCCATCCTCCAGTCCGGTGGCACACATCCCGACTCCAGTGAGGTGCTATACAGATCCGCCAGCGGCTCAGCCAACATCTCCGCCATCTCCCTCAGAACCCTGGGGTGGATACAGGGGTGTAGCCAGGAATTTCTGAACTGCACACCAAGTGTGGAGTCACTGCTACCCCCCCCCCGGTTAGGGTGAGCTACCCCTTCCCCATCCATACCCCCTCACCCAATGTGTTATTTTCTGTATTATACACCAGCACACCACTAGCCACACCACCAAAAGGTGTGGCAGGCTGGATTTTGGTTACAATATTTTACTGTGACCACCCTATACCTCATCAAGGTAGCCAGTCCCAAAGAGGTCCATTCCCACCATACCAGACATGTCACACCAACAGGTTTCAGACTGGCTTTTGGTTACAATATTGCATTGTGACAAGCCTCTGTACCACATCAAGGTAGCCAGTCGCACACACACACACACACACAGGCAGAATTCTAGCAGCCATGGGAATCAATCATGGGGTACAGTTCAGTGAAGGAGGGCTCATCCCAGCACACATGGGGCTGGAATTAGTGTATGTACTGTAGTACTTAAGCTCCATTATGGAAAAACTGTTTGCATTGTAACTATTCAGAAACTTCTTGGCTCTGTTATTCAAAACCTTTTGCAAACTTGAGAGGCAGTATAAGCGCGCAGTGGTCTAAGGCGCTGAGCTGCAAATCTGGTGACATCCAGCAGACCAGACCTGGGTTTGAATCCCACAGCTTCCACTTGCATACTGTGTGACCCTGAGCAAGTCACTTAACCTCCTTGTGCTCCCAGGTTGCTCCTGTAAAAAAGCTTTCAGCTTAGTGTGCTATACCTGCTTAAACAACTAAAAAAAAATAAATAAATTAAAAAAAAAAACTTTGCTGCTCCCACAACTCAGGCCTGCACCATCAACTCATGGAACAATTGATTGTGCCTTGCTGTCCAGTTCAGGCAACTTAGGTTGCTCCTGCCACACCATCAGAAAGGGGCATGCACCTCTTCTGCAAGCATGAGCATACCATATTCAGTATGGTTCCATGACAGCAACTGCTATCTGTGCTTGGGGGGGAGGGCTAGTGCTATGTACCACACACATAAACATATCTGCATCCCAGTAATCACTAGAGTGCCAAAAGGGTGTTTTACTCCAGGATACTGGGGGGGGGGGATAAAATGCATAACAACAAAGGGCAAGACTACTAACTTGAAGTAGTTTTCATAGGTGAATGACTCAAGATTAGAAGCAAGCCAGCAATTAGATGCCCACTGCCCTAAATTTATTCCAGAATCCAAACAAGTCACGGTCCCTAAAAAGATTAAAGGATTCACCTGCAGTGCCTCAGCAGACAGCTCAGCTCAGTATGATGACTGTCAGGAGTGTCTTAACTTTCCTCGCCTGAGTCCCGACTCTGTTGCTTGCAACAACGTTACGCAAGTGCAAGCAACTTATAGGCTGGCTCTCTAGAGACTCTGGGAAGGAATCCTCGCTAGTCACACTCTCTCTGGCGGTGAAATTTACTCTCTCAGGCAGCAGTCGCCCTTAGACGATGAACAAAAACCGCTGATCTGCAGGCAGCACATGAGAACCTTCCCGAAAATGTACTCAATCCTCCGGCTTCGGGCGGCTCCAGTACAATAAATCCCAAATCTGATGTTCCACTGCTGCACTATGTCCTGACTCCATCCTGACCTGTCCTCTCCCAGTCGCAAGGTAAAAAAAAAACAGAAAGAGCACAACATTGGCACGGGCATTTAAAGAGCCCGCCAGCCCCTTACTACATCACTACACGACGCCTCCTTTCTTGGCAAACAGACCTGATTGAGACACAGCAACATATTTCTCAATCAGGTCTGATGGGCTTGTATGCTTAAGCTGACTCCACCCCCAACCCCTACAACCTAAAAACAAGTACAAAGAGTGGCCGGGGAAGCCTGCGAAAATCAAACAAACAAACAGAGGAATACAGAGCAACGCCAGAGAGACCAGCTGGTGCCTGCTACCCGCTGATCTGCAGCAGCATGCCATGGCGTGTCTGGCGTATTGGTAGCTACGCCCTTGGGTGGATACTATCCGGCCCTGGTGCCTTGTCTACCTTCAGTGCCCTCAGTCCCTCTAGACTCAACTTGCCTCAATTTTTCCATCTGTTGCCTCCTCTCCCCTGTCCCCACCTCCCAGCCCATGCTGTGTGAGGTCCCCCTTTTCTTCTGTGAACACTGAGCAAAAGTATTCATTCAGTGCTTCTGCCTGCTCCTCACCTTTTTCCGTCTACTCCCCACCCCTTTTTATCCTCTCTATTGTCTCCTTGCACTTCCTTTTCTCCCTGATGTATCTGAAAAAGTCTTTCTCCCCACATTAATTCCCTGTGCTAATCTCAGCTCCCTCTGGGCCTTGGCTTCTCTCACTTTTCTGGTCACCTCCCTGGACCATCTTGCATATTCCTCCCTGTCCACTTCCTTCTCTGTCCATCTAAACCTCTGGGGTGCCACTCATTTTGCCCTCACCACCTCCACAACCTCACTGTTAAACCAGCATGGTTTTCTTGCTCTACTCCTCTTACTCTGTGCCTTGGTGCAGGCTTCTGTTGCCTCTGTAACCCCCCGTTAAATAATATCCCATTCTGCTCCATGTCCATCTCCTGCCTTATGCCCTCCAGTTTCCCTTTCAGTACTTCCTGCATCCTCCCAAAGACTACCTCCCCCTGAAGTTTACCACCCGAGTAACTGATTTCTCTGGCTCCCCACACATTGGGATATTAAACCACACCAATTGGTGATCGCTGTCAGCTAGTGGGTCTTCTACCTTTATTTCCCTCACTGCCTCCTCATTCAACAATACCAGATCTAAAATGTTCTTTAGCCTAGTAGGTAAGCAAACAACTGTGTCAGGAGACCCTCCTGGATTGCGTCCAGGAGCACTTTCTCCCTAGCACTGGAGGTGATTGGAATGCTCCAGTCAACCCCTGGCAAGTTGAAATCCCCCATGATGATCCACACAGTCTGCCATATGCTTCAACATCTCCCATAGAAACATAGAAACATAGACTTTGATGGCAGATAAGGACCACTTGGCCCACCCAGTCTGCCCATTTCCCTACCTACTGGATAAGCTGCAGATTCTAGTTAACCAACAGCCTACTTCCTGCCACCCCCCACTACAATTGCCTTGTGTCTGTCCCATGCATGTTTGAATTCCCCCACTGTTTTAGCCCCAACAACCTCCCCAGCAAGGCAGTTCCACGCATCCACCACTCTCTCCGTGAAAAAAGATTTCCTCATATTACCCCTGAGCCGTCCCCCCTCTATCTTTAAATTGTGTCCCCTTGTTCTTACACATCTCTTTTTCTGAAGGATGCTTCCCTCCTGGACTTTGTTAATTCACTTGAGGTACTTGAACATTTCTATCATGTCCCCCCTGTCCCTCCTTTCATCAAGGGTATACATATTAAGCTCTCTCAGTCTCTTCATATGATTTCTGATGCAGACCCTGCACCATTTTAGTTGCCCTCCTCTGGACTGCTTCCATCCTGTCTATGTCCTTGCGTAGATGAGGTCTCCAAAACTGCACACAGTATGCGAGATGGGGTCTCACTAACTGTCTGTACAGAGGGATAACCACTTCCCTTTTTCTATTTGTGATGCCCCTTCCTATGCATCCTAGTATCCCACTGGCTCTCCTCACTGACTTCTCACATTGCTTACCCACATTTAGATCATCTGATATGACTACCCCCAAGTCCTGTTCCATTTGTTGTTGTTAGTACCTCCCTTTCTATTGTGTACTCTTCTCCTGGGTTTTTGCTTCCCAGGTGCATTACTTTGCACTTTTTTGCATTGAATCTAAGTTGCCATATGTCTGACCATTCCTCCAACCTTGCCAAGTCCCTTCTCATCCTTTCTACCCCCCCTACTTGTGTATCAATTCTGTTACAGATCTTTGTATCATCTGCAAAGAGGCATACCTTTCCTTCCAGACCCTCTGCAATGTCACCTATAAAGATGTTAAAGAGGACTGGACCCAGTACTGAGCCCTGAGGTACTCCACTAGTGACCCCCTTTCTTTGGAATGTGTTCCCTCACTATTACCTTCTGTGTCCTGTTGTGCAGCCAGTTTGCAACCCAGGCTACCACCTTGGGACCCACTCCCAAGCTGGCTAACTTGATTAATCTTTGTGCGGGCTGTGTCAAATGCCTTGCTAAAGTCTAGGTAGGCCATATCCACAGCCCCTCCCTGGTCTATTACTTTGGTTACCCAGTCAAAGAAATCTATTAGATTGTCTGACATGACCTTTCTGCTGTAAATCCATGCTGCTTTGGGTCCTGTGCCCCTGGCCTCTAGGTACTCAACAATTCTTTCTTTCAGAAGTGATTCCATCATTTTCCTACCACTGAGGTCAAACTTACAGGTCTGTAGTTTCCTGCTTCTGCCTTGCTCCCACTTTTGTAAGGGAATCACATCTGCCCTCCTCCAGTCCTCAAGTACCACCCATCCTCCATGATTTGTTAAAAGTGTGGTCAGTGGTGTCACTAGGTCCTCCCTTAGTTCTTTTAGGATTCTGGGGTGAATCCATCAGGCCCCATTGCTTTGTTCACCTTGAGTTTTAGGAGTTCTTTCAGGACTCTTTCTTCTGTAAATGGACTGGTGTCAACCCCCCTAGGAGTGCTTCTGTTGTCTGGTTTAGGTAACTCCTCCTCATCTTCTTTTGTGAATACTGAGCAAAAGTATTCATTCAGTATCTCTGCCTTTTCACTGTCTCCCTCTGCCCACCTCCCTTCTCCCTTATTAATCTTCACTATTCCTCCCTTAACCTTTCTATGCTCCCTAATGTACCTATAAAAGGTTTTATCCCCCTTCTTAACTGACTTGGCTATTTTTTCCTCAGTTTGGGCTTTTGCTATTCTGACTGCCTTCCCCACTTCTTTCTGCTTTAATTGATACAGTTCCTTGTCGTGCTCCTTCTGTGATGTCTTATACTTTTTGAATGCCGTCTTTTTCTCCTTAACCTTCCCTGCCACCTCTTTTGAGAACCATAGTGGTTTTTCACTCCGCTTTGTTTTCTTAAATCTGTTTCACACAAAGGTTTGTTGCCTCTGTGATGGCAGTTTTGATTTTTCTCCATTGTTCTTCCACCCCTCCTTTTTGCCCATTTGCTAGTGTATTCCTCAGGTATTCACCCATTTTGCCAAAGTCAGCCCTTCTAAAGACCAGTATGCTTGTTTTTGTATGGCTCCCCTTCCAGATCAAACAGCTCCTCTAATTGGTGTATTCTTCCATTCAGTAGGCACGGAGTGGAGCTTTGTGGATCTACAGTATGTGCTCTTGTGCTGCTCTGGTTGTGATCAGAGCCGGTTAACACCAGTGATGTCTTCCTCTTCTGCCTCTGTATCTTGGCTGGTTATAGACTCAAATATGGACTGCAGACTAAGTTCAGCTTCAGTTTTCTCATCGGTGAACTGCTCCTCTTCTATTAACTTAATCTGGCTTATCTGGTTCAAGGTCAGTTGGCATTCATCTGTATCCCCCTCCCCCCTGGTCGTGCCTGAAAATAGGCAGAATTTGTCTCTTGCATTTACCCGGTCAACAAAAACTAACTAACTAACTGCAGGGGTCTGTTCACAGCATAGAACAAGAGATTAACACCCCCGCCATTTTTTGAATAGAAGTCAGGGGAAGCAATTAGGCACTGATGAGCCACTGAGGGAACAGCAGATGGCAGCTCAGCTTAATCGTCCCCTTAAAAGGAAGCTGCCATCCTCTTTATGAGAAGATTACATGCTAAACTTAGTAGTCACTTTATTGGTGCCTTGTGGGCTATCTCTTATAAACGAACATCCTCTTTAAGTGCATCCCGATTAGCTTCTACTGTATATCGACAGTATCATCCCCAACACTGCCACCATGTGCCCCAAAACTAATTTCCACATGTTGTACATGCCACCAGCAATCATGCAGGGCTGACCCCTGCACAGCAGGTGGGCCACCACTTGCAGTTGGTCACTATGCAGGTAGAGGGCAATGAGTTGCTTCCTGTAGAGGTGCTGTGGATAGGCACTGTTGACCAGTGATGCAGAACCAATGACCAGCCAGTGCCTGACCAGCTACATGTTCAAGCAGCCCCGGCATGCATTGATGATGCACGTGCCTCATCCCCTCATCCCCTGTGACCACCCATGGGGCAGCCACATGCTGTGGCAGTCACATGTCAGATTGCCCTTCCCCCAGATCAGCAGCCTCCCCCCACATAACAACACATTGCCCAGAGCTGCTGGAACAGATGAGGCTACTGAGGGCCTCCATGGAGAGTCAGGAGGCATCCATGATGCTGTACATGGGTTGTAGTCACAGATTCAACAGCATAAGGAGCGGACTACAGTCTGCCATGTGGAGCTCATAGGGACTATTCACCTGCTATGCGTTGACATTACTGCAGACTTCTCTGATGTAGTAGTGGCATCACAGTATGGCAGTGCAGCACTGGCTGTCATAGATGTTGTACCACATGCTGCACAGCTCACAGTAACCCCAGCATACCCTGAACACCACGCAGCATCCACATTTTCCCTAACACCCCATCTCCTTCCCTTAAACACCCACCCACCCCTGGCTATGTTGTTCAGTTTTCAACACCCACTCTAATGCCTAGCCATTCATGATCATGTGCCTCTACCCTCTGAGAGGTGGACGTGTCACCTAGTGTGGCCCAGAGTTCCCCATTGGAGTCATCTGTGCATGTGGGGTGAAGCCATGTATGTGTCCATGGCGGCCACACGCACACACCCTGAGGTGTCTGGGGCTCTTAGAGTCTACCGGGGATGCCTCCAGGCTGCAGGTGTGGCTACTTCTGTCTTGCAGTGCCTATGGCTGTGAGATATCCATACTCTGTGTCCACACTGCCCCACCTACACACCCCTGTGGCATTGTCACATTATATGGATGGCACCTAGGACATGGATGTGGACCATGCTGTTGTGGGACGGGCAAGGGCGTGATGAGTACACTTGTGGATTACCACTATGGGTATGTGCCAGTGGTCTATCACTGACCCATGTCAATCCAATCCAGGTACCTCTGTACATCCTTTTCAGTGTTATCCCACCTGTGGACATGCGTGCATGCAACTGCAGCATACCTGTTTGCACATCTCAACGGGGTGACCGATTAATACTCAGCATCACTATGGGGCACACCGTGCACCCACATATACAGTGCCTGTGTGCATGACAGCAGTGTCTCAGCTGCAAACATTACTCACCTTTGGGGTCCAAAACGTTCTTGCACAATGGTGTCCCTGTGCCGCCGTCCCATTAGGGCCAATCATGGGTCCCTCCGGTCTTGCCATAGATGCTCACCCTCGTCTGGTGGCTCCATGTCCTCCACAATGTTGCCTTCTGGGACCTGGACAACTATTCCATGGTCTATGGCCATGTTGTGTAACATACACCAGGCCAGGAATATGCCACAAGCCATGTCCGTGCTATACTGTGATGCACCATCAAACTTGTCCAGGCATCTAAAACACATATTCAGCATACTGAACACACACTTTATGATGCTGCATGTAGCCATGTGTGCCTCATTGTACCTCTCCTCTGCATTAGATGTGGGCCGCAGTATTGGGGTGAGCATCCACGGATGGAGGGGGTATGCGCTGTCTCCAGTGTGGGGGAAGGTGATATGTTAGTATTCATTACACATCCTTGGCTTCTACCCTTCACACAGACCAGTTACATCTGGTGAGCTTCATCTGCACATTTCTGACACCCAGTGTCACTGTTACATATTCCTGCACTCCCCTATCTGGCCCTTTTGCTGCTGTCGTATTTCCACTATCACTGCCACTGCAGCCTGCATGTCCTTTTGGTCTGTGGGGCACAGCATAACCCCAGCCTGGATGTGTCACACAGCACTGTCCCCTTCCAATGCATCAAACTGTGCTACCACTCCCACATTGTCACAGGCCCCTGCTGGCTGGCACCACCCCTGTCACCTGTGCCTATTACACACTGTCACATGTTCTCCCTCCCACGATGGCATTCCACATCTGCTTGGTGTCAGTCCTGTTCCGGTCCCATCTCTGCCTCCCTCCCCCCATGCCTTATGTCACATGGCTGTCTACCATTGCAGCACCCCTTCCTACTGTGCTGACACCTGTACAGATGCCATCACTGCACTGTGATACTATGTGGGCAAGTTGTTTGTGGCTGTTTTCCACTCACCCACAAGATGGCCACCGGGTATCTCCCCAAACTTGAACTGACAGCACAGGAATGACTGATGCCAGATGTATGCATCATGTTCACTCCCAGGGTAGCAAGTACAGACATGTGTGATGTGACCTGTGGCATTTTGGCATATTGTTGTTACAGTGATGCTGTAACAATGACTTCCTGACAATGATTCCCCGACAACAATTGCACTAGCGGCAAGCTGTATTCGCTGCCAACTATGTGTTGCAGTGACTGGTGTGCGGGCAGTGGGATTTGCCATTTCTACACTGTCTGTGCGACTGGAGTTTGCAGTCTATAGTGGGGAGGGGTGTGAGGGGTGCAGCCTCCCCGCATTGACACAGGGTCAGTGTCAGTTCATTTCCTGGTTGGTGTTGGAGCATGGCACCATCGGGACTGTTGGCGGCAGTGTGTCACTGTAATGGCTGTCTGGGAACTTTCTGTCACCATAGCATGGTGGAACCTGGCATCACACCCTATCTGGCAGTTTATGGAGTGGTACCCCTTCCTGTTAATATAGACGCCCTTGTCTCTGCCAGGTGGTGCTCTGATGGCCACATGGGTGCAGTCAATGGTCCTTAGCATGCCCAGTAGGCATGCAACCCTGCAAAAAAGTGCTACATTGTTGCTGTTCACACCACTGGTGTGCTAGGGAACCAAATGAACTCATTAGCATGTGGCAGCAGAGCAGTGAGGAACTGTGTGAGGAGACAAGATGTGGCCAACTGGGTGATGCTAGTGGTGTCATCTACCAGTATCTGGAAGGTGCCCATGGTGAGCAGGCACAGTGCTGCTGTGACTTTGGTCTCCACCATCATAGCATGACTTCTGTGTGTGGGTGCCTGGAGCTCATCATGGAGCAGCTCACAGAGCTGTCTCAGAACTGCCCCTGTTGAGCCTGTACCAGCCCACAATGTCCATGTCACAAAGTTGTTTGAATACAACATGGGGCCAGTACCATCTCTGTGTGACATACCACCTATGGGCACTTCCTCAGCCACCTGCCGTTCCCTCAGTCTTCTGACATTAACTTTTATGTCTGCCATGTGAAATGCAAGCCCAGACATTGTTCCTGCAGTGCAGCAGCTTACTTCTGGGTGGTTGGCAGATTTATGGCTGCCCCTTTTTTCCTAATTTTGTGTGGACAATTTTGGACTGCACAGCACATGTGCCACTCATTTTGGCTGAATACATACATGCGCAGCAGTGTCAGGTGTCCAGCATCTTTTCTGCGCAGCGTACATTATATGTGCATGATCATGCATTCTGATGCATTTCCCACTTTTGAGCATCATGCCACTGTGCATTTTTCAAGATGTACCACGCATCTCTATTTTGTGCCATGCAACTCATTTGAATATGAAGGCCAGGTATGAAAAAAATACAACTGGGTTAATCATTCCGACTTTGTCTGTCGGTGAATATGTGTGTTCTCTTTTAATGGGGATTAATCTACTCCCCCAGAGCATCTGAAAAAATGTACTAAATACTTTTGTTTCCAAGTTCAGGGGTAATGAGTATATTCATCCTCAATAAAACAAAAGTGGCATGATAAATTGTTTTAGAATAAACACTTTTTTGTTTGGACAGTTTCCATCCTTTCCATTTTGACACTTTCCAGTTAAATTTCCGTATTGCTAATGTCCAGTTCTATAATGTCATGTCACCTTCTTCTATATCTATTCCTAGTATTTTGATAGGTTCCTTTCTCATCTTTATTACTGCCACTATTTTTTCTTGAGTATTTTTTCCTAATGTTATTCCTCTTATTTTATTTGTGTTTAGCTGTGCTGCTGAAACTTGTGCAAATGTATTAATTTCTCCGATTGCTGCTTTTATACTTTCTTCTGTTTTCAAAAATAAGCATACATGAAGGTGGACAAAGCAATGGGGCCTGATGGGATTCATCCCAGAATTCTAAAAGAACTAAAGGTAGAACTAGTGACACCACTGATTACCCTCTTTAACAAATCATGGGAGGATGGGGTGGTACCCGAGGACTGGAGAAGGGCAGATGTGATTCCCTTTCACAAAAGTGGGAGCAAGGCAGAAGCAGAAAACTACAGACCTGTTAGTTTAACCTCAGTGGTAGGGAAAATGATGGAATCACTTCTGAAGGAAAGAAATTGTTGAGTATCTAGAGGCCAGAGGCTCATAACCCAGGCAGCATGGATTCACAGCGGGAAGGTCATGCCAGACAAATCTGATAGATTTCTTTGACTGGGTGACCAAAGTAGTAGATCAGGAGGGGCTGTGGACATAGCCTACCTAGACTTTAGCAAGGCATTTGACACAGTCCACACAAAGATTAATATACAAGTTAGCCAGCCTGGGGTGGGTCCCAAGATGACAGCCTGGGTAAAGAATTGGCTGGAGAATAGGACACAGAGAGTAATAGTAAATGGAGTCCCCTCTGAAGAAGGGGGTTACTAGTGGGAGTACCGCAGGGTTCAGTAATGAGACCAGTCCTCTTCAATGTCTTTATAAGCGACATTGCAGAAGGACTGGAAGGAAAAGTATGTCTCTTTGCAGATGACACAAAGATCTGCAACAGAGTTGATGCACAGAGTGGGGTGGAAAGGATGAGAAGGGACTTGGCAAGGTTAGAGGAATGGTCAAATGTATGGCAGCTTAGATTCAATGCTAAGAAGTGCAGGTAATGCACCTGGGAAACAAAACCAGGGAAGAGTACACAATGGAGGGTGAGATACTAACAACAACAAAAATGGAAAGGGACCTGGGGAGTCATATCAGATGACCTAAAGGTGGGCAAACAACGTGAGAGGGCAGCAAGGAGGGCTGGGGGATACTGGGATGCATGGGAAGGCATCACCAGCAGAAAACAGGAAGTTATTATCCCTCTGTACAGACAATTGGTGAGACCCCATCTGGAGTACTGTGTGCAGTTCTGGAGACCCAATCTCCGCAAAGACATAGACAGGATGGAGGCTGTCCAGGGAGGGCAACTAAAATGGTGCAGGGTCTGCACCGAAGACATATGAAGAGAGACTTAAGGAGCTGAATATGTATAGCCTCGAGAGAAAGGAGGGAGAGGGGGACATGATAGAAACTTTCAAGTACCTCAAGGGAATCAACAAAGTCAAGAGGGTAGCATCTTTCAAAAAGTGTGCAAGAACAAGGGGCACAATTTGAAGATAGAAGAGGAGCTCAGAGGTAATTTAAGGAATATTTTTCACAGAGAGGGTTGTGGATGCATGGAGCGGCCTTCTGGAGGAGGTTGTGGAGTCAAAACAGTGGTGGAATTCAAGCATGCATGGGACAGTCATAAGGCAATTCTAGGGGGTGGGGGTAGGAAGAAGTAGGCTGCTGGTTAACTAGGATCTGCAGCTTATCCATTAGATAGGGAAATGGGCAGACTGGGTGGGCCAAGTGGTCCTTATCTGCTGTCAAAATCTATGTTTCTAGGTATCATCTACATATGCTAATGTTTATAAAGCTCCTGTGCTGAGTGGATATGGAATACCTTTTCTCGTGTAATTATCCATATTGTGCCTAGTACAAGGGTCTAAGGATAATACTTCTAGTAGGGGGGCTTAAAGGGCAACCCTGTCTGATTCCTATTTTAAAGTGATCTTGTGAAGTTTGCCATAGCAAATGGAAGTAGCAACCTGTAGGCATTGTGAATCAGTCTTCTACCATTCGAACTGCCAAACAGTGCTGTTTTCAATGAAAAAAAAAAATTATTTTATTTCAGTGCTCTGCTTCATTTGCATAACCCACCCCTTTTTTCTCAGTGCTGCAACCCCCAACTGTGACATCATACCACGGAAGCTAAGTTATTAAAGGGGCACTGACAGTTTTTAGTTGTAGATAGCAAAATAAGCTATTTACTGTACCCACAATGCATCACTATTTTAAATTAGTACACAGGCTATTATATTTCTGTGCTCACTGCAGAAATAGAAGACTGTATCGCTCAGTATAGAAGTCTTGTAGCTAGATACTGTATGCACAATGCCTTGTTTTGAAAAATAACATACAACAGCTTAAGTCATTGACACCACTACAGAAATATGGGACTGCATCTCACAGTAAGGAAAGTGAAAAACAGTGTCTTATTTTCTGAAAATGCCTTGCTATGGACATTTACATATTAGGTGTTCATCACTACCAACATACGGGGCTGTATCTCTTAGTAAGGCACATTTAAGTAAATGGTATAAATTACCCAGAATGCATTGCTGCTGTATGTAAAACATTGACAGCTCAATGGTATGACATCATTCCAGGGGTTTGGCCACACTGAGAAATAGGAAAACAGCCAGACACAAAGTGCTGATAAAACATAACAACAAAATGAGCATGACAAATTTTTTAACAAAATGAATTGCAGCTTCAACATCTGAAGCATGGCTGGCAATGGCATACTATGTGAAAAAGGCATCTGTGAAACCTCACACAATCACTCTAAAGTAAAAGTGCAAGTTTGCCATAGCAAGTGGGAGTAGTAACCTGTAGGAGTTATGAATCAGTCTCCTACCACTCAAACTGCCAAATAATACTGTTTTCCTTGAAAAATAGCCTTTTATTTTGGTGCACTGCTTCATTTGCTTAACCCGCCCCTTTTTCTCAGTGCTGCTGTCTCCAACTGTGACATCATGCCAGGGAAACAAAGTCATTATAGGGACTGTATCACTTTTCAGTTTTAGATAAATCAGCTATGTATTGTACCCACAATGCCTCACAATGTACAGTAAATTAGTATACAGAGTATTATATTTCTGTGCTCACTGCAGAAATGGGAGACTACATCTCTCAGTATGGAAGTATAGTAGTTATATATGGTATGTACAACGCATTGTTGTGAAAATAAAAAGCTTATATTGTTGACACCACCACACTAACATAGGACAGCACCTCACAGTAAGAAAATTATAAAAGAGGTTTGTATTGTACCCATGATGCCTTGCTACCATTATTTAGATAGTACTGTTCACCGCCAGCAGCATAGGGGACTGTATGTCAGAGTAAGGCAACATTATAAATTGCGCAGAATTCCTTCCTGCTGTATGTAAATCAATAACAACTTCCTGGCATGACGTATTTTTGGGGGTGTGGCCACACACAGAAAAGTAGAGAACAAAACACAGATAAAATATTAAACAAGCATTTGTCAATGCCGAATGTTGTCTTGCTGGCATTAGCATTCGTAGTGCAGGAGTTAGAGATGCATAATAGACATGGTAGTGAAGTATTGAAATGACACCAACCCCATCCCCACCCTGCAGAGACTGATAGGTGCCAGGATGTGCCTTTGGGGCGTCAGCTATAACGCTCATGCCATTTTACCTCACCCTACCCTGTTGACACTGACAAGTGTCGTGGTGTGCTTTCGGGTCTTTGGGCCTTATACTTACCCCATTCCATAAGGACATATGCTGAGATAGGTGCAGTATAGGAGAATGGGCCTCACCCTACCCTATAGACACTGACAAGTGTCATGGTGTGCTTTGGGGGCTTTGGGCATTATACTTACCCCATTCCATAAGGACATATGCTGAGATAGGTGCAGTATAGGAGAATGGGCCTCACCCTACCCTATAGACACTGACAAGTGTCATGGTGTGCTTTGGGGGCTTTGGGCATTATACTTACCCCATTCCATAAGGAAATACACTGAGGTGAGTGTAGTATAGGAGAATGGGATGAACTTTGTGGCTGAGCACTGCAAGGCACACCACAGTGCCTGTCACTGGCTGCAGGGTGGAGGTGGGGGAGAATGGCATGAGCATTTCAGCTGATGATCCCAAGTGACACTCCTAACACCTGTCAGTCTCTACAGGGTGGGGTGCTACAGTTGGAAACCCTAACATCGTAGGCGTGTGTTGGTATTTTCACTCCAAATTTTCAACATGGGCTTTTTGTGAGGCCACCTCATGAAGAACGGCACTATCAGTTTGCTAGCTGAAAGGTGGTTTTGCACAGCGGCTATGCCATTTGGTGACACAGGGATGAAAACACATTTTGGGCAGTATGTGGAAAATGACAACTGTATTGTTCACGAGGAGATGTAAAAAAATGGCAACATTGAAAATCTGGAGTGAAAATATGAAAACTTGGTGAAGTCATGAGCATGCATAGAAACTGTGCAACACACATCTGTAACCCAATTATTTTGGGGATTTTTTTAACCACATTTTTAACATAGGCATTTTGGGACCCTCCTCATGAACAGTGGCACTGTGATTTTGTTAATTTGTCCCAAATGTTGATTTCCCACAGTGACCACGCCATTGTGTGCCACAGGTGTGAAAACACATTAAGGGCAGGATGTGAAAAATGACAGCTGTACTGTTCATAAGGTGGTGTGACAAAACGCCAGTGTTGAAAATCTGGCATGAAAATATTGCAAATTTGCGAAGTTACAAGGGTGTGTGGAAACTGTGCAACGCACACTTGTAACAAAGTCCTTTTATGGAATTTTGTCACCAGATTTTCAACATAGGTATTTTAGGACCTCTGCTCATGAAGAGTGTCATCATCATTTCCTCAAACTGTCCCAAAAACTGATTTTGCACAGTGACCGCACTATTCTGCGCCGGACGTACAAAAACCCATTTTGGCCAGGATATGTAAAATGACATCTGTACTTTTCATGAGGAGGTGTGGAAAAATGCCAATTTTGAAAATCTGGAGTGAAAATATTACAAATTCATGAAGTTATGAACGTGCATGGAAACTGCGAAATGCATGTTCATAAAACAGCCATTTTTGGGATTTTGTCCACCAAATTTGCAACATAGGTTTTTTGAGAGCCCCCCTCATGAACAGTGGCACTGTTGTTTTGTTACTTGGTCCCAACTGGTGATTCCACGCAGTGACCGTGAAATTACCTTTCAGGACTGAACAACGCCATGACAGTGACTGAATTCATGAGGAGGGGGGTGCCAATAACCCCATGTTGAAAATTTGGTGTCAAAATTCCCAAAAATGCCCGAGATATGCACCAAAGTTTAAAAAACCCTATTTATACCATTATACCGCTTACCGGCATTTCTTCAGTTCGTGGTTGACTTTGAAGAGTGCAGATGTGTTCCCGGTCCACTGAAGATCATTGCGCTGGACTCTGGAGGTAAGTATGGGGTGAGGGAGGTGTGGGGAGGCAGGGTGCGCAGTGGGTGGGCACGGGTTGTGGAAGGGGGCCCTTGCTCCATACTTTTGTAACCATTTTTGTATTTCTTTTTTTGTGTCCTCCCCACCATTCTCCAGTTGTTTCATATAAGCAGTATACAGATTTCCTTGCTCTTAATCATTGCTTAATTCCCATTTGTACTCTTATGTCTGTTAACAATGCTGTGTTTAGCCTCCATCTATGTTTGTGGGGCTGTAGTCCTGAGATTTATTTGCAACGGTTTTCACCATTGAATGATCCAAAAATTCTATAGGTACTGTATGTACTTCTTTTACCTGTATTATGGGTGATAAAAAAATAATACATCCTGGTTGTCAGTGATCCCCTTATATATGTTTTTTGTTTTTTTCTGGTACCTTCCCTTTTACAGTACTTGATAAACATTTTGTAGGCCTGTTGTATCTATGCAGTACTTTGTCATTCGAGCTGCAGTATAATCTTTTCCTTCCATGCTCCTACTAGCAACATCTCCTACTATCCATATCTAGTGTACAGTTAAAATCTTCACATAGATTGTTGTGGTTCTTCTCCTGGCTCCTGGTGCTTGCGGTGGATTTGGATTTTTGGGACGGTTGGTGGCCCTCCTGAACCTTGACTACGCTGGGATTGCTGTGGTGGAGGATCCGATATCAGTCAGTTGGTTGCCGTTTGAGCTTGTGTTTTGGGGCCCTATTTGGAAAGAACTTGCTGAAGCAGTGAACTTGACTGTCAAACTGACTTTTCTGACTGAATAGTTGGATGGGAGTGGCAGATTGCAAACTGGTCTAACTAGCTATGGTGGTTGGGTGCCTGGTCTTTGGGATTCCCCGTGGGGATAGAGGCTACCAGCCAGAGGACTGGCTGGAAACTTTCCTCTGTACCCCCTGTGGCCCCCTAGTTTTTACTGGGTGGCTCTGGTGATCTGATTGGGGTATCTCTCTTTCCAGGGCTCTTCTATGAGCTGGGCTCGGGCCAGTAACATTTGTATCCTTTCTTCCTCTAATATTGGCGAATGATCTGACTGTTAAAGGTTTGCTGCTTTTTCATCCTGCTCTAGTTTGTAACCTTCATCAGGTACTGTAACCATATTTATCATTTTGGAGGCAGTGAGAGAGCCTCAGTGGTAATAAAAGATTAATTTTAAAGTCAGTGATTGTGGCAGTGAGAGTGCCACGCTTCTTTTGGATTCTAAGGGTTGGGTGAGAGCCACCCTTTGTTTCTCAAACTTTCTAAAGGATTTAGTAGTCTTATGAAATAATTCTTATAAAAAGACATTAGACAATAACCTCAGGGTGGGACGTTAGTTCTTAGGACTTGCTTGATTACTTCATTTAAAGTACTATGTCTCGGGGAGGCTTAGCGATGGTCAGGCACTACTACCCCACCAGACTCAGGGAATTATGTCCCTTTGACTGCCCCTCACTAACATCTGATACCTATTTTAGGTGTCATGCTTTGGGGATAGTAAAAAAACACAGAAGAAGGGGGAAAACTGGGCCTGGTGAGGGAGGGGAAAGGGGAGGGTGGATAGGAGTCAGGGGTCCAAGAGGCACCCTGAGGTGAAATGGAGTCAGGACAGAGGTCCTCCCTGTCTTGTCCCCATACCCAAGGGCTCCAACATTAGTGGGCAGGTGCTGAGGTCTTCCTCAACAATTCATCCTAGTTGGGTGGTGTTTTGCAATGCCAGATCTATTAAGAACAAGATGGCTATTATAGCTGATCTTGTTGGAACCACCAATCTGACTTGCATCACTGAGATCTGGCTGGATGAAAATGCAGGCCCTGTTTTGGCTTCTGCGGTTCTGGCTGAGTTCTCGGTGATACACCACCCAAGGTTGAATCGTAGGGGCGGGGGGTGTGGCCATTATATTTAAATCTGAACTGGGCCTTGTGGATGTGCCATTAGGAAGTACCAGATCCTTCGAGTATATCCTGGGAGAGGGTGTAGGTTGTGGGATACTCCTCATTTACCGTCCACCAGGAGATGGTGGAGTATTCCTGCAGGAGATAGCGGACTTCACCATCAACATGGTAATGAGGTCCCCCAGATGGATAGTTCTGGGGGACTTCAATGCCTGGGTCAACGATGAACTTTCACGTTTTGGTCAAAATCTCCTCCAGCTGATGACAACACTGGGCTTTACACAGGTAGTTACCTCCTCAACCCATATAGGGGGGTCACTCATTGTATCTGATCTTTCTTTCTTTTGGGTATGGAGATAGCTGATCTGGGGGTGGAACCAGTTAGTTGGTCCAACCATCACACCATAAGGTTCAGCTTCAGGGTGCCCCCTAATAGGTCTGCCCCTACGGAGATGGTTCAGTACTGCCCTTTAAGGGGAGTTACCTCTAGCAACCTATTGGCGGTACCGGACATATCGGGTTTGTCAGGTGAATGCATGAGTCCAGGTGATCTTGTATTGGCCTATAATAAGGCTGTGGGAGATGCCCTGGACAAGATTGCTCCTGCTCGTATTCGGCCCCTCACCCTTCGCCCAAGGAACCCTTGGTTTGATGGTTCCGTGAAGAAGTTAAGGCGAGTCAGTTTAAGGATGGAGAGAGCTTGGTGAATGTCTGGCCTTGATGCTGATAGGCTTAAGCTGATGGCACATTATGATGGCTATCAGTCAGAAATCACCCGTAAGAAGGCAGAATTCCTGTCCAGGGAGATTTCTGCTGCGCAGAATCGACCTGCTCAGCTTTTCGGACCGTTGACAGATTGTGCAATCCAATCTGTCTTCAGCCCAGAGAAGCCTTTTCTCAGCTGAAATGTGAGGAGTTTGCTCGATTCTTCGTAGATAAGATTACCAGAATCAGGTCTAGCATTGGCCCGGCCTCTCCTATGAGGAATTGTGGTGATCGGCGGGAAGTGGCGTGCACCCGGTCTCTCTGGTCAGATTTCTGCCGGCCAGAATTCACAGACATTGTGAAGATCATCCAGACATTGTGCCCAACCAGTTGTAGTCTGGATCCAGGCCCGACACCCCTTCTATTGGGATGTTTTGATGTTATCTGCCCAATACTTGCTGAAATAGTCTGGAGGTCCTTGGAGATGGGGATCTTTCCAGAACCCCTAAAAGAGGCGATCATTCGACCACTCCTTAAGAAATCCTCCTTGGACCCTGACTGCTTAGCTAACTACTCACCTATCTCTAACCTTCCATTTGTTGGTAAGGTTATTGAGAAGGTGGTTGCGTTGCAACTGGATAATCACCTTACAACTCACAAGGAAGAAGCGTAGCACAGAGACTGCACTTGTCCGAGTATTGAATGAACTCCTGATGGCTAGAGATCGAAAGGCATGTACCATTCTGGTCCTTCTTAATATCTCTGCAGCATTTGACACTGTAGACCATGGTGTGCTGCTGGAACGCCTGTGGCCTCTTTGTGGTCTGTCTGTTACAGTCCTCAAATGGTTCCGCTCTTTCCTCGCAGACAGGTCTCAGAGAGTTGCCACTGGAATTTATTCCTCTGGCATTCACTCCCTGCCCTGCAAGGTGCTACAGGGCTCCATTTTGGCCCCCATGTTGTTTGCGGTGTATATGCTGCCACTGGGAGATATCATCAGGTGATACAGTTTGAGGTTTCACTGCTATGCAGATGATACTCAACTGTATATGTCCTTTCTGCCTGGACAAAATGTTACACTCTCTGTGCTAGACAATTGCCTTACCGAGATTAGAACATAGATGAGCACTAGCTGGCTGAGACTAAATCTGGATAAGACTGAAGTGTTGGTCGTGGACCCTGGTCATCCGGGGCAGGTATGGGAGCTGGACAGGCATCTGGTCTTTTGATTGATGGCATACAGCTCACTACCTCAGACCGAGTGCGTAACCTTGGCGTTATTTTTGATAACGGCCTGATACTAAAATCTCAGGTGTTGGCTGTCATCAAATCCTCTTTTTATCATCTGAGGAATATTGCCCGGGTGAAACACTTGGTTCCTCCGGATGATCTTCCATCATTGGTCCATGCCTTCATCACTACCAGCCTTGATTACTGCAATTCTCTCTACCTAGGGCTTCCAGGGGTTGATACATGCTGCTTGCAGCTAGTGCAGAACGCAGGAGCCAGGCTTCTGACTGGGACTTCTAGGTCTAGTCCTACTACTCCTGTGCTCCACGAACTGCACTGGCTGCCTATTCAGTGGCAGATCACCTTTAAGGTTGGCTTGCTAACCTTTAAAGCCCTACATGAACAGGGACCCAGTTACCTGCAAGACCTCTTGATACCCTTCTTCCCCCTCCGTCCTCTCTGATCCATCGATGAGGGATTGCTAGAGGTTCCCAGTGTGACTAAAAACATCTGATGCCCGAACCTTTTCTTTCTCGGCTCCAACCCTTTGGAACTCTCTACCTTGTCAGTTAAGAGAATGCCTGACCATCGATAGATTTAAGATTGAGTTAAAAAACTATTTATTTGATTTGGCCTTCCCTGATTATGGTTAACTTGTTTTATCTTTTTGTTTTAATGTCATTTCTGTATTTGGTTTTATGTACAGCGTCTTGGTTTTGGAAAGGCGCTATAAAAATAATGTTTGATTTGATTTGATTTGATAGATATATTGATTGCAAAAGACTCCATTAAAGCATCAGTTAGGGTTGTTTCCACAGTGACAAAAGAGTGGAAACGCAGTGTTATGGTTACCACCCCACCCTACCCCACGCCCCATCCTCAAACACCTAACTCTAAAACCCCCACAACACACACACACATGTAAGCAGTACAAGACACCTCCATCATCATGGTCCAGCAACTGTATGAGTTCTGCTGCCATCAGAGTGTCTTGTGAGTACACACACATACTGGGCAACCATGGGAGATGGCCCACAGTAAGCATTTTTCTGTTTCAAACATCAATAACAAGATTTTAGCAGATGCCTGTATTTCAGTTGTTAAGAAATGATGAAACACACAGTATGCTATCTATAGATAGCTGTATTGGAAATAAGAGCTCAGATAGCCCTAACAACAGTCAGTGGATGTTTGCATATGTGTTTTTGATAGAGTGAGTCAGTCCTAATAGCAAATGGTAATAATAATAATAATAATAATAATAAAAGTTATGTTTTATAGTATAGTTCATAAGCAACATGTAACAGCAACAGTTGTACCATCCAAAGCTAACCATAACATGCTGCTAATGAGTATTTCCAGGTAACATAGCAATATTACAACATGTAATGGTGCTAGTTTCACACCTAAGCAGTATCTGAAAAGTAATATATATGTGTTAGCTGTGTCTGTCCTGCTGCCACATGCCAATGTGGTGGCAGCGATACCTGCAGTGAGCCAATCATTGAATTATGACACATAAAAATATTTAGAATGTTTGTGCAGACTAAGTTTCAATTTATGAGAAAGATATGCCAGCTATAATGTGTAATCATACAGTGATGGCAGTACAGAGTCAATCATATTGCATTTGTTTTTCCCAACATAGTGTTATGTGAAAAGAGTAGAGTGTCTTGATTATTGTGCTTACAGATGTGACAGACTGGTATAGTGTTTTACAGTCTTGCATGTGTCTTGCATATGTGTGTGTAGGGGGGGCCATGGGGGTGGGGGAATGCAGAGTTAGGGGTTTGAGGATGGGGATGTGCTGATGGGGTGGTAAGACTAGCATCGCATTTCCACACTTTTGTCACTATGGAAACAACCCTAACTGATGCAATAACAGAGTTTTTTGCAATGAATTTCCCTTCTTTTTGAGAAAGTGTAATATCAAAAGTAAATGGTATGTGTTGGTGGAAGGGTCCCACTTACACATAAGCACAGACCCATACAGCAGCCCTATAGGCCAAGAAAGCCTTGTAACACTAATTTGCCCATATCGTGGGAACCATAGCAGCTAGTAAAAAAATTCAAGTGTGGTTGTAATCATGAGAGTAAGTAGCTCTTGCAACATGCAGTCGACTGAATCTGTAACTCACATTGTGTCCAAGATAGGGACAGCAAAAAGTGCTGTGAATGCTATCTCTGTGGGTGTAATAGTAGGCCTCGGACGTGAAATGAGCAATTGCAACATTAAATCACAATCTCAGGAACCATACAAGGTAGAAAAAAAATTGAAATGTCATGTTATTTATGGCTTTCCAGCCTACTTCTGCACTTAAATTTTTATGACAAAAAGTCAATATTTCAAATCGATTTCGAGATATGAGCCCCGAAAGGCATCATGGACACCACATTGTTATCCTATGGAAACATTTCTGAACTTTGGAATGCTGTAACTTTGGGCCCCTGCAATGTTTTGGAACCAAACTACCAAAAGGCACATCTGTCGGAACAGGGCTTGTCACCCTGAAAATTTCAGCCCAGAAGACCAAACCGTTTTGTTGCAGGAGGCTGGCAAAGATTTGTAGTTATTTTGAGAATACTTTCGCAAAATACTTTCGCAAGTCACAAAAGTTTTGCAAAAAAATCATGATAACTTTCACATTTGCAAAAGCATTTTGTGAAAGTATTTTTTCCCAAAAGTTTAAAAACGCATTTCTGGGAGGGGAGGTTAACCTCCCCAAAAAAGATATGACTAGCATCCTCAATACCCGAATGGGTAAACACAACAATGTGGGCCAGATATTCAAAGGTTAGCCCCTGGCTGAGATTAGCACTGCCCGGCGTGCAAACCTAGCCCGGAGCAAAATACCAGCCATAATCAGAAGGAATAGCCCGGGGCAAAACCAGCAGAATATAGCAAGCAAAGGAAGACGGGAAAACAGGACCAGGAGTGCAGGGCAAAAACAGCCCAGGAATAAGACAGCACTGAATATAGCACACAAGACAGCACTGAATATAGCCCCAGGCAGGCAGTGCAAACACACAATGGAAAACAGTGCAGAGACAGTCTGACCCTGGGACACATGCAAGGAAACACATGCCGGAATGAGGTATCAGGAGCACACCACAGTGCACAGCCAGGAGGATGCTACACATGCACGGGAATGTCCAGCAACAACCCAGACCCATGTGGAGAACACCAGCAACAGTACAAAGCATGTGGAACCCCAGCACCCAAGAATGACACAGGACACAGTAAAATGTTGTAAAACACTGTAATTAACAATAATGAAAAGTAAAGGCAACGGAAACATTACAGCCAATAAAACACAGAACAAACAAAAGAATGAAACCCAGAATCAAAAATGCCCCACCCACCACTGTACAACCATCCCCACAACACAGAAACAGAACAAGAACATACCCACCAAGCAACTCCCCCCCCCCAACATACAACACAAAATGCCCACTACAGGAAAACAAAAGGCAAGCACTATCGGCTAAAAAAGGCTCACAAAGAAAAACATAAGGATGATAAAAAATGGAGGGCCAGGAAGACACTGGACAAGGGTGCAAAGGGAAGGAGGATGCACACAGGGACAGATGACAATAGGCAAGGAAGGGATAAACAAGTCCAGTGAGGGGGTGTGGTGAGGGAAGACATCAAGAAAACAGGGCATAACTAGTTGCCCGCTGGATCAGGGGAGACGAGCCTCCAGAATATTAGTCACCCTCCGTGTCTCCGTGATTATGATGGCCTGCTGTTCAATTAGTGTCCTCTGCTGCCTAACAATGTGGCGCAGAAGGTCCTCAGTGCCCTCTGACTCTTTGGGCCTCGTTGCCCACAGCAATGCCTGGAGTGGACCTACAAGAGGAAGGGTGAGACCATGAGGACGGTACACTAGACAGGAGGCAAGCAGCAGCCAAAGGTGGCCATACAGAGATGGACAGCATGTCCCAATGGGCAATCCCTGGCGGAATTGAGTTCCACACTGGTAGGACAACATGGAAGGTTCACACAAAGCAGCACAGGGCAACACAGGCACCAACACAAAACCCAACACACATGATGACAGTGATCCCAACAGCAACAGGTGTGACACATGTGACACCACCCACCTCGATACAGCACACAGCGAAACATGGCAAACACACAGCTGGAAACCCAGAGAGTTGAGTGCAAGGGCCACGCCACAACATGCACAAGGGCATCCACACATTGGGACATGCTGCCCACCCAAACATGGAAATGTACAGTAATGCAGAGCGCAGAACAAACAACAATGACAGGCATGCAGGAGCATCAATGAACCATGACAGTGGCCTGCCAATGACCGACCCAGGCCAAGGGATAACAGTCAGCCAGGGCACAGACGCTGTCAGTGAAGGACAGGGGTCAACCATAAATTTTTTTTGCACTAGCCAGCTGGACAAGTTGATTAAAAATTGCACTAGCCCACAGATGGTTGCACTAGCCCACAATAATAATAATCAATTTTGATCGGTTATACAGGAAAAATGCAAGCCAAGAAATATTCTGATTATTGCATATTTATCCTGCTCCCACATTGCTTCCTGTCCCAACAACAAAAAATAAAAGACTACAGTCCAATCACATGCAGTGTGTACCCCATTGTTTTTTTTACCATGTGCCCCTTGCTTCCTCTTTCTTCACCACCTCCCCGCCAAACCAGACAATACCATAATAGCAAATGTTCAATCAGGCAGTTCTAGCTCTGCACACACTATAGCCAACATCATCATGCACGTCACCGCAGTCCCACCCTGACGTGCAGGGCAATGTACAGAATCAGGCAGAGAAAGACACTCTTATACCCCACCCTGTGTTTAACCAGAACTGCTCTTTGGGAAGTTTTCTTACACTGCAAAGTGAGCCATGGAAAGTTCTAGGATTTCTTTGGAGAGAGTTAAACAAACACAGGGGGCTTGGGATGTAAGAAACTTTGACATATCTGTTTATATATACACCAGGCACAAAAATATTGACTTAACAATGGTCAGACTGGATGGGCCTTGCGGTCCTTATCTGCCGTCAACTTCTATGTTTCTATGTAACATGCTCTGTCCTAACAAAAACAGATTTTTCATAAGTGTCCTTTCACCAGCCAAAGTAGAAGCAGTATACAGGCATAATAAAGCAAAACAAAATGGTCATATTAAATGCACGCTGAAAATAGAAAATAGAGTACAGCATGATGCTGTACTACCTCTCTTTCTATATAGGATGATCTATGCTCACCAGGAATACCTTTTTTTAACCTTTCAAATTATGTATTTTACTAAGGTTTTGCTTTGTATCATACATGCTCCAAAGCATTGTTTTTAGGATGAAATGGCATGCTGGGTGGTACTGCATTGATTGGTGTGATCCATTAAGAGGAGCTGTGAATCCCTACACCAGTCAGTAATGGCAGCTATGGGCCTGTGGATGGTCAGTTCAGAGCCTAGTCTGCAGTGGTGTCCGGAGAAAGTATAGAGTGGACAGATCACCTGGCTGGGCAGACAGTGTATACATGATAGCATTCTGTGTCTGCAGTATTAGATACAGGCACTCAAAAAGTTGGGAAATGAGGCACACTGGTCTTAATATTGTGGGACAAATCAAAGACAAGTTCAGCAAACTGGAAGCTAGTGACTTAGCCACTCTACCATTGATCACAGCATTCACACTAGTTGACTGTCCTAACAATTGAGTGATAATGACTCACATTGAGTCTTTTGTGGGATCCCCCTCTTGAACTGCCAGATAATTGCAGCTCTTAATGAGCTGTTAATCACACCAGGCCACCTGGAACACTGAGAGAGGTTAGCAAAAGGACTACAGCCTGCTAAAGTAGGGACTTTTTCAACTTCATTAACAGCCATGAAAAATCTGCACTAGTCAAGACGGACAAGTAGAGGGTTAGCCACACTAGCCCTGGCCAATTTGCACTAGGTTCAGAGCTAGTAAAACAATGTTAAGGTTGAATCCTGGTGAAGGGCCTTCACATGCCACCAGGCAAGACCACTGAAAGCATACCACCCAACTGTGACATGGTACATGTAAGTGTCCCCAACCCACATAACAGGACCCCCCTCTTCCACCCTGTGAGCACTACTTCCACAGCCACAGTCAACATTGGCAGGCAACGATGCACACAATGTAATAGCACAGTGATAATAGTACCCTGAAACTAAACTGCAACATAGTAACCTCACCATGAGATACATATGGAAGGACTCCACAATACGTACGGCACAGTGCCAGGATGTAGCACAGTGTGACAGGCAGTGCTCCACAACTGGAGGACAGAAGGAGGAGAGGTATGCCCGTGAGGCATGGTGCATGTTGTCCCGCATGCACAGCAAGGCACCACCACCTGTGCAAATGTGGACGCCCTGTGGGTGGTGGTATGGATGGACCACAGAGGTGGGCAGGTCAGCCGACAGCATGTTGTCCCACGGAACACACGCCACCTGAGCAACCACCACCATCAGTCACCCGCACAGCAATGCAAGCTGACAGCACCCCTCCGGGCCAGACTGACAGCACCCAACTGTGGTGTGAAACACAGGTGTACCACACAGCACACTGCTACACCACACTGGCCCACTGCCCATTGCAGAAATGCCACCAGACCAGTCAGTGGCTGGACACCCACATGTGACACACAGCCTAGTGAAAGGGCACAGATCACAGAGCAATGAAACAGGTACTCACGCAACATGCCACCGCTTTCAAGGCTGCTCTCCTGCACCTGCTGCAGAAGGGATGGCACCCTCGGCTGCCTCATCTCTGCTCCTGTGTCCTGGGCTGACTCCCCCCTCCGGCCATGGGCTGCTCAATCCGCTCTACAGTGGACAGATGAGAAAGTGGTGTTAAAGCATGATACAGCATACACCACTTGAAGCACAGCAAGATGCACATGCAACTCCAACCACAATGCACACACATGGAGTGATAAGGGAAGAACCCCACACAGAGGGTGGCAGTGCCCATGGCGCATTTGCCAGGCACACATGGCAGTGATCAACAGTGCCGCAGTACTGCGATAGTGGCTGTTGCAGCTCCCATGCAAAGATCCGCATATCCGTGTGTGTACGTCGACAGTCCACCAGGAGCAGGTTCCCTGCAACATGGTGTTGCTGGACGCAGGCCGGTGATGCCCCGGGACATGCCAAACAGCATGACCCAACCCGCCTCCAACAGCAATGGGCATGGCATGTACCATGCCCCTAGGGCGCATAAATGTGCCACCCCACCTGTTCACAGTGTGCAACAGCATCATGCATCATTGCACACACCTGTGCACACACACACAAACAACCCCCCCACACACACCACCCCCTCTCCCCACACACACAAACACACACACACACACACACACACAAAGCCTGACATGTTGGTACACTCAACATGCAACACCACTCACCTGGCACAGCCACAGTGCCATCATGCACTACGCGCTTGTAATGCTCCAGCTGCTGCCACTGCCTCCGTCTCAGGTCCGTGTACCTGTGGTGGCACTTTTCTGCATTCTGGGTATCCCAGTGCAGACAATGTGTTTCCTCGCCACTGTGTTCCACATCTGTATTCATGGGAGGTCCCCTTCCCTCACCTCCCCAAAGAGCCTCCTATGCCTCTTCATAACAAGCTGCACAAGGTTTGCAGTTTTGACCTCCCCCCAGCGCCTGTCCCAGTGCACAACTGTACGCTGTCTGGAACATCCTGCCATCTCTAAATCAGCTGGTAGACCCCACAACCTGTCTTCTCTCAAGGTTGGCACTCCCAGAACTCTCCCTCAACAACCACTGTAGCGCTGCACTATCACATGATGAAGCACGGCGCTACCGGGAAGTATTCACACTGCATATGCGCGACCCCAGCATGACCCTGAGGTTGTGAAATACACATGCGTATAGCGCTGCACTGTGTTGGATAGCGTGGTACTACATCGCGCTATGCCAGGGTGATAGCGCGGACATGGGGGCCTCACGAGCATGCGTGTAGGTCGCTCTAAAGCACATAATGCTGTGCTAATGGGATAGCGCAGCGCTGCCCCTCCAATAGCCCTGCGCTGGCTTTTGCACAGCGCTAATGTGATAGCACGGTGCTACTCAGGGCCATATTCAACAGGACTATGCAAATGGGGGTACTTGTGTATGCATGGGGCAAAATGTGTGATTAGCATATCATTATGCACTGATTTGCATGCCTAACAGGCTTGATTGCCTGGATGGGCTATAAAAGAGCAAGCAGTGCACCACCAGTGTTGTGCTGTGGTAATGCTGCATAATACAGAAAATGATTATCAACAAGAGACTGGTGGAGAGATGCAACAGGGGGATGAGCAGCGAGAGGCAGGTATGTATGACTGCCGTAGGACACTCGGAATGGCAAGAGCTCAGAACAGGGTCAGCACAGACTGAAGCACACAGATGTACCTTCTGGTGAATGGTCAAACACATGTTGGACCACAGGCAAGCACTGTGCTGTGTGATGGTGCACAGCCCTAGACGTCTGCCTGGGCATCATACCATCCAGTGCACTGTTCACATTCCCCTGCAGGGAACTGTGCCGAGTGGCACTGCCTGCACACTGTGGCCACCAGGCAGGGGCACTAGTGCACTACCATGGTGTGTCCTGCAACAGTGGCCCACTGACATAACTCCCTGGATGTGTGGCATGGTAGGCTGTGGCCCCCCTGCAGGAAGTACACAGGGTCCCGGCACTGTGCCGTCCCATGCACCATGTGGACTTTGCCTGGTTTTCTGACATTGTCTATGTGCCAGTGCACTTGTCCACGCACCCAGTGTCATGATCACAAAGGGCACAGTACAGTGCCAGGTGGTTGGCGTAGGGGTAGACCCAATCATGGTAGCACATGCCAGCCACGGGTGACAGCAGTGCACATGTGGGTACAGGGCTCGCTGCTTAGACACAGGATGGACAGTGTCTATGTGGCCGTGTACACCGTACAAGCACTTGATGCACTGTGACATGTCCATGTGGCCTGTGTCAGTGTAGGGGGTGGCATCGTGATGTCTATGCATAATGCAATGCAGTACTGACATGGCTGCTGACACATGTCCCCTTTCGACTGTCCCATAGGTTTGGCAGCATGGCAAGAGCGCATACGTGCACACAAGTTCTCCCAAGAGGAAGCTGAACACACTCATGCATGCTGTGAAGGAGAGTCAGCAGGTGCTATGCACACACAGGGCCACGGATGCAGTGGTGCACCAAGCCTGGGAGGAGGTGACAGCTGCTGTCAATGCTGTAGGAGGATGTGGCAGGACAACAGAGGCTGTGCGAAAGTGCTGGAACAACCTTCTGCAACGTGCAAAGGAGGAGGAGGCACAGCGACTGCGGGACCGAATTAGGACCGGTGGAGGACCACCTGAACAACAGCAGTGGGTGGAGGAGCCACTCATGGCCGTGGTGGCATCGACAGTGAGGACGGTGGCAGTTGCAGGTGTGATGGGTGGTGGATGTGAGACACCTCTCGCACTGCTCAGGACAGGTCTGTATTCACATGTGTATACCCTGCATGTAGTCATGGCATGGGTGCATGGTCCTGCTGTTGGTGTCCTGCACAGGGTGCACTGTGGGCTGCTGAAAAAGCTGCATAGCTAGGGCATGGTCACTGTGGGTTGGGTGACTGCATGTGGTCACGGGCTTGTGTGAAGGAGGTACGTGTCCTGGGGTCTGCATGGTGTGGTGATGGTGGTGGTGGTGTTAGGGCACAGTGTCCGTGTACGGGTGACTGACCCTGTCCCTATTTTCTCCACAGTGGTGTCTGCTAGGCCTGTGGAACAACAGGAGCAGCCAAAGATGTACGGCCATGTTCCAGAGGTTGTGGAAGAGGATGATGGAGAATGCCCATCAACATCTGGGCTCTGTGCAACTCATGGCTGCACAGAGACAATGCATGTGTGGCAATCCCATGGACAGGGGCTGCAACTGCCTGGGGAGGGGGTTCACACCTCAGTAGGGGGCTTGGGATACACTGGCTACCTGGATGATGCACAGACAGAGGTTGTTGGTGTAGGAGAGGTCCTACTAGTCACTGTGACCAGTGGCGATGACACTGATGTGTCGGAGTTTTCCCAACACCTGGCCGTGCCTGTGGAGGGGGATGCAGGGGTGGGGCTGCTGGCAGGCCGTGGAACAGGAGCCAGTGGTGTCTTCAGCATTGCCAGTGTGACTGTCCCTGCGCATCCAGTGGTGGGCAGTGTGGGGAACATCTCTGCACCACAGGACGTGCAGTGTCCAAACCATATTGGAGTCCCGGTCCCTACAGTGCCACAGACCACCACCAGTAGTCGCCAGCAGCAGGCCATGCCTGGCATGCGACAGCGTCCAGTTCCTCCTGTGCAGCAGGCACCTGTGCCAGCTGCAGCTGAGGGGTATGTGCCCCCTGGGGCAGGATGCCCATGGTGCCCGCCCACTCTTGCAGGCTGCTGTCACCTCCCAGCAGGAGGCCTGTATGGACCTGCATGTCATATGGAGGGAGCTGCAACATGAACTGGCACAGATGAGGAAGGCCATCTCAGTGGGCTTTGCCCATGCTGAACAGTGGGCAGAGGACAGGTTGGGCCACCTGGTGGGTGCGATCAACCGTGGCTTTGCTGGTCTGATGGTTGCTGCGGTCGACATTGGGAACGTACTGCGTGGTGTGCATGGAGGTCGCCAACATGGGATGCTTGGCCATGGTGCAGACGGCACAGGGGCACACACAGGCGGGCAACTCGTGGCTGCAGAGCTGGCAGTGGATCCAGCTCCACAGCGGCACACACACCATTAGGAACCCAGTGTCACCGTGGCCGTCCACCCACCCTGTCAGGCTCCACTGTCCCCCAGGGGCACAGGAGGCCAACCCTGCCTGCCTCACCATTCTCATCAGCGTTGTCCTCTGCCCAGAGCACACCAGGGTCTGTGACCCATGGTACTGGTGCAGGTCCCATGCGTGGTGGTGGGCGGCAGTGATGGTCACAATCACACTGCATCACTGAGCAGTCATCTCCCCCCTTTGCAACATTGGCACACCCACATGCATGTGCAGACATGCACACGCACACACTAGCAGACACCCACACACTCCATCACATGCACATGCACACTTCCACTGCCACAGTTGCACCCCTTACCCTCACAGCACACATCATGCTTCCCCACTGACAGTACACCGTTTCTGTCTGTCCCCCCCACGTGTGTCCTGCACACCCCCAACCTCACACCGCATGCACACATGTTGTCTTATCCACTATGTTGGTTTACTGTTGTGATTGTTGGTGTCACTGTTCTGTTTCTTTGTGCACATTAAATAGATTATTCATTGTACTCTTTAAAGTTGTTGTGCAGTCTGTACTTACCCTCTTGTCTGTACCAGTGTCCTGATGATGTTGTCCCTGTGCTCTATGGCCCTGCGTGCCATGCAAGGGTCCCTCCTCTTGAGTTGCTCCACTATCCCCCTGACCGCTGGCTGTGGCTCACTGTTGGACTGTCCCTCAGGTTCAGGTGCCTGTATCCCATGGTTCATTGCCATGTTGTACAGCATACAACAGGCTAGGAAGATACGGCATACCTTCTGAGGTGTATACTGTAGGGCACCACCTGATGTGTCTAGGCATCTGAATCGCATCTTCAGGATGCCAAACACCCTCTCTATGATGTTCCTTGTGCTGGCATGTGCCTCGTTGTACATCTCCTCAGCCACTGTGGCTGGTCAGAGTACTGGTGTCAGCAGCCAGGGTCACAGGGGATAGGCGCTGTCCCCTGTCAAGAGATGTGTACCTGTTAGTGCCGTACTGCAGTCTGTCGGATGCTGTCCTGCACCTCTGTGTAGCCCTCCCACACCCCTTCCCTGCCCTACAATGCCTGCCCCCATCCATGCTGTTGTGTGTATGCCTTGTATGCTACTACTCACTGACTAGTTGCCCACTGGGTATCCTGCCCTCCTCAAAAGCCTGGCACAGCTGGGACTGGTGCCAGATGAAGGCGTCGTGGGCACTGCTGGGATACTGTGCATAGACACTGTTGATGCTCCCAGCCACATCACACACCACCTGGCAGTTGATGAAGTGGTACCCCTTCCTGTTTACATACACGTCACTGCCATCGCCAGGTGGTGCACGGATGGGGACATGGGTGCAGTCAATGGCACCCTGTATGGATGGTAGGTACGGAACTCGATGGAACTGCTGCATTGTTTCTCTGCACTCTGCTGCTGTGCTGGGGAATACTATGAACTCCCCAGCATGTGGCAGGAAAGCCTCTAGGAACTGGGTCAGGAGGCATGAGGTGGCAGACTGCGTTACCCTGATGGTGTCCCCCGTTGGTCGTTGGAACATCCCTGTGGCAAGGAAGCACATCACTGCTGTCATCTTCTCCTCCACTGTCATGGCATGGCTGCGTCTGGTCTTTGAGTGCAGCTGTTCATGCAGGAGTTCACAGAGCTGCCTCAACATTCCCCTGTTCATCCTGTACCGGCCAATGATGTGGTCATCAGGCAGGGTCTGGAAGGAGACCCTGGGCCGGTACCACCTGTTTGCAGCATACTGTCTCCTTGGCCTGCGTTGTGGGCCATGTTGTGCCTGCTCCCTCTCCTCCTTCTCCTCCACTACAGCTGCCACCAATGGCAGCATCACTGCTACTGGCACTGCACACATTCCCACTTCTTGTTGTGGTCCCTCCTCCTCTGTGTTTTGCCCTGGGTTAAGACCAGCCTTTTATAGGCAGTAACTAGCGCTGCGCTACGTGTCACGCTATGTATCCTAGTGCGGTGCTGGGCCTTTGAATATCCCTTTGCCTGTCTCTCTTGGCTATCCCCCCTTCCTTTTGCCCCTTGCATACATTAGTGGTTTGCCCCGCGCTAATGCTGTTAGCGCGCGCTAACTGGTCCTTTGAATATGGCGACTCCACGCTATTCCTGCACTATTTCTGCTCTATTTGTTTGCACGCTCACTATGCTTTGAATATCTGGGCCTCAGTGTTTACCTAGGGGGTCCCAATTTTAAACACCAGGCATTTTTCTGTGTCACTAACTGAAAGCAAGATGGGCAAATGACAAAAGTAAAAGAGCCATTTGTAAAAGTAAAAACAAGCATTTGCAAAAGTTTTGTGATTTTTGCTAACTTTTCCCATTGACTATAATGGAAAATTTGTTTTCTGAATAACTTTTGAACATTTTAATATTTTTTCACCAAATCCTTGAAAAGCACATTGGTGATCAAGGATGCATCTTCCCAGAAGTTGTTGGACTGAACAAACCGTGTGGGCTGTGGGCACAAGCAAAGAAATGTGCAAAGTCAATTTTTTTGTGTGCTTTGGCATTCTGCAGCTCTGCAACCATACATCTGACCATAATGCAATTTACCACCTCTAGAGATCTGTGATACCAGACAGTACATGCAAAGTTTCAGGCAAATCCGTCTTATGGTGGCAAAGTTATTAAGATGCATAATTTGAGGTTTTGAATTAAAGTGCATACTCAACCTTAACTATAGTGGTGCTACTGTGCCACCATAATATATATTTCTTGCTGTAGCTAAAAAGGGTGAGAATTTTCCAAATAATGCTATTGTTTCAGATTTTATTTGAGGACCATATACATTTATGAACCTATGGGATTGCCCATCCGATGTGCCATCTAAACTCGGTAGTCACCCCTGGCACCACATCAACTTTGAACTTCATCCCATGGAATAGTATTCCCACCCCATCTGCCTTGTCCACCCCAAATGATAATTTAGAGGGTCCCCATATCCCGGCTTTTTTGTTTTGGTCCAAAATGGGTGTCAGACATCCATGTTTCTTGCAGGAAATTTATGTCTGGTTTTATTTGTTCTAATAAAGAAAATATTGCATTTTTTAACTCGATTTTTATTTCTTTTATTATTTATTGAATTTTAGATTGCACAACCTTTCAGCAATACTGCTTCTTTACAAAGGTTCCACAACATAGGAATACAGGTAATTAGGCAACAGAGTCACAAGATACATTTCCATTCAACAGAGAAGTAGGGAATAACTATTTTATCAGATAAAAGAGCAGGCATACAATTAACAAAATAATTTCAAAGGTACAATAAATACAATCTTACAAGATTTAAATGCATTGTTAGTGCTAATATTAAAACTTGGGAAGACTGCCTTGACCAGGAAATTAGGTGAGAAGGGGGGAGGGGGTGATTGGGGGGTACTGCAGGGGGAGTTAGCATGTTGCTGAGTAGGGAGGATGCCAGAAGAAGGAAAGGGTACCAGTGAAGCACTGGAACAGGACAGGTAACACAATATCAAGAAAAGGTTGGAGGAGGAGCAACCCAGAAGATTTTGTCAGTACTGTAAAAAGATGAGGTGATCCTAGTAGGTAAAGAGATGGTATGGAGGAATGGCTGGCCCGTATAGTTTTACTGAACAGGCATAGAGAGTTTTGGCACAAAAAGTATTGGGATGCAGAGGCCAAATGGTCAGGGGAAGTACAAGGGAGCAAAGAGGGGATGGGGAATAAAGTGAAGTAGATAAGTACTTCTGGGCACTTTCCTAAACAACATTAGGAAGTAGGATCACAGTTGCACACACTGAGATGAGATGCTCACGCAGTTCAGACTTGAAAGGTCCAAACTTTGGTTCAGAAATGAGGGCAGTGCTTAGAGAATTTAGCCAGAGGGTGGCCCTATTCATGAAGAACCACTGCCCTTGTGTAGTGTGATGAAACGGGACTTGGATGGCTGCTTCACAAGTACTCCTGGTTTGTCTAGAGTTGGCGGAAGGGCTGAGGAGAGTTTGCACACCTGGGAGTGCAAGGCCAAGGGTGGCTTTTTTCACAAGCAGGCATACCTGGAATTGAATCCTGTTGCTGAGATTGAGTCAGCCAGTGTTGGAGTAGAGTTCACATGTATGAGTTAAGTGATGCACCTCAAGAACAAGCCTACAGGCTTTATTAAGGGCAACTTTTATTCTCTTAAGTACAGTGTCTGAAGCAGTCCCATAGACTACAAGACTAGTCTATAACAGACAGGACTAAACTGGTTACAGCCAGTTTGATGGCGCTATCAGTGAGGCAGTGTCTGTGGTGGTAGAGTTGTCCCAATCTAGCATTAGGTGCCTTGACAACATGGTCAATATACAGCCCATATGAAAGAGATCAGTAAGAGTGACCCAGGGTATTTGAAATTGCTAACTGAATCCAGAAGATCATTACTGTGATTGTGCATTTTGCTGGGATAAGCCTTGTGGCTGTTATGAGGGGTGGCGAACAACATAATCTTTTTTTCTAATTCAATAGAAGCCCAGACTTAAGGAACTAAGCCTCAACTGCAGTGAAGTCAGCTTGCAGCTGTTTTTCAAGCAGATCAGGAGCAGAGTGACGTGTATACAGCACAGCGTTATCTGCATATAAGACTACATTGTACTGGCATGCTTTGGGGAGGTTGTTTAAAACAGACTGAATAGCTGAGGGGGGCAAGATAGAACCTTTGTGTACCCCTGTGGAAACAATTTGATGGCAGGATAGAGCACCATGTATTTTGACCTGCTGTGTTCTCATGGAGAGGTAGCTCCTGAACCAGCCTACAGATACAGAGGATATCCCACTGTAGGCCAGCTGGTTTAGAAGTCGTTCATGATTAACTGTATCAAAGGCCTTGGTGAGATCAATGTAGATGGCCCCCACCAAGATCCCCATGTCCAGTGGCTCATGAATGTAACCAGTGTATTCCACCAGGGCCATAACCATACTATCTGCCTTCTGAAAACCATGCTGCTGCTGCTGGCACTGAAGCTTGTATTTGGTGAAATATTCAACTAATTGGGGTATATGAGCACATTAGTACCACCTGCCAAAACTGCACAAAATGCAATCTATGTGACACCCCAGGACATGTTTTTCAGAAGTGCTCATGGGTAGCAAATACTACATACATTTAGGCAGAATAATTGTAACTGCTCCATTTGCTAGTTTTTGTGGAAAGGGTGTTTTTTGTAAGTACTCTGTGTTATTCTTTCCTTTTAATATGTTTCTTCTTTCTTTTTTTTCTTCCTGACATTTTTTTTCTTCCATTAAAGACAGGTACTGTGTTTAAGTGTTTGAGTCTTGTTCTTCATTTTCTGAATCTCCCCAGTGTTTTTTTCCTGGTAATTCAAATCTATTTTCCATCGGTAACTCTGTTGATACTACAAATCTAAGTCTTGTGTGTTTCCTGGTTACTGGTTTTGTCCAGGCAAGTTGGGGAAGGGGGATGCTCTTTTTTTTTTCTTAATTACTAGAGTTTGTTTTTGTGGTTGTTCCACCCTTTTGGGGATATGCTTGCTGTGTACTGCTTGTTTGATTTGTGTCTTCGTTTTGTGCATCTTTTTCTTGTTGTCCTCCCTCAGTAATCTGTTCATGTCTGTCTTCTGTCCCTCTATGGTTCTCTGGTTCTGTAGAATTATTTTCTGTGTTAGCTGATGTAGGAATATTACTTGATTCTTTTATATGGTTTGTAGCATTTTTTCTTTGTGTTTGTTTTATATGGGAATCTTGATCTACTTTGTCTTTTTGGTTATGTGCTGCCCATGGGCGTTTCTGAAAAATATGTCCTGGGGTGTCACATAGATTGCATTTTGTGGAATGTTGGCAGATGGTCCTAATGTGATCATATTCCACATGTAGATTATGCTGTAGCTTGTTGTATGTACTTGCCGGATGTAACCTTGCTCCACTTTTGTAACAGTCCTTTGTTTGGCCTGTACGAAAACAGACTCCCCTATCTTTCCCCCTAAAATAACTGTTTGGGAGGTGTTGTACTCCTGTTTCATTTTGGCAAAGTTTTACTTTCAAGTTCCACCCTCCAATTTAAAAAGACTCTGAGGCCTGGATATTCAGACTGCACCAGGCAATGGCACAAGTGGGGGTGCAGCACATTTGACATGCGCCGGGGCCAAGACAGGGTAATATTCAATGATGATTCACCATGGCACATCACTGTTGAATATGGCACAGAATGCGCATGACGCAGTGATAATGCACCAGCGCAGTCCCCAGACAGAGTGGACTGGGAATGCGCCAACGCCCTAAGGGAAGCAGGGAAGGCAGTAAAGCAGGCAAAGTCCCAAACTGAGGAAACACTAGCACGAACAGTAAAAGAAGGTGACAAGACTTTCTATAGATACATTAGTGAAAGGAGAAAGTCCAGATGGGGTATTGCTAAGCTCAAAGGAGAAAAGGGGGCAGGGAGGAGGAGGACCCTGTAAAAGCATCTATCCTAAACAGATACTTTTGCTCAGTATTTACTGAAGAGAAGGTAGGGCAGGGACCACAGCTCAGCACCATGGACACAGGGGGGAGGGAGGTGAGCACTAGTCCCTTCACAAAAAAAAGGATCCTACAAGAGCTCGCTAAGCTCAGGGTGGACAAGGCAATGGGACCTGATGGCGTACATCCCAGGGTACTTAAGGAGCTAAGGGTGGAACTAGCACAGCCATTAGCAGAACTGTTTAGTGAGTCTCTGAGCACAGGAGAGGACCCAGAAGACTGGAAAAGGGCTCATGTGATCCCGCTCCACAAGAGTGGTAGCAGGGAGGAAGCAGGGAACTACAGACCAGTCAGTCTTACCTCAGTAGTGAGCAAGATTATGGAAGCACTCCTTAAGGAAATGATAGTGCAACACCTGGAATCCATAGGGGCACAGGATCCAAGACAGCATGGGTTTACAAAAGGAAGGTCCTGTCAAACTAATCTCATAGATTTCTTTGACTGGATAACCAGAGTGGTGGACTAAGGGGGAGCAGTTGATGTTGCCTACCTTGACTTCAGCAAAGCTTTTGACACTGTTCCACATAGAAGATTGATAAATAAGCTGGGTAACATAGAAACAGACTTTGATGGCAGATAAGGACCGCTTGGCCCATCTAGTCTGCCCATTTCCCTACCTGTAGGATAGGCCACAGATCCTAGCTAACCAACAGCCTATTTTTTCCTACCCCCCCCCACAATAATTGCCTTATGTCTGTCCCATGCATTCTTGAATTCTCCCACAGTTTTAGATCCCGCAACCTCCTTAGGAAGGCTGTTCCATGCATCCACTACCCTCTCTGTGAAATACTTCCTAATATTGCCTCTGAACTGCCCCCCCCATCTTTAAATTGTGTCCCCTTGTTCTTGCACGTCTCTTTTTCTGAAAGATGCTACCCTCTTGGACTTTGTTGATTCCACTGAGGTACTTAAAAGCTTCTATCATGTCCCCCCTCTCCCTTCTTTCCTCAAGGGTATACATATTAAGCTCCTTTAGTCTCTCCTCATCGGCTTCTCTTGCAGACCCTGCACCATTTTAGTTGCCCTCCTCTGGACTGCCTCTATCCTGTCTATGTCCTTGCGGAGATGGGGTCTCCAGAACTGGGACTGATACTCTCAGATGGGGTCTCACCAAGTGTCTGTACAGAGGGATAACAACTTCCTGTTTTCTGCTGCTGATGCCTCTCCCTATGCATCCCAGTATACCCCCAGCCCTCCCTACTGCCTTCTCACATTGCTTGCTAACCTTAAGGTCACCTGATATGATTACCCCCAGGTCCCTTTCCATTTTGTTGTTGTTACTACCTCCCCCCATTGTGTATTCTTCCCCTGGGTTCTTGTTTCCCAGGTGCATTATTTTGCACTTCTTTGCATTGAATCCTAGCTGCCATACTTCTGACCATTCCTCCAACCTTGCCAAGTCCCTTCTCATCCTTTCCACGCCTCCTTGTGTATCAACCCTGTTGCAGATCTTTGTGTCATCTGCAAAGAGGCATACTTTTCCTTCCACTCCCTCTGCAATGTCACTTATGAAGACATTAAAAAGGACTGGACCCAACACTGAACCCTGCGGTACCCTGCTAGTAACCCCTCTTTCTTCAGAGTGGACTCCATTTAAAATTACCTTCTGTGTCCTGTTGTCCAGCCAATGTTTTACCCAGGCTACCATCCTGGGACCCACTCCCAGGCTGGTTGATCTGACTATTAATCTTTTGTGTGGGACTGTGTCAAATGCCTTGCTAAAGTCTAGGTAGGCCATGTCCACAGCACCTCCCTGGTCTACTACTTTGGTCACCCAGTCAAAGAAATCTATTAGATTTGTCTGACATGACCTTCCCGCCGTGAACCCATGCTGCCTTGGGTCCTGTGCCCCATTGGCCAATAGGTACTCAACTATTCTTTCCTTCAGAAGTGACTCCATCACTTTCCCTACCACAGAGGTCAAACTGACAGGTCTGTAGTTTCCTGCCTCTGTCTTGGTCCCACTTTTGTGAAGGGGAATCACATCCACCTTCCCCCAGTCCACGGGTACCACACCATCCTCCCATGATTTATTAAAAAGAGTAGCCAGTGATTTCACTAGTTCCCCCCTTAATTCTTTTAGAATTCTGGGGTGAATTCCATCAGGCCCCATTGCTTTGTCCACCTTCAGTTTTAGGATTTCTTGCAGAACCCTTTCTTCTGTGAAAGGACTGGGATCGACCCCCCTATCAAGAGTGCTTCTGTTAATTGGATTAGGCAGTTCCCCCTCTTCTTTTGTGGATACTGAGCAGAAATATTCATTCAGTATCCCTGCTTTTTCACTGTCCCCCTCTGCCCACCCACCATTCATTCTATTCAGCCTCACTATCCCTCCCTTTGTTTTTCTACGCTCGCTGATGTACCTATAAAAGGCTCGGGGTGGGTCAGAAGTTGGTCAACTGGGTGGCAAACTGGTTGACAGGCAGAAAACAGAGAGTGGTGGTAAATAGTATACAGTCAGAAGAGACGCAGATCACAAGTGGGGTACCTCAGGGATCAGTCCTGGGGCCAGTCCTCTTCAGTATCTTCATTAGTGACGTTGCAGATGGGCTAGAGGGTAAGACTTGTCTGTTTGCAGATGACACCAAGATCTGCAACAAAGTAGATGATCCAGATGGGGTGGGCAGAATGAGAAGAGATCTGGATAAACTAGCAAAATGGTCAGAAGAGTGGCAACTGGGATTTAATGCAAAGAAGTGCAAGATCATGCACACAGGGAAGAGAACTATTGATCAAATGTTTCATAGAAGCCTGTGACATCTATGCACCAGTGAAAAAGATGAAGGTCAAAGGACAGACCAACCCCTGGGTTACTACTGACCTTTTAACTCTGCTCAAGCACAGAGACCACCTCTGGCATTGTGCTCGTGCAACTCCGACACAAGTAAACATGCAATTATACAAAGCAGCCAGAAATGATTGCACTCGAAAAATAAGGAATGCTAAACGCAGCTATTACAAAGAGGCTCTGACCGACTCTTGGGGCCAGGGAAACAAATTCTGGAACAACGTGAAAGAACTCACAGGCAAGGATCCTAAAGCACCACCCACTATGCTCAACCTTCATGGCACTCCTACACTTGACCTAGGTACCATCACCAGCACTTTTAGTAATGCATTTACAAACCTGGTCAGTGTCCTTCCACCAAATTTTCGACGACCTCCCCTCCAGCTCCTCCCAAGTTACCCTCCAACTAGAACGTACAACCCCAAAGTTTTTTTTTAAGGAGGTCCCACCACAAGAAGCTAGAAAATACATTCAAAAGGCCATCGGCAAACAAGGGTACAGTGGTGACTCCCTTGACCTGAAACTGCTGGCACAAGTCCTCGATGAAATCTTAGAACCACTTACAAAGATCTTTAATCTCTCCTTAGATTGGGCCATTTCCCTCTCTCTGAAGAAAGCCACTGTCACACCGGTTCACAAAAGCGGAGATGGACACTGCACACCAATTACAGACCTATCTCACTCCTCCCCCACTATCCAAAGCTGGGAGCGAATAGTATCGGACCAACTAGTTGAATTCCTGGATAAGTACAATGTACAGAGCCCAGAGCAGCATGGTTCAGAAAAGGGCACAGCACCACCACTGCACTACTGGAATTTACAGCCTTCATCCATGCCACGCTTGACAAAGGGAATTGTGGAGGGGCAGTATTTATAGACCTTACCAAGGCATTCGACACAGTTAACCACCCCCTACTGCTCAAGCAACTGTCCTCCATTGGGATCTCCAGTGATGCCCTTCCATGGTTCACCAGCTACCTTGATAATCGGATGCAGCATGTAAGGATTGCAGGGATCTCTTCGGATGAGAAACCGGTCCGCTCCGGAGTCCCCAAGGGGTCTATTCTGGGCCCTCTACTCTTCTCCTCTTCATCAACAATCTCCCAGTGCCTGCCACCAAAAATATTACTATCACATGAGCGATGCAGTCCTGTTTTCCAGCCACCATGACATTACAGTCCTTGAATCCCAGCTACAGCCTCGACTTCAAGTGCATCGAGACTGGTTCAATTCTCATAAACTTGTCCTGAACCACAGCAAGACTAAAGCCATGTCCTTCTGTAACCGACAGAGCAGGCACAACTCTCTGTCCCTCACCATCAAGAACCACGCTGGGAACCCACTCAACATGTCAAGAGTTCAAGTACCTTGGTATTACCCTGGATAGTACCCTCCTACACTCGGCATATTGACACTGTTGCCAAGACCGCCAATATACAGATTGGACTACTACACAAACACAAGCACTGTATGCCTGGATGCCCTTAAACTAGCCATCTACAGCTCTGTCACCTCTATCATTGACTACGGCCTTGCCATCTATGGCTCTGCCTCAACAAGTGCCCTCTGCAGGATCTCAGTTGCTCTCAACAAAGCCTGTAGACTACTGAGGGGTGCAGCCCGACAAACTCACACCTGTGATCTCTATGCACAGGCCAGCTGACTACCCCTACGCAGCAGAATACAATACCAGACCTGCTTACTTACCAAAAAGATTCTCCTTGGTCTCATGCCACCTGGTGTTAGCTCACTCCTTACTACCTACAGTGGCACTCAACAAACCGTGGTGCCCAATCTCTAACCTTTCAGGTTCCCAGATGTCGTACCTCCATGGGTCAGCGGTCCTTTATCTATAGAGCCGCTCAATGGTTCAATTCCCTCAATAAAGAAGCACTTTCCTCTACTACACTTGGACCCTTCAAAAGGAATCTCAAACTTTACCTCACCTCTACCACTCAATGTGACTGCTTCTCTGAACAGAGATCTCTCTAAACACCTCCCAGCTCACTCATGTCTCACAGCCCGCCCTTTCCCAGTCTCATTCCCTCTGGCACTGGGCCTTCCTTGTGACCCTTTCCTGCTTCACATCTCCACTGGTACAAGACATTTTCCACCACCATCGGACAGTGGCCCATTAGCCTGCTAACTTCCTCTCCGGTCGCATGCCTGCAATACTAACTGTCTATGGTGCCCTCTATCTCTTATTGTTACGCAGCCAGCTGCCTACTCAAGCTCTCATTATATGAATATTATCTCAAAGTATGTTATAACTGAGTATCTTTATTTTTTCTTTTAGTTGTTTTGGTTGTTTATTGTGCATTCTTTTACTACCTCTGTATGTATGTTGACCCTCATCCTTTGACGTGGAACCTTTGTAAATGAGCAGTTTCTGTTCAGAGGTATTTGTAATCCGAGAATTTAATAAATAAAAAATAAATAAAAAACCCTAAAGCCACCTATAGGCTGGGAGGGGAGTTGTTGGCAGTCACAAAGGAAGAAAGAGACTTGGGCATCATCATCATCACTGAAAACCTGAAATCATCCAAGCAGACCTCTAAAGCAGTAGGTAAGGCTAGGGGGATGTTAGGGTGTATTAATAGAGGTATCACAAGTCGTAAGAGGGAGGTAATAATCCCTCTTTACAAGACACTGGTTAGGCCCCATCTGGAATGCAGTACTGGAGACCACATCTTCACAAGGACATTAACCAAATTGAGGCATTCCAGAGAAGGGCAACCAAAATGGTTCAGGGACTGCATCAGAAGACATATGAGGACAGATTAACGGAGCTCAATATATATACCCTTGAGCAAAGGAGGGAGAGAGGTGATATGATCGAAACATTCAAACACCTTAAGGGCATTAACAAGGTGAAAGAGTCTAACATGTTTAAAAATAAGAAAATAGCAGGACAAGAGGACACAGCATTAGACTAGAGGAGGCCGATTAAGGGGAATGTGAGAAATTCTTTTCACAGAAAGGGTGGTGGATGCATGGAATGGCCTACCTCAGGAAGTGGTGGCTATGAATACAGTGCAGGGCTTCAAATAGGCATGGGACAGGCATAAGGGAGCAATACAGATGAGTATGAATAGATAGGCCACTGACAGAGCAAAGACCGATGGCACATTTATAAGGTAGAAAAAGAAATGGGCAGACTGGATGGGCCTTGTGGTCCTTATCTGCCGTCAACTTCTATGTTTTTGTGTTAACTCAGCTGTGGTTGCGCTGGCACAGCACCCACGATATTCAGAAGTGACCTTGCAATGGGGCCATAATATATGCATGCTGCAAATGGGGCCATTTGCATGTCATTATGGCCCTATTTGCATGCATTGCACAGGGCGTCTCAGCGCGATGCACTTGGTACCCTGCATGCCCGATCACGGCCATTTGAGTGCAAATGTCCCCCCAGTAGTCTAGTGTACCCCCTCCCCTCCCATATACCCAATCATGGGCATCTGATGTGACATAATCCCCCCCAGTAGTCAAGTGCATCCCACTGCCCTCTGAATGCCCGATTGTGGTCTGTAATAACTGTAAAGGATACTCTGGTGGTCTGGGGATCCCCGTCCCTCCCATATGTCCAATCGTGGGCTGTCATAGGAATGACTATCAACCTGGTGGTTCAGTGGTACCCCCTCCCACCCACCCACAGGACCCCCGGCCACCACCACCCTCCCATCATCGGTGGGCAGTGGCATCCCACCCATGTACCGGCCAGCTGCCAGCCGAATGACAGCATACAGTATGATCTGTATGCCTATTGGTCCACAGTGTGGACCAATGGGCTTGCAGGCCATACTGTACTACACAGGCACAACTATGTGAATGAATGCATTCTGTTTTGTGGTTCTAGGTCCCCTTTATATCGGATGCATACCACATTTCTTGTTGTTCTATCAAATTAGTCTGAAAATCTGGGCGGAGGTCTTTGTGGCATTGGTCCTGTACTTTCTTCTTTGTGCTTCTTCCTCACTGGAGTTTTCATTGTCATGATTTTGATCCCTTTTTCCTGTGTTTTCTTGTGTTTTTTTGGCTTGCACAGTCTTGCTCTTATTTTTTTTTTTTTATCGTCCTTGGTGACTCTGTTTTCTGGTTAATTTTCTTCTGTTTGCTCTTCTGTTACTTCTGTCCTCTGAGTTGTTTGTTCTATATTTACTTCTCTTCTGCCTTCCTTTATTTTTTGAGTTATGTTTCTTTTATCTTTTGTATCTCCTTTTTTCCTTTTATGGCGAAAATAAATGTTTTCGTGTCCTCTGTATTTTTTTTCTCAGATTCTGTTTACAACTGTTCACTTACAGATGCAATCCTTATCCCCGTATCTGTAGTACATCTTTACAACCCTGATCTGTCATTACTTCCCCCTTTGAAATGTCAGTATTTGTCTTCTGCATGAATATACTTTGGCTGCTCATAAGCTGCGATACTCTGCTTAAGAAATCATAGTTTGGATCTAGGATCCACTTACCTGCATTGTCTTGCATCCAACCAGCATCCAAGAATGCATTCTCTGGTGTCATTCAGTCTCCGGTTCCAATTGTAAAGTTGTCCCGAAAGCTTCTTTTAGTCTGTCCTGAGCTATTTGGTCTCTCATGACAACTCCTGGTGTTTTGGCATCAAAAACATTTGAATCTTTATTTTTATTCTCTAATCATCTGTCCTTTCTTTTTCATTTAGAATTTTGGTTTTTTTCTTAAGTTTGCTTTTCTTCTTTGGTATTTTTCTTCCTCTTGTGCTATTTGTTTTGCCATTAAGTTCCTTTTTTCCTTGCTCTCCTTTTCCAGTTGTGCTTCTGCCTGTAACATCTCCATGTCTGAGTTATCCCACTCCAGTGCCAGTCTAGCCTCCTGACTCTCTGCTTCCATTGCATCCTCGCTTGCTGCGTTTTCTACTTCATTTCGATGTTGTTCTCCTTGGTTTCAGCAGCTAGGAGGGAGAACAACTTCTCATCATGCTGTAGTATCTCCTCCTCTTCTGTAGCCCTTTCCTCCATCCTGTGAAATAAGCCAACAACACCCTCTCTCCAAGAGTAGGGAAATTTCCCCAGCGTCCAGGCCAAAGTTTCCCCATTCACTAAAAATTCCAACAGCTTAATCTTGTTCAATTCCAGTTGGATACCATCTGTATCTCCCCCCTTCCCCAGGACAATGCAGAAAATAGGCAGACTTGTCTAGCCCTCCTTTCCCAGTCAACAAAAAACTAACTAACTATCAAGAATGTTGCCTAATCTACCAACATCCTGTACAGGAAAATGTTACAGTGTGTGTGATGTTTTTTAATGGTGGCCGATGTTATATGCCAATGAACATCACCCACGTTACTCTGATCCCCTTCAAGATTTCAAACTTGAGATACAGTAATAAAAGTTAATTTGCACTGCATGGTGTGGCCCTTCCTAGCACACAGATGAAATGCATTATCATTTTTTTCTGTAAATAAATTTTATTTAATTCCACAATATTCAGACACGATAATGTTTCTGGAAAACTAGATTGAAGCCATCATCGTGGAAAAGTGAAGTACAAACATGGGCCAATACTTCAACACTGTCAGTTGTTTAAGTAACTGCTGTAAAGACAAACAGACCATTTAACATAACAATACAAGCAAGCTGGACTGTCAGGCAAATATTTCCAATGGATATTAGTTGAACATATACAGTACATTGCTCTCTCTGTTCATGAGAGTGCTACTGTACAGCAGAAAATGTGTCTGACTCTGATTGCCTCTCCTGCAACCACTGAACATTAACTGACCTTACATACAATAGCTGCAGCAAGCAGGCACATTGAACTACATCATGTTACATCTCGCCTGAGCAAGAGAGACCCTCTCACACTGCAAGTAATGTATATAAACTCTGAACAAAAGCTAGAGGACCAAAAACAATGACCTTACACCTGGACAAAAAAAAATACAACTAAAAATTGGAGGCTCCGATGAAGGTGCACTGTATGAGCTTTCTTGCTTACTTGTGTACATCATTTTCACTTTGACAACACTTTGAACAAATATCAAAATACTTCCTGGTGACCAGCAGCAGCAGAAATGAAAAATAGGTAACAGATCGGCATCACTGCTAATGCACAGACTTTGTTCCATCAGATTATGGCTTCTTGCATTATTAGTACTTTTTTTTGTATTCTTTGGTAACCAGGTAAGGCCCACTAGGCACAAGTACCTGTTTTCAGGGTCAACCCGGGAGCACTGGGGAGGTTAAGTGACTTACAATCAACAGGAGTGGGGGTGAAAAGGACACGATAAATAAGACATGGTGTATGGTGGAATGCGGTTCTGTATGGAAATCCATACACCGCATAAAGTCGTTCTGCTTCAGTAGTGACATCCTCAGCAACGCAGAATAACTTTTCATTCTGCATTAGTGAGGATGTCATAATACAACTGCACCCATGATCGCTGTTCATAGAACAGGGAGTGGTTGACCAGTTGAGTGCACAAGCAGGATGATGCTTGAATGTAATACAAGAGTCTGTTCTCGGGGCCAACGCTGACAAGAAAGGGCACAAAAGTAATTGGGCTGCTATTTTGGGGCACCATACACTACAAAGAAAAGTGTATGGAAGCCCAAATACACAACTGCACTAGTCTCTTACCTTGTGGTTTCTATGACAACAGAGACCTCTCGAGCTTTGATCTTGAGGTCAGCATTGTCATAGAAACCACTCAGTTAGAGAATAACATGGTTGTGTATGGGCTCCCATACACTATCCTATATATCTTAGCGACACCAATAACAACAACATATCAAAAAGTATCATTGCTACTATTGTCACAAGGGATACTTTTTAAGTTACTGTCATCACAGTGGAATACTGAACCAATCAGAGAACAGCTTCTACAGTACTGATGACATCACAGTGCCTAGTGCAGCACTGAAGCAGCAGTTAAAATAAAAAAAAAAAACAGCAATATCATTAAATAAACTGCAGATTTAAAAGCTGTAACTTGTAAATTACTGTTGTATATATCAAATATACAATAGCCTGACTCAAAATAGGCAATTTATCATCACTTGTGTGTCAGCAGGACTATCATAACTCACTTGTGGCTCTGCCATTCATAAGTTATGGTCCTGCCCCTTCACACTTGAAGATAAATTGCATATTTTGAATAAGCCCATTGTATATGCTATACATATATATATATATATATATATATATATATATATATATATACACCCCGGAGTGTACCACCCCATTCTCATATCATGGCCCCTTGTTCTTGAACATCTTCTCTTCTGAAAGATGTTACCTTCTTGTACCCTATTTATACCCATGAGGTATTTGAAAGTCTCTATCATATCTCCCCTCTCCATCCTCTCCTCCAGGGACTACATACTGAGATCCTTCAGTCTGTCATCATATGACTTTTGGTGGGTTTTATGTGATAACAGCGAGTCTATAACACTGCCAATCCTGTAAAGTGATACAACAACCACCCAATGTCAAAAGAGTGAACTGCACAATACTGACCATCGCAAATAGCAACTGTCACTGATTTCATAAGAAAAAAAAGAAAATCAAGTTTTTCATGTGAGGGCAAGCCCTCCCGCACCCCCCCAAAATAAGGATTGTTAACTCCAGGGGGCGCGGACTTAGGAGTAAATAGCAACTCCCCCTGGAAGCAAAATAGCTTCCTGCACCAGGATCTGAACACAGCACCACAGGCTCCAGGGGCAGTGGCTCTGGCTCAAGCGACTATGCCACACTGCCAGGTCGACAGGACTTGACCAAATGAATCGCTTTGTCCACTTTCTTGTGAGTGTAGCATGTATCCCTCAGTGCTACACTCGTTTTAACCTTTCAGTGCTTTTTTTCTCCAGTTGTTCTACTTGGGAGAGGTATTATTGAGTTGCTCATATTGAGACACTCAATAATACTCGCCCAGATAGGGTGTTACCCTTTTGGTGCAGTCTTTGCACCATTTTTGTTGCCCTTCTCAGAACCTTTTCTACTTTGTCTATGTCCTTCTGGAGATGCAGCCTCCAAAACTGGATATAGTACTTGAGATGAGGTCTCACCATTGTTCTGTTCAGCAGCATCAACACTGCCTTCCCTCTGCTGGTGATACCTCTTCCTGTGCAACCTAGTATCCCACTGGCTTTCCCCACAGCCTTCTTACATTATTTAGTAATCTTTAGGTCATCAGATATGATTACTTCCAGGTCCCATTCCCAGTTTGGTGGTCATCAGTACCTCCCTCCCCCATCAGGTACATCTCTCCTGCATTTCTATACCCTAAGTGCATGATCTTGCACTTCTTTGTACTGAACCCTGAGCAAATCACTTAAATTCCTTGTGTTCCCAGATTGCACCTGTAAACAAGCTTTCAGCTTAGTGTGTCTCTCTTGGTTAACAAAAAAAAAAAGAGAGAATCTTAGCTGCCAACCCTTGACCACACCTCAAGCTTGCTTAGGTCCCCTTCTCATTTTTCCACCCATTCTGGAGTGTTAACCCTGTTGCAGACCTTTATGTCATCTGCAAAGAGACATTCCTTCCCTTCCAGCCCTTCTGCAATGTTGCTTATGAAGACATTGAAGAGGACTGGCCCCAGCACCAATCCCCATGGCACCCCATTGGTCACCCCTCTCTTCAGATTGAACTCAGTTCACCACTGCCCACTATGTCCAATCATTCAGCCAATTTCTGACCTAATCTACTGCCATGGTGTTGGGTTGGCGGTCAGGAGGTCAAGAGCGTATAATTAGTCAGATTTATTAACACAATGACTGTTGTGATAGTTAGATAATTAGATTCCATTCACTGTAAGATAGAAAACATGTATAAACTAATACATTTTAATTACTAACATTTTGGTGCCTGAAAGGTCTCTTCTAAACAGACAGACTTGACCCCATCAGACTTCTATTATCGAGGTTCATAACTTGTGTTAATGGTACTATCACTGGAACCTTTGGCTTAGACAACTCCTACAGGCTAATAAATTTGGAATGGCACAGCAATATAATTCACAGCAGACAGTTGTAAATTGTGTTGAACAATAGTGTTTGGATGGATTTGCCTCCTCCACCATGTAACTATGGGTGTACAATGACACCTGATTTGGAGGTCCATTTTTCTAACTGCAGTGAGAAGGAACTGTAGCTCCTTGTTCTTGTCTGGGCAGACACACATTATGTGTACAGGCTAATGTTTAAATATTAGGATTAACCTGACATACTTACATCTCTACTTCCTGTATCATTGCTGTAGCAAACCTTTAATTATCTAAACTCTACTATAGTAGCACATCTCTAATTATTCTTTGCACTATACTTTATATATGACTTGATCAGTTATACTTGCAGGATTTTCCTGCTAATTTCGCTCTCTTTCAACACATAACCCTTCAGAGAGCTTCAGAAACTGGAATGGTTCTCTATGTTTTTATTCAAGGTTATACAGGTTATTATTTTCTGTTGACTGTTTAAGGGAACCACTATACTAAATATTCTGATGAACAGTGTGGCATGCTATGTTGGGTTCTCTTTAAAATGTTTACAAGGTCTGTGATATGCCTTTTACAAGTTTTCTTCTCTGACAGGGAAGAACTGTTAATTAGTTAACTCATATTTTCTCTCTTACAGTGATGCGTACTACAGCAGCTGGGTTATTCTGCCTTCTGTGGTACACGTTATGATATGCCTTGCAATGTTTTACTTTTAACAGTTTTGTTTTATGATTTCCCTTTTTTACAAAATGCTTTCTAGGGTATGTGAGGTTTAATCCACATATATCAAGGTACTTAGAAAAATGTTTGTGTATGTGATAAAATTACAGGATTTAATCCTGCATAGTGCCTGGGTAAGAAGTTTAGCTGTAATAAAGGTTTTGCATTTTACCAATGGTTTTGGGCATGTAATTGCTTACAGTAACAAAAGTGTTTCATAACTATTTCACCTTATTTTTCTATTGGAAACTTCCCTTCAGTGGTGCGAAGCCTGGATAACTCCCAGTTTGCCACTGGCTTTTAAAAAAAATGAGGGATGCTCAATACTTGTTTTGTTACTTGGAACAAAGGAAGTTTATCTTCAACTGTTAAATATGCAGGTATGTCAAATTATTTGTAGCTATTCTGTTACAAAGGTACATTGTACCATCTCAATCACAAGGGGGTCCTAATGTTAAGCACCACTGCTGAGTAAGAAACAGTTTTGTTTCCAGTGCAATATTGCTAGTTAAGCATAAGGTTTTAACTTTTTATGGTTTTGTTTCAACCTTTTGATTCATTTTCCCATTCCTTAAAGAGATAAGAGGAATTCATAACTTAAATGTACTGTACGTCCTTACCTCATTAAGCCCTTTTCTCTAGAAGAAACTACTGGCAGTAATCCAAGCCAGCTGATAAGGGGATGTTTATTGTAAAATGCTCATTACACAGTCTTACAAGCAACTGTAAGGTTAAAATCCTTTTCCTACTAAATAATTTATAGTGTTTTGGTACTTAGTGAGCCCAAAATGTATTTCTTAGTACTTTAATTGATCATGCCATAAAAAGGGTTTAAGTTGTTTAAGACCTTTGCAGTTTGTAACTTTTACGTTAGGTTTTCATCTACAAAGAAATGCTAGGGCCCAAATCTCATTGCATTATAAGGTGCTCTTGGAAGCAAACGACATGAATTGTATGTATTCCCCCACTCCCATAACTCACTGTTTTCAGTAGCAGCTGCTTTAACAACTGGTGTGCCCATAAGGGGCAGATAACTACTGGAAATGTTAATCACACCGTTTAAATTTAATGTAAGCCACTGATAAATCATTTTGTGACTATTTGTTTAAAAATAACATTCTATGGATGGTGACAGATCTTACATGCACACATTCACGGGTAAGAAGGTTTTTACAATTCATCAGGAATTGGGTATGTGTAATGCTGCAGCTGCTACCAATTTTGATGTGATTCACCATATCTATAAAATATTCATGGACATTCAATACCATGAATTACAATTACAAGCAGAGGCCTCGCCAAACATAGAAATATAGACATTGATGACATATAAAGACTGCTTGGCCCACATAGACTGCTCATTTCCCTACCTACTGGATAAGCTGCAGATCCCAGTTAACCAACAGCCTATTTCTTCCTAACCCCCACAAGAATTGCCTTATGTCTGTCCCATGCCTTCTTGAACTCTCTCACAGTTTTAGACCCCACAACCTCCTCAGGAAGGTGGTTCCATGTATCCACCACCCTCTCTGTGAAAAAATATTTCCTCACATTGCCCCTGAGCTGTCCCCCCTCTATCTTCAAATTGTGTCCCCTTGTTCTTGCACATCTGTTTTTCTGAAAGATGCTACCCCCTTGGACTTTGTTGATTCCACTGAGGTACTTAAAAGTTTCTATCGTGTCCCTTCTCTTCCTCCTTTTCTCAAGGGCACACATATTAAGCTCTTTTAGTCTCTCCTCATACAACTTCTCCTGCAGACCTGGCACCATTGTTGTTGCCCTTCTCTGGACTGCCTCCTTGTGGACATGGGGTCTCCAGAACTGGATGCAGTACTCCAGAAGGGGTCTCACCAACTGTCTGTATAGAGGGATAACAGCTTCCTGTTTTCTGCTCATGATGCCTCTCCCTATACATCCCAGTATCTCCCCAGCCCTCCCTACTGCCTTCTCACATTGCTTGCCAATCTTAAGGTCATCTGATATGACTACCCCCAGATCCCTTTCCATTTTTGTTGTTGTTACTACCCCCCCATCACCACTGTGTACTCTTCCCCTGGGTTTTTGTTTCTCATGTGCATTATTTTGCACTTCTTTGCATTGAATCTAAGCTGTCATACTTCTGACCATTCCTCCAACCTTGCCAAGTCCCTTCTCATCCTTTCCATGCCCCCTTGTGTATCAACCCTGTTGCAGATCTTAGTGTCATCTGCAAAGAGGCATACTTTTCCTTCCAGTCCCTCAGCAATGTCACTTATAATAACATTAAAAAAGACTGGACCCAGTACTGAACCCTGCGGTACCCCATTAGTAACCCCCCTTTCTTTAGAGAGGACTCCGTTTATTATTACCTTCTGTGTCCTGTTTTCCAGCCAATGTTTTACCCAGGCTACCACCCTGGGATCCACCCCAGGCTGGCTAATTTGTTTATTAACCTTTTGTGTGGAACTGTGTCAAATGCCTTGCTAAAGTCTAGGTAGGCCATGTCTACAGCCTCTCCCTGGTCTACTTCTTAGGTCACCCAGTCAAAGAAATCAATTAGATTCATCTGACATGACCTTCCCACTGTGAATCAATGCTGCTTTGAGTCCTGTGCCCCACTGGCCTCTAGGTACTCAACAATTCTTTCCTTCAGAAGTGATTCCATCATTTTCCTTACCACATATGACATTGTGACAGGCAGACATATACAATTGCCTCAGCAAGCTTTGTTTGCCCTAAAACCACCTTGAATATGATGCACATGTGTGAGTTTACAATACTGTGCAGCCTTTGTTGCAGAAATGAACACCTGTGTTCTCTAAGTGGGAACACTCATATTGTGCCCTATTCACAAAGGTTGCGCAGCCCTATGCATGGTGCATGTGTCCTGTGCATAGGTGCATATACACTGAATCAATGTATGCAGCTACCACATGGTATGCACAAACTATGCATAGGTGTGTGCATAGTTGTACAAACCATAGCAGCGTGCCATGGTGCATACGCAGCCACACAGGGCCATTCCTGCATATGCCATACACACAGGATGCCGTACATACATGGACAACATGCAATATGTCAGCATGGCACATCACATCCCTGTGTAGGTGATACACAGTGTGAAAGCAGCCATAAAGTGGCGAACATGCTGCACACTGCAGGAGTGTCCGGCGAAGCATGTCGTTATGGGGGCAACCATTCTCACAATGGCAAACCACGCTGGACACACACACAGTGATGCATTGCATGGTGGTGGTGGAGATACACATGCCCAGAATGTGCCACATGAGCTATACACTGGTATGACAGCAAAAACCAGACTGCAGGCCCAAGCATAGCATGCATGCCAACCATGGTGTACAGTGGAACACAGGCCACACCTATGACAGAGTCAACACAAGAAGTGGTCACAGATGCATGAACAGCCCAACACACACACACACACTCACACCTGCTCCCACACACCATGCCAGGGTGAAAAACGAGGCACACACAGGGCCTTGCATTGAAATGCCTTTAATGGCAGACAACATTACAATGCCCATGCAGGGCAACACAACAGCAGGGAGTAGAGGTGAGATATGATGGGAATGCAAGGAGTCCATCCAGTTCAGTCCGATGAAACCATCTCCTCCTCCATGGCCACCTCCAGGCTGTTCAACGGGGTCACCTTCTTGGGGGGTGTATCAGTGAAATCACATTCTTCAAGTACCTGGTTCCTGATGGGTCCACAGTAGTGTTGCAATGACAAGAGCAGATGCAGGGGACATACAGTATGTCAATGCCCTCAATGCCGGCCAGGCCACTTATGCACACACACACACACACACACACACACAGAGTACCAAGGGACACTTACCTGCAAGGGGGATAATATGGTCCACAGGTCCCCCTCATTGTCCCTGTACACCATGTCATTTGTGCTTTGCCACAGATCAAACCATAGTGAGATGTCATGGGGCAGCCTTCAGCTAGGAGTCACCATCACTGCAGGTCCCAACCAAACCACCTCATGCAACTCCAACACCAGCATGCCCACCCCCCCCCGGGTCTCCATAAACATGCACAGGCAGCAACAGTGAGATGCACTCTCAGAGCACCATTCCCCCCCACCCCAACAGACACAGAGCTAAAACAGTCAGTGAACAGGCTGTGGTACCTACCTGCCACCATTCTGTGACCTCCCATGTGGCCCCTACTGGAATACCATCCTGATAAACATCTGTTACTACCTAATACAGGTGCCATGGCAAGGCTAGCCTACCATGCACCGTGCCCTGTGACATTGGTGGAACAGCCACCACCATGACTGACAGTGCATTAATGGTGTTCGAGTAGCAGGGCTGCCCACACCATGTGAACATGCCATATCTTATAGGACACGTGTGGCACACCACACAACATGCACAGGACACACTTGTGTACCTGCAATGCCACCGTGTGGTTGCAGAAAGTGTAACAGGCAGTGGCAGCGCGATGTGCACAGGGGCACTTCTACACATGGTCCTCCTAGAGGATGCTCTACTGGAGCACTGTGCCAATGTGCGGTGCCACCAATGGGTATTCAGGCATCAGCTAGTGGCATGGAGCCTCCATACCACAGACATCCTGCACTGGTACTAGATCAACAATGACACACCACAGATCATCTATGAACTTGTGGAGGATGCCATACGTCCCAGCACAAGGTGCTCCATGGCCATGTCCATGGAGACAAAGGTGCTGTGCGTACTACAATACTATGCCACAGGCGCCTTCCAGCAGTGACAGGGGACGTGACAGGTGTGAGCCAGTCCTCCATGTCCAGGGCCCTGCACCAGGTTACCAGTGCCCTTGTGCACCACAGGTATCTGTGCATCACGTTCTCCATGACTGAGGTGGAACTCAGGGCTGTCAAGGGTGCATTCCTGGACAGGTTTGGCATGCCAAACACTGTAGGTGTGATAGACTGTATGAATGTACCCATCATCACACCGCCCATGAACGAGGAGGCCTACAGGAACCATAAGAGGTACCACAGCATCAACTGCCAGGTCATATGCAACACAACAGGTATCGCCACAAAGGTTCTGGCACAGTACCCAGGGCCATGCCATGATTTATACATATTTGATAATGGCAAACTGCAACGCCATCTGGACTGGCAGGAGGAGGGATACAGTTGGCTGTTGGGTGAGCACCCATCAATGACTGTTGTTAGCATGTGTGTGGCTGAGAGCCTAACATCTATGTTCCATCCCACATCCACAGGTGACAGTGGATACCCACTGAGGACAACCCTCCTGACACTATACCTGGCACCATGGCACCCTGTGGAGGAGCATTCAATTCAGCATCTGTGTGGGCACATGGTGTTGTGGAACATACCATCAGCCTGATGAAGATGTGGTTCTGCTGCCTGGACCACACAGGTGGCATGATGATTCTTGCACCAAGGATAATGTGCAGAGTGGTCACCACCTGTGCCATGCTGCACAACACATGCATCCAATGCAGTGTGCCACAGCCCTCTGATGCACACCCTGAGGAGTTCTGTGAGGGACCACTGCAGCCACTCCATGGACCAGCGCCACCCGTTGAGGGCAGTAGGGTGCCACCCAGGGGACAACACATTGCAGGGTGCATGGTGGCAAGGGCCATGTGGCATCGCATGGCCCATGGCACATTCGGTAGGTGAGCAGCAGTGCATGCTGGTGGTGATGATGATCTAACATGTCTGACCCGACATGTGTGTAACATGGCCATGCTGCCAACTGTGTGCAATGGGCACCGGAGATATGCACTGCTAGCCACTGGTGTGTTGTGCCATGTCCCATATGGCAGCCTGCCTGATGCATGCCATGCATGCCACTGTGCGCAGGATGTACATGTTGGGGGGGTCCATTGTGGTGTGCCTGTGAACCGTATGTGTGTTCTGTAGTGCCCTACCCAGGTGGTGCTGGTCCATGGGGTTTCAGGGTGCACCATTGTGTGGTGTGCCATGGTGGTTGGTGTGGGTGTGTGGGGCATGTGTGCATGACGGCCAGGGTTGGTGCCGTTGGATGGTCCCCATCACTGTGAGGTTGCTGTCTGTGGCTGTCCACTGCGTTGGCACCCTCATCCTGTTCCCCTGTTGCCCTGTGGTGTGGTCGTTGGCTGTGTGGCATTTTATCCCACCTGTACACATTGTGACTGTCAGACAATGTTGCCTGCACCAAGTCCTGCAGCTGTGGCTGCTTGGGCTTCCACTGCATGCTGTGGGGAACTATCATGTCCCACAGCCTGTGCCATGGACACTGGTTCTGTGGCATCGGTTGGTGCTGGTGGTGCACCTGCAGTGGGTGCATGTGCCTGTTGTGCAGCCAGGTTTGTGACTAGGGTCAGGAGTGCCTGTGCTGTCCTCTCCTGTGTGCAGACACCCACCGCCATGTCCTTTGTGAGTCTGTCCTGGGTACAGGCACCTGCAGCAACAGCTTCTGCCATGTGTTCCTGTGCCCTCATGCCGGTGGCAATGCTCTCTGTGAGTATCTCCTACACCCGCACAGATGCTGCCATGACCTCTGTCAGGTGGTGCACTGCCTCTGTTGCCTGCAGCCAGTCATGCTCCAGCTGGTAGAGGTCATGGTAGTAGCTTGCCAGTGCTGAGCTACTGCTGCCCTGCCAACAATGCCTTGCTGGTGGGGGTCCCTCTGAGGGACCTGCTTCCCTCTCCTGAGTATCTGGTGGTGAGGTGGGTGATGATGTTCCCCATAGTCACCATGCAGCAGTCCTCTGGGTACTGGGTGTCCTCCTCTGTGTTTCTGTTCAATCCTGGCACCGTGTAGTCCTCCTTGTTGTAGCCCACAGGCATCCCCTCTTCCTTGCTGGCCTGTGTGTCCACCACTGTGGCTTGGCTGCCTCTCTCCTCCTTCTGCTGTTCCGGTGTTCCTCCATCTTCACACCTCTGCTGTTCCTCTGCCATTGCAGTTGGCTGTGTGTCCCCTTCCTGTGTGCCATCTGAGCTTTGCTGCATACCTTTGTGGGTGGGGTGGGTCATCGGTTAGTACACATGCATGTTGTCCTGTGCTGTGCACCACCCTGTGTCTGTGCCACTACATATCTGCATCGCCGGGCCACTGTGGTGCTCCTCCACTGATCCCAGATGGTCTCTCGCCCACACTGTCATCATCATCATGCACTGTGGCTGGGAAGGGTGACAGGTGGTTAGGGTTCATTTCAGTGTTGCTGTGTGGTGTGGCCACCCTGTGCATGGGTACATTGTGCTCACCTGGCATGCTGTCAAGGCCATCAGGCTCCCCATCTGTGGCAATGTCACTTATTGTGTCTGACACCATCTGTTCAATGGACAAGAGGGGAGGGTCTGTCAGTGGTGGGCCTCCTCTTACGGCACCCTGCGACTGTCATGCCTGGCTCAACTTCTTTACCTGGGACTGGAGGTCATGCCACTTGTGCTTTATGACAACCAATGTATGTACCTCCGGTCTGGTGGCGTTTATGGCTGCCTGCATGTCCAGTCATATTTGTGCCTTCATCTCGGGTGGGGTGCTGAGAGTGCATACTGCCTGAACAGCACATCATAGTGCTGTTGGACCTCTGTCACCAGGATGGCCACCTGTGTCCCCATAAAGTTGAGGGACCACAGCCTTTTGCTGCCACCACTGCCCATACCGCGTCCCCCCAGCCCCGCTTGCCTGTGGTGTGGTCTCTGCCAGTCCTTGGTCCTGGCTTCCACTCTTGCATCCTCCGCTGACATCTTTCCACAGCTGTCCATGTAACTCTATTGTGTAATGCATCCGTATCTCCATATATGGTGGGGTCAAAGGGCATTCCAGGCATCTCAAGCTGTCCCAGTCCTGTGCTTGCACATCGCTGCGTGCCTCCACCGATCCCGCCCCATCCTCCTAGGGGTGTTTCCGGCATGTTCGCGCATGCCGCATGTTTCGGGTGTGTTACGCGGCATGCAGCTACGTGCCCACCTTTACACCATTTTTGTGCGTAATGGTGGTCCTTTCTTGAATAGCACCATTAACTGTTTTACTGCAATTAGAGAACTTACAATTTTTAAGCTTTTATTTTTCAGCCTTCTTTTGCAGGAAAAGTAGAGGCTGCTACATCACCAAGATGAAGAATTCAGTCCTGCCCATGTGCACATTTCAACTCCCACCTTGAGCTGCCGAAAATCACAAATTACATTGTGGTGGACAAGGTCCCATGGAAGAAAAGCTTAAAGGTGATTGCTTAGTGTCAACTTTGCACTTGTTTTGCAATACCAGTAACAGTTCCGATCCTACAAATGGGACAAAGATAAGGCAATTTGGATATATTTTACCCCACACATTTAAATTGGAATTGTGATATAATAAACAGGGTACTGATAGTATGGAAATATCTATAAAAAATGTTTTTGTTATATTTGGAGTTGAAGTGAGCACTAGAAACATGTAATAGACCTGGGAAAATAATTTAAATTGTTAACATATCAAGCGTGGAACCAATTATTTTAGGCAATTACTTGTCCTTTCTCTATTCATCCGTAGTGGTACCAGGATCCGAATCACATTGCACCCTGGTACTTCTACAAATATAAGTAATGTTTCTCTTATTGCATAAGATAATGTAAATGATTTAACACACAAGTACCAGAAATGGGGTGCATTTATTTTACACTGGAAAAACTTGTGTTTATAACAACGTACAATGCAAATGTATTTGTTTGTTAAATTTGTCAAGTACTGAGTGGCTACAGCATATTTGCCCTCAACATTTAACTCAGTTATACAAATGTTTTTATTACAAATCTGTGAGTTTATTTTAGAAATCAAGCTATCAGAATAAAGCCTCTATACCTTCCATCATGACTGGGCAAAGGTCTAGTGGGGGGGGGAGCTTACGGATACACTTGGGAGTGTGGAGCACTACAGATTTAGAAACCATAAGAGAATAGGCAATGTAGACACATTAGACAGGGTCTTTAAGTAAAAAGTATTATAAATACCTTGGTTGACAGATGCATAATATTCATGATTTTCTGATCCTACTGAACACAGTTTGGCTAATGATATGCTTACGACAAAAATGATGAAATTTGTGTTGTATGTGGTCCCATTATTCCTATTAAGTTACCATTAGAGATATTGGAACTGGTAGACTCTCTGCTTTTCCTTTGTGCTTTAAGAGAAAAATAAATAGATTAGATAGATAGATAGATAGATAGATAGATAGATAGATAGATAGATAGATAGATAGATAGATAGAAAGTTTATTTTGCTGGACATAAATGTGTATTTCCTCATTGCTCACTTATGATAGATGAGTAAGGTGAAGTAATCTTAATATACATAGCTTGTGCCTGCTCCAATCTCCATCACACAGGTGCATGATAAATGGGTTGAGCTTAATCATTCATGTTGTACTAAGTTACAAAGTGCTGTACTTGATATTGCATTAAAAAAAAGTCATTTTCCTTGTAGCACTTCTGATAAAGCTAAACCTGTCACTTTCCACCTGAACTCTGCACTAAAATGGGCAAATGTGTACTGCTCCAACAGAAAATGGACATTACTTTGTCATGTGGTCTTCAAGTTTTTGCTTTTCCTAATACTGCTACACAGGCTAAGTTGGCCTACCTAGAAAACACCTGCCCAGCAGTGCTATCAAGAATACTCAAGATATCTACACTAACATTGGAGATATGAACTTTGCTGGGCTGAAAGGCTGAAGAACTGCTTCATTTATAATGATATAATTCACAAAAACATTTATGCTTTGCCCACCTTGGAACGGTGGCCTCCTTTCTGTAGACTTTTGTTCAACATTCTATTGCAATGGTTATTTTCTATATATTTCTATGTTTCATATTTATTTTGACTATATGCATTTGTTATATGCATAGAACATTTTAGTCTACTTTGTCTCAAAATTAATATACAGGCACAATGCTATTGTATAACATGTCTTATTTAGTGTGAGACACCTGAAGTAAAATCCCAACTGTCTCAAAGTGGGAAATGTTGGTGTTGGAGGTCAGGAGGTCATGAGCATATAATTAGATTTATCAGCACAATGACTGTTGTGACAGATAGAGTCCATGAGCACAGTAACCCCATGTCAGGTACTGTGACAGGTGCATTATTAGTCAGATTCTATGAGCTCAGTAAGGACGAGACAGATCAAATATATGTGTGTATATATATATATATATATATATATATATATATATATATATTTATATGTGTGTGTGTGTTCTATATATATGCTTATATGAAATTATTAGCACACTGGTTACTTTTTAGTAATAGGTCTTGACACACACACACACACACACACACACACACACACACACAGCATTAGTTCATTGAACACATATTACATTAGAATAGGTGCAAAACATATTAATACTTATTAAGGCTTTAGAGGTTTAAATACATATTTCCAGGCAAATTATAGCCACATAAGGGTTAAACACAAATGAGAGAAAATATCTCTTGAATTACAGAGGCCTTCAGGAGTGATTGTGGAAGAAATATGAAGGGAGTAAGGCATTTGTTTATGCTTCAAATGTCCCATAACTCATATTGTACCATACAGGTCTGTTCATAAGGCTGTCTTGTTTAGGGATAGTCCAGATATGTTGTCTCCTTTTTTCTGGTAAACATGCTATTACTGTAGCAGAGAGAATGACACTGCACCTATCAAGTCATTCTTGACCCTCAGGAAAAATGTAAATCTAAGGAATGTATGGGACAGTCTGTTTGTCCAAAAAACATATATAAGAGAGGCTAATTATTATGAAACTTATCCGCACAGTCCACTAGCCAGTCTAGTCTTTCTAACTGGAAACACTATATAATAAATTAGATTTTTTTGTTACACTTTCACAAATGTATGTAAGACTTTTATGGACTATATCAGTAGTTTGAAAGTAATAGTACCATAATAAATAATCATTATCTAACACATGGGACCCACTCCTAGGTTGCTTAACTTGTATACAAGCCTCCTATGTGGGACAGTGTCAAAAGTCCTGCTGAAATCCAGGTAAGCCACATCCACTGCCACTCCTTGATCTACTTCCCTTGTCACGCCTTCAAAGAAATGTATCATAGTTTGACCTTCCCTCTGTGAATCCATACTGCCTTGAGTCCTGAGTGCTGCTGTATTATAGATAACTCGCAGTCCTTTCTTTTAGTAGTGATTCCACTAATTTCTCTACCAGTGAGGTTAGACTGGCCGGCCTGTAATTTCCAGCTTCGTCCCTGTTCCCAAGGAACTACAGTCATCCCTCTCCAGTCCTATGGTACCACCCCTGTTTCAATTGATTTGTTGAACAGGGCTGTCAGAGTTGTTGCCAGCACCTCTCTATGTTCCTTTAATACTCTGGGATGTACCCCATCTGGCTCCATTGCCTTGTCCACCTTCTGATTTGCAAGTTCCTTTAGGACTTGCTCCTCTGTAAAAGGACTGGTGTCTACCTCCTTTCCATTGGTGCTTCTACCACCTAACTGTGTTCCTTCCCCTGCCTCTTCTTCTGTGAATACTGAACAAAATTATTTATCCAGGATTTCTGCTTTTTCTTGCTCTCCCCCCCTTTACATTCCCCTTCTTCCCTTTGTAGCTTCACAATCCCACCCTTAGTCTTTTTTCTCTCACTGAGGTACCTGAAAAAGTTCTTATCCCCTTGTGTTATTGCCTGGGCTATTTTTTCTTCCATTTGCACCTTTGTGCTCCTGACTGCTTTCCACACCTTCCTCTGCTTTTCCAGATATAGTTCCCTGCCTTGATCCCTCCGTGCCACCTTGTACTTCTTGAATGCCAAACTTTTTGCCCTTACCTTCCCAGACACTTCCTTTGAGAACAATAGTGTTTTTTTTTCTTTCTCTTGGTTTTGCTAACTTGTCTAATCCCTTAAAGTGATTTTGTGAGCTTTGCCACAGCAAATGGGATTAGTAACTTGTAGTGACCTGTAGGAGTTGTGATTCAGTCTCCTACCATTCAAACTGCTAAAAAGTGATTTTCTCCATGACATAAATGCTTTTATTTCTGTGCTTTGCTTCATTTGCATAACCTACCACTTTTTTTTCTCAGTGCTGCAACACCCCCCCCCAAAGCATGACATCATGCAAGGGAACCAAAGGGCAGGATTTTCAAAACTCAGATGCAAACTGCAAGAATACATAGATACATAGACAGTGTCAGCAGATAAGGGCCTATGGCCCACCCAGTCTGCCCATTTGAGCTCGTAAGTTCAGTTTATGTTTTCCTAGAAGTCTGTTGCCCCTTAACCCTGACCTCCAGAATTCCTTTATGTCTATCCCATGCATTCTTAAATCCCGTGATTGTTTCAGCCCCTACCACTTCCTCTGGCAGGGTGTTCCACTTGTCCACTACCCGTTCTGTGAAGAAATTCTTCCTCATGTTTTCTCTGAATCGTCCTCCCTCCAACTTCATCCCATGCCCTCTAGTCCTGGAACATCTTTTCGCTTAAAAATAGTGTATTCCTGCACCCTGTTCCTCCTGAAGATACTTGTATGTCTCTATCACATCCTCTCTCCTCCCTCCTCCAGGGAGTACATGTTCAGTTCCTTCAACCTGTCTTCATAGGACTTGTGATGCAATCCATGCACCATCTTTGTTGCCCTCCTCTGAACCTTCTCTACCCTGTCTATGTCCTTACGTAGGTGTGGTCTCCAGAACTGTACACTGTACTCCAGTTGGGGCCTCACTAGTGTCTTGTATAGCAGAATTATGACCTCCCTTTTCCCTGCTGGTGATGCCCTGCCTATACATCCCAGCATCCTATTTGCTTTACCTGCTGCCTTGTCACACTGTTTCCTACATTGAGGTCATCAGAGATGATAACCCTAAGATCCCTTTCCTGCTTGGTGCATGCTATATCCTCACCCCCAACGATATATTGTGCCAGGGTTTTGTGCCCCATATGCATTATCTTGCACTTCCTTGCATTGAATTTCAACTGCCAAACCCCTGACCATTCTTCAAGTTTCTGCAGGTCCCTTCTCATTCTGTCTACACCCTCTGGTGTGTCCACTCTGTTACAGAGCTTTGTGTCATCAGCAAACAGTGAAATTCTGGCTTCTAGGTCTTGTGCAATGTCACTGATGAAGATGTTGAATAGGACCGGTCCCAGCACTGATCCCTGTGGTACCCCACTGGTCACTCTTCCCTCTGTGGAGTGACATCCATTTACCACCACCCTCTGTGTCCTGCCACCCAGCCAGTTACCTACCCACCACACTACTGTCCTGCCCACACCCATATTCCCAGTTTCTGTAATAGTCTCTCTATGTGGCACAGTGTCAAAGGCCTTGCTGAAGTCCAGATAGGCCATGTCCACTGCCCTCCCCGATCCACCTCCCTAGTCACCCAGTCAAAACATTCAATGAGGTTGGTCTGACATGACCTCCCCCTGGTGAAACCATGCTGCCTTGGGTCCTGTAGTCCATTGACAACCAGATGTTCCACTAATCTCTCCTTCAGTAGTGCTTCCATGATCTTCCTCACTACAGAGGTAAGGCTGACTGGTCTGTAGTTCCCTGCTTCCTCTTTTTTCCCACTTTTGTATAAGGGGACTTCATCTGCTGTCCTCCAGTCTTTGGGTACCTCCCCTGTTCCAGTGATCGGCTAAACAGGATAGCCAGAGTTCATCCACCACCTCTCTTAGTTTCTTAAGGACCTGGGTGCACCCATCTGGCCCCATTGCTTTATCAACTCTTATTACTTCCAGTTCCTTCAGGATCCTTTCTCGTGTAAAGGGTTTGTGTCCATTTCTGCACCATTCTCACCCTTGTACTCCCTTCAGACCCATTACCCTCCTCTTCCTCAGTAAAGACTGAGCAGAAATACCTGTTCAATATGTCAGCTTTACTGTTGTCATCCTCCATGCGCTCCCATCCTCCCCTTCAGTCTCACTATTCTCCCTTTGTCTTTCTTTTTTCACTTATGTACCTGTAAAGGTTTGTCCCTCTACCCACTGATTTTGCAATGTGTTCTTCTGTCTGAGCTTTGGCTTCCCTTACTGACCTCCCTGCCTCCCTTTGCTTCTCCTGGTACTTCTCCCTATCCCCTTCTGCCTGTGTTTTTTTGTATTGCCTGAATGCAATCTGTTTGGCTTTCACTTTCTTTGCTACCTCTTTGGAAAACCATAAAACCTTCTGACAGGGGCACAGGACTGGTTAGCATGCCCCCCCCAACACACACACACACCACTGAGGAGCTGCCCATACCCTGCACAGCTATACCCATTACTCTGGTGATCTAGTGCCCACCCATCCCACCCAATATGCCTAATGGTATCAATGATAGAACTATCAGTCACTGGTTAGTTAGCAGCTGCCCCCCCATATCCCCAATATGCCCCTGATGTGTAATAGTTATATAAAAATGTCAAACTGGACAGTGTCTGGTTTCCATCCCAGCTCCATAGCACCAGTATGCTTGCATACAACATCATGGCAGTCACTGCGAATGAGGGTCTCCTCCCCATCCCTTCCTGGTGGTCTAGTGCCCCCCACCCAGCAGGTAGTGCCCACCACCCTGCTCCCTCCCCCATCCCATAAACCAATTGAGTGACTGGCATGACCCTCCTCACACCACCATGCCTAGACACACCATGAACTCTCAGAGTGTGTACTGAACTCAGTATGAACTCTGACAGTTCATTGAGCAGCCAGCCATGGTGGTATGGGGAGGGTTGTGTCGGTCACTTGATCAGGGCGTGGGATGAGGAAGGGAGTGGGGTGGTGGGCACTACCTGCAGGGTGGGGGATGGGACGGACACCAGGGACTGTTCAGTGTGACATTTATATACAACTATTACATGTCAGGGGTGTATTGGGGATTTGGGGGTGGCAGCCACTAATTCACCAGGGACTGATAGTCCCATATTTAATACCAGTAGGGCATATGGGGGGGTAGATAGGTCACCAGGATCATGGATATTGCCATGTAGGGTAATGATACTTAGCCTTTGGCCCTGTGAAGGGTTTTAAAAATAACAGTTTGGGGCTCTGGCAATCTGCATCTGCTGCAAGCCCATTAGCACCATGCCGCTGCCACTTTTCTGGTACAAGGCCAGTGCAAGCACACTTTGGTGCAAGCAGCTTGCTGATTGATGCTGGCTGCTTTGCAAAATAGCTAGGGGTGCAGCCCCTGGCACAAGGTGCTTGCTGCGTCCAACATGTCTGACGCAAGCACCTTGCTCCATTCTAAGGGCTTTGAAAATCCGGACCAAAGTTTATAAGCACTGTTTTGAAGTAGAGACCTCTGTTGGTCAGTCTTGGTATTGCAGACATCTACACTACCAACATTGGAGATTACATCTCTCAGTAAAGAAATCATATCAGCTAGATACTATATGCCCAATGCGTTATTTTGCAAATAAACATATGAGAGCGTTTATTGTTGAAGCCACTACAGAAATATGAGACTGCACCTCACTCTAAGGGAATTGGAAAACAACTTCTTATTGTACTCACAATGCCTTGCTATGTACATCTACATATTAGGTGCCGTCACCACCACCAAAATAAGGGACTACTCCTCTGAGTAACTAACATTTACATCAACATTATTATTTGCCCAGAATCCATCAGTCAATCCATTTTATTTGTATACTGGAAAGTATGTGAGCAAAAATGCCCATTTTCACAAATGTCCAGTGTAGGATATACAACAGATGAACAAAATACATAGGACATACAATGAACTACGACATACAACAAAGTAAATACATTATATATACAGGTGTGTTGATGTACATTATATATACAGGTGTAAAGAAGTACAGGTAACTAACACGTTCAAAATAAAACTAGCATATTACATGGGAAAACTGTACAAGAGTCGACCGGAAGGCAGACCAATAAACAGAAATGTTTTCAGGTATTGTATAGGGCAAGAAGTTTTAGTGCACTCATTGGGGAGAAGAAAAGTGTGGGTGATGCGGGGGAGAGAGAGCCATTGGGATTTACAGAGAGGGCTATGGATGAGGCCTATCAGGACAGCTGGAGGTAGATGATAGAAGGGTGTGTTCCAATAGGGAGGAGTTGAAAGAGTATATGGACCTGCAAGCCTGGATTTGGGAAGGGGGGTAGATTGTTGTAAAGCTTCATTCTCTTGAAGGTAATGGAGTTCTGAGCATGCTTAGTCCTGTAGAAAGGGATGTCAAAAAATAGACTTGAAGCACCTCTAGTCAAATGCCCAGGTGCTGCGAGTGAGAATAGGGAGATAACACTGGTGGGGGGGGGGATATTGAGGTATATCTTATGTAGAAAGGAAAGCATCCTATGATGGAACCCCCTTCCAGAGTGGGCCACTTGAGGGAGGAATAAAGTGAGCAGTGGTGTGTTTTTCAGGAGAGACTAATGATGAAATGTGTTATGCTGTTGTATGTGACTCTAAGTTTGGAGAAAAGGAGGGAGGAGGTACGGGGAGAGAAGATAATAGATCCATAGTCGATAAGGAGCAGGCGTAGAGAGCTAGCGAGGTGAAGTCTGGATGCAGGGATTAGGAGCTTTCTAATTCTGTAGAATAGACCAAGTCTGACATGCACCTTCTTTATGAGGTTACCGATGTGGAGATTGTATGAGAGGTGGGGGTCAAGGTGGAGACCTAGGTATTTGAATTCTGGCACCTGTTCAGTGAGGTTGCCAGAATTGTCAAGGAGCTTAAAACCAGGGGCTGGGGCTTTCCTGGGTCCTGAGAGGATCTTGAGCTTGGTCCTTTCAGAGTACAAGACAAGGCCGTTACCAGAGAACCAGGAGTGAAGCTTCATGAAATCAGACTGCAGATTGTGGAATATTGTAGTGGGTCTTTTGTCGCTGCAGAAAAGGGCTGCGTCATTGGCATAAAGGACAATTTGAGTAGAATACAATATCAAGGGAAGGTTATTTATGAAGACTGAGAAAAGAAGAGGGCCCAGGATCGATCTTGAAGAATTCCTTGGTGCTGTATGTAAAATATTAACAGTTCCCTTGCATGACATCATTCTGGGGGTGTGGCCATACATAGAAAACTGGAGGACACAGTGCTGATAAAACATAAATAAAAATGACTATGACAGATTTTTTAACAAAACAAATTGCAGCTTCAACATCTGAAGCATGGGCGGCAATGGCATACTATGTGAAAAAAGCATCTGTGAAAGCTTACATAATCACTTTAATATTTATCCATTGTTCCTCTGTCTCCCTTCTTCCTTTCCTGCCAGTGCTTTCTTAAGACATTCCCCCATCTTTGCAAAGTTGACTTGCCTGAAATCCAGGACCCTTGTTTTTGTGTTGTTTTACTCCTCCACTGTTCTCACCTTGAACCTCATCGAATGGTGGTCACTTGACCCCAGGTGGCTACCCACATTTACATCTGTAATTCTGTCCCTGTTGGTGAGTACCAGGTCCAGAATTGTTCCCTCTGGGGTGGGTTATACCACTAGCTACCTACGGCACACCCCCTGCAGCAGGGGCGGATCCAGGAGTCCTATAGATGGGGGAGCTCAAGTCAGAGAAAAAATAAAAATAGTAGGCCAGGGGTCTGGTGGGCCGCCTAGGCCCCCAGACATTTAACATTTTGATGCATTCTGGTGCATTTTGGAGGGTATTTCTAATGCAATTTCTACTCATTTCCTCCTCCTTCCCCATGCTTTGTTAGTTGCACCTTAGCACCATCTCCAGAGTCCCCACAGTCCACATGACAGTATGTTGCCCAAAAATACCCCACCCCCAAAAACACAAAATACCAAAGACTGCAGCTGGGCATCAGCACATCCGAAACACATAAAAATGAGAAAAGTTGAAAGAGACTTGGTGATAAAGACAAACTACAGACAAATTAAATGACAATCCAAGTAAACAAGTTCACAAATGTCACTCACTCAAACACATTATGACATTACCATAAAGCCAACCCATCCCAGTTTGTCCTGCAGTACAGATGACCGTATCCCCCAACCTTATCTCAGTAAAAAAAAAAAATACAATAACTACAGAAATATGGGAACGAAGTCACTTTGCTATCTAGTTTCTGAAAATATAATTTCAAGTCTGCTTGCTATTTTTGCAAAACATATTTTATTCTATAGAACAATTTATTCCAAAAGAAAATACATTTTTAAATAAATAAAGTATTTTCTATTGTTTTAAAATATCCTTTACGGGGATAACCCCATGGTATGAGGAATTTTATTTTTATGATAGGCCCAAGAAGTCAGTAAGCAGACAGAAAAACAGTTTTTAAACAAATATAAAAATGCAGTTTTTTTTATTAGCAATAGCACTTGCTTGGGTACATCACAACTTGCACCCCCCCCCCCAATTCAACACGTAGAACTACATAAACGAAATATTTGATTCTATCCCTTTTTTTTCCAGTTTTGTAACTGCCTGTGTCAATGAGCCAAACAAGGTCTTATGACTTCTGTTGCCAATTTTGCTCTCCAAGCATACAGAAACTCCTGCACATGCCATAACATACAGCAGAACACCTTCAAAGTCCACATGTCTATTAAGTCCCTCTGTGCACAACTGAAAAGACCACACAGATTAGACATATAGTACATGCGGAAGTTTTTACCTCAGTTTAAAGGGCTCATGTACCAGTTTTTGCCTCTCTTGGTTCATGTTGTTGCTGAGACCAGACCTGCCCCAGCATTAGTTTTGTACCATTCCTAGCATGCTACAGGAGGGCACTACTCTCCAACTCCTTCTCCTGCAAATCTGCACCAAAATCAATTTGCCATATAGGACAAAACTAGCAGTGACCTTAAACAATTTTAATGTCATGAATCTAAGCTCCCCACTCACACCTCAGATACTCTGATTTGCAAACAAGTTAAATAACAACTTTTCTGGAGGTGTGAGTGAGAGAGAATAGATAGGATTATCATGGGACACCAGTAAGATTGCCACCTGTCAGTTTTTTTACCTGACGATCAGGTTTTCAGGGTCCCTATCAGGTAATCCAGTTTTGCTCTGTGCTGCTCAGGTTTTTGAACCATTTTGAGTGCTCACATACTTTATTCTTTTTTTCAGTTAATAGTTTTTATTGCAGATCATACAACCACAGTTTTCTTTACAGTACAGAAATGCAAAAAAATATATATTCCATTATGTTATATACAGTACAGTGTATTATGTTTGTTTACAGTTGTTATTACAGTCACATTTCTCTTAAACAATGGCATTATAATACCTTTGTTTCCAAACTGACCTAATAACTTTATATCTTCCATAGCAAAGGTGGCATCAATTAACCATTTGTGCTTTCCGTGTTCCTCTGGGTGCTCATAGATTAGGTGGTATAGATTACGTGAGTGACCAGTTGGGATTTACTTTGCCTAGTGGGGAGTTAAAATAGGGGGTCCACATACTGTAGTATTGTCGTAGTTTCCCCTTAGCCACATAGGACATACAGGAGAATTGGGCTACCTGTTGGATAGCTTGTTGCCACTGGAATAGTTGGGGTATGTCAGTGGTGCAGCAATTTCCATAGGATCAGACACTTTGCCTCAACACCAGCTTGAATGCACCATCTTATGGAGGGATCCATGAAGTAAGTGTGTCTGTGGGGGATGCCTAAAAGAAGTAGTTGAGGCATGAGTGCGATATTTGCTCCAACCATTTGTTTACTGGCAGATAGGATCTCCTTCCAATATATCTGGGGACTCATGCATGACCATAAAATGGGGTGCAGGTCTCCACCAGAGGCATTGCATCGCCAACATGAGTCTCTTGACAGGATGCCCATTGTACATAGTTTGACCTGGGTTCTATAAGGGTTATGGAAAATCTTATTCTGGATAAGCAGGCATCTGCTGTCTGCACAGGCTTTGTAGGCAGCTCTCCAGGACTTATCCCACTACTTTGGAGATAGCTATACCCAGGGGCAGTAACCCAGTATTTTCTTGATGACTGGGTTTGTTCAGGCATGATATTACAGAGCTGAGAATAGAATATACTTGCCCTCCCTCTAGTTTTGTGGAGCCATGTTTGCAGCTCCAGTGTTGGTTCCAGTGTAGTTGATGTCATTTCTCCTTGTAGTAGCTACCCAGAATTTGTTTAGTATGAGGCCTACCACACTACATATTTGCAGGAACCTCCAAAAGTCATCTTTCCCCACCTCAAATTTGGCTTGTAGGTTTGTAAAGGAATCCACAGTTCTGGTGTCAGGGATTAGAATATCCTTAAGATGTCTTATGCCCATTTGCATCCATTTATCCCAGTGAACAGTATGACTGCCTATGAGTAGTCTTGGGTCATCCCAGAGGGGGAAGCCACTCGATGGGTGTGAGACAGGATCCAGTGTGTTTGGATAGCCAGCCCCAAGAGAATTTAGACCCTGCAATGGTACTCCACTGTTGTAGATGGTGGGGAAGGGGGAGTACAGATAGGTCAGTAGAGGCGTAGGGGAGCATTGAAGGGTTTCTATGGTATGCCATACTGGTGGAGGGTCCAAAACTGGACCAAACCATTGGCCTGTTTGTGCTCCCAAGAAAGCAGCATGGTATCCCTGGAACCAAGGAAAATTCCATCCTCCCTTAGACCAATGAGATTGTAGTTTTTTCAGCTAAGATGGAATGTTTTACTTTCTCAAAAGAAAGAACCTATCAACCTATCCAGCTTGGCAAACCAGCTGGATAGGATTTTGACAGGGAGGTGTGAAAGACGGTGAAAAATCCTAGGGGCCACCATCATTTTAACTGCTGTTATCTTACTTGTTAGGGTGCAGTTTTTTTCCGTCTATCCATATCTGCAGTTAGACTTTTATTTTTAGTTTTAGTTTTTATTGACCGGGTAAGTGCACTAGACAAATTCTGCCTTTTTTTTCAGGCACGACCCAGGGAAGGGGGATACAGACGAATGTCAACTGTCCTTAAACCAGATTAAGCTGTTGGTGGTATTTTTAGTGAATGGGGGAAATTTGGTCAAGACACCGGGGGAAACTTCCCCTACTCTTTTCGAGAAGTGACTTTGTCATAGAGGGATAAAGTTTATGGTAGGGATTTTTGTTAGATCTCCAGATAGATGAATGCCTAGATATTTTTTTGAGTTGGGAGACCATTTCATACCCTCTCAGTCAAAGGGGTCAGATGTACAGTGTTTGTTTAAGGGTAAGATTGGGGAGGATGTCCTCCAGATGTAATGCCAACACCTCGGCAATTATCTTGTCATCAACATTAATTAATGATATGGGCCAGTAGCTGGTGGGTAAGTGTAGATCCTTCCCTTCTTTGAGTATGACAGTAATAATTGCCTCTACGGGCATTGGGGGGAGGTTTTTTATTGGAATGGGCCTTTGTAAACACTTTATGAAGATATGGGCTAGCTATTCAGTCCAGTAGGATGTAAAGGTCTACAGAGATACCATCCACTCCCAGTGATTTGTTATTGTTCATGAAATGGATTGCTATGTTAATTTCAACATATTACCCTGTTCAAACTTACACAGACCTTTACTTCATAGGATGGGCATTTAACAGGACTTCAGTGTGTTGTTGTTGTTTTGTTTTATTTTCATAGAGTCCTTTTTAACTGGTTATCAACATGTTGGTTTCTCACCAAATAAACATGCATGTGTGTATGGTGGGGGGTAGGGGTATGTTGGGTTGTCTTATGTATGTGGGGGGGTTGTGTGTGGGGTAGGGTACCTTTTGTATGTGTGTTGGGGTAGGAGGATGTTGTGTTGTTTTTGTGGGGAGGAGGAGTTTGTGTGTGTGCGAGAGGGAGGGGTGGGGTAATAAAGTGGGGGTGTGTGGGGTTGTGGTTATATTGAGGTAGGCCTATATTTAGGTACATGTCATAATTATGCTGCAGTGTGTTAGGACTCTTGGATCACATATATAGTGAATAAATACTTCTTTCTACTAGTTATATTTTCCCGAGGGGGGGGTTAATTCTTTTGGGTTTCATTCAGATTCTTAAGACTGATACTGTACATATAGTCATATGACTATATACTGACACATTATTGAACTCTAAATATTTTAAGATGCATCAACTCATTTTCTAGGGGTCCTTGAGAGATTTGTTTTTTTATTTGGCACTAATACTGACAATTGATACTATCTTGTGAAAAAAATATTGTTACAGCACTGTAGGTCTTAGTGTTTATGGAGTTTATTAACTGATTGAGAGTATCATTTAGTAAATGTCTCCAGATAGTTTTAGTACTCTATGAATGTGTGAAACAGTTGTTCATACTAGGGACAATTTCTTTATACCCCCATATTTCTGTATATAGAAAATGTCTGTTGCATAGTTTTTTATCATACAGTATTATCACGTTTTAACATGCTGTTGAGTGGGTAGTAAATCTAAAGGTCTTGTTTTTAATTAAGAATGTATTCACATAACACACTCATTCATTTATAATTTTAGTTAGGGGGACTGTCTGCTTGAGTGTTCTTCTTATCTCTTCTGTTGACATTGTACTTTAGAAAGTTTCTCAAGCAGTAGCAAATTAGTAGAATATGGTTCCTTCCATGTAAATCTGTGATTTTTTAAAATAGGTATTTTAAACCAATGAGAATTCTTTCTTGTTTTTTTTTTTTTTACGTATGATCTGCATGTTAGTAGAATGTGATTCTCTGAACAACTGGCATATAGTAAGTCTTCAAGAAAGGACTTGGTTGGTCCAAAAGATCAGACACTGTTTTCTTTTTGTAACATCTATGTTGGTCCAATAAAAGGTATCAAACCATTTGCTTTTGGATTTGAATCTCTTGTGCAGAGTACCTTGCCCTCCCCTTTGTTGTACACAGGTAACATCCAAAAAGGTTACAGAGCATGTTATCTGTCTAAGTTCCTTCACCAACATCAACTCTCCAAATTGCTCTGCACCACCCTGACCTCCTCATTAGCCAGGTCATTTATCCCCAGGTGAACCATAACACCCTGCTCACCCTTCTGTCCTGCTGCCCCAGAGATCTTTAGGATGCACTTTCCATCATTCCAAGCCATTGTGCTGGGTAGGAACTTTACCTCCCTCAGTCCCAGCCCTTCTGCCTCTAAGGCTGTCCCCCTAATGATAGAGTCCCCCACCAGGAGTTGCTTCCTTTTCCTCTGGGGTCCTCTGCCTCACCCCCCCACCTCTGCACCATGGACAACTCCCACATCATCCTTGGTCACCACTGTGGGTGCCTCTTTGGAACAGTCCTGCCTGTCAGAGCAGAATAGGAGTTATGGGAGCCTCTGCTTCACCTCCCTCACCCTTCCTGAGCCCACAGTAGTCCAGCTGTTCCTCCTCCTTGGCAACCTTTGAGGCAGTGGGGCGAATCTGGCCTATGGGCAGGGGAGGATGTCTCCCGAATCCTAGCCAACTTGGCTTGTAGATGAGCTACCTCCACCCTCAACCCAGAGAAGTGCCTACAGATGGGACAGCACTGCAGCCTCCAGAAAGTCTCCGTGAAGACTGCTGTGCCACAGCCACTGTACTGCTCCACTCCCATGTCTGTTTGTGTCCTTTCTGTCTTAGTTTTGTCTGCATACAGCTGTTTTTTTTTTGTTCCCTTCTCTACCTTCTTTACCTAGAGAAGCATTCTTGCTTAGGTAGCTCTTACACTTCCTGTTTTAGGTCAGGAAGTTCCTGTCCTCAGCTGCTGTGCCTATAAATTTGTGTAACCCCAGGTGAGCATGAGTGGGGCAGTTGGGTGGCAAATATACTAGATTTGTGTCTGCCTGTGTCTGCAAGCCCTTTGCTTCCTTTGGGGGGGCAGAGGACCCCAGAGGAAAAGGAAGCAACTCCTGTGGATTTGATTATTTTACATCATTTGGCAATGGGGCAAATCCTCCCCTTGGAGGCACACCACCGAAATTGATCTGTCCCTGCTCAGGTGTGAGCCTTTGGTTTACCCATGTAAACCTCCTCCTGTCTTTTCTATCTCTCTCTATTTGTTATCCACTGTGTCAATTTCCTCTCTCCTCCTACCGCACACAACCCCCCACTGTAAGCATCTTGACATCCTACCTTCATTATGGAACCATGGCAAATACCCTTTATTTCTATCTGAGGCACCCCATTACTAAGGACAGGGTGCAAACGACCGCCCTGGCTGGAAAAATCATATTTGAGCACCTGTCGTTAGCAACCCTCCTTTGTTGGGACCCTAGGCGACTGCACTGTATCCAAACCTGCAGCATGCAGAGGATAGACGTTACATGGTAAGAGCTACGGGAGATATCCCTCAAACTGCTGCTCCTCCTACTTCTCATGTCTGGTGGGATCCACCCAAGCCCTGGCCCTGGCTCAAACATTAAGATAAAGACTGCAAAAACTGAAAATGGGCTATCCATTGTTACCCTAAATATCTGTAGCCTCCTTCCTAAGCTGGCATCTCTTCAGGCCTTCATTGGACAACATAATCTGACATACTTGTAATTGTTGAGACCTGGCTAACACCTAGCACTCCAGATCATGCAATCTCGCTCCTAGGCTACAACCTCTTCAGACTTGACCGGGTAAAAAGAAATGGGGGGCGGATGTGTTATCTATATAAAGGACTACCTCTCATGCCACCTTGCCAGTTTCTCCCCAGAAAACACCCTAGTACAACTTCTCCCTGTCAAGCTTCTCCTTGGTGCCCATAACAAAGTGCTTACTGTGGCTGCAGTCTATATCCCCCCTAAAGACCCATGAGCCAGGTTCCAGTCTATCCTTGAATTTGCAAGATTACAACCTCCTGACTCTGAGCTCCTCCTTCTCGGCGATTTCAATATAAATTGGCTTGCCTCAGATATCGGACCCAGCAGGGATACTATCCTAGCAACCAACCTAACACAGATGGTCAACTCCCCTACTAGAAAAAACTACAAGACTGGAACCAGCACTCTCATTGACTGGATTCTTACTAATCACCTGGACTGGATGAAAAAACACCACCTTTCTCTTCAACTCCCTCAGTGAACACTCCCCTGTGATCTGTATCTGGACAAATAAATTTCACAAACCACCTCCTAAAACCATCCTAAGTCGAATGCTACCGCACAGAAACCTTGCTAAGCTGAAGACCTGCCTCCTACAACAAGACTGGTCCCCTATCTACAATATGCTGGATGTGGACTCTGCCCTAGACTTCTTCATTAAAACTTTCAACACTGCCTGAGACACCTACGCACCTTTCAAAAAATGTAAAATCAAAGCCCTCTCTAATCTCTGGCTGACAGCCAAACTACTAGCTCAGCTTAAAGCACGTGACCATCTTTGGGCTATAACCAGGGCCACAGGCTCCATAACAGACTCACTTAACTACAAACAGGCGCGCAACCTATGCACTTCACAAATCAGGCAAATGAAGAGCTCCTATTTCAAGAATGCTCTAGAAACCACCTGGGGTGACAGGAGATCCTTCTGGGACAATATACATAATATTACGGGCAAACAGTCTAAATCCTCTCTCACGGCAATGAACATTGATGGCTCCACTACCCGTGACCCTAAGACTATGGCCGATGCCCTAAATAAAACCTTCACTAACCTCAGTGGTGTCCTCTCACCAGACTTCTTCCAGGACTTGTCAGTTCCAAAACTTGTATCCCAAACCACCTCACCAGACAAACCGCTATTTCTCTTTAAAATAGTTAAGACATATGAAGCCTACAGATACATAAAAAAGGCCTGCTCTAAATCTAGAAATAGCAGTGACACCATTGATCTAAAACTTCTGTCCCTCACCTTGGAAGAAGTGATCCACCCCCTCACCAAAATTCTCAACCTCTCCCTGTGCCAAAGTCAATTCCCCAACACATGGAAGGCCACTATAGTCACACCAGCACATAAAGGGGGCTACAAATCCACACCAGAGAACTATCGGCCCATATCTATACTTCCACCCCTCTCCAAAGCTCTTGAACAGATCGAGGCAGATCAACTATCAGACTACCTGCAAAAGTATGATCTACTCTGCATTCGGTAACACAGATTTAGGAAAGGACACAGTATGTCGACGGCCCTACTTGATTTCTCTAGTGAAACTCACAAAGCCTTGGATAAGGGTTATTTAACCGGAGCTATTTTCATAGACCTCACAAAGGCCTTAGACACTGTTCACCATAGCCTTCTAATATCTCTTCTGCTCAACATTGGGCTAGCCGAGGGACCTTGAGCCTGAGTAAAAAGTTACCTGGCACAATGTTCTCAAACAGAAAAAATCTCTGAGGTTCTCTCTGACTCCAACCGGTCCTCTCGGTGTCCCCAGGATCAATTTTAGGTCCTCTCTCTTCAGCCTATTTCTAAACTTGCTTCCCAAATCCTGCCCTGAAAAATTAATACTCTATGCTGATGACGCTGTAAATCTCTCCTCCCATAAGGATCCAAATCCACTATGACAGAGCTTGCAGTTTGCTTTCTCATATGTTGAAAAGTGGTTCCTTGAGCACAAACTGGTCCTAAATAAAAAAAAAACAAAAGTCATGCTTTTCGCTAGTCATCAAAACAGAAATAGGCATACTCCACTCGTCATAAAAACTTCTCTTGGAAATACACTAGAATAAGTGAACACCTTCAAATACCTTGGTATCACTTTTGGCGATATGTCTTACTTTTAGACCCATATCGATAACACTGCAAAACAGTGCACTAGCATTGGAATTTTGTACCGAACCGTCAATTTTTCAACCAAGCTGCCTTGAGGATTGCTGTTCAAAGCTCCATCATCTCAATCATAGACTATGGTCTAATTGTCTATGGCTCAGCTACTACCACTGCATTAAAGCGCATCTCAACAGCACTAAACAAAACCTGTTAACTCCTCAGTGGAGCACAGAGATGGACCCACACTTGTGACCTCTACACGGAAACCAGTTGGTTGCATCTTTCCAATCGCCTCATGTATCTCACCTGCGTGATGGCAAAAAAATCAATCTTGGGACTCACTCCTCCATGTATCCGGGACCTGCTCTGCCTGAACAATGGCACTTGTACCACCAGAAGATCTGACCACAACCTTTCCTTGTCCCTAGATGCCGGACTGCTCAGGGACAAAGATCTTTTACATACCGTGCCCCTACCTGATACAATGCCCTTAACCTGCCCTCCCTATCCTCCACGACATTGGGAGCTTTCAAATCCATACTTTACACTCACCTCACAGCCTCCAGCTCCTGTGACTGCTTTGACTAAAGTCTCATCCCACTGAGTGCACTTACATTTCTTTCACTCAACCACCATAGTCTCCTCTTTGACAAATACAACCTGAGTACCACAAACCTGGTTCTGTCTGCTCCTAAACTTCTTATTTCTCCCTCTCTTCCATCTCAAGCTCTCCAATCCTTATTCCTTGCCCGTGACACTGCCTCTGAGTTCCTTTTCCTTTTCTGTACATAAATGTTACTGTTTAAGTTGTGGCCTTGTTAAACGGCTTACTGATTGTTTGTAACACTGTCTACTATGTTTTTGTACTTAATGACGTGGAACCTTTGTAAAAGAGCCTTGGCTCAAAGGTATTAATTCCTAGAACAAAAAACTTCAAACTTGAAACTTCAACTCCCCCAATGTGTTTCTGTGGCCTTTTTCTCCCTTTTGAGTTCCACCAATGTGTTTGTGTACTGTGCTTTCCTGCTGTTTGCTGTGCCACTGGTTTAAGGTGCCAAGCTATCCACACTGCTTTTCCCTCTTCCAATCTACAACACAAAACTCAATCACCTGTGCTCTCTGACAAGGCTGTACTACCCGAGCAACTGGTGACTATGATTGCTGTGCCAGGGATTTAAAGTGCTGCTCCCCTATTTATAGGTACAGTGCCTTTGTTCAGACTTGGCACCTTTTTCTAAGCCTTCTGATTGGCTCCTTGTCTCCCGGACACTGTGTGCCTGTGGATGACAAATACAGTATACCTTTGTCTGCCTCTGTCTGCAAGCCCATGTGTTTGTAAGCCCTTTGCTCCCTTTCATGTCCCCCGGTGTGTTTCTGTACTTCACTCCCCAGCTGTTTGCTCTGCTGCTGGTTTTTGCTGCAGAGCTCTCTTTACTGTTTTCCCTACTTACAATGATAGAAATCTACAACACAAAAATGAATAACCCATGCTCTTCTACAAGGCTGTGCTTCCTGGGCAACTGGTTACTGTGAGGAACACTAGCTTCATCATTAACATTACTTTACATTTCCCTTGCTAAACTGATTCAATGATATGCCATTGAACAGCATTGGAGATTGCTCAATCAGGTTAGTAAGGGTAAAGTTACATTAAAGCTGGAACAAATGTTCCTGAATGTGCAGTATGCCATACTGTAATACAGAACTGGTCAACAAGGACTGAGAAATTAGTATAATTACTGGTGACCCCCTTTATCAACCTGTTTACAAGGATCTCCAAAACTCTGTAATAAACTGAAAATGTGTTATTACAGTCTTCACTACTCTTTTTGTTCACCTCCAGCATCCTCCTATTGTCATTCAGTTATAGAGTGGCACTTCATTGGGTCACGGTCTGTGTGTGGGTGGGCTGAAGAGTATTTCAAATGTGGCAGCTCCGTTTTTTGCATACCGCCGTGCTGAGCCACTGTTTTTCTTTATCACTCAGTCTTTTCAATTTTTATTTAAATTCTTTGTCTGTTTGATCCTGCCTTTTAAAAATAATAGATATATCCGGTTGATCCCACTCTGCGTCTGGATCGAGAGACAGCGAATAAGATCCAGGACATGGCTGTAGCTGACAGGTAAAAAGAGAGAGAGCGTGCGCATAGTCCTCTGGCTGACACTCAGTTTAAAAAAAAAAGTGTGTGTGTGTTTTGAATAAATGAAACAGCATTCTCAACAACAAGTCTTTTCTAGGTAATTATAAAAAATAATGTATAGTCAAGTGTTGGCTCATGAGTTTTTTTTCACACCCTTGGTGTGTGATGTAAGTAATAATACCCATCAGGGTGGGTGTTATTGGGATATAAAGGACCACCCAGGGGTGTAATGAGACCCAGCGCCACAGTCGGAGGGCCTTATAGCCTCTGGAAGGTCCATTATATCCCATAATGCCACCCTGGAGGGTATTATTACACTTAGAAAATGGGCTATAGGTGTTATTTTTTTAAAAAACAAAATATAACAATAAATATTTATATATAAAAATAAATATAAAACAAAAAAGGTACATTTTATAGTAAAATAATTCCTGTGCTCCTGGAATCACCACAGAAGGGTGCTGCTGTGTTTGTATGTATGTCATGAGCTTGTGTACTTGCCTTGTTTCTTGATGCACAGGAGAGCTGCTTTTTGAGTTTGTTGTTTCAGTATGTGTGTCATTTCTCACTTAGTCACACACGCAAACAGACAGAGAGGAGAGCCGTTTATTTTAGCTGGTTTGATGATTAGTCAGAACGGGGGAATGTTGCCCTTTTATTTATATTTGAAGACAGATACAGTACATTTTGTTGTGCTCTGAAATGTGGCGCTGTGTGAGTTTATAGCTCAGTAACAGTCGGCTGTGTGACACGGAACACAACCGTGCTCAGTAAGAAAAGTGACATTTCTATAAAAAAAGTACTGTTGCAGGTTTTGTTTTTTGGACTGTCCAGTGAGAGTGTCAATAGAAGTTAATCTCGCTAAGCGAGAGGGGCAAAAGTGACAGCTGGTTGGTTTCAAAATTTGGGGTGCCCAAGGATAGTTTTAGTGATAGGGCACCCCAAATTGGAACTTGTTTTTTACTGGGCATTGTAAAGAAATAACAGCTTGGGTGCCAGGCTGTTCCAGCCAATCAGAATGAGAGTTTTTGCTTGCCCATTTTCTAAGACTGCATAAACCTCTTGAGCTTCAATCTCTAGGTTTATGGGTCATCACACACCTCAGGTGTGAAAGAGAAATTTATAACACACACTTGCCTATCAATTATTCTCTATGGGCCAGATATTCAGACTGCGCCAGGCAGTGGAGCAAGCCTGGGTGCAGTGCAACTGGGCTGCGATGGGGCCAGGACCAGACGGTATTCAACGGTGATGCTCCATGGCTCAGCAACATTGAATATGGCAAGGTCAGTGCACAAACTGTGCATGGCGCAGTGGCACTGCACCAGCGCAAGCCACAAAGAGGGAGCACGGGGATGCACCAGTGCAAGTGCAGTTGCGCTAGGCGCATCACTCATGATATTCAGCCAGGGGCATGCAAATGAGGCCATAATATATGCAAGGCACAAATGGGGCCATTTACATGTCATTATGGCCTCATTTGCATGCAATGCACTGTGCATCCCGGCGAATTGCGCCTGGCGTCCGGCCAAGCTACTGCCATTGGGGTTGGCTCCTGGTGGAGCGCAGCCCCCTCTTCCAGATCGAGGCATCTGCAAAAGTTAAAGAACTACCTGGTGATTTGTGCGCCCCCCATATGCCTGACCATGGGCTGTTGTAATAAGAAAGATTTACCTGGTGGTCTATGGTGCCCCCCATACACCCGATCGTGGGCTGTTGTAATAAGAAAGATTTACCTGGTGGTCTAGTGGTACTTCCCATCATTCAGCAGGCAGCGGGCAGTATGTGAGCAGGGTGCTACCACCAGCTGATGATGGGAGGGTGCTGGATGGCGGGGGCCCTCTGTGGGTGGGTGGAAGGGGGTACCACTGGACCACCAGGTAAGTCTTTCCTTTTACAACACCCTGTGATCAGGCATACGGGGTACGCTGACCACCAGGTAATTCTTTAACATTTACAGATGCCCACAATTGGGCATACGGGAAGGGGCCACTAGACCACCAGGTAATTCTTTAACATTTACAGATGCCCGCGATCGGGAGTATGGGGAGGGGGGGGACACTAGACTACCAGGGAGGGTCAGGGAGCTTGTCAACAGTGTTCATGCTGGGCGGGTGGCCACCCACGGCTGGTGGCTGTTGTGTTGCACCTTGCAATATAGCTGCCCACCTGTGGGTGGCCAGTGTTTGAGCCTATTTATTTCAGCTCAACTTTGAGCACCAGTGTGCGGCGCATGTAAGGGTTGCGCCAGCATATGCGCCACACATCCTGGGCTGAATATCGATCGGGATGTGCTGCATATGCATGGGCATGCCCCCTGCTGGTGCCCCTTTGAATATCGTGCTTGGGGGCATTGGAGGGTTGCGCATGGTGCAACCCTGTTGCGCCATGTGCAACCCCTTTGAATATCCTGGCCCATATGTCTGTAGTTTGTTATATGCTTTTGTTGGTGTATTTCTAAAATAAATGCAAGGTGGGTAACTTAGCTAAATATGTACTCCATAATCAAATGCAGTACAAAGCATTTTAGAATGAAGTCAGCTAGTTTATGGGTTTATAGTGGATAATATTACAGATTATCCCATAAAGGCTAAGTTACAATGTGATGGGCACAAAAATCACCAGAATGTATCAGTAATAAGTGAGTGTTGGACTAATGTCACATCAGCACTTTTCACAGAAATAAATACCATGAAACTGCCCAAAGAAATTAGTTTGCAATTTCTAGACAAACCTACTGTATGAAGAAAATCATAAATAACTTTAAAATAAAAGTCTGTGAAAGTGTGGCCAAACTAAATATTGCACCTTGGCTAGTGAAAAATGATATTCTGCATGCCTGTAGATTTTATCTAGATGTGCTTACTGATGCTGAATTAAGAACTTTTTTTACATAATCCTATTTAAAAGCAATGTGCTAACAGCAAGGTACATAGGAAGCTCATGGATTCAAAAGCCATCTGTTGTAGCTCTACTAGCCAAAGAATAGCGAACATATTCCGTGTAGTATTTACCTGTCCCTGGTATACTAATCTGAGAACCCATTCTCTGTTATCTGTTTGGTTACAGATTGGAACCACGGACAGCAACATCCTCTTAGAGATCATGCTGATTGTAGTGAATGAATTCATAATTAAACAAGTAGCAGGATATTTCAGCACTATCTCAATCATACATAATAAATATAAATAAGTATCTTCATACATTAGAAATTGTCCTATTTCAAAAATGTGCACTTTATAGATTATCTGTATAATAGGAATTTGTATATTTTTATGCTCAAATTTTATATTTCTATGGATTGCTATATTGGCTTGTTTTCTTTTGATGTGTGCTGTGCAGTCCTGTTGTAAATTGTGTGAAATTTTTTTATCCTCTGTAATGGTCTATGACCGAACAAATAAAAATTACTACTAAACGTCTTGACTAAACTGGTAAAAATAAAGAGTTCCATATGGGGCTTATGCACTCTAAGGTCCAAACAGATGTTCACTGTCACATCTGTTATGTGCAGTTTACTGACACAAAAGTAAATATCTCTGCTAAATTAAAACTAGTGCTGCTGCTCCTCACTGATGCAGACAGTTCAAAGCCACGAGGTGCACTGTTTAAAATAACTGCCCCAGTATCTAAAGTTACTTGTCTCTGGTCCAGTCAGTAAACAAAGTATAGTAAACATCCTTGTGAATATTTATTAGCTGGTACTATCAACAGGGCACCAAGTGAAAAAAAAATAATCTTTTCTTTTGTTTACATAACTTGAACCTCATTGAGAAGTCATACTGCCATAAAAGGGCTATCACAGAACTAGATAATATAGCATAGAACTAGAGAGAAGACTACTGTGTCTTTTACAATGCTAAAAGTGACAGAGAGGGCACTGCGAGATTTTTTTTCTAAGGAGAGGTATCAAGACACTAACACGGAGGCAATGATTGTAGGCTGAGTTTGGTTTGTAGACATTGGGAATTGAACAGTTTAGTGAACAGAGATGCTGTGGTGAGATGGGTGGAGAGAGAGAGAGAGAGAGAGAGAGAGAGAGAGAGAGAGAGAGAGACTTTGCAATCAGGATTGTGTTTGTGGGGAGACAAAACTGATAATTCCAGTGTTTGAGGTGGGAGTAAGAGAGTGCAGGGACAGGAAGCCTGGGACCAGGAAGCACAGAGAGATTATTTGACTTTGGGCTGTACAAAAGACTGATTTCTAATATTTGTATTTATTTATTTAGTTTTTGTTGACCGGGTAAGTGCACTAGACAAATCCTGCCTATTTTCAGGCACGACCCGGGGGAGGGGGATACAGATGAATGCCAACTGACCTTGAACCAGATGAAGCTGTTGGTGGTATTTTTAGTGAATGAGGGAAATTTGGCCAGGACACCGGGGAGATTCCCCTTCTGTTTTCGATAAGTGCCATGGGATCTTTAACATCCACCTGAACTACCACCAGAACAGGCAGATGGGACCTCGGTTTAACGTCTCATTTATGTTTCTATTTGTCAAATTCTAGCAATATTAATAAAAAAAGACATTTAGGCCATGTCAGATTTGTGTATTTGTTTATAACAGCACAGTATCAAGGGTATTTGAGTTGGTATCAGAAATGAAGTCTTTGTTCATAATATATGATGAACTTATTACATTAATAGGCAGATTAATAGATTGCATTAATAGCTTATCATCACGTTCCCAAAAATGCAACATACAAGGTTAGTGGCAGGCATGTTGTTTTTACCTTGTGCATCTTGCCTAGTGTCACACATTGTAAATGATGCATTACATGGGATATACCATGGTCATCCACCCAGATTTCTCTGCTACTTTCCGAGACAGTAAAAAAAAAGGTTGGTGACCGCAGGTCATATCAAATTACTATGACCTTGTGCCTCTTGTTCAGTGCCGCACATTGTACTATTTAACTTTGTTTTAGTTGAAAAACAAATTTGAGACACACTTAACAAAAGGACTGGCTCTGCATGACAGGGCCCTCCCATATTGTTGCAGATGTTATAACCGGCACAGTTTTGGAAAAGTAAGACCAAAGCCTGGGCAACTTTGCCTCCAAAGTTAGTTGCCTGATTTAATGTTACTAAGGACCATGCCCTAAGCATACTTTACCCACTGTCATTTTGACTCACACTAGCCTCAGCCAAGGTGTAATGTGGCTTAGGAGTGCATCCAAGATGACAAATTATGCTGAAAGCATCCCATGGGCCCTGTCATGCAGAGTTACTAAGCAATGCAATGCTTTTTTCATTTAGTTGGTCTTTCAGGAACTATACTGCGGCTACTGAGAACAGTAATAAATGATTCATTACATGGGATATACTCCTAGAACCTCGATTATCCGAACCTAGGGGAGACATAGTAATTGTTCGGATAATCAAGTGGTTCAGATAAACGAGGATGCCATTGAAGTGCATTGAAATGCGGTTTCCTGATATCAGGGTTCCATGGACCTGGTTCTGAACGAACCAAACCGACTGCATGTCCCCTGAGCACACAGTGAGTTTTTATCACCATATATACTTGCTCATACGGTAAAGTTAGTTAGTTTCAACTGCTGATCACTGATTGATTACAAGCTTCTGTGTACTTAATCAAGAGTTCACTTTGGGCATTTATTCATCGTACCTGTTTACTGTCGGCTGTAATTTCCATTCGTACTGCAATGGGAGACAGAAAAAAGGAAAAGAAGTGTCCTTGTCATCTCACAGAAGATCCACATCCTAGAATGTCTTGAGAATGGAGAGAAAGTGGTTGAGGTTGCCAGGAGATATGGATTTGGCAAATCAACTATCTCGGACATTCAGAAGGCGAAGACAAAGCTCTGTGAATACACTGCCACTATGCAGCATAGTGTAGGACCTGAAAAATGGAAAACTATGAAAAGCTGCAATGATGAGCAGCTGGATCGTTCTTAATGTGGAGGTTCAGTAAATCGAGGATCAGATAATGGAGCTTGTACTGTACTATGGTTGCTCACCCACATTTCTCTGCTATTTCCTGAGACAATACATTTTAAAACAGGTTGTTGACCGCAGAATCTGACTGAAAATTGAATATATACACTAATTCTTTGTGAAACAGCAAAGTATGAAACTCATGCCGATCCAGTCTACTCGTATCAGATGGATTAGACAGGATGCACCCTTAACTTGTGGTATCACTAGCCCAATAAACAATAGTGGTGAAGAAACAGATAAAATGGTGGATGAATGGTAAAAAAGAAAATCACGAGCAATGTTCCGTTAGGTCCAGCACAATCCATGTACATCACTGATAGTCATAATCTAGCAATGGGAGATTTACTTTAAGGAATACAAGCTCTTCTACCCGCTCTGGCTTAAGACTGGACATGTGAAGAACCACAACATCACCCACAGCACTAAATATACTTTCAGAAAGCACACTCGTAGGAAGGCAGCCTAAATACTTTAGTGCTACTTGAGTGAGTGCAGGCCAAACCATCTTTTTTTTTTTTTAAGGGTATCTTTATTGTATTTTGCATAAACATACAAACACACATACATACCAACCCGGGAACCCGGGTGCCCACCCCTATAACTGAGTAGGCGAACTATGTACAAAAAACAATATACAATCACAGCTGCAGAGAACCGCCAGCCCCTATCCAGACATGAAAAACCAGGACACCACTCCTCACATTGAGGGAAAAAGAACAAAAAGGTAGTAAATTGGGAGTGGATATTAACGAAAAATGAGAACCCCAAAGTGTAAAGACTAGGATTAGTCCACCAATCCTATAATTCCCAAAACCCCTCTAGTCCGGGGGAGGAAGTTCCCAAACCATCTTTTTTGACATCCAATATTTTAAGGGATCTGTTTTGAAGTGTTGCTTTTGTTCCTTGAAGTAACTAACCACCATATTCTCTGCACTAATAGTATTCCTAAAGATGGAATCTTTATCTAAGTTCGAGTCTTGTAAAAGACTAATGTGAGCCCATATATCATACCCAGATTGTAGTGTAGAAGCTGTAGTGGTTTCACCTACTGCCTGTGCATTGCTAGATCCAGTGCCATCACTTTCACTTTCCTGAGAGTGACACTCACCATTACCAGTACCATAAGCAAACTGACCTTCCATGTTATCAAAAGCAGGCATGGTGTCTCTAACATACTGAGCCTCCAGTTCTAAGTCATTTTTCAAAGATGCTGCTACCTCCTTTGGTAAAGCAGACACTTTCAAATGAGGGTCAAGAATTGTTGCAAGAACATACATTTTGTCTTCAAAGACTGTTAAAATGTCTGTGAAGTTGCTCAATGAAAACATTTGCAAGAGAAGCAACCTCTTGAGTAAGATCCTTATTTTTGCTAGAATGCTTCCATCTTGCACAGCAAGATGCGAATCATGGGTATGACCTGACTTAGGGAAGACAATTCAACACTCATGCTATTTGTTGCTTGTTCAAATGGTCTTCACACATCAACAAGAGCTTCTATCATGCCCCACTGCATTCGTGTTATACTGCCACCAATATCACGTTCAATCGCCACTGCATGCAGTGCCAGTTTTTGCTCCGGCAGTCATTCCAACATATAAAATGTTGAATTCCACCTGGTCTCAACATCTTGGATCAAGCGGTGCCGTGGACTATTAGTTTCCTTTTGGAAATTGCTCAGGTACCCATTTGATTCTACTGAATGACAAAAATGACCGCATATTTTTTGTGCAACACTGAGTAAAGTACATACCACTTTATTACCACCGATGATGTTATGCACAACAAGATTTATAGTGTGTGAAAAACAGGGAACATGTTCATAACCCTCATAACTGATTGCTTTTAACATGTTTCTAGCATTATCAGTAACAAATGTTCCAGGATTTAATTTGTTTGCATAGATCCAGTTTTGCATCATGACATTTATACTGAGCAAGATATTGGCAGCAGTATGTTCTCCTTCAAAAACTGCCATGTGCAAAAGAGCCATTTTTCACAATGCACTAGCACAATCTGTGTCCGGATCTGATCCAGCAGCATTCTGCACTTCATTTTCATTTCTAGAAAACTGCACCCAGTCAGCTTTTAAAGACAGGTATGCATTATAAGCACTAGTGCTTGTTCAGATGTCAAATGTGAAGTGAACAAGACCACTTTCAGCATGTTATTTTTTCACCGATTTTGTCTTTCACTGTGGTATAAATGGAAAGTACAACAGTACGGCTAAATGTGATACGAGATGGTAGACTGTAATGGGGTTCAAGTAACTTCACAAACCTTTTGAAAGCAGTGTCTTCAACAAGAGAGAAAGGCTGGAGGTCAAGAGCAAGGGTGATTTAAAGAAAAAAACCTGCCTTGATTCAAAGGCTTGAATTACAGTGGTTTGCTTTTGCTTGCTCCCTTGGCTGTCTGAAGAACTATTGTTACATAATTCACAGTGACATATTTTTATATGATTCCACAAACCAGTGGTGACTAGATGGCTTGTCTGCCTACCTCAACTAATTCGAGTTTTGCAGTGTACGCAAATAGCTGTTGTGACATCATCTGGATGCAAAGTAAAATGCTGCCATACAATGGATGTGACCCTGGAACAATCTGACTCATGTGAAGAAGATGAAGAATCTTTTTTTGCTGAAGATTTTTTGGTCAAATTAGACAGGACAGGAATAAAGTAGAAACATTTTTTTTTACTGCTGATGGAATACTAACACTGTCATGTCTCTCATCTACAAAAGGAAAAGAGAAGTCTAGAAAATCAGTTTCATTTGACTCATTTCCAATATCATCATTTGAACTGCAAGTGTTAAGTAAGGTAGATGAACTATAATCTGAATTAGCCGACGCTGCTGGAGTGATGGCAGTGGCACTGAATTTGGTGCGCTGTTTCCTAGGAGTACGCTACAGGTCACTTGTTTCTAAGATGATGGAGGTAGTGACAGTATTGCTTGCAGTAGCATCAGTAGTAGCAATCAAGTCATTGTTATCTATTAGTTTAACATTAGCAGCAGTTGTGCTAACAACAGTAGTTGTTTTGCTGGAAATGTGTGTACTGACAAGAGGAGTACTGCTGCCACCACTGGTATCATTATTCTTATTATCTGTGGAATGTGCACTTGTACTACATTTCAGAAAAAGGGGGGAAGCAAGTTTCTTTGCAGCAGATGATTGTCATTTACTGCTGCTACCACTGCAACTGCTAGTACTGGGTGTAGAACAAGTTGGTTGGTGAGCAGATGGACTAGAAGAAGTTTGTTCTGTTTTTATTCAGTGCATTAGCTGCTTTGGAAAATGGATTTAAATTTTTTGGTTTAACAATACGACCAGATATTGTTTGCTTCACTCCAAATGTCACTTTCACTCTTGGTTTAGTGCAAGGCCTATTGGTGCTGTCCTCATCACTACTGCTGCTGACCGGATCTTTATTTGTTCTTTTGGTCATGGTAAAGTGATAAAATGGTGGTGACACTGGAACAGTACAAAGTGCTATAGAGCCTAGTATTGACAAGACCTGATTTTTTTAATGGTCACACTGGGTAAGATGGAAAATGTAACTGACCCTTTGCACCACTGTAATTTCTTTTTTTTTAATGATCACAATGGGCAAGACGGACAATGTAAAAAATTCTTTGCGCCACTGGAATTTATTTTTTTTAATGGTCACACTGGGCAAGATGAACAAGGAAACTGACACTCTATAGTCTGCACCACTATGGTGCCTCAAGAAAAGAACTGACTTTTTTTAATGGTCACACTTGGCAAGATGGACAACGTAACTGACCCTTTGCACCACTGTAATTTTATTTTTTAATGGTCACAGTGGGCAAGATGAACAAGAAAACTGACACTCTGCAGTCTGCACCACTGTGGTGCCTCAAGAAAAGAACTAATTTTTTTGTTGCCACACTGGCAAAGATGGACAACATAACTGACCATTTGCACCACTGTAATTTATTTTTTTAATGGTCACATTGGGCAAAATGAACAAGGAAACTGACACCCTGCAGTCTGCACCACTACAGTGCCTCAAGAAAAGAACTGATTTTTTAAATGGTCACAGTGGCAAAGATAAACAGTGTAACTGACCCTTTAAACCAATGTAATTTATTTTATTTTAATTGTCACATTGGGCAAGATGAACAAGGAAAGTGACACTCTGCAGTCTGCATCACTATGGTGCCTCAAGAAAAGAACTGCTTTTTTTTAATGATCACACTGGGCAAGACAGACAGTGTAACTGACCCTTTGCACTGCTGTAAATTCTTTTTTAATGGTCACATTGGCAAAGATGGAAAACGTAACTGATCATTGCACCATTGAATTTATTTTATTTTAATTGTCAAACTGGGCAAGATGAACAAGGAAACTGACACTCTAGTGTTTTTAAGTTTTTTATTATAATAGAGAGATGCTCTTTAACTACATTTTCAACTTACTCTTACGCTGTATAGTACCCTTTGTATCTCTCTGCTCCCTATCTCTACTCACGCTACTATAAGTACCTCATAATTACCTAGTTTTACCTTTATTTCCATAGGTCTGGTCAGATGTTGGCTGACTACCTTTCAGGTAAGTATGTAGTTTAATTCTGACTACTATAATCTCTCCTCTAGGACCTCAGACCCTTTGCATCTCCGCAACCTTCTATGTGCTTTCCTTTCAGGTTCTACCAGATTATCCCAAACCCAAAAGAACCCAACTCTGTGCACTGTGACTTGGACAGAGCAGGTAAGTCATATTAAATTCAGGGGTCAAAACTGAGTTTTGCAGCCCTAGCCAGCAGGGCTACTGACTGGGGAAAATCTCCACAGAATTTTCCACTGTCCCAGTTGATGTACTTACCGAAGTGTTACCCTCTCTAGCACATGCCTGCAGAGCTACCTAAAGGAAAATCTTAATAGCGGTGTACAAAATCTACAAGCATTTGCTAGTGGGATGGTGCCAGTTTTGACCCCAGCAAAGGAGGTGGATTAGTGTTGGGGGCTGGGGGCCTAGTGTCTAGTGTCTAGGGAAGGGACATGCTAGTGTTTGGGGCTTTGGAAGGTGGGTAAGCTGCAGTCAGGGACTTTGGAGGGAGGGAGGGAGCTAGTGTTATGGCATGTGGAAGGAGAGTGTAAATGGAAGGGTGTATGCATTACTCTGGTATCTGAGTAGGTGGTGTCCAGGAGGACCTTGCAGAGAAGGTGTGCAGCAAGGGTATGGGTAATTCTTGAATGGCTAAGGAGGAAGGGGTGTGGCTTCTGGGAGTCAAGGGACAGGAAGGAGGTGATATTCACAGAGATTAGAAAGTAGGGTGCCTAGAGATGGAGGGGTGTTCTGATGGACTGTGGTAAAAGGGATGAGGATTGGTGTGGATGGGTTGTGTCAGGAAGTGGAGGGAGATGATTATTGTCTGGGGTAATGTGGGGAGCCATAGAAGTTTTGGGGACTGTGGAGGGTGTACATTCAAGAGGGCTACTGTCATAGGGGCTGTAAGGGAAACATGCCAGTGTCAGGTGCTGTGGAGGGAAGGTACTAGTGTCAGAGGGGTCTGTGGAGGGAGGGTGGGCTGGTGTCTTGATTAGAGGAAGAAGGTGTGGCTAGCGTCTGTGCTGTAGGCTAGTTAACTATACAGACTGGGGGCACACAAAGTTCCACTTATTCTCAAGAAAATGTGTTCTATTGGTAAAGCATCTAAAGTGTCTTCCCAGGTTGTTTTTTTAAATTTATTTATTGAAGTGTATCGTAGTGTATCTGTTTAACAGGCTTTGATACAACAAACTGTCCAGTGATATATATACCTGGCTGGGGTTGCATTACCTGCATCTTGGAAATGCGTCATTAAATGCTCACGGAAACTATTCACTTTAGCCAGTGGGTCCCTTTGTAAAAAAATGCCAGTGGTCTGAGGGTCAAGTTGGTCCATCTAGGTCAGTTAAACAATTTATAAACTTGTTAGTGGGTTTAATGCTACCTTTCAGTGGTGTAGCGGTCAGAGATACTTGGGATGACATGTATGTCAAGGTCTGACTAGACATCGCTCTGTGTTAGAAGAAATGGATGGGCATGAAAATGAGGGGAAAATAGCAACTGATAAGCCAGACTGGAGCCCCAATTTCAACAGGCCCTGCATCACCAAGAAGTACAATATTGCCACCAGCCACCTAGAAACATCATCCACCATCCCAGGGACTAAATTTGGACCTTCAGAACAGCCACTGATTCCTTCCATGGGGGAAGGCAGGAGGGGAAGGGTCATCAACCCCATCCCCACTTCCACAGACTCTCGTCAGTCATGGTAACCTCCCAAGACTCTCTACCAGCTTAGTCTGGAGTCCTGTTGATGGTGAAGGGGAGTACAACTGCTGGGGCCTGATATTCAAATGTTTGCCCAGGTACAGATGCTAGTTTTACCAGAGCAAATTGGGTTTTTGCACCAATGTCCTATATTTAAAAGACTGGTTAGTACGGGCAAACCAGGTTTGTGCCAAGTAAACCTTGGGAGGGACGCAAGGTAAAATTATGCAAATCAGGGAAGGGGACCTGAATATTGGCACAGTTCAATACTCATAGTATTTGCTCTGTGCTAGGGCACTTTGCATGGTCCCCTTGTGCAGAGAAAATACTGCCAACCTAACCTTCGCCTTAATCTGGCATAGGCCTAGCAGGAGGTAGTGTATCAGTGCCCTCCCATCCCAAGACAGTACTCCTTGGTGACAAGTGGCGCCCCTCCCTCTGAACCCAGTCCTGTTAATGAAATATGTAGTCCTGCCGTCTAGTGATCCATTCCTCCCGCCTGGTCCCAATCCCGTTACAGGAAGGTATATCCCTGTTGTCCAGTGGTGCCCTGTCCCTCCAAACCCAGTCCCATTAATGGAGAATATATTCCTGGTATCCAGTGGTCACTCCCCCACCCAATCCCAGTCTAGTTACAGAAAGATATATCCCTGGCATTCAATGGTCACTCCCCCAACCCGATCTCAGTCAGTGTAGGAACACAGTTACCCTGGTGTTCAGTGTTCCCTCCCCACAGCTGATCCCCATCCTGAAAATGAGTCTCAGTTTGCCAGTTTCCCCTGACAGTGGCACTGCCCTTGGCATGGCAGTAGTAAAGAAGTCCTGCCTCCCTCAACAAAGTCTCATTCCAAACAATGAGCAGTGCCCCCCAGCCCAGACCCAGTTAGTAGCTAGTGGCCCCCCCACTTACCCAAAGCACCTACCCCCACCCTCCAGTCCCCCTACTAGTCTGTCACTGCTGCAGTTCAGTGATGATGAGTGGCACAGCCCACCACACACAACCACGGCCACCTGGCATCTATCTGTAGCAGGAAGTGCAGCTTATTTACTGTATATGGCACAGTGATGTGCTTTGTCCTATTTATAGGCTGCACTCCCTGGTACAGATAGATGGAAGGCAGCCATGGTTGTTCAATGTGGGCTATGCCACTCACTGTCATTGAACTGTGGCACCGACAGACAGGTGGGGGACCGGGGGTCAGTGTCAGTGCTGAGGGTGGGAGCGAGGCCACTAGCCACCCACTGGGTATGGGTTGGGGGATGCTGCTCATGGTTCGGAACAGGGCTTTGTTGGGGGGGACTTCTTTGCTCCTGATGCAGTCCAAGAGGTAGGTGCTACGATCAGCATTAGCAGGTCGGTGCAGTAGCTAGAAGGGAAGCCTGCCCAACACACAAGAGCACAAAGAACGAACTCTACTGCACTCAGGACCATAACAAAAGTAAACAGCCAGGCTGTCACAGTCAAAGTGAATTCATTCCAAATATGAAAGAAAGACCTGACCAAACAGTCAATTACCTTGATTGCTACAACCCGACTGCCTACTTTTGTTATGGTGCTCAGTGCAGCAGTGGTTTGTTCTTTGTACTTTTTTTACCCCTGCCATGCAAGGACAGTGTGACTGTCAGGAGGGGGGCATTTGGAAACTGTGTGGGATGGTGTTCCCAAGATGGAATTGGGTGTGTGGAGAGACCACTGGACACCGAGGAAATTGTTTTTCTACATGGACTGGGATTGGGTGTGGGGAGGGACCACTGTACGCCAGGATATACCATTCTTGAATGGGACTGTAATTGGGTGGGGGAGAGACAGCTGGATGCCAAAGATAAATCTTTCATTACAGGACTGGGTACTAGGAGGGCACCACTGGATGCCAGGGAAATATCTGTCTTTCACAAGACTGGGTTTGGAGGGTGGAGGATTGCCACTAGCACCAGGGACAACTCACTGGGCTGGAGCAGTTGGGGGGTGCTGGGTGAAGCAGTCTTACTCCCATGCAAATGAGCCCATAATGGGCATGCAAATGACCATTGGCACCTTGTATGCCCAATGGGCTAATTTGCAGGGGGACTTTTGAATACTGCAGATTTTTTCCACACACAAGCCATTGCAGGGCCTAGTTTTGGGTGCGCTATCAAGTGGCACTAAGTAGCTTACTGCCTCGACACAATGTCCATGTATTCAGAGGGATAGTGCTATGTGATATCCATCTGAATACAGCAGTTTTGCACACATGCGATATCACAAAGCACAGCACTAGTTATTGCGCTCCACTTTGGGCATTTTTGAATATTGGGCTCCTGGTGTCTTCATCCTGCCCTGTGTTGGTTGATGGGTGGAGCAACATGGTGCCCACCCCCAACAGAGATCAGTCCTAGTGACACTGAATCCTTCCCACCATGATGGCCCCTGAGTGACCAGTCTATTCTAACTCCAAAGTCGTTGGTGTGGTACTGGTGCAGTATCCCCCCCCCCATCCACCTACACACATACAACCTATTTTATTTTTCAATCTGTACAGGTACTTCTCAACTGACCTACAGTAGCTGATCAACATTTTCATTCTTTATACTGACCAATTTTCCCTTTGACATCTACAGGTCTGACAGGACGTTGATCAGGTGTAGGAGGACACTGACCATACGTATCAGATAACTATTGTTTTTTGTTTACCCTACCTTGTTTGCAGTAGTTCATAATAACTGTAGATCCTTTGTGACCCCATTGCAGTTCTTGTTTTACAGGTACCATGTTCACTTGAGACACCTTTTTCCCAGACTCCATAGGAACCGGATAAGAGAACTCTTATCTGTGCTAGGATGCTAACCTGTAACAGTGCTACCCCAAGTATTATGACACTAGGTTTTCACTTGTTAAGTGGTTGGTGATGTAGCATTTGAAATAGCTCCACTATGCCGTTAAGTTTCCATTATCACAAAATAAAGGTGTTTTCTTCAGAAAAACTATGTTAATGCGGGCATTAGAGTGGAAGAATGCAAAGCGCACAAAGTACACAAATAAAAATAATAGGGGTTTGAGTCCTAGGAATCTGATCTTGTTGGATGTGCCTTAATTATTTTTTTGGATCACTCTGCCACAGGGTTTCCCCTACAATGTGATCCATGTGCTACCAGTGACCCATGCAGGCTACTGTGATACCATGCTCCATGACCATTGTGCTACCACCAGCATAAGGCATGGAATGAGACCATTATATTTCCACTGCAGGTGCACTCACTGTGCTACCACTGACACATGGTACCACAGCGGTCTCAATAATAGTGCAATGTAATTAAAAAAAATACATTGTGATACCAAATGTTGTGGTATCACACTGGTATTCACCACTGTGCTGCCATTGCACAACTGTTTGCCACTGTGCTGCCACTGGGTGTTGATGGTATCACAGTTGACACAATAGTATCCCACTGGAACAAAACCACTGTGATACCAACAAACAGTGGTATCAGAATGGTGCACATTGTTACCACTGTGGTACCAGCAGAGGTGGTGTTACCAGCGAACTACTACTGTCTGCATGGTATCATAATAGTCATAATGGTATCACAATGGAATTGGAACAAATCCACTGTGATACCATTTATGAAACCCACAATGGTAATACACTGGAAACCGCAGTGGTAGTACAGTAGTAAGGAGTGGATATTACAATGGTATTCCAAAGAAATCTTTCTAAGGAATGGCATGTAATGTAGCAAGGAGTAAATAGAACTGCAGGATCCACAAGTATAGGTAAGCAAAGCCATTTACAGATAGCAGTTGCTATTAGTTGTCCTGCCATTCAGTATGATTGGAGAATGACTATGCCTCTGTGTTACAAATGTGGCTGCAGGACATGCTAGGGTATATTCCAGCCTGGGACTGAGAAAGCCAGGCTTTTTCCCTGTGATACCAGCATCATGCTGTACACATGTCTAAATCCCTTACTTGAGCAGCTATGAATTTATACATTCCAGAAGCCTGTTTAACAAGCCAAGCAATGTAAACTTTACTATACAGAGCTTGTTGTCCATGTGCTGAACCGCTTGGTGTCTGTTTAGAACCATTATATACTATGTGTATCTTATTCAACAGAACTGTGAAGTACTTGCAGCTGTCTCTTTTTAGGGCTGCATGGGTGGAGCCTGCAGTCTTTTTACAGAGTGAGGACTCTGCATTTTTTTTCCTTAACTAAAAAAAAAAACGCATTCTCTCCGCCCATCACAACCCCGCCCCTCTCTGGTGCCCATGTGTTTTTTAGTGCAGCTCCTCCCAACCAAGCTCTTGAAACCCTCCCGCTACGGCCCACTGTGCACTGTACCGCCCCACCCCTCTGTTCCCATCCCCTTTATTCTGAGCATCGCACTCCGCCCCTCTCAGTAGCTAATATTGTGGAATTAATATATTTCACTTTCATTTTATTTTTACTATATTCGCTGACCACTCTGAATCAGTGAAAATAATATGAAAGTGAAATATATTTTATGGGAAAAAAAATGTTATTCTTAGTCGGTCGTCTGAAAACTCTTCAACTTGCTTCCGACTAGTCTACAACACCCTACAACATCTTTCATTGATTTGATTGTTTTTTTTTTAAATCCTGCTCCCTTCATTCCTTTAACACGCTGTGATCTGGAGCATATCCAGTCTCCGTTTCTGTCCCTGCCTCAGCTGCTCACAGCTCACAACAACCGCACCCCATCTCACACTCACACTCCCTCGTCTGCTCCTACTCGACTGTACAACCCTAGAACATCGCAGTAGCCCAGCAGTCTGTGCTTAGTTAGTTTTAATTCTTAGTACAGTACTGACTAGTACAGTAACAGTTCACAATACTGTACTGTACACTGACAGTGAGCAGAGACGAGTGAGAGAGAGTGAGGAGTGGGCATTAGAGTGCGAGACAGAGCAATCAATCAGCTGTTGCGTCAAAGTGAATTTGGGTGAACCAGCGATTCGGGATGAATCAAGCAGCAACCAGGAGCCACGGGAGCTGTTACTGAAAATCATGATGTGGTAACCTGGGGATTGGAGTCAAAAGAATAAATTAGTAGCACGGATCCACAAAAATTACGTGCAGTGAAAATACTGTCACTGCTGGGTCCATAAAATATTTTCAACGCCAAATACATTAGGTCTACAGTATTTTTGTCTTTTTCTCTATTTCTCTTTCAAACTTCACACAGATTGTGGTGATGGGCAAGTAGATCCCCATGATATAAGCTCATTTGGAGTTGTAATGGGCGAGGTCGTAGCTCCTCTAAGTTGCGGTGTATGTCACAGTGTCACCTCTAACTAGCAAAACACCAGTCCACTACTGCACCACACAATATGAAGCTGATTTGCTTAACATGTATGTGACATAGCAACTTGCTTGTATTTTTATATAATTCAGAGTCATTTTGTATAATTCATTGTCTATTTTCTAACTACCAGTTGGCAGAGCACCTTTAGCCAGTGATGGTTTACATCTGCCTGGATTGCCTTTTGCTATGCTCTTGCCTGATATTGCTGTTTTAGAGTGCACTGTTTCACTTTATAAAAATGTGTTTGTATACTATGTACTTAAGTCATTATGTATGCCTGGATTATTTAATTAGTAGCGCTTTATTCTAATGTTTATAATGCGTTGTATCTCTTGATATAATACCCCCAGAGCCACTGACCACCTGCAGGTTCACTCTGTAAACAAAGCACTCAGTCAGGTAGCACTGTTCTGCTAGGTCAGGGTACAAATGGGAAGGAGCAGCTTGACTGACTCAGCCTCCTAATGAATATTATGGTTGAAGCACCAGTGCGTTGTTGTCTCTAGGAGCTCCCTACATGTAACCAGTGTGTGACTGTCCACAATAAATTTGTTAGTTAGCATTTAATTTCCTTGTAGATTCATAATATACAAAGTACTCACTGATCGCTCCTCAAGTGCCTGGTTTTCTTGTCCTCCTATCCTGGCTGCCATACTGTTTGAAGGTTGAACAGATATTTGGATGTTCCTATTACTAGCCACTAGATGGCAGCATTACATGTATGCTGGTTTATTAGGGCTGCATGGGAGGACCCTGCAGTCCTTTAACGAACAGAGTGAGGACTCTGCATTTTTTCTTGAATTAAAAAAAAACTGGATTCTCTCCGCCCATAACAACCCCGCCCCTCTCTGGTGCTCGTGCTCTTTTAGTGCAGCTCCTCCCCACCAAGCTGTCAAACCCTCCCGCTACCGCCCACTGTGCACTGTACCGCCCCCACCCCTCTGTTCCCGTCCCCTTTATTCTGAGCATCATACTCCACCCCACTTGGTATCTCAGTTGACTCCTGCTAGTTCTGTATTCTCTCTGTCTCCTAGTTATTACACATCCTCCTTTAACACTCAAATTACTCCGATCTATAGTAACCAACTGATTGCCAACACAAACTATGGTCATGGCCTCCTCCTGAAAGGGAAAGGTAAGGGAAGTGTGTTACAAAGCCAGGCGAACAGGAGCTGGGCTAGATTTTGTAGCATTATCACACAAGGAAAGTAGTAAAGTTTTTTTTCGACTAGGGGTGGGTGGTAAAATGTCATCATGTGTCATATCAAGTTGCCAGGCATGTAAGTCTGTCCTTTTTTATTTTAGTTCAGGAAAGATGTTTACGTAATGCAACTAAAGTCATCAGACAGTGCCAGGCTACTTTTTTTTGTTATTTTTATCACCCGGGTACGTTCTTTTGTGGGACTTAAATGTCAAGCGAGATGATCAGTTAATATTATGGCATTATACAGTCCGTTAAACCTGTTTTCAGAAGCTGATGCAGACTGTGACACTTGTGGCTTCCTGATGAGGGACAGATAACAGTGCATTCAGTATTTGACTGGAGCAAGCTTTGGGTTTCATTTGTTGGTGCATAGTTATTGACGGTTTTTCTAGCAATCTGTGCTGTGGTGGATGGGAAATTATTGGGCAGACAGCGCTGTCACACTACAGTGCATCCCTGTTCCACTGGTATATCACTCATCTCAGTTGATGCCAGGTGACAGAGAGCAAACGATTGCCTTTTCCATTCTCTCATCCCCCATTATTATATAAGCTGTCAGATGAATTTTGGTAGCTGAGTGGTATTGATTGCACTCCCCTGCAGGTAGTTAGTAGGTAACTGCAAATACAGATGGAACAGGGCAGGGGAGAACACACCTGCACACACACAGTCACAGAAACGTTCTCTCCCAGAGGAGGAGAGTACAAGTGAAACTGACGTTGCTTCGCATGTGTCGGCAATTTTGGCCTCTCAGGCTGGGGCTCTTATATCTTCTAACTTGCGTTTCCCTTTTCTCATCCCTGTGGTCGTCATAACAATCAATCTGCCCCTCCTCCTCTCCTTTTTTTGTTGCTGAAAGTTTTGCATTAGGTTTTGCCTTATCAGTTTCTAGCAGTAGGGCTGTAATGGATCACTGAGATCACACAAATCACACAGAAAAGTGAAGTTTAAATTAAATAAAACCTACAGTGATAGTAAGCTAGCAATGCCAGCCTAGTAATGACGTTCCATAGTCAACAGAGAAAATTTCTTGTACCCCTTTGCAGAGTGAGGAATAGTCACCTTTGAATAATTTTATACCATTTATTTCTAGAAATAGGATTTGAGCAGTAATAGGAACCATGGCTGTGCATGTACAGAGTCATTACATAACCATTACCTGCACCACACTGATTGACTCCCACAAAACTCCTAGCCTTAAAATTGATTCATTTGCTGGGGATAAGCAAAGCTTCACTACAGATAGCATTTACTGCTCCATTCTGATTGGTTGGGGCAATATATTATTCAGATAAATACTGTTCGAAACACTCTACTGAAATACTATAGACTAGTAGCAGGTCTACCCGGGTTGCATGTTCTGCTTTAAGAGCGAATGGCCCATTCTCAGTCGCAGGATACATGCTAAGTCATTGCACCATGATTTAGCACCAGTCCCTTGCGTTATGCTCAGAGAGGTCTGTCTCACTAACGGCAGATTTAAAATTATTTTTAAAAGAAGAAAAAAGCGACTCCAAGCTGAACTGTCATTGCTGGCCCCTGGAGCAGGTGGGTTGCACTTAAGGTCCAAGGGTCAAAGGAAAACCGTAAGCTGTGTGTGTCTAGGTGTTTGTAAGACCAGAAGCTGTATTTCTGACAACAGCTGACTTGCAATGTTGTAAACAGAACGCTCCTGGGGATTCTTCCAATTATACTGTCAATGTGAGATTAAAGAAAGTTTAAAAGGTTGCAAAGCCACTTTTCATTTCTGTATCCCTCTGAGATGTGACTCAGGTGTCTGATCTGGGATGTGTTGCTGTTGGTTTTGCCAAAGAATGGCAATATAACTACAGTATGTTTTGTGACAGGGATATTTTGATGCCAGTTAATTGTGGTGGTTTAGCGGACATGCACTGTGAATGGGCAATCCTGTGGATCATTGTTATGTTAAGGAAGATCAGTGATGAAAGAGAACCGAACTTGATTGCTAAGAGGATGTTTGGCAAATCATCAGTAACAGTTGCGTGTATTGGAGCTAAGTGAGGCTTTCTGAACGGTCACCATGGTTGTTTATTTAACTTTCAGGTTCACAACGCCTTTTATCTCTGCTTAGTTGCAGTAAATTAATTCAACTCGGAAGTGGCAAGAGACTATTTCATTACAATATTTGGATATCAGTATGAGATGCGGTAGCAAGCTCAGCTAAGTACCCAAACTTTCTAGGCATGTTGGCAGTTGATAATGTATTCACTGGTTCCACCAATAAATTAACAGCAGTGTCGTGTAAGTGTCCAGAGATGATGATACTGGTATACTCTGATTAGTACAGTTGTAGGCTTTCTGTAGTCTCAACTCCAGTGTAGGATGCGGACAACTTGGTGATACTATATGCAATAGTTTAAGATAACTTTTCTATAATTTTTTCTGCATTGTTATTGTCATTGTTTGTGTCTGCTATACCTCTGTAGAGCAGCTCATGTGGATGTTTTTTTAATCTGCTATAGTCATCTTCAAGGGAGGGAGGCTGAATGGATACATAATCGTATGGTTTTATATTTACATTTTATTTACCCAGGGTACCCCAACTAAGATGCAACATCTTGTTTTCATTAAGGTAACATGAGGAGTGTTTGGCTCTAGCTAGGTATGAACCTGTGATCTTCAGTTCCCAATGTGGTGTTCTAACCACTGTACTGTACTTGCCTCAGTATCATCATTGCAGTCATATCAAATTACCCTGACTTCAGTACTGTTGTTCAATACAGCAACATTTACTCACACACCAGTGCATTGAAAAAGGCTGATAAAGTTACAGTCTTGCCAGTGCTGCTTCGAGCAATTTAAAACATTGAGGACCACCACACCACACAACACTGAATATTCAGGAGACTTTTTACACAACAGTTGCATGTCCATACTTTTATAGTTTTGAGCTTCTACCCTAAGTGATGCCTGTGTTTTGCATTTTTCCTGCAATTCATTTCCACACTTAAAAAAAGTTATAATAAGGGTTTGATAGTGCACATTCTGTGAGTCATTCTAGATAAGGGGCCGACATGTGAGGTTCAGGTGTTGGCAGTAGTCCTGAATGGCTTTTACCATCTCAGGAACATCAGTCAGATTAGATCCCTTATCCCTCTGGATGACTTTTCCTCACTGGTGCATGCTCTTGTGACCTCATGGTTGGATTACTGCAATGCTCTATACCTTGGGGTCAGTGGAGGTATGCTGTGGCACCTTCAGCTGGTGCAGGACACAGCTGCTAGGTTGTTGACTGGTCTTCTGAGGCCCAGTAAGGTTTCCTTGGGACTATGCAGTATATCTCATACAAAGCTGGGTTACTAAGTTATAAAGTTCTACACAGGCTAGTCCCAGGCTACTTAAATGATCTCCTGCACCCTCACATGCCCATGTGCCCCCTCTGCTCTACTGAGGAACACCTGGTGGCTGTTCCCAGGACCAGGCTTAAAACCTTGGGGACTGGACCTTCAGGTTCGCAGATCAAGTCCTTTGAAATTCTCTCCCCAGGACCCTAAGGGAGACCCCCTTGGTAGAAGCCTTTAAAAGGGGTCTTGATACCCATCTTTTTGTACAGGCCTATGGGGAGTGAGATTACCCAAATGCCATCCCAATATGATTTTACATGGCTGCTGAAGTTTTTATCTTTGTATACTGAAATTTTATTTATTTATATTAATTATTTAACTGGGATGGCATGATGGAAATGTGTGACTCCCCCAGGCCTCTGGCATTCCGTGCTAGTACTCTAACCCCGAATCTATGGAAAGTTGTCTGGTGTCTCTGACATATGCCAAAGTGTACACCTCCATATATTTTCCTAATAATGTGTATGACTTCCTTAGAACAGAAACTAAAACAAATCTTACTACTTACAAATCATTGTGTTGTTTCTCTATACCTCCTTAACAATTTCACACAACTTCACTAACTTCATTATGCAACCCTGGTGGATCTGACCAGATTTTGTTTCTTTTGTTGGTTATCTAGTATTTGCAGTACGTTCAAGAGTCCCACATACTCCAGACCGAAATAAGTATGACATACCACATATACAGTATGGGCAGTCTGATTATTGGGATAGTCAGTGTCATACTGTACACATTGGCACCACAATATAGTATATGGAGTAATGCTGTACTGTCATGGTGTGCTGTCCCTTGCATGAGGGATTAAACCAAGGTCCCTTCTACCCATCTCTGTTGCTGTCATTTTGGGTGTCCAAGTAGAAGTATAAGAACCCAAGGAACTGGTACTTAAAGAGTGGGCCAGTTGTGGAGGGGGGCTGGGAAGTGGATTTTCTGACTCCTAGCAGGATGCTCAGCTTTAGGGCTGGTCAGTGGGCAATAATGTCTAGAGATCCATCTTGTGGATGGCATGACCCACTCCAGGGGTCTAAGTAAGCAATAATACCTGACAGGGTGGGCGGTATTGGGCAATACCGGACCGCCCAGGGGCATAATGAGGCCCGATGCCACAGGCAGAAGCCTTATAGCCCCTGGAAGGTCCAGTATTGCCCAATACTGCCCACCCTGGAGGGTATTATTGCACTTAGAAAATGGGCACTGTAAAAAAAAAAAGTTTAATTAAAAAATGTTGATAAAAAATGTGTTCACAATAATCTTCATAATAAAATAGTTCCTCAGCTGCCAGAATGTGTGTGGTTATATGCTTTAGGCTAGGGACTTTTGAGCTAACAAGCCTCTATATTATGCCTTGGGACCTGGTTGTCATGCCCTCCCCCACCACACACACACACACTTACTTGCGGGTTTTATATATGGGATGAGGACATCAAGGAGAACAAAAGCAGTATGGGGGGTCAGGAACTTGATAAGTTACAGCAGATCAGGCATGGCAGTTTGTGGTCAGATGCAGTTTGGCATGTCAGGGATCAGGAGATCTGAACGAGGTAGTTCTGCTACCAACAAGGTGCCATACACAGAGGCCATTTCATTTTTATCTTAAAACACTACATGTTTTACTGTTTGTCAAACGGGGTTGCTTATTGTTGCTGTTAAGGCAAGCGGGATGACTTGGAGGACGAGCGGTAAGCATGCGAGGTGCTACCGTAGCTGTTTGAATACAGAAAAAGACTTTAAAAAAAAGTTAAATATGGCACAATAGAAACATTGGCAGCATGAATCTGCAACCTGGTCTGGAGCTCCCTGGCTTTACCGATGAATCTCAGGGTACTACAGAGCAGACCTCTGCCGGGGCTGCAAAGCAGCAGTAAACACAGCTGGTCTGCCATCAGGAAGAGGGAGCGAGCGAGCGCGATCGGGAGAGTGGTGTGGTTAGGGAGAAAGTCAATTCTTCTTCTTCTCTCTCTCCCTAACCTCACAATAAGTACATGAGTGTGCTTTTTCCTGGTCGCTTTCCTTTCTGTTTTTTAAAGAGCCATTTCTAATTTCATTCTGGATTCGGTCAGCATTGGGGGCCAGTATGTCTTGCTTAGTGAAACAAAAATAATGGCGGACATTTGAAAAGGTAAGAGGGGGTTTTAGCCAATTAGAGATGAGGGTGGGCAGCAGGATTCTGGTGAGGGTTGGCTGGGCTGGTACTTTTAATAGCTGGGCATTTGTTGTCTGATAGATGCCCAGCTAGAGAACTACCTCAGCCAATCAGAGGGGTGAATTACTTTTACCCAGTGGTGCAAGTGGTAAACAAGAAGTACAGGAACTCAGGCACTGGCAAATATGAAATGCAGAATGCAGAATAAAGATCTTCAATCTGAAGGATAACTGTGTGAAGGCACATCTATCTGTTTAGACACTAGTAGATTCAGTTAGAGATATTGAAGTATTTCTACCAAAATTGTACTGTTGTAGAAGTCAAATAATGTTATAGAAACCCTGATTTCAGGTCACAAGGCCATAAACTGTCATTTTGTTGCTGGTTTAAGAATTTCAGTTCCAGTGTCAGTGGGAAGAAGTACGGGAACTCCGTTCCTGCTGCAAAAAAGGTACAGGAACTGAGTTCCTGTGCGTTCCTGTTCACTTTCATCAAAGTTTTACCCATTTTCTAAGTTAAGTTTTGCAGCCACTAGCCAGCAGGACTAGTGACTGGGGAAATTCACTAACCCCACAGGCTCTTGCACTAGCCCAGCTGATGTACTTATTGTTACACTCTCCAGTATAAGTCTGCAGGACTAGTTAAAGGAAAATCTTACTAGCCTAACACAATATCTACCAGAATTTGGCTTGAAGGTCAGTGCCAGTTTTGACCCCTGCACTCTCTGCAATGGTTTGCTAGTACTTAAACAATTTTTTAAAAGATTTTATGACTGAGGTGTGGTCAGTGCTGGGACTGCCAGAGGTTGGTGGTCAGTGCTGTGACTGTCAGGTGCATTATTGTAAGGGGGAGGGTAAGTCTTATGACTGTTGAGGGAGGTTCAGGGGCAGTGCTGTTAATGGTGGGGGTCAGTACTGTGATTGTTGTAGTTGGGGGTGTGGGTGCTGTAACGGTCAAACATGGGGAGCCAGTGTAATTATTGTTAGGGGGTGTGTGACCAGTGCCATGACTACCAGGTAGGGGGCAGGGCTGTTACTTTTGGGAGTGGGGGGGCAGTGTGGCATCTGTTGGGAGTGTGGATCACCTCTGTGACTGTTGCAGATGTATAGGGACAGTGCTTAGACAGTGGTGGTGGGTAGTGCTGTGACCGTTGTAGGTAGAAGTCAGTGCTGTCACTGTTGGGGGATGAGGATCAGCACTGTGACTGTCAGGTAGGTGGCCACTGTGACTGACAGTGGAAGGTGCTTGTTCTGTGACTACTGAAGGGGTGGCTCAGGTCTGTGGCTGTTGGGGTGGGGTTCAGTCCCGTGACTGTTGTAGGTGAAGAGGCAGTACTGTGCCTGTTGTGGATGGGTAGTCAGTGCATTGACTGTTAGGAGTCATGGCTCTGTGCTGTTATTGTCAGGGGGTGGGAATTACTGCTGTGACTGATAATAGAGGGTGTCATTCCTGTAACCTTTGGGGTGAGGTGGCTGTGCTGTGACTCTTAGGGATGGATAATCAGTGCTGTAAGATGGGAATGGGGTGTAGTGCTTTGACCAGTGCCATTAATATGGGGGGATGGGGAGCAGTGCTTTGACTCTCAAGAGTGTATGGTCATTGCTGTGACTGCAAGGTTTTGGGGGGGCAGTTCTGTGACTGTTGGAAATAGTAAGAAAGTGTTGTGACTGTCGGGGTGTGGAACAGTGCTGGGACTGCCAGAGGTGGGTGGTCATTGTCGTAACTTTCCATGGAGTGAGTCAGTTCTGTGACTGTTATTGGGATGGTATAGTCCTGTGAGTGTGGGGGAGAGGTGGTACAGTGCTGTGACTGGGGTGGAGGGGTACAATCCAGTGACTGTGAAGGAGGGGGTGTTACAGTCTTGTGACTGTGGTTGGGGGTGTTAGTACAGTTCTGTGACTGTGGGGTGGGGGGAGCGGTGGTTCAGTCCTGTGATGACTGGGGTTGGCTGGCGCAGTCCTCTGACTGTGGGGGAGGGATGGTATAGTCCTATGACTGTTGAGGAGTGGTCATTGCTGTAACTGATGGTGGAGGGTGTCAGCACTGTGACTGTCAAAGCTGTGGTACAGTCTTGTGATTATTGAGAAGAGGGTCAGATATGTAACTGTCAATGATAGGGTGTCACTTATATGACTGTCAGAGTGAGGGTCACCCCTGTGAGTTTTGGGAGGTCTGCTTCTGTACAATTATATAACTTTGAGGGACTGAAGTATTTGCAGAAAGCTGTACATGCGGCAGAAAGATTATACAAGGTGCCAAACTAAGTGTCTGTTCGGGGGAGTCAGTCCCGACTGTGTGGGGTGGCCTTCAGTACTGTGACTGAAGTGCAGTATTCTGACTGTTAGGGGTGGGGATTACTGCTGTAACTGCCTGTGGAGAGTGTCATCCATGTGACTTTAGGGGGTATGGGGGAAGTGCTGTCATGGTGATGGGGTGTAGTGCCGTGACTGTTGGGAATAGGGATCAGTTCTGTGACTGTCAGGGGTGGGTGCCCAGTGCTATGATTGACAGTGGAGGGTTTCAGTCATGTGACTCTCGGTGGGGTACAGTCCTATAACTGTAGAGGGTGGAAGGGTCAATCCTGTGATGGTCAGTGGTCAATGCTGTGGCTAATAGTGTAGGTAGTGTAGAGTGGTGTGCTCTGGAAAAGGTGGTGCATGAGCAAAGCAGCCAGCTTGTAATAAGACAAGAAAAGAAAGCTCAGCACTCATAGATTTAGTGCAAGATTCAGTTTCTGGCAATATGCTGGTGTACACCCACTAGCCCCAGTGCTTCAGCCCTTCAGTGGGCCTTCCTTAGGGGGTGGGTCTGAGGAACACAAATGTGCATCTCATTCATACAGATCTTTTAAAGTGATATATACCACACACTAAAAACGATGTGCAAGTCAAGCTGAAAGCACACGAGTAACTTGGTTATGAATAATTTTTTACCTTTTATGCTATACTATATCCCTTTCTATCTCTATTCTCTCTATTTTCCCCCTACTGTATTTACTCCATATAAGCCCTTTTCTCTGTACTTTCACAGTCTCACAGGATGTGAACTCCTTCCCCATCATATAAGTATAACAATATGTCTAACCTTTCTTATCCTTCCTAGTAACTATCTAAGAACTGTGAATCCTTCCTTATTCTACAGGTCTAAGAAACCTCATCCCGTTAGAACTTCTCCCTCTGGTTCCATAGTACCCTGGTAGGAGATCCTGTACATATTACCTACACTTGGTAGGTTTACTGTAACCCCATTATGGGAGGGTTGTATATATGTGTTAAGGTCATACATATTGCAGCATCCCCCCATAAACATTTTTGTCTTGCTAGTTGACTCAAGCAGGCTCTCAGCCCTGTCCCCACCTCCCCTGCTTGTCCCAGACCACTGAGTCCAAGTTCCCCATGGATTGCCCTCCCCCATGATAGGGCCAGGAAGGGGAGAGCCATCCTCCCCCCTAACCAGTCACTCACATCTAGAACTGAGCCAGTCATCCAAGTGGTAGTGTGTCACTAAAGTAGGTGGGTAGCCTGTGCTAGCCATTTATGTATCCCCCTGAATTACTGCCTTCACCTGGGGGAAGCAAAGGTCAAGTCAGCATACCTTCCCACCCACGGACAGGAGAGCTATCTGATGAACACTCAGTCTTCTCTCTGACCCTCGGCAACCTGAGCATATTCCTGAACTCAGGTCACTGATGCAGTGGGAGTCAAGGCACACAGTGCCTCATCCCTCCATACCACTGGACCAGACTGACCTTATACTGCAGCAAAGGAATTATTTGTTATGAACATGGTAGGCGATCGGACAATGATAGAGCCACGGCACATCAGGGAATTATTTTTTATTAACGGTCTCTGCAATCAGAATGTAGGATGTACCAGTGAACACCAGAAACTGTGTTAAATTTAACAGGGCCAGCAATCACAGGGGAATATTGTTATTGGTAGTCAGCTCAAAAGAAATATTGAGCTGCTTGAGGTTTCATATAAAAGCAATTTCCCTGTAGATGGCTCCTAATCCTCATAAAATAGCATTATGCAGCCCTGTTGGCTCTGACCAGAGTTAGTTTTTAATAGTCACACTGGGTAAGATAAACAAGGTAACAGTCAGACACTCTGCACCACTACTTTTTTTAAATGGTCTCACTGAGCAAGACCTCTGCAGTCTGAATCTGTACCTATTTTTTTTCTTTTTCTTTGACTCTTCTCACTAGTTTTTTTTTCCCTGAGTTCCTCTGCACTCCAAGGGCAGGCATAATCTCACAGCCACACAACCCCTGCTCTGCCTTCCCAGTTCCTACACTTGACATCAGTAAGGTTTCTGTAAAAAAAATGTTTTTTCTTTATATATCTCTGTCTTCAGCTTTCAGTTTTTTTCTTTATCTTTCCTTATTTCAGTTCTTCTGAGTATCTTCTCAACCCTACTCAGCCTCACAACAATCCCAGTGAATCAGTCCCCTCCCGCAAGTTCCCAACCCCAGTGAATTCAATTTAGTATCACTTCACTTTTCCTTTCTTTTTTTTTATCTGTTTTCAAATCTTGCAGATCTTAGTCTGGACAATGAGCGAGACTGTCCCCCAAATGCCTTCAGCTGTCCTCTGTCCTCCTAACGATCTCTCTCATCCTCCCCCTGATTTTACTGCATGCACTGTGGTTGTATAGTTTAATATCTAACTAATAGGGCAGGCAAAGTTTTTCAAAATAAATGTCTCCTTTTTTAGTTTTTTCATATATAATGGTCGATGGGTGGGTTGGTTATAAGGTGGGCCCAATGCAGTGTGAGCCCCCAATCTGCAAACAAGACAGAGACAGCAATTCAGAGCAAGCTGCACTGCCTACTGAATTGCAAAATACGTCAGATACAATCAAGAGAGAATGGCAAAATAGCATCTCTTCCAATGGGAGCTGTGCAGGGGGAGTCTTCTAGCTCTGCCCCTCCCACTGCATTGCCCAATATCCAACACTGACAGGCAGTCTCAATTCAGCAATAGGATGCCTAGCCTGTCAATCTGGCTTAATTCGGCCAATCACATTTGTCCACTTGATTGCTGTGGTGCGCTCACTACTCGAGACTTACTCTGCTCACTGCTGCTGCCTGATGAGTGTGAGCATTTACAGTGAGGATGTCAGCCACATGACCTACAGTGTGGCCACCATGTGACTGCTGGCTAGGCTCCAGGCCAGATGATCGATGAGCAGCATCGTCATCCAGTGGTTGGGGGACACGGGTACAGTGAAAAAAACATTGGAATCCCTACTGTGGTATGGGTTTTACAGCACAAATGTAGTCCAAAATATGCAGATATTTGGGTTTCAGTTTAACAACAAGAATACAGACATATTCAGGAGTATTTGTGCCGAATAATTTTCGGCTTCCACAGCCCTACTTTACTTAATATGGATTCCTGGCAAGCCAAGCTCTGTTATGATCAGCTGCTGCTGCCCTGCTTGACATAGAATGCAATGCAGATGGTAACAGTCCCAGTTCCGATTACAAAATGTGAAAGGACTTGCGGCAGGACATGATGCTGGTAACTGGGGGTGGTTTCTGATCTCGCTATACACTCCCTTTAACATGATGACTACAGACCATTTCTCCATGAACAAGAAATGGGCACAGAGTAAGAAAAGTGTGCAGTGGTGGAGTGGAGGGGACGAAGGAAGTCAATGGACAGGACCACATGTGCTTCAACTCCACAGTGGAAGGACACAGTCTAGGTATCTGGTCACATATTTCCAGAGCCCCCTTTCTCTATGTAATTGCAATACATCAGACTAGCTCTGGCTATGCAGCTGTAAAAAATGAATCCTCCTTGTCCTCCCACGTGGTGTACTGCAGACAACAAGGAAGAGTGGAAGCACAGATCATTCTGCTGTAATGTTCTGCCTTAGGGATACTGCTTTTGAGTTGTTGGTGGCTGTAAAGCTACTTTAAATAACTTAATGTGCTTAAAGGAGTATTAATGTAAGGAATAACATCAACCAGTCATAGACACTGTTTTATAAGTTTTTGCATCTGCGATAACTGATAGAGGGGTGAAAGATAAACACAAAACGGTTCTTACTTGTTCAGCTAAGGTGTGTCTATGAGGCTAACTGGTTTCACTTGTGTTTTTTTATCCAGAAAGAGGGGAGGAGGAGTGGTGTAAGAGAATTCATGGAAGGATCATTTATTTATGTATGTATGAATGTATTTATGTATGTATGTATGTGTGAATGTACTGTATTTATCTATTTTATTTGAATTTTGATGACCAGGTAGGGCGACTGAGAAAAGACAGCCCCTTTTTAAGGGGCGACATAGAATTAGTTACAAGCAGTAGGTAAAAATATACAACATTTACAGACGCATAGCAAATAATATACATACAGTTACAAAGGTATTAGTTGCATATATCAGGTGGTTAAGTTGCACAATATTTACAGCAAGTAATGGCACAAATATGGTACACCAAAGAGCAATTGGTCATTGAACTGCAGCTTAATTAAGTTGCACAATAATTACAGAAGAGCATCAGGAAATAATACATATAAGCTGCACCAAAGGAGCAAAGGTCATCAGTTACAGTTGCAAGAAGCTGCCACCCAGGAGAGGGTTTTGAGACTCTTTTTGAACTGCATCAGGGTGGGGCAGGTAAGGCTCTCATGAGGTGGGGAGTTTCACAGACTGGGGGCTACCAAAGAGAAGGATCTCCTTCTGACTGTGTAATGTACCTTGGGGATGTCCAGCAGTGGGATGGCTGGAGATCTCTCAGGCCTTGCATGTTGTTTGCGGGAGATTATACCAGCGAGTCTAGGGGGAGAAGTGAGTTTCAGTAGCTTAAAAGTTAGAAGGTACATGGGATAATTTAGCCTTCCCTCCAAAGAGGGCCAACCCAGAATTTCAAACACTCCACAGTGGTGGTCTCTGGAGTGGGTGCCAGCTGCAAAACTGTGCTCAGAAGGAGAGATTTATTAATAAGGTGCATGATTGGAGTGGCATTTATGGGTGCAGCAATTTTAAAGAACTTGCATTCCAGGGTATCAAAACCAGGGAAACCTTCACCTTTTATGCACTTAAGAACTTCCTTCCAGGTTACTAATTTAAGGTCAGAATTTAGATTGGGGTGCCAGGTTGGGTGGCTGATAAGGAGACAGGGAGCTATCAAAGCTATATCTTAAGGGGGTCTGATACTGATCTAAGTTTGTGAAGAAGTTATTAAACCCAGAGGCAATGGTTAGAGGATCGGAGAGAACAATCTCATTTGTGGACACTTCCCTGGCAGAAATGTTGAACCTGTCCTTGAATAGCAAGTTAATTTGGTACCAAATATTCTTAGGATTTGACAGGTTTTTAATCTGTAGGGACTTAATGTAAGCCATTATAGAATTATTCAAACTATTTTTGCAGGCATTCCTAAGGTGTCTACAGTTGTGCCATTCAGAAGATTGGCTCAGTTTCTTATATTGTTCCCCAGACCTATCTCTAAGTCATATGGCTTTCTGGTGGTCACTCACTCTAGGATAGATCAGCTAGCGAGGTAGTGGGGAGGTTAATACTTGGAATGCACCCAGGGGGGTTATAGATACCTCCCATACAAAGAGGTTTTATTATGCCCAGAGTAATGGATGCAGATAATGACTTGCCTGGGGAGTCCCTTACAGTTGGGATATTTATTTCTATGGTGGAGAGGGCAGAGAGGACATACAGGAGGACACCACCTCCTCTTCTTGAGAGGGGGTCTCACCTAATGACCGTGTATCCCGGTGTTTCAGTCTCTTTTAATTGAATACTTGATTTTAGCCAGGTTTCTGGATGCCAGTGATGTCTGGGGCTGGTGTTAGCCAGGTCTCTGAGATACCAATGATGTCCAGGGCATAGTGCAGGGACAAAGCTTCATGCTCATGTAACATAGGCTGCAAGTTGTTAATATTCATACGCACAATTTTTAGTCCCTTTGTGTTTGACCAGCCATGAACAGTGGGAGAGAACACCCTGGTCTTATATTGTTGGGGCCAGTATTTAGTTCAATGTCCTGTGACAGTAGCAGTGGGTTATTAAATGACAGGAACGAAGGGTGTATCCCTAGGGTTAAAGGCCTGAGAAACATACAGTATTACCTAATACCTGCTGTGAGTTTCTAGAAGGTACCGTTTTTGTAGAGGCCATGAAGGATAACAATAGCTGAGATGTTGTGTAGTGTCACCGTGGGAAATCTAAAACAGGGCAGGAAATCTACCTTACCAGTCAGAAGGATGGGGGTCAGATAACATGCAACAAGGAGATCACTACAGATGAACAACACTGTGTATGCTGATGCCAGAGTAACTCCTAAAAACATACTGGAGAGCTAATAGACCAGATCTTAGCAGACAAAAGAATGACAGGGTTGAGTGACCAATGAGGAAAGGAGAAGTCATAGGTAGCATGATTAGGAGCCATAGCTTAGGCAGTATAGGAGGATCAGACTTCAGCAGCAATAACAGCAACCTTAACTAAATAAGGAACACTTTCAGTACTATGCAAATAGTTGAGGAAGATCAGAATTCAGAATCAATAACAGCAACCTGAACTACAGTAGATAAGGAGCACTTTAAGCAGTATGCAAATAGTCGAGGAGGATCAGAATTCAGCAGCAATAACAGCAATCTGAACTAGAAAGGATCACTTTAAGTATTATGCAAACAGCCGAGGAGGATCAGAATTCAGCAGCAATAACAACAACCTGACCTAGATAAAGAACACTTTAAGTACTATGCAAATAGTACAGGAGGATCAAACTTCAGCACCAATAACAACAACCTGAACCAGAGAAGGAACACTTAAGCACTTAACAACTGGTACAGTTGAACAGAACAATGCAGTTTTATCAAAGATATTACAAATGAGATCTTTCCTACAAAGGCTGTGTGGCCAAGTCCTATATAATGCTGGCAATTTGAAAAATCCCCTGCTTGAGCAGAACAATGCAATTTTAAACACGCATTTGTCAATGGCGAATGTTTGCTTGCTGGTATTGGCATTAGTAGTGCAGGAGTTAGAGAGATGCATAATAGGAATGGCAGTGAAGTACTGAGGTAACGCCACCCCCCCTCGCAGGGACTGACAGGCATTGGGATATGTCTTTGGGTGGTCGGCCATAACACTCACGCCATTCCACCTCACCCCACCCAGCAGAGTCCTGCATCTGTTTCCCTCTTACATGCCTAGAGAGGGATAGCTATAGATGTCCAAGGAAGTCCTTCTATGGTTATTGCAAACCTTATTTCTGCCTGAACAAAGAAACACTCATGGTAACTGACATTTTGCTTCTTGCATCCCGATTGAAAAGAGCATTTATAACTATCCTGAAAGTGACTTTTTTTTATTTTAAAATAAATATATGCCTAGCCAGGGCATTTTTACTTGCAAACCTACCCATCTGTTTTTCACTTAATGGGACCCTGCTAGACACTGCACTATACACATACTGTACATGTATGGGTCAGTATTTTGTGCCATTACAGTGCACTAACAGAAGCATCTGGAATGCCTCATGTGCATTCCACAACTGTGCATCTATTGTTCTCAGCATGGCAATCTCATGGGTTGGTACAACAGAGTGCATTTATTTGTGCAACATTTTGCACCCCTTGAAGTTGTGGTTAAGAAGTGGGTCCTATAGGGCATATCTGTAAGTGCAGGTATGTACAGACTGGTCACTGAGGAGGAGTTTGTACATGAAAAGCAAGGGAGCCAAGTGAAGTGTCAGATGGAGCTTTGTCCAAATGTCAGGAGAACGGAGGAAAAAGTAACTTACACATAGGAAATGTCACAGTATGGAGCAAAGAAAGAGAGGGAGTCAGAGAAACAAAGGGAGAAGGAGTGGTGGAGGGATGGGGTAAGGAGAAAAGAGAGAAAGATGGAAAAAAAATTTGGCAAGCAAGGTGGCGTACACACTGGGACTTAAAGGAGAAGAGGGAAGGAAAGGTTAGAGTAGAGGGAGCAATGGTGGGTATAAAAAGAGCAATTGGAAGCAACGTGACAGAAGGAGTTAAAAAGGGTCTTCAGCCTGGCAAGGGAGGATTTGGAAGCAGCAATGTAAACCACATTTATGCAATCAAACAGTGGGAGGATCATCTTAAAGACAACTTCTCAGCAGACTGGAAGTGGGAGGCAACATTTGCTAACACTGTATGATTTACCCTTCCTGTCCTCAATGTAATCCAAAAGTAATTAGTAATATATTTTTTGTAATGCAAAGTAATCATCAATCTTAATTATTTAATTATTGAAAGTAATCTTAAAACCGTTCATAGCTCTATTGCTAGGCTGGGCTGCTAGATCAGGTGAGCTCAGTTGGCTCTATGTCTTCTGAAGCAGGACTGGTGGAAGGAAAATTGGGCAAAACTGAACAAAACTTAACAAAACCAGAGAAACTGAATTTGCTGTTAGAAAAAGGCCACTTAGCCTATCATTTCTGTCCAGTCTTACCAATCTAATGTGAAGGGTAAGAGGCCTAGTGGTTTTTCACACCTCCTCTCCTCTTCTCCTTTTGATACCACACTTATCAAGCTCATGTACCTGCCCCATCCATGTTTGAATCCCCCACCTGTTTTTGTGAAGACCTCCTCTTTTGGCAAACCTTCCACCACCTTTTCCATGGAAACATTCTTTGCTGGTATCCCTCTTAAATATGCCCCCTATCAACATCATGACATTATCCCTGGTGTTTGGGTTCCCAGTCAGTTCAAACAATTTCCTGCTTTCCATCTGGTTTACCAATAGAGTTATTTGTAGGTCTCAGTCATATCCCCTCACTTCCTTCTCACCACCCGTGCGTACGTGTCAATTTTTCAATCTCTCCTCGTAAAGTCCTCCCCTACTGTCCCTGGATCATCTTGGTTATCCTCCTCCTCTGTACCACCTCCACTCTACCCCTCTCCTTTCTCAAATGTGGTCTCCAACACTGTACACACCCCTCCAGGTAAGGATGAACCAGTGACCTGTACCATGGTAGAATCACCTCTTTTCTCAACTACCGATCACCCTACATATGTACCCCACCATAATATTTGCCTTTCCCACTGATCCATTATATTGCACTACTGTCTTTAGATTGTTTGAAATTATTACACCCAAGTCCCTTTTGTCTGTTATGTTTTCCACTACTACCTTCCCATTCTGTACTCATTTTTATGTGCATGTGCAAGAAACATATTGTGGCAGCTTGCTGCAGTAGCGACTTGTGGAGGTGCGGCAGTGTTGTTGCCAATGCCAGCAGTCCATTTTGAGGCTGATAGACGATCACGCTGTTCATGACAGCAGTAGTGTAGCGTGCCGCCAACTTGAAAGAAACTCGCTGCTGCAATCAGGAAGCTCCCTGTCATTATCAGTCAGCTGTTTTTGCTGCTGGGGCAGTCTCTGATTGCAGCAGCAAATTACAGCTGCATTGTCTGGTGTCCCATTTCAATAAACATGGTAGCGGCTTCTCAGACAGCCGCCGCCTCTCACAGTCCCCATGAAAAGCAGACGGGGGTGCCCAGTCCCCCTGCCAGCATGCCGCTTCTCCAGTTCATTTGCCAGTGGGGGATCCCAATCCCGTCATTATAATGCCCCTCCATTTGTTGTGTGCTGAGGGGTGGTTCCCAATCCCCCTCAGCTCATGCATGTGCCTGCCCCCCCAACACTTTGAATGGGCCGACGGGGGCACCCAATCCCCTGTTGGCTACAGACTCCCCACAGAAACACTCAGGTGGCACACTGGGAGTCCACCCCAGCATATGAAACCACCTGTAAAAACAAGAAAACCTTCCTGCATTGTTTTTTTCTTTCCCCTGTAAAAGAAAAACCAACCCTCATTGAGTCCCGTGCCCCTCCCCAACCCCCACCCACCATCTGAGCACCCCACCTCCCCACACCTCCCTTCACCCCATAGTTACCTCCAGAGCCCAGCACGATGATCTTCGGTGGACCGGGACAATGTCTGCACTCCTCAGAGCTGACCACAAACTGAAGAAATGCCGGTAAGCTGTGTAATGGCATAAATGTTTTTTTTTCAACTTATGTGGATATCTCAGCTATTTACACAAATTTTGGCACCAAAGTTTTAACATGGAGTTCTTGGGACCCCATCTCATTGATTCGGTGACTGTCATCTGGTTATTCAGTCCCAAAAAATGATTTCACAGTCACTGTGTGGAATCACCTTTCAGGACCAATTAACGAAACAACAGTGTCATTGTTCATGAGGTGGGCTCTCAAAAAGCCTATGTTGCAAATTTGGTGAAAACAATTCCAAAAAGTGACTGTGTTACGAGCGTGCATTGTGCAGTTTCCACGCATACTCATAATTTCTCAAATTTGTGATATTTTCACTCCAGAATTTCAACATCGGCATTTTTTCACACCTCCTTATGAACAGTACAGTTGTCATTTTTCACATCCAGGCCAAAATGTGTTTTTGCACTTCTGGCTAAGAATAGCGTGGTGGCTATGGAAAATCAATGTTTGGGACAGAGTAAGAAAATCACAGTGACACTGTTCATGAGCAGAGGTCCTAAAATGCCTATGTTGAAAATTTGGTGACAAAAGTCCATAAAATTACTATGTTACAAGCGTGCACTGCACAGTTTCTATGCACACTTGTAACTTTGCGAATTTATAATATTTTCACTCAAAATTCTCATCATTGTCAATTTTGCACACCTCCTTATGAACAGTACAGCTGTCATTTTTCACATCCTGCCTGAAATGTGTTTTCGCACATGTGGCGCACATTGTTGCAGTCACTGTGGGAAATCAATGTTTGGGAAAGATTAAGAACATCATAGTGACAGTAATCATGAGCAGAGGTCACAAAATGCCTATGTTGAAAATGTGGTGAAATAATTCCACTATTATGAATTGTATTATGAGAGTGTGTTGCGCAGTTTCCATGTACGTACGCTTGGAAGTTCGATAATTTTTAATATTTTCACTCCAGATTTTCAACATTGCCATCTCTTCACACCTCCCTATGAATGGAACAGCTGTCATTTATCACATCCTGCCCAATCTGTGTTTTTGCATATCTGGTGCAGAATGGCACAGTCGCTGTGGGAAATCAAATTTTGGGACAGATTAACAAAATCACAGTGCCACTGTTCATGAGCAAAGGTCCCAAATGCTTTCATGAGCTGGGGGTCACAAAAATTGCTATGCTGAAAATTTGTAGTGGAAATACCAAGAAATGCACAGGACGTTAGGGTTTCTAACCATAATGTCCCACCCTGTATAGACTGACAAGCATCAGGGGTGTGCCTTTGGATTGCTGGCTGAAATGCTTATGCCATTCCCACCCCCCCACCCCACCCCACCATGAAGCCAGTGACAGGCAAATATGTGTGCCTTGGACTCTTCGGCCCCAGAGTTCACCCCATACTCCTATACTGCACCCATTTCCATGTATGTCCTTATGAAATGGGGCAACTGTGAAGCCAAACACCCCAAGGCACACCTCAGCACTTGTCAGTGTCTGCAGGATAGGGTGAAGTGAAATGCCGTGAGCATTATAGATCACAACCAAAAGGCACACCCCAATGCCTGTCCATCTCTGCAAGGTGTAGGTGGGGTTGGTGTGAGTTCAAACATTCACTGCCATTCCTATTCTGCATCTGTCTAACTCCTGCACGTCCAATGCTAATATCAGCAAGCAAACTTTGGCATTGACAAATGCTTGTTCATATTTCTTACTCCAATGTCATTAGTTGCACTTCTTGGGATTAAATTAAAGCTGCTATACTTCTAATCACCTCTGCAGTCTACCCTTGATCTGATAGCAAACCATACTGTCAAGTTCTTGCTACCTCACAGTATGTCCAGCATTGTGATCTCCCTTATACTTCCGCTGTTTGTGTGGACTAATTGAGAATGGATGCCTCTTATGTGGGCTCCTCCACCCTCTGTAACAGGAATGATTGCTGAAAAACCTCCATTAGCTGCCGTTGACTCCTTACACTTTTTACTGCTGAGATCCTTCAATTCATGTCAGGCATGTTAAATTTACTCAGCAGCAGCACCTCCCCCTGCCTTGTTACCCTTTTGATCTAATTCTCCAGCTCCCTATCCACTTCCTGTTTGTGATGTGGTGGTCTATATATAGAGATGCAGCAAATTTAATTTCTGCCTGCGAAGTGGCAGCGAAGTGGCCAAATTTCCCCACATGGAGTAATTTGCAAAATTTTCCTCATTAGGTGGAATTCCGCGCAGGCAAAATTTCGCCTTTTTCGGGCAAAGGTTCACCTTCCACTGGCACAATTTCAGAGCGGAAGGTGGAATTTCACCATGGAAGATGAAATTTCACCACAGAAGGTGAAATTCATGAAACGGGCAGAATTTCACGGATTACTACGTGAAGCAAAATTTCCTCACTTCACCCACCACTACCTATATGCCATCACTACCCTGATGCTTCTCTGCCCCTCTATTACCACCTGTACAAATATGATCTCTGTGTACTGTCTTTCCTCATATCCTCAATCTCTATAACCTTTATACTCTACCTTACATGTAATGCTACTTCTTAACCTTCTTCCCTCTCTATTGCTCCTGAATACTTCTTATCCTGGTATGGTCATGTCCCAGCCATGGTACCTGGCAGCCCACATTTCAATGATCGCCACCATGTTCAAGTGTATTTTTGTCATCACTGCCTACGTATCATTGTCTTATTCCCCAAGATCCTGGCATTCATGCACATAGCCCTCCAGGATGTCTATTTCCTCCTCCTGTTGGTCCTGCCCCTTTCACTGCCTCACTGCCATTTTTTTTGGCACAGTGCATCACAGGTTTGACATTGCGCGATGACTAAACATGCTGCCAATATAGCGTGATTTGTGCAACGCGGCATTGCTCTTTTTCTGTGGGGGCTTCACCCCCACACCTCCTGTTGTGGGGGGCTGCAACACCCGGACCCCCCCCACTAAAGATTCTCAACTCTGAGGGGGTGGACAACTCAGGGAGTGCACAAAGTATTGAAAAAATTTAATGTCTGAGACCGCAAATCAAACCCGTCCCAGACACAGTGCCTGGGTTCCTGCTGCTGTGGCTCTGTCCAGTGAGCCACGGCAGCTGCTTAGCAGAACCCACTCCCAGCAGAAGTCTTATCCTCTGCCTGGGAGTGTGTGAATGGTGCAATACTATGTACAGCAGTATACGCGGTATTGCACCATTCACTGTCCTAGACAGCACTCTTTCGGGTTAGCTATAATGTCATACGCTATTAAGCATACGACAATATGACCCAGCAGGATTTGTTTCAACCTTGTCACTGTCACCCTCCTCCCACTTCCCTCCCAGTTTCCCTGGAGTCCCTCTCCTACCATCTTCCCAGTGCCCCACTGTCTCCAGACTCATTTTTCCTGTTGTTCCTTCCATGTTTCATAGCACAGGGGAAGGCCATCCAGTCCCCCATCGATAGGGTAGGGACACATGTCTGTATCTACTCTTTCCCCTTTACATAGAAACAAAGAAACATAGAAGTTGATGGCAGATAAGGACCACAAGACCCATCCAGTCTACCCATTTCTTTTTCTACCTTATGAATGTGCCATTGACCTTTGCTCTGTCAATGGCCCATCTATTCATACTTATCTGTATTGCTCCCTTATGCCTATCCCATGCCTGTTTGAAGCCCTGCACTGTATTCATATACACCACTTCCTGAGCTAAGCTGTTCCATGCATCCACTACCCTTTCTGCGAAAAAAAACTTCCTCACATTACCCCTTAATCGGCCTTCATGCTGTGTCCTCTTGTCCTGCTATTTTTCTTATATTGAAATATGTTAGACTCTTTCACCTTGTTAATGCCCTTAAGGTGTTTGAATGTTTCAATCATACCACCTCTCTCCCTCCTTTGCTCTAGGGTATACATATTGAGCTCAGTTAATCTGCCCTCATATGTTTTCTGATGTAGTCCCTGCACCATTTTGGTTGCCCTTCTCTAAACTGCCTCAGTTTGGTTAATGTCCTTGTGAAGGTGTGGCCTCCAGTACTGCACGCAGTACTCCAGATGGGGCCTAACCAGTGTCTGGTAAAGAGGGATTGTTACGTCCCTCTTCTGACTTGTGACAACCCTACTAATACACCCCAACATCCCTCTAGCCTTACCTACTGCTTTAGTGGTCTGCTTGGATGATTTCAGGTCATCGGTGATGATGACGCCCAAGTCTCTTTCTTCCTTTGTGACTGCCAGCAACTCTCCTCCCAGCCTATAGGTGGCTTCAGGGTTTCTCTTCCCTATGTGCATGATCTTGCACTTCTTTGCGTTAAACTCCAGTTGCCATTCTTCTGACCATTTTGCTAGTTTATCCAGATCTCATCTCATTCTGCCCACCCTAATTGGATCATCTACTCTGTTGCAGATCTTGGTGTCATCTTTGTCAGTTTAAAGGTGCCCCAATGCACTCTTTAATCTTTGGCCCTAGCATCCTTGTCCCCTCTAAAGAGGAATCAAGGCTGTCATGTTTGAATAGTTTTCTATCCCTCCAAAGCGGCCCCAGTCTCCACATACCTACCCTTCCTCCCAGCATCACTCCTTCAGCCATATTGTAGCCAGCGAGTAACCTGGAAGAATCCTTTTCCTACCCTGTGCCTCAAAGTGGCAGGACCTCTGCATGACAAAATACAAGAAAAATATTATCTTTATGAATACAAATAAATGAGATCAGTGAATGGTTAGGAAGGGGTGGGTGCCTACGTGTCTCAGCTGTTTAAATTCTAGACTAACCATAGCCAAGTAAAACAAAACCACTGAAAACAGACACTGAGCATAATAAAGTGTGTGAGTTTGTGGGGTGAGGAGAATAAGAGTCTTGGCTTGTATAAAGAATATCTTGTGCTTACCAAATGTTTATCTGTGTTTCACTTCATGTACAGTATTTGCATGTAAGGGGTAGGTGTGATTACTTTAATGGCTGGATGCACAAAATACTGGCAACATTAGTTCAATCACATGCTGTTCTTATGCTCCCAGCAGTGCCTTGAAAATAAGTATTAGTTTAAATGCATGCCTATGACACATTTTTTTCTTATAGTTGCAATGCTCATCAGACTTTATGAACAGTACCTGAAGCTTTTTATTTTCCTGATCTAAAAACAAAATGTTGTCAAAATAATTCTAAAGTTTCTTCCCAGCCAGGAAGACGAACAATGCACACTGGACCTATTGAGGTTTTTCTATCAGTTTCAGAATAATTTAGAAAAGGGGGGAGGGGTACAAATACCATACCCCAAATGTTTGCTGACTATGCATATTCAGGGATCCAAATATTTGGGTATTCGTTTCTCTACATCATCATTCGGACTAAACATAGGTAATAAAAAGGTTAAACAAGAGTTGACAAGTGTCAGCAATGGCCGACCACTGTCCTTTATGTTTTTATTCAGTATTTTTTTATCATTCTGCAAGAGAAACACTTGCAAATGCAACTATAGAAAGATAGCTTAAAGCAAGTGCATCACGCATTCATTCTCACAGGAAACATGTGGACACTTTCTGTTTAGTACTGATAGGGAGAAGCATGAAAGTAAGAAAGGGTCCTGAAAGAACTCCTAAAACTCAAGGGGCCTGATTCTATACGCATCCCTGTGCATGTAGCAAGTTGCAACATGTGAGGGTGCAGTTGTACCAAGGGTTCTGCACCCAATTCTATGAGGGACAGTGTCACTGTGGCTAAGTCGGGGGTTGGGGTTTGTGATGGGGGGACATGTCCAGCCCTGTGGGGCTTATTCTCATGTATTTCAGGGATTGGGGCACTGGGGGGCACACTAAGCTCTTCATGGCTTACAACTGACAATACCCAGGATTGAAGCATTTGGGAGACATAGGAAGCCCCTCAGGGCTTACTAATTACTGTGTCGTGGATTGGGGCATATCAAAATCTTTGGGGCTTACTAATCACTGTGTCGGGGATTGGGGCATTGGGGGGATACCAAGCCCTTCAGGGCCTACAAATGACTGTACTGGGGTATTTGGGAGACATGCTATGCCCTGTGGGGCTGTTTTTACACAACTCAGGGAAGGGGCATTGGTGGGTATGCTGAGTCCTGCAGGGCATTGGTGGAGGAGTGTGACATGTCCTCCGAGGATGGGCTGGGGGCGCAATGCCCACCGGAGGGTGTAAAAGCGGTTACACCAACTAAAGCTGTGTAACTGTACTTCAGCGGATGTCCTCCAGGGGTTGTTAGAGAATAGCGCCCTGGGGGACTTTGCTGCTGCCCTTCCAGAATAGGGCGCAACTGCTGCTGTAAATTCCTTAGTTCCATGTCGAAGGGGGTTTAGGATGAAACTGGTGGCATAAGTCCACTTTGGCACAAGCAGACTGCAACATGTCGCAGGCTGCTTTGCAGAATACCAGTTATCGAAACTGCTGGCGTAATTCGCTACTTGCGCCTTTTTTTTTGATGTAAGTCAAGTTACATCAGGCATAAGCTTTTGAGAATCGGGCCCAAGGTGTACAAACCAATGGGGCCTAACGGGATTCACCCCAGAATTCTAAAAGAACTAAGGGGAGTCCTAGTGACATCACTGATGACCCTTTTTGACAAGTCATGGTAGGATGGTGTGGTACCTGAGGACTGGAAGAGGGTGGATGTGATTCCCCTTCACAAAAGTGGGAGCAAGACAGAGGCAGGAGACTACAGACCTGTTAGTTTGACTTCAATGGTAAGGAAAATGATGTCTCTTTCTCATCTTCAGGCATTCTCTGCCTGAGCGGCGCCCCACATCCAGAATCCAGGCAGGATGGCCGTCTAGTCAGCCGCTGCCTGCCCAGAAAGTCACTTGCCTCAGACCGCCCACCTGGTCCGCAAGCCCGGACTCATCTTCAGGCACTCTCCTCCTAAGCGGCACCCCACATCCAGAGTTGGGGCAGGACGGACGTCAATCCAGCCGCTGCCCACCCGGAAACTTACCTGCCTCAGACTGCCCACCTGGTCCCCAAGCCTGGACTCATCTTCAGGCACTCTCCACTTGAGCAGTGCCCCACATCCAGAGTTGTGGCAGGAATGCCATCAAGCCAGCCGCTGCCTGCCTGGAAATTCGTCTGCCTCAGACCATCTGCCTGGTCCCGAAGCCCGGACTCATCTTCAGGCACTTGCCACTGCCACTTGCTTCCTACATTCTCCACTGGAGCCTTTCCAATTGGAGAACCTCCTCACTGCTGAACACTGATTGGTCTGCCATCCGTGGGCTTCCCTGCTGATTGGTGTGCTTTTCCCTTCAGCTCCTGGACATAGACTGCTACGTTTTTCAGCGCCTTTTTTCTAAGTCAGAGATACCTCTACTGAGCAGTATTGTGTCCCACCCCGCCTCCCCCTACCAGGACCCCTTTAAATACACAGTGGCTCCGCCCTCCTCGGTCCGCCCTCACCTCATTGGTTTATCTCTAAACTCTGCACTGAGCTGACAATTAACCTGTGGTGTAAATGGTCCCAAATTGCTAAGCTTTGTGCTCCCCTCTCTCTGGCCTGATCCAGCTACCAGCTGCTTAAGCTCACAGTATAAACCAAGTTACTAAAATGACCCTACAATACATACTGTATCTTCTTGCGGTCACACTATCACTACTCCACTTGTCCATACCTACAGCTTCCTAAAACAAAGCTACGCCCTCTGATTTTGTACCATTAGATTACTACTACTCTAATCTCCTGCTGCTTCCTGCCCCTGCTGTGACCCCTTTCCAGTGCTGCTAAATAGGATCTGGATCCACATACTTGCCCAGGTGCATAAGAAATTCCACCTCCACCTACTTGCCCGTGTTTCCTTCTTTCGCCGAAAGCTCTGGTATTTTCTCTTATTTGCTATCCTGCTCTCAGAAGATGTTCAACTAAATCCAGGACCGACTAATGTTCTACCTGACACTATTAGTAATGCTAGAGGTCGTATTATAGCACACCACAATATCAGGAGCCTTGCACATAATCTAGCTGAGCTTGAATCCTGAACCTCCCTCTACAAGCCTGACATTATATGCCTAACCGAAACATGGCTAAAACCATCCATACCTGATTCTCTGTGCCCCCCCCCCCATTATAATCTATTGAGACTTGACAGAGCTATACCCGAAAGAGGGGGTGGGACAGCCATCTACTTTAGGGATCATCTTGAGGTCTCTACTGTAAAATCATCTATTTTATGACACTGTGAGGTACTTCATGTCCTGCTCACTCTTGGTACCAAAAAACTTCACATTGCGTGTGCCTATAATCCCCCAACCAGTGGGCAAATAGGACTGGATGAGTTAGTGGAACGAACCTCATGCCTTGCTGGGAGAAACAAGGTATTTACACTTGAGGACCTAAACATTAATTAGCTAGGCAGCAGCCAAACTGCAGTAATGACCAAGTTGCAGAGTTATAACCTGCACTAGCTTATAGCTGATCCTACCAGAGACATTCCTCACTCAAACGCGAGCACGCTTCTGGACTGGATAATGACCAATCACCTTGTTCTACCAGATGCCATCACTGATCACTTCCCAACATGCTGTATTTAGGGCAAAAGCAGGCCTACCCAGGCGGGGCCTCGTTTCATTACCTTCCACAGCTATGCAAACTTTAACCCTCAGTTTTTTCTGCTTGACATTGCCACTACTGATTGGTCCTCCATTCTCACATCCAGTGATGCTCAGACTGCCCCTAATTTGTTCCTGCAACAATTCCTAGCACTCCAAGATAGGCACTGCAAACTTGTAACCTGTCCCGTAACAAAAAGGCAAACCCACTGGCTGAAATCTGACCTACTAGCTAAATTCAAGCTAAGGAACAAAAGCTGGCTCTGTTATAAGAACTCAGAGCTAACCTCTAACCTCACTAACTAAAGAGCTCTGCAAAATGCCTGCAAAAAGGACATCAAAAAAGCTCCTGCTGCAAGGACCTACTAACCAACTCCTATGGTGACCCCAAAAAATGTTGGTCCCATATTAAATCCTTTCTTGGTTCTAATCTGGCATCCACTCCTAATGACATGACACTTGATGGGGTGCATTGTAATAATCCCAGAACCATTGCAAACTTTTTTAACAATAAATTCTCGGACTGAACCAACTACACCTCCTTCTTCCCAATCCAACCACGTGTATCCACCCAGCCAAGTGTAAATGGTCCACACTTCTCTTTCAAATCAGTCACGACACATGAAGTGCTTAGATTGCTAAACAGTATCCAGGACTGCACAGCAGCAGGCTCTGACAATCTAGAACCCAGGCTCCTGAGGATTGCAGCCCCTTGAATCACTGCTGCCCTAGCCAGGATTTTCATGCTCTCCCTGTGCCAGGGCTACATCCCTGACATATGGAAAGTAGCTAGGATTACCCGTTTTCAAAAAAGGAGATCACAAAGATCCCTCAAACTATTGGCCTATTGCCATCCTGTCTGTCCTAAATAAAATTCTTGAAAAACTTGTAGCTACCCAGACAACTGACTTCCTACAGAAATATGATCTTCTTACCTCTGCCCAGAATGGTTTTCGCAAAGGTCATAGTACCTCTACCGCCCTTCTTTTTTTTTTAAATTCAGTATTCTTTATTCACAATACCAAATTACAAAGACATTGAAGTAAACATATGAGCCTTCTACTACAAGACCATGTTCAAACATTTAACCTTGATGCTACAGCACTCCCTGTATCAGGTATCATGAAGCATTTATGAGAATTATTACACAATTCAAAACCTAAACTCCATACCCAACCCTCTAGAACCAATCAAGGAGAACCAAACAAATTAAAAGACTAACAAAGAAAATAAAAGATTAGATAAGAGCAAGAACCAAACACAATTGATCGGAGTTATAAGTCTCTTTAAGGTTTCCAGATTGCAAGCATAGCATCCAAGGAGCCCCATTTAGTGTAGTAAGGTTGTAATCTATTATTCATCTTGGCAATGTGTCGCTCAAGTTGCAAGGCCAGCAATACTTCTCTATGCCACTCAAGAATAGAAGGAGTGGAATCTTCTATCCAATGTCTCATGATTATCAATTTGGCTACAGCCGAGACAACAGCCATATATGCCTTCCGCTGACTAATCATGCCTTTGGGAAAATAATTGATTAGACAGATTTCAGGAGAAAAAAAGGGATTCAGTCCTAAACAGGGATCTAAAGAGGCCTGTATGGCTTTCCAGAATGTCTGGACCTTTGGGCATTCCCATATCATATGGTAAAGCTCTCCATAGCCGTCTTTACATCAGTGGCACTGCGGCGAGAGGAGCTTACCAATCCTATTAAGCTTGGCCAGAGTAAAATAAAGATTATGCATGATATTGTATTGCTGCAGTCTGAGTCTGTCCTGTTTTATAAACTTCTATATACTGTATAAGACTTTGAATTTGCGGCAGAAAAATTTCATGATTGTAATCCCGCCTACGTATTCGCGTCAGAATAAATTAGCGCAATTACAACGAATAAAAGACTGTCATTTCTTCACAATTCTTTTCTGCAGATATTGGATCTTTACCTCACACAATGTCACTTCTATCCTGGTTGAAACCTAAGGCAATGAAGACCGAGTACCCACTCGAGGTGTCCAATGTGAACCCCGAGGTGCTCGCACAGACCTCAGGTGTAGAACCGCAAGATGCATCAGTGGTTGCTAAGGAGCTGTCCAACCCTCCACCAGCCAAAAAGAAGTGGCCGAATACTTATGCACATTACACCCCCGAGCTGAGGTTTGAATTGGTGCAATATGCAACTCAGCATGGCGTAATGTCTGCGGTCAGGTATTACCGCCAGAAAAGTCAGACTGAAATTAACAAAAGCACTGTCAAGAAATTTAAAAAAGATTACATGGAACAGCTTAAGAAAACTCTTGACCCCTCTCAGCTGTCCCCTGCCTTGCCATGCAAAGCTTGAGGCAGACCTGCACTTTTAATGTCAGATGTCATAGCCTAGCTGCAGAAGATTGTAGGTAATGCTGAGAAGCTTTGGTGGTGCTGTTGTTACCCGTGGTGTTACTTGCTGTTGCCCAGGAATTGTTAAGTCTGGACGCCCACACCTCCTGAAAGCAAACGTATGGCGTTGAACTGTCCATGAAATGGGCTTGGCAGTTCTTAATCGAATGGGCTGTAGCAAACGAAAAGGCACTCACACAGCCCGTAAGACACCATCTGATTTCCCTCATTTAAAAGCATCATTTTTGACACGTATAGCAAATTGTGTGGCCCGAGAACTTATTCCAGTGGAGTTAGTTATTAACCTAGATAAGACCGGTGTCAGTATGGTGCCTGTGTCTGAGTGGACCATGGCTGCTACCGGCTCAAAACAGGTATCTGTAGCAGGACTTGGAGACAAGCGACAAGTCTCCATGGTGTTGGCATGCACATTAGCAGGTTGCTATTGACCACCACAGGTAATCTACAAGGGTAAAACCCATGCATGCAACCCAGCATACAGATTCCCTCGGGACTGGGATATTACACAGTCACCTAATCACTGGGCCAATGAAACCACCACCCTGCAATACATTTCAAATGTTATTGTCCCTTACTTTGAGTGTATTAAAGAGGCACTTGAACTGCCCAGCGAACAAAAAGCTCTCCTGCTCCTGGATCTTTTTAGAGCTCATATTACACCTGAAGTCCTGAAGGCACTAGAGTTAAACAATATCGTGCCTATATTCATCCCAGCCTCTTGCACTGACCTATTGCAGCCCTTGGATATTGCTGTGAATAAACTGTTTAAGGACAGTCTGCAAAAGCAGTTTACTGCTTGGTATGCTGGAATAATAGCAGACAATCTGGCCAAGGGTAGTGAAGAGTACAACATTGACTTCAAGCAGCATCACTTGAAGGAGCATCATGCCGCCTGGCTAGAGGCTAGCTTTGTAGAGCTATCTTTGCGACAACAAGATTGTATCCGTGGGTTTTCTGAAGCTGGGATACTAAATGCCCACAGTAACAGCCTGAAGTTGGTAGGTTTAGTGATTTATTTACAGAAATTCACATCGGTTATCCCATTTCTGATTTGTTGTCTTTTCGATTCCCACAACGTTGGTGTCCGTATCGCCTGATGTCATCACGCCGAAAGACGCATCCAAGAAGACGGGTGAAGAATGTGACCATGTGTTCAACATGTCTGGCAAGATATGAGGAAATGCCTATAGAAACAACCATCAATTGCTTTTTTGGATTAAACATTAAAGTATTTTTTGCAACAATAAAAGTCTTCTGGTGTTGATTGCAATGTTTCTCTGAGGAAGCACGGGGACTGGGAAACACGGGGAGCAATGGGAAAAAGCAATGCGAGCTAGGAAAAGATGAGTTAAATTTCACTGGCATTTTATTTTTGCTAACTTATTCAATCAGTGAATATAGCGAAAATAAAATGAAAGCGAAATTTATGTCTTATACAGTATATTATACCAAATTTGTTGCCAGAAAATCTGATCATCTCTGAGGAATAACTTCTGGGCCCAATAATAACAAATCCCTTGAGGCAACCTGGGATCCAATACTTACAATTCTTAATACACTTTAGACACTGAATGTGGTTGCCCAGCTTTGTGTGTAACCCCTAGATGGCGTTATCCCAGGGGCTACTACCCCTGCCTGATTTGCCACTAACAGGTTGAGGGGCCTGGATCCAATGGCGGGTGCCTCCACCCAGAGGTCAGGGTTTGCAATAGTTAAACTTACTTGGTCACAGCCCTCTGGGACACTGCAACCCCCCTTTCTTCCCACTAGTGGCCCACATATCAGAATTACCTCCAGTATACACTTACCCCCAGGGCTAGTTCAGGCACTGGGACCTCCTGTAAAATAAGATACAGTGCAACAATCACAGTACAATACTTTAACATAGACAAATACCTCAGGCAGTATAACTTTGCTGAAACAAGCAGCTCTGATTTATTTAGGGGAATATAACAAGGACAGGGGAAATCAGGTTAATTAGCTTATCACTTTACTCATCTACCTATGGCTGTGTATAGGCCTATCCTCACCAGTTACTGTCCCTGGTACCCAAGCCCTAGTGCTAGTCCAAACCGTGGCAGCTGGTAGGGCCCTTTCCCAACAGAGAAAAAAAAATTAGTTTAAACAGTCAGCAGTACAGTGATTCCATTTGATTCAATGTGGCAATTCAACAGGGAGCGACCCTGAATTAGTACTCATGACCTCCAAAACAAGATAGGGTCCTTCAATGTCAGCAGGGCTACTCTTGAGCTCCACGACTCCTCACACATTTATATAGCAAACTGCAACAGGCAAAATCCTTTAATGGCAGCAGGATTCACTTGAGCTAACCAAGCCTCCTCACACATTTATAGGGTGAACAGTAACAGGCAAAAGCCCTTTAATGGCAGCAGGATTCACTTGAGGTACACAAGCCTCTTCACACATTTATATGGTAAAACAGAAAGTACTATACCAGGCAGGCTGCTTCTCTATCCCGATCGCAATTATTGCACAATACCGGGAGAACACACAGCAGATTCAGTTCCTGACAGACCGAGTGCAATTCAGCAATTTCTCCAGTCTTCTACAGGGTGAGCCTGGTTTCTACTCTTCAGATATCCTTTGATTCTCTTCACAGGATGGATTCAGTCCTAACAAGCAGTTACACAAGCTGCAGACCGGAACTCTGGGCCTTACACACGTTTCCCGACTAAAACTGCACACTGAAAAAGTACAGGGCTCCTTCCTTCTTCACTGCCAGAGCTCAACTGAAACTCCAACAGACAAAATCGGGCACTTCCTTTGAGTTCCTCCCAGTTCTTGACTGCATTGGCTGTCACTCACAATAGACTGCTCCTGTTGGTCCAAAAGGAAGTCTAAACCACATCTCCCAGAGTCACTGCCCATACAATCCTCTTGTGGCTGGCTCAGATTATGAGTTCAAGTTCTGATTCGTCCAAGGCACCATTTTGAGCTAGCTACCCCACACGAAGGTCCAGTTCAGCAGTTCAAAACCAGAATGGGGAACTAGGCAGACAGTTCTGACTGCAAAGAAAGCAGGTTAGACAAACTTGTAATTTCATTATTACTCTAAATGGTTTCTGGCAAACAGTTACATCTTTTCAGATAGGTTCCTTTGCACTCCTAGTGACTGCAAAATGGAATGAATCAGCAGCTCGAGTGGTACTCAAACAGAGAAGCACACAGTCCCCCATACAAACTAATTATGTCTGCAAGCAGACAGCTCTTAAAGAGACAGTACCAGAGGTTCTAAAACACTCACTGATAAATGGCTTAAACGCCAAACACCATTCAGGCTTGGAGCTTCAAGCAAGCTCCTGGAAGTCTTTTGGGAACCCCCATTTGCAGGGGGTTACACCCTTCCTGTTTGGGAAAGCTTGACGCCGTCCATGCAAGTACCCCATAGGTTTTAACTGCAACCATATACATTTGCATTAGGCTCACACATGTAATCATCAGTCAATATATAATTTTACCAAGAACACATTTCTGAAACATTGCAGTACGTCACTCTTTACACAGTATTACATACACATTGTACTCAAGTTATTACCTCTTGTACATGAAACCTATAGAGAGGGGGCCCTTCCCTATCAGTTACCTTGGGGCTGGACAGGGCAAGGGCACCATACCTAGAGGGCAACACAAGTAACTTGGAGTTAGCACTGACGCTCAGTTTGGGCAATGAGCTGGGGACACATACACTCTTTTATGGACAACATTGAGAGGCAAGTCCACGGCCTCCCAAGGGAATCATAACTGAGGTGCACCACAGGCTTTACAGCTCGACCAGTCTTTCCAGGGGAACTGTTACAGTCTCTGCACTCTGAGCCTCATTTTCAGCATTGTCCTCACTTGTCAGGAGTCTCCATGGGGTAGAGAGGCTAGAACTTGGGGTACTTTCAGCTCCAGGAGTTACAGTTTCTGAGTCCACAACATTTGGCTCACATGGAGAGCTTTGGACACTGGCAGTGGACTGTCAGGGCACTTTAATACTTTTCTTGTTCTGGTGTATCATCTGACCCAATCCATCATTTTCCTCCCTGAAAGCTCAAACAGTTCAACCATGCACAATGATTCCATTTCATCTGATCTGATGCTTTGCACTTCACTTTCTGGGGACATTGGCTCCAGGACGAAGCTGGGGGCTTGGACAGTCCAGAAGGCCCAGCTTCATCTCCAGTATTGACTAGGGATTGCCCAAAACAACTGACTCAGTTCGTAAGAAGGATAGTATTCAAAGTCACTCTCACTTTCTTCCGATATGGACTGACAGTCATGCTCAACTGGGACTTGTGGAGGGAACACTTTAACTTTGCTTCTGTAGGTGCAGACTTTCTTGATCTTTTAGCAGCAGCTCTAGTCACTGGTCCAGAGGGGGCATCTTCTAGGGCTCAGACTCACTAAGATTTGTCCAATGGGCAGTAAATGATTTCTGTGCATTGTTTTTACATCTTTGAATTATTCTCAGGCCTTACTTTGTACACTGGCAGATCATCTAGTTTGCCCACTACAATGTGAGGGAGATGGTGCCATCTGTCAGCAATCTCTGTGCTTGCCATGCAGTCCCAGATTTCTTAGCAATACCGATCTCCTCCTGGAGTTCCTGTGCTTTCACCTTTTTATCATACCTTTCTTTGTTGGCCAGATTTCTTTGGCAGCCATGGTTTGAGCCAGTTGGTACGATGAGTTAGCTGGGCCTTTAACTTTTGCACATACTGTAAATAGTTGTCAGCTTGAACCCCATCAGGAGACCCAAACACACATCTACCGGTAGTCGGCTTTCTTCCAAACATCAGGCTGTAGGGGGAACCCAGTGCATCACTTTGGTGCAGTTATAAGCATGTACCAGGGTGCTAATTTGTTGGCTCCATCTAGTCTTGTCCTTGGGCAGGGTGCCTAGCATATCTAGCAAAGGGTTGAAAACGCTCAGGCTGTGGGTCCCCTGGGGTGGTAAGGAGTGGTTCTGACTTTCACTCCCCCACAGAGAGAAAGCATCTTTGATCAGACGACTCTCAAAGTCTCTCCTTGATCAGAATGGATTCTTGTGGAGCCCCATAGTGAACAAAAAAAGTTTTCACAAGTACTTTGCTACAGTGGATGCTTTCTGGTCTTTGGTGGGGAAAGCTGGGCATATCTCGTGAAATGGTCAGTGACCACCAGCACATTACTGATATTTCTTGATCTGACTCCAAACTCAGAAAATCAATACAGACCAGCTCCATGGGTGCACTGGGTGGTTATGTTAACAAGGGGGCAGCCTCTGGGGCAAAGCTTTCCTCTGTAAGCAGCGACTACAAGTTCGGAATGTGTTGCTCCACATCAGCCCCCATCTTAGGCCAATAGAATCTGGATCTCACCAAGTCAAGTGTTCTGTCTATACCAAGGTGCCCCATGTGGTTGTGCAAGGACCTCAATACTAAGTCTCGAAGGCAGTGGGCAGCACCAGTTGTTGTTTGTCTACTTGTCCCCCTGTCTACTGTTTCTCTGTATAACAGTTTATTGACAGTTCTCACTTAGGACCTTCTTTGTATAACAGTGCAGTTCTCAAATCAGTGGAGCGTAATTTGTGCACATCTTTTCCTGCATAGAGGCTTCTAAAGCTGATTTGATCATAGGATCGCGGGATTGAGCCCGATACTGTCATTGTCCAGCTGAGGCAGTGCACCAATGTCTATTGCAGAAAAGTGGCAAAGCAGCAGGTATGCAATTCTCAGAGGGTCCCAAGCAATCCACCATGCAGTCCACTGCGTCTGAGGACATTTGTTCCTCCCTGTCAAACTTCACAGAGTGCCCGAATGTCAGGTTCTGCCAATCGGACCCAGTCATTCTGGGAACAGGCCCGGAGAGAGCATCAGCATCTATGTGGTTCAGACCTGCCGTGATTCGAGAGCATAGTCATATGTAGATAATGCAGAAAGCCACCTGGGCCAGTGGCATCCAACTTAGCTGAGGTCTGCACATAGGTCAAAGGATTATTGTCAGCTTTTACTAGTATTTTAGCCCCATACAAGTACTCATGGAATTGGTCAACAATAGCCCACTTCAAAGCTAGGAACTCTAACTTATGTGCAGGATAGTTCTTTTCAGATGGGGTCAGGCTCCTACTGGCAAAGCCACTGGTCTCAGGCCATTCTCGTGCTTTTGGTACAACACAGCCCCCAACCCTTGCAAGCTAGCATCAGTGTGCAGGACGAAGGTTTTCTGATCAGCATAGGCCAGCACTGGAGCATGGATAAGTTGATATATGATCTCATGAAAAGCAGTCTCATCAATCAGAGTCCAGCGGCCCCAAATACTTCACTCGGATGAAAATACACTCTTTCAGTCTTGAGGACGCTGACTTTGGTATTTTTGTGGTTGGGGATACCCTGAGTAAGGTTACAAGGGGGATCACTCTTGGAATAGTCCTTGAAACCGATAATAACCACAGAATCCCAGGAATCTTTGCAGTTCTTTAGATTTTGGCTGTGCAGGTGGTCAAGGCCTCAACTTTACTTGGGTCGGTCTCTATTCCTCGGTGGATACTATGTGTCCCACATACTTTACTGATGTTTGGAAAGAATTGACACTTATCAATGGACAGTTTAAGGCCAAAGTCCTCCAGTCGGTCCAATACCTTAAATAATCTGCTCTCATGTTCCTCCAGTGAGCTGCCAAACACAATAACATCATCTAGGTATACCAGGCACCTAGTAAGTTCATGTCCCCACTGCACGCCCCTCAATCGCTGAAAAGTGGCTGGGGCACCTGAAATCCTTTGAGGCATCCTCATGAATTCATAGAAGCCAAGCTGACAGATAAAGGCTGTCTTCTCACTGTCCTCTGGGGCCATCGGGATCTGTAGTACCCACTGCGGAGATCCGACACAGAGAACCACTTGCTCTCGCTTAGGCAGTCCAAAGCATCCTGAATGCGGGCATTGTGTACTGATCAGGATAGTCCGCTTGGTTTAAGGTGCGATAATCCACACACATCCTTACTGTCCCATTCTTTTCCTCACTACCACAATGGGGGAAGCATAAGGGCTCTGGACTTGTATTACACCAGCAGCTAACATCTCTTGCAGATGCCGCCTCATCATCTATGTCAGCAGGTGCCAGGCGCCGAGACCTCTCATGAAATGGTCTTTCGTTATGCAGTTGATATTGTGCTCAGCCCTTGCACGATCCTACATCCCATTCCTTTAAAGAAAACACCTGGTCTCTGGGCAAGCTTCTCACTGATCCTCACTTTCTATTCAGCTGGCAATGGGGAGTCACGAATCAAACAAGTCAGGCGTTACTATGTCATTCTTCCTCGACCCTGCTGCTGGGTAGCACTGCAGTGTCTGCACAATGCACACTAGCAGGATGCAACCTCTATTTACCTCGAATGTCTCTTTCAGACACATTATGAACTTGGACCATTACCCTTCTGGCATAAGCATGGGCTCTAGCGGCAAAATACTAGGCTTGACCAGCAGTCCTCTGGCAATTTTCCATCGCCTGGTGCATCCAAAATTAATATTTTATTATTAACATCCTTTCTGATACGGACCTCTCCCTGTAGGTACACTGGCATTTGGCCAGGATCAGAGACTCAGGATCCTTCTTCCATACAATTCGACCGGTTCCTCTGGTTCTATTTTTTCAGCATCTCTGTGCCCTCATTGGCCTTCTTAATTAAAGCCGAACTCTTAAAGCTCTACTAGTCTTTGACCCCTGTTTTCATAACATAACTGTGCCAGCCTTCCGAACATATGAGCATTTGTTCCAATCAACAAAGGACGCCATCATACAGTCCAGTGGGGGACACTAAGGCTAGGGTCTCTACTTGTTCGGCACCCAGCCACGGAGGTGGGGAAAGACAGCCAAATTCGGATGTACCCGGAATAGGGGTAGGCCTTCTCACTTAACCCCCATACATGCAGTCCTTCTAATGGTTGTAAGGGTACATCTGACAAATGCTTCTGATACCAATCTTGGAACATAATTGTCACTTGGGAGCCACTGTCTAATACAGCTCTTGTAGACACTCCATTCACCTTTACAGTGGTCTCCATGGAGGGACCCACTATTCTGGACCAGTCTGGAGAGGCGGTAGTGGGGCCTGGCAACTGACCTTGCCACAAAAGACGTGAGTTAGCATTTTGGTGCCTCACTGGGATCATTTGTGCACCTCTAACCACTGATTTGTTCTCCAAGCTCTCCTTGTAGCCTATATGCAACTTTGTCAGTGTCTTTGGGACCGCATTCTCTTCATGTGCCCATCCTTCCCACAATTATAGCAAAACATACTTTCTGGAGTTTGAGCTGGCCGAGGAGCCACACTGGGAGCCAGGGCGGGGTACTACTAACTGGAAACCTTGGTGCCATCTCTGTCGGCGTGATAAGCATTTGGAGACATCTCGTCAGTTTCTCACTTCCATGGTCAGGGAATTGTTTGGAGCTGTTATCAGCAGGAGATACATGGGTGGGTACCCCACCCCATAGCAGAATGACCAGTCGGATATAGGTCAGGGCCGTGACTTGAAAGCGTGACCTTCTTAAAGGGACTGTTTTGAATTCCTGATCTCTCTCAACAGTTCGCCCATTGTGGCATATCTTTTTCTTGTCAGAGCACTCATTGACTGTCAACCTCTGCCCTGAACTTCACTTGATGGGTCACCTCAGTCACTCGGTCGTAGCAGTAGCTATTGGTGCAGGTCCCTCCCGAGGTCGCCTTTTCTCAACTCCTCGAATTTCTCTCATTAACTCATCATAGGAGGGTGGGGATTCCAGTCGATTTGCCAGGCGTAACTGAAGCAACAGCAGTTCTGAGAAGGGGGCAGACTTACGGATCCTGTCCAGCCTGGTTCGGTCCAGTTCAATCGCTGGCAAACTACCCTTTCTGAGGCATTCTTGCAACAATTTTTCCAGCCGAGATACATACACAGACAACAACTCCCCTTGGTACTGTTGTGCATCTCTTACTCTCCACCATAGGTCCTCATCAGAATCTGGGCTCCCATACACATTCTCCAAGGCCTCAAGATAGGCCTGTGCAGTCACTTCAGGGTTACTGGCTCTCTTAGCACAGATGGTAGGCAGCAGGACCTCGGAGGCCTCACTAACCCTCTTTCACTTTTCGGCTTCCGAGCATTGCCATTCTAGCACTTGGGGCAACATAGTTCATCCAGGTCTCCCAGTCATCCTCCCCTTGGGGGTGGGAGGTGCAGAAGATCCTCAACCTTCGTAAGAGTCGGACTAATGGCAGGTGCAGAAATAGGAGTCTGCATTGGTTCAGCCAGCATTACGGGTACTGGAGCGGGAGGGTGTTGGGGAGAACACCCGGGTGGCAAGAATAGTTTCCTCAAGTCCTCCACAGTTTTCCCTTCCCCCAGCAACCATTTAGCAAATTTCTCCTCAAAAGTTTCAGACAGTGGTGGGGGCTCATTCCCCCCGGGTCTTTACTGTACTTAGTTATCACTCTCTAGGCAGTGAGGGCTCCTCTGGGGTAATGGTCTGTGGCACTTTGAAGCTATCTATGGGATCCTTAAACTCTACTAGGGCCAGGAAAGTGTGGGTGAGCAGATTAGCATGCCGACCCACCACCACAGGGTTTTGTAAACCTTCCACCTTGGAAAGTACTCCTGTACAGTGTCTGTATTGATACCCAGGGGATGTCCAGGATAAGCATAGCATTTTGGGGGTCAATCTCCTCCCAGTACACCACTCCACCAGCGGTGCTCAGCCACTTCTGTCGGGTACCATTTTTTTTCTTAACAGTGGTTCATAAATATGGCCACTAGAGGACACACAATCCCAGCGTGCCTCCAAGATGTAACCCCTAGATGGCGCTATCCCAGGGGCTACTACCCCTGCCTGATTTGCCACCAACAGGTTGAGAGGCCTGATCCAATGGCGGGTGCCTCCACCCAGAGGTCAGGGTTTGCAATAGTTAAACTTACTTTGGTCACAGCCCCTGGGACACTGCAACCCCCTTTCTTCCCACTAGTGGCCCACACAATATATCAGAATTACCTTCACAGTATACACTTACCCCCAGGGCTGGTTCAGGCACTGGGACCTCCTGTAAAATAAGATACAGTGCAACAATCACAGTACAATACTTTAACATAGACAAATACCTCAGGCAGTATAACTTTGCTGAAACAAGCAGCTCTGATTTATTTAGGGGGAATATAACAAGGACAGGGGGAAATCAGGTTAATTAGCTTATCACTTTACTCATCTACCTATGGCTCTGTGCACAGGCCTATCCCTACCAGTTACTGTCCCTGGGTACCCAAGCCCTAGTAGCTAGTCCAAACCGTGGCAGCTGGTAGGGGCCTTTCCACAAAGAAAAGAAAAATTAGTTTAAACAGTCAGCAGTATAGTGATTCCATTTTGATTCAATGTGGCAATTCAACAGGAGCGACCCTGAATTAGTACTCACGACCTCCAAACAAGATAGGGTCCTTCAAGTCAGCAGGGCTACTCTTGAGCTCCACGACTCCTCACACATTTATATGGCAAACTGCAACAGGCAAAATCCTTTAATGGCAGCAGGATTCACTTGAGCTAACCAAGCCTCCTCCTCACACATTTATGGTGAACAGTAACAGGCAAAGTCCTTTAATGGCAGCAGGATTCACTTGAGGATACAAGCCTCTTCACACATTTATATGGTAAAACAGAAAGTACTATACCAGGCAGGTCTGCTTCTCTATCCCGATCGCAATTACTGCACAATACCCGGACAACACACAGCAGATTCAGTTCCTGACAGACCGAGTGCAATTCAGCAATTTCTCCAGTCTTCTACAGGGTGAGCCTGGTTTCTACTCTTCAGATATCCTTTGATTCTCTTCACAGGATGGATTCAGTCCTAACAAGCAGTTACACAAGCTGCAGACTGGAACTCTGGGCCTTACACACCGTTCCCGACTAAAACTGCACACTGAAAAGCACAGGCTCCTTCCTTCTTCACTGCCAGAGCTCAACTGAAACTCCAACAGACAAACCGGGCGCCCTTTGAGTTCCTCCCAGTTCTTGACTGGATTGGCTGTCACTCACAATAGACTGCTCCTGTTGGTCCAAAAAGGTGCAAGTCTAAACTACATCTCCCAGAGTCACTGCCCATACAATCCTCTTGTGGCTGGCTCAGATTATGAGTCCAAGTTCTGATTCGTCCAAGGCACCATTTAGAGCTAACTTACCCACACTGATTGGTCCAGTTCAGCAGTTCAAAACCAGAATGGGAACTAGGCAGACACAGTTCTGACTGCAAGAAAGCAGGTTAGACAAACTGTAATTTCATTATTACTCTAAATGGTTTCTGTCAAACAGTTACATCTTTCAGATAGGTTCCTTTGCACTCCTAGTGACTGCAAAATGGAGTGAATCGGCAGCAGCTCGAGTGGTACTCAAACAGAGAAGCACACAGTCCCCCCATGCAAACTAATTATGTCTGCAAGCAGACAGCTCTTAAAGAGACAGTACCAGAGGTTCTAAAAACACTCACTGATAAATGGCTTAAACGCCAAACACCATTCAGGCTTGAAGCATTCAAGCAAGCTCCTGGAAGTCTTTTGGGAACCCCCATTTGCAGGGGGGTTACATGTGTAAAAGAGAGGATAGTTTAATTTTAACAGGTTCTGCATCCATTGACTTTTTCAAAGAAGCAGTCAGAGCTTGCCTAACTTGCCAAAATTTAAAAGCGTTCCCACTGGACTCAGGCATATTATGAACCAACTGTGAATAGGATAGGGCCCTAACCTGTGGGGCTATATCTTTTAATTTAAGCCCTGGTAGTGGGGCCCAGAATGTAAGAGAGATAGGAACATTTTGAATCTGAAAGTGGGGATTGCTCACCAAGAGCTGCTCTAAAGACTTATGCTAATCTAGTCCCATGGAATGTTGACTCTGATGTAGAGCTTTAAGGGACCAGCCTATTGGAGTATGTCTTAATATCTTAGCATTTAATTTCGGCGAGGTATAAACTAAAGCAGAGAGGGTGCAGGCACACCTAGCAGCTCATACCTCCTCAATTTCCATCCAAAGAGGCCAATATGAAGTAGAATCTGTTGCATTTACTGGGCACATGCAGTATGCCAATTTACTAATATGGGCAGCCACATAGTATTTGAAGAAAGAGGGAAGGGAAAGACCCCCATGTATTTTGGAGGCTGTGAGTTTGAAGTAAGCTCTTCTAACTCCCTTCCCCTTCCATATAAATTGATTTAATAACTTTTGTAACTTAATGAACCAAGATTTAGGCAAATAAGACCCTAACATGCTCAGAGGATAAAGAATCCGGGGCAACACATTCATTTTGACAGTGTGAATTCTGGCCTAAAGAGATATAGGTAATGTCCCCCACCTAGCCAGGTCATCTTTTATAGTGCTTAGTAATTTGGAAAGGTTTTCCCTTACCATTATTGCCATATCCCTCAACACCTTAATGCCCAGATAAGTCAGGGAGTTAGGCTCCCAGTTCAGGCCATGAGCCCCCATGTCACTCAATAAACATCTCCCATTTAGAGGAAATATTTAGTTTTAGAGATGTTGAGTTTATAATAGGATACTCTGGAAAATTGTTTGATTTCTTGCAATAAAGCTTGTATACTGGTAGCAGGGTTCTCAATATGTAATAATAAATCATCAGCATATGCTGAAATAAGATGTTGTTTGTTGCCTATTGATATACCCTGGATGTCGTGGGAGGATAGCAATCTTTGAATCAAAGGCTCCAAATAAAGATTAAAAAGAAGGCGAGAAAGAGGGCAACTCTATCTGGTGCCGTGGGATAAGGGAAATGAGTTGGAAAGGATCCCATTGCACCAGATTCGGACAGTCTGGGAAATATATAGTAGTTTGACCCAGCGAATAAACCCGTTGAAAAACCAAAACATGATAGGGTAACAAAAAGAAAATCCCAAGAAACCCGATCAAAAGCTTTCTCTGCGTCTAATGCCAAAAGGGCAGCTGGTATATCTGAGTTTCTAGTAAAAGCTATTAGATGTAGTAATCTACGCATGTGATCAGTAGAAGATCTACCAGTCATAAAACCCACTTATACATCACTAATGAGCTTATTCATCAGGGGCCCAAGATGATTCGACAACACTTTAGCTAATATTTTTATATCCACATTTAATAATGAAATGGGACAATAATTTTCAGGGCACAAAGGGTCCCGATCCGGTTTGAGGATTAGGGTAACCAGTGCTTCAAGAAAACTATTATCCGAGAAACCCTCTGTATACCAAGCATTGAAAACCTTTGTCAAAAAGGGTATAAGGTCTGTAGTGAAGGCTTTATACAAGTTAGTTGAAAGGCCATCCGGTCCTGGAGATTTGTCAGGGGAAAGCTGAGTAATAGCCTGTTTGACCTCCCATTCTTGGGTGGGAAGTTCCAGGAGAGAGAAGTCTCCTGGTGAGAGCTTTGGAAGGGTGACTGAATCTAAGTACCTTTCAATATCTTCCTGCACTAATAATTCTGTTATTGGAATTGCATATAGGGTTTGGTAATATTGGCAAAACTACCACCCTTCTTATACTCACGTCAGATACGCTAGTGGCTATGGACTCCGGTCTTCTCACCAGGGCAATTTTCATTGACGTGACTAAGGTTTTTGATTTAATTGATCACTCTATCCTTCTAGCCACCCTTGGATTATTAGGTGTCTCGACTAATGTTGGAAAATGGTTCCGGAACTACCTATCTGATAGGTCCCAATTTGTGAAATACAACTCTACCCTCTCAGACAAAACCACTATCAACATTGGGGTGCTGCAAGGATCCATCCTTGGGGCTCCTCCTTTTCTCTCTTTTTCATAAATAACATCTCTACCGACCTCTACAGGACAAACTCCCTGTTGCATGCAGATGACATTGTTCTGTATGCTAGCGCAGAAAGCATTGATGAAATAAACAATATACTCTCTCTTGACTTCCAGCTAATACAGGAGTGGCTATTTACTCACAAACTTGTACTAAATGAGTCTAAAGCACAAGCTATGCTCTTTGGATCAAATGCAAAGCTCAAACATGCCAACACTAAGTTTAAAGTCACCTCCTTAAATGGATCAGTAGTTGGGGTAGAAAATTCATTTAAATATCTAGGAGTCAGCCTTGATCCATCTCTAAATTTCAACTTACACATCAATCAGATCTGCAAACTGGTCAACTTCAAACTTGGAATAGCCTCCTGAACCAGCTATGTGCTCACTCCCTTAGCAAGGCTTGCCATTGCCCGTGGAATACTCCTACTATCACTTACATGTGGTGCCACAACATATGCCTCTACGTGAAACTCAATCCTAAAGAAATGGGATGTTACATATAACAACATATGTCGCTATGTATTCTCCTCACACTGACTGAAACACCACTGTTTCCTCTATTCTGACCTGGGATGGCTTCCTCCTGCAGAACTAAGGCTTCATGCTTATGGCTGTATCATTGACAATATGGTCCACCTACAAATACCTAAATCCCTGGCAGGTCTCTTCCAAATCCTGTCACCTTGCTATGGGCTACGGTCTGCTAACCAAGCCCCCATCTTCATTCCCAGACACAACACCTCTAAAGGTGCTAGTGCGTTCGCCTGCCATGCCCCTAAATACTGGAACTCCCTTCCACTAGCTTTGCGCCGATCACCATCTCATGTGTCATTCAAAAAAGGGTTGCGTAATTATCTTGATACTTCCCACAGGTGCTCCGGTTTCAAACATCCCTAGCTCTCCCTTCCCCGGCCTTAGCTCTCCTTTGACATTTTACTGATTCTGCCCCTCTATACTCAACACACTTTTCCTCTGCCTATCTGACCCATCTCCCACCTTGCTTCACTCTCATCCCCTATTCTTCTCTCTTTACTTCTATCACTTACTATTATCCCTCCCATAAGCTAACTATTTTCTAGCCCTTATTAGCACTAAAGTGTTCAACCTGTCATGTTTTCTCAAACAAATTGTGGCATAGTTTTTGGTTATTGTACGGTTCCTGTTTTATTTCTTCCCACACTAGTATTGCAACCTCCTTATTATATAGCTTCCTTTTGTAATTTGCTTGTATGCTATTGTAAACTGTTTTCTGTACCTGTATTGGAATGTCCTCTCTGTATTGTTGTACTGTACCCTCCCAGGTAGTGCCTGAAAGTAGTCATTGCTATAGCTAGTGCACTTACCCGGTAAACAAAAACTAAATAAAATAAAATAAATGAAAGAAAGAATTGTTGAGTACCTACTGGCCAGCAGGGCACAGGACCCAAGGCAGCACGTATTCACAGCTGGAAGGTCATGACAGACAAATCTAATAGATTTTTTGACTAGGTGACCAAAGTAGTAGACCAGGGAGGGGCTGTGGATATGGCCTACCTAGACTTTAGCAAGGCATTTGACACAGTCCCATACAAAAGATTAATAAACAAGTTAGCTACCCTGGAAGTGGGTCCCAGGGTGGCAGCCTGGGTAACAAATTGGCTGGACAACAGGACGCAGAGGATATTAGCAAACGGAGTACACTCTGAACAAAGGGGGGTTACTAGTGGGGTACTGTAGGGTTCAGTACTGGGACTGGTCCTCTTTAATATCTTTATAGGTGACATTGTGAAGGGGCTGGAAGGAAAAATATGCCTCTTTGCAGACTACACAAAGATCTGCAACAGGGTTGATACACGGGGGGGGTGGTGGAAAGGATGAGAAGGGACTTGGCAAGGTTGAAGGAATGGTCAAAGGTATGGCAGCTTAGATTCAAGGCAAATAAGTGTAAAGCAATGCACCTGGGAAAAAAACCCAGGGGTAGAATACACAAGGGGGGGGGAGGTACTAACAAGAACAAAAATGGAAATGGATCTGGGGGTGGTTCTATGTCATAACAGTGACCACGGAATAACAATCGCCATTTAAGCAAGTGTACATCACCGAAAATGAATTATGGCAATGTACACTAGCAGCAACTAGAAACATGGCAACTGGTTTTCTATGCTATGTGGGGGGCAAAGCCCCCCAAATCTCCCAACTTAAGGATTCTCAGCTCCAGGGGGGTTCATGTTGGGGTGTGTGTAAAACTTAAAAAAAATCAAAACTCTGACCTGATGCAAAAACGATTACGCCCAGAACCAAACATGGCACCCTCCTAACCCCAGCCTACCACCTACCCACCATGCCACATGGCCAGTTCAGCAGCCGACCACCGCACTACTCCCCACATACCCTCCCTCCCATTCCGCCCATCATGCAACATGGCCCCCCCCACATGCATATATATATAGTGACATCCTTACGCTTTACTTGCCTACCCCTGTATCTGGTCACTAAGCTGCCAGGTTACCCAGAACACAGGCGCCATGACTGAGTCGTACTTTTTGAAAGCACTCAATCGCAGTCACCTTGTTCACTGGATACCCCTGGGGGTAGTTATATTAGATGACTTTAAGGTAGGCAAGCAATGTGAGAAGGCAGTAAGGAGGGCTGGGGGGATACTGGGATGCATAGGGAGAGGCATCACCAGTAGAAAACAAGAAGTTGTTATCCCTCAATACAGACAGTTGGTGAGACCCCAGCTGGAGTACTGCATGCAGTTCTGGAGACACCATCTCCACAAGGACATAGACTGGATGGAGGCTGTCCAGAGGAGGGCAACTAAAATGGTGCACGGTCTGCACCAGAAGCCATATGAAGAGAAACTAAAAGAGCTTAATATGTATACCCTTGAGGAAAGAAGGGAGTGGGGGGACACAATAGAATTTTTCAAGTACCTCAAAGGAATCAACAAAGTCCAAGAGGGTAACATCTTTCAGAAAAAGAGATGTGCAAGAACAAGGCTGAACAATCTGAAGGGGGGGGGAAGATGGCTCAGGGACAACATGAGGAATTATTCTTTCATGGAAAGGGTGATGGATGCATAAAATAACCTTCCTGAGGAGGTTGCGGGGTCAAAAACAGTGGGGGAATTCAATAATGCATGGGACAGACATAAGGCAATCCTAGTGGGGGGTAGGAGGAGGTAGGCTGTTGGTTAACTAGGATCTGTAGCTTATCCAGTAGGTAGGGATGTGACCAGACTAGGTGGGCCAAGTGGTCCTTATCTGCCGTTAAAGTCTATGTTTCTATGTTACATGTTAGGCATACTGTACAGGGTATATTGTGTTTCATGAAATGACAAGAAAAAATCTAGAAATCTCATTGGCCAAGAGGCATCAGCTAACCATACATTAAACCTCTATAAGTGCACAGTCATCCTGGTCCAAAACCACATCACACAATGAGCAAATCAGTCCTCCTACAAGTTACAACCAGAACTATCTTCCATCAATATACCTACAATCAGAATTGATCTTTCATCACAAACATGGCTGCTACCTTTACACTGTAAAAACTTTCAACTGGGCCATAAAAATAAAACTACCCTAAATAAAAAATAAAACAAATTAATTAAATGTTGTCTCCCTGATCATCACACTCTCTTTAGACACATAAACAAATTAGAAACATTAAGTATTGTTAATAGTTTTCATTGCAACTGTTTCTTTGCTGACAATGAAAATTCCCCCTTCTATGTTTACCTGCTCATCAGAGAAATCTCTTCTGCTTGCTCTGACAGTGAGATAATTGAGGCTCTGGCTTTAGGTGAGGCCTTTGTTGTACTGTGTGTCTACAGTATGCTAGCAGAGGAACATTCTGCCAATGGAACTTTGTAGAATTTTAAATCCATGTAGTCCATGTTAAAAATTCCACGATAACCATTCCATATCTTGAATGTGGGGAAAGGAAACAAAAAACAGGATGAGGAAAGTAGGCAATAATACTTCATAAACAAAGAGAAAAGTTGAGAAAACACAGTTACATAGGCAGAGGAAGATCCAAACTGCTCAAATTCATTCCCGAAGTTTATAAATGCATTTACATATGAAACGTATGTGGGTGTTCTCAGATGAAATCTATCACCCCCCTCCCGACCAAAACCAAAAAACAAAAGGCAGCCTGGCAGGTTTAAAGTTTTGAACACATTTCCATTGAGAGACATTACTTGTATTGATTTAAAATGCAAGGTAACATGTTTTTTTTCTTATTAACTTTTCACCTCAATCCTATAGCAGTTTTCATCTTAAGTACTAGACCAAGCTACATAAGTTAAAAATGAAAATAAAGAGAATGTTGCCTTCAATGAAGCTATATTACTACAGTGTAATGAAAATAACAGTTTTAAACACTGCTTATTTTTATTTTCACCTAACACTACTAATAAATACTTTTACTGCAAAGTACTAGTTAATCTATTGCTGAAATATGCTATGTATGCATTGATAGGGACTACATTTTTTCAGTTTTTAAAAGTTTTAGAGTTAATGTATATGTATTTGAAAATAGTAAAGAAGTTTTAATCCCTATCAGAGTGACTCAAACTATTTCTTCTATGATGGTGGCCCATTTAATAAGTGTGATATGCCACTCCAGGGTGTGCATTAAAGGATTGCAATGCAATTCCCAGGGGCATAAGGACACTCGGCCTTTAGACTTGTGCCTTAGCACACCCCTGTGACATGCATTACAATCTTTTAATGCACTTCCTGTTGTGGCTTATTACTTACATGAAACATTGCCCTCATTTAGATTGTGTTCAGAACTGACTTTGCAATTGCTGTGTTAGTGACATCACAATCTGTTGTGATGGCAATCACCATGATGCCGTAAATAAAGGTACTATGAGGTTTACTGTGGACAGCCGGATGCTTTTTATTTTATACAGACTTTCAGGAAAGGCTATCAAGATGTGTATGAAACCCTGGAAAGAAAATTAAAAAAGAAAAGAAAAGAAATTCTCTACATATTATAATAACTGAAACATGTTTAACAAAGTACATAGTTTGTATAGCTGCTAAAAATGCACTATATAAACTAACAGTCTTCTATCATGAGATGGAGCTTATTGGTACTTTTGTTGGTTAAGAACAAGCTGACATCATGGAGGTGCTATTATTATACTTAAAGGAAGAAGTTATTGAGATAGTTTCAGTGTATTAAATGATAATCTTTTTAGAAGTATATTATTGTAACACAATTGTACCCCTCCCCCCCAAAAAAAAAACAGTCATGGTAAGTGTTTGTAGAAATGAATTGAGGTTATTCAAATAATTAATACAATATTAAATAATCAAAAGGCAAAGCCTGTGGTTTGATTCTTAGAAGCAACCAACCAGCCACCCCTTTTCTGGGCTGTATGTAACCAGCTTCCTTCAGATTTATTCGGAGGCTCCTTTTTCTTTGCTGCAGCAAGAGGCTTTGCTTCCCTCCCCTCCTGTAGTTGCTGTTTCCCACTCAGTTGTTTTTGGCCTTTCTGCTTCAGTTTTACCTTCTGCAGCTCTAGGTTAGTATTTTAATTGTTCATCAGATTGTAACTTTTACTTTCTGCTTTCTTAGGGCAGCCACTCCAGCTGATGTTTGCCCTCATGCAACTCTGTGCTTACTTGCAATGCGTTTTCAGTGTGCTATGTTCTATGTTCTGCCTCTGTTATGCTGCTGTATATCATGTCTGTTGTCACAGTCTGTCCCACCTGCTTTTCATATCCAAACTTTTGCTTCCTTTTTACTGATTTACCTGCTGTTCTTAGCCAACATGTACAACCGTTTCACTGCAGTTCCTCAGCATGCATTACATATGGGATACAAGATGGATGGGCATGTAATACACAATATATTTGAATGAGTGGATATTGACCTCAGGTAACCTCATAAATGGTGGAGCATAGCAGAGTCATGAGTTATGGTTCCCGAGGTCACTATACAAGAGATCAAATATCTTGTGTATGATATGCCTGGCCATCACATGTGATTTATACAATAGGGCCTTTTTTGTCCTATAGGGATGTTTTGGGGTTGGGTTTGATTTTATGTTGGGTTTTGTTTTTCTTTTTGGTGTTGTTCTGTGAGTGCTGTGTGTCTATGAATGGACTGGTTTGTGGTGTTCTGGTTGGCTGCTTTTGTGTTATGAATGATTTTATTGTGTGTGTTCTGATTTTTTGGCTGGGTTTTGTCATTTGTTTTTTTCTGTGCTGTCTTTTGCTAGGTTGTTTTTTCATTGGACGAAGACTTGTTGTGGGGGGTTTATGTTACGGCAGCGCATATAAACCGAGTTCGCGTTCGCTATTGTCACTTGAGTTTATTTTATTTCTTGGAGTTTTTATTTCATTTTTTGGAGTTTCTACCTCCTTGTGGACATGTATTTGTAATGTGGAGGTGAATATTTGTGTCCTTTATTTGTAGTTTGTCACAAGTTTATTTGACAGTGCGGTCTCTGGTTTATTTCTCTGGAGGTACTTTTCTCTTTTCTTTTATCAGATTTCTATTATATTTTGTTTTATTTTTGTTTCTGTCCCAGTTTCTTTCATTTGGGTTTGTGTTTCTTTGTTTTCTAATTTTTTTTCTGTTATACTTTACTATTTTTTTTTTTTGGTTGCAGTATTTTTATTTTTACATTGTATATTTTGGTGTTGAAGGTTGGACTTCATTGCTTCTGCTGCCCTTATTGCTTGCTTTGCTTCACTCTGATTATGTGTGAGATGCGAAGTGTTTTACATTTTGTTTGCTGGTCTTTGGAAGTAGTCCCAGGATTGTTGGGGTGGTTCAGGCACTGTGAGAATATTTCAGCTGTGACATGTTCACTGTAAGTATAGTTGTCATTTATTTCACTGTGAACATGTCATAATCCTTTTATTTCATGGTAGTGCAAATACATAGATATAGTTCATCTGATATGGTCTCACCCATATTGTATAAATTCCATTGCGCCACCAGGCTCTGCCAACAGCTGCAATCACTTACCTCTGTCATTTCAACCAGCCTTTTCAGTCAGTCTGTTTCAGTATTTTCAAAGAGACTTGGTTGCACTATTGCTCCTGTATTTCTCATTATGGTTTACTGCTGCCTTTGATATGCATTCATATTTTCAGTACCTTGTCATTCAGTTATGTTTCTATCATACCAGTCCTTCTTCAGCCAAATAATTTGCCTGTTAGCCACATCAAAGTGCCGGAAAGCAATTGGTCTGTCGACTGTCATGCTGCTCACAAGCATTTGGCCTGAAGGCCTCATCACGAGGCTCATCGGTCCTTTTCTGCATCATGCCATCAGGCTTGACCAATGCATTTCTGCTGGCCGTTATCATCAAATTCACTCACTCCCTCCCCTTGAAGTCCACATCTTGAGGGTGAGTCCCTCATCACAGACATGTGTCCTTTTCAGGACGCTTGTCTCTTGCCGCACCTCCTGGCAGTCTCAGTGGCTAGTGAGAAGGACCTCTGCTCTGGGGGCAGCTTCACCCATGCAGACTCATTCTGATCTGTGTAGTATTTAAGATTTCAGGTGGTGAAACCCTAAGTCCACGTGGGTTCCTTTAGTTGCACAGACCAGTTGGCAGCTCCTCCAAAAGCTATTCTCCCTACATCTTCCTAAGGTCCACCTATTCTCATTCTGTATCCCCTTCCACTAGTTTCCAGTAATGGTTAGGCCTCCTCATGGTATCGAGGTTGGGTGCTAGTCTTTCAGCAGTCTTTTTCCCTCAGTCCACATTTTGGATGGCCTCTTTCCCTGAGGTACCTTTGTGGGCTTTGAGATCTCTCATGGCTCCTCCACAACATTATACCTTCAGAGAGATAAAGAAAGATTATTCCTCCAAATGTTTTTCCTGAATTTGAATTCATAATTAGCGCAATTAGACTAATTATAGTACCCATGCCAGGAGAAATGGCAAATGAGGCTGTTGATCCCTAGATATTTCTGGCACTGTTTTTTTTCTCTCCTGAGTGACGAATGCCATAAAGTAGTTGTCCAGCATGGAGATGTTGCAAAGTTTTACTTTGCCAGTGAAGTTCCGAAATTCGCCTTTGCAGATAACTTTCGTGAATTGTTCTCTTCACCAATTTGCAGCTTTGCATTGAATTTTCCTGAGGAAATGGCACTTGTTCAGGCAAAGTCAGGCGAAGTCATGGTGAAGTTACAACTTCGCCAACAAATTTGCATGACTTTGCCTAAAAAAAGTGCAACTTCATTTGTGAAAAACTGTGCGAAGTCAGCACTTTACACATCACGTATCAATTAGTGAAGTAAAATTTGCCAGCTTCACACATCTGTAGTCTATACTATTTACCCAGTATTAGAATTTCCACTGTGAGTTGGAGTTGGATGGAGTCCTGCCATCTCCTATACTTCTGCCATTCCCTCTTTCCTCTGGAAGTCACACCTCAGTCTACTATCACTCATCACCAGCTATGAGAAGTCTCTGTCATCACATTGCTCTTTTGCTTCTACAGTTCCAGCTGCACTATTCTTTTGGACTCCTTCTTAAGGTACCGTTAGCCAAAGGAATCATGTTCAACAGCACCCCTATGTGTGGAACCCTCCTCAAGCATGTTCCTTTCCCTTCCTGGTACCCTAGCAGGGTGGCAGTCTCTCAGGGCACTGAGAATGCGAATAGTTAAAGTAACTACAAATGACACTCAGCATCCAACCATACAACTAGTCTTCAGCTACTAATAAGTTGCACAAGAATTATGCCACATTGTGGTTGCATATGCCCATTAACATAGAAACATAGAATCTCTCAGCAGATAAGGACCTGATGGCCCACCTAGTCTGCCCTATTTTTCCTACCTATAGTGTTACCGCAGACCCTACTCGGTCTCTGGTCTCCCCTTCCCCCACTGTAAGATCCCTCTGTGTCTATCCCTTGTGTTTTTAAACCCTGTCACCATTTCTGCACCCACTACCTCTGCTAGTAAGCTGTTCCATACATCCACCACTCTCTCTGTGAAGAAGTACTTCCTTACATTTCCTCTGAGGCTCACCCCTTCTAACTTCATAGCATGACCCCTTGTTCTTGAACATCTTTTTCTGTGGAAAATGCTTCCCTCCTGTACCTTGTTTTTGCCTGTGTGGTAATAGATTGTCTCTATTATACCCCCCTTCCCTCTTTTCCTCCTCCAGGAAGTACATGTTAAGTTCTTTGAGTCTTTCCTCATAGGGCTTTTGCTGCAGGCCTTGCACCATTTTGGTTGCCTTCCTTTGTACTGCGTCCACCCTCCCTATGTCTTTATGGAGGTGGGGCCTCCAGAACTGTACACAGTACTCCAGGTATAGCCTAACCAGTGATCTGTATAGGGTATTATTACCTCCCTCCTTCTTCTGGTGATTCCCCTTTCCATGCAACCCAGCATTCTTCCAGCATTCCCCACTGCTTTGTCACACTGCTTCACTACCTTCAGGTCATCAGAAATTATCTCCCCTTGGTCCCTTTCCTCCTTTGTAACTGTTAATACCTCTCCTCTCAGTTGGTATGCTGCCCCTGGGATCTTGTACCCCAAGTGCATTATTTTGCATTTCTTTGTGTTAAAACCCAACTGCAGAGCCCTTGACCTATCTTCCAACTTTTCTAGATCACTTCTCATTTCTCCATTCCTCCCAGTGTGTCTACTCTGTTACAAAGTTTGTGTCATCTACGAACAGGTATGCTTTCCTTTCTGACCCTTCTGCAATGTCACTGATGAAGACAATGACGAGGACAGGCCCTAGTACTGATCCCTGTGGTACTCCCAGGTCACGTTACCTACTCTGGAGTGGTACGGGGTCAAAATAGCACTGCTGAAACAGTGCAGCAATAACCACACAGTATAAAGCAAGGCTGGATTTAGAGCAACAGGGGTATAATAGTTATAGAGAACTATTGCTACCCCTGTCACTCACTGTGGACTGGAGGAAGGAGTGAAGAATCCTCAGGTGTTGTGCCTGTTCAAGCCACTCCTGTGGTGGACTGGCTAAGGCACAGGCACCTGGGGCAGTGTGGACCTGGGGATTGAGGTTTGATTCCCTGTCCCCCAATCCTTTTTTATTTTTTCTTATGCTGCCAGATACTAAGTCTCCCCCCTCCCAAGTTTCCCCTTATCCCCTCGGTCCACACCACCTCAAAGTTAGTTATTTTAATTCTGGGGTGTGTGTGTGGAGCCCCCCCTGCAAAAACAAAACAAAAAAATCACAATTTGTGTTATTGAGATGTGTGGTTTGCACTATTTGTGATTTGGTCAATGTTTTTACTGACTTTGTTGTTAGCATATGCTGATATGACTGCGGCATTGTTTGCCGCGTGATTCTTCCTATGACATTATGACCATGTGCCCTCTGGAGTAACTGCCATTTACCAGCACCCTCTGATTCCTATTGCCCAGTCAATTTTCCATCTATTTTACTACCTTAGATCCTACTCCTAGGCTTCCCAGCATGTTCAACATCCTTCTATGTGGAATGGTATTGAAGGCCTTGCTGCAATCCAGGTAGGCTATGTCCACCGCTCTCCCTTGATCCACTTCCCTGGTCACCCAATCAAAGAACTCAATCACGTTTGTGTGACAGGACCTCCCCCCCTGTGAACCCATGCTGTCTCTGATCCTGCAGGTTATTGGTAACTAGGTATCCCCCAATTCTTTCCTTTAATAGTGTTACCATTACCTTGCCTATTACCGACATCAGGCTGACTGGCCTCTAATTTCCTGCCTCCTCCCCATTTCCACTTTTGTGGCATGGAACTACATTTGCCCACCTCCAGTCCCCTGGTACCACTCCTGTTTTTAATGACATGTTGAAAAGGGCTGTCAGAGGTGCAATTAGCTCCACTTTCCATTCCCTCAGTATCCTGGGGTCCTAGCCCCATTGCTTTGTCTACTTTTATCATTCATAGTTTCTAAGCACCCTTTCTTCTGTAAATTGTTCTGTGTCCACTTCCGTTCCCTTTATATCCTTGCCCTCTGCTCTAGGCCCATTTCCTTTCCCATCCTCAGTAAATACTGAACAGAAACAATTGTTTTATAAATCCACTTTTTGGTGGTCCTCTTCCCCACTGCACCCTCCTTCCCCTTTCCCCATTAATTTTAATATTTGAATAAACTGCATGTTTTTACTGTGACCAACCAAGGCAGCAGCATCAGTGCTCATTTTGGAGTTTGGATCTGAGAACACTGAATGGAGATGGATCTTGGCTGAAGTTAGAGAACAGTGAGAGGTGAGCCTTGGAGATGAACAGCACTCTACTACCCTACATCTGTGGCCTTCATCTGGTTCATTAATTGGTGAATGGGTGAGCCTGTTCACATCCAGATTAAACTCCATGCAGAACTATCTCTGCAACAGCCCAGGGCCCAGATTGTTGTGTTTGGTTTTTGTATGTAAGGGTTAATTAGGAGAAATCCACACCTTTCCTGTTTTAAATGCAATGCTAAAGGTTTAGAGAGCTCCACCCTGACTAATACACAGACAAATGTATAAGACATGTGATGCAATCTCTGTGTATTAGCTATGCTTGAGCTTGCTAAATCTTTAACATTGCATTAATAATAGGAGAGGTGTGGCCTTTTTCAAATCAGTAAGCTCTTCAATGGTCACCTGTGAGCCTCTAATGGGCCAGAGCACACTCTACGAAAGATGAATCCAGGGACTGGTTCCCACATGAGAAAGAAAGAAAGCAGTGGGACCTCAGCTCATATTGACATGTTAACATTTAAGGTGAAGTTACCTGACCAATGAGGGGGGTCACCTTGTCATTGATGGTCAGACTAATCATGGTTTGGCCAAATGATGAGACCAAAAACCCTTTTTAATTGTTCAAATGATTGAATGAAGGCAAAGTTAGAAAAAAGAGATAACTTAAATGAATAGTAAGCTTTAAAGCTGATTTTTTGGGTGACGCACTGGTACAATAACTGTTGGATTCTAGATCATGCTTTACAATGATCTAGGGATTTTAGGCTTCATTACACTCAACAAGGTTAAAAAAACTGCCACTGGTTTTGCTTGCCAGGACTTTAGAAGATAGTGGGCAGTATCATGAAAATATTGACTGAAGATGACGGATATCATGGGAAAATATTGACCCCAATTGATCAATTATTGACTAACAATAGTTATATTGTCTGACACCATTGGCTAGTGGTAATATAACTACTGTAAGTCAATAGTTTATCCCATGGAGACAAGATTTGTTCACTATATCCAAACCAATTTTGGTCAATATCTGTTGTATTAAACTTTTACTGAGTTATGTCAACACCCCCCCCCCCCCACAGGTCCCTTTTGTTTTGTTTTTTTGCAGTTAACCATTTTGTAAGTTTTTAATAAAATTATTCAAACAGCACATACAGGTCGTGTGATAAAAATACAAGGTCAGGTAGTAAAGCAGAGTGGTGTCATACATTTTCTTAATACATATTTGAATTTAGCTAAGGCAGAAAAACATGCATTGACATTCGTAAGTTTAGGCTTAAATGTGATATAACAGATGATACTGATTCACAAATATTTAGCTGATAATAAACAGGAAAAAGCATTATAATTTGCTCAGTTGTCAGTCTGCATAAATGAGCATTAAATGGTAAGTATCATGGTGTGCATAGCATATTTTTGCTGGTGGAATTTCTTACAGGAGGAGCTCTGTTGGTTATAGAGTAGAGATATGAGCCCCATATTATGTCATCATTTTTCAAGGTGTGAAAAGAAAAATGGGACATTTTTGAGTAGATGGTGAGATTTTCCATGGAGATTAGCCATTCTGAGAAAGTGGATATGACCTTAGATCTCCATCTTTGAAGGAGTAATTACTTTGCCTCAGTGGTGGCTATTAAGAACCATTGTTGGGAGGGAAGAGAACGCTGAGCTCCTACTGCAGGAATACCCAGCAATAACACTTCTGGAGCGGAGTGAATTCTTTTGCCAATAATTTTTGAGCAACACTGGATCACGTGTTGCCAAAAAGTGACAATTGGAGCACACTTCCACAGAATATGTAGCAGGTTCACCCCCAGTGAGTCACACCTCTAAAAGTTATCTTGAGGCAAGAAACCCATTTTCTTAAGCTGAGCTGGGCTACAGTAGTACCACTGATGAAAAATGTTGTTCTGTAACAAGAGGCATTGTTGGTCCACACAAGTTGAGTTGGAAATTGCTCAACGTAGGGACTAGGCAGTATCCATAATGGGAGTATGGAGCAACAGCTGTCATTTGTGTTAGGTAAGATGGATGGGTCGGGGCAGCATCCCTTATGCTCCTATATATAGTGCCAGCCAGTCCTTTTGCTAATTTATTCCAGGCCTGAATAGGAACCTTCGTGGGCTGCTTTGAAGTAGCTGCAATACAGGTGAACATGTACATTTAACCATTTGCAATTGGTTATACATACTTCTGATTGGGAGGTATTTCCAGAAATTGATTTGTGGTAAATTATTTATTTATTTATTTATTTATTTATTTAGCTTTTGTTGACCGGGTAAGTGCACTAGACAAATCCTGCCTATTTTCAGGCACGACCCAGGGAGGGGGATACAGATGAATGCCAACTGACCTTGAACCAGATTAAGCTGTTGGTGGTATTTTTAGTGAATGAGAGAAATTTGGCCAGGACACGGGAAGTTCCCTCTCTTTTGATAAGTGCCATGGGATCTTTAACATCCACCTGAACTACCACCAATCCAGGCAGATGGGACCTCGGTTTAACGTCTCATCCGAAAGACGGCACCTCAGAAGTGCAGCACCCCTCTCATGCTGCACTACAGTGTCAGTACTGGGATATTAACCCAAGTGCCAGATGTGGGAACTGAACCCACAGCCCTCTGATCTCCCGGCCTCAGAGGCGAGTGTGCTACCTACTGAGCCACTGACACTAAATTATACCTGGAATGTAAATTTTGAAAGCATTCGAAAGTGCGAAGGTCTGGGATTAGTAGATCCCTGACAGCACAAATTTTTTTCCATTTCCATTCTGCCCAGTTAACTGCCTGTTTTCAATACAGAGAAAAAGGGCTGTTCCATAAAGATGTATATGTACCCAATCCATAACAACTTTTGATAAGTGTACCTATTTTTTTCCATGTGACCTGAGCAGCTGTTATAGTAAGCAATTTTTTATATTTTTTTGGTAGTTGGTGGCCTAGATATACCAATGGGTGCGAGTCATCCAAAAGTGCACTTTCTATGTACGGGACTGAACGACTGACAGATCTTGGTGGTGATGAAGGCGTACCAATAATGTAAGATATAAGGAAGGCTCCATCCTCCCCTGGACCAGTGAGCTCATAACTAAGCTTGACTATATCGGGGTGTTGTACCCTCCCAGAGAAAGTTACCTATGAGAGAGTCCAGTTTTTGAAACCACTTAGGATGTATGATGAGAGGAAAATGTGCAAGAATGTGAAAAACCTTCGGGCCGCTGTAATTTTTATGGATGCAGTTTTTCCTACAAGAGATAAGTTTAAGAGATGCCATCTGTTTAGTTCATCCATAAGTTTGTTTATTAGAAGCTGCAGGTTTTCGGAAACCATGCGTTTTAAGGTCAGAAGTAATTGTGATTCCCATATACTTGATAATGGTTGTGATCCATACCAGCCCAAATTTTTGACAAGATCTGGTGTGGTTGTGAGATTTAGAGGAAGTATTTCTGACTTACTTAAATTAGTATGGAGACCTGATAGAATGGCAAAGGAATCTAGTAGAGACAATATGGGTGTGAGACCTTGTGTTACATCACTGGACAGAACTAAACAATCATCCACCTATAATTTGGTACAGTGTTCAGTTTGTCCAATTTTAATACCTTTTATGTTTGGATGGTTTTTAATTGCTGCTGCAAAGGGTTCCATTGCTATTACAAACAGGATGGGGGGGGGCAGCCTTGTCTCGTCCCACGGTACTGTGAGTATGGTTGGTATAGTGTGTTGTCGGTAAGGAGGTGTGTGGTAAGATTCAAGTATAATGTTTTTATCCACATACCAAAATCTGAGCTGAAGTTCATATGTTTCAGGACTGCATGTAGATACCCCCACTCCACTGAATCAAAGGTGTTCTCAAACTCTGTAGCTACTGCCACAGCCGGAGTAGAGATATCCACAGCAGTCTGCCTCAATGATATGAGGACCCAGAGATGGTCTGAGCTTATCCTACCTTTAATAAACCACACATGACATGAGTGGATGATAGATGGAAGGAGATGTTCAAGATGCAAGGCCAGTAGTTTGCAAATGATTTTGGCGTCTGCATTGATTAGTTAAATAGGACTATAACTAGATGGCATTTGTAAGTCTTTGCCTTCCTTAGGTAAAACTGTAATAATGGCTTCCATGAGCATCCTTGGTAAAGAGTTCTGTGTATGAGCCTCCAAGATCATGTGAAGCAGAGATTGGACTATAACGTCATGTGTTACATGACAAAACTCTATTGGAAATCCATCACTGCCAGGTGACTTGTGGAGATCCGTGGCTTTAATGGCATGAGAGAGTTATATAGTTGCAAACTGTGGTTCAAGAGACACTTTCTGAGTCTCTGTTAGCTTCAGAAGATTGAGAGTAGAAATAAATGAGTTAAACTTTTATGAGTTAAAAATGTTCTGTGACTGATATAGCTTTTGATAGAATTAATAGAAATTGGGAAATGAAGTAAAATAAGCCCCTGACGGAACACTTCACTCCCTGATTTTTTCCCCAATCTTTTCTGTAAGTCCTGCACCAGAACAGGAGGGCATGCAGTTGCTTGGTATTTAAAAAGTCCAGCAAAAACTAAAATGTGGATGTCCCCGACAGCTTCTTATAATGGACAGAGGGAGTTAACACATGTAGTGATACGCCTGTCCATTTAAGGAATAATTCACAATGTACTGAGTGGAGAAGTCTCCGTCAGTTATTTAGGTGCTAGTCCCCACCTCAGATACCCTTCAACAGACCAGTGCTTTTTAGGAAAAAATAGGGACTTGCTCTTTTATTTTCTATTTTGTTAGTTTAAGACAGCTTCTGTGACAGTTTTTCAGCCTCATTTTATTTTCAGAGATTCCCCTGATGCACATTGGGGCCCGATTTTAGAAGGTTGCCAGAGGGCTTGCATCAAGCCCCATGTCAGCCTCAACGTTTGGTGAATCTGTGCCACAGTCCTTTGACACACCAGAGTCTGAATTTACAAGGGGTGGTGCAAGTGTGACATTTTCCTCACTTTACGGCAGCTTGCACCAAAGCTTTGGCACAAGCCCTGTAAAATTGCTCACCGCATGCCACCAAGTTAGACCAGGAGGGAGCTGGTGTAACTTTCTGCGTTCGACAGAAGGGACTTACATCAGGGGGTTTGTGGCAAGCTGCATTGCAAAATCGCACTTGCCATGAAGTCTGACTGAAGTCACCCCTTGCATCATACTCTCTGCCACGAGTGCCTTGCAGTGATCCAAATCACTTTTAAAATCGGGCCCTTGGCATTATCTGACATTGAAGGTATTATTCCTCAGCAATGTTTTTTTTTTTAATTCAACTATGTATAGTATACCCATTACTTTTTTATTTTTTCCTCTAAATGAATCTTTTTTTAACATTGTTTAATGGAACTTTATATAGATATACAATCCTAACATCATAACATTTCCTGATATCTCTTTCTTTTCTTAGTTTTAGTCCTGTTATAGAGAACATGAAACTTGATTAATTTATACGTTCAGTTAACAAATGATTACTTGCTACATGATTTCTGCATCATAAATGTTTAACTAGCTGGCCATTCTAAACATTGATCAGAGAGCCTGTTTAAGAGGAATTTATACTTAATCTGTGTTTTACTGTTGCTGCTGATAGATGAGCATGGTGATGTGTGCCTTAATTTAAACATCATTATGATTACTGATGTTATCTTAGTTACATTTGTTTTTCTTTAAATCAGTTTACTCAAGATGTCTTATCTAGCAATTATGAAAATTGTTACGACATCTACTCTATATTAATATTAACTTCCTTGTGTCTGATTAGATTTGCTATGTGTTTGTTTCATTTAATGCAACTGAATGTACACTTTTCTCAAAGTGAGCTATTTAGTTCTTCAGCCTCATGTTGGCCTTGCGAGATATCCCCTGTAAAACAAGATGCTTCATGTCATGGACTCTTTTCCCTACATAAAAATGTATCTGTCACAGTAGTAAAGACCCATTAATAAAATCCATATACTTTTCAGTTAGAGGTATATTCCACAGAATTTAATGTCTTGGTGGGTGAAACAGTTGGCTGACACTGGTGGGGTGAGTCGCATAAGTATATGTTTTTTAAGGAATAAAACCTCTTTTAACTTCAGACCAAGTCATGGGTCTGATTCCTTTTTGACACATGCTAGTGCCTGTTAGCTACTTTACTTGGTGCTGTTTTGGACTGAATGGTTTTTTGAGTGTGCTCCAGGCGTAGATTCCCTTAGCTGCCCTTATTTTGTTTTTGTGGTGTGTTGGACATCCATATACCCAGGCAAACAAATCTGGTTCTAGGATAAAATGGCACCAGACAGAAAGGTTCTGGACAAAACGGTTCCAGATAAAAAGGCACTAGGTCATCACACTGTCTGCAACAACAGCACAGTCAAGAACCTCACAGTAAAAACAGCGCCATTGAATTCAGCGCCCAGGATAAATGCCACATAGAACAATAGCACCAATGGCGGCAGTCCAAAAACACATGGAGAACTGCTACCAAGGTGAGGACACATGAGGAAACTTTTGTTTTTATGGTGGGGGTCTGCACCCCTCACACACCCCGATATCTTTTTGGCTCCCCTGAGGGTAGCCCGGGGGTTGTGAGGACAGGAGCACACAGCCCTCCCCCACAACTTCCACAGAACAGCAAGACAAGGGCTGCATGTCTTTTTGGCTCCCCCGAGGGTAGTCTGTGGGTCACGAGGGCAGGAGCACAAAGCCCTCCCCCACAACTTCCATAGAGCAGCAAGACAAGGGCTGCAGGTAAACATACAAGCTCAAATGGGCAGACTGGGTGGGCCGTAGGCCCTTATCTGCCGACACTGTCTATGTATCTATGTATCTATGCAGGTCTTTTTGGCTCCCCTGAGGGAAGCCCATGGGTCACGAGGGCAGGTGTACACAGCCCTCTGCCACAACTTCCATGGAGCAGCAAAACAAGGTACGAATTCAGGAGCAGGTCACTCGCTTACCTGACTGAAACGGCTATGTGTTGGCATCATTTTTGAAATTGCTTCCATCTTTTGTGTCGCCAAACAAGTGCTGATAGTTTTTGCACTACAGATCTTTGAAGCCAAATGCTATGTTTCTCGTCTGTTTTGCAGTGCACCTTACCAGACTGGACTAATATAACTCATTTTGCTCATCTGTAACTGAATGCCTTAATTGTTCTTGGTGCATTTTTAAACTGAATGTTCCTGTTCTCTGCTGTTTAAACACTGCCCTGATAGTATCTGTAATACCAACTTTCTGCAGCCAGTATGCTGTGTTTGTAATAGAAGTGCACTTTAAGAGACTGGGTTAATTAATTAATCTCATTATTGTGAATGTAGTTGGGCATCTTGTGTTATCTCTACAATACTAATGCCTGCAGCCAGTATGCTATGTTTTTAATAGTAGGGCACCTTAAGAGACTGGGCTAAATCTAAGTTGCGTAGGGTAATCTACTGAGCACCTGAGGGCTGCTTCTACCTGTCCAAAGCCTTATCTTGCAGCCAGTCCCCAGTCTAAGTTTATTGTTGCACACAGCCTATTAATGCTGAAGCCCCTAGAAATATCAGTTTGAACAGAACTAGAAGCTTTAACCCAAAGTAAAATACACTCTCTGACCTTAGTTTCATTCGGGACAAATCTGAGCCATTTTAGTAATATCAGTTTGAACATAAAACCTTACCCAAATAGAGAAATAGCATCTTTTTCCCAAAGTAAGATACAATCTGCAATCTCTGACCTTAGTTTCAGTCAGGGCAAATCAGGACCATTTTGATTAGGTTGGAATCCATCTCCGTCTGTGCAGTGCTGTCATGACCCCTTCCCCTGCTCAGCCACACTTCAATCATTTTAATTTCAGCTCCCTTTTTCTCTGTCTCCACAGGGCTGCCAGTCCTTTTGGCTCCCCTGAAGGTAGCCCTCGGATCGTGAGGGCAGGAGCACACAGCCCTCCCCACAACTTCCACAGAGCAGCAAGACAAGGTACGAATTCAGGAGCAGGTCACTCGCTCACCTGGCTGCAACGGCTATGTGTTGAAGCCTCCTGACGCACAGCATCGGCTGCCCCACCACCCTCACCACCACCCTTGGTTGACGTGCTTTAAAGCACTGATCACGTGCCTGAAAAAAACAATCAGACAATTTTCCCACCTGCAGGTTATATGCTTTAACCACTAGTGTCTACTAGACTCCTAAACCCAGTGCTGTCAGCTAAGTTTGTTTCAGCTGATATCCAACTCATCTAGCAGGCTTTTACTGCCTCTGGAAACACAGGGGTATCAGGATCGCCTGCCCCCCCCCCCCCGAGATAAGCGCTGCTTGGACCTCCCCAACCTCAGTTCATGATAGTAGACAAGGGTGCTCCCAGCTGTCTCTTGGACACCATAGACTGCCAAATAAATCTAAACTGCTTTAGCCTGCCCCTGACCTGGCTGATCCTGGCCACACACAGATCGGGAGGATGAATCCTGTTTCTGATACTGTTACTATGCTTACATGGGGTCTCTATCTTTGTTACAATCAATAACCACCATGGAGAATATACCTCACAACCTGTCGACTTTAGTTTCTCCAACCTAATTGCTGAAACACAATTTGTGCGAGCCCACACGACCCTTATCGTTCCGAAGGGTTGTACCTACAATTCATTTTGCATGCTCAGAAAACACAAAATGACACAATTAGTTCATCTCCCATTCCACACTATCAAATTGTGGTTTCTCCTATTCCTCATCATCCTACTGTCAGGGGATGTGGAACTAAGCCCTGACCCATCTGTCCACTACTCACCCAATGACTTATTGGCTGTCTCAGGAAATGACTCCTTATTGCCACATGAATATTAGGAGCATTACCAGGCACTTTGCTGATCTCAAGGCATGGACAAAAGTGTACAATCCTGACCTACTCTGCCTATCTGAAACATGGCTCAAGCCTCACATCCCGGACTCCTTATGTTCCTTGGCCAATTACTCCATGATACATAGAGACAGGCCCTCTCCCAAACATGGAGGGTGGTTGCTCTTTTCTACAAAAATCATCTTGATGTTACTGTCTGCCCACCCTCCGGCTCCTCCTCAGTCTGTGAGTTCCTATACACAAACATTGCCCTTGCTGCAAAAAAACTCCACGTTATCTGCACCTACAGTCTGCCTACTGGGGGTACCACAGGACTTCAGGATTTACTCGATCAAACCATCACAAATGTCAAGCAAAATGAGGTCATAATCTTAGGTGATCTAAATCTAAACTGGTTGGGAACAACTCAGAACACACTGCTGACGCAAACTCAAAGCTATAACCTGCACTAAATCTTAAGTGAACCCACTAGAACCACCCCTTCTCTAACTACTAACACCCTAATAGACTGGGTACTGGTGAATTGCCTTGATCATATGCAAACAGCAGGCATTTTAGCAGATGCTGTTACAGACCATTCCTCTACTTCCTGTGTATGGAACTCAGAGACTGCTCCCTCCCCCCTCCATGCTACATCACAATTATCAACTTTGCCAAACTGTATGTGGAAGCTTTCCTCCATGATGTATCCTATATCAGTTGGTCTGGCATCTATCACTCCTGTGATGTTGCAAAAGCCCTAGATATCTTCATTGATAAATTCAAGGCAGTCTAGAATAAACCTACCCCCAAGGTCACCAGAAGGGTCAGGGGTAAACAAACTAGATGGCTACACAAGGACCTGCTGGCTAACCTTCGCACACAGGACAAACACTGGGAGAGGTACTAAGTGTCCAGGCTCCCGGAGGACTACAATACCTACAGGGCCTTTTGGAGCACCTGTAAAAAACAAATCAGAACAGCAAAAAGCATCTACTGCAAGGAACTGCTCACAAACTCTGCTGGTAACCCTAGAAAATTCTGGACACACTTCAAGACTTTTCTTGGGGCTGCCCAGTCATTGACCCCGGTGGATATGATCCTAAATGGTGTGCATTGCAACGACTTGAACACCATAGCAAATGCCTTTAACAGAATATTCACAGACCTCTCTCAGTACACTTCATTCTTCGTTTCACCTCCCACAGCCTCTCAGCCTTACTGCACACCCCAGACATCTGCATCCGGCGCTGCCCACTGCCAACAAACTACTACCCCTCCTTTCTACTATAAAGCTATATCTAGGTCTGAGGTCCAAAGGCTATTGCAAACCATATCCGACAACACTAGCCCCGGTTCAGATTCACTAGAGCCACGACTCCTGAAGCTAGCAGCACCTTTGATTGCTTCGCCATTTGCCAAGATTTTCACTCTGTCTCTCTTTCTCGGCATTGTCCCAGACCTTTGGAAGGTTGCCAGAGTTATGCCTTTCTTTAAGAAAGGAGACCCAAAGGATATCAACAACTACAGGCCTATAGCCATCCTCTCTGTGTTAAGCAAACTACTGGAGAAGCTTGTTGCAACCCAAACCATCAACTATCTCACAAAGAGCAACCTTCTTTCGGACACTCAGCACGGTTTCAGAAAAGGACACAGCACCTCAACTGCTCTTCTTAAATTCTCTACCGATCATTCTGCAACATGGACAAAGGCTTTTAATTACAGGAGCAGTATTTATTGATCTTACCAAGGCTTTCGATCTTGTGATCATCCCCTGCTTCTCTCAACCCTGCATAGACTTAACTTCTCACCCACTGTAGTTGACTGGTTTAACAACTACCTATCAAACAGATCACAAGTTGTTAAATTCAACTCCACTGTCTCGGATGTGACCAACACTGACATTGGAGTACCCCAGGGCTCCACCCTTAGACCCCTTCTCTTCTCACTGTACATCAACAACATAGATAATACCATACTCTCCTGCTCACCTATACTCTACACTGATGATCTCATCCTCTGCTCCAGTGCTGACAAAGTCAGCATCATAAACGAAACCCTCTCCTCGGATTTCAGGAAAGTGCAGACATGGCTGAATGTTAATAAGCTCATCCTCAACACTAAGAAGACCCAAGCAATGCTATTTGGCACTGCCCCCAAACTCAGGGCTTATAAGGAATCCCTCCTGGTGCATGACTCTGGGGGGGGGGTCTCTCATCGACTGTGTAACACCCTTCAAATACCTGGGAGTCCTCCTTTATCAATCCCTTGATTTCAGTATGCACATCCAGTCCACCTGTAAAGCAGCAAATGCCAAACTTGGAATTGCCTACAAGACTAGCTACTTGTTAACACAATCTGCTAAATTGGCCATTGCCAAGGGTATTCTGCTTCCTGCACTGACATGTGATGCCTCCACTTTTGCAAATGCCCATAAGACTGCTCTCCATAAATGGGATGTTGTGTATAATAATATATGTCGGTATGCCTCCTCTTCCCATCGCCTCAAGCACCACTGCAGACTGTATAGTGACCTAGACTGGCTCTCCCCATCTGCATACCGACTATACTCCCTAGGTGCCCTCACAGACTCTATAATCTGAAATCAAACCCCCTCCTCCCTTGCGGCACTACTTGTACCACAGACACCTGCCCATGGACTACGCTGGGGCAAACAAGTTTATACTCACTATACCTAGGTGTCTTACTTCAAAAGTCTCTGGAGCATTTCATCGCACTGCCCCTGCCATATGGAACTCCTTCCTTCTCACCCTGAGGCAGGCCAACTCCCACCAATCCTCAAAAAAAACTACATTGCCATCTATCCCGGGACCCCTGCACATGCTTTGATCCCACTTAATGCTACACAGCTCACCACTCTACTTCTCCCCTTCTCCTATGCTGCCTTTCTCCCATCCCTTCTGGCAGTTTCCCTGCCTCCCAGGCTACACATCTGGGCTAGACAGCTGCTGCCTAAATCTCACCTTGTCCACCTCCAGTACTCTAAATTTTTCTCTCCCAAACTCTTTTTCTTTCCTGACTCTTTCCCTTTACTTACTATGCCACAGCACTTGCAAACAAGCTATGCTTTACAAATGTCACTATAGTCATCCCTTAGCCCAGTTTCAGTTACTATTTTCATGTACTAATGTCACCTTTTGTCTTAACTGCCTAGCTATATGTATTATCTCAAGTACTGTTTGACTTGATCTGTAGCTAATCTACCTGTATTTATGCAATGTATGTGTATCTCATTTTATGTATGTACTCTCCCGGGTCATGCCTGAAAATAGTCTACATTGGCTAGCGCACCTAACCTGGTAAACAAAAACTAAATAAAATAAATATCTATATATATATATATATATATATATATATATATATATGTATAAATATATATAAAACCAACTCCATGGGTGGTACTTGGGGACAGGAAAAGCCTCCTGGGGATCATTGAGGAGGGAAGGGAACTGAGCAGGACAACTGGAAGCAGACATGGTAGCCACACAGGTCAGGAGGTGGGAGACACCAAAACACAAATAGTCCAGAGAGAAATAACAAAAAAAAAACAAAAACACATACACAACCATAGGTTGCAGGACCGGGAATCAAACCCCAGTCCACCTCCATCCTGTTGCCCTCCCCTGCCTGTAACATTACCCTCTGCACCACAGCAGCTGCTTGGGGTAGGCCACTCAACAGTCCCTGTATCTTCATCCTTTGTACAGCAACAGCTACAGAGATAGTGCTAATCCTACCTGTGCTAGTCTATCCTTGTAGCTGTTCTGTCTTTTGTAATTCTGACTGCATGCTTTTGAACAGCACTATTGTTGCTTTGCTATTCTAACCTGGTACGGATAAAAAGTTACAAGGAAAAAACATCAGCCAGACAAAAAGGGATGAAATCCTACGCAGGAAAAACAGCACCTGTACTACTCAATACCAGTAAACACATAAGCAAATCTTGACAACTAAAGACACTTATCAAGCATACTCCTCCCATAAAAAAATAGTTTAAACAACTACAGTTTCTACTAAACTATTTGCTGAGGGCTCTGCCCCCCAGAATATATATAAACATCACCTGGAACCCCACAAATCATGACACCAATAAATGTTTTCACATCTTGGCATAACACCCCTGAGGTACACAATTCTACTTATCCCGAAAATATACGTATAGATGAAATCCCACAGGCAGCCTGAAATAGAAAATTGCAGATTTTTTCTACACTAATCAATATACATTACCTACCAAACTTCAGAACACAACAGAGCCATTTCTTCCCTGAGCCATAGTATCCACCTGCTGAATTGACCTAGTACCATTTACTCCAGCAATATTCTATCCAGAGACTTTTCATCCTGAGTCTTCTTGCCCTGTAACCACAAATATTTATACCACAGCAGCAATATAAAACAAAACCATATTTAATAAATTACCAAATTAAATCTATTAGCAATTAATTAATGTAACAGCAAAAAGCAGTGCTAAGGGTTTTTAAAACAACACCCTTAAAGATGGAAGTAGCTTAATCAATAATTTATTTAAAATTCAAGTGAACAGTAGCACCTACCCCACAAATCACCAGGTTTGGTGATTAGTGGCTTAGGTGCTACTGCCAGTTAAAAGTACAGTTAAAATAATGAATTGCAGTGCTGTCTAAAGATTAGCACAACAAAATGCTTCAATGTCCTAGTTGATAAACAATACAACATTATGGATCTGCTGGGATTTTCCAAGGGAGTGTTATCCCTACCTCTTATTCTTTAAATCCTTTACGTATTCAGCATTCTATTCGGGATTTAGTTATCCTTTTCTTGACTTTATTAATAGCCAAATAACCATAAGCCATAACTCTATCTGTGGTCCATGAGTCATTAGTATGCAGGAGTACTGAAGTGAGAAGACCCTTCTCCATAGCATATAAGGGGTTTAAAAAAAGACCTCACCAAAATATTCTTTCTTTGATGTACCAAGTACATACCCACATTACGTGTAATAAGTCATCTACTCCTCCCTCAGAACATGTACAGAGAGCAGGCCCTTGTTTGTTCTTATCATGACAGAATTTTAGGATATTACTGTCAAATCTCTCAAACTTGTTTGAATAAAGACATTTCTTAATTTAGGATCAATTAAGATATCAAGGTAATACTTAAGTCCAAAGTAATAATTATTATTTACAAACCATTTTGCATATGCTGTACTTTTTATTGTTTCAAGACCTTTTAATTGCCAAAAATGTTCTACTCTTTTAATTATGTTTTTTGCACTTCAAACTAAGGGTAATCTTTCTATCAACATAAGTTTTCAAGGTTTTTAAATTACAGGTATATTTTCTTCAACAATACAGAATTGATGTAAACCAATGTTTATATGTTATCACAAGATTTACCCAACTATTTCTTCCTGTAAGCATTGATATGCAATAGAGTCATTCATCCTTGAGAGTCTAAACCAATAATTAATTTTTCTGAATTCTATGAGGGCATTAATATTTGAAATCCCCAATTCAGCTCTTTTATATGATGAGGGACAAGAAGGTCCCAGGCACACAGTTTTTCCCAACATTTTATACAGAGGGACTATAAGGTTCTCCCTATATTTCATGTCCCGTATTTCTGCACCATATAGCATTTGTGACTGGACTTTTGCTTTAATGACTTTAACTAGTGGTCTAATAGTAGAACCTCCAAACTTGTAATTAAATCTTGCTAGGGCAATTTTAATATGACCTTGCTATAATGGTCATTCCATAGACACGTTGTGTTATAATTAATCCCCAAATAGGTGTATGAGTGTACCGCCTCCACTTTATCAGATCCCAAGACCCAATGGACATGCTGCTCTTTTTTCTGACCGAATATAATAATCTTAGTATTTGATAAATTAACTTTTGATTTTAGATCATTTGAATAATTATTTAATAGGTTTCATTTTTTTGTAGGCCATTTTTTTTTTGCTCCCCCTGCCCCCTGGCCGGCCACTCCTTCAGGTCTCCTAGGCCCCCCACCTGACACCTTACCCCTCAGTCCCCACCTCACATTGCAGCCAACACCCCAGGATAACCCAACGTAACCCTTCACAGGATGGGTCCCTCTCCTCCAAGGGGGAAGGCACCAGTGGGGTGGCCAGCACACTCTTCAACTGGCCCTGGGTTCTGCTGCTGAGGTGGGTATGGCTGGCTATGGGGCTTCTGTGTCAGCCAGGGCTGGCAGCGATCACCCAGTTGGCCCAGAAGCTGCTTTTCCTCCTTATTTTTTCCTCAGGGGAGTGGTGTGCCACAGACATTTAGGCGCATGCTGATGTCTGCCATGCCTCCCAGTCAACGGAGCCCAGTGAGCTGCCATGCTCCCAGCCTCCACCACAAGTCACCAGGCACCAGGCTGCATCCCTGTCCTTCCCCCAGGGAGAAGGCGAGCAGTCTCCAATGCTCCAGCCTTCTCCCTAGCCCTCCAGCATCCCAAGTCCATTCCTTAACCCGGGTTGCCAGCATTGCAAGCAGAAATCCAACTGCTGTGCCAATGGGCTGATGTGTAGGCCACTTTTTGACAATGAAAATAAAACTAAGTCATCTGCATATGCTAGTGCAGGACAACTCAGATTATTAATTTTTGTGGAGTCAGAACTCACAGTCTCAAATTGTCATAACATACCATCAATATACAGGGCAAATAAGATGGGGCCAAAACACACCCATCTTACTCCATTGATCTTAAAGGGGGCTGAAAGCTGACCCTGTGTACCCATTTTTACATTTGCCCATGTATCATAGTATAACTGGTATATTGTATGGACCAAAGAACCATCAATTCCATTTTTTTAAAGTATTTACCAAAGAATTTTCCTGGAAATTGAGTCAAATGCCATAGAATAATCTATAAATACAGCATATAATTTTTGTTTTCTTATTTTGATTTTTTTTTATTAAATGATATAAAATAAAGATATTGGGTACTATGCACGACGCCAGTGCACCCATGGAAACCAGGCATGTTGGCATCGTATGCATGAATGCCATGGAGGGGGAACTGTGCGGCATTCACCAAGGTGTCACGCACCTGATATGCACCCAAATCCCCAGCCGCATGGACAGCAATGTGCTGGGGGCAGGCATGTGGTGTACCAGCACTACGTGGCATGCTCAAAGCTGCAATGAGCATTGTGCAGGGGGGTGCAGTTCGGTGCAGGCTACACCAAGGCTGATCCTACTGTAACCCACTGTGCACCCCCATGGACAGCACCCGCTGGACAAGGGGGACCAGGATAGAGTTCACCATGCTGCCCCTGCCCATTAGGCAGTCAGAGAGGGCAGGGGCAGCAGGACACAGCACCTGAGCAGGGGCACCGGGATGGTATGATGCCTGGGGGGGGTCTGTATCACTGCTCACCTATAGGTAGGCTCAGGGGTATGGCCACAGTGGGGTGGGGAACAGCTGCTGTTGTGGGGTTGTGGGCCGGAGGTGGGGTCCACACTCTGGGGGTCTGTCAGTGTGCCGGGGGTGTTCTGGGAGACAAGGGCTAGGCCAGTTGGCACACTGGCCATAGGGGACATGCCACATGGGTCCAGGTGCCTGTGGTAGGCATGCACAACCCCTGATCCATGCCTCACTGTGCGAGGGATCCACTATGGGTCCCAGGATGGGCATCCTATTCAATGCCCACCCGGGACCATGACTCCACAACCCGATCACCTTGCAGAGTCTTACGCACTGGAGGGGTATGAGCCATGGATAGGTGGGTGCCAGTTGTGAATACTGGTGTGTGTGTGCACCTGTCCATGGGTGAGCAGTTACGCAGGTGGGGTACACAACTTTGTTGCATACCCCCATCCGCATCGTGCATAGTGCCCATTATATGTTGTTGAGTAGTTTACTTTGAAACCTGCCTGGAAGGGAGCTAACCCTCCATTTTGCAGTATCTGGATATTTACTGTAATGTCTCCAGTAATACCTTTGAACTACTGTTGATTTTGTGGTGTTAATTATGTGCTGGAATGATAATAGGATGGTCGGGTATTATTCCCCCTCTAGGCTCAGGGACCTTCGTCCTTTCTCCTGTCCCCCCCTGTCACCGGGAGTCTATAGAAGATGTAGGGCTCTGGGAATTATGAGGGGGAGGAGGAGGGCTGGTGCTGGGCCTGGGGGGAGAATGGAAAGGAGCGGGTGGATAGGGATAGTGGGGTCAAGGAGATGCCCTGGGGTGAAATGGGCACAGGAAAGGGGATCTCCCTGTTTGATGCCCATACCCAAGGGTTCTGATTATGATCAGCAGGTAAGGCGGTCATCTTCGGAGGTTCATCCTACTCGGGGCGGTGTTGTGCAACGCCAGGTCTATTAAAAACAAGACAGCCATTATAGCCGATCTTGTTGGGTCATCTGACCTGGCGTGCATCACTGAGACTTGGCTGGATGAAAATGCTGGGCCAGTTTTGCAGCAGCAGTTCTAGCCGGGCTTGCGTGATACACCGCCGAGGCAGGATCGTGAGGGGCGGGGTGTTGTCTATGTTTTAAGTCAGAACTGGGCCTGGTGGAGGTACGGTGGGAGTCACCAGATCCTTTGAGTGTATTCTGGGCGAGGGTGTGGGGTGCAGGATACTTCTCATATACCGTCCACCAGGTGACGAGAATGTTTTCCTGCAGGAAGTCACAGACTTCATTGTCGACCTGACATGGGGTTCCCCCAGATGGTTGGTTCTGGGGGACTTCAATGCTTGGGTCAACGATGAACTCTCACGTTTTGGTCAAGACTTCCTCCAGTTAATGATATCACTGGGCTTCACACAGGTTGTTTCCTCTTCGACCCATATTGGTGGACACTCATTGGACCTGGTGTTCCTTCTGGGGATGGGGATATCTGACTTGGTGGTGGAACCGGTCGGATGGTCTGACCATCACTCCATTAGGTTCAGTTTTGAGGCCACCCCTATTAGGTCAGCCCCTTCGGAGATGGTCCGGTACTGCCCTTTAAGGGGTGTGTCCCTGGATGATCTGATGGCGGTATTGGACCTATCGGGCCTACCGATAGATTGCTCGGATCCAGGCGACCTGGTACATGCCTATAATAAGGCGTTGACAGGGGCCCTGGATTCTATTGCACCTGTTCATGTTCGTCCTCTTACTCTTCGCCCCAGGTCTCCTTGGTTCGATGAGACCATGAGGGAGTTGAGGAGGGTTGGACGAAGGCTGGAGAGGCATTGGCGGAAGTCCGGTCTGGATGATGACAAACTTAGTTTGATGGACCATTATATGGCCTATCAATCCGCAATCTCTCGTAAGAAGGCAGAATTCCTGTCCAGAGAGATAGCGGCTGCACAGAATAGAACAGCTCAGCTCTTTCGGACTGTGGACAGACTGTGCAATCCAGTCTGTCTTCAGCCCAGAAGAGTGTTTTCTCCAGGACGGTGTGAGGAGTTTGCTCTCTTCTTTGCAGATAAGGTTGCCAAAATCAGATCGGACGTCCGTTCTTCCCTCTCCAATGGGAGCGGTGATGGTCGGCAGGAGATGTCAAACACTCAGTTTGTATGGTCTGACTCCCCACAATCGATGATATTGTGATGATCATCCGAGCGTTGCGACCGACCAACTGTGATTTGGACCCTGGCCCCACATGCCTTTTAGTGGATTGTGTGGATAAAATCGGCCTAGTCCTGGCTTTGATAGTCTGGAAGTCTTTGGAGAGGGGGATCTTTCCAGATCCCCTTAAAGAGGCTATAGTTAAGCCTCTATTAATGAAGTCCTCCTTAGACCCAGATTGTCTAGCAAATTACAGTCCAGTCTCTAACTTACCCTTTGTGGGTAAAGTTATTGAGAAGGTGGTTGCAATGCAGTTGTATGGTCATCTGACCAACAACAATATCTACGACTCTCTCCAGTCCGGATTTAGGAAAAGGCATAGTACCGAGACAGCACTTGTTCGGGTACTAAATGACCTCCTAATAGCGAGAGATCGTAGGACCTGTTCTATCTTGGTACTTCTCGATCTCTCTGCAGCATTTGACACTGTTGACCATGGTGTGCTGTTAGAGCGTTTGCGGTCCATCTGTGGATTATCTGATACAGTCCTCAGGTGGTTTCGATCCTACCTCGAGGGTAGGACTCAGAGGGTGGTGTCGGGAATTTTTTCCTCGGCCTCAGTCTCCCTATCCTGTGGGATACCGCAGGGTTCTATTCTAGCGCCTATGTTGTTTGCTGTGTATATGCTGCCATTGGGAGCGATTATTAGATGATACGGTTTGGGTTTTCATTGCTATGCAGATGATACCCAGCTGTATATGTCTTTTGTGCCCGGCCAGGATGCTGCCTTGTCGGTGTTTAATAACTGCCTTGCCGAGATCCAACACTGGATGAATGGGAGTTGGCTGAGGTTAAACCCAGAGAAAACTGAGGTGTTGGTCATGGACAAGGGTCGCTGTGAGGCGGGTCTGCCGGATGGATCGCCCTCAGGCTTATGGCTTGGGGGCATTCAGCTGACGGCCTCAGATCAGATGCAGAATCTTGGCATAATAATTGACAACCGCTTGATGCTTAAATCTCAGGTGTCAGCGGTGGTCAAAACTTCCTTTTTCCATCTGAGGAACATCGCCAGGGTGAAGCACCTGGTTCCTCCAGAGGCTCTTCCACCGTTGATCCACGCTTTCGTTACCTCCGGCCTTGACTATTGCAACTCCCTGTACCTAGGGCTATCAGGGGTTGAACTTCGCCGTCTGCAGCTAGTGCAGAATGCGGTGGCCAGTTTGTTGACTGGATCTTCCAGATCCAGCCATATAATGCCTGTGCTCCGCAGACTGCACTGGCTGCCAGTGTTTTGGCGAATCACCTTCAAGGTCGGTTTGCTGAACTATAAAGCCCTACACGATCGGGACCTACTTACCTGAAAGAGCTCCTGTGCCCCTACTGTCCTTCCCGCCCCCTCCGATCCACTGACGAGGGATTGCTAGAGATTCCCAGGGTTCGTTTGAAAACTTCAGGGGCTAGATCATTTAGTTTTATGGCTCTGACCCTGTGGAATTCTCTACCTCGTCAGGTGCGAAATTGCTAGACTGTCCTAAGCTTTAAAGGAGCTTTGAAGACACACCTTTTTAGTATAGCTTTTAATGATTTATGTTAGTTTTAAACTTGGTTTATTTGTTTTATGAAATTGTACAGGAGCTTTGGTTTTGAGAAAAGCGCCTTTTAAAAATAAAGTTTGATTTGATTTGATTTGATTTGAACACATTTCAAATTAATATCTAATAGGTTGATAGGTCAATACATGCTATGGTCTATTCTATCTCCTTTTATTATGGATAGGGATAATATTGGCCCCTTGCCAGGTTTTGGGGAATTGGTGCTCAGCAATGCATTTATTATAAATTATTGACAAGGTTTTGCACCATTGGGTAGCCTTGCAAAGGTATACTTCGGCCAGAATAGAATCTGGGCCCAGAGCCTTAGCCAATTTCAGGTATTTATTGATAATAAGACTTCATTGAAAGTTAACTCCGGAATACACATATGCTATTTACTATCCACTGGAAACACTGAGTCTGCATTAGGGTAAAAGAAAATGGCCTCAAAATGTTTTAATCATGTCTCCTCTGATATATAGGAATCCAGGTTTAGTTTTAAGTTATTAGTGGCCTTAGCCGCCATTAGCCAAAATTTCTTACTGTCCTTCCTAATAACTGTATCCAATATTAATTTCCATTGTTTTGTATGGAAAGCATTCTTTTTCTCCTTTAATAGGGTTCTATAATTCTTATGATGAGAATTAATCAGCTTAAGTGTTTCCTTTGCAGTTTTTTTTTATAATCACTAAGATACTTCCGTAATAGTTGTTTTGACATTTTACACTCATTATTAAACCAGCCCAACTGTATGGTCTTCCTACCAGTATTTGTACATTCTAATTTATTCTTAACCTGTATAAAGAGAGTAAAGCTTTTCTAAAAGGCCTTAACTGAGGCAGAGGTATGTCTTCATGATGAGGTGGGGATGATCCATAAGAGGAGCTCCGGGTCGTCAGGTCAGTTATTAGCTGCCGACCCGCTTCAGCCACATCAACATTAGCCCATCTTGGTTTGGGCAGGTCTCGCCAATGACTCTCCCTTCCCCCTGCATACAGGGAGATCGTCAGTCCTGAATTTCAGCTGGTCTGCCTGCTGCTACAGCATGAATCTGAACTTGTGGTTCACGTTATTAGGGCTCCATGCATCTCTGCCGCACGAGAGTGCCACACAAACATGTGCATGTTCATGCAGCTTTTTTGCCTGCACAGTGTGGAAGCACATGTTGTTCTTCTGTCAGTTGTGAACAGACTGTTCTGTTGATTCTCTCCACCCACAATTACTTGCTTCTCTGGCTGACTGACTGAGTTGCGGCACCCGAGCTCCCCGTGGCCTCTGATGCTGCCCCTCTGCTGCTGTCTGCATCACTGATAGCAGCCCTCAGTGTCTCCTGTGGCTTATGTCCATTTCACCAACTATGTAGCTCCCCTGCAGTCCCCACTGCTGACTGTGGCACCCGATCTCCCTGCAGCCTCCGATGCAGCCACTCTGCTGCTGCCAGCTGCTGATTGTTGTTAATGAGGATCCACGTGGATGATTTTATTCCTGCATTAATAGAATTGAAATGATGGCCTACAGAGAGAAGGAGTAGCAAGTAAAAAGCGAACAAGGCCTACAAGGCTAAACCCCAACGTTTCTCACTCCCGTCAAGATGCTATGCTTCTCCACGGATGAAAAAAGGAATTGAGGCAGTTGGAACTGGCAGCACAGTTTACTGCATGCAGTTTCTTTTTCTACTGCATTACTTCTCACAGGTATCTACTTTCTTTAAATTATGGTAATCGAGTACTGTTCCAATTTGTTACCATTCGGGAGTTCCAGATGTGGCCTTCAACACAGATAGTTTCTCCCTATTTACCCCTATACTTTTTTCCCTCACTGAGCCTACTTGCCATGTATCATGTTACCCCTAGCTGGCAAGACAAGGATCAGTCTATGGCCCCTCTGCCCCCTTTCATCATGGCTAATCACCCTATAACTTGGATCTCGTGGAATGTGAAAGGCATCCATACCCTGGTCAAATGTTGTAAAATATTAGATTTTCTTCACATAGGAAGAGCCGACACAACCTACCTCCAAAAGACTCACCTCAATGACATTGAGACAGCAAAATTAAAAACAGGTTGGGGCTGGCTCCATGGCACCGAGAGAAGGGGTTCACTCGGCATGCTGGCACCCTGGATATGAGCCTTGAGCCAGGGTACCAGGAGCAGAGACCAGCAGGAAAGGGTTTCAGAGTCTCCATTGAATGCTTACCTCCTGGTGGATGGGAAGGGCCTCATTACCTGCAGGTAGATTGGAGATGGACTTGGGGGATATGCTGCTTCAACACCCCTCTACACATCCCCACCACAGGTCACTGCTCCTGCAAGCCCAATCAGGGGTTGAGTGGGTGGGCCATAAAAATGCAAAAATGTCCCCTGGCTGACTGGATGACAGCCACCAGTCCCTGGCACACCACAAAGCCAGGATAGCCCCACGCTGACTGCCCCACCACTGATCCCAGGGCTAACTAATTGTGCCTATGGGTGCTTCTCCCCTGGAGGGAGGAACCCATCCGACGAAAGGTCATGTCGGGTCACCCGGGGGATCATTTGGCAGTAGTGAGTGGCAGTAGGATGGCAGCCAGTGGAGGAGGGTGACAGTAGGGCCCAGGTGGCACGAAGGAGTGGCTGGCCAGAAGGGAAGTGGGAGGAGCAAAAAAAAAAACAGGTTGGGTCTCCCATATTTTTTGCAGCACCTACAATACTAAAGCAGAGGGATACAGTACCTATCCTCATCTGTAGCCACCTCCCCTTTGTTGCAGATAGCATGTTGCCCGATCCAGAGGGAATGTTACATTATCATTGTTGGTCAGCTCTTTGGCCAGGATGTCACTCTGTGCAATATCTAAGGTCCCAATAATTCATCTAATATCTTCTTTCTAAACATGATGCAAGTCCTGTCAATGCATTAAAAAGGCCAGTTTATTGCTGGGGATGATACTAATATCATACTGGACAACTTCACAGACAGAAATGTGCCACACACTGGTCAGCAAACCCTGGCATCCTTGGCTCAGCAGAGACTAATCTCAGAGTTAGGTCTCACTGATATCTGGCGCGTGACCAACCCTACTGGACAGGACTATTCTTTCTACTCGACTCCTCACAAAACATTCTCACACATTGACCTATGGCTTATCCTGCAGGAATCCATTCTGGATGTGGTAGAGGCAAAAACTGGCACAGCAGTTATCTCTGGTCATAGAAACATAGAAACTGATGGCAGATAAGGACCACTTGGCCCATCTAGTCTGCCCTTATGCCCTGCACTTGATTAGGGCCTCTGACCCTATCTGGTCAATGACTTTCCTCTCCTTCTTCCCACCTCTAAGGTTCCCTTGTGTCTGTCCCAAGCATGTTTAAATCCCTCCACTGTGCTCACTCCCACCACCTACCATGGCAGGCAATTCCAAGCATCCACCACCTTCTCTGTGAAGAAAAGCTTCCTCACATTTCTTCTTAGCCTGCCCCCCCTTCAGTTTCATACAGTATCATGCTCCCTCATTCTAGATGTCCTCCCCCTGCAACTTGTTTATGCCCTTAAGGTGTTTGAATGTTTCTATCATGTCCCCCCGATCCCTCCTTTCCTCTAGCGAGTACATATTAAGGTCCTTCAATCTCTCCTCATACGTTTTCTCATGCAGGCCCTGTACCATCTTTGTTGCCCTTCTCTGGACCGCCTCCACCCTGTCGATGTGTTTACGAAGGTGCAGCCTCCAGAACTGCACACAGTACTTTAGGTGAGGTCTCACAGTTTTTTTTTTTTTGATGTAACCCCTAGATGGCGCTATCCCAGGGGCTACTACCCCTGCCTGATTTGCCACTAACAGGTTGAGGGGCCTGGATCCAATGGCGGATGCCTCCACCCAGAGGTCAGGGTTTGCAATAGTTAAACTAACTTGGTCACAGCCCTCTGGGACACTGCAACCCCCCTTTCTTCCCACTAGTGGCCCACACAATATATCAGAATTACCTTCACAGTATACACTTACCCCCAGGTCTGGTTCCGGCACTGGGACCTCCTGTGAAATGAGATACAGCGCAACAATCACAGTACAGTACTTTAACATAGACAAATACCTCAGGTAGTATAACTTTGCTGAAACAAGCAGCTCTGATTTATTTAGCGGGATATAACAAGGACAGGGGGAAATCAGGTTAATTAGCTTATCACTCTAATAATCTACCTATGGCTCTGTGCACAGGCCTATCCCTATCAGTTACTGTCCCTGGGTACCCAAGCCCTAGTGGCTAGTCCAAACCGTGGCAGCTGGTGGGGCCCTTTCACGAGAGAAAAGGAGAATTAAACAGTCAGCAGTACAGTAATTCCATTTGGATTTAATGTGGCAATTCAACAGGAGCGACCCTGAATTAGTACTCACGACCTCCAAATAAGATAGGGTCCTTCAATGTCAGCAGGGCTCACTTGAGGTACACAAACCTCTTCACACATCCATATAAAAAGCACTATACCAGGCAGGCTGCATCTGTATCCCGATCGCAATTACTGCACAATACCGGAGAATACACAGCAGATTCAGTTCCTGACAGACCGAATGCAATTTTCAGCAATTCCTCCAGTCTTCTACAGGGTGAGCCTGGTTTCTACTCTTCAGAGATCCTTTGATTCTTTTCACAGGGGACAGTTCAGTCTAACAAGCTGTTACACAAGCTGCAGACCGAACTCTGGGCCTTACACACGTTTTTGACTAAAACTGCACACTGAAAAGCACAGGGCTCCTTCCTTCTTCACTGCCAAAGCTCAACTGAAACTCCAACCGACAAAACCGGGCACTTCCTTTGAGTTCCTCCCAGTTCTTGACTGGATTGGCTGTCACTCACAATAGACTGCTGCTGTTGGTACAAAAGGCACTGAAGTCTAAACTACATCTCCCAGAGTCACTGCCCATACAATCCTCTTGTGGCTGGCTCAGATTATGAGTCCAAGTTCTGATTCATCAAGGCACCATTTTAGAGCTAGCTTACCCCACACTGATTGGTCCAGTTCAGCAGTTCAAAACTAGAATGGGAACTAGCAGACACAGTTCTGACTGCAAAGAAAGCAGGTTAGACAAACTGTAATTTCATTATTACTCTAAATAATTTCTGGCAAACAGTTACATCTTTCAGATAGGTTCCCTTTGCACTCCTAGTGACTGCAAAAATGAAGTGAATTGGCAGCAGCTCGAGTGGTACTCAGAGAAGCACACAGTCCCCCATATAAACTAATTATGTCTGCAAGCAGACAGCTCTTAAAGACAGTACCAGAGGCTCTAAAACACTCACTGATAAATGGCTTAAATGCCAAACACCATTCAGGCTTGGAGCATTCAAGCAAGCTCCTGAAGTCTTTTGGGAACCCCCATTTGCAGGGGGTTACACCCTTCCTGGCCTGGGAAGCTTGATGTCCGCGTCAAGCAAGTACTTCCTAAGTTTCAACTGCAACCATATACATTTGCATTAGGCTCACATGTAATCATCAGTCAATATATCATTTTACCAAGAACACATTTCTGAAACATTGCAGTCGTCCTCTTTACACAGTATTACATACACATTGTACCATAACTCAAGTTATTACCTCTTGTACATGAAACCTGAAGAGAGGGCCCTTCCTATCAGTTACCTTGGGGCTGGATGGGGCAAGGGCACCATCTGAGAGGGCAACACAAGTAACTTGGAGTTAGCACTGATGCTCAGTTTGGGCAATGAGCTCGGGGACACATACACTCCTTTATGGACAACATTGAGAGGCAAGTCCACAGGCCTCCCAAGTGAATCATAACTGAGGTGCACCACAGGCTTCACAGCTCGACCAGTCTTTCTAGGGGGAACTGTTATAGTCTCTGCACTCTGAGCCTCATTTTCAGCATTGTCCTCACTTGTCAGGGGAGTCTCCATGGGGGTAGAGAGGCTAGAACTTGGGGCACTTTCAGCTCCAGGAGTTACAGTTTCTGAGTCCACAACATTTGGCTCGCATGAGCTTTTGGACACTGGCAGTGGACTGTCAGGGCACTCAAAATACTCTTCTTGTTCGGTGTATCACCAGTCTGCCCCAATCTATCATTTTCCTCCCTGAAAGCTCAAACAGTTCAACCATGCACAATGATTCCATTTCATCTGATCTGATGCTTTGCACTTCACTTTCTGGGAGCATTGGCTCCAGGGACGAAGCTGGGGCTTGGACAGTCCAGAAGCCCAGCTTCATCTCCAGTATTGACTAGGGGATTGCCCCGAAACAATTGACTCAGTTCGTAAGAAGGATAGTATTCAAAGTCACTCTCACTTTCTTCTGATATTGACTGACAGTCATGCTCAACTGGGACTTGTGCAGGGGAACACTTTAACTCTGCTTCTGTAGGTGCAGACTTCCTTGGTCTTTTCTTGGCAGCAGCTCTAGTCACTGGTCCAGAGGGGGCATCTTCTGGGGGCTCAGACTCAATCAGGATTTGTCCAATGGGCAGTAAATGATTTCTATGCATTGTTTTTACATCTTTTGAATTATTCTCAGGCCTTACTTTGTACACTGGCAGATCATCTAGTTTGCCCACTACAATGTGAGGGAGATGGTGCCATCTGTCAGCAATCTTGTGCTTGCCATGCAGTCCCAGATTTCTTAGCAATACCGATCTCCTCCTGGAGTTCCTGTGCTTTCACCTTTTTATCATACCTTTCTTTGTTGGCCAGATTTCTTTTGGCAGCCATGGTTTGAGCCAGTTGGTACGCATGAGTTAGCTGGGCCTTTAACTTTTGCACATACTGTAAATAGTTGTCAGCTTGAACCCCATCAGGAGAGACCCCAAAACACACATCTACTGGTGTCGAGCTTCTCTTCCAAACATCAGGCGGTAGGGGAGAATCCAGTGGCATCACTTTGGTGCAGTTATAAGCATGTACCAGGGTGCTAATTTGTTGGCTCCATCTAGGCTTGTCCTTTGGGTGCAGGGTGCCTAGCATATCTAGCAAAGTGCGGTTGAAACATTCAGGCTGTGGGTCCCCTGGGGTGGTAAGGAGTGGTTCTGGACTTCGCACTCCCCACAGAGAAAGCATCTCTTTGATCAGACGACTCTCAAAGTCTCTCCCTTGATCAGAATGGATTCTTTGTGGAGCCCCATAGTGAACAAAAAGTTTCTACAAGTACTTTGGCTACAGTGGATGCTTTCTGGTCTTTGGTGGGAAAGCTGGGCATATCTCGTGAAATGGTCAGTGACCACCAGCACATTACTGATATTTCTTTGATCTGACTCCAAACTTAGAAAATCAATACAGACCAGCTCCATGGGTGCACTGGTGGTTATGTTAACAAGGGGCAGCCTCTGGGCAAAGCTTTCCTCTGTAAGCAGCGACTACAAGTTCAATGTGTTGCTCCACATCAGCCCCCATCTTAGGCCAATAGAATCTGGATCTCACCAAGTCAAGTGTTCTGTCTATACCAAGGTGCCCCATGTGGTTGTGCAAGGATCTCAGTACTGAGTCTCGAAAGGCAGTGGGCAGCACTAGTTGTTGTTTGTCTACTTGTCCCCCTCTGTCTACTGTTTCTCTGTATAACAGTTTATTGATCAGTTTCAACTTAGGACCTTCTTTGTATAACAGTGCAGTTCTCAAATCAGTGGAGCGTAATTTGGACACATCTTTTCCTGCATAGAGGGCTTCTAAAGCTGCTTTGATCATGGGATCGCGAGGATTGAGCCCGCCGAATACTGTCATTGTCCAGCTGAGGCAGTGCACCAATGTCTATTGTAGAAAAGTGGCAATAAGCAGCAGGTATGCAATTCTCAGAGGCTCCCAAGCAATCCACCATGCAGTCCACTGCGTCCGTGGACATTTGTTCCTCCCTGTCAAACTTCCGGCAGAGTGCCCGAATGTCAGGTTCTGCCAATCGGACCCAATCATTCTGGGGAACAGGCCTCCGGAGGCGTCAGCATCTATGTGGTTCAGACCTGCCGGTATTCGAGCATAGTCATATGTAGATAATGCAGAAAGCCACCTATGGCCAGTGGCATCCAACTTAGCTGAGGTCTGCACATAGGTCAAAGTTATTGTCAGTTTTACTAGTATTTTGCCCCATACAAGTACTCATGGAATTGGTCAACAATAGCCCACTTCAAAGCTAGGAACTCTAACTTATGTACAGGATAGTTCTTTTCGGATGGGGTCAGGCTTCTACTGGCAAGACCACTGGTCTCAGGCCATTCTCGTGCTCTTGGTACAACACAGCCCCAACCCTTGCAAGCTAGCATCAGTGTGCAGGGACGAGGGTTTTCTTGGATCGGCATAGGCCAGCACTGGAGCATGGGTAAGTTGATACATGATCTCATGAAAAGCAGTCTCACAATCAGGAGTCCAGCGGGCCCCAAATACTTCACTCGGATGAAAATACACTCTTTCAGTCTTGAGGGCGCTGACTTTTGGTATTTTTTGTGGGTTGGGGATACCCTTGAGTAAGGTTAAGTAAAGGCGGATCACTCTTGAATAGTCCTTGATGGGCGCCCGATAATAACCACAGAATCCCAGGAATCTTTGCAGTTCTTTTTTAGATTTTGGGCTGTGGCCAGGTGGTCAATGCCTCAACTTTACTTGATTGGTCTCTATTCCTCGGTGGATAATATGTGTCCCACATACTTTACTGATGTTTGAAAGAATTGACACTTATCAATGGACAGTTTAAGGCCAAAGTCCTCCAGTCGGTCCAATACCTTAAATAATCTGCTCTCATGTTCCTCCAGTGAGCTGCCAAATACAATAACATCATCTAGGTATACCAGGCACTCTAGTAAGTTCATGTCCCCCACTGCACGCTCCATCAGTCTTTGAAAAGTGGCTGGGGCACCTGAAATCCCTTGAGGCATCCTCATGAATTCATAGAAGCCAGCCGGAGAGAAAAGGCCGTCTTCTCACGGTCCTCTGGGGCCATCGGGATCTGGTAGTACCCACTGCGGAGATCCAGCACAGAGAACCACTTGCTCCCGCTTAGGCAGTCCAAAGCACCTGAATCGGGGCATTGTGTACTGATCAGGGATAGTCCGCCCGGTTTAAGATGCGATAATCCACACACATCCTTACTGTTCCATTCTTTTTCCTCACTACCACAATGGGGGAAGCATAAGGGCTTCTGGATTCTTGTATTACACCAGCAGCTAACATCTCTTGCAGATGCCGTCTCACATCATCTATGTCAGCAGGTGCCAGGCGTCGAGACCTCTCACGAAATGGTCTTTCGTCATGCAGCCGGATATTGTGCTCAACTCCTCACGCATCCTACATCCCATTCCTTTAAAGAAAACACCTGGTCTCTCTGGGCAAGCTTCTCACTGATCCTCACTTTCCATTCAGCTGGCAGCGGGGAGTCGCCGAAATCAAACATGTCAGGTGTTACTCTGTCATTCTTCCTTGAACTCTTGCTGCTGGGTAGCACTGCAGTGTCTGCACAATGCACATTAGCCAGGATGCAACCTCTGTTTACTCGAATGTCTCTTTCAGACACATTATGAACTTGGACCATTACCCTTCTGGCATAAGCATGGGCTCTAGCGGGCAAAATACTAGGCTTGACCAGCAGTCCCTCTGGCAATTTTCCATCGCCTGGTGCATCCAACATTAATATTTTATTCTTAACATCCTTTCTGATACGGACCTCTCCTGTAAGGTACACTGGGCATTTGGCGCCAGGATCAGAGACTCAGGATCCTTCTTCCATACAATTCCGACCGGTTCCTCTGGTTCTGTTTTCAGCATCTCTGTGCCTCATAGGCCTTCTTAATTAAAGCGGAACTCTTAAAGCTCTACTAGTCTTTGACCCTGTTTTCATAACACAACTGTGCCAGCCTTCCGAACATATGAGCATTTGTTCCAATCAACAAAGGACACCATCATACAGTCCAGTGGGGGGACACACTAAGGCTAGGTCTCTACTTGTTCAGCCACTCCAGCCACGGAGGTGGGGAAAGACAGCCAAATCGGATATACCGGAATAGGGTAGGCCTTCTCCTTAACCCCCATACATGCAGTCCTTCTAATGGTTGTAGGGTACGTCTGACAAATGCTTCTGATACCAATCCTGGAACATAATTGTCACTTGGGAGCCACTGTCTAATACAGCTCTTGTAGACACTCCATTCACCTTTACAGTGGTCTCCATGGAGGACCCACTATTCTGGACCAGTCTGAGAGGCGATAGTGGGGGCCTGGGCAACTGACCTTGCCACAAAGGGCGTGAGTTAGCATTTTGGTGCCCTCACTGGGATCATTTCGTGCACCTCTTAACCACTGATTTGTTCTCCGAAGCTCTCCTTGTAGCCTATATGCAACTTTGTCAGTGTCTTTTGGGGACCGGCATTCCCTTTTCATGTGCCTATCTTTCCCACAATTATAGCAAAACATACTTTCTGGAGTTTGAGCTGGCCGAGGCGCCACACTGGGAGCCAGGGCGGGGGTATTACTAACTGGAAACCTTGGTGCCATCTCTGTCTGCGGCGCAATAAGCATTTGGAGACATCTCGTCAGTTTCTCCACTTCCATGGTCAAGGAATCGAGTTCGAGCTGTTATCAGCAGGAGATACATGGGTGGGCACCCACCCCCATAGCAGATGCAGTCGGATTAGGTCAGGGCCCTAACTTGCAGGCGTGGCCTTCATAAAGGGACTGTTTTTGAATTCCCGGATCTCTCTCAACAGTTCGCCCCATTGTGGCATATCTTTTTCCTTGTCAGAGCACTCATTGACTGCCAACCTCTGCCCCTGAACTTCACTTGATGGGTCACCCTCAGTCACTCGGGTCGTAGCCGCAGCTGTTGGTGCAGGTCCCTCCCGAGGTCGTCTTTTCTCAACTCCTCGAATTTCTCTCATTAACTCATCATAGGAGGGTGGGGATTCCAGTCGATCTGCCAGGCGTAACTGAAGCAACAGCAGTTCTGAGAAGGGGGCAGACTTAAGGATCCTGTCCAGCCTGGTTCGGTCCAGTTCAATCGCTGGCAAACTACCTTTTCTGAGGCATTCTTGCAACAATTTTCCAGCCGAGATACATACACAGACAACAACTCCCTTGGTACTGTTGTGCATCTCTTACTCTCCACCATAGGTCCTCATCAGAATCTGGGCTCCCATACACATTCTCCAAGGCCTCAAGATAGGCCTGTGCAGTCGCTCAGGGTTACTGGCCCGTTTAGCCGGATGGTAGCCAGGGCAGGACCTCGGAGCTCTCACTAACCCTCTTTCCTGCCTTCCGAGCATTGCCATTCTAGCACTTGGGGCAACATAGTCTATCCAGGTCTCCCAGTCATCCTCCCTTGGGGTGGGGAGGTGCCAGAGAAGATCCTCAACCTTGGTAAGAGTCATGACTAATGACAGGTGCAGAAATAGAGTCTGCATTGGTTCAGCCACCATTAAGGGCACTGGAGCAGGAGAGGGTGTTGGGGAGGAACACCCCAGGTAGCCAGAATAGTTTCTTCAAGTCCTCCACAGTTTCCCTCTCCCAGCAACCATTCAGCAAATTTCTCCTCAAAGTTTCAGATAGTGGTGGGGCTGATTCCCCAGGTCTTTACTGTCCTTAGTTATCACTCTCAAGCAGTGAGGGCTCCCTCTGGGGTAATGGTCTGTGGCACTTTGGAGCTATCTATGGGATCCTTAAACTCTACTAGGGCCAGGAAAGTGTGGGTGAGCAGATTAGCATGCCGACCCACCACCACAGGGTTTTGTAAACCTTCCACCTTGGAAAGTACTCTGCACAGTGTCCGTATTGATACGGGGGATGTCCAGGATAAGCATAGCATTTTGGGGTCAATCTCCTCCCCAGTACACCACTCCACCAGCGTGCACAGCCACTTCTGTCGGGTACCCATTTTTTCTTAACAGTGGTTCGTAATATGGCCACTAGAGGACACACAATCCCAGTGGTGAGCCTCCAAGATGTAACCCCTAGATGGCGCTATCCCAGGGGCTACTACCCCTGCCTGATTTGCCACTAACAGGTTGAGGGGCCTGGATCCAATGGCGGATGCCTCACCCAGAGGTCAGGGTTTGCAATAGTTAAACTAACTTGGTCACAGCCTCTGGGACACTGCAACCCCTTTCTTCCCACTAGTGGCCCACACAATATATCAGAATTACCTTCACAGTATACACTTACCCCAGGTCTGGTTCCGGCACTGGGACCTCCTGTGAAATGAGATACAGTCAACAATCACAGTACAGTACTTTAACATAGACAAATACCTCAGGCAGTATAACTTTGCTGAAACAAGCAGCTCTGATTTATTTAGGGGATATAACAAGGACAGGGAAAATCAGGTTAATTAGCTTATCACTCTAATAATCTACCTATGGCTCTGTGTGCAGGCCTATCCCTATCAGTTACTGTCCCTGGGTACCAAGCCCTAGTGGCTAGTCCAAACCGTGGCAGCTGGTAGGGCCCTTTCACACAGAGAAAGGAGAATTAAACAGTCAGCAGTACAGTAATTCCATTTGGATTTAATGTGGCAATTCAACAGGGCGACCCTGAATTAGTACTCACGACCTCCAAAGAATAGGGTCCTTCAATGTCAGCAGGGGCTCACTTGAGGTACACAAACCTCTTCACACATCCATATAAAAGAAAGCACTATACCAGGCAGGCTGCATCTGTATCCCGATCACAATTACTGCACAATACCCGGAGAATACACAGCAGATTCAGTTCCTGACAGACCGAATGCAATTTTCAGCAATTCCTCCAGTCTTCTACAGGGTGAGCCTGGTTTCTACTCTTCAGAGATCCTTTGATTCTTTTCACAGGACGGATTCAGTCCTAACAAGCTGTTACACAGCTGCAGACCGGAACTCTGGGCCTTACACGTTTTTGACTAAAACTGCACACTGAAAAGCACAGGGCTCCTTCCTTCTTCACTGCCAAAGCTCAACTGAAACTCCAACCGACAAAACCGGGCACTTCCTTTGAGTTCCTCCCAGTTCTTGACTGGATTGGCTGTCACTCACAATAGACTGCTGCTGTTGGTACAAAAGGCACTGAAGTCTAAACTACATCTCCCAGAGTCACTGCCCATACAATCCTCTTGGCTGGCTCAGATTATGAGTCAAGTTCTGATTCATCAAGGCACCATTTTAGAGCTAGCTACCCCACACTGATTGGTCCAGTTCAGCAGTTCAAAACTAGAATGGGGAACTAGCAGACACAGTTCTGACTGCAAAGAAAGCAGGTTAGACAAACTGTAATTTCATTATTACTCTAAATAATTTCTGGCAAACAGTTACATCTTTCAGATAGGTTCCCTTTGCACTCTAGTGACTGCAAAATGAAGTGAATTGGCAGCAGCTCAGTGGTACTCAGAGAAGCACACAGTCCCCCATATAAACTAATTATGTCTGCAAGCAGACAGCTCTTAAAGACAGTACCAGAGGCTCTAAAAACACTCACTGATAAATGGCTTAAATGCCAAACACCATTCAGGCTTGGAGCATTCAAGCAAGCTCCTGGAAGTCTTTTGGGAACCCCCATTTGCAGGGGGGTTACATTGAAAAATCTTTTTATTAAAGTGTAGTGTAGTTCACTGTACAACCAGGCAGATAACAGGTGTTCAAGACATTTCATAGATGTACATGGATATGTTCAATTGTTACAAGTATTAGAGTCCATTGTAATCATTGTTAACATAACCCCAATTAATATACCATAGGAGAATCTATCTTATATGGCAGAAGGTCATGTCCACTATTCAGGAATAATACCTTGTTCCACCGCTGTTAGCCAGGGTAACCATATGTCCCAAAAGTTGTTTAGTTTCCCCACAGCCCCATTTGTGTCCATTCCAACATCATACACAACTTCATATTATGCACCCATCTCACAACTGTAGGAGGGGAGGTGGACATCCACGACTGCGCAGTTGTTCTTCTAGCATTTATTAATGCCAGTGACCACAGGGTGTTCGCCTGTCTCCGATTGGGTTGCAAAGGGCCAGCACCCAATAGCAGTTCCAAGGGTGATTTAGATGGGGCATACCCTAGAACCTGTGACATAATATGGATTTGATGCCAAAAGGGGGTAATTTTAGGACAGCTAAGTGCCAAGTGCAGAAAGTCCGCCTCGTCCACTCCACATTTAGGGCATAGAGAGGACCTCATATTATCGAAAGCATTTAATCTTTTAGGCATAACATATGCCCTTTCTAGTAAGTATAATTGGATTTGCCTCAGCTTATTACTACATGAGCAGTGTAAAGAGTGGGCACTTGTCAATCTCCACATTTTTGAGGTTAGATGGAGGGAGAGAGCTGTACTCCATTTTTCCAAGCTGTAATTGTTCGGCTGAGGAAGTGAACTTAAGGACATGTTATAGTATAGGGTCAAGGGTTTACTGCCCAGCTGCAGGGAAAATAACTCCTCCTGTAAGGGTGACGGGCTTGCCCACCCATTCATAGTTGAGAGGGTATCGCCACATCTATGCCTGATTACCAAGTATAAAAAGAAGTCTCCTGACGGGATGTTCCATTGTTCAGAGATCTGAGCAAAACACAGCATCTGCCCCCCTTCGTTTAGTTGATTAATAACCACTAAACCCTTTTTCTTCCAGGCCCAGAGCTGCTGTACTACCATTGTAGAACAGCTACCGCCCATCCGCATGTAGCTCAATATGCTCTAAGATAAATGGAGTTCCCTCCCCTAAAATCAAATGTAAGGCTATGCCTGGAGTTCGGTGGCCAAGCAGCCAGCCACTCCCACTTCCTGAGCTATATAAACAGTTCCTCTAAGCTTCACTGTGAAGCATTTTTTCTTTGCAGCTGGAGGCTATGTTGGTTTGTCCTCTGAGCTGGCTGTGGCCTACTCCCCTCCCAAGCCTGCTGTTTCCGTGTGTCTCTGCTGGACTTCAGTGTTTGTTTTCATGCTTCTGGTTTGTATCTTTCCTCCAGCTGTGTACTTCCCTGTATTTTGTTTCTTTTCTTTTTTTAAACCATCTTTATTTGATTTTCAGAGAAAGATAGACAGACAAACATACACATACCTGGCAAAACCAGGGTACACAGTCTCAAACTGACCATGCAAACTATATACAACCCACCTATATACATCCCTGGAAAGAGAGAGAGTCCCCCATGCCCCCTCTTAAGCCAACAGACCCTTACCATCAAAAAGTTACCCATAAATATATATCATAATCATCTCCCCAAGATTCAAAGTAAAACCAGAAATAGCGATTTCACATTCCAAGATAATTACCATCCGCTATTCCCCATCTGACAGACAGGCCTGTATTTGAACATTTGTAACCTACAGCGAATAAATCGCATCTAACGCTGCCCATCTTTTAACATATAACCCTTTTCTCCCCCCATATATAAATATCTCTTTATTTTATCCAAAATCCCTGTTAAGTCTTTTAACCATTGATCATAAGCATATACATGATCATCTTTCCAATGTTTTAGTAGGAAGGCTTTAACTACCGCTGCCATCAAGGAGAGGTGATATCTAGGTATAACACCCGAAATTTGGGAAAAATCACCCAGAACAAATATCTCTGGTGTTATAAATTCTGAATAATCCAGCATTGGGTCCATGCGCCTTTTAATTTCCCCCCAAAGAGGTGATATTTTGCTACATCCCCAAATCACATGTAATAAATCACCTACTCCCCTCTCTCATCTAAAACACAGGTCTGTCTGTCTCGGGTTTCTGTCACATAGTTTCACAGGGGTAAAATACAAGTTAGTAGCAATGAAAAGTTGCATACTCTTGTATTTGGGTATAATATTATACTTGCTGCTTTCCCAAATATTATCCCAAGCTAAATTCCGAGGGGCCATCACTTTATCCCAATATGAAACTCTCCTAGGAGAGCTCGGGCTAAGAAAATCCAGAATTACTTTATATATTTGTGATAGGGGGTGAGCACTCGGATCAACTTCCTTAAGCTTCCCCCAGGAAAAAAAAATTGTCCGTGATACCCCCCAACTTCCTCGTCACCCCTTCTATCATATGCTTGATTTGTAACCTTTGAAAAAAAGGCATTCCGTCACATCGTGCCGGTAGGACCATTCTACTACCCTGAATGATTTCCCTTAATTTCAAACCCAGCATCTGGTTAGCCCACAGCGAGCTAATTACCTGATTCCCAATTACAAAGTTAGGGTTACCCAACACAGGCTGGTCTCCAGCCCTCATTTGGCCCTTTCTCTGCACAGGAGTAAGAAATGACCACCAAGCGTCTGCCGTTTTCACAATTAGGTTCCCATACCCTTTTTTGAAGGTTTTCCCAACATTGGCATATAGCATTACTTCCGGGGAGAGACCCGAGTCTCTTAGCATTTGTTTCTCCATTTGGAGCCAAGTTGGATTATAACTCTCCCCATCAAGCTTTTTAACCCATCGACTCATCAGACCCAGCTGGCCCGCCACATAATATATATAAAGGTCGGGTAGTTTGATCCTTCCCCTTTTATGCGATAGACGCAAGGCATTGTGCTTTAACCTAGGGGGCTTGTCCTTCCATAGAAATCCCCAAATTAATTTCCTGATTATACTGAACCATACTTGGGGAATACTATATGGGGCTAAATACACCGGGTATAACAACCGGGGTAATAAGTTCATCTTTATAAGACCCAATCTGGCCATAAAGTTTAAGGGTAATTTATTCCATCTTACTATGTCCACTTTAATTGCCGATATACTGTAGAACTAGAAATATCTGCGTAAAGTTTTAATCGCGGTCTGCCGATCCTGTTCCACATTGCGCCAAATAATGATCGCGCTTTGCTAATGGCAGTGACAGTGCAATTAGTACAATAAGAAATTTAGCTGTCTGTCATACAAAATTAAAACTAGAACTGAAATCTGCAGATTGTTAAACATTACTTATGTAAAATGTATATACTACAAAAGTGGGACATCGGGTGTAGGACATAAGGTGTATCATGGCAAAACCAGCTATCGGGAATGTACAGACTTGGGGCTAAAGGGACAAAGATGGGGACTGTGGGGGAAGTAGGAGCAAGTTATTCAAACCAGCAGTGCACAGTGTTCTGTAAGGACCAGGATATGGCAAGAGAAAAGAGAAATGAAGACAACTGAAGCAGTAAACTGAGCACCAGAATGTTTGCTACACCAGCAGAAGCGGCATTCATAAAAGATCGGGAAAACAGCACAGCAACAAAGTTAAGGAAGCCATCCCAAGTCACTTACATAAGACGCTCTGGGGGAAAGGCTAAACAGTATTACAGCTCTTGTACTGTAGATTTGCTTGCTGACCGAGGTATTGGAAGAAGTAAACCGGACGTGTTACATGGCATTCACAAGGACTGGGAAACTGGCTGAGCAAGGGATTGAAGATGCTGCATCAAGAAAGGTGAAAAAAGCTACTGATGCAATCCAATAACATAGAAGGGTTGCAGGCTTAAGGGTACTCTGTGCGGTGGTGCACTAATGAAAAGGCATACTTGCAGTGAATAATGCTGTCATTCCTCACGGTCGTCACGGATTCAAGACAGAAATAAATGCTGTAAAAATACTATCGCGCCTTAAAGGGACAGCGCGATTATAGTGAATATATTTTTACAGCGTTTATTTCTCGTTCCACAGTAATTCCCCCCATATTCGCTGTGATCCAGATACCTAAATACTTAATTTTATCTGTCCTCCATTGTATGTGCAGTGGCGTAAAGTCTGCCCTAGCAACATGCGGAGTCAGAGGGAGAATTTGAGTCTTGTTCAAATTTAATTTGTAGTTAGAGACCTTGGAAAAACGCCCTATTACTTCTGTCACTCTCTTAAAACTAGATGCCAGATCCTGCAAGTGCAACAATATGTCATCTGCGAAAACTGAAAGTTTCAACTCCCTCCCCCCTATCTTGATCCCTTTGATATGTACATCCCTATTGATAACTCTCAAAAGGGGCTGCAGATAAATATTAAATAGTATCGGCGACAGAGGGCATCCTTGATGGGTCCCATTCTCCAGCTGTATTTCGCGCGAAAGATAGCCATTACATAATACCCTAGCCGTTGGCGCAGCATATAAATACTTAATACCCCTGAGAAGACCCTCTGGGAATCCCATCTTCTCCATTGTAGCAAAAAGAAAAGGATGGGAGACCCTATCAAAAGCCTTTTCCACATCTAACGAAATCAACGCTAAGGGTAACTGAGAATCGGGCGCATAGCTTAATATATGATGCAGCTTCCTAAGAGCATCATGTGCACCCCTCCCTGGCATAAATCCCACTTGTTCCTGACTAATTAGACTAGGAGCGATTCGCAAAATTCTATTTGCTATGATTCTTGTAAGAATCTTGATGTCTTGATTCATTGGGCTATGGGTCTATAATTTCCGGGGATATCCCTGGGCTTGTCTAGCTTAGGAATTAGTGTAATACACGCCTGATACAGCGGAGAGTGACGCACCTCTTCCTGCATTATAGTACTAAACAATTCCTGAAGCATAGGGAGTATAGTTTGTATGTGTACCTGATAGAATTTGGTGGTGAGACCATCCGGCCCCGGGGTTTTACCATCGGGTAACGATTGCACCACCCCAATAATCTCTGACGCCCTTATTGGAGCTGCCAACTCCTTGGCCTGCATTGGATCCAGGGCTGGTAAGGGGATCCCTTCTAAAAAACTCTCAATTTCTTTCTCCCCAGCCAAGTCTCTAGCCTGGTATATTTCTTTAAAGTATGACGCAAAGGCATCCGTCATCTCTTGTGAATCGGTTAGGAGTTTTCCCCCATAATGAATAGAAGTAACCGTTCTACTTGCTTCCCATTCCCTAACTCTAGCTGCCAACAACCGCCCAGGGACATCTCCTTGCATTAGGTATCTAGCGTTAGTCTTTTCTAACCAAAATTCTATTTTACCATTAACAATACCCGCGCCAATTCCTCCCTCAGATATTTAAGTTCAGCATCAATCTCCCTAGAGGACCCTTCCAGTGGCGTCAACGAATCAGTTGCCCCCAAAATAAACTCCTCTTTCACTCTTCTGTCTCTACCTCTTTGTGCTGGGATACCCTGGGCCACCCCCGCATATAACACCTTGCAGGTGGGCCACGCCAACTTTTTATTTTGCAATGTAGGTATTTGCTGCTGTATAATTTCCCGTAATGCCTCCTCCAACCTATCCCGCACTGAGGGCTCTACCAATAGGGAATCGTTCAGCCTCCTCCTGTATGGCCTTGGAGGGATGGATCTAGGTTCCCACAACAATTGGATGAGAGAGTGATCTGAATAAATTCTACCCCCCCCATTGTCACCTCCCTAATATCCCTGATCACTTCCCTCTTTACCAGAAAAAAATCAATTCAGGATTGGCTCTTATGAGCTGCCGAGTAAAATGTCATAGTCCTACCCCCTTTCGAGTACATCCTAATTGGATCTACCAATGCCATCACCTCCAGCAATCTATTCAAGGCAATCTGAGCCTTGGACAAAGGCCCCTTAGACAGTGGTATTCTATCCTCCTGGTTACTGAGGCAAGTGTTCCAGTCATCCACCAGAATTAATGAACGTGATGAGAGATCCGCTATATCCCTTTCTACAGAGGCAAAGAACCCAGGATCCAAGGGCGTTGGCCCATAAATAGAGGCCACCAAAATAGTCTTACCCAACAGTGTGCCCGAGATATATATCCCTCTATTGTCCTCCCTTGCATTCACTTGCTCCACCATATATGGGCATGATTTCTTTATTAATACCACCACCCCTCCTGAGGCTCTTTCCTAGCCTGCTCCGTATACTTGCCCCACCCATCATCTCTTAAGCCCATTCAGTTCCTCCGTCAGCAAGTGTGTCTCCTGCAAAGCAGCAATATGAGCCCCCATTTGCTCAATATGCCTCAAGATCAGCATTCTCTTATGTCTACCCCTGAGTCCCTTAACATTCCAAGAAATTATTTTAACACTTGACATTAATAAACATTAGAAATACTTTAATTAGGCCAACTCTCTTCCTCCGCTCCAGGTCTGTTTTCACCTTGCTCCCTATATTGGACACTATCTCTTTCCAGCCCCGTGCCCCCCATCCCACCAGTCCCTGATCCCTAGATCGTCCACCTACCAAATATCGAATCATGGATGAACCTGTTCCTGTGCTACCCCCCGCCCCACCCTTATCTTAGTGACTCCAAGACCATGCCCAAATCCCACGAAACAAATAATGCTTAGGAGCCTTCTTTTTCCCTATATCCTTGTTTCCTCTTTTCTTATGCTGCCCCTCCAGCACGGTACTCCATGCCCACCACAATTACAAACTTCCCCCAATCCCTGCCTATTAAGGCAGGTCAGCATCCTCCATACTCCCGCCGCCTAATAACCTAATGAACCTAAGTGACTCTCCCTTTCCTATCTCCCACTCTCAGTAAATAGTCCCTCATGCACACTCGAGGGGCCACTAAAGGACTCCCAGTCCCAAGTTTCCCTCATTATACTTCCCCCATGGATCTGCCCCAGAGACTGTACCGCCAGGTACCGTTTATTTTGTTTTACATAAAGATGCAATATTACATCGCACAACTCAGAGTTGGTGTCCTCTAGAGGCAATAATATTAACTATTTACCCCATATATAATGGGATATATTCTGCCAACACCTTATTACTAGTCCCATGGGGCACCCCCATCTCCGAGAGGCCGCATTCATTTAAGCGGCTACAGCCTAGTAACTCCTACTCCTTCTGCCAGCTTCAAACTACAAAAGTGGGAACCACCCTTGTCCACTTTACCTTCTTGAGCTCTCCATCCCCCACCCACCACCAATACGCTTCCCCCACCTTACTACTCCCTCCTCAAGCTTTCATTCAACTGCCTTTAGAAACATTGCTTCTTACCCACCCCCAGTATCCATAGTGATAATTCCCATCCTAACCTCCATGGGGTGGTTCCTCTTCAACTACCCACCTCTGCTTATTCCCATCTAGTTCTTCCCTCTCCACGCCCTTAACACCCTACCCCATTCCTCTGAGCAGCTATTGACCGTCCGCTCTAGAAACCAAAAATCGAGACATCTAATTCCCCCATCTCAAAATAGATCCTCTCCATTCCCCCAAACCTCTATAGACCCTTTAAATCCAACATTTATAACATTAATCCGATGACCCAAAATAAAATGCAAAACTTTATGAACTTTTAACCCCTTTAAGCTTCCCCAGTCCCAGTCCTTTAAGTTAGCACAATCTCCTTCTCTTCAGGACACATTCAAGTTGTAGACTTAAGTAGTTCAGGGAGCTCCAACCGTAACCCTTCTAGAGTGTCTTTTGCAGTTAGGAACCTCTTCTCCCCTACTTGCAGCCACACAACCAGAGTTGCTGGGTATTGTAGTCGGAACTTAATTCCAGCCAAATACAACTTCTTCTTAATTTCCGAGTATTCTTTCTGTTTCTCTCTGACCACAGGTGTATAATCCTGGAATAGCCAGAGCGAGGCACCATTCCACTGCAGCGTCTTCTTTTGCCTAGCAGCAAGCAACACAAGAGATTTCTCCTTGTAATTAAGAAAACGCATGATTATCACTCGAGGTCTGGCTCCATGAGGTGGCATCTCCCTTAATGCCCGATGGGCTCTCTCTAGGTTGTACGCCTCACCAAATGGAGTAGGGCCCAGCAGCTTAAGCAACAAATCCTGCATAAATACCACACAATCTGGCCCTTCAGCCCTCTCCGGTAACCTTGCGATGATCAAATTATTCCGCCTGCTTCTTGACTCTTGATCCTCTAATCTATCTTCCAGCTTTTTAACCTGCTTTCTGACCGTCACCAATTCCTGCTCCATCACAGATGCCTTCCTTTCTTGTGAGGAGATCCGAGCCTCCACATCACCCATTCTTTGCGCAAGTGAATGCAGCACTGGTTTTATTGCTGCAAAATCTGTCACCAGTCCCTGCAGCATTACTTTAATATCTTGAATGTCCGCAGTGGTCTAACACGAACCCCCCTCCATTCCTGGCTCGTCCTCCTGGTCAGTTGGAGTAGGGGAGTGGGGCTTTGGCCTTTTGGTAGCCGGGCTTCTCGCCGCTAGTGGCTCAACGGCTTCAACATCCATCCCGATGCTTATAATCGGCCTAGTGTTACGGCCACTCACTCACTGTCTGTGGGATCGCCTCGCTTCCTTTTATCACAAACTTTCCACATGATCCTCGTATATCAAGCCCACAGCGCCTCTCAGATCAGTTACAGCTATTTCAAATCAAAGTGGGCCGGTCTCGGAGTTTTTAATGCCTTATATTTATAACAGGGCTTCGGAGCAGCTCAGGAGACGTCCGAACGGATTCAGCTCATCATGTGATCCCCTGTGTTTTGTTTCTTGTTTTTGGGCCTTTCCTTGTTTTCTGTTTTGCTGTGTTTTGGTTTAGTCTTTTTGAGGGGGCTTTTATTTTCTAAACTCCTAGCATGCTGCTACTACAGAGCTCATTCTGCTTGCTTTCAGTTACAACTCTCAAATTACTGCACTGCAACTGCAAACCTACTCAGAGATCATGCTACTGCTTTCAGTTACCTACAATTGCAGCCACTGCTGTTTACTTTACTTACTATTGTACCCAGTGCTTGTGTTTTACACTATGCTCACCACGCTCAAACTACTGCAATGCAACTACTATTATCTGTGTTTCAGCCCAACCATAGCTGCTCCATGTTGCATACTTAATTCTTTTCACCTGACACAGTTTACTCTGACCCCAGCTGTGCTGCTAATTCCTGCTCTCATTCTACCTGAGCTTCACTGCACTGCTTGGCTACACCTGCTTCAAAGCATTTGTCTCCATGCTTCATTGCAGTTATAACTCTAAGGTCAGCCAACTAAGCTCCTGCTGCGGCTGTTAATACAGCTTGTTATTAAATCTTGCTTTACCGCTGAAAATCCTCAGAGTCTGTCACCATGATTTGGCTTTGAACTGTCTGGCTGGCTTGCTTCCAATTCAGTGCTGTTTAATTGCTATACAGTTTGATATGCTGGTTCACCTATCATGACTACTGCTTACTGACCTATGTGCAGGTCTATACTTGCTTACGCAGCTGTTACTCCTTGCTTACGCAATCCATTACTTCATGCATACTGTCATCCCTTCGGCTTCGGCCTGGGATTCTGCTGCACTCAATCTGCATTCGACCTTGCAAGGTCTCAGCACTCTATGCTCATTACGATCTCAGCACGCCATACTCATTCAGCTTACCAGCTTTCAGCTCTCAATCAATTTCTGGGGCATGCCAGCCATTCTAACCTGGCGCAGGGTTCCTGCAGCTGACGGTCTTGCTCTCCATTTAGTTCGCATCATTGAGCGTGTCCAACTTGGGGCAGGATCCTTCTCACCTGGCCTATAGCTGAGAATGTCCTTGCCACAGGCTTGGCTTTAGCTGCCTGCTACGCAACAGCAGCTCCTGGTGTAGAATTTAAGACTAGCAGTGAAGGGTGGTTACGACGATCTCCTTTGGCTCTAGTGTTCCACTATAACGGTTGGCCATTGACTTTAGTGGTTTCCCTAGCAAGGCACCTTAAACGCATTCTCCTTACGACTGCTTCTGGTTTACCTGGTTTGATTTAGGGTGGGTAGGCCAGGTGAGTGCCTCAGCAGTTGTTGCTCTCCTCCTGTGCCTTGGATGCATGTATTGTTGCAGAGTTTTCTCGCAACCTTCCATGACGTTCCCGCTAGAGGGTTTGAGTGACAGCCTCCCTCCAAATTGGAATATTTTCCACCTCCCTTAAATTGGATTTTCCAAATTGCAGCTGTAGAGCTGTCACTAAATAAATTTTCCTAAACCTGGAGGGAAGGCGACCTAGACCTTGAATCCCCCAGAGATTTCCTCCTCATAGGCTTTTCTCTCCTCCATTGCCTCAGGTCATAACACTTAGTTAGTATAGTTGTTTTCCCCTAGTTTCTTTAGGTAGGCTCCGTTGTTGGATGGAGGTAGAGGATGTCCTGCTGTTCCCTCTCTCCTTAGGGGATCCTCTTCTCTCAAAGAAAGCCATCAGTATCATGCTACGCACACCTGGGCTGTTACTACGACAACTGAACATATCATTGCATTATCAAACTGCCTATGCTTCTCTACTACTATGTTACAGTTACTGAGTCTACATCACTGTTACTGCCTACATTATGCTTTGTGTTGCCTCCTCTTTGGGGATGATACTACATTTTTTTGGGGGGGGGGATTCCTAAGTTACCTTTAGCCACTGGAACCATCCCATGACACCTCTAGGGGTGGAACCCTCTCCGAGAGTTACTTGCCATTATACCCCTACAGGGTGGTAATTTCTCTGGGATAGAGTGAGAATGGCCAAAACCAAACTAACACAGTTGCACAAGCATAGCACTATACTGGCTGTGTACGTCAGTGAATCCTTCTATGCACATACATCCAGATAGCCAAAGTACAGGCAGTGAAGGGATTACACACTCGTTCAGCCTCCGCCCCTTGTAGACTCCCAAGTAACAGATCATTCTTAAAGTTGCCCTCCAACATGTCCTCTTCTAGGCCTAGCCAGGGGCAATCAATACTGGATGTCCCAGTGGGAATGAATGCCAGTTGTGCAGCCCAATAATAAAATTTTAAATGAGGTAGACCGACACCCCCATCAGCAGGTTTTCTTTGTAGGGTGGCCCTTGCTATTTTTGCCCTCCCCTTCTGCCATAGGAATTTATGCAAAATAGTATCTGGGTGTTTAATGTGTGCCTGCAGCACTCCAATAGGGAGGGTCTGATAAAGATACAATAATCTAGGTAGGATCGTCATTTTAATAACCCCCACGCGACCTAGCAATGAGATGAGTAATGCTGCCCACCTCTCACAGTCATCAGCAACAGCAGTCACTAGTGGTTTAAGATTTAATTTGTAAAGTTCCCCCACTGATGCTGAAATGTGCACTCCCAGATATTTAATTTTTTTTAAAGCCTTCTTTATTGGATTATTACATGTTTCATACAAACACACATTAATCCTAGGCAAGCCCAGGATCCACAAACCCAAAACTGGTTGTGTAACCTATGTACAATAACAACTATAACATGGTTAACTAGGATCTGCAGCTTATCCAGTAGGTAGGGAAATGGGCAGACTGGGTGGGCCAAGCGGTCCTTATCTGCCGTCAAATTCTATGTAATCATAACTGCATCTTGAAAAGACATTATCATTGAGAACACTTAGCACTCATATGTGACACGTCTAAATTACTAGCCACACTGCCCACTATATTTATTGAATTAAAGCCACCTACATTAAACACAGGACACTCTGGAGGTAGTCCCCCACTGTGCCCCTGGAAAGAGAGAGAGTCCCCACCTATTCCTAAACCCCGGCAGACCAAAGCCTTTATTCTATTATCAATTCCTGATATGTATTAGAGCCAGAAACCGTCACTAATACTTTCATCTTTTGACACTGAAAACATTCCACCTAATACTACATAATTCTGCACTATTGAAATCTAATGCTCTTCACAGCCCGACAGACAGAGCTGCGTTTTGGCCATTGCCTATCTGTAATAGATAGATAGCCTCTAGAGTAGACCATCTTTTATTATACAACCCTTTCTTACCCTCCAAACACATGAACCTCTTTATTCTTCCCAAAGCCCATATAAGGTCTCTCACCTATTGCACATAGGCATATCTTTGTTCATCCTTCCAATGTTTCAAAATAAAAGACTTGACCATTGCTGCCATCAAGGGTATGTGATATTTAGGTGTGACACCTGTTATACACGACATATCACCTAATATACAAATGTTGGGCAGTATAAAGTTCAGAATAATCCAATATAGGGTCCATGTGTTGTTTAATTTCAACCCAAAGTGAGCTTATTTTACCGCAGTCCCACATAACATGTAGGATGTCACCCGACTCAGCTCCGCATCTAAAACACAGGTCTGTCTGTCTCAGCTGCCTATCACATAGTTTTTAAGGAGTATAATACATATTTGAGGCAATAAAGAACTGCATAATTCTGTATTTTGGTATAGGTACATATTTAATACACCTCCAGATAACATCCCAAGCAGGCTGTTGGGGGGCCAATATTCTATCCCAACCTAGAACCCTTGTTGGTGAATTTGGACTGAAATAGTTTAGTAGCACTTATAGACTTTTGACAGAGGGTTAAATGAGGGATCTATCACATTCAGATACTCCCAAGTGAAGGAATTTATTGGAGGATCTCCTAACCCTTTCCGCACCCCCTCCAACATTTTAACAAGCTGTAATCTTTTGAAGAAGTGAATTGCATCACATCTCGCCGGGAGAGACACTCTATTATCTTTTATAACATCTCTTACCATAAGTCCCTCCAGCTGGTTAATCCAGCGTTTTGTAAATACCTGACCCCCAATCAATAAGTTGGGATTATCCAGCACATGCTGGTCCCGGGTCTTCATTTGTTCCCTTCCCCTCTCTGAGCAGGAGTAAGGTACAGCCACCAGGCCATTACTGTCTTGACAATTAGAGTCATGGATGCCTTTTTGAGGTATCCTCCTAGACTGAAAAAGAGCAGTGCCTCTGGAGATAGGTTCAATTCTTTTATTAACTGCCTCTCTATCTGGAGCCATACTGGAGTATACATCTCACCTCCTCATTTCTTCCCCAATGAATCATGAGACCCAGTTGCCCAGCCACATAGTATAGGTGAAGATCAGGCAATTTAATCCCACCCAATTTATATGCAAGCACAGAATACTATGTTTTTTCCTAGGGGGCTTGGAATTCCACAAAAATGCAGAGAGTACCTTTCTAATTTTAATAAACCAAAATTTGAGGATGCTATATGGGGTTAAATAAACTGGATACAGTATCCTCGGCAGCAGATTCATCTTGATTAATCCCAGTCTCGCTGCAAAATTTAAAGGTAGTTTATTCCATCGAAGTATATCCCCTTTAATGGGTGCCAACACCCTATCCATATTCGTTGCTGCCCCGTCCTCCAGATGCGCAGTGACCCATATACCCAGATATCTAATCTTATCCTCCGCCCAACTTATTTGCAATGGCGCAAAATCGCACCTACAAACATGCGGAGTCAGAGGGAAAATCTGAGTCTTATTCAAATTTAGTTTATAATTCGAAACTCTGGAAAATTGCTTTATAATTTCCACTGATCTTTGAAAACTTTCTGCCGGATCCTGTAAGTGCAGCAATATATCGTCTGCAAAAACAGAGAATTTCAACTCCCTACCCACAATTGTGATCCCCTTTACATTAGCATCTATGTTAATAGTAATTAACAAGGGTTCCAAATATATATTAAACAATATTAGCGAGAGGGGGCATCCTGTCTACTCCCATTCTTAAGCTGGATCTCTTGTGAAATATACCCGTTACACAGTACTCTAGCCGTGGGGGCCGCATATAAATTTGTAATGCAACTGAGAAGGCCCTTGGGGAATCCCATCTGTTCCATTGTAGCAAAAAGAAATGGGAGGGAGACCCTACTGAAGGCTTTCTCAGCATCAAGAGATATCAGGGCTAATGGAAGTTGGGAGTCCGGAGCACAGCTGAGCATATGATGAAGTTTTCTGAGTGCATCATGCACCCCCCTCCCTGGCATAAATCCTACCTGTTCCGGGCTAATTAAATTTGGAGCAACATTCAATATGCGATTAGCAATAATCCTTGTCAGGATCTTAATGTCCTGATTCATTAGAGCAATAGGTCTGTAGCTGCCAGGCAGGTCCTTTGGTTTGTCCGGTTTAGGGACCAACGTAATATAAGCTTGATATAGTGGAGGGTGGATCACACCTTCTTGCATTATATTACTAAAAGGTTCCTTAAGAATGGGCAGTATAGTACCGAGATGCACCTTATAAAATTTAGCCGTGAGGCCGTCCGGCCCTGGTGCTTTGCCCGAGGGCAAAGCTTGGATCACTGCTACTATCTCACCTTCTCTTAATGGGGCAGCTAGTTCTCTAATCTGGTCCGGGTTCAACACCAGTAATGGGATACCATCTAGGAATGTCCTGATTTCCTTCTCCCCACCCACTTGTCATAGTTGATAAGTTTCTGGGTAATAAGAAGCAAATGTGTCTGCCATTTTCAGTGGATCCGTAAAAACTGCCCCATCATACTTTATGGCAGTGACTGTTCTAGAGGCTTCCCATTCCTTAACTCTAGCTGCTAGTAAACGCCCAGGCACATTCCCTTGCAACAGATATTTAGCCTGGATCTTTTCTAGCCAAAATTCAGCTTTACTATATTGAATATCCGCCATTTCCCTTCTTAGACTTTGGAGTTCAGTGTCTATTTCCCCGGAGGTCCCCTCCAGCGGGTCAGGGACTCAATAGCCCCCACTAAAAACTCATCTTTAGCTCGTCTCATTCTATTTCTCCGCACTGCATAACCCTGTGCTATGCCAGCATATAAAACCTTACAAGTTGGCCAGGCTAGGGATCTATTCTGTAACGTAGGGAGTTGGGTCTGAATTATTTCCAGAAGGGCGTCCTCTAATTTAGTCTTAAGGGAAGTCTCTGTCAATAAGAAGTCACTCAACCTCCACCTATATGGCCTAGCAGGCGTGGTTATTAGCTCACAGGTCAACTGGATGGGGGGATGATCCGATAACATCCTACATCTAGTCGTCACCTCTTTGACCTCCCTAAGTGCCTCCCTATTTACCAGAAAAAAATCAATTCTAGAATGATTCTTGTGGGCTGCTGAATAGAATGTCATATTATCTCCTCCTGTGGAGAAAGTCCAGAGTAGGTCTACTAGGGCTGTAACCTCCAGCATTCTAATCATAGCCTCCTGAGCCCTAGATAAAGGCCCTCTGGATGGTGGCAATCTATTCTCCCAGTTATTTAGACAAAGGTTCCAGTCCCCCGCGAGTATAATAGGGTGTGGTGAAAATAGAGCAATATCCGTCTCCAATAACGCAAAAAATTCTGGATTAGAAGGAGTTGGGCCATAAATGGAGGTGATTGAGGGTTCTATACCCAAAATATTGCCCAAAAGGAAAATCCTTCTACAATCTTCACTTGTCGTCACCTGCGCTATGTCATAGGGACAGTTTTTTCCAATTAAGATTGCAACACCCCCCTGATGCCGTTTCCTTACCCACCCCAAATACCTGGCCCACCTACATCCTCCTAAGGAGACTCAGTTCCTCTGTCAACAAGTGAGTCTCTTGTAAAGTGGCTATATGAGCCCCCATCTGTTCAATATGCCTCAAAATTATTATTCTTTTATGTCTACCCCTAAGATCTTTTACATTCCATTATATAATTTTCACACACATCATCTTACTGTTTGTAGAACAAGTACAAGCCATCTTTTTTTAACTCTCGTGGGGTCTGCATCACTCTCTTATTCCCTATTGGACTCTCTCTCTTCCAGATCCCTTTAACCCACCCAACCCCCTTCCACCGATCCCTGGATCGACCTCCTGTATAACCTCGATTCATGGGCGAGCCATTTCGTGCACTCCATGCCCAACAAGCTACTGACGGCTAAGTACCCCACCCTCCTATAGACCTTTAGTACATTCCTACCCCACCTACAGCACACCCCTAATTATATAGTTCACCGCAGAATCACTCTTCCCCTTAGGCCCACCCCATGTACCTTATATCCCCCTACATATATAATTATGTTGCCTAATAAATACCCTACTTCCTTCGTTTACCAAAATTAGCAATGAGTTAGGCAACCAAATCAGGACCCATAACCATAAACCTCCCCAAAGGGGAGGAGACCCCCACAAGCTAAATAAAGTGTGTGCCCACCATCATCATTTAGATATTATCCAGCTTCCACCCACCTTCCTAGTGGCACTCTGTCGAGGCATAAAGACCCACCTAAAAAAGAGTGGCAAAGGAGCCCCGAATTACCTACTAGATAGGATGAGCCAACCTCTTAAAACAAATAGATCAGTTATCGCACTTCTATTCAAGACAGTAAAGCAAAAGATTAGGGGTTGACCTCTCTGGCATAAGTATAAGTTCCACTCAAATTCAACCCGTAAAAAAAAAAAAGGGTGGAGATTCATTTCTGGAAGTTTCCCCACAAATAGCTTCTGCCCCCAATAGTCTCTAACTGCCCCCAACTCTCGCACCCCACAAGCAACCAAAAAGGAGCCCCAAAACACTGCAGCAAAAAGCCTCGCAAAAGACATTTGCATCTCTCTTCATTTCTCAAGTCCCAGTTCTGTAGGGTCATATCAGCTCACCACTTTTCTACAAAAAAAAAACCCTCAGGTCAACGACTGGAATAATGCTGGAAGTTCGATCCACAAGCCCTCCAGGGCATCCCGTGCTGTCAGATACCTTTTCTCCCCAGTTTGCAACCGTACAGATAAAGTCGTAGGATATTGTATCCGGAATTTAATTCCAGCCAGATGCAGTTTTTTCTTTATCTCAGAGTATTCCTTTTGCTTCTCTCTCACCGAGGGTGTCTGGTCTTGAAATAACCAGATAGACACTCCATTCCACTGCAAAGCTTTGTTTTTCCTGGCACAAGCAAGCACATGTGATTTTTCCTTATAATTCAGGAACATCATAATTAGAACTCTGGGTCTCGCTCCCGGAGGGGGCATCTCTCTTAGCGCCCAGTGTGCTCTCTCCAGATTATAGGCCTCCCCAAACGGTGTGGGCCCAATAGCTTAAGGAGGAGATCTTGTAGAAAGGAAACACAGTCCAAGCCTTCAGCCTTTTCAGGTAGCCCAGCCAAGATAAGGTTATTCCTCCGGCTTCTGGATTCCTGATCCTCCAAGCGATCCTCGAGCTTCTTAATTTGCTTATGGGCTATCACCATCTCTTGTTCCATAGCCGAGACCTTCCTTTCTTGTGAAAAGACCCTAGCCTCCACATCCCCCATCCATTGGGCCAATGAATGCAGCGCCGGCTTGACAGTGGCAAAATCTGTCACCAACCCCTGTAGTAATTGTTTTATCTCCAGCAGATCATCAGAACTCTTGTCATCATCTCCGTTTCCAGCCCTTTGATCCACTTGCTCATTCAGAACCGACGACTGGGCTTTGGTCGCTTAACTGCTGGCGATCTCGCTGATAGGGGCTCACTGGCATCAGACTCCATCCCGCTACGGGAATGCGGCCTAGCACAACCGCTGAGAGTGCAAGATTGGGGGAGAGACAATCGCCTGCTAGTACCACTACTCGTAGTATTTTTACTGAAGGACCACAAACGAGCAGTTCTCCAACTGAGCTGAGGTAGGCAGAAGCAGTATATCCCGTCGGAAGGGGCTTAAAATGCTATTTAAACTGTATAGGGCCTAGGAGCAGCACAACCGACGTCCTCTCACGCCTGGCTCATCACATGATCCCCCTTCACTCCCAGATATTTTAAGGACCGGACCAATTGAAGGCCACCCAGCTGAACTATCAGTCATGCTCTATCCAAGACACCCACGGGCAGAAGTTCTCTCTTCGACCAACTGACCTTATGTCCTGACACTGCACCAAAGTGGCGCATTAGATTGTGCACAGCTGGCAAATCCTCTGCAGGGTTTTGTAGGTATAATAACTGATCATCGGCATACATAGCAATTTTGTGCTCCGTACCACCACCTTGAAATCCCCTAATCCCTGTGTTTGCTCGTATGGCTGCTCCTAGGGGTTCCAAAGCAAACACATATAAAAGAGGGGATAATGGGCAACCCTGCCTGGTGCCCCTTCCCGAAAGAAAATAACTTGATAAAGAGTTTCCCACCTGCACCTGGGCTGAATGGTTGCAGTACAGTGCTCGCACCCAAGAATTAAAGATCGGGCCTATTCCCATCCTCCCCAGAGTGTGAAAAAGGTAACCCCACTCCACGCGGTCGAAAGCTTTCTCAGCATCAAGTGCCGCCACTGCTGCTCCATAAGATCTTTTATTACGGGCCCCTCTAAAATTAATATTAAGAGTACGCCTTATATTATGTTTGCCCATGCATCCCTTGACAAACCCCAATTGATCTGGATGTCTAACTGATGGTAGTGCAGTTTCTAACTGGGAGGCAAGTGCTTTTGCTAAGATTTTATAATCTGCAGTGAGAAGTGAAATTGGCCTATACGAAGGACACAAATTAGGGTTTTTGCCTGATTTAGGCAGAACAGTGATGGTTGCAGACCGCGTGGAGAGAGGCAACCCACCCCCCCAATAAACCCTCCTCCAGGGCATCAAAAAGAGGCCCAAGGACGTGACTTTCAAAAGCTTTATAAAAATCAATGGATATACCATCCCGTCCGGGTGCCTTCCGACTTTTTAAAGATTTCAATGCTACCCTTATCTCCTGAGCAGTCATGGGGGAGTCCAGTCTTTTAGCAGCCTCCTCCGATATCTTATCTAAGGGAGCCAGAGCAAAGAATTGTTTATATTCCTCCTGGGTGGGAGAGCATTCTGAAGTGTACAACTGTTTGTAGTATGCCCCAAAAACATCGCCTATTTCTTTATTACCACTAATCAGATTCCCCTGGCTATCCTGAATTTGACTTATAATTTTTGCAGACTCCCTCCTCTTTAACTGCCAGGAAAGGTATTTCTCAGCCCTATCCCCATCGAAGTACTGCCCGGCATCTGTAAGCAATATAGTATGTTCTAATTGTGCACTAGATAGAGTATTACATTTCCACTTCAGCTTTTGAACAATACTGTAAAGAGCAGCTATTGGGTGCAGCATATGTGCCCTTTCACAAGCAATTATCTTTGCCCTAAGAAATTCAAACTCTCTGGAAGTGGTGCGTTTTGCTTGTACTGCGAAAGAAATAGATTGCCCCCTTATATAAGCTTTCAATGCTTCCCAGCGTGTAGCATGAGAGGTGTCCCCCCGGTGGTTAAATTTCAGAATTTCCTGTATGGTTGTTTCCATACAGGTCAAATATTCTGGATTCTGTAGGAGTAAAAGGTCAAGTTTCCAGGCCCTACTGCCAATGTGGGATCCAGTACCAGAGATACTAACAAAATGGAGGGCGTGGTCTGATACAAGAATTGGCATGTACCCTGCTCCCCAACCCCTGTCACCATAGTACCTGATAGTAACAGCCTATCAGTACGTGCATAGGACTGATGCACATGAGAGTAGAAGCTACACTCTCGTTCCATGGGGTTTAAATGTCTCCAGAGGTCAGTCAAATCAAAATCATTTTGCATGACTTCCAAAGCTTTCGCATTTTGGGATTTAAGTATTGGAGCTGTATTTGAGCGATCTAGCACTGTATCAGTGACACAGTTAAAATCACCCCCAGCATCCAGGGTCCCTCCCAGCAGGTCATGTCTAGTGCCAATTTCTGAAAAAAGCTTGGGTTCACTGCATTTGGAGCATACACTGAATCTACGAGAACAATGCCTTTACCTGGGATTTCGGCCTTGGCCAAAGCATAACGTCCAGAATTATCCATCCAGGAGTCTAAAATCTTAATGGGGATCCCCTTGGAAGCCAGATAGAGGCACCCCGGGCCTTTGATGCAAATGTAGAGGAAATCCACATGCCCCCCATAAAATCTGTTGTTTTTTGTGATTCGGGAGTTGAGAAGTGCATCTCCTGGAGGAGAACCAGTGCCCCTTTATGGCAACGGACCTCTGTTATTACCCTCTTCCACTTCACAATAGACTTCAAGCCATTAATATTCCATGAAATGCAATTAACATCATCCCCCATCATATATCAGCGAGTTACCACACCATAACCTCCCACTATGCAACATGTGAACCACCACACCATTTTCCCCACATAAACAAACCACTTCCCCCCACCCCATTGCCCAGTCAAAGATCCCCCAACTGTTTCCCCAAATGCACAGAGCCAGAGAAATTGCCCTTAAAGATGGCTCCAGCCCAGCACACACCAGTAACAGCAATTTAAGGTGTCTCCGGTACGGGGCTACCCCCTCTCTCACAAGTGAAAAAGGCTGTTTAAACTGAGCTCCAGTATCCCAAAAGTTCCCTCCCCATTTATTAATAACAAACATCCCCCCCCAGCAAACTTATACATAGCGATAACATCCCCCCCAAATGGGTGAAAATCTGCCAGCATTCTCATTACAAACAGAAGACAGACAAAACCAGGTCTGTCCATAATGCTAACCTATCTGGTGGAAAAATGAGGAAGGGGGTGTGGCGACACGAAGGCTATCTTAACAGTTTGTCAAGCAGCTATTTACACTTGATTGTAAAAGCTAGAACAAAAATTAAAATACATTCTAACAAATATCAACTCTCTATATAACATCCTGAAAAGCACATCAGGCCAATGACAATTATTAAGATCAGTATGTCCCCTGAGGTTTATTCAGTCCCAAAATGATTTTGAAGAAATCAATCCTAATGTTCCTAAGAGTTCACAAATTTGGGACCCCATGTAGACATTAAGCACAACCTGCTTTACCCGTGCCCCCAGGCATGGTTGGGTGATGTAGTATTAAAGTACAGTGGGCAGTCCTAGCATGGATAGGCGCCTTCCATGTCCACATCCGACCTAACCATCAGGGACTCAAGAAAACCACAGACAGTCCGAGGAAAAATCAAGCTCCTTTGACCCACATTATGGCCAGGGAAAAACCTATAGAGCCCCCGTTGTGTCCTGGTTGCAGACCCCTACAAACCAGTGGTTCAAGAATTAGTACATGTATTCTAGTCAAGCCAGGCTTAAAAGGCCCGAGCCCATCTGCTACTGCATACAGTACTGTAGAAGGGCAAAAGAAAGAAAGTAGTTTGCTCTAGGCTTCACATACATGACTCGACCCACTGTTACCCGAGCCCCCAGTCACGGTAGGGTGGTACAGCATACATCCCAGAGAGTTCAACTGACACCTATTCAGGAATCAGATTGGTATCCATGTAGGTACACTTCACCCTCAGACTTCAGGCCTCACCATATCAGTCCAGAACTAGGCCCACCACGCAGTTTTAAAAATGTGGCTCAAAACATTGTAACCCTTTAACTGTCTCAGGCTCGTGAGGTGGACATAAGATCCCCAGGAGAACTATAACCTAATAGGCTAACCAATTCAATTAACCAAACATTTATATGAAACTGGTATTAATATTAGGTAGCATGCTGCATGAACTTAGCTCAGTCGACATTAGGCCTCTCTCGGTTTCTCCTGGTTTCCTCCTCCTCCTCGAGCCATTTCTCTGTGGCTTTGTGGAAGATAAAGAAATTAGGGCCTTGTCCAGGTCAATCCACACGCAGATGCGCTGGGTAAGTTAAAGAAGATTTCCAGCCCAACTTATACAGCTTGTTTTTAATCAGGTTGAACTTTTGCCTTTTCAACTGCAAGTCTCGACTATAGCCCTGATAGATAAAAACTGGCATTATCGACCTTCAAGGGCCCCATTTCCCTGGCTTTCTGCAGCACGGTTTCTTTATCCTTAAATCTGAGATATTTGATTAGACAGTGTCTAGGATGGTCCCCAGGTTTAGGAGGTGGACCAACACGGTTGGCTTGCTGAATCTCAAACTCCAGAGTCTCCTCAGGCAGCCCCAAATATTTCATCAACACGCGATGAAGACCCAGGTTCGGGTTTTGTCCCTCCAGGCCCTCGGGTAAACCAATTATGTGGATGTTGGATCTCCGTGAGTGGCTCTTCTGGTCATCCAGGCGGTCCCGGAGGTCAGCAATAGTTGAGAGAAACCCATTCCTTTCAGTGCTAACACAGGCATAGGAGTCTTCCATGTCACTGACTCAGCACTCCAACTCACAAAGTTGTGAAGTGTGAGTAGTTGTAGTTTCTGTCAAAGTCATAACGACTGATTGAAGGTGCACAAACTGCATGTTCAAGTTGTGGAAACCTGCTTTCAAATCTTTTTGCATCTATGCCAGGGTTTCAGGAACGCTTGCTAGTGTTTTAGTTAAGTCCATCGTGCAGGTCTCAATGTGATCACCACTTGTGTTGGTAGCCGAAGAGGAAGGCCCAGGGTCGCATGGAGTGATGTTCAGTCTGCTAGATGGTGTCCTAGCACCGAACTGTAATTTTGCCTGTTTATTTTTAGATTTACTGGTAGCCATCCATACTTAGAGTTGAAAGCTCCCCAAAAATTGAAACTAAAGATACATTTTACAGCTGCTAGAAGTAACTAAAAGACGCCACCCCAGGAAGCCGATTCAACAAGCGTCCTCCATGCTTGCCAGCTAGCCACGCCCCCCATCTCACAGTTTTATAAAATGGTATCACTGCCTCACTCCTTCTACTAGTGATACCTCTGCCTATGCACCCCAGCATGCCATTGGCCCTCCCCGCAGCCTTTGTACTCTGCTTAGACAACTTTTGGTCATCTGATATGATAACTCCCTGGTCCCTTTCTTCCTTGGTGATTGTCAGCAACTCGAAGCCCATCCTCTAGCACTGATCAAGAGTCCCTTGTCCGAGGTGCATTATTTTACATTTCTTTGAACCTCAGCTGCCACACCTCTGACCATTTTTCCAGCCTCCACAGGTCCCTTCTTACTTTCTCCACTCTGTCTGGAGTATCCACCCTGTTGCAGATCTTGGTGTCATCTGCAAACAGGCAGACCTTGCCCTCCAGCCCTGCTGCAATGTCACTAATGAAGACATTAATAAAAACTGGCCCAAGGACCGATCCTTGAGGTACCCCACTGGTCACCTTCCACTCCCCGGACTGGATCCCATTTACTATGACCCTCTGCCTCCTGTCCGTTAGCCAGTTACTAACCCAGATTACCACCTTGTGCTCCATTCCCAGACTACCCATCTGGTTAAACAGCCTCTTATGTGGGACGGTGTGGAAGGCCTTGCTGAAATCAAGGTATGCGACATCCTCTTCTCCCCCTTGATTTACTTCCTTTGTCACCCAAAGAAATCTATCAGATTTGTCTGACACGACCTCCCCATCATAAAACTACTGTCTCGGATCCTGGTCACTGTTGAATTTGAAGTGTGCCACTATTCTTTCTTTTAGTAGTGTTTCCATGATCTTACCCAGTATGGAGGTGAGGCTCGCTGGCCTATAGTTCCCTGCCTCTTCTCTACTACCACTTTTGTGTAGAGGGACAACATGTGCCTTGATGCAGTCATCTGGAACCACTCCTGTGATGAGAGACTCAGTGAACAAGGCTGCCAGGGGTGGTGCCAGCTCCCTTTGCAGTTCCCTTAACACCCTGGAGTGTATGCCATCTGGCCCCATTGTTGCTTTGTCCACCTTCAGTTTTGTGAGTTCCTCCAGGACTCTCTCCCCTGTAAATGGACTTGTGTCTACCTCTGCCCTCCTTCGTGTCTGTTCCCCAGCTGTGGCCCCTGATCATCCCCCTCTTTCGTGAATGCTGAACAGAAGCATTTGTTCAGTATTTCTGCATTTTCCAGGTCTCCCTCTTTACACTCCCCCATATTCCCTCTGAGCCTAACAATCCCCCTCCGCCTGGTTTTCCTCCTTTCATTGATGTGCCTAAAGAATGTCTTATCTCCTTTCTTTCACCAACTGCGTTCATCTTCCTTCAGTCTGTGCTTTTACACTCCTTACAGCCTTCCCTGCCTCCCTTAGTTTCTTTAAATAGGCCTCCCTGTCTTCCTCCCTTTGAGTCTCCTTGTATTTCCTGAACCTTGCCCTTTTAGCCCTTACCTTGTCCTCCACCTCTCTTGAGAATCATAATGGTTTCCTCCTTCTCTTGCCCTTGTTAGCCATTTTGATGCATTGGTTTGTTACTTGCTCTATGGCTCCCTTCAGGTGTTCCCACTGCTCCTCAAGCCCACTCCCATCACCCCCCCTTGCTAGGGCCTACTTTATACACCTCCCCATTTTAGCAAAATCTGCCCTTCTAAAATCCAAGACCGTCGCCTTTGTGTGACTAGACTGCATCTCTGTCCCCATGCTAAACCACACTATGTGGTGGTCATTGGATCCCAGCTGACCTTCCACCTGGATGTCCGTGGCTCTGTCCCCATTGGTAAGTACTAGGTCTAGGATTGCCCTGTTCCTGGTGGGATCCACCATTAGTTGTTTGAGGCCTACCCCTTGAAGGGAGTCCAGGATGTCTCTGCTCCTGGCTAACACAGGTGCTGGGATGTTCCAACCTACGTCTGGGATATTGAAATCCCCATTAGTAATACCACACCTTTTGATGTCATTTCATGGATTTGATCCACTAGATCCTTATCCATGTCTTCCCCCAGTGCCAGAGGTCTGTAAATCATCTCTGTGCAGACTGCTGTGCCATTACCTGACTCGAGGGTGATCCACAGTGCCTCTGACTCCCCCTGTCTACCCTGTACTTCTGTTGCCTTAATTCCATCTCTTGTGTACAGGGCCACTCCCCCACCCCTTTTTACTCCTCCTATCCCTCCTGAATAGAACATAACCTGGAACATTTGCGTCCCAGTCATGATTCGTGGTGTACCAGGTCTCTGTTATTGCTGGAATGTCCAGGTCGGCCTCCACCATCAAGGACTCTAGGTCTGGGATTTTATTTCCCAGGCTGCAGGTGTTTGAGACCATGGCTTTCCATGTTTTGTTTCCTGTCTTCCCACTAAGCCTGTGATTGCCCTCCTGCCTCTTTCCCCCAGTCCTTTTTTCCTTATTACGCTGCCTCCCCTCCACCTTCCCATTTGAATCTGGTACTAGTGTCCCTGTCTGCAACCCATATCCACCCACCTTGAAAACAGGTCCCTTGGATCTAATGGTGTTGTATGTCATCCTTCTGTATAAAAATAAAATGATTACTACCACTACTACTACTACTACTACCCAACCCAATGTTTCCTATTATGCTGCCTATCCCCCCCCCCACCCACTTTCTCGTTCACATCTGGTAGTGTTATCCCTGTCTGTGACCCATATTAATGTTCCTCATTTTTGGCTCCTCTAGCTTGTAGGGGTGGGTTACCCAAGTCTCCCTGAGTCTGTTTACCCCCCTCCTCCGACTAGTTAAAACATTTGTTCTGGAAGCATTTAAGCTGTTCACTGAGGGTTGCTGTACCCCTCTCAGAAGGACGCAGTTTGTCCCTTTTGAACAGGGCTGCATTGTTCCAGGTGGGTCCCCAGTCCCCAATGAAGCCATACCCCTTCTTGCTGCCAAAGTCTTTCAACCATTTGTTGAAGCTGCTGATCCAGAGATTCCTATCCTCCCCCATTCTGTCAACCAGCAACACCTCAGAAAAAGTCACAGCTGTTGCTACCTTCTCCAGGCACCCTCCTAACTCTCTGAATTCCCCTTGTACCTGCTCTATGCTTGCCCTGTCCTTGGATAGGTCATTTGTTCCCAGATGGACAACGACCTCCAGCACTCCCTCTTTACCACATCCATAGTGATCCTCAGGATCCTCTCCCTGTCCCTCCAAGCAGTGCCCCTGTGAGGCACTTAACCTCCCTCTCCTTCCTGCTATCTGTGCCCAGAACCATCCCCCATACAATAGAGTCTCCCATCAGGATTACCTTATTCTTCCTTTGGGGTCCTCTTCCTTCTGTCCCGGGTCTCCCTTTTTGAGGACCCTCACCTCCTCCTTGGTTGCAGCCTTGGGTTCCCTCGTGGGAGTCTCCCTGTCAAGAACCTCAAAGGAGTTCCTGAGCTTGACCGGATGGGGATGTACCTCTATCCCCTCTCCCCGAACCTCTTTGAGCCCACTGTAGTTCAGCCCACCCTCTGCCAGGGCAGCCATTGTGGCAGTGGCTGGGGACATGGTGGCCTACTGTTCAGATCACACGGGAAGCAGTACTCCAATTCCTGAGTGCCTGTGTATAAAGGTAGATTAGCTTGGGGAGGGTGATATTAAAGGGGAGGGGAGGGCAGACCTAATCCCTGCTGGATGGAGGAAAGGTAATCAGTTAAAATGCAGGCACATGTGTTCCTGTTATCTTTTACAATCCACCTCCATATCTAAAATATCTGTTCCCTGCTCTGCCGCATTCCACCACTCCCCAACAACACAACTACCACTCTGTTCCCCTCAGCGGTCCTCTGCTATCCTCTGCCATGCTCCTCTCTCAGCCGTGGTCAGCACAGAATACAGGAGCTAGCAGTCAGTAGACCTTTTTATAGCTTCGACGATTAAATTCAAATTCTGGCTCCCTTTTCAAAATGCAACCCTATTGGCTGTCTCTGCTGTTTTTTGTAGCACTGGGCAAAAGCTGGAAAAACAAAGAAAATACAATACAAAACACAAAGCAATCAGCCCTGTGCAAGCAGTCCCTGTAAGGAAAAAAAAACTGAATACATTCTGCCTCCAGTACCTCTCTTATGGTACCTCCCTTTGTTGCCTTCCGTGTTTCACTCCGGTCCCTGCTCTGTCACCATTCCTCCACTCCCCAGCAACACAGCTACCATTCCATTCCCCTCAGTGGTCCTCTGCCATCCTCTGCTATGCTCCCCACTCAGCTGCAGTCAGCACAGAATACCATGGTCTCAATTTTCTGGCTTTTTCCTGGCTTCTCCCTTCCTCTTCAGACTCAGGTGGGTGACTATGGCACTTCAGCACCACATTACTGGAAGATACGTCCTTTTGCCAGTCTTTAACACAAGATATTCAAGACTTTCTCAACAATAATCACCCTTCAGACACTTCTGTGGCAATTAAGTGGGATGCCCTGAAACCCTTTATTAGGGGGCATTGTATCACCTGTGCATTCTGCCTTCAAAAGGCATGATGGATATGAAATGCACTTCCAGTCCCTTAAAGATTTGTAGACTAGATACTCAGATGAACTAGCACACTCCGCTGCAATTCTTACAGATATAGTAGGCACCAGGTATCAATTGAACCTACACCTTTATTAGGGATATACTATGATATCCCTAAACTCAGTTTCCTGAGTCTCAGGATACCGACCCCAGTGGCCCAAAAGTCATTGTGCTGAAACAATCAGATGCCCAAAAATACTATTTCAGGCATCTGATTGTAATATTTACCGAGCAAATCAGGGGGCTTCACTCCCTGAACCCCACATGTAGAGGGCTCTGCCCCCCACACCCCTGGTAACTAAAATATCTAACTCCAAGGGGGAGCAGACCTTGGAGTTAGTAAAAACCAGTTACGGAGCACAACACTGCAAAATGTACAGGGCACAACGTGGGATTGAACCCACACCTCCCAGAACACGCTGGCCGAGCTGCTAGTGGTTTAGCCCTCGACACCACTGGGGCAGCTCAGCCAGCCTTCCAATTCCTACACTATTTCAAGTACATGTACAGGGGTAAGGTAGCAAGGTGTCTCATCTGCTACCTTACCCCTGTAACGTCTGTCAGGTTTCTGCACAGTCAGGCTGCACACTGTCTGGCTACTGAACCTGTCGGGCAATAGTGCCTGGGTAGGTCAATGTCAAGACAGTCAGCCTCAGGAGTCCATAAGGGAACCTTTATTAGAAAGCCAAATATGCTCTATTCTGCCTCAAACAAACCTTCTGGGAAGTGGGAGAAAAGCCAAGATGCATATTAGCATATCAACCATGGAAACACCAAGAAAAGTTTCACATTGTACACTGCAGTCTCACATTGTACACTGTGCCTATGATTTGTTTGTTTGTACCAAGTCTTCTCTTGTCTGATATTGAAACCTTGTATTCACTGTTTTCAAATGGACCTATGCATCAAACCTGTATATTGTGTCTACTATTGTTGCTTGTATCAAATCTGTTTCATGTGTATTACTGTTACCTTGTACTCTACTGTCACCCTGCACCATGTGTTATAGCCCGGGTCATGCCTTAAAACGGTCCCTGGGATCAGTGCACTCACCTGGTTATCAAAGCCATAAATAAATAAAACGTTCAGAATTCAGGCTGTCAAGTCCCATCAACGTGCACTATAGAAAGATCCACTAGGCATTAGTGCCACCTTCCTTCACTTCTATCAGCAGCTTTATAGCAAAGAGATGACTCCAGCTGCTGCTGACCTTTCACACTTTACTTCAGCCCTTGGCCTTTTACAGGTAGACCCATGTGCCAGACAAGCACTAGATAGGCCTCTGAATATTTCCAAACTCGAAACTGCAGTAAAAAACATGCCTGCTGGTAAATCTCCTGGACATGATGGCCTCCCAGTCAAATTTCTTCATGCCTTTAAAAATGTCCTCCTCTCATCACTGGCTGATGCATTACAGGGAGCCCAGACCACAGGACATCTTCCTCCTTCCATGAGAACAGCCACTATTACCTTTATCCCAAAGCCTGGGAAGGACCTCCTTGAATGCAACAGTTATCACCTGATCTTGCTGATCATGGTGGATTGCAAAACCTACGCCAAGGTCCTAGCTTCCAGGCTTAGGGAAGAGATTTCCACTCTGGTGGAGAGGGATCAAATGGGATTTATTCCTGGAAGGAAAGGAATGGACAACACAAGGCAGCTCTTCAACTTAATTTGGACCATGGTCCAACCACACCCCTCATCAGTGTACTTTTCCTCGACACAGAAAAAGCATATGACAGGGTGGAGTGGGACTACCTCTATCATGTTCTACATATGTTTGGCCTGGGCGATACCTTTACTGGCTACATTTTCACCTTATATAATGGAGCACAAGCCTCCATAATGACAAATACCTCTTCATTCCCCCTTCTAACATAGCAGGATAACTCATCAAGGTTGCCAGCTCTCCCCAGCTCTTTTTGTTCTTGCCCTAGAGCCACTTCTCCAGGCCATTTTATTAGACCAGTCAATTCATGTCATCCATGTGGGTGGTGAACATAAGGTTATGGCCTGTGCGGACTATATTATTCTCGCTCTCACTGAACCAGAATCCTCCATCCTGGCACTTTTGAACCTACTCTCCCGTTTTGGTTCTCTGTCTGGATACAAAGCTATGTCCAAGTCTATCTTATTGCCCTCCTGCCCATCCATCAAGAACCTTCCAAATTTTCCCTGGGGTTTGCAGACCACTCATTCTAGCATCAGATACTTAGGTTGGGCTCTACAATGCTGGTTCGACAACTAATTCAACCACTGGCATCACAGCGCCAGGCTCCACGTTGACCACGATTTGCAGTTGGTAGGAAGCCGCACTCATTAGACTGTGTTTTAAACCCCCCAAACCCCACATGTGGGGGCTCTGCCCCCCTCGTACTTATGGATTCCAACTCCAAGTCAGAGTTGGTTCGGGGAGAGGGTGCAGGATGGGGGAAAGTGTTGCCCGATCCCAGGTGAACTTCTACAGTGACATGTTGCTGTTGTCGATATCGACGTGCAGTATGTCGCTGTAGAAGTGTCACTGTACTAGGGGCATACCCTTCGGTATCAACTTCTCATGGGATCTACAGAGCCAAAGATAACTAAATATTTCACTGCTTCTGAATGACTTAAAGAAGAACATGGGTCATCTCACCTCTCCCACTAGGGGTGGGAACTTACTCTCAAAATAATGGCGGTACCTAAGCTGCAGTACATTTTTGACAACCTGCCAGTCCGAATCCCACCCGACATCCTTGTGCATGCTAATAAAATGATGTCAACCTTCTTTTGGAGAGCAAGCCCACAGACAATAGATCCTTGCAAATTGATACAACCCCAGAAAAGGGTGGCCCATGGCTCATGGCTCCGAGATTGGAACTTCAAGCATGTAGCCACCATGCTTTCCCAACTCATCCGCTCATTCCTAACATATAGCCCTGACACAAGGCCTAAATGGGCTGAGTGTGAGACCTATGCTTTAGGCATCACTCCATACCAAGTGGTCATGTTTGGGAAGCTCCCTGCTCTGGTAGCATCCCACCCAGCACTCCTCGCTATAATGGCTGCTTGGACCCGATTAGCTAAAGCTGTGAAGTGGTCCTCAACAACTTCCACCTCCTGCCACTCTAATGAAACCCACGACTAAGGGTAGGAGACACTCCTGTCAGCTGGGCAGCTTGGAGGGCTAAAGAAATCCAGTCTTTTCTAATTAATTGACAAGCCCACCGGCCACCTTAAAATTTACAGACAGCTGCTGCAGATCACCTTCTCCCTTGCTAAGACCCAACATTGGCAATGCTTACAACTGTGCCATGCTTTAGCCCCCCCACACTCAACTAGAACTTTAAAGTGCACCAACCCCATATTCTTGATAGTTTACTTCCCCCCTGCAGAAACCATGCTACATGTGTCTGAAATCTACCATGGGCTACTGCCTAGCAAAGGGCAATATCTTGATTCCCTTTATGCTACGTGAAGCAAAGAATTAGGCCTGGAAATGTAGCTGGAGTCAATGCTGAATTAACCTCAACAGGCAGTGAGGGACACCAGTACCTATTTTACACAGTTTAAGATTATCCACCATTGGCATGAGACCCCTGTGTAAATGCACAAGTGGGGACAAGTTAGCACTGACCAGTGTTGGAGATGTGGGACAGCAACTGGCACCATCATGCATATATTATGGAATTTTCATTAAATTGCTCATAAAGTCAGACGCTATTTTATTTTATTTTAGTTATTTATTTATTTATTTAGAGTCTAGGATTATAAGTACCTTTGAGCCAAGGCTCTTTTTACAAAGGTTCCATGTCAATTGAGGTACAATACAAACATTACATAGAGTTGAGTAATAATGCAGAAATAGTGTACAGACATTTTTTAGTAGCTAAAATACATCACATTTAGGGAAAGTGGGTACCATAGGGGGCAGGGTAGACAGAGGTAGCTGAGGCTTGGAATGGACACACAAAAAAGAGCGTTGCAGCCGTGGGCATTTGTCATGCCTCAAAAAAGTGCTTGGGGGGTAGGGGCAAAAATGGGAGGGTAGGCTATAGAATAAGGGAAAGAGGGGGTAGGAGTAGGAGTAGAAGTGCTACGGGGGAAATCAGATTATGAGGGACAGTTGCAGGATCTAGAGGCAGCTAGGTGGAGGTGAAGGTTGGCTTTAAATGGGCCTAGCTTTTGCAGAGAGAAGATGTCTTTGTTGAGTCCATTAATCCAGCTAGGAGCTCGGTGCGCAAAGGATCTTTGGCCCAGTGTGGTGCGGCACCAAGGAATGTGCAGCATTTGATTTTCTGAAGCCCTGGTGAGGCAGGGGTTGCATGCTGTATGGAGAAGAGTTTGGACTCCGGGGGGAGCAAGATGTAGTATAATTTTCTTAGCCATTAGACAAGTTTGGTACTTGATACGGTTTGATAACTGGGGCCACCCTGTTTGGGCATAGAGGTCACACGTATGGGTGAGATAATGGGATCCTGTGATGAGTCGGCAGGCTTTGTTTAGGGCCAAGGATAAGCACCTGAGGGCTGTGTCAGTTGCAGAGCAGTAAATAATTAGACCACAGTCGATTAGCGAGACCACCGAGCTCTGAACTGCTATCCTTAAGGCATCCGAGGAAAGGCATTGCCTGTACCTGTAGAGGAAATCAATGCATGTGGCCTGAGAATGGATCCCTGGGGGACTCCTGAGCATACGGGTCTGGCATCTGCGAGGACATCAGCAATTTTTACTCTTTGAGAATGGTTTTCCAGGTAGCTCTTAAACCAAGTCATAAACTCAGAGGAGAACCCAGCTTTTAGCAGTTCTGTGAGGAGTATTCGATGATGGATGGTGTCAAAAGCCTTGGTCAGGTCTATGAAGACTGAATCAGTGAGGTAATTAATGTCCAGGGAGTTGGGACTTGCTCCTATGAATTCAAGGAGGGTAAATGTGGTGCTGTGGCCTTTTCTGAAGCTGTGCTGTTGTTTACAAAGGATGTGATACTTGTCCAGATTTTCTGTTAGCTGGTCAGATATCAGGCTTTCAATGGCCTGGAGGGGTAGTATGGATGTAGGCCTATAGTTTCCATGAAGGGCCTTATCCCCAATCTTGTGAACTGGTGTAACGGTGGCGGATTTCCATCCATCGGGGAACTGGCCTAGGGTGAGGGAGAGGTTGAAAATCCAAGTTAGAGGAGATAGCACTTCATCAAGAGTAAGGGACAGCAGTTTAAGGTAGAGTGAGTCGCCACTTAATCTAGATCCAGCAATTGCTTTACGGATGTATCTATGGACTTCATGTGTCCTGACTGCTCTGAAGTAAAAAGGGGGGGCAATTTGATAAAGAGGACAGGAGGTGGAGGGTACAGGAGGGAGGTCTTCATCGAAGAAGTCTGGAGGAAGAACATTACTGAATCAGTGAATGCATTATTGAACATGTTAGCTATATTGGAAGGGTCAAGAGTTATAGTCCCATCCATGTCCAACACTGAAGGTGATGTTTTGGGCAGTTTCCCTGTAACTTCCTTGAGATTATTCCAGAAGGACTTCCCCTTTCCCCAGGCGTTCGTGAGGGCATCTTTGTAATAGTTATTAATAAATTAGAAGCACTCAGTAAAGCATTAGAAGAGGCACAGATGCCTGCTAGCTCACTTAAGGATCGAGCTGAGTATAGTGAGTTTGACACTAAGCTGCAATGGAGTTTACTCAAATATGAGAAAGAAATAATAGAAAAAAAGCAGAAAAAGTTGAAAGGAGATGAAGAAGATTACTCAAAGGGTGACATTTTGAAGTGCGGAAGATAGAGGTCGAAGAGCAGGGGTTGAAGCCACAGCATAGTATGATCTAATCTAAATAAATCACGGAAGAAAGGGAGAAGTGAAAGTCCTACAGGCAAAACTACTGGGGTCTCTGAACCAACACCAGGAACCAGCAAAGGTACTGATAGAGTTTTTTTAGAGAAATGGGACAATGTAAACAAAAGAAGAAAAGAACCAGATGAGGCAAGAGGGGAGGTACAAGGGGACGAAGAGAGAGCTGAGATCAGACAAAAAGACTGCTTACAAGTAATTAATATATGAGGAATCCCTCTAAGTGACTTGCCAAGTTTCAGTTTTAAGAAGAGGTCACTCATACATCACCACACCCAAGAAAAATGTATTTCAAATCCACTTAGATCTATGAAAATTCTTCAGAAAAATCAGGCTCAAGGTATTTTTTTGAAGAAAATAGGAGCACTGCGTCGGCAACGAACACAATTGGATTAACAGAAGATTTACATCTCATTTCAGCTGAGAACATTGACTAATTAATCAATGCAATTTCCACTGATTCCACCACAAGAGAGCGGGAAGATTCTAATACATATTTTCATCTAAATTTGTTTAACGAGGACACATTAAGAAATGTACTGAAACACACTGATGGATGTAATAGATCTAATCCTGTGATTAATTCCATCACCATGAGCAATAAACAGTTTGAAGCATCTAGAAACTTAAAGTTTAAAGGTAAATAAACTTTTTGTCCATTCACTGCGAATGCTGCTATACTTGCATATGGGAGTGTTTTTACTTTTCAAATACATGAATTACTAACTAACATTACTACCTCCAATCAGTTTAATTTGAGGAAAAAGGAATGCACTGCTTTAAAATAATTAAGTGATAACAAGGACTGGGTTATTAAACCCGCAGACAAAGGGAGAAATGTCATGGTTATGGTAAATGAGCAAATTATTGGTATAGTAGAGACATTGCTCAATGATGTAAATAACTATAAGAAACTGTCTAGTATTCCATTGCAGATTTTCAACAAGGAATTATAAAAAAATTTGACTAGAGCCATTGCAGAGAATAATATTACTGTGGAAGAATTTGATTTTCTCTGGGATGAACACCCAGTCAAATTCTATTTTATATCAAAAGTGCACAAAAAATCTTAGCAACCTTCCTAGGAGACCAATAGTCTCAGGCAATGACTCTATTACTGAAAATTTAGAACATTTCTTGGATTTCTTTTTACAGGACTGTGTAGTAGATTTACAGTCTTACATTAAAGACACTAAGCATACACTAAGGAAGTCTAAATCTTTTGTCTGGCATGAGGACTATGTTTGGATGGGGAGTGACACCGAGTCACTCTATACATCTATAAAGCATGATTTGGGGATTAGCGATTGCAAGTTTTTCTTGAAAACAAAATGAACAGGAATTTTCCAACTGACTTCATTATTGAAGCCCTGGATTTCATTTTAAAACACAATACTTTTGAGTTTAATAATAACCACTACCTCCAAATTTGTAGCACTGCAATGAGTGCCAGTATGGCACCCAACTATGCACACCTCTTTTGGGGATGATTTGAAAAGCTGAAAGTCTACAACAGTGAAACAAATCCCTTCCACAGACATATCAAAGCCTGGCATCGTTTTATAGATGATTGCCCATGTGTCTAGGAAGGAGAAGAAAATAAGATCCCAACGTTCATGGAGTGGCTAAACAATAATGAATTCGACCTGCACTTTATTTATAAATCTGATAAAAGAGAATTGGAATTTCTGGACATTTTGTTTTCCAGCACTCCAGGAAGTATTGTTATAACCAAGATATATCGCAAGAAAACTGCAACAAATTCATTGCTCAGAGCCGACAGTGCCCAGCCCCCTAAATTAAAAAATTCCATCCCTTATGGACAAATGCTACAGTTACATAAAAACTGCAGCACAGAAGAAGATTTTCAGGATCAAGAAAGGGAGCTAGAAAGTAGATTCCCGTCCAGGGGGGTATACCAGTAGAGATGCAGCAAAGTTTTACTTCAAAGGGAAATTTTTGGTGAGGTCACCAAATTCGCCTCTGTGAATCACTTCACAGAGTTGTCTGCTTTTAATGAGAATTCAACATTTGTAACTTCACCTTGGTTTGTTTTTTTTAAAGTGCAAATTGCACTTAAAAAGACTCCAAAGCAATGAGGAGTTGTAAATGGCGAATCTCCCAAATCCTTGGTGTCTAGTGGTCCCCACCAATAATCGCCCGTCTGACTGTTACATAAATTGTAACATCCCTTATGTCTAGTGGTCCCCCCTCCTCCACTAATCACCTGACCATTGTGAAATGTTTTAGGTATCCTCCTGATTGCCAGGTGCCACAGAGAAGAGACACATTTCCCTGATTTCTAGTGGACCCCCTCCCTATCCCCATCTTTAAATGCCCACTCCCTAGTGTCTAATGGACTCCCGCCCCTGCATGTACTACCCTCCATCCCGCTGCCCCCCCACCCAGACCCCGAGTGGGTCACTGGCATAGCCCTCCACTTTTTTCCATGACTGGTGGTCTGACTGAGCACTCAATGAATGAGCGCGTGCTTGTACAAGCATGCACTTATTCACTGCCAGCTCATGGTCATTCTTTAATGTTACTGGGGCACAGAAAAGAGCAGAGAGCTGCTCCAGTAGCTGGCAGAGAGGGCAGGATCGGGAGAACAGTGTCGACCTTGGAGGGGTCCACAACACCATTCCCCCATTTGGCTCCCCCCCAGCCAGGGACTGGAGTAGCCCTCCACCCTTTTCTGTGCACGAATAACATCAGAGAATGACCATGAGCTGGCAATGAAAAAGTGGATGCTTGTACAAGCACACGTTCATTCATTGAGTACTCAGTTGGGCCACCAGCCATGGAGGAGAGTGGATGGCTGTGCCGGTGGCCTGCTCAGGGTCTGGGTAGGGGGAAGCAGGGTGGGGGGCAGTACATGCAGGCATGGGGGTATATTGAACACCAGAGAGTGGGCATTTGATGATGGGCATATTGAGGGGGGTCCACTAGACATTAGGGAAATGTGTCTCTTGTCTGTGGCACCTAGCAATTGGGGGGTATCTTCATAATTTCACAATGGGTCGGTGATTGGCAGGGATGGGGGATCACTAGACACCAGGGATGTTACAATTTATTTGGCAGTTGGTTCGGATGGACAATTGGCAGGGGGGTAGGGATTTAATTTAATACTACATGACCCGTGATGGTAGGGGGGCCATTTTACATGCGGGGGGCTATTGGCAGTGGGTGGGGGCCACTAAACACCAGTGAAGTTCTTTTGTGTGTTGGGGAATGGGGATTGGCGGGGGGGTTGCACCACCAGTTTAAAAAAAAATTGCTGTTTGAGTTGCCAAACGCCATTGGCAGAGATTTCAAACTCTGCATTTTGTAGAGTTTTTGGTCTGCTATGTGGAGTGAGGGAAATTTGCAGATTATTTTGCAGAGTGAATTTTCTTCACTTCACACATCTCTATAGATCTTGAGAGTGCTAAACAAAAAGCAGATGTACATAACAGGAAAGATCTTCCTGAGAATAGTAACAGTAAGGTCAAAATGTGTTTAAAAGTTGGTCTGTTCTCATGAGTGATAGAATTGTCAATAGATGTATCACAGAAAAACTCAAGAGTTTCTTTCAAATGGGCAGCCAACATCAGAGATAAAATAGTACACAGTTGATTAAAAATAATTTCTGACATGGAAAGAGGCATCTGGCTGCCCAGACACCCTGAAGGTTTTTATAAATGCTAGCATTGCAATATTTGCAGATTGGCTGCCCCTGGGAAATCTTTTGAGCATCCTGCTTACACGACACCACATTGAAGATATATCAGTGCACCACTTGTGATACACCATTTGTGGTGTATGTTTTGTGGTGTCCTTGCAAGAGGATCTATGTTGGACGCACCACTAGACCTTTGAAGCAGAGGAAACAGGAACATGTTAGGTCGATAGAGAATGGGAGAGAGGATACATCAGTAATGGTGCATTTTACCTCATGCCACAATTCTAATGCTGATGGACTTAGATTTATGGGCATAGAATATGTTTCAGTCCTGAGGAAAGGGGGCAACAGGGCAAATGTCCTGCTCAAGAAAGAAAGCTTTTTTATATTTACACTAAAATGTGTGAAACCTGTTGGACCGAGTGAACTATGGGACCTTAAAATGTACCAGCTAGATTAATTACAAAGAAGTGGTCTCTAGCTGTCATTTTATTTATTTCCCCTGAAAATTCATTTTTCTGTGTGAAACATGTGCCCAAACCACATTTAAATTGTCAATAAACATTTTTAGTTAGCATTACTCAAAAAGTATTATTTTTTGTAACACAACCCCTGTGTTGAATTGATATTTATTGATGGTCTCCCCTTTTTTTTCTTTATACTTTGGATCGCGGGCGTAGGGGTTTGATAATTGTTAATTATGTCTTTAAAGTGTTTTATATTCTATTTCAGATGCTGCTTATCTATCTTTCCCTAACGTGGAGGCAATTGGAACCTGCTGATTGCTGTGCTCCTTGCATGATCACAGCTGTCTGAGAACCCCATTCTCTTTCTGTTTAAAGGTCTACAAGGATCTAGAGTATATATTTTTTTTGAGCGTTGTGCTCTTGAATTAATATATTTAAGATAGACTGTAGTATGGTAGTTATTGACTTATTCAGCTCAAGAAATCAATTGTTTTTGTAAGTCTTTTTATGTTTACACAATAGCAAATAATAATTGTTTTAATGTATGCATTATTCAGGTTCATTTATGTTTATTCATGAGGTGTTGATATAAATTGTCAGGTGTCTCTCGCAAACCATACCCCCTGATAAAAGGTTTCTGACCTGAAGCACCGTGGCATTGTGGCAGTGGTGTGATCTGTATACACACTCACCTTGATTTGCTATTATACAATGGCAAGAACATTTCCTGGACTCTGATTGGTCAGTGTGTCCCTGGCACAGTGAGGTTATCCCAGCACAACATCACTGTGTTGATTTGTTGCATGATTGTTTGGAGATACTCTTATGAAACAGAGATATATTGCCACACTAAAAATCTACTAAAGCATTTTCTTAATGTTTTTTTTATTTTGTATAACAATGAGCCATTGTATAATAGCAATAATGCACTCCAGGGTGTGGGTTGTGCTGGGATTACCTCACTTCTGGGACATTGGACGCACTTGGCCTGCGGCCTCATGCCCAACCACCCAAGCATGAGGTTATCCCAGCACAACTCACACCCTGTCATGCATTATTGCTGAATTAAAGCATTTAAACTGGTATTTTGAGTGGTGCATTTTTGAGCTTTTTTGTAGTACAGGTTTTCTGGATGTTCTTTTATATTATGAGACTGCCCTGTCCTGTGAACATTATGGGCAGATATTCACTCTGCTCTAGATAATATACTACAACACAAGGTTGAACTCAATGCCCTGCTAATCATGCTGGGCATGACAGATGAGGGACCGAGCCCACACCCCTTGATGCCCATGGCTTGTAAATGGTTACATGGGGCACTCATCACAGCCAAATGCATTATACTCCAATACTGGAAAGAAAAAGAAAACACCCTGAACCACTGAATGACTCCTGGAACTTGGTAAAATGGCCAGTTATGAATGGGTTCATTACCATATGCTCAACAAATAGACACCTACATGGCCCTACAGGGACCATACCTAAACTCTTTACATTGCAACATCTCACGGGGTTGTTATATCCCCCAGTACCTCTTTGGCCATGTTAAAGCCCCTGGAACTGTTCTGCCACCTGGCAGTGCATGACTTAATTAAACATACTCTCACCTGCCTGCAATTTCTCCTCCCAGTGCAGTACCTGTTCAGGGACCTAATCTGTGCATCCCCCTTTGCTCTGGCACTAATGGCCACTCCCACAAGACAACCCTCTGCCCTTTTATATCCCAAGATGTCTTATCTATGTTAAGCTTTTCCTTCTATTACCACCCTTTCCTACTGACTAATTCAGAGACCAAGGACATAACCTCCTCATCCACGCTTACTTATTTTCAGTGACACTACACCTAGAATTCCCTTCTGTCACTGCAGTATATTACTCCAGTTGTACCCTAGTTCCACTGTGGTATATCTTAAGCTATATTAAGTTACTGTTCATCTTTGCTTTAATGTTCTAATGTTTCTTGCTTGCACGTTATTCATTGCATTTCCTATACCTTCTACTAGAGTTGTATTTTTCAGGGGTATACTCCGGGCTGGTTAATGTTATACTCTCTTTCCTGTTCTTTATATTAAACATTCAAGCCCAGATATTCAGAAATGCACCAAACCCTGGCACAAGTCTGGTGCAGTGCAAATCTGATGCACCATGGCACAACAGGAGCCATATTCAGAGGTTGTGCAGGCCGAACTGCGCCAGCGCAACCCGGCTGAATATGGCAGAGTTGTGCCATGGCACAAACAGAGTTACGCCATGGCACAAAAAGAGATGCTCCAGCGCAACTGTGGGAGCAGAGCAGCAGAGCAACAGAGGGGGGTACAGCATAGAGAACAGACCCAGGGACAGAGCCAGGGAAGCACAGTGAAACATAGAAACAGATTTTAACAGCAGATAAGGACCGCTTGGCCCACCTATTCGGCCCATTTCCCTACCTACAGGATAAGCTGCAGATCCTATTTAACCAACAGCCTATTTCTTCCTACCCCCCACAAAAATTGCCTTGTCTGTGCCATGCATTCTTGAATTCTTCCACAGTTTTAGACCCCACAACCTCCTCAGGAAGGCTGTTCCATGTGTCCACCACCCTCTCTGTGAAAAAAATACTTCCTCACATTGCTCCTGAACCACTCCCCCATCTTCAAATTGTGTCCCCTTGTACTTAAAAGTTTCTATCATGTCCCCCCCCTTCCTCAAGGGTATATATATTAAGCTCCTTTAGTCTCTCCTCATATGGTTTCTCTTGCAGACCCTGTACCATTTTAGTTGCCCTCCTCTGGACTGCCTCTATCCTGTCTATGTCCTTGCGGAGTTGGGGTCTCCACAACTGGACACAGTACTCCAGATGGGGTCTCACCAACTGTCTGTACAGAGGGATAACAACTTCCTGTTTTCTGCTGGTGATGCTCTCCCTATACATCCCAGTATCCCCCCACCCTCCCTACTGCCTGTTCACATTGCTTGCTAACCTTAAGGTCATCTGATATGATTACCCCCAGGTCCCTTTCCATTTTTGTTGTTGTTACTACCCCCCCCCATTGTGTAATCTTCCCCTGGGTTTTTGTTTTCCAGGTGCATTATTTTGCACTTCTTTGCATTGAATCCAAGCTGCCATACTTCTGACCATTCCTCCAACCTTGCCAAGTCCCTTTTCATCCTTTCCACGCCTCGTTGTGTATCAACCCTGTTGCAGATCTTTGTGTTATCTGCAAAGAGGCATACTTTTCCTTCCAGTCCCCCTGCAATGTCACTCATAAAGATATTAAAAAGGACCGGAGCCAGTACCCCACTAGTAACCCCTCTTTCTTCAGAGTTGACTCCTTTTACAATTACCTTCTGTGTCCTGTTGTCCAGCCAGTGTTTTACGCAGGCTACCACCATGGGACCCACTCCCAGGCTGGTTAATTTGACTATTAATCTTTTGTGTGAGACTGTGTCAAATGCCTTGCTAAAGTCTAGGTAGGCCATGTCCACAGTCCCTCCCTGGTCTACTACTTTGGTCACCCAGTCAAAGAAATCCTGCTGTGAATCCCTGCTGCCTTGGGTCCTGTGCCCCACTGGCCCCTAGGTACTCAATAATTCTTTCCTTCAGAAGTGATTCCATCACTTTCCCTACCACAGAGGTCAAACTGACAGGTCTGTAGTTTCCTGCCTCTGTCTTGGTCCCACTTTTGTGAAGGGGAATCACATCCGCCTTTCTCCAGTCCTCCGGTACCACACCATCCTCCCAAGTTTTGTTAAAAAGAATAGTCAGTGGTTTCACTAGTTCTCCCCTTAATTCTTTTAGAATTCTGGGGTGAATTCCATCAGGCCCCATTGCTTTGTCTACCTTCAGTTTTAGGAGTTCTTTCAGAACCCTTTCTTCTGTGAAAGGACTGGGATCGACCCACCTATCCAGAGTGCTTCTGTTAATCGGATTAGGCACCTCCCCCTCATCCTCTTTTATGAATACTGAGCAGAAATATTTGTTCAGTATCCCTGCTTTTTCACTGTCCCTCTCTGCCCATCCACCATCCATACTATTCAGCCTCACTATCCCTTCCTTTGTCTTTCTACACTCCCTGATGTACCTATAAAAGGTTTTATCCCCCTTCTTAATGGAGTTGGCTATCTTTTCCTCAGTTTGGGCCTTTGCTATTCTGACTTCCCTCCCTGCTTCTCTGTGCCTTAACTGGTACAGCTCTCTGTCTTGCTCCTTCTGTGTTTCCTTATACTTCCCGAATGCTATCTTTTTCTCCCTGACCTTCCCAGCCACCTGTTTTGAGAACCATAGTGGCTTTTTCTTTCATTTTGATTTGTTTATTTGCTTCACACAAAGGTTTGTTGCCTCTATGATGGCAGTTTTGATGTTTCCCCATTGTTGCTTCACCCCTCCTTCTAGCCTGTTTGCTAGTGCTTTTCTAAGGCACTCTCCCATCTTGCCAAAGTCAGCCCTCCTGAAGTCCAGTACCCTCACTTTTGTATGGCTTGACTCTGTAGCTGAGTTCATCGCGAACCACACTGTTTGGTGGTCACTTGTTCCCAGATGGCTACCCACTTCTAGATCTGAGATCCTCTCACTGTCCCCATTTGAGAGTATAAGGTCTAAGACTGCTCCCTCACGAGTGGGTTCCAGAACTAGCTGTGTGAGGCATGCCCCCTGTAGAGCATCGAGAATGTCCCTGCTCTTGGATGTTTCTGCAGCAAATGTGCTCCAGTTAATATCTGGCATATTCATGTCTCCCATCCACAGTATCTCCCCGTTCTCTGCCATCCTAAGAATGCCTTCTATGATATTCTTGTCCATTCCCTCCTCCTGACATAGGGGTCTGTATACAACCCCTGTGTGGATTGTGGTGCCATTTCCAGTCTCTAAGGTGACCCACAGTGCCTCCTCTCCTCCCTGTTTACTCTTTTGTTCAGTTGCTTTTATTCCTTCCCTAACATAGAGAGCTACTCCTCCCCCTCTTCTCCCTTCCCTGTCTTTCCTGTAGGTTGTGTACCCTGGTATGTTAACATCCCAGTCATGGTTCTCTGTGTACCATGTTTCTGTGACTGCTACAATATCCAGGCATCCCTCTTCTATCAAGGCCACCAGTTCAGGGAGCTTGTTGCCCAGACTATAGGCATTGATGCTCATTACCCTCCATTTCCTGATGGCCTTACCCCTTTTTGCCCCATTCCTGTCCTTATTGCCTTTGTCACTTTCTCCATTTACCCCTGCCCTTCTCCCTATCGACTCTCTATCTTGGTGTTTACCTCACTTACTACCCTGATTTGTTTTGGGGGGGCTAGGATTTCCCTGCTCCTTTCCAATGCCTCCCCCCTTGGCTAGTTTGAATGCTTGCCAATGAAGCATTTAAACCTATCACCTAGGATCCTGACTCCCCTTCTGGACAGATGCAGACCATCACACCAGTATAGGCCTGCATCACTCCAGGTGGACCCCAAGTCCCCAATGAATCCAAATCCCTGAGCTCTGCACCAGTTTTTCAACCACTGATTGACTCCCATGGTGTGGAGCACCCTAGCCTCATCTACTCCATAGACAGACAGCACCTCCGAGAAGGTTACTGTGCGTGATACTTGTCTAAGGCCCCTCCCCAACTCCACAAACTCTTCCTGCACTGCTCTGATCCCTTTCTTAGCCAGGTCATTTGTCCCTAGGTGGACAATGACATCCAGTTCCCTCCCCTGTGCAGCTGATCCAACAATCCTGAGGAAGCGCTCCCTATCCCTCCAAGCCATGATGCCAGGCAGGCACCTTACCTCCCTCTCCCCTTCTTCCCCCAGTTCTACCTTCCTAACAATGGAGTCCCCCAACAGGGGTTGTTTCCTTCCTCGGTGGGGTCCCATGCTAACCCTCCTGTGGGTCTCCTTTGTGGAGGTTCCCAGCATCCTCCTTGGTCTCCACTGCGGGTGCCTCCCCAGAAGAACCACACTTTGCCAGAATGGCATATGAATTGTGGAGAGGTACAACTGGAGGGATGTGCCTCTGTTTCACCACCCTCACCCTCCCTGAGCCCACTGTGGTCCAACGTCTCCTCTTTCTTGGCAATCTCTGAGGCAATGGCAGTGGCACTGGTGGTCCCTGGATGGGAGAGGAGGTCCCACAAATACTGGCCAACTCAGCCTGGAGATGAGCAACCTCCTCCCTCAGCTGAGAGAGGTGCCTGCAGATAGGACAACACCTGAATGTCTCCCGGAAGACTGCTGCTCCACAGCCACTGTACTGCACCACTCCCATCATGTTTTACTTCTGGCCCCTTCACTGTTGTTTGTAATACTTACTCTTCCCTCTATTTATTTTTTTTTCTCCCTACTTACTTATTGCCTCTGTGCCCTTTAAGCTCCTGATCTTTCTGTTCTGAGACAATAAGATCGTATATTTCTCAGTAGACTCCTAACTTGCTCAGAGGCAGACCTCCAGCAGCTTGGGGGTGGGGGCAGAGAGCTACTCTTTTCCTTCTAGGATGGTGAGTCTTTGGTGGCTCTGTGATCACTCACTTCCTGCTCCCCAAACAGGAAGTTCCTGTTGTCAGTCAAATCCTCTGCCTATAAAAGTAGAACTGGCTTTGGGTGGGGGGGGGGGGAGGGAAGTGGGGCAATATAGTCCCAGTAGAGAAGTCCAGTCACAACAGCAGCTCCTTCATCCTGGTGTTCTCTGCCACTTCTCTGACAGAAGCTATCTAGGGCAGTGTTTAAATTTAGCTTTAACTTGGCTTCCTTCTAGCTAAGCCACTCCCCCTACTTAACAGATCTTTCTATACTTAGTTAAGTTGCACAGAAAACAATCCCCTTCAGCCACCAGAGACAAACACCTAGATAACTGCACAGATAATTCACTTCAGCCAACTCAGACAAACACACTAACTTTTTTTTTACCCTAAATTGAAGGTCCTGGTAGCAGAGTTCAACTTCTTTAGTCACAGTAGAGAAGTCTAGTCACAACAGCAGCTCCATTGTCCTAGTGTTCTCTGCCAGTTCTCTGACAGAAGCTTTAGGGCAGTGTTTAAATTTGGCTTTAATCTGGCTTCCTTCTAGCTAAGCAGCTCCCCCTACTTAACAGATCTTTCTACACTTAGTTAAATTGCACAGATAACAATCATCTTCAGCCACCTTATACCAACACCTAGTTAACTGCATAGATAATGATTCACTTCAGCCAACTCAGACAAACACACTAACTTTTTTTTTACCCTAAATCGAAGGTCCCAGTAGTAGAGTTCTACTTCTCTAGTCCCAGTAGACAAGCCCAGTCACAACAGCAGCTCCTTCATCCTGGTGTTCTCTGCCACTTCTCTGGCAGAAGCTATCTAGGGCAGTGTTTAAATTTGGCTTTAACCTGGCTTCCTTCCAGCTAAGCCACTCCCCCTACTTAACAGATCTTTCTACACTTAAATTTCACAGATAACAATCCCCTTCAGCCACCTGAGACTAACACCTAGATAACTGCACAGATAACAATTCACTTCAGCCAACTCAGACAAACACACTAACTTCTTTTTTTTCACCCTAAATTGAAGGTCCCAGTAGTAGAGTTCTACTTCTTATGTCCCAGTAGAGAAGTCTAGTCACAACAGCAGCTCCTTCGTCCTGGTGTTCTCTGCCCTAAATAGCTTCTGTCAGAGAACTGGCAGTGTTTAAATCGGGCTTTAACCTGGCTTCCTTCTAGCTAAGCCACTCCCCCTACTTAACAGATCTTTCAACACTTAGTTAAGTTGCACAGATAACAATCCCCTTCAACCACCTGAGACTAACACCTAGATAACTGCACAGATAACAATTCACTTCAGCCAACTCAGACAAACACACTAACTTTTTTTTATTACCCTAAATTGAAGGTCCCGGTAGTAGAGTTCTACTTCTTTAGTCCCAGTAGAGAAGTCCAGTCACAACAGCAGCTCCTTCATCCTGGTGTTCTCTGCCAATTCTGTCAGGCCACAGGAGGCCGCCACCAGCTGGGCACAGCAGGGTACCCACAGGCACCCAGTAACCTGACCCCAGACCCCAGAACACAACAGTGGCAGAGAAAGCAGGCAACAGAAGGTGCCAATTACCAGTGGAGGGCCACCAAGGGAGCCCCCCTACAGGCCACTGGCCATGCCCCCCCAAACCTTAGCAGGCCACACACAAGACCATTCAGCCAAGCACACACATACCACACAGGCACACAGAAAGCCCACACAGTAGGCATGGCACATGCCAGGTGGCAGATAGCATGGCAGACCACATGGGACAAGCTGCACAATGCCAAGCAGTGGCCCCAGCACAGCATGCAGACAGCACCTGACCAATGACCATAGCTGTGTGCCACCACCACCACCACACATACAACTGCCACACACCTCAACAACTGGCCCAAGGGCATCCCAAGGCACAGCCACGGACCTAGGGGATGGACACCACCACAGTGGGACACATCACAGCACACAGCAGTGAACTACAGAAGCACAACACGTGCCCCTGCACATGCAAACCACACAGACAGACACTGGGCACTACAGCACGGCTCCTCACGCCACCTGCAAAGCAGACACAGACACAGCCAGGTAAGTCAGAAAATATGTATTGGAAGAGAACTATATACAAGAATCAGGGACTGGGAAAGGGTAGGTAAGACGAGGGAAGGGGACAGGGAACAGGGAATATACACTGGAAGGGGGGACTGAAGGGGAAGTACAACAGGGGAAACAGAGGTAAACAGGGGCTAAACTAATGGTGTCCCTGTCTGGCTGCCCTGGCATGCCGACACTGTCTCTGTTCAGCCACCAGTTTCTGTCTTACCTGGATGACAGTGCCAGCATCATGGAGGCCACCAGAAGGGTCTGGCGCAGCAGTCTTGACAACATGGATCATGGCGGTCTTCACTGCCGGACACCTTTAACATGGGATAGGACAGGTGATCAGTGCAGTGTCCTAAGGAACCATGCCTACTCCCAGTATGCAATGGGCAGTGGGAACACACTCCCTGAAGGGCCCATAATGGCCACCCACGGGGAGTGGGCCAATGTCAGCCAGCAACTCGGTGCACCATGACATTGCACAGAGATGGTCCCTGCCACACAATGGCCACACAACTGCACGACAGGCACATGGCACAGTGCACCGTCAGCACCACATTATCAACAGTGGCAGCTGGGTGCATGCCCACCTCACCAACAGCTGACACAGCTGTCCAATGGATGCACCACAGTGGCATGCACCACGCACAGAGCGACACACACAGCTGCCACGGCACATGTCACAGGAAGCCATGCCCGCACCCACTCCCCCCGCCACCCCCATGCACAGTGTGAAGGACCATGACAGTGCCTACCTGACCTCTGCAGCCCTGCTGGAAATGGTCCTGCTCCAGCACATCCCACTGTGACCAGCTGCGCTGCTGCATCCTGGGCCCTCTGATAGTCTTCAGGTCCTGGGAATGGAAAGAAGACAGGTGTACATCAGGAACCGACCACAGCAGCTGCCCCCCACCTCCACCACTGTGCACAGGGTGTGCATCTGCATGACACATCTCGCACGGCTGCATCGTAATGCATGCAGAAGCTGGCAACACCACTCCATGATGCGCACAATGACAGTGTGTCCCCTTCAGGGCATGGCAGGTAGCCAGGCCAACACCACAGTACAGCACCAGGGCAGACATGCAACATGGGATGATTTACCTGGCTATGGTGCTGCCCCTCACCTGGCATGTGCCTGAAGCTGTCTCAGGCCCTCTGGGTCCCACCACCTGAGGTCCCCATACCAGTGGCGACACTGTTCCCCAGTTCTGGGCAGCCCTGTCCTCTGCTCCAGGCTTGTGGTGATGTCCTGCCACATGGTGCCTCTGGCCCACTGCAGGGGCACCTGCCCAAAGAGCTGGGGAGCATGGGGCTCCATGTAGGCCACTAGGTTAGCCAACTCGACATGCAACCAGTTCTGGGCCCTCCTCCGTCTTGCTTGCACCATGTTCAGTGAAATGCATTCAGTGGCAACAATGGTGGCGGAAGGTGCATGTGTCCACACAATGCACCCACCACTTGATGTGCGGGAGCATGCGTAGTGCACACACATCATGCAGGGCCAGAGATGCGCGAAATGGGCATGGCTACATGGGCTCACAGGGTCAGAGTTTGACCCAGGGGTCAGGGGTCAACTGGCATTGCGCACATGCACGATAGGGCACGGCACCTCATGTGCGGCCATGCTCATTGCTGGCCCATGCACAACATGTGAAATGCCACTGCATCATGCTATGTGCGTATGGTGCACAATTGACACCATGATGCCGTGATGCACATGCACACTGTGGGCCTGAACATCACGCATGTATGTGCATTGCGCCATCATGACTTCCCATTGCACATGGCCCAATATCGCGATATTCAGACACCACTTGCAAATGAGCTCATCAGCCAATGCGTGGCACAGTGGGTGCATTAGGATGTCATTACTGTTGCGCCCAACCTCATTTGCATGCGTTGTGCCATATAAGTGCCACAGAACAGCACAGGCCATGGACTGGTATTACATCCTTGATAGGTAAGTTGTGCATGCCGCTGCAGCTCACTGGGAGCCGATAGCACTGCATGGTGGGACTGACTGGGGAGATGCTGCCGCTGTCACACTGTGCTGTGCATGTCCACAGGCAGCAACATGTTGGCACATGAGGAGGGCGAGGAGCAGGGGCCTGCACAGAAGCGCAGGCCCAACTTCACAACAGCCGAGACTGATGCCCTGTTCGAGGCCTACCAGAACATGGAGCCCCTGTTGAATGGTGCCCTGACCGCTGTCTGCTGCTGCTGCCCTGTGCGCACATGGGTGGTGTGTGTGTGCCTTCCACTGGTGTCATGCCTGTGTGTTGTGCCGCATGCTGCCTGTGTGTGTGCTTGCCCAGCCACTGGACCATGTGGCAAGGGTGTGATGAGGGCAGCTAACACCAGTTGCACCTGTGCACAAGTGCAATGCATCTGATCCAAGCCACATACCAACTCCTGGGTGTGTGGGTGCATGTGGATGTGTGTGTGTGTGTGTGTGTGTTGCTGTGTGCGGTTGTGTGCCACTGCCTCCCCTGCCCCTACCTCACACCTTTGTGTGTGCATGCTCATTACCATGCACACCCCTGCATGTGTGCTGTACCTGTTAGAGTGGCTCATGCATGTATACCGCACCACCTACCTGTGTGCACTGTAGTGCTCCTGTGCCATAGTGTCCAAGTGGCTTTGTGCCTGATGGATCATCCGGGGGTCCCTCCACCCAGGGGGTGGCTGTCCACCACCCTCCAGCCCATTGCCTCCATCATCCCCACTACTGTCACCCTCATCAGCCTTGACAACTATCCCATGGTCAATGGCCATGTTGTGCAATATGCAGCAGGTGAAGAATAGGCCATAGGTTTTCGATGGGCTGTACTGTAGGGCACCGCCTGACCTGTGTAGGCAATGGAACTGTGTTTTCAGAATGCCAAAGACATGCTCGATGATGTTGCACATGCTGGCGTATGCCTCGTTGTACCATTCCTCTGCTGGGGACAACAGGTGCTGGTGGGGGTGAGCAGCCAGAGCCTCAGTGGATATGAGCTGTCACCTGTGTGGAGATTGACATGGTTAGCCCTCTGCTATTCTATGCTGCACCCTTTACCTGTCCCTGGTGCCCACGCCACCCTGCACACCCTGCCCACCCCATCCCCCAGGTCTGCTCTGCCCATCACCCCTTGCCTGTGCCATACTCACCCACTAGGTGGCCCGTGGGGATGTCCCCCATGTTCAAACCTGTGGCAAAACGCAGAGCTGTGCCAGATGAATGTGTCTTATGCACTCCCAGGGTGTGTGCCACAGACATTGGTGATGTGCCCCGTGGCATTGCACACCACCTGGTAGTTGACACTCAGGCTCACCTTCCGATTGATGTATGCCACACCCTCAGGGCCAGGTGGCATGCGGATGGCCACATGGGTGCAGTCAATGGCCCCAATCATGCCAGGCATACGTGCCACCCTGTGGAAGTCCTGCATGGTTGCTGTACGCTCTGCCTATGTACTGGGGAAACAGATGAATTCTGAAGCATGTGGCAGCAGGGCATTGAGGAACTGTGTGAGGAGGCGGGATGTGGCTGACTGGATGATGCCTGTGGTGTACCCTGTTGGTTTCTGGAAGGTGCCCGTGGAGAGCAGGCACATGACTGCAGTCACCTTCATCTCCACAGACATGGCGTGGCTCTGTCTGGTGGGTGCCTGCATCTCCTCACGCCACAGCTCACAGAGCTTTCTCAGAATGGCCCTATTCAGGCAGTACCAGCCCACGACCTCAGTGTCACTGTAGTTCTCAAAGGTGATGTGGGCACGGTACCCCCTGTGTTGAGCATACCACCAATGGGCCCTTCCTCAGCCACATCACTGTTCCTCCTGCTCCCTCACACCCCTCATTACAGCCTCCATCATAAAGGATGCACTGTCCATGGCCCTTGCTGTCCGCTGTCCCCCTGGGCAGTTGGCTGCTGGCTGTGTGCCACCCTGGTGCATTGCTTCTGTGTGTGTGTGCCTCTGTCTCTCTCTGCCCCTCTCTCCTACTCCAACACCACCTCTGTCCCTCTCCCTCTGTATGTGGGCTTTGGGTCTGTCTGTGTGTGTGTCTCTCTCTGTCTGTCTCTCTTACTCCCTTTCACTCACACCCCTGGTGCAAGTGCTATCTGTGTGTTTGCACCCTGTATTTATAGGAACAAGTCTGCTCGGAGCAACTTCGATTTGCTCCACACTTGCGCCATGTATTCACGGTTGAATATGCCACTGCGCTGGATATTCATGGGCATGCCCGCTGCTCTTGTGCATGCATTCATTATAGTTGCGCATTGGTGCAATGGATTTTGCGCTGCGCACTGGCTCCTGCTGAATATGGCTCCTTGGCCAATACTGCTGTTGCGCAACTGCACCAGACACAACTGCTCTGAATATCTGGGCCCTAATGAACTCTTAATCACACACACAAAAAAGGATTCCAGAGAGGTTCTCATGCAGGGGCTGGTGGTAGCAGCTCCTATGGTGGGCAAAATGGCTTGGGCAGGTGAAAGGAGGACCTAGCAGCTGGCACAGTGAAATGGAACAAAAATAGAACATAAAAAACATTATGCTAGTGGCTAGTCTGTGCCTCCTTCCTGCCACAATATACTGGTTTATGGTTCATAGGATATATTTGGTCATAGACAGAGACACCTATCATGCCTACCATGGTTTTGTGGCATGATTAGCAGCTTTCAGTGCTAAGTGTGCCATGTCTATTGTAGTAGGCTGGTTTATACTGGCAGTGCTAATGATAAATGGCCAAGGTACTAGATTGCAGTCTTGTCAGTGCGGACCACATGGACTGCAGTATATACAGTACCTCGTCTGTTCTTGCAGTACATGTACAGTAAGTGCCACATGTTGCCCAGTCCACAGCAAAGGCTATACACAACATAATAAACTCCATCTAGCATTCCCATGTCTCCTACTCGAGTAGAGATGGCAAAACCCCAAGACTCAGATCCAGGAATGTGGAGCCTGTGGTTCAGCCTCTCTTGGTGAACATTGAAAAATTATTTTGGGGGGGGCATAGCTAGCACTCAAAGAAAATGACAGCCTAATTTTATTCACCTACTGAATTTATTCTAGTGCCATGCACCTTCCTCAGTGCAAGTTTCAGCAAGGGTTTTGTGGCAAACTACCAACCAGAGCTATTTTTATCAACATAGCTAAGTTTTGAATCACTACGATCCCAATATTTGCAATAAGAGCTAAACTAAAGGTATAGCACTGCCAATCATTTACAACCTACAGGCTGTACAAATCTGCAACATGGCATTGATACCGCAGAGGGACAAAATTAAACTGATGTTAACTAAGGTCCTCACACAACTCCAGGACATAAAACAACATTCTTCTCTTCAATTGGAGAAACTTAAACAACTAATACTAAAACTACAGTCAATGAACAGTAGATTATATAAATGGAAGAATCATGCTATGACCTACACACCATCCTTAGAGAACAGGCACACACTATTCAAGTCTTATAAACCAAACTGGATGACTTAAAAAATTGTGGGCACCGCAGTAATGCAAGATTCATTGGATTACCGGAGAAAGCGGAATTGGGAGGTAACATTGCTTTTACTGCAGCACATACTGTCAGTTATCCTCAAACAAACAGGAGACATGCAGTATGAAACAGAGGGTGCTCACCACTCTCTCATTCCACTACCCAAAAAAAAAGAGAATCCACAGCCCATTATTGCCCGATTCCTCTGGTTTCAAATTAAGGAAGCAATCCTGTGCCAGGCTCGTTAGTTAGGCACTTTAGACTGGCAAGGAAGCAAAGTCATGATTTTCCAGGGCTATTCACAAGATCTTACGATGTGTCATTTTGCTTTTACAGAAGTATGACATGCATTACATAGAGCTTGGATTTCCTTTACCTTCCACTACCCCACTATACTCAGAATAAGTCACAATGGGACTCCAGTTGTATTTCATACCTCGGACTCAGCTCTGGCCTATTTACAGAAAACAGGCCTATGGCTGTGATGCAAGCCAAGACAAGTGCATGTTCAAGAGATGAAGTGGAATAATCACCCATTTCACTGGAGACCATGTCTGCCCCTCCACCAGACCACCCACCTGCTCAAACTATGCAGGCAACATTGAAAGATTTCTGGATGCTCCCTCCCAAACAAAAACATAGAAATTGCCACTAGTGGCCACAGAAGTTCCCCCATCCATGACAGATCCAGTAGTTGGAGCTGCAGCCATCTGTCTGAGGACTCGTATGACAACTCCTCACCTCTGCTGGCTAACATTCAGTATGTTCCACTACAGTTAGATGCTGGGTCCGAACCCTCTCACCCAATCCCATTTACTGCAGCACAAACCCAAGACCATTTCTCCCTCTAGCTCTGTTGAACCACAGCCCAGTGGACTGAAAACTAAATCTTGGGCTGCAATTGTGGTAGGTAATCAGCCTCACATGTTGCCAACTGCAGAACCAACAGCTGATCCAAAGGATCAAGACCTGATGAAGTGGTGAACTTGCTCCTCATCCCTCTCCTGGCTACCTGAACTTTGGCCAGGCCTTGTCGGTAGGGTAAGACTGTTTTGATGGCTGAAGTCATGAGCTGCCTGATCTTCATGGTGCTCTCACTTACAAGCATCTTGGCTATTTAATGGCCTTTTGGTCTTTAATAAAAATATTGGCCCATACCTGAAAGTTTCTGGTGTATGGTTGCATAAGTGTTATTTTAATATACAGATTACTGGTATGAGAGCAGAGTATGTCCTACATAAGTTGACACTGCTGCTTATTGTTCATTTCTCAGCTACTGCATGTCGAAATATACCATTTGAAATGTCCTGGCTGTATACCTTTGAAGTTCTTAATTGGCAACCATGAATTTTAATATATTGTAAATCCTAGGATGCTAGTACAGTATAGGGGAAAGAGATAGGATGGACATATATATATACTCCCTCTAGGCCCCAACTGGATTTCTGCCCCTCAGAACCTATTATGTATATGTGGGAGCTTACTTGAATCACCTTATAGTTATGCTAATGGTCTGATTTCGGTTAGGGACAAGTGCTCCCAATTTTTTTCTGTTTTTTCATCCACCATTTATGGATTACGTAGGGGGTTTTCCTCCATGATGCCCTACAGCTTTGTGCACTGACATATACATGCAGCTGTGGCAAAACGCACAAAACCTGCCTGGTCAGTGCTCATTATCCCTCCTTAGCAGTTGTGGACTATCTGAAAAACTCCAGCCTTGCATGCCTTACGCTACTAGCCAATAGCTGCTACAAGGGGGGACCTGTTTTATCCAAAAATTGCTCAATTTGGCTCCCAACTAAATGGGTCTGTGACAGCACACATGTTTAGCCCTTTCGGACAATTCATACTATCCTTCTTTGCTTCAGGATTTCCCTTGCACTGTTAAGCTTCTTCCTACCTAGTCTTTCCTCTATTTCCTAGATTAACATTGTACACTTTCTAAGTATACATCATCACAAACAAAAATGAAAGGTATGGAACTAGTTGCTGTATTAGGGATTTTATCTGCCTGTATTGTACAATATTTCCCTGATGTCTACTATCAAAAATAAAGTGACACAGGAATTAACTTCTCCATACTCTATATGGACCCATAGCTTCTTGGCCAAAGTACGAGAAGACGCAAGCTTTGGTACTAGCGGATTCCTAGCACATAGCTCCTGACACCATTACATATCTGTTATCACAAAGATGTTTTCAGAGTGGGCTTTTCAGAAAATTCACTGAATGTCTTGCTGGAAACAGCAGGTTGAGACTTGAAACTGATCTGATCTGCTTCACTACTTTTGAACAGCCCAGAAGGGAACTGAGGACGGGGAAAAGTTGAAGCTTAGCTTAGCTAACTGTAGACAACTTTCTTACATCTGACTGTCTAAAGCCTGCACTCAGTGTACTTATATAACCCTCTGCTGGACAAAGTTGAGAACTGCATCTCTAAATACTTTTATGTACTTATTTCTCCCCAAAAGAACCAGGGGTTGCTGATGCTAGACATTTTACATTACGAACCATATAAGATACCATCTACTATCAACACGCAGAATAATATAAGTACTATAAAAATTCTACTTTTATTTTATATTTTTGATCAACCTATATGCCACACAGATCATTAAGTATACTCCAGATTTAGGGGAAGTATTAGAAACATAGAAACATAGAAACATAGAATTTGACGGCAGGTAAGGACCGCTTGGCCCACCCAGTCTGCCCATTTCCCTACCTAATGGATAAGCTGCAGATCCTAGTTAACCAGCAGCCTACTTCTTCCTGCCCCACCCCCTAGAATTGCCTTATGACTGTCCCATGCATGCTTGAATTCCACCACTGTTTTTGACTCCACAACCTGCTCCGGAAGGCCGTTCCATGCATCCACAACCCTCTCTGTGAAAAAAATGCTTCCTTAAATTACCTCTGAGCCGCCCCTCTTCAAATTGTGCCCCCTTGTTCTTGCACACCTCTTTTTTTGAAAGATGCTACCCTCTTGGACTTTGTTGATTCCCTTGAGGTACTTGAAAGTTTCTATCATGTCCCCCCTCTCCCTCCTTTCCTCGAGGCTATACATATTAAGCTCCTTAAGTCTCTCTTCATATGTCTTCCGGTGCAGACCCTGCACCATTTGAGTTACCCTCCTCTGGACAGCTTCCATCCTGTCTATGTCTTTCTGGAGATTGGGTCTCCAGAACTGCATGCAGTACTCCAGATGGGTCTGACCAGCTGTCTGTACAGAGGGATAATAACTTCCTGTTTTCTACTGGTGATGCCTCTCCCTATGCATCCCAGTATCCCCCAGCCCTCCTTGCTGCCCTCTCACATTGCTTGCCCACCTTTAGGTCATCTGATAGGACTACCCCAGGTCCCTTTCCATTTTGTTGTTGTTAGTATCTCACCCCCATTGTGTACTCCTCCCTGGTTTTTGTTTCCCAGGTGCATTACCTGCACTTCTTAGCGATTGAATCTAAGCTGCCATACATTTGACCATTCCTCTAACCTTGCCAAGTCCCTTTTCATCCTTTCCACCCCACCTTGTGCATCAACTCTGTTGCAGATCTTTGTGTCATCTGCAAAGAGACATACTTTCCTTCAGTCCCTCTGCAATGTCGCTTATAAAGACATTGAAGAGGACCGGTCCTAATACTGAACCCTGCGGTACCCCACTAGTAACCCCCCTTTCTTCAGAGTGGACTCCATTTACTATTACTCTCTGTGTCACATTCTCCAGCCAATTCTTTACCCAGGCTGTCATCTTGGGACCCACTCCCAGGCTGGCTAACTTGTATATTAATCTTTTGTGTGGGACTGTGTCAAATGTCTTGCTAAAGTCTAGGTAGGCCATGTCCACAGCCCCTCCCTGATCTACTACTTTGGTCACCCAGTCAAAGAAATCTATCAGATTTGTCTGGCATGACCTTCCTGCTGTGAATCCATGCTGCCTTGGGTCCTGTGCCCTTCTGGCCTCTAGATACTCGACAATTCTTTCCTTCAGAAGTGATTCCATCATTTTCCCTACCACTGAGGTTAAACTAACAGGTATGTAGTTTCCTGCTTCTGCCTTGCTCCCACTTTTGTGAAGGGGAATCACATCTGCCCTCCTCCAGTCCTCGGGTACCACCCCATCCTCCCATGATTTGTTAAAGAGGGTAGTCAGTGGTGTCACTAGTTCTACCCTTAGTTCTTTTAGAATTCTCGGATGAATCCCATCAGGTCCCATTGCTTTGTCCACCTTCAGTTTTAAGAGTTCTTTCAGAACCCTTTCTTCTGTAAATGGGCTGGTATCAACTTCTGTATCCAGAGTGTTTCTACTGTTTGTTTTAGGTACCTCCCCTCTTCCTTTGTAAATACTGAGCAAAAATATTTGTTTAGTATCTCTGCCTTTTCACAGTCACCTCTCCCACCCTCCCCTTTATTAAGCCTCACTATCCCTCCCTTGGTCTTCCTTTGCTCCCTGATGTGCCTATAAAGGTTTTATCCTCTTCTTAACCGAGGTTGGCTATCTTTTCCTCGGTTTGGGTCTTTGCTGTTCTGACTGCCTTCCCAGCTTCCTTTGCTTTAACTGATACAGTTCTCTGTCCTGCTCCTTCTGTGATTCCTTGTACTTTCTGAATGCTTTCTTTTTCTCTAGAACCTTCACTGCCACTTCCTTTGAGAACCATAGTGGTTTCTTACATCGTTTCGTTGTGTTTATCTGCTTCACACAAAGGCTTGTTACCTCTGTGATGGCAGTTTTATTATTCCCATTGTTCTTCCACCTCCTTCCTGTCCATTTGCTAGTGCATTCCTTAGGCACTCACCCATTTTAGCAAAGTCAGCCCTCCTAAAGTCCAGTACTTTGCCTTTGTATGACTTGACTCTGTTGCTGTGTTTATTGTGAACCATACTGTTCGATGGTGGCTAGTTCCCAGATGGCTACCCACTTCTACATCTGAGATCCTCTCTTCATCTCCATTTGAGAGAACCAGGTCTAAGATTGCTCCCTCTCAGTGGGCTCAATACTAGTTGTCTAAGGCATGCCCCTGTAGGGCATCTAGAATAACCCCACTCTTCAAGTGGCTGCTGAAACTGCACTCCAGTTAACATCTGGCATATTCAGATCACCCATCAGCAATATCTCCCCTTTTTCTGCCATTCTAAGTATACTTTCTATCATTTTCTTGTCCATTTCCTCCCCCTGAGAAGGGTGTCTGTATACAACCCCTGTGCGGATTGTGGTTCCATTGACGGTCTCCATATTTACCCACAGTGCTTCTTCTCCTCCTCCCTGTTTTCCCTTTTGTTCTGTTGCTTTGATTCCTTCCCTTATGTAAAGAGCTTCTCCTCCTCCTCTTTTTACCCTCCCTGTCCCTCCTGTAGATAGTGTATCCTGGTATGTTTACGTCCCAGTCATGGTTGTGTGTGTACCATGTTTCTGTGACTGCCACGATATCCAGATGTTCCTCCTCCATCAAGGCCACTAATTCAGGAAGCTTGTTACTCAGACTACGGGCATTGGTACTCATTGCTCTCCATTTTTTGATGGCTTTACCTTCTGTTGCAGCATCCCCCACTGACCTTTCTACCTCGGTCTTTTTCTCATTTAGTACCCTGTTTTGTAGGGAGAGGCTGGGATTTTCCTGCTGCTTATCAGTGCCTCCCCCCTTGACTAGTTTAAAAGCTTGCCAATGAAGCATTTAAACCGATTGCTCAAAAGACTTGTTCCCTTCCTGGACAGATGCAGACCATCCTGCCAGTATAGGCTGGTGTCCCTCCAGGTGGAACCCCAGTCCCCAATGAAGCCAAACCCCTGTTCTCCACACCATTTTTTCAACCATTCATTAAACTGCATGGTGCAAAGTACCCTCGCCTCACTCATGCCATTGACAGGCAGCACCTCAGAGAAGGATACTGTGTGTGCTACTTGTCTTAGGCCCCTCCCCAATTCTACAAAGTCCTTCTGCACTGCTCTAATCTCATGTTGAGCCAAGTCATTTGTCCCTAGGTGGACAATGACATCCAGCTCAGACTCCCGTACAGCTGTTCTCGTGATCCTGAGGATGCGCTTCCTCTCCCTCCAAGCCATGGCACCAGGCAAGCACCTTACTTCAGTTTTCCCTGCTCCCCCCAGTTCTATCCCCCTAATAATTGAGTCCCCCACCAGGAGCTGCTTCCTTTCCTTGTAGTGTCTTCTGTCTCCTTCCTGTGGGCCTCCCTTGTGATAGTTGTCCTCAGCCTCCTTAATCTTCTCTGAGGGTGCATCCATAGGGGAGCTATGCTCCCCCAGAAAGGTGTATGGATTGTGGAGTGGAGCAACTGACTTGGTGTGCCTCTGTTCCACCATCCTCACCCTCCCTGAGCCCACTGTGGTCCAACGGCTGTGCTTTCTTCGCAACCTCTGAGGTAGTGGTGGTGGCTCTGGTGCTCCCTGGATGGGGGAGGGTCCCTTCCTACCGCCCAGTGTGGCCCGGGGGAAGGTTCCCTTACTACTGTCCAGTGTGGCCTGAAGACGGGCAACTTCCTCCCTCAGGGCAGAGAGCTGTCTGCAAATAGGGCAGCATCTCAGCCTCCAGAAAGACTCCCGGAAGACTGCTGCCCCACAGACATTACATTGCACTACTCCCCACGTTTATCTACTTTTTTGTGTGTTTGTGTGTGTGATTGGTTTGTTATATAGAAATATATATATATATACAATGTGTATGTTTATATTGTCAGTGCAGTGTGCTAGAGAGGATATGACAGTGATATGCACCTTGCACTCTTGAGGAAATGATGTCAGAACCCCAGGTATAAAGGAACTATTTCCAGGGGTGGGTGGGGGTGAGGGGTGGGAAGGGGTTGGACCTAAACTGTGCCCTCACAAAACAATCAGCTAAGAGCTCTGACCCACCGCTGCGATGAGTGCCTTCCTGTCAGCAAGATACCCTACACAACAATTTGACAGAGAAAATACCCTGTTAATCAAGCAGAGAAAAATGCAGACATCCAAGTCAGACACAGGCAAAACCTCCCCAGCCCCAAAAACAGCCTGGTGGTTTGTGCTCTGAAAGCAGTCAGCCCCAAAATAAGTCAGCTGTGCTTTAAACTCTTCCTGCACTGAGAATCTTAAGAATTGTAGCAAAGACTGTCTTTTCCTGATAATTCTAAGTTCCTTATATCACCTTTCAGTTAGAAGTAGCCTCCACCTGCAGAATATCTGCTACAAACCAAAGACAATTGTAAGGTTCACCTCCCGCTGTTGTGAGCACAACTCGCTTTCTTGCAAATCCTATGTTCAGTATTGCAGCTTCCAGCCAGAGGTAGTTTGACTTGAAAAATGTTAGCTGTTCTGATGAGTTTGCTATAAAACACTTGCTTATAATACTATTGTTCTCAGGTCTGCTACCAAAGCTATTGGCTGATAAGTAGCTATGATGTAAGCACTTCCTGCTAAAGTCTGGAATTTCCTTTTAAGGCATACACAGATAAACACAAAAAACAGTTTTCACCCCTTAGGGCACTTATCTGGGTCAAATACACAACCAGTACCTGCACTTATTTCAGGATTTATGACAAATTCTTAGCCCAAGGTTTAAACTCTTCCTGCACTGAAAATCTTAAGAATTGTAACAAAAACTGTCTTTTCCTGATAATTCTAAGTTCCTTATTTCACTTTTCAGTTAGAAGTAGCCTCCTCCTGCAGAATATCTGCTACAAACCAAAGACAATTGTAAGGTTCACCTCCCTCTGTTGTGAGCACAACTCGCTTTCTTGCAAATCCTATGTTCAGTATTGCAGCTTCCAGCCAGAGGTAGTTTGACTTGAAAAATATTAGCTATATTAGTTATTTTTAAATTTGCATTTGGGAGGTGGGGTCTGTTTACTCTGGCTCCCTTCTGCTTTCCAACTACAGTCACAGGTGTTAACTTGGTACTGATTGATCTGAGTGTCTTTTGCCATCAAGACGTCAATCAAACATGATCTGTTTGCCACTACCTCACGTGGCCATGAAGAGAACCTAGGGTGCATATTCAACCTAGTTTTTATCCTCATCTCCAACTACTTATTGTACCTTGTTATTGTCTATATATCAGGTGTTGTTCCACCTAATGGGTTCTTTGCTGTGTTTATTGATCATATATGTTATTGGGGCCAGTCCTCTTCAACATCTTCATTAGTGAACTTGCAGATGGACTAGAGGGTAAGGCTTGTCTGTTTGCAGATGACACCAAGATCTGCAACAGAGTAGATGATCCAGATGGGGTGGGCAGAATGAGAAGAGATCTGGATAAACTAGCAAAATGGTCAGAAGAGTGGCAACTGGGATTTAATGCAAAGAAGTGCAAGATCATGCACATAGGGAAGAGAAACCCTGAAGCCACCTATAGGCTGGGAGGGGAGTTGCTAGCAGTCACAAAGGAAGAAAGAGGCTTGGGCATCATCATCATTGATGACCTGAAATCATCCAAGCAGACCTCTAAAGCAGTAGGTAAGGCTAGGGGCGTGTTAGGGTGTATTAGTAGGGTATCACAAGTCGTAGAGGAGGTAATAATCCTCTTTACAAGACACTGGTTAGGCCCATCTGGAGTACTGCGTGCAGTATTGGAGCCACACCTTCACAAGGACATTAACCAAATTGAGGCAGTCAGAGAAGGCAAGCAAAATGGTGCAGGGACTGCATCAGAAAACATATGAGGACAGATTAACAGAGCTCAATATGTATACCCTTGAGCAAAGGAGGAGAGAGGTGATATGATTGAGGCATTCAAACACCTTAAGGGTATTAACAAGGTGAAAGAGTCTAACATGTTTAAATATAAGAAAATAGCAGGACAAGAGGACACAGCATGAGATTAGAGGGGCCGATTAAGGGGAATGTGAGAAATTCTTTCACAGAAAGGGTGGTGGATGCATGGAATGCCTACCTCAAGAAGTGTGGCTATGAATACAGTGCAGGGCTTCAAACAGGCATGGGATAGGCATAAGGGAGCAATACAAATGAGTATGAATAGATAGGCCACTGACAGAGCAAAGGCTGATGGCACATTTATAAGGTAGTAAAAGAAATGGGCAGACTGGATGGGCCTTGCAGTCCTTATCTGCCGTCAACTTCTATGTTTCTATGTTTCTATTGCCTTTTCTGAGTGGGACACGTAATGCTTCAAATGTAATTTTAGGACTCATGTACAGGTGGATCAGGGCATACCAGAAGTTATCAGAAATATGATGATATCATCCCTACTGCAACAGATTCAGTATAAACTTGGCATTTCCATATTGCGGTATCATAACCATAAACCACACTAGCAGTCATGGATCATGGCTGAACTTAGGTATCACAGCTGAAACAATAGGGGACATCCAGTTCAAATTAGGGGACTCAATTCCCCAATTAAATGCAAGCAAGTACTGAATCACATTCATAAACTTAAGGCTCAGGTGTTTTTTATTACATGAAACTAAACTTAATGAGTTGGAATCCTAGAAACTCAAATGGGGATGAGTAGATGTAGAAGTGCATAATGTTGACCGATCTAAAAAAGAGGTGTCTCTTTCCTCATTTACAAAAATCTACACTGCACCCTTCACAAGTCTCTCAAAGACACAGAAGGTAGATGGGTCTTAATGCAATTTAACACTCCCACAGTCCCTTTTATCATACTCAGCCTTTATGCCCCAGCACTGACTTTCCCCATTTCTTCCACAACCTGACCCCCATACTATCTAGCTTCACTGACACACAAACCTCTGTACTAGTTGGAGGGGACTTCAATTTAACCTTTAGACTACACTATCAACAGAAACCATGGTAAACCCAAACCTCATGTACAGGTGGTCCAAGCTATCCAATTATGGCTCAAGCCCTTAAAGATATTTGGAGACAGCATAATCCTAGAGCTAGAGTTTCCTGTACATGGATAACTAAATCAAACTGATAAGTGGTTCACTTCTCAACATTTTACCATGTTGACTACCTCTGTGGCTATTATCCCTTTGATCCTTTCTGATCTTGCTCCCATTCAACTGGACCTCCAATTTGCAAGTGCCCAGCAATGCTTACCCAGTTGGAGGTCAGACCCCACTCTTCTACTGGATACACAGTTCAGTCCATGGCTTCAAACAGATACTGATGAATACTTTGTAGACAATGACAATGGCTCTACCTCTTTAACTGTACTTTGGGAGGCCTATAAGGCCACTATCATAGGTATTGTAGAATCATAGGCTAAAAGAGTGCGAAAAAACATTAATTGCCTTAAAAACCAAACTAATAGCTAAAGAAAAATCCCTTAAATCCAGTCCATGTAATAGTACCAAACACTCTCCATTGCAGAAAGAAATCACTGCGCTCCGACATGAAATAAATGCTATTACTGCAAGGAAAGCTGAGCTTGCAATTCCACGTTTAAAACACAAATACTGGGAAAGTGGTAACAAAAGTGGGAAATGTTTAGCTTACCATTTGAAAAAACAGCAATCTGAATGTTATATTCCCTATCTTTTATCTAAAACAGGATCCCTTTGTACTAAATCATTTTGAGATAAAAGCAGTCATGTCAGACTTTTATCAGTCATTAAATACTTCAATCTCTTCTCCTACACCACAGCAGATTTCTAATGTTCTTGACAGTGTGGAACTCCCTAAACTTCTGCCCACCCAATCAGCTTCTATTGATCAAACTAGGTAGCCCGTTAATGTGCTAACTGATTCTTGCCACCCTGATGTTGCTGACGGAATCATGTCATGCGCTTCTGCTGCGACTTTGATTTTTTGCTGTTGGGCGATGTTGCCATTTCTATGTTCCCCTTACCATCCACTGGTGTGCAAACTGGAGTTTGTTATAAAATTTCCAGAGGGTGCGGGGGGTGGGCATCTTGTGAGGGACATCGCTCCTACTGTATGACAGAGAACTGTCAGAGCATGGTGGCTGCTGTCAATGCATTGCTTGCACTGTAATCTACACCACCAACATCTTTGTCGCTGTGGCATGGGTGAACCATCAACCTACTACCTTTCAAGAAATTGACTTTAAACCTAGAAAGGCCCCAGGTGGTGATGGTTTCCCTACTGACATGTACCAAATTCTAGCCCCTCAAATCTGCTCCGTATTTTACCATCTTTATACAGAAATTGCATCTTGCGGACATTTCCCACCATCCATTCTGTAGCTACTATCACTGTCCTTCCTAAACCCAGTAAAGACCCCTCTCATATCTCCAGCTGTAGGCCCATCTCTTTAATTACAGCAGACAGAAAAATATATGCAAACAAAAATTCTGGCCAATCATTTAGAATCATACCTACTACATCTAATACACCCATCCCATGTCGGCTTTGTGTAAGGTAGACTCAGTTCAGATCATATAAGGACGTTATAAAATTTTATACATTGTTCCCATACATCCACCTTTCCTTCAGCTGCACTTGCCATTGATTTCAAAAAAGCCTTCGATTCTATATTATGGTCATATTTATATGTGATCTTAGCCCTTATTTTAATAGGTGCTAACTTCATCTCGATGATTAAAGCCTTGTACTCTAATTCCAAAGCGCAGGTCCTAACAAATTCTACCCTTTCTTCCCCTTCCCCTTAGCAGAGGCACCAGACAGGGATGCTCCCTTTCCCCACTTCTGATTAAACCAGGGGAGAGATAGACGAGCTTCTGTCTTCCACTGCTGTCCCCTAGCACCGGACGCTGCCACAAGACCACCTGAGGAGCTCACAGACCTTAAGCCTCCTCAGTGACCCCTCCATGCTGACGAGATCCATCAAGTGGCCACAGACTACTCCTGCCCCCTCTTCTGCAACTCAGGAGAGCTGTTATAGTATTAACCAGGATTTAGGCACTGAACTCACCTGCTTGCTCCACGGAGCCAATTTTCAGCCAGCTTTCCACTTGCTCTATGGAGCCAATTTCTGACCAGCTTCTGGAAGGCACAGCCCCTCGACTGCCTCTACCAGCCAATCAGGTAGGGGCTGGACTCTTAGCACCAATTTTGAATCTTGTGGGCCTGGGTCTCCAGCTTAAAAAGCCCCACTAGGTGCACTACTCAGCTAATGAAATGGGAGAGAGATAGCCGAGCTGCTGTCTCCTGCAGCCCTCCCCAGAACTGGATGCTGCTGCAAAACTACCTGAGGAGCCACACTGGATTCCACCACAAGACCACCTGAGGAGCTCACAGATCTTACAGTGATCGCCAGTATTTAGGCACTGGACTTACCCACTTGCTCCATGGAGCCGATTTTTGGCCAGCTTCCCACTTGCTCCACAGAGCCAATTTTCAGCCAGCTTCTGGAAGGTACTGCCTCCTCGACTGCCCCTGCCAGCCAATCAAGTAGGAGCTGGATTCTTGGTGCCAGATTTGAATCTTGTGGGCTTGGGTCTCCAGCTTAAATAGCCCCACTAGGCACACTACTCTGCTGATCGAACTGGGGGGAGACTTAGTTGAGCTGCTGTCTCCTGCTCCCCCACAGCACCAGACGGCGCCACAAGACCACCTGAGGAGCCATACCAGACACCACCACAAGACCACCTGAGAAGCTCACAAACCTTCAGGTTCCTCAGCGACCCTTCCACGCCAACAAGAATCTCTTAAGGGGCCACAGACTACTCCTACCCCATCTTCTGCAGCTCAGGAGAGCTCTTGCAGTGATCACCAGGATTTAGGCACTGGACTCACCCACTTGCTGTACGGAGCTGATTTTTGATCAGCTTCCTGCTTGCTCCATGGAGCTGATTTTCAGCAAACTTCTGGAAGTACTGCCCCTTGACTGCCCCTACCACCCAATCAGGTAGGGGCTAGACTATTGGCACCAATTCTGAATCCCTGTGCCATCATGAAGCTGCTTCTTGAAGGAGTCCTGGGACTAAGACTGCTCGCTAAGTAGATTTTGGGACTGAAATTGCATAGAAAGTAGAAATTTTGTCTGATTCACCCACCCTGGCCCCAACTTCTGTTAAATGCTCTCTGTGGTGCAAACCATCGCAGAGCAACAGGGGCTCTATTAGTGAAGGAACCTAACATTTTAACCCCCGAGTTGTTGGTGCCTGTCTGATTTACTTTGTCTACCACAGTTATCCTCTGCATGTGGTATAAGTAAAGATAATTTTTGGCCCATTGTGGTTTAGATTAATAAGCTTAATAGTACTTCAGTATATGTGCATATCCAACCATATTTGCTTAGAAAATGTGCCTTTTATTTCCTGGCATCTGATCGGTTGGTACCCTTGGCAGATGGGTATTTTAACTTACAATAGAAGCCCAAGAAATAAACAATACCAGCACAAGTGCACCTTCACCCATTCGAGTATCTTTGTGCCCACCCTGCTTGCCCATTGGCTCAAAGCACCCCATTCAATTTGAAAAATGCCACCATTTTTTTCTCCCTCTTATCGAGAGATGCTGCCGGTACCAAGACTCCCTAATTCATTGCCACCTGCCACAGAAACCATACACCAACCTCTGCTGGGCTCACTTGTCACTTCATAAAATAATTAGTCCAACTAAAAGTAAAACTTATCCACACATTTTAAAAGGAAGTGCAAGCCTTCAGCATGATGAGCTTCCCATAACTGTGATCACCAAAGCATTTTTTCAAAACCACAGTGCGTGCCCCTCCATTTAAGAATTGCACTGTGCTTCCAAAACACTGGCAACCTCACAGAAACAAATACCAGTAGCTTACATGTCAGGCAGACCCTCGGTACTGCAATTGAAAATCCAAATTACAATGTACATACTGAGAAAGGGCACAATGTGCCACATTTGTTACATAAGCAATAATACCCGACAGGGTGGGCATTATTGGGAAATATCGGACCGCCCAGGGCGTAATGAGGCCCGACGCCGCAGGCGGAGGGCCTTATAGCCCCTGGAAGGTCCGGTATTTCCCAATAATGCCCACCCTGGAGGGTATTATAGCGCTTAGAAAATGGCTATTGTGTACATTTTAATGAAGTTGTAAAATAATACGTAAATGCCTGTGAAAAAATTTAATAGAAGTATTTGAGATACATGTATTTATAAAGTAGTCCCTAGGCTGTTCCTGGTGCTATTGCTCCTCCCTGCAGCATTCTGGTGGCTTGATAACACCCCCATTGCTGCCCCCCCCAGCGAGAGACAGTCACACATACAGACACTGATTGCTAAAGGAGAAAGGGAGTAAAGTCTTCATAGGACTGACTGGCAAGTTTTTCTTTTTGGGTGTTTGTTTCATTTTTTCGTCTGAAGTTCCATCTGTGTGCTCTCTGACCTTTGACCGCAATGTAGGAGGAAGTACAAAAAGCGCCATTCGCGGTTGGTGTAAACAGAAAGAAGAGATTTCTTGAGGATTTATTTAAATAGTGAGGTAAATGCTTTTTTTGTTGCTGACTGATTGCAAGGGAGTTCTGCTGAGTGATTATTGTCTGTTTTCAGTCGGCATGGTACTGCGAGATCGCACTCGGGAGACGGCTTTCACAGTGTGTGACTGTGTGGTCGGGAGAGTGATGCAGTTGAGTGACTTTTCCAATGGTAGGATTACTGGACTGTTTTTTGTTTGTTTTTAAGATTAGGAGCAGCTGCAAGTACATTTTGTTTGGTTTGGCATGGGGAGACGAGTGCCTCTCGCTAAGCGACAGAAATTAGGAGCGGCTGCAAGTACATTCTGTTTGGTTTGGCATGGGGAAACGAGTGCCTCTCACTAAGCGAGAGAAAAAGATGGCGGGCATTTTTAAATTTTGCTCGGGGCGATTAGCCAATTAAAAAGCAGGCTGGTCAGAAGTATGGAGTGTTGGGCAGTGAGGTGCCACTTGGACTGGTACTTGTTGTTTACTGGGCATTTATTGAAAAATAAATGCCCAGGTTGGAGCCACTTTCAACCAATCAGGATAAAGAATCCACTTTGGCCATTTTCTAAACAAAAATAACAAGCATTTGTCAATGCCGAACGTTCGCTTGCAGGTATTTGCAGTGGTGTTTGGCATGTATGGTGCTATACCCTAATGCCCTGTGCGATTGCTAGTATTTGCACAATAAATTTTCAGCATGACCTTTTTGTTACCCCCATTGTGCGCTACATAGGCGGAAACACATTTTGGGCAGGATGTGAAAAAAGACAGCTGTACTGCTCATAAGGAAGTGTGGTAAAATGGCAATGTTGAAAATCTGGAGTGGTAATATTGAAAATTCGCAAACCTACGAGCGTGCATGGAAACTGTGCAATGCACGCTCGTAAAACAGTCGTCAGGAATTTTTTCACCAAATTGTCAACACTGGCATTTTAAAACCTCTGCTAATGAACAGTGTCACTGTGATTGTCTTACTGTGTGCCATACATTGATTTTGCACACCGACTGCGCCATTGTGCACTACATGGGAGGAAACATGTTTTGGGCAGGATGTGAAAAATGACAGCTGTACTGCTCATAAGGAGGTGTGGTAAAATGGCAATGTTGAAAATCTGGAGTGAAAATATTGAAAATTCGCAAACTTCTGAGCGTGCGTAGGAACTGCACAACGCACGCTCGTAAAACAGTTATTTTTAGGAATTTGTTCACCAAATTTTCAACATAGCCATTTTAAGATCTCTGCTCATGAACAGTGACACTGTGATTTTCTTAAAGTGTCCCATACACTGAGTTCACACAGCGACTGTGCCATTGTGCGCTACATGGCGGAAACACGTTTTGGGCAAGATGTGAAAAATGACAGCTGCACTGCTCATAAGGAGGTGTGGTAAAATGGCAATGTTGAAAATGTGGAGTGAAAATATTGAAAATTCGCAAACTTACGAGCGTGCATAGGAACTGCGCAATGAACACTCGTAAAACAGTCATTTTTAGGAATTTTGTCACCAAATTTTCAACACAGCCATTTTAAGACCTCTGCTCATGAACAGTGTCACTGTGATTTTCTTAATGTGTCCCTTACATTGAGTTCGCACACCGACTCGCGCCATTGTGCGCTACATGAGCGGAAACATGTTTTGGGCAGGATGTGAAAAATGACAGCTGTACTGCTCATGAGGAGGTGTGGTAAAATGGCAATGTTGAAAATCTGGAGTGAAAATATTGAAAATTCGCAAACTTACAGGTGCGTAGGAACTGCACAACACACGCTCGTAAAACAGTCATTTTTAGGAATTTTTTCACCAAATTTTCAACATAGCCATTTTAAGACCTCTGCTCATGAACAGTGTCACTGTGATTTTCTTAATGTGTCCCATACATTGATTTCGCACACCGACTGCGCCACTGTGCGCTACATGGGCGGAAACACGTTTTGGGTGAGATGTGAAAAATGACAGCTGTACTACTCATAAGAAGGTGTGGTAAAATGACAATGTTGAAAATCTGAGTGGAAATATTGAAAATTCGCAAACCTATGGCGTGCATAGGAACTGCATAGCAGACTAAATAAAACAGTCATTTTTGAGAATTGTTTCACCAAATTTTCAACATAGCCATTTAAAGATCTCTGCTAATGAACAGTGTCACCATGATTTTCTTAATGCATCCCATACATTGATTTGCACACCGACTGCGCCATTATGCGCTACATGGGTGGAAACACGTTTTGGGCAGGATGTGAAAAATGACAGCTGTACTGCTCATAAGGAGGTGTGGTAAAATGGCAATGTTGAAAATCTGGGTGAAAATATTGAAAATTCGCGAACTTACGAGCCTGCATAGGAACTGCACAACACTGCGCTAAGTAAAACAGTCATTTTGGGAATTTTGCGCAAATTTTCAACATGGGTTTTGGGACCCCTTCTCATGAATGATGTCACTGTCATGGCATTATTTGGGCCTGAAGGGTGATTTTGCACAGTGACTGCGAAATCACCCTTCAGGCCTGAATAACGCCATGACAGTGACATCATTCATGAGAAGGGGTCCCAAAACCCATGTTGAAAATTGCATGAAACAAAATGCCTGAGATATGCAATAAAGTTGAAAACCCTATCTAGCCCATTATACAGCTTACCGGCATTTCTTCAGTTCGCGGTCGGCTTTGAAGAGTGCAGTCGTGTTCCCGGTCACCGAAGATCGTGCGCCGAGCTCCAGAGGTAAGTATGGGGTGAGGGGTGTGGGGAAGCTGGGTGAGCAGTGGGTGGGTGCGGGTTGTGGGAGGGGGACTGGGAGACTACGTGGGACCGTTTTCTTTACAGGTTTAAAAAAACAAAAAGGACTAAATGGGACGTTCTGCAGCTGGGGTGGGCTCCCAGCGTAGCAGAATGGCTGGGGGTGCCGAGGAGCTGGCGGGTGATTGGGCACCCGATCGGCAACTCGCGGCCGAGGCCGAAGGAGGATTGGGCACCCGTCGGCAAAAAGAGGACGTTGCCACGCTGGGTGGGCTCCCAGCATGGCAGAAGGATGGCTTGGGGGGGGCCATGGAGCCGATGTGGGATTGGGCACCCCCGTCGGCAAACAACGTTTGCTACGCTGGGTTGGGCTCCCAGCCTGGCACCAAAGCTTTGGGAGGGGTGGCGTGACGCGGGGAGGAGCGCGTGACATGAGGGGGGCGGCGTGAAGCGGTGCTCAGTATGACAGCGGTGGTTTTCTTTGAAGCAGAAGACCACCGCTGTCATACAGAGCTCCCACACCCATTGGTGCAGGACCCGCCACGCCTGCTCAACGGAGCAGTGGATAGCAAGGGTGCTGCTACTCTTCCAAAACGTCTCTTGCGCATGCGCGCAAGCGAACGTAAAAAATTGTTTCTAAATAATTCTGTAACTACCACATCACTTGCTCAATGCTGATCTGAAACAGTTAAGTACTTCCATGATCTGCTCTTGCGCCAGCTTCATGCCAACTCAAGTAAAACATGTGCACATCAGTAGTTATTTCTTTTTAACAGAAACCCACTTCTCTCTTCTTTACAATTACCTTTATTTGCCTTTCAATATGTATTACCTTGATTGCTAGATTGCGCTGCTCCATCACCAGTCAGCAGTGGCTGGCCTAACCCCAGGTCAGGTAATACATGTGCACATCAGTTGTTTTTTTTTTTTTACAGAAACCCACTTCTCCCTACTTAGCAATTACCATTAACTCTACTGTTAAAATGCATTCCTCGATACCTAGATCGTGCTGCTTCATCACCAGTCAGCAGTGAAGCCAAACTATGCGTGGCTATTACAAAGCTGGTACCACAAAAATTAAACACGTATATAAAAAAATGATTGCAACTGAGCTGTGGTGGAGGAGAGGGTTTCACCGGAGCAATAGGCTGCACATAGTAAAGCTGTATAGCAAGAAAGAAACACTGCACTGCCCTCTACTGGTAACCATTTGTACCAGTAGAGGGGCTACTTTACTAGCAAAGCAACTTAAACTTCATTTTTAGCCATTTGTTTTGCTATTTTTATTTCTTAAATATTTTTTTTAAAACCTTTACAGCACATTTTTTAAGCGCAATAATACCCTCCAGGGTAGGTGGTATGGGTAATACCAGACCTTCCAGGGACTATAGGGCCCTCCACCTGTGGCATCAGGCCTCATTACGCCCCTGGGTGGTCTGGTATTGCCCAATACCACCCAACCTGTCGGGTATTATTGCTTGCATATCCAACAGGTATTTTAACCCTTGTGTTGCATGGTGCCTGCCAATCTGTCTTTACCTACTGCAGTTAGCCTCTAAGTGTGTCAAGGCAAGTTGGGAGAATCTTAGCCCTACTGGGGTGTATTAGCCTACTGAAGCTATTATTCTAGTATTGGTCTGCCTGTCCATTGACATTCCTTAACTACCAGTACGCACATCTAGATTAGGTGGTACATGATCAACACTCTCAAACCAAGAACTATTGCTAGTCATAACCTATTTTATCTGGGTAACTGAATCTGAAAATGAAGGCCATGGGTATTATTGTGTCACTAGTATATATATATAACATATATATCAGCTTTGCTGCTGGTAGATCAGATTTCCCTCCTCCCTATATCTCCCCTCCCACAAGATGGTTGTTCCCATCTTCCCCACTATGGGTTACCCTGGCCTGGGAACGATAGCATTGACTCCATCCTGCTCTCAGGTTATGATCTGGCAAGGAATGGTTACTGCTACTACCTCTGTTTTGCTTGCTGCTTACCCGAGAGTAAAAACCTTCTGGCCTACCTGGCAAAACTACTCATTTACCTACAAAGATTGAAGTTAGCACTTTGTGGGGATATTGAGCCAAATCCTAGCCCTACTCCCCCTAACCACACCGTATGCTCTCCAGCTAATGCCTGCTGAATCTCAGGTAAGGGCCTCAAATTGGTTCAAATAAATATCAATAGCATAAGGAAAAAGATGCAGGAACTCGAGGCCTGGGTTGCCATATATTTTTATTTTTTCTTTCTTTATTTTTTATTTATTTAGTTTTTGTTGACCGGGTAGGCGCACTAGATAAATCCTGCCTATTTTCAGGCACGACCCGGGGGAGGGGAATACAGATGAATGCCAACTAACCTTGAACCAGATTAAGCTATATAAACCAGATATTATTGCTGTGTCCGAGACGTGGCTAAAACCCCAGGTGCTTGTGCACGAATTACAACTGCCAGGCTTTAATGCATTTAGAAAAGATAGAATTGGTAAAAAAAGAGGTGGGGTCCTCTTCTATGTCAGAGATAGGTCCATTGCTTCTATGATAGACATCCAATAACTGAATAACTTGGTGGATGTATTTGTTTTGGTTAAACTGCTGCTTGGTAATACTAAGCCACTATATGTGGGCTGTGTCTACTTACCTCCCTCAACAGCAGCCTCCTCCCTGGAATCATTCACCCAAACCTTGGCTGAACATATGCCAAGGGAGTTGATCCTTATAGAAGACTTTAACCAAAACTGGATCTCGAAAAGGGACAGTGTTGCAGGACCTAGTCCTTGATGCCTGCCTTACACAAGTAATCAGCCTGCCCACCATGCATAACACCAAGTCGGGTAACCATACGCTGTTGGATTGGGCCCTAGTCTCTAACCCCAAAAGGATCACTGCTGCTGGAATCTTCTCCGATTCCTTAAGTGATCACTTGCCAATCTTTTGCATCTGGTCCAACAAATTCCCTAGCTCACCACCCAGGGTCTTTGTGGCTAGGGACTACTCCAAATTTAATGCTGCCCTATTCTGCTCTGCCCTATCATCGGCTAACTGGCATCCAATATTGACTCTCCCCAGCATTGATGAGACGTTGGACTACTTCTCTAATGTATTCATGTCTGTGGCCAACCTGCATGCCCCTAGTAGGAAACTCAAGAGGCTCATGGCACAAAGGGATGAGGCCTGGGGACTATACAAGGCCTCTCACCTCCAGTCCGAATGGGAAAAACATAGGGCACTAAGAAATAAGTGTAAGAAAGGTGCCAAGATGGCCAAAAGCCACTACCTAAGGGGTCTGCAAGACCAAAACCTGTGTGACACTAGAAAATTCTGGACACATATCAATGCTTTGCTGAAAGGTGGTGCCAGTACAGAAGATGGTGCTGTCCTGGTTGACGGCCAGTTGTCTGACAGCCCTTCCACAATTGTTGAGGCCTTCAATGACTTCTTTACTAACTTAGAAAGATATCGGCCCAGTACTTCCAATCCTCAACCAGCCTCATATGACTCCACTACCAGTGACCCTCTCTGCCCCCAATTCCACCTTAGATTGGTCATGGTATTGGAAGTACTGCCCCTCCTGAGGTGGATAAAGCCTGACTCATCCCCTGGCTTTGACCAACTAGAGCCACGTCTTCTAAAAGCAACTGTCCTTGCAATTGCTCTGTCATTCACTAGACCAATAAACAGGTCCATCAGAGAAGGGTGTGTTCCTCGCAAATGGAAAATAGCCATAGTTGTTCCTGTACACAAAACAGGGCTTTGTGGAGATGTAGGGAATTACAAACCGATATTCATTCTCTGCACCCTATCTAAGGTGCAGGAGAGGTTGGTTTACAATCAGCTACAGGATTATCTTGACAACCACTGTCTCCTAGCTGACAGTCAGCATGCTTTCAGAAAGGGGCATGGCAGTAACTTAGCCTTGATTAAATTCACGGCTGATACACTGAGTTCGATGGACAAAGGTTCCTCCACAGGGGCCATATTCGTAGATTTAAAGGCATTTGATTTTTTCAAGTCATGGGTTGATGCTAAGCAAGATATAGCTCCTTGATCTTGACCAGCTTTTACACACCTCGTTCTCAAGCTACTTGGAGAATAGGTTGCAGAAAGTCAAGTGGAGGGGAGTATACTCTGGCTGCTGTCTGGTTACTGCTGGTGTACTCCAGGGCTATATTCTAGGCACACTATTTTTTACCCTCTTTATTAATGACATAGGTCATACTGTGGATCAGGGAGCCTAATACTACATGCAGATAACACAGTGGTATACTGGAGTGATCCCCCACCAGCCACCACTGCTGCAAACCTACCAGCTAGCTTGAACTCCCTTGAAATCTGGTTTACTTCCAGCCAACTAGTTACGAATATCAAAAACACTAACACTGTCCTTTTTGGGACTAGTCATCTGGGCGAGCACAGGCAACATTTGCTCCTACTTAATACTGCCTCAGGGTCTCAGATAGAAGTAGTCATCAAGATCAAATATCTTGGCGTTTATCTGGACCAAGACATGAACTTCAGACTGCAAGTAACGCATATAACAAAGGCCATACACCAGAAACTTGGTCCTCTTTGCAGGCTCAGTGATTCACTGACTGAGGATTCCAGGAAAGTAGTGGCTAACAACACCCTACTCCCCACCCTACTTTATGTAGCCCCACTAGTGCACTTCCTCAGGTAAACTGACTACCTCAAGCTGACTGTTCTTTATAATAAGATAGGTCATTTTGCCATGCGCTTTGCTCCTAGGAGACATCACTGTGAAGTTCATACTGAATTGAACTGCCCCCCGGGATCTCACTTACTGTGTCTTATATTCAAACTTTCAAATGTCTACACTCCCCCCCAACCTAGTAGGCCTACTTAGCCACAAGATTTCCAGGAGAAACCTTCACTCCTCAAGTAGCAATCTACTCGAAATCCCACGGGTGCACACCAACACTGGTAAAAGGTCTTTCAGGTACTTGGCACCCTATTATTAGGGCTCACTCCCTGAACATTTGACCAAGGCCAAAACCCTGGAAGGGTTCAAAACTGGCCTAAAAGTGCATATACAGGAAAGCAGCCAATGCAACTGTTACTGCTGAACCTTTACCCCATCCTGGACGTAAATCCTTTGTAATGACATTAATGTACGATCGACCAAATGTGCCCCCACCTGTGTTTACTAAGAGTGTTATTAAGAACCTAAGTTGTTTTCCTTATTTCCTTCTGACAACTGTGTTGGTTGCTGTTAGCCTAGGTATTGTAACTAAGAATTTACTGTGACCATACTGTGTACTATGATTTCTCCCTTATACTTCTGGGTCCCCTACTGTGATTCTCTTACGTTATATAAAGATACATAGATACATAGACAGTGTCGGCAGATAAGGGCCTACGGACCACCCGGTCTGCCCATTTGAGCTTGTAAGTTCACTTTATGTTTTCCTAGAAGTCTATTGCCCCTCACCACAACCTCCAGAATTCCTTTAAGCCTATCCAATGCATTCTTAAATCCTGTGATTGTTTCAGCCCCCACCACTTCCTCTGGCAGGGTATTCCACTTGTCCACCACCTGTTCTGTGAAGAAATTCTTCCTCAAGTTTCCTCTGAATCATCCTTCCTCTATCTTCATCCCATGCCCTCTAGTCCTGGAACATCATTTTCGCTTAAAAATAGTGTATTCCTGCACCCTGTTCCTCCTTGTAACGTACTTATATGTCTCTATTGTATCCCCTCTCTCCCTCCTCTCCTCCAGGGAGTACATATGCAAGTCTTTCAATCTGTCCTCATGTAACCCCTAGATGGCGCTATCCCAGGGGCTACTACCCCTGCCTGATTTGCCACTAACAGGTTGAGGGGCCTGGATCCAATGGCGGGTGCCTCCACCCAGAGGTCAGGGTTTGCAATAGTTAAACTTACTTGGTCACAGCTCTCTGGGACACTGCAACCCCCCTTTCTTCCCACTAGTGGCCCACACAATATATCAGAATTACCTTCACCGTATACACTTACCCCAGGACTAGTTCCGGCACTGGGACCTCCTGTGAAATAAGATACAGTGCAACAATCACAGTACAGTACTTTAACATAGACAAATACCTCAGGCAGTATAACTTTGCTGAAACAAGCAGCTCTGATTTATTGGGGGATATAACAAGGACAGGGAAATCAGGTTAATTAGCTTATCACTTTACTATCTACCTATGGCTCTGTGCACAGGCCTATCCCTACCAGTTACTGTCCCTGGGTACCCAAGCCCTAGTGGCTAGTCAAACCGTGGCAGCTGGTAGGGCCCTTTCACGAGTGAAAAGAAAAATTAGTTTAAACAGTCAGCAGTACAGTGATTCCATTTGGATTTAATGTGGCAATTCAACGAGGAGCAACCCTGAATTAGTACTCACGACCTCCAAACAAGATAGGGTCCTTCAACGTCAGCAGGGCTACTTTTGAGCTCCACGAGACTCTTCACACATTTATATGGTAAAAAAGAAAGTACTATACCAGGCAGGCTGCTTCTCTATCCCGATCGCAATTACTGCACAATACCGGGAGAACACACAGCAGATTCAGTTCCTGACAGACCGAGTGCAATTCAACAATTTCTTCAGTCTTCTACAGGGTGAGCCTGGTTTCTACTCTTCAGAGATCCTTTGATTCTTTTACAGGACGGATTCAGTCCTAACAAGCAGTTACACAAGCTGCAGACCGGAACTCTGGGCCTTACACACGTTTTTTGACTGAAACTGTGCACTGAAGGAGCACAGGGTTTCTTTCCCCTTCACTGCCAAAGCTAAAACTGAAACTCCCAACAGACAAAACCGGGCACTTCCTTTGAGTTCCTCCCAGTTCTTGACTGGATTGGCTGTCACTCACAATAGACTGCTGCTGTTGGTCCAAAAAGGCGCCGAAGTCTAAACTACATCTCCCAGAGTTACTGCCCATACAATCCTCTTGTGGCTGGCTCAGATTATGAGTCCAAGTTCTGATTCGTCCAAGGCACCATTTTAGAGCTAGCTTACCCCACACTGATTGGTCCAGTTCAGCAGTTCAAAACCAGAATGGGGAACTAGGCAGACACTGTTCTGACTGCAAAGAAAGCAGGTTAGACAAACTGTAATTTCATTATTACTCTAAATGGTTTCTGGCAAACAGTTACATCTTTCAGATAGGTTCCTTTGCACTCCTAGTGACTGCAAAATGGAGTGAATTGGCAGCAGCTGAGTGGTACTCAATCAAAGAAACACACAGTCCCCCATACAAACTAATTATGTCTGCAAGCAGACAGCTCTTAAAAGACAGTACCAGAGGTTCTAAAAACACTCACTGATAAATGGCTTAAGCATCAAACACCATTCAGGCTTGGAGCATTCAAGCAAGCTCCTGGAAGTCTTTTGGGAACCCCCATTTGAGGGGTTACACCCTTCCTGGCCTGGGAAAGCTTGACGTCCGCGTCAAGCAAGTACCCATAAGTTTCAACTGCAACCATATACATTTGCATTAGGCTCGCACATGTAATCATCAGTCAATATATCATTTTACCAAGAACACATTTCTGAAACATTGCAGTACGTCACTCTTTACGCAGTATTACACACACATTGTACCATAACTCAAGTTATTACCTCTTGTACATGAAACCTGAAGAGAGGGGGCCCTTCCCTATCAGTTACCTTGGGGCTGGATGGGGCAAGGGCACCATACTTTGAGGGCAACACAAGTAACTTGGAGTTAGCACTGACGCTTAGTTTGGGCAATGAGCTCGGGGACACATACACTCCTTTATGGACAACATTGAGAGGCAGATCCACTGGCCGGCCCAGGGAATCATAACTGAGGTGCACCACAGGCTTTACAGCTCGACCAGTCTTTCTATGGGGAACTGTTACAGTCTCTGCACTCTGAGCCTCATTTTCAGCATTGTCCTCACTTGTCAGGGGAGTCTCCATGGGGGTAGAGGCGCTAGAACTTGGGGCACTTTCAGCTCCAGGAGTTACAGTTTCTGAGTCCACAACATTTGGCTCGCATGGAGAGCTTTCGGACACTGGCAGTGGACTGTCAGGGCACTCAAAATACTCTTCTTGTTCTGGTGTATCACCAGTCTGACCCAATCATCATTTTCCTCCTGAAAGCTCAAACAGTTCAACCATGCACAATGATTCCATTTCATCTGATCTGATGCTTTGCACTTCACTTTCTGGGAGCATTGGCTCCAGGGATGAAGCTGGGGCTTAGACAGTCCAGAAGGCCCAGCTTCATCTCCAGTATTGACTAGGGATTGCCCGAAACAATTGACTCAGTTCGAAGAAGGATAGTATTCAAAGTCACTCTCACTTTCTTCCGATATGGACTGACAGTCATGCTCAACTGGGACTTGTGGAGGGAACACTTTAACTTTGCTTCTGTAGGTGCAGACTTTCTTGATCTTTCTTAGCAGCAGCTCTAGTCACTGGTCCAGAGGGGCATCTTCTAGGGGCTCAGACTCAATTAAGATTTGTCCAATGGGCAGTAAATGATTTCTATGCATTGTTTTTACATCTTTTGAATTATTCTCAGGCCTTACTTTGTACACTGGCAGATCATCTAGTTTGCCCACTACAATGTGAGGGAGATGGTGCCATCTGTCAGCAATCTTGTGTTGCCATGCAGTCCCAGATTTCTTAGCAATACCCGATCTCCCTCCTGGAGTTCCTGTGCTTTCACCTTTTATCATACCTTTCTTTGTTGGCCAGATTTCTTTTGGCAGCCATGGTTTGAGCCAGTTGGTACGCATGAGTTAGCTGGGCCTTTAACTTTTGCACATACTGTAAATAGTTGTCAGCTTGAACCCCATCAGGAGAACCCCAAAACACACATCTACTGGTAGTCGAGCTTCTCTTCCAAACATCAGGCGGTAGGGGAGAACCCAGTGGCATCACTTTTGGTGCAGTTATAAGCATGTACCAGGGTGCTAATTTGTTGGCTCCATCTAGGCTTGTCCTTTGGGTGCAGGGTGCCTAGCATATCTAGCAAAGTGCGGTTGAAACGTTCAGGCTGTGGGTCCCCTGGGGGTAGTAAGAGTGGTTCTGGACTTTCGCACTCCCACAGAAAAGCATCTCTTTGATCAGGCGACTCTCAAAGTCTCTCCTTGATCAGAATGGATTCTTTGTGGAGCCCATAGTGAACAAAAAGTTTTCTACAAGTACTTTGGCTACAGTGGATGCTTTCTGGTCTTTGGTGGGAAAGCTTGGGCATATCTCGTGAAATGGTCAGTGACCACCAGCACATTACTGATATTTCTTTGATCTGACTCCAAACTCAGAAAATCAATACAGACCAGCTCCATGGGTGCACTGGTGGTTATGTTAACAAGGGGCAGCCCTCTGGGGCAAAGCTTTCCTCTGTAGCAGCGACTACAAGTTCGAATGTGTTGCTCCACATCAGCCCCATCTTAGGCCAATAGAATCTGGATCTCACCAAGTCAAGTGTTCTGTCTATACCAAGGTGCCCCATGTGGTTGTGCAAGGACCTCAGTACTGAGTCTCGAAGGCAGTGGGCAGCACTAGTTGTTGTTTGTCTACTTGTCCCCTCTGTCTACTGTTTCTCTGTATAACAGTTTATTGATCAGTTTCAACTTAGGACCTTCTTTGTATAACAGTGCAGTTCTCAAATCAGTGGGCGTAATTTGGACACATCTCCTCCTGCATAGAGGGCTTCTAAAGCTGCTTTGATCATGGGATGCGAGGATTGAGCCGCGAATACTGTCATTGTCCAGCTGAGGCAGTGTACCAATGTCTATTGCAGAAAAGTGGCAATAAGCAGCAGGTATGCAATTCTCAGAGGTCCCAAGCAATCCACCATGCAGTCCACTGCGTCCGTGGACATTTGTTCCTCCCTGTCAAACTTCGGCAGAGTGCCCGAATGTCAGGTTCTGCCAATCGGACCCAATCATTCTGGGGAACAGGCCTCGGGAGAGAGCATCAGCATCTATGTGGTTCAGACCTGCTCGGTATTCGAGAGCATAGTCATATGTAGATAATGCAGAAAGCCACCTATGGCCAGTGGCATCCAACTTAGCTGAGGTCTGCACATAGGTCAAAGGATTATTGTCAGTTTTACTAGTATTTTAGCCCCATACAAGTACTCATGGAATTGGTCAACAATAGCCACTTCAAAGCTAGGAACTCTAACTTATGTACAGGATAGTTCTTTTCGGATGGGGTCAGGCTTCTACTGGCAAAGGCCACTGGTCTCAGGCCATTCTCGTGCTCTTGGTACAACACAGCCCCCAACCCTTGCAAGCTAGCATCAGTGTGCAGGACGTAAGGTTTTCTTGGATCGGCATAGGCCAGCACTGGAGCATGGGTAAGTTGATATATGATCTCATGAAAAGCAGTCTCACAATCAGGAGTCCAGCGGGCCCCAAATACTTCACTCGGATGAAAATACACTCTTTCAGTCTTGAGGGAACGCTGACTTTTGGTATTTTTTGTGGGTTGGGGGATACCCTTGAGTAAGGTTAAGTAAAGGGCGGATGACTCTTGAATAGTCCTTGATGAAAACGCCGATAATAACCACAGAATCCCAGGAATCTTTGCAGTTCTTTTAGATTTTTGGGCTGTGGCCAGGTGGTCAAGGCCTCAACTTTACTTGGGTCGGTCTCTATTCCCTCGGTGGATACTATGTGTCCACATACTTTACTGATGTTTGAAAGAATTGACACTTATCAATGGACAGTTTAAGGCCAAAGTCCTCCAGTCGGTCCAATACCTTAAATAATCTGCTCTCATGTTCCTCCAGTGAGCTGCCAAACACAATAACATCATCTAGGTATACCAGGCACTCTAGTAAGTTCATGTCCCCCACTGCACGCTCCATCAATCGTTGAAAAGTGGCTGGGGCACCTGAAATCCCTTGAGGCATCCTCATGAATTCATAGAAGCCAAGTGGACAGATAAAGGCTGTCTTCTCACGGTCCTCTGGGCCATCGGGATCTGGTAGTACCCACTGCGGAGATCCAGCACAGAGAACCACTTGCTCCCGTTTAGGCAGTCAAAGCATCCTGAATGCGGGGCATTGTGTACTGATCAGGGATAGTCCGGCCGGTTTAAGGTGCGTTAATCACACACATCCTTACTGTTCCATTCTTTTTCCTCACTACCACAATGGGGAAGCATAAGGGCTTCTGGATTCTTGTATTACACCAGCAGCTAACATCTCTTGCAGATGCCGTCTCACATCATCTATGTCAGCAGGTGCCAGGCGTCGAGACCTCTCACGAAATGGTCTTTCGTCATGCAGCGGATATTGTGCTCAGCTCCTTCACGCATCCTACATCCCATTCCTTTAAAGAAAACACCTGGTCTCTGGGCAAGCTTCTCACTGATCCTCACTTTCCATTCAGCTGGCAGCGGAGTCGCGAAATCAAACAAGTCAGGCGTTACTCTGTCATTCCTCCTTGAACTCTTGCTGCTGGGTAGCACTGCAGTGTCTGCACAATGCACATTAGCCAGGATGCAACCTCTATTTACTCGAATGTCTCTTTCAGACACATTATGAACTTGGACCATTACCCTTCTGGCATAAGCATGGGCTCTAGCGGGCAAAATACTAGGCTTGACCAGCAGTCCCTCTGGCAATTTTCCATCGCCTGGTGCATCCAACATTAATATTTTATTCTTAACATCCTTTCTGATACGGACCTCTCCTGTAAGGTACACTGGGCATTTGGTGCCAGGATCAGAGACTCAGGATCCTTCTTCCATACAATTCCGACCGGTTCCTCTGGTTCTGTTTTTCAGCATCTCTCTGTGCCTCATAGGCCTTCTTAATTAAAGCCGGAACTCTTAAAGCTCTACTAGTCTTTGACCCCTGTTTTTCATAACACAACTGTGCCAGCCTTCCGAACATATGAGCATTTGTTCCAATCAACAAAGGGACACCATCATACAGTCCAGTGGGGGGACACACTAAGGCTAGGGTCTCTACTTGTTCGGCCACTCCAGCCATGGAGGTGGGGAAAGACAGCCAAATTCGGATATACCCGGAATAGGGGTAGGCCTTCTCACTTAACCCCCATACATGCAGTCCTTCTAATGGTTGTAAGGGTACATCTGACAAATGCTTCTGATACCAATCCTGGAACATAATTGTCACTTGGGAGCCACTGTCTAATACAGCTCTTGTAGACACTCCATTCACCTTTACAGTGGTCTCCATGGAGGGACCCACTATTCTGGACCAGTCTGGAGAGCGGTAGTGGGGGCCTGGGCAACTGACCTTGCCACAAAGGACGTGAGTTAGCATTTTGGTGCCCTCACTGGGATCATTTCGTCACCTCTTAACCACTGATTTGTTCTCAAGCTCTCCTTGTAGCCTATATGCAACTTTGTCAGTGTCTTTTGGGGACTGCATTCCCTCTTCATGTGCCACATCCTTCCTACAATTATAGCAAAACATACTTTCTGGAGTTTGAGCTGGCGGAGCCACACTGGGAGCCAGGGCGGGGTATTACTAACTGGAAACCTTGGTGCCATCTCTGTCTGTCGGCGTGATAAGCATTTGGAGACATCTCGTCAGTTTCTCCACTTCCATGGTCAAGGAATTGAGTTTGGAGCTGTTATCAGCAGGAGATACATGGTGGGTACCCCCACCCCATAGCAGATGCAGTCGGATATAGGTCAGGGGCCCGTACTTGCAGGCGTGGCCTTCATAAAGGGACTGTTTTTGAATTCCCGGATCTCTCTCAACAGTTCGCCCCATTGTGGCATATCTTTTCCTTGTCAGAGCACTCATTGACTGTCAACCTCTGCCCCTGAACTTCACTTGATGGGTCACCCTCAGTCACTCGGGTCATAGCCGCAGCTATTGGTGCAGGTCCCTCCCGAGGTCGCCTTTTCTCAACTCCTCAATTTCTCTCATTAACTCATCATGGGAGGTGGGGATTCCAGTCGATTTGCCAGGCGTAACTGAAGCAACAGCAGTTCTGAGAAGGGGCAGACTTAGGATCCTGTCCAGTCTGGTTCGTCCAGTTCAATCGCTGGCAAACTACCCTTTCTGAGGCATTCTTGCAACAATTTTTCCAGCCGAGATACATACACAGACAACAACTCCCTTGGTACTGTTGTGCATTTCTTACTCTCCACCATAGGTCCTCATCAGAATCTGGGCTCCCATACATTCTCCAAGGCCTCAAGATAGGCCTGTGCAGTCACTTCAGGGTTACTGGCCCGTTTGCTTACGGATGGTAGCCAGGGCAGGACCTCGGAGCTCTCACTAACCCTCTTTCGCTTTTGGCTTCCGAGCATTGCCATTCTAGCACTTGGGGGCAACATAGTCTATCCAGGTCTCCCAGTCATCCTCCCTTGGGGGTGGGAGGGTGCCAGAGAAGATCCTCAACCTTCGGTAGAGTCGTGACTAATGGCAGGTGCAGAAATAGGAGTCTGCATTGGTTCAGCCACCATTACGGTACTGGAGCAGGAGAGGGTGTTGGGGAGGAACACCCCAGGTGGCAAGAATAGTTTCTTCAAGTCCTCCACAGTTTTCCCTCTCCCAGCAACCATTCAGCAAATTTCTCCTCAAAGTTTCAGATAGTGGTGGGGCTGATTCCCCCAGGTCTTCTGTCCTTAGTTATCACTCTCCAAGCAGTGAGGGCTCCCTCTGGGGTAATGGTCTGTGGCACTTTGGAGCTATCTATGGGATCCTTAAACTCTACTAGGGCCAGGAAAGTGTGGGTGAGCAGATTAGCATGCCGACCCACCACCACAGGGTTTTGTAAACCTTCCACCTTGGAAAGTACTCCCTGCACAGTGTCCGTATTGATACACGGGGATGTCCAGGATAAGCATAGCATTTTGGGGTCGATCTCCTCCCAGTACACCACTCCACCAGCCGGTGCACAGCCACTTCTGTCGGGTACCCATTTTTTCTTAACAGTGGTTAGTAAATATGGCCACTAGAGGACACACAATCCCAGCGGTGAGCCTCAAGATGTAACCCCTAGATGGCGCTATCCCAGGGGCTACTACCCCTGCCTGATTTGCCACTAACAGGTTGAGGGGCCTGGATCCAATGGCGGGTGCCTCCACCCAGAGGTCAGGGTTTGCAATAGTTAAACTAACTTGGTCACAGCCCTCTGGGACACTGCACCCTCCTTCTTCCCACTAGTGGCCCACACAATATATCAGAATTACCTTCACCGTATACACTTACCCCAGGACTGGTTCCGCACTGGGACCTCCTGCGAAATGAGATACAGTGCAACAATCACAGTACAGTACTTTAACATGACAAATACCTCAGGCAGTATAACTTTGCTGAAACAAGCAGCTCTGATTTATTTAGGGGATATAACAAGGACAGGAAATCAGGTTAATTAGCTTATCACTTTACTATCTACCTATGGCTCTGTGCACAGGCCTATCCCTATCAGTTACTGTCCCTGGGTACCCAAGCCCTAGTGGCTAGTCCAAACCGTGGCAGCTGGTGGGGCCCTTTCACCACAGAGAAAAGAAAAATTAAACAGTCAGCAGTACAGTAATTCCATTTGGATTTAATGTGGCAATTCAACAGGGGCGACCCTGAATTAGTACTCACGACCTCCAAACAAGATAGGGTCCTTCAATGTCAGCAGGGCTACTCTTGAGCTCCACAGACTCTTCACACATTTATATAAAAAAGCACTATACCAGGCAGGCTGCATCTCTATCCCGATCGCAATTACTGCACAATACCGGAGAACACACAGCAGATTCAGTTCCTGACAGACCGAGTGCAATTCAACAATTTCTTCCAGTCTTCTACAGGGTGAGCCTGGTTTCTACTCTTCAGAGATCCTTTGATTCTTTTCACAGGACAGTTCAGTCCTAACAAGCAGTTACACAAGCTGCAGACCAGAACTCTGGGCCACACACGTTTTTGACTGAAACTGTGCACTGAAGGAGCACAGGGTTTCTTTCCCTTCACTGCCAAAGCTCAACTGAAACTCCAACAGACAAAACCGGCACTTCCTTTGAGTTCCTCCCAGTTCTTGACTGGATTGGCTGTCACCACTATAGACTGCTGCTGTTGGTCCAAAAAGGCACTCGAAGTCTAAACTACATCTCCCAGAGTCACTGCCCATACAATCCTCTTGTGGCTGGCTCAGATTATGAGTCCAAGTTCTGATTCGTCCAAGGCACCATTTTAGAGCTAGCTTACCCCACACTGATTGGTCCAGTTCAGCAGTTCAAAACCAGAATGGGGAACTAGGCAGACACAGTTCTGACTGCAAAAAAGCAGGTTAGACAAACTGTAATTTCATTATTACTCTAAATGATTTCTGGCAAACAGTTACATCTTTCAGATAGGTTCCTTTGCACTCCTAGTGACTGCAAAATGGAGTAATTGGCAGCAGCTTGAGTGGTACTCAATCAAAGAAACACACAGTCCCCCATACAAACTAATTATGTCTGCAAGCAGACAGCTCTTAAAGAGACAGTACCAGAGGTTCTAAAAACACTCACTGATAAATGGCTTAAACGCCAAACACCATTCAGGCTTGGAGCATTCAAGCAAGCTCCTGGAAGTCTTTTGGGAACCCCCATTTGCAGGGGGGTTACACTCATAGGACTTGTGATGCAATCCATGTACCATCTTTGTTTCCCTCCTCTGAACCTTCTCTACCCTGACTATGTCCTTACGTAGGTTAGGTCTCCAGAACTGTGTACTGTACTCCAGGTGGGGCCTCACTAGTGTCTTGTATAGTGGAATTATGACCTTGCTTTTCCTGCTGGTGATGCCCCTGCCTATGCATCCCAGCATCCTATTTGCTTTAGCTGCTGCATTGTCGCACTGTTTCCCTACCTTGAGGTCATCAGAGATGATAACCCCAAGATCCCTTTCCTGCTTGGTGCATGCTATATCCTCACCCCCCAACTGATATATTGTTCCAGGGTTTTTGTGCCCCATATGTAGTATCTTGCACTTCTTTGCATTGAATTTCAGCTGCTAAACCCCTGACCATTCTTCAAGTTTCTTCAGGTCCCTTCTCATTCTGTCTACACCCTCTGTTGTGTCCACTCTGTTACAGAGCTTTGTGTCATCAGCGAACAGGGAAATTCTGCCTTCTAGGTCTTGCGCAATGTCACTGATGAAGATGTTGAATAGGACCGGTCCCAGCACTGATCCCTGTGGTACCCTACTGGTCACTTTTCCCTCTGTGGCATGACAGCCATTTACCACCACCTTCTGTGTCCTGCCGCCTAGCTAGTTACTAACCCACCACAATACTGTCCTGCCCACACCCATATTCCCCAGTATCTGTAATAGCCTTCTATGTGGCACAGTGTCAAAGGCCTTCTTGAAGTCCAGATAGGCTACGTCAACTGCCCTCCCCGATCCACCTCCCTTACTGTGATTCTTTTACATGACTTATCTATTTTGATGTATATATCTTTTAGATTGTATGTACTATATTTATTGTATGTAACTAATTCCGGGTCACCCCTGAAAAAGGGACCTCTGGTCTCAGTGGGTTTACCCAGTTACCAAAATGCTAAATAAAAATAAATAAATAAATTGTTCTTACTAGCCATAAAGCCTCTTGCAGCTGCTATAAGACAGCATCCTACTATTACAGGTATTATGGCAGATGACCAAATTTAAAGAATGTGCTTCTGGACAAGGTGGATGACTAACTTGCCCCCTTATTGAACATATTACAAAACTTTACATCTCTTTCCGGATTGAAAATAAATCAATCCAAGCCCAAAGTTCTGCCCTTAAATCAATATTGTTCTCTCCTACAATTTACTAACCTGCAACTCAGTTGGGTCCCAGATTCCATGACCTATTTAGGAATTAAGATAACATCCAAAGCGTGCTAATTTTGTGATCTGAACTTTAACTCCCAACTCCCTAAAATCAGAACTGAGCTGGATCGATGGGAAACATTACAACTGTCCATGGTGTGTAAAATAGAAGCAATAAAAGTTATCACTGGTCCCAAACTGCTCCACTTGATCTCTTATTTACTGTACCAGTACTGACCCCTGATAAAAGGTTCAATAAGATAGATAAAATGATAGGTCAATTCTTATGGGAAGGACAAAAGCCCTGTTACAGCAGAACTAAACTACATTCTCACTAGCACTGGCGGGGGTAGAACCTCTCCTGGTTTAAAGAATATTACTGGGCCTTCAAAGTTGTTCAAAGCATTAAATGTCTTAACACAGTAGGACGTCTACCTCCCTTATGGACCTTTATTGAAAACAATCTCCAAGGACTGACTAATCCCTCTGCCTACCTCTTTACAGATGTAACCCCCCCCCACACACAGAAATCAAACCTTGCTTCCTAATCTACACACAGATCAGGGATAAGTGGTATACTATTACACGGTGACACAATTAGGGTGCCACAATTAGGGTGATGAGAAAAGGCTGTGAGTGACAGGAATGTGCTGGATTTCACAATGCCCTGCACTCATGCCGATTTCGAAGTCGACATTCTTCTCCTCCTGTCCACTCATGCCCGGCCCCAGAGGAGATTATATTTAGAGTTGGGGGTGCAGGGGCATGGGGGGGTGGGTGGCAAAGCCCCCCCAAAAATACTAACTCTTCTCCCCTGGTATCCCTTGCCATCATGGCTGGGTTGTGGTGGAATGTGGGGCCATGGTCATTGTGGGCGACATGTTTCTGGCACTCTAATTTATGCGAACAGATTCATGTCACAGCACAGTAGTGAACCAGGATAAATTACCAGACCAAATGGCACAGGCCAGACAGTACTGTTCCAATATTTTAGGAATACATATTACTGTGGAAAAATGGCTACAGTGTTGGAAAATTGCTTGTAATCCAATTAAGGACCCCAAGAGCCAGCTTATTCAAAATAAAGTGCTGCACTGTTGGTACTGTACACCAGTTGTCCTCTATGCTGCTCAAGTCATACCTGCTCACCATTGTTAGAGATGTACTCAGCCTGATGGAGATCTTCATCACCTACTATGGAGTTGCCCAGCCATCAAACAATACTGGTCTGACATACTAACAGTCCTGTCCAACATATTGGAAAAACCAATGCCATCCTCTCTGGAACTTTTTCTGATTGGTTTGGACTTAGGCAATCTTTCTCACAATAAGAAACAATGAGACCTAACAGTACAGGACAGTGTTGTGGCTAAAAGACTACTTTTCCGCAACTGGCGCACACAAACTATACCTTCAAAAAATGAATTTCTAACAGAATTCCCCCAGATAGTGACCTATGATCATCTTTCACACAAAATTAGCAATGCTATGAATAGACACATCACTTCTTGGGACCCCTTTTACTCATTAACTAGGATCTGCAACTTATCTATTATATAGGGAAATGGGCAGATGAGGTGGGCTAAGACGTCCTTATCTGCCATCAAATTCTTTGTTTCTATGTTTCCATACAAGTGCACCTTGTCCTCTGGGATTCATACCTGTGGAGTGAATTCCTTTTTACATTCGCTTGCGCGCATGCGCAAGGAACGTTTTGGAAGAGTAGCACACTTTGGAGGTGTGCCTCTCCTGCTCAATCCACTGCTCCGTTGAGCAGGCGTGGCGGTCCTGCACCAATGGGTGCAGGAGCTGTGTATGACAACGGTGGTCTTTGCTTCAAAGAAAAACACCGCTGTCATACAGAGCGTTGGTAGGCCTCAAGCCCCCCCCAAAGCTTTGGTGCCATGCTGGGAGCCCACCCAGCGTGGCAAGCGTCCCATCCTGTGCGCGAGAGTGCCCAATCCCTGTCGGCTCCACGCCCCCAAAGGCCCCCAAAGCTTTGGTGCCACGCTGGAGCCACCCCAGCGTGGCAACGCCCTGCCATCATCGCCGATGGGGTGCCCAATCTCCGTCGGCTCCATGTCCCCAAATGCCCCCCAAAGCTTTGGTGCCACGCCGAGCCCACCCCAGTGTGGCAAATGTCCCACGCCATCTTTTTTTTTTGTTTTTAACCTGAAAATAAAAACGGTCCCACGGCGCTCTCCCAGCCCCTCCCACAACCCGCACCCACCACTCGCACCCTGCCTCCCCACAACCCCCTCACCCCATACTTACCTCGGACCTTGGCGCGGCGATCTTCGGTGTACCGGGAACACGTCTGCGCTCTTCAAAGCCGACCGCGAACTGAGGAAATGCCGGTAAGCTGTATAATGGGCTAGATAGGGGGTTTTCAACTTTATTGCATATCTCAGGCATTTTTTGGAATTTTTACACCAAATTTTCAACATGGGGTTTTTGGGACCCCTTCTCATGAATGATGTCAATGTCATAGCGTTATTCGGGCCCGAAGGGTGATTTCGCGATCACTGCGTGAAATAACCCCTTTGGGCCTGAATAAACCATGACAGTGACAGTATTCATGAGAAGGTCCCAAACCTATGTTGAAAATGTATGCAAAAATTTAATGTATATTGACATGCGTTCTGCGCAGTTCCTACACGCGCTAAATGCGTTTGCAAATTTTCAATATTTCCACTCCAGATTTTCAACATTGCCATTTACCACACCTTCTTATGAGTAGTATAGCTGTCATTTTTCACATCTCACCCAAAACGTGTTTCCATTCCATGTAGCGCATAATGGCGCAGTCGGTGTCGTAAATCAATGTATGGGACACATTAAGAAAATCACAGTGACACTGATCATGAGCAGAGGTCTTAAAATGGCTGTGTTGAAATTTGGTGAAAAATTCCTAAAATGACTGTTTTACGTAGTTCATGCTAGTGCAGCGCTCGTAAGTTCATAATTTTCAATATTTTCACTCCAGATTTTCAACATTGCCATTTTACCATGCCTCCTCATGAGCAGTACAGCTGTCATCTTTCACATCCTGCCCAAAACATGTTTCCGCCCATGTAGCGCACAATGGCGCAGTCGGTGTGCGAACTCAATGTATGGGACACATTAAGAAAATCACAGTGACACTGTTCATGAGCAGAGGTCTTAAAATGGCCGTGTTGAAAATTTGGTGAAAAAATGTCAAAAAATGACTGTGTTACGAGCGTACGATGCGCAGTTTCCATGCACACTCATAACTTCCAGAATTTGAAATATTTTCACTCCAGATTTTCAACACTGGCATTTTTTCACACCTCCTTATTCACAGTACAGCTGACATTTTTCACATCCTGGCTGAAATGTGTTTTTGCACATCCAGCACACAATGGTGTGGTCACAGTGAGAAATCAATGCTCAGGACAGATTATGAAAATCACAGTGACACTGTTCATGAGCAGAGGTCCCACAATGCCTATGTTGAAAATTTGGTGACAAAAGTCCACAAAATGACTGTGTCATGAGCGTTCATTGGCGCAGTTTCCATGCATCGCCAGAAGTTCGAGAAATTGTTGCATTTTCACCCAGATGTTCAACATTGCCATCCCTTCACACCTCCCTATGAATGCTACAGCTGTCATTTTCACATCCTGCCCGAACTGCATTTTTGTACATATGGAGCATAACGTGTGGTCGCTGTGGGAAATCAACGCTCAGGACAGATTAACAAAATAACAGTGGGACTGTTCATCAGCAGAGGTCTCAAATGCTTTTATGAGGTGGGGGTAACAAAAAGGTCATGCTGAAAATTTATTGTGCAATACCAGCAATCGCACAGGGCATTAGGGTAAAGCACCATACGTGCCAAACACCACTGCAAATACCTGCAAGCAAACGTTTGGCATTGACAAATGCTTGTCTCTTCTGAGGCAGAGCATGGGATAGGATATATTCTGTTACACTACTATTCATGTGGTCAGTCACAGATTTTCCTTCATTGGTTGCTCTGGTACCACCTCTCTATCTACCTTCTACAGATGTAATGTGTCCCTCACCTTACCTAGAACCAGTCAAAAGTTTTCCTGTATATATTTATGAATAATCAGCTTCCTACTGTGCATAAATCCAGTAGCACATTATAACTTTCAAAAGATATGTCTCATACCGGTCTCTAAATTTCCCGTAACTAATGTATCAGCACTATGTGTATGCATAGCTATATGCCTTCTGTGCTGATATATCTGAATAGTAAAATGTATAGGTTTGTGTCACAAAAATGTTTGATTGTATGTACCTGTATTTTGCTTTATCAGATGCCATACTGGAAATATGCATAGCTCTGTACCTGATGTTGTGTTGTTTTTGTGTTGACTGAAACATCTCAATAAAAAGTTTAACTACAAAGACATATTTTTTTCAAGAAGATTCCTGTTTATGTTTCTTGTTGATTTTATCTGGCTGGTAGAAGTATTGTAGTACCATGTTAAATTACTGTATAGCTGCAGTTTTGAAAAAAATAAAATACTCTGTCCTGATATGTTATGTTTCATTTTGCAAATAAAGCAAAGTATATCCTAACTAAAGTGAGTTTTAACTGTTTTATAAATAACCAATAATTGAGTTGCTTTAGCATTGGAATTATAAATAGTCTGTCAAAATAGTAATGCACCTGATGTGGGGACAAATTTGAAGTTTTATTTCTGTAGAGTAATTTAGCTTCCTTTTTCCCTTTCCTAAAGTCTGAGGTTTTATTTCAAGTTATTGTATCCTAGCCAATCACTCCATGACGTCCATGGTTCCATGCAGTGGCCCTGATTTGCGTCCCACCCTGACCGGTGTCTGCCGCTGCTGCCCTGTGCGCACATGGGTGGTGTGTGTGTGTGTGTGTGCCTTCCACTGGTGTCACACCTATGTTGCAGCCGCATGCTGCCTGTGTGCGTGCTTGCCCGGCTGCAGGACTGTGTGGCATGGGTGTGATGAGGGCAGGCTAGCACCAGTTGTGCCTGTGCACCGGTGCAATGCATCTGATCCACGCCACATTCCAACTCCTGGGTGTGTGGGTGCATGTGGGTGTGTGTGTGTGTGTGTGTGTTGCTGTGTGTGGTTGTGTGCCACTGACTCCCCTGCCCCTGCCTCACACCTCTGTGTGTGCACACCCATTGCCATGCACGCCCCTGCATGTGTCCTGTACCTGTTTGTGTGGCCCATGCATGTGTACCACACCACCTACCTGTGTGCACTGTAGTGCTCCTGTGCGTTAGTGTCCTGGTGGTATTGGGCCTGATGGAGCAGCCTGGGGTTCCTCCACCCAGAGAGTGGCTGTCCACCACTCTTTGGCCCATTGCCTCCATTGTCCTCACTACTGTCACCCTCATCAGCCTTGACAACTGTCCCACGGTCAATAGCCATGTTGTGCAATATGCAGCAGGCGAGGAATAGGCCATAGGCTTTCGAAGGGCTGTAGTGTAGGGCACTGCCTGACCTGTCTAAGCAATGAACCATACTTTCAGAATGCCAAAGACACGCTTAATGATGTTGCGCATGCTGGCATGTGCCTCATTGTACTGTTCCTCTGCTGGGGATGACAGGCGCTTGTAGGGGGGGAGCAGCCAGAGCCTCAGTGGATACGAGCTGTCACCTGTGTGGAGACTGACATGTTTAGCCCTCTGCTATTCTATGCTGCACCTCTAGCCTGTTCCTGGTGCCCACGCCACCCTGCACACCCCCATCCTGAGGTCTGCTCTACCCATCGCCCCTTGCCTGTGCCATACTCACCCACTAGGTGGCCCGTGGGGATGTCCCCATGTTCAAACCTGTGGCACAGCGCAGAGCTGTGCCAGATGAACGTGTCATGTGCACTCCCAAGGTGTGTGGCCAGACATTGGTGATGTACCCCATGGCATCGCACACCTCCTGGCAGTTGACACTCAGGCTCCCCTTCCGATTGATGTATGCCACACCCCCAGGGCCAGTTGTCTTGCGGATGACCATGTGGGTGCAGTCAATGTCCCCAATCATGCCAGGCATATGTGCTACCCTGTGGAAGTCCTGCATGGTTGCTGTACACTCCGCCTATGTACTGGGGAAACAGATGAATTCTGAAGCACGTGGCAGCAGGGTGTTGAGGAAGTGTGTGAGAAGGCAGGACATGGCCAACTGGGTGATGCCTGTGGTGTCTCATGTTGGTCTCTGGAAGGTGCCCGTGACAAGCAGGCACATGATGGCAGTCACCTTCATCTCCACAGACATGGCATGGCTCCGTCTGGTGGTCGCCTGCATCTCCTCACTGCACAGCTCACAGATCTACCTCAGAATGGCCTTTTTCAGGCAGTACTGGCCCACGATCTCAGTGTCACTGTAGTTCTCAAAGGTGATGTTGTCACGAAATCACCTGTGTTGGGCATACCGCTGATGGGCCCTTCCTTGGCCATGTCTCTGCTCCTCCTGCCCCCTCACACCCCTGATTACAGCCTCCATCATGAAGGGTGCACTGTCCATAGCCCTTGCTGTCCACTGTCCCCTGGGTGGTTGGCTGATGGCTGTGTGCCACCCAGGTGCACTGCTTCTGTGTGTGTGTGCCTCTCTCTCTCTCTCTCTCTCTCTCTCTCTCTGCCCTTCTCTCCTACTCCAACACCACCTCTGTCCCTTTCCCTCTGTGTGGGCTTTGGTCTGTCTGTGTGTGTCTCTCTCTCTGTCTGTCTCTCTTACTCACTCTCTCTCACTCACTGCCCTGGCGCAAGTGCTGTCTGTGTGTTTGTTCCCTGTATTTATCTGTCTGCTCAGAGCACATTCGATTTGCTCCACACTTGCGCCATGGACTCATGGTTGAATATGCCTCTGTGCTGGATATTCATGGCACACCCCCTGCTCTTGCACATGCATTCATTATAGTTGCACATTGGTGCAATGGATTTTGCACTGAACACTGGCTCCCACTGAATATGGCTCCTTGGTGCAATACCGCACTTGCACCACCACAACTCAGTTGCGCAGCTCTGAATATCTGGGCCCTAATGAACTCTTGATCACAGACACAAAAAAGAATTCCAGAGAGGTTCTCATGCAGAAGCTGGTGGTAGCAGCTCCTATGGTGGGCAAAATGGCTTGGGCAGGTGAAAGGAGGACCTGGCAGCCCAGTGAAATGGGACAAAAATAGAATGTAAAAGAATGATGCTAGTGGCTAGTCTGTGCCTCCTTCCTGCCACAATATACTGGTTTATGGTTCATAGGATATATTTGGTCATAGACAGAGACACCTATCATGCCTACCATGGTTTTGTGGCATGATTAGCAGCTCTCAGTGCTAAGTGTGCGATGTCTATTGTAGTAGGCTGGTTTATACTGGCAGTGCTAATGATGACTGCCCAAGGTACTAGATTGCACTCTTGTCAGTGCGGACCACACGGACGGCACCATATGCTGTACTTCGTCTGTTCTTGCAGTACATGTACAGTAAGTGCCACAAGTTGCCCAATCCCAATGCAAAGGCTGTACACAACATGATAAACTCCATCTAGCATGCCCATGTCTCCTACTTGAGGAAGGGTGGAGTTGGCAAAACCCCAAGACTCAGATCCAGGAATGTGGAGCCTGTGGTTCAGCATCTCTTGGTGAACATTGAAAAATTAGCTTTTTTTTTGGGGGGGCGGGGATAGCTAGCACTCAAAGAAAATGGCAGCCTAATTTTATTCACCTTCTGAATTTATTCTAGTGCCATGCACCTTCCTCAGTGCAAGTTTCAGCAAGTGTTTTGTGGCAGACTATCAACCAGAGCTATTTTTATCGACATAGCTAATTTTTTAACCACTACAATCCCAATATCTGCAATAAGAGCTAAACTAAAGGTATAGCACTGCCGATCATTTACAACCTACAGGCTGTACCAATCTGCAACATGGCATTGATGCAGCAAATGGACAAAATTAAACTGATGTTAACTAAGGTCCTCATTGAATTCCAGGACATAAAACAACGTTCTTCTCTTTAATTGGCGAAACTTAAACAACTAAATAGTAAAACTACAGTCAATAAAAGTAGATTATACAAATGGAGGAATCATGCCACGACCTACACACCATCCTTAGAGAACAGGCACACACTATTCAAGTCTTATAAACCAAACTGGATGACTTAAAAAATTGTGGGCACCGCAGTAATGTAAGATTCATTGGATTACTGGAGAAAGCGGAACTGGGAGATGACATTGCTTTTCTGCAGCACATATTGTCAGTTATCCTCAAACAAACAGGAGATATGCAGTATGAAACAGAGGGTGCTCACCACTCTCTCACTCCACTACCTAAAAAAAAAGAGAATCCACAGCCCATTATTGCCCGATTCCTCTGGTTTCAAGTTAAAGAAGCAATCCTGTGCCAGGTTCGTTAGCTAGGCACTTTAGACTGGCAAGGAAGCAAAGTCATGATTTTCCAGGGCTATTCACAAGATCTTACGATGTGTCATTTTGCTTTTACAGAAGTATGACATGCATTACACAGAGCTTGGATTTCCTTTACCCTCCACTACCCCACTATACTCAGAATAAATCACAATGGGACTCCAGTTGTATTTCATACCTCGGACTCAGCTCTGGCCTATTTACAGAAAACAGGCCTATGGCTGTGATGCAAGCCAAGACAAGGGCATGTTCAAGAGATGAAGTGGAATAATCACCCATTTCACTGGAGACCATGTCTGCCCCTCCACCAGACCACCCACCTGCTCAAACTATGCAGGCAACATTGGAAGATTTCTGGATGCTCCCTCCCAAACAAAAACACAGAAATTGCCACTGTGGTGGCCACAGAAGTTCCCCCATCCATGACAGATCCAGTAGCCGGAGCTGCAGCCACCTGTCTGAGGACTCGTACGACAACTCCTCACCTCTGCTGGCTAACATTCAGTATGTTCCACTACTGTTAGATGTTGGGTCCAAACCCTCTCACCCAATCCCATTTACTGCAGCACAACCCAAGACCCTTTCTCCCTCTAGCTCTATTGAACCACAGCCCACTGGACTGAAAACTAAATCTTGCACTGCAGTTGTGGAAGGCAAGCAGCCACACATTGCCGGCTGCAGAACCAACAGCTGATCCAAAGGATCGAGACCTGATGAAGTGGTGAACTTGCTCTTCATCCCTCTCCTGGCTACCTGAACTTTGGCCAGGCCTTGTCGGTAAGGTAAGACTGTTTTGATGGCTGAAGTCACGAGCTGCCTGATCTTCATGGTGCTCTCACTTATAGGCATCTTGTCTATTTAATGGCCTTTTGGTCTTTAACAAAAATATTTGCACATACCTGAAAGTTTCTGGTGTATGGTTGCATAAGTGTTATTTTAATATACAGATTACTGGTATGAGAGCAGAGTGTGTCCCATATAAGTCGACACTGCCTCTTATTATTCATTCTCAACTATGTCGAAATACACCATTTGAAATGTCCTGGCCATATACCTTTGAAGTTCCTAATTTGCAGCCATGAATTTTAATATATTGTAAATCCTAGGATGCTAGTACAGTATAGGGGAAAGATATAGGATTGACATATATATATATATATATATATATATATATATATATATATATATACTCCTCTAGACCTCAACCAGATTTCTGCCCTCAGAACCTATATGTATATATAGGAGCTTACTTGAATCACCTTGTAGTTATGCTTAATGTCTGATTTCGGTTAGGGACAAGTGCTCCCCATTTTTTTCTGTTTTTTCATCCACCATTTATGTATTACGTAGGAGGTTTTCCTCCATGATGCCCTACAGCCTTGTGCACTGACATATACATGCAGCTGTGGCAAAACGCACGAAACCTGCCTGGTCAGTGCTCATTATCCCCCCTTAGCAATTGTGGACTGTCTGAAAAACTCCAGCCTTGCATGCCTTATGCTACTAGCCAATAGCTGCTGCAAGGGGGACCTGTTTTATCCAAAAAATTGCTTGATTTGGCTCCCAACTAAATAGGTCTGTGATGGCACACATGTTTAGCCCCTCGGGACAATTCAGACTCTCCTTCTTTGTTTAGGCATTTCCCTTGCTCTATTAAACTTCCCCCTACCTAGTCTTTCCTCCACTTCCTGGATTAACATTGTACACTTTTTAAGTATACATCATCCCAAAGAAAAATGAAAGGTATGGAACTGGTTACTATATTAGGGATTTCATCTGCTGTATTGCACAATATTTCCCTGATGTCAACTATCAAAAATGAAGTAACACAGGAATTAATTTCTCCATACTCTATATGGACCCGTAGCTCATACCTCTCAACTGTCCCTGATTTTCAGGGATGTCCCTGATTTTGCCTCAAAATTTACTCTGTCCCTCCTAAAATTGTGTTTCTGTGACCAAACGGGGGTTATAGCACAAAATAATGTCAAACATTAAAGCTAGACTTCTTGTTTCTTAGAAAATATATTTTATACTAAGCCCCTTATTCTGCCACCTACCTGCGTGGATAGCGTCAGTTTTGAAGATGTGTCCCTGATTTTGGTCCTTTGTCCCTGATTTTTTTAAACCTTGTCCCTGATTTATGAGGCAGGAGGTTGAGAGGTATGCCGTAGCTTCTGGGCCAAAGTACGAGAAGAAATAAGGTTCAGTACTAGGAGATTCCTAGCACATAGCTCCTGACTAGGGTTGTCAGAACTAGTTCGGTAAAGATTCGAACCCTCCTCGAACCCTGGTGTTCGAGTTCTAATTTAGAACTCGAACACTAGAGGGTTCGCAAAAGGGTTCGAATCACAGTGCTCATTTCTGCTGCCCAAGTTGTTAAAAAATAATTATTACTTTACTGTCAGCGTGTCACTCCTCCTCCTTCCCGGTTGGCAGGGGACAACTGGGACTTTTTTCCCTGGGCTCTGAGCTATGGGGGGCCCGCCTGTGCAGCACTTATATATATTTATTTAATTTAGCCACCCTTTTCTTTATATTGCTAGCTTCCTGTGCCACTGTAATACCGTCCAGGCTGGGAGAGGTGACATTTATCACAGTCCCACATGATCCGCTGTGTGTGTTTTGTGAGCGGGAGCAGCTCCTCTAGAGCGCCTAGACATGCTGTTGTGCATCTCTCACTCAGAACGATTTGCGTCTCTGTCGCCCATAAAGATTTTATTAAAATGACGAGGGCAGGCAGTATATGCTTCCGGTCCAAAGCAGCAAGTTGCTGGGGTGGCCGCGGCCGGAGTACATCAGGACAGCAGTTGTCCAGTAGTGTGATCGGGTCGCTGACCTGTCACCTTCAGTCATCAGTCACCTGCGGCCTGATGATGTGAGGAGGTCGTCGGCCTTCTTCGTGAGTGTTTTCTCGCCCACGCCCTCGACTAGAGGAGAGGTTCCCTCACAAATCGAATGTGGTGTGTTTGTGTCTCCCTTGTTTTGTTCTCCACTGTCCTCCAGACATCCAGGTAAAACACGAAAAAAAAAGCTGATATAAGCTTCAGTAAGTACCCGCTAGCATTACGTTAATAGCGTAGGCCATACATAAGTGTGGAGATGTTTGGAGATGGATCTTTGGGGATGAGTACATAATCCACTCTTCCTGCTGCCAGCTGTTCAGCTAGACCTATGACAGAAAAGGTAGAAATTTAAAAAAATAGATGAGTGTTCAGCAGCAGACTTAGGACTCTGTTTTATTTTTTTTTAATTTCTGCCTTTTCTGTCGTAGGTCTAGCTAGTTAGGACATGCAGGATGGTTGCCAAAGGCTATGTGACCCTGTTAGTCTGGGCCTAAGGAGTGGATGATGCTGCATCTGGTATGACAGCAGTGCCAGCAAGTGGTTGGCAGGAGAGCTTGCCTCCCACAGGGACATTTTTGTGGGCGTTCAAGTTAATCTGTGGTACCAACTATGATGTAGTGGGAGGGTGAGAAGGAAAGCTAAGGGGAGAAAACACCAGCCTCCACCCCATGATGCCTGTCACCAGAACTTGAAGCTCCCCACCATGGCCCTCATTTGCAGCACTGCCATGATAAAGTGGGGGAGGGGGGCAGCTGGGTGTCAGCCCTATTGGAGTTGCGTGATGTGTTGTTTGTTGGTGTGTAAAAAGCAAATTTCAGCTGGTGTTGGGAGATGTTTGCCCCATCGAATACTCCGTTGTGGGATGGGAAGCCTGCTCCTCTTGGGGGTGGGTGCCTGATTCTGATATACTGTGGTGCAGGATGCTGACAAATGCAGAGCACTAAGCAGGTGGGAAGACCAAGGGTCAACACCTGATGGATTATGTTGCTGAGTCTTGGCAGTGGGAGTAATTAGAGAGAAAAAAAATACCCTACCCTCGCACCTTCTTTTGTTTTTCCCAATAGGTAATTTTATGTTGTTTGTCCAGTCTCCCACCCCCCGTGATCCGGCCAGCAAGAACTGGACTGTGATCCAGCCCCCTACTGTGGACGCACGCATGTGGAGATATGTGTCACGCCTCAAGGTACCCACCCACTATGTGTCGGAGGGGTGGATGACAACCCCTGAGAAAGCTGCCTTCTGGCTGCTCAGTCCCAGCCTGTCCTCTCTTGCTGGCTCCCGATGACCCTGTCATACCTTCTAAGTGATGGGACCATACATCTGAGTCTTGTGCTTCCCTCAACTAAGGATTATGGGTTGGGAAAGCTTACAAAATCTTGTTTTAGCTTTACTAAAAGCACCAAAACTCACCAGAGAGCATCAAAAGACCCCCGGCTTACTTAGTTAGGGATACAGGGCCCTAATCAAACTGCCTGCCCAGGACCTTGGAATTGCTAGCTGCAGTCCTCCGGTTGGCGCTGATGTTTCAAGTCATTTCAGCTCAGCTCCTCCCTACTGTGCAACTCAAGACAGTTGGGGGCAGCAAGGTTACGCTCCGGAGGCCCCATCACATGACCAGCTGCTGTACGGTCAGGTGGTAGAAAGAAGGCTGGAGGGGTAAGTCTAATGGGAGCTATAATTCAGGATAAGGGAAGTGAGACTGTGCGGCTCCAGTCCTGTGTCTAATTCCGATTGAGGAAGGCATGTTGTGGAGTGCTGTGCTCCAAGTCCAACCCCAGACCCGCCCAATTTTATTTTATCAGGCAGCATTCTACTGTTTTGAACATTTTTTAAAAAGTGTATTAACTTGCTGAAAACAAAAACAAAAGGTTGCATGGGGGTGGGGCCAGGATTACGACGGGAAAGAATGGTCAGGAGCACTCAGGAGGGAGATCACCCTGGCTGTGGGATGGGGAAAGAAATTAATGGAACCAGAGAAAATTGGAAACAAATGAGAAAAAATGTCTCCCAGGTCACACCATGAGACGAACAACATGTTGTGTTGTTCAATGTGCTTTACTAGCAAAACATTTCAATAAATAAATTCAACAAAGTGAAAAACCGTACCATGATGACGGTGCTGAAGGGGTCCTTTCACCCCAAACCTCCTGATTTATACAAGGCAGTTAGTTTTTGACACAGTATTTACTGTGTTGTTTCCTGCTGTGGGGATCTATGGCCACTGCCAGCCCATCACCCTGCTGTGTGTGTGCCCTTTGACTGCACTGTACCCCAGAGTATGTTGTGTGTGACTGTGTCTAGCCCAAAAGCCAGTTCTGTGGTATCCTACATATGCCAAAGCATAAAATCCCATCACTACCACCACTAGCCACACAATTCAGTAAGTAAGATACATGAACATGCATCAAAATCACAATTATTAAAGCAAATAGTGTGTAAAAATACCCCTTACCATGAGACAAGGGGGAACAACTCACCACCTCATACTGGTTTCACCTGCAAAGGTTTCCTCAGGGAGTATTTTTACACACGATTGTCTTTAATAAATGTGATTTTGAGGCACAGCCTTGTATCTTGCTTATTGGAATGTGTGGCTAGTGGTGGTAGTGCTGGGATTTGTGTGCTTTGATTTAATATGTTTGTCCTGAGCACACTATAGCACTGGAGCAGTATTCCTTCTGCCATCTTTAAATACATGCCAGAAATATATTTCCCAGTTGGGAGAACAGACAGAAAAATCCATTTTCACTGTGTTGTGTGACTGTCTCCTGTGGCCAGTCCATCACCCTGTTGTGTGCCCTTTGAGCAGCCCAGTAGACAAGTTGTAGTGGTATCCTTAAACATATACCAAAAATATATTTCCTTGTTGGGAGGAGAGACTGAAAAATCCTTTTCTGTGTGTGTGTGTGTGTGTGTGTGTGTGTGTGTGTGTGTGTGTGTGTGTGTGTGTGTGTCACTCTGTCTTGTCTACTGTGGCCAGCCTATCACCCTGCTACTGTGTGCCCTTTGACTGCACTTTACCCTACCCAGTGTGTGTGACCGTATGCAGGCCAGTAGCCAGTTGTGTGGTGGTATCCTTAAACACATGCCAAAAATATTTCCCTGTTGGAGGAGATTCAGAAAAATCCTTTCACTGCTTGTGTGACTCCATCTCCTGTGGTGTACTGTGAGGCCAGCCCATCATCTTGCTGTGTGCTGTTTGACCACACTATCCTACCCAATGTGATGACTGTGTGCAGCCCAGCAGCCACTTGTGTGGTATCTTCAAATACATGACAGAAATATATATCCTTGTTTTGAGAGAGACAGGAAAATCCCTTCGGTATGTTGTGTGACTCTGTCTCATATATTAGCATCACTGCAGCTCATCACCCTGCTGTGGTGCTCCTTGGACTGCTGCACTGTACCCAATATATCAGGCACTGCATCAGAAGACATATGAGGACAGATTAACGGAGCTCAATATGTATACCCTAGAGCAAAGGAGGGAGAGAGGTGATATGATCAAAACATTCAAACACCTTAAGGGCATTAACAAGGCGAAAGAGCCTAACATGTTTCAATATAAGAAAAATAGCAGGACAAGAAGACACAGCATGAGATTAGAGGGAGGTAGGGGTAATGTGAGGAAGTTCTTTTTCACAGAAAGGGTGGTGCATGCATGGAGCGTTCTACCTCAGAAAGTGGTAGCTATGAATATAGTGCAGGGCTTCAAACAGGCATGGGATAGGCATTAAGGGAGCAATACAGATGAGTATGAATAGATAGGCCACTGACAGAGCAAAGGCCGATGGCACATTTATAAGGTAGAAAAAGAAATGGGCAGACTGGATGGGCCTTGCGGTCTTTATCTGCCATCAACTTCTATGTTTCTATATCAAAGTCACACATTATCATTTCTCTCTCTCCCCTTATATTGAACAGGTTTTTTTTTCTTTTTGTCCTCAATTTCATAAATATTTCACTATTGTCTTGTAATTGACAGCAAGTGCTCAATTTCATGTGTATTTCACTACTACCTTCATTACTGGCAGCAAAATGAAAAAAATAGGGTTCAAGTTCTAAAAAAGATTAGAACCCTAGAACTTTTTCAAAAATTCTAGACTAGAACTAGAACCCAGAACTTCCAAGGGTTCTGACAACCCTACTCCTGATGCTATTACATACCTGTTATCACAGAGATGTTTTCAGAGTGGGCCTTTCAGAAAATTCACTGAATGTCTTGCCGGAAACAGCAATTTGAGACTTGAAACTGATCTGATCTGCTTCTCTACTATTGAACAGCCCAGAAGGGAACTGTAGACAGGGGAAAGTGGAAACTTAGCTTAGCTAATTATACACAACTTTCCTACGTCTAACTGTCTAAAGCCTGCACTCAGTGTACTTATATAACCCTCTGCTGGACAAAGTTGAGAACTGCATCTCTAAATACTTTTATGTACTTATTTCTGCCCAAAGAACCAGGGGTTGCTGATGCTAGACATTTCACATTACAAACCATATAGGATACCATCTACTATCAACACGCAAAATAATATAACTACTATAAAAATTCTACTTTTATTTTAGATTTTTGATCGACCTATATGCCACACAGATCATTAAAGTATACTCCAGATTTAGGGGAAGTATTAGTTATTTTTAAAATGGCATTTGGGAGGTGGGGTCTGTTTACTCTGGCTCCCCTCTGCTTTCCAACTACAGTCACAGGTGTTGACTTGGTACTGACTGATCTGAGTGTCTTTTGCCATCAAGACGTCAATCAGAGGTGATCTGTTTGCCACTACCCCATGTGGCCATGAAGAGGACCTAGGGTGCATATTCAACCCAGTTCTTATCCTCATCTCCAACTACTTATTGTACATTGTTATTGTCTATGTATCAGGTTTTGGTACTCCTAATGGGATCTTTGCTGTGTTTATTGTTCATATATGTTATTGCATTTTCTGAGTGGGACACGTATTGCTCCCCCCCCAGCCCACCGGACAGAAAAGTAAACGAGCTCTGCAATACGGACTCCCCAAGGTCACAAAGGCGCTCCACGGCCCTCCCAGCCTACCAGACAGAAAAGTAAATGAGCTCTGCAATACCGGACCCCCGAGGTTGCAAGGGTGCTCCACGGCCCCCCCCAGCCCACCAGACAGAAAAATAAACGAGGTCATTTCTGAATCTGCAAATACCAGTCGGCAGTGCTCCATGAAAACGCTTTTTGGTGCCATTTCTAAAAAGGCTAACAGCAACTCCAAACCTGTTATTGGGCACAGCAGTACTGGAATCAGGCCCTGTTTTGTGTCGCCGTAGACGTTTTAGCCCTGCTGAACTCTATGCGTTCGGCTCCCCACCGCCCCCACCACCACCCTTGGTCGGCTGTCCCTTAAATAGGCTGAGAATGGTCACATGTGGTGATAATTTGACCTATCAGCCCAGTTCTCCATTTGCAGGTTATACTAACCTGCCACTAGGTGCAAACCTAATTAATCTCAAGCTCCTAGCTAACTAGTTACACACAAAAAAAAAAATACAGCAGGCTTACATCTTTTCTGGGCACTACTACTGCACTACGGACACACCATACTGCCCGTGCTCTGTTGGGCCTCATTTAACAATCCTCCCTCTTTACTTAGAGGCTACCTCCTCAACCCCCTCCCCTGGGCCCACCAGGGTGGAACTACCACTCACAAACAGGATGGCCTCCTGCATCCCTTAACCCCTCCCCCATGGCTATCTGTCAAGGGGCTAAAAATCGTCCATCTAAATGTCCGCAGCCTCCTATGCAACCTTGCTGAGCTCGCTGCCTGGGTTGCCCACTATAATCTGGATATATTGGGTATCACGGAAACGTGGCTAAAACCACACAATCCTGACGCTATATGCACCCTGCCAGGTTATAGCCATATCAGGTGCGATCGTAGGAGGAACAAACGCGGAGAGGGGGGTGCTATTTTACTATAAAGTCCACCTCAATGTGTCTGCCATTGACCACCCACCTACCCCCCCGACATGTGAGTTCCTGCACACCCTTCTCCTACTAGGGCTCACAAAGAAAATCCACCTGATTTGCTGCTATAACCCTCCCAGAGGCGGGCTACCTGGACTCTCCTCACTTCTACACAGCGTCAGCTCTAGGGTGGGGACAAGTGAGGTCCTCATTATTGGAGACTTCAACCTCGACTGGAAAGGATCCAATTCTAAATCCTATGAGCCTTTGCTCTCAGACCTTGTTCTGAGCCAGATTATCACTGAGCCAACGAGACCTTCCCCCAGAGGGGATAAAGGATCACTGATTGACTGGGTCCTGACCAACAGGCCTGACAGAGTCACATCCTCGGGCATCCTACCTGATGCCATCTCAGACCACTCGCCCACCTTTTGTACCTGGGGCATCTCTCAGGCGAGAATACCTAGCAAAGTGATACAGATGAGGGACTACTCAAAGCTCTACTTGCCCGACTTCCTCAGCGACCTCAGATCAATTGACTGGTCCGAGATCACCGCCTCCTTGGACCCAAATCAAGCACTGGATGCATTCCTAGCCAAATACATCCCAGTGCAGAACAAGCATGCGCCCCTCACTAGAAGGAGGGTGCGAGGCACCGTCACCAAATGGCTTCATGGGGGTCTATTCTCTCTAATGAAACTCAGGGACAAATGCTGAGAGACCTGTAAGGCCTCTCAGCGTCGATGATCTCGCCGCCTACAGGTGCCTCAAAACTCCTAAAAAAGCCATCAGGGCCACCAAAGTGAGTTCTGCCGATCCGCTTTTCTCCCCTCTACCAACAACCCAAGGAGCTTTGGCAGAACATAAAAAGCTGGACGGGGTCTGCAAGAGGACGGCTGTCATGGATTTGCTCATTGATGGGGTCAGCTGCAATAGCCCTCACACAATTGCTAACACCTTTAACACTATGTTCTCTGAACATGCCACCCCCCTACCTCCTGCTCCCACTGCCCCCAAGTCCTCAAACTCTCAACCACATACCCTCCCAATGCCGCTCGACCCGGACCTGCATCCAGACCCTCCTTCTTTCTACAGCAGGTATCTATCACCGAGACCCAGAGGCTGCTCGCTAGCCTCTCCCCACATACCGGCCCAGGGCATGACAACCTCGAGCCAAAACTGCTCAGGCTAGGTGCCCACCTCCTAGCCTGGCTAATAATGCATATCTTTAACATCTCTCTTGCCACCGGTGTCATCCCAGATATCTAGAAAATAGCCAAGGTCACCCCGTCCTCAAACAAGGAAACGCTAAAGATCCCCTGAACTATCGACCGATTGCTATTCTGTTGGCCACATCAAAACTTCTAGAGAAAGTTGTGGCCTCTTATTTAACTGAGTACCTACAGGAGCACAATCTCCTCTCTCCGGCCCAACACGGGTTTAGGAAGGGGCACAGCACGGCTACCGCCCTCGCTGTAGTCACCTCACAGATCAGAACTGCAACTGACCAGGGCAACCTCACTGTTGCCATTTTCGTGGACTTATCCAAGGCCTTTGACAGGGTAGATCACTCCCTCCTCAGCGCCACTCTGCTCTCCCTCGGACTTTCAAACCCCGCTCATGCCTGGTTCCACAATTACCTCTCTGGTAGGAAGCAATACACCAACTTCAACAGGACCCTCTCCAACCTCACCACTGTCCAATGCAGGGTCCCCCAGGGGTCCGTCCTCGGCCCAACACTCTTCTCCCTTTTCATCAATGAATTACCATCTATCATCACCCATGGGCTTGCCACCCTGTACGCCGATGACCTTGTCATTTAGGATAGCGCCCGAGACACTGGCACCATCAATTCCCAACTAAACTCTGACTTCAAGAGGATCCAATACTGGCTGTATGAGCATAAGCTTGTCATCAACCTCAAAAAAACCCAGGCTACGCTCTTTGGGTCCCTGAATAGAACAAAATCCTGCCCTGCCCCCCTTCTAATCCACGGGACTGACGGCCCGTCCTTGAAGATAGCTGCTGCTGTCAAGTACCTTGGCATCACTCTGGACCCCCAGCTGGACCTTTCCCTTCATATCTAAAACATCTGCAAGGCTACGAATGTTAAACTCAGACTCACATACAGAGCCAAAAACTGCCTCACCCCGGCCACTCGGATGGCCCTAGCCAGGGATGTTCTCCTCCCCTCCCTCTGTTATGGGCTAGTAACCTTCCCCTCTGTGCCAAAATCCAACCTCTTGAAATGGGATACGGCCTACAACAGCATCTGTCGCTTTGCGCTCTCTGCCCCCCACGACACACCGCTGTGACCTTTATACTCTCCTTGAGTGGCTCCCCCCGAGAAGCATCACACCTTCATAATAGGGAACTTCATTGACAACATCATTAGAACAGCCACCCCTGCTACCCTAGCCCTGCCACTCAACCCCGACAACTCTTCCCAACACCTTAGGTCAAGGGTGGCACAAAATTGCTTGGTTCCCAGAACACGCACCCTTGCGGGCGATCGAGCATTCGCCAACTATGCCCCCAAACTATGGAACTCGTTCCCTGCCCTTACTAGGTCCACCCCCTTCCATCCAGGGTTTAAAACATTCCTTTCGATATTCCTGAAGGGCTCCTCCACCTGTCCTTGCGCCCCGTAGCCCCTTGAACTATCCTCTCACGGGGGGTCTCTGCACACTCCAGGCCCACTGCACTTACTGTCCTGGTCACTGGTCTAGAAATTGGCTAAATGTAATGCTATTATTGTTAACGCCTGCAATATCACTGTGTGTAAATCTGACTCACTCACTGTATGTGTATGCTCTATCTCTTAACTCTCCCCGGCCATCTGTAACCTTCCCCAGGTGGGTGTCTTACCTTTATTTCTCTATATGACATGTAATACTCTTTGTGTATAATACCAGTTTGTCACTGTACCTGTTATCCAAGCTTGTAAGTCTCCCGGGTCGCACCTGAAAATAGGCACTTGGCTGTCTAGTGTGACTTACCCGGTCAACAAAAGCAAATAAATAAATAAATTAATTTAATTTCAGAACTCATGTACAGGTGGATCAGTGCATACCAGAAGTTATCAGAAATATGATGAGCTCATCCCTACTGCAACAGATTCAGTATAAGCTTGGCATTTCCATATTGCAGTATCATAACCATATACCACACTAACAGTCATGGATCGTGGCTGAACTTAGGTGTCACAGCTGAAATGTTTGGGGAAATCCAGTTCAAATTAGGGGACTCAACTCCCCAATTAAATGCAAATAAGTACTGAATCACATTCATAAACTTAAGGCTCAGGTAGTTTTTATTACAAGAAACTAAACTTATTGCCTGATCTAAAAAAGAGGTGTCTCTATCCTCATTTACAAACATCTATACTGGACCCTTCACAAGTCTCTCAAAGACACAGAAGGTAGATGGGTCTCAGTGCAATTTAACACTCCCCCAGTCCCTTTTATCATACTCAGCCTTTATGCCCCAACACCAACTTTCCCCATTTCTTCCACAACCTTACCACCCTACTATCTAGTTTCACTGACACACAAACCCCTGTACTAGTTGGAGGGGACTTGAATTTAACCTTTAGACTACACTATCGACAGAAACCATAGTAAACCCAAACCTCATATACAGGCGGTCCAAGCTATCCAATTATGGCTCAAAGCCCATAAAGATGTTTGGAGACAGCATAATCCTAGAACTAGAGTCTCCTGTACATGGATAACTAAGTCGAACTGACATGTGGTTCACTTCTCAACATTTTACCATGTTGGCTACCTCTGTGGCTATTATCCCTTTGATCCTTTCTGATCTTGCTCCCATTTAACTGGACCTCCTATTTGCAAGTGCCCCGCAATGCTTACCCAGTTGGAGGTTAGACCCCACTCTTATACTGGACACACAATTTAGCCTATGGCTTCAAACAGATACTGATGAATACTTTGTAGACAATGACAATGGCTCTACCTCTGTAACTGTACTTTGGGAGGCCTATAAGGCCACTATCATAGCTACTGTAGAATCATAGGCTATGCAGCTTATCGCCAAAAAGAGCACGAAAAACAATTTATTGCTTTAGAAACCAAACTAATAGCTAAAGAAAAATCCCTTAAATCCAGTCCATGTAATAGTACCAAACACTCTTGTAACCCCCTTGTTACCCGGGGTTACTAGAATCCCAGTAAGACCTAGTGGTAGGCAGGGAAGGCAGCTTGTGAAACTCCAGTTAAATGGATTTCACACTGTCTCACTCTGTTCTCAGTCTCAGCTGAGACTGAGGGATGACATCACCACAGAACTGTCGCAGCTGCATGTGCCACAATGGAATCTGCAGCAAGGAGTTGGAATAGAATGTTGGGAGGTTTGAACAGTAGTCTGTTGGTCAGTTGGAGTTTGGAGCTTGCTGAGAGAGGAGCACAGCAGGTCTGGTTAGGCTCTTGGAGCCTCAGCCCTGACATAGGGCTATATTTAGGAAAAAAGGGTGTGTGTTTCCACCTAAAGAGAGACACAGAAGATAGTTTTAAAGTGGTGGAGACTGCTGAATTGGGTCTCAGTGCCCCCTCCCTCAGGGGATGGGGGCAGGAAGGTTTTCCTGCATATTCCAGGGCAACCCCCTGGCTTCTGCTAGTGGAGAAGCTGCCTTATTTGGTCCAAGAGTTTTTGGGAAACAAGAAGAGTTCATGATTCACCTGTCGGGCACCAGCAACTGGAGGGTGAGTTTCTGCTCTTTATAAAGGGCCCATGTTTTCACCCTGGGACTTGTGTGATAGTGGGGATTGGACTACTGAAATAGTGGGAGGCCTAGAGTAATAGGCTTAGCCAAAAGTAAAAGTATGTTCAAGTCCAGCACAAATGGGAAGTCAAGACATGTAGAGGAGATGTGACATACGTCTACCCAGTAATCTACATTGCCAAGCTTTCAGTAAAAGAGTTGTTTAGTTTCCAGAGAAATGGCCGGGTATGGATTGTGGGAGCTGGAGGTGGGAGACCCCCCATCTTTAGTGACCAGGTCCACCTCTACGGATCTGCTCTGTGGATTTCTACTTTGCCTCATGCACTTGGCCAGTGATGAGGGAAGTACCCAGACATGGTATTGGAAGGAAAATTCCTTCTAGGAGTCGAAGGCTCTAAGGTGGTTTGGGGAGCCACCAATTGGAAAACTGGTTCATTTCCCCAAAATGGACCGCTGATTGGCGGACAGGGGAGCCGGGCCATGGGGGAAAACCGAAGTAGTGTACAAGTTGGGCTGTGTACCCAAAGCTGCGTGCAAGTCTGAGCTGTGTGCCTGGTGGGTTCAGAGCCTGAGGGCTGGAAATATGAAGAAGTGTTCTGTTGTCTCCAATCTGCATTACCAGGAATGTACCCCTGTGGGGGTCCGTCTATGCTTTGTTTGTTCAGCTTGGATGTGAATAAAAGCCACACTGTAGAATCTCATTCCTGGTTCTGGACACTACAGTTATTGCTTCCTGTGTTCGGATTTACTTGGGTGCCCCTGTGCAGAGTAGCCAAACCTAGGTCCCTTGTGCCGAGTAACCTTATCCTCCCCGAACCCAGTCCCCACCAGGTACTGCCATCAGCTTCAACAGCATGCCACCTGTCATTTTGCAAAAAGGCAGGGGTGAGGGGTTACAAAAATGGAGGCACCACTTTGGATTTAATTCTGGTCGGAAGGTTCTTGGGCAAGGGGACTAGCGTCTTGGCTATCTGGCAGTGGGTAGCCCAAAAGTTGAAGCAAGTTAACTAAGTGTGTCGCTGTGTGCTGTCGATCTTATGCTGCTGTTTAAATTGCCAACTGTTTACCAAGGAGCAGTAAAACCAAAGAGTGTGCCCTTGTCCTGCATCAATTGTTTACAGCATTTTTGCCTGCTTTTAAAATGAACTGTGGTAAAAGAAAAGTGTGGAAGACTAGGGGTGGCAACAGGAAAATTGTGCCCTGGACGTTGGAAATGCTTTTTAAATGAACTGTGGTAAAGAAACATGTGGAAGACTAGGGGTAGCAACAGGAAAATTGTGCCCTGTATGTTGGAAATGCTTTTAAAAGAACTGAGAGACTTGCAGTGTAAATGGCTATGTTAAATGGCTGAAATGGGCTTCCACCGTGGAGTCAGTTGAGGAAAAAAAAAAAGCATTCTGCAGTTTGAATTTGCCTGCTCGACGATCGCCATGAGGAGAAGAGCACTCGCGAGGAAGAAGAGGCTCATTTGCATGGCGTAGTGTGATTGGTGAGGCTGCAATCAGTCCCGCCCCTCAGCCAGCTCTACAGTGACTGCCCAGCATTCAAGAGAGAGTGTGAGTGGAGTGTGTATACTGGCTTGTGGAGGAGCATCGCGGAGTTTTAAAAACACTGTAAACCTTCTAAAAATAGACTTGTTTGTTGAAAATTGAGCTCAACCCGCTAATCGATCTTCTGAATTGCAAGTGTGGTGGTCGAGGAGACGATCGGCAGGACTGTCCACCCATTTCTGCTCTGAGGCCTCCAAGAACTGGCTGCAGGCCGTTTTTCCCATCGCAGCAAACAGCTACTGATAATAGTAAGTACTAACACTGAAATCGCTCAAACAGTGATTTTCTGCCCTATGCCAGCAAAATATGTGTGCAGCAGTGTAGTCGCATTGCAAGTAACAACTGTGTCAAGTCCTGCCAGCAAGTGCAAGTCTTCTAAGCCATTGACTGTGTGCATAGTAATGAGTTCAGCAACAGTTTAAAGTTAAAGCCAGAGAGAGACTGTGAGTTGTAGCCAAATGTGCAGCACTAGTTTTACAGGCAATCCTGTGCTTAAAAACCTGAAGCTTTAAGAGACTGTGAGTAAAATAAATGTTTTCAGCAAGTGAAAAGTCAGTGGAAAATCATGTAAATGTGTTTAGAACAAGAACAGTGCAAGTTTGTGTAGTTTGAGCAAAAGTTATCAGTAGTGTGTGTACATCGGGTGTGCAGTGGCTTGACCCAATTTCTGAATGATGATGCACAGGAGTGCTGCCGCCGCCATTACAGGGTGGGGTAGTAAAGTAAACATAGCAGCAGAGGAGCCATTTTAAAACTAAAGAGAGTGTGCAGTAAAGTGGGACTTTCAGTTACAGTGAGCTTTTGTTTGTTTTTCTGCAGTTATGACCTCAGGACCAGCTCGCTACCCGGATCATGCCCGGGTTGCAGTAACAGTAGCAGTAAATAGACTGAGGGATATTGAAAAGTGGTGCTATGGAGGACAACTGCCTCCTCATGTGGTGATTCCTGGTTTTCCAGTCCATGTGTGTCAAATATGCTTGAGAGTTGGAAGGGACGTCTTCATGATTCCTCACTGTGCTGGATGCCTAGAAAAATATGGCTTGTATAAAGCGCCTCAAATTCGTTTGGCTCCCACATGGACAAAGGTTCAGGAATCTGCAGTTGGCAGCACACAGCACCAGGTGAAGCCTGTGGAAGAAGGCCCCTCGGGGGAGTGTGGCACAAAGCTAGAGGGTGCAGAGTTAGAGACAGAACCAGAAGTTGAAGTTTCTGATGCTGGATCTCAGAAGGAAAGTTCGGATAAAGCATCAGTAGACCCCTGGAGGGAGGGGGGGGCATAGCCCAAGTCTCATAGGAGATGAGATGCGGGAGGCCTTTGAATGGGAGGTGTCGACCTCCTCGCCTAGTGATGAGTGGATAGTCTCAGGAGTGAGGACGACTGCTCACTCCTGGGCTCAGATCCTCAGTGAAGAGGAAGATGAGGGGGAACCAATGTGGCCTTGTGAAAAAGGAACGGGTACACAGCCTCAAGATCTTGCCTCAGAGGAATGCATGGAAGAGAATGGTGATGCCACTGCCCTGGCTATGCAAGAAGAAGAAGTCAGGGATCCATTTTTAATTTCGTTAGGGATGCGTAGCTGGCAGAACCAGGACTGGCCACCTCCAAGCCAGGCCAGAGGTCTCAGGTCGACCAAAGCTAGTAAAGAGGAGAGACTGGTTTGTAGAAAGGCAAATGAGATCTATGGTATGACCTTTCCTACCTTTCCTCGGAAAGTCTGGGAGGAGATTGAGAACAGCAGGAAATCCTGGATCTGGGCTGAAGCAATGAAAGGTGTACATCCTGGGGCAAACAAGCATGTAAAAAACAGACTGTTTCATGAGAAGTATACCCAGTGGAAGAGAGGCAGGACACTGTTTATGGACAGAGTGTGACTAGTTGATGGAGAGGGACGTGAAATCTCCCACTGTGTGAATTATGTGCGCCCAGACGGGGTAATAACTCAAGCTCCTGGCCCTACTCCCCCTAACCACACTGTAAGCTCTAAGGCTAATGCCTGCTGGATCTCAGGTAAGGGCCTCAAACTGGTTCTTATGGATGTCAATAGCATAAAGCAAAAGATGCAGGAACTCAAGGCCTGGGTTACCATATATAAACTAGATATTATTGCTGTGTCCAAGACATGGCTAAAACCCCAGGTGTTCCTGCACAAATTACAACTACCAGGCTTAATACATTTAGAAAGATAGAATTGATAAAAAAACGAGGTAGGGTCCTTATCTATGTCAGAGATAGGTTCACTGCTTCTATGACAGACATCCAATAACTGAATAACTCGGTGGATGAATTTGTTTTGGTTAAACTGCTGCTTAGTAATACTAAGCCACTATATGTGGGCTGTGTCTACCTACCTCCCTCAGCAGCTGCCTCTTCCCTGGAAGCATTCACCCAAACCTTGGCTGAACATATGCCAAGGGAGTTGATCCTTACAGAAGACTTTAACCAAAACTGGATCTCGAAAAGGGACAGTGTTGCAGGACCTAGTCCTTGATGCCTACCTTACTCAAGTAATCAGCCTGCCCACCAGGCATAACACCAAGTCGGGTGACCATACTCTGTTGGATTGGGCCCTAGTCTCCAACCGCGAAAGGATCACTGCTGCCAGAATCTTCTCAGATTCCTTAAGCGATTACTTGCCAATCTTTTGCATCTGGTCCAACAAGTTCCCTAGCTCACCACCCAGGGTCTTTGTGGCTAGGGACTACTCCAAATTTAATGCTGCCCTAGTCTGCTCTGCCCTATCATCGGCTAACTGGGACCCAATATTGACTCTCCCCAACATTAATGAAACTTTGGACTACTTCTCTAATGTATTCATGTCTGTGGCTAACCTGCATGCCCCTAGTAGGAAACTCAAGGTAGGCGGTAAATGCCACATGTGTCTGAGTGCTGACCTCAAGAGGCTCATGGCACAAAGGGCCGAGGACTGGGGACTATACAAGGCCTCTCACCTCCAGTCCAAATGGGAAAAACATAGGGCACTAAGAAATATGTGTAAGAGAGGTGCCAAGGTGGCCAAAAGCCACTACTACGGGATCTGCAAGGCCAAAACCTGTGTGACACTAGAAAATTCTGGACACACATCAATGCTGTGCTGAAAGTAGGTGCCAGTACAGAAGATGGTGCTGTCCTGGTCGACTGCCAGTTGTCTGACAACCCTTCCATAATTGTTGAGGCCTTCAATGACTTCTTTACTAACCTAGAAAGATATAGGCCCAGTACTTCCTCTCCTCGACCAGCCTCACATGACTCCATTACCACTGACCCTATCCACCCCCAATTCCACCTTAGATTGGTCAAGGTATGAGAAGTACTGCCCCTCCTGAGGCAGATAAAGCCTGACTCATTCCCTGGCTTTGACCAACTAGAGCCACATCTTCTAAAAGCAGCTGCCCGGCAATTGCTCTGTCATTCACTAGACCAATAAACAGGTCCATCAGAGAAGGATGTGTCCCTCGCAAATGGAAAGTAGCCATAGTTGTCCCTGTACACAAAGCAGGGCCTTGTGGAGATGTAGGTAATTACAGACCGATATTCATTCTCTGCCCCCTAGCTAAGGTACAGGAGAGGCTGGGTTACAACCAGATACAGGATTATCTTGACAACCACTGTATCCTAGCTGACAGTCAGCATGGTTTCAGAATGGGACATGGCACTAACTCAGCCTTGATTAAATTCACAGCTGATACACTGAGTTCGATGGACAAAGGTTCCTCCACAGTGGCCATATTCATAGATTTAAAGGCATTTGATCTTGTCAATCATGGGCTGATGCTAAGCAAGTTATAGCTCCTTGGTCATGACCAGCTGTTACACACCTCATTCTCAAGCTACTTGGAGAATAGGTTGCAGACAGAGGTTGTAGTCAACTGGAGGGCAGTATACTCTGGCTGTTGTCTGATTACTGTTGGTGTACCCCAGGGCTCTATTTTAGGCCCGTTATTTTTTGCCCTCTTGATTAATGACATGGGTCATAACTGTGGATCAGGGAGCCTAATACTACATGCAGATAACACAGTGGTATACTGGAGAGATCCCCCACCAGCCACCACTGCTGCAAACCTAGCAGCTAGCTTGAACTTTCTCGAAACCTGGTTTGCATCCAACCAACTAGTTATGAATGTCAAAAAGACTAACGCTGTCCTTTTTGGGACTAGTCATCTGGGCGAGCACAGGCAACACTTGCTCCCACTTAATACTGCCTTGGGGTCTCAGATAGAAGTAGTCATCAAGATCAAATATATTGGCGTTTATCTGGACCAAGATGTGAACTTCAGACCGCATGTAGTGCACATAACAAAGGCCATACACTAGAAACTTGGTCCTCTTTGCAAGCTCAGTGATTCAATGACTGAGGATCCAGGAAAGTAGTGGCTAACAACACCCTACTCCCCACCCTATTTTATGTAGCCCCACTAGTGCACTTTCTCTGGTAAACTGACTACCGCAAGCTGACTGTTCTTTATAATAAGATAGGTCATTTTGCCATGCATTCTCCTCCTAGGAGACATCACTGTGACGTTCTTGCTGAATTGAACTGCCCCCCAGATCTCAAACTCTCTTACCCTTACTGTGTCTTATATTCAAACTTTCAAATGTTTACACCCCAACCTAGTAGGCTCATAGCCAAGGTTTCAGGAGAAACCACCTCAGGTAGTAATCTCATCGAATCCTCCGGATGCTCACCAGCACTGGTGAAAGGTCTTTCAGGTACTTGGAACCCTATTATTAGAGCTCACTCCCTGAGCATTTGACCAAGGCCAAAACCTTGGAAGGGTTCAAAACTGTCCTAAAAGTGCATATGCAGGAACGCAGCCAATGCTGCTGTTACTGCTGAACCTATACCCCATCCTGGACATAAATCCTTTGTAATGACATTAATTTACACCAACCAAATGTGCCCCCGCCTGTGTTTACTAAGAGTGTTATTAAGAACCTAAGATGTTTTTCTTATTTCCTTCTGACAGCTGTGTTGGTTGCTGTTAGCCTAGGTATTGTAACTAAGAATTTACTGTGACCATACTGTGTACTATGATTTCTCCCTTATACTTCTGGGTCCCCTACTGTGATTCTCTTATGTTATACATAGATATATAGACAGTGTCAGCAGATAAGGACTTACGGCCCACCCAGTCTGCCCATTTGAGCTTGTAAGTTCACTTCACGTTTTTCTAGAAGTCTGTTGCCTCTCACCCCTGACCTCCAGAATTCCTTTATGTCTATCCCATGCATTCTTAAATCCTGTGATTGTTTCAGCCCCCACCACTTCCTCTGGCAGGGTGCTCCACTTGTCCCCCACCCGTTCTGTGAAGAAATTCTTCTTCATGTTTCCTTTGAATTGTCCTCCCTCCAACTTCATCCCATGCCCTCTAGTCCTGGAACATCTTTTTCACTTAAAAATAGTGTATTCCTGCACCCTGATCCTCCTAGTAAGATACTTGTGTGTCCCTATCATATCCCCTCTCTCCCTCCTCTCCTCCAGGGAGTACATATTCAAGTCCATCAACCTGTCCTCATAGGAGTTGTGATGCAATCCATGTACCATCTTTGTTTCCCTCCTCTGAACTTTCTCTACCCTGTCTATGTCCTTACGTAGGTAAGGTCTCCAGAACTGTACAGTGTACTCCAGGTGGGTCCTCACTAGTGTCTTGTATAGTGGGATCATTACCTCCCTTTTCCTGCTGGTGATGCCCCTGCCTATGCATCCCAGCACCCTATTTGCTTTACCTGCTGCCTTACTGTTTCCCTACCTTGAGGTCATCAGAGATGATAACCCCAAGATCCCTTTCCTGCTTGGTGCATGCTTGCTATATCCTCACCCCCCCAGCTGATATATTGTTCCAGGGTTTTTGTGCCCCGTATATATTATCTTGCACTTCTCTGCATTGACTTTCAACTGCCAAACCCCTAACCATTCTTCAAGTTTCTGCAGGTCCCTTCTCATTCTGTCTACACCCTCTGGTGTGTCCACTGTGTTACAGAGCTTTGCGCCATCAGTGAACAGGGAACTTCTGCCTTCTAGGTCCTGCACAATGTCACTGATGAAGATGTTGAATAGGACCAGTCCCAGCACTGATCCCTGTGGTACTCCACTGGTCACTCTTCCCTCTGTGGAGTGACAGCCATTTACCACCACCATCTGTGTCCTGCCACCCAGCCAGTTACATACCCACCACACTACTGTCCTGCCCACACCCATATTCCCCAGTTTGTGTAATAGCCTTCTATGTGGCTCAGTGTCAAAAGTCTTGCTGAAGTCCAGATAGGCCATGTCCACTGCATTCCCCTGATCCACCTCCCTTACTGTAATTCTTTTACATGGCTTATCTATTTTGATGTATATATATTTTACATTGTATGTACTATATTTATTGTATGTAACTAATTCCCAGTCACCCCTGAAAAAGGTACCTCTGGTCTCAGTGGGTTTACCAGGTTACCAAAAATACTAAATAAAAATAAATAAATAAATTGTTCTTACTAGCCATAAAGCCTCTTGCAGCTGCTATAAGACAGCATCCTACTGTTACAGGTATTATGGCAGGTGACCAAGTTTAAAGATTGTGCTTCTGGACAAGGTGGATGACTAACTTGCCCCCTTATTGAACATATTACAAAACTTTACATCTCTTTCTGGATTGAAATTAAATCAATCTAAGACCAAAGTTCTGCCCTTAAATCAATATTGTTCTCTCCTACAATTTACTAACCTGCAACTCAGATGGGCCCAAGATTCCATGACCTATTTAAGAATTAAGATAACATCCAAAGTGTGCTAATTTTGTGATCTGAACTTCGGAAAACATTACAACTGTCCATGGTGTGCCAAACTGAAGCAGTAAAAGTTATCAGTGGTCCCAAACTGTTCCACTTGATCTCTCATTTACTGTACCAGTAGTGACTCCCTGATAAAAGGTTCGATAAAATAGATAGGATGATATGTCAATTATTATAGGAATGACAAAAGCCCTGTTACAGCAGAACTAAAATACATTCTCACTAGCACGGGAGGAAGGGGCAGAACCTCCCCTGGTTTAAAGGATACTGCTGGGCCTTCAGAGTTCAAAACATTAAATGTCTTAACACAGTAGGACCTCCACCTCCCTGATGGACCTTTATGGAAACCAGTCTCCAAGGATTGACTAATCCCTCTGCCTACCTCTTTACAGATGTAACATCCCCCCCCCCACACACACACACATACACATAAATCAAACTTTGCATGCTTGCTTGCTAATCTACACACAGATCAGGGATAAGTGGTATACTATTACATGGTGTCACAATTAGGGTGATGAGAAAAGGTTGTGAGTGACAGGAATGTGCTGGATTTCACAGTGCCCTGCACTCATGCCGATTCCGAAGTCAACATTCTTCTCCTCCGGTCCACTCATGCCCGGACCCAGAGGAGATTATATTTAGAGTTGGGGGTGCAGAGTCATTGAGAGGTGGGTGGCAAAGCCCCCCACGAATACTAACTCTTCTCCACTGGTATGCCTTGCCATCATGGCTGGGTTGTGGTGGAATGTGGGGCAATGGTCATTGCGGGCGACATGTTTCTGGCACCCTAATTTATGGCGAACAGATTCATGTCGCAGCACAGTGGTGAACCGGGATAAATTACCAGACCAAATGGCACAGGACAGACAGTACTTGTCCAATATTCTAGAAATACATATTACTGTGGAAAACTGGCTACAGTGTTGGAAAACTGCTCATAATCCAATTAAGGAACCCAAGAGCCAGCTTATTCAAAATAAAGTACTGCACTGCTGGTACTGTACACCAATTGTCCTCTATGCTGCTCAAGTCATACCTGATCACCATTGTTGGAGATGTACTCAATCTGATGGAGATCTTTATCACCTACTATGGAGTTACTCAGCCATCAAGCAATACTGGTCTGAAATACTAACAGCCCAGTCCAACATATTGGAAAAACCAATCCCATCCTCTCTGAAACTTTTTCTGATTGATTTGGACTTGGGCGCTGTTTCTCAATATGAAACAATGAGACCTAATAGTACAGGACAATGTTATGGCTAAAAGACTACTTTTACACAATTGGTGCACACAAACTATAACTTCAAAAAATGAATTTCTAACAGAATTCACCCAGTTAGTGACCTATGATCATCTTTCACACAAAATTAGCAATGCTATGAATAGACACATCACTTCTTGGGGCAACTTTTACTCATTAACTAGGATCTGCAGCTTATCCATTAGGTAGGGAAATGGGAAGAATAGGTGGGCTAAGAGGTCCTTATCTGCCATCATATTCTTTGTTTCTTTGTTTCCATACAAGTGCATCTTGTCCTCTGGGATTCATACCTGTGGAGCTGTGGAGTGAATTCCTTTTCTCTTCTGAGGCAGAGCATGGGCTAGGATATATTCTGTTACACTACTATTCATGTGGTCAGCCACAGATTATCCTTCATTGGTTGCTCTGGTACCACCTCTCTATCTACCTTCTACAGATGTAATGTGTCCCTCACCTTACCTAGAACCAGTCAAATGTTTTTCTGTATATAGTTATGAATAATCAGCTTCCTACTGTGCATAAATCCAGTAGCATATTATAACTTTCAAAAGACATATCTCATACAGGTCTCTAAATTTCCTGTACCTAATGTATCAGCACTGTGTTTATGCATAGCTACATTATATGCCTTCTGTGCTGATATATCTGAATAGTAAAATGTATAGGTTTATGTCACAAATATGTTTGATTGTATGTACCTGTATTTTGCTTTATCCGATGCCATACTGGAAATATGCATAGCTCTGTACCTGATGTCGTGTTATTTTTGTGTTGACTGAAACATCTCTTTAAAAGGTTTAATTACAAAGACATTTTTTTCAAGAAGGTTCCTGTTTATGTTTCTTGTTAATTTTATCTGGCTGGTAGAAGTATTGTAGTACCATGTTAAATTACTGTATAGATGCAGCTTTGAAAAAGTAAAATACTCTGTCCTGATGTGTTATGTTTCATTTTGCAAATAAAACAAAGTATATCCTAACTAAAGTGAGTTTTAACTGTTTTATAAATAAGCAATAATTGAGTTGCTTTAGCTGTGGAATTATAAATAGTCTGTCAAAATAGTAATGCACTTGATGTGGGGACAAATTTGAAGTTTTATTTCTGTCGAGTAATTTAGCTTCCTTTTTCCCTTTTCCTAAAGTCTGAGGTTTTATTTCAAGTTATTGTATCCTAGCCAGTCTCTCCATGGTGGACATAGTTCCATGCAACAGCCCCAATGTGCGGCCCACCCTAACCGCTGTCTATCGCTGCTGCCCTGTGTGAACATGGGTGGTGTGTGTCTGCCTTCCACTGGTGTCGCACCTATGTGTAATGCCACATGCTGTCTGTGTGTGTGCTTGCCCGGCCATTGGACCATGTGGCATGGGATTGATGAGGGCAGGCTAGCAACAGTTGCACCTGTGCACCGGTGCAATGCATCTGATCCAGAACACGTACCAATGCCTGGGTGTGTGGGTGCATGTGGGTGTGTGTGTGTGTGTTTTGCTGTGTGTGGTTGTTTGCCACTGACTCCCCTGCCTCTGCCTCATGCCTCTGTGTGTGCATGCCCATTGCCATACATGCCCTACATGTGTCCTGTACCTGTTTGTGTGGCCTATGCATGTGTACCACACCACCTACCTGTGTGCACCGTAGTGCTCCTGTGCGATAGTGTTCCAGTGGCATTGCTCCTGATGGAGCAGCCGGGGGTCCCTCTACCCAGAGGGTGGCTGTCCATCACCTTCTGGCCCATTGCCTCCATCATCCCCACTACTGTCACCCTCATCAGCCTTGGCAGCTATCCCATGGTCAATGGCCATGTTGTGCAATATACAGCAGGCGAGGAATAGGCCATAGGCTTTCAAAGTGCTATACTGTAGAGCACCGTCTGACCTGTCTAGGCAATAAATCATGCTTTCAGAATGCCAAAGACATGCTCAATGATGTTGTGCATGCTGGCGTGTGCCTTGTTGTACCATTCCTCTGCTGGGGATGTCGGGCGCCAGTAGGGGATGAGCAGCCAGAGCCTCAGTGTATACGAGCTGCCACCTGTGTGGAGATTGGCATGGTTATCCCTCTGCTGTTCTATGCTGTGCCCCTTGCCTGTTCCTGGTTCCCATGCCATCCTACACACCCTGCACAACCACCTCGCCAGGTCTGCACTGCCCATCACCCCTTGCCTGTGCCATACTCACCCACTAGGTGGCCCATGGGGATGTCCCCATGTTCAAACCTGTGGCACAGTGCAGAGCTGTGCCAGATGAACATATCATGTGCACTCCCAGGGTGTGTGGTGCAGACATTGGTGATGTGGCCTGTGGCATTGCACACCACCTGGCAGCTGACAATCAGGCTCCCCTTCCAATTGATGTATGCCACACCCTCAGGGCCAGGTGGCATGCGGATGGCCATGTGGATGCAGTCAATGGCCCCAATCATGCCAGGCATACGTGCCACCCTGTGGAAGTCCTGCATGGTTGCTGTATGCTCCGCCTATGTACTGGGGAAACAGATGAATTCCGAAGCACATGGCAGCAGGGCATTGAGGAACTGTGTGAGGAGGCAGGACGTGGCCAACTGGGTGATGCCTGTAGTGTCCCCTGTTGGTCTCTGGAAGGTGTCCATAGCAAGCGGGCACATGATGGAGGTCATCTTCATCTCCACAGACATGGCGTGGCTCCATCTGGTGGGTGTCTGCATCTTCTCACTGCACAGCTCACAGAGTTGCCTCAGAATGGCCCTATTCAGGCAGTACTGGCCCATGATCTCAGTGTCACTGTAGTTCTCAAAGGTGATGCGGGCACGGTATCACTTGTGTTGGGCATACCACCGACAGGCCCTTCCTCGGCCACATCACTGTTCCTCCTGCTTCCTCACACCCCTCATTACAGCCTCCATCATGAAGGGTGCACTGTCCATGGCCCTTGCTGTCCACTGTCCACTTTACCCCTGGGCGGTTGGCTGCTGGCTGTGTGCCACCCTGGTGCACTGCTTCTGTGTGTGTGTGTCTCTGTCGCTCTCTCTCTGTGCCCCTCTCTCCTACTCCAACGCCACCTCTGTCCCTCTCCCTCTGTGTATGGGTTTTGGTCTGTCTGTGTGTGTCTCTCTCTCTCTTTCTGTCTCTCTTACTCACTCCCTCTTACTCACAACCCTGGCACAAGTGCTGGCTGTGTGTTTGTGCCATGTATTTATAGGAACAAGTCTGCTTGGAGTAACTTCGATTTGCTCCACACTTGCGCCAAGGATTCATGGTTGAATATGCCACTGCACTGGATATTCATGGGCACGTCCGCTGCTCTTGTGCATACATTCATTATAGTTGTGCATTGGTGCAATGGATTTTGTGCTGCGCACTGGCTCCTGCAGAATATGGCTCCTTGGTGCAATACAGCACTTGCGTCAGCACGGCTCAGTTGTGCCATGTGCAACTGCTCTGAATATCTGGGTCCTAATCAACTCTTAATCACACACACAAAAAAAGATTCCAGAGAGGTTCACATGCAGAGGCTGGTGGTAGCTGCTCCTATGGTGTGCAAAATGGCTTGGGCAGGTGAAAGGAGGACCTGGGAGCTGGCCCAGTGAAATGGGACAAAAATAGAACATAAAAAAATGATGCTAGTGGCTAGTCTGTACCTTCTTCTTGCCACAATATACTGGTTTATGATTTATAGGATATATTTGGTCATGGACAGAGATCCCTATCATGACAACCATGGTTTTGTGGCATGATTAGAAGCCCTCAGTGATAAGTGTACCATGTCTATTGTAGTAGGCTGGTTTATACTGGCAGTGCTAATGATGACTGCCCAAGGTACTTGATTGCAGTCTTGTACAGTGCGGACCACACAGACTGCACCATATACTGTACTTCATCTGTTCTTTGGGGGGATATAGCTAGCACTCAAAGGAAATGGCAGCCTAATTTTATCCACTTTCTGAATTTATTCTAGTGCCATGCACCTTCTTCAGTGCAAGTTTCAACAAGGGATTTGTGGCAGACTATCAACCAGAACTATTTTTATCGACATAGCAAATTTTTGAATCACTATAGTCCCAATATTTGCAATCAAGGCTAAACTAAAGGTGTAGCACGGCCAGTCATTTACAGCCTACAGGCTGTACCAATCTGCAATGTGACATTGATACCGCAAATGGACAAAATTAAACTGATGTTAACTAAGGTCTTCACGGAACTTCAGGACACAAAACAACATTCTTCTCTTCAATAGGAGAAACTTAAACAACTAAATAGTAAAACTACAGTCAATGAACACTAGACATAGAAACTTAGACATAGAAGTTGATGGCAGATAAGGACCGCAAGACCCATCCAGTCTGCCCATTTCTTTTTCTGCCTTATAAATGTGCCATTGACCTTTGCTCTGTCAGTGGCCTATCTATTCATACTCATTTGTATTGCTCCCTTATGCATATCCCATGCCTGTTTGAAGCCCTGCACTGTATTCATAGCCACCACTTCTTGAGGTAGGCCATTCCATGCATCCACCACCCTTTCTGTGAAAAAAGAATTTCCTCACATTCCCCCTTAATTGGCCCCCCTCTAATGTCATGCTGTGTCCTCTTGTCCTGCTATTTTTCTTATATTTAAACATGTTAGGCTCTTTCACCTTGTTAATGCCCTTAAGGTGTTTGAATGCCTCGGTCATATCACCTCTCTACCTCCTTTGCTCAAGGGTATACATATTGAGCTCTGTTAATCTGTCCTCATATGTCTTCTGATGCAGGCCCTGCACCATGTTGGTTGCCCTTCTCTGGACTGCCTCAATTTGGTTAATGTCCTTGTGAAGGTGTGGCCTCAAATACTGCACACAGTACTCCAGATGGGGCCTAACCAGTGTCTTGTAAAGAGGGATTATTACCTCCCTCTTACAACTTGTGATACCCCTACTAATACACCCTAACACCCCCCTAGCTTTACCTACTGCTTTAGAGGTCTGCTTGGATGATTTCAGGTCATCAGTGATGATGATGCCCAAGTCTCTTTCTTCCTTTGTGACTGCTAGCAACTCCCCTCCCAGCCTATAGGTGGCTTCAGGGTTTCTCTTCCCTATGTTCATGATCTTGCACTTCTTTGCATTAAATCCCATTTGCCACTCTTCTGATCATTTTGCTAGTTTATCCAGATCTCTTCTCATTCTGCCCACCCCATCTGGATCATCTACTCTGTTGCAGATCTTGGTGTCATCTGCAAACAGACAAGCCTTACCCTCTAGTCCATCTGCAATGTCACTGATGAAGATATTGAAGAGGACTGGCCCCAGGACTGATACCTGAGGTACCCCACTTGTGACTTGCATCTCTTCTTACTGTGTACCATTTACCACCACTCTCTGTTTTCTGCCCGTCAACCAGTTTGCCACCCAGTTGACCAACTTCTGACCCACCCCGAGCCTACCCAGCTTATTTATCAATCTTCTATGTGGAACAGTATCAAAGCTTTGCTGAAGTCAAGGTAGGCGACATCAACTGCTCCCCTTGGTCCACCACTCTGGTTACCCAGTCAAAGAAATCTATGAGATTAGTTTGACAGGACCTTCCTTTTCTAAACCCATGCTGTCTTGGATCCTGTGCTCCTATGGATTCCAGGTGTTGCACTATCCTTTCCTTAAGGAGTGCCTCCATAATCTTGCCCACTACTGAGGTAAGACTGACTGGTCTGTAGTTCCCTGCCTCCTCCCTGCTACCACTCTTGTGGAGCGGGATCACATGAGCCCTTCTCCAGTCTTCTGGGACCTCTCCTGTGCTCAGAGACTCACTAAACAGTTCTGCTAATGGCTCTGCTAGTTCCACCTTTAGCTCCTTAAGTACCCTGGTATGTATGCCATCAGGTCCCATTGCCTTATCCACCCTGAGCTTAGCAAGCTCTTGTAGGACCCTTTCTTTTGTGAAGGGAGTAGTACTCACCTCCCTCACCCCTGTGTCCATGGTGCTGAGCTGTGGGCCTTGCCCTACCTTCTCTTCAGTAGATACTGAACAAAAGTATCTATTTAGGATAGATGCTTTTACATGGTCCTCCTCCTCACATGCTCCCTTTTCTCCATTAAGCTTAGCAATACCCCCTCTGGACTTTCTCCTTTCACTAATGTATCTATAGAACGTCTTGTCACCTTCTTTTACTGTTCGTGCTAGTGTTTCCTCAGTTTGGGACTTTGCCTGCCTTACTGCCTTCCTGCTTCCCTTAGGGCAGTTTGGTATGCCTCCTATCTTCATCCCTGTGTCCCTTTATATTTCTTGAAGGCCAGCCTTTGGCTCTGACCTTTCTGCTACAGTATTTGAGAACCAAAGTGGTTTCCTTCTTCTTTTACTTCCTTTTCTGTCTAACACAATGGGATGTTTCTTCAAGTATTGCATCCTTAATGCTTGCCCACTTTGCCTGTACCACTCACCTGTGTTTCTTTTTGCCAGGGCTAGCTTAACTCTGTTGGCCATCTTATCAAAGTCAGCTCCTCTAAAGTCCCATATTTTTGCCTTGGAATGGGATGATTTAGATGTAGTAGCCAAATTGAACCATACCATGTGATGGTCACTGGCCCCCAGGTGACCTTCTACCTGGAGATCTGTGATCCCTTCCCTGTTAGTCAGACTATACAAATGGAGGAATCATGCCATGACCTACACACCATCCTTAGGGAACAGGCGCACACTATTCAAGGCAGGGCCAGATTTACGCCATCATGGGCCCTATGCACATTACTGTTTTAGTGCCCCACCCCAGCTGTGTGGTAATGGCGCACTGTGCGTTGGTGCCACACCACGCGATGATGACCACACTGCAAGTGAACATGCCTCACCACACTGAGCTCCAATTGCCTGAAGTTACCGTGAACTCATACAGCCCAGACAAACACTTAAGATTGATGTCTGTATAATGAAATTGATGATGTTCTTGACTTCATGGATCAATGATGTTCATGACATTTTCAATCTAAATATATCATTCAACGGATACATGACGGGTGCTCGACAAAATCTTTGTCAAATGCCTTGTCAGCGACACCGGCAGGTCGACCACATTCTGCAGTTGGCTGCAGGTGCCCACAGGCTGACTGTGTTTTCTTCTGGGGCTTTGTCCCCCAAACCCCCCACATGGGGGGCAACACCCCCCACACCCCCCCTTAAGGATTATCAACTCTGGATCAGAGCTGATTGGGGGGTGCAGGACCCCCAACAGACAGCTCCTGGTGCCAGCTGGTTTCCCACAGTGGCTTGGCACAGTAGTCGCTGTGGGGGACTTCACTGGTAAAATGTCATTGTTGGGGGGGTAACTGTCATTCAACAAACCACACTATTCTGAATGTTAAATTTCAAACTAATAAGGTCATTTATGCCTGTATTTGCCATAGCTGTATATTTTTGATTTCTGTTTGTTGCAGGTGAAAGAGGAGTCCACAGTAATTCAGATTAGAATATGGCAGTCTGGCAGCAGGTGTTTCATCATGGTTTCTTTGCGAGTTCTCAAGAAATGTTTATGGTCTCAAGGCAGAAAATCATTCATTTACAGATGGACTCAATAGCAAAGAGACATCATTGACTCAGTGGGACAAAAAGATAATTACACATCATGCACTTTAAGATAGAAGTGACAACGGAGCCAAGATAGTGTCAGATATGTTACTTCAATGATATCATGTAGAGTGCTACAGTGTCTGGGGGTTAATATTTTTTCTTTGTTGATAAACGTCAGAGAAACAGTGATGATCATTTAGCTGTTGTGACAGTGATGTGACAAATTGAACTCAATTAGTTTTCTTTACCATGTATGATGATGTATCACATTTGTAGTATGATCAAGGCCAATGTACAGGTACGTATATCACCACAGTTTTTAAGTTGCAGAAACATATGTTGTTTTGGTTACAGTTGTTTTGCTGTCATTCGGTACTCTGTATCGTTACAATCATAATAGATTAGAACGATCATGAGTGTGAAACTGCTGTCTGGACTCTGACTGGTGCTGAAGTTAAGGACATTCATTGTGTCATGTCATTAACCTCCTCCTATCCCAGATGTTTATCTAGATAAGGAATACATGATGGTCTGCAGTATTTAATAACACCTTTATCTCTCATCCTAATGCATAGTAGTAGATGTGGTATGACCCATAATAACTGAAAGATTCCATTAACCTTAAGACAGGAGCCTTTGCAAAACAGTACGAGCCAGGAATTAAATGGCCATACAAGATAGAAGAGTGAAGGGAATGTGCACATCCAAGGAACATTACAAAAACAGTTACAACTTACGACACAAGCCGTTGGTAAAGTAACATGTTAATTGGCAAAAGACTGACTCTATAAAACTTAAGACAGGAGTGTTTGCAGTCAGAATATTCTTTGGTGATGGAGCTCCATAAACTTAAGCAAGAAGAATTAAGGAAATGTGCATAATCAAGGGAGATCATACACTGAAGAGAGAAGCCCTTGATAAAGTGAAATGTAAATTGACAAATGACGGTGTACTCCATAAAACTTAAGACAGGAGCATTTGCAGTCAGAATATTCTTTGTGATGGAGCTCCATAAACTTAAGCAAGGAGAAATAAGGAAATGTGCATCACCATAAATTTAAAACAGAAGCCCTTGGTAAAGTGCTATGTCAATTGAAAACTGGCTCCATGAATCTTAAGACAGGAGCATTTGAAGAACAGTCTTGGAAGGAATGATGCTCCATAAACTTAACACAGGAGACTTTAGCAAATGTGCACAGTGAAGGAACATCATACACTTAAGATCAGAGTTCAAAGGACTACACTACTCCTAGTGTACCTAAATGTTATTCTATACTGCAGCCCATCATGTATTCCATATTCAGTTTTGCATGACTAAGTCTAATGGTGTTGTATAAATGCAGTTATACATTGCCTTACAGGAGATGGATTTTTCCATGAGGTAATAGAAAAGCACACTGTTTGCTGACCAATGCAAAACAATAATACTTTTGGTAATGTTTGAGGACTACAGCAATTTCTATTAACTAAACCTCAATAAAGCTGATGAACAGAATGGCTGTTGTGTAATTCCTCAAATGTAGTCCATAATTAAATACCAGTTTCTGTGTAATGTCCAATTGTTTGTCACCACAAAAAAATGGTCCTCATATCATAACTACATTGACAGCCAGCCAGCCAGCCAGCCAGCGTATGTCATCACATAAAACAGTCTGCCCTTTACATTGAAGTGTATACAACTTGTCTCACTAACTATTTACACTGAGTTAAATTATCTGCATTTACTCACATACCCATACAAATACAATGAAGTACAGTTTTTCACTTTTACTGTGCTACATTACAACAAAAAAGTATACTAAAGTTTACTTTTGTACATGGATTTGGTTCTAAATAGTATTATGAACACAGGACATTACTAGTCATTCATTACTTTGAAGAATCAGTGTTCTTTTAGTGCAGTAACCCACAGTGGTGGTGAGTGGTGACTGAACTGTTTTGTTTTCCAAAAGTGTGTTTAATTCTTTAACAGTATAAATCAACCCAACAATATGCTATTGATGTATTGGTACACAACTATGATATCATCTAGTTATTGAATACATGTTTCAGTGCTATGCATTATTTCGCACAATCACTGTTGAAATGATTAAAGACACCCACTAAGATCTGCACCTGCTGTTCTGATATGGGTGTCATACCACCATAGTACAGCGCAGCCAATATTGTGAGGATGTCAAATAATTAAGCTTTATTGGTTGTAAAATGCAGAGAACTGGCTTCATTCCCAATACATTGTGGGTTCTCCAAAAATAGATAGAAATATTTGGGACCCTTTTTTCTGCATTTTATGAGAGCTATAGCTCCACTCCAAAAAAACAACCAAATCAGTCACAAGAAGAGAGTTAGGCTTTAAGCTATATTCTAGTGGCTCTTACAAGTGTATTTTCCTTGCTTTTTTCCTGGCAAAAGTGTCAATGACATCATCAAGATTCAGCTTTCTTAAAATGTCTGATTCGATGCTTAACAGGGTCAGTGAACTCAGTCTGTCTTCCAACATAGTTTGGCGCAAACAGTTCTTCACAAGTTTTAGTTTAGAAAATGATCGCTCACCTTCACAGTTTGTAATGGGCAAGCTGAAGTAGATTTGGATGGCAATTTCTGAATTCGGAAAAACTCTGATTTCATGAACCTGTTGTAATATTGCAACAAGATCAGGTGTGTTAATGCATTTCAGGAATTCAATGTAATGAGCAACTTCATTTTCTATGTTGTCATCAAAATCTTGTGGATATGCCTCTCTCCAGTACAAGTAATTGTTCTGACAGTTTGTCAAGATATTCCCCAATAATCCAGCTGAATCTAGCAGAAACAGTTTTGCATGCAAGTAATGTCTGCGTTAACTGTGTGATTAAAGTATCAATAGTAACATTGAACACATTAATCTGGAATTTGTCTCTTGCTTGCAACTCCTCATTCTCTTCAGCTACTGTATACTGCTGCTGGGACCACTTCGCTCATCAAAAAACACTTTGCATCTAATTCTCCTCTTTTGCTCTGAATGATAGTGAGCTATTGAGGGGATAGATGTTGCTTTTTTGGCACTGTCCTCATATGCATCAAATTGATCTTGTTTCTTCAAAATGTAATCCTTTAAACTTTCCATAAGCTGAATACCTTTTAAGACATTTAGATCAACCTTTTGTAATGCTATGCTTGTTGCATTGAAACAATCTATTAAATCACGCCACAGTTGACATAGGAGAACAGTCTCTAACCAAGCCATTTGCGTAGCATATGCCTTTGCCTCATTACGTGTGTCTGGATTTTGAGATGCATCATTTGCAATCTCATTTAGACAGTTATAGATATTCTCATAGCTCATCTTTAAAGCTTTCCGCATCTGCTCTAGCGGACCATCGTGTGGTGGACATTGCCTTCAAGACTAGACAGTTATGAAGTGCTTCTACTAGTTTTGACCACCTTGATGTGGAAGCTGAGAAACATGTGTAAAGTTGTTGTACTAAGCCAAAGAAGGATACAATTTGATGAGAAGTGGACACAGCATTCACACCTACTAAATTAAGGGAGTGTGCAGCACATGGTACATAGTCAGCTGAGGGACACACTTCTTTAATCCTAACTTGCAATCTATGATATTTACCAGACATATTCGAGGCATTATCATATGTCTGCCCTCTACAATTCATTTGATCTAAGTCATTCTCCTTTAAAAATTGGAGAACTATTTCAGCAATGTGTTGGCCTGTGTGTGATTTTATAGGGATAAAGCTAATAAATCTCTCCTGTGGAGTTCCATCATATACAAATCTGAGGATCACTGTAAGCTGGTCGTTGTGGGACAAATCAGGTGTTGCATCAACAATTATTGAGTAATATTTTGAATTCTGGACCATTTCTACAATTCTTCACTGTACCTCTACTCCTATCATAATAATAAGTTCTTCATAAATTGTTTTGAATAAGTATGAAGAACTCCCCTGAACCTTATATGCATACCTAGCCATGTGTTCTGACAGAAATGGATCAAACTGTGCAAGTAATTCAATAATCCCTAAAAAATTACCATTTAAAGGTGAACCTATTGTTTCATCAGTTCCATGGAATGCTAGTCCCATTTCACAAAGAAAGATTATGACAGCAGTTACATGCTTCTGAACATTACACCAGTAATTCTGTTTACTTTCTATATCCTGAATTAGTGTTTTGTCAATTATCTCTTCCATTTTTTTTCTACCAATATAGACTACTGCATTTTCTATATGGAGAGAACTTTGCTCATGTTCTGCAAGATGCTTGATGGCATTACTCCAATCGGAATTAGTATGTTTACCAAATACTTTACAATACAGACAGATGACATGTCCCCCTTTCAGAGAGTATACTAGCCAAGACCTCTTCTCTGACTTGCCATTAGGCATCTTTCAATGAAATAAATGTTTGGATGCAGAACGAACTTTCTGATATTGTACCCTTCTAGACTTTTCAAAACCATCAGAGATGTTCTGTTCCAGTTCAGTAATATTTATGCTAGCAATGTGGTCACAGAATTCTTCTGTTATGGACCAATCAAATGGATCAGTGGAAAAGCTAATTGAAGGACAATTGTCTGTATTCATTAAGTTCCTGCTTATATCAACACTTTCTACCTCATGTTGCTCCTGGTCAAGGCCACTAACAGTATCATTCATTTGTTGTGAGTTTGAAAAGTCACATTCATTGATACATTCAGTTTCACTACAGTGAGCCTGTACTGTGCTATCTGCATTATCATCCACAAATTCTATTTCACCAATTATTGTATCATTATTCACAGTGCCATCAGTAACTACATTGCTGTCATGGGTGATCCTTTCAGTACTGATACTACAATTGTTTTCTCCTTGCACTACTGTGCCTGTTGATCCTCCAAAAAAACCTTTCTAAGCGTGGTATTTTTTTCATCAGGGATTCAGCCTTTTGTTGAGCTTCTACCCTTTCCTTCCTCTTCTGTGCTCCACTCTTACACTTAGGCATGGCGGACATGCTACAAATTCTGAGTAGTATACAATATCTCAAGAACTGCAAAACAATTAAGGGTGTGAAATAATGTTATTAAGTATTTCATACTAGTGACTAAAGTACTAAACTATGATAATTTAGAATCAGACAGTAACATTTACAAACGGGGTAATACTGGTCTTATTTTACTGGACCTAGGTATTGTTTTGCCAAACCTTACCATGGGCCATATAATAAAGTGAGTGGCTTTAGATATTTCTAGACTATTACATTGACAATATTTTTCAGGCTATTCATGGATAAGGAGGTGAAGTACGTACGGTGGATTAGTTGTGGTCAGTCTTTTGATCTGTCACACATGTGATGATGTGGGTGAAGTGTTGACTCACTGCCACATTCTTGTTAAACTGCCTGGAACGAGGTTTTGAATATCTTATGAATACAGACAATTGTCCTGTCATGACATACATAATTTGCCATCAGTCACTGCACTCCAGTTCATTGTAAAATGATGTCATTGTCTCCACCAGACCCCTCTTCCCCGATATATAATAAAAGGTCATATGTAATAACACAAGACTACATGTTCCACTTTTCACTCATCAGCTAAAGCTGCAAAGGGTAATGTACATGGATGAGACTGTCAGCAATAAAACTGATCCATTTGACAGCAGCCAACATCACCATACTGATGCATGTTTTGGTGACCACTGGGCAAGGACTCCGTAAAACTTTGCATGGTCAAATATCCGGATAATAGCTTCACTTGAATTGAAATGAAATCACACTCACGTTATTTCACATACAGTGCCATTCCAATTACACAACAGCCACAACTGTCTACACCCATTACCCTTATGCACCACAGCCACAGGGGGTCACATCCTAACTAAAAACAGAGTATGCAATGTAGGGCAGGCCAGAGGTCTGGCGCAGTGGCACTGAAGGTCCAGGCACTGGATGCCTTACCACACACTATGCCATCAAAGGCCACTGTGGCTGAACCCGAGGGGGGTCAGGAGGTGGAGTGTGGATGGTTAACCTGCACTAATGCAGCAGCAGGCAGCAGCTCTCCTCTCCCCTGTCCCCTCTAGGAGTGGCCATGGGCCATCCGCTTCTCCATAGTCCTGCACAGGGTGGAGCCTGAAGGTCTGGCCGGATGGATTGAAACCATCTTTGGATGCCAACTTGGGGGTGCAAGGGGCCACCGGATCCAGATTCATGGCATGCACACTTTCAGTGTAATCTAGTGAGTGATAGTACTGCTTGCAGCTGCAGGATGTCATCACCCTGCACCTCTTCCCCCTGCAGGCTCATCCAAAAGCCAGGACAGTAAGTAACTGGTTATCAATATACTGTATACATCATTCAAATAGACTCCCAATTTAAAAAACAAAATGTAAAAATGCATTTTCTCACTGGGTAACATTAACATAACATACTGTACTGATCATCCAGCTAGCTCTCATTCGCCCCCCCACTGCACCCTGGACCACCAAACCCCCACCTCAGGCTCCCAGCCCAAGGCCAGGCCACCACACACACATATACACACACACACACACACACACACACACACACACACACACACCCACCCACACACACACACGTCCCAAAAGACAAAGTAAACCATAAACTATGCAACCAAACTGCATTTTTTTTGTGTGGTTATTGTATATTCTCCCATCTGTCTCTCCCCCGCCCCCGAGAGTGGGGCAAGCAGCACTGCCTGGCACGCAAGACCCAGTCAGGCCAGCCCATGCCTGCCATAGACATGACAGTGCCACCCAGACCTTGTTGTGCCACACCACAGTGACCAGGCTGAGGAAATTAATGCACAAAAAACACATGAATGATGAATGATGATATCCAGCAGAGACCACCACAGACAATTCACTGTCCACGACATAGAACACTAGATAAACCCTTGTTGTTTAAACAGCTTTTTTATATATATCAGCATTACCAGACACTACAGTTACAATCAAGCAGTGGCACGCAGGTTGCAAGTCTACACACACACACACACACACACACACACGCACACCACCAGTCCACACATGATGACATGATTGATACCTTGTCAGCCACATGGTTAAAATGTCAGTCAAATTGGCAGGCTCTCGGTGGAGTCTGATGCCATGTCTCTCCGGTGCAATTTGCAGTATTTGTAAGGGCAACTTGGCACTGGCACAGGCACGCACAGCAGCCTTTTGGATAGTTGGCTAAGGATTGCATTATGCATCTATCCTAGCCTACTGTTGTAACACAAAACTAATTTAAATTTAAATCTGTGTTGTCAACCACCTTTTAAATAAAAAGAAAAATGCCCATTTGGCCAAGCAATGAAAGGCAGCAGGCTGCCACTGCCATTAACCCTGAACCACTCACTGACCAGCTACCTTCTCAATAAAATGTGGGGTGAATAATCCTGAATAGGGTACATGCTGATGAAATGCCATTCATGCAAGTGGAGCGGGGAGCCTGTGTTGGCTCTTGGCTGTATGCCACTGTCAGGAAGGACACAACGGTAATATAACCCTTCTCCAAAAGCAGGACTGCCAAAGTGCAGCAGTAGCACTAGCAAGGACTCGTTACAGAAAGGAGTTACAGAGTTGATTTAGAAGGCATTCTTCTTGTATAAATCCCGGGCTATAAATCCCCATGGGACAGGTTGCCCCCCCCCCATGGCAAGGCCATGGGAGAGAGAGGGTGAGGGTCATTCCTTTCTTCCCCTTCCCCCACATTCAAGTCTGGTAGGTGGTGCAGAAGTGCCTGTGGTGGGCATGAGCATCATGCTGCAGGCAGCATAGTTTTTCCTCTCTGAGGCTGCAGCGTGCACTCAGTCAAATCAAATCAAATTGCCCTGTGCCCCAATGCAAAAAATAATACAAACTCAGTCTAAATAATAAGCACAGATAGAGGAAGACCTATGCAGCACAGCATGGAAAAGTCCTGCAATCTAAACTTCATGAACCAATTACAGAAAATACTAACTGAGGAAGTAAATTACTTTACTTTAGATTTCTTCCACTGTGCACTGACCTTAAGTGGCGATATTTGTTACCAGGCAAGCACAAGCACATTGAGGGTAAGATAATGCAACCCCCCCCAGCCCTGCTCATCTCTCAGTCTCTCTCTCTCTTTGACTGGCCATGGCCTCTAAGACAGTGGTCAGTCAGTAGTCACTCGGGTGGGGTGGAGGAGGGAGTATTTCATTCTTTAAAAAGTTGAACAAATTACTTTTCTTATCCTGATCCTCTTGAGTCAGAAAGGGGCTGTGGCTGATGCTGTGGTTAGGAGCCTGCCCCTGGCCTACATACCGTCAGCTGCAGGTGCAGCACCAGGCCCCAGCAACTGTGCACCAGCAACCGTGCACCCCCCTGCCCCTGGCCTGGGCTAGGACCAGCTCCAGCTCCAGCTCTGAGAGTGGATGCAGCTTCCCGTCTACCTACCCAGGCTCGAATCAACAGTGAAACTAAGGGGATCTCAAAGAAGCAATTATTTATTTATTACAAACTATTTTTGGGAGTTGTGGTCTTTTCTGGGGAAACAAATGGAGAAACAAATGTGCATGACTATATATAAGGCCTTGTGTAATTCCACAGTGTTAAGATAAGGAAGGGTCCAAGGGATGGAGGTAATAAAAGAAGAAATATATTTACACCAAACACAATAAAATGTCACTTACTTGATTGATTGACTGTTGGGTTGCTTGCTTCAAGTTCTGCTTGCTTTCAATGCTTGCTGCCTTGCTGGTGTTGGGTCGGTGGGTGGTGGCTGCAGACTGACCTGGCCCTGATGGATTGGATGCCTGGATCTGGGTGAGATCGGGGACCATAGGGTGTTTCGTGCTGACCTGGTAGTACAGTGGTGGTGCGGTGCAGTGCTTGTCGTCGTCGTGGTCTGGTCTTGCTCGCTCCTCCACGAGTCCACGAGGCAGCAGGCAGCCTGCTTTTGGCCTTGCAGCTTGCTGCTTGGTTGTAGGCTTAAGTTGCAGCCTTCCTAGCCTGCCATAGGCAGACAGTATCGGGCTTGGCTCTTTCAGTCTCCCCCCCTGCTCGCCGCTCCAGCTCTCTCAGTCTCCCTCTCCTGTACCAGTCTGGCATACAGTACCCCTCTAGTCTCTCTGAGTCTGTCCTATCCTGACCTAGACAGACTAGTAGCTGCTTCTGAATCCAGAATCCCGGACCGACTCCCTAGTCTCAGAGTCCCCTGTGGGTCGGGCCAGGTGCCCAGCCATCACACACTGGCTATCTTGACTCTCCTGTGCTTCTGTCCCTCCTGCTTCTCTCTCCGTATGGCCAATTGGCTTCTCTGTCTCTCTCCTCAGGAGGCTGTGCCCCTCTGACTTAGACCTAGGCTCCTCCATCCTGACTCTCAAAGCCTGTCTGTCTCTGTCTCCTCGGCGGCGCTCACTCGCAGGAAATGGCGCCAAATGCTTTAACAGCTCACACACTGGCTAGTCTGCTCTCCTGCTCTGTGTGGCAGACAGTCCCCTTTGCCCTGCCCCTTTAGAATTCAGACCAGTCACTAGACGGACAGCATCGAATCTTACTCACTTATAGGTCGGGTGATGTTGTCATCACTGTCACATAGTGGGGCAGTTACTATGGCAATATCACCAGATCCTCTCAGTGATCTATCAGTGATCAGTGTGGGTGCAACGTGCCGCGGTAGGTACGTGCAGCCAGGCAGGCACCCAGCAACCCCACGCCTTGACCGGATCTGTGCCACTGCCGTAAGTGCCTTTCCCTTTTTTTTGTACTTGGTCGGACAAGCAGCAAGTTATGAGCGACCTCACCCCTCCCCTACTGTCTCAGTCATTACACTGTTGATCACTCATCCATCCAACCAAAAAAAAAAAAATCAGGATTATTTTATTTTCCACGTTGCACTTTGATAACATAGGCCCCACTAAAACGTTGGGCCCTACGCTCATGCGTACTTGGCGTAGTGGTAAATCTGGCCTTTATTCAAGTCTTAAAAACCAAACTGGATGACTTAAAAAATTGTGGGCACTGCAGTAATGTAAGATTCATTGGATAACCGGAGAAAGCGGAACTGAGAGATAACATTCCTTTTCTGCAGCACATATTGTCAGTTATCCTCAAACAAACAGGAGATATGCAGTATGAAACAGAGGGTGCTCACCACTCTCTCACTCCACTACTGAAAAAAAAAGAGAATCCACAGCCCATTATTGCCCGATTCCTCTGGTTTCAAGTTAATGAAGCAATCCTGTGCCAGGTTCGTTAGCTAGGCACTTTAGACTGGCAAGGAAGCAAAGTCATGATTTTCCAGGGCTATTCACAAGATCTTACGATGCGTCATTTTGCTTTTACAGAAGAATGGCATGCATTACATAGAGCTTGGATTTCCTTTACTCTCCACTACCCCACTATACTCAGAGTAAATCACAATGGGACTCCAGTTGTATTTCATACCTCGGACTCAGCTCTGGCCTATTTACAGAAAACAGGCCCATGGCTGTGATGTAAGCCAAGACAAGGGCATGTTCAAGAGATGAAGGAGAATAATCACCCATTTCACTGGAGACCATGTCTGCCCCTCCACCAGACCACCCACCTGCTCAAACTATGCAGGCAACATTGGAAGATTTCTGGATGCTCCCTCCCAAACAAAAACAAAGAAATTGCCACTGTGGTGGCCACAGAAGTTCCCCAGTCCATGATGGATCCAGTAGCCGGAGCTGCAGCCACTTGTCTGAGGACGGCCAACAACTCCTCACCTCTGCTGGCTAACAACCAATATGTTCCACTACTGTTAGATGTTGGGTCCGAACCCTCTCACCCAATCCCATTTACTGCAACACAATCCAAGACCCTTTCTCCCTCTAACTCTGTTGAACCACAGCCCACTGGACTGAAAACTAAATCTTGGGCTGCAATTGTGGTAAGCAATCAGCCACACATGTTGCCGACTGCAGAACCAACAGCTGATCCAAAGGATCGAGACCTGATGAAGTGGTGAACTTGCTCCTCATCCCTCTCCTGGCTACCTGAACTTTTGCCAGGCCTTGTCGGTAGGGTAAGACTGGTTTGATGGCTGAAGTCATGAGCTGCCTGATCTTCATGGTGCTCTCACTTATAGGCATTTTGTCTATTTAATGGCCTTTTGGGCTTTAACGAAAATATTTGCGCATACCTGAAAGCTTCTGGTGTATGGTTGCATAAGTGTTATTTTAATATACAGATTACTGATATAAGAGCAGAGTGTGCCCCATATAAGTCGACACTGCCGCTTATTATTCATTTCTCAGCTATGTCGAAATACACCATTTGAAATGTCCTGGCCATATACCTTTGAAGGTCCTAATTGGCAGCCATGAATTTTAATATATTGTAAATCCTAGGATGCTAGTACAGTATAGGGGAAAGAGGATGGACGTATATATACTCCCTCTAGATCTCAACCGGATTTCTCCCCCTCAGAACCGATTATGTATATGTGGGAGTTTATTTGAATCACCTTATAGTTATGCTTATGGTCTGATTTTGGTTAGGGACAAATGCTCCCAATTTTTTTCTGTGTTTTCATCCACTATTTATGGATTACGAAGGGGGTTTCCCTCCATGATGCCCTACAGCCTTGTGCACTGACATATACATACAGCTGTGGCAAAATGCTCAAAACCTGCCCGGTCAGTGCTCATTATCCCCCCTTAGCAATTGCAGACTGTCTGAAAAACTCCAGCCTTGCATGCCTTACGCTACTAGCCAATAGCTGCTGCAAGGGGGACCTGTTTTATCCAAAATTGTTTGATTTGGCTCCCAACTAAATGGGTCTGTGATGGCACACGTTTAGCCCCTTGAGACAATTCACACTCTCCTTCTTTGCTTCGGGATTTCCCTTGCTCTATTAAGCTTCTCCCTACCTAGTCTTTCCTCTACTTCCTGGATTAACATTGTACACTTTTTAAGTATACATCATCCCAAACAAAAATGAAAGGTATGGAACTGGTTGCTATATTAGGGATTTTATCTGCCGTATTGTACAATATCTCCCTGATGTCAACTATTAAAAATGAAGTGATACAGGAATAAATTTCTCCACACTCTATATGGAACCGTAGCTTCTGGATTCCTAGCACATAGCTCCTGACACCATTACAAACCTGTTATCACAGAGATGTTTTCAGAGAGGGCTTTTCAGAAAATTCACTGCATGTCTTGCTGGAAACAGCAATTTGAGACTTGAAACTGATCTGATCTGCTTCTCTACTATTGAACAGCCCAGAAGGGAACTGCGGACAGTGGAAAGTTGAAGCTTAACTTAGCTAATTGTACACAACTTTCCTACGTCTGACTGTCTAAAGCCTGCAGTCAGTGTACTTATATAACCCTCCGCTGAACAAAGTTGAGAACTGCATCTCTATATACTTTTATGTACTTATTTCTGCCCAAAGAACCAGGGGCTGCTGATGCTAGACATTTTACATTACAAACTATATAGGATACCCTCTATTATCAACACACAGAATAATATAACTACTATAAAAATTCTATTTTTATTTTATATTACCTATATGTCACACAGATCATTAAGTATACTCCAGATTTAGGGGAAGTATTAGTTATTTTTAAATTTGCATTTGGGAGGTGGGGTCTGTTTACTCAGGCTCCCCTCTGCTTTCCAACTACAGTCACAGGTGTTAACTTGGTACTGATTTTATATGAGTGTCATTTGCCATCAAGATGTCAATCAGATGTGATCTGTTTGCCACTGCCCCACGTGGCCGTGAGGAGAACCTAGGGTGCATATTCAACCCAGTTCTTATCCTCGTCTCCAACTACTTATTGTACATTGTTATTGTCTATATATCAGGCTTTGGTACTCCTAATGGGGTCTTTGCTGTGTTTATTGTTCATGTATGTTATTGCCTTTTCTGAGTGGGACATGTATTGCTTCAAATTTAATTTCAGGACTCATGTACAGGTGGATCAGTGCATGCCAGAAGTTATCAGAAATATGATGAGATCATCCCTTCTGCAACAGATTCAGTATAAGCTTGGCATTTCCATATTGCACTATCATAACCATATACCACACTAACAGTCATGGATCATGGCTGAATTAGATGTCACAGCTGCAACATTTGGGGACATCCAGTTCAAATTAGGGGACTCAACTCCCCAATTAAATGCAAGCAAATACTGAATCACATTCATAAACTTAAGGCTCAGGTGTTTTTTATTACAAGAAACTAAACTTAATGAGTTGGAATCCCAGAAACTCAAATGGGGATGGTTAGATGCAGAAGTGCATAATGTTGCCTGATCTAAAAAAAGAGGTGTCTCTATCCTCATTTACAAAACTCTACACTGGACTCTTCACAAGTCTCTCAGACACAGAAGGTAGATGGATCTTAATGCAATTTAACACTCCCCCAGTCCCTTTTATCATACTCAGCCTTTAAGCCCCCAACATCGACTTTCCCCATTTCTTCCACAGCCTTACCACCCTACTATCTAGCTTCACTGACACACAAACCCCTGTACTAGTTGGAGGGGACTTGAATTTAGCTTTAGAGTACACTATCGACAGACACCATGGTAAACCCAAAACTCATGTACAGGCAGGCCAAGCTATCTAATGATGGCTCAAAGCCCTTACAGATATTTGGAGACAGTATTATCCTAGAACTAGAGTCTCCTGTACATGGATAACTAAGTCAAACTGACATGTGATTCACTTCTCAACATTTTACCATGTTGACTACCTTTGTGGCTATTACCCCTTTGATCCTTTCTGATCATGCTCACATTCAACTGGACCTCCAATTTGCAAGTGCCCCACAACACACACCCAGTTGGAGGTTAGACCCCACTCTTCTACTGGACACACAATTCAGCCTAATGCTTCAAACAGATACTGATGAATACTTTGTAGACAAAGACAATGGCTCTACCTCTGTAACTGTACTTTGGGAGGCCTATAAGGCCACTATCATAGGTAGAATCATAGGCTATGCAGTGTATCGCCAAAAAGAGCACGGGAAATAATTAATTGCCTTAGAAACCAAACTAATAGCTAAAGAAAAATCCAATAAATCCAGTCCATGTAATAGTACCAAACACTCTCCATTGCAGAAAGAGATCACTGCGCTCTGACGTGAAATAAATGCTATCACTGCAAGGAAAGCTGAGCTTGCAATTCCACGTTTAAAACACAAATACTGGGAAAGTGGTGACAAAAGTGGGAAATGTTTAGCTTACTATTTGAAAAAACAGCAATCTAAATGTTATATTTCCTATCTTTTATCTAAAACAGGATCTCTTTGTACTAAACCCTTAGAGATAAATGCAGTCATGTCAGACTTTTATCAGCAATTAAATACTTCAATCTCTTCTCCTACACCACAGCAGCTTTCTAATTTTCTTGACAGTGTGGAACTCCCTAAACTTCTGCACACCCTTCTATTGGTCAACCTAGGTAGTCTGTTAATGTGCTAACTGATTCTTGCCACCCTGATGTTGCCAACGGAATAATGTCATGCGATTCTGTTGCGACTTTGATTTTTTGCTGTTGCCATTTCTATGTTTCCCCTACCATCCACTGGTGCGCGACCAGGAGTTTGTTATAAAATTTCCAGGAGGTGCGGAGGGGGTGGGCATCCTGTGAGGGACATCACTCCTTCTGCCAGACAGAGAACTGTCAGAGTGCAGTGGCTGCTGTTGATGCATTGCTTGCACTGTAATCTACACCGCCAACAACTTTGTCGCTGCGGCATGGGTGAACCATCAACCTTCTACCTTTCAAGAAATTGACCTTAAACCTAGAAAGACCCCAGGTGGTGATAGTTTCCCTACTGACATGTACCAAATTCTAGCCCCTCAAATCTGCTCTGTATTTTACCATCTTTATACAGAAATTGCATCTTCCGGACAGTTCCCAACATCCATTCTGTAGCTACTATCACTGTCCTTCCTTAACCCGGTAAAGACCCCTCTCATCCCTCCAGCTATAGTCCCTTCTCTTTAATTACAGCAGACAGAAAAATATATGCAAAAATTCTGGCCAATCATTTAGAATCATTCCTGCCACACCTAATACACCCATCCCAAGTCGGCTTTGTGTGAGGTAGACTAAGTTCAGATCATATAAGGACGTTATAAAATTTAATACATTATTCCCGTACATCCACCTTACCTTCAGCTGCAGTTGCTATTGATTTCAAAAAAGCCTTTGATTCTATATAGTGGTCATATTTATATGTGGTCTTAGCCCATATTTTAATAGGTGCTAACTTCATCTCGATGATTAATGCTATGTATTCTACTTTCAAAGCTCAGGTCCTAACAAATTCCATCCTTTCTGCCCCTTCCCCTTAGCAGAGACACCAGACAGGGATGCCCCCTTTCCCCACTTCTGATCGAACTGGGGGAGCGATAGCCAAGCTTCTGTCTCCTACAGACCTCCCCCAGCACCAGACGCTGCCACAAGACTGCCTGAGGAGCCACACTGGACACCGCCACCAGACTTCCTGAGGAGATCACAGACCTTCAGCCTCCTCAGCGACCCCTCCACACTGACGAGATCCCTCAAGTGGCCACAGACTACTCCTGCCCCCTTTTCTGCAACTCAGGAGAGCTCTTACAGTGATCACCAGGATTGTGGCACTGATCTCACCCGCTTGCTCCATGGAGCCAATTTTCAGCCAGCTTCCCACTTGCTCTATGGAGCCGATTTTGGACCAGTTTCTGGAAGGTACTGCACCTCGACTGCCCCTACCAGTCAATCAGGTAGGGGATGGACTCTTGGCACCAATTTTGAATCTTGTGGGCCTGGATCTCCGCTTAAAAAGCCCCACTAGGTGCACTACTCTTCTGCTTGAAATGGGGGAGAGATAGCCAAGCTTCTGTCTCCTGCAGCACCCCCCCCCCAGAACTGGATGCCACTGCAAAACTACCTGGGGAGCCACACCGCATGCCACCACAAGACCACCTGAGGAGCACACAGACCTTCAGCCTCCTCAGCCACCCCTCCACACCGACGAGATCCCTCACGTGGCCACAGACTACTCTTGCCCCCTCTTCTGCAGTTCAGGAGAGCTCTTCCAGTGATTGCCAGGATTTAAAAACTGGACTTACCCACTTGCTCCATGGAGCCAATTTTCAGCCAGCTTCTGGAAGGTAGTGCCCCCTTGACTGCCCCTACCAGCCAATCAAGTAGGGGCTAGACTCTTGGTGCCAGTTTTGAATCTTGTGGGCCTGGGTCTCCAGCTTAAATAGCTCCACTAGGCACACTACTCTGCTGAATGAACTGGGGAAGAGACAGCTGAGCTGCTGTCTTCTGCTGCCCCCCATGCACCGGACACTGCCACAAGACCGCCTAAGGAGCCACACCGGACACCACCACAAGACTTCCTGAGGAGCTCACAGACCTTTAGCCTCCTTAGCGACACCTCTACATTGACAAGATCCCTCAAGTGGCCATAGACTACTCCTGCCCCCTCTTCTGCAACTCAGGAGAGCTCTTACAGCGATCACCGGGATTTTAGGCACTGGACTTACCTGCTTGCTCCATTTGATTTTCAGACAGCTGCCTGCTTGCTCCCTGGGGCCTATTCAGCTAGCTTCTGGAAGGTACTGCTCGTTGACTGCCACTACCAGCCAGTCACGTAGGGGCTGGACTCTTGGCACCAGTTCTGAATCCCTGTGCCATCATGAGGCAGCTTCTTGAAGGAGTCCTGGGACTAAGGCTGCACACTAAGTAGATTTTGGGACTGAAATTGCGTAGTAAGAAGAGATTTTGTCTGTCCCACCCACCCTGGCCCCAACTTCTGTTAAATGCTCTCTGTGGTGCAAACCATCACAGAGCAACAGGGGCTATATCAGTGAAGGAACCAAACATTTTAACCCCTGAGTTGTTGCTGCCTGTCTGATTTTTTCTGTCTACCACAGTTATCCTCAGCATGTGACAGAACAAGTAAAGATAATTTTGGGCCCATTGTGGTTTAGAGTAATAAGCTTAATAGTACTACAGTATATGTGCATATCCAAACATATTTGCTTAGAAAATGTGCTTTTTATTTCCTGGCATCTGATTGGTTGGTACCCTTGGCAGGCGGGTACATCAACTTGCAATAGATTCCCAAGAAATAAAAAATACCAGCACAAGTGCACCTTCACCCATTCGAATATCTTTATGCCCACCCTGCTTGCCCATTGGCTCAAAGCACCTCATTCAATTTGAAAAATGCCACCATTTTTTTCTCCCTCTTATCGAGAGATGCTGCCGGTACCAAGACTTCCTAATTCATTGCCACCTGCCACAGAAACCATACACCAACCTCTGCTGGGCTCACTTGTCACTTCATAAAATAATTAGTCCAACTAAAAGTAAAACTTATCCACACATTTTAAAAGGAAGTGCAAGCCTTCAGCATGATGAACTTCCCATAACTGTGATCACCAAAGCATTTTTTCAAAACCACAGCACGTGCCCCTCCATTTAAGAATTGCACTGTGCTTCCAAAACACTGGCAACCTCACAGAAACAAATACCAGTAACATACTTGTCATGCAGCCCCTCGGTACTACGATTGAAAATCCAAATTACAACGTACATACTGAGAAAGGGCACAATGTGCCACATTTGTTGCACAAAAATAACAAGCATTTGTCAGTGCCAAATGTTGCTTGCTTCTATGTGCTGTTTAGGTATTTGGAAGTCATTGGAGTGTAAATATTGAAAATTTGTGAACTTACTAGCTGCAGTATAGAACTGCGCACGCACGCCGAAACAGTCATTTTTAGGATTTTTTCACCAAATTTTCAACATAGCCATTTTAAGACCTCTGGTCATGAACAGTGTCACTGTGATTTTGTTAATGTGTCCCATACATTGAGTTTGACACTAACTGCGCCATTGTATGCTACATGGTGGAAACACGTTTGGGCAGGATGTGAAAAATGACAGCTGTACTGCTCATAAGGAGGTGTGGTAAAATGGCAATGTTGAAAATCTGGAATGGAAATATTGAAAATTCGCAAACCTACGAAGCGCAGTGTGGAACTGTGCAAAGCACACTGTAAAACAGTCTATTTTAGGAATTCTTTCACCAAATTTTCAACATTGCCATTTTAAGATCTCTGCTCATGAACAGTGACACTGTGATTTTCTTAATGTGTCACATACTGAGTTCGCACAACGACTGCGCCATTGTGCACTACATGGGCGGAAACACATTTTGGGTGAGATGTGAAAAATGACAGCTGTACTACTCATAAGAAGGTGTGGAAAATGGCAATGTTGAAAATCTGGAGTGGAAATATTGAAAATTCGCAAACCTATGCGCTACAGGTGGAACTGTGCAACGACACTCAGAAACAGTCATTTTTAGGAATTTTTTCACCAAATTTTCAATATAGCTATTTTAAGACCTCTGCTCATGAACAGTATCACTGTGATTTTCTTAATTTGTCCCATACATTGATTTCAGCACACCGACTGCACCATTATGCGCTACATGGGCGGAAACACATTTTGGGTGAGATGTGAAAAATGACAGCTATACTGCTCATAAGAAGGTGTGGTAAAATGGCAATGTTGAAAATCTGGAGTGAAAATATTGAATATAGCTGAACGTACGAGCCTGCGAGGAACTGCGCAACGCACGTCAGAACAGTCATTATTTTGGATTTTGGCACAAAATTTCAACATGGGGTTTTGGGCCCCCTTCTCATGAATGATGTTACTGTCATGGCGGTATTAGGCCTCAGCGGGTGATTTCACAGTCACTGCGCAGTCACTGCACGAAATCACCCTTCGGGCCTGAATAATGCCATGACAGTGACATCATTCATGAGAAGGGGTCCCAAAACCCCATGTTGAAAATTTGGTGCAAAAATTCCCAAAATGGCTGAGATATGCAATAAGGTTGAACCTTCTATCTAGCCCATTATACAGCTTACCGGCATTTACTCAGTTCGCGGTCGGCTTTGAAGAGTGCAGACGTGTTCCTGGTCCACCAAGATCGTCGCGCTGGAGTCGGGACGGAAGTATGGGTGAGGGGGTGGGGAGGTTAGATAAGCAATGGGTGGTGGGGTTGTGGGGTCGGGAGATGACTGCGGGACCGCTTTTGTCTTACAGGTAAAAACAAAAAGATGTCGTGGGACCGTTTGCCCGCGCTGGGTGGGCTCCCAGCGTGTACAAGACTTTTGGGGGCATTCAGCCCGACGGGGGACTGGGCACCCTCGCTGGTAAAGATTGATGCACGCTGGGGTGGGCTCCCAGCGTGGCACCAACTACTGGGGGAGAGACGCGGCTCAGCCGATGGGGATTGGGCACCCGTCGGCTATACAGTGCATGCGGGCGCGCGCGCCATGGGTGGGGGGAGCTGCGCGTGATCAGCTTCTATCACTGCTCACTCAAGTGTAGCTCCCCTTTCAATCAAGCAGTTACTGCATTTTGGAGGCGTGTCATAGACAGCTCCAAAATGCATTGATTACAGGCCGCACTGCCAGGACACTGCCTGAATTGGAGGAGGAGGTGACACACCTCCGAAATCTCCGATGATGGCACTATGTTTCTTGCACATGCGTGCAAGCAACATAAAAAACGGTTTCCAAATAATTCTGTAACTACCGAATCGCCTGCTCAATGCTGCTCTGAAACAGTTAAGTACTTCCATGATCTGATCTCACGCCGGCTTCATGCCGACTCAAGTAAAACATGTGCACATCAGTATTTTTTCCTTTTTAACTGAAACCCACTTCTCCCTACTTAGCAATTACCTTTACTTGTCTTTCAATATGTATTTCCTCGATTGCTAGATTGCACTGTTCCATCACCAATCTGCAGTGGCCGGCCAAACGCCAGGTCAAGTAATACATGTGCACATTATTTCTTTTTTTTTTTTGTTACAGAAACCCGCTTCTTCCTACTTAGCAATAACCATTACCTCTACTTTTAAAATGCATTCCTCGATCACTAGATCGCACTGCTCCATAATCAGTCACCAATGAAGACAAACTATGGGTGGCTCTTACAAAGCCGGTACCACAAACAATGTTAACACGTACATAAAAATATGATTGCAGCTGAGCTGTGGTGGAGGAGAGGGTTTGACCGGAGGAACATGCTGCACATAGTAAAGCAGTATAACATGTGAGAAACACTGCACTGCCCTCTACTGGTAACCATTTGTACCAGCAGAGGGACTACTTTACTAGCAAAGATACTTAATTTTTAGTCATTTTGTTTTACTATTTTTATTTATTAAATATTTAAAAAAAAAAAAAAAACCTTTACAGCCCATTTACTAAGCGCAGTAATAGCCTCCAGGGTGGGTGGTATGGGCAATACTGGACCTTCCAGGGGCTATATGTCCCTCCACCTGTGGCGTCAGGCCTCAATACGCCCCTGGGTGGTCCGGTATTGCCCAATACCACCCAACCTCTCAGGTATTTTTGCTTGTATATCCAACAGGAATTTTAACCCTTGTGTTGCATGATGCCTGCCAATCTGTCTTTACCTACTGCAGTGAGCCTCTAGGTGTGTCGAAGCAAGTTAGGAGAATCTTAGCCCTACTGGGGTGTATTAGCCTACTGCAGCCATTATTTTAGTATTGGTCTGCCTGTCCATTGACATTCCCTAACTACTAGTGCACACATCTAGATTGGGTGGTACACGATCAACACTCTCAAACAAAGAACTATTGCTAGTCATAACCTATTTTTTCTGGGTAACTGAATCTGAAAATGAAGGCTATGGGTATTATTGTGTCACTAGTGTGTATATATATATATATATATATATATATATATATATACAGTACATGTATATATAAAAATGGAAAGGGACCTGGGGTAATTATATCAGATGACCTAAAGGTGGGCAAGCAATGTGAGAAGGCAGTAGGAAGGCTGGGGGATATTGGGATGCAAAGGAGAGGCATCAGTAGTAGAAAACAGGAAGTTGTTATCCCTCTGTACAGACAGTTGGTGAGACCCCATCTGGAGTACTGTGTGCAGTTCTGGAGACCCCATCTCCATAAAGACATAGACAGAGTGGAGGCTGTCAGAGGAGGCAACCAAAATGGTGCAGGGTCTGCACAGAAGACATACTGAAGAAAGACTAAGGAGCTTAATATGTATACCCCTTGAGGAAAGGAGGAGAAAGGGGACATGATAGAAACTTTCAAGTACCTCAAGGAATCAACAAAGTCCAAGAGGGTGGCATCTTTCAGAAAAAGAGATGTGCAAGAACAAGGGGGCACAATTTGAAGATAGAGGGGGACGGTTCAGAGGTAATGTGAGGAAGTATTTTTTCACAGAAAGGGTTGTGGATGCATGGAACAGCCTCCCTGAGGAGGTCGTGGAGTCAAGAACAGTGCGGGAATTCAAGAATGCATGGGACAGACATAAGGCAGTCCTAGTGGGGGGTAGGAGGAAGTAAGCTGTTGGTTAATTAGGATCTGCTAGGTAGGAAAATGGGCAGACTACGTGGGCCAAGCGGTCCTTATCTGCCGTCAAATTCTATGTTTCTATGTTTCTATTAGCTGTGCTACTGGTAGACCAGATTCCCCTCCTCCCTATATCTCCCCTCCCACAAGAGGATTGTTCCCATCTTCCCCACTATGGGCTACCCTGGCCCGGGAATGATAGCATTGATCCCGTCATGCTCTCAGGTTATGGTCTGGCAAGGAATGATAACTGCTACTACCTCATTTTTGCTTGCCACTTACCCGAGAGTAAAAACCTTCAGGCCTACCAGGCAAAACTACTCATTTAGCTAGAAAGATTGAAGTTAACTCTTTGTGGGGATATTGAGCCACATCCTGGCCCTACTCCCCCTAACCACACTGTAAGCTCTCCAGCTAATACCTGCTGGATCTCAGGTAAGGGCCTCAAACTGGTTCATATGAATGTCAATAGCATAAGCAAAAGATGCAGGAACTCAAGGCCTGGGTTACCATATATAAACCAGATGTTATTGCTGTGTCCGAGACGTGGCTAAAACCCCAGGTGTTCCTGCAAGAATTACAACTACCAGGCTTTAATACATTTAGGAAAGATAGAATTGGTAAAAAAGGAGGTGGGGTCCTTATCTATGGCAGAGATAAGTTAATTGCTTCTATGACAGACATCCAATAATTGAATAACTCGGTGAATGAATTTGTTTTGGTTAAACTGTTACTTGGTAATACTAAGCCACTATATGTGGGCTGTGTCTACCTACCTCCCTCAACAGCTGCCTCCTCCCTGAAAACGTCCACCCATACCTTGGCTGAACTTATGCCAAGGGAGTTGATCCTTAAGGGAGACTTTAACCAAAACTGGATCTCGAAAAGGGACTCTGTTTTGCAAGATCTAGTCCTTGATGCCTACCTTACTCAAGTAATCAGCCTGCCCATCAGGCATAACACCAAGTCGGGTAACCATACTCTGTTGGATTGGGCCCTAATCTCCAACTCGGAAAGGATCACTGCTGCCGGAATCTTCTCAAATTCCATAAGTGATCACTCGCCAATCTTTTGCATCAAGTCCAACAAGCTCCCTAGCTCACCACACAGGGTCTTTGTGGCTAGGGACTACTCAAAATTTAATGCTGACCTATTCTGCTCTGCCCTATCATCGGCTAACTGTGACCCAATATTGACTCTCCCCAGCATTGATGAGACGTTGGACTACTTTGCTAATGTATTCATGTCTGTGGCTAACCTGCATGCCCCTAGTAGGAAACTCAGGGTAGAAGGTAAATGCCACATGTGGCTGAGTGCTGACCTCAAGAGGCTCATGGCACAAAGGAATGAGGCCTGGGGACTAGGACTATACACAAGGCCTCTCACCTCCAGTCCAAATGGGAAAAACATAAGGCACTAAGAAAAATGTGTAAGAGAGGTGCCAAGGTAGCCAAAAAGTCACTTCCTAAGGGGTCTGCAAGACCAAAACCTGTGTGACACTAGAAAATTCTGGACACACATCAATGCTTTGCTGAAAGGTGGTGCCAGTACAGAAGATGGTGCTGTCCTGGTCGATGGCCAGTTGTCTGACAACCCTTCCACAATTGTTGAAGCCTTCAGTGACTTCTTTACTAACCTAGAAAGATATAGGCCCAGTACTTCCACTCCTTGACCAGTCTCAAATGACTCCATTACCAGTGACCCTCTCTGCCCCCAATTCCACCTTAGATTGGTCAAGGTATCAGAAGTACTGCCCCTCTTGAGGCGGATAAAACCTGACTCATCCCCTGGCTTTGACCAACTAGATCACGTCTTCCAAAAGCAGCTGGCCGGCAATTGCTCTGTCATTCACTAGACCAATAAACAGGTCCATCAGAGAAGGGTGTGTCCCTTGCAAATGGAAAGTAGCCATAGTTGTCCCTGTACACAAAACAGGGCCTTGTGGAGACGTAGAGAATTACAGACCGATATTCATTCTCTGCCCTTCTAGCTAAGCTGCAGGAGAGGCTGGTTTACAACCAGTTACAGGATTATCTTGACAACCACTGTCTCCTAGCTGACAATCAGCATGGTTTCAGAAAGGAACATGGCACTAACTTAGCCTTGATTAAATTCACTGTTGATACACTGAGTTTGACGGACAAAGGTTCCTCCTCAGGGGCCATATTCATAAATTTAAAGGCATTTGATCTTGTCAATCATGGGCTGATGGTAAGCAAGTTATAGTTCCTTGGTCTTGACCAGCTTTACACACCTTGTTCTCAAACTACTTGAAGAATAGGTTGCAGAAAGTCAAGTGGAGGGGAGTATACTCTGGCTGCTGTCTGATTACTGCTGGTGTATCCCAGGGCTATATTTTAGGCCTGTTATTTTTTACCATCTTTATTAATGACATAGGTCATAACTGTGGATCAGGGAGCCTAATACTACATGCGGATAACACAGTGGTATACTGGAGTGCTCCTAGGCCACCCACCATTGCTGCAAACCTAGCAGCTAGCTTGAACTCCCTCGAAACCTGGTTTGCATCCAACCAACTAGTTATTAATGTCAAAAAGACTAACACTGTCCTTTTTGGGACTAGTCATCTGGTCGAGCATGGGCAACACTTGCTCCCACTTAATACTGCCTTGGGGTCTCAGATAGAAGTAGTTATTAAGATCAAATATCTTGGCGTTTTTCTGGACCAAGACATGAACTTCAGACCGCATGTAGTGCACATAACAAAGGCCATGCACTAGAAACTTGGTCCTCTTTACAGGCTCAGTGATTCATTGACTGAGGATTCCAGGAAAGTAGTGGCTAACAGCACCCTACTCCCCACCCTACTTTATGGAGCCCCACTAGTGCACTTTCTCAGGGAAACTGACTACCACAAGCTGACTGTTCTTTATAATAAGATAGATCATTTTGCCATGCGCTCTCCTCCTAGGAGACATCACTGTGAAGTTCTCACTGAATTGAACTGCCCCCGGGATCTCAAACTCTCTTACCCCTTACTGTGTCTTACATTCAAACTTTCAAATGTCTACACTCCCCCCAACCTAGTAGGCCTGCTTAGCCACAAGGTTTCCTGGAGAAACCTTCACTCCTCAGGTAGAAATCTACTCAAAATCCCCACGGGTGCGCACCGACACTGGTAGAAGGTCTTTCAGGTACTTGGCACCCTATTATTAGTGCTCACTCCCTGAGCATTTGACCAAGGCCAAAACCCTGGAAGGGTTCAAAACTGGACTGAAGTGCATATACAGGAATGCAGCCAATGCAACTGTTACTGCTGAACCTATGCCCCATCCTGGATGTAAATCCTTTGCAATGACATTAATGTACAACTGACCAAATGTACCCCCGCTTGTGTTTACTAAGAGTGTTATTAAGAACCTAAGATGTTTTTCTTATTTCCTTCTGACAACTGTGTTGGCTGTTGTTAGCCTAGGTATTGTAACTAAGAATTTACTGTGACCATACTGTGTACTATGATTTCTCCCTTATACTTCTGGGTCCCCTACTGTGATTCTCTTATGTTACACATAGACACATAGATACATAGAGAGTGTCAGCAGATAAGGGCCTACGGCCCACCCAGTCTGCCTATTTGAGCTTGTAATTTCACTTTATGTTTTTCTAGAAGTCTGTTGCCCCTCTCCCCTGACCTCCAGAATTCCTTTATGTCTATCCCATGCATCCTTAAATCCCATGATTGTTTCAACTCCCACCACTTCCTCTGGCAGGGTGTGCCACTTGTCCACCAACCATTCTGGGAAGAAATTCTTCCTCACGATTCCTCTGAATCATCCTCCCTCCAACTTCATCCCATGCCCTCTAGTCCTGGAACATCTTTTTCCCTTAAAAATAGTGCATTCTTGCACCCTGTCACTCCTTGTAAAATATTTGTATGTCTCTATCATATCTCCTCTCTCCCTCCTCTCCTTCAGGGAGTACATATTCAAGTCCTTCAACCTATCCTCATAGGACTTGGGATGCAATCCATATACCATCTTTGTTGCCCTCTTCTGAACCTTCTCTACCCTGTCTATGTCCTTACGTCAGTAAGGTCTCCAGAACTGTACGCTGTACTCCAGGTGGGGCCTCACTAGTGTCTTGTATAGTGGAATTATGACCTCTATTTTCCTGCTGGTGATGCCCCTGCCTATGCATCCTAGCATCCTATTTGCTTTAGCTGCTGCCTTGTCACACTGTTTCCCTACATTGAGGTCATCAGGGATGATAACCCCAAGATTCCTTTCCTGCTTGGTGCATGCTATATCCTCATCCCCCAACTGATATATTGTTCCAGGGCTTTTGTGCCCCATATGCATTATCTTGCACTTTTTGCATTGAATTTCAACTGCCAAACCCCTGACCATTCTTCAAGGTTCTGCAGGTCCCTTCTCATTCTGTCTACACCCTCTAATGTGTCCACTCTGTTACAGAGCTTTGTGTCATCAGTGAACAGGGAAATTCTGCCTTCTAGGTTCTGCGCAATTACACTGATGAAGATGTTGAATAGGACCGGTCCTAGCACTGATCCCTGTGGTACCCCACTGGTCACTCTTCCCTCTGTGGAGTGATAGCCATTTACCACCACCCTCTGTGCCCTGCCACCCAGCCAGTTACCTACCCAACGCACTACTGTCCTGCCTACACCCATATTCCCCAGTTTCTGTAATAGCCTTTTATGTGGCACAGTGTCAAAGGTCTTGCTGAAGTCCAGTTAGGCCACGTCCACTGCCTTCCCCTGATCCACCTCCCTTACTGTGATTCTTTTACATGGCTTATCTATTTTGATGTATATATCTTTTACATTGTATGTACTATATTTATTGTATGTAACTAATTCCGGGTCACCCCTGAAAAAGGAACCTCTGGTCTCAGTGGGTTTACCCAGTTACCAAAAGGCTAAATAAAAATATATAAATAAATTGTTTTTACTAGCTATAAAGCCTCTTGCAGCTGCTATAAGACAGCATCCTACTATTACAGGTATTATGGCAGGTGATCAAGTTTAAAGAATGCGCTTCTGGACAAGGTGGATGATTAACTTGCCCCCTTATTGAACATATTACAAAACTTTACATCTCTTTCCGGATTGAAACTAAATCAATCTAAGACCAAAGTTCTGCCCTTAAATCAATATTGTTATCTCCTACAATTTACTAACCTGCAACTCAGATGCGCCCCAGATTCCATGACCTATTTAGAAATTAAGATAACACCCAACGTGTGCTAATTTTGTGATCTGAACTTTAACTCCCTGCTCCCCAAAATGATAGATGGAAAACATTACAACTGTCCATGGTGTGCAAAACTGAAGAAATAAAACTTATCACTGGTCCCAAACTGTTCCACTTGATCTCTTATTTACTGTACCAGTACTGATCCCAGATAAAGGGTTCGATAAGATAGATAAAATGATAGGTCAATTCTTATGGGAAGGACAAAAGCCCTGTTACAGCAGAACTAAACTACATTCTCACTAGCACTGGCGGGGGTAGAACCTCTCCTGGTTTAAAGAATTCTGCTGGGCCTTCAAAGTTGTTCAAAGCATTAAATGTCTTAACACAGTAGGACGTCTACCTCCCTTATGGACCTTAATGGAAACCAATCTCCAAGGACTGACTAATCCCTCTGCCTACCTTTTTACAGATGTCCCCCCCCCCACACACACAGAAATCAAACCTTGCTTGCTAATCTACGCACAGATCAAGGATAAATGGTATACTATTACATGGTGACACAATTAGTGTGCCACAATTAGGGTGATGAGAAAAGGTTGTGAGTGACAAGAATATGCTGGATTTCACCGTTCCCTGCACTCACACCGATTTCGACATCGACATTCTTCTCCTCCGGTTCACTCATGCTCGGACCCAGAGGAAATTATATTTAGAGTTGGGGGTGCAAGGGGCATTGGGGGGGTGGCAAAGCCCCCACAAATACTAACTCTTCTCCCCTGGTATCACTTGCCATCATGGCTGGGTTGTAGTGGAATGTGTGGCCATGGTCACTGCGGGCAACATGTTTCTGGCACCCTAATTTATGGCGAACAGATTCATGTCACAGTGCAGTGGTGAACCGGGATAAATTATCAGACCAAATGGCACAGGCCAGACAGTACTGGTCCAATGTTTTAGGAATGCATATTACTGTGGAAAAATACTGTAGCTACAGTGTTGGAAAACTGCTCGTAATCCAATTAAAGACCCCAAGAGCCAGCTTATTCAAAATAAAGTGCTGCACTGTTAGTACTGTACACCCATTGTCCTCTATGCTGCTCAGGTCATATCTGCTCACCATTGTTGGAGATGTACTCAGCCTGATGGAGATCTTTATCACCTACTATGGAATTGCCCAGCCATTAAACAATACTGATCTGACATACTAACAGTCCTGTCCAACATATTGGAAAAAACAATCCCATCCTCTCTGGAACTTTTTCTGATTGGTTTGGACTTGGGCGCTGTTTCTCACTATAAGAAACACGAGACCTAATAGTACAGGACAATGTTGTGGCTAAAAGACTACTTTTACACAACTGGCGCACACAAACTATACCTTCAAAAAATGAATTTCTAACAGAATTCACCCAGCTAAAGACCTATGATCATCTTTCACACAAAATTAGTAATGCTATGAATAGACACATCACTTCTTGGAACCCTTTTTACTCATTAACTAGGATCTGCAGCTTATCCATTATATAGGGAAATGGGCAGATTAGGTGGGCTAAGAGGTCCTTATCTGCCATCGAATTCTTTGTTTCTATGTTTCCATACAAGTACACCTTGTCCTCTGGGATTCATACCTGTGGAGTGAATTCCTTTTCTCCTCTGAGACAGGGCATGGGCTAGGATATACTCTGTCACACTACTATTCATGTGGTCACCCACTGATTATCCTTCATTGGTTGCTCTGGTACCACCTCTCTATCTACCTTCTACAGATTTAATGTGTCTCTCACCATACCTAGAGCCAGTCAAATGTTTTCCTGTATATAGTTATGAATAATCAGCTTCCTACTGTGCATAAATCCAGTAGCATATTATAGTATATGGTTAGAGCTTATTGTATATGGAAAACGATTGTTTTCCAAATGTTGTTGTAGGGCAGTTCAAAGGTCAAAAAAGCTGTTGTACTATTGTTGTGACATCACACCGATAGTACAACAACTTTTTACCCTTGACCTGCCACCTGATTGGCTCAGCGGAGGCTCTCTGATAAAAAAATAAAATAAACATGGCAGCGCAATTTAGCTGTAGCAAGGCAGCGGCACCACTGACAATTGAATTCGGAGCCGGGACATGGAGAGCCATACATGGCTCCATTTCGGAAAAACACATTTTTTTTTTCTAATTTTAAAACTAAGCACTGTGGTGAAGTTAAAGTTAGAAGCTGGACCAGATGGAGCAGGAGTGGCAGCGGGGGGGGGGTCGGGAGCGAGCAAGAGCACCAGGAGGAATGGAGCAGCACCCACAGCAAGTAATTTCAATAAAATAATGAGAAACAAACCAAAAAAAAAAACATATACTATACAAAACAGTGGATGGCTGAACATCCACAACTAGGGTTGTGTTTCCATCTCGGGGAGTTGATGACATCAATGAGACCTCTTGAGCTTCACTCTCGAGGTCTCTATGATGTCATCAACTCCCTTGATGGAAACACAGCCTTGTTGTGGATGTTCATCTATCCACTATTCTATATATAACGTTCAAAAGACATATCTCATACAGGTCTCTAAATGTCCTGTAACTAATGTATCAGCACTATGTTTATGCATAGCTATATGCCTTCTATGCTGATATATCTGAATAGTAAAATGTATAGGTTTATGTCACAAAAATGTTTGATTGTATGTACCTGTATTTTGCTTTATCTTATGCCGTACTGGAAATATGCATAGCTCTGTACCTGATGTTGTGTTGCTTTTGTGTTGACTGAAACATCTCAATAAAAAGTTTAACTACAAAGACATTTTTTTTTCCAAAAAGATTCCTGTTTATGTTTCTTGTTGATTTTATCTGGCTGGTAGAAATATTGTAGTACCATGTTAAATTACTGTATAGCTGCAGTTTTGAAAAACTATACTCTGTCCTGATGTTTTTTGTTTAATTTTGCAAATACAAACAAAGTATATCCTATCTAAAGTGAGTTTTAACTGTTTTATACATAACCGATAATTGAGTTGCTTTAGCATTGGAATAATAAATAGTCTGTCAAAATAGTAATGCACTTGATGTGGGGACACATTTGAAGTTTTATTTCTGTAGAGTAATTTAGCTTCCTTTTTCCCCTTTTCCTAAAGTTTGAGGTTTTATTTCAAGTTATTGTATCCTAGCCAGTCACTCCTGGATGCAGTTCAAGATGGCTCCTTTATCTAGAAGGTGAGATTGTTGACTAGGGATCAGGCAACTTTGAACCTAGTACTGACAACCTGTGACCATGTCAGGGGCATCAGCATGACTGAGCCCCTGACAGCTGTAATTACTATTAAGCATGGTTTCAGCTTAACTTGGGAAAGGAAATATTGAACACCTGTGTTCTGTATTCCAAGGGCTGACTTCACCAAAATGGGAGAGCATCAGAGTCAGCATCTGGCCAAGCCTGGGGAGGGGGCATTATGGGGTATAGAAGAAAAATGGTTTATAATTAGGGAAGGGATCCTGAAGTCACCTACTTCTCTGTGAAGCTGAAGGACAAGAAGAACAAGTAGAAGAAACCCCTCTGGTTTACAGGGGACGTTGTAAGTGCAGTGATGGAAAAAAGGGATTCCTACAAAAAATACTGGAAGACACAGCAAGAGGAACACTGAGTGGATTACTTGCCTACACTGGAAACAGCACATAGGGAGGAAGGTAAGGACAAGGCAGGGGCTAAGTTGAGAAATGTAGAGGAAGTCAAGGATGGTGACAAAGTAGGATGAAGGAGGAAACTGTCAAACATAAACAGGAACTGAGTAGGTGGAGGGCAGTAGAGCAAAGGAAGAAGTATTGAACAGATATTTCGGCTCAGCATTTGTCAAGGAGAAGGATGGACCTACACTACAGGGTAGGGTATGTAATGGGGTGAGGCAGATGTGTGAGGAACCAATCATAGCTGACAGGGTCATTAAGTGACCAATAGCGCAGAAGAAAAATTTCCAACTTTCACTACTAGGCTTTATAGCCTGTTACCTTATATCAACAACAGTTCATATAAGGCAGTTTTAGAATTTTTGCAGCACCGCTATTTGGGAGGGGAGGGATCATAATTCGGGCCAAACCAATGGCCAGGAGATCCCTTCCACATCCTGGTTTTTTAGTCCCACACCCACACTCAGACGTTTTATGATATCTAACCAGGGAGAGCATGGGGGCATGCCCCATTGTTGTCTATGTAGGTAATTTTAGAAACAATTTTGAAACTGTTAGAGGATTTTGTTTTGATTTAAATGAAAGCCACTGCTCAACTGATAGGGACCCTGACAGTTGATCGGTGGTTTTCATTTTTCTTCAAGTTTGTTTAATCATTTAGAAACATGTATTGCCATCCTCCCCATAAGCTTCTATGGGGAATGCCACCATGCTCTCCCTGTTTAGATGTCACAAAATGTTTCAGCACGGGAACAGTGCCAGTAGACCAGGAAGTGGAAGGGATTGCCTGGCTGTACATTCAGTTTCAGTTACAGTATGATCCCTTCCTTCCTGCACAGGACCGCATAAAAAATTCTACATTTTGCTGGAAAAGTCCAGTATAGACATAAGGTTATGGGCTGTGAAGCCCAAAACAGAAAAAAAAAATCAAAGGATACTGTAATAGTTTCAAAATCATTTCTAAAATTACCCCCCCCCCATAGATTGCAGTGGGGCACACCCCCACACTCTTCCTGATTAGATATCATAAAATGTCTGAGCGCTCAGTCGGAAATGGAGAACCAAGAAGTGGGAGGGCAGCTGTTGGTCCAGCTTGAATTATGATTCCTTCTTTCCTGAACTGGGGTGTTGCAAAAATTCTGAAATTGCCTTAGATGAACTATCACTGATATATGGTAACAGGCTATAAAGTCCAAAATCAAAACAATAAATGTTGGAAATTTACTTCAAGATAAATCTCCTGGGCCAGATGGTGTGCACCCTTGAATGCTAAGGGGTCTAATAGCAGTTCTGGCAGTCCCCACTAGCTAAGCTGTTCAGTAGCTCCCTAGACACAGGCATGGTACCACGAGGGCAGAGAACAGTGGATGTAATGTCTTTGCATAAGATCAGGGTGAAGGATGAGCAGGGAAGCTACATGACAGTTTGTTTCCAGTCATTGGCAAGTTGATTGAAACCATTCTTAATGAAAGGTACATTGAGTTTCTTAAGGCAAATGGACTCCACACTGATGGGCAACATGGGTTTGTGACAGAGAAGTTTTACCAAACAAACTTGATCAATTTCTTCAACTGGATCACAAAGACAGTCGATAAGGGCCAGGCAGTAGACATACAGTACCTGGATTTTAGCATGACCTTTGACTCGGTCTCATGTAAGAGACTGATCATGAAGTTGGATGACCTGGGAGTAGGCAGTACCATGACTAGATGAGTAGCAAACTGGTTAGGGTGGAGAACCAAGAGAGTGGAGAGTGGCATGAAATATTTACAGTAGGTATGAGGGAAGTTATCAATGGGGTACCTCAAAGATTGGAACTCAGGGTGGTGCTGTTCAACATGTTTACAAATGACATTGGGGATGGCATTAAGGGGACAATTTTCCTTTTTGCAGATGACACCAAGTCCTGTGGGAGGGTAGACACAGAGGATCTATCAGGGACTTGAGGGAAGACCTAGAAAGGCTGGAGAGATGGTCTGGAATCTAGCAACTGGGGTTAACAGTCCCTAGCATCCCATTCTATGCTCTCCATTATCGCATTCCTGTGTCAAACAATCCCTACTGTCCAGAGACACTCCCCACCCTTAACATTTCCCAAGCACTTCCTAGTATCTAATGGTCTTAACTCCCCACCCCAAGGCAGCCACAAGCACAGACCTACCACTACCACAACTATAACTAAACTACCACTCTGGGGCTGGCAGTATAGCCTAGAGGTTAGAATAATGAGCAGTGAATGAGCTTGGTACATCCAGCAGAGCTGTATTTCATTCATACAACCTCCACTTGCATACTGTTTGACTCTGAGCAAATCACTTAACCTCCCTAGTACTTCCAGGTAACCCCTGAAAACAGGCACATGTGCCTACTGGACCTTATCCAGTTACCAAATAATAAAAATAAATAAATAACTTCCTTGCACAGCTGCCACCTGGATTTCAGTATCGCAAACCACAGAGTAATAAATACATTCAGTATATCACGGATTATGACAATGGAAATCAGCTGGCATCCAGCAAAGATCAATCAATCAATCTTTATTTTACCAGGCGGAAACATCATTGAGCAACACTCATTTACAAGATGGACCTGAACAGTAGTACAATAAACATTAACATACAAAAACAGTCATATAAGGACTTACAATATAAAGGATGCACAAAGGTATGTGTAATAAGAGCCATAGGCAGTTGTACAATTTCATGAACAGAGTACTGCAACAGCATTCAATGTATAAAGCTATAAGTATATATATATATATATATATATATATATATAGATACAAGGAGAAAAGAAGCATACAATATTTTTAGAGGCATACACATTTTGAAGCAACAATGATAATGAAGTCAACAATAAGTACCAGACATTAGAGATGTGTAGGGTGCTTGAAGAACTAATCCCTCAGGTTTGATTTGGCTGACAAAGCTAGATACTGAGTGGAGGCAGGGTACAGGAAACAAAAGTGTAGGTGCAACTACAAGTCACAAGAGGCTGTGTGGAAGCAAGGTGCAGGGAGCAGAAACTAGGTACAACCTCAAAGCTCAGTGGGTAGGCAGGGCTGCACAAGGGATGGCAGAAGTAATCTACTGGACCGAGGGGAGTAGAGCCTAGTAAATTGCATTAAGTGGAGGTGTAGGCATGGTCAGGGTGGGAGAGAGGGTTGGGGTGGCAGAAGCCAGAGCAGCATGGGTTTAGGTGTAGCAATTGCAAGGAGACTTGATGACTTACCTGAGGTGCATTTTGAAAGAAGTTAAGCTGGTAAGATTAGAGAGTTTAAGGAACTTTTGGAGGTGATTCCATAAAGTGGGAAGGGCATGACTTAATGAATGTGATCCAACATGTGTTCTGACTTGGGGAACTTCTAGTGAGATGTGTGTGTATCTCCTGAGAGAGTAGGTCCCTCATGCAGTAGCTAAGAGATTGCAGGTGTATTCAGGGAGTTTATTGGTCAGGCATCTGAATGTCCAGATTGTTGCATTTTTCAGTCTTCTTGTCTTTAGTGAATGCCAGCCCAACAGGGAGTAGAGGAAGCAATGGTGAGTGCTATAAGTAGCATTGATTTATGAACCTAATGGCCCTGTGTACAAGGTGTCTAATGTAGCCAATGCAGAACTAGGGACATGACAATATATGATGTCAACGTAGTCCAGGAGCGGTAGAAATGTTGATTGTAAATATGAGTAACATTTGGTTACCTGTTTCCTTCTTCAAAAAGGTACATGCTATCATATCAGATTTTTTATGGTTAAATAAGAGTCTCAAAAGGGCGTATAATAAGCTTGTTTTACCTAAAGGGAAGGGGGGACTCAAGTTACCTAATTTGCTATATTATTATTTAGCCAGCCACCTATATAAAATAGGAAGATGGATGTCCCTAACTTCTAATAATATAGGAAACATATACTCTCCCATTTGGACACAAATTGAGAGGGAAATATTTGCTGGCACCAGGATATCCCCAATGGCGGCATTATTTGTGCCTCATAAAGCATTGCCAGAAGTGATCAAACAGTCAACAATTGGAGTGTCTATCAAAGTCTTTGCCCAGGTGTGTGCCTGCTTAAACATCTCCCCAAATAAAGATGTAGCACAGGTAATCATAGACAATCCCAACCTCAGGTTGGGGGACTCTATGATAACGAGGAGTTGGATGCCCCAACTGCAGGGCCTACAAGTAGTGGATTTTTATCAAGATGGTGGCCTAATGCCACATGTAGCGATTGTAGATAAGCTTCAGGCTCAGGTTAAGTGTAACTTGAAAGTTTTCCAATTGCGTCATCTGCTTCAATAGAGATTTGGGGAGGTGTGTCTTCCTACTAGATTAACTGATTTGATGGAGCAGTGTGTAATGTTAGCTAACTGACCGCATGGCATCTCACTGATATATAACTGCCTCCTAGATACTATCCATCCAGATGTGCTACCAGCATCTACAGTTTGGAATGAGCTCATTCCTAACCATGGAGCCATTTGGTCGGAGATATGGAGAGATATGCATAAGTACATTACGCAGGACAGGCTTAAGGTCACACAATTTCAAGTATTAAACAATATGTATTTTACTCCATGCAAGTTAGCTAAAATGGGACGAGGGCAATCCTCCTGATGCATTAGGTATGGCCAAAGTGAAGGGACAATGTTGCATATCTTTTGGGCGTGTGAGAAAATTGCACCACTATGGACAAAAATTCAATCCCAAATGGACCCCTTGCTAGGACTAGGGCAATATTTTACTCTGAAGATATGTATATTGGGGGATTTATCCTCTATCGTTGTCAGGGAAAGGAAGTTTCATATCTCCCTCATATCAATGGTGGCCAAAAAGTTAGTTCTCAAGCATTGGTGGGACCAAACCACTATTTCATACAAAGAGTGGTTATATGAGGTATCCTTTTGTCTCAGGACAGAGAAGATGATTGCTAGTCTGCGTAACAATCCAGGGGGGGTTGACAAGAAGTGGGGTAAGGTATATGCACTTTATCTGCATTAGTTGGCAGCTATGGCTCATGCTCTCCAATTTAATTGACTGGTTACCTCTTTGATGGGATGTATTTAGAACAGTGGGTCTGGCTTTAGAAATTATGGGATCGCTCCAGCGGGGGTGGGGGAAGGCAGGAGGGGAGGGAGGGGGTAGTGGGGTGAATATATATGTGTCAATGTTCTGGTCACACTGTAACAAGTATTGGTGTGAAAATTGTGTAAAATTCTCTAAATAAAAAAAAAGAAAGGTTGATTGTACCAACCTGACTTTGGCATCATAAGTGAGGAGGTGTTTGATTCGGAATAAGAGACCCAATCTTTGCTTTAGTTTTTTTGCAAGCTCATCAATATGCACAAAGAAGGTGAGTTTGCAATCAATCCAGAAACCCAGATATTTGAAATTTTCCATGGATTCCAAAATTTCTCCTAGAGCTGTAGATATCTGTGGTTTAGACGCTGCGGAGTGGTGTAAGATATGATTAGATTGCGGGGATAGGAACATAGACTTGGTTTTATTAGCATTAAGCAGCAGTTTTAGTTGTCGGATATTACGCTATAGGATATTGAAATCATGCTGCAAGGCAGTACTAGTTTATTCAATGGTAGGCCTGGAGACATAGATCACTGTGTCATCTGCAAAAAGATGAACATTTGCATTACGTTTACCGGCATTAAGGTCGTTTATGTAAATCGCGAAAAGGAGTGGCCTCAGTATAGACCCTTGGGGGACTCCCCTCAATAGTGACTTGAGGGGGAGAGGTCACTTGCAGCTCTTACTTGCTGCTGACGGCCAGTTAAGTAACACTGGAACCAACTCAAGGCTAATTCCTCCAGGCCTATCTTATGCAGCTCATTTAGTGATAGATCATGGTCTACCGTATTGAAGGCCTTGCTCAGGTCTAGGAATACAGCACCCATGTGCCTTTTGGAGTCCAAGACTAGATGCCAGTTGTTGGTTACATTTGCAAGAGCTGTTACTGTGCTATGATTAGGTCAGAAGCCTGATTGTATAGGGTTGAGTTTTCTAGAGAATTCAAGGTAATCGTGGAGCTGAATGTTGATGATTTTTTCAGGAGTTTAGATAGTATAGGTAAGAGGGGTATAGATCTATAGTTATTGAGATCACAGGGGTCTCCTGATTTGTGGAGTGGAACGACATGCGCTGTTTTCCATAGATCAGGGAGAATGCCTTGCAAGAGGGACAGGTTAAACAAGTGGGTGATAGGAGCGGTGAGTACTTGGTAGCCTAGTTTCACGTAAAAAGGGTCGATTTGATCTGCTCCAGCACTTTTCTGAGGATCTAGAGCTAGTAGCAAATCCTCAACGTCTTTGAAGGGTGCTGGATGGAAACTGAACCTGTCCTCGAAAGGAGTAGTCACTTGTTCTGTCATGTCCAAGGCACTACAGTTGTGGAGCAGTCTACTAGCAGGTGACGTGTCGAATGCTAGACCAGCTGTCACAAAATGATTGTTAAATGCATTAGATGTTAGATGGTGAGTGTAGGGTTTGTGCAAACTGTTATCTGAGTGGAGGAGTGACTGGGTTGTTGTTGGTGCGCAGGTGGTTGCAGCACAAAACCTGAAATTATTTTTTTTTTCCGTAAAACAGATAATTTCCATTTGCCCCTCTCTGCAGTTTTAAAATTACTATGAAGTTGGAGAGTTTGGAGAGCTTATTAGAAATGTACATGGAAATTCTCAGCTCCTTAGGTAAAGAGGCAGTCAACTTGTAAGTGGCCAAAAATCATGACTGACCACTTATGTGCCTCTCAACCCTAACTATCGTGGTGCCACCACACAGCCATTATAGGCAAAGCAAGGTAAGGGTAATTTTATTCCTATAGCGCCCTTTCCTGAAGGCTCAGGGCACTTTACAATAAATACAATAAAACTTCATAACAGCTGTTTATTTATTGAAATTTGTTAACCAAGTGAGCCCACTGAGACATTGTGTCCCTTTTTTTTAGGGGCAACCCAAAGTTAATTATATTCAATAACAGTTTACATACTGAGACAGATGAGAAGTATAAGTAAGATGGACACCAACTTAAGAAAAAGGTGGGCTGAAGTAAGATCGCATTACACTCATATGCTGTATAAAGATTTAGTGCAAGCAACCCCATATCTGGGATAACATCACAGGTGAGAAGTACTGGGTACATGTGCACTAGTTTCAGTATTTTTTTAAACAGGGTTAAGAATTCGTAATAGTAGAACCTGTTACTTAAATTAGGCAGAGAAATAGTGGGTAAGTGCTAGGAAACATATCTAAGTCATCTGTTGCAGCTGCACCTACTTAACACTAGTGAATGAGATTTCAATGCACCTTTGACTGCTTATAAGGAAGTACAATTTGACACTGTAGGTGGCTGGCTGTTCTGAAGGGTAGGAGCAGAAATAGCAAGGGACATATCACCAGCATAAGTTCTAGACCTTGGGATCTCCAAGGTGGAGCAAGCAGATTGTCTAAGCACCCACTTATGGGTCTTGTATAGAAGTAGCCCATTGAGGCTGGGAGGTGCAGCTGTTTTGATTGTTTTAAAGGCAAGGCAGATAGCATAGTAACAGGCAGCGAGCAATTAAATCATAAATATCAGCAATAATTTAAAATGTCACAGATAGGCTTCAGAAAAAAGACACGTTTTTAGATTTGTCTTAAAGGCCCCGACTGTGCGGGCAGATCTGATATGTTGTGGCAAAGCATTCCATAATGTAGGTGCCAAAACACAAAATGCTCTGTTCCCAGACTGTTGCAACCTACATAAAGGGACAGACAGCAAGCCCACATCAGAAGAGCAGAGGGAGCGAGTTGTGTGGCTGGGAACTAGGAGGTCTTTTAAGTAGTCTGTTCCCAAACTGTGTAGGGCCTTGAATGCTGTCAAGCATATCCTGAGGGTTATGTGTCACACATAGGCAGCTAGTGCAATACATGCAAAACTGACATAATATGATCCCAACAAGAGGAGTACACAATCAGTCGGGCTGTAGCATTCTGGACTAGCTGGAAGCATTGCAACAAACCTCCGGATAACCCTAGGTGTAAAGAATTATACGAGTTGAGTCTAGAGGTGAGAAAGTCATGAACTCTCATCATCAGGTCATGCGTGGCTAGATATGGCTTAATCCTGGTGATATTATGGAAAGGATAAAAGCCAGCCTGGACAATGGCTGACAACTGTTGATTGAGTGTCAACTTGCAGTCCAGGAGGACCCCGAGATTCTTAACTGTATCTAGAGCTCTGCCAGGTAGACCACCCAGTGAAAAACATAAAGTTATTCCACTTGTTTTCACTGGACCCTGCCTGCCCAACTCAACAGTTGTGAGCTCCATCTTACTCAGGTTAAGACATATCCGGTTAGATGCCATCTGACCATTAATTTCAGCGAAGCACTTCTCCAGCAAAGAGACTGCATCATGTCCACGAGAAGTGTCAGACAGGTAAAGCTGAGTATCATCTGCATAGCAGTGAAACTCAATGCCATACCATCTAATGATGTCACCCAATGGCAACACATACATTGAAAACAACATGGGAGCAAGGACTGAGCCCTGCAGAACTCGAAAGGAGAGTGCCAAGGCCCTGGAAAGAACATTTCCAAGGTCTCTGCTGCATCCTCCCAGTTATGTAATAGAGTTTTTCCTACCAATGATATTTCCAAATAGTTGACAAACAGAACAACAAGATTGAAATATGACATTCATCATAATAAGACTAAAAGATACTGAATGATGGGCAGGTGCTCATTGACCTGTATCATAACATACAGACATGATATCATTAGCGACAAGCAAAAGCACTTCATCCTATAGATAATAACATTACTCAGTAATCACAATATCGCAGAAGGTGAGAGCCAAACATTTTCCAGTAACCTAATCTACAGCTCACAAATACATACGGTGCTGTTAGGCTAGGTAGGCAACTGAGTCCACACCATAGTCAACACATCTGATACAGCACTACACTGTATCCTACCACTCGATGGAATACAAAAACATAGACAGTTTGAATAGATTGTTATACTGCATATCCAAAATAGATTACTAACCCTAAACCCACATATTACACCACTGACTATTGTAAATATAGACACAGAAACACTAACAGCAGAAAAAGACCAATGGTCCATCCAGTCTGCTGAGAACACCCTTTCAAACCCTGTATTGTTCAAATAGAGTTATAGCCGATGCTATCCACCCCCATTTAATGAAATACAAAAATATAACCAGTTTGAATTATATACCAGTATGATTTATATTATATATATAATTTTATATACAAAATACATTACTAACTCTAAACCCACATATTACACCACTGACTATTTATACACACAGAAACATTGACATTGATGGCAGAAAAAGACCAATGGTCCATCCAGTCATGCCATAACACCCAATCAAACCTCAGTATGTATTGTTCGAACAGAGTTCTAGCCCATGCTATCCACCCCATGTTACCCACATTAAATGAAATACAAACACATAACCAATGTGAATAGATAATTATATATCCAAAATATATTACTAACCCTAAACCCACAGATTACACCACTGACTATTTATAAACATAGAAACACAGACATTGATGGTAGGAAGAAGACTACTGGTCCATCCAATCTGCTCATAACACCCTATCAAACCCCAAAATGTATTGTCCAAATAAGGTTCTAGCCCACACTATTCACCACCATGCTCCCTGTCTTATTGCTGCCGCCCTCAAACGACCATTAGGCCCTTCACTCTACCGCAGCCATGCTTGTGACGTTTGTTGTTGCCCAGCTGCTTTAATTCTTCTGCCAGTTCTCTGTGAGAGACAGTATTAAAGGCCTTATTCAAGTCCGCTTATCCTACACCAGCTGGCTTATTGCCACTGAGTGCTATGTTTATTGATTGATCAGAAAATGCTAAAAAGGTTTGTTAAGACAGGTCTTTCATTTGTAAACCAGTGTTATGTATTGTCTACTAAGTTGTTGCCTCCAAGGAAATTCTGGAATATTTTCTTTATAATGGCTTCCAAGATTTTACATAAAATAAAAGTTAATCTAAAGGTTCTAAAATTAGGTACTTCACACCTCGTTCCCTTTTCTTAGATAGAGCTTACAAGTGCATCTGTCTAATCTCTTGGTACTGATCCATCGCTAATGAGTGGTTAAAACTGTGATTGCTCTTGCCAGTTCATTGCTGAGTTATTTAGAAATTCATTTTATGCATGTCAACATGGTCTTGTGATTTAATTGGGTCTAAGTTCTTAAACTTTTTTTATATCTTTAGTTTCTATTTTGTAGAATTCTGGAGACTGGGCGGTGGCTCTTATTGTTGGAAATTTCACAGGCAAGACTGAACCCAAGTGGAAGAAGCTGTTTAAAATTTCAGCTATCTCCATCCCATTAGCACAGACTTTAGGCTCCGATATTCAAAAGGTAAGAATGGCATTAACTATGTTAGTGCTGCTGTAACTGAGAATAGTGCTTACTGAATGTGTGGGCGACATCACTGACCCAGCAGCACACTCACACAGAATGTATATCTACAACCATGTAAATGAAGGATCCCTTGTGCATACAAGGTAAATACAAACATATTGGCAGTGCTAAACAGCCAGCATCACAGCGCTGTTTAATGCTTCCAAAACCCTACCTTATCCCTGTGCATGTTAGCCCCCTGATTGCCACTTCTGGCAGCCTGAGTTCCCATCCCCATACTTCATTGCACAGTACATATGTGTGGTAATACACCACAGCATCTTGGCTATCATGGGCTCATCTCTGGACACAAGAACATGCATGCCATTGCAAAGCAGTGTCTATATGGTGCAGTGGCAGTACAGCACAGCACAGCACAGTAATACACCATCAACTAAACAGACAGGCCAGTCAATACCCCCCTTATTAGTATGTGAGATATCCCAATGCTGTACTGTGGACCTACACCCTAATGGCTGCCCCGAATGTCAGATTGACCCCCTTCCTCCTCTCCCAACCACTCAGGTCCCCCCCCCCACACACACACACACACCCCTCACCACCACCACTCACCAGGGCAATTCACTACAGAGATAAAAGGATGGTGACCAGCATATCCCCACAGCACACCACCTTAGCCAGCCACCATCTGAATGACAGGCAGTGATTATGCACCTACTGTACACGTACAATTTATATGTCCTTCAGAAGGTGGCTAGCTGAGGTGGTGAGCAGTGGGGGCTGTGCTGGTTGCACTCTCTATGACCTTATAGCAGATTGTAAATGTTTATTGAGGGTGGTAGCGAGGTGGAGGGATGTGAGCAGGTGGGATGGGATTGAGGATCGGTCTTACATTCAAGAGTGGGGGTGTGGGATCCACATTCCAACATCAGGGTATATCACATACTACTAAGGAGAGTACCAACTGGTCTGTGCATTTAGTGAATGGAGTATTATTGTGTTGTACTACCACTGTACCACATGAATGGTTCTTTGCAATGGAATGGATGCAGTTGTGTCTGGAGATGGTTCCTTGGTGGCTAGGATGCTGTGGTGTATTACTGTATATTTACTCTACACCCAGGTATGGATGGCGGGAATTCAGGTCACTAAGAGTGAAGATCAGGATGTGGAAGCAACCATCTCTGCACAATGCTGCTTTGTTGCCTGTACAGTGGCACTGTGGTGCATACTGATGTGCCCATAATGGACATAATGGGCTTGCTAATAGCTCTGAGCACCATGCATGTCCAGTGGATTCATTAGCATGTAGGAGCCCTGTCACTGTCTCGTTTGGGACACTCTGTCGTCATTTGGCTCTTCTGGGCCATGTTAAGTCAGGGGCTGTGTCAGTGCAGTGTATAGTTACTATGCACTGTGCTGCATAGCCCCATATTTAGACAGCACACTCTGGTTAAAGACTGCTGTCTGAATATAACCCCAGACTTGACCATGCCCTAACTGCTGTTCAGTGTTCCCATCTGCATGGTGACATGGAATATGGTGGCCTTTGTTATTGCTAGTGAATGGACCCACATTTTTATAGATCTGTCTTTTAGACATAACGTATTTAAAGAACTTTTTTTGTCGAGTTCCTCTAGCTATTCTTTCTTCAGCCTATTTGTTTTCATTCTTCATTAGCTCTTTTACAGTAATTTCTTTGCTTATATAAGTGTTCAAAAGTTTAGAAACATACAACAAAACATAGAATTTGTCATCAGAAAAGGCTCACTTAACCAACCCAGTCTGGCAGATGGTCCCCACCTAGTCAGTCTCTGCTTTCCTATGTATTAATATTCCTCAATATCTGTCCCATGCATTCTCAAAGCTTCCTATGTTTTTGCCTTCACCATTCTGCTGACAGTCTTTTCCAGGTTTCCACCACTCTTGCAGTGAAATAGTAATTCCTCACATTCCTTTTAAATTCCCTCCCTCCAGCTTCATTGCATGCCCTCTAATCATGCTGTTTCTCATTTGAAAGAGAACCTCCACCCTAAACTCCGTTCACCCCATGAGTAGTGCTGGGTGAAGTGGCCAAAAGTTGCTCTGTGAAGTAATTCGCTGAGTAATGCAGAATCCGCAAACGTAATCGGCAATGCAAAGTGGAGTACTACGCGTCATAATGAGGAATGCGAAGTCCATTGAAACCAATGACTTTGCATTATTCCACCTTCCCCAAACTACTTCTCTACCCTTGATTTCAATGTACTTGGCATCACTTCACCTTGTACTTGAGCTTCATGATGAATTCTGCAGTGATTCATGGGATTGCAGGTCACATGGGCTCTAGATTGTTCTGCACAGCCTCAGTTCTGTGTAGTGTGTGTGCAGTGGTAGCTGGAGACAGTCTGCTTTCAAAGCTCTGTGATTCAAATCCTCTAAAAGCTGTTAAAAACGCCTTTTTGAGTCTTTTTTTTTTGCTCAAAATTTAGTACATTGATTGTAGGAAACCCTCCAGTGCTCATATCATTGAGTGTTTATTGTTTGTGTGTGGATTTTGAAAGTTAATGTAAAACATTCAGTCTGTGTACTGTGAACTGTGCTTCGAGGGAGGGGCATATCTGTGGTGTAGATAGATTAACTGGAAGAAAAAGGCAGTCTTTCTGTTTTTGTTATATTTTTCTTGTATAACTGTTAATCTACACATAGTAATATTTTAAGTATTTCTTGAAATTTTTTTGTTGATTGTTGTGGTGCAGCAGAGTATAATTTCAGTTTGTTTAAAACATTTGGTTATATTACTAAAGGTTTCAATTTCTTTGCATTACTTGTAGTGTGTGTGTGTGTGAGTGTGTGCCATGCATGCCATCAAATCAGACACCTTTTATTGTGCCACAGAGTAATTGTAGCAGTGTGAACCTGCTATCCACTGCACCTGCATGAATTTTTTGTACTGCTTTGTGATATCTTTACTGGTAGTGGACTGTTACTACCGTGCACTACCCCCCAACCGGCAAAAGTCATTCTTTTCCAGATTTGGATTTGTGATTTGTGAGCACTGGTTAGGTGTTGTGCCTTTGCGTCTTCATCTCTTGAGTGTGCAGTGCAATCTTAATCTGTCTGAGCGTTTGCAGTACACCATTAATTCTGGGAGACTTTGCATTTCTTTTTACGCTCTCATTTCACTTCATCAGCACTGGGGAATTTTCTGGACAAAAGACAATAGCATTTTGGGGATGCACATTAATTCTGGTGACTGTGTGTGACCACTGCGCGCATGACTGAGTGCACCATTAATTCTGGGAGACTTCATCTCTTGTTAAGCTCGCATTTCACTTCAACAGCACTGGGGAATTTTCTGGACCCAAGACAGTAGCATTTTGGGGATGCACATTAATTCTGGTGACTGTGTACGGGGTGACTGCCAAAATTGTTGTCACTTCACCTCACTTTGCGTTAAGACGGCATGACAATGCAAAGTAATAATTACAAGGCAAAGTGAACATTTCATTTGGCCACTCAACGTAGTGGAATGACTATGCGAAGTGCCCACTTTGCGGGCACTTCGCCAGAGAAATTTAAATTAGTTGCATCTCTACCCATGAGGTACTTGTTGGTCTTTATCTTGTCTCCTCTCACTCTCCTCCCCTCAACTCTCTTCTAGGGTGTATATGTTGATATCCCTCAGTCTCTCTTCATTGGGTTTTGATGCAACCCATGCACCATTTAGTTGCCCTTCTCTGGACTGTCTCAACCCTGTCTATGTCCTTTCTGAAGTGCGGTCTCCAGAATTGGACACAATACTCTAAGTGGGGTGTCATAAGCGAGTGATACTGTGGCAACATCATCTCTCTCCTCCTGTTAGAGATACCTCTACCTATACATCCCAGCATTCCACTGGACCTACTCACTGCTTTGTCACACTGCCCTGCAACTTTGAGGCAATCAGATATGATAACCCCGAGGTCCATTTCCTGCTTAGTGAGTGTCAGTACTCCCCCCTCCAATCTTATACTCGGCTCCTGGGTCCTTTACCCTAGGTGCATCATTTTGCACTTTTGGCATTGAACCTCAGCTGCCATGCTTTTTACCACTCCTCAAGTTTCTCAAGGTCCATATGCATTCTTCTATGCACCCTCTCCACCCACTCCTGAAAGGTGATCGCTATTTCCATGACCTGCATTATCGCCCAAAACATTTTTGGCGATATGCAGAAAGCTGGCAACAGCTAAACTGTGTGATGGAAGGGAGTGCCCCCACACCCCCAAAGTCCTCCGCCCCCCCAACTAAAGATACTCAAGTCCAGCGGGGTGTATGTTGGGGGGGGGGATCACAGCCCAGTTAAAAAATAAATTAAGTCCTGCAGCTGCAGGCCCCGGAAAAAGTATATCCGACCCCAGTCCCGAACCCAGGACCTGCTCCATCGCAGCCAACCACCTACCCACCACACCACACGGTTGGCTCGGCAAAAGCAGACTCACTACAGGGTTACATCCCTGTTCCCTATCCCTTCATGTCCTGTTGCCCACCCTACCCTCGCAGTCACAACATTTGCAGTCCCCCTACTGTTGCCCATGATGATAGTGCCATCATATTGGTCACCGTTTTGACAGTTGCCCATATGTGGTCACTATCATCATGGTATACAGCAAAAAGGCACACCTTCTCTTACAGTTCTTCTGCAATTTCACTTATGAAGACATTGAAGATAACTGGTCCCAGTACTAAGCCCTGCAGCACCTCACTGGTCACTCTCCCTTTATTAGAGCAGGTGCTGTTAACCACCGCCCTTTGTCACATTAGCCATTAACCGGTTCCTTACCCAATTCAACATTTTGGATCCCACCTCTAGGCTGCTCAGTTTATCAGTCTCCTATGTGACACAGTATTGAAGGCCTTACTAAAGTCCAGATACACCACATCAACTTCCCCTCCATTAATCTAGTTCACTGGTCTCCCAGTTGACGAAATCAATCAAATTCATCTAACATAACCTCCCCCCCTGGAATCCATTCTGTTTTTGGTATTGTAGCCTACTGGATTCAAGACACTCTGCCAACCTTTCCTTGAACAGGGTTTCTATTAATTTCCCTGCCAGTGATGTGAGATTGACTGGCCTTTAGTTACTAGCCTACCAGCTGCTGCTTTTAAGGAGAGGAACCACATCTGCTGTCCTCCACTACTCTGGAACCACACCTGTTTCCAGTGAGCTGTTGAATAAACTCATCAATGGTGCCACTAACACCTCCCGGAGTTCCTTTAGTACCCCTGGGTGTATCCCATCCCTTCCCATAGCTTTAGAAACATAGAAACATAGAATTTGATGGCAGATAAGAACCGCTTGGCCCACATAGTCTGCCCATTTTCCCTACCTGTTTTATATACCGCAGATCTTAAATGATATGTGGATTACCATTTCTTTCCTATTACTTGAGTTCCTTTATGTCTGTTCCAAGTGTTTTAGAATTCCCCAACTGTTTTTGCCCCAACAGCCTCTGCTGGGAGGCTATTTCATGGATCCACCACCCTTTCCATGAAAAAAATACTTTTGAACGTTACTGCTAAGCTACCCCCTCAATTTTCATATCATTGCCCCTTGTTCTTGAACATCTTTTTTTTTTAAAGATGCTACTCTCTTGTACCTTATTTACACCCTTAAGATATTAGAAAGTCTCTATCATATACCCCTCTCTCGCTCCTCTCCTCCAGGGTATACATTTTGAGATCCTCCAGTCTCCCCTCATATGATGTTTGGTGCAGCCCCTGCACCATTTTTGTTGCCCTTTTCTGAACCGCTTCTACTCTGTCTATGCCTTTCTGGAGATGCGGCCTCCAGAACTGGACACAGAACTCTGAGGTCTCATCAATGTTCTATACAGTGGCATCCTTCCTTCTGCTGGAGACATCTCTGCCAATGCGCCTCAGCATTCCACTGGTTCTCCTCACAGCCTTCCACACTGACCCCATCCACATAAGGGTCGGAATTATGCACTGGAGGCGTGTATCCCACCCATGGAGCTCCACACCTGCAGACAGGTGCGCACTGGCTGCATTCATGACTGCCAGCCACTTGTCTGCGGCCCCACCCCCCCTGTGCACAGGACACTGCAGGGCAGCTGGGGGTGGAGTCGTGGACCTGGATGGCATCCAGTCGAATGCCCAGACCAGGTCACAGAGTGTATCACTTGCATGGCAGGACATGTGTATGTCCAAGGGCAGACGGCTGTGGAGGTGACTGGAGGGCAATGCCACCACCTCCCATGATGTGGCAACAGAGTGGAGTGTGAGTACGGGCTGGGTTTTGGGTCCTGAGGCAGTGGCGGGGGGAATGCACCCCTCCAACTGCCTGGAGGGGCCAGTGCCTATAGGGGGAGCCATCCCTGGCTCTGTGCCTCAGTGTGGGGTGTGTGTTGGTTGGAGGCACCAAGTGGGGGCTGCCCAATGGTGCGTGTGTGTGTGTGTGTGGGGGGGGTGCCAGGAGGCCTTGGGGGGGTACAGCCACAGTGGTCCCAGTGGGTGGGTGGGCTATCAGCCCTGGCTGTTCAGGTCCCTGCTGTCTGCGTGGGCCATGTAGGGGGCTTACAGCAGGGTTCTTTCTGGCATACCCTGTGCCCTCTTCCACACCCCCATGGCCAGCACTATGCACCTTAGTGCATGGCGCATAATGTGGCCGCCCCACTCACCCCAGCGCATTGCAGTCTGTGCGGCCGGGGGAGTGGGTGTGTTGTGACTGCATGCCCCCCTTGGTGCATCCCGTGCAGGGGGTGCAATTGGTGCAGAGTGACTACGCACCTCAGATATGCATGCGTAGCCACTCCGCTCCATTCATTCATAGGGCCCATTGTTTGGTAACCTTTAGATCATCAGACATGATTACTCCCAGGTCCCTTTCCTGTTTGGTGGCCGTTGGTACCTTCCCCCATCCTGTACTCCTCCCCTGTATTTCTGTGCCCCAAGTGCATGATCTTGAACTTCTTTGCACTGAATTTTAGCTACCACACCTTCACCACTCCTTAAGCTTGCTTAAGTCCCTTCTCATTTTCTCTACCCCCTTCTGGAGTGTCAACCCTGTTACAAATCTTCTGTCATCTGCAAAGAGACACACCTTTCCTTCCAGCCCCTCTGTAATGTTACTTATGAAGTATTAAAGAGGACTGGTCCAAGCAGTGATCCCTGTGGGACCCCGCTGGTCACCCCCCCATCTTTGGATTGAACCCCATTCACCACCACCCTCTGTCTTCTATCTCTCAGCCAATTTTTGACCCATTTTACCACCCTGGGACCCACTCCCAGGCTGCCCAGCTTGTTTACTAGCCTCCTATGTAGGATGGTGTTGAAGGCTTTGTTGAAATCCAGGTAGGCCACATCCACCCCCCCCCGTCCCTGATCCACCACCCTAGTCACCCAGTGAAAGAACTTACCATATTTGTTTGACAAGATCTTCCTGCTGTGAATCCATGCTTTCTCATATCCTGTGCTCCATTGGATACAAGATATGTCACAAACCTTTCTTTTAATAGTGATTCCATTAGTTTCACCACCACTGAGGTCAGGCTGACTGGCTTGTAATTGCCTGATTCCTCTCTGCTCCCACTTTTGTGGAGAGGGACTACATTTGCCCTCCTCTAGCCCTTGGTACCACACCTGTTTCCAGTGAACTGTTGGACAGGGCTGTCAGTGGTGCTGCCAGCACCTCCCTGAGTTCTCTTAATACTCTGGGATGTATCCCATCTGGCTCCATTGCCTTGTCCACTTTAGAGATGGGCAAAGTGGGCCCAATTCGCTCTGCGAAGCGAAAGTAAATTCGCGGAGTGGTCCGCAACACGAAGTGGAGTACTTTGCATTATAATGGGTAACGTGAAGTCCATTTAAAACAATGACTTCACGTTACTCCGCCTTCCCAAACCGCTACTCCACCAATTCTTAAGGCGAAGTACATTGAAAACAATGTACTTCACCTCACTTCACCTTGTTTTTAAGCTCCAAAGGTGAATTTTGCAGTGATTCATGGGATTTCAGGTCACATGGGCTCTAGATTGTTCTGCATAGCCCCAGTTCGGGGTAGTGTATGTAGGAAGCTGTAAGAGACAAAACCTTCTAAAAGATGTTAAAGAAAACCTTTTTTTGAGTCATTTTGTTTCCTGAAACTTTAGTTCATCGATTGTAGGAAACCTTCTTATGCTCATATCATCGAGCGTTTATTGTTTGTATGTGGATTTTGAATGTTAATGTACAACATTCAGTCAGTGTACTGAGAGACAGTGGAAGTGTGCTTTGGGGGAGGGGCGTATCAGTGGTGTAACACAGAAACATAGACTTTGACGGCAGATAAGGACCACTTGGCCCACCCTGTCTGTCCATTGCCCTTCCTATTGGATAAGCTACAGATTCTAGTTAACCAACAGCCTACTTCCTGCAACCCCACACTACAATTGCCTTATGTCTGTCCCATGCATGTTTGAATTCCCCCACTGTTTTAGACCCAACAACCTCCCCAGGAAGGTGGTTCCATGCATCCGCCACTCTCTCCATGAAAAACAATTTCCTCACATTACCCCTGAGCCGTCCCCCTCTATCTTTAAATTGTGCCCCCCTTGTTCTTACACATCTCTTTTTCTGAAAGATGCTACCCTCCTGGACTTTGTTGATTCCCTTGAGGTACTTAAAAGTTTCTATCATGTCCCCCCTGTCCCTCCTTTCATCAAGGGTATACATATTAAGCTAGGTAGGTAGATCAACTTTAAGAAAAAGACAGTTCTTTCTGTTTTGGTAATATTTTTCTTGTATAACTGTGTTAATGTACACACAGTAACATTTTCAGTCATTCTTGCCATTTTTTTGCTGATTGTTGTGGTGCAGCAGTGCATAATTTTAGTTTGTTTAAAATATTTGGTTATACTATTGAAGTTTTCAATTTGCTACGCATTACTTAGTGTGTGTGTGAGTATGAGTGTGACATGTGTCATCAAATCAGACACCTTTTATTGAGCCACATAGTAATTTCAGCAATGTGAATCTGTTATCCACTACAGCTGTGTGATTTCTATACTTCTTTGTGGTATCTTTACTGGTACTAGTACTAGTGACTGTTACTGCAGCAGTGCAGTACCCCCCCGAGGACCACCCCAACCTGCAAAGGTATTCTTTTCCAGATTTGAATTTCTGATGGTGAGCACTGGTTAGGTGTTGTGCCTTTGCATTTTTCATCTCTTCAGTGCGCAGTGCAATCTTAATCAGTCTGTGCATTTGCATTTCTTTAGAGCCCCATCTCCATCTGTAACTTAAGTCACAGTTGTTTCTTTGGCTTCCCTTCAGAGTACTGGACTGGTGTGGTGCATAATTCTGCATGAAGAGTGTACTCATTAATATGTGTTTTTAAGTCAGGACCATCATCATGGGTCACTCATGATACAAATCATGTTCTTCATCATCATGGTCACAAATCATTATTCACGATCACGTCACAAATCACAACATTAATTTTTTTACTAGTTACTTGGATGTATTGTAAGCCTGTTTTGTAGTATCTCTCTAGGCTTCACCACCCCACCATTGTACTCATTAATATGTGTTTTTAAGTCATGTGGTTTTGTGCTACAGCTCATCGGGGAAGTACAGCCGTAGGCATTAGTGTTCCCAATACAGTTCCATAATGATTATCTCACACCGTCGACACTGAATCACTTTCTTCATTATCATGTTCACAAATGCAGTCACAAATCATGATTCATGATCACATCATGAATCACAAAATTAATTTTTGTACTAGTTACTTGGCTGTATTGTAAGCCTGTTTTGTAGTATCTCTCCAGGCTTCACCTCCCTACCATTGTACTCATTACTACGTGTTTTTAAGTCGGGGAGTTTTGTGCAACAGTTCATGGAAGTACAGCCATAGGCATTCCTGTTTCCAGTACAGTTCCATATCCGTTATCTCACACCGTCAACACCAAATCACGTTCTTCATCATCACAGTCACAAATGCAGTCACAAATCACGATTCACAATCACGTCACGAATCACAACATTAATGTTTTTACTAGTTACTTGGATGTACTGTAAACCTGTTTTGTAGTATCTCTCCAGGCTTCACCACCCCACCACTGTACTCATTAATAAGAGTTTGTAAATTGGGGAGTTTTATGATACAGGCTCAGCTCATCAGTGAAGTACAGCCATAGGCATTCATGATCCTTCCTGTACAGCATGTGAGTTACAGTACTGTAAGCAGTGGTGGGCGAAGTGGCCCCAATTCGCTCCGTGAAGTGATTCACGGAGTAATGTGGAATCCGCAGAATACTCCACAATGTGAAGCGAAGTACTTCTCTTCATAATGAGGAACATGAAGTCCATTGAAACCAATGACTTTGCATTATTCCGCCTTTCTCAAACCACTTCTCCACCAATTTTAAGGTGTAGTACATTGAAATCAATGTAATTCGCCTCACTTCGCCTTGTAATTAAGCTCCAAATGAAATTCTGCAGTGATTCATGGGATTGCAAGTCACATGGGCTCTAGACTGTTCTGCACAGCCTCAGTTCTGGCCTGGGTAGTATGTATGTAGTGGTAGCTGGAGATAGTTTGCTCTCAGAGCTCTGCGATTCAAAACCTCTAAAGCTGTTTAAAATGCCTTTTTGAGTTTTTTTTTTTTTGCTCAAAATTTAGTGCATCGATTGTAGGAAACCCTTCGGTGCTCATATCATTGAGTGTTTATTGCTGTGTGTGGATTTTGAATGTTAATGTAGAAACATAGAAACATAGAAACATAGACTTTGACAGCAGATAAGGACCGCTAGGCCCATCTAGTCTGCCCATTTCCCTACCTACAGGATAGGCCGCAGATCCTAGTTAACCAACAGCCTATATCTTCCTGCCCCACAAGAATTGCCTTATGTCTGTCCCATGCATTCTTGAATTCTCCCACAGTTTTAGACCCCACAACTTCCTCAGGAAGGCTGTTCCATGCATCCACTACCCTCTCTGTGAAATAATACTCCTCACATTGCCCCTGAACCGCCCTCCTTCTATCTTTAAATTTGTCCCTTGTTCTTGCAAGTCTCTTTTCTGAAAGATGCTACCCTCTTGGACTTTGTTGATTCCCTTGAGGTACTTGAAAGTTTCATCATGTCGCCTCTCCCTTCTTTCCTCAAGCGATACATATTAAGCTCCTTTAGTCTCTCCTCATACGGCTTCTCTTGCAGACCCTGCACCATTTTAGTTGCCCTCCTCTGGACTGCCTCTATCCTGTCTATGTCCTTGCGGAGATGGGGTCTCCAGAACTGAACACAGTATTCAGATGGGGTCTCACCAACTGTCTGTACAGAGGGATAACAACTTCCTGTTTTCTTCTGCTGATGCCTCCCTATACATCCCAGTATACCCGCCCTCCCTACTGCCTTCTACATTGCTTGCTAACCTTAAGGTCATCTGATATGATTACCCCCAGGTCCCTTTCCTGTTTTGTTGTTGTTACTACCTCCCCACCCATTGTGTATTCTTCCCCTGGGTTCTTGTTTCCAGGTGCATTATTTGCACTTTTTGCATTGAATCTAGCTGCCATACATCTGACCATTCCTCCAACCTTGCCAAGTCCCTTTTCATCCTTTCCACGCCTCCTTGTGTATCAACCCTGTTGCAGATCTTTGTGTCATCTGCAAAGGCATACTTTTCCTTCCAGTCCCTCTGCAATGTCACTGATGAAGACATTAAAAGGACTGGACCCAATACTGAACCCTCCGGTACCCACTAGTAACCGCCTTTCTTCAGAGTGACTCCATTTACAATTACCTTCTGTGTCCTGTTGTCCAGCCAATGTTTTACCCAGGCTACCACCCTGGGACCCACTCCCAGGCTGGTTAATTTGACTAATAATCTTTGTGTGGGACTGTGTCAAATGCCTTGCTAAAGTCTAGGTAGGCCATGTCCACAGCCCCTCCCTGGTCTACTACTTTGGTCACCCAGTCAAAGAAATCTATTAGATTTGTCTGACATGACCTTCCCGCTGTGAACCCATGCTGCCTTGGATCCTGTGCTCCACTGACCCTAGGTACTCAACTATTCTTTCCTTCAGAAGTGACTCCATACTTTCCCTACCACAGAGGTCAGACTGACAGGTCTGTAGTTTCCTGCCTCTGTCTTGGTCCCACTTTTGTGAAGGGAATCACATCCGCCTTCCCCAGTCCTCAGGTACCACACCATCCTCCCATGATTTATTAAAAGAGTAGCCAGTGGTTTCACTAGTTCCTTCCTAATTCTTTTTAGAATTCTGGGGTGAATTCCATCAGGACCCATTGCTTTGTCCACCTTCAGTTTTAGGAGTTCTTGCAGAACCCTTTCTTCTGTGAAAGGACTGGGATCAACCCCTATCAAGAGTGCTTCTGTTAATTGGATTAGGCACTTCCCCTCTTTTGTGAATACTGAGCAGAAATATTCGTTCAGTATTCCTGCTTTTTCACTGTCCCCCTCTGCCCACCCACCGTTCATTCTATTCAGCCTCACTATCCCTCCCTTTGTCTTTCTACTCCGCTGATGTACCTATAAAGGTTTTATCCCCTTCTTAACTGAGTTGGCTATCTTTTCCTCAGTTTGGGCCTTTCTATTCTGACTTCCCTCCCTGCTTCTTTCTGCCTTAACTGGTACAGCTCTCTGTCCTGCTCCTTCTGTGTTTCCTTATACTTCCGGAATGCTATCTTTTTCTTCCTGACTTTCACAGCCACCTCTTGAGAACCATAGTGGCTTTTCTTTCATTTTGATTTGTTTATTTGCTTCACACAAAGGCTTGTTGCCTTTGTGATGGCAGTTTGATAATTCCCCATTGTTGCTCCACACCTCCTTCTAGCCTGTTTGCTAGTGCTTTCTGAGGCACTCTGCCATCTTGCCAAAGTCAGCCCCTCCTAAAGTCCAGTACCCTCACTTTTATATGGCTTGACTCTGTAGCTGAGTTTAACGTGAACCACACTGTTTGATGGTCACTTGTCCCCAGATGGCAACCCACTTCTAGATCTAAGATCCTCTCACTGCCCCCGTTTGAGAGCATGAGGTCTAAGATTGCTCCCTCATGAGTGGGTTCCGAAACTAGTTGTCTAATGCCTGCCACCTGTAGGGCATCAAGAATGGCCCTGCTCTTGGATGTGGCTGTAGAAAATGTGCTCCAGTTAACATCTGGCATATTCAGGTCTCCCATCAATAGTATCTCCCTTTCTCTGCCATTCTAAGAATGCCTTCCATCATATCCTTGTCCATTCCTTCCCCCTGACACGGGGGTCTGTACACAACCCCTGTGCGGATTGTGGTGCCCTTTCCAGTCTCCAAGGTGACCCACAGTGCCTCCTCTCCTCCCTGTTTACTCTTTTGTTCAGTTGCTTTTATCCCTTGCTTTACATGAAAGCCTACTCCTCCCCTCTTCTCCCCTGCCTGTCTCTCCTGTGGGTTATGTACCCTGGTATGTTAACATCCTAGTCATGGTTTTCTGTGTACCATGTTTCTGTGACTGCTACTGATATCCAGGCATCCTCTTCCATTAAGGCCACCAGCTCAGGGAGCTTGTTGCCCAGACTACGGGCATTGGTACTCATTACCCTCCATTTCCTGATGGCCTCACCACCTTTTGCCCCATCCCTGTCCTTCTTGCCTTTGTCACTTTTTCCATTTACCCCTGCCCTTCTCCCTATCGACACCTCCATGTTGGTGTTTGCCACACTTACTACCGTGATTGTTTGGGGGGAGCTAGGATTTTCCTGCTCCTTTCCAGTGCCTCCCCCCTTGGCTAGTTTAAAAGCTTGCCAATGAAGCATTTAAACCTATCACCTAGGATCCTGGTTCCCCTCCCGGACAGTCAGTCTGTGTACTGTGAAGTGTGCTTTGGGAAGGGGTGTATTTGTGGTGTAGGTACATTAACTGGGAGAAAAATGCAGTCTCTGACTTGATTATATTTTTTTTGTATAACTGTGTTAATGTACACACAGTAATATTTTCAGTAATTCTTGACATTTTTTTGCTGATTGTTGTGGTGCAGCAGTGTATAATTTGTCTGTTTAAAACATTTGGTTATATTAAGAAAGGTTTTCAAGTTGCTACGCATTACTTGTAGTGTAAGTGTGTGTGCGAAGCGTGCCATTAAATCAGACACCTTTTATTGTGCCACAGAGTAATTGCAGCAGTGTGAACCTGCTATCCACCGCACCTGCAGGAATTTTTTATACTGCTTTGTAGTATCTTTACTGGTAGTGGATTGTTACTGCCGTGCACTAATCCTCCAACTGGCAAAATGTATTCCTTTCCAGATTTGGATTTGTGACTTGTGAGCACTGGCTAGGTGATGTTGTGCCTTTCCATATGCATCCTTTGAGGGTGCAGTGCAATCTTAATCTGTCTGTGCATTTCCAGTGCACCATTAATTCTGGGAGACTGCATTTCTTGTTATGCTCTCATTTCACTTCATCAGCACTGGAGAATTTTCTGGACACAAGACAGTAGCATTTTGGGGATGCACATTAATTATGGTGACTGTGTGGGTGGGGTGCTGCTAATATTGTTGTCATTCCACCTTACTTTGCGTTTAAGGTGGAATGACAACGCGAAGTAATAATAACAAGGCGAAGTGAGCCTTTCCTATGGGGCACTCCGGGTAGCGAAGTGCTAACACAAAGTGGCCTCTTCATGTTCACTTCGCAGGCAGATTTTAAATTCACTGCATCTCTAGTCCACTTTCAGATAAGCAAGTTCCTTTAAGACTCCCTCCTGCTTAAATGGACTGGTGTCCACCTCCCTCCCTCCCAGGGGTGCTTCCATCACCTAACTTTGGTCCCTCCCCTTCCCCTTCTTCTGTGAATACTGAACAAAATACTTATTCAAGATTTCTGCTTTTTCTTGGTCCCCCTCTGCACATTTCCCTTCTTCCCTTTTTAGTCTCAGAATCCCAATCTTAATCTATTTTCTTTCACTAATGTACCTGAAAAAGTTTTTGTCCCCTTTTGTTATTGCCTGGCCTATATTTCCTTCTGTTTGCGCCTTTGCACTCCTGACTGCTTTCCTCGTCTCTGTCTCCTTTTCCAGATACAGTTCCCTGTCTTCTTCCCTCTGTGTTTCCTTGCACATTCTAAATGCTACCCTTTTCGCCCTTTCCCTCTCGGTCACTTCCTTTGAGAACCATTGTGTTTTTTTCTTTCTCTTTTTCTTTGTTTTGCTTACTTGCCTAATGCAATGGCTTGTTGCCTTCACTATGTCTCCCATAAGATTCTCTCATTGTTCCTCTACCCCCTTTCCTCCTTCTCTGTCAATGATTTCCTAAGACATTCCCCCATCTTTGCAAAGTTGGCCCGTCTGAAATCCAAAACCCTTGCTTTCATGTAGTTTGACTCTTTTGCTGTTCTCACATTGAACCACACTGTACTGTGATGGTTTCAATCTAGCTGGCTCCCCACTTTTAGATCTGTAATTCTGTCTTCATTTGTGAGTACCGGGTCCAAAGTCACTCCCTCTCAGGTGGGCTTCGTCACTAGCTGTCTTAGGCATGCCCCCTGCAGGGCTTCCAGGATGTCTCTGTTCCTGGCTGATCAGCCTGGTTGCTCCAGTCCTGGTTGCTCCAATCCAAATCCCCTTGCTCTGCACCAGTCCTTCAGCCACGTGTTCAATCTTTGGCATGGATTACCCTGTTCTCTCCCTTGCCCTCAATGGGTAACACCTCTGAAAAGGTTACAGAGCATGCCACCTGTCTAAGACCCCTCCCCAACTCCCTGAACTGCTCCTGCACTACCCAAGCCTCACCACTTGCCAGGTCATTCGTCCCCAGGTGGACAATGATGTCTAGCTCACCTTCCCATCCTGCTGTCCCAGTGATCCTTAGGATGCACTGTTCCTCCCTCCAAGCTGTGGTGCTGAGTAGGCACTTGACCTCCCTCACTCCCTCCTCTTCTGGCCCCAAGTCTACCCCCCCCCGATGATACAGTCCCCCACCAGGAGTTGCATCCTCCTCCCCCGGGGTCCTCTGCCTCCCCTCCCGAGGTCTCACCATGGAGTACCCCCACATCCTCCTTGGTTACCACTGTGGATACTTCTTTTGGACAGTCCCACCCTGCCAGAGCAGCATAGGAGTTATGAGTGGAACCATAGGAGGGATGCATCTCTTCCCCCCCTGCCTTCACCCTTCCAGAGCCCACCATCATTCAGCCACTCCTTTCCCTTGGCAACTGCTGAAGCATCAGGGGTGGAATTAGTGATCCCTGGGTGGGGGAGGAGGTCCCCACAATCCTGGCCAACTCAGACTGGAGATGAGCAACCTCCACCCTCAGCCCATAGAGGTGCCTGCAGATGGGACAGCACCGCAGTCTCCAGAAAGTTTCCCTGAAGACTGCTGTCCCACAGCCGCTGCACTGCACCACTCCCATCATGTCTATAAGTGTCCTTCCTGCTTTAGGGTATTTTTTTTCTCTGTCTATCTTTTCCTCTTTCTCTCCTCCCTTCTCTACTTTCCTTCAGTAGAGAAACACCCTTGCTTAGTTGCCTTTGTAGCTTGTAGTTGTTTCTATGTGTTCTGGTGAACCCTCCCTTCCTGCCTCCACAGGAAGTATTTATCTGCTGTCAATCACCCCCTAGAGCCTATAAAAGTGGAGCTAGCCTCAGGTCAGGTGGGTGGGAGAGAAGTAGTGTGTGTGTGTGTATGTGTGTGTTTGTTACGTCCCTTTGCTGCTGCTAGCAAAACGCCCTGTAGCAATTCATTTTTAGAAGGCACTAAGCCTATCTCAGCTCCACCACCACCCCACCCCAATTAAACACCTGATTCACAGGTCTTCCTGAATCTGCTCACCCCAAGATTAAGTTCCTGACCTAGTTCATCACCTGTTACAATTTGATTTCCAAGTTTAAAGGTAACCCAGTCACTGCCTACCAAGTTTCAAAGTACCCCAACCACTGTTTACAGATATTTTCTCCCCACTTACCCTGCTACTTTCAAAAGGAAGAGAAGTATAAATAAATATTAATATACCTTTAAGGGAAAACTAGCTGCTGTCACTACACTCCTTCAGCAACTCTGGTCTTCTGCCTTGTCCACTTTCAGAAGTGCAAGCCCCTTTAGAACTCTTTCTCTGAAACTGGACTTTAGTCCAACTCCCCTTCCTTTGTTCCTGCTGTTCTCTGTTGCCCCCTCATCCATTATAAAGACAGAGTGAAGTACTTATTTAGGATGTCGGCTTTTTCTTGATCCTCTTCTGCGTAGTCTCCCCTTTCCACCCTCCTTATCCTCACTATTCCTCCCCTTGCTTTCCTCTTCTAACTTATTCTCCTTGTCCCTTTAGCTACCCCTGTGGTGATCCTTTTAACTGTCTGTGTATTTGCTCTCCTTGCTGCCTTTCCTGTTTCCCTCTATTTTTTTCTACATAACTCCCTGTTTTCCTCCCTCTGTTTCTTATATCTCCTGAATACCACCATTTTTTCCTCAGCACCGTGGCCACTTTCCTAGAGAACCATAATGGTCTTTTTTTCCTTCTACTTTTATTCACTTTTCTTCATGTAGATGCTGGCTGCCTTACTTATGCCCTCCCTTATTTTTCCCCACTGTGCCTCTACCTCTCCCTGACAATTTCCCCTGCTAAAGGGCAGTTTCTGAGGCAGTCTTCCATTTCTTTAAAATCCACCCTCCTAAAGTCCATGACCCACATCCTCATGTGGTTTGCCTTTGCTTCTGTCATAATATTAAAGCACACTGTGCGGTGATGATTGGTACCTAGGGGACTGCCCACTGTGACATCTGTAATTCTGTGCCACTTTGTAAGCACCAGTTCCAGCACTGCCTGTCTCTAATGGGTTCCTTGACTAGCTGTATGAGAAAAGTGCTAGGGTGTCAAGAATGGCTCTGCTCCTTGCTGAAGCTGCAGCTGGAAGGCTCCATTCAACATCTGGCAGATTGAAGTCCCCAACTAGCAGCACATCCCTCTTACTTGCCATCCTGATAACGGCTTCCCCAAGTACCTTATTCAACTCCACTCCCTTTGCTGGAAGTCTGTATACCATCCTTGTATGGATAGCCACCCCAGTACCTGTCTCCAGGATAACTTACAGCATCTACAGACCTTCTTTTTTTTCCTCTGGCAAGCCCTGTATTCTGTGGTCTTTTTTTTTTTTAATTCAGTATTTTAGTGTATATTATTAAGAAAGTATATAGAATATTCAGTAGAACAGTTACAGATACAGAGTGCACATCACATGTAACTGCAGCACAGCTAGCTAATGCTACATTAACCAATCAATTAAGAACATGCTCTACAGATTACATCTTAAATGTGTTTGCACTACCATCTGCAGATAACATTTTGCAGACCAAGATTATTGTAGTACAATGTCCTAATGTTTATGCTAGTCTGAAATAGTTCATTGAACTGACACAGGGCCTCAAGTTGAGTGGCAATTCAGAACTCTTGGCTGGTATGACGTGCCCGCTATCTCTGCTGCAGGTTTAATGACAATCTGAAAATGAACACTCTGTGAAATACAAAAATAACGGATGGCCCACTCAAGGTTGAACAGGAAACCAAAAAATCCAAGACAGAAAGAGGCAGTAGGAAAGAAGAAAGGGAGTCATGTAAGAGAAGAGGAGAAACATAGAAACATAGAATTTGACGGCAGATAAGGCCCACCTGGCCCACCTAGTCTGCCCATTTCCCTACCTAATGGATAAGCTGCAGATCCTAGTTAACTAACAGCCTACTTCCTCCTACCCCCCACTAGAATTGCCTTATGCATGTCCCATGCATTCTTGAATTCCCCCACTGTTTTTGACTCTATGACTTCCTCAGGAAGGCTGTTCCATGAATCTACAACCATCTCTGTGAAGAAATACTTCCTCACATTAGCTCTGAGCCACCCCCCCATCTTCAAATTGTGCCCTCTTGTTCTTGCACATCTCTTTTTCTGAAAGATGCTACCCTCTTGGACATTGTTGATTCCCTTGAGGTATTTGAAAGTTTCTATCATGTCCCCCCTCTCCCTCCTTTCCTCGAGGCTAAACATCTTAAGCTCCTTTAGTCTTTATTCTTTTGTCTTCTGGTGCAGACCCTGCACCATTTTGGTTGCCCTCCTCTGGACAGCCTCCACCCTGTCTATGTCTTTGCGGAGATGGGGTCTCCAGAACTGTACACAGTACTCCAGATGTGGTCTTACCAACTGTCTGTACAGAGGGCCAACAACGTCCTGTTTTCTACTGGTGATGCCTTTCCCTGTGCATCCCAGCATCCCCCCAGCCCTCCTTATTGCCTTTTCACATTGCTGGCCCACCTTTAGGTCATCTGATATGACTACTCCCAGGTCCCTTTTCATTTTTGTTGTTGTCAGTATATCACCCCCCCATTGTGTACTCTGGCCCTGGGTTTTTGTTTCCCAGGTGCATTACTTTGCACTTCTTTGCATTGAATCTATGCTACCATACATTTGACCATTCCTCCAACCTTGCCAAGTCCCTTTTCATCCTTTCCACCCCACCTTGCATATCAACCCTGTTGCAGATCTTGGTGTCATCTGCAAAGAGCCATACTTTCCCTTCCAGTCCCTCTGCAATGTCACTTATAAAGACATTAAAAAGGACCGGTCCAGTCCTGAACCCCACGGTACCCCACTAGTAACCCTCCTTTCTTCACTGTGGACTCCATTTACTACTACCCGCTGTGTGCTGTTGTCCAGCCAGTGTTTTACCCAGTCTACCACCCTGGGACCCACTCCCAGGCTGGCTAATTTGTTTATTAATCTTTTGTGCGGGACTGTGTCAAATGCCTTGCTAAAGTCTAGGTAGGCCATGTCCACAGCCCCTCCCTGGTCTACTATTTTGGTCACCCAGTCAAATAAATCAATTAGATTTGTTTGGCATAACCTTCCTGCTGTGAATTCATGCTGCCTTGTGTCCTGTGCCCCACTGGCCTCTAGGTACTCAACAATTCTTTCCTTCAGAAGTGATTCCATCATTTTCCCTACCACCGAGGTCAAACTGACAGGTCTGCAGTTTCTTGCTTCTGTCTTGCTCCCACTTTTGTGAAGGGGAATCACATCCACCCTTCTCCAGTCCTCAGGTACCACACCATCCTCCCATAATTTATTAAAAAGGATAGTCAGTGGTGTTACTAGTTCTTCCCTTGGTTCTTTCAGAATTCTGGGGTAAATACCATTAGGCCCCATTACTTTTTCCACCTTCAGTTTTAAGAGTTCTTTCAGAACCCTTTCTTCTATGAAAGGACTAATATCAACACCTCTATCCAGAGTGCTTCTATTGACTGGATTAGGTATCTCCCCTGCTTTTCCATTGTGAATACTAAGCAAAAATATTCATTCAGTATCCCTGCTTTTTCACTGTCACTCTCTGCCCAACCACCTTCCTCTTTGTTCAGCCTCAGTATCCCTGCCTTAGTCTTTCTTTGCTCCCTAATGTACCTATAAAAGGTTTTATCCCTCTTCTTAACTGAGTTGGCTATCTTTTCCTCAGTTTGAGACTTTGCTATTCTGACTACCTTCCCCACTTCCTTCTGCCTTAACTGGTATAGTTCTCTGTCCTGCTCCTTCTGTGTTTCCTTATACTTCCTGAATGCTATCCTTTTCTCCCTTACCTTCCCCGCCACTTCTTTTGAGAACCATAGTGCTTTTTTTCATTTTGATTTGTTTATTTGCTTCACACAAAGGCTTGTTGCCTCTGTGATGGCAGTTTTGATGTTTCCTCGTTGTTGATCCACCCCACCTTCTTGCCTGTTTGCTAGTGCTTTTCTGAGGCACTCTCCCATTTTGACAAAATTAGCCCTTCTGAAATCCAGTATCTTCACTTTTGTGTGGCTTGACTCTACAGTTAAGTTTATTGTGAACCACACTGTTTGGTGGTCGCTTGTTCCCAGATGGCTACCCATTTCAGGATCAGAGATCCTCTCTCCATCCCCATTTCAGATTACCTGGTCTAAGATTGCTCTCTCCTGAGTAGGTTCCAAAACTAGCTGTCTGAGGCATGCCCCTGTAGGGCATTGAGAATGGCCCTGCTCTTGGAAGTGGTTGCAGCAAAGGTGCTCCAGTTAACATCTGGCATATTCAGGTCACCCATCAGCAATATCTCCCCTTTCTCTACCATCCCAAGGATGCCTTCTATCATTTCCTTGTCCATTTCCTCCTCCTGAGACGGGGGTCTGTATACAACCCCTGTGCGGATTGTGGAGCCATTTCCAGTCTCCAGGGTGACCCACAGTGCCTCCTCTCCTCCCTGTTTACCCTTCAGTTCTGTTGCTTTGATCCCTTCTCTTACATAGAGAGCTACTCCTCCTCCTCTTTTTCCCTCCCTGTCCCTCCTGTAGATTGTGTACCCTGGTATGTTGACATCCCAGTTATGGTTCTCTGTGTACCATGTTTCTGTGACTGCCACAATATACAGGTATCCTTCTTCCATCAAGGCCACCATTTCAGGGAGCTTTTTACCTAGACTACGGGCATCGGTACTCATTACCCTCCATTTTTTATGGCTTTATTTCTTTTTGACCCATCCCTGTCCCTACTGCCTTTGTCTTTTTCTCCATTTACCACCTGCCCTTCTCCCTATTGACTGCTCTATTTTGGTGTTTACCTCACTAATTACCCTGATTTTTTTTGGGGGGGCTAGGATTTTCCTTCTCCTCTTCAGTGCCTCCCCCCTTGGCTAGTTTAAATGCTTGCCACTGAAGCATTTAAACCTATCACCTAGGATCCTGGTTCTCCTCCAGGATAGATGTAGAGCATTGTGCCTGTATAGGCCTGCATCCTTCCAGGTGGAGCCCCAGTCCCCAATGAAGCCAAATCCCTGAGCTCTGCACCAGATTTTCAACCAGTCATTGAAACCCATGGTGCGGAGTGCCCTAGCCTCATCCATGCCATAGACAGGTAGCTCTTCCGAGAATGTTACCATGTGTGCTACTTGTCTAAGGCCCCTCCCCAGCTCCACAAACTCCTGTTGCACTGCTTTGATCCCATTCTCAGCCAGGTCATTTGTTCCTAGGTGGATAATGACATCCAGCTCCCTCCCCTTGCCACTGTTCCCATGATCCTGAGGATTCGTTTCCTGTGCCTCCATGCCTTGGCTCCGGGCAGGCACCTTACCTCCCTTTCCCCTCCCTCCCCAGTTCTAACCCCCTAACAACTGAGTCCCCCACCAGGAGTTGTTTCCTTCCCCTGTGGGGTCCTGTGCCACCATCCTGTGGGTCTCTATTGTGGAGGTTCCCAGCATCCTCCTTGGTCTCTACTGCAGGTGCCTCCATAGAGGAACCGTGCTTCGCCAGATTGGCAAATGAATTGTGGAGTATTGGTTTCTCAAAGTATCTTGAAAAGTATGGAATTGTGATCACTTGTCCTGGAAGCTACAAGGGGGGAAAATATATTAGATGCTATTTTAACAAATATTCCCGAGATAATAAAGCAAATTAGGGATTCAGCCACAATTGGGGACAAGTGATCACAATTCCATACTTTTCAAGATGCTTTGAGAAACCAATACAGTGAAGGGGAAAAACTGAGCAGTTCTTACACAATAGGGGGGATTAAGTAGTCATAAGACAGAGAGAGAGACTGAGCAGTTTTGATTGGGAGACTGGAATGAAGGATCTCAGCACGGAAGAATCTTGGGAGTTATTTTTGGGTATAATACATGAGTTAATAGGGAAGTACATATCTAAGAGGAGTGTATATAATCATAAAGGCAAAAAACAACCGTGGTTTACAAAAAGTATAATTAGATTATGTAAGAAAAAGAAAGTGTTCCAAAGAATGAAGAAACAAAATTCATCAGTATCTCAAACTAGGTATAACAATATATTGAAAAAATTGAAGAAGGAAATAAAAAATACAAAAAAGAATCTGGAATTTAGACTGGCAATGGCCAAAGATAATAGCAAGAGTTTTTTTTGCATATATAAATAGTAAAAGGAGGGGAAGTAGTATGGTTGGTCCATTAAATATTGAGGGGGTTATGATTTCAAAACCTAAGGAGATGTTAGATGAATTTAGTAGATGCTTTGGAGCAGTATATAAAAAACATGATGGAGTTGCAGAGACGGGGCATTTGAAAAAAAAAAATTAAATCTCAAAAAAATAATAACTGAACAAAAAGTTAGAAGTAGGATAATGAGACTAAAGGTTGAAAAGGTGGCAGGACCTGATGGGATACAGCCCTACTTTTTAAAGGAGTTAGAGGATATACTAATGCCAGTTATTACTAGGTTGGGACAAAAATCACTGGCAGAGGGCGCAGAACCTGAGATGTGGAAATTGGCATATATGGTGCCTATTCATAAGAAGGAAAAAAAGGAGTGAGGCAGCAAATTATAGGCCGGTGAGCCTGACCTCTGTTATAGGAAAGATTATTGAAGGTATCCTGAGAGAAACTATTACTGATTATATGAGAGGTAAAAACTTAGTGGATAGACATCAGCATGGATTTGTGGTAAATAGATCGTGTGAAACAAATTTGGTGGCCTTCTATGAGTTTATTAGTAAGCTTATTGATGAAGGGAAGAATGTAGATATGGTAATGCTCGACTTTAGTAGAGCTTTTGATACCATTCCACATTGTAAAATTATTGAAAAGCTTATTGAGACAGGGATCGATTCAGCCATAGTAAGATGGGTTGAACAGTGGCTGACAAATAGATTGCAGAAGGTGAGACTCCATGGCCATGTGTCTGATTCACTAAGGGTGGTGAATGGTGTTCCCCAGGGATCAGTGCTTGGACCATTGCTGTTCAGCATCTTTATTAGTGATTTGAAGATATTTAGTAAAATAAGCTAATAAAATTTGCTGATGCTGTCAAGGTGGGGGAAGTAGTGGATACTTTTGATGAAAGATTAATATTTGGGCAGGATTTGATCTATATAATGGAATGGGCAAATAAAAATGGTATCACCTTTAATAGGGAGAAATGTATTATAATGCATTTTGGAAGGCATAATATACAGCAGACTTATAATATGCAGGGCCTAAAATTAAAGGTGTCAGAATGTAATAAAGATCTAGGAGTGTATGTACAAAATGATCTTAAAAGTGGTGCCCAAAGTAAAATTGCATCAAATAAAGCCATGCAGCTGATAAATTGTATGAGACGAGGTTTTCAGTCACGGAGTGGGGAGATTTTGTTGTCTCTGTATAGGACAATGGTTAGGCCCATCTTGGATTATTGCTCCACCATTTTCTGTCTCTTCCTTAGTAAGGATATTAGGGTAATGAAGAGGCCCCAGAGATTTTTTTACTAGACTAATTGCTGGAGGTCAGGGAGATTGGAGAAATTGAGTTTATGGCCATTGGTAAATAGAAGAGTGAGGTTGTTACTATATAAAATCCTGGGGGATGAAGATCTCAGGCTGAAATTGTGTTTGGAATCAGTGGTAAAGCCATATCACCTAAGAGTACATAATAAACAACTGAGGTAAGAAACAATAAGAACTGTACTGAGAAGAAATGGTTTTAAATGTAGGGCAGTTAGGATGCGGAATAGACTGCCACAGGATGTGGTGGATGCTGATAGCTTGGGGATTTTCAAAAACAGATTGGATAAGTTAGTTATAGAAGTTGGTGACTTAGGTCATCACCACTGAATTGTGGGGGAAGTCTATATCGGCTTGGCCTTCTTGACTTCCTTAAACCTCCAGCATGAACTCCAGTATGAACCCACCCCGCTCCTTGCAGGCCTGAAAAATCGAATGTGATCGCTGACACCTTGTCTCGATTACAGTTCAACCATTTCAGACTGCTGGCTCTGCACACAGAGGCATCCCCAACACAAATCTCGGAAGCTGTATGGCAGCTGGGAAGGCAGGACAGCTACATTCAAATGAATTCAGCTGATTCAGATTCAGCTGTTCCCCCTCTACCTGGAAGATGTACTCCGGTAGCCTCACAGTGTTTGCTGACTTCTTTGGGCAGGAGGTAAGTGGGCACCTTCCTGAAATGCAGCAGCAGGTTTGGGATTATGTGTTTCATATAGTACAGCAGAACAGGATATCGGCGGCAAGTCAGACCCATTTAGCAGGTATAGCATTTATGCGGCAGGCATTGGGATTCCCTGACCTAATAACACTTTTGCTATGCAGAAGATGCTGGAAGGATGGAAGAGATCCAGAGGGAAGAGTTAGGACCAGAGAAGGCTCATTGGCCTGAAGGACCTAGCTGAGCTCCTAAATGCCATGAGTGCAAATTGTAGTACACATCACGAAGCTAAGTTGTACAGGGCCCTCTTTTCCTGTGCCTTCTTTGGGGCTTTCAGAGCTTCAGAGATGGTGCCTGAATCAGGGGCTGCAGGTGCAGGGGCAACCTCCAATCCAGCAACATCACGTGGTTCCCGGAGAAAGTCTGTCTCCAATTATGAAGGTCCAAGACAAACCAATGCGGCCCCCAAGTGTAATCACTTTGCACTGAACTGGGGCAAGGGAGGCCTGCCCATGGTCCCTGTTAGAAGACTACATGATGGACAGGCCAAAGGGGGAGGGCCACTTGTTTCTTCACGGGGGTGGGAGTCTGGTAACCAGGCATCAGTTTTTAGTGGTTATGCGGAAGGGCTTATGGTTTACAAGAAAGGATCCCAAGTCTTTTGGTACCCATTCTTTCCAGATAGGGGCAGCCACTGAGGCATCTAGAATAGGTTTGGTAGAAGATCAGATAAAGAAGGTGGGCAGGTGGTCATCAGGAGCATTCAAGGGTTATGTAAGACCACAAGCAGGCTCGCTGGCCAACCTACCATCAAGCTAAGAGTGCCAGGAATAAGCTACTTGACTGTTGTAGAGAAAGGCATGATTTGGACACCAAACAGACATTTTTCTGTTTGTATTACAGCTGGGTGTGGCGAAAGACTGGCGATATGGCTCATCGGCCATTCATATGTCTGAAATGCATATGATAGAGCCACAACCCACCCATACAGTTTACAGGGTACATCTAGGGGTTCCTAGTGGGCAGGCCAAGATTTGTTGGGCAGGAAAAGGGGGCATGAGATGGAATCAGATGATATAAACAGTGCTCAGACTGGGGCTGCAGAGGCAACCACCTTTGGCATTGGTGCTGCACCTGGGGGGGAATGACCTGGTGGCACGTTGGGCCCTGAGACTCATTTCTAATATAAAAAAGGGGCTGAATCAGCTATAGACCCTGCTCCCGACAACCAGATTGGCTTAGTCAAGGATCATCTCCCGTCAGAAGTGGAGAGGTGCCTGTAAGTACAAGTCCATTGAAAAAGCATGAAGGGGAGGTCAATCGAGAGGTGTCTCGGTTTGTCTCCCTTTGTGGGATCTCCATAATCTGTCATAATCTTATCCCCAAAACATGCGATGCTATGTACAGCGGTAATGGGGTACACTTATCTGGGATAGCCAATGATGTCTTTAATGCAACAGTGCAAGATTTTTTTTGGAGGCAGTAATAAAGCAAGGAAGACCCCTGAGGCATTAGTGGGGAAACGTGTTACCACATTTTAAGTGGTGTTTTTTCATGGTTAATTTGGCAAGAGGGCACAGTTAAGCTGTGGTGGCATTGGGTGACACAGGGCCTGGTGGCACAATCCTGTGGCAGGTATGCTGTAAAAGGGAAAGTGGTCACCTAAGAATTTGTGGAATCCAATGCTGGGGAGCATGACCGGTGGGTGGGGAGGGCGGCCCTGGGCAGGCACCAGCCTCGTTCAGCAATCATGAGGATTCCACAGGTATGGAAATGGGGGGCGGGAACTGTCCAAGGGAGAGGCATGGCCCTGGGTGGGTCTGCCCGACTTAAGGGCCAGAGTTCCTCCCAATTGGAAGAAGCAGAATTAACAATAACACCAGGCCAGATGAATTTGCTGCCCCAGGGGTCTTTATAGTTATATTGGTGTTTTTAATACTGTGTATGTACATATGTTCATAAGTCAAGTTTTCTGTGTGTAACCAAGCAGAGTTGAAGTTAAGTAAAGCTGCGGCCTTTTATGACAAATAAATGTGTTGTGTCATTTCTGATGTGGGTTCATTTGGGCAAACAGCAGTATTTTCCCCTCTGTAAACCTCATACAAATGTTGGATTGCTGGCAATAGGGATACACAGTCCTGAAGTAACAAATATCCTCAGGCCCCTGCTGAGGTACCCAAAAGAAGGAAGAAGAAATATTAACCCAACTCAGGCTGCAGTCCTCTCGGAGCATCCACAGGCTAGGAATAAAATCCCAAACTCCAGAAATGCCCATAAAATTATTGGGATCATACATTGAAAGTGGTTCCCCTATTAAAACAGATACAACATGTGGAACAGTAACTCCTCACCTGCAATATCTCCATAAATATTCCAGTTCTTGACAGTAATAATAGGCTAACTTAAATGTCCCCATTGTCCATCAGGTCTAAGCTCATTACTTGCCATTACGGTGCACCAGCCAAGAAAGTCACTCTGGGGCCATATTTTGAAATTTCCGTAATAGCTCCTTGACATTTTGCAGAGTAGTAATTCAATGCTGCCTCTGGGCTTATTTTTCACCTATGCAGTCCCAGGTGGAGTCTCGAAGTGTCAGCTCCTCTGCTTGGGTTGTAGTTCTGCCTGGAAGCAGTACAGTAATACCCCACAAGTTGAGTGTGGTCGCAGCTTCCTCTGGAGAGTCGTAGCTTTGCTGGCTGTCAGGAAACATAACGATGAGCCTCACAGGGTAGGGGTCTGAAAGCGTCATTTTTGCTGCTGCAACATGTGCAAAATCGGGACATAGACTATTCAGCGGGTCACCACTGAAGGAGAGTAATCGTTATCAAAGTAATTGCGGTGCTCCTTATATTTAGTTTCTTTTAATTGCCAAGCTCTAAGGAGGACCTGTTGCTTGACCGAATAATCCAAGAATTTAATTACTATAGAGCAGGGCCATTGATTAAGGTGTTGTGGCTTTGGCATCAAGGCTCTGTGACCCCACTCTATATCCAAATTAAAGACTGGGTGACACTGGTGAATGTCCCTGAGAAGTCCATCAATGAAGGCACACATGTCTCTGCCTTCCTCCTCCTCCTCCTCCTCCTCCTTCTCCTCCAGGATCCCATGGATTCTTATATTGCTACACCGGACCTGTTTTCTAAGTCACATTTATTTGGCAGCTCCTTCTGTTCATCAGGCAGGTGGACTATGAGGTGCTCCAGTCTGCAGTCCGAGTGTCAAGATGGGCTTACTGCAACTTCAATTCAGTGACTTTCTGGCCAACTTGCAATAATTCTGCAGAGAGTGTCAATTGGAAGGTACATACTTTATTCCTAAATTCTTTCAGCTCTGTAAGTATTACAGCATTACTCAGCAGATCAGAGGCCGAGTGGGAGTTTACCATGTTTTGTACAGCACTCCAGACCTGTGTAGTAACTGTTGTTAATCCTTTGGAATCAGGTGCTGGAACATTAGGATTTTTCTTTTTTTGGCCACCGATCAACTGTGCAGGCTCCTTTGTGAACTATCCAGGCTAGCTGTACAGTAGGTTAAATGTTCATAGTTTTGGAGCATCAAGGACGGTAAATGGCAAGCTCCTCACTCAACATTTAATCCCTTGGGGCAACATCACTGGAAGTCCTGTATTCTCTGTTCTTGATTCCTTCCCCTCACATGTAGTACAAGTTTGATGGTGTATTTTTTTCAGGTATTTTATGATTTGGTTTTGTCTTTTATGGTACTTTAAAATGCTCTTAGTAACCTAGGCTGGGATTTTAGAAGTTTTTTTTTTTTTTGAGGGGATGAATTAGGTTCTCAGTGGCCATATTACATGTCTGGATATTGTCCATTTGTTATCCAAATTTTTATTGACAAAATCCTTTGCCTGTTTCCATTTTAGTAAGACTAATTTAATTGCCTTAAAAATGGTTTTGGTAATTTCTCTTTTACAATAGTGGTTTTGTATTATTTTGCTGCTTTTCATTTCAAAATAGATCATGATGTGGTCACTGCCACTCTGGGGATCTCTAGTTGTACAGTGTGTTATTATGCCCCCTGTGTTGCATAGGACAGTATCTAGAATGGCTTAATTACTGTTTGGTTAATGTACATCTTGTTTGAAGTGATCCACTAGAATGTTTCAACGTTATCTTCCAGACATTGTTTGAGCAGTCTTGCATGCCCAGTTAATATTTCCATAGTTTATATAGCACCTATAAATTATCTGACCACACCTGTGTGTTTTATAAAGAGACTGGCTGGTTCCCTCTCCATCTTAGAGTAAAATCCCAGTCCTGCCTGCTGGGGAAAAAATCACTCCTAGGACTGACACCTGATTCCACCACAAATCTATTTAAGAATGCTCAACCCACCAAAAACACCAGACATTTGACCAAAGGGGGCTACTGGTGCCCTTTAGGCGCACTACGCTTGGACAGTAATCCCTATCCTACCAGGAACCTAAGTGGTTAAATTACGTCCCTGCCCCCCTTATCGAATGCAGTAAGCTTGGCAAGTTTAAAACTGGGCTCCGCTCCTATCTAGCCCATGAAAATGACTGCTGCCACCCTGTATAAACTCAGACTACCCAAATGTTACCCCCCAGCTCACTCCCTCTCTCGTTTTTTTGCCACATCTCTCCTCTCTCTACACCCCCGCACTCCATCACTCCTACTCCCACCCCATAATACTATTCCTCTCTGCTGTATGCATTGTACCCTTGACGAAGCCACCTCTGGCTGTGTATATCTCACCCCCCCCACTCCATCACTCCTACTTTCACCCCTCAATACTATTCCTCTCTGCTGTACCCTTGACAAAGCCACCTCTGGCTGTGTATATCTCTACTCTGTGTACCTAGGTAACCCAGGAACTCTCCCTCTGGCCCTAAGTCGCTTGCTGAACTTACCAGATCGGTGTACCGCACTCATGGAGTGTTGTTATATTTTCCCCTTAGCACTTCTGAAACTGAAACTATGTTACCTTTTATGTAATTAATGTCTTATCTGCCTGTGTTTACCTGTAACCAATGTATTGACATTTACTTCTTGACCTGGGAACCTTTGTAAAAGAGCCCTTCTGCTCAAAGATATTAATCCAAAAATGAAATAAATATAAAGTGGATCACCATACACATCATGTCATAGAATCATAGAACAGTACGAGTCAAAGCCTAGTAGCCATTGGGAATCAACTATTTTTATTCTAAAAAGGCATGGTTCCTGTCATCCATGAAAATATCCAGGGATGCTTTAAAGCTGTCAATCATTGCACTGCTCACCACCTTATTAGGTAATCTGTTCCACACGGTAACCACTCTCTGACTGAACTACTGCCCCCTTATTTTACTTTTAAAGAACTCCCCTTTTAATTGATATTGATGGAATCTTCTACTCCTGGCTGTGTTCAGAGTTAAGCCTATAGATTTCCACAGATCAGCATTCTTAACAGCTCTATACAACAGACACAAGTCTCCCCTAATTCTTCTGTACTTGAGACAATATAATCCAAACTGTTTCAGTCTGTCACCATACTTCATGTTCTTCAGTTGTCTAATGTTCTTGGTTGCCCTTCTCTGGATTCTCTCAATAAAACACACACACATACTTGTTGTAGTACTTGAGCAATTAGAGTGTCCCTTTACTCACTGTACCCTGGGCCATTTTGATACCATTTTGTACATTATCAGGTTAAGCAAGGGATGGATCAGACTTCAAACGGAGCTATTGAAAGTACTGTAATGTGTTAATTCATTGTGGGAGTCTACAATATATCCCTCATACTAAATCTATAGAATCAGGGCACTGGATTTTAACCCATATTGTGTCTGCAGTATTGTTGCCTATTTTCTATTCGGTGATACTAGACAAAATTAAGTTGTTACTTAAGGCAACTTCTCCACCCTTTCTTATAGTCTTATCCTTTCTTTGCAAGGCGCAACCTTCAGTAAGTTTGCCCCAGTCATTGCCTGCAGCCAACCACATTTTGATGAATCCTGAGGTGTTTATGTTTTTAGTTTTAAGTAAACTTACAGACTCATCCATTTTATTCCTGACTTCTTGCATTAATGAGTATGCAATTTACTTTATCATTCAAAATTATGGGTTACATTGTTTTGTTATACCAGTCAACAACAAAATGCTTTGTGTTCAGATACAAATTCAGTCCTAAGTTAGTGAAAAAAAATCTGCTTTATTCCAGATAGCATAGAAGGTGCATGATAAACAATCAGTCTCTGCAGGCAAGGTGTGCAAAAGTCCCTTAAGTTTCGCTCCTGTGAGCTTTGTCAAAGGTCTGCTGCCTCTGCTAGTAAACCTCTTATATAGTATGTCAGGTATCACTCTTGACAGGTATTTAAAGAGACAGTAGATGTAAGCATAGAATATTATACTATAATTCCCATTCACTAAATACAGTGATAACCTCATAAGTATATAGAAATAAATTATAATACCACAAAAAAACAAAAAAAATGTCAGATATTGCACATAGTTAATATAATGACCCCGAAAGGTGGCGAAATATCCCTACATACCAAGAATAGGTCAAAAAATGATTACTCTTAAGGATATACTAGCTGTGCAAAAAGACTAGTCACTGCATATCGATGGCACTGATTATGAGGGACACAGAAACATAGACAATGAAGGCAGAAAAAGACCATAGGTCCATCTAGTGTCCCCATGTTCCCTATAATCCCTGGAATCTACTGTTCCTCCTGGGACCTAACCATCCCTATCCTCCCCTATTCTCCTCCTTGGTTCTGTTGCCCTCAGTAACCATTATTCCCTTCATTATGTCCCAACCATGCTTGAATCCCCTGACTGTCTTCACACCCACCACCTCAGCCAGCAGACTGTTCCAAGGTTCCACCACCCTTTCTGTATAGTAGTACTTCCTCACCTCCATCCTGAACCTACCTCCTGTTAATTTCCATTTGTGTCGACGTGACTGCGAATTGGTATTCAGGCTAAATAGTTCCCCGCAGTTCACTTTGTTAATTCCTTTAAGAAACTTGAAGGTCTCTATCATATCTTCCCTCTCCCTTCTGGTCTCCAGTGAGTACATATTTAGTGCCTCGAGGCGCTCCTCATAGGATCTGCCTTGCTGGCCCTTAATCATTTTTGTTACTCTTCCCTGCACTGTCTCCAACCTATCCTTAGCCTTTTGCAGGTGAGGACTCCAGAACTGGGCACAATACTCTAGGTGAGGCCTCACCAGGGATCTGTAGAGGGGAAGTACAGTACAATCCACTTAATAGGGATGCGGTTAATGGGGACGTTCGTTTAATAGGGACGTTTCCCCAGTAACCGATTTTTTCCTAATTGACTTCCATTATGTTCTAATCCGGTTATAAGGGACACATGGGCCGCTTAATTGGGACGTTTACATTAAAATTCTGACATACTTGTGCTGTATTGATCTCGTCATCATGGCTTCCAAGCGAGTAGAGCTCACACTCGCGGAGCGAGTAAAAGTAATTGAAGCTTTGCAGATCCCTAAGTCTTCTCTTGCTTCTGTGGCTAAAGAGTTTGGCATTTCTAAAAGCCAAGTTGGTCGCATAAGCTAAAACAGAGAGGCAATCATGACAGAGTGGCAGTCGAATGCTAACCCGGCAAGGAAACGCAAACGCGAGGGCAAGGACGATGAAGTGGAAGAAGCCCTCCTTTTATGGTTTAGCGGTGCTGTCTGTCGTGGTGCCAGATTGTCCGGCCCTCTGTTAAAAAAAAAGGCGAAGGAGCTTGCCACACAGCTCGGACATGAAGATTTCGAGGCTACCGACGGGTGGCTAGCAAGGTGGAAACAGAGGAACTCCATTGTTTACAAAAAAGAGCATGACAAAAAATCAGACGCTGACACAGGTGCAGCACTTGACAGTGTCAGTGGCTCAGTAGGTAGCACACTCGCCTCTGAGGCTGGGAGATCAGAGAGCTGTGGGTTCAGTTCCCACATCTGGCACTTGGGTTAATATCCCAGTACTGACACTGTAGTGCAGCATGAGAGGGGTGCTGCACTTCTGAGGTGCCGTCTTTCGGATGAGACGTTAAACCAAGGTCCCATCTGCCTGGATTGGTGGTAGTTCAGGTGGATGTTAAAGATCCCATGGCATTTATCGAAAAAGAGTAGGGGTGTTTTATTAGAAGAATAAACATATACATTTCCACATATTCACAAAAAGAAAATCAGATTCCAAACTATTGTCCAATAAAGGAAAAAAAAAGGGGGAAGGAAAAATAATCTTTTACAATCAAGCAAACAATGCAACATAAAATAGATCATCTAAATACGATTGTAGTTCAGATATTAAGAATCTCTATTCCCTTAATTTCCAGTGAAAGTCAAAAGAAAAAACTTTTATTACCAATCTTATGATTTCCTCATACATGTCTTACTTATATTTAATAAAGTGTAGAAACCCTTTCCACCATTTCTTTAAAGTCTCCGTCTTAACTCTTTTGACATCCTGAGTATAAATATTCTCTAATTCTCTAATTATTAAATTACTTACACAAAAATAAGACAATTTCCTTTGATATAACACCCACTGGATTCTAGCCTGCCATAAAAAATATCTTAAGCAACCTAAGAATAGGGTGAAAGTCTCCTTATGGAACTCTAACATGATATTTGGGCTATATCCAAAAATCAAAAATTCGTAAGTCATATAAAGCAGCCACTCAAAGTTCCATAATTTTGCTAAATAAATCCACAAACCTGAAGCATAAGAACAATTTACTAAAAAATGCTCCATAGTCTCTTCTGTATTGATACATTCTAGGAAGGGACATAATCTTTCTGGTAATGCCTTATACTTCGCATTCCCTCTGACATTCAACTTTCCATAAAAAATCAGCCATTGTGTTTCCCACTGATTTTTGGGCATCCTGGGGTTATTAAGTTGTGCCAACACCCTGAAATTGTGGTCCACTGGGCAATTCTTAAATTCTGGCTCTTGGGGGTATAATGTTGTCATCAAGTGATGATATAATCGTCTTGTATTAAATGTCAATACTGTCTGTTTCTGTATTTTCCATTGAAATAGTTTTTGAGCTTGGTTTAAAATACTCCGGAATACTTAAATGTCTATTAAGTTTGGGCGCAGTTATAACCCAACTCCTATAATATTTCCCCATAACCTTGAGGTGCCAGGAATTTTCTGACTTTAACTCAGCCAAAAGGCCTCCTTTTATTGAATTGGAAATAAAAAAAACGTGAGCATAAACTACAGGATCTATCATCCCTAGGCCCCACTTATTTTCTCTTAAATAAGTGAAGTACCTTTTAACAGGATTTAATCGGTTACCCCATAACATCTGAAAGAATATACTATAGATCTTAGTTTCCAGAACTGCCGGTAATGGAAAGATCATAGCTACAAACTGCAAGATGGGAAGTAGAAATTGTTTAATTATGTGGACCCTTTTTATTTTAGGGAACCTCCACTGCTTCCATCTACCCACCTTTTTCTCCAATTTCCCAATGACCTCTTCCCAATTTTCCCTAGGAATATTTTTAGAACTAAATTTTATTCCTAAAATTCTCAGCGGACCACTGGAAATATGAATTCCCTCATGCCATTCCTCTATAAATCTATTTGTGCCGATAAAAAGCCCTTTTGTTTTTGTTATATTAAGTTTAGCATTTGAGACTTTTGCATAATCCCCAAAAGCTGTAATAAAAAGAAGAAATGGTTATACTATTCTCTAGATATATCACCAAATCATCTGCATAGGCCTGTATTATTAATCAGAGTGTCTATCTTTGTCAAAATTGACACCCTTCCATTCTGAGCAGCTAATACCCTTTTAAAAAGGATCAATCGCAAAAGTATACAGTAGAGGGCTGAGTGGGCACCCCTGACGCACTTCTGCAGCTAACTGAAATCCCTCCGCCCTACAGCCTTTAACAACAAAGGAAAACCATTGTTTTCATAAAGCGCTCTATCAAATTGATTAATTGTAACGGCAACCCATAATACTTTAATGTAGAAAATAGAAATGGTAAATGAACCCTATCAAAAGCTTTGTCTAAATCAGCAGCTACTAGGCAACCTGATAATCCCATTTCTACATGGTAGTCTATTACATCACGTATCAGCATTAAAGCTGTCTGAAGTTTCCTGTCTGACATATTGCAATACTGATATTCAGAAATCACAGCCCCTGCAAGTTTTTTCATACGGTTATTTAAAATGCTCACAAAAATTTTATAATCAGTGTTTAATAGCGTAATAGGCCTCCAATTTGCAATGTCTTGCTTATCACCTGACTTAAATATATAAGTCAGCAATCCTTCTGTGAATGAAGGAAAAATTGCTTCACCATCTAAAAAGGACTGAAACAATGAACCTAAACAATGACTAAACTCTTCTGGGAAGCTTTTATATAGATTGTTTGAAAGACCATCTATTCCAGGTGAGATATTTGACTTAAGAGATCCAATCACTTCTAAGATTTCTGCTGATGAAATAGGATCCCATTTCCCTGAAATTATACCCATGCTGATGGGGGGTGGTATCTTGTTCAGGTCATCATCAATATCTGTTTTAGAAATTGTTTTATGTGAAATCAATGAACTAAAATAGTCCATAATCACTTCCCGAATTTCCTTCACTGATTTAGCCAGACTACCGTCCGGTTTCTTTAATTCTTCCAATTTCATAGAATCTTTAACAAATTTACAAATTTCAAAGGGGTCTCCTATAGGTGATTTTTTAACCCCATTTATTAGAATTGCTTGCATGGTCTTGCTTCTGTTATATTGAAATTCTCTCATTTCCCTTTTTAACTCATTAATCTGGTCAGAGTAATTTCTCCTCGATGAAGACGCAATTGTCATTAGTCTTTGTAATTGCTGCCTTAACCCTAAATAATGTAAAAACTTGTCGTTTTTCGTTTTTCGACCAATAGTTTTGAACCAATTCCTTAGGTCAGTTTTAGTCTCTTGCCACCATACCCCAATATCATTATAGAGAAAGGCTACGGATAGTCTAGCCTTTAATAGGCTTTTAACACCTAATTGGATAAGGGGGAGATCCAACAATGTATTATTCAATTTCCATCTCACTAGTCTTTTCTCTTGTTCACCAGAAAGAACAAGGGAGCTGAATAAAACTGAATGATCAGAAAATTCGCAAGGAATTATTTTAAATGAATCAATCTGTACATTTGGAGAGACTAACATATAGTCTATCAAAGTAAAAGAATTCCCCTTTTTAAATGAAAAATTTGTGTCTGATTTTTGTGAGTCTTTACATATCACTAGACAAGCATCTTTAATTATTTTATTTAGGGCGTTAGAATCACAATAAACTTTCTTTGTATTGCTTTTCTTCATAAGAGAAGGGAGTGAACAATTAAAATCTCCTCCCCAAAGTACTCTGGATGTTGTCAATAAAAATGGTTGTATCATTTTTAAGCAAGTCACTCTGCTGGATTTCATCTGTGGGTTATAAATATTAATGAGACGGAAGCGCTGACTCAGCAATTTCCCATCAACTATTAAAGCTCTTCCAGGGATTAGGTCTATTAGGTTGTCTAATTGAAATGCATAAGAATTAAATAATATTCCCACTCCGTCTGCAACTTCTTCTCCAAAGGACCAAAACAATGGGCCCCAAATCCATTCTCTTTTTAAAGGCTATTGATTGCTCAATAGAAGACATCCAAGTTTCTTGCACAAAACATACATCAAAGGGAAACGTATGAATATAATGAAAAAGGGCCTGTCTTTTCCTCATATTCAATAGGCTGTGTACGTTCAACGATCCCCAAGTTAGTTTCATTACCATTTCTAAAGAGCATGACCCTTATTTTTTCCTTTTTTTCTTCTTTTTATCTTTATAATTATCTAAAGTCTGGGATCTGGTTGACAGCGTTGATTTTTTGAGAGTCTGAGTCCTCTACCTCTAATTCCATATCACCCCAAGAGGAAAACAAGGCTGTATAAGAATTACTTGTTTCGATGGGTGCTACCGAAGTGGGAGGGGGTTTCAAATGTAAATTCCTAGTCGACCTTCTTTGTGTAACAACTGGTAAAGTACCCTTCAATGCTAGTGGGCTGTCTGACATTTTAGTGACCTCTTCTGTATGAACAACTGGGGGGGACGTGAAATCATCAGGGGGACTGATATTAGTTTCCATTACACTAACCTGTTGAAAAGTTTTCCCTTGTTTCTCTATGGTACACATAGATGTCTCCTTGTTCTTGATCTTTTCTGTTACTGCATTGGTTGATGCTGTCTTGAGTTCTGCTGATTTCCTAACCAGGGGCATTCTAGCCTTGGCCACTTCTGTGGGGGGGGGGCCCATTGGGGAAACTACTTGTGCAGAAACATCTTGTGCTTTTTTTATATAAGCCTCTGAACTAGAGGTGGACACTGTATTATGCGCTGCCCAAGGACAAACTCTTAATACGTGGCCCTTGGAGTCACATAAGTCACAACAAGCCTGATTGTTACAGAACTTTGTTAGATGACCAACCTCCCCACAATTATCACATCTTGGTTTATCACACACACTTGAAAGATGTGTTCTAGCTCCACATTTATAACAGGCACGTGGCTGACCACTATAAAAACATACACCTCTGTCCCTCCCCAACAGGAAAGAATTTGGTATATGTTCTATCCCAGACTCTGTTTGTCTCAGTTTAATTTTATATTTCCATCCGCCAGTCCAAAATGATTCTGCATCTAGTATAGGCTCAGGTTCACTCAGGACTTCGCACTTTGTTTTTAGCCAATAAGTTATGTCCTCTACCCATACCCCTTCATTACGAAACATAACCGTGACAAACTTAATCAAAGGCTTGGACAGAGGGATAACGATAAATGGGGTCCATATCGGGGAGAACTTGACCTGATTATACCTCATCCAAAATAAATCTAATGCTTGCTGAGAACGGAAACTTACATCATAATTATCCTCCCCGGAAATGTTTATGAAGGCATAAACATCCTGAGGGGAAAAATGCAATGAATCTTTCAGCAATTTTTTCCCTACATAATACCTGTCGGGCCTAACTTCTAGCTCCCCTTTATATCTTAAACGCACAGCATTGCGTCTGGGGGCAGCTTCTCTATGTGAATTTGAAAATAACTCTGACATCAAAGATCTCTGAGTTGAACTCTGGGAGGAAGGGGGGTCAACACTCTCAGATGCAGGAATCTGCTGAGGTTCCTGTAATAAAGATTGCTGAAAAGGAGAATTAGACAAGGTTTTATCTATGCCTATAGGGCTGCAGGGGTTGTTTGAATCAACCTTCTCCGCAGATACACATCCTTCAGAACTTTTCCCTTTCCCCTGTAGGTCTGCCGGGACCCATTCTGGAGAGTGTTGTGAAAGGGATAGTCCCGGAGACCAGGTAGGGTCAGGCTTCCACACTCCCGTAGCAGCCTGAATCCATCCTGACTCTCGTAAAGCTTTACCTGGTGACCAATTATTCTGCATAGTTACATTTTTTAATGGTGGAAAGTCCAGCTGAGTACCCTGTAACAGTGAATCAGTGTCTGCATTTCCCAATGTTTTCCCTTTTGGGAAAGAAAATTCTGTCACCCCTGTTTGCAAACCATTAGCAGACTGGTAAACAATATTAGGGTTTAAGGAGGACTCGTCCTTATTTGTATGTTTGAGTACAAAACCAGTCACTTTATCCAGGGAGGCACCATCCTGCATATGAAATTCTAGAGCATGCTTACAAGAAGCAGTATTATTGTCTTCCAGTTCCTCCATATTCAATAGCTGTTGTTGTTTAACTGGCTGTTGGCACTTGCTAGAGGCAACAATATTACTGCCAGCCAGGTTAGTATTCAAAAAGTCAAATGGAACAGCACAATGCAGCTGACTGTGTTCATCAACTAAACCCTCACAAACTTTACCTTCAGCACCATTCGCCCGCAAAGTCTGAGGTCTGTCTCTGCTTCCCGCCTTGGTTTGTAACAGTTCTGAAAGTCTGGAGGAATCAGCACCAATTGTGCCAGTTAGAATGCTCTGTACCCCAATATCGCACTCCATTTCTTTATGCGGAGCAGAAAACACAGTCCCTGAGCAGTCTCTTACCACCGCCATCACATCTTGGCTCACGCTGCGCCGCAAATGGGTTTCCGGCTTGGAGTCCAGCTGGTGTCTCACGGAAATGTGTTCCTCGGAAACGCCGGTGTTCGACAATCTGTTCCCCGAGTCAGTAGACAAAATAACCGCAGCCCCTTGGTGCGAGCAGTCACTCTGTTGATCACCGCACTCTTTCATCAGGGCAAATACTCCACCTTTATCAGGCTCCATAATGACTTCAGATGCAACAATTTGTTTAGGAGACACGACATTTTCAGGTATTAATTTGTCCACTACACATTCAAACTCCTGGAAATCTTTCTCTGAGTGCAGAAACACATTTGTCATAGTCATAGCCTCCAAATTACAGAGAGCAGGAGCCGAGGCTTCCTCGCCCACGCTGCTATCTTCCTCCTTCTCCTTCCATGGTCCACGTTGGACGGCCATCTTGCAATGACCTATCCCCCTACTGGCCACCTACAGCAACCGAGTAGGGGAATTTCCCCGGTGTCCTGGCCAAATTTCCCTCATTTACTAAAAATACCACCAACAGCTTAATCTGATTCAAGGTCAGTTGGCATTCATCTGTATTTCCCTTCCCCGGGTCGTGCCTGAAAATAGGCAGGATTTGTCTAGTGCACTTACCCGGTCAACAAAAACTAGCTAAACTAAACTAAATAAGACTGGATCTCAGCTGTGCTTCCCATCCTTCTTAAAGATTACACCCCCGGGTGTGTGTACAATGCTGATAAGACAGGACTGTACTTCAGGGGATATCCTGATTGTGGTCATGTTCTCAGACAAACAGAACTGTTTGGGGGAAAAAAAGTGAAGGACAGAGTCTCTCTATTGGTATGCGCCAATATGGATGGGACAGACAAGCGCACCTTGCTTGTCATTGGAAAAAGTAAAAGACCTCGCTGTTTCCCTAGAGATCTTGCTACACTGCCGGTAGCTTACTATGCTTCTTCAAATGCTTGGATGACAGGGTGAATCTTCAAAGATTGGCTGGGCATGTGGGAGCGTGAGCTGAAGCGCAAACGGCGCTATGTCCTACTGTTCCTGGACAACTGCTCCACACACCCTGCTGATGTTGTGGGGATGTACCCACACATTAAAATAGTTTTTTTTTTTGATTTCTGGTGGCGTCACCACTCGGCATGACAGCTTGAAAGCCGAGCTCCGAGATGGTAGCGCTCATTTAAGGCGAAATATGGTGCCATTGCAGCCAGAGACCAACTTTTCCAGCAAGGGAAGGCTGAGGGAGAGCCCCGATGTCGGCGAGAAGGTCGAGGGGCCAAAAAAAAAGACCGTCGGGCTGACTGAGGCAACGCGAAGATTGGAGCCTGAGTACGCCTATGTCCAGGGCCTCGGAGTCAGTTGCAGGCTCTGCAGGGGAGGAGGAGGGGAACACCTCAAGAGCAAGCTCGCTGGATGGCCGGGCCACGGCCCACATTTTAAAAATGCTGCATCGCGTAGATAACAATGTTAAAGATATTAAAAAAGACTTAAAGCATTTGGAAAAAGGACAGCAGATCTGGAGACTAATTTAGACACAATGAGAGAGGACCAAATGAAAATAATTCGTGCGATAATATATCTAGCCAGGAGAGAGAGAGCTCACAGCTAGGGCAGAAGATGCTAAAGCCAGAGGGAGGAGAAAAACTATCTGCATTTTTGGTTTCCCGGAGGGGGCAGAACAAGCAGACATAGTGGAATTTACTAAAACTTGGCTCAGGCAGGAATTAGACATCCCAGAAACAGAGCCTTTGGATGTGGAAAGAGCCCACCATGCCCTGACCCCCAGGCCGAAGCAGGATGCACCACCGCGATCAATACTGGTGAAGTTTGCCAGATTTCCAGTGAAGGAAATGATTCTCAGAAAAGCATGGGCCAAAAGGGACCTGAATCTGGATGGCAAAAGGGTCTTTGTGGATCATGACTTCCCACCGGTTACAATGGCAAAACGGAAGAAGGTGCTGGCAGTTATAAAACAGTTAAAGGAGCAAAATATCAAGGCTTATCTGAGGTACCCAGCAAAACTACTGGTCCACTGTCTACGGGGGTCAAGCTGTGCATGATCTCTCAGGCGAGGCTAGCAAGCAGTTGCAGAAAGCTGGAGTCTCTCTCCGGATATGAGACAGGAAGAAACAGAGCAAGCGATGCTTCAATTGAAGTGGTCTACAGGAAAAGAAAAGGGGCAGGTGGAACCGACCCATTCGAATAAGGGCCCAGGAGAGCAGCTGTATCAGGACCTTCTTCATCTCAACAAGGGTCTGCTGATGTCCAAAGCAGTGGATAAGGGTGATGGAACTCTTTGGTCATCTCGGTAATGTGTAACAAGCAACTTAATCTCCTAAATTTCGTCCCTACATTGGAAATGTTTTGAAATTGGTGGACTATGGACTGGCGTTGGTGTGTCTTAAGGGAGCTGGAAAATGGTTCATGGAACTGGAAATGGACTTACAACTAAAAAACCCTTTTTCAGTAGTTGGTGCTTCTTCCCTTCTTGTTAGAGGGAAGGGGACTATGGAAAATGAGACATAACCAACTGAAAAAGGGAAAATATTGTATAAATGGCCAGCCTAATTAACAGCTGGCACCATGTTTGGATCAGGGGAAGGGGGACCTTCCACGTGCCGTGGGGGCAGCCCCCACCTCCTATCAGATATATGGAGTGCACCGCGACCGGATGTCACATTGACGAGGAGTTTAACAAGTGGGGATCATCTGGACCTGTGATTTCAGGCGGGTGACCCTCTGGGGGTAGTTTTTATTACTCCACCCGATTGTTTTGTTGCTCCCCTGTCATTAGCCCACCCTGGGAGACCACCTATCTGCCCTACCGGGGAAGGGTAGAAGGTGAGGAGCTGAATTAGGCTCATGCCCGGGTGGAAGGAATGTCCCTCCATTTGAGACTCCTGGCGGGGTCTATATGTACATAGTTTGATGGCTGTATGGGAATTGGGGGAAGGGGAGGGGTGGGCTTAAAAGGGAATATGGTGAGCTGCATTCAAAGTAGGCGAGGTTGTTGTAGCTCTACCTAGGCTTCAGAAAATGAAAACCCCAGAATTGGGGGAAAGAGAGGAGGCTGATGTCTTAGTAAAACCAAAAGAAGGTAAACCTAACAAAGATGGGCACACTGAAAATAACCTCACTTAATGTTAAAGGTCTGGAACCCCAGTCAAGAGGCATAAGGTGCTAAGGGATCTCGCAAGACCAAATGCGATATTGGGCTATTGCAGGAAACTAGACTTTCAGAAGAGGAGCATAAAAAATTGAGGTGTATGTGGGTGGATAAGTCTATGCCTCCTCACATAGCAGGCGAAGAAGGCCAGGGTAGCCATATTTGTGAGAAAGGGTTTGGGGGCAACTCTCCAGAGGGCTCGCTCGGACGAGGAGGGCAGGTGGGTGATACTGTCATTATAAATGGCAGACAGACTAATCCATGTGGTTAATTTGTATGCTCTCACACCTTCTACGTCTGAATTTTTTCGACGGCTCTTCGGGGTGGTGGCATTACTACCAGAGGGGCAAGTGATTATGGGGGGAGATTGGAACTGTGTGGAAGACCCATGGGTGGATAGGTCAACTAAGGGGGAGAATAAGGAAAGAGGTGTAGGGCCAAAAACATTATCACATCTGAGGGAGGAAACAGGCCTAATAGACACCTGGAGGCAAAAATTCCCGACTAGCAGAGATTTTACCTTCTACTCCCATTCTCAGAACTCGTATTCACGTATAGATAGGTTCTATACACAAAAGGCATGGGAAAGTTCAATAGTAGACCAGCAGATATACCCCATAGTTATCTCGGATCATGCAAAAGTGAGCCTCACAATCAAACTCGGGCCGTTATACAAACAGTCTCTGTGGAGGCTGAACGCAGGATTATTGGGTGACAAAAAGTTTGTCGCCAAAATTAAACAGGTAATAGAAAACTATGTGAAGGAAAACTGGACGGAGGGAATGCGGGTTAAGTATGCATGGGACGGGTTGAAAGCGGTAGTTAGTGGGGAAATAATCTCATATGCAGCTTATCAAAAAAAGGCTAGGGGTCAGGAGCAGGAAAGGTTGGAAAGTAGGGTTAAGGAATTGGAAGGTGCACATAAAGAAGGAAAAAAAAGTGATACCCTAAAGCAACTAAGGGAAGCAAGGGAGCAGTTGAATAAACTATTAACATATAGGACTGAAAATGCCCTCAGATTCCTAGCACAGAAATTCTATGTAGACGGTAACAGGGCAGGAAAATTGCTAGCCTACAGGTTGAGAAAGCAAGAGGCAGACAGGTTTATAAGAGGAATTAAAAACCCAAAGAATAATGGAAGTTTAATCACTGAACCTGCCTAAGTCGCAGAAAGTTTCAGAGAGTACTATGAGCTTTTATAAGTCAGAAGCGAAGATGGGGCAGTCGGAAGCAATTGAAAGATTTACTGGGCCTAAACCTACCAAAGCTTCAAGGGAACTGCAGGAGGAGGTAGATCGACATTCACCCAAGCTGAGTTAGAGGTGGTAATTAAGCAGTTAAAAATAATAAAGCCCCAGGCCCAGATGGGTTCAGTGCAGAGTATTATAAGGTGTTTGAGGATGTGCTTTCCCCTGTGTTGCTGCAAGTCTGCAACAGTGCACACATTGCCTCTGAAGCCCCAGACACATGGCAGCAGGCCACAGTCACTCTCATCCCTAAGCCGGACAAAGATACCACCCAATGTGGCACCACTGCCCCATCTCCCTACTAAATGTGGACGCCAAAATATTGGCTAGGATAATAGCTAATAGATTGCAAAAGGTAATAACCCAGCTGGTACACCCAGACCAGACGGGTTTTATCCCGGCTAGGCATCTGCAAGACAACGTCAGAAGGCTGATTACAATTATAAATAATTTCCAGGTAGATAAGGAGAGGGGACAGGGTTAGTGGTCACATTAGATGCAGAAAAGGCATTTGATCGCTCGAATGGAATATCTGCAGGTGGTATTACAGAAGTTCGGGTTGGGCCCCAAATTTCAAGCGTGGATTAAAACATTATATGCCAACCCATCGGCAAGGGTCAGAGTAAATGGCCTTTTCTCAAAACCATTTCAGATTAAAGGCGCCAGACAGGATGTCCCTTCGCCTGTTGTTCGCGCTAGTATGGAACTGCTGGCAGAAGCCTTCAACCCGGGCGATGTCTCGGAATGATGGTCGGAGGGTGGACAACCGCATACTCTATGCGGATGACACCTACTGTACCTATCAGACCCAGAGACCTCTCACCACTGCCATGAGGCTTTTAGAGGAGTTCGAGTGCTGTCAGGTTTAAAATTAATGAAACGAAATCAGAAATAATGGTGCTGGGGAAAGGGAATCATTAAAGGTAAATTGCATTCAAACTTAAGATGGGGACAAGGAATTCAGATACCTAGGAATTCAAATAACAAAGACTTGGGAAAACTGTTCCAAAGTAATTTCGGAAATTATTAGGAGAAATAAGGAAGGATTGTGGTAGGTGGGCCTCCCAATATCCTTGGCAGGTAGGGTGGAAACAGTGAGGATGAACCTGCTCCCAAGATTCCTCTTCCTTTTTGATGCACTTCCTCTGATACTCCCTAAGGAGTTCTGGGTGGAGGTAAAGAAGATAATCAGTGGATTTGTGTGGACTGGGAAAAAAACAAGGTTAAGCTGGGGTTTACTAAAGCTACCAAAGGGGAAAGGCGGCCTAGGGACTCCAGATATGAAGAAATATTATAAGGCAGCACAATTGCAATACCTGGGGTCAGTAACTTCTAGGGATCAGAAACTAAGCTGGGTTGAGATGGAAGTAAGACAGCTACGCCCATATACATTTCGAATAATGGTATTTAACGAATCCTCCTCGGAATCCAGGCCTGCACCAAGGACACCTGGGCTGAGAACTCTAGCCCAAATTTGGACTCAGGTGGTGAGGGAGCTGAAGTTGCAATCTTGGCTAACCAGACAGGGTGTCATAATAGAAAGCATAAATTTCTTGCCAGGAAAGGAGAACCCCCTTTTCAGACGTTGGGCTAAGCTAGGGCTTAAGGAATTTCACCAGTTGTTAGTTGGCGATAGCATTAAAAGTTTTACGCAAATACAGCAGGAATTTAATATTCCGTCAGTCGACTTTTATGGCTATTTGCAGATTAGGCACTTTATGCAGGCCGTGGAGAAGGGTTGCGTGGAAGAAAGTAAAGGTTGGCCCCAGCACTTCCTGGACCTGGTTCAGGAATTGCTTAAGGGGTCAAAGCAACAGACACACTTGATTTCTAAGTTATATGCGACTGGGGGGGGGTAGGGGAAATGGAGCAGAGAATTAATATCCAGGCAAGGTGGGAAAGGGAGTTTGGACTGTGAAGAAGAGAAACCAAAGTGGGAACTGATATGGAAAATGGTTAGCAAGACATCAGCCTCCCCTTCTTGGAGGGAGTTCAGATGGAAAACCCTCGCTAGATACTTTAGAACGCCCACTATCACAAAGCATTACTGTCATAATATATCAGACGCGTGCTGGAGGAGGTGTGGAATGGTTGGTTCACATGAGCATATATTCTGGGGTTGCCCCAAAATTAAGGGATTCTGGAATCGTGTGATCCAAGTCATAGGACAAATCCTGGATACGGGAATTCCGGGTCATCCCAGATTCTTCATATTGGGGGAGCCCCCGCAGTAGGGACTCAGTCGATGAAATACCTGTTTTTGATTCTTATTGCAGCTGCTCATAAGGCTATTACAAAGAGATGGATGGATAAGGTATCCCCCACTCTGGAGCAGTGGTTGATGATTATTGACCAGATGAAAATAATGGAGAGGTTGACTGCAAGTCTGGCTCAGCAGACAGATAGGTTCAAGGCTAGATGGCTGCCTTATTTCAAATATCAAGCATTAAAAGGGGGGGAGGATGTTTTGGAGGTGCTGGCCAGGGAAGCTTTGGATTAAGAGTCAATCGAAGGCCGGCTCTTTCGGGCAAACCTGGCCCCTTGGTTGAAACAAAGAAATACAGAAGCAGTCAAAGATAGGTTTAACTCAGCAGCATAAGGAATGCCGCCCACCAGGGAGGGAGGAGGAAGGGAGGGAAGGGAGGGATTAATTTAGTAGGTCTAAATAAGCAACTGACGAAGTTTTTGGTTGTGAGCCAATACCGCCTAAATAGAAAAAGGAAAATAAATCGCAGACCTATGAAAGGTCTGATTATCTTTTCATTTTGAAGGAGATCCAAGGTGGCGCCTCACATTGGTTGCTGTAATAGGGCACACCGGATCCTTATATTGCTTAGACTTTACTAAACCAAGGTTAAGTAAGTAATTAAGTGGAGTATGACGGGGTGGGGAGATTGGGGTACTAAGGGGGTTTGGGGGTTGTATAATTTTTTTTTCTTCCTCCTTTCCTTCATTGTGAATCCTGCTTGTTTTCAATGTCCTGAGATTTCCTCTGTATCCGTTTTTTTATGTTTTACTTTGTTATGAATACTGTGGAAAAATTTAATAAAGTACAATTTCAAAAAAAAAAATATTTTTTTTGCCACCAAACACCACCAGTCTGATCCAACCCATGGATATGGGTGTGATCAGAAATTTAAAAGGTCACTATCGTGCACTGATGTCAGCACGAATCGTGGATGTGATCCACCAAGGAGGAGAACTGACTGCATCTGCAATTGCTAAAGCCGTCAGTATTCTGGATGCCATCTACATGGCTGCCAAAGCTTGGCAATCTGTCTCTCTGACTACACTCCTGCATTGTTTTAGGAAGGCAGGGTTTCTGAGTAGCGTCGCCGAACAGGTGGGCGAAACACATCATACAGCAGCAGAGGATCCTCTGTATGATGTTCAGCCACCAGCTTACATGACTGCAGATGAGTTCTCTACTTTTGTGGACATCGACTTTGATGTTGAAACTGAGGGGGAAACAACAGATGGCGAAATCTGTGAAGCAGTCAAACGTCTGAGACTGGACACAGGAACACAGGAAGCAGAACATGACTCCGAGGCAGAAGAAGATCCAGTACCCAATCCCATTTCTAACAAAGATGCTATTGATCACTGTAGATCGCTTATGACATGGAGCATGCAAAATGGCGACATAGCATCCTGGGGAGCACTGTCAACTGTTGAGAGCCGCATTTCAACTGAAGTGAATTTACTTTATTTTTGTCACTTTTGAGCACTTGCATGGAAAAAAACAAGCAAACAAAAATAATGTATGCACGGAAATACACTAAAAATAAAAGTACTTAACTGAATTTCGATCTCTGACTCGGTCGTTTGCTGATTACAGTATAGAACATAGGGCACCTGTTAATCGGGACGATCGCTTAATAGGGACGATAACTCAGTCACGGAGCCGTCCCTATTAAGCGGCTTCATATTACCCTTTTCTTCTGCTATTAATACCCCTCCTGATACATCACAGCATCCTGTTAACCTTGCTGTAGAATGCTATGAGAATCTTGGGTCCTCAGGCGCATAGACTACCTTCCTAGTAAATTACACTGCGGCCATGTAGCTTTGGAGCTACACCAATGTAGAAATAAAAAAAAAAAGTATATGCAAAGTAACCTTTAAAGGCACAACTAAGAAAGAAATGTAAGTACAATGAAAAAGAGAAAACTATTTCATAACATACAGCATTTCACAGTCAAAGAATATGATCATTCTTAACATGTATAAGGCTTCTGGGGTCTAGTGAAACATATTAGCCATTCATTTAAAAAGGTATCAAAAAACAGCTGGCCATTAAGCTCTGGCCACCTCATTGCTCCCAATTTAAAAATCCAGAAAGTTTCCCTTCAAACCCCAGGGATCCCTCATTATGCTTAACATATTTAGTAAGCCTGGTAGGTATAGCTGCCCCGGAGCGCATAGAATTTATGTAAATAACAGAGCGTGGAATGTTGCTAGACTCTGTCCTCATGGTGACGCTGTGCTCCACTGCTCAACAGCAGATCTATTTCTCCGCATGAGTAAGCAAATGATTAAGCAAGTCACCCAATTAATTGATCCTGCTTCGTGATGGCTTTCTTCCATTTTATTTCCATGAAATAATCATTTATTTTATTTTTCTCACTGCTGCTGCTCTTATCTTAGTTCAGTTTTAGACCTTGTTGCTTTTTCTTCGGCTCCTTTGCAGTCCCAGGAACTGGAGAAGCATTTTCACTTTTCACTGGTTAGCAGTTCATTTACACCACATTTTTTTCTATTGACTAGCTACTTATCTTCTTTTTTCCTCTTTGGTTGTAATTCTCTGAGTTAGTGTCTCAGTCCCAGTCTCTGAGTACTGCTGTGTGTTCCTGTCACAAAAAAAAAAAAATGACAATCTTACAGCATTCATTAGTTTGGTATAAGAGGGACTGCAGCAATGTGTTTTCTATTCTGGAAGGCTGTCTGACAATTGGCAGATCAGACAGACTCCCAGTGAATGTGTGAATCTTTATTTTTTTCTGGCCACTGCATAGATTTGTTTATGTGGGATTGCAGCAAGACAGAGCCAGCAGAATATCAAGACCTGCTAGTTGGAACTGTGAAGGCTCTTGACTAGGACAATTAGTCTTGTGCTTGCCAAGAGGTCTACACCCACAATCCTTTTTTTCTGTTGTTGTGGGAGGCAGCTAAATTGTCATTTTCTGCCAAATCAAAGAAAAAAAAATCCTTGGTCTGCCTCCTAGTTACCAATGCATATAGTTGAATGTCCTCCCTCTCTTTAGGCCTAAGAGGGGTCCCTCTAAAGAGATTTCTATTAAACAAAACAACAAAAAAACAAGAGGATCCCCTGAGCAGGTTCTGATCCAGGTCCTTGCAAAAAAAAATAAAAGTGTATATGTGTGTGTGTGTGTGGGGGGACCATGTCGCTGTCATTCCTGAAGAAGGAGAGGGAGCCATCAGTGGACAAAGCAAAAAGTGCCTTCTACAGAGGGCATGTTCAAGACTTGCCAAATCTTTCTGCATGCCAGTTCCTCCTCCACTCATCCCCCCCCCCAATTTCAAGGGAGACCAGGGAGCTGATTTTGTTTTTTTGAAGGTCAAAGAGAAATGATTGAACCCATGGTTCCCCTGAACATGGGTGGCATGCACAGGAATTGGCAGATCTTCAGGCATGCCAGCAACTCCTGCACTCGGTCCTCCCCTCTGATTTTGGGGGGGGGGGGCAGGAAGCAGATTTTTTCTTTTGAAGGGCATGGGGAACCCATTGAAACTGTGGTTCTTCTGAACAAGAATGGCATGCACAAGACTTGGCATATCTTCAGACATGCTGGTTCCTCCTGCACTCCATTCTTCTCTCCTGATTTCCAGGGGGACAGAGAGCAGATTTTTACTATCAAGGGCATGAGGAACCATTTGAACCTATGGTTCCCCAGAACAAGAATTTGATTCCCCTCTCAGGGAACCGGATGATTTTTTTCTTTTCCCCTTACCCTGGCATGATGGGTTTGCCCCTCACACGGGGTGTTTTTTAGTCTGTCCATATGCCCATATGTTAACATCCAGCAGGAATATATGATCTCTGAAATTCTGTTCTGTTTGTTCCTGGCTCAAGATTTGGCAAACAATGTCAAAACAACTACATCACTGCCAGGTACCAATCCCACATTGTGGTGGGCACCAACATCCCTGCCTCATGTCACCCAGGCAAAAGTCCAGGACTGTCACCTCAGAACAACTTGTTGTAGCATCTTACAGTATATAGGATGAAGATGGGCAGCATTGAAAATGCATCCACTTCCTACATGCTTTGGAGAAGGGAAGAACAAGGTCAGGGTTCTTTCTTTTTTCCAAGTCCCCATACCCATGCCCTGTATTTCTTTCACATAGGGCTTTACTGCAGTGGCTTGGGTAGAGGAGATTCCAAGTGGACTAACCCGACCCAGCACAAACAGAGATCTCAAATGAATCGACCCTGATTGCCCATTCATTCTCAGGGGGATGAGTGACTTTCCCCTGCATCTCTGACTTCCCCCTTATCAGAGAAAAACATCACCACTGGCAGGTGTGGAACCAAAGGTGGTGAGCCAGAGGATCGCACTGCAATGTGAAACTTTCCCCAGAATGTGGGTCTGAAGGCATTTTTACCACTTTCTCCAACAGAGAGCGTTGTGCTGCAGTTGGAGATGAACCCCAAAAAACTGCTGCATACAAATGCAGTATGAGCCCCTCCTTTCCAGTGGGAGAAGGTCTTTACCCAGGGAACTCTGACACCTTTTCCATTGACGCCATCCTTGCAACAGAGAAACTGGAAGGGTTCCTTGGACCTAAAGGTTACATATTGCCACATTCCTATCAAGACCAGTCACTGAGGGCACTTTTGATTTTGGCCACCTTTTTGGTCATTACCAGTTCACACCCCTCCCTTTTGGCCTATCATCTACTCCTAGGGTGTTCACAAGGTGCTTAGCTGTAGTGGCAGCATGCCTCAGGAGGCAAGGGGTGATGGTTTCTTTGCCCTTGCTGCAATGTCTCCAGCAAGTCAAGAACTGCGATGTATTGGGTTAACCCAGGGCTCCTTGGAGATATGGGGTTTTTCTCATAAATTCTAAGAATACCCAAAAAAGATCCGGTGCATTTGCTGGAGTTCATAGGAGCAGAGTTAGATGTCCTCGAGGGCAAGGCATTCCTACAACAGATAGTAATGTAAAATCTTCTAAACTTGGCAAACACATCAACCCTGGATCTTCCAGGCCAGCAAGTTTTCTTCCACAATCATTGGGTCAGATGGCTTCCACTACAGCCATGCTGTGAGGTGCTGGATTGCAAATGAGATACGTCCAGTGTTTCCAAAGAGCCATCTGTCCCAAAAGCAACACAATTATCAAGGCTGGTGCCTGTAACAAAAACTTTGCTACAAGCTCCAGACAGGTAAAAAGACAGCCTCAACCTCAGGGAGGAATTTTTTTCCCCTACAACAGTTCCCCACTCTGGTCCTGATAGCAGATGTTCTCCTACTAGCTGTAGGGTATCACCTGCACAATCAAATGGTGGGTGGAGTGTGGCTTCCATAGAAATCCAGGAACCATATAAACCTCATAAAGCTGAGGGCAGTTTTTTCGCCCCTCAGGTCTTCGGTCCTACTTGGGCTGTGTGGCTGGGTGTTTGTGTTTGTCTCTGTCAATAGTTTAGTTTTGTGGATTTTCATGTGTTTTGGCTTGGAGGAACTAGACCATTCTTGGATATATGATCTATGAAAGTTTCCTGGACTAAGAAACTGGAAAACATCACCAGCAGATATTGGGATTCTCATTATAAATCAACTTTTTTGGAAGTCATCACAATCAAAGTAAGAACAGCTAAGAAATTCTACAAGCTCTGACCTGGGAATTGCAAACTGAATCCACATTTCCATCTACCTTGTTGCTAAAGGGAACTGCATGTCTTTGAGAACCATTCACAACTATTTAAACAAAGGGAAGACACTGACAAAGAGTTTTAACTTCCTGCATATGCCCCAGGCCAGTGTTCCAGGAATTTAACACATCCTTTGTCTTGTTACCGTAGATCAAACAGTTTACTGGTCATTTTCCTGTAGATTTGATTATTTTACATGATTTGGCAATGGGGCAAATCCTCCCCCTGGAGGCACACCACCGAAATTGATCTGTCCCTGCTCATGTGTGAGCCTTGGGTTTACCCATGTAAACCTCCTCCTGTCTTTTCTATCTCTCCATTTGTTATCCACTGTGTCAACTTCCTCTCTCCTCCTACCCACGCAACCCCCACTGTAAGCATCTTGACATCCTACCTTCATTATGGAACCATGGCAAATACCCTTTATTTCTATCTGAGGCACCCCATTACTAAGGACTGGGTGCAAACGACCGCCCAGGCTGGAAAAATCATATTTGAGCACCTGTCGTTAGCAACCCTCCTTTGTTGGGACCCTAGGCGACTACATTGTATCCAAACCTGCAGCATGCAGAGGAAAGACGTTACATGGTATGAGCTACGGGAGATATCCCTCAAACTGCTGCTCCTCCTACTTCTCATGTCTGGTGGGATCCACCCAAACCCTGGCCCTGGCTCAAACATTAAGATAAAGAATGCAAAAACTGAAAACGGGCTATCCATTGTTACCCTAAATATCTGCAGCCTCCTTCCTAAGCTGGCATCTCTTCAAGCCTTTATTGGACAACATAATCCTGACATACTTGTAATTGTTGAGACCTGGCTAACACCTAGCACTCCAGATCATGTAATCTCGCTCCAAGGCTACAACCTCTTCAGACTTGACCGGGTAAAAAGAAAGGGGGGCGGATGTGTTATCTATATAAAGGACTACCTCTCATGCCACCTTGCCAGTTTCTCCCCAGAAAACACCCTAGTACAACTTCTCCCTGTCAAGCTTCTCCTTGGTGCCCATAACAAAGTGCTTACTGTGGCTGCAGTCAATATCCCCCCTAAAGACCCATGAGCCGGGCTCCAGTCTATTCTTGAATTTGCAAGATTACAACCTCCTGACTCTGAGCTCCTCCTTCTCGGTGATTGCAATATAATTTGGCTTGCCTCAGATATCGGACCCAGCAGGGATACTATCCTAGCAACCAACCTAACACAGATGGTCAACTCCCCTACTAGAAAAAACTACAAGACTGGAACCAGCACTCTCATTGACTGGATTCTTACTAATCGCCCGGACCGGATAAAAAACACCACCGTTCTCTCCGACTCCCTCAGTGACCACTCCCCTGAGATCTGTATCTGGACAAATAAATTCCACAAACCACCTCCTAAAACCATCCTAAGTCGAATGCTACCACACAGAAACCTTGCTAAGCTAAAGACCTGCCTCCTACAACAAGATTGGTCCCCTATCTACAATATGCTGGATGTGGACGCTGCCCTAGACTTCTTCATTAAAACTTTCATCACTGACTGTGACACATACGCACCTTTCAAAAAATGTAAAATCAAAGCCCTCTCTAATCCCTGGCTAACAGCCAAACTACTGGCTCAGCTTAAAGCACGTGACCATCTTTGGGCTATAGCCAGGGCCACAGGCTCCATAACAGACTCACTTAACTATAAACAGGCACGCAACCTATGCACTTCACAAATCAGGCAAATGAAGAGCTCCTATTTCAAGAATGCTCTAGAAACCATCTGGGGTGACGGGAGATCCTTCTGGGACAATATACGTAATATTATGGGCAAACAGTCTAAATCCTCTCCCACGGCAATGAACATTGATGGCTCCACTACCCGTGACCCTAAGACTATGGCTGATGCCCTAAATAAAACCTTCACTGACCTCAGTGGTGTTATCTCACCAGACTTCTTCCAGGACTTGTCAGTTCCAAAACTCGTATCCCAAACCACCTAGCCAGACAAACCGCTATTTCACTTTAAAATAGTTAAGACCTATGAAGCCTACAGATACATAAAAAAAGGCCTGCTCTAAATCTAGAAATAGCAGTGACACCATTGATCTAAAACTTCTGTCCCTCACCTTGGAAGAAGTGATCCACCCCCTCACCAAAATTCTCAACCTCTCCCTGTGTCAAAGTCAATTCCCCAACACATGGAAGGCTACTATAGTCACACCAGTGCATAAAGGGGGCAACAAATCCACACCAGGGAACTATCAGCCCATATCTATACTTCCACCCCTCTCCAAAGCTCTTGAATGGATTGTGGCGGATCAACTATCAGACTACCTGCAAAAGTACGATCTTCTCTGCATTCAGCAACACGGATTTAGGAAAGGACACAGTACGTTGATGGCCCTACTTGATTTCTCTAGTGAAACTCACAAAGCCTTGGATAAGGGTTATTTAACCGGAGCTATTTTCATAGACCTCACAAAGGCCTTTGACACTGTTCACCATAGCCTTCTAATCTCTCTTCTGCTCAACATTGGGCTAGCCGAGGGACCTGGAGCCTGGGTAAAAAGTTACCTGGCACAACGTTCTCAAACAGAAAAATCTCTGAGTTCTCTCTGACTCCAAACCGTCCTCTCTGGTGTCCCCAGGGCTCAATTATAGGTCCTCTCTTCAGCCTATTTCTAAACTTGCTTCCCAAATCCTGCCCTGAAAAATTAATACTCTATGCTGATGGCGCTGTAATTCTCTCCTCCCATAAGGATCCAAATCCACTACGACAGAGCTTGCAGCTTGCTTTCTCATGTGTCGAAAAGTGGTTCCTTGAGCACAAACTGGTCCTAAATAAAAAAAAAACAAAAGTCATGCTTTACGCCAGTCATCAAAACAGAAATAGGCATACTCCACTCGTCATAAAAACTTCTCTTGGAAATACACTAGAACAAGTGAACACCTTCAAATACCTTGGTATCACTTTTGACGAATGTCTTACTTTTGCGGCCCATATCGATAACACTGCAAAAGCAGTGCACCAATGCATTGGAATTTTGTACCGGAACTGTCAATTTTTCAACCAAGCTGCCTTGAGGATTGCTGTTCAAAGCTCCATCATCTCAATCATAGACTATGGTCTAATTGTCTATGGCTCAGCTACTACCACTGCACTAAAGCGCATCTCAACAGCACTAAACAAAACCTGTTGACTCCTCACTGGAGCACAGAGATGGACCCACACTTGTGACCTCTACACAGAAACCAGTTGGTTGCATCTTTCCAATCACCTCATGTATCTCACCTGCGTGATGGCAAAAAAATCAATCTTGGGACTCACTCCTCCATGTATCCGGGACCTGCTCTGCCTGAACAATGGCACTCGTACCACCAGAAGATCTGCCCACCAACCTTTCCTTGTCCCTAGATGCCGGACTGCTCAGGGAAAAAGATCTTTTACATACCGTGCCCCTACCTGGTACAATGCCCTTAACCTGCCCTCCCTATCCTCCACGACATTGGGAGCTTTCAAATACATACTTTACGCTCATCTCACAGCCTCCAGCTCCTGTGACTGCTTTGACTAAAGTCTCATCCCACTGAGTGCACTTACATTTGTTTCACTCAACCACCATGGTCTCCTTTTTGACAAAGACAACCGGAGTACCACTAACCTGGTTCTGTCTGCTCCTAAACTTCTTATTTCTCCCTCTCTTCCCTCTCAAGCTCTCCAATCCTTATTCCTTGCCCTTGACACTGCCTCTGAGTTCCTTTTTATTTTCTGTACATAAATGTTACTGTTTAAGTTGTGGTCTTGTTAAACGGCTTACTGATTGTTTGTAACACTGTCTACTATGTTTTTGTACTTAATGACGTGGAACCTTTGTAAAAGAGCCTTGGCTCAAAGGTATTAATTCCTAGAACAATAAACTTCAGCTTCAACTTCAACTTCAAAAGGGCAGTCAGTTTTGATCGGAACAGTCAACACTATCACCATTTACTACTTCAACAAGAAGGAAGGCTTGAAATCCTCAAGGCTGTACTCAGAAGTTATGAAGATCTGGTATCTAGCTTACCCATAAAAGTACAGTTCTCAGCTGTTCACCTTGCAGGGAAAGATAATGCTCTGGCGGACTTCCTTAGCAAGATCTGCCAGGGGCATCACAAATGGTGTATAAGCAAATAAGTGTTGGCTTACAATGTTCTGGAGATGTGGCTCACCAGAAATAGTTCTAATTGCTTTGGAAAAGAATCACCAGCTCTTTCTTCCCTGTTGCAGTCCTCCCACATGGGCTTCAGCCCACATGGCCTCTCTCACCCTGGGATGTTTGGAGAGGTTCCTCTACACCTCCCTTTCCCTCCCCCTCCCCACACTACCAAGAGTCTTCCTAAAATTGAGGAGCCAGGCTGCAACCATGATACCAGTGACCTAGGACTGGGCCAGGCAGCCTTGGTACTCTGTGCTCCAGGTCCCTCCACAAGGCAGCCTGGCCATTTGCCACAGAGACCTTCAGTCCATGTCCCAGGACAGAGCAACCTCTTTGAAGCTCAATTAATTTCACCTCAAAGCATGATTCTTGTAGAACTAGAGTACTTTGATTCTCATTTCTCTGAGGAGGCCCTCAGAGTCTTCAGGGCTTCCAGAAAACCTGCTGTCAGGAACACAACTGCTTCCAAATGGAAAAGGGTTTTCTTTCCCTGTGGTGTGCTTCTAAACAACTCAATCCCCTGCTGTCAGATTAGCCTATACTCTTGGACTCTTGGTTCACTTGCAAGCTTTGGTACTTAGTTACTCAGCCCTTAAAGTGTACCAGGCAATTATTTCTACCTGTACTTTGGCAGGTAGAGGGAAAATGGTTGACTCATACCCTTTTTCAGTAAGATCTTCAAGGTTTTACTAAATCTGTATTCTCCTGTGGGGGAACCAATCCCTCAAGGGGTTTTGAACCTGGGTATAGCCCAGTGTTCTTCACAGCAAAGTCCAGCTCTGGTGAGTGGGGTTCCACAGCCTGGATGTTCCAAGGGCACTCAGTTACCTTCTGGTCCTTATTAAGTACCTCAGGTCCATCTACCCACAGCTGTTCCTCACATATGGTGAAGCAGAAAGGGCAGGCCAGCTTCTGAGACAGCCATTGTCTGCTGGTTACTCTCCTACATCCAGTTTCATTACCCCAAAACTGGCAAGCTGCCACCTTATGGCCTCGGGGCACCTCCATTTGTGGCTCCTCTGCTCTGTGGCAGCTGCAAGGATGTCACATTTTAAGGAATTTCTTACAGCACCTACCAGAAAGGCTGTACACACATTTACAAAATGCTATTGTCTGGACAAGCAGTCCAGAGCAGTCACCAGATTTGGCACTGTTGTCTTGCAGTACATTTTCCCTAAATAGGTTCTGTACCCAGCCTCCCAAGGTATTGCTTTGCAGTCTGCATATGTTAAGCATAATGAGGAATTACTGTTGTTTGAAGAAGAAAATTACTTGCCATAGTAATGTTGTTTCTTCCAGGGGATCCCTCATTATGCTTAAATCTCTCACCCTGCCTCCCTTTCCAGAACCTGGAAAAAGTTCTACAAGAATTAGTGTTTCTTGTTAATAGTTACTGTATAAGCATTTATTGTTGGTTGTCCTCAATCAGTTTGCAATAGGTATTTCAGTCTGCCATAGTTTGGCCTGACAGACCAATCTCTTTTTGTGTTCTATTTCTTATTCTTTTAACTATACAGTGTAGGTTAGGATAGTAGAATAGTAGATATTGCTTTCTAGACCTTCAAAATTGATCTGCCATTGAGCAGCAGAGCACAGCACCACTATTGAACAGCATTCCACGCTCTGTTATTTACATAAATTCCATGTGCTCTGGGGCAGCCAAACCTACCAGGCTTACTGCACATATTAGGCATAATGAGGGATCCCCTGGAAGAAACAACATTACTATGGTAATTATTTTCTTTTTCTGGCAAGGGATAGATATCTGCCCCCCCCCGTACCCAAGGTAACATGTTCAATACCTGTAAACAGAATCTTATACATGTTAGGATTACCTAAACCATTAATATGTATTGCAAGGACATAGTCAGGATTATTAGAAAGTATGACCCTCAAGTGGTCCTCAACACATAGAAACATAGAAACATAGACTTTGATGGCAGATAAGGACCGCTAGGCCCATCTAGTCTGCCCATTTCCCTACCTACAGGATAGGCCGCAGATCCTAGTTAACCAACAACCTATATCTTCCTGCCCCCCACAAGAATTGCCTTATGTCTGTCCCATGCATTCTTGAATTCTCCCACAGTTTTAGACCCCACAACTTCCTCAGGAAGGCTGTTCCATGCATCCACTACCCTCTCTGTGAAATAATACTTCCTCACATTGCCCCTGAACTGCCCTCCTTCTATCTTTAAATTGTGTCCCCTTGTTCTTGCAAGTCTCTTTTTCTGAAAGATGCTACCCTCTTGGACTTTGTTGATTCCCTTGAGGTACTTGAACGTTTCTATCATGTCCCCCTCTCCTTCTTTCCTCAAGGGTATACATATTAAGCTCCTTTAGTCTCTCCTCATCGGCTTCTCTTGCAGACCCTGCACCATTTTAGTTGCCCTCCTCTGGACTGCCTCCATCCTGTCTATGTCCTTGCGGAGATGGGGTCTCCAGAACTGGACACAGTATTCCAGATGGGGTCTCACGAACTGTCTGTACAGAGGGATAACAACTTCCTGTTTTCTGCTGCTGATGCCTCTCCCTATACATCCCAGTATACCCCGGCCCTCCCTACTGCCTTCTCACATTGCTTGCTAACCTTAAGGTCATCTGATATGATCACCCGAGGTCCCTTTCCTGTTTTGTTGTTAGTTACCTCCCCACCCATTGTGTATTCTTCCCCTGGGTTCTTGTTTCCCAGGTGCATTATTTGCACTTTTGCATTGAATCCTAGCTGCCATATGTCTGACCATTCCTCCAACCTTGCCAAGTCCCTTTTCATCCTTTCCACGCCTCCTTGTGTATCAACCCTGTTGCAGATCTTTGTGTCATCTGCAAAGGCATACTTTCCTTCCAGTCCCTCTGCAATGTCACTGATGAAGACATTAAAAGGACTGGACCCAATACTGAACCCTGTGGTACCACTGGTAACCGCCCTTTCTTCAGAGTGGACTCCATTTACAATTACCTTCTGTGTCCTGTTGTCCAGCCAATGTTTTACCCAGGCTACCACCCTGGGACCCACTCCCAGGCTGGTTAATCTGACTAATAATCTTTTGTGTGGGACTGTGTCAAATGCCTTGCTAAAGTCTAGGTAGGCCATGTCCACAGCCCCTCCCTGGTCTACTACTTTGGTCACCCAGTCAAAGAAATCTATTAGATTTGTCTGACATGACCTTCCCACTGTGAACCCATGCTGCCTTGGATCCTGTGCTCCACTGACCTCTAGGTACTCAATTATTCTTTCCTTCAGAAGTGACTCCATCACTTTCCCTACCACAGAGGTCAGACTGACAGGTCTGTAGTTTTCTGCCTCTGTCTTGGTCCCACTTTTGTGAAGGGGAATCACATCCGCCTTCCTCCAGTCCTCGGGTACCACACCATCCTCCCATGATTTATTAAAAAGAGTAGCTAGTGGTTTCACTAGTTCCTTCCTTAATTCTTTTAGAATTCTGGGGTGAATTCCATCAGGACCCATTGCTTTGTCCACCTTGAGTTTTAGGAGTTCTTGCAGAACCCTTTCTTCTGTGAAAGGACTGGGATCGACCCCCCTATCAACACAATCTTTCAACTTTCTTTTTGTCCTGTCCACATAAAAAGACCTACATGAACATTTAGCTAAGTAAACCACATTTGTGGTACTATGTGTGATTAACTAGCATATATCCAGAACCCCAGGGGTGTAGTCCTGTGGGGTTGCGAGGGAGCGCCTCTCCCATGCTTATTTATGAAGAAGTCCATTTCTTAATAGCATTGTCAGAGTCACCAAATGAGCATTAATGCTGATTCCTCACTCTGAGCTTGTTGCCACACAGCCACTGACACACTCAGCCCAGGAGAAAAAATACAGTCTGCTGTGTGTGTGCGTTATTTCCTGCATGCCACACAAAAGACGATGACTAGGGTTCAGTGGATGTTGGTTTGTTTTTCCTCTTTTCTGCTGTGTGCCACTGCTTGACATTAGGCTTCCGGGTAAAGACACCAATTGGAGTGACATTACACTAGCCAATTGGGTGTGCTCCTCTGCAGTGTGGGCTCAGTGGGAAGTGTAAGGTAAAATTCAGGAATGCAGCACTCATCAGTATGAGGAATTGCAAGTCTGTCATTTGAGTGAGAGACCGAGCTGATCAACATTGTCCCACCAGATATTTAGCCTGCATGTATGTTGAGGGCTGGACTGGATGAGGATCGGTTGAACTGGAGTAGCAGAGTCATGCACCAGGAGAAACCGATCAGGTGGAGGCAAGACCAGGGAGCAAACAAGTGAGACAGAGAGATGCTGTGCCTGCCACACAGCCTGTAGTGTCAGACTGACCTACGCAGTATGGCAGCAGGCCTAGTCATAGTGAGTACAGTTTTGTTTGTGCCTGGTGCCTGTAACATTGCTGTCTTTCCAAGCAACTGTCTGTGTTGCCTGGCATGATTAGGAGTCAATCCCCTCTCTCTGTACAGCAAAAAATAACTATTGCAGTGCTGTGACCTTGAGTTAGTCATTTGACTATCAATCAATCAATCAAACTTTATTTAACCAGGCAGTTACATCATTGAGCAAGCTCATTTTCAAGATGGTCCTGGACACAGAGGACACTTCTGCTTACAGTAGACAACACTTCATACAAAAGTAGACATCGGTACAGGCAGTTACAATATACAAACTCAGTACTTGGACGAATCAGACATGTAAAGCAAGTGCAAATATAGGCATTTAAAGTACAGCGTATGCAGGTTGTAGCTTATAGAGTACAATTGAGGAGAGTGAGGAGGGACATAGAGAAAGGCAGTAGGATAATGTGCTTTGTCAACCTGGGTATAAAATATAGGGTAATGCCTGAGTAACAGTGGTTAGCCATGATGTAATCACCTCAAGCAGTTGCCAGGCCAACCAAGTAAACCTCGAGAGCACAGCTCGAGAGGTTTACAGTTGTCATGGCAACTGCGAGAGGTGATTAAATCTGTGGTTGACCACCATCACTCAGGCATTGTATTTTATAGTATATGGAAAAACTAGCCACTGTGGGGAAAAAATTTAATTTTTTTTCAATGTGCGTTTGTTCTCCTGCTCGGCTATGAATGCCTCCTGGTTTGACTGTTGAGCAACTGAAGTGCTGAAATTAGCCATTGTGATCTATACTGCAGTGGGTCTGTAACTGTCTGAATGAAATGTGTGTTTTGAACAAATGTCCAAGCACCTTTCTTTTCCAAGAATTTTGACAGTTGGTAACATTCTATCCTGTAATCCCATCATTATGACATAGTTAAGCAAGGTTTACAGCATACTGATATAATATATGGTTAGGGCTTATTGCACATTGACATCAGTGGCTTTTCAAATCTTGTTGTAGGACAGTTCAAAGGTCAGAAAAGTTGTTGTACTATAGTTCTGACGTCACATCATTAGTACAACAACTTTTCAGCCTTGTCCTACCTCCTGATTGGCTGACTCAACTGGCTACTTCAGAGAAAAAAAAGTAAGAACATGGCGGCGCGATTAAGCAGGCACGGAGTGGTAGAACCATGGATCCTTCTGCTTCTGACACAAATAGCCTTAGACGGTTTTGTGTCATGAAACTATTTTTTTTCGTTTATTTTTTAAAATTAAAGGATGCCACTGTCAGAAAGAGTGATCGGGAGTGGAGAGAAGCCCCAGCCAGCGGGAGCACAGTGAAGCAGAAACCAGTGGCAGGCAGCGGCAAGACATAGAGCAGGATCAGGAACACCAAATAAAAAAAATACATGAGGTAACCAGCAATGTAAAAAAAGAAATAAGCCCTACTCATATACTATATAAAACAGTGGATGAGCGACCATCCACAACTAAGGCTGTGTTTTCCTCTCGGGAGTGGATGACATCAGTGAGACCTCTCGAGCTTCGTTCTCGAAATCTCAATGATGTCATCAACTCCCTCAAGGGAAACACAGTCTTGTTGTGGATGGTTGCCCATCCACTATTCTATATGTCATAACAAAGGGATTTTTCAGATTATAAACTGACTGAAAACAGTTGTTAATAGACACTGTCCATATATGGATAAGAATTAATACTTCACTAAAAAAGAGGTGCTGCATATCAGTTGAGCAATTACAGACAAAAAAATGAAGACAGTGGTGAGATAAGTGCTTGTCAGAATGGTTATGTTTGGGGACAGGAAATTTAACCTACTGGCTAAAGCACAGAACTGTAAATCTGGAGCCAGGTTTGATTTCTGCAGCTGCTACTTTCTCTCTTTGTGACCTGGAGTAAGTCGCTTACCTCCCTATTCTTAAAGTACAGTAAATGTTGAAGGCTCCCATAGCAAATGGGAGTGGTAAACTGTAGGTGTAGTGAATCAGTCTCCTACCATTCAAACTGTCAAATAGTGCTGTTTTCCATGTAAAAAAATCCTTTTATTTTGGTGATCTGCTTCATTTGCATAACCCACCCCTTTTTTATGGCTGTGGGCGGAGCCTACAGCGATCTTGTTGTCTGTAGCTGGAAAATGGAGTATCGTGAACACCTTTTTGTAGTTTTTAATGCATCCTTCCACATCTAGAAATCACTATGCCAATTGAAATAAAATGCTCCCTTCTTTCTTTTTAGAATGTTGGAGAAATAACTCCAAGCTGCTTATCAGATGGCCATTAGGAAACTGACACAGCCTGTTAAATATTGGTTGCCTATTAAACTGGAGATTTGTTTGCCCCCTTCGAAATGCAACAACTTGCACATTTAAATATTTAGCATTTAAACATTTGCTTGCTGCTAACTTCATTTGGGCAGGTATTGTCTTTCAAAAATGATTCATACCTCATAAATGTCAACCTTTCCCAGCAATGAGTTTAAAAAGATTTACACTGTTTTTTTTAACCTCTTAAGACACTATCTGATATATGCCTGGTCTTCTGTGAACTATCCAGGATAAATATATAGCAATCAGCAGGCATTTTTACTATGCTTTTTGGGAAAAAAATATATTGAGCTACTACAAACACACACACACGCGCACACACACACACACACACACACACACACACACACACACTGTACACACCATCCTCATGGCCATAACATTTGAAATAAATACTGCAATCTAATATGTAATAAAACAATAAAGAAACTGTTTACATCAGTGAACACAGTGAAGTTCAGTTTACAGTAAATTTCCTTTAAATTTTTCTTATCCTATATTTTGTCTCCTGAGTCACGCAGGGGAGATGCTACATCTCACTGTCATAGTGATTTTCATTTATACATTTTTGCACTATATTTACTCAGGATGTCCCAGATTAGATGCAATATCTTGTTTTCAGTGGGATCATGATATTACCATTTTTATAATCTATTTATTCAGTGTAGCCTAGTCCAAATATTGTTTTCAGTGTGTTCTGATTTTACTCAATGCAGCATAATATTGTGTAGATGTAAAGCCCCAGTGAAATAAGATGCCATGTCTTCTGTGAACTACACAGGCTAAATATATATATATATATATATATCAATCAGCAGGCATTTTCTTGGAAAACACATTGTAAAAATGTATAAAAGGAAGACCACTTTGAAACTGCCTGTCGGCAGATCTGCAGTGTGCAAATTCATTAGAAATAACGGGTAAAAGCATCCCCAAAACTCTCCACAGCCATTTAGGCTCTGATCAGAGTTTTTTCTTAGTGCTATAACCCCCAACGGTGACATTATACCAAGGAAACAAAGTTTTTAAAGGGGTACTGCCAGTTTTTTAAGTTTTAGATAGGCAAGTCAGCTATGTGCTATACCCACAATGCCTTACTATGTAAATTAGTATTCAGGATATTATATTTATGTGCTCACTGCAGAAATAGGAGACTACATTACTCAGTATAGAAGTCTTGCAGCTAGATATGGTATGCACAATGCATTGTTGTGAAAAAAAAACATACAAAAGCTTATATTGTTGACACCACTACAGAAATATGGGACAGCATCTAACAGTAAGGAAATTGGAAAACAGGTTCTGATTTTGCCCACAGTGCCTTGCTATGGACATTTATATATTAGTGCTCACCACTTCCAACATACAGGGCTGTAATTCTGAGTAAGGTACATTTAAGTCAACATTATATATTACCCAGAATTCCTTCATTGCTGTATGTAAAACATTGGCAGCTGCCTGGTATGACATCATTCTGGGGAGGGAGGGGGAGGAGGGGTGGCCACACAAAAACTGGAGAACAAAATGCTGATAAAACAAAAAAATGACTATGACAGATTTTTTTTACAAAACAAATTGCAGCTTCAACATCTGAAGCATGTTTGGCAATGGCATACTATGTGTAAAATGCATTTTGAAAACCTTCAACATTTACTTTAATCTCTCTTATCTCTCTGTTTAAATGTTTTTGTGTGTTGAAAATAGCAGCACTCATGCCCCATCCTTGTGCATTGTAAGGTACTTTGGGATACAGTTTGTATGAAAAGAGCAACGTAAAACCAAATTCCTTTCTTATCCCTTTTTGCCCTGTTTATGGAATATTTATTTATTTTTTAAGACCCTGTGTTTTGGAAGAGTCTGCTCCTTTGAAATAATGAGTTAGCTGCATATGTTGTATGGCCTTTTAGGGAGATGATGAATGCATGCCTCCTGTCTCACCTGTAGTTTCTGGGTCATGCAGAAAATGGCTGTGGTGAGTGGTTCAATAGTAAGCAGGAGTTGATGACCCCAGGATGTAACTACAAATGCATGCAAGATTTATGCGTGTGTTGCTTTGGTTTGTTCACATGAAAATATAGACATATGTGAACTATAATCTGATCAGTGGTGGAAGTAAGGGGGGCAGTTCTGGAAGCAAAATTATATGTGTGACTCAGTTGCAGGAGAAAAATGGGGAATGATTGCTAGTGTGAAAAATCTTTTCATAAAGTCATAAAACTGTTATCAGTGCAACTTTTAATCAGGAAACATATTCCCAGACCCCTGTTAGCCTTGTTCAATCCTGCATTGGAGGTGGTGGTTAGCTACCTATTTTGACAGTGATATTGGTTGTGTGCAACAAGTTAAAGAAGGCTTTAGAAACAGCCAAATAGTATCAAAATGACCCTCAAAATTCACCAGAATGCATATAAAACCTGATCACTTCTGGGGGCATCGGTGACCCTCAGACCCCTGGCATGTGAAGGATTTGATATTATGGTTAGTGGAGATCCCACACTTCTAAATTTAGCACTACACCACTGCAGAACCCGGTTTTCTTCAGGATTCATGAATGTTTTTGTCTCCTTCGCTACTTTACAGTATTTGTTGTGTTTACACTGCTTGCATCCTATTGGGGTACTGGCCACCATATTTTACGTATAGGTTTGGGTTGCACTGAGTGGACAAGTCCATCCATTTTATTCCTAAGATTTCTTGCATTAATGAGTATGTAGTTTACTTTATTATCCAAAGTTGTGAGTTGAGTATCTTTGATACCAGTAATCTTGTACTTGATTTCTGTTTGCATGTTCTGGTACATGTTGCCACCTTTAAAACCCCTTCTGAAGCAGTAAGTGCATTTGTTATTGCTCTCTTGAATCGTATTGCTCTCTTGAATTGTACCCCCATGGTATTGCTTCCTTTCTGCTAAGATGCCACCCATCCAGTCCATTTTCAAATGAATCCCAGTTGCAGAGGAATTTGATTTGCTTTTGTCCTCAACATCTGCCAGCTCTAGGGGTGAGCAAGATCTCTGAAATGATCACTGAACATCTGCATTTTTGTGTGGATCACAGCTTCTTGGAATCTGCCCCAAATCTCATTAGTTCTTTATATGGGAGGGTTAAAGCCCAAGGTTTAATGTGGGGGAATAGCTCCTCCTATATTCTGCATAAAAGCAGCCTACTCCTTAGAGTCAGATCCAAACAAAAGGGAAGACTGCCCTCACAGAAATAATTATATGAAATGTTTGCATGCTGCGTACATAAAACTACTCATGTGACATGCATGCTGCAAGCATGATTTTCATGTTAAATTGCATGTGGCATGCATGCAACAAGCAAGTGTGGCAAACATGCTTTTTATTTTACATTAGAACAGACTGCATGCATGTGGCATGCATGCAAAAAGCAAGTGGTCACTGATAACTGCTCACATAAAAGTTAAGTGACTTGCTCAGGATCACATAGTATACAAGTGGGGGTTGATGAGATTCAAACCCAAGTCTTCAGGACTCAAGATTTGCAGTTCAGTGCCCTTAACTACTCCACTATACTGCCTGCATACAGTACATATGGCTTGCTTGTACTTCAATACAAATTTGAACACATCTGCATGCATACGCCATGCTCATAGCCACTGGTATACTTTTCAGTTTTCTTGTCCTCTTCAGCTGCATAGCTGAACCATAGCACACATACAATCAGAAATTCATATGGTTCTTCCCACGCCCCATACACACACTTACCCACAGAACTACTTAATCATTTCTGTCTGGCCTGTATGCCTACCATTTTCTCTTCATAGTTTTGAATGCTTCTACGCAAACAGACTTTAAGGGGCAAACATAAAAGTAGCAATAACTCGGCACCCATCCACATGGTCAGTCCCCCCCTTCCACTACACACACACACTGTAGTGGGTGCAGCCAGGTTGTTACAGACAGCCCACTGAGTATAGGTGTAAGTCGAGAGTCTCTTACCTGAGTACTAGGCAGGAGTCTTTAAAAGATGATGTCCATGGGACAAAGTGCTGGGGCAAGCCTCTTTGAAATGAATGGGGTTATTTTATAATACTGTTTTATACATTATGATTGTGAGCTGAAGATTAATGAAAGCCACTGTTCTACTAACAAGGCACTTGTTAGTCTAGCAGTGGCCTTCATTAATCTTCAACTCGCCATTATAATGTATAAAATAGTAATAAAAAATACCCCCATTCATGTCAATGAAGCATACCCCTGCACTCTCCCTTGCCCTGTGTCATAATGTGCCTGAGTGAGAGGATGTGGAGGTCAACTACCCTGAGGGGGGCCATAAGCCAGACTATAGTGGGGCTCCAATAGTCTGTGCATGCCATACTACTCAACTGTCCCTGATTGCAAGGGGCAGCCCTCCTTTTACCCCTGAACACTGATCTGTCCCTCATCGATCCCTCATGGAAAACATGCTGCTCACACAGATGATGTCTTGTAAATTTAGATGTTATGGTAGGGGTGCCATTTCAGATTTTAATGTGGGAGGGGCAACAACCAGTGGAGGCCAGGTGCCAGTTATCCCCTGGAAGGCAAGCTCTGGAATGTCTGGAACATTTCTTAAAGGTTAAACTTATTTGTTGTGACTGAAAAGTGGTATGCAAATCAGGAAAAATTCAAATGTATAAGATTCATCTGTCTGTACCCTAGCGCAGTGCATCAGATTTGGGCTTAAACCCACCCAGTCACTAACCATTTTTTTTCCTGGCTGAAGTCCTGAACCCCCGCCAAAAAAATAAACAACTTTACCCTGATCTCTCTCCCTGACTCCATTCCATTCAATACCCATCCCATGTGGGTCGTGAAGCAGCCCAACGGCACAGAAACATGAAAAGCACATCAGTATTTCAGTTCTTCCTCCTTCCCCATCCCACTATAAAACATTTTTTTACTTTTTCTTACCCAGCCACCTGGCTGGAACCTGCAGCCTGGCCCAGTTTGCCACCAGCCCAGTTTTCAGTCTGCTCCTCCTCCGTCCTTCTGCCAGAAGCTGGATGCTTGAACTGACCGTCCCAGATCCCCACCATGGTTCATGACCAAGTCGCCTCACCAACCAAACCCACTCAACCTGTGTTGCTTGCTTCTTGCTTGGCTGCTGCCACACTGCACTGATCAAGGCCTGTGAAGGCTGCCCACACCACTGTCATTGCTACTGCTAGGTCTAGCTTGCTGTCACTGGTGGCCCACACTGTTTTTATTGCAAGGTAAGCCTAGTTATGTAGGTAGGCTTCCTAGTTGTCGAGCTACCTTCTAGCTCTACCCCTGCCTCTTCAGCCATCAAGGGTGATAGAGACTCACCAAGAGTAGACAAACAAATAAATGACACTGCAATTGAGAGCTTAGTGCTCACCGACTACTCTAAGCCGTAGTGTGTAGCCTGTCTACTCTGTGGCAGGAAAGACTGCGTCGCATTCACATGACTCATGGGCTCTTGCTTGGTTGAAGCTCCTCCTTGGTTGAATCTCCTCCACACTATGTGTGACAGTGCTGCTGCTAGTAGGTGGAGAGAGTGGACAACACAATACAGATACAGTCAAGTCAGGAACTCACCCACAGCATGAGCACACACAGGCCGGGGGGCACTTCTTGTGCAAAATATTAAATCCAAATTTAATGCCATTATTGCCATACCATAAGAACAGCCTGGGCACAAATGCAGGAGGGGCATCTGCCCCCCTCTGCCCTATAAAAATGGCACCCTTGCTTTATGGTAGAAATTAATTCTCAGGAGTTAAAATCTATATAAGTAAATACAATGGTTTCCACTATGTTTTGATGTTCTGTATCTCCATGTTTCAGGATGTGTCCCAATCACTGTGAGGGTTAGTGTCTTTCATTGTTCCTGATTTTGAGTGTCCATGTCACTCATTTCATTGACAAAAACTGAGGTATGGTGCATGCTTCCAAGGCCCTACTCAGCACCAAGCGTGCTGGGCATGGCCATAGTGCATATGTTCCATACAGAATGGCAAAGGGAAAGTAAGTGAGCCGTAACAGTCATGGAGAAATACATATGTAGCACTAAATATGCATAAGGGGATTTACATAGCCCAGAACAAAAAGGTCAGGCTTCATACTACAGAGGCCCCTCTTCAGACATCTGGAATGGGTGATGTTGGCTAATTATATCTGAGGCATTTAATGCAGTAAGCAAACAATACTTTACAAATTAAAGGCAATTTAATAACAAAAATCAAAAGCCATTAAAAATTTGCAAAAGGATTTAACAGTCAGAATTAATGAGTTTGCCTAATTTTAATGGTAAATCAATGGAAGTGGTATTTTAATGGCTGTAATTGCTAGAAGTAGTATGAGAAATATAAATTGATGTGTTTTTTAGATGAGATTTGCATCAGTACAGCTGCTGCTCGCATGGCAATCATGCAACATGTGAAGCTCATGTGATTTTTAAATGATGTTCACACCAGATTAAGCTGCTGCACTCATGTTAAGCATGCAACATGCAAACATGATGTGATTTTTCATAGATGTTTGCACCAGCTTACCTGCTGCACACATGTCAAGCTGGCAGCATGAGAACCTGATGTGCTTTTTAGATATGGTTCATGTAGGTTCACTTTGTGTATGCTAACTGCATGCAAACATTGCACAATTAAGCATGTGGCATGCACTGTGCATGTATGCAGCACATTTATATTTCTGTAAGGGTGGGAACTCCCAAGGTGGCATGGTGCAGGGAGAGGGCTGGCTAGCCCACAAACAAAATCCATGACTCCAAGTACTCCCTCCACTGAATCAAAAAAGCACACAATATTCTTTTCTTTTTGTTGTTTTTTTTTTAAGTTGAACATTTTCATTGTAATAAAAACATACCAACATACTAAGAACAGCAAGCAGCAAAAAGGCTATGTGGCCTATCGAACTTCTAAACTACATATAGTCGGAGGGCTTTTTATTTAAAAACAAATAGCTGTCCAGGCTGTTTTTAAAAGTATTTTTATTTGTGCTAATGATGATTTCAAATGGCAGACTGTTCCATGGTCTGACAACTCTTCGTGAAAAATAGAAGGCCCTTTTGGTCTAAATGTACTTCTCATCAACGGAAGTGGATGACCTCCAGTATTAATGTTTATTTGCTTAAAATCCAGACCACTTTCAAGTGCTAGATTGGTGTCAAGAATGATATCCCATGTAAATAAAAGGTCACCCCAAGACGTCTTTGTTCTAAGGACATTAAATTAAATTTTAATAGCCTGTTCTCACATGAGAGTGATGTGTGATTCTTCTTCGAATTTTCTCAATTCTGTTTATGTCCTTATGCTTAAATGGGCACCACAATCGGGAAACATATCAAAGTATGGTCTAACATTTGCGTGGTAACGGGGTAGAAGAACATCTGGGTCTCTAGAAGTTATATTATGTCTAATTGCCCACCATCTTATTTATTGTATTTGTGATGTGAATATCAAAGTCTAGATTAGAATAAACAATAATGCTAAGATCTCTTTCATTATCTTTGTTTGTTAAAGGTTCATTATAGAGGTACTATTGCTTTTTGAGGTTGTTTTTTCCAAAATGTAGGACTGTGCATTTAGATATATTAAACATCAGGTTCCATTTGTTTGACCAAGCCTGTACAATGTGTAAATCTCTTTGGATGGTTGCAGTCTTCTTAAGAACTGCAAGTATTTGAGATTTTACAATTATCTGCATATTTAATAATGTTACTTTGAACATTGTATGATAAATCGGATATAAATATTTGAAATATTACAGGTGCTAAAACCAATCCCTGAGGGACCCCGCTCCTAACAGATTCCCAAGTGGACTTATTGCCATCTATAACTACTCTCTGTTTTCTATCCCTTAACCAATCTGTAATCCAGTGAATAAACAGTGGACTAATTTTGTGTATCAGCATCTTTTGGATAAGTGCCCAGTGTGGTAATGAATCAAAGGCTTTTTTAAAGTCCAGAAGAACTACATCACATGGTATTTTTTTATCAAGCATATTGCTAATGAAGTCATAAAACCCCACTAAGTTCATAGATACAGAACATCCCTTAATGAAAACATGATGGCTGGTGTTGATAGGAGTTACTGTTCGTGTAAGTTCATTTTTAATAATTCTCTCAAGTATTTTACAAAATATTGGGGTGAGACTAATAGGATGGTAATTATCAGCGGAGCTTTTTTCTCCTTTTTTAAATGAAGGAATCACATTAGCCTCCTTCCATTTGGATGGAACCAGACCAGAGTTGAAGCTTTTTTCATACAAGATTGATACATGATAATGAGTATACAGAGACATGGTAGCTAGGCTTAGGCGGCCCAGAAGCATACATACCTTATACAATTGCCATTTTGACAAACTGATAAAGTGGTTTTGTGTTATGTAGTGCATTCTAACTAATACATCATTTACTCTTTAAAGGCACCTTTAGCTATGATAGCCTGAACAATCCTTATCATGCCTTATGTGATCCCAGGATCATTAGGTGAGCTGTGCAGGTTTGGGGCTTACCATGCACCTGGTCTCTACAAGTGTTGGTAACAACAAGCTATGCAGTGACAGTTTTAACTACTGTATATAGGAACTGTTTGAAGATGTGCTCAGATCTGTACCTTAGGGGTGTGAGAGTAAGAGTTGGGGGGAGGAGTGTCAGTGGGGCTCACCCCTCAGCTGGTGTCCATCTGTGGCGTGTGGCAGTAATCAGATTCTAAGAAAGGTTGCTAGTATTTGTCATATTTAGTCATGGTAACAGTGGCAAAGCTAGACAGCCTCTCACAGGTAGCTACCTGTGCCATGGGCAGTAGCAGCTCAGTCATGGAAGGGTACTCAGAAGTGTGCCATTGTATCAGTAGCAATTGTTTTGCTGCAGTTCCTACTGTTGTGACCCATTGAGCACCAGGATTGTTCCTTGGGAGCCCTTCTGGAGCATACTCCAGGAGTAGTACAGGGGCATCTATGTGAGCTTTTGGCTACACAGCTTGGCACATGGCCACTACTGCATTCCAAAAAGGCTGAATCATAGAACATGCCCAATAGATGTGGTGTAAGTGGACCCCCATTTGTCCACATCTCCATCAACCGTCCATCTGGAGTAGACCCACCATATGAACATACAAAATTTGCCAACAGATAAAGGCCTAGTGGTCTTTCAAGTCTGCTTGAATGTGCAGCTAGCCCACCTTATTGTACAGCTGCCCCTCTGTCCCATCTTTCCCCTTCCTTGACCCTCCTCCTTGCCCTGTCCCAGCCCCTCTTGAAGCAGTCCACTGTTCTACTCGATACCACTTCCGCTGGTAATGTAGGTCACCCAGCTACCACCCTCTATGTACAAAGTGTCTCCTCATCTCCCTCCTGGCCCTTCCTCCCTCTCTCCAGTCTCATATCATGTCCCTCCCTTCCCTTACTTTGAACAGCCCTTCCATACCTGTCTTGTTTATTCCTTTCATGTATTTAAAGGTTTCAATCATATTCCCCCGTCCCTCCTCTCCTCCAGCGAGTAAATGTTCAACTCCCTTAGCCTCCTCTTGTTTGATAAGTCCCTCAGCCCCTTGATCATCTTTGTCACCCTGAGCTGCACCCCATCCAGTAACTTAATGTCTTTCTTCAGATACAGGCACCAGTACTGCATGCAGTACTCCAGGTGCAGTCTAACTAATGATCTATACAGTGGCAGAATCATCTCCCCCCTCCTCGAGGATATACCCCTTGCAGTGCAGCCCAGCAACTTCTTGAGTTTGGCAGGAGTGTAGTACCATCTCAGTAGGGTTATACAGTATTCATGATTAAGTGAAACTTGACATCCCCTGCAAGCCTAGTGTATTCTGGATGAACAGTGCGCCCATTACTGTCCAGATATGGGGCTACCCACCTCCTGTACCCACTGAGATTTGGCAGAGAGGGTAAGGTCCGGGAAGGCCTGTCTCAGAGCTTTATAGATCCTTTTTGCCATGCCATTGCCCAATGTCAGCTACAAGCAGAGAGGGGAGGAGACCAAGGTACCCCCAGTCACCGTTACTGGTGCTAAAGGCCGGGCTACAGCAGCCCAAATTTGTTAATACCACCAGAAATGATTGGTGAAAAGGTGATATCTCTCATTCAGGGACACAGAAACAGAAATGTAGAAAGTGGCAGCAGATGGGGACCAAAGATCCATCTAGTCTGCCCTGAGTGCTTGCTCCCCCAGACTTGCTTAGAAGCAATCCCCTTATGTCTATCGCAAGCAGATTTGAATTGCCCTACTTCTGCAGGTAGGCTATTCCATGGAGCCACCACCCTTTCCATAAAGAAGAACTTATGCATGTTACCCTGGAACCTCCCTTCCCTTAATTTCATTTCATGACCCTTTGTCCTTGTGGAGCTATTGATCAAAAAGAGTTCCTGAGTAGGGACTCTGTTTATGCCCTTCAGGAACTAGAATGTCTCTATCATGTCACCCCTATCTCTGCGCTGCTCCAGTGAGTACATTTTGAGTTGCCATAATCTGCTTTTGTATGGCAATTTATGGAGCCCTTGTACCATTTTTGTTGCCCTCATCTGTACCGTCTCTAGTCTGTCCAAGTCCTTTCTGAGATAAGGCCTTCATAACTGCATGCCGTACTCAAGATGGGGGCCTTACCAGTGTCTTGTATAGTGGCATGATCACTTCTCTCTTTATACTTGTGATGCCCCTTCCTATGCATCCCAGCATTTTGCTGGCTTTTTGCACTGCTTTTTCACATTGACTGCCCACTTTTAAGCCATCAAGGATGATGACCCCAAGATCCCACTCCTGGTTGGTGGCTGTTAGCTGCTCCCCTCCCAGATAGTAGACTGCCCTTGGGTTGCTCCTGCACAGATGCATCACTTTGTATTTTTTTGCATTAAATTTTAACTGCCACATGTTGGATCATTTTTCTAGCTTGAGCAGGTCACTTTTCATTTGTTCCACCCCCTGAGCAGTGTCCACTCTGTTGCAGATCTTTGTGTCTTCTGCAAATAGACTCACCTTCCTACCCAGCCCCTCAGTAATATCATGTATGAAAATATTGAAGAGTAAAGGACCCAGAAAGGACCCCTGTGGCACCTCGCTGGTCACCCCCATCCCCTGATGCTGCCCAGTTGACCATCACTGACTGGTTCCTTTGACTAAGCCAACTCCTAACCCATAATACCACTTCATGTTCCACTCCTGTATGCTCAAGCTTATTTAGCAGCCTTCTGTGTGGGACCTAGTCAAAGGCTTTACTAAAGTCGAAGTAGATAACATCCATGCCTCCCCCTTTAGTCTACTATCTTAGTATGTGAGTCAAAAAACTTAATCAGATTAGTCTGGCAGGACCTTCCCACCATGAAACCATGTTGCTTGCTGTCCAACTGTCCAGTCTCTTCCAGGAAAATTAAAATTCTTTCCTTTAGCAGGGTTTCCATCATCTTGCCTACCACCAAGGTGAGACTGACAGGATGGTAGTTACCCGTCACCTCCCTGCTCCCTCCTTTATGTATGGGCATCACTGTTGACCTTTTCCAATCTTATGGAACAATTCCCTCTCTCAGGGATCTGCTAAAAAGATCTGATAGGGGTGCTGCCATTTCAACCCTAAGTTCTCTCAGTATGCGTGGGTGGATGCCATCCGGCCCCAAGGCTTTATCTATCTTTAGTTTATTGAGTTCTGTCCATACCCTGTCTACTGTGAAAGGGCTTGTGTCAACCCTACTTGTGCAATTATTAACTCCTTTAGTGGTGTGCCCATTTCCAGGCTCCTCCTTTGTAAAGATAGAGCAAAAGTACTAATTTAAGACCTCTGCCTTCTCTCTATCTTCTTCTGTCTTCTTCTCATCATTGTTTATTAGTCTAACAATACCACCCCATTTTTCTTTTTGTCACTTACATACCTAAAGAAGGTTTTTCTACCTTCTATTACTCCCTGTGCAATCTCCAGCTCAGTTTGTGCCTTTGCCACTCTAATCATCCTAGAAGCCTCCCTCAAGCTGCTGTTGTAAGTGTCCATATCTTTGTTGCTATTTGAGCCCTTGTATTTTTTGAATGCTAGCCTTTTTACAGCTGCAGTAGGCGGAGCCTGCAGAGGTTTTCCATGTATTAAAGGAGTGATGTCATGTTTTCTGTCCGTGGAACTTACTGAAGGTGTAAATAGTCTCCTCCACCTTACCCTCCTCCAAGAAATGTTTTCTGCCCTCAAATAAATATGCTTTCATGTTAATCAATGGTTGCATGGTTCTATTTTCTTTCTTAAATGGGCGGTACAAGAACTGGAATCTGAGTAGTGGGAGGCAGCATTAGTTTTTTTTGGGAGTAAGATCCACACCAACCTCCCCCTGAGAAGCTCCTAAAGATCCACCCCGCGTTTTTTTTTTTATTCATGTGGGAGGGGCATGAGGTGGATCTATCATGTTGGAACAAATATCAGAGTTGTCTGGGGAAGTAATTAAAGGAAAACTCCATGTTGAAATCAGAAAAATATATATATTTATTTATTTTTATTTAGTTTTTATTAACCGGGTAAGTGCACTAGCCAGCAAGTGACTGTTTTCAGGCATGACCTGGGAGGTAAAATTACAGAACATAACGATACAGTAAGGATAACGAAAATACATGATGCACAGAAATACAGGAAGATACATATGGCAGGATACAATGCATGACAAAGGAAAATACAAGGCAAAATACATTTCAAGGACATTTTCCATGAGCGATACATAAAGTGCATTGAAGGACCTAGGAAAGGGAGAGGATAGGTGTAGGGTAAGCCAGAAACAAGATGGAAAATAACAAAAGGGGAAGGTGAGGAGGTGAGGAAAGGATAGAGGGCAAGGGCCAAAACGGGGGGCTAAAGAAATGGCTAAGAATATAAGGACAGAGAGGGTGGCAGGAATAGGGAGGTAGGAGGGAGTAGAGGAGGATGGCCGGGAGAGAGGGAGGGAGGAGAGGAGGGTTAAAAGAAAGCCGCAAATACGGGCAGCGGGAGACAAGGTTCCAACCTGTGGCCTAGTCAGGAGCCGAAAGACAGCAAGCGGAGAGAGGTGACAGGGGTTACGGCAAAAGACGCAACAGCGGCAAAGGTAGCAGAATGCGGCTGGGCTGGTGGAACCGATGAGACGACAGGGCAAGGGTGATGATGCCGGTAAGAGGAGGAGAGAAGGAAGAGTTACGGCAGTAGCGAAAAGGTAATAACGCCAAGCCGAGCCAGTGAACCAAGACGGCAGGGCAGGGAAGAAGAGGGTTTGCAGGAGGAGGTAAGTTTACTGCAAGTGGAGGTAATAGGGAACAATGCTCAGCTGGGAGGGTGGGACGACTAATGGGCAGGGTGACTCAGGAGGAGGTAAAGGCGAGGCAGCAAGTGAGAAAGAAAGGAAGGGGAGGCAGAGGGGAGGGGAAAAGAGAGTGCAGGAGATGTGGTGGGGCAAGAGAGAGGGCAGGAGTTGAGTGAAGGAAGGCTGAGAGGTGAGGGGAAGAGAACAGGGATCAGGGAAGCCAAGTGGTGGCAGGAAGTAAATAACAACTTGTAAATGGCAAAAGCTAATATTTGGCATACAGTCAAACAGATTCAAGCAGCAATTATAGTAAAACACCACATAAAACAACCATTGGGAAAGGCACAAGTGCTAGCAATAAGGAAGTGGGAAAACAGGTTAAGAGCAAGGGATCAGGTAGGATCAAAGCAAACACATTTGTCCAAAGCAGTAAGAAAAGTCCTGAGTTTGCCCTTAAAAGTTGCATGAGTAGGGACATCCCTTAGTTCCTGAGGCAGCAGGTTCCACAGGTGAGGAGCAGCATAATGGAAGGAGCCCATGCCCTTTTTGTCCGACAGAAGGGATGGATAATAAGGTCTGATCTGCAGATCTAAGGTTCCGTGTGGAATAGCTGGTCTAAGGAGTTCTGATAGGATAGCAGGTTTGGATGTCCTTATGATGGTATCTGATAGATTGTACAGGTAGTAGTGTCTGGTAGAGGAGGGAGAGAGCCAGCCAAGGTCTTGATATAGTTAGCAGTGATGCTGCAGTCGAGGTGCTTTGGTTGCATACCTGCATACATTATTGAAAGTAGTGTCCCACAGATGCAGTGCAGATTTATTGGCCAAAGACAGAATGGGACAACCATATGTAAGGTTGGCAACAGTATAACTCTGCTACTGCCAGTTTAGCAGCAGGGTAAGGAGGTAGTTGGTTCTGTAAGCAGCCCCTAACTTGCAATTGACTGACTTGCAAGTATCCTGGATGTGTGTTTTTAGGTCCAAGGTTTGGTCGAGGTGGATGCCCAGGTAACGGAAAGAAGTGACAGGTTCTAGTGGGTTCCCATCAATGTCAGGAACAGAGATAGTCGAAGGACATGATCTGAGCTTGTGAGTGGAGCCAAATAGCATGACTTTGGTTTTGTTTGTGTTTAAAACAAGGCATTGAGAGTTCAGCCAGTGTTGTACCGAGTGAAAATCAGCAGTGAGGGCAGCATTCAGTTCCAGAACGTTGTCAGAGTGAGCATAAACGACCAGGTCATCCGCATACAGCAGTGAGTGACCAGTGGTTACCATCTCTGGGAGATTATTTACGAATAATGAAAATAGAAGAGGGCCAAGTATGGACCCCTGAGGGACACCAATGTTGATGACAGCACTGTCTGAAATCGCTGAATTAAACTTCACAGCCTGGGTTCTGTTGGTGAGGTAGCTTTAAACCAGGTAGTTGCTGGAAGGGAGAAGCCCAAGGTACTGAAGGGTAGAGAGTAGTAATGTATGATCAACCAGGTCGGAAGCTTTGTTAAGTCATGAAGACTGCCCCTGTTAACTTCCCTCTATCCATGTTTGTGACAATGTCAGAAGAGAATTTTACAAGTGCAGTCATGGTGCTGTGATGCTTTCTAAAGCCATGTTGGGCTAGACTGAGCAGATTGAAGTTCTCAATGTATTCTGTGATTTGTGTTGATACTATTTTTCCAGGATTTTGTTCAGGACAGACAAAATAGCAATAGGCCGTAGTTAGATGTGTCATTTTTGCTACCTTTCTTAAATACTGGAGTGATTCTGGCTGCTTTCCAGACTTCAGGGACAATGCCATTGGAGAGAGAGGGTGAATATTCTTGCTAGGGGCCAGAGATGTAGTGAGAAGCCATTTTAGTAGCCTTGGTTCCATGCCATCGGAGCCAGTGCTGGTGTTGTCAGAGGGCTCTGAGCAGCTTGAGAACTTGATGCCTCAGACACTGCCCTGAAGTAGAAGGGGTGAGGTAGGTTAGATGGTTCACCAGGTGCTGAGAAGTTAGGTTGTGAGGCAGGAGATTGTGATTGAAGGAAGCTGTGTAGGCAGATAAGTCCAAAACTGTTGATTAAATGAATTAGCAATTGTGGTAGAGTCATTGCAGTGTACGCCATGTAGAACCATATCAGAGGGAGTGACATCTTTAGCAGATCCTAAGAAGGACTTAATGTGACCCTCAAAACTTACGAGGGTCATGGGAGGAATTAACCAGCAGGTTTGGCAGTATTTACTTTGGGCCTGCCTGATGCACCTTTTGCAGTCATTTCTGTATTGCTTATACAGAATGAGATCAGGCTGAAGTCGTCTGTTTGTATCTCCACCACTGCTTGTCTCTGACTTTTAACTTGTGCAGAAGGTCTTTTTTCAACCATCTAGAGTGCTGGCCTCTAACTCTCCTTTTGGCTTTGGGAGGTGCTTCTTTGAACATTACCAGACTTGGTTAGAAATGAGTTGAGGCAGTATCAACATTGGTAGTGGTGAAAATGTCAGTCCAGTCAATACAGGAGATATCCAATAGGAAGGCTTGTTTATCCAGGGCAGCATAGTTCGTAAAAGTGATCAGTTGGTTGAGGAAGAGGTGGTGGACAGGAGCGCCAGTGACAGAGTGTAGGGAATGATCAGTAATGAATCAGCCAACACTGAAGCACTTGAGACATGGTCCGGTCTATTAGTGAGGATCCAGTCAAGTAGTGACCCTGAGTGAGGAGTCGAGTCTGGTACAGTCTGTAATAATTTGATGGAGATTGTACTCTGGATCAGAGATGCAAGAATATTGTGCTGTGGACCCAGCCAGTTAAGGTTCAGGTCCCCAAGCAGGAGTGCCTCATTTGATTTTGTATTCTGAGAGACATACTGTAGTAGGTTCTGAAGACCACTCAGCCCACTGGTTGGTGGGTTGTATACACATACGATGTGCAGCAGTTTCAACCCAGTGCCAGGGTAGCATGCAGCATTTCACAAGGTATGAGGGAATCAGGGCAGGTAGGATGTTGAGGACAGATGATTTTTATAAATAATCGCAACCCCCCTTAGACCCAGCACGGCTCCTCCGTAGAATATTATACCCAGGTATAAGACATGAAGCATCAGGCAGAAGGCTTCAGCCAAGTTTCTGAGAGGCATAATATGTCAGGGGCAATCAGTTTAGTCCAGGTTTCGAGCTCAGGCAGGTGATTCGTGAGGCTTTGAATATTCATATGGGCTATCATCAGTCCCTTTTTGTGCCAGCTCGTGTGGGGGTAAGGTGCAAACTTTAGGGCCAGGGTTGGGTCTAACATCTCCAGCTAGCATAAGGAGCCACCGGGCCAGGTGAATAAGAAGTTTAGCAGAAAGAATGCCTAGCGGGCATTCTTCAAAATGGTTGTTGGATAGATAGCCCTTAGAGACAAGTACATTAAGAGTTGCTTTCAATTCAAAATGTTTGATACCTGGTGGTTAAGTCAAAAGCTAAAAGAAATAATCAACAGCTGAGGTCCACAGTCATAGAATGTGTTAGAATTCTGAAAGGGATGAACTCTGCCTGTACATATGCAGGATATGAAACTTTTGTCTGTATGCGTCTTTGTCATTCAAAGAGGTCTTGAAAAGCCCAACTACAGATCATGGGTCAGGTCAGACGAAAATGGATTCAAGCAAGGCCCAGTGTCACTGAATTTGTCAGACTTCCTTGCTTCACTTATGTTTTGCTTGGGACACCTTCCAACAAGTTGATTTTAAAATGATTTTAAAATGAAAAATGCAGATACCTGGTAATGATGCTTTGTAGAAATCCAGTCCAGGAGACTTTCAAGGATGTAGTGAGCAAGAATGGTGTAGTTACTCCAACCAGAAAACCATATGTTTCATTCTTTTTTTCTTTGTTCTAACCTCTTCCCAGTGTGTTTTTTTTTTCCTCTGGCTGTGAGAGTTTTTTTTTTTCAAACTTGCCATGGCTGTTTTATTGCCCCTGGAAGTTGCCATTCTGGTTTCTTTTATGGTCTCTTATCCCAGCCAGTCTTCCCAGAGTGCCCTTTGATATGATGTCTAATTACCCCTGTAGGAGGCCAGTGTCTTGTTACAGGGTCTGTCACAGCTCAGCCACAGACAGAATACCGCTTACAGAGGAGACACACTGCTAGATTTTGGGTGAGTTTAATCAATGTTTTTTTAGATATAGTATTGGTACCTTGTCCAGCTGTGTTCTGGGGTGTGTGTGTGTGTGTGTGTTTTAATCATGTTACTTGTTACAGTGGTTGTGTCTGCACTCATCTGGCTATTCCTCTCAATCTCTTTCAGTTTTTGCACCAGTTCTAAGTAGCAAAAAATCACCTTATAGGTTGTTAGAGTATATCATAAAATGAAATATGCATAATAGAATGTTTTATATAAACTAGCCTGGAAACATCATGGAGCTCATCTATTTCTAATGCAAGTTAGTGTTTGCCTCTCAACAATGTTACTTGACACTTCAACCCTTCCCTCTCACCCGTTGCAAAACAAAGTACTCATCAGGTTCTCAACAGCAGTTATTCTGTTTGCAACTGTCTCTCTACTATTACACATTGGAAAGGACCATTTTTTTCTAAAGTGCATGCATCAGGATGTTTTGTGTTCATATGATTTCCATGAGCCCTCTCTATGATTTCTTCTGATAGCTAGTATCGTATTGATGGTAACTTTGAAATATTTTTAGTGTTGCTTTGTAACATTATAGTCTTCCCATTGGATTGGTGTTAGTGCTGCCAGTGGCTGCATGGTTTCTACTTGTGTTAGTGTATGGTGGTGGTGGTGTAGGGGCAAACTGAGCAAATAGGATCACTGTGTAAGATGTTCAGTCAACTGTTGAGGAACACTGCTTAGCTGCTGCATTTCCTATGGATCCCATCCTCAGTATGTATGTATCTTACTGAGTTCTCCTTAGCTACATTCTAGCCTTGGCTATTTACACCGGACAGGATCCAAATGTCTTTATTGAAGACAGGAAAGCAATCAGACAGGCTGAGATGTCAGCTCGAGTCCACCCCCCCACCAATCAACACACACAACCCCCCCCCCCAAAAAAAAAAAAATACAAATATGCCTCTGCTACACACTCAACAAAACTCCTATGCTGCACCAACAAGATAACCCCGCCCCCACTACAGCAAAACAAAGTGTTCACAGCCAAACCGGTATACTGCATCTGTGTGTATCTGGACCAGAATACTTGCATGCAGAGAGAACACACCACTCGCTGTATCATAATGTATTCATTTTCCTCCATACTTAATTGCCAATCTGTCAGTTTGCGCAGTATGTCGTGATGTATACATTTTCCACCCAGCATTGTAAATCTTGTCACTTTGTGTTTCAGAAGAGAATACTGGTTGGGCGGGCTTAAGCTAGGGATCATTGAGGAGGAAAAGGACCTAGGGGTAATGGTAACAGGGACCATGAATAACACTGCCCAGTGCAGGAGAGCTGTTGCACAAGCGAACAAAATGCTGGGGTGCATAGCAAGGGTGTTTTCGTCCAGGCGAAGAGAGGTAATCTTGCCCCTCTACAGGTCGCTAGTTAGGCCACACTTGGAGTACTGAGTGCAGTTTTCGAGGCCATACCTGAAGCGTGATGTCATGTTAATGGAGGGGTTACAGAGGAGGGCAACAAATCTGATTTGTGTAATGGAGGGGAGAGACTATGAGAGCAGGCTAGGAAACCTGAATATGTACACCCTGGAGGACAGAAGGGACAGGGAGCACATGATAGAGACATTCAGTTATCTGAGGGGAATCAACAAGGATGGGGCAAGACACCAGGGGGCAGGGGCTACGAATAGAGGGCGGAAGATTTAGGAGGGAAATGAGGAGACACTTTTCACAGACAGGGTGGTAGCAAAATGGAATGCACTACCAGAATGGTGGTATCATGTAAATCTGTGAACAGCTTTAAAGGGCATGGGACAGGGAAGAGGAGAGTGAGAGGTGGGGAAGTGAGGGGCGGCATTGGGATGACAAAGTAGAGGGGGGTGGGGCAGCTGCAAACTAGGGCTGCCATACTTCAGCAGACTTAGATAGACCAGGTGGTCTGTTTCTGCTGGCAAATTCGTATGTCCGTATATTTGAAGTGTTGGGTTAACTCACATGCACAACTGTGTGTTACCCTTGTATGTCACCCAAATACAGTGCTCCACTCCAGAATGTGTCAATGCTAAACACAAACCTCTGCTCCCATGTACAGTACACACACATTTGTAGCAAGTGACAACCAAAAAAAGGAAATTTGATTGCACATGAGTGTGTTTAAATCTGTTGACAAGAAGCACATATAGTCCACATCCTCATAGTCCATATGCGTCTGTGGCTTGGTTGTCAGTATGCCAGATTTTGTGTGTGAATCATGTACAACTCTGTGCTTACATCCTGCCTTCTCCCCATGAGGACTGCTAGTAGTCTGCTGAAGAGTTGATACTGAACTGAATTTAGAGCAATGGTGGTATGCTTCCACACCAGTCCCCTCTCAGCCTCTCAGCCAAGACACCAAAAAGGGTGTAGGAAAATTGAAAGTCAACTAAAATGGGTGCCGTGCCTTCAAGCACAGACCTATGAAAAAAGACTAAAGGACTTAAATATGTTTTGTCGGTGGTTCAGGATGAGGCATTTTAATGATAATGTGGCCCTTCAATACGTCAATGTAATACACTGCGTAGACAACAAGCCCATATTTCAGAATAAAATATCACCACATTGAATGAGCACAGCGATACAGTCAGCAAGTATCTGGTCACAGAGAGGTCATCAGAATCTTGAACGTGCCCTCCTGTGATGGTGATGTCAGCTAAAGCTATCATGGTATTAAAGTATGTGTTGGCTTAATACCCGGTGTATCCTGGTGTGCATGTGGTGATGGTGTTAAAATTGTGCCAACCCTCAAACCAGTCTGACACTATGCACCATACAACCACACCACTCAACCCAATCTCCCTCCCTTCTACTCTCACCCCATTCCCCCTCCCCTTATCAACTCATCAATCCCCCCCACCCTCTACCTTCACACTCACACCACCTCCCATCCCATCTAGCACTAACCCTAACCCCTTTATCACCTCCCATAATTTTCAGATGGGCCAGGTTGCCTTTTCACCTCATTCTACACTAACCCTTAACTCCTACTGGGCATCTCCTCCCCCTGCTCCTGTTCTACTCTCCCACACCCAACATCTCATACAATGTGCAGCTTGTGTGTTACTTGACAATCTTTTGTGCTGCTGTTCAATCTTCACTGCCATATCTATTATGCATCTCTCTTACTCCTGCACTACCAATGCCAATGCCAGCAAGCAAATATTTGGCATTGACAAAATGCTTATGTTTGCATGTGCACTCACAGCAAACATTTTGTTGTAAGAATGGGGTTTCAGAGGTGTGACATTGTGGGTCCTAAGGTGATAGCCTGGGTAACAAATTGGCTGACCAACAGGACGCAGAGGATAATAGTAAACAAAGTACACTCTGAAGAAAGGGTGGTTACTAGTATGGCAGCTTAGATTCAAAGCAAAGAATCGCAAACTAATGCACCTGGGAAACAAAAACCCAGGGGAAGAGTACACAATGGGTGGGGGTTTAGGCACTAAAAACAACAAAAATGGAAAGGGACCTCGGGGTCATCATATCAGAGGACCTTAATGTAGGCAAACAATGTGAGAAAGCAGTAAGGAGGGCTGGAGGGATACTGGGATGCATAGGGAGAGGCATCACCTGTAGAAAACAGGAAGTTGTTTTCCCTCTGTACAGACAGTTGGCGAGACACCATTTGGAGTAAGGCTGGAAAAAAAGGACCCTACCCTACTGTCAGTGTGTCCACTACAATTACCTATTTTTCTCGATACTCCCCATCTCTTTTTGGTGGCTACAGTGAATTACTGCCATTATATTCATGTCTGATCACGTAGTGCCCAGCTAGCTGTGAAAACCAAACTGTGATACTTGTTTACTAATAATGGGCAGAGGGCACATCTGTCAATTAGTGCTTGGAGTTCTTGTTTGGTGGCCTACACCCCATGCTTAATACAAATGCACTGTTGCTGCTAGATACTCCACCAGTCTATGTTTAAACCCACCCTGAACCTTTCATTCTAAAGTGAATCCAGGACATGGCTTCAAAGCCTATATTCTCACTTTGTAAATGCAGATATCCATTGTTAGTGTTTTTCCACCACCATTGATGAGAAAATGGCACACTAGAAACATTGAAACATAAAAACTGTTAACAGATGTAGACCTCTAGTCCCATCCAGTCTGCCCTTAGGCCCTATACATTATATGTGGGCACTGACACTGTGATCAATGACTTTTCATCATTTCCTCCCCACTCAGGCCTGTCCCATGCATGCTTAACTCCTTCCACGGTGCTTGCCCCCACTACCTTCTCTGGCATACTATTCCAATTGTCATCAACCCTTTTTATGTTGAAAAACTTTCTCACATTACCTCTTAATTTACTCCCCTTCCAATGTTCATATTATGCCCCTGGGAAACAAAAGCCCAGGGGAAGAGTACACAGTGGGTGGGGGTTTAGGCACAACAACAACAAAAATGGAAAGGGACCTCGAGGTCATCATATCAGAGGATGTTAATGTAGGCAAACAATGTGAGAAGGCAGTAAGAAGGGCTGAAGGGATACTGGGATGAATAGGGAGAGGCATCACCAGTAGAAAACAGGAAGTTGTTTTCCCTCTGTACAGACAGTTGGTGAGACACCATTTGGAGCAAGGCTGGAAAAAAGTACCCTACCCTACTGCCTGAAACTGCACCTAGGCACATGTCCCCCCAAACACACACACACACACACACACACACACACACACACACACACACACATATGCTCCTAAAGATCCACCCCACTTTTTTGATTCATGGGAGGGGCATGAGGTGGATCTATCATGTTGGAACAACTGTCTATCAGAGCTGCCTAGGGAAGTAATTAGGAGTGCCTAAAACTGCATCTAGGCATCCCCCAAACATGCACACACATAGACATCATGATTTTCTTTTTTAACTCTAAGCATGTCAATATTTGGCTCTTACATTATGGGCAAGTTGAGCTTAAAAATAAAATAGAAAAAAAAAAGGATCAAGCGGGTGCCTTTTCCTTTGTCAGATACATGCAGTCAGAAGGTCACAAATCCTCTATGATAAGTTCATTATATGGATGTTTTCCATGTAAAACAGAAATGTTGTTAATGTCATGTCTGTAGCATCGTTTGTAGCCAGTAAACAATTATTTACATAGGTACTGGAAACCATAGGTTTTAATTCAGAAATCCAGTCTTGATAAATTTGTTTTTTCAGCAGTTCTGTAAGATTTATGTCTCTCTGATGTAAGAGTGCATAGCATAGAAATGAAAGGGTTTCTGTAATTGATTGTTGTTTGCATGAGAAGTGGGCATGACAGTGGCATGCAAGAGTGAAGTCTAAATTGTATCTTGGCCATTCTGGGATCTAACGTTTAACACTATTGTGTGAAGAGAATAAAGTCCTGTGTTTTTTGCATGTGGAAAGATTTAGTGCTTTGAAGTTAAAAGATATAAATATATATACATAGTGTCATGGGCACCTGAAAAGGAAGGAGATACTACTAAAATAAATGCTATTCTGATATTTTATTTATTTATGTGTGAGATTTTAAGTGTAGTTTTACCTAGGTCACAGACACATAAGCTATAAATAAGGATGGATGTATTAGTCAAAGCTTGTAGTAGCAAAATAAATAATATATTGTGTTTTTTTTCTTTCAATTGTTTAACCAGAAGTGGCACACTAAGCTGAAAGCTTATTTACAGGGGCAGCCTGGGAGCACATGGAAGTTAAGTGACTTGCTCAGGGTCATCCAGAATGCAAGGGGGGGGGGCTACAGGATTCAAAGCCAGATATCCAGATTTGCACTTAAGAGCCTTAAATCACTCTGCTATACTGCCTCCCTAGTTATGGCAGTCATCTGTTTTATGGTTCATGTTGTTGGTGTAGTAAGCATACCAACATACTAACATACAAAAATGCCAGCAGAATAGGCCTAGTGGGCTTTTGTATCTGCTCGTTTGGTCTGTCCCCACCCTGGGAGCTGACCTTGCTGCCCCCCCCGCCTCTCGGGCTTCTCCCTTCCCAGTCCAGGGTATTCCCGCTTCATTGGACTTTGCTTCCAGAACCCTTCCTCAGTACCTGTCCCACCCCCTCTTGAACCCCTCCACAGTCTCTGCCTCCACCAGCCTCTCGGGCAGTGCATTCCATGGTTCTACTACCCTCTCAGTGAAGTAGCACCTCCTCCTTTCTTCCCTGAGTCTCCCCCCTCCAGCTTCCACCCATGCCCTCTAGTTGCCCCCTCCTTCTTTCAGAGCACCATGACTGCACCTCCCCTATTTACCCCCTTCATGTACATGAAGACCTCTAGCATGTCCCCCCATCCCTTCTCTCTTCCAATGTGTACATATTTAGCTTTTCGAGCCTCTTCTCATAGGTCCTTTCCCCCAAGCCCCAGATCATTTTAGTTGCCTTCCTCTGGACCCTTTCCAGGAGTTCAATGTCCCTCTTTAAGTGTGGCCTTCAGAACTGCACACAGTACTGAAGGTGTGGACTCACCAAGCAGTTTTACAGAGGGAGTATCACTTCCCTCTTTCTGGAGTGATCCCCCTAGCGATGCATACCAGCATCATGTTGGCCTTGGCCACTGCCCTCCTACAAGTCTCCGAGTTGTTCATCTTGACATCCACCACCACCTCCAGGTCCCTCTCAGCCATACAGCCATAGCAGCAGAACATTGCATAGCAGATATAAAATGTCAATAATCAGGTCATGCAAAAGATGTGCTGAGCAGTTACTGAAGCAAGAAATGTACAGCTGTCATTTTTTACATCCTGTTCAAAATGTGTTTTTGCACCTGTGATGCCAAATGGCACAGTCGCTGTCCAAAATCTCCTTTTGGCTAATGAACTGACAGTGTCACTGTTCATGCAGTGGGGTCACTAAAAGCCCATGCTGAAAATTTGGAGTGAAAATACCAAGAAACGCCCAAGGCATTAGGGTTTCTAACCATAACATCCTGCACTGTAGGGACTGACAGGCATCAGGGATGTGTTCTGGGATTATCAACAGTAATGCTCACGCCATTCAACCCCTCATCCCCACCCTGCAGCCATTGACAGGTATTGAGGTGTGCCTTTGACTCTTCAGCCCTAAAGTTCACTCCATTCTCTTATACTGTACCCATTTCTGTGTATTTCCTTATGGAATGGGGTGAGCGTAAAGTTTGAAAACCCCAAGGCACACGTCAACTCTTGTCTGTGTCTGCAGGGTAGGGTGAGGTGAAATGGCGTGCGCGTTATGGGCAATGACTCAAAGGCACACCCTGATGCCTGTCCATGTCTGCGGGGGTGGGGTGGGGTGGGGTTGGCATCACTTCAATACTTCACTGCCATTCCTATTCTGCCTGTCTGCCTGTGTGTCTCTCTCGCTAGCTATATGTCTATGTAATTATCTATCTTTCTATTAATTGCATGTTTCGCTATTGTTATCTATTTCTAAAACAAACCTGCACATCACATTTGCCTGCAGTCTGAGCGAATACTTATGAAACTGTGCATATTTGTACTCCACTTCTGCGTAGACCTCATACTTTCCCAATATTCCCATTATCACAAGCATAACTGCCTTGCCCTTATCAAAGGCAACCCCCATGAAAGTTAATAACACATTTTCTCTGACAGTCCATCATCATTACACCTGACTTCCTGACATCAACACATTGCTTAAATATAACTTACATCACCTCATGGACAAAAACCCTGTTTCTCTTAAAAACAAAACAAAAAAACCCTGTAAATAATCCCAAGGCTGAACATATGCCAGCCATTACTTTTTTATGTACTGCCACCTTCTGTACCATCATGGGGATTTGCATATGTTTCCCTTGATGCTTTGCATTATTGGGATATGTGCAATTGTGTTTTCTTTAAAATGTGGCTGTCTGGCCAGTATCAACTGGGATAACACATACATCAGTGGCATTTGCTCTGGGGTTCTTTTGTAAACCTATATTGCTTCCTATTCCTTCCATTAAAATGTACACCTCCATATATTTTCCTAATAATGTGCATGCCTTCCTTAGAACAGAAACTAAAACATATCTTACTACTTACAAATCATTGGGTTGTTTCTCCATACCTCCTTAACAATTTCACACAAATTCACTAACTTCTTTATTCAGCCGTGGTGGATCTGACCAGATTTCATTGCTTTTACTGCAGTTGCCATCTCTCTTGTGAACCAGAAAGGATTTTTCCTTTTCCTTGTCTTGCTGACCAGTCTGAAAATTGTGTCAGTGACCTCTGCTATTGCCTCTCTTAAGTTAGACCAGCATGCTTCCACTCCCTGCTTTTGGTTTACTCTTGAGGATATCTCTATAGCATATTCTCATCTGATCAAAATCCGTCCTTCTGAAATCCAGGACCCGTGTCTTAGAGTGATTTAATTCCTCCTTAGTATTGACCTTGAACTAGACCGATTTGTGGTCACTTGTCCCCAGGTGGCACCCCACCTCCACCTCCTTGACCTTGCTACTTTTATTATTTATTTATCGATGACTCTGGTAATCGGGTGACTGCGCTGATCCCAGGGACCATTTCCAGGCATGACCCCGGCCACCATACAGTGGCACAGAGTTACAAACAGCAATGCATAAGACTGTCGACAGTTAGACAATAAAACATGATTTCATATAATGTACAGTTTACAATAAACAGGTAACATAGAAACATAGAAGTTGACGGCAAATAAGGACCATGAGGCCCATCCAGTCTGCCCATTTTTTCTGCCTTATGAATGTGCCATAGGCCTGTACGCTGTCAATGGCCTATCTGTTCATACTCATCTGTATTGCTCCCTTATGCCTATCCTATGCCTGTTTGAAGCCCTGCACTGTATTCATATCCACCACTTCCTGAGGTACGCTATTCCATGTATCCGCCATCCTTTCTGTGAAAAAGAACTTCCTCACATTATCCCTTAATCGGCCTCCCTATAATCTCATGCTGTATCCTCTTGTCCTGCTATTTTTCTTATATTGAAACATGTTAGACTCTTTCACCTTGTTAATGCCCTTAAGATGTTTTAATGTTTCGATCATATCATCTCTTTCCCTCCTTTGCTCTAGGGTATACATATTGAGCTCCGTTAATCTCTCCTCATATATTTTCTGATGCAGTCCCTGCACCATTTTGGTTGCCCTTCTTTGGACTGCCTCCATTTTGTTAATGTCCTTGTGCAGGTGCACACAGTACTCCAGATGAGGCCTAACCAGTTTCTTGTAAAGAGGGATTATTGCCACCCTCTTGTGACTTGCGATACCCCTGCTAATACACCCCAACATCCCTCTAGCCTTACCTACTGCTTTAATGGTCTGCTTAGATTATTTCAGGTTATCTGGGATGATGATGCCCAAGTCTCTTTCTTCCCTTGTGATTCCCAGCAACTCCTCTCCCAACCGGTGGCTTCAGGGTTTCTCTTCCCAATGTGCATGATCTTGCACTTCTTTGCGTTAAACCCCATTTGCCACTCTTCTGACCATTTTGCCAGTTTATCCAGATCTCTTCTCATTCTGCCCACCCCATCTGGATCTTCTACTCTGTTGCAGATCTTGGTGTCATCTGCAAACAGACAAACCTTACCCTCCAGTCCATCTGCAATGTCACTGATGAAGATATTGAAGAGGACTGGCCCCAGGACTGATCCCTGAGGCACCCCACTTGTGACATGCATCTCTTCTGACTCTATACCATTTACCACCACTCTCTGTTTTCTGCCCATCAACCAGCTTGCCACCCAGTTGACCAACTTCTGACCCACCCTGAGCCTACCCAGCTTATTAAGAAATCTTCTATGTGGAACAGTATCGAAAGCTTTGCTGAAGTCAAGGTAGGCAAAATCAACTGCTCCCTCTTGGTCCACCACTCTGGTTACCCAGTCAAAGAAATCTATGAGATTAGTTTGACAGGACCTTCCTGTTGTAAGCCCATGCTGTTTTGGATCCTGTGCTCCTATGGATTCCAGGTGTTGCACTATCCTTTCCTTAAGGAGTGCCTCCATAATCTTGCCCACTACTGAGGTAAGACTGACTGGTCTGTAGTTCCCTGCCTCCTCCCTGCTGCCACTCTTGTGGAGTGGGATCACATGAGTCCTTCTCCAGTCTTCTGGGACCTCTCCTGTGTTCAGAGATTCACTAAACAGTTCTGATAATGGCTCTGCTAGTTCTACCCTTAGCTCTTTTAGTACCCTGGGATGTATGCCATCAGGTCCCATTGCCTTGTCCACCCTGAGCTTAGCAAGTTGTTGTAGGACCCTTTCTTTTTTTTTATCATTTAATATTTTATTGAATTTATATTTTCCTTTTTTAACATCAGGTAATAATGTCATCAATAGTAAACACAAGTTCCATAAATCATTAAATGCCTTAGATGTCAGGCATGTCTAGACCAAACATGGGGGGCATAAGAAAGAAAATGTTCATATTAAACAGCAGGTACTAACTGCAGAATAAAAAAATTCCTGGCATTATTTCCACATAATCATTTATAACAGCACTCCCTTTGATTTATATTTTATCTTACAATTATATAGCTTTATATCATTTCCCCTATTTCAAAACTCCTTATAAGTCCCTTAAGCTACATTTAACACTCTCAGAGCACATCATAGGCACAATTACATTTTTTTTTTTGTGTGTGTGTGTGTGTTATCTTTTTTCCCCCTCCGTCGAGCACTGGGACCTGATCCTCCTTCAAGCCACCTAGTACCACCAGCAACCCTTTCCTGCAATTCCCCCAGAGCTGCCTACCTCATATTGCAGCCTTCCTTCGGGTTAGCCCAGCATATCCCTTTGCCGGGAGGGTCCCCCTCCTTCGAGAGGGAAGGCACTAGCCGGGGGACTTCAGCACACTATTTTTCTTTCTTGCCCGGGTGCTGCTGAGGCAAACGTTACTCTGCTGGAATTGCCTGAGGGCATCGTCGGGGACGGCTGCCATCATCTGGCCGATCCCCGTGCAGTTTCCGCTTTACTGTGGTGTTCCCATTAGTGTGATCCCTCTGCTGTGCTCCAGGTCTCCACCGGGGCAGCTGCAGAGAGACCATGCATCCCCAACCCACCCTAGGGAAGGAGAGCAGTCCCCATGGATGCTCAATCCTACCCCTTCCGACCCCCAGCGCCCGAGTCTGTTCCCAAACCCGGGTTGCCGTCATGGTTCGAGGTGTGGTGTCCAGTGCCTCAACCCTCTGTGCTACAGGGCCGGCCCACAATTACATTTTTAATCACATATTAATTATCTCTTCCTCAGATAATATGGGGGATTCTGTATCACCACTATCAAGATGTGAGTGTATAAATGAAGCTAACTGATCTACATCAAAAAATAAATAATGTACACCCTTGTACTTAATCTTAACCTTAGCAGAGGATAGCAACTGAAATTCACCACCCATTTCCAATATCTCTTGGTGAAACCCTAGAAACTGTCTCCTTCTCTGTTGTGTATGATGAGCATTGTCAGGAAAAATAGAAACTCTAACATTTTCATAATTCAGAGGGGCTTTAATCGTGGATAATCTCATTATCATATCAGAATCAAAAGTAAAAGTAATAAAAATGGTAGACTTTTTAGTCGGTTCTGTATTCTCTTGCAAATCCGAAATTGCTGCAGTTGTAGTTTTATTTTGAGACTCTGATATAATACGCTACGCTTTAGTAAAAAAGGGTAAATTATCCTGGGGCAGTTCAAACAGAGAGACAAAAATATCTTTGACCAAGTCTCTAACAGACTCGAAAGCACTATCCAAAGACTGCGGCAACTCAACTATTCTCAAGATTTTGTAGCGTTGTTGATTTTCGAAAACCTCTATTTTCCTCTCCAAATTGTGGTTTTGTTGTAACAAATTTGCTGTGGTAGCCTCCAACCCAGTAATTGTATTGCTATTTTTATATATCTCAAGTTTACCTTGTTCCAACTCTTTAACCACAGTCTCTACCTTCTCTCTGTTTTTCTTGGCCTCCGCCTGGAGAAAATCAACCTTATCTGAGAACGCTTGGAATTTTCTGTCAAACAACTTAGTCAAATTAAAGAGTTTTTCAAGCATCTCACCCATAGAATCCATGGTGTGTCTTGATATTTTCATAGTCGGTTTCTCAGTTTGCACTGCCATTGTCTCTGTATTTTCCTCAGTCTCCACAGGCGCTGTTCCTGGTATCGTTTCCGTGTCTGGAAAATCACGACTTGCTGTAGGACTTGAAGTACTCCTTAAGACTTTCAGAGGGTCTTCTACAAGGTTCTGAACAGGAATGTAGTGCTTTGCAATCTCCTTATCACCACTCTGTGGCTGCGGGAAGTCTAGTTGTTATGCAACCAGTGTGCCCGAGTGAGAGGCCCGACTCTGCTCCCCCACCTGGCCACTACTTTTGTTGCCAGAATCCAGCTAAAAATACATCTCCAGTGGTTTGATTCTCAGCAAAATACACTCCTCCGAAGAGGCAGATGATAAAGCCTTATGCTTATCTGCCATGCGTTTTCCGTCGCCTTTTCAGGTATGACGAGAACTTCTCCTCACAAGGGATATCAGTTAATGCAGCTACCTGTCACCATGATGGATCCTCCCCCTGTCAGGACCCTTTCTTTTGTGAAGGGATTAGTGTACACCTCCCCCCCCCCTGTGTCCATGGTGCTAAGCTGTGGGACCTGCCCTACCTTTTCCTCAATAAATACTGAGCAGAAGTATCTATTTAGGAGAGATGCTTTTCCTTGGTCTTCCTCCTCACACTCCCCCTTATCCCCTTTGATCTTAGCAATACCCCCTCTGGTCTTTCTCCTTTTACTAATGTATCTATAGAAAGTCTTGTCCCCTTCCTTTACTGTTCATACTAGTGTTTCCTCAGTTTGGGCCTTTGCCTGCCTTATTGCCTTACCTGCTTTACTTCCCTTAGGGAAGTTTGGGATGCCTCCCTATCTTTGTCCCACTGCATTCTCTTATATCTCCTGAAGACCAGCCTTTTGGCTCTGACCTTTTCTGCTACTGTTTTTGAGAACCAAAGTGGTTTCCTCCTTCTTTTGTGCTTGCTTTTCTCTCTCTAGCACAATGGGACGTTGCTTCAAGTACTGCAAACACAGAAGAGCTCGCACAAGGATGGGGTGCCATGGAAAACAGCAAACTACAAAAACACAAATCCAGGTACTCACCACCACAAATAATGCTGTCGACCACGAGAGGAATACATTTTAAAATAATAATTTATTTTACACCTAAAACAAAAATAATAATAAAGGTGTAAAATAAATTATGCTTTAAAATTTATTCCTCTAGTGGTCGACAGCATTATTTGTGGTGCTTCAAGTATTGCATCCTTAATGCTTGCCCACTTTGCCTGTACTCCCTCACCTGTATTTCTTCTTGCCAGGGCTAGCTTAACTCTGTTGGCCATCTTATAAAAGTCAGCTTCTCTGAAGTCCCATATTTTTGCCATGGAATGGGATGATTTAGTTCTAGTGGCCAAATTGAATCATACCATGTGATGGTCATTGACCCCCAGGTGACCTTCTACCTGGAGATCTGTGATCCTTTCTCCATTAGTCAGTACTAGATCTAGGATAGCCCTGTCTTTTGTAGGTTGTTCTACCAGTTGTTTGAGACCTTCCCCCTGCAGGGATTCCACTATGTGTCTGGTTCTGGTGAATGTTCCTGTTGGTATTGACCAGTCTATATTTGGCATGTTGAAGTCTCCCATTATCAGAACCTTCCCTTTAGCTGTCATGTTTTGTATATCTTCTAACAGTAATGTGTCTGTGTCCTCCTCCTGGACTGGAGGCCTGTAGACAACACAAGTTCGTATGGCGGTCCCATTTCCTGTTTCTAGGGTGACTCACAGTTCTTCTAGCTCCATATGTGTATTGTGAATTTCTGTAGCTTTGATATTTTCATTGACTTAAAGGGCCACTCCACCCCCCCCCCTTTTTGCACCTTGGTCTCTTCTGAGCAGTACATAGCTGGGTACTGAAGTCTCCCAAGTGTGGTTACTGGTGAACCATGTCTCGCCAGTGGCTACTATGTCCAGTTTAGCCTCTGTCATTGTTGTCTGCAGGTCTGGGATCTTGTTTCCCAGACTGCAAGCATTTGTGTACATGATTTTCCATTGGCCAGATTTCTGTGTGTTAGTTGTGGACAAAGTCCAGCATTTCCCCTGTGTGTCGTATTGGAAGCTGGACCTTTTTCCTTACCTGGTGATGCAAATGAACTACAAACATGCTGAACTCCTGTTTGATCACTAGCAGAGGGAGGAGGGGTGTTCTTCCCATTCAATGTATCGGGTGCTGCACCCCCTCCCCATTTTCTAGTTTAGATATTCTGCAAAGACATCAAACTTCTGCCTCAATGCACTGACTCCCTCCTTAGTCAGATGCAGCCCATCGAATTTAAAGAACTTTCAATCCCAAAACTGTTGCCAGTTACCTACAAATTTGTGTCCTTTTTCCTAGCATCAGCCCTTGAGCCACATGTATAGCTCCCCTATCTCCCCTTCTCTGACCTTCCATCCATCTTCCCCCCTCTCCCAGACTGGCAAGATCTCAGAGAAGCAGATGCCAGATGAAATGGATGACAGTTTTGTCACTCAGCCTGGTCAGGTGTTCCTTAGTCTCCACAACTGACCAGCTGGCGAGATCGTTAGTTCCTATGTGTGCCAGAACATCGATGTTTTCTCCTGCTTCCTGCATGAAATTTAAGCTATGTGGTCAGTGTCTCTCCATGCTGATGTACCTGGGAAACATCTGACTGTTACCCCTGGCTGGAGGTGGGTATCAACTCCCCAAATCATGGAGTCTCCAATGATCAGAAGTGTTTTGGATTTCCTTTTTTGTTGTTTTGTTTTGGTCCCTGTTATGGGTGACTTTTGTTGTGCTAGCTCCTGTGCTGCAGTGTCCTGCTCTGCAGTGTTCTCTGCCCCTTTGTTTGATTTCAGAGATAGAGGCAGATACCTGTTTGTAGTTTGTATATGGTTTGTGGAGGTCATATGTTGGAGAGCACTGAGTGATGGGGCACCAGATTTGTACCTCCTAACCACTTGCCAAGCTCCTGGACCAACTACCCTCTGCAGTCGAGGTGCTTCAGTTGGATATTGGGAAAATTGTGGGCAGTTCTTATAATATATTTCCTCCTGAATATGTGATTTGAGGTGCGCAATCTCTGCCCATGCTGCCTGGAGCTGAGCCCTTAGATCTCCAATAGTCCAACATGTAGGACAGCATCCTAAATCCTGTATAACTGCCCTTTTGAAAAGTGTCCCACAGTACCTGCAGTTAATAATATCCATTCCAGATGAGTTGCTGTGTATATAATCTGGTCTGAATAATTAGAAGGAGGAAAATGAAAGCAGAAGTTTGATTTTTTTTTTTTTTATAGCTTATTATAACTAGTTAAATTACTTGTGCCCCTGTAAATGAGGTCACTGTGTGGCTATCCCTCTGATCCTCCCCTTCCTGCTTTGCTACAGGAAATGTCATGACTGTGCTACTCTATAAAAGGAGTGTAGCGTGGGGTGGTTGGGGATGGGGGTGGTTGGCTGGGCCCTTCCCCTGCCAAAAAAGAAGAGCCATGGATGAAAAAACAAGGAGGTAAGAGCAGAAACAATCAACCAACAACAAATGAAATCGCACTGAAAGCTTAGACTAATGATAGATAAAACTGTAAAACCTGTAAAGCACCACCTGTAATAATTTCACAGAAGATATACCCTGCAAAACACACTTTGCTACAGAGAAAAATAAAGCAGTAAGAGAAGATATACCTTGCAAAAAACAATTTTAATCAGAGAAGACTACAGCAGTAATCGCTAAGCACAATCCTGTAGGCACACTCTGTAATAATGCAGTAGAAAGTATACCCTGCAACAGCAGTTTGAATCAGAGAAAAATAAAGTGGCAAAATGTTAGCAACAAACAGTAACAACCCCTGTGAGTACAAAAGAAAATAATAACACACAGTAAATCTGCTTAGCCAAAAGATGCCTTAATCTTATTCTTTGCCCTGATAAGGTTATTTGCTCTGTCCTTACAAGCAAACTTATAAGAAAAGAGCTCAGGTGAAGCTAGGTGCCTTTGCCAGAAAACCTAGCCATCCACCTCCAAGACATCAACTAACCTGACCTTTTAACCCTTCCTTCTGTTGGTACACTAGAATATAGGGTAGCTTGAGAGCAGAGTTCCACAAAGGTACAAGGTTTGTAATACTGAGATCTACTAAGCTTATACCTGTACTAGTAGAAAAACAAAATTCATAAATATTTACATGCTATATACAGCAGTATATGGACTATCCATGGAAGCAATGGCACCCGGAGGTTGACATGAACCACTCTTTGAGGCGAGATTTGAAGTGACCATGGGTGTTGGTGGAGCGGAGCTACTGTTTGTGAGCACCAGGTGTAGGACTGCATTTTCCCTAGTGAGGGCTGTGATGAGTTGATTGGGACATGAACACATATATTGTGGTAGTGCCTGGGATTAACAGGTCTCAGACAAACCCAATTCCCTGTGCTTCCCAAAAACACCAGTGTATGGGCACCTTGCCCACCGTCAGGAAGGGGTTACACCATAGGGACATATTAGTCCAGGATGTAGGATTACAGTGTAAGGTGGCATGCACTTTTTTCCAATACTTTACTGACATCTCTATAAGCAGTGACATTGAACGTAGGAGCCTTTTGTTGGATTATAACAGAGTGGCCGGAGAAGGGGAACCTACCAATGAGGCTTCAAGAGGCAACCAGGTTGGGGATGTATTTCTAACTGGAGTAAACTACTTTGCTGTTTGTGCAGTGATGAATGCCATATGATAGCCTTGAAAACAGGGTAGTCCTTACCTTCCCCTACTCCAGTGTTGTCACAGTTTTTTAGTCTGCTGAAGTGCTGGGGGCATCCTTCCCACAGAAAACCCCCCTCCATGGTGTCTATTTTCTGAAACCACTTTGGAGGGATGGCCATTGGGAGGTGGGATAAGAGGTACAGTATTCTGGCAGCTATTATCAACTACATAGAGTCTATCTTCCCCTGCTAGGTATAATTAAAGGGACTTTCAGTGGTTCAAATCACTTCTAATAGATTCTAGAAGGGTGGAGAAATTGGCCTTGATCATCTTATTTAAATTTGGATGTGTAGTCCCAGATATTTGATGCCATCTTGGGCCTATTTTAAGCCTAGCAACATGAAAGCCTGGCCTGAACAAGCCTGGTTCAGAGGTACAGCCTGAGTCTTGGACTGGTTGACCTTTGAGCCAGAAGCCTTTGTAAATTTGTCCAAGATATTCCAAACTGATTGGATGATCTGGGGGGTGGGGGGCATAGACTGTGGTGATTAGCAGGTCATCTGCATAGAGGAAGGTTTTTAGAGTTGACTCTCCCACTTTTACCCCCGGGGATGCCCTTAGACTCCTAGATAGCAATGGCTAAGATGCTCTATTGCCAGGACGAATAGCAGGGGAGACAGGAGGCACTGCCTGCCTCATTCCTTTGTGTAAAATAAAGGCCAGTGACATGATTCTGTTAGTGAGGACTGAGGCCATGGGAGAGGAATAAAGGAGTTTAACCGAGGCCCTGTAGCCTGTGCCGAAACCCATCTTGTCTAGGGTGTGCATCAAGTATGACCATTCGAGTGAGTCGAAGACCTTTCAAAGTCTATTATTAGGACTATCATGGGGGTATGGGAGGCCTTTGCTACATGCATTAATATGATGAAGGCCCTATGATGATCCAACTGCAGTCTACCTTTGACAGATCCTGCTTGAGCTGGATGAACCAAACCCGGGAGGAATTCTTCTACCAGATTGACCAAGACCATGGCTAAGATCTTGACGTCTGCATTTATGAGGGAGATAGGCCTGTAACTACTGGGGTTGAGCAGGTCTTTGCCTTTTTTGGTGAGCACCATAATCACTGCTTCCCTCATGGTTGGAGGGAGATCCCCTTTGTCCAAAGAGTCCCTGTTCACCCCCAGCTGGTAGTTTGCAATGTTCACGACTGGAGCTTGATAGAAATCTATGGGGAGGCCAAATTTCCTGGGGGATTTGGGGGTATTCATGGCTTTAATGGCTTTTTTAATCTCCACTTAAATCAAGGGTTCATCTAGAGCTGATGATACGGAGGCAAAAATCAGGGGTATGGGAAGTTCTGACAAAAAGGCTTCTATTGTTGTGGTGTCTGGCAGGGATGGGGAGGTGTACAAACATTCGTAGAACTAGCCATGATCCTATTTATTCCCTCCTATGTGATGGTCCTTGTACCTTGTATATCATATAGGCCTTGGATTGTATTAGCTGCTTGCCTGCTCCTAAGTAGATAGGCCAGGAGTTTGCTGGCACTCCCCACCCCCTCCCAGTGTAAGTGGCACATGCGTTGAGGTTGAACTCTGTCTGTCAAGTAAGGTGGGCATTCAGTAGTAACCTGGTGCTAGTTAATTGGGCCATCAAGGTGTCAGGAGGGTCCCTGGAGCCCATACTTTGAATTGGGCTTCTAGTTTGGCTAAATTGCACTCCAGCGAGGCCTGTTCAGCCATTCTGCACTTTTTGCATGCAGATGTGCAACAGGAGTTTGTGGCATTCTGGAGACTGTGTTGCTGCCCTATTTGCAGGCACCTCTCTGGTCTGAGGGGGGAAGAGGTTGTTCATCTCCATGCTGACCTGGTAAGGATTCCAGAAACCTGCTCCGCCACCTAGGGACCACCCAGGCCACTGCCACTACCTCAGAGGTTGCCAAGAAAGAGGAGTGGTTTTACCACAGTGGGTTCAGGGAGGATGAGGGTGGTGGAACAGAAGTGCATCCCTCCAGTTGTGCCTTTCCACAATTCATTTGCCACTCTGGTGAAGCATGGTTCCTCTATGGAGGCACCTGCAGTGGAGACCAAGGAGGATGCTGGGAACCTCCACAATGGAAACCCACAAGAGGGTGGCCCAGGAACCCACAGGGGAAGGAAACAACTCCTGGTGGGGGACTCAGTTTTAAGGGGGGTAGAACTGGGGGAGGGAGGGGAAAGGGAGGTAAGGTGCCTGCCCAGCACCAAGGCTTGAAGGGACAGGAAACGAATCCTCAGGATTGTGGGAGCAGCAGCAAGGGGGAGAGAGCTGGATGTCATTATACACCTAGGGATGAATGACCTGGCTGAGAATGGGATCAGAGCAATGAAACAGGAGTTTGTGGAGTTGGGGAGGGTCCTTAGACAAGTAGCACACACGGTAGCTTTCTCAGAAGTGCTACCTGTCTATGACATGGATGAGGTTAGGGCACTCCACACCATGGGATTCAATGACTGGTTGAAAAGATAGTGCACAGCTCAGGGATTTGGCTTCACTGGGGACTGGGGCCCCACCTGAAGGGCTGCAGGCCTATACAGGCACGATGGTCTGCATCTATCCTGAAGGGGAACCAGGATCCGAGGTGATAGGTTTAAATGCTTCAGTGGCAAGCATTTAAACTAGCCAAGGAGGGGAGGCACTGAAGAGGAGAAGGGAAATCCTAGCCCCCCCAAAAAAATCAGGGTAATTAGTGAGGTAAAAACCAAAATAGAGCAGTCGATAGGGAGAAGGGCAGGGGTAAATGGAGAAAAAGACAAAGGCAGTAGGGACAGGGATGGGGCAAAAAGAAATAAAGCCATAATAAAATTGAGGGTAATGAGTTCCAATGCCCATAGTCTAGGTGCAAAGCTCCCTGAAATGGTGGCCTTCATGGAAGAGGGATGCTGGATATTGTGGCAGTCACAGAAACATGGTACACAGAGAACCATGACTGGGATGTCAACATACTGGGGTACACAATCTACAGGAGGGACAGGGAGGGAAGAAGAGGAGGAGAAGGAGTAGCTCTCTATGTAAGAGAAGGGATCAAAGCAAACAAACTAAAGGGTAAACAGGGAGGAGAGGAGGCACCGTGGGTCACCCTGGAGACTGGAAATGGCTCCACAATCCGCACAGGGGTTGTATACAGACCCCCATCTCAGGGGGAGGAAATGGACAAGAAAATGATAGAAGGCATCCTTGGAATGGCAGAGAAAGGGGAGATATTGCTGATGGGGGACCTGAATATGCCAGATGTTGACTGGAGCACCTTTACTGCAGCCACATTCAAGAGCAGGGCCATTCTCGATGCCTTACAGGGGGCATGCCTCAGACAGCTAGTTTTGGAACCCACACAGGAGACAGCAATCTTAGACCTGGTACTCTCAAATGGGGATGGAGAGAGGATCTCTGATCTTGAAGTGGGTAGCCATCTGGGAACAAGTGACCACCAAACTGTGTGGTTCACGATAAACTTAGCTGTACAGTCAAGCCACACAAAAGTGAAGGTACTGGACTTCAGGAGGGCTGATTTTGTCAAAATGGGAGAGTGCCTCAGAAAAGCACTAACAAATAGGCAAGAAGGTAGGGTGGAGCAACAATGGGGAAACATCAAAACCGCCATCACAGAGGCAACAAGCCTTTGTGTGAAGCAAATAAACAAATCAAAATATAAGAAAAAAACACTATGGTTCTCAAAAGAATTGTCGGGGAAGGTAAGGGAGAAAAAGACAGCATTCAAGAAATATAAGGAAACACAGAAGGAGCAGGACAGAGAACTGTACCAGTTAAAGCAGAAGGAATCGGGTAAGGCAGTCAGAATAGCAAAGGCCCCAAACCAAGGAAAAGATAGCCAACTCAGTTAAGAAGGGGAATAAAACCTTTTATAGGTATATATTAGGGAGCAAAGAAAGACTAAGGCAGGGATACTGAGGCTGAACAAAGAGGAAGGTGGTTGGACAGAGAGCGACAGTGAAAAAGCAGGGATACTGAATGAATACTTCTGCCCTGTATTCACAATGAAAAATCAGGGGGAAATACCTAATCCGGCCAATGGAAGTACTCTGGATGGGGGGCTTGATATTAGTCCTTTTACAGAAAAAAGGGTTCTGAAAGAACTCTTAAAACTGAAGGTGGCTAAAGCAATGGGGCCTGATGGGATTCACCCCAGAATTCTAAAACAACTAAGGGAAGAACTAGTAACACCACTGACTACCCTTTTTAATAAATCATGGGAGTATGAAGTGGCACCTGAGGACTGGAGGAGGATGGATGTGATTCCCCTTCACAAAAGTGGGACCAAGACAGAGGCAGGAAACTGCAGACCTGTCAGTTTGACCTCAGTGGTAGGGAAAATGATGAAATCACTTCTGAAGGAAAGAATTGTTGAGTACCAAGAGGCCAGTGGGGCACAGGACCCAAGGCAGCATGGATTCACAGCAGGAAGGTCATGTCAGACAAATCTAATTGATTTCTTTGACTGGGTGACCAAAGCAGTAGACCAGGAAGGGGCCGTGGACATGGCCTACCTAGACTTTAGCAAGGCATTTGGCACAGCCCCGCACAAAAGATTAATAAACAAATTAACCAACCTGGGAGTGAGTCCCAGGGTGGTAGCCTGGGTAAAACACTGGTTGGACAACAGGACACAGCGGGTAGTAGTAAATGGAGTCCACAGTGAAGAAAAGAGGGTTACTAGTGGAGTACCGCAGAGTTCAGTACAGGGGCCAGTCCTTTTTAATGTACTTATAAGTGACATTGCAGAGGGACTGGAAGGGAAAGTATGTCTCTTTGCAGATGACACAAAGATCTGCAACAGGGTTGATACACAAGGTGGGGTGGAAAAGATGAAAAGGGACTTGGCAAGGTTGGAGGAATGGTCAAATGTATGGCAGCTTAGATTCAATGCAAAGAAGTGCAAAGTGATGCACCTGGGAAACAAAAACCCAGGGGAAGGGTACACAATGGTGGGTGAGATACTGACAACAACAAAAATGGAAAGGGACCTGGGGGTAGTCGTATCAGATGACCTAAAGGTGGGCCAGCAATGTGAGAAGGCAGTAAGGAGGGCTGGGGGATACTGGGATGCATAGGGAGAGGCATCACCAGTAGAAAACAGGAAGTTGTTGGCCCTCTGTACAGACAGTTGGTAAGACCACATCTGGAGTACTGTGTACAGTTCTGGAGACCCCATCTCCACAAAGACATAGACAGGGTGGAGGCTGTCCTGAGGAAGGCAACCAAAATAGTGCAGGGTCTGCATCAGAAGACATATGAAGAAAGACTAAAGGAACTAAAGATGTATAGCCTTGAGGAAAAGAGGGAGAGGGGGACATGATAGAAACTTTCAAATACCTCAAGGGAATCAACAAAGTCCAAGAGGGTAGCATCTTTCAGAAAAAGAGATGTGCAAAACAAGGGGGCACAATTTGAAGATAGAGGGGGGACAGCTCAGAGGTAATGTGAGGAAATATTTCTTCACAGAGAGGGTTGTGGATACAGGGAACAGCCTTTCTGAGGAGGTCATAGAGTCAAAAACAGTGGGGGAATTCAAGAATACATGGGACAGACATAAGGCAATTCTAGTTGGGGGGGTGGGAGGAAGTAGGCTGTTGGTTAACTAGGATCTGCAGCTTATCCGTTAGGTAGGGAAATGGGCAGAATAGGTGGGCCAAGCGGTCCTTATCTGCCATCAAATTCTATGTTTCTATAATCCTCCCCCTGATCATGGGCTTGAATGCCTCCCATAGCTTGGAGTCAGATACATCTCAATTATCACTGTTGCACCAGTATTCAGCAATTTCTGGCGTCGGTCATTTTTTTAACTGGTGGTCCTCAAATAGTAAGATATCCAACCTCCAAGAGGACATCTAAGGCCATTCTGGGCTCCAGTTGAACCTTAGCTCTAGGGGCGCATGGTCCAAAATGACTATCTGGTGTGTCTGGACTTTGGTGACCAGCTCATATTTGGAGCTGGATATGAGGCTAGAGGTCAATCCTGCTGGAAGATCCATGCATGGTGGAGAGGCATGTATAGTCTCTCACTCCTGCATGCTTAGTACACCAGACATCCAGCACAGAGTGTTCGGACAACAGCCTAAGAGTCGCTTTGGGTGCCTATCTGCGTGGTTCAGCTTTCCCCTTACATCTGTCTATGGAAGGGTCCAGGGTGAGGTTGAAATCCCCCCCATTATCGCTGGGTATCTATTAATGTTAAACTCAGACAAAGTCTGGTTTACTTCATGGAAGAAACTTGGGATATCTTAGTTGGGCGCATATACATTGAGGAGCGGGGCCCTTCTGGTGTCTCCATCACCACTGTAATCCACCTGCCTTCCTTGTCCCATATAAGGTGGCCCACCTTCCACTCTAGGTTTTTGTGGAACATGATGAGGCAGCGCTACGTACCTCTTTCTTCATCCACCCTTGTTGTAGTTTCTTGGCCTCTTCCATGGATAGCTTGGTTTCTTGTAGGAATGCTACCTGGGGTTCAATCTTTTAAGCTGTAATAGCACTTTCTTTCTCTTAATTGGTGAATTGAGCCTCCTTACATTCCAAAATATCATGCTAACCTCCATCGTATGACCAACAGGTTAGGTAATGGATGGACCAAGAATAAAATCCCCCATCTGGGTGCCTGTACCTGAGGGGTACACCGGCCCATCTCTTGGAGGCTACCTCCCCTTTCTCCCCACCCCTTTCCATCTCTAGTTCTTGATTGCTTTTAAGAACATAAAACATATATAACTGGTAACAGTATGTAACATAACTACACATAACAAAAATAAACTTTATGATTCTTTGTACTTCTACAATCCCCCTTTCCCCTGCCCTCCCAAAACCTTGACCAGCAGTCGCCCTATACATCAGCTAACCTGTAGCCCAAGTGTAGGCGAAAGTCACTGGGGGTGCACTGTAGATGTGACGTAAATTGACTAGGGGTCTACCAGTAGGCCTTCTACGTTGCCTCTGCCCCAGTGCAGCTGACATCACTCTGCTCCTTAAAACCAATATACAGAATCCACCTCTGGGCCGTCTTCATGTGGGGGCCCACAGTGGAGGCATCCCCTCCTCTAAATATTGAATGAATGAGTGATACTAGTGCTATTCTCTCAAGGAGCTGCGAGCTGCGTGAGACCTTGCCAGCCTGCCTCAATCTCTTCTGCTTCTACGTGACTCTCTTAAATTATAACACTTATTGAGGAAATCAGAGTAGGTATCAGAGGATTAACTGTTGCCTCCAAACCCTGTACGTTAAGAGCTCCTTTTGTCTCATAAAGGTAGTCCCTGCTCCCCACCCCCCATAATGTAGCATTCACTGTCACATTTATACTTGTACATTATACCTGTTTTCCCACCCCAAGCAAGCTTCATACCATGGTAGTCTAAGTTGTACCTTCTGAGTGAACACCTTGAGAGGGGCAGGCCCCATCCCATGTGTGTTGTTTGTCATGGCCATGGGAAGCAGAGCTGGAAGGTACCCTTTAGAGAGCATGTGTAGAGCTCTATATGTGGCCCCTGTATCCTCTGAATGAGACCCAGGAGCCACTTGGCTTGTTCTAGAATGCAGGCGATGTATACAACATTTTAAGTAATTACCACAGTGCTGAGCATTCTAGTGCTGTTTAAAACAACAGCCTGATCATAACATTAACATGGCATTGAAACTTGTATTGCCGTACAACATGGAGGCACTCATCTGCGTAAGATCACGGAAACCATGGGGAGGGAGAAAAGAGACTAGCTCACTAGACACACTTACTTGAACACCAGTCCCCCCATTAGAACTGGACCATCCAGGGTAAAGGGTCAGTCTTCGAGGGAAAAAACACTATGGGAACAGCTCCTGACAGTCCTGTACTACTCATGGGTTTCAGCCATGTTAATGTATGCGAGTCGGTTGGAAGGAAGAAAGCCCCCGTCACTAGCTGCAGCTCCAGTGCCTTGGCCTGTTCTGGGCCCAGCAATGCCTCACTGCTCAGTCTCAGCCCAGGATTTCAGAATGTTTGGAGGAAATTCATCTCAAGCTACAGTCACTGGCACAACATTTGGTGGCAACAATTTTTGAGGGGCATATTTATGTAAGCCCCTCAATATTTCATATTCATTGTTACCTGACAGTGGGTCAGGTGTATCCAAGAGGGCCTCAGACTCCTGGCTGTTACTATGGCTCTGGGTCCAGAACCTTGGGGACTTGTCCAGATGTGTCCTCTCCTGGGGTTTCTTTCTGTGTTTCTTGCACCATCCCATAGGTGCTGGGATCCAAGGATCAAGATCCGTCCTCTGCCACCTTGAGACCAGAGTGAAGTTAGGAGAGGCCGCTCGGGCCTTGGCATCCTGCATGGAGCACTCCATGGGGGTGGGTCGGGGCTGAAGTTTGCCCAGTCTGGATGGATCCCTGAGCTTAGCCCAGTTCAGCTTGGGAGCAAATGAAGCCAAAAAGGATTCAGCAGCTTCAGGAGTGTCAAAGTTACTGGGGGTTCCATTGATTATTATGCACAGGGTAGCCAGGTACCATAGCGAGTACTTGAGCTCCAGGTCTGCGCTGGCCCTCCGCGCCATCGCTAAGGCCCTGTATCTTGCCTACAACTCTTGAGAAAAGTCGGCAAAGATTTAGATTCTTTGCCCTTTCCAGTTTAAGTTCTGTTTGATTCTGGCCTCTGTCTCTGAATAATAGAAAATAGGCTAGGATGGGGTGCAGTTGGCCCCCAGGTGCTGGTCAAGGTGTCAGCGACTGGTGGGCCCAAACGATCTCCAGCCGGCCTCTTCCTGTCATCCTAGGATTTTAGGTAGCTCCATTTGCAGAAAGAGAATTGCATCTTTGCCCTTGCAGCCCTCTGGGAATCCTACAAACCATAGGTTATTCCAGCAGCTGAGATTCTCTAAATCTTCCACCCACTGCCACAGCAGCTGTATCATTCTGTCCTGATCCCTCAGCTGGGAGTCAAGGCAATGGGTTGTATCCTCACTATCTGCCAAGTGTTGTTTGGTAACATTTGTTCTGTGAGACAGGGTTTTGATGTTGGCTGTGTTGCGCTGAGCAGCAAGTTCAAGGTTTCCCATTGGCAAAACATACCCCTTATTTATTGTAGATTTGGATCCACTGTCAGAAGGGTTGTCAGTGCAATGTTGGGATCTGTGCACCCAGAGAGGCCATAACCTTGTGGTGCAGGGTGAAGATTAATAACAGTGGATTCCTGGTGGTCACAGTTCTGAAATTATCTCCACCATATCGGTAAATGCTCCAATGGCTGTTCTATGTGAAAAGTCTTATTTAGAGCAGAGTTGACACGATTTCTGCCAGGTATTATTGAATAGTAGGCGCTCTCAGAGTCAAGCAGCCATCCCTGTTGGTGTCAGGTCATGCCCTTCCCCATGATATTCTTGAATAAAGAATTAAATGCTTTAATGCATCAAATATTACACAGGGGAGAAGGAGGGGGCTCCCTGATGAAGGGTTTTCACACCCAAAGCACCGAGGCTACGTAGTGGATGTCTGTCAGTCTGTCTGCAATATTCTGTGTGATATTTGATGCATTAAAGCACTTAATTCTTAATTCAAGAATACTGTGTGGTTTTTTTGATTGAGTACAAGGAGTACTTGGAGTTGTGTACTCCTTAGAGTCCATGCTTAGCATGATTCATCACAGCGTGTCATTTTGCTCTCAACTCCTGCATGGCCTATGTAGCTGTGCCTCCTTGCTTTTTCCTGCTGCCTGTTTTGCTTCTCTTTCACTCTCCTTTTCCCTCTTCTGCCATATTTGGTTCCCTGCTCTCATCTCCCCCTGTGCTGCCTTTGTTTTGTGCTGCTTGTGCACTGTTCATTCTTGCCTGTTGTGCCTTGTGTTTTTCTCCCCACTTGCTATATTATTGTGCCTTCCCTTTCCTGCTTACCTGTTTCTTTTCTATTTGTCTTTTGTCCACCCATTCCATCACTTTTCCCTTCCTGGCTACTGCTGTTGTAGTTTCCTCCATTCTCCCCTTTGTGTTCTGTGTTTCTGCCATTTCTTCCCCAGTATCGCTCCTGCTTGTTCACCTTGTCTGCTGTGTCCCTTTACTCTTGTGCTCCCCACTGTTCATTGGTTTTGCTGTTGCCTCCATTTTTTTTGTGAATCTTTCTCACGTCAGAGCCGCGTTCTATGCCTCCAGTGCTTGTGGATTGTCATGTCACTGTCAGTTCCATCTTAAAGCGATACTCCTCATTTCGTTCATATACCTTGAGGTTCGGTGCTGTTTCTGCTCTTGTCTACACCTTAGGAGGCAGTATATCACAGTGGTTTAAGGCTCTGAGCTGCAAACTTGAAGAGCTGGGTTTGAATCCCATAGCCCTCACTTGCATACTGTATAACCCTGAGCAAGTCACTTAACTTCCTTGTTCTCCCAGGTAGCACCTGGAATCAAGCTCCGGCTTAGTGTGCCTCTCCTGGTTAAACAATTTCCTCTTATCATACGTGCCACCTTTACAGTGCTGCATCATTCTTCCTCACTCCTTTATCCTTCCTGCTTGCTCCTCCAGTTCTGTTCTGAATCTCTGCTCTATTAAGCAGCAGCTGAGCAGCTCTTCCCTTGCGCAGCCCTCACCAGCGCTTTATTGCTTTCCAGCCTCTGTCCCTAACTCATACCTGCTGAGGTATTCAGGTGAAGATAGGCTTGTGCCTTCTACCAGAGATGGAAGTTCTGTCACTCAGCATTCATACCACCTTATTCTATGATCAGCAGTGTCATTCCAGTCTCCGTCTCTAACTCATACCTCTACGTATTTGAGTGCAGGTAGGTTTGCCCGGTCTACCAGAGATGGGAGTTCTGTCACTAATCATTCAGATGCTCTGCATCTACCGCATACATGCCATGTACTGGCATTTTGGCATTGGCCAAGCTACAAACTCATTGCATGTGCTGCAATACATTGAGCATATTGGCATTTTGGCATCAGCCAAGCTACCACTCTCTGTATCTACCACAATATGCATCCATGTATTGGCATTTTGGCATCAACTACACTACCAACCAGGGCTCAAAATTCCCATTGAAATGGTGTTCCGTGCACACCAAAAATCTAGCACGGAACACCAGATTCTGCCCCCTGATGAACCGCGGTGTATACTGCTTTAAGGAGCGAGGTTCAAGCCAGCTGCCATTTTGATTTGCACCCGCTCTGCCCGCATGTGTGGTTTTTTTTCCTTGTTCCCATTTCAGCTCCAGACACTGTTTGGTGCCTTCTAAGACACTCCAGCCAACCGGAATGCCGCATTTTGCCTGCCAAGCCCAAGACCGATCGAAATCTCGCGTTCACTGGTGAGATTCCGATCTTGGGCTGAGCCATTGCGCACTTGCTTTCCCTCACTCCCGGGGTGGCAACCACACCGACAGGACTCTCTTGCTCCAGGCTCCTCTCTCCGGACATCACTGCTGCTCTGAATGGTCTGGTAAATTGGGGGGGGGGCTGACTGAAACGGGAGGATGCAGGGAACAAACAGTACAGTCAGGATATTGGGAGGAAGGGTGGATATGTTGAGAGACTCAGATTTTCTGTGATTGAATGAGCATCGGTGAGCTTAGGAATCTGTCAGGGGGTGGGTCTGGAATAACGGAGGGCAAATGTGCCATTTTGCTGTGTTTTGCAGACTAGCCAGTTTTCAAAAATTAGGCAGACTGCCTAAAAAAAGAAAATAAAACAAAAAAGGCCAACAAGGGAAAACTTTAACGGCGAGAGCACTGCCAGACAAAAACAAGGGCAACAACAACCCTGAAAAAAACAAAATTTAACCTTTTTGGGGACAGATTCCCTGGTACAGAACACAAAAGGCAAGAAGGGAACAAAACAAGTCAAGGGAAAACCAACTTTGTCTTACAGTACTCTGGGCATACGTTCCAGCCCAGAGATAGATTAATTGCCCAGTTTCACTCAGGGATGGGCACTGTGCCACAAAATAACAGGCAATCATGCCCCAATCTCCCTGATTTAGTGAGGCAAAAAAGGCTGTTTTCCCTAGTTTTGGTACCCCCCAAAAAAGACACCAGACATTTAATTTAATTTTTTATTGAAAAAAAAAACACACATTAGGCTGTACCACTTCATTGAAGCAGCTTTATTTTGTGTAGCTCATTTTCTTTTCTGGGCAGACTTCACCCTGTGGGGGGAAAAAAATAGATTCTAGGCAGTTAACAAATTTGCAATTGGTCAAGAATAAGTGTTCTTACCTGGTGTGAGGACGAATAACAAAACCTTGACACTCACTTCCCTCTGCGGTTGAATCTGCAACACAGCAAAAACATTTTAGCGAGGCCCCATAGGGCTAAAAATAAATTGTGATCATAAGTCTGCTTGACACTCACCTTGCATAAAAAATTATCTTAATTGCTGCGGGGACCCATTCTTTCTGGGATGTCACAGGGTGGATTTATCCCAGTTAGTTCTGCATCCACTGGCCCTTGCTTGTTTGGTCAGGACATGCTTATTTGCTGGCAAATTATAAGAAATTGCCAGAACTGCCAAGATGTGGCATTTTTGGAATGGCATAAAGAACCCTAAGACCATAGCAGCAGAGAAGGAGGCTCTTAGAAAAAAAGGAGAGAAATGCTGCCTATGACAAAAGTAAACTGGTGTCTACTTTTCAAGAACACTAGGTAAAAAAAGTGCACTTGGATTGAGCTTGACTCTGAGAAAAACATAATGTTTTGTAAAGCTTGTAGGAAATTTTCAAACATTGCAGACACAACATCAGCATGTTATGAAGTGGGCTGCCATAATTTTACTGAGCAGTCTTTACAAAAACATGTCAAGTCTAAGAAGCACTCCCTCATTGATGCCAGATTTGTAACCGAATCCCAGCAGGCATCTGCTGCTGACAGAGCAATCGAAATGCTCAATTCCAATGTGGTACGTCATGTGCAGATCTTAATTCAAAATACACATGCCCTGGCCAAACACGCTAGGCCATATATAGACTTCCAGTGGATGTGTGGCCTTGACAAATGTAAAGGGGTTGATATTGGGGAAACTTTTCACAATGACAAATCATGCTGCATGTTCATTAGTGATATCGTTGAGATGGAACGTAAGAAGCTAGTAGATGTGGTGAAGAATGCAGACTTCATGTTTGTAATGATAGATGGTGCTACAGATTCCAGAATAAAAGAACAGGAAATAATTTACATAAGAACAGTAAACAAGGGGGTGCCAGGTGTTTTTTTTTTGTGTCCCTGGAAAGTCTACACAAAGTTGATGCAGCATCGATCACAGCATGCATCGATCAGGCCATTCTGTCACAGACAGAGTCAGCAGAGTGGAAAAACAAATTGGTATGGCTTACCACCGATGGAGCAGCAGTGATGACCGGTAGAAGAGGGGCGGGTGGCTGCACTACTGAAAAAGGACCGCCCTCATCTAGTCACAATCCACTGCAATGCACATAGGCTGGAGTTAGCCCTGAAGGATGTCTTAAAAAACATCATGTATCATACCAAAATAGACCCATTACTGCTGGGAATCTATCTGTTTTATCATCATTTTTCACTACTAAACCATAGAATCTGAGACAGTCCTGTCAGGCAACGGGAGTAAGATGCCTTATTCCAACCAGAGTGGGAGGAACCAGATGGGCACAACACACATCAACAGCACTGAAAGTGCTCATCACAGACTACCCCAAGATCCTGCTGCACTTCCAATAAGTATGTACTGTCCCAGACACCATTTTAAACACAGTCTAGATTTGTTTTAAAATTGGAACAACTAAAGCAACAACTTGTGCCATTTTTTGTCTCTCTGATGCAACTTGACGGATCCCGAGGGGACCAAGCAGCAAAGGCCAAGGGCTACCTGAAGACCATGCAGGCCTGGAGATGTCTACGCTACATTCACCTGATGGCAGACATCCTGGAAGAGTTCACAGAAGTCAGCCTGCTTCTTCAAGCAAATGATACTTCAGTGGGAGAGGTGTTTGAATCACTTCAGGACCCGAAGGACTGCCTTGTAAAACTGAAAACAAGGTAGTTTTTGTTTTCCAGATTGGTTTTAGCTAGACTATAGTATTTTCCCTCCACCCTTGCCAGAAAAAATTATCTCTGACAGGACAAGTTAGGTCAGACCAGGGGAATAAGTCTGTGTTTTTCCTTTTGTTCTTGTTTTCTAGACCTTGAAAGCACTTGCAAAATCTGGATGCATTGGAGGGACCTGAATTCCATGGACACACCCTATCTGTTGACAAAGCGGACCAGTTTTCCATTGACAGAGAGACACTACTGACAGCCATGATCTTAAATGTCACAAATAGGTTTGAAGACATGCAGCAGCTGGACTCCATTATGGTGGCCATGAACCACATTGTGAACTTTAAACAGTGGCCAACAAGCCATGTGGACTTGACAGGTGTGTTAGGGTGGGAAAATAACTCTGACTGGGTGGCACTGGGAGAATCATCTTTAGCTTAGCAAGGTGGGGTGAGACAGTTTTTTTCCAGTTTGTTTCAGATTATGCGGAGGATGCAGTAGCTGGTGTCGTAGAGGAGTTCAAACCAGTCCTCACAGAACAGAACATAGATCCAGATATGTGTGTAGCAGAGTGGACCAAACTAAACAAGCATTTGTCAATGCCGAATGTTGTCACGCTGGCACTGGCATAGGTAGTGCAGTGCGGAAACACACTTTGGGAAGGATGTGAAAAATGACAGCTGTACTGTTTATAAGGAGGTGTAAAAAAATGGCAGTGTTGAAAATGTGGCATGTAAATATTGCAAATTTGCGAAGTTACAAGGGTGCATGGGAAATGTACAACGCACACTTGTTACATAGTCATTTTATGGACTTTTGGTACCAAATTTTCAACATAGTGATTTTAGCACCTCTGCTCGTGTACAGTGTCACTGTCATTTCCTCAAACTGTCCCAAAAAGTGATTTCGTACAGCGACCGAGCTATTCTGCACCAGACGTGCGAAAACATATTTTGGGCAGAATATGTAAAATGACAGCTGTACTGTTCATCAAGAGGTGTGTAAAAATACCAATGGTGAAATTCCAGAGTGAAAATATTACAAATGCACAACGTTATGAGCGTGTGTAGCAACTGCGTAACGCACACTCGTAACACAGTCATTTTATGGAGTATCGTCACCATATTTTCAACATAGACATTTTAGGACCTCTGCTCATGAACAGTGTCACTGTCATTTTCATAATCTGTCCTGAACACTGATTTCCCCAAGCTAACGTACTATTGTGCGCCAGAAGTGCGGAAACACATTTTGGCCAGGATGTGAAAAATGACAGCTATACTGTTCACAAGGAGGTGTAGAAAAATGACAATGTTGAAAATCTGGCATGAAAATATCATGAATTCATGACGTTATGAGCTTGCATAGCAACTGCGCAATGCACGCTCATAAAACAGCCATTTTTTTCCCACCAAATTTGCAACATAGCATAGGCTTTTTGAGAGCCCACCTCATGAACAGTGCCACTGTCCTTGTGTTAATCAGTCCTGAAAGGTGATTCCGCGCAGTGACTGCGAAATCACCTTTTGGGACCGAGTAACATCATAACAGTGACAGAATTCATAAGGAGGGGTCCCAAAATCCCCATGCTGAAAATTTGGTGCAAAAATTCCCAAAAATGCCCAAGATATACATGCAGGCTGATTGGAGAATGAGCGACGCACCTACTGGTGCATGCCCTGCATTCGCCCAACAGCGACCACACCTCCAAATCTCCACTACCTCAAGATGTTGGCTGCGCAAGCATGCCAACATAAAAATCACATAAAGAGAAGGTGAATCTCTTCTTCTATCACTAAAAATCAGTAAATTCTCTATACTGTCAGGCTGCAGATCAGGTCACGGTATTATATGTTTGTCCCCCCCCCCGAAGGTAAGCCAAAGCTGTAGAAGCAAAGTGGCCAGATATTCATCAGACTAGCCAAGACAAATGCCACAACATTTTAGGACTAGTAACCTTAATTTGTACTCTACCAGCAAGTACAGCTTTTTGTGAATGTGGGTTTAGCCTAATGAAAAGAATAAAATATGATTGGCGAAGTTCATTAGGAAAGGACAGTCTCATGGACTTAATAAGGATCTCGTTACATGCACCATGTGAACAGGAATTTGATCAGTTCCAGTCACTGAGTACTGGTTAAAAAGCGTTAGATAGAAAAAAGGCCTTCTTTGCAGCCATATGGTCCACGGAACAAAAAACAAAGAAATGAGCAGAAGGAAGAAGAGGCAGACAGCTCAGACTCAGAAGTAGATTTAGATGAATCTTTCATATCTGAAACTTATTCTGAAAAACTTTTGTCTAGTGATGACTCTCATGTTATATGTGATGAAGAACATGAATGTACTCCAATGTCAGTGTTGTGCCCTAGTATTACTAGTTCGCAGAAAACTGTTAACTGTGGGGAGAGGGGGGATTCTTGCATCACTGAGTACTCTCGTGATGATGACATGAATATGTTGTGGTCATTTCCTCCACATTTAAGGTCTGGCCTTTCTTTGCCACCCAACTGTTGAGTCCTGCTTGGGCTGTCTTTATTTTTCCTACAAAACAGTTAGTGTCACTCCAGGTTTTTGGTGGCCAAAAAAATGTTGCCTGGTCACAGTGCCAGATTTACAAGTAACGGGTAGGTTGATCAGTACAGTCTAATTTGAAAAATCTCATTCTGTGAGCTCTCTCAGTCCTTGTTCTACTAATTTCAGTTTTGTTGTAATAGACATGGCTGCGTAGTAGACTGATGCTAACTTGTCGAGCAGCAGCAGATAGCCAGTCCTAGCACAGTCCATCAGTCAAGTACAAGTCGGTGAGGCAGGAGCTGAAAATAATGCACCAATCAGGTACTGTTTTATCTTACAATTAAATGTGCCTGCAATTTATCTGAGGGGAGGCAGCTGAGCACCAAGTGGTCCAGATGTGGGTATGTAAACAGAGTATCTTTCAGTCATCATAATTTTTCTTCCCTTCTTAGTAGCCCTGACTCCCTACAGTAAAATAATTATGGCGTCTGTCACACCAACATGAGATTTGGCTTATGGACCACTCTAGCACAGCAAAATATCATATAACGGAAATGGTACAGTACCATTCTGGCCAAATTGGATTTCACATAAAAATTACAAAAATCTATTGCGAATCTAGGAGCGGGGTGTTTTAAATTTGTAAAATCTGGCCAACTGGTCATGTCACAGTAATAAAACTATCACGTACTGTCAAGTGCTGTAACAAATCATGTCAGATTAACTGAATCAAAAGCTTCTGTTTACACTGGCCACATTTTTGGTTTTCGTAGCGACTCGTCTTGATGGGGTAGAGAAAAAAGAAGACAAAAAGATGCTTAATCATCAATGAATGCCAATTGCTGCTTGAACATTTCACTGTGCATAAGCTCACTGTCGTCACTGAGAGCAAAATGACTGTCCAGGGTTTTGTGCTGCATTTTTGGGTTAAATTGCAGTGCGAGTGTCTCCTCTAGTGTGCCATGGATTTCAGACAGACTTTCTGTTTTTCACTGCTTGTGAAATTACTGTGCTGTGATTTTCTGTCAGTCAGTGCTATACAAGCACTTTGTAAAAATGTATGTAATGCCTGGCTATGCTATAGTTTTCATTCTGTGCAACACTTTTTCTGTACATGCACAGAATAAAGTGGAAGTTCAAAACCTTACCTACAAGGTAAAGAGAAAAGAAACAAAATACAGAAAAATAAAGGAATGGAGAATTTTTAGAACTTGTTTTTTGCCGTTTATTACCTTTTATTTAGTCAAACAAGAATGTACTGATGGTTGGTGACATTTTCTAGCAGGTGTTCAAAAAAGAGGGTGGCATACCACTTTCTGGGATGGAATGCCAAATCTGGGGAACTGGTAATCTGTGCTGTACACCACTTTTTAAAACAAATTTCTAGCCCTGCCAACTCTCTGAATCTACCACAATACGCTGAGTGTATTAATGTTTTGGCATCTGCTATGCAATCACTCTGCATCTATGGCAATATGCAGCTGAGAATTGGCACCATACCATCTTCTCACATACTGACTCTCTGCATTCTATTCCAAAGCGGGTCAACCAAGGCTTCTTCAGAATTTATTCCACTCAGTGCAGTCCATAGCGTATTGGCTCCATGCTATTTCTTTTTCATCCGAATCTCCTGCAAACCCAGAAGAATGTCCTGCAGGCCCCTGAACATCTTCACAGGCTCCTCAGCATTTACCTGGGAATCAGAATCATGCTACATCATTTATGTCTGGACTGCTCTCTGCCTTTTGGCTGACTGCAGAAATCTGTCATCCAATCTCAGAATCTATCTGCAATGGGAATTGTAGTGTTTATACCTCACTTCTAAGTCTCATCCTGTTTGGGGTCCCGATTTCAGCCAGCCTGTGCCTCAACTGGACCAGCTCCTTTGTCAGACATCTGAGACATCATGGCTCTGCTTCCTTCAATTTTTGATCTGCAATCCCATTTCATGGCTTTTAGAGTTCACTTTCAGGCTCATCCAACTCCAGCCTCCACTTCAGCATCCTCTGCTGCCATTCCATTCAACAGCAATACATCTGTCACCCTGGCTCCTACAAGTAGTGTTCAAACCATCAGTTATCTATCCACCTTAGAGTCTCCACTGCTCCAGAACACAATCTAGTGATGACTGAATCAACTCCTGTGGCACTATTCCCATGATAGGAAGTCTACAGATCTCAGACTCTTGCAGCGATTGACTGTGCCTAAATTCATCCTTGTGTTCATCCTTTATCCCAGTGTGATTTATTCTGCATCACTCTCAAGCCATGGAGAATTGGAATCCTGCCTATCTCTTCTTGCTGCTCTACAGAGGACCCATTTCTATGATTCCAATCAATCCTTCTCTGCTAATGTTGCAGCGGTATTGGCATGTAATATTACCAAAATACATCAGGCATTTCTCAACATGAGATCTTTTTCTGTCACTTTTCTGGGCAGCATGCTTAATCCTGCTTCCTGTTCAGCTCTTTCATTTGATTTCCTGACCAGCATCACATGACTCCACTAATCCCGCTAGTCTAGATAATACATCAAGCTTGAATTCCACTCCTTTGTCATGGCTTACTCTGACCTTTTTTAATCTTTACCCATCAAGCCATAATGAACATTCTAGCCCAGCCTATTCAACTCATAGGAGTCAACCCAAATGGAATGAATTTTATCCACTCCAGTTGCCCTGGATTTGCTACACATCCACAGCTTCTGTGACCCCACCATGCTCTCTATATTTGCTTAACAGCTCCCCGACCTCCTGGAATGTCAAGCATTCCTCCATCTACTCCAATCAACCTGCACGATTCATCTAGGATTCTAGTTTCCATGCTTCTGGCCCAGTTTTGCAGTATCTCCTTTCCGGCTTTTTCATGGACTCCACGCAGGCATCACACTGCTCCATTCTCATGCCTTCCACTCATACTATGCAGTCTGCAGCAACAGATTCTCTAGCAGTCCATTGCACCTTTTTTATGTTTCACTTCCAATTCAGACCATTTCATCACCTCCACCCTTCAGCAGACTCAGTCATAACTTCAGCTCTTGCATTCAGCGACATCATTACTTAGAATATTATTTTGTTCAAGTAAACACCATCATGTGGGCCATTCTAACTCAAGCCACCCAAGCAACTTATATTACAGCATGAAAAGTATTCCTTATTCTGCACTCTGCAATTCTCCCTGAGTATTTCTGCTCAAGTGGAATGAATTCTCGCATTCCTAACTTTCCAGCAAGCCTTGCATTAATCATCAGAAACACTTCTGCATCAACTTGGCTCAATCCTTATTCCTTTCCAGGATAATATTTTCTAATCAGAGCAGTTCCTTCAGCATCAAAGGATAACACTCCTGCGCACATCATCAGAAGACTTGGAAGATGACTTCATCATTTAATCCAGAAGCAGAAAGCAGTCAGGCATTTAGGACCATCTCCTCTTAGCTTGTCCAGAGGACAGGCAGGTTAGTAGCCATGAATCCTCAGAGGTTTCTTCCACAGAGGTTTTTTCCTCTCCTGCATACCACTGGTTACACTCTCTGTGAGTTGGAGGAGGTAATCTTTTGGGGCCTTCTATTCTCTGTATGCTGCCTGGCTTCTCTACCAAGGGTGGGAAAAGAGAAATTCCTAAAGCTTAATCAGTGTATACAATCATGGTTGCTATTCACAACAACATTGAAATGGGAGGGCTGAAGCCCAAGGTGCACTGTGGGGGAATAGCTCCTCCCACATTCTGCATAAAAGCAGCCTACTCCTTACAGTCCATGCTTAGCATGATTCATCACACCCACCATTCTCCTCATCCTCCTCTAGCACTCCACTCATCCTTTTTTTATTTTATCTTTATTTTTCAAGCGTTATTCCCAAAGATCATAGCACTGTACCAGTAAATCATAAAAGAAAATCTGTAAAACAGCAAGTCTAACATTTTGAAACGTAATCCCAATATAACAGGAGGCAGTAGGCTAATCACTGCTTGCATCAGAAAATGCTAAGGAGAATAAGTAAGTTTTCAGGGCAGATTTAAAACCGTCAACAGTCTTGTAGTCACTAATCCAACAAGGTAGAGAGTTCCACAAGGTAGAGGCCACAAAAGCAAAAGAGCGGGCCCCAGAAGTTTTCAGTCAAACCCTGGGAACCTCTAGCAATCCCTCATTGGAGGAATGGAGTGAGCGGAGGGGGCAGTAGGGATGGAGAAGATCTTGCAAGTCCTTGGTGCTGGGCCTTCTGTTCCCTTCATGCTTGCCCGGTTTCCCCTACCAAGGGTGAGAAAAGAGAAAGGCCAAAAGCTTAGTCAGTGAACACAAGCACAATAGCTATTCACAACAACACTAAACTTATGTTGGTTCTGTAATGCACTGCAATAAATGGTTCTTGTGCAGCTGATTCTAAATGTTTTGTAATGTGTTTCTTGTTGCCTATTACTTTTACATCTGAATGACAGGTGGGTGTTGTATTCTCCCTGTCCCTTCTAAACACTGCAGAGTCAGTACATTTTATAATTAAGCCACATAAAGTGGTATTGTCTTTTCTTTAGGCTTCCTTTTGCAGCATTGGAAATGCACCTGGACATGAGCCCTGACTCGGTGTGCCTTTCCCGGTTATCAAACTTTTAAATAAATTTAAAAAAATCCTGTGTAGGAGGAACGGGCTTTGTGTTAATGGTCTCTTGTTCGTCTTGGAAGTTTATAGGAGTTTTATTCAAATTAGAGATGTTTATAAATAACTGGTCTGTGATTTTTCCTCTTTTGCACCTTTTGTTACCACATACCATATGCCATTCCTTCTCCTGATCTTCATTTAGACCGCTTTCTCTCTTGCCACCTCCCCATGCCCACTTCAATAGCTTGTCCATTTGTTTTGTTATTTGCTAGTTCACAGAGCAAAATTGTCACATGTCGAAAAAGTTTTAGAGCTCTCTTATTTGGTTTAGTCATTCTAATCTGAGTTTTAAATATTTGCTATCATCTTGGGGCGACTTATTTGTATGCATCTGCCATAGACAGAAGCGTCTCGTTAGCAGCATTATCTTCAGCTAGTGAGAACATTTTGCATTCTTCACACTGAGTGCCAGCTATACTTTTGAGAGTTATGATTTTCTCATGACCCACATTCAGTTGTGTTGGGATATAAAGTATTGTAAAAAAAGAAATGTGACTTTAGTAGTATCTAGAAAAATGTCCCAGGTGTAATTAAAAGGTCATGATTTAGCTGTTAGAAAAGCTAGAAGTGCTAAAACAACCACCAAGAGGTAATGGCAGCTATTGTAAAACAGCCTATCGACTAGTGCTGCCTGAAGCATAAAACAAGTGATTTCCCTCATCTCTTACCACCAGAGGACTCCACACTCTGCCTCATGCCTGCAAAACTACCAAGAGAGAAGGATGTCGAGGAGAGAGACAGGGAGAATGTTTGTTATTTATTTTTATTGTGTTTTTTTTTTATTTTTATTTAGAACAAAATTGCTTTAGCAGCCAGTGTTGCCTAGCCTGAAATTTGTATACAGTAGAGGTTAGGCTGACTACACTCACAAAAGCTAGATTGTAATACGGTTTAATTGTTCAAAACCAGAAGCGTTCATGATGGGATCTTTTTTGTCAGGCCTTAAAGATGCCCCAAATGTAATTAAAATATCCCAGTCTAGCTGTAAAAACAGCCATAGTGCTAAAAACACACCACCAGAAATGATGGCACTAGAAAGAGCTTTTAATGGCTCAGTCCCAAAGGTGAGTCTTGACTGTCATAGGACCCAAGAGACAGATTTCTGCCTGCACAGCAACTGAGAGTTAGACTGGGAGAAGAGTGACAGAGGGCCATATTTATTTAGTTATTAATTGATTTAAAGTATCTGTTTAATTAATTTTATTTATGGCTGAATTTCCTTAGTAGCTAGTGCTACTGTATCCACAGAGGTAGGCCTCTAGTTGCATACTATGGGCCCTCAAGATATCGGTATTACAAACATTATCCTTCTATCAATTTAACAGAGTGTACTGCCTTCTTGGCCTCTCCTGGCTGACACTGATGGACACTGCCTCTGCCAGTATCACCTCTCCCAGTGCTGGCCAAGGCTCACACATGAAGTCTTTTATTCACCAAAACCAGAAGTCTTGGCTTCTCTGGTTTTGAACTCATGCCCCCTCACTATTGATTTGAATGAAATGTAAATAAAAACTGCTCCTGCAGGGTAAGAAAGTGTTGCCTCACATGTGTCTAGCCCTTAGAAGGGCAAGGAGGCACAACAATCTGACTGAGGGAGGGAGGAGGAGGGAGAGAGAGAGAGAGAGAGAGAAGCCCCTATATAAAAAGAATTGTTTCCTACCATAATAGTAAATCTTCAAGAGAATCTCCTCTACTGAGCCACATAATGGAACTGTAAGTCATCACTGTCAGGACCATCCAGGAAACAAGTTCCACTTGGGGTTTATATATAGACCCCCAGGTCAGGAAGAAGATAAGGACTGGGAACTTACACAAGAAATTAATAGGGTCTTGGAAAGGAGAGCCATGGTGATTATCGGCGACCTGAACTTACCAAATATGGTGTGGGATGTTCAAGTGGTGAAGTCCTCCTGAAGTCAAACAGTCCTGGATGTTCTACAGGACTGTATGCTCAATCAGCTGGTGATGGTTTCAACTAGGCAGGATGCAATTCTCTATGTGATTCTCACCAACACCAAAGCAGTAAGGGCAGTTCAGGTTGGAGACCCTCTAGCCAATAGTGACCATAACACAGTATATTTTGAGATCTCCTTTGGGGCTACAAAACCCAAATCTGAGAAGGAGGTCTTGAGCTTCAGAGAAGCAAAATTTTGAAAGATTAAGAGATATAGCTAGGGATAAACTGGCACACATCACTGAAAAATCTGAAATCAAAGACATCTTGGTGGGGGGGCAATAAAGGACTCAGTCCTAGAAGCAACAAAACTCTGCATCAGAACAGTAAAGAAAAGAAACAGAAACGTGAAACCTATATGGTTCACTGATAAGGTTCAAACAGCAATCTGGGGCAAAAGGGAGGCCTTCCATAGGTTCAAAAAATACGGAGGAGTAGATGAATGGGAGGACTACATCGAAAAGAGTAAGGATGGAAAGAGGGTGGCGAGGGAGGCAAAGGCAGAGCTTAGGGTCACAAAGGGGATAAAATTGGGAGAGGAACACTTCTTTCATTGCATTCAGGAAAAAAGAAGGAAAGGGGTCTGGGATTGCAAAACTGATGGACGGGGATGGACTGATGGAGAAAGATGTTTAAAAAGCAAATGTTATAAATAACTTCTTTTGCTCTGTTTTTACAAGGGACGATAAAGGTGCTGTGCTGCAGGGAGGTAAAAGAGCTGCTGATGCAGGGATACAGGTGACTGGAAATCTGTCATTTATCACAGGTAGGGTCAGAGATGGCCTGGCAGCCCTCAAGCCAGACAAAGCACAGGGCCCAGATGGAATGCATTTGAGAGTAATAAAATAATTAGCAGAAGAGTTAGCTCGTCCCCTGGCACACCTGTTCAACAGATTACTGGGTACTGGAGTGGTTCAGAGGGACTGGAGGGTGTCGGACATGGTGTCACTTCACAAGGGGGAACAGAGAAGAGGTGGGGAATTACAAACTGATTAGTCGTATAATTTTTGAAAATAGCACTGATTTTGTTTTGGTCCATAACGGTGTTCAAACCTGCCATGAGAAAATAAGATCCCTTTTGATAACTGGGAATGTACAAAGAAGTAGTACAAATAATAAACAAACTTGGTTTGATGCTGAGTGTCATAAGGCCAAAAAAGAACTTAAATTTAAAATTAGAATGGTCAAATCCCAGAAACACTATATTACATTTAAAGATTTAACTAAGACAAGGGGAGAATATAAACAGTTTTTAATAAAGAAGCAGAAAGAATATCAACAAAAGCAATGGAACAATATGCTAAATATTATTGAAAATAATGATTATCAATCTTACTGGCTGCTTGTAGATAAGGGCACAAATAATTTAAAATATGAAATAGATTCTTACATCTCTTTGGACATAAAGTTCTTCTGTTCTGAATCATTTATGCCATGTGATACTTTAGCTACTAATATGGTGCACTTTACTCCATTCACATCTACGGAAGTATATCTTACAATTGCCCCTTTAAAACCTAAAAAGGCCCTGGGCCCTGATCTTATCCCTGCAGAGGTATATCTAACATCTCCACCATCATGGGCTACTCTGCTTACATCATACTTTAATCACTGTTGTTATAGGCTCGCTTTCCCTTCCTCATGGAAGGGTGCCATAATAATATCTATACATAAGAAGGGGGACAAAACTGATCCAACTATGTACAGGTCCATTTCACTTCTAGACAACATGGGTTAAATTTTTGCAAAACTAGTTCTTTTATTTATTTATTTTTTTTTTTACAACTATTTTTCTGGCCCTCCGGCTCGGAACTCTCTTGGGCCACTGCACTTGCCGATTTGCTCTACTGCCTGCTGTGTTCCCCTACATCTTCAATTTTATCACGGTTCCCCAGATCGGGTGATGGCAACCCGGGGAAACCGCAGGGGGCAGTGATGGGAAACCAGCGTTGGGCATGTGGTGGTGGCACTGGCAGGGCCGTCGCCTATCTGAGCCGGAGGGGTAATTCTGGATGTTTACACCCTCAACATTGGATGTGCAGTGCCACCCAGCCTGCAACATGGGTGCTCCCACCTACATCCGCAAGGCAGCTGCCAATGTCTACCCCTCACTCGTGAGCCCCTGAGCATCACAGCACCACCAGTCTCCACCAGGGGCCACTGCTGCACCGGGCTACCCCTGGATCCCTCCCCAAGAGAGGAGAGCAGTTCTCTGGATGCTTGATCATCTCTCTCCCCTGCTGACCCATGATGGTCCGAGCTCATTCCCAAACCCGGATTGCCGGCGTGGCGCAAGGCGTGGCGTCCAGTGCCTCAACCCTCAGCGCCACCGGGCCTGCTGCTCAAAACTAGTTCTTAACAGACTTATTGAACAACTTGCCATATTAGGTGATTTTTCAGAAACACAGGCAGGATTCTGACCTGGACAATGTACCACAGACAACTGTTTCATGATTAGGAATCTCTATGAAAAATATGTAGCCTTATGGAAACAAAAATTAAACACTGCCTTTATCGATTTTAGTTCAGCATGTGACACTATTTCTCATAATATGTTACAGTATGGAATATTATGAAGGAGAAGGGGTTCTTGCATGAAATTATATAAATTAAAAGAGAATTATATACTAATACCTTGGCACAAATAAGGTTGGGTGCTACTGGTCAGCTCTCTTCTACCTTTCCAATTAATTTTGGTGTCAGGCAGGGATGTGTCCTTGCGCCTTTGCACTTTTGTATCTATATTGATAAACTATTTTTGAACTGGAATGCTCTCAGACTGATTTTCTCAAAATTCTGGGCAGGCATCATGCTGTTCTAGCCTATGCTGATGACCTGGTTATGCTGTCTCTAACCCATTTGGGTTTATAGTCCAGTTTAAATATTCTAGACTCTTATGCAACTAAACATAATTTGAAGGTTAATGAGCTCAAGAGCCAGGTCTTAACTTTTGGCTCAAAGACTACAAAGAAAACCTGGAAATTAGGGAATAACAGACTGAAGTCAGTGAAATATTACACCTATTTGGGATTATAATTCTCAAGCGATGTCAGATGGACGAAACATATCCAAACTCTATTAATAAAGCTCAAACAGACAGCTACATCACTTAATATGTTTAACAAAAAATTTGGAGGAAATTCTATCAGACCTCTTAAGACAACTGCTAAGGCAAAATAGAATGCACAGGCTCTCTTTAATGGGGAAATCTGGTACTCACATAATATGGACAAGTCTGAAGTACCCTTGAATAAGCTACTTAGATCCAGTATGGGATTGAATAGCACTGTTCCAACTTCTTTAATTAGAAATGAACTTGGGTTTCCCAGTCTTAGAGCTTACTTTTTGGCAAGGAAAGTTAATTACTGGATTAAAACATTTCAATACAAACATAGTAGACTTACATATCTGTGTTTGAAGAAGAAATATACATGGCTCAATCTGAGACAACTGAAATCAGAGTGGCTTGGCACAATTTTTAGAGCATTACATGATACGGGTCTCGAATATTTGAAAAACTATGACAACAGCGGCATTAGAATTAGTCTGGAATATCAGGTTCACATTACATGCAGAATAATAGAATATTTTAAGATCAAAGACCTTGAGCATAATATGAGATTGCACATTTCTCCCTGGTTTCTGATTAATGATTAACTTCACTATTGTAGGTATTATCTAGATACTCTTATGGATTATAATTTAAGAATACAATATACCTAATACAGACTAGAGTTGTTTCCTAGTAATATCTTGGATGCTAGATTTAAAAAAGAACTAAGTTAACAGGCGAGATTTTGCTCCTGTACTTCTTTTTTTCCTTGAAGATTTAAAACACGTCATATTTGTATGCCCCTGGTATAATGTTTCTTGAAATAAGTTACTATTACCATTATGTAATATGATACAAACTTCAGATCAGAATTTTCTGTTGAAGATATTTTTTACCACTAATGATGAAACCATAATTAGAACAGTTGCATGCTATTTAATAAATGTTTCCAGAATATGACTCAGACACAAAGGTGCTACTAGATCAGCTTGCAAAGACATTTGAAATGTGATAACAACTAGACAAGTTATATGTTTTGCAGATGTGACCTGTCTTATGAAATAATGAGATATGATCTCTGTCTTCCTATTTATTGCTTACCTTTAAAGATTTACTTAGAATGTATTTGAATTAGATTGCTATATTTTATCAACTTGTAATTATTTATGACTTATTTGTTTCCTCACTTATATCTTATTCCTTGCACTTTAAATGTATGCATGCTTTTTGTATTTGAAATGGTCTGTGGCCGATCAATAAACATAATACTGAACTGACTGATTAACCTCACTTCTGTAGTGAGAAAACTATTGAAAACCTTGATTAAGCAAGATTTCATGCAAAACCAAGAGGAGAATGGGCTCCAGGACACCAAGCAATATGGATTTGTGCCAGGAAGGTTATGCCAGACAAATCTAATCACCTTAGTACATAGCATCATTAAAAACAATAGACTCTCTTGTTTATTGGACAATCCAGTTAAACCAAATCATAACTTTCAATTAAAGGGAAACATCCACATAGGATTAAATGTATCCATATTGTCACCAATGGTAATCTGCTTTACATAAGCAATTGACCGAACCCATAACACTTTTAGGGCCAGAATTATAACCCATTTATTTGCCCCTCCCTTTATAGCTGCAGACATCTATTTTCTAAATCACAGGCACTGGAAATTACATCACATCAGGGGAAAATACATAAATCAGATAAATTGTTTAACCAGGAAAGGCACACTAAGGTGAAGCTTGACTCCAGGTGCGACCTGGGACCACAAGAAAGTTAAGTGACTTGCTCAGGGTCACACAATAATGCGAGTGGGGATTGTGGGATTCAAACCCAGGTCTACAGCTCAGAGCCTTAAACCACTGTGCTATACTGCCTCCTTGAAGCTTACTGAAATGTTTTGTGCCTGTGTGATTTGCAGAATATTCTGCTATTGTGGTAGCACTGTAAATCATTCTTATACCTGAACCTATTTAGTTCCAGTATTTGTTAGCATTGAAGTAGCTGTGTTTTGTTTTTCTTGTTGGCATCATGTTCTGTCATTTGTAGGAGTGTGATCCAGTGGCTAGTGCACAAGCTTGGAGCCCAGGAGATGAGAGGTTCAAACCTCAGTAAAGTCAAATACTAACTGCGTGACCTTGAGTAAGTCACATAACCTCCCAGTGCTCCTATCCACCTAGCAGTAGAATTGAATAGCAGCAGGACCCCACTGGAAATGAGGTGGCACATCTCAGCTGGACTATCCTGGGTAAATAAGTTGTAAAAAAATTATTGTTTTGTGTTAGTGTATGATAGGATAGATGGCTGTCCATAGAGGACCCTTCTGAACATAGGTACCAGAACCTACAGGTGTGTGTGTGGGGGGTGGACACCCACCAATTTTGCCTATGAGCATTCAAAGTGTCCCTTTAATGCATGGAATGTCAGAAGGGAAGCAATCCAATCACGGTCTCTTATTATTACAGTGCCCCCCCACACACATATACACACTCACTTTTCCCCATGTTCCGACACTACTCCTTCTGAAGGTTGCAAAATAAAATAAAAATCTTTATTTAAACACCATCCAGAAATAGGTTTTCTTTCACCAAAGTAAAAGAAATAAAAATACAGCAGATTTTTTTTTTCATTTCATGGTTCCAACTGTCTTTCCAGCAGGAAATCTCCAGTAGCCCGCTTCTTTTTGAGATAAAACCGTTTTACTTCCCTGATGCTCCCAGGTGCAATCATTAAATTATTAGGTGGCTGGTTGTAACAGCTCATCAAGAGGCCCAACCCCTTCAGGATTAGAGACAAGTTCACATCCCTAGGGACTGTTTTTTGGTTTTCCTATTACCTTCGAGGAGGCAGTATAGCACAGTGGTTAAAGGCTCTGAGCTGCAGACCTGGGTTTGAATCCCACAGTTCCCCCTTGCATTATTATGTGAACCTGAGCAAGTCGCTTAACTTTGTTGTGCTCTCAGGTTGTACCTGGAATCAAGCTTCAGCTTGGTGTGCCTTTCCTGGTTAAACGATATATCAGTTATATGTGTTTTCCCCTGATGTGATGTAATTTCCTGTGCCTGTGATTTAGAAAATGGATGCCTGCAGCTATAAAGGGAGGGGCAACTATATGGGTTATAATTCTGGCCCTAGCAGTGTTACAGGTTTGGTCAATAGCTTATGTAAATCAGATTTCCATTGGTAACAATATTGATAAATTTAATCCTACATGGACATTTCCCTTTAAGAAATAAAAGTGCAAGAGGACTGGCTGTTCCTAAAGTAAAGAATAAGTATGGGAAAATATATTTCCAATACAAGGCTGTATGAACTGTACATGGAACGTGTTGCCGCCACAATTATGTAAGACAGTAATATCTACAAATGTTCTTAAAACTGCAGTGAAACAAGAACTGTGCTTCAGATGCGTGTGTAGTAGGTGAGCTGTATTGTAAAGGAAGACATGAGTTTTGTACTGTTCTGTATATTTATAGTAAATTTGCTTACAAGTATCTTTTCTATATTTCTTAATTAATGTTTGATCATATTTGTATAGTTTTGTCTTTATGTGTAACCTGTAAACAGAAAGAAACATCTAACAGGAACACCTTTTAAATAGAGTAACCATAGTTTTAACAGTGTGTAAACCTCTGTCTCGTGTATAAAGAAACATTTTACTATTACTACTACTTTTTTGACTGGTTGTCAAGAGAATTGGATAGGGGACACACAGTGGACCTTCTCTATTTTGATTTCAGCAAGGCATTGATTCTGTACTACACAAGGGCCTGCTGAGGAAGCTGGAGGACATAGGGGCCACAAAAAGTATAGTCAGATGAGTGGGCAGCTGGCTCACAGACAGGAGTCAAAGGGTGGTGATAAATGGGGTGAGGTCAACCATGGGCATGGTTACTAGTGGGGTTCCACAAGGATCTGTGTTGGGTCCTGTTCTCTTTAACACAATCACATAGAGACATAGAAATTGTCAGCAGATAAGTACTGCTAGGCCCATCCAGTCTGCCTGTAGACCCTATACATTGTATGTGGCCACTGATCCTATGTGATCAGTGACATTGGAAATGGTATCCAGGGTAAGCTAGCCCTGTTTGCAGATGACAACCAATATCAGAGGGCAGGTGGATACTCTTGAAGGGGTTAGGAACCTACAAGAAGACCTCCAAAAATTGGAAAGGTAGTCAAATCTGTGGCAGCTAAAATTCAATGCAAAAAAAAGTGGGAAGTGATGCATCTCAGTAAAGGGAACCCATGGACTCAATATTTGCTCAGTGTGGTTAAACGGAGCACCTCACAGGAAGAAAGGGACCTGGGGGTCATTATTATGGACACCATGAAGCAGACAAGCCAATGTAATAAAGCATACAGCAGGGCGAACAAAATGTTGGGGTGTATAGGCAGTTGGATTGATCGAAAGAAGGAAGTGATCATCTTCCTGTACAGATCCCTGGTTAGACCACACTAGGAGTACTGTGTTCAGTTTTGGATTCCACATTTGAAGAAGGATAGGGACAGATTGGAAACAGTGGTGAGGAGGGGGACAAAGATGATCTAGGCTTCGCAGGGACTCCCCTATGAGAAATGGCTAGTAGTACTGAATATATACTCACTGAAAACCAGGAGGAAGATGGGTGACATGAAGGAAATATTCCGGTTCCTAAATGGCACAAACAATGTGCTAGACACCGAGGAGCTGTTCCATAGGATCACCAACACAACAACTAGAGGACATGAATGGAAGCTGGTGGGGGGATCAGGAGGGATCTAAGGAAATACTGCTTCATGGAAAGAGTAGTGAAGTCATGGAATAGTCTACCAGTGGAGGTGGTAGGGGCAGAGAATGTGGCAAGTTTCAAGTATAGGTAGGACAGAGCTATAGCACAACTTTGAGACATTAAAGCAAGCATATAATAATTTAGGGTGGGGGTATCCCCCAGGACAACCCAGGACAATTGTTATGTCCTGGGCATCTCATGGGCAGACTCGATGGACTCTGGGTCTCTTTCTGCCATTGTTTTTCTATGTTTCTAAAGCTTTGGTGGCCGGGGCCATCCATATCAGTGTGCCTCATCTGTGCCTACGGTATGTAATGTGGGTGTCCCCAACATGCCTTACTATTCTGCCGGAGACAAGCTCAGAGGATCATCAGACTGGCAGGGACCGAAGCAATCAGGACCAAAGCAGGCAAACAGGACAGGACAGGATATGAAAACTGGAGTAAAGATGCTGTATGGGGCAGTATAAGAGAAGTAGCTTGTGAGAGCATACAGTATTGTCACCCATCACCCAACGGGTGGGAAGGAGGGAGGGAGGAAGGGAGAGCTGTGACTCTATGGAGGAGATTCCCTTAAAGATCTCCTGTTATGGTAGGTAACTATTCTATCTTCTTCAAGGATATCTCCCTCCAGTGAGTCACATAATGGAACAATTCCCAAGCAATATCAAGCATAGAGAGAGGACAGCAGGACTTAAAGTGATTTTGTGAACTTTGCCATGGAAAATGGGATTAATAACCTGTAGTAACCTGTAGGAGTTGTGATTCAATCTCCTACCATTCAAACTGCCAAAAAGTGATGTTTTCCATGAAATAAATGCTTTTATTTCTGTGCTCTGCTTCATTTGCATAACCCGCCTCTTTTTTTTCCCTCAGTGCTGCAACCCCCATGTGTGATATTATGCAAGGGAAACAAAGTTTATAAGCACTGTTTTGAAACAGAGACCTCTGTTGGTCAGTCTTGGTATTGCAGACATTTGCATGCCTGACATAGAAGACTACATCTCTCACTCTCAGTATAGAAACCCTGTCAGCTAGATACTATATGCACAATGCCTTGTTTGGATAATAAACCTATGAGAGCTTTTATTGCTGAAGCCACTACAGAGATTTGAGACTGCACCTCACAGTAAGGGAATTGGAAAACAATGTCTTATTGTACCCACAATGCCTTGCTATGGACATCTACATATTAGGTGCAGTCACCACCACCAAAATAAGTGACTACACCTCAGAGTAACTAACATTTATATCAACATGATAATTTACCCATAATTCCTTGCTGCTGTATTATAAAACATTGACAGTTCCCTTGCATGACATCATTCTGGAGGTGTGGCTGCACACAGAAAACTGGGGAGCACAGTGCTGATAAAACATAAATAAAAATGTCTATAACAGTTTTTTTTATAAAACAAATTGCAGCTTCATCATCTGAAGCATGGGTGGCAATGGGATACTATGTGAAAAAGACATCTGCGGAAGCTCACAAAAGCACTTTAATGATCTTGAGTAAGGAAGCCTTGCAGAACATTGAGACCAAAGCTGGCACATCTATGGGAGACAATATCCAGACTGTAATATTTAGTAAATGTTGAAGAGTACTCCAAGTAGCAGCAGGACATATGTCAGCAGCGGACAGGTAGAAAGTGATGCATCTCAGCCACTGAGGTATCCACCCCACAGGTGAAATGCAACTAGCCAGCCATTTTACATGCCTTGTTTTGATATCAGGGAGCCTACCATCCTGAGGGCAGAAGATGCAAACAGTTGTGAGGATTTTCAACAATCTGTGGTACGATTCAAGTACCAACACAGCATCCAGTGGACATCCAGCATATGCAAATGATGTTACCCACTATCTGTGAGATATGAAAAATAAACAGGAAGGTCAATAGTCTGATTTAGTGTTCTTTCAGACTGTCTTTTGAAGGAAATGAGGATTAATACATAATATAACTCTATCCTTGTGAACAATTATAAAAAAGAGGGTATGCATCCAAACAGTGGCGTCATGCCCATAGAGCCTGAGGGGCCAAGTGCCCCCCCAATATTGTGGTGCAATCTATAAAAAGAAAATCACTGATTTAGTATTTTATTTTATTATGTGGAGGGACAAAAAACAACAATGCTGTTTTTTAAAGTCTTTTGTGTAGGGGGTAGGGGTTGGGGGTTCCGAATTCAATTGGTCTGGGTCTGGAGCGCCAAGCGAAGCCGCCGGCGACTTTCAAAAAATACACTCAGTCTGTCTCTTGCCGTCTTCACATCTTACTTTGCTTCCTGGTGCCTGGCTGTAAAAGTAAATATAGAAGACACATAGAGACATACAGTGATTGGTAATCCATGCTGATAATCACCATAAACTTACCAATCACGTCTCTTTTTTTCTCCTGCAAGTTTTTTTTTTTTGTGCAGCCACTGCCAGCCAAACAATCACCGTGAGGTGCGAAGAAATATCTTGCATGGTAAACTGGTTCATTTTCGAGCACCATCTTGGTCAGACACACTGTCATGCGGCACACTGGTGAGAGACTCAGAGAGAGAGAGAGAGCAGTGTTCCAGAAAACAAGTTCCTGGATTTGGAAAAAGTCTGCCGAGCAGCTGGCATCAGTAGCCAGCAGGGCAGCAGGTTAGCAGACGGATGCGCATGGTAGCAGCTGCCCAGACTGGTGAGGTGACCCGGCCAGGAAAGGAAAATGTTGGCTGTTTCAATTACCTGTGTAAGGATCGAGAGTCAGGGAAAAAACACGGTGGCGGCCCGGCGGGTGTCCCTCATCTGGTATGGACGGAGTCGGACTGGACAGCATCTCTCTGATTGTGGGAGCCAACTCAGCCAAGTCTGAGCCACAGCACTGCACAAATCGGCATTGCATGCCATCGGTATCAGGCCTAGTGAGGACCGGAGGGACCACACATCTTTGAAGCCTGGTAAGAATCGGACTAGGTTGGTAACACAGTACCCACCTGGCAAGTGGCATGCCTGTGATTATGAATAAAGATGCCACTGCAGGGTGATTTATCACAGTTCATTTTTAAATCTTGACCATGATGATTGATGATGACATTCACATTAGTCTGAACTAAAAAGGTGGGAGAAAAATAAAATGAATCTCATCATACAGTATGGGGCAGACAGAGTCAATATTTGTAAGGTCAGGTGGTAGCAGTTCCTTGCTTTTATTACATATCCAATCCCTGAGAGAGAGAGAGAGAGAGATTTTGGAGTACTGGATAAGATAAATTACTGAAGAATTTTATATGGGGAAAGGGAACCTGTGGCTGGCCTACAACAAGCTCAGGCACACAGGTCAGTAGGAGGACTAGGCCTACCTTGGTTAAAAGGATACCAAATAATGGTTTATATCCTACACCAATTGAGGTTTTGTTTCATGAGGAGTGAGATAAGGGAATTCCCGGCCTGGAGATTGTTAGAGGAAGCTGTAATGAGCACTAACAGGCTGGCCACTTACCAATGTAGGACTTTTTCCTCCTTCACTAAATAACCACCCTTCCTTTTGTGTTGCCTATTTGTAGACATTATTCTGCATATACCTTTGCTCCTGCCTGTTGTCCTCTTAGCCCTGTTGAATTTTGATTTCCCACTACTGGCACAATGTCCCTTACCTGCTTCACCTATGTTATCATGTTTTATATGTACTGGGAAGAACCAGCTAGGCTCTCATTGTGTGTTCTTTGTGCTCCATGGGTTACACTTCCCTCCTCCTTGAATAGTTTAAAATTGTACTGACTGATACATCCTGCTTCTGTCCTAATACACTGGCTCCTCACCTGCGTAGAAGTATGGCATCCTTAATACAGATGCTGGCCAGGTTCGCTTGAGTGAGTTGGAAGGACTGGCCATTCATGCTGGTGGAAGGGTGGTATCAGCCATGTTGGTATAGGGTCTTTTTATGTTGCTCAGGGGGGGAACTGGAAAGCTGACTGTGTTAGTTTTGAGGGGGTCTTCCCAGGTATGGTGGGAGTTGAACACTTGGATGGGGGGGAGACTAACTGTGTTGGTGCTGGAGACTGGCTGTGTTGTGGTGGAGTGTACTGATCGCATTGGTGCGGGTGCTGTTTATGGGGAGCTGGCCGTGTTCATTTTAGAAAGCTGGCCGTGTGGAGTAGGAGCTGATCACTTGGATGGAAAGGGCTCACTGGCCAATGGTGCAGGAGAATGGCTGTGTTGGTGTGGTGCTCAATACTGGCTACACTGGTGCAGGGGCTGTTTGTGTTGCTGCAGGGGTGAGGAGCTGGTGGGCAGTGGCGGAGCCAGGTTTGGGAGCATTTGAGAGCCAGGGGGGCCATTTAGTCAATCACGGGCTCCACAATTGGGCACTAAGCAGTGAATAAAGCTGGTGGTGGGGTGCCACTACTCACACTGGGGCAGCCAGGAGGGGTGACCGCCCCCCTCTAGCTCCACCACTGCTGGTGGTGTTTTACTTGAGAGCTGAATGCTTGAAATGGTAGAACTCACTGGCCATGTAGGTGCAGGTGCTGACTGTGTTGGTGGGGTGGTGGGTACTGGCTGTACAGGTGCAGTCTAGGGAAATCAAATGTATGTGAAATTTACCAGTTAATACTCATCCACAACTTCAGACTGACTGAGTCATCTTGCTCTATGACCAGAGTGCTGTAACAGGTCCTTGATAGTAGCCATAGTCATTTTCAAATGTTGTGCATATTGTTGATCTATTGCTGAGGCCTCTTGATCCAAAACGTTGTCTGTGGCAGGGCAAGGTAGGGATGGATGGTGCCACAGCCCCAATGTGCTGTCTGTGGTCTCTGAGGGGGTCAGGCAGTTGTGGGACTGGTATAGTTCTTCATTCAATGTCCTTATTTGTCTTGGCCCAGTGGCACTGAGGGTTGAGGTGCTGGACACCACACCTGGCACCATGTCGGCGACCCAGGTTCAGGAATGAGCCTGGGCCACTGGGGGTCGGCAGGGGAGAGAGAGAGGATTGAGCATCCAGAGGACTTCTCTTCTCTCACAGGGAAGGATCCAGGGACAGCCCGGCACTGCAGCGGCCTCCAGCGGAGACCAGAAGCACTGCAATGCACAGGGCTAGCATGCAGGAGGAAAGACGTTGGGTGCCTTCCTTCCAGACGTAGGTGGGAGCATCCACGTCATGGTCTGGGTGGCATTGCACGACCCATGTTTGGGGACCAAAAAAACAAGAAATACCCCAGCATGCCGAGGAGGTGATGAGGGCCTCAGGGACCTCCTCCACATCCTCTACACTGGACAAGCCACACCGGAGATCCACGGCTGACTTCCTGAGAGAGATGGACCCTCTAATCTCAGAAAGATGCCACCATGGTAGGAGTAGCGGGCCCTGCCCGGGGGTTGATCCAGGGCACTGGGAAGTCTCTCAAAAGGAAGGGAGAACCGGAGTGGTGTGTCCCGGTGGGGAGTAGCAGGGGTTAGAGCTGAGTAGGCACCTCTGAGAGATGGCTTGGTGCGGAGAAGAAGAAACAAAGTTTGAAAAAAATAAATGTCCTTATTAGCTTTATTGGGTGTATGGTACCCTGCTCTGTCATCAAGTGAGTTGCATTGCTGAGGAAAATATAAAAGGCCACTGTCCACAGACTAAACAAAGGCAGGAAAAAATGTATCATTGCTTTTCCATTATGATGGCATTTAGCATGTTGTGGAACAGCTTCCTGGCCTGCTAAAAGTCACCAAAATGCACTATTTGACTTCAGTTTTTCAAAATGTTCCCAGGGGGGCATGCCCCTGGACCCCCTAGAAAGGTTTGGATTTTGTGCCCCTCCAAAATTTCTGGTTGCATGACACCCCTGCATCCAAAGCCTGAAACTCTGAAATGTGTCTTGTAGATGTCATAGCCACTAAGAGCAGTATCTTTTAAGAGAGGAAGTGCAGCTCATGAGTAGCTGCAAGTTCAAAGGGAGGCACAGTCAGGGACTCTAGGCCCAAATTAAAGTCTCACACTGAAATTGGATCGTGGACTGGGGGGGGGGTGCAAGGAATACCTCTTAGGAATCTATGGGAAACATCCATCTGGGCCACTGTCTTGCCTTCTTTAGGGCATGAAAAGCTGTATTTGCAGCAATGTGGACCTTAATAGAGGAATACACCAGTCTGAAGTCCTTAAGAGACAAGAAGTAGTCCAGCATTTTAGGAACTGGATACATAAAGGGATCCAAAGCACATGCAGTATACCAAACAGTAAAAGATTTTCATTTTTTTGAGTAGGTGCACAAAATAGATGACTTTCTAGCTGCCAGTAGGAAGAAGCAACCAATGGGGAGACCCTGAGGTGAGAGAGATCTATGTCCTCAGGAACCAGGAATGGTGATGCAGGGACTGCAAATCCTGGTGCAATAGACCACCCTCCTCCTGTGTCAGAAGTCCTGCCTGCAGGTGGAGTGGGACAAGGGGCTCCACTACCAATTGCTAGAGCAGCGGGAACCAAATTTGTCTGGACCAGTAAGGGCCACCAGAATCAAAGAGGCCTGTTCAGCCTATAGCTTGACTAGAATCCTCTGTATAAGAGGGACTGGCGGAAAAGCACTCAGAAATGACATCCTGTGATGACAGCGAGTGAATATGAGTGACTGTCAAAACAGTGACTCGTATTCAGTGCTATCATCAAGGGCTACCCACAAGGGTAGTGATGCTATGTTATGGCGAAGATAGGGAAGGGCACCAAAAAGGGAGTATAGTGAGGGGAAGGTGAGGGATAGGGAAGAGGAGTTTTCAGTAGGTAGTGTGCCTGCTGCAGCTGAGCTAGCCGTGTGGTGTGGTGGTGAGAGTGGCTAGCTCTAGCACAGCAGGTACTGGGCTCGGTGCTGGGGACCTGGAGGAAAACTTTTGCTGCTGGCTACCACTGCCATTTTTTTATTTACATCCAGAGTGTCACCTCCTCCCCAACATGCACCCAACTGGAGTTAGGAATCCTTTAGTACAGGGGAGCAGAAGGAAAGGGGGGGAACAGCCTCCCCTCATAGACACTAAGTCTAGTTGCCAAATGTTGAGTCGCCACCATGTGTATATCACCGATTTGCTTTTGGGCGATATACTGTACTCTCGCCATAATAGTGATTGCTGTTTTGGCATTCGCTATTAGAATAGAACCCTCAGAAATCTCCCTTTCCAGGAGAGGGACAATGAATGTCACCAGAAAACTCCAGGCACCAGATTGGGCATGAAGAAACAGGGCCATTTTGTGCTATATGGAGACAGAAACAGATCTATGGTCAACCCCATTCTTCGAAGAGATCATTCATGGCTGAATCTAAGAGTCCCAATTAATGGCATAGCACATGGGATCAACTAAGGGAATCCACCAGTACGTTCATGGGAAAAGACGTTCTTTAGCTGATATAAGAATCGCAGTTTGAGCTTGGCATGTAACCAGTCCAGATGATGACAGTTTATATAGTTGTTAGCAAAACACACAGAATAGCCACCCAATTACCCGTAGCCCCCCCCCCGGTAGAATCTCACTTCTAGCCCTTTTAGTTACTTGCCAAAGATGAGACATTAGCTAAGGAATTTGTTTGTCAATAGGTTGCAGTCATTGGCAAACACTTGTTTTTACCTTGTCTGTGGGGGTGTGGGGAGTAATTCTTGCTGGAATTCTCTCTTGATTATCCAGTCTGATGTAGGTGTTTGGAGCTGGTGGGGAGTCTTGTTCCTGAATGACTTGTCACTTAGTGGTTTTGAAGCATGGTAGATGGAATAGGATTCTACATGTTGTTGTCTTTCTCCTGCGGTCCCATGACTCTGAGTTGCTGTAGAAAGACTTGTTGATTACTGATGACATGATGATGGTATCAGATTTTAAGCAATACCACAACTCTTGATGGCATTGGATGTTGAAATACCATCTTGATGGTATCCTTGTTCAGTCATACCACATCACTTGATGGCATGAGATGTTCAGAATGCCGTTCCTGATGCATAACTCTTTCAAGAAATGGTCACATTTTATATAGTACATTTTACAAAGCAAACATTTTTCATCTCATGTCATCAGATATTAAGACAAATTTTGCTTACACTTCAGTAGAAACATTTGATAAGCATGTTACACACATTCAGCACCACTTATCTGGTCTGTTCTTAAACAAGGTGATGGCACTGAATCCTTACACTAGAGTTAGGAAAAACAATCATATATTTACATCCTTGAAAAGCAAAAATTGTATGAAAAAGCTTTCAGAAAAACTAAACAGGCACTTCCAACCTACAGAAACAACAGGCTGGCTTTTATCAGAAATAGTGAACCATACCCATAATTCAATTTCAATCTTGATCTGAAAGTATATGACACTATATTTCCCACATATGCCCTCTCCTGAAATCTTTAAGATGCTCAAATCATCTTGATGATTACAATCAACACAATCAATACAATCTTGACACTAACCATGTGTTACTGATGACAGTTGTCATACAATCTCAAAATTGCAACATGTAACATCAACAAGTAACATTAACGGCACTTAAACCATCTTGAATTCTATTTCTAGCATCCCCTGACTGACCTATGACGACAGTTGGCATGTGAGTTTTAGACTGGTTGTATTACTGCAGGCAATACCTTCCTTGACATGTCACTACCAATTTCATCTTGGATAAAGCACAGTAGAATCCTTTCAGTTATTTAATATTAGCACAGTGTGACAAAGCCCCATTGCGGGAAACAAACTTAAAAAATATTTGTCTGGATACTCTGTGTACATTTTTTCTACCTTACTCAGAACTTTGCTAACTTATACTATAACTAATACAATACTTTGGCTACAGCATTAACACAGAACTATATTAAAATGGCGGTAAGTAAGACCTACCCCATGATGCAACTGCTTTCCCACCTGTGGGTAGATAGTCTTGGTGCCTGAGCAATCCTTTGACTGTATCTTTTGCAGCAGTTACCAGCTCACCAGCTCTGGACCCTAGTTCTAGGGCTGACCTTTGCTCAGCATGTACTCAGCTGTTGTAACATTGTAAACTGTAAACTGACAGTGGTAGTTGCAGAACCCTGAGGTTATGTAACCACTTAGGAGTTCTGGAATTCAGGAAGGCCTGAACCAATACTCCCTTGAGGACAGAGGTCCTCTGGACCTATATAAAGGTCTGAGTTGTTCCCCTTTCCCGGCAGTATGGACTTCCAAACAGAAGACAACTGCACCCTGCTCCTTGTGGGCTACTTTCACAGTATTCCTGACTATGAAGTACCTTCGCTTCTGCTAGCTTGGCCAGACTCTGATCAATGCAAGCCATGAACCACTGGAATTGTGAAACCTGTTTATAGTCTATGGAGAAAATACATTTATCTATGTGTTTAAATGTCTGTCCCAGAAAAGCACAAACTTTCCTGTGCCACTTCTGAGTAGATAGGAAAATATACTGTATTGGGTTGCAGCATATAGACTGTCTTAGAATGGAAGAAGGTGTTACCCCTATTCCCATTAATTCTTATGTGCCACAGTTTAGGATATCCACATATACCCTGTCTCTGTTATCTGACATTCCCTTTTTTAACAGGGAAGAGCTAGCGGTCAGTGGTTACTTTCAGTGAGCCCTTTTCACTTACTTTTCAGCCAGAATGCACTGCAATCATTGACTCAGCAGGACATGGGAGTGGTCAGAATCTTGTTCCCTGTTGCCTCTGGATGTGTTCCTGATAGAAGATCCATCACTGGAATAGTGTGGGGGGACTACAAAAATGAGTGTAAACCCCCTCAGGGGGCTTACCTGGTGTTCCCTGGGCTCCAGTGTTGTTTCCAGCCCCAAATGGGCTACAGGGGGCTCCAATCTGCGAGACCGGTGGCTGAAATGCCATTTTTGCATGGTCCACCAGTCCACACTTGTGCAGTAGCACTGTGGGCAGCTCTGTTTGGCAACCATCTTTTGTGACTATTCTTTCACTTCCCCGGTGATCATGACCCCCTTGCCTACCTAATCAGGGTTAGGAATCCTGGGGAAGGCAGTTCATAGGCCACCATAATGTTTAAAACAGTGCCCAAGAGTGCTAGAGGGATCAGGGGGATTCATGAATAACTAATAATGGCTTATGAATATTAATGATCCTGATCGCAGCTCCTAGGGTTAAGGCAGAATGGAGCTAGCGATGGGCTCAGATGGAATTGGGGACAGCTGCTCGAGGGGTTGCTTAGTGGGGGATAGAGGTCCCCATCACACATTAGGGAAATGAATTGATAAATATAAATCTAAAGGTTGCAAAGCCCTTTGAAGGTTGAACTGATATGAGACTATATGAAACTGTATGGGAGCAGCCATGTTTACCACTTTGACCCCTGAGTATCAGCCAATGATGTGTCTAGGCACCCAAAAGCTTTTCCTTAAGACCTCTAGGAGAAGGAGTTCACTTTTTCAGGCACCAAGAGACACGGCCAATCAGAAGGCTCAAAAAGGCATTAACTTTGATGGACAACAGGGGACATTAAATCCAAGGACAGGACTGTGGGAGAAATCCCAGGGACTGTGAAATGAATTATTCTGTCCTGGGCTCCTAATGAGTCAAGAGTGATCTGCTTCTAGAGAGTAGAATTGTCTAAGGCCTTTCTCAGATCTTGAATTGGGGATCGTTGCTGAGAAATGTGACTCTGACTGAGGAAGAGTGAGGGAGACTGAACTGATTCAGAAACTCCCAGATATTTAGAACTGTGCTGTTTCATGTGGAAAAGATAACTGCTGCAGAAATCCTGCACTAAAATCTTGAAGTTTGGAGAGCTGCTTTGAGAGGCCAAATGTCTCAGGAAAGGGGTACTAGTCAGGCTTTGGAGCCCTTCTTGTGAGCTGAACCAATTGGCCGAGAGCTGTGTCCCAGCTGAAGCTGTGTTTGGAAGCTGTTCAGACATTGTGATCGAGCTGGGTCCTACAGGCACCAATCAGGAATAGGGACCCAGCACCAATCAATGAAGTACTGAGTGCTGATGCAGGCTCCTCAGGGAGCCTAGAGATGGTGAGAGTGCCAAGACTGAGCATGTGGCCAGGCCTTAAAAGCCCACCGGCTACCGCTCTTGTAAACTGATCCAGAGGGAGCAGAGGAGGAGGCGAGTGGCAGGAGCCGCAAAAGAGTGGGGCCTCTATCGGTGGCCTGAGGGAGGAGCTGGGCCACAGTTGGTGGCCATGCAGGAGACGGTGAGCAGCCATAGCCACTGAATCAATGAGCCAGGCTGCAGTCACCAGCCAAACAGGAGAGCGGTTCCTCCAGAGGTGGAGGTGAGCACCAAGGGAGAACGCTGCCGCTCCCTGGAGGAAGACGATCCAGGAAGGGCTGACCCACCTGAGTGCTGTGTGCTTCTGTTCTGCTGTCGGTGGCCTGGACTGCCAGAATGCTGCATGCTTCTGATCTGCTACGGGGTGCCTGGACTGCCATGTTGGAAAGGAATTGCTGGCTGCATCTAAATTTGGAACTGTTGCAAGTTTGTTTTTCCTACCAACCCACCCTTCACCACCTCCCAAATTAAATGTTCTGGTTAATCACTCCTTGGGTTGATTAGCCAATCAGGATCAAATAGGGGAGGGACACTACCAGAGAAGGGGAAGAGAAGCAGGAGGTGCTGGACAAGAGCAAATCAAAGGTATTGTATGTGACTGGATTGAGGGGGTTAAAGAAGGGGAGCACTGGTAAAGGGTCTAGGAGTGCTCTTAGAGCATGGGTATGCAATGTTGAAGGAACGAACGTGTCCTGTAATGGTGATGCAAATATAGGGTGTGTGAGGAAGTAATACAGGTATAGGGGCTAAAAATGGTACTGTAGCAAAGTTAAAGATTGTAAGCTGCAAGAGATTTGTTGAAAACTGATATTTTAAATGTTCATGGATATGCAATGTTGCAGGGCTGAAAGTGTACTGCAATGATGATGCAAATATAAGATGTGTGAGGAAGTAATACAGGTATAAGGGCTTAAAGCTATACTGTAGCAAGGTTAATGATTGTAAGCTGCAAGAGATTGATTGAAAATTGATACTTTAAATGTGCGTAGGTTTAAAGGCCACAAGCAACAGCCTGATTATTAAAAATTGATGTTTTTAGTATTCACAAGGTTTAAAAATCCTTAGGAGACAGCCTGATTGTCATAGGGAAAAGGAAAAAACATACTTTACCAGCACACTGGTTTAAGGTCCAATCTGAATGGTTGGGGCTAAGAAGGCTTTGAGGAGATATGATGAATACTTATGCTGGTGAGACTAGAGCAATGGCTGGGGGGGGAGGAGGAGGAGGAGGAGAGAAAAGGCTAGTTGGGAGGGGTGGAATGGGGTGGATAGTACAGTATAATATATGTGGAGCTGCAGTGTTCATGGACACAGTACAGAAAATGGGGGAGTATCCAGTGTGCAGAAAGTATAGAACTCTGAAGAACAAAATTGAATGACTGCATGGTATCTTAAAAGGGATGCCCAGTGCAGAGATACATAGTCACATTGGATTTGTGAAGGTGGAAGATGAGGGGACAACAGTATAGGACATTGAGGTCCAGGAGAGAGAGGCAGGAAGTTGCACAGTGCAAAGCATAGGTCAGCAGGATGTTATTATAAATAACTACAGCAGATTGAGAGGAGAGTGGCAAATGGCAGGCTGGAGAGGGGAAAAACAGCAGACTCAAAAGTATAGAGAGGGCAAGAAGTGGCTCGGAATTCCTGTTACCTACATCAAATAGGTATGAGGTGCTGGACGAAGGGGGACAAGGAGCAGGGGAAACATGGAGAAATGGAGAAGAGAGGATGGATAGGGGAATTTATTGGCAAGATGGCAAATAGGGGCAACCGGAAGGATGGAACCTCGGTGGAAGGGGCAAGAAGAAGGGTGTGTGCAAGGAAGACTAGGGAAGGGAGGGACCACAAGGAAGCAACAGAACGTGAAAGTCACTATACCAGTGAGTGGGTGGAAGATGTAATTGGAGACTGGGACTCAATGGGGAGGAGAGGACAAGGGGGACTGGTAGCAAGGAATGGGGGGACACAGAAATGGGCACAATGACAGAGGTAGTAGAGCATAGAGGAGCACAAGCAATAGGTAATAAAACCAAAACGGGGGACCCAAGGGTGGCAAGAGGGCAAATATTGGACTCAAAAACAGTGATCTTCGGGGACTCAATAATCAAAGGTATATTTATCAAGGCATTTGACACAGTCCCACACAAAAGATTAATAGTCAAATTAACCAGCCTGGGAGTGGGTCCCAGGGTGGTAGCCCTGGGTAAAACATTGGCTGGACAACAGGAGACAGAAAGTAATTGTAAATGGAGTCCACTGTGAAGAAAGAGGGGTTACTAGTGGGGTACCGCAGGGTTCAGTACTGGGTCCAGTCCTTTTTAATGTCTTTATAAGTGACATTGCAGAGGGACTGGAAGGAAAAGTATGCCTCCTTGCAGATGACACAAAGATCTGCAACAGGGTTGATACACAAGGAGATGTAGAAAGGATGAGAAGGGACTTGGCAAGGTTGGAGGAATGGTCAGAAGTATGGCACCTAGGATTCAATGCAAAGAAGTGCAAAATAATGCACCTGGGAAACAAGAACCCAGAGGAAGAATACACAATGGGGGGTAGTAACAACAACAAAAGGAAAGGGACCTGAGGGTAATCATATCAGATGACCTTAGGTTAGCAAGCAATGTGAGAAGGAGTAGGGAGGGCTGGGGTATACTGGGATGCAGGAGAGGCATCACCAGCAGAAAAACAGGAAGTTGTTATCCCTCTGTACAGACAGTTGGTGAGACCCCATCTGGAGTACTGCGTCCAGTTCTGGAGACCCCATCTCCGCAAGTACATAGACAGGATAGAGGCAGTCCAGAGGAGGCAACTAAAATGGTGCAGGGTCTGCAAGAGAAGCCATATGAGGAGAGACTAAAGGAGCTTAATATGCATACCCTTGAGGAAAGGAGGGAGAGGGGGGACATGATAGAAACTTTTAAGTACCTCAGTGGAATCAACAAAGTCCAAGAGGGTAGCATGTTTCAGAAAAAGAGATGTGCAAGAACAAGGGGACACAATTTAAAGATAGAGGGGGCAGTTCAGGGGCAATGTGAAGAAGTATTTTTTCACAGAGAGAGTAGTGGATGCATGGAACAGCCTTCCTGAGGAGGTTGTGGGGTCTAAAACTGTGGGAGAATTCAAGAATGCATGGGACAGACATAAGGCAATTCTTGTGGGGGGTAGGAAGAAATAGGCTGTTGGTTAACTAGGATCTGCGGCCTATCCTGTAGGCAGGGAAATGGGCAGACTAGATGGGCCAAGCGGTCCTTATCTGTCGTCAAAGTCTATGTTTCTATGTTTCTATGGGGATGAAAGGATGATCCGCATAACAGGACTATGGTAGCATGTAGACCTGGGCTGGAAGCAGGAAACACACTACCTGGCATACAGTAACTGATAAAAGAGGTAGGGGGGAGACCAGACCTAGTACTGCACTTTGGAACCAATGATTTAGCTGGAGAAGATGTGGAAGTAGTAGAGGAAAGGTTCAAAGACGTAGCGAAGGCATGTGGAGATCTGGTATGCTCAATGGTATTCTCAGAAATAATCCTGGTCTCCAGGGCCAGCATGGCAAGGAAAAAAAGAATAGCAGCGTTCAAAAGGTGGTTAGCTGAATTATGCAGGGAGGAAGGACACGGCTTTATAGGGAGCGGGGGGAGGCTCATGGTACAATAAAGGACTGTATAGCCAGGACAGGCTACATCTTAACTGGGCAGGAAAAGGAATGCTAAAGAACATGATGGGGTGTACATGACAAAGGTCCTTGGTTTAAACTGCTGAGGGGGGAGACAGAAAAAGGGGGCCAAATCACCCCCCCATGTAGGCAGGGGGAAAAAGGGAAAGGAAAGAATGCAGACAACAAGGCGAACAAGGGGGGGTTGGTGGAGGGGGGGGGTGGACAGGGTCTAGCCAGGGAAGAAATTACAATCAGGAGCAGAAGGGACAAGTTGGATGGGTGTGTCCCTCAATGCATGAAGCATAGGGAACAAGATGGAAGAATTGCAGGCCCTCTTGAGTGAGGGCAATGTGGACATTGCAACTATTACTGAAACCTGGGCCATGGTATACCATGACTGGGACCTCTCAATCTTAGGATACAAGCTATACAGATGAGACAGGGAGAAAGGAAAAGGAGGTAGAGTGGCTTATATCAGGGAGGGATAGTGTACGTGAGGGAAGAAGAGGTGGAAAGTGGGGTAGTGAGGCATTGTGGCTACAGCTGCAAACCAACAGGGATAAGAAAATTAGGCTGGGGTGGTCTGTAGACTGCCTAACCAGGGGGAGGAAATGGACAAGGTGCTGGGCAAACAGTTGAGAGACATAACAGGGAGAGGGGAAGCGATAGTAATGGGGGACTTTAACCTGCCAAAAATAGACTGGGTAACTCCGGCCACAACCTGCGCCAGAAATGAAGTGATCCTCGATGTAATACAGGATGGCTTCATGACACAGCTGGTGGCAGAACCAACTGGGGGGTGGCAATCCTGGAACTTGTACTTACAAATGGGAAGCTTGAACTCATTGAAAATGAGCTTTGCTCAATCGAGTTTATCCCTTATTCATACGAATTTCGATTAATACAAATATTTTACTACAACTACTACTACATCCAGGAAATTGATATCGGGGAACCCCTAGGTGTGAGAGACCATAGCTCAGCATTGTTCAAGATAGATATGGGCAAAGACGATATCCAAACAAGGACTAGGATGCTGGACTTCATGACAGGCAACTTTACTAGGATGAGGGAAATGATCAGGGAAAATCCAGGAGAGTTAGAGGAGGGGATAGGGTAGGAAGCTATGCTCAACAGAGATATGCTGTGGAAAAAAGCTCGTAGATCCTCCAAATTTTAGAATGGCTGGAACCTCTTCAGGAGGGCAAGGAATCTCTACACCAAAATGGTTAGAGAAGCAAAGGCTAAGTTTTACCGCACTCAATTGGATCTATCAGCTAAATGCCCCTCAAAGTTCTATAAATGAATTAAAGACATTGAGGGCCATCCCTCCGGTGCCATATTGCCACCTAAAATATCGACTGGTGCCGAGATACTCACCGACAAACAGAAACATAGAATTTGACGGCAGATGAGGACCGCTTGGCCCACCTAGTCTGCCTATTTCCCTACCTAATGGATAAGCTGCAGATCCTAGCTAACCAACAGCCTACTTCCTCCTACCCCCCCACTAGAATTGTCTTATGTCTGTCCCATGCATTCTTGAATTCCCCCACTGTTTTTGACTCTATGACCTCCTCAGGAAGGCTGTTCCCTGTATCCACAACCATCTCTGTGAAGAAAACTTCCTCACATTACCTCTCGAGCCGCCTCTATCTTCAAATTGTGCCCCTTGTTTTTGCACACCTCTTTTTCAGAAAGATGCTACCCTCTTGACTTTGTTGATTCCTTGAGGTATTTTAAAGTTTCTATCATGTCCCCTCTCCTCCTTTTCCCAGAGGCTATACATCTTTAGTTCCTTTAGTCTTCTTTATATTCTTCTGATGCAGACCCTGCATCATTTTGGTTGCCCTCCTCTGGACAGCCTCCACCCTGTCTATGTCTTTGCGGAGATGGGGTCTCCAGAACTGCACACAGTACTCCAGATGTGTTCTTACCAACTGTCTGTATGGAGAGCCAACAGCTTCCTGTTTTCTACTGGTGATGCCTCTCCCTATGCATCCCAGTATCCCCCCAGCCCTCCTTACTGCCTTCTCACATTGCTGGCCCACCTTTAGGTCATCTGATATGACTACCCCCAGGTCCCTTTCCAATTTTGTTGTCAGTATCTCACCCCCCATTGTGTACTCTTCCCCTGGGTTTTTGTTTCCCAGGTGCATTACTTTGCACTTCTTTACATTGGATTTAAGCTGCCATACATTTCACCATTCCTCTAACCTTGCCAAGTCCCTTTTCATCTTTTCCACCCCACCTTGTGGATCATCCCTGTTGCAGATCTTTGTGTCATCTGCAAAGAGACATACTTTCCCTTCGTAAACCATTAATTCTTGTTGTCTTCAACAATCACTTTGCCACTGCAGGGCTCGCCTTCGACACTTCCCCAGCCAGTACGCTCCAATCACAGTTGGGATTCAATAACCAAGGTATCTCCTTCCCAAATGCGTCCTTTGCATTTCAACCCACAACCCTGAAGGAAGTCAAGAGCCTCCTGCTCCAGTTGGATGTTAGGAAAAGTGCTGGAGCTGGCCTCATCAAGTCTTACCTCCTAAGGTTAGGCTATCATGCCCTCGCAGTGCCCATGACACACTTGTTCAATTTATCCCTCTCACAGGGTGACCTTCCCACCACCTGGAAAACAGCACATGTTATCCCCCTGTTTAAATAGGGAGATCCCAGTGACCTGAACAATTATAGGCCAATCTCCATCCTACCAACTCTGTCTAAATTACTGGAAAAAATCATGAACACCCAGCTTAAAAACTACCTGGAATCAGCAAATTTGCTCAATCCACTACAGTCAGGCTCTAGGGTGAAACATAGCACAATCTCAGCCCTGGCTAAGGTTACAAATGACTAGCAGTGTGAGTTGGACAAAAAGAACTTTGTCTGTGCAGTGTTCCTGGACCTAAGCAATGCCTTCGATATTGTTGATCACGACCTGCTCCTCACAGCCCTCCAACATATTGGGTTGGATTCTTTATCTACCACTTGGTTCGAGAACTACCTCACAGGCCGTTTTCAGCAGGTAAAAGCTGAAGGTGAAGTTTCACCTCTAAAACCTCTCCTGAGAGGTGTACAACAAGGTTCCATCCTGGGACCATTGCTATTCGCTATTTGCATAAACAGGCTAGACGACTCCATAAAGAAAGCCCAAATACATCTCTTCGCGGATGACACCATGCTCTATGCTAGTGGTCCCTCTCCAGAGGTGGCATGTACAGCTCTCCAGAATGATTTTAACTTGCTGCAGCACCAGCTCCTAAACCAAAAATTGCTTTTGAACACTAAGAAAACTAAAGCTATGTTCTTCTCACCCTTTCCCAACCTACCTAATCCAGCCTTGGCTGGGACTCTCCCCTCGATATCCACAGCCCTGGGTGAACAGTTGGAGTATGTAAATCAATTCAAATACCTGGGTGTATGGCTTGACAACAGACTCTCCTTCATAGCACATAGAGAAGTACTGACTAAGAAGCTTCATCAAAGGCTTGGCCTTCTCTTTAGGATAAAAAATATTCTCCCCTCTGATGCGAAGACAAGACTAGTCCAAACTACCTTCCTACCCCTGCTAGATTACATGGATTTCCTCTATAGCCAAGGCCCAGTCAGCGCACTCTCTAAGCTCGATACGCTCTATCATAGAGCCCTAAGGTTTATATCAGATCTTCCACACTCCACCCACCACTGTTTGTTGTATTCCGCTGTAGGTTTGTCTTCTCTTACCCTCAGATATCACAGAAATGCTGCTATCTGGACATACAAAGCTATTGTCAACAAACTGCCTGACTACATCTCTGCCTGTTTACCACTTTGCACTCTAAGCAGATATGCTCTGAGAAGTGCCTCCTAAATTACCTTAAAGGTAACAAGGGCTAGATTCCACTTTGGCTGGGCTTCCATTAGCCATGCGCTTCCCAAGCTATGGAATAACCTGCAAAAAACCCTGAAATGAAAGCATAAAGTCAGTACCACAGCCTTTAAAACACTTTATTTACAGCATAATACAGAATCCTGTGCTTGCTAGTCTTGATCAAATGACTCCCCCTCTTAGGGTGTCCCCGGATCACTCTCATCTTGGCCTGTTCCTGGATTCTGATCCCAGTTTCTACATAGTCATCTCCCCCTCCTCCTTCCTCCGCTTCTCTCTGTCTCTTCACCCCCCAATCTGTTTGACCCTGAACTCAGCCTCTGCCTGGTCCTCTCCCTTCCCCTCCATCCTTTCCTCTCTCCTCTTTATCTTTTACCCACCACTCTGTTCCTTATATTGAACCCACTCTCCCCTTCACCCTGCCCCTGTCTAGTTCTCCTTATCTGGTTCTTCGCTTCTGCACTCCTGGTTCACATTCCCTCTCCTTAGGCCTCCCACCCATGTGCACTCCATCTCTTCCCTACTCCTCTGCCCCTATTCCATCCCCCTACCTGTGCCCTAAGGGGCCAGTCAATTTGCCACGGTGTTCCCGGGCCCAGTCAATTCGTCTCGGTGCTCCAGGGTCCCAGTCGAGTCACCATGGCTCTTGTCACCCCATCTTTTCACAGTTGCTGACCTTCTCTGTATTACTGTTACTAGCTCAGTCTATTATCTGCAAAATACTGTGTTGCTTATCCTGTATTTCCTTACAATTTATTATCCATGCTTGTTGTTGATCAAGCCTGTGTATTGCTATTTTTGTGTTTTACCCTGTTATCTTGTATTTGTGCCCTCCCAAGTTCACCTTGAAAAGGAGCTTTGCTCAATGGTGTATGCCTGGTTAAATAAAGATTTTGATTGATTGATTGATTGAAACACTGTGGGGTCATCTCAAGAGTGCCATTCAAACAGCCATGAACAATTCCATGAAAACAAAGGGGAACAAGACAAAAGCAAGATGCCCCAGCTGGTTCAGCATGGAAGTACTAGATCAATAAGGGAAAAGAGAGTAGCTTATAGGAAGAGCAAGCAAACTGCTAGAGATGAGGACAAGGAGGAATTCTGCAGACTGGCCAAAATAGCCAAAAAGGAGTTCCAGAAGGCCAAGGCAATGAAAGAGCTACACATAGCACGGGGATAAAAAGGGGAGAAAAGGCCTGCTTTAACTATATAAGAGAGATAAGGGACAAAAAAGATGGCATCATCAGACTCAAACAAGGAATGGAATGGGTGACGGAGGACAGAGCAAAAGCAGAAGTTTTAAATGAATACTTCTGCTCAGTCTTTATGAACGGAATGAGGGTACAGGGGTAGATCCAATAGGGGTTATTGAAATAGATGGGGTGAAAGAGGGGCTGAGGGTGCTAACAGTGGATAAATATCAAGGGTCAGATGGGATGCACCCCAGGGTACTCAGAGAACTGGCCGATAAACTGGCAGGTCCTTTGGCAGTTCTATTCAACAGTTCCCTGAACTTGGGGGTTGTGCTGATAGACTGGAGAACAGCTAGTGTAGTACCACTCCACAAAAGTGGCCCCAGAGAGGACCTGGGCAACTACAGGCCAGTAAGCCTGACCTCTTTAGTGTGTAAACTTACAGAGTCTGTACTGAAAGAGGGACTGGTGAAATATTTGGAAGAGAACGGTCTACATGACAGTGAGCAGCATGGATTTGTGGCTGAGAGATCTTGTCAAACAAATTTAATTGAATTCTTTGACTATGTCACGAAGGCATTAGACAAGGGTCAGGCATTAAACATCATATACTTGGACTTTAGCAAAGCCTTCAACTCGGTGCCACACAGAAGGCTGATAAAACTGAAAGCACTAGGGTTGGGGGAAAGATTGAGCAGATGGGTGGAGAACTGGTTGGGGGGCAGGACACAGAGGGTGGTAGTGGGGGGGTTGCCTCCGGTACTAAGGAGGTCATTAGTGGGGTACCACAAGGATCGGTCTTGGGCCCAGTATTGTTTAATGTGTTTATAAAGGACATCTGGGAGGGTCTTCAAGGCAGAATGTACCTTTTCACTGATGATACTAAAATTTGTGGGAGGGTGAACACTTAGGAGGGGTAGAAAAACTGAGGGAGGACATACCCAGACTGGAGAAGTGCTCAGGGATTTGGCAGTTGGGCTACAATGCCAAGAAGTGCAAAGTGATGCACATAGGGCCAAAAAAACAAGAACGGAGTACAATATAGGAAAAGTATAAGTAAATGAGACTGAGGAAGAAAAAGACCTAGGGGTAGCAGTCACTAGTGACATGAAACAATCCACACAATGGAAAAAAGTGGTAACAGAGGGCAACAAGATGCTGGGATGCATCGTGAGGGGCTTTAGTAGCAGAAACAGCGAGGTTATTCTGCCGCTGTATAGGTCACTGGTGAGTATGGCATGAGGTATTGGCACCTGTAACTAAAGAAAGACATCAAACTGCTGGAGGGGGTCAGAGGAGGGCAACCAGGATGATCTGGGGACAGCAGAACAAGTCATACTAGGAGAGGCTGGAGTCCCTGCAGATGTACTCACTGGAGGAGAAGAATCGGGGGGGGGGGATATGATAGAGACTTTCAAGTACCAAAGGGGGTATAAACAAGGTAGCATGGGATGGGCTGTTCAGTGTTACAGAAAATACCTCCACCAGAGAACACAACCTAAGGCTGATGGGAGGAACATTTAGGAGGGATGTAATGAAGCACTTCTTCACAGAAAGGGTGGTGACACCTTGGAACAAGCTGCTCAATGCAGTCATGGCATCCAGGATAGTGGGATCTTTAAAAAGAGCCTGAGACAAACACAGAGGGAGGAGCTGGGGACAAGAAAATGGAAGGGTGAGGAAAAAGAGGGGATACAAACATTGGTGACAGGATAAAACACAGGATCCTGACACAAATAGGGCAGACAAGATAGGCCTGGAGGTCTCCTTCTGCCGGTTATTGCTTATGTTCTCATGTTCTTATATTCAGAGGCTGTGTGAGGAATGGAGTGCAGGTGCTGCATGTTCCATAATTCCTGCTGCTGTTGTACCTTTCCATGTGAATCAGAGCCATTTAAAAAAAATCCAAATTGGTGGCCAACCGGCCCTGGTATTGTGAGACTGAGAAGTTGCCTGGCTACCACTGGCATTGCTGAGCTATTGCAGGAACAGAGTGAACTCTACATCTTTGGAAGCACTTTACAGAGCCAGGGAGATAACTTATTAACCCCTTCTGAATGGGGTCTACTGGTTTCAGGAGGTCACTGCCGTTAACTGGGGTGCTAGGGCACCTACAACCCTTGTAAGGAGCTGGGCTGTGGAGCCACCCCTGGGTCTGGGCCTTCTAACGCTGGTTGGGACCTGCATTTGGAGTCCTGCAATGGGCCAGAAGAGGCTGAAGGTGACAAGCAGCCAGATCTTCAATCAAGGGGACAAGTTGTAAGACCTCCACTCAAGATCAAACTCTTCTGAAAGAAACCACCATCATCCTACTGCCCAGTACTGTGTTTTATGGATGGAGCTCCTCACTCCAAGACTGGTGAGAATTACTGCCTTAAGGAACTCCTGCAGAGCTGCAAACCATGAGTACCCAATGCTTGTCCCTGGAAACGAAAGGGGAGTGTTCTGTTAACTTATGGGGTTGACTGAGTGCTTGGCACTCTGTCTGTGAGCAGAAGTGGTAAAGCCATAGCAGTGAACAGAGTCTCTGCCGTAAGCCACTAACTCCTCTTCTTCATTGTGAACACCATATTTTGTCCCGCCTACCTTCCCCGACCCCGGCCTGTATTAAATACATCTTGGCTCCTCCCTTTCCACCTCCCAGCACTCCCATAGGCCACTGCATAAAGATCAATTTTCATTCAAGCTTATATCTCCCTGCAACATTTGGAATCTGGTACCTGCCAATATCTGCTAACTTTTTTGGGATACTAGCCATTGCCAGCTGATTATATAACTTATGGCTGCAATTATGACTTAGGCACCAACTGTAACCTTGGTTTTGCTACTTGCCAGCCTTCCACTTGTGGGTCAGCATCTCAAATACATCTTACCTAAGGACCCTGGGCATAGCACAGCTGAACTCACATCCAGCGTGTTTCAATGTAGAACAATATCCCATGCACATTGGACTTTACTGTTAACACCGCTACTCACCCATAAAATATTGCTTAATGTCAGCACTGGTGTTCTGGTCTTGGCTCAATTGCCGGCTTCTCCTGACAGGATCAGGAGTCTTGCCTCCACTTCAAAACTCCAGATTAAAAGGGTCAGGGCAATCTTGCTCCTCTGTTCTGCTACAAGAATTATTTCCCTACTACTACTACTACTCCTCCTATTTTCCGGTTATGTGCACCCTAACCCTGGACCACACCATTCGAGCTCCTTAGATGGAAAGAAGATCTGTAGCCTAAAAATTGCAGCTTTGAACATCTGCAGTCTTCTTCCTAAATTAGCCCAGTTCCAAGCCTGGACACGGCTACACTCCCCTGATATCATCTGTCTGACCGAGACATGGCTCACCTCAAAAACTAAAGACAATTGTATTGCTCTACAAGGGTATGGAACCTTCAGGCTAGATAGATCAGGGAAAAGGGGTGGGAGCTGCCTTATCTATGTTAGAGAACCTATCCAGGGGAGCATGTTGCCCATCTCTGGTGTCACTACTGACTTTGAGCTCCTAGAGGTTAATCTCCTCATAGGGCGATTAAAAAAAAAATCACTCACCATTGCCACTGTTTATCTGCCTCCCAGTAAGGCAAAGCAGGGACTTGGCCCAGTCATGGATGTGATCTCAAAAGCAAAAAGGAACACTGAAGTCATCGTTACCAGTGACTTCAACATTAACTGGCTCAGAAGTGATACTGACCCGTTAAAGGACCAGGTAGCTAGTGTTTATCTGACACAAAAGGATAGTGAATGTACTGGGATGAACATAAAAAGTGATAAAAGCATGCGCCAGGACTGGATCTTGACTAGCTGTTCCTCCAGAATCAAAAACATTGAGGTGCTCCCTGACTGCCTTAGTGATCACTCCCCAGTATCATGTAAGTAGGTATTTGAGGACAAAAAAGATCCTCATGTCACCATACAAAGTCGTGTTATCAAAAGAGGCTTCATAGATGCATTTAAAACTGCCCTCTCCCAAGTCGACTGGTCACCCATTGACAAGCTACAGGATCTAGACCTGGCTATGAAAATTTTCAGGGACAAGTTCAATGCAATTTGTGATATCTTTGCCCTGCTGAAGAAAAGAAAAATCAGAGGATCTGCCAATGGGTGGATCACTCAGGACCTCCTAAAACAGCTGAAGGCAAGTAAAACCTATGGTGCAGGGCTAGAAACACAGGCAACCCTGATGACTTTCAAAGTACGGGGCTGCTAGAAACAGGTACACAAACCTAACCAGGCTAGCTAAAGGAAAATATTATATGGAACTGCTGGATCGGAACTAGGGGAATAGAAAAAGATTCTGGGAAAATATCAAGGACCTTCTTGGTAAATAGGATAGGGAACATCAGTGAATGCTGAATATCAATGGAACCCTAATCCTGGATCCTCATACAATTGTAGAATCCTTTAACTCAACCTTCTCAGACCTTAGCTCTGTCCTTCCCCTTCACTACCTCAAATCTGCTGACCCATCAAAGCTTATAACTCGGAACATTCCCAACTGCCCAAACCTTTATTTCAAATGTGTCACTGCCAGGGAGGCCAGAAAGCATGTCCTTAGAGTACGAGGTAAGCCAGGCTCAGCAGTGACAATATTGATATGAAGCTGGTGGCTGTTGCTCTTAATGAACTATTGACCTCCATTACTAAAATATTCAATAAGTCGCTCACCCTGACAAAATTCCCATCTGTTTGGAAACTGGCACTGGTGACACTGGTTCCAAAAAGTGGGGATCGCACATGCACTGCCAATTACCGTCCAATCTTGATTCTCTCCTCCCTTTCAAAAGCACTTGAGAGAACTGTGGCAGATCAGGTCACGGAATACCTTCAGAAGTTTGTTCTCCAGTGTCCCCACCAGCATAGCTTTCGTAAGAACCACAGCACGATTACTGCTGTAGTTGAATTCTCTGGCTACTTTCACAAAACCATGGATGGTGGCAGGTTTGTGGGATCTATATTTATAGATCTCTCTAAGGCCTTTGATACTATCAACCATCCTATCCTGCTTGAATGGCTGCTGGCCCTGGGGCTTGCCTCTGAGGCTGTACACTGGTTCAAGGACTACCTGGCTCACAGATCCCAGAGCATCAAAATAGGCTCAGCAGCCTCTTCTGCTAAGGAAACTGGACTTCGGGTTCCTCAAGGCTCCATCTTGGGACCACTCCTTTTCAATTTATTCCTGAATAACCTCCCTGAAGCTTGTATGAGCAAAATTATCCTGTACACAGATGATGCGGTCATTCTAAGCAACAGTGCCTAGCCTGATCAGCTACAGAAGGAGTTACAGTCCCCTTTCCTCCAATGGGAGGATTGGTTTAAGTCGAGGAAACTTCTTCTTAACTATAAGAGGACCAAATCAATGTTTATTTCTAGCGCTCAGCGTAAGAAGGCATGCCCGGTCCTGTCCATTGTAAACAACAAGTCCGAACCTCTTGAGCAGGTACACTCTTTCAAGTATCTGAGGGTTGCCATTGATGACACCCTGTTCGTCACACAACATATAGACCAGGTTGTAAAAGTGGTGAATAGCAAACTGGGGGTGCTTCATAGACATAAACAATCATTGAGTATGGGCTGGTAGCATATGGTGCTGCATCGGACACTATGCTTAGATGGGTAACGACTGTACTCAACAAGGCCTGCAGGCTCACCCTTGGAAGTGAAAATTCAGCTCACTCCTGTAAACTCATAGAAACATGGAAACATAGAAGTTGATGACAGATAAGGACCGCAAGGCCCATCCAGTCTGCCCATTTCTTTTTCTACCTTATGAATGTGCCATCGGCCTTTGCTCTGTCAATGGCCTATCTAGTCATACTAATCTGTATTGCTCCCTTATGCCTATCCCATGCCTGTTGGAACCCTTGCAATGTATTCATATCCACCACTTCCTGAGGTAGGCCATTCCATGCATCCACCACCCTTTCTGTGAAAAAGAACTTCCTCACATTACCCCTTAATTGGCCTCCCTCTAATCTCATGCTGTGTCCTCTTGTCCTGCTATTTTTCTTATATTGAAACATGTTAGACTCTTTCACCTTGATAATGCCCTTAAGGTGTTTGAATGTTTCGATCATATCGCCTCTCTCCCTCTTTGCTCTAGGGGATACATATTGAGCTCCGTTAATCTGTCCTCATATGTTTCTGATGCAGTCCCTGCACCATTTTTGTTACCCTTCTCTGGACTGCCTCAATTTGGTTAATGTCCTTGTGAAGGTGCAGTCTCCAGTACTGCACTCAGTTCTCCAGATGGGGCCTAACCAGTGTCTTGTAAAGAGGGAGTGTAACATGGGGTGGTTGAGGATGGGGGTGGGTGGCTGACCCTTCCTCTGCTGAAAAAGAAGAACCATGGACGAAAGAAACAAGGATGTAAGAGCAGAAACAATCAGCCAGCAACAAATGCAATAACCCTGAAAGCTTATCCTAATGACAGATACTGTAAAACTGTAAAACCTTAAAGCAGCACCTTTAATAATTTCACAGAAGATATACCCTGTAAGAAACACTTTGCTACAGAGAACTAAATGAGTAAACAAACTGGCTCAATCTAAATAACAGGATTAAGTATCAGACATGCCTCCTGAGTAAGAAAACACTCCTAGGTAAAGCCCCACCCTGTATTAATGATATGCTACTCTCTTGTCACTCGAGCTACTGGACCAGGGGAATGGCCCGGGGTTCGTTGGCTGTTCCATTTAGGAAAACATCACTTGGACAACGGTCTTTCGCTTATAGGGCTCCCCTTTGGTTGAATGACATCCCTGCACATATACTCGGCAATAGCAGCCTCCCTTCCTTTAAAGCTGAATAGAAGCAACACCTCACTGTTTCCAAATCCCTGTGTATGCAGGTTAGCAGCCTGATCTGTGCATCCTGCCTCCACCACAATGTGCCCCTCGTTTTCTCTGTCCAACGCTGAAATTGGGGGGGACAGCCTTCCATTTATATGTCTTTGCATTATTTCCTGGTGTGGTACGTTTTCTTCTCCTCCGTGAGGATTCCCTTCCTCTATATCTCACTACTGGCATGACTTGCTCAAATCCTGACATTTAGATTACATACTGCCATATGCCTCTCCCCTATCCGCCTTCCCTGATATTCTCCTCCTCTCCCATTCCTTTTGGTTTCTAACACTATAAGCTCCTCTCTGATCCCAACCCCTCCTCATTCTGTCTGTTATGGATGGTATCTTTTCCCCTCTCCCGACTACCTGTATAACACAATTTATCTTTAACCCAACTGCCACCCCCTCTCCCCTTCTTTTCACAAAAATGACAAAGCCGCCTCCTGGCTGAATTATGTCTTACTAATTATGTGACTTAAGCACACAGCTCTAGCTATGCTTCTTGTGATGTACTTGACCTCAAATTGTTGCACTGATTTATGAATTGTTAAACCTATAAATGAAATGCAACACATATGTATGAATTAGCCCACAATTGTAAATAATTAGATTTTTTTGCTATTGTATCTTGTCCTGTTCTATTCGTGCCTCAGTGCTTGTGTACCCATAATCTGTAACTTAATTTTCTGTGTTTTGTCCTCTTGTCATGACATGGAACCTTTGAAAAAGAGCACTTTGCTCAAAGGTTATTTCCGAATGATGAAATAAATAAAATAAAATAAAAATAAAATAAATATTTTCCCAAACACCAAGGGCCCTAACCGCCAGCCAACCAATGGCAATGTTCACGCCTACAAATAATGGGTACCTAAAGGATTTTCAGGGTAGAACACTGGTACCAGTGGGGATGGGCAGCTGGGGGTGGCCTGGCCTTTGAGCCCAAGTTGTTTCTAACCTGTTAATTCTTGCTAGCCATTTCTTTTTCTCTCCACAGCTATCCCTTATCCAGGTACCCCTATCCTAACCCTTTCCCCCTAATAAAGCTGTGAATTTACTGTTTGAAATTACTGCATACAGGGTATTTGTGTGTCTGTCAAGTTATTGCTGGTTTATGGTTTAGGGTGGTAACAGACTGTTTGATATACAGTGTGTGGGGTGGTTGGTAGGGGAGGTGGGTAGGTTTGGCATCCCAGGGGGCTGTGCCAGTCAGTCACCTGACCCACTTCTAACTTACTCTGAGTGGAGGCACCATGCTATTTATTATAGTTTTGGGATAGAACCCCCAATCACCACCATAGCAGGACACAGGCCTCTTAACCTTTTAGAGGGCCAACAGGCAGGGATAGTAGCCCATTGGAACACAGCACCTGGGCTACATGTTTGGAGGCACTGCTGGGAGCTCCTGTTTGCCAGCCATGACCCTGACATAGGACCCAACTGGGACAACCCCTGTGGGGACCCCAGCATCCACATCCAAACCCCCCAGGCCAAATGTTAGGCCCATGAAGCAAGATAAGGTTAAATCGGTTGAATGGAGAAGTGGCATGCAAATGGATCCCCAGAAGTCCCTTCCACTTTTAGGGGTACCCCCTCATGTGGGGGAGGAGACCATAGAGAAGCACCTGTTCACAATAAAGGAACTAGGTAAAGTGAAGGTCTAGGGTAAAATGCTTGATTCTGAAGAAGGAACACTGGTTGTATTAATGGAAAGTACTAATGCCACAGAAGCTGCATGGATACCTGAGAGTTTGGTGGCTGAGGGGTTAGCCAAGGCCCAGCCCATCATCACATCATTTAGTGTAAATGCCCTGGGGAAGGGAGAAGGGGGACTGGGCAATCATCCCGTCTCCCGGAAATGAGAAACCCCAACCTGGTCATATGCCCATGGCTTTTGACTCCTACCGTAAGTTAAGGATGGTCTCAGGAGTCAAGCCAGCCCCAAGCAGTGAGAATGACTTGGAGGCAGAGATGGACTGTGCCACCTCTTTAGTGCGGGATTAGCAGTGCTCACAGATTGAGAAAAGGAAGCGCTCACTGGAGAGACTTTGTGGGCCTGCTCTGGAAGTCATCCGCTCCTTTTGGGCCATGGACCCTGATGCCCCAGCCCAGGTATACCTGACAGCCTTAGAAAGTGTTTTTGGTAGCCCAGAGTCTGGCAAGGACCTTTTGTGGAAGTTCAAGACTACCCGTTGATGGGAGTGGGAATCCCTGTCCACTTTTCTAACCCAGGTGGAGAAAGCACTGCAAAGGTTGTTTAGGAAGGAAGGAGTGACATCTCAAGACTTAAACCGAGTGAGGTTAGAGCATGTGGTAAAAGTTGCTTGTCACTCCACTCTGTTAGTCCTGCAGCTACATCTAACAGATAAGAAAAGCAACCCCCCTCCCTACTGGGTGCTAGTGTGGGAAGTCAGGGAAGCCGAGGAGGAGCAAGGGCAATGTGGCATACAGAGGGCCTCAGTGGCTGTTACCTAGTTAGGAAAAGAGGTGCCCTCTGGTGAGATACAGGAGTTAAAAAATCTGCTGAGGGAATGCAAGGATGTGGTTACATCAGCCAAGTTGTCATTGAATCCGGGGTTAGCTGAGCTCCAGAGGGTGAGTGGGATGGTCCCCAGCACAGGCACACAACTTTCAGCGGTGGGTCAACAATGCCAGCACCTCCTACCAAAGTTGGGTTTAAAGCTCAAATGGATGAGCTAGCTAGAAGAGTAGCTGAGTTAGAGAGAGTGGGGATGCTGATTACGGCCCAGAGCGTCGAGAGGGCTGAAGAGAGGAGCCCTGTAGTCCTTAGTGCCCTGGTGGGAGTGTCGGGAATGCACCCCGCTGCACCAGATGGGCAGCAGACTCAGAAGGTTATTATATGCCATCATTGCGGGAATGAGGGCCATGTAAGTAAGGGGTTTAGCATGCTATTGAACCATGCCCCAGCTAGAGATAGGCCAACTGAGAATTCAGGCCAGAATCAGGGAAACAACAGAGGGGCCCCTGTAAAGGAGTGCACCAGGGCCCCTGGCAGGTCCAGCTCCATGGCTCACGTGAGGGCCTCTGCAGCTATGACCACCACATCATCTTCAGATGACAAGCACAAGTTGGTGGGGCTGTTGACTGAAACTACCATCACCATCAATGGGATTCTTACACAAGCTGCTTTGGATAGCGGTTCCCAAGGTGCCACCATTTTTCAGTCTTGGTACAACAAGCATTTGTCTCACATCAAGCTGCAACCACTAGGACTACATGCGTGGGGACTCAGTGAAAAATCATATCCCTATCTCGGTTACATCATGATGTGGATTGCTTTTCCAACCAAGATGGCTGGCATGGGTGAAGGAGTGGAAACCCTGGCTTTGATCTGTCCTGAGTCTGGAATCTATGATGGAGTGCCTGTGCTGGTGGACACAGATGCTCACATGTTCAGACACTTAGCCCAATTTTATCAAGCCTGAGAAGCTGAGAGGGAAGGTAATGAGTGTCCCATTCACCCACAGATTAGAGAGGCCTACAAGAGGAAAAGAATGTCCCTTGTACAAGAGCCCAATGATCCTTTTGAAATAGTGTGGGGATGAGATGGGGAAGAAATTGTATTGCCATCTAATGTAGAGTGTAACATTAGTGGAGTGGTGAGGTGAAAGAGGATGTAAAGAACCAGCTCCTGATGATGGATGCCCCTAAAGAACATGGGCTACCCATGGGACTGTTAGTGAAGCCCAGCATCCTATGTGCCTGAGCATATGCATATGTTAGGAGGGTTGCTGTGCAGGTGAAGAATGTTACGGACCGAGAAGTGGTGGTGAGAAGAGGTCAGACCCTGGTGAGGGTCTACTGTGCTGATACTGCAGTGCAACTCACAGCAGTAAAGGAAGGTGCTCCAGCTGGCATTGATTCTGGACTATTTTATTTGAGTGACTTCTCCATTCCGGATGAGTGGAAAGATAGAGTTCGAGAGAAGCTGGCAGCCAGAACAAAGGTATTTTCCCTGCATGAATGGGACGTGGGATGTGCACCACACAGCACCACATATGGCTCACTGATGAACTCCTCTTCAGAGAATGATCCAGGCGCCTTGCCCCAGGCAACATTGGCGACATCAGGTGGCACCTCCAGGAGATGCTGGCTGCCAGAATTATCCAAGAGTCATGGAGCTCTTATGCATTACCTATTGTCATGGTAAGGAAAAAAAAGGGGAGCCATACGCATGTGTGTGCACTACCACACTTTGAACAAGCAGACTGTGCCGGACCAATACACCATGTCCAGAATACAGGATGCATTAGACTGCATGAATGGCAGTCAGTGGTTCTCTGTCCTGGATTTAAGGAATGGCTACTATCAAATCCCTCTGGCCCCACAGGATTGGGTGAAGAAGGCCTTCATATGCCCCCTTGGATTCTATGAATTTCTCCGGATGCCTCAGAGGATTTCAAGTGCCCCAGTGGCATTTCAGTGTCTGATGGGGAAAGCTGTGGGGGATATGAACCTACTGGAGTGCCTAGTATACCTGGATGATATTATTGTATAGTATTTGGGAAGATGATGAAGGAACATGAAGCTCGGTTACTCAAGGTCCTAGACCGACTGGAGGAGCTTGGTCTGAAGTTGTCCATTGATAGGTGCCAATTCTTCCAGGTCTCAGTTAAATATGTTGGGCATATAGTCTCTGCAAGGAGCATCCAGACTGATCCCAGTAAAATTGAAGCCCTTACCACCTGGCCCATGCTGTGGACCTTGAAAGAACTTCAATGCCTGCTTGGCTTCTGCGGATATTTTTGAAGATTTGTGAAGGATTACACAAGGGTAGTCTGACCCATTTTGAGTTTATTACAGTGGTACCCTCTGACCAACAAGGGCAAGAAGACCTCCTTGCCTGGAGCCAAATCAGACCAACCAAAGTACTTTCGACTGTCAAAATCTTTTGACTCCCGGTGGCCTGAGGAGTGTGACTGGGCTTTTGAAGACATCATCTACAGCTTAACCCATGCCCTGGTACTCGCTTATGCAAACCCACAGAAGCCCTATGTCCTCCACATGGATGAAAGCTTTAGCAGCCTGGGGACAGTGTTGTATCAAGAGTACCCTGAGGGCTTGTGCCCAGTAGCTTATGCAAGCTGGAGTCTGAATTCATCAGAGTGGAGCTACCCTGTCCACAAATTGGAGTTTTTGATGCTAAAATGGGATACTGTGGACCAGTTCCACAGGTACTTAGTAAGGGGCTAAGATCACTGTTAAGACTGATAACAACCCACTTACTTGCGGACAGACCACCACTAAATTGGATGCTGCTAGTCATAGGAGGGTGTTAGCACTATCCACCTGATTACTGCATGGAGTATCACCCTGGCTTGAACCATGTGGATGCTGACGCTCTGTCTAGATGCCCTCCATCCTATACAGTTCAGCACTCCGGTTTGGAAAGAATATCTGAGCATGCAGTGAAGGCCTTATGTAAAAAGCTAGATGGTGAAGACCTTCCCCCCAGAAGAGGATGCTTCCCACCTGGTGGACTGTTTGGGAACATCAGGAAATTGTATCCCTGTTACCTACTGCCATCTAGCTGACCTGGACTTTCAAAGCCCTACACGGACTGGGCCCAGACTACCTGAAAGAGCTCCTGGTCCCTAATTGCTAGGGCGATCACTCTGCTCAACTGACGAAGGGTTGCTAGAGATCCCTAAGGTACATTTGAAATCTTAAGGGGCCAGATCATTTATGTTCGTGGCTCCCACACTCTGGGATTCTCTACCTCATCAGTTATGGGAGTGCACAACTATGGAGGGTTTTAAGCTGGCTCTAAAGACTTTTTTGTGGTACCAGGCATATGGTGAATAATTAACTGATTAATGTCATTTTATGATGTGTGATTTTATGATCGTTTTATTGAGATCTGTTCCTGGTTTTAATTTGTACGGCTCCTTGGCACTTGAAAGGTACCTAAAAAATAAATATATTATTATTATTATTATGTGAGATCCCTACCACACCTGACCACCCAGGATTTGAAAAGGGAAGAGAAAGCCAGTCCTATCGCAGGGAAAATAATTTGAATGCTGCAACACAATGGAGATCAGACCCAAATTGATGCTGTTTATCCCTGGCTAGACTTCAATTGCGAGAGTGGACAAAACTACGGTTGAAAAAAGGCCTGCTCTACAGGGAGACTCAAGATCAGCAAGGAGTGCCCTGTGAGCAGTTGGTGTTGCCTGAACAGCACATAAAGATGGTGCTGAAGGCTTTGCATGACAATATGGATCACTTGGGCATTGAGCACACCCTGAACTTGGTCAAGAACAGGTTCTATGGGCCAGAGATGGGAACTGATGCAGAAACGTACCGCAGCAGTTACTGGAGATGTATACAGCAGAAGGCGCTTCCCCAGAAGGCTGTTCCATTAATCAACATGCATACAAGCAGCCCAATGAAGCTGGTATTCTTTGATTTTCTCAGCTTGGAACCAAATTCCTGCAACATTTCCAACATACTGGTAGTCATGGACCACTTTACTAGATATGCCCAAACCTACCCCAAGAAGGACCAGAAAGTTTCTGCTGAGGCAAAAATCCTGGTGGAGAAGTTGTTTGTGCACTTCGGAGCCTCTGAGAGAATCCACTTGGAATGGGGACATGCACTTTGAGAGTTGGCTCATCAAGGAACTTCTATCATTATGGGGCATTAGAAAGTCTCAGGCTTCACTGTACCATCCCCAAGGGGACCCTCAACCTAAGAGATTCAACCTAACCCTGCTGGATATGTAGGGCACCTTGGATCCCCAAGATAAGCGCACCTGGAGTCATCGAGTGAGTACCCTTGTCCATGCCTATAACTGTACTCAGAATGATGCCACAGGGTTCTCTCCATACCAGCTCATGTTCAGGAGAGAAGCCCATTTGCCCGTGGAGTTATGCTTCAGGATCTCAAGCAATGGTCTTGGGATGGGTGACTACTTGCAGTACGCCTACCGCCTCACTTCAGAAATGGCCACAAAAAGAAACCAGGCTAACAAAGATCAGTATGATAGAAAGGTGTGGGCTCAAGAGCTAAAGCCGGGCAACAAAGTGTTACTCCGGAGCCTGGGCCTACCTGAGAAACACAAGATCGCTGACAGGTGGGGGAGCAGTTCGTATGTAGAACTCCCGATCACTACTGTAGCAGGACCCAGGCCCCTTAACCTGTTAGAGGGCCAACAGGCATGGTTAGTAACCCAATGGCACATGTCACCTGTGCTACATTAGGGAAGATGATATCTGCCACCATACACAATCTTAGTCTGGTTCTTAGCAATATTTATATTATGCCAGGGTTATCCACAAGGACAAAGGATGTTGCTCCCTGTAACACTTGTGAATGATTTTATGTCTAGGACTAGAGAGTAGTTTAGGCTAAAAAGGGACATGGTGGAGTAAAGGAGTAGCTTGGAGCTGTAACACATGGCTCCTTTTTACCTGTTTTCTAAAAGGAAAAATTCCAGTCTTACTTTGGTTGCCACTGCATTGTAGTAACTTGCCACCTGGCATGCTTTGGTTGTAGTAAGTATTGCTTTTATTAATACATAGTACACGTTAGGGAAGGGGGGTCACATTTCAGGTTTGTGTAAACTTTCCAAGTGCATGTTTATGAAATATTTTCTTCAGCAGGATGCCCCTTTTCAAATGAAGAGGTTCACCACTCCTCTCCATCACATATGGTATGCATCATGATTATGTTACTATCAGCAAACCTCCAAAGCCTTAACAATTACTTTTATTGCTCTGACATGTGTACTTCAGAAACAACCTTAAGAAAAATACTTTTTGAAGTCATAACTAAATTCTACTAGATTCCCTCCAATGGCCCTGACTCCTTGGCAGGCTTAAATATGCAGTGCTATGCCTGGCCTCTAAACTTATAGGCCCATATCCTCCCCCTGATCTACGTGGTCTGTTAAGATATAAACATGATAGAGGACCCCTCAGATTCTCTAGTAGAATGTTTCTTCTAGTCCCTAAAGCTAGAACTGCTGATACAAAATCTGCCAATACTATCTGGAATTCCCTTCCAAATGCACTGCAGGAACTTTCTTCTTTTTGGGGGGGGGGGTTAAGAAGGGCTTAAAATCCCATTTCTTAGAAAGAAATCAATGCAACTGTTATTGTTGATTAGTCTTTGTTACCTATGTCCTAAATATGATATTACTTGGTACAGTATTGCCAACACTGTGGTTTGTCTTTGTCTGCTTTAAGTTTACTTTACTTATATGTAAACTGATGATAATTTATACCGTAGTCTAAATGTATGTCTACTGCTAACCAATAAGTTAAATTTGTCAAGTAATTTGAAACACAAAGTGTGTCAGAACTTAATTCTGCACCCTAGATTCTGGAGGTTGCCAAGATGGCCACACGCTATGTGGTTGTGGAGGAACCACAGAAGCGGGAGCAGTAAGAAGCCTTTTTTGTTTTAGTACAGTATTCCACCATTGCCTCATTTGTAAATGTTATACTTACTGTTCTTTCCAGACTTTCTTGTTTGCCATCTGGTTCCCTGGTGTATTTCTCCCCTATTGTTTGCTCCCCTGCAGCCCAACTGAATGGAGTCCAAGCGGTGGAAGGAGCCCTGGCGACTGCAGTGGCCAAGCCACCCTGCGGAGGGTTGAGGAAGAAGAGGAGGACACCCCCGACGTTTTCATCTGTCATCTGCCAGAAGTTACTGTGGGATCAGAGAAGATAAACCTATGTACGTGAAACCTAGTCTGGAACTACCAGTGTTCATGCTGAAGAATTTAGGAGCAGAGTTTGAATGGTTGCATGACTGAGTGATTGAGAAAGCGACCGTTTCAGCAAGGAAAACACGGTATCTATGTTTCCTGTTTTCTGTTACGCAAGAGTCGCAAGAATTGAGAAGAACCTGATACATCGGCTAAAAGGTCTTGCAAGAATATTCTTTTTAGTAAGGGAAGTATCTCTTGCACTTTGACTGAATGATATTTGATCAAATGAGTTAATTAAAAGCGGGCAATTCTTGGTCACTGGGTAGCTTCGTTTCTGGCACATAGGCTTTTTCTGGCATAGCTAAGCACATATACACATATATACATAGATAAGTATAATCACATTACATATACACATGCAAACAACTTTGAGGGGTAGTATCTGGAAATTTAGATTAAATCTACAATTGGAATTTTTGATTATAAAAAGTTCACGCCATTGGGCACTCATGTGACCTGCCTGTACTAATTGCGCATGCTCAACTTTCATTATTGGGCATTTGCATTCGATCAGTTAGCCGTTGTTCAGGAGCTATGCCGGGCTGTTTTATGACTCAAGCTTGATTTTTTATCCTACATGCTTTTATCTCTGCACCTATGCTTTTGGTTACATGTATAGCCATCTGCTTTCCAGTTGCATTTGTGTTTTAAGCACACTGAGGAAGTTTATTTGGCCGGTGTTGTCTGGTGTGTTCTGCTTGAGAGCTGCTTTTCACCGATTATTGTCTGCGATCTGCTGCTCAAAAAACCTTTTTGGAGGATTAGTTCTACCACAGCTTATACAGCTACATAGTGATATTTGCTTGATATCTATAGCTTACTGTGGTGGGAGTCAGAACGCTTTGAACAGAAGGTGCACAGGTAAGAATAATCACATATAATTACATATCAAACCTAAAGTTCTTGTGTGATTTAGTAGCAGTTGGTAGAGATGCAGAGACCAGACAATTGTGTAGGCTGTTTCAGGCTAATTTTGTAATGTTTGCTTTTTTAAGCTGTTTGCCACAGATGAAATACAAACTTGCTTAGGGATAAACTAGCCAATAACTGATTGATAGTTAAAACTTAGATTTACTCAATCCTACGCCTCATGTTGTATTCTAACATGGTTCATGTTTTTTTTTTTATGAATTTAAAAATATAGCATCTTTTCTTATGACTTTAGTTTTAAACTTAGTCACAATAGTTTTAGATCTGATTGCTATCGACAAGGTCACTGAGGGTTTTTCTTTTCTTTCACTTCTTTTATTTTTCCACCTACCCTCTGTTTTTTTTTCATTTAGTGAACAACTGGATAATCTCATTACCAGCACTGGGCAACGGCCATCTCTCTAAGGTGTGCCAGGACTGGATTGCCCTAAGGAGATCAAAAAGTAAAACTTTTGTGCAAACTGGTTGGGCCATGCAGGCCAGTTATTGTGTTGGAGGTAGTTTGAAGTGCCACCTGATTCTTAAGTTGGACTGGGTGCCTTCCTGACTCATAACTCGATGGTCTCCATAGCAACTGCCTTTTGTGACTAAGAGGGCTCTGCTGATGCTTCTGATTCTTCTGCTGATACTTCATTACTTCAAAACTGCTTCAAATCTATCTATCAGGAGTATAATAATCCCAATAACCCTGCTTGATTTCACCATCAAGGTTGAAAGAAGTGAAAAGAAGTGAAAGAAAACCAAGTGGACTATCCTTGAACTAGTGTCAAAACTGTGAACAATTTGTTTTGATTTAGCCTTTTTTGTTGTTACTTAAGCTTAGATTCATTGTAATATTATTACTATTATTGATCTTACTATTGATCTTATTGGTAACTTGGACAATATGCCAGTCACTACTCGCAGCAAGAACAGGGGCTTTGCTAGTAATAGTATATTGAGTAGGGGGATCAGAGCGGCAATGATGATAATGGGGGGGGGGGTTTGAAGTTAAAACTAAAGGATCCTACTCATTGAAAACACTTGCAATGAAAGTATTAGGTAATAACCAGAAAAAAATCACATAAAAGGGGTAAATCAAGAAAAAATATTAATAAAAATATAAACCAGTTACCCAATGGAAAAGGGGATCTAACATAGTTTGTCTCTATGCCTAATGGAGACAATGGAGACATCCAAAATGTTTTCGGCTCACCAGCTGCCCAGCTAATTTGGGGCTCCATTAAGCATAATAAGGTTATCCAAAACACTTCTATTGAGGAAAGGGATATGCCCTTGTCAAATATGTTGGCAACTGACAGTCAGGTGACAAATATAATGGCACCAAATAATCGAGAAGCAGAAATTGGACAGTATTCAGATGCAAAGATTGAGTTCTCTGAAATTTTTCACAATATATCTGTGTTGGATACAGAGATCAGAAGTATGAGGGAAACATTGCAATTAGAAAACAAAATGAAAGAAAGCAATGAAAGTAATTTGGACACAATTTACAACTGCCCAGATTTCTGCCTAAAATTGTATTTATTTATTTATGTCTTTGTTTACCGGGTAAGTGCACTGATCCAGAGGACCATTTTCAGTCATGACCCAGGCCACAGGGTGGCACGCAACACAAACAAACACAGCAGCACATACAGGGAACTTCAATTTATACTGTAAATTCAAACCTCGGGCACGAGGTGGTGTGAAAAAAAAAAGAAATACAAATAACATAATAGTACAATGGAGGCAGGGGAAGGCAATGGTCAGACACACATAGTGTGAAAAGTGGGCCATACATAGCAATAGAAATAACATGAGATACATGGTGCCAAACCTTTTATTGACACTAGAAAATATAGTGGAGAAAATGGGATAGAACAAAGTCAGGCACTTGGGGAGGACATCGCTAAAGGGAAACTTAGTAAAGTAAGATTTTAAGATGAGTTCAGGGAGTCATATTCTAGACCTAGCAGTTCAAGCTCCTGGACAATGAGCCCAGAGAGATTGAATACTCCTGATATTGAGGGTATATCAAGAGATCTATTAACGGCCCTAAGAGATCCAATTGATTCTAACATATTTCTATTTAAGCAGTTATTAGAAATTAAGCAAGATATTTCATTCATCATAGGGGTCTGCTTAGACAATAGAGTTAAGTAGATTTAATTGAGTGGAATTCCTTTCCTAATAATTGCAGAGTTTATACTGCATGTGATGAGTTAGATCCTCTGCAAAGTACCCCTGGTCCCTGCCATCCTACTCTTAATAGTGCTATGGATTTAATCTCTGACAAGGGGATCATTGATTTGGAGACCCCCCTGAAATCCATAGTGAATGAAGAGTTAACATCTATGGAACCCTCTTCAGTGGATCAGAGTGTCCAAAGCCTGCAATCAGAATGTATCATGCTTACAACCAAGGACTTAAGAGATAGCAGTATTTGTAGAGAATTAGCTGCAAATCATCCGTATTTATGGCATAAAGGAGAATTGCAGGAAATAGACATTGGAACACAAGGAAGAAGTGCCTTAGCTCATATCACTAAGAGGGTTAAGGCTGGTAATAAAGTAAAGGATAATTCAAATAAATCTGACCCCAAAGACACTTCCTTATCTCATGCCAAAAACAAAAATAAAAATAAAAAGAAATTAATTAATGAAGTTTCAGTAGAAGAAAATCAAAACAATAGGGAAGATATTAAAGTTCAACTAAGATCATGATCCAGATCCAGCTCTAACCCCAGACAACAAAATCAAAAGAAGAAAAAACAGAAAATAGGGAAGAGTAAGAGGTCTGAATCAAAGGCTTCAAAAGCCCCAAAGAAATCAAAAACTAGTGAGAGGCATTCCCCAAAAAACATAGGACCCCAGAAACAAAAACCCCTGGAGGTAAATTCTATGGACATTGAAAATAGAAATAACTATAATAATCAGACTATCGGGGGGTGGGGGAGCCTGCTGAACTAATCAGTAGTGGGTGTTCACCAATAATGTTAAAGTGACCTGCCAGAATGAATACTTTTAATTTTTTTTAGCAAAAGCATTAGGTTCTGATTTTGTCTTACCCCAATTTAGGGTATCATGTTTAACAAATGAAACATATAAAAAACTTTCGGAATCTTTATCTGCTTTAATATCTTCACTATTGGATGGCTGCAGACTTGTAACTGACCGTATCAGTATTATCAGGCCAATTAATGGAACTGAGCTGGTTTTGTTAGTAACAGATCAATTTTATATTCTGAATGCCATAGTTCAAAAGTCTTAAAGTCTAGTCAGTTTGGGTATCATGGTTGGAAAAGTTACCTTGTTGATGGATCTTTTTCCTGAATTTTTTTCAAACAAAAACACAATCAGAGTAAGCTAATCTGAAACTGCTGTTTCTATTTTTGGACTAAAGCAACTAGCAGATGAGACCAATCTAAAGGGCAAATTGACTGATTTTCTTAATGCATGTTTGGGCTCACAAGTCTGCAGCCACCACATAAGCAAGGTGGTTAGGCAGGGGCCATATGGACAAATTTTGCTTTATGTAAAGCAAGATGTTATTGTAAGGGAACTACTGAGGAAACAAAGTATTTTGGTGAACTCGGAATTCACTTTTGCATTGAGGATGAAGAAGGAATGGCTATTTGTATGCAAAGCAATATACAAATGAAATCCCAAAGGTCGGAATGTCTGGTTGAAACCTCTAATAAGTTTGAGATCCTTGCCTCTTTGGAGCAATGACAACAGTATTATTCAGGGTGGACACTACAGGGACCTAACACCAGAAAATAGGTCATATGTAACTCTATAACCCTGGGAACAGGAGAATCACTGCCCCATAATAAGGATGCAATCAAAATCTTGTCATGGAATTCATCTGGACTGGGGCAAAAATTGGGGACCCAGAAACAAGCAACTATTTGAATCAATTCCATATTATTGGTATACAGGAAACCTGGGCTTTAGGCAATCTGTATCTAAGTGGATATATCTCATACTGTAAGAAAGCAAAGAAAATTAAGCAGTTTGGAAGAGGGGTTGGGGGTTTAGTTGTATTTATTAAAAATAATAACATTACATCTGAAGAAATCAATACTTTTAGCTGTAGTTTACTTGCAGTTAAAATAATGGGAAAAATTAAAAAGACATTGCACATCATTAATGTTAACTCACACCCAGTTGGTAGCAGCAATGGGGACATTAACTACCTTAATACACTGGGAGAACTAACTGATAACATACAAAATGATTGCCCAGAAGGGAAAACAGTTTTAATGGGAGAATTTAATACAATGCTTGGAAATCTACAGGGTTGCTCAGGTGACATAGCAGAAGCCGTTGCTGTCTTCACTGATCATAATCAAATTTTTATGCACAAGTTCACATTACAAAAGTTCTGACTATAATTTTATAGGAAATTTCAGAGATAAAATCATTAACAAAAAAGGCATAGACTTACATGAAACTCTGTCTAAAAAGAACCTGTTGCTCCTGAATGGAAGATTTCAACATGACTTTGTTGGGCAATAGTCATTCTTGGGTAGAAATGGATCCTCTACTATTGATTATATTTGGGTCAATTTTCATTTGATTAATAATTCACTCTTCTTACAACTGATGTCCAGACCTGAAAGTCAACACAGGGCCCTAGAATTAAAAATTATTTCAGAGAATTTCATTCCTGATGAGGGTGGCAGGGTCCTTCCTATCAAACTAAGAAGAAGGGATATTGAATGGAATGCAATAGAGGGCCAACATTTTGTGACTCTTCTTGACAGCAAAGGGATACTGTCAAGCCTATTAACTTTGGCAGAACAGTCTCCTGGTCCTTCAATGATTTCAGAATTTAATTCAATTACAAATACAGTTGCTTATATAATATCTAAAGATGTCCCAACAAAGGCCAGAGAAAGCTTTACCAGGTACAACGCTGAATGTAAAAACGCAAGAAGACTATTACATAAAGGGTTCACATCATTGAAACAAAAAACAGATAGGAATAATAACAAATTAATGAATAAGGCAAGAAAGGAATACAGGGAGATTGTAATTAGGAACAAGCAGAGGTATACCAGGCAATTATTGACAGACCTTCAAAAGGCAGTCCTATCTAAAGATAATAAAACTTTTTGGAACACTGTAAATTTTGGTAAGAAAAATTATAACTGAATAGAGACCTATGTTGAGCCAGAAATATGGGTTAATCATTTTAAGCAACTATTTTATAGGGATGACCTGAACTATTTATCTGGTATGGCAGAATTCCAGACTTTAGGGAGAGAGTTTTATTTATTTATTTATTTATTTAGCTTTTGTTAACCAGGTAAGTACTCCAGACAAAACACATGCCTATTTTCAGGTACGACCCAGGAGAGTACAGGAACTGAAAGTGCATACACAAACAAGTACATAGAGAGTACAACTTAAAGCAAGTAAGGCAGGTACACTGGAATCAGAAAAAGCATGGCATACATAGCAAGACAATTCAGGTTTCAACAGTGGCACAGTCGAGTATAAAATCAACACAGAGTCATGAAGACAATGCTCAGCAGTATAAATAGGTATATACAAAATTTACACATTATACACAGGACTACACCCAGGCAAGCAACCTCAGCAGAACCAAAGCCAGGTACAGGAGATGATATGCTCAAGCACAGTGCAGGTAACCAGGATACTCAGGGGAGTTTAAGACAATCACATACCAAGGAGAGCTTCAAGTGTGTCCACAGGGAGATCCATAAGCATGCCTGGGAGGTGGAGGACTGGACCTGGACCGGAAGGGAGTTCCATAATCTTGGAGCACAGGACATGAAATCCCTGTTTCCCATTTGGGTGCGCTTAGCAGGAACCTTAAGGATAGTAGGGCCCAGAAACCTTAGGGAGTAGACAGTGGAGGCAGCAGGCACAAGGAGCTCTGCCAGCCCAGGGGGGGTGCCAGAGCCCAGAACCTTACCCGTGAAGCAGCCCATAATAAAATTCATATAGTTGGGTGGGGAGAGCCAGTTAAGCTTAGCATTCAGATCACAATGGTGAGTGAGACAAGAGGCTGCTAGCTCAAAATGGCAAATGTTATTGTAGGTAATGGTCCACCTAGTGAGGTGAACCTTGGCAGTACGGGCAAATAGAAGTAGCTCATAACAGAGAGATGGTAGAAAAACACCTCTTGCCAGTGCTAGTCGAGCAGCTGAAGTAAGATTTTTCTTCACCCTGTATGCCAAACTCAGCTTCCAGTTAACAGCTTGACACACATTGTTGATATGGTGACCAAAATCAAGCTGAGGGTCAGGAGTCACCCCAAGGTATTTGACAGAGTCAGTGATGAGAACAGGAGCACCAACTCTATCCAAGATGCACACGGGGACAGGGGAGGCTTTTATCTTAGCCAGGGATCCAAACAGCATGGCCTGAGTCTTTTTAAGATTTAGAACCAGCTTGTGGGATGATATCCAGGATTGGATACTCCTGAAATCCTCACTTAATTGGTGGTTAATGACCCCAATATCCCGGGAATGGGTGAGAATAACAAGGTCGTCAGCATACAGGATAGACCTGCAGGTGGCAGCAGAGGAGGGAAGATCGTTGATGAATATGGAGAAAAGCAGGGGCCCAAGGACTGATCCCTGGGGAACCCCTGAGGACACTACGGTGATGTCCGAGAGCACCTTACTGTACTTGGTGAGTTGCTGCCTGCTCTGAAGGTAATTGGAGAACCACCTGAGCACTGGAGGGGACAGGCCCAGGGATCTAAGTTGACTGCCAAGTAGTACATGATCATCTAGGTCAAAAGCCTTAGAGAGATCAATAAAGATGGCCCCAGAGAGTCTGCCCTGAACCATAGCAGCCCTTATCCCAGAGGTGACAGTGATCAGGGCTGAGGTTGTACTGTGCCCTTTTTGAAAGCCATGCTGCGAGGAAGACAGTAGCTCATGAGACTGAATATAATCTGTGAGTTGCCCCACCCCAACTTTCTCAAGAAGCTTACTGATAGCAGAGAAGATGGCAATCGGCCCATAATTGTCAGTACTCCAAGGGTCACCTTGTTTGTATATAGGGACAACCTTTGCCACCTTCCATATGTCAGGAATAACCCCAGAGGCTAAGGCTAGGTTGACGATATGGGCCACAAGAGAAGCAATGAAGTCAGCAGAAAGGTGGAGAAGCTTGTCCCTAATGCAGAGATTACATTCTCAGAATTAGAGGGAGCCCTAGACTCGTTTAGCAGAAGAAAAGCACCAGGCTCTGATTGGGTCTCACTGGATGTAATAAGAACTAAATATTTTTGGATCCCTTTCTTGCATAACTTTTACAACTATATCTGGAGAACAGGAGACACTCCTAAAAGCTGGAAGCTGAATATTATCGTCCCAATATTTAAGAAGGGTGATAGGAAGGACCCTGGGTATTATAGGCCCATTAGCCTTCTGGATACCTTGGGGAAGGTTTTTAAAAGAATTCTAAGCAACAGATTAATGACTTGGGCAGAGATCAATAACATAGTAGATGAAGCACAGACAGGATTCAGAAAAGACCACTCAGCACTTGATCAATGATTTATTATGGCACATTTAATTTACAAACATAAAGTAGTCAAAAATCAAAAGCTGCTTTATACTTTCATAGATCTCAAAGCAGCTTTTGATAAGGTAAATAAACCACTGTTATGGAGTGGATTACAAGAACTGGGGATTGCACCCGCCATTATCAGAAATGATCAGACTCAAGCACCATGATAACTATAACAGTGTCAGATATAGTAACTCTAGAGAATTGAGCGGGTGGTTTAAAAATAACATTGAGGTGAAGCAAGGATTTACACTGGCCCCTCTATTATTTAATCTTTACTTTACTACAGTGTTGAGAGAAGTGAATAACTCTAGCTTTCATTTAGCCAAAACTGACTGCAAAGCAATATCATATTTAGTTTATGCTGATGATGTTGCTCTGCTCTCTGTAAGCCATCTGGGTATAAGTAGAAGCCTTGAAAAATGTTATTTAGAATGCCAGAAAGCTGACTTACAAGTGAATTATGACAAACCTAAAGTTGTCGTTTTGGGGATAATAAAAAAAATATATGGATATTGTATGAATAACCACAGGCTTGAGGTTGTGAAGGAATTTTGTTATCTAGGGCTCACAGTGAGCCAAAATGGAACCTGGGGAGCTCATTTGAAAATTCCAAAATCCAAGGCTGATAACTTCTTCCCAATAATTTTGTCTTTCTTCCATTAATATGGAGGACATCAATAAAGGGAAATCTATTGGCTGCATATGCAAAGATTAAAAGTCAATTATTGTACAGTGCAGAAGTATGGGGAGGATACCTTAGAACAGGGGTTCTCAAATGGTGAGGCCAGCCTCCCTGAGGAGGCCCCAACTTGTTCCAGGGGAGGCTCAAGCAAGTCTTAAAAAATATTATATATCACTTTTGAACTTTATAGATTTTGTGTGAAGGGATAAGGCAAACTGAAAGAGGATAATAGTAGGTGAATTTATGTATTTATTCACAAGTCTGTGACCGGAAAGGTACTGTACACTGAGCCATGGCTTATATCAGGTGTACCCAAGGAAGGGTAGTGAGAGAAACAGTTCAGAATGTAACTGCAAAACACTCAAGCAATACAAAATGAATAAAAAGTGCAAATAAATTAACAATAAACTAACAATGTTAGGAACAATTTATTAATTAGGCTGGCAGCAGAACTGTCCAAATACAAGAGTTAACCATATAGGTACTAGGAATAAGAGCAGGTGGGAGCAAAATGATCCCTGAGAAGTTGCTTAAGAGCAGGGGAGAGGCAGAGGTCATCAGGAAGGTTATTCCAGTTAGAGAACAAATGGAAAGCAATCTGATCCATGGAGGTATGGCAGTAAAGGGTAACAATGGTTTGAGAGTCAAAATATTGGAGCAAGTAGGTTGTCCTGATAGGAGGGGGGGTTACAATAAGCTTAACATGAGAGCCAGGTATGCAAAGAGGTTTCAATTTATTCCTGATGTACCTGTGAAAAGTAGGCTATTTTTCTATGGGGAGGCCCAAAAATATTTCAGTATTTTGGGGGAGGCTCAAGATCTTTTCCATGGCTTAGGGGAGGCTCACTATGACAAAGTTTGAGAACTGTTGCCTTAGAAGGACTTTGGTTTCTAGCCTAAACAAATTTTACAAGAAAATAATGGGTCTTCCAAGTAGTGACCCTTCGACTGTGGTTAGAGCAGAGATAGGTCAGTTATTGGTCGAGTGCTGCTGTTTACAAAGGGGAATCAATTACAGGATTAAGGCCTTCAGGATGCTCCCGGATAGGCTTCCTCGACTATGTTTGGAGGAGGCTATTTTTTTTTTTTTAATCTATATTTATCCACCCTGCAGCCACTAACCTGCTATTTCTTCAGCCACTGCTCCACCTTCACTGCTGACCCTGGAGTTGCTTGCCCAGCTGGCATATACAGCTGTACCTTCGAGAGGGACACCCCCCCTTGTCCCTGCACCAGGCCAGGATCCAGTACTGGTACGCACCTAATCCAGGCATCGCTGGATGATGAAGTAGTGGCCATCAAGCTGCTACAGCTAGTGCTGCCATTTTCTGCTGTTCTTTAACCCTGGGATTGGGAGCATGCAATGGCATCAGGGCACTGCATGCCGATGCCTGCCACACTCCTAGCTTTGCACCAGCTCTAGCAGTGCCCCGGTCATCACCAGGGGCCACTGCAGAGCGATGGCACCCTGGAACCCTCCCAGGGATAGGAGAGCAGTCCTCCGGATGCTTAATCCTATCCCTCCCCTGCCAACCCCTGACAGCCTGGGCTCGCATCGGAACCCGGGTCGCCAGCATGGCAAGAGATGTAGCATCCAGCACCTCAACCCTCAGTGCCACTGGGCCGGCTTGGAGGAAGCTATTAATTATAAACATTCCAATCTAACCTTTCCTTCAATGAGAATGGTTGAGGATCTCGTAAAACCCTATGGTTTGTTACACATAATTCCGGACAGTCTTAGATGCCCCTAGATAGTATCAAAACAATAGTAAATAATAAAGTTAGAGATATGTTCACTCAAAGGGACCTGGAGGCATGCAGGCTCTCTAAGGTTTGTTTGTGGCTCACTAAAAATAAAAGAGAGCACAAGCTTGAGAAATATCTCTGTGTTTTAGCAAACCCAAGACAAAGAACACTTATGACAAGATTTCGATTTGAAACCTTTTTAACCAACTGAAAAAGGGGACAATGTAAAGGGGAAAAGGCATTGGATTTTATGTGTAAATGTGGTCTTGGAGAAGACAACCTACTACATCTGGTATTATTATGCCCATTGTATGAGAAATACAGGCGTTCTTTATTAGGCAGCACCCTGAGTCAACAACAATATCAGCCTCAACAACTACTGACCTATTTATTAAAATCATGTGATCTTAAAGTGTTGGGATCTGTGGTCTCCCTTCTTAGAATAATTGATCAAAGAGGATTTCATTTAATTACTAAAAATTTGTGATGCTGCAATTTTGAGTTAGTGAATTCAATATGTATTCTCAATGGTGTACTTCATATTGGTATGAGAGAGATACTGGGACCCCTTCTATTTAGCACCTTCCACAATAATCTTCCGGCATCCTGTTCTGAACCAGTACTCCTCTGCGCAGATGACATGGTGATTTTCTCAAAGACTGCTGACCCTACCTTCCTTAAGGCCCAACTTCAGAAAAATTTTACAGAAGCTGAGTCCTGGTTCATCTCTCATAAGTTGGTGGTTAATTGCAAAAAAACAAAGGTCATGTTCTTCCATGGTACCCACAGCAAGCATAAAGCCAAACAATTGATGATTAAAAACAGTGCGGGTGTTGTCCTTGATCAGACTCAATCTTTTAAATACCTAGGAGTTACTCTGGATAGTACACACTCCTACTCCAACCATTTATTTTTTTTTTTCAATTCTGTTTATCTCCCCCAGGCACCAGAACTCTCTCAGGCCCCTCCACTCACCTATGCTGCTCTATTGCCCACTGTGAACCCTGTCATCTTCAAGGCCGTTACTTTCTTCCCAAGCCCCGAGGGGATGAAGGGCCCGAGGAGACTGAAAGGGCAGTGGCAGGACTCCAGTGTTGGGTGTGTGGCAGTTCAGCACTGGGATGGCTGTCACCTATCTGGGCTGGTGGGGCTTTTTTTACATAGAGTTTACTCCCCAGACGTGGGACTTGCAATGTTGCCAGCCCACGACGTGGGTGCTCCCACTCATGTCCGGAAGGCAGCTGCCCAGCGTCTTCTCGCTAGAGCCCTCGTACCAAGTGCCACTGGTCTCTGCCGGGGCCGCTGCTGCACTGGCTACCCCTGATTCCCCCGAGAGAGGAGAGCAGTCCTCTGGATGCTCGATCCTCTCTCTCTCCCCTGCCAATCCCCGGTGGTCCAAGCTCATTCCCGAACCCAGGTAGCTGGCATGGCACGAGGTGTGGCATTCAGCTCCCCAACCCTCAGTGCCACCAGGCCAGCAATACTCCAACCATGTTGAGAATGTTGCCAAGGCAGTTAACATTCGCCTAGGCTTTCTACACAGGCATAAACACTGCCTTACTACCGAAGCCCTCAGATTGGCTATCCAAAGTTCAATTGTGTCTATTATTGACTATGGTTTGGTCATTTATGGTTCCACCACAGACACAACCCTACATCGGCTCACCACAGCTCTGCATAAGGCATGCCTTCTACTAACTGGTGCAGCGTATCGTACTCACACTTGTGACCTTTACAAACAAGCAATCTGGCCTCAACTCCAGGCTCGCACTGAATATCAAGCCTGCCTTCTGGCTAAGAAGGCAGATCTTGGTCTCCTACCACCAGGTTCTCTTCAGCTTTTCAGTCCCTTCCGGGGCACTTGGAGCACACAAAGTCTGTGAGCCAGACTTTTACTGTCCCTCGCTGTCGAACCTTGCTCTGACAGTGATCCATTGCAGTTAGAGCTGCTAATTTATTTAATTACCTTCCTCCTGAGATTGCAACAACTGCAACCTTGGGACCATTTAAGCAGAAGCTGCATCAATTCCTAGTTTCCAGAGCATCTTGTGACCGCTATAACTAATCTCTGCTGACAGCTAAATGCACTGGGACCTCCCTCTTTTACCATTTGCCAATGTATAGCCCTATCCTGTTGCTGCGTTATTCCACTCACAGCACTTCCTCCCTTATCCCTTTCTCATTCCTGCCCTCTTTTCATCCTACCTCATCCCCCTTCCTTTACCCCTCCACTCCCACTTCCCCAATCTCTCTTCTGTTTCCTCACCTTGTTTTCTCCCTTTACCCCTGCCCCCGTGTTCTCCCCTGTGGTCTTTCCTGCTTAAGCTTCATTGTGGAATCTCCCTCCTTGCTCTTATTTTGCTCCTTCCACTCCCCAATTCACCCCCTGTACTTCTCGCCTTGTAATCCCTTTCACTCCTATTCAGACAAGGCCACTGGCTGCACTTGACACAATATTTATCTTGTCATATTGTTCTTTTGTTTATGTAATTACTTTTCTCATGTTGTACCACTTACTGAAACCATTGTAATTTGCTATTCTTGTGACTTGATGTGGAACCTCTGTAAAAGAGCCCCTGGCTCAAAGGTCTTTCCAATTTGTTAAATAAATTAAAAATTAAAAAAATAAAACATCCTGCATTATATATTTATCATCAAAGTTGCGTTCTCTTATTGACATGATCAGAGTACATCTTGAACACATTTGGGTCCAAGCAATATTGTTTTTTTGAGGTGTTACTTTGTAACCAGAACTTTTTTAATGTGAACTTGTACTAAGCATAAAAATGTGATATGTATGTAAAATATTTATTTAACTTTATTAGTCATATTTTTTTAATGATTGTAATGGTCTTATGACCGATCAATAAAATCTTATTACTACTTGTCAAGTAATCTGCTCTAAATTTTACTACCCACTGTTTGTATTTCATTGTATTGTATTCCTGTTTCATAATTTGTGTACTTAATCCTGAGTCGCCCTTAAAAAAGGGACTCTATTAGGCCCAGTGGGTTTACCTGGTCAACAAAATTCAATAAATAAATAAACAAATAAATAACTGTATTATGTTAGCGTGCTAACATTTCATTCTTATGCACTTGATTAATTACAAGATTCTTATTAACTTAAAAATAGGCTTTTAGAAATATGAGCTCTTGTACCCATGCAAGAATTGAAAATCTATTTTACAGTCACAAAGTCACTGGGTTCTGTGCAGTGATGAAGAAAAGGGGTTGGCACAGTATCCTTAAAGTTAGCTTTTAATTGCTGAACTTACGCTTACATGCCTCTGGGGGTGGGGCGGGGACTTGGCAATGTGTTCAATCCCTGGACCCTCTCAACTGTATTTACCAGAGATTGCATTTTCCTTTCCTTTAGGTAAGTGGTTGCAAAATATTTGTGAAAGAAATCCTTTTACTCTTTCAGGCTGAAAACTCTGTGGTGGAAACAGTTTCATCACACCCTTCCCATTGCATCTGAAGTGTCAATTGGTAACAGAGGGGGTGAGGGGTTGCAGTTATTCTCAGAGACTAGCTTGCTTCAATAATATTAGAAACGCAGTTTCTGAATAAAGTCAGTGCTACTTTTATAATTAACATCTTAACATTTGTAGAGTAAAATAACATTTTTCACCCTCTCTCACTGAGATATCTTTGTTTTCAAACCATTCACAGTATTTAAAGGCCATATCTGACAATGTTGTACAGTAGCTTACAGAGGGTGTGAGAGACAGGTCTCAGTTTAAATTCACTTTAAATTTGTAGTACAGCATGGTTCAGATCATATCTTAAGATCAGGGGCCTGATTCACAAAACTTTGCCCCAGTGCAAACCCAGTGTGTGCCATGTAAACTGGGTTTTCTGGCAAAGAGGTATTCACAAAAGCCCAGTTTGCACCCACAAACTGGGTTAATGCCAGGGCAAAATCTTGAGGGGTCAGCAATGCAAATGAGGGGAGGAGACCCACATATCGGCCAAGTCAAATACACTAAGAATTTCCTCCAGGCAAGGGCATTTTGTAGGGTTCCTTTGTGTGGAGAAAATACCAGTGAGGAAACCTCCTCTCAACTCCAAGCAACCCTAGTGATTGGCAGAGGTACTGCACCACTCTTGCCAATCACCGTCCTGAACAATGAAAAAAACTTACCCTGGTACTCTAGTGGTCCCTACTTTCCTCCCCCATTCTCCAATCACCATGCCTTTGTAATAAAAATAATGCCAGGATAGTCTAGTGGTCCCTCCTCCTCCCCCATTCTCTGATAGCAATCCTTTTGTAATGAAAATAATACCCTGGTAGTCTAGTGGTCCCTCCCCCTGTTCTCCAATCACTGTACTTTTTGTATTAAAAATAATGGTCCTTCCCACCTCCCCCATTCTCTGATTGCCACCCCTTTGAAATGAAAATAATGAGCTGATAATCTAGTGGTCCTTCCCCTGTTCTCTGATCACAATTCCTTTGTAAAAAAAAAACATCCCCTGGTAGTCTAGTGGTCCCATCCCCCCTCCATTCTCTATGCACCATCCCTTCATAAAGAAAGTAATGCCCTGGTAGTCCAGTGGTCCCTCCCCCCACTCTAATCATTGTCCCATTCTTTATTTCTGCAAATTTCACTAGCAGTCAATGGTCCCTCCCTGCCCCCAATCGCTGTCCCCATGAATGACTAATGAATATATCCCTGGTGGTCTAGTGGACCCCCCAACCCAGTTGGTAGTGCCCCATTACCCTGCTCCCCCATCCCTAAACTGAACCAGCAGCTGACACAGCCCTCTTCTCACCACCACAGCCAGCCACTGACTGAGCTGTCCTGGAGCATGTACTGTATACAGTACATGCCCATTGATTGACAGTGAGCTGTCAATCAATGGGCACATACTGTATACAGTACGTGCCCCAGGACAGCTCAGTCAGCAGCTGGCCATGGTGGTGAGAGAAGGGCTGAGTCAGTCACTGGCTTGGTTTTGGGATGGAGAAGCAGGGCAGTGGGACAGTACATGCTGGGATAGGGGGTCCACTAAACAACCAGGGATATGTTTATTAGTCATTCATGGGGATGTCAATCTGGGAGAGGGGCCACTGGACTACCAGGGAAATTTTCAGACACATACAATGGAACAGCAATCGGTGATTGAGGAGGGGGGAGGGAACAAAGGACTACCAGTGAAATTTTTGGACGTACAGAATGGGATGGCAATTGGCGATTGGGGAAAGGGGAGTACAACTGAACTACCAGGGCATTATTTTTGTTACAAAGAGACACCACTTTGAGAATATGGGGGGGGGGGACCACTAGACTTCCAGGGCATTATTTTATTTACAAAGGGATGGCCATGGGAGAATGGGGGAGGGACCTCTGTAATACCGGCAAATTTTATTTTTGATTCGGGGATGGCGATCGGTGATCATGACAGGGGAGGGACCACTAGACCATCAAGTACTGTGGCTGCATCAGGCAGGGGCTGGGGGGGTGTATTAGGCCAGCCGCAGTTCTTGTAAATAGACCTATAATGGACATGCAAATCGTCACCTAGCGCCTTGCATGCCCAATGCGCTCATGTTCATGGGAGCTTTAGTGAAGAGGAAATAGCACACCTGCACTATTTATTGCAGGGCCATTCATTTGGCTGGATGTCAGGGCAGCACTAGTGGGGTTAGCATTGGCTTTCCTGGATTAGTGCTGCCCCATTATGCTCCTTTTGACAGTCTGATAGTGCTGTGCACTATCCAACTGTGATTATCAATTTTTGGAACCTGCACAATTGCAAGGTACAACTCAAACTTTTGAGCTACACTTTGCAATTTGTTTTGTGAATCTGGCTCCAAATGTTATGTCTAACTTGATGTGTTTTAGGACATCATTTACAAAATGATCCCATGCCTCATCAGGTGATCAAAATGTGAGTGTTATGAGCCAGATTTAGTTACCCAAACCCAAACCTGGAAGCCAAATTTGTGGGAGGTAACCAGATTTAGTTTATGTTAGCTAAAGGGCAAATCTTAATTCCAGTTGTAGGACCTCACATAAATCCCACAGTGGCATTAATTTCACAGAACAAGCAGTTCCAGTTACAAGAAACACATATAATACCATTCAATAGGTTTTAAGTTAAGCAATGGACTTGAAAAGACAAAAATGACATGTAAGCAGTTAGCAAGTAATTAAGCAGCAGTCTCTTTCAGATAAACTTAAACCAGTGTACTCTCATTAGAAGAACGTCACATTGCTGACAGTTTTTGCCATTCTCCTGGAGGGGGTGCTAGAAAGGTATGTTATTTGAGCAGTTCCTTTAGCTGATGCCCTTAGTAGAATAACCCATTTTCAGCTTAGCATATAACCAGTCCAGATGGTGACAGTTCATACAGTTCTTAGCAAAACACACACATTAGCCACTCGATTCACCCATAACCTCCTAGCCCAGGTAAAATCTCAATGCCAACCCTTTTAATCTCTTTCCAAAGATGAGACATTAGCTGGGGAGTTCATTTGATAAGGGCTTACAGTCACTGACATACACTTGTTTTTGACTGATTCATGGGGAGGTGATGCTTGCTGGTATTCTGTCCCTCAGTGGTCTGATCCATTGTAGATGTTTGGAGCTGGTGGGAGTCTTGTTCCTGAATGACTTGTTGTATCATGATTTTGAGACATAGCAGATGATACAGGATTCTACATGTTGTTATCTTTCTTCTGAGGTCCCATGACTTTGAGTTGCTGTAGAAAGACTTGTTGCATGCAGATGACTTGATGATTAGTGATGGGTGGATACTAAAGTATCCGACCCCCATTACCCATGAGTACCTCAAAAGTACCCTAAAAATAGCCAGATAAAATCGAGTAATTGGGTCAGGTCAGATAGTTACTACATGACCTGTTCTGCTACCTAATTACCCAACCCTGACCATAACAAAAATCATTTGAAAGACTGTTTTTTTTTTGAGGTGGGAGTATTACACTGTTTTTTTTTTTATTTATTGTAAAAACTGGAATTATAACCTTTAAGCTAAAAGCTAATTTACAAAGGATCCTCATCAAATAAGGCGGGGGCAACATGTGGCCTGAGCCATTATACCCATGTGGGGCATTGCTGAAGCAGGTGTGACAGGTGCAGCTGTTCTTAGTGAACCTGCTGCTGTTTTCAAAAATTATACCCATGGCAGGCATTGCTCAGGCAGGTACAAGAGGCACAGCTGCTCTTAGCAAGCCTGCTGCTGTGTCCAAAAATTATACCCATGGTGGGCATTTCTGATATAGCTATGAGAGGCACAATTGCTGTGAGTGAACCTGCTGCTGTTTCCAAAAATTATACCCATGTCATGCAATGCTGAGGTTAATATGAAAGGTGCGGTAGCCTGTGATGTTGGCACCTGAACTAAGGCTCCGGTGGGCTACTGCAGCAACAGGATGTCGCTATATGTACACAAGTGTGGGGGTGGAGTGAGCATGGTGAGCATGGGCTGGGAAGAGGCAGATGGGCTGTAGGGGGTGGTGCTGCATTCAGCTGCCAAACTGCACCGTGGCATGGTGGTTCATGTCCGGTTGCGGTGTGGGAGGTACTGGGTTCAGGTCTGGGTCTGGGCGCTACTGCAATTTTGTTGTGCCCAGCCTAAAACTTGCATTTTTTTTGCTTTGGCCCCCTCCGACATGCACCCCCCTGGAGTTGAGAATCCTTTAGTAGGGGGTTGTGAGGGAGGCACAGCCCCCCCCCACAGAAAGCAATAATGCTAAGTCCCTGGTGTCATTCTTCTGTGCGCTGAGGATGTCAGGGTGGCAAAAATGTTTTCATTGCCCTGACATAGCAATAATGTGGCTCGCTGTTTGGCAGTCACTGTTATCACATAGAACCGAGAGGTGCAGCTGCTGTAAGTGAACAGGCTACTGTTTCCAAAAATTATACCCATGGCGGGCACTGTTGAGGCAGGTATGAGAGGTGCATTACCTCTTCGTGAGCCTGCTGCTGCTTCCAAAAATTATATCCATTGGGTGGGCATTGATGAGGTAGGTATAAGAGGTGCAGCTGCTCTGAGTGAGGCTGCTTCTATTTCTAGAATTTATACCCATTGCTGGCATCGAACAAACTTGCATAATATAAAACTGATGACTGACAAAAGAAAACTAAGAGTAGTGTGGCACATGTGGGTGGCATGGTGGCAGTGGTGATGATTCTATTTGTTTCATACACAATCTAGTCATCGTATTCAATATCACTCTTTGTAGGCTGTTGTTCATGTTCAGGGCAGACTTGCATAATTCAGTGTTTGGGACAATTGGAAAATTGTCAGCACTCATTTTGAGAAATATGAGCTGTTCCACATTTGTAGGACTTAGCAGTGTCTTGTGGTCAGTAACTATTCCTCCAGTTGCACTAAATATGCATTCTGAATATACAGTTGAAGTTGAACAACTGAGGTACATTTTTTGCAAGATTTGCTAGATCTGGTATATTGTTCTCTTTTGTTTCCAATAGAGTAATGCATCTTCCTCAAGGCCAGTCACAGAATGGTCTGCAAAATGCTCCAGAATCATTGCGCTGTGTGAGGCGGTTACCAGTCTGGCAGATTAACCAGCTGCACTTTGTTTGCAGGACACTAGTCCATGTTGTTGCAGGCAATTCAGAATTGATTTGCCTTTCTGACCCTGAACATGCAGTAGGATGCCCAAGTAGTACATAGCTGTAGATGTCCTTTCCCTCACTGATGACACTGGTGATTGTGAAGAATTGATAGGTGTGCTATTGTCTGTACCAGAGGTTCACTCTGATGGTTTTAAAGAGTTTGACTGCTGAAGATCGTTCCAGTACTCAATGCCTTCATCTGCAGGAAGAATGGCTTCAATGTTTCTCTTAATGCATGGATCTAGCAACATGGCCAACACCTAGATGTCATTCTTAAACATGGCATTTAGTCTGTGATCAGTCAACAGTCTGAGACTCAAGTCATCTGCCTGCATAATAGGTGTCTTCTTTTAACTGAAAGTCTTTCTTAATGTCATTAAGGAAAATGTGAAAAAAATCTGATTTGAGGAAGAATTTGACTCAGAGTTGCTATGTCCCCCGGCTGTGTCCACACTGACATCACATGTGGCAGCCTCAAATGGCTCCAATTAGATGACAAAAGAATCAAGTAGAGGCCAGCTGCTGGAACTGAGCACGATGTCTACTTTACCAATTTGGTTCTGCATGATGTAGTCATGTACAGCTTTTTTCTGTTCAAGAAGTATTTTCAACATGTAAAATGTTGAATTCCAGTGGGTTGGAACTTCTTGCTTTAATGTATGCTATGGTAAGTTGTTTGACCTCTGCAGCCTCTTCAGGATTTCTTTTTGTGCTTTCACAGAGTGGCTGAAATGCCTACATATTTTCCTAGCAAGACCTAACAGGTGTTCAACATTTCTATTTCCATTTAAGAAATAATGGATGAGAAGAATTAAACAATGTGAAAAACAAGGTATGTGTTGGTAATTGCCATCTCTAGCAGCTTAGACTGTGTTGTCACCATTATCTGATACTATGAACCCTGGAGATAAGGAATACGGAGTAAGCCATTTCACAGCAGTGTGGTTTTCTTCAAAAGTGGTGACACATAATACAGCCTACTTCCTACAACGTATTACCTTCTGACTGAAAACTTGTCCAATGAGCTGTAACAACCATGTAGTCAATTGTTTGGTTCCTGCTCTATGTACATTATCTGTGGTTATGTGTACCTGCTTCACTTCAGAGAGTTTAAACTGCTTAGTGACTGCACTACACACCAAGTCATACAACTGTGGAACAGCCTTTTTTTGAGAAATATGCTCAACTGGGAATGATGTGCCATGGTTCAGTCCAGTTCATAAACTTGAGGAAACCTTTCTGGGCAGCAAAAGTAAAAGGGAGTTGACAATCAACCAACAGCACTGCACTGGCTCTATTTAACAGCTGGCATGTTTGATGCTTGTGTATAAATGTTGATGTCCTCACAACACTTTCTTTTAATGTTAGTTGAAAAGAATGACAAGACATTTTTAGTTTTTGAAGGATGCTATTTCTCACACCTTTTTCTTTGTGGAGTACTATGCTGGGATTTTGAAGCACTTGATGGTGTCAGAAGAAAGCAATCTATGTTTGTCTGGGAAGGCTGCAAGGACATATCAAGTGATTCAGTGTCAGTTCCTGCATGCATTTCATTGTCACTATGGTCACTGCCACAACCACTTCTTCTACCCCCATACCAACCATACTGTCCCTTGCCCTGCCCCACTCAATTGGGTGTTTTGCCTTTGCCTGTCATATCATTACTGATGTTCCAAAATGTCACACTTTTCCACCACAACTGATGCTCTTTTTGCACAGACTGCATCAAGCTCAAGAGATGTCTGCATGGTCAATATAAAATAAATTCCACATGTCACAAGCCCACACCTGTGGGAATGTAATTCTCTGGACTTCAGTGAATCCCCTTGTGATCAGGGTCAGTGATACCTCTCCTCTGTCCTTTTAGTATGCTCAATGTTTCACAACTGAACATATGCCAGAGGATTCCAAGGTTCCCTCTCTTTGTGTGAGAGGGTGCAAAATACAGTTTCGAGTCTGTGTTCTCAGGGGAGATAACCCTCTCGGACACTGCACAATTAACCAGAAATGCCACAGGCATTTATAGTCCTTCAGGGGGTGCCCTATACACCCTATTTTGTGTCTTTCTCCAGAAATTCAAAGAGCAGTTCAACACCCCCCACACATACAAACTTCTTCTTGAGACCTTTTGTATTTCCTCCCCTCCTTTCATCCACAGAGTCCCTTGGGGTACCTTACTTTGGCAGTGTATGGCCCTTAGCAGTTAAACATGTGTAGTATAGTTTGAACAAACTCTTCACAACACACACACACACACACACACACACACACAAAAGACACTGGCAGAATTATCTTAAAATAAGCCAAAGGCTTTACTAGTTGATTAATAAATGCAGTAAATAACTTGAAGACAGATAATTTTAGACATTGGTTAAAGGATATGGAAATACATAAAAAAAACTAAACTTTGAAAATTCTAGTTTGAAATTTCTACCTCAAGTCCTTAGTTGTTGAATTTGAAGTGCAAAGTGTTCTTGGAAGTGGTAGCTGAAGTCTTAATGCTTGTGATCCAGAAGAATGTCATGAAAAAGAAATTGTCTCTGCTCTCTAAGCAGACAGGGTCCAAAGTGCAATGTTATTTTACCAGAGTCAAAGGGTAAAATGGCAAAAGGGCCTTGATTAAAGTCTTGCACTCCTGTTTCATGGGCTTCTCAAAGGGCAGATCCAGTGAATATTGGCTTGCCCTGCAATTGGCTATCAATCTGTCTCAGTGGCTATGCAACAAATCAGCTTTTAGTATTTTGTTATGAACAACAAGTGTTCATCTATGAATATGAGATAAAAAAGGGCTCAGAGGTCAGCTAGTCTAAACCAGAACTGTTGGAGTCCATCTCGCCCCCCCTTTAAAATTGCAGTAATTAAGCTACACTCAGTACAGACATGTACTTAAAATGCTAACCCATTTAGCTGTAACTAGATTAACTCAGTGAAGGCCTTTTCAGGACAAAAGAGATCCAGACAAAATGGCACTACTAGATGCTGAGGGCTATTCAGACTCAAATGTATGTCTGGCCTTCCAGCTCTGCTTAATTATTCTTTTGTCTGCTTTTAAATTATTCAATAAAAATCCAGTTCCTGACTAGAAGCTAACAGTTTCTCTGCCTAGTAACAAGAAATTACAACATTTCTGGGCACATGGCTTTCTTTGTACCCATGATCCCTTGCAACTTACACTGAACTGCACTTAACACTCAGCAGCTTCTTTTTCAAAACAGAAGCTAAACTAAGATCAGCTAATGCTGCTGGCATATTTTTAAGGTACAGATTCCTATTTTTATCAGTTTTGTGGCATAGTGTGTGTGACACCGAACACCGCTCGGTCACACTACCCATTTGGGAAAGTGAAAGTCACTGGCCCTCAGCTCCACACTGTATACCTACTGTCCATGGACCAGCAATTATAAAAAAAAGGATACATGAGTGTGTATTCATGGATTATTTTCCCATACCCTTGGTGTGTGATGACCACATAAACCTCTCAAGCTTCACTCTCGAGGTTTATGGGTTATCACACACCTCGAGTGTGTGAAAAAAAATCCATAACACTCACTTACCTATCCATTATTCTCTATTTAATATCCACCATGGCCTGTAGTGCAATGCTCCATCTAAGAAGTCTCCCATTTGTCTTTCCCTTTTGGTTTAGCCACACAAGGGGGTTATGGTCTGTCTGTACCTCGAAGTACCTCCCATAGAGATAGGGCTTTAGCTTCTTAAGCGACCACACCAGGGTAAGGCATTCTTTTTCCACAGTGGAGTACACCTGCTCCCAGGGAAGTAGCTTCCTACTAAGGTACACAATGGGATGATCTTTCTCCTGTTGGGATGTCTGGCTGAGGACGGCTCCAATCCCCACATCCGAGTCATCCATCTGCATCACAAATGGACTAGTGTAGTCTTGGCTGGCCAGCACATGAGCACTGTACAGCGTGGCTTTTAGCTGGGCGAAGGCCCTATTACATGCTGGGTCCCATTTTACTTCCTGGGGTTGCTTTTTCTTTAATAAGCTAGATAGAGGAGCTGCTAGGGTGCTGTAATTTAGTAAACATTTTCTGTAGTACCCTGCAGTCCCAAGGAAGCTCTTGACCTGCTTCTGTGTCTCCAGCATGGGCCATGCCTCAGTGGCCTCTGTGTTGGTCTGGTCTGGTTATAGTTGTCCCCTCCCCACTACATGTCCCAAATACAATACCTCAGCCATGGCCACCTGGTATTTCTTGGCTTTGACAGTAAGTCCGGACTTTTGTATCCTGCTGAACACTTCCTTCAGATGGGACAGGTGTTCCTTCCAGGTAGTACTGAAGATGGCAATTTCATCCAGATAAGCCACTGCGTACTTTTCAGTGCTCTGTAACTCCTGGTTAACCAACCTTTGCAATGTGGCAGGAGAATTCTTCATTCCAAAAAGCATTACTCAGAATTTAAATAATCTGATTGGAGTGATGAAGGCTGACCATTCCCTAGCTCTGGCAGTTAGCTCTTCCTGCCAGTACCCTTTTGTTAATTCAGTTGTGGTAAGGTATGTTGCCCCTCCCAACTTGTCTAGTAGCTTGTCTGTCTGTGGCATTGGGTGAACATCTTACTTTGTGACTGCGTTGAGTCCATGATAATCCACACAGAAGCAAGTAGACCCATCTGGCTTGAGAACAAGGACTACGGATGAGGCCCAGGGACTGTGAGATTGCTGGATTATCCCTAAATCCAGTATTTTCTCCTCCTCCCTCCTAATGTCCTTTAGGATGGCCTCAGACACCTGGTAGGCTGTCTGTCATATGGGTACTTGTGTTCCCATGTCTACATCATGGGTCACTAAATGGGTTTGTCCAGGCTTGGCCATAAATAAAGGGGTAAAGTCCTCTAAAACCTCCCTCACTTCCTGGGTATGTTCTGGTGTCAACTGGGGCAAAGCTTGATTGTCTCCACAGAGGACTCCTGCTTGCTTTCCTCTAGCAAGTCCAGGAGGGTGTCTTCTTCATCTGTCCCCTCCCCAGGACTACAAACTGCAAACACCATGTCAACCCTATTTACATATGGCTTCATCATATTGACATGGTACATTCTATGGATATGCCTCCTGTCAGGCAGTTCCACAATATAGTTCACGTCATTTATCTGTTGGACTACCTTGTATGATCCCGCATGCTCGGCTTGCAGCTTGTCCTTCCAGACTGGAATTAGGACCATGACTTCCTGACCTGCACTGTATGAGCAAGCTCTGGCTCTGCAGTTGTACCAGCCTTTTTGTTTCTGTTGGGCAGCTGACAGGTTGCTTTGGGCCACCCCCTTAAGCTCCTTCAGCTTCTCCCTCAACTTAATGACATACTCCACTATGGGAACTCTCTGGGTAGTGTGCTTGCCTTCCCAGTCTTCCTGGATCAAGTCTAGGGGCCCACATACCCTATGTCTGTATAAGAGTTTGAAGGAGAGAACCTGTTGACTCTTGGGGTACCTCCCTTTATGTGAACAACAGGTGAGGAAGGTACAGTATTTCTCCAGTCCCTCCCATGCTGGTCAGCAAATGCTTGGAGCATCAATTTTAGGGCACCATTAAATCTTTCCACGAGCCCATTGGCTTGCATGTGATAAGGTGTCATGCATCTCTGCACCACTCCACACTTCTCCAACAAACACTTCATCAGGTCTGACATGAAGCTACCCCTTGATCAGAGATAACCTCCTGCAGAAACCCGATATGGAAGAAAATCCCTAGCAAGACATCTGCCACTTTGTCTGCCTTAATTGAGGAGACGGAGACTGCCTCCAGGTATTGGCTGGCATAATCAACCACCGTCATGATAAATGTTTTCCTGGAGGAGCTTGGGGTATTCAAGGGCCCCACAATATCCATTCCTACCCTCTGGAATGGCTCCTCCACAATGGGTAAGGGAATTAGGTCAGCATTTGTTTTACTACCCGCCTTCCCTCTCTGTTGGCACCAGTGACAAGACCTGCAATTTTCCTTCACCTGCTGGGTGAAGTTGGGCCAATAGAAATGTTGGGCTAATTGCTACATGGTGCGCATGATGCCCAGATGTCTGGACATGGGGATATCTTGAGTGACCTTCTGCAATGGCTCACATTACCCCTGGGGAATGACAGGCTACCTGCTCATCACTCTTCCCTCTGTCCTCACATCCTGTGTATATAACAGTCTGTAGTCCCAAAATACCCTATGTCTCAAGTCACCTCCCTGTGTCCCATCAGATTGTGCACAAGCCCTCAGCCTCATCAAACTAGGGTCAGTTCTCTGAGCGGTGGCAAAATCTTCTCATTTTCCTAAAGCATGGGACATTTCCCCCTCAGTTCCTAAACTTGGATCTGTAGCTCTAGTGTCAGGGCATTCAGAGTCACTGCCATCCCTAACCTTCTGACCATTTGTTACCCCTCCCTCCTCAGAGTAACCTTCTGTTGCTGTTTGGTGAATGGCTACTTGGCAAAGTCCTACCTCCCTTTCACTACTCTCCATGTCAGGAGACACAGACTGGAGAACTAGCCTACTATTCATTTCCACTGGGGCTTCTGTGGGGTTCAGGGGATTACCAGCGGCCTTTTCCATCTGACTGCAGGTGACTGCTCACACCTCCCCCTGCTGTAGATTATTACCTATAATCACATCCAGGGCAGGTTTTCTGTAACTGCCACCTTTTGCACCATCTCTCTGTCTCACCCCAATCCAGGAGAACACTAGCTAGTGGCAGTGTTTTTACCTCCCCTGTGCATCCCCTCACAGTTACAAACTGATTAGGTATAAGCTGTTTAGGCCCAATCAAATCCTCTTTTTCCAGGGTAAGACACCCCTGTGTCCCTTCACTCATGGGTCTGCACCCCATTTACAGTAACCGGGTGTATACGTTTCCTCATGTTCACAGGCATACTCTCAGGGATACACAGTGCAGCCACCTCCTTTTTGGGGGATATTTTGCCCACTCTGTACCTTTTTTGGATACTGTCTAGCAAGATGCCCTGGCTGCTTACAAATCCAACATTCATCACTTTTTTATCCAGGAAATTCCTTTTTGGTAACTTGGGGCTTCCCCCTTTCTGCAAAGACATTGAGTGTTTTAGCTGCCCTAAAGGCATGCTTTTCCCTTTTTGCCCTGCAGCACCTGCTTCCCTACTTCCATTCAGATCAGGCCTTCTCCTGGCGTAGCAATCTGAGAGCTCAGCAGCTTGCTGTGCTGTTTTTGGATCTCAGTCCTCTAGCCAGGTTTTCAACTTCGTTGGGCAAGACCAGAAGAACTGTTCTAATAACACAACCTCCTCAATTTTCCCCACAGAGTTAGCTTCCACTCCTTCCCACCAACATTTTAAAAACTGCTGTTGCTTTGTGGCGAGCTTGTCAAAGCTCATGTCAGGGTTTTTTCATAGTTCATGGAATTTAACCCTGTAGGCCTCAGGAGTTAGTTCATACTATTTAAGTAAAGCAGTTTTAAGTTTTTCATAGTCTCTACTGTCCTCATTGTCCATTTGGCCTAGTGCCTCATGCCCTTTTCAGTAAGCAGCAAGGATAGCTGAAAGCTCCAGGCCTCCCAGGCTATCTTGGCCTGGATACAGACCTTTTTAAATGAATTCACAAATGCATCCATATCCTCCCCCTCTTTAAATTCAGCAATTAATTTGGAATTTAATTTATACCCCTGTCCCAGAGTTTCAGGTTCAGCCCTGCCACTTACCTCCTTTGGCACTGGTCATTGGAGCCTTAGCTTCTCCAGTTTAAACTCTCTCTGGCACTGCTTTTCTTTGGCCTCTCTCTCTGGTGCTGCTTTTCCTGCATCTCCATTTTGAACTTTTTCTCTGCTCAAATTCCCTCTGCTGCTGGGTTTCAAACTATCTCTGCTTCAGATCCAGTTCCCTTTCTTGCATCTTTTCTGCATGCTCTGATTTCATCACCTCAAATTGTAGCTTTAGCCTCTTTAGCTCAGGATCTGTTGTCAATTTTACTTGGTGTTGTGGTTCCGGGTCCTCTCTGTTCTCACTGTCATCCTCCCTGGGACTACACTGTGATGTTCCTTGGCACCCCCACACCCAAGGTCTGATCCCATTCAGTCTCTGGCCGTGACTCAAGGTTCTGAGCAACTGCTTGCTCATTGGCTGCCACAAGAAGCTCCATGAGGTTCTTTTTATTTATTTATTTATTGCATTTTGATGACCGGGTAGGCCCACTGGGCCCTGGAGGTCCCTTTTTCAGGGGCGACCCAGGAATAACAGTACATAAACTTGATAAGCAATAGTACATATACAAGTTGTTGCCATGTGACAATCTTACATGTATATAAAGCACTACAGTCTTTTCTATCAGTTACATTACATTATTTCAGTGCTACATATGACTATGTCTCTAAGAACCCTCCTTGGAAGTTCAGTGGGGGGGAGAGTTCACTGAGGACTCATAATGGACCCTTCTCTCCTCACACAGCTGCTTCATTTCTTCTACACTGTAGTCACTGTGCTTGGAAGACATCTTTCTTCCCTACACTGACACTAGTCTGCCTTTTACTTGCAGCAAAAAAAGCACAACAAAACAGGGCAGGGAACTATATCTAGCAACCAATTTTTTTCTTTCCCAATTTCTGCCCTGTTTGTGTGTGGTTTGTTTAAACAGTTCACTAATTGCACCACTGCTCACCAAATCTGTCACACGCCCACTCCTGTGGGTCTGGAATTCCCTGGGCTACAGTGAATCCCCTTGTGATCAGGGTCAGGGATACCTCTACTCTGTCATTTTAGTAAGCTCACTGTTTCACAACTGAACATATGCCAGGAGATCCCAAGGTTCCCTCTCTTCATGTGAGGGGGTGCAAAATACAGTCTCGAGTCTGTGTTCCTGGGAGAGTACCCTCTCAGCCACTGCACAATGAACTTGAAAAGCCACAGTTGTGTATAGTCCTTCAGGGGACACCCTATACACCCTATGTTGTGTCTTTCCCTAGAAATGCAGAGACCAATTCACCCCCCCCATACACACACACAGACTCCTTCTTGAGACCTTCTGTATCCCTTCTTTCATTCACAGAGTCCCCTGTGGTACCTTACTTTGGTAGCGTTTGGCCCTTAGCAGTCAAACAGGTGTAGTATTCTTTGAAAAAACTCTTCCCAACACACACACACACACACACACATATGCAAAAAACACTGACAGAATTATCTTAAAATAAGCCAGAGGCTTTACTAATTAATTAATAAATGCAGTAAATAAATTGAAGACAGATAATGCTAGACATTGGTTACAGGATATGGAAAATAAAATGGAAGTATACAAAAAAACTAAACTTTGAAAATTCTAGTTTGAAATTTCTACCACAAGTCCTTAGTTGCTGAATTTGAAGTGCAAAGTGTTCTTAAAAGTGGTAGCTGAAGTCTTGGCACTTGTGGTTCAGAAGAATGTATTGAAAAGGAAATTGTCCCTAGTGCAATGTTCTTTCATCAGAGTCAAAAGGTAAAATGGCAAAAAGGCCCTGATCAAAGTCTTGCACTCCTGTTTTATGGGCTTTCCCGAAGGGAAGGTCCAGTGAATATTAGCTTGCCCTGTGACTGGCTAGCATTTCATCTCCATGACTACATAACCAATCAGCTTTTAATATTTTATTACAAACAACAAATGTTCATCTCTGAATATGAAAGAAAAAGGACTCAGAGGCCAGCTAGTCTAAACCAGAATTGTAGGAGACCATCCAGCTTCCCCTCCCTTTGAAATGGCTGTAATTAAGCTACACTCAGTACAATCATTTACTTAAAATGCTAGTCCACTTAGCTGTAACTAGATTAACTTGGGGTAGGCCTTTTCAGGACAAAAAAGATCCAGACAAAATGGCACCACTAAATGGTGATGGCCATTCAGACACAAATGTATGCCTGGCTTTCCAGCTCTGCTTAATTATTCTTTTGTCTCTTTTTAAATGATTTAATCATAATCCAGTCCATGCCTAGAAGCTAACAGTTTCTCTGCCTAGTAACAAAAAATTACACCATTTTTGAGCCCATGGCTGTCTTTGTACCCATGATCCCTTGCAAGTTACGCTGTACCACTATGGGCATCTGTGATGTTATTATACACATAAAATAACATTAAAAATTTGATTAGAATAATAAGGTATGGCCTTATCTTGCCACACCACACTACAGATTTACCTTTTGTGCTTTGTATTATGGTGTCTGGCACTATTTCTTGTACAATCAAGGGACCTGGAGGAAATACTATGCTGCTATTTCCTTGTTGACATGAATTGTTCTCATTCATGCTCATCTTTTTATTCTTACCTTTAGCATATGCTTTTTTTCTGCACTTGCCCCTTCTGCCTTACAGTGGCAATGTCTCCTACCCCCTCATTGAAACTATAGACCTCATCACCACAAAATGCAGATGAACTTGAAGTGCCTTCATCATCAGGTGGGAAGTAGCCTGGGTTATCTCATTTCCAGTCCCCACTATCACCACCATCCTTATCAGCATTCACTGCTTCAGCATCTGAGCTTATATTTGAGGAGGATGCCTCCTTGTCCTTGCATGTTGCTTCAGCAGCTGGAAGTATCCTGGCACATGAGGCAAAACATTCAGTACCTCTAGGAGTAACTCCTGTCAGTTCTTTCTGAACCTCTGCTATCATTTCATTGCTAATATGCTTTTTTGGTTCAGGAGGACCAGTCTCTCATATTGTCCACATCATTTTGAGTTGCATGAGCATCAGCACTGTGTTTCCTTTTAGGAGTCTTAGATTGGGAAATATGAGACATAGTAGAGACAGTTGTGGCTTTCGCTATGCTGCAGAAAGATATCACACATAGGGTTTGATTCTCAAAGGCCCTTAGGTTGATGCACCCTGTGGCAAAATATAGCTTGCATCAAATTCCAGTGCACCAGGGACCCTTCACCCAATTCTCTATTAGGCAGGGTCTTGATGGCAAAATCTCTCAGCTTGTGGCAAGTGTGGCTGTGTGTCATACAGATGGCACATCTGGAGGGTTTGCTGCAAGCTGTAGGGCTGTTGTGCACCACACTACAGTAGCACCCCCCCAGTGACTAGTGGCACCCCCAAGCCTTGATCTGTCTGACAATTAAAATGTAAGGGGATGATTCTTTTTTAACATTTTAAGTTTTAGCAGATTGGGGCTGGGGCGGGGTCTGCTAGATCACCAAGGAATTATTTTTTCTGGCATTTTAATTGTTAGACAGATAGGTGCTGGAGGGACCGCTTGGCCATGGCACATGGTGAGGGGTGGCACAAGAGGTCAACTCTCCCAGAGAGAGGCTGGTCTAAAAGTATTTAGAATTTTGCCCTCTGGGAGGGTTTTGAGAATCCTGAGTTAGGGGATGTGGCAGCTTGCATCTGCCGTATGCCCCCTAGTGCCATGCCACAGCCCATTTTGTGGCAGAGGGATGGTGCACAGAAAGTCTGCAGTTGATACAGGCTGCCTTTGTGAAAAACTCCCAGCACATCTGTTAGTGCCAGCAGCACTGTGCACCATTCTTTGTTGTGCAAGCCCCTTGTGCCATGCTGGGAGTTTTGAAAATCAGGCCCTCAGTGTAGCTTTAACAGGGCTTGGGAGCACCTAACAGGCTAATAGATAGTGTACTATAGCCTAAATAGCTTTTGCCATATTTCAGAAAGAAGCATAGTAGGTATTTCACTTAGGGCACCTAACAGACACTGTGCAATACTGGCTAAATGGCTTTCACTATGCACAAGAGAGACACAAACACAGTGTAGCTAATGTCACACAGACAGAGCTGGAGGCACCTAACAGGCAGTGTAATACAGCCTAAGTGGCTTTTGCAATGCTGAAGAGAGACATCACACACAGTGTAGATTTGACAGGGCTCAGGGCACCTAAAAAACTAACATTGTAATACAGCCTAAATGGCTTTTGCTTCAGTACAAGTCACATTAAACTGTTCCCTCAACTCACTGGTGTAGCATTGTTCAATGAGTTTCCTAATCTGTGCAGTGTTTAATTCAATGAATTAGTAAAAGCTTAGTACTGGTTTGCAACTAGCTGTTAGGACAATAAGCTTTATTTTCAGCAGAGTGCTTATGAGTTTCATTTCAGAAGGCAGACTAAACAACTCTTAAGGAATGCTGTGATATTTATAAACAATGCTCTTAAGGAATGCTGTGATATTTATAAACAATGCCATGAAAATGCATTGCATAAACACTGCAAAACAGCTACTGCCATATCACTAAACAGGTACAAGTGAGTTGAATAGGCAGTGAAGAATGGTTGGAAAAGAATTAAGAGCTTCAACAATTCAAGTTGCCACTGCAGTAGAATCAGAAAAAAAAATGCTACACCAGTGAGTTGATGGAACAGTTTAATGTGACTTGTACTGTATATACTGCAAAGAGACACATAGTAGTTATGTCATAAACAGGGCTCAGGGCACCTAACAGACACTGTAATACAGGTGAAATGGCTTTCACTATGCATCACACACACACACACACACACACACACACACTGTAGCTAATGTCACACAGACAGGGCTAGAGGCACCTAGCAGACAGTGTAATACAGCCTAAATGGCTTTCGCTATGCTGCAGAGAGACATCACTCACAGTGTAGCTACTGTATGACAGGGCTCGGGCACCTAACAGGCTAACAGTCAGTGTAATACAGCCTAAATGGCTTTTGCTGTACTGCAGAAAGACAAAGAGTAGCTATGCCACAGACAGAGCATGGGACACCTAACAACAGACAGTGTATAACAGCCTAAATGACTTTTACTATACTGCAGAGACACACAGAGTAGCTATGTCACAAACAGAGCTTGAAGCACCTAACAGACAGCGTGTAATACTGCATGCCCATTTGTGGAACTCCCTCCCCCTAAGTACATGCCCAGCATCATCCCATGCCTCCTTTAAAAAATTGCTTAGACTCTATCGTGTAGACTCCTCCTGTTGCTCCTGCTTTAAGCCACCCTAGTCTTTGTCTCCTCTCCCTATGTTTCCTACCACTTCTTTGTTATTGACCCCTACCGACGCATAGCTTTCTTCTTCCAACCACCTGTTTTCTACCTTCTTATTACCTAGGGACTTTTATCTCTCAATATGTCCCTATCTTTCTACCTTATCCTGCCCCCATCTTTCAATCCCCATTTCCCTCATTTAACTTTACTCCTCTACATTATCCTGTATTTTACTACTATAATGCCTCTGTCTCCTAGTTATAGTCTTCCTAGATATCCTTGTAATATTTAACACTTATAACAAACCAAATTGTTATTTGCTTTAATGTAAATGATACTCTCTTTACCTTAATTTTGGTCCTGGCTTTTGTTATTTATTCTACAATTTGTCTGTAATGTAATCACCTGCCTGTTCTTTAGTCCTAGGTTTGATTAGTTGTGATCTTATATTTTGTAACCTGTTATCAAAATGTTTTGTTTTGTACCCTCCTGGGCCGTGCCTGAAAATAGTCATTGTTATGGCTAGTGTGCCCACCCGGTCATCAAAAACTAAATAAATAAAAATAAAAATAAATGGTTTTCACTATGAGAAAGCAGCTGCTGCCAGCAATGAGTGCCTCCCCAATTTTTCTCCTTCTGTCATGAGCACTACACTGGACAATACCCCAGTTCCCCCTTCAGTCCCAAACTTCTTGCTCCTTTGTGGACTAAACTTTTTGTTTAGTTTTTTTATATACGTTTTTTTCCATTTCTTTCACTATGAATGCAAAGCTAGCTTCAATTCCTCCTTCTCCCTCCACACTCCGCTGCTATCTGTGCTCTCACAGTAGACATGGAGCACAGACACCAACACTGACCATTCAGATTGTCAGCCCAGTGCCATGTGCTCCTTTCTGCTGAGAGGACCCCACAGGCTGCCCTTTCATGCCTGTTAACAACATCGGTAGAGTTCCAGGACCCCACAGGCTGCCTGTAATGCCGTGTTTTTTTTTTAAATTACCTGTTACCCAACCTGTTACCCATGTCAAAGGTACGCGACCCATGAAGTGCACTGTTATGTCGGGTAGGGTAGTAAATTACCCAAACTATACTACTTGGAAAAAATTGCCAATACTCGACCTACCCAATCCAATTATCCAACTGGTAACTCATCCCTAATGATGATGGTATTAGATTTTAAGCAATATCACATCTCTTGAGTGCACTGGATGTTGACATACCATCTTGATGCTATTGTTGTTCAGACATACCACATCTCTTGAGGGCATGACATGTTCAGAATACAATTGTTGATGGCATTGTTGGATGTTAAGCAGCACCATAACTCTCTCTGGAAGTGTTTCTTTATACAGTACGTTTTACAGAGAAAATATTTTTCGTCACATCATTAGACATTATGATGGCCAAGCTGAATTTTGCTTACATTTCAGCTAGAAACATGTGATAAGCATGTTGGGCATGTTCAGCACCACTTATCTGGTCAATTCCTAAACAAGGTTTGAGATGGCATTGTACCCTTACACTAGACTTAGAAAAAACAAGCACATCTCTACAACCTTGAACAGTAGAAATATGAAAAAGTTTTCAGAAAAACTAAGCAGATATTTTCAATCTACAGAAATGACAGGCCGACTTTTAGTAGAAATAGTGAACCAGGCCTATAATTTAATTTCAAACTTGACCTGAAAATATGTGACCCTATATTGCCCACATGAGCTCTAGGGCATGTCTTTGCTGAACCACCTTCAGGACCCAGGCATTTGCAGTTATCTCCCACCACTTTTGTATGAAGAGGGACATTCAGCTTTGCACCAAGACTTCCTGACGCAGTGAGGATGGAAGAAGGAGAGGGATGTCACAAAGCACCAGGGACAGTGGGGGTGCTAATAATGGTTCAACCTTTTCTTAGTCTGGCATGGACACTGGGAGGCAGGTTTGCAGCTGGAGAAGTGGAAGACTTAGGCCTCTGAGAACCATATCCCAGAACAATTGAATATACACAACCTGGACAAGCATAGGATCTGCAAAAAGAACCTCTACCCCTTCCATGGGGTTTCAGGTTTAAAGTACATAGGGACTGTAAAGTAATATTTGAGGGCTGTAAATGCCACAAGGCATCCTTTACATCATAGCCAAATAACTGCTTTAATATAAAGGAAGCATTTTACATAGATTGTTGTTAACCAAAGGCAAAACTATCCACTCTCTTCCAGGAGTGGCAGTGAAGGAAAATTCCAGAGGCACTGGCCCTGGCACCAACATCTGAGGTGGCATAGGCAGACCTGAGCAGGTGATTTCCAGTCTCCTGTCCTTTAGCAGTAGTCTGCTGGGCTAATATTTTGCCCTGGCCTTCTATCAGCCTGGGAGGTCACAATCTTCCACAGGTAATTCTGAAATTGTATCATTTAAGCCTGATAATGTGCAATCCTTAGGTCAAGAGAAGTAGAAGCAAAAGTCCTCTTCTCCATCACATCCAGCTTCCTGAACTACTTGTATGGAGGAAGAGAACTCATGTGCTTGGGTGCCTTTGATCTATTGTAAGCAGCCATTATTACCACTGAATCTGTTTCAGGCTGAGATTAATAATAGGACTTTGCTGTGGGGGTTGGATATTGTTTTTCAACTTTTCTTGGGACTGTTGGGAATTGAGCTGGCCTATCCACCAATGCTGAATGGACAAAAGGAATGATTACCATAAGGGAGGTAGAGACCTCCAAGAACTCATAAAGATTTTTCTTGGAAGAATCCTCTTCCTTTGCCTGAAATCTCAGTTCAGCCAATACCTGTTTAACTCATTACCTCCTGGGTGGTCGTTTTGTGTCCGGTAAACAATGGATAGTTCGGACTTGATATGGAGCTATTGGAGGTAAGAAAGCCCTGAAATGAGGCATTCTGAGGCTGAGACTTAGGAGTGTTTTTCACACTCTCCTCTCAGCAGGAAGATAAAGTAGAGCTTGAGCCTGCTACAGCACTTACTTCCTCCTCTTCACCCATGGCCTCCTCCTCCTCCTCTTCCTTATATTCTGGATGATGAGTCACATGATGTGCTAGTTGGAGCAACATCTCCTGATCTCTCACTTCTTAAGTTTTTACAACTTTCAGGTTATTTTGACTTCTTTCAGCTGATTTAACACACCCTAGTCATTATCCTATCTGTGTGGTCTTGCTGGGTGCAGAATCTCCCCGCTAAAAGAAGCCATGCATCTTTTGACTGAGGAGCTAAAAGCCCTGTGTGTTGCAAATGAAACCTTGAACCAGCAGATGGGTGACATGGAGGTATGGGTTAGTTCTTTGGACAATTGGAGAGATAAAGTGGATCCTGAACTAGTTACCATTCAACAGAAACTGACACGATTAGAAGCAAGATTAGAGGATTTGGAGGGGCGCAGCTGGTGCAAAAGCATTGTCATTTTGGGGCTGCCAGAAAAGGAAAAGGGTCCCATTGCTGAGCTCTTTGCACAGACGTTGTGATAAATATTAGTGGGACCCTCCCACATTGGCCTGACATATGTCATAGAATAGGCATGGCACAGCGGGCTATGCGCCCTCCACAAGACACCCTACATCCATTCATTTTCATATTTCTAAATTACCTCAACAGGCAACACTTACTTTTGAAAGCATGGGAGCTTCAGACAGTCAATTGGGAGAGCTCAAAGATTAGGGTGGTTCAGGATCTTCCCGTAGCAGTCAGGCAGAGGAGAGGGGCATATCACCCGATTGTGACAAAGCTGATAGCCGCCTGCTCTCTCTGCCCCCCAGCAAGCACTAGGCAGGCCTCAGGTACCCCCTCCCTCTGTCTCTTCTCATGACTTGCCTCAGCAATCAGTCTGTGTCATGCTCTTTCTGCACCTGCCACCCCCTCCCCCTCCTCTAACTCACAGTCTCCTGAGTTTCCCTAACAGTCATTACTAATGCAGGCTGCCTGACCATGCCCCCTCGCACCCCACCATTTACTCTAGCATGTCTTCTCCACTCAGCCTCCCCTCACCCCACCATTTATCCCTATACCTTATTGCCCTTCTTCCCCCACCCTTCACCTCCACCGCATTACATACCTCTCTCTCGAACCTCCTTTCTTCACCCCACTGCCAGCTATCCCCGTCCCTCTGAACTACTGACAAGGCACTCTGTGGCTGCTTATTCACCCCCCAACCCTCTTCAAGTGTTTTTCTTGTTATATTAACTTGTACCTAGGTTTTGAGTTAGTCTGTAAACTCTAAATCCAAGCTGTACCGTTCATTGTAATGTACCTTTGCTTTCTCCTATTGTTCTTTGTTGTGCAGTCTATGATGTTGAACCTTTCTAAAAGAGTTTGTGCTCAAAGATCTTTCCCAAATCACTAAAAAAAATAGAAATTCCATTTTGTCTATCCTGCACATCTCCAGCTCACCATCAGAGGGGAACAGAGGTCTTTTGAGAATGTGGAGCAAGCCCATCAAGAACATTATGCCTTGCTTCCTGATCTTTTCAGAGTTCCATGAGCTCTTTTGTTGGCTCTATCTGGGCGGCTTGCTAACTTTTGTGGAGCCTGGCATCTAGCTGCTATCTGATTATTGCTACATTTAATGCATCCTGCTGGTACTGATAAATATAGTGTTCATCCCCCCTTCGAGACAACTAGTTCGCTTCATTTTTCCTGAATGGTGAACTAACTCCTGAGGTGTGCCCTGGGTCCTGGTTCTACTGTTGAGCTCAATGCTGATTGCAGGATGCGAGTTAATATACCATAGTCTTACTATCATTCTTTGTTCTTCTGCATCTTTCAATCTTGCTTTAGCACATACACTAATGTAAAATGCCAAAGTTGGAGTTACCCCTGCAGTTCCCCACTAGTCCCCAGTTTTCCCCCAGGTACCCAGCTAAGGTGCCCAGTGCACTAAATTCTTGTAAAAAAAAAATCAGATTTAATATTCAGTACAAGCAACAATGGCCAGGATGGAATGTTGTGCTGAGCTGCTCATGCACAACATTCAACTCCAGCCATTTCAAAAGGAGAAGGTTTAGTTTTAAAATTATTAGTTCAGTTAGAGATCCTGGTAGCTGTGGAGGGGAGAGGATGCAGCAGGTCTGTGGGAACTATAAAAGGGCTTACCTGGTGTTGAAGCCATGCCTCCAGGCTTGCTTGCATGCCTGCTCCTTCTCCAGCTGCTGAAGACTGCCCAGAAGCTGTACATCATGGTCGGTAGTGCCATCGGAGCAGCACAAGAAGAAAAAAGGCATCCGGTGTGGCCCTTGGGCTAAGAGCCCCATTCGTTTATTTATTTTATTTAATTGTTAAAAGTTTCTCAGTCCCCCGTTGGTGGCTAGCAAGAGCCACATCGCCAATTTCCCTGTCGGCCTTCCTGAGGCCCCCTGAACATCCACCGCACTGCCTGCATTGTTCCCTCCCTCTGCAGCTGTACCTCTCACCTCCCTCCTGCTGTGCAAGTCCTGGTGGTGTGGTGAGTTGGTGGCAGCACTCCGTTTCATGCTGTCCACCCTATAGGAAAGACTGTGTTGTTTTCTATTTATTTTAAAAGTGCGCAATAGGCACAGAGGAAAGTGGCTGAATGTGCGAGAAGATAGGCCCAGTAGGACCCCTATTAAATATTAAAAAGTGGGTGGGATGTAGCAATGCCCACAGGAGGGGCTATCCAGCGAGGCCAGAGTAAAGGCCTAATAAATATTCATAAGAGGGTCTGGAATAGGGAGAGATAAAGGGGACTGAGTGGCAGCAGGCTGGAATAGAGCCTGTAAGATTTAAAGGGTCCCAGCTTAGAGTCAGCCCAGGAGTCTTAAAAGGGCAAGTCAGGCCCTGTAATAATTAGGGCACAAGGCCCAGTAAAGAGAAGGGCACCAGGCCCTGTAGTAATTAGGGCACAAGGCCCAGAAAAGAAAGGGCACCAGGCCAAGTGGTACTAAGGGCACCAGGCCCAGTAAAGAAAGGGCACTAGGCCCAGTAAGCTGAGGGCATCCAGGCCCGTAGTGTGTAGGGCACCAAGCCCAGTAAAGTGAGGGCACCAGGCCCAGTGGTACTAAGGGCACCATGCCCAGTGGTTATTAGGGCAACAATCCCAGTACAGTTGGGGCACCAGGCCCAGCAGGAGTAAAGTAAGGGCACACTTAGGCCCACTGCTTCATCAGATCTAAAAAGGGTAAGTTAGGCCCAAGTCTATGAATCTAATTTAGGCCCACCTGTGTGATAGTGGCCCAGCGATAGAAGCAACCCCAGGTATAATAAGAGCCTAGCTAGCCATGTAAGCCCACCAGTGTTACAGGGGCCTGGTCACACATCTTTTGTAGAACCTTCCAGAGAGCCTATTCCTCACTGTAGTGTTTCCACAGTAACAGGAGAATCTGATTTAGCTAAAGGACCCCATTATAGTTAGGTCCACCAGAGCTAGGGTTGAATCAGTACAATAAATTGCTGGTTTATTTACTGTGCTCTGGATAATAAGATTGTATATTTATTAACCACTACAGTAGGAATTGAGACTTTGTTTGCATTTACCTGCATTATTATTCATCCTACGAACATTATTGAGTGTGAGAACTGTCTTGCATTGCTTTGTACCAGCATTTCAGTGCTGGAAAACCACCTGAATCAGTCTTCAACAATCTTCGGAGTCACTTCACCCAGGTGCTAACCCCGTTGGTCTTCACCTACTCTTTAGGAATCATCCTCCAGTGTATCCAGAAGCAGCCAAAAGCAACTCTACAAATAATAATAATAATATTAATACTAATAAGCTTTATTTCACATAAGGGCCTTTCAAATATCAAGGCACTTTACAAAAGATAAAACCAGAGTAATAAAATCAGTAAATACAATACAAGATAGTAACAAAAGTCTGATGAGGTTCTTTCATTCAATACCATTAAAGGCCTGGCACCATAAGAAAGTCTTCAATGCCTGTTTAAAACCTCCCCACAGTCGTGCATTCCCGCAGCCGATGGGGTAGAGAATTCCAGAGGGCAGGGGCCACATACATGAATGCGCGGGCCCCGGAAGACTTCAAAGACACCCTTGGATTCTCCAGCAACCCCTCGTCGGCCAAACAGAGCTGTCACTCAGGGCAATAGGGAACAAGAAGCTCTTTCAAGTAGTCAGGGCCAAGTCCATGTACGGCTTTTTAAGTCAATAAACCAACTTTAAAGGTGATCCACCACTGAATCGGCAGCCATTGCAGAGTGTGCAGCACAGGATTAATATGAGAACTTCGAGAAGTCCCCATCAAGAATCATGCTGCCGCATTCTGCACTAGCGCAGGCAGCAGATATCAACCCCAGGAAGCCCTAAGTACAGGGAGTTGCAGTAATCAAGGTGCGAGGTCACAAAGGCATGGACCAATATAGGTAGATCCCCGGACGGAACAAGGTGCTTGATCCTGGCAATGTTCCTAAGATAGTAGAAGGATGACTTCATGACTGCTGACACCTGTGATCATAAAGTCATCCTGTTGTCAAGCATCACCCCCAGGTCCCGCACCCATTCAGAGGTAAGGATTTGGGTGCCCCCCAGATAAATTCCAGAGGGTTGACCAGTCCTCAACCCCTCTATCCAATGATCCAGGTCCACAACCATCACCTCAGTCTTTTCCGCATTCTACTTTTATCAGCTTAAATTCATCCAGTCCTGGATTTCAGCAAGGCAGTTGTTAAATACCGAGAGAGCACTATACTGGTCAGGTGCAAAAGACAGGTAGAGCTGGGTATCATCAGCATAGCAGTGAAACCTCAGCCCATACCATCTTACAATGTCTCCAAGGGGCAGCATATACAATGCAAACTACATGGGGGACAGCACTGAGCCCTGAAGAACCCCACATGACAGAGATAATGGGTCTGAAGAAAAAATCCCAGACACCACTCTCTGAGTTCTGCCTGTGAGGAAGGATGTAAACCACCTGAGAACCTTACACGTCAGTCCACAGATGGACCTCAAATGCTCAAGCAACAGACCATGGTCAACAATGTCGAAGGCTGAAGAGAGATCAAGGAGCACCAGAATGGAACAGCATCTCCGATCTCTCACCATCAGGAGATGATTTAGCACCCAAACCAGCATGGTCGCGGTAATATGCCTTTTTCAAAAAATGGACTGGAGAGGTTCGTATATGTTATGGATGGTTAAGTGGTTCACCAATTGTACCGCCACTACTTTCTCAATAACCTTCCCTATAAAGAGGAGGTTTGAGAGTGGTCTGCAGTTGGCCAGAGAGTCTGGGTCCAATGCAGCTTTCTTCAGGAGGGGTGTTACCACCACCTCCTTCAGGGAGCTTGAGAACTCACCCAAATCAAGGGAGCACCAGACTACCTGTGCCAGGACTGGGCCAATAATATCACAACATCCCATAATCAGGGAGGTTGGACCTGGGTCCAAACTACAGCACATAGGGTGCATACTCTGGGAAATTCTCATGACATCCATGAACTCTGGCAGGTGAAAGGAGCTCCAGGAAACATGAGGTGGAGTGACTAAGCACTGATCACCGACATTCCCCACAGAGCGAGTCAAAAGGATCTCTGACCTGATGTCAGCCACCTTATTCTCAAAGAATCGAGCAAGCTCATCGCACTCCACTTGCGAAAAAGGTCTTCGGAGCTGCAGACAGGATGGGTTGCACAACCTGTCCACAGTTTGGAAGAGCTGAACTGGTCAATTCTGAGTGGCAGCAATCTCCCTGGACAGGAATTCTGCCTTCTTATGGGAGATCGCTGATTGGTAGTCCTGATAATGCTCTACCATTCTAAGGTGGTCAACCACCAGGACGGATTTCCACCAATGTCACTCTAACCTACGTCCTAGTTGTGTCAATTCTCTCTAGGACCCATCAAACCAAGGGGCCCGAGGGTGAAGGGGGAAAGAACGAACACGGACAGGAGCAATCGAGTCCAGCATCATGGAGACAGCCTTATTATAAGCCAAAACCAAGTTCTCTGGACTCGTGCTGGCCACAGGAAACTCTGAGAGGTCAATCACCACCATCAGGCCTTCAGGGATCACCTCCCATAAAGGGCGATAACTGGCCATCTCCACAGGGTCAGGCCTACAGAGGGGGGCACAAAAGTTAAACCTCACGGTGTAATGATCGGACCAACCGACAGGTTCCACCCCCAAATCAGAGGCCTCAATCCCCAGGAGAAAAACCAAATCCAGAAAGTGACCTGTGTTTATGGGTGGCAGAGGTAACAATCTGTGTAAGGCCCAGTGATGTTATCAGCTGGAGGAAGTGCTGTCTAAAACACGAGAGTTTGTCGTTGACTCAGGCATTAAAATAGCCCTGAAACATCAGTCTGGATGACTCCAGTGCCATGCTGACCACGAAGTCCGCTACTTCCTGTAGGAATTGCCTCTTGTCCCTGGGTGGACGGTAGAAAAGAGCTATCCTACAACCTACACCTGCCACCATGGTACACTCAAAGGGTCAGTGGGGGGACCACATCAGTGGCAGGGGCAAAATAAGGGTGGAGGGGGACAGGGCGGAAGGGAAAATGTTAGGGAGAGGATCATGGAGTGTAACAACTGTGGAGCAGCGGTGCTCATGAGTACCTTGTGGAGGTTGGGGGACTGCCCAGTTTGTCGGAGGCTGAGGAGGCTGGAAACTGAGCTGACAAGGCTAAGTATGGAGGTAAATTGGACAAGGAGGGATATGGAAAAGAAAACCACTAGAATTGTTCAGGAGGAGAGTAGGAGGCCTCAGGACAGAAGGATGAAGGAAGGAGGAGAGAGCAGGTCACCCTGGGGGGAAAGGGTGCCAGGATAGGAGGCAGGGGTACAATGGAAAAGAGTGCAACTGAAAGGGGGAATAGATACACATCAGGCTCAAATACGTATTGGATCTTTGATGATGATGGATGATGGAACAGGAGGAGGAAGTTGTAGGGAGTAGGAACGTGGTAGGAGGTCCATGGCTGAAGGGGGCCTTGACAGGAGAGTACAGGAGGAGAGCAACAAAGGAAGAACCCTGGAACTAAGTAAGAAAAATGAGGGGAGACCAAGGGAAACAGGAAAGGGTGGAGTACTGGACAAGGTCAAGGAAGAATGGAGGGACCATCTAGGCATGGAGGGAGCACAGAGTACAGTAGTCATGGGAGAGAAAAAATCAGCAAACAGGGGAGAGAGGAGGATACCTATGCCTCACGGGCAGAGAGGGAGTCACATGTTGGGGGAGGCATGCTGAAAGGCTGGGGCGGGGGGGGGTCGGTGGGAAGTGAGCTGGTTAAGAATAAGAGAAGGCACTGGGGACACTGTGGCTTAGGTGGAATCAGAGGGGACTCAGGAAGGGGAAGGTGTGCAAGGAATAGGGGAAGGAAAGGACAAGGAGGTTGAGGGGCATGCAGTAAGGACAAGAGGCCAGAGGGAGGGGAGAAGGATCAGGGTAGGGGTCCGGGGGCAATGCAACGCTGGGGTGAGTAGACAACACAAGGGCAACTATGGGAAGGAGAGTAATGCCACAGGTAAACAAGAATGAGGAGGGGGTCAAGGTGCTACTGGTGGGTGCCTCAAACCTAAAGGGGGTCAAGTGGGGTGGCAGGAAAAGAGGAATATGGGTTGAATGCTTGCCTGGGATGAGTTTATTGGAGGTTGTACACCATATTCCATCTTGGAGTGGGGACCAGGACAGGAATTCACAACTTGTGTTCCACCTGGGGACCAACGACCTGGCAGGTAATAGTTTCATGGAGGTGCAAGCAAGACTTAGGGCCCTAGCTAGATTCTGTGGAAGGCTGAACTTCAGATCTTTAACCTTCTCACAGGTTTTGCAGTTAATGAGAGCTAGTACCAAAAGGAAGCAAAGAATATGGAAGCTTAACAGCTGACTAGTGGAATGGTGTGTAGAGACGGGGTATGGGATGATAGGGGACTGGACTATGAAAACCTCTTTTCTGCAGACAGGTTACACCTCAACAGAGAGGGGGCAGCCATTCTGAAGTGTCAGCTGGGCGAGTTTTTCAAAAAAGAATTTAAGTTAAGTTTACACTGAGCAAGGCGGGGGGGCCTGGACATAAATCCACACCATACCAAGAACGAGTCATCGACTTTAGGTCCTCTGGAAAGACTGATGCACGAGATGCATCCAAGGGGGGGGGGGTAAGTTGGTGGAAGGAATTGGTAGTAAATGCCAGTAGTCTGGTATATAAGATGGAGGAACTGATGGCCATCATCGAGCACGACAAGTTAGACATCACAGCAGTAACTGAAACTTGGTGGACGGACCACCACACGTGGGAGACAGCTATACTAGGCTTCAGGCTGTTTAGGAGAGACAGGAAGGGGGGGTAGACACTTACATCAAAGAGGATATACAGGTGTCAGGGGGACAGGAGGGTGACGGGATAATGGAACTTCTATGGGTGAAGCTATGCAGGCAAGCAGGGGAATACCTGAGACTGGGAGTCGTATATAGACCACCATCGCAAGAAGAAGATCAGGACAGGGGGATGCTGCAGGATATTGAAAGAATGGCCCTCAAGGGGGACGCACTATTGGTAGGTGACCTCAACTTACCAGATGCGGACTGGACCATCTCTGAGGCAGCTTCAGTAAGAAGTAGTGAGATAGTGGATGGGCTAAGTGGGTGTTCCTGAAACAACTGACTGTGGAGCCTACAAGGGGGACAATCTGCTAGATGTGGTCTTGATGAATGGGAGAATGTGGAGGAGGTGGTGATAGAGGAAAAACTAGGGAAACGTACCACAGGATTGTTGGGTTCAAGGTGAGGGCAGAGAGGACCAGGACTTGAACCAGCACAATGGTGCTGGACTTTCGGCGGGCAGATTTTGACAAATTAAGAAGGCTGGTAAGGGAGGTGTTGAAAGGATTAGGAGATATAAGGAACACAGACAAACTATGAGTAGCTATCAGGGACCAGATCTGAGAGGCCACACAGGCATCCATCAAAATTGTCAGGAAAGGGTCTAGAAGAAGGAAACCACTTTGGTTCAGTAGGGATGTAGCAAGGGCAGTAGGGGATAGGTGGAGGGTGTTCAGGAGATACAAGAATACTCAGGGGAAGGGGGACAGGGGGGCTTACAGGGAGATGAGATGTCTAGCGGGTAAAGTCATTACAAGGGCTAAGGATGAAACTGAGGAAAGAATAATGAAACAGGCCAGGAGAGGGAAGAAGATTTTTTAGATACATGGGGGAGAGGAGGAAGGCCAGGCAGGGGATTGAAAGGCTGAGGGGGGAAGGAGAAGAACACTTGGTAGGGGACAGGGAGAAGGCAGAAGACCTGAACAGGTATTTCTGCTCTGTATTTATGGGGGTGGTAGAGAGACGAAGTTGGAAAAGAAAGGGGGGGAGCACTCGAATGGTATCGTATCCCTTCACCATGGAGGGAGTTAGGGAGAAACTGGCCAAGGTGGACAAGGCCATGGGGCCAGATGGCCTGCATAGAGGGGTGATTTGGGAATGAAGAGAGGAGTTGGCTGCCCCACCAGCAAGGCTGTTCAGCATGTCCCTGGACACCGGTAGAGTCTCCGAGGACTGAAAAAAGGCAACGGTGGTTCCAATCCACAAGGGGGAAGCAGGGAGTGGTAGTAAAACTACTGCCCCATCAGCCTAACTGCAGTGGTAGGGAAGGTCATGGAGGCACTCATTGGTGAAAGGTTAACGGAGTACCTGGAGGTGAATGGTCTGCTAGATAATAAATAGCACAAGTCCACTAGGGGCAAGTCATGCCAGTGCAATTTGATCTAATTTTTTGACTTGGTGATGCAGGTAGTTTACCAGGGGAGTGCAGTGGACATGGCCTATTTGGATTTTAGTAAGGCCTTCAACACCATACCCCATGGGAGGCTGGTCAACAAATTGGATATCATGGGGGTAGGGGCCATAATAACAAGATGGGTGGAGAACTGGTTGGCAGATAGGAGTCAGAGACTGGTGGTGAATGGGGTGCACTCGGGTTGGGCAGGTGAGGATTGGAGTTCTCCAGGGATCAATGCTGGGACCCCTCCTGTTCAACATCTATGTTCAAGACATCGCAGAAGGCCTGAAAGGGAGGTTGACTCTCTTTGCAGATGACACGAAACTCCGTAATAGACTTGACTCCCCCGGGGGGGTGGAGGACATGAGAAGGGAACTGAGAGTACTAGAGGAGTGAGCAGAGACCTGGCAGCAAGAAGTGTGCTGTTATGCACCTGGGACACAGGAATCAGAGGGCCGAGTACATGCTGGGAGGGGAGATAAGGTGACAGAGGATGAGAGGGATCTGGAGGTAATAGTCTCCAGTAACCTCAAGGTAGGGAAGCAATGCTCAAGGGTGGTGGGGAAGGTATATTGGATGCTGGCAAGCATTGGCAGGGGGCTCACAAGCAGGCATAGGAAGGTCCTGGTGCCAATGTATCAAGCCATGGTGAGGCCACACCTCGAGTATGGAGTTCAGTTTTGGAGGCCTTACCTGTGCAAGGATATAGTCTTGATCAAAAGGGTTCAGTGAAGGGTGATCAAGATGGTGCAGGGGATGAATGGCAAACCAAACAAACAGAGGTGCAGAGAGTTGGGGCTGTATACCCTGGAGACCAGGAGGGAGAGGGGTGACATGATCGAGACCTTTAAGTACATCAAAGGGATGAATAAGGGAGGCACTGGGAAGCTATTCCAGAAAAGGGAAGGAAACATAACAAGGGTGCATGTACCCAGAATCCAGGGAGGGGGGCACTTCAGGGGCAATGTGAGAGGTCAATTTTTCATAGACAGGGTGGTGGAGAAGTGGAATGGGCTTCCGGAGGAGGAGGAGGTGGTGAACTCAGAGACCATAGAGGGATTCAAGACAGCTTGGGACAGACACTTGGGGCTTAGGGGAAGGAGGGGGTGCCTTAAGTTGCGGTTGGTTGGGATAGTGGGGTAAGGGGAAGACTAGATGGGCCGTGAGGTCCTTTTCTGCCATCACCTTCTATGATTCTATGATTGTATTTGCGATTTTTATTTGACAGGGTTGCATAACTAATTGCTATGTTAATTTGGGAATTTCTTAAATGACAGTTTATTGGGTGTTTGTTGTTTTCATATGATCTCTATTGGGCACAAATAATGATATATCGTGTATTTACAACCCTTTATTTGAAGGGAATACATGACTAATGGTTAAGTTAATTTTGGGAACTTTTCATATGATAGCTTATTGTGAGTTCACTGTTTCCATATGTTGAGATATTCATGGGAATGTTTCTGGTTAGAGCTTTCTCATGGGTAGCTTTGTATTATTGAGATATTGTGGTAATTGTTAGGAGTGGGGGTTGGGAAGGCTCTGGAGTAGATCCTCTTGGACACATCATGGGCCTGAGCTCTTCTGGAGTGTGGTCCTTTGGGCCAGGGGTGGATAACTATTATAGATTGTTTTTATTGGGTTGGGGTATTTTGGGGGAAGAGGGGATGGAGGGGGGCTGTTTCGGGGTCCCTTTGACTTGGGTGTTATTAATTTATTCTTTGAGCTGTTATTTGATGTTCCATTTGTATATCTATTCAATACTGAGGGGTGGGGTTATGTGGGGGGTTTGGTACAGAGGGAGGGACCGAGCACAGCTGGCTGGAGCCCTGATGGTGCGGTATCACTTGGCGTTTAGCACTCATGTTTGGCAGGAGGTGTTTTTCCTTTATTTCCTTTACTAATTCTATTAATTATGGATACACATTTTAAGTTTTTGTTTTGGAATATTAAAGAGGCTCATGATAAGAGGAAGCTCGCTTTTGTCCTGAAGCAGCTGAAAAAACTCCAACCGAGGATAGTCTTCCTCCAGGAGACTCATCTGTAGAGAGAGAGAGGAGATTTTATTTTTCCATAGGGACTGTGTGGAACAAGTTTTTGAAGTGGGTTGCAGTAAAAGAAAGCAAGCAGGGGCCATTTTGATTGACAGACAGACTCCATTTGGGCTCCTTCAGGAGCATTGGGACCCCGAAGGGAAGATTATTTACTTCTACATGGACTCCTGGGCTTATCAGGAGTATTATTGGGTACAGTCTATGGCCCCAACTCGGACGCAACACAATTCTTTTCTGATTTATTGACCCACCTCAAGCCTTACACTCATTTACCTATTTTCTTGGGGGGGGGAGACAGAAATTTGATCCTCCAACCAGATTTGGACCATTCAGGTCATTCTAGATTAGGTCTCTCCCTGGGCCAACAGGAGTTAAGAGAGTTCATGGACAGTTTGAGTCTGATAGACCTCTGGCAAACATTACATCTGCCTGCACATCAGTATACTTTTCCTTCTACCCCACATGTGACATATTCCCATATTGATTTCTTCCTGTTTAGTAAGCGACACACGACAGGACTCTTGTTCTGCTCTTTCCAGCCTACGGTCATTTCAGGCCATCACCCCGTGATGATGGATCTTAATATTTGGGGACTGGAGGAGCAGGACAAGATCTGATGTCTTAATCCCCTCCTTCTTAAGGACTCAACCTCCTGCCTGACTATTGGTAATTACTCACGTAATTTTTGTCCAAGAAAATGAGGGGTGAGTGCTAACCCTGGACATTTTATGGGCCGCAGCTAAATGTGCAATACGGGGAGAATGCATTAGATTAGCCACCTCGGCTAAAAAAAGTTTCACTCAACAGCAAGATGATCTATTTGCTTGGACCTGTAAATTGGAACACTCTCTCTCTTCTCCAAAATGGATGCTGCCTTTTGGGCCCGTTTGAACATTCTAAGGACCCAATATTATTGGATACTGGTGGAAAAGACAGAATATGCCTTACAGTGAATGAAGATTCACTACCTTAAATCAGGTGAAAGAGCCAGGAAGCGTCTTGCTCTGCGATTGCAACATTTGGATACTGTCAGAACCATACCCAGTTTCCAGCCCACCACCGAGGAACCAGTCCTCACCTGTCCATGGGACTCAGTGGAGGCCTTCCAGAAATATTATAGCTCACTCTACAGTCAGTATTCCTTTCCTCCAGATCTCACTGAGAGGATTGCAGCTTTCCTGGACTCACTCACCCTTCCTAATTTAACAACTCAACAACAGGATCTCCTAAAAGCTCTCATAACTCTCTCAGAGGTACACCAATTGTTTGAGCACCTACTGAAGGAGAAGGCTCTGGGACCAGATGGGTTCCTTAGTATTTTTTATGTAATGTAAATAGATATTTTGGTTCCCTTCCTTGCCCACCTTTTTAATTATTTGCTCTCCTCTGGTCTCTTGGACCATTCTCTCACACAGGCCTGGATCTCCCTTATTCTTAAGTCAGGGAAGAATGAGCTGCTTCCGGGCAGTTATCATCCTACCTTCCTTCTCAATTCCAATCTTAATATACTGTTACAGTTCTTGCCAACCATCTAGTCAAGTCATGTCAAGTCACTTTTATTTAAAAAATGCTGTTCTGAAAAAGACCATAGCGCTGTACATAATTAAAATTATGCAAACAAAATTAAAACAGGACTAAAATAAAGACAGCAATATATCAAAGATAAAAAACACTAAGCTAGCTAATATTAAAATCTGGATAAGCTAAGCATCTTTTCCAAGTGTGGGATGGTCTTAGTTCCCCTGAGCAGGTTGGTTTCATGTCAGGGAGACATTCTAGTGATCATGTTTGGAAGCTGCTCTACCATATCTCTGCAACTGGGGAGAGCAATATTCCAGCAGTTTTGGTTTCCCTGGACATGGAGAAGGCTTTTGATAGGGTGTCCTGGTCTTTTCTGTTTGCAACCCTCCACAAATTAGTGTTTCTCCTGACTTTTTGTAACTGGATAAAAATTTTGCACTCCAACCCTACTGCTAGAATAAGATGTAATGGGGTCTCATCTGCCCCTATAATTCTTCAACACGAGACAAGGCAGGGGTGTCCGCTATCCCTCTTCTTGTTTAATTTGCATCTGGACCCTCTCCTCCATAGGATTAAACAGAACCTAGAGATCAGAGGGATTTTGATTGGAGATTCCAGATACACTGTGTACGCCTTCTTCTGCATGTTGAGTCCCCCTTGGTGTCAATCCCTGCAGCTTTACGGGAAATTGAAAACGTCTCCGAACTGGCAGGCTATAAGCTCAATTTAGAGAAAACCCAAGTGCTCCTTCTGAATGTTCATGTCCCCCAACAACAAATTCTAGATATGGGCCTCTCCTGGGAATCCAAGTATATCACCAACTTAGGGCTTCGTATCTCCCAATCCCTCTCTGAGCTCCAGAAGCTTAATTTGGTCCCCCTGCTCCAGAATATCAAGGATGATCTACATAGATGGTTGTCCTTCCCCTTTGCCTCTGGGGAAGAGTCAGTATTGTAAAAATTAATATTCTATCCCATATCCTTTACCACCAGGGCATGTTAGGCCTTTTTCTTCCAAAGGTTTTGTTTACCCAGCTCCAGAGTCTCTTGACAGATTTCTTATGGAAGAAGGGGGCAGCCATCCTGCATATAGGATCGTTTGCCTCCCTTGGGGAAGCCTGATCTGCAGAATAGTTCCTGAGGACACGGCAGTCTGGGCATAACCAGACCAAGCCTTTTCCTGTTTGCCAAAGATTATAGCAGATGGGGGGGGGGGGACTGCATGCACAGACGTGCCCCAAGATTAAATAAAAAAAGGACTGCACCCTTCTAATTGCAGTTTACAGCCTAGCTATCAGCTGGCAATTTCTAAAATAAAACTGGAGTTACCAATATAAGGGGAAATTTAGACTGTGAGCTCTATGGTGTTGTGTCCCTTCCCATACTACTATGAAGGTAGATGCTATTTACATCTCAGAGGAGGCACTTAATCCTGTGATCAAAAGCTCCATAGGCCATATCTCCAGCCCCATCAGGGCTACCAGCCCTTGTACCTGTAATAACCTGGGTCTACCTTTAAAACATGTAGCCAGGCAGCACCATCCGACTAGTCTGTCGTCTTAGAGAGCACAGGCCCATGCGTAGCCCAACCTCCGATTCCGATGGCGCCTGTAAAATACTTCCCACTTACACATACCATACCCTGGAATCGACTTTAATCACAGCAATTTATACTGTTTACCTGCTGCCCCAGCTCTCCCCCATATTAAACTACCCACAAGTAATTGGCTTCAGCCCGGAGATCAGTGTGCCCTGAAGGGGCATTAGTCCCAGTGTCTCGTGATCTCGTGGGCACAAATCATAAATTAAACACCCCAGCCCAGGCAATGTCCTTGTACCCCATATAATCCTTGCTGCACAAGGCTTAAATACAGAGGCACTGCTTATCTAAATGGCACCAGATGCTGCTGCTGCTCCACTCATGGATCTTGGTTACTTGATAGCACTGCTTCAGCAGCCTGGTCTCCTTCGCGGTCTTCAGGTGCTGCGCCTGGGAGATGCTGTTCCTTCTGCAGTTCCTTGCCATCATTACCTTTCACCGCCGCCTCATCCACTGTAGTACTGCTAGCCAAGGGAGCTGCTTCCTCCATGTAGATTCCTTCTTCAGAGTGGGCATTGGGGGAAGGCGAGGGGAACCTCAGTGCCTGGTAGGGATTGCGGGTCATGTATCGCACCAGGACCATACTTTCACTACGTTGTACCTCCTGATCTGTTTTCTTGGAGTACAGGCTGGTTCTAAGATGGGGATGTTCTCTACACCTGTGGCTGTCTCTTGCTGTTCTTTTCCTACTTCTGCGAGGGAGGCCAGTGGAAGTCTCAGGCTGCATTTTGGGGTCTGTCACCATCTCTTCTTGTTCAGAAGGGTCTGGGCAAGTGGAAAGGCTAGGCGATTCACCCAGGTGCCTGTTCAAAAAATCATCCAGGGCTACCGGAGTTTCAGAGAGGAGTGGGGGTCCCATTGTGCCCTATACGCATTGTAGATGGGTACCTTAAAGAATACTGAATCCCCAGTTTTTGCATTTTGTGACGCAGAGGGGTATATTCTCTTCTCTTATTTGATAACTCCCTGGAGAAATCTTGATATATCGATATCGAGTACCCCTGCCAGCTTAAATGGCCCACATCTCTGGCACGCTGTAGTAATGCTTGCTGTGTGTTATATGATAGCAATTTAAACAAAATAGCCCTTGGCTTGCCCCCTTTAACCGGCACTGGGATAGCAGTTCTGTGTGCACATTCTATCTCTAGATGGAAGTCTGCTTGTAGGCCTAAGATCTCGGGAAGGGTTTGTTGGAGAAACTTAGCAGTATCTCTTTTCTCCACACCCTCTGGAAACCTTATTACCCGTAGATTGTTCCTTCTGCTCCGATTTTCTAAATCATTGACTTTGGCCAAAAGCACACTTATTTTACCCTGCTAGTCCCTCTGTATTCCTTTAATGACCTCAATCTCCGAGTCTTGCGTCAGCGCTTGCTGTTCGATTTTTACTATCTGCCCTGTTAAATTTTTAATTGCTTCTGTGGTGTGATGCGATGCATCAGTTACTTCATCCATCCGATGAAGTAACTTCTCAAAGAGGGCACTGAAGTACGCTGAGTCGAGCGTTGGGCCCGGCACCTCCGCTATTCTGCAGGCCACAATACTGAAGAGGGTTTTTCTTACTTGTTCTCGGCTGTTTTACTTTTAAACATTTGCATTTATACACCCAGAGCCTATTTAGGTATCCCTCAGTTATTTCTCATGGTTCCAACCTCCGTAGATGTGGGTAAAAATGGATTCAAACGACTGCACGCAGCAGCTCCATAAAGTTAAGCTGACATTCTGTTCAGCAGGTAAGCCACGTCCCCTTTTATAAGCATATTAAGCAAGATAGACACTATTTCACTGAATTTGGTATGCTCCATAGTATGTATTTTACACCACAGAGACTGCACAGAATGTGACAGAGGGTCTCTAAAGCACATTCTTTGGCAATGTCCAAAAGTATGCCCCTTTTAGATGAGTATTCATATCTTGCTAGATCCCTTTTTAGGTTTAGACCCATATTTTGCCTTCCCCCCCAAACTTTTCTGATTGCTTACTTTCCAGAGGACCCTTTTAATCCTCATAAGGCCTTTATGGCCTTGATTTCAATCTCCGTCAAGTTGGTAGTCCTCCGCCAATGGATGGACAATACTGTCCCCTCATGCACTGAATGGCACCAGGAAATTCTACAAGCTTTGGCTACAGAACGAAATATTGCATCTCATCAGAATAGATACGAGAAATATCTGGCACGTTGGAGACCTTTAGAAGCCCTACTATCCTGATAGTTATATTTTTTAGCTTACTCCTAATTGGTGTTATTTGAGTTCCATAAAGTGTCTTTTGATGCTCGCCTCCTTTTCTTTGATTTTCTTAGGCTTTTCTGGTTTAGTTAGTTGTGCTCTAGGTAAGGTGAGACTGGGGAGGTGGGAAGATTGAGAGGGGGTGCTCCTGTGAGGTTAAGGGTCTTGTTATATGCAGTGTTTTTGTATCAATGTCCTTACTGTTTACTTTGTTCAAGTGTTTAAGTGTTTTTGTAACCTAGAAAGTTTTTCAATAAAGTTTATTAAATATGAAAAAAATATTCTAGATTATATTCTTGTTAATTGTTGATGGCAAGACTCATCAGTTTAGGGTCAATGGGACATGGAGATGAGGAGGAGGAGACATTGATGGGAGTCTAGTCAATGGAGGCTGTTCAGGGTCTGGCACTATGGGGGGGGAACCAACAACTGAAACACCGATGGTAGTGCTGATGATAGCATAGCCAAGGGCACTGACAGAGTTGGTGATAATGGCACATCAGTAGTAGATTCTGAAAGAACTATGACATCTTCTGATAAAGGACCTCTGCATTGACTGGCCTCAAAGGGGTTGTTGATTGAGGAACCATTAATGGTACTGTGCCCTACGGCACTTTCAGCTGTGAAGGTGGGGGAGGCAAGCCAGCACTCAACCCCAATCTTGGTGTTTGAGAGACAGTTAGGGGGCAGCAGACCCATGGTCGTAGCCAGGAATCCATCTTAATCAACTGACTTATGTCTTCTTGAAGGTGAACAGGAACGGTCTAGGGAAGAAGCCCTTTTTTTAATGCAGCTTCTCCTTCTTGTAGTGGTCTATTTTCTCCTGTGACTTAGAGGATTTGCTCTTTCTTTTTTTGCGTCAGTGATGGATGCCGTCGACCTCCCGGGAAAGACAGGTCAGTGGCAAACCAGGAGCAGATGTAGTTGATGGTGGTGAAGCTGCCTTCAATGCAACCTGTTTCTCCATTCTTTTCAGCTTTAGATGAATCTCTAAAGTCTTCTTGCAACATATCCTGGATGTCTGATTGAACTCGTAGCAAATTGAGCAAGACTTTAACATTGTGGTCTTTGCTGAGGCAATGGATATACATGCAGTGGTCATTATCTTTATAAATTTTAACATTGCCACAATGACAATTGCAGAATAACAGTTTCTTATCTGTCAACTTCGGCATAAAAGAAAAGTTAAAAATAACAAGCTTGAATTAGCAGCAACAGCAAAACTTTCCAACTTGACTGCATTCTTCAGCAACTGAGGTATGTTGGGGATGCCCTTTTTATACAGGTGTTGACAAGGTATGTTGACTGAACAGTCTCAGCCAGCAAAAGTTTCTGGGTCATCCTGACACCAACGACTTAGAGTTTTTCTAGCCCATAGAAGGGCAAAAAATGAACAGCAGCTCTAAACATACTGAGGCAGAGAGAGAGAGAGAGTGGAAGCAAGGAGCCCCTTATAAAAGATTAGCTTTTGCTTGCACAGAGTTACACACATGCACACCAGTGCTCCTGCAATGTAATAAGCATTCCTCCAAAAATTGTACCTCACAACCATCCAGAAAATGGTGCCTGCATCCCTCCTGAATTTTGTACATGGCGTGCTTCTTGAATTTTACACACTGCACCAAGTCCCCTCTCACAATTGGTGTCCTGCATCCCTGCATCCCCTTATTTTTGTACTGCACACCCTTTAAAAATTTGTGCTCACACTCGTTAAGTTTTGTGCTCCTACCCTCACAAATTAGCCTGCTCGCCCTTCACAAAATTTGTATGTGATACTATTCCCAAGATTTTCAGCCCACCCTCACCCCTCCTGAAACATGTCAATACTTTTCTGATTTTGTCACCCTGCACCATTTCCAAAATATGTGCCACACCCCTCCTGAAATTTGCTCCTCACAACCCTCCCAAAATTTACACCTTGTACCTTTCCCAAAACATTAGCCCATTATACATCCTCAAATTTGCACCATGCACAGCTCCCAAAATTATCTTCCTATACCCCTTCTGAAACTTAAACCTTACATCACCACCTGAAATTTGCAATCCTTACTGCTCCTGAACTTTGTGCCCTGCATTTCTCCTAAAAAAGTTTTATCTGCATCCCTCTCAGAATTTGTACCCTCATAAAGTCTGAGCTTGAACCTTTCACAAACTTAGCAGCCTGCACCTCTCATTTATGCCTCTCACACTCCCTAAGTTTGCACCACTTCTAACACTTTCACCAATCCCCAAATGTGTGCCCTGCGCTCCCTACCAAAACTTAAGTCTTGCACCCTCCCCAAATGCTCTTCCCACAACATGTCAACAATTAACAGTCTGCACTCCATTTTTACGTTTGCACCCTGCACCATTTCTAAAATCTGTGCACTCACATCCCTTTCCAGGTTTATGTTTCACTCCCCCTCTGAAAGTTTCCTCCTCTATACACCCTCCTTAAATTTGCAACCAGCATTACTCTTGAAATTTGTTCCATGCACCCCTCACAGAATTCTGGCCCCACATCCCCACAAGAATTGTTCTCCACACACATCCCAAAATTTTGGGAGCGGCATGAAGTGCCAGTGTCAGAAGCGATTTGGAGTCAACTTTCAAGAGGGATGCTGAGTGTATAACTCAGAAGAACTGTGGGGGTGCATAATTGAGGAGTGTTTTAAAATAATAAAATTCAGGCAGGTTCCTGAGCACAGATTTCAGGAAGGGTACAGAGTGCAATTTTCAGTAAAGATATTGGGAGGCAATTTCAAAAGTGAGACAAGGTACAGTATGTGCAATACAAGAGTGGTGCAATGTGCCAAATTCAGAAGGACGTGGATACAAATCATATGAGGGGTACAGGGTGCCACTTTGTGGAAGGGTGTAGGGTGCAGAGTTCTAAAGTGGTGCAGGGTGCAAAATTCAGCTGTGGTATGGGACATACATTTCAGTAGGTTTACTGTATGTGGCATACTTTATGGGATGGGTGTGGCTCACAACATTCAAGATGTGAAAGGTGCAAATCTTGGGATTAGTACTGGAAAAAATGTAGAAGCCAGTGTCATTCGGTGCTACTGACAATGAAGACAAGGCTGTGAGTGCCCTAGCTGACATCATATGACATCAGCAGCAGCTTTTTATTAAACCCAGTTTTCATAACAGGCACAGAAGTCAGTGTTACAAAAAGAAACATGGGAGCATGGAAATATTGCAGGCCATTAAGTCTGAACCTTTCTACCTACAGTATGTCCCCAGCAGCCTATTGCTGAGCATCTTAGTCTAATCTCCCAGATGTGAGCACTGACTTACTTGTAATGTTGCCCTCCTCCTCACTCCCTGATCCCCCAGTCACTATGATCCTCTACCTGTCCCATCCCACTTTAAACTCCTCAACAGTGTTGGATCTAACCAATGCAATCATCAGTCTGTTCCAGTTTTTCAGCACTCTCTTTATAAAGTAATATTTCCTTATTTCCCATTTAAATGTACCTCCTACCAGTCTGTACTCATTACCTCTGGTGCCTGATCCTTTATAACATACGAACAATGTTCACTGGTAACCTCTGTTGACACCATGAATATACTTGCAGTTCTCTGTCATATCACTCCTCTTTCATCTTGCCTCAAAACATGTTGAGGCTCCTCAACAGCCCTGTTACAACTTCCCCAGCATTCCCCACACCATTTTAGTGTCCCTTCTTTGGACCCACTCTAAGCAGTAATGGTCGTTCCTGAGGTGAGGGCTCCAAACCTGTGAACTGCACTCCAGGTACAGCAGGGGATCCTCTTCTACCTCATACTGGTGATGTGAGGTTGTGCACTGGTACATATTGCTATAGATGGGGGGGGGGTTGTGGAGCAGCAAGTTGACTGTGCTGCTGCTCCGCTCCTCGCCATGCTGGAAAAGCTGCGCTCAACAAGTTTATTTACTAAGAGTTTGCATAATTTTGATTTAATATTTGCTCACAGGAGCATTGAAATATAAGTGTTTACTCTTAAAATAAAAAATGAACTAAGCTTTGCATTAGTGATGCTTGTTTAGTTATTGGCATTTGGTGCCTTCTTGCTGTGGTGGATGTTAAATATCTTGGATTGATGTGGATCCTTTGGAGGAAAATATGGACACAAGATTAAGAAGTAAAGGGAGAAGAGGAGAACTGAACATTGAGAACTGAAAGCTGAAAGGAGCTGAAAGGACTTGAAGGGAATAGACCCGGATGGTACATATACACTGTTGATATTAATGGGCTTATCCTACTCCATCTAAAGGTATGCTAGCACTGCCTAATAACTTATTGGATATATAAAGACTTACATCAATTGAATATTCAAAATATTCACCTTGGTATGCTCAAAATACTAATGTGACAGAGTATAAAACATACCATACAGTTCTTACAGACCCTTAAGCTAGGAAAAACTATGTGCATTACAAGTTTTAATTATTCCCAAGCAACATTTTGCTAGTAAGATAAGGGGAAAATTCACCAAATGGCCAGAATTGTTCATGTATCCATGGTGGCAAAGAAGTCCTCTTACATGTGCTATGGCATTGCCATAGTACAGAGAAACTCAGAACTTTTGGCTTGCACCATATAGAGATTCTCAATATGGTATAACTGAGGCTGAATTGTTAACAAATATTATTATGAATATAAGTGATGAAGATACAGTTAAGAGGTTGGCAAACTACTGTCAGGCAATAGGGAAGATAAAGAAGAAAAAAGCAAAACCGGCTGGTTAAAGTAGCTAGGATAAATAAGGGAAAGTCATTTTGTATTCGTATTATATTAGATGAAATCAATTTGTTTGTTCTTTAAACTAGATAATGTACTCACCCACTATCTGGAAATGCACTTTATGTATTTATTGTATGTCTACACTGATGCTGAATGTTTTAAAAAAATGTTTGTAATAATTTGCTGAAATGTTGTATGGAATTTGTAATGGCTTTTAAGTCAAACAAATAAAAGACACTTGACTTAACTACTGGTGCTGTACCAATACAGAACAGCCTGAGGTCAGCCTTTGCATACGTCCTGTTACTCAGGGCTACTTGCTTGAGAAACATAGAAACATAGAAATTGTCTGCAGATAAGGACCGATGAGGCTATTACTAATGATGACCCCCAGGTCCATATCTTTAATACTCTGATTAATTCTGGCACCTCCTAATACTCAGTTTTGGCATTCTCATTTCTGGTATCCATGGCCTCACATTTTTTATGCACCTCCCCACAGTGGGTATACCAACCTTTATGAAGCTATGGGTGGAGGTGGAGTTACCCTCTATTTCAGTTCCCCCTTTCAGTTCTGTATTCCTCTGACCCTGCAGGGATGCTAGCATTTGGGACTAGGTCCCTGACGTGAGCTTCATCAGCACACACTTGTGATGCACAGCAAAGTGTGCCTACATCCCTGTGTCCCACATGCTCTGTCACTCATATACCTACATGTGGCAATAACGCCGTGGAATGTGGCTAATTCCCCCTATAGGAGGACGGCATCCACTAAGATGCTCACTCCATTTCCTTCCGAGCATGAGTCACTGTGTCACAATCGGTAGCCTTACTGCTGTGCCGATGGGCTGGCTTTGACCTTGCATTTCTTTGCATTGAATGGGAGTCACCGGATGCTAAACCATATCTCTAGCTTTGCTAGAGCACTCTTCAGCACCCTAAGACCTCCTCTGTGTTTACTCTACAACATAGCTTCATGTCATATGCCCAATACCCACTCCTATGTCACAAAGGGATATGTTGAAGAATGTTAGTCTGAGGACTAACCCCTGATGCAACCTACTTGTCATGTTTCTGAACCCTAAATGACTTCTGTTCACCACCACCATCTGAGTCTTATCATCTAGGCAGTTCCTAATTCAATTTACTTTTAAACTAAGCACTCTAGAAAAATTAATTTTAGTGTGATGCATATTGTGGGTCTGCTGTTGTTACCTGCAAATATCTTTCAATTGTAAATGTTGACATTCTCCCCTCTTTAAGGTAAATGATAAATACTGGGCCAAAAAATTTGAATGGTGGGAAATGTAGTCTCTTAGGCAGAAAGATCATTTGTACTAGTTGCCTGCCCTAGAAATGTTATCAACTTTTTAAACCACTTTTTTGTTTCTTCCTTTCAGTGGTATTCACTCTTAATGTGCCTTTTTTGTGAAATAACGTTTAGTAAGTTGTATTATTTTTTCCCCCTGATGTTTACAAACTCATGGCATGACGAACATTCCATGTCCGTTTTCAAAGTGCTTGCCTGATGCCATCTGGTCTCCACTTCTGGACACTAAAATGCCTATCCATCACTGATGTCATCTTCACAATACCTCAAACAACCTTGCAGAACAAGCACTACTAAGTACTAAGGTACCCAAACCATGCAAATAACTTAAAATTAAGTGTTTTGTGTTATGTCTGGTGTGACTAGAACCAGGTAAAACCTAATTTTACCTGACAGAACTGCTTCAGGTTTGACATAGGTATATAAGTTAGAAATGTTACAGGTTTGCTCAGCTGTAGTTACTAGCAAGACAATGAGCCTTTCACCTGTATTCTGTAATTCATTCATGCCCCAGGTTGGTAATGGCTGAAAGCTGTTATCATCTTATTGCTGTTTGGTGGTCTTTGTAAAATGAGATGAGGTGATCTTAATCCTGTTCATAGTAAGAAGGTGCCACACCGCAAAACCATCACCCCATCTGGCATTAATCCGCTCCCTTTTTTCAGTCTCACATAACAAGTTAAGGATTAAATGGAGTGGGGTTTCAACACTACTGTCCCACCTTTAAGGTGGTTCCTCCATAACATGCCGGATGCACACTGGAGTTAAAGTGTAGGGGAGCTTGCATTTTGACCACCCATTCTGTACCAGTGATGCAAAATATGTCCACAATTCCTCCAATCAACACTGCTTCACTCCAAAACCTTCCCTAGGCTCTATACTACAAAAACTGTAGACCCAGAGTCATTCTCTCATATCTGGGATGTGAGCTACGATTTCAACTGTTGATTAATGTAATTCATTGTAGAATAATTTAATATTTTTTACTACTAGATAATAAGAGACTCATCAGAAACTACAAATGGGGATTCCTGCAGTACATACAGCACCACCTACCAGAATTAAGTGCAGTATCACAGTTATATCTTGCAAAATACAACAGGAATCAATGTAATCCAGTGGAATTTACCTCAATTTGTCATGCAGGAAACTGTGATGTCTAATTAACAATTGAGGGAATGCTCCTGGTCAATTGAAGCACTCCATTCCTTTGCACATTAGACATTCTTATTCTATGAAGAGTGTGTCACGTGAAGCTGCCTGGGAAATGGGCACATTCCAGTAAGAGCTGTCATGAAATAGCAATAAATATAAATTTACATCCAATAAAGTGACAAATACATTTGGTGAAATTACATTTTCCTATTTGACAAATAAATACTGGTGCACATTGGACACTCAGGAATTACAAATGGTGAAATCTCCTAAGTAATTTTAAATGGTTACAAAACAAAAATAAACATCTGTTGCCAATGTGTCAAATAACTCAGTTTTCCTAGATATTAATTGAACTGAGCCATGGAAACATGTTGACATTATGTGCAATTTATGTGTTTGTGCAGATGCTGTAAATATGTCTGTATCTGGTATAGTTAGGTGTATTATAGAAGGATTTTATATTATTGTCTTAGTCTGTATTTCTCTACTGTGCCTAAACAGGACTACCTTGAAAACAGGACCTTCGGGACCTAATGATGTGTATTCCAACTCCTGTATAAAAATAAAGAATTTACTGCTACTACTACAACAAAATGAATTTATTCTTGATAAAGCTTGATCAATAATGTATTAATACTGCCACTGTGACAACTCATACTATTGTAAGAGTGGTCTGCCATTCATAGGGTACCAGAACTGTTCACCTTCGGTTAGTATTTTTTGTACTCTAAGAACTCATGTGAGACCACTCTTACAACTGTAAGAATTCTCTCAGTGGTGGTATTAACATACATTAAAGTGCTTCATCCTGGTGGGTGACACTGTATAAATGTCTATTATTGGATGTCATATCTGGATGAGATTGCACATTTAAAACTTTATAGACACAGAAAGATCTTTTAGGAATTATTATGTCTAGCGTCTGAGTTTCCATCAAAATGTTATGGAATTTTGTGACATCTTTCAAGCAGCAACTGTGGTATGACATGTGCTATTTATTGTCTGTGAAACAAACCAGCTAATTTTCAGTTGCAAACTACAGTACCTTTGAAGGCCCTTCAGATCTGATGTGTGAAGGATTACTAATATTGGTGAAACACCTTGAGACTCAACACTTGTAGCGAGTTCTTGTCAAAAGATCTTTTTTTTTCCAAATGTAACCAGAAGTATCAGCTAGGTTTCCATAAATAGAACTTTCTAAAATTTCTTTTTATGGCATTCATAGCACTCGGCTACCTCACAGATGAATCAAAGAAGCATTAGCAAAATCAAAAACACCATCTAACAAATTGTAGAACCAACCCAGGGTGTTATTAGAATAAGATGTTTATTGTTAAAAGCATTTTGGAAAGCATATGAAGAGTTCAGCATTTGTGTCTGACTTACATTAATTTATGCTTCAAGACACCAATTTTCAGTATCAGAAACATGAATTTTAGGAGAGACAAGGAACATTTTTTGAAGCAAAATCAGGGCTTTCCCTGCCAATTAGGTAGAGCTGAAAATATCGAAAATCTCCAAGACATAAATTGTAAAGTTGGGAACAGCATAAACCTTGTAGTGGGATATAACCCAAGTCCTGAAAAGATTGAGCACTTTTTAAATTTTTCTTATCTACAAACTTTCTATCAAATTCTTCAGTAGCTCAGTTGATGCAGATCACTTCTTTTGACTCTTTAACTCAAACACAGTCAGACTTCTCCACTCTGGTGATGTCTTGCCATGGAACATTTAATACTTCAAAATTGCATGTGAATCCCTGTAATCAAGAGAGAAAGAGAAATGTAATCTCTCACTTTAACTTGAAGAATGACATGTGCAGCATGAGCAGGGGTGTTGGTGTAAACTCTGTTTTCACAGAAACGTTGCTGTGAACCTTCTACCCATTGTCTAGACAGCAGGGGCTTGATGATCAAAATGTTGCCTGGGTGCAGAGCCAAGTTTGCCTGTGCAAATCGGGGTTTTGCATGGATGTGCTATATTGAAATGCCCAGGTAGTGCAGGCAAACAGAGTTTGCAGCCAGGCACATTTTGAAGCATGGCACAATGCAAATTGAGGGGCAGGACCTAAATATTGGCACAGTCCAATATTCCGAGTATGTGCATCACGCAAGGACATTTTATACAGTCCCGTTGCATGGTGCAAATACTGACAATTCAGACCATGACTTACTCCTGCACAACCCTAGCAATTGGCAGAGGAGGTGTGGTGGCTTTCCTCTTATGCTGGTCCTGATCAAGCAAAACAGTGTCCCTCATGTCCAGTGGTCCGACCCCCCACCTGATCCCCATGCCTGCCCCATGAACCTCCCCCAGTTTGTCAATCCTCCTCACCTCGAGTGCTGGCCCAATCTAATGTCTAGTTGTTCCCCCTGCCACTGATCACAACCCAATGTAATGTATAAGTTTTTCCTGGTGTCTAGTGACCCCCCCCCCACTGATCACTGGCTCAGTTGTAAAAAGAAGTCCTTTCCTGATCATCAGCCTAATGGTACATTTAAATCCTTCCCTGGTGTCCAGTGGTCCCTCCCCCACCTGACACCCTCCCAATATATGTGTAATTTCCCTAGGGTCCTGGTATCCCCCCCACCGACACCCACCCAATATATACATATCATGCTCCCTGGGGTCCAGTGGTCCCCCCATCCTGATCCACTACTTGTGAAGATATACCATTTTCTAGTGTCTAGCAGACCTTCCCATCCTGATCCCTTGTTGTGCCTGACCACCTCATTCCCCCATCACTACCATGAGTGAGTGACCAACACAACCCTCCACTTTCCACCATGGCTGGTCACTGAGTGAGCTGTCACTGAGCATGTACTGTGTACTGTACATGCTCAATGACAGCTCACTCAGTGGTTGGCCATGGTGGAGAATGGAGGGCTGTGCTGGTCATGGGCTATGGGGTTGGCTGGGATGGGGGGAGGTAGGTGGTGGGGCACTACCTGTCTGAGTGGGGGGTTGGGCGCTCCACTAGACACCAGGGAATTAAATTGTTATGTGATACAGGGGATTGGGGATATTGAGGGGATCTGATAGACACCAGGGAATGGTAGCTCTAGGTTTAAACAGTGAACACAACAACACCGCTGTCCAGAATAGAGCAGCAACAAGGGCGCAGCAAAAACAGCATCCAATACACACATCCGCATCCATATGGTAGTGGTCCAAACACACACCAAGGACTTCTACCACAGCTACAGAATAAAATAAGAAATTATGTTTTTGCAGAGGGGCTCTGCCACTCTTCACCCCCTGTTTCTAAAATAATTAACTCCAAAGGGGAGTTGGATTACTGGGGAAATTAGAAACTCTGGGTGGTGTGATCTGTCAGATGGGACTTAGAAAAATTATGTACACTCATCTCACAGAGAAAAACTCAGAGACCAGGAGCAGAAACCTGGTCTCCAGATCCACACTGGCCAAGATGCTCTATGCCTTAGCCCTCTCCACCACGGGAGCAGCTCAGCTAGTCACCACTTTTTTCCAACCATTCTTTACTTCCTCTAGTCCCTCCCACTGACATGACAGCTACAGAAGTAGTGGTAATTGCATTTTGCTATTCTACCTCTGTAGATGTCCTTATTTCACACTTCCCACAGTGCTCTTATTGTACATCCGCTGTTCAGGAAGCACCGTTTTGACCAGTTACCAGGATGGGTATATCTGCACATTCAGGGGATCATGATGTGGGACCACTGAACCCCAGGGAGCATTATATGTACACATTGGGTGGGTATCGAGTGGGAGGACCACAAGACACCAGGGAAGGACTTGCATGTACTACCTGGCCAGCAATTGGCAGGGGAGAATCACTTGCACCAAGGAATTACTTATTTTTACAATTGGGATGGTGATTGGTTGGGGGGGACCATTAGAAACCAGGGAAAACTTATACATTACATTGGGCCAGCAATCGGTGAGGGGGGACCACTAGACACCGGGTAAAACCTATACATTACATTGGACCAGTGATCGATGAAAGGGGGACCAACAGACTTTAGGGGGAAACTTATACATTATATTGGGCCAGCAATTGGTGAGGGTGGGACCACTATACACCAGGGAACATGCATACATTATATCAGGCTGGTGATCAGCAGGGGGAGGCCACTAGCTCCAGGGGAAGCTTCCTGGGACCAGGCATAATGGGTATGTAAATAGCCACTTAGTGCCTTGCATACCCAATGAGCTGATTTGCATGGCTCAGTTTGAATATTGGAAATTTAGCGCAGGTGCAAGCCATTATGAGGTCCTATTTCGGAAGCCATGTCTGTCTAGCACTAAGTGACTTAGTGTTGGGCTACAATGGCCCTATGTTTAGTCAGATAGTGTCTGTGCACTATTCTACTGAATAATGCATTTTTGGAAACCTGGGCAACCACAAGGTGCAGCGCAAATATTTGCACTCTGCTTTTCCCAGGTTTGAATATCAGGCCCCATGGATTTTTTAACTACTTTGTGCATACTTCTCAGCATTGTAGTATATAGCACTGGCCATCGAAATTCAGAGCAAATATCCAGAATGTGTAGTATTTTCTTATTTTACAGAATAATCTGTCTAAGAATAGTAGGCCCCATATGTTTATTGTAAAGGAAAGCTTCCATCAAGTTAGTTCAATGTTTGAATAGTTTGTGTGTCCAAAAGCTCTAACATTGTAAACCTTTGCAGAGCAGGGGTACAGTAAACTTGAGTGTAAAATCACAGTTCTGGCAAAATTCATAGCAGTTGAGAGGCTTGATTTTGAACACTGATGTTTTAAACTTTTTGTTCTTAAGTTCTTTATTCAATTGACTTTACTAATTGTTGACTGAGTAATATACCAGGTACTAATTTTGTACCACTTCATGGTAAGAGTGAAAACCCTCATGGGGGTTTTTCTGTTGGGTTGGTGACTTGACTGCTACATTTGTTTGCTGAATATTTATCATTATACAATGGCAAGAAAGAATGCTGGGCTCTGATTGGTTAGTCTGGGACTAGACCCGTGATGTTATCTCAGCATAACATCACGGATCTTGCCCCAGCACACACATGACCATGTGAAATTTTAGCAAAATCATTACACAGCTCAGGTCCAACTTGCCCACACTTGCCTTCCTGCTGTGGCATTTCCCGGTATTTGCTCAGTTTATTTTTTTTTAATTTTCTTTTAGTAAATCACTCCGACCCAGTACCAGAAAAAATAGCCATCACACACTGGATAAACTGAAAGTGTTAATCCCAAAAAACAGCACGGTACATTTAAGCGGTATTTCCCGTGATCTTCTTCACCAGCCCCAGTAGTCTTCCAGACTGAAGACAGTGCCTGCATGACACAGCACTCCCATTAAATTCACAGTATTCACCAAGTTAAATTTCTTGAGCTTGCTTCTCCCAGTACCATAACAAACACAGTAGAACTGTACTGGGAGAAGCAAGCACACCAGGAATGTCAGAGTCGGAGAGCACAAAACTGCTCATAAACATGGAACGTCACAAGGAAACCTCACCAAGATCAGCCTCACTAGTACTCACTGCCATTGCCATCAGTTCTCCCCGGCCACCCTGAACAGACTCAGTTGTCCGTCAGCCCGTGTCGTCATGTTCAACAGCACACTGCCCTTTACACACAGTTTCTGCAGTAATTGTATTTCTTCTCCCGGTACAAAACTCACGTGAGCTGTACAGGGAAAACCCCTCATGTTAGCACTGAGCTGGTATGGGGGAGGGGTGCAGCTAATGAAAACTGACAAAGAGGCAAACTGAAACCACAATCTGAAAGAGGTGTTGGGAGGCAAAAACAGAGACTAGAGAACAAGACAAGTGTCCCCAGAAGCAAGGATAGGGAAGCAGACCCACAGAGCCACAGTAACACCTTAGCAGTGCCACCTACTGGTCAAAATGGCCAAGCCAAAACAGTCAATCAGCACTATTTTTTTAAAAGATATACCTCCTCATTGAAAAAAACACCAAAAATATACTGCTAAATGTACTTTTTCAACTTTTTCATTTTTTTCTTTTTTTTACACATGAGCCATTGTATAATAGGAATAATGCACCCCAGGGTGTGTTTTGTGCTGTTAATGTCACTTCCTGGGTGTTGGATGCACTCAGCCTGCAGCTTCGTGCACAACCACCCGAGGCGTGACATTGTAGGGCTCTGGGGATTGTGAGAAAGAGATGGAGGGTTGGTGCTGGGCCTGGGGGAATGGAAAGGAGTGGGCGAATAGGGATAGTGAGGTCAAGGAGACATCCTGGGGCGAAATGGGCACAGGAGAGGGGACCTCCCTGTCTTGTGTCCATACCCAAGGGTTCTGATCAGGGTCAGCAGGTAGGGCAGTCATCATCGGAGGCTTATCCTACTCGGGCGGTGTTATGCAATGCCAGGTCTATTAAAAACAAGACCGCTGTTATAGCCGATCTTGTTGGGTCATCTGATCTGGCATGCATCACTGAGACATGGCTGGATGAAAATGCTGGGCCTGTTTTAGCTGCAGCAGTTCCAGCTGGGTACTCGGTGATACACCGCCCAGGCAGGATCATAGGCGGGGTGTTGCCATATGTTTTAAGTCAGAACTGGGCCTGGTGGAGTACCGATGGGGTCACCAGATCCTTTGAGTGTATTTTGAGGCGGTGTGGGGTGCAGGATACTTCTTGTATACCGTTCACCAGGTGACGAGAATGCTTTCCTGCAGGAAGTCGCAGACTTCATTGTCGACCTAACATTGGGGTCCCCCAGATGGTTGGTTCTGGGGGACTTCAATGCTTGGGTCGATGATGAACTATCTCGATTTGGTCATGACTTCCTCCAATTGATGATATCATTGGGCTTCACACAGTTTGTTTCCTCCTCGACCCATATTGGTGGACACTCATTGGACCTGGTGTTCCTTTTGGGGATGGGGATATCCGACCTGGTGGTGGAACCGGTCGGATGGTCTGACCATCACACCATTAGGTTCAGTTTTGAGGCCACCCCTGTTAGGTCAGCCCCCTTGGAGATGGTCCGATACCGCCCCTTGAGGGGTGTTTCCCCAGATGACCTGATGGACCTATCAAGCCTACCGATAGATTGCTTGGATCCAGGTGACCTGGTGCATGCTTATAATGCGGCAGTGACAGGGGCCCTGGATTCCATTGCACCAGTTCGTGTTCGTCATCTCACCTCTCGCCCCAGGTCTCCTTGGTTTGATGAGACCGTGAGGGAGTTGAGGAGGGTTGGACGAAGGCTGGAGAGGTGTTGGCGGAAATCCAGTCTTGATGTTGACAGGCTTAGTTTGGTGGACCATTATGTGGTCTATCAATCCGCAATCTCTCGTAAGAAGGCAGAATTCCTGTCCGGATAGCGGCTGCACAGAATAGACCAGCTCAGCTCTTTCAGACTGTGGACAGACTGTGCAATCCAGTCTGTCTGCAGCCCAGAAGAGCCTTATCTCAAGAATGGTGTGAGGAACTTGCTCTCTTCTTTGCAGATAAGGTTGTCAATATCAGATCGGATATCCGCTTTTCCTTCCCCAATGGGAGTGATGGTGGTCGGCAGGAGATGTCGAACACCCAGTTTAGCTGGTCTGACTTCAGTCTTCCCATAATCGATGATGTTGTGATGAGCATTTGAGCGATGCGACCGACTAGCTGTGATTTGGACCCTGGCCCCACACGCCTTTTAATGGGTTGTGTGGATAAAATCGGCCAAGTCCTGGCTTTGATAGTCTGGAAGTCTTTGGAGAGGGGGATCTTTCCGGATCTCCTAAAAGAGGCTATAGTTAAGCCTCTACTAAAGAAATCCTCTCTAGATCCAGATTGTCTAGCAAATTACAGGCCAATCTCTAACTTACCCTTTGTGGGTAAAGTTATTGAGAAAGTAATTCGCATTACAGTTGGAAGATCATCTGACCAACAACAATATCTGATTCTCTCAGTCTGGATTTAGGAAAAGGCATAGTACCGAGACAGCACTGGTTTGGGTACTAAATGACCTCCTAATAGTGAGAGATCGTAGGACTCGATCCATCTTAGTACTTCTTGATCTCTCTGCAGCATTTGACACCGTTGACCATGATGTGCTGTTAGAGCATTTGCGGTCTGTCTGTGGACTATCTGGTACGGTCCTCAGATAGTTTCGATCTTACCTCGAGGGTAGGACTCAGACAGTGGTGTCAGGAATTTTTTCTTCGGCATCAGTCTCCCTATCCTGCGGGGTACCGCAGGGTTCTATCTTAGCACCCATGTTGTTTGCGGTGTATATGCTGCCATTAGAAGTGATTATAAGACGATGCGGTCTGGGTTTTCACTGCTATGCGGATGATACCCAGCTGTATATGTCTTTTGTGCCTGGCCAGGATGCTGCCTTGTCGGTATTTAATAACTGCCTTGCAGAAATTCAAGACTGGATGAATGGGAGTTGGCTGAGGTTAAACCAGGAGAAAATTGAGGTGTTGGTCGTGGATAAAGGCCGCTGTGAGGCAGGTTTGCCGGATGGTTCACCCTCAGGATTATGGCTTGGGGGAGTTCAGTTGGCAACCTCAGATCAGGTGCGGAATCTTGGCGTAATAATTGACAACCGTCTAACGCTTAAATCTCAGGTGTCAGCGGTTGTCAAAACTTCCTTTTTCCATCTGAGGAATATCGCCAGGGTGAAGCACCTGGTTCCTCCAGAGAACCTTCCAACGTTGATCCACGCCTTCGTTACCTCCCGTCTTGACTACTGTAACTCCCTATACCTAGGGCTATCGGGGGTTGAACTTCGCCGTCTGCAGCTAGTGCAGAATGCGGCAGCCAGGCTGTTGACTGGATCTTCTAGATCCAGCCATATAATGCCTGTGCTTCGCGGACTGCACTGGCTGCCAGTGGCATGGCGAATCACCTTCAAGGTTGGTTTGCTGACCTATAAAGCCCTACATGACCTGGGACCTACCTACCTGAAAGAAATCCTTTGCCCCTACTGTCCCTCTCGCCCCCTCTGATCCACTGACGAGGGATTGCTGGAGATCCCTAGGGTCCATTTGAATACATCAGGTGCAAGATCATTTAGTTTTATGGCACCGACCCTATGGAATTCTCTACCTCGTCAGGTGCGAAATTGATCGACTGTCTCTAGTTTTAAAGGAGCTTTGAAGACCCACCTTTTTAGCATAGCTTTTAATGATTTATAGTAGTTTTAATTTTACTGTATTTATTGTTTGAAATGTACAGGCGCTTTGGTTTTAAGAAAAGCGCCTTTTAAAAATAAAGCTGAATTGAATTGAATTGAATTATCTCAACACGACACACACCCTGTTGTGTATTATTCCATTATTACACATCAGCAGATTCAGCCAATTCTGTCTTGGTGTTTTTTTTACTTACCAACAGTTCATTGTATAAAAGTGTACAGGAGTTTTTTTTTGTTTGTTTGTTTTTCTACTGGCAGAATGTTCAGTTCTCCCCACACAAACACACACACAAGAGAAGGCCTAAATAAAGCCAAGAATTCAGTTTTATACGGACATAATGAAGAATGCCGGCAGAAAATAGCCAAATGGTCTATCTTGCCTGCTTGTAGTGCAGGTCTCTCTGTGATTACTGAGGGTTCCATCTCCTCCTTGATAGAAGTTGCCCTCTCCAAAATAGAAGTCCCCAAAATGGTTCTGCTTTTATTTGCAACCCTCCCCTTTACTTTGTCCCAATCTCTCTTAAAGCTGTCTGCTGTTTTTAGGGATACCATCTTATCTGGCAACTCATTCCACTTAGCTATCACCGTCTCAATGCATTTCCCTCTTGAATCTTCCCCCCACTAGTTTTAGGCAGTGTCCTCCAATGGTTTTGATTACTACTAAGGATGAAGGAACCCTCAGATGTCACCTTGTTTATACCAGCGAGGTGTTTAAATGTTTTAGTCATGTCTCCCCTCTCCCTCCTGTCCTCCAGGGAGAACATGTTGAGGTCGCTGAGTCTCTCTTTACATGCCCTACCCTACTGATCCTGGATTGTTTTAGATGCCCTCCACTGGACTGCTTTGAGAAAATTGATGTCTTTTCTTGGGTATGGGCACCGATACTGCACACTGTAATCCAAGTATGGAAGCACCAGGGATTTATACAGTGGCAGAATGACCTCCGCCTTACTGCTAGTTATTCACCTGCTATGCAGCCCAACATTCTATCTATTCAATTTTTGGGGCAGGGCAAACAACAATGATTCCCCTGGTATGCAGGTAGTAATAATAAGGGGTCCTTAGATGGTCAGGAAAGAAGTTAAAAAAGTAAAGGCATGAGTAACAGTAATTTATTGTTTTAATTGGTGTATGTGTGTAGGGATAATAATGAGAAAAAAACATGCAATTATTTCTTATATTTTGAGGGAGATTCATTGAGGGAGTTTCATTTTTAGGGTCTAGCTGACTTTTTAGTGAGAATAAAGGTGGTGGCCATGTTTGTAATGGAAGTCAATCATTAGTTATGGCAGTCACACTTTTACTAACAAAAGGCTTACTACATTAGTGTGCTGTGTGCTGATAGCTAGTACTTTTGCAATCAGTGGCAGTCGTCTGACATTGCACAGCTGCTGACCAGTGAGGACACAGTAGTTTACCCATTTGATAAAGTACTCTATGCTACTATACTTGTGTGAGTTGCATTATCTGCTTTTTGTAATATCATGATTATAGTAATATATTAGTCTGTAACTCAGCTTGCTCACCTAATGTAGATGCCAAAAAGTACTGGCACAATTACAGGCACAAAACCATAGCTGCTGAAGTGCAAATTATGTTCTGCAAAATGCAAGCAGTAAATATAAAGGACTTGTATAATCCACAGTATGGCACTATGTGACACATGGTATCTATGTAAGTATAAATTGATGTCACTGTCTCTTATGCACTACCCTCGTATGAAGCTCTGTAGTTGAATGAAGCACTGAGGCAATGGCAAGAGTATGTCTTTACTGTCTGCATTTCGCAGAATACAATTTGCATTTCTTCTCCTACCATGTGTGCCTGTCTTTGTGCCACTACTCTTTGGTGTCTATGGTTTTGTATTCATAGCTGGATGCCATAATACTGAGCACTGCTCTGGTTGTAGCTTGACCCTCGCTCCTTTGTGTCAAGTTACTCACCTAATGACTGGTGCAACAGCTCATGGCTTGTAAAGACCTATGGAATATGGAATATAAGAAAGACCTCCCTCTCTCACTGACATTAACCCATGTCCATCTCAATATATAAGATTGCAGAATAGTCTGGAAGTAGAGGAGATGAAACATGCCCACTTACAGTATACCATGTTTTCTGTCCTCTCATCCTATTGCCTGTATTCCTATGTAATTTGTAGGTATGAACAATGATTCCCTCTCTTGCATCCCACTAATTTCATCCTAATTTAAACATAATAGAGGTTGCTTCATTTTGTTTTGCCCTGGTGTGAAAACCTGTTGTAAAGGTCATGAACCCCCTCATGCAAGGCATCATGGTAGTTGATGAAGTGCATCTGCACAAGGCAGCAGAAGTTATACTCTCAGACAGTTCTGCTATATGTCTTGTGAAGTCCCAGTATTCTTTACTGTAAAATAATTTTTTTTCTAACTCAGATACATGTTAAACTACAAAAACAGCAGGGCACTTACTATGCCTTGAAAAGTTTAATGACCAGCATATGACAAGAACACCGAGACTGCAGAGGACAGCAACAAGCACTGGCTAACACAGTACAACTACTGCAGGCATTAGCACTAAAACATCATGAAATTTTAGGATGCCTTTCTTGTGTTGGGTCATGACCTTTTCAATGGAATCAAGCAGGTATTCAAGCCATACTTAAGTGCCTTCATTTACATTTAAATCCTGATGAAATTAGGAGGGAGAAATATAGGCAATCATTGTTTATGGCTACAAACCGCACAGTTAAACATAATAAAAGGCCAAGAGGACCTCCCTGTAATATAATTTTTCTCTGCATGTCTTTTGCCTGCTTTTTGTTTACCACTTCTTAGGTGTCTTCATGGCACTATTAAGAAAAGGTCATGCACACTTGGAGTACAGTGTGCTGTACCGGTGCCCATACCTAAGAAAATACATCAATCTTCTGTCCTATAAAGGTGGCAGTATAGCACAGTGGTTTAAGGCTCTGAGTTGCAACCCTGGAGACCTGGATTTTAATCTCACAGCCACCACTTGCATACTGTGTGAGCCTGAGCAAGTCACAACTTCTTTATGCTCCCAGGTTGCACCTGTAAACAAGCTTTCAGCTTAGTGTGTCACTCCTGGTAAAAAAGATAAAAGCACTGCTGTCCAATTTAACATCCAGTGAGGACAGCCATGCCTTGAAAGAAATGAACTATGTTGTTACCAAACCCAGTTTTGAACATGCTTCAAAATCAGAGCACAGCAACTGCAGGAGCAGGGAGCATGTGTAGCCTACATCTCAAGATAGAGGTGCATAGGTATTTTCTTCACAGATGTAGCTGTAACCCAATATTGGTGAAACAAGTATCAGCAATGCCACAGATCTTCATCACACTCAGATCATGTGGGACAGGTATTACTGTTCATTCACCCAGTTAGCTAGCTCTATACCTTATGAACTAAGATTTATAAGCCATGGGTAGGAGACTAGACACCTATGCTGGCTCTTGGATGCTTGAACTGCAGTTTCTTTATATTTTTCTGTTCTGAATTTAAAGTTTTCTCAGTGGTTGTTAAGATGAAATTTCCGAAGTAATTAATGCAAGACAGGTTAAACCACCACTGACTTAATGTAGCAAATATTTATGTTGATAGTAGCACCACAGTAATGTTTTTAGATAAAATGTCTCCAAGTGAATATTTGCCAGTGCATTGTCCTCCCCTTCCCTGCAAAATTCTGTCATCCCAAGAAATTGTGGGTCCAGGTAAATGCCCTTATCAAATGAGTTCCCTTCTCCATAAATGGCCCGATCACTCTTGATGGCTGGACACTCAATGACCACCAAACGGCTGTCAATGCCTTCAGCCAAAACTTCACAAACCTAGATAAATATAAAAATGGGTCCATCCACCCATTCCCACCTCCTCCAGACCCAAGGAATCTGACCCCCTGTCCCCTAAATTTCATCTCAGACTAGTTACTAAGAGTGCTGTACAAGATCTGTTCAGAAAAATAAAATTGAGTGGCTCTGCGGGCCCTGACAACCTAGACTACTGAAGGCAGTTGCCCCCACCATAGCATCTTCAATCACAATGTTAGTCTACAAATCTTTCCTGGCTGGGCAAATCTCAGGAAAATGGAAAGAGGTGATAGTAGTTCCTCTCCACAAAGGTGGTGCCAGGGAACCAAAAGAAAACTACAGGCCCATCTCTCTCTCCTCTGTATTCTGGCCCAGGTGCAAGAAAGACTAGTGTAAATCAGTTAAGGGACTACCTGGAAATGAACCACTGTATTTACACTCAGCAGCATGGGTTCAGGCGCAACCATGGCACTCACATTACATTAATCAGATTTACTGCCAGTGTGCTACAGGAGATGGACAATGGTACCCCCACTGGAACAATCTTCATAGACTTAACCAAGACTTTTGACTTGGTTAGTCATAATCTACTCATCAAAAAGCTCACAGACCTTGGACTCAATGCACACTTATTAGCATGGTTAACCCACTACCTATCCAACAGAACCCAAGTTGTCAGATGGAGAGGTATCTCTTCTACCTGGCTACCTATCTCAGACAGTGTACCCCAGGGCTCGATCTTAGGATCCCTCCTATTTGCAGTATTCATTAATGACCTCACCAATAACTGTGGGAGCAGCTAACTCTAACTATATGTGGATAACGCCATCCTTTATAAGAGCACTGGAGACCCCTGGTACTCCGCAATCAGCTAAACTAGGACTTTCTACTGTATACCTGGAACAATGTTTACTGGCAAATAGTCTGGTACTAAATGTCAAAAAGACCAAAGCTATGGTCACGTGATGGCAGCTTGAGCAAAGGCAGTTTCCTCCCGGAGCTCCGCTTTCAGTCTCCTGATTTACACTTTTTATAGCGGTTCTCACATATAGAAATCGACTCTAACAAGTCTGAGTAACTGCTGATTACCTTTGAGGCTAGAATCTGACTGGTTAATGGAAGTATATATGAGGAAGGCGCCGAGGCATTCTCCTCTCCATGAACGCCGAGAAAGAAAAGTCGCAGTTGCCTAAGCATCAGGCCGCTGGCGCACCTAAGATGTCCACGCTAGAAACTGCCCTGACTGAAAGCAGATTTATGGAGCTCATACAGCCTCTTCAGACAGCCATCACCTCAATTTCAGAGGATCTGCAGGAGATTAAAGGCTCAGTGGACGCGTTGACTAGAAGGGTTGGGGACTCGGAGTCGAGGATTATATCTTTGGAAAGAAAGCAAGAGCGGAGTGAGATGGAGATAACTAATGCAAGGCGCAGAATGAAAAAGTTAGAAGACAAGCTGGAAGATTTAGAAGGTCGCAGTAGGAGGAATAATTTGATTATAATCGGGCTGCCAGAAAAAGAAGAGGGGAGTGCCACAATAACTTTTCTGCAGAAATTCTGTATCAAAATAGCTGGCGCTCCTCCGAGCGGTGGAGAGTATGTGATTCAGAGAGCCCACCGAGTGCTATGCCCGCCACCAACTCAGAGTCAGCCACCTAGACCAATAATTTTCAAATTATTGAACTTCCAGGACAAACAACATGTGTTTTCCAAAGGTAGAGACGCTAGTGAGCTGACATGGGAGGGCAAGAAGATACGTATCACTCAGGATTTGCCTCACTTGGTGAGGGCACGGAGACAAGAGTTTCACCCGATTGTGTCCAAATTAGTGGCGGCTTCTAAACCATTCAGGGTCAAATACCCTGCTGTTCTGATGGTGAAACATGATGATAAATGGCTAACATTCGAGTCCCCTGAGCAAGCTATGCAAGAGCTGAAAAACATCTTTCCAGAACTCTACAATGGATCGGTGGATGGAAGGGCTTTGAGCAAGGAAACTGTAAACTGTGGAATTGCAATTTGAATGGAGGCCCAGCTGGTAATATTTATATGTGGACAAATTTCTAGTGGAAAGTAATGGACGAATATAAAACTGACTTGTTTCAGTGATCTGATGTTCAACGATAACAGATCCCTGCTGGTGGTCTTAGGTAATCCAGAATTGAACAGGGCTACCCGTATCTGTGACATTCAGAGAGGATCAGTCTGGATTGCTGTTGTCAACTCCTGCGGCCGTAAACTCACATGCATGGTGAAACTCCGACATGAATCTGTTTCTCGCCCCTGTCTCACCAATGTCTACGAGTACAATGCAAATGTGATCTGCAGGTTGGTAACATGGACCTGTGCTTCCGTGAAGAACGACTTGTTCATGGATCTGTATCCACTTTTCCCTTTGGTTTGTGGTGCGAAATGGGAGCATTGGCTCCGCAAGTTGAGAGGGTGATGGAAGCATGAGACCAACTAGTCAGGACGGTGGATGGCGAACGGAGATTTTCGGGGAACTGTCCTGGAATGATTAAGTTGAATATATGGCTTGGGACTTGGAATGTGTAATAGACTTGCATACAAGCAGGGGTTATGATGGATGTTCTCCTCGGTGGTTGTGGTTGTTTTTTTTTCTTTTTTTTTTTTCTGTCTCTCTTTCTTCTTTAGAGTTTACTATATCCAACGATTGCTGTGGGGGTTATGGACCGCTTCGTTGGTACATTTAAACGTATTTAGTGGACGATCTAAGACTCCTCAAGGGTGATAGACTGTTTAAACTTATGGGAGTAAGTAGCTTTTTAATGGTTAGAATTAAGATCCGCTAACATGGTTTGACATTGTTAACATATAGGTTTAAGCATAGTTTAATAGTGAGGAGGGGCTTCGGGGAGGATTGAGTAGTTTGGGCTGTTTGGATGAGAATCATGTGGCATAAAGTGAATAGGAGTGCAGTTTATTAGAACTGGGGCACGTTTGGGGCAGGGGGGTTATAGTTTTGTTGTAATAGGGCAGGGGGTGGTACTATTTTGGGATTGATGGGTGAGAATTATTGTGTGAGGTGGGGGGACCAAGGCTGCACATCTTCAGGGCTCATCAGAGATCTTTTAAGTCAGGGGTTCTGTAACTTCTTTAATAAAACTGTGGTACAACTCGTCGATATATCTTATAAGCAATTGTGTTTAAGGTTAATTGATTGGAAACATGAGTAATCAATATAAATTCATTAGCTGGAATGTTAAAGGAGCCAAGGATAGGGTTAAGAGGCAAATTATATTAAGACATCTCCGGCACCTGGGAGCTCAATTCGCCTTTCTGCAAGAAACGCACCTAAGGAGAAATTATGTTTGTTACTTTAGAAGGTCATGGGTAGGGCAAGTTTTCGGAGCAGGGTCATCCACGAATAGGAGAGGGGTAGTCATCCTTATAGCAAGAAGCATTCCCTTTAAAATGGTTGAAGAAGTTTGGGATCCGAAGGCCGGTATATCATAGTGCATGGCTTGTTAGAAGCACACCGATTTTACTAGGTTCAATATATGGCCCCATTTACGATTCCCCAGTCTTTTTTGTAAGATTATTGAATATGATTGTCTCTAATCCTGTGAAGCTTACAATATTAGGTGGGGACTGGAATTTAGCACTCCAGAATGACTTGGATAGATCAGGCAGGGAGAGACGAGGACTATCGCCTGCACAAAGAGCACTAAAAGATCTCATTAGTGAGGCTGCACTGGTCGATGTTTGGCATGCTCTTAATCCAACTGCGCGGCAATACACTTTTTTTCTCTGCAGTACACAAGACTTATTCATGAATCGACTATGTGCTAATTAGCTCATTTGCAATGTCAGGGGTAATGCAGGCAGACATATCCGCTAGAGTGATATCAGACCACGCACCAGTTAGTCTGGAATTTTGGCTAACTGTGGGGTGTAGACGGTCACCACAATGGAGATTAAATTGTCAGATACTGAAAGATGAATCCTCACTGAGGCACATAGTAGACTACATCACGGGTTTTCTCAAAGACAACCGAGGCTCGGTGGCTAAAAACGACCTAATTTGGGCTGCCTTAAAATGCTCTCTAAGGGGAGAACTGATAAAGATGGCCTCCAAAAAAAAGCGGGTGCAAAGGGCACAATTAGACTCGTTGCTTGATTCCATTAGGAGTATTGAACGCAATTTATCCCGTACTTCGATGGTAGGTAGCTGGGCCAGACTCTACCAGTTGCAGGCCCAATATGCAGGTCTGATGTCACAGAAAGTGGAACTGGCCCTTCTGAGGACCAGGATCCAATACTTAGATACAGGGGAAAGAGCGAGTAAGCTACTCGCCATGCGTATTTTCATAGACTCAACCCAATTTATCCTGGAATTTAAAGATCAGGGTGAGCGAGTTTGTACAGACCCTGGGGAAATGGCGAGGCCTTTGGTTCCTATTTTCAGGCGCTATATGCAGTAGATCCAAAGACAAACCCATTGCGGAGTATCATTAGTTTATTTCTTAGCTCAGTGGATTTACCAAAGGTGACAGATATAGAAGCAGTTTATTTGAGTGCCCCTAATATCACTCTTGAAATCCAGCAGACCATTCAACAAATGCCACTAGATAGGTCTCCCAGGCCAGACGGGTTCCCCAGTAATTTCTACAAGGTTTGCCATATGTTGACCCCAATTCTAGAGAGGTTTTCAGTATTGGTTTGATAATGGACTATCGGATCCTAGCTTCCAAGAAGTGACGGTATCTTTAATCCTAAAGCAAGGGAAAGATCCTCTCAGTGTGGATAGTTACCGCCCTATCTCCTTGTTGAACACAAATATTAAAATTCTAGCTAAGGTACTGGCAAATAGGCTATCCAAAATTACAGGTAATCTGATTAGTCGAGAACAAGTGGGATTTATGACGGGGCGGTCACCCCAAGACCACATGAGGAAATTATTACATTTTATAACAATGGCAAGGACATTAATACTCCAGCTGTACTGGTATCACTAGATGCCGAAAAGGCATTCGATAGGGTATCTTGGGACTATCTATTTGCTACCCTGTCTGCCTTTGGTCTGCCTAAGGATTTCCGGAGATGGGTACAAATTCTATACTCCTTTTCCTCTGCCAGGGTCAAGTGCAATGGGATATTGTCTTCAGTAATTAAGTTGGAGCGGGGCACGAGGCAAGGTTGTCCTTTGTCCCCCCCTACTTTTCAATTTATACTTAGAGCCATTACTGCATAGATTGGCAGGGAATACTCTCATTAAAGGTATACAAGTTGGGGAGGTCAGATATGCCTATTCGGTATATGCAGACGATATATTATTACATATTGAAGACCCTGAGGTCTCAATCCCAGCTATCTTAGTGGAGATTGACTCCTTCTCTAAAATATCTTACTATAAGTTAAACCGGGTGAAGGTGAAGATCCTTCCCTTAAATAACAAAGTTAATAAGTCGGACTTATTGCCGTTCGGCCTTTGTTGGGAAGCAAAGTCACTTGTGTACCTAGGAATCCATATCCGTACAGAATTGAACTCCATGGTTACGGACAACCTGGGCAGTTTAGTTAAAACAATAACGGGTGATTTGGAGAGGTGGCGATTGCTCCCTTTTTCGCTCTGGGGAAGGCTGAGTATTCTTAAAATGAATATATTGCCAAGGTTATTGTATCCTCTGGGTATGATGGGTGTATATCTCTGGAAAGGGTGGTTTTCCAATTTACAAAGGGCATTTAATTTATTTATATGGAACGGGAAAAGGGTTCGTAGATCTTACATCAAATTGACAGCCCCGAAATTAAAAGGAGGACTAGCCGCTCCTTCCCTTTTCCTATATTATATTGCGCAGCATATAAGCAAGTTGGGTCATTGGAATGGAGGGGACGGTCAATTGTACTACTTACCTCTGTGGGTAGACATAGAGCAACATTTGGCGGAGAGGGAGAAATGCTCCCTATGGGCCCTTCTGTATGTCTCCCCGTCGGCCATCCAAGTCCTTCAAAAGCAATCCTATGGGATGGTCTTTAAAAGCCTTTCATCAACTACAAAAACATCTTACAGTGAAATGGTACCATTCGACTGGCCAACCCATTTTCAGTAATCCACACATTAAGGTTGGGGGTGTGACGTTGTCCCCTGCATTCTGGCCTCAGGCAAGTCATCTTAGGGTCTCGGACCGCTGGGTGAATGGGAGGCTTCTACCCCGCGTTCAGTTGTTGAGTTCTTTAGGAGTTACGTATCAGGGATTATTTAAGTTGTTGCAGGTCAGCAAGGCCCTAACCTCCTTCTTACCTCGGGTTGCACCCTTTGACCACGGGGAAAGAGACCTTAATACACTTTTATGTATAGCTTCTCAGCCACGCTCAGTCTCCAAACTATATAAAATACTCCAGGAGTGAGACTCCAGGCTGCCGTCAGGTGTGTTTTACTGGACGAGAAGCTGGGAATACCTGAGATACCTAGTCTTTGGAAGAAGCTCTGGCTCACAATGTATAAATTCATAAAGCAAGATAGGCTGAGAATGGTACATTTTAATATAATAATGCATAACATGTATCTAACTCCAACCCAGTTATATAAATTTAGCAAAAGAGTCTCCTTTGTGACAAATGCAATAAGGACGACGGTACCTTGTACCACATGGTCTGGTTATGTCCTCTACACAGGCCTTTTGGCAGTCCATTAATAACCTACTAGACCCTATCCTTGGCTTAGAAGCTTTGTTTATCCCTGAGGTATGCCTGATGAGTCTTTTCCCAGTAGGTATCACTAAGACTAAAAAGGCCCATATGTCACTTATCTCATGATTGCTAAACTGATAATTTTGAGGCATTGGGCTAGTGACAACCTCCTTCTTTGATGGAGTGGTATAGAGTGCATTTGGCACTGAAGTTGAAAGGCATATTGCCTTACGAGCAGAGTGGAAATATATACATCACTTTGGAGCTCATTAGAAGTGCTCTTAATGGCGTAGAAACCTGACGATCAGATTGCCTCAGAGATGACAAATTAGGGCCTGTATATGTGTGTAGCCTTGGGGAGGAGGGTTTAATTTGTGAGTTTGATGTGTGAGTTAAAATGTAGTTTTTAATTGTTACATCAATTTCTACCTTTAACTCTGCCTGTTAGGTGATGTTTTTGGTGAGTTTTTTGTGAAAATAATAAAGCTGTGTTAATAAAAAAAAAAAGACCAAAGCTATTTTGTTTGGCCCCAGACATCTTGGTACCAATAAAAGCCACCTGCTCCCTATCACCACTTCAGCAGGGAGTAAGATCGAGGTAGTAGATTCGGTCAAATACCTTGGGGTAACATTCGACCAAGGCTTCACATACAAGGCCCAGGTGGACCGAACAATTCACACTATCCACCAGAAACTGGGTCTCCTATTTCAGCTAAAGAAACAACTCACTCCTGACTCTAGACTTGCAATTGCAAAAAGTATCCTACTGCCTAAACTTACTTAAGCTGCCCCCATCCTCCAGTCCATAGGAAAAACTGAAGCTCATAGGCTGGAGCTGCTATACAACAAAATAGGACATTTCACTGCAATGTTCCCTCCTAGGATACACCACTGTGACATGTTGGCCTCCTTAAACTTGCCCTTGCTGCCTAGTAGGCTCTAGTACCCCCTACTAACTGTAGCACACAAACTAATCAACGGATTGGCTCCCCCAAGCCTTGAAGGCCTCCTCATCCCCAAGCGCTCCTGCAGAACACTCCACACTTCTGGGAATACATTACTTGAGGTACCCAGGACAAGGACTACACTTGGCAGTAAATCCTTTGTGCATTCAGTCCCATAACTCTGGAATACCCTACCAGACGACCTACACTCAGCTGGTTCCTTAGCCACTTTTTGCAAGGGTCTAAAAACACACCTCTATGTGCAGCACCAATGCACCTGCTAGTTGTTGCATGTAGTTCTAGCACTTGCTCCCTAACCCTTTGCTATACTCAGCTTCCCCAAAAGTTTAGTCTAGCACTACCCTATGAAGTTGCTCAGTCCTGCTTGTCTCCACTGTATGAATGTAACCTGCTGTAAATAACAACTGTTTATTGATGGTCACTGTTCTGAATTTACCTTTCAACTGTATTCTCTTTCTGTACCACTTGTTATGATATCTGCTCTACTTACATGTAACTAATTTTGGGTCACCCCTGAAAAAGGGACCTCTGGTTCCAGTAGGCCTATCCAGTTACCAAAATGAAATGAAAAAATAAGTTAATAAATAAATAAAAGGACAGGTACTTTATATCACTTAAGGTAATTAGTTTTTTCTTATTATCATTCTTTCCTACTTACCTAGACTTAACGGTACTTCTTTGTTATCATTATTTAGCTAAGGTGTAAATTATGCAGACCAACATATCAAGTTAACTCCTAAAGTTTGACTCTATTATTTTAATATTCTTACATAAGCTGATGTTCTCCTGCAAACATTATTTCTTTGTACAAACTCCTCCCATGCTTCATTGTCTTAGACTGGTAGAATGCAGATCATAAAGAGAGACCCCCAGATGGCTTATCAAGGAACACAATATTGGGAGAGGCCCACTGTCTTCCCACGTAATTTGTCAGTTTATTGTATAGCATGCCATCCCTGGCTGATTCACCTAGTATAAATCAATCTTATGTTGATTACTATTCTTTTTTCAGGGGTGCTGCTGTTGTGTGGCCAATGTTACTTTGTTTCCGTATTGCTGCAGAATTTACTCTTGGCAAATTACTGCTACTCACGCAGGCCCTATTCCTTTACTCCTCTCTTCCTTGTCAGTCTAATACACCTAGCTTATTCCTTAGCTTATTCCCTCCCATACAACTCATATCCCACAACAGTTATAGCGATGTCCAAGCCTCACAGAAGGACTATCACTTCAGCCTGGCTAGTCAAACACACACATACTACTCACTGAATATAACACAATGTTTCACCCTGCTTTCAAGGTTCAGCTGCTTTGAGTCCTTGATGAGCCAGGGGCTGCGTCTTTACCCTTTTTCATCTATTTCTTGCAGGGGTGTAGACCTCTCTGGTTGCTTCAAGCACCTTCTTTAATGAACTTAACATGTTCATGTACTTCTGATCCATTTTCACTACAGGGAAGGATGGACTAGTGCCACATGGGAGCAAGGGTTGGGACCAGGAAAAGGCTGACAGCATAACCGAGGTGGGCAGGGTGCATAAGGTATTAAAAGCTCTGAAGGTGGACAAATCCCCAGGGCCAGACAGAATGCATCTGAAGGTCTTAAGGGGACTTGTGGGGTGTTGGCAGCCCCCATAGCAGACCTATTTAGCACCTCTCTGGAGTCTGAGAGTGTTCCCCAGTACTGGAGAACTGCACATGTGGTGTCTCAGTTCAAGGAATGAACCAGAGAATTACAAGCTAGTCAGTCTGACCTCAGTAGTGGGGAAACTGATGCTAGTTTCCTGAGGAAAGACTGGTGGGCTTTCTCACAGAAAACAGGCTGCAAGATGAGAGGCAACATGGGCTTGTCTCAGAGTTGTCCAGCCAGTCTAATCCATTTTAACTTTTTCAGTTGAGTTACCAAGACAATGGACAGGGTCCAAGTGTTTTTTGTCCTGTATCTGGACTTCAGCAAGGCATTTGACTCTGTATCTCATAGGATCTGGGGGTGGGGCCAAGCTCACTAGATGGGTCATAAACTAAGGACAGAAACCAAAAGTTGGTGATCGGGGGGAGGGGATTCTTGGAAGCTAGGCCAGTGACCTGTGGGGTCCTACAGGGCACAGTGCCTGGTCCAGTGTTGTTTAACATCTTCATCAGTGACATAGAGGATAGGATCAAAGATAAAAGCTGCCTGTTCCCAGAAGATACAAAGCTCTGTGGGAGAGTGGACATGGAGGATGGTAGACAGGAACTAAGGGAAGTTTTAGCTAGGTTAGAGAAGTGGTCTGGCATTTGGCAACTGTGATTCAATGCTAAAATGTACAAAATTGTGCACTTAGGGCTGAGGAACCCAGAGACCAAATTATGGTTGAGTGGTGTGCAGGTCACCAGGTCTCAGGAAGTAAAGGACCTGGGGATTATCATCAAGAGTGACCTGAAGCACTCGGCTCACTGCAGGAGAGCAGCAGCAAAAGCAAATCAGATACTGGGCTACATAGCCAAGGGGATTACCAGCAGGCTTCTTTGGGGGAGCCCTTTTGTGCATCACCAATTTCTACAGTTTAAAGCATATATATTCATTTAATGACCACTGTAATTTGTTTAAAATTTGGCATTCTGTGAAGGAGTTTAAAGGTGGAGGAAGGCAACTACAGGTGTGTTAAGATATAGTGGCACCTGGTAAAATGGTGGTGGTAGTGTGCATCACAGGTTCAGGTTATAATCAAATTCTAAAAGAATTTATAAATGGAATTTTAAACAAAAGCATTTGTTTTTTTTCTCAGCTTGCAAGAAGTAAAAAATGAACATTTAAAACAGTTGAATTTGAAAGTGAGCAAAAATAAGGTATGGGAAATGCCTGTTGTTTTGGAGTTGTACAATGTGCAGCTGGGGTGTCTCTTTTAGAAGAAGGAAGGCACTAGAACACGGGGACATGCAATGAAACTACTGGGGAGGGGGTCAGAATTGAAGTCAGGAAATACTTCTTTATGGAAAGGGTGGTGGATGATGGAACAGCCTGCCATAGGAGGTAGTTGGGGATAAAGACTGTAGAGCACTTCAAGTATGTGTGGGATAGACACAAGGGCAAATTAGTTGGAGGAAAATGAGAAAGGAGGGACGCCAACTACCAAAGAAGGTCAGAGGTGTCTTAATAGGCTGGGAAAATTGGCACACTAGGTGGGCCTACAAGTTCTTTTCTGCTGCCAAAGTCTATGTTTCTGTTTCAAATATTTGGGTATTCAGTATTCAGACATTTGGGAAATGCCTCTGCTTAAAAAAACAAAAAACTACAATAACATCTTTCCCCCACCCTCCCTTAACTCTTTTGTCCCACCAAGCCATTAAACATTTACTTCATCCCCCAACAGCTGTCTGCACCGAATCTCACCCCCCCCCAAAAAAAAAGACACACAATATGTATATAGTGTATGGTACAATATTATTATTGCTAAAATTCAGTAGAAACACAGTCTTGTTATGGTATCGTTCTGACATTCTCTTGCTGTTAACCACTGTAGAACGATACCATACGAACATATGAACATATGAAATTTGCCAGCAGATAAAGGCCTAGAGGTCTATCAAGTCTGCTTGAATGTGCAGCTAGCACCCCTTATTCTGCAGCTGCCCCTGCCTTCCACCCTTCCCCTTCCTTGACCCTCCCCCTTGTCCTGTCCCATCCCCTTTTGAAGCAGTCCACTGTTCTACTGGATACCACTTCTGCAGGTAACACATTCCACCCAGCCACCACCCTCTCTGTAAAAAAGTGTCTCCTCATCTCCTCCTGAACCTTCCTCCCTCCAGTCTCATATCATGGCCCCGTGTCCCTCCCTCCTTACTTTGAACAGCCCCTCTGTACCTGTCTTGTTTATTCCTTTCATGTACTTAAAGGTTTCAATCATGTCCCCTCTGTCCCTCTTCTCTCCAGCAAGTACATGTTCAACTCCCTCAGCCTCCTCTCGTATGATAAGTCCCCCAGCCCCTTGATCATCGTTGTCACCCTGCGCTGCACCCCCTCCAGTAACTTAATGTCCCTCTTCAGATATGGGCACCAGTACTGCACGCAGTACTCCAGGTGCGGTCTAACTAATGACCTATACAGTAACGGAATCACCTTCTCCCTCCTCCAAGATATACCCCTTGCAATGCAACCCAGCATTTTGTTGGCCTTTGCAGCTGCCTTCCTACATTGTACCGAGTTGTTCATTGACCATGTAATGAGTACCCCCAGATCCTTCTCCTCCTCCTCTGTCTGGGCTAGATGCACTCCCCCCAACTGGTAACTCCTCCTTGGGTTCTTTATCCCAAAATGTAGCACCTTGCACTTTTTGGCATTAAACCCCAGTTGCCAGGTGCCTGACCAGGTTTCAAGCTTTGCCAGATCATCTTGCAACCCCTGCTATCCCCCTAGGTCATCCACCACCGCTCCTACCTTGGTATCATCAGCAAACAGACTGATCTTGCTCTTGATGTCCATGATATGTCTGCAATGAATATCCAAAACAACACTGGTCCCAACACTGAGCTCTGTGGGACACCGCTTACCACTACCCTTGGGTGTGAGAGCTCCCCACCCACCTCCACCCTCGGTTGCCTTCTCTGAAGCCAGTTCCCTACCCATCTCACCAGCTTTGCACCTGCCCCTGTGCCTACTAACTTACTTCCCAGCCTTCCATGTGGCACCGAGTCGAATGCCTTACTGAAGTCCAGATACAGGACATCCACTGAATGGCCCCTGTCCAGTTGCCTAATTACCCAATCATAGAACTCCACCAGGTTGGTTTGGCAGGATCTGCCCCATAGGAAGCCATGCTGTCTGCTGTACTGTAGTCCTTTGGCCTCTAGGAGGGCCACCAGCCTCTCCTTCAGGATAGTCTCCATTAGCTTACCCACGATGGATGTGAGGCTCACTGGTCTGTAGTTTCCCGGTTCATCCTTGGGGCCACTCTTGTGGAAGGGCACCACATCAGCCATCCTCCAGTCCTGAGGTACACACCCCGAATGTAGTGAGGCATTAAATAGGTCTGCTAAAGGCCCTGCAAGGACCTCTGCCAGCTCCTTCAGTACCCTGGGGTGGATGCCATCTGGACCTGGTGCCTTGTCCGGCCTCAGTGCCTTCAAACCCTCCAGAACTCTGCCTTCCATGATTTCCCAATCTGTCACCCCCTCCCCCCCATTTCTGCCATTTCTCCCCCATTGGGTGTCACCCCCCCTTCTCTTTAGTAAATACTGAGCAGAAGTACTCATTTAGTGCTTCTGCCTTAACGCACCCCTGCTTCCACCCAACCCCCCTCCTGCCTAATACGTACTATGTGGTCCTTACAGCTCCTTTTCTCCATGATGTACCTAAAGAAGTCCTTCTCCCCCTTCTTAATGCCTTGTGCCAGCCTGAGTTCAGTAGATGCCTTGGCTCCCCTTACTGCCCTTGTCACCTCCTTTGATTCCGTCAAGTACTCCTCCCTGTCATTCCCCCTCCCTGTTTTCTTGTACTTCCTAAAGGCAGCTAACAAGAAAGAATGTCATTGCCTGTCACATTCTATAGCAGCAGTGATTAGCAGTCATCAGTACCACAGGCACTATTCAAATGGCAATAACAGTTATGCGCACTGTACCAGTTTAAAAAAAAATACAGAAAGAAGCACACGATCATTAACAATGTCAGCCATGGTTTACTCTAAAATGGCATCTCTGGACAGACAGTCATTTGATTTTATTTGCCTCTCTCCAGGTACCTGTATCTAAATTCCACTGTGTTGGCTCGAAGCGTCACCTCTGTGCGTAAACTGTTGGCTCTGCGACTCTTCGACTCTGCCTGAATACGCACAGAGCACGTTGACCCATTTTGACCCGACATTGTTAACCTCTTTGTTTAGTAAGTGCTTCTGAGTGTATTTGGGCTGTTTTTCGAGTTTTGTTTGCTCAAAAAATAAGTAATTTGTTATGCCATAGTCTCGTAACCTAATTAGTTACTGAATGCTGTTTAAATAAAGCCTGTCTTTCCTCTCTTAAAAGAACAACATCAAAATCTTCCTTACAAAATAAGGTACTGTGCAGCTTGAACATGTTTTTTTTTGTATTTTTTTATGGGGCCTTTCCTTCACTCCTAAACTTGTGTCCATACACTATAAAAGACAATGTATGGGCACCACTTATCAACCAGGTCGAATTCACATCTCGAGGGTGCCATGGCAATTTTGTAAGCCTCTCGAGTTTCGTTCTTGAGGTTTACAGTTGCCATGGTACCCTCTCGATGCAAATACAACATGGTTGTTAACTGGTGCCCCTTATATTAGCCTCTATATTTCGGTATAATGTAATTTTTTGTCCCATGTTAGACCACTAGTAAAACCTGCCCACCACCACAGCCATGCACTGTGTTGTTCAACAAAAAGCACTTGTTTGTGCTATATAAAATATTCTATATGTCTCCCCATTCCCTTAATCTTGGCAACACCCTTATCCCACTCTCATCCACTTCAAGCACCCAAGTAGTGGCACCTCAAAAAGTCGACTGGCACAATCCGATTTCCTCCATGTCTGCTGCCTACTAATGAATAAAGGCACTTGCTTATTTTCTATAGAAACCCAGCTAATGACATGATCAGATGTTATAAGGAGGATTTCTGTATTAATTTTGATTTCCTAACTGTTGAGGTGGATTCCACATCCTCACACTATCCTGTGTCTTTTAAAGGTAATAGGAAACAGTGCTTACATCCACAGATGCCCTCATGTTTTTCTTTTTGTGTTTATCCAATGTTCTGATATGATTTGACCTTTTCAGTTATATAATAATCTACATTTTTTTGCCTTTATTACTACACTGAATTCCTCTCCCCTGTCCTCTCAGCAGCTGCTGTTATCTCTTTTCATGCTCCCTGAACATTCTATGGCACCAGGAACACCATTCCAGATAACCACTGTCATGGAATGTCTTAGAAACATGCTGCTGAGGAGATTGGAACTCTATATAGATCTGAGGACACCCTAAAACTACATAATTTACAGTATTTTGTCAAAAATTGGTGAAAGCGTATGAAATACATGCCAGAACTGGTGTGGAAAGAAAAATGGACGGGCAGTTAACTATGCAAAAGTAATTTCCTGTCATCTTCAAAGCAGTTTGGATTCTGCAGTATTATGCAATGATGATTTGCTAGAGATGTTGCAACATTTGCTTAACAGTTTAAATGATATTGCTTATCTGTGGAGTTCTCATACTGTAGCAGAATTCTCACAGTATGTTCAATTCCAAAAAGCACATTGTCTGTTCAGGACAGCCCAGCTGAGATGCAACATCTTGGTTAGAGAGGGACTTTGCTTCTATCAGTTTTACAGTATGGAGGACAACAGTACAAAAAGGTCAGAAGCACATTCAATGTGACATAATGAGTCGGTGGCTATAGGGTTCAGTCCTGGGATTTCATAGTTTACATGTGTGTGCTCAAACCACTGCAGCACACTGCCTCTCCTTAACAACAAACATAGCCATGCTCATTTACTTTCCAAACCAAAACTCAGGTCCAGAATCATCTCTGCATTTAAACCAGATACTGTACCTCATCATTTGTGGTACCATCCTCACACTCTGCCTCTTTCATTTCGATGTTCAGATGGTACAGATACCCTGCAACAACCTAATGAAAGAAAAATCACTAAATGTTAATAAGTAGCTTTGTAATAAGGATCACATTAAAAAAATTTTTTTTACATTTGTTCAAAATCTGCTGTTTGGTCACAGGCACAATTTAATTTGGGGAAGGAAATACTCTGATATGGGGGTGCAGTCCAGGACCTTACTGCAGTGAGTAGATTACTAAGGTAACTTTCAGGACATTGCATTACTATGGAAATGGTTCCAAGGGCCGTACTGCATTGCTGTATAATAATGAGTCTATCCAGGCTGTTGTATCTGGCAAAAAATTCTAGAAACAGTGGAACAGATAGCTCAAACTCTTGTTGGGAAAATCCATACAAACTCAGCAAAAGGCCCCACCCTCCTGTGGTAAGGACAGAGGTCCAGAGCAATTGAAATCTCAATAGCTTAAAATGATCAGCCTGGTAACCAATGAAGTTCAACAAAATCTATGAGCCTTATTTTCTTTTTTAGATATCAAATTCACTATCAAAACAAATGGAGCAGATACATGGTTCAACATTTTAATTACATTTATATCAAGCTATAGGACTGGTGTTTGCAGACTCAGTGGGGTTACCTGTTTTTCAGCTGAGTTTATCTTAATAATTTCATAGGTGCACCCATTAGTGGAGTCCTTGCTGTATTCATCTACAGCAAAATCAGCAATTTTTTGAACATCTTCTCCTTTGGGATCCACAGGCTGTGAAGCACCAGGCGTGTTTCCAGGCATGTGACCAGGCATGTGACCAGGTATGTCACCAGGCATGTCACCAGACATGTAACTGTACAAGTCTTCAAATGTATCACCATGAACAATTTCAGTCTCAGGCAGTGGTGGAACAGTGTAAGGACCACTATTTGGATCATCAGCCTGTGGTGGAGGAGAAGGATCAGCTGCAGAAAAGCTGAGAAAGCAGAGAACAGCGAGTTGCCACACACCAGTCATTTTTTTCTCTCTCTCTCTCTCGAATAGAGAACAAACTTAGAAAACTATGGGTTTGCTCCTTTTTTATAGCCAGGTCAGTGGGCGTGCCATTCATGCTGTAAGCAAAACAAATATTGCAGTTTAAGAGAAAAACAAATATTATAGTTTGACAGCAAGCAAAGCACAGTATTTGATAAATGAAAGAAAAGCAGAAGTCATTGTCACATGACAACAAATTGTTAGTTAACCACCAGATTAGTTTGGAAAACTGTGAGGAGGGTGTATCTTTCAGTCATGTGTGTGACTTTGTCCAGGTGGACAAATATTTCACGTGTGAAGCAAAACATTTTTTATGAACACATTTTGCTTGTTCCTGCCTTGTACCCCTTTGTGCCCCCACTCATTCAGGCCTTGCAAAATTGTAATCTTCTGCCTAACAAACTCAAACAGTACTGCTGATTAATGCATCCAGTCTCCACAGTTTCTTGGTCATGCTCCAGCAGATCTGACTTGTCCCTGCCTGAGGTCACACTTCCTCTGTTGTGATCTACATATGGGAAATGGAGGAAGCCCCTTATGGCAGAAAACCATTGACTGAGAAGGAGTGGGATGACATCAGTGTGGCAGAGGGCCAGATGATGTAGGGGAGGGAATGGCAGCAGTCATCTGGCATGCTAAGATGGGTATGATTTTCCTTGTTTTTGGCCCCGTTCCTCTCCACCCACAACAGATTGCACAATGAAAGCATCCTATGAGCAGTACTGTCTTGCACATGGCCCCCAATGACATTCAAGTCAACAGACTTCGACCAGAGGGGTTTGTAGAGCGTCTACACAATATTGGATTGTCTTCAAACTACCAGCTTTTTAACCTGGACTACGTGGGGTTGATTTTAAATGGTACTCTGGCTTTTCACAGTTTTTCAGCATCGGTCTTATCCCTCCTTACGTCTCTGTGTGAATAGTGCTATCAGTGTTCAATGGATTGGTTTCAGTTTTATATAAGGGAATATACTGTGGACTAGCTCCAGATCCTTATTCTATGGTTTTAATTTATTTTTGGAACATTTCAAGTACAACTTTTTGGGGAGCTTCACTGCTATGGACATAATTGTTTTTTGACTACCCTCTTCTGCTCGGTGTGTGTGTCAGGACTTTTGTTTGGGTCTAGTTAGCTCTGCTATGCCAATTTATTTTACCTGGTGAGAGATGACTATCTATATTTTGGCCAAAGGGGAACACTTCAACGTGGAATCATAGAAGCAACCTGCAGCTAGGGGTGCAGGACAGTAGCCACTTCCTTTTTTCTTTTATCTGTCAGTTCGATGGACTGGTCTCAGTTTTATACACCAGGGAACAAGTTGTGGACTTTCTCTGGATCCCTACTTTAAGGTTTGAATTCATTTTTGGGACATTTTAAGTACAGCTTGTTTGGAGCTTCACTACGATGGACGTAGTCGATGTTTGACTGCCCTCTTCTGTTCGAAGGGAACACTTCACTCTGGGATCACAGAAGCTACCCCAAGTTAGGGGTGCTGGGCAGTAATCACTTCTTTTTTTGTTTATCTGTTAGTTTGTTTATGTATGTCTGTCTTGTTGTATATGTGTGTTTGTCCTGTTGTTATTACCCCCGTTTTTTTGTTTTTTTTTGCTTTACATTTTGGTTGCATCATTCCTTTTGGAACTCTGATTCTTGGCTGAGTGGTGCTGGCCGGGCTTAATGGTACATTCTCTGAGCCACTACGGGCTATCTATATATGGGGGGGTCCTCTTATTGTGTGTGTCTCCTACCCTCTACTCCCTTGTATGGATGTAGTTCTCAGCGGATTTGTTTTTGGATTGAGTGGTTGTTGTTGAAGTTTTCTACTGTTGGCTTTTTGAGCCCGGTTAATATTAGAGATTTTTGTTTTGCTTACTTATGTTTTGTTTCTCTTGGGCACAGGGATTGGTTGACTGCAGGGTACAAAGGGTTTCAGCAGTTTCTTAATGTATTTAGGGATCTCTTATGTTCTAGGTTGGACATGGAGCCTGTTTTAGTTTCCCATGGCCACTTGATTTTTTCTTACCAGCATTGGTTACTTAGTATACCCTTTTTAGTATGGCAATATCCTATCTAGCTCGTGTTACCTGGAATATCAAAGGGGCCAACTCTCCCATGAAGTGTAAGTGCTGAAACACCTGACTACTTTTCAGCCAGACTTAACTCTCCTCCAGGAAACACACTTTTTAGCCAAGAATGCAAATTTGTTTCACAGATTGTGGGTGGAAATAGCTCCCCCAGGGCTGGGGTGATTATTTTAGTTCATAAGCATTTATCCTTTCAGGTAATAAGTGGATACACGATGGGCATGAGTGTGATATGGAAAATAATTTCACTCCTTTAGAGTGACCTTTGGATATTCACGAGTGGCAAAGCCATGAGTGAGTATCCAGAGGTCACTGTGCAGGAGTGAACGTATTTTCCATATTACACAAGTGCACACCATATATCAGTTTTATACAATAGGGGTGTGATAATTGGAGAGAACTCTGGTTATCACACTGTGTTGATGTCATCACAGCATGATAACTGGAAAAAACTCTGGTTATCACACTCTGTTGATGTCAGCAGAGTGTGATATCGCATGGTGGTGGTTTTATGCTGAAAAAAAGAATGGAATATCACCTCACCTCTATTGTACAGTATAATTAAGGAATTTGCAGACATGGAAGGTAGATATCTTATCCTCCACGCAGTGGTTGGCACATCTGAGATGTTGGTGGGCAACATATATGGTCCTAATGCTGACACCCCCTCCTTTTTTGTTAATCTTTTGAATAGTTTTTACTGCTCATGTTTCACTTCCTAAACTAATTATGAGGGACTGGAATCTTACAGTGGATGATACCTTGGATAGATCAGGCTATACCAGTAGAGGTCTATCTCCTGCGCAAAGGGCACTCCATGATTTACTGGATAATTGTGGTCTCTATGATGCTGGTTCGACAATACTTTTGGCGACCGGCATCTCATCGACAGGAATTATGTCGACCTCAAGTTGCAGTTGACATAATTCCCATTTGTCTCCTAGTCCTGTTTTTTCATCTGGGGACTTTGCCTCTCAAACCACCCATGCAGGGGGCTCTCCCCACCACACCTCCTGCATTTAGGATTATCAACTCCAGTCAGAGTTGATTCAGGGAGGGGTGCAGGACTGGGAGACAGTGTGACCTTTGTCAGGCACACCAAAACAACCACCTATCAGCAACCTGTCGGTTTTGTCGACAGTTTGGAAGGTCACTGTATTGGTGTTGCTGTTAGGGGGGCATACCATAATTGTGGACTAGTTGACCATTGGCACATCCTCCACCCTTCTGATACAGAGTACACGTTTTCCTCCCCCATCCATAACACCCACTCCCATATAGAGTATGCCCTGGTAAGCTCTAGTTTTATTCAAACTGCCCGCCACTGTGAGATTCATGGTATTTTAGTTTCGGATCATGTCCCGGTCTCTCTTTCAGTGGAATTGTCTCCCACTTTGAGAGAGATAAATGCTGGAAAATAAATAACCACATTTTGAAAGATGAGTAGTGTTGCATCAGGTTAAAATAGGTAACCACAGATTTTTTCACCATCAGTACCTCATCCATGGATTCATTGGCTACGTGCTGGAATGCCTGCAAATGCGTAATTCTTGGGGAACTTATTAGAATGGCTTCCTCTCAAATTAAGCGTAAAGAAAAAAAAGGCTCAGGAGTTGCTTCAGTCTATTCTTTATCATCATCATCGTCGTTGTCATCTTTATTTATAACAGCTGTTCCAAGAGATTATAGCACTGAACAATACACAACAAAAATACAGATAAATGGAATAAAACAAATAGATAAAAATGATTTAAATAGCAAGGCTATCTAACAAGCAATTAAACATAGTCACAGTAGCTCAAGCTAAATATCAGTAGAATCTGGAAAAGCTAACCAAAACAAGTGTGTTTTTAAGGCATTTTTGAAACTCTTGATGGTCAGGCACTCTCTAATCTGACGAGGTAGAGAATTCTACAGAGCAGGGTCCACAAAAGCAAAAGAAAGAATAGGCCCCAGAGGTCTTTAATCAAACCATAGGAACCTCTAACAATCCCTCATCGGAGGAGCAGAGAGGGCAGAGGGGGAGGAAAGGGCAGAGGAGATCTTGCAAGTAGCACAGACCCTGACTGTGAAGTCTATACAGGTCAGTAACCTGACCTTGAAGGTGATCCATCAATATACAAGCAGCCAATGCAGGCCATAGAGCACAAGCATGACATGGCAAGATCTCAATAAGCCAGTCAACAACCTGGCTGCCACATACTGCACCAGCTGCAATCGGTAGATATCAGCCCCCAGTAGCTCTATGTATAGGGCATTGAAGTAATCAAGGTGAGAGGTTACAAAGGCCTGGACCAACGTTGGAAGGTCACCAAGCAGGACCAGGTGCTTGAACTGGGTGATGCTCCTCAGATGGAAAAAAGAGGACTTAACGACAGAAGACACCTGAGATGTTAATGTCAGGTCACTGTTGAGCACAACACACAGATTTCAAGCTTGGTCAGAGGTAGATAGCTGGTCACCCCCTAGCCAAAGCATGGAGGGTTGGCCAGCTGATAACCCAAAACCATGGTGACCTGGGTCCACCACCAACACTTCAGTCTTGTCCAAGTTCAGCTTCAGCCAGTTAGCACTCTTCCAGACCTGGATCTCAGTGAGGCAACTATTAAATACCGAGACCATAATATCCTGTTCGGGCACAAAGGACAAGTAGAGCTGAATATCATCTGCACAGCAGTTAAAACACATTTCATATCACCTTATAATGACTCCCAATGGCAGTATATACACTGCAAACAACATGGGGAACAGCATGGAGCCTTGCAGAACACCACATGATGGAGGCAGGGGGCCAAGTAATAACTCTCCGACACCACCCTCTGAGTCCTGCCAGTGAGGAAGGATTGAAACCACCTGAGAACTGTACCAGACAGTCCACAGAGAATCCACAAGCACTCCAGCAGCACCCCATGGTCTACAGTGTCAAATGCTGCTGAGAGATCAAGAAGAATCAAGATGTAAAGGCTCTCCTGATCTCTCAGTATCAGGAGATCATTAAGTACCTGAACAAGGGCAGTTTCAGTACTGTGTCTCTTCCTAAACCCAGACTGGAGAGGATTGTAGACACCATGTGATGTTAAATGGTCATCCAGCTGTGCCACAACCACCTTCTCAATAACCTTACCCACAAAGGGAAGGTTAAAGAGCAGCCTATAGTTGGCTAAGCAGTCAGGGTTGAAGGAGGATTTCTTCAGGAGGGATACTACTACCGCCTCCTTCAGTGGGTTAGTGAACACCCCTGTCTCCAAGGAGCACCAGACTATCTCAGCAAGGATCAGGCCAATGACTTCAATGCACCCCCACTAGGAGGCGCGTTGGGCCCGGATCCAAACTGCAATAGGTTGGGTGCATATCCTGGATGACCTGCATAATGTCCTCAATTGCCAACAAGCCAAAATAGGACCAGACAGACCAGGTGCTTGCCACATCAAGCCGATCACCGAAAAAAGCCCATTTGAGGACGCAAAATGGATTTCTGACCTGATAGTGTCAATCTTATTGGTGAAGAACCAAGCAAACTCACCACACTTAATTTGTGAAAATGCACCCCATGGCTGAAGACACGTTGGATTGCACAACCTATCAACAGTCAAGAAGAGCTGAGCAGGTCAGTTCCTCATTGTGGCAATCACCTTGGACTGAAATTCTGCCTTCTTACAGAAGATTGCCGATTGATAGTCTTTATAACGGGCTATCAACCTAAGCTTGCCATCTATCGGACCAGATTTCCACAAGTGTCCCTGCAATCATCGCCCCCCTCACCTTAGCTCCTTCAATGTCCCATCATACCAATTGGACTTTGGGTGAAGAGTGAGGGGGGGCAAACATGGACAGGCACTAGAGAGCCAAGGGCACCTGTCACCACGTAATTATAGGCAAGCACCAGTTCCCTTGGCTCTCTGCATACACTCTACATGCCTGGTAGATCCAGTACTGTCATAAGACCATCAGTGGTCAAACCCCCTTAAAGGGCAATACTGTACCATCTCCGTACAAGCAGGTCTATCGGGGTGCATCAAATCTGAACCTTATAGCGTGATGGTTGGACCAACCAACAGGTTCCACCACCAGGTCGGTGCCCTCCATCCCCAGCAGGAAAACCAGGTCCAGTGAATGTCCATGACTATGGGTAGCAGAGGTAACCACCTGTGTAAGGAACAATGAGTTCATCAGTTAGAGGAAATCGTACCCAACTGTGAGCGTTCATCATCGACTCAAGCATTGAAGTCCCCCAGAATTAACCATCTGGGGGACTCCAAGATTAGGTCAACAATGAAGTCCGCGACTTCCTGCAGGAATTCCTTCCCATCCCTGGGTGGATGGTAGGTGAAAAGTATCCTGCAGCCTACACCTGCTCCCACAATACATTCAAAGGATCTGGTCACTCCCACTGGGACATCTACAAGGCCCAGATCTGATTTAAAACAAATGACAGCTCTTTCACCCCTACGATCCTCTCTCTTTTGTAACTGAGAGAAAAATATTAGTTCAACTTCTCCTGAGAATGAATGGATACACCGAAATCAACTTAATGCTGCTTATGCTGAGCTCAGTAGGGAACAGGTAGAGTATGACATATTTCGTTCGCTGTGTAACTATGAAATGTACAGAGAAAAAGGTAGTAAACTGTTAGAAATGAGACTCAGACAGTCTGAAATGACTTGTTTGGTCAAAAATCTCCACTCTTCTTCCGATTATGTGGTTTTGACAGCTCCTAGAGATATCTCACAAGAATGATAGCAGTTTTATGCAAAACTATACAGTGCAGAAGTGGACCCACCAGACTTGGAGACCCAAATAGAAAATTATTTAGCTGTCGCTAATCTACCCCACTTGTAACCTAAACTGACTTCGATCCAGACTGCTCCTATCTGTAAGTTGGAAGTGGATAAGGCTATTTCTTCCCTTACCTTAGATAAAGCCCTGAGCCCAGATGGTTTTCCCTAACTTTTATTCCATTTTAAAAACAGAGTTAGTTACCCATTTGACAGATTTCTATAATTTTTGTTATCAAAACAATGCACCTACGCCTGAGTTTTAGGAAGCTTTCATTACTTTGATCACTAAACTGGTTAAGTACCCTCTGGAAGCTGACAATTACTGCCCTATTTCTTTACTAAATCTAGATGTTAAGGTTCTGTCTTAGACATACATAACGGACAAGTTAGGATTAAATCTGCATAGGGATGGGGTAGTTTTTCAGGCAGACTAGATGGATCACACTGTCCCCATCTGCCAACGCTTTTATATTCTTATGTTCTTCTCTAATATTCTGGCAAGTAGGCTGGCCTGTATTTTGCAGCCTCTAATTGGCAGGTAACAAAACTGTTTTATGCAAGGTCAACTAATCTTGGATCACTTGAGAAAAATCTTTCATTTACTTTTGGCTTCCAGGAAGTCTGGCACTCCAGTAGTGATGGTCTCCCAGGATGTCGAAAAGGCTTTAGACTGGGTGTCATGGCCATTTTTATTCCAAACCCTGTCTGCTTTTGGGATCCTAGACACCTTTATTAAATATATCAGCTTATTACACTCGACTCCCTCAGCTCGCATTTCTTTTAATGGAATCCTATCAGATGCTTTTGCTCTACAAAGAGGCACAAGACAGGGCTGTCCCTTATCCCCGTTTTTAACTAATTTTTACCTAGAAACTCTCACAAGACATTTTTTATAATACCCATTGAAATCCAGAATCTCTATTGGCCCTCATTCTTTTAAATTATCCATATACACAGATGACATCTTCGATTTAGTTACCCCCTGCACTCCAACTTCTTGTTGACTTTGATTGACTGTCAGGATTCAAATTACATTTGTCTAAAATGGTTATTTTCCCCCTCAATTTGGTGACAGATAAAAGACATATACCACCAGAGTTATAATATTTCTGGGCTGTAGAAAGTCTTAACTATTTCAGTATTCAGTTGACTCAAGGTACCAAAAAATAACATATCTCAGTATGCAACCCCTTTTTGGCAGCATTATGGCCGATCAGGCTCGTTGGCAATCTCTCCCCCTATCTTTGTGGGTCAGAATATCTGCTATTCGAATGAATATTTTACCAAGAGTTCTTTATCCTATTTGTATGATTGGCATTCCATTACCCCAGTCCTAGTTTACACGGTTACATCAGATTATCTCTGAGTTTCTCTGGAAAGATACGAAATCTTGCATTGCATACTTAAAGTTATCCCCAGCGAAATGTCATGGAGGGCTCCAATTACCTAATTGTTATTAGTATTATTTAGTTTCTCAAGCGAGTACGTTTTTGACTTCATGTCTTCCAGGTATTGGGAGCAGTGCCACCCAATCTAATCCACCCTGGAAGGAGATGGAGTTACACTATTGTACCATTTATGGTGTTTCATCTCAGGCCTTGACTCATATGCTATGGTCAAAACTCGCCACTGCACTGCGTGGTATTCCAACTGGATGGACAGTGCAAATTAATACACAACTTTGCCACCTTCTCAATTATATCCCACAAAAAGATCCTCAACAACCGCTTAGACTAAACCCTTACATCAAGATTGCTATTAGTAAATAGGAAATGTAAAGGTCCTGGACTTCAAGAAGGCAGACGTTTTCAGATATAGGGGAGCACCTCCAGAAAATCCTGGTAAAGGGGGAGAGAGGGGGAGGAGTGGAGGAACAGTGGCAGAAACTTAAAGAAGCCATAGCAGAGACAACAGGTGACTGTGATAAGCTAATAAACAAAGCAAAAAGAAAAAAAAACTATGGTTTTTAAAAGAGGTAGCAGGGAAGGTTACTGAAAAAAACAGGCACTCAGAAAGTACAGGGAAACACAGAAGGATGGAGACAGGGAAGTGTACCAGACAAAACAGAAAGATGTGGGGAAAGCAGTCAGGTGCACAAAGGTGCAAAGTGAAGAAAGGATAGCAAAATCAGTAAAAGAAGGTGACAAAGCCTTCTTCAGGTATATCAGGGAAAGGAAGAAGACCAATGGAGGGATTGTGCGAATGAATAAAAGGGGAGGTGTAGATGGAGACCTAGAAAAAGCAAAAATTTTAAACATATGCTTCTGCTCGGTATTTGCAAAGGAAGGGACCAAAATTAGAGGGTAGAACACACACGGGGGGTAGACACCAGTCCATTCATGGAGGAGAGAATCCTAAAGGAAATCTTGAAACTAAAAGTGGACAAGGCAAAGGGACCAGATGGAATGCATCCCAGAATACTGAAAGAACTCAGGGAGGTACTAGGGGCACTACTGATAGCCCTATTTAAAAAATCACTGGAGAAGGGAGGGGTACCAGAGGACTGGAGGAGAGCAAATGTGATACCACTACACAAAGGTGGGAGTAAGGAGGATGGAAATTGCAGGCCAGTTAGCTTGACCTCAGTGGTGGGGCAAATCATGGAATTCATGTTAAAGAAAGGATTGTGGCATACCTGGAGACTAGTGGGCACAAGATCCTAGGCAACATGGATTCACAGCAGGGAGATTTTGTTAAAAATATCTGACAGATTTCTTTGAATGGGTATACAAGATGGTGGATCAGGCTGGGGCAGTGGACATGGCCTTCCTAGATTTTAGCAATGCATTTGACACCATCCCACACAGGAGACTAGTAAATAAGTTGTGCAGTCTCGGAGTAGGCCCCAAGGTGGTACAGTGGGGCAGAAATTGGTTGAGTAACAGGACACAGAGGGTGGTGGTGAATGGAGTTCAATCCCAGGAGAGGGAGGTGTTCTGTGGGGTGCCACAGGGTTCAGTTCTGGGTCTGGTCCTCTTCAGTGTCTTCATTAGTAACATTATGGAGGGGCTGGAAGGGAAGGTGTGCCTCTTTGCAGATGACACCAAAATCTACAATAGAGTAGACACTCAAGATGGGTCAGAAAAAATAAGAAGAGACCTAGACAAATTGAAGGAGTGGTCAAGAGAGTGGCAGCTTAAATTCAATGCAAAAAAGTGCAAAGTCATGCATTTGGGCCACAGGAATCCTGAAGAGGAACACAAAATGGGAGGGGGGATACTAACAAAAACAAAACTGGAAAAGGACCTGGGGTTAACATGACAGATGACCTGAAGGTGGCCAAGTAATGTGAAAAGGCCACAGGTATGCTGGGGTGCATAGGGAGGGGCATCACCAGTAGAAAACAGGAGGTGGTGATGCCACTGTACAGAGAACTGGTTAGGCCAAATCTGGAATACTGTGTTTGATTCTGGAGACTGCATCTCCAGAAGGACATTGACAGAATAGAGGCAGTCCCGAGAAGGGCACAAAAAATGGTGAAAGGAATGCACCAGAAAACTTATGAGGAAAGACTGAAAGACCTCAACAAGGTACCCTGGAGGAGTGGAGGGTGAAGGGGATATACTAGAGACATTTGAGAACCTCAGGGGAATCAACAAAGTCCAGTAGGGTAGCAACTTTCAAAAAAAGAAACGTGCAAGAACAACGGGTCACAATATGAGTCTGGGGGGGGGGGACTCAGGATAAATGTGAGGAAGTATTTTTTTCACAGAAAGGGTGGTTGATGCATGGAACAGCCTTCCAGTGAAAGTCATACAGGCTAAGACGACTGGTGAGTTCAAGAATGCATGGGAAAGACAGAAGACAACCCTAGTGGTAGGAAACAGAGGGTAAGCTGCTGATCATTTAGGATCAGAAGTTAAGTAGGTAGGGAAATGGGCAGACTAGGTTGGTCAGGTGGTCCTTATCTGCCATCAAAATCTGTTTCTATGTTTCTATGTTTCCTTTTTTTTAATTCAATATGCTTTATTCATTTTTAAGTTGTACATGTGGGTTATTAGGCACATGAAATCTCATACATAAACCAAAACATGACACTGCCCTATACAACATCATCAGGATTGTCACCTCACTGACTGTGACATCACTGCTACGTAGGAACAGCAAGTGAGTGACTGCCAGGTAATACACCCATGATGTCACTGTCAGTGAAATCATAATGCTGATGAGGTAGTATGGGGCAGTAGTGTCAGATATGTCAGCTGTCAGGCTAAGAGCTGTTCCACGTATCCAGCACAACATTATTACATAGAAGACTTTATGTTGAGCAAAAGGAAAATTACAAATATTTCAGAAATAAAAAATTACAACTGACTGCTATTTAAAATTTTTATTATTTTCCTGTCTGCCTGTTTTGGGTTCACTAGCTCTTTTATTTAAAATGTCTTGGCCATTCAGGAAGATAAATTACCCTCCCCCCCTACACACACACATTTTTATGTTGCTTGCACGCATGTGCAAGAAACATAGTGCCATCATCGGAGATTTCGGAGGTGTGTCACCTCCTCCTCCAATTCAGTCAGGTTGCTGGCAGGCGCGTTTCCTGAAGCTATCGCATTTTTGGAGCTGCTCATGACACGCCCAAAAATGCAGTGGCATATAGTTGAAAAGGGAGTTATACTTCAGTGAGCACCGATAAGATATCGGTGCTCACGCATAGCCCTCCCACAGACACACGCAGGCGCGCGCGCCTGCACGCAAGATTGCAGCCGACGGGTGCCCAATCCTGGCCGGGCTGAGCTGCGCCCCCCAGTAGGTGCCAGCCAGAGCCCTCCCCAGCGTGGCACCGGTCCTTACCAACGGGGTGCCCAATCCCATCGGCTGAACACCCCATCTCTTGTGCCATGCTGGAGCCCACCCAGCATGGCAAACGCCCACTGAAATCATTTATTTTTTAAACCTGTAAACGAAAATGGTCCCACTGCTGCCTCCCAACCCTCCCACAACCCGCACCCACCCACTGTGCACCCAGTCTCCCACACCCCCCCCCCTTACTTACCTCCGACCTGCGCGACGATCTCGTGGATCGGGAACACGCCTGCACTCTTCAAAGCCGACCGCAAACTGAGGAAATATCGTAAGCTGTATAATGGGCTAGATAGGAGGGTTTCATCTTTGTTTGCATATCTCAGGATTTTTGGGAATTTTGCAAATTTTCACGTGGGGTTTGGGACTCTTCTCAGAATGATGTCACTGTCATGGCGTTATTCGGGCCCGAAGGGTGATTTCGCGCAGTGATTGTGCAGCGACTGCGAAATCACCCTTTGGGTCTGAATACCACCATGACAGTGACATCATTCATGAGAAGGGACCCCAAAAACCCCATGTTGAAAATTTGGTGCAAAAATTCCAAAAAAAATGACTGTTTTACGAGCTGTTGTGCAGTTCCTACGCAGGCTCATAAGTTCGCGAAATTTCAATATTTTCACTCCAGATTTTCAACATTGCCATTTTACCACACCTTCTTATGAGTAGTACAGCTGTCATTTTTCACATCTCACCCAAAATGTGTTTCTGCCCATGTAGCGCAGAATGGCGCAGTCGGTGTGCGAAATCAATGTATGAGACAAATTAAGAAAATCACAGTGACACTGTTCATGAGCAGAGGTCTTAAAATGGCTATGTTGAAAATTTGGTGAAAAAATTCCTAAAAATGACTGTTTTACGAGCGTGTGTTGCGCAGTTCCTACGCAGGCTCGTAAGTTCGCGAATTTTCAATATTTTCACTCCAGATTTTCAACATTGCCATTTTACCACACCTTCTTATGAGTAGTACAGCTGTCATTTTCACATCTCACCCAAAATGTGTTTCCACCCATGTAAGCAGAATGGCGAGTCGGTGCGTGAAATCAATGTCAGGACAAATTAAGAAAATCACAGTGACACTGTTCATGAGAAGAGGTCTTAAATGCTATGTTGAAAATCTGGTGAAAAATTCCTAAAAATGACTGTTTTATTTGAGCGCAGGCTATGCAGTTCCTACGTGACGCCAGAAGGTCGCAATTTTCAATATTTTCACTCCAGATTTCCAACATTGCCATTTTATCACACCTTCTTATGAGCAGTACAGCTGCCATTTTCACATCTCACCCAAAACGTGTTTCTGCCCATGTAGCACACAATGGCACAGTTGGTGTGTGAGATCAATGTACGGGACAAATTAAGAAAATCACAGTGACACTGTTCATGAGCAGAGGTCTTAAAATGGCTATGTTGAAAATCTGGTGAAAAAATTCCCTTCAGATGTTCTGCAATATTACTAATGGAGACATTGAACAGAACTGGCCCCAGGGCCGATCCCTGCAGCACCCCACTGGTCGCCCCCTCTCCCTAGACTGCATACCATTTACCACCACTCTCTGCCTCCTGTCTGTTAGCCAGTTTCTAACCCAGTTTACCACCCTTTCCCCATGTCCAGCCTACCCAGCTAGTTTATCAGCCTCCATATGGGATGGTGTCAAAGGCTTTGCTGAAATCAAGGTAGCTGTCCGCTGCCCCACCCTGATTCACTTCCTTTGTCACCCAGTCAAATAAATCAACCAGATTTATCTGACATGATGTCCCCACTGTGAATCCATGTTGTCTATGGTCCTGGTTCCGATGACATCTAGATGCCCCACTATCCTTTCTTTAAGCAATGTCTCCATGATCTTCCCCACTACTGAGGTGAGGCTGAATGGCCTATTGTTCCCTGCCTCCCCCTGCGCGGACTTTGTAGAGGGACCACATGTGCCCTCCTCCACCCACTCATGTTGAATGACTCAGTGAACATGGCTGCCAGAGGTACTGCTATCTCCTTCCAGTTCTGTTAATATCCTTGGCCGTATGCCATCTGGTTCCATCGCTTGTATACCTTCAATTTAGTGAGCTCCTGCAGGACTCTTTTGTCCACCTCTTCACCCCCTTGGCAACTGCTGTACTGCTGTGGCCCTTGCCCCTCCCACTCTTCTGTGAATACTGAACGGAAAGACACAGTGGATGTCTTGGGAGGAAAGCATGAAACTGTCACTTCCAAATACTTAAACAGCACATACAAGCAAGCAACATTCGGCATTGACAAATGCTTGTTTCCATTACCACCATTCTATAGTCTGTCTGGCAATTGCCTTCCACTGTTTGTTTTAATACCTAGTTTTTTTCCTTTTGAAAGTTGTGTTTCGATTAGCATCTTTGCCAGTGTCTGATGAGGACCTTCTGTGTGATGAATGAATTGATGAGGCTTTTGAATCCAAAGTAATATCAGATTCAAACAACATGAAGTCTTGCTATATTATGACAGATGCAGTTTGTCCCACCATTAGAACTGCTCCGGAGATGAAAGAGTTAACTTCCAAGCAGAGCATGGAACCTAGAGCGCGAGCTCGGTTAAAGAAGCTCTGTTAGGGTGGTTTCAAACCGAAACCATCAGATTCTTTACTCCGCCTCACTGAACAGTCGCTCTGGAGATTCCTCCTGCTGCTTGGTTCATTTCCTCAGTTTAAAACGTCTTTTCTCAGTTGAATTTAACCACGATATTATTTATTTTAACTGCAAACCGATCGGTTCAAGCTCTGTCTATGGTATCGTAAGTAATAGATGGGTTTTCTGTGTGGAACTTGTAAATGTTTATCGGTTCGGTTTGAACCGATCGAATTGTATTTAAACTTGGTTTTAAAGCCTTTTAAGGCTTGTTAGAGTATGGTTCCCGGTTCTTATCGGTTCTAAAAAAAACGGATTTCATTACGGTTTTTTCCACGACCCGTGACACGGTTGGGAACCGATAAGGGTGTCTTGCCTGGCACTGCCATCAAAAGGGCAAGTTTTTGTTTAGGCTGGCATTATGTCTGAGAAACCCAAAAGAAAAACCGGGCCCACTGGGTTTCAACACTGTAGTGTCTGTTGGGAAGCCTTTGCCAAGGCTGACCCACACACCACATGTGTTTATTGTCTGGGGTTTGACCACCTCAATGCAGACTGCCAGATTTGCAAGAATTTCCCTGCAGCCACCCTAGATAAGAGAGTTGGTAGGCTCAGGGAACGAGAGGCCAAAAAGTCCGCTGACCTGGATGGCCAGCCCAGTTCGGTGCCAGCCGAACCGGAGGGAGTGCCCTCTGACCAGGGCCAGACTTCCTCGGCCAAACGTAAAGCTGACTCTGAGGAGCCAGTTCCAGCAAAGAGAACTAAAAAATCAGCAGGTTTGGAGTCCAAAATTCCTTCTCCAACTGCTGCAGAGATAGCCAGGGCAATACAGATTGTCCAGTCACTGTCCCCGGTTCCCTCCGAACTGCCACTATCTGGCAAAAGGTCGGTTCGGTCGGTTCCACCGGTTCAAGAATATGATATAGAAGAGTTTTATGAACCAGAGGAGGGGGAGGATGATTATGATCAGTGTGAATGTGACTTTGAAAGTCTGGATGTGCCCATTGAACCGGACATCTCCCCAGACAGACCTTTAGCTGAATCTCCCCCTAGGCTTTCTGAGTCCCCTTCTCATTTTTTGTTTTATAAAAAAGTTGCTGAGACCCTCCAGCTTCCCTTAGAGGAGGCTTTGGATGAGCAAGAGGAGCCTGACTATGTAGAGATGATGGATATCCCAGATTGTCCATCCCTTTACATAAATCTTTTAGGAAACAAACAATAAAAATTTTAAAAGCTCCTAATTCGGTGCCTCCTGTAGATAAAAAGATGGACAGGAGGTACACTTTGTCAGGTCCTGATACAGATTTTCTTTCACAGCAATGCAGTCATGTTGGGGTAGTTCAGGCTGCAGCCTGTGATAAAGCTAATATTCCCCTGGCTTCACATCCTCCTGACAAGGACTCCAAGAAGACTGATGCCATGGCCAAAAAACAATACATGGCAGCATCTTTGGGACTCAGACAAGCAAACTATATGGCTTATGTTGCGAGATACCAGAAGTCTAAATGGGATACTGTCATGGCCTTAGCCAAACAGGTCCCTGGCCACCTTGCAAAGGAGCTGGAGCAGGTGGCTCTTGATGGTATTGAGGCATCTAAAGTACAATTCCATGCTGCAGTGGATTCTAGTGATGTATCCTCTAGAGTCATGGCTACATCTGTGGCTTTTCGTAGATTGGCCTGGCTCAGGTGCACTACTTTGTCACAGGATACCCAGTCTAACGCTATGGATTTTCCTGTGGTGGGAAACTCTCTGTTTGGGGAGCAGACAGAGAATTATATGAAGAAAATGGATGAATATAGAACCACTTATAGGAGTTCACAAGCCAAGGAACGGCAGGCCACTCCTCAGAGGCAGCCCCCCAGGGGTAGGGGCAGGCCTTTTCACAGGCCTTTTTACCAGACCCAGGCCTCCTCCTCTTCAGCCTATGCTCAGAGGTGGTTCTTCAGAGGGAGAGGCAGACAGGGTACGAGCAGGCCTGCTCCCACCCCTCAGCTTAAAGCCCCTGCCAAACAGGCACCCTGATGGGATGCCCAGGGTCGGCTCTCCATTACCTGTAGGGGGCAGGCTGGCTTACTTCGTCCAGGACTGGGAGTCTTTAACATCAGACAGGTGGGTCCTGGAAGTAGTGAGCAAGGGTTGGTTCTCAGCTTCAAAAATTTCCAAAGATGAGAGCCAGATCTTTCCACCTGCAAACCCTTTAGAGACTCTTGCTTTGGAAACAGAAGTCTCAACCTCCTGGCTCTCAGAGCTGTAGAAAGGGTTTCTCCCACACCAGGGCAAGGGTCTGTACTCCAGGTACTTCCTTACCCCAAAAACACAGGAGAGTGGCGGCTCATCCTGGATCTAAGATATCTAAACAAGCACCTTTAAAACCAAAATTCAAAATGGTGACTCTGGGAATGATTTTACCCTCTCTAAGGCCAGGGGACTGGCTAGCTTCCCTGGACCTCAAGTATGCCTACTTCCATGTTCTTATCAGAAGCTCCTATCGAAAGTACCTCAGATTCGAACTGCCCTCAGGCCATTATCAGTTCAGAGCAATGCCCTTCGGCCTCACCTCTGCCCCAAGGGTGTTCACAAAATGTCTGGCAGTAGCAGTTGCTCATCTAAGAAGGCAAAAGATTGCCATTTTTCCCTACCTGGACGACTGGCTCATTGTGGGTCAGTCTCCAGACCAGGTCAAATCACACCTGCTAGTTACCCAGCAGCTGCTTACTCTCTGGGCTTTCTTCTCAATCTTCCAAAGTCAGTTTTGGAACCTGTCCAGGTACTCACCTTTATAGGGGCAGAACTGGACAAAGCAGGCCAGAGCCTTCCTTCCCTGGAAAGGGTAAGGACCTTGGTGGCCCTGGCCTCGTCCTTCACTCTGCAGGTCTCTCGACCAGCAAGGCATTTCCTGCAGCTCCTAGGACACATGGCTGCTTCCACAGTTGTAGTGCAAGGAGCAAGATTTCAGATGAGGGACATTCAGTTCCGTCTTGAGAGCTTTCTGGTCTCAAAGAAGAGATCCCCTATCCAAGTTAATCCCAGTGACTCGAACCCTGATCCAGGCCCTTCAGTGGTGGCAGGATCAGAGCAATCTGAGACAAGGGTGCCTTCATTCCTCTGTCCCACCCTTGACCCTTACTACAGATGCATCCCTCTTGGGATGGGGAGCTCACATGGGCACCTCTCCACCCAGGGGTTATGGTCCCCTCAGGAATCTCTGCTCCACATCAATCTGTTGGAACTCAGAGCTGTTTTTCTAGCACTTCAGGTTTTTTCTGCATCTGTTCAGAACAAGGTGATACAGGTCAGAACAGACAACACCACTACAATGTGGTACATCAACAAACAAGGGGGCACTCGGTCTTCAGCCTTGTGCACCGAGGCAATGAAGTTGTGGTCTCTGGCTTATTCCCTGAACACTTCCCTCATAGCAGTTCACCTCCCAGGCAAGGACAATGTCCTGGCAGATGCTCTCAGCAGGATTTCCCAGGGCCATCACGAATGGTCACTGGATCCCCTAGTACTAGGGATAGTTTTTGCCAGATGGGGCACCCCTCAGATAGATCTTTTTGCAGCCCCAGACAATCATCAACTTCTACTTTTTGTTGCAGGCCTCCAGTGTTGGGCTCAGTCCCCCTGGATGCCTTTCTCCTTGATTGGGAAGGGAAGTTCCTTTATGCCTTTCCCCCTTCCCTCTCCTGTTCAAAGTACTAGTCAAAATCAGGTCTCAGCCTTGCAAGATGATCCTGATTGCTCCAGACTGGGCCAGGCAGCCCTGGTACCCACTCCTTCTGTCCTTAGCGGTCCATCTTCCCCTGTGTCTCCCCAGGAACCACAATCTGTTAACCTGTGCTCAGGGGAGAGTTTGGTATCCGAATCTCAAATCCCTCAACCTCAAGGCTTGGCTCTTGAGCAGTTAGAGTTTGTTGATCTACAACTTTCTCAAAGTGTTCTCGAAATCCTGAAAGCTGCTAGGAAGCCTTCCACCAGGGCTACCTATAACTCCAAGTGGAAAAGGTTTTCCATATGGTGTTCTGGGAAGCATATTTCCCCGGAATCTGCTGATTTATCCACTGTATTGGATTATATGGTCCATCTTAATTCTTTGGGACTGAGACCAGCTACCCTGAAAGTGCACTTGGCAGCTGTCTCTGCCTTCATTTCAGCAGGGAAGCCCTCTTCTCTTTCTGCTCACCCTGTATTTTCCAAGTTTTTTAAGGGATTGCTTCATACCAATCCTCCATTCAGGGACCTTGCCCCTGCTTGGGATCTTAATGTTTGCATTGCTCAGCTGATGCAACCCCCCTTTGAGCCTCTGTCTTCGGCAGAGCTTAAGTATTTGACTTGGAAAACTGTATTTCTAGTAGCCATCACTTCTGCCAGGTGCATAAGTGAGTTACAGGCTTTATCAGTGGAGACTGACTTTGTTTCTTTTCACAGGGATAAGGTAGTCCTCAGGACTAACAGGAAGTTTTTGCCTAAGGTGGTTTCGGATTTCCACCTTAACCAATCTATTTCATCAGAGTGTTCTTCACTGACCATTCCTCCTGGTGGAGAGGAGGCTGCACAGCTTAGATGTTAAGAGGGCCCTAGGTTACTACATAAAGCGTGCACTAAGGGTCACAGGTTTGACTCCCTCCAACTATTTCTCACTTATGGTGAGGTTGGGAAAGGGAGACCTGCCACTAAGAGATCCATTGCCAGGTGGATCGTCTCTTGTATCCAATTTTGCTATCAAAAGCTGGGTAAGGTTCCCCCCTCAGGCCTGAGGACTCACTCTACCAGAGGTACGGCTGCATCTCTAGCTGCTGCTAGAGACATCCCTATCTTAGAGATATGTCAAGCAGCTACTTGGAAAACAGTACACACTTTCCCCAAGCATTACTCCCTGGATATCCAGGCCAGGAGGGATGCTCGGTCTGGCACAGCCATGCTTCAGAGCCTATTCCCTAAGTAGGTTCTGTCCCTCCTCCATGGAGGTACTGCTGTAGTTCGATCTGTCATAATATAGCAAGACTTCATGTTGTTTGAAGAAAAAATTACTCACCTTAGTAATGTTGTTTCTTCTAATGGAGTCTTGCTATATTATGACCTTCCCCCCAGCCTGCCCCTCTCAGAACTTCTACTTCGGGTATGGGGTGGACAGTCCACTGTTGGCATTTATTGATGCCCTCTTTTATGTTTGGGGGTTGGGTTTCATTTAGTTATTTTATCTTATTTTCCTGGTCCCCTGACTTGAGTCTTGGTGTTTGGACCAGGGAAATGTGTGGATATTTTAGTAGCCAGTTGGCTAGTGTAGGTTACAGCTTCCACACAGAGCCTTAGTGAGTTTTGCTCGTAAAGATCTGACGGTTTCAGTTTGAAACCACCCTAACAGAGCTTCTTTAACCGAGCTCGCGCTCTAGGTTCCATGCTCTGCATGGAAGTTAACTCTTTCACCTCCGGAGCAGTTCTAATGGTGGGACAAACTGCATCTGTCATAATATAGCAAGACTCCATTAGAAGAAACAACATTACTAAGGTAAGTAATTTTTTCTTCTCCATGGTCTGATGTTATAGCCTCAAATTTATTATATAACTGAATATCAGGGTCGTACATGTCTATTCTTATCACTTTTGATTTTGTTGAATTTCTTTTCAGGCTCCATTTTCTGGTAAGCAAGGTTAATTGAGTAGCATACGCTCTTCTTCTTTCAGTGGTTACTGTCTTCGAGAAGTTATTGCCTGTCTAGGTATCCATTTGTATTTCTTCACCATCATTCTTTATAATCTAGGTTTTCAGAAGTAATTTGTATCATAGGATCTTGGTCTGTATTAGAAGATCTTGGTCTTGTTCTTACTTCAGTTATTACCTCAATTGTTATTTCAGGTCCTCCCACCTCTGATCTTTCATCCTGATGTGAAGGAACAGGTCTAGACTGCTGTGCTGTTCTTTGTTGTGCAAGTTTATGCCTTTGTGTAATGCCAATTTTCTGAGCTGTATTCAAAAGATCTTCCTGACTTGGCCTATCATCTCTATTATGCATGGCCAATTTACAGGTTCTAAATGATTTTCCAGGTTCATCACACAAATTATATCACAATTCAATAGGACAGTGTATCCCAGTGTGACCAAATTGTAGACAAAAGTTACTTTGAATCATATCACAGACACTGCTGAGGTGATCGAATGAACTACACTTGAAAGAGGTTTTTGATTGGTCAGCATAGAAACACTGACCTTTGTCCCTTCCAATAAAAAAACAACTAGGCAGAATGTTTTATTCCTGCTGCTGTATGATGCAATTTTACTCTAAATTTCCAGCCACCTGTTCAAAGTTGCTCACGCCTCATTATAGGGTCAGGTGTACCGAAACCTCATACTGTAGCATTACATCAGCCAGTGCTTAATGTCAAATAAGTTTACCCCTTTATTCTCAAAAAGATTACTGTTTTTATTGTGGGTTTTGTGAGGGTTATGGCCTAGAAAGAAATCCACAAGTCTGAATTTTTTTAACTCATCATATTTTTTCCAAAGCCTCTCTAGAGTGCCATTCTTTTGAAGCTAACATCCAAAATTGCACACCCAGGGGTACGTATAGTGCTGTAGTGAAAAATTTCATTGAGACTGTTAATTAGACCCATCCACAGATTACCTAGCCATCAAATCATCCATGGCTCCTCTATATCTTAACTGCACCATGTTTCTTCATTATGGGGTTGGGGGGCTGAAGGAAATGCATCACAGGCTCTAAATCTTTGCCAGTTTTGCTTTGTTGAATTCTGGTGCTGTATATTCTGTGATGTAGTATCAGATAAATTAATACTGGGTCCAAGTTCCACTTTCACCCTTTCTCCCCGTGAGGGATTAGTATGATAAGTACTTGGTTCCTCCTCATCAACAGGGACTTCTTCATTATTACAGGTTTCACAAGTTTGTTCATTTGTTTGTACATTAGGGTTTGCACTTATTTCTATATTAGTATGAATTTGCATTTTTTGGTCTAAGTCAGTAGTATTTCCTTGTTCTTCCACAGTTCCACTCTCTGTCCTTATTATGTTGGCTTGCGCACATACGCAAGCAACATCTCGTGCTAGTACAGGTTTTGCGGGCGCGGCTGCTGTTGGGTGAATGCAGGGCACTCATCAGTAGGTGCGTCCCTCATTCCCCAATCAGCCTGCATGCCAGCACCACACCATGCATTCATAATGGGGCGAGCACATCAAAGCAAAGGTCCGCTGCAATCCGAGCAAAGCTCGTCATATACAGCCGGTCCTTTGCTGCTAATGCTCCGCCATTATAACCATGGTCGGTGAGCCGGCAGCCGCCCACGCTGCCGGCTATCGGGGTGCCAACCTCTGTCGGCAACCCCCATGTTTGTGTGCCGACGGGAGCCCACTCCTGTCGGCATACCCCCAATGTTGAATGCTGAGGGGTGCCCAATCCCTCGGCTTGGCCCCTCACTGTCTTTGCCCACTGATGGGGAGCCCACTCCCCGTTAGCATCACCCCCAACTGTTGAATGCCGATGGGGTGCCCAATCCCCTCAGCTCACGTTTCCCCCTTTCTTTGTTTTGCAGCAGATGTGCCCAATCCCCGGCATTACCCATGTTGTGTGCCAACAAGGTTGCCCAATCCCCGTCGGCTACGACACCCTCCCAAAAAAACACTTAGGTGGCATGCTGTGAGCCCACCCTAGTGTGCCAAATGCCCTGTAAGATGAAACTGTCCTGCAATGGTTTTCCTTTCTGTTTTCCTCCTGCAAAATGAAAACCGTCCCTCGTAGTCTAAATGCCCCTCCCCCGCACCCACCCACTGCACACCTGCCTCCCTCACCCCCTCACTCCATACTTACCTTTGGACTCTGGCGCGGTGATCTTCCGTGGACCAGGAACACACCTGCACTCTTTAAAGCCGACTGCGAACTGAGGAAATGCCGGTAAGCTGTATAATGCAGTGAATAGGGTTTTTTCAACTTTGCAGCATATCTCAGGCATTTCTTGGAATTTTGGCACCAAATTTTCAACATGGGGTTTTTGGGGCCCCTCCTCATTAATTCTATCACTGTCATGGTGTTAATCAGCCTCAAAAGGTGATTTCGCAGTCACTGCGTGAAATCACCTTTCGGGACCCATTTAATGAAATGACAGTGCCAGTGTTGATGAGGTGGCCTCTCAAAAAGCCTATGTTCCAAATTTGGTGGAAAGAATCCAACAAATGCCTGTTTTACGAGCGTGCATTGCGCAGTTCCTACGCAGGCTCGTTACTTTGTGCATTCGCAATATTTTAACACAGGATTTTCAGCATTGGCATTTTTGTGCACCTCCTTGTGAACAGTACAGCTGTCATTTTCCACATCCTGCCCGAAGTGTGTTTCTGCACTTCCGGCGCACAATTGCACAGTCGCTGTGGGAAATCAGTGTTTGGGCCAGATTATGAAAATGACAGTGACACAGTTCATGAGCAGAGCTCCTAGAATGCCTATGTTGAAAATTTGGAGCTGATACTCCATAAAATTACTGTGTTATGAGCATGCGTTTGAAGATTGCGCGCATGCTCATACCGTCATGCATTTGTGATATTTTCACTCTGGATTTTCACCATTGCCATTTTTCCACACCTCTTGATGAACAGTACAGCCGTCACTTCACATAACCTGCCCAAAATGTGTTTCTGCACTTCTGACGCATAATAGCGTGGTCGCTGTGCGAAATCACTTCTTGGGACACTTTGAGGAAATGACAGTGACACTGTACATGAGCAGAGGTGCTAAAATTCCTATGTTGAAAATTTGGTGCCGAACACCTATAAACTGGCAGTGCTGCAAGCGTGCCTTGCATATTTCCCACGCACCCTTGCAACTCCGCAAATTCCGTATATTTGTATGCCACATTTTCAGCACTGGCATTTTATTATACCTCCTTATGAACTGTGCAGCTGTCATTTTTCACATCCTGCCCAACATGTTTTCCCGCACTGCACTAACAAACACCCACAGGGACACCCTAATGTCTCTCACTCTCTGCAGGGTGGGGGTGGGGTGGCATCAGTTCAATACTTGACTGCCACTCCTATGCTGCATCTCTCTAACTCCTGCACTGCCAATGGCAGCAAGACAACATTCGGCATTGACAAATGCTTGTTACTCCTGGTCTACTGTTGTTAGGCTTGGGTATATGCTTTATTTCTAGTTTAGGATGCACCTTTTCTCCTGGAGATACTGATACAGAATCAACATTTCACACGAGCTTCACTATTGTCTGTCTTCTCTCTTTCTCTTCTCTGTTGGTTAATACTACCAGGAAATTCAGTCTCATTTTGAGCATTCAATTCTTGTGTGTTCCTGTCCTGTCTTCTATGCCTTCAGGACATTTATTTTCAGCACATGGTTTCCATTTCCCATTGGAATCTTTCACCAAACCTGCTCCACATAGTGCTTTTTCTACTGACCATTCACTTTCTTCTTCTTCAGCCGTCAATATCTGGGATCCCAACCTGCATGCATGATGTATACCTAATTTTCTCCCAGCCTGTAATGTGCCTGTTTTAACTGTTTTCTTTTTTTTTTCCACACTTCCTTTTGCTCCCAAAAAGGTCTAATATTAAGAGCTGTACCTTTTACTGTGCCGCTTGTTTCTCCAGAGGTTGTTTGTTGCTGCTTTTTCAGTGGTTGCTGCTGTTTTTCTTGCATCTACTGCTACACACTCTTTAGCAGTATCTTTGATGATTGTATGTCACTCTCCACAGCTGATAGTGATGGCTTGTCAAGTTGTCTGTCAGGCACTGAAGTGCCTTCTCACTCTGGAGCAATTTCTTCATTCGGGGCTGCTGTTTCTGGTTCAAATAACTGCTTTGATGTTTCACTTCTTGCAGTTGCTTCAAGAGGCATTTTCCTTGACTGCTGCAAACAACAGGCTCCATCATTTCTTGTAGCACTCCTCTTCTTCAGTTATTAAGGACAACACGTAACTGTGCTGTTCCTGCATGGCTGCAGTCATCCTCCTCTCCTCTGCCACAATATCCTCATTTTGTATATATTCTTTGATAGCATTTACTTCCATGGTACTATGTACCTGTATTTCCAAGCTTTCCATGCTGGTCACATTCAATACCTCCTATTGTTCAGGTACAGTGATTGATGTAAGCTCACTTGTTCCTGCCCCATCCTTACGGCCAGCACTGATCTCCACCATCTTGCTGATTAGCCAACCCCTTCAGGAAGTGCAGGGGAGTTTCCCCAGTGGCATGGCCAACATCCCCATCAATAAAACAGGTCCATGCAACCCTTCCCCAAGATGCACCTGGAAACATGCTATAATAACTTAGTGCATCTTTCTTGGTCAAAACTTCTAACTAAATAAATATTCAGGAAGGACAGGCTTGGGAGTAGTAGTATGTGTCAGGGATTCCATCAGTAACAGAGGATAAAACTGTAAACATTTTTTAAGGGGAGATAGAGTCCTTACAGCTGCAGCTATCAGAGATTTGGAGTAATATCCTAAGGATTGGGTATGTGTCAGGTATGTTATGAAAGGCAAGAGGCATAGGAAGCCCATTTGCCTCAGTTTCAATGGGAAGATAACATCTGGATAAAATAGAGCTTTTTTATTTAATCTAGTTTCTTTGGCCCTTTGAGCCATAACCTACTCCTCACTATCAAGACCCTGTCAGTCTCCAGCCCCATCTTGTGCTCCCCTGCTGATGAACTGGCTGGGACCCACATAGTACAAAGCCTTGGGAATGAATGACTGTCATTTGAGGCTTGAGGTGCATACTTTTTTGCAATTCACCCTTTCCCTTAAGCTCACCCACCCTCCCCTGATGTCCTCAGCCACAGTAGTACATGCTGGGATAATGTCACCCCCACCCCACATGTGAGCAAGCTCTGTGACTCACTGTGACTGCTGTGACAGACCCCAAAGGTCTCCATCCCTCCCTGGACTGGCTTATGTTCCCCCCAAGGGCACTGCTTTGCACTGGCCACATAAATCTCCCCAGGCTTGCTTTAGAAACTGGGTCACCAGCACAGAAGGGTGCCATGCTTCCACTGAACTACTGGTTGTCCCAAAGGAAAAGGTCTTTTAAAAGATATAAAGGGGACCAGACTAAAGTTGATATGGAGGATTAAAAGAAAAACATCAAAAGTGGCAAAAATAAATAGCGAGAGAAGCAAAGTCTGCAACTGAACTGAGAAATGCAGAAGGGACATAGGAGAATAACAAAACATGTTTCAGATACACAAGGCTGAAAAAGCAAATGAGGGGTGGCATTGAAAAGATAATAAAGGAATGGGTTGAGCATGTAGAAAAATGTAGGCAAGGTGAATATCTTTAACACATTTTCTAGCTCTGTGTTCATGGTAGAGACCTCAAGGCCCGTACTGTATCTGAACGTAGGATAGACTTCTGAAGTCCTTCAAAACTAAGGTTAGAGTTTGAGTAATTTCTGTGGAAAGAATGTGCAAAAACCTTCAAAATCTGAAACTAAACAATCCCTTGGACCAGGGTGCCTAAAGGGTATCCATTTAACTTGGGTGCCCGAAATGCTGGTGCTTGACATCGGGATTTGGCCGTGGCAGAATTGGAATCCTAAAGTAGGGGGGTGTGGAGGGCACAGCCCTCTGAAAAGTAAAATAAACTCCATCTTGGGGGAAATCCTGATGTCAAGCACCCATGTTTCAGGCACCTGGCATTGGGATAGGGAGAATCGGCCAGAGCAATTACAGGAATTACTATTAGACCCACTGAAAGAACGATGGGACTTGGGTCTACAAATAGACTAACATGGAACTGATTGGAGAGCAGGACCCAGAGGGTGGTCCTAAATAGTCTGCTATCTGGGATATAAAGGAGGTGAATGTTGGCATACTGCAGAGGTCTGTACTAGGCTCCATCATCTTCAACATGTACAGAAGCAACATAGGTGAATGGTTACAGGACAGTGTGCCTTTTTATGGAAGACAGCAAACTTAGCAGCAGGATACATAGCACAGATGGTGAGTGGAATACGAAAGGTGATTTGGAAATCTTAGAAAAATGGTCTAGTAAATGGTAATTGAAAATCATTGCCAGGAAGGTCATGCACAAAAGAATAGTGGATATATAGTATGATGATAAAGTGGAGAAATCCAGGGAAGAAAAGGACTTAGCAATAATCATCATTGACAACATGAAGTTCACTTCCCAATGCATCAAGGAGTAAGGGTCAACCAATTGAATGATGGGGTGTATAAGGTGAGACTTACCTGCCAGAAGAAGGAGGGAATTCTACCACTTTATAGGGCTCTGGTGTGGGCACACATTACATACTGTGTTGGAATCTAGAGACCACATCTAAAAAGGATAATGATAGGATGGAGACCATAAATTGGAGGGTCACTACAATGAACCAGGGAACTGGGAAAACATGGACTAGACAGCCATAATAAGTACTCTCTGAATGCAAGAAGAGAGAGAGAGAGAAATAATATGATTGAGACCTACATGATTTTGCATCAATGCAACTGGATCCACCACTAGATCTTTTCAAGTGAATAAGATTTTGACTGCAATTGGCCGTAAGCTTTCATTGGTGAAGTTCTTCACAGAGAGGGGTTAAAAAGGTGGAATAGCTTGCTTATCACAGTGGTCAATGTGAGTATCACAGTTGGGATCAAAGCCAACTGGGATGGTATCAAATGGTTAATTAAAAGAAGGAAATGGGTGGGGGGCAGAGGGATCGTAGTTTCATGGTAGGGATTCAGAGCACACTTGATGTGTTCCATGTCCTAATCTACTTGTTTCTTTTTGTATTTCCATGTTTCTAAAGGCAGTTCATGATGGTGATTACATATGTTGTATGCTTTGCAATATGTTATATGTATTTCTGTGTATTTTTCTTACTGCATAAGAGTGCTATCTCATGCTGTGTGTGCAAGAGGACTGCAAAGCTGAGCAGTTCTATTAGCCTAATCAGCTTAAAATAATGTTCTTTTTGCCGGCTGACCAATGCAGTGGGAAAGCATCCACTTGTGGTGCTGACATCCCAGGTTCAGTGACAGACTCGGGAGTCAGAGGGATGGCAGGGGGGAGAAGGTTTTAGCATCCTAGGGACTGCTCTCCTTCTCCGGGGGGACAGGGCTAGAGTGTCCATCGGTTTGTGGACCCCTAGTGGAGGGGTGGGGATACTACTGCAGCTGGCACCATAACCTTAGGGGGGAGGGACAGATGCTAGATGTCACTGCATGCCTTTGCCCCAGGGGGTCAGTAAAAAAAAAAAAATTTCCACCAGCAAATGACTTAGGTGCTGGTCCCACATTCCAATCGGGTTCTCTCCCCACACAGACCTGCTGTAGAACCACCAGAAAGCCGGCGACCCCACTCCAGGAGGATAATCCGGGGTATGGGAAACCCTCCTCACCCAGTACTGCTAGAAATTCACCAGGAAACCAGTGGCTTCATCACCGCGGGGTAATCCAGGGGTTCTTCAGAGCAGGAGGATAGGGTGAGGGTACTTGGTTGGGCGGCATGGGACAGGTGACTGGCCAATGGCGGTCAGGTCAGACTCCCCTACCCAAAAAAAGCAGAAGGTAATGTTCTTATTCAGTAAGAGACACACACACATGTTTGCATATTAATACATTATGATACAGCCAAATATTTTATGTCAAGATAAAAATGTCAGTCTAACTGCATGAAAAGGTTTTTTTACGGGTTTATTGTTTTCTCTCCTTCATAACACTAAGAAATGGCACTGTGAGAATGTCAATCTGAATGCTATTTTGGAAGTGGCTGATGAAACTAAGTTCCCCGCTAAATCCATTTTAGGAAAGAAAAAAAAATGCTGGAATTTTTTTTATATTTTCTTAAGTATCTCTGACACTGACCGGCATTTGTTAAAGGTAGATGAGTGCAGAGTAGAGCATGACAATGTGCAGCAAGAGGCAAGCAGCAAGCAGCATTTGACAGCTGGATACAGTGGAATAGGAAAGTTAAGCATGGAATGCGAAGCAGCATTTACACACATAATAAGAGGTTCGGTGGTTCTCCATTCTGATTGGACAAAAATCATAGATTGCTGTATAATCACTTCATAAATCTGATAGTTCAGGGATTCCTAAATGAAGAAGGCTCCACTGTTCAGACTTGAGTAGGTGTGATCAAAAAAGCCTAGGCTCATTTTAGCTATTATGTTAAGGCAAAGAAGTTGGTATGCAACATTTAGTAGGAATAAAAGGCTCCTATCAACCACTAGAAACAAGATACGAAGCAAGGTGGAATTCCACCTACAGTGTTACATGATGCAGTGGCTGCTAGTACAACAGAGGGTCATCCATAAGTATAAAACTGAGCATGGTATAGACATAGGAAAAGTAAGCATCAACACTAATCATGGACATTGACTGAGAACCTCCGCACCGTGGTGAAGCCCTTTGAGAAGGCTACATGGGTTATAACTACAAATGTAGCTGGTCTAAGCCAGGTACTCACCCTCACTGCACTAATTAACCTGCGACTTGTTTACATGAAGCCTCACTATGAGGAAAGACAGGATCCCACTTTTTGTGAATCTGGTAGAAAGAACAAGACAATGTTTCTGGTAGCACTCACACATTTCAAAAATGCTTAGAGCTGACCACTATGTCCTAGCAACTCTCAGTTGTCCATTTGCAGGTACATACTCAAAGCAGATGTGGATATTCTCTATACTGTCAGTGTGAGAGGACACACCATGCAACTGTACGCTGGAGTTGCTGTGGAGGAGCAGTCAGAGCAGGCTGCTGGTAATGCTCGTCTTGCTCTATCAACAGATAAACCACCGTTGCCTCACTAACCTATTAGTTTTGGTGCTTTTGGTACTATTTGCATCATTACCAGCAGCTTTGCATGTTTTTTCTCTTGTGGTTTCCAGTCCGGAAGTGTCTGCCCTGCTCTACTTTTTCACCCATAAGTGCCATCTTGACAGTGGGATTCTGCATCTGCAGGAGTTGTAAAGCAGTGTGCCCTGCGGAGTGCTGAATGCAGACTGACACTGGAGACTCAGAAGATTTTTTATTTCTGTGCACCCCAGTGTATAGGAAGTGGGATGCGGTCTTGAGAGCTGGAGAGCCAGAGTTGGAGTCAGAGATGTGTGAAACTGGAGGGTGCATGGATAAACCCCACAGCGTTACACATTTTTATGAAAGCGCTGATTTGACTGTTACATACTTTTACACACTTTTGCTGCACTCTGCCATTTCTTGCCATTATTTGGCAAAGGTCTTCTCTGCTAGACTGCTGTACAATGGAGAACAAATGAAACAGAGAACTTTTTCATAAATACAGAGGATTTGTATTAATTGCATTTTTTCTTTGTCCTGGGAGAGTATATCTTAGCAGTTATGTTATGTTTTTGTACATTTTTTGTTCCCTTCTTTTTCCCCTTTTGGAGGCTCCTAAATGAGTTTCTTGTTTTTAATAAACATTAATATTGCTGGGAAGTTTTACATAATATTTTAACACGTTTTTGAAATTTGCACCATAGAGGTCACGTGCTCTACCCCATGCCTTATATTGAACATGCGCTGGCGTGCTACTGACAGACATTTCAAACTGTGACTGGTTTGCAGTTACTTGCAGTTATGCACGGCTACACACAGCTATCTGTAACTATCTGCAGTTACATGCTTGTTTTGCCACATCTTTCTGTAGATCCATGTTGTGGCTTTTTTATGTGTTGGAAAACTGAGCAGGCTACTTTACAACTTAAAACACTTTTCGCTTTTGTAACCTGATTTTGTTATGTTTAAATTCCCAATTTTACTGACTACTTGATATAGTCTGTCTGGTTATGTGTTTGTTTAGATATTGACTCTTTCCTAAGAACCTTTAGAGTTTCAAAAGAAGTTGTGATGCCGAGAAGCTGTGACCTGAGACCAGTGTTTTAAGGGAATTTGTTCCCGACTTAGCTTAGCAGTTCATTTTTGCCACTTCGAAGAGGATAATTATAATAATGGACTTTACATGAGTCACTTTTATGGGCTAGAATTAATTTGCCATTTTATCTTATAACAAGTTTGAAATCCTGAAAACTTGAAAGTTACCTTAAAAATTATTTTAAGGTTGCTAAGTTACCTTAAGTAAGGGAAACTAATATTGCTTAACCTGTAGCTCTTCCTTTTGTGCAAACTCTGAGTGAAACTTTAGCTGTGTGATACCAAATAAAACAAGCATTTGTCAATGCCGAATGTTGTCTCGCTGGCATTGGCATTGGTAGTGCCGGAGTTAGAGATGCATAGTAGGAATGGCAGTGAAGTATTGAAGTGATGCCAACCCCATGCCCACCCTGTAGAGACTGACAGGCATTGGGGTGTGCCTTTGAGTCATCAGCTATAACGCTCATGGCATTGTACCTTGCCCTACCCTGTAGACACTGACAAGTGTCGTGGTGTGCTTTGGGGTCTTTGGACATTATACTTGCCCCATGCCATAAGGAAATATACTGAGGTGGGTGCAGTATAGGATAATATAGAGAAATCACAGTTGTCTCCCACTCCCGGTGAGGCACGAAATAGTTCAGAAAATGATACTACCTTCCTTTGACTACTGCGACATAGTCTAGAGTTCGGCCCCAAAGTCCACCCTATCAAGACTGGACCCCCTTTTCAATGCTTTCTGCTGTTTTGCTCTAGATGCCCCCCATCATACCCACCACTGTGAGCTTTACCACTCACTGGCCTCCCATCCTGAGTAACTGACAGCTACCTTCACGCTAATTTATGGGCCAAACTCTGGCTTAATGCCTTTTCTCCCTACCTCGTGTCCTCCCCACCTCCCCACCAACCCCTCCTATGCCCTTAGGCCTACGGACTCCTGCCTATTGATAATCCCTCACCGGCGGACCTCTGCAGGTCAATTGGCCTTTTCTTACTATCTCCCTAAGATGTGGAACGACCTGCCGGCCCAAATCCGCCACTCCTCCTCTAGGCATTCTATATCCTCTGCCCTCATTAACTACTATGCCACAAACTGTTCTTGCCCCTGATCCCCCCTCCTGCTTAAATCCCCTCTATCGACTCCCCCATCTTCTTATACAGCCTGACCAGCGGCTCTAGCAATCTACCTCTCATGCTGGCATAAAAGTTCTACCAACCTTGCACTTGCCCATTACTGTACTTCTGCTCAGCTCCCAGTCAATCGATCTCCCATAGTCTATGTCTGTCATCTATGGCTGCATATCGAAATCTAGCTCCAGTCCCACCTACCCTGCTATCAATCACTCCCTAGGCAACAAGTACTAGCTGCCAGTGCTGCGAATCTCAGAAATCATTTCAGTGTAATTTTTGTAAGCACGTGTGTGTGTGTGTATATATATATATATATATATATATATATATATATATATATATATATATATATATATATATATATATATATGTCTGCAAACTATGCATGATTTGCCTCTTTTCCCTGTATGTATCTGACACTCTGTAATCCTGTATGTAAGCAATGTATTCTAACCCACCCTTACTCCAAGACCCAAATGTGTAATTCAACTTAAAGTATCTTGTACACTCATTATTTATTTATTTATTTCGTTTTTGTTGACCGGGTAAGTGCACTAGACAAATCCTGCCTATTTTCAGGCATGACCCGGGGGAGGGGGATACAGATGAATGCCAACTGACCTTGAACCAGATTAAGCTGTTGGTGGTATTTTTAGTGAATGAGGAAATTTGGCCAGGACACCGGGGAAATTCCCCTACTCTTTCGGAGGGGACTCCTTGTCCAAGATGGAGGACGCTTTTCTGCCAGCAGCAGCTGGAGCTGTGGAGACAGGAGACTTGGTCTTGACTCCTGTCTCTGTATCTGGGGAGACCACGAAGGTTACTTGCCTAGTTTTACCTGTATCTTCACCGGAGGAAGACGATTTACAGGAAACGATTTTGATTTCTTCAAAGATTGCTTCAAAGGAGGTCCAGAGCATTGCGAAGAACCAGCATGATGTTGGATGTACAGGGGGACCGCAAGAGACGCACACTTCCTGTAACGTGGAACCTGAAAGTCAGGAAGTGTCTGTACTGCACGACTGCCTAATGGAGATGGACCGCCATCCACCGACAGTCGAGATGGAAACCCAGCAGAGTCCACGGACACCGAATCAATCCGGTTCATCTATGGAGAGAAAAGAAACTGTAGTTCCAGTCCTAGCAGACCAGCTCCATGTCTCTGAGCAGGTACAGTGTGAAACATTAGCGGAGGTATTTTCTGCCTCTCATATGCAAACAGGACATTCTGAAAATGTTTTATGGAAGGGGAATTTGCCCTCTACATCTCAGACTCAGCCTCCTCATGGTAATGAAAACCCCACAGCCACCCCAGAATGGTCCGTAGATGCCGCGTTAAGGGCGGCAGGATGGGTGAAAGACCCTAAAGGAGGTGCATGGGTGTCAGGCCCACCATCTACTAAATCCCCTAGAACTGCGCAAGACTTATCCCTCGAGGAAGGTAAATCAATTCCTCAAACAGTAACTGACCCTATGGAACTGCCTGACGAGTTATGTTTAACCCAGAATCCTATCCTGGATATTCACAGGGTCCAAGAGAAACAGACATTTTCAGGTTCTGATCCCATGGCTGAAGAGTTCCTAGCCACTACTCGACCTCCTGTTTCTCATAAAGGACAAGCGAGGTCTTTTTCATCTCTGTTTAAATTCCCTGTTCTGGCTGCTAAATGACATAATGCAGTCAGGCTTTCATATAAAGGTGGACTTGAGGATCCCACTGATCGTGTATATGTGGCTAGAACTTTGTTGAAAGACTCTATGAAGTTTTTTGCCCATGAAATATATGCCCTGATACATGTTTCAGGAGAATTAAATTTTGATATTAGTTTTCAGACATCTCGGGGACTTGATCGATTTTGGGCAAAATATCATACTTTGTGTAATACTGCTCTTTGGACCCCATTTCAGGCCATTCCCTCACTAAACCGGCCTTTAAAATAATCACTGTCATGTTATGCAATGAAGGTGTAGATGTTTCAAATATTGTTTACTGGTTAAAGCAATGATGTACGTTACAAGGGCAGCCAGAGGCTATCTTGGATTCCGAAAACATATGGACAGGGGGTTGGAAATTTAAAGTTATGCTGAATGTCTCTGAATCTGGACTAGTGCATTTACCAAATTCTTTTTTTTTAGGCCGAGATAGAGGAGTTTTGTTTTACCCAGGTCAGCCTAAGGCATGTTATAGATGTGGAGACCCCTCACACCTGAGTAGTGCGTGTGATAAAATCAAATGTCTTTATTGTGGAGAAATGGGTCATGTAGGTATGCACTGTCTGAATGAAAGCAGGTGTAATCTCTGTGATGAAATAGGTCACACATTCCAGTCATGTCCCTGGGCTGCTCATACTAAAATAACTCATGATGGAGGTGTAGACCAGCGTTTTGTAATCTCTCAAGCACAGAAAGCTCATTTCCACAACACCACGGAAGTTCCTATTACAGAAGAGTCTCCCCCAAAACTAAAGATATGAAAACCTCTCGTAGCATTGCACCTTTGTTAGTTAACAAAGATTTATCCCCAGGAAGGTACTAACACCTGCTAGCCATGCGGAGACTGAGGCTATGGAGCAGGCCCTATGCTCTAGTACCATGCCTCCCCCCTGTGAACCAACAATAGTAATAAATTGCAGATCATTGCGATCTGGCTCCCGTAATGTAACATCTACTCCACAGGCTTATAATGTATCACCTATTACACTATCGAATACCTTTGAGGTGCTTCAGCCGATATTGGATGAGGCAGATGGGGAATCTGATTCATCCTCCATCGCTTCGTCCATCCCAGAAGGCCTTGATAACTCTACACCACCATTAGGCACTGGCCTTTCACAAAAACGGAAGGCTAAGGTAAGATTGAAAGGGACTAAGGTAGCAGGAAAGAGAAAATCTTGATTGTATAGGTTACTCTCCTTATGACCTATTATGTCACTATTTACATGCCATACTATTAATGTAAATAGTTTGAAACGTGTAGATAAAAGACGTTTGGTGTTTTCCTTTTGAGGTTTTACCAATAGGGATATTTCTTTTACAAGACACAAGACTCCATACGGTGCAAGAGATCCGATTGGCTCAAAGAGACTGGCTTATGGGTCCCTCCTTTTGGTCGATAGGCAGGACCCTGTTCTGGTCTAGGCATTTTGATTAACATCCCAGATTTTAGGCTCTTAAAGCTGTTTGATTTGGTACCTGGTAGAGTTTTAATTTTAGATTTTCTGCTACGGCAGTGCCCATACCGGTAATAAATGTATATGCCCCAAATTAAAACCGACCGAATAGCCATTTTGATTTAATTCATCCCTTTTTACACTCTTCTTTTCGAATCATATTGTCTGGTGACTTTAATTGTGGACTTAGTCTACAGGATAAAAGTTCCTTTGCTACTAACAAGAAGATGTACTGTGACTCTCTTGTCTTAGGACACATGATTCGTACTGCTCGTTTGACGGATTCATATTTATCTTTCACAAAACAGCATACTCCCACATTTCAAAAAGGTAAACTGGCTACCCGTATTGATTTTGTTTTCAATTCCAATACTTTGGTAGTTGCCGCGGCTGTAATATAGGCAATAGCCTTTTCAGACCATAAGCTACTCTCTGTCAGTCTTGGATCTCCTGCTATTTGTGATAGAGGGCCTGGCTTTTGGAAATTCAATGTTTCTTTATTACAGATACCATCACTTCAGCAAACCCTTTTGTCATTTGTTCATGCTCGTAAATCTGTATACCCCATGTATGATGATCCAATGAGATGGTGGATGGATACTAAACACACTTTAACCGGGATGTTAAAATCATATAGTCGTTTAAAAGTAGGTCTGATTATCTGGTATATCTACAAAAAAGGGCTCATTTCCAGTCTCTAATGTCACTCGCATACTTGACAGGACAAGATTTGCTACAACAAATTCATTTATTGAAGAAGGTTATGTTAGACTTTCAGTCTAAAAAGTCACAACAACTGTACCATCAACATAGTTATGCAATAAAAGGTACTAGGGTAGTAGTCTGTCCATTTGAATCGAATTATCATCAGAATGCTCAGAAAACAATGTCATGTCTTATCAATGCAAATGGAGATATTAGTACCTCCCACTTGGATATATGTCAAATTGTTACTGACCATACAACTGCATTATTTTCCCCCGATATCCAAAGCCTCAGAAGACTTACAACGATTATATGGTACCATTGAAATTACAATTCCTTCCGAGCAGAATGTAGACTCTGCATGTAAACCTTTCACAGAACAAGAAATTCAGATAGCTATATCTTCACTACCCTTGCGCAGGACCCCTGGCCCCGGATGGTCTCCCCACAGCTTTATATAAATTCTTGGGAGAACACCTCCTTTTGGAATTGACCTCAGTGTTTACTTTTCTCCTTGCAACTGAACACATTCCCTTAGAGTTTAATAAGGGCATATTAATCTATGTTTATAAACGGAAAGGTGACATTAAGTCCCTAGACAACTGGCGTCCTATATGTATGTTAAATACAGATTTTAAGATATTAACAAAACTTATTGCACAACGTTTGCTGAAGCTGGCAGAAATAGTTATTCATCCAGCCCAATCCTGCTCTCTACCGAATAGGAGAATTTCTGATCATTTAATTCTTCTCCGTGAACTATTTTCTCATGGTTTTTCAGACTCCGTTTCTGGGCTTATTGTTTCAGTTGATCAAAAAGCTGCTTTTGACTCTGTTAGCCATGATTTTCTATGGTCGGTATTACATTTTACATATTCCTGATAAGATTATTAGCTGGATTAAAACATTATATAAAGCGGCGACAATTGTTCCTTTAATTAATGGTTAGGCAGGCCCAATGATCCCGGTGAAAACGAGGATGCGCCAAGGTTGTCCATTAAGCCCTCTCTTATATGTTTTCTAGATATATTGCTTAGCGTCCTTAATGATCACCCCAAATTCGTGCTATATCATGTTCAGTACTAAAATCTCCGTTTACTGCGATTGCATATGCAGATGACGTATGTTTCTTAGTAGCTGATGAAGCTTCAGCACTTGTATCTCTCCAAGAATGCTTCTCTTTTGGTGCAATATCTGGAGCAAATATAAATTATAGTAAAAGTATGGGAATTTGGTTGGGATCCTCCTCCCACTCTTCGGACATTATTGGCCCTTTAAAAGTAACTGAAGGTCAAATCCGTATACTGGGTATTTACTTCGGGTTAAGAGACTCTGATTTATTTAACTGGGAAGAGAAGCTAAAACTAGGTAAAAACATGGTGACCTCTTGGAATAAAGGTCAAATTGGGAAGAAGAAACATGTTTTTCTGATTAAAACTTATCTTCTCCCTTTGTTTTTGTATATGAGTTATGTTTTCCCTATCCCAAAACAGTTGGAAACGAAGGTGTTTAGTATATTTTTTCAGGCCCTTTGGGGCAGTCGGTTAAATCCGATTAAGAGGAATACTACTTACTTGCCAATTTTAGAAGGAGGTATTCTGATGATTAACCCGTTGCTTTTCTTCACTAGTATTTTTCTTTCAACTAATCTGCGGCCTTTACTGGTGAACACCCAAAGAGGGTGGGAAGCGTGGTTCTATGACTCTTGTAGATATTGGTTTCATAAGTGGGAACATAATTCTTTAGGAGTATTAAGACAACAAGGGGATGTTCCGACATATATAAAACATATGTTTCTTCGTTTAAAACAATGGAAAGTGTCACCTCAGACTCTTATTTCAAACGCATAAGACTTTTATATAAAACTCTATTGTCTTCAGTTTGTAAAGTACTAGCCCCTTTTCCAAAATGTCCGGATAGTTGTCTACCCGCTTCTAACTTTGTTACGTTATTCTAGAATCCCTGAACACATGTGGGACTTCCACTGGTTATCATGTCATGAACGTGATAAATGTAAAAGCAAATCATAAACATAAACAGTCTCAGGACAGGTTTTGTTCAAGACCTCTTTGTATAGCTACCCCGGAGACAATATCCCATTTGTTTTTTGATTGCTCTTACATCACTAATTGGTGGTCATATTTAGCAGATTCGTGGGACGTTCCTATATTTTCCACAGTTACATATCAGAATATCGTGTATGGTGTTTTTTCTTCTCACTGGTCAGCTTGGCATAGAGATACTCTGAATCTTGTCTTTCTTGTTATTAAATGGAATGTTTGGATGTCAAGATGTATGTTTACACTTCAACAAAATTGTGTTCTTATTCAGAACTTGAAGAAAAGATACTAGCGGATTTACGGAAAATATATGAACATGAAAGGACTTTGTATTCGGTACAATCTCTGTTGGCCTTATGGACGGCCCTCCCATGGATCATGAACACTGATTCAGCCATTACTTAAAGGACTTATACTGCATTTTTATTATTTCTTCTTCTTATTTTTTTTGCTTGATTTCTCTGTATAATTTTAATCACTGTATTTTATGTTGGATTCTTTGTTTCAATAAAAATGTCCCCTACTCTTTTCGATAAGTGCCATGGGATCTTTAACATCCACCTGAACTACCACCAATCCAGGCAGATGGGACCTCGGTTTAACGTCTCATCCAAAAGACGGCACCTCAGAAGTGCAGCACCCCTCTCATGCTGCACTACAGTGTCAGTACTAGGATATTAACCCAAGTGCCAGATGCGGGAACTGAACCCACAGCCCTCTGATCTCCCGGCCTCAGAGGCGAGTGTACTACCTACTGAGCCACTGACACTGACAATCAAATGACATGATTATGTATCATGGACTCCTATGTGTAACTTTATGTAATGTATATGTAATCTCCTATGTATCCCCCCAGGTTACACCATGAGACGAGCATCTTGTTGCTCAGTGTGCCCTTCCTGGTGAAACATTTCAATAAATAAATAAATAATGAGGTGAACTTTGTGGCCGAACAGTGCAAGGCACACAACAATGCCTGTCACTGGCTGCAGGGTGGGGGTGGAATGGTGTGAGCATTACAGCTGATGATCCCAAGTCACACCCTGACGCCTGTCAGTCTCTACAGGGTGGGATGCTACAGTTGGAAACCCTAACACTGAAGGTGTGTGTTGGTATTTTCACTCCAAATTTTCAACATGGGCTTTCTGTGAGCCCACCTCATGAAAAGCAGCACTATCAGTTTGTTAGCTGAAAAGTGGTTTTGCACAGCGGATATGCCATTTGGCGACATAGAGATGAAAACACATTTTGGGCAGGATGTGGAAAATGACAACTCTATTGTTCATGAGGAGATGTAAAAAAATGTCAATGGTGAAAATCTGGAGTGAAAATATGAAAAATTGATGAAGGTATGAGCGTGCATAGAAGCTGTGCAACACACATCTGTAACCCAATTACTTTTGGGATTTTTTTTAACCACATCTTTAACATAGGCATTTTGGGACCTCCCCTCATGAACAGTGGCAGTGTGATTCTGTTAATGTGCCTGAAACGTTGATTTCACACAGTAACCATGCCATCTTGTGCCACAGGTGCAAAAACACATTTAGGGCAGGATGTGAAAAATGACAGCTGTACTGTTCATAAGAAGGTGTAAAAAAATGCCAGTATTGAAAATGTGGCATGAAAATAGTGCACATTTACGATGTTACAAGGCTGTGTGGAAACTGCACAATGCACACTTGTAACACAGTCATTTTATGGAATTTTGTCACCAAATTTTCAACATAGGCATTTTAGGACTTCTGCTCATGAACAGTGTCACCGTCATTTCCTGAAACTGTCCTGAAAACTGATTTCTCGCAGCGACTGAGCTATTCTGTGCCGGACGTGAGAAAACACATTTTGGCCAGGATATGTAAAATGACAGCTGTACTGCTCACAAGGAGGTGTGGAAAAATGGCAATTTTGAAAATTTGGAGTGAAAATATTACAAATTCATGAAGTTACGAGCGTGCATGGACACTGCGCAATGCACGCTAGTAAAACAGTCATTTTGGGAATTTTTTCCACCAAATTTGCAACATAGGCTTTTTGAGAGCCCACCTCATGAACACTGGCACTGTCATTTCAATAACTGGTCCCAAAAGGTGATTCCACGCAGTGACCGTAAAATTACCTTTCAGGGCCGATTAATGCCATGACAGTGCTAGAATTCATGAGGAGGGGTCCCAAAAACCCCATGTTGAAAATTTGGTGCCAAAATTCCAAAAAATGCAAGAGATATGCATCAAAGTTGAAAACACCCTATTTATTCCATTACACAGCTTACCAGCATTTCCTCAGTTCGCAGTCTGCTTTGAAGAGTGCAGACGTGTTCCTGGTCCATGGAAGATCATCGCACTAGACTCCAGAGGTAAGTATATGGTTAGGGGGGTTGTGGGGAGGCAGGGTGCACAGTGGATGGGTGCGGGTTGTAGGGGGGCAGGGAGATGGTGAGGGACTGCTTTCTTTTTTCACAGGGTTTAAAAGGAAAAAAAAACTCGCGGGACTTTTTTAATTTTTCAGGGTGATTTGGAACGCTGGGGTGGGCTCCCAGCATGCCACCTAAGTGTTTTTGGGGGATGCTGTAGCCAACGAGGGATTGGGCACCCCTGTCAGCAAACAATGAAAGCGGGGGGGGTAAGAGCTAAGGGGGATTGGGCACCCCTCAGCACCTAACAAATGGGGGGGTGCACTATGCCGACGGGTTATGGGCTCCCCCATCAGCACAAACATTGGCGCAGGGCATGCCAACAGGGGGATTGGGCACCCCCAAAGTTGGCAGTATGGCAGGCAGTGTGCCGCCATGGTAATCTTTTTTCACCACCAGTAAAACACATCTAAGGTCCGCTGTGTATGACGAGCTTTGCTTGCATTGCAGTGGACCTTTCGTTTGATGTGATCACCACATTAAGTATGCATGGTGTGGCTCCAGCATGCAGGCTGATTGGGAAATGAGGGATGCATCTACTGATGCATGCCCTGCATTCGCTCAACAGTGACCGCACCTCCAAATCTGCTACTACCGCAATATGTTGGCTGTGCGAGCCAATGTAAAAATAAGTAGCTGGTCCTCATGTTTGCTATTTTGGGGGTTTTCTCATACAGGCTGCTATGATTTTTGCATGCCTCAAGTGAAGATTAAAGGCCCTGAGTACTCACATGAATTAACATTGGACTGCATTAGTGACACAGCAGCTGACTTTTGGCTAAGTAACTTCTAAAGTGTGCTTCTGACCTCTGCAGTATGGAGTCTCATGAGGAAACATAGAAACATAGAATCTGATGGCAGATAAGCAATAAGCAATGCTTGGCCCACCCAGTCTGCCCAGTTCCCAACCTGATCGATAAGCTGCAGATCCTAGTTAACTAAAAGACCACTTCCTCCTACCCCCATCCCTTAGAATTGCCTTATGATTGTCCCATGCATTCTTGAATTCTACCACTCTTTTTGACTCCACAACCTCCTCAGGAAGGCCATTCCATGCATCCACAACCCTCTCCATGAAAAAATACTTCCTCACATTACCTCTGAGCCATCCCCCCTCTATCTTCAAATTGTGCCCCCTTGTTCTTGCACACCTCTTTTTCTGAAAGGTGCTACCCTCTTGGACTTTGTTGATTCCCTTGAGGTACTTAAACATTTCTATCATGTCCTCCCTCTCACTCCTTTCCTCGAGACTATGCATATTAAGCTCCTTTAGTCTCTCTTCATATGTCTTCTGGTGCAGACCCTGCACCATTTTAGTTGCCCTCCTCTGGACTGCCTCCACCCTGTCTATGTCTTTGCGTAGATTGGGTCTCCAGAACTGCACGTAGTAGTACAGATAGGGTCTCACCAGCTATCTGTACAGAGGGATAACAACTTCCTGTTTTCTACTGGTGATGCCTATCCCTGTGCATCCCAGTGTTTCCCTAGCCCTCTTTACTGCCCTCTCACATTGCTTACCCACCTTTGGGTCATCTGATATGACTACCCCCAGGTCTCTTTCCATTTTTGCTGTTGTTAGTATCACACCCCCCACTGTGTACTCTTCCCCTGGGTTTTTGTTACCCAGGTGCATTACTTTGCACTTCTTAGCACCGAATCTAAGCTGCCATACATTTGACCATTCCTCCAACCTTGCCAAGTCCCTTCTCAACCTTTCCACCCAACTTGTGTATCAACTCTGTTGCAGATCTTTGTGTCATCTAAAAAGAGACATACTTTCCCTTCTAGTCCCTTTGCAATGTCACTTATAAAGACATTGAAGAGGACTGGTCCTAGTACTGAACCCTGCGGTACCCCACAAGTAACCCCCCTTTCTTCAGAGTGGACTGTTTACTATTACCCTCTGTGTCCTGTTCTCCAGCCAATTCTTTACCCAGAGTACCATCATGGGACCCACTCCAAGGCTGGCTAACTTGTATATTAATCTTTTGTGTGGGACTGTGTCAAATGCCTTGCTAAAGTCTAGGTAGGCCATGTCCACAGCCCCTTCCTGATCTACTACTTTGGTCACCCAGTCAAATAAATCTATTAGATTCATCTGACATGACCTTCCCACTGTGAATCCATGCTGCCTTGGGTCCCATGCCCCTCTGTCCTCTAGGTATTCAACAATTCTTTCCTTCAGAAGTGATTCCATCAATTCTATCAGTTAGATTAAACTAACAGGTCTGTAGTTTCCTGCTTCTGCCCTGCTCCCAATTTTGAGAAGTGGAATAATGTCTGCCCTCCTCCAATCCTCAGATACCACCCCATCCTCCCATGACTTGTCAAAGAGGGTAGTTAGTGGTGTCACTAGTTCTACCCTTAGTTCTTTTAGAATTCTGGGATGAATCCCATCAGGCCCCATTGCTTTGTCCACCTTCAGTTTTAAGAGTTCTTTCAGAACACTTTCTTCTGTGAATGGGATGGTATCAACCCCATATCCAGAGTGTTTCTGTTGTTGGTTTAGGTACCTCCCCCTCTTCATTTGTGAATACTGAGCAAAATTATTTGCTTAGTATCTCTGCCTTTTCACAGTCACCCTCTGACCACCCCCTGTCCCCTTTATTAAGCCTCACTATTCCTCCCTTGGTCTTCCTTTACTCCCTGATGTACCTATAAAACGTTTTATCCCCCTTCTTAACTGAGTTGGCTATCTTTTCCTTGGTTTGGACCTTTACTATTCTGACTGCCTTCCCTGCTTCCTTTTGCTTTAACTGATACAGTTCTCTGTCCTGCTCCTTCTGTGATTCCTTGTACTTCCTTAAGGCTTTCTTTTTCTCCCTAACCTTCCTTGCCACCTCCTTTAAGAACCATAGTGTTTTTTTACATTGTTTTGTTATTTGCTTCACACAAAGGCTTGTTGCCTCTGTGATGGCAGTTTTGATTACTCCTCATTGCTCTTCCACCCCTCCTTCATGCCCATTTGCTAGTGCATTCCTTAGGCACTCACCCATTTTGGCAAAGTCAGCCCTCCTAAAGTCCAATACCTTTGCCTTTGTATGGCTGGACTGTACTGCTGTGTTTATCATGTACCATACTGTTCGATGGTCGCTAGTTCCCAGATGGCTACCCACTTCAAAATCTGTGATCCTCTCTCCATCTTCATTTGAGAGTACCAGGTCTAAGATTGCTCCTTCTCGAGTGGGTTCCAATACTCATTGTCTAAGGCATGTCCCATGTAAGCCTCTAGAATGACCCCACTCTTGGAAGTGGCTGCTGCAAATGCACTCCAGTTAACATCTGGCATATTCAGATCCCCCATCAACAATATATCCCCTTGTTCTACCATTCTAAGGATGCCTTCTATCATTTCCTTGTCCATTTCCTCCCCCTGAGATGGGGGTCTGTATACAACCCCTGTGCAGATTGTGGTGCTATTGCCTGTCTCCAAAGTGATCCACAGTGCTTCCTCTCCTCCCTGTTTACTCTTTTGTTCTGCTGCTTTGATTCCTTCCCTTATGTAGAGAGCTACTCCTCCTCTTTTACCCTCCTTGTCCCTCCTGTAGATAGTGTATCCTGGTATGTTTACATCTCAGTCATGGTTCTGTGTGTACCATGTTTCTGTGACTGTCATGATATCCAGATGTTCCTCTTCCATCAAGGCCACTTCAGGAAGCTTGTTACCCAGACTATGGGCATTGGTACTCATTGATCTCCATTTTTTGATGGCTTTACCTCTTGTAGCACCATCCCTGTCCTTATTGACTTTGCTTTCTCCATTTACCCCTGTCCTGCTCCCTACTGACCTTTCTACCTTGGTCTCTACCTCATTTAGTTCCCTGTTTTGTAGGGGGAGGCTGGGAATTCCCTGCTGCTTATCAGGGCCTCCCCCCTTGACTAGTTTAAAAGCTTGCCAATGAAGTATTTAAACCGATTTCTCAGAAGACTTGTTCCCTTCCTGGACAGATGCAGACCATCCTGCCAGTATAGGCTGGTATCCCTCCAGGTGGAACCCCAGTCCCCAATGAAGCCAAACCCCTGTGCTCCGCACCATTTTTTCAACCATTCATTGAATTGCATGGTGCACAGTACCCTTGTCTCACCCATGCCATAGACAGGTAGCATCTCTGAGAACGATACTGTGTGTGCTACTTGCCTTAGACCCCTCCCCAACTCCACAAACTCCTCCTGCACTGCTCTGATCTCATGTTGAGCCAAGTCATTCATCCCTAGGTGGACAACGACATCCAGTTCCGTCTCCCATGCAGCTGTTCTCATCATCGTGAGGATGTGCTTCCTGTCCTTCCAAGCCATGGTGCCAGGCAGGCACCTTACTTCACTTTTCCCTGCTCCACCCAGCTCTATCCCCCTAATAATTGAGTCCTCCACCAGGAGCTGCTTCCTTTCCCTGTGGTGTCCTCTGCATCCTTCCTGTGGGCCTCCATTGCGACAGTTGTCTGCAACCTCCTTAGTCTTATCTGCAGGTGCATCCATAGGGGAACTATGTTCCACCAGAATGGTGTATGGATTGCAGAGTGGTACAACTGACTGGGTGTGTGTCTGTTCTACCACCCTCACCCTCCCTGAGCTCACTGTGGTCCAGCCACTGCACTTTCTTGGCAATCTCTGAAGCAGTGGTGGTGGCCCTGGTGCTTCCTGGGTGGGGGAGGTTCCCCTACTGCTATCCAGTGTGACCTTAAGATGGGCAACCTCCTCTCTCAGAGCAGAGAGTTGCCTGCAAATAGGGCAGCATCTCAGTCTCCAGAAAGACTCCCAGAAGACTGCTGCCCCACAGCCAGTGCATTGCACTACTCCCCAAATGTCTGTCTACCTTGCTGTTTTTTTTTCTGTTATTGTTTAAGCCTTTATTTAATGAGTGCAGAAGAAAGTCTGATAGCATGGTTGGTTATTGAACACTTTAAAAGAAGCCACTGTGCACCGTATTAATCTGACTCATTTCAACTGTTTATTTTTTTTCTCTCCTTCTGATTATAACTGACTATAATTGATTAAAATTGATTACTCTAGTCTGACATAGAGGGACAGTGTATTGCCTATTTCTAATTCTATTTTCAAAAGGGCAGTTGTTATTAGCTACTGTGTCCTTTGAAGTAGAACTAATAAGAGTAGCAGAAAATGGCAGTTACAAGAAGCCAGCAAATGGAGGTTCCTAATAAAGATGCAAAGGAAATTCAGCACAGTGTAGCAGGAACTGAACTAGATAATGATATTAATGATATTATTACCCACATAAGAGGCCATTGGAGGATAAGGATGGGTAAATAAAGGGGGAAGAAAGACTATAAAAAAAATATTATAAATGGAGTTGGAGAGGAATTTAGGTCAAAGCAAGATAAAGCTAAAAGTATAAAAAAGGATAGAAAATGATTTGAAACAGAAAGAATAAAACCAACAAAAAAACTAATAATGACATCAGTAGTAGTAGTACTGTAAAAATGAGAACTTAGGAAATGAGAAGCAAAACCAACAGTAACTGAAATGTTTGCTAAACCTAAATTCAATGTCGAAAATAAAACTGAAATTGACACAATTAAGAACTGTGTATTAAACACATCACACACCGACCGGCCCAGTGGTGCTGAGGGCTGAGGTGCCACTGCTGGATGCCACACCTTGTGTTATGTCAGGGACCCAGGTTTGGGAGCAGACTTAGGTCATTGGGGGTCCGTGGGGGGGAGGAGAGGAGAGGAGAAGACTGAGCATCCAGATGACTGCTCTCCACTCTTGGGAAGGATGGGGTGGGTGTCTCTGGTACTTGTGACCCCCGGTGGAGACCGAGGGTAACTACAGCAGGGACACCCTGTCACTGGGGTCAGGGCAGCAGCAGACATCCTGCTGGTGAGCATGGGAGCATGCTTGCCACATGCTGCACATCATTGCACATCTGCACCCTTGGGGCTTAAGCAGAAAGCCTCTCTTGGTGGGTGCCATGATGCCTCTGATAGGCTACCACTCACCCAGCTGAGTATATCCTGGCATAAGTCAGGGCGGGAGCTTAAGGGTGAAGTGGGCTCCCCTCCCTGGTCTTGCCCCCCACCAAGAGGGGCCCTCCATGGGGGTAAGCCTAAATCCTCCCCGCTTCACAGCTGAGGCAGAGACCAGCTGGACGAGCATTGAGAGCTTGCATAAAAGGCTGAAATGGGGATGGCCCTCAGTCACTAACAAGAGGATGAAATAGATCGTGCAAAACAAACAAAAAATTTCACGTATTTGTTCCTAATTCGACTCCAACATTTTCAAACTCATGGCCTTTTAATGCAAAGAACCCTGGAGTTGTCACACATGATGCAAATAATGACAATGAGCACAATCTGTCCTCTACTAAAATTCAAGTATATGTATATGCCACTATTAATCAATCACTAGACCTAGACTTTATTGGTTGGGCTTCTAGAGATTCCCAGCACACCATTCGGGGTAGTAGCCATGATTTAATATATCAAAATGTAAGCTACAGTATGCTGATTTGCCTGAGGAGGCTAATAATAACACAGTACTGAAAGTCTCCAATCAGGATAAGACAACAGGGAATAATGCATTAAAAGAAGTCATTGATAGACTGGAAAATACTATACAAAGTCTTAAGTATTTAGACAATATCCAAAAAAACACTCCTCTAAATGACAAAAGGAATTTAATTAAAGGAGATAAATATGAGAAGGAGTCACATCAACTGAACAAGCAAAATATGAGCCTGCACCAAGAAGTAGCATATGAAATGAGTTACCCTTCAGTAATAAGTGATAGGAAGAACAGTGGAGCACTAATCTACACTCCATCAGTCCTTAGTGAAGATATTATCAAGGTTTTGAAAAATCAATACTCAGATAGCCTTTCTTTTTCTGTATAAATTTTTTAGTACCCTTTACCCCATTTTTCTCCCTGCCCCATGCCCCAGGCATCTGATCACATGTGGAGGCCCCTACACACCACATCTTGGGGTGCCCTCTCGATGCACTTCTGCTCCCTCCCACCTACTCTACCCATCAGACCTCCACCCAGTGGGAGTGGAATTACAGGGGGGATGACAACCACCCCAGGAGAGGAGAGCTGCCTTTCATGTACTCAATCCTTCTCCCTCCCTTTCCTGTGTCAGCTCTCCAATGACCCAAGGTTGGTCCCCAACCCGGGTTGCCGATGTGACTCGAGGTAAGGCGTCCAATGCTTCAGCCCTCAGTGCCACCAGATCAGCTCTACACAGCTAACCTTATGTTGTTTGAACAATTTATAATCAACAGAAGTAACACTGAATCATTAAAAGAATATATTGCAACCAATGGTGCAAGAATGGATGATGTCATTAGAATTTTAAATGAAATACAACCACCGATGGAATCTTATTCAATCCTCCTAGTGGAAAATTTGTATTTCTCTGCTCCTTTGGAGTGTAACAGACCAGATTTTTCAACAATCATATTTCCCTCTGATACACCCACAATGGATGCAGAGGAAAATACCCCAAGGAACATGGATTTGGATAAGAAAAAGGTAAATCAAAAGAATGAGAGAAATTGAAAGAAGTGAGAGTAAAATTAGAACCAGAACATCTATGCCAAAAATAAATACACACAAAAACTTTACATGTTTTAAGTTAGAATTATTTGAATCCAATCTTAAACAGCTTTGTATAAGAAATCTCAGGACTCAAGAGATGGTTTGTGTAGCTGTAATCAGACTGAAAATGAAGATCTGGTACACACCCTGTTAAAAGTGGTATAATAAAATTAGGACTAACAGGCTTCAACCCATTATTGATTCTGTAATTCTAACCAATGAAAATGAGATGGTTAGCATCCCTTTGACAACAAAGGATCCTCTAATTATACATGGAGTAGGGAAATTCCTAATGTTTACAAGAAAAATAAGGAGGAAAAAGCTCATGCCACACTAAAATTGGAAAGTTAAAAACTATCGTTGGCCAGCCCTTTGGCGCTGAGGGTTGAGGCCCTGGATGCCACACCCCGAGCTACCCCAGTAATCCGATTTCGGGAATGGACTCAGGTTGTTGGGGGTCAGTGGGGTGAGGGACGATTAAGCATCCCAATGGATGCTGTCCTCCCTCTGGGGAGGGATACCAGGGGTGCTCTAAGCACCCAACATCCCGAGAGAGCAGGTGGAAGCATGGGCTCCTGAGGGCTTGGTGGCTCAGTTCAGTGAAGTCTGAGAGAGGGGATGCTGTCTGGTGCTTGGCAGGAGGCATGCATCGGCATGTCACCTGTCTGGACAAACGTCCTCATGCCGGCGTTCCAGGGGGATGGGAAAAAATAAGGGGAAAAACTACACATACCCTGGCCCTATGAGCAGAATGAAACCTTGGGGATTGCTCTGGTGGACGGAGTAGAAGGAGGTACGAGGCCTCCTCTGAAAGCTGTGGGAGCCGGGCAAGTTAAAAAAACAAAACAATTGTCACTTTTGTAAAATCTCTGCATCCTTATGAGCTGTTTGATAAATGCTTAGTAATGCCCTAACTGTATTTAAGTTTGTACATGTTTTTCCTGTGTTGTATTAACTGTTTTTATCCTGAATCTCGTAATAATAATGTGTTTAAGATTGAACACTAAACTGTGAGTACTGAATACTGAATACATTGCAAGCAATATAGTAACCAACATGAAAGTGTGCCTTTCCACAAAAAAAGAAGAGATGCTCATTTAAAAACAAACTGCTAATTTTTAACAAGATCTACTGTTCTCTGAGATTTACAAATGATAAAGCTCCTACATTATCGGCTCTGAAACCAGAAGAGGATGAGGTGGATGCTGAGGGCTTCTGTGTCCATTAGTTGCTAGCACCACAAGTCCATCATAATGGTGCCTTACTGTGTTCTTTTCTCCCATGCCAGGCTGATGTACCTTTGGAATCAATATAAGTTTTATAAGACTGGCCTGTGGTTTCCCTCACCCTCCTGCTGCTCACTGCGTTGCTTGGTAAAATTATCCATCCACTCCTTGGTGCCTCACCTACATCTGTGTAATCATCTCAGATGCACTTGAATTTTTATGGTGCCTGCTTTTGTCTTGTGCAGGCTGTAAAATTGCCCCCAAGTCAACCTCTTGGAGATTGGAACATGTTTTTATGAATAGGAAAACCAACCCATCTTGGAAGGTCCCTTATGCCACAAGGCTAGATTATTCCATTTTTGTACTCAGAGATATTTTCACAAGATTCATTGCTCTTCAGTTACCAATCACATGTGGGTTGCTTGTTGACTTCTTATCACTGTTAGTCTTACTGTATAAATAAAAGCATTCATTGTAACTTTGTGGGCATACTGTAGTTGGCCAAATGCTTTGTGTAGTATACTTTTCCTTGGCATAATAGGGAGCTTCATCCACATGTGGCAGTGTCCAGATTTAATTTTTACAACCAGTAACCTTCACACACTGTGGGCTGTTGCACTGTTGACTCAAATGTTTCAGCAGACTTAGACATTATACAAAAAATTTATTTCTGGCAAAGTTGGCCAGGTACCCTGTGTAAAACAGTTATCCTCACTTCTAGACATAATAAGACTTTCAAGTTTGCCAGTGTCCGGATGGACATGCCTTTTGGAGTCAGCAACCTTCATTGTGCACTGCTTCACCATTCTGCTGGTTTGAGTGGTTCATCGGCCTGGCAGAAAAGTAGTACCCTCCTAGCATTTTCTTAACCATAAGCAATGGGATTGTAACAGTTGAACCAAGGCAAACTATGCTGAAAATAGAACTTCTGTAACCCTTACACATTCACAAGATAGAATTTGAAAGGTCTGTAAAACCCTATCAGGAATGTTTATTGCACAGTGTGGATGCACCGGTTCCGTCAAGAAGCATCAACAACAAAGTTGTCAAAGGACTTTACACTAACACTTCTGTGCCGATGGCAATCACATCGCCATAGCAAAGTGCTGATGGACTGCCACTGCATAAGATTCCTTTACTGTTTTCAGGGGGCTTTATCCCCATCACCCCCCACACCAGGGGCTCTGCCCCTCACACCCCTGGACTTATGGATAACCAGCTCTGGGGAGGGGGACAACACTGGGAGTTGCTGTATCAGTACAGCACTCTGACAACCCATTCAACACTATGGATGTTGAACAGATTGTGTTGCTGTGTTGGTTTTTACTCTCCTGGTGTCGGTGTAACAACGGTACACCAGATGCATAAAACTGGCTTACTTAAACTGATTTGGGAAAGGGTTTTTAAAATAAGTTGCAGTGTAGGCAAAACCTGTTGAGTTGGGGGAAGCAGAGGAAGGTTAATTATACACTGATAAGTGGCTCTGGTCATAGTCATAGTAAATTTTGATTTGTAGGGTCACACCTCTATGTTCTTAGGTGTACTGCCTTTCTAGTATTTTGCATTACTATATACAAATAGATGACCAACTAAGGATTAAAGTAATCAAGATATTTTGAATACAAAGTTGTCCAAGTCTACATCTGAGAAATGGATTCTAGCAAACCTACTGATCTATTTTCAGCAATAATTTTTCAAATCTCTTTGATAGCTACTTGCCACTTATATTTATTCATCCATCATGTCCTCCCTGAAGGCACACAAGTTGTTTTACAACATTGTCAGTCAAAGAAAAGTTCTGTAATGCATAATGAGTCAAAGGATAGTTTCTGTTCCACTTCACCTTATTGTATGTCCACAAATTAATGTTATCTCTGCTGAGAATTTTACTGTTGATAAAAGAGGAGGAACTGTTGACTCAGGAGGCTGAAACCCACACTGACTGTTAAAGAGAGGCTTACTGCTGTCTCAAAAGAAATAGGATATTTGCTGGTCAACATTTCCCTCTTGTGTTCCAATGACTAAAGTAACCTGTGCTTTGAATTTGAATGTCATTCTTGCATTTCAATGATTAATGCAACATGTGCCTTGAATCTGAATAACTGTTAATAAAAGGAGATGGATTTATAGTATGTCACGTAGGACTGAAACCCTTATGTCTCTGAAGACTGACAGTCCAAAAGGCCCAAAGTATTTTGTGAAGGAGCATGATATTTGACATCCCAAATCACTTTAGATTTCCACAAACTATTGTAAATTGTGATTTAAATTTCAATAACTGAAGAAAAGTTAGCACCTATTATCACAGGTGATTGAAAGCCCCTAGTTATCTGCAGACTAGGTTATGGATGAGCAGTTAACTTTGCTCAAAAATTACATTGAACATTAAATATTATAAATATGGAAATGTATTTTAAACTTGTGAGAGTTTGGGCTTTGCTGCCATAAGAACATGTAGAGCCATTACTCTTTTTTGTTAAAGTCATTGGACTAGCAAAAAAATGACACTTGAGTATGCACGGCTATTACTCTGTTTTATTTCACCTCTCTCTCCCCTCTTCTCTCCTCCCTTGCTACCCTCCCCACTTCTCTCTGCCCATCCATCCCCTGCTACTCCCTATCTCTCTCCCACCCCCATGTACCATTCTACCCCCTCACCTCCAACCTACCATTCCACCCCCTCTTTTGCTCCTCTCCTCCTGTCTACCCCTCCCTATCACCCTATTCTTATTGCTCCACCCTAGACTACCTAGCACTTATCTTTCTGTTCTTGCAGTTATGACAATGTCAAATCCTTGACTGCCTACCCCTTTTCCTCCCTCCCTCCCTCATATCCCCACCCCTTGCTCCACTTATGTCACCCCTAGGATGGTTTCATTTGTGTCTGTGTCTTGCTATATATAATAATAATAATAAAGCTTTATTTCTTTTCGCCTTTCTAAAATCAAGGCGCATTACAAAAATGACAATCATAAAAACATCATAAAACAAATTAAAATCCAGATTAAAATACACAACAATAGTCAATATCCATATCACCTCCAAATGCCTTTTTCCATAAGAAGGATTTTAAGCCTTTTTTAAAACCCTCCACCATCATGCACTCTCTAATCCAATGGGATAGAGAATTCTACAGTGTCAGTGCCACGAACATAAAAGCTTGGGCGCCGGAAGATTTTAAAACTATCCTCGGAATCTCTAGCAACCCCTCGTTGGCTGAGTGGAGTGGTCACATCGGAAGGTAAGGCACCAGAAGATCTTTCAGGTAGTCAGGGCCCAAGCCATGTAGGGCTTTGTATGTCAGTAATCCGACTTTAAAGATGATCTGCCACTGAACCGGCAGCCAGTGCAGATACCGCAGCACCGGTGTAATATGGGAAGAACGTGAAGTACCCATTAACAACTGGGCCACTGAGTTCTGCACTAGCTGCAAGTGGCGGATATCAACCCCAGGAAGCCCAAAGTAAAGGGAATTGCAGTAGTCCAAATGAGAGGTCAGAAAGGCGTGGATCAGCGTGGGCAGGTTGCCAGACGGAACAAGGTGCTTGATCCTAGCGATGTTCCTTAGATGGTAAAAGGATACCTTATCAACCGCCGACACTTGCGCACGCAATGTCAGCTGATCATCAAGGATCACCCCCAGGTCACGCGCCCATTCAGAGGCAGAGAGCTCCACATCCCCCAGGAATAAACCTGAGGTCTGATTTGCCCCCAGACCCTCAGTCCAGTGGCCGGGATCCACAACCATCACCTCCGTCTTCCCAGAATTCAACTTCAACCAGCTGGACCTCATCCAACCCTGGATCTCGCTGAGACAGTTATTGAACACTGAGAGTGCTCTATTCTGGTCAGGTGCAAAAGACAGATAGAGCTGGGTATCATCGGCATAGCAATGAAACTCCAGCCCATATCATCTTACAATGTCTCTGAGGGGAAGCATATACATCGCAAACAACATGGGGGACAGCACAGAGCCCTGAGGCACCCCACAAGACAGAGAGGTAGGATCAGAAGAAAATATCCCCATACCACCCTCTGAGTTCTACCTGTGAGGAAGGAGGTAAACCATCTGTGCACCAAACCCGACAACCCACAGATGCATCTCAGACACTCAAGCAACACTCCATGGTCTACGGTGTCAAATGCTGCTGACAAATCCAGAAGGACCAAAATGGACCATTTTTTTCTGGTCTCTCGCCATCAGGAGATCATTGAGCACCCGAGCCAGTGCAGTCTCAGTGCTATGCCTCTTTCAAAAACCTGATTGAAGAGGGTCGTAGATGTTATGGATGGATAAATGGTTGTCTAACTGGGCTGTCACCACTTTCTCGATTACCTTCCCCACAAAGGGGAGGTTTGAGATAGGTCTGTAGTTAGCTAGGAAGTCTGGGTCCAGAGAAGCCTTTTTCAACACTGGTGTCACCATCGCTTCCTTCAGGAAGTGGGGATATTCACCAGAGTCTAAGGAGCACCAGACTATCCTAGCTAGAACCGAGAAGATAATCTTGCCACAGCCCATAAGCAGACCAGTGGGGCCTGGGTCTAAACTACAGCTTGTGGTATGCATACCCTGGACAATCCTCATAACATCTTCGATTTCTGGTCTTTCGAAGGAATTCCAGGCAAACAGGGTGCTTGTAATCACAGGCTGGACCACCACAACTCCCCTGGAGAGTGCGGTGTGAGTCTCGGCCCTGATGTCGACCACCTTATCTGCAAAGAATCGAGCAAGCTCCTCACACTGCATTTGTGAAATGGCTCGATGAACCTGCATACAGGCTGGGTTGCACAGCCTGTCTACGGTTCGAAAGAGCTGGGCTGGTCGGTTCTGTGCAGCAGCAATTTCTCTGGACAGGAATGCTGCCTTCTTTTGAGTAATTGCTGACTGATAGAGTTTATAATGCTCTAGGAGTCTAAGATGGTCAGCATCTAAACCAGATTTTCACCAGCACCTCTCCAACCTGCGTCCTACTTGCTGCATCTCCCTCAGATCCTGATCAAACCAGGGGGATTGAGGGCGAAGGGAGAGAGGATGCACACGGGTGGGAGCAATTAAATCCAAAGCAGTGGTAACAGCCTTGTTATAGGCTAGCACCAACACTTCAGGATTAGAGCTTGTCCCAGGAAGTTCTGATAGGTCAAGAACCGCAATTAGGCCTTCAGGAATGACATCATGTAAAGGGCGGTACTTGACCATCTCCACAGGGGTATACACCCGTATTGTTAATTGTGCATTATATGTCACTGATTGTTTGCTACTGTGCTAGTCTATACACATGTATTGTCTTTTGCTACTAAGTTAACCTCCTGACCTGTATTGTATCTTACCTTTATTTACTTCTATGATAACCTCCTGACCTTGTATTGTATCTTAGCACTGTTTTGCTTGCACCCATTGCTGACGTGGATCCTTTGCAAAAGAACCCTTGGTTCAAAGGTATTTGTAATCCTAGTAATAAATATATAAATAAAAATAGGAAGCCGCATTTCACTACTCTGAAAAAGATTTATATTGGAGCAAAGAGGATCTCCCTATCTGAAGCAAGTATATAAAGAGGGAATCTGCCCTTTGGCCAGCTGTGCATGCCCAAATTAGGCCCTTTAATACAACACAGCAAATTTCCAGCAATCTTAATTTTCCCAGGCCCAAATTAGTCTTTTGTCCTGTTTAACCATACAAATACTTTGTGGGGAAGAGGGCGAATATGGCAATGTAATACCAGCGGATAAACCATAGAACTCTGTGAACGTGAAGGCCCCATGTTTGAATCCCACAGGCTCACTGGGCTGAAAAAGTTACTTGAGCTCCTGTTGCTCCAGTCTACCCAGCAATAAATACTGGGTAGAAGCAGGAACCCACAGAAAATGGGATGTTGCATGTCAGTTGGATGTAGAAAAAACTAATTGTAAAATAAAATGCTGGCTAAACTGATCCAGAAGGTTCTATGTGATAACAACGATTGTGGAAATGCAGTTGCTGTTAGGGTGAGTGTACATCAGCGAAAATCAGTTTCACCCATGTGCACTCACTGTGCAGACCAAAAGGTCACTGGAAACATGATTTTTTTTGTTTTTGTGAGGGAGCTGCACCCCCCACATAGATTCCCAACTCCAGGGGGTGCACGTCGGAGGGGGGTGAAAACAACAAAAAAACAAAAATTAACAGACCAGCGCAAAAATACCGACGCACCCAGAATCTAACCCGGCACCCTCCCAACCCTAGCCTGCCACAAACCCACCATGCCACATGGCCATCTTGGCAACCCACTGCCACGCTATACCTCACATACCCTCCTTCCCCTTCTGCCCTTCGCACAGCATGCTCGCCCCCTTCCCCTGTGCACACATATACATATAGCGACAGGATGTCACTATAGCTGTATCCCCCCCAACCAGTAGCCATGTGAACAGGCACCACTACTGAGTCACCCTTTTTATAAGCACTCAGTATCAGATGCCCTTATCATGGGTTACCGATCCAGTTATAGGAAGGCCATGAAAAATACAGTATTTTAATCTGGAACTAAATCCCTTTGTAAAACGTGGAGCTTTACCTTATTATCTGTATTGGCCTTTGTAAAGTTGCTCCTCTGTGCACACCCAAAATTATGAGATTGGTGTAAGCACAGAAAGGAAAAGGAACTTAATATTAAATAGTATAATTTCTACAGTAGCTATCCTGAAACACTCAACAAATCATGAGCTGTTACATGGCTTTCAAAGTTGCACAGTAAGTTAAAGTGGCTGACCTTCAGATTCATAACTCTCTGATATATTTATTTATTTGTTTATTTGTTTAGAGAAATTCTTTTTATTAATTTATACAAGAAGAACTTTTAAGAACAATACACAGAATAAATACAGCATAATCAATATTTGCATAGATACATTTACAATTGGATAGTACATGTATCTAGTTAGAGTTTCAGTATATCAGGGGTGGGTAGGTGGGTACGTAAAATACATAACACAAGTATAGTGTCATATATAGGAAATGACTCAATGCCATAACATAAGTGAACCTTCTAAACATAGATGAAACAGAAAGATTTATCAGTCCTCTATTACAGCTTTATCTGGTCTCCATACAGGTACTAGTTATTTTATTAGGTTACATAGAAACATATAATTTGCCAGCAGAAAAGGACCGCATGACCCACCTAGTCTTCCCATTTTTCAATGCCGACATTATCACCGCAGATCCTACTTGATCTTTGGCCCATTCATCCACCCATAGCCCTTCCCTTCCCTTTCCCTAAGCTTCCCCTTATGCCTATCAAATTAATTTTTGAACCCCACCACTGTTTTTGCCTCCACCATCTTTTCTGGAATACTGTTCCAGGAATCAACCACTCTTTGCGTGAAGAAGTAGTTTAACACATCTCTCCCGAATGTACTCCCCTACAAAAGTACTTCCTCACATCTCTCTTAATCTTCCCCCTCCAGCTTCTTTTTCTGCCCTCTTGTCCTTGAGCACTTTTTTTCTGCAAAATACTTCCCTCACACCTTATTTTCCCTATGAGGTATTTTTAAGGTACATTTTTCCTCCCTTATTTCCCCATAAAACTCTTAGTAGGTAGCAGAGACATTACAGTGCAGTAAACACTTAAAGAAACAGTATTTGTTAGTCCACAAAAATGTCATATTATAGTTTTGGGGCAAAATAACTTTCTGACATCCTCAGATTGATGAGTTCATTTTTAGTTTTCTCCCTTATTGTTAGTTTTCTGTAATATTGTTAAAACAGGTTTTACAGTTAATTCTGTAATAATAACTCACATCATCAAAGATGGCTGCCACTCACAATTTTTCAAAATCTCTTCTGTTGAGGCTACCTGTTGAATGTACATGTTAGATGCATAATGTGGATGTATAAGGATGGTGTTTCCACATGTTTCTGATAGTAAACAACACAAGGCTGTAGAAACAAAGAAACATAGAAACATAGACTTTGAAGGCAGATAAGGACCGCTTGGTCCATCTAGTCTGCCCATTTTCCTACCTGCAGGATAGGCCGCAGATCCTAGTTAACCAACAGCCTATTTCTTCCTACCCACCACAAGAATTGCCTTATGTCTGTCCCATGCATTCTTGAATTGTCCCACAGTTTGAGACCCACAACCTCCTCAGGGAGGCTGTTCCATGCATCCACTACCCTGTCTGTGAAATAATACTTCCTCACATTGCCCCTGAACTGCCCCATCTTTGAATTGTGTCCCCTTGTTCTTGCATGTCTCTTTTTCTGAAAGATGCTACCCTCTTGGACTTTGTTGATTCCACTGAGGTACTTAAAAGTTTCTATCATGTTCCCCTTCTCCCTTCTTTCCTGAAGGGTATACATATTAAGCTCCTTTAGTCTCTCCTCATACAGCTTCTCTTGCAGACCCTACACCATTTTAGTTGCCCTCCTCTGGATTGCCTCTATCCTGTCTATGTCCTTGTGGAGAAGGGGTCTCCAGAACTGGACACAGTACTCCAGATGGGGTCTCACCAACTGTCTATACCAAAAAATTTATTTTTTTCATGGCGGCCATGGCACAGGAATGTAACTTCAAAATCCTATACCTAAGTTCAGGAATGCTGTACTCACCACTGAAATAGTGGTCAGCTAATAGAAAGTTGTCAGACAGAAACAACCAGAAACAACAGCTCAGACACAAAAGGCAACCCTAGGAGGCATACACCAAGTGCTGTCCAGCCCCTAGCCTTACTGTCTGCTGTGCTTCACTGATCTTCTCCAACTGGGAAAGAGACCTTCTCTCCTCCAGTCTCTAGTTGTGCTACTAAGTGGCAGACCTTAACAAACTGATTGTTTTTTTCAGCAGGAAAGAGTAACAAGGTTCTTTTTCAGCAGGAAGGTAACAAAGGTTCTGCCCTCCCACCTACCCCTAATCACACTCACCCCCGTCCTCTTCCTATATAGATTCTGCATGTCACCGCCACTTCCTGCCTGACCTGACCAGAGCCCCCCCAAAAAAGCTTGTTTCTTTTTCATCTGCCTGGAACAGATCGTCTTCCTCTAAATTTGAATAATTATGTACTTTTTCTTTACATCCACTGGCATGCACATGGATATCATTGGCTGCCAACACTGCAGGACATTCTTCAATGGTCACATCACCCAAAAGCAGGGCTGCTGTCCCATATGCTTGGAGATATGTCACCTCAGGGCTAAGCTGCAAGAAGTATGGAGTGAGATCAGTATCCTGCAAAACCACCTACAGGGAAACATTTCTTTTAGGAGTGCACCTCCACATTGCCAACACCAAACCTGCACACCTCTCCCCCAGAGAACGACAAGGCCTGGAGGCTGGCAACTGGTTGCAGGGGAAAGGGGGCAGAGCTTGGGTAACTCTCCCAAACCAACAAAGCACTCTAAAATTGCAAACAGGTACACACCTCTTGCATCCATACCATCTGTAATGACTGAGGATGTTTCAGGCCAAAGGAATGCCAAATGCAACAGGATAGCAAAACAGTATCATAACCAAAACCTCAACAGGAAAAAAATCATAATCATAGGGGACTCCACGATTCGAGGTGTGGATCCCCACCTGAGGCAAAACAAATGTGCAGATGTGCAGGTCAGATGTCTCCCAGGAGCATCTGCTTGGAAGGACACTGACTGAATAGTCAACAGAGTTAAAGAGGAAAAAGAGGGCTCAAACATCCTGGTTCACCTAGGGACCAATGATCTTGATAGACGGTCAGTTGAGGAGGTTAAGGAGCACATTGCACAACTCGGTTAGAAATTGGTTTAATTTTTGTCCAGCATTGCATTTTCTGAGAGTCTGCCTGTTTGGGAAAAGGGGAAGAAGAGGCAGAAAATCAGAGAGAAAGAGATAAGTGAGCTCAACGCATGGCTCAAGGACTGGTGCCACACAAAGGGGCACCACTTCGTTGGAAACTGGGACAAGTTCTGGGAAAGTGAGTTCTTCAAATTCGATGGCCTCCACCTGACTAAAGAGGGAGTCAGAGCACGGGGCCAGAAATCTGATGTCCACGTAGGACATTTAAACTAGTGGGAGGGGAGATGACGGTAGCTCTAGAAGAAGCACACACAGAGCCTGTTGTTGCTCCCCCTCCAGCTAGCACCAAATCTACACACTCCAGGATAGTAAAAGCAGATAACTGGGAACATAAAACCCTTTCAGGCTCTTTCATTGACCATCACAATGGAAACGGAGGAACCATAAACAGGGAAAACTACAAAAGGATGAACAATAAAATCAAGGGAGGCATGACAAACAAAGCAACACAGCAAGAGTGGTCAGCACTTTGCCTCAATGCAAGCAGGCTGACATGTCTGGTTCACAAGATGACTGACCTCACTGCCACAATAGCTGAGCCAGGACTAGATTGGGTGGCCTTGACCGAAATATGGTTCACAAATAATCATGGTTGGGAGGTGTCTATCCCAGGGTACAACTTGTTTAGGAGAGATAGGACTGGGAAAAAGGGAGTGGGGGGTAACTATTTATATTTAGGATACCATGAATGCTACAGAAATGCAACAGGTACTAGGGGAAACAGAGGATCTATGGATCACAATAGGGGCCAGAAGCCAGAAACCCATTCTGGTAGGAATAATCTACAGACTCCCAAATCAGGAGGAAGCCAGGAATAAGGAAATCCTGGATACCATCCTCTAGATGTCAGGCAAAGGGGGACATGGTGCTGGTGGGGGATTTCAATCTGCTGGACATAGATTGGAATACCCACACAGTGGCATCACAGAAGAGCAGGGAATTCCTAGTCACACTACAGGAAGCAGGCCTAAGTCTACTAGTGACATCACCCATAATGAGTAATGCGGTTCTAGATCTGATATTCACAAATAGCGATAGGGTTACAGGTGTTGAAGTAGGGAACCACCTGGGAAACCGTGATCATAGCACAATATGGTTCAGGGTAAAAAGGACTGTAGACTCAACACACTCCAAACTGAAGGTCCTTGACTTAAGGAGGGCAGACTTCACGAACATGCAGGCCTGCCTAAGAGACAACATTAATAACCTGACAGAAGGAAGTGGTGAAGAATACTGGACAAGGCTGAAGGATGCAATAGCCATGGTCACATCACAGTGTGCTTGTCAGGTTAGTAAGAACAAAAGGAGGAAAAACTTACTATGGTTTTCCAAGGTGGGTTTTCCAAGGTGGTGGCAACCATGGTGAGAGAAAACGCATAGCCTTCAGAATCAGACAAAGCAGAATATAAACAGAAACTAAAAGAGACAGAGAAAGTGATAAGAAATGCAAAGGCTCAAACAGAGGTTAAGGCAGCTCAGAAAATAGAAAAGGTAACAAAAGCTTCTACAGGTACCTACATGAAAAAAGAAAGACCAAAGAGGGCATTGTTAGAATCACAAAAAAAGATGGACAAACCACAGAGCAAGATGAAGAGGAGGCAAGGCACTCAATGAGTACTTCTGCTCAGTCTTCACATAGGAAACGGACCAACAATAGGCATAAAGAAGTGTCCAATTGAAGGAATAGACCTAGGTCCCTTCATAGAGTAAAGGGTCCTTAAGGAAATAGACAAGTTAAAGGTAGATGGGATACACCCAAAAGTACTCAAAGAACTAGGGAGGGAACTGGTAGCCCCCTTAGCAGTTGTCTTCAACAAATCATTAAGGAGTGGGGAGGTGCCGGAGGATTGGAAGAGTGCAACAGTAGTACTACTCCACAAGAGTGGAAGCAAGGAACAGCCAGGTAACTAACATCCAGTTAGTCTAACATCAGTCATGGGAAAACTGATGGAGTCCCTGCTGGAGAAAAGAATTGCAGCTTTTTTGGAGCAAACTGGTCAGCTCGACACTAATCAACACGGTTTCATGGCAGGGAGGTCCTGCTAGACAAACCTGGCTGATTTTTTCAATTGGGTCACCAAAACAGTGGCTCAGGGTGGAGCAGTGGATGTGGTTTACCTGGACTTCAGCAAAGCTTTTGACTCTGTTCCACACAGGAGACTAGTCAAAAACTGGACAACATGGGAACTGGGCCCGAGGTTACAAACTGGGTCAGAAATTGGTTACATGGGAGAACTCAGAAAGTAATAGTAAATGGTACTATGTTTAAGGAGGGGACAGTGGCTAGCGGGGTCCTGCAGGGCTCAGTTCTGTGTTCGATCCTCTTAAACATATTCGTCAGTGACATTGCAGATGAACTGGAGGGAAAGGTGTGCCTGTTTGCATATGGCACCAAAATGAGCAACAGGGTAGACACAACAGAGGGACAGAAAAGTATGGAAGTTGATCTCCAAAAACTGGAAAAGTGGTCCAAGACCTGGCAATTGAAATTCAATGCCGAAAAATGCAAGGTCATGCACCTGGGAAAGCCTAACCCATGGAAACTGTACTCAATGGGAGGGGAGCAGCTGGTGGCTACCAGGCAGGAGCGAGACCTCGGGGTGATTAAATAAGATGACCTCAAGGTCAGTAGACAATGTGAAAAGGCAGCACTAAATGCTAGTGGTATCCTGGGATGCATAGGGAGGGGCATCATGAGTAGAAGGCATGAAGTAATCATGCCCTTGTATCGGTCCCTCATCAGGCCTCACCTGGAGTACTGTGTCCAGTTCTGGAGGCCATACCTCTGGATGGACATAGATAGGCTGGAGACGATACAGCGAAGTGCAACAAAGATGGTGCAGGGCTTGCATCAGAAACCGTATGAGGCAAGAATGTATACCTCAAATTATACTCCCTAGAACAATGCAGGAATCGTGGGGACATGATAGAAACATTCAAATACCATAAAGGCAACAATAGGGTACATGTGCAGAACCTCTTTCAGGTAAAGGACTACAGCAGGACTAGAGGGCATAACCTTTGACTTAAGGGAGGAAAGTTCAGAAGCAATACAAGGAAATTCTTCTTCACAGAGCGTGTTGTGGAACAATGGAATAGCCTGCCTGAAGGGGTGGTGGGAGCCAAAGACAGTGGGGGAATTCAAGCGGGCATGGGACAGACACTGTGGAATACACAAGCAGGCAGCTAAGTAGGGGGTTGGAAGTGAAGGACAGACTTGATGGATCATACGGTCCCCATCTGCCAACAACTTCTATGTTTCTATGTGTCTATGTTAAAGCAAAAAAAATGAAGAGAAAATGGGATCTCTTAATATTTTTAACAGACAAACATTATTACTGAAAAATTAACTTTATGCTCACTAACAAATACTGCTGCTTTATAAAAGGAAGCATAACTTGAATCCAAAACATTCGATGCAAAACTGTGGAATGAACCACATTAAAATAGCAATTCAACTTGATTAATGAAATGAAGAAGATTACTCTATCAAATAAAGTGCATCAACCAGTACATAGATGCACAAGTTTCTTAATGTATTTTGCCAATTATAAATTGATCTTAAGGTTTGGAAAGCCCAGTGGATAGCCCCAACTTGTGAAAGGAAACTATCCATAGCACGTCTCTGTTGAAGTCCCCACCCCAAGTTGCTATCATGTGGCCTTTATGGCCAGAATTGTGTCAGAAGATACCTCGTTTGAAGAGATTTACCCCCTCTCAAAAAAAACAGGAGCACCAATCATACCAGGAGTCCACTTGTTAGTGGCAGCTCACCCCTTATTGACACATAGTAGATAACCAACACTCACTCGCTCACTGTTAACATGAGCTTTAAGGTATGGGAGATGAGGGAGCGTCAGCAGAAATGTCACCTCATGGTCAGCCTCATTATGATGAGGCTCTTGTCTCAGCTCTAATTTTAACATTACTCATCTGGAGTTGTACCCCACAGAGACATGTATAGTTGGCTATTGCCACCAGTAAATCACACCCTTCTTTCTTTACACACTCACAGAACAGGAATAACATGAAATAATGACAGAAAATGATTATTGTTCATTGTCTGAGCTATAGACCTGATCGTGGCCCTGGATGACAATGACTTGTTTCATTTTGTTGACCAGTACCCCTCCCCCCACCTCCTGGAGATTATTGTGCATGTATTGCTTTTCCAAATAAACTATTTTGAGATGGGCTGGGTACTGGAGGTGTGCAATACTCTGAGGGAATGGAGTACAGATCTCAGGGCTTCAAAAGATTTTCTCCTGTCTGGGTGTGGTAAAATTAAAGTCTGGTTATAGGGAGCTTTTACTGCTTTCTTCCATAGAAATTTGGTTCTTCCTCCTGGTGTCATTTAAAACACTGTCCTACACATGGCTACTAGTAAAAACTACTAGCAAAGTTTGAGAACTGTTGTCATCATTCTGCTTCCTTGGCATGATACGGTATGCCTGCTGTACCACCGGCTTGTGCTCCTGCTGTAATATGTTTTTTCTGCCAATCTCTCATGAAACTAACACTGTTAGTTCCTTCTAGTTCCTCAGGTAGACTATGGATCCTCAGGTTGGAGGATCATGTCATATTTTCCAAAGTTTGTAACCTGTACCACTGAGTCCAGTTTTCCATTAGAAAACCAGCAGAAGTTTTAGTGGTTCAGAGTGCAGACTCGGCAGCGTCTTCAGCTTCTGAAAGGCTGCCTGGGACTGAATTTTGCATGCCAACAGTCTTGAGTAGAATTATACCACTTTAAGGTCCAAGTCAGTGACCCATTTGTTCTGCACCTGAATAGCGTTCATTACATCTTATAGAGTAATTGTGGTTTTGCCACTCTCTCTCCTGCCAAGTGTGCCACTTGACCACATACACTCAGGCCCACCGGCATCTCCCATCATCTGCCTCCAACTTCTGGCACTTTTTGTGGGGGTTTCCCATAAACAATTTCTCTGAAATATTTCCCTTTTGTGCTGTTAGGTAAGATGAGTTGTAGTTGACCTCTTTTGATCAAAAAAACTAAAAAAATAAGCACTTTAAACTTGAAGTAAAAGATTTTTTTCAGAGCCCAAAAAAGAACACTTGTCTACACAATGGCTGCTGGCACTGCCCCCCAGTGATGTGATTATTAAGGGAATGGACATGTATTGTTCAGGAGTAAGCCAGAGAGGGAGGATTGAGCATCTCACGGACGGCTCTCTTCCAATGTGGTAGGGGGCAATGTGACCCACTGCTTGCCTACCACCTGGAGGAGTCCAGGTGGTAGCACAACTTAGGCACACTTTAAAGACAAGTCACTGGCTTTTGAGGATGTCTCCATAGAGGGGGAGCTCGTTGCTATCCCATTGCATGTAGTGCAGTCTAAGGGGAAACCAAAAAATGGAAAACTGTTTGGCATAGGCTATATGAAGTCCTGCACACCTATCTCCATTCTGTGCTGTTGCCTAGTCTCTGGCTGAAATCTGGATACTCAGTCTCTGGTTGGGGATAGGATGGCCCTCCTCCTCCCAGCCCTGCCACAGGGGGAAATCCAGGGAGATCTGGGGCCTGGGAGACATAGTTGCTGGACAAGAGGAGGCAGGGGCAGGGCTGAGAGGGGCCCATGCTGACCAAGAAAGCAAAAAGCTTTGTGAGAAAAAAAGATTTCTGATGATGTGAGGTATGGAATGGGGCTTCAGGCACTATATTTATATATTAATTGGATTGGGGAAGCAAAACTTCTTCCATCCGTGCCAAAATGCCAGAAATATGGGCTTTGGGAAATAACAACTGGGAATTGATGGTCCATGGGTTCTCATTTTTCAGGAGGGACAGAGGAACAGGTAAAGGGAGAGGAGTAGCCATTTTTGTCAAAGATGACAGCAAGGTGGTGGAAGATGAGATTGTAAGGGGAAAACAGAGTCGCTGTGTACGCAACTCACAGCAGCCTCATGTCTTGCTAGATGCTTTCTAGGACTGTTTACTGCTGCAGCTAGTTAAGTAACCCAGCAGACAGATTTCATATCTAGATGTGCTGTGCACCAACTCAGAAGTGGTAGGAACTGTGATAATGGGGGAGCCACTGGGGAACAGTGACCATAATTCCATTTGGTTCAGACTGGCCCTTTGGTCAAGAAAACCCCAATCTAGAGCCAAAGTCCTTGATTTTAAAAAGGTAGAATTCAATAGACTTGGGGAGCTGGTCAGGGAAAAGTTAGTAGGGGTACACAACATGGGAGTGTAGAAGAGGGATGGGAGCAATTAAGGGGGCCATTTCCGAGACATCCAACTTATCTAAGAAAACGGTAACCAAAATGAACAAGTTCAAGAGACTATTATAGTTCTCAGCAAGGGTCATGGAAGTGGTGAAGGCTAAGAAAAAGGCCTTCTACATGTATAAAGACAAGAAGGAGGAGGAAGAATAGAGAGAATATATACTGAAAAATAGGGATACAAAGAAGACAGGGAAGCAAAAGCAGACACAGAGCTATGTATTGTGGAGGAGGGTCAAGAACAGAGAAAAACAGTTCTTCTGATATAGTAAAGAGAAAATGGAAACAGGCAGGGGATCTGAAGGTTAGCTGAGGGGGCATCGTGACAAAGGAGAATGTGCAAAAGGCCACTGTCCTCAATGATTACTTTTATTCAGTTTTCTCTTGGGAGGACAGTGGGCCTTTGCCAGAGAGTGGCATCAAGGTTGCCACCAAGGGTCTCCAGAAGTTGAGGCAGTCAACATTTACAAGTGAAAGGGTCTAGAAATGGCTAACAGCCCTAAAGATAGATAAGACCACAGGACCAGATAGGCTGCATCTGAGGTTACTTGGGGAACTGAAAGCAGAACTGGGAAACCCCCTGGTAGATCTATTCAACTGCTCACTGGGGATGAGTGTGGTTCCAATGAATTGGAGAGTGGTGGATGTGGGTCTGCTCCACGGGGCAGGGGGGTAGGTGCGGAGGGAAGGAACAAGCATGAAACTACAGACCTGTCAGTTTTACCTCTACTGTAGAAACGTTGATGAAGTTACTTGTCAAAGAGGACATCATGAACTACTTGGAGAGCAACGGGCTGCAGAATAGTAAATGGCACAGATTCATGGTAGAGAGGTTTTTTTAGACTAACCTGATAGTTTTCTTTGACTCTGTGACAAGGGAATTTGGATAGGGGCCATGCTGAGGATTTGCTGTACTTCGACATCAGCAAGGCTTTTGAGTTGGTACCTCACAGATGCTTGTTGAATAAGATGGAGGATCTGGGTGTGGCTAAGGTCATAGTAAACTTGGTAGGTAACTGGCTAAAGGGGAGGCAGCAGAGGGTTTTGTTCAGTGGGGTTAAATCAGAAAAGAGAGTGGTTATAAGGAGGGCACCACAGGGATCTGTCCTGGGTCCAGTTCTCTTCAATATGTTCATCAGTGATATTGGTAAAGGAACCCAGGGCAGGTTGTGCCTGTGTGCAGATGACACCAGGCTCTGTGGGATGGTGTATAGTAACAATGTAATCTGTTAAATGAATAGGCACTTACAAAAGCTAAAGGGGTGGTCTAAGGTATGACAGCTGAAATTCAATGTGAAGACGTGCAAGGTAATGCACCTAGGAACAAGAATCCTAGAGCAGAGTACTCGATGAGTGGGATGAGACTTAGCACTATGGCTGAGGAACAGGACCTTGGAGTTATCATCAGTGACTCCCTAAAACTATCGCTTCAGTGCAACAAGGCATATAGCAAAGTGAGTAGGATGCTGCATTGTATCAGAAAGGGTACTGATGACTTCTGATTTGACCATCATGGTGAGTGCAGCAAGCTGACAGAACTCCAGGAAAACTTCCCCATTTTAACAGCCACTTCGACAGATTACTTAATATAAAGGTCTGATTTAATAGATGAGTATTAGGTCTACAGTTACTACCTTGAAGAGACTGATAACATTCATCAACAACTAGTAAAAATGTCTGAGCAAAACTCAACAAAAAGAGGCTGTCAATGGCCCTGTTCCAGAGTCCTGAACAGCCAAAGCCATCCAAATGACAAAAGGTGGATGGTAAATCATCTATTGTTTCTACTGCAAAAGAATCTCCTAAAGATGATGAACACTTCATTTACCTGGTGGAATTCAATTTGATTTAAGCTATTTTAGCCAAATTAGTAACTGATGTAAAATCTGTATGAACTTCGATGAACTCTCTAACTTATTGTGTCTCTGATGTAGAAACAAGTATAAGCTCGATAGAAGAAACAGTGCAAAAAGAAGATAGAGAAATCATAATACTAAGGAGGAAAGTACAAAAAACAGAGGACAAAATTTGATGATTTGGAGAATAGATCACATAGAAATAATTTGATTCTAGTAGGCATACCTGAAAATGCTGAACACCTGGATATGTTAAATTTATCAAGAGCTTATTCTTCTAAGTGGTAGGTCCTCCAGAATTGGATCAACTATATTTAACTGAAAGAGTCTATACGGCATTGAGACCCAAACCTGCACCACAGGACAAGCCAAGAGCAATTATATGTGAGAGGTCACGTTGTGGCAGCTGGAGAAGCAGCAGCAGCAGTAGCCCTGCATTGCTCCGCGCCTCTGCTACTCATTTCAGCCTTTTTGTTCAGCTTTCACAATCAATAGTGAGCAATGTGAGAAGGCAGTAAGGAAGGCTGGGGGGATACTGGGATGCATAGGGAGAGGCATCAATAGTAGGAAACAGGAAGTTGTTATTCCTCTGTACAGACAGTTGGTGAGACCCCATTTGTAGTACTGTGTGCAGTTCTGGAGACCCCATCTCCGCAAAGACATAGACAGAGTGGAGGCTGTCCAGAGGAGGGCAACCAAAATGGTGCAGGGTCTGCACCAGAAGACATACGAAGAAAGACTAAAGGAGCTTAATATGTATACCCTTGAGGAAAGGAGGGAGAGAGGGGACATGATAGAAACTTTCAAGTACCTCAAGGGAATCAACAGAGTCCAAGAGGGTGGCATCTTTCAGAAAAAAAGATGTGCAAGAACAAGGGTGGCACAATTTGAAGATGGGGGGGGACGGCTCAGAGGTAATGTGAGGAAGTATTTTTTCACAGAGAGGTTGTGGATGAATGGAACAGCCTCCCTGAGGAGGTTGTGGAGTCAAGAACAGTGGGGGAATTCAAGAATGCATGGGACATACATAAGGCAGTCCTAGTGGGGGGTAGGAGGAAGTAAGCTGTTGGTTAATTAGGATCTGCAGCTTATCTGTTAGGTAGCAAAATGGGCAGACTAGGTGGGCCAAGCGTCCTTATCTGCCGTCAAATTCTATGTTTCTATGTTAAAAACTGCACAACCTGAATTCTCAAAGTCCCTGGAGTTCGGTAGTACTGTCCGGTGATGGAGAGCTACATGAAGAAACCCCACCATGACATTCTCTTCTGCCAACCCCGGAGATGGACAAGGCCGCAAAACGTCCCAAGCATCAACCTGTGGGCCCGAGTAAATCAGCTGCCTCAACAGGCGCTCTCTCAGAAGAGAGATTCTTAGAAATAATGCAGCCTTTACATGATAAAATAACTGAAATCTCAGATGATCTGCAGCAAATTAAGTCCTCAGTTCAATCTTTAACTACCCGAGTGGGAGACTCAGAAGCCAGATTGACTTCCTTGGAGAAAAAGCAAGATAAGAATGAGAAATCAGTGACTCAGTTCAGTCGGAGACTTAAGAAGCTTGAAGAAAAAATTGAGGACTTGGAGGGTAGAAGTAGGAGAAAAAATCTCCTTGTTATTAGCATACCTGAAAAGGAGGAAGTAACAACTCCCATGCTTTTCCTTCAGAAGCTGTATGAGAGGGTCACAGGGCCATCACCGAATGGAAAACCTATATAACTGAGCAGGCCTATTGTGTCCTCTGCCCTCCTCCACCACCTAATTCTCCACGCAGACCCCTCATATCCAAGCTATTAAACTTTCTGGATAAATAACATATTTTGTCAAAAGTTTGGGAGTTACAAGATGTCTTATGGGAAGGGCATAGAATCAGGATCACCCAAGATCTACCACAATCAGTAAGAGTGAAAAGGCAAGAAATGCATCTGACTGTATCGAAGTTTATTGCCACGGGCACACCCTTTCGAATGAGATACTCGGAGGTGCTTCAAGTGAAATCCGGTGATCAGGGGATCTCATTTGATACTCATGACTAGATGGTGCAGGAGCTCAAAGGCCTTTTTCCCGATCTTTTTAAATGAAGAGACCTCTGAGGGTATGTGAAACCACCTTGATTTACTAAAAGATGTGTAAGGCTAATACTTCTGAAGGTATTAGTGAGAGTTTAAAGTGAATGACTTATGTTCTCTAATGCTGGACACTGTATTTAAACTGCGGCTTTATGGGGCTCCAGCTTAGTACAACACAAGCAGCGCCAGCTAAAATCTGCCTCATTCTTATATTACAAACCACTCTCCCGCGACTTAATGTACTCACTATAAGGACATGAGCAAAGCCTGGGTCAGGACTTATTTAGAGCTTCTGAATGTTTTGTCATTTCCGTTACAATTCATTTGGACCTTCAATTCGGGCGATGCCTAGAAGTTGGCTCCGGCCTACTGTTTGGCAGTGACTGAATAAGTGGCAAATTTTGCAAGAAACACCGGGTCCAGATTGAAAGCCATGGGTTCTCTTATTTCTACCTTGCTGTTGGACGTTCCTGTTTTATTTAAATAATATATACAATCGTTGGAACTTTGAATATCTACAAGGCACTTTTCTGATGGTTTTGGTTAGGATGTACAGGGAGAGTTTCACTCTCCCTAATTCTGGACATTTCATTTAAACAGTTAATTTATGGGACTTTAGTCTGGTACACTTTGAGCAGTATTAGTTAAAGCTGCCTTGAACGCATATTGAAATCTACCTTTCCACGGTTTAATTTACTTACTGAAAGGACAGGTGCGAAACCGAGTCAGAATTTAATTAGTAGTTCGGGGTGTCCTGTCCTTAATGTCTCAATTCCTTTGGCCTTTGAGCTAACGTGGCAACTGGAAGTTGAGATTGGCTTATTATTTACTGATGACTCACTAATTGGGTCTGGCCATGTCATTTTTTATTTATGTTTTTATACAATGTTATTTGGCATTTCTGTTCTCCACCAGAGGGCATTTTCTTTTGAATTGCTTACAGAAAATACTCATGGCCTATGGGTTTGTTAAAGAAGGGAGGGGGTTTCTCCCTCTTGCCACACAATGAAGAAACTATCCTGATGTCATAAATGTGAATGTCTAGTTCTATATATTGTTTCTCTTAATCAGTTTGCAGCATTTATTAGAATTATTGTAATGTTTGCATAACATTAGTTAACTTGAACCTACTGATCGCTATTGGTGTAACAGGGGAAAGGCGTGAGTGAGGGGGAGGGCTTTTTCTGGTGCAACTCAATCTTGCGAAAAGACATCACTCACCAGAGTTAATATAGTGGTGCGGTTCATAGGAACTGGGGTTTTGGGAACTTTGAGTATAATAAGGGTTATGATTTGATAAGTCAGGGTAAGTTTCCTTTAATATTTTTTTATGGTTCTTGAGTACAATAATATCAAGTGTGTTAGCTTAACCTGCTTTTGTAGAACTTTCTTTGGTTTACAGAGGGATAAACACTAAGATCTATGTCAAGTTAGACAGACTAAAGCTACCTACCATTTCTCTTTAAACAGTTAGAATGAGGGAACCCTATAATGTGATAAGTTGGAATATTAAAGGGCCTACGATAGGTGCAAGAGACAAGTTATCCTTCTATACCTTTATCGATTAAAAACCGGGATTGCATGTCTCCAAGAGACACATCTTCGGCGAGAAGAGGTGAATTTATTGTCCAAAAACTGGGAGGGGCAGGTATATGGAGCAGGGAAATCCACGAGTAGTGGGGAAGTGGCAATATTAATTGGAAAAAAAATTCCCTTTAAATTGGAAAGAGAAATCTGGGACACTAATGGTATATATATTATACTTTATGGAACCCTGAAAACTCAGCAAATCATTTGGGGGCTATATATGGACCAAATATTGAATCCCCTCATTTTTTCACACATTTGCTAGGTCTCGTGGTTACTACTCCACCTATATTAACCATTTTGGGGCAATTGGAACATTGTTCCATACTCACATATAGATAGGTCTGACTCCCAAAACTTAGGATTATCACCTTCACAAAGGGCTCTACATGACCTGATGAGAGGAGCTGACCTTTTGGATGCGTGGCGAGTATTGACCCCTGGGGAACGCCAGCTAATTTTTTTCTCACACACGCATAAATCTTTTTCAAGAATTGATTTCCTACTTTTGAGCTCCTTTTCTCTTCCAGGGATAATTAATACAGATATACATATGAGGGTCATTTCTGACCACTCTCCCATCTCCCTTACATACCTCCTAGGGCCTGGAATTTGAAGGGATGCTCTTTGGGGATTAAATAATCAGTTGCTCCAAAAACCCGATTCCTTACAGCAGATTTAAAATTTTCTCACTAGTTTCATGATTAACAATAGGGGCTCAGTAACCAGAATAGACAAGGTTTGGGTGGCCCTGAAATGCTACCTTAGAGGTGAGTGTCTCTGGTTGTCTGCCTCTAAGTATTGGCAATTTAGATCTCAGCAAGATACCTTGCTTAGTGCTATTCATCAACTAGAATATACTCTTAACCGCCAAGCTCCAGATGCTGATTACGCCAACCTACATAGATTACAGGCCCAATATTCAGCCCTTATGGTCCAAAAGGTGGAGCTTTCACTAAAACGTACTAAAATTAAATATCTTGATACAGGGAAAAAGCAGGCAAGTTACTAGCAATTCGGCTCAGGCAAGCTCTAGCCTCTCGAATCATCTCAAGTATTAAATCTGATAAAGATAGTCAACTTGTCACTTCCCCCAGAAAAATTGTTGATGTCTTAAGATCTTATTATCAGAGACTCTATACTGAAGACCCAGCTGATCGACCTACAAGTACAGCCATCTCTGGATATCTCAATTCTATTGATCTCCCCAAATTACTCCTTTATCAAGCAACTTCACTGGGCAAATTGATAGTATCCAGGAAGTCAATATTGCAGTTGAACATCTCTCAGCAAATAAATCCCCTGGACTGGATCTCTAACAATTTATATAAGTCCTGCTTATCAGAACTTGCCCCTATTCTAGCAGAGGTATATAACTTCTGGTTTGCTGAGGGTATGTCACAACCAGACTTCCTTAATGCATTAATTACTCTCATTCCCAAACCAGGTAAGGATACCCTTTATCTGGAAAGTTATAGACCCTTTTCACTGATTAATACAGATGTCAAGATATTGGGAAACATCTTGGTGACTAGGTTGGGACCTGTGTTGCCTAACGTCATTGGCAGGGAACAAATTGGTTTCATGACACGTTGGTCATCAGTGGATCATATGAGTAACCTAATGTACATGTAACCCTCTTGTTACCCGGGGTTACTAGAATCCAAGTAAGACCTAGTGGTAGGCAGGGATGGCAGCTTGTGAAACTCCAGTTAAATGAATTTCACACTGTCTCACTCTGTTCTCAGTCTCAGCTGAGACTGAGGGATGACATCACCATAGAACTATCGCAGCTGCATGAGCCACAATGGAATCTGCAACAGGGAGTTGGAGTACAATGTCGGGAGGTTTGAACAGTAGTTTGTAGGTCAGTTGGTTTTTGGAGCTTGCTGAGAGAGGAGCACAGCAGCTCTGTGTTAGGCTCTTGGAGCCTCAGCCCTGACATAGGGCTACATTCAGGGAAAAGGTGTGTGTTTCCACCTAAAGAGAGACACAGTGAGCAATTTTAAAGTGGTGGAGACCGCTGAATTGGGTCTCAGTGCCCCATCCCTCAGGGGATGGGTCAGGAAAGTTTAACCTGCATATTCCAGGGGCAACCCCCTGGCTACTGCTAGTGGAGAAGCTGCCTTATTTTGTCCAAGAGTTTGGGAAACAAGAAGATTTTGTGATTCGCCTGTGGGGCACCTGCAACTGGAGGCTGAGTTTCTGCTCTTTCTAAAGGGCCCATGTTTTCACCCTGGGACTTGTGTGATAGTGGGGATTGCACTACTGAAGTAGTGGGAGGCCTAGAGTAATAGGCTTAGCCAAAAGTAAAAGTATGTTCAAGTCCAGCACATAGGGGAAGTCAAGACATGTAGAGGAGATGTGACATACGTCTACCCAGTAATCTACATTGCCAAGCTTTCAGAAAAGAGTTGTTTAGTTTCCAGAGAAATGGCCCAGTATGGATTGTGGGAGCTGGAGGTGGGAGATCCCCCCCCATCTTTAGTGACCAGGTCCACCTCAACGGATTTGCTCTGTGAATTTCTACTTTGCCTCATGCACTTGGCCAGTAATGAGGGAAGTACCCAGATGTGGGATTGGAAGGAAAATTCCCTCTAGGAGTCGAAGGCTCTAAGATGGTTTGGGGAGCCATCAATTTGGAAAACTGGTTCATTCCCATAATGGACCACAGATCAAGTGGCCGGCGGGGGAGCTGGGCCAGTGGGGAAAACCCAAGTAGTGTACAAGTCGGGCTGTGTACCCAAAGCTGTGTGCAAGTCCGGGCTGTGTGCCTGTTGGGTTTAGAGCTTGAGGGCTGGAAATGTGAAGAAGTGTTTTGTTATCTCTAATCTGTGTTACCAGGAATGTAGCCCCGTGGGGGTCTGTCTATGCTTTGTTTGTTCAGTTTGGATGTGAATAAAAGCCACACTGTAGAATCCCATTCCTGGTTTTGGACATTACAGTTATTACTTCCTGTGTTCAGATTTACTTGGGTGCCCCTGTGCAGAGTAGCCAAACCTAGGCCCCCTGTGCAGAGTAACCTAATCCTCCCCAAACCCAGTCCCCATCAGGTACTGCTATCAGCTTCAACAGCATGCCACCTGTCGTTTTGCAAAAAGGCAGGGGTCCAGGGGTTACATACATCATCTCTGCTTCCAGGGATTCAGATCTTTCTGCAGTGTTGGTATCCCTGAATGCCAAGAAAGCTTTTGACAGGGTTTCATGGGATTTCCTTTTTGCAACTTTGACCCACTTTGGGCTTCCTTCGGGATTCTCAAGTGGGTCAGATTATTATATTCTTCACCATCTACCCAGATTTGGTGCAATAGCCTATTGTCTGATCCCCTTTCACTTCAAAGAGAAACTTGACAAGGATACCCCCTTTCCCCGCTATTGTTTAATCTTTATCTAGAGCCTCTGATCTGAAGATCAATATACTCCCCACGACTTCCGGGAACTAGATTGCGAGATCAATACTACACCATATCTGCTTATGCAGAAGACCTCCTTTTGCATCTTGAGAACCCCACAACAAGTATCCCTTCTCTCATTAAGGAGATTAATTGTTTTTCTGCTGTTTCCCACTACAAACTCAACCCCTCTAAAACAAAAGTTTTTCCCCTGAATAATAAAACCCACCTATCAGTATTAAATAATATTAATCTTTCATGGGAAGCCCACTCCTTCACCTATCTTGGAATTCAAGTTACTAGGGAAGCCCCTACTATGTTTAAACTTAACCTTTTGGATTTGCTAAATACAATTAAAATTGATCTAGATAGATGGGGCAGTCTCCCCTTTTCATAATGGGGTAGAATAAATACCGTCAAAATGAATATTTTACCCTATGGCCCAGATATTCAAACTGCGCCATTCTGAGGCGCAAGCCCCTGCGCTGCTCAAAATAGTTGCGCAGGGGTGTGGCCGGGGTGATATTCAAAGGAGTTGCGCTATTGAGCAACTCCTTTGAATATCACCCACCCAGCACTTGCGCATGGCGCAGTGGAACTTGCGCCACCGCAAGTTGCCAGAGTTGAGCATTAAACTTGCGGTGGTGCAAGTACCATTGCGCCATGCTCAAATTTCCGATATTCAAAAGGTGACATGCAAATGGGGCCATAATTTATGCAAGGCGCAGGGGGCCATTTGCATCTATTGATGGCCCCATTTGCATGCCATTAGCATGTAGGTGCGCCGATCCCCGAGGACTTGCGCCTGGCCGCCCTGCCAGGCAGCAGCCATCAGGGACCGACGCACCCTGCAGCCCGATCGCGGGCAGTATCACTGTAAGTCTACATTCCCCCCACACACACACATCTCCTGAAGCCCGATCGCGGGTATTACAGTTACATGAACCCCCCCGCCCACACATCTCCCACAGCCCGATCGCGGGCATTACAGTTACATGAACCCCCCCTGCCCACACATCTCCCACAGCCAATCGCGGGCAGGCGTGTATGAACCCCCAGTGCCCGATCACGGGCAGAGATGTAACCCCAACCCGAATATCTCCCTGGTGGTCCAGTGGACCATAAAGCCCAATCATGGGCAGAATGTCAAGTTACAACCCCCAAACATCTCCTGGTGTCTAGTGTCCCCCACCCACCCACGAAGCCCCTCCACCCGTTCCCCCAGCAGCCAGCGGCGGCATCCACCCGCCTGCCGCCTGCCGCCGCCGACTGACTGGCGGTAGGGCTGCCGCCCGATGGTGCAGAGCTACAGCCAATGGGCATGCAGCCCATACCATACATGACAGTCCAGATTTGTGAATGAACACCAGGGAGATGTTTGGGGGTTGTAACATGACATTCTGCCCGCGATCGGGCTTTACGTCCACTGGACCACCAGGAGATATTCGGTTGGGGGTTATATTCTGCCCGCGATCGACTGGGGGTTCATATACATTCTGCCCACGATTGGGCTGTGGAGATGTGGGCAGGGGTTCATGGCTGTAATGCCCGCGACCGGGCTTCGTGGGAGATGTGGCTGGGGGTCTATGTAACTGTATGCCCACGATCGCTGTGGGAGATGTGTGGTGGGGGGGGTTCATGTTACGTTATGACCGCGATCGGGCTGGTGGGGGGGCACAGGGACCGAGTTGGGGGTCAGCCAGGGTTGGCAACTGCTGTGTTGCGCCCTGCAATACAGAAGCTCACCTGTGGGTAGCCCTCTACTTGATCCTTTTTTTTTTGGCTCAAGGTTGTGCAGGCGCAGGTTGGGGGTTGCGCATGCACAACTCTGCACAACCCGACTGAATATCAGGTTGCGCAGGTTATGCATGGTTCCTCCCCCTCCTGTTGAGCATGCACTCATTTGCACTGCTCTTTTGCGCAACCTGTTGTCAGTGGAGCAACTGCCTCCTGCTGAATATCGCAGAATGGCGCAATATAGAACTTGCGCATGCGCAACCCTGTTGCGCATGGAGCAACCCTTTTGAATATCTGAGCCCATATGTTATACCCACTTGGGATGTTGTTGTTTTTTTTCTCCCCAAGAAATGGTTTGTTAAATTACAATCCATGCTAACTGCCTTTTTGTGTAAAGGTAAGGGCATTAGACGCTCTTACTTAAAACTCACTGTGACAAAATTGGAGGCTGGTCTAGCCACACTCTCTTTTTTCGCCTACTGTTGTGTTCACCACCTTAGCAGACTTCCATACTGGTCAAAGAAGGTACCAGACAATGAGTCACAGGCTTATTTCCCTCTGTGGCTTGACATTGAGAGAGTCTTAGCTGCTCAACATTATTGTACTCTCCCTTCCTTTATATATGTCATGCCCAGGGCACTTCCCAAACTGCTCCAGATTACTCCAATTGGTTGGTCAGTTTGGGCCTTTCACGAGCTTCGAACGCATCTTTCACATAATTGACATCTTTCTCTTGACCAGCCTATTATGGGCAATACCCATTTCAAAATCGGTCTTCAACCCATTCTTTTGACTTTCTGGCCTCCTTTGATCAATAAAAAGGTATCAGATTTCTATGCTGAAGGGAAAATAATCTCCCCTCCCCTTTTTAGACTTCGATTTATTATGCAAACAAGAAACTTTTTCAAATATAAACAGCTCAAAGAAGCTATTATTGTCCATTTGGGACATGTAGAGATACACTCAGGACTCACTGATATCTTAAACAACCTCCTGCAATGAGCTAGACAATCTCATGCAGTTTCTGCAGTCTATAATGAAGTCCAATTACTTGACTCTAATTTGCCTCAGTGGGTTTGTTACTACTGGTCCCAAGTATTATCTCTTAGTACTGAAACCAACTTCTGGAGGAATTTGTGGCAAACAGTATATAAATTTGTTAAACATGATAAATTGTGCTTGATACAATTTAATATCATGCACAATTTATTTTTTACTCCACTTAAACTTCATAGACTGGGCCAATTGCCTTCCCCTGATTGTTCACGATGTGGCAATTCCCCTGGAACTTTATAGCATATCATATCATGTTATGGGACTGCTCGGTGGTCTAGACCTTTTGGCAATCTATTAGACAAACACTTGATCCTTTATTGGGTCTTGATTCACTTTTTACTCCAGAAGCCTGTTTAATTTATTTTTTCCCAAAGGGTACTCCTAATCATAGAAAAGCAGATTTGGCCTTGATCTCTGCCACAGCCAATTTAATTATTATGAGATGACACTGGAAGGATACTAAGATTTTATCAGTTTTGGGATGGCATAAGGAATTGTTATTTGCTCTCCAACTAGAAAAGCACATTCGTTCTATGGCGAAACCAGTCTCATATCTACCTTCTTAAATGGGGACTACTTGATGCCTTGCTTAGTACATGGAAACCATAAGTGACTAAAGTGCACATTATTCTACATGTGTATTCTTATCAGAATGAATAGATAAGTACTTGATATAGGGTGGGTTAGGGAGGTTTTAGGGTATAAACTGGAATCTGGGGGTTCTATCTCAATATGTAATTGATAGTATTCTCGTAACTGATAATGGATATGTACATTGTATTGGAGGTGATCCTCCTGATTACCCAACTTCTGCCCATGTGTTTGTAATATTAATATAATATTGGGGGGAAAAGCTAAATAAAGTTTATTGAATTAAAAAAAGAGCAATTATATGGAAGCTGCTCAATTTTTAATACAAAATTAAAATACAATGGGTTGCCCGGGCTCAGCCAACACTGTACTGGCAACAACATTGTTTCTATATCTTTAACGATGTTAGCTTGTTAGAGATAAACAAAATGCTTATAAAGACATCAAGAACATTTTACATCAAGGAGGGATTAAATTTAAATGCAATTTCCTGTGAGACTAATTCTCTGTTTACCCCAAGGGAGCTATAGAAACATAGAAACATAGACTTTGGAAGCAGATAAGGACTGCTTGACCCACCTAGTCTGCCCATTTTCCTACCTATTGGATCAGCTGCAGATTCTAGTTAACTAACAGCCTACTTCTTCATACACCCCACCAGAATTGCCTTAAGTCTGTCCCATGCATTCTTGAATTCCCTCACTGGTTTTGACCCCACAACCTCCTCAGGAAGGCAATTTCATGCATCCACCACTCTCTCTGTGAAAAATACTTCCTCACATTGCCCCTGAGCTGTCCCCCTCTATCTTCAGATTGTGTCCTCTTGTTCTTGCACTTCTCTTTTTCTGAAAGATGCTACCATCTTGGACTTTTTTGATTCCCTTAATCCCCTCAGCCATCCTTACTGCCTTCTCACATTGCTTGTCCACCTTTAGGTCATCTGATATGGTTACCCCCAGGTGCCTTTCCATTTTTGTTGTTGTTAATACCTCCCCCCATTGTGTACTCTTCCCCTGGGTTTTTGTTTCTAAGGTGCATTACTTTGCACTTCTTTGCATTGAATCTAAGCTGCCATACTTTTGACCATTCCTCCAACCTTACCAAGTCATTTTTCATCCTTTCCACACACCCCCCTTGTGTATCATAGAAACATAGACTTTGACGGCAGATAAGGACTGCTTGGCCCACCTAGTCTGCTCATTTCCTACCTACAGGATAAGCTGCAGATCCTACTTAACTAACAGCTTATTTCTTTTAACCCCCACAAGAATTGCCTTATGTCTGTCCCATGTATTCTTGAATTCTCCCACAGTTTTAGACCCACAACCTCCTCAGGAAGACTGTTCCATGTGTCCACCACCCTCTCTGTGAAAAAATACTTCCTCACATTGCCCCTGAACCGCCCCAACTCTATGTGTTGTCTTTGTGTCGCAAAGAGGCATACTTTTCCTTACAGTCCCTCTGCAATATCACTTATAAAGACATTAAAAATAACCTTTTCAGTTGGCAGAGGTGGCCATGCAACAGCTACCCAAAATACCACCCAAGCTATGTAAAAAATGGTACAAGGACTGCAGCAAACTAAAGAAATGAATCAGTAATGAGGAACTGAATATATAAAAGAGTTTTCTCTTACAACCTTTGATGTTGATCAGGGAAGTGATAAGTTTAAAAATGCCTTTAAACTTATATAAGGCTTAACGATGTTTCACTAGTCTGATTTTATTTATTTATTTTATTTATTTAGCTTTTGTTGACCGGGTAAGTGCACTAGACAAATCCTGCCTATTTTCAGGCACGACCCGGGGGAGGGGGATACAGATGAATGCCAACTGACCTTGAACCAGATTAAGCTGTTGGTGGTATTTTTAGTGAATGAGGGAAATTTGGCCAGGACACTGGGAAAATTCTCTACTCTTTTCGATAAGTGCCATGGGATCTTTAACATCTACCTGAACTACCACCAATCCAGGCAGATGGGACCTCAGTTTAACGTCTCATCTGAAAGACGGCACCTCAGAAGTGCAGCACCCCTCTCATGCTGCACTACAGTGTCAGTATTGGGATATTAACCCAAGTGCCAGATGTGGGAACTGAACCCACAGCCCTCTGATCTCCCGGCCTCAGAGGCGAGTGTGCTACCTACTGAGCCACTGACACTGATTATATATATCTTTTTCCCCTTCATTATATATATATAGCTGATCTTCTCCATGTTTTGTTTTACACTCCTGTGTTACCAATGAAGTTCTTGGATGTTGAAAAATAGGTATGTTTTTGATTTTATTATCCAATCTGCTGAGTGCTGGTTCAATTCAGAATGGTTAACTCGGGACACAGACTTAAAGATTTCGTTGGTTGCATGTTTTATTGGACTAATTTTAACCATGCAATAAATCATCTGTTGTAAATCTGTGCAGGTAGCCAAATCAAGCCTTAGCTTCAAGAATATTAACTCAACTTTATTTAAAGTTTTATTATTTGCATCTTAAAAGACTATTGTGAGCTGATCACTGATTCTATTTTCCAATAATTTTTCTTCTTGCAAAGTGTCACAACAGTCGCTAAACTTATGGTAGTACAGTATCAGCCCCAGCTTCACCCATTACAGATTATATGCTTGAACACTGACCTTACCAAGAATACTTAAGTGGTGTTTGGAGTTATTCTAACTTTGAGAGAACGTTTTGGGACCCTGTTCATTTTTTTCTTTATTTTACTCCTTATGCAGAAATGATGGAAGATGAAGCACATAAAATCAGGAACTGTGATACTTTAAATAATCTTTAAAAATGCAAATTAATTGTTGGGACTAATCGGACAAGTCACTTCCCAAGAAAAATATATGATTTTCTTTTTATAGAAACATTCAGTAATTCAAGAAGAAACGTTATAGTTTTGGAATATCAGGGTATAGAAGACCTTCACAAAACTTTCTCTGCTGCTGCTTCTTTCAGAAATATTATTTGTCATCTACATAATATGTTTATACATGTAAACTATTGCAATTCAGTTCTCAGTAATAGACAGCTAAATGTATAACATATTTTTCTGTTTAAGGTTCTGATGTTGTTATGGGGAAGTGATACATTTAAAAATGCCTTTAAACCCTTGCAAGGCTTGACAATGTCTAGCTAGTGTGGTTATATACTGTACATATTTCTCATTTTGTTATATATATATATATATATATATATATAGCCAATCTTCCCCATGTATTTACAAATATCTATTACTAGGAAAGCTCTTGGATGCTGAAAAACTGATATGTTTTTGGTTTTACTGTCCAAATTGCTGAGGGTGATTATAGTCTGGATGACAAGCTCAGATACAGAATTATAGACTGCTTGATTTTATTTCTCATTGTGGGCTAATGTACAATTGTGCAATAAATCATTAGTTAAGAATCTGAGCATTCAGCCGAATTAAGCCTTAGCTTAAAAATAATCAACTCCACTTTCTTCAAAAGTTTTTATTTGCACCTTAAGAAAACTGTTGTGAGCTGCTCGCTAACTTTATTTCTGTATTACTGTACTACCATGTGTCTCCCCTTGCAAAGTATTATAACAGTTGGCAAATTCAGCGCAGTGCCAGTTCTGACCTCATTTTACTCATCACTGATTACTGTATATGGTTGAACACTGACTTTATCAAGATTACTTCCTAAGAATAATATAAGATCTTTTTTTATATATAAACAACCAAGGATTTAACAAGAGATTTTTTCCCAAATTCATTTTGATTTATTTTAGTCTTATCTTAGTGCTGAGGTAGTGTTCTAAAACTTTTAAGATGACCAACATATTTACAGCATTATGGTGCAGCTGAAATTTAAATTCATGGCATATTCCTTTTTGACATTTAGCTTTGATTAGACATTTATTTTCTTTCATCTATGAGATCTAGTTCTCAGGATAACATTTGAATCTCTATCAATAGCTAATAATTTGTCTTGAAGATGGTTTTGTCATGCTCTCCTTGCAGGGCTATCATAGGATGATTACTCTGTTGCATAGTAGGTGAGGGAGGGGGTTTGGTTACATATTACAATCACTTTTAAAATAATAATATTAATGTTTATTTATACCACGCCTTTCTTGAACCAAGGCATTTTAACAAAATTCCAGATCAAATATACTAAAACAAGCATACAATAGATACTAATTCCTAAAATCCAATTAAATAACATCAAGTCAAATAAGCTTGCTCCCATAGATGGGTTTTCAAAGCCCATTTAAATTCCTCCACGGACATGCACTCCAGAAGCGGACGGGGTAGAAAATTCCAAAGGGCTGGGGCTGTGTACATAAAAGCATGGGCCCCTGAAGATTTTAAAGAAACCCTTGGAATCTCTAGCAGCCCCTCATCCACTGAGTAGAGAGATTGCCTAGGGCAGTAGGGTACCAAAAGCTCTTTCAGGTAGTCTGGGCCAAGTCCATGTAGGGCCTTATAAGTCAGAAGTCTGACTTTAAAGGTGATCCACCACTGAACTGGCAGCCAGTTCATTTCATGCAGTACCACAGAAATATGACAGGTATGAGAATTACCCATCAATAACCATGCTGCAGTATTCTGCACTAGCTGCAGACAGCAGATATCAACCCCAGGTAGCTCTAGATAAAGGGAGTTGAAATAATCAAGGCATGAGGTCACAAAGGCATGGACCAGTGTAGGCAGATCACCAGATGGAGCAAGGTGCTTAATCCTGGAGATGTTCCTCAGATGATAAAAGGAAGATTTGATTACTGCCAACACCTGCGACCGCAGTGTCAGCCCGTCATCAAAAATCACTCCCAGATTTTGCACCTGTTCAGAGGTGAGGAGCTGGGAGCCACCAACAAAAAGTTCCGAAGGCAAACCAGCCCCCCTCCCCTCAATCCGGCTACCCAGGTCCACAACCAATACCTCTGTCTTTTCCGAGTTCAACCTTAGCCAACTCAAATCCATCCAGTTCTGAATTTCAGTAAGGCAGTTATTAAAAGTTGAGAAAGTTCCATCCTGTTCGGGTGCAAAAGATAGGTAGAGCAGGGTATCATCAGCATAGCAGTGAAACCTCAACCCATACATTCTTGCAATGTCTCCGAGGGGCAGCATGTACACTGAGAACAACATGGGGGACAACACTGAACCCTGAGGTACCCCACATGACAGAGAGACTGGGCCAGAGGAATTAATCCCCGACACCACCCTCTGATTTCTGCCAGTGAGAAAAGATCTAAACCACCTGAGAACTGTACTAGACAGGCCACAGATAAACCTCAGGCATTCAAGGAGAACCCCATAGTCCACAGTGTCAAACACTGAAGAGAGATCAAGAAGAACCAAAATGGAATGGCTCTTCTGATCTCTCGTCATCAGGAGATCATTGAGCACCGGAACCAGCACAGTCTTAGTACTATGCCTCTTTTGGAAACCAGACTGGAATGGCTCATAGATGTCATCGATGGTCAAATAGTTCTCCAGCTGCATGGCCACTACTCCCCACAAAGGGAAGGTTAGAGATTGGTCTGCAGTTAGCATGGCAGTCTCAGTCCAAAGAAGCTCCAGATTCCATTTTGCCCAAGGGTGTCTTCTGGATCCCACTAGACATTTACTATGGCCCCACTCATTCGACCTCCACTGTTCGCATCCCCCAATCCCCTTCCCCCCCGATGGGCAATACCTAGCACTCTACAGTGCTGGTATGCAGATAACTGTAATGGGGGAAAAAAGGATGGGGGGCACGAAAGGCAGAGGATGAATAGCACACAACCATGGGGGTAGGCCTCCTACACATAATGAAGAACCCAACAACAGCAAATACACACCAAAAACTTCAAAAAAACACCACTTAAATAACTAATTAAATACAAAAGCTAAAAACTATTAAAAACTAAATAAACAAAATGTTCATAATATTTAAGGTTATGGTTTTTTGGGGCTTTCTCTTCCACAACTTATGGCTGATTATTCCGACTTTTAGATTATGTAGTGAACTAATTACTTACTTTTTTTTACAAGACCAGAGAAATAGTGGTTTTAAACACTTGCTTTATAGTTTCAGTTTCATGTAATGGGGAAAAACAATTTAATATTTTTTTTCTATATCACAAATTTACATTATATTATTAGATTCAGAGTTTCTTCTATTAGACATAAGACTAAAAATAGCTACATTCGGCATCCCATGTTTCTGTTTCTAGACCGTCACTTAAAAAACAAATCGGTAATATAGTTTATTCTTTTTTAACATGGAATGTAAAAGGGGCTAATTCCCCAATTAAAGGAACAAAAATATTGCCACATCTTAACAAGTTTAATCCATCAGTAGTATTTTTACAAGAGACCCACTTGTTAGCAGACAATTTGTTATATCTTTGATATATGTGGGTCGGTCAAGTTTTTGGAACAGGAGTTGATAGAAAGAGGATAGGTGTAGCTATTTTAATCAATTAAAAACTTGATTTCAAAGCTCATCAGGTATTAACAGATTTTAATTCCATATGCATTATAGTTCATGGTACATCAGAGCGGGCAGAAATGGTATTGGCTTCTTTCTATGGATCCAATAAAGATGATTCACAGTTTTTTTTTACAGATTTTTCATTACATTTGACTAAGTGGCCTCACATTCCATGTGTTACAGCAGGAGATTGGAACGTGGTAGTAGATCCAATACTGGACAGAACAAATCACCTACTTTTTTAACTAGCTCAAACCAGCAGGTGTTATGTGAATTAACTGATTCCCATGCACTGGTAGATCCCTGGAGAACATTACATCCATCTTCAAGGGAATATACCTTCTAGTCTATCCCCCCCCAAAAAAACTCATTTGAGAATAGTTTTTTTCCCAAGTCTCAAACTACTAACTGGACTGATAAAAACTGAAATTTTAGCAACAGTAATATCAGATCATTCTCCAGTTTTGTTAAAACTTCGATTGGAAATAATCAAATGGATAAACTGGAGAATGAACAATAGCCTCTGGCTAGGGGCTGACAGTGGGATGACAAAAGGGAGGGGGGTTGGGGCAGCTGCAGACTAGGGGTGTTGGCTGTACACTTGAGCAGACTTAGATAGACCTGGTGGCCCATTTCTGCTGGCACATTCGTATGTTCATCTATTCGGAAACAATTTACAAACCATCATGCACTTAAAACAGTTAACTCAACAATTTTTTATTGAAATTGCAGGTTCTGTTGATAAACATGCCACAATATGGCTTGCTTATAAATGAAAACATACAATCAGAGGTGAGATTATTAGAGTTTCCTCTAAAATTAAAAAAGATAAACAACATCAGTCACAAGAACTTCTTAAACAGAGAGGCCCAGATATTCAAAAGAGTTGAGCCATGTGCAATAGGGTTGCGCCTGCACAAGTCCAAAATGTGCCATTCTGTGATATTCAGCAGGAGGCAGTTGTGCCCCCCAAATCATGCTGAGCAACAGCGCAATGCTAATGAAGGCATGCGCAACCAAAGGGGGAGGAACCATGCATAAACTGCACAGCCCGATATTCAGCTGGGCCGTGCAGAGTTATGCAGGCACAACCCCCTACCTGTGCCTGCACAACTTTAAGCCAAAAAAAAAAAGATCAAGTTGAGGGCCACCCACAGGTGAGCTGCTGCATTGCAGGGTGCAACACAGCAGCTGCCACCCATGGGTGGCCATCCACTCATTCCTGGCGGCGCCTCCCCATGCCCCGATTGTGGGCTGAAGTGTTCCCCCCCATTAGCCTGATCACAGGCATAGCGTTATTCCCCCATTAGCCCAATCGTGGGCAGGCGTTATGTCCCCCCCAAGCAGCCAATCGCGGGCATCAGGCGTCTCCTCCCCAAAGTCCAATATCCCTGGTGATCATTTACATATCTGGACTGCTTATGCGGTATGGGCTGCATGCCCATTGGCTCTTACTCTGAACTAATGGGCGTGCAGCCCTACTGGAGCTGTCAGTTGGCGGGCGGAGGGCAGCAGGCGGGTGAGGTGCTGCTGCCCGCGGCTGATGGGGGAGGCGGGGTGGGTGGGGTGAGGGCCACTAGATCCTAGGGATATTGGACATTGGGGTGGGTTTGACATTATGCCCGCGATCGGGCTTTGCGGTCCACTGGACCACCAGGGATATTGGACATTGGGGTGGGTTTGACATTATGCCCGCGATCGGGCTAATGGGGGATAACGTTATGCTTGTGATCAGGCTAATGGGGGAAGTAATGTTATGCCCATGATCGGGCTAATGGGGGAATAATGTTATGCTCGTGATCGGGCTAATGGGGGAATTGAACATTATTCCATGATCGGGCTTGGGGAACATTAACTGTATGTCTGTGATTGGGCTGCAAGGGGCGTCGGTCCCCGACGGCTGCTGCCTGGCAGGGCGCCAGGCGCAAGTCGTCGGGGATCGGCGCACCTGCATGCTAATGGCACGCAAATGGGGCCGTAATTAGATGCAAATGGCTCCCCCTGTGCCTTGCATAAATTATGGCCCCATTTGCATGTCACCTTTTGAATATCGCAGGTTTGCGCATGGCGCCAATGGAACTTCGCATACCCGCATCTGAATGCTCCACTCTGACCATTTGCGGTGGCGCAAGTTCCACTGCGCCATGCACAGTGGCTGTGGCCAGGGGGCGATATTTAAAGAAGTTGCTCAATAGCGCAACTCAGTTGAATATCACCCTGGCCACACCCCTGCGCAACTTTTTTGAGCAGTGCAAGGGCTTGCTCTACAGAATGGTGCAGTTTGAATATCTGGCCCATAATGTCCATGGAGGCTCAATTAGCTTTAAAGTACACTGAGCAATTAATTTCACAACATACTATAGCCCATGAAAGATACCATAAGCTTAACAGATCACAAGCTGAATTACTAGTGTGAAAATCTGGAGACCTGTATTCAAAAGTCCCCTGCAAAATTGCACAAGTGCCTGTGCCATGCATCTGATAAGTGCCCCCCCCAAAATGGTATATTCTGAAGATGCGCATGGAAGATGCACTCGCGCATGTCTGGCTGAATATCCCAAACATGCGGGATCATGGTAACCCATGATATGAGCAACTCAATTTGAGTGACTGTGGAGACAGCGAATATGAATGAAGAGTGAAGGGAATTACAGTGAAAGTAAAGGACAGCTGTGGATTGAATAGCTAGGCAGAGGTATTACGTGAAGGATAGAAGGAGTGTTTGGGAGGGCTGCTTCCTGCTAGCCATCTAGCATGGTGGGTTAGGTGATGGACTGTGATGCTGGTGGACTGGGATTCGGGACTGGAGTGGTGCTTCTATTTTTTGGGGTTTTCAGTGTTTCTAGTTTATTTTATTTTTTTTAGATGTTCCATTCCCCTGATATTGTTTTCTTCCCCCAATGTTCTCCCCTTGTGCACAGGCCGCTCCCCATGGTGTGCCCCTCCTCCTGTGATTTCCTCTTTCCCCCAGTGTCATGCCCCTCCTGGAGTTGATTATATTAGTTATGGGGGTTGCACGGGGCAAGGCCTCCACAAAGGGGTGTGTGTGGGAGGTATCCCCCCCAACATAAAAATATGTTTCTCTGTTGTTTTTGCAGAAATTAATGTAAGATTGTTTATTTTGTAGGGTGCTGTGGTGTCTGTAATTCTTATTGCCTTCGGCAATATGTAGTCTCCGTTTAGTACAGCGCTGTTTTTGGTGGTGATGTTATCACATCGTACCCGGGATCACACATGTGAAAATGTGCAGCACATCTTAGGCTGGGAAGACCGTGCACCACAGGTAGGTACATAGTGAAATGCTCTGGGTCAGGTGAGATGGCCATGGCGCAACTTTGCAATACTTAGCCAGGATATGCAAATGGCCTCATCGCACATTCCGACCCCAAACCCCACATGCTGGTGCTCAATGCTGGAATGTATTCAGGCCATTTTCATACCCTGGGCATGCTCAGTTACAGCTTTGCAGGGCTGCCCCACCACCCCACAAAGGTGAAGAGGAGGTACTGCAGCCTAACAGGCAGGTGTGCTGGGATGGTAGTGTGTGGATGGGTGGACTGCATTGGCCTGGGTAAAGAATTACACCCTGTAGCCATGTACAGGGTTGGACAGGAGTACAGGGGGCTTACCTAGACAGCAGCTACAGGGGCCACTTGGACATGCAATAGGGGAGGGCACAGAGTGACACCAGCTGATCGGGATGCCACATGCATGTTATACACCAGTTCCTAATGCTGTGTACAATCACCTGCAGTGCCCCACACACCCCAGTATGGGAGCTACCCAGTAGGAACTGCTAGGGATGGCAGTGGGCAGACAGTGACCTGGTACCCGGGTGGGTGGGTGGGACCCACCTGTATGCACCCATGGTATACCACCATGTGAGTGTGCCACTAGTCAGTCCCTGTCCATGCCATGTGGACACTAGTACTACCAGGCAACCTGGGAACCATTGCTACAGACATCACCCTGGGTGCATGCCACCATCAGGTGGCACCCTGTAGGCTGCATATGTGCTGGCCATTATCCCTGGTACATGTGCTGCAGTGTGGCTGTCCACCTCACTGATGTACATGGGGGAACATGACAGCACTGGCATGCAACTACTGGATGTCTATATCCAGGGTGCTGTGTGGGGTGTTGCTCCCTGGACAATGCTGGTGGTGACATGGCACCTGTGGCACAAGGTTCATCCATCCTGGCATGACTGCTGTGTGTGGGTGCCTGGAGCATGTTCTTGTGCACCTCTGAGTGTTGTCTCTGAGTGGCATGCCTGCAGTTCTGTGGTCTGCCTGTGGGTGGCTGGCCGATTTAGGCCACCCTTTGGTATGCCTAACTTTGGGTGACTCATTTCTGAGATGCGTGGCAGATGCATGGTACATTTTGGCTGAATATGGGGAAGTGTGGCGTAATCATGGGAACACCCCTTTTATTTGTATCACATCCGGAGATGCTTGCCACATCTCTGTCTTTCGAATATCGCGCTTTGGCACATTTTTTCAGATGGGCAGCACATCTCTACTTTGCGTCATGCATCTCCTTTGAAAATGTGGGCTTAAACCTAAGTATGTTTCCATGGTAGAAACAGCTGGTAAATTACTAGCCTGGTGCATTACACAACAGGATACATCAAGGATAATAAAACATCTTCGTAGCATTGACACGCAACAACTAATTACAGATTGACATGCTATTGTGGAAACATTCTGTAAATTTTATAAAAATCGATATGGTTTTAGTGACCAAGCTGTTAACCTAGCTTCGGTGCAAGATTATTTAGATAATTGTCATTTACCTAAATTAGCAGAGGAGGATAAGGAATTCCTAGCAAAAGCATTGACTTTACTGGAGCCACAACAGGCCTGATAGCAAATGACTGGTGATAAAGCTCCTGGCCCTAACAGCCTAACTGTTAGGTTTTGTAAGACCTTTGCTCAAGAGTTATTACCACAATTGCTGACTGTTTATAAGAAGGCATTTAAACAGAGTCTCTTAGAGAACTATTTACAGGAAGCCTTCATTTTTGTGTTGGCAAAACCAGGCAAGGACCCCACAATACTTACAAATTATAGGCCTATTTTCTTATTAAATATTGATTTTAAAATCTTAACTAGGGCATTAACTAACTAATTACAGAAGGTCTAGTCAGTATTTTTTTTTAAACTTTATTTATAGAAGAGTCAGAGGGCTGAGAAGAACTCTACAGAGTCAGAGAAGCAATGACATCTTGATCACTTACATCTTAATACATGTACAAATCAATTAGGGTACAATCCATGATCTGACTATATCTCCATCTTATACAGTGAAACATATTAACTATATCTCATTTTGGATTTTCTATTTCTTTCTTTACGGAGAGATTCTCCACTTATCCAGCTGAGCACTAAGGCAACCCTTCAATTTAATGTAACCCCTCCCATGTTCCAGAGCCAGAGGACCCTTTCCATCTGTGCAGAGGTTAATACCCTCATAACAGAGGGTTTCCTAGAAAAGCGGAAACAATTCCTTACCCAATGCCCTTTCAAGGGGGGGACCATATCATATCATATTTGTCTAATCGCTCCAAAACTTTATATTGGATATGTTCTAACTTCATATTATTTAAGAGGGCTCTTGCTCACTGGGCAATAGTAGGCATGGCCTGGGCTATCCAATTTTGAGCTAAAACCTGTTTACCCACAACCAAAGCTAGTCTTCTTAAAGGATGTGAAGCTTTTGATTGGCCCCCTCCATTTCTATGTACCCCCAGTAGAATATCCACAGGATCTAATCGAATCTCACATTCCAAAACCTTATTTAGAATTTGATTTATCTCATTCCAGTATATTCCTACCTTTGGACACGCCCAAACCAAGTGGCAAAATGTACATCCCTGAACACAACATTTAGGACATTGGTCCAAAATCTGAGGATTAATCTTGTGTGCCAGAGCTGGGGTGTGGTAAATTCTATTCACAATATTATAGTTAATTATTTGTAGCCTATTGTTTACTGAGACAGCTTTGCTACTCCGAAGGGCCAAATTCCAATCCCCTCCAGTTAACATGTTTACGCCCAGGTCTTTATCCCAGCTGTCTTTTAGTTTTTGTAGCTTATCTGGCTGTGCTCCCAGTAAAGCTTTGTATAGTACTGACAGTGGTTTCACACCCGCATGTTTTTTACAATGTTGAAAGCTCTCCTCCAAAGACGTTCTGTTCAAGAATGGTTCCCCCCCTTATCCCAGTTAATTTAAGCAGCCTGGACCTTATTACCACAAAAATAAGGTAGTGTGAGGGGTGAATATTATGTAGTTGTCTTAACTCAGGAAAGCTAAAAAAAGTCTCATCATTAAATAGGTGAGATAGGAGAAAGACACCCTTCCCCTCCCACAGCATGTTTGACCGAGGAGGTGGCCCTTCCATCTTTCCACAAGCTGTACAAAATGGATCCCTCAGGTGACATGACCCCCTTATCCCCCATCATCAGTGAAGCCACCCTCCAGGCCTTAAGCACATTATTGGTGAATGAGTTTTTAGGTTTCTCACCATCTCCCTCACGAGAGCTTAATGGGAGGAGATGTAGGGCATAGGGTGAACACACCCTGGATTGTGACTCCATAGAGACCCAGGCCCTTGTTCTTCCTCCTATTTCCTGACAGTCTATAATATATGTTAGCTGGGCCACTAAAGCATATAGTTTCAGATTGGGGAGTGTCAAGCCCCCTCTATGAAATGGCTGCCACAACACCTCCTTCCTAATCCTAGGTCTACAATTTTCCCAGATTAAAGAGGTGATAGAGCCCTCTAGAGACTTCAGGTGACACAGAGGAGGCATAGCAGGTAGGGTCTGGAAGAGATAAAGGCATTGAGGTAGTATTTGCATCTTTACTAAATTTACTCTTCCCAGCAAGGACAGGGGGAGCTACTTCCACCTACTACATTGTTCTTTATTTTGGTTGCCAATGGGTTGTAGTTTAAATGTCCCACATCCATTATGTTATGCGGAAGCAGTATTCCCAAGTATTTAATTACTGTTCTGGGGGGGATATCTATTCCGCTTATATGTATAGACCCTCCACCGTCCATCAAAGGGAGCCACTTGCTCTTATTCCAGTTGGTCTTATGCCCAGATAGAGGACCATATTCCTTAAAAAGGGAAGTTAAAGCAGGCACAGCTCTTACTGGGTCAGCCAGAAATAGTAGCACATCATCTGTAAAGAGAGAGATAACGTGCTCCTCCTCATTGAACATGTAGCCCTCTATTTCCCGGTGATATCTAATAGCTGTCGCCAATACATCAATAGTCAGGACATATATCAGTGGCGAGAGGGGACATCCCTGTCTCGTCCCTCTATGAAGCCGAAAAGGGGGTGATAATGTATTATTTGTAAGGATTTGGGCCCATGGGGATTGGTATAACCATTCTACCCATTGCCTGAATACCTGGTGCAAACCAAACTTTTTTAATACTGCAAACGTAAAAGGCCACTCAACCCTGTTGAAGGCCTTCTCCGCATCCAGTGAGAGAAGGCGCCCATAAACTTTTCTTCCTCTTGACCCCTGCCAGATGATGTTCATTACCCATCTTAAAATATGCCTTGCCTGCCTACCCTTAACAAAACCCCCTTGATCATGATGAATAACCTGTGGTAGGACCCCCCCAGCCTCCTTGCCAATATTTTCACTATTATCTTATAGTCAGCATTTAGCAAAGAGATTGGACGGTAAGAGCCACATTTTTTTTGATCCTTGTCCGGCTTAGGTAAAATTGTTATAATAGCTAGCTGTTGAGATGGTGTCAACCCCTCTCCTTACAAAACCTCCCTTACCATACACTGGAAGAGTTGGCACACATCTCTCCAAAATGTTTTATAAAATTCCAAGGGTAGGCAGTCTGGCCCCGGAGCTCTTCCCGATCTTGATGCCCATATTGCCTCTGGTCTGGTCAGTATAAATAGGTGCTGAACAAGTTGTGTTCATATGTGGAAGACATTCAGCTGACCACCTGAGAAAACTTCAGCAGATTATTTCTATGTCTGGGGAAGCCAAATACCTGGCAGTTTTGGCCTCCCTCAATGCAGAAAAAGCATTTGATCATGTTTCTTGGTTACTTTTATTCAACTTTCCAGATGAATTTATACAATGGATAAAACTAATATATTCTCATACTTCAGCTAGAGTTAGATGGAACAAGGTTCTCTCTTCCCCTTTCCCATTATATAATGGGACCCGTCAAGGCTGCCCTCTCTCCCTCTTTTTATGTAATTTATACATGAAACCTTTAATTAAATGTATAAATGTTAATCCTTCAATTTATGGCATCTCATTTGGCCATAAACAATTCAAAATGTCTGCATATGCAGATAATATTCTTGTCCACCTAAGCAACTCATACACTTCTTTAAAATCAGCTCTTAAAGAAATTAAAGAATTCAGTACAGTTTCTCACTACCAGCTTAACCTGGATAAAATACAGCTTTTGCCACTAAATCATTATGTTAGGAAACATGAGTTTTCTGGTTGGGGATTTAAATGACTAACTGAAGATTAGAGGTGTGCAAAGTCAGCAAATTTTGCTCTGCATAATATTTTGCAGAGTTTCAGCTTTTCATGAAATTGTACACCATTCAAAATCCCAGTTTTGCCTTTTCCAGTGATTTCATGCAATATGTGAAATTGCTAACTTTGCTTCTATTGTGCCACTATCTGGGTTATTACTGTTATGCGAAATGGCAATTTACCAGTGATGTACCCAGATACATCAGCGTGGAGAGACAATGACCACATTGCTAAAATTGTTCAGAAAGCAGGAGAAAATACTGACATCCTGGTACACATAGGGACTAATGATCTCGCCAGCCAATCAGTTGTGGAGACCAAGGAACACCTGACCAGGCTGGGTGACAAACTATCATCCATTTCGTCTGACATCTCCTTCTCTGAGATCCTGCCAGTCTGGGAGAGGGGGGCAGATGGACAGAAGGTCAGAGAAGGGGAGATAGGGGAGCTAAACATGTGGCTCAAGGGCTGATGCCAGAAAAAGGACACAGATTTGTAGGGAACTGGCAACAGTTCTGGGAGCGAAAGTTCTTTAAATCTGATGGACTGCATCTGACTAAGGAGGGAGTCAGTGCATTGGGGCAGAAGTTTGATGTCTTTGCAGAATATTTAAACTAGCAAATGGGGAGAGGGGTGCATCACCCCATACGTTGAATGGGAAGAACACTCCTCCCCCCTCAGCTAGTGGTCAAACAGGGATTCAGCATGTTTGCAGTTCATTTGCATCACCAGGTAAGAAAAAAGGTATATCTCCCCATACTCACACAGGGAAAATGCCAAAGCTCACCCAGCAACTAACACACCAAAATCTGGCCAACGGAAAATCATGTACACAAATGCTCATAGCCTGGGAAATAAGATCCCAGACCTGCAGGCAATAACATCAGAGGCTAAACTGGACATAGTAGCAATTAGTGAGATGCGGTTTACCAGTAACCACACTTTGGAGACTTCAGTACCTGGCTGTGTACTGTTCAGAAGAGACCGAGGTGTAAAAAAGGGGGGGGGAGTGGCCATGTATGTCAATGAAAATATCAAAGCTACAGAAATTCAGAATATACATAAGGAGCCAGAAGAACTGTGAGTCACCCTGGAAACAGGAAATGGGACAACCATAAGAACTGGGGTTGTCTACAGGCCCCCAGACCAGGGGGAGGACATAGACACATTACTCTTAGAAGATATATAAAACATGACAGTTAAAGGGGAGGTTTTGATAATGGGAGACTTCAACATGCCGGATACAGATTGGTCAATACCAGCAGGAACATCTGCCAGAACTAGACACATGGTGGATTCCCTGCAGGGAGAGGGCCTCAAACAACTGGTACAACAACCCCAAGAGACAGGCCTAACCTAGATCTAGTACTGACTAACAGGTAAGGGATCACAGATCTCCAGATAGAAGTTAATCTGGGGGCTAGTGACCATGACATGGTATGGTTCAATTTGGCCACTACATCTAAATCATCCCATTCCAAGGCAAAAATATGGGACTTCAGATGAGCTGACTTTGATAAGATGGCCAACAGAGTTAAGCTAGCCCTGGCAAAAAGAAACACAGGTGAGGGGGTACAGGCAAAGTGGGCAAGCATTAAGGATGCAATACTTGAAGCAACATCCCATTGTGTTAGACAGAAAAGGAAATGCAAAAGAAGAAGGAAACCACTTTGGTTCTCAAATACAGCAGCAGAAAAGGTCAGAGCCAAAAGACTGGCCTTCAGGAAATATAAGGGAACACAGAGGGATGAAGATAGGCAGGCATACCAAACTGCCCTAAGGGAAGCAGGGAAGGCAGTAAGGCAGGCAAAGTCCCAAACTGAGGAAATACTAGCACGAACAGTAAAAGAAGGTGACATGTCTTTCTATAGATACATTAGTGGAAGGAGACAGTCCAGAGGGGGTATTGCTAAGCTCAAAGGAGAAAAGGCGGCATGTGAGGAGGAGGAGGGGGACCCTGTAAAAGCATCTATCCTAAATAGATACTTTTGCTCAGTATTTATTGAAGAGAAGGCAGGGCAGGGCCCACAGCTCAGCACCATGGACAACGGCGGGTGAGCACTACACCTTCACAAAATAAAGGGTCCTACAGGAACTCACTAAGCTCAGGGTGGACAAGGCAATGGGACCTGATGGCATGCATCCCAGGGTACTTAAGGAGCTAAGGGTGGAACTAGCAGAGCCATTAGCAGAACTGTTTAGTGAGTCTCTGAGCACATGAGAGGTTCCAGAAGACTGGAGAAGGGCTCATGTGATCCCGCTCCAAAAGAGTGGTAGCAGGGAGGAGGCAGGGAACTGCAGACCAGTCAGTCTTTCCTCCGTAGTGGGCAAGATTATGGAGGCACTCCTTAAGGAAAGGACAGTGCAACACCTGGAATCCATAGGGGCACAGGATCCAAGACAGCATGGGTTTACAAAAGGAAGGTCCTGTCAAACTAATCTCATAGATTTCTTTGACTGGGTAACCAGAGTGATGGACCAAGGGGGAGCAGTTGATGTCACCTACCTTGACTTCAGCAAAGCTTTCGACACTGTTCCACATAGAAGATTGATAAATAAGCTGGGTAGGCTTGGGTGGGCCAGAAGTTTTTATTTTATTTATTTATTAAATTCTTGGATTACAAATACCTTTGAGCAGAAACTGCTCATTTACAAAGGTTCCACATCAGAGGATGAAGGGCAACATACATACAGAGGTAGTAAAATAATGCACAATAAACAACCAAAACAACTAAAAGAAAAAAGAATAAAGATATACAATTATAACATACTTTGAGATAATATTTATACAACGAGCAGCTTGAGTAGGCAGCTGGCTGTGGAACAATAAGAGATAGAGGGCACACGAGGCAGTTAGTATTGCAGGCGTGTGACCGGGTGGGAGGGGGAGAGGAAGTAGGCAGGCTAATGGGCCACTGTCAGAAGGTGGGGGAAAATGTCTTGTACCAGTTGAGAAGTGAAGCAGGAAAGGAGTCACAAGGAAGGCCCTGTGCCAGAGGGAATGAAACTGAGAAACTGGTCAACTGGGTGGCAAACTGGTTGACGGTCAGAAAACAGAGAGTGGTGGTAAATGGTATATGGTCAGAAGAGATGCAAGTCACAAGTGGGGTACCTCAGGGATCAGTCCTGGGGCCAGTCCTCTTCAATATCTTCATTAGTGACACTGCAGATGGACTAGAGGGTAAGGCTTGTCTGTTTGCAGATGACACCAAGATCTGCAACAGAGTAGATGATCCAGATGGGGTGGACAGAATGAGAAGAGATCTGGATAAACTAGCAAAGTGGTCAGAAGAGTGGCAACTGGTATTTAATGCAAAGAAGTGCAAGATCATGCACATAGGGAAGAGAAACCCTGAAGCCACCTATAGGCTGGAGGGGGGATTTGCTGGCAGTCACAAAGGAAGAAAGAGACTTGGGCATCATCATCACCACCGATGACCTGAAATCATCCAAGAAGACCTCTAAAGCAGTAAGTAAGGTTAGGGTGATGTTAGGGTGTATTAGTAGGGGTATCACAAGTCGTAAGAGGGAGGCTATAATCCCTTCTTTACAAGACACTGGTTAGGCCCCATCTGGAGTACTGCGTGCACTGGAGGCCACACCTTCACAAGGACATTAACCAAATTGATGCAGTCTAGATTAGGGCACCCAAAATGGTGCAGGAACTGCATCAGAAGACATATGAGGACAGATTAACGGAGCTCAATGTGTATACCCTTGAGCAAAGGAGGGCGAGAGGTGATATGATCGAAACATTCAAACACCTTAAGGGCATTAACAAGGTGAAAGAGTCTAACATGTTTAAATATAAGAAAAATAGCAGGACAAGAGGACACAGCATGAGATTAGAGGGAGGCCGATTAAGGGGGAATGTGAGGAAATTCTTTTTCACACAAAGAGTGGTGGATGCATGGAATGGTCTACCTCAGGAAGTGGTGGCTATGAATACAGTGCAGGGCTTTAAACAGGCATGGGATAGGCATAAGGGAGAAATTCAGATGAGTATGAATAGATAGGCCACTGACAGAGCAAAGGCCGATGGCACATTTATAAGGTAGAAAAAGAAATGGGCAGACTGGGTGGGCCTTGCGGTCCTTATCTGCCATCAACTTTTATGTTTATGTTTCTATGAAATTTGTGCTTGATGCGAAATTCCCAGTGCAGTATGGGACAGGATGTCATCTGATGCTCTGGGGGGGGGGGTCACATGTTGCTGAATAGCTTACAGAAAGCTGAGTAGGTCGTGTCTGTGTGCAGTATAGTTGAGAGTCTCTCGGAGAGCACATCGTGTTAGTCTAACTGATCATAATTCATAAAAACCTGTTAAAACATAAAAAAAGTTCCATTTGAAAAAAAATGTTGATCAGAATTTGTTTGCTACACAGAATTTTTTTGCATTCACTTATTGGTTAGATAGTGTCAAGTATGTTTTTCAGTTTATGCATTTCTTGTCAGTGGATTGTGGGGGGGAGGGGAGCAGCAGCATTGTAGGAGGTTAGGTTTAATCAAAATACGTAGGTTTTTTTTTTTTTAGTTAAAGGATACCTAAACAACATTTTGACAACAAACTATTCAAAAATCTGACTCAGTAGATGACTAAAAGAAAGGCTGCTATATTCATTAATGCTAAAACTACATTTACATAATTTACCTAAATGTGGTTCCAGAGCATTTGAAAATTGTAAAATCAGCCTTCCAATTTAGAAAAAACTGTCTTACCTGCTTCCTAAAATGGCCGCCAAATGTGATGTCATTTGAGCCAATGTCAGAGAGATATATGGCTCTCTGTAGTGCTAACAAGTTCTTTTTTTCCCTTTATATAGAAGTGTTCCACCCAAATGGTCAAAACCATGTGCATTATTTTGTATAATGCCCATGTTAGGCTACGGTACTGTTCATTTTGTTTACTTTAACATGCTGAAAATGTGTTTTAATCCAAACGACTTTCTCTGTGGCAAACCACAGTGCAGTACAAATCTTGAATAACCTGGTGGTCTAGAGGTTATAGTTGATCCAGGACGCTACAGTGGGGGTGCTGGGGTGGTGCGCATGCTTAATATGCACTTTTTAACATTTTTATTAAACCTTTATATTTTCTGCTGTTATTCTTTTCTAGTACATTTTTGAGAGAACCTACAAATGCAATCCACAGTTTGAATGTAAACATTTGTTCAATCAATAAATCAGACTTCTTCAACAAAGTGAAACGCAGCAGCAGCTGCAAGCAAGTATGTTACTATGTGGGGGGGTTTGCAGCCACGCCCTTCACCACCCCCTAGAGCCACCACTTTGTTTTGTAGCAAAGTTCTTGTGCAGTCCAATGTTAGAGTTCATACTTTCTTGAAACTCAAATATATGCTTGTCTTGTCCTTTTTCCCCTCTGGGAAATAATAAGAATAAGAATAAGAATCAGCATTTGTATAGTGGTTTTCATACACACTGTATCCCAAAGTGCTTTACAAGCAATACTAGACTGATATTGAAGTGACTGAACGTGTAGTGGCAGCTGTTCCATACATTAATATCCACACACAGCCTTGGACAATTGCATGTACTGGTTTTACAGGAAGGGGAATGTTCTCCAGGACAATGGGGTCGGGTAGTGATCAAGGTGCTGGCAGCCCCACATCTTGTTTCTCATGGTAATCTGCTCATATTTCTCTCCTTCTGTCTTCCCATTCCCTGAATATAGCAGTACCTTGCAAGAGTGGCCTTCTCAGTCCCCCTCTTGTATTCAGTCTTCACTATTCCTCCTCACACCGAAAACTGGTAAGCTCATCACCCTTCTGCATAATGAATGCAAGTAGTACGGTTCCCGTTTTATTTTGATGTATCAAATATAAAAATATCTTTCCAGTAAGTGAGGCTCATATCAGCAGGGAACAAGGGGAATGACGGGCTTTCCTATCCTTACAAGATCTAGGCTACCTTTGATTAGGCACTATTAAATGACAGGTATGTACATCATTATGCATGTCATTTAATAGTGCCTAATCATAGGTGGCTTAGATCTTATATGAGTAGGAAAGCCTATTTTTCCACTTGTGCCATGCTGCTATCAGCCTGGCTCACCAGAAGTTCATGTTTATTATTAATATGTAACTACAACACGGGAAACTGCATTAACCACATTCATGATGCAGAAGGGTAGTGAACTCACTGGTTTTTGGTGTGGGGAGCAGGTGAGAAGAATGAATGCCAGAGAGGAACCGAAGAGGCCATTCCAGCAGGGTACAGCTATATTCAGGTTAGTTGAAGACATGAAGGAGGACACTGAGCAGATCACTATGAGATCTGAAATGTGGGGCTGCAAGCATTGTGCTCACTGCCTGACTATGGATGAGAGTAGCCAACAATAACAAATACTCAGAGTGGCAGGGATGCACCTAAACTGTTACTTGAATTCTGTGTAGGGAGATTATGGTGGTGGGGGGGGGGATTTTGACATTTGTTAGGACAGTATTGAGGGAGTTGTGTATAGCTCATTCAAGATTTGGAAGGGTGGTAGCCAGCCAACTCGCATTGTAAAGTAAAGCACAGAAAAGTACTGGAGAAGAATTGCTGGGAAGTTGAGAATAAAACACAACAGAGAACTGTACATACTGACATCACTGTGCAGAAGGGTGGTGATCCACTTAATATTTACTGTGAGAGAGAGACATTGAGAATGTGAACTGGGGAGTGATTTGGGAGGCATTTTGAAACAGTGCCATCTTATGATGCATATCAGTATTGGTGTGCACAACCCTCTGAGGTACAAGATTACAATCTGAGAAAGTGATAACTCTCTTCATGAGACCGCAAGCTCATATGCATCCCCAGGCAGTATTAAGGACAGAGAATGGATGGTGGGATGTTCAACAGAAGGCAAGCTAGGTGCAGGGGGTTCACATGGAAAAAGAAAGCCTTATTTGTGGATTAACAAAAGAGCATGAGCTTTGGAACTGAACAAGACTGGTACTTTGCTGTGTGACCCTGAGCAAGTCATTAAACTTCCTTGTGCTCCTAGGCCACACCTGTAAACAAGCTGTCAGCTTACTGTGCCTCTCCTGGTTAACAAAAAACAAAATTCAGTGCATCATGTAACCACTAGATCATCAGGTATTTGAAGTGTTGTACTGTAATGCAGTCTGCCAAAGAAAAACTCAGCTGGATTGCAAGACATTTTCTGCAAGTTAAAGTAAACAAAATGAACAAAATCATAGCCTAACGTGTACCGATCAAAATAATCCATGAGGTAATACATGGTGTTGATCATTCTGGTACAACAATTCAAAATAAAGAGGGAAAGAAGAACTAGTTTGCACTATAGAAATATATGTTGATCTCTGGCTCTGGCTCAAATGATGTCATCATAGAGGGGGGTGACTGGAAAGCTAGCACATCAGTTGAATCTAAATATTTAGAGGCATTTAGTCTTGGAGGTCTTGAACAACATGTAACAGCTAATACAAGACATAATCATATATTGGATCTAGTATTAAGCAACCTAGGTGATAACATTTCAAACTGCAGGATATTTCCCACTTTGGGTTCAAGTGATCACGATATGGTAGGTTTGCAGTATTCCGGTAGTCTAGGGGAAAATAAGGGTACTACTATAATGCATAGATACAATGCTGCCAATTTTATACAGAAGGGTCAAGATTTGGCCACATGGGAATGGCAAACAGATTTTCAGAAACAGACAGTAGCACACATGTGGGATTCATTGACGGATAAGATTAACGGATTAATCACTAGATATGTACCTATCAGAAACAAATACTGTATAACAAGGAAAAAAATCTATCCGCACCATGGATGAACAAAACAGTTAAAAGTTTGATCAAAACTAAAAACAAAACTTATCATATAGCAAAAAATATTAATACCAAGGAAGGATGGGAAGTATATAGAAACAATCTTAAAATTGCAAAAAAAAGCTATATCAAGAGCCAAAAGATAATACGAGTATGAAATAGCATCAAAGGTTGGGGACAACTATAAGACCTTTTATGCATACATCAATAGTAAAAAAGGGAAAATTACTACTATAGGACCATTAAAAACTCAGGATGGTAGCATTATGATAAAAAATAAGGCACCTCGCAGAGAATATAATGTTTACTTTTCATCAGTCTATAAAAAATTCCCAGACTTCTGTGGACAGTGAGATAGTTAAACGGGGGGGGGGGGGTCACCTCTAAGAATAAATCCCTTTGATGTCCTGACTAGGTTAAAGACTAAATCAGAATAAGGCACAAGGACCAGATGGGTTCCACCCAAGGGTGATAAAAGAAATGGCAGTATTTTTAGTCGGACCAATAACATACTTATATCAGAAAAGCATCGACACAGCTGAGGTACCAGATGCCTGGAGACAAGCTGTGATTATACCCATACATAAAAAAGGTTGTAGACAGGAGGTCTCAAATTATAGGCCCATTAGTTTGACCTCCGTGCTTGGAAAGATCCTAGAGGGTATAATCAAAGATTATATAGTTGAGTTTGTTGAAAACACTGCCAAGATAGATAGGACTCAACATGGATTTACAAAAGGTAAATCGTGTCAGACTAACCTGTTGGAATTCTATAACAAGGTTAGTAAGGCCATCGATATGGGTAGATCAGTGGATGTGATCTTCCTGGATTTTGCGAAGGCCTTTGACAAGGTCCCTCATGGGGAGCTTGTTAAATCGCTTAATGAGATTGGCTTACCAGTCTGGATACAAAAATGGGTGAAGGATTGGCTTACTGGAAGAAGTCAGAAAGTATGTGTTAAAGGTGAATTTTCTGGTTATGTCGGGGTGATCAGTGGTGTCCCCCAGGGCTCAGTGCTGGGACCATGCTTATTCAATTTGTACATTTCATTGATGCAAGTAGAATCAGCTGTCTGGATATCTAAATTTGCAGATGACACCAGAATTGGGTGTCCAGTGAATAATTTGGAGGAGCAGGTAGTTCCGCAAACTGCATTAAATAGATTGGACATGTGGGCCACCCAGAAGCAATCCATATTTAACACTGATAAGTGCAATGTTATGCATTTCGGGAATAATAATAACAGATTTCAGTATACCCTGAGAGGGTCTATATTGAAGGTAGTCTTTGAAGAAAAAGATCTGGGGATTATGGTAAACCAGGATTTTAGCTTTAGTGTACAATGCAATACAGTGGTTAAAAAAGCTAGTAGCATAGCAAATTGCATAGCAAGACACATTAAAAGCAGGGATAGGCTGGTTATGATGCCATTGTATAGTGCACTGGTGCATCCCCATGTGGAGTACTGCATCCAGTTTTGGGCCCCATATAAGAGAGGTGATGTTGAGCTGGTGAAGAGAGTCTAGAGGAGAGTGACAAAAAGTATCAAGGGGACAGAGGGTATGAACTATAAACAGAGACTACATAATTTACAACTATATCCCTTGGAGTATCGTAGATTGCGGGGAGATATGTGTTTGATTGATAGGGCATTGACTGATGCAAATATGTGGGATCTCCTGGGCCTGATTAAAAGGGACCAAACATATGATACTAGGGCTCACAGTTATCAATTGCTTAAAGATAGATATAATACAAACAGAAGGAAATATTGGTTAAATAATAGAGTGACAGAAGTCTGGAACAAGTTACCAGGAGAGATTGTGGAGAGTAGTACAATGCAGATATTCAAAACACAGTTGGACAAATATCTTTAAAAAAAAAAAAATATATATATATATATGGGTAAAAGTAAAGCATGGCTCACGAGCTCACAGACGAATTGTCTTTATGCTCTGTATGATCTATGTGTGTAATCTATGTATGTAATCATGACTCATCACTTAACACACTTGGCAGACATCTTAGGGAGAAGCCAATGCTGTTTTTTGAATGTGAAAGGCTGATGTTTACATTTTTCAGAAGCCATGAAACTGCATTTATCTTATTTAGATAAATGCAGTTTTAGCATACATGTAAACAGCAGCCTTTACTTTACCTCCATATGAAGCCAAATTCTGGAGTTTGCAGTTTTAAAAAACTGCTTGTTTAGGTACCCTTTAAGCAGTGTATTTTTTTGGTATATGTTGTTTTTGTTTCTTTTCTTGCCATATTTCTCACTGCTAAATTAAATCCCTGTACATTTTGTGTGTGAAATACTAATTCAGTGTTCAGTTTCACTTGCCAGATTTCCCTGTGCTAGTAGAAAACCAGACCTGTGTTTTGGTCGTATAAAATACAGACTGTGTTCAGTTTCACTTGCCAGATTTCCCTGTGCTAGGAAACCAGACCTTTGTTTTGGGCATAAAAAATACAGATTCAGTATGCAGTTTCAATTGCAAGATTTCCCTGTGCTGGGAAATCAGACTTGTGCTTTAATCGTATAAAATACAGAGTCAGTGTTCAGTTTCACTTGTGAGATTTTTCAGTGCTAGGAAACCAGACCCGTGTTTTGGGTGTATAAAATACCGATTCAGTGTGCAGTTTCACTTGCTAGATTTCCCAGTGCTAGGAAACCAGACCTGTGTTTTGGGTGTATAAAATACCAGTTCAGTGTGCAGTTTCATTTGCCAGATTTCTCAATGGTAGAAAAAAAGACCTGTGCTTTTTGCGTATAAGATATAGATTTAGTGTTCAGTTTCACTTGTGAGATTTCCCTGTGCTACAAAACCAGACCTGTGTTTTGGGCATATAAATGCAGATGCAGTGTGCAGTTTCACTTGTGAGATTTCCCTGTGGTGGAAGACCAGACCTTTGTTTTTGACGCGTCAACTACCGATTCAGCGTTCAGTTTCACTTGCCAGATTTCCCTGTGCTAGGAAACCAGACCTTTGTTTTGGGCATAAAAAATACAGATTCAGTATGCAGTTTCAATTGCAAGATTTCCCTGTGCTGGGAAATCAGACTTGTGCTTTAATCGTATAAAATACAGATTCAGTGTTCAGTTTCACTTGTGAGATTTTTCAGTGCTAGGAAACCAGACCCGTGTTTTGGGTGTATAAAATACCGATTCAGTGTGCAGTTTCACTTGCTAGATTTCCCAGTGCTAGGAAACCAGACCTGTGTTTTGGGTGTATAAAATACCAGTTCAGTGTGCAGTTTCATTTGCCAGATTTCTCAATGGTAGAAAAAAGACCTGTGCTTTTTGCGTATAAGATATAGATTTAGTGTTCAGTTTCACTTGTGAGATTTCCCTGTGCTACAAAACCAGACCTGTGTTTTGGGCATATAAATGCAGATGCAGTGTGCAGTTTCACTTGTGAGATTTCCCTGTGGTGGAAGACCAGACCTTTGTTTTTTACGCGTCAACTACCGATTCAGCGTTCAGTTTCACTTGCCAGATTTCCCTGTGCTAGGAAACCAGACCTTTGTTTTGGGCATAAAAAATACAGATTCAGTATGCAGTTTCAATTGCAAGATTTCCCTGTGCTGGGAAATCAGACTTGTGCTTTAATCGTATAAAATACCGATTCAGCGTTCAGTTTCACTTGTGAGATTTCCCTGTGCTAGAAAACCAGACCTGTGTTTTGAGCGTATAAAATACAGCTTCAGTGTGCAGTTTCATTTGCCAGTCAAAGTATTATCGGTATTGTGATCTATAAAAAGAAAACCTTACTACTATTAAACCACAAACAGGAACCATGACTGCCAAAAAAAGGGCGGGAAAAGGAATGGGTGCCTGTACAACAGGGAAAAGGGTTGGTAAATCAAAGGTGCCTATTAATACTCCACTACCAATATCAATGTCTGAGCACGTCATCAACAATTCCTGTAGGCTCAGGGGCAAATAAGAATCAGTGCTGGAGTTGTTAGCAGCGGTGGCATATCTGTCACAAAATATTTCAAAGCTAATTAGTGATGGCAATGATGATGGGTGAGGTGACACTTGAAGAGAAAGGTAGCAGCATCACAAATAACAGCAGGCAGGAAACCGTGGAAGAGGAGAAGGTAGTCTGGGTACCTGCTGGTGGTGTTGATAGTCATTCTTCTGGAGCAGACAGTGTTGAGACAGTAGTAAATACTAGGATGCAGAGAATGGGGTTGAGACTGCACATGTACAGGTTAAGGAGGTTGAAAAGGACATGCATGTAGTAGAGAATGAGAGCACTGTTGATGATTATGATGATGATGTGCAGGATCCACTTTGGAAGCCTGACAGTGAAAAACATACAGTAAGTCATATGATTCAGATGTTGTTGAGGAGTATGTTGCATCCAGTACCGTCCAAGCTAGTAAAGAAAGCACACCTAATATTTTTGATGTGCTGAAATCATCTGAAAAAAAAATGTCTCCACACCTTCCCCTTTACTGTCACAGTCTTCCTGGCACCATGGAAAAAGAAGGGTAATTAAATCCTGTGTGTGAGATTTCTGTGTTCTTGACCCTGCTGATGAGTCAGTTGTGATCTGTCAGCTCTGTCAAGCGTGGTTAATCAGGGGGAAAATGGGAAGCCATCTAGGCACTGGTGGGCAACTCACCCAGCTCAAGAACACACATCCTGCATGCTGGTGTCAGCATGAGAAGAAAGGTAGTGGTGGAGTGCACAGCATTAGTCTAGTTGAGAAAGTGGTTGGAGGGTCCACAATGTCAAATGCTGTGGACTGCATAGTGGAGGAGCAGGATTCCATTCTGCCTAGTAGTACGGGGCATAGTAGTAGTGCTACTAGTACCACCCCTTTTAGTCATAGGAGCATAGTCACTGTATAACGCAGCTAAAGTTAGTACTGAAGCACCAGCCCATAGCACCCCAACAATGACACGATAATGATTAAAGTTGTTTGCTTCAACTGCAAAAAGAAAGGTCCAGCCCACACTCCATGCCATGCTTGATCATAATGTAAAATTCCCACCAAATCACATGACTGCAAGGCATTTCAATGCAGCAGTGGCTGAAATGTTGGCAATTGATCTCTTACTATACTCCTTTTTTGAGAATACCGGTCTCTGGCTATTCATGGCCCATGTGTGTCCCAAGTGGCAGATACCATCTTGAACGTACTTTGCAAAATGTACAATTCCAGAACCATACAGTAGAGTATCAAATATGTTAAATCATGCCATTATTCATTCAGCAACACCTTATATACATTTGAGTATGGATACATGGACAAGTGGAAAACAGCTGGCTGTTGATATTTGTGCATTACAGGTCACTGGGCACAGATACCTGAGGTACTGTTTGACTTGGGCAGTAACAAAAGTTGTAGTAAGGAAAACTGTGGTGGTAGCAACATTCTGGGTCTTCGTCAGCATGCCACACTGACAATGAAAAGCATAGCAGGGTGACATACGGGTGAAAAATGCTGGCAGCACTTCTTTCAGAAATTGATGAGCGGCTCCACCCACACTCGCTAAAGGCAGAGTTTATTGACAGTGACAATGAATCTGATGTCATCAAGTGCATTAGTGATGGTGCTTTATTCAGGGTGCCATGCCTGGCTCACTGTCTGAATCTTGTTGTCCAGCAGTTTCTCACCCACCCGGATATCAGGGAGGATTTTGTCTGTTGCACGCAGCGTCTGTGTGCCTTTTGTACAGTCTAGAAAGGCATGTGACCTGCTGTCTGAGCTGCAGATTCACAACAACTTGCATCAGTACTGCATGAAAATGGGTTTGTTGACAATATGGAACTCCACCATGTACATGCTGGATCGCTTATACGAGTAGTACAAGGCAATTTCTGAATATATGCTGGTACATACTAGCTGGGACAGTGCTGGACCATGAGTCTCACAACAGAAAAGTGGCAGCAGATAGATGGACTTCTCATGATTCTCAGGCCATTTGAAGATGCCACTCAGGCCGTGAGCACCAACAATGCCTGTATGAGTCAAGCAATTCCACTTCTGCATGTGCTGAGGCAAACACTGTTGAATGTCCAGCAACAGCTTGAAGCTGGTGTTGACTCTAGTATGTGTGACTTGATGGATCACATGCTGAATGTGTTTCAGTCCAACACACACATTAATGGAATTCTTCACTCGGAAGAGTTTGGCATTGCCACAATGCTTGACCCATCATATAAACATGGCATGGATTCAATCATTGAAGGTGGGCGTCAGCAGGTTAAGAAGTTGACAGACCTTCTGATAAGATGGGTACATGGTGCACAGATGCAAATAAACATGCAGGTCCAGTAGAAGACAAAACATGACACTGCTAATAGACCCAGTGTTGCTACCACCACACAGACCTCAAATTCGAATGTTTCTTCCAAAACCTGTACCATGAATGAACAAAATAATAATCCCATTTTGGATGCCATAAATCAGGTGGGTGTGGCAGACGTGATATAAAGAAGAGGAGGCTGATGATGAATAAGCAGGAATGCAAGCAGCTCAATGCATGACTGGTGTGTATCTTGCCGAAACAAGGCACCTAAGCACTGGATATGAGCTCCTGATATACTGGAGTACAAAGGTCTCTGATTGGCCAGCACTGACATTGGAGACCATGAAGTACCTGAGTTGTGCAGCATCGAGTGTAAGTGCTGAACAAGTATTTAGTCCAGCCTGTGCCATAGTGCTGGACAGGTGCACCAATCAGTCACCAAAAAATGTTAGCTTGCTAACATTTATTTAAATGAATCAAGGACACATTCCAACAAAGTCAATGATGTCTGTGTTCAAGCCACATGACAGCAGTGAAGAGGAAGAGGAAGATACTGTCAGCACACTCAGCAGTAGGAGCAAAAATGAGGTGGGAGGAGAGAGAGTTTCTATCTGGCTACAGCTCCAGTCTGGAGGACTGTGAGGGCTGCTTGAAGCTTCTTTGCGGATGTTGATTAAAATACGGACTGCTTTTTCAGTCATTGGTCCTCTGCAGTATAAACATTTTAATTATCAATTATTCTATTACTTTATTTTCATTCATTTGTTGATGTTGTGACAAGTCATTTCTTTACTTTGATTAATGTCTAAACACTCCCCATGCTAAATATTCTGCTGTTTTTTTGTCTGCCACCAAAATTCAGTGTCTATCTCACACTCCAACACCATTGACATTTCTTGCTGCTCTACATGGCACCTTACTGTACAGCACTTATTTCACTTCCTCCACCAGAGGACTGGGTTGTTCTGTCATATCCAGTGATAAACATCATTGTCCAAACCACATTGATGCAACATTACAAATGGCTCCTGTCCTCACCACCAGTCCCCATCCTTACATAACTTTTTTCTTATGTAACAATTGCTCCTGATGGAGTACTGTCCACCACCACCACCAGACTGTGATGTCCACATAACATACCTGCTCCATACAGAGGGACATATCACTGCTTCATCAGCCTCCTCCTCCTCCTCCTCCTCCTACTCTACTGTGGCCTACTTGTGTTGCTCCTTCATGATCAGGCACAAACATGATGGTTAGTTGGCTGCCAACAGTGTAATGCAGCATAAACATGCAATTTCAAAACTCACTATAATAAAACAGTTGTGTCACTGCACTTCAGATTAATATGAGTGACATCATGAAGGTTTGCAAAGTGACAGCAGTTCCTACAGCAACACGCAATGTTGACACACGATAGCACAGCCAGCATTGCTATTACTCAAGTAATGGTAAGTATAGTTTTTTTTTTTGTTAAATCATCTTCCTTACTGTATTGCAATAAAATTGTTTTGATTTCACAGGTCAACACAGCTGTGCTTCAGCGTCATTATGATTGTTCCTACTGTACCTGCCTTTGACACATCATCTATTTCTTCCTCTTCCGGCCAGACAATGTGACACAGAAACATATTAGAAAGTATCTGAAATCAAACAACAGAAACACAAAACATGTACTATGACTTGGACAACTCTGAGTCTGACATTAAAAAAATATGCATACTTCAACCAGCTCCCCCCCCACCGGTGTAAAAAAATACTTACCTTTACAGTATGTGATTGTTGCTGAATTCACAGAGATACAGAATGCAGAGTGGCATATGTCATCATAATCTTACCTGGACATGGAAAAAGTAAAAATACATAGTTATTACACCCAAAAAATGGCCCCCACCCCAAAGTAAGAAACATACAAAGAATACTTACCATACCATGGTTGTGAGATGTGGTTAATACTGACATCCTTCCAGGTACCAAGAAGCATAATGTAATGTAATGTGGATGATTACGTCACTTCATTGCTCATGATATGTACAGTAACTGAAAAAGGAACATATTACTGAGACATGGATATGGGTACAAATAACAGCAAACCACACCATGCAAATCAGTAACCATTTCTTACCTTCCCATGATTTGGCAATGTGCTGTCTTCAAACTTTCACAGCAGCAGCAGCACTCAGCAGCAGCAGCAGCACTCAGCAGCACTCAGCAGCAGCAGCACTCAGCAGCAGCAGCAGCAGCACTCAGCAGCAGCACTCAGCAGCACTCGGTAGCAGCAGCACTCAGCAGCAGCACTCAGCAGCAGCAGTAGTAGCTGATGGCAGCACAGCAACTTGACATTTGGGCATCATTAGTTTGCCACTGTAGAACTCTTGGTGTTCCCATCTTGCAGACTTAAACTCCACAATGTAGTTCACTTATTAAGACATTTTCTCATATCTGTTTTATTGACTTCTCTGGACAGTTGCACAGCACAGCAGCAGTAGGCACGCAGCAGCAGAAATTAATTGTTGGTACTTGAGCAAGCACTTGACCAATGTAGCTAGCAGGGGAAATCTTGCATGAACATTTCCATGATGTATTTTACTTATTAAGACATTACTCACTTCTGCATTGTTGGAAGTCATCTACTATACAGCACACACTGCTCCAACACATCATATGGGACAGTAGCTGTTGCTAGCTTTGCTTGTAGATCAGAAAGCAGCTAACTAAAAGAAGCTACATTTTCTTATTAATTTAACACTTATGTCTTAGCAGGAGTCAGTGTCTGTTGAGATTAAGCAAACAGATACTTCATTAGAAGTAGAAGGGGTCTTATTTAGGGTTTAAAAAAAGAAAGAAAAGAAAGAAAGAAAGTCAGTATGTGTTCTGTGCTGGGAAGGGTTCTGTATCAGTTTACTTTGCTAAGCCAGTAGGAGGAGAGAGAGCTTAATTGGGGGGGGTGGCTTAGACACTATAAAAGCAGGTGACTCAAATTACAACTTCCTGTTGCTAGCCTTTTTTCTTACTAATTGCCCTCCATCCCACCCTCCCACCACCCACCCACCTAAGCCATTTCTACTTTTATAGCCACTGGATTTGACTGTCAACAGGAACTTCCTGTTTGGCAGTAGGAAGGGAAGGATCATAGAGAAACATTGGTTTTGTCAACCCTAAAGGAAAAAAGTAGTTCACTCTCCCCCCAGCTGCTGGTGGTCTGACACTGAGCAAGGAAGAAGGAGACTACTGAAGAATATAGGAAGTTACTGTCCCAGAACAGGAAGGATGAGAGTTGTAAGGAGAGGAGAGAGTAAGCATACAGAGAAACAGGAGAGGGGACACAAAATAAGACATGATAAGAGTGGTGCAGTGCAATGGCTGTGGGGCAGCAGTGTTCCGGGAGACATTCTGGAGGCTTCGATGCTGCCCTATTTGCAGACACCTGTCTGGTCTGAGGGAGGATGTTGCCCATCTCCAGGCTGATCTGGCTAGGATTCGTGAAACCTCCTCCCTGACCCAGGGACCACCAGGGCCAATGCCACTACCTCAGAGGTTGCCAAGAAAGAGGAGAGGCTGGACCAGGGTGGGCTCAGGGAGGGAGAGGGTGGTGGAACAGACTTGCATCCCTCCAGCTGTACCTCTTCACAATTCATTCACTCTTCTGGTGGATAGTGGTTCCTCTATGGAGGCACCTGCAGTGGAGACCAAGGAGGATGTTGAGAACCTTCACAAAGGAGACCCACAGGAGGGTGGCAAGAGACCCCACAGGGGAAGGAAACAACTCCTGGTGGGGGACTCAATCATTAGGGGGTAGAAATGGGGGAGGAAGGGAGAGGGAGGTAAGGTGCCTGCCTGGCGCCACGGCTTGCAGGGACAGGAAGCGAATCCTCAGGATCATGGGAGCAGCTGCACGAGGAAGGGAGCTGAATGTCATTGTCCACCTAGGGACAAATGACCTGGCTAGGAATGGGATCAGAGCAGTGCAAGAGGAGTTTGTAGAGTTGGGGAGGGGCCTTAGACAAGTAGCGCATGCAGTAACCTTCTGGAGGTGCTGCCTGTCTATGGCAAAGGGATGATGCTTGAGAATTCTCCTCACCAGGAATTCAATGAAAGGTTGAAAACTGGTGTGGAGCTCAGGGTTGGCTTCATTGGGGACTGGGGGCCACCTGGAGGATGCAGACCTATGCGTGTGATGGTCTGCATCTGTCAGAGGGAACCAGGATCCTAGGTGAAGGTTTAAATGCTTCATTGGCAAGCATTTAAACTAGCCAAGGGGGCAGGCACTGAAAAGGAGCAGGGAAATCACAGCCTCCCCCCACAAACAACAGTAATTAGTGAGGTAAACACCAAGGTAGAGAAGTCATTAAGGAGCAGGACAGAAGTAAATGTAAAAAAAGGCAAAGGCAGTAAGGACTGGAATGGGGCTAAAAGGGGTAAGGCCATCAAAAAGTGGAGCGTGATAAGTACCAATGCCCGTAGTCTGTGTAACAAGCTCCCTGAACTAGTGGCCTTGATGGAAGAGGGTTGCCAGGATATTGTGGCAGTCACAGAAACATGGTACACAGAGAACCATGACTGGAATGTCAACATACCAGGATACATAATCTACAGGAGGGACAGGGAGGGTAAAAGAGGAGGAGGAGTAGCTCTTTATGTAAAGGAAGGGATCAAAGCAACAGAACTAAAGAGTAAACAGGGAGCAGATGAGGCACTCTGGGTCACCCTGGAGACAGGAAATGGCACCACAATCTGCATGGGGGTTGTATACAGACCCCCATCTCAGGGGAAGGGAATGGACAAGGAAATGATAGAAAGCTTCCTTAGAATGGCAGAAAAAGGGGAGATATTGTTGATGGGGGACCTGAATATGCCAGATGTTAACTGGAGCACCTTTGTTGCAGGCACATCCAAGAGCAGGGTCATTCTTGATGCCCTACAGGAGGCATGCCTCAGACATCTAGTATTGGAACCCACTCAGGAGGGAGCAATCTTAGACCTGGTACTCTCAAATGGGGATGGAGAAAGAATCTCAGATTTAGAAGTGGGTAGCCATCTGGGAACAAGCGACCACCAAACAGTGTGGTTCACAATAGACACAGCCATACAATCAAGCCATACAAAAGCAAGAGTATTGGACTTTAGGAGGGCTGACTTTGGGAAAATGAGAGAGTGCCTCAGAAAAGCACTAGCAAACAGGCAAGAAGGAGGGGTGGAGAAACAATGGAAAGTAATCAAAACAACCATCACAGAGGCAACAAGCGTTTGTGTAAAGCAAATCAACAAAACACAATGAAGGAAAAAAACGCTATGGTTCTCAAAAGAGGTGGCAGGAAAGGTTAAGGAGAAAAGGATAGCATTCAGGAAATATAAGGAAACACAGAAGGAGAAGGACAGAGAACTTTATCAGTTAAAGCAAAATGAGGCTGGGAAGGCAGTCAGAATAGCAAAGGCCCAAACCAAGGAAAGGATAGCCAACTCTGTTAAGAAGGGGGATAAGACCTTTTATAGCTACATTAGGGAGTGAAGAAAGACCAAAGGAGGGATACTGAGGCTTAATAAAGAGGAGCAAATGTGGGTAGAGGGTGACAGTGAAAAAGCAGGGATACTGAATGAATATTTCTGCTCAGTATTCACAGAGGAAGAGGAGGGGGAGGTACCTAAACCAAACAAGAGAAACACTCTGAAGACGAGCATTGATACCAGTCCATTTACAGAAGAAAGGGTTCTGAAAGAACTAATAAAATTGAAAGTGGACAAAGCAATGGGGCCTGATGGGATTCACCCAAGAATTCTAAAAGAACTAAGGGTAGAACTAATGACACCGCTGACTACTCTCTTTAACAAATCATGGGAGGATGGGGTGGTACCTGAGGACTGGAGGAGGGTGGATGTGATTCCTCTTCACAAAAGTGGGAGCAGGAAAGAGGTAGGAAACTACAGACCAGTTAGCTTGACCTCAGTGGTAGGTAAAATGGTGGAATCACTTCTGAAGGAAAGAATTGTTGAGTACCTAGAGGCCAATGGGGCACAGGACCCAAGGCAGCATGGATTCACAATGGGAAGGTCATGTCAGATGAATCTAATAGATTTCTTTGACTGGGTGACCAAAGTAGTAGACCAGGGAGGGGCTGTGGACATGGCTTACCTAGATTTTAGCAAGGCATTTGATACAGTCCCACACAAAAGATAAATACACAAGTTAGTCAGCCTTGGAGTGGGTCCCAGGGTGGTAGCCTGGATAAAAATTGGCTAGACAACAGGACGCAAAGGGTAGTAGTAAATGGAGTCCACAGTGAAGAAAGGAGGGTTACTAGTGGGGTACCGCAGGGTTCAGTACTGGGACCGGTCCTTTTTAATGTCTTTGTAAGTGACATTGCAGAGGAACTGGAAGGAAAAGTATGTCTCTTTGCAGATGACACAAAGATCTGCAACAGGGTTGATACACCAGATGGAGTGGAAAGGATGAGAAGGGACTTGGCAAGGTTGGAGGAATGGTCAAATGTATGGCAGCTCAGATTCAGTGCAAAGAAGTGCAAGGTAATGCACCTGGGAAACAAAAACCCAGGGCAAGAGTACACAATGGGGGTGAGATACTGACAACAGTAAAAATGGAAAGGGACCTGGGGTAATTATATCAGATGACCTAAAGGTTGGCAAGCAATGTGAGAAGGCAGTAAGGAAGGCTGGGGGGATACTGGGATGCATAGGGAGAGGCATCAATAGTAGGAAACAGGAAGTTGTTATCCCTCTGTACAGACAGTTGGTGAGACCCCATCTGGAGTACTGTGTGCAGTTCTGGAGACCCCATCTCTGCAAAGATATAGGCAGAGTGGAGGCTGTCCAGAGGAGGGCAACCAAAATGGTGCAGGGTCTGCACCAGAAGACATACGAAGAAAGACTAAAGGAGCTTAATATGTATACCCTTGAGGAAAGGATGAAGAGAGGGGACATGATAGAAACTTTCAAGTACCTCAAGGGAATCAACAAAGTCCAAGAGGGTGGCACCTTTCAGGAAAAAGATGTGCAAGAACAAGGGGGCACAATTTGAAGATAGAGGGGGGACGGCTCAGAGGTAATGTGAGGAAGTATTTTTTCACAGAGAGGGTTGTGGATGCATGGAACAGCCTCCCTGAGGTGGCCGTGGAGTCAAGAACAGTGGGGGAATTCAAGAATGCATGGGACAGACATAAGGCAGTCCTAGTGTGGGGTAGGAGGAAGTAAGCTGTTGGTTAATTAGGATCTGCAGCTTATCTGTTAGGTAGGAAAATGGGCAGACTAGGTGGTCCAAGCGGTCCTTATCTGCCGTCAAATTCTATGTTTCTATGTTTCTATGTTACTTGTTCAAAAACTGCAGCAAAAACTGATGAAAACCAGGTGGGAGCCGTATTGAACTGAGTCTTACTTTAATATTTCAGATGTGAAACCAAAATAGAAGATAGACTCGTAATCAAGAGAGAATGATTTCACATACAAGTCAGTAAGTAAGGGGGAATATAACATTGAATGAAAAAGTATAGGCCAAATGTTTCACAACATTAACGTGCTACTTAAAACAGTAGTGCAAGAGTCAGATGAAACATTTTACCTATTCTTTTAATGCTATTTTACACTGCCACTTACCTCCTGAGTCCTAACTTGTATGATACCCTTCTTTCCACAATTTGAGTCGGCTTTAGTACTTTTTTCACATTTGAAATAATAAAAGGAGCGCTTATTTTAATATGGATCAGATCAGGTTTTCATCAGTATTCTCAGCTGTTTCTGAACACCAATTGTTCCATAAGGCTAGGAACACTACGAATTCCATAATGCTTTATTTTAGTTACAACATAAATGCTATTTACACAACTGATGGACAGCTGAGAATACTAATGAAGACCTGGTCCGAGCTATATTAAAAAGTACACTCCTTTTATTATTTCAAACATGAAAAGAAGTACTAAAGCAGATTCAAATTGTGGGCAGAAGGGTATCGTACTAGTCAGGAAGTAAGTGGCAATCTAAAATAGCATACAAAAGTATAGGCCAAAATTTTCACCTGATTATTGCACTGCTGCTTTAATATTTTTGGGGGGAAGGTGGGGAGTACAACTCTCAACAACGCTTGAAAAAATGTGACTTCAGAATGATAAGGAAGATATAATAAGAAGCATTTTAGAAATAAAAAGAAGTTTGTGAGGTTAACGTGTACATGAGTTATGACGTAAAACCTTTTTTTTTTTTACTGTTTCGTCTTTTTTATTTTTTTTGGGGGGCTGTTTTTATTTTGTGGTGTTGGGATAGGAAAGGAGGGAAGTGAGGCTAAAAAATTATAATGTATAGTACAAATACAGAGAAAATCAAAATAACATAATGTGACATATGTAAAGAAACAAAAGAGGAGATTTATCATTGTCTCCTGGTTCTCCAGTTCCCTTTGTGTGTCTGCACATTCTGCCATGATCACCTTGCAAAGACCCTCTTTCTCAGACCAACAAATGGCAAGGTGAGCTTGAGTCACAGGTCCTCCTGGTGTGCACAAAGGACAGGAAGTTGAGGTGGATTGTGCAGACGATGATACAGATTCAGCCACCCTCTCACATGTAGTCCTCCTCCTCTTCCTGGCACATTCTCCCTGCCTGGTAGTGTCTTATCCTGCTACACCCCCTGCTGCAGGAATAGGATTTCTTGCTCCTTCCTGCATCCTGGCCTTCCATTCTGCCAAGTGGTGATTAATAAGGTGGCTTCTCTGCCCACCCATGGCAAAGTGGCTTCTTCTTTTCCCACGCTGGACATGAATTCCACATATACTGCATTGCACTACACTGGGATCATTCCTGGGTATCTTGAAATATTCCCAATCTACAGAGCTCCTTCGTAGTCCAGGAACTAGAAGGGGGGGCACCAGGTGTGATGGTAATGGGCTGATCAACAGGTGAGAACTGGGTGCTAGCTGTGGTGGCAGAACAAACAGGAGGAGGGGCAGGCACAATGGGAGGGCTTTAAGCCCAAGGTTCGATTAGCGGAGTAACAACATCACTTCCCCATCGGGCTTAAAAGGTCACTCATCCTGGGCCCCTCCAGGATTAGTTTTTCATTGCAGCCGGAGGTGCCGCCACTCCTGCCTATGTTTCTCTCCCCTTGTTATGTGCTTTGCATTTTTCTGTGCTTATCCGGCAGCTTGTTTCTCCTGCTGTGCTGGTTATGTGGCTTTTATCCACCCAAAATCATGTGTTGCATTCTTCTATCACTGCCTTTCTACCCCCTGCCTGCCGCTTGTACAGACGGCCATTTTGTGCTCTCCTTCGGTGTGTCTGTTATTCTCCCCGGGCGTTTGCGCCTGCGCCATCCTGTTTCCTGGTTCTTGTTCCCTTCTCCATCTGCATTTTTGAGAACTCCTCTCCCTCTGCTCGCTCACTCCCCCTGTGATACCAACAACACCTGCCACCGGCCCCTGCAAACTCCCTGGCTTTGTATCTGTTGGGTCTCCATGATCCCTGCATACCCTGCCATCATTTAACTGTTATGCCTTGTCTTTCTAGCTCCATTGCTGCTTCATACCACAGCGTACACACTTGTTCCTACACCCTGGGATGGTCATGGTCAACACCCTCATTTTGTACCACTGCTCCTGTTCATTCTCTCCTCCTGCTCATGGCTCCCTGCTCCATTCCTCACTGCCCCCCTCATTCCCTCTTGCTACCTCCTGGCTCCTCGCTTGGACAGGCAGCTGGGGCTCTCATTGCTCATCTCTGTTTGCCACACCTTCTGCCTTTTAACAACATGGTGGTTTCCTATGCTGCAGCATGTATTTCTTTCATTTGTCATGTTTTGTCCTGGACTCCCATTCCTCGCTTTGCCCACCTTTGGAGCTAGCTCTGTGCAACTTGACATGCATTATTTTTTTGTCAGGGTTGCTCACCCAACCAATATGGAGAGCTCTGGCTGAGATCACTATCTGTCTTCCACTCAAGGCTTTGCTACATCGCTATATTGCTCCACCTGTCTCTAGCTGACTAGTTCCAGTTCATTTAGCCCTCTCAGCTCCACGTAGTCCTCTCAGCTCCACGATGCCTCACCTGCTCATCTATTACCATCACTCAATCTGTCTGTCTGGGCTGACCAATCAGTATACCTCAGCAGACTCTGTCTGGCCTGCACTTGATATTTAGTTTGGGCATACCTATCCTTAATCATATGCTCTGGCTGACTCCTTCCAGCATCATCCGATTCACCCTACTGCAGATCTCATCTGTACCAGTTGGGTCCTACCCAACCCCATTGACCTTCCTGCCGTCCTTCGTCCTTTCATACCTCGCTTTCCTGTACCAGCCTCCATGGCTTCAATCCATCATTGTACCTCATCCATCTCCTATTTTACCTTCCTTGACATAGTGCCTTTTCTTGTCCCAACCATCATGGATTCACTCCACTCATGGCTTCACTCCTCATCATACATCGTCCAATTTTGCTCCTCTTGATCGCTCATCCTGAGCATCCCCTCTGGTTTGCATACCCTCTGGTTCCAGTCATGTCTTCTCAGCCTCGGAGTCTACCTCCTTTCTAGGAGCCTGCTTACTCACATTGCTCTATCAAGCAAACTACCTTCGTACAAGTTCATTTTCCAGTTCATTCCTGTCTCCTCTCATTCTCATTCTGTACCGCTCATCAATTCTATATCAGCCATCAAGGATTCCCTCCACTCAAGGCCTGCAATCAATATTTCTTTTGGGCGTACCCATCATGACTCATCAACCCACGACCATCCTGCCGCATGTATCAAGTTCATAACTCCAGTCATCTTTCACTCATCCTTACCTCATGGTTTCTCTATTTGCATAGCTTACTAGAGCATTCCTATCATTGAATACTTTGCTACCTCGACTCCGACCTCAGGGTCTAATCGTTCACATTGCACATTCAAGCATGCCTTATCGGCCTCAGTGTCCACTTACTTGTATCTCTCAATCGAGCCAGTCTGCATGATCCTCAGTATCCTCATGTGCACAACCGGATACCCCTTGCTCCTCTGACTTCTACATGGATCTACTCCTTCCCATCACCTACACAAGCATACCCCTCTCGGGTCCCTGTAGCCTCATGTTTCCTCTTCAATCTGTGCTTTCTTTTGGGGTTTTTCCCTATCCCATCATCATCCTCCCCCCTACTCATATCTCTCTTGCTAATGAACCTTTCTCTTTAATGACATATGTCCTCAAATCAAATGTCATCAACCTGGAGAAAAGGTGATCTAGGCCTTGGATCCCTAGAGGTTTCCTCCTCAAAGTGCGGGTTCCTCTCCTCTGTGCCAATGGTCATAATATTAGAGTTATTGCTTTCTTCAGTTAATTAGTTAGGTTCTGCTGTTGGATGGAGGAAGATGGTGGCCCTGGCTTCCCCCTCTCTCCTTAGGAAGTCTGCTCTTATCATCTTCTTAGAATTCATTCATTCATCATCCTCACCGCTTCAATGTTCAGCACCTTTGGGTATTCTTTTTGGGCTTCTTCCTAACCTATCTTTATCCGATGCAATCTTTCCCACTGCACCTATAAGAGAGGGGGACCCTTCTCTTGGGTTCCTTGTGTCGTACCCCTACAGGGTGGTATATCCCATGGATAGAGAGGTGGAAAGCCACAAAGCAAATCAAGTTACACAAGCATCATCTCATCTCATCCAGTTGCATAAGCACATTGAATAGGAGGGCTTTAAGCCTGAGGTTCAATGGAAGGAGTAACAACATCACTCCCCCATCGGGCTTAAAAGGTCACTCATCCTGGGCCCCTTCAGGATTCATTTTTCATTGCCCACCATCCAACCGTCCTCCTCCAGTGGTTCACCTCTCTTACCTGTGGGCTTCTTCCTAACCTACCTTTAGCCGACGCAATCATTCTCACGGCACCTTTGGGGGGAACCTTCCTCTAGGGTTCCTTGTGTTGTACCCTTACAGGGTGGTATATCCCATGGATAAAGGGGCAGAAAGCCACAAAGCAAATCAAGTTACACAAGCATCATCTCATTTCCTCTCATCCAGTTGCGTAAACACATTGAATGGGAGGGCTATAAGTCCGAGGTTCGATGGGTGGAACAACAATGTTACTGGCCCATCAGACTTAAAAGGTCACCCATCCTGGGCCCCTCTAGCATTCATTTTTCATTGCCCACCATCCATCCCTCCTCCTACAGCCACTTGTTTCCCTTACCCATGGGCTTCTTCCTAACCTACCTTTAGCTGATGCAATCATTCCCACAGCACCTGTGGGGGGGGACCCTCCTCTAGGGTTCCTTGCATTGTACCACTACAGATTGGTATATCCCATGGATAGAGAGGTGGAAAGCCACAAACCAAATCAAGTTATAGAAGCATCATCTCATCTCATCTTATCCAGTTGCATAAGCACATTGAACAGGCTGCTGCTGCTGTTCTGGCTACTTTGGCTACTGGGACTGTGCATCAACCACCTGTGCTGTGACACCACTAACAGAGGCAGAATCAAGACAAGGAAATTATAGAAGGCATCCATAAAATGGCAGAAAAAGGGGAGATATTGTTGATGGGGGACCTGAATATGCCAGATGTTAACTAGAGTACCTTTGCTGCAGGCACATCCAAGAGCAGGGTGATTATTGATGCCATACAGGGGGCATGCCTCAGACAGCTAGCATTGGAACCCACTCAGGAGGAAGGAATCTTAGACCTGGTACTCTCAAATGGGGAAGGAGAAAGGATCTCAGATTTAGAAGTGAGTAGCCATCTGGGAACAAGTGACCACCAAACAGTGTGGTTCACAATAAACACAGCCATAGAGTCAAGCCATACAAAAACAAGAGTATTGGACTTTAGGAAGGCTGACTTTGGGAAAATGAGAGAGTGCCTTAGAAAAATACTAACAAATGGGCAAGAAGAAGGAGTGGAGGAACAATGGGGAATGATCAAAACAGCCATCGCAGAGGCAACAAGGCTTTGTGTGCAGCAAATCAATAAAAAAAAACAAAGGAAAAAACCACTATGGTTGTCAAAAGAGGTGGCAGGGACAGTTAAGGAGAAAAGGATAGCATTCAGGAAATAAAATGAACCACAGAAGGAGCAGGACAGAGAACTTTATCAGCTAAAGCAGAAGGAGGCAGGGAAGGCAGTCAGAATAGCAAAGGCACAAACTGAGGAGAAAAGATAGCCAACTCTGTTAAGAAGGGGGATAAAACCTTTTATAGATATATTAGGGAGTGAAGAAAGACCAAGAGAGGGATACAGAGACTTCATAAAGGGGAGGGAATGTGGGTAGAGGGTGACAGTAAAAAAGCAGGGATACTGAATGAATATTTCTGCTCAGTATTCACAACAGATGAGAACGGGGAGGTGCCTAAACCAAACAAGGGAGAAACTCTGAATGGGGGGGGGGGTCAATACCAGTCCATTCACAGAAGAAAGGGTTTTGAAAGAACTCTTGAAACTGAGGGGTGGACAAAGCAATGAAGCCTGATGGGGTTTACCCAAGAATACTAAAAGAACTAAAGGTAGAACTAGTAGCACCACTGACTACTCTCTTTAACAAATCATGGGAGGATGGAGTGGTACTTGAGGACTGGAGTAGGGCGAATGTGATTCCACTTCACAAAAGTGGGAGCAGGGCAGAGGCAGGAAACTACAGACCAGTTAGTTTGACTTCAGTGGTAGGGAAAATGATGGAATCACTTCTGAAGGAAAGAATTGTTGATTACCTAGAGGCCAGTGGGGCACAGGACCCAAGACAGCATGGTTTCACATCATGTCAAACAAACCTAATAGATTTCTTTGACTGGGTGACCAAAGTAGTAGACCAGGGAGGGGCTGTGGATATGGCCTACCTAGATTTTAGCAAGGCATTTGACTCAGTCTCACACAAAAGATTAATATACAAGTTAGCCAACCTTGGATTGGGTCCCAAGGTGGTAGCCTGGACAAAAAAACTGGCTGGACAACAGGACGCAAAAGGTAATAGTAAATGGAGCCCACAGTGAAGAAAGGAGGGTAACTAGTGGGGGACCACAGGGTTTGGTACTTGGACCAGTCCTCTTTAATATCTTTATAAGTGACATTGGAGAGCAGCTGGAAGGAAAGGTATGCCTTTTTGCAGATGACACAAAAATCTGCAACAGGGTTAATACACAAGATGGGGTGGAAAAATGAAAAGGACTTGGCAAGGTTGGAGGAATGGTCAAATCGTGGCAGCTCAGAGTCAATGCAAAGAAGTGCAAGGTAATGCATCTGGGAAACAAAAACCCAGGGGAAGAGTACACAATGGGGGGTGAGTTAATAACAACAACAAAAATCGAAAGAGACCTAGGAGTAATTATATCAGATGACCTAAAGGAGGGCAAGCAATGTGAGAAGGCAGTAAGGAGGGCTGGGGGGATACTGGAATGCATAGGGAGAGGCATCAACAGTAGAAAACAGGAAGTTGTTATCCCTTTGTACAGACAGTTGGTGAGACTCCATCTGAAGTACTGCATGCAATTCTGGAGACCCCATCGCCGCAAAGACATAGACAGAGTGGAGGCTGTTCAGAGGAGGGCAACCAAAATGGTGCAAGGTCTGCACCAGAAGACATATCGAGGAGAGATTAAAGCAGCTTAATATTATACCCTTGAGGAAAGGAGGAGAGGGGACATAATAGAAACTTTCAAGTATCTCAAGGGAATTAACAAGGTACAAGAGGGTAGTATATTTCAGAAGAAGAGATGTGCAAGAACAAGGGCACTATTTGAAGATAGAGGGGGGAAGGCTCAGAGGTAATGTTAGAAAGTATTTTTTCACAGAGAGAGTTGTGGATGCATGGAACAGCCTTTCTGAGGAGGTTGTGGAGTCAGGAAAAGTGGGAGAATTCACGAATGCATGGGACAGGCATAAGGCAATTCTAGCGGGGGGTAGGAGGAAGTAGGCTGTTGATTAACTAGAATCTGCAGCTTATCAATCAGGTAGAGAAATGGGCAGACTAGGTGGGCCAAGTGGTCCTTATCTGCCATCAAATTCTATGTTTCTATGTAGAATTGACTGCTGCTGCTGTATCATCTACTTCAGCTTCTGGTGCTGCTGCTGTAGCATCTACTGCTGCTTCTGGTGCTGCTGCTGCAGCATCTACTACTGCTGCTGCTGGTGCTGGTGCTCCCACTGCTGCCACTGGAGCATCCACTGCTGCTTCTGTTTCTGGTGCATGACCAGACAAAAATGGATGATGGTCGAGGTTTATGGTTCTCCCATCCCGTGTCCTTGGCCATCGCTGCCCAAAGCTTTTACTTCTCTTGCTCTCCATTTCAACTAAAGTTTAACTATAAAAAAATGAAGGGACAGGAAAGAGAAGTAAAACTAAGAAACAAAAGTGTAGCAGGAGTTTCAAAATGAACAAGAGGGAAGCAAACAAAAAAGAAACCTTGCAAAGAAATTAGGTTCTCAAAAATACTTTACAGGTGTATAATTGGAAGGCATATGCCTGGGGTTCTATGGGGGGTGAATAGCTCCTCCCCCATCTAGTACTTAAACCCTCAGGCTATGCCCACTCTGCTTAGAGCAAGTCACGCTTGCTTGCTTGCTGCTGCTGGTTGGCGGCTGCTCTCTTTTCATCCTCTCTGTTGTCTGTACTTCTAGTGCCTCCTCCCATCCTCCGCTCCATTGGCCCTACTCTCGTTTGTTTATTGCCCCCCCCATCTGTCTAGGTTGTTTTTTCCCCTCCTGTTTGTTTTCCCTACCTTTGTTCTCTCTCTGGGGATTCCTCCTTTGCTGGTACATGCTTGGCTTCTCTCTACAGGTAGTTCCTGCTGCCACCTCTGCTTTCTCTCTCCTTGCTGCTTCTGTTACTCTCTCAGCTACTTGCTAGTGGCTCCCTTCTCAGCTTCCCTATCCCTTCTCTCCTTTGAGCTACCACCACTCCATTCTGCTGCTCAGTTTCTCGGTTCTGTGGGATCGCTCCCACCCTCTGGCTGCTGGAATTCCTGCTCACAGCTTCCTGACCTACGTCGAGCTGCACGCTGGAGTGCAGCACCCAGCTACTGCCTCCTTGCGCTCTTTTACCAGCCCACACTTGGACGCTGGACTATCAAACTGAAGGTCATGATTCCTGTTGCCTGTTGGCTGTGTGCCATGGCTCCATTTCTGGGCATCCCATTCCTGCATCCTCCTGCAGCAGCAAGTGCTTCCGGCTCCTCCTGGAGCTTGTACTGCACTGCTGCTACGGACCTCTGCTGTCCTTCCTTCTCAATCTGGCATTCCTGATGTGCTCCTATTCAACCTTTTGTCACTGCTATGAGGGACAGGGACCTTTTGGACACTCACATTAAAGGACAATAGGGACAATAACAGTCGCAGACCATCAGGCTGAGGGACTCTTCCTTACGTATGGAGATATGGGTTTGGAACACTGTGAAACCCATAGTATTTCCTTGTATGACATTTATTTTGTATTTGTATTTTGCAATCTTAAGGGTTTCTGCTTTCATGTCTCACTTTTGCAGCACTTTACGTGTAGAAAGCACCTTTTCCATGAGGATGAAGCATTTTATGAGGCATGATGAGGGATGTCCCTCATTACTGAAGGACACTTGAGAGGTGTGCAGCTCACTGCTGCTCCTTGCGTTTTAGTCTACATATCCTGGATGGCTTATTTCATGGAGTGCTACTCCATCCACTGTCTGACTGGCTGTGCTTCCTTTGCTGGCATTTAGCACCTAAGTCCTACCATGCTCGAGATCACTGCTATCCTTCTTGTCCTTACTGGAAATCTACTGGAACCATCTACTTTTCTCTGCCATATGCTATAGTAGTCATTCAGTTCCCAGCTACCTACTCTAGTCTACCTGCTACTCATAAGGCTCCTCCTTGCATCCAATCCATGATCTGACCCCGGCTGCAACACATCACTCTTCTCCTCTCCTCCCCTCAGGCAGCCCTACGTGGGAGTCGTGTCTCTCCTGCTGGTCCTGCCAACCTTCATAGAGGCCCAGCTTGACTTGCTCTACCCCTTCCTCCAGCTGACCTTCGTAGAGGTCCAGCTGATCCTGCTAGGGTACGTGGAGGCCTAGCTTGGCATGCTCTCATTATGTTGGATCTTCTTCTGCCAGATCATCCTCTTCAATTGTGTCACCCTGCTCTTCACCTTGCTCCTATGGATCTGGACTGTGTCAGGACCTTCATCTCATCTGCTTCCCTTCCCCTGTGCATATGAGGTGTCTCTCTTCTCTCGGAATGGACCTGGTTCTGCTTCTGCTGCTTTCCTCTGCCTGTATATTTCAAATTATCCTCCTTCTCCTTTTTGGGCTTTTCATCAGGACCTTCATCTGCCAGAAGCCTTCATTCCAACATCGCTACTCACTTTCAACTTTCTACATCAGGATTAGGAACTCCACCAATATGTCTCACCTTCAGTTGTACTTGTCAAGTACTGGGCATTGCCAGCCACCTACCCTCACCTGTTTGCACCTGCTTGCACTTGTCAAGGACATCCTTGTGTTCTTCATTTTGGACCTTACATCTGCTTCTTTGATGACATCACAGGACATTTGCAATCGGTTCCCCTGGATGTTTCTTACCTTACTTGCTTCAATTCGTTCTGGGATTTAATACTACTGCCATCTCCAACCCAGTCTCTGCGCTGTGCTCTTTCCATCGTGCCATCCTGTCTCACAAGTTCAAGCCTCGGACATTAACCTACTTCAGTGATATGATGAGGCTACCAGATCTGGTCATGTTGCCAACTCATCTGACTCAGTTCTTCCTGGCTGCATTCTTCTGCCACCCCTTGACATCAGGAATTTGACATTTGTACAGGACCTTGGCTTACCTGACTTCATGTAGTCCACCTTTGCAGCTTTGACTGTTCACCCTAGCTCATGCTCAAGCATATGTCTAACCGCCCTCTGCAGAGCTATGTTGCTCAGCATAACAGAAGGATCCTCTACTTACCCACTTACCTTACATGCCCTCATGATAATCACCATCTATCGTATACAAACCTGTTTCGCCCTGCAAGAGGGCATGGAGGTTATACTGTTTACTCTAATGTTTACTCTATAACCTGCCTCGCCCCATAAAGAGGGCATGGAGGTTTCTATCTGCCTTGCTACAGGCAGGCTTCTGCTCAACTTACTCCACTCACTCACATACTGTATACAACCTGCCTCGCCCCACCACGGGGGCATGGAGGTTTCATTGTTTATGCTACAAACCTGCCTTGCCCCACCAAGGGACATGGAAGTTTCAATTCACATCACCCACTTCTGACCTGCTTCGCCCCTATGGGCCTGGAGGTTCCTCAGGCTTATATTGCCTATTTACAATTTCCTGATTCACCCCACTCAGGGCCTGGAGGTTTTCCAATTGTTCTGCCCTTATGGCTTAGTAGCCTGTACTCAGTTTACTCACTTTGCCGCTCAAGGCCTAGTGCCTTACAGCAATTTGCAGAATGGAGTACATGGACTACCATTCCCTCCTTTTTTCTGCCTTGCAAGAAGAAGAAGCTATTCATTGTTAGTTCCTCCTTTTATTGGAAGTCTTCACTTTGGATTGCTCTTCAATCAGTTCTACACTCACCTTCTAAGACTGATTATTCTCTCAACTGTGAATCGAATTTACCTTGTATCAAACTTCTTGCCCTGGACATTGATGTTTACTGAACTGGGAATTCGCTAACAGGATATACTACAGTCTTCTCGCCGGACACTCAACTCCGGTATTTTGCTCCAGTAATTGTGCTGCTTGCCATTGAAGTCAAGATCTTCAATCAACTGTTTTTTTGGGGAGGACGTGGCCAAGTGCAGGAGCAAGATGGCAGCATAATCGGAGAGCTCCGTAGCTATCCACTGCATTTCCCCACCATCCTCACCGGTTTTATAGCAGTCTGAGTCATTCTGTAGAAAACCCATCAGCTAGACGCCATCAGCAACTAAATCAGCAAAAAGACAGGCGAAATTGCTCTTTAGAGCCCCTGAAATGGCCGGCAAACTAAGAGGCCTACCAAAGCCCTTCTCAGGGGCTCTTCTGGCCACAGCAGCCTGGGAACGCCACAACCCATAGTGAAACAACTACAAGAGCTGGAGATGTACCAGGCATCTTCCCTTATGCGGTCCGAGGGGTATGATGCACTCAAGCGACTAATAAAGGAACTCAAATATGATCTTGGGATGAGGATGGAGGCTGGATTTGACAATGTTACAACACAGCTCCAGCACCTCCAGCAAGCTGTAAATTCTGTGTGGGAGACAGTGGAAGTCCATGAACCATGTCTTGGGGAATTGGAGGCCAGGGTGAGTGCACAAGATGTCATGCAATGCTCCCAGTCTGACTTACAGAAAGCATTAAGAGAAATTGACTTTCAGAAAGAAAGTATAGATGATCACGAAAATAGGGAGCAACGCTGTAATATTATAACAGTCAGGCTCCCAGAGGGCCTAGAGGGACAGGATTGCCCAGCATTCATCCAGAAATGGCTCCAGTAAACACTGGAGATAATGCAGGAGGTGTCGCTGGAGATACAACATGCGCATAGATCCCCAGGCGCCAAGCCTGCACCCAACCAAAGACCTAGGCATCTAATTGTTAAATTTCTCTGCTTCACAGATTGACAGAAAGTTCTGGAAATGGCAAGGAGGAAGGAAAAAATCATGGTGCAACACTCACGGATGAGTGTGTTTCCAGACTATTCATGGCAACTACAGAATCAGTGTAAAGCTTTTGCAGCAGAAAGAGAAAGCTACATGACTTGGGCTGCCAATTCTCCCTGGTATGTCCAGCCTGCCTGATCATTAGGCCACAGGGTGGCAAGACTAAATCCTTCATAAGACCAGAAGCGGCCATGGAATGTGAGCTAGACCTAGAAAAGACCCGCAGCCAGCACAATAACAACTAGCCGGATCTCCACACTGTTGGGTGAGCAGACCTGAAAGGTACCATAATCCGGCTGTGGACTAGCTGGGATTGGGGCAGGAGGGGTGCATGTATAGAATGCCAGATCATAACTCCCTTGTGGGGCCTATCAGAGCTGGTTTGGTAGGGGCTCCCCTTCCCTCTCTCGCACACAGTGGCCTGACAGTGTATCCCTCTAAAGTTGCCACAAAAGGCTGTGTTGCTTGCCAGAGAGCCAAAACTTTGTGGGGGATGCTTCACTTTCTCCAGCTTTGCAAATGGAGATCCTGGGCTAAGGTCGACTGACTCTCATGATACGCAGTGCTTCAGAACAAGTCCACGGGGGCACAGCCTGCTGATGTGGTGTGCTGTTCAGGGACTTTTAGCTTGGACTGCAATTGCCTGCTCTTATTGATATTGATATTAATGCTGGATGGGGGTTAACTGTTTTTGGTTGGGGGACCGTGGTCTATGCTAGGGCCCTCTGTCTTGGGGCTCCCCCTCATGTTACTCACTCGGATGGATGAACATTTCAGTCTAATCTGAAGAAAGCATATCTCAGGGGTTAGCGCTCCCCATCGTTTTCTGTGTGGGGCAGGATGATCTCTGGGGGGGTTTTGGGGGGGCTCCCAGTAACCACCTTATATGGTTTGTGACCGGGGGGGCACAGCCTGCTCCCTCTCCTCTTGACCCTGGTTTAGGGGCAGGGGCATAGACACCCCCTGTCTCTCGGCTCCAGGGCAACCATTTTGGATTGAGCACTGGAGGAATGGTGAGGGAATTGGAGGGGGTCATTGCATTATTTTATGGAGTTAATGGTAGATAGCCTGCTCGATCCATGCAAAGTAGAGGTTGATTGTTAAATCAGACTTGGGGTTAGGGAGTGGGATGTTTGGAGGTTCCTGTTATTTGTTACTTTGTTGGGAGCATGGGTGGCAGGGTTTAGGGGTCATTTTGTGTACATATACTGTATTTGTTGAGGGTTATACACAAACCAGTTGGGGGTCAGGGGGTGGGAGGGTACTCATTGCCTGAGTAATACATCATAGAACCAGTGGTTTGAAAGGGAGAGGAGGTTGGTATTGATGGGGCTGTTTCTGTCTGATGGGTGTTATAAAAGGTTTTTAACACTGCTGAGAGCATATCTATATAAGTACAGGTTTAGTACATGGAATGTGATTAGAATAATATTTTCTTTAGGTATTTTATCATGAGTAAGTTATCCTTGGTTTCATGGAAAGTTAACGGTCTTGGACATGTTGTTAAAAGGAAAAAGGTATAGGCAAATATTAAAAAAATGAGAGGGGACATTGTTCTCCTGTAGGAGATGCACTCTACCAAGGAGGAGGCCTTAAAGCTGGTGGGCTCATGGGAAGGCACCTTATTGACAGCACAGTTCACTTCCAGGGCATGGGGGTGGCGTTTTGGCCTAAATTGGGGCTACCGCATCAAATCTTGGCAGTTCAGACAGACCCCCAGGGCCGCTGTCTCATAGCGGAAATGGATGTTGGGGGCATCAAATATATCTTGGTTTCGGTGTATGGCCCCAATTTCGATTCACCTGACTTTTTTACACACCTCAGGGTTGCTCTGGCTCTGTTCTCAGATAATGTGATAATTGGGGAAGATTTTAATACATACTGGGACCCAATTATAGACCACCAGGCCAAAGAACTAGACCCCCAAGGAGTGTTGCATCCTTGCGTAGCTTGGCTAATGGCAAGGCTTTGATGGAGGCATGGAGACAGCAACATCCTCACACTATAGAGTACTCCTTTTTTTCTGGGGCCCACAATATACATACCAGGCTAGATTTTGTCCTCCTCCCAAAGATCTGGGCAGAGCACATAGAGGAGGCCAGGTACGGGCCAATAGCAGTATCAGATCATACCCCCTTGCAGGTTCTGTTGACCTTCCCAGGAGAGGGAACCCCTAGGCCCAGCTGGAGAATGGACCCTGCCAAGCTATTGGATGCTACATTTGTAGAACAAGTTAATGTCAGTGTCAGGAACTTCTTGACCCACAATAACCCGGAGGACACCAGTGTTAACAACACTTGGGATACCTTAAAGGTGCATATACAAGGGGAGGCGATCTCCTACTCTGCTTATGTTAAAAAGAATCTAGGTAGGGAGGAAGAGGAGATGGAGAGACAGGTGCAGGAATGGGAAAGGGACTTGATGGTGCAGATATACCCTCAGAAAGTGCAAAAACTCAAAGCTCTGAAATGCAAATTAAACCAATACACTAATCAAGGGATAGAGAGAAACCTCTTGCTGACTGAGGCTGGGGCTCATTTCGATGAGGACAAGGCCAGCAAGTGGTTAGTGAGTATGGTCAAAAGTAAAAGGGCTGAGAGGACTATACTGGGGATGGAAGTGGAAGGGAGTTGTGATCACATATGACCAGAATCAGATAACACCTTCAGAGCCTTTTATTCCAGATTGTACACCTCAGAATTCCCAGAGGACAGGGCTCCAGAGGCATTTCTCTGAGAAATAGCTCTTTCATCTATTGATGAGAGGGACCAGCAAGTCCTGGACTCACCTATTTCACTTGAGGAACTGTGTGGGGCAGTATGGAAGGGGAAGAAGGGGAAGTCCCCAGGGCCCGATAGGATCCCCTTGGAGTTTTATAAATTGGTCTGGGATGAGATAGCATCCTGACAGCCCTTCAGGTGGGGTGATTGCCTTCCTTGATGTGTATGGCCACTATAGTTGTTCTCCCAAAACCCAGAAAGGATCCACTAAAGTGTGTGTCCTATAGACCCATATCACTCCTAAACTCGGACTATAAAATCCTTGCTAAACTTTTGGCACCGAGACTGGAGAGAATTCTTCCTAAGGTGATCAACCCTAACCAGGGGGGGTTTGTGAAGGGATGACAGGCTAAACAGATTATAAGGAGGATGGCCAGCATCATACATGGGGGAGCCTCTTGGTCTTAAATGCCGAAAAGGAATTTGATTGGGTGGAATGGCCATTTATGCATGCAGTGCTACAGAAGTACAGGATGGGTGATACCATGAGAAAATGGATTAAGCTATTTTACAATGGACCACAAGCCCAGATCCTTACTAACAACACTTTATCAGCCCCTTTCCACCTTTCACGGGGTACGAGACAGGGCTGCCCGCTCTCCTCAGTCTTATATGTGCTCATTATAGAAGCTCTGGCCGAGACAATCAGATCTCATGAGGCAATTAAGGGGTTCCAGGGAGCAGTAGGAACCATGTAATCTCCATTTTTCTGACGACATACTGCTGTTTTTGGGGAACCCCACAGTGGCCCTACCAGCCCTAGCTAATATTTTTGATTCTTATGGCATAATTTCCGGCCACATAATAAACTCGGGCAAATGTGAGTGGATGCCCTTAGGTGATAATAAGCAGTCTATACAGATCTCCCAGTCTGTCATTCATCCTTCCCAAGAAATTAAATATTTAAGCTCACTCGGATGGCGGATATCAATATGCACAGGTTGGTGTCCAAGAGGACTGTTATAATTTTAGAGTCCTCCCCCTGACTATGCTGGGTAGGGTAAATCTTATAACGATGAGTATCGTCCCACAATTCTTGTATCCCTTCCAAGCAATCCATGTGTGTATCTCCAACAGATATATTAAGGCACAGGATGGTGCCATCACCCAATTACTTTGGCAGGGAAAGAGACCTAAGATTAAAAAGGCAGTACTATGGAAACCAGTATCCCAAGGGGTACTGGATCTCCGGTGTGTCAAATATTATTACTTGTCATCCCAGCTTGCACATGTCCAGGATCTCCTGGGGGAGGAGGGGGTGCATCCAGCATGGGTGGAGCTGAAGACCCAGTCACATCTCCCTCTGTACTATGATGTCCTAGCAAGTTCCCTGATCAGTAACTCTCCAGATAAGCCTAAATATCCATGTATGAGGGCAATGTGGAGGGTATGGCATATGGTGCATGATGCCCTGCAACATTGGGGAGGCCTTTCCACATACACTCCCTTAAAATATGTGGTAGCAGATGTGGGGAGAGACTCATGGGGCACTGGAGAAGTGGCAACACAATGGCCTATATTTATTGGATCAGATGGTGGGGGATGGCACAATTTTAGACTTTCAGGTAATAAAACATAGGTATAGACTGAGTACCTCATGCTACTTTCAATACTTAGACCTTAGGAGAAAGCTGGAGAGTAGGCTGGAAGGGGAGGGCCCTGGGGGTACGTTCACTACCCTCTGGAGAAGACATTTATAGGTAGAAACCCTGACCTCTCTTTCAAACCCCTGAGAGTCTGCTATAAGCTGTTAGTGGGTGCCATGCCGGACCCCCTAGAGAGGGTGAAATGACAATGGGAAGAGGATGTGTTCCCAGACTCCCTCACTGGGGGACACTGATCTCTGATATTAAAATATTCACTAAAGTGCTCCTTGAATAATAGACTGAGGGCTGTACAATATAATGTTCTCATGAGAGTCTATTTTACCCCAGTCAGCCCATAACATTGACCCATCACTGCCAGATATTTGTCAGAAATGTGGGGTCCATGTTGGCACTTTTTTCTTCCTGATTTGGGAATGTCATAAAGTCTTAGCTTACTGGAGGGAAAGTTTGTCTCTCGTGACACTTATTTTGGGAGAAACTTAAAGCGTGGATCCGGTTGAGGTGTTGTTGGACCTCCCCCTGGGTGGGGGGGAACAGGAAACCTGAGTTAAGCATCACCAACTATGGAGGTTGGGGCTGGTGATGGGTATGCGCCAGTTAGCTCTCCATTGGGACTCCCACACACCCCTCCTATCTCTGCCTGGGTATGGGATGCATTGGAATGTATGAGATTGGAAAGAACCCAATATAAAATAAGGAATCAGAAAAGTAAATTCCAGGAGATTTGGGAACCAGTTGAGAGGGTGATGCAGTCCCCACAGTTTCCGGCCTGCTAACAGAGCCAGCCTCAGGGATTTTAAACCCTTGGATCTTCTTCTTGGCGTCTGGTAATAAGACAAAAAGTGTATGCCCAGTTGGTTGACTTACAGGGTTTTCTTGCACAACTAAGTAGTAAACCACTGTCTTATTTAATGTTAAAGATTATAATATTACACTTTTCAAATGCCAAAGTGCAGTACATAAAAACATTCATCAATAATAAATAGAAGCTAAAATATAAAACACAATTAAAAGGACAGCAAAAAAGGGGCTAATCAAAGGCTGAAGCAAACAAAAAACTCTTCAGAGAAGCCTTAAAGGATTCTGTGGATGGGCACCCTCTAATCCGATGAGGTAGAGAATTCCACAGGGTTGGAGCCATGAAGGAAAAAGCTCTGGCCCCAGAGGATTGAAGACAAGCCCTGGGAATCTCTAGCAATCCCTCGTCCGCGGAACGGAGTGGGAGAAGAGGGCAGTAGAGCTTCAGGAGATCTTACAGGTAGCTTGGTCCCTGTCCATGTAGAGTTTAATAAGTCAGCAATGCAACCTTGAAGGTAATCCTCCAATGTGCCATCAGACAGTGCAGTTCATGCAGAACAGGTGTGATGTGTCAAGTTCTTGGTAGCCCAGTCAACATCCTGGCTATAGCATTCTGCACCAGCTGCAGGTGGTGGAGGTCTACCCCCGGCAACCCTAGATATAGAGCATTGCAGTAATCTAGACGCAAGGAAACAAAGGCGTGAACCAATACAGGGAGATTATTGTGTGGAACAAGGTGCTTTATCCGGGCTATATTCCTCAGATGGTAAAACGAGGACTTGACAATGGCCAACACCTGAGACTTAAGTGTCAGCTCGCAATCAAATATTACACCCAGATTCCGCACCTGATCAGAAGGTCTCAATTGGTTACCCCCTAACACAAGGCCAGAGGGAGATCCAGGAGTCAACTTCTCTGCATGATGGCCAGGGTCCACCACCAGCACCCCAGTCTTGTCCGGATTTAGTCTCAGCCAGTTAGCACTCATCCAGTCCTGGATCTCAGCGAGGCAGTTGTTAAAGACCGTAAGTGTATCATTCTCTTTGGGTACAAAGGACATATAGAGCAAAGTTTCATCTGTGTAGCAGTGAAAGCTCAGCCCATAACACCTCTTAATGTCTCCTAACGGTAGCATATACACCGTGAACAACATGGGACTAAGCACAGAACCTTACGGCACCCCACAAGGCAGCGCAAAGGGAGCAGAGGAAAAAATTCCTGATACTACCCTCTGAGATCTGCCCGTGAGGAAAGAGTGAAGCCATCTAAGGACTGTTCCCGAGAGTCCGCAGACCAGCTGCAGACATTCCAACAATATCTCATGGTCCACGGTGTCAAACACAGCAGAGAGATCAAGAAGAACCAAGATCAAATGGCTCCTCCAATCTCTTGCACAGTTAGTAGGTCATTAAGTACCCGAACCAATGCTGTCTCAGTGCTATGCCTCTTCCTGAAACCAGACTGGAGAGAATCATAGATTCCATGGGTGGTAAGAAAGTCATCAATCTGCAGTATGACTACTTTCTCAATAACCTTACCCAAAAAGGGCAGGTTAGAGATCGGTCTGTAGTTTGCGAGACAGTCCGGGTCAAGGGAAGATTTCTTCAAAAGGGGTGTCACAACAGCCTCTTTCAAGGACTCTGGAAACACCCCTTGGTCCAATGAGCAACAGACAATCTCAGCAAGGACTGGTCTGATCACATCTGCGCAACCCATAAGGAGGCATGTGGGACCAGGATCCAAACTACTGCAAGTCGGCCACAAGCTGTGGACGATCTTCATGACATCCATGATTGCCGGCTGGTCGAAGTCCATCCAGACAGACTGAGGGCCTGTAACCATGCATCAATCTCCGCTGCGCTCATTTGAATGCATTCTGCGGATGTCAGACCTGATCGTTGACACCTTATCTTCAAAGAACCGAGTAAAGTTATCACACTTTAATTGTGACAAGGCTCTCCGGCCCTGCAGACAGACTGGATTGCACAGCCTATTGACAGTCTGGAAGAGCAGAGCTGGTCAATTCCTTGATGCAGCAATCTCCCTGGACAGGAACTCTGCTTTATTAAGGGAGATTTCTGATTGATAGCCCAAATAATGGGTGGTCAATCTAAGCCTGTCACTCTCAAGGCCGGACCTCCACCAACAGTGTCCCAATCTTTGCCCTGCTCTCTTCAGCTCCCTCAATGTCCCATCAAACAAGGGGGACCGAGGGCAAAGGGAGAGGGGGAGAACTCGGACAGGAGCTATGGAATCCATAGCCCTCAGCACCACACTATTATAGTGCACTACTAAGGCATCTGGATCCAAGCACGCCATAGGCTAACTCAATAGATCCAGCGCCGCCGTCAGACCTTCGGAGGTAACACACCTTAAAGGGTGGTACTGGATCATCTCCAAAGGGGTTGATCTCATGGGGGAGCCATAAAATTGAACCTTATGGAGCGATGGTCAGACCACCCAACTGGTTCCACCACCAATCCAGTGATCTCCATCCCCAGTGTGAACACCAGATCCAATGAGTGGCCCTGAATATGGGTAGCAGCGGTAACAACCTGTGTAAAGCCCAACAAATTCATTAGTTGGAGGTAGTTTTGACCAAAAATGAGAGAGTTCATTGTCGATCCAAGCATTGAAGTCCCCCAGGACTAAACACCTGGAGGGCTCCAACACCAGGTCGACAATGAAGTCTGCTACTTCCTGCAGAAAAACGTTCTCATCACCGGGTGGATGATAGATGAGTAGAATTCTGCAGCCCACACCTGCTCCCATGTTATATTTAAAGGATCTGGGGGACACCACTGGAACCCCGACAAGGTCCAATTCTGATGTAAAACAGATAGCGACTCCCCCCCCTTCAATCCAGTCTTGGGCAGTGTATCACCGAGTACCCGTCTGGAACAGCTGATGCCAAAATGGGGCCAGCATTCTCGTCCAGCCAGGTCTCGGTGATGCAAGCCAGGTCAGATGTCTCAACAAGATCAGCAATAATTGCTGTCTTGTTTTTTATAGACCTGGCATTGCATAATACCGCCCGAGTTGGATGAGAGGCCTTGGGGAAGTGAGTCAGTTGCCCACCATTAGTGGAGTCCTTGACTAAGTGTATATCATTATGGTGGGGAGTCAGTAAGAACTTGTACAATGATCGTTATACCTTTGACCTAAGGTATATCTCCTGTACTGCTCTTTTATCTTAAACTTCTCTGCCCACTTTGTGGGGACAGTGTACTTTGCTATTGAAGTGCTAAACAAAGTTTACAAAAAACAAACAAATGGCCAGTGGTGCTGAAGGTTGAGGCGCTGGACACCATACCTCACGCCATGCCTGTGATCCAGGTTCGGGAGCGAGCTCGAGTGCCAGGAATCAGCAGGGTAGGGATGGGATGGAGCGCCTGCTGGGCTGCTCTCCTGTCCTGGGGGGAGGGTGTTGGGTGGCTTAGTGCTCCGGTGACCCCCAGTGGAGATCGGGGGCATTGCAGAGCGCTAGGCAGCATGTATATCAGCATGGCCCTATGTGGCATGGTAGAGCGGTTAGGCCAGTGGGGATAGCCAGAGAGAGTTCCAGAATGAGGAACGAGAAAGAGAATTGAGAAAAAAAACAAAAAACTGGGTTTTGGATTAGCCAACAACTTAATATTTGTTAATTTAGTATTACTCTCCTTTAGTATGCCCAGAAGGATGAGCAAATCAGTAGCCATGGGTCCTCAGAGGTTCCCCCAAAGGGTTTTTTCCCCTCTCCTGCATGCTATTGGTCACACTCTCCGGAGCTGGGGAGGTAATCACACCAGTACTTATAATTCTTTTTGGGGTCTTCAGTCCTACTCAATTTAGCATCCTGCCAAAGGTGGGATACAGAGAAAGGCCAAACCATCAAGTTCTAACAAGTAGCTATATCATCTGTTTCAAGTATCTAAGCACTATTCATATCCAATCCAGTTCATATGTACTATAAGCACTGACCTATGTGCATATCCATACTGATATATCTAAGCACTAACCAATTAATCCAACTCATATATTTGCAGGCATTGTCCTACCTACTTGGTCTAGCTCAAATGTATCCAAGCACAACCTATATCATTCAGCTGTACTGTATGTAACACAATTGTTTAATTGTTTAATTAGTATTTCGGAAAGACCTTTGAGCGTGAGATCTTTTACAAAGGTTCCACGTCAGGGTGGACAATAAGACAATACACATATTCAGTGGTTACAGAGGACTGGTCATTAGGCATTAAAGAGCGATTACATGACAATTAGACAAATAGGAGAAAAAAACTGAGCAGTTGTAATTGCATACTAAGCTATTTCTAATCAGTTGCCCTAGGTAGCACACCCCTGGAAACCTCCAAATCCGTTGATAGACTATGGCAGAATTTTGAGTTAGACATTAGGTGCTGTTTGAGGCCTACTCACAAGGACTGAGCTATGAACCACACATAGAATAAAAGTTCAGTTAGGGTAAACAAATAAACTATATATATATATTGTTTACCCCTCACAACATACTTTTTTTTTTTTAATTTTAGTCTTTGGTAACTGGGTAAGGCCCTCTAGGCATAAGTGACTGTTTTCAGAGGCAACCTGGGAACACTGGGTGGTTAAGTGACTTGCTCAGAATCACACAGTATGCAACTGGAGTTTGTGAGACTCAAACCCAGATCTGGTCTGCTGGATGTACCAAGCTCCATCATAGTGCATTACTCTAACCTCTAGGCTATATTGCCAGCCCATTACTTATTGTTTAGTGTGATTGAATTTTGTAATTTTGGTTACAAAAGAGCTGCACTTTAGTTACAAAAGAGCCGAACACCATTTCTGATTATAAAAAAGACAACCCTGTATCTCTGTAATATAAAAAAAAATAAGGAAAAGGTTGGTACTCATTATACAATCCCAAATATTTATTTGTATTTATTCTGCTACATTTTGCACAGATTTTTCAGCTCTGTATGTTTTAAATTCAATGTTGTATGTAATGTTTGTCAAATATTTGTTTGTAAAAATCTTTTTTATGATTGAACAGATAAATAATACATACAGTACATACATCATTTCTGCATCCAATGCAATTTTGTAACCACTATCTGTATTGTTTTGCTGTGTTTGTGTTGCTTGCTATTGACATTGAACCTCTGTAAATGAGCCTATAGCTCAAAAGTATTAATCCGAAAACTGAATAAATAAATAAATAAATAAATAAATAAATAAAGGTAGAGGATAAAGGTTGTTTTTTGGATCACCTCTCAGACACTCACACAGATAAAGAGACATACAATGCTCTCTCTGCTGTTGTCAAACTGAAAGTGAGACACTCACTTCCTGTCTCTCAGTCACTTCCTGCTCACCATGTTACTTGATGAAAGGCAGACATGTGGTAAGACCTTGTTTTAGTTAATTTAGCAAAGAATACACAGTGCGAAATTAGTGGTATAAACATAAAGTGACATTATAAAGCAAAATCGACATAGTGAATTTTGGGTTCAGAGGCAAAATTACATAAAATGATGCTTGGATGTGAAATTGTGCACTTTTCATGAAATTCACCAGCAAAATTAAATTTTGCTGCATCCCTTCAAAAGATCTTATTTATTTTGGAATTAAAATTAACACCTCTATGTATAGAACTATTAACAGTAACTTTATAGAACTTACATGCTTTATAACAACTGATCCGGAAAGATGGCAAAAGTTACCACTATCTTCTTGGGGTAGGGTTAGTTTATTAAAAATGTCCATTCTCCCAAAAACATTGTACCCCATGATAATGTTAACTGTTAAACTACCTTTCAGCTGGTTTAATAATTTACAGAAAATTGTTTTAAATTTTATTTGGCAAGGTTATAAAGCACGCAATAAACTATGTCTGATGGCTTCTATTTTTTTTTTTTCAGTTATCTCTTTTTCCCCCTGGAGTCCTCTGCATCCTTCTGACGTCCCCCCACCTGTGCATGGCACTGAGTATGAGACCCCTTCCCCAGACCCCACAACTTACCCTTCGTGGCAGGGGGTGGGGAGCTACTCGACTGGATTTAGTGTTCAGGGAAGATGCCTTCCCGGGCCATCACTGAGGAGGAACATCGTCATCCTCCCAGAGGACTCCCACTTTTCCATCTCTCTTTTTTTTTTCTCCTTCCCTCGAGGTCACGGCATGCAATGGCACCAGCAGCGGTGACGTGCATGCTCCCATGCGCATCCCCACCAAGCACCTGCCGCAGACTCTCGCCCACAGTCTCAGTACCGACATGCCACCTCCCAGCCTCCACTAGGTGGCAGGCAATCGACGAGCACTGCGATCCCCCCTACCCAGAGAAGGAGAACAGTCCTAGGAACGCTCGATCCTTCTCCTCCATGCCAACCCCCGGTGTCTCATGTCCGTTCCCGAACACAGTTCACCAGTGTGAAGCGAGGTAAGGCATCCAGCGCCTCAACCCTCAGCACCACTGGGCCGGCTAGATGGCTCCTAAATTTAATGGTGGGCAGGGAGTACCAGATCCCATGACATATTATTTTGCCTCACAGATTGCCAAATATACTGTATTAGATGGAGTTCAGCTGAGAACCAAGAGAAGGAATTACTTTATACAACTCAATGGTTCACTATTGAATTTGAACCATGTTCTATGAACAATATTTCTTTACCAGCATTACCTTACATTAAATATAAAGCCTTACCTAAGTCTCTAAAATTTATTGCAATTGACATTTCCTTATTAATATATAGCCAACTTAATAAATTTATGAAGCAAGATCTTGCTTACCCTTGGAAACAGTCAATTTGGCTTAATCCAAACTTTAAAAGAGAGGGGAAGGTATTTGATTAATTATATTTGGTCCAGTAAAGGACTGATATCACTAAGTGACTTTATTCAAGATAATAAATCCCTTACAGAAATAATTATATGAAATGTGTTCATGCTGCTCACATAAAACTACCCATGTGATATGTGTGCTGCAAGCATGATTTAAATGTTAAATTGGAACTGATTGTATGCATGGGATATTTTGGCAAGCAAGTGTGAAAGCATGCTTTTTGATAATATGAACAGAATGCATGCATGTGACATACGTGCAAAAAGCAAGTGGTCACTGATAACTGCACACATAAAAGTTAAGTGACTTGCTCAGGATCACACAGTATACTATTAGCGGTTGATAAGATTCAAACTGCAACATTGGCTCCTGACAAAAAAGCTTGTACGGAACTTATGAAAAAAACTCAACTCATGCTCTTTGCGCTCCTCTGCCAAACTCAAACAGTGTCCTGTCCCCCTCAATGCCTTAAGTCTTGATGGTGTCCCAGTTGGAACTACATGCTCCTTTAGATACCTGGGAGTTACTTTTGACCCCCAGTTAGACCTGTGTCTACACTTTCAATATGTCTGCAGAGCAACAAGTCTCAAGCTTGGACTTGCTTACCAGGCTCATGGGTCCCTTACTGTAGCTGTATGGCTTGCCCTTGCAAATGGTTTATTCCTTACCTCTCTCAGCTATGGGCTGACAACCTTTACCCTCACCACAAAAACTAGCCTTGTTAAATGGGATGTGGCCTATAATAATAGTTGCCACTTTGCCCATGCCATCCCTCAACTTACCCATCACTGTGATTTATACAGTCAACTACACTAGTTGTCCCCAGGTAATTATCATTCATTTGTCTTGGGCTGTATCAGAGACAAAATCGTCTGCAATGCCAGCCCACCCATCATGTCCAAACTCCTTCGGCCAGCTCTGCCATCATACCATATTAAGGTCAGCTGACTTGTACCCCCTCCTTGTCCCAAAAATTTATACACTCTCAGGTGATTGTGCCTTTGCTGTTTGTGTCCTTAGATTCTGGAATACCCTACTTGAAACCATCAGATGTACCCCTACCAATCCCATCTTTAAGCGCTCCCTCTGGTTGCACCTGAAGTCTGCTTCAGCCTGTATCTTTTTCAAGGCTGCTTGATATCCCCTACCCCTGCTTGGACCCTGGTGTGCACCCTCCACTTCCCACTTCCTCCCTACCCACTCTGAGCTCTGGTAAGGAGAATTATCTTCCCTGTGTGCCCTTTACCTCAGCACTTGCATCCTCAAGATGGGGCACATTGCGTTTATATTATTTCCATGAAATGTAACTATTGTTTGCTTGTTCTTACTCTTGATGTATATCTGTTCATCCTGTACCTGTTTATTTGTATCACCATGCTCATTGTTTTTATTTCACATTGTTGTAATTCCCTCACACTGTTTTGCAAAGCATGCTGTTGTTCTCTCCGGGGTTGTACCTGAAAATAGGCATTCCTTGTCTAGTGTACTCACCCAGTAAACAAAAGCTAATACAGTACAGAATAAATCCAGGTCTTCAGGTTAGCAGTTCAGTGACTTTAACTACTAAGCTATACTGCCTGCTTACATATGGCTTGTTTGTACTCAGTATAAATCTACATACATCTGCATGCATGTGGCATGCTTATAGCCTTTGATATACTTTTTAATTTTCTTGTCTCCCCTCATCTCAGCTGCACAGCTGAACTGTAGCACACATACCCATGGAAACACGTGGTTCTTCCACCCCCAATGCAATCACTTATGCACAAAACTACTTAATTACTTATGTCTGCTCTGTACTCCTACTATTTTCTCACCATAATTCCGAATGCTTTCATGCAAACAGACTTTAAGGGGCAAACACAAAAGTATCAATAACTTGACACCCCCACCCACATGGCCAGTCCCCCCTCCCATGCAACACACACTGTAGCGGGTGTGGCCATGCTGCTACAGGCAACCCACCAAGTATAGATATAAGTCAAGAGTCTCTTACCTGAGTACTAGGGAGCCAGAGGTAGGAGTCTTTAAAAGATGATGTCCATGGGTCAGAGTGCTGGGACGTTCCTACTTGGATGAATAATTATTATTCATTACCATTTTTATACATTATGATGGTGAGTTGAAGAATAATGAAGGCCACTGTTCAACAAACAAGACCCTCATTAGTGGAGCCTTTATTAATCTCCAACTCTCAATCAATAATGTATAAAATAGTAATAAAAAATATCCTCATTCATTTCAATATGGCACACTCCTGAACTCTGCCTTGCCCTATGTCATAATGTGCCTGAGCATGAGGATGTGGAGGTCAGCTTCACCGGGGGGTGAGTGGCATAATCATGACTTTACTGGGGCTCCAATAGTCTGTGCATACCATATTGATCAACTGTCCCTGAATGCAATGGACAGCCATCATTTAACCCCTGAAAACTGCTCTACCCCTCATTCATCCCTCATGGAAAACATGCTGCTCACAAAGAGAATGTCCTATAAATTTAAACTTCATGGCAGGGGTGTCATTTCACTTTGCAACAGGAGGGAGCCAATAACCAGTGGAGGCCAGGTAATAGTTAGCCTCTAGGCAGCAAGCTCTGCAAAGTCTGGATCACCTCTGAAAGGTAAAACTTATTTGTGATATGCAAATTGGAAAAAATTTAAATGTATAAGATTCATCTGTCTATGCCTTCGAGCAGTGCATCAGATTTGGGCTGAGACCCACCCAGTTACTAACCATTTTTTTCCTGGCTGAACCCTGAACCCTCCCCACAAAAAAAATGTCCCAGTTTCTCTCCCCAACTGCATTCCATTTGATACCCATCCCATATGGATCATGAAGCTGGCCAAAGGTGCAGAAACATGAAAAACACATCAATATTTCAGTATTTCCTCCATCCCCATTCCCCCCCTGTAAAAATGTATTTACTTTTGGTTACCTGGTGATCTGGTCAGTACCTGAGGCCTAGCCCAGTGTGTCACCAGCCCTGTTTTCAGTCTGCTCCTCCTCTGTTCTTCTGCCAGAAGCTGTATGCTAGAACTGACCATTCCAGGTCCCAAACATGGTCTACGACCAAGTCACCTCACCAACCGAACACACCAAACCTGTGTTGCTTGCTTTTTGCTTGGCTGCTGCTGTGGCTACTGATGCACTGCACTGATTAAGGCCTATGAAGGCCACCTACACTACTGTCACTGCAACTGCAATGCCCACCTTACTGCCATTGGGGGGCCTGTGCTACTGTTTTGTGAGGTGAGCCTAATAGAGTAAGCATGTTGCCAAGTCTTGAGTTAGCTTCTAGCTCACCCCCCAGCCATTCAGCCACCAAGGGAGACGGAGTCTCACTATGAGTAGACCAACAAGAATATGCCACCAAAACACTGCTATTGAGAGTTCAGTGCTCACTGTCTCCTCCAAGCTGTAGTGTGCAGCCTGTCTACTCTGTGGTGGGAAAGACAGTGTCCCACTCTCATGGTGCATGTGCTCTTGCTTGACTGGAGCTTCTCCATATCATGTGTGATTGATGGCACAGTCGCTAATAGGTGGAGAGAGTGAATAACACAATACAGACACAGTCAAGTCAGGAGTGCAACACAGGACAGGGGGCACCAATTGTGCAAAAGATTTAATCCAAATTTAATACCAATATTGCCACACCATAAGTGGGGGGCAACTGCCCCCTCTAACATACCTAAATAACACCCCTGCTTTATGGTATAAATTAATTATCAGGGGCTAACATCAGTACAAGTAAATACGATGGTTTCCACTGTGTTCTGAGGTACTGTATCTCCATGTTACAGGATATGTCCTGATCATCGTGAGGGCTAGTGTCCCTCATTGTCCCTCATTTTGAGTGTCCGTGTCCCTCATTTAAGTGACAAAATGTGAGGTATTGTGCATGCTTCCAAGACCCTCCTCAGCACAAAGAGTGCTGAGCATGGCCATAGTGTATATGCTCCATACAGAATGACAAAGGAATAGTAAGTGAGCCATAACAGTCATAGAGGAACATATTTGTAGCACTAAATATGCATAAGGGGATTTGCATGGCCCAAAACAAAAAGGCCAGGCTTCATAACACAGAGGCTTCTCATCACACATGTGGAATGGGGATGTTGGCTTACTATATCTGAGGCATTTAATGCAGTAAGCAAACAATACTTCACAAATTAATGGCAATTTAATTATAAAAATCAAAAGCCATTGAACAACTTGCAAAAGGATCAGAATTAATGAGTTAACCTCATTTTAATGGGAAATAAATGAAAATGCTATTTTAATAGCTCTATTTTTTAGCAGTAGTATGAGAAAATAGAAACTAATGTGTTTTGTAGAGAAGATTTGCACCAGTTTATTTGCTGCACATGTGGCAAGTGTGCAACATGTGAACCTGATGTGATTTTTAAATGACGTTCACATGATCTTAACTGCTGAACTCATGTCAAACATGTAACACACGAACCTGCTATGATTTTTAGAAGATGTTTGCACCAGCTTACCTGCTGCACACATGTCAAGCTTGCAGAATGGAAACTTCATGTGCTTTTTAATCCTGGTTCGCATAAGTTCACTTTTTGTATGTGTATTGCATGAAAACATTGCACACTTAATCATGTGGCATGCATTCTGCATGTACGCAGCACACTTATATTTCTGTAAGGAATGGGTTCCATATGTAAGTCTGTCTAAAAACTATAACTTATGAAAGAAAGAATATCTTACTTATCTCCAGAATCTTTATCTGTTACATGCTAAATTAGGAAGTCTCAAATCAATAACCTTGTCATCTTATTTTTTACAGACCCTAACAGAAACTAATCTAGAAAGACATGCTGTATCTAAAATCTATAAAGCTATTTTATTAGATAGACTGACTACATGTAAATCAATTTATAATTACTGGTCTAAAGCTTTGAACCAACCTCTTCCTAAAACTCAGTTAAAGCATATCTGGCAAAATGTACATTTATATATACCTCTTGTTGGACACAAGTACACCTAATGTAAAATAACACATGCAATATATAACTCTGCTGAAGATTATATAAATGGGGAATTCTGAATTCACAAAATTGTTTCAGATGTAATGCAGAAATAGGGTCATTGTTGCATATTGTATGGGATTGTCCAAAAGTAAAAATCTTATGGAATACTATAGTTAACAAGCATTTCTCAATGCTGAATGTTTGCTTGCTGTTATTAGCATTGGTACTGCATGAGTCAGAGAGATGCATACTAGGAATGGCAGTGAAGTATTGAACTAAAGCAAACTCCCACCCCCACCCCCACCCTGCAGAGACTGACAGGCATTGGGATGTGCCTTTGGGTCATCAGCCATAATGCTCATGCCATTCCTCCTCACCCCATCCTGCAGACACTTACTGTTGTCATAGTGTGCCTTGGGGTTTTTGGTCCTTACACTTACCCCATTCCATAAGGAAATAAGCTGAGATGGGTGCAGTATAGGAGAATGGGGTGAACATTAGGGCTGAAGACCCCAAGGCACACCTCGATGCCTATCAGTGGCTGCTGGGTGGGGTGGAGTGGGATGGCAAGAACATTACGGCCGATGACTCAAGCCACGCCCCCTTACGCCTGTTAGTCTGTACAGGGTGAGGCATTAGGGTTGGAAACCATAAAGCCCTTGGCGTTTGTTGGTATTTACACTCCAAATTTTTATCATGGGTTTTTGGAACCCCACCTCATGAACAGTGGCATTATAATTTCCTTACTCAATCCTGAAAGGTATTTTGCACAGCGAATGCGCCATTTGGTGCAACAGGGCAAAAATACATTTTGAGCAGGATGTGAAAAATGACATCTGTACTGTTCATAAGGAGGTGTGAAAAAATGGCAATGTTGAAAATCTGGAGTGAAAATATGAAAGAGTGGCAAAGTTACGAGCATGTGTAGAAATTGCATAATGTACGCTCGTAACACAGTTATTTGTTGGACTTTTTTCACCACATTTTCAACATAGCCTTTTCTGTCCCAAAAGTTGATTTTGCACAGTGACTGTGCCATTCTGCTCCACAGGTGTGAAAACACTTTTCAGGCAGGATGCAAAAAATGACAGCTGTACTGTTCATAATGAGGTGTGAACAAATGGCAATGTTGGAAATTTAGAGTGGAAATTAAGAAAATTGTCACTGCTGCTAGGGGAGAGGAGGATGATAAGAAAGAGGGGGATTGGCTGGCCTGGTGGCACAGAGGGATGAGGCGCTGGTGCCTTATCTCAAACCACACCAGGAATCCGAGTCCAGGAACAGACTCGGGCACCTAGAGTTGGCAGGGGGAGGAGAGGACTGAGCATACAGAGGACTGTTCTCCTCTCCTGGGGTGGGCTGAGGAGATGCCTTGCTTTGTAGTAGCCCCTGGTGGAGATCAGGAGCACTACAGATGCGACGCAATCAGGAAAGTCTGAGGAAAAAATAGAAAATGGTGCCTCGATCAGCCGGATGACAGCCACCCAGACTGGCACCTTTATGGAGTCCTGTGAATGCCAACACGACCTCAGCAGCACCCAGGGCTAAGATGGATGGTCATAAGGCACTTTCTCACCAGAAGGGGAGGACCTGCCCGATGAAGGGACACATTGAGTAACATGGAAACATAGAAGTTGACAGCAGATAAGGACCGCAAGGCCCATCCAGTCTGCCCATTTTTTCTGCCTTATGAATGTGCCATAGCCTTTACTCTGTCAATGGCCTGTCTATTCATACTCATCTTTATTGCTCCCTTATACCTATCCCATGCTTGTCTGAAGCCCTGCACTGTATTTATATCCACCACTTCCTGAGGTAGACCGGTTCCATGCATCCACCACCCTTTCTGTGAAAATGAACTTCCTCACATTACCCCTTAATCGACCTCCCTCTAAAGTTTGAAGGACGACACATGTTCTCCTAGCACCCAACCCCCCCAAACCACAACTCCCTAATTAAGCTTTTCAGCCAAAAAAAATAATGTTCTCATTACCTCTGTGTAATACTATGTTTTACAATATATCCGCTGTAATCTAAATACAGTTGGAGCCACACTGAGCATGTGAAATGGCACTGCGCTATTCCAGCTGTGTTTACATTCCGGCGGATACATTGGAAGACATATTATTACAGAGAGGTAATGGAAAAATTATTTTTTAGCCTGAAGCCAATTGAGTGGGTGTGGTTTGGGGAAAGGGGAATGCTGGGAGGGCAAGAGTTAAACTGTAGCAGTAGTAATGATAGGGGAATAAAAACTGACACATAATTGGGTGCAGTGACTGTGTTTCCAGGTTGTTCAGATGTATCATAAATAAAACTAAATAAATCAATTTATTTAGTTAGTTTTTGTTTACCAGGTAAATGCACTAGACAAAGTCTGCCTATTTTCAGGCATGACCCAGGGAGAGGGGGATACAGATGAATGCCAATTGACCTTGAACCAGATTAAGCTGTTGGTGGTATTTTTAGTGATTATTTAGTGAGTACAGATATTAGAATGTGGCAGAAGGTGGCTCTGGAATGCAGTGCTATGGCATGTGAAGGGATGCACAACCTCAGAATGTTTTTTTGGGGGGGTATGCAGTTTCAGAATGTGGTAGGGATGTGCAATTTTAGAATGTAGTGAGGACACTCAATGTCAGAAAGTGACAGGGACACAGATCTATGAATTTGGCATGGAGTGGAGTCTGACAACTTCAGAATATAGTGGGGATGCACACTGTTGGAATGTGATAGGAAACACAATTTTATTCTGACACTGCTTGTCCCTGCCACACTGCAGAATTGTAGGCACCCACATTTCAAACCTGTGCATTGCAGCCCCACCACATTCTGACACTGTATTTGACCTTGCCACATTCTGATGTTGTGCTTTTCTGCCACATTCTGAAAGTGCACATCTCAACCACATCCATTTGCTTGGAGTGGCGAAGGTCAGTGCTATACATTTTTTTATGTTTATTGCTTTTTTTAAAAAGAGCAAATACATTCAGTAGAAAACTCCTGCAAGGCATCGACAGTACATACACATACATGAAACGTAAACATCTTTTAGATAATGGGTAAACTGAAACTCGCATCTTGATTGGCTGAAACAGCCTGCCACCTGGGCTGTTATTTCTTAACAATGACTCACTTCAAAACAAGAACCCTATTACTAAACGTATTCTTGGGCACCCCGAATTCTGACACCGAGCACCCGCCATTTTTTCCTCACATACTGAACAACCACTCTGTCCCACCACTTTACAATTAACTCATCCCTTTATATTGCATTATCATCTGCTTCTGTTTCTCATTGCCAGATGAGAAAAATCAAATTCTCAGTGTGTCATTTTGTTAACTTGCTCCACCTCCCTGAAACTAAAAGCTCACAACCTTCCTACTGGGTCCCGCTCGTATCACAACTTCATTGCCACCACCACTACGCTACAGTAAATGTTCCTTCTACAGCCCTGTGACAAAAAATAAAAACATACTTTTTTTAAACCTTTCTTTTAATTCAATACTCCCAGCTCACTTGCCCTCCATGTAACTAAAGCTCCTGACCTTCCTTCCAGGTCGTACAAGCTTACACGCCTGCTCGCCACACTTCCAGGAAAGACAAAATCTTGCAGTTTCACCACAGAACTCAATGAATTTTTGTTTGCATTCTTTTTTGATGCATACTACAGAAAAACAAAGTAACACACACCTCAAGGGAAACAACTTCTTTTCATCTTCTACAGGTGGATGCTGGTGCTTCACAGAATAGGTCACTTCCACGTGGGGCATGGGGATGGCACAATTAAATCCAAAAGCATAGAAACTGAGGATTTACTTTACAAAACATTTCTTTTGCCACACTTTCTATCAGTTTACAGAGATTGTCTCTGATTATTACTCACTTAAAAATCACACACCTCACCATTTTCTAAGTGTAATAATACCCTCCAGGGTGGGCGTTATGGGATATAACTGACCATCCAGGGGCTATAAGGCTCTCCGCCTGTGGCGTCAGGCCTCATTATGCCCCTGGGCAGTCTGTTATATTCCAATAATGTCCATCCTGTCTGGTATTATTGCTTTCATCACAACCTATGCAGTCCGGTGTAGGAAGGTGGGGGAATTCCTAAATATAAAGTTATTCTAAAATGACAGTCCAGATATGCTGCACCTGGCAAGACTTCTGGTGGTCAAACTACAAATAATTGTCTCTAAAATGTTAATATTCAACACTATGTGCCTATATGACCCCATTTCCAGCCATATGTTCCAAAGTAATGCAGGAAATTATCCCTCCGCCAATGTGGGGCAAATGCAGGCATACCTCTCAACCTTTTGTCACTGAAATGAGGGACACGGACATTCAAAATGAGGAACAATGAGGGACACTGACTATCATAATGAAGGACATATCCTCAAACATGGTAATACAAGCTCAGAACCCTGTGAAAACTATTGCCTTTATTTGTACATTTATTTGGCACCTTAGAATATTATTAATTTCTGCTTTAAAGTCTGAAGTTACAGCACACTCTCTGTGTGTTGAGCTCCTTTTCCATGAGGAACAGGGCAATTTTAAAGTGTAAAATGAGAGATGTCCCTCATAATGAGGGACACTTGAGAGCAGGGGATTACCTGGGGATTTTTACATCCTCTCTGCCCCAGGGCATGGGGATTCCATGCTGTTTCCACACCCCCATCCCTTATGCGTTTTTACTGTGGGACATCTTAGACAGGATTTGTACAGAGGATTCAGACCTAGGTTTGGCCCCACAGGGTGGGGGCAGCGTGGAACATTTGAGCAGCTTTGGAACAAGTTATTTTAGAATCCCCCTCTACTCTCTGAAGCTGGGAGGAAGAGGTGGGTTACTTTGCTCCATCTCCAGTTACCATGCACGTCCTAAACAAACCTTCCCTTGAAACCAAGCAGGATGCAGGAAAGTTAGTATAAATCACTTAGGTAGGGACTGTGGTAACTAGCATAGGAGGGAAGGAACTGAAAAAATGATCTTTACTAATACTGATTCTGTTTCAACTATGGTCCGGTTTAGGTAGTACCCCGCGGTATACAGCTGCAGTAGCACTTCCAAATGCTTCCGGGTTTTACATTACATATATATTTGGCTGTATCATAAATCTCCTTCGGGTTTTCCTACAGTCATATCACCCTGTTAAAAGTTCTGTTAGTACCAAGCCAATTGCAGGCAAAAATCACAGGTTAGTCCCACCGCTGCACTCATTCTACCTGGGAGATGAAAGCACACTCGACCAGGAGGAGCACCACCAAGTGCCCATGGATTCCTTCATGGAACAGGCTTGCACTGAGCCCAGTGACTATTTCAGCTCAAATAGGCAACTCACACACACAAAAATCAATTTGTGTCTACAGGTGCAGCCCAGACTCCCAAAACTAACTTACCTTTTCAGAAAGAATCTGCCTTTTTAATTCTCAAGTTTCCTTTCAGACGAACCGGCAGGTCCCCTGTAGCCTTCTGCGACTGTTTCACTTTCTTTCTCCCAGATCCGGTCAATGAATGTCAACTACCCTACTACCAAGGGTGTAGCCAGGAATTTCAGATTTACACACCAATTGGACTCATTGCTACCCCCCTCAATTATTCGGGCCAACTACCCCTTGCTTCCTCTACTGTCCATGCCCTGTTCATGCCCTCTCACTGGACACAAGCATCATTTTCTCTGTGTTATATACCAGCACAGCACACCTCTAGCCATACTACTACCAACAGTTGTCAGACTGACTGACCTTTGGTTATAATATTGCATTGACACAAGCCTCTGTACCACATCAAGGTAGCCAGTCCCACAGAGGTCCATTCACACACCACTAGCCACATCGCCACACCACTAGCCACACCACCAACAATTGTCAGACTAACAGACTGGCTTTTGGTTACAATATTACATTGTGACAAGCCTCTGTACCTCATCAATGTAGCCAGTCCCACAGAGGTCCATTCACACACCACTAGCCACACCACCAATTGTTGTTGCTGCTTATCCAGCTGTTCAGCTCAGTGCTCAGACAGACCAAGTCAGTCAGAATCAGAAGCCCAGAAAGAGCACAGCAGCAGGCAGGCAGTGGTAGCAAAGCACTGGTTTCAGGTGGGTTCTCACAGGACAGATGACCGGCGCTTTCCTCAAGACTGTCAGTCACTGCTCAAGGGCTCTGGCCTGGCCAGCTCTAGTCTCACTATCAGCAGCTCTCCCTTCCAGGCCAGGAACTGGCATATGGCAATGAAAGCAGTCAGTTTTCTCTCTCTTCTGACTCCTTCTTACTCTATGACTAGCGGACGCTTCTCCTCCTGATCCTGTGGCAACTGGGCTGGTGGCAAAGCTCTCTCTGGTCTCTGATTGCTCCTCATATTCGACTGCTGGTGGCTACCCAGCTATCAATTTTCAGCTGGGCAGCTAAGTTCCACACACCGACATGGACACAACTGGGGCAGCTTGCTCTTGGCTATCTCTTGAAAGGAGGCAGACTCGACTGTAGCCTTGACAAGCTGCACTCCTCTTCTCGATGCCGAATCCTGATTCCTCTCTACTCCATCTCTCCAACTCCAAGAACTGCATGTTGCTCTCACATGCTGAATTGAATCCCTGCTCACTAATCCCAGAATTCAGCACTATGGCAAACCAATTGTCAGACACATATAAGCACAGAGAACAAAAATGAAGTAGCACACAGGGTGACTGCAACAATGAGGGACCACTCACCATTGCACCGTCAGCTTGCAGTCTGCACTACTGAGACACAACACAGCGATAGATGGCTGACGCTGTAATGACAAGGCGGCCCCTGATTGCCATGGCCAAATCATTTCAAGTTGGTAGCACTAGCACTTCTGGAGAACCAGTGTCATCAGGAAAGTGGGCCTGCATTGGCTGCACACTGCCAAGCCCACAAATGCAGTGATGGCATTGGCTGCCACAGTGTCTCACCTCCACAATTCACCTCTCTCCTAAGCTGCCACATAATGTTTCTTGCACATGTGCACAAGCACACATAAAAATGTAGATCCTGGTCTAGAAATATCTTCTGCCTTTAATCTGAATCATCTACTCTGTTGCAGATCTTGGTGTCATCTGCAAACAGGCAAACCATATGCTCCAGTCGATCTGCTATGTCAATGATGAAGATATTGAAAAGGACTGGCCCCAGGACTGATCTCTGAGGTGCCCCACTTGTGACTTGCATCTCTTCTGACTGTATACCATTTACCACCACTCTCTGTTTCTGCCTGCCAAGCAGTTTGCCACCCAGCTGACCAAGTTCTGACCCACCCTGAGCCTCCCCAGCTTATTAATCAATCTTCTATGTGGAACCGTATTGAAAGCTTTGCTGAAGTCAAGGTAGTCAACATCCACTGCACCCCCTTGGTCCACCACTCTGATTACCCAATCAAAGAAATCTATGAGATTAGTTTGACATGATCTTCCTGTTGTAAACCCATGCTGTCTTGGATCCTGTGCTCCTATGGATTCCAGGTATTGTACTATCCTTTCTTTCAGGTGCGCCTCCATAATTTTGCCCATTACTGAGGTAAGACTGACTGGTCTGTAGTTCCCTGCCTCCTCCCTGCTGCCACTCTTGTGGAGCGGAATCACATGAGCCCTTCTCCAGTCTTCTGGGACCGCTCCTGTGCTCAGAGACTCACTAAACAGTTCTGCTAATGGCTCTGCTAGTTCCAACCTTAGCTCCTTTAGTACCCTGGGATGTATGCCATCCGGTCCCATTGCTTTGTCCACCCTGAGCTTAGCAAGCTCTTGTAGGACCCTTTCTTTTGTGAAAGGACATGTGCATCCCTCCCTGTGTCCAGGGTGCTGAGCTATGGGCCCTGCCCTACATTCTCCTCAGTAAATACTGAGCAGAAGTATCTATTTAGGATAGATGACTTTCCTTGATCCTCTGCCACACACTCCCTCTTATCCCCTTTGATCTGAGCAATACCTCCTCTGGATTTTCTCCTTTCACTAATGTATCTATAGAAAGTTTTGTCCCCTTCTTTTACTGTTTGTGCTAGTGTTTCCTCAGTTTTGGACTTTGTCTGCCTCTGCCTTCCCTGAGGGAAGTTTGGTATGCCTCCCTGTCTTCGTCCCGCTATGTTGCCTTATATTTCCTGAAGGCCAACCTTTTGACTCTAATCTTTTCTGCTACTGTTTTTGAGAACTGAAGTGCTTTCCTCCTTCTTGTGCTCTTGCTTTTCTCCCTAACACAATGGGATGTTGCTTCAAGTATTTCATCCTTAATGCTTGCCCACTTTGCCTGTACCCCCTCACCTGTATTTCTTCTTGCCAGGGCTAGCTTAGCTCTGTTGGCCAGATACTTAGCAGAGATACTAAACAGATATTTTGGCTCAGTATTTACAAATGAAGAGGGGGAGGTACCTAAAACAAACAATAGAAACACTCTGGATACAGAAGTTGATACCAGCCCATTTACAGAAGAAAGGGTTCTAAAAGAACTCTTAAAACTGAAGGTGGACAAAGCAATGGGGCCTGATGGGATTCATGCCAGAATTCTAAAAGAACTAAGGGTAGAACTAGTGACACCACTGACTACCCTCTTTAACAAATCATGGGAGGATGGGGTGGTTCCTGAGAACTGGAGGAGGGCAGATGTGATTCCCCTTCACAAAAGTGGGAGCAGGGCTGAAACAGGAAACTACAGACCTGTTAGTTTAACTTCAGTGATAGGGTGAATGATGGAATCACTTCTGAAGGAAAGAATTGTCGAGTACCTAGAGGCCAGAGGGGCACAGGACCCAAGGCAGCTTGGATTCACAGCGTGAAGGTCATGCCAGATGAATCTAATAGATTTCTTTGACTGGGTGACCAAAGAAGTAGATCAGGGAGGGGCTGTGGACATGGCCTACCTAGACTTTAGCAAGGCATTTGACTCAGTCCCACACAAAAGATTAATATGCAAGTTAGCCAGCCTGGGAGTGGGTCCCAAGATGATAGACTGGGTAAAGAATTGGCTAGAGAATAGGGCACAGAGGGTAATAGTAAATGGAGTCCACTCTGAAGAAAGGGGCGTTACTAGTGGGGTACCGTAGGGTTCAGTATTAGGACCGGTCCTCTTCAATGTCTTTATAAGCGACATTGCAGACGGACTGGAAGGAAAAGTATGTCTCTTTGCAGATGACACAAGATCTGCAACAGAGTTGATGCACTGGAAGGTGGGGTGGAAGGATGAGAAGGAACTTGGCAAGGTTAGAGGAATGGTCAAATGTATGGCAGCTTAGATTCAATGCTAAGAAGTGCAAGGTAATGCACCAGGAAACAAAACCAGGGAAAGAGTACACAATGGGGGTGAGATACTAACAACAACAAAAATGGAAAGGGACCTGGGGGTAGTCATAGCAGATGACTTAAAGGTGGAGCAAGCAATGTGAGAGGGCAGTAAGGAGGGCTGGGGATACTGGGATGTATGGGAGAGGCACCACCAGTAGAAAGCAGGAAGTTGTTATCCCTCTGTACAGACAGCTGGTGAGACCCCATCTGGAGTATTGTGCGCAGTTCTGGAGACCCAATCTTCGCAAAGACATAGACAGGATGGAAGCTGTCCAGAGGAGGGCAACTAAAATGGTGCAGGGTCTGCACCAGAAGACATATGAAGATAGACTAAAGGTGCTTAATATGTATAGCCTCGAGGAAAGGAGGGAGAGGGGGGACATGATAGAAACTTTCAAGTTCCTCAAGGGAATTAACAAAGTCCAAGAGGGTAGCATCTTTCAAAAAAAGAGGTGTGCAATAACAAGGGGCACAATTTGAAGATGGGGGGGCAGCTCAGAGGTAATGTAAGGAAGTATTTTTTCACAGAGAGAGTTGTGGATGCATGGAACACCTTCCGGAGGAGGGTGTGGAGTCAAAAACAGTGGTTGAATTCAAGCATGCATGGGACAGTCATAAGGCAATTCTAGGAGGTGGAGGTAGAAAGAAGTAGGCTGCTGGTTAACTAGGATCTGCAGCTTATTCATTAGGTAGGTAAATGGGCAGACTGGGTGGGCCAAGCGGTCCTTATCTGCCGTCAAATTCAAATTCTATCTTATCAAAGTCAGGTCTTCTGAAGTCCCATATTTTTGCCTTGGAATGGGATGATTTAGTTCTAGTGGCCAAATTGAATCATACCACGTGATGGTTGGTCACTGGCCCCAGGTGACCTTCTGACCTGCAGATCTGTGAATCCTTCCCCATTGGTTAGTACTAGATCCAGGATAGCCCTGTCTCTTGTGGGTTGTTGTACCAATTGTTTCAGGCCCACCCCCTGCAGTGAATCCACTTTGTGTCTAGTTCTGGTGAATGTTCCTGCTGGAATTGACCGATCTGTGTCTGGCATGTTGAAGTCTCTCAGTATCAGAACCTCCCCTTTAGCTGTCGTGTTTTATATATCTTCTAACAGCAATGTGTCTATGTCCTCCCTCTGGTCTGGAGGCATGTAAACAACCACAGTTGGTATGACTGTCCCATTTCTTGTTTCCAGGGTGACCCACAGTTCTTCTGGCTCCTTATGTGTATTCTGAATTTCTGTAGCTTTGATATTTTCATTGACATAAAGGGCCACTCCCCCCCTTTTTAGAAACATAGAAACATAGAATTTGATGGCAGATAAGGACTGCTTGGCCCACCTAGTCTGCTCATTATCCTTACCTGATGGATAAGCTGCAGATTCTAGTTAATCAACAGCTTACTTCCTCCTACCCCCCACTAGAATTGCCTTATGCCTGTCCCATGCATTCTTGAATTCTCCCACTGATCCTGACTCCACAACCTCCTCTGGAAGGCTTTTCCATGCATCCACAGCCCTCTCTGTTAAAAAAATACTTTTTAACATTACCTCTGAGCCGTCCCCCCTCTATCTTCAAATTGTGCCCCCTTGTTCTTGCACATCTCTTCTTCTGAAAGGTACTACCCTCTTGTACTTTGTTAATTCCCTTGAGGTACTTGAAAGTTTCTATCTCATCCCCCCCACCTCCATTCCTCAAGGGTATACATATTAAGCTGCTTTAGTCTCTCCTCGTTTGTCATCTGGTGCAGACCCTGCACCATTTTCGTTGCCCTCCTCTGAACAGCCTCCACTTTGTCTATGTCTTTGCGGAGATGGAGTCTCCAGAGTTGCACGCAGTACTCCAGATGGGGTCTCACTAACTGTCTGTTTACAGGGATAACAACATCCTGTTTTCTACTGTTGATGCCTCTCCCTATGCATCCCAGTATCCCCCCAGCCCTCCTTACTGCCTTCTCACATTGCTTGCCCACCTTTAAGTCATCTGATATAATTACTCCTAGGTCTCTTTTGATTTTTGTTGTTGTTGTTATTAACTCACCCCCATTGTGTACTCTTCCCCTGGGTTTTTGTTTCCCAGATGCATTACCTTGCACTCTTTGCATTGAATCTGAGCTGCCACATCTTTGACCATTCCTCCAACCTTGCCAAGTCCCTTTTCATTCTTTCCACCCCACCTTGGGTATCAACCCTGTTGCAGATCTTTGTGTCATCTGCAAAGAGACATACCTTTCCTTCCAGGTGCTCTCCAATGTCACTTATAAAGACATTAAAGAGGACTGGTCCCAGTACCGAACCCTGTGGTACCCTGCTAGTTACCCTCCTTTGTTCACTGTGGACTCCGTTTAATATTACCCTTTGCGTCCTATTGTCCAGCTAGTTTTTTATCCAGGCTACCACCTTGGGACCCACTCCAAGGCTAGCTAACTTGTATATTAATCTTTTGTGTGAGACTATGTCAAATGCCTTGCTAAAATCTAGATAGGCCATATCCACAGCCCCTCCCTGGTCTACTACTTTGGTCACCCAGTCAAAGAAATTTATTAGATTTGTCTGACATAACCTTCCCGCTGTGAAACCATGCTGCCTTGGGTCCTGTGCCCCACTGGCCTATAGGTACTCAACAATTCTTTCCTTCAGAAATGATTCCATCATTTTCCCTACCACTGAAGTCAAACTAACTGGTCTGTAGTTTTCTGCCTCTGCCTGCTCACACTTTTGTGAAGTGGAATCACATTTGCCCTGCTCCAGTCCTCAGGTACCACCCCATCCTTCCATGATTTGTTAAAGAAAGTAGTCAGTTGTGTTGCTAGTTCTTCTCTTAGTTCTCTTAGTATTCTTTGGTGAATCCCATCAGGCCCCATTGCTTTGTCCACCATCAGTTTCAACAGTTCTTTCAAAACCCTTTCATCTGTGAATGGACTTGTATCAACCCCCCCCCCCCAATTCAGAATTTCTCTCTTATTTGGTTTAGGTACCTCCCCCTCCTCTTCCGTTGTGAATACTGAGCAGAAATATTCGTTCAGCATCCCTGCTTTTTGACTGTCACCCTCTGCCCACATTCCCTCCCCTTTATTAAGTCTTTGTATCCCTCCCTTGGACTTTCTTCGCTCCCTAATGTAACTATAAAAGGTTTTATCCCCCTTCTTAGCAGATTTGGCTATCTTTTCCTTAGTTTGTGCCTTTGCTATTCTGACTGCCTTCCCTGCCTCCTTCGGCTTTAACTGATAAAGTTCTCTGCCCTGCTCCTTCTGTGTTTCCTTATATTTTCTGAATGCTATCCTTTTCCTCTTAACCATCCCTGCCACCTTTTTTGAGAACCATAGTGTTTTTTTCCTTCATTTTGTTTTGTTGATTTGCTTCACACAAAGGCTTGTTGCCTCTGTGATGGCTGTTTGATTATTCCCCATTGTTCCTCCACCCCTCCTTCTTGCCCATTTGCTAGTGCTTTTCTGAGGCACTCTCTCATCTTCCCAAAGTCAACCTTCCTAAAGTCCAATACTCTTGTTTTTGTATGGCTTGACTCTATGGCTGTGTTTATTGTGAACCACACTGTTTGGTGGTCACTTGTTCCCAGATGGCTACCCACTTCTAAATCTGAGATCCTTTCACCTTCCCCATTTGAGAGTACCAGGTCTAAGATTGCTCCCTCCTGAGTGGGTTCCAATACTAGCTGTCTGAGGCATGCCCCCTGTAGGGCATCAAGAATGACCCTGCTCTTGGATGTGCCTGCAGCAAAAGTACTTCAGTTAACATCTGGCATATTCAGGTCCCCCATCAACAATATCTCCCCTTTTTCTGCCATTTTAAGCATGCCTTCTATCATTTCCTTGTCCATTTCCTCCCCCTGAGATGGGGGTCTGTACACAACCCCCATGTGGATTGTGGTGCCATTTTCTGTCTCCAGGGTGACCCATTGTGACTCATCAATTTCCTGTTTACTCTTTAGTTCTTTTGTTTTAATCCCTTTCCTTATATAGAGAACTTCTCCTCCTCCTCTTTTACCCACCCTGTCCCTCCTGTAGACAGTGTATCCTGGTATGTTGACGTCCCAGTCATGGTTCTCTGTGTACCACATTTCACCTCGGTCTCTTCTGAACGGTACATAGCCGGGTACAGAATTCTCCCAAGTGTGGTAACTGGTGAACCATGTCTCGGATGTCCAATCTCGCTTCTGTCATTGTTGCCTCCATGTCTGGGATCTTGTTTCCCAGACTGCGGGCATTTGTGTACATGATTTTCCATTGGCCAGATTTTGGTGCAATAGTTGTGGGGCGAGGTCTGGCTTTTCCCCCGTGCTTCATATGGGGAGTCTGACCTTTTTCCTTACCTGGTAGTGCAAATGAACTACAGACATGCTTAACTCCTGTGTGATCACTAGCTGAGGGGGGAGGGGTGCTTTTCCCATTCGATGTATCGGGTACTGCATCCCTCTCCCCATTTGCTAGTTTAAATATTTTGCAAAGATGTCAAACTTCTGCCCAAATGCACTGACTTCCTCCTTAGTCAGATGCAGCTCATCGAATTTAAAGAACTTTTGCTCCCCAAACTGTTGCCAGTTAGCTACAAAGTTATGTCCTTTTTCCTGGCAGCAGCCCTTAAGCCACATGTTTAGTTCTCCTTTCTCCCCATCTCTGACCTTCTGTCCATCTGCTCCCCCTCTCCCAGACTGGCAGGATCTCAGAGAAGGAGATGCTGGAAGAAATGAATGACAGTTTATTTCCCAGCCTCGTCAGGTGTTCCTTCGTCTCCACAACTGAACGGCTGGTGAGATAGTTAACTCCTATGTGTACCAGGACATCGATGTTTTCCTGCTCCCTGCATGATTTTAGCAATGCGGTCTGTGTCTCTCCACACTGACGTATCTGGGACACATCTGACCATTACCCCCAGCCAGAGGTAGGTATCAACTCTCCAAATCATGGGTCTCCTATGATATGATCAGAAGTGTTTTGGATTTCCTTTTTGCTATTTTTGTTTTGGTCCCTGTTTTGGGCGAGTTTTGTAGCACTAGTTCTTGTGCTGCAGTGTCCCACTCTGCAGTGTCCTATTCCCTTTGTTTGATTTCAGAGATAGAGGCAGATGCCTGTTTGTAGTTTTTATATGGTTTGTGGAGGTGATACGTTGTTGAGTACTGAGTGATGAGGCACCCAGTTTGCCTCTCTTAACCACCTGCCACTGGCCAGTATTCTTACTCAGTCAACTACTCCACCCGTTCATCATTTCATACTCCTACCTTGGCCATCCTAACAGCATCCATTTATTACTCTGCGGAGCACTCATTTATTTGACTTGAGGAAAACTTCTAGCAACATCCCTTGGACAACATGCCTTATAGACTCTCACATCACACACTTCTTCCAGTCTAGACTTTCACAGAGACTATGCTTCCATTGATTTCTCAATCTGCATGTCCATAACTGACATGGCTGTCTCACTGTCCAGTCATGCCTCTCACCAGGCTTATGTCCGACTTCAGTGCTAGGCACCCCTGGCATTCTATACCACTCTCAACTTCTCATTGCAACATCAGTCTACAGACTTCTTCAAAGAACCTGCTCCAGGCTTTCTACAGAATTCGGTCAGTGGATCAATCTGTAAGGCAAAAGTCATAGCCACCTCAGCTCCTATCACAGGCCATTATGCCACAGCAATACCCATATTTCCTTTTCCCTGCAGCAGAATGGAAGAAACCTATTCTAGTATCATTATGGTATCAATACCCAAATCAACTCTCGAATTCATCATACTAATATTCCAATTATTGCCATATACATTCAGTTACCATCTCTATTACATACCAGTCTTCCTTCATTAGTCTAAAAGCTTTCACATCACCCCTTCTACCAGGTACCTAAAGATTCTGGCTGATTCCTTCATCTTCTTCATAGATGCTTACATTGCAACTTATCACTCATCACTTAACTCCAAACCTTCAGCCTCTAATGTGAACATCAAACCTTTTACAAAGTCAGATTGTTTACCTTAGGACTTCATAACCTATCATACTTCCCACTGTTCAAAGACTGGCAGCAAATTTAATCAAATCATGCTCTTCATGCTCACTTTGTCTCTATACAGCCATCACCTTGGAAACCTGCACTGGATTTGCCCCATTTTCAATTGGACCTACTCCGCTTTCAAGATCCGGATGCTGCTTCAGAATAAACCTACCTCTTCAACTTCAGAATCATTCTTCCAAAACACATCATCCAATGGACTATGAAGATAGACCATCATCTCTCCAAGCAGTTCACCTTCCTAGAATAGTAGAATATGGTTGCTAGAACCTAGGTTCATCTCCTCTTACTTTGCCCGGAGGATGGGCGGGACAGTATCCAAGGGCCCACAGAGATTTCCTTCACCGGGGGGGGGGGGTCCTCTCCTGCTTGCTACTGGTCGTACTCATTGTGAGTTGGAGGAGGTAACCATACTCCTTTGGACATTCATTGGTAATTCTCGGCTTTCTGTTCCCTACTTACTACCTGGTTTTCCTACCAAGAGTGGAAATAGAGAAAAGCCAAAAGTAAACTATGTTACACAAGCACTTCTGACTTCATACGCTATTCACCAAAACATTAAAATGGGAGAGCTAAATCCTGAGATTCAATGTGGGGGAATAGCTCCTCCCATATCCCCCTTAAAGGCTAGCCTCCTTCAGCAGTCCCCTGCTTAGCATGCTGTGCAACACCCACCACCCATCCCTGCCTCCTCCTTCTCCAGTACTCTGCTCACCCTTGGTACTGGGCTTTTTATTCCCTACTCACTACCTGGTTGCACTACCAAGGGTGGGGTTAGAGAAAATCCAAAAGTAAACTACTTTACACAAGCACTACTGACTTCATACGCTATTCACCAAAACATTGAAAGTGTTACTATTAAATCAACAGTGTGCCTTGTTCCCTTTCACCAAGGCAGGCTTGGACTGGTCACCCAAAGGAATTCAGTACCTAGGAATCAAAATGGTGAAAGAGTTCTCCTATCCCAGATTATTCTGAGACCCTTGCTTCACACTCTCAAAGATGAGTGTGACAGGTGACTTTCCATCAACTTATCTCTAGGAGGGAAACAGAAACCCTGAAGATAATCACTTCAGCAAAACTCATGCATACCTATAGCTACTCCCTCATGCAGGTCCTGAATTTATAGTTCAAGAAAACTGATAACTCTTTAGCTCTTTTGCGAGGTAAGGACAACAAGCCTGTTTCAGTCAAGAGAAATTATGGCCTAGCGGAAGTAAGAAGGTTGGAGGCTGCCCTGACTGAAAGGCTACCAGATGGGTTTCCTAGGTGCCCAGATTCTGAAGTGGTTTGAGGTGCTAACAGAACATTCCACTCTTTGGCATAGAAAGGAACACAAGCTTTTGTGAGGATTCTCTCCAAGTACTTGCTTGCATGGCTCTATACCTATGGAGTTAAAGCTTACCACATCATTAAGGCCTCAGCTGAGACTGGAGAGAGTAGCAGAGAAGGCTGAAGGTTAACCGATGCCCTACAGAACTAAGGAGTCTATGAAGAAATACTCAAATTAAGAAGATAACAATGTCCTTAAGTGGGAAGGCTGGAGCCAGAGTAGACTACACAGAGTTAAAGAGTTGTTAAAGCTAGGCAATTGACGTATGCAGGTATTCACCTACTTTACAAGCCATAAAGCCTTGCCACAATGTAGCACTATACATTCCTCAGTTCAAGGAGTGCTCTCCAAACCAATCTACATGTGCCCCAAGGATTCTAGCATTCCACCTTGCCAAAAGTCACCATCTAGAAACTACTTATGTTTTCTAGTGGAGGGTTGGATGTTATATACTATTTCCTAAGGCATGCAGAAACCACTCAAATGACTATCAATCAAATGGCATAGCAGCAGGAGCTGGTGATATGTGTCACAGCAAACCAATGCAAAGCTTGCTGGATATAAGCACGTATGACCTGTAGGGATATCAAATGGAAGATGATCAGAAAATACTATTGCACCACTGGCATAGGACCTCACAGCAACTTCACAGAATGGACATATTGGGCAATAATATCTGCCAGTGATGTCATGCACTAGGTGGTTCACTGCTCTATCCTTTGGCCTTGCCCATTGTTGCAGGAATTCTGGAATTAACAGCACCTGCCAAAAAACCCTGAACATAAACTTTTCAAGTTCAGCCCAACTCTACATGTTGGGGCTCTCAAACAGAACACTCCTGACTGACGCTTTATGGTTAAATAGGCGGGAATAAGTCAGCACAGAATGAAAGAGGGTGAATCTTCAAAAATGGACATTGAACCCCCCTCCACATTACCTCCAGGTATAAATGCAATTGGGGTACTAGCCCTGCATTAAAGACTAAGTCATTTGGCATTGAGAAACTTAGGCAACTTTATACAGGCATGGCCTCATTATCTCAAGTTCATAACACATGAAGTCATGTTAATATAGGAATGGAATCCTTCACTTACAATGTATCCAACAGTGAACACTGTGGCTAGTCATGGGTTATCCAGTTATTTATCATAAATCAATGGTTACCTGTGCTAGAAGGCTATGTTTTAAGGCAAAGGTTACCGTGTTAGTTTGTTGTTCTGTTATTTTTTAAATGAAATACGTATTGTACAGTATATATATATTACAGCCTTTGTGTTGGCTGAGGATATGATGATATGATGTTTTAATTTTGCAATGAAACTTCAATAACATTTATATCTGCAAGAACAGCATTTCTAACCAAACTATAGGGGCATTACCATGCCATTTTGCTATAATATATTAACTGCTAAAATTTATATATATATATATATATATATATATATATATATATATATATATTTAAGCCATTTGTTAGGGCTAAGGAGCCACAAAAGTCAGGAAATGTGGCATTAGGGTTTTCATCCCTAATTCCCATTCCATCCACATTCCTTACCTTTATGACCCATGGCCATGCTGCAGTTCTGTGGCCATGCCTGCTTTGGGGTTTTAGTTTATGTAGGGCCATGCACAAAGCAGCAGATGAAGCAATTACCCCAGATCTGTAGCTCACTCTGCTTGGAGTCCTACAGACCCTACATGAAACAGCATAGCAATAGTGAATGGCCCCAAACCTGAAACATGCTTGGTGCAGAGCTCACAGTGGACCCATGGTACAAGGCCCAAGGCTATATCTTGCATTATGCTGGCTTCTGTGCCCTGTGTAAAGTAACAGACCTGCACTGCAGTGGCCCAAACTTATACATGGGTTGACAGTTGGCCATATACAAAGAAGCAGACTCATAGCACAGACCCCAGACTGATTGGCTTATTCTGGGCCATGTAGGCATTACTGTATGTGAAACAGATGACCTATGCTTCACTACCCCAGATGGATAGCTTGGTTTGTTTAGGACCCTGCAGATCCTCCATTAAGCAGCAGGACCACAGCACAGGCCCCTGGACATATAAGTTGGTGTGTGCAGGGCCTTACAGGTCCTACACAATGCAGCATACCCATACTACATGACTCTGGACCTCTAGTTGCTTGGCACAGGGTACTGTGGTTTCTACACACAGCGGCAGACCCATAGTGCAGATCCTGAGGCTAATAACATTCTTTGCACAGGGTCCTGTGGGCCCTAGATGAAACAGCAAATCTGTAGTGCATGGCCATAGCCCTGTAGCTTGACACAAGGGTAGGGGATGGGGAGGGGAGTGGAAGTTAGGGGTGAAAACTCTAATTCTACATTTCCATACTTTTGCTTTTCTTTAACTCTAATAGATGCATTAAAGTAGTTATTTGTATTTAATTTTGAAAAAGGTACTGTTGAACCCTCTTATAATAGAGAAATTTGTGCAAGCAGGTTTTGTCCATTATAATAGGTTTCAGTTATATCCTAAGTCTTAAAATATGACTCTTTTCTATCGCAACTCACACACAGGAGTTAAAATCAGAATATGCCCTCTCCTCTGCCAACCAAGGGTATGGGGAACTGCTATTTAAAACTGACTGAAAACTGAGCAGTAAACAAGATTGCTAAGAATTTGCTTTACATTATCTGTGCTTATTGGGAGAAGAGCAGTAAATGTGATTGGCAAGAATTTGCTACACAGAACCTTGTGCAGACTGTAGGATCAAGAGGGATCAGGAGTAATCCACTGGAGTGAGGTATCAGGTATAAGGCATCTGGTGAGGTGAGCAATAGCTTTATAGAGTGAGGCAAACCAGCTGAATAATCAGGTGACAATTATTGTATATAACAACTGACACCTGTGAAGTTCTTCATGCAGTGCTCTCGGCAGATCTATTGGGCAAGGCCATATCATAGAATCATTGAATTATAGAAACCTGCCGGCAGAAAAAGACCTTAGGGCCCATCGAGTCTGCCCAAAAAATGATAGCCCACCTCCCCCTCCCTTTTAACCCCCTCCGCCTATAGTGTTCTTCATGCAAGGTCCAGCAGGCCCTATGTGAAGCAGCAGACCCATTGAGGGTAGTGCAAATCTGCACCATACTTTGCATATGGACCTACTTGAAGCGAAAGACTCATTAGCAGGTCTGAACATTTGCATTGGGATTTTCAAAGGAGGGGTGGTAAGTTAACTACTCAGTCCTAAAGTTTATTTATTTATTTATTTATTCATATAATTATGTTCTTATGCATTGAACTTTGCTGACCAGGTAGGCCCACTGAGACTAAGAGTTTTTTTTTCATGGGCAACTCGGAATTAATTACATTTGTAGGTACATCATGGTAAATAAAATACAAATCACAGTAAGCATAGATTATTGACAAGAACAGACAGAGGGTAATGTTAAAAAAGTACAAGTAGGGGCATACAATACATGTTGGGGTATCAAAACTTAGTGCAGCAGGAACAAAGATGGTTCTGTTTAATAATTGCAGGTACAAAGGCAATGTTCAAGAGGATACATCTTGAGTCTTTTTTTAAAGCCATTATGAGAGGAACAGTTAAGGAGAGATTCTGGGGAGGGTGTATTCCACTGGGAGGGGCTGTATAGGCAAAGAATCTTCTGCCTGCACATGATCTAGTATATAGTATATATAAAATAAAGTTACAACAATGTTATCAAGATCAGGGAAGAATAAAGAAAAACACACAGCAAGACAAGTGATCACCAAAATACACAACAAATGTGTCAAAAATTATATATATCTATAATTATGGTAGCACGGTAGTGCTACCATAGTTAGGGTTGAGTAGCACTTTTAAGGTTAAAGGGTCAAATTTTGCACCTTAATAACTTTTCCACCATTCAACATATTTGCCTGAAATTTGGTATGCGCAATTGGGCATGGTAGATCTTGGGATCTGCCAAGTTTCGTACCGGTGGATGTACGGCTGCGGAGTTATTAAGCGACAACCAATTGGGCAATTACGCTTTTTTGTGATGTCTTTGCTCTCACCTACAGGTTGCACGGTTTGTGTGCCCGGTCCTAAAACTTCAGGGAACATGCGGCCAGAGTCCCCAATGTACCTTTTGAAGATTTTCTGAAAAAATATTGAATGGTTCAAAAGTTATTCAAAAAACAAATTCCCATTTTAAGTCAATGGGAAAAGTTAACAAAATATTCAACACTTTCACAAATGCACTTTTTAGTGTCACAAATGACCCTAGTAGTGTCTCAGATCTGCCATTTTTTTTTCAGTTGGTGATCAGAAAAATGCTTGCCATTGAAATTTTGGAACCTCTAGGGACACAATTCTTTTTGTGTTAACCTAGTCGAACCCTGAGGATGCTAGCCATGTCTTTATTTTGGGGTAAAACACCCCAGAAATATGTTTTTTAAATTTCTGGAACCAGTAGTGTCACAAAGTAATGTTGTACTCATGACACTTTTGCAAAATTTCGTGAAAATTTCCGCAAATTGCCACACTACTTTTTCAGACTTGGCCAAAATGACAGGAATTCTTTGCCATCCTGCTGTGAAATAACAGTTTGGTCTTTTGAGCTGAAATTTGGAGGGAAGGCAGCCAACATCTCACAGATGTGCCTTTTGGTGGTTTGGTGAAAAAATTTTACACGGCTCCCAAGTTACGTTACTCTGAAGTTGAAATTTTTTCCCATAGACTAACATGGTGGTGTCCGCCTCGCCTTTCGGGGCTCGTATCTCGAAAATGGTATTAGATACGGAATTTTTGTTGTGAGTTATCAAAAACCTAGCCAGGATAATCATGATTTTTGTGAAATTAAAATTTTATTTCTACGTCGTGTGGTTGCTGAGATATTAGTAATTAAGTACTTCCAATGCTTGTTTTAAGCTTCGATCCCCATTACAACGCATACATTCTTTGTACACACTGTGTTTCTGTATGCACCTGTATGGCAAAACCAGGGTATGTGCTTCCGTTACTGGTACAGTTGCTGTTTCCACTTGCGTTTATGTCCCCGTTTGCATTACCGTTCCTGTGTATGCCACCATGTGCGTTTCCCTTTGCGTTGTCATTCACGCTTGCGTTTTCATTACTGTTACCATTTGCATTTCCACTACTGTTTCTCTTTGCATTTTTGTTTGCATCACCGTGTGCATTGCCATTTGCATTTCCGGCATCCCTTTCATTTGCGTTTCCATTTCTCTTTCGTTTTGCATCTTCCTTGCTGTTACTGTTACCATTTGCATTTGCAATTGCGTTACTGTGCCTGTGCACATTACGGTTTGTGTTTCCTTATGCACTTGTGTTTCCTTTTGCGCTTCTGTTTCCTTTACTGTTAATGTTGCTATTACTGTTACCATTTCAGTTTACACTTGCGGTACTGTGCCCGTGCGTGTTTTGGTTTGCGTTTCCATACGAGCATCTGTTCCCATTTATGTTTCTCTTTCCTTTGGTGTTATTCTTCATGTTAACTCTACCATTTGCATTTACAGTTGCGGTACTGTGTCTGTGCACATTACGGTTTGCGTTTATGTGTGCGCTTGCATTCACGGTTCCATTTCCTTTCACATTCTTTTTGCTGTGACACTTAACAGTTCTATTTAAAATACTGCTGCCATCACTGTTCAAGTTACCAGTTGCATTTTTGTATGTGCTTCAATGTGCATTTGCGTCACTGTTCGTTTCGGTGTCACTTTGCACTTGCATTTCTAGTAACGTTTCCTTTATCATTTACATTTGAGTTACCATGTGCATGACTGTTCACCCTTCTGTTTGCATTGCTGTTCCTGTTACTATGTCACAAGACATTATGTGGTGGGAGAGCGGGGTCCAAAGGGCCCCACGATCCCACCGCCACATTACATTCACTATTTCTCATCATCATTCTCAAAAAGAAGGCAAATTAGAGGCAAAAAAATCAATTTAATACATTAGTTAGGGTTGTTCCACAGTGACAAAAGTGAGGAAATTCAGTGTTAGGGTTGAAAGCCCCCCTTGGACCTCCCAACCCACCCCCCAACTGGCATTGGGGTGCACATTGGGGTCATCGGTCCTAACTCTCACCCCATTCTCCTATACCTCTGCTTCATCACACATGTGATGGGGTGAGAGTTAGGGCAGATGACCCCAATGCGCACCCCGATGCAAGTTGCGGGGGTGGGCTGGGGGTCCAAGGGGGGCTTTCAACTCTAACACCAAATTTCCTTGCTTTTGTCACTGTGGAACAACCCTAACTAATGCATTAAATGGATTTTTTTGCCTCTAATATATTATAGTGGCATGGTAGTGCCACTATAGTTAGGGTTGAGTACCCCATTTAAGGTTAAATCTGACATTTGGCACCTTAATAACTTTGCCACCATATTATGAATTTGCCTGAAATTTGGAATGCACAGTCTGGTTCCATAGATCTCTGTATCTGGTAAGTTGTGTTATAGTCGGATGTACGGTTGCAGAGCTACAGAGCACCAAAAAATGCATAAATTACAGGTTTTTGCATGTTTCTTTGCTAGCACCTTTAGCCCACATGGTTTGCACAGTCAGTCCAAACACTTCAGGAAACATGCAGCCAGTGTCCCGATGTGCCTTTCAAAGATTTCATGAAAAAATATTAAACGGTTCAAAAGTTATTCAAAAAACACTGAATCCCATTATAGTCTATGGGAATTGTTAACAAAACATGTGACAATGTCGCAAATACAGTTTTTATTGTTGCAAATAACCCTTTTACTTTCATGATTCAGCCATTTTTTTTTCAGTTGGTGGTCAGAAAAATGCTTGCCATTTAAAATTGGGACCCTCTAGGGACACAATTATTGCTGTGTTCACCTAGTTGAGCCCTGAAGATGCTAGCCATGTCTTTTTTGGGGGTAAAATACCCCAGAAACATGTTTTTTAAATTTTTGTAAAAAGTAGTGTCACAAAGTACTTTCGCATATGCGACACTTTTATGATTTTTTTTGCAAAAGTATAGTGATTTTCGAAAGTAATTTGCGACACTATGTCCAGAACGATAGGAAATATTTGCCACTGTGCTGTAAAACAACAGTTAAGTCTTTTGGACTAAAATTTGCAGGAAAGAAAGCCAACATCAGACAGATGTGCCTTTTGGTGGTTTGGTGCCAAAAGATAACAGGGCTACAGAGTTACGGCACTCCAAAGTTAACGATTTTTCCCCTAGGATAACATTATGACATCTGCCTCGCTTTTCGGGTCCTGTATCTCGAAAATGGCTCCTGAGATATAAGCAATTTAGTATTCCAAGTACTCATTTCCTGGTCCTAGGGCCAATAATTTGCCCACATTCTTTGTATTCACTGTGCTTCTGAATACACCTTTTTGGGACAAAAAGTGTGTGCGTTTGCATTACTTTTGCTGTTAGCATTTGCGTTTATGTTTCCGCTTGCATTCCCATTACAGTTTGCATTAGTGTTTCCATTTGTGTCACCATGTGTGTTACCATTTGCATTTGCACTTGCATTTGCATAACCATTTGCATTACTGTTTCTTTTTGCATCACCGTTGGTGTTACCAATTTCGTTAGCATTTTCATTTGCGTCATCGTGTGCATTGCCATTTGTATTTGCATTTGCGTTACTGTTACCGTTTGCGTTTCAGTACTATTTGCTTTACCATTTCCATTTGCACTTCCATTACCTTTAGCATTTGAGTTTGCACTTGCATTTCCATTGTCACCTGCATTACTGTTTCCTTGTGCATCGCTGTTGCCATTACCGTTTGCATTTGTGTTTGCGTTTCCTATTGCATTACCATTACCGTTTGCATTTCCATTACTGTTTGCATTACCATTAGTATTTGTGTTTACATTTGCATTTGCATTTCCATTACCATTTGAATAATCATTTCCATTTGCATCACCATGTGCATTACTGTTTGCACTTATGTTTGTGTTACCATTAGTATTGCTGTTTCCTTTTGAGTCACTGTTGGCATTACTATTTGTGTTTGTGTTACCGATAATGTTTGCATTTCTAGTACCATTTTCATTAGCGTTTTCATTTGTGTCACCTTGTACCCTTACCATTTGTGCTTGTATTTGTGCTTGCATTTGCATTTCCGTAACCGTTACCATTTTCATTTTCTGTGCCATTTGCGTTACCATCTGTGTTTGTGTTCATGTTTGCACTTGTGTTTGCATTACTGTTTGTGTTACTGTTTCCTTTCACATCACCATTGGCATTACCATTTCCACTTGCATTTGCATTACCATTACCATTTGCATTTTCATTACCTTTTGCGTTACCATTTGCGTGTGCGTTTCCGTTACCATTACTGTTCTTGTTACTGTTACCATTACCGTTAGCATTGGCATTACTGTTAGTGTTAATGTTCCCATTAGGATTACCATTACTGTTGCCATTATTATTACTGTTAGCATTACCATTACTGTTAGGGTTATTATGCACAAATGGGATGCATGGTGGGAGCACAGGGCCCAGCGCTCCCACCACCACATACAATTCACTATTTATGGTGCACATTCTTAAAAAGGAGGTAAATTCATGGCAAAAAACTCCATTTAATGCATCGGTTAGGATTGTTCCACAGTGTCAAAAGTGAGGAAATTTGGTGTTAGGGTTGTCACCTCTTGCACCCCACACCCACCCCGCCCCCAACAACAGGCATCGGGTCACTGGGCCTAACTCTCACCCCATTCTCCCATACTGTACCACCTAAGCTTATTTACACATGGAATGGGGTGAGAGTTAGGGCCGATGACCCCAACACACACCCCAATGCCTGTTGCAGGTGGGGTGGGTGTGGGGCACAAGGGGTGACAACCCTAACACCGAATTTCCTCACTTTTGTCACTGTGGAACAACCCTAACTGACACATTAAATTGAGTTTTTTGCCATGAAAATATATATATATATATTTATTCTATGCAAAAACTTTGTTAATGCATCATTTAGGGTTAACACATAATAAGTAAGGAAATGAGACCTTTGGGTTGCCCCCTCAACCCCCTCATGTACCCCCCATCCTCCCGAGATTGACAGATGATGGGGTGTGCCATTGGGGTTGTGAGGCCTAAATGTCACCCCATTCCATGTGTAATCATATTCACAAGTCACAGTAAAGAAGAATGGGGTGACATTTAGGCCTCACAACCCCAATGACACACCCCATCATCTGTCAATCTCGGGAGGATGGGGGGTACATGAGTGGGGGAGGGGGCAACCCTAAAGGTCTCATTTCCTTACTTTTTATGTTTTAACCCTAAATGATGCATTAATGAAGTTTTTTGCATAGAATTTCCTTACTTTTTGATATAGAATAGAAAAGTAGAAGATCATGCACATTGGTGGGAGCACGGGGCCCCTCCCACCAACTCGAAAATTTCTGCCTAACATAATAGTACAAGTACTGAATATCATATGTATTGGTGGGAGTGCATATGGTTGGGATCCCAGCACCTTGAAACAAAACAAAGTTTCATTCATCAGAGTGGCATAATTCTGCAAGCCCCCTCCTAATATCATCACTAGTACAGTCCTACTACGTGGGCAGATGTCACACCTCAAAACATGCCTCAACCTCCTAGATTGGTCCCCTATCTACAAAGCAACAGATGTACATACTGCGCTGGATTACTTCATCAACACTTTCAATGCAGCCTGTAACTCCTACGATCCTTTTAAAAAGTGCAAAGTCAAAGCTCTTTGCAATCCCTGGCTCTCAGCCAATCTCTTACATCAACTAAAATCTAGAGATCGCCCCTGAGTTCTGGCCAGACCCACTGGTAAGGAAACAGACATCCAAAACTATAAATGTGCACAGAATGATTGTACCAAATCTATTGGGCAAAAGAAATCTAGCTACTTCAAGAACGCTGTCATGGATACCTGGGGTAACGGGAGGGCATTTTAGAACAATATTAAAGAGGTTACTGGGAAGCAGCCAAAAACCTCCCCTACCTTGTTCAACATAAATGGGTCTACTATGCTTGACCCTAAAATCATAGCAAATACCTTCAACACTTCATTCACCGATCTCAGCAGTGTTCTCCCTTCTGACTTTTTCAAGGACTATGGCTCTCCCTCTCCTCTCCAATGCCTCCTCCTCCTCTAGCCACTCACCTTTTAATTTCAAAGCAGTCAAGATGCATGATGCCCACAAATACATTACCAAAGCCATCACCAACTCCAGATCCAGTAGTGATACACTTGACCTTAAACTGCTGTCCCTCACCCTTGATGAGGTGTTACAGTCACTGACATATATTTTCAATCTCTCACTTAGGCTCAGTGAGTTCCCTGACAAATGGAAATCTGCCACTGTTACCCCATCCATAAAAGTGGAGACAGGGCCACTCATGGACACTACCGTCCGATCTCTATATTGCCACCCCTCTCCAAGGCCCATGAACGTACTGCAGCAGATCAGCTCACAGATTTCCTGGACAAATACAATATCTTGTGCTCACAACAACATGGCTTCAGGAAAGGACATAGTACCTCATCTGCCCTAGTGAAATTCTCTGGCATTCTTCACAGTTCGCTGGACAATGGTCAGTTAATTGAGTCTATCTTTATTGATCTGACTAAGGGCGTTCAACACTGTCCATCACTGCCTACCACTTGTGCAACTTCTGAAAGTTGGGCTCTTTCCTGACTCCACTGCCTGGTTCAAAAGCTACTCAAAGAGTAAAAATTGCAGATATCCTCTCTGATACCAGGCCTGTTTGCTCAGGTGTCCCCCAGGGATCCATTCTGGGCCCCCTAAAATTCAGCTTGTTCCTGAACTCCCTTCCAAATTCTTGCTCCGAAACAATCATCCTCTATGCAGATGATGCTGTAATTCTTGCCTCCCACAAGGATCCTATACCTCTACAAGACAGCCTTCAGTTTGGCTTCACATCTGTTGAAAATTGGTTCTCAAATCACAATCTGGTCCTCGATAAAAAGAAAACAAAGTCTATGATGTTCAGCAGCTCTCATAACAAGCATAAGCTGCACCCCCTATCCATCAAAACCAGTCATGGAGTTACCCTGGAACAGGTTCAAGCCTTTAAGTACCTTGGGATCACTCTAGACCTTAATCTAACTTACAGTGCCCTCACTGACTCTGTAGCCAAAGCAGCAAATATTTACCTTGACCTTCTCTTCCGGCATAGGCAACATCTTACCCCAGAAGCCCTGACTGTCACCGTTCAGAGCTCTGTTGTCTCTATTATTGACTATGGGCTTATCATCTATGGCTCTGCCCCACTACTGCTCTTAGACGCATATCCATCTCCCTCAATAAGGCCTGCCAACTTCTCACTGGATCCCACCACCGCACACATATGTGCAACCTTTATGCACAAACTGGATGGCTTCAACTCACCAATTGGATGAAATCTGCACCATGGTGAAGAAAATAACTATGGGCTTTGCACCCCCTGGAGTTTGTGCACTCCTGCATCCTAGTATTAACCCCTGCTCAACCAGGGGGTCTGAATCACAGTTCCTGCTGGTTTCACATTGTCATACCTCACAAGATAAAAGATCTTTTGCCTACAGGGTGCCCAGCTGGCTAAATGGTCTAAACAGTTACATCTCCTCCACTCCTACACTTGGTGCATTTAGATCAAGGCTATGTCTCTCTCTCACTGACTATAGCTCCTGTGACTGCCTCCACTAGCTAACCCCATGAATATTTCCCTAACCTTATGCAGTTCTCTCTCCTATTAGCTCTTGGTTACCCCTTAGCATGAACTTCCCCATGTTAAGTCTATGACAATGCCTCTGGCTGCGCTTCTCCTATATAGCTCTCTGCCCCTCTACTCTTCCTCTCTCTTGTCCTCTATCCTCTCTGCACCTCATCTGCTATCTCTAGCCTCCAAAACTTGTTTTGTTTCTCAGATGCTTTGTAACTCTGTTTAGCTTACACTTTTGTAACCTTGTCCTATGTGTTGAATTTGTAATCTAACTTACATGTCTTATGTTTTGAATTGTAACCTGACGTGGAACCTTTGTAAAAGAGCCCTGGCTCAAAGGTATTGTAATCCTAGACCTAATAAATAAATAAATAAATAATTCCACCCCTGTTTACATGTCAGACACCTAACCACTGAAAGTTAGCTCCATGGCAGTAAGGCTAGGTACCCTATAAATGTGAAGCCCCTACTGAATGCAAAACACGATACGCAACATGTAAAGTGCATTATGCAATATCTCCACAGCAAATTAATTTTCCAACACCTAAATACCATAATTCACATGTACAAGACATCCCCTCAACACCCTCCACATTTTAATTTAAATGACTAAACCATGTCCAAGATATAACATTTTAAAGTTTGAGATTTTCTTTCTTCAGAGTGACAGAATTCCACACCTGTTTACATTTTACACACCTCATGACTGAAACGTACATCCATGGCATTAAGGCTAGCTACCCTATAAATTTCAAGCCAGTACCATAATGCTAAATGCTAGCCACAAATTGTAAACTGTGCCATGCAATATCTCTGCAACACATCTATTTTCTGACACCTAAACACCATAATTCACATCTACTGGACATCCCATAAACCCCTCCAAATTTCAAGTTAAAAGACCAAACCATTTCCAGGATATTTAATTTTAAATGTTAAAATTGAGCTATCTGGTTCCCTCCAAATCTGGCCATCTAGTCCCTCCCTCACGAAAAAAGATCACAATCAAAGAATCTTGCTTTCAATTGTTGCACAGAAATACATGAAACCACAGCCATGCCTTGATAGAATGAAGCCCCCTGAACAAAACCCATTCTAGTTTGACTTTATAAGTGACCCCAGGGCTGAAAAATTAGATTTTTTCAACTGGCCATCTAGTCACGCCCTCATGATCCAAAATGACAGTCAAATAATTTTTCAATCAAAGAATTTGCAGGCTCATGATCAAAGAATTTGTAGGCTCATGATCAAAGAATAAAAAATGTTAAAACTCAATTTTTACACATAAATACATGAAACCTCAGCCACGACTCGATAGAATGAAGCCCCCTGAGCAAAACCCATCCTAGTTTGTCTTTATAAGTCACCCCTGGGATCAATGATTGCAGTCAAAGAATGTCACGATCAAAGAATTTGCAGGCTCGCGATCAAAGATCGTTACCAAGCCGTGATCAAAGATTTTAAAACTTTAAAACTCTATTTTTGGACATTTTTACAAGAAACCACAGGCATGGCTCGATAGAGGGAAGACCCCTGAGTAAAACCCATCGGAGTTTTACTTCAGAAGTCACCCCTGAGCCGAGATATAAATTTTTTTCCGACTGCATAATGAAAACAAGATGGTGGCCATCGCGATCAAATAATTCCTCATGATCAAAGGTTCTTTGATCATGAACTTGCAAATTCTTTGATTGTGAGGAGGGACCAGATGGCCAAAACCCCATTCTTCTTTCGCAAAATAACCATATAAATTTTCCCAAAGACTTATAATGGGAATTTAAAACTTTAATGCTTTTGAATGGATTAATATTTTTTCACCAAACAAAAAGTTGCATGTTCCATGATACAAGCTCTTTTAATGTGCCAAGTTTCAGAGTGGCACACCACACAACAGCCACGCAGCACCAGGAACAATATCTGAAAAACTGCCCACATAACTGGCGAAAAGTGCATTTTTCAGTGTTTTGGTGTGCAAAAACCGTTTGTCCGACTGAAAAGAAATTTGGCAAATCAATAGATCTACCATTCCCCACAGAGCATACTAAATTTTATGCACATCCATTGAACAGGTTCAAAGTTATTAACACGCAACATTTTGAGTTTAACATAGAAGTGTCTTCATAGCCATAAATACAGGGGTGTGACTGCGCCCCTATAATTTATATGTATCTATATATATGTGTGCGTGTGTGTGTATATATGTGTATATATCTTTATCTATATCTATAGCTATATATATATATATACTGTATATTATGGCAGCACGGTAGTGCTACCATAGTTAGGGTTGAGTACCCCATTTAAGGTTAAATGGTGAAACTTTACTCCTTAATAACTTTTCCACCATTAAAGGGATTTACCTGAAATTTGGCAGGCATGGGGAATAACCATAGATCTTGGGATCTGCCAACTTTTGTACCAGTCAGATATACGGCTGCAGAGTTATTAAGCAACATCCATGCATGCAATTACATTTTTTTGTTCATTGTTTGCTCACCTACAGTTCACACGGTTTGCATGACTGGTCCAAAAACTTCAGGGAATGTGCAGCCAGGGTCCCCAATGTGCCTGTTGAAGATTTTGTGAAAAAATATTGAACAGCTCAAAAGTTATTCAAAAACAATTTTTCCATTATAGTCAATAGGAAAAGTTAACAAAAAGTTCAACAGAGTCTCAAATGCAGTTTTTAGTGTTGCAAATGACCCCTGTAGTGTCATGAGTCAGCCATTCTTTTTCAGTTAGTGGTCACAGAAATGCTTGCCATTAAAATGTGGGACCCTCTAGGGACACAATTCTTTTTGTGTTCACCTAGTCGGACCCTGAGGATGCTAGCCATGTCTTTTTTGGAGGGGTTAAGCACCCCAGAAATATGTTTTTTAAATTTTGGAAAAAGTAGTGTCGCAAAGTAGTGTTGCACTCATGACACTTTCATGATTTCATTTGCGAAAGTGTTGTGATTTGCGACACTATTTTTCAACACTATGCCCAAAATAACAGGAATTCTTTGCCACCCTACTACAAAACAATGATTTGGTCTTTGGGCTGAAATTTGGAGGGAAGAAAGCCAACATCCCACAGATGTTCCTTTTGGTAGTCTGGTGACAAAATATTGCTCGGATGGAAAGTTACTGTGCTCAGAAGTTGGCACTTTTTCCCATACACTAACATTGCGGCATGTGCCGCACCTTTCGGGGCCCATATCTCGGAAACGGTGTGAGATACGGACTTTTTGTCAGAGAAATGCTTAGCCTCCCACTAGGGGCGTAAGTACAAAACTAGTCAGGAAAGTAATAATTAATGTGAAATTTTAATTTTTTTTCTACGTTGTACGGTTCCTGAGATACAAGCAATTTAGTACTCCAACTCCTCATTTTCAGCTCTGAGACCCATTATTATGCATACATTCTTTGTACTCACTGTGTTTCTCTATGCAGCTGTAGGGGAAAACCAGGGTGTGCACTCCAGTTACTGTTACACGTAGCTTTTCCACTTGCGTTTCAGTACCCGTTTGCATTAGTGTTCCTGTGCCACCATGTGCATTATCCTTTGCAGTTCTGTTTGCACTTGCATTTGTGTTACTCTTACCATTTGTGTCTACAGTACTGTTTCTGTTTGTGTTTCACTTTGTGTCACAATGCCATTTGCATTTGCTGTCACCCTTCCATTTGCGTTCGCATTTCTCTTTCGTTTTGCGTCATTGTTGTTGTTACCATTACCATTTGAGTTTCCAATTGCATTCCTGTGCATGTTAAGTTGTGCATTTTCGTATGCGCTTGTGTTTGTGTTTCTGTTTCCTTTGGCATTATCGTTGCTGTTACTGTTACCATTTGCATTTCCAATTGTGGTACCATGACCGCGTGCATTATGGTTTGCTTTTCCATATGTGCTTGCATTTACATTTCTGTTTTTGTTTCCTTTGGCGTTATTGTTGCTGTTACTGTTACCATTAGCATTTACAATTGCAGTACCATGACCGTGTGCATTATGGTTTGCATTTCTGTACACACTTGTATTTCTGTTTCTGTTTCCTTTGGCATTATTGTTGCTGTTACTGTTACCATTTGCGTTTACAATTGCGGTACCATGACCGTGCGGGTAATGGTTTGCATTTCTATACGCGCTTGCTTTCATTTTTCCATTTCTGTTTCCTTTGGCATTATTTTAGCTGTTACCATTACCATTTGCATTTCCAGTTTGGTACTGTGACCATGCACATCATGGTTTGCGTTTCCATACATGCTTGTGTTTGCCTTTCCATTTCTGTTTCCTTTGGCATTATTGTTGCTGTAACAGTTAACATTTGCATTTACAATAGCAGTACTGTGACCATGTTCGTTACCAGTTGAGTTTCCATATGTGCTTGGTCTCCATTTGCTTCACTGTTCACTTTGGCGTCACTTTGTGCTTGCGTTTCTATTAACATTTGTATTACCATTTATGTTTGCGTCACCATGTGCATAACCGTTAGCGCTTGCGTTTGCATTGCAGTTACCATTACTATGTCATAAGACATCACGTGGTGGGAGCGTGGAGCCCGAAGGGCCCGCACTCCCACCACCACATTCTATTCACTATTTATAGTCCTTATTCTCAAAAAGAAGGAAAATTCATGTCAAAAAACTCCATTTAATGCATCAGTTAGGGTTGTTCCACAGCGACAAAAGTGAGGAAATTCAATGTTAGGGTTTCCACCCCCTTGCACACCACCCCATGCCCACCAACAGGCATTGGGGTGTGTGTTATCACCACCCCACCACACACCCACACTTTGCATCTCTTTCCACAGACTGACAGAGTTCTAGGTGTAATATTAGGGGTCATGAGGCCCAAATCTTACCCCATTCCACATGTGGAGCACATTGATATGCTACAGTAAAGGAGAATGGGGTGAGAATTAGGCCTCATGACCCCAATGACACACCCCGGAGTCTGTCAGTCTGTGGAGGATCGGAACAGGGTGTGTGAGTGGGGAGTTAGGGGTTCAACCCTAATGTCCCATTTCCTGACTTTTTTGCTTTAACCCTAAATGATGCATTAACGCAGTTTTTTTGCACATGATTTCCTCCCTTCTTTTTTGAGAAAGTGTAATATATGTAGTAAAAAACACGTATTGGTGGGAACGCAGGGCCAAGTGGGCTCTGCACTCCCACCAAGTTGCCAGTTTTTGCATAACAATATGCATCTGGGCCCATGATCCCACTTAAGCAAAGTCACGGAGCCATGCAACAGCCCTATAGGGCACCAAACCATTGTAACATGAATTTGTGTATATCTCATGAACCGTAAGAGCTAGAAAAAAAATTATAGCATCATTGTAATCGAGACAGTGAGTACTGCATGAAACATCAGAAGGACCGCACCTACATCTCAAATCATTTCTGAGATATGGGCACCGATCAGCACTAGACAGGCACTCTTTGAACCCTTGTTACTGTAATTTCACAATATCTTATGAACCGTACAAGGTATGGAAAAAATCCCACTGCAGGCTTACTCTGCAATTTCAAATCTTTTTTCTGCAGCACAGATCACCTGGAGGTGGTCTGAGCTGCAGTAGCAAAAAGTCTGTATCTCCCTTCGTTTCCGAGATAACGGCACTGAAAGTCATGACACAGACCGTAATGTAATCCTATGAGGAAAAGGACAACTTTGTCATGGAATAACTCTGCAACCAATTAATTCCCCAACAGCTAAACAACATAATTGACATCAGTAGGGCATCCCCTCAAAACCTTGAAAACCTTATGTAAAAAGACCAAAGCAATGCACTGTAATCCTGTGGGGAAAAAGTCAACTTTATCATGGAATATCTGTGCAACCAATTAATTTTCCAACACCTAAATAAGCTAAGTCACAGCTCTAGGACATCCCCTCAAACCCCTGAAAATTTCAACTAAACAGACCATACCGTGTAAGAGTTATTTAATTCTTTGTCCACGAGGCTGCAAACTAATCATCCATGATCGCGGCCGAAAATTCTTCTTTCGCAAAGCATACATATACATTTTCCCATTGACTTATAATGGGAACTTCAAAATTTAGTAACTTTTGAATGGATTAAGATTTTTTTTTTCACCAAATAAAAAGTGGCATGTTCCTTGACCCAAGCACTTTCAATCTCCCAAGCTTTGGACTGGCAGACAATGTGTCGGCCGCACAGCACCACAGAAAAATACTGTGCAAAAATGGCAAAAAAATACATTTTTTGGTGCTTTGCTGCTCATAAACTATATGTCCAACTGAAACACAACTTGGCAAATCAAGAGATCTACCATCCCATTCTGTGCATACCAAATTTCATGCTAATCCATTGAACGGTTGCAAAATTATTAACGTGCAGAATTTGACGTTTAACATTAAAGTGCCTACTCAACCCTAAAGATAGGGGCGCAACCGTGCCCCTATAATATGTATGTGCATATATATATATATATATATATATATATATATATATATACATAAAACAGTGGTATCACAGATCATACCTCATAGTTTAAGTGAGAACTATATTTTATAACAGGAGCTCCATGAGAATAATGATGATAGAAAAAGTATATAAATTTACAGTACTTGTACAAAATTGGGGGAGGGGATTTTGGGGGGAAGGGAGGGGGGAAAAGGGTTTTGGAAAGAGGATCCATATTAATTCTACTTTTTACTATCTGTGGGACCATCATTTCATAAGAATACTTTAACAGTTTCAATATATTTTCCGAAACAGAGATACATTTCAATAAATTCATGTTTGTTATGTACATGTAAGCCCCACCTTACATTGTGTATGGTATCCAGATGGTAAAAAGGTGGGAGGGGAGAAGTTCACAACACAAGCAACCATAGTCCAAAGGATTAAAACACTGGTACCTGTACTGGTGGCAATGGCAAGTCGAGAATCATTGGACAAATTGTTATTGAGGCATATAAACTTAACTTACCACAGTACCTATTAGATGTATTTTCTATTAGGTAAACCAAACTTAACTTGAGGTCTACCTCTGGCCTAGAATTTGATGTTCCTAGATGTAACTCTAACATGGGCAGATCTGCTATTTGGATCAAGGAGCCTGTAGTATGGAATTTTTTACCCATTTCTTTACGTCAAAACAACCAGGTAATTCATTTGGGTAGTATAAAACAGTGATATATAACCAAGTCAGATGGAACATTAACTTACTGTATAGATGTACTTATCTAGCAGAGACCCTTTCTCATATTGTTTAGTGACTGTATTTGTATATAGTGTTTAATTTTTAATAATGTTGTATGTGCAAAAATGATTTTGTATAACGTATTTAATGTTATTTATATAATGTTGTATGTGTAATAACGTATGTTTTTTTTATTTTTTGGAAAAATGGACCTTCTTTGAAATGAGCTTTGCTCAATGGAGTATGTAACAACTATTCCAATTCATGAAATTTGAATAAAATTTTAAACAACAAACAACACCAACAGGCAGTACTGTACCAAATTTTCTTGTGCTGAGACTTGGAGATGTAGTTGACATGATGTTTGAAAGACATCATTGTCTAGGTAAAGTCCAAGATATTTCAGTGATGCTCCCACCTCAGTAGGGATGCTAATGGAAGTTGCCACTGATAGCAGGTGTTGCTTGCAAGTACCCAGGTGCTTGAGGCCAAACAGAACAGTTTTTTTTAGCGTTTAGTACTAGTCTGTTGTGGATAAACCAGTTTTTAAGTTCCCAAAGATCAGTGGCTGGAAGACTACTTGTATGTGCTACATCAGCAGAACATTGATACAGCATAGCATCGTCCATGTACAGTAACACATTAGCTCCACTACAGATTTTGAGCAAATCATTAATAAATATAGAGAACAACAACAGACCCAAAATGGAGTCTTAGGCGACAATGTCTGTTAAGGACTTCTGCACAGATTGAGCATCTTTCTACCTGACCTACTGTACTGGAATGTCTTAGCAATGTAATTTGAGAACCATTGGCTGGAAAGGCTATTGAGGCCAAAGTGTTTTAGTTTAACTATCAGGAGGCTATGATCCACCAGGGCAAAAGCATTAGTGAGGTTTATAAATACAGCCCATTTAGATTAAGAAATACAAAACCACACATACCCCCATAATGCAAAGCATCATGGGCTGTATATGCAAATCACCACAAAATATTGTGCTGGTTCAACTTTAAGCCCTTCAGATTGCTATTTCTCCATGGCTCCTAGTATGTTTGATGACAGCTTAACCAGTGCTGTGTCAGTGCGATGTTTTTTTTTTCTAAAGCCATGCTGCTGTCTGTGAGCAGATGATGTTGTTCCTGGTTGTCTTGTAACTGATTGTAGACTAAATATTTTCAAGAATTTTGGATAGGGAACATGGCAAAGATATTGGGTGGTAGATCTCAATAGGTCTTCTGGGACCCCACCTTTTGTATTGCAACTACAAGGGCCGATTTCCAACTTTTGAGGACTCTCCCTGACTCTTATCTACTGACTTGGCTTGGGGGGTGGCCTGGGGGATCTAAATCTGTTGAGGTCAGTAAAAAGTTACTGATGGCATTAGCCATTGCCATTGGGTCTTGGTGCATGTTACTGTCAGCTATAATATAACAGTCAACAGAGGTGGATCAGTCTTTGAGAAAGGCAATAATCTTAAGATTAGACAGGGTTTTTAGCCTGAAGGATATGAAGGTACTTTTGGTTGGCAGTTTTTAGGTCCCTTTTACATGCATTTCTGAGGGTCCTGTATGCTGTATGTTCTAGTCATATGTGAGACCAGACTTCTTGTAAATCCTCCAAGCATTTTCACTCATCTTCATGCACTTCTGGAGGGTGTGGTCAAGACACTTAGAATGATGACCTTTAACTCTCATTTGCTTATGAGGCACATTTGCATTGACAGCAGAAATTAAAATACTAGCAAAGAAATGCAGGGTTGAGTCCACATCTGGAAGGGCTCTAATAGTGGCCCAATTGATGTCAGGCAGGGTGATCAGAAAGGTACTTACATTAAATTTGGAGTAGCCCTTGGCCATGAAGACCCTGGGTGGAGGTCTAGGACTGGCATGGTCCACACACAGAAAATAGGACCATGATTTCTTAGGGAGTCTGCATAGAAACATTCCAATTACCACATGTAACTCAGGCATTTTTAGGTATTTTTGCACCAAATTTTCAATATGGCCTTTTCAGGACCCTACCTCATGAACAGTGGCACTGTGATTTTGCTATTCCATTCTGAAAATTGATTTTGCACAGCAATCACTCCAATCTGAGCCACAGATGTGAAAACATATTCTGGGCAGGGTGTGAAAAATGACAGCTGTACTGTTCACGAGGAGGTGTGAAAAATGGCAATGTTGAAAATCTGGAGTGCAAATATTAGAAATTGGCAGTTACGAATGTGTGTAGAATCTACACAATTCATGCTCATAATGCAGTCATTTTTGGGATTTCTTGCACCAGATTTACATCATGGGGTTCTTGGGACCCCACCTCATGAACATTGGCACTGTCATTTCATTAATTAGTCCCAAAAGGTGAGTCCATGCAGTGACTGTGAAATCACCTTTCAGGACAGAGTAATGAAATGACAGTGCATGTGTTCATGAGGTGGGGTCCAAAGAACCCCATGTTGAAAATTTGCTATCAAAATTCCTAGAAATGGCTGAGATATCAACATAAATTGAAAGCCACATCGACAGCCATTATACAGCTCTTACCTTGATTCCTCAGTTCACAGTTTTCAGCTTTGAATAGTGCAGATATGTCCCAGTCCAGAGAAGATCAAAGCCACCAACTAAGGAGGGAAAGTATGGGATAAGGGGGGTAAGAGGAGGTGGGTGAACAGCAGGATGGTCAGGATGGTGGAGGGGTACAGGGAAATGGTGAGGGACCATTTTCTTTTTTTCAGGGCCCAAATAAAAAGATGTCAGGGGGACTGTTTTCCTTTTTTCAGAAACAAAAAAAAACATTTTGGGACACTGGGGGTGGGCTCTCCAGTGTCTCATACCACAAGGGGATTGAGGGGATAAAGGCCAACATGGGGATTGGGCCCCCCAATGTCAGCAGATTCTAAAACTAATGGGCTGTGGGGTGGGGTTATCTGACACTGGGGGTGGGCATTCCAGTGTCAAAAATATTTAACTATTTTGGCACACTGAGGGTGGGCTTCCCAGTACGCCAAAATATTTAACTATTTTGGCACACTGGGGGTGGGTTCCCCAGTGTGCCACATGAGTGAAGGGGGGAAGGATAAATACCAACTTGAGGATTGGGCACCCCAATGTCAGCAGATTCGAAAAACAATGGGCTGCAGGGTGGGGGTTATCCGACACCCGGGGTGGGCATCCCAGTGTCAGAAAAATTTAACTATTTTGGTACACTGGAGTGAAAGGGGGAATAAATGCCAACACAGAGATTGGGCACCCTGATGTTGGCAAAGCACCCTGGGGCAAGTTACAACATTTTGTTTTCTCCCCTCGCTATGCGAGAAAAAATGGCAGTTGATGAAAAGGGATTTACCTCATGAAAAGGGATTTTGTGAGATTTCCAAATCCCTTTTCACAATCTCTGTTCACCAGCCATTCACGACGAGGAATCCTTGATCAAAACTGTGCGTCTATCCCAAAGATTGAACTGAGCACGCTCAGAACCCCAAATTTCAAAATTTAATAACATTGGAATGGATTAATATTTTTTCATCAAACCAATGGATTGTTCCTTAGAATAACCTCTTTCTACCCTGAACATTTCAGGCCAAAATTCCAAATGTTGTTCGCACAGCGCAATTTCGAAAAATGACACTGACATTTGCCACAAAAAGTGAAAAATATGTTTTTTGATGCTTTGCTGCACAAAACCTGCAAATCTGTTTGAAATACAACTCAGCTAATCAAGAGATCTACCACCTGAGACTGTGTATTCCAAATTTTATGCAAATCCATAGAGTGGTTGCAAAGTTATTAAAGAGCAAAATTTGGGGTTTAGCATTAAACTGCCTACTCAACCCAAATTATAAGGCCATGACTGCACCCTTATAAGATATATTTATATACATATACATATATATATATGTGTGTGTGTGTGTGTGTGTGTGTGTTATATATATGTATATATATAAATATATATATCTTTATCTATATATATATATATATATATCTATCTACATATATATATATATATATATATATATATATATATATATATATATCTATATATATATATATGTAGATATATATTCTGAGATTACCTAGAAATACATCGGACAATCTCACCGTCACAGCACGGCTTCAGGGCCAAGCATGGGACGGACACTGCGCTAACTAAATTCTCAGCAGAAGTACTGAGCAATAATGACGGAGGGGTCAGCACAGGGGTGGTCTTCATTGACCTATCTAAAGCATTCGACTTGGTAAACCACAACCTCCTACTACAAAAAATGCGCTCACTTGGCCTTGACACCCACTCACTGGGATGGTTCAAGAGTTATCTCTCTGGGCGCACCCAGAGGGTTAAGTGGGAGGATAAAGTCTCCAAGCTAGCTCCACTCAAAGAAGGGGTACCTCAAGGGTCACTCCTCAGCCCCCTTCTCTTTACACTGTTCATAAATGATCTGCATAAACACTGCGGGAGTAGCAGGGCCATCCAGTACGTGGATGATGAGGTCATTTACAGAGCTTCCCCTAATTTACCAGAGTTGGAGACAGCCCTCCAAGAAGACATCCATCAGATGGAGGACTGGCTCACTCTGAACAAAATGGTTTTAAACACCAACAAAACGAAGGTAATGCTCTTTGGCCCTAGATCCCTGGGAACTGAGAGGTCACATCTCCTACAACTCCAGTCCAGTGGGTGTAAAACTTGAGGTGGTCACCTCTACCAAATACCTTGGCCTTACCCTGGACCAAGGCTTCACACTAAAAAATCACATAGACCAACTCACCAAAGCCATCCATGGGAAACTTGGAATCCTCTATAGACTAAAGGACCAGATTATCCCGGAAGCTAGGGTAGCCATTGCCACTAGTGTACTCCTCCCAAAGCTCACATACGCGGCCCCGATTCTTCAGGGCATGGCCACGACAGAGTTAGGAAGGCTGCAGACCTTGTACAATAAGATAGTCTGTTTTGCCACCATGTCACACCCGAGGACTCACCACTGTGAGGCCCAATCCAGGCTCAGGTGGCCGTCTCTGGAAGCTCGCCTCCCACCCAACCCTCTGCCTTACATTCAAGCTACTGGGTCCCTCACCTCCCCCCAGCCTGAATGGTCTCGTCAGGGTGAAACCCAACCCACGGTGCCTGCGCTCTTCAGGCCAAACTCTCCTCATGGTTCCCAAGACTAGGACTAAAGCTGAGTCTAGATCCTTTGCGTACACTGCCCCTTCCATCTGGAACAACCTCCCCTTGGAGGTACGGGAGGCCGAGTCCGTCACCAGCTTCCGGAAAAAGCTTAAGGGACACCTGCTCAACAGGAGCATATGTCTTTGCCACAGTACCTGACCTTGTACAGCCACCCTGGTAGCTCAACAGACCCTGCCAACCTCGCCATCCTGGCAGCATAACGGTCCTCCCCCTAAAGCTGGGGTGCACTTATGTCCCAACTTATCCCCCTTCCAATTTGCCCACACAGAAGCTAACCCTAGGTCTTTAGCTACTGCTCACCATTCCAGAGCACTTTTAATCTAATCACTAACTTGCGATGTATAATGGTCTCATTATGTGTAACCTCTATGTCCTCACAGCCTACATGTCTTCCACTACCTGCTGCCCGTAAACATATGTATTCTTACTGTTAAAAAACTTTTCAAATCTCCTGACTGTACTGATCTGTTACCTGTAAGTTGTTGTTTCACCCGGGTCACCCTGAAAAAGGGACCTCCGGGGCTCAGCGGGCCTACCCGGTCATCAAAATTCAATAAATCAATAAATAAATAATATATATATATTATATATACTGTATATATATATATATATATATATATACACACAGTATATGAGATACATGATAGGCAACAGTGGGATATGGAAATATTCTCACTCCTGCAGAGTGAGCTGTGTATTCTCACGAGTGCTAAAGGCATGAGTGAAAATACATAGCTCATGAGGCAGGAGTGAGAATATTTTCCATATCCCATGATCTGCCTATCATGTGAGCAATTTATACATTAGGGGGTGAGAGCTTTAGGAAAAAATTTTCCTGATTCTGTGTGTTTCCTTCTCATTCTGTGTGTGTGTGTGTGTGTGTGTGTGTGTGTGTGTGTGTGTGTGTGTATGTGTGTGCGTTCTGAATGGACTGGGAGTGACAAACATAGCTGACAGTGTTTTGCAAAGCTAATTGAGTGAGTCAGAGGCTCACTGAGAAAGACAAATTGCTGCAGGTAGCACTGAGAAACAGAAAGTGCTTTGTAAAAGAGTTTCATTTAGAATTCAGGTTACTTTGAATCTGAGATCAGCACAGTAATGGGCTAGGAAAGTCAGAAATACAATGGGACACAGGTGACAGTCATTTGCAAAGCTAATTGAGTAAGTTGCAGCTTCAGTGGGAAAGAGATAAGAGAAAACTTAAGGAGGCAGTATAGCACAGTGTTTTAAGGCTCTGAGCTGCAAAATTGGAGACTTGGGTTTGAATCCCACAGTCCCCACTTGCATACTGTGTGATTCTGAGCAAATCACTTTACTTTCTTGTGCTCCCAGGCTGCACCTGTAAACAAGCTTTCAGCTTAGTGTGTCTCTTTCATGGTAAAAACAAAGGTAAAAGATAAAGTGTTTTCAGAAGTAGTTTCCTTTAAAGTGCAGTTATTCTCTCTCTGGTGACATCAGCAGAGTGTGGATAAATGTCATCTTCAGGATTTATTCTCACTGCAGTGGAAATAACACAGGATATCCTACTGAGAAAGCTCTCAACCCTGTGGTATAAATATATATACTGATGAGTCCTGGTAGGATGAAACACGAGTCTATGTCATCTGTTAGCACCCTTTGCAAACTGTGTGAGAGGCCTTTCGGCACCATGCAATTCTGATTAAAGTTGAACCAGCATAATATTCTGTGGTGATTTGCATATGCAGTCCATGATGCTTTGCACTGTGTGGGCATGTGTGATTTTGTATTTCCTTTATATATATATATATATATATGAAAACAGTGGGACATATCAATACCCAAAATTTCTATACATAATAAATAGGATATCATAATCATATCTCAAAGTTTAAGTGATAACTATATTTTATAATAGGAGCCCCATTAGAAATAATGATGATAGAAAAAGTATAAACTTACTCAAACAAAAGGTGGGGTGTTTTTCAGAGGGAGGGAGGAGGGAAAAAGGGTTTGGAAAGAGGGTCCATATTAATTCTACTTATTATTATCTTTGGCGCCATCATTTCATAAGAATACTTTGACAGTTTCAATAAATTTTCCCAAACAGAGTTACAGTTCAATAAATCCATGTTTATTATATACACGTAAGCCCCTCCTTCCATTGTCTAAGGGTATCCAGAGGGTAGAGATGCAGAGAATTAAAAATCTGCTGGTGAAGTGAATGCGAAGTGGCCACTTCGTGTTGGCACTTCTCTACTCGGAGTGCTGCATAGGAAAAGCTCACTTTGCCTTGTAATTATTACTTCACGTTGTCATTCCGCCTTAAACGCAAAGTAAGGCAGAGTGACAACAATATTGGCTGCATCCCTCCCACACAGTCACCAGAATGAATGCACATCCCCAATGTGCTACTGTCTTGTGTCCAGAAAGCTCCACTGTGCTGATGAAGTGAAATGAGAGTGTAACAAGAAATGAAAAGTCTCCCAGAATTAATGGTGCATTCAGTCATGCACACAGTGGTCAGGTCACACACCGAGTCACCAGAAATAATGTGCATCCCCAAAATGCTACTGTCTTGTGTCCAGAAAATTCCCCAGTGCTGACGAAGTGAAATGAGAGCGTAACAAGAAATGCAGTCTCTCAGAATTAATGGTGCCATGCAAACGCACAGACAGATTAAGATTGCACTGCACACCCAAGGGATACATATGAAAAGGCACAACAACACCAAACCAGTGCTCACAAGTCACAAATCCAAAACTGGAAAGGAATACATTTTGCCAGTTGGGGGATTAGTGCACAGCAGTAACAATCCACTACCAGTAAAGATACCACAAAGCAGTATAAAAAATGAATGCAGGTGCAGTGGATAGCAGGTTCACACTACTGCAATTACACTGTAACACAACAAAAGGTGTCTGACTTAATGGCACACATCTCACACACACTCACACACACACTCAAGTAATGTGTAGCAAATAGAAAACCTTTAGTAATATAACCAAATATTTTAAACAGACAAATTGTACACTGCTGCAACACAACAATCAGCAAACAATTTCAAGAATTACTGAAAATATTACTGTGTGTACATTAACACAGTTATACAAGAAAAATATACCCAAAACAGAAAGACTGCCTTTTTCTCCCAGTTAATCTACCTACACCACAAGTACGCCCCTCCCCCAAAGCACACTTCGCAATACACAGACTGACTGTTCTAAATTAACATTCGAAATCCACACACAACAATAAACACTCAATGCTATGAGCACAGAAGGGTTTCCTATAATAGATGTACTAAATTTTGAGCAAAATATATTAGCCAGTTTTTAAAGGCTTTAAATAGCACAGCTCTGAGAAAAAACTGTCTCCAGCTACCACTGCACACACATTATCCAGGCCATAACTGAGGCTGTGCCGAACAATCTACAGCCCATGTGACCTGCAGTCCCATGAATAACTGCAGAATTTCATTTGGAGCTCAATTACAGGGTGAAGTGAGGTGAATTACATTGATTTCAATGTACTTCACCTTAAAATTGGTGGAGAAATGGTTTGGGGAAAACGGAATAACGCAAAGCCATTGGTTTCAAAGGACTTCACGTTCCTCATTATGAAGCGAAGTACTCTGCTTCACATTGTGGAGTTCTCCATGGATTCTGCGTTACTCAGTGAATTACTTCAAGGAGCAAATTGGGGTAATTTTGCCCACCACTATTTATAGTACTGTAACTCACATGCTGTACGGGAAGGAACGTGAATGCCTATGGCTGTACTTCCCCGATGAGCTGTAACACAAAACTCCCTGACTTAAAAATGCTTATTAATGAGTACAATGGTAGCATGCTGAAGCCTGGAGAGATACTACAAAACATGCCTACAATACATCCAAGTAACTAGTAAAAAAATGAATGTTATGATTTGTGACGTGATTGTGAATCATGATCTGTGACTGCATTTGTGACTGTGATGATGAAGAATGTGATTCAGTGTCAACAGTGTGAGATAACCAATATGGAACTGCATTGGGAATGCAAATGCCTACTGCTGTACTTCCCCGATGCGCTGTAGCACAAACTCCTCGACTTAAAAACACTCATCAGTGAGTACAATGGCTGGGTGGTGAAGCCTGGAGAGATACTACAAAACATGCTTACAATACATCCAAGTAACTAGTCAAAACATTTGTGTTGTGATTCGTGATGTGATCGTGAATCATGATTTGTGACTGCATTTGTGACCGTGATGATGAAGAACATGATTTGCATCATGAGTGACTCCTGATGATGGTCCTGACTTAAAAATGCATATTAATGAGTACAATGTTCATGCAGAATTATGCACCACACCTGTCCAGTACTCTGAAGAGAAGCCAAAGAAACAACTGTGACTTAAGTTACAGATGGAGATTGGGCCCTAAAGATATGCACATGCACAGATAGATTAAGATTGCGCTGCACATTGAAGAGATGCAGACGCAAAGGCACCACACCTATACAGTCCCCACCATCAGAAATTCAAATCTGGAAAAGAATACCTTTGCCGGTTGGGGTGGGCCACGGGAGGGGGAGGGCAGTGTACTGCACTGCTGCAGTAACAGTCACTAGTACTAGTACCAGTAAAGATACCACAATGAAATACAAAAATCACACAGCTGCAGTGGATAGCAGGTTCACATTGCTGAAATTATTACGTGGCACAATAAAAGGTGTCTGATTTGATGACATGCATCATACACATATTCACACACACATTAAGTAATGCATAACAAATTGAAAACTTCAGTAATATAACCACATATTTTGAAAAAAATTAAAATTATACACTGCTGCACTACAACAATCAACAAAAATGGGAAGAATTATTGAAAATATTACTGTGTGTATATTAACACAGTTATACAAGAAAAATATCACCAAAACAGAAAGCACTCTTTTTCTCCAAGTTAATCTACCTATACCACAGATACGCCCCTCTGCCAAAGCACACTTCCACTGTCTCTCAGTAGACAGACTGAATGTTTTACATTAACATTCAAATTCCACACACAAACAATAAACACTTGATGATATGAGCATGGAGGGCTTCCTATAATCGATGAACTAAAGTTTCAGCAAAAAAATGACTCAAAAACGCTTTTTTAACAGCTTTTAGAAGGTTTGAATCACAGAGGGCTCTCAGAGCAGATTGTCTCCTACAGCTTCCTACACACACTACCCCAAACTGAGGCTGTGCAGAACAATCTAGAGCCCATGTGACCTGAAATCTCATGAATCACTGTAAAATTTGCCTTTGGAGCTTAAAAACAAGGCGAAGTGAGGCCAAGTACATTGTTTTCAATGTACTCATTTAAGAATAGGTGAAGTAGTGGTTTGGGAATGCAGAGTAATGTAAAGTCATTGTTTTCATTGGACTTAGGTGTTTGCCACTATAGCACGAAGTACTCAACCCGCATTCACGAGCACTCCAGCGTCGCCTTCCTCCGTGAATCACTTCACAGAGCGGAATTAGCCACTACCATCTCTACTAGGGGGTAAAAAGGTGGGAGGGGGCATTTCACAACACAAGCAACCATAGTTCAATGGATTAGAACAGAACTAGCTCATTGCCTGGTTCATTGATGGTAGCAACTGGAAGTCACTGGAACAAGGGGACACAGTCTGGTGCTGGGTTGTTCCACGAGGCTGCAGGGGGGAATATTGGTTAGCAGGAAAAACATGCACAGTCACATTGATCAAGTTCATTGTCCACCCCAGAATCAAATACAAAATGATTTCATACAATTTTGAAACAGTAAACAACTGCTCCATGGAGTGTGGGGCAATTGCATACGGTAGGTTTCCTTCATAGACATAGCTGGAAAATCTACTGCAACAGTCTTTTGATCTAACAGACTACTTCATTTCATGCAGATCCCCCTTAAGCCATGAGGGCTAGATTCCTGGTAGTTTTTCTAGGGGCCAAAGGGCCACCAATTGAGGTAGCTTGGTACAGATACACTCTATCCTCATATATCCCATTCTTTACCTTTATTTTCCAGAAGCTACTCTTCCTTTCCATCAGACTTTCTTTTATCCGTTCCATTCCTATACCTTTACCAAGGGCTCACGACAGCATGAGATGTTTCTACTGTTCCAAACCCCTTGACTGTTTCCATTTCCTTCCCATCTGCCTGGTTGCACTCCCTCTCCACCCGGGGGCTAATACGTATGGAGCAAACTCTTTGTTTTTTCTTCCAAATGGTCTTAATTCAGTAATTTTCATTTGATGTTCTCATAGCAAGAACTAAACCACCAGAACTCTATCAGACATCCATTAGCTGAGGCCTCGGCTGGCAGCTGGGCCTTATGCTGGGGGGGTTGGGTACCCCCAGCCTTGATCCCAGTAACTCCTGTCAAGCTCTTCCCCTGCAGTGATTCCAACCACTGAACTGACTCATCATGGGGACCACTGCCAGTGACACACCAGATCATCCTATGACCTTGTGGCTACCCCGCTGAGGTCCCAAACATCACTGCCCCAAATGGACTTTTCCACCTTCATAACTGTCTCACACTAGGGGTCCAAACTCTGCAGCAACCTCCAGCCTGAAAATTAGGGGTAACACTGCACTGTTACACTCTCAACTTCTTGGGCTGCCACTTCCGAGCCATGACCCAGGCCCAACTGCCATAGCAGGCCTGCCCACAGGAAACCATCCAACCCACATCTGAACTCACCCATGGGCAATCTTTCTTTAAAGTGCAATAGTAAGGTTCCCCAAATGCCTTTTTCACATAGTATGCCATTGCCAGCCATGCTTCAGATGTTGCAGCTGCAACTTGTTTTGTAAAAAAATCTATCATAGTAATTCTTTTTATATTTGACCATCATTTTGTCCTCCAGTTTTCTGTGTATGGCCTCACCCCCATAATGATGTCATACCAGGGAGCTGTCAATGTTTTACATTCAGCAACAAGGAATTCTGAGTAATGCATAACATTGACTTAAATGTGCCTTACTCAGAAGTACAGTCCAATATGTTGATAGTGGTGAACACTTATATGTAAATGTTCATAGCAAGGCATTGTGGACAAAATAAAAAACTGTTTTCCAATTTCCTTACTGTGAGATGCTGTCTCACAGTTCTGTAGTGGTGTCAACAATAAAAGCTTTTGTGTGTTTATTTTCACAACAATGCATTGTGCATACCGTATCTAGCTCCAAGACTTCTATACTGAGAGATGTGGTCTCCTATTTCTGCAGCGAGCACAGAAATATAATAGCCTGTATACCATTTTATACTGTGAGGTATTGTGGGTAGCTGATTTGTCTATATAAAACTAAAAAGCGACACTGTCCCTTTAATAAATTTGTTTCCATGGTATGATGTCACAGTTGAGTGTTGCAGCACTGAGGAAAAAAGGTCAGGTTATGCAAATGAAGCACAGCACCAAAATAAAAGGATTTTTTGTCATGGAAAACAGACTATTTGGCAGTTTGAATGGTAAAAAACTGATTCACAACACCTACAGCTTGCTGTTCCCATTTGTTATGGCAAACATTGGTGAGTACCTTTAAGCTTTAGGCCCCATCGGTGCTTACCCTACCAAGATGCCAAAGTTCACTTGGTGGGCCTCCATTTTTCTTTCTTCTCTCTCCAGACTCCAGCTCCCAATGCAGCAACAGGCCCCTTTACTTTGCTCCAGTTACTCCCCACTTTCTGCCAACCTGAACTGTTGCTTTCCATCTCAAGGGTGGAGGGCCAGGGCAGCAAGCAGACCACCCCAGCCCTGAGGTGGCCCTCCAGCTGAATTTGAGGGCTGACCCCCTGCCTTCTCTCTTCGGGTCTCCCCTTGGAGCTCATTCCCCAATGGCACCAAAAACCTTTCCTTTTCTTTTATACTGTCAAAGGAGGGGCCCCCAGCTGGCAGCAAGCAGGCCCTACCTCCCAGACTCACAGGCACCAACATTCCAGATTTCTCCCTAATAAACTGAGCCTCAAAAAGTTAGTAAGTACCCAGAGACTACTCACATACAATTCAATATTTAGGATAGCTGTCATATATATATACAAGTACAGTTGAATCAGGTCTGTTTATGTATTTCTTAAAAATAGAGAAATATCAATACCATCATTCAGGCCTGGATGATATAGTCCCCCAAATTCATAAATCTAAAATGCTTCCCTCTTGCATAAAACAAAAACAAAGTCCCCACCTCTAGGACCCAATGTAACTTTTTATATTTCCTGGAATTTAAACTGATGACTCCCATTTCCCCCATTTTCAGCTACGTGCAATGAAAGTGCATTATGTTAATCTGCCAATCTAATACAACTCGAATGTTCACCTATTTGATTTTTAAAGAGGTGTCTAGTTTTACCCACATAAAATGAAAAACAGCTACAGGTAGCAAGATAAACCACACCACTTGTGTTACAATTAATGAATTGTCTAACATTGAATGTTTGGTTATTTTTAACTGAGCTGAACTCTTTGGTTTTAACAAAGTGGGGACAATAAACTCATATTCCACAGGTAAAGCACCCTGTTGGTTTTGTTGAAAGCCACTGATGAATTCTCAACTTATCCATAGGTAGAAAACAATGTACCAACCTATGTCTAATATTGGCTCCCCGTCTGTAAGTTACCCTAGGTGGGACGAAGTAAGCAAAATTCACTTTGCGGAGTAATCTGCAAAATTCCACCCATTTCACAGAGTGAAATGTGAAATTTCACTCACGGAATTCGGAAATGCGGAAAAATTTTGTGAATGTCTTTGCCAGGCAAATTTGGCCACTTCGCTGGCAAAATTTAAATTCGCTGCATCCCTATCGATCAGCAACTACAGACAATGCTGGTTCCACTGCCAAAATGTGCCAACATTTATTGAGACTATCCCTGATGATATGACCTTTGACACTAAACTGAGTTGTGAACATAACTTGGCCACTTAAGGGCTCTCTAGTAGTTTTGTATGTTAAAAGATCTGTTCTAGTCATATTATCTACCTGATCTTGATCCTGTTAATAAGTCCCCCATTATAACCTCTGTTCAAAAAATGCTGATTTAGTTCATGGCTTCTCTGGATATAGGCTTCAGGTCTGGAACAATTTGTTTTAACCTTCATGAACTGTGATTTGGGGATGTTGCCAGTGGTGTGGCATGGGTAGCAACTGCTAGCCGTAAGTAAGCTATTACAATCTGTAGCTTTTCTATACAGATCAGTTTCAATGGTGCCCTCCAGCATCCTGAAGATGTCCAAATCCCAAAAATATATATATGCTTGGACGCCTCAAGATATGCCACAAATTTGAGTAATTCTGTTGGACTCCCCGCCACACCATCAGCATGTCATCAGTAAAATGCTGCCAAAGGTGTACCTTTTCAAAAAAGGGTGGACATTTTCATTGTAGATTGGTTGCATTTCTCACAACCCCAGGTAAATGTTGACATACGTGGGGCAAAAGTGGCCCCCCCTCACTGTCCTCTTTACCTGGAGAAAATGTTGGCATTGAAACATTAAAACATTCATTGTCAAAATGAATTGGAATAATTTACAAAGGAAATCTACAAAAGGAAAAGAATAGTTTGAAGCTGTTTCCATCCAAATTAGTAGTGCTTCCAACCACCAGAATGTGGCACATTTGTACAGAGGGACTGGATGTCAAGACTCAACAATATCCAGTCATCTTTCTTCTTCGGATCTCCTAGGATGCCAAGTATCTGTGTAGTATCTTTGATATATGACCTAAGAGATGGAAATATATGGTTAATGTGTTTGTTAACGCAAATGTACTTTGTATTGACACTTCTTCTTGTTTGTTGTAAGCAGTCCGTCATGTTGTTCCTTTGCTGGGAATCATCATCATACATACTGAATGTTTCCCCTTCACTGGTGTATTGGCTATAATAACATTCACATGCCGTACATATGTACCGCCATAGATTTTGATTTTTGACAGCAGATAAGGACCGCTTGGACCACCCAGTCTGCCCATTTCCCTACCTATTGGATAAGCTGCAGATCCTAGTTAACCAGCAGCTTACTTCTTCCTACCCCAACCCCCTAGAACTGCCTTATGACTGTCCCATGCATGCTTGAATTCCACCACTGTTTTTGACTCCACAACCTCCTCCGGAAGGCCGTGCCATCTAATGTGGTACTGTAAAATTTAATTTGGGAGGGTTACAGTTGTGGGTAAGTTATAACAATTTCTCATTACTGTTCTTTTCTTTTACATTTTCAGGTTGTATCACCCAGATTCACAACCATATTGCTAAAACCATGCTACCACCATAGATGGGTTCTTTGCGTATCTGATTGTTGACTTCAGCAGTACTACAATTGCAAGCTATGAAAGGTAAGTATATTTTTTTTGGGGGGTTGCCTCATTGGAAAACAATTTTCCTTAATATTTTAGTCTTTTTTCCAGGTTTTCAGTGTATCTGAGATGCTGTCCATCTTGCAATTGGAACATATCGCAGGTCCACAGCACCTCAATGTTACCTGCAAACAGATGAAGCAGAAATTATTCAGAGTTCATTCCATTACCCATTCAGTACCCAGTGATGCTCTTCCTGCCTTTTGTTATATCCAGCTTTAAATACACAACTATTACTAAACACCTGTAAACAAAATAATCAAGTTTAGTGACATGCATAGGACCAGTGTCTTATAGTCCTAACCAGGAATACATATTGTAGACTCCTTGCATACTGAAGTATGCCTGTCTCATCTGTGTAGAAAAAGAGATATTATACAATTGGGTATGAAAATCCTGTAACCTCATTGGTCAAAACACATCACATGACTGGTATATCCTGTAATAACCCACAGCTGAGAAATGGCATTTACAAAAAACATACTTAAACACATTTCAAATTTATTATACACATGGGTCCATTGCATAATCACAATAAGGCACTCCAGGATGTGGGTTATTGGGGGATTTACCACTTCTTGTCGTTAGTCACTCGGCTGTGCCTCGTGACACACCACACAAGGCGTGGGTAAATCTCCCAATAACCCACACCCTGTCATGCCTTATTGCTTAATTATCTGGCCTATATTTGACCACCATTAAATACTTCACCCCTGCAAAAAAACAAGAAAAATAAAAGAAAGCAAAATTAAGGAAAGAGGAAATCAGACTGATACTTACCTGTACATAAAATAATTTATGTGGCCACACTGCAACTGCATTGTTGGTGCAATTACAGTACTTTGCAACCTTTCAGTCCTTGGACGGTTTGCTTGCAAATTAAAACAGTCACCTGTGAAGAAAAATTGGAAATCACTTGCCTGCAACTGGCCATAGTGGCATAGTATGTACCTGTATTAAAAGGGAAAAAAATGATTAACAACACAATTCAAGTCAAAAACATAGTAAATGAGATTCCTACTCACTGTAAACTATTAATGTTCTTGATGAGTGCAATGTTAACTGTGTGATGGTACACTGCAGGCTGCAGCCAGCCTTGCTGTGAAACACTTTCAGAGAAATAACCACAGATAACAACCAACATTAGAAATTACTGCTCACTGTGGCACAAATATTTTGATGTTACTTGTTCTCATTTCATCTTGTACTGATCATGCAGATATATTTGAAAAAAACTAATTTAACACAACAAAGTAACTTTTTTTAAAAGAATAGTCCATCATTACTGAATGCTGGAATCCCCATTAATTCTTAATAAATAATTTTTAATTACTAAATTTAAAACAAAGGCTTAATTTGGAGACTTTATTTCAGGAACATGCAGCTATTCCAGCTAATAATGATGATGACAGTATAAACCAAATTTCTGCAAAACTGACTATAGTACTGAAGTAGGATGATAAATAAATTAATGCATATTTATAGGACATGAAGTCACCATGGCATCAGCAAATGTGTTTTATCTTGATAGCCAGTACTGCACATGGCATGAGCCTGACAAGCCAGATGGTACTTTCCTGATGAATGTCACTTGTTGTATGCGCAGTTGATGTCCTGTCATGATGGCTGGCTGTGGGTTCTTATATTGGGCAAAGGCACAAGCTCTCTATCTCTCATCAGGATGGCTGTGGGTTCTTATATTTTGCAACGGCAAAAGGTCTGTCTGTCAGTCTGTCTGTGTCTGTCTGTCTGTCTCTCTCTCACTTTCTCAAGAAGCAGGGTGGCTGTTACTGGCTGTGGGTTCTTATATTGGGCAAAGGCACAAGGTCTATCTGTCTCTCAAGAAACAATGTGGTTGTGGCTGGCTGTGGATTCTTATATTTTGTGAAGGCACAAGGTCTCTCTCTCTCTCTCTGTATGTATCTCTCTCTCAAGAAGCAGGATGGCTGTTGCCAGCTGTAGGTTCTTATACTGGGCAAAGGCACAAGACCTGTCTGACTGTCCAGCTGTCTCTGTCTCTCCCTCTCATGAAGCAAGGTGGCTGGCTGGGGTGTCTTGTGTATTTCAGTGTCAGGATATCTGTCATTCAGTATGATGTCAGTGGCTACAAGATGACATGTGTTTAGATGACTGCAGACAATGATGACTGCACACTTTCTGGGTACTGTACTGACAAAAGCAAAGAAGGTGAAGACGAACTGCAATGACATGCCATTATGAAACTTAGAACAGGAAGAAGTACTTTAATGCCAATTTTTTCTTTATGCATCTTCACCATCATCCACATCCTCATCAATGAGGAAGCGGCCCTCTCAATCCTGAATGCTGCAATTCTCCCCACTTGGAAATTATTTTTCCATGAGCACATCATCAGCCTCAAAGGAACATTATTTGATGCTGCCACCAGGATGATCTGCTTCACCCTCATCAGCACCACCATCCTTGAGACTGGGTGCAAACACAGATGTGCTTTTCCTACCTGAAATGTGACCTTCATTAATTTTGATAAATGTCAGCATGCCAACATTTGTAAGTGATAGAATAGTATGACAGTCATGCACAATGGATCCTGCACAACTAGATACCCTCTCCACACTTACACTAGAGGATTGGTAGGTCAGGTACTTCAGTGCTGTTGATGTCAGCACTGACCAATTATTCACCTTGCTACTCCAGTACAAAGTGGAACTGTCCAATATTGTCAGATGCCTGTTTTCTGCCAAATAGGCCTCAACCATGCTCTGTGATGTGCACAGCCCTAATCAGTCATCCACCTGTTCCTCACCTTCCTCTAGGTCACAAATTCCAACTTGGGACAAGGCACCCCCAAAGTAGCTCAATGGGCAACTGTGCAGATGACACCATCCCTTGTTGTTCAGTCACCTTACTGGAGACACTGTGGATACAATGATCTTCAGCCTTGTCATGCTGTGGGTTGCAGAACTTTGCATGTAACATCTGTGCCCATGAACCAATCTGTCCAGCTGTCCAGTGAGATTTTGAACCTAATTATGCCCATCCTCTGGTATGGATGCAATGCCACATTTGTATTGTGGGTCCAGCATTGTTGCTATTCCAAATTCAGAAAATTGCTGAATGGTGGCAATGTGTCTATCGCTGTCTAAGATTTGAATCATATGTTTCAGTAATACACTACTTGACCTATCTCCAGCCACACCAATGCTAGACTGCAGATTCAACAATGTCTGCCTCAGCACCCGTAGCAGGGGAATGGCTTGACTAACGGATGCAGTGTCACCACTCACTGCTGTGCAGCATGTTCAAACAGCCTCAAAATTAGTATTACTGAATCCATGATTCACCACTGCTCATTTGTCAGTGCCATTGATGCCCCGGAACTGCAATGGCTGGAGTGCATCACAAGGTACTCTGAGATTGTTTTTTACTGCTCATATAAGTGCTTTGCCATGCAAAGTGTGGCATTCCATCTCATGACAGTTTCAAGCTTCAGACAGTGCTGAAGGAGGCTGTTTTGGATCTGTAGTTGCCTAAATTGGTCACGGGTCTTTACAGAATGTACAACGTGGGCACAGATGTGACATGCAGCAGTCAGCATTTGCTTGATTTCAGGGTACTGCAAAAACTCCTGTACTATAAGATTTAAACACTGTGCCATGCAGGGAACCCTCACAACCCACCATTGCTGATACATTTAACAACATTTGACCCATTATTGTTTGCTATGAAGCCAGTTTTTAGGGTCAGGGAGTGCAGCCACTCATCAACTTCTGTCAGTAGCAAATCTAGCACACTTTCACCTGTTTGTGACCCTGTTACACTCTGCATGCAAGTGTGGTATGCTGTCTAATGCCATGAAGGTTGCTACCACCACAGTCTGACTTATTACAGTGCTTTCCCATCCCATAATGACAGACATCCCCAGGTAGCTGTGCCCAGTGTGCTGTAATACACAGATAAGAACTACCTGCCATTTTGTCACTTTTCCACATATCCATACTTAAGTGAATGTAAGGTGATATGGAATGCTGAAGGGCATATCTTACAGACTCTGTCACAGTCTGATATAACTCAGGGACAGCACGGGTGGTAAAGTATGTCCTGGATTGGATCTTCCATTTGGGACACGGGTATGCCACAAAGCATCAGAATCTCGCATTCTCCACAAAGGAGAATGGAAACAGGTCAATTGCAAGCATTTCTGATGTGGCAGCATTGAGTTCACGTGCAACCACGTGATTTGGCAGGTATTTACTGTGCCACTCAAAAAAGGCTGTGCAACATGGGTCACATTGTTCAGTGTTTTGCCCACAACATCTCTGCTCTGTGAATTGCAATGGATGGAGTGGCTTTGCTGTGGGGTGGTGGGTACACAGGTGACAAGCCCATAAATGCTGTTATTTTACCTGTTTTAAGCACCGGGGTTGATGTAGTGGAATGAATACATAAACCACCACTGCCACTCTCACCACTGCTGCATCATTCAAAGGCATCTTCCTCCCCATGCCTGTAGTAATCTTCTGGTGTTAATTCGCAGCTTTTACCTACATGGCTACTTACACTGATTTGTCAAGGAGATACTTTGCTCACTAAAGTTAATCATGGTGAATACCCCACCACAGCATTAGCTCCCCTCCAGTGCTGAGTCCACAGTGCCATGCACCTGCTCTTGAGATGAGTATGCTGGTCCCCAGTGCCAAGGTGGCTGCCCTTTTTCACATGCCTCATACACACTTGGCAAAGCTGGCAGATTGTCATTGTTCCAACTTTTCCATCTTGTATGAAAAAAATCCTAAACTAGGGATTTGGCTGCCCTACATTTCACATGACACTGCTGCTGCATAAGGGACTGCAATTTTTGGGGAGGTGAGATGGGAGGTGTGCTGCATGATGTGTTGTGTGATGCAAACTTTGACTGAACATCACAATTTATTATTATGACTTCAGGGTCATCCACAGACACAGCTCCATCAGAAGAACGGACTGCTTAGCTACAGCCACCTTAAAGAGCCACTGATGCCAAAAGTGTTACATTGCAGAATCCAAATAAGCATACCCCCATTAAATCTCATACCAAAAACTAGATTTCTATGTTATTTCATTGTAAAGTTATTAGCCATTTTGTGACCCTGATTTCACTACCTGTCCAAAACAAGCCTGTTGCAGTGAAGACCTGCTGATGATGATGTCATCTAGGGAACTCACAGTCTAGGTATTCCCTATCAGTAAGCTTATAGGATCTGTTTCTCCAAAGTTGCAAAGATCATGTGCAATGGTTTTCACATGTAAAACAGACTACACCATTGCTATAAAAACTATACGAGTGTCAGGTTTTGTAATACAGTTAATGCCATAGAAGAACCATGCTCTGGAGTGGTTTAATGCACTTGTAACATGACAAGTGCAGAAGCAGAGAGTTATGCTTTATACAACATTGTAACATGACATCCTATATTACCAAGTACAATAAAACAAAGGTACAGACAGATAGATTGGAATCATCTCTGTTTTTCTGCTGTGTTGAACTTAGCTGATGTGCATTATGGGAAATGCATACATTTAACTGCATTTTGTATATTGTGGGTGCAATGGTGAACAGTTATTCAATTACTGATTACATGCAGATGTGATTAACATTTCAGAATATGTGTTCATTTTTGCTGACTTACTTTTGTGAACTGTGGAATCATCTCCATTGTTTTGCTGTGATTGCTGTTTGGGATTTGGCTGATGTGCATTATGGCAAATGTATATATTTAACTGCATTTTGTATAATGTCTTTGTAATGGTGAACTGTCATTCAATTACTGATTACATGCAGATGTGATTAACATTTCAGAATATATGTTCATTTTGGCTGACTTACTTTTGTGAACTGTGGAATCATCTCCATTTTCTGCTGTTTGTTGTTTGGGATTTGGCTGCTGTGCGTTGTGGGAATTGCATGTATTAAAGTGCACAGGAGATTTCAGCTCTGGTAGTTGCTCCAGCAAGTCCCTTGGCAGGCCAACAGATGGCTGGGAAACAATGCTAGCAGCACATCATTGTTCTACAGCCATATTTAGATCAATTTCCAAATGTACAAAACTGAGCCACTTAGGGAACAAACTTTCATAGACCAAGTAAAAAAAAAGAGCCCACATAGTTTACTGACTGGTGCTGCCTGTTTTACTGGTTAAAACCATTGCACATGATGTTTACAACTTTGGAAAAACATGTCGTAAAAATTTGCTGACAAGGAATACTAGACTGTTAGGTCCTTAGATGATATCATCAGCAGCTCTTCACTGACACAGGCTTTTTTAACAGGTAGTGAAATCAGGGTTACAAAATGGCTAATAACTTTAAAATGCAGTAACATAACAATCCCATTTTTGGTATGGGATTTACGGGGGGTATGCTTATTCTAATTCTGCAATGTATCACTTTTGGCCAGATGACGTCAGTTGCTCTTTCACTTTCTTTTTGTCTTGTTCCCATATAAGGTCGCTGACATTATCATTATCATCATGCACAAATTCACTTTGGATGCTATCCTGTGGAGATATTATGACCTCAGCCTCACTATGATCATCCACACTTTTTTCATCACCATCTGATTCTTTGGCTGGCCTAACATGAGGATCTGTGGAAACAGACTGTGACTCATGATGATCAGGCTCGTGTTCAACTGCTGTCGGAAGTGGGACATCAACTACCCTCAAGTATTCTGACTCAACAACATTTTTCCCACCTGATAACTTTTCCTGGGTTGTAGTAATACTCATGCTGTTATCCACAGTGCTGTCACCCGCTTTACTACCAGTGCAATTAGTATCTCCAACCAGCATTGATGCCACTGATTTGGCCAAGAAAAAACTGAGTCACAGAAATCCATTTACTTGCTGCAACTACAATATTTCCCTTCTACTGCATAATACTATGTTCACAACCACTCTTAACATTGATAGCCCCTAATGAACCTGCCTCACCATCACAACAAGTTCCACTGCTAGCATTTGGAGACACACAAGCAATAATCTTCTTGGCAGCAGTGCCACAGCCAGAAACAGCTTTGCATGACCGTTTCTTTGTGGGCAATTTTTAGATTACACAGATGGTCACCAAGAAAATAATCAAGTACAAAAGGTCCAAGAGGGTAGCATCTTTCAGAAAAAGAGATACATAGATACATAGACAGTGTCGGCAGATAAGGGCCAATGGCCCACCTAGTCTGCCCATTTGAGTTTGTAACTTCAGTTTAAGTTTTCCTAGAACTCTGTTGCCCCTTACCCCTGACCTCTAGAATTCCTTTATGTCTATCCTATGCATTCTTAAATCCCGTGATTGTTTAAGCCCCCAGGACTTCCTCAGACAGGGTGTTCCACTTGTCCACCACCCGTTCTGTGAAGAAATTCTTCCTCACATTTTCTCTGAATCATCCTCCCTCCAACTTCATCTCATGCCCTCTAGTCCTGGAACATCTTTTTTTGCTTAAAAATGGTGTATTCTTGTACCCTGTTCCTCCCTGTAAGATACTTGTATGTCTCTATCATGTCCCCTCTTTCCTTCCTCTCCTCCAGGGAGTTCATATTCAATTCCTTCAACCTGTCCTCCTAGGACTTGTGATGCAATCCATGTACCATCTTTGTTGCCCTCCTCTGAACCTTCTCTACCCTATGTCCTTACATAGGTAAGGTCTCCAGAACTGTACACTGGACTCCAGGTGAGGCCTCACTAGTGTCTTGTATAGTGGAATTATGACCTCCCTTTTCCTGCTGGTGATGCCCCTGCCCATGCATCCCAGCATCCTATTTGCTTTACCTGCTGCCTTACACTGTTTCCCCACCTTGAGGTCATCAGAGATGATAACCCCAAGATCCCTTTCCTGCTTGTTGCATGCTATATCCTTACCCCCAACTGATATATTGTGCCAGGGTTTTCGTGCCCCATATGCATTATCCTGCACTTCTTTGCATTGAATTTCAATTGCCAAACCCCTGACCATTCTTCAAGTTTCTGCAGGTCCCTTCTCATTCTGCCTACACCCTCTGGTGTGGCTACTCTGTTACAGAGCTTTGTGTCATCAACGAACAGTGAAATTCTGCCTTCTTGGTCCTGTGCAATGTCACTGATGAAGATGTTGAATAGGACCAGTCCCAGCACTGATCCCTGTGGTACCCCACTGGTCAATCTTCCCTCTGTGGAGTGACAGCCATTTACCACCACCCTCTGTGTCCTGCCACCTAGCCAGTTACCTACCCACCACACTACTGTCCTGCCCACACCCATATTCCCTAGTTTGTGTAACAGTCTTCTATGTGATACAGTGTAAAAGGCCTTGCTGAAGTCCAGATAGGCCATGTCCACTGCCTTCCCCTGATCCACCTCCCTAGTCACCCAGTCAAAAAATTAAACAAGATTGGTCTGACATTATTTATTTATTTATTTATTTATTTATTTACTTATTTATTAAATTCTCGGATTACAAATACCTTTGAGCAGAAATGACCTCCCCCTGGTGAAACCATGCTGCCTTGGGTCCTGCAGTCCATTGACAACCAGATGTTCCACCAATCTCTCCTTCAGTAGTGCTTCCATGATCTTCCCCACTACCGAGGTGAGGCTGACTGGTCTGTAGTTCCTTGCTTCCTCTTTGTTCCCACTTTTGTATAAGGGGACTATATCTGCTGTCCTCCAGTCTTTGGGTACCTCCCCTGTTTCCAGTCATCAGCTAAACAGGACAGCCAGAGGTTCAGCCACCTGTGAGGATGGCTCAGGAGCAACATGAGGAAGTATTTTTTCATGGAGAGGGTGGCAGATGTATGGAATGGCCTTTCTGAGGAGGTTGTGTGGTCAGAAACAGTGGGAGAATTCAAGTATGTATGGGACAGACATAAGGAAATTCTGGTAGTGGGTAAAAGGAAGTAGGTTGTTGGTTAACTAGGATCTGCAGCTTATCCAACAGAGAGCGAAATGAGCAGACTGGGTGGCCCAAACAGTCTTTATCTGCCGTCAAAGTCTATGTTTCTATGTTTCTAAGAGATATAGCCACATAGGCACAAGACCTTAACCGCACTCTTCAGAAATACAAAAGTGGAACAACAATACCTTCTTTTTGGGGATATTTACAGCAGTAGCCAGATAGAAGCAGGAAAAAATAATACAGACAGGCTCAGAAATTAACACTACTGCTACTACTGTGGCACAATAAAATGCATATGACTTGACAGCATGCACACAGACTAAAGGCGATGCACAGAAGGTTTAACAGGTCAGTAAAAGAAAACAGTCTTCTAAATGGACAGAAAAAATGCACAGCAAACAGCAAACAATTATCAAAAATTACCATAAGTATTACTGTTTATAACTGTGTACAGAACTTAACACACCGATACTAAACACTAGCCAACAATAGTTTGCAAGACTGCCTTTCACACTGTGGTCTGTGACTCTCCCTTCTACACCACAGATCCGCCCCTCTCCATAGCACACTTCTGCTGTTTCTGTCAGTACAGACACGGAAAGTACAAATTTGAAATGCAAAATTCACACCAAATCAATAAATGATTGTTGATACAAACACACAAGGATTTACTGTACTTGATTTACTAAATGTGGACACAAAAGTCCAAAGGTAAATTGTTTTTTTGAAGGTTTGAACCTTACAGCTCAAAGAGCTAACTAACTTCAACTTTCCTTTACACACACTATGCTGAACTGCGGCTGTGAAGCTAATATAGAGCCCATGTGACCTGCAATCCCATGTATCATTGCAAAATCAGCCTTTAGGAGCCCCAAAAAAGGCGAAGTAACGCAAAGTAAATATGATCCAATGGCAAGTTCACGTTCCCCACAAAGTTATTCGCTTTGCAATGCGGAGTATTTCGCAGAATTCAAATTCTATGTGAAATACTCTGTGTAGCAAAGTTGAGGGACTTCATTTATTATGTTTGCTTGCACGCATGTGCAAGAAACATAGTGCCATCATCGGAGATTTCGGAGGTGTGTCACCTCCTCCTCCGCCAGTTCAGGTAGCCAGCTGGCAGGCGTGGCCCCTGTAAGCCAATGCATTCTGGAGCTGTCTATGACATGCTCCAAAATGCAGTGGCATACAGTTGAAAGGGGGAGCTACGCTTGAGTGAGCAGCGATAAGAAGCTGCTCACGCGCAGCTCCCCCCTCCCCCCAGCCGCAGGCGTGCGCACCCCCCCCCACGCAACGTATAGCCGACGGTGCCCAATCCCCGTCGGCGCGCTGCATCATCTCCCCCACCTTCCTAGTATTTGGTGCCACGCTGGGAGCCCACCCCAGTGTGGCAATCAATAATTTGCCGGCAGGGGATGCCAATCCCGTCGGCTGAGCACCCAAAGTCATTTGGCCTGCGCTGGGAGCCCACCCAGCGTGGCAAGTGGTCCAGCTGACGCCTTTTTTAACCTGTAAAAAAATGTCCCACGGCTAGGCCTGGTGAGCCCCTCCCACATCCCGCACCCACCCACTGCGCACCCAGCCTCCCACACCCCTCACCCCATACTTACCTCCGGACTCTGGCGTGATGATCTTCCGTGGACCAGGAACACGTCTGCCCTCTTCAAAGCCGACCGCGAACTGAGGAAATGCCGTAAGCTGTATAATGGGCTAGATAGGAGGGGTTCAACTTATTGCATATTCAGGCATTTTTGATTTTCCCACCAACATGGGGTTTTTGACTCCTTCTATGATATCACCGTCATGGTGTTATTCAAGCTTGAAGGGTGATTTCGTGCAGTGACTGCGCAGTGACTGCGAAATCACCCTTTGGGACTGAATACTGCCATGACAGTGATATCATTCATGAGAAGGGGGCCCAAAACCCCCATGTTGAAAATTTGGTGCAAAATTCCAAAAAATGACTGTTTGACGAGCGTGCGTTGCGCAGTTCCTACGCAGGCTCGTAAGTTCGCGAAATTTCAATATTTTCACTCCAGATTTTCAACATTGCCATTTCATCTCACTGTCTTATGAGTAATACAGCTGTCATTTTTCACATCTCACCCAAAATGTGTTTCTGCCCATGTAGTGCACAATGGCGCAGTCGTGCGAACTCAGTGTATGGGACACATTAAGGAAATCACAGTGTCACTGTTCATGAGCAGAAATCTTAAAATGGCAATGTTTAAAATTTGGTGACAGAATTCCTAAAAATGACTGTTTTACAAGTGTGCATTGCACAGTTCCCACGCACGCTCGTAGGTTTGCGAATTTTCAATATTTCCACTCCAGATTTCCAACATTGCCATTTTTCCACACCTCCTTATGAGCAGTACAGCTGTCATTTTTCACATCCTGCCCAAAACATGTTTCTGCCCATGTAGCGCACAATGGCGCAGTCGGTGTGCAAGCTCAATGTATGGGACACATTAACAAAACCACAGTGAAACTGTTCATGAGCAGAGGTCTTAAAATGGCTATGTTGAAAACTTGGTGGAAAAATGCCTAGAAATGACTTTTACGAGCATGTGTTGCACAGTTCCTATGCATGCTCGTAAGTTTGCAAATTTAATATTTTCACTTTAGATTTTCAACATGTGCATTTTATTAAGCTTCCTTATGAACAGTACACCTGCAGTTTTCATATGTCACCCATATGTATGTCCATACGGTTTAATAAATGGTGCTGTTGGTGCGAAAAGCAATGTTTAGGACAGATTAAGAAAATCACAGTTACACTGTTCATGAGCAGAGGTCTTAAAATGGCTATGTTGAAAATTTGGTGACAAAAGTCCATAAAATGACTGTGTTACGAGTGAGCATTGTGCAGTTTCCACGCATCCTCGTTAGTTCATGACTTTGTAATATTTTCAGTCCAGATTTTCACTAGTGACATTTTCAACACTTCCTTATGAACAGTACAGCTGCCATTTTCACAACATGGCCGGCGTGTGTTTTACACTTTCAGTGCAGAGATGCGGTCGCTGTCGGAAATCATTGTTCGGCACAGATAAAGAAAATCACAGTGACACTGTTCATGATCGGAGGCACCAAAATGCCTAAGTTGACAATCTGCTATAAAATATCCCCAACCTACTTATATAACGGGTGTACGTTGCACAGTTTCTATGTACGCTCGTGACTTCACCATTTTTTTAAATATTTTTACTACACATTTGCAACATAGCCATTTTTACACCTCCACATGACAGACTACAGCTGTCATTTTTTGCAGCCTGTTCGGAATATTTTTGCACCTGTGGTGCTAAATCCCGTAGTCACTGTGCATAAGCAGCTTTTGGCTACCAAACTGATATTCCCCCTGTTCATGAGGTGGGGTCACAAAACAAACATGTTGAAAAATTGGAGTTAAAATACCAACGAATGCCTGAGGTATTAGGCTTTTCAACTAAATTGCCCAACCCTATAGAGAATGACAGGAATCAGGAGTGTGACTTGGGATTCTTGCCTGTGATGCTCATACCATTCTCACACCCTGCAGTCACTGAGAGGCATCGAGGTATACCTTTTGACTCTTTGGCCCCAAACTTCACCCCATTCTCCTATATTGCACCCATCTCACCGTATTCTTAATGCAATGGGTGCCATAGGGTCAAAGACCCCAAGGAACACGTGACACTTGTCAGTCTCTGCAGAGTGGGGTGTGGTGAAATGGCATGGCCGTTATGCCTGACGACTCAAATGCACACCCAATGCCTGTCACTCTCTGCAGGGTGGTGGTGGGGTTGGCTTCAGTTCAGTGCTTCACTGCCATTCCTATTACGCAGCTCTGTAACTTCTACACTACCACTGCCAATGCCAGTAAGCAAACATTCGGCATTGACAAATGCTTGTCTCTAGTAGTGAGGCAGTGCTGTGGGGGAGGGGTGCTGTAGCTACAGTATCAGCAAGAAAAAGGCAGTCTTTTATGTGTGAGCAGCCCTAGTGCTGTTTTAGTCAGTGTTTTGTGTCAATTATTTTTCCTGTTTTCTGTGGTTTTAATTTGCTTTCTATAGAACAGTTAGATGTGTTTCACTGAATTATTTTTATCAGTGTAGTTTGATTATATTGATTTCATATTTGTTTAGTAATTGAAGTTGGAGTCTTTTGTGTAGACAGTACTGTTGTTATAATCACCTGAATTGTTGTGTGTCTCCCCTTAGTACCTGAATTCCTTGTCATGCATGATTTGATGCAAGAAAAGAAAACAATTGTGTTGTTGTTTACTATCTGTGTAACTCAGTAAACTCTTGTAAATTGCTGTGTTGTGTTCCTAAATACCAAATCTACACATAAAAAACTGGTGTCCTGATAAAGTAGGCATTGCTTGCAGCATCAACTCTTCAGGGGCTGGTACTGTTGGTAGTACTTGAAAATGAATAGTTGGTGCAAGTGCTGGGGGCATTAGTGTGGCCACATTTTTCTCAGCAACATCTGTGGCATCAGTGCTGGTGGGTGCTGGTGCCTGCACTGCTGGCAGTGGAAGCAGCAACAACAGTAGTCCAAGAATCCTACCGAAAATATGTCTTGCTCTGGAAGTGTGGTTGAGGACGATGAGGTGGTTGATGTTCCCACAACTGGTGTTGATGAGCTTGAGCATGACTCACAGTCTGATGAAGCAGATCTGACTATTTCATCATGTATAGAATCATATGGTGAGAAGGAAATACAGGGGAGTAAGGATGAGGAGGAGGAGGACGGATCTGCTTATTAGCCTAGATGGGGATGGGGATGATGATCTGGACCCTCTATGGGAACCTGATAAAATAAAAGGTAAGATCCAGGGAATTACTAAAGGTCACCATCAGTCCTCCAGCTGCCAGCTGCTGGCACTGAGTGAATAATAATAACAGAGCATGAGTTACCTGTCACAGCTGTACAGAAATCATGCCCCAAAACACCCATTTCTAGCCCTCCAATAGTCCAGTGTCTGGTCCCCCACCATGTAAAAACAAAGGCTACAAAATCCCTAGTTTGGGATGCTTACTCTTGACCTAGCTGATAAAAATGTGTTTATCTGCCAGCTATGCTGAGTGAATGTGAGCCATGGGAAAAAGAGTAGCCACCTATGCACTGGTGGGAAACACACACCTCAAGTCCAGACACCTGTTACACTGGACTCAGCATCAAAGGGAAGCTGGTGCAGGGGGACCTGCTCCCTTATTGACCTCATTGAGCAAGGCATCCCAAGGTGGCATGGATACAGTCCTGGTGGAGTCAGAACTGAAAGCAGAGGACTACTACAGATATAATGAGGAGGAGTCGGTAGGATTGCATAGTAGCGGGCAGAGTCATATTGGTGGTTTCAGTGTTAGCAGCCAGAGTCAGTGAAGCACATCAACCCCAGTATCTAAAACATCAAAGTCACATCATTCATTCGTTTGGCATCTGTGACCCCCAACCCCCCAAGTGAAAACCTATGCCACCAGCCATGCAGCCAGTGCGTGGAGCACAGATGCTTGATTTCCCAAGACTAATACCCAGAAAGGTGTAGCCTACATTGCATAGCATGTTTGAACGTCATACCAAATACCCACCTAATCATGCTGTTACATGTGAACTTAATGCAGCAACTGCTGAAATGCTGGCAATTGATATATTGCCATTCTCTTTTGTGGAGAATGTAGGATTCCTTAAGTTGATGGCATGTGCCTGTCCAAAATGGTAGATCCCTTGCGAACCTATTTCTCTACCTGTGCCATTTTAGAATGTTATAGAACACTGACACACACACAGTAATATATGCCTTGCAGCATTCAGCATCACCATATATACTCCTTAGTATGGATATGGGGAGTAGTGGTCAAACAGCTGGTAGCTCTTATCTATTTATTACAACCCACTGGGCACAGTGACCTGGGGTAGTATTTGATGCTAGAATGGAAAAACTTGTATGAAGCCCATTCTGAGTATTCATTAGCATGCCACACTGGCAATGAGGAGTGTAACAGGGTCACACATCTCGGGAGTACTCCCCAGCACTGATTACACAAATCTCTGCAGGCTCACTTCTGAACCTGAGTCACCAATACAGAAGCATACCATGCTTCCAGTGAACAACTGTGTATCCAAAGGAAAAGGTCCTTTAAGAGATGTAAAGGGGACCAGACTGAAGTTGATATGGATGAAAAGAAAAACAATCAAAGTGGCAAAAATAAATAGCTAGAGAAGTAAAGGCTGCAGTTGAATTGAAAACTGCAGAGGGGACTTCGGGAATGATAAAACCTTTTTTCAGATACACAATTCAGAAAAGGCAAATGAGGGAGGGCATTGAAAGGTGGATAGGGCAATGCATGAGCATGGAGAAAAACGTAGGCAAGGTGGATATCCTTTTTTTATATAGCATTTTCTCCAGCGGCTCAGCTCCCAAGGGCTATCAGCCCTCTCCCTACCACTTCTGTCCAGTACTCCTACCCTGGCCAAGCCACCCCGAGATTCTCTAACACATTGCCCCCCATGGCGGAGGTGAGAAGGGGAGGGCCAGCCTCCCACCACCTGGAGACTCTCATCCAAAATGAGGGTGGCGGTCAGGTGGTGATATGGGATTGGTGTAGGCAGACAGGGCTTCACAAAGCTGGCACCTTCCCTTTTCCATTTTCTCCTTTACCCCTTACCATGGCGGCACATAAGTGTGCTCGTGTGTAGGTGCATACATGCTATGGATCTGTGACTCCTCCCTTTTTTGGCACTCAGACTCTGGTTCTGCCACCCAGCCTCCACCAGATGGCAGCTGAAGAGTGAAATTTATTTATTTGTGTCTTTGGTGACCGGGTAGGTGCACTGATCCAGAGGACCATTTTCAGTCATGACCCGGGCCACAAGGTGGCAAGAGATGGTGTCCCTTTCCATACCCGGGAGAGGAGAGCAGTCCATCAGGTACTCAGTTCTTCCCCCCCAGGAAATCCCCAGTGCACCAAGGTCATTACTGAACTTGGGTCACCAGCGTGGTGAGAGGTAAGGTGCATAGCATCTCAGCCCTTTGAGCCACTGGGCCAGCCTTCAAGGTGGATATTCTTAACAAAGTTTCTATTTCTGTATTCATGGTAGATATGAAGGCCCATACTGTATATGAATGTAGGGTAAAATTCAGAAATCTTTCAGAACTAAGATTAGAGTTGGGCAAATTTCTGTAGAAAGAATGTGCAGAGGTCTTCAAATTCTGAAAATAAACAATCCCTTGGACTGTGGTGCTGAAAGAGACTAATCAGGCTTTGATGGTTCCCCTTGCAAAACTGCTCAACAGTTTCTTGGGAATGGGTGAAGTTCTGAGAGACTAGAGCATAGCAGATGTAGTACCGCTTTACAAGGGGGAAGAGGGAGTCAGGGAGGACGCTAGGGAACAACAGACCACTAAGCCTAACTTCCATAATGGAGAACTGATTTGAAACTATTGAAAAGGAGCACACAGGGGAGTTCCTGAAAGCAAATGGACTGCAAGGCAAAAGGCAGCATTGGTTTGTGAGGAGCAGATAGTGTCAAACAAACCAGTATTCTTTTTTCAGTTCAGCAACACAAGCAGTATACAGGGGTCAGGCACTGGATATCCTTTACCTGGATTCCAGTAAGATCTTCGATCCTGTTCTGCACAAGAGATTTGTAAAGAGCATGAGGATTTGGGATTGCAGATAGACTAATAAGGAATTAGTTGGAGGGCAGAATCCAGAGAATGGCCCTAAATGGTTAGTTATCTGGGGTAAAGGAGGTGACTGGTGGCATGCTGCAGGGGTCTGTTCTAGGTCCCATCAGCTATATAATGTACAGAAGCAACATAGATGAATGTTTACAGGGCAAGCTGTGTGTATTTTTGTGTAAGATTCCAAACTCTGTAACAGGGTGATAGCGCAAAGTGTGTTTCTAACATGAAAGGTGATTTGAAAAACTTGGAAAAATGGTCTAGCAAACAGCAACTAAAATCATTGCCAGGAAGGTCATGGACAAAAGAATATTGGATATATGATGAGAATGAAAAGAAATCTGGAGAAGAAAAGGACATAGGGATAATCAACATTGACAACATGAAGCCCACTTCCCAATGTATCAAGGAATATGGGACAGCCAATTGAATGATGCAGTGCATATGGGGAGACTTTAACCGCTAGAGCAGGGAGGGAATTTTGCCACTTTATAGGTCTCTGGTGAGGCCACACCTTGCATACTGTGTTTAGATCTGGAGACCGTATCTAAAAAGGATAGGGATGTGCTGGAGACCATAAAGTGGATGGTCACTAAAATGAACTAGTGAATAGGAAAACGTGGACTAGAGAGCCTTAATAAGTACTCTCTGAAGGCAATAAGGGAGAGAAAGGTAATATGATTGAGACCTATATGATTTTGCATGAATGCAATGGGAATCATAACTAGATCTTTTCAAGTGAGTAAGAATGTGACATTAATTAGTGGAGGTCAAACTTAAAAAGGATGAGAGAAAGTTCTTCACAGGGTGATTGGTATATAAGTGGAAAAGCTAGCCTAGTACAGTGGTCAGTGTGAGCAGCAGAGCTGGGATGGTTTCAAAGGGTTAATTAAAAAAAAGAAATCAGTGGAAAGACAGGAGGGTTGTAGTTTCATGGGCTTCCACTAAGCCGCTTCGGCAACAAATATATCAAAATGCAGCACTGCGAAATTTCACCTGTCAGACATTCAGTTTTTTTGGGGGGGAGAGGGGGTTATGCATCTCGCTTCCCCATTTTTTAAATAAAGTCTGAGTTGGAGTTTGCTCATGGGGGGAAATACGGTCAAAAGAAGTAAAATTTGGACATCAGGACCATTACAGTGGCAATCTCAAATTCATTCGAAGTTGTCGCTGTAATGGTCTTTGATGTTGAAATTTTGCTGTTCCTACAGTATACAGTTTCATGGTAGGGATCCAGAGCAGACTTGATGGGCTCCATGTCCTTATCTATTTGTTCCTTTTTATATTTCCATGTTTCTAAAGACAGTTCATGATGGTGACTACACATGTTGGATGCTTTGCTATTTATTAATATGTATACATGTGTGTGTTTCTTACTGCATAAGAATGTTATCTCATGCTGTTTGGGCAAGAGGACTGCAAAGTGAAGTTAAACAGTTCTGTCAGCCTAAGCAGCATAAGATAATGTTCTTTTACAGTACAAAACACACACAAGTATACATATTTATTACAATATGAACAGTGCCACATTAACTTACATGGCACCCATAGGCTGGAAAGAGCCTCCCCCCCCAGCCAAACATGACTCAGTTCAGAGGAAGGCAACAGTACATATTGACATAAGAACAATAAAACAATTAGAATACTGACTTTTTTTTACTTTCTGTTTATTGTCATTTTAATAAAAAATAACAATACGGTAGACAAACTCTCATGCAGGAATCCACATTTAAAACAGACAGAATACTGTCACCTTAAGGATTAATGGAAAAAAAAACAAATTACTTTATCTTTCACAGTTCTCAAAATTCAGGATACCCCTCAAACTCTTTAAAACCTAGATGGCATTGTTTCTAGTTTAATACTCAAAGGGTGGTTGTCTTCTCTTGAGATAGGGAACAGAACAACCAAAATTCACATTGCATAAACATTAGATCTATGTCAATAACAACCCTTCACATACTTTACCAATGAAGATATGTTAAAGAACACTGAATTAACTGTATGGGGTCACTGGTACAATTGTTTCACCTATGTACGTTTTTTAATTTTTTTTATATTTTTTTATTTATTTATTGAGGTTTCAGAAAAGTACCTTTGAGTCAGAGACTCCTTTACAAAGGTTCCACATCACAGAAATCAGATACAAAACAGACATTACATGGCAATTCACCTTCACCAGGGCACAAAGCAAGCAATAAACATAGAGAAGGGAAAAGGCTAACAGTGAGACACTAGGAATAATAAGCACAGTTCTTAAACAATACGTTAATACTATTCAGAAAACAAGCTGAACCTGACAGACTTATGCTGGAGACTCAATGGAGGTGGGAAATAAGCTAGCCAGAGGTCTTAGTCAGGGAAGGGAAGGTAATCCATGGCAATCATAGTAATTAGAGGACTGGAGGTGTTCCTTAAGCTGAGTTTTGAAGGTGCCAATTCGGTTTTCGTTAGCAAGAGAGGTGGGTAGGCCATTCATTCAAGATGGGAATCTGTAGCTAAAGGACCTTTGGAATTGGGAGGTACGGCAGTGGGGTACTGTGAGGAGCTGCTTAACAGATCTTCGGGTGCACTTAAGTGCTGGGGCCGAGTGGATTAGAGGGGTGATCCCGGGGGGGGGGGACAAGGCCAGGGGTAACATTTTTTGCCATGAGGCAGGCGTGGTACCTGCTTCTGTTTTTGAGGTTGAGCCAGTTGGTGGTATTGTAAAAGCGAGCAAGTGTGGGTGAGATGGTCACAACCCAGGGTAAGGCGGCAGGCTTTATTAAGGGCAAGGCAGAGTCTGGAAAGGGCTGAGGTTCTCGATGCGCTATAGATAAGTAAGCCATAGTCAAGTAGGGAGAAAACAGAGGAGGAGACAGCTAGCCTAAGGGCATCTTGAGTAAGACAGTGTTTGAAGCGATGCAGTATCCCAAGATGAATGTTGAGGGTGGTGGATAGGAGGTGTATATGCTGATGGAAACTTAGCGCTGGGTCTGAGGTAATCCTCAGGTATTTAAAGGAGTCTACTAGTTTGAGAGGGAATGATTAACAGTTATCATGGGCCGCCTCATCATTGCAGCATCAGACATTCTGCTGCAATGAGGGAGTGACCCGTCATTGCAGGGCAGTACCTACCTTGCCTGGTGTAACATTTCGTCAATGAGGCAGCAGCTATGCTGCCTCTGAGCCCCATGAAAGCTGATGGGGTGCCCAATCCCCCTGTTGGCATGCCCCTGACACAGTTCATTTGCCAATGGAGAAGTCCACCCCCGTTGGCATAATCCCCCCCATTTGTTGTGTGCTGAGAGGGGTGCCCATTCCCCCTTGGCATCATGCCCCCCCAAACAGTCTTTCTTTGCTGATGGGGGGTCCAATCCCCATCGGATTCAGTACCCCCTCTCCCAAAATGCAGGTGGCACACTGGGAGCCCACCCCAGTGTGCAAAAAACAAGTCTGAAAAACAAAAATCTTCCCATAACATTTTTTTTCTCCCTGAAACCAAGAAAACGGTGCCTCACAGTGTCTTGTGCCCCCTCTGTCAACCTGCAGCCACTCTCTGTGCACTCTGCCTCCCCACACTCCCCCTCACCCCATAGTTACCTCTGGAGCCCAGCGCGATGATTTTCGGTGGACTGGGTACACGTCTGCACTCTTTAAAGCCGACCGCGAACTGAAGAAATGCCGGTAAGCTGTATAATGGCATAAATAGGGTTTTTTCAACTTTGGTGCATATCTCAGGCATTTTGGGGAAATTTTCAACACGGTGTTATTGGGACCCCTCCTCATGAAGTCAGTCACTCCCATGGCATTATTCCGTCCTGAAAGGTGATTTCGCGGTCACTGCACAGAATCACCTCTCAGGACTGATTAACAAAATAACAGTGCCACTGTTCATGAGGTGGGCTCTCAAAAAGCCTATGTTGCAAATCTGGTGAAACAAATCCAAAAAATGACAGTTTTATGAGCGTGCGTTGCACAGTTTCCATGCCCGCTCATAACTTTGTGAATTTGTAATATTTTCACTCTAGATTTTCAACATTGCCATTTTTCAACACCTCCTTATGAACAGTACAGCTGTCGTTTTACACATCCTGGCCAAAATGTGTTTTCATACTTCAAGTGCAGAATAGCGCGGTAGCTGTGGAAAATCAGTTTTTTGGACAGATTAAGAAAATGACAGTGACACTGCTCATGAGGTCCTATGTTGAAAATTTGGTGATGAAAATCCATAAAATGACTGTGTTACAAGCGTGTATTGCGCCGTTTCCATACACCTTGTAACTTTGCAAATTTGTAATATTTTCATGCTAGATGTTCAACACTGGCATTTTTTCACACCTCCTTATGAAGAGTACAGCTGTCATTTTTCACATCCGGGCCAAAACAAGTGTTTGCACTTCCAGTGCAGAATAGCGTGGCCACTGTGGGAAATCAGTGTTTGGGACAGATTAAGAATGAGCGAGTGAGAGAGGGAGTGAGCAAACTCAACAGATCTCTGTCCAGTCTGCTGCGGATTTCTTTGTGGGCAGAAAAGGCACCAATGCAGGCAGGAGCCCAGTACAAAAGGGCAGCCTGCAGCGCTGGGAGAAACAGAACGAGTGAGTGAGAGAGGGGTAGTGAGTGAGCTCAACGGAGCTCTGCTGGGACTGCTGTGGAATTCTTTGTGGGCAGAAAAATGTGCCAACACAGGCAGGAGCCCAGTACAAAAGGGCAGCCTGCAGTGCCGGGAGAAACAGAACAAGCGAGTTGGGGGGGTGAGCGAGCTCAACGGAGCTCTGTCAGGACTGCTGTGGACTTCTTTGGGTGCAGATGGCCAGGGTAAGGGTCAGGGAAGAATGAATACTGGGGTGGTGGAAGGGAAATTAGAAGGGAAAGGGGTGAGGGATGGAGTGTTACTCGTCCTGGGGGATTCTTTGCTGAAAGGGGTGAGCTAGGACAGTAGGGAGGGAAGGCACAGCCGTATTTGGGTTGAAGCTATGCCCGGGTTGACTGCAGGAGGGACAGGGCAGGCACTGCTGAAGTGTGCAGCAAGGGGGAGGAAGAAACCTCATTTAGTGTTGCATGTGGGTACAAATTACTTGGCGGGGGAGACTGTGTAAGTAGTGTGGGGGAGGTTCGATGAGATGGGCAGGCAAGTGTGAGGGGGTTGGGGGAGTCAGTGGCATTCTCAGAGGTACTCCTGGTACCATGTGCAAGCACGGGGAGGCAAGGTTAGGATCGAGGAGTTCAACAAGTGACTGAGGGATTGGTGCCACACCAAAAATTATGGATTAGTGACTAACTGGGGTAGGGTCTGGGGGAATAGTGACTTGTACGTGGGGGACAGGCTACACTTGAGCAGGGAGGGGAATATTAAAGGTGGGACTAGAGAGGTATATCTCTACTAAGGTGGATTTAGGCCAGGTGGCGCTGAGGGTTGAGGTGCTGGATGCCACACCTCGCACCACGCTGATGACACAGGTTCGGGAACAGACTCTGACCACTGGGGGCTGGCTGGGGAGAGGAAGGACTGAGTGTCCCACGACTGCTCTCCTTCCTCTGGGGTGGTTGGGTGTATGACATCGCACTGCAGTGGCAGCTGGTGGAGGCCAGCTGCATTGCAGCTGCTTGATTGAGAGAAGAGATTGTGGCAGGTGTTGGCACTACGTGCCTTTGATGCCATTGCATGTCTGGCTCCTGGGGAGAAAATGAAGGCAGAAAATAGTGGGGCGATCTCGCCAGATAATGGCCATGCCCTGCACCTCTGGACACAAGAGCGGCGCACCCTGAGGTGTACGGCTGACCCGGGGCGAAAGGCATGACCTGGTCCAGGGGATGCGGGAGCCGGCGGCCAGAGGTCGCTACAGCCCACTCCATTACAGGAGAAATAGTGACAAGAAAAAAAAACTAAGGTGGATTTAAACTAGTGGGGGGTGGCCAAAAGACAGGTTGGAAGAAAGGTCCAGACAGGGGAGCCTAATGAGCTCACCCCCTCACCCCCCCCTAGATATAGGTAAAGGCAGAGGCATAGTAACCCCGGGATGGGGTGGGCAGAGTGGTCTGAGTGTAATACAGAAGGCACCACCACCTGATAAGAATAAGGAGGAGAAAGTGTGTGGACTACCGGGAGGAGGGACACAGGCCAAGGAGAAGAGTGAGGAGAGGGAGGGGTATGGGTGGAAGGTGGTCACTCTCAATGCAAGAAGCCTGGGGAACAAAATTGCAGAGCTTCAGGCACTCCTTTCAGAGGGGAAGGTGGACATTGCTGCAGTGACAGAGATTTGGGTCACCGAGTACCATGATTGGGACTTGGCAATCCCGGGACACAGGATATACAGGAGGGACAGGGGGGGTTGGAAGGGGGGATGCACTCTATGTGAGAGAAGGGATCAAATGCATAAGGGATGAGGGAGAAGAGAAGAGGAGAGGACAGAGGTGCTTTGGGTGCAGCTCCTGGACTCAAAGGGCAGAAAGCTGAGGCTGGGAGTGGTATACAGAACACCAGCCCAATCCGGGGAACTGGATGAGGAGTTGGCAGAGCAGATCAGAAGGGTGTGTAGAAGGGGGAGTGTGGTGTTAGTGGGGGATTTTAACCTACCAGGGTTGACTGGATTACCCCAGCCACTAGCAGTACCAGGGAGCAGGTGCTCCTCGATGCATTCCAGGACGGCCTTCAGATGCAATTGGTAAGTGGGATTACAAGGCTCTGGACCTAGTACTGGTAAATGGGGACAGAGGTAAGGGTGGATGTCCCACTATCGAGTAGCGACAACCAAACAGTGTGGCTCATTCTTGCGCTGGGCAGGGAAACAGGAGGCATGGGCACTAAGGTGGTGGACTTTAGTAGGGTGGACTTTGAGAGGATGTGAGCAATATTGCAAGGGAGACTCCAGGATATAAGGCCAGGGATGGATGCAGAACAAAAGTGGGGAGTCATAAAGACTGGGCTAACAGAGGCCACAGTAGCCTGCACCAGGGCCAGGAGTAAGAAGAGCAGAGCCAAGAAGCCATTCTGGTTGAACAAGAAAGTGCTGCAAGGGGTGATGGCAAAGAGTGCTGTATACCAGAAGTACAGGAGAACAGGGGAAGGGAGAGGATAAGGAGGCTTATGGGAGTTGGTCAAGGGAGGTGGCCAGGAGGATGGAAAAAGCTAAGGCCTCCAGGGAATTAAGGTTAGCACAAGGCATAAAGGGAGGGAAAAAGCACTTTTGTAGGTATGTCAGGGAAAAGAAGAAGTGCAAGGAACATATTGTGAGGATAAAGCGGGGAGGGGATCGGGTGGAAAAGGGAAGGAGCAAGTGGAAATTCTAAATGAGTACTTCTGCTCCATTTTCACCAAGGAGAGGGATGGTCCACTACCAGCATGGGCTGGGAGGGTGGGGAAAGGGGGGGGAGGAGGTGACGGACAAAGTGATTGCAGGGATTAGGGTGCTAGAGGGGCTTAGGGCAGTACGGGTGGACAAGGCACTAGGTCCTGATGGCATCCACCCCAGAGTGCTGAGGGAGATGGTGTAGCGGTTGGTTGAGTGGCTGACAGATCTGTTCAACACCTCCCTGGAAATAGGGTGTGTGCCCCAGGACTGGAGGGTGGCCCATGTGGTGCCCATACACAAGAGTGGGCCTAGAGAGGAGCCAGGAAATTATCGGCCGGTCAGTCTCAAGTCCATAGTGGGTAAGCTTATGGAGGCGATACTGAAGAAGAGGCTGGCGGCATTCTTAGAGAGTAATGGCCTCCAAGATGGGTGGTAACACAGGTTCATCTCAGGGAGGTCTTGTCAAACCGGCCTAATAGAGTATTATGACTGGGGGACAAGGGAGTTGGACAAGGGCCATGCAGTGCATGTCCTGTACTTGGACTTCAGTAAGACCTTTGATACAGTGCCTCATGGGAGACTGGGGGGGGGAGCTGATGGCCGTGGAGGTGGGAAAAAAGCTGACTAAATGGATAGAGAACTGGTTACAGGGGAGGGTGCAGTGGGTGGTGGTGGTGGGGGAGCTTTCGGTACCTAGAGCAGTGACAAGCAGGGTTCTGTAGAGGTCACTGCTGGGTCTAGTGTTATTTGGGTTCTTTATCTCCGATATAGCACATGGATTTGGGAGCAGGGTTAGTCTGTTCACAGGTGATACCAAATTGGGGGTGGTGGTGGTGGATGAAGAGGATGGGGGGGAAAAATTGCAGGGGGACCTAACCAAACTAGAGACATGGTCAGTGGAGTGGCAGCTAGGATTCAACGCAAAGAAATATAAAATGATGCACTTCAGGGCTAAGAACCAGAAGAGGGACTATTGGTTGGGGGGGCGAGGTTGGGGATCACAGAGGAGGAGGTGAAGGACCTAGGGGTGTTGGTAACTGGGAGCATAAACAACTCTGCCCAGTGCAGGAGAGCAGCAGCGAAGGCAAACAGGATGCTGGGCTGCATTGTATGGGGGTTCTCATCCAGACACAGGGTTGTGATCATACCTCTCTACAGATTATTGGTCAGACTGCACCTGGAGTACTGTGTGCAATACTGGAGGCCATACCTGAGGAGAGATATAAAGTTACTGGAGTACTGGAGAGGCAGTGAAAAGAAGGGCAACAAAAATGTTAAAGGGGATGGAAGGAAAGGAATATGAAGTTAGGCTGAAGGAGCTGAAAATGTACACACTGGAGGAGAGGAGGGATGGGGGGCTATGACTGAAGTGTTTAAATACCTGAGGGGGGTAAATAAACCTAGCACCAAGGGGGTGTTTAAACTGAGGAGTGGAAGAGAGACAAGAGGGCACGGACTAAGGCGGGAAGGGGGACATTTCAAGAGGGGAAATGAGGAGGCACTACTTCACTGAGAGGGTGGTGTCTAGTTGGAATGTGCTGCCAGATGGGGTGGTAATATGTAGGACAGTCAATAGGTTTAAGAAGGAGTGGGATAAAGCAAGAGTCATGGGGGACACGGGCTGAGACAAGCGGGGAGGAACTGAGGGGGAGGAGGCTGGGACAGCTGCAATCTAGTGTGCTAGCTGCACACTTGGGCAGACTTAGATAGACTGATTGGTCTGTTCTGCTGGCAGATTCGTATGTTCGTATGTTTGTATGTATGTTCATATGTAAAATCACAGTGACTCTGTTCATGAGCAGAGGTCCTAAAATGCCTATGTTGAAAATTTGGTGACAAACATCCATAAAATGACTGTGTTACAAGCATGCATTGTGTAGTTTCCATGCACCCTCTTAACTTCATAGATCTGTAGTATTTCCACTCCAGATTTTCAACATTGGCATTTTCTCACACCTCCTTTTGAACAGTACAGCTGTCATTTTTCACATCCTGCCCAAAATATGCATTTAAACATCTGGCTTGAAAAAGCGCGGTTGCTGTCGGAAATCAATGTTAGGGACAGATTAAGAAAATCATAGTGACAGTGTTCATGAGCAGAGGTCACAAAATGCCTATGTTGAAAGTTTGGTGAAATAATTCCACTAAATGACTGTGTTACGCGCATGTGTTGCACAGTTTCCACCTATGCTCGGAAGTTTGATCATTTTTAATATTTTCACTACAGATTTTCAACATTGCCATCTCTTCACACCTCCCTTTGAATGGTACAGTAGTCATTCTTCGCATCCTGCCCTATCTGTGTTTTCGTACATCTGGCGCACAATGGCATGGTCACTGTGGGAACTCAAAGTTTGGGGCACATTGAAAAAATTTCAGTGCCACTGTTCATAAGAAGAGGTCCCAAATGCTTTCATGAAGTGGAAATCACAAAAAGGCCATGTTAAAAATTTGTAGTGCAAATACCAACAAACACCCGGGGTGTTAAGGTTTCTAACCATAACGTCCCACCCTGTGCAGACTGACAGGCATCAGGGGTGTGCCTTTGGACTGCCGACTGTAATGCTCATGCCATTCCATCTCCCAACCCTGCAGCCAGTGACAGGCATAGAGATGTGCCTTGGATTCTTCGGCACCAGAGTTCACCCCATTCTCCTATATTGCACCCATTTCAGCATATGCCCTTATTGAGTGGGGTGACTGTAAAGCCTAACAACCGAAGGCACTCCTCAACACTTGTCGGTGTCTGCAGGATAGGGTGAGGTGAAATGACATGAACGTTATGGGCGACAGCCAAAATGCATACCCCAATGCCTGTACGTCTTTGCAGGGTGGAGGTGGGGTTGGTGTGAAGTTCAATACTTCACTGCCATGCCTACTCTGCATCTGTCTAACTCCTGCATTTCCAATGCTAATACCAGCAAGCAAACATTCAGCATTGACAAATACTTGTTTATATTAATGGGCTTCTGTGAAATAAGCATCACTAGTCAACCAGTCAAAGAGTTTTTATCAACCTGTGACATTCCAAGAGGGACATCTTTTCCCCCCATCTTACTTCTATGTGTTAGTCTGACAAAAATCGCTTAGGTTTCTGGTGCACAAAATGCTGATTCTGTACATTGTATGAAGATTAAGGCAGATGCAAATGTCTGAAAGCATGTACATGCACATACATGTGCTTGAACACACAAACACACACACACATATCATTGTAAGAAACAAAGCTATTGTTTGTACAGGAACACAAAGAAACAAAGCTATTGTCTGTACAGGAACACAAAGAAATAAAGCTATTGTTTGCATAGGGTGAATGGTAGGTGGCAATAATTAGAATCTTGAGCGGGCATTAGGTGAGGGAGGGGGAGGCCTATTTCCACCCAACATTAAGTTGCACTGTTATTCTGCCCAACTTTGTTTCTTAAGTGACCACTTGGGGTCCAGTTCACCTTCTGCCTAGATTGCCACAGAAGAACTGGTCTGAAGTATGACTCTCACCTTAACAGATTTTTGAGCCCTGCTCTCCAAAGGAGGCCAGGCCCAGGTCCCAGGTGTCCTACCTTTAAGTTTTCAGTTCACTATGTCCCTGCAAGCAAAGCTGCACAGTGCACTGTCTGCTGCTACTCCTCTGGCAGGCATCAGGAAGAAACACTGCTGCCACTGCTGCGGATCACCCGGTTACCCAGTCTGGTCTCTCATTCATTTTTTGGTTCAACCCTAATGATCGCTCTCACCGTGGCAGATAGGATGCAGTCTGAACACACACACACACACACACACACACACACACACACAATGCCAAGAGACAGAGATGCTGCGAACCGATCGACGAGGTCAAGAAAGAGGTCTGACCATAACCCGTACTCTGTCCTCCACCCCAGCCATCTAGGAGAGCTCTTAGTCAGTGTGGCAGTGCTGTCGTCCATGACTCGTGTATGCACCATGCCTTACACCCTGCCCAGCATTCTCCAGTTGCTCTTCATCATACTCCACACAATGGATTTTAAATCAAATTCAGCATAGCTAATTGGACTGCTTTGTCTGGTCTCGGGGTGATTGAGTTGCAGTGGGGGGGCATGGACCCAGGAGCGGGGGTGCATGCTGAGCATAGACTCAGAGGAGCCAGCCAAATTTTTAGTGGCTCTCAGATTCTCAGGCACCCCTAAACAGCTGGCACCTCTATGCTGCAGCCTACATAGCCTGTTCATAAAAACAGAACTGATTATGAAAAAGTGAAAGATTTTTCATCAAAATAAAATTGTCAGGCTAACTGAATAAAAGGAATTTGTGTTTGTTTATTATTTTTTGTGCCACCCCAGTAATACTGAAATGTGGTACAGTCTGGACATCATTCTGAATGAAATTTTGGGAGCGAATGATGAAACTGAATTCCCCACAAAGTTCATTTTAGGAAAAAAACAAAAAACTATTTTGAGACATTTTTTTATCTCTTAAGTATCACTAAAACTGACTGGCATTTGTTAAAGGCAGGTGACAGCAGAGTAGGACAGCAAGCAACAAGCAGTATTTGACAGCCAGATACAGTGGAATAGGAAAGTTGAGCATGGTGTGCAAAGCAGCATTTATACACGTAATGGGCCCTATTCAAGAAATAAGGGATGGCCTGCACAGGCCACACAGATGAAGCGCATAGAGCACAACATCAGTGCGACATGCAGGACATACAGATGCAGGTGGCATACACATATGGTGTGCAGGGATGTCTGGCTGTAGTGGTCGAGGACAAGTGCGGTAGCACAGCAAGGTGGGAGTGGAGGGGCAGGATCATGCAGTGCACAATGTGCGGCCCAAGGACACACATGCACAACCACCAGTACAACGTGATGGTGCGTGGGTCCACACAGGCAACACTGCACCCGGGGTAGGGCTGCTGTAAACCCCAGGTGCACAGTGCACAAGCTGATACAGGTCTCAGTAGAATGGAGTGGAAACACAGTCAGGACTGCATGCCCCTGATGCTGCCGATATACAGCGGCCAACAAACCACACAGCAATTGGTACAGCTGCACAGGCATGCACCCCACTGTACACACTAGCTCATGGCTACATGAATGTTGCCTGCCCGTGGCCCATTGTATGGCACACATGACACACAATGCACCTTTGGCACCCCTCAGCACCAGCCAGCAGGATGCCGAGCAGTGCCAGCTGGAAACAAGCATTTGTCAATGCCAAATGTTTGGTTGCTGGCATTGGCATTGGTAGTGCAGGAGTTAGAGAGATACATAATAGGAATGGCAGTGAAATATTGAAGTAATGCCAACCCCACCCTGACTCTGCAGAGACTGAAAGGTGTTGGGAGTGTGCCTTTGGGCCATCGGCCATAACACTTAAGCCATTCCAGCTCACCCCACCATGCGGACACTGATAGGTGTCACGTTGTGCTTTGGGATCTTTGGCCTTTATGTTCACCCCATTCCATAAGGAAATAAGCCAAGATGGGTGCAGTATAGGAGAATGGGGTGAACGTTAGATCCAAATACCCCAAGGCACACCTTGATGCCTGTCAATGGCTACGGGGGGGGGGGTGGAATGCCATGAGCATTACAGCTGAAGAACCCAAGTCACATCCACGACACCTGCTAGTCTCTACAGGGTGAGGTGTTATGGTTGGAAACCCTAATGCCCGGGTGTTTGTTAGTATTTTCACTCCAGATTTTCAACTTGGGCTTTTTGGGATCCCACCTCATGAACAGTGGCAATATCATTTCATTAATTAATCCTGAAAAGTTATTTCACACAGCGACTGCGCTATTCGGCACCACAGGTGCAGAAACACATTTTTGGCAGGATGTGAAAAATGACAGCTATACTGTTCATGAGGAGGTGTGAAGAAATGACAATGTTAAAAATTTGGAGTGAAAATATGAAAAATTGGTGAAGTTAAGAGCGTGCATAGAAACTGCAAAATTCACACCCGTAACGCGATCATTTTTGGGAATATTTCCACCAAATTTTCAACATGAGCATTTTAGGACCTCCCTTATGAACAGTGACACTGTGATTGTGTTAATCTGTCCCAAAAGTTGATTTCCCACTACGACTGCGCCATTCTGTGCCACAGGTGCGAATACCCATTTTGGGCTGGATGTGAAAAATGACAGCTATACTGTTCATAAGGAGGTGTGAATAAATGGCAATGCTGAAAATCTGGAGTGAAACTATTAAAAACTGGTGAGATTCTGATGTGCATACATAAGACTATCAAGTAACAGTAATGGGTATTGATTTTGTTGAATTACCTCAACATGGGTTTTGGGACCCCACTGCATGAACAGTGATACTGTCAGTTTGTTAATCAGTCCCAAAAGGTCGTTCTGTGCAGTGACGGTGAAATGAACTTTTGGGACCGAGAAACTAACTGACAGTGACATGTTCACGAAGTGGGGTCCCAAAACGCCCATGTTGAAAATTTGGCAACAAAATTCAAAACAAATTACCGCATTACGGGCATGCATTGCAATATCTGGGGCAAAAATTCCTAAAAATGGCTGAGATATTAACCTAAGTTGAAACCCCCTATTGACTCCCATTATACAACGCTTACAGGATTACTCACTTGGCAGTTCAGCTTTGAAGAGTGCAGACGTGTCCCTGTCCAGAGACGATCACTGCTCCTGACCTCCGGAGATAAGTATGGGGTTGGGGGAGTCTGGGGAGGTGGGTGCTCAAAGGGAGAGTTGGGATGGGGAAGGGGATGGGAGACACAACGGTGGACCGTGTTCTGTTTACAGGTAAAAAATAAAACTTTAGAGGACTGTTTTCTTTATTTTAAAGGGGAAAAAAATTAAAGGCATTTAGGCACACTGGGGTGGGCTCCCAATGTGCCACAACAGTGTGAGGGGGAGTGCATGCCAACATGGGGATTGAGCACCCCAATGTCGGTAAATAACACAGACGGGTTTGGTGTGGGGGGGGTGGTGCATCTGACACCAGGAGAGGGCATGCCAGTGTCAGAAACATTAAACCATGATTTTAGTACACTGGGGTGGGCTCCCAGTGTGCCACATTAATGGGGGGAAGGGAGATATATGCCGACACAGGAGGCTTTCTGGGGAGTGTGTGGCAGGCAGCAGGAGCCACCATATTTATTGAAATGTTTCACCAGGAAAGGCACACTTACTCCTGAAGCAAAGCTCAGCACCGAGTGCTCGGCAGCAGGAGCTGACTGCTTGCTCATGGAGCAAGGCCCGAGTACAGAGTGCTCGGCTGCAGGACCTGACAAGGTTGCGAGGAGGTGGGGGAGGTGCTGCTGCAATGATAAAACTGTTTGTGATTGCAGTGGCACATTTCTTTCAAGTTTTTGGCTCTCTTTGAAGTATCCTGTCATTACCAGCATGGTCACTGATTGGCAGCTGAGGGACGCATCCACTAAAGCGTCCCCTGAATTGGCCACATCACTGACACACCTCAGAAATGTGCTACTACTGCAAGATGTTGCTTACGCATGCATGCAAGCCAACATAAAAAAGCATGGACACAGGTGATCCATAGAAACACAGTTTACTCACAGCAATTCAATTCAGGTACCTCACTCAGGTGACCCATACACTCAGTCCTCCCCTTCATCAGAGTCACCGGAGAAGGCTGGTGGTGTGCTGTCAATGTATGGCATCAGCACCAGTGCCATGCATTGTAATGGGCCCATGTACCTCTGTAATAACAAACAGAGGCAGAATGTGTGAATGTGAGTTACCTGTGCAGGATGGGACACTGCCATAGACACCACACACAGGCAAAGCAGCACCCACCTTCGACAGCTCCTCCACCACTGACAGCTCCCTGACCTTGCCCTTGTAGATTTCCGGGCTCCCCTCACGTAGGGACAGATTGCCAAGTAACTGTTGGGGGCACCTTCAGCAGTGGGTGACCACAGTAGCCATCTACCACTGGCTCAGCTCCCATCGCTCTAGGGTGAAGCTATCTGGTCTCTAGCTGAACTCCTGTGCAGACACAAGAGACAGAACACGTGACCCTGAACACATGCAACGTTAATGCCCTCACATCTCTCCCATGCAGCCAACTATCCACCTCAGCAGGCTCAGTGACACACCAGATGTTGTCCACCTCCAGGACATTCTGGTAGGTAAGGGCTGGCCTCTGCCACAGCTTCTTGGGGTAGTCCCTCATCCAACACACAGACACTGCAGACTGTGCTGCCACCACCATGTTGCATGTGTGCAAGGACGTTGCCTCAGGAATGATGCCCTAGCATGCCATGCCACCCACTGGCGTGCACAGGAAGCTCACACAGAAATGGCCATGTAGCAGTCCATGTTAGTTAGACAGTCTGTGCAGGCCACACTGGCATACAAATGGCTATCTGTCACACAGTGTCAGGTGTGACAGTGCCAATAGGTGCACTATGTACCCAGGACTACTGCTCAGTACCCTCCTGCTGGATAAGGGTTTGACACAGGTCCAGCAGCAAAGGAGATGCCCACAGCCACAGATCTTTTGGATCCGACTATACATACAAGCCTTCCATGGCATATACTGTATACTGTTGGACCATATAGCCATTACACACCTGTGTGACATGGTATGCACACACGTAACACTCCAAGCCAGATGTTTCCAGACAGTGTCTGTGGAAATCAACGTGCTGTGTGCACTGACATATTACACAACTGGATCCTTCCAAAGGGTGGCAGATGATGTCACAGGTGTGAGCCAATCATCAGTGTCCCCTGTCGTGCATCAGGTCACCAATGCCCTGCTCCTCAATGTGCAGGCACACATAGCCTTTCAAACCACACCATTGGCCATACAATTCATAAAGGAGGGGTTCTATGGCATGCATGGCATGCCTAACAAGAAAGGTGCCATAGACTGCACCAATGTGGCAATCATAGCACCAGCAGTAGATGAGGAGGCATACCGCAATTGCAAGGGTTTCCACTGCCTCAATTGCAAGATCATTTGCTATGCAGGTGGCATCATCACTAACATGTGCACTAAATACCCATGGTCATGCCACGACTTGTACATATTCATCCAATCTGGCCTGTGTACCTGCCTTGCTGAAAAGTGGGTATCCATACGATTGCCTGACTCCCAACTGACCGACTCTAAAATACCTGACTCTAACAGCCTGTCAGTGCTGACTGCCCACAGAATGTATTGCTGACTGCTGTTTTCCCGACATTAGACATTTGAGTGCCATATGCCATATTAACTGATAGTGACCGCTAGTGATGCTGATCTATCATACTGAAATGTTTGCATTTGGTGTTTAATAGCTATAATTTGGTCCAACAGGGTAGGTGTTGTGCAGTTTGGTGGCAGCACGAGGGAGCTGCCTCTTGCCCTTCCAGGAATGCTGCTCCTGAGAAAGGAATTTTTCTAGCAGGAAACAACTGAAAGTTTGCACCCTAGCATGTTTTAATCGTGCTTACCTCAGTCGACTTACCCATGTGGTCATAATTCTACCATCGAGCTTGCAGTCCAGTCTAACAAGAAAAGAATGCTAAAGCTGTAATTTTTGCTGCATTACTTCTATATAAGAGAGTGGGGGTATCTGAATGGGGGTCGGAGCATTTTTGGTAAAAGTCAGCGTTACACTGCTCTGTCCTGTTCTACATCCTTGAAGGGCTCCGATAGTGGAAAAGGAAAAACTAACAAGCAGACAGCTGCAGAAGCATTGACCAATGGACCATGGTCTGGGAGTAGCTAAGATAAGTAATGAAAGGTTAAAATTTGATGCAAATCCTTTACATTGTTTGGCTTTCAGATCTTGTGGGAGATCTAGTTGGGAAACTGAGTACATGGTAAGATGATAGTCGGGCGACAGTACCAGTCAGGAACTTGGATATGGGGAAATGCACGTTGGGCAGTCGGGAGTCGGGTGATCGTACCAGACCCGAATAGTGCAGTGGGGACAGCTGGTTGATTGGTAGGTACCATTTTGAGGGTCTTGGGGTGCATGACGGCCTGTCCACATACACTAACATGTTCTGTCCCTTCCTAGGTGACAGTGGATATCCTCTGCAACCATACCTACTGACACCATACCAGGAGCCACAGGGGCAGTTGGAGGATGCATACAATGAGGTGCTTAGGAAGACATGATCCATCGTGGAATGCACCATAGGCCATCTGAAGATGTGGTTCTGGTGCCTGGATCACACAGGTGGCAGGATGATGTTCATTATCTGTGCCATGCACCACAACATCTGTGAATGACATTGACTACCCATGCCATGCTAAGTACCAGATGATTTCCCACCCTGTCATGACAATGGCCCAGCAAGTGGGGTGGTGGGGGACACACTGTTGGGCCATGCAGTGTGGCACATGGTTGCACTGGGTACATTTACACATCAGCTGTGAGGGCCAGGTGGCACCATGACAGTGAACTTCCCTGAGTGCCCCTTTGCCTGCTATGCTGCCTATGTGTATGCTTGCTGTGTGTGGTGTAATGGGAGGTGTGCTGTTAGACCCTGTCCTTCATTGCGGGGAGTCATGTCCAGTGCATGGTGTGGGAGTTTCATGTGTGGTGCATGGCAGCATGTAATAATAGTGATGTTTATATAGTGAACACATTTGGGTGAACTGCAAAGGGCGACTCCAACTATAGCAACTGGCACATATGAGGGATCGGAAGGCAACGGTGACCATGAGTGGATAATTATCAAGGTGTGCTTCGGAGTAGTAATCTTAGAGATGGGGGTTCGGGGTGCACAGCACCCCGTGGGGGCTGTGGGGCAGAGCCCCCGCATGTGAACATGTGAACACCTGTGCATAAATAAGTGCTGGAAGGCAGGTGAGTCACTTATAGCTGGACACGGAGGAGTGTGGATGTCCATTGAGTTCATCAGGAGCCAGAAGAGGATGCCCCTCATACTACATGATAGTTTTCAAGGTTGTAGTCACCATATTTGTATAGCGCTGTAGTTTGGATGTGCTATTATTTGCATTGCTATTTAAACTTCGCCGTTTTGATGTTCACTAAAATTTCATCACTGTATTGACATGGAACCATGGTGCACGGTAGGGCATGGGCAGTGCATGTCATGCAGTGTGATATGCTTGTGTGACATGGATTTAGCTGTCCAGGATGTGTTGTGCCATGTGCCGATCTTGGCCCATGCACTGTGCATGGGTTGTTCACATGTTGTGGTTGCATGGTCAGATCCTCTCAAACAGGACACCTGCTCTTGTACCTAGGTGTCTGACTGGTGTCTGCTCACTTGCTTTTCTTGTGGCCCGTGGTGGTCATTCTCTCACTGGCACGCCATCTTGCCTACCATTCCTCAGTGTGCCATGGGTCCCCGCCATGCCCCGTGGTGTCCTGTCACTCTGCCCACCTGTGGGGCTGCCCAGTGTGATGGATGGTAATGTGCATATGGGTGGCATGCTCTTCAGCCTCTCCAGCTTGTCACAAACTCTGTTGATGCCCCTGCACATGCCCCTCACCTTCCCAGTGAGTTCATGTAAGGCCTCTGTATTCACCTGCTGGGAACTGAGATGTTCACATTATAGCTGCTGTAGATCACAGTAGTAAGTGTGTAGCACGCCCATGGATGTGTTCCACCTGGTGTGCCGTGATGACCATCTAGATGGTCCTTCTTCTCCATGGTCATGATCAGGCTGTGGGGATGTGTGCTCCTCATTGTAATGGTGCTCCTCCACTGTGCCTGCAGGCATCACCATATGGCTGCTGGTCATGTGCTGAAGTGTCTGTTGCCACTTCCAAGCCAGTGTATTCTGGCATGCCCTGTTGTGGTATGGTGGCACTGGTGTGCTTTGTGGTGTCACCCCAGATTTTATGGTCAGCCATGTCTGCAGGACTGTCTGTGGTGTCCACAGCACTCCCTAGTGGTGTCGGTGTACACTTTGCTGTCCTTCACCCCAACACAGACTGTTCCTGCATACAACCTGTGGGTGACAGAATGGGATGTTACTAATGACTGCTCTCCAGCTGTGGGGGCCACTGTCCTGGTGTGTGGCACGGTGGGTGTTAACCTACCTCAAATGGATACCGGCTTCTTTGGCATCCCCAGCATCATGGTGTTCCCATCTGGGCCCGTGGTCCAGATTGCTGTATCTGAGGAGTGCAAGACATGGTGGTTACCATTTTAACTGTGCATGCCACCTCCCCCTTCTCTGTATATAGTGCCACACATACCTGCTAGTGTATCCATGCCCTGATCTTTGCCATGGTGGACCACCTCTGATATGGTCTCTGCCATGACCCTCTTGATGGGGGTCAGGTGAAGTGCCTTTGCAGGTGATTCTCTGCATGTAGCTGACTAAGCAGTTGGTGAATGCCAGCGTATGCTTCACAGTGGAGTGGAGGTTGCACCACTTGTACTTTATGGCAGAGAGTGGGCATGCCTCTGGCCCCACTGTGGTGACAGCTGCCTGGATGTCCAGCCACAGCCATGCCTTTTCTTTAAATATTCATGTTTTTTTATATATTCATTTTAGTGCCTATAGCCCCGGTAACTCAGCCACCAACTTCCCTGGCCACCACTCAACCCACTGGGACTTACATTCAATTGGAAATCCTTGCTGGCTTGCCTCTCAGGGTGGGGCTGCAAAGTAGGTGCTCCCCCAACAGAAAATAACATCAAGATGTTTGGCAGGCTGGCTATTTCTCTCTGGCTTACCCTCCCGAGCAGGGCTGTGGGGTCAGGCCATTCCTGATGGAGAACTGAACTCAGTCTGAGTGGGTGGATTGGGTCCAGGAAGTGGAGTGTCATTGGTTGGGCCAGCATTTTTGGATGTTGTAGTCTCCGGGAGGTATGCATGCATTGATGTAAGTAGCCAAAGCACTGACATCTGGCATGCCTCCCAACAGTTTAGCTCAGCTGCTGCTCCCCCGGCTTCCACTAGGGGTCAACCAAGCATCGGTCACTAACCCACCCTCCCCCAAAAGGAGGATAGCAGTCCATGAGATGCTCAGTCCTCCTCTCCCCAGCTGGCCCTCTGACTCCTCAGTTCTGTTCCTGAACCAAAGGCATCAGCGTTGCATGTAGAAGCCCTACTGCTGCACTGGCGGGCCAGCCTACAAGCTTGCTTATGTTTCAGGAGGGACCCTCAGTGTATCTGCCCCATACAGTGTAGTGTGCTGTTCTTGGAAGTCTGTCACCAAGCCAGCCACTGTGGGCTGGTGAAGTTTGATGACCTCGGCCATGCAGTGCTTGTTGCAGGTCCCAGTGCAACAGTGTCTATGAGGACACTACACACTGACTGTGGGCCTTGGCCAGAGACACTGATGGTAGAGCTGCCAAGCCTCTCTAGGGTACTCCATTGCCTTTTCCCTCAATGATGGCATTCACTTCCATCTGTGTGTGCTGCAGTGTGGTTGTCCTTACATGGAGGTGTCACGGGGTGTTCCCGCAGTTCTGGCTCCTCCTACCCGAGATCTGCACACCTCTGCACATGGCTGCAGGTGTTTCCCCTCACCTTGGCCACACTTGCACCCTTGGTCATGAATATGGCTGTACAGTGCCAGCTTGAGATGCGTGTTTGTGTGCACTGCCATTACAACTCCTTTAGGTGCAGTTCCCATGCCTTTGTGCATAAGGCCCAATAAGACGGGCTGTGGTTCTCTGCTCTAATTGAACAAAAATATGTGACTGCTTTATAATTACTGCATAAATCTCATAGTTCAGGGATTCTTAGATGAGGAAGGCACCACTGTCCACATTTGAGTAGGTGTGATCAAAAATGCCTGTGTTCATTTTGGCCACTCTGTTAACTCATTCACACCACAAGAGCTCTTTGAGACTTCCACCACTTGTGTCCTGCATACTCTTAGAACTGCATCCTGGGCCTTTCTTATCAAAATCAAGACATAATCAGCATGTCACAAACAAATGTGAATACCTTTTGAACCGTAAGAGCTACACACAAAGTACGAGCAGCAAAGTTGTTCAGCACAACATTACCTTTCCAATTGTGCTATGAAATAAATTTGGTTTTTATTTTATACTATCTGAAATACCAAACAACCGTCTTTATTCAGATTTTTTTCAAGGTGCTTAGATGAGGTTTGAGTCATATGTCAGCCATGCACACCATACCTTAAACAAATGTGAATAACTCCTAAAGTATACGTGGTAGTCACAAAGTACCTGTGGCAAAATTGTTCAGCACAAAATTACCTTTCTAACGGTGCTATGCAATCAATTGCAATCCATTTAGTTTTTATTTTATACTAGCTGAAATACCAAACAACTGTTTTTTTTCAGATTTATTCAAGATGCTTAGGTGAGGCTTGAGAGACAAATGTTGGCCATTCACACCATACCTTAAACAAATGTGAATAACTCCCAAAGTATACATGATAGACAGAAAGTATCAGCAGCAAAATTGTTCATCATGAAATTACCTTTCTAACGGTGCTATACAATCAGATCTAAGCAATTTGGTTTGTTTAATATTTAGGTAAAAACTGCTGACTTTCTCAGACGTTTCCAGGCCTGAGTGTAAGTCAGTTGAGTATGTCTACAGGCATTATTGGCCTGAGTGGCTATGTTTCAGATGCCACCTACAGGCATATCTAGGCCTGAATGAGTTAACTCCTTATCTCCTGGAAACACCTGTAGGCAGAGGCCAAATCATCCTCTTTGTCTCCCACAATGACTTCAGTCATCTGACAAAGACTTCCTGTGTGCCTTGGACACTTCTCAGGTTGTCAGCACTATTTCTCTGTTATTGTGAACCAAATTGTTAGAATTGACTGCATAGCACCATTAGAAAGGTAATTTTGTGCTGAACAACTTTGCCACTGATATTTTGTGTGTATCACGTACACTTTAGGAATTCTTCACATTTATTTATGGGATGGTGTGTGTGTCTGACTTTGTCCCTCAAGCCTCACCTATGCATCTTGAATAAAATGGGAAACATGCATGTTTTATATTAGAAAAATTTCTTTTTAGTACAAAATTGCTTTTGTACCTACATCTAATGTATGGATGCTTAAATTGGTGTTCATATGTTACATATTTTCCTGCCAGAAATGGTTTATGTTGACTTTTTTTTTTACTATTTTGACTCATAGAAAAAATAGCTTATAATTAATTGCATAGCACCATTGGAAAGGTAATTTTGTGCTGAACAACTTTGCTGCTCATACTTTGTGTGTAGTACTTACAGTTCATGAGGTATTCACATTTGTTTGTGGCATGATAATTGTGGCTTGATTTTGCATAGGAAGGCCCAGGATGCAGTGTTAAGAGTATACAGGACACAAGTGGTGGTACCTCAAGGGAATCAACAAAGTCCAAGAGGGTAGCATCTTTCAAAAAAAGAGGTGTGCAAGAACAAGAGGGCACAATTTGAAGATAGAGGGGGGGCGGCTCAGAGGTAATTTAAGGAAGTATTTTTTCACAGAGAGGGTTGTGGATGCATGGAATGGCCTTCCGGAGGAGGTTGTGGAGTCAAAATCAGTGGTGGAATTCAAGCATGCATGGGATAGTCATAAGGCAATTCTGGGGGGTGGGGGTAGGAAGAAGTAGGCTGCTGGTTAACTAGGATCTGCAGCTTATCCAGTAGGTAGGGAAATGGGCAGACTGGGTGGGCCAAGCGGTCCTTATCTGACGTCAAATTCTATGTTTCTATGTTTCTATGTTTCTCCTGTAGAGTGAATGAGTTAAGGCAGAGAAGTTGTTATGCAGCATTCGCTAGCAGAAAAACCTCCTCTCAACCACCTGATACAAGATATGGCAGCAAGATGGAATTCCATCTACAGTGTTACCTGATGCTGCGGCTGCTAGTACAACAGAGGGTCATCCATCAGTATGAAGCTGAATGTGTCATAAACATGAGGAAATTCAGCATCAACCTTAATTAGGAACATTGATTGAGATCCTCTACACTGTGGTGAACCCCTTTGAGGAGGTTACATGGGTTGTAATTGTATATAGTGTATTGCTGGTCTAAGCCAGGTACTGACCCTCATTGCTCTAATTAACTTGTGACTTGTTTGCATGAAGTCTCACCATGAGGAGAAAGAGGATCCCCTTTTGTGAAACTTGGAGAAAGAACAAAAGAAAGTTTCTGATATCACTTGCATATTTCCAAAATGCTTAGAACTGATCATGACATCCTAGCCACTCTCAGATGTGCATCAGCAGGTATGTACTCAAAGTATTTTTCAGTACTGCAAGCAATATAGTCACCAACAAAAAACAGGCCTTTCCACAAAAAAGTAGAGATGCTCACTTATTAAAAAAAAAACTGCCTATTTTTAACCAGACCTACTCCACTCGGACATTTATGGATGATAAAGCTCCTAAATTATCAGCTCTGAAACAGGATGAGGATGAGCTGGATGGTGTGGGCTTCTGAGTCCGTTAGTTACTAGTACCACAAGTTCATACACATACTGCCCTCCTGTGTTCTTTTCTCCAATCTCATGCTGATGTACCATTGTAATCAACATGTTTTATAAGACTAGCCTGTCGTTGCCCTATTCTCCCTGCTGCTCACTGCACTTCTCTGTAAAATTGTTCATCCACTCCTTGGTGCCTCACCTATGTCTGTGTAATCATCTCAGACACATCTGAATTTATATGGTGTCTGATTTGCCCTGTGCAGGCTGATCATCTGCCCCCATGTCAACCTCTTGGAGATCAGAACACATTTTTCTGGACAGGAGGACTAACCCAACTTGGATGGTCCTTTATACCACAAGCTAGATTATTCCATTTTTGTACTCTGAGAAATGTTTACAAGAATCATTGCTCTACAGTCACCAATAACATATGGGTTTATTTGTTGAACCCATATCGCTGTTAGCTTTATAAATAAAAGCATTTATTGTAACTTTTTGGATATACTGTTGTTGGCCAAGTGCTTTGTGTAAAACACTTTCATCGGCAAAAAAAGGAGCTTTATACACATTTGGCAGTATACAGACATAATGTTTGCAACCAGTAGCCTTCACACACTGTGGCCTGTTGCACTGTTGACTCAAATGTTTGAGATGACTTACGACTTATACAAACAATACATTTTTTGATAAAGTTGAGCAAGTGTGCTGTGTACAGCAGTTATCCTCACTTCTTGGCATAATAGGAATCCTCTCACAAGTTTGATAGTGTCCAAATGGACTTGCAGTTTGGAATCAGCAACCTTCTCTGTGGGCTGCTACACCATTCTGCTGGTTTGAGTGGTTCATGGGCTTGGCAGAAAAGTAGTACCCTCCCAGCACATTTTTAGCCATAAAGAATTGGATCCTAACAGTTGAACCTGGGCAAACTGTGCCGAATATAGATTTTTTGTAAACTTTATACCTGTGCAAAATAGAATTTGGAAGGTCTCCAGAACGTTATCAAGAATGGTTACTGCATAGTGTGGATGCACCAAACAGGTTTAATTAAACTGTTTTCGGAAAAGGTTTTTAAAATTAGTTGTAGTGTAGACAAAACCTGTTGGAGAGAGGTAAGCACAGGAAAGTTAATTATACACTGATAAGTGGCTCTGGTCATAGTCAAAGTAATTTTTTTTTCTCTGGGTTCACACTTCTATGCTTTTAAGTGCACTGCCTTTCTAGTATTTTTCATTACTAGATACTATTAGATGACCATCTAAGAATTAAAATAATTAAGATATCTTGAATACTTATGTTATCAAAGTCTACATCTGAGAATTGGCTTCTTGCAAACCTACTGATCTATATTCTGCAAAAATTTTCAAATCTCTTTGATAGTTACAAGCCACTTACTGTACATCTTTTCATCCATAGTGTCCTCCCTGAAGGCACACAAGTTGTCTTACAACACTGTCAGTCAAAGAAAAGCTCTGTACTGCATGAAAAGTCAAAAGATAGATTAGTTGCTGTTCCACTGCACCTTACTGCATGTTCAAAAATTAATGTACTCTGTGCCTGGAATCTTGCTGTTGGTGAAATATGAGGGATTATTGACTCAGGGGGCTGAAACCCTCATATTATTTTTGAACACTGTCTGTGAAACAGAAGGCAAGGTGAGACAATTTTTATTTAAAAGATGCCCATTCTGGAGGCTCTGGGCACTGTACATCAATCAAATAAATACAAAACAGCACAATAATAAACATTTATATAAAATATTCCAAACAGTTAAAATGAAATGTACTACCCTCAATTACAACTACATTCAGAATCACTAAAATTTAATTGAACATCAATTTATGAAAGACAGGTATGGACTATAAAACATAGTCCGGGAAGGTCTGATTATACAAGAAGGCCTTGAGGCGGGTCTTAAATACCTCAACCAAAACTGACTGCTGGCTGAGAAGAAACAGAATATCTTCTGTTCAACACAGCCATCTTATATTCCATTGACTAATGCAACCTGTGTTTTGAATTTGAACAACTGTTGATTAAAGGTTATGGATTAACAGCATGGCTCATGGGACCGAAAACCTCATGTTTCTGAAGATTGACAATCAAAGAGGCCCAATGGATTTTGAGAAGGAACAGGATATTTGACATTCCATGTGCCTTTAAATTTCCACAGACTATTGTAAATTGTATGCTACATTTCAGTAACTGTGAAGAAAAGTTAGAAAGTAATATCACCGGTGATTGAAACCCCCCTTGTTATCTACAGACTAGGTTATGGATGATCAGTTAACTTTTCTCAAAAATTAAATAGAACAATAAACATTAGGGGTATGGAAATATGATTTATACTTGTAGTGTGAGCTTAGCTGCCATAAGAACATGTACAGCCATTGCTTTTTTATTTAACTTACTAGACTAGTACAAAATTACACTTGGGTGCCCACGGCTATTACTCTGTTTAGGGAGCCATATTTTATTACTCTGAAGAAGACTCATATGGAAGTAAAGAGGAACTCTCTATGTGAAGCAGCTGTATAAAGAGGGGATCAGCCCCTTGGCTTTCTGTGCACACCTAAATTAGGCGCTTAAGCATAGCACTGCAGGTTTCCAGCAATCTTAGTTTGCCCAGGCCAAAATCAGTCTTTTGGCTTGTTTGACCATACAAATACTTTGTGTGGGAGGGGGGTGAAGATGGCCGAGTAATTCCAGTGGTTGGATCATAGAACTCTATGAACTTGAAGGCCTGATGTTTAAATCTCACAAGATCATTGTGTTAAGAAAGATACTTGCACTCCCCTTGCTTCAGCCCATCCAGCAGTAAAACTTGGGTAGAAACAGGAACCCACAGAAAATGATATGTTCCATATCAGTTGCATTATTGTGCAAAAAACAAATTGTAAAAAAAAACTAGATATACTGTGTGTGTGTGTATGTATATATATATATTTTTTTTTCATGGCAAAAAACTCTGTTTAATTCATCAGTTAGGGTTGTTCCACAGTGACAAAAGCAAGGAAATTTGGTGTTAGGGTTGAAAACTCTAACTCCAAATTCACCCCCCCCCCAGCACCACACACATACAGGCACACACACACACACACACACACACACACACATGCAAGTAGGGGGAGGACCAGAGACAGCACAACCAATGACAGACAACCAGCAGTAGGTGACAGAAATAAAAAACAACTGTCTAAATGTACTACAAGACATCCCCACCCACCTGACCAGGTACTGCATGCTCAGTGGAGATCAACAGCAAAACTGAGGCCATGTACACCACACGTACACATCACTGATTGCAGGTGCACACAACGTTCCACATTTTGTAGTTGCATGGCCTTACCTAGTGATGCCCCACACCCCACCACACCTGGTACTGCACCCTGACTGGACATCAACGATGCAACTCTCTGATTGCAACTGTACAAAGGTTAGAAACATAGAAACATAGAATTTGACGGCAGACAAGGACCGCTTGGCCCACCCAGTCTGCCCATTTCCCTACCTACTGGATAAGCTGCAGATCCTAGTTAACCAGCAGCCTACTTCTTCCTACCCCCACCCCCTAGGATTGCCTCATGACTGCCCCATGCATGCTTGAATTCCACCACTGATTTTGACTCCACAACCTTCTCCGGAAGGCCGTTCCATGCATCCACAACCCTCTCTGTGAAAAAATACTTCTTAAATTACCTCTGAGCCACCCCTCTCTATCTTCAAATTGTGCCCTCTTGTTCTTGCACACCTCTTTTTTTGAAAGATGCTACCCTCTTGGACTTTGTTGATTCCCTTCGCGGTACTTGAGCGTTTCTATCATCCCCCCCTCTCCCTTCTTTCCTCGAGGCTATACATATTAAGCTCCTTCGTCTTTCTTCATATGTCTTCCGTGCAGACCCTGCACCATTTTGAAGCTCTCTCTCTGACAGCTTCCATCCTGTCTATGTCTTGTGGAGATTGGGTCTCCAGAACTGCACACAGTACTCAGATGGGGTCTCACCAGCTGTCTGTACAGAGGATAATAACTTCCTGTTTTCTACTGGTGATGCTCTCTATGCATCCCAGTATCCCCCAGCCCTCCTTGCTGCCCTCTCCATTGCTTGCCCACCTTTAGGTCATCTGATATGACTATCCCCAGGTCCCTTTCCATTTTTGTTGTTGTTAGTATCTCACCCCATTGTGTACTCTTCCCTGGGTTTTGTTTCCCAGGTGCATTACCTTGCACTTCTTAGCATTGAATCTAAGCTGCCATACATTTGACCATTCCTCTAACCTTGCCAAGTCCCTTCTCATCCTTTCCAACCCACCTGTGCATCAACTCTGTTGCAGATCTTTGTGTCATCTGCCAAGAGACATGCTTTTCCTTCAGTCCTTCTGCAATATACGCTTATAAAGACATTGAAGAGGACGATCCTAATACTGAACCCTCGCGGTACCCCACTAGTAACCCTCCTTTCTTCTGAGTGGACTCCATTTACTATTACCTCTGTGTCCTATTCTTCAGCCAATTCTTTACCCAGGCTGTCATCTTGGGACCCACTCCCAGGCTGGCTAACTTGTATATTAATCTTTTGTGTGGGACTGTGTCAAATGCCTTGATAAAGTCTAGGTAGGCCATGTCCACAGCCCCTCCCTGATCTACTACTTTGGTCACCCAGTCAAAGAAATCTATCAGATTCGTCTGGCATGACCCTCCACTGTGAATCCATGCTGCCTAGGGTCCTGTGCCCCTCTGGCCTCTAGATATTCGACAATTCTTTCCTTCAGAAGTGATTCCATCATTTTCCCTATCACTGAGGTTAAACTAACAGGTCTGTAGTTTCCTGTTTCTGCCTTGCTCCCACTTTTGTGAAGGGGAATCACATCTGCCCTCCTCCAGTCCTCGGGTACCACCCCATCCTCCCATGATTTGTTAAAAGGGTAGTCAGTGGTGTCACTAGTTCTACCCTTAGCTCTTTTAGAATTTGGGATGAATTCCATCAGGCCCCATTGCTTTGTCCACCTTCAGTTTTAAGAGTTCTTTCAGAACCCTTTCTTCTGTAAATGGGCTGGTATCAACTTCTGTATCCAGAGTGTTTCTACTGTTTGTTTTATGTACCTCCCCTCTTCATTTGTAAATACTGAGCAAAATATTTGTTTAGTATCTCTGCCTTTTCACAGTCTCCTCTGCCCACCCTCCTCCCTTTATTAAGCCTCACTATCCTCCTTGGTCTTCCTTTGCTCCCTGATGTACCTATAAAAGGTTTTATCCCTTCTTAACTGAGTTGGCTATCTTTCCTCGGTTTGGGCCTTTGCTGTTCTGACTGCCTTCAGCCTCCTTTGCTTTAACTGATACAGTTCTCTGTCCTGCTCCTTCTGTGATTCCTTGTACTTCCTGAATGCTTTCTTTTCTCTTGAACCTTCACTGCCACTTCCTTTGAAAACCATAGTGGTTTCTTACATCGTTTTGTTTTGTTTATTTGCTTCACACAAAGGCTCGTTACCTCTTTGATGGCAGTTTTTATTATTCCCCATTGTTCTTCCACCCCTTGTTCCTGCCCATTTGCTAGTGCATTCCTTAGGCACTCACCCATTTTGGCAAAGTCAGCCCTCCTAAAGTCCAGTACTTTTGCCTTTGTATGGCTTGACTCTATTGCTGTGTTTATTGTGAACCATACTGTTTGATGGTCACTAGTTCCCAGATGGCTACCCACTTCTACATCTGTGATCCTCTCTCCATCTCCATTTGAGAGAATCAAGTCTAATATTGCTCCCTCTTGAGTGGGCTCCAGTACTAGTTGTCTAAGGCATGCCCCCTGTAGGGCATCTAGAATAACTGCACTCTTCAAAGTAGCAGCTGCAACTGCACTCCAGTTAACATCTGGCATATTCATATCACCCATCAGCAATATATCCCCTTTTTCTGCCATTCTAAGTATACTTTCTATCATTTCCTTGTCCATTTCCTCCCCCTGAGAAGGGGGTCTGTGTATATAACCCCTGTGTGGATTGTGGTGCCATTGCCTGTCTCCAAATTTACCCACAGTGCTTCTTCTCCTCCCTGTTTACCCTTTTGTTCTGTTGCTTTTATTCTTTTCCTTATGTAAAGAACTACTCCTCCTCCTCTTTTACCCTCCTGTCCCTCCTGTAGATAGTGTATCCTGGTATGTTTACATCCCAGTCATGGTTTTGTGTGTACCATGTTTCTGTGACTGCCACAATATCCAGATGTTCCTCCTCCATCAAGGCCACTAATTCAGGAAGCTTGTTACCCAGACTACGGGCATTGGTACTCATTGCTCTCCATTTTTTGATGGCTTTACCTTCTGTTGCAGCATCCCCCACTGACCGTTCTACCTCGGTCTTTTTCTCATTTAGTACCCTGTTTTGTAGGGAGAGGCTGGGATTTTCCTACTACTTGTTAGTTTACACTTATGAGTAAACAGAAATAAAGACAACAACATAGATGCACTAAAAGACACATCCATCATCAAATTACAACAACTGTTGCATTTAAGTATGTAATTTACATAGTAGTAAATTTACTGCATCTGTCCACTCAAGATACACAGGCTGATCTCAAGGTACGGGAAAACTATTGCCTGTACAAGGCTGTGCAACTATTAATGTCACTATCAGTTACACAGTTTCAGTGATGTAGGTGTACTGTTGATGTCTGTGTAGTTACCTTCAGTGTGTTGTATACTAAGAATCCAGTAACTGCATATGTCTAACACAGAGTGGAATTAGCTGGGTGAGGCCAAACAAATTCTACATGTGCTAACATTACTGTACCTACAATGATGGAGGTGTATCACTGATGTCTATAGGCTCAATTTTGCTGTAGCTCTCTACTGAGGATGCACTACCTGGTTATCGAAATTGTGGTAAGTTGAGTATTCTTGCAATGAGTGAGCTGTACCACTTATGCCCACAGCCTCACTTTTTTGTACTTGGTCTACACTCAGATTGTAGTACCTAGCGTTTGGGATTGCCAGACCATTCTGTGGCTGATGTCATGCAAGTGATAACTATGTTCATTGTAGTACACCAACAATCAAGTAGCTCTACTGAAGATAAACAGAATTCCTTTTACTATAGCTTTTAGTGACAATGGGCCATGTGTTGTAGGATGGGAGTAGGCATTGTCTACCACAGACTCAGTGAGTCATAATTGTACTAACCTTTGCAAGGCTGCAATCATGGAGTAACAGTGTTGATCTTCATGGGTTCATTTTAACTGGGGTTCTCCAGTCACTACACAGTACCTGGTCTGAGTGGGTGGAACACTGCCTTGCGAAGCTCCTCCAGTGCCTAACAGTGGGAGGTTGTGTATACATGAAATCAACTACACATATTATACCTGTACAACTACTTAGTTTTGCAGTGCTCTATAGCTGAGGTGCAGTACCGGGTGTGGTGGGGTGTGGGGCATCGCTAGGTAAGGCCATGCAACTACTAAGTGTGGTACGTTGTATGCACCTGCAATCAGGGATGTGTACGTTTGGTGTACATGGCCTCAGTTTTGCTGTTGGTCTCCACTGAGCATGCAGTACCTGGTCAGGTGGGTGGGGCTGTCTTGTAGTACATTTAGACAGTTGTTTTTTTATTTCTGTCACCTACTGCTGGTTGTCTGTCATTGGTCATGTTGCCTTGGTCCTCCTCCCTACTTGCATATGTGTGTGTGTGTGTGTGTGTCTGTGTCTGTGTGTGTGTGTGTATGTGGCGCTGGGGGGGGGGATTCGGAGTTAGGGTTTTCAATCCTAACACCAAATTTCCTTGCTTTTGTCGCTGTGGAACAACCCTAACTGATGCATTAAACAGAGTTTTTTGCCATGAATATCCTGTCCTTTTGAGAATGATAAGTACCAATACTACCTGAAAATGTTGTTGTGGCACACCACACATACATAGAGAAATGCATACAAATGAAGAACACAGGAAGTCATCTAGCAGAATTTTCTGTTATGAAGAGTAAGACAACATCCATCTCAGGCAGATGCCTCTCAATATTTATCTAGTTGCTTTTGTTTACCACTGTTATATCAATACTAATTTATGGTGTTGCACTATTTCACTCACTATCTTTTTGCAGCCAATGAGACTACTTGTTTGGGACATAAACAAATGGCACTCTATTTCTCAGCACTACTGTTAAATATTTAGATATCTTACATGGTCCTCTTCTGAACCTTTACAAAACACAAATTCTGAACATAACTCATGCTTATTAATGTACCGACAAAAATGTTGTCATAACACTGTAAGATGCATAACACAAAAATAATTTAAATGTGTTATCTGTTTAAACCTCAAACTTTGTATATAATACCTTTCTTTACCAAACTAGGGAAACCAAATGCTGTCTTATAGAATATTTAACCAATAAGGCATAACCAACAGTTCTGTTAATGGTCTGTTAATCACCTGCTAGGGGTGTACTGTGGCACAAGGAGTGGCTGACTGCCACATGCACCTAGAGGGTGATTAACTGACCATTAACATAATCCCTGGGAGTGCCTTATTGCTATAATAATGAAACATGGTCTTAAACAATGTTAAACCTTGTTCAGTATATGGTTAAGCTGTACATGTATGTTAATAAAACATTAACATAAGGCTGGTAGAATGTTTGCAGCCAGTCAGAAAGCTGCATTTTTCAGACCCTTTTTTATAAACATTGAAGACAAAGATTCCCACAACTTAATAATACCACAAGAAAAAATGTTATATTAAAAAAATATTTATTCTGTATATATATATATATATATATAAAAGTAAAAAAATATTATTTTAAATGTTCAAATCAAAACAGTTATTCATCATAGAAAAAATTGCAATATATTTAATCACACTGAATGCAAAATAAAAAAAAACATAAAAATATATTGATTTTTTATCCACAAAAATAAATGCAACATAAAATATATATATATATATATATATATATATATATATATATTCATTTTTTAAACTTATAAAAGTGATTTTGTAAAAAAAATATAGAAAAATAAATAAACAACTATTTACTATATTTACAGCAAGTCTTACGGAGAGGTGTGCTGCTGTTGCTTGAGGCAGCCCAACCCATAAGTTGGATTCAATGTGGAGGCGCAATGGAAGTGGAAGCTGTTGTGCCCTCCAGAGGTGATACCGGAGCAGCTGTGGAGGCTTGTCACTGTGTCCCAGGGAAGTTGGATGCTACTGGTGGAGGTGAGGATCTGGAGCTAGCCACGGTGTCACTAGCCACTGTCACCACAGGCTCAAGCACAAGGTTGACAGTCCTCTGTTGCACCTCCATGGAGGACAGCAATTTCTCCTGTCCTTCATGGAACACAAAATTGTCTCTTATGAGACTGTCAACCTTGCACTCGAGTCTGTGGTAACAGTGGCCAGCGCACCGCTTTAAGCGAGGGCGTCCGGCAAAGTGACAAAAAACATGAATCAGTATATGAACCTCAAAATAGTGATTACCTACCTCTCTTGCACTTACAATATTGATATCTAATTCTATAATTGTAATACATTTTGCTGAGTACTCTCAAGACTATTTACGAGTATGATGTTAATCAGAACTCCTGTCTTCTCAGTTGTGTTATAATATTTCTTTGTATCATATTATGTTCTTCGTGGACAACTTGAAAAGATCTATAAGAACAGCGTACTATCTACACTGTTGTTCTATATCACTTAGTATTTGGTAACACTCAGTACCTAAATGTTTTGGCATAATAAACAACACAGTCTGATATACAGTGATACTAGATCTTCAATTGTGTATGAACAAGTAACCTTGAACATCTGAACCTATGTTATTTCTTCACACCTGCATGAGAATAATAGCATGACCTGTACACTAACAGTACTATCTCCATTATTTAATGTTCATATAATCATCTGTTTAATAACTACAACAAAAGAGACACACATCTCATATAGTTATTTATTCTGTGTACATATTTTCATAGAAACAAACATATTTTATTGCTGTTACATTAATTAAACAGTAAGGCATGACCAAGAGTTATGTTACTCTTCTGTTGATCACCTGTATGGTTGCAGTGTGACAAAAAGTTTAACCGTATACCACATGCACCTAGACAATGATTAACTGATCACTAACATAATCTCTGGGAGTGCCTTATTCGTATTATAATGAAACATGTTATTTAACACTCTTTAACCTTGTTGATCATATGACCAATTTGTAGGTGTATGTTAATCAAATATTTACATAAGGTTGTTAGAATGTTTACAGACAATCAGAAAGCTCTATTTGTCATACTCTCTTTATAATACTTAAAATAATGTTAGACATTTACAAACCAACAACTCACTTACTTTGGCACCTAATTAAATGAAATATGTTCTTTACACATCATGTTAAGAAACAGTGGGTGGGATATTCAGAAGGGTTGTGCAATGCACGCAACAGGTCCCCATACACAACCTACTGATGTGTACCAGTGTGAAGTTCAAAAGGGGAATGTGCCTGGTACAAATGTCAAAGAGTCAAAGCACAACAGTAATGTATGCAGCACAATTAGGAGGGTCATTTCTATCCATGTAACACATATCCTGATATTCAGCCCAGGATGTACTAACCCATGCAGTCACAACCCCTACTTGCACTGCACACAGTTGATCCCCTAAAAAAAATGAGCAATGCCTGCCAACCCACAGCTCAGCTGTCATATTACACCTTGCAACAAGGCAGCTGACAGCTATTAGTGACAACCCAAACTACAGTGACACCTTCATGCTGCCCCCTTATGCTGATTGTGGTCATTACTATAGTAATAATAGTGCTATATCCCTGGTGGTCCAGTACTTCACTCACAGGCTGATTGCAGGCATCAGTGCTATATTATGTCAAACCAATCCATCCCTGCTGGTCCAGCGGTACTCCTAGCCACTCTCACCCACTAAGCCGCACCCCCCCCGTCAGCAGCAGTCAGCAGTTCCTTACTGGCTTCCCACTCTTATGCCCAATGACAGACTCTGTACAGTCATTAGGCCACAACATAAGCTAATGGGCATGCATTTCATACCCTACTACACAACCCAGCTATATGAATGGATCCTTTCATATTTTTGTACTGTGTAGTATGATACACCCTGCACAACCATTGCTTACACTGTGGAACAATGGCCGTACAGTCCCACTGTATGGAATCAGTTGGCAGACAGCACAGTGGCAAGCAGATGGTGTACTACCACCCACCACTAACCAGGGTTGGGGGGCGCGGAGCAGTGGGGATCAGTACATGGGTGTGCAGGGTAATAATGCTGAGCCACCTGTGATGCATTGGTTTCTCATTATATCTCACTGACAACCACAATCATGCTGCGAGCAGTGCAGTATACCACGAATGGCATTGGGCCATAATCTCATTACATATGACCACGATCAGACTGAAAGTGGGCTACTGGACCACCGTGGTTATAGGAAATAGTAGTTTATCACATATACCCACAATTGGGCTGTAAGTGTTCCAGTAGATCACCAGTGATATTGGACTATTATTTCATTACATATTCTCACAATTGTGCTACAAGCACTCCACTGGACTACCAGTGTTATGTGACATCGTAGTTTATCACATATACCCATGATCACTCTGTGAGTGTTGCAGTGGACCAGCAGTGACATGGTTGTTTATTATTTATACACATGCACACAAATGGTTGTCGGAGCATGTTGTCAGTAGCAGAAAGGGGCATCATTCCCCAACAACTGCAGCCTGGCAGGGTGACAGACACAAGTCATCAGCGATTGGCACACCTGCATGCAAATGGGGCCATCATGACATACAAATATCCTTGGTATCTTTCCCATAATCACCTTTTTGTTTCACAGATTCTCTCTTAATCTTACCATTTATCACTTCTTCTCCCTGAGCCTCCCCTTTCTTCTTTCCCCACATATATACAGGTATATCTCTCTCATTTTACCTCCCCACTACACTAACTTTGTTTTGTTTCTCTTTTAGATATTTCCTGAAGAAGACCTAAGGTTGAAACGTAGATTTTTAACTCTATTTTCAGCATATATTTAATATAACCATTTTGTTTTTCGTTTAGACCACATGCTGACACAGTGCCTTGTTTTTGTTTATGACATACAAATGGCACTTTTCCTGCTTGCATTCATGATAGCCCTATTTGCATCTACACTTTTGTATATTACAGGAGTTTGCTATGATAAAACAAACTGCAACAGTAATTGGTGCAAAAATAAGTGTCCCATTAGCATGCATGATCATCAGTCTTCATTACTCACTCTGTAATCTGTGTCATATATATATATACCAGCATACTAATGGTCCACTGTCTCTGTACAGAACGGGTGTGAGCATACACCATAAGCAAACAACAACAATATGTACCTACTTACAGATGACTTGACACATTGCAAAACATTACAGTACATCCATCATCTGTGAAGGGCAAGTACACCATGTGACATATCCATTGTCCCCCCCCAACATTTATCACAGTCTTAGAATATGGTGACTAGCTCTGTTACTACACTGGGCACTCCCCATTGAAGTTAAAACTGCTTTTGAGTTTGTTGAGTATGCATTGTAGTACACTAGGCCTTATCATCTGGATTATCAGGAACTTTCTATATATAAATACACTTCTTATCCCAGTTCACTCCCCCTTCATACAGTTAACTTACTATGACATACATGCATGACACACCAGTCCAGTACACTCCATCACCCCTCCACACACATTGCAATAATTATGATAACATACTCAGAATTGGCTTAGTACAGATGCTCTCATGTGCCACACTTGTCTTACCACATCATAGAGTTCCCTTTAATGTAGTACTACCACCTCACCACATACCCACTGAGAAACAAAAATGTCATCATAAGTGTACCATCATAATAAATAGGGTACACTATGCAACAAAATACCTCCCAGCTATGCATGAAGTGGCACCATATAGTACACCTGTATGCATACTAAAGGAAAAAGTAGATATGAACATAGATAACAGACTGTGTCACAGAATGTCAACATACAAATGATCCATTCACATGTTGAGACTGTCTACTAAAGTACTGTTTACATTACCACTTGCTCATTGCTTTTCTGAAATAGCCACACTGCTCTCACAGTACCTAGCAATTAGTAGCTCTATGGCTGCCTTAGGGGTGAAAGGTACTCCATATTAGTGAACAGACATTGAAGGTGCAAGGGACTGTGACACTATTTCTTCTGTGAATATCTTTTATGATGGTACTTACACTGAGAGCTGGTGCCTGGCTCCTCCTCCTTCACCTCCACAGGTCTTACTGCCACAGCTTCCCTGGCCGCTATAAAACATATTAATAAACAATATTATAACATATGCCACAATATATTAATCTGGCACTAAACTTTTATTGTGAAATAGATTTTTTATACTGTCTCACTGTGTAATTCAACCATGTATCACGTTTGTCTTTGCTATGCTACAAGGGGTGGTTGTAGTTGAGGTTCCCATAAGCTTCACTCAACAGGCTGACAACTTCCATAAAACTGCCTGTGCGACAGCTCTGCAGCTGAAAACAGGAAGCCCTCAGTGTCTGCCATCCACCCTTCAGACTCAAGTCAGATAGACACTGAGCACCCTATTATTACCTACGCTGCGCTGTCATACTGATAGATACCGATAGAATCCTCTGCAGAGAGCCAGCATGCCTGGGCACCCTTGATTGGTGCTGCAGTGCTAGTAGGGGATTCAGAATTGGTACGCCACTCTGCCTGCTTTGCTCTGATTGGGGCACCTTCTCTATAGCCTGTTACAGTGTTCCATTCTTAATTCTGACTTCTCAGCTCTTGCGCTGACCTGAAATTTCTCCCACCCCACCACCCCTCTCCCAGGCCTCCTTTAAATACACTCATGATCCGCCTCCTGTATCATATTACTGCTTCATTGGCCTAGTTTCGACTGCTGCCAACCTATGATTGGTATCTGAGTGTGGCCAATAAGACTGCCCTGTGTGAATATCTCTTGAGCCTCGCCACTAACTAAGCTGCTCCTGCTCTCCTTGTTCCTCTCTGCTGTATTTTCTCATCTAGGTTTTAAGTGAGTACCTAGGTGGGCAAATTACTTGCCTAGAAAATATTGCACTAATACAAGTCACGAGACCACTCAATCTGGGACCATGGCTCTCCCTTATTGTGTTTTTATTGCTCTAAGGCAGAGTTTTCAGCAATACAGTGCAATTCGAAGTACCTCAATGCAATTCAGTTCTCCAATGTACCTTATCAATACCTAATGTTATAATGGTCTACCGTGCAGACACTATGTCATTCTCTCCCCTTTTAGCCCTATTCCCCAGTTGCTACACCCCTTGTTCTGTCCTTACCTATGTCTACTCAAGCACTTACATTGATCATGATCAACTGTCATTACAGTGGTGCCGCCTCTTAGCAGCACGATATGGGTTGCCAGCGAAGAAATAAAAAGCAGTCTCCATTCTTATAAGCTCCTTAAAGAAAGTTATACTTCTGCTTCTTCTGCTCAGGAAATGTGGAGCTCAACCCTGGCCCCCACAACTTACCTCACCTATCGATTTTGTTGAGGCTACAGGTCTCAAAATGATGATGGTCAACATTTTAAGCCTGCCTAAAAACTTGTACAGCTGCAAGCCTGGGCTGCACACGTTAACCCTGACCTTATCATAATTACTGAGTCGTGGTTAAAAAGACTAACACTGATCAACAAATATCACTGCAGGGCTACAATTTATTTAGAGCAGATAGAGAGTCTAGAGGCGGGGTGGTTATCTATGCCAAATCTAAGTACTTGGTCACCAATATTAGTTGCAAATCTCTAGCCAAGGAATTTGAGTTAGTTTCACTGAGCCTTCATCTCCCTCCTAGAATGTATCACTATCCTAGGTGGCTATAGACCCCTGTCTGGTGGTGATGAAGTCCTTAATCTTTGAAACCATGTTCTAGATGCAAAAACTGAAACAATATTTCTAGAAGATCTAAATATGGACTGGCTGTCACCTAAATCACACAGCCTCAAATCCCTTTGTGACGAACTAGGTCTTGGGCAATTAGTCAGTGAACCTACTAGGAACAACACTCTAAATACTGCCAACAGTTCCATTCTAGACGTGGTACTAACCACCCATCCACACAAAATATCTCATTTGGCAGTGTTTCACAATGACATGAGTGATCATGGAATTGTTGCTTGCATAAGATCTCAAATTAAGGCCCGGCTGCAACCCATCTTTATAACAAAAAGATCCTTTCGCAAATTTAGTGCAGTAAACTTCCTATCTGACCTGAGGCATGATCAGATGGCAAGATCTCTACCTAGCCAAAGATGTCAACAAGGCAGCTTACATCCTTAATGACAAACTCACTACAATAATAAATAAGTATGCCTCTTTCATCAAAGTAAGGGCACGGAACAATTCCAACCCCTGGTTCACCTCGATCTCAAGGCAGCCCTTATAGCTCGAGATAAGCTCTGGGCTAAAGCTAGACATTCCAAAGAATCTTCAGATTGGCAGGCCTTTAGAGACAGCCAAGAATAACATGTGAAAAAATTTAACTCTGCTAAAGCTAACTATTATATTTCTACTCTGAACAAGCTGAAGGTAACCCTCATAAAATATGGAAGACTATCAAAGCTATAGAGATGGCCCATGGCCCCTCTGTCCCAACAAAGATAGTTGCAAGTGGCAAGATTGTGGAAAACAAGTCCCTAATCCTGGAGGAACTTAACTCCACTTTGCCACAGCTGGATTAGCTTTTGACTCGTCACCTTATGCTTGTGCTGCGGTGAGCCAGCATACCCCTCCCCCTACATCTAGTCCTGCACCCAGCCCCTTCCAACTGCGTGAGATAACTTATAAAGAAGTAGAATATTCTCTTCTTAACTTACACACAAAAAAAAGCGCAGGGGACGATGGCTTGGAACCCTTTTTCCTAAGGTCAGGCTACGCCCATCTCACTGTCCCAATTCTCCACATCTTCAATCTTTCCATTACATCTGCTACTGTGCCGTCCTGCTGGAAATCAGCACATATCCTCCCTTTATTTAAATCTGGTGACCCATGCGTATGTAAACAACTATAGGCCTATCTCCATATTGCCTATCCTTTCTAAAGTTCTCGAAAAACTGATCCATATTCAGTTAAAATCTCACTTGGAAACCTTCTCTCATTAACCCAGCTCAGTCTGGCTTCTGGGCTAATCATAGCACAATCACTGCACTAGCAAAAGTAACCAATGATTGGATCTCTGCTATAGATGCTAAGAAGGTAACTGTGCAGTCTTTTGGACTCAGCAAAGCTTTTGATACTGTTGATCACAAACTATTAGTCAATTGCCTTGCAAAGTTGGGTGCCACATACCATACCACCCAGTGGTTCTCTAGCTACCTAACTGGAAGATTCCAAAAGTAAAGGGAAGGCTTTTTTCTGCTGCCTTGCCAGTTGCAAGAGGAGTCCCCCAAGGATCCATCTTAGGCCCTATCTTGTTTTCTTTGTACATTAATGACTTAGATGCTAACATATCTATGTCCAATCTGCACTTTTTTGCAGATGATACTGTGTTGTATACTTCTGGCTCATTGTTATCTGAAGTCAAGGGAGTGCTTCAAGCGGACTTCGCACAACTTGAGCATAATCTAATAAAGGCAAAGCTTCTGCTCAATGCTAAGAAGACTAAAGCGATGATATTCTCTGCAGTGCTGTCACAGGCCCCCCAATACCTCGCTCAAGACTTCATTGTCACCATGCTAAACGAGCCTCTGGAAGTTGTAACCAAATTTAAATATCTGGGTATCTGGATCGACTAATAAATTATCTTTCAATGACCACGTCGAAGATGTCTCTAGAAAGTTAAAAGCAAGGTTAGGTTTCTTCACAAAAATAGGCCCCTTTTCCCTTGAAACCTCGAAACAAGCTTGTACAGGCCACTTTTTCTCCCTACTCGACTATGGCGATGTAATCTATTCCTCCACCACTCTTGCAAATCTAAGTAAACTGGACATCCTTTATCACCATGCTATGGTTCATTACTAACCCCTCACTGTCGCACCACTGTGACTTATATGCAGCTGTTGGTTGGACATCCCTTACTACTAGACGCCTGCTCCATGCTGGACTATGGACTCTTAAACTGCTCCTGCAGAAATTGCCAAGCTATCTCTTCCCTTATTAGTATCTCACATAGTGCATACTGCTAAGAAAATCTGACTTTATTATGCTTGACATACCAAGGACGCGGACTTCCTTTGGTAAACGTACATTGCATAATATGCCCCTTCCCCTCCATTTGGGAACCAATTACAAACCGTGACTGAAACTAACTAGCACAGTTTCAATAAACTTCACAAATCACTAAGTTCAGCCAAAATAAAAGACACCTGTAACTGTCATTAAGTCTCTTCCTTCCCATGTGTGCCATATTTATCCACTGGTAAGGTATAATTGATTTGTCATATTAACTGCTTTCCTTCCCTTCTACTCCTGGCTTTATCTATGCTTACGCTCCACTGCTACTCTATCAAATCACTCCTCCCCCCCATATCAGTTGTAGTCTGTTGTTTGTTCTAGCTGCCAAAATATATGTATTGCACACACCAGTCATCATGTTTCATTTATCAGTATGCAACCTGTAAGTCGCTTCCCTGTTTCATATCAATGTTTACCACCTGCGGTCACCCTATGTGGTACCCTTGTATGTATATCCAGCCTGTATCATGTAACGTGCATTTCATGTATATACTGTTATTACCTATCTGTGTTTGTACTTTAAGTGTTTATGTCACAGGACCTCCTTGTGAATGAGCTTGCTCAATGGAGTTTTCCTGCAATAAACTTGAACTTGAACTGAACTAAACATGACACTTCTGTGTTTCCATGGATGTTGTATCATTCAGCAGCAGTGACATCCACACACCAGGACTGCTTGTGGACACAGCAACAAACTCACTTACATGAAAAGCAGCTGCAGTGCCACAACCAATCTTACAGAAAAGTTCCCATACCTTATTAGCCACATCAGCACTGCACACCCCACTGTAATTCAGAAACTCTCTCTGTGCAGCACTGCATGTCCCCATGCAGCTGTTCAGTGACATCCACCCCATTTTCATTTACTACCTCACTATTACCATAGACATACAATACTGTTGACTCAGAAATATACGGATTCTGGTAATACATAACCAGGACATAATAGGCTCAATATCACAGTCTGTTACATATGCATGGGGCAGCCCCCCAACTTCATTTACATACAATTCTTCCCTTCTCATATCATCATGTGTACAACAGAACATTCTCCTGTGTATATTGTGTCTGGTCACATCACTACGTCTCACCTAAGTGAGTAGTATATCAGTATGCAAAAACACTTTAAATATACCAGCCAAGATCTAGATAACATATATTGAGCTGAGTACCTGTATTACTCATTTTGAACATGAGATGACACAAAAATAAATTTAAATCCGTACAAATATCTTCTTCGAGTGCAATGAGGACAACATTCACTTGTAAAATAATAGATAAGAAATTCATAGAACTACAATATTTCACATACCATTGCTGTCTAGAAATGTCATGACCAGTTCTGGATCATAGTCAGTTAAACTAAACTGAGATGCATACAACTACCATACATCTGGGTATAAAATCTGTTCCTTTTGAAGCACCATTTAAATTATGAAGTACTATACCTTGTTTTTTAACATTTTTAAGCAATATACCCCAACAGGGTGTTGGTTTACTGGAGTATCTACCATGGCTGCTGTAGCTCAGTCACAAGTTGCAGCCAAGAGACTTGCCCATGCCAAGACTGGTAGATCATCCAGTATACCCACTCCCTGGAGCAGTATATTTAAATTATACAAAGGGCTTATTTGTTTTTTTACAAAAAAAATGTGAAAATCCATAAAATTTCAAACTTGCTGCTTGTTTGTTTGCCATCCATCTATTAGCTTTGCAGTGGTGTTTTTGCAATAAACAAATGCATTTGCTGCGGAATTCCTGATGAGGTTGACTAGTGGTGTTTTTGTTCTTAACCTATGCCAGCAGTGTTGCAGGCAACTATTTGGGAAATTCTCCTTTAAATTTATTTGCAGCAGCACTAAATAGAGCTGACATCGGTGATGCATTCGATACCACAGCCTGTCAGTTTAAATTTTTTTAATAAATCACATGTTTAATTAGTTAATTTTGCACAGCTGCTTTACAAGCTATATTAAGCACTGAAAGGGTTCACAAGCCACACCTCCTGATGAAGGGGTAGCATACCACAAAGCACTGAGACAGACTTGAGTGTGTAGGTATGCATTTTGCACTTTTTCCACTTTTGTGCGTGTAATAACTTTCTTACAGTTTGTATGCATTTTTTATTTATTTCTGTCAGTAAATATTATTTCCTGACATTTTTGCCTGGTGTGCTGGTTCTTTATTGTGATACTGAACATGTACTCACTGGAGACCAGAAGGGAGAAGAGAGATATGATAGAGACCTTCAAATTCTTAAAATGGTTTAACAGGGTGAACTGTGGGGAACTATTTGATATGAATGCAAGCACATAGTCATGTGAACATGAATGGAAACTAGCAGGACACAAGTTCAGGAGGAACATGAAAATGTGTATTTTTACAGAAAGGTGATGGAATCATGGAATAGTCTGCCAGCCGAGGTGGCAAGTGCAAAGACTATTGATGGTTTCAAGTGTATTTGGGACAAAATGAAGAGTATAATACTTGCTCAGGGCAACAAAATCTAGTAGGAGAATGGTGGTGAGGGTGGGGAGCAGTAGGTCTCTGGAGGAACAGTAGGCCCCAGGGCTAAATATGGAACTTGGGCAGACTGGATAAACCATGGGTCTTTTTCTGCCTTCAATTTCTAGGTTTCTATGTAGAATTGTATTAGAGGGTGTCACTGTCCCATCACAGCATTCAAGAAGCACACTTACCCTGACATTGTTCTCTCAGAGTTGATCCTCCACATGTTCCAGTCATGTTATAAGCAGCGTATTGTATTTAATTAGTGCAGCTCTGGCCATAAGTGCCTGCCCGGCTGAGTTTTCTGCCTGCATGACCTCCACCCAAGAGGTCTTGGCCTTATGTTCCACAAACTGCAAGCAGTTCTAGAAGAAATCAAATTTCTGAACTAGAAGTTCAATATCTGAGTTCTTACACAGACCTGGAGGCATGAAAAGTCTGAAAGGTAATTTGGGGGCTTCTGGTATTGATAGATCTGCCACTGTAGCTGTGTCTAGCATATGGCTTTGGTTTAAAGAAATCCTGCGGCCCACCAGCCATACCACGAGGTTTCACCATCAGGCTGAGAATAGTCTAGAAGTACAAAAACTAAAGCCCACAGTAGTGCGCTACAAGGTTTAACTGTAGTACTCCAAAATGATATTGGTACCTACCCCACAAGTCTGATAGATTTTTATGCAGTTTTACCGTTGTTTTACTGAAATTTGCCTCTTCTGTGGATGGTGCTAGACATAAGTAGGTCTTTCTGCTCCAAATGCTGGCAACGCTGCTCCTCATGACCCATTTTTCTACGCATCTCTAGCTCAAGCAATTGGTGACTTCTATGTATGTAATCTGCCAGTCATGCCAGGGGTCATATTTTACTTGCCATTGGTTAGGGTTGTAGACAAAGTAAACCATCCCTAGTAGCACCCATAGAAGTCCTGCTTGCTCTTAAAGAAAAAAAAACACTCCAGCCACTGCTGTAGCCATTGACATCAAGGAAGCTTTTCCTTTGGTGGAGTGGGGGGTTCCTGGTCAGCGCCTGGCACTCCTTGGATTTGTACCAGTATTTCTAACACTGGTGGCCCCCACTATAAAGACCCTACTGTGAGAGTTGCTTTAAATCATACATTTTATCTCAATTTCCCATGTGACTGGGCACCAGACATGTAACCCCCGTACCCTCTGCTTTAAGTGCTGGCCATCGAGCATCTTGCAAGAGCTATCAGATCTGCCAGTGAGATTAAAGGCATTACAATTGGTGATGGTGTAACCCTGGCACAGTTATATCAAGGGCTACTACCCCTGCTTGCTTCTCTAGCTGCAGGTAAAGGGGCCTGGGTTTGGAAACAAGAGGTACTGTGGTTTGCCTACCAGCAGTAAAACTACAATTATGGTACCTCCAGCCAGAGTAGAACTTAAATGGGTTCCCAAGGAAACTAGTACAGCCCTCTGCTAAACAATACTCACCCACACCCCTAACTAGTTATCTTATATGATAAACACAGCAATTACTATATGTAGCAATCAACACACAATTAGTGGTGAGCGCTAATAATATGTTCACGGACATCACACTTACCAACAGTCTGGTCTTCTGGCATATACCCTGGGCCCCCTGTAAAAGAACAGTTTCAACAACAACAACAATGCTTTTGCCTGGTAACTTTCGAATGACTCAGTAACTGAACATTGGGTAATAATATTCTCACAGCCCAGCTTAACATGAAACAGTAAATTTAGTTTATTAAAGGGGACTTGAACAAGGGAGGGGTGTGAATCTAGGTTGATTAAAGCAATGCTGTATTCAAGCATTGATCAGGAAATAAATAGAGAGCTGAAATAAAACCAAGTCACGGCACTCACCATGCACACAAATGGAGACAAAGTCCTTGTTAGATTTGCAGAAAACCTTTTTGTCTTTTAATTTAGCCACAGTCAAACAACCACCCCTGTGGTTGCAGAAACTTACAGGTACAAAACAACTTATTGCATTTCACCCAGTCATGGGCTTGTACAAGGATAATGGCCCCTGGTGTAGATATCCTTAAATACCTGAACTAATTAATCATATATATGTACACATCAGAATCTTAAAGTGCTAGTGTTCAATACATGTGTGTGTATATAGTGCAAACATTTATATATACAATAAAGTGCAAAGTCCACAACCACAAAAGCATTAAAACATTTCCCTCCAAATGCTCACCTTTATTGCCTGTATACATTACAAAAGGAGCTGTGCTAGGAACAATATTCCTTTGCATTCTATTTAAACTATTTTTCATTTACAAGGCAGTTAAAGGAGGAAATGGGAGAGCTCAAAAGAATTGAAATACAGCTACATTTATTTAACAGGAGAAAAGATATACTCCACATGGTATGCAGGACAGAGGAAGTGGGCCTATCCTTTTAATGTAAACTGGGAAAATAAATCCTTGTGATGCCAAGCACGGTGGGGGGGGGGGGGGGGGTATTCTTTAAATTGAATAATGTGACACTACACCTTTATGTTTTGTGTGAGGTATACAAGCAGATACCTAAATAAAATGAAGTCCAATGCAAAAACAGATATTAAGCAAGTCCATATACAGTATGTGTACCCATTTATTCTTATGAAATGGTCCCTGGAGAAAGAAGAATGGAGTATAGATGCATAGTTCTGCTACTTCGAATACAACAAATATGCTCTCCACTTGTACCTAAAAAAGGAATGCAATAGGATGCACGATAGTACATCAACACTTCACCTTCTGTTTCTTAAAAAGTGTTTCATTTCAATGTGGTCATTCAGGCCCTTGCCTGTATAACCCCTAGGGTAAAAATCCAATATTTTTCCCTTCTGCTGAGTAAACACTCTCCATTGCCTCCCCTAGGTCCTAATACCACAATTTCTAACTGTATCAATCTTAAAGTATGCTCTTCCTTGTTTTTAACTTCATTCATTTGTACAGCCTACACATATTGCATTTTGCCATTCTTAATGGCGCTAAGGTGCTCTGCTATCCTCTCCTTCATTTCCTCTTGGTCTTCTCCACATAGTAAGCTTCAGATGTGCATATCCCCATATATATGACATGAGTTATATTACAACTGATAACTGTTTTATATCATGCATCCTATTGTCATATGGATTCCTGAACATGCTACAGTCATATACATCTGGGCAGAACTTATGATTTCCACATCTCTTGCATCCCTTGGGCAAGGGGGATAGCCAATGTCTAGGTCTCCCTGTCTCAGCTGATAAACTAACAAGTGCATCTTTCGGGTTACTTGCCCGCCTATAGGCCATGTGTGGCATTGTTTTTGAAATTTCTTTTAGCCTGTAGTCCGCTCTCATTATGTACCAGTGCTTATATATGATGTTCTTAACCATCTTAGATTTCACATTGTAAGTTGTAACAAAATTTATCTGGTTCTTCTTATTCCCATTTCATCACCTTTTTTACCTTCCATCAGGGTCTACCTGCTGACCATGTTACAAGCCTCTCTAGCTTTGGTGACAGAATTATTAGCACACACCCCCTGCATGAAAGCGACATTCCATGTCATCCAGATGTTTTTCCATATCTACTTCATCACTGCAATTTCACTTAATTCTGAGAAACTCACTTTTGGGGATGGCATCTGCTAGCCAACAGTGCCATGTTATGATTAGTCGGTTTTCTATATAACCGTTTCAAAGCAGTCCAAATCTGCTGTAAACTTTGGACTGCTTTGAAATGATTATTGACTTTCAAAGGCTTTGTAGAGTGTTAAGCCTAAGGTGTTTTTATTTTAAAGATCTAGAAATGGGGGGACCTTTGGGTAATAATGTGACTGGTTCAGATATATCTACTAACACGGGGCATATGGAGTATATTCCAACCCAGGAGGTAATAGAAGCACTGTCAAACTTTGAAAATGGGGAAGGGGCAGACAGAAAATGAAGAAGGAGAAATGACTTACTCGAGCACGAGGAGCAAGCCTAGTACTTTTTATCCACCTCAACCATATGCTGTTACCACTTTTCAAAAACTGTGCAAACAGGATCTTGAAAAATTAAGGCAGGACTAATTTATGCCCAGATTTAGCAATATTACTGAGAGAGAGAGACGCCATCACATCTCTGAAAAATAATAAAGAAATTACTGTGAAGCCACCGGACAAGGCTGTCAGTATAGTGCTGCAGAACACAAAAGACTACATCAAAGAGGTGGAGAGACAGTTAGGCAACAGGGAGTACAATATGCCTGCTGGTAGAGACCATACTATTCACCTTAAAAAACAAGTGGATGATTTCCTTCAGTGGGTGGAATATGAGGATCTCATTACTGAGCAAGAAAATAAATCTCTTACTACAGAATTCCCAATGAAATCACAGTTCTACTTTATGTACTCCCAAAGGTACATAAAACCCTGATGAATCCTCCAGGCAGGCATCTTACATCAAGTATTGGTACAGTCATGGAACCACTTGCAAAAATGGTGGATGATAGTATCTAAGGGTTTGCCGAAAAACTACCCTCCTACATAAAAGACACAAATAATATACTATGGGTACTTAATGGTATGCAGTGGGAGAAAGGGTGTATGTTCATAACTCTAGATGTAGAGTCACTTTACAGTAACACAACACATGAAGGGAGCCTTTAGAGCAATGCAACATTTTATAGACAAAAGAGTAGAAGGCACTAAACCTGAGACTGACATCATACTTGAGCTTGCCAAACTAGTACTGGAGTGGAATTTTTTAAACTGTATGAATGACAACTTCCACCAGATTAAAGGTACAGCAATGGGGGCTACTTTGGCCCCCTGTTATGCAAATTTATATTTAGGTTTCTGGGAGGGGGGTCATCTGGGACAGAACTGTTAACCCCTACGGAACTAAAATTGCATTTTGGAAACATTTTATTGATGATATTCTGTGGGTGTGGCGGGGGGACAGTGCAGAACTAGAAGAGTATATAAAATATATTCACAGTACAAATTGCAATCTCGAATTCACCCACACTGCAAGCAAAGATGAGATTCCATTTTTGGATCTTAAAATAATAGTCATGGAAAAGGATGAGTTGCAACCACTCTATACAAAAAATCGACAGATCGTAACACAATACTGTTGAATAGCAGCTGTCATCCCCACCACACCATCGAGAATATCCCCAAAAGTCAGGTTCTCAGAATTAAGAGAAATTGCAGTGATGAAGTAGATATGGAAAAACATCTGGATGATCTGGAATGTCAATTTAAGTTAAGAGGGTATGCTAATAATACTATCACCGAAGCTAGAGAGGCTTGTAACATGGTCAGCAGGCAGGCCCTGATAGAAGGTAAAAAAGGTGATGAAACGGGAATAAGAACAACCAGATAAACTTTGTTGCAACTTACAATTTGAGATCTGACACGGTTAAGAAGATTGTATATAAGCACTGGTACATACTGGGAGCTGACTACAGGCTAAAAGAAACTGCAAAAATAATACCGTGTATGGCCTATAGGCGGACAAGTAACCTGAACCTAACCTGATGGTTAGTTCATCAGTTGAAATAGAGAGACCTAGACATTGGCTACCTCTCTTGCCCAAGGAATGCAGGAGATGCGGGAATTGAAAGTTCTGCCCAGATGTATATGAATGCAGCATATTCAGGAATCCATATGACAATAGAATGCATGACATAAGGAGACCACGTAATGCAGCATGCTGGATAGTAGCTTCTGTTCACTGCTACAGCCACCCGACTCACTTTAAGTTCAGTTTTGGTAAAACTAATGCTCTAAATTACTATTAATCTGCTCTCGTGGGAAGAAGAACATACCCGCTTCATTCTGCAGTAAAAATCAGGCTCCATGGAGGTGGAAATGCGGAAAACTCTGCCAAAACACACTCCCTCGGTCACACCGGAGAAGGCCCTGAAGAAATCTAGGGTCTCTAGTAAGGCAGACATGCTGCCATCACTGAATCCCCCTCCTGATCAAAAGGCACTTACTTTGCAGCATTTTCTTGATGAATTCAAGTCTTTCAAGGATGATCTGCACTCCATTACTTCAGAAATCAAGTCTTTGTCCCACGCGATGGAGGATATCTCCCAGCGCACCTCAGGCAATGAAGTCCGGATCTGCTCTTTGGAAAAGCGGGCCGATAAAGTGGACCCTGAGCTTACCGCTACCTGTCAGAAAATGGCTCATTTGGAACTGAAAATTGAGAACCTAGAGGGCCACAGTCACAGGAATAATGCGGTCCTCATAGGTCATCCAGAGAAGGAAGAAGAACTGGATGCTATTCTATGTATTCAAAACTTAACTGAAAAGATTGTTGGCCCATCGCATTTCGGGCCCCACTATGTTATTGAAAGGGAGCACCAAGCTCTGTGCCCAATGCCACCGGCAGGGGCACCTCCACGTCCTTTAATTTTACGATTCTTGAACTTTTTGGAGCACCAACATTTTCTTTCAAAAGTTAAAGAATTGCAAGAAGTGCACTGGGAGGGGACTAACATTCGAGTGGCCCAAGACCCACCAGCTTCAATACAGCAGAAATAGGCAGCATTCCACCCATTGGTTTCCAAAATCATCGCTGCCAGAATCAGATTTCAGATGACCTACCCTGTTAAATTTCAGGTTTTGATTGTCAGCAGTTGGGTAGCTTACATGGATCCCATTGAAGCCTTAAAAGGCCTCAAGATCGCCGTCCCAGACTTATTCAAAGATCCCTAAACAGGTGGTCTGAAGAAGGTGGTTCACCATGTTTAGTCCCCATACCCAAGGGCACCACCATTTCTGGTGGGAAGTAGCTGGGGCGGCCCTCGAAATCCGTCCAACTCAAGCGGTGTTATGCAAAGCTAAATCTGTTAAGAAGAAGACTGCAATTATTGCAGATCTTATTGGAACAACTGATCTGGTTTACGTCACTGAGACCTGGCTGGATGAAAATGCTGGCCCCATATTGGAAGCTACAATTCCAGCTGGGTACTTGGTGATACACCGCTCGAGATTGGACCACAGGGGGAAGGGGGGGTAATGTTAGTGGTCTGTTTCAAGACCAAGTTGGCCTCACGAGTGTACCAGTTGAGGAAGCTGAATCTTTTGAGTGTACTGTGGTGGCAGGTGTGGGTTGTAGGATAGGTCTTGTCTACCATCCACCAAGGGACGAGAAGTGATTCCTACAAGAAGTAGCAAACTTTGCAGTTGACATAGCGCTGGAGTTGCCCAGACTGATGGTTCTGGGTGACTTTAATGCCTGGATCAATTACAAACTCTCACAATTTGGACAGCACTTCCTCCAGCTGATGACATCACTGGGCCTTACACAGATTGTTACCTCTGCCACCCATCAGCACGGCCACTCTCTTGATTTGGTTTTCCTCCTGGGGATTGAGGCCTCTGATTTGGGGGTGGAACCTGTCAGATGGCCCAGTCACTACATTGTGAGGATCAACCTTTGCGCCCCCCCCTTCGTAGGCCTGCCCCTGTGGAGATGGTCAGTTACTGCCCTTTACGGGATGTGAGCCCTGAAGGTCTGGCAGTGGTGATTAACCTCTCAGAGTTTCCTGTGGCCAGCACGAGTCCAGAGGCCTTGGTTTTGGCCTATAATAGGTCCATTTCTGTGGCCCTGGATCTGATTGCTCCAATCCATGTTTGTCCTCTCCCCTCTTGCCCTCAGGCTCCCTGGTTTCCTTGAGGGAGTTGCGGTGACTTGGACGTAGGTTAGAGAGATGTTGATGGAAATCCACCCTGGAGGTTGACCACCTTAGATTGATAGAGCATTATCAGGCCTACCAATCAGCAATCTCCCATAAGAAGGCAGAATTCCTGTCTGGGGAGATTGCTGCCGCTCAGAACTGACCAGCTTAGCTGTTCCAAACTGTGGACAGGTTGTGCAACCCAACCTGTCTGCAGCTCTGAAGACCTTTTTTGCAAGTGGAGTGCGATGAGCTTGCTCGATTCTTTGAGAATAAGGTGGCCAACATCAGGTCGGAGATCCTCTTGACTCGCTCTGTGGAGGATGCTGTTGATCGGTGCCTGGTCACCTCACTTCACCACATGCTTCATGGAGTTCCTGTGACCTGTCGGAATTTGTGGATGTCATGCAGATTGTCCAGAGTATGTGCCCTATGTGCTGTAGTTTGGATCCGGGTCCTACCTCCCTGATTATGGGATGTTGTGATATTATTATCCCAGTCCTGGTTCAGATAGTCCTGTGCTCCCTTGATTCAGGTGAGTTCCCAAGCTCCCTGAAGGAGGCGGTGGTAACACCTCTCCTGAAGAAAGCTTCTTTGGACCCTGACTCTCTGGCCAACTACAGACCAATTTCTAACCTCCCCTTTATAGGGAAGGTTATTGAGAAAGTAGTGGCGGTACAACTGGAGAATCACCTAACCATCCATAACATCTATGAACCTCTCCAGTCCAGTTTTCAAAAGAGGCATAATACTGAGACTGCACTGTTTCAGGTGCTCAATGATCTCCTGATGGCGAGAGATCCGAGAAGCTGCTCCATCTTGGTGCTCCTTGATCTCTCTTCAGCTTTCAACACTGTGGACCATGGGGTACTGCTTGGGCACCTGAGGTCCATCTGTGGCCTGACATCGTATGGTCCTTAGGTGGTTTACATCTTTCCTCACTGGCAGAACTCAGAGAGTGGTGTCTGTTTTTTTTTTTTCCTCGGACCCATTCATTCTGTCATGTGAGGTACCTCAGGCTTCAGTGCTGTCCCCCATGTTGTTTGCAGTGTATGTGCTGCCCCTCGGAGACATTGTAAGATGGCATGGGCAGAGGTTTCACTGCCATGCTGATGATACCCAGCTCTACCTGTCTTTTGCACCAGACCAGGATAGTGATCTCTTGGTATTTAACAACTGCCTTGTTGAAATCTAGGATTGGATGAATTCAAGCTGGTTGAAGTTGAACGCAGGAAAGACAGAGGTGATGGTTGTGGAGCCAGGTTGCAGGATAGAGGGGTTGAGGACCTGTCAGCCTTCTGGAATTTACCTAGGGGGCACCCAGATCCTTACCTCTGAACAGGTATGGGACCTGGTGGTGGTGCTTGATGATGGGCTGACCTTATGATCTCAAGTGTCAGCGGGTGTCAAATCTTCCTTTTTACCATCTTAGGAACATCGCCAGGATCAAGCACCTTGTTCCATCTGGAGATCTTCCCACACTGGTCCATGCCTTTGTGACATCGCACCTTGATTACTGCAGCTCCCTGTACTTAGGGCTCCTTGGGGTTGATATCTGTTGCCTGCAGCTAATGCAGAATGCTGCAGCACAACTGTTGATGGGGACTTCTCGAACATCTCATATTACACCTGTGCTGCACAATCTGCACTGGCTGCCGATTCAGTGGTGGATCACCTTTAAAGTTAGTTTACTGACTTATGAAGCCCTACATGGACTTGGCCCTGACTGCTTGAAAAAGCTTCTTGTTCCCTATTGCCCTGAGTGACAGCTCTGTTCAGCTGACGAGGGGTTGCTGGAGATCCCAAGGGTGTCTTTGAAATCTTATGGGGCCAGTGCATTCATGTACGTGGCCGCTACCCTCTGGAATTCTCTACCCCATCGGCTGCAGGAGTGCATGACTGTGGGAGGTTTTAAACAGGCACTAAAAACTTTTTTATGATGCCAGGCCTTTAATGGTACTGAATGAATAAACCTCGTCAAATTATTATCACCGTTTTATACTGTATATATTGATTTTATCATTGCTATTTTTAATCTTTTGTAAAGCGCCTTGATATTTTGAAAGGTACTTGTGTGAAGTAAAGTTTACTATTATTATTATTATTATTATATCTTGGCATGAAGAAATCGGACCATCAATAAAGTGATGCAAAAAAAATTTCAACCTATAAACAAGTTCCTGATCGTGTTTTTTCTGTGGATCCTTTTCTGGCTAGATCTGGTCCCTTTGCTGGTAGGCTTCTACATTCTGCTGTTGCCCTAAATCTCCAACACTGGGCAGATGTTTGCAATTGCATGGACAGACTGTGGAAGTTTTATTATCTAATTTCATTTTCCCGTCCTGAAGACGTTCAATGTCTGACTGCTACTGAGTGACAGAGACCTGTATTGATTGCTCTCCCTCGCAATCATGCGATCATTCGTGAAGCTGCAACCCAAGACTCACTGGCTCTTTTTATCTCTCATCAATAGAGGAAGTGTGGATCTTAAGTTTAATTTATTGGGCTCATATTCTGACTGTGTTTTATTTGCCCAGCCCTTGATTTGAGAGACTGCAGACCTTGAGAAAGACGGGTGTAACTGCCAGATTTTCTTTTATTCTCAAGACTTAGCCACTGCCCTTAATCTCTGACAACAGGTAGATGTTCACAAAAATGTGGACAGATCAGGGAAGTTCTACTATTTAATTTAATGTTCCCGTCCTGAAGAGGTTAAACGTCTGGCCATTTCTGAGTGACTGGGACCTGGTTAGCTTGCTCTCCCTCTCGAACATGCGATCATCTGCGAAGCTGCAGCCCAAGACTCCCTTTGCTTGCACTGTCTATTTTTTATCACTAGAGGGAGTATGGACCTTATTTTCAGTTTTTTGAGATCGTACTATGCCAGCGCTTTATTTGACTCAGCTCTTGATTTCAGAAACTGAGGATCCTGAGAATTAGGGATGAGAATGCCAGATTTTCTTTTATTTATAGACTTTTTAATTTTTATTACCGGATCCTTTGTACCTCGACGACAGGCTGGGACATTATTTTCCTGGCCACAAGGACATACTCCTTCAACTGGTGGGAACACTTTTATTTTACTGTGTAGGGCACCACAACCAGTTGAATTTGAGATTATGGAAGGGCTTAATATACTCGATATGTTCTTAATCATCCTGAATCATACTACTTTTTGTTACAGTTACTTATGTATATTCTCACAAGACAGGGACCTGGGCAGGAATATGTATCCAGTTTTCTATGTCATTATAATAAGGCCTATAATTGTCTAGCTAAAATGTGCATTAGATAAAATTGTTCTCCAATTTTTAGGGATGGGGTGGTTTAATGATGTAATTGGGTCCCTAGTTTAATTTACTACGGTATTGCTATATCTCTGCTGGGGGCAAATGACCCCAACAATTTACTTCCACCATTATTGACCTTAGTTAGGGTGGCTGGAGGGGGGAGGACAGGGTGAGGTGTACTGCAAATCACAGTTCAAAACAGTGAGGGAGGTAGGAAGGGTTGGGGATTTTAGATTATGAGGGTTTCTTTAATATACAATGTTCGTTTTGGTGGCTTGGGACAGGGTTATGGGATTAGTATAGAATGGGACTGTGGGAGGGCTTGTGCATGGATAGAATTCTTTCTAAAAATAATTTAGGCAGGCGTTTCTTTCTTTTCATCTAAGGGGGTACATCTTCTAAAAACGTAGCTCTATGACTAGAAACTTAAAGTCTGTCACATGGAATATTAAAGAAGCAAGACAAAAACTGAAACAATAAAAAATATTAAAACACCTGCAGTTATTAAAGATAGATGTTGCTTTTTTACAGGCATCCCACTTGTTGATTCTGGAAGCATCCAAGCTACAGAGGCAACAGGTGGGACAAGTCTTTGCAGCAGAAGGTAACACCCAAAGTTGCAGGGTGAAGGTATTGATAGCAAGATCTGTTCCATTTTCTCCAGTGAATGTCATCACTGACCCCAATGGCAGATTTTTGTTTGTTCATGGAAAATTACACACCGCTGATATACTGCTGGGCAGCATCTATGGTCCGAACACTGATTCTCCACGTTTTTTTCTGCAGCTGGTTACAACATTAATCCCTTTTCTCTCCATCCCAATGATTATTGGAGGTGATCTAAACCTACCGTTTGACCGGAATAAAGATTGTATAGGCTGTAGGTTTAAAGGCCTCTCTCCAGCCCAAAGGGCTTTAAGGGATATGCTAGATCAGGTAGGTTTAATTGATATCTGGAGAGAACTTCACCCTTCTGATAGACACTATATGTTTACCTCTCCAGTTCATGGGACCTTCTCCAGAACTGATTGCATACTGATCTCACACAATTTAAACCCCCCTTAAACGCCACCTAACGCTCCAACATTCCTTCTGTGAAACCAAACAATGGCTCACCTCCCAGCATCTAATAATTAACTACAATAAGACAAAAGTCATGATCTTCTCCCATCTCCAGAACCCACTCAGGAGCCTCTGCCCCCAAATTTTCACTGTTAATCAAACCCCCCTAGAACAAGTAAGCACCTTTACATATTTTGGGATCACACTAGACCCAGCCCTCAACTTTAATCAACATATCCTGTACCTATCAACTGCTCTTAGCTCTAGATTAGGTGTACTTTATTGGTACAAACACTGCCTCACCCCTGAGGCACTACAATTTACTATAAACTCCTCTATCCTCTCTCCTCTCTCTGCTAGCCTACGGTATTCTCATCTACAGTGCCACGCCCACCTGAGCCCTAAATAGACTCTGGCTCGTGCTTAACAAAGCCTGCCATCTCATCCTTGGATGTGATCACCTCACACACACCTGCTCCCTCTACAGTACCATAAACCGGCTAAACTTAGACAACAGAATCAGGTACCACACCTGCCTAATGACCAAAAAGATAATCCTAGGCCTCACCCCCCCTGCCCTTGACAAGATTATCCTCTCAACATCTCCTGGCAGCACCATCTGTAGGTCGAACAAACCATTGCTATGGATACCCCATTGCCGGACTTCCCAGTTCCAACGATCCTTCAGCTACAAAGCCTCTTCCTGGACAAATTCACTCCCAAGCCTAATAACTGATGAAATATGGCTTGGCCCTTTTAAATCCAGGCTAAGGAAACAACTCCAGGCCTCTAACCTATGTGACTGCAACTGACCCCCCCCCCCGATGACCTAGAACAATTTTTTGTGTCCTCCATATCTAATGTTCTATGAGCTAATTATTCGACAAACAGCCTTCTTCAGAACCTCTCTGCTACCTTATGGCTGTGCTAATCATTGTAAATCATGTTATCTTGGAATGGTAGCCGCTCACTGAGCAAATGTGTAACCAATGTTATGTAATGTACTGCAATCTGTAACAAATATTGTCCCTGTACCTCTATGTATGACATGGAACCTTTGTAAATGAGTCTTTGACTCAAAGGTCTTTCTGAATATCTCAATAAATAAATAAATAAAAATAAATTTACTACCTGGGGTATTAGATTCATCTATCCACCTGCGTCCCCCCCCTTCAGATTACTCTTTGATTATGTGTCAACTCTCCTTTTTCTCCCTTCCTAAAATTGGTGGACATTCAAAGCTTAATAACCAGCTCCTCAAAGACCCAGAAACAGTTCAAAATATTGCAGATCACATTGCACAGTTTATATCGGTCAACCATAATTCTACAGGTAAAGCCGATATAGAATGGTGTGCTCTTAAGGCTTATCTAAGGGGTATACTAATTGGCCTGGCTTCCAAATGGAAGAACAAGAGAGAGTCAAATGTTTAATGACCTTGTACAAATCAGGCACATAGAAGCCACATTGTCCCTGCATACTTCAGAACAGACTAAGCAGGAGCTCATAAAGCTGAATGATTCTGACTTAGACCTCCTGAGGGAGAAGACAGAATTCACGATTCTAAAAACTAATGTTTCATACTCCGACCAAGGAGAGAAAGCAGGTTGTCTTCTTGCTTTAAGACATAAGCAACAAGAGTCCTCCAGGTTAATTGCTGCTATTCGGTTAATTATAGACAGTTCATTGAAAACAGCCCCAGCCGATATCACAGCAGAGTTTAACTTATACTATAATCAGCTATATGGTCCAATGCCAAACCCGCCTTTCCATGACAATTTGGATATCTATCTTAAAGAATAGTGTTTGCCTTCCCTCTCAGAAACACAGCTGCTTTCTTTATGTGCTCCTATATCTCAAGCTGAGCTTTTCAGAGTAATAAAAGAGCTTCCCACAGAGAAGACTCTGGGGCCTGATGGCTTCTCCCCTAATTTTTATAAGGTCTTTGCAAAACAACTGGTCCCCTTGCTTTTACCTCTTTACCAGCTAATTCTCTCTAAATCTGAAGTAGATAAATCAATTTTTGAAGCCTTGATTGTTCTTCTTCCCAAACCTGGTAAACCCCCTGATCTTTTAACCAGCTACGGACCAATTTCTCTCCTTAATCAAGGTTTTAAAATCCTCACTAAATTACTGGCTGACAATATAAATGTGATTCTTCCTGACCTTATAGGATGGGAACAAGTAGGCTTTATGAAAGGCAGGTCCTCGGTGGACCACCTTCGTACCTTGGCCCATATTTTCTTGGTGTCCAGGGATGCAGAGTATCTGGCTGTGCTCGTGTCCCTGGATGCTGAGAAGGCATTTGATAGTGTCAACTGGAATTTTTTATTCTGTACTTTACATGCATTCAGCTTCCCATTGGAATTTCAAAAATGGATTCAGGCACTTTATCAAGTCCCATCAACTCGGGTGTCAAGTAACGGTGTTATCTATGTTTTATTTTCTCTGCAATCTGGTACTAGACAGGGTTGTCCCTTGTCCCCTCTCTTTTCAATGTACACCTTGAACCTCTTATTCGTCGGCTTGTTAATAGTTCTGAGATTCAAGGTATCACAATCCAAAACTATGTAGTAAAAGTATCGGCTTATGCCGATGATCTTTTACTTCAACTAGCGTATCCTACTTTATCTATCCCTCCCATGCTAAATATTATCAATGAATATAGCACTTTTTCCAATTATAAGTTAAATGTCGAGAAGACATTAGTGTTCCCCCTCAACCATAAATTGCTGAAACAGGAAGTCACGGCCTTATGGTTGTCCTGGGAAAAAGACTCTCTAAGACATGGGGTTTAAACTTGTGAGGAGGAGGGATAAGGGAGGGGCTGACCAGAAGCCCTTTCCTCCAGATGAGGGGAATAGCCTTCAAACCCAAGGGGGGGAGGGGGGAAACAGACTGGGGGAGGAGGTTTCAGGAGGAGCAGAGGGAGGATGGAAGTATAAGGAACCTGGTTGGAGTTCGACAAAGGGGATCAGGGATAAGGGGTGGGGGTGGTGTTAGTAAATGCCAGGAGCTTGGGAGACAATTTTCCAGAGTTCCAGGCCATGCTGTTCGAGGGGAGGGTGGACGTGGCACCGGTCATGGAAACGTGGGCCAACAAAAACCATGACTGGGACCTAAACATGCGGGGGTACACTATGCATAGGAAGGATAGAAAGGAGGGCAGAGGGGGTGGAGTGGCTATGTTCATTAGAGATGACGTAGAAATTGCTAGGGTGGAAGAGGCAGAGGGAAACGTGGAGGCCTTATGGGTCACCTTATGAACCCCAGCAGGAGGTAAGGTCAAGCAGGGTGTAGTATATAAGCCTCCCAGGATGGGTGATGTTCTGGAGGATGGTTTGCTGGACAACATCATTGCCCAGTGTGGACCAAAAGGGGAAGGAGTGGTGTTGATGGGGGACCTTAATATGCCAGGTACAAACTGGGTAACCATGTCCTCTAAGGTGGCCAAGGAGCAGAGGCTGCTGGATGGCTTCCAGGATGTGTTCTTAACACAGCATGTGATGGAGCCCACAAGGAGGGCATGTCCTGGACATGGTTCTGGCAGATGGGGATCTGGTAAGGGACCTGGTTGTAGAGGATCCCTGACTGGGAGCAACCATAATACTGTCTGGTTTCAAATAAGCATGGGGGAGGGAGAGATCTAGGACACTGGCAGTGGACATCAGGGGGGCAGACATTGTGGGCATGGGAAATATTCTCAAGGATCACTTGAAGGGGATTACTTCAGTGACAAATGTGGAAAAGAGATGGGAGGTCATAAACCGGGGACTTCATGAGGCAGTCAGGACCTGCGCTAAGGTGAAACGTAAGGGAGTAAGGTCACATAAACCATGCTGGTGGTCCAGCGAGGTTCAGGTAGTGGTAAGAGAAAACAAGGCAGTCTACAAAAAATAAAAAACAACAAGAGGGGATAGGGATAAGGAAATGTACTATCTTGCATCTAGAAAAGTCACCCGGATGGTGAGGGGGGTAGTAAAGAGCAGAGACTGGCACAGGGGATACATGGAGGGGAAAAGGGGTTCTTCCAGTACATTGGAGAGCAGAGAAAAACTAAGGGCCATCTCAACAGATTGAGATCAGAAGGAGGGTGGGTGGAAGAGGCGAGGGACCAGGCAGAGGTATTAAATGAGTACTTCGCCTCTGTGTTCACTAGGAAGGGGGATGGGATATCTACAAAGCAAGACATGATGGGGAAAGAAGCAGCAGTGAGTGGGATCAGGAGAGCAACAGAAATGGAGCAAGAGGGAGGGAGAGGTACCCCAGGGGTGTCACATCAGGATAAGGATAAAAAGGGCAGTAAGGTGGAGGGGACGGATGATGCTATTGCCACCGAAAGGGTGTGGTTAGCCCTCAAGACCCTAAAGAAAGACAAATCTCCTGGGCCGGATGGCATTCATCCGAGAGTACTATGGGAATTGGCAGACATACTGGCTGCACCCCTGGTGGAGCTCTTCAACAGGTCGCCTGAGACAGAGGGTACCTAGGGATTGGCGAGAGCAATATGTGGTGCCAATAAATAAAGGGGAGTCGAGGGAAACACCGGGTAACTATAGACCCATCAGTTTGACCTCGGTGGTGATAAAATTAATGGAGAGTATACTAAAGGAATGATTGGGGGTGTACTTGGAGGAGGTGGGAGGTCTGGATAGTCGGCAACATGGGTTTGTGTCAGGTAGATCATGTTAAACCAATCTTGTGGAGTTCTATGAATGGATAAAGTCAGAACTGGACATGGGAAAGCCTGTGGATGTATTATTCTTGGACTTCAGCAAGGCGTTTGACTCTGTCCCCCACAATGGTCTGGTGGAGAAACTGATGGGGTTGGGAGTAGGCCCTTTGATAGTCAGATGGATTGAAAACTGGCTAGCTGGATGCACCCAGAGAGTAGTGGTTGGTGGGGAGATCTCGAACCCTAGACAGGTCGGTAGTGGGGTACCTCAGGGCTCGGTCCTGGGTCCGATCCTGTTTAATGCATACATATCGGACATCAGGGAGGGTATAGGTGTGAAATGAGTCTCGGGCGCTGATGTCTCCAAGATGGGGAGCAGCAGTTGAGGGGAAGAGGGGAGGTTGGCCCTGCAAGGGGATCTGGACATCCTGGAAAGCTGGGCTCACACATGGAAATTCAATTTCAATATCACCAAGTGCAAGGTGTTACATTTTGACCGGGGAAACCCTAAACACTGGTACACCCTGGGAGGGGAGGTGCTGGAGGCCTCAATAGGGGAAAAAGACCTAAGGGTCATGGTGGATAAATGTATGAATAAGTCTGAGCAGTGCAGGAGAGCAGCTAGCAAGGCAAACAAGATGTTGGGATGCATCGTAAGGGGGATCACCTCTAGGAGCAGGGAAGTGATTCTGCCACTGTACAATGGACTGGTTAGACCACACCTTGAGTACTGTGTACAGTACTGGAGACCACACACTTGAAGAGGGACATACAGCTCCCGGAGAGGGTACAGGGAGGGCAACTAAGATGATACGAGGACTAGGGATTTGACGATGAGGACAGACTTGAGGAGCTCTGCCTGTTTTCATTGGAGGAGAGGACAGACAAGGGGACATGATTGAGGTCTCTGGCACCTCAAGGAATAAATAGGGTAAACAATGAGGGACTTTAGACTAAAGCAGGGAGGTATCACCAGAGGGTATGGTTTGAAGTTGGAAGGTGGAAGGGTGGGGGTGAAAAGAGGAGGAGGTTTTTCACTGAGAGGGTGGTGGACCCTTGGAATGCACTGCCTGGTGAGCTGGTTCAGAGATCCACAGTGGAGGGCTTCAAGAGAAGGTGGGACAGACACAGAAAGTTGATGTATCAGATGATGGCCTGGCCCAGGGGGGTGGGAAAGGATGATAGGATTTCTGGAACACAATGGGGGGAGGGCCTCAGCACTCAACTAGGGATCTGAGGGTCGAGCAGACTTGATAGACCGTAAGGCCTAATCTGCTGGCAATTAGTATGTTAGCATGTTAGATATTTGGGAATCAATGTCTTAAGAAATACAACCCTTTTACCGAAGAAAAATCTGGACTTTTTACTGATAACCCTAAATCAAGACTTAAAACGATGGGCCCTCCTCCCGCTATCTCTATAGGGTAGAATTAATTTAATTAAGATGAATGTTTTTCCCCGCCTTTTTTATTCACTGAATCTTTTAAATTTATGGATCCCTCTTTCATGGTTCAAAAAAGTGCATGGTCTTATTAATGATTTTATTTGGGCCAGTAAAAATCCTCGTTTGACCTTTTATAACTTAGGGGCTCCCTTAGTTAGGGGAGGCCTTCACCTCCCACATATTGGTTTTTATTACTGGGTGAGCCAGGCTAGTAAATACTTCAGATGGCTTGTTTCAGAGGACCCTCAGAACTCATCCACTTATATAGCCATCTGGCTTAAAATAGAGTTAGCCCAGATTACACGTCACCGCCTCTCACCTTTTGCATTTCTATATACCAAGTTTAAAAATCTCTCTGCAAAACTTCAAGCTAGCCCGATTGCCATCTCTATCAGGGTTCACTCTCAACTCAGTGCTTTCATGAGATATAATCTCTCTCGCTATACTTGGCACAACCACTAAAAAGTAATCCTAAGATTGTTGGTAAAGTTCTTTCTCCCCTCTGGTTCCCATGGTTAACAGATTACTCTCCCTCCTACTTTATAAATAATGAGGCAAGATCTTGGCTGTCCTCACCAGAGATTATTGCCAAATTGGGCATCCCAACCTCCAATGTTTTTAACATTTTTCAGGTATGTCTTCTTTTGGTAAAAACCTTGGGGGAAGTTCCACCACAAGCCAAGGGACCTGCATTTCAAACTGAAATGGTTTCTCTGGCTGGTTTCCTGAATGCTGTGTCTAAGATGTTTAACATCTTGTATGACTGGGTTTATCCAGACAATTTTGGTCCATCCACTTACTGGTCATCTCTCCTCCCAGAGGTGAACCTCAACTGGCCTGTCCTATGGCAAGGATGCCACAAGTTTATTACCCAAGATAGGATTCTGCTTATGCAGTTTCACATCTTGCATAATCTATATTACACACCACAAATGTTTGCCAGATATGATATTGCCCCCTTCTCCACTTGTACAAGATGTACACAAGATGTCATCAATTTACTTCATATTTTCTGAACCTGCCCCAAGATAGCCCCTTTATGGGTGCTCATTCAACATATAATTGACCCTCTCCTTGGTCTTGATGACTTGTTTACATCCAAAATATGCCTACTGGGAGATTTCTCTGAGATTCCGGTACCTGCCTGTCAGTTTCATATAGCTTTAATTTCATGACAGTCAAAAAATTAGTACTGGGGCAGGCCCGCCGGCACAGTGGTAGAGTTACCGCTTGTGGTGCCAGCAACCCGGGTTCGGGAACGGACTCGGGCGGTTGGAGGGCCAGCCGGGGGGAGGAGGATTGAGCGCCCAGGGGCTGCTCTCCTCCTCCTCCGGTTGGGGTGGGATGCGAGTCCCACTGTGATACCACCACCTGGGTGACCACGGGTGGAGGTGCAGTGAGACAGCATACAAAGGGGAGGGCGGAAGTCTGCCAGGAGCCGAAGCATTAGCACGTCGAGACATGCATCACTTCTTGGCCCCCCCTTGCGTGCAGACGTCCGGGGGTCGGGACCAGAGAAAAATGGAAAGAACCCTGCACTGGGCTCCTGTAGATGGGACCCGGCTGTCCCGAGAAAACCCTTAACCAGGATCCACAGACGGGGCTCGCGAGGCCTTCCGACACAGTCTCTAGGTGTGAGAGGGGGACTAACAGGGGGTTCCCTCTCCTCCCCGCCCGGGGGGGTAAACCACGGCAGGATGGAGAAGGCTAGCCAAGCACCCGGAGGGAGGTACCTGGGGTGGGACTACGGGAAAAACTACAGCCTAGGAGATCCCCAAAGAAAGGAATCCAGCGCAGTGAGGAAGGGGGCATAAAGAGAAAGTAAAAAAAAAAAAATTAGTACTGAGGCACTGGAAAGATAATGAAGTTATTTCCTACACTAAATGGCTGAAGGAACTATTAGCTAACCTTAGTACTAAGAGGGCAATTGCAAGCCTTTGTAATAATATGGTTAAATTTAATAGAATCTGGGGCCCTTTGCAAGCTCTGTATTCCTTACAACCTGCCTAATGTCAGCATTTTGAATAGTTAGCACTCAATTTTTATGTTGCTTGCACGCATGTGCAAGAAACATAGTGCCATCATCGGAGATTTCGGAGGTGTGTCACCTCCTCCTCCAATTCAGTCAGGTTGCTGGCAGGCGTGGCCCCTGTAATCCAATGCATTTTGGAGCTGTCTATGACACGCTCCAAAATGCAGTGGCATACAGTTGAAAGGGGGAGCTACGCTTCAGTGAGCACCGATAAGATATCGGCTGCTCACGCAGCTCCCCCACAGACACACGCATGCAGCGCTCCGCATGCACTGTATAGCCAACGGGTGCCCAATCCCTGTCGGTTGAGCCTGCTCCCCCAGTAGTAGGTGCCACGCTGCCAGAGCCCACCCCAGCGTGGCAAGCGGTCCTTTGGCCGACGGGTGCCTAACTCTATCGGCTGAACATCCCCCATCTTTGTGCCATGCTGAGTTCACCCAACGTGGCAAACATCCCACGAGTCATTTTTTTTTTTAAACCTGTAAATGAAACGTCCGCTGCGCGCCTCCCAACCCTCCCACAACCTGCACCCACCACTGCGCACTCCAGCTCTCCCACACCCCTACCCCATACTTACCTCCGACCTCAGCGACGACATCTTCGTGGACCGAACACGCCTGCACTCTTCAAAGCCGACCACGAACTGAGGAAATGCCGTAAGCTGTATAATGGGCTAGATAGGGGGTTTCAACTTTGTTGCATATCTCAGGCATTTTGGGATTTTGCACCAAATTTTCAACATGGGGTTTTGGGACTCTTCTCATGAATGATGTCACTGTCATGGCGTTATTCAGGCCCGAAGGGTGATTTCGCACAGTGACTGTGCAGTGACTACGAAATCACCCTTTGGGCCTGAATACCACCATGACAGTGACATCATTCATGAGAAAGGGGTCCAAAAAATCCCATGTTGAAAATTTGGTGCCAAAATTCCAAAAAATGACTGTTTTACGAGCGTGTGTTGCGCAGTTCCTACGCAGGCTCGTAAGTTCATGAAATTTCAATATTTTCAATCCAGATTTTCATCAACACATCATTTTACCACACCTTCTTATAAGTAGTACAGCTGTCATTTTTCACATCTCACCCAAAATGTGTTTCCGCCCATGTAGCACAGAATGGCGCAGTCTGTGTGTGAAATCAATGTACAGGACAAATTAAGAAAATCACAGTGACACCATCCATGAGCAGAGGTCTTAAAATGGCTATGTTGAAAATTTGGTGAAAAAATTCCTAAAAATGACTGTTTTACGAGCATGCATTGCGCAGTTCCTACGCACGTCGTAAGGTCGCGAATTTTCAATATTTTCACTCCAGATTTCCAACATTGCCATTTTATCACACCTTCTTATGAGTAGTACAGCTGTCATTTTTCACATCTCACCCAAAACGTGTTTCTGCCCATGTAGCACACAATGGCACAGTTGGTGTGCGAGATCAATGTACGGGACAAATTAAGAAAATCACAGTGACACTGTTCATGAGCTCAGGTGTTAAAATGGCTTTGTTGAAAATTTGGTGAAAAAATTCCAAAAAATGACTGTTTTACGAGCGTGCGTTGTACAGTTCCTATGCACGCTCGTAAGTTCGCGAATTTTCAATATTTTCACTCCAGATTTCCAACATTGCCATTTTGCCACACCTTCTTATAAACAGTACAGCTGTCATTTTTCACATCTCACCCAAAATGTGCTTCCACCCATGTAGCGCACAATGGCGCAGTCGGTGTGCGAAATCAATGTACGGATAAAGTAAGAAAATCACAGTGACACTGTTCATGAGCAAAGGTCTTAAATGACTATGTTGAAAATTTGGTGAAAAATTCCAAAAATGACTGTTTTATTTAGCCATGTTGTACAGTTCCTACGACGCTAGTAAGTTCGCTAATTTTCAATATTTTCACTCAGATTCAACATTGCCATTTTACCACACCTTCTTATGAGAAGTACAGCTGTCATTTTTCACATCTCACCTAAAACGTGCTTCCTACTCATGAAGCGCATAAATGGCGCAGTGGTGCGAAATCAATGTACGGACAATTAAGAAAATCACAGTGACACTGTTCATGAGCAGAGGTCTTAAAATGGCTATGTTGAAAATTTGGTGAAAAAATTCCCTGCAGATGTTCTGCAATATTACTAATGGAGACATTGAACTGAACTGGCCCCAGGACCAATCCCTGCAGCACCCCACTGGTCACCCCCTCTCCCTAGACTGCATACCATTTACCACCACTCTCTGCCTCCTGTCTGTTAGCCAGTTTCTAACCCAGTTTACCACCTTTCCCCATGTCCAGCCTACCCAGCTAGTTTATCAGCCTCCTATATGGGATGGTGCAAAGGCTTTGCTGAAATCAAGGTAAGCTTGTCCGCCGCCCCACCCTGATTCACTTCCTTTGTCACCCAGTCAAATAAATCAACCAGATTTATCTGACATGATGTCCCCACTGTGAATCCATGTTGTCTATGGTCCTGGGTTCGGCATCTAGATGCCCACTATCCTTTCTTTAAGCAATGTCTCCATGATCTTCCCCACTACTGAGGTGAGGCTGAATGGCCTATTGTTCCCTGCCTCCTCCCTGCTGCCGGACTTGTGTAGAGGGACCACATGTGCCCTCCTCCAATTTACTCATGTTGAATGACTCAGTGAACATGGCTGCCAGAGGTACTGCTATCTCCCTTTGCAGTTCTGTTAATATCCTTGCCCATATGCCATCTGGTTCCATCGCTTTGTCTACCTTCAATTTAGTGAGCTCCTGCAGGACTCTTTTGTCCACCTCTTCACCCCCTTGGCAACTGCTGTACTGTTGTGGCCCTTGCCTCCCACTCTTCTGTGAATACTGAACGGAAAGACACAGTGGATGTCTTGGGAGGAAGGCATGAAACTGTCACTTCCAAATACCTAAACAGCACATACAAGCAAGCAACATTCGCATTGACAAATGCTTGTTTATTTGTATATCCATACTGTGTACGTTGGGGGAGGGGTGGGGGAGGGAAAAAGGAGGAGGGAGGGATGGGCAGGTATCTGAACTAATCATGCTCTGCTTTTGTATTATACAATGTTTTACAGACCTGTCCTCTGTATGAAAAATGTTAATAAACTTTGAATTGAAAGAAAAAAAGAATGCACAACATACAACAATTTATCAGTTGTAATACAACCTATGTCATATATATATGGGGATATGCACATCTGAAGCTTACTACTGTATGTGGGGAAGACCAAGAGGAAATGGAAGAAAAGGACAGCAGAGGACCTTAGAGCTTAGAATGGAAAAATGGAATAGTAGTAGTAGTAACAGTAAAAACTTTTATTCAGTACATGAATCAGTAGCTCAGTTGAGACAAGCTCATTTTCAGTGAGGTCCTGATATACAATGATTACTTCAGTTGTTATTACATAGTCATCCTGCAATTATTACATTTATTTAATTATGTATTAAGAAGAATCAGACATACCTTTGAGTCAGGGACTCATTTACAAAGGTTCCATGTCAGAGAACAGTAAACAGACAAATATTTTTTATTTATTTATTTATTAGGTCTAGGACTACAATATCTTTGAGCCAGGGCTCTTTTACAAAGGTTCCATGTCAGGTTACAATTCAAAACATAAGACATGTAAGTTAGATTACAAATTCAATACATAGAACAAGGTTACAAAAGTGTAAGCTAAACAGAGTTACAAAGCATCAGAGAAACAAAACAAGTTTTGGAGACTAGGTTACAAAGAGATAGCGGATGAGGTGCAGAGAGGATAGAGGACAAGAAAGAGGAAGAGTAGAGGGGGCAGAGAGCTATAGAGGAAGAGCGCAGCCAGAGGCATTGTCTTAGTCATGACATGGGGAAGTGCATGCTAAGGGGTATCCAAGTGCTAATAGGAGATAGAACTGCAGGAATATACAACAGCAGGTATCAGCACAACATAATGTATCACCGGTTGCTTACAGAGATCAAACGAAATAGAAACATAATGCAGGAACACAAGACACAAGCAACTTGCAGTGTGACTGCATACAGTAAGGGTAATACAAACAAAGTAGTTACAAAGTAGAATAATTAATTCCAACATATTGTAGCACTAAAATGGAAACTGTCTAAGGGTCAAGAATCTGGAGCAGGAGAAAGATCCACAGTCAGGAGAAAAGGGGGGGGGCACCAGCATCCTTTGTCAGGTGGAAGGGAAGGGAAGGGGTGGGAAGTGGCACAAGCAACAGTGGCAGGAGGATTATCCCTTGTCAGGGGGATAGGAGAGGAATGGGGAAGATGAGGGGATGGGAGGGGAATTGAGCTAGTAGCAGTCACTGGACTTGGAAGATACAAGGTGTGACCTGAGGAGAGATTTGAAACATCCCAGTTTATTTTCAGTGGCTATGTTACTGGGGAGGTGTTCATCCACTGTGGGGCTATGTGTTTGAAGGATCTTTTGAAGAAGGAGGTATGACCCCGGGGAATCAGGAAAGGGGATTTGGAGGAAAGTCACGTGGCTTTGAGAGTAGTGGCTGGTTGTAACAGAGCAGAGTCCCAGGGGTGAAAGACCAGAGGAGATTTTTTTTTAGTGAGGAGACATGTTTGATACCGCAGCCTATTGTCGAAATTCAGCCAGTTAGAGAGCATGTAAAGGGTGCCTGTGTGAGTGGTGTGGTCACAGCCCAGGACCAGTTGGCAGGCTTTGTTCAGAGCAACTCTAATTCTGTGGAGAGAGGACTTGTTGACAGGGCCGTACAGTAGGATGCCATAGTCAATAAGTGAGAGTACTGAGGACAAGACCGCCAGATATAGGGTTTCAGGACTGAGACAGTGCTTGTGCCTATAAAGAAGGCCAATTCTAGTGTCGGCAGCTGTGCAGAGGAGATGGATGTGCTCAAGATACTTAAGAGAGGTGTCCAAAGTAACACCAAGGTATTTAAAGGTATCAACCTGGTCAAGGGGCTGATGATGGAAATTGAGGATATGCAGGGCATGGCATTTGTGTTTGTTCTGGTGATGTGAGAATACCATGATTTTAGTCTTTTATAATTTAATACTAGGTGGTGTTCATAAAAAATAGTCACACAATCAAGTACAAACACATTTTAAATATACACAAAATAAATAGAAATATAAAATTGTACACAAATACAATACAATCAATCATTCCCAGGTCCTATTATATTCTCTCCTCCCTAAAACAAGATTTAATTTGTGCAATGTGTTTCTTCCCATCTTATTTTCTAATTGAGACAGGTAGTGAATTCCGTAAATACGGCCCTTTATAGAAACAAGCATTTGTCAATGCTGAATGTTGTCTTGCTGGCATTGGCATTGGTAGTGCAGAAGTTAGAGAGATGCATAATAGGAATGGCAGAGAAGTATGGAACTGACGCCAACTCTACCCCACCCTGCAGAGACTGACAGGCATTGAGGTGTGCCTTTGGGTCGTCGGTCATAACGCTCATGCAATTTCACCTCACCCTACCCTGCAGACTCTGACAAGTGTCGTATTGTGCCTTGGGGTCATCGGGCCTTATGCTCACCCCATTCCTTTAGGAAATACATGGAGATGGGTGTAGTATAGGAGAACGGGGTGAACTTTGGGGCTGAAGAGTGAAGCAAATCAACAAAGCAAAAAGAATGAAAAAAAATACTATGGTTCTCAAAAGAGGTGTTGTGGAAGGTTAAGGATAAAAAGGTAGCATTCAGGAAGTATAAGGAAACACCGAAGAAGCAAGACAGAGAACTGTACCAGTTAAAGCAGAAGGAAGCGGGGAAAGCAGTCAGAATAGCAAAAGCCCAAACTGAGGAAAAGATAGCCGACTCAGTTAAGAAAGGGGATAAAACCTTTTATAGGTACATAAGGGAGTGAAGAAAGACCAAGGGAGGGATAGTGAGTCTTAATAAAGGGAAGGGAAGGGAGGGTGGACAGAGGTTAACAGTGAAAAAACAAGGATACTGAATGAATACTTCTGCTCAGTATTCACAGAAGAAGAGGAAGAGGAGGAGGAGGAGGAGGTACCTAAATCAAAGAATAGAAGTACTCTGGATAGGGAGGTCGATACCAGTCCATTCACAGAAGAAAGTGTTCTGAAAGAACTCTTAAAACTGAAGGTGAACAAAGCAATGGGGCCTGATGGGATTCACCCAAGAATTCTAAAAGAACTAAGGGGAGAACTATTGACACCACTGACTTCCCTTTTTAACAAATCATGGGAGGATGGTGTGGTACCGGAGGACTGGAGGAGGGCAGACATGATTCCCCTTAACAAAAGTGGGAGCAAGACAGAGGCAGGAAACTACAGACTTGTTAGTTTGACTTCAGTGGTAGGGAAAATGATGGAAACACTTCTAAAGGAAAGAATTCTTGAGCTCATAGAGGCCAGTGGGGCACAGGACCCAAGGCAGCATGAATTCACAGCAGGAAGGTCATGTCAGATGAATCTAATAGATGGGTGACCAATGTAGTGGACCAGGGAGGGTCTGTGGACATGGCCTACCTAGACTTTAGAAAGGCACTTGACACAGTCCCACACAAAATATTAATATACAAGTTAGCCAGCCTCAGAGTGAGTCCCAAAGTGGTAGCCTGGGTGAAAAAATCATTGGACAACAGGATACGGAGGGTAATAGTAAATGAAGTTCACTCTGAAGAAAGGGGGGGGTTACTAGTGCGGCACCACAGGGTTCAGTACTGGGACCAGTGCTTTTTAATTTTCTTTATAAGTCACATTGCAGAGGGACTGGAAAGAAAAGTATGACTCTTTGCAGACAATGCAAAGATCTGCAACAGGGTTGATACAGAAGGTGGGGTGGAAAGGATGCAAAGGGGACTTGGTAAGGTTGGAGGAATGGTCAAATGTATGGCAGCTTAGATTCAATGCAAAAAAGTGCAAATTAATGCACCGGGGAAACAGAATCCCAGATGAAGAGTACACAATGGGGGGTGAGATACTAACAACAACAAAAATGGAAAGGGACCTGGGGTAGTCATTTCAGATGAACTTAAGGTAGGCAAGCAATGTGAGAAGGCAGTAAGGAAGGTTGGTGGGATACTAGAGTGCATAGGGAAAGGCATCACCAGTAGAAAACAGGAAGTTGTTATCCCCTCTGTACAGACAGTTGGTGACACCCCATCTGGAGTACTGTGTCCAGTTCTGGAGAACCCATCTCCCCAAGGACATAGACAGGATGGAGGTTGTCCAGAGGACCACAACTAAAATGGTGCAGGGTCTGCACCAGAAGACATGTGAAGAGAGATTAAAGAAGCTTGATATGTATACCCTCGAGGAGAAGAAGGAGAGGGGGGAACATGATAGAAACTTTCAAGTACATCAAGGGTATCAACAGAGTCCAAGATGGTAGCATCTTTCAGAAAAAGAGATAAGCAAGAACAAGGGGGCACAATTTGAAGACAGAGGGGAGACGACTCAGAGGTAATGTGAGGAAGTATTTTTTCACGGAGAGGGTTGTGGATGCATGGAACAGCCTTCCTGAGGAGGTAGTGGAGTCAAAAACAGTGGGGGAATTCAAGAATGCACGTGACAGGCATAAGACAATTCTAGTGGGGGGTAGGAGGAAGTAGGCTGTTGGTTAACTAGGATCTGCAGCCTATCCATTAGGTAGGGAAATGGGCAGACTAGGTGGGCCAAGCGGTCTTTAACTGCTGTTAAATTCTCTGTTTCTATGCTTAAGAGTCCTAGGCACACCTTAATGCCTGTCACTGGTTGCAGGGTGACGGTGGGGGTGGGATGGTGTGAGCATTACAGATGACAATCTAAAGACACACCCCTGACACCTGTCAGTCTCTACAGGGTGGGAAGTTATGGTTAGAAACTCTAACGCCCCGGGCATTTGTTGGTATTTGCACTCCAAATTTTCAACATGGGGTTTTTGTGACCCCACCTCATGAAAGCATTTAGGACCTCTACTCATGAACAGTGGCACTGTGATTTTGTTAATCTGTCTCAAATGTTGATTTCCCACAGTGACCGTGCCATTCTGCGCTAGATGCGTGAAAACACATTTTGGGCGGGATGTGAAAAATGACAGCTTTACTGTTCATAAGAAGGTGTGAAGAAATGGCAATGTTGAAAATCTAGGGTGAACATATTTAAAATTCTCAAAGTTACAAGCGTGCATGGAAACTGCACAATCACTCTTGTAACAGTTTTATTGTGGAATTTTTTTACCAGATTTTCAACATAGGCATTTTGGGACCTCCGCTCATGAACAGTGTCACTGTGATTTTCTTAATCTGTCCCAAACGTTGATTTCCCACAGCGACCACACCATTGTGCACCAGATGTGTGAAAACCCATTTCGGGCAGGATGTGAAAAATGACAGCTATGCTGTTCATAAGGAGGTGTGAAAAAATGGCAATGTTGAAAATATGGAGTGAAAATTTTAAAAATGTTCGAAGTTAAGAGCCTGCATGGAAACTGTGCAATGCAGGCTCGTAACATGGTCATTTTTTGGATTTTTTTCACCAGATTTGCAACATAGGCTTTTTGGGAGCCAGCCTCATGAACAGTGATACTGTCATTTCATTACTTGGTCCCAAAAGGTGATTCCATGTAGTGACCGCGAAATCACCTTCCAGGACTGAATAACTAAAATGACAGTGACTGAGTTCATGAGGTGGAGTCCCAAGAACCCCATGTGGAAAATCTGGAGCCAAAAGATATAAAAATGGCTGAGATATCAACCTAAGTTGAACCCCCCCCCCACCATTGATGCCGTTATACAGCTTACAATGATTTTCTTCAGTTTGCGGTCAGCTTTTGAAGAGTTCAGATGTGTCCCACTCCACCGAAGATCATCGCACTGGGCCCCAGAGGTAAGTATTGGGATTGGAGGGTGCACAGAGGGTGGGTGCGGGTTGGGGGCGCACCGACTCAACCACTGACTGTTTTCTTATTTTCAGAAATGTACATCGCAGGAAGGTTTTCTTTATTTACAGGTGCAATTAAGCAATTGCTGGGCACAGTGGGGTGGGCTCACAGCGTGCCCCATGACTTTGGGAGGAGGGTATGTTGGCCACACTGGAGTGGGCTCCCAGTGTGGCATACAATGGTGGTGGATCGGGGCAGGAACATGCCTGGCTGCAGTCATTTAGACACGAGGCACACTGCGGTGGGTTTCAGTGTGCCATGCAATCTTGAGGGGGGGTTATAAACAAGCCGAAAGGGGGATTGGGCACCCCTGAAGTTGGCTTGCTGGGGATTGTGAGAGGTGGACGGTGATGGCCACAGCCATGTTTGTTGAAATGTTTCAGCAGGCAAGGCATGCCCTGCAATGACAGGGCACTCCCTCATTGCAGCAGCGAAATTCTTTCAAGTTGGTGGCATACTTCTCAAGGGCTGTCATAGACAGCATGCTCATTCATTGGTGTCACAGAGACCAGCCCAAAAAAGCAGTGGCGCCACTGGGCACAACACGGCCGCACCTCCACAACCTGCTACCCCAGCAAGCTGTCACAAAATGTTGCTTGCTCTGCATGTGGAAGACAACATAAAAATGAGATCTTCCTAATTCTGTATTATACCTGGGAATATGTATGGGCTATATTCATGAATGAAGTTAAAAACAAGGAAGAGCATACTTTAAGATTGATAGGGTTAGAAAATGTGGTATTAGCACTTAGGGGAGGTGTTAGAGAGTGTTTACTCAGCAGAAAGGAAAACTACTGGATTTTTACTCTTGGGGCCTATACAGACAAGGGCCTGAATGGTCATATTGAACTGAACCCCTTTTTAAAAAACAGAAGGCAAAGTGTTGATATACAAATGTGTATCCTATTTGATTCCTTTTTTAGGTACAAGTGGAGAGCATATTTGTGGTATTCGAAGTGGCAGAACTATGCATCTACACACAATTCTTCTTTCTCCGGGGACCATTTCATAAGGATAAGTGGGTACACATACTGTGTATGGACTTGCTTAATGTCTGTTTTTGCATTGGACTTCATTTTAGTTAGGTATCTGCTTGCATACCTCACTCAAAACATAAAAGTGTAATGTCCCTTTATTCTGTTTAAAGATTACCTCCCCCGGTGCTTGGCATCATAAGAATTTATTTTCCCAGTTTATGTTAAAAGGATAGGCCCACTTCCTCCGGCATGCATACCATGTGGAGTATATCTTTTCTCCTGTTAAATAAATGTAGCTGTACTTCAATTCCTTTGGGCTCTCCCATTTCCTCCTTTAACTGCCTTATAAATGAAAAATAGTTTAAATAGAATGCAAAGGAAAATTGCTCCTAGCATATCTCCTTTTGTAATGTATACAGGCAAAATGGTGAGCATTTGGAGGAAATGTTTTAATGCTTTTGTGGTTGTGTACTTTGCACCTTATTGTATACTAACATAGAAACATAGACTTTGACGGCAGATAACGACCGCTTGACCTACCCAGTCTGCACATGTCCTTACCTATTGGATAAGCTGCAGATCCTAGTTAACCAACAGCCTACTTTTTTCTAACCCCCACCAGAATTGCCTTATGTCTGTCCCATACATTCTTGAATTCCCCCACTGTTTTTGACCAAATGACCTCCTCAGGAAGACGGTTCAATGTGTCCATCACCCTCTCTGTGAAAAAATACTTCCTCACATTGCCCCTGAGCCATCCCCCCATCATCAAATTGTGTCTCCTTGTTCTTTCACACCACTTTTTCTTAAAGATGCTACCTCTTTGTTGATTCCCTTGAAGTACCTGAAAGTCTCTATCATGTCTCCCCTCTCCCTCCTTTCCTCAAGAGTATACATATTGACCTCCTTTAGTCTGTCTTCGTATTGCTTCTGTTGCAGACCCTGCACCATTTTAGATGCCCTTCTTTGGACTACCTCTATCCTGTCTATGTCCTTGTGGAGATAGGGTCTGTACAACTGCATGCAGTACTCCAGATGGGGTCTCACCAACTGTCTGTACAGAGAGATAAACTGTATATAAATGTTTGCACTACATACACACAAATATTTTATTTATTATTTATTGAAAAGTTTCACCAGAAAGAGACACTGAGCAACAAGTTGCTCATCTCAAGGTGTGCCCTGGAGAAAAGGGTAGAGGGAGATAGAGATACAAATACAAAGACAGTCAAATATACAAGCATTCATATACAGTGGATTCGTACAGACATTGGATACCATGACAGATACATCAAGGCTTTCAAGGCACATTAGTTACGATACAGTAGTCATAAGAGCTGGACACAAACTGGAGCATTTTAAGTGTGATCAATATTTACAAGTGCTAGGGACAACTACTGCTGAGTAACAGTAGGGCCATGAAGCTATCAGTAGTGGAAAGAAATTTGCAGAAGACACAACTAGGGGCATGAGCAGTCAGAGGAGTAGTAACTTGTGAGGGCTAGGAAGCTACAGTAAGGGGAAGATGAGTATCTAATTTGAGGTGGCAATGTGTTCCAGAGCTTAGGAAAGTTGTGAGAGAAGGCATACTGGCCAGCAGTGGTGAGTCTGCTAGGGACAACCAGCGTCCAATAGTCAGTGGATCTAAGTGAGCCTTCAGGGGCTGCAGGGATAGTCAGAGTAGTCGAGAGATGGGGTTGAGGGAGTTGAACCACAATTAAGAGGTGAATTTTGTAATGTAGGTCAGCCGACAGCTGGTAAGTTAAGGTAAAGCAAGGGAGTGGTAAAGATTGCAGGGGTGGGTGCGTGGAGGCACGTCAAGTGTGAAGCAGCAGAAGGAGTTGAAGAGTGAATCCAATCTGGTTAAGGTGGACTTCGGGGTGGCACTGTAGACTTCATCACAGTAGTCAAAAATAGAGAGGATCATCTTCTGGACTAGTTTGCACCCTACCGGAAGTGGTAGTGAGTTACTGTTGCTAAAAAGAGCGCCAAGCTTGGGGCATAGTTTTTTTTCAGAATAGCATCCACATGTCCAGAGAAGTTCAGGTGCTGGTGGAGCCAGATCCCAAGGTATCTAAAGGAGGAGGTGTCCTCCAGAGAAGTCCCATCAAGGGTGTGAAAAAAGGGAAGAGAGGTGAGCCTGGAGAGTCTCTGCCTTGTGCCAAAGGTCATGGAGACAGTCTTTTTGGCATTTAGAGAAAGTTGGTGAGTTCTAAGTCAGAACTGGAGCTTATTGAAGTCCATTTGGAGTCTGGTTCCTACAACAGAGACAGTATGGCCAGAGGTGAACAGGACAGTGTCGTCGATGTACATATGGATGGAGGTTCAGGTATATACTGATGGAAGGTCATTTAGGAAAAGCACTGATCTTTGAGGGACACCAGTGTTGATTGGAAGAGGGGGATACTGAGTCAACGATCCTGACTGATTGTGTCCTGCCAGTAAGGTAACCTCTGAACCAATTTATGGCAGAGACAGACAGACCTGCTGAGGAGAGGTTGTTTAGGAGAAGAGAATGGGAAACCATGTTGAAAGCCTTTGCAAGGTCGATGAAGATGGTAGAGGTGATTAGGCCACTATCCATCCCTGGGAGGATGGAGTCAGTGAGCCTAAGTAAGTAGGTAGGTGGTGGTGGAGTGGTGTTTCCTAAATCCAGATTGGAAAGGGGTGAAAAAGTTAGAAACAGAGGTAGGTGGAGAGCTGAGACAAGACCAGGTGTTCCTGGAGTTTGGCTAGGATAGGGAGGAGGGAAATTGGGTGGTAGTTTCTGGGGAGGAGGGATTGCCCCCCCTCAGGTAAAGGTATGACTATGGCTTGTTTCCAGATTTTGGGCACTGTGGCAAAAGAAAGATTTAAGATAACAGCCAGAGGGGTGGCAACTGCTGGGTCTGAGAGACAGAGGAGCTTAGTATTCAGGCCATCAGGTGAGCTACATTTGGTAGAGTTTAGAACTAGTAGAGTGGATAGTGTGTCTGCAGGGGAGGCTGAGAAGAAAGAGATAGCTTCACTCTGTGAGTTTGCATTTGGATGAGGTGCTTGGGTAGTCAGTTGGGAGGAGGGGATGGAGAAGAGGGAGGCTAGAAGGGTGGATGCACAGGAGGTGAAATATGAGTTGAATCGTGAGGCTACAACAAGGTGGTCAGAGACTAAGGTATTATTTATCTTAAGGAGGAGGCATTTGGATGGTGGGGGGGGGTGAGAATAAAGCATGGACCACCTTCCAGAATTTTGAAGGGTTGTTAATATTGGCTTGGAAGGGGTTTTTAAAGTATTTAGCCTTAGCCAGCCTCTTAGCTTTTGTGTATTTGTTTCTAAGTGTATGGTAGGTTATGTAGTTGTGTGAACTGCTAGAGGCTTTGTGCTTTTTCCAGGCTTGGTCTCGAGCCCATTGGCATGTGAAAATCTCCGGTGTGATCCATGGGAGATGATTGCCTTGAACCCTGGTATACCCTATGGGGCAAATAGGTCCCAGGTGGAGGTAAATTTGTCTTTGAAGCAATCCAAAGCATAATCAACTGATTGGGCCAGTGAGATGGGAATCCAGTCAGTTCATGCCAGACTGAAGAGTAAGGGGTCAAGGTCTAGAAACTTAAAGGACCTAGAATGAATTAACTTGGATGGAACTTTGGGCCTATGAAATTTCCGAACCATGAAAATCAATTGGTAGTCACTAAGTGAGTCCGGTAGAAATCCAGACTTTCTGACTTTATGTGGGTGGGAGATGAGGGCCCAGTCAATCAAAGAGTGGTTTTGGGACTTGAGGTTTAGGCGAGTAGGTTCGGTGATTTGTTGTGATAGGTTCTGAGCCGTTATGTCATTTCAGAGTTTAGTGAGGGAAGGGGCATCCCCCCTTTTGATTGAAATCCCCCATTATGTATAGTTCACCAGCAGGGGAGTGGGCGACAATATTAGTAATGAGTTCAGAAACAGTAGCAGGGAATAGTCCAGGTTTACCAGAAACACCAGCTACATAGATTGGGAGGGAGAATGGTAGTGATAGTCTTAGGAAGAGCACTTTATAAGTTGCTGGGACGGATGCAGATAGGTTAATGTCAGTGTTGAGAGTTGCAGCATTATACATAGCAATGCCACCTCCCCTACTTGCCCTATCTTGTATTGAGCACTAGTACTTTAAGACTTTGATGTGTGCAATATATGATTAATTAGTTTATGTAAAGGATGTCTACACCAAGGGGCATTATCCTTACAAAATCCCATGACTGGGTGAAATGTAAGAAGTTGTTTTGCACCTGTAAGTTCCTGCAATCACACGTGTGTTTGTTTAACATTGGCTAAGTAAAAAGAGAAAAAGTTTTTCTGCAAATCTAACAAGGAGTTCATCTTCATTTGTGGGCATGGTGAGTGCTGTGACTTGGTTTACTTCAGTTTGGAATTTTGTCACTGAGCACCCTGTACCTCTGTGCAGCTCTGTCTCTACATACAGTAAATAAAGAACATTTAATCAGTCCCTGAAATAGTCAGTTCACACAGCTGCTGGGTACCCAGAGTGGAATTTAGTGCAGGCCTGAAGTGTTGCTACATGTAGGCTGGCATTGCAGTTGGTTGGGGCCCTTGATGAAATGAAGGGTGTTACTAAACAGATGAAACACTTGCAAACCATAAGGTATTTGTAATCCCAGGCTGGATGGCCTGTAAACACAGTTAGAAACCCACAAAAACATATTAAGCAAATCAGATGACACAGAAATATTTATTTGGTTATTGCAGGGGCTACCGTGATTGTATTCACTTCACCCAGGCACTTGGAAGAAATGGCTGGTGACACCATATACCTTCTGGCCTTTCAGGATTCTGGTGAGCACCAGGGCTAACATGACTCACCTCCTTTTCATGGCCTTTCCCTGTAGGAGTCTGCAACCTGCAATTTGGCTCTCCTCAGGGGCTGACTCCCCAAGACTGGTCTCTCGCCGAGCAGTGGCTAGATCTGGTGCAGGAACAGTCTTTTGGGGTTGAAGCTGGCATAGGCCCCCTAGTTGAAGTTTGGCTTGGTAACAGATATCAAAGTCTTCAGTATGCAGCTTGCAGGCTGACTTAAGAAGCAAGAAAGAAAAACTGACAAAAGATCTCCTTTCTTCCCAAATGGGGTAGAAGACAATCGCAACATATCACGGCTCCAAATAGGCACTGGAGTCTTAAATTGAGAGATCCATTTTTTCTGGGTTCGAAGTCTCTAAACATAGTCAGGGCAGAAAAGGATGGCTTCCTCAGTTATGCAGTTTGGTAGTTTTGAGTCCAACAGGGCAGAAAAACAGGCTGAAAATCCCCACATTTTCAGCTCTCACAAAAGTTTCTTCCTTCTCAATGGCTCGAACTGAACTTCCAGTCTAACTGCTGCAGAAGTCTCTGTCTCTCTGCTGTCAAGTAATCCAAGAACGTTCAAGTCCTGCAGAGCAGCAAAAATTGCCCTTCCTGTTTACTTCCCTAAGCTCACACAAGAGCTCTGTCTCAGTGGCTCGAGCTGAACACAACTGAACTTGTTTAAAACAGTCCTAGGCTGAAGAACCAGGATCTCTGTATCCCAGTTGACTGCCTGCACTGTCAAATACAGTCTGAACTCTCATTGGTTAAAGTGATTTAGACAGCTGTACCATAGCAAATGGGAGTAGTAAACTGTAATAATAATTAAAACTGCCGAAATGTATTTTTTTCCCTTAAAATAAATGCTTTTATTTCTGAGCTGTGCTTCATTTGCATAACCTGCTCTTTTTTTCCTCAGTTCTACAACCCCTAAGAGTGACATCATGAAAGGAAAACAAAGTTTATAAGTACTGTTTTGAAACAGAGACCTCTGCTGGTCAGTCTTGGTATTGCAGCCATCTACACTACAAACACAGGAGACTTCATCTCTCAGTAAAGAACTCTTCTCAGTGAGATACTATATGCACAATGCTTTGTTTGGAAAATAAACATGTGAGAGCTTTTATTGTTGAAGCCACTACAGAAATATAAGACTGCACCTCACAGAAGGGAAGTGGAAAACAACTTTTTATTGTACCCACAATGCCTTGCTATGTACATTTACATATTAGGTGCAGTCACCACCACCAAAATAAGGGACTGCTTCTCTGAGTTACTAACATTTACCTCAACGTTATAATTTACCCAGAATTTCTTGCTGCTGTACAAAAAACATTGATAGTTCCCTTGCATGATATTGTTCTGGTGAATGTGGCCAGACACAAAAAACTGGAGGACACAGTGCTGATAAAACATAAATAGAAATTATTATAACAGATTTTTTTACAAAACAAACTGCAGCTTAAACATCTGAAGCATGGGCTGCAATGGTATACTATGTACAAAAGGCATCTGCGAAAGCATGCAAAATCACTTTAATTTAGGCGCCAACAAGATAAGTTCACAGTTTCATCCACAAGGCACTGTAATAAGGACCCCTTGAGGATCCTTTGGTTATGATTGGTCCAAATGCCAAGTCCAGGATCAAACATTGTGGCTCCCATAGTGGAGGAACAGATAGGCAAAGTAAACAACTCATTTATTTAGTAACAGCAAGGATTTAGCGATACATATTTTCAGTATATTAGAGCGCTCCCTCAGCAGTATCAAGTGACTGCAGAGTGCAGTCAGTTAGAGTTTTGCCTGGCTGGCCACAAGCCGTATTTTACTTGCTCCCAGCCCAGGCTATATACAGAATACACAAACGGGAACTCTTAAAGGAATAGCGTGGCAGCATGGCTCTGCACACTCATGCAGGACATCAGAACATTACTGTACATGGATTTGCATTCTCTTTCTGGATTTAAGTCAGTCAATGGGCATCAACGGAGCCCAGGGAGATAATCAAGATAAGCCCCACAATCTGAAGGGGGGAGGGGCACTGTCTCCTGCCCAGGAAACTTGGCGTCTGTGTCAAGTCTATAATACAAATGGCAATTTTTCATTAAAGTCTTCTTTTATGTACAGGTCCAGATCATCATTACTATATACAAAATCTGAGCAGATATACTATAACTATGTACAAAATAGCATGATTTTTAGTTTAAAAATATGTATTTTAGCAATTGCATAGTGCACACATATACATATTTTCGTAGCACTGAGCATTTCTTCAATAACCCTTGGTTTTAAGCATTTACACATACAAAATAACATCTTTTGACCTTCTGCAAACTTTGGGCATTGACCCATTGATGAGCATTGACCCATTGATATAAATTTCCTGTACTTTTTCAGCTGACCCCTTTAATTCTGTAAGGACAATCCCGAAGATGCTGGGCAGATGGCCTGATCAATATTTTAGAAGATGCTGTAAGCACTATCTTGGGCAGAAATGTGGCTAAAACGTACACTCCTTTAAGAACTACATTCATGGGCAAGCCCAGAGTCTTTCCTGGTGAACTGTATGTGAACTGAACCACAGGTTTTACAGTTTTTCTAGATTTTCAAGGTGTAGGGGGCATTGGCACTTGTTCTTTATCATTAGCATTTGAATTAGCTACTCCCAGTTCATTATCCAGCAATAACATAGCTTCTGATGAAAAGGGACCCACTGCACTCTTTTGAGATTCAGAATTGGTTATAGGTTCTTCATTTTGTACATTACTAGGTGCTCGGGTTCTTCAGACTCATCTTTATCAGAAAGCGGTATTTCAACGAAGTTAGTGTCGTCCAACACACAGCATTTCCGGGGACAGTACTACTTTCTTGTACACGAAATAGCTCACTTAGCCCATTAATTCCAACATCACTTCTGCATTAACTGCCATGCTCACTACTGGCTCTTTCTGGTTCAGGCACATTAAGTTCAAATAACTCCACAAGGCAAAGGAAGTCTGCTATTTCAGAGGTCACACTTTGTATGTCACTCTCTGGCAGTTCAGGGACAATTGTGAGGACAGGATTGTCAGAGGTCACTGGACTGTTAGGACTAATCCTGGAAGCATAAGGAAATGCTACTTTGAACAGCTGGGACACTTCAATGGAAGGATAGTAAGCAGCACCAAACTCACTCTCGTTGTCTTCAGAGTAAGAGTCATTGCTATGCCTAGCAGTATTGGCTGAAGGTTCTGGTTGTTGGGCAGGAGGAGGCTGGCATAATTACTTTCTACCAGTAGCTGATCTGGTAACATGTCTGGTTGGGGCAGCATCTTGAGGCACTATGTCCAAGACTATTTGCCCAACTGGCAGAAGGTGATTTCTGTGTACAGCATGTTGATCCCCTTCTGGGTGCACTTTGTATACTGACAAATCATTTAACTTGCTGATGAGAATACACAGAATATGACTCCATCAATTAGTTATTCTGTGTTTCCCTTGAAAACTTAAGTTATGCATCAACACACAGTCTCCCACTTTAAGTTCTTGGGCCTTAACATGCTTGTCATGACAGATTTTGTTAGCAATATTTTTTCTTTGCTACCATGGTGTTAGCAAGTTGATATTTCTGATTCAGTTGAGCTTTCAGATTTTTTACATACTGCATGTGGTTGTCTGCTCAAGCACCATCAGAGGAAACTCCAAAACATACATCAACTGGAAGGCGAGCTTTTCGACCGAACATAAGGTGGTATGGGGAAAATCCTGTGGCATTGTTCTTTGTGCAGTTATACTCATGTACAAGGGCACTTATTTGCTGGCTCCACCTCAGATTATGTTTACGATGCAAAGTGCCAAGCATATCAAGAAAGGTTTGATTAAACCTCTCTGGTTGCGGATCGCCTTGTGGCTGATAGGGAGTAGTTCAGGGCTTTCTTACACCCCAGATGGACACTAGCTGTTTAATAAGGTGGTTTTCAAAGTCTTGGCCCTGATCTAAATGGATTCGTTGAGGAGCACCGAAATGTATGAAGAATTTCTCCATGAGAACTTTTGCTACAGTTGAAGCCTTTTGGTCTTTGGTTGATAAACCTGAATATATCTCATGACGTGATTGGTTACTGCCAACACATTGTTTTTTGAATCAGGCTCTAGACTAAGAAAATCAAGAAGATGAGTTCCATTGGTGCACTTTTCATTATATTAACCAATAGGGCTACTTGCTGAGGCTGGATATTTCGCTGAAGACACCTACTGCAAGTCTTAACATACTGATTGATGTCTAAGACCATCTTAGGCCAGTAGAAGCATGCACGGGCTAGATCCAGAGATCTTTCACTTCCAAAATGCCCTATATTGTCGTGTAAAGCCTTCAACCCAATATTCTTGAACTTGGTGGGCAAGACTAGCTGTTTCTTAACAATCTCTCCTTGATAGTCCATTAGCTCTCTTTACAGTAACTGCTCATGTAACTTGAGTCTAGGCTCTTCTCGTAAAAGTAAGGCAGTTTTGGGGTTATTGGACCATATTTTCAAGATATCATCCCCCTTTCTCAAAACACTAACCACTTGTCTGATCATGGGATCATGGTGGTGCTGTCTCTCAATGTCAACTGGAGCTAGCTGTGGTAAGGCACTTAAATCTAAGGCTACAAAATTGAAAGAATCTACTGACAAGCAGGTGTCAGGTGGTTCTAAGCAAAAATAATAATAATAGCAACAATAATAATAATTATTTAAGTGCAATATCAAATGTCAAAGTGCTGTACAATCTGCAAACTCAAATAAACATAAATAAATAAAACAATGACACTATGAAATATGAAATATCCAGTACTGAAAATACTAAAAATCAGGGAAACCACATTCAAATGGATATGTTTTTAAAGCAATTTTAAAGCACTCCACTGTCTGGCATTTTCTCATCTGACGAGGTAGAGAATTCCACAGGGTGGGAGAAACAAAAGCAAAAGCCCGAGCTCCAGAACACTTCAAATGCACCCTGGGACTCTCCAGCAATCCCTCGTCAGTTGAGCAGAGTGGTCTGAGGGGGGCGGTAGGGACTCAAGCCATGGAGGACTCTAAAAGTAAACAAGCCAACTTTAAAGGTGATCCACCAGTGAACAGGCAACCAGTGCAGAATGCACAGTACAGGTGAAATATGACTGGATCGAGTAGACCCATACAACAACCTGGCCGCTGCATTCTGCACTAGCTGCAGGTGGCAGATATCAACCCCAGGAAGCCCTAGATGTAGGGAGTTACAGTAGTCAAGATGCAAGGTCATGAACATGTGGACCAAAGTTGGAAGGTCGCCAGGCAGAACAAGGTGCTTAATCTGGGTGATGTTCCTCAAATGGTAAAAAGAGGACTTGATTACAGCTGACATTTGTGAATGAAGCGTCAGCCCATCATCAAATATCAACCCCAGGAACTTCCGGCGAGCAGCTTCCCTGCACAGCTCCAGCCACCTGTTTCAATAATTCCATTCTAAATCCGTAAATTGCACTAATTGGACATTGCAGTGAGCACAAGAAAGCATCGGAACATTGCAAGACCAACTGGGGACACACTTCACATCTCAGCATGGAGGTGGACACGAAGAAAATGCTGCCTAAGCGCACACCACCTGTAACACCCGAAAAGGTTCCCAAAAAGCCAAGGACCTCTGGTTCCAGTCTAAATCTTAACACCGGCTCTTCCTCCGGGGATAGTGAACCGCTTACCTTACAACAGTTTCAAGAAGAATTTAAACCGTTTTGGGATGATCATAAACTGGCATCCGACTTCCGCTCCTTAAGTCTAAAACTGGACGAAGTCTCACAAAGAACCTCAGACAACTCAGCTAGGCTCTACTCACTCAAGAAAAAACAAGATAAGCTCGACCCCGAACTAACTACTTGCAGACAACACCTGGCAAAATTGGAACTGAAAGTGGAGGATCTTGAAGGGGCGTAGTAGAAGGAACAACATGGTCATAATTGGTCTTCCCCAAGGGGAAGAAGGGCACGACACAATCCTTTCATCCAAAAGCTAATGGAGAAGCTAGTAGCCCCCTCTCCCTTTGGCGCTAAATATATCTTTGAAAGGGCACACAGAGCTCTATGCCCAAAGCCAGTGCATGGTGCCCCTCCACTTCCTGTAATATTTCGTTTTCTTAATTTCTTGGAAAAGCAGCACTTTCTACAGAAAATGAAAGGGCTCCAAGAAATCAGTTGGGAGGGGAAACACCTGAGAATAGCCCGGGATCTTCCGGCATCGGTCCACCTCAAGAGAACGGCCTTTCATCCTGCAGTATCCAAGTTAATTGCCACCGGCATTAAGTTTAGGATGGCATACTCAGCAAACTTGTATGTCCTCATCACAGGAGCCTGGATCTCTTTTGACGACCCTGAAGCCACCTCTGCACAGCCTAAATCTGCCTTCCCCGATCTCTTTAAAAATCCCTGACTGTGATACCAAGAAGACTTTGCAGAAGAAGTGGATTTACAAGGGCTGAATGAGAGATGTCTCTTTCTGATTGTGGTCTGTATGTTCAGATTTAGTTACTGCTTGCTAGTACTTATAAGCAAAATGGTACTTCTAGTAGCTAAGTTTACCAGGCTTTTGATTACATCACATCTGACCAGAATCTCTTCCTGCGTTTATAAAGCGTAATTGGACAGTGTTCCAGTGTAGCTCTCGCATCAGTAATACTCCCGTTCTGTTTTTCGATGAGGCCTTTACAGTTGAGTTTTCCTTTTGGCATTTCAACATCTTCGCCGCTAGAGGGAGCCCCGACATTATAAACAACGGCTGACCAGTTCTATTGACACCGGTATAATTAGTAACTCTTGTCTACTACTGTTCAATCGGCTGCTACCAGCATTCTGGATATAACAGCAAGATTATTTTATTATTACTCTGAAGAACTGCCTACTACTTTTCAGATATGTGCCTGTTAGATTTTAGTGAAGGTCCCCTTACTACTTAGGTTGTTAATGCATGGCCTAAGGACCTGGGGAAGTTGGGCAATTTATATGGTATTAAGTCAAAATGTTACATATGAGATATTTCAGTTGTGATGTAAACTGGAATTGATTACTTCCTTTTGTTCCAGCCTCGCAGCCTGAGAACTGTCTCCTAAAACAATGATAGCTATCTGCTGAGAGCTGTGAACAAGGAAATGCTTAACCCATTTCAGGACATATTCTGTTGCTAAGTAAAATGATCTTGTCCATGCTACAAGATGCCTCAGTAGCATATTTGCATTATTATTGGTCAATCATACTGAACCACACCTAATTTAGTAGATTGGAAAATTATTTGCTGGCAAATTGATTTTATATCTCCAGATGCTTTAATCAAGTTAATACATCCAGGTAGGTTGTGTATTCATAGATGTTAGATAGTGCTTATCTTTATCTTTATATTCTTATATTGCTAGGTTCTGTTAGGGTGGCTGGAGTGGAGGGAATGTTGTAGGGCATGCGGCAAAAGGTGACCACGTAGAAGAAAGGGTGGGAGGGTGGGCTGGGACTGGGATTTAAAGCCTTTATAGTTTAACAAATGTTTGTGTGGGTTGTTTAGGGTTGGAAGGGGGAGGTGGGGGGGGGGTTATTTCACACAGGGACAGCCTACAGGGAGAGTTATGTGATACCTGTCTCACACTTCGACCAGTTTATAAACTCCCATGGCTGAAGCACTGAAAATAATTACCTGGAATGTAAGGTGGGCTAGACACAAAGTTAATCAATACCAGATTCTTAAACACCTAAATCTACTGGCAGCGGACATCATGTTTGTACAGGAATCCCACCTACTTAACTCTGAGGCAGTTAAATTATGTAGGCAGCAAATGGGTCAATACTTCGTGGCTGAGGGCAACACCCAAAGTCATGGGGTTCTGATCCTATTACACAAGTCCATACCATTTTCACCTAGTCAAATTATTGCAGACCCAGAAGGGCAATATATATTAGTGAGAGGGAAGCTCCACACTAGAGATATCGTCTTAGGTAGTGTATACGGTCCCAATATAGACACACCTAATTTTTTCATGCATCTTCTTAATATCCTTACTCCAATCTTACACATCCCTCTTATCATAGGGGGTGATTTAAATCTTGTTTTAGACCCGCATATGGACCACTCAGGTAGACTACATAAAGGGCTCTCTCTGTACAGTGGGCACTCCGAGATTTGTTAGATGGCACAGGATTGATGGATATCTGGCGTATCCTTCACCCCTAGGATAGAGAATTTACTTTTACATCTTTGGTTCATCACTCATCTTCCCACACTGATTACCTGCTTATTTCCCAGTCCCTAATTCCCGGGGTGTTAGGCGCATCCATACTCTCAGGCCCACTCTCAGACCACTCCCAGTTTCTTGTCTGATTTCCCTTACATCTCTCCCTATGAAAGGAGGGTGATGGAAAGTCAACAATCAACTGTTTAAAAACCCAGAATATGTTAACTATATAGCCAAACACATTGCTGTCTTCACCAACATTATTGTTAATTCTACTGGAAAACCAGATATTGAATGGTGTTCCCTGAAAGTCTAGCTAAGAGGCCTGCTGATTGGGTTGTCGGCCAAAAGGATAAGAACTTAGGAAGAGCAGCTTAAACTCTTAATATCCCAAATTCGAGCCATAGAACACAATTTATCTCCCAAGTCATCGGACCAAACTAGACAAGACCTAGTGAAATTAAAAGATGCATATTTGAACTTATTAAGAGAAAAGGTTGAATTCACTGTCTTGAAAACTAAGGCTCTCCATTTAGACCAAGGAGAAAAAGCAGGTCATCTCTTGGCCTTTAAACTCACGCAGCTTAAATCTCACAGACTAATCGCAGCGGTCCATTCCCAAGATGATGATACCTTGAAAATATCTGCGTCAAATATAACCTCTAAATTTAGGAATTATTACAAGAAGTTGTACAGTCCTATGGATGACCCCTCGTCTTTATCACAATTAGATTCCTACCGAGCATATTCTTCCTTCCTTCGCTCTCAAACTCTCAGAAAGCCTCCCTTGTTGCTCCCATCACTCTAGAAGACATAATTAAAGTTATCAAAGACTTGTTCTCAGACAGGACACCAGGCTCAGATGGATTTTCCTCTAACTTTTATAAAGTCTCTGCCCAAAAATTAGCACCATCCCTTCTCTCCTTATTTCATCACATCCTCTCTGGACAGGATTCAAATAAGTCTTTATTCGAAGCCTTGATTACCTTAATACCCAAAGAAGGTAAACCCCCTGATAGAGTCTAAAGTTATAGGCAGATTTCCCTCATCAATCAAGACCTTAACATTTTAATGAAACTTCTAGTGGATCAGTTAGACCCCATCTTGTTGGATGTCATAGGCCCAGAACAAGTAGGCGTCATGAAAGGCAATTCCTCAATAGATCATCTTAGAACCCTGTCGCATGTCTTCTCGGCTTCCAGGGATGCTGATTTTCCCACTGTACTGGTCTTCCTGGATGCCGAGAAGGCATTTGACAGGGTTGATTGGAACTTTTTATTTCAGTCATTGGTGGCATTTGGATTTCCCCCTCTGTTTATAAAGTGGATAGGAGCATTGTATAAATCCCCAATAGCACGTGTTGTCTGTAATGGGCTATTGTGTGACTTCTTTATACTACATGCTGGGACTAGACAAGGCTGCCTATTATCCACCCTGCTGTTTAATATCTATTAGAATCTCTTATCCATAGGATTACAGCTAGCCCGGATGTCCAGGGTATAAACATCCATCATCAAATAGTTAAAGTTTCGGCTTATGCGGATGACTTGCTCCTTCAATTATCTCATCCTAATACTTCTGTACCTGCCCTACTTATAATCCTTGAAGAATTTAGTTCTATGTCCAACTATAAATTAAATAGAGACAAGATGGTGGTTTTTCCCTTGAATCATAAGGCGATGAAGCTAGTTGCCTCAACAGTGGGTTTCTCTTGGCAGACCAATTCCTTGAGATACCTGGGAATCAACCTGTCTAGAGATCCAAACAGATTTATAAAATTGAATCTCGACCCATTAATCTCCATTATTAGACAGGATCTTAAGAGATGGGCACTACTTCCTCTCTCTCTCTGGGGAAAAATAAATATAATCAAAATGAATATTTTCCCACGGTTATTCTATCCAATTAACCTTTCAAATGTCTGGCAGCCTTTGGCATGGTTTAAAAAGATACATAAGATACTTGCAGACTTTATTTGGGCTGCTAAGAAACCCTGTGTAGCTTATAACAAGCTTTTGGAACCGAAAATGAAAGGTGGATTTCGTCTACTGCACATTGGACTATATTACTGGGCCAGCCATGCAAGCAAGTACCTGAGATGGCTAATGCCAGAACATTCCCCAACATCACATTCCATTACATCTATATGGCTTAAAACAGAATGTACCCTAATACAAGCACATGGGCTATCCCCTGCTGCGCTCTTGCAAGTCAAATTAAAATCTTTGGCCCTGTCACTTAAAGGCAACCCCATTGCATTAATCATTAGAATTCATTCCCAACTTTGTTCTTTTCTGCAATATAAACACATTGCAGATCCATGTCAACCTTGGTGGGGGAGTCCTAGTTTCACAATAGATGGTAAACCTCTTCAATTGAGATGGATCTCTCAACTAGGGGGTCGTCCCCTTAATTTCTTCATTAAGGCTGATGGTTCGTGGTTAACCTCACCTGGCATTTTAAATAAAGCCCATATCCTGAGCTCTGTTATTTTTAAAATATTCCAATTACGTCACTTAATAGTGAAATCTTAATAGTGAAATCTTTTGGTGCAGTTCCACTCGTATCCCCAAGCTTGTCCTGCTCGACAGAGCTACCTCTCCATGCGGGCGTTCCTCATGCTGTTACTAGAATGTATGGAGTAGTCCACAATTGGAAATGGCCTGATAGTTTTGGTCCGACTCAATTCTGGTCTTCTCTTTTTCCCAACCAAGAAATCATTTGGCCGTCTCTGTGGCTGAGCTGTCATAAGTTTGTTATACAAGACAGGCTCCGATTAACATAGTTTAAAATCTTGCATAACCTCTATTACTCACCTCAGAAATTGGCTAGGCTGGGACTTCTCCCTTCTCCCACATGCACTCGATGTCTTCAGGATGAGGGTAAATTACTGCATATTTTCTGGGCATGCCCCAAGATAGTTCCCCTATGGAATGCTATCAAACAGAAGGCTGACCCCCTATTAAGTTTATTGGACCTATTCATTGCCAAAATTTGTATATTGGGGGATCTTTCCTCTATCGCAGTTACTAACAGAAAATATCACATAACCCTTATTGCCATGTTGGTTAAAAAACTGGTCCTGAGGCACTGGAAAGATATGACTGATATTACTTACAATGAATGGCTACAAGAATTGTTGGCAAATCTTAGAATGGAAAAGACAATTGCTAGCCTACATAAATAACCTCAGAAATTTTATAAAATATGGGACCCTCTTGTTGCTTTGTGTTATCTCCAAGTACCATAAAGGTTTCTCACTTTCTGGTAAATAGTTTTGTATTAAGTAACTGTACTCTGTGTGAACAGGTGGGTATGGGAAGGGAGGGAAGGGGGAAGGGGAGGGGAGAGTTGATCTAATTTACTAATACGTATTACTGTACTATCTATATGCATGTACTATTGGATCTTCTCTCTGTAATTGTATAAAATTGAATAAAACTTTGAATTGAAAAAAATATATCACCCCCAGATTCCACACCCATTCGGAGGTAAGGAGCTGTAAGCCCCCGAGCCAAAGCCAGGAGGGCTGCCCAGCAACCGACCCCTCAACCCGGTGACTCGGTTCCATGACCAACACCTCTGTCTTGTCAGGGTTCAATTTAAGCCAACTGGAATTCATCCAGTCTTGGATTTCGGCGAGACAGTTGGAAAAGACAGAGACTGCACTATCCTGGTTGGGCACAAAAGACAGGTACAGCTGAGTATCATCTGCATAACAGTGAAAACTCAGCCTGTACCATCTTATAATGTCTCCTAATGTGAGTATATACACCATGAATAACATGGGGGACAACACTGAACCCTGCAGGACCCCACATGGCAGGGAGTAGGAGTCAGAGGAAAAAATCCCTGATACTACCTTCTGCCACCTACCAATGAGGGAAGAGTGAAACCATCTGAGAACTGTACCAGATAGACCACAGATGAACCGCAGTCGATCAAGAAGAACCCCATGGTCCAAGGTGTCAAAAGTTGAAGACAGATCCAGAAGGACCAAGATGGAATGGCACTTTTGGTCTTTAGCCATCAGGAGATTATTGAGTACCCGAACCAGAGCGGTATCAGTGCTATGTCTCTTACAGAAACTAGACTGGAGAGGATCGTAGATAACATGGATGGTAAGATGGTTCTCCAGCTATTGTGTGACAACTTTCTCAATAACCTTCCCTATAAGGGGAAGGTTAGAGATCGGCCTGTAGTTTGCAGGAGAATCTGGGTCAAGAGATGACTTCTTGAGAAGGGGGTAACCACAGCCTCCTTCAGGGAGCTGGGGAACTCCCTTGACTCCAGTGAACACCAGATTAATTCTGCTAGAACCAGGCTGATCACATCTACACACCCCATTAAAAGGCAGGTAGGGCCTGGATCTAAACTACAATAAGTTGGACGTATGCTCCAGAGAAGCTGCATGATATCATCGATCACTAGACGGTCAAAATTGACCCAGCAAAATGAGGATGTCTTGACCTTGCTCCTTCCACCAGTAACCCCCACAGAGGGCAATTGGCGAATCTCTGACCTGATGTCAGCAACCTTATCAGCAAAGAAGTGAGTAAACTCATCACACTCTACTTGCGACAAGGCCTTCCATACTCGTAGACAGGCTGGATTGCACAGTCTGTCTACCATTCAGAACAGCTGAGCTGGTCAGTACTGTGCAGCGGCAATCTCCCTGGACAGGAATTCTGCCTTTTTACGGGAGATTGCTGACTGGTAGAGCCTATAATGCTCCATCAGTCTAAGTCTGTCAGCATCTGAGCTGGTTCTACGCCAAGCACACTCTAACCTTTGCCCTACCTGCTTCATCCCCCTCAAGGTCCCATCAAACCATGGGGACTGAGGGTGGAGAGCAAGTGGGTGAACACGAAAAGGAGCAAGGGTATCCAGAGCTCCCTTCACTGCTCGATTAAAAGCCTGGAGAGGATTCTCTGGGCCCCTCACTTGCCTCTGGAATTCCCAGTAGTTCCAACACTGCTAAAAGGCCATCGGGGTCAAACCTCGTAATCTGACAAGCAATTTACGGTTTCAGAAAGTGGAGTTTCACCTCTATCAAACCTATGACATTAGGTTTTTACTGATTGTTCAGGAATGTGCACCCACTGTTGATTGGATGTAGGCCTTCATGATAGGGCATCAGCATTAGTGTGGTTTATGCTGGGTCGGTACTCCACCGCATAATCATATGTTGATAAAGCTGAGAGCCATCTGTGTCCAGTGACATCTAATTTTGCAGAGGTTTGGATGTAGGTTAATGGACTGTTGCCAGTTTTAACCAGGATCGTTGCACCCTACAAATATTTGTGGAATCCTCCTGGCACCGTTGTCCTGTGTGCCAGGGTTTTCACAGTGCCGAAAAGGTTTTTAGCACTCTGACTGTGTGATAACTGTGATCGCCTTTAGGCTTTCGCCATTATCACATAAACCCCAGGTGCGTGAGGAAGCTGATAAATAATCTCCTGGAAAGCTGTGTCACATTCAAGAGTCCATCCTGAGCCAAGGGTTCATTAGGTCTGAAGTAGTTTTTTACAGTCCTTTTGTCAGCACCTTTTTGAACTTCCTCTGAGTAGGTGGGTGGCCATGGGTTAGGTTCAGCAATGGCCGTACAACCCTGGTGTAGTCTTTACTGAAACGGCGGTAATAACCACAGAATCCAAGGACTCTTTAAAGTTCTTTTAAGTTGTTAGACTGGGGCCAGGCAGATAGAGCTTCCACTTTACTGGGGTCAGTCTGGATATCTTCAGGAGACACAATGTGGCCTAGGCATTTTAAGGAACTTTGAAAAATCTGACATTTATCTATTGACAGTTTCAAGCCTAACTCCTCCAGTCTATTGAGTACTTTAAACAGCCAAGCCTCATGATCCTCAAGAGTTTTTCCAAAGATGATGACATTGTTGAGGTAGACCAGACACTCAAGAAGGTTCATATTTCCCACACCACGCTCCATAAGTCTTTGAAACGTGGTAGGCTAACCCAAAATTCCTTGGGGCATGCGGAGAAACTCATAGAACCCTAAGGATCAAATAAATGCTGTTTTCTCCCTGTCCTCTGGAGCTCTTGTGATCTGATAATATCCACAGCGTAGATCAAGGGCAGAAAATTACTTGTTCCCATTCAGATGTCCAACGCATCCTGTATGTGTGGCATGGTGTATTAATCAGGGATAGTTCTTTTATTAAGTGTTCTGTAGTCCATGCACATGCTGATGGAAGCATTCTTCTTCCACACTACAATGATTGGGGAGGCAAATGGGCTGCGTGACTCCTGTATTTTCCTGGTGGCTAGTATTTCTTGAGATGGCATTTTACGTCATAGATGTCAGCAGGAGCTAGACATCAGGATCTTTCCTTGAAAGGCCTCTTGTTGAGCAGGTGAACATGATGCTCAGCCCTGGTAATGTGAACGTCCCATTCTTTATGGGAGAACACTTTGGTTTGCTGAGCCAACTTTTGACTGATTCTGTCCCTCCAGCTGTCAGGGATAGGAGACTCCCTGAAATCGAACATGTCATATCATACCTCACAGTCTGCTCCATTCTGGCACTTGGACAGCAACATGACTTTATCAGCACAGTAGACCTTTGCCAAGGTGCAACCTCGGTTAATTTTAATGTCTCGATCCGTAGCATTTTGAATTTGAACCACCACTCTCTTGGTGTAGGCGTGAGCATGGACAGGCAGCACACTGGGTTTAATCAGAAGTCCCTAAGGCAATTTTCCCTCTTCTGGAGAATCCAGCATCAATATTTTGTTGGCCACATCTTTGTGCAGTTGCACTTCTCCACTGACACTGCATTGTGCATTCGGGGGAAGAACAAGAGTTGAAGAGCCTTTTTTTCCAGACAAATCCCACACGCTCATCTCTGTCATCCTTTTCTGGGTGCATCTGAATCTCATATGTCTTTTGAACCATGGCATGAATATCTAAAGTTCTTCCAGACTTTTGGGCTTGTCTCTCTTGGCACATTTGAGTGAGACAGCCAAACATATGTGCATTGGTACCAATTAACATTGGAATACCATCGTACAGGCCAGAGGGAGGACGTACCAAGGCTAGTGCTTCCACAGAATCTCCAACTCCTGCTACAGAAGATTGAAAAGAGAGCCACACCCTCAAATATCCAGGGTATGGATATGATTTGTTACTCAACCCCCACACATGCAGTCAATCAAGGAGTTGTAGAAGATGGTCAGATAGATGCTGGTCTTATCAATTTTTGAATATTATTGTGTCTTGAGACCCGCTATCAAGAATGACTTGGGCTGGGATGCCATCTATATGTACAGTAGTCTCCATACATGGACCCACCATCTCTGTCCTGTCATGGGGAGCATTATGTACAGGGTGAATAACAGCAGACCATCCAACATAAAGCTAGGAGAGAGGTTTAGATTGAGGCTTTAGTACACTTTGTCTTACTTGGTTAAGCAGCTTGACTGTTACTTTCCCCAAATCTCCTGAGGCCCGACATACTCTTTTGGTGTACCCATCTTCTCGTCAATGGTAGTAGAAGACAGTTGGTTTGGGGTTATGAGGTCAAGAAGGTTCCTCAACCTGATGTCAGCTAGGTGGAAGACCAGGTTTTGCAGTCATCTTTAGGGCTTGTTCCAGGTTCAGTTTCACTGGGCCTTCTCCAGGTCAAAGGCTGGTGAGATGTCTGAGCAAGGTCATGCACTAAGGCTCTCAACTCCCTCATCTCTTTCAGCATATCATCACTTGTTTCCCCAGCAGGAACTTGGACACTTGCACTGGTGGCAGAAGACTGCACCTCACTGACGCAGCAAGAGCAGGGAGGCAAGTGGCTTGACCTTTAACCAATCCCACAGCACTTTGGGCACTGGCATTCACTTTGCTTAACTCTCTGAAGAGGTCTTTAATTTGCTGGGCATCAAGAGCAGTTTCTTTTTCAACAGGCTTTTCAGGGGCTGGGCCACTCGGGCAGCACCTGCATAACAGTCCCAAAACTCTTCATCATTTTCAACCTCTCTGATCTCTTTCATGAGCCAGCAATACACAGGTGGAGCATTAGCACACTGGAAAATCTGGCAGATTTAGGGTATGTTCCAGTCTTCCTCTGTTTAAATCACTGGTCAGTATTCCACCTTTTCTGTGAACCCTTTGCATGGTTCTTTCCAAATGGGTCACATAAGCTGACAAACATTCATTTTGCCACTGTTTGATGGACTTAAATTTCCACATTAGGTCTTCTGCCAGATTCAGTACTACCAAAAACTTATTCTAAAGCAGATAAGTATTCATTAGCTGAAGCATCAGGACTTGTGGACCATAGAAATCTAATTGTTTCAAGTGCAGGGTCCCTTAAACTTTACATGAGCCTTTTTCTCTTCTCTGCTTCAGCACGCTGCCACTCCTGGATGAGGGGGGATGCATAGTCCATCCAAGTCTCTAGGTCATCCCACCCCCAGGGATGTGGGAATAGTACCAGAGAACACTCTCAGCCTGTGAAATGAGTCAAGATTGACTGACTGTATGGGCACTGGGGAGGGTAGAGATGAAGGTGCAGGTGAAGGAATTGGAGAAGGTGCAGGGGAGGGGTTCATAGGAGTAACACCACTTGGGTCTCTAATACCCTCTTTAAATCTTATGAAGTCTGTCCCTCTGCTGCTAATAACTTTCATAGTTTATCTTTAAATCCCTCTAGCTTGGGTGACCCCAAGGCATGGATGCCCACTAAACATGGAGATTACTTGCCTACTCACCAGGGATTCATCAAGGACAATAACTGGAAGTACCTGCTCTGGACTATCTGTAACACTGCATTCAATCAATGCCACTACACTCTGAGTAAATAAGTCAGCATTTCACCAATTTAAGGTGGCTTTACCTACACATTTGACTTTGTTCACCACCCCCTTTATAACAGCTTTGTCGGTGCCCAGAGGAATATCCAATAGCATCAAGACCTTGTGAGGATCAACCCCCTCAGCTTCACTCCACCCCAGTAAGTGAGTCAGAGCCATTTTATGGGCAGGGATCCCAAGTCTCAGACCAGCCCTGTCCTCCATTTTGATATCAGTTCTTATGTAGCAAGCATTTGCAATTTTGTATTTTGGCCACTGGGGGCAGTAATACCAGCAGTGCCTTCAACTGTGTAACCCTGGTGACATTATACTGAGAGCTACTATCCCTGCCTGCTTCTCTGGCTGCAGGCTGAGGGGCCTGGGTTCAGAAACAAGGTGTACTGTAGTTTGCCTACCAGCAGTAAAACTACAGTTATGGTGCCTCCACCCAGTGTAATGCTTAAGTGGGTTCCTGAGGAAACTAGTACAGCCCTCTGGGAAGCTATTCTCACCCACAACCCAACTAATGACTGTATATGATAAATACAGCAATTACTACAGTATATGCAGCAATCAACATACGATTATGTACTTGAAGCCAAGAGGCACGTAATAAATGTATTTGGAATATTTGGAAGGCCAAAGCTGAGTACTACTGAGCCTCCTTCACTGCCACATGGGGCTTGGAGTGCAAGTTCTGGGACTCTCTCAAAGAGCTCAGTGGTAAAGCCTCCTCTGCACCTCCCTCCTAACTCTGGGCAAATGGATCTATCACCACAGACCCTGCCCTGATTGGAAATACATTTAATACCTCTTTCTCCAACCTTAGTAGTGTCCCCCCCCAATTTCTTCTCCCCCACCCCCCAGCACCCCTGACCTCTCTCACTGCCCCCTGTTCCATTTAAAAACAATATCACGCCAGCTCGTCGGCGCAGCGGTTGGATTTCTGCTTGTGACACCGGCGACCCGGGTTCAGGAACGGACTCGGGTCGCTGGAGAGCCGGCCAGGGAGGAGTAGGCTTGAGCGTCCCACGACTGCTCACTTACTCCAGGGGGAGGGAGGGGACATAGGCTCGCTGTCTGGTACCCCCTGGCGGAGGCTGGGGAGACCAGCAGCAGAGCCTCAACGTACATAGGGGGCGTGGTGAACGTCAGCTACACCTAAACGTTCGTGGCATGCCACGCCTCGGGGAGAAAAGTGGAAAATCTGGCCTCCTGGCTTGCCGGATGATGGCTGCCTGCTCCTGCTGGCCCGAGATGCCCTGTCGCCTCCAAACCCACCTCAGCAGCACTCAAGGACTGATGCCTAGTGCACTAGTTGCCCCCCCTCCCGGTGCCTTCCCCTTCGGAGGAGGGGAACCCACCCGGTGAAGGGATATGCCGGACCACCCTTGGGTCAGCTGTGATCTGAGGTGTGGGGAGGAGGGACAGGGCGAGGGGGTCACAGGTAGCATGAGCAGCCGGAAGGAGTGGCGAACTAGGAGGTGAGAAGGAGGGATAAACACATAACACAAAAAAAAAAAAATAAAACAATATCACAGAGTGAAGCTGCCCCCTTCACCTCAAGGCCCTCAGCAAGTCACGATTCAGTAGTGACACACTAGATCTTAAGCTGTTTAGGCTCACTTTTAATGAAGTTATTCTCCCACTCACCATGCTCCTGAACTGCTCCCTATCGCTGGGCCAGTTCCCCTCTAAATGGAAATCAGCTTTCATTACACCCATCCTTAAGAGCGGTGATCACATCCAGCCTAGAAACTACTACCCCCTCTCAATCCTGCCTCCCTCTCCAAAGCCTTGGAGAAAATTGTAGCCACCCAGCTTACGGACTACCTCTCCAAATACAGCATTCTGTGTCCTGAGCAGCATGGCTTCCAGCACAACCACAATACTACCACAGCTCTCCTGGAGTTCACTAATGCCCTCCACAAATCTCTGGACACAGGCCACATTGCTGGTGCCATTTTTATAGACCTTTCCAAGGCGTTTGATACGGTTCACCACACACTACTACTGGATTCCCTCACACAAATTGGCATGTCCTCTGAGACCACTGGCTGGTTTGCCAGCTATCCGTCAGAGAGAACTCAGATAGTTAGACTTGCCCAAATCCAGTCCTCCCCCCTCCAAGTCAGGTTGGGAGTCCCTCAGGGCTCTATTGTTGGCCCCCTACTTTTCTCTCTGTTCCTCAACTCCCTACCCAAGGATTGCTCTGGGAAACTACTCCTGTATGCAGATGATGCCATCCTCTACAGCTCCCACACTAATCCCACCACTCTCTGTAATGCACTCCAAAAATCCTTTGCGGAAGTAGAATCCTGGTTTGTTCGACATAGGCTAGATCTAAACTACAAAAAAATGAAGTCTATGGTGTTTTCCCACTCCCAAAGCAGGAACGGTGGGCTACCCCTGTGCATACTGAACTCCTTCAGTGACCCCCTTGAGCAGGTTACCTCTTTCAAGTAACTGGGTAGCACCCTAGACTCAGGGCTCACCTACCATGACCACATCCGAAAACTGAGCACTGCTGTTAATGTGCGTATTAGTTTACTGCACTGGTACAAGCTCTGCCTCCCACCTGAAGCCCTCCACCTAGCTGTCTCAACTTCAGTACTGTCATTCATGGATTACAGTATCATAATCTATGAGGCAGCTAACAACGCACACCTACACAAAATCAGGCTGGTTCTTAATAAGGCCTGTAGATAAGCCTCTGGTTGTGCCAGACGTTCACACACCTGCACCCTGTATGCCTCCACCAACTGGCTTAACTTCAATGGGAGGCTCAAATATCAGACATGCCTCTTTGTTAAACAAATAACTGCAAGTCTATTCCCACCTGCCCTTACCCCCAACTCCATTCACCCTTGTCCTCCCGCCACACCTGGCAATCTACACTAACCCACTTCCGGGTACCCCTCTGCAAGACCTCCTCGGGTCAAAGAACGTTTAGGCACCAGGCCTCTAGCTGGCTTAACTCCCTCTCTAACTCCTTCCTCTCTGAACCCAGACTTGGCCAGTTCAAGTCCCAACTACATGACTTAATCTCTCAAGGCTCAGCCTTCGACTGTCCTTGATCTATTGCTCTACCCATGTCCCCCCTCGTATTTGGACCTCACTCTGGTCTGCCACCCCAGGGCATACTTATACCTGGACAATGGACACCCCCAGTCCAGCCTAGACTACTAAATAATGACCAGAGCATGGCTAGTACCACCGTCCTACAGTGTATGTTCCCTGTTAACTGATTGCTGTCTTTACTCTGTAACTGTTTTTGCAACTTTCTGTAACCACGTTTGCTAATGTATAAGCTTCTTTGTAACTATTGTGTCTTATTTGTTGCCGTTGTATCTGATGTCTCTGTATATAATGACGTGGAACCTTTATAAAGGAGTCTTTGACTCAAAGGTATGTTATCCGATATCTTCAATACATAAATAAATAAATAAATTAGTGGTGAGCACTAATAATATGCTCATGGATACCACACTTACCAACAGGGTCTGGTCTTCTGGCATATACCCTGAGCACCCTGTAAAAGAACAGTTTCAGCAACAACAATGATTTTACATGGTACCTTTTGAATGACTCAGTAATTGAACACTGGCTAATAATATGCTCACAGCCCAACATCAAACAGTAAATCTAGTTTATTAAAGAGGATTTGAAGAATGGAGGGGGTGTGAATCCAGGTTGATTAAAGCAATGCTGTATTCAAGCATTGATCAGGAAATAAATAAATAGCATTTAATCTTTCCCTGAAATAATCAGTTCACACAGCTGCTGGGTAACCACAGTGGAACTTAGGTGCAGGCCTGAAGCATTGCTGTGGGTAGGCTGGCATTGCAGCTGGTGGAGGCCCTTGATGAAAAGAAGGGTGTTATTAAACAGATGAAACACTTGCAAACCATAAGGTATTTGTAATCCCAGGCTGGATGACCTGTAAACACAGTAAGAAACCCATGAAAACTTATAAAGCAACTCAGATGATAGAAACATTTGTTGTTTCAGGGGCTACCCTGATTGTACTCACTGTACCCAGACAGATGGAAGAAATGGCTGGTGACACCATGGACCTTCTGGTCTTTCAAGATTGTGTTGGGGACCAGGGCCAACACGACTCAACTCATCTTCACAGCTTTTCCCTGTAAGTGGCAGCAACCTGCCATTTCACTGTCCACAGGGGCTGACTCCCCAAAGCTGGTCTCTCCCCAAGCAGTGGCTGAATCTGGTGCAGGAATAGTCTTTTAGGGCCAATGCTGACATAGACCCTGTAGTTGAAGTTTGGCTTGGTAACAGATTGGCAAAGTCTTTAACATGTAGCTTGCAGGCTTACTTAAGAAATAAACAAGAACAACTGACAACAGGTCTCCTTTCTTCCCAAACAGGGTAAGAGACAATCGCAACATTCAAATAAATTGAGAAATCCTCTCTCAGTCTTTTCAGATGGCCTCGTGCTAGGCAAAATGTTTTTTCTGGGTCCAAAATCTCTGAACATAGTCAACGCAGAAAAGGATGGCTTCCTCAGTTCTTCGGTTTGGCAATTCTGAGTCCAGCAGGGCAGCAAAACAGGCTGAAAATCTCCATAATGGTTTCAGCTCTTCCTTCTTGGTGATTTGAGCTGAACTTCCAGCCTAATTGCTCCAGAAGTCTCTTTCTCTCTGCTGTCAAGCAATCCAAGAACTTTTAAGTCCTGCAGAGAACCAAAACTGGCCCTTTCCCTGCACTTTCCTCAGGCCACACAGGAGCTCCTTCTTGGTGGCTCAAGCTGAACACAACTGGACTTGTTCAAAACAGTCCTAGGCTGAAGAACCAGGATCTCTGTATTCTGATAGGTTGCCTGCACTGTCAATCACAATCTGACCTCCCATTGGTTAATTTAAGTGCCAGCAAGAAAAGTTCACAGTTTCACCCACAAGGAACTGAAAAAAGGACCCCTTGAGGACCCCTAGGTTCCAATTGGTCGAAATGCCAAGTCCAGGGACAAACATGGTGGCTCCCATAGTGGAGGAACAGATAGGCAAAGTAAACATTTCATTTATTTAGTAACAGCAAGGATTTGGAGATAAATATTTACAGTACATTAGAGAGCTCCCTCTGCACTATCAAGCGACTGCATAGTGGAGTCAACTAAAGTTTTCCTCACTGGTCATGAGTCATAATTTACTTGGACCAAGCCCAGGCTATGTCCAGTTTACACAAACTGGAACTCTTAAAGGGATAGCATGGCAGTATGGCTCTGCACACTCACACAGGACAACATCAGAACATAACTGTACATGGATTTGCTTTCTCTTTCTGGATGTCAGCCAGGCAGTGTGCATCAATGGAGCCCAGGGAGATAATCAAGGTAAGCCCCCCAATCTGGGGGGATCTACAATGAATCCTACTCAGCCATTTTGTATACAATTGATCTTCTAATCACTGTGACTGAACCAGAATCCTCAATTCTTGCTCTGATGTCCCTATTGCTAAGGTTCCACCAACTATCAGACCTCAAATTAATAAAAATAAACATAAAGTGTTACCATTAAATCCACAGTATGCCTCATCCCTTTTCATCAAGGCAGACTTGGATTTGTCTCTCAAAAGGAATCAGTACATATGAATCGAAGTGGTGAAATAGCTCCCCTACCCCAGAATAACATAACCCCTTTGCTTCACACCCTTGAAGATGAGTGTGACAGGTGGTGTTCCTCAATTTCTCTTTAGGAGGGAAATAGATACCCTGAAGAGGATCACTTTGGCAAAACTCATGTATGCCTATAACTACCTCCCATGCAAGTCCGGAATTTTTGTTCAGCAAAATTGATAAACTATTTATCCTTTGTTTATGGAAAGGATGACAACCCCGGTTCAGTCAAGAGAAATTTAGCGTCCATTGGAGATGAGAAGATTGGGGGCTGCCCTGGCTAAAAGGCTACCGGATGGCCTTCCTAGATGCCCAGATTCTGAGGTGGTTTGAGAAGCCAACAAAACATCCCACACTTTGGCACAGAATGGAATACATGCTTTTCTGAGGAATCTCTCCAAGTACTGAACTTGCTTGTATGGCTTTATGCCTATGTAGTTAAAAAGGTACCACACAATGAAGGCCTCAGTTGAGATTGGAGAGAGTTGGTGAGAAGGCTAAAGGTCAACCTAAGATCCTTAAGTGGGAAGGCTATAGCCAGAGAAGACTACACAGAATTAAGGATTAGCAAAAGCCAGGCCATTGGCCTATATAGTCATTCACCTACTTTACAAGCCATAAAGCCATGCCACCAGGGATCTCTGTAAATTCCTTAGTTTGAGGAGCGCCCTCCAAACCCATCTACCTGTGTTCCAAGGATACTGGAGTCCCCCTTTGCCATAGGTCACCACCCTGTAACTACTTATTCATATCCAGTGGAGGGCTGCAGTTATATACCATTCCCTCTGGGATGCACAAACCACTCAAACAGCTAGCAATCAAATGGTATGGAAGCAGGAGTTGGGGATATGTGTCAGAGCAAACCGGTGCAAGAGTTTCTGGGAACAGACACACATGGCCTGTAAGGATATCAAAGGGAAGATAACCCAAAATAAAATATTATACCACCGGTATAGGACCACACAACAATTTCAGAGCTTCTCAACAACTTCACAGAATGAGCATATTGGATCTATGTGATAACGGTGAATGCCTAAAGATGATCACCGTTATCGCTCAGTCAGAGTGCAGAACACATTTTTAGCACTCTGACAACCGTGGTGCACCAGCACAAGGGTGCCAGGACATATATTTTTTTTCAATTTAAAGTTTATTGATACATTTTCTACAATAAAAGGCAGTTTAAGTGACAGTGACAATGACATTCCGATACAATGTAAAGGAATAACTGCCTGACCCACCCTTTCCTCCCCTTACTGCAGTAACCCAACATAATACCCGTCAAATGCCAAGCACCTTACTTAAGGTCTTACATGACACTATAGTCTGAGATACACTTAGACTTGAACCAGAGAAATTAGAGAGTGAAGGGGATCCCAGATTTTTGTATATGCTACCATTCTATTGTGGAGATTGGCAATCATTTTTTCTGTGGGCAGATTGGACAGAATTTCTTTTACCCATTCCTGGACAGATGGAGAGGACTTATCTTTCCAGTGACATAGAATAAGCTTCTTAGCCAATAAGGCAATCATGGAGATGTGAAGCTTTCATACTTTAACTCTAATAGATGATAAATCCCCCAGCAGGCAGATCTTGGTAGTGAAGTATTCCTGAAGGCCCTGCTGAGGGTCCAGGAAAGTTTTAATTGAATCCCATAAAGGGGAGATTTTAGGGCAGGACCAAAACATGTGGAGAAGTGTTCCCTCTTCCTGCAAACATTTATTGCATTTATTGGAATTCAGGTAGCCCCACTTCTGTAATTTAACCGGGGTGTAGTACAAGTTATGTGAAATATGATATTGCATGAGACGCAATCTTTCTTGAGAAATGTATTTATGACATGATCTCCACAGAGAGTGCCAGTCCAAATAATGTTGAGGGAAAAATTATTCCAGAATCTTGAAAGCCCAAAGGGACCCCCATATTTTTTGTAAAACAAAACCTGATATAGCTTAGAGATTACACCTAAAGATCCAGAGAGTGGGTAAACCTCAGATATCAGAGAAGTGATGGTCTGGGAGGGAGGAGTATTGCCAAAATTGATTACACGTAAATGCTTTAATTGTATAACTTTGAAATGAGAGGAAACCAGAATGAGAAATTTCTTAATAATATCTTCCACTGATAACCAATGCCCCTCTCCATCCATAAAAGAAAAAAGCTTCCCATCTCCCAATTGGGACAACCATTGACGGGGAATCTGGTTCTTATTAATAGTGAAAGATAGGGAGTTCCAAATAGACTGGGCCAGGTCCCAGTGAGGGGAATATTGTAAAAATGAACACATTTGAGAATAAATCTTTAAAAAGGTTATTATTATGGGGCACTCTTAGGTCATACGTACCTGGGAAAACTTAAGGAAAAATAATGTAAGAGGGTCCAAGTTCTTGGACTTAATTGCATCCAGTTCTATTCTAAGCCAAACCAGTTGCTCTTTTTCTGGGCCGGGGGATACCCATCTCAAAAATGTTGCTAAGTGACTAGCCCAGTGATATATGGCCAGATGGGAATTCGTAAACCCCCTTCCAATTTCGGGGCTGCCAGTTTATGATAAGCCAACCGAGGATATCTGTTGGCCCAGATAAATCCGGTGAATACACCATGTGTATTTTTAAACCAGAGTAAAGAAATAAAGGTGTTAAGAAGAGATAATGGATAAAAAATTCTAGGAAATATGTTCATCTTAATTATGTTGATCCAGCCCCATAATGAAATAGGAAGTTTGGACCACCTCTCAAGGTCATGAGCTATCAACTCCGAGAGAGAGAGAATCCAGATTTTCCTTAAACCATGTTAGAGGGTTATGAGAAAGTTTAATACCCAAATACTTAAATGACCTTGAAGTCCAATACAAACCAAAAGGGCTAATGTCATTTTTGAAAACTTTATGGTTTAGTGGGAAAAAAAGAGATTTACTAGCATTCAGTTTGTAATTGGACTGGTCACTAAATCTTGCTATTTCCCTTAGCACAGCCAGAACAGAGGATACAGGGTGAGATAAGTGTATCAGCAGGTCATCCACGTATGCAGTGACTTTAATTTCATGTTGCCCAACTCTAACACCCTGTATAGAAACATTATTGAGAATATTTTGAATGAGAGGTTCCAAATATAACTTAAATAACAAAGGAGATAAGGGGCATCCTTGCCTAGTTCCTGAGTGAAGCGAAAAGGGCTTAGAGAATGCCCCATTCACAGAAATTCTTGCAGTAGGGTTTTTATAAAGTGTGGCAATCCAGGAAATAAACAGAGAGGGAAAATGAAATGCTTCCAGGAACTCGGAACAGAAAGTTCCAGTTCACTCGATCAAATGCCTTCTCGGCATCCAGGGAGACCAGTCCTGCAGGGAACTCAGCATCCCTGGTAGCCGAGACAACATGCAATAAGGTACGTAAGTGGTCAGAAGATGAACACTCTTTCATAAATCCTACCTGATTTATACCTATCAACTCAGGAAGAACTACCGTTAACCTATTGACTAATATTTTGGAGAGAATTTTAATATCCTGATTTAAAAGTGAGATAGGTCTGTAACTCTGAACCAGCTCAAGATCTTTATCTGGTTTGGGGAGCAGAACAGTCAAAGCCTCAAAAAGGTGGGAATCAGCCTCTGCCCCAGCTAAAATATGCTGAAATAAACAGCAAAGTACTGGTAATAGAAGGTCCTGAAAAACTTTATAAAACAAGGAGAAAAAACCATCGGGGCCTGGGACCTTGTCTGCTGGCAATTCACTAATAACCTTGGCAATTTCCTCCTGAGAAATAGGAGCAACCAGAAAATCCTTGTGTCGTTCATGGAGAGGGGGTAAATGAGAATCTTTCAGGTAACTCTCCGTACTCCCAGGGCAAGGGGGATGCTCCATGTCACTGTACAAGTTTGTATAGTAATGGACAAATTCTTGAACTATTTCAGTGGGAGATACTTTTAAGGATCCATCAGCCATTGCCCTGATAGAAGGAATAAATCTCACTGATTCTTGTTGCTTATTACGCAGTGCCAGTAGGCGCCCCGCCTTTTCTCCCTGGTTGGTGTAACTAGCTCTTGTACGAATAATAGCTAATTCTGCTTTATCTCAGAGTAACTCCAAATATCTATCTTTCAACACTAAGAGTTTCCTCATATCCTCATCGAGAGGATTAATCGAGAAATTATTTTCAAGTGATCTAATTTGGGATAGAAAAGATATTAATTCCTTCTCCTGTGCCCTTTTCCTACCAACCGCCATGCTGATAAGGGTCCCTCTCATGAAGGCCTTAAAGGCCCCCCACAAAATGTCTGGCTTTGCATTATCTAACGGGTTAGATAAAAAAAAAAATTCAGTTTGTTCCCTTATAAGTTTGCAGTATTTTACATCCTTGAGAAGTTGTTCATTAAGTTTCCATCTGGTTTCCCTGTTAGGTAATTTAAGCAGTACCAGTTTACATAATACTAGTGAATGGTCAGAGATTGGGCCAGGTTGAATCAAGGAAGTCTTAACCCCAGGTAAGAGGCACTGAGAAATAAGTACAGTATGTAATCAATGCGGGACTTCGAGCGTGCGTCATTGACCTGAAGGTAAACTCGCTAGAATCAGGATGTAAAACACGCCAGACATCACAGAGCCTGCATTGGTCCAATAGATCCTTAAAAGCCTTCTGCCGTGGAGTGACCCCTCCCAGACCTCTGCCTGATCTGTCTAAATTAGACTCAAGTACTTGGTTAAAATCCCCCCCCCCAAAATAATCCTGATGGGAAGCATTGGGAGAATAGCAGATATAAGTCTCATAAAAAATCCTGGGTCATCTATGTTGGGGCCATAAATACTGCCAAGTAATATTGGAACAGACCAGAGAGTACCTTTAACAAGGATAAACCTTCCCTCGGGATCTTTAATGACCTGTGTAGAAACAAAGGAAATACCCCTGTTAATTATGAGCATGACCCCGCAGCTATTTGTAGATCCCTGGGCATTGTAAATCAATCCCACCTGCTGTCTCCTTAACTGTGAAGCCTCCACTTCTAATAAATGGGTTTCCTGTAAAAAAGTTATCTGAGAGCTAAGTAAGCTTAAATGTTTGAGAGCCTGATATTGCTTGTGCTTCATTCTGACCCCCTTAACATTCCAAGTTGCAAAAGTTATCTCATTAGCCATCCAGTAATGGTAGTTAGACGTAGTGTATTCAGCTCAGCACATGGGATACATAGCCCTTGCAAACATACACCCATGGTTACTGCAGTAAAGCCCACCCTCCTCCCTAACCCCCACAATTAAGTCCATCCCACCCCTACCCACCCCTACCCTCCAGCAATACCCCGAAACCTGCCCCCAACCCTCTAAACTGTCACAAAGCAACGTTCAGCACAGTACTGGTGTTTTCCGTCATCTCCGGCCCCCCGATAATGCATACCTGTTAATAGAAACTCTTACATTCTGCTATCCTCGTACAGAAAACAAAACAGTGCTGGTTATCCCCAAGAAAGAGAGAACGGTCTTGGGCTTTCACTACCACCACACCAAAGTGTTAACCTATTAGGAACCTATTAGAAAAGGGCCACAGCGAGAGCCATGTACAACTCAGGTAGCCATGGAAACCCTAACAAAACTGAGAGAGAAAGTTGAAATCATCCTTGCCTCGTGAGGCAATTATGGAGGAACTAAAACCAGATCAGGAACCCAGTGAGGGGGAGTAACCTGTAACACAGGCTGAGAGCAGGAATCGAGAAAAAGATAGTAATCACATCGTAGGAAGGGAAGGCAGAAAAAATGCGTCTTCCCAGAGATAACCCACCTCCAAGTGCACTGGCTCTATGTGTGAGTTAACTGTCCTGCACTCAGTCTAGTGAGAAAATTCAGAGAGATCTCCTCAATTGAGGGCTATTCCCCCCCCTTGTGAACTACTAATGCTTGATACGCCCTCTAGTGGCCAGTTCCAGGTCTTGATAGAGTGAGAACGAGCTACAGAGAAAGCCCAAGACCACTCTAATTCCAATCCAGATGAAATAACTCCAAATCTAAATCTCAACAAAACCAACTCCCCTCTCTATTATGTTTACCACACAAAAAAAAACTAAAACTTGAAATATTATTCCCCCCGTAAACAAGCCCGAGACCGTAAGTGTCCTTTGCCCTTAACCGGTATGGGCTCTCTGTAAATGGAGCCAAGGAAACTAGTAGCAAAGCGCTGACCCTGCTTTCCATGAGTCAAACAAAACAGGGAAGTTTCCCTTGCATTTCCACTGAATGGTTTCTTAAAAAGGGAAAAAAACGAGAGTTCCAATTCTCAGCTTCCCACAGCTCTCCATCCTGCGAGCACAACATCTCGGGGATCCTTAAATAGGTCTGGTAGCATAGACTTAAGGCTCATCAGGGCAATTGCAGGATCGTCGTAGCTAGACCAGGATCCATTAATTAGAACCTGCAATTATCTTGGAAACAATAGGATGGAATGCTTTCCGCTTCGTGCGAACCGAGCCAGGCATGTTCTCCCAGTGAACCTTTTGCAAAGCTCTCACTTTCTGCAGAAAATGCTGCCTCTCCAAGTAATTCAAGAACCGACAGATAATGGGACGGGAGGGGGGTCCTAAAGAGAAGGTTTAGGCCATAGGGACCTGTGAGCTTGCTCTATAATATAGCCAGGGCCAAAGGGAGAGGGGCCGGCAACACGCTCCACCAACTTCTGGACAAATGCCACAACATGTTGGTCTTCTTCTCCCTCTGGTAACCCGAGTATCACAATGTTGTTTCTGCGGCTGCGGCCCTCTAGATCTTCGAGCTTGGCTTCGAGACGAAATAATTTCTGACGCATAGACACCAGATCAGGGTCGAGATTTTCTAACTTTTTCTCTATTGAGACTATTCGACCTATATTATCGGAGACAGATAGCGAGACCTCATCTAATTTTCTAGAGAGAGACTTCTGATCCATCGCCATTTCTTTCATTTCCTCACCAAAGGGCTTAAACTCTTCAAGGAACCTAGTGAGCATTAAAGGTTCCTGCTCTCCAAATTGACTCGGAGGATCAGGCCTCTCAGGCCCACCCGAAGCCCTGGATTTTTTAGAGGCCTTTTCGGATTAGCTGGGGTGCTACTGCGGGGCTTTCTTCATGTGAGCCTCCATCTGCCAAATTTACACTCAAACCAGACTTCCAAAGTATTTAGACAGCACTGAATCTTGAAAATAGAGGAAATAGAGGAATTTGGACGTCCAAAAAAGTCGACTTAGTGATCGGGAGGCAGGAGCTTCTTGAAGGAGCTTCTACTCAGCACTCTGCATCATGTGATCTCCTCGCCAGGACATATTTTTACTACTTTCACTACCACACACCCCCTCGCTGGGGGCTTTGTCTCTGCACCCCCATTGAGTTTCTCAACTCCAGGGGTCATGTGAGGGTGAAAGTAATAAAATAAAAGGTTTGGCCGGGCGCATAAAAGTCGCACCAGCGCCCGAACCTGAATCCAGTACCTCAGCTATCCCAGCCATTAACCAATCCCCGACACCATGACGCAACTCGACCGGCAACCACAGCGTCACTTCCTACAGCCTCCTCCACCCTCCCAGCCAACACTCAGCATGCTGTCTCCCATCCCCCCAAAGCACATATGTATTGCGACATCCTGTCACCTAGTTCGCCAACCCCCTCATCCAGTCACCCTACCTGTCAGTCACCATGTGTGGATTGCACGGGGAAGGTGTCACCATAACAGACAGTGCCCTTCCTCATGTGCCCACCTCACGGGTTACCAGCATATTGGACAACAACATCTGCTAGCAATGTCATGCACCTGGTGGGTCACTGCTCCATGTCTTTTGGTCCTTCCCATTGTTGCAGGAATTTCGGAATGGAGTACACAACACCTGCCAGAAAATTCTGAACATAAACTATATGAGTTCAGTCAATTCAATACCTTGGGGTTCTTGAAGGGAACTCTCCTGACTGATGTCTTATGAGCAAATGGGTGGGAGCAAAGCAGCAGTCAACACAGACTGAAAAAAGTTTGATCTTCCAAAAATGGAGATTGAAGACCTCGCCCCCTACATTGCCTCAATGGATAAATGCAGTTGGGGCACAAGCCCTGCATGAAATACTGAGTTATTTGGCATCGGGAAGCTAATCAATTTTATACAGGCATTGGCTCCTTACCTGAAGATCATAACATGGGAAGTCATGTTAATATAGGAATGGTACCCTTTACTTACAGTGTATACAATAGTGAGCACTGTGGTTAGTCCTGGATTATTCAGTTATTTAAAATATATCATAAATTAGTGGTTACCTGTGCTAGAAAGCTATGTTTTAAGCTCAAGGATACAGTGCTAGTTTGTTGTTCTGTTATTTTTAAATTAAGGCTTACATATTCAGAGGAGATGTGTGGCCCAAAATGGAGATGCACAGCACATCTCAGAAAATGTGCTGAAGTGCTATACTGGAAAGGGACAGATGCACCTCACATTTCTGAATGCACAGTCACTCAGAAATAATGTATGTGGCACAGAAAAAGAAGGCGGGCACGTGAATGTGTTGTACACCTGTATATTCAGCCAAAATGTGCGGCACATGTATCGCACATCACAGAATCGTGCCGTGTAAAGTTAGGTAAGAAAGGGGATGACCTAAACAGGCTAGCCACCCACAGGCAGGCTGCAGAACTGCAGACAGATGACCCTGAGTCAGCCCTCAGAGGTGCACCAGGATGTGCTCTAGGCACTCACACACAGCAGTAGAAGTACCCAAAGCCACAGCCACTCTGTGCCTGCCCACCTGGCAACTGTTGAGTGCTAGTGGGAAACACAATCAGCACCACCCAATCAGCCACCTCCCCACCACATCTAGGTCGGGAATTCCCAACTGCCACATTCTAGTCAGGCACCCCCCGAGCATACCAATGGAGCAGACAGGTACAATGTGGCACATGTACCAGGTGCCATGGCATGCACCTGTGTGGCTGCAGAGTGCTACCTGTTGGAGGTTTGCACCCATGGTGGCATCAGGGACAATGGTGAGTAGGATGCATGACGGTCATAGTGGCAGCATGCTAAAACAGCATAGTACACTAGCACTATAACAAAAGGCAAACACCTTTCTTTGTTTCAAATTCTGTTATAGGCTGCTCTGATTATTAAAGCTGCTGTTTGTCTTGCATTATACAATACATTTATTAATCTATCTGATGCCCTGTTACCCATTTCTACCACATATGGCTGTGGCTGTGGAACAGCTGTCTTCCGGGATACTTTCTGGAGGATGCAGTGTTGTCTCATCTGCAGGCACCTCTCTGGGCTGAGGGAGGAGGTTGCCTATCTCCAGGCTGAGCTGGCCAGGATTTAGGAGACCTCCTCTCCCACCCAAGGACCACCAGGGCCACTCCTGTTGCCTCAGAGGTTGCCAAGAAAGAGGAGCAGTTGGACCACAGTGGGCTCAGGGATGGTGAGGGTGGCAGAACAGAGGCACATCCCTCCAGTTGTACCTCTCCACATTTCATATGCCATTCTGGCAAAGTGTGGTTCCTCTATGGAGGCACCCACAGTGGAGACTAAGGAGGATGATGGGAACCTCCACAAAGGAGACCCACAGGAGGGTGGCATAGGACCCCACAGTGGAAGGAAACAACTCCTGGTGGGGGACTCCATTGTTAGGGGGGTAGATCTGGGGTTAGAAGGGGAGAGTGAGGTAAGGTGCCTGCCTGGTGCCATGGCTTGAAGGCACAGGGAACAAATCCTCATGATCATGGGAGCAGGTGCACAGGGGAGGCAGTTGGATGTCATTGTCCACCTATGGACAAATGACCTGCCTGGGAAAGGGATCAGAGCAAGAAGAGTTTGTGGAGCTGGGGAGGGGCCTGAGAAAAGTAGCATGCATGGTAACCTTCTCAGAGGTTCTGCCTGTCTATGACATGGGTGAGGCTAGGGTGTTCCACACCATGGGATTCAATTAGTGGTTGAAAAACTGGTGCAGAGCTCAGGGGTTTGGCTTCATTGGGGACTGGGGGTCCGACTGGAGTGATGAAGGCCTATGCTGGCGCGATGGTCTGCATCTGTCCAGGAGGGGAACCAGGATCATGGGTGATAGGTTTAAATGCTTCATTGTCGAGCATTTAAACTAGCCAAGGGAAGGAGGCACTGGAAAGAAACAGGGAAATCCTAGCCCCCCCCACAAAAATCAGGGAAGTAAGTGAGGTAAACACCAAGATAGAGACATCGATAGGGAGAAGGATGGGGTAAATGGAGAAAACAACAAAGGCAATAAGGACAGAGATGGATGGGGAATAAAAAGGGGGTAAGGCCATCAAGAAATGGAGGGTAAAGAGTACCAATACCCGTAGTATGGGCAACAAGCTCCCTGAACTGGTGGCCTTGATGGAAGAGGGATGCCTGGATATTGTGGCAGTCACAGAAACATGGTACTCTGAGAACCATGACTGGGGATGTTAACATACCAGGGTACACAACCTACAGGAGATACAGGGAGGGCAGAAGAGGGGGAGGAGCTGCTCTCTATGTAAGGGAAGGGATAAAAGCAACAGAACAAAAGAATAAACAGAGAGGAGAGAAGGCACTGTGGGTCACCTTGGAGACTGGAAATGGCACCACAATCCGCACAGGGGTTGTATACAGACTCCCATCTCAGGGGGAGGGAATGGACAAGGATATGACAGAAGGCATCCTTAGGATGGCAGAGAAAGGGGAGATAATGTTGATGGGGGACCTGAATATGTTAGATGTTAACTGGAGCACCATTGCTGCAGCCACATCCAAGAGCAGGGCCATTCTCGATGCCCTACAGGGGGCATGCCTCAGACAGCTAGTGCTGGAACCCACTCAGGTGAGAGCAATCTTAAACCTCATACTCTCAAATGGGGACAGTGAGAGGATCTCAGATCTAGAAGTGGGTAGCCATCTGGGAGCAAGTGACCACCAAACAGTGTGGTTCATGATAAACTCAGCTGCAGAGTCAAGCCATATAAAAGTGAGGGTACTGGACTTCAGGAGGGCTGACTTTTCAAGATGGGAGAGTGCCTTAGAAAGGCACTAGCAAACAGGCAAGAAGGAGGGGTGGAACAACAATGGGGACACATCAAAACTGCCATCACAGAGGCAACAAGCCTTTGTGTGAAGCAAAAAAAAAAATGTCAAAAAGAAAGAAAAAGCCAGTACGGTTCTAAAAAGAGGTGGTGGGAAAGGTTAGGGAGAAAAGGATAGCATTTATGAAGTATAAGGAAACACAGAAGGAGCAGGACAGACAACTGTACCAGTTAAGGCAGAAGGAAGCAGGGAAGGCAGTCAGAATAGCAAAGGCCCAAACTGAGGAAAAGACAGCAAACTAAGGTAAGAAGGGGGATAAAACCTTTGATAGATACATTAGGGAGCACAGAAAGACAAAGGAGTGGGATAGTGAGGCCGAATAGAATGGACGGTGGGTGGGCAGGAAAGCACAGTGAAAAAGCAAGGATACTGAATGAATGCTTCTGCTCAGTATTCATGAAAGAGGATGGGGGGGAGGTACCTAATCCAATTAACAGAAGCACTCTGGATGGGGGGGGTCGATCCTAGTCCTTTCACAGAAGAAAGGGTTCTGAAAGAACTCCTAAAACTGAAGGTGGACAAAGCAATGAGGCCTGATGGGATGCACTCCAGAATTCTAAAAGAATTAAGGGGAGAACTTGTAACACCACTGATGACCCTTTTTAACAAATCATGGGAGGATGGGGTGGTACCTGAGGAATGGAAGAAGGTGGATGTGATTCCCTTTCACAAAAGTGGGAGCAAGACAGAGGCAGAAAACTAAAAGACCTGTCAGTTTGACCTCTGTGGTAGGGAAAGTGATGGAATCACTTCTGAAGGAAAGAATTGTTGAGTACCTAGAGGCCATTGGGGCACAGGACCCAAGGCAGCATACGTTCACAGTGGGAAGGTCATGTCAGATGAATCTAATCAATTTCTTTGACTGGGTGACCAAAGCAGTAGACCAGGGAGAGTCTGTGGACATGGTCTACCTGGATTTTAGCAAGGCATTTAACACAGTTCCACAAAAAAGATTAATAAACAAATTAGCCAGCCTGGGAGTGGGTCCCAGGGTTGTAGCCTGGGTAAAACATTGTCTGGACAACAGGACACAGAAGGTAATAGTAAACAGAGTCCACTCTGAAGAAAGGGGGGGTTACTAGTTGGGTACCGCAGGGCTCAGTACTGGGTCCAGTCCATTTTAATGTCTTTATAAGTGACATTGCAGAGGGACTAGAAGGAAAAGTATGCCTCTTTGTAGATGACACAAAGATCTGCATCAGGGCTGATACTCAAGGAGGTGTGGAAAGGATGAGAAGGCACTTGGCAAGTTTAGAGGAATGGTCAGAAGTGTGGCAGCTTGGATTCAATGCAAAGAAGTGCAAAATAACACACCTGGGAAACAAAAATCCAGGGGAAGAGAACATAATGGGGGGGTAGTAACAACAACAAAAATGGAAAGGGACCTGGGATAATCATATCAGATGACCTTAAGGTTGGCAAGCAATGTGAGAAGGCAGAAGGGAGGGCTGGGGGATACTGGAATGTATAGGCTGAGGCATCACCAGCAGAAAACAGGAAGTTGTTATCCCTCTGTTCAGACAGTTGGTGAGACCCCATCTGGAGTACTGCATATCGTTCTGGAGATCCCATCTGCACAACGACATAGACAGGATGGAAGCAGTCCAGAATAGGGTAACTAAAATGGTGCAGGGTCTGTAAGAGAAGCCATTCGAGGAGAGACTAAAGGAGCTTAATATGCATACCCTTGAGGAAAGGAAGGAGCGGGGGGACAGGATAGAAACTTTTAGGTACCATCAGCTGCAGTTGTTGGTTTCAAGTCCAGGTCTGTTGGGTCACCACCAGGTTCATGGTTTGGTGCACACAAAAAATGAATCTTATTGGTGTGGGTATGAAAACTGTCAAGTTAGTAAGGTTTTGGCAACTATGACATTATTATGGTATACTTGTGCCTTTTTGCAAACATTTTATATAAACATTGAAAGCTGAATTCATAAGCACTACATGCATTCAAGTCCTCCTTCCCCCCTCCACCCTCAAAAAACAATCCCCTGATATTTGTATTGAGCCATGCTAAATTTGAATTCCCAGGCCACTGTTGTAAAGTTTTGCGACTAGCTGATGCTGCCAGCCACTTTCAATATATCTTTAGCAAGATGTTAACCTCAAGCAATGGAGAGGCCATGAACACCAGGACTCAGCTGTGTCTGGTAATTCATTCTCAGTGCGCATTTCCCAGCCAAAAAGTCTAAAAAACTCAAGTGGGGGCACAAAGGAGGAAGTATTTTACCCTGAATATCATTTTATTTAAACATGGAAATGTCAGTTGCCTTGCAGTACTTTCCATACTCTGAAGTTTGACTAGCTACAGGACAATATTGACAATATCATCCGGTGGCTAGTCAAACTTCAGTGTGCATCAAAAGTAGTGCAAAAAGACTAACATTTTAAAGTTTAAGTACTAAGCATTAGCCTAAGGAGTGTATATATAGACCAGCAGTTGACTGTGTCCATAGAAAGAAACTGATGATGTTTACATTTTAAAAATACAGTACCAAATGTATTTATTGGGGGGGGGGGGGCTGACTAAATCTCTTGTGTATTGTGATGGACTCCAAAAAACATTCTTTATCATTTGTATTGATGTCCATCCAGTTACTTGCTCAGTTTGGGACATTTCTCTCTGAATCTTGTGCCGCCTTTGAAAGATTCCCCATACAGGCCCTTGCTCTGCTAAACACCATACCCTCAATTTGCAGTGTCTGACCAAGTTTTATCTACTTCATTTGTGAGATGAAGTTCAATAATTATGGGGAGAAACTGGGACAATGCCAGCAATAAGAAATACAGCAGCAGGTCCTTGTTCTACTAAGCACTGGAATTCTAGAGTTTTGTTTTAACAGGCCAATGCATATGACCCAGTGTGTTTATAATTACTTCAAACACGATTCTACATTTGGGGAAGGGGCTCCAAAGCTTGGTGCCAGCAGGTTTCTCCATTACATATTTCATTTTAGGTGAAAAACAATTACCATGCTGCAGGGACTGCGCCTATATTTCCTTTTCTCAGATGTCAACATCTCCTTTCACTTGACTGAACAATCCAGCTGAGATCTCCTCTGAAATTCCTTTGAAAGGGATGAAAGATCGTGCCCAGCTGGGCTGCTGGGAATGTTTGCCATATCCAATGGGTTCTGTCTGACAGTATAGATCATGGGGGCTGAACTGGGGCTGCAGTGCCCCCTGCCTGACTCAGCATATGTCAACCTTCAAGGAACTAGGGGGAGGAGGAGGATTTATATTTATAGGTTTCCTCCATTCTTTGTGTGCCTATTGGGTCACTATGTTGTACGCTTTATAGCACACGTCAATACCGTGCAACAGGAATAGCACAGTACGGAAGAGCGAGAGGGTGCAAAATTGCAAAAGGATGTATGAGTGGTAGTGCACCCTCTCACTCTTCCCAGGTACAGGATAAGAATCCTGCTGGTACAAGGGATTGGTGAGCAGCTGCTGTGGCATGATTGGATGAGCCACAGGCAGCAAGAGAGGCAATGTGTCTGCAGACCTGGTTTCAATTCCCAGTCATAGATGCATGGAGTTTTTTTATTTTTCACACTTTGGGAGAATTTAAGTGTTAACCACTACCCCCCCCACCCCAGAGTTGGTTATTAAACACAGACTTAAACCGCTGCCAATATATCGCGCTGCATTGGTAGTGCGGTATATTGCTGCAGCATTATGTCTTGCAACATTATGACCTCGTGCCCTTTGTGTGTACTCCTGGTTCTATAGGGGCACTGAAGAAACATGCTTAATTAAAGGTGCATGTCATTAATTATTTAACAGCTGTGGTCACCATCAAGGGGAATAAAGGAAAACTTAAATAAAAATAATGACATGCAGCTGTATTTGAAAGTGCCCCCTAAATAGTAGATCTGCACAACATGCTATAGCATCTGTTAGATAGTCTCGGAAAAAACATAAACAAGTTGTGCTTCTAAGTTCAGAATCCCATTGAAATACATTGACCAGCATACCTGTTTTTTCAGTTTGCATCTGGCTTTGAAGAGCGAAGACATATCTGTGGTCCAGAGAGGATTACAGCATTGGACGGGGGCTGACTGGGATGGTCGATTGGGGGTCTGAAATAGTGCAAAAGACATCCATGGACAGTTTTCTTGTTACAATTTAAACAAAACAAGCAAACAAAAAAAAAACCCAGATGCTGATCACTGGCTCTGGAGGATTTCCACATGGATGATGGTTCACCGAGAAAAAGACAAAGTGCTGTGCAGGGATCTGACCACCTTCACACTAGTGCAGCTTGGCAGCAACAAAACCACAGCAACAAGTGGCAACCAAACATCAGGCTAACAATAGCAAGGATGAACAATGAACTACATGGATCCTGTTCTGTTATAACTTCCTTGCTAGTGCTAGTCCAGCTTCTTGTGTTCCACATTGTCTCTTCAGCATATCTGAAGACACTGGGCATTAGGGGCTGGTTAATGGCAGGGCCAGCAGGCAGTTAACACTTCAGGAAACAGCTGTCTGCTGGCCCTGCCATAAGCAGCCTCCAGTACTAGGGATTCTTTAACTGCCTAGTTCCGTTCACACCACTTAGCTTTTAGCTGTAGCCTACAACTAAAAGCAAAGTGTGAGCAGAACTTCCAGCTCTCTGAATTATGCAGCTCTTTTTCTTTGTGAGGCAGTGTGGGTCATGGCAGAGATAAGGACAGTTTCAACATTGTCAAATGGTGCTGGACATTGACAGAGTTCCCGTGCCTATGCTGGTTGGTGAGGGGGGAGGGTGGGGTTCCATGACAGAGAGAGTGAGAGAGAGACAGAGGAAGAAATGTGAGCCACCAAAACATTCCAGTGCCTATGCTGGTATGCGAGGGGCGAGAGAGGGGGTCCATGACAGAGAGACAGATGAAGAAATCTAAGGTGCAGGGAACTGCCAACTGCAGCCCTAAAACAGCATCTATTACAGCATTATTGTTTTGCCCTTCCCCACCCCCCTTGCAAATTAATTCCTATTAGTGTTGTGCGAAACTGAGAAATTTTGTTACACAAAATATTTTGCAAAATATTTGTGGGTGTGGAATGGGTGAATTTCACCTGAAAATTGTGAACGTTCACCCAAAAATGGTGAAATTTCACCCTAAAGTGGTGAAATTTCACATTTTGTGGCAAAATATTGCAAGTTTGCACAAACATTTTGCGGAATGGCGGAATTTCACAAAATTGCTGATTTTGCGGCAATTTCACTAGGTTCACTAGGTAAGTAAGGAACAAAAAAGGCCAAGACCCTTATAGTTGTTCCTAGTCAGGAAGGGTAAAGAATTCCATGTTTCCTTTTGTGTTTATATAATTATCCAGATTCATTTTGAAAGTATTTTTGTTTGTACTACAAATTACTGATTAAGGGAGCTTATTCCAGAGGTTTGCTGCTCTTACTGTATTGAAGTACTTCCTTCTATTTGGTTTAAATCTATCTATTTTTAATTGTAATGGGTGACCCCTTGTTTCTATTTGATCACTTTTATATTATATTTTCAGTTCTGTCATTAAGTAATCATCGTTATGAATATCATAATATAGTAACATATCTCCTCTGTGTCTTCTTACTTCTAGACTATGTAAACCTAGCTTATCTAATCTTTCTTGATATGTTACATTTTCGAATAAATTTTGATGGTGAAATTTTATTTTGCAACATCTCTAGTTCCTATATTGCCTTTTGTCAAACCATCAGGACAGTCAGTTCATACGGTACACAAATGCAAAAGTCCTGATGCAGCTATGCACATACAGTACAAGTCACATTAAACTGCCCCACCCATGAGTTGGTTTAGCATTGTTTTTTACAGTTGGCAATGCATTGGCAACTTATATTGCATTATTTTCCAATGCTTAACCAGCTCTAGAGTAATGTTTGTAAAATGTTTTTACAGTCCAGTCTCAGTGCAATGCAAAACTGAGATTTAACTTTTAAGAAACAGTTTGTGCAGGACTTTGTGATGAATGCAGAAAAACTTATGCAACTCAATCAGAAATGCTACAGTGACTTCTGGTTCCACCACGGAGCAGAAAACAGCTTGAGAGCGAGCCTTCGCTCCCCAGGGATGAATTTATCCCACACCTACGCATATAAATCCTACAATATGTCCAAAGAAGGTTGTAAAAGGAAAAGAGGACCTCCCTCATTGCTCAAAACCCTGATGAAATAGACGACAGAGATAAAATGTCTCCATCCAGCTCAGAACGTAGCAGAAGTCACTCGCGAAGCAGCACACGAGGTTCGGGCTATGATACAGAGTGCCGAGGCAGATCTCCTCTCGCGTACTAGATATGAAACTATCCTGAAGGAAATCCATGATTCTCGAGCCGACTCTAAAAAATAATTTCAATCTCTTGCGCAGCAAATTTCCAGCATTGACGCCAAGATACGTGTGGCAGAAGACAAAATAAAAGTAGTGGAGGAAAAAATTTGCACCTCAGTAAAGCAGTAGAAGCTCTGTTTCAACATGCACATGCTGTGCAAAGTAAATGCATCAATTTGGAAGGTTGATCTAGACGCAGTAACCTCAGACTATATGGTTTGCCTGAAGGGGCTGAAGAACCTCCCAAGACAGTGTTTCTTGAAAATATGCTGAAAGATATACTTGATCTGCCACTGAACTATGTTCTCACTATTAAAAGGGTGCGCCGTTCTCGAGGCCCTAAGCCCACTGGGACAGCAGCCCGCCCACGGTCAATAATATTCCAGCTTAGCAGCTTCAGAAACAAAGAGGACGTTCTCAGGAGAGCATGGGGTAAAAAAGAACTAACCTACCTTATATCCAGGATATCCCTTGACCATGATTATGCCCCAGAAGTACAACAGGCTGGACAGCTGTAGATCCCAATCTTGAAAGCATTGACAGCAAAAAGTATTAGATATCAGACCCCATTTCCTGCTAAGCTCCGGGTACATTGGGTAGAAGGCCCACAATTACACCTCACTCCAGGGAAGGCCATGGATGATCTACATAAAAAAGGAATTTCAGTCCCCTCTTCGGAAAGCAGATCGGCTGCTGAAGCAAAGGTACCCCACCCTGATGTGGCCTCAAATGACACTAGGACAAGGAGGACTTTTGCCCCGGAAAAAGGCTCAGGAAGAACTGGAACTTCTGCGTTGCTCGGGATTCACCAGACAAGTGAGCGACTTCTTGCCATCCGGTAGTAGAGGGAGATGGGGACAATCTTGATTTGTGCCAACCTTTGGTGCATCTTCGATCTCCAACACTCCATTTGGTGGTAAGACTTGCAAGCTATATTTGAGGTGGAAGGGTCACTCGGAACCAACTTCGGACAGGGCTAATCTGGGACTGGGAAACAATTTACTGTATGCAGATAATTTACCTGTTTAACGCTTGAGTTTTTGCATTGCACTGCATCGAGTGTCTCTGGCTCCTGCCTAATCATTACAAACAAATGTGCTGACATTTTGCCGACTCTGATGGAGCTTATGGTCGGTTACCCCAGTGTCTGGGGAATAAGCCATAACATTAACTTTCTTTTACTTGTGTTCAAGGGTTGATCTTCTTTCAAATGTTAAAGTGTGGATGGGATGATACTGTATTTTGCAAATCAGTTTGCTAATTCTACTATGTACCATGGGGAGTATTGAGTTAATTTCGTGCTCTCTTCTCCTATGAATAACCACTACTTGAGTGAGCACGTGTCGGTTTCACTTCTCACAAGTCTCTCCATTGTAGTTTTTTGTTTAAGAGGCCCTGTTGATTCAGAGAATATTTTCTCTTCAACCCCTACCCCTTAGCTTGATCCACCAGCTTTTAGAGGGGAAGGCAAGGGATCCTATGTTTTGGACCACCCACCTTGGAAGCCAACTTATTAAAGTAGTACTCTTAGCTCTACTTGATTCTGTTGTTTAGAGCATTAGTTACCATATAATTGTAAAGTTACAGTTGTAGATTACTTTGTTACTTTGCCCCTCTCCCCTAGTTCCTTGTTCCCTTCTCTCTGTCCTTTTCTCTCTCTGGCTCCTATCACTTTTTTTTGTCTGAGTAAAAGACTGGGTTGCTTTCTACAGGGTGTCACTTAGAGAGATACTGTTGGAGAAATGATAACACATGGGCTACAGCACAGGAAGAGACATTTTGCCCTCTGAAATGGCAGCTAAGCCCTTGACTTTTTGTTCGTTTAATGTGAATGGTTTGACTAACCCAGTAAAATGCAGCAAAATACTTTTGCTTCTTAAAAAGACAGGTGCGGATTTCTTTTTATTGCAGAAAACATACCTTTCTTCACAGGAACACCAGAAATTGAGGACATTCGGATTCTGCGCTACTGCATGCACAACATATGGGAGGGGAAGGCAAAGGGGGGTGGCAGTGCTAGTCCCAGCCAGAACCCCTTTTGAACAGACAGAGCAGCTGGTGGATGGAGAGAGATGTTTTGCTTTTCTTAAGGGCCATTTTTTGGGTTGGTCTCTGACTCTGGCCTCAATTTATGTGCCGCCTGGTTCAGACTTTCAAGTTTATCGGCAAATTTTTCTAAAGCTACAGGAATGGGCGGAGGATGAGGTGATTATTGGGCGAGACCTCAATCTGGCCCTCAATCCGATTCTGGACTCTTCCTCTGTGGTCCCCCACCGCAATCAGTTATGCATGAAAAAAGTTGTTAAGCTTCTCATGGAATTAGGCTATGTTGATGTGTGGCAGATCACTCATGGTAATCAGAGAAATTATACTTTTTTATCTTTCCCCCATCAGTCTCACTCCCAGCTGGACTACTTTCTGCTTCCCATAGAAACAACTGGTCAGGTTAAGGACAGTAGGATTGGGGATAGGGCCTTGTCGGATCACGCTCCTATTTTTTGCCAGCTTCACCTTGGGGACTTTACTAAATGTACCTTTTGGAGACTAAATATGTCTTTGCTTCAAGATCCTGAGGTGAAGGAGGTAATCATAGATACCATAAAGCAAGCAGTGTCCAACAACGACTTCCCAGAGACACCAGCGCCACTACTCTGGGACACCATTAAAGCTATAATCCAGGGCAAATTTATCTCTATCTCCACTTTTAAGAAAAGGCAGCAGGAAATCCAAAAGGCTGCATTGAAAAAGGAGATAGACTCCTGTGAATCCCAACTTAAAATCAAATACATGACTGCGACATATGAAAAACTTGTTCAACCTAAAACTGACTTGAACAAGTTGTTAGATTATCAGGTGGCGCAGATGGTCTTTTTCCTTAAGCAAAAATATTGTGATGGAGGCCCCAGAGCCACTTGCCAGCTGGCAGCGTGGCTCCAGTCCCAGAGAGCAAGGGCATTGATCCCTACCCTAATACACCCCAACACCATAGGCATAGATTGTGGGGGCAGAGGGGCAAGCTGCCCCCCCTGAGAAATTAGACCAGGACTTTTTAAGGAGCCCAGCCACCGTTCTCCGGTTATCATTTTTTTTTTTTTTTAATACTGAATGGGTTCAGGGCTATGCCCAGACTGCCTGCACCTCTCCGGGGGAGGGAGGGGGGAGGAGGTGCGGCGCCGTGTCTCTTAAACAAAAACTATCCCCTTTTCCGATTGACTGCAAGCCTGCAACCATAGTAGCCTGCATGTTACAGCCAATCAGAGAGTGCTGAAGCTGGTGCCATTGTGTGAGCAGTAGTCCGTTAGTGGTGCCATTTAGTTGTCTATATGTCTTCCATGAAGGAGCAGCAGCAGCATCCATATAGCATAGGGCTGAGGAGAGATAGCTATTCGAGGATGTCGAACAGCAGTCGTTGGTTGTCTGTCAGGTGTCACCAGTGTCTCAGTCAGTCTAGTGTTCCCACCCTCCTCCTGTCCTGAACAGCCCAGTTTAAATATACCTCACCTGAGTCCTCTGACTACCTACTCTCTGTTTATCAGTGCAGCCAATGGTGCTCTGGGCTCTCCCGCTGCCACCTGAGCCTCCCATCCCTGACAGCCTAGGAGGCCTGCAGCCACAAGGCCTCTACCACCGGACAGACCAGGCGGGGTAGCGAGTAGTACAATTACAGTCAGTCTGAGGTACGGCCAGGCTTGCCTGCACACCCAGAGCCTGTGTTCAGCAGGCCAGAAAAAGATTTACCGTGTTGACGTCGAGTCCCACACCACACCCGTTGCCCACCAGTTCCATGGTCCACCGTGAGGGATTATTCAGGTCAGTGAACAGCCAGGCGCAGAACAGTGAAGAAGCCGGCGGTCATGCAGGCTATAGCAGACCCATAATGCGACACATTCATCTGGTGTCAGAAAAAATGAGTTACTGTCTCATCGGGGGATTAATCGGGAGAGGAACGGGACTGTTGGGAGAGACTCGGCTACCTGACCTGCCTTCTTGGCCTTGCTGTGCCCTGCTGCATGCTGCCCTGTCTGTGCCCTTGCTGATTTGGTGAGTAACTGTGCTGCAAGCTGGTTGTTGGAAATTAATACCATTCACATCCCAGAAATGTGTCTTTGGGGGTTGTCTTGGCCATGGCCATGTGTCTAGGGGGTGGGTGGAAGGTTTGCTGTCAGCTTGTGTTTCTTTGGGTGGGAGGGGATTTGCTGGTTGTCGAGGCTGTCCATGTTGGTGGGGTGGGTGGAGGGGCCTATTTGTTTGGTATGGTGTGGACACTGGTCATGTTGGTGGGGTGGGGACACTCAGTTACTGTGCTACTGGTGTGGTGGGGTTTGTTGGGGAAACTCACTGGTTGGTCTGTGTTTGGTGGGGCTGGGGGGATGGTCTGTTTTGTGGGGTCGGGGTTGGGGAGACAGTCTGTGTGTTTTGGGGCTGACTCACGGAGAGGATGGTCAGTGTTTGGGGCTGGGGAAGGGCCTGCGTTTGGTGGGGCTGGAGGGGACGATCAGTGTTTGGGACTGGGGTGGTTAGTGTTTCAAACTGAGAGGGCAGTCAGTGTTTGGTGGGGCTGAGGGGACAGTCTATTTTCTATTCTGGGGTCTGGTGGGGTAGAGACACAGGCCATGGTGATGTGGGGACACTGGCTATGATGGTGGGGTGATGATACTAGCCATTGTTTGGTGGACTTGGCTGGCCATTTGTCTGGGGGCACTGTCCATAATGGTGGAAAAGGGGGACTGTCCATGTTTGCCTGCTGGGTGGCTTGTGAGGGGGACTATTTGCTGGTCGGGTGTCTGGGGGATCTTTCCATGTTGGCTTATGGGGGTGAATGTCGGTGATTGCTGATCAGGTGTCTAGGATGGACTATCAATGTTGTTGGGGAGGGGCAACTCCATGTTTGCTAGCCAGGTGTTTGGGGGATTGTTCATGTTGGTGGGGCAGGGGAAATTCTGTGTTTGCTAGCTGTGTGTCGGGGGTGGGACTGTCCTTGTGGGATATGGGGACCGCCCATGTTTGCTGGCTGCCTTGTGTCTGGTGGGACTGTCCTTGTCGGTTGGGAGGGGGCATTCTATGCTCGCTGGCCCGGTGTCTGCTGGGGAGGGAGGCACTGTTCGGGTGTCTGGGGGGACTGTCCTTGTAGGTGGGGTGAAGGGGGGGACTGTCCATGTTTGCTGACTGGGTTTCTGGTGAACTGTCCGTGTTGGTTAGGAGGCGGGACATTCTGTGCTTGCTGACTGGGTGTTAGCATATAAACGTACGTAAATGTTAAAACGTAATTTCCATCTCATCCTTTACCTGTCAAGGGATGTATCTCACTGACCTGTGCCCGCAGCTAGCATATGAACATTAGTAAATGTTGAAACATCATTTCCCCCCTCATCCTTTACCTGGCTGTAAAAGTAATCTTTCACTTTTTTTGATTTCTCCGATTGTCCATTGTGCAGGGGTGAAACAGACAGATTCCTTGGCCTTGCTGTCTCTGCCTTCATTGCCTGGCAAACACAACCAAAGGGGTAGCTTTTTGTGTTCTCCCACATACAGTGTTACAAGACTAGCAAAAAAAATCTTGCACTAAAACATGCACCCTAAAGAAATGATTATACTACTACCTGGCTATTGTTATAGCGACTACTGACTGGCCATGATTTTTTTTGGGGGGTGTTGTAACACTGGTCGTGTGTGTGGTTGGGGTTGCAGACACTGCTGGTTGTGTGTGTGTGTGTGTGTGTGTGGTTGGGGACACTGCTGATTGTGTGTGTGTGTGGGGTTGGGGACACTGCTGGTCGTGTGTGCATTGGGGGTTGGGAACACTGCTGGTCATGTGTGTGTGTGTGTGTGTGTGGTGTTGTGGACACTGGTCATTTGTGTGGGTGGGGTTGGGGATACAAGCATTGTGTGGTATGGTGGCACCGCTGTGTGGGTGGGTGGAGGCACTGGCATTGAGTCAGTGGGCGGGGTTGTAATTGTATACCAGGCAAACTGTGCTGACCGGTAGCTCAACATTCTCTTTCCAGACAAAGAAAGAAACATAAACAAAATGCAGTATAAAATGTGGTTTTATTTATTTTTGTCTGCCTGTGATGGGGAAGCACAGACCTGGAAGCCTGGAGAGGATACCAGATAAAATGGAGCTGGAAATGGTGTTGGTTGGGTGGGGTGGGGAGAGTGACTGTGCTGGTGGGGTGGACACAGAGTGTGAAGAGTGGCTGTGCAAGTCCATCAGGGTGCAGAGAGTAGCGGAGCTGGCCAGTCTGGGTGGAGATAGTGGCCTTGCAGGTCTGGGGTGGGGACTGTGGGCTGTAGCTTTTTGCATGGACATTTAATTCATTGTTGCTTGCTGTGCCTTCTGCTGCCCTGCCAGCTTTGTGCTGCTGTGCTGACCAGGGCGGACTGGTACACATGCTGAAAAAATGGTTCTGACACTGGTGATGGAGGAGGGAGGGTGGGGCATACTGGCACAGAAATATTTTTTCAACATGTATGCCAGTCTGCTGGGTCCATGCCATGCTTACCTCCCTCGTACAAGGGGCTTCTGAGCACTAAAGACAAGTTTCTGTGTCAAAATTAGGAACTGTTGGAAAGTATGAAATCCTACAGTATAAAAATTGTGCATGTTTATGTAGTTTCACCTTACTGTGTGGTCCGACATGATGTTCTGTGGTCTCTCCTCCTCATTTAGCACCCTGACCTGTGACCTAGCCATCCCCTCCCCCCCCGGGCAGGGGGAAGGTCTGTTGTTTTGTGGTCTTTTGGTGGTTTGTTGGGCATTGTAAAATGCATTGTTTCATTTAGTGTGTTGTACTGCCTGGACCTGTGTCACAGGGTGCCCCTGTGATGAGTACAGGCCCTAATATTCTTCCAATACCCCCCAAGGACATAGAAAACCTTAAGAAAAGAATTTCATTTGCAGCTCGGTTCATGCCTCTAATGAGCCGAAGGAAGAGTTTTACTTTTCAAATCAATAGTTGCAGAGAAGGGAGAGAACCTGAATAAAATGAAAACTAAGATAATCTTTATTAGCAACCCCTCTGAAACAGAGCTCTCTGTATTGAGCGTTTCAATAAACTAAAACTCAGTGTTTTATTTAAAGTGTGGAAGTATGCTAGCTTCTAAATGAATAAAGAAGTTGCACTAACAAAGCACATGTAGGAAATGAGACCAGGGAGTCCCTAAATATTGTGTGGTGTGTCCTTTGGCAAAGAAGTAAAGTTAAAGTGAACAATATATTCTTGTGTGTCTTACCTGTTGAGCTGCATGGGTGTTCTATAGGGCTGGCAGCTCACAGTCTGTCTACTTTTATAGAAGTAGTAATGAGTGATGTCACTATCAAGGGAGGGGCTTAGCCTTATTGAGACTAATTAACCCTATGAACATTGTTTTAGGACATCAAAGTAAGGTTATGGGTTATTTTACAAATACTGTTATACACTTATATACCTGATGTTTAGGAATGAAAATGTAAAGTAAAAAAGGAACCTGTAGTATGTTATTTTGATTTTTCAAAAAGAACGAGGATCGTCTGATTATGATGTCACTCCCCAGAAATGTATAAAAGATTACCACTAGGGAGTTAAGATAGAGGATGTCAGTTGGAGCTGACTGCCAGAGGTGATGGACCTCTGAAGTATATACGTTTGCAAGGAGATAGCCTGGTGGCACTGCTGGGCAGAGCAGTGGCTCATCCTGAGTATAGCTCATCTGTTCATTATTTTGTTGAGACTTTGAAAATGACTGGACTAACTTTATTTTCCTGATTTCTGTGAATCCTGAAGTCAACGTTTCCTGACAGAAATAAAATGATAAGTGCCTTTCTAGCACTTTTTATGCACTAAATTTGTGGGTCTGCTTGATTTGTTATCCTGACTATCCCAACCCCGCTACAATTGGTGTCAGAAGTGGGATACCGGCTGAATGTCCATGGTATAGTGGGGGAGTTCAGTCCGGGGTGCCAGACTTGGCATCACAGGATAATAGCAGACAAGTGCATGGCACCAGAAATCGGAGTGTCTGAGGGAGCTAGTGACCTGGGAGAAGCTCCACCGAAGATGGACGGAGATCAGATGGAAGAGTTGGTGAGGCTGGTACACTGGCTAAGTGGTGAATGGCTGGAGGCAAACCAGTGCCGAAAGGAGGTTGACCAGCACAGGAGTGAGGCAGAGTACCGCTGCATGGTACTAATGGAGGAGTCCCGACTGCGAGAAGCTAAAGAAGATGTGGTGAAAGAGATGGAGGATCAGGACTCAAGGGTACTGGAGGAGGTGGACCCTCTGTTGGATTTATCATGGCATGCTGGGGATTTATTGCTTCCAGAGTTACCAATATTTCCGGGCTGTTACTGGGTGGAAGATGATGAAGTCAGTGAGACCCCAGGTAAGACTATATCGGGACACTGTAAACTGGGGGAGAAGTCTACAAGCAAGACCGAAGAAGCCATTGAGGCTGAAGGGACACTGTCTTGTTCAAATACCCATGAAATGTTTAATAGCATGTATAATACTGACTGGGGTAAATTGCAGGCTGAGGATCCAGAGGTAGCCATGTTAAAGCAAAACGTTATAGAGAAAGAAGGTAGCCATGTTAATGGTGATGTGGGGTCGAAGCCAGGGTGGTGGTATGAACAGAAAGAGGGTGTCCTATACCACATGCGGCCCAACCCCCGCACAAAAAGTATAGACGCACAGGTTGCAGTGCCTGAGGTCTATAGGCAACATGTAATAGAAGCTGCACACTTCAGTCCCTGTGGGCACCTGAGCCATGGTGGAGTGTTGGCTAGACTTACTCCATTCTATTATTGGCCAGGTATGTACAAGCAAGTAGCAGTTTATCTGAAGAATTGCCATGAGTGCAACCAGACAGAGGTTCCTGCTACTTCTGGGAATAGAAGGTATCAGGTTAGCAGAAATACTAACACAGGTACTGTAAAGAAAAGGTACCAAAGGGAAGGGACCACCATGAAGTGGCACTCTTGGAGGCGAGGGAGACTCCCACGTAGGCCACCCGAAGGGAGGTGGTAGACTGGTACATTACTGATTGAGATTTTAGACCATGTTGAGTAGCACAAAGTAGTACAAATCCCAAAGGTTGTCTGTAAGAGAATAGGCTGGGTATCATGTCAGAAAAGGCTGAGAGTTATTACCCAGACAGTACTGGTTGCCAGTGTTATAGGCATATTATTTTATTTTAGTCACATAACTCAGTAATATGTTACCCCAGGGAAAAGTTACGTATAGCATGTTGTATCGCAACTGCTTGGAATGATAGCTAATGTTATGTTTAGCAGGCATATGGGACCCTGGGATGGTGCTCTAAGGTGAGGGTGGGCCAGAGGTCCACCTTTTCCATATATTGAAAAAGGTATGGATCTTCGGACAACCAGTAAAATGGTTGCCCTCTTAGGTGGGGAGGAATGTCACAGGGTGCCCCTGTGATGAGTACAGGCCCTAATATTCTTCCAAGTACCCCCCCCCCCCCAGGACATAGAAAACCTTAAGAAAAGAATTTCATTTGCAGCTCGGTTCATGCCTCTAATGAGCCGAAGGAAGAGTTTTACTTTTCAAATTAATAGTTGCAGAGAAGGGAGAGAACCTGAATAAAATGAAAACTAAGATAATCTTTATTAGCAACCCCTCTGAAACAGAGCTCTCTGTATTGAGCGTTTCAATAAACTAAAACTCAGTGTTTTATTTAAAGTGTGGAAGTATGCTAGCTTCTAAATGAATAAAGAAGTTGCACTAACAAAGCACATGTAGGAAATGAGACCAGGGAGTCCCTAAATATTGTGTGGTGTGTCCTTTGGCAAAGAAGTAAAGTTAAAGTAAACAATATATTCTTGTGTGTCTTACCTGTTGAGCTGCATGGGTGTTCTATAGGGCTAGCAGCTCACAGTCTGTCTACTTTTATAGAAGTAGTAATGAGTGATGTCACTATCAAGGGAGGGGCTTAGCCTTATTGAGACTAATTAACCCTATAAACATTGTTTTAGGACATTAAAGTAAGGTTATGGGTTATTTTACAAATACTGTTATACACTTATATACCTGATGTTTAGGAATGAAAATGTAAAGTAAAAAAGGAACCTGTAGTATGTTATTTTGATTTTTCAAAAAGAAGGAGGATCATCTGATTATGATGTCACTCCCCAAAAATGTATAAAAGATTACCACTAGGGAGTTAAGATAGAGGATGTCAGTTGGAGCTGACTGCCAGAGGTGATGGACCTCTGAAGTATATACGTTTGCAAGGAGATAGCCTGGTGGCACTGCTGGGCAGAGCAGTGGCTCATCCTGAGTATAGCTCATCTGTTCATTATTTTGTTGAGACTTTGAAAATGACTGGACTAACTTTATTTTCCTGATTTCTGTGAATCCTGAAGCCAACGTTTCCTGACAGAAATAAAATGATAAGTGCATTTCCAGCACTTTTTATGCACTAAATTTGTGGGTCTGCTTGATTTGTTATCCTGACTATCCCAACCCTGCTACAACCTGCTTTACCCTGTCTCTATCCTGAATGTAAATATGGTATAAAAAAAAGTTTGTTTTTTGGTGGTGTGTGTGTCTGCCTGTGTCTGTGTGTAGAAGAATAGAGACACACGCGGACAAAAAAAACTGTATTAAACCACATCAAACTGAAGCAACCATGTTTCATTTGTGCCCTTCAAAACTGTCAGATGAGACGATTTTGAAGTAGTCTGTTGGGGGGGGGGGGAAGCAACCACGGCAACCTGGGCTACCACAACCAGCCCACCACACACTGTCATAGGTGATGCTAATAAAAACCACCAACCAAGTACTTACCTTTCAGGGTGGGTCCTGCGAGGCTGTGCACAGGTATCTGGAGTCGTTGTTCCAGCAAACTTCCTATGGCGTCTGTTCTCTTAGGTTATGTGATGCAACCACTTTTGTGCCAGGGCAGTCCATGTTTGCTTGGATGGGGTTGTGTAACCTTGGACATGGACAGAAATGCATATTCCTTAGGAGCCCATGGGGAGGAGAGCGGTAGGGGTTGTGGTGTGACCACACCATGCCCATGGGGAGGAGAGCGGTAGGGGTTGTGGTGTGACCACATCATGCCCATGATCATCTTGAACAATTAGGGGATTTACATTGTTCTGTTGCACTGTCCCAAGTACATCAGCATGCTTGTTAAGAGCACCGCCTGAGGGATATCAGCAAGTCCCATGCTTATGTATGTAATGCTTGCTTGCTTGAGGAGAGCATTATCCTCTTCACTTACCTTACCTAACCAGATTCAGGCATGTGACATTGAATAATATGGGATGGGATGGGAGACTAATGAATTAACTTGGTTATAACAAAGAAAAGTGTTAACACTGGGTGCAAGTAAGCAATAATGCCCAACAGGGCGTGTGTCATGCTGGGATAACGTCATGCCTCAGGTGGTTGGGCATGAGTGCATCCAATACATAAGGCATGACGTTATCCTACCATGCCACACACCCTGGAGGGCATTATTGCTATTATACAATGGTGTGTTGTTATACAGAATTACAAAAAATAATTTTAAAGATGTTTTATTTGGTGTGGAAAAATATTTTTAAGAGAAGATACAAAAACACACTAATGCTAACAATCATCAAGAGGTTCACGGACAGGCTGAGACTAGACCTGTGATGACTCAGATGTACTGGGATAATATCATGGGTCTAGCCCAAGACTGACCAATCAGAGGCCAGCATTCATTCTTGTCATTGTATAATCACATTTTTTATGTAATATTTGTAAATAAGGGCTCATGCTGTGAGGATGCACATGCTGGGATGTTTCCCATACCATCCATGTTTATAGGTATACTGAAGTAGTACAGCCATTTGCTGCACTTCCTTGAAACATGCTTTTTGCACTCCTCAAGTGTAGGAGGGCTAGCTCAAGCAGACATTTCAACAAGTTCAGGATTCACTATAAGGGCTGGACTTGGAAGGGTTATGTAAGCAGCAAAGGGGGTGAAAGACTAGTGAGCTATCCACCTGGAGGTTCAGGTGGGGGCAAAATTAGGTCAAGACTGATTTGAATTGAAGCTGAGGGGAGGTCCTTGAGAAGGAAGTTAAGTTCCTTACATATTTTATACTTTACAAGTAAGTCCTCACTCCCAAGGCAGAAGAATACAAAACAGATCTCAGTCAGTTTTTCGACTCTGGTCTCAGGAGGAGTTGGGCTAAGAGCAGCCTGCAGTAAAACTGGTGGGATGGGGAAGTGCTCTGATTTGGCATGGGCTGGTCCCTCCCAGGAGTTATTCAGCTGTAGTCTTAAATGTTTTTTGGGCATTATTTGATACTGGTTGATTTGTTTGCATTACGCAAGCCACCCACCCTCTTCACTGTTGTGATACGCGAAAATCAGGACTTTTTTGTTACTTTGCCCCCCCCCGTAAAAATAACAAACTACTTCCCTGCCCAACATTAAGCAAAAAATACATCAGACCCCTGAAATAGTAGCAGCGTTTAGAGACTTCTACACTACGCTATATACTGCGCCACCCCCACCCCCACAGGATGATAAAATAACAAACTACTTGAGGTGGTTCTCTCTACCTTTCCTAACTTTGCAGACTAAATTGGGTTTGATATCTCCCATTTCTGGTTTGGAGCTACAGAATGAGCTTTCAAACCTGTAATCTGTGAAGTGCCCGGGTACTGACGGGCTTCCAGGCGAGTTTTATAAGCATTTCAAAGGGCAGTTGAAACCATTGCTACTTACGGTCTTCAATGCAATAATGCAAATTGAAGGGTTCCCTCCAACCTCATGGGAGCAGGCCATTATTTTGGTTATTCCGAAACAAGGGAAAAATCCCATGCTCTGTCCCTCTTATCAGCCTATCTCCTTCTTAAATATGGACTATAAGCTCTTCATGTCAATTCCTACCTAGCGCCGGCAGAAATTAATACCCAGCCTGATCCACTTAGACCAGACTGTCTTTATCCCCCAATCAACAGGCACAGGATAATTTTCAACTGACCTCTCATTTAATTGACCACCTAAATTTCACCCAGCTACCCTCCATTTTATTAAGTTTAGATGCTGAAAAGGCTTTTTATAAAGTCTCATGGCCTTTTCTTTGGGCAGTGCTTGATAAATTTGGTTTCCCCGACTCAATTTATCTACGTCATGTTTAAAATATATAATACACGAAAAGGATTTATCAAAGCAAATGGCCACACCTCCCCTTATTTTACATTGGGCAGAGGCACATGACAGGGATGTCCTATGTCACCCATCCTGTCCGCACTATACCTAGAGCCCTTAGCTCAGTGCATTAGGGAGAATCTGCATATAAGGGGGATTCTTATAGGTGGGGAGGAGCACAAGCTTGCCTTATATGCAGATGGCATTTTGCTTTATATCATGGAGCCAGAAACATCAATACCACACCTATTTCAGCATCTAGAAGAATTCTCAGATCTTTCAGGGTACACCCTAACTACCCAAGAAACTGAAGCCATTACCTCTAATTATAACCCCTCTCAGACTCTCAGAGATAAGTGCCCCTTGAGATGGGACCTCCTTACCATGAAATATTTGGGTATAAACTTATCATCTAATAATTTACAATTGTACCATTTGAGTTATCTCCCATTAATAAAACAAATACAAATAGATATTGAGAGATGGTCCGTGCTGCCGCTTCCCCTCCATTCAAGAATCCAGACTACTAAGATGAATCTTCTGCCTAGATTTCTTTTTTTGTTAAGATGTGTTCCCTGTATGATTCTCAAAGAAAGATTAGATGTCTGGCAGAGTATTCTGTTAAAATTAATTTGGTCAGGAAAATGTTCCAGAATTAGAAAACAAACTCTTATTCTCCCAAAGGAGGAAGGTGGATATGGGGTGCCTTGCTTGGAGGGATACTGGGTAGCAACACAAATAAGGGTTGCCCTCTTACTATTACACCCCAGATACTGGGCTAGCTGGAAAACATTTGACTTAGCCATTCCCTGCTCTCCCCCTTTGGTGATCCAGATCTTTGCGCAAACTGCTATAATAAATGGCTCTCTGCCTTTATTCACGGGTACTACTACTGCTGCTCTTGAGGGATGTAAATGAGGTTGTGTTAGAGGTGCCACTAAGGCATACCTTTGGAAGTATCAATGGTGGTCTCTTAGTTCATATCATGTAACGGCTCATAGGGTCCCTTGGTACAAATGTCAGGAGAGACAAGGATGCCAGGCACCTTGGCAACTGTTGAAGGGGGACCAGATTTTAACATTTGAAGAAGCATCGGGAAAAATTCCACTGGGCACAGGGAGACCTTTTATTTTATTACCAGCTTAGGGACTACATAATGAAGCAACTCCATAAATCCTTTCTAAATTCTCAGGATACCCTACAACCATTGGTATTTGAACAGATTTGGGGAATGGAGAAGGGGGAGAAAGCTATCTTCATACTTTATAAAAACTATCTCATTGACTTACGTTATTCAACAACATGTATTAAAGACAAATGGGAAAGGGATCTGGGAATAAACCTGAATAATGAGCATTGGTTGCGGTTAATAAGAAATACCTGGTATTCCTCTTCATCCCCGGGTTGGCATGAGTTTCTGTGGAAACTTAGAAGAAGATACTTTTGGGTACCTGAACAGATGGCCAAGTGGAACCCTGAGGTTGTGCCTAATTGTTGGAGGAAATGTGGTGCCTCTTCGGCTTCCCAAGCTCATATCTTCTGGCATTGCCCTCTGCTCCACCAATACTGGAACAATATACAACAACAACTACAAAAGATCTTTAACATTGTGGCCCCCCGGGACCGGAACATGTAATTCTCTGCCTATATTCTATGGAGGTAAGGGGCCGCAAGGTCAAATATCTCTGGAATATCTTAGTTGCTGCCACATGTAAGGCGATCTCCAGGAAGTGGTTATCCCCTTTCCCTCCTTCTGAGATTGAATGGAGGGAATTAGTTAACACTGTCAAAACCTTTGGAAAAATAACTTTCTCCCTTGCCTTAAGGACCCCTCAGTTCATAAATAGATGGACTAGGTGGGATTTACTTAGTTAAGAGGCTCTGATAGAGGAAGGGTATGGGAAATGAGCAGATACTGCCCTTTGGTAGACTGGCACCCTGTCTACTATTAATAGGTATATTGGACCCCAATACTTAAAAGTAGGCCTTGGGCGAGTCGAATACAGGCCTATTTCTTTTTTCTCAAACTCTCGGCTCTTTATGCTTCTTGAGTCTATCTAGACTCACTTCTGTACTAGCCCCCAGTTATCTCAAATCTTTCCCTTTATTTACCTACATAAGTTAAATATTAATTTGCTGTATTATGTAGCATATGTTATAGATCTTAAACTGTATTGTGTAAAGAGACTAATTCTGTTTCTGGTTAAAATTGTGTAATTGTTAAATTAAGGATAAACCTTTAGTGAATATAAGAACCACTGAGAGTAGCCCCCATGCTGGAAAACGGGTACCTTCAGGTATAAGGTTTCTTAATTACTGTGAATTTTACATAAATAAGTGCTAGAAATTGTTATGTAGCATTCTGAATATACTTTCAATAAAGATGAAGTATAAAAAAAGAAATGCTACAGCAACTCTTTGATGGAACAACTTAATGTGACTTGTACTGTAGTGTGATTATTTGGTTTTATTGAATCATAACCAGGATTAAAAGGAGGTGCAATATAAAATAAGTAATAACAGAAGGTCCTTTATGCATCCTTGCTTCTGTCTTATTAGTGCACTGCTATTAAAAAAATAAATAAATTAACATAAATAATTAAATAAATAAATAAATAAATAAATAAATAAATAAATAGGAGTCCCTGACAAAACTGGGGAACATATAAAACATGTACATTTCCTCTAAATGTTCACTTTATCTGTAATTCTCACCCATTTATTTATTACAAAGGAAAATTTCTTTGCCCCGTGCTCTTTGTTGTCCTCTGCAAGTTGCCTACAACTGCAAAGCCCAGCTTTTGAAACACTAATAATTGGTTATGATGTCACCAGCAGATGATAAAGAATTTAGCTGATGACACCATGTGGCGCATCGGAAGACTAGAGCGAAGACCATTCCGTTTGGCATGAATAATGAAAAACTGGGGAAGACTTGCAGACCATAGTTAAAGTATTTGTACTTTGTAGCAAAATATCATGTGCTTTTTAGGTTTTCCTTGTGGTTTCAAGGGAACATTATATATGTAGCAGAATTCAAAAGGACTCAGAGTGAAAAACAGAATAAAGGAACTGAAACCCACACCGTGCTCAGAGCTGATTGTGATGTTTTGCATGTAAATTAAAATGCTCTCTCTTTTTATGCTTTTTTTGCTGAATTAAAAAGCCATATGTCAGGTTTCAAGTAACTATAGATGTATTTTTTTTTTAAATGTGTTAGACTTTCCTCAGTTGTATAATAAATAGTATGGTAGCTTGGAGCCATGAATAAAAATTCTGTATTTCAAAAAGGAAAACATTACCCAGGAACATTCCGTATCAGTAATGGCTGGGCTGGAACATTAAAGGTATTTTTTTCCTTTAGATTCTGATGTCACAAAAGTGATACTACAATATTTGGATGTCAAAAGTTACCTACCACATATTGTAAATATTATTAGTACACAACTGTTAAAGAAATGCTCCCAAACTGACCTGGTGTTCTCCCTCTCTCTCCAAGGTGATTTACCTGTGTTGTCCTATAGATTACTTCATTTCCTATAGAAGACAAACTGCTGTTTTACCTATATCCAGTGCAAGTCTGTGGCAAGAATTTCACTGTGGATGGCTCCAAATCCCAGTGTAATAAAGGAATACCTGTGGATCTGGGAGCCCTGTTGAAGCAGTTTTTTTCATTTTTTTTAATTAATTAATACAAGTATATTGAGATAAAACAGTGCTGTTTAAACTTGTCAGGCTTTACAATGTGATAGTTTTCACAGAATGATTCCACTGGGCATAGTTGACTGACACAAGTATTGTAAGCAGGGGCTCTATAGGCACAACAGAACCAGCAGCACTTTACAGTATCTTTCAAATAACTTTACTGTAGTTTAGTTGCGCATCATAGCGACTGTAATTTATAAATTGGTGAACCCACTTTTGGATCTTATTTACATGTTTTTTATTGTCACTATGACTGAGACAGCTATAATTGTTTCTATCTTATTTTTATGTAAAAAAATCTAATAAAATATATTAAATGAAAACACAATCAGTGAAACTGCACTTACAGCCAAGCCTCTCAATTTCCGTGTTATCTGCTTCTCCTGTAATCATAATCAGTATTCTGTACGTACAGGTGATGATTTTGTTTCCCACCTCATATATCAGTCCTTCCCCTGCAGAAACTAATACCACCATTATGCTTCTCGGGGGGTGGGTGCTGAGAGGGAGGGGGTCGGGTGTTATGTATTTCAGTGGTCATGGACTACAGAAAAAGAAAAGTAGTACCTTGGAATGTTCCAGATATGAGACTGAGGAAGTGACTTTTGTCACTTCGTCATATTTTGAGTTCATAAGGAATGTGGGAGGGGCCAAAGTGCTTTTCTGTAGCAAGAGGTCTGCAAGACTGCACCCACTGCAGTCCTAAAAAGGTGAAAAAAAACTGTCCCTGCAAATGGGCAATTCATGTTTTTAGGACTAGTGACTGGTAGGACTGTGTGAATACCTTTTCCAGAATATTTGGACTAATACTCAATATCAACATATTTGGCACTTAGTATTTGTTATGTGTGGTGGGGGGAATGAAGAAAAGCCTTGTAAGGCTTTTTCACCCCTCCTGGCCAACATTAAAAACAAATATATCAATCCCTGGTGTCTAGTAGTCCCACCTGCCAGCTGATTGCTGGCCCAATATGAAGAATCCCCCCATCAAGATTTACACCCCGTCCCCCGTCCCATCCAGTGCATTCACAAATTTATTTAAAAAAAATAAAAATTTCCCTGGTGTCTAGTTGACCCCACTCCCACCCACCCAGGTGAAAGCACCACCCCACCCCGCCTCCACCCACAGCCTCGAAGCGGTTTCAGAACAGCCCTCCACTTACCTCCATGGCCAGCAGCCTGAGCTGTTAATGAATGAGCTCATGCTGGCACATGTTCATTCATTGAATGCTCATTCAGGCTGCCAGTCATGCAGGTAAGTGGAGGGCTGTGCTGGTGGCAGTTTTCATGTTTTTAAATTCAATTTCTGAGCACACTGGATGAGGGACGGGGTGTAGATCTCACCAAGGGGGACAGATTCTTCATATTGAGCTGGCTATCATTTGTAGGGAACCACTAGACACCAGGGATCATTGATCTTTGTTTTAATGTTGGCCAGGAGGGGGGAAATTACTTTAATTTTATTTTTAAATGACCCTCCTAGCCAAATAACGAGTATCACTCAAATAGTGGTCTATTTGATATTCAGTTTTGAATATTTGGACAGTCCACTATTCATGGTATATGGAAAACAATATTCAGCCCATGCACAGCCCTAGTGACTGGTTGCAGAAAACTAGACTGACTGTTAAATCCAAATATGTAGTGTTAAGACGTCCTTACTGTAATACTGTTGCAGAAACAAAAATGTTGCCTAAATTACATAAGACTGGTCTTAGTCTGATGTTGCCTTACAATATACTGTAGACTGGACTTTAAACTGGACTATCACTGCTCTCAGTAACCAAAAAAAAGATGGTTTCCAAGAGCAAAAAGAGTAATTTCGCTGAGGATTAAAAAAAAATGTACATAACTTAGGAGATTTACTTTAAAAAAGGTATTCTAATTGGTAAGCTGGGAGTGGATTTATGAAATAAAGATAAAAAAATAATGTTGCACTGAAATAACAAATAGAGTCAATGCTGTTAACAGGACAGCTGAGGAAATTAGAAAAGAACTGAAGAATTTACATAGAAGGGGGCCCTCATCAGCCATAATGTAAGTAATAAGTTAACGTTTATTTACAGAGTGCCCATTTCTAAAGGCTCAGGGTGCTGTACAAACTTCAAACTATTCACAAAAAAATAATTCAAAAGAAAATAAGGCTTATAACAAATATCACCCAGATAACAATATCAATTAAAATAATAGACTAAAATCAAATAACTAGCACATTAATAAATGCTGAGAAACAGGCAGTGAGTCAGGTGTCATTGACTATAAGTTGACAGAAATATAGAAACATAGACTTTGATGGCAAATAAGAATAGCTTGCCCCACGCAGTCTGCCCATTTCCCTAACTATTGGATAAGCTGCAGATCCTAGTTAACCAACAGCCTACTTCCTACTACCTACTACCAGAATTGCCTTATGTCTGTTCCATGCATTCTTGAAACCCCCCACTGTTTTTAACCCTGATAGTGTTCTTGAAGAGGTATAAATGTAGACCCCTTTTAATGGCCTCCAATGAGGGAGCCTTCCTTTAGTTTCTTGGAAGCGAGTTCTATAGGGCTGGGCCAGCTATGTCAAAGTCCCAGTCCACAGTTGATTTCAATTGTGCTGTGGAAATGCTAGGAAGCCCACTTTAGAGGGGCGGAGAGGGTGGTGGGTATGATGAGGAGTCAGGAAGTTACCCAGATAGTTAGGGCCCAGTCCATGTAGGGCTTTATAGGTCAGTAAACCAACCTTGAAGGTAATTCACCACCTCACTGGCAACCAGTGCAGATCACATGGGACATGGGTCATGACAGAACCTCAGAAGGCCTGTCACCAACCTGGCCAATGCATTATGCACCAGCTGCAGGTGACACATTATCTAATCTGACAATGCTGACAGCTGATCTTTATGACGGTCAGTCAGTCAGGAATATGTAATGACACTGATGTTGGCATCAAGTCCATCCTTAACTCTCAGGACACCACAACACAGACCGTTGTAGAAATTGATTGCATTGGACTAATTTCATCTGCTCCAGATCGTAAGTTGAAATAATGTCTTATTATCATAGTTATTTTTCATATTATTTATTTTATTTTTTTTGTTGGAATAAGTCTTTGTAAATATCATAGTGTATGGTGGAACGTCGTTGTTCACTGAAATCTAGCGCTCTCAAAATGTTGTTCTGCTGCACTAGTGACGTCCGTAGTGCAGCAGAACCAAAAAATGATGTCCGCAGGACAACAGAATGACTTTTTGTTCTGCTGCAGTGCAGACATCACACATGGTGTCCTTGAGCAGCAATCTGACAGTTAGTCTTATTTTAAAAAGAAAGATGTAGTAATTTTTTTTTGAGGCAGCAACGTTCCACTATACACTATACAGAACAGTGCATGCGTACCTTTTAACGGCCGGGTTATTCTTTCACCTCATTGGTACTATGACACCGATTACCTCTCGAGCTGCGCTCTCGAGGTAATCTGTCATCATAGTACCAACTCAGTGAAAGAATAGCCCTGTTGTTAACTGGTACTAATGCACTATCTTACATGTTTTACCACAGTAGTCACCGAATGATGAGGGCTTATTGTAAATGTATAATTTAGTGACTGTATACAGTAAATGTGCATTTTTATGCTGATAAAATTATTGAATTTATTTTATAACATACTGTCAAACCTCTTCATACACACTGTATTTACGGCATACCATGTAGTTCCCATATTTGGCATCTCGATGCATCACAGACTCAAACCTGTTGCTGAGATATTCTGTGACCTGTGAGGTGCAAGGTCTGAGTATCACAATTTTGAAAAATATTGTTTCTCATACCAATCCTGAATGTAAATGATTTCAACTTCTTACAATTCTTAAAGTGATTTTATAAGGTTTCACAGTTGACTTTTTTGCACTGCATGCCATTGCCGCCCATGCTTCAGACGTTGAAGCTACAATTTGTTTTGTAAAAAAATCTGTTACTGTCATTTTTTATGTCTTAGCAGTACTTCGTTTCTATCTGCCTTCCAATTTTCTGTGTGCAGTCACACCCCCCAGAATGACAGTATGCAAGGAAACTATAAATGTTTTATACACTGCAACAAGGAATTATGGGTATATTTTAATTTGGCTTAAATGTTTGTTACTCAGAAAGGCAGTCACTTATTTTGGTAGTGGTGAGTGCAGTATAGCACTTTATATGTAGAAATATTTATTTATTTAAAAGTTTCATCAGAGAAGACACACTGGGCACATGTTTTACCAGAAAAGATATACTGAGCAAATAAGCTCATTTCCAGATGTGTCCTGGGGTAGAGGGGAAAGGGGTACACAGTAGGCAAGAAAATACAAAATCACACATGCCCCCACAATGCAAAGCATCATGGGCTGCATATGCAAATCACCACAGAATGTTATGCTGGTCCAACTTTAAGCAGAATTGCATGGTGCCGAAAGGCCTCTCACACAGTTTGCAAAGGGTGCTAACAGAAGACACAGTAGGCACATATGTAGCAAGGCATTGTGGGTACAATAAGAAGTTGTTTTCCAATTTCTGTACTGTGAGATGTAGACTCATATTTCTGTAGTGGCTTCAACAATAAAAGCTCTCATATGTTTATTTTGAAAACAAGACAGTGTTCGTATAGAATCTAGCTGACAACATTTCTTTACTGAGAGATGTAGTCTCCTATTTCTGTAGTGACCACATATTTTTATGTCTATCTAATCAAAGTGCTGTCTATTTTGGTAGTGTTTACAGCAGTACAGTCTGAGAAAAATGTCTGGAAAATGTTTTTGTGATGCAGGTAGGCCAAAAAGATAATTTATCAGTGTGTGTTGATGTTTGACTTTTACTAACTGCTGGTGAAATAACAGGTCTGAAGTGACAGCTCCTGTCAGAATGTGGGAGCATGGTGATATGTTTCTATGTTTATGTTATAGGTCCTGAAAGACTGTAAGTAGTTCAAGAGTGTAATTATGGGTCAGAATGCTATTCTTTTTATTTGGTGTCAGGCTTATGCCAGGAGTCCAAAACTGTGAAAGAAAAAGGATGCCTGCAATACCAAGACTGATCAATAGAGGTCTCTGTCTCAAAACTTCGTTTCCCTTGCATGATGTCATGGTTAGGGGTTGTAGTACTGAGAAAAAAATGGTAGGGTTATGCAAATAAAGTAGAGCACAGAAATAAAAACATTTTGTCAGGGAAAACAGCACTTTTTGGCAGTTTGAATGGTAGGAGATTGATTTACAACTCCTACAGGTTACTACTCCCGTTTGTTAAGGCAAACCTTAGAACATTACTTTAAACAAATTACCAAGGTATTTTAACTTTTACTTTGCTTTGTTTAATGGTTAGTAGGAAATCCAATAATGTTTGGGGGAGTGGAGGGTTACCATAAACACCTCTCTATGGTCTTATATATGTGGGCTGCATCTTGTGCAGATGTGATGCTTCTGCAGCATACATTTCATGACATTATTCCCATTTTACAGTATTGCTTATATCAGCAGAAGCAGACTGCCAGAATTCATTAAATAGGATACACAGTGTTCCTTACCAGAAGAAAACCAGCAGTCTTGCTGCTAAGTCTTCTGCACAGTACCCACTTCTAAATCTGGTAGCATTGTACATACCATAGCTAGCTACAAGACTTCTATACTGAGAGATGTTGGCTCCTATTTCTTCAGTGAGCACAGAAAATAAAAGCCTGTATACTAATTTACATAGTGAGGCATTGTGGGTACAATAGAGTACACCCCTACAGGTCACATCTCCCATTTTCTATGGCAAACCTCAATAAATCACTTTAAAATGATCTTTTTACCAGGGCTAGCACAGCCATCCCTAGTAGGAATTAATGCAGATAAGGTCTCTATGAAATCTAAATTATTGTAAAGCAGACACTGACCAACAGCAGGGAAGTTACCAGCGTTGCATTACTAGCAGCAATACAACTTCCTAATAGGCAAACACCCCAAATGACATCAACAGCCTGGACACATGCTCATCCAGCATCCAGCATCCAGCATCCAGCATCCAGCATCCAGCATCCAGCATCCAGCATCCAGCATCCAGCATCCATGGGGAAATGGGACACAACAAAAATACACTAAAATGCAATAAAACAGCAAAAAAATGAGAATGACAGATTTTTTAGAATACAAATTGCAGCTTCAACATTTGAAGCATGCCTGTCAATGGCATGCCACGTGTAACAAGCATTTGGGGAACATTCAACATTTATTTAACATCAATGTGCTACTCTCCCTGACTTATGCACAGGCTATAACATTAAATTTAAACTATTATTGTGCATTATTAGCATTGAGCATGACACAATCACAATCAAACAACTTTCTGATTCTTGCAACAGGCACAGTGCAAGGAATGAGAAGTCTTTACAGATCTCAGCAATGTGACTGTCTCCATAGCTTATATATTGAAGAAAGAGGATAGCACCCCAAATGACATCACCAGGGCAGAGATATGCCAATTACTACAGGGAACAGAACATCTCAGCATCTAGCAGTGTTGTTAAAACACACCACACAATAAATAGCAATACATGGTGTGAAGTGGTAGATTTTCATATAAAACACTAGGCAGACACTGTTGTATAACAATATTTAATGAATGATGCTGACAGTTTCATTTCTGTATTTCACTGCATATTATCTTTACTAGGAACAAATACAAGTCCCTTCTGGAGTATTTGTTTTTGGTTAGGAGTTAATGGGGTGTCAGAGATATTAACAACAATGTACTTTATTGATTCATTGACTTCCCTCTCTGAGTGCCTTGCTTTGTAATTGTCTTTCTTCACCCCTCGACAGGTGTGGGTGTGTTTCTTTGACTGTTCTGCTACAATCCCTGCCTCAATCCCCTCTGAGCTCTCTTAGTCAGCTCTCTGAACTATACTTGACACTTGCTGCATCTTGAGGGTTGTAAATCAGTCTCCTCTGCTCCTCCTCTACAAAAGTCTCCTCATTAGTGTCCGAGTCACTGATTGAAGTAGAATAGAATGGGGATCCTCTGTGATTCTTCAGGATGGAACGCGGTGCCTGGGAAGCTTGAGGGTGGGACTGTGGTGGGTGATCATGGTTCTGACTGCAGCTATGTCCATGGTGCTGGTTATTTCCGCCCCTTTATTCCAGGTAAACAGTCTGTCCTGATAGTAGTTCTGGCGGTCCCACTCAATTTCTTTTTTGAGTTTACATTGTTTTATTTTGTCATCGTCTCTCTGTATAGTGTCTATCAATTTGTTCTCATAGCTCACAAAGTCGGGATTATCTCTGAATTTCAAAACCTCTACTTCCTTATTTTTAATATCCTGAATAACCTCTAGTTGCTGCTTAAGATAGTCCTTAGTCACTGATCTCGTAAGTCCATTAGAGCCTGGCTGGAGTATCTGTTTCCAATCAATCATGAATTCATCCTGGTCAATACCATAGCCAGGAGTTCTTGTGACCCTCAGGCCCCTGGGTGATCTTTTCACTTTGAGGCAAGCTTCCAAAGTTATTCACCCCCAGCAGTGGTGTTTGCCTTTCGGAAAGGCTTATTCCTCTGTGCAAAGGTTACATAAGTATCTGCAACTCACAATCATCTGCAGGTGCTGTATTAGCCCTTTGTGCTTCAGTATTAGCTCACGTAGGTTGTTCTGAAAATAGTTCAGCCTTGTCCACAGCAAAAAACATACTGGCTGACAGGCAACCTGAGGGATCCCCTAAATGTACACTTGTACAGGTTGTTTGTGACATACTGTACCTTATACAGGGAGATGCCATATCTGGAATCCAGCAGGATTAGGTTCAAATAAGACCACGCCACAAGCTCTTGATCCACATCTCCAAATCCAAATCCAAGGACGTGCTGCTTACAGGGCCAGTACAACATAAAGAAAATCACACACAGACTGCAGGGAGCAAGAAAAAACCTGAAGTCCGCAGAACACAATCTCTGCAGACACTGCACTGTGCACCCAGTGTAAACACATAAGGAAAAAGCAGCCATCACCAACACCACTAGTTCAGTATGCAAAAAGGCTTTATTTATGCAAAATAATAATAACCACCGACACATTGGAAGCACAACCTATATAAAATAATTAGTTGTTTGTGGTGACTTGGGCTGAACCTTCACCAGGCAGAGAAACAATTAATATCTGAATAATATGCAAACTATGACTCTCCAATGCATGATGGATGAAATCCTAGGATCCTTCGTGACCTATGAAAGAAATATACAGTCCATTCCACTTGTGTGCCTTTTGGATGTAAGCACATTTAGGACATGTGCACAGATATGTAAGGTCCCGATTCCCCTCCTATCTTTCCCATTCATTTTCGTCCGCTTGTGTGCACACCGATTTTCATTTGTGTGCCTTTTTTTGTGTGTTTCTGGAATTTCTTGAGCTAATATTGCCAACTTAATGAGCGGTTAATGAGCGGTTAGCTGTCAAACAAGGTGTTAAGCAGGTGCTAAAAGGTGTTCCTACGAAAGTCTTTACACTAATCCTAACACAAATGCTGTTTAAGAATTCCTGGCTTAAAATTTGTCTCAGCAAGCAGAAAAGCTCCTGTTGTAGACATTTCTGGTTGGCCGTATCATACGGCAGAAGGATGCTATACTAAGTCATTGCAGCAATGGATGTCCCACAACAGGATAAACTAAAATGAGAATGGGACTGAAAGGACAGCAGGGTAGAAGATACCCTCCATTGCTGGCTTGCTGCAGCATTGGGCTAGCCGAGGGACCTGGAGACTGGGTAAAAAGTTACCTGGCACAACATTCTGAAACTGTAAAAATCTCTGAGGTTCTCACTGACTCCAAACTGGTCCTCTCTGGTGTCCCCCAGGGCTCAATTTTAGGTCCTTTCCTCTTCAGCCTATTTCTAAACTTGCTTCCCAAATCCTGCCCTGAAAAAATTATACTCTATGCTGATGACGCTGTAATTCTCTCCTCCCATAAGGATCCAAATCCACTATGAAAGAGCTTGCAGCTTGCTTTCTCGTGTGTTGAAAAGTGGTTCCTTGAGCACAAACTGGTCCTAAATAAAAAAAAAAAAGTCATGCTTTTCGCCAGTCATCAAAACAGAAATAGGCATACTCCACTCGTCATAAAAACTTCTCTTGGAAATACACTAGAACAAGTGAACACCTTCAAATACCTTGGTATCACTTTTGACGAATGTCTTACTTTTGCAGCCCATATCGATAACACTGCAAAAACAGTGCACCAACGCATTGGAATTTTGTACCAGAACCGTCAATTTTTCAACCAAGCTACCTTGAGGATTGCTGTTCAAAGCTCCATCATCTCAATCATAGACAATGGTCTAATTGTCTATGGCTCAGCTACTACCACTGCACTAAAGCGCATCTCAACAGCACTAAACAAAACCTGTCGACTCCTCACTGGAGCATAGAGACGGACCCACACTTGTGACCTCTACATGGAAACTGGTTGGTTGCATCTTTCCAATCACCTTATGTATCTCACCTTCGTGATGGCAAAAAAAATCAATCTTGGGACTCACTCCTCCATGTATCCGGGACCTGCTCTGCCTGAACAATGGCACTCATACCACCAGAAGATCTGACCACCAACCTTTCCTTGTCCCTTGATGCCGGACTGCTCAGGGACAAAGATATTTTACATACCATGCCCCTACCTGGTACAATGCCCTTAACCTGCCCTCCCTATCGTCTACGACATTGGGAGCTTTCAAATCCATACTTTATGCTCACCTCACAGCCTCCAGCTCCCGTGACTGCTTTGACTAAAGTCTTATCCCTCTGAGTGCACTTACATTTGTTTCACTCAACCACCATGGTGTCCTCTTTGACAAAGACAACCTGAGTACCACTAACCTGGTTCTGTCTGCTCCTAAACTTCTTATTTCTCCATCTCTTTCCTCTCAAGCTCTCCAATCCTTATTCCTTGCCCTTGACACTGCCTCTGAGTTCCTTTTTCTTTTCTGTACATAAATGTTACTGTTTAAGTTGTGGCCTTGTTAAACGGCTTACTGATTGTTTGTAACACTGTCTACTATGTTTTTGTACTAAATGATGTGGAACCTTTGTAAAAGAGCCTTGGCTCAAAGGTATTAATTCATAGAACAATAAACTTCAAACTTCAAACAGAAGCATTCCAGTATCGGGGCATGTCCTGCTAGAGAAAGCTACAAGCTCTGATGGTGTCCGTTTGCTCTGAAAACTTTGTAAGTTTTCCTGCAGTCTTTATCATCTCAGTGTCTAAAATTGTGACAGACATGTTCCAGTACTGCATGTCCATTTTTTTTCTCATTTTGGTTATGTGCATTTTTGGTTGTTCCTCGTTCCATTCCCCTAGCATGTGCACACAACCGAAATTGACTGTATTTGTATTTTATTATTGTAGTTTGGGGATTATTAGAGATGGATACAAGTTGTAAGGTTATTATTTTGACCTAAAATATGAGTTAAGACTTTTCAATGCATTGTCAGTTTAATAGCAGCCCATTTTAATGATTGTTACACTGGTATGCAGCATCCTCCTGACGATGCAGCAATCCTGCAAAACCGGTCACGGTTGTGCTCCCAGACTGTGGACAGTTATTATTATTTTGCACAAAGAAAGTCTTTTTTCTCAATGAACTAGAGGTGCTAGTGATTGCTGAGTTTTTCTTATATGTTTACAAAGGACACACTGTGTGGTTTGAGCTGGAATAGTGTTCTGCAAAGCTTAAGCCATGGAGACCTACAGTCGATGGTACCTCAAGATGTGACATTTAAGACTTCAGCTGCGAGAGAGTGTAGCCCTAAGCCTACAGGGGTTCCTTTAGCTGAGCAAACTATTGGTGAGTGAGAATGAATAGTATTTCCCAAATACTATGAATAAAAGGCTGTTTATTATTCAAGAAGAACAATTAATAATTGCCACTTTTCAGGGCTATTCTGCATTTTGCAGTTCAGAGGGAGTTCAAGATTTTCCAAGACTTTCTGTCTAATCAGAGGCCACTTTGGAAGCTCACTGAAGGCAGGTCATATGAACCAGCACTTTCAGAAGATGAAAGCAGGAGAGAAAAACAACTGAACTGCTGCGGAGAAATAATCAGCTTCCATCCACTTGTTAAAATTAGACAAAAATCTGAAATAGTGACAGTTTTTGTTCCCTCTGTGAATTCTGTGATAGAGAGAGTCAATTTTGTACACTGGAAGGCAAAAATTAAACTTTCAAGAAAGGGAAAATATAAGGGCTGTTTACTGACAGAGACAGATAGGGCCCCACTGCAAGAGCACACACACACACACCCTGTATGTGTGTACTGTATACTAAAAATAAACCAGATCTAAAACTACAGTGTTCTGTTTTAAATATTAAACAGCTTAAGGGAGTAAGGAAGGTTTTGTAGGAGTTTATTTTGATGAAAAACTATGTTTTTTATACCCTAGTTGTCTGAAACAAAGAACTAGGCAAGTAGTTTGACTGAAGTGCAAATAGTTGTTAGGAATCTTTTTTCTGTTTTTGGTAGTGGCTTCCTGCCTAAGGAAAAATCAAATTTTTTTTCTGAGAATTCAGTCAGGCTTGACTACAATGAGTGAGACTTGTCAGCTCAACTTTGCTGTAATGACTTGAGTGACTATTTTATAATAACTATAATTTAAATTATGACTGGAACAAAAACGGAGCACCTCTGCGTTGAGGCGCTGGCAATCCTCCAAAAGCCAGGCAGACCTCCCCCAATGAAACAGGACAGCTTCACTTGAAAACATTTGCAGAGGGACTGAACAGCAGCACAAGAAGCTGCTCACTCAGAGATTTAAGCTGCTCACTTGGAGATTTGATTTTTGGCCCACCCGCCCCATTCCCTCCTCTCATTAAATGCCCAGTAACCCTGTCTACCTTCTGTCCAGGGCCAATCGGGTTTGGTGATGGGTTACCAAAGAGCTAAGGGTCACAGCACTGGAACCAACCTACCTTAGTATTTGATAACAGATGTCACCCTAACTTAATAAGTTTAGCTGCCTGATGTTGCTAGAATCTGTCTGCCAGTAGAATTGCATGAGCACCTTAAAAAGGGAACTGTTTGATCTATAACTGACTATAAGTAGATAGTGCATAGTATCATGAACTAGAACTTATATCCCAATCCTGTTGTATATGACTTGCTCTGATTTAATGTGAGAAGTAGAAGCCCAGTTGCTAGTTAAATATGCTTATGTGTCTGAAACTGCTTGAATCTTTTCTGCCAGTAGAATTTCACATTCACCTTAAATGAGAACTGTTTTGATTCTGTAACAGGCGAGAGGTAGATAGTGCTCAGTATTAAGAACTAGTACAAACATCCTATTCCAATGGTGTATATGACCTGCTCTGATTTAACATGGGAAGTAGAAGCCCGGCTACCAGTTATATTGTAGTTATCATTGTTACTGTTGCCATACATGAACAATACCTATTAGGGACAGAAAGTGTATACCTAACAGGGACAGAAAGTGTATAGCCAACAAGCCAGGTTCATTAATTCTCGGCCCATCTAGTCGCGGTGAGATAAGACAGCCAACTGAGGCTACCCACAATTCTAGCCCCAGTAACCCTAGTGTCCCCATTATACAAAGACATGGCAATGAAGCCCCATCACTACCTGCCCAACAGAGGACTTCTCCTGGCCATTATGTACAGTATATCCTGTCCTTCCTCTGGGTGGATGGGCTCATTAGCGCAGGTGACTCAAACCTTCACAAACCCCAGCAGCCCAACACCCTGCCATACTCCTGTGACCACACCCCCTACCAAGACAGCTTCCAATCCTTACTGGTGGCCTCAGAACTCACTAAAAAAGGTGCCTGGTACTCAATCACTCACTATGTAAGGAGGTCATGCTCCAGAGGATAATTCTCATTACTCAATCCAACCTCACTTTGCCTCTTCAGAGCCCTCCAGCTCCTGGCAGGAGATATTCAACTGAACCAAGGTCCTGCTACTGGAAATCTCCTGATAGCCTCCCTGCAAGATCCTCAGTGGTTATCCTCAAAGGGCTGCAGATCATGCACATGAACACGTGTAGTCTGCAACCTAAGATGCAGGAAGTTCAAGCCTGGCTGGATCTTTACAATCCAGATGTCCTGGCTGTGTCAGAGACCTGGCTCAAACCCCACATCCTCCCACATGAGGTCACTGCCCTGGGTACCACTCCTACTGGAAAGACAGGACCAACAAAAGAGGGGGAGGGGTACTCATTTATGTAAAAGACACCTTGAATTCAGCCGAGGTCATCCTGCAACACAACACCAGATCTGACAGTGAGTCAATCTTCATACACATCACCTTGCACTCCTGTAAGCACCTCACCATAGGGTGCCTATACAACCCTCCCAAGAATGCCCTTCAATCCCTGGAGGCAATCCTTCAGGACACAGTTAAACACGTCGCCACTGAACTCCTCATCCTGGGAGACTTCAAACTGAACTGGGCTCAGGACTCCACCCAGTCCCTAGCAGGCCTGATACAAGATGAAAACCTTGCATAGGTAATCCCTGAACCCACCAGACTGAACCACAAAACAGGGAATCACTCTACCCTCAAGTGGGCACTAGTGACTAACCCCTGCAATATCTTGTCTGCAGGCATCCTGGCTTATGCACTGAGTGATCATTCTCCTATCTTTTGTATCTGGAAGAATAGGATGCCCAGGATGCCACCACATATTCTGGCCATCCAGGATTACACCCACTACACACCCAAACAATTCACCGAGCATCTAAGCAACCTAGCTTAGAGTCCGATCAAATGACTCCCTACTCTGGATGAGGCCATGGCCTTCTTCCAGAGAATGTTAAATATGGCAACTAACCTCCTTGCCCCATGAAAAAACTTTGTGCCAAGGGCAGCTGCTACAGATGGATAACCCCTCCTCTAAAGGCCCTCATGATGTACCGCGACAAGGCTTGGCAAAGGTTCAAGCACTCCTCCCTACAAGTTGACCTCGTGACATACAAAACCCTCAGGAACAAATGCAAACTGGCCATAAAAAAAAGCTAAAAAAGAGTACTTCTAGTGCCTTCAGAAAAATAACCTAGGGAACCCCAGACTTTTCTGGGCACACATCAATGAATTGGTGAAGGGGAATGGCAAGTCTGAACCTGGCCCCATTGAGGTCAATGGACAACTAATTCACGAAGGGCCCTTTAATTGTCACCTCCTTAAACTACCACTTCACTAACCTAGACCCGCACAAGACTGGCTTACCCCCTCCTCACCACAGACGCCAACACAAGGGTTCCCCCCAATCTCGACCGCCCATCCTTTCATCTATGGCTAGTCAAGCCTAAGGAGATCCTATCACAACTTAAAACTCTAAAAACCAATGGTTTGGGGGAACCCGAGGGGATTCACTCCAAGCTGCTGAAGGATGGTGCCCTGGCCCTGACCAGACCCCTATCCTGGCTCATCAACTGCTCCATGAAGGAGGGCACAGTCCCTACACAGTGAAAACAGGCCCATGTGGTCCCAATCCACAAGGGCAGCCAGTGGGAGTCTACTGGCAACTATAGGTCAATCTCCCTACTCTGCATCCTGTCAAAAATCCAGGAAAAGCTGATCTATGGACAACTCTGCAACTACTTGGAGGTCCATAAAATTTTGGCACCCTCCCAACACGGCTTCAGAACCAGACATGGGACAGACACAGCACTGACCAAATTTGCAACAGACATACTCCGAGACATGGACAAGGGTACTCCTACTGGTGCGGTCTTCGTAGACCTTTACAAGGCCTTCAATCTGGTTCATCACAATCTCCTACTCACTAAGCTGAGCAACATAGGCCTGGACTGCCACGCTCTAAAGTGGTTCAAGAGTTACCTTACCGGCCGCACACAGAGGGTAAAGTGGAAGGAAGCCATATCTGGCCCACTTCCACTAAAAGAGGGGGTACCTCAAGGGTCAATACTCAGCCCCCTCCTCTTCTCCCTGTTCACTAATGAACTATCAGACCACTGTGGTGGGAGCTCTGTCATCCAGTATGCAGATGACGCAGTCATCTACCGGTCCACAGCCAATCTGGGAGGTCTTAGCTCCATACTCCAAGATGACCTCCAGGCACTGGAGCACTGGTTCACTGAGAACAGAATGGTTCTCAGTATGTCCAAAACTAAGGCAATGCTGTTTGGCCCTAGATCCCTTGGTCAGGACAGAACACAGCACCTACAACTCACCACTACATCTAGCAATAGCCTACAAGTAGTGCCTTCCCTGAAATAACTTGGCCTAACCCTGGACCAGGGTCTCACCCTGAAGAACCAAGTGAATTCAGTCACCAAAACCTTACATGGGAAATTAGGCATCCTTTACTGACTCAAGGACCAGCTTTTATCCGAAGCTAGAATCTCAATCACCACCAGTGTCCTCCTCCTGACACTCACATACGCCTCCCGAGTCGTGCAAGGGTTGGGAAAACTGGAGAAATACAGACTTCAGGTGCTTTACAACAAGATGGCTCACTTCACATCCAAGGCCAGCCCTAGGGATCACCACTGTGACTCCTTATCGTTCCTAAACTGGCCCTCACTGGATGCGTGCATCCAGTACCCCCTGCTCTGCCTAGCATACAATTTAGTCGGCCCTACCCCTCCAGCCTCTCTGGCCTTGTTGCTCTAAAGGCCAATCACTGACACCTCCGCACAACTGGCCGAACTCTCATAGATGTTCCCAGGGTCAGAACCAAGGTGGGCAGTATGTCATTTGCCCTCACCCCTCCCACACTGTTGAACCAGCTCCAGCCTGGGATGCAGGAAGACCCTGCTATCAAAAACTTCTGCACTAGGCTTAAGACCCACCTAGTGGTCACCAGTTCCTGCCACTGCACTGGCTCCTGATAGGAACCCAGAGATAAATGACTAACCAGATTGCTATCCTCCACCACTGTCCTAACTATATGTCAAACTGTTACTAATCGCACAATGTTATCACTGTTGAACAACTTACTTATTCCATTTGCACTACTATACTGATGCTCTGAAATCTTAACTATGTTGTTGTGATTCCTGTTAACCCAAACTAACACTGTATTTGCTTCTTGTCTTATGTAATTCCTGGGTCGCCCCTGAAAAAGGGACCTCTGGGGATCAGTGGGCTAACCCAGTCACCAAAGTTTAATAAATAAATAAATTTAATGAAAGAGACTTGTCATCTCATCATTGTTGAAGTGGCTTGATTGGCTTTGTTTTATAATAAATATAATTAAGATTTCATTTCAGAAATCTACCTGTGAGGACCATGTGCTTGGGTCCCCTTCACAGCTACCCATGCAACTGCAAGTGCACTTTAGCTTGTAGGGTTGGGTTGAACTACTCACTGACTCCCATCACTTCAATGAGGTACTTTTTTGTTCTGTGTGTGTGCATGGCTGACCACTCAAGGCATTTTATGAAGTGTGTGGCTGTGTGCCAAAGAAGAAATTGATTTTCCTTTTCTGTGAATTTAGTCAGGCTTGAATATAGTGAGTGATACTTGTCAGCTCAGCATTGCTACAGTGACTTGAGTAACTTCATTTCATAATAATTATTATTTAAATTTAATATCAATGCTGGCAACTTCTATTGACATCACCAGTGGGACCAGCCATTTGAGCTGGAGCTCCACCCTCCACCCATCCAGAATCAATTAAAATCCATACACATTATAAAGGAGAAGCCTTCTAAATTTACCTGACAGAAAGAAGGAAGATGGGAGTCAAACAAACAAAAGCAGAATTTGCTGTCCTATTGATTCAAGCTGACCAGACTGAGCACAAAGCACAGAAACCCAAGTAAGTCAGCATCCAGGGCCTTGGATGGGACCCTATATTTGGGCATGAAAGAGGAGGACCACAGACCAGCCACAAAGACCCCTGAAAGCCACCAATGCAAACATCATGAGGAGGCTGAATAGAATCAGTGTAAATGTAGCCAACATAAAAAGGGACTTTAAAAAGTTGGAAGACCACACAGCACATGTGGAGGACACGATAAATGAGATCCATGAGGAGGCAGCCTGCACAAGCCATACTGTACTGTTCCTCTGCCAGAGGGACCCGGAGTTAACCAAGGGGTGGAGAAAATGCAGAGGTCAGAGCCTGGAGGAACAATACCAGATTGTTTGGCTTTCCAGAAGTGGCAGAGGGGCCTGACCTAATTTCCTCCTGCAGATGTAGTTCTAGACAGAGCTGTGTCTTGAGGCCGATTATGCCATTCAAATTGAATATTCCCACAGGGCCATACCATGACCAAAAGCTGACACTCCTCTGCACTATAGTAGTATTCCTCTGCTTCCCTGTGGAAGAATATCTGCTCAGAAAAGTGTGGTAGACTTGGAATCTTAATTTCAAAGGCAAAAGAATTTACATCAATCAAAACTGCCCTGGGGGTCACCTACAGAAATGAAAACCATGCGTACCATAATTAAACAACTGAAAGAAAAAACAATTAAGGTACAGATGAGATATCCAGTCAAGTTAGTCCTGCATTTTTGCAGTCGAGGACCAAGTTACTGTATATAATAACCATTCACAAGCTAACAAAGCACTAATGAAGACTGGAATCCTGCTGATGGAGCTGCCAGTGACACTTATGAAAGGGACCTGCAAATGACTGGGGATTGCAGGCAGCCACAAAGACCAGCAGAATCTACAAAATAATGAGCCATCCAAGTATCTAATGCCAGACTTACATCAGATTCATCACCACCTTTAAAAGGAGTAAGAACTGAAAGGAGAGACATTCCTTTTTGTTTGCTTTTCCATGCTCCGAAGAGATGGATCAGTACTTGAATGCTTGGGCCAGGTCATAGCCTGTTTTCCCACTGTCATTGTGACATTGAAACGTTAGTGCATATTCTCTGAAAGGGGGAACTGACTGCAGTAAGAGAGAGGGAAATATCTCTAGGTTGAAAAATGATGTCTTCTTAAGAGTAGTGAAGGTAGGGTTCAAATGAACTATTAAAACTCACAGCTTAGTGAAACATTGTAACGTATGAAGTGAAACATGCAGAACACACAAAGTGCCAAAAAGTGCAGATTCCTATAAATGCATCACAATATATATATATATATATATATATATATATATATGTATAACTCACTATCCCCAAATGAATTTATAGATAAATAAATACACCCCATAAATATATGAATACATATGCAAATAGTCCAATAATGATTATAAATCAATTATAAGCAGAACAAGATAGAATGAAAGAAATCATTTACACTGTATCTTTAAGCTGTCTGTTTTCTATAGTGCCTTTCAACCCTACGTCCACTACTCTGAAAAATGCACCATTGAAATGTCAGTACATGGGTCAGGTGTTCAGTAGGTGTGCACAGGTTGTGATGGCCGGTCGGCAGATTCCTTTGAAGCACTTTGCACTTTGGATTTTATGGTTTACTGCATTTCGACTGCGCTAGCAAGTACAACGTATTCCTTGCCACTCTGAGTTATGGTACCTGTTTTTCTGTTTTTCTGCTGTCTACATTCAAATAAACTGACAAGTAAGTTGAGATTTTGAAGTGGTTGTGTCCATTTTTATGACTGTGACAATTACACTGGGTTACTGGAGTTCTGCTCCCCTCCACACACACTGTCATCTTTGTGTTTTATGTAATTATCACCCATATAAGTTCACCCTGAGCTTGTCTTCTGATATAAAAAAAAAGAGCCACTGCATTCTTTGTTCTGTAACTTTGTTAATAGCTGCGCTCTTGCTGTCTTGGAGAAGTTAGGAATGGTGGTGGGGTATTGCAATTGTCAATAGATGGATGTGTGCCTGTGTGTGTGTGCATGCTTGTGTGTTTGTGTGTGTGTGTGTGTGTTTGAATTTGTGTGTTGCACTCTGCTTCACCTTATTAGTGGTTGATCTTTGGCAGGTTCTACTGCTGACTGATGGAGTCTTACGTGTTGATGTGTGCATGTGTTTGTGTGCAAGTTATGTGTACAGCTATCAAAGAATGCAGCATTTGTTTATTTTTGAAAGTTTAGTAGTTGGGAGAGTTGAGGTTCTACTCTACTGTCAATAGGAGACTTCTGGAATTTGTTGTAAATATTTGGCACAATTCATTGAACTTGGTTTATATTATAGAAACATGGCCTATATCGGTTGAAGATGTCTGAAGTGCCTTCCAATCTACATTTACAACTCTAGTAAATCACGAGACATTTGGCCCATACAGAGTTCTAACAAACTACTATATATCCATTCTCATGTTCACCACTCTACTGCTACCATCCTAAGCAATCGCTAAACACTTCGTTCTACATGAGGCATGATTGAAACCATTAGTGGAGTTGATGCTCTGTACATCAGCTGGCAGACTGTTCTACAGATCAACCACCCATTTTATGAAATAAACCTAATGTCCCTTTTGAACCTCACTGCTGACAAATGGGGACTTCCGTGGCACTGCTGTCTGCAAAGTTTTGTCCATAGCACTTTGTTATTGCAGTTTTGTGTGTATGCATGCATATGCATGTGCGTGCATATGTGTGTGTATGTGTAAAGTTGAGTTGGTACTCCTTTTGTTATGATCTACACTATAAGTTGATGACAATTTATTTTCTTTGATTTTTATACCCATTCTAAATAGGATTGTTATAACATATAAGGAATAAATATATGGGTGACCATACACACCAAGCCTGTGTTTCCAAAAAGGGTAGAGACAACAGCATATGGACCTTGAGATGGAAGCTCAAGAGGTCCATGCTGTTGTCTCAGCCCTGTCATGGAAACACAAGGTGAACTGTGTATGGTCACCCATATTTTATTTTTTATACAATATTGTTTTGTAGAGGGAAGTAGTGAGCAGGAGCTGTGAGTAGTGTGAAGTGCCAGTACAGAGAGAGAGAGAGAGAGAGAGAGAGAGAGAGAGAGAGAGTCAGTTGTGGCAGCCAAAGTGGTTGAGGGTCAGGGCAGAGCCACAAGGTAGCAATAACTGAAATGTGCAGTCTGGCTGAGGCATGGCTTCAGTGCTGCAGCAGCACTTTCATTTTTTCTTTTACATGATCAGGAACTGGAGTTGCTGTTTATAGAATGCTGTGTATAAGTAAGATTAGTAATTGATGTGCAGTTTTTACCCTGGTGAGAATGTGAAGGCAGAATTAATGTATGTGTTTTGGTGAAACTGTCATTGAAGTGTACGATGTGAACTGTGGTGTGAGGGTTTTTCATAGGGCAACTCCACACTTGTTCACTGTTATAACCAGCTGGTTATAATAACAAATTATAACTGGGTTTCCTGTTTTAAAGACAGAGCCCCATTATTACAGATAAAATAATAGATAGGGGATTGTGTATTACAAGGCTATAACTGCATCGAGAGGTTCAGATGTCCCCAGAACCTCAAGATAGCATTATAACTGAGAAGAAGTGTGCCCAGAAGTCATGAACAAGAGGTCCCAAAATCCTAACAAAGCTTGGGGGGTCTGAGGGCATGTTCCCCCAGGACATTTCTGAAAACAATCACTTTAAATGGTGCATTTTCCTGCATTTCACAGTTAGGCAAGATACATTACAGTTCAAAGCACAAACAGGTGTGCACAGTTGAAATGGAGCCTGGTGCTCTGTGGGGAGTAGTTGCTAGCCCCTGTAAATCCAAAGAGAAAATGTTGAAGGTAGCAGAGTACTCACCAATCTACCACAAAAAGAAATGCAGACGTAAATTTTTTTTTATTAATTTCAAAGGTTTCACCAGGAGAGATATTCTAAGCCATAAACAACTAATTTCCAGAAGCATCCAGAGGGAGAGGGTAGAGGGAGAAATATATATCTATACAGCATAAAAATATTTACAGATAATGTACACTCATATTAAGGCACATTTTTTATACAATATACCATAAATTAATATTGAGTACTATACATTGAATGTACAAAATCATATACATAGGGATTATTTTACAGAAAACACAGCAACAGCAGCATGTAACATTTGCCTACAAGAGCAGGGGATGAACCAGGTTAGTGCAAGTGGCTAAGGGTAGTCTAGCAAAGGGCGAAGAGTAGAGAGGGGGAGAAAAGAGAAGGTAGATCATAGGAAGGAGACAAGAGAGATCCAGAATTAGGGTGGGTAGGTAGAGGAGGTAGAGGAATGGGGGGAGGGAGGAGGTGGAGGGGGAGATATGTAGTATGAAAGTCAGAGAGGTGGGGGAGAAATGGGGGTTGGAGAGCCAGGAAGAGGAAGGTATGGTGGCTTTTACACGGGTGGAGTCAGAGGCAGTGGCAGTAGGGGGCAAAGAAATTGTGTATAAGACTGGAGAAGCAGCGGATGAAGGTAGCAGAATGAATAGGGCCAGGGAGGGAGTTCCAGAGTTTTGGAAAGCAGAAAGAGAAAGCAGCTTGCCCAGTCAAGGTCCGTCTGGATGGGAGAGTTAGAGAGTGGTGCTTAGAGCTACCAAGAGAGTAGGAGAGGTTTAATGGGGAGGAGAAAAGAGACACAAGGTAGAATGGCAGGGAGCCCAGCCAGTACTTTGCAATAAGGGAGGAGCAATGAAGAAGCCATCTGGTTTCAAGGGAAGGAAAGGAGAGAGAGAGGTGTAGAGGTGGCATTGGTGGGTTCGGGGGGTGGGGGCAATCCAGGGCAAACCTACAGAAAGAGTGGAAGAGTGGATCATGGATCATGGATCCAGTCTGGCCAGGATAGACTTGGGAGCATTAACATAGATAGTGTCACCGTAGTCAAAGAGGGGAAGAATCATATATCTGCACAATGACTCAGCGGCCCGGCAGAGTGATCCACACTTGGTTCCTATACAGTGCACCAAGTTTAGGGCAAAGCTTTTTTAAATTTGTATAGATGTATTGACAGACACACGTGCTGTGGGCTCACCACCACACCAAAATCCCATCACTTCAACAGAAGTCTTCCTGAGGGGATCGGTTTTACTGTGGCAAAATAGTCTTTTTTCTACAGTTTCCTGAACAAACCAATTGTCTGCCATGTGCTGTTGTTAAATACATACATACAGTCATGTTACTTCTTTATTTAGATTTAAGCGACTGTAATGGGATTCAAACAAAGATATACAAAATGCAACACAATAGAACATAAAAAATAAAACAAACAAATCAATATTGAAAAACAATATACATATCAGGTGGAATTGCACTAGGAAAGATGTGTTTGAAAAACAATCTCAGGAACTGTACAATAGATTCATACTAAGGGCTACAAAAGGCTAACATTTGACAATGTTCTTGAAAGAGATATAATCATGAAAAGGGACTCCTTGTTAGAAGCAAAGAATTAGGAACAGAGTGATAAGAGATCTGCCCGTTTTATCATGAAATACAATGGAGCATCTGGTGGCATGGGGAACATCATTAGAAAATACTGGCACATTCTTCTTCGGAGGCAGTGTAGCGTAGTTGTTAAGGGCACTGAGCTGCAAATGTGGAGACCTGAGTTTGAATTCAGTTAGCTTCTGCTTGCATACTGTGTGACCTTAAGCAAGTCATTTAACTTCCTTGTGCTCCCAGGTTGCACCTGGAAACAAGCTCTGGCTTGGTATGCCTTTACTGGTTAAACAATTATTCCTTTCCTTTAATGATTATATTTTATCAAGAGAATTAACAGAGAATGGTACAATTACAGTTTCAAGAACAAAAATCTTAGACAGACTAGTTCATAGCCATTAGGTTGAAACCAGACCTGAAACAACACACACACACACACACACACACACACACACCCCCTCACCCCCTCCCTCCTTCCTGCTGCCAGAGTATGAAATTCCAACTTGAAGGTTATCAAAACACTGTTGCATTCTGAAGCTTCCTTAAAGTGCTTTTGTGAGCTTCCGCAGATGCCTTTTTCACATAGTATGCCATTGCCACCCATGCTTCAGATGCTGAAGCTGCAATTTATTTTGTAAATAAAATCTGTCATAGACATTTTTACGGCTGCAGTAGGCAGAGCCTGCAGATCTTTTGCATGTACAAAAGGAGTGCTGTCATGTTTTCTGTCCGTGGAACTGACTGAAGGTGTAAATAGTATCCTCCACCTTACCCTCATCCAAGAAATGTTTCCTGCTCTCAAATAAATACAGTATGATTTCATGTTAGTCAATGGTTGCAATGCACTATTTTCTTTCTTAAGTGGGAAGTACAAGAACTGGAACCTGAGTAGTGGGAGGCAGCATTAGTTTTTTGAGGGGTAATAAGATCCACCTCTACCTCCACTCAAAAAGCTCTTAAAGATCCACCTCTTGTTTTTTGTTCCTGTGGGAGAGACATGATGTGGATCTATCATGCTGGAACATGTGACTACTAGAGCTGCCTGGGGCATCAGAGCTTAAGCTTCAGAAGGAAAAGCCTGAAACTGCATCCCTATATAGCACTTGCTTAAACAGCATTGGCTCAGCTTACATTCCTCTCCTGGTCACACATTTTCACAAATACATTCCAAGAGATGGAAAGTCCCTGCTATTGGGAATATGGTGTTATTCAGACCTGTCCAGCAACCCTGACTCCACCACCTTATTCTGTATTTTGCATCAGCTGAAGCATGTAAGTACAGCAAGAGGCTGCAGTATATATTTTTTACTGAGCTTGCAGTTTTAAAGGAATAATACACTGTCCACTCAGAATTTACAAAAACAGGTTATGCATAGTGTTTTGATTTGTATGTTTAGTTCTAGTGTGTCCCTACGTCTGTTATTAGGAGTTTTTCCTAAATTAGCCTAGTAGCAGATACCTGAGAGCTAGCTATCTGGGGTTTCTGCAAGAAAACCCCTACTAAATTAAGCTCTAAGTTACTATTGTTGTTTTCTGTGTGTGTCAAGTCTAGCTTGCAGGAGTGTTTTACTTTTAAAACTTTTAATTTAATCAAACTATACACAACAATAAAAGCACAGAAATTGTCCATATCAGTAACACTATAATTAGTTAAGACTCTAGGGGCCAGATATTCAAAGGTTTGCCCCTGGGCTAAATTTGCACTGCCTGGTGTGCAAACTTAGCCTGGAGCACAAAGCAAGCTATATTCAAATGGAATAGCCCAGGGCAAACAGCTTTTGAATATAGCATGGGAATAAGGCTGTGCAAACTGGGCTGGGAGTGCAGGGCAAACGTAGCCCTGGAATATGACAGCACTAAATGTAGCAACCAGAAAGTGCAAACCACAACAACAACACAGTGCACAGCGATGTGAGAGTAGGCAGAAAGGAACTATGTGGACAATATGTGTTCTGGCAAATGCATGGACCTGGTACAGCTGCAGGCAGCAGCACACATGAAAAAAAATGATCAAAACTGTATAATATTCCCCGAACCGATAGCGCCGCGCTAACACAGTAGCGCGCCTTTAGCGCAGAGCTAAGCAGCTTGCCGGTGCAAACACGTTAGCCCGTGCTAAACTTTGCCATATTCAAAGTGACATGCAAATGAGCCTACTTATATAGTCTCTGGGCAAACAGCCACATTAGCATCTCATCATGCCCTGATTTGCATGCGGTTTGCACAGCGTTACTGCAGGGTCCCACAGCTCCACCTGTGGTCAGTCTGGAGGTACAGGGCTGGACAGGTCCAACCGCAGCTCCACCTGTAGGTCAGTCAGGCAGTGCATGATGATAGCTGTAGGCTTCATGTAAACAGTGCAGCATAGCATAACATATCGAACCCCAGTGGACAACACAGCATAGGCACAGGTGGTGGTAGTGCTGCATTCAACCTTCACACTGAAGGTCATGCTACAGTGCACAGCAGACACTACAGTAGCAAGAGGGCTGGTAGTGTGAGGGACATAACACTGCCTATGGTATGTAGGACAGTGATGGCCACTGCACTGTACACAGTGACAGGCACAGCATGCTGGTAGTTACTGAAAGTAGACAGTACTGTCACACTGTTGTGTGATCCACAGATGCTGCACCTGTGACATGGGATGCACAGTGTCATATACATGGCCGGCAGTGTGTGCTGTGACTTCTGTACAGTTGGGTGGTAGGTGGTTTGGGGGGCATGTAGGATCCGACAGGCACACAGGTGGTGGCGTACTCCCACTACTGGCCCATGTGCACTGAGCAATGTGTCCCAGCCTTGTGGCCACACGTGGGCTGTGGTGAGGTCTGGCTACCTCTACACCCTCCCCTCACTGGCCACCATGCCCACAGTGCTGCATGTGTGTGCTGGCATCTGTTGCACACCACAGACGTATGGTCTGCAGGTGTGTGCTATATGGCCACGCCACCATGCTGTCCCCTGTGGGTCAAATCACCCATCACTGTCTGTGCTTGGCTCCGACAGGTGGCAGCTGATGGCATCATGGTGGTGCCAGCAGTGAGCAGCATGTGTCCTCCATGTCTGGCAGTTTCTTCTGGCAGTTTCTAAGTGTCATACTCATATGTTAGGGCCGCACAAGCCGCGCTAATGCTGAGATAGCACCGCGCAAAGCACGCAAAGCTGTTTGCCCATGGTTAAGACCAGCTTTTCCTGGGCGGTAATCTGTACCACGCTATGGGTCGCGCTAAGTCGTGCTAAACAACTTAGCGTGGTGCTAGTTGCTGAATATCACGTTGTGTCTGTATTCATGTTCACTTTGCCCCTTGCATATAATTATTGTTTGCCTGGCGCTATTGCAGTTTGCCTGCACTATTCAGTCTTTTGAATATAGCAGACCAGCGCTAATCCCGCACTAAACCCGCGCAAACGTTTTTTGCCCCGCGCAAATCTTTGAGTACCTGGCCCTCGCTGTTTTCTTACAGAAAACTCACTCTGTTAGATTTCAAGTATTTGCTAAACTATAAATTTAGGTACCAGCTTTCTATAAGGTAGAACTAGCATTTAGTACTGATTTTGGTCTGTGACATGATTTTCATTTTTTGTTTTACCCATGAAGTCTATGGTATGAAGCTGCAGCCTAGAAACTGCAAAACGCTTTAAAGTAACTTTTTCTCCTGTGTGTGGTATAGCGTGAACACAACAGGATGGCAGTGACTATTTCAGCTACACATTTGATCCCATTTTACAGTGGTTCATTGCACTACACATTTAGGGCCAGATATTCAAAACTTTGCGCTGGGCAAAAATCATTTGCGCAGGTTTAGCGCGGGATTAGCACGGGTCTGCCATATTCAAAAGGCCAAATAACGCGGGCAAACTGCATTAGCGCCAGGCAAAAGTATAATGTATGCAAGAGGCAAACAGACATGAATACAAGCGCAATGCCATATTCAGTGGCTAGCGCGCGCTAATGGTTTCGCTTCGATTCTATGCCGGTAGCAGCGGTGTAGATTACCGCCCAGAAAAAGCTGGTCTTAATCCTGGGCAATCAGCTTTGCGCAACATAAATGGCTGTGCGCGGGATTTGCTGGGGTTTAGCGCGGGTCTTGCGCGACCCTAACACATAAATATAACACATAGATAAAGCCAAACATAGTGGAAGCTTGCTGCAAACCAATGGCATCACAATGATGCCATCATCTGCCACCAGTCCCAGCCATGCCAGGCAGTAAGTGGTGACCCTGCCGCCAGTGGACAGCATGGCAGTGTAGCCATACAGCACACACCTGCTGACCACACATATCTGTGGACAAAACAGATGCCAGCACCACATGCAGCACTGTGGGCATGGAGGATGTTGAGGGAGTGTGTATGGGTGGCCAGGCTGTGCCACAGACCAGGTGTGGCCACAAGGCTGGGACTCAGCATGTAGTGCACATGGGCCAGTATTAGGAATACCCCCAACACTAGTGTGCCTTCCGGATACTATATGCCCCCCCCCAGCCACATACCACACAGCTGTACAACTGCCACAACACACAAAGCCAGATATGTACATGTCACTGTGGGCATCACATGCCACAGGTACAGCATCTGTGGGTCACACAACAGTGTAACAGTAATGTCGACTGTCAGTAAACACCTGCAGGTTGGGCCTGTCACTGTGTACAGTGCAATCAGCATCACTTGCCCTACACACCATAGGCAGTGCTCAGTCCCTCACACTACTGTCTCCCCTTGCTACTGTAGTGTCTGCTGTGCACTGTAGCATGCCCTACAGTGTGACAGTTGCATGCAGCACCACCACCACCTGTGCCTATGCTGTCCTGTCCCCTGGGGTACAATATGCTATGCTATGCTATGCTGTACTGTTTACCTGTAGCCTGTAGCTATCATCGTGCACTGCCAGACTGACCTACAGATGGAGCTGCGGTTGGACCTTGTCTGCCCTGTACTTCCAGACTGACCTACAGGTGGCTCTATGGGACGGTGCAGTAACGCTAGGCAAACTGTGTGCAAATCAGGGTATAAATGAGATGCTAATCCGGTTGTTTGCCCAGAGACTACCTAAGTAGGCTCATTTGCATAACACTTTGAATATGGCACATTTTAGCTCCGGGCAAGCGTGTTTGCTCCAGGCTAACTAGCTTAGCTCGGCGCTAGCGTGTTAGCCGCGCTAATGGCAGGGGAATATTGTAAAGTTTTGATCACTGTTCTTTCTCATCTGCTGCTTCCTGCAACTGTACTGAGTCCATGCATTTGCTGGCACACACATTGGCCACGTAGTTCATCTGTACCTGCCCTCACGTTGCTGTGTACTGTGTTGTTGTTGTGGGTTGCACTTCCTGGTTGTTTTATTCAGTGCTGTCTTATTCCAGGGCAATGTTTGCCCTGCACTCCCAGCCCAGTTTGCATAGCCTCATTACCATGCTATATTCAGAAGCTGTTTGCCCTGGGCTATTCCGTTTGAATATGGCTTGCTTTGTGCTCCGGGCTCAGTTTGCCCGCTGGGCAGTGCTAATTTTGCCCCTGGGCAAAGTTTTGAATATCTGGCCCTAAGTAGCTTACATTCCTCTCCTGGTCAGACATTTTCACAAATACATTCAAAGAGATGGAAATTCCCTCCTGGTGTGTATATGGTGTTAATCAGACCTTTCCTCCAACCCTGCCCCACCACCTTGCTCTGTATTTTGCATCAGCTGAAGCATGTCAGTACAACAAGAGGTTGCAGTGTATATTTTTTTACTGAACTTGCAGTTTTAAAGGAGTAGTCCACTCAGAATTTGCAAAAACATATGCTATGCAGAGTGTATGTTAAGTCCTAGTGTGTCCTTCCCATTGTCTGCTATTAGGAGTTTTTCCTAAATTAGCCTATTAGCAGACACCTAAGAGCTAGCTAACTGGGGTTTCTGTAAGCAAACTGCTATTAAATTAAGCTCTAATCCACTATTGTTGTTTTCTATGTGTGTCAGGCCTAGCTTGCAGAAATGTTTTAATTTTAAAACTTTTAATTTCATCAAACTATACACAACCATAAAAGCACAGAAATTGCCTAGATCATTAGCGCTGTAATTAGTTTACACTCTAAGGGCCAGATATTCAAAGCTTTGCACTGGGCAAAAATATTTTCATGGGTTTTAGCGCAGGATTAGCGCGGGTCTGCTATATTCGAAAGGCTGAATAGTGCAGGAAAACAGCATTAGCACCAGGCAAACAATAATTATGTGCAAGGGGCAAAGTGAACATGAATACAGGTGCAATGAGGTATTCAATGACTAGCACCGCACTAAGTTGTTTAGCACAACTTAGCGCAACCCATAGCGTGGTACAAATTACCGCCCAGGAAAAGCTGGTCTTAACCCTGGGCAAACAGCTTTGCACAACATTGTTGATTTGCACGGTGCTATCTTGGCATTAGCTCAGCTTGCGTGGCCCTAACATATGAGTATGACACTTAGAAACTGCCAGACATGAAGAACACATGCTGCTCACTGATGGTACCACCATGATGCCATCAGCTGCCACAGGCCCCAGCCATGCACAGGCAGTAAGAGGTGATTGGGCCCACAGAGGTCATCATGGTAGTGGGGCAATATAGCGCACACCTGCAGACCATGTGTCTGTAGTGCCCAACAGATGCCAGCACACACAGGCAGCACTGAGGGCACAGCGGCCATCGAGGGGAGGGTGTCTGGGTGGCCAGACCTCACCACAGCCCAAGTGTGGCCACAAGACTGGGACACAGCACACAGTGCACATGGGCCAGTAGTGGGAATACCCCACCATCTGTATGTCTGTCGGATCCCACGTGCCCACCCAACATACAGTGCAACTGTACAGGTGCCACAGCACACACACAGCTGGCCATGTATATGTCACTGTGTGCATCCCATGCCACAGGTGCAGCATCTGTGGATCACACAACAGCGCAACAGTATTGTCCACAGTCAGTAAACACCTGCATGTTGGGCCTGCCACTGTGTACAGTGCAGTCAGCATCACTGCCCTACACATCATAGGCAGTGCTGTGTCCCTCACACTACTGGCCCCTTGCTACTGTAGTGTCTGCTGTGCACTGTAGCATGCCCTACAGTATGACAGCTGCATGCAGCACCACCACCACCTGTGCCTCTGCTGTCTTGTCCTCTGGGGTACAATATGCTATGCAATGCTGTACTGATTAGATGTAGCCTGCAGCTATCATCGTGCACTGCCAGACTGACCTACAGGTGGAGCTGTGGATGGACATGGTCAGCCCCTGTACTTCCCGACTGACCTACAGGTGGCTCTGTGGGACCCTGCAGTAACGCTGGGCAAACTGCATGCAAATCAGGGCATAATGAGATACTAATCCGGTTGTTTGCCCAGAGACTACCTAAGTAGGCTCATTTGCATGGCACTTTTGAATATGGCACATTTTAGCACCGGGCAAGCGTGTTTGCACCGTGCTAACTGCTTAGCTCGCGCTTAATGCTACGCCATCGTTAGCATCGGCGCTAATGGTACAGGGAATATTATACAGTTTTGATCACTGTTCTTTCACATCTACTGCTGCCTGCAGCTGTACTTAGTCCATGCATTTGTTGGCACACATATTGGCAACATAGTTAGGGCCAGATATTCAAAACTTTGCCCTGGGGCAAAATTAGCACTGCCCAGCGGGCAAACTTAGCCCAGAGCACGCTATATTCAAAAGAAATAGCCCAGGGCAAACAGCTTCCGAATATGGCATGGTAATGAGGCCATGCAAACTGGGCTGGGAGTGCAGGGCAAAAATAGCCCTGGAATAAGACAGCACTGAATAAAGCAACCAGGAAGTGCAACCCAGAACAACAACACAGTACACAGCAACATGAGGGCAGGTACAGATGAACTACGTGGCCAATGTGTGTGCCAGCAAATGCATGGACTCAGTACAGCTGCAGGAAGCAGCAGATGTGAAAGAACAGTGATCAAAACTGTATAATATTCCCGTACCGTTGGCACGGCGCTAACACATGTGAGCTAAGCAGTTAGCCGAACAAACCACGTTTGCCGAGGGCTAAAATATGCCATATTCAAAGTGCCATGCAAATGAGCCTACTTACGTAGTCTCTGGGCAAACAACCAGATTAATATCTCATTATACCCTGATTTGCATGCAGTTTGCCCAGTGTTACTGCAGAGTCCCACAGAGCCACCTGTAGGTCAGTCTGGAAGTACAGGGGCTGACCAGATCCAACCGCAGCTCCACCTGTAGGTCAGTCTGGCAGTGCATGATGATAGCTGCAGGCTACATGTAAACAGTACAGCATAGCATAGCATATTATACCCCAGGGACAGGACACCATAGGCACAGGTGGTGGTGGTGCTGCATAATGTCACATTGTAGGGCATGCTACAGTGCACAGCAGAAACTACAGTAGCAGGGGCCAGTAGTGCGTGACACAGCAATGCCTATGGTGTGTAGGGCAGTGATGATGACTGCACTATACAGTGAGAGGCCCAACCTGCGGATGTTTACTGACACTGGACATTACTGTTACACTGTTGTGTGACCCACAGATGCTGCACCTGTGGCATGGATGCTCACAGTGACATGTACATTTCTGGCTTTGTGTGCTATGGCAGTTGTACAGCTGTGAGGTATGTGGCCGGGGGGGCATATATTATCCGAAAGGCACACTGGTGTTGAGGTATTCCCAATACTGACCCATGTACACTGCATGATGTGTCCCAGCCTTGTGGCCACACCTGATCTGTAGCACAGCCTCGCCACCCATATATGCTCCCATCAACATCCTCCATGCCCACAGTGCTGCATGTGTGTGCTGGCATCTGTTGGTGTCCACGCAGTGTGGTCCACAGGTGTGTGCTGTATGGCCACACTGCCGTGTCCACTGGTGGCAGGGTCACCACTTACTTCCTGGCATGGCTGGGACTGTGACAGATGATGGCATCATTGTGATGCCATCAGTTAACTGCTTGTCTTCTCTATGTTTGGCTTTATCTATGTGTCATATTTATTTGTTAGGGTCGTGCAAAACCAGCGCTAAACCAGCATGGCGAAACGCCACAAGAAGCTATAATGTCGCCAAGAAAGCTGATTGCCCAGGATTAAGACCAGTTTTTCCTGGGCGGTACTGTGCACTGTTGCTAAGTGTCGCGCTGGTCACGCAAACCACTTAGCGGGCGCTAGTCGCTGAATATAGCATTGCGCCTGTATTCATGTCAGCTTCTGCCCCTTGCATACATTATTTATTTTGCCCGGCGCTAATGCAGTTTGCCCGCGCTTATTTGGCCTTTTTGAATATGGCAGACCAAGGCTAATCTCTGCTGCTTAAACCTGCGCAAATGGTTTTTGCCCAGCGCAAAGTTTTGAATATCTGGCCCTTAGTCTGTACCTGCCCTCACGTCGCTGTGCACTGTGTTGTTGTTGTGGTTTGCACTTCCTGGTTGCTATATTCAGTGCTGTCTTATTCCAGGGTTATGTTTGCCCTGCACTCCCAATTGCATAGCCTCATTACTATGCTATATTAGGAAGCTGTTTGCCCTGGGCTATTCCTTTTGAATATAGATTGCTTTGTGCTCCGGGCTATGTTTGCCTGCCAGGCAGTGCTAATTTAGCCCTGGGGCAAACTTTTGAATATCTGGCCCAAGCTGTTTTCTTACAGAAAACCCACTCTGTTAGAATTCAAGTATTTGCTAAACTATAACTGCAGGTACCCACATTCTATTAGGCAGAACTAACATTCAGTGCTGATTTTGCTCTGTGACATGATTTTCATTTTTTTTCCATAAATGAAGTGTATGGTATGAAGCTGCAGCCTAGAAACTGCAAAAGACTTTAAAGTCACTTTTTCTCCAGTATGTGGTATAGCATGAAAACAACAGGATGGATGACAGTGACTATTTCAGCTACACATTTGATCCCATTTTACAATGGTTCATTGCACTATGCATTTAGTGTATCCCACTTTTTCAAATAATACAACAAATATTCACCAACCTAAATAACTTGCACATACATATTTTTATACTTTATTAAAAAGATACTTCACATTTGTAACCAAAAAAAATTGAAAATCATGTCACAGAGCAAAATCAGCACTAACTGCCAGTTCTACCTATTAGAATAGAGGAGGCAGTATAGTGCGGTGGTCTAAGGCTCTAAGCTGCATACCTGGTGTTCTAGGTTTGAATACCACAGCATCCATGTGCGTACTGTGTATCCCTGGGCAAATCACTTAACTTCCATGTGCTCCCAGGTCACACCTGTAAACAAGCTTTAGTATGTTACTCCTGCTAAAAAAAAAAGAATGCTGGTACCTACATTTACAATTTAGCAAATACTTTAGAGCTAAGTGAGTTTTCTGTAAGAAAACTGCTGTAGTCTTTACTCATTATAGCAGTGATGATCTGGGACAATTTCTGTGCATTTTGTTGTTGTGCGTTGTTTGATTAAATTAAATTTTAAAATGAAAACACATATTACTGCTAGTTAGACATGACACGTCCAAAAAACACAAATATTGAATTAGAGCTATTTAGTTGCTGTTTCCTTACAGAAACCCTACTTAGGTAGCTCTCAGTCATCTGCTAAATTGTAACTGTTGCCATTTGTGCTCACTGGATAAGAACAGTTACAAAACTCTGCTGTTGTGAACTGATTTTAAAAAGCACTGCATATGCTAAATCTATGGGCCTGACTACATCACTGTCACATGAGACAGGGTGCATTGTAGGAGGCAGAAGGCAATAACCTATTTGTGACGGAGATCCCCCAGGGGTCATAAAACTATCCTAAAGCTGGCAGCCCAATTTAGGAAAAACTCCTAATAGCAGACAGATGGAAGGACGCACTAGGACTTTACATACAAATCAAAACACTCTGCATAACATATGTTTTTGCAAATTCTGGGTGGACTACTCCTTTAATTGAGCCATCCCCAATCTGTATCCATCTAAGAACAACTTTGTAGTGCGAATACCAGCGTGGTTATTTCACTGTTAATTACAGCTTTATACCTTTATCAGTTTTTAATTGCAATTGTGTCTAAATGTTCCACTATGTAGCCTCCAGTCTCCCACTATACCTGCACACATTGCAGCACTGTTTCACTACATGCAGGGAGATCGGAGGCTACCAGGACATATGCAGATGGCAGTGTGGAGCACGGATGTAGGATGCAATACTGGGATGCCTCCATACCACAGTAACCTGAAAGCTGTATGCGCACCCCCTGGGTGTACCCCCATATCCCCACCTAACCTACCTCACTGTCTGCACTTGCTTCCCTGAGGGCCACCTCCTGATGGTATCCATGTACTGTCCTTGATTACTCTTCTCATTGTGCCAAGTGTTGGGAGTACCCTGCCTGCCCATGTGTGATGTGGCAGCAATACTACCTGCAGAGCAGTGCCAGTAGTGAACACATACATTAGTGGAGCTCCTGAGTGCATCATGGAGCACTGCTGCAGTGGACAATAGACATGTGGCACTGTGGAGCAGTGGGGAACACTGAAGGCGGTAGTAGAGGATCTGCTTTCAGCCATACAGCAGCAGTACATGAACACCTGTTGTGCCCAGTTACCTTAATATTGGCAGTACTGATGCCATGTGTCCCCCACACTCTCTCTCTCCCTCTTCTTCCTTCACTCTCACTGACGTAGCCCCCAATTCCAACATACAGATCTCCCCCTCCCTCGAACCTCTTTCTGTCACCTCCACAACATAAGTGTGTCTCATAACAGTGAAATATGGTTATTTACATAGTATGACTGTGCCATATACACAGTACTCCATAGCACATGTAGGAGGGCATCTCAAAATGCAGCTGTCATCACCGAGTGCACCATGGGATGTGCATTGCTACTACAGGGTTGAGAACACACACACTATCACACTCAGTGTAGACAGGCTGTAATGTTTTCAAACCATTATCCACACTGTTCACTGGCAGTGTGGACACACTGTAACGTTTACAGTCTGTAACAGTTTGAATCCATCACAGCTTTTTCAAGTGTAGTGTGGACAGGGCCTGCATTTCCATGTAATTATCAATCTTTCCATCAATTGCATGTATTACTATTGTTACCTATTTCTAAAACAAACCTGCATATCACATTTGCCTGCACTCTGAGCACATATTTATGAAACTGTGCATATTTGTACTCCACTTCTGCATAGACCTCATACTTTCGTAATATTCCCATTATCACAAGCATAACTTTGTGCTGGCCCATTGGTGCAGCAGTTGGATTTCAGCCTGCGACGCCGGCGGCAGGTTCGGGAACAGACTCAGGTTGCCGGAGGACCGGCTGGGTAGAAGGATGAGCGTCCGGGACAGCTCTCTTTTCTCCGGGGTGGTAGGGGTTGCATACCCCATAGGCTGACTCCTGGTGGAGGCTGGGAGCACAGCATACAGCCGTATGGTGTTCAAGGGGCGGTGGCAGATGTCGGGGTATGCCTTGACGTCAGACGTCACTCCCCCACAGGAAAAGCGGAAAATCTGCTTGCTGCCCACCAAGATGATGGCTCTCTGTTCCCGGAGTGCCCCCAGTACCTGGCCAGGGCCTCCTGTTCCTCAACAGCATCCCTGGGCCCTAGTGGAAGTGTGTGCTGGGGTCTTCCCCCTCCCGGGTGCCCTTCCCCCTCAGAGGAGGGGGACCTGCCCAGTGATAGGGATACACCGGGATATCCCAGGGATCAGCTGCGATCTGAGGACCTGAGGAGGGCTGGCTAAGGTCAGTGGGGATGAAGGGAACTTGTAGAGCCTGAAGGAGTTGGGGGCAGTGAAGCATGGGGGAAGGGCATAAACACATAATGAAAAAAAAAAAACAAGCATAACTTCCTTGCCCTTATCAAAAGCAACCCCCTCTGAAAGTTACTATCACATTTTTTCTGCTAACAGTCCATCATCACTACACCTGACTTCCTGACATCAACACATTTCTTAAATATAACTTACATTACCTCATAGACAAAAAACGTTTCTTTAAAAACAAAACAAAAAAAAAAACCCGTGTAAATAATCCCAAGGCTGAACATATGCCAGCCATTACTTTTTCATGTACTGCCACCTTCTGTACCATCATGGGGATTTGCATATGTTTCCCATGATGCTTTGCATTATTGGGGTATGTACAACTGTATTTTCTTTAAAATTTGGCTGTCCTCATCCGGGATAACACATACACCAGTGGCATTTGCTCTGGGGTTCTTTTATAAACCTACAGTGCTTCCTATTCCTTTAATGTACACCTCCATGTATTTTCCTAATAACGTGTATACCTTCCTTAGAGCAGAAACTAAAACAAATCTTTCTACTTACAAATCATTGTATGGTTTCTCCATACCTCCTTAATAATTCCACACAACTTCACTATGCAACTGCAGTAGATCTGACCAGAATTTGTTATTTATGTTTTATCAGCACTGTGTCCTCCAGTTTTCTGTATGCAATCACACCCCCAGAATGATGTCATGCAAGGGAACTATCAATGTTTTACATACAACACCAAAGACATCAGAGAAAATTATCATGTTCATGTAAATGTTAGTTACTCAGAGGTACAGTCCCTTTTTTTGGTCTTGGTGACTGCACCTAATATGTAGATGTTCATAGCAAGGCATTGTGGGTACAATAAGACGTTGTTTTCCAATTCCCTAACTGTGAGGTACAGTCTCAAATCTCTGTAGTGGCTTCAACAATAAAAGCTCTAATGTTTATTTTCCAAATAAGGCACTGTGCATATAGTATCTAGCTGACAGGATTTCTATACTGAGAGATGTACTCTCCTATGCCAGTAGTGTAAATGTCTGCAATGCTAAGACTGACCAACAGAGATTTCTGTTTCAAAACAGTGCGCATAAACTTTGTTTCCCTTGCATGATGTCACGCATAGGGATTGCAGCACTGAGGGAAAAAAGGGGCAGGTTATGTAAATGAAGCAGAGCGCAGAATAGCACCACATTGAATCACAACTTAAACATAGAAACATAGACTTTGATGGCAGATAAGGACCGCTAGGCCCATCTAGTCTGCCCATTTCCCTACCTACAGGATAGGCCACAGATCCTAGTTAACCAACAGCCTATTTCTTTCTACCCCCCACAAGAATTGCCTTATGTCTGTCCCATGCATTCTTGAATTCTCCCACAGTTTTAGACCCCACGACCTCCTCAGGAAGGCTGTTCCATGCATCCACTACCCTCTCTGTGAAATAATACTTCCTCACATTGCCCCTGAACTGCCCTCCTTCTATCTTTAAATTGTGTCTCCTTGTTCTTGCAAGTCTCTTTTTCTGAAACATGCTACCCTCTTGGACTTTGTTGATTCCACTGAGGTACTTAAAAGTTTCTATCATGTCCCCCCTCTCCTTCTTTCCTCAAGGGTATACATATTAAGTTCCTTTAGTCTCTCCTCATACAGCTTCTCTTGCAGACCCTACCATTTTAGTTGCCCTCCTCTGGACTGCCTCTATCCTGTCTATGTCCTTGTGGAGATGGGGTCTCCAGAACTGGACACAGTACTCCAGATGGGGTCTCACCAACTGTCTGTACAGAGGGATAACAACTTCCTGTTTTCTGCTGATGATGCCTCTCCCTATACATCCCAGTATACCCCAGCCCTCCCTACTGCCTTCTCACATGCTTGCTAACCTTAAGGTCATCTGATATGATTACCCCCAGGTCCCTTTCCTTTTTTGTTGTTGTTACTACCTCCCCACCCATTGTGTATTCTTCCCCTGGGTTCTTGTTTCCCAGGTGCATTATTTGCACTTTTTGCACTGAATCCTAGCTGCCATACTTCTGACCATTCCTCCAACCTTGCCAAGTCCTTTTCATCCTTTCCACGCCTCCTTGTGTATCAACCCTGTTGCAGATCTTTGTGTCATCTGCAAAAGGCATACTTTTCCTTCCAGTCCTCTGCAATGTCACTGATGCAGACATTAAAAGGACTGGACCCAATACTGAACCCTGTGGTACCCACTAGTAACCCCTTTCTTCAGAGTGGACTCCATTTACAATTACCTTCTGTGTCCTGTTGTCCAGCCAATGTTTGCCAGGCTACCACCTGGGTCCCACTCCCAGGCTGGTTAATTTGACTATTAATCTTTTGTGTGGGACTGTGTCAAATGCCTTGCTAAAGTCTAGGTAGGTCATGTCCACAGCCCTCCCTTGTCTACTACTTTGGTCACCCAGTCAAAGAAATCTATTAGATTCGTCTGACATGACCTTCCTGCTGTGAACCCATGCTGCCTTGGGTCCTGTGCTCCACTGGCCTCTAGGTACTCAACTATTCTTTCCTTCAGAAGTGACTCCATCACTTTCCCTACCACAGAGGTCAGACTGACAGGTCTGTAGTTTCCTGCCTCTGTCTTGGTCCCACTTTTGTGAAGGGGAATCACATCCACCTTCCTCCAGTCCTCGCGTACCACACCATCCTCCCATGATTTATTAAAAGAGTAGCCAGTGGTTTCATTAGTTCCTCCCTTAATTCTTTTAGAATTCTGGGTGAATTCCATCAGGACCCATTGCTTTGTCCACCTTCAGTTTTAGGAGTTCTTGCAGAACCCTTTCTTCTATGAAAGGACTGGGATCGACCCCCTATCAAGAGTGCTTCTGTTAATTGGATTAGGCACTTCCCCCTCCTCTTTTGTGAATACTGAGCAGAAATATTCGTTCAGTATTCCTGCTTTTTCACTGTCCCCCTCTGCCCACCCACCGTTCATTCTATTCAGCCTCACTATCCCTCCCTTTGTCTTTCTACGCTCGCTGATGTACCTATAAAAGGTTTTATCCCCCTTCTTAACTGAGTTGGCTATCTTTTCCTCAGTTTGGGCCTTTGCTATTCTGACTTCCCTCCCTGCTTCCTTTTGCCTTAACTGGTACAGCTTTCTGTCCTGCTCCTTCTGTGTTTCCTTATACTTCGGAATGCTATCTTTTCTTCCTGACTTTCACAGCCACCTCTTTTGAGAACCATAGTGGCTTTCTTTCATTTTGATTTGTTTATTTGCTTCACACAAAGGCTTGTTGCCTCTGTGATGGCAGTTTTGATAATTCCCATTGTTGCTCCACACCTCCTTCTAGCCTGTTTGCTAGTGCTTTTCTGAGGCACTCCTCCCATCTTGCCAAAGTCAGCCCTCCTAAAGTCCAGTACCCTCACTTTTGTATGGCTTGACTCTGTAGCTGAGTTCAACGTGAACCACACTGTTTGATGGTCACTTGTCCCCAGATGGCAACCCACTTCTAGATCTGAGATCCTCTCACTGCCCCGCTTGAGAGTATGAGGTCTAAGATTACCCTCACGAGTGGGTTCTAAACTAGCTGTCTAATGCCTGCCACCTGTAGGGCATCAAGAATGGCCCTGCTCTTGGATATGGCTGCAGCAAATGTGCTCCAGTTAACATCTGGCATATTCAGGTCTCCCATCAACAGTATCTCCCCTTTCTCTGCCATTCTAAGAATGCCTTCTATCATATCCTTGTCCATTCCTTCCCCCTGACATGGGGGTCTGTACACAACCCCTGTGCGGATTGTGGTGCCCTTTCCAGCCTCCAAGGTGACCCACAGTGCCTCCTCTCCTCCCTGTTTACTCTTTTGTTCAGTTGCTTTTATCCCTTCCTTTACAACTCCTACAGATTACTACAGGTTATTATTCCCATTTCTATGGCAAAGTTCACAAAATCACTTTAAAGTGATTTTGTGAGCTTTGCCATAGAAAATGAATTAGTAGCCTGTAGGAGTTGTGATTCAATCTCCTATCAACCAAACTACCAAAAAGTGCTGTTTTCCATGAAATAAATGCTTTTATTTCTGTGATCTGCTTCATTTGCATAACCCACAGCTTTTTTTTTTTTCTCAATGCTGCAGCCCCCAAGCATGAAAACATGCAAGGGGAACAAAGTTTATAAGCGCTGTTTTGAAACACAGATCTCTGTTGGTCAGTCTTGTATTGCAGACATCTACACTACCGACATAGGAGACTACATCTCTCAGTAAATAAATCCTGTCAGCTAGATACTATATGCACAATGCCTTGTTTGGAAAATAAACATGAAAGGTTTTATTGTTGAAGCCACTACATAGATTTGAAACTGCACCTTACAATAAGGAAATTAGAAAACAACTTTATATTGTACTCACAATGCCTTGCTTTGTGCATCTACATATTAGGTGCAGTCACCACCACCAAAATAAGGGACTGCACCTCTGAGCAGCTAACATTTACAGCAACATGATAATTTACCCAGAATTCCTTGGTGCTGTATGTTAAACATTGACAGTTCCCTTGCATGATGTCATTCTGGGGGTGTGACCACACCCAGAAAACTGGAGGACACAGTGCTGATAAAACATAAATAAAAATGACTATAACAGATTTTTTTTACAAATCAAACTGAAGCTTCAGCATCTGAAGCATGGGTGGCAATGGCATACAATGAGGAGAGACTAAAGGAGCTTAATATGTATACCCTTGAGGAAAGAAGGGAGAGGGGGGACATGATAGAAACTTTCAAGTACCTCAAGGGAATCAACAAAGTCCAAGAGGGTAGCATCTTTCATAAAAAGAGACTTGCAAGAACAAGGGGACACAATTTAAAGATAGAAGGAGGGCGGTTCAGGGGCAATGTGATGAAGTATTATTTCACAGAGAGGGTAGTGGATGCATGGAACAGCCTTCCTGAGGAAGTTGTGGAGTCTAAAACTGTGGGAGAATTCAAGAATGCATGGGACAGACATAAGGCAATTCTTGTGGGGGGCAGGAAGATTATAGGCTGTTGGTTAAATAGGATCTGCGGCCTATCCTGTAGGTAGGGAAATGGGCAGACTAGTTGGGCCTAGCGGTCCTTATCTGCCATCAAAGTCTATGTTTCTATGTTTCTAATGTGAAAAAGGCATCTGTGAAAGCTCATACAATCACTTTAAGTTGAGCTGCTTGGTGGTCGTTGCTACAGTATGAACAACAAAACGTAAAAATGGTTCTGAAGCACATAACGTGTGTTCCTATTGGTGCTTCCTGTGGTTTTTGAATAATTATTTCAGAAAAATTATGCTGTCTCTATGAGAGTGGTCTGAGGGAGTGAGTGGTCTGACTGACAGAAGTGCAGGAGCAGGGAGAGCAGGAGATGGATGTTAGGAGTTTGTCACTTTCCATATGTGGCTGCAGGTCAGATTTGTTTGGTTTTCGGTGAGCAGCAAATCAGCTTTTACTGTCCATTATGGTTACAGTGAAAGCCGTCTTCTGCTCTGCAGGAGCCATTCTTGTGCTTGCGCTCTTCAGTTTGTGTGATAATACTATTGTTCAGAGCTCCAAATGATAGTATTGTAGGCTCTGAGCGATAGTATTATGACTCACCATAGATATGAACATACGAACATACAAATCTGCCAGCAGATACAGGCCACATGGCCTGTCAAGTCTGTTAGAATCTGCAGCTAGCCCTCTACATTGCAGCTGCCCCACACACCCTCCCCCCCTCACATTTACCCCAATCTCACCCTGTCCCATCCTCTTTTAAAATTGCCCACCGTCCTACAGGATACAACCTCCTCAGGCAGTGCGTTCAACTTAGCCACCACCCTCTCCTAGAAAAAAATTTCTCCTCATCTCTCCTATATCTTCCCCCTTCAATCTGAGACCATGCCCTCTCATGTCCCTCCCCCTCATCAACTTAAATACCCCTTCTGTATCTGTCTTGATTATCCCCGTCATGTATTTAAAGGTCTCAGTCATATCCCCCTGAACCCGTCTCTCCTCCAGTGAGTACAAATTCAACTCCCTCAGCCTGTCCTTCTAGGGTCTGTCCTCCCAACCCTGCATCATCTTTGTTGCCCTGTGCTGTACCCCCTCAAGTAATCTGACATCCTTCTTCAGACATGGGAGCCAGAACTGCACACAGTACGCCAGGTGTGGTCTGACCAGTGACCTGTACAGAGGCAGGATCACCTCCCTCCTTCTGGAGGAGATTCCTCTCACAATACACCACTGCATCTTGTTGGCATTAGCTGCCACCTTCCAGCACTGAGCTCAGTTGTTCATATTCCCCATTATAACCACCCCAAGATTCTTTTCTTCCTCAGTGGTACTTAACTGAACCCCTCGCAACTGGTACTGTAGCTCCTCCCAGGGTTCATGCTCTGAAGTGCAGTAACTTGCTCTTCTTAACATCGAATCCCAACTGCCACATTTCTGACCACTCTTCCAGTTAAGTTAAGTCATCCTGTAACCCTTGCCACTCAACTATGTCATCCACCAGCACCCCATCTTGGTATCATCAGCAAATAAACTGATCTTACTCCTGATGCTATGTGAGATATCCAATATAAAAATCACAAACAGCACCAGGCCCAGTACTGAGCCCTGTGGAACTCCACTTGTCACAGCCCTTGGGAATGAGAGTCCCCAACACCACCCATTGCTGCTTCCCCTACAGCCAGGTCACAATCCAGTTCACCATCTTTGTCTATGCCACCACATGCTCCAACTTTCCCCCCAACCACCAATGAGGCACCAAATCAAAGGCCTTGCTGAAGTCCAACTAGAGGACACCCACTGCATGGCCCTTGTTCAGTTCCATTGTCACCCAGTTGTAATACTCAACTAGGTTGGTCTGGCAGGATCTCCCTGAGATGAACCCATGTTGCTGATTGTCCTGGAGTCCATTGTCTTCCAAAAAGGTCACCAGCCTATCTTTCAAGATTGTCTCCATTAGTTTCCCTACAATGGATGTGAGGCTTACTGGTCTATAATTGTCTGGTTCATCCTTTGGGACACTTTTGTGGAGTGGCACCACGTGAGCCATCCTCCAGTCCTGTGGTATGTATCCTGTGTCCAGGGAGGTATTGAACAGGTCTGACAGTGGCCCCGCCAGGACCTCCGCCAGTTCTTTCAGCGCCCTAGGGAGAATGCCATCCAGTCCTGGTGCCTTATCAGACCCTCCAGCACCCTACTCTTTGTAATTACCTCATCTGTCACCCCCTCCACCCTTGCCCACCTTCCCCATCCCCTGAGGAAGCTGCATGCCCTTCTTTTTTATGAATACAGAACAGAAGTGCTGATTTAATGCTCCTGTCTGCTCCACTGCTTTCTCCAGCCACCCCTGTCCTTCCTAATACTCACTATCTGGTCCTTGCAGCTCCGTTTCTCCCTTATGTACCAGAAGAAGTCCTTTTCCCCATCCTTGATGCCCTTTGCCAGCCTCAGCTCCTTGGAAGCCTTGGTTGCCCTGATTATTCTGGTTACCTCTTTGGACTTCTTTACATACACTTCCCTGTCCATCCCCCTCCCAGATTTCCTGAACCTCCTAAATGCTGTTTTTTTTGCCCTCACCCCTTTCAAGACCTCCCAGTTTAATCAGCTCGGGACCCTCACATTATGTCTGTTGGTGCCACTGATCTTGCATGCGGCAGACGGACAGAGACCAGTCACTGCTGCTTGGGACCTAGCGCCGCAGAAGCACACTGGAACACAGGACCCGTAAGGCTACTGATACACTCAGGTTACTCGACTGCACAGCTCCCTAAGTGAGGGAAGGTAAGGTGCTCAGTGGAGAGGGATAGTGGTATTCGAAAGAGTACCAAAGTACAAGCTCTGACTGTTTTTATTTACTGCTGTTGGTTTGGCTTGAGCTTTGGATTGCGTACCTTCTTTTTCATCCACTGTTCTTTTTTGGCAAGGAAAGGGACCACCCATTCCCTATCCATAGCTACCCTCTGCTACTTACCTTTTGTAGGGGGGCCCAACAAACCATTTCCTGTGGTTGCACAGGAAAAGGAGGGTCGACAGGATCACCACAAATTGACCACACATTAAGTAGGGAGAATAAGAAATAAAACAAAAACAAACTTTTCTATTTTCTGTCCATTATTTACAGGCACAAACACAGTAAGGATGGACATTGTTAGCTGCTGGCACTGTGGGACAGTGTTCAACAGGGCAGTTACTGAAGGCTTAGGTGACTGTCCTAAATGCTGAATACTCAGGGATCTGTGGACCCAGCTCCTAGTAGCATGGACAGAAACAGCCTGCCTCCAATATCATATACAGTAGGGAAGGTACTATAAGAACCAGTCATGATTCCTCCAGCACCAAACTGATGCACCTCTTCCACAGAGGGTAGTTGGTCCTGGAGTTTGGCAGGTGCTGAAGAGAGGCAAATCATGTGCCCCCAAAAATAACAGACACCAGAGCAGCTCCTACAGTAATCCAATAAAAACAACAAACAGATTTTTGCCTCTGACTCCTAAAATGAACACAGTGGAAAAAGGCACTGTGAGATGGCAACAACCTTCACATAAAATGACACCCACAAAACTAAACAGAATAAAAAAAGACACAAAAAAAAACCCTACAAAAAAAACTTTTGATCATCAGGGACTCCATGATTCGGAGAGTTGATACCCACCTTCAGCTGGACGTAATGGTCAGATGTCTCCCAGGAACATCCACATGGCAATGTACCCCTTCAGCTCGACACACCGACTGTGAAACATGAAAAAAAGGCCATTACAGTGACAGTGGCTGTACTGGTCCATTTTTGTGTTTCACTTTCCCTTGGTATTCGGCCCCCTCCCAGTACAACTCTGACCTGGAGTTGATAATCTAAAATACCGGGGGGGGGGTAGTTCCCCCCTACAGAAAACACTTGTGGTTCTGATGGCACAATACAGGTGTCAGTATTGTGCCGTCGCTGTGCGAGAGGACGGCATTTTCACTGTTGACCTCCCTTGATGCTTCCCCACATGGAGAGACACTGAAAGCATTGCTAAAATCATACAGAACAAATGAGAGAATATCAACATCCTAATCCACATAGGAACCAACGATCTCGCCACTTGGCCAGTACAGGAGACCAAAGAACACCTGACCAGGCTCGGTGAATGTTTGGCTAACTTGTCATCTGGCATCTCCTTCTCTGAAGTTCTGCCTGTCTGGGAAAGGGGTACAGGCAGGCAGAGGATCAGGGAAAGAGAAACAGGGGAGCTAAACATATGGCTCAGGGAATGATGTCAAGAGAAAGGACACAAATTGGTAGGTGATTGGCAACAGTTCTGGGAAAGCTAGTTCTTTAGGTACAATGGCCTACATCTGACTAGGGAGGGAGTCAGAGCATTGGGGCAGAAGTTCAATGTTTTTGCAAGGAATTTAAACTGGCAAAGGGGAGAGGGGTCCTGCACTCATAACATCCAACAGGAAAGAAGGCACCCTTCCCCCCTTAGCTAGCAATCTGTCACTGGTACAGCATTTGTGTAAGTCATTTACTCCGACAGAGGAGAAAAGAATCTGGCACCCCTTATATCACACATGGAAGGAGTTGGACATGCCCCCTTAGCCAGCAAACCACCATCTAACACATGGAAGGTCATGTACACAAATGCCTGCAGTCTGGGAAGCAAGGTCCCAGACCTGGAAGATACAATGGTAGAGGCAAAGCTGGATTTAGTAGCCATAACCAAGACATTGTTCACCTGAAAGCACACATGGGAGGCTAATGTACCACTGCTCCAGAACTGGCACCTGAAGCTCACCAGCTGTGCCTTCAGCTCTCCTGGCTTCTTGAGTAGCCCGCACTGGCAGTGCCAGGGACAAGGCACTGCTCCAGAACTGGCACCTGAAACACCTCCTAGGTGACCGTCAGTGGCTGGAGCCACACACCAGCCCCACTTTCAGCTCTCCTGGTTCCTCAAGTAGCCTGCGCCAGCAGTGCCAGAGACAAGGCACTGCCCCAGAACCAACATCTGAAGTGCTTCCTTGGTGACTATTAGTGGCTGGAGTCGCACACTGGCCATGACTTCAGCTCTCCCGGCTCCTCGAGTTGCCTGTGCCGGCATTGCCAGGAATAAGGTATGGCTTCCCATTGAACTGTATAGCAGCCTTCCGATTGGCTGCAGAGCATCCTGAGGCAGCTGCTATTGGCTGGAAGCTCTCTGGCTCCAGCCCTGATTGGCCTGCACAGAATCCGTCTCCAAAGCTCTCTGGGACTGAAGTTCTCATCTCTCTACAACCATTTCTGTTGACTTTTTACCTCATATACCTTGGGAATTTTCACTGTTTATTGTGTACCCAGTGTAACTTAAGATCTACAGCTGTATTATATTTATTCATTGAAACCATTTTATTTTTCTTAATGCTGTGGTAATGTCTCCTAGTTAGCAAGTGCAGGGGTATTTACTGTTGTAACTGTTATTAATCTCAAATAACTGATTACACTCTCTGTGCTGATTTGCTCTGTATTGAACATTGCCCTGATTTCCTTGTCCTAGAGCCATTTCTCCTCTCTTCCTTCTGCACTAATTCCCCAACTCTCTGATCCCCTGCTGGCACTACGGCAGTTAATATTTGGTGCTGGAAAGGTAAAACTTGAACAGTTTCTGCTGGTGCCTCACCTAAACACCCCTCCCCTCCTAGTCTGGACCTAATTCTGCTTTGTTTGTTCTATTCCTTTTGTCTGCCGCATTCTCACCACCCCCTAACAATTCCCAACTAAAGACTCCCTATTGTCCCATACTAAACACCTACCTACTTGCTTTCTGTATTATCCTCCACTCTCTGATTCCACTGCTTTTGTTCCCAAACCCATCTAAAGCTTGCTGTTTTCTCCCCCTCCCCAAACACCCGAAGCACCTCCTCGGTGACTGCAGTGGCTGGAGCTGCACACCGGCAGCACCTTCAGGTCTCCTAGCTCCTCAAGTAGCCTGTGCCAGCACCATCAGGGACAAGGTACAGCTTCCCATTGAACTGTATAGTTGCATTCCAATTGGCCGCAGAACATCCTGAGGTGGCTACTATTGGCTGGAAGATCTCTGGCTCCAGCCCTGATTGGTCCACACAGAATCCGACTCCAACGCTCTCCAGGACTGAAATTCTCAGCTCTCTAAAGCCATTTCTGTTAAATTTTTGCCACATATACCTTGGGAATTTTCAGCCCACCTTCTCTCCCCCACCGCATTCCTTTATTAAATACACCTCCTCCCTACCCTTTACTTGATAGGGGCCTCCCAACTGGTGGCCACATTAGGCTGCCAGGGGCCTTCTGATTTGTGTATACTCTTGGCTGATCTTCATAGCTCTCTGGCATCTCGGATCCACACAGACCTTCAATGTAAGGTCCTTTCTGTTCTATAATGAAGTTTACCATCCTCCTCTACTGCCAATTAGCTAGCTTGTCCCTTCTAATTCTTCACTGTAGTACCGACTTCAAGCAAACTCCTATACCAGACTATTACTGGTGTCACATCACTCTCTCCCTTCACCTAAATCTGGCATGCAACAACATGCATGTCACACAACCACTTTCAGATAATTTTCACCCTCTGCCACCTGCACTCTTCGTACAACATTCCACTTCCTTTAAAGCCAAGATACTCCTCCTTATATCCTTGGGATGCCTTAGACCTCAATTTACAGATTCCCTGTCTCTCTCCTCCTGTTCCCACAAGAAGGTGCGGGTTAGAGTGCTGAAATCATTACTGAACACTATTATAAAAATCTTACTGATCTTTTTACTTTGCTCGGGAGATGTTGAGCTTAACCCTGGTCCCATCTCCCCTATTTCCGCCCCCTCAGCTATGGTAACTCTAAAGGGGCTGAGACTTCTCCATGTTAATCTCTGTAGTCTCACAAAAAAAATGGATCTGTTCCAAACCTGGCTGAACCTCTCCCCCACAGATATACTTGTTATTACTGTGACCTGGATTAAACCTTCTGTCAGAGATACCGAAATAAATTTCCCTTCTTACAAGGTCTTCAGAATGGATAGACAGGCCAGATGGGGTGGAGTAGCCATCTACGTTCAGGATAGATACACTGCCTCCATTATTAACTCCACCTCTGAGCCAAAGGATTTCGAGAGCCTTTCCATCAAGATACAAGTCTCCTCTACCCAAGCACTTGATGTAATAGGGTGCTACAGGCCACCATAAGCTAGCCTTAAGATACTGAATCACCTGTCCGCTCTACTTGAAACCTCATCTTCAGAGGTCATAGTCATGGGTGACCTAAACCTAGATTGGCTCGCCACCCGCTCAAAACCACTCATGGACTTGTGCAATGCCTTCAGGCTCCTCCAACTCATTACAGAACCTACCGTCCCAAACACAAAAATCCAGCCAACAGTACACTGCTTGATAACATACTAGTAAACAAACAACAACTGTTCTCCCATGTAGGTGTCTTCTTTAGTGATATCAGTGATCACTGCATCATCACATGTGTGAGGTCCCTACTAAAACCTATCTCAGCCTCCAGATACATTTTCAAAAGGTGCCGCCAGAACCACGACATCTCTGTCTTTCTTTCTGACCTTTAGTACACAAACTGGCAAGACTTCTATCTTGCCCTCTGTCAATGAAGCCTATGATGCATTCCATAACATTCTCACGGCCACAATCAACCGGCATGACCCACTTGTGAAAATTTGAACAAAGAAAATCTCCTGTCAATGATTCTCAGCCAGCCTTAAGTCAACTTTTCTATGCAGAGATGCCCTGTGGAAAACTACACAGAAGACTAAGCTTCCTGCTGACTGGACCACCTTCAGAACAGCTAGAAATCAGTGTACAATGCTAACGAGGACTGCAAAGTCCAGTTACTATAATAACAAACTAGACATGTCCACTCATTGCTCCTCCACATTCTGGAAGACCCTCAAGGAGGTTGAGGGATGTAGGACTTCCAGCTCCTTCCCTTCCAAAATCATGACTGATAGCAAAACTTACACAAACAAACACGACATCCAAAATTTGTTAAACAACCATTTTGCCATAGCAGGCCTGGCCTTTGACTTCTCCCTTGCCAACAATCAGCAAAACCAGCTATGTGGACAGGGCAAGATCTTCCTCGTCTCTTCTGTGGCTGTACCTCCTTTCTCTTTTAGTCCGATCTCACTGAAACAAGTAGAAGACCTGATTGTTAAATTAGATACTAGAAAAAGTGCCAGTACTGATCTCATATATCTGTACTTTCTAAACATTAGCTACCATATCCTAGCCATCCCCATCACTCACATCTTCAATCTTTCCCTTACGCAAAGTACTCTTCCAGTGATCTGGAAAATCGCCCATGTTATCCCTCTGTTCAAATCAGCGGATTCTACTGACCTTAATAATGATAGGCCAATTTCTCTGCTTCCCACCCTGCCTAAAATGCTAGAAAAGTTAGTTAATCAACAGATTAGAGACCATTTAGATGCTCATAACCTGCTTACCACTATCCAGTCAGGCTTCAGACCTCAACATAGTATGGTCACTGCTCTTGGGAAAGTCACTAATGACTGGTTGAATGCATTAGACAACAAGCTCTATGTGGGTGTCTTATTTTTGGATTTAAGCAAAGCATTCAACAGGGTGGATCATGCTGTCCTGATGGTCATCCTCTGCAACATTGATCTTGACTATGCCTATATTAAATGGTTTGATTGTTACCTTATTGGCCGTTCACAGCAGATCAAAGCTGAAGGAGACCTCTCCCCACTGAAAACCTTACTTAGAGGTGTAACTCAAGGCTCTATCTTGGGCCCCCTCCTCTTCTCAATTTATATCAGCCAGTACCACGCCGGTATCCAATCGGCCAATATCCATCTATTCACCAATGATACCATCTTATATACTTCCAGACCTTCACTGGCAAAACATGCTCTGACTTTCAACTTGAGTTAAACTGCCTGTAGAGTAACCTATTGCACTTAAAACTACTACTTAATGTGAAAAAAAACTAAGGCTATGCTTTTCTCATCTTTCTCCAAGATTTAAGCCACTACATTGAGTGCACAAACACCGATTACCTCTCTTATCCATGAACCCCTTGAATTTGTACCCAAATTCAAATATCTGGGGATGTGAATCGACCACAAATTGACCTTTACTGGTCATATTGATGAACTTTTCAAAAAGCACAAGCAGAGGCTTGGAATATTCTTCTGCATTAAGCACTTGTTAATGTTGGAAGCAAGAACTAGAATCGTACAGTCAACCTTCCTCCCTCCCTCTTCTTGACTAAGGGGTATATTCTCTACAGTCAAGGGGCTAACACAGCCCTAAAAAACTTGACATACTATATCATGACACCCTAAGATTCATTACTGGAGCATCCTACTCTACTCATCACTGTTCCTTATATGCCCTAATTGGCTGGACCTCCCTCAGACTCAGACACTACAGAAATGCAGAAAATTGGACATATTATTAAGAAACTGCCCCTACATATTTCTGACTGCCTTCCTAGTTGCTCTCCTGGCACCTATGTGCTAAGAAGCTCCTCTTATATCTCCTTAGTTATTCCCAAAGCTAGAACTCAGTTCAGCAAATTATCCATAAGCTATTCCCTTCTCTCCTTGTGGAACAAGTTACAAAAAACTCTCCAAATATCCATTCCACTTAAATTGTCTACCTTCAAAACCTTGGTTGCCAGGACTGCCTATGAAACTTTGCAACTGTGTAACCTAAGAAGATATTGCCAACCTCTTTTTCCTTCCCACTTCCCTTCTACTCCCCTTCCTCTTATAACTGTCTCCCTCTCCTTGATTCATTCGATCATCTCTTCCTATGTTCAAGCTTCTTCTGTCTAACCCCTGCCCTAGGTGTATGCTGTAATCATCTGACTGTTTTTGTTACAGTATGGTCTACCCTGCTACCCAGGCAGATGGCTTTTAATACCATGTTGCCTAATTTTAATGTTTTGTTCTTGAATGTACCTACCACTGTATGAACTATAATGTGTACTATTCCAAATGTTATACTGTTTTATGCTACATGAACTGACCTGCATACCTTGCCAAATGTTATGCTATTTTACACTTTAAAACTTTGTATCTTGTGATGTTGTATACATTATTCTTCTCTATGTTCCAAAGTTGTTAACATCATAACTATGCAAAGATCCATCTTGAAAATGAGTTCTTCTAAACAATGTTTCACCTGGCTTAATAAAAATTGATTGATTGATTGATACCAGGTTATGTATTGTTCAGAAGAGACTGGGAGGGAAAGAAGGTAGGGCAGGTTGCCATTTATGTCAAAGAAAACAAACGTGACCAAAATTCAGAGCAGGCATAAGGAGGCAGAACAGTCGTGGGTCACCCTAGGACAAGGGAATGGAACAGCCACATGAAAAGGGGTGGTGTACAGGCCTCCAGATCAAGGGGAGAGAGTGGACAGATTACTAATAGAAGACATATAAAATATGACAGCTACGGGTGAGGTTCTGCTAATGGGCAATTTTAACAGATGCAGACTGGTTAATACCAGCTGGAGCGTCAGCCAGAACATGGGACATTGTGGAATCCGTGCAGGGGAAGGGCCTCATACAAATGGTGCAAAAACCCACCAGAGACAGGGCAATCCTGGATCTGGTGCTGATAAATGGTGAAAAAATCCTAGATCTCCAAGTTAAAGGTCACCTGGGGTCCGGCGACAAATCACATGGTATGCTTCAATTTGGCCACAGGAACACAAGTGACTCATTCAAAGGCAACATCTAAGAGGGACTGACTTTGGTAAGATGGGTGAGAGGGTTAAAGAAGCCCTGACAAAGAGAACTGCAGGAGAGGGTGTAGAGGGGACATGGGTGCAAGACAAGGAGACAATAATTGAAGTAACAGGCCAATGTGCAAGGGAGAGAAGCAAAAGCAAAAGAAAGAGAAAACCATTCTGGTTCTCAAAAGCAGTAGCAGAGAAGGTCAGGGCCAAAAGGCTGGCATTCAAGAAATATAGCAGAATGCAAAGGGACAATGATAGTGAGGAGTATCTGAACTGTCTAAGGGAAGCTTGGAAAGTAGTTAGGAGCACAAAAGCCCACACCAAGAAACACTGGCTCAAACAGTGCGGAAAGGAGACAAGTCATTCTACAGGTACATTAGCGACAGGGGAAAGTCTAGAGGGGGTGTTGCTAAACTCAGGGGGGGATAAGGGAGAGTATGAGGAGGAGGAGGACCTGGAGAAGGTATCTATCCTTAATAGATATTTCTGATCCATCTTTACTGTGGAAAAGGAGGGACAGGGCCCACAGCTCGACACCAAATTCATAGGAAGGAGTGAGATGAGCACCAGTCCTTTAAGAGAAGAGAGGGTCCTGGAAGAGCTCAATAAGCTTAGGGTTGACAAATCTATGGGGCCTGATGGCATACATCCAATAATACTAAAGGAGCTGAGAAATAAACTTGCAGAGTCATTAGCTGAACCTTTTGATGAGTCTTTGAGCACAGGATAGGCCCCAGAGGACTGGGGAAGGGCTCATGTGATCCCTTTTCATAACAATGGCATCAGGGAAGAAGGAGGCTACAGGCCAGTCAGTCTCAAATCAATTGTGAATCATGGAAACACTCCTTAAGGAAAGGATTGTGGAAAACCTGGAAGCTATAGGATCACAGGATCCAAGACAGCATGGTTTAACAGCAGAAAGGTCCTGCCAGACTAATCTGATAGATTTATTTGACTGGGTGACCAAGGGTGACCAAGGAGGTGGATCAAGGGGGTGCAGTTGATGTCGCCAACCTTGATTTCAGCAAAGCCTTCGATACTGTTTGACATAGAAGACTGGCAAACAAGCTAAGTATTCTGGGTGGTGGGCCAAAAGCTGGGGAACTGGTTGAGGGACAGAAAGCAAAGAGGGGTCGTAAATGACCCCCAGTTAGAAGAGATGCAGGTCACCAGTGGGGTCAAAAAAAAACAGAGCCACTACTTGGTATGTTATGCACAAAGTACCAGTTGAAAGCAAAAAAGATAAACTCTGGCACACACTGACACCAAGACTAATGCATCTATAAAAAAGCAAATAATGTTTAATTTAAATTCAGCATAACCTCACAGCAAAAACCACGGAGTTAAACAAACTTGACATTTCACGCAGACGCATCTGCACTTTATCAAGAGAATAAAGTGCTATACAACCTTACATGTTTTTATAGTGCCACCATCAGGTGTTACTAATTTAATTAGCATAATAACTTCCATTCACTAATTTCTCTGACACACTCATACAATTAAATAACAATCTTTGCCTTAAAACAATACCATATTAGTAACACATTCTTACATAGCAGTATTACCAATATTTTATATTCTATACATAATATAAGGGGAAGGGGGGAAGGAAAAAGGGAGGGAAAACGTTTATTTATTTAATTTCACAGCACTGAGTGTAACAACTTATTAAAACACGATCAATATCCCATGTAACATTTAGTAATATTGCCACAATATCTTACAGTTGATTTTAAACTGCATATACACCAGACTGAATTACATTGTGTTCTGTTTTGTTTTTATTTAATTTTACAGATGCAACTATATCTTATCATTTAATCCTGGCACATAAAGTGCCTGTAATTTAAAAATCCAATAGTTTTCTTTTCATGCCAAAACATTATTTAAATCTCCCCCCAAGGTCCAAACTTGGCTCTATCAATCCCCATAAACATCCAGTTATGTTGTGCGGGTTCAGAACTACAATGAGAGTGCGGGGCAATAGCGTATTCCAAGTTCCTATTGGCAATCACCCTGATATGCTCACTAACCCTTTCTGTTAATTTGCTCTTAGTCCACCCCACATAGTAATGTCCCACACTGACAAGATGCTAAATAAATAACTGAACATGAATCAGAATTGATAAATGCACAGATGTTAATTGCACTTCCATCTACTGGATTTCTAAAACTTTTCCCAATCTGTATATATTTACAAAACTTACACCTATGACATTTATGACAACCTGGTGGCAAAACTGGTAATCCATTATTAGTATGTCTGGACCCTATCAAACATCTTTGGCCTGAAGAGCTTGGGGAGACAGAGGAATTAGAGGGAGTGGAAGACACCTGAAATACATCTGATGCCTTCAAGTTACACTTAGGCTGATAATTACTTGTTAATCTATCCCCCAGGTTGCATGGTCTTTTATAAACTATATGTGGAAAATCTTTCACATAGGGCAACATTTTTGGCTCATTCTGCAAAATATGCCAATTGTGCCTTAACACCATCTTTATTTTTCTGGCCTGTATAGAGTATGTTGTTACAAAATTAAGTCTTTCTTGATTATTTACACTCCAAAGAGGCATAGAGGGGCTATTTGTTGCCAATAACTTTTGTCTCTTCAACCCAGTAGAATGTTCCTCAGCCAGCAATACATCACTGGCTGCATAGCCTCACTGCAAAAACCTTTTCTCCATATCATTTGGCCAATGTTCGAATCACACTACTGTGGAGCAGTTCCTATGCGCATGTATGAACTGCCCTCTTGGTATGGATTTCACAGTATGTCTAGGATGACAGGAACAGGCCAAAAGTACCATGTTGCTGTCAGTCTGTCTGTGAAACAATGTAGTACTTAACACATTGGTGCAGATATTTAAAAGAGTTGCGCATGGCGCAACAATGTTGCGCCATGCACAACCCACTGATGTGTCTCGGTGCGATACTCAAAAGGGAAAAGTGCGCCGCACAAATCCTGATGCGCCGGAGTGCATCAGTAATGTATGCAGGCACAGGTGGGGGGTGTACCCATGCATAACCTGCACAGTCTGATATTCAGCCCAGGATTTGCAGAGTCATGCATGCACAACCCTTACCTGCGCCTGCACAAAGTTAAGCCCCCAAAAAAAGGAACAAGTGATGGCCACCCACAGGTGAGCTGCCACATTGCAGGGTGCAACATGACAGCTGCCACCTGTGGGTGGCCACCCGAGTTCCTGCCGCACCTGGCGGCACCCCCATGCCCCATCACGGGCATCCATGTAGTGAAATCCCCCCTCCTATATCCCTGGTGGTCAGGTGGACTGCTATGTGCCCGATCGCAGGCATTTGTCTTGAAGATTAAGCCCCTGTCCTGTATCCCTGGTGGTCCAGTGGACTGCACTCAGCCTGATTGTGGGCATTTGTCTTGAAGATTAAGCCCCCGTCCTATATCCATGGTGGTCCAGTGGACCGCACTCAGCCCGATCATGGGCATCACTAATATAACCCCCCCCACGTCCAATATCCCTGGTGGTCCAGTGGACCGATCGGTGCCCGATCATGGGCATCTGTAACTCATAAAATACCCCTACTACCCTGGTGGTCTAGTGTACCCCCTCCCACCCACCCACTGAGCCCCACCACCCCGCTCCCCTGTCAGCCAGCTGGCAGCAGCACCCACCCGCCTGCCATCCCGCCACCCACCAACTGACTGCTTGGTAGGACTGCACGCCCATTGGTTCACAGCGTGAGCCAATGAGTGTGCAGCCCATATCTTACTACACATTCCAGATATGTGAATGATTCATTCACATATCTGGAATATGTAGTACGGTAGGGACTGCATGTCCATTGGCTCACGCTATGAACCAATGGGCATGCAGCCCTACAGAGCTGTCAGTCAGCGGCCGGCGGGGTGGCAGAAACATAGAAACATAGAATTTGATGGCAGATAAGGACCACTTGGCCAACCCAGTCTGCCCATTTCCCTGCCTACTGGATAAACTGCAGATCCTAGTTAACCAGCAGCCTACTTCTTCCTACCCCACCCTCTAGAATTGCCTTATGACTGTCCCATGCATGCTTGAATTCCACCACTGTTTTTGACTCAACAACCTCCTCCGGAAGGCCGCTCCATGCATCCACAACCCTCTGTGAAAAATACTTCCTTAAATTACCTCTGAGCTGCACCCTCTATCTTCAAATTGTGCCCTTGTTCTTGCACACCTCTTTTTGAAAGATGCTACCCTCTTGGACTTTGTTGATTCCCTTGAGGTACTTAAAAGTTTCTATCATGTCCCCTCTCTCCTCCCTTTCCTCGGGCTATACATATTAAGCTCCTTAAGTCTCTCTTCACATGTCTTCGGTGCAGACCCTGCACCATTTTAGTTGCCCTCCTCTGGACAGCTTCCATCCTGTCTATGTCTTCTGCGAAGACTGGGTCTCCAGAACTGCACGCAGTACTCCAGCTGTCTGTACAGAGGGATAATAACTTCCTGTTTTCTACTTGTGATGCCTCTCCCTATGCATCCCAGTATCCCCCCAGCCCTCCTTGCTGCCCTCTCACATTGCTTGCCCACCTTTAGGTCATCTGATATGACTACCCCCAGGTCCCTTTCCATTTTTGTTGTTGTTAGTATCTCACCCCCCATTGTATACTCTTCCTCTGGGTTTTTGTTTCCCAGGTGCATTACCTTGCACTTCTTAGCATTGAATCTAAGCTGCCATACATTTGACCATTCCTCTAACCTTGATAAGTCCCTTCTCATCCTTTCCACCCCACTTTGTGCATCAACTCTGTTGCAGATCTTTGTGTCATCTGCAAAGAGAGATACTTTTCCTTCCAGTCCGTCTGCAATGTCGCTTACAAAGACATTGAAGAGGACCGGTCCTAATACTGAACCCTGCGGTACCCCACTAGTAACCCCACTTTCTTCAGAGTGGACTCCATTTACTATTACCCCTCTGTGTCCTATTCTCCAGCCAATTTTTTACCCAGGCTGTCATCTTGATACCCACTCCTAGGCTAGCTAACTTGTATATTAATCTTTTGTGTGGGACTGTGTCAAATGCCTTGCTAAAGTCTAGGTAGGCCATGTCCACAGCCCCTCCCTGATCTACTACTTTGGTCACCCAGTCAAAGAAATCTATCAGATTTGTCTGGCATGACCTTCCTGCTGTGAATCCATGCTGCCTTGGGTCCTGTGCCCCTCTGGCCTCTAGATAGGCAGGCGGGTGGGGTGCTTCCACCTGCCAGCTGATGGGGGGATGGTGGGGCTCAGTGGGGTACACTAGACCACCAGGGTAGTAGGGGTATTTTATGAGTTACAGATGCCCGCAATCGGGCAGTGATCGGTTCACTGGACCACCAGGAATATTGGATGTGGTGGGGTTATATTAGTGATGCCCATGATCGGGCTGAGTGCAGTCCACTGGACCACCAGGGATATAGGACAGGGGCTTAATCTTCAAGACAAATGCCCAAGATTGGGCACATAGCGGTCCACTGGACCACCAGGGATATTGGATGTTTTTTTTTTTACATGAATGCCCACAATCGGGCTGCAGGGGGCATCGGTCCCCAATGGCTGCTGCCTGGCAGGGTGCCAGGCTCAAGTCATTGGAGATCTTTTACACGAATGCCCATGATCGGGCTGCAGGGGGCATCAGTCCCCAATGGCTGCTGCCTGGCAGGGTGCCAGGCACAAGTCATTGGGGATCAGCACACCTACGTGCTAATGGCATGCAAATGGGGCCATAATGAGATGCAAATGGACCCCTGTTTGCCTTGCATAAATTATGGCCCCATTTGCATGTCCCCTTTTGAATATCGCAGGTGCTGTGCATGGCACAATGGCACGTGCTCTAGCGCATCTCCATGCTCCACTCTGGCCACTTGTGCTGGTGCAGTGCCACTTCCCCATATACAGTGGGGTTGGCCAGGGTGCGATATTCAAAGCTGCTGCATCATAGTGCAGCTCTGTTGAATGTCACCCAGGACACACCCCAGGACAACAAAGTTGAGCTGTGACCAGGCTTGCGCCACAGCCTGGTGCAGTTTGAACATCCGGGCCATTGTCTAAATGTTTTGTAATCTGAACATCCAAAAAAGATTTAGTAACCAAACTAAAATTTACCGTAAATCTTAGATTTATATTAGTTGATTCCAAATAATCCACAAAGGACATCAATTCACTCTCTGTCTCCTGCCAGATTAAAAAAAACAATCATCAATATAACATTTATAAATGGAAATATGTTGTTAAAAGGGATTAACATCAGAATCATAGATATACTTCTCCTCCAACATTCCCATATATAAATTCACAAAACTGGGGGCAAATGATGCCCCCATAGCTGTCCCACTAATCTGAAGGAAAAAAATTCCCTGAAACATAAATGCATTTTTTCCCAAAACATTCTGTGCTAAACTAAGGACAAATTGTTTTTGTTCAGAATCAAATTCCCCCTTATCCAGATAGTAGCCAAAAGCCAACAAACCATCCTGATGCGAGATATTAGTGCAAAGGGATTCTACATCGAGAGTTACCAAAATGTCCAAGCTCTCAACGTGGAGGTCCTCAAAAATGCCCAAAGCATGTTTAGTGTCCTTAATAAAGGACCTCAGTTGTGGCACAAATTGTTTAATATGGGCATCAATGTATTGAATCAATGGCTCCGTTACTGACCCTATTCCTGCCACAATCAGGTGCCCGGGGGTGTTTTGAACATTCTTGTGTATTTTGGGGATAAGGTAGATTGAGGGAAGTATGGAGTTCATAACTGTCAAGAATTGACATGTATCAGTGTCAGTTACACCCTGCTGCCAAGCCAAATCCAATAATGCATCAATTTCTCTTTTAAAAGCTAATGTGGGATCACTTCTGAAAAGCTTATGATGTTGTTTAGAATTCAATTGGTGTTCAATCTCCTCGATGAAATCTGTAGTATTCAATACCTCCTTTATCAGCCTGTTTAATGGTAATCATTTGATTGTTTTCCAGCCCTTTGATGGCCTCTATTTCTGCTTTACTCATATTAGCAAACCTGGGCTGTATTCTTGTATTATCCAATTCCTTAAACTCCCTTTCACATGCCTTCATAAAAACTTGTATCACAGAATTCTGTGGTAGCATAAAGGTCAGTTTAGATCTGTATTGTTTAATTGAATACTCATTAACTTGTGACCCACTTACACCTCCTTCCAAGTCACTATTAATGGATTCTGCCATCAAATGAGCCCCATCATCATCCCTTCTTTCTTCTGTAAAAAAACATTTCAAATTTAACTTCCTAACAAATCTATTCAAATCTATGTGTAAATCAAATGAATTAAATGAATGTGTGGGAATGAACTTCAGACCTTTATTTAACTCTAACATTTCAATTTCTGTAAGTGGATGATCAGAGAGATTTATAACATTAATATCCATTAATATCTCCCCCTCCTCTTCCCTCTCTTCTCCCCACAAATTGTCTCCCCCAAACTGTTCCCTGCCCCGATATTGTCCTTGGAATTGTAGCTGTTAATTTCTGTCTTTGGCATCTTCTCCTCATTGTACATTTCCTTGCGGACCTGAAAGGCCTCCCTGGGCCTGCGTCTGAGCTGATACTGCATTAGCTGTCCCATAGACCCCATCTGGTGATTTGTCTGATCTGTTTCTTCCTCGAGACTGCTTTCTAAAAAACCAAGGATGCTGCATCAGAGTCACTACCCATTTGTTGTAAGTCCCTTTCATTTGTTTGCTTTAAAATAGACCTCAGCTGTCATGGCTGCTTATTCCAATTGAACACACAGTTATTTAAATAGTCTCTTTCATCGCAAACAAATTTCTTTGTTTCTGAACTCTTAATTTTTTGTCCAAATTTATAATGGGTTTATTTAATTTCTCATTCAATGCAACAAATTCTGTACAGTTTGAAAATTTATTAAACTGTTCCTCTTTTGTTCTTAGGGTCTCCATTAGTTCCATCTGCTCCAGGCTCACTTCTTTAATTATTAGCTGGATAAGACGAAGGGAAGTGCCATATATCTCTTCCAACCAAGGATCAAAGAATCTTTTCTGGCGCTGTCCAACAGATGGAAATTTTAAGATCCACAGTCCTCTTGGTACTCTCTTAACCTCCAAGTACCTTTCCATAGTGACCTGTGTCCCAACCAATCTTCTAATTTTATGGTCAATTTATTCATAGGCTGAATATGCTTCTTTGATTGTAACTGTTTGATCTGCTGTTGTTTGCAGACCATTCACACTACCTGTGGGACCCTTATCCTGTCCCCCCACCATAAAGAAATCCAAAACTGGTTTCCTGAGAAGTGTGCAATGAAAATTCACATCTTGGCTGACTGGCTCCTCAGCAGAGGGACCAGTACCTGTGTTCGATGTACCGTTCACTTGTGAGGGATCCAACATGTTGTATTCAGATAACTGCAATATAGACGATATCTATAGGCGGTTAACCAGAGTGTTGCTCACAAAAATTGCATACAACAGAAAAAACAGAACCGCTTCTCGGTATGTGGTGCACAAAGTACCAGTTGAAAGCAAAAAACATAAACTGGCACACACTGACACCAAGACAAATGCATTTATAAAAAAGTAGATAGTCTTTAATTGAAATTCAGAACACCCTCACAGTAAAAACCACGGAGCCAAACAAACTCAACATTTCATGCAGACACACCTGCACTTTATCAAGAGAATAAAGTGCTATACAACCTTATATGTTTTTATAGTGCCGCCATCAGTTGTTTCTAATTTAAATAGCATAATACTTCCATTCACTAATTTCTGTGACACACTTATACAATTAAATAACAATCTTTGCCTTAAAACAATACCATATTACTAACACATTCTTACATAGCAGTATTACCAATATTTTATATTCTATACATAATATAAGGGGAAGAGGAGGGTAAAAAAGGGAAAACATTTATTTATCTAATTTCACACCACTGAGTGCAACAACTTATTAAAACACGATCAATACCCATGTAACATTTAATAAGATTACCACAATGCCTTACAGTTGATTTTTAAACTGCATATACACCAGACTGAATTACATTGTGTTCTGTTTTGTTTTTATTTTCTTTTACAGATGGTGCTGCAACTCTATCTTATCATTTAATCCTGGCACTTAAAGTGCTTGTAATTTAAAAATCTAATAGTTTTCTTTTCGTGCCAAAATATTATTTAAATCTCCCCTCGAGGTCCCAACTTAGCTCTATCAATCCCCGTAAACATCTAGTTATGTCTTGTGGGTTCAGAACTACAATGAGAGTGCTGGGCAGTAGTGTATTCCAAGTTCCTATTGGCAAGTGCCCTGATATGCTCACTAACTCTTTCTTTTAATTTTCTCTTAGTCCGCCCCACATAGTATGCCCCACACTGACAGGATGCTAAATAAATAACTGAACATGAATCACACTTGATAAATGCATGAATGTTAATTGCACTTCCATCTACTGGATTTCTAAAACTTTTCCCAATCTGTATATATTTACAAAACTTACAACTATGATATTTATGACAACCTGGCGGTAAAACCGATAACCAATTATTAGTATTTCTTGACCCTATCAAACATCGTTGTCCTGAACAGCCCGGGGAAAGAGAGGAATTAGAGGGAGTGGAAAATGCCTGAAATATATCTGATGCCTTCAAATTACACTTAGGCTGATAACTACTTGTAAATCTATCCCCCAGGTTGCATGGTCTTTTATAAACCATACGTGGAAAATCTTTCACATAGGGAAATATTTTTGGTCATTCTGCAAAATATACCAATTGTGCCTTAACACCATCTCTATTTTTTTGGCCTGTATAGAGCACATTGTTACAAAATTAAGTCTGTTTTGATTATTCACACTCCGAAGAGGCATAGAGGGGCTATTTGTTGCCAATAACTGTTGTCTCTTGAACACAGTAGCATGTTTCCTAGCCAGCAATACATCACTGGCTGCATAGCCTCACTGCAAAAACCTTTTCTCCATATCATCTGCCCAATGTTCGAATCCCACTACCAAGGAGCAGTTTCTATGCACACATATGAACTGCCCTCTTGGTATGGATTTCACAATATGTCTAGGATGACAGGAACTGGCCAAAAGTATCGTGTTCCTGTCAGTCTGTTTGCAAAACAATGTAGTACTTAGCCTATTACCTAAATCTTTTGTAATCTGAACATCTAAAAAAGATATACTAACCAAACTAAAATTTACCATAAATCTTAGATTGCTGTGAAGGTGTGTTGAATTTAAATTAAAGACTATCTGCTTTTTTATAAATGCATTTGTCTTGGTGTCAGTGTGTGTCAGAGTTTATGTTTTTTACCAGTGGGGTACCTCAGGGATTGGTTCTGGTGCCAGTCCTCTTCAATGTCTTCATCAGTGACATTGTAAATGGGCTGGAGGGAAAGATTTGCCTGTTTGCAGATGACACCAAGATCTGCAACAAAGAAGATACTTGGTTTTCTTGCCCTACCCTTGTTGCTCTGTGTCTTGGTACATGACCCAGTAGCCTCCACCAGCCCCAGCTTGATGAGTTCCCATTTTTGGCATGCATCCAAGTGTGGATGAATTCCTGCTAGGTGCTTCTCCAAAATTTCCCCCATTTTAGCAAATATGGTACTGTATTATCACTTCTGGGAAGTAGTATTACTGGATTTTTATCATATGCCTCAGTACCATATTAAAATGCCTTATCAACATATTATGTGTAGAATAATACATGAGGTGGTGTGTTTGATGATAATTTTATACACAGACAAGGTGTTGGATGCTACGTGATCCCCAAGAGCAAAGCTTGAGGGGTTTATTTAAGCATCCAACCCCCAGGGTGTGTGTAAAATTCAAGTTTTATACACCACCCCATGTTTTATTTTACATAATTGCTGGGGAGTGTTTTTTCTTTTTTTGTACCACAGCAATTATATGAAATACAAACACATTAATGAGCAGCTGTGATCCAGTTGTGTTCAGTCATGTTCCGCGGTTGGGTTAAAACAGCTGTAGAACCTATATATATAGTGGTTCATCCACAGAGTGCATTTTAAACAGCTAAGTTATTTATTTTTTTTAATTTACTTATGGCAGAGTCTGAGTGATGGTGAAGTGTCCCACGCCACAAAGGGAATATGGTGGCTGACACATGTGTGAAGAGAGGGAAACCTGGTGCATGTTTGCTGTTATAACCAGATAGTTACAATAGTGAATTATAAATGGATTTCCATATGACTAAAAACACTTCCGGTCATTATATTAGCATAACACATGTGAGTATATTATTGCTATTATTAATATGAGGATTTTGCAAAAAATATTCTACTTTTATCATTTTAATTTAATTTTCAGTGTCTTTTATGACTTCCTATTTCTTGAACGTTGATGTTTATATTAATTTGGCTGCTGACAGCACTTTTTGTTTTTCCATATGTAGTTTTGTCTCATCTGTGGAGCAGGCAGGCAGCTCCGTCCCCACCCTCGGAGGGGACTCATCTCTCCAGCCAGGTATCCCCACACCAGTCCCACCCAATGAATCCCCCATGGGTTACCCCCCCCCCCATGACAGGGCCAGTGGTGAGAGGTGTCGACTTTTCTCCCCACCCCTGAAGCCAACATCCAGATCTCCGGGGGATGAAGCAGGTGCAGCTGGCCATCATGGAGCCTGCCAGCTCTATCCCTTTTCCTTCGGTTTTCTCCCCAGACCCCTACATGTGCATGTGCTGTGGATGTGGTGACCCTCTCCACCTCTGTGGAGGCAGCCTTATGCCCTCTGTACAGGTCCACTCCATTCTAAGCAGCGCAGATGTGGTGACCCTCCAGCTTCTGCTGGGTATCAGTTTACAGCACATTGCTTTGTCCCTCCCTCCCCCAAGGAAGGAGAGCTGTCAGTGGACGCTCGATCCTTCCTCACCCTGGCTGACCCCAAGCTACCCAAGTTCATTCCTGAACCCTGGTTACCAGTGTGGCACGAGGTGTGGTGTCCAATGTCTCAGCCCTCAGTGCCACCAGGCTGGCTTGCTGAGAGCACTTTTATAGTTGCAGCAGTGGTTTTGTACACATTAATAGGATATGACAACCACTGACTGAAGATAAATGGTTCTGATACTTTGGGCCAGATATTCTAAATTAGCACTGTCAAGATCCAACAGCCCGATACACTCAAAAGGAATAGTCCCACTGCTAAACCTGCTGAATATAACATACTAAGAAAGCTGGGCAAACTTGGCTGGGAGTGCAGTGCAAAAATAGCCCTGGAAATTAGACAACTCTGAATATAGCAGTCAGGAAGTGCAAACCACAACAATAGCCCAGTGCACAGCAATGTGAAGGAAGTTAGAGGTGAACTATGTGGCCAATGTGTGTGCTAGCAAAGGAGTGATTCATTAAAGTTGCAATTACCAGCCATGTGAAATTCTGCAGAAATGTACCATGTTTCCAAAGTGTTTGTGCAGCGCAAACTCATTTGTGTAGGTGTTGTGTGGTGCTAAGCCATTTGCCCTGTGCTATCATGTTTGCCCGGGGCAAATATTTGCTATATTCAAAAGTAAAATACAAATGAGCCTACTTAGGTAGTATATGTGCAAACAGCCAGATTAGCATCTCATTATGTCCTAATTTGCATGCAGTTTGACAGTGCTATTGCAGAGTCCCACAGCTCCACCTGTAGATCAGTCTGGAAGTACAGGGGCTGGCTGTGTCTGCCCACAGCTCCACCTGTAGGTCAGTCTGGAAGTGCATGGTGGTAGCAGCAGGCTACATTTGTACAGAACTGCATAGAATATTGTGCCCCAGGGGACTACACAGCACAGCGCAGCACAGGCACAGGTGGTGGTGGTGCTGCATGCAATAGTCAAACTGTAGGTCCTGCTACAGTGCACAGCAGACACTACAGTAACAAGGGGGCCAGTAGTGTGAGGGACACATCAATGCCTATGGTGTGTAGGGCATCAATGATTGCTGTAATTTATACAGTGACAGGCCAATCTTGCAGGTGTGTACTGACAGTGGACATTACTGTCATGCTGTTGTGTGACCCACAGACACTTTACCACTGGCATGGGATACTCACTGTGAGATATACATATACATGGCTGGCTGTGTGTGCTGTGGTGTCTGTACAGATGTGAGGTTTGTGGCTGGAGGGGCACAGACCATCAGACAGGCACACTGGTGTTGAAGTATTCCATACACTGGACCATTTGCACTGCATGAATTGTCCCAGCCTTATGGCAGTACCCAGTGTGTGGTGCAGACTAGCCACCTGTACACCCTCCCTCAACACCCTCCATGCTCTCAATGCTGCATGTGTGTGCTAGATTCTGTTGGTGTCCACCGAAGTGTGGTCTGCAGGTATGTGCTTTATGGACACTGCCGTGGTGTTCACTGGGCACCAGGTCACCAATTAATGCCTGTTATAGTTTGGACTGGTGGCATATGATGGCAATATAGGAGGTGCAATCCTTGTGCAGCATGTTTCTTCCATGCCTGTTTTTTTTCTGTGTTTAATATTTACTGGTTAGGGTCACACAAAGGTGCACAAAAGTCGCACAAAGCCACGGAAAGCCACAAAGTCGCACAAAGCTGGTGTGCCCAGTGTTAAGACTACATTTTCCTGGGTGATAATTTGCACCATGCAAAGTGTCATGTTAAGTCATGAGAAAACACTTTTCGTAGCGCTAATGCACTGAATATAGCATTATGCCTGTATTCATGTACACTCCCCCCATTTGTCCCTTGCATACATTATATTTTTGACCAGTGCTAATGCAATTTATCCATGCTATTTGATCTTTTCAATATAGCGGACCTGCTCAAATCCAGCACAAACCTTACACAAACAGTTTGCACCCATCACAAAGTTTTGAATATCTGGCCCCTTATGATTGTGAATCCTCTCTTGGGAAAATAAGAGTGGTTACAGTGGCCATACTAATATTTTATTGATCAAGATCAATCACATGTTACAATGTTTAAAATGTTCCCTGGAACTTGCCCTATGTAAATCTTGAATTAATGTGCTACTATAGTGGAAAAGTCAGTGTGCAACACACATACGATATCTTATAACAAATAGTTCCTATATTTGTTGAAATAATACCAAATCTGTTGAAGTATAATATAATTTCTTAGTGTGTCCACTAACAGGAAACATCAAACAACAATGTACTGTATAAAGTATGTTATTTTTATTTTGTGTTGTCATCTTAGTATTGTCTAATAATATTTTTACTGTAAGTGATACTTTTATCTTAGACAAGTATTTGACACATCCAGTTCAATGGATGAAAATGATATTGGTTTTAGTTTAAGTGGCAAGTGCCAAACATATCTTTAATTTGCAACACTCTAATGCTGTAAACATTAATTCTTTCTGGTTGGGATATTCCAAATCCTTTGGCAATCACAAAACATGCGGGTGCACCCATGCAAAGCAGCTGATAGCACTTTGCATGTAAGAGTACCAGCATTCTGCTAGGTTTGGAATGGCACAAGGTAGTTGTTACTGCAGCATTAATTGCCACCTAGCCAAAACAATTCTTACCAACTGCCACATGTGATCAGCTGTTCTACTATGTGAGCAAGTGTGGGAGCATTTCCATTCAGGAGAAGGTGGCTGAGCATGGAGAAGGGCTGATTGTGTCTGTCGCCTTTGCTGCACCTGGATGGAGCTTTATATTATGAAATGTGGGTGCTGGGGGGAGGATGGTGGGAACTGGGGCAGCTGCCCGGGTGGGGAGAAGATTTGTTTTACAACAGAAAAACATGAGAGGAGATGGCGGTCAGCCATGGTTGTGGGTCGGTTGAGCTGGTTACCAATCATGTTTTTTTTATTAAACTTTAACTTGTGAGCTCTGGGGGAGGAGGGATGATTGTGCTTGATGTAGGGGTGGGGATGAGTGTCATAGTTTCACATAGGGGCTGTATTTTTATTTCTCTCACAGTATATCAATACCAAATATGAAACACTGAATTTCTTAATATTTGGGTCCCCAAATATGGATATTTGACCTAATATTCAGAATAAGGTATTTGCCCACCCCTATGGGGGGCGTGGGACAGACCACTGGACACCAAGCATAATAACTGTAGTGCATGGTACGCATTCCTGAGTGGCACTGAAGAGAGGGGAAATCATGTGGGCCCTGGGCCTGTAACTAGGCCCTTATTAGATGTGATTGACTCCATAGCTCTGTGCTAGTGCTATGGGATCATTTACATCTTAAAGGCAGACACTTTGCTCCCTTGGAGAACTGCTGAGAGACCTTAAGGTCCCTTTTAAACAATTTGTATGAAAAATTGTTCTTTCATCAACTGACTTAGTAGTAGTTTGATTTATTATCTGATTGATCCTGTGAACCCCATCACCTGCCTTGACCAGAGCACTCTATGTCCCAGAGTCTCCAGCAGCCAGTCCACTGATGATGTTACTGATGGGCTGTCAATGTGCCATTAAGTATACTGAAAGAATACCAGTTTACTAGAATGCATAACTGCTCTCATTCTAGTGATCCCACTGACTGGGGGGGACTCCGGGACGTAGACTATTCTGGTAATTGTGGGTAGAGGGTCAAAGGATTAGCCAGATAATAAACCACTTTACTAATCAATATGTTGATAAAAAATATTTTTTCCTTCAAATTGCATAACTGTGACCTCAAGCTCCCTCAGCATTTCTTCAGTGGAGCTGAGAGTTTCCCTTTAATGAATGAACATGGCATATTACTCCAGAGGAGCACTCACAGTAGTTGGCTCTAACAGCCAGATTGTTCCCACAATTCTTATATCACCATAATGAACATATATTCCATGTGGAGATTTGGGGGTTGGGGTTTGCAAGTGCAATTGGGATAGTGCCTTGCTGGCATATTGTAACATGGCTTTAGAGTGCGTAACTTGTCCGGTCAGGTTCAGGTTCTTTATTTATCATTTTCTGTGTAAAAATCCTTTCTGTTACTTACACAAAGTCAAAACACAACAGTGCATTCAATTTAATATACACTTTGTAAAAACAGTCTATCATTATACAATCATAACATCTATAAACATAATATAATACACTATATCCTATAATTTCCATTATAATTGTTGCGCAATCCTATAAGCAAAACAGGCAGGAGCAAAAATCTGTTTTCAGTTGTCTGTATTAAATATTATTGCTAGCTTATCTCATTTGTTTAAAAGGATAATCCTTTGAACACGTTAGTTATAAAAACAAGTCTTTATTTTGCAAATACCGGACATTCAAGTGGTACATGTCCAGTCTTGTTGCATTATACCTCTGGTTTGTTCCAGGCACTAATTTGCTTCTGGAACAGACATTTGATTTGCACAAAACAGAACCATTGAATATCCTGACCTTTTTGTTATAAAATGTAGATTTCTTATTTCTTAAGGAGTTTTGTTTCGGTCATTTATAACTGTTATATTTTAGTTTTTTGTTTTTCAGATTTGAGGGTCAGATGCTTAGCACCCCCACATGACCATGCAATTTTAGGTTTAAAATTTGGCCTTGAAATACAATTTTGCAACACCAAATTAAGTAGTGTTTGGCACAAAAAAAAAAGTCACTATGCACACGTGCATAGTTTTTTTTTCAGATTTAGTTTCTTTTATACATGTTTTAGATTTCATTTCATTTGGGCATTTTTTTAGGCTAGGAGATGGTGTATGCAGATCAGAGTAAAATGCAGCCACCTGCTAAGAGGGATTGAGGGCTCTGCCTGCCATGCACCATAGGAACCTAGCAATCATGTACGTGTCAGGGATGCCATGGGGGGAAGAAGAATGGCATGAGTGTTAGAGGGTGGGTAAGGTTGGGAGATTTGATTCAAATCTATAGGCTAAGTGGAGACAGGAGTTGGAAGTCTTCCCAAAAAGCAGATGGAATTTTGTGTGTGTGTGTGTGTGTGTGTGTGTTTTGGGTTGCTGCATTGGGGACAGACACCTGAATGGCAGTTAACATACTGGTTGAGGGTACCAGTGGCAGGGCTGGGCACATTACCACTAGCTAGAACACTAGTCAGGGGTACCAGCATTACACGTGGACACCTGATTACCAATTTGCATATTGCTGAGGTGTTGGAGGTGCTGGAAGAAACACAACCCTTTTTTCTTTTCCATTTTTGATTGCCTTCCTGTTTAGACAATCACAAATTTAAAACAAACTCTGGTCAGAACCAATACAGCTATAACGTAATTGTAGTGATGGTGGTGAGAGATGTGTAGAGAAGATGTAGTACAGGAACATTGGATGAATCAGTTAAGGATTGTTGTGGTTTATTGAAGTTGTACTGCATCTTGTGGAGATCCTTATAATAGGATCCTAAATACATGGAAATGTCCTGCAATTGTAAATGTTCAGATTTCAAAGTATCTTCATAAATTCATGCAAATGTCCATAATAATGCACTGCATGGCGGCATTGACTGAGAAATCACTGTAGCTAAAGCATCTAAGAAGTAATGCTTCCATCTGTGGACAGCATCAGTAATGGCACCCCATGGTTTACAATGTAAGCGCTACCATTATTAATACCATAATTATTTTACCATTATTAATACGTAATTATTTTAAACAGTAATTTCAATTAAGTGCAGTGCAGTGACAGGGGAGAAAACAAAGACAGTGGTTGCAGAGGAGGGCAGAGGGATCTAATCATACTGAGAGTAATACATATTGACATTATTTATCTGTTATCATGGACATTTGCAGATATGTTGCATCCTGCTGTACATTTTGGTCATTTGTTATAGCTGCTGGATGTTTGTATGCCTTTAGGACATGTAAACTATTATTATGGACATTTATATGAATTTAGGATCCTGCTTTAAAATCTGGACATTGATAATTGTGGTACATTTGCATATCTTTACAATTTTGTTTTGAACATAGGGATATTTATGGGCTTTCTGATCAAGTATAACCAAGGCCACTGGTTTTTGGTTTTTACTGGAAAACCCGGTAAAATTCCAGAATTAGGGCTGCTTGAACACCAGTAAAAACAAAGATTTCATGGAATCTGGCATTTTATACTAGATTGGTAAATCTACAAAACTTATGTTTTTCTTATAATTGCTTCCCGTACTGTTTTCAATTTGCTTTATTTAATGCTCAGTATATTAAGCCTTCTTTTATTGAGATTATTTATACACATTCTAAAGGAATGACAGCAGAATCCTGGTAAAATCCAGAAATTAGAGTAACAATCACCAGTGCAATTCCAGAATCTGAAGTCTTGAAAATGTAATTTCATTGTTTTAATCACCGTAAATCAGTGGCCTTGAATATAACTTATTGGGACACTAATTTATCAACATTTTACTATGGGTTCTTTTCATACTCCTTACTTCTGCTTATGTCATTTTACCATCCTGCTCATTAACCAGCCCTGATATGTATCTGCGTATCCTGCATCTTGTAGAAACCCTTATAATAGGATCTTAAATAGATGGAAATGTCCTGCAATTACAATTGTCCAGATTTCAAAGCAGGATCCCAAAATCCTGCAAATGTCAATAATAATGCATTGCATGACAGCAGTGACTGAGAGATCACTGTAGCTAAAGCATATAAAGAAGTAATATTTCCATTTAGAGAACAACATCAGTAATGACACTCCATGGTTTATGATGTAAGCAAACGCTCCTACTTCAATGAAATGTTCCTTTGATGTTGGCTGGTTCCTGCATTCAAACACTCCACATAAGGCTATCGATCACTTCTCTAATTATGGTTGACATATGTGTCACAGTTATGTCCCTTTGCGATGGATCCGGTATATAATAAAATATTAGATGTTGTACTGTAGCTACTGATACTGTATATCAAAGAGTAATCTCCTCTGCTTTATTAAAAATTCAGTAACCAGAAGTGAGTTGAGGGGATGTCTCACATCTTTTCACAGCAATATTTTCCTAACTCCTTATGTGTAAGTGTTGTGTGCCTCCTCCAGCTGCCAGCCATCCTATTTCTGTCCAAATCTGGTTTGTAAATAAAAAATTACAGCCCCCAGAGGTTATCATTGTGTTTCTCCTCCACTTATCAATCAAAGTTACTGGAGGATGATATCATCAGGGCAACAAAGACAGTGGTGTTACACTAAATGCAGTTCCTCCAGTAAACTGCACCCACAATGTTTAGTTCCCCCTGAGTAATGGGGGACCTTTTAAGTATCATGCACATATTGAAGTATAGTTCTAACAGTGATTATGACAGTGAGAATGTGATGCAGCACTGATTTGATCTGTATAATATGTATAACAAGTATAAAGAAGTGCCTCTATTTGTTTTGCTAATTTTGGTAGATCAAAAAAGTCTTACCCAGTAAATAAATTTGTGTGTTCAGGATAGTTTTGAGTGTCATTACAAAAATGTTGTATTATTTTGTATTTGTGTTAGCATTCTTTGTTTTGATTGACAAGGTATTGAGAGCAAATCTTGTAAATATGCCCCTTTCGGATAGTAACTAGGCAGTCATTGATCATATGGCTGCTGTGAGGCATTAAAGAGTTCAACTAAAGCAAGGAATAGGTCACCAGAGCAGCAGCATCTTCCCCATAGGAATGCAGGGTGATCTAGTGGTTCAAAGCACAAGCATTGGAACCAGGAGACTCAGGTTCAAATTCTACTACAGTCCATTACTCTGTAGCCCATAACAAGAAGGACTTTGTTAGTCTGAAAACTTAAAGAGCAGGTTCCTAGTAGTACTGTAGTGCCACCCCCTCATGGTCAACAACTGACCTGCACAGGAGACCGCTGATGAATTGTGGCAAATTAATTCCTCTGCAGATAAAAGTTATTTCCCTTTTAAACTTTGTTTTCAGCATAGCCCTGAAAAAAGGACAGCCTTCCCAGTCTGAAAACCATGTCCCCACGCCAGCACACGCAGCCTTGTTTTGTGATGTCGCAAAATGAATGCTGTGTGAGCGCATCCCATAGACTTCTATGGGGGCGATACTTCCATACATTTTTATAACATATAATGTTGCAATTTTAATAATTCTAAATAACTGATTGACTAATAGGGACACTATTAGTAGATCAGTCACTTTGAATTATTAAAATTGCAACATTAAGTGTTATGAAATGTGTGGAAATATTGCCCCCATAGAAGTCAATGGGGTGGGCTCATGCAGCCTTCATTTTGTGACATCACAAACCAAGGCTGTGTGGGCCAGTGTAGGGGCATGGTTTTCGGATGGGGAAGTCTGTCTTTTTTCGAGGCTATGCTGAAAACAAAGTTTATGAGAGGAATAACTTTTATTTGTGGAGGAATTAATTTGTTACAGTTCATTAGTGGACTCCTGTGCAGGTCAGTTATCAACCATGCTGGGAGAGGGACCCTACTATGAAAATTGTCCTTAAGCACTTTGTTCTTTTTTGCAAAATTGTTGTTGGTCCAATAAAAGGTATCACACCCTTTGCTTCTAGATCTGTTTTTACAAGGACCAATTCAGCAAAAACTGAGTCTAATCTCCTTGGGAACTGTAGTGGCCCCTCAAGTCCACAGTTTTCAAAGTGCCTCCCATTCCCATTATACATTATTTGCAGTGATGTGAGAGGTACAGCAGTCCACTTCAGAGGTACTGGAGACAAGCTCTGGCAAGCCGTCACCCCCACACCTTGTAATGCCAGCATTTTGAAGTAGGACATCCCTCAAAAATCAGACACGACACTACACCACAGCTGTTCTGAGTAAAGAAACCTAATTAAAAGGAATAATGCTGCTGTCACCAGTGTAGGCAGTGACTGACAGACTCAGGGAATCTCAGCATTACCATCCATTCCAAGGAGATGGCTTGGTGTTTGATACATGTGACTGCAAGATGGACTGCTGTGTAAATATATGGAAAATTATATTGGAAGTCAAACTCTAAACCAGAGTAGTTCTAGTTTTCACAGGGCTCTCTTACCATCAGGTTTATACTCTGGAACTGCTGCAATTACACGAGCTACCTTTGTCATGCTGTGACATTATTCCTCAGTACTTCATTTCAGCTACTCAGCTGTCCAGTCCCCGAAGGTTGCCCCACTCCAATAAGAATTTCACAGACATAGTTTCTATAAGTATTTATGTTTGCAACATTTATAATTATCTTTCCTTGATGTACTGTATTGTTGTGTTACTATTATGTTTGTAATGTCATTAATTACTATTTATAGGTTTGTCAGTTTACTGTTCAGCAAAGCTAATACAAATTGTTAGTTGTAGTCAGAAATCACATAAATGCAATTATTCCATAGACATATAATCGACTGCTTATAGACATTTATAAAAATCTTAAAAATATAAAACTTACATTTAATAATTTATTATATTTCAATTTAGAGAAATGTTGTTAATAAAAACTTTGCTACATTTTGTAGTACAATTTTCTCAGTACAAGTAAAAAATAATCAATGATCTCATCTGAAGAAAGACTGAGTCCACTAAGTGTGGAACCCAACCATTTTCTTCCATTTTGTTCAAAAAGAGGACATAATAAGATAACATGTCTCAAGTCATCTTTACATAGTTTGCCACATTTACAAAAAGGAGACATAACATTATTTCTTTTTTGTCTATATAAAATAAACTGTGCATTGTAACTTTCGGTTCTAAATCTCAAATATGCTCTCCTGATTTTTGGACACGTTAGATATGTTAAATATTGCTCATAACCCCATAGGCCTTTAAATCATTTGTAATCATTGTGTAATTTGGTCTGAGCCAGTTTAGATAATGTTTGATTAGAATCTAGATCTTGTATTCTGCATTTAACTATAGAAGCAATCTCATCCCAAGATTATATCTATATATCATAAAGAGTATGTCCCAGGCCCAGTGGGAACATGATTTTCCTAATTAATTGTATAGAGGGATGCACAAAACCCAACTTTTCTATTTTAATCTCCTCCTCAAGACACTTTCTAGGAAATCGGTAATCCTGTAGTAAAAAGGTTTTAAGCAAAAACAAAATTTGTCTTTCCTTTATTAAGGAACTCAGAGAATATTGACCGAGTTCCAGTCTAAAGATACAATTAGGAGTGCCTGGAGGTAACGTAAGAATATAATGATATAGTTTATTGAGTGAGGTTTCCAGTGGGTTAATATTAGCGAATCCCCACACTTCTCCTCCATATATTATACTAGTTTTGATTTTAGTATTAAGTACCCTTAAGACCCCTTTTATCGAGGTCTTCCCCATTTTGGCATGAAATGTTTTGAATGCATTCACAGAAGACATTGTCCTATTTTTAATGTATTCTATATGTTTGTTCCAGCTTAAATTATAAGAAAAATGAACTCCCAAATAATCATAAGTTTTAACTATCTCTAGTTTTTCTCCCTTTATTACAAATTTAGGTTCATATCTAGCAGTATTTCCAAAAATCAAGATTTTAGTTTTATTTAGATTTACATTGAGCTTTCTCTCTCTGCAGAGAGTATCAAAACACTTCATTTTCCTTCTAAGTCCCAATGCAGGAGTGGATAATAGGACCAAATCGTCTGCATATGCTAGACTGTCAATTCTACTTTCATTGATTTTTGGCGCATAAAATTCTGTATTTTTAATTTCAAGTAAAATCGTATTTAGATATATATTAAAGAGAGTAGGTGCTAGTATACAGCCTTGTCTAACTCCAGTATTTGTCCAAAATGCCTCAGTAGTGTGACCATATTGATTATATTGAATCTTGGCCAAGGTATATTCATGTAGTCTCATGATGATGTCCAAGAGTGTCTTCTCCAGACCAAGTTTTTCCAGTGTGGTCCAAAGTATTTTCCTACTAATACTGTCAAAGGCTTCTGAAAAATCTACAAAACAACAGTATAATTTCGATTTGCGTATTTTTGTGTATTTCCATGCTAAATGGTGTAAAACATAACAATGGTGAATTGTGGACCTATTTCTTCTAAATCCATTTTGAGCCTCATCCAATATTGAATTTTCTTCTAACCAGGTTAATAACCTGCCAAGTATATTTTTTGAGAAGATTTTTTGAGACACATCAATGAGGCAAATGGGTCTATACATCCTTGGTTCCTTTACATTACTCTTTTTGAAAAGCGGGAATATAATACTACCAGCCCAACTCTTAGGATATCTTAAATTCTGGACAAAACCGTTATACATTAAATAGAGGAGTGGAGTACACCATTCTTTAAAGGACTTATAGACATCTTCAATAATTTTATCAGGCCCAGGTGCTTTGTTAGATTTTAGAGAATTTAGGGAATTAAATATTTCTGATTCTGTAATCAGAATTGGCTTTGGGGAATTTGCTTCATATCTTATATTTATTTCCACTTCTTCTTCATCTTTTGAAAAATATAGCTCTTGGAAATATACTATCCAAGATTGTGGTGTAATGTGACATTCTATTTTCTCCTGATATTTGTTATAACCTTGTGCTACTATTTTCCAAAATTCTTTACTATTTCTTTCAATAACCGCTAATCTTAATTTTTCCCATAGAAGAAAAGAGTTTTTATTTTTTTCTTCTTCTAAAACTTTCTTATAGATCTCCCCTTCTTTCCCTAAATTCTGATAATCCCTTTTATTTTTGTTAATAATCTTCCTATGCTGTCTTAGTTTTTTAGAAAAGTTAGCTTTTGCTTTTTTACATCTTTGATTAAACCATGATTTAGCATGATTTAAACATACTTTTTTGATTATATTATTTTTCTTACAAAAAGCACTCAATTTTATTTGAATATTTTCCCAAATATCATAGATGTCAAGATTAGCCTTGTCTTGGGAGGAGATTGTAATTATTTCTCCAGAATAGAGTATTTCCTGCAATTGATTTTGATGAATTGGATTGCATCTTATTCTTTTTTCATTAGTTATTTCCACATATTCAACAGTATTCCCCACCTCTTTAGTTGTCCTTATAGAATTATTATCTATAGTAAGAGACAAAGGAAGATGAGAAGATTCTGATCGCTCAATGATTTCCAGTTGATAGGTTATTTTTAATCCCTCAAGATTTGCCCATATCAAATCAGGAATACAAGATCCCAGAGGACCCCTAAAGGTTAATTTTCCTATTCTGTCCCCATTAGTTCTTCCATTTAAGATGCAAAAATTCCTGCTGGCCAATGCTGTTAATAGTTCTCTGCCCCTATGATTGAATCTTTTTTCCAGTGTAGATCTTGATGAAGTCAGTCTGGGATTAATTACTTCCAGAGAATCTACTAAAGATGAACATAGACTCTCTGAGATTTCTCCCTTTATTCTTGCATTAAAATCTCCCAAAATATAAACAGGGCAGTTTCCTTCGGTTTCACTGATAGTATTTAATTGTAATTTGAGATTTAAAATACAGGGATCCTCTATTTCTGTAGAGTTGGGCTCTGGGGGAAAGTAAACATTACACAGTATTATTTTCTGGGAATCCTTAGAAAGTTCAAGGGTCAGAATATTATGGGTCTTAAGAGAGAGTTCTCTTATCTTCAGATTTAAACAAGTCTTTACCAATAATATTAAACCCCCTTATATCTGCCAAATTTCTTATCTCTGGTTGTTGGAAAACTATAAGGTGCAAAGCCAGGAAATCTAGGAGTTACCTCTTTCGTACACCAAGTCTCTTGAAGAGAAATTATATCAAGTGTTTCCAAGAAGCTAACTACCTCAGGGTCCAAAATTTTCAAGTGAAGACCTTCAATATTCCAAGACAGAATGGTTAATTTTCCCTCTTTATTGCTATCCCCCCAGACAGGTATAACAAATTCTGAATGTGATTCTGGATCCAAATTTATTAAAGTTTCAAAAACATTTAGATCCCTCCAATTCTCAAGGTCTATGAGGGGATGATCTATATCCTTTTCATCTTTCCTGGTGGGTTCCTCCCCCATTTCTCTTCCCATTTCATTAGGGTAAATAATATATATCCCCAATTTGTCTAAACTTTCCACCAGGTCCATACGTATTTTGGCCTTTTCTGGATTTTTGAAAGTGCAGTCAATTTGACTAGAGCTGGATGCATTTTTGTAAATTTTAATGTGATCTACCATATTCCTAGATATTTTGGATCCAGAAATTCTTGAAAGAAAGGAGAGCAATTCTTCTCTTATGCTAGCATCAGAATCCTGTCTGGCTGTCTCCCATCTGAATATGACCACTGTTCTACATAGCCAACTCTCATTTTGTTGTTTCCCATATTTATCAATTATTTCAGTTATCTTTACTATATCTCTGGCCTCATTTCTTTCCTTTCTTATCCTTTTGGGGCTTATTCTCATAGGGAGCATTTCATTAGAATTACAGTCATTTTTAACTACCCTAGATCCATTGTTATCAGATTTATTTTCTAAGCTAGTATTTTTAGGAACTAAGAGAGGTAACTTAATTAAAATTCCCTTTCCCTATAGAGACATTTTTTGTCCATAATCAATTTAGCCATTTTCTTAGTTTCACAATATAGAAATGCTGTATCATAGAAGGCCATATCTGGTGGTCTCATAATGAATATCTCTTCCTTCACTAATGATGGTATAATCTCCAACATGTGTAGCACTCTCTCCTTTAGATCCTCCCTAGTCTCTGTTATAGGTCTTAAAATTCCAATTATTTCAATCAAATATTCCATTTCCCCTTCTATTGACTTAGTCTGAGATTTTGTTACCTGAGGTTGTTCAGTCTTGTTATCATTGGCCATACTACTGACCAATGTTGACATCATAAAGCTAGACACATCCTCATAAGTGAGGTTAATCTTTTCCTTTGCTTCCGTTTTGTTTATTTTTTCCCTAGATTCTATTAGCTCTGCTCCAATATTTCCATTATCTTTTTTGTATACTAACAAGGTTTCCTCTTTCTTTACTTCCTTGCTATTGTGTTCTGTAGTCTTGGCTTTCTTTTTAGTTGTTCTTTTCCCTTGTTTGCTTTTCCCATTTTTAAATACTGTTGAAGTTGCTGTTTTTGCTTTGTCTGTTATTTTGTCTGATGTTTTAATTTGACAAAAACAAAAATATTTTTATTTGGATTAAATGGTGATGGCAATGAAACCTGAACCCCTCTGTTCTCCGTCTTTTTAATTTTAAGTGGCAAATTCTTTTCACTTGTGGTCGTCTCTTGTATTTTAATGTCTTTATTGAAATTTTGAATAAGAGCCCGATTATAGAATATATCTGTTTTAATATTGGTCAGTTCTTCTTTCAGAGCTAAGATATTCTCTAGCACAGTAATGTCTGCATAATATCTGTTTTTGATTGTTTCTAACATTTGTTTTGATAATGAGGAACCGACTATAAAATTTCTCCTATTGTAAGAGTAATCTTCTTCTTGCTCAGTAAGTCCATTCTGAGGGGTATCCCTAATTTCTGAAGAATTAACTTCTGAACAATGATTATCCATGAGAATATCCCCATTTTCTTTAACCATTTTTTTGAGACCTTCTATAGTGGTACTTAGTTCTTGAATTATTCCCTTTAATTCCTTATTACCTTTATTCCCTTTATACGATACATCCATATTAGAGGGGTACAAAGATGGTCCTTCAGACCTTAAGTCAGTATTATTTTTAGTTCTTGAAATAAGATAACTTTCCATATTAGAGGGATTAAGGGATCCATCAGTAGAAAGGGCTATAATTGAGTGATTGGAGCTGTTATCACTATTACCTTCTCCACTCTCTTTCTGAAAAAAAGTTTCCCATGCATAGTTGTTGAAAGAAATTTCTTCTGGGAAATAATTTTGGGAATACTCATTATGCACCCTTTCTGGAGAATAAAAATATTTTCCCAGTTTACCTGCTTCATTTATTTCTAATGGGGTAATGCATTTTGGAGTAGAAAGGTACCTAGGGCCTCCTTTCTTATCAGCCCATATATCTGTTATTTTCAGCTGTTTTTTTATTTGTGCTACTATCAATATAGTTTTTATCCTGTATTACAGACATATTTTTTGAATTAGGTAAAGAATTCAGTGATTTAGACTGTAAGTTAACTTTTTTCCTGTGTAACAAATTTTCTTCCTTTATGATTACCTTTAACTTTTGGTTCTTTAGAAGCCAGTTTTATTTTTGGGCCCAAAATACTACCAGAACAAATTCTTTCCTTAACTTCAATTTCAGGAGAAGTTCCCCCAAGGGTCAAACTTCCCTTTCCACTTCTAGTCTGAACCATATTGAATAAGAGAAGAAAGAAAAAACAATTTCAGGTTCAAAACAGTCTCTGTTAATAGAAATCTATGATTTAGTCAGTTCCAAAAGTCAAAAGGCTGGAAACATAATAATCAAGGGAAAAGATCGAGCTCCAACTCCAACTCCAGGATATTCCAGTACCAAGCAGTTAGAAACAATAGCAATTTGCAGCATGAACCACTGAAGAGTCCTTCCAAAGTCCTTTGCATTCCTATTGTAGTAGGACTTGAGAAAGTAAAAAAGCCTTATCAAAGTGTTGAGATTATAGTATCTTGTAGTAACTTTAGGTCCCCTTTTGGCTGTAACCATAAAATGGCAAACCATATACAGCAGAAAGTTTCTTGCACGGGGGCAACTCCTGTCCTTCTCTGCACTAGATGGGAATAACAGAAAAAGGAGGCTAATAGGGCTAATAAAGCAAATGGCTTGATAAAAACAACAATATTCAGTGCGATTTTAACACAATTCTAAATGTAAAAAATATTAAACCAAAATATATCTCACAAGAATACTGCCGAAGGTCTATAATATTATCTAAAATAAAACCTTAAAAAATCCTTTATGCTAACAAATATGCTGAACATATACACCAGAAAGAAGGTTATAATGGAATGCTGAAGTACTCACTTCTTGATAATTTCAAATATAATCCTAAAATGCTCGAAATATGACACCCTTTTATCAGCTCCTATTATAGAGAGATTCCAAAGTGCACGCCAGTCGCTCAAGTGGCATCCTGAAAATGTTTTATTTTAAGTGAACACAGTGCCTTCTCGGTGCCGACACACGGTGCACAATGCTGACAATGCTAGCGATACTAACTTTCAAGTGCTAAACTGCGTTTTGTATTTTGGAATAAAAAAAGTGAGGAGCAAGGCAGTGTTTGTAGACTTAAGCTGAATATATAAATCTACATACAGACGTTCACTTCAGTCACCTTTGACTCACTGTCTCACACGATGCTAAATGAGTGCAATGCAAAGAGTGACCGTTAACATCCAATTCAAGTAAATTCAGTGTAATTTAAAAAAAAAAAACTGGTCAATTAATCTGCTTGTGCAATTCAATTACCAAAGCAGAGCAACAAGATATCTTCCTTTCACCAATTGACTTGTTGGCAGCAATTTGGAGCCTCTCACCAGTAAGTAGTTATTTAGCGAGTATTTCAGATGAATTCAAGTTAAATCAAGGAATTAATATAAGTAAATTGATGGAATTTCAGCTTAATTTTAATTCAGTTTAATCCGATTGTGTCAAATTAAACCAATTAGACAAAGTTAGCTACTTCAGTTTTAAAGCAGTAAGTACTATTTGTACAATTTGCAAATTTGCAGAATTAACTCAATTTGCACAAAGTTTTTCTAAGAGTACCTCGTGCTTTCTAATTAAGCATTTGAACTGACTTCTATTCAACAATAAAGCCAAAACCAAAGACAAAAAGTAAAGCTAAACTAATTTAAATATGCCTTGAAATTAACCAAGTCATCCACCTCGTGCATACAGCGTCAAACACTACAGCACTGGGTGCACTAAATACAAAATTGTACTAAACAGAGGTACAAGAAAAAATATAAAAACTTATGAAGCAATTAGTTAATCCAGAATATTTTTAAATCAAAATCTCCACCTTATAAGACCCAAATCAGAACCCTTATGTTTTTTTAATCAAGAAAAAAGATTACAGGTTTGACCAGACAAACGCAACTTACATTAAATTGAATAACAATACTTTAACTGAGAAAACAGTTTAATGAAATACAATAAACTGTGTAATGAGATTTTAATTAAAATGGTTTTAAGTTTGTTTTAAATATATTTAAATATGTTTCAAATCCTCTCATCCTCTGCAGTCTTTTCCGTTATGTGCGTTGTGACTTATACGTTTTTTTAAAATGTCTAAAAATTATCTGGAACTAGACTGATATCTGACACTGATGAATGGGGGAAAACTTCTGTAGTTGTAATCAGTTGTAATCTCCTTCATTATTAAACCTCCAATTCCAATTTTGTGCCAAAATACAGAACTTATCTGAGGATACCGATCCTCCGCAGGACCACTCCAGCTGTCCCCTCCTCCAGTACGGCTCCCCACCAGGACTTCTAATACCAGGGGAGAGAAAAAGGACTTCTCAGCAAGTCTGTTTTTTAATTCTGCAACACAAGTTAATCTGGAAAAAGCACCAGAACTAAGGCGCTACCACCACCTCTCACTGCTTTATAGATTATTCAGACTCTCGTGGAAGAAAATAAACTTTTCTGAGCACTGCACAGGCAATGGTGGCATACCTGCTATAGAGCAGTGGCAAGCGTTTCTGGTGCTCCTGCTGGAGTGCTCCTCCTCAGCCTCTCTAGCATGTAGCTGTGCATTCAGAACCAACTCAGTCCACCTCCAAATTCTCCTCTCTCCACAAAACAAATTACTATTTAATTTTTCCTATTATACTGTCCTCTGTCCTCCATACCTCTCTTCCAGGACACATCTGGAAATGAGCTGCTCATACTGTACATCACTGCATACCCTGGAAAGAGCATACCATCGGTCTTTGACAATGCACAAATGTGAGTGCAACTAATTTGCAAACCTTGTGTCATGTTTGTGTGACAGAGCTCTGCTATGCACCCACCTTGGTTACATGAATACACTTGGCTCTGCCTCATGTCTCAGTGCATATCCAAGAACACACATACCATGGCTTGCCCAGAATGTACAAATGAGACTGCACTTATTCTACAAACTTGAGTCTTACTTTGTGTGATCAGCCTCTGATATATGTTAAGTAAGGATTAACCCATGACAGATCATGGTTCTACTTGAGAACTAATCCACGCCGGGGGGTGGGGGGGAGTAGGTTGTGGCATGAGGCCGCAGGCCTAGTGCCTCCAACCACCCAGGCATGGATTTATTCTCAAGTAGATCCACACTCTAGAGTAGGTTAAAACTCCTGTAAAATGACTAACAAAAAGGGTTTGGCTCCCTTTTGTTAGACAGGTTACAAAGGGATACGAATACAGTCCTGAGAGCTTCCCACACCAAGCTGTATTGCTTTCAAACATTGCTGCTAGCAGGTATGGGGATGGCTATCAGGGACAGAGATTAGTAGGGACAACTAATTAGACCACAGAGAAGTGCTAACAATGACTTGTACTGTATGAGAAGTGTTGTTTACTCAGAGATCACAGAGATAAAGAGAGGGAGAGATAGAGAGGAAAACATAAAGACAAGAAATGCCATTGTGCAGCACAAAAAGAAATGGGAGTGGGACGGGAGTGAATAAAAACAGTGGCAGCTGTCTCTGTCTCTATCTCTCTCTCTCTCTCTCTCACTCTCATTGTCTTCCGCTTCATGGACTGTTGCCGTGATTGGGTTTTTCTCTCTCTGTCTCTCTCTCTCTCTCTCTCACTCAGGATGTGCCAGCACTGAGGGTCGGCTTGCTCGCTCTTGCCTCTGGCTCTTGCTGTCTCTGGAGGGGGGTGCACTGAAGGAAAGCTCACTCATTCTTTCCCATAAGCTGAGGCCAGTGGTGATGTGTGGTTCTGTTGCGAGACTGGGAGAGACAGCACAAGCCATGAACAGTGGAGGGGTTAACGGTGAATTTCCACACCTTTGTTGGTGTGGTAAGCAACCTTAACTGATGCATTAACTGAGTTATTTGCAATAAATTCCCTTCTTTTTTAGAAAGTGAAATGTTAGTTATATGGCCCTGTGCTCCCACCCATCCATAACTGTCTCCTCAGCTTTGCAAAATGGAATGCATAGGTGGGAGCATGGGCCCTCTGGGTCCTGCACTCCCACCCACCCAAAATAATGTCCTCAGATATGCAAAATAATATCAGTAGATGGGAGTGCAGACCCTCTGGGCCCTGCACTTCCACCCACCCATGAGTGTAGTGCTTCCAGTTTAGCATAAATAGTATGCATAGGTGGGAGTGCAGATCCTCTGGGCCCTGTGCTCCCACCTACACACAAGTGCAGGCACATAGCAGAGGTCTAGATGCATTTCAAACAACCCTTGTGATGTTTATTTGCCAATATCTCAATAACATAGTGAGTGCAGAAAAAATTAGTTTGCAGTTGTATTCATGACCATGCATGTTTATTACATCTAAGGTGTACTAAGCTGCACTTTGCGAAAAATCTGTATCTCCAAGAGTTTTTGAGATATAGCCACCAAAAGGCATGCATTCACCACAATGTTATCATATAGGAACTTTCTCAATTTTGGAATGGCATAACTATAGAATCTATGCAAATGTTTACACCAAACATCCATAAGTTACATCTTTGGGTTAACCCGTTTGTACCCTAAACATTTCAAGCCAAAATTCCAAACCGTTTCTTTGCAATTACCTTTTAAAACTCCCTTTTGTGAGGTGTAAAAATCCCTTTTTGCGAGCCAGTCCCTTTTCATAAGGTGTCAAAATCTCTTTTCACGAGCCAATCCCTTTTTGCAAGGTAGGGTCACGTTATCCTTCCCTCATGAAAAGGGATTTTGACACCTCACAAAAAGGGTTCGGAACACGAAAAGGGACTTTAACAGGTCATGAAAAGGGATCTGAAGCGAATTACGAAAAATTATTTTAAAATTTAAAAACAACCATTTTTGAAGTAAACTAACTAAACCACAGGCATTGGTTTGTAGAGGACAGCCCCCAGAGCAAAACCCATACTTGGATGTCTACAAGACATCTCTGGCCTAACCTATAATGTTTTGTTTGGGGCAGTAACAGAAAACAAGATGGTGGCTCACGTCAAAGGAATTTTTTCTCACGAAGAGGGATTCCAAACCTCACAAAACAGGATTGCTGTCAGGAGACTCAATCCTTCTTCATGAGATGAAATCCCCCTTTGTAAGAAAAACCTCTATCAGAGAAATGGAATGTTCAGCAAAGTCCCCTAGGATATAATGGGAACTAAAAAATGTAATAACTTTGCAACTGATCAATGGATGTGCATAAACTTTTCACTGCCTGTTCTTCTACCAAAGTTCTTTATATCTATAAAAATCAGGCAGGAATTCCATACCGTCTGGCAGCAAAACGATGAGGAAAATACAACCCAAACCGGGTGTTTTTTTTTTTTTTTTTTTACTTTTTTCGCTATCCAGATCTCAGACACAGCACATCCAACTGGAATGAAACTTGCCACTTCAAGAGATTTACCCCCACAGGACAGCAGATTCCAAATTCTGTGCGAATCTGTTGAACGGTTGCAAAGTTATTAAAGTACAAAATGTCAGGTTTAACATAGAAACTGCTGCTCAACCCAAACTATAGGGGCATGATAGATATATATACTGTATATATTATAGAGTCATGGTCACAACTATATAGTTATGGTTGAGCAAGCACTTTAATGTTAAACCCCACATTTTGCACATTAATAACTTTGCAACCATTCAACAAATTTGCTCAAAATTAGAAATAGACGGTGTTGAGTGGTGGATCTCTTGATTTGTCAAGTTGTGTTTTGATCAGGTTTGCAGATTTCGTGCAGCAAATTGTGAAAAAATTGGGTTTTTGACAAATTTTTGCTGATTTTTCCCTGTTTTTTCCTCATTATGCTGCAACTACTCCATTTGGAACTGTGGCCTGAAAATTTCAGGGTCGAAAGAGGTTATCCTAAGGAACAATCCAGCATTTGTTTTGTGAAAAAATATGAATTCTTTCCAAAGTTATTCAATTTTAAAAATGTGGGTTCAGAGTATGCTGATTTCAGTCTTTGAGATAGATGCACAGTTTCGATCAAGGATTCCTGGTCATGAGTGACTCACGAAATAGGATTGCAAAAAGGGATCCCTTTTTGTGAGAAAATCCATGTTCATCTACCGCCATTTTCTTTTCCTGCTTAACAAGGGTAGAAAACAAAACCTTATAACTTGCCCTTGGGAAGTCTTTTGTGAAAAACAAGGCATGTGTTTTAGTGAGGGGGACATCCTTTACCCACCCATGACTTTTTTTTTGTAGTTATTTAAAAAACAACAGTTTTAAACCTCACAAAAATGGATCGGCTCACAAAAAGGGAATCATGAAGATGGATCATCTCATGAAAAGGGATCACGAAGAGGGATGTTTAATGGCCACTGCAAAACAATTGTTTGGAATTTCGGGCTGAAATTTTCAAGGTAGAAAAGGCTTGCCCTAAGGATGTGACATTTGCTGGTCTGGTGAAACTATTTACATTGGTTTCATACTTATGGGACTTTAAAATACCTTTTTTATGTTCCCTTTTCATGAGTCAATCCCTTTTCATAATCCCGGTTCATGAGCTGTCATAATCCCTTTTTATGGGATAGAGGATCACATGACCGTACCTCACGAAAAGTGATTGACTCGTAAAAAAGGATTGCAAAAAGGGATCATCTCATGAAAAGGGATTTGAAAAGGGCACTGCAAACAAAGAGCTACAATTTCAGGTTGAAATTTTCAAGGTAGAATGGACTTGCCCTAAAGATGTTACTTTTACTGGTTTGGCGATAAAATTGACACTGCCCTCCATAGTTATAAGATTTTGACGTTTGGAACTTATCCATTATGGAGAGATAGAAGTGTGTTAGGAGTGCAGGGCCTGGGACTTGTGCTCCTACAGGGAGATGGATACTATTATATAGTTATATGGCTTCAGGATCCTTTTTATGCAGTAGTGGGAGGGCAGGGCCAGGAGTGCATTACACTCCCTTAGGGAGATGAAAGTTCATTACACTATCTGTATACTTATGGATAGATGGGAGCACAGGGACAATACAGCCCTGTGCTCCCAAAAACTTGTACCATGGGGGCCCTGTGCTGCCTAAAACATGTAAGTGTAAGATTACACTTTCTCAAAAACTAAAGAAATTCATTGCAAAAAGGTTCATTAATGCATCAGTTGGGGTTGAATCAACAAAAGTAAGGAAATGATATGCTAGGGTTGACACCTTAACACCTCCCCCCACCTGATCACCCCACCCCCACTGTCCACAGACCAACAGGCAGTGGGGTGTGCCTTGGGGATGTCAGGCCTAACTCTTGCACCATTCTACTATACTATATCATGTCAGTTTTCTTACACATGGAATGGGGTGAGAGTTAGGGCTGATGACCCCAAGGCACACCCCATCACCTGTTGGTCTGTGGACAGTGGGGTTGGGGTAGGGTGGTCAGGTGGGGGAGGTGTTAGGGTGTCAACCCTAATGTCTCATTTCCTTACTTTTGTTGCTTCAACCCTAACTGATGCAATATATATATATATATATATATATATATATGTGTGTGTGTGTGTGTTTATATATATTCATTGCAAAAAAAAACTGCATTAATGCATCAGTTAGGATTCATACTACAGCAATATTCGATATTAGGGTTCCCACCCATACCCCCCACCCCACCCTCCACCCTCCACACACCAACAGGTGTCGGGGTGTGACATGGGGTCATCAGGCCCAACTCTCACTTCATTCCATGTGTAAACAAGCTGACATGGTACAGTAAAGGAGAATGGGGTGAGAGTTAGGCCTGATGACTCAATGGCACAACCTGATGCCTGTTGGTGGGTGGCGGGTTGGGTGGGGACCCTAATATCAAATTTCCAAACGTTTGTCACTGTACTATGAACCCATACTGATGCATTAACAGAGTTTTTTGCAATGAATTTCCCTTCTTTTTGAGATGGTATAATAGTATCATTAATTTACTGTGGGAGTGCAGGGTCCTTTGGACCCAGCGCTTCAGTCCAACAAAGTTTTACATGTGAGTAGAATAAATTCAACCAATGCTCGTAACTCGGGCATTTTCAGGATTTTTTTCACCCAGTTTTCAACGTGTCCTTTTGGGGACATAACCTCATGAACAATGGCACTGTCATTTTGTTAATCTGTCCTGAAGGTTGAGTTCACAGAGCGACTGCACCATTCTACACCACATGTACAAAAACATGTTTTGGACAGGATGTGTAAAATGACAGCTGTGTACTGTTCAGGAGGAGATGTTAAAAATTGTAATGTTGAAAATCTGAAGGTAAAGTATGAAAAATTTGTGAAGCTATGAGCGTGCATAGAAACTGCTCAACACACATTCGTAACATGTCATTTTTGGGGATTTTTTAAACAAATTTTAAACATGGGCTTTTTGGACCCTCCCCTCATGAACACTAGCACTGGAGATTTTGTTAATCCATCCTGAAAGTTGATTTTCTGCAGCAACCATGCCATTCTGCACCGCAGGTGTGAAAACACATGATGTGACAAATGACAGCTGTACTGTTCATGAGGAGGTGTGAAAATACGGCTATATTAAAAATTGGAAAAGAAAATATTAAAAATTGACACAGTTACGGGCACATGTAGAAACTGCCTAGCATATGCTTGTAATGTTGTCATTTTTTGGTATTTTTGCACCAAATTTTCAACATGGGTTTTCTGGATGCCACCTCATGAACACTGGCACTGTCATTTCATCAATCAGTCCTGAAAGGTGATTCCATGCAGCAACCATGAAATCATCATTCTGGTCCAAATAATGAGATGATAGTGTCAGTGTTCATGAGGTGGGTCCCAAGAACTCCATGTTGAAAATTTGTAGTCAAAATTCTCAAAAATGGCTGAAATATAAAAATATGTTGGAAACCCCATTGACAGCCATTATACTGCCCTTACTTTTATTTCTCAGTTCACAGTTCAGCTTTGAAGAATGTAGATGTGTCTCAGTCCAGAGAATGTGACAGCAACTGCCTCTGGAGGTAAGTAGGGTGTAAGGGGGTGCGGGGACGTGGGTGTGCAGAGGAAGGGTGGGGATGGGGAGGGGGAGATGATGAGGGACCATTTTCTTCTTTTCAGGAATAAAAAAACATCGTGGACAGTTTTATTTTTTTACAGGTTTTTAAGAAATAAATTACATTTCAGGACACTGGGAGTGGGCTACCTAGTGTCCCCGAGTACTGGAGAGGGGTTGCGAATGCCAAAACAGGAATTGGGCACCCCAATGTCAGCAAATAAAATATAACAACTGGCTGGTGAGGGGGAACCAGCATCAGAGGGTGGAGGTGGGACATGGCACAGAGAAATGGAGCGGGAGGGCTTTTGCTTGAATGGGGATGAGAGCACAGTCAATGGGAGGGTAGAGGGTGGGACATTGCACAGTGGGAGGTAGTGGGATGGGTTATGTATCATTGAGGGATGGGGATACCTGCAGCAGAGGATGGAGGGTGGAATGGCACACAGAGGGAGGTAGAGGGAGGGTTGTTTGTTTAAAAAACAATACAAATATGCCTCGTTCCCCTTGGAGGCAGTTAAAGGATAAAAATATCCTTTATTTAGGCAAACACCAACAGATTTTAGGATTGCCTTGAAAACAGGGCTTTTTGGCCCTATAGTATATATTTGCCTGTCAAATATTAGCCTGCATAAATAAAGTTGTTTTACTACTAGGTGTTTACCTAAACAGGGGCAGAAGAAGATGATCCTGCACTTAGTTTTTGAAAATAATGGCCAGAAAAGTTATGACCTTTGCAAAGGGGCCACATGTCGTAAATCTGCGAACGTTTCACAAAGGTACTTTTGCAAGTTTGCAACACTTCTAATGGCCGAAGTGCAAAAACATATTTATGGCCATTATTTTTAAAATCTAATGGCAGGATTTTGTTCCTCGGTCCCCGATTAGGTAAACACAAATGCTGTTGCTTACCTAGGGCCAGGAACTTGTGAATTACAGCCGTTTTTCTCTGCTTCTAACTGAAAACAAGATGGCAGTGGCACGACACTACTGAGGGCATTTGTGACAGTAAAATGTACTGCCAGCAGCTTTCAAGAGCCACATATATTTTTCCTCATTGACTATAATGAGAACCTTAAAATTTGAACAACTTTTGAAAGGCTCAATATTTTTTCACTAAATCTTTCAAAGTCACATCAGTGACCCAGATTGACTTCACTGGGGACTGGTGTGATGGTCTGCATCTGTCCAGGAGGGGAATCAGGATCCTATGTGATAGGTTTAAATGCTTCATTGACAAGCATTTAAGCTAGCCAAGGGGATAGGCACTGGAAAGGAGCAGGGAAATCCTAGCCCCCCCAAAAAAATCAGGGTAGTAAATGAGGTAAACATCAAGAAAGAGATGTTGATAGGTAGAAGGGCAGAGGTAAATGGAGAAAGTGACAAAGGCAATAAGGAAGGGGATGGGGCAAAAAGGGGTGAGGCCTTCAGGAATGGAGGGTAATGAGCACCAATGCCCATAGTCTGGGCAACAAGCTCCCTGAACTGGTGGCTTTGATGGAAGTGGTATGCCTGGATATCATAGCAATCACAGAAACATGGTACACAGAGAACCACGACTGGGATGTTAACATACCAGGGTACACAACCTACAGGAGAGACAGAGAGGGGAGAAGAGGGGGGAGGAGTAGCTCTCTATGTAATGGAAGGGATAAAAGCAACTGAACAAAAGAGTAAACAGGGAGGAGAGGAGGCACTGTGTGTCACCTTAAAGACTGGAAATGGCACCACAACCTGCACAGGGGTTGTATACAGACCCCATGTCGTGGGAGGGAATGGACAAGGATATGATAGAAGGCTTTCTTAGGATGGCAGAGAAAGGGGAGATACTGTTGATTGGAGACCTGAATATGCCAACTGTTAACTGGAGCACATTTGCTGCAGCCACATCCAAGAGCAGGGCCATTCTCAATGCCCTACAGGTTGAATGCCTCAGACAGTTAGTTTTGGAACCCACTCATGAGAGAGCAATCTTAGACCTCATGCTCTCAAATGGAGACAGTGAGAGGATCTCAGAAGTGGGTAGGCATCTGGGAACAAGTGATCACCAAACAGTGTGGTTCACGATAAACTCAGATACAGTGTCAAGCCATACAAAAGTGAGGGTACTGGACTTCAGGAGGGCTGACTTTGGCAAGATGGGAGAGTGCCTTAGAAAAGCACTAGCAAACAGGCTAGAAGGAGGGGTGGCGCAACAAAAGGAAAACAGCAAAACTGCCATCACAGAGGCAACAAGCCTTTGTGTAAAGCAAATAAACAAATCAAAATGAAAGAAAAAGCCACTATGGTTCTCAAAGGATGTGGCAGGGAAGGTCAGGGAGAAAAACATAGCATTCAGGAAGGATTAGGAAACACAGAAGGAGCAGGACAGAGATCTGTACCAGTTAAGGCAGAAGGAAGCAGGGAGGGAAGTCAGAATAGCAAAGGCCTAAACTGAGGAAAAGATAGCCAACTCGGTTAAGAAGGGGGAATAAAACCTTGTATAGGTACATCAGGGAGTGTAGAAAGAAAAAGGGAGGGATAGTGAGGCTGAATAGAAAGAATGGTGTGTGGGCAAAGAGGGACAGTGAAAAGGCAGGGATACTGAAAGAATATTTCTGCTCAGTGTTCACAAAAGAGGAGGAGGAGGAGGTGCCTAATCCAATTAGCAGAAGCACTCTGGATAGAGGGGTCAATCCCAGTCCTTTCACAGAAGAAAGGGTTCTGAAAGTTACAAAGTCAATGGTTAAAACTTGATACAGTGACATGACTAAAGATCTCAATGTTTTGCGCCCATGCTTGGTGATTTGTCAAGAGAGAGTGTACTTACAACAAAGATTGTATTTATACTTTGGCATGTATGTGCCACTGTTTTCAGTCTTGTCTTCAGCACTGGGCCCCTGTGCATGCATGGCTGTCTACCTGCAGATATTCCAGCATTTAATACAAAATGTGGAAATGTGAAAACATGAAAATGTACCACATTGAATAAATCTAAAATCATTAAGACAGTGAAAATAGCTACTCTTGCAGCATCAATTAATTCAGACACTAGTCTGACTGTGCCTCTGATGTCCATAATGTTGTTTTCCTAATATCTTGTATACAATGTTGTCTTTCTTATCTCTCTGCTTAGTTTTCCTGGATGGTTACTGTTGCCATGATGCCAGTGGATACTACATTACGTATGGACATCAAAGGAGCATGTAGTGATGACATCATAGAAGTACCCTTGAAGTGGCTTAAACCAAAGGACAGTTGATCTAGTGTCTGAATTAACTGATGTCCCATATTTGGATTAGATTTAAATAGCATTGATTACTGTTACCATGGCAATTAATTGCAAAACATGAAATGAGTGACTATTTTTAATGCCTTAATGGTTTTGTATTTATTTAATGCAGTACATTGTCATGTTTACACATTTCCACATTTTGTATTAAGGATATAAATACAATCTTTGTTGTATGTTCACTCTCTCTTGACAAAGCAGCAAGTACAGGAACAAAACTTTGAGATTTTTAGTCACTTCACCGTATCAAGTCTCAACCTTAGGCTGTGTCACTTAAATAAAAGTATTTTACACCATTGATTGTTTTTTGGTGTTTTGTACAGGGCTTTGAGTGCAGAGATTCATAATGTTTTAATATTTGTATACTGTATTACTCTTGTACCAGTGCTTTTACTGGCCTTGACCAGTTTTGTTTGCTGGCTTTGATCAGCAAAGCATCCAAGTCAGTACTCCTCAAATGAGGGCGAGGTCCTGATTTTGACCACTAAAATCAGGGAGATATATTTTCACAAAGCCCCAACGTATATGCTTAACTGAACCTAAGGTGGTGGAAATGCATTTGTAAAGTCATTTAAAGACAGGAGGAACAGTTAGTGTTTTGTTTCTGATGGATTTAGGGACATGGACGGTGTCATAAGAAGCAGGGCAAATGTCAAAAATGATCAAAATCAGTGAAAATCCCTGAAAATAGGGAGACTTGGAAATTACGTTAGCATTTTACTGAGGTATGAGGGGTACATCCTTTTCACACATTTGTATAGCAAAGCAACCCATTTGTGCCCCTTCCTTGAAACTGGTGAAAGGAAGCCCAGCTGACTGCACAGTGAGCAGTGATGTTTAAGACAATGACAACCAAGTGCAAAGCTACACATACTGTTAATGGTTGTTGTAATTTTTCATAGCCATGTAGGGCTGGGTACTCTATAGATTTCAGTTGCATATTTAAGGGTTTGATGAAGGAATAGTTGCCAGGTGCTAAGGTTGAGGCAGCTTCTTTTTTCAACAGCACAATCCAAGTCTTTGATTGGAACTCATGACCGTTTTCACAATGTGTTCATTATAGGAAAGCTGAGTGTTCAGCCAGAGACCTACAGAGACCTACAGTAGGCTGTTTCTTTGAATTGGTACCTGTTTCTTCTAATTTCAAACCCATTTTGGTGTGTTGTTGGTGAGGCTGTTTGAATTGGAGACCTATTTCTTCTGGTATCAAACCTATTTTTTGTTTTTAGAAGAGTTGGGATTGTTTTTTGCCGTCTTCACTAGCTGCAAAGTTTAGTGCATAGAAGAGGAAGGGTGCTAATTGTCTGGCCGGGTCCTCAGTTACCTGATTGTTTCTGGAAGGCACGGGCTTGGTCCCACTCCTCCCTGCCCCCACCCCACCACCTCAGGTATGTGATTTCCTTTATATTGGGGTTCTGACATCACTTCCCCAAAAGGGCAAAGGACATGCACCTGTCATAGCAAAAGCAGACCTCCAGGAAAGGAACATCAGTGAGTCAAGAGGTGACTGCTATCTCAGTGGAAGGGAAGTAACTGCAACACAAGGAGCTTTCATTGTTACCTGTTTGCATTGTGGAAAGGAGGGGTAGGAGTTAGAAGGAGGCTGTGCAATAGTTTCTTACAGTTTCTTTTTGGGTGTGGATAGGAACATAAAAAGCAGTTGCTCAATCTTTCTAAAGTGTATGACAAAGGGAGTAAGGGAAATTGAGAAAAGGAGAAGAATGTTTTGCAATGACAGAGGGGGAGAGGGGAGACTTGAGGGAGTGTTGGGTATCCTTCATCTGGAAGGGTGGGGGGATCGCTGGTGGGCAACAAGAGCAATGGGTAGGGTGGTAGGCTATAACAACTGCTGTGCGCCAATCTTTCTAAAAATTCCGTGAAGGATGGGGGGATAATTACTGTGCAACAAAATAGAGAAACTTAGAAAGGAGATTGAGGGTCTGCAGGAGGAACTAAAGCAGGTAAGGCAGACTGGAGGAGGTTATAGCCCAACACTGAAGGGAGGGAGGAGGGGAGATGAGGAGGGAGGGAGGGCAATTTGGGCCAAGGGGGGGAGGAGAGGGTCAGAAGAAGGGAAGCAGAGACAGGGAGCCCAGGCACAAGCCAAGAAGAATTGTGCCATGGAAAGCCAGGTCAAGGGGGAAAAAAGACAACCAGAAGGAGGAGAAAGGGACTTGTGAGTGGAGGATGAGAAGTCACAACAGTCATGGAGTCCAAAGGAGGGACTACTATGAGGAGGGAGGAAGCGGGCATTAGAGAAGCTTCTTCAGAAAATTGTTTTGCAGTACTAGAGAGGAAGGAGAAAGAGGGAGGTGATGAGATTGGAGGAGTAACTGACAGACGTCTAGATGAAACTCTAGTGGGGGAAGTTCTGGTGGGGGAATTACAACAGGGGCAGAAGGGGGAATTACTGTGCAGAAAGAAGAAGAGGAGGAGGAGGAGCCAGGAGTGAGAGATAGTGAGGAAGAGAAGCAAGCAGTTAGTAAGAGGTGTGGAATCTTAGTGCTGGAGGACTCAATACTAAGAGGAGTCAGTTGGGGGTAGCAAAGGGGAGAGGCATAGTCGCATTTGAGTGGAGGCCATGCTGGGAATGATAGCAGAAAGGGTGGGACTATATGCTCTAAAATATGCCTGAAGGGGTAGGGACAAGCCTCATTTAATTATACATTTGGGGACAAATGACCTGGTGACAAGACGGTAGATATAGTCTAGAGGAGGTTTGAGGAACTAGGACAATTATGTGAGGGGGCAGGAAGATCAGTAACTTTTTCAGAGATACTTCCAATGCCCAGGAAAGCCAGCAAGAAAGCTGAGAATAGAGGAATTTAACAGATGGCTAATAACCTGGTGTCATGCTAAAGGGTATGGGCTGGTGGGGGTGGGTGTGGTGGGACCTGGAGGACAGTAGTCTCTATGCCAAGGATGGACTACACTTGAGTGAGGAGGGAAAGCAAATGTTGAAACAGAGGATGGAGGAATACATAGAGGAAGTTGGGAATGTAAACTAGGAGCGGGGGGTGGCAAGTGGGCAAGGGACATGCAGAGACCACAGGTTGGAAAGCCATATGAGCTAACCCCCCATAACAGTGACAAAGGACAAAGGGCAAGTACTAGTGATGATGCTAGTAAAGGAGGGCAGGATAGGAGGGTGGAGGGGTGGAAGGAGGTCACCCTGAATGCTAGGAGCCTTGGGAACAAAACTGCAGAGCTACAGACTCTCATGGCAGAGGGGGAGGTGGACACTGCAGCCATCACAGAAACATGGGCCACCCATTGCAATGACTGGGACCTGTCAATATCAGGGTGCAGGTTATTTCATAGGGATAGAGTGACTGGGAAAGGAGGGGGGTGGCACTATATGTGAGGCAAGAACTGAAGTTTGTACAGGATGAAGGGAAGGAGGGTAGTATGGAGTCACTATGGATGCAGATCCAGGATTCCAAGAATAGGACTCTCAGGATGGGAGTGGTGTACAGGCCACCCTGCCAGACAGAGAAGGTAGACAAAGAACTAGCAGGACAGATCAGGAGGACCTGCGAGAAGGGGTAGTGTGGTGATTATGGGTGACTTCAACATGCCAGGAGTGGATTGCAGTACCCTAACTACCAGGTATAGAAGGGAGCAGGTACTGCTGGATGCCTTCCAGGACAGCTTCCTGATGCAAACGGTCAGTGAACCAACCAGATTAGGGAATACCCTTGACCTTGTGCTGGCAAATGGAGAGTTTATGAGGGAACTTAGGGTTGAAGAACCGCTGGCGGGGAGTGACCACCACTCAGTATGGCTCACATTAGATATGGGTAAGGAAGGAGTGGAATCTGGCACAAGGGTGCTGGACTTCAGGAGGGCTGATTTCAGGAGGATGGAGGAAGTGGTAAAAGGGTACCTGGCCAGAATTCAACCCAGTAAGGGCACTAACCAGCGGTGGGAGCTTATAAAGCTGGGGCAGTGGAGGCAACCAGAACCTGCAGCAAGGCCCAGAGCAAGAAGGCTAGGGCAAAGAAACCTAGCTGAGTGAGCAAGGAGGAGGTCATGGAAAAGGTAAGGAGGAAAAGAGCTGCATTTAGGAGGTACAAGAAAACAGGGAGGGGGAGGACAGGGAGGAGTACCTGAAGGAATCTAAGGAGGTGACAAAGGCAGTAAGGGCAGCCAAGGCATCTACAGAGCTGAGGCTGGTGCAGGGCATTAAGAATGGGAGTAGGACTTCTTCAGGTACACCAGGGGAAAAAGGAACTGTAAGGATCATATAGTAAGGATTAGGAAGGGTTGGTTGGATGGAAGCAGGGGGTGATAAGTCAGAAGCGATAAATGATTACTTCTGCTCGGTATTTACTGAGGAGAAGAGGGGGGTGATACCCAATGGGGGAGGGAGGGCAGAAACATGGGTGGAAGGGGTGACAATGGGGAAATCATGGAGGGCAGGGTTCTGGAGGGTTTGAGGGCACTGAAGGCAGACAAGACACCAGGCCCAGATGGCATCCACCCCAGGATACTGAAGGAACTGGCAGAGGTCCTGGTGGGACATTTAGCAGACCTATTTAATGCCTCACTACACTCAGGGTGTGTACCTCAGGACTGGAGGATGGCTCATGTAGTGGCCCTCCACAAGAGTGGCCCCAAGGATGAACCGGGGAACTACAAACTGGTGAACCTCACATCCACTGTGGGTAAGCTGATGGAGACTATCCTGAATGAGAGGCTGGTGGCCCTTCTGGAGGCCAAAGGACTACAGGACAGCAGACAACATGGCTTCGCATGTGGTAGATCCTGCCAAACCAACCTGTTGGAGTTCTATAACTGTGTAACTAGGCAATTGGATCATGGCCATGCAGTGGATGTCCTATCCCTGGACTTGAGTAAGGCATTCGACTTGGTGCCACATGGGAGGCTGTGAAGTAAGTTAGAAGGCACAGGGATGGGTGCAAATCTGGTGAGATGGGCAAGGAACTGGCTTCAGGGAAGGCAACAGAAGGTGGTGGGTGGGGAGCTCTCATCCCCAATGGAAGTAAAGAGCGGTGTTCCACAGGGCTTGGTGTTGGTACCAGTGTTTTTTGGGATATTCATTGCAGACATATCATTGGGCATCAAGAGCAAGACCAGTCTGTTTGCTGATGACACCAAAATGGGAGCAGTGGTGGATATCCTAGGGGGATGGCAGCGGTTGCAGGGTGATCTGGCAGGGTGAAAAACCCAAGGAGGAGTTACCAGCTGGGAGGAGTGCAGCTAGCAGAGACAAAGGAGGAGAAGGTTCTGGGGGTGTACATTACAGGATCAATGAACAACTCAGCACAATGTAGGAAGGCAGCTGCAAAGGCCAACAAAATGCTGGGTTGCATTGCAAAGGATATATCCTCAAGGAGGGGGGAGGTGATTCTGCCACTGTTTAGATCATTAGTTAGACTGCACCTGGAGTACTTTGTGCAGTACTGGTGCCGTATCTGAAGAGGGACATTATGTTACTGGAGGGGATGAAGCACAGTGTGACAAAGATGATCGAGGGGCTGGGAGACTTACCATATGAGAGGAGGCTGAGGGATGAACATGTACTCACTGGAGGAGAGGATGGACAGGGGGATATGATTGAAACCTTCAAGTACATGAAAGGAATAAACAAGACTGGTACAGATGGGCTGTTCAAAATAAGGAAGGGGAGGGACACCTGGGGCCATGATATGAGACTGGAGGGAGGAAGGTTCAGGAGGGAGATGAGGAGACACTCTTTTACAGTGAGGGTGGTAGCTGGGTGGAATGCGTTACCAGCAGAAGTGGCATCCAGTAGAACAGTGGACTGCTTCAAAAGGGTCTGGGACAGGGCAAGGGAGAGAGTCAAGGGAGTGGAATAGTAGGAGGAAGGGGTAGCTTCAGAATAAGGGGTGTTGCCACTATGTGGCAAATGCAAGAGGGGCAACGGTACCCTGTACCACATGATCTGGCAATGTCCCCATATGCAGGCCTTTTGGCAGTCTATTAATAACATCCTAGACCCTATCCTTGGCTTAGAAACCCTGTTTACCCCCGAAGTCTGTCTAATTAACCTCTTCCCAGCCAGTACTACCAAAGTTAAGAGGGCACTAACCAGAGGTGGGAGCTTATAAAGCTGGGGCAGTGGAGGCAACCAGAACCTGCAGCAAGGCCCACAGCAAGAAGGCTAGGGCAAAGAAACCTAGCTGAGTGAGCAAGGAGGAGGTCATGGAAAAGGTAAGGAGGAAAAGAGGGTTATTCTAGATGCCCTACAGAGGGCATGCCTTAGACAACTAGTATTGGAACCCACCCGAGAGGGAGCAATCTTAGACCTGGTCCTCTCAAATGGAGATGGAGAGAGGATCACAGATGTGAAGTGGTAGCCATCTGGGAACTAGCGACCACCGAACAGTATGGTTCACAATAAACACAGCAATAGAGTCAAGCCATACAAAGGCAAAAGTACTGGACTTCAGGAGGGCTGACTTTTGCCAAAATGGGTGAGTGCCTAAGGAATGCACTAGCAAATGGGCAGGAAGGAGGGGTGGAAAATGGGGAATAATAAAACTGCCATCACAGAGGTAACAAGCCTTTGTGTGAAGCAAATAAACAAAACAAAATGATGTAAGAAACCACTATGGTTCTCAAAGGAGGTGGCAGTGAAGGTTCAAGAGAAAAAGAAAGCATTCAGAAAGTACAAGGAATCACAGAGGAACAGGACAGAGAAGTGTATCAGTTAAAGCAAAAGGAAGCTGGGAAGGCAGTCAGAACAGCAAAGGCCCAAACTGAGGAAAAGATAGCCAACTCAGTTAAGAAGGGGATAAAAACTGTTTTAGGTACATCAGGGAGTGAAGGAAGACTAAGGGAGGGATAGTGAGGCTTAATAAAGGGGAGGGAAGTGGGCAGAGGGTGACTGTGAAAAGGCAGAGATACTAAACAAATATTTTCGCTCAGTATTTACAAAGGAAGAGGGGGAGGTACCTAAAACAAACAATAGAAACACTCTGGATACAGAAGTTGATACCAGCCCATTTACAGAAGGAAAGGTCTTGAAAGAACTCTTAAAACTGAAGGTGGACAAAGCCATGGGGCCTGATGGGATTCATCCCAGAATTCTAAAAGAACTAAGAGTAGAACTAGTGACACCATTGACAACCCTCTTTAACAAATCATGGGAGAATGGGGTGGTACCTGAGGACTGGAGGAGGGCTGATGTGATTCCCCTTCACAAAAGTGGGAGCAGGGCAGAAGTGGGAAACTACAGACCAGTTAGTTTAACCTCAGTGATAGGAAAATGATGGAATCACTCTGAAGGAAAGAATTGTTGAGTACCTAGAGATCAGAGGGCACAGGACCCAAGGCAGCATGGATTCACAGCGGAAGGTCATGCCAGACAAATCTAATAGATTTCTTTGACTGGGTGACCAAAGTAGTAGATCAGGAGGGGCTGTGAACATGGCCTACCTAGACTTTAGCAAGGCATTTGACTCAGTCCCACACAAAAGATTAATATACAAGTTAGCCAGCCTGGGAGTGGGTCCCAAGATGATAGCCTGGGAAAGAATTGGCTGGAGAATAGGACACAGAGGGTAATAGTAAATGGAGTCCACTCTGAAGAAAGGGGTTACTAGTGGGTGCCGTGAGGGTTCAGTATAGGGACCGGTCCTCTTCAATGTCTTTGTGTTATATTGCAGACGGACTGGAAGGAAAAGTATGTCTCTTTGCAGATGACACAAAGATCTGCAACAGAGTTGATGCACAAGGTGGGGTGGAAAGGATGAGAAGGGACTTGTCAAGGTTAGAGGAATGGTCAAATGTATGGCAGCTTAGATTTAATGCTAAGAAGTGCAAGGTAATGCACCTGGGAAACAAAAACCCAGGGGAAGAGTACACAATGGGGGGTGAGATACTAACAACAACAAAAATGGAAAGGGACCTGGGGGTAGTAATATCAGATGACTTAAAGGTGGGCAAGCAATGTGAGAGGGCAGTAAAGAGGGCTGGGGGGATACTGGGATGCATAGGGAGAGGCATCACCAGTAGAAAACAGGAAGTTGTTATTTATTTATTTATTTGAACATCAGTTTAACAACCTTTGAGCCAGAGGCTCATTTACAAAGGTACCTCATCACATGAAGGACAGACAGTGGCACAGAAGACAACAGATAATACAAGTTCAAGCAAGTATCAAAACAGGTACAGTTGGTTCCAATGAAGTGCAGAGTAAATAGACAGGATGGAGGTTAGTGGGGAGAGATGTAAAGGGGGGAGGTAAGAGGGGAGTGGGGACTAGGGAGAAGATGGAAGGGGAGAGCCAGGGTGGAGGAGTGGGTGTGTGGGGGGGGGAGTGCCCTCTGTACAGACAGCTGGTGAGACCCCATCTGGAGTACTGTGTGCAGTTCTGGAGACCCAATCTCCGCAAGGACATAGACAAGATGGAAGCTGTCCAGAGGAGGGCAACTAAAATGGTGCAGGGTCTGCACTGGAAGACATATGAAGAGAGACTAAAGGAGCTTAATATGTATAGCCTCGAGGAAAGGAGGGAGAGGGGGGACATGATAGAAACTTCAAGCACCTCAATGGAATCAACAAAGTCCAAGAGGGTAGCATCTTTCAAAAAAGAGTAAAAGAACAAGAGGGGCACAATTTGAAGATAGAGGGGGGCGGCTCAGAGGCAATGTAAGGAAGCATTTTTCGTCAGGAGAGGTTGTGGATGTGTGGAACGCCTTCCTGAGGAGGTTGTGGAGTCAAAACAGTGACTGAATTCAAGCATGCATGGACAGCCATAAGGCAATTTAGGGGTGGGGGTAGAAAGAAGTAGGCTGCTGGTTAACTAGGATCTGCAGCTTATCCATTAGGTAGGGAAATGGGCAGACTGGGTGGGCCAAGTGGTCCTTATCTGTCGTCAAATTCTATGTTTCTATGTTTCTATGTTTCTCATATGTCACTTATTTCTGCAACAGCCAAATTGACAATCTTGAGGCACTGGGCTAGTGACAAGCCTCCCACTTTGATGGAGTGGTACAGGAGAGCACTCTGGCTTTACAGTTGAAAGGCGATAGCCTACATGCAAGGTAGGGCCAAGGCTTATGCATCTCTCTGGGGCATTCTTGAGGCGCCCTGATAGCCTGGAAGCCTTGATGTCTGAGCCCACTTCAGGACCGTGAACCAAGAGTTAATTGTGTGTGTAGTCTTGGGGATTGACCTGGTTGTCTGATACCTGCAGTTAGCTGTTCTGATATCTGATATTTGTACAATCACTGGGTTTTGTGTTGCTTATTGTTAAACTAATAAAACTGGTTTAATTAAAAAAAGAATAAGGGGTGTTAGCTGCACATTCGCACAGACTTCATAGACCTTTAGGCCTTTATCTGCTGGCAAATTTTGTATGTTCGAATATTTGAGTTGCTGTGCATTATCAAGGAAGTGTTTCAATGAAAGCTGAAATCTGTAGTATGTTTGAAGGGTGAATGTTGAGATTTGCATGAGAAACCCATGACCTTGCTTTAGAGCTATAGAAGAAAAGATCATTGGTGGTCTCTGACTGATGGGCACTGTTGAATACACTCTCAAGAGTACAACTGAGCTAAAAATGTTGGCTTTTGTGTATGTAACTGTCATCATCATTGTGTTATATATTGGAGTTTGCATTAGAGCAGGTATGAGGAAAGACATTTACAATAAGTTAAATAGTAGTGGGCTCAGAATGGAGCCTTGTGCTACTCCTAGATTGAGAGAGCAAGACTCAGATTTTATACCATTAGCTGTAACCTCATACCATGCTGGCACACCATTAGATAGCCCTAGTATATGTAGTTTGTGCAATAAAATGATATATTCCACAGTGTCAAAGACCTCTGATACTGTAGGCTAACGAATATGGTATACAGTAGGTGGTTAGAATTAAGTACAATTGCAATATTTTTTGTGTTCTTTATCAGAGCTATATTTGTGGAAAGCTGGGGCATGAAGTCTGACTGTTCATCTGGTAGTAGGCTGTTGTCCAGAATGTGGGGTCATCAACTGGTTGTACACTTAGCAGCAGATTGTTGAACACTGACAATACTGAAATTGGGTGATAGCTGTAGGGGTCAGATCAAAGACCAGCTTTGGGGAGGGGTGTTACTATGGCCTGTTTCTAGATTGGTGGTATCTGACCAGTGTGAATGGTAAGGCTGAACAGAGCAGTTGTTGGCTTTGCCACGAAGTCAGCAGCAGGCTTCAATAGTGCAGAGCCATCTGCATCCAAGCCAAAACAGCTGTATGTAGAACCTTGTCAAGGATGACGTCATGGTAAGAGAAGAGAAGATGTGGGTTGTATATTGCAGTTTAGGCAGTGGTAGTTACGGTGTGCCATAGGAAAACAGTAAGTTCAGGTTTGTAAAATGATTGTTCAAAGTATTGTGTCCATACCATCATTAGAGGTTACCAGGCTACTGTTGTGTAACATATGGGGAATACTGGTGGCTTGAGCCCCAATTCAGAAAGGGCAATGCAGAGCTTGTACCAAGCCCTCTGCCAACCCCAGTGGTCGGCTCAGCTGTAACAACATCCTTGCTGCAGAATGTGCCTCATTCGAGAAGGTTGAATACATTCGTAACCGTTTTTCTGAATTACAGCAGCTTGCACCAAATATTTGGGGCAAGCCCCATAAAAAGGGTTCCCAAGATTGCTGCAAGGTAGACCAGAAAAAGCTGGTCTAACGTGTGGCAATCAGCACACAGGATCAAGAATCCCGCTTGTCAGCCAGGGACTGCAGTAAACCCTGGGCCCCATGTGATCAGTGCATCAGGGACTTGCAGCATGCTCAGGACATTTCTAAATCAGGCTCTTGATCTTTACCCAGAACAGCATTGATGTTTTCCAGATTGGGGGGGGGGGGGTTCTTGAATATTGCCCATTGGTTGGCAGAAAAATCAGCCTTTTCCTTCCTTGTGAGAGTGGCAATCAGGTTATTGAGAATCCTGTAGTGTTTCCAGTCATTGTCTTGGAGTGTAGATTTTCACGTGGTCAAGGCTATTGTCTTATTGATGTTAGGAATTGAGGAGATTGGGTGTAATCCATTTGTAGTGAGCTTTCCAATCCTGACTTGCTTAGGTGGTAATAGTTTGCCACATATCAATTTCAGTTTACTAGTGAAGAATGACCACGAAGACTCCACATTCAGGACCAGTTCAAAGCATTCTCATTTGGTCCTACTGAGCGCCTGATGAAACTTGTTCAGGTCAGGTGTGACATAGAAAAACATACATTATTTATCCTACTGTGAGTCAGAAGGAGTCAAGTGGTGAAACATCTGTTACACATGTTTGCTGCAGGATGTGGTCCAGATATTTCACGGTGGTGACCTTGTGGTTTTGCTTCTCCACATAGAAACTATGGTCACTTACAGAGGACAGATTTCAGAGGCAAATATTCTGTCAGGTCTGTCAGTCTGTCAGTCAGTGAGAACCCTTGTGTAGTGAGGTCCGTGCATTCATATTCACACCCTCTGTACATATTTGCTTAGTTCCTTTATATAAAATGCCAACTAAATTGTGTATTCTACAAAAACAGATCTGGTCAGCCGGTAAGAACCTATGTGTCATGATATTAATGAATTAATAATCACACTCTTTGCAAATACTGTATTTACTTAGCTTTTCTATAGAGCATTCGAACTAAATTGTGTATTTTCCAAGCAGAAACACATTAAAATGCTAACCTTTGGCTCTAGATACAGTATGGGAATTAACTCATATTTGGGATCACCTTTGATTTAGCGATATCACTGTAGGAAATTTTACCAGTACTTTGCATTGTCAGCTGAGACACCTACCACAAGCAAGGTTAGGCTCAGGCAGTCCAACTCTAGGTACAAGCTCCCCTTGTTGGATGATGGCAGTGGCATTCGAATGGTACATTTGCAACTGTCCTTGAGAACAAGCATTGGCTAACACCAACCATAACTACTTGCTTGTATCTGCTGAGCAGTTATTGGGTGTACATAGTGCAACCATTAAAATTATCAAATTAATAATGTGAGTTATAATAGTGACATTATCATGATTGGAAAATGAAGAGGTTTACACATAACACTGCTGTTTTCTTAGATTGTGGCCCCATATTTTCAATGCAGTCTTTTAATATTAACCCTGCATATAAACATGTGTCATTTATCAAATGCCACCAAAATTACATATAGCTGAATTACCATGAAAGCATTTCAGAGAGAGAGAGAGATTTTAAAATGACACCTGCCATGTATATGGGATGGGCAAACATGACTACGTTGAAGATGTGGGTTCAAAATGTAAAACAAATTGGAGCATTATGAGTAACCATTAAACATTTGCAGCATTGGTTCATAGCTTTTTTGTTTTTTGAGATGTGGCCAACACATTTTCAACATAGCCTTTTATGACCACACCTTATGAACATAACAAGGATGATTATGAAATCCCCGTGAAAGTGTTATTATAGGGCACCAGCATGAAAAGATGTTCCAGGAGGGATCTGAAAAATGATATCTTCCATGTTCATAGCATAAGGGAAAAAAAGAGCTAAGATGAAAATTAGGGTCAAAATCTGCAAGAATAACAAAATGATGAGTACACATTGACAACATTTCAGTGTTTTTTCATTATGTTATTGTGCTTTTGAGAGTTTGATCTCAAGCTTCCAACACAGCCTTTTTGTGACCCATTTTATGATTAAGAAGGTGGCATTTTTTTAATCCTGTCGGAAAGGTGATTTTTGAAGAGTGACTGTGAAAGCATGTTTCACAGAGAATTTGAAAAACTACAATGTTCCAAGGGAATGACACATCTTTGATTCAAAACTTGAATGCTGCAAGCGTAAGTGGTGCAGACAATATGAATGCTAAGGTAAAAGGGGGAGATACAAGCACACCTAATAAAATAAACACCAAAAACTGAAGCTGTAGGGCAGAGGTTCATTTTGGGTATTTATCATTGCTGATGTCAGACTGCAAACTGAAAGAAGTTCTAGCCCTGTTTTTTTCAAATCAAGCCAGAAATGATCTTAACATTAATTCTCAGGCCGCAATTGTTGGACTTGACTTTTTGTAGTGTGAATAAGAAAAATGAGAATACAGAGTAGTTACAGTGTTAAATATGAAAAAGAAAGGTAAAAAAAATTGAAAACTGACATGTTTCTTATAAAAAGAGGAGCTGCCAAGCCAGCCCGGTGGTGTTGAGGGTTGAGGCACTGGACGCGACACCTCATGCCACGCCAGCGACCCAGGTTCGGAAATGGACTCGGGTCATGTGGGGGTTTTCCGAGGGAGGTAAGGATCAAGCATCCGGAGGACTGCTGTCCTTCCTTGGGGAGGGCGGAACATGTTGGGCGCTGTTGCGACAGTCACAGGCACACAAGGGTTGGGCCCCACATCCAGGGTGCCAGACTGCCTCCACAGAGGTGGAGACAGCCATTATGTCCATTGTATGGAAAGGGCATGGCAGAAAAGAGGGGGAAAAACATGGCCTGACAGGACCAGTGATGGCCTGATCACCCTTGCAGCAGTCCCCAATTCTGGATTACTGTCACTGGGGGATGGTAGTAAGGCAGTGCTCTCAGACCTCAGCCCCACAGTGGGGGGAAAGCTGTGGGGGAATGCTGGGGGTTGCAGGCAGGGTGATCGGGTCTGGAGAATGAACCCCTCTGTTGGGGGGGTTGTAGTCCCTGTTGGGTCTGTGGGGGTGGATAAAGAGAGCTATAAAATTAAAAAAAAAGAGGAGCTGCCAACTGTGTGACAACCCTATTTAAAACATATATCTGACATGGGTAATCCACCCGAAATCCCTGAACACATGCACAGCCACTAAAACTGTATTTAAAGTCTGATAGGTTAAAAAAGGGGGAAAACACGCAGAGATTCAAGTCATCAGTGAATGCAGGCATCAGTGACCGGGCAGTATGAGTGTAAAACATGAAGAGACAGAGGCACACATCATAAAATAAACCCCAAGTCTGATTTTCCAGTGCAAATTAATGTTTTATTTATTTTTTATTTATTTATTGTAATTTCAGAAAGTACCTTTGAGTCAGGGACTCATTTACAAAGGTTCCACATCAGTAGACAAAATAACAGTGACAACATAATTACAGGTACTGTACAATAAGACAAGTTGCTGTTACATTTGAATTCCATTTAAAGGCTAACAATTAGTTTTATATAGTCACTCCAAGTGGGATGGGGGAAGAGGCTGGCCAAGGTCCTTTGTCTAGGTTTGGTGTAAAAAGGGGGGCTGGCAGGCAGTTACAGGGAAAGAAGGAGGAGGAGGGGGAGTCAGAGGCAGTCACAGGGGTTGGAGGACTGAAGGTGCTCCCTGAGAAGAGATTTGAAGGAGCCAATTCTTTTTTCATTAGCTATGGAGCTGGGGAGTTCATTCATCTGGGAAGGGGCCCTGTAATTAAAGGTTCTTTGAAGCTGGGAGGTCAGCATCGAGGAACCAGGAGAAGGGACTTGTCCGAGCTATGAGTGGTTCTGACTGCAGGAGCCAGTTGTATGAGTGATGAGAGGCTGGAGGAGGGAGAAGACGAGGGTGATCTTTTTGGCCATGAGGCAGGTGTGAAACCTGATCCTGTTGTCGAGGTTAAGCCAATTTGTGGACCTATAGAGGGAGTAGGTATGGATATAGTGGTCGCAGCCAAGTATGAGGTGGCAGGCTTTGTTTAGAGTTAGTCAGAGTCTGCTAAGGGCTGTGGTGTTCTCTGCACTATAAACAAGCATTCCATAGTCTAGGAGTGAGAGGACTGAGGATATGACGGCAAGCTGAAGGGCGTTGGGAGTGAGGCAGTGTTTATACCAATAGAGTATGCCAATTCTGGCATTAAGGGTGGTGGCCAGGAGATGGCTGTGTTGGAGGAAGTTGAGGGCTGGGTCAAGGGTGATGCCCAGATACTTAAAAGATTCCACTTGTTCAAGAGGAGACTGGTTGGCATCAAGAATTTGGGGACACAGATTTTTAAGGGTACTCTCAAGGTGCGAGAAGAACAAGACCTCGGTCTTTTTATAATTTAGTATTAGATGCTGGGTGAAGAACCATTCTTCGCTTCAGCAAAGAAGGTTTGAAGGGATTGGTGGAGTTGAGTGGGGACGGGACTGGAGGAGTAAAGGATGACGTCATCCATGAAGAAGAGTAAGTTGCCAGAGAAATTCACAGGGAGAGAGCTGAGGTAAAGGCTAAAGAGTAGAGGGCTGAGAATAGAGCCCTGTGGGACACTGTATCAAACTGGGAGGCTGGTAGACAGGGTGGTTCCAACTTTGACCTGCTGAGTCCTGCCAGATAGATATTTGGAGAACCAGTTTAGGGCATCTTGGGAGAAACCACTAGTAGTGAGAGTGGTGAGTAGGAGGGAGTAGTTGACGGTGTTGAATGCCTTAGAGAGATCCACAAAGACGGCGCCTGTGGTGTGACCTCTGTCAATGGTGGAGTGGATGTGAGAGGTGAACTAGAGGAGGGCCATAGTGGTACTATGTCCCTTGTGGAAGCCGTGCTGTTCCTTACAGAGGACGTCATACTTATTGAGGTGGTTGGTGAGCTGATCAGAGATGATGTGCTGCAAGGCCTTGGATGGGGGAATGGAGATGGGGTGGTAGTTGTTAGTCGCAGTGTGGTCACCGCTTTTGAAGATGGGTGTAATGGAAGTCGATTTCTAGTTGGTGGAGAATTTCCCTAGACAGAGGGAGTGGTTGAGAATTTGGGTAAGGGGGGGTAAGGACGTTGTGAAGCTTGAGGCGGAGGAGTTTCAGATCTAAGGAGTCACTACTGTAGCGGGAGCTGCTTAGGCCTTTTAAAAGGAAGGGTTTGGTCTTCTCGGGGTGGTGGATTTTAGGTGAAAGGGAGGAGAAGGGGGGGGGGACCAGGCAGGTGGGGATTGAAAAATTTAGAAGGGAGGACATGGCTGATGTCAGTGAAGGAGGAGTTTAGGGAATTAGCATTGAGGGTTGGATTTGAGGTGAGGTTGCCATCGACAACAATCTGAGCAGGGAGTGGATTTGAAGCCTTGCCACAAATTTCCATTATGTTATTCCAAAATCTTAAGGCCAGAGCCCCTGGCAGCCATTAGGGAAGCTTTATAGTACTCAGCTTTGGCTTTACGTAGGGCCCATGTACACTTATTCTGAGCCTCACGGTAATGCTGCCTATCCACTGGCCAGCCAGTCTCATTGGAAAGATGCCATGGGGAGTCACAATGCCACATAAGATCAAGGAGGTGGTCAGTTATCCAGGGGACAGGGTTACCTTTAGTCATCCTTTTAGTCGGGGGGGGGGGCGAATTTGTCACATGCGTTAAAGGTGAGGATGAAAAGATCAAGGGCACGATCAGGGTCGAAGGTATTAGTTAAGTGGGTCCAGTCCAATGTTCTGAGGTGGGATTTTAGTTGATCGAGTTTCCCAGGTCCAAGCTTGCAGCACAGAGTTATTTTGGGGAGTCTTTGGGGCTTTTACAGGACCAGGAGAAGAGAACAGGAGAATGGTCACTAAGTGCGTTAGGAAGCACTGGAGTGTTTACGATTCTGTGGGGACAGTTGGTGAAGAGCAGGTCAAGAAGGGAAGAGGACCCTGTGCAGTTGTGTAGCCATGTGGGGGTGGAGAATACCTGGGTTAGGTCAAGAGTGGCTGCAGCATCTATGTACTGAGCAGCGGTCTTGGCAAGCCAACTGATGTTAACATCGCCAAGGACTATTTTTTTGTTTTGTGGCGGGAGTGTGGAGAGATAGGACAGGACAGAGTGAAAGGCCTACTTCTGGTCCCTGGGAGGGATGTAGACTGCAGTGATGAGAAGGGGGTAGCTGATCACCCAATTGATATATTTAGAGTAACATCCTGAGCCCTAGGTTCCAGTCTGGGGGGGGGGAGCAGCTGGCCATGGAGAGAGTCCTTGAAGTAGAGGGCACATCTTCCCCCTCGCTTTCCCAGACGGTCGGTTCTAAAGACGTTATAACCAAAGAGGGTTACGGCCGAGTCAGGGATCTAGAGGGAGAGTCAGGTTTCTCCCACAGAAATAATGTCAGGAGAATGTTGGAGTACCCACCCCTCAAAGGAGACCCACGTTTTTAGCAGACTGCGGACATTAAAGGAAGCAATGCGAAGCCCATTGTCAGGCATGGGGCTGGATGGAGCAGTGGCTAGGGGGGCCAGGATTTGGGTGGATATTGCTAGCCAGGAGGATAAGGAGGAGGAGGAGAGACCTGAGGAGGGCACTCCTGGTGAGTTTATTAAGATGATGGGCTTTGTGGGGTGTGGGCGTAGAATTGGTAATGAAGGCAGGGATTGGGGGTGTTAGGATGCATGGAGCTAACAAGAGAGGTAGAAACGTCAGAGGGGTGGGGGTCAAGGGGTGGGGACTCCAGGGGATTAAAGTGAAAAGGAGGGTGGCATGGGGTGAGGTGGGAGGTTTGAGAGAGGTGAGTTGATGAAATGGGGACCTGTAGTAGGAATCTTAGTAGGGGGACTATCGGGAGAGGATAATGGACAGAGAGAAGGAGAAAATTGGCCATAGTATGGAGGAGGAGGAGGAGGAAGATGCTGGGGGGGAGGCATGCAGGGACCAGAGGAGAAGAGAAAAAAGATGAAGGGGAGAAAAGGACACCCAACAACAGGGGAGACTGAGTGGTGCAGTGGGAGAGTCACCTCCTTTAGTGCCAGGGGTGCAAGGTTTGAGACACACAGGGGGAAAGAAAATGACAGCTAAAAGGGAGTGGAAAGACAAAAGAAGGAGAGGGCTAGAGTGGAGAGAGAGGGAGGAGGACCAGGAAAATGAGAGGGAAACAGTGACTCCTAGTGGTGAATCAGATTAACGAGCAAAGTGGAAAACAGGGACTTAGAAAAATTAGTGGGTGGTCATGTGATAGAGCATGAAACCAGAAGAGGATTATATAGGCTGAGACATCCCTGGGTAGGAGGGTGGTGCAGGCAGGGCAGGGCAGTCGACACGCAGCGTCGATGGGCCAACACCCCTCTGCAACAAGATGCAATGAGGGAGAGCCAGCAGTTACCTTTAAGGCACCCCCACGGTCCAGCGATGTTCCCCTGGTAGTATCTTGGGCTGAGGGGGATGGAGAGGGGTCTACGGCCTTTGAGGTACCCCCGTGGTCATAGAAACATAGAAACATAGAAGTTGATGGCAGATAAGGACCACAAGACCCATCCAGTCTGCCCATTTCTTTTTCTACCTTATAAATGTGCCATTGGCCTTTGCTCTGTCAGTGGCCTATCTATTCATACTCATTTGTATTGCTCCCTTATGCCTATCCCATGCCTGTTTGAAGCCCTGCACTGTATTCATAGCCACCACTTCTTGAGGTAGGCCATTCCATGCATCCACCACCCTTTCTGTGAAAAAGAATTTCCTCACATTCCCCCTTAATCGGCCCCCCTCTAATCTCATGCTGTGTCCTCTTGTCCTGCTATTTTTCTTATATTTAAACATGTTAGACTCTTTCACCTTGTTAATGCCCTTAAGGTGTTTGAATGCCTCGATCATATCACCTCTCTCCTCCTTTGCTCAAGGGTATACATATTGAGCTCTGTTAATCTGTCCTCATATGTCTTCTGATGCAGTCCCTGCACCATTTTGCTTGCCCTTCTCTGGACTGCCTCAATTTGGTTAATGTCCTTGTGAAGGTGTGGCCTCCAATACTGCATGCAGTACTCCAGATGGGGCCTAACCAGTGTCTTGTAAAGAGGATTATTACCTCCTCTACCCCTACTAATACACCCTAACACCCCCCTAGCCTTACCTACTGCTTTAGAGGTCTGCTTGGATGATTTCAGGTCATCAGTGATGATGATGCCCAAGTATCTTTCTTCCTTTGTGACTGCTAGTAACTCCCCTTCCAGCCTATAGGTGGCTTCAGGGTTTCTCTTCCCTATGTGCATGATCTTGCACTTCTTTGCATTAAATCCCAGTTGCCACTATTCTGACCATTTTACTAGTTTATCCAGATCTCTTCTCATTCTGCCCACCCCATCTGGATCATCTACTCTGCTGCAGATCTTGGTGTCATCTGCAAACAGACAAGCCTTACCCTCTAGTCGATCTGCAAGGTCACTAATGAAGATGTTGAAGAGGACTGGCCCCAGGACTGATACCTGAGGTACCCCACTTGTGACTTGCATCTCTTCTGACTGTATACCATTTACCACCACTCTCTGTTTTCTGCCCGTCAACCAGTTTGCCACCCAGTTGACCAACTTCTGACCCACCCCGAGCCTACCCAGCTTATTTATCGATCTTCTATGTGGAACAGTGTCAGAAGCTTTGCTGAAGTCAAGGTAGGCGTACATAAACTGCTCCCCCTTGGTCCACCACTCTGGTTACCCAGTCAAAGAAATCTATGAGATTAGTTTGACAGGACCATCCTTTGTAAACCCATGCTGTCTTGGATCCTGTGCCCCTATGGATTCCAGGTGTTGCACTATCCTTTCCTTAAGGAGTGCCTCATAATCTTGCCCACTACTGAGGTAAGCCTGACTGGTCTGTAGTTCCCTGCCTCCTCCTGCTACCACTCTTGTGGAGCGGGATCACATGAGCCTTCCAGTCTTCTGGGACCTCCTGTGCTCAGAGACTCACTAAACAGTTCTGCTAATGGCTCTGCTAGTTCCACCCTTAGCTCCTTAAGCACCCTGGGATGTATGCCATCAGGTCCCATTGCCTTATCCACCCTGAGCTTAGCAGCTCTTGTAGGACCCTTTCTTTGTGAAGGGAGTGGTGCTCACCTCCTCCCCTGTGTCCATGGTGCTGAGCTGTGGGCCCTGCCTCTACCTTCTCTTCAGTAAATACTGAGCAAAAGTATCTATTTAGGATAGATGCTTTTACAGGTCCTCCTCCTCACATGTTCCCTTTTCTCCATTAAGCTTAGCAATACCTCTCTGGACTTTCTCCTTTCACTAATGTATCTATAGAAAGTCTTGTCACCTTTACTGTTCGTCTAGTGTTTCCTCAGTTTGGGACTTTGCCTGCCTTACTGCCTTCCCTGCTTCCCTTAGGGCAGTTTGGTATGCCTCCTATCTTCATCCCTCTGTGTTCCTTATATTTCCTGAAGGCCAGCCTTTTGGCTCTGACCTTTTCTGCTACTGTATTTGAGAACCAAAGTGGTTTCCTTCTTCTTTTGCACTTCCTTTTCTGTCTAACACAATGGGATGTTGCTTCAAGTATTACATCCTTAATGCTTGCCCACTTTGCCTGTACCCCCTCACCTGTGTTTCTTTTTGCCAGGGCTAGCTTAACTCTGTTGGCCATCTTATCAAAGTCAGCTCCTCTGAAGTCCCATATTTTTGCCTTGGAATGGGATGATTTAGATGAAGTAGCCAAATTGAACCGTACTATTTGATGGTCACTGGCCCCCAGGTGACCTTCTACCTGAGATATGTGATCCCTTCCCTGTTAGTCAGTACTAGATCTAGGATTGCCCTGTCTCTTGTGGGTTGTTGTACCAGTTGTTTGAGGTCCTCCCCCTGCAGGGAATCCACTATGTGTCTAGTTCTGGCAGATGTTCCTGCTGGTATTGACCAATCTGTATCTGGCATGTTGAAGTCTCCCATTATCAGAACCTCCCCTTTAGAAGAATCAGAAGAAGAATCAGCATTTATATAGTGCTTTTTATACATCCAAAGCACTTTACAAGCAATGCTAGACTGATAGTGAAGTGACTGAATGTGTGGTGGCGGCCATATCACACATCATCACCCACACACAGCCTGGATAATTGCATGAACAGGTTTTATGGGAAGGGGAATGTTGGCTAGGACACCGGGAATGTTCCCTACTCTTTGTGAAGAGTGCCCTGGGTTCTTTTACTTTCACCTGGACACCCACCAGGACAACACCAGGATGGGCAGAAGGGACCTCAGTTTAACGTCTCATCCGAAGGACAGCACACCCCAGCAGTACAGCACCCCCCAATACTGCACTCGGATGCCAGCGATTTTTAGGTGCAAGTCCAATCCCGGTGTGGGATGAGAACCCATGACCTTCTGGTCCAGAGGCGGATGTGCTACCAACTGAGCCACGCTGACACCTTTAGCTGTCATGTTTTGTATATCTTCTAACAGTAATGTGTCTATGTCCTCCCCCTGGTCTGGGGGCCTGTAGTCAACCCCGGTTCTTATGGCTGTCCCATTTCCTGTTTCCAGGGTGACCCACAGTTCTTCTGGCTCCTATGTGTATTCTGAATTTCTGTAACTTTGATATTTTCATTGACATACAGGCCACTCCTCCTCCCCTTTTGCACCTCGGTCTCTTCTGAACAATACATAGCCAGGCACTGAAGTCTCCAGTGTGGTTACTGGTAAACCATGTCTCACTAATTGCTACTATGTCCAGTTTAACCTCTGACATTATTGCCTGCAGGTCTGGATCTTATTTCCAGGCTGTGAGCATTTAGTACATGAATTTCCATTGGCCAGATTTCGTGTGTTAGTTGTTGGGTGAGGTTTGGCATTACCCTGTGCGTGTATGGGAAAACAAACCTTTTTCTTACCTGGTGATGCAAATGAACTGCAAACATGCTGAATCCCTGTTTTGACCACTCAGCTGAGGAGGGTGTTCTTCCCATTCACGCGATGTGGGTGCTGCACCCTCTCCCATTTGCTAGTTTAAATATTCTGCAAAGACGCCAAACTTCTGCCCCAATGCACTGACTCCTCCTTAGTCAGATGCAGTCCATCAAATTTAAAGATCTTTCGCTCCCATAACTGTTGCCAGTTCCCTACAAATCTGTGTCCTTTTTCCTGGCACTAGCCCTGGCCACGTGTGTTTAGCTCCCCTATCTCCCTTTCTGACCTTCCGTCCATCTGCCCCCCTCTCCCAGACTGGCAGGATCTCTGAGAAGGAGATGCCGGATGAAATGGATGATAGTTTGTCACCCAGCCTGGTCAGGTGTTCCTTGGTCTCCACAACTGACTGGCTGGCGAGATCATTAGTCCCTATGTGTACTAGGACATCAATGTTTTCTCCTGCTTTGTGAACAATTTTAGTAATGCGGTCAGTGTCTCTCCATGCTGATGTACCTGGGAGACATCTGACCATTACCCCTGGCTGGAGATGGGTATCAACTCCCCGAATCATGGAGTCTCCTATGATCAGAAGTTTTTTGGATTTCCTTTTTGCTTTTTTTGTTTTGGTTCCTGATTTGGGTGAGTTTTGTTGTGCTAGCTCCTGTGCCGCAGTGTCCTGCTCTGCAGAGTCTTCTGACTTTTGTTTGATTTCAGAGATAGAGGCAGATACCTGTTTGTAGTGTTTATATGTTTTTTGAAGGTAATATGTTGGAGAGCAGAGAGTGATGGGGCACCCGATTTGCCCCTCCTAACCACCTGCCAACCTCCTGGACCAACTACCCTCTGCGGTCAAGGTTTTTCTGTTGGATGCTGGGGAAATGGTCCCTACCCTTTACTGCCTCATGCATTTTTTGGCTTTAATTTTGTAACTTTTCTGAAATGTGGTTACATTACTACTGTCATTTCAGATAATTTATGATGGGTTCTGACTTGGCAGCTCACAGTGACAAAAGAGTTACTCTCTAGCAAGAGTAAATATGGCTGCAATATGATGGTATTGTGGGCAGTAAGACATGTGTAAACCAGCAATTTTTGCACTAACCACTGAGCGACCTAACTCCACTTTGTAATTGTTGTGATACACATACATGAACTAATACACATACACATATATGCATATACATTCCAGTATAACATAACAGTGCACTGTCTACACATATTATTAGAGATTTAAAAAATACATTGAGGGACCATCTTCTTCTTTTCAGGCTCCAAAGGGCATTGGAGGGTGGGTGTGGGGGGTTGTGTGCCATTAGACACCTCATTTAAATCTGCAATGACAGGCTGAAACTGATCTAAATAGCAGGGGAGTGTAGACTAGCAATTTTTGCACTAACCACTGAGCCACTTAACTGCACTTTCAGTTGTTGTGTTGCACACACACTGGGGAAGTGGAAACTGTTTAACCAGGTGAGGCTCACTAAGCTGAAGCTTGTTTCCAGGCATGACATAGTAGCACAAGGAAGTTAAGTGACTTGCTCAGGGTCACACAGTGTGCAAGTGGGGGCTGTGGGATTCAAACCCAAGTCTCCAGGTTTGCAACTCAGAGCCTTAAACCACTGTGCTATACTGACTAATACATATACACATATATGCATATCTATACCAGTATATCATAGCAGTGCAGTGTCTACATACACAGAGCATTGCCACACATACACTGCCTTATATGGCATTTACTTACTTACACAGCTAACTCTAACTTTTACTGTATTTAGGATAAGCACTGTGTTTTGCACTAATTATACTACTCTGTGGCACAATGGGGTACCTAATGTAGTGGACCAGGGTGGTGCGGTGGATGTGGTATATCTGGATTTCATAAATGCCTTCAACAACATCCCCAATAGAAGGCTGATAAACTGTACTGCCTAGGGTTGGATCCTAAAATAGTTCTGTAGGTGGAGAACTGGCTGAAGAGCAGGAGTCAGAGAGTTGTGGTAAAAAGGGGTACTCTGGAGAGGGAGAGCTAATAAGCAGGGAGCTGCAGAGGTTGGTGTTGGGACCGGTCCTCTTCAGTGTCTTTATTGGGGACATTGCAGGGATGGGATTAGAAGGTATGCTTCTTCGCAGACAACACAAAGAAAGGCACTCAATAGGGTGGGCATGCCAGAGGGAGTTGAAAGAATGAGGGAAGACCATAAAAAAGAGAGAAATGGCCCGAAGAATGGCAGCTGGGATTCAATGAAAGAAGTGTAGTGAAGGGGGTGCATAATGTAGTTGGGGGACAATGCTTTGGGGAAACATGAAAAAATATTCTTTCATGGAGAGGTTGGTGGATGCCTGGAATTACATACCAGAGGGGGTAGGGGCTAAAATGATCAGAGATTTTAAGAAGGAGTGGGATAAACAGTAGTGTATTCTGGAGGCATGGGGGGTCCATAGTTCAGCATGGGCATGGGGCCCTCACAATAGATAGGGATTAATAGTGCAGAATGGCTGGTGATGTGACTCCCACCTCCAGCTAGACTTCACACTGAGCATCCACCACTTCAATCCCTAGACTTCACCAAGCACCCTCACTCACCTGAACAGGTCCCATTGTGAAGATCCACTATCCCACTGAAGAAACATCTTGCTGCTGTGACTGTCAACTGCTATATGAAAAACAAGGTAAGTGCGGTGGAATGTATTTCAAGGACCGCAAGGCCCACCCAGTCTGCCCATTTTTTTTCTAACTTATAAATGTGCCATAGGCCTTTACTCTGTCAATGGCCTATCTATTCATACTCATCTGTATTGCTCCCGTATGCCTATCCCATACCTGTTTGAAGCCCTGCACTATATTGATATCCACCACTTCCTGAGGTAGGTTGTTCCATGCATCCACCACCCTTTCTGTGAAAAAGAACTTCCTCACATTACCCCTTAATCAGCCTCCCTCTAATCTCATACTGTATCCTCTTGTTCTGCTAGTTTTCTTATATTGAAACATGTTAGACTCTTTCACCTTGTTAATGCCCTTAAGATATTTGAATGTTTCCATCATATCACTTCTCTCCCTCCTCTGCTCTAGGGTATACATATTGAGCTCTGTTAATCTGTCCTCATATGTTTTCTGATGCAGTCCCTGCAAGATTTTGGTTGCCCTTCTGTAGATTGCCTCCATTTTGTTAATGTCCTTGTGAAGATGCGGCCTCCAGTACTGAATGCAGTACTCCAGATGGAGCCTAACCAGTGTTCTGTAAAGAAGAATTATTACCTCCCTCTTATGACTTGCGATACCCCTACTAATACACCTCAACATCCCCCTATCCTTACCTTCTGCTTTAGTGGCCTGGTTGGATGATATCAGGTCATCTGTGATGATGATGCCCAAGTCTCGTTCTTTCCTTGTGACTGCCAGCAAGCCCCATCTCAACCTATAGGTGGCTTCAGGGTTTCTCTTCCCTATGTGCATGATCCTGCACTTCTCTGCATTAAACCCCAGGTGCTACTCTTCCGACCATTTTGCCAGTTTATCCAGATCTCTTCTCATTCTGCCCACCCCATCTGGATCATCTACTGTGTTACAGATCTTGGTGTGATCTGCAAACAGACAAACCTTACTCTCCAGTCCATCTGCAATGTCACTGATGAAGATATTGAAGAGGACTTGCCCCAGGACAGATCCATGAGGTATCCCACTTGTGACTTTCATCTCTTCTGACTGCAGACCATTTACCGCCACTCTCTGTTTTCTGCCCACCAACCAGTTTGCCACCCAGTTGACCACCTTATGACCCACCCCATACCTACCCATCTTATTAATCAATCTTCTGTGTGGAACAGTATCAAAAACTTTGCTGAAGTCAAGGTAGGTGACATCAACTGCACCAAGAAATCTATGAGATTAGTTTGACAGTATCTTCCTGTTGTAAACCCATGCTGTCTGGGATCCTGTGCTCCTATGGATTCCAGGTGTTGCACTATCCTTTCCTTAAGGAGTACCTCCATAATCTTGCCTACTGCTGAGGTAAGACTGACCAGTCAGTAGTTCCCTGCCTTCTCCCTGCTACCACTCTTGTAGAGTGGGATCACATGAGCCTTTCTCCAGTCTTCTGGGACTTCTCCTGTGCTCAGAGACTCACTAAACAGTTCTGATAATGGCTCTGCTAGTTCCACCCTTAGCTTCTTTAGTACACTGGGATGTATGCCATCTGGTCCCATTGCCTTATCCACCTTGAGCTTAGCGAGCTCTTGTAGAGCCCTTTCTTTTGTGAAGGGACTTATGCACACCTCCTTCCCCCCTGTGTCCATGGTGCTGAGCTGTGGGCCCTGCCCTACCTTCTCCACAGTAAATACTGAGCAGAATGGGTTTTCAACTACAATTACCTTATTTCTCCTATAGCTGTTGCCAGTTCAAACAGCAAGATGCATCTTCCATGGGACAGTGGATCTTCACACTGGGCTCTGTTCAGGTGCGTGAGGGTGTGCAGGGGAGTCAGGGGAGTGTGGGGTGGTGGGTGTTCAGTGGGAGGTCAGTGTAGGGTTGCATCGGTGATGGACCTTTTTTTACAGATTAAAAAAGACATTGAGCAATTGTATTCTTCTTTTCATGCTGTAAGGGACATCAGAGTGTGGGGGGTGCCACTAGACACCTCATTTAAATCAGCAATGATATGCATAAAGTTGAACCTGATCTAGATAGTGGGGAATATAGGCTAGCAATTTTTGCACTAACCACAAAGCCACCTAACTGCACTTTCTAATTGTTGAGATACACACATACACTGACTAATACATATACAGTACACATATATGCATATATATTCCAGTATAACATAGCAGTGAACTGTCTGCACACACAGAGCACACACACACACACACACACACACACACACACACACACACACATACACACACTAATGCATATACACTGCCTTCTTTGGCATTTGTTTACTTAAACATACAACCCTAACCTTTACTGTATTTAGGGTAAGCACTGTGTTTTGCACTAACTGAATGCACTAATCTACAGCATAACTGGATAACTAAGGTGGAGGACAAGGGAGGTGTGGTGGATGTGGCCTATCTGGACTTCACAAAGGCCATTGGCACCATCCCCCATAGAAGGCTGATTAACAAACTGCACAGCCTATTGGTGGATCCTACTGTAAAATAATTCTATTGGTGGAGAACTGGCTAAATGGCAGGAGTAAGAGGGTTATGGTAAACAAGGAGTACTCTTGAGAGGGAGAGGTGATGAGCAGGGTGCCACAGGGGTCAGTTTTGAGCCTGGTTCTCAACAATGTCTTTATTGGGGACATTGCAGAGGGACTGGAGGGAAAGGTGTGCCTCTTTGCAGATGACACAAAGGGTGGACATACCAAGGGGGGGTTGAAAAAATGAGGAAAGACCTTAAGAATCTGGATAAATGGTCTGAAGAACAGCATCTGGGATTCAATGCAAAGAAGTGCAGGATCATGCAAAGAACAAACTAGGTGTGGAGGTACTGGCAGTCACAAAGCAGGAAAGGGACATGGGAATTATCATCTTGGAGGACCTATGAGAAACTAGGCAGTATGATAAGTAACTGGAAAGGCTAGCCAGATACTTGGATACATAAAGATGTGGGTCATCTTGCACCTGTATAAGACACTCATGAGACCGCACCTGGAATACTGCATCGAGTTCTGGAAGCCCCATCTGAGAAAGAACAAAGACAAGGTGCAGTGGAGGGCAGCAAAAATGGTGCAGTGCCTGCTGGATAAGACATATTAGGAAAGATTAGCCTAGCCGAAATGTAAAATATTAATTTCATTTGGGTAAAGCATTTAACCCATTTTAAATATTTCTTAATTTTTGGATTAGTGTATAGTGTTTCAGTGTTTTTACTTATTTTACTATTTAGTTTATTAAAGGGGATTGAAAAGACACACTCCACAGAAATGAATCATAACAAAACTCTTTCGATGTCCAATGCTTTGGTGTCATTAAATAATCGGAGTACTGGTATCTTTAGTTTACCTAGTCATTTCTCGCATTGTAACAACCGAGCTTTAGTCCTTGACACAGTCCTATATCTAGCTGTGCTTATTGAGACCAGGAAAAGATCTTGGCTTCATTCGTTATAATGCTGCTCCTCGTTTTTGAATCAATTTATTTTATATAATCAAAATTCAAAGGAATTATAAGTAGCTGAGAAATGTTACTCAAATGGGGCAGGATTAAAATTTGTGCTTTAGCTTTTTTTATTGCTAGATGGCTCTGTTCGTCCGAATTCTGGCCCTTGCCAATTGAGCCATGACATCAATAAAGTTTCCAATGCCCCCCCCTTTCCTCAATCTACATAGTGTGCCTGAATATACAGAGTATTCTCTCTAAGATGAGTTTGTTTTTTGGGTTTCTGAAGATAAGTTTGATATAATAGCTCTGACTGAGACATGACTCACTGATAAAATAAGTAATGATGAAATTAGCCTTCCTGGCATTTCATTGTTAAGAAAGGATAAGAGTGGGTAAAAGGGATGGAGGTTGCTTATTTTATGTTGCAGATCATTTAGTGTTTTTTCAACAACCTTCTGAGCCTTATTTTGAGTCACTAACTATTGACATTGAACAGGACAAAATAAGCTGCTATTAGTAATGTTTATATTCCTCTGGTCAATTATAAGATGGAATTCAAGTCTTATTTTTTCTAAATGGGGTTGCCTACCCACCAATAGAGAGAGAGAGAGAGGTTGGCAGAGGGCAATTTTAATCTTAACTAGGGTTTCAATCAAGCTATTGATGCTAGAAATTTATTAATGGATTTAGGTCTTTTCCAGATGATTACAGAAACTACTTGTATCAATTACTGTGCTAGTTATGAATCAGTCCTGGATTGGATCATTACTAATGACTGTTCCCATATTGTTGCAGCTGCAGGAGTGTTACCAGATAACCTTAATGATCACAGTGTTACCTTTTGTCATTGGTCTTCTAAATTGAGTAAGAAAAAAACAAGATTTATTAGCTAGCATAGAATAAAAGTTCTTGATTTATACAATACAGATGAAGGAATAGCCAATCGAATAAATACCGTTATTTTCTCCCCAGTGGAATAAATTGGCTAATGACACAGACACTATAGGTATCAATGTAAAATCTTACATTGATACCTATAGTGTCTACATCATCAACCCATTTATTCACACTATGCATATGTCACACTCCCTCCCTCCCAGCTGACACGTCTTCCCACAATCTTCCCTACAGTTCAGCCTCTTGTACTCCACTCATAGCCAGCCCCACCACCACCACAAACACAGTTTGTCTCTAGCACCTTCATTCACAACACAAACACATTCTGGATAGCTTCCATGGACCAAAGACATATACCAGCAGCTAAGTACAACTGGCAGTAAATATCTAACTATAAAGCTCCCCTTCCCCCCAACTGCACTACAGGACACTGACTTCTGTCTGTAATAGCCCAATAAAAATTGTACCTCTCTTCCATCATTCCCCCATAGTAACAGCTACTCTTGTCCCATTCTGATAGAAAAAACATACATATTGCGATCCACAGTGATTCCTCTAAAGACAGCTGCATTCCCGCTGCACGTTACACTAGAGTAACTGTTGACAAACACAGAAAGCATTAACATATCTCACAAACACAAAAAGAACTGCCGATGCTACAAATCAACCCTCCAAAAAATGTTCTTCTTCACACCAGCATGTAAATCTTCAACTACAATATCCACCAGCAACCTCACTAATTCACAAAGCGAACAACAGTACCGCCATATTTTACAAACTATTCAACCCACCCATGTACACAATAAGGGCCAATAGGAAGCATCACTCTCACTGACTGTTGTGCCTGCCTTAGCAGCAGTGCTCCACTTCCCAGTCAACACACACACGAATACTAAACCACAAAATAATCCCACAATGACAAACATAAAAACAACACTTCAAAACAAAATAACCTAACTCCAGCACAATACAAACAGCACAAAACATGACCCTATTGTATAAATTGCACACATGATGTGCAGATCATGGAATATGGAAAATATTCTCACTCCTGCAGAGTGAGGCATGGATATCTCACAAGTGCCTTGCTCTGCAGGAGTGAGAATAGTTTCCATATTCCACTCCTGCCCATCATGTATCCTCTATCTACAGACTTTTAAATCGGTGATTAATTCCTGTGATTGGTCATTCCTAGATGCTATTTATAATATTGATAAGGCTTTCAACCTCTTTTGTGCTCAATTTATTGCAGTTTGTGCTGAATTGTTACCACTTAAGAAGGTTAGAGTTGGGGGATGCAAATGGATGGGTTACACCTCACCTAATAAAATTATTTAGAACTAGGAACAAACAATGGGCTAAATACGGTAAGAATAAAACTAACAGTAATCTTCAGGCCTACAAACAGCTTCATAATAAATGTAAATCTGAGGTTTGACAAGCCAAGGTTAATTATTTCAAAACAAAACTGAATACCGAAAAAGGTAATTCTAAAGCTACATGGAACACTTTAAATACATTGCTAGGTAGGACAAAAAAAGTTGATTCAATTTCAGTAGAATCAAATAAAAATTTAATTAGTGATGCACAGTAGGTAGCTTAACTTTTTACTTCACATTTTTCATGCTTGGATAAATATAGAGTCTTCAGTTCCACTAATCATATCTTAAAAAATGCTTTTGATTTAGGAGTAGACAGCATGAATCACACCTTTAATGATAGTAATATTCCTACATTTTATTTCTGTGCTTTAGCACCTAAACATGTGCTTTATTATTTATGGAAAATGGACCCAAGACCACACATTGGCCCAGATGCTATTGACTTTCGAATTTTAAAAAAAATTGGTGATGCTATTGCCGTCTCCCTGACAAAGCTATTTAATTATTCCCTATGTCAAGGGTTTTTTCCATCCAAATGGAAATGTGCTACAGTCAGACCCATATATAAATAATGGGTTAGGATGGATCTTAATAATTATTGCCCCATTTCTTTATTAGCACCCCTATCTAAAATATTAGAAATAATTGTCTCTGACCAGATTACCGAGCATCTTAGGAAATGTGAGCTTTGGATGGATTCACAGCACAGATTTAGGGAAGGATATAATACTGAAACTGCATTGGTGAGGTTTACCAGTCACACCCTAGTTGCTCTCAATGTGGGTAAACTCCTGGCAGCAGTTTTTGTGGACCTTACCAAGGCATTTTATTTGGTTGACCATGTGGTGCTGCAAAAGCTGTTGTACAAGGTTAATTTCTCAGTGAAGGTCATTGGATGGTTGGGACATTATCTTTCTAACAGATCACAAAAAAACTCTGATTAATTGTTTTCTTTCCAATGAAAATTCCTTAAACGTTTGGGTACCACAGGGGTCCATTCTTGGACCCCTACTATTGTCTTTATTCTTTAATTCATTTCTGAAATTTGTAGCTAGACTGAATTAATATTATATGCATACGATGCTGTTCTGTTCTGCTCTGGTTCAAATTTACAAAAGCTTCAAAAAGATCTCCAAGGTGACTTTGGGGTCTTATATTCCTGATTTGATTCACATAATCTTGTTTTAAATTCTGTTAAGACCAAATTTCTGATTTTCTGTGGCCTCATGAATTCTTGCCATTTTGATTTCAAATTAACTGATAATTGGGGCAATCTAATTAAAAAGGGTCACCGATTTCAAGTATTTGGGTATAATGTTGGATCAACATTTAACTTTTAAGCAACACATAGTAATGTTGATAGGTAAACTGCACCAAGGTTTGAATATGTTATACCGCACTAAAAATATCTGACCCTTGAAACTAGCACCATTCTTGCCCATAGTTTTCTTATTTCACTTTTAGAACATGGTTGATTAGTTTATTCATTCTCTATTGAGAAAATGTTAAATAAACTTAAATCTACTTATCGTAGTACCTTACCATTTATTACTGGCCTCCCCAGATTGACATACCTTTGCACTTCATATGAGACATCTGGATGTTTACCGCTAACTGCACTTTTTAATTTTAGAGCACTGACATTCTTACACAAAATACAACTGGTTTTTTTACTGAATAGTATTTCAAGTTTTTTTTCTAAAATGGTTATTTCTACTGGCACTAGATCATGTAATAGAAATGTGTTTAAATTACCAATTTTTCACACTAATTTTGCAAAAAATAAATAAATAAATAAATAAATAAATAAATAAATAAATAAATAATACAGTTTAGGGGTATTAAATTGTATAATCACTTACCAAGCAATATTGATAACTGTCTTAAAGGAAAACTGCACCCTCATTTCTTCTAAATCCTATTTGTTTCCATGTCAACAGACAACTGTTTTCATGTAGCTGTTAAAGATTTATGCAGCTGCTTCAGTTAGCTTTCACACTTCATACTAGGCCCTGTCACTCTCCTGGGAGGTTTCATTTCATGGTTGTTGAAATCTTACTGTCCCTGAGAGCTGCATTAGCATATGAGAACATGATGTTAGATCAACCATTTATATCATGTATCTCTATGCTGAAATAACAAAGACCCTGCAAAAACTCTTTGGAAACTTATAAACCGAATGGAGTTTAAAGGGGAAAAAATATGCATTACAACTCAGATAGCTTGTAAAACTCACTGAAGGTAAATGTGGTATTTCATACTTTCTTGCAGCTTGTTTCTCTTAAAATTACTTAAGCAGACAGACATACTGGGGAGTTTAAAGGGTGATTATGCATCACATTCTCATATGCTAATGCAGCTGTCAGAAACAATGAGATTTCAACAACCACAAAATGGACCCTCCCAGGACAGCGATAGGTCCTAGTATGAAGTGTGAAAACTAACTAAAGCATACATCTTTAACAGCTACATGAAAATAGTTGTCTGTTGACATGGAAACAAATTACATTTAGAAGATATGAGGGTGCAGTTTTCTTTTAAGATTGTCTGGTTCAAAATACCACTTAAACAAAGGTTATTGTCTGATGCTGCTTGTAATTGTTTTAACTAATACTTTTATCAAATGTTGTATGTAATGTCATTTTGTAAATTGTATTATTGTTTTTCTGACGTTTATCTGTTTTTTGTATCTGTAACTGGACGTCTATGAAAACTGGCATGTATGCTCACAGATTTTCAGTATTAAAATAAAAATGAAATGAAATATTGAATTTTTACAGGATATGTTCGTTGAGATTCAAGATGTCATGTACAGTTTAGTCATGCTTGTACCCATTTCTTTAATGTATTCGCACAAAGTGACTCAGCAGGTAGCACACTCACCTCTGAGGCTGGGAGATCAGAAGGCTGTGGGTTCTATCCCCACACCAGGCTCCTCGGTTAATATCCCAATACTGACATTGCAGTGCAGCATGATGGGGTGCTGCATTTCTGAGGTGCTGTCTTTTGGATGAGACCTTAAACCGAGCTCCCATCTGCCTGTTCTGGTGGTAGTTCAGGTGGATGTTAAAGATCCCATTGCACTTCTTGAAAAGAGATGGGGAAGTTTGTAATTGTGAAAATTGAACAATACTAGGGAACACTATTCAGAAAGTACTTATAGGAAAGGACATATGGGGGAAACCTAGCTCACCATATCACTGCATATACCTCATCTTAGAGAATTAAAAAGGAAGAATATAGAAATCTCAAGTCAGTTAGGGAAGCTACACGCTATGTATCTGCCTCTCTAGTAGCGTCAAAACTATTCTACTTTGGACATCTAAGGACCTCAAACTCATAATCCTCGAGGGAAAAAACATCTGTCCTAGTTCAACCTAACTCTACCTACAGTTACCGGAAAACGCCCTCCCCCTCTTTTTTTTTCGTGGTGGGTTTTTCTCTTTTTTGAATTCAGGTATCATTATTCCCCAACCTATGTGACTATGTAGGTGTGCTATGTATTATTGTCTGTTTACAGTGTTCAGGTCACCCACCCCAAACGGTGTCACCGCAAGGAAATCCTATCCATAACAGAAAGATGTGTTTTATCAAACTCACACCTTTGTTGAACCTGTCTCATAATAATCCTAATCAGTTCAGATTGGGATATGAGCTGGTTATGTAGAACCCAATGGCATCTAGCTTTCCAAAGTTGATACTTCAGGATACCACAAATCAGTCTAAGAGTATCCACTTTATATTTTTGCCAGGGCCCCTGATAAATGCCTAACACAAGAACCTCATAAGACATAGTAATAAAAGTTACATCCTGCACCACACTGCCTAACATGTAACAAAAGGAGATCACAAAGGGACAATGAAAAAAAAGGTGCTCCTGAGTTTCCAGAACCATATTACACGTGTCTCGAAGACAATACCGTTCAGCTAAGCCTTTATGTTTATGATTATCCCGTACCCCCAATCTATCATGGCAGACCAGCCAAGTGGTATCCTACAAAAATTTCAGAAGTTTAGGATCTAATAACTGACGAGTAGTAATCTCAATATCCTGTGCTGTCCCTTTAGAAAAGGCAAATAGGTCAGTGAAATGTTCTCATATAATCTGTTGATATAACAAAGGCCTGGAGAGAGTCTGGAAATCAGTGATTGCACTTCTCCAGATCCGGATCTTCTTGAATGTATATGAATATAAGCAGGCGTGGTCGAAGTGTGAAACCGAAAAGACCATTTGTCCTATTCCCAAATTGGCATACACTAAACAATCCAAACCCTAACCCACTCCATCCAAATCTGTGACTCATTCCTGAAGACTGGTACTAAATTACAAAACCAAAATATAGAATGAAAAAACACCAGTGGGTTTACCATACCTATACCCCCAAAGAAATGGATTTATATAACGTATTCCACTTAACCAGATTCAGGCGACTACCCCAAATTACCCAGAAAAAAACACTATACAAACTGGTATCCAGGGTATCTGGGGGCGGGATATCGAATTGACAAATAACAAAATGGGAATAATAAATGTTTTTAACAGGTAAACCCATTTTAACTTGGAAATCTGGAAACCCTGCCAGGCCTGAAGACGAGCTTCACACAAGAGCAATTTAGCCTCCCAGTTCACCACTTCCATGTCCTGCCGACCAAATTGTAGCCCTAATATAACAGCATCAGTGACCATAGGTACATTACAAATGCTATTCCAGGGGGGGGGGGTTGTCCAACCATCAAGGCCCGACTCTTGTGAAAGTTAATTTAAGCCCCTGTTACCTCCGAGTATTCCCTTAATAACTCCTGCACTAGATCTCCATCTCCCCGAGAAGACACAAAGAAACAAAGATCATCGGCAGAAGCCATGACCTTGAAGGGGACTGTCTGGAGAACAGTCCACATGTTTTAGCACAACATCAATATAAAAGACATACAACATGGGACTCAGAGGGCATCCTTGATGTACTCCTCTCCTTACAGGGATATGAGTACCCAGGGTTCCATTTACAAGTAAATAGAAAAGTGCAGAACCATATAGCATGCGTATCCAGGCAATAAACTGCTGTGGGACACAAAAAAAGGTCAAAAGGGAGAACAGAACCATATGAGAAAAACGATCAAACACCTTTTCTTGGTCCAAGGTAATCACATAACCATGTAACTGCCCCAAATTTCCCCATGAAAAACCTCCCATAAACAAATTAAGTTATTTCTCATTGAACGGCCAGGGATGGCACAACTCTGGTAAGGGGAAATAACTGTCTGAGACACAGCACTAAGACAGACACATAGTATCATTGACAATAATTTGAAATCCACATTCAGCAGTGAGATGGGCCTCCAATTTTTTTATTTCCAGGCGATCTCCCTGTTTGTGTAAAAGGATTAGAAAAGCCTTTCCCATATGAACATACAAACATATGAAATTTGCCAGTAGATAAAGGCCTAGAGGTCTATTAAGTCTGCTCGAATGTGCAGCTAGCACCTCTTATTTTGCAGCTGCCCCTCCCTTCCACCCTCCCCCTTCATTGACCCTCCCCTTGTCCTGTCCCATCCCCTTTTGAAGCAATCCACTGTTCTACTGGATGCCACTTCTGCAGGTAATGCATTCCACCCAGCCACCACCCTCTCGTAAAAAGTGTCTCCTTATCTCCTCCTGAACCTTTCTCCCTCCAGTCTCATATCATGGCCCTGGTGTCCTCTCCCTCCCTCCTTACTTTGAACAGCCCCTCTGTACCTGTCTTGTTTATTCCTTTCATGTATTTAAAGGTTTCAATCATGTCCCCCCATCCCTCCTCTCCTCCAGCGAGTACATGTTCAACTCCCTCAGCCTCCTGTTGTATGATAAGTCCCCCAGCCCCTTGATCACCTTTGTCACACTGCACTGCACCCCCTCCAGTAACTTAATGTCCCTCTTCAGATATGGGCGCCAGTACTACACGCAGTACTCCAGGTGTGGTCTAACTAATGACCTATACAGTGGCAGAATCACCTCCTCCTTCCTAGAGGATATACCCCTTGCAATACAATCCAGCATTTTGTTGGTCTTTGCAGCTGTCTTCCTACATTGTGCCAAGTTGTTCATTGACCCTGTAATCAGCACCCCCAGATCCTTCTCCTCCTCTGTCTGGGCTAGCTACACTCCCCCAAGCTGGTAAATTTCCTTGGGTTCTTCATCCCAAAATGCAGCATCTTGCACTTTTTGGCCTTAAACCCCAGTTGCCAGGTGTCTGACCAGGTTTCAAGCTTTGCCAGATCATCCTGTAACCCTTGCCATCCCCCTAGGCCATCCACCACTGCTCCTATCTTGGTATCATCAGCAAACAGACTGATCTTGCTCTTGATGTCCAATGACATGTCTGCAGTGAATATCCCAAACAACAGCGGTCCCAACACCAAGCCCTATGGAACACCACTCGTCACTACCCATTGGGTGTGAGAGCACCCCACCCACCATCACCCTCTGTTGCCTTCCCTGAAGCCAGTTCCCTACCCATCTCACCAGCTTTGCACCAGCCCCTGTGCCTTCTAACTTACATCCTAGCCTTCCATGTGGCACCAAGTCGAATGCCTTACTGAAGTCCAGGTACAGGACATCCACTGCATGACCCCTGTCCAGTTACCTAGTTCCCCAGTCATAGAACTCCACCAGGTTGGTTTGGCAGGATCTGCCATGTATGAAGCCATGATGTCTGCTTTCCTGTAGTCCTTTGGCCTCTAGGAGGGCCACCAGCCCCTCCTTCAGGATAGTCTCCATTAGCTTACCCAAAATGGATGTGAGGCTCACTGGTCTGTAGTTTCCCGGTTCAGCCTTGGGGCCACTCTTGTGGAGGAGCACCACATGAGCCATCCTCCAGTCCTGAGGTATACACCCTGAATGTAGTGAGGCATTAAATAGGTCTGCCTAAGGTCCTGCAAGGACATCTGCCAGCTCCTTCAGTACCCTGGGGTGGATGCTATCCACCCTCAGTGCCTTCAAACCCTCCTGAACTCTGCCCTCCATGATTTCCCCATCTGTCACCCCTTCCCCTCTGTTTCTGCCATTCCTCCTCCCTTGGGTGTCACCCCCTTCTTCTCCTTAGTAAATACCGAGCAGAAGTAATCATTTAGTGCTTCTGCCTTATCGCACCCTGCTTCCACCCAACCCCCCTCCTTCTTAATCCTTACTATGTGTTCCTTACAGCTCCTTTTCTCCCTGATGTACCTAAAGAAGTCCTTCTCCCCCTTCTTAATGCCTTGTACCAGCCTGAGTTCCGTAGATGCCTTGGCTCCCCTTACTGCCCTTGTCACCTCCTTTGATTCCATCAAGTACTCCTCCCTGTCCTTCCCCCTCTCTGTTTTCTTGTATCTCCTAAAGGCAGCTCTTTTCCTCCTTACCTTTTCCATAACCTCCTTGCTCAACCAGCTCGGTTTCTTAGCCCTAGCCTTCTTGCTTTGGGCCTTGCAGCAGGTTTTGGTTGCCTCCACTATCCCCAGCTTTATGAGCTCCCAGATCTGGTTAGTGTCCATACTAGATTGAATTCTGGCCAGGTACCCTTTTACCACTTCCCCCATCCTCCCAAAGTCGGCCCTCCTGAAGTCCAGCACTCTAGTGCCAGATTCCACTCCTTCCTTACCCATATCCAATGTGAGTCAAACTGAGTGGTGGTCACTCTCTGACAGTGGATCCTCCACTGCAAGTTCTCTCACAAAGTCCCCATTTGCCAGCACAAAGTCAAGGGTATTCCCTAACCTGGTTGGTTCACTGACCGTTTGCAGCAGGATGCTGTCCTGGAAGGCATCCAGCAGTACCTGCTCCCTTCTGTTCCTGGTTGTGAGGGTACTCCAGTCCACTCCTGGCATGTTGAAGTCCCCCACAGTCACCACACTACCCTTCTTGCAGGTCCTCCTCATCTGTCCCGCTAGTTCCCTGTCTAACTCCTCCGTCTGAGATGGCAGCCTGTACACCACTCCCATTCTGAGAATCCTATTCTTGGAATCCTGGATTTGCATCCAAAGTGACTCCGTACTACCCTCCTCCCCTTCCTCCCTTACACACATCAGTCCTTCCTTCACATATGGTGCCACACCCCCTCCTTTCCCAATCACCTGTCCCTAAGAAATAACCTGTACCCTGGCACAGACAGGTCCCAGTCATTGTAATGGGTGGCCCATGTTTCAGTGATGGCTGCAATGTCCACCTCTCCCTCTGCCATGAGCACCTGTAACTCTGCAGTTTTCCTCCCAAGGCTCCTAGCATTAAGGGTAACCATTTTCCACCCTCCCCCCATCCTGCCCTCCTTTACTAGCATCACCAGTAGTACTTGCCATTTGTCCTTTGTCACTGTTATGGGGGTTAAGCTCATATGGTTTCCCAACCTGTGGTCTCTGCATGTCTCTTGCCCAATTGCCAGCCCCCACTCCTAGTTTAAATTCCCAACTTCCTCTATGTACTCCTCCATCCTCTGTTTTAACACCTTCTTTCCCTCTTCACTCAAGTGTGTCTGTCCTTGGCATAGAGACTACTGTCCTCCCAGGTCCCTCCCCACCTCCTCAACAGCCCATACCCTTAAGCACAACAGAAGATTCTTAGCCATCCTTTAAATTCCTCTATTTTCAGCTTTCTTGTTGTGCTTGCCTTGGGCACTGGAAGTATCTCTAAAAAAGTTAAGGATCTTCCTGCCCCCTCACATAATTGTCCTAGTTCCTCAAACCTCTTCAGGACTATATCTACTGTCTTGTCAGCCAGGTCGTTCATCCCAAGATGTATAATGAAATGAGACTTGTCCCTACCTGTTTTAGCATATTTCAGAACAGATTGTGCCACCCTTTCTGCTGTCATTCCTGGCATGGCCTCCATCCAAATGCTACTATGCCTCTCACCTTGCTACCCCACCTGACTCCTCTTAGTATTGAGTCCCCCAGCACTAAGATTCCACCCCTATTACTCCCTGCTTGCTTCCATTCATTTCCCTCTCTCATTTCTGGCTCCTCTTCTTCCTCCTGCACATTATTTCCCCCTTTTGCCCCTGTTGCAATTCTCCCAGCAGAACTTCCCCCCACTCTGGTTTGGTCCAGGCATTTATCAATTACTCCTCTAATTTCATCATTTCCCTCCTCCTCCTTCTGCCTCTCTAGCAGTGCAAAACTAATTTTCTGAAGACCCTTCACAAATGCCCGCTCCCTTTCTCTTCATAGTAACCTGTTCTCTCCTTTCCACTCCATGACTTTTGCCACTTCTTCATCTCCCCTCACAAGTCCCTAACTCCTCCTTCCATTTGTCTTTTGTCTCCTGACCTGGTTTCCCCGGCAATCGTTGTTCCTGGCCTGGGCCCCTTTGTCTGTGCTTCCCTTCTTCTGACCCTCTCCTCATCACTGTTGGCTCAAATCACCCTCCCTCATCTCCCCTCCTTCCTCCCTTCAGTATTGGCCTAAACCCACCCCCAATCTGCCTTGCCTGTCTTAGTTCCCCCTGCAGAGCCTCAATCTCCTTTCTAAGTTTCTCTATGTGGTTGCAAACTAAACATCCCCCCACACTCCAGGCAATTTTTAGAAAGATTGGTGCACTGCAGTTGTTGCAGCCTACCACCCTACCCATTGCTGTCGTTGCCCACCAGCGACCCCCCACCCTTCCAGATGCAGGATACCAAACACTCCCCAAGTCTCCCTCTCCCCCCTCATCAGTGCAAAACATTATTTTCTTAATTTCCCTTACCCCCTTTGTTGTACACATTTAGATGGATTGAGCAACTGCTTTTTATATTCCTATCCTTCCTATCCACACCCAAAATGAGACTTTAAGTAGCTATTGCACAACCTTCTTCAAACTCCTACTCCTCCTTTCCACAATGCAATGGCAATGCAAAGAAGTAACAATGAAAGATTATTTCAAACAAACAAATCCTTGATTTGCAGTTACTTCCCTTCCACTGAGATAGCAGTCACCTCTTCACTTGCTGCTATCCCTTTACTGGAGGTCTACTTCTGCTATGACAGGTGTATATCCTTTGCCCGTTTGAGGAATCGCATCTGGCAGATCCAAATTAAACAAAATATCATTAAAGACTTCCACTAATAATGGAATCAGTGTGTCCTGAAAGGATTTATAAAATTGAGGACCCAACCCATCCGGTCCTGGAGCAGTGTTACCTTTTAACTTTTTTATGGCCATTCTAATTTCCTCCTCTAAAATTGGGCCCTCCATCCCAGCAATCACCCTGGGGTCCAACTCTGGGTAGTGAAGAGAATAAACAAATGGCGAAGGTGTGATACAATGGGCATGGGAACACTAAAGGTAGATTGAAAATGTGCTTGGAGGGTGTGTAAAATACCTTCAAAGTTTGTGTATATACACCCTGAATCATCCCTAACCGCATCCCATAGTTTTCTTGCAACCCGGGAGTGGCAATCTTGAATAATATTGAGCCAGGCTTTTGTACCCTGTGTCTGTGCGGATTGTCCATCCACAAGGACTGGGTCTTAGTATATAAATATGTTGGCATCTCCTGCTTGATAACCCTTATTTGGGAGGTATTATCCACGTGGTCAACATTTTGTCTAGTAATAAGTTGGTACAAGCATTTGCGTAATTTCAGGTACTGAAAATAAGCAGATTGTGACTGCTGCCTTCCCCATTTCTTGAACACCTGACAAATCATTATCTTTGTGTCCATCCACCAATCCCCTACTGAGTCATGCCAAGCTACTAACATAGCTCAGGCCAAGAGATGTTGTGTCATATCTTCATGTATGTCTGTATCAGTTAAGAGGGAGTTATTGAAATGCCAATACCCCAGGCCTATATTATGGGATTGTAACTGACCCAACTGGGTTTCCAGACCAAAATGGTATGAAGAAGTGGAAGGGAGTGTGTTCTCCTGCAGAATAGTCCAATGTTTGGAAATAAAAAAAAAAAAATAGTTTATTCTGGAGGACAGGGAGGCCCTATAATAGTTATGACCCCTTTGCCATGAAGAGCCCTAAATGAGTCTCTCAAGTCTGCAGTTCTTAAAAGATATTTTAACTGATTCATATAATGTAGGGGTGGTACCAGTCTTGTCTCAGAAATCAAGATGGCAACTGAAGTCACCCCCTAAAACAAGCTTTCTATGGGTTTGAAAGTATGGGTGGAGGACATTAAAAAGCTGCATCCTGGCCTGCTTCATCAGTGGGTCATATATTTCACTGATCCTCAAGTATTGAGTATGAAAAGTGACATCTAAAAAAATGCCCTCCCCGGGGCTACCGCATAGATTTTGGTAGGGTGTATTGAATTCTGGAACAGAATCCCTACCCCAGAGCAAGCTTCATCTCCCAAGGACCAAATCAAGGAGCCCCATACCCAGGCCTTTCATGCTTGGTAGATTTCTGCTTCTGAACCAAGCCTAGTATCTTGAATAAAACAGATATCAACATGTGTATCTCATAATGCTTGAAATGTAGTACCTCTATGCTTAAAATGTTTAATGCTGTTAACATTCAGGGAGTGAACTGTGATACTGTCTGCAGCTGGAAGGGACATAAAGAAAATGGAAAATGAAGACAGGGTAAACATTGCCAAGGCCCATCCTTTTTCATTCCGTGTTAGTTTCCGAGTCTGTATCCTGTCCCCTATGTCTCCTTCCTTGTCTGATGTGTCATTTTGGAAGGAGACAATAGAGGAGGCTTCTGAGTCCTCATCTTCATCTTCAACAGGAGGCAGAAGGACAGCAAACTTGTTTGTATCAGAAGGAGACACTGTAAGAGACACGTTAGCCTTCGGAGCAATCCTTGTGGAGTGTCTTTTCCCTTTCACTACTGTGAATCTTTCCTCCAGTTGGGAGGGGCCTCTCCAAAGATGGTAAGGTGGGTTCTGATGTTCCCAGTTGTACAGTAGCAGATTCCACCAGCCCCTGACCCCCCCATGCCTGGTTCCTGCCCAATGTCTGTGGGTAATGTCTCTGCTATAGAAGGAGCAGCCTCGACAGGTGGAAACAAATTGGGCCAGTCTACCTGAGCCTCACCATTCCAAATATTTTGGGAACTATATAATTGCCATGCCAGAGTTTCTTCAGCTGTATGCACAATGGTGTCCTGGTCCCAAAAGGAGCCTTTATTGTGCACAGCCCAGGGACAGTGTAAATACAAATGACCATGTTCGTCATACAGGTTGCATTTAGGTGGATTTCTGCATTGATTACTTGGATGCTCCATCTGTAAGCAAACATTGCACATCAAAACCTCACATCCATTGCTAAGATGTGAGAAAGACCCACACCGATGGCAAGTTTTGGTTTGGCCAGATAGAAGCAAAAGCCTCTATCAAGTTCCAAGTAGAAACAGCTAGGAAGGTGTGCTGGGCCAGCCTCAGTCACTCGTAGCTTTACCTTAATCTTCCACCCTCCGGCCCAAGTATGCTCACTATCAATAATGGGTGCAGGCCAGTCCAATAGATCTTCACGTTGTTTCACCCAGTATAAAATATCAGAGAGATGTACATTTTCATTGTGGAATAGAATAGTAATAAACTTCACAGCTGGCTGAGTGAGGGGAATCACCACTAATGGATCCCATTGCTGGGTTTGTTATAGCAAAGCATACTTGCTCTAGAACTTTTCCAAATGTACAGGTGTATTAAAGCATACATCAAATACTGTGTCTCCAGAGATATGTATCAGGGCAAAAACATTAACAGCTTGAAAGTGCATAGATTCTTTTAGAAGCCTATGGGCCACATATACCCTGTCAGGTAACTGTTCAAGCCCCATCTGTAAGCAAAAATTGCACATCAAAACCTCACATGCATTTCTAAGATGTGAGAAAGACCCTCGCCGATGGCAAGTTTTGGGTTGGCCTGGGTAGAACAAAAGCCTCTATCTACTCCCAAGTAGAAGCAGCAAGGAAGGTGTGCTGGGCCAGCCTCAGTGTGCTGGGCCATCCTCAGTTGCTCGTAGCTTTACTTTAAACTTCCACCCTCCATATTTGCTCACTATCAATGATGGGTGCAGGCTAGTCCAATATATCTGCACGTTGTTTCATCCAATATAAAATATCAGAGATATGTACATTTTCATTGTGGAATAGAATAGTAATAAACTTCACAGCTGGCTGAGTGAGGGGAATCGCTACAAATGGATCCCATAACTGGGTTTGTTTCAGCAAAGCATACTTGCTCCAGAACTTTTCCAAATGTACAGGCATATTAAAGCATACATCAAATACTGTGTCCCAAGAGATATGAATCAGGACAAAAACATCAACAGCTTGAAAGTGCATAGATTCTTTTAAAAGCCTATGGGCCACATATACCCTGTCAGGTAACTGTTCAAGCCCCCCTCTGTATTTAATACGTACTGCATTCCTGCTTTCCCTAGGTTTTCATAGGTTAGTAAATAAGTCTGCCATCCATCATGATGGATTCTGCTGTGGGTGTGGGGGGAGAAAGGAGGATGGAGAACCCCTGGTATTTTGGTCTTGAGGTTGATTGAGATTAACTGCCTCCACTCGAATCTGTGGATCCATATCCTCAGCCCAAGATGGCCTGGATTCAGTCTGCACATCCCCTATGGCTGGGTGTGATACAGCCACACTTGGAGCATTAGTATTCCTGCATTTGGCATAGCTGGTAATGGAACCTCTGCATGTCCCTTAAATGTAGAATCATCATGTATAATATTCGGTAAACAAGTAGTGACAAAGGAAGGTACACTACCTGATCCTGCAAGCAAAAGCCATGGTGTCTAGTCCATACAGTCCGGCTATAAATTCAAATGTCCTAGACCCTCCATCCCCTGTTGATGTCCAGCAGAGGCAGGGTCTATCATGCTCCAAGCAACACCATCAGTATAAACCACCTGAGGTGATGACATAATCTGTGCGGTAGATGGTGCATCACCAGGAAGCCAGCTCTTGCCATCAGATGCGAGCATCCAGCCCACTGTCTTCGGGGCACGATCCAGGGACCAGCCATCCATACCTGGTCCTGGTGCCAAAACCATGTTTCCCCTCATTGGGGAGTCCTCCCTCTGTCTGACATCCTGCAGCACACTCGGCGGGCGATTCCCCGATGCACTTGCACTCAACTAGTTAAGTATTTCTGTTATTTTCCATACTGTATCTCCAGCTGATGTACTGTCCACTCTTGGGTCAATTCCTTTCTGCAAGAGCTCCTGAGCTGCCAGGTCTTCAATTCCACCAGTATTATCCATAATATCAGGTTGATCCATAATCTCTGGTATCGCATCCCCTGCAAATATAACTGGAATATCCATAGAGCTTTGAAAGAGTATGTGTGGCAAAGCAGGGAGCTCCTCTCCCAGAGCACCTTCTGCAATCTCATCCACATCCATAATGTCAGACATCCTGTCGTTCAGAGCGACACAGCTCCCCCTACCATAGATTAGGGAAATTTCCCTGATGTCCTGGCCAAATGTCCCCCATTCACTAAAAATACCACCAACAGCTTAATCTGGCTCAGTTTCAGTTGGTTACCATCTGTATCCCCCCTCCCCCCAGTCACCCCTGAAAAAGGGACTTCTAGTCTCAGTGGGCCTACTGGGTCAACAAAATTCAATAAATAAATAAATATCTGTTGAGAGGAAGTGTCAATGTGGTTTTCCTTTGACACATTTTTACAATGTGTTTTCCTAGAATATGCCTGTTGATTGCTATTTATAGTATTTAGCCTGGATAGTTAACAGAAGATGTGACATCTTATTTTCAGCGGGGTTCTACATCTACATTTTATTATGCTGCACTGCATGAAATCAGGACATACTGAAAACAATATTTTACATCTGGACTAGGTTACCCTGGATAAATACATTGTAAAAATGGGTACAACCATGACCCCACTGAAAATAATATATTGCATCCAATCTGGGATGGCCTTAGAAAATACAGTACAAAATGTGTAAAATAAAGATCCCTATGAGAATGAGATGTAGCAACTCTCCTGTGCTATCCAGGATACAAAATACAGGATGTGTTTACCAGCCATGCTGTAGTTCAATATAAATGTTTTTCCCCCAAAAAGCATAACAAAAGGAGTAAAAAAAATACTGTTCTTTACTTGTCATAGGGATTAAAGATGTAGCTGCCTTCTGCTATACTAAATACATTCCAGACACTGCTGAAGGCAGTAACAAGTTTAAGATACTGTAATTGGTTATGCTATGCACTGAGATTTGAAGCCAGAAAAGGTGGCTGGTTTCAGGGCTAAACGTTTCATAATGTGTTTGCCTGCTGAAGCCCAATATAAGTATATATTTTTTTAAAATAGCATAGTAAAAGTAGTAACAAAAGATAACAGTTCTTTACTTGTGTTAGAGGTTGAAGAAACTATGTTAAATTATGTTGGATACAGTGCTAATCAGACAGTGTCTTGAGGGGTTAAAAACAGTGTAAATCTTTTTACAAGATTCCTTGCTGGGAAAGGGTGACATGTTTATGAGTGACTCTTTCTTGAAAGAGAATACTAGCCAAACTGAACCTAATCATTATCACACAGAATAGTCCAGTGCAAGCACTGCTCAGCTGAAGAGACACAGTAGAGTGGAGTGATTTCTCAAAACCTCAAATTTTATCTAGTCCTTTAGGAATCTTGAGAGCTCCCTTCTTCTAATGTAAAAGCAAAATGTTTGCAGGGCTCTTCCCACTGCAGCCACTAACACCGTTATTTAAATTATTTAATTTACATTCATTTTACGTCATATTCAACAACCTAGCTGAAAAACAAATAAAAAAAAATATTTGCCATTGATCTTTAATAAATGAATCTTTCCCTTGGGCCAGTGGCCCCCCCAATCAACATCCCCTTAATGATTCAATCTTTCCCAGGTGTCTAGTAGCACCCCCACACACACACACACACACTCCAATGGCCTTCGGGACCTGCATGAATCAGGATACAATTCCACTATTAAAAAAAGGGAAATTCCTTACAAAAAAATGTTGTTAATGCACCAGATAGGGTAACTTAATGCCACAAAAGTAGGGAAATATGGCATTAGGGTTGCTAACGTTAACATTCCACCCCACCCTCCCAAGCAGCAAAAGGAAAAACAAATTATGGCCTTGGGTCTCCAAAGTCTTGGCAAATTAGTTGTGCAGTCTTCCTTGGGGGCTATCAACCCTAATGCTAGTGGCATCATGCCCATTGGTTCTGAGGGGGCATGTGCCCCCTCCAATGTCATTGCACAAGCCTTCATGATCCTCTTAGAAATGTAACTTTTCATTTTCAGTTTTTTTCAGTCTGGTTGGCTGCTCATAGGCAGCGACACCAGAGCGGTTGTCTGTAATTGGCTGTCATTGTCACTGATGCCATTGCATTGGTAATGGACTGTAAGAGCTGTGACTGTTGGATTAAAATATGTTAATTTATGTGACTTCCCTGTGGAGATGGTGAATAAGAAGCATCTATTATGGTACATTATTCCTCTATTGGTTGACCGCTGGTGCTGCACAGTCACAGTTGGTACTTGCAGCCATCCTTCTCTCCATTCCAGGCTAGTAGCCTTATGAGGAAAGAATCTTTACTTTGGCACTAGTGGGAAGCCAGAAAACAATGAACTATGGAGATGAGTCAACTGAGCAGCACGGCAAAAGTTAATGACAAAGACACGAGGCAATAATTATTTAACTCCTATTACTGCTTCTTCTGACTCCGATAAAGCTGTATGCACACACAGTACTGTGTGTGAATGGCAACAGGGAGAGGTCTTTCTTTTATAATTATTAGCTGTGGCCTGTGGGTGGCCAGGCAACTGGTGTAAAGATTACACCACATGGACTAGATGGACTCATCATCTGACCCCCACGTAACAGACCAGTCTGGTTCTGTCAATTTCATCCTCCCATCTCCTGACCTCCTGAGTCTCTTCACTATGTGGGACATCACCCTAATCTCTCTTTTTGATGCAGCTGGCAGCTGTGACACTGATGGACAGTCACCTTACCCCACCATCCACTATCCACCACACCACTAGAAGACTAAGGTAAAAAAGTAAAAAACTGTTAATTGCAGTGAATCTCTGTTTTTTATTCTGCCCAGTTTATTTTGAAAGGTCTGTGATACTATGACAGTCAATGATGTGATCAGGGATTTTTTAGAACAAGTCAGGTAGGAACGTAGTCCATCTGTTGTGTGTAACACATGTAGTGATCATCTGGGTGCTGTGGTAGCACAAGTACCAGCTGCAGTAAGGGCTTGACATAGGGACAGTAAAATAACTTGCATAGGTGGCAGCACAGGGAGTTTAGGGTGGGGGGGGCAAACTGGTGATGATTATGCCAAACCTATAGTAGGCAGAGTGAAGTCAGACAGGAGGAAGTGCATCTCAGATAAGGTTCAGACATAAGCAATGTGTAACAGTAAAATGCAAGATACTATGTCAAAGAAAAAAACTAGTAAAAGAGCAAAAACAATGTGAACGAGGTTTGGTTTAACAGAAGGCAACAAGGAAAGAAAGCGTATTATTTAAACTTTGTACAGAATATTAGTACAATGTAAGATACCATGGTAAGAGAAAAAGTAGCAAATTACTAAGCATGACCAAAGATATTAGCAAGTGAGGTATAATCCTGACTGAATTAAATGAAGTGTAAATGAATGGAGGAATGAAATAATAACAATAGGGATGTTTTAACTAAGTGTGTCACATCTTCTTGCAGGCACAATGGGGCTATAGAGAGCACACAAATAAGACAGAAGCAAAGTGGAATTTGGAATGCTTTAAGAAGTAAAAGCGAACGCATACTCAGGTAGATAACTGTACAGCAGCCAAAGTCAAGGAATGATAAATTGTGAAGATAAAAAATAAAATAGAATAACTGATGGGAAAGAGAAACAAGACAAAGGTACAAGTTTATTGCAAAATTCACACTTTTAAAATGTAAATAAACAGCGTACATTATGAAAGAAATGAAAAGTGAACTACTACTTTATAGGTACATCAGGGAGTGTAGAAAGACAAAGGGAGGGATAGTGAGGCTGAATAGAATGGACGGTGGGTGGGCAGAGAGGGACAGGGAAAAAGCAAGGATACTGAATGAATATTTCTGCTCAGTATTCACAAAAGAGGAGGAGGGGGAGGTGTCTAATCCAATTAAGAGAAGCACTCTTGATAGGGGGGTCGATCCCAGTCCTTTCACAGAAGAAAGGGTTCTGAAAGAACTCCTAAAACTGAAGGTGGACAAAGCAATGGGGACTGATGGAATTCACCCCAGAATTCTAAAAGAATTAAGGGGAGAACTAGTGAAACCACTGACTACCTTTTTTAACAAATCATGGGAGGATGTTGTGGTACCTGAGGACTGGAGGAAGGCAGATATGATTCCCCTTCACAAAAGTGGGACCAAGACAGAGGCAGGAAGATACAGACCTGTCAGTTTGACCTCAGTGGTAGGGAACATGATGGAATCACTTCTGAAGGAAAGAATTGTTGAGTACCTAGAGGTCAGTGGGGCACAGGACCCAAGGCAGCATGGGTTCACAGTGGGAAGGTCATGTCAGATGAATCTAATTGATTTCTTTGACTGGGTGACTGAAGTAGTAGACCAGGAAGGGGCTGTGGACATGGCCTACCTAGACTTTAGCAAGGCATTTAACACAGTCCCACACAAAAGATAAATTGTCAAATTAACCAGCCTGGGAGTGGGTTCCAGGGTGGTAGCCTGTGTAAAGCATTGGCTGGACAACAAGACAGAGAAGGTAATTGTAAGTGGAGTCCACTCTGAAAAAAGAGAGGTTACTAGTGGGGTACTGCAGGGTTCAGTACTGGGTCCAGTCCTTTTTAATGTCTTTATAAGTGACATTGCAGAGGGACTGGAAGGAAAAGTATGCCTCTTTGCAAATGACACAAAGATCTGCAACAGGGTTGATACACAAGGAGGCATGGAAAGGATGAGAAGGGACCTGGCAAGGTTGGAGGAATGGTCAGAAGTATGGCAGCTTGGATTCAATGCAAAGAAGTGCAAAATAATGCACCTGGGAAACAAAAACCCAGGGGAACATTACACATTGGGGGGGAGGTAGTAACAACAACAAAAATGGAAAGGGACCTGAGGGTAATCATATCAGATGACCTCAAGGTTAGCAAGCAATGTGAGAAGGCAGTAGGGAAGGCTGGGGGTATACTGGGATGTATAGTGAGAGGCATCACTAGCAGAAAACAGGAAGTTGTTATCGCTCTGTACAGAGAGTTGGTGAGACCCCATATGGAGTACTGCATCCAGTTCTGGAGACCCCATCTCTGCAAGGACACAGACAGGATAGAGGCAGTCCAGAGGAGGGCAACTAAAATGGTGCAGGGTCTGCAAGAGAAGCCATATGAAAAGAGACTAAAGGAGCTTAATATGTATACCCTTGAGGAAAGGAAGGAGAGGAGGGACATGATAGAAACGTTTAAGTACCTCAGTGGAATCAACAAAGTCCAAGAGGGAAGCATTTTTCAGAAAAAGAGATGTGTAAGAACAAGGGGACACAATTTAAAGATAGAGGGGGAGCAGTTCAGGGGCAATGTGAGGAAGTATTTTTTCACAGAGAGGATGGTGGATGCATGGAACAGCCTTCCTGAGGAGGTTGTGGGGTCTAAAACTGTGGGAGAATTCAAGAATACATGGGACAGACATATGGCAGTTCTTGTGGTGGGTAAGAAGAAATAGGCTGTTGGTTAACTAGGATCTGCAGCTTATCCTGTAGGTAGGGAAATGGGCAGACTAGGTGGGCCAAGCGGTCCTTATCTGCTGTCAAAGTCTATGTTTCTATGTTTCTATGTTACTATAACGTCCATAAAAAACACCTGAAAATAAAAATATATTATTTTATCAATAGTGAAGAATTAAAAAATGAGCGGCAGGGGATTGGTAGCAGACACAGGAGCTGCTGCACAAGGTTAAATTGACAGGTAGTCTTTTTCTGACAGTATGTAAGTAAAGGTGTCAGGGTTGTATCAAATGATGAACATGTCATAAATAAATATATATCAATGTAGTAAGCACCATTCATATATAACAAAATCTGTTAAAAAGGAGCATGTATAGAATGTAAAAAATGGAATGGAAGTTTATATAAAAATAATTATTAAAATGAATACTAAACCTATTTACTTTTCAACTGTCCCCGAGATGAAGCCAAACTGCAGGCAAAATGTTGTGGGCTTTGCTACAATGAAAAAAAAAACTTTCTGCAAAGAACATACATTGTGTTAGAAGATTATTCTCTTAAAGAGCAACCCTTACTTCAGTACTGACTTATGAGTGAAATGGAGCCACCTAAAGGTGCCCAGGACAGCAACATGGTCCCAGCCCCTAGAAGCAAAGGGGCAAAACATTACATGGCACCAGGCACAGTGCACAACTTCTTTAACAACTTTCAGTGGAGTAAGCACCTCTCTTATGGAATACCAATTCACCACCACCCTACATGCTGTACTTTAGTACATCTGATGCCTTTATACCATTGCCCTTCTTAAACACAATACACATTTGTTCTGTCTTAGAACTGTATTTTAGTTTTGTAATAGCACAGTGCATCCCATTACATAGCACCTCCATTGCCCCCACCCGCTAGTTGAAATCATTCCCAACAACCTTGGCTCAGCATGACCATTCTGCAATGTAGCCCCGCTATCTGCCAATGGTCTCCCACAGGAGCACACAGAACAGTGTCAAAGAGTCTGGCTGATGATGTGTCACCCTGGAACCCAGGTGTTCTGTGTGATCTTGTAGGAGGCCATTGCCAGACAGTGGGGCTACAGAATGGTCATGCAGTGATGTCTACAGATAAGGGCATCCTTTTGTTTTATGCTACGTTGGACAGCATGCAGCATACAACAAAGATTGCACACCTTTCCATGGGCCAGAAGGAGTATACCATCAGTCTTATCTGGACATCAAAAGTGCATTGTCCTGGATTCTACCCATCCCAATGATGACAGACACCCCAACTTTTGTGGTGCTCGTATTGTCAATTAATTGATTTAAAACTCCATATACATACATTTCCATTATTTCATCATATCCAAATTTCCCATATGTTAATTCACAACTTTTACATCTTTCACATTCTACTCCATTTCTTAAGATTTTTCTGTCAGTTATATATCTTCCATATCTTCTTCCTGATTCTTCTCGCCCCAGGTGTAATCCTGGGCAACTTCCTCTTCTTCTTCTCCTCCTCTTTCTGGAGGTAATGGTGTAGACCATTAGTGCTTTCTCTCACTTGATGTTGTTTGACTTTTTTTCTTGTTCATTCTCCCCCTACCCCTACTCCACACCCCCCTTGGTCCCCTCTTATCCCCCTCCCCATTTTCCCATAGCCTGTCTCCAGCCTCCATTGGATGGCAGGCATTCCCCTTTACTCAGCTCTGTATCTGCCATCTCCAGGCCTCTATGAATCCCATGTTTTCAGTGTTAAACACGTCCACTCCCAACTCTGACAAATGGATCCCTTCAAATTGACAAAAATCTTCCACTCTCTCTCTTCTACTCCCCCTAAAATGACCTGCCCTCCCATCGCCTCGGAACAACGTGCCTACCCCTTTGTTCATCTTCCGTCTTCCTCTCTCTATGGCTATGTAACTATGTTCATACAGCCACACTGATCTGGGTATCATGTCAGACCATGCTAATGCTACCTTGGGCCACCATTGCTTTATCTTTTCTAGAACATGCTTTATTTGCAGATAAATGTCTAACCAAGGCCTGGACCCAGTGTCATTTCCCCCAAGATATATAATAATCAAATCCGGTGTGGGGCATCTGTCCTTCATCTCACGCAAAGTGAATAATAACTGCACCCATTTTATCCCCCAAATTCCTTTCCACAACAATCTACATTGTCTTTTTTTTTTCACTTTATCTTTTTATTGAAATTCGAGTATATAAGAAAGCATACATCTAATACAATAGAAGACTATCCTACATGTAAGGTCTAAAATATCACTTAACAAAACACAGTATTTAGGGTAAACATATTGGAGAAGCCTTATATACATGCATAGATGATAAAACACAAACCTAGACAGGATGTATGTAGACAGCAGAAGGGTTACAATCAATAGGGTATTATAGGATCAGAAATAGCAACCATGTACGAAATATATGCTTGGGCAGGCTATGGCAAGGCATTTAGTAAATTGCAAAAAGTGATAAATGTGGTAATATGAACAATGTTCAGTAATGGAGAGGTGAAGATAAGAGAAAAGTGTGCAAGGAAAGAAAGAAGAGAAAAAGGATGGAAGAAGGGAAGGAGAGAGGGAGAAAATAGGGAAGAAGGGAAAAAAGAGGAGAAATCTGTGCACAAAAGTTTCGAGAAAACCTAATCTGAAAGCAAAATAAGAAGGAGGGCTAAATATCCCTAAGAATTAGGGTCTAGAAGAACTAGGTTCGATGTACTTGAAGTAATCCTGCCAAAATCTGTCATACACAGTGAGTCGGTTATGAGTAACATGAGATAATCAGTCTAGGAAGGCATACTGAGAGAGGCTTTGAAGAACATCTGAAAGAGAAGGCACCAGAGTTGATTTCCATTTCATAAGAATCAGACGTTTGACCAGAAGAGAAAGCATGTTTAGCCATCTAAAATGTGCATGTAAGAGGAGAGAGCTATTGGGAATAAGGATGCTTAAGAATGAATAGCTTGGGGTCAAAAGCTAGTTTTTGTCCTGTTACTCTGGAGGCAAGTAAACAGACTTTATGCCAGAGCTTATTAATGGGAGCACAAGACCACAAGATATGAAGTAGATCCCCATTGGCCAAATTGCAGCGCCAGCAATTATTATTATTTAATATGCCCATTCATTGAAGCACAGAGGGGGTTCTATACCAAAGATGTAGGATTTTAGTTTGCATTGAAGAACTGCGGGCATCTTTAAAGGTATTATGTGCAATACACCAACAATTACTCCATTGTGCATCTGAAATAGTGTAGTTAAGAAGAATATTCCATTTATTTTTGGCCTGTATAGACTGATTAGGTAGATTATCAATAATGTCTTTGTAAATGGAGCTATTTAATTTTACTGATAAATTAGTCCAGTGCGATATATATGGGTTTAGAAGAGTATGCCTATATACTAAACTAGAGAGAGAGTTATAAGCTGCCCAAATTTGTAAAAACTTCCAGAAGTCCTGTTTAGGAAGTTTCCATGTGACCTGCAAGTCTGAGAATGATCTAAGAATGAGTGAATTCTGGTCCAAGATATCTCTGAGAAAGAAAATGCCTTTGTTCCTTCATGTATGACAGAAAATTGGGTGATCTTCTAGAGTGAGCAGTGGATTGCCCCATAAGAGGGAATACAACCAGGGTGTTGGATTGGATTTCAGGAGTTTTTAGGTTAGTTTCCCATAAAGAACAGAGGATGATATAGTCGGGTGAGATCTTAGTTTAGAGGAAATGGGATTAAAAATGAAGTAAGTGGGAACTCCTCCCGGGCACAATGCAGATTCCATTGCAACCCATAGTGGTGAGTGAGGTAGGGTTTCTGAAACCATTTAATGGTTTGGGCCATTCAGAAAGCCCAGAGGTAGCCTTTGAACCAGGGGAGTATGAATCCCCCTTTTTTCCAATGTGATCAAAGTGTGTTGCAGTTAAATCTCTGTGGTTTCCCTTCCCAGATAAAGTTACCTATTAATTTATCAATTTTAGCAAAAAAGGAGGATGGTAAGACTAAAAGAATATTGGCAAAGAGGTAAAGAATCTTGGGAGAAATGGACATCTTAATGGCTGCAATTTTCCTCATGAAAGAGAGATTAAGAAGGTTCCCTCTGTCCAGAATTGTTTTGATGTTATCAAATAAGGGGTTCAAGTTAATGTCCCATATCTTCCCTAAGTTACCAGTAATTTTGATTCCTAGATATGTTATACCCTGTGGTGACCAGTGGAATCCAACAGGCATGTTCATAAAGGCTTTACAGTGGTCGTTAAGGGGCATAGTTTGTGATTTACCATAATTCAAAGCAAGGCCGGAAATTTTAGTAAAATTATTAACCAAATCAATCAACAGGAGCCCAGCCTCATTCAGGTTTTCGAGTAAGATTAACAGGTCATCCGCATAGGAGATAGAAGCATATCTTGAATTGCTCACAGGTATGCCCATAATGCCAGAAGATTGACGTAAAGAAGCAGTCAGGGGTTCCATGGCTAAAATAAACAGGGAAGGTGACAGGGAACAGCCTTGTCTAGTTCCCCTTGCTAGATGAAAGTAAGAGGAAAGGGTGGAATTAGTAAGTACTTTAGCAACAGGGGAGTTATATAATAGCTTGATCCAGGAGCAAAAGGTATGAGAAAGACCGAAAAAAGATAAAACTTGATGAAGGTAGTCCCAGTTTAAGGAATCAAAGGCCTTCTTGAAATCAATAGCTATGGCTGCAGCTGGTGTCCTGAGGGATTTGGCTTTGTGAATTAAATTAAATAAGGAACGTAGGTGATCAGAACCGGATCTATGGTTAATAAAACCAGCTTGTGAACAATGAGTTAGCTTGGGAACCAAGGATTCAAGTTAAGAAGTTAGTAGTTTAGCAAATATCTTCCCATCCGTGTTTAATAAAGAGATGGCCCTGTAACTTGCGGGGTGAGTAGGGTCTTTTTCTTTCTAGTGATTAGGGTTATGATTGCTTCAGTGGAAGATGGGGGAAGCTTGCCAGTATTGGAAGCTTCTTGATAAACATTAAGAAGAAGAAGGGGACATAAGGTGTCGGAAAACATTTTATAGAAATCGACAGGGAATCTGTCACCCCAAGGGGATTTGCCAGATTTCAAGGAAGACAAAGCTTTCTGGATTTCCTGAAGCAAGAAGGGTTCATCTAAAGAATTTGTTTAAACAGTAGAAAGATGAGGAAGATGTAACGATTTAAAGAACTGTTGAGTCTGTAAAGTAGATGGAGGATTTGTGTTAGAGTATAGTTTTCAATAAAAGGTTTTCCTGATACAATTTATAGAGGGGTTGTTGGAGTGAATTGTTCTCTGTTCATCTTTTAGGCTTAGGATGTGTCATACCATGTGTTGTGCTTTGAGCTGGTAAGAGAGGAGTTTCTCATTTTTATCGCTGTGTTCTCAAAACTTATATTTAAGTTTCAACAAGGCCAGTTCGGTTTTACGAGAAATTAATTAATTAATTTTATCTCTAAGTTGAAGAATTTCAAGATGAAGTTGAGAATCAGGACAGTGCTTATTAGAAGAAAAGTATAAATTCTCTTTAGCCTTAAGAGATTTTTCCAAGTCAGCCAACTGTTGTTCCTTTACTCTTTTCCTATGTGCAGCATAACTGATAATTTTCCCTCAAATCATAGCTGTAAGAGCTTCCCATACAGAGGACATAGAAGATTCAGTTGGGGTATTATGAAAGAGGAAGTTCTGAATTTGTGCTTTGATTATCGCTAAGAAATTGGGATCCCTGAGAAGGAGAGGGTCCAGCCACCAGTAAGAAGATTTAGGTGCTAATGGGCCCCACGAAAGTTGCAATTTGACAGGGGAGTGGTCCGAGATTATGATGGGAGAGATGAATGAATCAGTAGTTTTTTCCATTATAACAGGAGAGGCTAACCAGTAGTCAATTCTGCTGTATGTCTTATGTAGAGAGGAGTAAAAAGTAAATTATCAATCACGGGGGTGAAGGAGGCGCCATACATCAGCTAATCCAACATCTTGCATCAGTAATGAGAGGGCTTTAATACTTCTAGGGTGGGCCTCTGTAGTGGGGCTACTTCTGTCAATGCTGGCTTCTAAAGCTAAGTTACGATCCCCTCCAAGAATAACTGGTGTATTATCAGTGTTAAAGGATAGAATCTGTTGAGCTAAATTATGAAAAAAACTCTGGGGAATCGGAGTTGGGTGCATAGACATTAACAAGCAGAAGAAGACCAGAGTTGGTATTCAGTTTGGCCATCACCCATCTGCCATCAGTATCAGAAGTGGAGTTTACAAGGGACCATTTGAGACTCTTATGAATAAGAATAGCAACTCCTCTTTTTTTTGAAGTATAGGATGATTCGTAGATCTGACCTACCCAATCTTTTTTAAGTCTATGAACATTCTCTGCTAATAATTTTGTTTCTTGAAGGAAAGCAATTTGTGTTTTATGTTTTTTGAGATGTGAAAGAATTTGCTTCCACTTACAAGGAGAATTAAGTCCCTTCACATTCCATGTACTGTATATAAAAGTATGTAACTCATATTGTTAGTGTTAAAGAAAGGGAATAATCGCTGGAGTGTGAAGGGACAAATAAATGAGGCAGAGGATGATTAAACATAGAAACATAGACTTTGACGGCAGATAAGGACCACTTGGCCCACCCAGTCTGCCCATTTCCCTACCTACTGGATAAGCTGCAGATTCTAGTTAACCAACAGCCTATTTCCTGCAACCCCCCACTATAGTTGCCTTATGTCTGTCCCATGCATGTTTGAATTCCTCCACTGTTTTAGACCCCAAAACCTCTCCAGGAAGGCGGTTCCATGCATCCACCACTCTCTCCGTGAAAAAGAATTTCCTCACATTACCCCTGAGCCGTCCCCCCTCTAACTTTAAATTGTGCCCCCTTGTTCTTACACATCTCTTTTTCTGAAAGATGCTACCCTCCTGGACTTTGTTGATTCCCTTGAGGTACTTAAAAGTTTCTATCATGTCCCCCCTTGTCCCTCCTTTCATCAAGGGTATACATATTAAGCTCTCTCAGTCTCTCTTCATATGGTTTCTGATGTAGACCCTGCACCATTTTAGTTGCCCTCCTCTGGACTGCTTCCATCCTGTCTATGTCCTTGCGTAGATGACGTCTCCAAAACTGCACACAGTACTCCAGATGGGGTCTCACCAACTGTCTGCATAGAGGGATAACCACTTCCCTTTTTCTACTGTGATGCCCTCCTATGCATCCTAGTATTCCCCTGGCTTTCCCTACTGACTTCTCATTGCATACCCACCTTTAGGGTCATCTGATATGACTACACCCAGATCCCTTTCCATTATTGTTGTTGTTGTACCTCCCCTGCTATTGTGTACTCTTCTCCTGGATTTTGTTTCCCAGGTGCATTACTTTGCACTTCTTTGCATTGAATCTAAGTTGCCATATGTCTGACCATTCCTCCAACCTTGCCAAGTCCTTCTCATCCTCTCTACCCCCTTGTGTATCAACTCTGTTACAGATCTTTGTGTCATCCACAAGAGGCATACCTTTCCTTCCAGACCCTCTGCAATGTCACCTATAAAGATGTTAAAGAGGACTGGACTCAGTACTGAGCCCTGAGGTACCTAATTAGTAACCCTCTTTCAGAATGTGTTCCATTCACTATTACCTTCTGTGTCCTGTTGTGCAGCCAGTTTTCTACTCAGGCTACCACCCTGGGACCCACTCCCAGGCTGGCTAACTTGATTATTAATCTTTGTGCAAGACTGTGTCAAATGCCTTGCTAAAGTCTAGGTAGGCCACAGCCCTCCCTGGTCTATTACTTTGGTCACCCAGTCAAAAAATTGATTAGATTTGTCTGACATGACCTTCCTGCTGTGAATCCATGCTGCTTTGGGTCCAGTGCCCGCTGACCTCTAGGTACTCAACAATTCTTTCTTTCAAGTGATTCCATCATTTTCCCCACCACTGAGGTCAAACTAACAGGTCTGTAGTTTCCTGCTTCTGCCTTGCTCCACTTTTGTGAAGGGAATCACATCTGCCATCATCCAGTCCTCAGGTACCACCCCATCTTCCCATGATTTGTTAAAAGTGTGGTTAGTGGTGTCACTAGGTCCTCCCTTAGCTCTTTTAGGATTCTAGGGTGAATCTCAGGCCCCATTGCTTTGTTCACCTTGAGTTTTAGAAGTTCTTTCAGTACTCTTCTTCTTTAAATGGACTGGTATCAACCCCACTATCCAGAGTGCTTCTACTGTTTGGTTTAGGTAACTCTCCTCTTCTTCTTTTGTGAATACTGAGCAAAAGTATTCATTCATTATCTCTGCCTTTTCACTGTCTCCCTCTGCCCACCTCCCCTCTCCTTTATTAATTTTCCCTATCCCTCCCTTAACCTTTCTATATTCCCTAATGTACCTATAAAAGGTTTTATCCCCCTTCTTAACTGAGTTGGCTATCATTTCCTCAGTTTGGGCCTTTGCTTTTCTGACTGCCTTCCCCACTTCTTTCTGCTTTAATTGATACAGTTCCCTGTCGTGCTCCGTCTGTGATTCCTTATACTTTTTGAATGCAGCCTTTTTCTCCTTAACCTTCCCTGACACTTCTTTTGAGAGCCATAGTGGTTTTTTATTCTGCTTTGTTTTCTTTATTTGTTTCACACAAAGGCTTGTTGCCTCCATGATGGCAGTTTTGATTTTTCTCCATTGTTCTTCCACCCCTCCTTTCTGGACATTTGCTAATGCATTCCTCAGGTATTCACCCATTATGCCAAAGTCAGCCCTTCTAAAGTCCAGTATCCTTATTTGTATGGCTCGCCTCCATGGTTGTGTTTATTGTGAAGCACACTGTGCAGTGGTCGCTTGTTCCCAGGTGTCTACTGACTTCTAAGTTTGTGATCCTCTCTCCATTTGAGAGTACCAGGTCTAATATTGCTCCCTCCCAGTGGGTTCCACCACTAGCTGTCTAAGGCATGCTCCTGTAGGGCATCGAGAATGACCCTGCTCTTGGATGTGGCTGCAGTCCATGTTGCCCAGTTAACATCTGGCATATTCAGGTCCCCATCAACAGTATCTCCTTTTTCAGCCATTTTGAGTATGCCCTCTATCATTTTCTTGTCCATTTCTCCCTTGAGACGGGGGTCTGTATACAACCCTGCGGATTGTGATGCCATTCCCTGTCTCCAATGTGACCCAGAGTTCCTCTTGTCCTCCCCTTTACTTTTTAGTTCTGTTACTTTGATCCCTTCCTTATGTAGAGAGCTACTCCACCTCTTTACTCCTCCCTGTCCCTTCTGTAGATTGTGTACCCTGGTATGTTGACATCCCAGTCATGGTTCTCCGTACCATGTTTCTGTGATCTGCCATAATATCCAAGTGTTCCACTTCCATCAGGGCTACTAGCTCTGAAGCTTGTTTCAAGACTACGGGCATTGGTACTCATTGCCCTCCATTTAATGTTGGCTTTATCCTTTTTTACCCCATCCCTGCTCTTATTGCCCTTGTCCATTTTTCCATTTACTCCTGTCCTGCCCTCTGTCAAGCTCTGTACCTCAGTGTTTACCCTACTACCTGCCATGCTTTGCAGGGGGAGGCTTGAACTTTCCTGTTTCCTATCAGCACCTCCCCCCTTGGCTAGTTTAAAAGCTTGCCAAGGAAGCCTTTAAACCTGTCACCTAGGAGCGTGTTTTCCTTCCTGGACAGATGCAGACCATCATGCCAGTAGGCTACAATATAGAGAGCTTATGTATATGCAGAGAGTGGCAGAAACATTCAAGCCAAAAAAAGTGAGATGTATGATACATGAGTAGCACAGATATCTTATTAAAGTTAGAATAGAGATGGGGAAGGAGAAAAGTCATTAACAACAACAACAACAATACTAGTAAGCTAAATAACAAAGAAAATGTTTTATGGGTGTGAGGAGATATGAGTCAGCCAACTGGCTAAGAGACTGTCTCACCACACTCTGGGGCGTCGATGTAGGGAGGAGACTAGGGAGGACCGGTTATAAATATCGGTCCAAACCTAAATCTGATCATAGTAATACAATAAAGTAAGTATTCCTGATAAGCTAAACTGAAAGGGAATAATACCTAGAAAGGCAGGGGACTGTAATAACCTCAGCTTAATTCTAAGCTAACAGAACAAGGTATAAGGATAAAGCTAACCACCAGTACTTATTTATAAACATTAGTAGTAATAGTACAAGATATACCAACTCGAAATAACAGTAAATTAAAGAACCATATATGAGATGCCAGTACAGCCTAGACATTGAGCAAAGAATTCAGGGAGCCTGGTGGAATGCAAATGAACAAATATAAAAGGAAAAGTAGATCATTACAACATTAGAGTGACTGTGAGTATACTTTGCAGTGCAACAGAATAAGTACATAATAAATACAATACTGAGGGGGAAAGAAGAAAGGGGAGGTCAATTTAAGCCCTTACACCCTGAGCCAAATGCAGATTGGGATTATGTGGAGAGATATAAGCTTCGGTGATAACTGTAGACAGAAGAGATAGTCATAGTAAAGATCAGCTCCGATTACTTGAAAATTGCCTAAATAGGTGTTATATGGGGTGACTAGGTCTAGAAGACTAGGCCCAGCGAACCCCCAAACAGCAGTGGATTTCTATAATATCTGTAGGCTTTGAGTAAAATAAGGAGCATAAGGAAGATGTAGATTGACAATCCTTTGCAACAGTACACCAAACATAGCCCACCTCTTTGCGTGCTAATGATAGTTCCATATTGTAAACAGGAAGTAGTAAGAATAATGGAGTGTAGGGAAGGAGATAAATTAAATGTAGTTGCCAATAATTCTTAAGAACCTGTCATCAGGAGAGGGAAGGGGTAAGTTGCCTTGTAATATATAATAATTCACATGTAAAAAAAGAAAAGGCAATAATCAGAATGCATACTGATTGAAGATATGCAACTGAACAGCCAAAAGACCATAAACCTGATGCACTGCTAAATTGGAGAGTATAAGGCTAGCTACTGAGATCCTGTTCAGTGAGGTAATGTATAAGATCTAACACTAAAATAATCAGTTAGAAAAGCATTGCTGATATACCAAAGTTCCCTTGAAGACCTTTAAGCTGCTCGTTTAAACACTGCAACAAAAAGTAAATTGATCGCGCCGCGATGTACATCCTTTGCTTTCTGCACCCACTGGGAGAGAAAGCAACCAGGTAGCATAGACTGTAGAGCAGGCGGCTAGGCAGAAAAAGTGTACTGGGACTCCCTTTAAGTATCCTGGAAGCAAAACCTACCAAGATATAGCAACTGTGACCGTATTACTGATCATATAAGCTCATGACACCTTAGATTTATTAGCAGGATTGTGACTATTGCTGTCTTGCTTTTGGTCTTTGCCCTACGTTTCTTTTTTGGTAGCTCTAAAGATTTGAGTCGGGAACTTGCAATAACTTCTGCCCATAAAGTATCAGCAGAAATACATCCCTGAGGCACAGGGCCCAAATTAGAGGGATGTTCATCTGAAATTTGATGGGAAAGATCCTCCTGTGAGGAGTGCATGTCATCCTCCAAGAGAGCAAACTTATGGCTCAAGGGAATAGAGGGGTTGATTTGAGGGTGAGAGGCTGCAACTTGGGGTGTTTGGGGTGAAACCTTGCTAGAACAGCATGAAAGTCTTGAAGAATAATTCCCCGACAGAATTTTCTCTTGCAGCCATGTTGATTACCTTGGGGTCAAATCAGTTGCGGCGTTGCTGCTTGGGGCTGCGAGTTCTGCAACACTTGCCCCATGTTCCTGTACCTTGTCGTCCACCCTCTGTGCAGATACCAAAGCTGCGCTTGGGTTGTCAATTGCTGCTGAACCTCCCAGGGTAAGATTGCAGAGAGAGACCTCCAGATAGTTGGCTAAGGCATCAGGGGTTTCAAAATCCTTGAAGGAAGAGCCTGAGAAAAGTCGTAGTGTTGCGGGGTAACATAGAGCAAATTTAATGCTTCTTTGGTGGAGGATTTGTTTAAGTGAAATGTAGGCCTTCCTTCTGATGGTTAAATCTTCTGAAAAGTCTCTGTAGATGGAAATATTAAACACTTGACACTGAAGTTTCCCTATTTCTCTGGCTCGTTTCAGTAATAATTCTGAGTGGGAATAGTTCAAGAAGCGAATAATGATAGGCCTTGGTCGCTGGTCTGATGTTGTCCTGGGACCCAGAGTGCGGTGAGACCACTCAATGATTAACGTTAGGTCAGGAGGCAGGTCAAGCATTGCAGGCAGCACATGTAATAAAAGCGGAGTAGTGTCTCCTAATTCTACACCTTCAGGGAAGCCAAAAAATTGTAAATTGTTGCGACGATTATGATTTTCAATATCGTCAATTTTAGCTTGTAGAGATTTAATAGTTTGATGTTGATTGCAGACAGTAGCCTGGAGGTCATGAATAGTAGTGGTGTTACAGGCCATTACTTTCTCATTAAATGCAATTTTCTGGCTAAAAGTTTTAAGAGTGGTCGCATTCTGTTGGGTGGAGGTTTTTAGATCATTAATCTCAGCCATCAGTTTAGAAAACATTACTTCCACTCTAGCAAGTGAGCGTTGCTGTACTTGGAGAGCTGCCATAATGCTGAAGCATGAGGCCTAGTATGCTGCAGTACAGTGTAGAATAATTGAATATAAGTAGATGATGGATCAAAAATGACTTACAAACTTTAGTCAAACAGTAAGATTACAGGATGGTCACAGGAGTTGGTACCAAAGAAAGGTCTGGTGAAGGCTGGATGAGGTTAGATTGCAGTCATTCCTGCAGAGATTCTGAATTATGCGGCCATCTTCTGCCTGATCAGATCACGCCCCTCACAATCTACATTGCCTGGCATCCTGATACAGCTGCTTGCCCCCTGCTTTGTTTTCGGCTCTCCTTTCTGCCCAATATATATATAGGAGTGCCCACATATCCATATCTCCGTGCACTGTCTGTGTCCTAATCAAGACAGAAAAAATGGCAAGTGATCAGCACATTTTTTCAACCATTTACTTCCCCAACCCCTTTGCCTCCCCTTGTCATCCTCTCCCCGAACAGAAACACCATGTCTTCGTCCCACCTCCGCAACCCACTACTCCTCACCCCTTTTTTTATCTGAAAGACAAAATAACATTGGTTAATCACTTATTCCATCAAAAGCCTTATGTATCTTTTACAACAGTCAGACCTCCATAGTCCAATTTTCTGCACCCGCTCAGTGGCTCATCCCTTGGCAGCCACTTGTGATGCTGCCCCTATCCTAAAAGAGTCGGAGGAATACTTTGTCGGGTCCTCCCCTAGGAACCCAATGCCTTTTTCAGGACTGCTACAGTTTGGTAACTTGTGACTTCTTCCCATCCCCATGAGTAAAAAACTGGCCTTGCTTACTGTGTCTTGTTGCGGCGTAAACCCACAACGCTTGGTTCGGAGATATTATGGTATTGGTATGCCGCCTTAGGGTCACAACACACCCCTTTCCATCTTGGTCTGTCTTGGACCTCTTGATCAATATGTGAATCTTGTCTGCTTCTTATGTCACATCCCCCCACTATAGCCCTCCAGCTTCATCTTTTGTCCCATGCCCCACAACCTCATTTACTCTCAGGGCTCCCACAAATATCACCAAATATATGGCCTGGAAAAGCCTGGCCTTATCCCACATTTTACATATCAAGGGCAAGGCTGACACCAACCTGGCCAACAAGAGATCCGACACAGGGTGCCTGTCATCTATTGTTCTCTGTTTGGGGCACCCCCAGCATCATAATTAGCCTAGCAGCAAATTACACTGACCGTTTCTCATCCCTGGAGATTCTGAAAACATAACATGGGAGGGCCTTTTTCTTACTAGTTTACCACACCCTTATTTTGAATTGCATTAATTGCCTTCATGTACATTGTAATCACAGAATAGTTGTTTCTTAGATTTAAACAGGGTGGCTGGTCCCTAAACACTTTTTGTAAGAGAAAAACCTTTTGCAGAAATCTCACTTTTCCCTTAATTTCTTTGTCATTCTCTCATATTGCTTCGCTTACAGTTCCCTGCAACAACCTTCCACACGGCAGCTCGCCTCTGATGATGTCAGATGCTATCCTACCTCGTGACCCACTTCTAAGCCCAAATCACCAGGTTATCTCTTCCCCCCATTGTAGGCCTCCTGTTGAGTTATCCCCCTCCATCCACTGGTTTCCTTAATGTTCGGATTGATAGCAGGAGTAGGCACCCCATGTGTTGTTTAACACTCATCCCCTTCTCAAAATGTTAATAGGAAATAGGACTGGAAGACCCATGCAGTGGTGACATCAAACACCCACCCTGCATGGCTCCATTAGGCCCAGCAAGCCACAGACCTTACAATCCACTCTGCATTAACTGCCCACCGAAAAAACTAACTCCTCTCCATCCAGTGGAGTATCCCCCATTGTCTGCCTTTCACTCGTCAGAAAAACTCTGGAGCCACTGTGTGCTGTATCATCCCACTTTCTTGCCCCCAGCACTGCACTGCCACAAAACCCCTCACTGCCTCTATGGGCAGCTTTGCAGGCACCCGGCCTGCCCCATGGAGTCCTGGAAACAAAAATCTATTCTCATATGCCCCTACCCAGCATCTTGATGATGGTACACCAAAACTCCCTTTCTGTAATCCCCAACCCCGGTTCTCATCATCCGAGGTGCCCTTACATGCACAAGTCAACACAAAATGGTGCCCGCTTCCTGTTTCAGACCAAACACTCCAATACTGGTTAAAATAGATATACAAATGGCTAATATTGAACAAACCATGCAAAATTAGCAGACTACCGATCAGGATGCACTACCAACCTTTCAGCGACTCTCACTTGCTCCTTCCAGTTTTGAGCTTGTAGTTTGTGTGGCAATATAGCCTGACCTTACCTTGTTCAGCTACCATCCCTTGTGGCTTATCTGCGTCATCTTGAGCCCGATACAAACCTGCTCTTCTTTGAGACTTACAAATCATGAAACAAACTGCTATTTTAACAATTAACTGGTTAAAATGTTTTATTTAAACTACTGTGTTACTTATTTACTGTGTTCTAAATTCCTTAATTGCCCAATATGACATGCTGCTCACTAAAGACCAACAAATGTGGCAGCAAAAGAGGCTGTTTTCCTCTGTGCAGCCCATTAAGTACCCTCAGGTTTGACCCCTCCCTTCCTTTCTCTCATTCTATCCCTTCCTTGCCTTCTTTGTTTTAGCCCTCACCTATTGTAATGTCACATTACGACTCACTGTCCCTAGCTGGCCCTGCCCCTTCCCCCTTCGCTCCCCTCTTTAATCCCCCTGGAGCAGTACATTGGGTGGTGCCACCAGGACAATCTGGTCAGCCTCATAATAGGCAAATTCCTTTCTCATCATCCCAAATGTTCACTGACGCACCTGGTAAGTCAATGGGCATCATTATACCTTTACTATGCCACATTCCATGGCTGCAGACATGGTTGAAAGAGGTATGTCCACAGAAGATATCCACTGTTACGATATACTAGTGTGAGAAACAGAATTAGGGAGTGCATGACATTTAATGTGGTAAGAGCTGACTGAGCTATGTCATCATTTGTCATTTTCCAGTAAGCATTTCCTAAAGATTAAGTTAGCAGCTGTGCTGTGTTGTGCTGTGCAACAGTGTAAAGAAAGAAGCAGAAATAATCCTCTCTCACAAGCCAAGCCATCTTGCCATAACAAGATTCGTAAAGGAAACTTGAGATATACAAGTAAAATAAACAAGAAAAATGACCAAACTATTCAGAGCACATGGCATTGGCTATTACCTGGTACCAAGGGTGGTATTTCATGTTTAATTTACTGGATATAGAAGAAATTCAGATATGATGGAATGGGATGGAATGGATTCATTCTGTTTGTTTCTTAGGCAGAAGTTACATCTAAGTGATAACCATAAGATATGCTTATCCTTCCATTAGATGAAACTTGTTTTCTCCCTCCTTTCATGATAAATTCATTCTATGCTATGGTGGGGGGGCAGGGGGCTCTCAACTCACCCTGATTTTGTTTGTGTGGGGGTGGAGTTGAACAGAGCAAATGCTATGGGTGGGGGTGTTCTCAACTCTCCCTAATTGTTTGGGGTGGGGTGGGTGGTTGCTCCTAATTTTTTCTGATTTTGTGTGTAGGAGAAGGATGTGTTGAACAGAACCTATGGCATATGGGCAGGTCCAGTGGCTCTCAGCTGTCTCTGAGTTTTTCTTTTGTGTGTGTGGGGGGGGGTGCTGTCAATGTTCCTGATTGCAAGTGTGCATGAGTGTGTGTGTGTGTGTGTGTGTAATACACAGAAAAGATTACACAATAAACAAAGTATCAGCAAGAACAGATGACCTGTGTCATTATTTTTCATGCATAACATTTATAGTAGATGACTGTTATTATATGACTATTCAAATGGTGCATTTCTGGCTTTTAGCAGGTAGCGAATCAGCTAGGAATGGATAACTAGCTAGCTGATTCACCTGTATAGTAAAAGCCACCAGAATGTACCATTTCAGTTCAATTTTTACAAACTTTCTTTGAAAATACAAAAGGTCATTGTCCACAGATTGAATAAAGAGAGAAAAAAATGTATGATTGCTCTAGCATTATGATGGCATTTAACATGTTGGCGAACAGCTTCCTGGCCTGCTAAAAGTCACCAAAATGCACCATTTGACTCAATATTTCACATTTTTCCAGGGGGAGTATGCTCCCTGGACCCCACCGAGAGGTTTGCATTTTGTGCCCCTCCAAAATTTCTGATTGCATGACTCCACTGCCTAATGCTCATCCCATTCCATGAGCAAACAATGTCACACATGATCTACTTTCTTCAGACGGAGACCTTAGGGCACTGTGTGAAGAACAGTACAACAAATTGTGTTCGCAACCTGTGGTGAGACATACTTCTTAACCTTTGAAGAATATATCATTATGAGGCAGTAGCTTAGAGCTATACGTTGTGTTTCAGATTGGAGGCTAGGAGCTGGGGGGAGGGGTGAGCATTAAGGTTGACAACACACAAGGATGACCCCACCAGTGATTCACCAAGACTCCAGAGACCCAAAACTCCATTTTTGTTTTCCTTTTGCTTCTTGGGGGTAGGAAGGGAAGGTGCAAAGGTTGCCTGCATAGGCCTAAGTATCATATAGTGAAGAGAAATCTTTGTTTGGCATTTGGCCTTGCACATCTGCACCTATGGTTGCCAGAGGACCATGCAGTCTGGCTGAGTGATGGGCTCTTTGCCTGTCTATCTGCATCTGAGGCCACATGGAAGCACAGGGCCCAAAGGGCCCTATGGTTCTGCAGTCCACTAGACAGCCCTACAAATTCTTGATATCCATTGCCCCAAGGGCCTGCAGAGCCCTGTACTTCCATGGGTAGACAGCCTCTTCCCATGCTGTAAGGTCCTGAAGTCCCTGCTTATCTGCATCTGTTCACACAGGTCTCAAAGAGACCAGTGTGAATGAGGATATGATTATTCTGTCTCAAAAAGAAAGGAAATTCATTGCAAAAAGACATGCTAATGCACCAGTTAGGGTTCAACTTAATGCCACAAAAGTAAGGAAATGTGGTGTTAGGGTTTCTAACCCTAACTCCCCATCATCCCAAGCAGCAAAAGGACAAGATCATGGAGACAACCACAGACAGCCATCACAGGTACTGTAAGACAAACAACATACAACTGTTTCCAGATGACACAAATGTAGTACACTGATGTGATATATTTTTGAACATGCACTGTATCTGCAGCCAGAGCTGTGTGTGAATGTCTTTTCATCATCTGTAAGTACATGTCATTGCAACTGTGTGGGTCCCACAGGCAGACAGAAACACTGGGGTATCATGGATTTCTATACACAGTTGCAGAAGTGCAGTCCACATTTCAGCCTGTGCTTATGTAGCAAGAAGTTGGTGTGCATGTCTTACACACACAGCTGAAAAGGTGCATGAAGTTTAGGAGCATGCACTTCTGCAGAGAGAAGTACTGCTACAGTTCAGATATCATGTCTTTTTTTATGCCTGTGCTTCTGTGGCCTGAGGTATATGTGTATGCCTTATTCCTGTGGTTGCAGAAGCTGGTTTGTATATCTTGCGCATGTGGCTGCATAGTCACAGGCCCATTAGGGCAAATGTACTATTTTATTGTATGGGTTATTGGATCTTATTGTGATAATATTTTTTAATTTTTTCTTTGTCTTTTTTTGTCTTTCTCAATAAAATTTATTTTAAAAAAAGAAGCACTGTTGTAATTTGTGTACTGTATCATGGATTTTGTGATTCCTGTGCATCATCTGCCAGAGGCTTATCTGTATGTCTTACACCTGCAATAGCAGAAGTGCAGGCCTGACAGGGGCCTGCACTTCTTCAGACAGAGCAGTGTGCATGTGTTAGGGTTTGGAGGAGTATTTGGAGCTACTTGAGCATGGCCCCATAAGGGCCTATGCATCTGCAGATAAAACTCTTGTTAGTTGTGTGTTGTGGATTTATATCTGTAGCTGCAGGAGCACATGCCTTTGCATACAGAAATGTTGCTGTGATTTGAGTCTCATGGATTTCTATCTGCAGCCACAAGTGAGCATGTATGTCTTGCAGTGTGTATCACAGATACAAACCCATGAATGTAGCACATCAGTGCTACTGCATTTGTGTCATCTGGAAATAGTTGTATGCTGTTTGTCTTACCTGATGATGGCTGCCTGTGGTTGCTTGCAGGGTGTTGTCCTTTTTCTGCTTGTGGGAGTGGGGAGTTAGGGATGGAACCCTAATGCCTCATTTCTCTATATCTGTGGAATCAAATTGAGCCCTAAATGGTGCAGTAACATATTTTTTTTGCAATCTATATATCTATACTGTATATATATTTATAAAATGGGTAGGGAAAATGCTGAGCATTTGTTGGATGAAAAGAATCACATGACCATGTGTATATCACAGCATGACCACACACCTGTACTTTTACCCCCCCTCCAAAACAATTTTGACATTTTATATGATAAATAAACCACTCTGAGGTGTGCTGTCGCGCTCTGATATACGCACGCCTTGGGTAGTTGATGTACTCAGTCTGCAGCTTCATGCATAGCAATGTACACCAAGGCATGTGTATAACATAGTGTGTCCACACACCTCAGAGTGATTTATCTAATATATATACACACACACACACACACACACACAGTATATATACATACATATATATATTATAGGTGGGTGATCGCAAAAACGGCTTTGAGATTTTGGTCTGAAATTTTTAGGGTATACAGGTATTGGGTCACAGATGTGGTTTTTGAAGATTTGGTGAAAACATATTGAGCCGTTCAAAGGTTATTAAATTTAAAAATGTCCCATTATTTTCAATGGAAAACGTTAGATTTGAGCCTCGAAACAGAATTCTGTGTCACAAATGGGCAATCCTGTGTCACAAAAGAGTAATCCTTTTTTACAAAGGGGGAATATCTTGTTTTGTGCTTTTGCACTTTAATAACGTTGCAACCGTTCAACTGATTTGCATGAAATTTTGCATTCACCATCAGAGACTGAAAATCTCATGATGTGCAAAGTATATTATGGTTGGATGTGTGGGTACAGAGATATGGAGTGTTATTATAGGGACACAGTCATGCCATATATTTAGGGTTCAACCTTCACTTCTATGTTAAACTTGAAATTTTGCACTTTAATAACTTTGCAACCATTTAACTGATTTGCATACAATTTTGCATGCTCCATCAGGGACCAGATATCTCTTGATATGCCAAGTTTCTTTCTGTTCAGATGTGTGGGTGAAGAGGTAGAGAGTGTTAATATAGGGGCGATGTGCTATAGTTAGGGTTTAGCCTTCACTTCTATGTTAAACTTTAAATTTTGCACTTTAATAATTTCACAACCATTAAACCGATTTGCAAGAAATGTTGCATGCACCATCAGGGAACAAAGAGCTCTTGATGTGCCAAGTTTCATTCCAGATGGTTTTGTGTGTGAAGATACAGTGTGTCAACAAATGTGAAAATGACTGCTTTTTTGTAAAATTCTTTGTCACACTACTGTGCAAAGAAGGCTTGGGATTTTGGGCTGAAAGTTTTAGGGTAGAAAGGTCTTGAGTTACAGATGTGCCTTTTGAATATTGGGTGGACAAATATTTATACATTCAAAAGTAATCAGATTTTAAAATTTGCCATTATTTTCAGTGAGAAAAGTTAGGTGTGAGCCTCAAAACAGGATTCTGTGTCACAAATGGGAAATCCGGTGTCACAAATGAGTAATCATTTGTAACACATGAGGAATCTTTTTTTGTACTTTTTGCACTTTAATAACTTCACAACCATTCAATCGATTTGTATGAAATGTTGCATGCGTCATGAGGAACCAAAGGTCTATTGATGTGCCAAGGTTTATTCTGGTTCTATATGTGGGTGCAGAGATATGGAGGGTTATTACAGGGGAATGGTCATGCCTCTATAGTTAGGGGTCAACCTTCACTTCTATGTTAAACTCGAAATTTTGCACTTTAATATCTTCATAACCATTCAACTAATTTGCATAAACATTTGTACGAACCATCAGGGGTTGCAGAACTCAAGATGTGCCAAGTTTTATTCTAGTCAGATGTATGGGTGCAGAGATACAGATTGTAATCTTGTTTTTTCTTAGCAAGGGAAACAAAGAAAAAACTGAAAAAAATTATGTTTTTTGAAGTAACCAACACGTGTTTTGCAAATCAGGATGCATTCTATCAGATTCTGGTGTTAATCTGTTCATAAATCACCTGTAAATGTGTTTTTTTTAAATGCCAAAATCCTTATTCGTAAATTTGCAAAAAAATAATTATAAAACAGAATCCTGTTTTGCAGTTTGTAAAAAAGGAATTTTCTTTTTTTTTTTTTGTAAATTGTGAAAAAAGAAGGAGAAACAGGGTCAGAATAGGGAAGGGGAAGAGGAGAGCGGGGACGACAGGGAATAGTTTTCTTTCTTTCAGGTTTAAAAAAAAGACATCTTGGGATGGTTTTCCTTTCACAGGAACTGAGGAAATGAATAAAACTATTTCAGGACACTGGGGTTGGGTTCCCCAGAGTCTCACACTGCTCGTTGGGGGGCATGTAAATGCCGACATGAGGAATGGATCACCCAGTGTCACCACTATTTGTAAAACAAGGGGCTGTGGGGGGGCATCTGACATTGGGGGTGGGCATCCCAGAGTTGGATATACTAATAAAAATAAATAAATAAATAAATTAATTAATTAATAAATACACTGCTGGGCCCCTGGTGTGCAGATGGTAGTTTATTCTGGCACAGCACAGTAAGGATGGTGGGGCTATAATGAGAGTAGCCCCATCTCTGACATATGAGTCACAGCAGAGCGGGGGTTGCTGTACGACACAGCTGTCATTTGTTAATAAATAACAGCTATGTCATATAATGTAACTGGCTGCTGTTGCAAATATTCCGCTATCTGTAGAATGTTGATTTTTATAACTGCTCATGCTCACAAATTTAAATTTTTTCTTAAATAATTTAAAAACCACTACACAGTTGGACCTATAAACAACAAAAGCACATACCTTGGACAAATCTCTATTAAATCTGAAAGTTTCAGGTTTCATAACCTCATATTTTATTAGTTATCTGGTGACAAAAAAGTCTTAAGATTTTAAAAACCGGTGAGTTTTATGTTTTTTTATTCACCCTTGTAACTCTGCCACCACTGCACTGAATCTGCTTGAAACTTTCAGGATCAAGAGAACCTTGAACAAAGGCTGTGCTTTCCAAATTGCATGTAAATCGTTTAAAGGGGGGAAGTTATTCAGGTGCAAATATATCAGATTTACATGACAGTGCTTACTCAATCCTAATATATAGGCACTACGGTGCCTGTATAATAGATAGATAATTAGAACGATATCAAAAAAAATGGCAGCAAAAATCTTTTTGCCAATTGATTTGTGGATTCTACGGATGCATGATACATCCTTGACTTAAGCCTTTAGCTGGTGGACTAGAATGGTTGTGATTAGTACAGAGCTTCAAAGTCAGAAATCCTCAAATGAGTGAGAGCTCCCGATTCTGATCACCAAAATCAGGGAAATTTACACAGGGCCCCTAATATATATGCCTAACCCAACTTGAGGTGCTAGAAATGCATTTGTAGAGTCATTCAAAGACAGGGCCCCGATTTTCAAAGGGTGACATAGGGCTTGCATTAAGCCCTACATCAGACCCTTTTTTTGATGCAGCTGCGCCAAATACCTTTGCTGTAACTGCACCCGATTTGGCATGTCAGGCAGAGTTGTGACACTTTGCCTGATTTATGGAATCTTGCACCAAATATCTGGTACAAGCTCCATAAAAAGGGTACCCTGCTTTTCCACAAGCCAGGCCAGCAAAAAGTTGGTCAAACTTGCAGTAATAGGAGCATGGGAGAGAAGATCTTTATAAGAGGCTGGGAGAATGCCACAAGCCCCATACATCACATGTTTTATACCCAGGCTTGTGTCATTCTTGGCTTTTTGAAAATCAAGCCCCAGTAGGAACAGTCTGTTTACTGTTGATGAGTTTAAGCACGTGGACTGGTGTCATAAAACAGGGGATGTCAAAACAGGGCAAAATCAGGAAAATTCCCTTAAAATAGGGAGACTTGGAAGTTATGTCAGCAGACTACTGAGATATGAGGGCCACATCCTGTTCATGCATTTGTAGAGAAATGCAGTCCATTTGTGTCCCTTTCTTCAATCTGTTGAAAGTCGGCCCAGCTGATTGTACAGTGTGCAATGGCGTGTAAGCCTATGACAACCAAGTGCAAATCTACACATACTGTACTGTTAATGGTTGTTGACATTTTTCATAATGCTGCAGGGCTTGGGGCTATGTAAATTACACTTGTGTATTCAAGGGGTGGCAGAAGGATTTGATTAAGGAGCAGCTGCCAAGTGCTAAGGTTAAGGCAGCTTCTTTTTTCAATAGTGCAATCCATGTTTTTGATTGGAGCTCCTGACTGTTTTTGTAATGTGTTCATTATAGGAAATGTACGGGTCCAGCTAGAGACATACAGTATATATTTCGGCTTGTGTACATTATCAATGTGGGGGGGGGGGTGTTCAATGAAAGTTGAAATTTGCAGTATGTTTGAATAGTGAATGCTGAAATTTGACTAAGAAGCATGTGACCTTGGTTTTAGAGCTATTGAGGAAAAGATCACAAGTGGTCATCCACTTCTGGGCACTGTTGAATAAGTACAATTGAGATAATTGATGATTTTGACTTTTTACATAACTGTATCATCAGCATTGTGAGGTATATTAGAGCTTGTATTGGTGCAGATGTGAAGAAAATCCTTTACAAACAGGTTAAATGGTAGTGGGTCCAGAAAGAAGGCTTGTGTTACTCTGAGATTGAGAGAGCAAGACTCCGATGTTACACCTTTAGCTGTAGCCTCTTGGGACCAGTCAGAGAGGCAGCTATCAAACCATGCTAGTGCACCATTAGATAGTCCTAGTAACTGTAGATTGGGCAATAAGACAATATTGTGTTAAAGGCATTTGATAGACTTATATAAACATTGCCTCCATTAGGAGGCTAGAATTAAGTGCTATTGCAATGTTTTTTGTGATCTTTAGCAGAGCTACAGTATGTTGATGAAAAGTCAAGGCATGAAACCCAATTGTTCATCTGGAGGTAGGCTGCTGTCCAGAATGTGGGTCATCAACTGGGTGTGCACTAATTTCTCTAGCAGTAGTTTGTTGGAAACTGATAATACTGAATTGGGTGATAGCTGTTGGGGTCAGATCATAGACCAGCATTGAGGACACGTGTTACTGTAGAGCGGCCTGTTTATAGATTTCTAAGCCAGAGCAGCTGTATGTAGAATCTTGCCAGGGATGATGTCATGGTAAGACAGTGGAAGAGATGTGGTTATATGCTGCGGTTTAGCAGTGGTGGTTTCTGTGCAGTGGAGGAGAACGGTAAATTCAGATTTGTAAAATGCTGATTCAAAGTGCTGTATTCATATCAGCATTAGAAGTGACCAGGTTACTATTGTATAACAGGTAAGAATATGGGGAGTGTAGCTTTTTATATGGTCCAGACTCTTGTCTCGTTGATGGTAGGAATTCAGGAGATCTGGTGTTATCCATTTGTAATGAGTGCTCCAATCCTGACTTGCTTAGGTGGTAATAGTTTGGCAAAGATCAATTTTAGCTTACTAGTGAAAAATGATCATGCAATCTCTACATTAAGGACCAGTTCAAGGCATTCCCAGTTGATCCTATTAAGTGCCTGATAAAAATTGTTCAGGTCAAGCTTGACCTGGATATAAGTAAATCTATTTAACCCACAGTGAGACAGAAGAAGCCAAGTGATGGGACATCTGTTACACAATTTTGCTGCAGGATCTGGTCTATATATATATATATATATATGTATATATATATATATATATATATATACTGTATCTATCTTAGGGGTGGCCATGCTTTGCTTTGTCACAGAGAATCTCTGGTTATTCATAGAATCAGAAACAGTTCCAGAGGCAAATATTCTGTCAGGTCAATTAAGGAGAACCCTTGTGTAGTGAGATCAGTGAATTCATATTCAAACCATCTGTGCATATTGGCTTAGCTTTTCAATGGAACATGCAAACTAAACTGCTGTATTTTCCAAACACAGGTCTGGTAAATTGATGAAAAGGTCTGCGTAATGAGACAAGTGAATTCATAACCACACCATTTGCAAATATTTGCTTAGCTTTTTTATAAGAACAGGCACATTAAACTGTGTATTGTAGAAGTACAAAGGCATTTGGATTTAGATAGAGTATGTGGGAATTTGACAGCCCATATCTGGGAACACCTTTGATGGAGAAATATCACTGTAGGACATTTTACCAGTACTTTGCATTGTCAACTGAGACACCTACCACAGGTAATATAAGAAACATAGAAACATAGAAATTGTTGGCAGATAAGGCCCACAAGGCCAATCCAATCTGCCCGTAGGCCCTATACATAGGGGTGTATCTGATTCCCTTAAATAAATAAAAATAAACATTGTATGTGGCCACTGACCCTATGTGATCAATGGCTTTTCATCACTCCCACCCCTCTCAAGCTTCCCTTGTGCTTGTCACAGGCCTAGAAACATAGAAAGATAGAAGTTGACGGCAGATAAGGACCGCAAGGTCCATCCAGTCTGCCCATTTTTTCTACCTTATGAATGTGCCATAGGCCTGTATTCTGTCAATGGCCTATCTATTCATACTCATCTTTATTGCTCCCCTTGTGCCTGTCTCATGCCTGTTTGAAGTCCTGCACTGTATTCATATCCACCACTTCCTGAGGTAGGCCGTTCCATGCATCAACCACCCTTTCTGTAAAAAAAAGAACTTCCTCACATTCCCCCCTTAATCGGCCTCCCTCTAATCTCATGCTGTGTCCTCTTGTCCTGCTATTTTTCTTATATTGAAACATGTTAGACTCTTTCACCTTGTTAATGTCCTTAAGATGTTTGAATGTTTCAATCATATCACCTCTCTCCCTCCTTTGCTCTAGGGTATACATATTGAACTCCGTTAATCTGTCCTCATATGTTTTCTGATGCAGGTCCAGCACCATTTTGGTTGCCCTTCTCTGGACTGCCTCCATTTTGTTAATGTCCTTGTGCAGATGCCTCCAGTACTCATGCAGTACTCCAGATGGGGCCTAACCAGTGTCTTGTAAAGAGGGATTATTACCTCCCTCTCATGACTTGTGATACCCCCACTAATACACCCCAACATCCCTCTAGCCTTACCTACTGCTTTAGTGGTCTGATTGGATGATTTCAGGTCATCTGTGATGATGATGCCCAAGTCTCTTTCTTCCCTTGTGATTGCAGGAACTCCCCCAACCTATAGGTGGCTTCAAGGTTTCTCTTCCCTATGTGCATGATCTTGCATTTCTTTGCTTTAAACCCCAGTTGCCACTCTTCCGAACATTTTGCCAGTTTATTCAGATCTCTTTTCATTCTGCCCACCCCATCTGGATCATCTACTCTGTTGCAGATCATAGTGTGATCTGCAAACAAACAAACCTTACCCTCCAGTCTATCTACAATGTCATGGATGATGATATTGAAGAGGACGGGCCCCAGGACTGATCCATGAGGTACCTCACTTGTGACTTGTATCTCTTCTGACTGTATACCATTTACCACCACTCTCTGTTTTCAGCCTGCCAACCAGTTTGCCACCCAATTGACAAACTTCTGACCCACTCCAAGCCTACCCAGCTTATTAATCAATCTTCTGTGTGGAACAGTATTTAAAGCTTTGCTGAAGTCAAGGTAGGCAACAGGAACTGCTCCCCATGGTCCACCACTCTGGTTACCCAGTCAAAGAAATCTATGAGATAAGTTTGACAGGATCTTCCTGTTGTAAACCCATGCTGTCTTGGATCCTGTGCTCCTGTGGATTCCAGATGTCACACTATCCTTTCTTTAAGGAGTGCCTCCATAATCTTGCCTACTACCGAGGTAAGACTGACTGGTCTGTAGTTCCCTGCCTCCTCCCTGCTACCACTCTTGTGGAGCGGGATCACATGAGCCCTTTTCCAGTCTTCTGGGACCTCTCCTGTGCTCAGAGACTCCCTAAACAGTTCTGATAATGGCTCTGCTAGTTCCACTTTTTGCTCCTTTAGTACCCTGGGATGTATGCCATCAGGTCCCATTGCCTTGTCCACCCTGAGCTTAGCGAGTTCTTGTAGGACCCTTTGTTTTGTGACGGGGCTAGTGCACACCTCCCTCCCCCCTGTGTCCATGGTGTTGAGCTGTGGGCCCCGCCCTACCTTTTCCTCGGTAAATACTGAGCAGAAGTATCTATTTAGGATAGATGCCTTTCCTTGGTCCTCCTCCTCCTCACACTCCCCTTTATCCCATTTGATCTTAACAATACCCTCTCTGAACTTTCTCCTTTCACTAATGTATCTATAGAAAGTCTTGTCACCTTCTTTTACTGTTCGTGCTAGTGTTTCTTTGGTTTGGACCTTTGACTCCATTACTGCCTTCCCTGCTTCCCTTAGGGAAGTTTGGTAAGCCTCCCTATCTTCATCCCACTGCGTTTCCTTATATTTCCTGAAGGCCAGCCTTTTGGCTCTGACCTTTTCTGTTACTGTTTTTGAGAACCAAAGTGGTTTCCTTTTTCTTTTTCTCTTGCTTTTCTCTCTAACACAATGGGATGTTGCTTCAAGTATTGTACCCTTAATGCTTGACCACTTTGCCTGTACCCCCACACCTGTATTTCTTCTTGCCAGGGCTAGCTTAACCCTGTTGGCCATCTTATCAAAGTCATCTCCTTTGATGTCCCATATGTTTGCCTTGGAATGGAATGATTTAGTTCTAGTGGCCAAATTGAACTATACCATATGATGGTCACTGGCCCCCAGGTGACCTTCTACCTGAAGATCTGTGATCCTTTTCCTGTTAGTCAGTACTACATCTAGGATAGATGGGTTGTGCTACCAGTTGTTTGAGGCCCTCCCGCTGCAGGGAATCCACCATGTGTCTAGTTCTGGCAGATGTTCCTGCTGGTATTGACCAATCTGTATCTGGCATGTTGAAGTCTCCCATTACCAGAACCTCCCCTTTAGCACTCATGTTTTGTATATCTTCTAACGGTAATTTGCCTATGTCCTCCCCCTGGTCTGGAGGCCTGTAGACAACCCCAATTCATATGGCAGTCCCATTTCCTATTTCCAGGGTGACCCACAGTTCTTCTGGCTCCTTATGTATATTCAGAATTTCTGTAGCTTTGATATTTTCATTGCCATAAAGGGCCACTCCACCCCCCCACATTTTTGAACCTTGGTCTGTTCTGAACAGTATATAGCTGAGTACTGAAGTCTCCCAAGGGTGGTTACTAGTGAACCATGTCTCACTAATGGCTACTATGTCCAGTTTAACCTCTGTCATTGTTGCCTGCAGATCTGGGATCTTGTTTCCCAGACTGCAAGCATTTGTGTATGTGATTTTCCATTGGCCAGATTTCAGTGTGTTAGCTGTTGGGAGAGGTCCCCTGTGCGCTGTATTGGCAGCTGGATCTTTTTCCTTACCTGGTGATGCAAATGAACTACAAACATGCTGAACTCCTGTTTGATCACTAGCTGGGGAAGGGGGTGTTCTTCCCATTCGACGTATCAGGTGCTGCACCCCTCTCCCCATTTGCTAGTTTAAATATTCTGCAAAGACATCAAACTTCTGCCCCAATGTGTTGACTCCCACCTTAGTCAGATGCAGTCCATCAAATTTAAAAAACTTTCGCTCCCAAAACTGTTGCCAGTTACCTACAAATTTGTGTCATTTTTCCTGGCATCAACTCTTGAGCCATGTTTAGCTCCCCTATCTCCCCTTCTCTGACCTTCCATCCATCTGCTCCCCTCTCCCAGACTAGCAGGATCTCACAGAAGGAGATGCTCGATGAAATGGATGACAGTTTGTCACCCAGCCCGGTCAGGTGCTCCTTGGTCTCCACAACTGACCAGCTGGCGAGATCGTTAGTCCTTATGTGTACCAGGACATCAATGTTTTCTCCTGCATCCTGCACAATTTTAGCAATGCAATCAGTGTCTCTCCATGCTGATGAACCTGGGAGACATCTGACCATTACCCCCAGCTGGAGGTAGGTAGCAACTCCCTGAATCATGGAGTCTCCTATGATCAGAAGTGTTCTGGATTTCCTTTTTGCTTTTTTTGTTTTGGTCCCTGTTTTGGGTGAGTTTTGTTGTGCTAGCTCCTGTGATGCAATGTTGTGCTCTGCAGTGTCTTCTGCCCCTTTGTTTGATTTTGGAGATAGAAGCAGATACCTGTTTGTAGTTTTTATATGGTTTGCAGAGGTGATACTTTCGAGAGCACTGAGTGATGGGATACCTGATTTGCACCTCTTAACTACTTGCCAACCTCCCAGACCTACTACCCTCTGCAGTAGAGGTGCTTCTGTTGGATGTTGGGGAAAAGGCAGGCGGTTCTTATAATATATTTCCTCCTGGATATGTGATTTGAGGCGTGCAATCTCTGCCCACGCTGCCTGGAACTGAGCCCTTAGATCTCCAATGATCCAGCATGCAGGACAGTATCCTAAATCCTGTATAACTGCCCTTTTGAAAAATGTCCCGCAGTACCTGCAGTTAATAATATCCATTCCAGAGAAGTTGTTGGGTTTATAACCTGGTCAGAGTAATTAGAAGGCGGAAAATGAAAGCAAAAATTTGATTTTGTGTTTTGTTTGTTTTTGTTATAACAAGTTAAATTAATTGTGCCCCTGTAAATGAGGTCACTGTGTGGATACTGCTCTGATCCTCCCTTTCCTGCTTTGCTACAGGAAATGTCACAACTGTGCTACCCTATAAAAGGAGTGTAGTGTGGGGTGGTTCAGGAAGGGGGTGTTTGGCTGGTCCCTTCCCCTGCCAAAAAGAAGAACCACAGATGAAAGAAACAAGGAGGAAAGAGCAGAAACAATCACCCAGCAACAAATGCAGTAGCCCTGAAAGCTTATCCTAATGATAGATAAAACCATAAAACCTGTAAAACACCACCTATAACAATTTCACAGAAGATATACCCTGTAAAAACCAGTTTGCTACAGAGAAAAATAAAGCAGTAACAGAAGATATAACTTACAAAAAACAATTTGACTCAGAAGATTACATCAGTAATCTGTAAGCACAAACCTGTAGGCACACCTTGTAATAATGCAGCTGAAAGCATACCCATCAACAACAATTTGAATCAGAGAAAAATAAAGCAGTAAAATGTTAGCAACAAACAGTAACAACCCATGTGAGTACAAAAGAAAATAACACACAGTAAATCTGCCTAGCCAAAAGAAGCCTTACTCTTTTTCCTTGCTCTTATAAGGTTCCTTGCTCTGTCCTTACAAGCAACCTAGAAGGAAAGAGCTCAGGTGAAGCTATGTACCTTTGCCAGTAAACCTAGTCTTTCATGCTTAAACCCCTCCACAGTGCTTGCCCCCACTATCTTTTGTGGCAGAATAATCCAAGCATTGACTACCCTGCTGCATAGAAAATATTTCCTCACATTACCTCTTAATCTACCTCCTTCCAATTTCATATTGTGTCCCCTTGTTCTAGTACTTTTTTCTACATTGGAAAAGGTCCCCCACCTGCACCTTGTTTATACCCTTGAGGTACTTGAAAGAGTTAGGCAGCTTAACTTTTGGTGCAAGCTCCTCTGGTTGGTTGATTGTACAGTGCAGCCCTCTTAAACACATATCCTTGGGACCAGCAAAAAGTATGCGTTTATCAGATCCTGTATTCTTTTAATGTCTAATGCAACTTGAAATATGTGCCAGGGGGCTGGGTAGGGAAAAGAAATGCCAGTAGCACTTAAGTGCTTCTTTGGCTGGGATAAAGTGATTAGTGGCATGCTGTGGCATTCTTTTATCTGATTCCTGTGTAATGGAAGGTGCTTTTGGGATTCATAAAGTGCTTCTGTGACATTCTTGTGGGTTCTTTGCTTTGATTTCAGTGTGAGGGAGGGTGCTTCTGTGGCTTGGGTTTGATGGTTAAAGGTTGAAGTAGTGGGTAACACCTCATTTTTATTAGAGCACCTTTACAGACAATTGCTAATTAATGAGGCAGCTGCAGGCCGTGCCAGTAAAACTGAGCTAGTTAGTCCACCAAAACTGAGGGAAAAATATGCATTTAAAAGGGATCCTTACATGTGTTTAACAGGTCTATTTAATATAGGAAGTATAGGAAAAAAATCAAGACTTGGAAATTCTATGCGTTTTTGCGGGCTATGCGTTTGTTAGGTATGCATTTAAGTGGGATGCACTGTAGTAGCATTTCAAAGGTGCAGCTGCAGTTGTCCTTGAGAACAGAAACTGGCCAACACCAACCACAGCTGCTTGCTTGTAGCTGCTGTGTAGCTGTTGAGTATAGTTAACACAACACTTAAAATTAACAAATTAATAACATGAGTTATAATAGTGAAATTGTCATGATTGGGAAATGAAGAGGTTCACACATAATAGTGTTATAATTACCGGCTCTGCCTTTTTCCCATAGGGAAACTGTGGCGTAATTTGCTGTTATAAAGGAGCGTTTATAACGGCAAACATATGCACGATTTCCCTTCCTCTGCGCACGTTCACGCAGCAGCGCTACCAGCCATGAGCACTCCTTGCTTCTGTGTTACCGAAACCAAACTGCCAGAACAACTCGGTGGTAAGTCCTCTTCTTTTCTCCCCCGTTATACCCTGCACAGAAAGACCTGAAGAAATCGGGAAAAAAAACAAAACAATTTAAAATACAAAAATCTCGGCACCGCATTAAAAGGACCGACCTTGGCATACACTGGCAGGAGACATAGACCTCTTTATTTTATATAATTGCTGAGGCAAAAAAGGCAAACCCGGCAATTACATAAAATAAAAAATGGGTGGGGGGTGTCAAACTTGATTTTTACACACACCCTCGTTGTGGGATGCTTTGCCCTCGGGGTTTATGTAGCATCCCACAACTCTGGTGTGTGTAAAATCTCATTACACACCCCGACCCATACTTTATTCTATATATAATATATGGTAGAAGGTTGTTACTACAAGAAATTCATCTTTTCCTAAGGTTGTTATACCGTCGATGTGATGTATCATTCTTGTAAATCCATCGATGGTATATCACATCAATAGTATAACAAAATGGAATTGACATGCGCAGCCATCCCCTAGGAAGCATGTGCAGTCGTGTGATGCAAACACTGTTCAAACAGGTAGCACATCAAAAGAGTAAATCTTTTATGGTGACTACAATTACAGTGATGGCAGTTCAGAGACAGTGAAAATGATGACCAGATTTTTCAGTAACTACAGTTATGGAAACATTTGCTTTCCCTCTATCCTGAGGTGCTAAGACCTTGGAGTTAGATATATAAGTAAGGTGGGTGCAGGGGTCAAAGCTCCCTACAATGGGTGGTGTGGGGACAAAGCCTCCCCCACAGAAAGCAAATGTCGCTGTAACTGGGGTCACCAAAAAATCAGGTCGCCATTTTCAATCTCGCCAAATTGCCTTCGCCTTAATTGTAGTTGCCATTAAGATTCACTCTTTTGACATGGATACATTTGAACTCTGTGAATGAACTGTCACCTCACGTAGATTGCATACTAGAAAGGCATCTGTACCTGAATGATGGCAGCAGCTACTTTTTCAAAGCCTCTGAGTGAGGAGCGTGAAGCTTTCGAAGTGTAAGTTTTTCTTTGTTTGCCCCCCCCCACGCTCATCTAGAAACTCCACTATCATTTCCTCACTTTCTCCCTGTAATGCCTGTCTGTTAATTCTTATTTTTTTATCCACTACTTGCCTCTTCAATACGTTGTTGTGTTTTTTTATTCTCTCCCCTTTTCTCACAGTTCTGAATGCCAAAGCTCCAAGCCATACTGCATTTCTCATCAATTTATCGCACAACCCAGCAAATGTTTTACAGCTTAACCAATTGGACACAACATGTCACATGATCAATGCCTACAGTCGTAACATCTGTTTGCCTTTTTGCACCGTTTGAGAGTTTACTGTTATTGGTTTGTAATAAAAATCGGTATAGTTTTTTAAGAGACTGTCTGGCATTTAAATAAATGGGTTTTTTTCGCACCGAACCAAGTAGTGTGGACGTCATCAGTGCAAGGTAAGAAAAGGACTGCTACTATTTATTGCATAAAGCAACTGGTAATTTAGCATGTGTCATCAGTTAGCCATGATGCCCATACACAATAAAAGACAATGTATGGGAATCGGTGATCAACCACACAATGCTGGAGGGGTGCTGTTGAGCCCAAACTGAGCAACAGCAGAATTTAACAGCTTTGTCATGTGTGCTCAAATCTGTCAAAATCCTGCCATTTCTTCACTTTAAATCGCATTTTGGAGCTTACCAGTGCAAAGGGTGCCCTTGACTTGCTAAGTATGGGTAATCCTAAGAAGGATAAACTACCGGTGGAGCCAATAAAAGTAAAAATATCGACAGATCTTCCAGGCCTGAAGCTGCTACACAGGCCGAGAGTGGGCCCAGCTCAATAGAGACATTGGCATCTTTGGGAACTAAACTCCAGTGCTTGATCTCATCTGTTATCATGCTGAATCAAAAAGTGGATGATTTTAATGGGAGAGTAGTGATTCTTGAGACAACAGTAGAAGGATTAAAAAGGGACATGCTAGATGTTCACAAGCAAATGGATGCCTCCACTAGTGCCACCGTGCTTATGACCAAAGAAACCCAGCACTTACGTACTAGGCTGGAATCTGTGGAAAATCAAGTCCAATCAGGTAATATTAGGATCATATGTCTCCCGGAGGGTATAGAAGGAGACCATCCTCTTATGTCTATCCAGGACTGGCTTACTATTAAACCATGCCCAGAGGATGGTGAAATTAAATAGGAGGTACAAAAATGTTACCAGATTATGCCCTGTGGCTGTCTGCAAAATTCAGATGAACCTAGGACCTTGACGTTGGTGACCTCAAGAGTAGGAGCCCATGATCAGATTCTCTGTCATGCCAGCCGTGCCAGTCCACTACATCAGGACGATTGACAAGTTTACATGTTCCCAGACATCAGTTGTGCCATGAGACAAGATCGTAAGAAATTTGACAGAGTAAGACGAATCTTGAGAGATGCTGGGTGCCCCATACAATGATTTATCCTGCCACTATGGATCACACACCAGGAAAGGTATACCTCTTCTCAGACCCTATGGAAGCAGGTAAGTGGGCTGACGACAGGGGCTGAAGCTAGGGACAGATGAACCCAGGATGGAGATTCTGACTCCAACGAATATGGGGACACATGAACTGGAGGTCATTAAGCCTTGTCTCTTGATTTGTAATTGTTACCACAGAAGCCCCTGATTACTGAGCAGGACACTTTGGCATAAAAGGGACTGGTGTCTTGGCTGTATTTACGTGTTAGCATGTTTTGTTCCTAGGCTCTAAAATGTTATTTAGAAACAACATAGAAGACTTTGACATTACATTACAATAACCTGTTCACTGAAGTAAATATATTTTGGAGACTCGATTTAAATGTCCCTACAGATTTAGAGAGGTTCATGACTAGAGCTATGTTCTATTAATGTTTATTAGTATTAACATTCTGTAAATCTGCTGCATAATTACCATGTAGGAACCCTGAATTAAACTAAGGTTGATGCAAGGCAACAATAGTCCCATCAATGTGGGATGATTTATCACTGTACAGATATTGCCGGACAATCCTTAAGTTTTCGAAAATAGCCATGCTACTCCTGGGTTCAGATACAGCAAATGTTGTGTATATCATGGTATTAATATATAAGTTTCCCCACCAATGCTCTATCTAAATATGGTAGATGCAAATAATTAACCTTTGATTAAGGGACTTAAATCCCAGAAGTGTAAATCTAAGTGGTCTGTTTGCCATGTGTGATTTTTATTGTCATGTACAATGATAAAAATAAAGTATATAAAAGAAAAAAAAACACTATGCTAGTGTTTTGTGATTCCCTTGGAAACCATAGTAAATCTCTCGAGCTGCACTCTCAAGGTTTACCTAAGTTGCCAAGGGAACTACTCAATGCTAGCATAGATGGTTAATCTCCAATGCCCACACATTATCCTCTATGTTTTCTTAGATTGTGATCCAAAATTTTCAGCACTGTATTTTCATTACCACGGCCTATGAACATTATAAGTGTCATTTATTAAATGTAGCCAAAATGTGATTTTGCATAATTACTGTGAAAACATGTTTCACAGGGAGATTTGAAAATCACACCTGCAATGGTTATGAGAGGTGGTAAATATGATTATGTTGAAAACGTGAGTTCAAAATGTAAAAGCAAATAGGGTTGTTATTAAAGGGCAACCAGAATTGTCAGAGGTTTCCAAGGGAAATGGCAGGGGTGCTGGTTTGATGAGGAAAGGGACGTGGAAGATAGCCAAGGGAAGGGGGAGGAGAAAATATTTGGGAAGAGAAGGGGAGGAGCCAGGTGAGGTCATCAGTGGACTCAGGTGATTTAAACAAGCAGGGGGCTAGGGCATTGGTGGGAGGTGGAGCAACTCATGGGGTCCTTAGAGGGTCCTAAAGGGGGATAAAAACAGCTGCACAGGAAGGGATCACCCTTCTTTTGCTGAGATTTATTTATTTATTTTTTTACCCCACCTTACTGCCCTCTCAATCCTATTCCTTCAGACTTTGGTCACTCCCTAGTGGATCCTACCCAAATAGTCAGCTCCTAGAGTGCCCATGCCAGCTCCTACCTCACTCATTCTCCTCCCAGAGTGCCTGCACAGTGGAGTCTTGCCTGTGGGTAGGAGATCCCGGGTGGACCTGTCGTCATCCAGGGTTGAGAGGGTGTTTTTCCTTTTTTCTCCCCTGTTTCTCCCTCTACCCTGAGGATGTCGGCAAGCAGGACTAATGTCCAGACAGACGGTGTACTGATGCATGTTGTTGTCAAGTGCCTCGGACATCCCCACTTCCCCCGGCTCCATAGAGCCGCCCTGTGCCCGGGTGCCAAAGCTTCCACCGGCAGCAGAGTGTCGGGCGCTCAAAGCAACTCTGGGATCCCACCCCTGGAGAAGGACAGCATCCATTGGGATGCTCAATCCTCCTCCTCCTCTCCGACCCCCGACAACCCAAGTCTGTTTCTGAACCCGGGTCGCCGGCATGGTGCGAGGTGTGGCACCCAGCGCCTCAACCCTCAGTGCCACCGAGCAGGCCTTGCTGAGATTTATTTTGAAGCAGTCTCAGCACATCTATTGGCAGTAAATCTACTAGGTTTGGAACACAGAAATAGACATCACATGATGGTCGCCTGATAAGACGCTCTTGCTTGAGGTCCTGAACCTTGCCTTTAAATTAAATCCCTTTTCCTATTCTACATTGTTCTTGCGGCTCATGATTTGATGCAGGGACTCTTCTTCACCTTTGGTGTCTTGTGGCTGGTGTCTTGTTTGCGGCAATGAAGGCAAAAATTTAAAATCTCCTGCCCTGGCACACCCCACCTCCCACACTAGAGTGACTGAAATCATCCAAGTGGGTGAAACCGAAGGATGCCAGTGTGCTGCAAACTACTACCCCCCCAGGCTGCACTAACAGAAGGAAAGTTCATAGAGGAGATGTCACCACACAAGGAATCCCTCTCTTTCCTAACTTCGGAGCAATAGTGTGTGAGAGCCTCCATAGATAATTTGGCTCATAGGACTGAAGATAACAAGGCCCACATATCATCCCTGGATGATCTGAGAGCCTGTCTTGATCCTGAAGTGGCGATGTTGCAACAAAAATTAAAGTGCATGGAGAATTGCCTGGAAGATTTGGAGGGGCAATCATGTCGCAACAACCTGGTCATTCTGGGGCTAGCAGAGGGAGAAGAGGGGACTCAAGCCCTAGCCTTTGTGCAGAGGCTTGCGAACATCTGGTGGGCTCATCTTCCAATGGCCCCACATATATAGTTGAGTGGTCACATAGGTCTCTGTGCCACACTCCACCACCAGGCTCACTGCCTTGACCTCTCCTGTTCAAGCTATTAAATTTCCTTTACAAGAAGCACATTTTGAACAAGATCCATGACCTCAAAGAAGTTTCTTAAGAAGAGAAGTGGCTTCATATTGTGCAGGATATGCCCTACACGGTGCGTCAGAAATGCACAGCCTTTCATCCATTGGTCAGCAAATTGCTAACAGTGGGGATCCAATTCCGTATGCGCTATCCCTCAACTCTACAGGTTCAACATGAGGGGGCTTGGAAAAGCTTTGAGTCACCAGAGGATACAGCTGTGGATCTTAAAAAGCTGTACCCTGAACTGTTCAAGTGACAGGGCCAGCATCGACGATTCCTGATAAGATTTATCTGGTTACTGCATCATGAATGGGCTTTTTGGTTTCTTATGCTGAGGTACCAGATGTTTACTCCAATTCTACAAGAGCACCCTCTTTCATGTTCATGATGCATTGGTGGGACTGCACCGTTTTATCCTTTGTGACCTGAAGGGTGCATTGACTATTTATTTTCTCCTCGTTATATGGAGCCCTTTAGACTGGACTATTCTGCAGTCTCCTCTGTGGAAAATGCCTCTGTTCGCTAGCCTGCACTCTTCCTCATGATTCATCCATTGGGGCTGGGAGCCATGTGGCTGCTGACTTGTATTTTTTTTTTTAGTTTTTGTTGACTGGGTAAGTGCACTAGACACATTCTGCCTATTTTCAGGCACGACCCAGGAGAGGGGGATACAGATGAATGCCAACTGACTTTGAACCAGATTAAGCTGTTGGTGGTATTTTAGTGAAAGGGGGGAAATTTGGCCAGGGCACCAGAGAAACTCCCCTACTCACCTGTAGGGGAACCTCTGTCATCCTGGTCCTAGACCAAGATGGCTGCTATGGAGGAGCTGGAGGAGCTGATGGATGCAGCAAAGGCTGAGGAACAGGTCGCACCCCCTGCCTCTCACTATTCTGAGACCACAATGCCTAAGAAAAAACTACAGAGAGAATCTTCTACCAGGGGAAATGATTCTGAAAGCCAACCTACACCTGTTCAACCTTTAAGTACTACATCACAGGTAAGCCAACCTAATGTTGTTGAAGACATATGCACTGATTCCTTATCTGTTGAGAGTCTAGAACATCTACTACAGCATGAGACAGATCATTATAAACATCATAGACAATTGTTAAAAAAGCTTTGGAAATAGCTCAAACTAAAGCTCCAACAGCGATATCCCACAAGTTGTGCAGCAAAATGAAGTGTGACTTCAGACAGAGAATGATTCAAATGTTGCAGACCCAGTGCAAAATGTCTCTTTTTCTCCTCACTCTGAAGTCAGGGCTTCCACCTCAAAGGATTGCCGCAATGTATTGAAAGCAGTTGATAGTGTAGAGGGAGTGCTGGGAATGGCAAAATCGGACCCTGAGTCCAGCCTAAGACGCTCCCCTGAAGACACTTCTGATGCACAAACCTGGTCAGTGGATAACGTGCTAGGGAAAGCCGGTTGGATCTGTGATAAACAGGGAAATGGATCTCAGGACTGACTCCTATTGTAATTTCACCTGCACATCAGTGCGAGATAGATTTTCCAGACTTGCCCCCTGCTGCTCCTGTGATCAAACAGGTATAGGGAGAATAACCAGCCTGTGGAGATACTTTTCCACTACACTTGCCTATCGAATTGCGGTTGACAGGAAATCCAATATTAAACTTTGAACAGCCAGATTGTAATACTGTAACTTCAAAAGAGTTAAAACAATCATCAATACCAGCTGCAATGGAGGGGCCCCCAGAAACATCTTTGAATTTACTGCATAGATCTACACAAAGACCGTATGCTTCTTTATTTCATCAGCCAATCTATCCAGCAAAATGGCATAACGTCGTAAGACTTTTGTACAAAGTGGGCATGGACACAATACCTGATAGAGTGTTTGTTGCAAAAAATTTCTTAAAGAGTATATGAAATTCTTTGCTAATGAGGTTTATTCACTTCTTCATGTCTCTGGTGAGACTACATTTGATGTAAGTTTTAAACTAAATACTGGTTTGCAAAGGTTTTGGGCACAGCACAACGTATTGAAACAGACCACTCGGTGGACACCTTTTGAAGCTGTCCCCCTAACTAGGTCTGCATATAAAAATATCATTGTCTTATTCAGGAATGAGGGGGTAAGCGTTACAGACTTAACCTACTGATTAAAGCAACGATGTTCAGTTTTTGGTTCCCCTGAAGTGATTTTTGAATCAGAGCACATATGGACAGGAGGGTGGAAGGTAAAAGTTATGCCACATTCCACGGACACAGGGCTAAGTCATCTTCTGAATAGTTTTTTTTCTAGGCAGGGATAGGGGAGTGCTTTTTTATGCAGGTCATCCAAAAGCCTGCTACAAGTGCTGCTCCACTGCTCACCTTAGCAGTGTATGTGACCAAGTAAAATGTACTTTATCTTAGGAATTAGGCCATGCAAGTGGGAACTGTTTGAATGAATCCAAATGTAATTTGTGTGGCTCAACAGGACATACCTACCAAAGTTGTATGAGGGCCACCCACAACCAAGCAGATTGCTCAGATGATGTTAAGCAGAGACTGATGGTTGCCATAGTACAAAGAGAGTCTTTTCCTCATCCTCCAAGACAGGTTATGGCCCCTAGGGTACCTCCCTCAACTTCTGAGGCAGGTCTCTCAGGCTCACAAATGGTAAAAGAGACACACCCCACTGCAAAGCAAATTGAGATAACTAGTGTTCCTCCCATGGAAGGAATAGAGTTGCACAGCAGGAGGTCTGTATATATGCACCCCCATGTACAGAAAAGGTCAACTAAAAGAAACCAAGCTACTGAATGGCCTGCCCCCAAGATATCTAAAACTTCAGAATTACTCCTGCATAACAGGTATGAGGCATTTCAGACAGCTTCGGAATTCTCGGATGCAGACTCAGAAGGTTCCTCTTTGTGGTCTTCACAGGTAGACCCTCAATCTGAACCTGAGGAGCCACAACAGAAACCAAAAGAACAGCAACACAGATTTAAGAGAACAAGGAACAACCCCCCTTAAGAACTTTCCCTCTAAGAAAGAACAGCACACTTTTCTTAGGATGGTATCCACACCACTGTTTATTGGGTCCCTTAATGTTAACAGCATCAAAAGTAGTAAAAAGAAACAAATAGCCTTATCATTTTTTTTGGCTAGCCCTTTAAATGTTCTATTTTTACAAGACGCTAGGCTTCACACAGGTAACACTACACAATTATGGCATGTAGGACCATCATATTGGTCCATAGGCACAGATACTTGCTCAGGGGTGGGAATTCTATTTAGATCTAATATACTGGCCCAAGTAATAAAATTGGTGGATTTAATACCAGGCAGGGCCTTTGTCTTAGACACAAAAATTTCTAATTCTTACTATAGGTTTATTAATATTTACGCTCCTTAAACCAAAGCAGAAAGGATTACATTGTTTAAAACTGTACAACCATACCTATTTTCATCTCAGGCAGTGATTCTTGGCGGAGATTTCAATTGTGGCCTATACAAGAGGGATAGGGGACAGCACACTACAACAAATAAAATCTATTGTGGCATGGCTACTTTGAAATCTATAATTTCTACATCTCACTTGAAAGATGCTTATTGATCAGTACATCAGGTAGCTCATCCAACATTTCAAAAAGGCCATTTAGCAACAAGAATTTATTTTTTTTTTCATTTCTAAATCTTTAAACATTTCATCTATTCATGTAGCAGAAGTTGAATTTTCGGACCATAAGCTGTTAAAATTGCATTTGGGTTTTCCATCACAGTTCCTCCAGGGCCCTGGTACCTGGAAATTCAACTTCTCTCTTTTATCAACAGAATGAATAGCTCAGAATATTCAGTATTTTATCAGTCATAAGAAATCAGTTTTGGAAATGTTTGACAATCCTGCCCTCTGGTGGGAGGATGTTAAAATTGACTTAAGGCAGTTACTGAAACAAGAAAGTAAAATAAGTAGGGATACTGCTTACTTACTTACTTTATTTAAAGCAGAGACAGCAACTGCAAAAATTACAGTCACTAGCCAGAACTACTACTCATGATTTCAGTGCACAAATTAGGACATTAAAACAAGACATACAGACCTTCCATTTAAGGCAATAGGAAAGTCTGCACAACCAACAAAACTTTGGTGTACAAGGGAAGGTGGCAGTTATTTGCCCCTTCCTAAAGTGGAAATATAGAATAAAGCATAAGCAAATAGATTCTTTAATGGATCATGATAGGCATATTTTTTTAGACAAAAGTAATATTTTAAAAATAGTATCACGGCATACTAAATCTCTTTTTCCCAGGGGGGGATCTTCACAGCAGCAGATCTCAGACTTTTTAACAGCAGCTCAGATCCCTGTTTGTCCGTCCTTTCTATTGATTGACTTAACAAAGGCTATATCAGTTATCAGAGTTGAAAAAGCTATCCAATCATTGCAAGACAATAAAGCTCCAGAAATAGATGGCTTAACCCCAGAACTATATAGAGTACTGGGTCCTTTAAAGTCAAAGGAACTAGCCTTAGTCTTTACACACATGCTACAACAGGATTCTATTCCACTAGCTATGACAAGGGGTCTTTTAATATTCCTATATAAAAAGGTGAAATAACTGACATTTCAAATTGGGAGGCCAATTAGCCTCCTCTACACTGATTTCAAACTTATTTCAAAAATACTGCACACTAGATTATTACAGGCAGCCCTTTATCTCACTTCACCTAAACAAACATGCTCCATTCCTGACAGGAGAATGAGTGATCATTTACTTCTCTTAAGGGAATTACTAGAAAGGGATAATAATAGGTGATTAGTAGGTTTTCTTCTCTCCTTAGACCAGAAACAAGCTTTTGACACCGTAGAACATCAATATTTGTGGGACACCCTAGCCTATTACAGTATTCCAGATTCCTTTATATGATGGATTATTACCTTATACAAATATACTACAGTAACCCCACAAATTATTGGGAGGTTGGGACCAATGATTCCTGTAAAAAGAGGTGTGAGGTGAGGCTGCCCCCTTAGTCATATATGACATGTTTTTAGCATTGACCCTCTGTTAAGAAACCTTAACTCTAACCCAGGTTTAGCACATATACATACAGATACCTATTCAGTTCCACATGTTGCTCAGGCATATGCAGATGACATTACCATACTAGTACAAGATGCATGTTCCATAACTCAGGTAATAAATACATGTCAGGTGTTTGGGACTATATCAGGTACTTTTCTAAATCTAAGGAAATGTACTGGAAGACAACTGGGAAACCCATTTTCCCCCTTATGGATGTAGCAGGCATAATCTTTACAAGAGACCCCATCATGATATTAGGGGTATTATTTGGTTCAGAGGATTTAGAGATTTTTAATTGCCAACCACAACTCCGACCAAGCTCAAAAAATGGTAAAAAATTGAAATACTTGGCAAATGAGCAAAACAAAAAGAGTGTACTTAGTAAAAACATATCTTTTACCTATTTTCTTGCAAATTAGTTGTCTCCCCCCCAAAATTCTTGAAGTCACATTATATAGCATTTTGCTTTCAGGCTATATAGGGAGCCGACTCATCCGCCTACAACAGAATATTTTATATTTCCCTAAGCATCAAGGAGGGTAAGGGATGGCAAATCCCATTGTTATGTTTAATGTCATATATATATATATATATATATATATATTAACAAATTTGAGACCCTTATTATCCCAGGTTAGACAGCCATGGATACCTTTATATAAACTTTCTTGCAATCCATGGTTCCCTCAGTGGTCAGTTGACTCCCTAAGACAAGTTAAAAAATCTAATGTATGTCCTTAGTATTTAAGGGATATTTTTGTCAAACTTAAAAGTTGGCAATTAACTTCCAGAATGACTAATAGTCAACATAGAACATTTTTATATAAACAGATCATACATGATAAGTTTAGAGAACAGGTTTCTTTTTCCAGCTGCCCAGTACATATAATCCTGGTGATGCTTGACTTTTTTAAATAATTCCAGAATACCAGAGATAATGTGGGCTGTTCACTAGTTGTGCTAACAGACAGGATATGTTCTAGAACTCAATGTTCCTTACAGTTGGAGTCCATGTCTCACTTATTCTTTACCTGTCCCTACATTTCAACCGTTTGGTCTCTTGTAGCTCAAAAATGGAATATACCCAACCTAAACCATCTTACATTAGAAATGTTACTACATGGGAATTTTGATGTAACCCGGAAAAGATGGGATATGTCTACTTTGCAAGTTATTCTTACTGTGGTAAAATGGTACACATGGAATTCTCGTTGTTGGTTTACTATACAACAGAAAACCATGAACCTTATGGAATTATTGGAAAAGATTGTATGGGACATGAAATTGTTATATAGGAAAGAGGACAAAGACAGATCCCATAACTGGGTGTTTCAAGTCTGGAGGAATCTTCCTTGGGTTACTGACTCAGATACATCAATTACCTGAAGTGCTATACTACTCAAGGTGTCCTCTGTATTTGCTTTCTGTACAAACATATGTTTTGATTGATGTATTATGATATTTGTCTGGCTGGTGTTTCCTTTCTTTAACATTGCATTTCATGTGTGTGTGATATTTCTTAATAAAAACTAAATGCCCATACTCTTGGGTAGGGGGAGCTGCTGCACCCATGGCTGAGGAACCTTTGCAGCATCATTTGGCTGGTGTACCTGTAGGGAGGCAGATCTCCCTCCCTACAGGTCCAGCAGAGGAGATTACTAACACTTCATTGTCTGGACCAGGCAGGTTTTAGAAGCTGAAAAAATGAAAGACAGCTTACAAATGTGGCAAAAAGTAACGAACGCCAGTGGTTGCAAGAGCTGGTGAAAAGAAATCGAGGAATGGTTGAATCGGTGTTACAAACAGTGGAGTCTGATATGGAAATGGAGATGGTGCAAGATGAGGCTGCTGACCGTGTCAGAATGATAGAAAACTGTGAAAGAAACAGCAATGAGCCTCAGGAGAAAATGCAGAAAGTACCCATTTTGACAAGGCTGGATAGCCTACCTGACAGTTCTAATGATGATGCACCAGCATCAAAAGGTGTGAGAACAGCTGGTGAAATGGAGACTGACAGAACACTGACACTCCCTGTAGAGCAAGGAGTCAATTTACAACAAGAGAAAAGACCAGACGTAAGTCAACAAAAGGGTAATTTAATATATACTGATGACATTTTAAATGCTGGCCAAAAACTGGGGCTAAGGAAAGGGAGAGAAGGTTTAAATTCATAAAGTGTTATACCAGGCATAAAAATGCCAGTGGCGCTTGAAACATCTCTTAAAGAGGCGGTCTGGAAAAGATCAGTTATAGGAGGATCACGTGATGCAGAGTGCTGAGTAGCAGCTCCCTCAAGAAGCTCCTGCCTCCTGTTTATTATTTTATCTCATTTTGGCAGTCTAACTCACTGTTTTCTCTTGGTTTCAAGATTTTATCATTGTGTAATAGCTGTGGCACTCTGGTTTCGTTATATCTAGGACGGATGGAGGCTTACATGAAGAAAGTCCCACAGAAGCATACCCCTCCAGCAACTCCTGAGAAGGCCCCTAAGAAATCCAGGGCCTCGGGTGGTTCTGGGCCTGATCCTCCGAGCCAAAGTGGTGATCAGGAGCCTTTAACGCTTTCCAGATTTCTTGAGGAGTTTAAACCCTTTTGAGAAGAAATGAAAGATATGGCAATGGATTTGAAATCGCGATCTAGAAAGCTGGATGAACTCTCGCTGTCTGTGTCTGATAATACAGCCGAATTGCTTCTATTGAGAAAAGAATTAGTACTCTCAACCCTGATTTGGTTTTGATGCACCAGAAATTGTCTCGTTTTGAAGCTAAGCTCGAGGACCTAGAGGGTGGGAGACGAAGAAATAATGTAGTGATCCTCGGTTTACCGGAAGAGAGGAAGGCCAATATATTGTGGCATTCATTCAGAAGCTGGTTGAGCGGATGGCTGGCCCTTCTCCATTTGGCCCCGGCTACATTATAGAGCGTGCCCACAGGGCTTTACAGCCTAAACCATCCCCTGAGGAGACCCCTCCGCCCTATTGTGTGCCGATTCTTGAATTACTTGGAGAGGCAGCATTTCCTACAAAAAGTGCAAGCTTTGCAAGAGGTTCGCTGGGAACATATAAAGCTGAGAATCACACAAGATCTACTCATCTCGGTTTGCTTGAAATGCAAAGTGTTCCACCCTATTGTTTCTAAGCTAATTGCTGCAGGCTTGAAGTTTAGGATGGGTTATCCGGCCAGACTACAGATTTCAACTAATGGATCCTGGAAAAGCTACGAAGACCCTGAAGAGGCATTGAGGAGCCTTAAATCCATGTTGCCAGATCTCTTTAAGGACTCTTGAATGGTTGTTGTGCAGTATGGAATACTACACGGAGTCAAGAGTTTGAACTTTCATTTTTTCCCTTAGTGAAATCTTCCAAATGTGAAGACTTGGGAAATTGCATCTACCGCTTTGGACTGGGGGGAACATTGCTGACCGCCTCGACTTTTCTTTTCTTTCTGTTTCATAATGGGCCCATGATGGTCTGAAGCAGTGGACACTTGGGTTTGGGGCCTTCTCGGGGGGATCTGTGTGCCAAGTTTTGGCAGCTATTTTTGTTGGGGGCTGAAAGAGCCTATTTTGATTGGCTGAGGGCTAGTTTCTCATTTTTCCTTGTTTGGATTGGTGATGGGATGGTCCTGGGCTTCTCCATTCCTGATTTTTCATTTAGTCGGGTCAGGGAATTGGCCACTAGAGGGCGTTCCAACCTTTGGGGACTTGAGAGGAAGCACTACTCGAGGAGGGTTTAGCAGTGTTTTACTATTTAATTGGTACGCAGTACTCTCAATTTTGTAGGGAGAACCTGTGCATCGGATATAGTCTTGTTGTGGGTAGTGGCAGTTGCTATGCCTTCCCTTCTGGTGGAGTGATCCCAGCTTTTCCCATCTCAATTCCTGCTCTCAATACGAGCTGGGGTATTTTCCCTTTAGGGGTTTCGGGTCTGGCTCTGGTTACAGGTGGCTTATCCTGTGCTCCTTGTCTCAATCCGGGTTATCATGAACACCTGGGTGGTGAAGTGGTCTCCCTATGGTCCCTCTATAACAAATTCTCTTATGTCCATGCTCTGGTTCGATTGAGGTGTAGGCCCAGGACCATTCTCTTTCATTTGGAGTATAACTGGCAGTGTTTGGTTTCTGCAGACTGTGATTTGTGTGCAACAGCACTAGCTGTCTGGGTTCATTATCAGGGGGTGGGAATAGAGGGATTAGAACCAGTACTGTGCTGAACATTGCTTGTGACAGTTTGGTGGGGGGAGTGTGGGTGGGGTTTGGGGCATGGCTCGAGGTTGGGGGGATAGAGGGAATGGGTAGTTTCTATTTTTGGGGGGGCTAGGGAGGAGGGTGGGCATTACTGCAGTAACCCTGGGGATATACATCTCATGTGCTGAGAGTAATTATTTTAGTTCAATCATTTTTCCCAGATGGTTAATGAGCTAACATTTGCGTCTTGGAATGTTAAGGGGATCAGAAAGCAACATAAACAATATCAGGTTCTCAAACATTTAAGTTTGTTTAATTCACAGATAACCTTTCTGCAAGAAACCCATTTATTAGAAGCAGAAGCTTTGCAATTAAGGAGGCAAAAGGTGGGATCAATTTATAGTGCCCAGGGCACCACAAATAGTTGCGGGGTCATGCTCATGATTAACAGGAGTATTCCATTTGTTTCCACACAAGTGATTAATGATACCGAAGGTAGGTTTATCCTGGTTAAAGGTACCCTTTGGTCCGTCCCAATATTATTGGGCTGTGTTTATGGACCTAATCTGGATGACCCTGGATTTTTTATGAGGCGTATATCTATCATTCTCCCAATGCTTCCCATTCAAATTATTTTAGGGGGAGATTTCAATCAAGTACTTGATCCTTACTTAGACAGACTGGGCAGTGGCCTGGGTGGAGCTACCCCAGGACAGAAGGCATTTAGGGATTTATTAGATCAATGTGGGCACTGCGATGTCTGGCGTGTTTTACATCCGGATTCTAGGGAGTTTACCTTTAGGTCTATGGCACATGGCTCGCAGTCCCGCATTGACTATTTACTCATTTCTCAATGCTTCCTGTCCGGGGTGAAGTTCTGCTCAATTCAACCCGGCCTACTCTCCGATCACTCACTAGTAGTATGCAATTTGGTACTGCTCAATTCATCTAATAGGGAAACTAGATGGAAACTCAATGACCAGCTCCTCAAAGATGTAAAATGTTGCAAACATATAAGGGAACAAATAGAATCTTTTTTTCATTAAACCCTTTAGATAGTGCAAATCCTGATATCTTATGGGGGGCCTTCAAAGCTTTCATGAGAGGGATACTTATTAGCAGGGTGGCTGGTAGGAAAAGAGCGCAGGAGAAGGAACTAAAATCCTTATTAACCCAAATCAGATCTCTGGAAGTTAATTTTCCGGCCAATCCTCCAGATGAGGATACTCGGAAACTCTTGAAGTTAAAGGATAAATACTTGGGGTTACTTCAAGAGAAAGCAGAGCTAGCCATTATTCGGACCAGGGCTAATTACACTGATCAGGGGCAGAAAGCGAGACTTTACTGGCACTGCGTATTAAACAACAGGAATCAATGAGATTTATCCCGCCCATCAGGTCAGTGGCTGATGGATCCCTTAAGGTGTCTCCCACTGAGACAGCACAAGAATTTGCTGCTTATTATTCTAAATTGTATAGCGACATGGAGCACCCCTCCCCGTCCTGAAGACATAGAGGGTTATCTAAGGGACTCCCATTTGCCCCCTCTCTCTGGCCAGTCTTGTGACGCCCTAGTTGTCCCTATTTCCGAGGAGGAAATTGCTAAGGTTATTAGTGAGCTGCCTGCTGACAAGGTCCCTGGCCCAGATGGATTTTCTGCTTTATTTTACAAGGTCTTTAGAGACCTCCTCTTACCAATACTTGGTCACTTATTTCAGCAAATCCTATCTGGGGTGGAGACAGATCCATATCTCTATGAGGCCCTGATTGTCTTGCTTCCTAAACCTGATAAAGATCTTGAACTGGTTCAAAGTTGCAGACCTATCTCGCTTTTAAACCAGGATATTAAGATTCACTCTAAAATTCTGGCTAATAGGTTGGCAGTGGTTCTTCCTGGGTTAATAGGTACAAACCAGGTTGGATTTATGAAAGGGCGCTCATCTGCCAATCATTTCCGCACCTTGTCACATGTCTTCTCGGCTACCAGGGATACGGAGTTCCCTGCGGGCTTGGTCTCCCTGGATGCCGAGAAGGCATTCGACTGTGTGAACTGGAACTTTTTGTTCTGCACTTTGGAGGCCTTCCATTTCCCCTCTCAGTTTATCTCCTGGGTTGCCGCCCTTTATAAAAATCCCTCAGCAAGAATTTCCGTGAATGGGGCCTTTTCCCATTCTTTCTCGCTTCACTCGGGTACTAGAAAGGGGTGCCCCCTTTCCCCTCTATTATTTAACTTATGTCTGGAACCTCTTATTCAAAATATTCTCAATAATGATTCCATACAAGGGGTGAGAATTGGGCAGCACGAAGTCAAAGTCACTGCATATGCAGATGACCTGTTAATACATCTGTCCCACCCGGTATCCTCCATCCTGGCCTTACTAAGGGAAGTAGTAAGGTTTAGTGCTCTGTCCAACTACAAATTGAATGCCAGTAAGTCCCTATTTTTCCCATTAAACCACAACATTTTCAAAACGGACATTAGCCCTTTTGGGCTATGTTGGACACCCAGGTCATTCAAATATCTGGGTATCAAACTTTCATGTAACCCCCTAACATGGTTGAAGGAAAATTTAGATTCACTATTGCTGGGGATTACGCATGACCTCGCGAGGTGGTCTAAACTCCCTATTTCTCTGTGGGGCCGGATTCACATAATTAAGATGAATATATTTCCTAGGATTTTCTACCCGTTGTCCCTTCTCAATGCTTTTATTCCTTTACTCTGGTTCAAAAAGGTACATGGTGCTTTCACTAGGTTCATCTGGGCTGACAGGTATCCCCATTTGGCTTATCATAAGCTGGCAGCCCCAAAACTGGAGGGGGGGGCTGCGAATCCCCCATCTGGCTATATATCACTGGGATAGTCATCTTGCAAAATGCTCGTGGTGGCTATCGCCCGGCCCAGAAGAAATGCAACCTATCTAGCTCAAAATAGAATTGGATGCAATTAATGACAAAAATCTGGATCTTCTTGCATTATTTTTTCTTAGGTTATCCCAAGTAAGTGTGGCCGTACAGTGTTCCACGATAAGGACCTCCTTAAAGGTCTACTCACAGATATGCTCCTTTTTGCATTATTCCCCCCCATCTGGACCTGGCCCAGTCTATCTGGAACTCTCCATCATTTACTATTAACAAGAGTCAAATTTTACATCCTTGGTTGCCTCAACTGGGAGAGGGGAAGCTCTTGGACTTTACTGATGGTGGGGGGGCATTGGTTATCAGTGGAGAAGATGGTTAGGAAATTTTTCATCCAGCCTTCTTCCTATTATAAAGTCCTGCAATTGAAACACTTACTTGTAATTCCCTTGGGTAGCACCCCTCCTTCTCAGAATATTTCTTCTCTGATACCCGAGGTATCCCCACTTTCTGGCTCTCCTGGTGCAATTTCTAAACTATATCAGGTATTGTCTCATAAAAAGTTCCGCGGTCCATTTGGGCCATCAAGATTTTGGAGTAATTTTTTCCCTCACCTTCAGCTGGATTGGCATTCTCTCTGGAAGTCATGTCATAAATTTATTTCTCAAGATAGATTGCGACTCATGCAATATCACATATTGCACAACTTATATTACTCCCCAGCCAAACTTCACAGGTGGGGTTACCTAGACTCAAACAAGTGCAACAAATGTTCACAGGATAAGGGCACACTTTTTCACATGCTTTGGTCTTGTCCAAGAATCTCCAACTTATGGGTGTCAATCCAAACCTCTTTAGATCCCTTTTTGGGCCTCCAAGAATATTTTACCCCTGAGATATGTGTGTTAGGGGACCTGTCCTCTATTAGAGTTCGGGTACGCAAATTTCATATTTCCATGGTTGCCCTGTCGCTAAGAAAATACTTTCCATCACTGGAAAGACAGGTCCTCTCTTCTTCCAGGAATAGGTAAGAAAGTATTATTCAACTCTAAGACGGAAAAGCAATAGCCAGTCTGCACAATAGTCTGGCAGTTTATACTAGAATTTGGGATCCCCTTCACTCACTAATCTCTTTGATTCCAAACCAAACCTACACTAGGGTTTGCTTCTATATGGTTTTTGGTTAGAGGCTCGGCATCCCCGGGTATTGAGATGGGTTTACTGCAGTAAGGGGAGGGTTAGGGGGCAGCATCCTTTCACTATGTATCAATAAATCTCTATCAGTTTTCTCTGTATGCTGCCTTTTATGGTGGAAAATGTATGAATAAACTTTAAATTATATAAAAAAAAAAAAGATCAGTTATAGGCAAGTGGATCCCAGATCCTAAACATAGCCCCATCCCAGGCCTGGATAAAAACATATTGGAATCACGAACATTTGCCAAACAAGACTTTGTGACTGAGTCAGATTTAGAATTAAATACTGATGATGTTCAATATTCTGAGGGAAATACTGAGACATTACCTTTTGTGCATAGACTTTCATCATCTGATACAGGAGATGAAGGACCGAGTAACAAAAACCCCACTTGAAGAGAACAAATGGACACAGAGGAACAACAGGAGGAAACTGGGTCTACACCTCAAGAAACAGCTAAAAATAATTGGGAGAAGTTTCAAAGGAGAAATCGTTTTTCCTCTCAACCCCCACCCACTTGAAGATGCAATGCAGTGAAAATTCAATACATAGAAGGACTTGAAGAAACACTAGACAGAGTTTATATTGGAAAGAAACTAATTAAAGAATCTTTGGGTTTCTTCACAAATGAGGTATGTGCTCTTATGCATGTGAGTGGGGAGAGTATTATGACGTGAGCTTCAAAACCCCTCAGGGACTGGACCGATTTTGGGCAAAGTATCATAAATTATGCTACACTGAACTGTGGATTCCATTCAAAGTAATTCATCTAACAAAATTTGAGGTTAAAAATGTGACTATATTGTTTAAAAATGAGAATGTGGTGGTTCACAATATCACATACTGGTTACAGTAAAAATGTGAATTAATGGGTTCGCCACTACCAACCTTTGATTCAGAACATTTTTGGATGGGAGGGTGGAAATACAGGGTGGTGCTTAAACATAATAATTAAGGCCCTGTGCACCTTCCTAGTAGTTTGTTTATAGGAAGGGAGAGAGGGCACTGTTTTTATCCTGATCAGCCCAGGACATGTTTTAAATGTTGTTCTCTCAGACATTTAAGAGGAGGATGTGACAGATTAAAATGCAATCTTTGTTTAGAATTTGGGTACTCAAGCTCAGATTGTCAAGGGGTTTTAAGATGCAACCTATGTGAGGAGACAGGGCAGGCATTTCACACATGTCCCTGGGCTACTCATAACAGGTCCGACCAACCTTGTCAAGACACTTTGGTCACAGAAGCACAGAAAAAAGATATAGGAAGAAACAAAGAAATGAATAGACAGACAAGGGAAGAGGAACAGGAAAGGAGGGAAAGAGAGACAAACAATAATGATGAAGAGAATGAAATAGACCCCAGTAATATCCCATATGCCCCTACCAAAGCACCAGAAAATGAGACAGGGGAATTTAGTATGGAATATAATGAACCAAGAAAAGAACAAGAGCAAAACATTTAGAAGGAGAACAGAAAAGAGAAAGACAGTGAAGAAAGTAGTGTCAAAACAAAGGGGGATGTGACAAACTAGGACCAAATCAAAATTAGCTAAAGCCTCACCAGTACAAGCCCTTTCTTTATCAAATAAATACAAGGTCTTGAAGGGGGATAACCTGGAATCTGAACATGGGGGAGGATCAGAGTCATCTTCACAACCCATTGTAACCTCTGATTCAGAAGGTGAAAATCAAAACAGGGAAGTGGTAAGGCCTAAGAGATTAAGGGTTAGGACAAGGAGTGGGAGAAAGAAAATATGAAAGAGGGAGAATGCACCTACCTTTTATAAAATGTCCTCCACACCCATACTCAGAATTGCAACTTTGAATGTTAATGACATCAGAAATTCAAGATGCAGATTGGTGACATTGTCTATATTAAATGATAACAAATTTGATATATGTTTCATTCAGGACACCAGATTGAATACAATGTACTAACATACTATTTGCCAGCAGATTAGGCCTTACGATCTATCGAGTCTGCTCGAACCTTAGATCCTTAGTTGGGTGCCGAGACCCTCCCATCCCTTGTGTTCCAGAAACCCCTATCATTCATCACCACCCCTCTGGGACAGGCCATCATCTGATACATCCACTTTCTGTGTCTATCCCACCCTCTCTTGAAGCTCTCCACTGTGGATCTCTGAACCAGCTCACCAGGCAGTGCATTCCAAGGGTCCACCACCCTCTCAGTGAAAAACCTCATCCTTTTTTCCCCCCCTCACCCATCCACCTTCTAACTTCAAACCATGCCCTCTGGTGATACCTCCCTGCTTTAGTCTAAAGATCCCCTCCATGTTTACCCTATTTATTCCCTTGAGGTACTTGAAGACCTCAATCATGTCCCCTCTGTCTCTCCTCTCCTCCAATGAAAACAGGCAGAGCTCTTCAAGTCTGTCCTCATACGTCAAATCCCCTAGCCCTTGTATCATCTTTGTTGCCCTCCTCTGTACCCTCTCCAGGAGCTGTATGTCCCTCTTCAAGTGTGGCCTCCAGTACTGTACACAGTACTCAAGGTGTGGTCTAACCAGTCCATTGTACAGCGGCAGAATCACTTCCTCGCCCTAGAGATGATCCCCCTTACGATGCATCCCAACATCCTGTTTGCCTTGCTAGCTGCTCTCCTGCACTGCTCAGAGTTATTCATACATGCATCCACCATGACCCCTAGGTCTTTTTCCCCTATTGAGGCCTCCAGCATCTCCCCTCCCAGGGTGTACCTGTGTTTAGGGTTTCCCCGACCAAGATGCAACACCTTGTACTTGGTGATATTGAGATTTAATTTCCATGTGTGAGCCCAGCTTTCCAGGGTGTCCAGGTCCCCTTGCAGGGCCAACCTCCCCTCTTCTCCCTCAACTACTGCTCCCATCTTGGAGTCATCCACGAAGAGACTCATTTCACACCCTATACCCTCCCTGATGTCCGATATGTATGCATTAAACAGGATCGGGCCCAGGACGGAGCCCTGTGGTACCTCACTACCAACCTCTCTAGGGTTCGAGAGCTCCCCACAGACCACTACTCTCTGAGTGCGTCCAGCTAGCCAGTTTTCAATCCATCTGACCATCAAAGGCCTACTCCCAACCCCATCAGTTTCTCCACCAGACCATTAGAAGACAGAGTCAAACGCCTTGCTGAAGTCCAAGAATAATACATATCCACAGGCTTACCCCTGTCCAGTTCTGATGTTACCATTCATAGAACTCCACAAGGTTGGTTTGACATGATCTACCTGGCACAAACCCATGTTGCCGACTATCCAGACCTCCACCCCTCCAAGTACACCCCAATCGTTCCTTTAGTATACTCTCCATTAATTTTCCCACCACCGAGGTCAAACTGATGGTCTATAGTTACCTGGTACTTCCTCGACCCCTTTATGGATTGGTACCACATGTGCCTCTCGCCAATCCCTATGTACCCTCCCTGTCTCAAGTGACCTGCTGAAAAGCTCTGCCAGGGGTGCAGCCAGTATGTCCTCCAATTCCCATAGTACTCTCAGATGAATGCCATCCGGCCCAGGAGATTTGTCTTTCTTTAGGGCCTTGAGGGCTAACCACACCCTTTTGGCGGAGATAGCATCATCCATCCCCTCCACCTTACTGGCCTTTTTATCCTTACCCAGATGTGGCACCCCTGGGGTACCTCTCCCTCCCTCCCTCTTGCTCCATTTCTGTTGCTCCCCTGATCCCACTTACTGATGCTTCTATCCCCTTCGTGCCTTGCTTTGTAGATATCCCATCCCCCTCCCTAGTGAACACAGAGGCAAAGTACTCATTAAATACCTCTGCCTGGTCCCTCACCTCTTCCACCCACCCTCCTTCTTATCTCAATCTGCTGAGATGGCCCTTAGTTTTTCTCCACTCCCCAATGTACCGGAAGAACCCCTTTTCCCCTCCATGTATCCCCTGTGCCAGCCGCTGCTCTTTACTGAACTTTGCCCCTCACCATACGGGTGATTTTTCTAGATGCAAGCTGTACATTTCCTATCCCTATCCCTCTTGTTGTTTTATATATTTTTGTAGGCCGCCTTTCTTTTCTCTGACTGCTACCTGTACCTCACTGGACCACCAGCATGGTTTATGTGACCTTGCTCCCTTACGCTTCAACTTAGTGCAGATCCTGACTGCCCTCATGAAGTCCCTGCTTATGACCTCCCGCCTCCTTTCCACACTTGTCGCTGAGGTAAATCCCTTCAAGTGATCCTTGAGAATATTTCCCATGCCCATAAAGTCTGCCCCCCTGAAGTCCACTGCCAGTGTCCTAGATCTCACCCCTACCTCCCCCCATGATTATTTGAAACCAGACAGTATTGTGGTCGCTCCCAGTCAGGGGGTCCTGTACAACCATGTCCCTTACCAGATCTTCATCTGCCAGAACCACATTCAGGACATGCCCCTCCCTTGTGGGCTCCATCACATGCTGTGTTAAGAACACATCCTGGAAGCCATCCAGCAGCCTCTGCTCCTTGGCCATCTTAGAGGTACCTGGAGCAAGTAACAAAACACAGTGGTGTGGAGGACCATCCTTTTTTTCCTTTGGAACAGGACATTGTGATGGGGTAGGAATTTTGTTTCCAGGTGATAAATATAAAGTAAATAAAATAATAGATTCATATGCAGGAAGGGCCTTGTTTTTTATGGGAACTGTGCTTGGAGAGCAATTAACATCTATGCTTCATCTAGAAAAAAGAGAGTAGAATTATTTAATTTGATCAAGCCTTACCTTTTCACAGCAAAATATATAATCGGGGGGGGGGGGACTTTAATTGTGCAACATTTAAGCAAGACAGAAGGGCCTGTATGGATACAAATTTTTGTGACTCAAATTGTTTGAATAAAATAGTAGTGCAAAGCAATTTAAGGGATACATAGATATGCATTCGCTCTAAGGGAGGGTGTACTTACTTTAAAAGGAAGGCTGTCAACACAAATAGATTTTATTTTTTCAGCAAAACTTTTACATGTACGTAACTCATTTACCATACCAGTAGAAACAACAGATCATGTGATTGTTGTTAGTACAATAGGAGTACAACCACATAATACACAAGGAAAGAATTATTGGAAACTAAATACTTCTTCACTAGAGGATCAACAGCTACATACACAAATAAAGGAAATATTTCTAGCACGTATGTCAATAACAGGTTTGGTAGAAGACTGAAGTCAATGGTGGGTGGAGACAAAAAATATGATTAAAGAAGAATGTATAAGATCAGCATCTGTAATAAAGACATCGCAGTATAAAAATATATTTCCCTAAGAACCCAACTAGCTCAACTATATAGTAGTATAAACACAGACCGTGTGAACCTGATCTCAAAAATTAAGAAAGTAAAAACAGAAATGGAATTATTACAGTATACAAGAACCACATCTATGTTATTAGAACATAAGATTTGTTCATCTGATAAAATGGGTTTGGAGATGTGTTTGAAAGTAGCACAAAAAAAGAGTAGAAAACAGAACCATGTATGCATTAAGGACTGCTACTGGCAAGGTGGTACAAACTCAGCTAGAAATAAGACAGGAGGTCCATACTTTTTTAAAACAAATTTATTCTTCTATTTGCAGGGATGAAAAGAATATGAAATTACTTATCGAGAATTTGGACATACCAAAGATACCAGATGCAGAACTTAAAAAGTTGATAGAATCCATTACCAAAATGGAGGTGAGTCAGGCTATTAAAACTTTAAAAAATGAAACTGCACCAGGTGTAAACGGGTTACCCTCTGAATTTTATAAAAAGTTTTACTCCTTCTAACTGATATCTTAGTAGAAGTGTATAATTGGATATTGCTGCATAATAAAATGGATTTCCATACAGGGACAGCGGTTCAGATTTTTATCCATAAAAAGCATGATAAAGAGGACCTTCAGAACTGGAGGCCTCTGAGTCTGTTAAACACAGATTTAAAGATACTGATGAAAATTCTGGGTAAAAGATTGATGAGAATAACTCCATCTTCTATATAAGCATCACAAACCTATTCTGTTACAGGTAGATCCATTACTGACAACCTTTTACTAATAAGTGAACTGGTGGAACAAGGTAAAGAAGAAGAGATCACGGGGTTTACTATGATGTTAGATCAAGAGAAAGCATTTGATAAAGTGTTGCATAAGTTTATAGAAATAGTTCTGGAGAAATATGGTATCCCCAGAAGATTTTGTAAATGGATCATGACTATTTATTCAGTGGCAGCAACATTACCACTGGTTAATGGTCATCTCAGGTCTTATATAAAAGTAGAAAGGGGGTATGGCAGGGCTGTCCGTTAAGCCCTTTATTGTATTTTATTATTTATTTATTTATTTAGTGTTTGTTGACTGGGTAAGTGCACTAGACAAATCCTGCCTATTTTCAGGCACGACCAGGGGAGGGGGATACAGATGAATGCCAACTGACCTTGAACCAGATTAAACTGTTGGTGGTATTTTTAGTGAATGAGGGAAATTTGGCCAGAATACTGGAGAAATTCCCCAAATCTGTCAGTAGTGGGATTTGCTGACCGACAGCTATGGCTACTTCGAGTGGAGCTCCGGTGGAGCAGGACATCCCGAATGGAGGGGAGAGAACCCTTCCTATGAGTGAGTCATTGGATGACTCTGAAGTTTTTATGGATGTGGTTTCAGATTTAAATGAAATTGGTGCATCAGAGTTATTTATTTCAATAGAAGATTTGCGGCCACAAATGCCCACAGTTAATAAACCTCCTGAGATATCTGCATCGAGTCCACTACAAAAAAACCCTACGAGATCTTTTGTCTAAAGAAAATGAGCCACATACCTTGGAAAAGGAACATTAATTGAAGCAGCTTGCTTACCTATGGATTGACTCACCGATTGTCAAAACTCCTAGCCTGCCTGTCAAAGGACCTGCATTACTAGATGACGTGGCAGCAGCAGGGGAATCAGAGGAGTCGGGTGAGTCAGCTCTGATTACTTCTGTCCAGCCTGCTCCCAAAGTGACCGAGGTGCAATCTTCTCCGGCTGGCAGTACAGGAGTGAAGAGTCATTCATGCCAAAAGCCGGCGGATTCACCGCCCGTGATTGTCTTCGGTTCAGTTTTTCCCGATACAGCCCCTAATAACGCTAAACTTTGTGCATACAGGCAACATCTATAAAGCCTTTGACTCAAACACATTCTGATGCCTCTATGGAATCGTCCAATCTGAAACTCTCAAAAACAGCTGGGTTTGTGTATCGGACTGCTCTGTCAGCTCCCAGTGCTGCTGATAATGCTAGCATGGTTATTTATCAAACCTCACCCTTTAAGCAAGAAGGGCTTACTGTTTTCAACTTTTCCCATGATTCTGAATCTCGTTCTCGAGTGAGAGAGGATATTAAAATGAAACATATGGCCCAAACGATTACAAACATGAATCTATTTTCAACACCTCCTATAGTACCACAGCCTGAGCATGACCGTCAGAATTCTGAGGCTTCAGTTAGCCTTCTGGGGCATAATACTGATCTTTTCTTACCTGCTGAGATTTCAGGTGAGCCCTGGCCCCCCCAGAAGGTTTTGAGTGGGGCAGGGTGGATGCAGAGTGTTAATGGAACTTGGATTCCCACTCCAGATTGGGACCCCAATGCTTAATTTCTCTCAAACTGTTCCTGAATGGTGCCCTAAAGTTCTACAGCCCTCTGCAATTTTGGATTTAGCACATACAAACTTGATAGGCAAAGAACCGTCAGTTACAGAATCTACATCTGCTTCGGCCCCTAAAAAAACTGCCATACTGCTTCATCCTATTAATTTGGCTTCAGAGACATCCCTCCCTGAAGAGAATAAGCCTCAAGCCACAACTGACACACAAAAACTGCTTCTCTCAGATCTTTTCTCTAAAATCAAAAAAGAAGCTGCCCCCAGGAGAAATGCGGTCCGCATTAGGTATAAAGGAGGTTTGGAAGTTCACCCTGATAGGCATCATGTGGGCAAATTGTTACTGAAGGATTCCCTACACTTCTCCCCAGAGAAGTCTTTGCCTTTGTTAACATTTCTGGAGAGGACAATTTTGATGTCAGCTTTCGATCTGCTTATGCCCTTGACCTGTTTTGGGAGAGGTATAATCAAGTGAAGTTTTCTCCTACATGGAACCCCTTTTTAGTTATCCCCTTAACTAAACCACTGATTAAATATGTTATAGTGATGTTTCGGAATGAGGGGGTTCATGTAGAAGATATAACCTACTGGCTTAGCCAAAAATGTGATGTGATGAGTACTCCAGAGGCTATACTGGGCACTGAAATGTTTTGGACTGGGGGTTGGCGTTATAAGGTTAAGTTGAGACAGACCGAAACTGGAATTGAACATATCCCCAAGTCTTTCATGTTGGGACATGACAGGAGTGTTTGTTTTTATGCTGGTCAACCGAGGTCCTGTTACAAATGTGGATCCAGAACCCACCTTTCTAATTCTTGTGACAAGCCTGGGTGCGAGATCTGTGGGGAGACAGGGCATATTGCCTTTCATTGTGCAAATCTCACTAGGTGTGATTTGTGTGAGGATACTGGTCATGTTTTTTCTGAATGTTCCTGGGCAGCCAGGAACAAGCTTCTTGTTTAAGTCCAGATCTTCTTATACAGCAGGTGCATGATTCTTATTCCCCTCGGCCTGCCACATTCTTGACCCCTGACCCTCCAACTGATATCCCTCTGGAAGACCCCCTCCCCCACTTTCTCCTCCCTCTGTTGACCTTGCTTCAGGAGAAATAATAGATCCAGCTCCTCCCTCTTGTTTCTTTGGCCCTACCCCCTGACCCTTTGTTACCTGAGTGTTACACTGATCCTGCAGACACTGCTTCCACCCCCTCAGCCAGCAACCTTTCACCACTCTACCAGTTCATAGATCTGCTAGGAACCTTAAGATTGGGCCAGCTCCCCCCCCACCCCCGTCGTCATTGACTCCAAAAATCCCATTTCTGTCTTAGCTACCCAATGGGGGGATTCTGAGATGGATTTGGGGGACTCTGATTCTCAATCCACTAAAATAGAAAATAGTGTTACTCTGCAGAATAAAACTGATTATGAAGAAAAGAAAAGGAGGAAGGAAGAGCCATGAGCTGGATATTATTTCTATGAATGGCTCCTTTTCATGTATCCTCCTTGAATGTTAATAGCTTATTGAATTTTAGAAGGAGACAGGTATTATACACCCGTATTTATGATAATGCTTTTGATATTTGTTTTTTGCAAGAAACATGGATGTCTTCCAGTATCAGGCTAGGTTGTTCCAAAATGAATGGGTATGGGGACCCTCGTATTGGTCATTTGGAACAGCAACTGCTGATGGTATAGGTTTTTTGTTTAGTTCCTCTAATTTTACTTTAATTAAACTAATTGATTTGGTTCCGGGACGGGTTTTAATACTAGATGGTGTATGGAAGAGGCTACATTGCAGATTAATTAATGTTTACTGTTCACTGGTCAAGCCTGAACGGGTGGCCCTTTTTGCTAGTTTGAAGCCTTATTTACTTACCTCATATAAGGTCTTTTTATGTGATGATTTTAATTGTAGTTTAAAATCCACTTATAGTGGCTCATCGACTCCTGGGAAAAAATTATATTGTGATTCAAATGCATTACAAAAATTAATAGAAACTGCTGAGCTACTGAATTGTAGTATTTGCCAGAATTCTGGGCCTCAGTTTACTTTTAGAAAGAACAAATTCACTTCCACTATTGATTACATGTTTTTATCTAAGTCCTTACCAAAATTTCATTTTCAGACTAGGTTTATTGATTTTTCTGATCATTTATTATTACTTTGTTCTTTTCCTACTGTACGGGATCAGCCCCATGTTAGGCCTAGATGGAAATTAAATTCTTCCATCTTATCTGATCAATGGATAACAGCACAAATGAATGATTTATTGAAAGCTCGGATATCGGTTCGTTTTTTATATGAGGATTTAGGGGTTTGGTGGGCTGATTCTAAAGCTGATTTTAAAACATGTTTTTCTAATTATGGGAAACATAGTGAGAACACTAAATTTCTGATTTATTTAAAAATAAGGCAACGGCTTCAGAATCTCTATACTAGCTAATACTTCTAGACATGACTATTCAGTCCAGATTTCTTCCCTTAAGGATGAAATGCTTAAATACCAGTATAATAAGGCACAGACAATGAAGGCCCTCCTTCAAAATGGGATAAAAAAATCTCCCTATGGAGATCCATTTGAAGTCTTTAAAACACTACAGGATTCTACCTCTCTAGCCTCTCTACTTGATAGTGATGGGAATAATGTGACTTCCACAGAAGCAATAAATAAGATAATAAGGGATTTTACTTCTTCCCATGTTCCTTTAGACCCTCCTTCAGAGGATGCTATAAAGCACTTTTTGCACACTATATCTATTCCTGGAGTTTCAGAAAGCACAGCTGATTTAATACAACCTACTACCACTGCTGAAATTGAACAAGCTATTAGGACTTTGAAAAATGGCACTTCACCCGGTTCAGACGGCCTAACGAATGAATTTGATCAAACATTTTCTAAGCCATTGTCCATCTGTTTAGAGCTGGTCTTTAGGTTTTTTACAACTACTTGCAATATTCCTTTATGTTTTATGGAAGGTTTGTTAATCTTTCTGTTCAAATCGGGAGATAAGTCCTCTATTAGAAATTGGAGACCGATTACACTTCTTAACTCTGATTATAAAATATTGGCTATTGTCCTTAATACCAGACTTAAGCACTATGCACACATGGTATTATCACCTTTGCAGTTCTGCGGTCTGCCTGATCGGAAAATACAACAAGCTGTGATGATTATTAGGGACCTCATTGATTACGTCTTCTCACAAGGGGGTACTGGGTGCATAATTTCTGCAGATCAGGATAAAGCATTCAACAGGGTTTCTCATCCCTTTTTTTTTTAACCCTCGAAGCATACAGTATGGTATACCACTACCAATAATACAGTGGCTTAAATCCTTATATCATGGGGCAGTGGTTCGCCCGGTAATTAATCACCAAATTACTGAAGGGTTTTTTATAAAGAAGGGAGTTCGGCAAGGCTGCCCCTTAGTCCTCTCTTGTATATATTTACACTAGACCCCCTACTCCGTCTTTTGACAGATAATCCGAAATGGCTGGGAGTGACGGGACCGGATGGTGGGAAAGTATTTCATATGCTTGCTTATGCGAATGATATTTGTTTGTTTTTTTCTCACTTGACATACATTTTCCTTTTTTTAGAATCTATGAATGATTATTCTAAGTATTCTAACTCCAGATTGAATTCAGCAAAAAGTAGAGGTCTGTTTATTGAATCTCATTTCCCAGCTTCTGTTATGTTAGAAGAGATAATGCTTTCTTCAGGACATCTGAAAATTTTAGGTAGCTATTGTGGGGCACAAAATATTCCCTCCTTTAATTGGGATGCTACATTGCCTCGTGTAGAATTAAAGGTACAGAGATGGCGGCATTGGAAGATGACTAAGCTTAAATGTATACAGGTTATTAAACGATTCATTATTCCAATGATACTGCATACTGCCATGATTTTCCCACCTCTGGTACAGGTAGAAACCAAATTATACAGTCTTTTTTTCCAGATGTTATGGGGAAATAGGCTGAATCCCATTAAAAGGCAGTATACGTATTTGCAGAAAGAGAAAGGTGGGCTTGGTATGATAGACCCGGTGGTCTTTTTCCAGACTTTGTTTTTTTCTCAGTCCCTCAGATGTGGTTTAAGGTCTGGAGAAGTAATGCATTCTTATTGGCTGAAATTAAACTTATCTTGCTATTTTACTAAATGGCAAATCATTTCCCCCTAAATTAACTTGTGGTTTACATGTTCCACAATGGTTTATACCTGCTGCCCACAAATTATATAGATGGGGTCTAAGGCCACAACAAATTCTAGAAAATTCAGGGCCACAGCTTTATAAGATTGTTTTGACTTCAGTTCACTGAACCTTGTTTCAAGAATTGCCCATCTTCCCAGAATCCATGAATTCTGTCCCAATTGGCTAATCCAAGAATCCCTGTTCAAATGTGGGAGTTTCTTTGGCTAGCAGTTTATGGAATGATTAATATCAGAGGAAATGCTAAATACAAAGCCAAGACTGAAAGGAATTGTCCTTATGATTCTTGTATTAACCAAGAGGAAACCATGGACCATTTTTTATTTCATTGTTCCTATGTGACTTCTTTAAGGGTTCACCTGGCCACAAAATGGAACATGAGTTGGTTATGGAATATACACTATAATAATTTGGTATTGGGGCAATTTTATAGTCTAGGGACTCATTATTCCACAGAAACGTTGGTTGTTTTTTGTTGTTGTCTAAAGTTCTATCTCTGGCAAGCTAGATTTCAGTGGGTGTTATACCAAAGACTGATGCTGTATGAAACTGTGGAACACCTTATACAATCAGCAATGAAAAAAGTGTATGTTTCAGACACAGCAGTGCATACATCTAAAAAGGTCTCTGCTTGGTGGAAAGGGTTTTCTAGGTTTAATAAGTATAAGTAAGGACCTCATATGACTAAAGGAAACAGGGAAATTCATTTTCAGTTCTTGGTTTATTAGTTTATCTTACCTGGTTGGTCATTTTGTATTTGGTTTGATTGTTTTTATTTTTTTTTGTGTGAATTAACACAGTTTTTGTTTTGTTTTCTACTGTTATTATTGTAACTTTCCATGTTTCTGACAGATGTGATTTTTGATGTTATTACAATAAAAACTCCCCTACTATTTTCGATAAATGCCATGGGATCTTTAACATCCACCTGAACTACCACCAATCTAGGCAAATGGGACCTCAGTTTAATGTCTCATCTGAAAGACGGCACCTCAGAAGTGCAGCACCCCTCTCATGCTGCACTACAGTGTCAGTACTGGGATATTAACCCAAGTGCCAGATGTGGGAAGTGAACCCACAGCCCTCTGATCTTCCAGCCTAAGAGGCGAGAGTGTGCTGCCTACTGAGCCACTGACACTGTATGTCTTTTGTATAGACCCTTTGTTAAAAATAAATTCAACAGGATGACCAAGTAAAGGGAGTGCAAACAGAAAGCATGGGTTCAATGTTAAGACATCTGCTTATGCTGATGATTTATGTATATGTGTGTCTGACATTCGATCAGGCCAAAAGGCTATGAAACACTTAGAGAAGTTTTCACAAGTTACAGGGGCAGGTGTTAACTTGAATAAAAGTAATGTGTACCCCTTAAGCATGCAAACTGAACTGATTCCAGAGTAAGGGGGTATAAAGTATCAGAAAACCCATTTAATGTACTCAGAGTAACATTTGATGGGGAGATAATGGCAAGTTAAACTGGAAAGGTAAGATAGAGGAAGCAAAAAAGAAAAAGAAATTTTGGAAAGGGTGGCAACAGTTTAAAAAAAGAAAGAACAAATAGTTAAGACCCTATTACTACCAATATTTACTTATTTAAGTGTTGTGTACCCAATTCCGGTAGCATTGGAGCCATCTCTCCTTAGTTTAGTGTTTCAAACTATATGGGGAAGCCGTTTGAACCCAATAAAAAGGGAAGTACTTTGTCAACAAATTAACAAAGGAGGAGTAAATTTCATAAACCCCATAGCATTTTTTATAGTATGTTCTTTGAGAAAAATATAATAGACCCAGCAAGACCAAGTCAATCAATATGGACTTTGATTGCACAAAAGTAGATAATACCTTTTGTGCAGGTCTGGCAAGAAAATAAAAGTTTAATTTCTTATATTCATAGTGGCCCTGTGTATTTTAGACCTATTTTATCCAAGATCATGAGATGGAAGCTAGAAGCAGATCAGATATTAAATAAGCCTAGGACAAATATGTACCAGTACATACAAGAACAAGGATTTGTAATAAACATCTCTTTTTATAGGATTTTAGAAGTAAATAAAAGTAAGACGTTAAAAGATACGTTGACCCCTCCTAAAATGTGGGATACTGTATGGTTGTGTGGGCATGGACAATTAAACATTAAAGGAAATGCAAAACATAAAATTCAGCAAGAAAGGTATTGCCCACAACAGTCATGTACAGCGATTGAGGAGCCTATGGAACACTTTTTGATACAATGTCCATATGTTAAAGAATTCTGGGAAAGATTATCAATAAGGTGGGAGGAGGAAAGATGAAAAAGGTAATATATGAAGAGGTAGTAGGAGACTTTACCAAGCAGATATGAGGGTTTAATTCAGATATAATATGTTGCTAGCCTTGCTTGTAGAGCAGAAAGCAGCTAACTAAAAGAGCTACATTTTCTTATTAATTTAAAACTTATATCTCAGCAAGAGTCAGTGTCTGTTGAGATTAAGTAGACAGATACTTTATTAGAAGTAGAAGGGGTCTTATTTAGGGTTAAAAAAAAGAAAGAAAAGAAAGAAAGTCAGTGTGTGTTCTGTGCAGGGAAGGGTATTGTATCAGCTGACTTTGCTAAACCAGTAGGAGAGAGAGAGCTTAATTGGGGGTGTGGCTTAGACACTATAAAAGCAGGTGACTCAAATTACAACTTCCTGTTGCTAGCCTTATTTGTAGAGCAGAAAGCAGCTAACTAAAAAAGCTACATTTTCTTATTAATTTAAAACTTATATCTCAGCAAGAGTCAGTGTCTGTTGAGATTAAGTAGACAGATACTTTATTAGAAGTAGAAGGGGTCTTATTTCGGGTTAAAAAAAGAAAGAAAGTCAGTGTGTGTTCTGTGCAGGGAAGGGTATTGTATCAGCTGACTTTGCTAAACCAGTAGGAGGAGAGAGAGAGCTTAATTGGGGGTGTGGCTTAGACACTATAAAAGCGGGTGTCTCATATTACAACTTCCTGTTGCTAGCCTTGCTTGTAGAGCAGAAAGCAGCTAACTAAAAAGCTACATTTTCTTATTAATTTAAAACTTATATCTTAGCAAGAGTCAGTGTCTGTTGAGATTAAGTAGACAGATTCTTTATTAGAAGTAGAAGGGGTCTTATTTAGGGTTAAAAAAAGAAAGAAAGTCAGTGTGTGTTCTGTGCAGGGAAGGGTATTGTATCAGCTGACTTTGCTAAACCAGTAGGAGGAGAGAGAGCTTAACTGGGGGTGTGGCTTAGACACTATAAAAGCAGGTGACTCAAATTACAACTTCCTGTTGCTAGCCTTGCTTGTAGAGCAGAAAGCAGCTAACTAAAAAAGCTACATTTTCTTATTAATTTAAAACTTATATCTCAGCAAGAGTCAGTGTCTGTTGAGATTAAGTAGACAGATACTTTATTAGAAGTAGAAGGTGTCTTATTTAGGGTTAGAAAAGAAAGAAAAGAAAGAAAGTCAGTGTGTGTTCTGTGCTGGGAAGGGTATTGTATCAGCTGACTTTGCTAAACCAGTAGGAGGAGAGAGAGAGAGCTTAATTGGGGGTGGCTTAGACACTATAAAAGCAAGTGACTCAAATTACAACTTCCCGTTGCTAGCCTTTTTTCTTACTAATTGCCGTCCATCCCACCCACCCTAAGCCAGTTCTACTTTTATAGCCACTGGATCTGACTGTCAACAGGAACTTCCTGTTTGGCAGTAGGAAGGGAAGGATCATAGAGAAACATTGGTTTTGTCAACCCTAAAGGAAAAAAGTAGCTCACTCTCCCCCCCAGCTGCTGGTGGTCTGACATAGAGCAAGGAAGAAGGAGGCTATTAAAAAAGATAGGAAGTTGCTGTCCCAGAACAGGAAGGGTGAGAGTTGTAAGGAGAGGAGAGAGTAAGCATACAGAGAAACAGCAGAAGGGACACAAAAATAAGACATGATAGGAATGGTGCAGTGGAATGGCTATGGGGCGGCACTGTTCCGGGAGACATTCTGGAGGCTGCAATGATGCCCTATTTGCAGGCACCTCTCTGATCTGAGAGGGGAGGTTGCCCATCTCCAGGCTGACCTGGCTAGGATTCTTGAAACCTCCTCCCCCACCCAAGGACCACCAGGGCCAATGCCACTACCTCAGAGGTTGCCAAGAAAGAGGAGAGGCTGGACCAGGGTGGGCTTAGGGAGGGAGAGGATGGTGGAACAGAGTTGCATCCTCCAGCTGTACCTCTCCACAATTCATCGCCTTCTGGTGGATAGGGGTTCCTCTATGGAGGCACCTGCAGTGGAGACCAAGGAGGATGCTGGGAACCTTCACAAAGGAGACCCACAGGAGGGTGGCATGGGACCCCACAGGGGAAGGAAACAACTCCTGGTGGGGGACTCAATCATTAGGGGGTAGCAATGGGGGAAGAAGGGGAGAGGGAGGTAAGGTGCCTTCCTGGTGCCACGGCTTGGAGGGACAGGAAGCGAATCCTCAGGATCATGGGAGGAGCTGCACGAGGGAGTGAGCTGGATGTCATTGTCCACCTAGGGACAAATGACCTGGCTAGGAATGGGATCAGAGCAGTACAAGAGGAGTTTGTAGAGTTGGGGAGGGGCCATAGACAAGTAGCGCATACAGTAACCTTCTCGGAGGTGCTGCCTGTCTATGGCAAGGGTGATGCTAGGGCACTCCTCACCAGGCAATTCAATGAGTAGTTGAAAACCTGGTGTGGAGCTCAGGGTTTTGGCTTCACTGGGGACTGGGGAGCCACCTGGAGGGATGCAAACCTATACTTGTGCGATGGTCTGCATCTGTCCAGGGGGGGAACCAGGATCCTAGGTGAGAGGTTTAGATGCTTTATTGGCAAGCATTTAAACTAGCCAAGGGGGGAGGCATTGAAAAGGAGCAGGGAAATCCCAGCCTCCCCCCACAAAACATAGTAATTAGTGAGGTAAACACCAACGTAGAGAAGTTATTAGGGAGCAGGACAGAGGTAAATGTAAAAAAAGGCAAAGGCAGTAAGGACAGGAATGGGTCTAAAAGGGGTAAAGCTATCAAAAAGTGGAGGGTGATGAGTACCAATGCCCGTAGTCTGTGTAACAAGCTCCCTGAACTAGTGGCCTTGGTGGAAGAGGGTTGCCTGGATATTGTGGCAGTCACAGAAACATGGTACACAGAGAACCATGACTGGGATGTCAACATACCAGGATACATAATCTACAGGAGGGACAGGGAGGGTAAAAGAGGAGAAGGAGTAGCTCTCTATGTAAAGGAAGGGATCAAAGCAGCAGAACTAAAGAGTAAACAGGGAGCAGATGAGGCACACTGGGTCACCCTGGAGACAGGAAATGGCACCACAATCTGCACGGGGGTTGTATACAGACCCCCATCTCAGGAGGAGGGAATGGACAAGGAAAAGATAGAAGGCTTCCTTAGAATGGCAGAAAAAGGGGCGATATTGTTGATGGGGGACCTGAATATGCCAGATGTTAACTGGAGCACCTTTGCTTCAGGCACATCCAAGAGCAGGGTCATTCTTGATGCCCTACAGGGGCATGCCTCAGACAACTTGTATTGGAACCCACTCAGGAGGGAGCAATCTTGGACCTGGTACTCTCAAATGGGGACGGAGAAAGAATCTCAGATTTAGAGGTGGGTAGCCATCTGGGAACAAGTGACCACCAAACAGTGTGGTTCACGATAAACACAGCCATACAATCTAGCCATACAAAAGCAAGAGTATTGGACTTTAGGAAGGCTGACTTTGGGAAAATGAGAGAGTGCCTTAGAAAAGCACTAGCAAACAGGCAAGAAGGAGGGGTGGAGGAACAATGGAGAGTAATCAAAACAGCCATCACAGAGGCAACAAGCCTTTTTGTAAAGCAAATCAATAAAACACAACGAAGGAAAAAACCGCTATGGTTCTCAAAAGAGGTGGCAGGGAAGGTTAAGGAGAAAAGGATAGCATTCAGGAAATATAAGGAAGCACAGAAGGAGCAGGACAGAGAACTTTATCAGTTGAAGCAGAAAGTGGCTGGAAAGGCAGTCAGAATAGCAAAGGCCCAACCGGAGGAAAGGATAGTCAATTCTGTTAAGAAGGGGAATAAGAATTTTTATAGGTACATTAGGCAGAGAAGAAAGACCAAAGGAGGGATACTGAGGCTTAATAAAGGGGAGAGAATGTGGGTAGAGGGGGACATTGAAAAAGCAGGGATACTGAACGAATATTTCTGCTCAGTATTCACAAAGGAAGAGGAGGAGGGGGAGGTACCTAAACCAAACAAGAGAAACACTCTGAAGATGGGGGTCGATACCAGTCCATTTACAGAAGAAAGGGTTCTGAAAGAACTAATAAAATTGAAGATGGACAAAGCAATGGGGCCTGATGGGATTCACCCAAGAATTCTAAAAGAACTAAGGGTAGAACTAGTGACACCGCTGACTACTCTCTTTAATAAATCATGGGAGGATGGGGTAGTACCTGAGGACTGGAGGAGGGCAGATGTGATTCCTCTTCACAAAAGTGGGAGCAGGACAAAGGCAGGAAACTACAGACCAGTTAGTTTGACCTCAGTGGTAGGGAAAATGATGGAATCACTTCTGAAGGAAAGAATTGTTGAGTACCTAGAGGCCAGTGGGGCACAGGACCCAAGGCAGCAGGGATTCATGATGGGAAGGTCATGTCAGATGAATCTAATAGATTCCTTTGACTGGGTGACCAAAGTAGTAGACCAAGGACGGGCTGTGGAGATGGCCTACCTAGATTTTAGCAAGGCATTTGATACAGTCCCACACAAAAGATTAATACACAAGTTAGCTAGCCTTGGAGTGGGCCCCAAGGTGGTAGCCTGGATAAAAAATTGTCTAGACAACAGGACGCAAAGGGTAGTAGTAAATGGAGTATGCAATGAAGAAAGGAGGGTTACTAGCAGGGTACCGCAGGGTTCAGTACTGAGACCAGTCCTTTTTAATGTCTTTATAAGTGACATTGCAGAGGAACTGGAAGGAAAAGTATGTCTCTTTGCAGATGACACAAAGATCTGCAACAGGGTTGATACACAAGATGGAGTGGAAAGGATGAGAAGGGACTTGGCAAGGTTGGAGGAATGGTCAAATGTATGGCAGCTCAGATTAAATGCAAAGAAGTGCAGTAATGCACATGGGAAACAAAACCCAGGGGAAGAGTACACAATGGGGGTGAGATACTGACAACAGTAAAATGGAAAGGGACCTGGGGGTAATTATATCAGATGACCTAAAGGTGGGCAAGCAATGTGAGAAGGCAGTAAGTAAGGCTGGGGGGATACTGGGATGCATAGGAAGAGGCATCAATAGTAGAAAACAGGAAGTTGTTATCCCTCTGTACAGACAGTTGGTGAGACCCCATCTGGGTACTGTGTGCAGTTCTGGAGACCCCATCTCAAGGAAGACATAGACAGAGGGAGGCTGTCCAGAGGAGGGCAACAAAATGGTGCAGGGTCTGCACCAGAAGACATACGAAGAAAGACTAAAGGAGCTTAATATGTATACCCTTGAGGAAAGGAGGGAGAGAGGGGACATGATAGAAACTTTCAAGTGCCTCAAGGGAATCAACAAAGTCCAAGAGGGTAGCATCTTTCAGATAAAGAGATGTGCAAAAACAAGAGGGCATAATTTGAAGATAGAGGGGGGATGGGTCAGAGGTAATGTGAGGAAGTATTTTTTCACAGAGAGGGTTGTGGATGCATGGAACAGCCTCCCTGAGGAGGCCGTGGAGTCAAGAACATTGGGGGAATTCAAGAATGCATGGGACAGACATAAGGCAGTCCTAGTGTAACTAATTACCCTTGGTAATTGCTTTTTATTCACATATTTATTTAGTGTTTAACCAAGAAGGCTTGCAAACTCTGTTTATTCTTGTTAGTAACTCAGAAGGATTTAAATACTGCATTTGGGTAGGTCCTTGAGGTAGCTAGATTGTCTACTAGGATTTTCTGACAGTTAAACTATTTTTAAATGAATTACAGGTGGCTGAGGAGTTGAAAAAGAAACTTGCAAACTCTGCTTATCTTGGAAGTAACTTCATAAGTGTTTGAATACTGCATTTTGGTTGTCCCTTGGGGGTAGCTGGATTGACTACTAGGATTTTGTGACAGAAACTATTTTTAAATAATTTACTGGTGCGTAGGAGTTTGTGATAGTTAAACTATTTTCAACAAAGTTACTGTGGTTAAGGAGTGGTCATAGAAAAACCTGCAGTGTGAATTGAGTGTCATAGCAAAACCTGCAGTGTGAATTGAAACACAGACAGCCTTAGGGGCAGGACATTGTTTTCAGACCAAACAGGTTGTATTGGAACAGGAAGGGCTACATCATAACCATTGGCAACAAATTGCCCTGGGTGGAGATATCCAGACTAGATCAGATTACTATAAGTTACTGGAGGCTGCAGTTTTTAAAGACACAAAGCACATTTTCTGGAGCTGGAAGGACACTACTTCTTTATTCAACTCGAAGCTGTGTGAGAAATTCTATATTGCACTTGATATCTGCAACAAACGTGCACTTTTGCTTAATTCTGTGGGAGGTGAAACTAACTACCCTTGGTAATTGTTTTTTATTCACATATTTATTTAGTGTTTAACCAAGAAGGGGCTAGCAAACTCTGTTTATCTTGTTAGTAACTTCAGAAGGATTTAAATACTGCATCTATGTAGGTCCTTGGAGGTAGCTAGATTGTCTACTAGGATTTTCTGACAGTTAAACTATTTTTAAATGAATTACAGGTGGCTGAGGAGTTGAAAAAGAAACTTGCAAACTCTGCTTATCTTGGAAGTAACTTCATAAGTGTTTGAATACTGCATTTTGGTTGTCCCTTGGGGGTAGCAGGATTGACTACTAGGATTTTGCGACAGAAACTATTTTTAAATAATTTACTGGTGCGTAGGAGTTTGTGATAGTTAAACTATTTTTAACAAAGTTATTGTGGTTAAGGAGTGGTCATAGAAAAACCTGCATTGTGAAACAGGAAAAGACAGTCTTTCAAGCAACAGAGGGAGGTGGATCTAGGTTTACGTTTGTTTGTTATAATTCTTAACATTTTCAGTGCAGGAAGAGTTTAAAGCACAGCTGACTTGTTTTGGGGTTGACAGCTTTCAGAGCATAAACCACCAGGCCTGTTTTGGGGCTGGGGAGGTTTACCTGTGTCTGACTTGGATGTGTGGATTTTTCTCTGTTTGATTAGCAGGGTATTTTCTCTGTCAAATTGTTGTGTAGGGCATCTTGCTGACAGGAAGGCACTCATTGCAGCAGTGGGTCAAAGCTTTTAGCTGATTGTTTTGTGAGGGCACAGTTTACGCCCAACCCTTCCCACCCTCACCCCACCCACCCCTGGAAATAGTTCCTTTATACCTGGGGTTCTGAATCATTTCCTCAAGAGTGCAAGGTGTATATCACTGTCATATCCTCTCTAGCACACTGCACTGACAATATAAGCATACACATTGTATAATATAAATATATATATATATATATATATTTCTGTATTACAAACCAATAACACACACACAAAAATAAATGTGGGGAGTAGTGCAATGTAATGGCTGTGGGGCAGCAGTCTTCCAGGAGTCTTTCTGGAGGCTGAGATGCTGCCCTATTTGCAGACAACTCTCTGCCCTGAGGGAGGAAGTTGCCCATCTCAAGGCCACACTGTTCAGTAGTAAGGAGACCTTCCCCCAGGCCACACTGGTCGGTAGGAAGGGAACCTCCCCATCCAGGGAGCACCAGAGCCACCACCACTACCTCAGAGGTTGCGAAGAAAGCACAGCAGTTGGACCACAGTGGACTCAGGAAGGGTGAGGATGGTGGAACAGAGGCACACCCAGTCAGTTGTTCCACACCACAATCCATAAACCATTCTGAGGGAGCATGGCTCCCCTATGGATGCACCTGCAGAGGAAATTAAGGAGGCTGAGGATAACTGTCACAAGGGAGGCCCACAGGAAGGAGGCAGAGGACACAAGAAGGAAAGGAAGCAGCTCCTGGTGGGGGACTCAATTATTAGGGGGATAGAACTGGGGGGAGCAGGGAAAACTGAAGTAAGGTGCCTCCCTGGTGCCCTGGCTTGGAGAGACAGGAAGCGCATCCTCAGGATCACAAGAACAGCTGCATGGGAATCTGAGCTGGACGTCATTGTCCACCCAGGGACAAATGACTTGGCTAATCATGAGATTAGAGCAGTGCAGAAGGACTTTGTAGAATTTGGGAGGGCCTAAGACAAGTAGCACACACAATATCCTTCTCTGAGGTGCTGCCTGTCAATGGCATGAGTGAGGCAAGGGTACTTTGCACCATGCAGTTTAATGAATGGTTGAAAAATGGTGTGAGCACAGGGTTTGCTTCATTGGGGACTGGGGTTCCACCTGGAGGACACCAGCCTATACTGGCAGGATGGTCTGCATCTGTCCAGGAAGAGAACAAGTCTTTGAGCAGTCGGTTTAAATGCTTCATTGGCAAGCTTTTAAACTAGTCAAGGGGGAGGTACTGATAAGCAGCAGGAAAATCCCAGCCTCTCCCTACAAAACAGGGTACTAAATGAGAAAAAGACCAAGGTAGACAGGTCAGTGGGGGATGCTGCAAAAGAAGGTAAAGCCATCAAAAAATGGAGAGCAATGAGTACCAATGCCTGTAGTCTGAGTAATAAGCTTCCTGAATTAGTGGCCTTGATGGAGGAGGAACATCTGGATATCGTGGCAGTCACAGAAACAGGGTACACACAAAACCATGACTGGGACATAAACATACCAGGATACACTATCTACAGGAGGGACAGGGAGGGTAAAAGAGGAGAAGGAGTAGCTCTTTAAATAAGTGAAGGAATCAAAGCAACAGAACAAAAGGGAAAACAGGGAGGAGAAGAAGCACTGTGGGTAAATTTGGAGACCGGCAATGACACCACAATCCGCACAGGGGTTGTATACAGACCTCCTTCTCAGGGGAAGGAAATGGACAAGGAAATGATAGAAAGAATACTTAGAATGGCAGAAAAAGGGGAGATATTGCTGATGGGTGATCTGAATATACCAGATGTTAACTGGAATGCAGTTGCAGCAGCCACTTCAAAGAGTGGGGTTATTTTAGATGCCCTACAAGGCATGCCTTAGACAACTAGTATTGGAGCCCACTCGAGAGGGAGCAATCTTAGACCTGGTTCTCTTAAATGGAGATGAAGAGAGGATCACAGATGTAGAAGTGGGTAGCCATCTGGGAACTAGTGACCATCGAACAGTATGGTTCACAATAAACACAGCAATAGAGTCAAGCCATACAAAGGCAAAAGTACTGGACTTTAGGAGGGCTGACTTTGCCAAAATGGGTGAGTGCCTAAGGAATGCACTAGCAAATGGGCAGGAAGGAGGGGTGGAAGAACAATGGGGAATAATAAAAACTGCCATCACAGAGGTAACAAGCCTTTGTGTGAAGCAAATTAACAAAACGAAACGATGTAAGAAACCACTATGGTTCTCAAAGGAAGTGGCAGTGAAGGTTCAAGAGAAAAAGAAAGCATTCAGGAAGTACAAGGAATCACAGAAGGAGCAGGACAGGGAACTGTATCAGTTAAAGCAAAAGGAAGCTGGGAAGGCAGTCAGAACAGCAAAGGCCCAAACTGAGGAAAAGATAGCCAACTCTGTTAAGAAGGGGGATAAAACCTTTTATAGGTACATCAGGGAGCGAAGGAAGACCAAGGGAGGGCTAGTGAGGCTTAATAAAGAGGAGGAGGGCGGGCAGAGGTGACTGTGAAAAGGCAGAGATACTAAACAAATATTTTGCTCAGTATTTACAAAGGAAGTGGGGAGGTACCTAAAATAAACAGTAGAAACACTCTGGATACAGAAGTTGATACCAGCCCATTTACAGAAGAAAGGGTTCTGAAAGAACTCTTAAAACTAAAGGTGGACAAAGCAATGGGGCCTGATGGGATTCATCCCAGAATTCTAAAAGAACTAAGGGTAGAACTAGTGACACCACTGACTACCCTCTTTAACAAATCATGGGAGGATGGGGTAGTACCCGAGGACTGGAGAAGGGCAGATGTGATTCCCCTTCACAAAAGTGGGAGCAAGGCAGAAGCAGAAAACTACCGTATAACCAATGTAAGTGTTCTCCCTGACTCGCTCAGTGATCACTCTCCAATACTATGTACCTGGACAAATAAGTTTCTTAAGCCGCCTCCAAAAACCATCTATAGCAGAGTCCTACCTTATGGCAACCTTACTCATCTCAAGACCTGTCTTAGGCAGATAGACTAGTCCTTGATTTACAAAACTCAAGATGTTGACCTAGCCCTTGATTACTTTATTACTACTTTCAACACTGCCTGTGACACCTATGCACCAGTAAAAAAGCGCAAAATCAAAGCACTCACAAATCCCTGGCTCACAGCAAGCTATTGGCACAACTCAAAAGTAGGGATCACCTCTGGGCCACTGCAAGAGCTACTGGCACTCTGTCGGACATTCAAAGTATAAACAGGCTCGAACCACTGTACTAAACAGATCCGCTTGATGAAGAGCTCCTACTTCAAGAATGCCCTCCAACTCCTGGGGCAAAGGGAAATCCTTCTGGGACAACATAAAGAATATCATGGGTCAGCAGTCCAAATCCTCTCCTACAATAATGAATGGATGGAACCACTACATTAGACCCAGAGATCATTGTCAACACCCTAAATGATACCTTCACGGACCTTAGTGGTGTCCTCTCATCTGATTTCTTCACTGATGCTGACCCTCCAATTTCTACTTCTACTACTGCCTCTCCAACCAAACCACCCTTCCATTTCAAACTAGTAAAGGCACATGAAGGTTATAAATATGTAAAGAAGGTCATTTCTAAGTCCCAGCAAGCAGCATACTATTGACCTTAAACTTGTCCCTCACTCTGGAGGAAGTACTGCTCCCCCTCACAAAAATTTTCAATCTCTCCCTCTGCTACAGCCAATTCTCTAGGAAATAGAAGGCTGCAGTTGTCACTCCGGTGCACAAAAGTGGTGATAAGTCACTGCCTGGTAACTATCGCCCGATATCAATACTACCACCTCTCTCTAAGGCCCTTGAATGCTTGGTGGCGGACCAACTTTCAGACTACCTGGAAAAGCACAACATCCTATGCACTCAGCATCATGGATTTAGGAAAGGGCACAGCACATCGACTGCCCTACTTGAATTCTCAGGAGTAATCCACAATGCCATGGACAAAGGAAACCTAACTGGAGCAGTCTACATTGACTTAACCAAGGCATTTGATACAGTTCACCATGGCCTACTTATCAAACAACTACTATCCCTCAGGCTCTCGCAGGGTCCTGGTGACTGGGTAAAAAATTACCTTGCTCAGCGCTCTCAATCTGTAAAAGTAGCTGGAGTTATCTCAGACTCAAAACCGGTTCGCTCAGGAGTTCCCCAGGGATCCATCCTGGGCCTCCTCCTTTTCAGCCTTTTCCTAAATTCCCTCCCCAAATCCTGCCCTGAACAAATAATCCTCTATGCTGACGATGCCGTGATTCTTGCCACTCATAAAGATCTGAACCTCTTACGCCTCAACCTTCAGCATGCTTTTTCCAAAGTTGAGATGTGGTTCCTTGAACATAAGCTGGTTCTAAACCACAAAAAAACTAAATCCGAGCTCTTCTCTAACCCGCAAAACAAGAAACGGCAAGTCCCACTCACCATTAATACATACCTAGGAAATACCCTTGAACAAGTCCAAATTTTCAAATATCTTGGAATCAACTTTGATCAAGGCCTAACCTTTGCAACTCACATTGATAGTACAGCAAAAACTATTAATCAGCGAATTGGGATTCTGTATCGGAACCGACAGCTTTTTACCCATTCTGCACTGAGGATTGCCATCCAATCCTCTATCATCTCAGTCGTTGACTATGGCTTAGTTATATACGGATCTGCCACTACTACAGCACTTAGTCGCATTACAACATCCCTAAATAAGGCCTGTCGGTTGCTCACTGGTGCACATCGACGCACTCTACCCATGTGAACTCTATGCTGACTCAGGTTGGTTGCAACTCAAACCGGATAAAGTACCTTACCTGCCTGATGGCAAAAATATCCACTCTGGGCCTCACTCCACCCTGTATCCAAGACCTGTTATGCCCGAGCGCTAGCACCCGTTTTACCAGAAGATCAGAACACCAGCCTCTCCAAGTCCCCCGATGCCGGACTTCTCAGGGACAAAGATCATTTGCCTATCGTGCCCCCAGCTGGCTAAATGCCCTCGGCACTTGTATTACTGCCTCCAACTCTCTAGGTATTTTCAAATAAAGGCTTTTCTCTCACCTTGCCTCCTCCAGCTCCTGTGACTGCCCTGATTAAACCTCCTATTTTCTCACTACCCACCCTGTCCCGTTATTTGACAAAGACATGTTTGGGAAATCTTTTCTCCTGCTATTGTCTGCTCCCCACACCTTTCACTTACCCTCTCTGTTCTGGACTTTTTCCCTATTTGTTTCTCCTAATCTGGCATGACCTCTTTCTTGTAATAATAATGTGATTATTGATATCTCATGTCCTTTTGCACAAATGATTTGATATGTATTGGTATATGTTTTCTTGCTCTTGACACAACACAAATTGTTGTGTTATCTATGTAACCTTTTGTACTGTACCTAATTGACGTGGAACCTTTGTAAAAGAGCCTCTGGCTCAAAGGTAGTAATTCCTAGAAAAATAAACTAAACTAAACTACAGACCTGTTAGTTTAACCTCAGTGGTAGGGAAAATGATGGAATCACTTCTGAAGGAAAGAATTGTTGAGTATCTAGAGGCCAGAGGGGCTCAGGACCCAAGGCAGCATGGATTCACAGCGGGAAGGTCATGCCAGACAAATCTGATAGATTTCTTTGATTGGGTGACCAAAGTAGTAGATCAGGGAGGGGCTGTGGACATGGCCTACCTAGACTTTAGCGAGGCATTTGACACAGTCCCACACAAAAGATTAATATACAAGTTAGCCAGCCTGGGAGTGGGTCCCAAGATGACAGCCTGGGTAAAGAATTGGCTGGAGAATAGGACACAGAGAGTAATAGTAAATGGAGTCCACTCTGAAGAAAGGGGGGTTACTAGTGGGGTACCACAGGGTTCAGTATTAGGACCGGTCCTCTTCAATGCCTTTATAAGCGATATTGCAGAGGGACTGGAAGTAAAAGTATGTCTCTTTGCAGATGACACAAAGATCTGCAACAGAGTTGATGCACAAGGTGGGGTGGAAAGGATGAGAAGGGACTTGGCAAGGTTAGAGGAATGGTCAAATGTATGACAGCTTAGATTCAATGCTAAGAAGTGAAAGGTAATGCACCTGGGAAACAAAAACCCAGGGAAGAGTACACAATGGGGGTGAGATACTAACAACAACAAAATGGAAAGGGACCTGGGGTAGTCATATCAGATGACCTAAAGGTGGGCAAGCAATGGAGAGGGCAGCAAGGAGGGCTGGGTGGATACTGGGATGCATAGGGAGAGGCATCACCAGCAGAAAACAGGAAGTTATTATCCCTCTGTACAGACAGTTGGTGAGACCCCATTTGGAGTACTGCATGCAGTTCTGGAGACCCAATCTCCGCAAGGATATAGACAGGATGGAGGCTGTCCAGAGGAGGGCAACTAAAATGGTGCAGGGTCTGCACCGGAAGACATATGAAGAGAGACTTAAGGAGCTGAATATGTATAGCCTCGAGGAAAGGAGAGAGAGGGGGACATGATAGAAACTTTCAAGTATCTCAAGGGAATCAACAAAGTCCAAGAGGGTAGCATCTTTCAAAAAAAGAGGTGTGCAAGAACAAGGGGGCACAATTTGAAGATAGAAGGGGGGCGGCTCAGAGGTAATTTAAGGAAGTATTTTTTCACAGAGAGGGTTGTGGATGCATGGAATGGCCTTCCGGAGGAGGTTGTGGAGTCAAAACAGTGGTGGAATCTGCCATGCATGGGACAGTCATAAGGCAATTCTGGGGGTGGGGTAGGAAGAAGTAGGCTGCTGGTTAACTAGGATCTGCAGCTTATCCAATAGGTAGGGAAATGGGCAGACTGGGTGGGCCAAGCGGTCCTTATCTGCCGTCAAAATCTATGTTTCTGTGTTTCTAGTGGGGGGTAGGAGGAAGTAAGCTGTTGGTTAACTAGGATCTGCAGCTTATCTGTTAGGTAGGAAAATGGGCAGACTAGGTGGGCCAAGCGGTCCTTAACTGCCATCAAATTCTATGTTTCTATGTTTCTATATAGTTCATCTAATTTTTACATGCATCAAATATGTGTTATGGCAGACACGTTGTAAATATGTACTGCAACAACTAGAAAAAGATCCAGAGAGAACAATATTATCAGTAGAATATGAACTGCACAAACAGTGTGTGTTTCAAAAGAAAATATCACAGTATAAAGAATGGAAGAAAAATTGGGGGTAAGAATTTTTGTGAAATATTAAATTATAGAGGCAACTGGAGTATAAAAAGAATTGAAGCATTAACAGTATGTATGAACATATATTGTTATGTAAAGGAATGTTGTGATATGTATTTGGTTTGTTTATTTAATAAAATATTCCCCTACTCTTTTCAAGAAGTGCCATGGGATCTTTAACATCCACCTGAACTACCACCAGAACTGGCAGATGGGACCTCGGTTTAATGTCTCATCCAAAAGATGGCACTTCAGGATTGCAGCACCCCACCCTCATTCTGCACTGCAGTGTCAGTACTGGGATATTAACACAAGTGCCTGGTGTGGGGATGGAACCCACAGCTTTCTAATCTCCCAGCCTCAGAGGCAAGTGTACTACCTGCTGAGCCACTGACACTGATTTCAGGTGGCATGGTCAGTGGACTTGTTCCCATTTATTTTAGTTGGACGAATAGTGTGCTTGGACTATGTCAACACATACCCAGTTGCCCCAGCTGCTTTCTACTTTCTCTGAACAATGTGCAGTGGGGATAGTTCTTCCATTTGGCTTTTGGGACATTATTCAGAGTTTTTGCTTCATTGTTTGCATGTTTTGGTGGGGTTTTATTAGGTTATGCTTAGCCAGGGGTTAATTCATTATTGTGAATATGACCATGTTCCCTTTTCTGTTTGCCATTGCTTATTTGGTGGAGTGGAATGGGGTTCTTTATGGGTTCCAAGGTTATGGCAGGGGGAGGGGGTCATGGATGTTTTTGGGTGGTGTTGAGTTGCATCATGGGCTGGGATGGTAAATGAGTTTGGTCCTTCAGACTGGGGGTTGGGTGTATGTAGTTTGTATTCTTTTTTTTGGGGGGGAGGGGTCATGGGTGCATCTGCCCTGCCTTACTTCGGCCCAAATTCCCTCAGAGTGTGGGTTTCTTTTTGTTCTAGTTCCCCTTTGCTGGGACCAATGATATGTCTCATGAGTTTATTTTCTTGGGAGGAGGGGTGCACCCCCTTTTTTGGGTTTTAGTGCCAGGGTTGTTTTGCTTCTGCTGCTTTTATTTTTTATCCCTGATTGGCACTTTTGGGGAAAGGAATTTGGTGGGGAAGGGACCCTGGCATATTCTACTCAGGAGGTAGGCTTGCCCTCTGGATTCCCCAGATTGCTATATGGGGCTTCCCCTTATCTTGACCTCTGAGGGGTTATCTGTACCACCCCATTATCCACTGTGGGTTGCCCATATGCTGGGGTGGATGGTCTGGGTGCTTCCCTTTGTGTGTTTTGCTGTTCTGTTTTGGGAAGGTTTTCTTTGTGGGGTTTATTGGGGGGGAGGGGCCCAGGTGCACCTTGGAGTTCTGCTTTCGCTATGTTTTAGGATTGTACATGTTATTTGGTATTATATGATCTGTAAGTATTGTGTTTATGAGGCATAGCTACAGATTTGTTTCTTGGAATATTAAGGATGTCCAAGAAAAGAGGAAACATTAAATGATTTTGAAGCATCTCAAGAAGCTTTGACTCGGTGTTGCCCTGTTACAAGAAACTCATCTACATAGGGATGACATTCTTTATTTTTGAAGACAGTGGGTGGGGCATGTATTCGGAGTGGGAAACAGTATTAAGAGAGGGGGTGTAATTATCCTAATTGATAGAAGGGTTTCCTTTGTACTGCTGTGGGAGATTTGGGACCTGGATGGTCATTTAATTTTCTTGTTTTGTAGGTTGGGACTGTCGGAAGTGGTATTGGGATCTGTGTATGGTCCGATTGCCGACTCCCCTCAATGTTTTGCCAGCCTCTTATCCCACCTAGCACCACTCATGCATATACGATTTGTTCTGGGGGATGACTGGAATTTGGTTTGTGACTTAGACCTTGACAGGTCCGGGGAATCCAGGAGGGGGCTTTCTCCAGGGCAGTGAGGCCTGTGTGATCTGCTGGACACTGCTGGTTTGGTAGACCCGTGGCACTACCTGCACCCTTCTGAGAGGCAATACACCTTTTACTCTATTCCACATACCTCACGGTCCCGAACTGATTATTTCCTTATTAGTACATCTATTGTGGCTGGTCTGCAGGCCTGTGATATACAGCCCACGGTGGTCTCTGACCACACTGCAGTCTCATTGGATCACACTCTATGTGGGTTAGAAGAGTGGGATTCCATGTGGTGGCCAAATTCTACCCTGCTTCAGGACCTGGATCTCCTTGCAGTAGTCAAAACCTTCCTTCAGAATTTTCTTCAAGTCAATGAAGGTTCAGTTTCTTCCCTGTACATGTTGTGGGGTGCTGTGAAATGTGTAGTAAGGGGGGAATTCATCAGGCTTGCTGCCATCTATAAGAAACGGAGGGTGACTAAGATAGACAGCTTGCTTTGACAGATCAGAGTCTTTGAGGGTGCCTTTTCCAGGCTCCTCGGACTCTGCTGTCTGGTGCCAGTATTTTGGTCTTCTGGCAGAGCAGGCTGGTCTTGCCCTTCAGCGTACAAGGCTATGTTATTTGGAGTCCAGGGAAAGAGCCTGGAGGCTCTTGGCCTTCTGCATCCTGCAGTCTGAAGCACAGTCAGCCATACATTCCCTCCAACCGGACCAATGGGGGCTGATTCTTACCAGGCCCAGGGAGATTGCTGAGGCCTTTTGTCAGTATTACCAGTCCTTATTTGCTGTTGACTCTTCCTCACCTGGCCTCTCTGCCCAAATTGCTGAATATTTGGAGGCACTGCATCTGCTACAGCTCTCTCCCCTCCAGTGGGACTTTCTAGACTCTTCTATAGCAGAAGAGGAAGTTAAAGTGGCTATTTAGTCTCTTCCTAAAAATAAAGCACCAAGCCCTGACAACTTCCTCAATAATTTTTATGTTGAATCTTGTGAGTTGGCGACCCCTGTCCTTACTTGTTTGTTTAATTATTTGCGATCCATTGGTTTATCTGACTTTTCATTTACCCAAGCTTGAATTTCCCTGATTCCTAAGCCGGGTGGAAACCTTTTGCTTCACAGTAGCTATAGGACCATTTTCCTGCTTAATCTGGACTTGAAAATTATGGTGAAGGTTTTGGCATCTCACCTGCTCCAAGTATAGTCGGGTCTTATTAGTCCAACGTAGATTGGCTTCATGGTCTCGCTTGATGTGGAGAAGGCTTTCAATTGGGTCTCTTACCCCCTTCTTTTTGCTGCCCTCTACAACTTTGGTTTTCCTGATGGCTTCTGTAACTGCGTGCATGCTTTATACTCCAACCCTACCACCAGGATCCACGGCAATGGGGTGTTGTCTGCTCCACTTGCTTTGCAGCAGGGAATGTACCAGGGCTGTCCCCATCCCCATTTTTGTTTAATCTTTACCTTGAACCCCTGTTACATTACCTACAGAGTAACTCTGCAGTTAAAGGTATTCCGGTTGCTGATATTTCTTGTAAATTCTCAGCTTTTGCCGATGATCTACTGCTCCACTTAGTAAATCCCCACTTTTCCATTACGCTGCGCTTGAGGAAATTCTCAGATTTTCATAGGTGGCCGGTTACAGACTTAATCTTGATAAAACTAAGGTCAGGTCACTCAATTCGTAGGTCCTTCATCAGCAGATTCTGGGCTTGGGCCTGCTCTGGGAACTTCATGCTCTTACCTACTTGGGTATTAGGGTTACCTGGAATCTTACTGTTCTGGGAAGAGAATCTTGTTCCCCATCTGATAGACGTGTCAGCTGACCTCCAAAGGTGGATGCACCTTCCCCTTTCCCTATGAGGCAGGGTAAATGATATCAAAATGAATATATTACCTTATATTTTATAACCCTTGGAATGTGGACCTTTTCCTACCCAAGACCTGGTTTTCGAAGTTTTATTCATCCCTTTCTGCTTTTCTTTGGAAGCAGGGGGCCTTTTGTCGGGCCTATTTTAAACTCATCTTACCCAGAGAGAGGGGTGGCCTCTGGCTTCCAAATGTTTTCTTGTATGTTTGTGCCCTGCATAGTTTTAAATGTTTCCTTTGGGCTTCTTCTCCGCTCCCTCCCGATGCCGTGGCTTATTGGCCACTGTGGATGTCTTTGGAACAATGCCTTTGTGCACAAGTGGGTCTCTAACTTCCTAGCCTCCTATATCTCAAATATGCCCAGTTGCCACCACCTAAGCTTTGTGGTATGCCCTTGGGGTGGTTCAACGTGCTCTTCGGCAACTTTCTTTTTATATGGGTTGGGATTGGGGTAAGGACCTGTCTCAGCCAATTTTGGGAAACCACAACATCCAGATTGCCCACCAACACATCCCTTTTCAGTTTTGTCCTTGAATCCAGTCTGCCCCTCTCTCTTCCTTGATTGAGGGTGATGTGATGGTCCCACTCCCTGTTATCCAACATAAGTTTGCTTTATCGGTGCTTCACCCTTTCAAATATTTGCAAATCTCCAGTGCTCCCGCCTCTTTTTTTGGGCCCCATCCTTACCTTTCTGCACCTGTGAAAGTTATTTCTGAACTACTCCATCTGGGGACTCAGCCTCATGCTGTCTCTGGTTTCTATTGGTTCTTTTAAATTAAAGGCCCCGGCTAACCTAGATGATATTTGTTATTACTGGAGGCAGGTATTACAGCTCCAGGTGGAGGTTACGTTCTGGCAGAGTGTCTGGCAACTTCTATACAAATTTACTAAGCAGGACCAATACCGACTGTTGCAGTTTCGTGTCCTGCATAATATTTATTATATGCTGGCTAGGCTTTACAGGATGGGAATGTGTGCTTCTCCAATTTGTTCTCACTGTGGAGTTGCAGAGGGACATATGATGCTAATTCTCTGGGAGTGTCTGAAAGTGTGCCCTTTCTGGAATTCCCTCCGGATTTCCCTAGACCCACTTCTGGGGTTGGAATCTTTCTTTACCTCAGAAATCTGTCTGGTTGGTCTCTACCCAGACAAGCTTTTTGGACCACACCATGCTTATATGTCCCAGATTTCTATAATGACAAAGCTAATTATCTGTCAGCACTGGCTGGATGATTCCATCCTGTCCTTTAGGGAGTGGCACCAGGAGATCCTTTTGGCCCTCAAGATGAAAAAGCAGATAGCATACAGGCATGGTAGGCCTCTCTCATTTCACTCTTGTTAGGATCCACTTTATGCCGTTATATCCATCTCAGATGGCTGACAGGTTCACTTTCCTGTTTCCTCCTCAAAAGGTCACACTCGTTAATCCTTATCTGGGGGCCCTGTATCAGTTAATTGGTGTATACTTTCTTAGGGTATTATTTAGGGTACTTTGTTAGGTGTGCTCTGGGGTGAAGAGGGTGGAAGTTGTCTTTTTTGGGGGGTTGTTGGTATCCTACTGTGTTTTCTACTGTACTCACTATTATGGTATTTGGGTTTGGGTTTTTTGTTGTTGTATTGTTAAAATTTAATAAAGTTTAGTAAATTAAAAAAAAAGTTTGGAAAGCAGGTAAGACTAGAGAGGCAGTTTATTGATAAGGATGGCCTGTTTCAGCATTTACAGAAGTGGCTGGATAAGGGCAGGGAACCAAGGTTTCAGCTGCATCAGTTTTTTACAATGTATTCTAGCACCTTTATTAAAGGTATTTGGATGCAGATGGTATAAATGACTGGGTATTTTCAATATGTTATAGAAACATAATCCAGGTATTGATTGCTAAAGTTTGTAAGCAAGATGTTTTATAGTTAGAGATGGGGCCCAGGGCACGCTCAGTTTGCCTCAGGTTTTTGCATGCAGTTGGGAGCAGCCTCAGCTGAGCCTTGAGCAATTGGTTCCAGTTTTTGCTTAAAGTGGAGGTGAGGAGGTGTTTTATGCATTGAAGGTTATAAGTGCTGGTAGAAGGCCATAAGGTTGGCGTCCCATGGTGGGCCTGGATTGAATTTATCTGAAAGGATGTTTGGTGTTGCTTTGTGAGGAACAGAATGTGCCCATCGGGCATTTGTGCACTTGTCTTGGAAGAATGAGTCAGCCCTGGTAGCCCCATTTTAGACTGCATGGATAGAGTTGGAGCAAGGCCCAACCACGTGAGTCATCCACACTGGGGGGAGCAGTGGGCAGCAGGCCCACATTGTGGAAAAGTGGATGCCTTCTGGTACAAGGACTGGCATGACCATTAGGTCAGCCCATGTCGGGGTGGCAGGCATGCACAAACTGGGTCTGTTTTTATTTGTTTTAGGGTTACTTTGTAGGGATGGCCATGGGTAGTATAGGCCTTGGAGGGTCTGGACTAGGCTGGCCACATGGATGGAGGAGGTGTTTTTTGGTGTAGTGGAAAGGTCCAGAGATGGAGCATGTTGCAGACTGCCAAGGGGGGCAGATCTGGTACAAATCATTGTGGGTCAAAAGGGCAGAAGTACAGCTTGGTATGGTATGGGGGGAGGAAAAAATCAAGCCCCCACCTACACACAAGGTAACAGCTAATTGGAGATGCAAGAATAGGGTCACTGGGGAGGTTACTAAAGTTGGGAGTGAGGTATTTTTTAAAAATTATATATATGGAGCAACATACAGAGAGAGAATTGGGGTGAAGCGACTGATGACCTCGAGCCAAGTGAAAGAAGGGTGGACTTTTTATTGTGCACTGCCAGCTACGGGCCTGAATGAAATGTGACAGGTCAATTGTAGGCCTATAGGAGGGTGGTCAGGCAGATGCATACAATTCAGGGCAGCTGGCTGGTGAGAAAATGGTGTCCGAGGCACATGGATACAGAAATTAAATGGCGGGAGGCCTAAGATAGTGGCTAAAAAATTGGAGGCATTTAATTTGCAGAAGTTCATTTTAAAGATAAAGTTAGATTTATGCATTGACTTTGGGAGGTGCCTCACACAGGCAATAGCATTATCGTCATTAACATCATTTTGGAATGCAGCAGTGTGAGTAATCTTGTGGGGTCTGTCGGTAAGGATCAGATCAAGTAGGGTGCTATGCTTGGGGTTCTTAATATTTAGGCATGTAATCTTGCAGATAAGTTGGCTAAGACCGTAGGTATCGCAGAGGTTTCTTAGGTGTTCTGAACAGTGGAAGTTCCAATCAAGATTAAAATCTCCTAACAGTAGGCATTCAAAGTTGATCTCTCCAAGGGTCCTATGAAGGTGCAACAGAATCCCAAGATCACCAGAAGGGGGTCTGTAGCAACCAAAAATAAAAATAGACTCATTTGGGAATAGGGAAATTTTCAAGGTAAGACTTTCAAATTCTTTATGCGGGGAGGTAGACTCAAAGATGGAGACTGCATATTTATCAAGAACATATATTGCAACCCCCCCCCCCCCGGTTGTCCTATCTGTTCTCAAAACATTGTAAAAGGTAATGTTGATGGCTTGATTAGGGACAGAGGCCTTCAACCAATTTTCAGAAACCACAAGCATATCCAGAGTGGTGTGGAGGGCCCATGCTTGCAGTAGGTCCGATTTCTTGAGTATGCTACAGTCGTTGAAGTGCAGGAATTTAATCCCTTTAGTTGGAACAGGTCCAAGGGGGCCAAAGTGGGCACAAGTGGACCAGGATTTAGTTGAATATTCCCTGAGCATGACTGCAAGCGCAAGAGGAATTTCTTAAGCCCATGAGTAAGGAACTTAAGGAGCAGTCTGTGACCTTATTTCGGCAAAGATGCCTTGGTGGGATGAGTAATTGAGAAGGTAGAAAGGCGAGGCACCAAGAGACCAAAGTCCACCACATGTACAGGGATATTTAGTGGTGATGGGATGCCAAGGTAGGTCATAAGGGAATGACAGTGCAGAAACTGTTTGACAGAGCCAGTACTCGAAGAGAAGAAGAAGGGTGGTGAAGTGAATAACTTTTGTAGGGGTGAGAAGCAGGCAAGCAGTGACTGTAAAAGGCTACCTGGATTGGTATCTGATGGTGACCAAGATTTATCTAGTCCAAGATTTATAGCGTTCAGTAATAAAAGGGACGGAAGCAGGAGTTGATCAGAAACAAAAAGAAACATATTTGTATTTGAATTTTGAAGGTGTTAATGAAATTGCAGGTGTGCCAGAGCTAGAGGATAGCTAGAGGACAGGAATATGACCCAGAAAGGCATGTGGTCAAATGCACGAATAAACCCTACAAATATAACAACCTGCCAGAAGTAAGACTAGCCATTTAAGGCAAGGAGCAGTGGCTAGGGTGAATGCCAATCAGATGGCAGGGGTAGGGTCAGTTCCATAGAAAAGAGCATTTAATAGAGGTCAGGATTGGGGTGAGCAGGTGGCACAAAGTTTAGAATTCTAAAAATGCAGCAGATTTACTGCTAAAGAATACAGCAGACTTGAAATGGGTGTCTAGCACTAGCAGAGGGCAGCAGCATAGGATACAACTGTGATCTGGGTATCCAATCAAATTAACGGCTCTCAAGCCGCAAGGTGCATGGCTCAGTAATGTACCTGAAGATGCAGCTTGGGCAGGCATCTCAAATTTAGATATGTAGCTGGCAAAGGCAGGAGTCAGTGCCACAGATCAGGAGAGGAGCCCGCCCGGGGCTTAGCCCAAGAAATTAAATTGAAGTACAGTCCATGGTAAGGCAGGCTGAATTGGGGAGCAGGCAGTGGAAGGGAACAGAAGCTGGGGAGTAGGTGTTAAAGGGAGGTATGGAGTAAGCTAAGGACCGAGAATGCTCTGTGGGTGGTTAGGAAGGGTCTGGCACCAGCAGCGACCAAGAAAAACAATGGGGAAGAAATACTAGGAGAAATGAGGCATTTAGATGGCTGAAGGCAGGGAGAGAATGGTAATGCAGCTGCATGAATGAGCAGTGATACGAGGTCAGCTCTGTAAGCTACTGAGAGCAGGGCAAAGAGATTGCAGAAGGGAAGGAGAAAAAAGTAAAGATAAATTCAGTGGCCTACACAGCCACTATGATGTTATGCTTGTGCAGCTGTGTTACTTGGTTTTGTCCATTCACACTCTCTATTCCAGAGGAATTACCACCCTGTAGGGATACCAAAGGCAAAGAACCCTCGAAGAAGGTTCCACCCCTAGAGGTGCTGCGGGACAATTCCCTAGGCTAAAGGTACCTTAGGAAGGATCCCAAGAAGAGAGGCAATGCTGCTCGAGGAAGAGGAGAGGATGGTGGGGCAAAGAAAAAGTGCTTGAGAGAGAGGCTCAGAGGAGCTGCTTATATAGCACAGGAAGGGGAGTGGCTGGCTGCTTGTCCACTGAACTACAAGCACAGCCTTCCAATTCAGTGGCCAATGCGGCCAGTATGATGTTATGCTTGAGCAACTGTGTTACTTGGTTTTGACCATTCACACTCTCACTATTCCAGAGGAATTACCACCCTGTAGGGATACCAAAGGCAAGGAACCCTTGAAGATGGTTCAACCCCTAGAGGTGCCATGGGATAATTCCCTTGGCTAAAGGTACCATAGGAAAGATTCCAAAAAGAAATGTAGTAGTACGAAGCATTTTAGCAATCAGTAGCTGTGAGGCATAGTAGTAGATAAGGCATCAGGCAGCTTGATAATGTAATGAGATGTGCAGGTTAGCAGTAGCAACAGTACGATGGGTTACACCGGAGAATGAGGGGGCCTCCTAAGCAGAAAGGCAATGGCAAGTAGGGTCATCATCCATCTCCATCCAACAGCGGAACCTACCTAAAGGAACTAGGGAACACTAACTATGGCTAACTAACAGTTATGACCCAAAGCATGAAGGAGAGAAAAATACCCCTTGAGGAGGAAATCTTTGGGGATCCAAAGCCTAGGTCGCCTTCCCTCCAGGCTTGGGATGCTTATTTTGTGACTGTTCTGCTACTGCAATTTAGAAACCCAATAAAAGGGGAGTGGAAAATATTAAAATTTAGAGGAAAGCTCTCACTCAATCCCTTTAACAGGAACACCATGGAAGGTTATGAGAGCGCTCTGCAACATTGGAGGCAACCAAGGCAGGAGGAGGAGAGCAACAACTGCTGAGGCACTCACCTGACCTACTCACCCTAAAAACAAACCAGGTGAACTAGAGGCAGTCATAGGCAAATTGCAGTGAGGGTCCCTTCCTAGTACATTACTAGAGCCAAAGGAGATAGCTATAACCACCCTTCACAGCTAGTCTTAAATTCTACACCAGAAGCTGCCTTTAAATCTCGAATGGCTAAAGCCAAGCTTAAAGTGAGGGCATTCCTAACTATGGACTAGGTGAAAAGTACCCTGCTCCAAGTCAGGCACGCTCAAGATGCAGACTTAGAAATGCAGAGTGAGACCGTTGGCTGTAGAGAGGCCCTGCACCAGAATGGTATGGCTGGCATGCCCCAGAAAACTGATGAGGAGCTGAATGAGTGTTGAGTGCTGGGACCTCACATAGGTCAGATGGCAGTAGCAAGCATTGAACAATGATTGCTTAGAAAATGGGCTTGGAAATTCCCAGACTCTGATTGGCTGATACCCCTGGCAAGCTGGGCATGTATCAGACAACAGAGCCCAGGTAAGAAGAAGTGCCAGACCCAACTGACCTAAGTACCGAAATCGAGGGGCCATTTCGAATTTTAAACAAATTGTAAGCCTTGATCTGTCACCATGTTTTTCCTCTCACTTAGCTAACCAAACTCCTTCCCCAGCACCTCCCCATTTGTCTTATTCAAATTAAAAAAAGGAAAAACGAAGGATGACAGCAAACAGACGCAGCCAGTCTGACTGGCTGCAAAACCGCAAATTGATTTCAGCGATAGAAACAGAATGAGCACTACCTCTGGTAGCGCTGCTATCTAAGAGCAGGGGCACTGTCTTGGTTTCCGTACCGCAATGCCGTGGGTAACCTTACTGCCATTTGTCTTATTCAAATTTAAAAAAGGAAAAACGAAGGATGACAGCAAAAAGACGCAGCCAGTCTGACTGGCTGCAAAACCGCAAATTGATTTCAGCGATAGAAACAGAACGAGCACTACCTCTGGTAGCGCTGCTATCTAAGAGCAGGGGCACTGTCTTGGTTTCTGTACTGCAGTGCCATGGGTAACCTTACTGCTGACCACAAAGTGACAGGGAGGGTGTGCAAAAGCACAAACTGCCATTTTTCCTTAACTGTGCCTCTCACCACACCCACCACAAAAAAACTATTCATTTTTGTACGGTATCTCAAAGTTGCATATTCACTGTACACTTCAAAGCAGACAGCAGTACTTTTGGGATCGCCAAAAAATGCGACATAACTCCGACTCCTTAGCGACCAAGTTGGCAGTCAATTCAATCTCCTCCACCTCTGTCTGTCTCAATTTAAGTTCAATAAGGGGCCATGAAGAAAAAAAAAACAGCAGTTTTATTTCTGTAGTCAGAGAGACACAAATAATAATTTATCAGCCGTGCTTCTGCTGTCTCTCGATCGCAATCTCATGCCCGCTTCTCCAGGTGCCCATCCAGTTTGTCGCCGCTACCAGCTTGCTCTTTCCTGCTGTTTCATTCTGGGTGTACTGGTAACAACAAGCTGGAGATCCAGATATGGTGTTCGCTCGATGGCGATTCAACGGCGGGGGGGGGGACAGACACATAGATGCAGCATACAAACAGATCATAGCTTGGTGTGTGTGTGTGTGTGTGTGTGTGTATAACCATGACAACCAGCTTCAAGGAAGAACACTCATACAAGGTGGAGGAACTATTTTATTACAAAACTTACTGTAAACTAAGTAGTTATTATTTTTTGAATTAAACCATTTTTTTTTTACAATGCCCATTTTCTAAGCGCAATAATACCCTCTTTATGCCCCTGGGCAGTCCGGTATAGCCCAATACTGCCCACCCTGTCGGGTATTATTGCTTACTTAAGCAATGAGTGGACCTACACGTAGGTCAGTAAGGCAGAACAGCAATGGTCAGATCTACACATAGGTATGTAAAGCAGAGTAGCAATGGTTGGACCTGCATGTAGGTCAGAGAAGCAGCAAATATGAATAGCAGAGCAAGCCAGACAGTCATTCAAGAAAGCCAATGAAGGTGATAAATACTCTGAGGATGTTTTGACAGCAGAGGCAGGATTAGAACATAAAATAAGTAAGCCACATGGTGCCACGACTACCTCAACACTTCCAAGTCCCCACCATAGGAAAAACAAGAAAATGATATAAGGCTCTGAGACCCACATGCAGATATTAAAACTAGTTTATAGCATCAGTGGTAGCATAGCTGACCTCCAGAGTATAATAGCAATGTACAAACATAAAAAGTAGCATCTGTATTAAGTAACTATGAGTTGTAGGGTTCAATGAACATAGATTGGAGGGAGGCAATGCTCTGAAGCAGCTATTGCCAGACAGTGCAGTGAAACAACAGGAATGAGCTACTGTATGTGGAATGATTTGAGGAAGCAGGATTGAGCTGCATAGGCTGGGGTTCAGAGTGAGCCTGAACCAGGTGAAAACAGTTAAGGTGTATAGCATGGAAAGCAGCTATGTGGTATGAGTTTAAACACACAGATAATTATTGCAGTTGCATTATGAGTAAATCAGAGCAAGTAGCATGAGCTCTGGATTAGTAATATATAAGGAGTTTAAAAATAGAAGCTCCCAAAAAGAAGGCAAAACAAAAGACATGCAAACACAGAGGAACAGGGAACAAACAACACAAAGAAGCACATAGCCAAATGCAGGAGAAAAGACAACAGAAGTCCAACAGAAACATGCAGAAGCCAAAATAGCAAGTCGGGCGGGTGGCTGGCCCCAGCCAGCAGCAAAGGACAGATCGAAAGAGCCTCTGGCTGCAAAGAAAAAGTGCTTGAGAGAGACAGAGGCTCAGAGGAACTGCTTATATAGCACAGGAAGGGGGAGTGGCTGGCTGCTTGTCCCCTTAACTACAGGCATAGCATTCCAAAAAGGTCAGAGCTAGTTAGGCAGAGGGATGTTAAGGAAGGGTTGCAGACAGATAGAGGAATCACAGAAAAAAACAGAATAAAATACAGTATGCAGAGGGAGGTTTGGGAGATGGCTAAGGGAAAGGAGGGAAATTGCAGCAGTAAAAGTAAGGGAAAAGATTTGCATGTATAAGATGCAGGACACGATAGAGGTTTGCTTAGGCAGTGTAAGAGCAACAGTTGTGAGTTGTGTGGCTAATAAACAACAAGGAAGCAGCACAAATAATCAGTGGAACCAGGCAATAATTATGAAATTGCACAGACTAAAGATTTTGCACAGTAGCAGCTTAAAGAAGCATTTAGCAATGGTAGCAACTTAACCTTGGGCAAACAGTTTTGCATGACATTGGTGCTTTTCGTGGTGTTTGCGCGGGATTTGCGCAGCTTGTGCGACCCTAACATATGAGTATGACACTTAGAAAATGCCAGACATGGAGAACACATGCTGCTCACTCTTGGCACCACCATGATGCCAACAGCTGCCACCAGTCCCAACCATGCCACGCAGTAAGGGGTGATCTGGCCCACAGGGGACATCATGGTAGTGTGGCATACAGGCCACACCTGCAGACCATACATCTGTGGTGATCAACAGATGCCAGCACACACATGCAGCACTGTGGGCATGGTGGCCATTGAGGGGAGGGTGTACGGGTGGCCAGACCTCACCACAGCCCAGGTGTGGCCACAAGGCTGAGACACATCATACAGTGCACATGTGCCAGTAGTGAGAATACCCAATCACCTGTGTGCCTGTCGGATCTTACGTGCCCCCCCCAGCCACATAGCGCACAACTGTACAGATGCCACAGCACACACAGCCAGCCATGTATATGTCACTGTGAGCATCCCATGCCACAGGTGCATCATCTGTGGATCACACAACAGCATAACAGTAATGTCCACTGTCAGTAATTACCTGCAAGCTGGGCCTGTCACTGTGTACAGTGCAGTAGTTATCACTGCCCTACATAATATAGGCATTGCCATGTCCCTCATACTACTGGCCCCCTTGCTACAGTAGTGTCTGCTGTGCACATTTGCATGACCTACAGTGTGACGGTTGCATGTAGCACCACCACCTCCTGTGCCTATGCTGTGTTGTCCCCTGGGGTATGATATGCTATGCTATGCTTTGCTGTTTACATGTAGCCTGCAGCTATCATCATGCACTGCCTGACTGACCTACAGGTGGAGCTGCAGTCAGACTTGGCCAGCCCCTATACTTCCAGACTGACTACAGGTGGAGCTGTGGGACCCTGCAGTAATGCTGGGCAAACTGCATGCAAATCAGGGCATGATGAGATGCTAATGTGGCTGTTTGCACAGAGACTACCTAAGTAGGCTCATTTGCATGTCACTTTTGAATATGGCAAAGTTTAGCGCCAGGCAAACGTGTTTGCACCGGGCAAACAGTTTAGCTCCACGCTAATCCCAGGCAAACGTGTTAGCTCTGTGCAAATGGTTCGGGGAATATTATAGTGTTTTGCACATAGTACTGTCCCATAGGCTGCTTCCTGCAGCTGTACTGGGTCCATGCATTTGCTGGAACACACGTTGGCCACAAAGGTCGCTTCTACCTACCTTCACATCGCTGTGCACTGTGTTGCTTTTGTGGTCTGCACTTCCTGGTTGCTATATTCAGAGCTGTCATATTACAGGGCTATGTTTGCACTGCACTCCCTGCCCAGTTTGCCCGGCCTCATTCTCATGCTATATTAAGAGGCTGTTTGCCCTGAGCTATTCCTTTTGAATATAGCTTGCTTTGTGCTCCGGGCTAACTTTGCCTGCCAGACAGTGCTAATTTAGCCCCGGAGATAAGTTTTGAATATCTGGCCCTAAATCACAACTCTTACAGGTTACTATTGCCATTTGATATGGTACATGTTGGTAGGCCCCTTTAAAGAGCAGGTGCTTAGTAAGGGTGCATATCTTAAAGAACAAAGGTCTGGGGCCTTGAGATGCCTCTGCAATCATTCAGTTTGCTTTTATCTGTTTATTTACTTACTTTTCCATCTTTTTTATTTGTATTTTGCCAAGTACTAGTGAAAAAAAGAGTCCAATGGAGCCCCTGTGTGATGATGTCATAAAATACTTACTAGCAAGGCTAACAGTGTATTTTAATGGGAAACTACAAGTCTGTTTTCAGATTTTTCTTCCAGACTGACTTATAGGTGGAGCAGTGAGCAGACCCAGCCTGCCCCTGTGCTTCCAGACTGACCTACAAATGGAGCTGTGGGACCCTGCAATAGCGCTCCGCAATCTACATGCAAATCAGGCCATAATGAGATGCTAATATGGATGTTTGCCAACGGACTGCCTAAATAGGCTCATTTGCCTGACACTTTTGAATACAGCAAATGTTTGCCCGGGGAAAATGTCCTAGCGCCAGGCAAACGTGTTAGCTCTGCGCAAACACTGTGCAAATATATTTGTGCCACGCAAACCTGTCTTGAACCATAACGCAGTTCTGCAGTATTTGGCCTGCACTGTTGTTTGCAGCTCTAGTGCAGCCACTTCTTTGCTAGCACACACATTTGCCACATAGTTCACCTATCCCTTTCTCCACATCTGGGTGGACAGGTCTACTGGTTTGGTTTGCACTTCCCAGATGCTATATTCAGAGCTGTCAGGTTTGCTGGGCTATTATTGCACTGCACTCCCAGCCCTGTTTGCATGGCTTCATTTGCACGCTATATTCAGCTGCTTTAGCACCCAGGGCTATTCCTTTGAATATAGCATGCAAATGGTTGTGGGTTAATTTAGCACGCTGTGCAGTGCTAATTGTGCCCCAGAGCTACATTTTGAATATCGGGCCCCCACATGTTATAAAAAATCACATATTTCTATTAAATATATAATATTTTGGTGGCAGGAAGTGTTATTTTTTCCAGAAAGGTAAAGATAAACTACATGGCCAATGTGTGTGCTAGCAAAGAAGTGGATGCACTAAACCTGCAAACAACAATACAACAGTGCAGACCAAATAAACCCGAACTGTGTTATGGTTCAGACAGATTTGCACAGCACAGATACACTTGTGCAGTGTTTGTGCAGGGCTAACATGTTTGACAGGCGCTAGGACATTTGCCCAGGGCAAATATTTGCTGTAATCAAAAGTGACATGCAAATGAGCTTACTTAGGCAGTCGGTGGGCAAACATCCATATTAGAATCTCATTACGGCCTCATTTTCATGTAGATTGCACAGCTCTATTGCAGGGTCCCACGGATCCAACTGTAATTCAGTCTGAAAGTACAGGGGCAAGCTGGGTCAGCTCATAGCTTCACCTGTAAGTCAGTCTGGAAGTATAGGGGCAGACTGGGTCTGCTCACAGCTCCACCTATAGGTCAGTCTGGAAGAAATATCTGAAAAGTAGAAAAGTTCTAGTTTCCCATGGAAATATACTATCAGCCTTGCTAGTAAGGATTTTATGGCATCATAACACAGGGACTCCATTGGACTCTTTTTTTTTCACTAGCACTTGGCAACATACAAATAAAAAGATGGAAAAGTAAGTAAATAAGCTAATAAAAGCAAACTGAATGATTGCAGAGACATCCAAAGGCCCCAAATCTTCATTCTTTAAGATATGCACCCTTACTAAGCACCTGCTCTTTAAACATAATGTGTTACTGCTGCAGTCAAGTTGTAATAAGTCCTTCATTTCTTTTTTTAGGAAACTTCCAGATGCTTTGTTGTGTCATAGTTGCCTTATTGAAAGAAGTTTTTCAACATCAGGCCCCTTGGGCTGGGGCAGACAAGCAACACGCAGAAGTTGTTTCAATCGATGACCATGACCATCATTACCAACCAGACTCGAGAAGGATGCAGATGAAATCTGTGAAGAAGTAACCAAATAAGAAACCATTAAAGTGATTTTGTGAGCTTTGCCATAGAAAATGGGATTAGTAACATATAGTAACCTGTAGGAGTTGTGATTCAATCTGCTACCATTCAAACTGGTGAAAAGTGCTGTTTTCCATGACATAAATGCTTTTATTTCTGTGCTCTGCTTCATTTACATAATCTGCCCCTTTTTTTTCCTCAGTGCTGCAACCCCCATGACTGACATCATGCAAGGGAAACAACATTTATAAGCACTGTTTTGAATCCGTGATCTTTGTTGGTCAGTTTTGGTAATGCAGACATTTACACTACCAACATAGGAGATTACATCTCTCAGTAAAGAAGTTTTGTCAGCTAGATACTATATGCATAGAGTCTTGTTTGGAAAATAAACATATGAGAGCTTTTACTGTTGAAGCCACTACAGAGATTTGAGCCTGCACCTCGCAGTAAGGGAATTGGAAAACAACATCTTATTGTACCCACAATGCCTTGCTATGTACATTTACATATTAGGTGCAGTCACCACCACCAAAATAAGGGACTGCAGCTCTGAGTAACTAACATTTACATCAACATGATAATTTACCTGGAATTTCTTGGTATATATAAAATAGTGATAGTTTTATTGCATGCTGTTATTCTGGAGGTGTGACTGTACATAAAAAATTGGAGAACACAGTGCTGTTAAAACATAAATAAAAATGACTATGATAGATTTTTTTTTTTATAAAACAAATTGCAGCATCTGAAGCATGGGGAGCAATGGCATACTGTGTGAAAAAGGCATCTGCAAAAGCTCACATAATCACTTTAATGAGACCTACCTGCAAATATGCTTCCCCCCCAAAAAATATACTTATTTTCATTGGCTTGAGAGTATTCCATTTCCAATTTCAATGCAAAAATTTCTCATCAAGCACTGGAATGTGCATACCAACAGTATCTATGACCTATGATACAAAGCAATACAATGAGTACATGTCTATGTATGTCAACCCCCTACTTAGAAAATACAAAAATATATTTATATATATGTATATATATATATATATCTCAACTCACCAAGGCTACTATTAGTGTACACAGAAAGGGCACCCTTCCATCTGGTTGAGGTGATCGCATCACGTTTGCAGGAATCGCAGCACACTTTGGACCAGCAACAGTTCTCTCACGGTCATCATTTCTGATGGAACACTGAATGGATTCATGTCATGTTATCCCTCCTCCACATGGTTTGGCAAGACACTGTGCATTATGAGTACATCATCATCACAGAGTATGTAACTTTCTGGACACAAGACAGATGCATTTTGGGGAAGCAGAAAACTTTCTTGGGACTCTGTGTGACCACTGCATACATAAGTGACCGCGCAATAAATTCTGGGGAACTTGGCGTGTGGTGTAATGCTCCCATTTCACTTCCTCAGCACTTGGCAATTTTTTGGACACAAGACAGATGCATTTTGGGGATGCGGAAAAATTCTGGGGACTCTGTGTGACCACTGCATGCATGAGTGAGTGCGCAACAAATTCTGGGGGACTTTGCGTGTGGTGTAATGCTCCCATTTCACTTCCTCAGCACTTGGCAATTTTCTGGACACAAGACAGATGCATTTTGGGGATGCAGAAAAATTCTGGGGACTCTGTGTGACCACTGCATGCATGAGTGAGTGCGCAACAAATTCTGGGGGACTTTGCATGTGGTGTAATGCTCCCATTTCACTTCCTCAGCACTTGCCAATTTTCTGGACACAAGACAGATGCATTTTGGGGATGCAGAAAAATTCTGGGGTCTCTGTGTGATCACTGCACAGATGAATGACAGTGCAATAAATTCTGTGGGACTTTGCATGTTGTGTTACACTCCCATTTCTCTTCCTTAGAACTTGGCAATTTCCTGGACACAAGACAGATGCAAAGTGTTGTGATTGTGAGCAGATAATGTCATACTTAAATTATAAATTAAAGCAGCAGTGCAACAATGTGGTGAAAATTGAGACCTATACTTTTCATGCTATTTTACATTGTCAGCCACTAGTTACCTCCTGACTTGTATGATACCCTTCTTTTCACAATTTGTGTCTGCTTTACTACTTTTTCTCATGTCTGAAAAAAAGGAGCACACGTTTTAATATGGCTCTGATCAAGTTTTCATCACTTTTTGCAGCTGTTTTTGGATAAATATTGTTCTGTGAGGTCATAAAACACTGCCTGCTGCATAATTGTTAATTTTGCAACAGAAGTAATATATAACAACTGATGGAGAAAAACAGCGGAAAATACTGATGAAGACCTGGTCTACACCATATTAAAAGGAGTGCACCTTTTATTATTTCAGACATGAAAAAAAGTGCTAAAGCAGACTCAAATACTGGAAGGAATAGTATCATACAAGTCAGGATGTAAGTAAAGCGGCAATGTAAAATAGCATAAAAAAGTATAGGTCAAAATTTTCAACAGATTGTTGCACTGCTGCTTTAAAGAGATTCACCAAGTTACATAGTTATGCTAATGTACCCAGTATATGCGTGCCTTACTTCCTGGGGAATCTTTCTTGCTCCACATGTTCTTACATAGTGCAATACTTTTCTGGCAAAAATGCTCATAATTTCAGTAAACCAGGTCCCGGAGGATTTCCCAGTCTGAAGAGCCACCCAAGTTCTGCCCCACGCTCAGCAATGTTATGACATGATGCCAGGGAGAGCGCGGGGACATGCTCCAATATAGTGAATGGCTGGCAGTTTTCTGAATTTTTTTTATGTTTTAATGGTCAGTTTGTGGTGAAACGTGGGCATGTTTTGACTAACAAGAGCCTTTTAAGTATGTTGTGGTGTTTTTCTCACGCTGCAACATACTTTATTTCAATAAAGAAAAGTCAGTGACCATAAAGCAGACACACCACAATACTGCTGTCCCCCTGACACAGTTGAAAAACTGCAAAACTGTGGAGCTGGGAGAGGATCAGGCACAGGAGGGGCAGATGTAGTGCCAGCAGCACTGTCACACACCTGGGGATCCACCTGCTGCTGTGGAGGTGGTGCTGCTGGAGCTCCTGAAGCTGCTACTGGTGGTGGTGGTGGACTTGGTGGATGTGGCGGTGGCAGTGGTGGTGTTGCTGCTTCCGGAGGGGGGAAGCAGGACCAAACAGTCTGAAGCGGTCCAACAACACCCAGCTAAGACCCCCATCTGTGTGCACTCCCCTCCTCAGGCCACCAGCCACAGACTGTCCCTGGTCCATCGCACAAAACACTCTTTCTCTCTCTGACGTATCACGCAACGAGGGACTTCACACACACTCACAGTCTCACACACATGCACACACACAGACACGCACACACACAAAACAAAACTTATAAAACAAATTGTCACCAAAACGAACTGACAAAACAGTACAAAAAAAACTAAAGAATTAGCTTTTAAAAAAGATTTTGGGTTTTCTGAAATTTGCTCAAGAAAGAAACTAATAATGAACTGTCTTCTCCCTACACAAAATGCTTCCTCCTTCTATCTCTGCAAAGGAGAAAGTGAAACTATCTGCTTGTATGACTCACTTCCTTCCTGCCTGGCTAAAGCATGTGACTTGCAGTACTGTAAGCTATGTGATGTGTGTGTGGGGGCTGCCTAAAGTGCCTATATTGTTGTCATTCCACCTTATTTCACGTTAAGGCAGAATAATAATGCAAAGTCATAATGACAAGGCGAAGTGAGCACTTTTCAATGCCCACTTCGTGTAGCATTATGATAACGCGAAGTGGCCACTTCGCTGGTGAATTTTAAATTAACTGCATTTTAACTCATGGATTACTGTTCATTTCACTTGAGGGATCTACTTTGAGTACATATTCCTTGGCAAACATGCCTCAGAAACCATTATGTTAACTTAACGTTTTTTCATACTACCCAATCAGCTTCCCTCGATCATTCTGGCCCCTCATTTGACCGGATACTAGAAACATTCCCATCTCTCTCCATTGAATACTCCCTGTGAATCCATTTAGTCCCTGCAGACTTTCCTGTCTCACTCCATTGGATAGTCCCTACAAATCCATTCAGGATCTGTGGACTTTCCTGTCAATCATACCTCACACAGACAATCCTCTTGCTCAGAAAGGATGTAACCTCTTCTGGTATGCTCCAACCTGCTCTCTATCATCGCTCCTCCAGATCCCGCGATTTGCAAGATACTTCAGCACACCGATCCAGGTATTCTAATATAAGCAATTAAAAAGACAAAGGAAATATCAAGAGAAAGCACCTTAGTAAAAAAGGTGAAAGAAAGTAATAAGTACAAAATCACCTACAGCACAACATATCACAAAAATACAGAAAAAGTGAACAATATACTAAAGAAAAACTTAATATTCTACGAGGTCAACTATGCATCTTGGAATACATTGAAGAAGGCCTTAGAGTTACAAGAAAATGAGGTAGAAACCTAAGAGACATTTTGATGCAAAGCTACTTTGAGGAATCGAAAGCAATGAAGCAAAGATGCCACAATCCCCAAGAGGGAACTTTAAATGTGGGAACTGTGTCCACTGCAATAATACCATGAATGTCAAAACATTTACCCACCCCAGGAAAAGAAGAAAGCATGAGATAAATGGCTTTATCTCATGCAAAACCCAAGGAGTAATATATATGCTCACATGCCCTTGCGGAATGGCTTCTATAGGCCAAACAAAACTGGAATTAAAACAAAGGATAGTAGAACACAAAACAGCAATAAAGGTTAAAAAACAGACATATGCGATGGCAAGACATTATGAGCAAAGGAACCATGGTTCACCAACATCCCTCAGATTCATTAGAATTGAGCTGGTACAAACTTCGAAAAGGGGTGGAAACCTAAAAAGACTGCTCGAGCAAAGAGAGAGTTTTTGGATCAATGAATTGGAAATTATGGTCCCAAAAGGTTTTAATGAAGACATTGTTCTTAGTAGTTTTGCTGGTGACTAAAAATTTATTGATAGAGATGTATATAAGTAATATCTCAGAAATCTGTTTTAAAAAATCCCAAGATACCTTGTGTAACTGTAATCACTCTAGTCCTTAATGGTAAGCTGCACTCTCATTATAATTTCCGAGTAACCCAGCACTTTATGCACTTTGAGCGGATGTCACGTATAAGATCAACTAGAACAATAGAGACTGACAAATTTCAGGAAGGAGGGTTGATAACAAGAGGTCCCAGTAGCCCGAGTCAGAAATTAATTTTTGTTTATGAAAATAACCTTAATGTTTATTTTACCCACCATTTAAACAACCACAAGAAATTGGTCATTTTAGAGTTTACGATGTGGTAAGCATTAAGCTAAAAATTTGGCTTGGATTTGGACTCCTCATAAAGGCATCAGTGAACCCTAAAATCTAGCAGCCAGTTCAGTAGAATTAAGAAGACAAGGATCTTATCTTAAGTATACTGAAGCATTAAGAGTCACAGTGCCAAAAACCTCCTTGAAGAATGTGGTGGTGACACTCTGCCTTTACTAAACATTAACTTTCTGGCCCAAGATAGAAAAAAAACTCCAAAATATAATAAAATGTAAACAGATTTGGCAATAAGATACAAAAGTGCTTAAGTAATAAAGAGAGGGAGTGAGAGAAATGCATTCTGCATGTTATGAATTAAAAGCGAAATCACCTAAAAATGGCGCCTTTAAGAATGAAGCAAATGGCAAGGCACAGTAACAGGTGTGATTATGTATATAACAAGTTTTTCTCAACTAGTCTGTTAACCAAGAAACTCTTTTTATGCAATTTTATGAAGTTTTGTTAAGTAGTTCACTTTTTATCACATTATCACTGGCACTAATGTAAATAAATCACTAGAAATATTCTTCACAATAAAGATGGTGGAGACATAGGGTAACTATGATAACCCCAAACAAAGGATTTAAGGCAATGAGTTGTGGGGGCAAATCAGCTCTGAGGAAGATGCCTCTGTGCATCAGAAACGTCAGCAAGTTTTCTCGGTGGAATCTCCATGCACAATGCAACCCAATGTGCTGCTCACTGGAGCCATAGAAATGGTCAGAAATGCAGCATGCCTGAAATGAAAAATTAAAATACTAAACTAGCAAGCACACCTTTATGTCAGTCACAACAGCAAAAAGAATATAGAATAGGCAATTGAGCCAAGAACATTAGAGTGCGAGGGACTAGCGGACAGCAGTAATGATATGAACAACTCAAAGTAAGACTGTTCCTATTGCGGTGTGCTTCTTGCTGTGTAAACAACTTTAGGCATTGTACCTGCACTGTATGGTCACCTGGTTAAGTTGTGTTTACTAAACTAAAACATTACAAACAGTCATGGTGTATGTGTGTTACTTGAGGAGAGTACTGCCAAATGTTTTTCACTTGGTAAAATCAACGTTATATGACTTAAATTCCCTGGGCTTTCATCTCCATGGGGGCTCCGACTGAGGTAGAGGACTTTATAAGTAAGTCAAAGTAAATAGTTATGATACCTCTGGCAGTGGCACTACAAACCCTCTTGCTTGTCAACCTTTGTACCTTTGGTAATACACTAAAGACCTTTTTAGCTAGCTCTTCAAATGTTTGCAGTAGACCAGTCATTGACTGGAGAAGTGCATTGCCATCACAGATGTAAACTTTGTCTCTATCCTAATTCATTGTCCTGAGTGCTGTCTCATCTCCAAGTTTGTGAAGAAGGGTGAATTTCTCTGTCTTCACTGGTAGGCCATCTGAAGTTGCTAATGACCATGGCAGTGGACTCAATGGATATGAGAGAGTCTTCTCAATGCTAAGGTTGAACGCATTAGCAGTACACCAAAAAGGTTTCTTTATGCAGTCACTGGAACAATCTTCTTTTGTGATGATCTAAGTTTCTTTGACCGCTGAGGGGAAGCAAACATCTTTAGTGACTGCTTTTTCAGGGGCACATGAAAGGGAACTGTTTTATCAACAAGCCTTGTCACCATAAATTGTTGAAATGCTTCTTTGCTTCAGTTTTCATCACTGAGCAAGTCATTTTCAACATCTCCTGGGGCTTGTTTCAACTGAAACAATAGATATGCACCCACATGCACCTGATGAGAGACAGAATAATGCCTCTTTGACTTCTATCTCAAAAGGACTGATGAAGTTTCTGAATGCATTGACCAGCTTCTGTACATCCTTCTCACTTCTGTATTTTTAAAGTTGATCAGTTTGTATTTATTTTATTGTTTTATGTTTTTGGTTTTGTACAAGTGCTTTGATCTTCTGGAATTGCACTTTATTAAGTAAAAATGATTGATTGATTGATTGATTGATTGAATGATCACTGCATTGCCATCTCTGCAGGCCTAGCATCTTTGTGAAAGGACTTATCTGAGTCTACCATTCCAGCAGTTTCAAGTGTGGCAGTCGCATAGCTTGCTTGGGTATGCCTTGTTACTTACCACCAGTAATAGGCTGGATAATTCCTGTTGAATCCAACAATACCTCCACTGGACTTGGCATGTCAATTGATTGTCTGATCAATGGTCAGATCAACAGCATTTCTTGATGCTGGCACATCTGATCTACACACTGAGCCCACCATTCCGGTGCAAGACATCAGCTCCATACAATGTATGCGCTAGGTTAAGGAGTGTCAGAAAAATAGACAGATAGGTACCTTACGTAGTTTTGGTGATCCATGCTAAAAAGTAGAGGGCAACGTTGTTCAACACATGATAGGTGCAGGTCAAAGTTGTTCTCCTTGGTGGCACACAGAAACCTAAGCACCAACCAGATTCTGTCCATGTACTGAATCCAAAATTGTGGTGTCTTCACATGTTTGCCATGCCTTACTTTCTCTTTAAACTTGAAGTACTTTTTGTAAAGTTAGTGATAAGAGTCACTGCCAACTGCCTCACACAATGTGTCAGACCCTGGTCTTTCCACTAGCCTTTTCACCTCTTCTTTGGCCTTTTCTACCAATGTCTGTACATCAGTGCTGTTTTGGAACAATTGAGAAAGAAGGCATTTGAGTGCCTCAAGGGTAAGCTTATGCACCCACATGGCCCTGTTGTATTTTTTGCCACTCAATACTTTTTCAATAGAGCCACTGGCACACACCTCTGACTCAATGATGATGTCGTCAAAGCCAGTACCATGTAACAATTTCCCAAGGACTCCTAAATATGAGCAAAATTTGTGGAACTCACCAAGTCGCACAATGTTATCACTGAACTCGTATGCATTCTGCGACATGATAACATGTGCCTTCTTTGCAACAGCAAGATCAAAAGTAACAATTGTGTACTGTTGGCCGAACACTCAAGTAGCATTTTGTGATACTTGTAGTAAATGTTGAACAGCAGAGTTCTCTGTAACAGAAAAGCTGAATGGTGCCATGTAATCAACATTTGTCTTTGCACTGATCCTGACTGGTCCCCTGTGGAAGATACCCAGCCTGTCCACCCAGGAACAGATTGTGTTCCATCATAAAGCTGGCCTCTGCAGAAAATCACGTGATACACAAGTTTCGTTCACAATCTCTGGAACAGAGGTGGCAGTCTGAACTACATTCTTATTTGGTTCAACATGTTGCTTAAAGTGATTTTGTGAATGGTGCCATAGAAAATGGGAGTAATAACCCATAGTAACCTGTAAGAGTTGTGATTCAATCTGCTACCATTCAAACTGCCAAAAAGCACTGTTTTCCATGAAATAATTGCTTTTATTTCTGTTCTCTACTTTATTTGCATCATAGCCAAAAAGGCCATGTTGAACCTACAACCCCCGGAGTCTCAGCCTTGTGGCCCCTCATGGAAGCTCATGCCAAACCAGAAGCTCGGCCACTCTTTCTTTCTCCATCCACCGCAGATGCACCTCACAAGGTCAACGCTCTTTCTTATCTAGAGCCCCAGCCTGGTACAACTCCCTTCCTCCAAATGCTACTATCAACACATCTCTGGGTTCTTTCAAGCATGATCTTCACCAACACTTCATCGCTATGGCCTCCTGTGATTGCAGATCCTAACCTTGGCCATCACAAATCCTACCCACCTGCCCTAAATCTAAATGTCCCACCACCTCTTTTCTCCTTTTTCTCTTCTTTGGGCTCCCCTCACCACCCCATCCACCCTGTCTTTCTCTGCACTCCTCCTTTCTCCACCCCTTACCCTCCCTCCCTCCAACTACTCATTCCTTTCTTTTATTCCCCCTTTCCATAGCTTTTGTTTTTCTTCCACCTCTACTCCAGGATTCTACTTATTCTCCTTTTCTAAACAATCTAATTGTGCCCTGCTTATCTTGAGTAAGTAGTCCTAGTTCCCTGTGCCTGACAAAGCCTCTAGCTGTTAAAGTGATTTTGTGAACTTTGCCATGGAAAATGGGATTAATAACTTGCAGTAACCTGTAGGAGTTGTGATTCAATTTTCTACCATTCAAACTGCCAAAAAATGATGTTTTCCATGAAATAAATGCTTTTATTTCTGTGCTGTGCTTCATTTGCATAACCCGCCTCTTTTTTTTTTCCTCAGTGCTGCAACTCCCATGTGTGACATAATGCAAGGGAAACAAAGTTTATAAGCACTGTTTTGAAACAGAGACCTCTGTTGGTCAGTCTTGTATTGAAGACATTTACACACCCGACATAGGAGACTACATCTCTCAGTATAGAAACCCTGTCAACTAGATGCACAATGCCTTGTTTGGAAAATAAACATATGAGAGCTTTTATTGTTGACACCCCTGCAGAGATTTGAGACTGCACCTCACAGTAAGGGAATTGGAAAACAATGTCTTATTGTACCCACAATGCCTTGCTATTGACATCTACATATTAGATACAGTCACCACCACCAAAATAAATGACTACACCTCAGAGTAACTAACATTTATATTATCATAAAAATGTACCCATAATTCCTTAGTGTTGTATGTAAAACATTGACAGTTCCCTTGCATGACATCATTCTGGGGCTGTGACTACACACAGAAAACTGCAGAACACAGTGCTGATAAAACATAAATAAAAATGTCTATAACAGATTTATTTTTATAAAACAAATTGTAGCTTCAGCATCTGAAGCATGGGTGGCAATGGGATATTATGTGAAAAAGGCATCTGTGAAAGCTCACAAAATCACTTTAATGACTGACGTGGAACCTTTGTAAAAGAACTTTGGCTCAAAGGTGTTATTCAAAAACATAAATAAATACATTTGCATAACTCGCCCCATTTTTTTTCTCAGTGCTGCAACCCCCCATGAGTGATATCATGCAAGGGAAACAAAGTTGATAAGCATTGTTTTGAAACAGAGACCTCTGTTGGTCAGTCTTGGTATTGCAGACATTTACCCTACTGACATAAGAGATTACATCTGTCAGTAAAGAATTCCTGTCAGCTAGATACTATATGCACAATGCCTTGTTTGGAAAATAAACATATGAGAACTTTTATTGTTGAAGCCACTACAGAGATTTGAGACTGCACCTCACAGTAAGGGAATTGTAAAACAATGTCTTATTGTACCCACAATGCCTTGTTTTGGATAACTACATATTATGTGCAGCTACCACCACCAAAATAAGGGATTGTACCTCTGAGTAACTAACATTTACATCAACATGATAATTTATTTAGAATCCCTTGGTGTTGTATGTAAAACATTGACTGTTCTTTTTTCATGATGTTATTCCGAGGATGTGATTGCACACAGAAATTTTGAGGACACAGCACTAATAAAACATAAATAAAATAACTATGATAGTTTTTTTTCTTATAAAACAAATTGTAGTTGCAGTATCTAAAGCATGAGAGACAATGGCATACTATGTGAAAAAGGCATCTGCCAAAACTCACATAATTGCTTTGACAAAGCATAGTTCAAGCTCTTGAGGCTTGTATTTAACAGATCCCTTTTTGTTTTTAGGCTGGCTAGATCTCACAGATGTAGATAGGTATTCATTTACCTTTTCCTGCATTACAGTACCATGAGTTGAATTTGTGGTGCCAGCACCAGAAGGAGTTTCTTCATTAAGATTGAAATTGTCCCTGCAAAAATGCATCACAGTATTTCTGTCAGTGTCTATGGTTACAGGTAGAGTGGTGTCACTGTCAACAATGCTATCACACATAGCAGTTTCTAGTTCCAAAAGCATTGAGTAGGACACACAGTATCCGAAGCGGTTGAGGATGCTCACGATTTCAGTGCTACCAGTGATGTGTCTTACAGTCATTCCTAGGAGGGGATGTTTTGACGTTTTCCATTGATCAGAATTCACTGCACAGCAAATATTTTGATCAATTGAATTCACCAACCTCTCTCTTCTTCTTGAGGTGTTAATAGAATTAGACTGGCCAGGAATGAGGTGGGCCAGGAATTTTACAAGCACATCTGGGGGTGAGATGGTGTTGGAGAGCAGGAAACTTGAAGAAGGTGGCCAGGGAAGCTCCTGTGATTCCCTGAAGGAATCTATGATGGGACGACACAAAAGAGTCACTGCCTCTTCAAGTCTCCTGTCATCTGATACAGCAGATTCAAATGCAATCTCCACAGTTTGACCAGTTGGGAACTCATCAGAGTAAACAAGTTGACTTCTAAAGTTTGGCTGCCAGAACCTTATCCTCTGATCAATGGGTAACATCGGAACTGGACAGGGGGAAGTCTGTGGATGTAATATTCTCGGACTTCAGCAAGGAGTTTGACTCGGTCCCCCACAATGGGCTGGTGGAGAAACTGACAGGGTTGGGAGTGAGCCCATTGATGGGTAAATGGATAGGAAACTGGCTAGCTGGATGCACACAGAAAGTGGTGGTCGGTGGGGAGCTCTCGAACCCTAGAAAGGTCTGTAGTGCTGTTCTGCAGGGCTCGGTCCTGGGGCTGATCCTGTTTAATGTATACATATCTGACATCAGGGTGGGTATAGGGTGTGAGATGAGTCTTTTCACTGATAAGTCCAAGGTGGGAGCAGTAGTTGAGGTGGAAGAGGGGAGGTTAGTCCTGCAAGGGGACATGGACACCCTGAAAAGGTGGGCTCTCACATGAAAGTTAAGTTTTCAATACAACCAAGTGCAAGGTGTTACATCTTGGATGGGGAAACCCCAAACATAGGTACACCCCTGGGAGGGGTGGTGCTGGAGGCCTTGTCTGGGGGGAAAAAGACCTAGGGGTCATGGTGGATGCGTGTATGAATAACTCTGAGCAGTGAAGGAGAGTGGCTAGCAAAGCAAACAGGATGTTGGGATGCATTGTAAGGGGATCACCTCTAGGAGCAGGGAAGTGATTCTGAAGCTGTACAATGGACTGGTGAGGCCACACCTCTAGTACTGTGTACAGTACTGAAGACTGCACTTGAAGAGGGACATACAGATCCTGGAGAGGGTACAGAGGAGTGTGACCAGGATGATTTGAGGACTGGGGGAGTTGACATACGAAGACAGACTTGAGAAGCTCGGCCTGTTTACATTGGAGGAGAGGAGAGACGGGGGGACATGATCGAGGTCTTCAAGTACCTCAAGGGAATAAATAGGGTAAATATGGAGGGGATCTTTAGACTAAAGGAGGGAAGTATCACCAGAGGGCATGGTTTGAAGTTGGAAGGAGGAAGGATGAGGGGGGAAGAGGAGGAGGTTTTTCATGGAGAGGGTGGTGTATCCCTGGAACATGCTGCCTGGTGAGCTGGTCCAGATTTCCACTGTGGAGGGATTCAAGAGAGGGTGGGACAGATACAGAAAGGGGTATCAAAACACAAGGGGGGGAGGGCCTCAGTTCCCAACAGGGGATCTGAGGTCGAGCAGACTCAATAGACCATAAGGCCTAATCTGCTGGCAATTAGTATGTTAGTATCAAAGTGTTTGATGAACTTGTTTTTCAACTTGTCTGTTTTGTAATTAGGATTGGGGTCCCACAGGGATCAGTCCTTGGGCCCCTTCTGTTCAACACCTACATATCTGACATAAGGACAGGAATCAGGAGTGAGATGAGTCTCTTTGCAGATGACTCGAAACTGGGGGCAGTGGTGGATGGGGAGGAGGGGAGGGTGGCCCTGCAGGGGGATATGGAGGCTCTGGAAAGATGGTCTAGAAAGTGGAAGCTGAGGTTTAATGCAGGGAAATGCAGGTACTCCACCTGGGGCCAGAAACCCAGGCCAAGTGTACACCCTGGGGAAATACTACAAGTCTCAATGGCTGAGAGGGACCTAGGGGTGGTGGTGGATGTCAAGATGAACAACTCTGAGACTTGTAGGAGGGCAGCAGCAAGGCCAACAGGATGCTGGGATGCATCGCTAGGGATCACCTCAGAAGGAGGAAGTGATACTCCCTCTGTATAACTGCTTGGTGAGGCCGCACCTGGAGTACTGCGTGCAGTTTTGGAGGCCACACTTAAAGAGGGACATTAACCTCCTGGAGAGGGTCCAGAGGAGGGCAACCAAAATGATTTGGGGCTTGGGGGACAGGACCTATGAGGAGAGGCTCGAAGAGCTAAATATGTACACTTTGGAAGAGAGAAGGGACCGGGGGGACATGATAGAGGTCTTCAGGTACATGAAGAGGGTAAATAGGGGAGGAACAGTGAGGGTGCTTCGAAGGAAGGAGGAAGGGGCCACTAGAGGGCATGGGTGGAAGCTGGAGGGGGCAAGATTCAGGGGAGAAAGGAGGAGGTGCTACTTCACTGAGAGGGTGGTAGAGCCATGGAATACACTACCTAGGGGCTGGTGGAGGCAGAGACAGTGGAGGTTCAAGAGGGGTGGGACAGGTACAGGGAAGGGTTCAGGAAGCAAAATCCAATGCAGCAAGAATATCCGGAACTGGGAAGAGAGAAGCCAGAGAAGGCGAGGGGGACAGCAAGGTCAGCACCCAGGTTGGGGGCTGACCAAACGAGCAGACACGAAAGGCCATTAGGCCTATTCTGCTGGCATTTTAGTATGTTAGTATGTATTATAGAATGCTAGGTAATGAGTCTGCATAAACAAACTGTACCTCTAACGTAACATTGTCATTCGTTTAACCTGTGATCCTCTGATGATATTCTTTTCAACATATTTGGTGATATACTCAAATGCCTTTTCATGGGCTCTGATTTGTTAAACACTTTCACTAGTTTGGTCCATTGCTGTGTTTCTGTCATCTTTCCTTGTATAATCAGGGTGACAAGAATTGTGATAATGAGCCTCCCTTGCAATTACATCAACATCTCAAATGCTGCATAGTACATTATCATCTTCTTTCACCTCTTCTGCTTCTTTGATAGATAACTCTGCAGTTTTTGTTACACACTGCATCAGTGTTTTCTAGTTTTTGTCTTCTTTTTTCCTCCAGAAATCCACTTATCTCTTTTCCCACATATAATACACTGGTTTGAAGGAATAACACTTGAGATGGTGTTTCACCTCTCCACCATTGGGAGGATGAAGGCTATTGGTCCTCTGTGTCATCATCAAACTGACCCTTCCTTTCCCTAAGGTATTTGACATTTGTAAATGACTGGTAGCTTCATCTGTGATACCCATAATGCATGTCATCAAGTTCAACAGGTGTGTTCTTACATATGTCATTGTGTCTGATTCTTGGGTCATCACACAGTTGTCTCCTACAGTACGTGCAACCTCTTCAATTTTGGACCAACTGGTTGATGTCAAAGATATTATTATGTCAGACTTGTTCTTGCTTTTGTGAATTATGCATATCTTCTCTATGGTATGGGGACTTGTCTTCCTTGACTTAGGTGTTTTTAGTGCTACAAGATGCTCGTCAGCCATGCTGTCTCAGGTTCTGAAAAAATAAATAAAAATTATTTATTTTACTTTTTCCAGAATTATTTTCTACTAAAACAACCATTTCAATATTCATTGATGCAATAATAATTTCATAGAAAATATCTTTATGTATCCCCATCTACAATCTATTTAATTTCCCAAACTGTTGAGTCAAAAATGTGACTTTATGATTACATTACTATTGACTTCATGAACCACTAGATTATATTCATATGATAGAAAAATTTAAAACCTTTTTGATACCCAATTTGCAATTATTTTTAGCTACATACTTAGAGTTACTAAATGAAAAGCTACACCTATCCCCTTCGTCATTGCCCTTCAGTTCCTATGAAAGTTGATGACACATATGACTCTGTACCAAACAGAAACTATTGTACCATCAGCAAATGACAAACATGTACATTCTAAATTGCTATGATACAGACTTTTCAATAATCATAGTCATGAAAATTCCCTAGAGTGGGGAGGGTTTCACTATCAAGCCCAGGGAATAATATGTATGAGTGACATACCATGGAGTGCAATGTATAGTGGTACTAGACTTGAGCCTTTTCCTTCAATATTGACTTTCTAGGTTTAAGTGTTCTGGCTGTTTTTGTGTTTTACTTTTATCAGATTTTTCTGGCAATGTCAACAGTGCTGCATTACTTTGATCAGGGGATTCACCAGCATTCTTTTCTTTTGTTTTTCTGGTTGTATTGCTTCATCTTTTTCTGGATGTTGCTTCATCTTTTTCTCATTGTGTTGCTTCATTTCCATTAATTGTATTAATGATACCTTCGGCAGTGAATTTTCCCTTTTCTCTGAATTTGTTTTAGGGAGATATTTTTACTGTTACGTGTACCACTGCTGGTGTTGACCACATGATCTATTTCCATAACAGACTCTGATTCTGAATCCAGTTTTGGGGTCCAACTTAATTGCTTACTTAGCAGTATTAGTTCAGACACACAGATAGCAAGACAGTCTGAGATGTCATACCCCCCTCTCAAAATACATGAGACACTATGACCTAGTACTAGTTCAGGCACAAAGATGGGCAACATAGAGTCTAAGAAGTGGGTGACACCCCCTCTCAAAATATGTGATGCACTATATGTCATAGTACTAGTTCAGGCATAGAGATAGGTAACACAGAGTATGAGACATGATGCCCCTTTTTCATGTGTGTATGGCAACAGATGGGCAACACAAAGTCTGAGATGTGACACCCCCTTCACAGTCTGTATGTCACTATGGCACAGAGATGGGCAACACAGAGTCTAGGGCTATATGACCTATAAGGTCAGCACAGAGATGGGCAATACAGATGCTGAAATGTGACACTCTCCTCTGAAAATAGGTGAAGCACTATGTGACCTAGTAGTATTTCAGGCACAGAGATGGGCAACACAGAGTATGAGATGTGACACTCCTCCCCTATACTCTATATGGCACTATGGCACAGAGATGGGCAACACAGAGTCTAGGTCAGTATGCCCTTTCAGGGCAGCTCAGTGATGGACAACAAAGAGTCTCAGACACGGGTGACACCCCGTCTTGAACTACTTGAGACACTATATGACCTAGTACTTGTTCAGGCACAGAGATGGGCAACACAGAGTCTGAGATGTGATGCTCCCCCCTTCACAATCTGTATGGTACTATGGCACAGAGGTGGGCAAAACAGAGTCCATGGCAGTATGACCTTTCAGGGCAGCACAGAGATTGGCAACACAGAACCTGAGACATGATGAAACCCCCTTCAAAATCTATGACAGTATAAGCCCCCTTCAAAATTATTGAGGCACTATGAACTTCAGCCAGTGTTCTCCTGTCCTGTCTGACTCTGTTGGATTTGTTGGTCTCTCTCTCTCTCTCTCTCTCTGACTAACAAAAACAGGTGTTTTATGATTTTACTATGGAATCTGCAGCATTTGCACTCTGCTGCTATCTACTTTGCACTCTGCTGTTGAATTTTTTTTCCATTAAAATTTTATTGGTTTTCTTCAACAAACAAAACAAACACAAACAAACAAACATTCACATGAGAAAGGATCCAACAGATCATTGTTCGTAACATAGAAATAAGGCTAACATGTACAGGACCCAATCTCCAGCCCTCCCTCCTCCCCCCCACTCCTTCCCACCCACCCTCCCACCTATCCTCCCACTCCTCCATGCACCATGGCATAAACAGACAGACACATGTATCCATTTACTCTGTGAAGGAAGCAAAATCACAAATATAGACAGTGGACCACTTAAAGAGAAAACAGAGTATGTAATGATTCCCATTTCTTTTTGTATCTCTCGGGTTTATTATTAAGACTGGCAATAGTTTTCTCTGTCCTCAAATTGGCAAGTAACTCCCTTAACCATTCGGAATAGGGGATGTCCTCACTGTCTTTCCAGTGCCTTAAGATTATCTTCTTGGCAGTAATAGAAATGAGCCATATGGTAACTTCTAACTGAAATATTAATTTTACTATAATCACCTAATAAACAAATCTCAGGGGTAAATAAATCCTCCAGACCTAACAGTGGATCCGTATGTTGCTGTATCTTGACCCATAGTGCTACAGCTTTAGGGCAAGTCCAGAAAATATGGTAAATAGATCCTTCTTCATTACCACATCGGGTACAAGATGGGGTAGAGAGGAGCCCAAATTTGAATAGTTTTTGTGGGGTATAGTATAAATTATGCAATATATGGAATTGAGTGAGACGGAGTCTATCCTGCGATACAAATTTATGACAGTTCTTCCATAAAGATTCCTAATTTACCTCCTGATTGGGAAAAAATGAGGTCCAGAAATCCGAGGGGGTGAAGCAGTTGGGATAAGCCCAGTTATATAACATTTTATAGGCTTTAGAAACCATTTTATGAGCCCCAATTAGGTTACCCAGTTCATTCCTAAAACTTCTGAGACTTAATTGAGGGGGGGGGATACCAAAAGCCTTTACCACAAGATGTCTTAATTGGTAAACTTTAAAAATATGAATGCCAGGCAGCTTCAGACTGGATACTATCTCAGGAGATGATAACCACTTATGTTCCTTCTAAATTAGCGAGACAAGGAGTAGGTCCTTAATAGAAGTTAACTAAGTGGTAGTAAGTGATTTATTGTTTATCTTTAGGTTGGGATTACCCTCAATTGGTTGACTTACATCCCTCGTATGACTATATTTGAGAAAATGACAGAACTGCGAGTGAACTCTAACAGAAATTGCTATTGCTGTGTTTTTTAACTGATACGGTAAAGAGCTAGGCCTAATATGAAAAAGAGCTGCCGGATTTAGCCCGTGAGCCACCATGAGAGAAAATTCAATTTTAAGCCAGAGAGGAGAGAATGAAGTAGAGAAGATTTCCTCCTTAGGTGTAAGCCATCGCAGGTATTTGGAAATGTGCACAGCCCAGTAATAAAAAGTAAAGTGAGGAAGACGTAAACCACCCTTATCTTTGGGGGCAGCCAATTTATAGTATGCCAATCTAGGATGCTTATTCCTCCATATAAACTTAGTAATTATTTCATGAACTTTACAGAACCAGGAAAAGGGTAACCAAATATTAAGTAGATTCATAGGATAGAAAAGCCTTGGAAAGACATTCATTTTAATTAGATTAGTCCTACCCCACAAAGAAATAGGAAGTTTAGACCATCTTCGAAGATCCGAGTCAATGACTCTAAGTAAGGAGTCTAAATTAAGCTTCTGCATAAGAGCAGTATTCCTGGAAATAATTATACCCAAATATTTTAAGGTATCCTGCGCCCAGGAAAGGCTGAAGGCCCCAATGGAACTCTGTTGTGCCTTATGATTAAGGGGAAATATAACCGTCTAATCCACATTTAACTTATAATTAGATAAAAGACTATATTCTCCGATGATAGTGAGCATGGCTGGAATCGACCTTTCAGGATCGGACAATTGTAAGAGAATGTCATCCGCATATGCTGAAACCTTAATTTGCTGATCAAGAACCATTATGCCCTTAATCTGAGAGCACCCCATTAGACAACGAACCAGAGGTTCCAAATACAAGTTGAAAAGTAAGGGAGATAGAGGGCACCCTTGCCTAGTACCAGATTCTAATGGGAAAACTGTTGACATCTCACCATTTACCATGATTCTGGCAGAAGGACCCTGATATAAAGCCCTTATCCAGTGCTGAAATTCGAGGGGAAATTATAAGCCTTTAGGGTACCAAACAAGAAATTCCAATTCACCCTATCGAAAGCTTTCTCAGCATCTAAAGAGACAAGCACAGCCGGATGAGGGGCAGCTCTTGAGACAGATAAGACATGTGATAATGTTCTAAGGTGATCCACGGAGGAGCGCCCTTTCATGAACCCTACCTGTTCCAATCCAGTAAGAGACGGTAAAACCCCATTGAGATGGGTAGCTACTAATTTAGTCAAAATTTTAATATCCTGATTTAAAAGTGAAATAGGACGATAACTGGAAGTTAACTCTGGATTACGCCCCATTTTGGGTAGTACCACAATCAAGGCTTCAAATAGTGTGGAGTCTACCTCGCTTTCCTTTAGAATGTGCTGATAGAGTATATGTAACAAGGGGACAAGCTGTTTTTGGAATTGCTTATAAAAGTTGGAAGAGAACCCATCTGGTCCTGGGGATTTATCTGAGGGTAAACTGTCAATCGTCCTAACTATCTCCTCCGACGAAATAGGCATTGTTAATGATTGTTGTTGTGAAATGGACAGCATTGGTAATTTAACTTCCTGTAAATAGCGAACCACTTCCTGAATAGTGGGGGGCCGTGGCATTGAACTATATAAGTTAGAATAATAGGTTTTAAATTCTGAGACTATATCCACTGGGGAGGTTTTCAGAGTACCATCTGTATTAGATAGAATAGAGGGAATGTACCTGACCGACTTCTGTTGCTTAATTCGAAGTGCTAAAAACCTTCCTGCTTTCTCCCCTGATCCGTATAAGAAGCCTTAATCTACTGTATAGTGAATTCTGCCTTTTCCCTTAGAATTTCCAGATAACTGTCCTTTAATTTACACAATTTAGTACTCACGTCCTCAGATGGGGAAGCCATAGCCTGAGCCTCCAGCAGATGTATTTGTGTGAGCAAGGCAGTTAATTCCTGTTCCCTTTTCTTTTTTCTTTGAGAAGAGAGGCTAATCAAAACCCCTCTTATATATGCTTTAAAAGCACACCATAACAGGTCTGCTCTAGATATAGATCCCATATTAAATTCTATAAATTGTTCAATATGCCTACTGATGGTACTAATCATTACCTTGTCTTTCAAAAGCTGGTTATTAAGCTTCCACCGTGTCAATCTACTCAGCATGGAAGCTATGGATAATTGACAAGTCACCAGTGAATGATCAGACGGTGGGCCCGGTTCAATAGCAGCTTCAGACACTCCCGTCAGTAAAGTTTTGGAAATAAGTATATAATCTATTCGTGAAGATGTCTTATGCACTGGGGAGGTAAAGGTATAACCCTGTCTCCGGGATGGAGAACTCGCCATATATCACATAGGCCCATGCTATCAATAAATTCCCAAAAAGCCCATTGCGCTGGTGAGAGCCTGCTATGATGGCCCGATGTACGGTCCGTCATAGGATCAAATACTGTATTCATATCACCACCCAAGATCATGGGTAGTGATAAAAATGGGGTTTAAACATTAACCAGTTGCATAAAAAACCCAGGAGAGTCACAATTAGGCCCATACATACTGCCCAATAACAGTTCCATGGAATATAAATGACAGTGAATAAATACATATCTGCCTTGAGGATCATTAAGTACTTGAAATAGCGTAAAAGGAATCTTTCTAGAAATCAATATGAGGACCCCACAACTTTGGGATGTACCTGCTGAGGAGAAAACATGACCAACTTGTTGTCTCCGCATCTGTAACGCTTCAGAGTCTAAGAGATGAGATTCCTGAACAAACACTATTTCAGTAGATAATAATGACAAATGCTTCAGAACTTTATATTGTTTCAACTGATGTCTCAGTCCTTTCACATTCCACGAGGCAACCTTTAACAAGCTCATCATAATACACCCTTAGCAATATTACAGAGAATGTATGGAATATATTCCACTCCACCTTATAAATCCAGCCCCTCGCCTTTGTTCTCACCGTGTTGCTGTATCCCTCCCACCCATCCCCTTCCTTCCTTCTTCCCTTATGATCTCCTGTAACTCTAAACTAAAATCATAAACATACAATCCCTCCAGCCACCCAACCCCCACCCCTACTATTATGGCCCCAGCCAGCAGCTAACTAAACGGCAACCACCCTGCCCAGCCATCCCGCCCCACCTAAATGCCACATCACCATGATTTAAGACCCAGACTCTAACTTAATATACTAACACTCAGGTGTCTAGTGTGAGAAATGCTACCCTAATACAACTGTGTATCCCAGCCAGATAACATTGTTTTAACCCTAATACCTTTAAACTCTTAATATAGATACTCAGGCATTTCTTGTGCTAAAGCCAAAATGTTTCACCCAAAAGTTAAAATAAAAACCATTAAACAGAACTAAAGCTCTAATGGCTTCATTCTAATGCCACCTAACTCGAAAATCTACTTAAAATATAATCTTTTGACTTCCTCCTTCGCCGCTATTAATTAACCTCTCTGTGAAGCCTTTACCTACCCGACCCAGACCCATTTACATGAAATAAAAGCCTAACTAAGTAAAATATCAAGTCTCTAGGGCCCTCTATGCTCCCTGATCTCCGGCACTTGTAAGAGACTCAGTAGTCCAGTCTATGACTCCCTCTTGTGGGCCGTGACGAGCATCGCCCCTTGGGCTCTTCGTGTTTCTCTCTCCTCGCAGACAACAAAACAAACTCCTTTGTTCTACTTCAGACAAGGGCTTTGGCTACCGGGGCTACAATGTTACCAGAGAGATAACAAGGTCTCAACAAAGAAAGCCCATACTTACAAACGGAGAAGCAGACTGGACTGTTCTTTCATGACTTCCAAGCAACCATTTCAAACCAAAAGTTAAAGTTCACTTTCACCAAAGCCATAAATCTGATTTTCTTCCTTTCTTCATTTTAAAAAAGATTATCTGAGCTTCTTGGCCCTCTTCCCTTCTCAGGCACTTCAGCGATCCCGAAATAAGTCTGGAAATGCATTCTTCAATTCTGTAGCCGCCGATTCCGCGTCTTCAAAGGTGGTCCAACTTCAATGCATAAGCACTTGAAATCTTGCCTGGTACCCCATTCTAAACTTAATACCGGCAGCAAGTAACTTAGTTACCACTTGATGGAAGGAAGCTCTTCTTTGCCTTACTGATAATGTCAAGTCTTGGGCTACTCGGACCTTCGATTCAGCCCATCGGATTTCTTGTAGTCCTTTAACCTTTAGGATAAAATGCTGGCGCTCCTGGTAATTTAAGAATCTAAAAATGAATGTACGAGGAGGAGATCCCTGTGGTGGGGGTGGTCTAAGGGCTCGATGTGCACGTTCAATAATGTACTTGTCCCCAAAAGGCGAGGGACGAGCTATAGACTCTACAAACCTTTGAGCGAAACCAACAGTGTCTGGACCCTCTTCCTTTTCTGGCAGCCCAATTAACACCGCATTATTACACCTACTCCTGCCCTCCAGATCTTCAACTTTACTCTCCAGACTTCTAATTCTTTGCCGGGTGGAAGTTAACTCTGTCTCCATTTTCCGCTGCTTTTCTTCGGTGGAAAGCAATCTGGCTTCATTATCAGAAGTGCGGGATGCCACATCCTCAAGAGCTTGTGCCATAGATTTGATTTCCTCAGAAATCGATCGGAGATCCGGTCGGAAGGGTTTGAATTCTTCCAGGAATCGGGAAAGTGTAAGCGGTTCCATGTCAGGATCACCAGGAGTGGGGCTTGCCGAGCTAGCCATACCAATAGCCCTAGCCTTCTTAGGAGCCTTTTCTGGGGTTGATGGCAGCGTATGTTTCAGTGCCAATTTCTTCATTCCTTGCGACCTCCAATCGAATCTCTTTTGATATCCAGGTAGGAAAAGTGTTCCAATGTACAAATTGCTCAATATCTGGGGAGTCAGCCGACTTTAAATATTGTTTTAAACTGAATTAGGTGGTTGGGTGGCTGGAGCAATCTCGAGAAGCTGCTATCCAGCAAGCTGCATCACGTGGTCTCCCCCTGCTGTTGAATTTGTTGATATCTCTCTACTCTTTCACTCTAACCCAAAAAATTCTTTTTATGGCTGTGGGCATAGCCCAGCAGGTGTTTTGCATTCAGAAAAGAGCTAATGTAATTTTTGCTACCAAACAACATGATAGAGTGTTAAAATAGATTCCCCTTCTGAAGCCTCATTACTACACTGACTGTGGGTGTATAGGGAGCTGTAGAGCACTATTTTTCTCTGGCTTGAGGAGTTAATTGATTCCACAGAAAGTTAACTCATTATCTTCTGGCAGTCATTCTGTGTCAGATTACCAATGGATAGTACAGACATCACAGAAAGCTATTGGAAGCAGAATGGGTTAAACACTTCCTGGAGCTTTCTGCATAACGAATAAGCTCTACTGTTCACCTAAGCCCCTATGAACAACCTCATTAAGCCATTTGACACCACCATCCTAACAGCAGTGATTCTACAACTTTACAGGACATTCCATAGCAAGAATCCCAGTGTTACCTGTTTCCAAACAATACACCAACTTCATTTTCTCAGATAGGTAGTTCTGGGTTACTGTTTATATTCTACTGAATGTTCTTAACCTTCAATTTGTGACTATAAGTGTTTACAACTGAATAATAGTAACCACATTTGTTTCACTTGCAAATAGGTAGGGATGTGTGTGTCTAATTTTTGTTTGACTTGGGTTACACATAGAATCTGATCAGTTTATAACATGCTGTATTGTGATTAAATGAACTGATAAATGGGGGCTTTGGTTTCTTTTACAAATTCATTTTTCCTGACCATGGATATACTAAAACAAAAAATTCTCCAAGAAATTTTTAAAAGTAAGGAGTTTAGTAGTAATTTAATTGATGTGGTGTAAATAGCTGCTCCCTGGAAAATTACCTGGTCTTGTTGGGGGGGGGGGGCTGCCACAAGCAGAATGTGACTTCATTGATGGGGGAACTTATGGCAGCAGAAGAGGCATGATGGCATTAAAAGCTTAATGGTATGAATGTAGAGGCACCAATATTTAATCATGACTTTGGTAGAGGACTAAGTGTGACTTGGGGGTGGGGGAGTGGGTCTTGGTATTTTTAGCACAATGGTTTTCTGAAACTTCGACCTTCAATGAGTTAGACTCTGCATCCATCTGTACAGTATGTCACTAAGCCACATGCAGTGGGATATGGGTAATAACCAGATCACCAGACCTGGACCAGAGCTGTAAAATCTGGACTGGGCACAGTTTGTGCAAATATTGCTGATCCACTCACTCCAGATGATCTGGTCTGGCTTTTACCTATCTGGTCTGGTCCTGATGGTTCCATTTTCAATCATGTCAAGGAAAAGTTGAAAAACAGACTTCCAGGAATGGACCAGATACATAAGAGTCAGACTGAACAGTGCAATCAGAGTGACTGAACCAGCAGTATTTGTGCAAGTTGTACCCAGTATGGCCAGTTTGAATTTTTACAGAACTGCTGTGATTCAGTTCTGTCAGTCCAGTTTTTAATCAATCAATCTTTATTTTGTACTGAAAAGTATGTGAGCAAAAATGCCCATTTACACAAACATCCAGTTTAGCATAAACAGAGAACAGACACCAGGTCAAACAATTACATAGTAAAACACAATATAAACAGGTCTGGTACAGAGATCTTGAGGGATATACAGAAGAAAGGGGAAGCAAATACATGACAGTGACAAATTTACAGCATGGGATATAGTTGGAGGTACAATTCAGGAACATGAAGAGTTGAGTGACGTGTCAAAAAGAAGTGCAAGTCCTGCAGCACCCAGAGCCTGTATGCTGATGAGCATTCCAGCTGCATGATCTGCCTAGGCTCCAAACACCTGGTCAAGGGTTGTGCACCCTGCCAATCCATCAACCAGGCCACATGGATTAGGCACCAGAAAATGCTCAAAGCCTACTTGCTGGAGAAATGCCTAGCTTTGATGGAAAAGGAGCTGCAGAACCTGTGGGAAAAATCTTCTTCTCTAATGCCAGAACTCAAAAAGAAGAAAAAGAACAAGGAGAGGCCCCAAGACCAGGATAGGTTTCCATCCACTTTGTGGTGACCATTGGGCACCACTGACACTGGAAGGGCCTCCACTTCAGTAAGTACCCCTACTGCCAGGTCTCCTACCACTCTGGTGGATCAGACCACAGCCTCCATGCCTGCATTACTCACAGTGCAGTCGGGGTTCTTCTTGGATGACAGAAACCCTATTGAGCTCCTGAGGCCCATATCTTCTTCAGGGTCTATGGCCAGCAGCCAGGTCAATAAGTCACTCCCCAGCCCCACTAAGGATTGCATGGTCACAGCTGGTAAACTGGACTCCAGCTCCTCTGTTGTCTGCATGGCCCAGGCCGATACGTTGGACGTTAGCTCTTCTGACATCTGCACTGCCATGGCTGATAAGTCGCTCCCTGGTTCCTCTGTTGACTGCACAGCTGGGGTTCCCTGTTGGGGTTGCAGTATACCTCCAACATCAAGTTGAGCCAGCTGCTGGACATGCAACAGTTTTTTGTGGGTTCCTCACTCCCACTGACACAACCAGACCCTCTGGGCTTGCCTGAAGATCGAGAACTGGAGGTGGGCACTAATCTGGAGGTTCCTCCTCCTTTGCTGGGTCAGTCTCTTTCTGATTCTCCCACTTGGCCTATTGTCAATCCCTCTGGGGAACCTTCTGTCGGGACCTCCTCAACCCAAGCCCCTGGGACAACCAGGTTCTACCATCTTGGACTTGGCTCCCAGACAACAGTGAGTCTTCCATTGGTTCTACTCACACCCTGACCCCATGTGACCTTTCACCATGTGACCCTTCATGGGGTCAGGGTATATCTGGTACTCTGACCATTCCTTAAATGCTAGATGGCCTTCCATCAGGCGCCCAGGCACAGAATCTTCCAGTGCTAGACACTCCTGTGCCTGATCCAGTGCCAATGCCTTCGAATGTCCCTACAGGGCCAATGCCTGGTCATTCTGGACCTCCTGCCAGGCCTTCAGCTCCACTTCTGGCTAGACCGATGGGCAATATTCCAGGCTATCTGTCAGCTAGATACTATATGCACAATGTCTTGTGTGGAAAATAAACATATGAGAGCTTTTATTGTTGAAGCCACTGCAGAGATTTGAGACTGCACCTCACAGTAAGGGAACTGGAAAATGTTTTGTTGTACACACAATGCATTGTTATTGACATCTACATATTAGGGGCAGTCACCACCACCATAATAAGGGACTGCACCTCTGAGTAACTAACATTTACATCAATATTATAATTTACCCAGAATTCCTTGGTGCTGTATGTAAAACATTGGTATCTTCCTTGCATGACATCATTCTGGGGGTGTGACTCCACACAGAAAACTATAGGACACAGTGCTGAAAAACATACTGTAAATAACAAGCATTTGTCAATGCCAAGTGTTGCTTGCTATCATTAGCAGTGAAAGTGCAGGAGTTAGAGAGATGCAGTATAGGAATGGCAGTGAAGTACTGAACTAATTCCAACTCCGCCCCCACCCTGCAGAGATGGACAGGCATTGGGGGTGTGCCTTTGGGTTATATCCAGCCATTACAGTCATAGACATTTCACCTCACACCCTACCCTGCAGACACTTACAAGTGTCGAGGTGTGCTTTGGAGTGTTTGGGTTTACACTCACCTCATTCCATAAGGAATACACTGAAATGGGTGCAGTATAGAGAATGGGGTGAATTCTGGGCCAAAGGGTCCAAGGCGCACCTCAATGCCTGCCACTGGCTGCAGGGTGGAGTGAAATGGCATGAGCTTTACTGTTGATAATCCCAAATCACACCCTGACACCTGTCAGTCCTACAGAGGCAGGGCATTATGGTTGAAAACCCTAACACCCTGGGCATTTCTTGGTATTTTTACTCCAAGTTTTCAACATGGGCTTTTTGTGACCCCACCGCATGAACAGTGACACTATCAGTTTGTTAGCCGAAAGGTGATTTTGCACAGTGACTGTACCACTTGGCACCACAGGTGCAAAAACACATTTCGAACAGGATGTGAAAAATGACACCTGTACTGTTCATGAACAGGTGTAAAAAATGGCAATGTTGAAAATCTGGAGTAAAAATATAAAAACACTTGTGACTTCACAAGTGTGCGTAGAAACTGTGCAACGCACACCCGTAATGTAATTAGTTTGGAGATATTTTACAGCAGATTTTCAACATAGGCATTTTGGGATCTCCACTCATGAACACCTTACTGTGATTTTCTAATCTGTCCTGAACACTGATTTCTCACAACAACTATGCTATGCTGCGCCAGAAGTGTGAAACACATTTCAGCTTCAGGAAATGACAGCTGTACTTGTTCATAAGTGAGATGTGGAAAAATGCCAATGTTGAAAATCTGAACTGAAAATATTACTTAATTTGAACTTACGAGGATGCATGGAAATTGCACAATGCACGCTCATAACAGTCATTTTATGGATGTTTATCACCAAATGTTCAACATAGTCATTTTAAGACTTCTGCTCATGAACAGTGTCACTGTGATTTTCTTAATCTGTCCTGAACATTGATTTCACACACCGACTGTGCCATTGTGCACTACATGTGCGAAAACATATTTCGGGCAAGATGTGAAAAATGACAGCTATACTCTTCATAAGAAGGTGTGGTAAAATAGCAATGTTGAAAATCTAAATGAAAATATTAAAATGCTTGAAATTCTACGAAACTAAGCGTGGAACCTCTTGCAACACTGCGCTTGTAAAACATTCATTTTGGGAATTTTTCACCAGATTTTCAACATAGGGTTTTGTGGGCCTTCCTCATGAACTGTAACACTGACATTTCATTAATCGGTCCTGAAAGGTGGTTCCACCCAGTGACCAGCAGAAATCCTCTTCAGACGAATGACAAAATGAGAGTGACTGAGTTCATGATGTGGAGTCCCAAGAACCCCATGTAGAAAATTTGGTGAAACAATCTCAAAATCGCCAAGATATGCACCAAAGTTGAAAAACCATTGATGCCATTATACAGCTTACCGGTATTTCTTCAGTTCGAGGTCGGTTTGAAGAGTGCAGCTGTGCTCCTGGTCCACTGAAGATCATTGCGCCTACTCCAGAGGAAAGTGTGGTGAGTTGGGGTGGGGAGGTGGGGCATGCAGAAGGTGGGTGTGGGTTGGGATAGGGTAACAGAATCAATGAGGGACCATTTTTTCTTCTAGGTCTTTTTACACAGATGACGGGGACTTTTTGCCACCTGGGGTGGCACCCCATCAGCCATACAGTGTGCTGGGGGGATGCATGAGCCAAGGGGATTGGGCACCCTCTCAGTAAACAACAAATGGGGGAGGTGCATTATGCCGACAGGGATTGGGCTACCCTGTTGGCAAATGAACTGGGAGGGTGTCATGCCGACAGTGCGATTGGGCACCCCGTCGTTTTTTTTTTATTTATTGAAATGTTTCACCAGGAAGGTACACTGAACTGCGGGTGGTGGCTTTCCATCAGTTTCCTGGGGACTGTGAAAGCCGACGGAGAAGTCACTGCCATGGGGACACCACGCAATCTGCTGTTTTGGTAGTTTGTAATGCACCAAAACAGCTGATTGTGTGGTGACGTGGCAGAATTTCTTTACGCATTGTAGCATGCTCCTTGACTGCTGACGCAATGTGTTTCTTGCACAGGCGTGCAAGCAACACAAAAATAGCTATAGCAAGATATTTTTTATAAATCAAACTGCAGCTTTAGCATCTAGGGCACGGGGGCAATTGCATACTATGTGAAAAAGGCATCTGCGAAAGCTCACATAATCACATTAAAGATCATGGGGCCAGATATTCAAAACTTTGACCCAGGGCAAAATTAACCCTGTCCAGTGGGCAAACTTAGCACAGACACAAAAGCCTGCTATATTCAAAAGGAATAGCCCGGGGCAAACAGTTTCTGAATATAGCATGCAGATGAAGACAGGCAAACTGGACTGGGAGTGCAGGGCACACACAGCCCTGGAATAAGACAGCTCTGACTATAGCAACCAGGAAGTGCAAACCATAACAGCAACACAGTGCACAGCAACGTGAAGGTAGGTAGAGGTGAACTATGTGGCCAATGTGTGTGCCAGCAAACATGTGGATCCAGTACAGCTGCAGACAGCAGTGCATGTGAAATTACAGTGTGCAGAACTGTATAATATTCCTCGAAATGTTTGCACAGTGCTAACACTGCTTGTGCGGGTTTAGCGCAGACCTAAAGCCGCTTGCCGGTGCAAACATGTTTGCCCCTGCCTTAACTTTGCCATATTCAAAAGTGACATGCAAATGAGCCTACTTGGGTGGTCTCTGGACAAACATCCACATTAGCATCTCATTATGCCCTGATTTGCATGCAGTTTGCCCAGTGTTACTGCAGGGTCCCACAGCTCCACCTATAGTTTAGTCTGGAAGTACAGGGGATGGCTAGATCTGCCCGCAGCTCCACCTGTAGGTCAGTCTGGCAGTGCATGATGGTAGCTGCAGGCTACATGTATACAGTACAGCATAGCATTTTGTACCACAGGGGACAACACAGTATAGGCACATTGCATCTATGAACATTTGCAGCCTGCTGAAAACATTCGCTGCCATTCAGTGCTGGGTCATACTACACCAACCAGACATCATAGTCCTAGTAGAAACCTGGCTAACTAAGTCCACCTCAGACTCCTTTGTCTCCGTTCCAGGCTACACCCTATATCGTGAGGATCAAACAGGTAAACGTGATGGTGGTTGTGCATTTTATGCTTGTGACACCATCATTGGCCACGCCCTCCCTGCCCCCAAGCTAGTAGATGGTGCCCAGGCCCTTACTCTCAAACTTATTCCAGACCCATCCAAGAGCCCACTCTTTCTCACAGTCTCCTATGTACCCCCAAGGAACCGGACCCCAGCTATATCATCTCTCACTGAATATCTCTCCTCCCTCCCCAGTAAAGCGCACAAGTCCTAGTCAGAGACCTCAACGTGAACTGGCACAGTCCCTCTGCCTCACCAATAAAAGACACCTTCACTGCATTAGACCTGACCCAACTCGTCTCCCAACCCACTAGACGTAACCAAGCTGCTGGGACCTGCACCCTCCTAGAAGTCATTATCTCCAACCGCCCCCAAAAGAGTCAGGATATTCAAGTCCTCCCAGACTCCTTAAGCGACCACTCCTCTCCTATTTGTCTGGTCTGCCTCACCCTAAAGCTTGTAGCCTAAGCCACCCACCGCAGGCATCTCCACCCAAGCAGACTGAAAACTCAAGCAGTTCCTCGCTGACATTGATTGGTCTCCCATCCACCATGCAGGTCCGCCATGCAACCAACATTGACACTGCCTCGACTCTTCTCACAAGCCTTTAACATGGCCTGTGATCTGTTTGCTCCTTCACCATGATCCAGTCCAAAAGGCAAATGCACTTGGGTCACCCCTGCCCTACTCCAACTGCTCAGGGACAGGCATAACCTCTGGCATATAGCCACTGAGACTGGCCAAATGGCTGACAGACAAGCATATAATGCCACTTGTAATAGGTGCATGTCGGCCATCCAAAAGCCAAGGTAGACCACTACCAGGCTACCCTCACCTCCTCATGGGGTGTGCCCAGAACTTTGGGACAATATAAAAAGAAATAAATAGAAATCATGCTCCCAGCCCAACTTACGGTCAATGACTCCACCTTTACTGACCCCACTGACATTGCCAACTGCCTTAACTCCTCCTTTGCAGATCTTAGCCCTGTCCTCCTGAGTAACTTTTTGACCCAACCCCTGACCCACCATCCTCAGATCCACAATGCCCCAGTTCTACCTAATAGCATATCTGTCTGGGAAGCCAGATCACTCCTGCTTAAAGCATTAAACAGCAACAGTCCTAGCAGTGACTCTCTGGACCCAAAAATACTCTGGCTGGTCCTGGATGATGTCCTGGTCCCACTCACTGACCTACTAAACTGGTCCCTCTGCCTGGGGCAATTCCCCACAGCATGAAAAACAGCTGTAGTCACACCTATTCACAAAGGAGGTGACAGGTCCACCCCCCAGCAACTATCGTCCAATCTTCATCCTTCCCTCCTTTCCAAAGCCTTAGAAAAAATGGTGGCCACTCAACTCACCGAATATCTAGCAAAATACGACATTCTTTGCCCAGAACAGCATGGCTTCCATGCTGGTCACAGCACAAGTACAGCGTTAATGGAGTTCTCCAACTTCCTGCGTTCCTCCCTGGACTCCGGTTCCCTAGCAGGGACAGTGTTCATTGACCTCCCTAAGGCCTTTGACACTGTCTCCCACCCCCTCCTACTAAATGCCCTCGACAATACAGGGCTTTCTGCTGGCCCCCTTGCCTGGTGTGTGAGTTACCTATCAGCCCACTCCCAGCGTATCAAAAAATAATGGGATACTTTCAGAAACCCATCCCATCCACTCAGGGGTTCCTCAGGGCTCTATCTTGGGCCCACTACTCTTTAGTCTCTACCTAAACACCCTGCCCAGTGCCTGCTCTGGAAATATTCTCCTGTACACCGATGACGCCATTATTTATGCCGCCAACAGAAATCCAATCTCCCTCCAACACTCCTTCAATGATGCTGAAAACTGGTTTAAGGAGAGCAGACTAGTCATTAACCTCAAAAATGAAATCAATGCTCTTTGCCCACCACCAGAACAAAGCCAGCAACAACCCTCTCCAAATCCTCCTCAGCACTCATCAACCACTTGAACAAGTTTACATCTACAAATACCTTGGGATCACTTTTGACTTGGCCCTCACCTTTCACACCCACATTACAGCCCTCACTTCCACCGCTAATGCTCATCTTGGCACACTGTACTGTCACAAGGACTGCCTCCCACCTGATGCCCTCAGACTTGCCGTAACGTCCTCAGTAATGTTCCTTGTCGATTACAGCCTTCCAGTCTATGGTTCTGCTGACTCCACAGCCCTCAACAAAATTTGACTCACCCTAAACAAGGCTTGCAGACTAGTGACCAGTGCCCCAAGGCTCACCCACACATGTCAACTCTATGACATGGCAAACTCCTTAGCCTCAATGAACACCTCTGCTACCAAACTTGCCTATTAATTAAGAAGATTCTACTCAAGCTCTCGCCCCAGGCCCCGCCGCCTCCATCCAACCTCAAACCTTCAGAGTCACTACCCCAACCACTGACATGGTCACCCTACCGTACTCCAGAACTAGGACCACCCAGGCACAGAGGTCGCTCAGCTACAGAGCCTTGTCCTGGTTCAACTCGCTCTCTGCAGCCAGTTCCAACACCACCAAAATTGCCCCCTTTAAAACTGCCCTATGGAATCAACTGTTCAACACCTGCTGCTGCACCTGTCACTAAGAGATGCTCCGCTGCTCTCTATCACTATTGACATAGCCCTCTGGGTTGAACTACCCCTCACCCCTCTCCCCTTTCCCCCATGGGCTCCATCTGTCATGTTTGAAATGTTTTTTAATTACTCATTATGTTCAAGCAACTATGTAAAACTATGTTACTGTATGGTTGTATTCTGTACGTATGTTGACTCTGTATGTCCTCTCTGTGACGAGGTACCTTTGTAAATGAGCCTCTGGCTCAAAGGTTGTAAATCTGATTTATACAATAAATGAATAAATAAATAAGGTGGCTATGATGATTCATGCAACTGTCACATAGTAGAACATGCTACAGTGCACAGCAGACACTACAGTAGCAAGTGGGCCAGTAGTGTGAGGGACACAGCAATGCCTATTGTGTGTGGGCAGTGTTGACCACTGCACTGTACCAACTTGCAGGTGTTTACTGACAATGGACATTACTGTTACGCTGTTGTGTGACCCACAGATGTTGCACCTCTGGCATAGGATGCTCACAGTGACATATACATGGCAGTCTGTGTGTGCTGTGGTGTTTGTACAGCTGTGCGGTATGGACTGGGGGAAGCATGTATGATCAGACAGGCACACTGGTATTGGGGTATTCCCAATACTGGCCCATGTGCACTGCATGATGTGTCGCAGCCTTGTGGCCACACCCGTTCTGTGGTGAGGCTTGGCCACCATTACACCCTCCCCTAAACACCCTCCATGCCCACAGAGCTGCATGTGTGTGCTGGCATCTGTTGGTCACCACAGACGTATGGTCTGCAGGTGTGTACTGTATGGCCACACTACCGTGGTGTCCCCTGGGGGCCGGGTCACCACTTACTGCCTGGCATGGCTGGGACTGGTGGCAGATGTTGGCATCATTGTGGTACCATCAGTGAGCAGCATGTTTCCTCCATGTTTGGTTTTTCTATGTGTCATAATCATATGTTAGGGTTGCACAAAGCCGCGCAAAAGCTGCACTAATGCCGCTCAAAGCTGGATTGCCCAGGTTTAAGACCTCCTTTTCCTGGGCTGTTATTTGTACTGCACAAAGGGTCATGCTAAGTCACGCAAAACCACTTTGCATGACACTAGTCCCTGAATATAGAATTGTGCCTGTATTCATGTTCAGTTTCCCCTTGTATATATTATAATTTTGCCTGGTGCTAATGCAGTTTGCATGCACTATTTGGCCTTTTGAATATTGCGGACTCATGCTAATCCAGCCTTAACCTGTGCAACGGTTTATGCCAGCACAAAGCTTTGAAATATCTGGGCCCATGGACCCTATATTCAAATATTTGTGCTAGTACAAACCGTTAGCACAGGGTTAGTGTCAAGGTTTGCGAGGACTGCTATATTCAAAATGCCATATAGCATGGGAAAACCGCATTTGTGTCGGGAAAAGATATATTGGCCCCGATATTCAAAAGAGTTGAGCCATGCGCACTAGGGTTGCGCCTGCACAAGTCCGAAATGCGCCATTCTGCAACATTCAGCAGGAGGCAGTTGCACCCTCGAAATCATGCTGAGCAACAGCACAATGATAATGAAGGCATGCACAACCGAAGGGGGAGGAACCATGCATAAACTGCACAGCCCGATATTCAGCCTGGGCCATGCAGAGTTATGCAGGCGCAACCCCTACCTGTGCCTGCACAAAGTTGAGCCGAAAAAAAAAGGAACAAGTCGAGGGCCACCCACAGGTGAGCTGCCACATTGCAGGGCGCAACACAGCAGCTGCCACCTGTGGGTGGCCCTTCACTTGTTCCCGCCTCACCTGGCGGCTCCCCCCCATGCCCCGATCGCAGGCAGAAGTATACCCCCACCCCCGAGTAGCCCCGATCGTAGGCAAAACATTGTTCCCCAGTAGCCTGATCACGGGCATAACATTGTCCCCCCAGTAGTCCGATCGGGGCAGAACAGTATTCCCCCACCCCGAGTAGCCCTGTCGCAGGCAAAACAGTATTCCCCACCCCACCGAGAAGCCCAATCCCGGGCAAAGAAAGTACCACCCTCCGAGTGGCCCGATCGCGGGCATCAGACCTCCCCAAAGTCCAATATCCCTGGTGGTCCAGTGGACCGCGAGTAGCCCGATCATGGCGGCATTCTCACCCCCAAGTATGAAATCCCTGGTGATCTAGTGGACCCCACCCCACCTGCCCACGGAGCCCCACCATCCCGCCCCACCGTCAGCGCTGGTAGGCAGCACCCCGCCCGCCTGCCACCTCATTGCTTCCGACAGCTCGTAGTTGACGTCACCAGAGCACGCTTACATGTAGTCTGGCACATTGCATTACTAGTCAGTCCAGATATGTCACATATCTGGACTGACTAGCTATTGGGGAGCGGCACCCATTGGCTCGTGCTCTGAACCATGGTATGCAGCTCTACCGAGCTGTCACGTTGGCGGTGGGCGCAGGTGGGTGGGTGCTGCTGCCCGGCTGACCAGAGGAGTGGTGGGGGTCCGGGCGGTGGGGTGGTGGGGGTCTGTGGGCGGGTGGGGTGGGGTCCACTAGATCACCAGAGATTTCATACTTGAGGGTGGAGGAATGCCGCCCCACGATTGGCTACTCGCGTCCACTGGACCACCAGGGATATTGGACTTTGGGGGGAGGTCTGATGTCCACGATCGGCTACTGGGGATAATGTTATGCCCGCAATCGGGCTACTCGGGGACAACATTATGCCCATGATCAGGCTGCAGGGGGCGTCAGTCCTGATGGCTGCTGCCTGGCAGGGTGTCAGGCGCAAGTTGACAGGGATCGGTGCACCTGCATGCTAATGGCATGCAAATGGGGCCGTAATCAGATGCAAATGGTCCCCCGTGCGCCTTGCATAAATTATGGCCCCATTTGCATGTCCCCCTTTGAATATCGCAGGTGCTGTGCATAGCACAATGGAACTTGCGCCACCACATCTCAATGCTCATTCTGACCACTTGGTGCTGGCGCGTTCCTCGCCATGTACACAGTGGGTGTGGCCAGGGGCGATATTCAAAGAAGTTGCGCCATAGCACAACTCGCTGAATATCGCTTCTGGCTACACCTCGCGCAACTATTTTGAGCGGGGTAGCTTTCTGCCACAAAATGGTGCAGTTTGAATATCTGGACCATTGTATGGGTGTATATTTAGGGACATGTTCATGCATACAGGTGCAATGTGATATTCAGCACAACAGCACCGGCAAGGTGTGTTTGCATAACTTAGTGTGACACATTGGGCCAGATATTCAAAGCTTTGCGTGGTGTGCAAACCATTTGCGCTTGTTTAGCGTGGGAAAAGCGTGAGTCTGCCATATTCAAAAGGCCAAATAGTGTGCGCAAACTGCATTAGTGCTGAGCAAACCATAATTATATGCAAGGGGCAAAGTGAACATACATGGGTACTATGAGATATTCAGCAGCTAGCACGTGCTAAAGGTGTTTAGCGCGATATAGCATGACCCTTTACCGGTACAAACATTGCCCAGGAAAAGCTGGTCTTAACCCTAGGGAGAAAGCTGGCATGACATTGGTGCTGTGTGCGGTGCTAGCGCAGGATTAGCGTGGCTTGCACGACCCTAACATATGATCATGACACTTAGAAAATGCCAGAACATGGAGGACACATGCTGCTCACTGATGGCACCATCATGATGCCAACAGCTGCCACCATGATGCCAACAGCTGCCACTAGTCCCTGCCAAGCACAGACAGTTAGTAGTGATCTGACCCACAGGGGACCTCATGGTAGTGTGGCCATACAGCACACACCTGCAGACCACACGTCTGTGGTGACCAACATACACCACCACACACATGCAGCACTGTGGGCATGGTGGCCATTGAGGGGAGGGTGTACAGGTGGCAAGACCTCACCATAGCCCAGGTGTGGCCACAAGGCTGGGACACATCACGCAGTGCACATGGGCCAGTAGTGGGAATACCCACCAACTGTGTGCCTGTCAGGTCTTACATGCCCCCCCAGTCACATACCACACAACTGTACAGATGCCACAGCACACACAGCTGGCTATGTATATGTCACTGTGAGCATCACATGCCACAGGTGCAGCATCTGTGGAGCAACAACAGTGAAACAGTACTGTCCACTGTCAGTAATCACCTGCAAGTTGGGCCTGTCACTGTGTACAGTGCAGTGGTCATCACTGCCCTACATACCATAGACATTACTGTGTCCCTCACACTACCAGCCCCCTTGCTACTGTAGTGTCTGCTGTGCACTGTAGCATGGCCTACAGTGTGACTGTTGCATGCAGCACCACCACCACCGCCTGTGCCTATGCTGTGTTGTCCCCTGGAGCACACAATGCTATGCTGTACTGCATACATGTAGCCTGCAGCAACCATCATGCACTGTCAGACTGACCTACAGGTGGAGCTACGGCCAGACCTGGCCAGCCCCTGTACTTCTAGACTGACCTACAGGTGGAGCTGTGGGACCCTGCAGTAATGCTGGGCAAACTGCATGCAAATCAGGGAATAATGAGATGCTAATCTTGCTGTTTGTCCAGAGACTACCTAAGTAGGCTCATTTGCACGTCACTTTTGAATACGGCAAATCTTAGCACCGGCAAACAACTTAACTCTGCACTAAAACCACGCTAACATGCTAACATGGCACTAACGGTTCGGGGAATATTATATGTTTTTATCACTGTTCTTTTACATCTGCTGCTGCCTGCAGCTGTACTGGATCCACGCATTTGCTGGCACACACATTGGCCACATAGTTCATCTATACCTGCCTTCACATCAATGTGCACTGTGTTGTTGTTGTGGTTTACACTTCCTGGTTGCTATATTCAGTGCTGTCTTATTCGAGGGCTACGTTTGCCCTGCACTCCCAGCCCAGTTTGCACGGCCTCATTCCCATGCTATGTTCAGAAGCTGTTTGCCCCGGCTATTCCTTTTGAATATAGCTTACTTTGTTCGGGTTAAGTTCACTGGCAGTATTAACTCTAGCCCAGGGGCAAAGTTTTAAATAGCTGTCCCATGTGTGCAAATTGCTGCCCAGGAAAGATAGTCTTAATTCTGGGCAAACCAGTTGCAGTAACATTGTGGTTTTGCACGCATTCCATGACATTTGTGCAGCTTTGTGAAACCCTACCCAGTACATGTTAATCATAGTAAGAAACCAGACAGTGAAGACACATGCTTCACACGGTTGGCACCTCCTATGGGGCTGGATATTCAGTTTGTACGTCGGCAAACAGTTTTGTACGGGTTTAGCGCTGGATTGAAGCGTGGACTGCTATATTCAAAAGACCACATAGCACGGCAAAGTGCATTAGCACACAACAAACCATAATTATATGCAAGGGCAAAGTGAATAGGAATACAGGCGCTATTATATATTCAGCGACTAGCCATGCTAAGGTGTTTAGCGCAAAACAGCATGACCCTTTAGTGAGGAACAAATTACCACCCAGGAAAAGCTGGTCTTAACCCTGGGCAAACAGCTTTGCACATCATTGGAGCATAGTGCGGTGTTTGTGCGGGATTAGCGTGGCTTGTGCGACCCTAATATAAGAACATGACACTTAGAAAATGCCTGACATGGAGGACACATGCTGCTCACTTCTGGCACCACCATGATGCCAACTGCCACCAGTCCCAGCCAAGCACAGACAGTAAGGGAGGATCTGACCCACAGGGAACAACTAGGTAGTGTGGCCATACAGCACACACCTGCAGACCATACATCTGTGGTGACCAACAGATGCCAGCACACACATGCAGCACTGTGGGCATGGTGGCCATTGAGGGGAGGGTGTATGGGTGGCCAGACCTCACCATAGCCCAGGTGTGGCTACATGGCTGGGACGCATCATGCAGTACACATGGGCCAATAGTGGGAATACCCCACCACCTGAGTGCCTGTCGGAGCATACATGCCCCCCAGCCACATACCGCACAACTGTACAGAAGCCACAGCACACACAGCCTGCCATGCCAATATCACTGTAAGCATCCCATGCCACAGGTGCAGCATCTGTGGAGCACACAATGGTGAAACAGTACTGTCCACCTTCAGTAATCACCTGCATGCTGGGCCTGTCACTCTGTACAGTGCAGTGGTCATCACTGCCCTACATAACATAGGCATTGCTGTGTCTCTGACACTACCAGCCCCCTTGCTACTGTAGCATCTGCTGTGTACTGTAGCATGGCCTACGGTGTGACAGTTGCATACAGCACCACCACCACTTGTGCCTATGCTGTGTTCTCCCCTGGGGCACACAATGCTATGCTGTACTGCATACATGTAGCCTGCAGCAACCATCATGCACTGTCAGACTGACCTACAGGTGGAGCTGTGGCCAGACCTGGCCAGCCCCTGTACTTCCAGACTGACCTACTGCTGAGCTGTGGGACCCTACAGTAACGCTGGGCAAACTAAATGCACATCAAGGAATGATGAGATGCTAATCTGGCTATTTGCCCAGAGACTACCTAAGTAGGCTCATTTGCATGTCACTTTTGAATATGGCAAATCTTAGCACCGGGCAAACACATTAGCACCAGGCAAATGGCTTAGCTCCACGCTAAAGCCATGCAAATGTGTTAGCATGGCATAAAAGGTTCAGGGAATATTATACAGTTTTGAACATTGTTCTTTCACATCCACTGCTGCCTGCAGCTGTACTGGGTCCACGCATTTGCTGGCACACATGTTGGCCATATAGTTCATCTCTACCTACCTTCACATCACTGTGCACTGTGTTGCTGTTGTGGTTTGCACTTTCTGGTTGCTATATTCAGAGCTGTCTTATTCTAGGGGCTACATTTGCCCTGCACTCCCAGCCAGTTTGCCGACCACTTTCCCATGCTGTATTGAGAAGCTGTTTGCCCCAGGCTATTCCTTTTGAATATAGCTTGCTTTGTGCTCAGGCTAAGTTTGCCTGCCAAGCAGTGTTAACTTACCCGGGCAAAGCTTTGAATATCTGGCCCATGATGCCTCCGTCCACCACCAGTCTCAGCCGTGCTGGACTGTGAGTGGTGACCTGGGACCCAGCGGACATCATGGCAGTGTGTCCATGCAGCACACACCTGCAGACTACCCTTTGGTGGACACCAAAAGAAGCCAACACACATGCAGCACTGGGAGTGGAGGGTGACAGTTAACCAGTCTGCACCATACTGGGTCCTGCCACATGGCTGGGACTAGCCATGCAGTGCAAATGGTTCAGTGTAGGGAATACCACAACACCTGTATGCCTGTCCGATGGTAAGAGCCCCACAACCACATACTGTACAGCTGACAGACATGAGAGCATGCACACCCAGCAATCTATATGTCACTGTGAGCATCCCATGCCAGTGGCAGCATCTGTGAGTCGCACAACAGTAGAACTGTACTGTCCACTCTCAGTACACACTTACAAGATGGGGCTGTCACTGTGTACAGTGCAGCAGTCATTGCTGCCCAACACACCATAGGCAGTGCTGTGTCCCATATACCACTGGCCCCCATGTCACTATACTGTCTGCTGTGCACTGTATAGCAGGAACTACAGTGTGACTATTGCATCCAGCATCACCAACAGTGCCTATGTTGTGTAGTCCCCTGGAGCACAGTATTCTATGCAGTTCTGTACATATGTAGCCTGTAGCTACCACCATGCATCCCCTCTGACTGACCTACAAGTGGAGCTGTGGGTAAACCCAGCCAGCCCCTGTGCTTGCAACAGACCTACAGCTGGAGAAGTGATGCCTTGCAGTAGCGCTGGGCAAACTGCATGCAAATCAGGACATAATGAGATGCTAATCTGGATGTTTGCCCACTGACTGCCTAAGTAGGCTCGTTTGCATGTTACTTTGTTACGGCTGTTTCTGGCAGAAGAGAACTGGTTGCAGAGCAAGAAACAGAAGTCCAGAACTACATATGTTTTACTAATTACTTCTATCTCAGCAGGAGTAGTACATGTTTGGATTAAGCAAACAGATACTTTATTAGAAGAATGGGATCTCATTTAAGTAAAATAAAAAAAAGTGTTTTTTCTGAGGAAGGGGGCAATATCACCTTAATTTACTGAGAGCAGAGAGTGAATCTAATTGGGTGTGGCTTAGCAGCTTAGGTTTGCAAAAGCAGCTGTCTCCATTACAGCTTCTGGCTGTTTCTGGCAGAAGAGAACTGGTTGCAAAGCAAGAAACAGAAGTCAGAACTACATGTTTTTACTAATTGCCCTCCTTCATACCCTCCACCCTCCACCCAAAGCCAGTTCTAGTTTTATAGCCACTGAATTTAACTGACAACTGAAACTTCCTGTTTGGCAGTAGGAAGGAAGGATCACTGAGACACATTAGTTTCCAGCAACCTTGAAGGACCCTAGAAAAAAACTCTTTATTCCCCGGCTGCTGGAGTCTGAATCCAAGCACAGAGGAAGGAGACTACTGGACACTACAGGAAGTTCATGTCTCAGAACAGTCAGGAGAGCTGTAAGGACATAGACAGTAGGAGTAAGTGTAAAAATACATAGAGGGAGGAGACAATAAGCATACAAAGAAACAGGAGAGGGAACACAAAATAAGTCAAGATGGGAGTGGTGCAGTGCAATGGCTGTGAGCAGCAATGTTCTGGGAGACATTCTGGAGGCTGCGATGCTGCCTGTTTGCAGGCACCTCTGGTCTGAGGGAGGAGGCCTGCCTCCAGGCTGACCTGGCTAGGGATCTGTGAAACTCTTCCCCCACCCAGGGACCACCAGGGCCACCACCGTTGCCTCAGAGGTTGCCAAGAAAGAGGAGAGGTTGGACCAAGGTGGGCTCAGGGAGGGAGATGGTGGTGAAATAGAGGTGCATCCCTCCAGTTGTAGCTCTCCACAATTCTTATGCTGTTCTGGCAAAGAGTGGTTCCTCTATGGAGGCACCTGCAGTGGAGACCAAGGAGGATGCTGGGAACCTCCACAAAGGAGACCCACAGGAGGGTGGCATGAGACCCCACAGGAGAAGGAAACAACTCCTGGCAGGGGACTCAATCATTAGGGAGGTAGATGTGGGGGAGGAAAGGGATAGGGAGGTGAGGTGCCTGCCTGGCACCACGGCTTGAAGGGACAGGAAGCGAATCCTCAGGATCGCGGGAGCAGCTGCATGAGGGAGGGAGATGGATGTCATTGTCCACCTAGGGATAAATGACGTGGCTGTAAATGGGATCAGAGTGGTGCAAGAGGAGTTTGTGAGCTGGGGAGGGCCTTAGACAAGTAGCATGTAACGGTAACCTTCCAGAGGTGCTGCCTGTCTATGGCAAGGATGATGCTAGGTATTCGCACAATGGGATTCAATGAATGGTTGAAAACTGGTGGAGCCCAGGGTTTTGGCTTCATTGGGGCTGGGGAGCCACCTGGAGGATCCAGGCTTATACTGGTGCGATGGTCTGCATCTGTCCAGGGGGGATCCAGGATCCTGGGTGACAGGTTTAAATGCTTCATTGGTAAGCATTTAAACTAGCCAAGGAGGAAACACTGAGAGGCAGGAAATCCAGCCTTCCCCACAAAGTGCAGTAGTTAGAGAGTAAACATCAAGGCAGAGCAGTCAGTAGGGAGCAGGACAGGATAAATGCAGAAAAAGGTGTTAAGGACAGGGATGGGGCTAAGGGGTAAGGCCAAAAAATAAATGGAAGGTGATGAGTACCAATGCCTGTAGTCTGTGCAACAAGCTCCCAAAACTAGTGGCCTTAATGGAAGAGGGATGCCTAGATATTGTGGCAGTCACTGAAACATGGTACACAGAGAAAATGAGTGGAAGTCAACTTATCAGGATACAGTCTACAGGAGGGACAGGTGGGTAAAAGAGGAGGAGGAGTGGCTTCATATAAGGAAGAGATTAAAGCAACAGAACTAAACAGTAAACAGGAAGTTGATGAGTCCCTATGGGTCACCCTGAGACAGGAAATGGCACCACAATCTGCATAGGGGTGTGTACAGACCCCATCTCAGGGGAGGAAATGGACAAGGAAATGAAAGAAGGCATCCTTAAAATGGCAGAAAAAGGGAGATATTGTTGATGGGGACCTGAATATGCCAGATGTTGACTGAGTACCTCTGCTGCAGGCACATCCAAGAGCAGGGTCATTCTTGATGCCCTATAGGGGCATGCCTCAGACAGATAGTGTTGGAACCCACTCAGGAGGGAGCAATCTTAGACCTGGTACTCTCAAATGGGGAAGGAGAAAGGATCTCAGAAGAAAGCAAAAGAAAGCTGGGAAGGCAGTCAGAATAGCAAGAGGCCCAAACTGAGGAAAAGATAGCCAACTCAGTTAAGAAGGGGATAAAACCTTTTATAGGTACATCAGGGGCAGAAGGAAGACCAAGGAGGATGGTAGGGAGAAGCAATAAAGGGGGGTGGGCAGAGGGTGACTGTGAAAAGGCAGAGATACTAAACAAATATTTTGCTCAGTATTTACAAAGGAAGAGGGGAGGAACCTAAAACAAACAGTAGAAACACTCTGGATACAGAAGTTGATACCAGCCCATTTACAGAAGAAAGGGTTCTGAAGAACTCTTCAAACTGAAGGTGGACAAAGCAATGGGGCCTGATGGGATTCATCCGAATTCTAAAAGAACTAAGGGTGGAATTAGTGACACCACTGACTACCCTATTTAACAAATCATGGGAGGATGGGGTGGTACCCGAGGACTGGAGGAGGGCAGATGTGATTCCCCTTCACAAAGTGGGAGCAAGGCAAAAGCAGGAAACTACAGACCTGTTAGTTTAATCTCAGTGGTGGGGAAAATGATGGAATCACTTCTGAAGGAAAGAATTGTCGAATATCTAGAGGCCAGAGGGGCACAGGACCCAAGGCAGTATGGATTCACAGCGGGAAGGTCATGCCAGACAAATCTGATAGATTTCTTTGACTGGGTGACCAGTAGTAGATCAGGGAGGGCTGTGGCATGGCCTACCTAGACTTTAGCAAGGCATTTGACACAGTCCCACTCAAAGATTAATATACAAGTTAGCTAGCCTGGGAGTGGGTCCCAAGATGACAGCCTGGGTAAAATTGGCTGGAGAATAGGACACAGAGGTAATAGTAAATGGAGTCACTCTGAAGAAAGGGGGTTACTAGTGGGGTACCGCGAGGGTTCAGTGGACCGGTCCTCTTCAATGTCTTTATAGCGACATTGCAGAGGGACTGGAAGGAAAAGTATGTCTCTTTAGATGACACAAAGATCTGCAACAGAGTTGATGCTACAAGGTGGGGTGGAAAGGATGAAAAGGGACTTGGCAAGGTTAGAGGAATGGTCAAATGTATGGCAGCTTAGATTCAATGCTAAGAAGTGCGAGGTAATGCACCTGGGAAACAAAAACCCAGGAAGAGTACACAATGGGGTGAGATACTAACAACAACAAAAATGGAAAGGGACCTGGGGTAGTCATATCAGATGACCTAAAGGTGGGCAAGCAATGTGAGAGGCAGCAAGGAGGGTTGGGGGATACTGGGATGCATAGGGAGGCATCACCAGTAGAAAACAGGAAGTTATTATCTCTCTGTACAGACAGCTGGTCAGACCCTTCTGGAGTACTGTGTGCAGTTCTGGAGACCCAGTCTTCCAGAAGACATAGACTGGATGGAAGCTGTCCAGAGGAGGGCAACTAAAATGGTGCAGGGTCTGCACCGGAAGACATATGAAGAGAGACTTAGGAGCTTAATATGTATAGCCTCGAGAAAAGGAGGAGAGGGGGACATGATAGAAATGTTCAAGTACCTCAAGGGAATCAACAAAGTCCAAGAGGGTAGCATCTTTCAAAAGAAGAGGTGCAGAACAAGGGGCACAATTTGAAGATAGAGGGGGCTCTGAGGTAATTTAAGAGCATTTTTCACAGAGGGTTGTGGATGCATGGGCGGCCTTCTGGGGAGGTCGTGGAGTCAAAACAGTGGTGGAATTCAAGCATGCATGGGACAGTCATAAGGTAATTCTAGGGCGTGGGGGTAGAAAGAAGTAGGCTGCTGGTTAATTAGGATCTGCAGCTTATCCAGTAGGCAGGGAAATGGGCAGACTGGGTGGGCCAAGCGGTCCTTATCTGCCGTCAAATTCTATGTTTCTATGTTTCTCTGTGGCACAGTTAATAAAATCACTTTTATTGAAACTCTGATTGCTATTACAGTTCATGAATGTTGTATACCTGAGAACAGAATCACAGAAGCTACAATTTCCACACTGATACATTCCCACTGGCAGTGTAGATTTCTTGCTATTGCTAGTACTGTTACCTGGTTCATAGCTATGGAGTAGCATGTCTCTGATGTTCCTACCCCTCTTAAATAGGTTTTAGTCTTATGGCTTCTTCAAGAAGAGGTTCTCCTACTAAAATATTCCAGTTGGCGGTTATAATATCCCTAATAGCATTCAAATGTCTGGAATAAGTTGTCACAAAATTCATTCTTGACTCTCTGGGCCAGATATTTAAAACTTTGCCCCGGGGCTAAATTAGCACTGCTCAGTGGGCAATCTTAGCCCGGCGCAAAAAGCAAACTATATTCAAAAGGAATAGCCCAGGGCAAACAGTCTTTGAATCTAGCATGGGAATGAGGCCAGGCATACTGGGCTGGGAGTGCAGGACAAACTTAGCCCTGGAATAAGACAGCTCTGAATATAGCTACCAGGAAGTGCAAACCACAACAGCAACACAGTGCGTAGCGACATGAAGGTAGATAGAGGTGAATTATGTGGCCAATGTGTGTGCCAGCAATGGCGTGGACCCAGTACAGCTGCAGGCAGCAGTGCATGTGAAAGTACAGTGTGCAAAACTGTATAATCTTCCCCGAACCTTTTGCATGGTGCTAACATGTTTGTGTGGGTTTACCGTGGAGCTAAGCCATTTGCCCAGTGCTCACTTTGCCATCTTCAAAAGTGACATGCAAATGAGCCTACTTAGGTAGTCTCTGGTCAAACATCCAGATTAGCATCTCATTATGCCCTGATTTGCATGCAGTTTGCCCAGCATTATTGCAGGGTCCCACAGCTCCACCTGTGGGTCAGTCTGGAAGTACAGGGTCTGGCCAGGTCTGTCCGCAGCTCCACCTGTAGGTCAGTCTGGCAGTGCATGATGGTAGCTGCAGGCTACACGTATACAGTACAGCACAGCATATTGTGCCCCAGGGGGCAACACAGCATAGGCACAGGTGGTGGTGGTGCTGCATGCATCTTGTTGCACTGTAGATCATGATACAGTGCACAGCAGACACTACAGTAGCAAGCGGGTCAGTATCGTCAGGGACACAGCAATGCCTATGGTGTGTAGGGCAGTGATGACCACTGCACTGTACACAGTGACAGGCCCACCTTACAGGTGTTTTCTGACAGTGGACATTACTATTATGCTGTTGTATAACCCACAGATGCTGCATCTCTGACATGGGATGCTCACAGTGACATATACATGGCCAGCTGTGTGCGCTGTGGTGTTTGTACAGCTATGCGGTATGTGGCTGGGGGGCACATAAGATCAGACAGGCACACTGGTGTTGGAGTATTCCCAACACTGGCCCATGTGCACAGCATGGCTTGCCCCAGCCATGTGGCTGCACCCAGTCTGTGGTGCAGTCTGGCCACTTGTACACCATCCACTCAACACCCCCCATGCCCACAGTGCTGCATTTGTGTGCTGGCACCCATTGGTGTCCACCAAAGGGTGGTCTGCAGGTGTGTGCTATATGGCTGCACTGCCATGGTGTCCATTGGGAGCTGGAGTACCACTTACTGCCTGGCATGGCTTGGGCTGGTGGCAGATGGTGGCATCATTGTGATGCCATCAGTGGGCAGCATGTTTCCTCTATGTCTGGCATTTTCTATGTGTCATACATATTGGTTAGAGTTGTGCAAGGCCACACAAAAACAGTGCTAATGCTGCACAAAGCCTCAATGTCACCCAGACCTGGTTTGCCCAGGGTTAAGACTATCTTTTCCTGGGCGATAATTTGCATCGCACAATGTGTCACGCTAAGTAACGCTAAACCACTTTGTGTGGTGCTATTCACTGAATATAGCATTGCACTGACATGCCCCCTCAGTTTGCCCCTTGCATACATTATGATTTAGCCCGGTGCTAATGCAGTTGGCGTGTGCTATTTGACTTTTTGAATATAGTGGACCCGCGCGAATCCCATGCTAAAGCTGTGCAAATAGTTTGCACCCAGTGCAAAGTTTTGAATATCTGTCCCCCTCTCTCTTTTCTCTCTCCTTAGGCACCAATAATTCAGATCTTTCAGTATAGCAAGCATCTTTGTACGCTTCATCAATCAACAGTATAGCGTACATAGCCAAGTTTTAGGAATCTGGTGCACATTTCTAACCCATTTACAACAAAATCCACATCTTCACTGCAGTTTCTTCTCAACATTTGGGCTTTGGGTATATTTAAGCCCATATGTTGAGGGTGGCAGCTGGAAGCCAACAGTAGAGAATTCCTGTACATCTCCTTTCTGAACAGATTAGTACCTAATGTTCCATCCTCTTTTTTTGGAAATCTGTATGACCAGGAATGAGATGGAACAGTAATCACACTGCAGGGAAAAATTTAGGTTAGAATTGCTGTTTTCCAAGTATTTAACAAAGTCCCCCAATTCCCTCAGCATGGCATGCCACGCCATAAAAATATTGTCTATAAAGCGACACCAGATGTCAGTACTACCATAAAAAGGATTGTTCTTGCTGTCATAGACTGTTGTTCTCTCCCATTTATCCAGGTAGAGACTGACATAGTTAGGGCAAACGTTGTCTCTATAGCCATTCCCTTCAGCTACAGATAGTGAGAATTTTGAAACATAAAATGATTTTTAGAGAGCACATGTTCTACACATTCCAGGAGGAAATTCCTCTTACCCTAGTTCTACTGTTGGATCCTGGTCCAACCAGTAGTATAAGGACTCTAGGCCCCCATCATATTGCATGTCTGTGTACAGACACAATATCCATTGACACCAGGTACCAGTCAGCTTCAATTTGCATATCCTAGTACCTCTAGTACCTGAGTGGTGTTACGTATGTAAGATGGTAACCGTGTAACATAATCCTTAATGTGGGCATCCACATACTTGGACAGGGGTTCCACAAGTGACCCAATCCCTCCATGATGGGGTGTCCAGTGAGATCATACGGATCCTTGTGTACCTTGGGAAGAGATAAATAGAAACTCTTATTGGACAATCAACTGTAAGAAATTCTAGTTCATTATAACTAATCAGCTCCACGGATTCTGACCCAAACAAATAAGCATCAACAGATTTTTTGAAATTGGTTGTGGGGTCAGAGGTCAATGCTTTGTAATATTCAGTACTGTCAAATTATCTTTTGATTTCAGCAACATATTTACTGGTAGGCATCACTACCACAGACCTACCCTTGTCAGCTGGTTTTATGGTAAGTTCTCCATTGTTTCCAAGGCCTTTCAAAGCTTTGGCCTCCTCAGATGTAATGTTGACAAATGTGGGTCTGTTTTCTCTTTCAAGCAGGAGTTCAAATTGTCTTTCACAAGTTTTGTCAAAGACTCTATCTGCTTCTTTATACGGTGGCATAAATGTTGATTGTGATTTAAACCTTCTTATCTCCATATCCTGTTGTGTACTGTTCTCACCCAGTGAAGTGTCTGACATTTGACCTTGACACATTTTGTTATTTTCAGAAAAGGCTCCTAAACTTAAATTTCTTGTGAGTCTACTGTATGTAGGTCAATATGTAGAGCAAATGGTTTAGTATCTTAAATAGGTACAAACAAAAGTCCCTTTTGAAGTATTTTGAGTTCATGTTCACTTTCACTTGGATCCACATGGGAAATATTAAGCACAATGTTTTCAGCTATTTCATCTGTTTGTCCCTCCTTCCATGGTTTCTGGTGTTTATGACCACCCCTACTCACCCGTTTGGTCAGCTGAAGGGTATGTGTATTTGTCCTCGGCCCCTTGTGGTGTGCAGCTCCTGTTCTGGTTCTTGTAATTGGACTGTTCTCCATAGGTCCAGTTGCTGCTGATCCACCTCTTAAAAAGGATCTGCTGATTTGGACTCACTGTTTGAAGTGTTGTAATTTGGTGAAGCACTTCTGTTCTTAAGTGTGAAGCATGTCTCAGTGTTAGTTGTGCAAGTGGCACTTCCCTTCCTGTATTTGTTCCTATTACCTGTGTTTCATCTCTTATGTTCAGACCAGACCCACACCTGTTATGCAGGTAATCCTGCCTGTCTCTGACCAGATACATAAGATAAACTCCATGCTGTAAGTCACCCCAGTATAGAAATATTTCACTTAATGCACTCAAACTCCATTAAAATCTGTGGGCTGATTTTAGGCATTGTCACACATGTGCTCTAATGAGGCATAAAATGAAATTGGTAACATGTTATTGTTATTAAAAATGTTTTAAAACACACTGCGTCTCTCAGTATTTTTGCCTTTTTATTGATGTTGTATTAGCCCCTCACCATCTGCCCTAAAGTTGTGGGCTTGAATGGAAATGCTCAGGTCCCCTGCAGTTTCATTTTCCATTCACTGCATGTGCCATCATTTTAATGGTGTTGATTTCAATAATTTGTCCTTTTGGGCATAGAGTACTATTGATTTAAGGCCATTATGCATGGTGGCCATGGCCAAACCTAATCTGCTTCAGTGCTCCGCTACCATCCCCCTTTCATCAGTTGGACTTTCCTTTCAGGTCCAACAGTCCCAGATGTTTGTACGAGCCAGTTGGGGGATTGTGGAGCTCCATCACAATCACAGTAATCACTGGTTGAGGTGTGCAGAGTGGATAGCCTTGGGGGAGGAGTTAGAAAATGCTGTCTCAACATCACCAGTCCTTTCTTTTACTGATCGTTAATCAATATAGAGTTCCCGTCCCACTGTTCCGCAGCCATTGCATAATGAGACTTATGGACCTCTCAGCTTCTCTACTGCTCAGGTAAGAGGCATTTGTTGGGAACAACGCACAGTGAGTGACATTTGTGTTATGGCACATTATAATTTATTCTGCGTAACCTTCAGGTGACTTGCAATTTCTGGGCATTCATTTATTTTGATGGTGTAATAGTGGGTCTTATAGTGCATTTAGCTGCCACAGATACATCTTAACCTTGGGACCAAGTTCTCCTGAAAGTATTGTGTGCAGGAGTAAAGTCTGAAAAACAATTGTCTGCAATCTCTAAATTCAAGTAGAATGTTTTTCATGATTGGGGGACCTTTCTCTGTCTATTCCTTACAGTGAGCCACAAACTGAATTACTTTGGGACATGATTCCTATTGTCCCTGCTCATCTGTCACCACATGGTTCCTTTGATTATCAGATAACCTACACGGTGCATTGTTTCATATTGCTTGTGTCTGTGAGGAGGGAGGAGAATGCATCTGGGAAAAACAGTGTCTGGTTAATTAATTAAACTGGTGTAAAGTGAAATGGAAACTGGCACCTGCTAAATGCCCTAGACTGATAGCTTTTGTGTGGACAATTACAATTGATTGCTGTCATTTGAAGGTCTGGGGAAAGGAAGAGAGCATACCTGGTACTGTTCAAAAATGCTGATTTTATTTCACACGCAGTGTTTCAAAACATTAAAAGTTGGTAATAAAATCCAGGATGGGGCATTTGATCTTTCTGATCTCCTTCACTCTAGGCAAAGTCTGCGTCACCTGACATGTTTCATGCAAACAAACAATTTTTCAAAGGTATTCAGGGATCAGTAACACCACTCCTTTATTCTCAGCTCTTAAACGTGTATTGTCATATTAATCAGGGACATAGGAACACATCCCAAAAGTGAATCATAGAGGATTAAAATGTGATTAAGTGCAAAAGCATATGTATCAAAACCAATGTTAAGACCAGTTTAAATAGAAGAAGATATCTCTTATGGCTTATTCAGTACGCTAAATATCTAAGGTACTACAAAGTATTAGGAGGCAATATAGTGCAGTGGTTTAGGGCTCTGAGTTGTAAACCTTAAGTCCAAGGTTTGAATCCCACAGCCCTCATTTGCATACTGTATGACCCTAAGCAAGTCATTTAACTTCCTTGTCCTCCCAGGTCATACTTGTAAATAAGCTTCCAGCTTAGTGTGTCTCTCCTAGTTAAAAAAAATATATTATGCACATTATATACAATTACACAATTCATAGAAACAGGTACTTCTAGAAAAACTGGTGCACCACAAGATTTATTTTTATGTGCACATGGCAGGTGTAACAGAAATATGTAACCCTACTGGAAATGAAATTTCTCAATGTACAGGGAATGCCCAATGTGCTTAGACCAGTCCATTTCAGATGCAAGAGATGGCTAGCTCCTGGGAGATTCCCATAGCCAAAGCAATGGGTCACATCTGAAAAAGGAAAGCAAGAAAACAGAAAATAAATTAATGAATCTATATATAATGTGTACAAGAGTGGCTAGTAAAGTAACTGACAGTGCGGCGTTGTACTCATAACAACAATAAATCACGTAGGAATAATTTGCAATGCAATAAGTAGCAAAAAATCAGCAGCATGTAGTCATCCAAAGTATCCAAAAATACACTAGCCACTCTTAAAGGACTTTAGGGTCCAAAATGACTAAAAGGGAATACACACTGATCATGAAAAAAATTGTATCTTATATGGGGGAGGAGGATTATGTTAAATAAGGGCCCGACTCCAAGTTATCATTAAGATCTGGTCGATTTGTCACCCCCACTGAAAAAAATTGACTATTGTTCTCTTTATGAAAGAAAATTGTCACAGTCCCCCTCCTCTTTGATGTTTCAAAGGTTTTTCTCAATTCCTATGAAGGAAATTCTATGTGCATTTTTGTCAGACACATTACATATATGCATGGCCAGTGCATAGCTCAGATGCTGGTGCTCAATGGCTCTCATATGTTCACCTACTGTATGCAGGCCTTGAATTGGCATTTTGTTTTGCCTACATAGAATCATCCGCATGTACAGGATGCCAAGTAGATATCCCCCTCTCCATGGCACAGATGATAAATCCCCTTACCTTGCATGTCAGACTAGTTTTAGGATTCTGAAAAGTTCTGCTATTGTTTGCTGTGGTGCAATTCTTACAATTTCCACATTTATAGCAGCCATCATCCCTAGCTGGAAGCAACATTCTAGGTCTTTCCGATTGTTGTTGTATGGAATGTTCAACCCAATTCTTTACATTTTTTGCCCTTCTGTGTACAAATGTGGGATTGATATCCACTATATCTGACAATCCAGGTTCCAGCTCCACTAAATGCCAATGTTTGTTTATTGTGTCCAAGATTTTTTAAGATTGGGCATTATAAGTGGTAACAAAATTCATTCTCAGATCCTGGTTTTCTATGGCGTTCCTTTCCACAAGAAGATCTTTACGATCAAGGTCAACCTCACATCTGGCATTTTTATGACATGTTCAGAATAGCCTCTATCAGTCATTTTTTTCTTTAATTCATTTGTTCTTTGTGTATATTTTATAATGTCACCACAGTTTCTTTTGATGTGGATGAACAACCCTTTCATTAAACCAGTAATAATGAGAGATGGGTGGCTACTGCTTACATACAATAATGTATTTTAATCTGCAAGACTGCAACACAGATCAGTAGAAATCCATCCATTCCATCCTTGGAAATAATCAGATTGAGGACATTTATTTGCCTCTTGCTGAAGGAGTGGGAGAATTGAAGATTTTTATTACTACTCTCCAAAAATTTAACAAACACAAACAGTTCCTCCTCTAATCCTGTCCAAACCATGACTACATCTTTAATAAACATCATCCAGAGGTCAAGTTTGTCAAAGAATTTATAGCCCTCTGGGTTCCTCACTATGTCTTCCTCCCATTTGCACAGATACCGAGTGGCGTAATTGGGGGATTAAATTCTCCCCCATAGCTGTACCTTTTTTTTTCAGATAACTGTGTCATCAGCTCAGCTGGAGGGGAAGGATTCGCTTGTTTGTACAAAAAATAGGAAAGTGCAACAAAACCATCTTCATGGGGTATGTTAGAGTAAATTGACTCCATATGGAGGAAAGGATTTTGGAATACCTTAAATCCAGTAGTTTACAAGATCTGAAGCAGCATGGATTCAAAAGGGGTGGTCATGTCCGACAAACTGATAGATTTGTTTGATTAGGTGACCAGAGAAGAGGATCAATGGATGTGGCCTACCTAGAGTTTAATAAGGCCTTCAACACCGTTCCACATAGGAGACTCACAAATAAGCTCAGCAGCCTAGGAGTGGGTCCAAAGATGGTTAACTGAGTAAGAAATTGGTTGGGAGATAGAAGACAGAGGTGATGGTAAACAGAGTTCACTCCAAAGAAGGAAGGGTGACCAGCAGGGTGTCACCAGGATCAGTACTGCACCAGTTTTCTTGAAAGTCATTATTGGTGATACTACAGATGGACTAGGAGGAAGGTATGCCTTTTTGCAGAGGACACTCTGGGGGCAGGGTGGAAAAAGTGAAGAGGGATCTAAGAAAGCTTGAGGAGTGGTCAAGCGTGTGGCAACTAGATTTCAATGTGAGGAAGATCAAAATCATGCACTTGGAGTGCCGAAACACAGGGGTGGAGAGGGGTAGTATAAAATGGTGGTAGTGGTACTGGTGACCACCAAACAGAAAAGAGACATGGGATAATCATTTCTGATTACCTAAAAGTGGCCAAACAGTGTGACAAGGCAGTAGGGAGCGACAACATGGGATGCTAGAGTACGCAGGAAGAGATATCACCAACAAAAAGAGGTAGGTAGTGATACAACTGTACAAATCACTGGTAAGAAGTTACCTACAATATGTGTCAAGTTCTGGAGACCACATCTCAGGAAGGACATAGACAAAGTTGAGATGATCCAGAAGAGATCAAGTAAAATGGTGCAGGGTCTGCATCAGAAGCCTTATGAAAAAGACTGAAAGACATAAATATGTATACCCTGGAGGAAGAGAGAGAGAGAGAGGAGAGAGACATACATCCCTGGGTATAAATAAGATTTAAGATGGCCTTTTTCAAAGTAAAAGGTGTTCATAAGTATGGGATAATGCTATGAATTGGAGGGAGTAAACTCAAGGGAGATGTAAGGAAGTACTTCTTCACTGAAAGGGTGATAGATGCCTAGAATGGTTTCCCAGTGGAGGTGGTGAGGCAAAACCTGTAATAGGATTCAAGAAGGCATGGGATAGGCTAAAGGGAACCTTAGCAGTAGGGAAAGGGGATGATAAAGCTGGAGATCAAGTAGTCTGCAGTGCTAGAGTAGGTAGAGAGAATGGGCATACTACATGGTCCAAGCGGTCCTTATCTGCTGTCAAACTCTATGCTTCTATGTCTCCATCTGGTGTTAACATCAAGTAACATTGAAATACAAAGTTGTACTGTAACTGAGCTGTTTACAAACAGCAACCATACAGTAGAGGATTTCACTTTGGTTAAAGAGGAAAGGGAAAGGGGAAATTGTTTAACCAGAGAAGGTACACTAAGCCAAAGTTTGTTTCCAGGTGTAACCTGGGAACACAAGGAAGTTAAGCGACTTGCTCATGGTCACACAGTGTCCAGATGGGGGCTGTGGGACTCAAACCCAGGTTTCCAGACTTGCAGCTCAGTTCCCTAAACCACAGTTAAAACTAAAATGAAAACCTTTTGTAGTGGTGCAGTATATCAATACAACAGAGCAAATGTTCGGAAAAATCAGGGAATCCCAGAAAATGTGATGATACCACTGCAAGACCAGGACGTTAATAACATTTGATATGGGTTTTTTGAGATCCCACCTCAAGAACAATGTCACTGTTGTTTCATTAATTGGTCCCAAAATGTGATTCCGCACAGCGACTACAAAATCATCTTTCAGGATCGAGTAATGAAATGACAGTGACAGTGTTCATGAGGTGGGGTCCCAAGAATGCCATGTTGAAAATTTGGTGCAATAATCTCAAAAAATGGCGAAAATATCAACATAAGTTTAAAGAGCAACTGACACCATCCTGCCAAAGTGCTACATTACAGAATTAGAATAAGCATACCCCCAGTAAATCCCATACCAAAAACTAGATGTCCATTTTACTTCATTGTAAAGTTATTTGCCATTTTGTAACCCTGATTTCACTATCTGTTCAAAAAAAGCCTGTATCAGTGAAGAGGTGATGATGATGTCATCTTAGGAACTCACATTCCTTGTGTTCCCTGCCAGCAAGTTTATAGGATCTGTCTCTCCAAAGTTGTTAAGATCATGTGCAATGCTTTTCACAAGTAAAACAGGCAGCATCATCAGTCAGCAAACTATGTGGACTCTTTTGTTTTTTACTTGGTCTATGAAAGTTATTTTTCCGAGTAACTCAATTCAGTACATTTGAAAATTGATCTAAATATGACTGTAGCATTGTTCCACAGTCATCTGTTGACCTACCAAAGGAATTGCAGGAACAACTACCAGAGCTGAATACTCCTGTGCACTTTAATATACGCATTTCCCATAATGCAGAGCAGCCAAATCCCAAACAGCAAACACAGCAGAAAAACGGAGATGATTCCACAATTCACAAATGCAAGTCAGCTAAAATGAACACATATTATACAGTGTTGATCACATTTGCATGTAATCAGTAATTGAATGACTGTTCACCAGTGCACCCACAATATACAAACTGCAGTTAAATATATGCAATACCCATAATGCATAGCAACCAAATCCCAAACAGCAAACACAAGAGAAAAACTCAGTTGATTCAGCAGTTCACAAAAGTAAATCAGCCAAAATGAACACATATTCCAAAACGTTGATCACATCTAAATGTAATCAGTAATTGAATAACTGTTCACTATTGCACCCACAATATACAATGTAGTTAAATATATGCATTTCCCATAATGCACAACAGTGAAATTCTAAACAGTGAACACACAGAAATAATTCCAAGTTGTCTGGTTCTTATTGTACTTGTTACTATAAAGTGTTCTGTTATAATGTTGGGTAAAACATTTCTTGTTTTTGCTCTTCTGTTACAAGTGTGTTAAACCATTCAAAAGCATGGTTCTACTGCAGAATCAATTTTGTTACAAACTCTGAAACTCCTATAGTTTTTAAAGCAATGTTTTTTCAATGGTGCTGCCTGTTTTATATGTGAAACCCATTGCACGTGCTCTTTCCACTTTTAGAGAAACAGTACCTATAAGCTTGCTGATGGGGAAAACTAGACTGTGAGTCCTCAAGATGGCAACATCATCATCAGCTCTTCATTGATACAGGCTTTTTTTTGAACAAGTAGTGAAATTAGGGTTACAAAATGGCTAATGACTTCACAACAAAGTAAAATAGCCCTATAGATTTTGGTATGGGATTTACTGGGGGTATGTTTATTCTAATTTTACAATGTAGCACTTTTGGCCAGGTGGTGTCAGTTGCTCTTTAATGCATATTCATTTTACAGCCTGCTTGACCAATGGAATGCTAACCAGAGCTCCTGAAATATGAAGGACTATTTCAGCTTGAGTAAGTTCAGTAGAGCACCTCCTGAGGGAGCGGGGCTCAATGATGTTGCTACTTAGAAGATGAAGAAGGCCTGACTGGGGGCTTGCACAGCCACTAACCCAGGAGACATACTGTGTTGTCTTTTAACATCTGGAGGGTATTGCTTCAGAATCAGAGTGTTACTGACCAGAGGCAAAAAAACTGTTTGCAAGGTTCCCAAGGGCGAAAGAGTTTTTCTGTAATAGTCAAGTGAAGAAGAAGACCTGCCAGTGCAGCCACTAGCCCAGAAAGTGCTCTGTGTTGTTCTATGTTTCCTTCCAATGGTTAAAATGAGTTGTTTCCAGAATGAAAGCGTTGTTGCTGACAAGTTCAAGGCAATCATCTGGGAGTTTCCAGAGTGAGAAGGAACTTTACCATTAAACCTGAGAGAAGTTTGGAGGCTACTTGTGGTCTGCACAGTCAGATAGCCATGGGGAGCTTGCCTACTGTTTCCAGTGGTTGGAAAGAAATGTGAGAAGATCTGTTCTTGTGTTTGAGTCTAAGCTTTGAAGTGAGAAGATTCGTCCTTCTGTACCAGTCTGAGTTTTCAAGGTGAGAAGATGAGACCCCTGTCTTCAACTTCAAGTTCAAGCAGGTAATGTCTGAAGCTGAAAGAATGTTTATTGCTAATATTCAATGAGAAACCCAGGGACTGTGTTCCAGTCAAGAGAGAGATGCGACTGCTGGCTAGCAGTGTGGCTGAAGCCATTTACAGTCAGATGTTCATGAATACCTGAAAGAGAGTGACTGCCACCCAGGGACAGTCTGGGGAATTGGCCAGGTAGTACTACTGTTAGGCATTACTGATCACCTCTCCCTGAGGTGTGTTGGCCCTGGTCCCCAGTACTGCCTGTTCCAGTTCTGTGATGATCCCTAAAGAAAATGACAAGCTGCCAGAGAATCTGAAAAGGATCCAGCCTGTCCAACCTGCAAAAGCCTGCTGCTGAGAAGGCCCAAGCTGCAAGAGATGTAGAGGCAAGATCCAAGCTGCAAGAGTCTGCTGCTCATCTCAGCTCTGCAAGTTTCCAAGTTTCTACTGCTTGCAGGTACCCCAGAGTCACAGTCTGATAGTTGTCAGCCCGACAAGCAAAAGACTCTTCTACAAAACCATGAGTAATACTGGACTTGCCCTGCATCTGTGGAAACTGTAAATAGCTGCCACCAAGGTTTCTGAATTTGTCCACCACAGTCCAAAGTTGTTGAATTTCATCAACTAGCTGTTGTTAGACATCAGTGGGGTTTGAAGTTGGTTTCTAAAAGTGCACCAATGCCACCCAATCAGCTGCACTGTATCAGGCCTGCAACTACTCCAGCTGGGTGCCCAGACAGACTGTGTGAGCTCCTTAGGTAGACACTGGAGGAGACCGGTATGAATCAGGGAGTGAGTAATGGGTTTAGAACAAGTGGGCTATTACTGATTTTAATGTTCATTCTGGTGGGAGGGGGGCACTGAGAATGTTACTGGTTTACAGACAAAGCGCATGGTCATTTTCCACCAGAGCAAGAACCCAGGCCCCTAAGTCTTGTTAGGCCTGCAAGGCATGGGTAGTAACTACTGGTAAATGGCTCCTGGGTTATATGTCAATAAATTATTTGATATGGGTATTATGCAATTGAGAGACCACCCATTTTGTACGTGCTGTAATGCACATGTGGTGGGCCTTTGTATCTAACACATGTCCAAAGAGAGAATACAGGAAGCCTGTGCCAATGTGAAGCATGCTGTACACATGTTACTATCACTGGCTTTTGTTAAGTGTATACATTTGAGTGCTAATGCTGATTAGGTGTGTAATGTACAAGCTGTTTTTTTAGCTCGGGTCATGGAGAAAAGGCCCACTTTGTAACCACCAAACCAAAATAAATCTGATTAGCCTTCATATTATATACATCCTTTATAGAGGGAGAGGGGAAATTGTTTAACCAGGAAAGGCACACTAAGCCAAAGCTTTTTTCCAGGTGCAACCTGAGAGCACAAGGAAGTTAAGTGACTTGCTCAGAGTCGCACAGTATGCAAGTGTTGGCTGTGCGATTCAATCCCAGGTCTCCAGATTTACAGCTCAGTGCCCTAAATCACAGCACTATACTGCCTTCTATGATACATACTAGATATATGTATTACTACTTTCACAACTTGCACCTTTCGTATACTATATATTAACTTTGCATAACTAAAACAAAATATGATTAGCATGCTTATTATGTATGTCTGTACTTATTCACTTACACCTACTTTATATGTATGTACTAAATCATTAAATAAAGTTGTTACTGTCTGAAAGCACTAATTGAGAGTTTCTGCAATCTCTGAGGAAAACTTTGTCTTTTCCATTGTTTTCCTTTAAATACTGTATCTACTAACATGCATCAATGTGTTGTCAAAGTATGATTGGGCTATGGCTATAAAAGACAAATCCAGAAAGGCTGTGACATGTGCCTCTAAAATAATTTTTAAATCTGGACTGCTTACTCAAAAGCTGTAGACTGATCAGGGAAAATAATTTCTTAATGCACCAATAATGTCTTTATTAAAACAACATAAAATATATAATTTTGTAACAGACAATGAAGTCAAAGTCAGTCTCAGGAATTGCAGTGAGATTTAACCAAACTTTGAGACACATTTGTGGCATTATTTACAACTTTAAACACATTTAAATATATTGACATATTGGGAGACCTAGGGTGGGATATTCAGAAGCGTTGTGCAACCCACTGATGTGCCCCGGTGCAATATTCAAAAGGTTGTGTGTCACAAATCTCGATGCACCGGGGTGCATCAGTTATGTATGCAGCGCAAGTGGGGGGGTGTGCCCATGCATACCCCTGCACATCCAGATATTCAGCCCGGGATGTGTGGATCCCATGCAGCGCAATCCCTGCATGCGCCGCATATGGTTGTTCCAAAAAATAAAGGAGCAACAGCCAGCCACCCATAGGTGAGCTGCCGTAGTGCAGGGCGCAACAAGGCAGCTTCAAGCTGTGGGTGGCCTCCCGAGCTCCGCCGGCACCCTCCGTCGGGTAGTGCCCCCCATGCCTGATCGCGGGCATATGTATAATAAATAAATTATCCCATATCCCTGGTGGTCCAGTGGACCACTCGCAGCCCGATCACGGGCATATGTATAATAATTAGAACATCCCATATCCCTGGTGGTCCAGTGGACCAATCTCAGCCCAATTGCGGGCAGAGGTCTAAAGGAAGATTAAATTCCATCCCTGGTGGTCCAGCGGGACCTCCTCCCCACCCTCCCACTGTGCCCCACCACTCCCCCTTGTGGCGGTGGGTGAATCCATTCACATATCTGGACTGTGTAGTACAGTATGGTCTGCATGCCCATTGGCCCATGCTGTGGACCAATGGGCATACAGCTGTACTGTATGCAGTCAGTCGGTGGGCAGCCAGACAGCTTGCAGGTGGGGAGTTCGTCCGCCGCTGACCGGTGGGGAGCGGGGTGGCAGGGGTCAGTGGAGGGTGGGGAGGGGTACCACTGGACCACCAGGGATGGGATTTACTCTTCCTTTAGTCCTCTGCCTGCGATCAGGCAGCGAGCGGTCCACTGGACCACCAGGGATATGGGACGTTCTAATTATTATATATATGCCTGCGATCGGGCTGCAAGCAGTCCACTGGACTACCAGGGATATGGGACATTTTAAACTTTATACATATGCCCATGATCGGGCAGCGGGGCACTTTGCCTCTTGTGCAGGGGGAATCAGTCCCTGACGGCTGCAGCCTGGCAGGGCGCTAAGCACAAGTCACCAGGGGTGGGTGCACCTGCATGCAAATGGGCCATAATTACATGAAAATGGCCTCATTTGTGCCTTGCATACATTATGGCCCCATTTGCATGTGCACCTTTGAATATCGTGGTTGATGCGCCTAGCGCAACGGCACTTGTGCTGGCGCATTCCCCTGCCCCTCTCTGGCCACTTGCACTGGTGCAGTGCCACTGCATCATGCACAATGTGGGTGGCCACAGAGCAATATTCAATGGTGCTGAGCCATGGCACAGCACCATTGAATATCACCTTGTCAGCGCCCTGGCACATCCCAGTTGCGCTGCACCCAGGCTTGCGCCACAGCCTCGTGCAGTCTGAATATCCCACCCCTGGTGTACAGCTATGACCATAGTTATCACAGGACCCTTAAACGTAGGCCTGTGGATGTTAACCCTTCCAATAATCTGGCAGTATGGAAGGTAATCTTTGGTGATGCTGTCTGTGGTAAAAATAAAAAAGAGAATCCTTAATGTCAGTGTCAGTGGCTCAGTAGGTAGCACACTCGCCTCTGAGGCCGGGAGATCAGAGGGCTGTGGGTTCAGTTCCCACATCTGGCACTTGGGTTAATATCCCAGTACTGACACTGCAGTGCAGCATGAGAGGGGTGCTGCACTTCTGAGGTGCCGTCTTTCGGATGAGATGTTAAACCGAGGTCCCATCTGCCTGGATTGGTGGTAGTTCAGGTGGATGTTAAAGATCCCATGGCACTTATCGAAAGAGTAGAATTTTATTGGTAATAAAGTGGGCTTCATTACAAAAACAAAACAACTCAATAAACAGAAACAATCCAAACAAGGCAAAATCAGTTAACAGAAGAAAGTATCACAATGTTTCCAAAACAATACAGCTTTAAGTAGAGAAAAAGTAAGAAGTCAGACTTTTTACAGAACACAAAGCAGCCCTAATATTACAAAATACTTCATGAATGGAAATAGTTTTTGTGTAACACTAGCAAACATCTGGCTTGCCATAAATAATAACGAATAATAGCAAAATTATATATAAACTGTCAACATGATACTTTCTATTAAGCAGGTCATTCGTGCAAAACATAACATGTTCATAAGAAAGAGAGCCAACAAGGGTTCTGCCCAGTTAGCAGATAGGGTAGACCAGACTTCCAAAGAAAAGGGCATTCACAAAATAAATGTTGCTGAGTTTCACAAACATTGAGGCAAGAGGATCTAGGACAATATCTCAAAGCAAGGCTTTATGCTTATGATTGTTGTTAACTCCTAGTCTATCATAGTTGCATAACCATACCATATCCCATAAATACGATGGCAGCCGTTGATTTAGCAGTTGGTGGAGTACCCAGGGAGACGTCCAGAGGGGCAGAACGGAAAAACAATCTCCTCCTTAGCCTCCAACCTCCAAAGTCGCTCATATAGTTGGGGTCTAGATAAGATACAAAAGTCCTGAGGATGAAGACACCAGGTCAAGGCCATCTTAAAACTCTCTTCCCATAAGAGGGATCAGTTGGGATTTGAAATAACCCTTTATAACGGGCCTGCCAGTTATCAAGGCAGAGGAGAACCATGCTAAAAAATAGGGCTTCAAAACAGTCCCTGGTTTCAGCACTTTCCCATAATTATAATGAAGAAAAAGGCTGTAAAAAAACAACGGGTGGATCATACCAAGTCCACCTTCCTTGAGCGGGTCTGTAAGTAATATGTCTTTTAATGGGGTTTAGCCTGGATTCCTACAATCCTTTGAAAAAATCCCGTTAATCTGGAAAATAGGAAATGGGCGGGGAACACATAACAAAGATGCAGGAAAATCGGTATAACCAGAGTTTTAAGGAGCACAACCCGTTTCTTCTTCCCAATTAAATGCTTTTTCCACCCATTAATCACATTATCTGCCTTTTGTAGGGCAAGATTCCAATTATAGATATGGATCATCACAACCAAAAAATACCTAAATATAAAAACATTAGTGGATACAGAAACACCAGCATAAAGGCCCGCATTAGGAGGGAAGTATGCCCTAGTGGTACACAAATACTTTTGTAAAATTTATCTTAGAACCTGAAACAGAAGAGAATGCCTGTAAACCTGAACAATATCCTCTTGTTTCGTGGAAGAATCCACAGCCAAAATTAAATCGTCTCAAATAAGCTAATATTTTAAGTGGTAAAGAGGAGGGAGTACAGAGCAACCCAATAATCTGTGGGCAAAGAAAAAGGCTCTCAAAAGAGTATCAATAAAAAGGTATATATTAAGGGACTTAACGGGCACCCTGACGCACTCCCCACGGCCAGAATAGTAGGACGGCCTATCCAGCTGTTCACATTAGGACGTATTACAACATTCCTATATAATAAACGAAGCCAGGAAAGGAAGCATACCGGGAACCCAAAAGCCTTCAGGGCTAGAAATAAGAACTCATGAGAGACTGTATCAAATGCTTTTTCCTGGTCTAAACTTATAATCCATCCTGTTACAGCATTTTGTTGTCCCAGAGTAAACAATTCTCTCAATAAAATCAAATTGTCAGAAAGATGCCTGCCTGGGATACCACAGGTTTGAGTTGGGTTAATCATGTGATGCCAAAGTAATCATTCTAGATAAAAGAATTTTGGCAAGGATCTTATAATCCACATTAAGCAGACTGATTGGTCTCCAATTTGTAATGTCAAAGGGATCCCCTTTTTTCTTAAACAGTAAAATCAGCAAAGCGTCTTTCATAGAAGTAGCCAAGGCATCAGAATGTAACATCTCATTGTAGAGAATAGTTAGAACCGGAACAAGATCAGCAGAGAAAGTATTGAAAAAATGTGGGGTTAGGCCATCAGACCCCGGAACAGAATGTGATTTTAAACTAGTAATGGCCGCCAAGACCTCTGGTTCAGTAATGACCGAAGAAAGCTTGTTTCGATCAGAGTCCGAAAGCTGAGGTAAGGACAGTGAGCGAAGAAAATGATCCGCATTGTCAAGGTCAGCTTTAGTGCCAAACATGTTGAAAATATAATTTTCAACACAGTGAAGCAAATCCTCAGGTTTCTTAAGTAACTCCCCCGATGGAGACAATAGAGAGGTAATTAATTTAGCTTCAACTCTATCTTTACAGGCCTTAAACGGTCTAAACAACCTTTAGTAAGATGAGTGCCAAACGCGCTCCTGACCCAAAGAGTCAGCACGATTATACTGGGATAACCTCATTTTAGCGCTGACCTCACTAATCTGAGAGCTAAAATCATGAGTAGTAGAGCTAGCTAAAGAGAATAGGTGCTGTAGCTGATGCCGTAGTGACAGATAAGACAAATATTTAGTATTCTGTTTTTTTGCCGCTACCTTCTGAAAAAACTGTTTCCAGCTTAGCTTAGATTCCTCCCACCAATCCATCCCAGTATCATAAAAATCAACTACTGACAACCGAGCTGTAAACTCTTTGTGCCAAAGTTTAAGAAAAAGAGGGTCATTAAGTAGAGAATCATTAAGACGCCAACTGGCTTTCTTACATCTAGGAGCAGAGTCCCAGGAAAAGTGGCACATAGGCAACGTGATCTGAAAATCTGGTAGACACAGTTGTACAGGAAAGTAAAATCAAATCTTAGATAAAAAGAAAATCTATCCTAGTATGTAGGACCCTTTAAAAAGTGGACCCACCTGTTTTATGGAAATGTCTATAAACATCCACAAGCTTGGCCATAGAGACCACACTATTTAAAGCCACAGAGTCACAAAATAACTTGGAGTCTTTAGGCCTCGATCTGTTTGATGTAGGCCGTAATTGAAATCTCCGACCCATAGGAGTAATCTGGATGAAAAAAGGTGAGGCTTAATTTGGTGAAAAGGAAGCCCTCTGAGCCTTGGTTTGAGGCGCAGAGGTCCCAATCACATACGTAAATTCTCAGATTTATATGAGAAATCTAATAACAAAGCTCTACTAGGAAATATCTACAAGTCTAGAGACTGTAAAATTAGAGCTGGAGAACAATATCCCGACCCCATCACAAGTATCAGGTCCAACAGACCAAAAGAAGGGCCTGCAGTCCATGCCTTAGAGGCCTGGAATAATTCCCATGGGTCTTTAATCTAGTGTCAACAAGGCAGATAATGTCACACTGTAAATCAGAAAGGGTTAAAAAATCCCCCATTTTCTCTTCCCTTTAATGCTGTTCACATTTAAAGAGCAGATCTTTAAGGAAGACAGGATTTAAGTAATAGGTGGTGACTTACCCCTTCGCCGCTGCCTAGTACGCTTTGCAATGGGATCCGTATCAGCCCCATCACCCCATCCGGAAAGAAAGGAGAGAGGAGGAATCAGTATCCTCACCCCGAGTCTTTGTCTGAAAATCTGTGGCTAAAACTGCAAATTTGTTAGAGGTTTGCCAGTTCCGCAGGGGGTTCCTTACTACGAGTAGCAACAGCTAAACCCTTCCTAGTCCGCTTATGGGTAACAGTGGTAAACTAAAATTATCTCCCTTGACCCGAGGGGGGAGGCATAGCCATATCTGGAATAACGGGTGTAGTATCAGGGAAACCACAATGGCAGTAGGAGTAGGTATAACAGGAAAAGAGGGTTGGAAAACTGGAACAGAAGAGACATCTCCAACTACCGGAGGAGGGGTAACCTCTGAATTAGAGGAAGCTAGACTATGGGCAAGTGACTGTTGAGCAATAGTAATAATGCCATCATGAGAGGGACAATCTTCTCTGTTATGAGAAGCCCAGGGCACCTGCCATACGCGCGGGCTGTCCCATCACATAAGTTACACTTAAAATGAATTAGTAGCAGTTAGCTGCAATATGACCGTGATTCAAAGCAGTGGCTACATTTAAGGGTATCACAAGTCAACTTAAATGGGTACATGCACCCACATTTAAAACAGGACTTGGGTTGTCCAGCGTAAAAATGAAGCCCTTGTCTTTACCTAGAAATAAAAATTAGGCAAATGTCGTGGGCCAGTGTTAGTGGAAAAGCTTAACACGGACCTTCCAACTGCCATCCCAAATCTGTTCAGAGTCTAGATTAGGGTAGGCCTATTCAAGACTTCACAGCGCTTGTTTAACCAAAATAAAATGTCTTCAATGTGAACTCCTCATTTTTAAAAACAACAGTAATGTTACGAATGGCAGGTTTGGTGAGAGGATGGCCTGGAAGGGGACCAAATGGGTGTAGTCTGAAGTTTGTCATATTGGGCCCAGAATCTATCAAGCCCAGACATTTGTTTAAAACTAACATCAAAATTGGAATTACCTATATTAATCAGGGCAAAAATCTCAGAAGAAAACTTCATGGAACCCTTAAGGAGGGTTTTAGCTATATACAAACGATCTGGTGGGAGTTCTAATCCACCTTATAAAGCAAACGTACTGCATTTCCTCCTAGGTGCAGGTTCGCTTTGGAGGAAAATAAATCAGTAAGTTTAAATGTTGAACTTTTAGGTGCAGCAACAGTAGGTAACAAAGTAGGTCCTGAGAAAACAGTAGTGGGTTCAGGTACAGTAGAAATAGACTTAGAAACAACAATAGTGTCACTAGTAACAGTAGAAGAAGAAAGAGTCACACCGGGGTTCGTGGAGCTCAGGTCATTATTCGTAGCAGAGTTTTGAACATATTAATGTAGACAGGGTCCTGAGAATCAGGAGTCCAAGTCCTTCAATATCTCTTTCCCAGCCAGCATGTAATAAAGCTGACTCTGGTGACCAGTCTAAATCAGTATTTTGGCCAGATTTAATTTTTGGGGAATAAGGAACCCCTCGTTTGGACCAGCCAGGTTCCTGTGTAGCTGAGAAAAATACTGTGGGTTTCTCCGAAACGAACGGAAGCAGTTGTAGCTCTAAAGTCACTTACAGAGCAGGAATAGCTGCAGGGATTTCAGAATCTGGCTTTCCAACGCCGGTAGTCAAGTGGGTCATTTGAAGTAGTCTGAGAAACAGCAGTAGCAGGGGGCTGAAGAGAATTTCCACAGCAGGAACAGAAGCTCGAATCCATCGGTAGGCCATCGACTGGGGGCTTTCCAATGCCGACGTCATGAGAAGGAGAACAAGAAAGTGGCGTCCGAGGCGATGCCTGCGCAGAAACTCGCAATGCCGAATCTAAAAGCTGCAATTGCAGGACTAACGCCTCGCGCTGCTCCTGAAGACTGGAACTGAACGCTGAGCCACTTTGCACATCAGGTAGACTGAAACAACTTTAGGGTCGCTTCAAGAACGGAGTCAAATTCAAAAATAGTCATATTACTAACATCAGCAACAGCAAGACATGCATCTGGGGCCTCTTGAGAAGGTAGCACAGAGGAGGAGGCCGACCTCTGAGCTAACAGCGTCCATCTCCTCCAGGGGATCATGCGAACTGGCCATCTTGCAGCCAGCAGCAAAGGCTCCACCTACTCAGAGTAGGGGAATTTCCCCGGTGTCCTGGCCAAATTTCCCTCATTCACTAAAAATACCACCAACAGCTTAATCTGGTTCAAGGTCAGTTGGCATTCATCTGTATCCCCCTCCTCCCGGTTGTGCCTGAAAATAGGCAGGATTTGTCTAGTGCACTTACCCGGTCAACAAAAGCTAAATAAATAAATAAATAAAAAATAAGGGGATCATGTAGGGATATGAGCAAACATACACAGATAAGATATTTTTGTGGGAGACTGCTTCAACATGCTAAGACCCCATTATAAGATAAAAGACTACCAATGTGGAGAAATCAAAGGCACTTTTTTATGCAGAGGATCTGTAAAAAACTGTACCAAAGACAGAGTATAACAGGTACAGAAAATATTGGTGAAAAAAAAACAGGGAATGAGAAGGTTGAACCTGGTAAATGGGTGGCCTGATAAGTTTAATTGTTGGGATGAGGCAGCACATGTGCAGGACATTAAAAGCGGATAACATATACGGGTAGGATGTTTAAAAATGCTTTTCACATAACCTTGCCCAGCAATGCCTCAACAGATGTTTTCCCCTAACAACACCATATCTTCTTTTACTGTAAAACTAGAATAACCTCTTGAACTAAAAGGTGATTAGGAAATGGGGCTTGTGGAAATTGAGTACTCACATACCTGGGATAATGTGCCTGCTAATAAAAACATACAGGCCCAGATATTCAAAAGGGTTGTGCCATGCGCAATAGGGTTGCGCTAGCGCAAGTCCGAAAATGCGCTATTCTGCGATATTCAGCAGGAGGCAGATGCGCCCCCCAAATCACACTGCACAAGAGCGCAATGATAATGAATGCATGTGCAACTGAAGGGGGAGGAACCATCCATAAACGGTGCAGTGCGATATTCAATAACATGCGCCATGCGCAATAGGTGAGCAAGCGGAAGTTGTGCGATAGCGGAAATGAGCCAAAACCAAAAGGAATGAGAGAGGCGCAAGAACACTACAGGGAAGGCACATGTTGCTGAACCATAGCCATCCACACAGGCAACAACACACACACACAGAGGGCAGGACAGAGACAGAGCACCTGGAACCCACAGGAACAGGGAAGTTGTGGGGAGCCACAGCCACAGTGCAGTGCAGAAGGGGGAAGTGCCACACAGCACTGAGGCCACCACAGGAAGGTGTTCCTGGTGCAGGGGAAGTAGCAGCCAGGACAGCGGGGGGAACACAGAAACAGCTGCCAGGGGGACACAAGCCAGGGACATGGCCAGTGCCACCATCCAGATGGAAGCAGTTATGAGGGGGGTGAGAAGGCAGGCAGCAGGGGGTGCGGCCGTGGAAGGGCCCGTTGGTGGTATGCCCCCAGCAGGCAGTACCGAGTCTGCACCAGCTTCGAGCTGTACACCAATACTGAGATCGTGGGCTGGTACTGCCTGAACTGGGCAATTCTGAGGCGGCTCTGTGAGCTGTGCAGTGATGTGATGCAGGCACCCACACGACGGAGCCATGCTCTGTCAGTGGAGACAAAAGTGACAGCTTGCATGTGCCTGCTCGCCATGGGTACCTTCCAGAGACCAACAGGGACAGGACAGGCATAACCCAGTCGGCTGCGTCATGCCACCTCACCCAATTCCTCAGCGCACTGCTGCCACATGCTGCGGAGTACATTCATTTCCCCAGCACACTGGTGGAGCGCACAGCAAACATACAGGAGTTCCACAGGGTAGCACGTATGCCTGGTGTGCTAGGGCAATAGACTGCACCCATGTGGCCATCCGCACACCACCTGGCCCCGAAGGGGCCGCATACATTAATTGGAAGGGGTATGCAAGCATCAACTGTCAGGTGGTGTGCGATGCCAGGGGGCGCATAATCAATGTCAGTGCCAGAGTACATGATGCCTTCATCTGGCACCAGTCAGCACTGTGCCACAGATTCAAGAGTGGGGACATCCCCACTGGCCACTTAGTGGGTGAGGATGCAAACCATGCAGAAAGATGTAGCTTGGGAGGGGCATAGTCAGAGGTGACATGGGTATTGGCCTAGATGGCCCAAGGCAGGGTGATGCTGATCACCAAACTAACTTCCACCCTCTACACACAGGTGACAGTGGAAACCCACTCTGTCCTGGCTGCTCACACCATACCGGTGGCCCGTGACCCCATCAAGCAACGCTACAATGAGGCACATGCCACCACATGCAATGTCATCGAGTTGGTGTTCGGGATGCTGAAGGCACGTTTCCATTGCCTGGACATGTCTGGCGGTGCCCTACAGTACAGGCCCTCAAAGGCCTGCAGGCTATTTCTGGCCTGTTGCATCCTGCACAACATGGCCAACGACTGTGGGATAGCCGTACAGGTCGAGGAGGGGACAGCGATGGGGACGATGAGGATGCTGGTGAAGATGGTGATGGGCAGTCCCCCCTTGGGTGACGAGACCCTCGACTGATCCGGCTGGCACAGCAGCATCAGGACACCATCACAGAGGAGCACTTCAGCCTACCCAGGTAAGTCATGGGGTCATGTGCAACCACCAGTGGCAAAGGCACAACCCACAAACACGCATGGACAAACACCAGAGGTTCATGTCATCAAGGGAAGTGGCTGAGCATGGAGCCGCACACACCGCCAGGGATGGGCAAGGTCTAACACAGCACGCGGTCACACACACACACACACACACACACCTCACAAGACATGCACAAAGGGTAGGAGGCACGCCGACCCTGACTGCCACCCCTAGCCACACACACGTCCACAGACCACCACGCCCAGTGCCTGTCATTGTGCATGTGTCAGATGCTGGGCACCATTGCACAGTGGCGGACAGCGCAATGCAGGCATCATCATGCACACGCCACAGCGGACAGCAGCCGGGAGGGTGTGCAGATGGAACATGTGTGTGCGTGCAGGGCTGGGTACCCCACCCATGCATTGCACGCTGAACAACACAATGCACACAGGGCAGCATCAGACAGTAGCCATGCTGGGAGACAGGTCAGTCATGCGCCACAGTGTCACAGCTGCCACGGATGCGTGGGAGGCCCCGCTGAGACCCGCCATCAGTGACAGGCTGACCAATGGCCTCATGGAGTGGCACCGGTGGTCCCCCAGGGGTTCCACTGAGTGAACGCGACCATGCTCATGCAGGGGTCTGCAGCACACCGAACATGCCTGAGCCAGGCGTGCTCTGGATGCCCACAGCTGAACCCGGTGTCGACAAGGAGGGTGTCGCACGATGCCGGGAACGGGGGGGTGGACATTGCACTGCGCGGTGTCTGCGACGCATGGGCAAAAAACTGTGTGCCCATTGTGGCCATGACAGCTGTGATTGCCTGTGTCTGCCTGTCAATGGCAGCGGTCACATCCTCCCGCAACCGGTCCATCCATGCCAGGAGCAGAGAGGTGTCTCTGCTGCGCCACTCCTCTGCCTGACGCAGAGCTGCACTGAGTGCATCCACCACCATCACCAGCCGCATCTGCTGATTGACTGATGCTTGGAGTATGTGGGTGTGCTCATCTAAGAGGTCATCTGCCTGATCAGCATGCTGTCCCTCATGGTGTTCGTGGCCCTGATGGTCAGTACCCCTTGAGGGTGGGCGCTGCACACCAGGGCCTGGCCTGGGCATGTCCACAGGTGGTGCACTGATGCCACCCCCCTGACACTGTACCCCCATGGCCATTGGCCGACTGCTGATACTGCCCCTCTGGCTGCCGCTCTCCAGGGCTCAATGGTGCCGCCGCAGTGGCCGCAACATCTCCACTGTCCTGGACACACACCAGTGCTGCCCCACTGGTGCAGACAGACACAGGCTGGGACTGTGATGTCACGCAGGCCTCCACAGTGGCACCACCCACAGCCATACCCGTGATGTCACCTGCTGTGTGGCCATCCTGTGGCCCACATGTATCGCTGCCCATGACGTTAGCTCCATCATCATTGGTGATGGATCCGGCACCAGCCCGAGTCTTAGCATGCTGGCATCCATGGACGCTGGCATGCTGGGACATGGGCAGGGCCTCCTCCGCACCTGCTCCACCAACATCAGTCCGGATGTCCAGGCAGGCCCACTGTCACCCTGACCCTTGTATGCCTGTGGAGGTGGATGGGCCCTCCTCCATCTCCATGCTACCGCCCTCAGTGGAGAAGCCCACCACCACTGACCCATGTAGATGCTCAGGGGCTGTAAGGGAAAAACAGTAGCATTAATGTATGTGACCTACCCTGTCCCCCCCTATTGACAGACCAGGACCTACCATGCAGTGACGGGCTATCACCCATCTGGAATCCACCACCCGGAACACCCTTGATGGTGCAACGCTGCATGCTGCCAGCAACCCGATCTTCTTGTGGGGTCAGGCATTGTACCTTTGGCTGTCTCCCACTGGTCGCAGACTGTGCTGCCCTGATGGCAGCCACCTTCTCCTTAATTCTCCGCCTGTCCGTGCTCATCTTCTTTTTGCACTCCTGCATGGACTGCTGGTGGCTGGCATGCAAGTTGACAGCATACACCACCTCTTCCCATGCAGCAGCATGGGCCTGTGATGTTCTCTGGTGTCCGCTGAGCAGCGGCTCCTGGTTGAGGTAGGCCTCAAACAGGGCATCTGTTTCTGCCTTGGTGAAGTTCGGCCTCCTATTCCTCCCACATCTTTGTTCCTCTTTCTCCACCTCACAATCAGTCATTATTCCTCCTGTGAGAATGACAGGTGTTACCTGTGACTGTGCAGTCCCATGCATGTCCCAAACACCACAGTCCACACTCCCAAACAGCATGCAACTCACCACAATAGACTGCAGTAACCGACTATGGCCAGTGCAGCCCAATGTCGCAATTTTATAGCGCAACGCATGCAAATGAGGCGAGGCACATTTTTAAGTGGATGCAAATGCAGTGACTGCACCATTGAATGGCTGATTAACTGATTTGCATATGCCGGCTGAATATTGCGCTGTTGTGCTTTGTGCAATTGTGTTGAATGTGCTGAGCCAAGGATGCAGTTCTGTGACATGCGCAGTACACACCTAACTACGCATGTCCGGGGTGATGACACAGGCACCTGCCACACTGCTGACATGCTGTGCGTGGGAGGCAATGTAGGGCATGGCCACCATTGTGCCAGTGGTGCTAGTGCGCTGTTCACATATATGGCTCTGTGGCACTGGGGCGCCATAGGCACACTGGGGCCACAGCGCTGCAGGCCAATACAGGAGGTGGCACACAGGCACCCAATCGCGCTACACGCATTGGGTTCCAATTACGCTGTGGCTGTCTGTGCGTGAGAGACCCTTGACCCTGTGCCCGACCTTTGCCCCCTAGGCGCCATGCTTCAGGCATGCGTGCACCACTATCACTCTGTTCAGTGACAGTGCGATAGGGAATGGCAGCGCTGTACCACGCAGCATCTGCATGTGGCAGGACCGCACTGCCGAGCGCCATTTTGAATCCAGCTCTTTGCTGAGATGGTGCAGAGAAGGGCAGTGATGTGGAGCCAGGTGGAGCTTGCAAACCTGGTGGCCATTGTAGAGCCCCATGCTGGGGCTCTAGATGGTGATGCACCCCTGGACAGGGCCAGGAGTGCAGTTTGGCAGGAGGTGGCTGATGCGCTGGAGGAGGCCACTGGTATCGGGCACATGGCAGAGTAGTGTCACCACCAGTACGGGGACCTCAGGCGCAGGGACCCGGACCTGCTTGCCCACCTCTGGGCACATGCCAGGAGGGGCACAGTGCCACGGCCAGGTAGGTGCCCCATCTATACACTGTTATCATCCATACGGGTATCACGGTTGCATGTGTCCAGCACATTGGGGGGCCATCCAGTGTTGGCCGTGGTGGTGGTGGTATCGGGGTGTGGGGTGGATGGGTATGGCCATGTGGGATTGCACACACATGGGGGGGACTTTGCTACCACATTGTACTGATGTTCCTCTCTCCATGTTTGCACCTTAGGCCCAGAAGAGTGCAGGCAGGGAGGGAGAGGAGGCGCTGCCTGGAGGACCAGCAGGACGGGAGGGGTGAAGGACTGCAGCAGCGCAGGAACCAGCCTGATGATGGTGAGTGCCTTACATCCATGATTACTATTGCATGCTGTATAACTGGGCGGGCAGCGGGGCATGGCCACCATCCATTGACACCACTGCCATGCACGCAACTTGTTACAGTCAGCACTGTCCAGTGGCACTGCATGTCTGGGAGTGTCAATGGTGGTCCATGCATGCACCGGGCACATGGCTGTGCCACTGCCTTCACACCGCATAGCCAAGTCACTGTACAGCCACGGTGGTGCTGTGCAGGACATGGGCGGTGGGTGTGTGCGGTGGTCCACATGGCTGTGGCTGCCTGGGTAGGCAGGTCTTGTGGACATGGTCACTGTGGATGGTCACTCACCATCACGGGGTGTGGCACATGGCTGTATGCCATGCACAATTGGTGGGCTGCAGGGGCCTGGACAGTCACACTTATTGACTCTGCTACCTCGTCCTAGGTGGATGGTGACTCCAGGTAGTGGAGCGTGGACTGCAGGAGCTGCTACAGGTGGTGAGGGTGACCCTGGAGCTCCTGCAACGAATGTACCACCACGGGGTGAGGAGGCGGAGGAGACATCGGCACCACGTGGAGGAGGACCGCCGCAGATGCTGAACCATCAATGCCCCTAATTACACCTTCGCCCCCTGGACCCACCCTCACACCCTTTCTTCCCTCTCCCATATGTTCACCCCTGCCCCTTACCCACCCCCACCTGGTATGTGGCCCTTCCCCCATTGTACATAGTTGTATATAGTTTTTGTATTACCTGTTTTAAATACATTTGTTTTGTTATGAAAACTGTGGTGGTCTCTGATTTGCAGTGGGCTACAAGTGCTCAGCTGCAGTAGAGTGCATGGCGTCAGGTGGTGCACGCAAGGGCGTGTGTGTGTGTCCAGAAGGGAACCGCCTATGGTGTGGGAAGGGGGATCAGTCACTGTCTGTGGTTTGTGTGTTGTACTCTGTGCACTGGATGCCTGTGTGCAGTGGTCCATGGTGCATGCACTGTGTGCATGGCACCCCTGTCAGACCGTCCATGGCCTGTGCAGCTGACACCCTTGCATTTCTGTGATATGCACGGTTTGCTGGTGTGTCAGTGGTGGCTGTCCATGCTGGATAACAACTGTACCCTGCACAATGCCAGGTTGTCTGCCATCACCAGTATGGTGCACGTCTGCCTCCAGTGGCACTGTGGCTTCCGCTGTTGTTGTCCCCCCTCCATGCTGTCACTTGTGTCTGTTGCAGGGGATGTGCTCCAGTGTCTGTCACTTGTGCTCCGGCAGCATGCTGGTGGCATACATCTTCATGGTGCCTGCTCAGGGTGGCTGGCACACCTGTGCAATGTAGGGGTGCTGGCCGTGTGTACACATCAGCTGTGGCCACACGCCAGTGGCTTGGTTGACCCACTACTGTGTCCCTGTGTTGGTGTGCCCTTGGGTATGGGTGGGTGTTTGTCCATGCACTGTGTTGCATCCTGTGTAGTGCATGCTTCCATGCAACACTGTGCATGTCTGTGCTGGCTGTTGTGGCCAGTGCTGGGATGGGATGTGTCCTTGGGAGGGTGTGCAGGGTACTGTACCACTGGTGGTGGGGTCTGGGGCATGCCCTGTCGCATGTGGGGTACCTCATGTGGCAATGCATGGTCGGTCTCTCAGCTGTACCTTGGGGGGGGACATGCAGGGTGGCACTGTGTATGCTGTTGTTGCATTGCTGTCTGCTGCTGCCTGCAGCACGGTGCACTATGGTGGGCTGCTTTGCATGGCTCCATGGTGCACAGGGTTGCATTGTCACAGTAGGGTGGTGGCATGCATGGGGTGTCCTGCACTGTTGGGCGCTACTCCTGGGAAGGGTGTATGGTGATCGTGGTGCAGGATGTGCTCTGCATTGATGGGATGGTGTACGGGTGGTAGGCCCTCCTTGTATGCTGGGGTCACAGCTGCCAGGGTGTGTTGGGGCACCATGGCCCAGCTGTGGGTTGATTGCTGGTATCCATGGGGCGGTGGTTATTTCAGCTCTCCCCTGGTTGTGCAGTGCATGGGGTGTGGGGGACAATGTCTGTTCTGCTGTGTGCTCCTCTGCCCATCTGTGGCATGGGTGGTGGGCCCCTGCATCCCTGGTTGTGCTGTTGCATTGCTGCCCTGCTCCACGGGGCATCCCTGGTTGCGCTATGGCACATCTGGACTGCTCTGCTGAGCATCCCTTGTTGCTCTATGGTGCATCAGATATGCACAACTTCACATCCCAGGTTGCGCTATGGCACAAGTGGTGCGATATTCAGTCGTCTGCCATAGGTGCATCTTGGCCTATGCAGTTTTTGAATATCGCGCTTCTTGCGCATGGGTGCAGTGGACTTGCACTTGCTCCTGCTGTTGTGCACTTTTTGGGCACAGTTTGAATATATGGGCCCCTGTGTTCTCTGTACTGTATCCCCCATATAATGCAAACATGACTATAAGGCCACAAAAGGCTGAAGGATGAAGTGTTTTAAATCCCAAAAGGTTATTAATTTACAACTACAAGCATTATAAATTGGATCAACAAGCCTATATTTCTAAAAAATGAACTGCTCGGATTTTGGAACAGCTACCCATAGCCAGGGGATTAACTGTTAATAGTGGCATCAAATGTATCCAGCATATGGAAGGGCAAATAAAGCATACATTGAGTTTTAAAAGACTCAATGTGGACAAATTCAAAATTCAATGTGTCCAACAGCACAGTTTCAGGAAATCGCACAGCACTACTACTGCACTAGTTGAATTTACCAACTATATACACAATGCTCTAGACCTCAGCCTCACAGTGGGGGTGACCTTCGTAGACTTCGCCAAGGCCTTCAACATGGTTACTCATGAACTACTGTTAAATCAGCTGTCCTGCACTGGGCTCTCCAGTAGAGCCATAGGCTGGTTTAACAGCTACCTGATAGACATCAGCAGGTAAAGATAAAGAGAATCTTGTCAGAAAGTTGGGTAGTGCAAACTGCGGTTCCACAAGGATCACTCCTGGGCCTTCTACTTTTTAGCCTATTTCTCAACTGTCTCCCTATTGACTGTCCTGAGAAAATGCTCCTATATGCAGATGATGCTGTGATCTTTACAAACAGCAAGGATGCATTACTCTGTGACAGGCAGCTTCAGGGGCAATGTGCCTGTATTGAGAATTGGTTCTTAGAGCTCAAGCTGCTCATGAATTACAAAAAAACAAAAACTATGACTTTTGCAAACCCTCATAACAAAAACAGAGCTTACAAACTCACTATAGTAAATAACCTTAACACCCCCCTCGACCAGGTTCAATCCTTTAAATACCTGGGGGTTACCCTCAGTAGCACCCTATCCTTCTTCAACCACATCAACAAGGTCACCTAAGCCATCAACACCAGACTTGGCCTATTACACAGACACAAACACTGCTTGACCAAGGAGGCATTTCAGATTGCAGTAGACAGCTCTGTTATCTTCATAGTTGATTATGGTCTAGTTGTCTATGGTACTGCCCCAGACTCTACCCTTAAAAGGGTCTTGGTTGCCTTAAGCAAAACCTGCAGGCTTGTGTCTTGAGTCCATAGGCTCATACACACGTGACCTATATGCCCAAGTAGATTGAAGTACCAGACCTGCTGGCTAGCCAAGAAAGTGACATTGGACCTTACCCTCTTGTGCATCCAGGACCTACTGTGCCTCACATCCAACCCTCATCGCTCATAAGACCCTAGCTGCCATAAGTTCAAGGTCCCTTTCTGCCATACCTCTCAGGGTCAAAAGGCTTTTGCGTACCATGCCCCTAGCTGACTCAAATCACTCCAAGGCAATATCATGCTAGAATCCAAACTGGTCCCTTTCAAGTGAAAACTAAGGGAACACCTTGTTGTTATAGGTGATTGCGATTGCCCTTCATACAGTAGCTTGCACTAGCAAATCTGCAAAAGTGCCCCTCTCAGTGACTAACCCTAGTATACCACAGCACTTGCCTGCCTGACACACTGTCCCCTTTAATACTATCTCAATTCCTGCTCAGCACTCACCTATCTGATACACCTCCCCCTTTACTACTAGCTCAATTCCCTGCTCTATTTCCTCCTTACCTCCTTTACTGCTAGCTCAATTCCCTGCTCTATATCCACCTTACCCCCTTTACTGCTAGCTCATTTCCTTACTTAATTTCCTTCTTACCCCTTTACTGCTAGCTCAATTCCCTGCTCTATTTCCTCCGTACCACCTTTACTGCTGGCTCAATTCCCTGCTCTATTTCCTCCTTGTCCCCTTCCCCACCATTTGTGTTCTTGGACTATGCCTACTGGATTATTTTTTGCTCTGACACCTTATAATCTACCTACTATTTGTTCAGTTCAGTTTCAGTTCAGTTTATTTTTTATACTGGAAAAGCATGTGAGCAAAAGCTGCCCATTTTAAAAGCGTCCAGTTGGGACAGATACAACAAGTGGTTACATTGCAATTACAACATGTAGTTGCATAGAGTATGACTAGACTGTCAGGGTTACAGAGTTAATGAGGTGCTAGCCTATGGGCAACACTACAGTTTATTTACAGAGAACACTTAAGACAAGGTAAACAAGTGGACCATAGAATGTACAGTGATAGTAAATTTTAAGTACAAAACATTAGAGCTAACAAATCAACCATTGAAGCACAGTGACAGAGAAAGTGCTTAAAAATTCCAGGATCGGGTGAATCACCATCATAGTGAAGGGACAGAGTTTGCTGTTAGATTAGGTGTCATGTTGGACATCTGCAGGTGGCAGCCTGAGAGAGGTACAACTTGAGATTGTGCTTGAAAAAGGCTGTGGTGGGGCACTGGATGATAGCAGATGGAAGACTGTTAAAAAGTTTTGTGCCTTTGTAGGAGAGGGTGTTTTGGCCATGGGTGGTCCTACAGAAAGAAATGGTGAAGGAGCAAGTGGAGGATCATCTAGTGGAATGTGAGGGGGGTAGACTTGGGGAAAAGGGATGCAGTGCTGTCAGGTAGGAGGCCTAGGGATAGTCTGTAAAAGAAGGTGAGGACTTTGCTATTGAGTCTGTCCTTGAGTTAGGTCCAGTTGGAAAGTCTGTAAAGATTGTAGTGGTGGGTGCGTCTAGGAAGACTGGAGACAAAACGGATGATATTATGATATGTGGACCAGAGTTTGCTGAGGTTACTGAGAGTTAGCGGTGGGAAATAAATTACGGCACTGTAGTCAAAGAGGGGAACTAGGAAACTGGTCATGAGCTGGGTCTTAGACTCAGCGCATAGGAAATGCCTCACTCTGTATAGAAGGCCAAGTCATTGGTGTTTTTTTTTAATTAGTTGATTTATGTGCAAATCAGAATTGAGGTGGTTGTCCAGGAGCAGTCCAAGGTATTTGAATTTGACGACTCTTTTAATTGAGTTACCATCATTGTCAAGAAGAGTGAAGTTCAAAGGAGGTGGTTTCCATGGGCTGGAGAAAACCATGTTATTTTTTATATTTTTAGCATTCAGCACAAGTCCATTGGCAGAGGACCATGAGAGCAATCTACTAAAGCCGCTTTGCAGTTTGTCAAGAAGGGTGGTGGGGTCTCTGTCGCTACAGAAAAGGGCAGCAACATCAGCATAGAGAATGAGTTCAGTATCATTGCAGATTTCAGGAATAGAATTAACGATCAAGGAGAAGAGGAGGCACCCAGGATTGAACCCTGGCATACTCCAAACTTTATGGGACAGGGGCTTGAAATGACCCTGTTGATGATAGTTTGGTGAGGCCTGAGGCTAAGGTAGTTACGGAACCAGTTATTGACTTCAAGTGAGAAGTGTAGATTGGATGGGGTGGAGAGAAGGACATTGTGGTCAACAAGATCGAATGCTTTTGTAAAGTTCATGAAACTTTCCTCCTGGGCTACCCTGGAAGGATAGCGATACTATGTGACCGTGAGTGCACTGCAGGGTGACAGGAAGTGGGGGGAGATAGCGAGAGGAAGGGTAGGGACAGGGAATGGGTTTGGGGGGACTACTGTACCTGGTGCTGCCAAGCTAGCCATGTGGTGTGGTAGTGTGCATGGCTAGCTCAGGTGCAGCAGGTACAGGATTCTGGAATATGTGTGTGAAATGTTTGCCGCTGCCTGTGGCTGCGGCACTTAATTTTATCCTGACATTGCCCCTTCCCAGATATGCATCTCCCTGGAGTTGAGAATCCTTTTTCAGGGAGGTGTGGGGGCAAAGCCCCCGGAGAAATACTTGTTTCTTTGCCTGGATGTCATGTAACCCTGCAGTATATATCATCGATTTGCCTTTTGACAATATACACTTGCCATAATAGTGATCGCTATTTTGCGATCGCTAGTATGACATGGAACCAGCTGGGGGTGGGAGGGTGGTTGGGCTTGTATTTATCAAGGTCACCAAAGTAGTGGCTGAAGATGGATACAATTTCCGAGGGGTCAGTGACTATGCCTCCACCTGAGGAGTAGTTAAATTGTTCATTGGACTGCCCTCTACCTAGTAGGCCATTTAGTATATTTCAGGTGTACTTTGGGTTGCTGCAGGAATTACACTGCTTGTCAATGAGATAAATGATTTTGGAAGAACAGATGGCAGATTTACATTTGTTATGGAGAGATTTGCATTGTTGGAGGAGGTGGGGTAGCTTTAGTTTCCTGTATTTAGACAAGGCACGGTCACTGTCCCACATGAGTTTGTGGAGCTCAGTGGAGACCCACTTGTGATTGTTACTTTTCACCCTAATATTTTTTACATGACTAAGGTGGTCAGAAATGGCAAGGAATATCCTGCTGAACTCTTTAAGGGCAGAGTCTGTATCCTTACAGATCAGTCAGTGGCTAGGACAGCTTGGTGAAATACTAGTGGGTATATCCTTGGACAATGCCTGCTTGGCTGATTTTTGTTCTGGTATCCTATAGTCTTTAATTATGGTGTCTGCCTCTGAGTTCATAGGCACTGTATCCTGGGCTCTAGTACATACCACCCTAATGTTATTATCCATACCTTTGTATCGCACTGGACTCACTTTTATTGTATTTTATTCATATGCATGCTTCCCAGATACCTCTCTGGCTTCCCTGGCTATGAACTACTTGATGGGTTCTTCTCCATCCATCCTATTGGTCGATGCACGAAAGTAAATCTTTTGGACAGCCAGAGACCAGACTGTCCAGCTATGTCCATAAAATCTAGTCAGATAATTTCCCTGGTGGCAAATAAGGAACACAAGGTACAAGAGAAAACACACCCCAGAGAAAAAACACACAAAGACTGGTTTATCAGTAAAGTATAGAATAAAAAAGTGACAATACCGAACCAAGGTGGGTATACCCACCAAGGAGCATGTAAAACCACCCTGTCATGTGAAAGGACAGTGGAGCATGTACCAGTGACACATACATAGAAACATAAAAAAAGCAGGTGCATAAATGCAAAGCATAACATATATTATCTACATACTGACTGTGAATTCCTCTATGTGCTAGAACTTCAGCTTGTCAGCTATTATCACAATTAGTACTAAATGTAATTTTAAAATCTTGTTTATACTGTGGTTTACACTGTGGTTTATACTGTAGTTGTAGGATAGCAGAAGGCATTTATTGCCCATTATTGCTATTCCCACTTCTCAGTGATTGTACCTATGTAGGTTACTCTCATTTAAGAACTCATCCAAGTGTAATTTAAACCCCGTAAATGTGCTTTGACTGATTATGTCTGGTGGTAGTTGGTTCCTCAATTTGCTGGTTCTTGGTAAAATGGCAAACTCTTTCAAATTAGTCCTAGGCACATGTCCCTTGGTTTGCTTATTGTGTATTCTCAGGTTGTGTACATTGTTAGTGAATGTGATTCCTAATTCTGATGTCAACTCTCCATCCTAAATTATTTTATATAATGTCAATAGGTCCCCTCTTTGTCTTCTCATACTTAGTGGCCATAGGTTCAATGTATTTAGTCTTTCTTGGTATGGTGTATTATTTAGGTTTGTTATCTGTCGTGTATATCGTAGCTGTGATTTTTCTAAAATATCAACATCTTTTTTAAGTCCATTAACAGTAGTCCAGATGTGGCCTGACATAAGCTCTATATAGTGGAAGCATAACTGATTCTGATTTATTTGCAAAGGATCTATTTATACAGGTAGTTTGATGGTTTACCTTCCTTGCCACCTGTTTACACTGCTTACTATTTTTCAAGTCACTAAATATTATTACTCCCAAGTCCTTAAATTCCTCCACTTTCCTTAAATTTTCATTATGGAATCGTATAATTTTGGTTAGGGTTGTTTTTCTCGCAGTGCAGAAACACACATTTTTCAATGCTGAATCTCATGTTATTTTTGTCTGCCCATTTGACTATATGGCCTAGGTCACTAATCATGTTCCTACACCCCTCTTCAGTACTAACCTTACCGCCTAATTTAAGGTCATCTGTGAATTTAACAAGAGTATTTTCTCCTGGAATTTGTATGTTATAAAAAGTCATAAAAAGGTTGTTGTCAATGTACTCTTACCCTTAATTTGCTTGTTAAATCTGTTATTGCAATTGACTTACTGCTCTGTAATGCATCTTACTGTATTTTGTCCCTCCTATCCCCTTTCCCCCAAGATGCACTGGGAGATGAGCAATTGTATTTGCTCAGTGTGCCTTTCCTGGTGAAACTTTTCAATAAATAAATAAATAACTAAATAAATATGTTTGCTCTGGTAAGCACTTCTCCATGATATAATTCTCAGGTAACCTAAATGTTTGTACTGTATTCTTTGTCTTTATACTCTGACGTGGAACCTTTGTAAAAGAGCTAACAGCTCAAAGGTGTAATGCAATCCTAGAACTTAATAAATGCAAAAAATAAAATAAATGACAAAGACTGTGGCAGGGAATCACACAGATATTAATGGGGATTTTATATGCTATATATCTACACAGATATTAACACACATGAAATGGTGGGTTATAGTTATATATTTTTGCTGAGATGTGTGCCTATGTGGAGTCAGGACAATGAGACTGTGACAATTACCTACAATAAACTGCACTACCAGACAGTCGTTAAACATCACATTAATGAGGTCAGTACTGAAATAATGACAAAAATGAACCAGTAGCATTTCAATTATGAAAGATAATCATGAAGTTCCATTTTTGACTACAGAGACTGCTTCAAAATTTAACAAAAGATGGTGGTTATCAGACAATATGGAGAACAGGCTTTGTAGAGAAGCTATTACAATGTACAGGCCTGATATGGTATCCCAGGTTTTCATGGGGTTCCGGTTACACATGGTTCTTGTATCGTGGATATTTCACAGTCTGTTTAGAAAAGCCACACCCTTTTTAAGAATGAGATTTAAAATCACTATATTGCATATACAGACTGCTTCAAAAAAATGTTGCTTAAGATATTGTAGGTCATGTGACTAGAACCATTGTTCAAAAAATTTTACACGATGATCCGCCTCTTCAAAGCAGCTTGGATCTGATTATGGTAAACAGAGGAAGAAAGAAAAACTGCAAGGAGCCCCATTTGCTTCTTATCAGTCCTCCTAACTACTTTAAAAGAAGTGCTTCAAAATGCATAACACCAAAAAAAAAAAAATGGAGGTCAAAGTCTAAATGTTCTTCTAAGGGATGATAAAAATCCAGAGATCTGTTTTTAAAACATGGTCTTTGTTTACAATGTGGGTAAGAAGAATGTACAAAATTGAAAAGGACTTGTTTGCCATGGCACCTACTCAGACTAACATACTAATGTACTAAAATGCCAGCAGAGTAGGCCTTATGGTCTTTTGTGTCTGTTCTATAGTCCATACGCATACTGGGTACCGATTTTGCTGTCCCCCCACCCTCTTGGATTTCCCCAACCCCTGTCCTAGATATTTGCCCTGCATTGGGCTTGATCAGCTTCACCCTTCCCCATACCAGTCCCAGCCCCTTTTTAACCTCTCTACAGTATCTGCCTCCACCAGTCCCTTGGGCAGCACATTCCATGGTTTCACCACCCTCTCAGTAAAGTAACACCTCCTCCTCTCCCCCCTGAGTCTCCCCCCTCTAGCTTCCATCCATGTCCTCTGGTTGCCCACCCTCTTTCTTTTGGAATAACCCATCTGAGCCTCCCTTATTAATCCTCTTATGTACTTGAAGACCCTATCATGTCCCACCATCCCTCCTGTCCTCTAGATAGTACATGTTGAGCTCTTCAAGCCTCTCCCTGTAGGCCCTTTCCCTATGGGGTTCTTGATAAACTCGCTGCAGAGTCAAGCCATACAAAAGTGAAGGTATTGGGCTTCAGGAGGGCTAATTGTCAAATGGGAGAGTGCCTCAGAAAAGCACTAGCAAACAGGCAAGAAGGAGGGGTGGGCTGTTTTACCGATCTGAATGTGGCGCTAAAATCCTCCCACCGAATGCTCAGTTATAGCGCCCCGTTATGGTAGGCTGCCTCCCAAGTGCCCAGCAACCGAAACTGATCTCCCTCGCTTCACTGAATTAGTGGAACCGAGGCTGAGTCGGTAGTCCAAAAACAAGAGTTGCCCCTGTTCCAGCGGGAGTCCCAGGCTCACTCTCGGCTGATAAAGCTGCTGGAATTTTGCTAGGCTCAGCCCCCAACGCCTCTCTGTAGAGCATCAGGCATTGAGAAGCCAAGTGCTGTTTCAGCCGAAAGGGAGGCCCATCTGGTAGTACTTTCTCCCCGTTTGTAGCGTCTGCAGCCGGGCCACTGCTCCGAAAGCATGGAGCGCCTACCCCAAGGAGGATTAACATCATTAACATTATTTCAGCAGATTCCTTAACCAAGTAATGTTAATTGCAATGTGTGGTTAGTAAATCCTGTTACAAGCTTTCTTAGGCTGCCTGTGTCACTGTTTAAACTTTTCTGCTTGCTACAACTGTTGTTCATTTTTTTTTTCTTTTTTTACTGCTAACTTAAGACCAGCTAGAATTATTTACCGCACTCTTTGTCCTGTGCTCCAGTTGAATTGTTTGCTATCGAACCACAGTTTTAAAATCCTGTTGCTATATTATCACCTCCGCCTACATTTCTGTCCCTCTCCTCCCCTTCTAAATCTCCTCCAATCTACTGCCTCCTGCTTAGTTTCAGCCACCCTATATCTTCAGTTTACTTACCCTCTCTCTTTCTCCTCAGCTGTGACCATAGGAGGGCTCATCTCTGCCCCGGAGCACCCCCACCGATGACCCTGAGCCACCCGCAAGGTAAAACCCTTCCCACAACTATATCGGACCGAAACATCATGCAGACTGTCTGGCTCTTTGTTCTGCTTTTTTGAACTTGGCCTTTTCTGCCTCACCTATAGCGAAACGGAACTGTCTCGTGCAAACTTCCTGAAGCTTGGGACCAACTATTGCTGTACTTACATTGCTCTAAACAGCCATTTTTCGAACCTGAACTCAGCTAAATCTGCAAGGGCTGTTTTACCGATCTAAAAGTGGTGCTAAAATCCTCCCACCGAATGCTCAGTTATATCCCTGCTATGGTAGGCTGCCTCCCAAGTGCCCAGCAACCAAAACTGATCTCCTCGCTCACTGAATTAGTGGAACTGAGGTTAAGTCAGTAGTCCAAAACAAGAGTTGCCCCTGTTCCAGTGGGAGTCCCAGGCTCACTCTCTGGCTGATAAAGCTGCTGGAATTTTGCTTAGGCTCAACCCCACGCCTCTCTGTAGAGCGTGAGGCATTGAGAGCCAAGTGCTGTTTCAGCCGAAGGGAGGCCCATCTGGTAGTACTTTTCTCCCGCTTGTAGAGTCTGCAGCCGGGCCACTGTCTGGAAGCACGGCGCCTACCCCAGAGTCGCCTGTGACTGCTCCCCCGCCCCACCACACCCACCCTTGGCCGGCTTTAGCTTTATAGTCACTAGCCACTCCCCTACACGCCCCTTTCACTAGCCACTCCCCTACACGCCCCTTAGGCGGCCGCAAAATACTATCTCCCCAAAGTACCATCTGCAGGTTATACTTAACTGCAGCTAGAGGGCGCTATACTTTTTTCCTCCTCCGAACCTTACTAACTCACCAAAATCAACGTGACAGTCTTACTAAACCTTCTTCTCTTTTCCTGAGGCTCTGTTCCTTCGCCTATACACAAGCTCACCAGACCTCTCGTCTCTTCCCTGAGGCACTGGTTTTCTTTCCTATTAATCAGCTCCACGGACAACTTTTGCACAAACATGGCCATTAAAACTGGTGCAAGACTTCTTCTGTTGTCCTCCTCTCAATCTAATACTAGTCCTAATCCTAACAAACTACCAAATCAAACCCCTCGTTGTACACTTACAACACACCCTAGGCGCCCCTGGTGCAACATCACATTATCATTTGAACACTTTCCCACTCATTATACCCTATAAACTCATTTACCACCTAGCTTACTCTCTGCATAAATCCTCGGTGATCATAATCCTCATGTTCAGCTCCTTTCGCCAACCGAACTGTGGTACTTTCTCCTCCTAGTGTTATTATTAGCAGGAGACATAGAGCCTAACCTTGGACCCGTCTCCGCACCCATGACTCCAAATAGTGAATCGTGGCTTAACTCCAAGGGACTTCGTATTGCACACATGAACATCAGAAGTCTCCTTCACAACCTAACACTACTCGAGGCATGGGTTGTACAGAACCACCCAGACATCCTCTGCCTGTCAGAGACCTGGTTAAAACCCTCCACTACCGACACGCTAATTGCTCTACCCAACTACAATCTCATGAGGCAAGACAGGTCCATCCCTAAGCGAGGGGGAGGAGTTGCCATCTACTACAAACAACATCTGCAGTTAATCCAAAACTCACTACCAACCTTATCTCTGTGAAGCACCCATGCCACACTACTACTAGGCTCAAAGAAGATTCAATTGGTCTGTGCCTATAACCCCGCCAGAGGGCTAAAAGGGCTTAAAGACCTCCTTCTACTAGTTGATAGCACCATAGGCTGAAATGAGGTCCTAATACTAGGTGATATGAACCTTAACCGGTCCGCAATCTCAGCAGCCTCCATACCTTAGTACAAGGCCACAACTTTCACCAACTGATCTCTGACCCTACTCAGGGTAATGGCCCCCTCTAGGCTGTCAGCACATTTATTGATTGGTTCTTACAAACCGTCCTGATAGCATAAGTTGTTCTGGTACCCTTCCTGATGTAATCAGTGATCACTCCCAATCTATTGCGCTTTGACGCTCGTCAATAGACCATCCTCACCCCCAAACGTATCACCTTCTGCAATCTCGCGAGTTTCAATCCCACTCTCTTCTCTCATGACCTTCTACTATTGACTGGACCCTGTTCACATTCGTGCCAATGTCCAAACTGCCCTTAATAGTTTCCCTTGAAATATTCAGTCAGCTCCAAGACACCCATGCCCTCTGATTACTAGACGCTTTCGAGGCACCCAGACCAAATGGTACAACAAAAGATCTGCTAACCCAGATTAGGGCCAGAGACAAGGCCTGGCATAGCTTTAAATCCATGGGGTTGCAGTCCGGACTATTGCCACTACCACTTTAAGAAACACTTGTAAAAGAAACATCCGTCTTTCTAAAAGCTCCTTCTGCAAGAACCTTTATTAAAAGCCTCTGGGGACTCCAAGAAATTCTGGTCAACTATAAAAACCTTTCTTGGCTCCAACCACAAGGCCCATACTAATGACATGCTGGTCAATGGCATACATTGCAAAACCCATTAACCATTGCTAACTCTTTTAATCAGCACTTCTCAGACCTAACCAACTACCTGACCTCTTTCCCTACTGCTCTTTGTACTCCACCTCAACGCGACACCCACCCTTCACTTCTGAATCCCCCTTTTAGGTTTCGGTGCATTCACATAAGAGAAGTTTTACAACTGCTACTCTCCATTCCTGATAATACCAGCCCAGGATCGGATGGTCTTGAACCTAGGCTCCTGAAGGCTGCTGCCCCTTTCATAGTCTCCCCTCTAACCAAAATCTTCAATATGTCCCTACGCCTTGGTTTAGTCCCAGACATATGGAAAATTGCTAAGGTCACCCCCATTCCTAAAAAAGGTGACCATAAGGAAATCAAAAACTACCATCCCATTGCTATACTCTCTGTACTTAGCAAAATCCTTGAAAAACTAGTCGCCACCCAATCTATAGAGTACCTTCAAAAATACAACCTCCTGTCTAGTGCCCAACATGGATTTCAGAAGGCCCAGTACCACCACTGCCCTACTAAAACTAACGAGTGATATCTACTCTTCTATGGACTCAGGCCTTCTGACAGTGCAGTTTTCATCGACCCAACTAAAGCTTTCGACCTGGTAAACCATACGCTTCTTCATTTAAATTACGGTCTTTTGGTTTCTCGTCAGACACCATCACATGGTTCAATAGCTACCTGACTAGTAGACAACAAACGGTGGTTTTCAACTTGGCTATCTCGGATCTTGCCCCAATCAACGTTGGAGTACCTCAAGGCTCCATACTTGGCCCACTACTTTTCACGATGTTCATCAACGACATCTCTCTCTCTGCTCCCAACTGCTCTTCTTTGCTCTACGCTGATGACTTGGTTATCTACCACTGTGCAAAAACTTCTGATATTATAAATCATACTCTTGCCACGGACTATGCGAATATTCAAACCTGGCTCACTAATAGCAAACTCGTCCTTAACTCTAGTAAATCCTACTCAATGTTATTTGGATCACCAGCAAGGCTCAAATCTAATCCCACTCCTCTTACTATCCCATGCGCCAACAGCCCCCACCCACTGCCCTCTGCCAAATCTTTCAAATACCTGGGAGTTACCCTTGATGACTCTCTCGACCTTGACCAGCACATCTCCACTATCTGTAAGTCGGTAAACGGCAAGTAAGGAAGCGCCTATCACACTAGTTATACCCTCACTCCCCCAGCCAGACTAGCAATGGCTCAAGGATTCCTTCTGCCAGCCCTGGCATATGGCTCTGCATTCATCTATCCGTAGCTAAATCCTCCCTCCACAAATGGGATACTACTACAATAATATCTGTCGCTTTGTTTCATCACCGCTGCTTCAAGCACCACTGCCAACTCTATCAGGGCCTAAAATGGCTTAGCCCCTCTGCCTATCGTCACCAGACCTTTGGGTCACTAATAGACAGTGTTACAAGAACCGGCCTCCCCCTATCCCTATCCTCGGCGCTGGTGCTGCAACCTCTCACCTATGAGCTCCGATCAATTGAAAAAGGCCCCTTGCTTGTGCCTAGATGCAGAACTAACATGGGCACACGTGCTTTCTCTTACACAGCTCCTAAATATTGGAACTCTATACCTTCCTCTATCCGACAAGCATCCACCCATGCTACCTTTAAAAACTACACCGTGAACACCTACACACTCTTAACCCCTGCACTTGCTTTAACCCACCTTGAATCTTACACACCCCCCCTTATCTCAGGTTATCTCACCTACCTGCTTACCTCTTCCCTTCCTCTCCAACTTCCTTGCCTCTCCACTCTCTTTCCCCTTCCTCTTCTCTTTTCCCATCATCTTTTCTCTCTTCCCCTAGCCACTTAACCCTATAGCTTGGCACTTATTGAATTTGTACTGCTGTACCTATCTCCTCTCAATTTATCTCCTGTTTTCCACACTTTAAACTTTTAATTGTCTCACTCATTACCCTTACTTGCATTTATCTTTCATCATGACTGTACTGCTCCCATGTGCTGCGTCACATGAAAATATAATTCTTTTGTCAAAATACCTTTATCAAATATCCAAACACTGTTGTTTCTTTCACATTGATTGTATGATTGTCCATGTGCTGTGACATATGTGTATTGTTCTGTCTGTAAACTGTCTTCTCCTGGGTCGTGCCTGAAAATAGGCATTGTTTTTGCCTAGTGCACTCACCCGGTTACCAAAAGCAAAATAAAATAAAATTAAATAAAATAAATAGGGAAACATCAAAACTGCCATCACAGAGGCAACAAGACTTTGTGTGAAGAAAATAAACAAATAAAAACAAAAAAACACACAATGTTTCTCAAAAGAGGTGATGGGGAGGTTGGGGGGAAGATAGCATTTAGGAAGAATAAGGAAACACAGAAGGAGGGACAGAGAACTGTACCATTTAAAGCAGAAGGAAGCGGGGAAGGCAGTCAGAATAGCAAAGGCCCAAACCAAGGAAAAGATAGCCAACTCAGTTAAGAAGTGGAATAAAACCTTTTATAGGTACATTAGGGAGCAAAGAAAGACAAAGGGAGGGATAGTGAGGCTGAATAAAGGGGATGGTGGGTGGGCAGAGAGGGACAGTGAAAAAGCAGGGATACTGAATGAATACTTCTGCTCAGCATTCACAAAAGAAGAGGAGGGGGAGGTACCTAAACCAATCAGTAGAAGCATTCTGGATGGGGGGTCGAACCCAGTCCTTTCACATAAGAAAGGGTTCTGAAAGAACTCCTAAAATTTAAGGTGGACAAAGCAATGGGGCCTGACGGGATTCACCCCAGCATTCTAAAAGAATTACAGGGAGAACTAGTGACACCAGTGACTACCCTTTTAATAAATCATGGGAGGATTGTGTGTTACCTGAGGACTGGAGGAGGGTGGTGTGATTCCCTTCACAAAAGTGAGCAAGACAGAGGCAGGAAACTACAGACCTGTCATTTGACCTAAGTGGTAGGAAGAATGATGGAATCACTTGAAGGAAAGAACTGTTGAGTACCTAGAGGGCAGTGGGGCACAGGACCCAAGATAGCATGGATTCACAGCAGCAAGGTCATGTCAGACAAATCTAATCAATTTCTTTGACTGGGTGACCAAAGTAATAGACCTGGGAGGGGCTGTGGACATGGCCTACCTAGGCTTTAATAAGGCATTTGACAGAGTCCCACACAAAAGATTAATAAACAAATTAGCTAGCCTGGGAGTGGGTCCCAGGGTGGTAGCCTGGGTAAAACATTCGCTGGACAACAGGACACAGAAGGTAATAGCAAACGGAGTCCACTCTGAAGAAAGGGGGGTTATCAGTGGGGTACCACAGGGTTCAATACTGGGTCTGGTCCTTTTTAATGTCTTTATAAGTGACATTACAGAGGGATTGGAAGGAAAAGTATGCCTCTTTGCAGGTGACACAAAGATCTGCAATAAGGTTGATACACAAGTGGGAGTGGAAAGGATGAAAAGGGACTTGGCAAGGTTGGAGGAATGGTCAAAAGTATAGCAGCCTGGATTGAATGCAAAGAAGTGCAGTAATGCACCTGGGAAACAAAACCCAGGGGAAAGTACACAATGGGGGGTAGTAGAAACAACAACAAAATGTCAAAATGGAAAGGGACCTGGGGTAGTCATATCAGATGACCTAATGGTAGGCAGGCAATGAGAAGGAAGTAAGGAGGGCTGGGGGATAATGGGATGCATAAGGAGAGGCATTACCAGTAGAAAACAGGAAGTTGTTATCCTCTCTGTATAGACAGTTGGTGAGACCCCATCTGGAGTACTGCATCCAGTTCTGGAGACCCTATCTCAGCAATGACATAGGATAGAGGCAGTCCAGAGGAGGGCAACTAAAATGGTGCTGGGTCTGCAAGAGAAGCCATATAAGGAGAGACTAATGGAGCTTAATATGTATACCCTTGAGGAAAGGAGGGAGAGGGGGACATGATAGAAACTTTTAAGTACCTCAAGGGAATCAACAGAGTCCAAGAGGGTAGCAGCTTTCAAAAAAAGAGATGTGCAAGAACAAGGGGACACAATTTGAAAACAGAAGGGGACGGCCTCAGGGACAATGTGAGGATGTATTTTGTCACAGAGAGGGTGGTGGACACATGGAATGGCCTTTCCAAGGAGGTTACGGGATCAAAAACAGCGGGGGAATTCAAGGATGCATGAGACAGACATAAGGCATTTCTTGTGGTGGGTAGGAAGAAATAGGCTGTCGGCTTACTAGGATCTGCAGCCTATCCGGTAGGTAGGTAAATGGGCAGACTAGGTGGGCCAAGCAGTCCTTATCTGCTGTCAAAGTCTATGTTTCTCTGTTTCTATGCCCCACATCACCTTGGTTGCCCTCTTCTGAACCCTCTCCAGGACTGCAATGTCCCTTTTTAAATGTGACCTTCAGAACTGCACACAATACTCGAGGTGTGGCCAAACCAAGCAGTTATATAGAGGGAGGATCACTTCACTCCTTCTGGAAGTAATCCCCTAGTGATGCATTCCAGCATCCTATTGGCCTTGGCTGCCCTCCTACAAGTCTCAGAGTTGTCATTTTGACATCCACCACCACCACCCCAGGTCCTCTCTCCCTTCGAGACTTGTAGTGTGTCTCCCCAGGGCATACACTTGGCCTGGGGTTCTGGCCCCCAGGTGACTAGTACAGAGAAAAGTGTTTATGTTGGTAACCACCTCTGGCTGCCCATTCAGAAACCTTACCAACAGAATTTTACATAGTGAGGAATGGCGAAGACTATTTGTATCTTAACAACATCCTTCTTTATCTGGTTTGTAAGTTTACCAAGGGTGATGATGATAATATTGCTGCAGCTGCCAAGGTGATCATGATAAAATATCCAGCGGCCACCATTTTCATTATGCTGGACATAATTGTCATGAACTGGCTCATTAGCCAAAGCAACAGTTGTTACCCCTGGAGGGGAATAAAAGAGTCAAGCAATAATACCCAACAGGGTGGGCAGTATTGGGCAATACCAGACCACCCAGGGTCATAATGAGGTCCAACACCACAGACGGAAGACCTTATAGCTCCTGGAAGGTCCGGTATTGCCCATATCTCCCACCCTGGAGGGTATTATTGTGCTTAGAAAATAGGCTACATGTAACATTTTTAATAAAATTAAAGTTTACAAATATAATAAATGTTTACAAGTATAATAAATGTTAAGAAAAATAACAAAAAAAAATGTTTTCTTGTAAAGTAGTCCCTCTACTGCTATACTTGGTCAGCAGAGGGAACTGCTGTTTAGGAGATTGTGTTTCAGTTAGATTCATAGGCTGTCCCATGGTTTCATGGGAGTTGTAGTTTGTGCTGGGGTGGCAGTGTAGCTGACGGTGCTGATGGCGGTTAATGGCAGCTCAACAAATTCTTTATAGACCTGAATAAGTTTAAACTCCTTGCCGCTGGAAACCCTCTATGTTCCCAATCCCTTACCCAATCCTTGATCCAGGCACTCCAACCCAAATTTCATTTCCAACTGGTAACAAGGAAGGAGGTGCCCCAACAGCTGCGCTGGATAGAAATGGAGGGATCTCCTGGCCATGACACTCTTGAGCCTAGATTCCTGAAACGTGAAGCTCCAGTCATTGCCACTCCACTAAAACACCTAATAAATAAATGCCTTACACTGGGCACTTTGTCTGAAAAGTAGAAGACTGCCATTGTGGTCCCCATCCACAAAGGCAGACAAAAATGGCCAATTGAAAACTACAGGACCATCTCCCCTGCTATGTACCCTAGCCAAAGTAAAAGTTCAGAGCTGGCCCAATGGCATGAATGGCTGAGGTGCTATGCACCTTACCTCCTACCATACCATCAACCCCCAGTTTGGGAATGGGCTCAGGCTGCTGGAGGTCAGTCAAGGAGGTAGAAGATCGAGCATCTGCTAGTCATCTCTCCTCCCCCAGGGTGGAGAGGCACGTCATCTCGGTCTTTGGCTGCCACCTTGTGGAGACTGGGTGGCAGTGCCAGAATTATGAACAATGTTGTAAGGGAGGGCCACAGTTCCCTTAGCACCTGTGCTCCTCCTCCTCCTCGTGAACATGCTTACATGCTGCCATGGCCGGTGAACTTGTGGAGGAAACAAAAAAGATTTGGCACAGGTTTAATCAAGCCCTTTCTGCCTTGTACGCTCCATGCATTGCCACCCAGACCATTGATTCTGGTTCTGTATTAGAGATACCAGGTGGGGGGGATAGCCCTCCCCTTCCTGGCCCACCATGGGGGCAATCCATGGGCAAAGCACAGGCAAGGTGAGTCTGGGGAGGGGAGGAGGGGAAAGGACTGAGGAGCCCACCTGTGCCAAACCACGATAGAAAAACCTTTATGGCAAAGCAAAAGAGAGGCTAGTGTAAAATCAGCTACAGGACTACCTAGAACTACATCACTCCCTCGCATGCTGTCAGCATGGGTTTAAGAAACAGCTAGGCACAGATACTGTCCTGGTGAGGGTTACTGCTGACATCTTAAATGCAGTCAAGTGCAGCAAGTCCATGTGTGCTATATTTATAGACGTCACCAAGGCCTTTGACTTGGTGAACCATGTACTTCTGCTTGCTAAACTCAGGGCTACAGGGTTAGATGATCTTCCTCATAGTTGGTTCAGTCGCTGCCTATCAAGCTGCAAACAATCTGTCTGTTGGCAGAGCTATTCTTCTGAACACAGAAATGTAACTGATGGGCTGCCATAAGGTTCAATTTCAAGTTGCTTCCTTTCTTCACTATTTATCAATGACATGCCAGATAACTGTGGGGGACTTCCACTTACAGATGATGCTGTCTTGAGCAGATCATCTGTCAACATCAATGGATTAATTCAGGGTTGGGGAATGATTTTGAACCCTTGAGACATAACATTTGAGAAACAAGCTTAGTGCTAAATATTACTAAAAACAAATAAAAACCAAAGCCATGCTCTTTGAACCCAGAAGGTCAGGTATGGAAAGGATGAACCAGCTTATACTATCCACCATAGCAGATGATTACCTGCATGTAATGAGCTCTTTGACATACCTGGGCATGCCACTCGACCATGACTTGACCTTCTGTGCTCATGTGGATACTGTGACCAAAACTATTTTCATTTCATTTATTTGTTAACTGGGTTAAGGCAACTGGGCCAAAGCCCTTTTTCAGGTCCAACCCGGACAAACACATACACACAATATAACATACATAAATACAAAATAAAACATACAGACAACATAACAAAATAACTAATAATTCAAATATAAGTACAATTCATCAAAGGCAACAAGTATTTTTTAAATCTAATTTTAAAAGTACTATGTGATTTCAGTTCATGCAGGGAAACAGGGAGTTCATTCCACAATTTGGGGTCTTGAAATGAAAACGAGCAAGAACCGTATTTATTCTTTACAGAATGACCCTCCAGTGTAATGCTCTCAGCTGATCTTAAAGAAGGTCTCATAACCCAATTCGTGACCAAATTAGAAAGAGGAAAAACCCCATCGGAATAAACAGCCAAATGGACCAACTTACCCAGAGCATACAAAATCTAAGTTATGGGATAACCAGTTCAAAGAAGAATACAATAAACAATGATGAGTCAAACTTGGCACACCCAATACAAAATGACAAATGTTGTTGTAAACAACACATAACATCTGCTTTTCCCTAACACCTAATTACACTTACAACAAAGAAACATAATCCAAATGCTGCATTAATACACCCAGAGCAAGTTGTCTTCGAGTTTCCAAAGACAGATAAGTTTTAAAATTATAAAGCAACCCTAACTTAGAATGAACTTTATTCTTAACCAACGTCACTTGAGATGCAGAAGTTAATGATGGATCCAATAGTACACCTAAGTATTTAAATTCAAACACCTGGGCAATTAAATTACTTTGAATATCATGAATAAATAAACTAGGATTGTTCCGCAAGCGAACAGAACTACCAAATAACATCACTTTAGTCTTTAGGGAATTCAGAACCATCTTGTTGGAAGACATCCATTGGCACAACTTCAAAAAATTATTTTCCAAAATAGAATTTATACTCTCAGGCCCAGATATTCAAACTGCACCCAAAAAGTGCGCAATAGCAGGAGCAAGTGCAAGTCCATTGCGCCCATGTGCAAGAGGCGCGATATTCAAAAACTTAGCCAGCCAACCTGCGCCTACAGCTGACGACTGAATATCGCACCACCCGCGCCCATAGCTAAACTAGGGAAGGGAAGCTGAGAAGATCTGATGCACCATAGCGCAACAAGGGATGTTCAGCTGAGCAGTCCAGAGGTGCCATAGCACAACCAGGGATGCCCCCCCAGCAGCAGGGTGGCAATGCAACTGCATAACCAGGGAGGTAGGGGCCCACCACTCATGCCACAGATGGGCAGAGGAATACACAGCAGAACAGACATTGTCCCCCCACACCCCATGCACTGCACAACTGGGGGAGGGCTGGAATAACCACTGGCCCATGGAGACAAGCAACCAACCAGCCCACAGCCGGGACATGGTGCCCCATTACACCCCCTGGCAAACTGTGACTGGCACACAAGGAGGGTTGACCACCCCATGCCACACCATCCCCCCAGTGCAGAGCACACCCTGCACTGTGACCCCCACACACCCTTTCCAGGAGCAGCGTCCACCACTACAGGAAACCCCATGCATGCCACCACCCCCACTGTGACAATGCAACCCTGTGCACCACAGAACCATGCAAGGCAGCCCCACCATGAGCACCCATCAGCGGGTGGCAGAACACAGCAATGCAACTATGGCATACAAAGTGCCACCATGCACAGCCCCCCTGAGGTACAGCTGAGAGACTGACCATGCGTCGGCACACGAGGTACCCCACTTGGGACAGGGCATGCCCTGGACACCACCACCAGTGGTACAGCACCATGCACACTCTCCCAAGGACACACCCTGACCCAGCACTGGCCACAACAGCCAGTGCAGACACCCACAGTGGTGCGTGGAAGCATGCACCACACCGGATGCCACACAGTGCATGGACAGACACCCACCCATACCCTAGGGCACAACAACACAGGGACACAGTAGCGGGGCAACCAAGCCCCCAGCGTGGGCCCATGTAAACTGTGTACACACAACCTGCAGTCCTCCATGGCACAGGAGTGGCAGCCACCCTGCACAGGCACTGTGGACCTGTACACCACCATCATTTGCCCAGAGCACAAGTCACAGACAGTGGTGCACATCCCCTGCAACACACACAAGCCACAGCATGGAGGTGGGTCAACAACTGTGGAAGCCACAGTGTCACCCGAGGCAGACATGCACCACACCAGTGACAGGAGGCAACCCAGCATTGTGACGGGTACAGTGGCTGCCCTGCATGGACAGCCATCACTGACATGCCAGCAGACTGTGCAGGTCACAGACATGCATGGATGTCAGCTGCACAGACCATGGACGGGCTGACAGGGGCACCATGAACACAGAACATGCACCCTGGACCACTGCACACAGTCATCCAGTGCACAGGGCACAACACACACACCACAGACACTGACTGATAGCTACCCCCACACCATAGTCACCTCCACATGGACACACACACATACCCATGACTGCACCACCCCTGATGCCATGCACACCACTGCAGCTGAGCACCTATTGCCCACTGCAAATCAGAGACCACCACAGTATTCATATCAAAAGATCTGTATTCCAAAACAATGTCAAAATGAACTATATACAAAGTTGGGGAGGCACAAACAAGGTGGGGTGGGTAAGGGGCAGGGTGAACAAATGGGACAGGAAAGGAGGGGTGTGAGGGTGGGTCCGGGGGTAGGGATATCAGGGGCAGAGGGATTGTTAACTGAGCCCCGCTCTGGCTGCCCCGCCTCTGGTGCCTCCTGCGGACCCCAAGCTGTTCAATCCGTTGTAGGATCTCCAATGATGCCATTGCCACATTCAGGATGTCCCTTAATGCCTCCCGAATCTCCATCAGCTGGCGGACACCTAGGACAAGGGAGCACAGTCAATAGGTGTGAATAAACAGCCCTATACAGCCCACCCACTGTGCATGGCATACGGCTGTGGGACATGCCTCTGTGATAGTGTGTGACCACCCACAGTGATCACATCCACAAGACCTGCCCACCAAGGTGCATACAGCCATGCGGAATGCTGCACACACCCACCAGCCAAGTCATGCACAGCACCACTGTGGCCATTTAGTGACATGGCTATGTGGTGTGAAGGCAGTGGCACAGCTATGTACCCGGTGCACGCATGGACCACCATCGACCCACTCCCAGACATGCAGTGCCACTGGACAGTGCTGACTGTAACAAGATGCGTGCATGGCAGTGGTGTCAATGGATGGTGGCCATGCCCCACTGCCCACACTGTTACACAGCATGCAATAGTAATCATGGAGGTATGGCACTCACCATCATTGGGCCGGTCCCTCGGGCGCTGTGGACTGTCGTTCCTCCTTGCGTTCCTGTCCTCCTGGTGGTGCCACATCTCACGGGCTAGACGCCATTCCTCCGGCCCTGTGGTGCAAACATGGAGAGAGGAACATCAGTACAATCCTATAGCAAAGTCCCCCTGCCCCCAGGTGTGTGCCCTCCCACCCAGCCAGACCCACGCACCCCACACCCTGATAACACCACCACAGCCAACACCTGACGGTCCCTCCCCCATGTGCCGGACACATACAACCGTGATACCCAAATGGAAGATAAAAGTGTGTGGATGTAACACCTACCTGGCTGTGGCACCGTGCCCCTCCTGGCATGTGCCCGCAGGTGGGCAAGCAGGTCTGGTTCCTCCTCCAGGTTGCCATACCTGTGGTGGCACTGCTCTGCTGTCCACCCCCTTCCTGTGGCCTCCTCCAGTGCATTGGCCACCTCCTCCCACACCTGGCTCTTGGACCTGTCCAGGGGTGCCTTCCCAAACAGTGGTCCATGGAGTGGCTCTACTATGGCCACTAGGTTGGCCAGTTCTACTTGGCTCCACTGTGCAGCCCTCCTCCGTGCCATTCTCCTAGCTCTGTCAGCCAAAATGGTGCTATGCAGCGCGGCTCCACCATGTGCAGATGCTGCGCGCTACAGCGCTGCCATTCCCTATCGTGCTGTCACCGAACAGCATGATAGTGGTGCACCCATGCCTGATGCATGGCGCCTAGGGGGTAAAGGTCAGGCACAGGGTCAAGGGGCTCTGGCGCATGGACAGGCACAGCGCCATTGGAACCCAATGCATGTAGCATGATTGGATGCCTGTGTGCTACCTCCAGTAGCGGCCTACCACGCTGCTCGTCCCAGTGCACCTATGATAGCCCAGTGCCACAGCGCCATATAGGTGAACATCGCTGTAGTGCCACTGGCACAATGGTGGCGATGCCCTGCATTGCTTCCTGTGCACAGCATGTCAGCAGTGCGGCAGATGCCTGTGTCAGCAACCTGGGCATGCGCAGTGAGGTGTGTACTGCGCATGTCACAGAACTGCGCCCTTGGCTCAGCACGTTCAACACAATTGTGCAAAGCGCAACAGTGCGATATTCAGTTGTCATATGCAAAACAGCTAATCAGCCATTCAGTGGTGCAGCACTGCAATTTACATCCACTTAAAGTTGTGCCTTGCCTCATTTGCATGGGTTGCACTATAAAATGCAACATTGGGCTGCAATGGCCATTGTCGGTTACTGCAGTCTATTGGTGAGTTGCATGCTGTTTGGGAGTGTGGACTGTGGATTTTGGGACATGCATGGGACTGCACAGTCACTGGTAACAACTGTCATTCTTACAGGCTAAATAATGACTGAGCGAGTTGTGGGAGAGGAGGAACACAGTGGTGGGAGGAGGAGGCCTAATTTCACCAAGGCCAAGACCGATGCCCTGTTTGAGGCCTACCTGGATCTGGAGCCGCTTCTCAGTGGACGGCAGGGAACACCTCAGGCCCGTGCTGCTGCATGGGGGGGGAGGTGGCACATGCAGTGAACCTGCATGGCAGCCACCAGCTTTCCATGCAGGAGTGCAAGAAGAAGATGGGCACAGACAGGAGGAGGATAAAGGAGAAGGTGGCTGCCATCAGGGCAGCACGAGCTGAGACAGGTGAGGGACAGCTGGGAGGTGGTGCACCTCACCCCACAGGAGGAGAGGGTTGCTGGAAGCATGCAGCATTGTGCCATTGAGGGTGTTCTGGGTGGTGGCTTCCAGATGGGTGGTAGCCCATCACTGCATGGTAGGTCATGGTCTGTCTATGGGGGGCAGGGTAGGCCACATGCAGTAATGCGACTTTGTTTTCCCTTACAGATCCTGAGCATCTGCATGGTTCAGTGGTGGTGGGCCTGTCCACTGAGGACAGTCAGATGGAGATGGAGGAGGGCCCATCCACCTCCACAGGTATATGTGGCTCAGTGCGACAGTGGGCCCGCCTGGCTGTCCTCACTGATGTTGTTGGAACAGGTGCGGAGGAGGCCCTGCCCGTGTCCCAGCATGCCAGTGTCAATGGATGCCAGCATGCTGTGACTCAGGCTGGTGCTGGGTCCATTACCAATGATGAGGTTGCTAACAGCATGGGCAGTGACGCGTGTGTACCATGGGATGGCCACACAGCAGGTAACATCGCGGCCATGGCTGTGGGTGGTGCTGCCATGGAGGCCTGCATGTCATCACAGTCCCAGCCTGTGCCTGTCAGCACCAGTGAGGCAGCACTGGTGTGTGTACAGGACAGTGGACTGTTGTATACTGCAGCAGCACCAATGAGCCCTGGGGAGTGGCAGCCAGAGGGGCAGCATCAGCAGTTGGCCAATGTGCTTGGGGATACAGGGTCAAGAGGCGGCATCTGTGCACCACCTGTGGACGTGCCCAGACCTGGTCCTGGTGTGCAGCGCCCACCCTCAAGGGGTGCTGAGCATCAGGACCATGCACACCCTGAGGGACAGGATGCTGAGGAGGCAGATGACCTCTTGGACGAGTACACCCGCCTACTGCAAGCATCAGTCCACCAGCAGATGCAGCTTGCGACGTTGGTGGATGCACTGTATGCTGCTCTGGAGCGGGCAGAGGAGTGTCGCAGCAGAGACACCGCTCTGATCCTGGCAGGGATGGACCGGTTGCGGGAGGATGTGACCGCTGCCATTGACAGGCAGACACAGGCATTCACTGCTGTCATGGCCACAATGGGCACACAGTCATGTGCCCATGCATCGCAGACACCACGCAGTGCACTGTCCACCCCCCATTACCGGCGTCGTGTGACACCCTCCCTTTTGACACTGGGTTCAGCTGTGGGCATCCCGAGCATACCTGGCGCAGGCATGTTTGGTGTGCTGCAGACCCCTGTGTGAGCACTGTCGCGTTCATGCAGTGGAACCCCTGAGGGACCAATGGTGCCACCCCATGAGGCCAGTGGTTGGCCTGTCAGTGCTGGCGGGTCTTGGTGGGGCCGCCCTCGCATCCGTGGCAGCCGGGGCACTGTGTTGCGTGACTGATCTGTCTCCCAATGTGGCTACTGTCTGGTGCTGCCCTGTGTGCATTGTGTCTTTCAGTGGGCATTGCACGGGTGGGTACCCGGGCCCTGCATGCGAACACACAGTCCATCTGCACACCCTCCCGGCTGCTGTCCACAGTTGCATGTGCATGATGATGCCTGCATTTCACTGTACACCAATGTGCAATGGTGCTCAGCATCTGACACATGCAAATGGACAGGCAGTGGGCGTGGTGGTCTGTGGACATGTGTGGCTAGGGGTGGCACTCTGGGTCAGTGTGCCTCCTACTCTTTGTGCATGTCTGGTGCATTGTGTGTGTGTGTGTGTGTGTGTGTGTGTCCATCTGCATGGCATATTAGACCTCACCCATCCCTGGCTGTGTGTGTGGTTCCATGCCCGGCCACTTCCCTTGATGGAATGCACCCCTGGTGTGTGTCCATGCGTGTTTATGGGTTGTGCCTTTAGCCACTGTTAGTTGCACATGGCCCCATGACTTACCTGGGTTGGCTGAAGTGCACCTCTGTGATGGGATCCTGGTGCAGCTGTGCCAGCCGGAGCAGTCTGGGGTCCTGTCACCCAAGGGGGGGGCTGCCCATCACCATTGTCACTGGCGAAATCATCGTCCCCATCGCTGTCCCCCTCTTTGACCTGTATGGCTATCCCACATTCATTGGCCATGTTGTGCAGGATGCAACAGGCCAGGAATAGCCCTCAGGCATTTGAGGGGCTGTACTGTAGGGCACCACCGGAGGTGTCCAGGCAACAGAAATGTGCGTTCAGCAAACCGAACACCTGCTCGATGACATTACGTGTGGTGGTGTGTGCCTCATTGTAGCATTGCTGCGATGGGGTCACCGGCGGCCAGTAGGGTGTGAGCAGCCAGGGACAGAGTGGTATCCACTGTCACCTGTGGGTAGAGGGTGGAGGTTAGTTTGGTGATCAGCATTGCCCTGCCCCGGGCCATGTAGGCCACCACCCATGTCACCTCTGACCATGCCCCCCCAGGCCCTATGATTGTCCATGTGGTTTGCATACTCACCCACTAGGTGGCCAGTGGGGATATCCCAGTCTTGAATTTGTGGCACAGTGCCAACTGGTGCCAGATGAAGGCATCATGTGCTTCCCCGGGGTTCGTGGCACTGACATTGATTATGCACCCCCTGGCATCGCACACCACCTGGCACCTGCTGCCCACCTTCTCTCCCCCCTCATTATGGCCTCTATCTGGAAGGTGGCACTGACCATGTCCCTGACTTGTGTTCACCCCCCCTGGCAGCTGTTTCTGTATTTCCCCCGCTGTCCCGCCTGCTACTTCCCCTGCACTGGGAAAACCTGCCTGTGCTGGCCTCACTGCTGTGTGTACTTCCCCCTTCTGCACTGTCTCTCCATACCTTCCCCTGTGCCTGTTGCTTCCAGGTGCCCTTTGCTGCCTGGCCCTGTGTTTCCCTGCTGCCCAGTTTTCCCTGCCATCTTTGGCTCTCATGTGGCTTCCCTGTAGCATTCTTGTGCCTCTCCCTTGCTCCCTTTTATTTTGGCTCATTTCCACTATGGCACAATTTCTGCTTGCTCCCCTATTGTGCATGGTGCATTTTGTTGAATATCGCACCGCGGCATTTATGCATGGTTCCTCCCCCTTCAGTTGCGCATGCATTCATTATCATTGCGCTGTTGCTCAGCATGATTTGGGGGGTGCAACTGCCTCCTGCTGAATATCACAGAATGGCGCATTTTCGGACTTGCGCAGGTGCAACCCTATTGCGCATGGCTCAACTCTCTTTGAATATCTGGGCCTCAGTAGACTGACTCTGACAATACAAAATCAGATCATCTGCGTATAACAAACATTTACACCCCTGAAATATGGAAGGGACCTGGTTAATAAAAAAAGTAAATAATAAGGGGCCCAAAATGGACCCTTGCAGAACTCCACACACAGTAGAACATGCATCGGAGGAAACAGATCAAATAGAAACATATTGGAATCGATCCTGCAAAAAATCCCCCAATGAAACAACAGCTGAATTGGACAATCCCAAATCCAATAACTTCTGACAAAGTAAAGAATGACCAATCAAATCAAATGCCTTGGACAGATCCACAAACACCACTCCAGTCAACAGACCACCACTGCAGCCCTGAAGAACAGTGTCCGTGAACCTGACCAGGGCTGTACCAGCACTTCACCGACCCCGGCGAAACCCATGCTGCTCATCACATAGGACTCCGCCAACCTCCAAAAATAAATTCAGCTGATTAGTCAACAGTTTTTCAAAAATGTTGCTCAAAGGATTTAATATTGAAATAGGCGGTAATCCTCAGGACCAGCCACATGAGCTCTTTTAGGAACAGGCACAACGTGTGCCTGCCTCCAAGAAAAGAAATCCATTACTAGAAATACATAAATTAAATGACAAAGAACCTCTGTGCGCAAACACTGAGGCAAGGTTACCCAAAGGGCATTGGCTGGAAGCCAAGTTTCAAGAAAATACAACACACATGCCCACACAACTAGCATCATGGGCTGCACATATCATGGATGTTATGTTGGTCCACCAGCAGACTGATGGTGTTGGTGTGCGGTGCCACGCACCCCTGCAACCGTGTGAGGCCTTCGGCACCATGCAATTCTGCTTAAAGTTGGACCAGCATAACATTCTGTGGTGATTTGCATATGCAGCCCATGATGCTTTGCATTGTGTGGGCATAAATTAAATATCTTACAAAGAGGATCCACTATGTAGGGAGCAATAAGCTTAACAAATCTAGCATCAAACCCCATCCCACAATCACCAAAGGTGTCGGGTAAAGAATTCAACAATTTTAACACTTCAAAAGAAGTTACCCAGCAGAACAAAAACCTAGAAGTACTACTATTACCAAACTGTGTAGCAAGGCCACCAGGAGAACTCTTGGTTATATCAAAATTCTGCTTCATATCAAGAAAACCAAAATTAAACCAGAAACATCTGAAAACACTGTTTCAAAATATTTGCCATTTCAAATGGTTGTGTAACAGTTTGCTGAAGATGCTGAAGTCCAGTAATGGATGATCTAGATCAGGAAACAATAAATGGTTCACAGTGTTCAAAACTTTCTAGGACCATCACGAAGCATCCACTCAATCTAGACCTAAAAAAATCCAACCTTACATCATGTTTTACCTTACTACATGGTAAATTCCTAGCTGCCCTATAAGCCAATAGGTCATCAAGAGGAAGAAGATTGTTTATAAATAAACCAAACACATTTCTTTTGTTTGATATACTGTTTTTAGATCAGTGGTAAACCAGAATATAATACACCCCAAATACAATTTGACCATAATGGAAATACTTTGTTTTGAACAGACAAAGTTGCTGACAAAAAAAATCAAGAGCACAATCTGGGTCAGGTATGGAATCCATAAAGAACCAATCCAAACTCAGTAACTCATGTAACAAAACATCAGGATGATATTTTCTAAAATTACAAGTTCGACAAACCCCAGGCAGAATCTTATTACCTACAATTCAAAACATAAAAAGTAACCTGATGGTCACTAACAGAATCCCTAATACTCCAGCACAAGAAACAATATTCAAATTATTTGTAACAACCCAATCAAGAGGTATGATTCATAGAATCAACATTCAACCTAGTTGAACAACCAAAAATTGGGACAGATTATAAGATCCCAACAAACATTCTATAGCCCTGTCAGCTTTTAAGCAATTCAAATTAATATCACCCATCATAATAAAATCATGCTTATCAAAAAGAGGTAACTTTAACAAAAATTCTTGTAACCCAGACAAACCAGCTTTGGGTGGATTGTACAATACTCCACTAATATATGTTTAGCCCACCCAACACCATATCCAGTAACAGCCAATCACTGGATACATCAAAAAAACACTGGATAATTGAATAGACACCTCCAAAATGATCAAGATAATAAACAACCCACCCCACCCCAATTTTACCACCATTTTGATCAGCTCTTGATGCGATAAAGTAATAAACATGATCCATCTAAAATAGAAGGCTTTAACCAAGATTCTGTAACCACCACCAAATCAGGTTGATATTGTGACATAAGAAATTCAACATTAGGCAATTTAGGCAGTAAACTCCTTATTCATATTTAATAATTTAAGTCCATGCAAATGAAACCAGTCTGGCCCTAAATGACCCCAGAGAGCCCGACAAACTCACATGAGGTCCAGGATTACATTCTATATCACCAGATAACATTAATATTAAACCATCAAATAAGCGAGTTTACATATACACATACTAATCAGTATCCTCTTATTTCTAAGGAGACAGTAGTATTTACTGATGACCAATTACCCAAACTGATCTTTTCTTATATGATAAACTAATTGCATTCATGTCTTGTTTCCCCCTAATCAGCATATTAGACATTGTAAAATCATTAACACTACCTCTTCACAATCACATTTTTCACTGTTACATAATACAAAAAGATCACTACATAAAAAACACATACCAATAACAAACACCATGTACATAATACAACAATCTTAACAATACTATCAGCTGCCATAACAAATCCACACAATATCCAAATAAACTACACCAATTCAACACCTATCCTAGCCACATCCACAACCCACTTAGATGCCTAGTAACCTGCACTGGTCCTACCGGTCTGACTCCAGTCAGGCCCCAGAAGATGGCACACTTTTCCATGTACTACTCCACTGCTGCTGAAATGCTGCTGCTTCCAGAGAAGCTGTGCTTTTTAACTGCAGTAACCCTACCTACCCCTGATGCTGTCACCTACGGGAGTCGGACAGAGGCACTCACACAGCTGATACCACTATCAGCAAATTAGGGCAGTAACCATAGCAACGGACACTGAATGGGAGCAACACAATAGCAGCACATGAATTAAAACTCAGTACATCAGCCACAGTTAGTAACCAAGAACCTTACAGCAGAACGTCCAGTAAAATAGGCTCTTTCAGACAAATATCACACTTTAAAAAGTCACAGCAGCAGTACTAAATAACCAACAGTAGTAGAAATCATTTGCCTCACAGCAGAGTGTCCAGTTTAAAGCTTGCAGCTCCCCTTCTGCACACTTCACAGTCCAAACTGAAGTTACCCCCAGTTAATCACAGGGCTATTTCAGCAAGGAAAGGAGTCAGACCAAACAGAGCCTGCCACACTCCAGTCAGACTCCAGAAGATGGTACACCTTTCTCTGCACTTCTCCACTTGGATTACTACACAGATTCTTCCCCCTGCCTATCTAGAGGAGTCAGGTTAGCTATTGCAAACAGTATGCTCCTCCCAGTCCTTCTCTATGGTGCCCTCCATTCTGCAACCCCCCTCTGTGCCACAGAGCAAAATAATTTCAATTGCCTGTATCACAAGAGAGGACACTTTGCAGCTGGGGCACCCCTTAGGGGCCTCCATTGTGATGTGCTCATTGCCTTAGGATGGCCTACGCTAGGTTTCCTGTCATGATATGCCCATTGTATTTCCTGTTTGTACAATGTTTCGTTGTTTGTAACTCTCAGATCATGCCTGAAAATAGACAATATTCTTATCTAGTGCACTTACCTGGTAAACAAAAATTAAATAAATAAATACGGAGTTTCCAGTGCTCTGCTTAGTCAAACGTTTTTACTCTCCCAGCCTTCAGGGTGTTCTCCAGCCCAGAGCCATCAAGGATGCCTCTGCTCCACATCCAGTCCACTAATGGAAATCCCAAGGGCAATCTCAGATGTAGGCAGGTGTCCTTTCTGCTTCACTTCCCCAACTCTGTTGAATAATCTCCCGAGTAATATGAGAAACTGTTCTCCTTAAACATATTTTAAAAACAAGTGTAAGGCTTACTGCTCAGCAACCAGTCAGTGTAGGTGTAACTGCTGAGGTCCAATTTATCTAGCCCTTTCCTTAGAGTCCGTGGGTGCCTACTGTTGTCCTTGGCAGAACTTGATGAACTCCTACTGGCACACTGTACTACTTTCTGCATAATGTATAATATTTGTCCCTACCTCATCGTATTTAAATATGTTACTGGGACTGAAATATACTTTGGATTAGTACAATCTTTCTTTTATCTACCTATGTATTGTGTATGTAATGTGCAATCTGTCTCTACTAAGTATGTATATCAAATAGGAGCTACTGTACTATGTAAACAGTTCATTTTGCACATTGCTCCCCAGTGGCATGCAGTGCATGTAACTCATTTCTGGGTTTACTTGTGCAATCTCATGCCTATATGTATAATTCCACCTGTGTTTATGTCCATTATTGCCTACCATTTGCAATCTTATATGCAACTAAATCTGGGTTGCCCCTGAAAAAGGGATATACTTTCTCAGTAGGCCTACCTCATTATCAAAATGTAAATAAATAAATACATAAATCAATAAATAAATAAATTATGGATGCTGATTGGCTAAGTTCCATTTTAGAAAATCCTTTCTCCTCAGGCATCTTGTACTCTATCCCATAGTACTTTGCCTCTGGCAGGGGAACTACATACATTCACTTGCCTTGATGTTACAAAAGTATTGAAAGTGGCCCTTTTGTGTTGTTTGTCTTGGATTTCCATAGTGAATGCTAAATTGTAAAAATTTAATGGTAAGAAATTTAACAAATCACTGGCACACCTGTGCAGTAGTAGCGCTACTGCCTGTGGCACTGATGATGTGTGTTCAGAAGTTTGCATGATGCGTCAGAGGGTCAGACAGGGGGCGGTTAGATGAGCATACCATGGACAGCTGTCCTCTTCCCCTCTTCGGGGGGGGGAGGAGATTGCAGTTTCCCAGCATACTAGTGATACCCAGTGGAAGCTGGGTATCCAGTAGCCTGGACCACCTGACACAGTGGAGCCATCAGTGGACATTTGTGACATCATTGCATGGCTGCGGCTCCTGTGGAAACCAAAGCACAAAAAACCTCTGGGCACTGAGCACCATCAAGCCCCTGGACTGCCTCCTGAATGACGCCCTAGGCACAAGCCTCGTCTTGGGCCTCTGGTAGATTCTGGTCTCCCCCACCTGGGGATTCCTGACATAGGGGTCAAGCTACGGGCCACCCAGACTGGGCTGCTGGGAGGGATGCTGAGAGGTTGAGTACAGGCACTAAAGAGGGTGGTACTTCCTCAGCCCACCATTCTGATAGCCAAAAGAAAGTTGTCCCCCAATTTTAATGAAACTATAAATCTGATATGAAAAACAGACACTGTCACACACATCAGTTTACCCCTAAATTAGTAATTTGTTTAGTATTTTGTTCTTACAAATTGGCTAATGAAAAATACTATCATAGCCTTTTGAAGTATTCAGGATAAATGTGAAATGTTTCAAAGGTTTATCAATAAACTGTCTATAAAAACCTTTAACATAGCTTCCCCCTTGAACTCCCACCACCTGCTACTGTCCAATTGCATGGCAACAACATACTTCAGGATGTGTTTCCCTTCTCTTGTCTGCATTTAAAATCATACAGTCTATGTTTCTAATGCTTTCACATCCATAAGCTGTGACATCTGGCACAAATGATTGTTCCCTGACACTCCCCCTGTATACCAGACTGGTGGCATTCTATGGATTTCCATTCATGCTTTCCTTTGTAAAAGAAAGGATAGAAATGAGAAAGGAAAAGTATGGCAGTTGCTATGGTTACTGCCCTACTGGGATTTGGTTAGAGCACTGGAACGACATACCAGAGATCTGAGGTTCAAATCCCAGTAGGCCACACTTTTTCTTTCTAATTTCCATCCTTGATTTAAAAAATATATACCTTGCAGGGGTTAAACTGCACTGAGAGAAGTGGTATTTCTAAATTGGTTCCTAGTTGCATGATTGCGCAACACTAGGGAAAGGAATGGCGTGGTTGTAAAAAGGAAGTTCCTCAGACACTTTAACCAGTGGGCCTGTAGCTTAATGGTTAGAGCGCTGGAATGGCATACCAGAGATCTGAGGTTCAAATCCCAATAGGCCACACTTTTCTGTTCTCATTTCCATCCTTGATTTAAAAATATATACCTTGCAGGGGTTAAACTGCAACGAGAAGTGGTATTTCTAACTTTGTAAAAGAAGGCACATTTCTCACACAAAGTCTTTAATTCACATAACACTTCCCTAAAGCAGCTTTTGCTATGTACTCTATATCTGCATACACACTGACCTACAATTCTTTTTACACCGTGACACTTCTATACTGTTCTTAACAGCCCAGATTACAACACCCATTACAAACAAACTCTGGTCAGAGCTATAATGGCTGCCAATGCATTAATGTGATGACATATTTATTTATTTCAAAGGTTTATGAGGAAAGACATACTGAGCTAGTAACAGCTTATTTTCAGATGTGTCCTGGGGGAAGGGGAAACAGGAAAAGATACTAGATACAAATTGTGAAGCACACATTAAGCATAGGGCTTAATGTTAAGCTGCCGCCCCTTTGAAAGCACTTAGAACCTGCATGTATCTATTTGTTGCACTGCCTGGCAGTGCCATGTATGCCTGTCAGTCAGAGAATCATCCAGTCTGGGGCTTGTCCACATGAAGAGAACATCTACAGCACTGAATAAACCTGCGTTATCATATTTGATGCATCCGTCTAGTTTATTCACACGGTCCAGATGGGGTCCTAACCAACAGCAACCAAAGGGTCTGACAGACCACAGAGAATGTAAGGGGTCCTTTAGTGGCGGACTGAATAGCCAAAATGCCACACATAGTGGAGAATGTGGTTCTTCTTCTGTCCATACCACATCTTGCTTGCCTGCGTCGCTGGGAACCCCAAAGTCATCACCACACTATGTCTGAACTGTCTGAAATAAGCATTAAGCACCGAGAAAGGAGGCTTCTACTAGGGAATTAATGCATGGTTGGGGGGGTTGTGGCCCAAAGCCAGAGGCCGAGTGCCTACAACCACCCAACCATGCATTAAATCCCTAGTAGAAACCTCCTTTCAAGGGGCTTAATGCTCTTGTAACTTGGACAAACTTGGATGCCAATTAATATTTCTTTAATAGTAACATTTATTTAAACATTTACGTACTTCAATATATGTATAACAACACATTTCTCCTGTTTTTCAAACCATATTTATTGATATGGTGGTTTCCATTTTATGAACCTCTGCTGTAATGAGTAAACACAAGTAAGATGCTCAAAACATTATGACATTGTGAAGTGCTGTAATCACTTCTGCATGTCTGTAAATTGTTTTAATAACATTTTCACATTTTAAAAGACACTGTAGCCCACTTTTGCTAAACATGTATAAGCTCATTTGCATATTTCCAGAACCGGACATTTCCCCAAACCAGCATCTACTTACATTGTCACCACCACTGCTTAACTGTCGTGCTCTAAATGCTCACTACATATCACGGAGTAACAAATAATCTTTTTGTGTGCAGCTGTCCGTTACTGCAGATTTCAGCTGAGATCGTTAATCTAGATTACTACGACAATGCAGCAAAGCACTATGGGATTTGAGAACTTCTTAACATCTTTATTTACATATTAGCAATGGAATAACTAACAGGGAAGTGTGACATCATCAGCGATGGATAGTTCTTACACCACCTTGTCCTTCTGTGCAGTACTGGGCATTCAGTCATGCATACACAAGCAGGATTAGGGACAATTTATACAAATGTAGGGAACTGATGATTTAAAATTAGACAGTACCTTCTGATGTTTCCTCTGATATGTGCTAGCCATGTGGGTCATCCGTGTCTAGGAGTCATAATGTGTGCTGCAGCAGTAAGACACAGTGCACTATCCCTATCTGTAAATGTCAGTCGGTGGAGCACAGTCGCCAATTGTTGCCTGCCATGACTCCTACACATGGATGACATGCACAGCAAGGGCATACACCAGGAAACATCACAAGGTACTTTTTATTTTTCAATCTTTTCTTTCTTGCATTTCTATTAAATTTCCCAATCCTGCTTGTCTACTGTAGAGTGTATCGCATAACACTGCACATCGATTAGTCATTCTATTAAATTTCCCCAATCCTGCTTGTCTACTGTAGACTGTATCGCGATGACTTAACACTGCACATCGATTAGTCATGGGCAACCTGGAAGGGTGGGTGGGAAACCAACTTACAGCTTCAAATCACTGTTGCTGCTGCATTGCTGTGTAGCGCCACCTACTTTCGTTTGGATGTGTGTGGTACTACAGCATCGGACATTACTTGAGAATTAATACCCGCTGCCAATCGCTCACATGATAACAGGTGCCCAATCAGAACAGTTCATTTGCACTCTTATTAATCCCCATGTTACAATAATAACTACAGCCGGGCTGCACCGGCGAAAGTGAACTGTATCCTGTTTTGTACAGCAGCCTGCAGCCCTGTACTGTAATCAGAAAGTCAAAAGTTAAAGTTTTCTACACTGCTGGCCAACAGCACAATGATAGAAATATTAAAAATTTAAATTCTTCAAGCGCTATGCCCCATGGAGCTGTAAACTTGCAACCCCCCCTCCAAAAAAATGCAGCATCCACCATGTGGTAGCAGGCCTGCTATCTAACGCTGTTCGCTTCTGTAAAGCCAGCTCTCCATACAGCTACCCTGTCACAGTGGGGATCCTAACTATGAGACTGCTAATGCAAAAAAAAAATCTACAAATTAAAACTGTTGTTGCATCTCAATGGTGGCCCCAGCAAACTGCTCCCCATCTCAAGTTCAGTGCAAATTGCCACTCGACTATGCTCACAACAGCTCCAATAAGTAAATATATACAGGACTGCGCCTGCAAAATGGAGTGATCTGCTCCACACTTGGCACTCCTGCCTCTCACCCCAAGTAAGCTGGTCAGCTTACCTGCCACAGGGAGCCACCAACTGCGTTCACCCACCAGGCAGCACCCTACAGGCCTTGGCCAATTCTGAACAGGCTCCCCAGCTCTTCTGTGGTCAAACCACAGCTCAGTTAGCTGCGCCACAAGAAAAGAACAACAAAAAGGATCAACTGGCTTGGCCACAGTATTGAAAATAAATCTATAAAATATAGAACTGCCTAGGAGCGATCTGCTACCCGACTGACCGCTGCAGTCTCCTCTTGTCCCTGCAGCCACATGAAGCCCTGCTCCCTCTGCTCACTCCTGCAAGTCTCTCCAGCAAATTCAGTCCTCCCAATCTGCCACTGCAGCCATACGGAATCTCTGTGATCCCTCTCCCACTTGGCCATGCTTCAGACACGCCATATAAATAAATAACAGGGACCAAGAAAGGAAAAAACACTGCAGGAGCCCTTGGAAGGCATCATTGCACTGGGGACAATATATAACTACAAGGGACAGTCCTGTTGGGCATACATACATGGGGGCAGCTACAAGAGAAATAAATAAAGAGGGGAAAAAAAACATAGCGACTGCAGGGGCCCGTGGAACAACTTCATAAATGGGGCCAAGAGAAAGATAATGAAAATACAGAGCCACAGGAGCCCAGCTGGGTACACCAAAAAGCCATACAGCAAATGAAATAAATGGGACTGAAAAACACAATAAACAAAGGTACATAGCACAACATGGGGCAGTGCAAATTAATAAACAGGGGCAAGGAAGAAAAGGTAAACAAAATTAAAAGCACAACACCGTAACAAAAAGTGCAATCGATACAAAAAACTTCCCTGGCCCTGCAACTCACTGAAAAATGGACCTCCTGCCATTTTCAGTGGGGAAGAAGGACAGCAGGGCAGCAATCGCCAATTAGGACAGTGTTGCAGCAAGCCAGGTAGCCTTGTGGCAAGGATCCTCCATCTTGTGCAGAACAAAACAGCAAGACAGGAAGTAAATCCTTGACCCCTCTGCTGGTGGCCATCTTGCAACAGTCAGGCAGGTAAAATCACACAGGAACTGTATTTCAAAGTTCAGTGGCCATCTTGTGAAGGGCACAAATTAACCTCACTCCATTGAAATCAATGGCAATCCTATTGAAATGAATGGACACAACAACAAATAACTGATTTTTGCAACAAAATCTTTATTTAAATAACAAACAACACAGAATTGAGTGGGGATTCTTTATTAACACGTAATTTGATATACTTTGCTACAAAAAGTTGTACTTTTGTCTATAAAATAATTTTTGCCCTGCATTTCGTCCACGACACGATGTCCTCTCTCCTGCATGATGGCAATTCCTTCTCACCCGTACGACCTTCACTCGGTGAACTAAAGCTCATCTCCAACCACAGTGTGCAACAATGCACAGTTATGGGTGCTGGAGCATCTGGAGTTCTACCATCACCCACTTCAAGGGTATGGGGCTACAAAATCAAAACAGTCCTCCTTGATATCCAGTCATCCATCTCAGCTCAAGGAGCACCAGCTATGCAACCTATTCAAGATGATCTGGCATACATTAAAGCTATTTCACCTCAGTCCACAGTCCATATCAGCCTACAACCAGTACCCTTCTCAGCCTTGCCTCATGAAGATGCTGTTGACTGGCTGGAACAATTCAAGCATGGATTTCTTTCAATGGTTGGACTGATCCTCTTGCATCTCAATGCCTTGCACTTGCTTCTGAGAAGGACTGCCATTTCCTGGTTCAACACACTTCGAGACCAAGTCAAAGAAATACTGCCACACAGAATACAACCTTCAAAGCCCATTTTCTCCAAGCACACCCACCCTGGTTATTGGAGCAACAGCTGTAGGAATGTACAATGCAACCTACTGAATTTCTTGAAGCTTTCATAGTGGACATTGAGAGAAAGATCAAGTAACAGCCTTTGTCCAGGGACTGCTTCCTCAATTTTGTACCTATGTCATACAGCAAAAGCCAAACACCTGGACAGACACAATCCAAGCTGCAGGCTAGCCCAATAATTCATTTCAATGATTCAGTCTACCAGTGCTCCGGTGTCCCAAACCTCACAACTGGCTGCACTCACCACATGTGTCCAACAGCAACAAGCAATGATTGAAAAGCTTATCTCAACTGTCAATACCTTACACCTCAACTCAACTGCCTCTTCTGCAAATTCTGTCAACACTATGCAACCACTTCAACAGTGACCTGATCCATCTCCGCCTTCCGAGGAGCCTATAACCTGCTAGTGGTGTGGATTGAGAGGACACACTGCCGCTGTCTGCCAAAACTTAAAGTATTGCAACAGGACTCAAGAGAACCAAGGACGCCCACCACAGCATAAACAATAGGATAACCCAATGATTCTCAGAATTAGGGAAACTAGTGCTGCCCAACAGATTAGGGTTTTTTTGTTGGGCAGGGGAACACAGCAACTGACCGCACCTCTGACTCTCACAATTCAAACAAAATGCATCCTCCAATTGCAAACTCAGGCACACTCTCACTTTCAGGGGCAAAGGTACCTGTTATCTGATCACCTCTCCTAACAATATTCTGAACAACCAAGCTATTCATCACATACCTAATGTCTCTCCAACCGACATAAAGTACATTATCATAGCAAGCATAGCTACAGTACCTATCACAGGCGTGGTCCATCTCAAGCTCCACTTTGGCTCATGGGCAAGCTGCTGTCAAGTGTTACACAGTGCCGATCTTCAACTTGCAATAATTCTTGGCCTGGACTTCCTCAAAGCTCACAAAGCCATCCTAGACTTTGCCTCAAACAAACTGTCACTAGATCCTCAGAGGCAACTCACAGCAACAGACTCAGTCACTGTACCTCCTCAGTCAGAAATGGTTTTGATTGCCAAGATTCGAGGTGAACCACTTTCACAAGGTGTTGTTGGCATCATCACGGGATCCTCCACACTGCATTCATCAGGCCTCCTTCCAGGAAATACCTTACTGGCAGTGCATTATGGGCATGATCTTCCAAAAATGCTGCAACTTCACAGATGAGCCAGTGGTTATTTCAAAGGGTGCCAACATCATAAAGTTTGTCTGCTTGTTTTCAGAGGACCAGCTCCATCTCATGCAAGAACCTCAGCCTGGTTCCACCTACTCTACTCCTATCAGTACTATCATGACCATTCCAACTTCAACAGAGTTACCCCTCAGTCAGCGACTATCCTCTTCCAAACTTCCAGCATCTCCAACTGAAAAGCAACAACTTCTGAAATTCCTGGAGAAGTACCCAGATGTCTTTGTAGGTCCAAATAACAAGCTCGGATGCTGAGATATCTTGCAACACATCATCAAAGTGCAGCCCAACCAGAAACCAATCCATCAGCAAGCCTTCAAAGTGAGACACAAACAGAAACAAGCCCTCAAGGACATAATCAAGACATGCTTGAACAAGACATTGTTGAACAATCTACAAGTTCCTGGGGTGCACCTTGCCTGCTGGTGGTTAAGAAGGACAAAGGGTATCACTTTGTGGTAGACTACAGAAAACTCAGTGCCTACACAGTGCAGGATGCTTATCATTTGCCTACAACAGAAGATGCTTTAGAGAGTCTTGGTGTGGCCAGTCCTGCTTACTTCACCACTCTAGACCTTCAGAGTGGGTTCTATCAAGTTTTCATTGATCCAACTTCCCATCCATACACAGCATGATGCTTCCACTTGGGAGATTATCAGTTCAAATGTCTGCCTATGGGTCTTTGGAACAGTCCAGCCACACTTTAACGTGTTATGGATGCAGTACTATGTGGGTTGTCTTGGAAATCTTGCCTAGTCTACCTGGATGATGTGACTGTCTTCAGCAGAACATTGCCAGAGCACCTCAACATCTCAAAGAAGTGTTCGAATTTCAGAAAAACAATCTCAAGCTTCATCCAGAAAAGTGTTGCTTTGCACAGCATTAAATTCATTACCTGGGACATGTTGTTAGTTCTGAAGGAATCTCTTAAGATCCAGACAAGCTCTCAGCAGTCAAGGACTATCCAGAGCCTAACAATCTCAATGACCTTCGAGTTTTCCTGGGCTTGTCTGGCTACTACCAAAAGTTCATTTATAACCACGCCAAGATTGCAGGTCCACTGTATTCCCTCACCAAAAGGGATGTGACTATACATGGACTTCGAATGCAAAGAGGCCTTTGTAACCTTAAAAGAAAACCTAATCTCTTCACCAGTATTGACCTGCAAGGTCCGACCAACCCTTCAAACTCTACTCAGATGCTAGCTCCTTTGCAGTGGGCGCTGTGCTCTGTCAGACTCAAGATGGAACAGAATGAGTCATCTCCTATCTTGAGGCTCTCTTTCCTCAGCTGAGCAGAACTATTGCATCACAGAAAAAGAGCGTGTAGCCGTGGTATTTAATGTAAAGAAATTTGACTGCTACCTTTGCCACTCCTCCTTTACAGCTATCGTTGATCCTCTGCCCTCAGATGGTTATTCAAAATGAAGGAACCAGTAGGCAAGTTCACCCAATGGATTGCCACGCTGCAGTCCTACAACTTTGAAATTCAGTACATACCAGGTTGTTACTTGAATGCTGATGGTGTAAGCCGGAGATTATATCCTTCTGCATCCTCCTCAACAGATGAAGAATTCTGCTTAAAAGCTTGTCCCTTCCATGCCACCGATGTGCTTCCTGTGGACACTCCTACAGCACCTCAAGTTGCCTTGCTGCTACCAACCACCTCTACAGAGAGACACACAAATCCTCAGTTATTGCAAGCAGCCGAAGAGCTTCTCATCTCCTCTACATCCAATCTGTCCCTGGCAACTGTTAAAATGCAACAAAGAACTGACACTCAATTTACAGACATATTCACCTACTTAGAGTCTGGAACCTTACTACAACAAAAGAAACATCAAGATGTACTTTCCTTGCTTCGCAGTACTTCCTCAATGATGCTGTCTTTCATTTGGACCAAGGAAGGCAAGGGTCATCGTGATGGATAGAACTCACGTACAGCTAGTTGTGCCAGCCTCTCTAATCCCACGTTCTTCTCTCCACTCATGCTCTCCACTTTCTGGAGGTCATATGGAAATACACAGAGCTCTCAAAAGACAAGGCTTCACTTCTTCTGGCCTCACTTGAACAGGGGCATTGTCAATCTGTAAAATTCCACCAGCCTTGCTGCCAAAGAAAGTATCCTGCCAAACCAACAAAGGCACACATCATTCCAATGCCTGTAGCCACTGAACCCTTCCAAAAGTTAGCACTGACATTCTTGGGCCCTTACCAACATGCTCTGACTCTGGCAACAAGTGCATCCTTGCTTTTGTGGACTACCTAACAAAGTATTTGGAACTCCCCCCTAAAAGATATTAAAGCAACCACTGTGGCAAGTGCCTTTCTCAACACAGTCATTTGTTGTCACATTACCCCATTGTACCTACATTCAGACAGAGGCACTACGGTTCAACCATTATCTGAGAAACTTGCAAACTTCTCTACATAAAAAGACACAACCACAAGCTACCCTCTACAATGCAATGGACAGAGTGAATGAATGATGTCTACCATTCTCAGCACACTTTCCAAGTACCTGGATGAGATTCATGACACCTGGGACCATTTTGTTCCCTTTGTGCAGTTGCCTACAATACCAGCCCTTGTGTTGACGGCACAGAATACACGCCATTCTTCTTAGTCCATGGAACTCCACTGGACAGGGATCTCTCTCACTGCAAGTTCTCAAGTAAGCTTCTTCTTTTATTATTCCAATGCTAGAACAGCTTGAGCTTGCCAGATGTGTTGCAATCACTATGTTGGGCCAGATAAAGGAGCCACTGTTTATCAAGTTGCAAGAGCCTTCACTCTCTGTTGGGGACACTGTTTATTTGTACTGACCTGCTCTTGTTCTGGCTTCACCTCTGACTGGTCCTTCTATATCGCAGAAAAGCTTCCTTCTGTCCACATTCATCTAGCGCAAGTCAGATGGAAAGCTAGTACACAACAAAGTCCATATAAATTGACTGAAGTATGGGTACCTGAGTAACAACCTTTTAGATGACCCCAGTCTACCCAGAAATGAAGCTGCCCTTGAGCCTGCCATCCTCTCGGAAGCAGAGATCCCTCACGACAACTTGCAGCTAGTTCCTACAGATCTTTCCACTCCTGACACTCTCCAGCTGGATTCCATTTTGCCAGATGATTTGCCTGGGGCTTCCTCTTCTTCTTAACCTTCTTCTTTTTCTCTGGACTCTCTTCTACACACAACAGTGTACCAGATTGAGAAGGTCTTAAGGAAGAAGTTCACAAATGGATCCTGGACATACAGAGTCAAGTGGTGCAGATTTGATAGTGGGCAGAACTCCTGGGTCACTTTTAATGACCTGACCCCATCCTGTCAGGAACTAGTGCAATCAACTCATGCCTCCATTCCCACTGACTGGAAAAGTCGATGGAGGTCTTGAACTTTGTTACTGGACTCAGTGAAATGATTTTGGGACTAAATCATTTTCTGGTTTAACTGTTTGCTGTAAATATCATTAGTACCTCTCTCCTTGCACCTGTTGCTATGGTACTATTTACCTACATTAACATTCCCCTTAGGAATGTCAGTAGATAGTGCCATGTGTTTGATTAAATCTGCAACTGTTAATAAAGTTTTGGCCTGCATTCTAGGTATCCTTCTGCTGCTACCCTTCCTCTCTTCCTTTTTCTTCCCCACACTTTAGCGCTTTTGGCATGACCAAGCCTCAAGTACTATTATGTCCCCGGTGCTACTCTGCCTGATCCCCAGTGTAGTTCAAATTCTTTCTCCTCCTCCTCCTGCAGTGGAGTATTGTTTTGTGAAGTAGTACCTTGAAATGCATGAAAATGTTTTTTACCGTTAAAATTTACTTAAAACTATCTCTTACTTAGAAACTGTTTATAGATTTATTGCTTGTTTGAGTGTTGCTCACATTCACTGTCCCGGCAGTGATGTGAAGCACACATTAAGCATGGGGATAATGTTAGCTGCCGCTTCTTTAAGAGCACTAGAACCTGCATGTACAGTATCTATTTGTTGCACTTCTGGTAGTCCACGTATGCCTGTCAGTCAGAGAACTGGCCAGTCTGGGGTTTGTCCTCATGAAGAACATCACAGCACTCAATAAACCTGCATTATTATATTTTATTCGTCCATCTAGTTTATTCACACGGTCTAGATGGCGTCCTCCCAACAGCAACTGAAGGGTCTGGCAGACCACAGAGAAGGTAAGGGTCTTTTAATGGCAGACCAAATAATCAAAGCATACAAAATATACAGAAATCGATCAGTTCAATCAATCAATCGTTATTTTACCAGGTGAAAGCACCGTAGAGCAAGCTCATTTCAAAGGTGGGCCTGGGCATACAGACATGACATTGGATAAATAAAAGACATACACATGCATACACAGATACAGCAATACTACTCCTCGTAAGAAGCAGCACAAATGTAACAGCAAAAAAAATACCAGGCTATACATGAAATAGATAATCAAGCAAGATACAAATGTAGCAGCATATATAATATACAAAGCTATGCATAAGATAGATAATCAAATAAGATATAGAAGAATCACACATAAAATGTTAGTATTGAATGATATGTTTATATACCCTGTAATGTTGGTATTGAACAATACCTTATATACCCTGGGAAAGTGAGGAGCAGCCGAGGCAAAGTAGAGCCTGAGAGAAAAAAGGAAGTAGAGTCCTGGAGTGGAATGCTTTAGGTAGAGCATATAGGGGGTTAAGGTTGATCTCAGGGTGTCGGAACCTGGCAAGCACATCAGGAGTAGCACTTACAGCATTCAGAGAAAAGTCTTGCATAAAGGAGTTTGAATTGGGGACTTTTATGAATTGCTAATTTAGAGTTTTTGAAGCTTGTTCCATGTCTGGGGTAGGGTAAAGCTAAGGATAATCTGCCAAAGTGGGTTTTACCTTCGGTATCATTAGGGAGATATAAGAATGGCTTCTCAGGGCATAGTTACCCGAGGCGGATAGGGGCTGACAGTCAGAGATATACTGGGGCAACATCTTGACAATTGCTCTGTAGGTCCAAAGGGCAGAGTTCCTTTGTCTCCTGAAAGCAAGAGACGGCCAACCCACTACCGAGTACAAGTCATAGTGATGGGTAGAATAAGATGCTCCAGAAATGAAGCGAAGGGCTCTGTGGTAAAGAACATCAAGTTTGGCTAGGGCTGTCCCAAGAACTTGACTGTAGAAGAAGTCGGCATAATCCAATAAAGATAGAAAGGTAGCTTGGACCAGCCTCCTCTTAGCCCCATAGGTGAGAAGGTGCTTGATTCTGTAGAATACACTGAGCCTCTGTTTCAGTTTCTTTGCAAGCTCATCTACATGATCCAAGAAGGACAGACGGCAGTCAATCCACATTCCGAGGTATTTAAATTTATTAACATAGTCAAGGGGTTCGCCAAGCAACATGGTGATCAGTTGTGCAAAACCTGCTATAGGTGGCAATGGAGCAGAGCTGTTCGGGGTCAGAAGCATTGCCTTAGTTTTTAGCATTTAACAGCAGTTTTTGTTTAAGCAAGTTGTGCTGCAGGATGTTAAAATCTTTCTGCAAATCTGCATGCCTGCTCAGGAGTAGGGCTAGACAAATAAAGGACAGTATCACCCACGAAGAGATGAATGTCTGAGGATGTAACCCCTAGGTCGATATTGTTGATGTAAAACGTGAAAAGCAGTGGACCCAGGATGGAACCCTGGGGTACCCCTCTATTGATAGGTTTCAGAGGGGAGAGGACACCCACAACTTTTACCTGCTGAATGCATCCAGAGTGGTAGGAGGACAACCAGCTCAGGGACGCCTCGTCTAGGCCAATAGTGCAAAGGGTTTTCAGAAGCAGATCATGTTCTATGGTGTTGAAGGCCTTACTTAGGTCGAGGAAGACTGCGCACACCGATAGTTTATCATCAAGGGCTTTCTGACAGTAATTCATTACCTTTGCAAGAGCAGTAATTGTGCTATGGCAGGGCCTAAAGCCTGACTGAGATGGGTTGAGTAGGTTAGAGGAGTCTAAATAATCCTTAAGCTGTGAGTTAACTACTTTTTCAAGAAATGAAGTTCATAGAAATGGAATAAGTGTAACAAAGATAAAGAGGACACTTATGTCTCACGAATAAATTGACAAAAATAAGTTACCAAGGGTAAGTTGTGGAACTGACCTAAGAACAATTAAATAGTTATCAATTTATCAAAATAAAACTATGGGAATGAATGCTACTGGGGAAGAGATATAGAATTAATGTGTGACATAGTTGTATTACTATGCTGAAAAATCCTTCACTGGTCAGACTGTTGTCTCTTTCTCTTTCCTAAACTTTGGAACTCTCTTTAACCATTCATTCTGCCTTTCCCAAATGCTCTGTCTCCTCTGTGTCTCATTTATTTATTTATTTATTTAGTTTTGTTAACCGGGTAAGTCGCTAGTCAGCAAGTGACTGTTTTCAGGCATGACCGGGAGGTACAATTACAATACACAAAGTACAGCCAGATTATTAAGACAACGAGTACAAAAAATGCAGAGAGAAATACATATGGCAATGTAACATACTTTAGTAAACACACACCACTACGTCCTGAACCTGTCCTTGAGTCATAGTCCTTCCCTGCTCCTCAATTTACCCTCTTCCCTTCTTTTTCTTCCTCTTGCCCCTTCACCCATCTGATCAACTGTTCTTCCTCTCTTCTTCCTCCCCACTCACTTACATAGAAACATAGAATCTGTTGGCAAATAAGGATCATATGGCCCACCTAGTCTGCCCATTTCCCTACTCACTGCTGCAGCCCCAGATCCTATTTGATCTAGGCTCTCCTGCTTTGCACATCTCCTGGTACCCCATGTCTGTCTCATGGACTCTTGAACTCTATATTGTTTTGCACCAACCACTTCTGCTGGAAGGCTGTTCCATGGCTTCACCACCCTCTCAGTGAAAAATACTTCCTAACATTACCCCTGAGCCTTCCACCCTTCAGCCTCATTGCATGCCCCCTTGTTCTTGTGCAGAGTTTTCTCTTAAATATGCTTTCCACCTACACCCTGTTTATTCCCCTAAGGTACTTGAAAGTCCCTGTCTCCCCTAAGATACTTGAAAGTCTCTATCTACCCTATCTCTTCTTTCCTCCAATGAATAGATATTAAGGTGTCTGCACATTTCCTTCTCCCCCCATCTGAGATCCTTCCTTCAGTGCCCAATCCCCTGGTGGCCTCACAGTTGAAAAGTACTATTGCTTGTATCCATGGAACAGATTCCTCGCTGTGTCCTTGTAAAATGTTTGCCTATAATTTTAATTGTCTAATAAACCTCATTCATGGTCATTGTAAGTTATAGCCCTGTATGATGTTTTATTCTGTAAGTCATTGTTCTCTGTTGTTCTTACACCTCACCTAAATAAATAAATACATAGGACCTGATTCCAAGTTGCATGGTGCAACTCATGGGCATATGTGAGTTTCACCATGCGACGCTACACTGGGGACCCTGTACCATATTCCAAGACAGGCAGGGTCCCCGGCACCTACATTCCTGACTTGTGGCAGCTGTAGGCTAGTGCCACAGGAATGGTGCAATGGACCTGGTGTAGCCATGATCGCGGCATGCAATTTCTGCCCTAGTGCACCCCTCCCGAAATGCACCGCAGTCACCTGGGGGTATGGGAGGGGCTGGCCAGATGGCACAGGCATTTGAGGGACAGTGCAGTAAACAGAACCTGGAGAGTCCCGACATTTGGGGGTGGGGGCCATGACTTTGCTGGGGGGAGTGTGGAGCAGGGCTATGTGCTCCGGCTGTGCTGTGGGGGGCACCCGTCATTTTGCAGAGGACGGATGCCCTTGGACCACCTCCATGCTGGTATAACTCCACAGTGCCATAGTGGGTCTTGGAATTGCGTAGGTGGGTTACAGCAGCCGCCCTTTCAGAATAGGGCAATGTTGCTGCCATAACCCAGTATTGTGCCTTGCCGCAGTGGGTTACAGGCATAGTGGGTGGTGTAGCCCACCTTTGGTGCATCCTGCATGTGGCATGATGCAAGCTGCATCTTGCAATCATGACTTGCGTATCTCATGGTGCAAGGTGCGATTTATGCCATGAGGTTCGGCGTAAATCATCTTGTGCCATGCGCAAGTTATCCTGGAATTGGGCACATAATGTAAAAGTCCCACATTTATACCACACTAGTAGAAAAAAACAAAACGATAAACATCAAGGTAATGCAGTGAATGTGTACAGCACACACACCCACACACACACCGCACACACACACACAGTGTGAGTGTCATTTGCAAATAGGGCAGCTACAATATTTAATTTTCAGTGGGGCCCTGCTTTTACACATTTTTTCAAGTGTATTTAGTAGAGTTAGCACAGGTAAAATGCAGAATCTCATTTTTACTAGGCTCTTGCGTTTATACATTTTTTGCAGTGTAGTTACCTAGGATAGGTCAGTTAACATGCAGTATCTCATTTTCAGAGAGGTCCTGATTATACCTATTGTAACACTAACAGGTCTGGGATGCCCTAAATGAGTTGTCTCTATCACAGCCTATATGTTTCAATTATCAGATACTGTATGTCTCTTTGGCCAGCAGGGAGATGTGAATTGTGCTGAGTGCATGTTTTAGTGCCTGATTTTTTTTGGGGGGCTATATTAAAACATGCTTGGGGTACTCTCACTTTACTCCAGACATGTTTGAGTACATCAAATTTAGTGAATTGTCCTAATTTGCACTCAGGAAAAGGACTTTGCAAGGGGCATCCTGATACCTTTTAATATGGGGCCAATTCTAGGTTTAACTACTGTACATATTTCTGTTTCAAACTTTTAGCCACTGACTGCCATGCCAGCAGCCCAGTTCAAGAACAGACCTGGGTCACTTTAGAGCTGGCATGGGAGGGAGGATGGTCATCTGTAGGATGGGGAGAGGAATCTAGGTGGCAGCACCATGGGACAGCATGAGAAGGGATCCCACACCTGGATGGCTAAAGTGTCTTCATGGAGGCCAAGTACACACATGTCTGGGACACTTAGGAGAGAAAATTGTGAGGAAAAGCCCTCCAACTGCAGAACAGTGATGCCCTGCTCTTTTGCATGCTCCACACTGATGACTAGGTACCTCTGACCAAGGTCCTGTGGCAGGACCAGCAGAAAAGTTAAGCCCTAGTGAAGGTGAGTGATGGGGCTGGGATGTCTGGTCCAGATGAGGGCCAGTCAACGTGCTGAAAAAAAGTACTATAATTATTTATGCATTCCGAATGCATGTAAAATATATACTTCTCCTCTCTCTCCCCCTCTCAATATATTCACTGCAAAAAACTGCATCAATGCCCCATTAGGGTTCAAAGTGACAAAATGAGGAAATGAGATTTTAGGGTTCCAAAACCTAGGACCCCACCCCCTCCCATGGCTTCCAACCCAGGACCCCACCCCCACCCTGCATTCAGGAACAGGTGTGAGGGGTTTGTCTTGGGTGTTGTGAACACTAATGCTCACCCCATTCCAAGAGTAAGTAAACTAAAATGGCAGTGAATAACAGAATGGGGTGAACATTAGGGTTTGCAATGCCAAGGCACACCCCTCACACCTGTTTTCCTACTTTTTGAGAAAGTATAATCATAAGGAACCCTACTAGTGCATTTTTTTTGCATAACATTTCCTTATTTTTTGCAAAAGTATCTCCATAGCCATTGTTTGGCCCTGTTCCCCATCTATCTATACTGTATGCATAGAGACACTGTGTTATGGGAGCACAGGGCCCTCTGGGCCCTTTTCTTCCATGCATGCATATTGTAATTGTCCCTGATTGCCCTGTGCTCCTATGTATCCATAAGTGTAGAGAAATTGGGTCCCATATTTAAAAGTGCCTGTGCAGTACAACTGAGATGCACCGGCACAAAATAATGGTATATTCAGAAGATGTGCCATCAGATATGATTGCGAGTGTCTGGCTGAATATCCCAGATATGTATTATCATGCAGTGGGAGATGCATGGCACAGCATTTTGACCTGAGCCCTATGCAGAGCATAGGGAAATCTGCGATGGGCGGCCATATGCATGGGGTGCAAAACTGCAATATTCAGCTAGAATATGCAAATGGTCTCATTGCACATTCCAGTCCAATTCCCCACATATGCAGTTCATTACTGGAATGTATTCAGGCCATTTGCATACCCCAGACATGTGCATTTCCAGCTTTGCAGAGCTGCCCCACCACCCCCACAGGTGAACAGGTGGTATTGCAGCCTAGCAGGTTGGTGTGATGGAATGCTTGTGTCTGGGTGGGTGGAATGCAGTAGCCTGGGTACAGTGCTATTACCAATAGCCATGTATAGGGTCAGACTAGGGTACAGGGGGCCCACCTAGAAAGTTGTCACAGGGGCCTTGATGGACAAGCAACAGGGGAAGACACAGTCTGATCGGTATACCACATGCATGTGATACACCAGCTTTGTATGCAGTGTGCAGTCACCTGCAGTGCCCCACACACACCCAAGTATGAGAATGCGATGATGACTGCAAGAAATGGCAGTGTGCAAATGGTGACCAGGTACCTGAGTGGGTGGGTCCCACCTGTGTGCACCTATGGTGTACCACCATTGGTGTGTGCCACAGGTCAGTCCCTGGCCCATGCCAAGTTGCCACTCATACTACCTGGCTATCTGGGTACCATTGCCTCAGACATCACCCTGCATGCATGCCACCACCAGGTAGTGTCCTGAAAGCCACATGAGTGCAGGCCATGGCACCTGGTACATGTGCTGCAGTGCGGCCATCTGCTCCACTGGTGTGCTAGGGGGTGCCCAACAGCACTGGCATGTGGCAGCTGGGTGTCTACATCCTGGGTGCTGAGTGGAGGATGGCTCTCTGGGCAGTGCCCATGGTGTGCTGGCATCTTTGAATTTGGGTACTTTCATCCTGTCATGACTGCTGTGTATGGTTGCCTGGAGCACATCCTGATGCGCCTCCAAGGGCTGTCTCAGAGTGGCCTATCTGCAGTTCCATGGACTTCCTGTGGGTGGCTGGCCAATTTAAGCCATTCTTCTGTTTGCCTAACTTTGTGCAGCACATTTTTTGGATGTGCGGCAGATGCACCTCACATTTTGGCTGAATATACAGATGCATGGCATATCTATGTACCTACCCCTTATTTTGCACTGCATACATTATTTCTGCACAATTGTATATTTGGAAATGTGCGAGGCATCTCACCCTTTCAAATATCGCACCTCTGTGCATTTTCTGAGATGCAACACTCATCTCTAATTTGGGCCATGCTTTTCCTTTGAATATGTGGGCCATTGTAATTAACCTTCATCTCCCTGTGGGAGGGCCTTGCACTCCCATCACTCCATAACGGTGTCCATATGTGGGAACGCAGGACCAGAGACATTGCAATTAACCCTTGTGCTGCCAGTTGCACAGTATCACAGTAACCATAGGGACATTAATAAAAATGTTCACAGCAGTTGTAATCAAGGCCTGCAAATGTACATAACTGCTTAGTACACCTGCATTTCATGAAAAATCTATATCACAGAGTTTTCGAGATATAGCTTCTGAAAGGTACCCCAACAGCCGTAATTTTATCCTATGGGAAATTTCAAAACTTTGCAATGTTATAACTATGGAACCAATGTAAATTTTATCTGCAAACCAGCAAAAGACACATCTGTGCAGCTAGCCCTTTGTACAAGACATGGTCAGATATTTCCAGATATTTTTTACAAAATTTCTAAAGAGTTTCTATCTGCTGCCCCTACTGTGGAATTGCAGAAAGCAGGAGATTTCTCTAGAAATATCACAGAAATTTCAGGAAATATCTGATCATGTCTTTAGCTGTGATCTGTATCCTGCAAATGTCAGCCCCAAAGTCCTAACAATTTATTTGCAGAGATGTGACAAAGAAACAGAAATGTTTTGAAAAGTAGTGCCACAAATTGATGCACTACTTTTGTGAAAGTGTTGCTGATTTAACAACATTCCAGGTGTTTTGGCAAAATAGTGCCACAATTTGAGACACTTTCACAAAAAGTAGTGCCATAATTTGCAACATCAAAATGGGCCGATAAAAATAAACATATTTCCAGGCATTCTGTCAAAAAACTTTGAATGTTTTGAATCCCACGACCCCCACTTGCATACTGTGTGACCCTGAGCAAGTCACTTAACTTACTTGTGCTCCCAGGTCGCACCTGTAAACACTCTTCAGCTTAGTGTGTCTCTGCTGGTTAAAAAAAATATAATAAAAGAAAAAAAAAACTAATGCCACGATTGTGTTCCTTGGGCCCTCATTAGCTAAACACAAGCATTGGTGTTTACCAAGGGGCATTATTTTTTGAGTTATATAATTTTTTGGCTGCGTCCCTAACCGAAAACAAGATGCCGGATTTGCAACACTACTTTCTCATTTGTGAAAGCAAAAAGCGTTTTCGCGAATGCAAAATAGCACTTTTTCGCATAGCACATCTAATTGTTCAATTAGGAAATGATGGGAAATTTGACATTTTAATAACTTTTGAATGGCTTAATATTTTTTCACTAAACCTTCAAAAGGCACATCTGTGACCCAGACCCCACATGCCCTGAATGTTTTAGACCACAACTGCCAAGCAGTTTTGGAGAAATGGCATGACAAAGAAATTGCCCAAAAAGTAGTATTTTTCAATTTTTTTACATTCCATAGCTCAGCACCCATGCATCCAACCAGAACAAAACTTGTCAAATCCAGAGATCTATGGTATCCAACAGAGCAAGCAACATTTTATATGAATCGGTCAAATGGTTGCAAAGTAATTAAAGGTCAGAATTTGAGGTGTAACATAGGCTTAAAGACTGAACCTAATGTAAGAACAGATCCAGAAACAAATGGTGCCATGCCCTTGTACTGTAATATATAAATATATATTATAAAGGCATGATAGCGCCCTTATAGTTAGGGTTGGTACAGCCTTTCGTTGTTAAATCTTAATTTTTGCACCTTAAAAATGTTGCCATTTTTCAATGAAATTGCTCAAAGATTGGTACATGCTGTCATGTTGCCAGTGTCACAAGATGTGGAAAGTTTTGTGACAGCAGCTTTTACAGTTTTTGAGATATAAAATGGTAAAAAAAGCAAAACAATTTAAGTTTTTTTCCCCATAGGATAACATGGGATTTTTTTGTTATCATCTACAGCCCACACAAAATGGCATTTTTCTCTGGAATTTGTATGAATGATGGGGTGTGTGCCAAGGGTGTGCCTTTGGATGGTTTGGTGAAAAAATATATTACCATTTTTTGAATTATAATGATTTTTGTGATAAATGCAGGACAGGCTGCTCAAATGGCAAATAACTGTTCAAATGGTAAATGGCATTTACTGTTCAAACTTTACTGTTTGAACAGTAAATGGCCATTTACTGTTTGAAAAGCAAATAACCATCCCCTCACTCCCACCCCCGGATTACAGGAAAACAGCAAAGACTTTACTTTGGTATCTCTGGGGATGGAGGGAGGGGGAACAGAAGGTTGAGCAATGGAAGCACATGGCAAAAGAACATGTTTATTAAATAAGAGACAAGCATCTCTCTCTCTCTCTAGCTCTTGCTAAATGACAGACCGACCACCATGTTTTAAAATCTCTCCGGCCCACCCGCAAATTGAAGGCAACCAATAAAAACTACTGTGCAGCATTTTGCAGCCCTTCCCTTGCCTGACTCCCGAGTCCAGAACTCCATATTCCCCGAGGTTGTGGCCGTGGCACTAATGAGAACAATAGCCTTTGCTCATTTTGGAGGCAAACAGACCCCAGAATCTGATTACTTGGCCCCCATTTAGGTAAACACCTCTTGGTGTTAACCTGATGAAAGCCTGTCTTTTTCCCTTTTACTGCTTCTAAGGTGAAGGGGGCCGAGGAATTCTAATATTAAGTATTTAAAGCTCTGCTGTCCCACCCTCCACCCTCCATTCGGTCCCCCATGCAAAATAAAATGGACTATTTCCCTCTGTGTGCTTTCCACCCTCCAATCCCAGTCCCACGTATGAAATAAAACAGACCCCTCCCACTCCCTCCCTCCCTCTGTGTGCAGTCACCCTCCGTTCATGTTCACCCATATGAAATAAAAGAACCCCTCCCACTCCCTCCCATAGTATCTCTCTTCCCTTTCCTTTTCAGTTTGCGGGATGCTCAATTCCCATTTTCGTAGTAGCCCCCTCATTGTGGGACACTGGGTGGCCCACTCCCAATGTCCCCAGTTATGTTTTACCCCTCAAACTATTGTTCGACACTAGAGAGCCCACTCTCAGTGTCCCACTGATGTATACCATCTGCAAAAAAAACAGTCCCCGGTGTCTTTTTTTTCCTGTGAAAGAAGAAAGGTCCTCATCATCTCCCCACCCCTCCCATCCCCATCCTGACCTTCCAACTGAGCAGCTCACCACCCCACACCCCTTCCCTTTACTTACCATCAGAAGTCAGCAGCTGTTGTCTTCTGTGGACCGGGACATGTCTGCACTCTTCAAAGCCAAACTGTGAACTGAAGAATCAAGGTAAGTGCCATACATTGACTATAAGTGGCAATTTGAACTTATGTTAATATCTCTGACATTTTGGGTATATTCACAGCAACATTTCAACATGGGCATTTGGGACCCCACCTCATGAACTCATATAACTTTGGCACTTTTAATATTTTCTACAAATTTTCAACATAACCATCTTTTCACCTCCCTCTTGAACAGTACAGCTGTCGTTTTAGACATCCTGCCCAAAATGTCTTAACACACCAGTGGCACTGAATGGCATGATTGATGCACAAAATCATCTTTTTGGGCAAAGGAATGAAATGACTGTACCAGTGTTCAGGAGGTGGGGTCCCAGAAAGTGCATGTACAAAATTTGGGGTCGCAATTTCAAAAGATGACTGTGTTCAGGTCATTTGTTGCAATCTTGTGATGCACGTTCGTAACTTTGTAAATTTGCAATATTTTCACCCTATATTTTCAATATAGTCTTCTTAGTACCACACCTCATGAATGCCACAGCTGTCATTTTTCTAATCCTAGCTAAAATGTGGTTTCACCCCTGTGGCGTAGAATGGTTTAGCAGTTTTGCAGAATTATGTTTTGGTGGCGATTTAAAATTTTTTTGTATTGGGTACATGCAATCAGGTGATAAGAAGGTTATGTTGAACATTTGGGGTTAAAAGTTTTTAAGATTGGGCAGTTATGACTATTTCTTGCAATTTCACTATGCCTGCTCATAACTTTGTGTGTGGAAGCACAGGGGCTGGAGGACCCTGCATTTCTGTAACTTAATACAACAGTTCCACAGCTAAAATCATATGTGCATCTATAGAGGGATGGGAGCGCAGGGTCCAAAGGACCTTGGGCTCCCACAGTAAAATAAATATGCTAGTATTACTAGGATTACTAGGATATATAGGACAAAAGGGAGCAGTCAATGCCCATAAGTATTGTCCCCTGTACCATGAGGGTATTTAAACCATAATACCATCTTTATAATATAATCTATCTAAAGCGGACTTGAATTGACCAAAATCTTCAATTTCCACTACTGTTTGTGTGGAGTCTATTCCAAGTCCTAGTACCCTAACTGTGCAAAATTTTATCTCTTTTTGTGGTATTTACCCTAGGTATGGTTAATTTCCTACCATGGGATCTAAGACTCTCGAGATTTACTAAATTCAAAGCCGCATAGATCCAATAAATCCAGAGAATGCATTATTTTATGGAGCAAAAGCAGGTCCCCCTCTGCCTTCTTAGTTCCAAGGAATACAGTCCAGTTTCTTTTAACCTAGAGTCATATGGTAGACCCTTTAAATGATGAAGCAGTTTGGTCACAGTGCGTTGTACCCCTTCTATCATCTTGGTATCCTTAGAAGAGTAAGGAGACCAAAATGGTGACCCAAAATCAAGCATGGGCCTAATATAACTCTTATACAGTGGTATAATACACTGCTCAGATCTACTAACAAAGGAGCATTTGATCCTTTTAATAAGAACCCTTGCTTTAAAAGAAACCTGTCTACAATGTTCAGTAGAAGTAAGCGAGGCAGATATTGTAACCTCTAAGTCACGTTCTGATGTTACTGCCGTAAAATATGGTCTCCAAATATATATTTGTATCTTGGATTGTTATGACCAAAATGCAGGACTACACATTTTTTCAGTATTTAACTGCATTCCATTTTTGTTAGCCCATTTCATAATATTGTTTAGATCATTGACCATAATTAAATGCTTTTGAAAGGTGTCTATCTCCCCACCTAATTTCAAATCATCCGCAAATTTAGCCATTTTATTATTAATATTGTGATGAGTGTCGCAAATATGGATACCAAAAAGAACCGGGCCCAATACTGACCCCTGCGGCACTCCATTAGTAACCTCTTTCTTGTCAGATACTAGGCCATTTAGTCTAATCATTTGTGCATGTTCTAGTAACCAGTTTTTAATCCATTTTATTTATTTATCAAGTCTAGGATTATAAATACCTTTGAGCCTTGGCTCTTTTACAAAGGTTCCACGTCAGAGGAATCCATCTGATTAGTATTCTACTAAACCCCAAACTCATCAATTTTTTACCAAGTTTATATGTGGTACTTTATCGAGGCTTTGGAGAAGTCCATCAGAATCACATCTGATGTACATTTTCTATCCAGACTAGCACTTATGTTCTCATAAAAGAGATCAAATTTGTTGTGCAAGATTTCTAATCTCACCTCTTCTTCTGAAACGAACACTCATGTGCTGTGACATTTATCAATAAATTGGTTATTCTACTCTGGGACTAAATATCAATGCAAAGTAACTGTTAAAACAGTCCATAATGTCACTAGGATCATTGAACATATTACCATCTGATTTAATTTTATCAATGACCTTAAAAGATGATTTATTAGTATTAAGATATGAATGTAGTGACTAAGCATCTTTACTATGTGCTATTTTGAATTCCATTTTATGTCTTGCTCTCATAATCAAGCTTTTTAGTTTTTTTTTTTGTTGATATATTTGACCTTATTTGTATTGGATGGGTGTTTCTTAAAATTCCTATATGCTTTAAGTTTATGTTTAAGTGTTTTATTTCCCCTGTCATCAAATTCGGAATCTTACCATCTTTATTATATTTCTTTCCTAAAGGTACAAATTTATCAACAGCCTTATGTACAGTATTTTTGAAGAACAACCAAGATTCTTCCACCCTCATATTGGATAATAGACTATTCCAGTTAACTTTACTAAGATAATTGTTCACCAATGCCATATAGGTCACATTATATTTTCTAATTCTAATGTTTATGTTCAATGTTTTAAATGCACCATAATTCAATGAACATGTTATCATATTGTGGTTACTACTTCCTATTGGTGGCAGATCACTAACATTGTTTATAAGATGGCTAACATTTGTTAGAATTAAATCTAAAATATTTGATCTCTAGTGGGATCTAGGACTAACTGCTCACAACTACAGTTAATAGAGTTATCCACAAACAAGGTCTCTACATCCGACTTAGCCCTTAGATTAGTCCAAATGATACCTGTAAAATTAAAGTCTCTCAATAGGGTAACATTTCCAAGTACTGCCGCTTCCAAGATTTCAGAGCAAAGACTGACTGTCTCATTATAACTGCATGTAGAAGGCCTGTAGCAGTTGCCCAAAATCACAGGTGGATGACCCTGTGGTTCTAATTTTATCCAAATTGATTCATTATTGCTACTCATTAATTCAGTATGCTGAACCAAGTGTGATGGAATTTTATTTGACACATATATGCACCCCCCACTCTACCTCCCCTATCTGTACGATAGAGTTTAAATCCTGGAATGTCTTTAATCCACTCCACCGAGTCATCCCACCAGGTCTCAGTTACAGCTACCACATGAAGGTCAAGAAGCTTTATAAGTATTTCCAGTTCATTTTTCTTTTCAAGATTTAAACTCCTAGCATTTAACAACAAGAGGTTATAATTATCTAATTTTTGTTTCAGTGATTCCTTGCTTAATTAAGAGTGCGAATCAAGAACTTCAGGTAACACCCCTCCCCCAAACTTAGTTTGAACAGTTTTAATATGTGTGCAATTTTCTTGCCTAATAAACCACTTACACATTTGCCAACCACCTATCCCACCACAGAAAGGTTTGCCGATATCCTTCAGAAAACCAAGAGAGTTTATCAACTCTACATCTGTGATCTGGACTCGGTTCCAAGAAAGTAGTCACTATGAGGTCTACACAGAGGCGAACACACTACATGGTGGAAGGGCAGGCCCAACACAAACAGCCCTCCCCACAGATAATCAACACCCCCAGCAGGCCCAACAACCACAGCAGCAGCAACAACAATGGGGTGGGAACTGGAACTATCATAAGAATAAGAAACACCACAAAAACAAGGGCAAACAACAACAAAGACCAGGCCCTTCGTATAGGGAGATAGCCAAAGAGAATCAGAAGTTTAGAGAACTACTGGGGCAAGTGCACTCTGTAGCAGATGCTGTTACAGCTCAGTCCATTGCAGCCATACAACCGGGAACCCAGGCCCCAACGGGCCATGGTGATACCGGAAGTACAGGCCTTCAGGCCCATACAGGCCTGAACCCAGAAGCACTTCTCTATATAACATACAACATAGCAAAGTGGTTCACAGGAGCCAGGCCCAACCTCTCCATGCTCCCTCCAGTACAGATTGACAATTACAAGCCCCAGTCCGGATTGTAAACAAGCTGGTCTTGGATACAAATAGAAGGCCCTGCACTGAGGCCGAGGTCGGGGGCCGCCTACTTACAGTGTTATTGGATACAGGCATGGCTGTGTCTGCATTACATGATGACCAACCAGCTACATCTCCTTGGTCCACCAGATGAAGGACCAACATGTCAGGAGTAGATGGTACTAGGTTACCGGCATATCGCGCTCTGCCACTACCTGTAGAGTTGTGACATCTGAAGGCCTCACACACCTTCCAGCTAATGGTACTGCATGATCATCCTAATATCATTGGAATTGACTTACTTGCCCCACACGGCTGTGTGGTCGACCTAGCTAACATGCTACTGATACAGATTTAGGGCCAGTATCATACCATTCTGATCCCCGATTCACACGTGGTGGCAACAATATCTGCCAGCAATAAAGAATATGATGTATTAGATTTGTTCAAGAACCACAAACTTTTTCCAAAGCTCCTCCCCATTCTACAAAGACATTTGGAAGTATTTGCTACCAAAAAGCATGACTGTGGCAGAATGCACACCATCATCGAAGTGCCCATCCCAGCACATGAGAGGTAAAGGCAATATCCTTTCCCATCTGAGGACTTGCCTTCTCTTAAGGAAATGATAAAATCACTCCTCAACCAAGGGGCAATCAGAACATGTGTCTCTACTGCCAACTGCCCAGTGTGGCCTGTGAAAAAACACACAGGTGCCTGGAGACTTACTATTGACTACAGGAAACTGAATCAGGTCACCCCAGTTGTGCTTCAACTGTGGCCTCAGCACCTAACGTGCTATGGCTCCTGACCAAAATTGGTTCAGTGCCCTGGACATCTTCAATGGTTTCTGGTCACTGCCATTGGCCCTTAAGAGTCAATATAAGTTCACCTTCACCTTTGAAGGTAGACAGTACATGTGGACCCGCTTACCACAGGGATTCCATAGCAGCCCATCCCTGTTCCATCTACATATGATGGATGCCCTTAAGGGTTTCTCTGCTACCCAGTGTCTCTTGCAGTATGTGGAAGACCTGCTGTTAGCAACAGCCACACAGGAACAACACTTATATCTCTTTGATGAACTATTGACTCTCATCCAGAGAGCAGGCCTCAAATGTAATCCAGCAAAAGCACAACTGTGTCAGAAAGAGGTACTCTTTCTGGGCCTGAGAATAACTGATCAAGGCTGAAGCCCTTCCTGGAAGAAGATACAGGGATTGCAAGACTTGCCATTACTTACCAGTGTGGAAACTCATAGAAGGTTTTTAGGTATGGTGAACTAGTCAAGAGATTTTATTATCTGTGATTTTGCTCAGAAGGCTGCTCCTCTGTATGAGCTACTGAAAAAGGACATTCCCTGAACTTGGGACCCCATGCACATCCAGGCTGTGACATCACTGAAACAGGCCTTGGCCTTGGTTCCAGCTCTGGTCAACCCCATTCCAACACTACCATCCCATCTGGAGTGTGCCACCTCTGACACTGCCATGTCAGCAGTGCTGGCCCAGAAGTTTCATGGTACTCTGAGACCCATTGCATACGCATCACAGCTCTTGACCCCAGTAGAACAGAAGTACAGCCTTCGTGAAAGGAACCTTCTGGCCACCTACAGGGCTGTCAAGCACTTCCTGTATATCATTGGGTACTCTCCACTGATCATTAACACCAACCACACCCCAACTACCTTTCTGCTCTCAGACAGGGTGAAGGATGGGTCAATCTCTAACACCAGGCTGACACACTGGTCACCTCTTCTTCCAGGATAGAAAATACAGGTACACCAACTAGAATGCCATCCATGCTGGCACATGGACTCCTTTTCCAGAGAACCTCATGATTGTACACTGTAGCCACCTGATCTACCAGATCGAGGTCCTTTCCTCCCTGTCACGCCACAATTATTTGAGAACACCTCATTGTGTCATATCTTCACAGATGGTTCAGCTTCCTACTACCAGGAGAGCTGATTGCAGGAATGGGTATTTTGGTGATTTACCTTATGGTAACACTGTCAAAATTTCCAAGCATTGCAGTGTGGCATCTTCACAGTATGCTGAGATGACAGTGGTGGCTTGAGCCCTCGAGTTCATCCAGCATGGAACCGACGATGCTATCATTTTCACAGACTCTAACTGGGTTTGTTGTTCTCTTACAGAGTCCCTTCCTTTCTGGAAGAAGAACTCCTTCCTCTCCTTGATGGCAACCCAGTGAAACACAAAGAACTGGTAATATCATACACTCACTGACACAAAGGTTTGCACACAAATTCTATGTACACAAAGTTAAAGCTCATTGTATACACGACCCCTACCATGCTTTCAATGACACAGCAGACACCCTTGCCAAGGAAGGGGCCTGAGGGGGGGACACCTGGATGATGGACCATCCAGAGGCCACTGCAGCCATACACATTGCAGCAGTCAGAAAGAAACCTAAACCCTTTTCCCCTTCAACCTCTCAGCAGCCCAACATGGTGACACTGAACGCAAAGAACTGTTCAGATTCCTTGATAAGGGTATCAAAGAAAAACTTCCCACACATAACCCTTACTGGAGGCATGAAGGTAAGTTACACTTGTCCCCAGACAACAAGCTCATCTGGTACCAACCAGATGATGCCACCACCAAGTTGTGGGAGGTCCCTAGACACCTTACATCTGAATTTTTGCACCAAGTGCATGACACATCACTGGTGGGCACCAGGGAGTGGAAAATACCCTCCAGAGGCTCAATACCACCACCTGGTGGCCTGGTGGCACCAAAGATGTCAAACAGAACATAGACAATTGCCTTGTTTGTGCGCAAAACAATCCCATCCCCACCAAATGAAATGCCAAACTCCTAACACAATGACATTTTAGCCTCTGGCATGCCATAAAGATTGATTTTATTGGCCCCTGACCAATAGCAGCAGAAACAACAAGTATGTTCTTGTGGTAACTGATCTTTTTTTTAAGTCAGTCAAAGCTTTCCCCACTAAGACATGTACTGCTAAAACCACTGCCAAAATCCTGGTAGAGCAAATTTTCTCTAGGTGGGGCCTACCTCCTAAGGTAGACTCCGACAAAGGAAACAGTTTTATAGGTGAGTTAATGAAAGAATCCCTTGAACTCCTTGGAGTTCAACAGAATTCCACATACCATAGTAGTGCAATGTAATGGCTGTGGGGCAGCAGTCTTCGGGAGTCTTTCTGGAGGCTGAGAGGCTGCCCTATTTTCAGACAACTCTGCCCTGAGGGAGGAAGTTACCTGTCTTCAGGCCACACTGGACAGTAGTAAGGAACCTTCCCAGGCCACACTGGATGGTAGAAAGGAACCTCCCCATCCAGGGAGCACCAGAGCCACCACCACTACCTCAGAGGTTTGTTAAAGAAAGCACAGCAGTTGGACCACAGTGGGCTCAGGGATGGTGAGGATGGTGGAACAGAGGCACACCCAGTCAGTTGCTCCACACCACAATCCATACACCATTCTGGGGGAGCATAGCTCCCCTATGGATGCACCCACAGAGGAGACTAAGGAGGCTGAGGACAACTGTCACAAGGGAGGCCCACAGGAAGGAGGCAGAGGACACCACAAGGAAAGGAAGCAGCTCCTGGTGGGGGACTCAGTTATTATGGGGATAGAACTGGGGGGAGCAGGGAAAACTGAAGTATGGTGCCTGCCTGGTGCCATGGCTTGGAGAGACAGGAAGCGCATCCTCAGGATCAGGAGAACAGCTGCACGGGAGTCTGAGCTGGACGTCATTGTCCACCTAGGGACAAATGACTTGGCTAATCATGAGATCAGAGCAGTGCAGAAGGACTTTGTAGAATTGGGGAGGGGCCTAAGACAAGTAGCACACACAATATTCTTCTCTGAGGTGCTGCCTGTCAATGGCATGAGTGAGGCGAGGGTACTTTGCACCATGCAGTTTAATGAATGGTTGAAAAAATGGTATGGAGCACAGGGGTTTGGCTTCATTTGGGACTGGGGTTCCACCTGGAGGGACACCAGCCTATACTGGCAGGATGGTCTGCATCTGTCCAGGAAGGGAACAAGTCTTTTGAGCAATTGGTTTAAATGCTTCATTGGCAAGCTTTTAAACTAGTCAAGGGGGGAGGCACTGATAAGCAGCAGAAAACTCCCAGCCTCTCCATACAAAACAGGGTACTAAATGAGAAAAAGACCGAGGTAGAAAGGTCAGTGGGGGATGCTGCAAAAGAAGGTAAAGCCATCAAAAAATGGAGAGCAATTAGTACCAATGCCCGTAGTCTGAGTAACAAGCTTTCTGAATTAGTGGCCTTGATGGAGGAGGAACATCTGGATATTGTGGCAGTCACAGAAATGTGGTACACACAAACCGTGACTGGGACATAAACATACCCAGGATACACTATCTACAGGAGGGACAGGGAGGGTGAAAGAGGAGGAGGAGTAGCTCTTTACATAAGGGAAGGAATCAAAGCAACAGAACAAAAGGGAAAACAGGGAGGAGAAGAAGCACTGTGGGTAAATTGGAGACGGCAATGGCACCACAATCCGCACAGGGGTTATAGAACAGACCCTTCTCAGGGGAGAAATGGACAAGTAATGATAGAAAGAATACTTAGAATGGCAGAAAAGGGAGATATTGCTGATGGGTGATCTGAATATGCCAGATGTTAACTGGAGTGCAGTTGCAGCAGCCACTTCAAAGAGTGGGTTATTCTAGATACCCTACAGGGGCATGTCTTAGACAACTAGTATTGGAGCCCACTGAGAGGGAGCAATCTTAGACCTGGTTCTCTCAAATGGAGATGAAGAGGATCACAGATGTAGAAGTGGGTATGCATCTGGGAACTAGCGACCATCGAACAGTATGGTTCTAATAAACACACAGCAATAGAGTCAAGTCATACAAAGGCAAAAGTACTGGACTTTAGGAGGGCTGACTTGCCAAAATGGGTGAGTGCCTAAGGAATGCACTAGCAAATGGGCAGGAAGGAGGGATGGAAGAACAGTGGGTATAATAATAACTGCCATCACAGAGGTAACAAGCCTTGTGTGAAGCAAATAAACAAAATGAAACGATGTAAGAAACCAGTATGGTTCTCAAAGGAAGTGGCAGTAAGGTTCAAGAGAAAAGAAACATTCTGGAAGTACAAGGAATCACAGAAGGAGCAGGACAGAGAACTGTATCAGTTAAAGCAAAAGGAAGCTGGGAAGGCAGTCAGAACAGCAAAGGCCCAAACCAAGGAAAAGATAGCCAACTCAGTTAAGAAGGGGGATAAAACCTTTTATAGGTACATCAGAGAGCAAAGGAAGACCAAGGGAGGGTTAGTGAGGCTTAATAAAGAGGAGGGAGGGTGGGCAGAGGGTCACTGTGAAAAGGCAGAGATACTAAACAAATATTTTTGCTCAGTATTTACAAAGGAAGTGGGGGAGGTACCTAAAACAAACAGTAGAAACACTCTGGATACAGAAGTTGATACCAGCCCATTTACAGAAGAAAGGGTTCTGAAAAACTCTTAAAACTGAAGGTGGACAAAGCAATGGGGCTTGATGGGATTCATCCCAGAATTCTAAAAGAACTAAGGCTTCAGTGACTCCAAGATGGGAGCAGTAGTTGAGAGAAAGAGGGGAGGTTGGCCCTGCAAGGCTCGGACACCCTGGAAAGCTGGGCTCACACATGGATAAATTTCAATATCCCAATGCAAGTGTTACAGCTTAGGCAGAAACCCTAAACACAGGTACACCCTGGGGAGGACGCCCTGGAGGCCTCAATAGGGCAAAAGACCTAGGGGTCATGGTGGATGCATGTAGATAGCTCTGACAGTGCAGGAGAGCCGCTAGCAAGGCAACAGGATGTTGGGATGCATCGAGAGGAATTACCTCAAGGAGCAAGGAAGTGATTCTGCCGCTGTACAAATGGACTGGTTAGACCACACCATGAGAACTGTGTACAGTACTGGAGACCACACTTGAAGAGGGACATACAGCTCCCGGAGAGGGCAGAGGAGAGCAACTAAGATGATATGAGGGCTAGGGGATTTGACATATGAGGACAGACTTGAGGAGCTCTGCCTACTTCATTGGAGGAGAGGAGAGACAGGGGGACATGATTGAGAGTCTTCAAGTACCTCAAGGGAATAAATAGGATAAACGATGGAGGAGATCTTCAGACTAAAGCAGGAGGTATCACCAGAGGGCATGGTTTGAAGTTGGAAGGTGGAAGGGAGAGGGGAAAGAGGAGGGATTTTCACTGAGAGAGGGTGGTGGAACCTTGGAATACACTGCCTGGTGAGCCGTTCAGAGATCCACAGTGGAGGGCTTCAAGAGAGGGTGGAACAGACACAGAAAGTGGATGTATCAGATGATGGCCTGTCCCAGTGGGGTGGGGATGGATGATAGGGGTTTCTGGAACACAAGGTGGGGGAGGGCCCCGGCACCCAACTAGGGATCTGAGGTTCGAGCAGACTCGATAGACTGTAAGGCCTAATCTGCTGGCAAATAGTATGTTAGTAAACGACATTTCACCTGTGGTGAAATTACACTAAAGGGTAACTTCTATTTTGAACTGTGAAAAACGATGTTTGCTCAGGATAACTTGACTGAGATATGATATTGTGTGTAGAGTGGGGTGCAGCTCCTATCTAGTTTTATAATAGGTAGTCTAAGACAAAAGCAAAGCACTGTGCCACAGGCTAATGGGTGAGAGGGTGCTGGCAGTATGCAAAACCTCAACAGAATAAGAATACTTGTGGTAGCATTCTTGTAGGGAACACAATAAGTCGTGGGTCAAAGATCTTCTGAGGCAAATATATTTATTTAATGCATGAGAGTTTGGCACTAAGACCCAAGCTTGGCCTGTGCTCTTGTGCATTAAATAAATATATTGGCCTCAGAGACCTTTATTTTGACTTATTTGTTCTCCCTGCAAGAGTGCTGCTGCAGTTGTGCTTGTTCTGTTTAGTCTAAGGCAGAAGATCGAAACTGTTCAATGTGACATAATGAGCTTGACTCTGTGGTGAGGTTTGAACTGGGGATTTCTTAGTTTATAGCTTTGTACTCCAAATAAAGCATACTGTCTTCCCTTGCATAACCCCGACCTTCATTAACTACAGAGTATGATTACAAATATAATCCAGCTCATCTCATTTCCCAAAGCAGGACTAACATACACAATCAGTGCTTCATACATATCAGATACCATACCTTATTGCTTGGAGGATGCCCGCAGTTCGTCACTTTCACTCGGACCACCATAATGTATTTCGCCACATCAATGGATATCTAGAAGAAAAGCCATTACAAGTTACTAAATTACTCTGCTAAATGGACTATATTAAAACATTTCTTGCATTTGTTCAAAGTTCATAGTTTGCTCATGGTGTTGACACTGGATAGTTGCACTGCTGCATTTTTAGGGGAAGGAAGTGCTTTGTGTTTTATGATGATGGTACCCACCAGAACACTACTGCATTTCTTTATTGCAAGGTTTCCAATCTGGATGGGGCAAATTGCACTGATGTATTCAAGCAGTTGTACCAAGATTGTCTAATGAGAATGAGCAACAATAAGGCAGCTAACAATATTGAAACTAGAGAAATGTAAATGAGGTATGCAGTCATAAACGCTGCCCCCCTCTCCTCTCTCTGTGAACCTACTAACTGGACATTTGGGGCTCTTGGCTGTACTTCTTCCAGATGATGCTGCAATGCAAGGTAGATGGTCTCATCAGCATTTTTCCTCCCTGCAGTGGAAGTGACATCAATCATGCAGTCGTGTCCAAATTTAGTTTTTTAGATATATCTCTGGTGATCTACATGCAGGCTGTGGCAACCCCACAGCCACATCAACCTCTAATGCATCACCAGCTCACTTCCACAGCTTCACCTTCCCAAGTGGGGCCCGGGGTGGGGACCCATCCACTCCCCCCAGTGTGTACAATCTGGTAGGTGGTGGGGTCTCTGCATGAGGCTCAGTATTTTCTATATACATCTTTTATTAGCATACATTTCAGAATACGCGTTTCTATTGTGTACTTATCAAATGGAATTACAATGCTTGCATTCCTTTTATACAGGGAAATGGGAGGGATCACATTTGGGATGCAAAAACTTTTGGCCATGATTTGAAAATGACAGCCACCACATCTATCAGTTGCTGCAAAGATATGACTGTGTTGTGAATTTGGGGAAACATATTGAAAATGACCAAAGTTACTAACTTACTAACACACTAAACATATAAAACCAGCAGAATAGGCCTAACGAATCTTCTTCGTGGTCTGCTTGCTTGGCCAGCCGCCCCCTGGGAGCTGACCCTGCCCCCTCCCCTCTCTGGTTTCTCCTTCCCAGTCCCAAATATTCTCGTGCACAGGACTTTGCTTCCAGAATCCTTCCCTGTACCTGTCCCACCCCTGCTCTGAACCCTCTCCACCATCCTGCTCCACCAGCCCCTGGGCAGCACATTCCATGGCTTCACCACCCTCTCAGTGAAGTAGCATCTCCTCCTTTCTATCCTGAATCTCCCTCCCTCCAGCTTCCACCCATGCCCTCTAGTTGCCCCCCCTCCTTCCTTCGGAGAACCCTGACTGCTCCTCCCCTATTTACCCCCTTCATGTACCTGAAGACCTCTATCATGTCATTATCCACCTAGGTACTAATGACCTGGCAAATGAGGAGCCAAAGGAAATTCAGGAAGAGTTTAGGAAATTGGGAGGGGTCTCAAGCAAGTAGCTACTTCTGTCACCTTCTCAGAAGTACTACCTGCGAGAGGCATGGGACAGCATAGGTGTGCATGCACCAGGAACTTTAACTCATGGTTTAAGAACTGGTGCTGTGAGGAAGGGTTTGGATCCATTGGTGACTGGGGACCCACCTGAGGGATGGAGGTTTGTTCAAGCCTGACAGTCTGCATCCATCCTGGAGGGGAATCCAAGCACTCAATGATAAGTTTAAATGCTACATTGACAAGCATTTAAACTAGCCAAGGGGGGGTGGCAGGCCAGGAAGGAGGGTACCTACTTGCTCACCCCCCACAGCTAGCAGTGGAACCAGTGAACCGGAGGAGTGGATATCTCAACAAAGCAGAGTGTAAAAGATGGAGATTAGCACCCAAGAGGTGGACAGGCAGAAAAGGGGCAAAAATCAGCAGAAGGGCAGACAGCAAGGAGAACCAGGGATAAAGGACAACCAGGAAAGGGGCTGGAGTAGAACAGCTAAACAGTCTAGGGAGGTCAAATCATGGAAAGCCATGTGTGCCAATGCCAGGAAGATCAGGAGGCTGTCATGGTGCAGTCAGACCTGGACATTGTGGCCATCACAGAAACCTGGTGTAATGATAACCATGACTGGGAGATGGCCATTCCAGGCTACAACATATTCAGAAGAGACCGGGCAGGTAGGAAGGGAGGAAGAGTGGCACTGTATGTGAAAAATGACATAAGGGCTACAGAGATCCAGGAGGAACAAAATGGGGAGAGATATGGGGTTAAGCTGAAAGGAAAATGGGCAAGCCATCCACACCAGGTGTGGTCTATAGACTCCCAGCCCAGGAGAGAAGAAACAGATAGGAGTTGATGCTAGCCATCCAAAGGATGGCAGACAAGGGTGAGGTAGTGCTGGTTGGAGACCCTCAATATTCCAGATGTGGACTGGAGCATCCCAGCAGCAGCATCAACTAGGAGCAGATTTATCCTGGAATCCTTCAGGTGCCTTCCTCAAGCAACTGGTCATGGAACCAACTCGGCAGAAGGCAATACTGGACCTTGTGCTCACAAACAGGGACAGTGTGATGGGGGTAACAGTGGGGGAGCACCTGGGGAACAGTGACCACCAGTCATTGTGGTTTGAAATCACAGAAGGAGCAGAACCAAACCACGCAAAAACATGTATCCTGGATTTTAGGAGGGCAGACTTTGGGAAAATGGGGAGATACTTGAAAGAGGCATTAAGAGGAATGGGGCAGGAATCAGGGGTTGAGGAACAGTGGGCAGTATTTAAAACAGGGATTACAAGAGCAACAGAATTATGCATTAAGCAGGTTAGTAAGAGGAAAAGGAAGAGGAGGCCATTATGGTTTTCCAAAGAGGTAGCAAATTAAGTGAAAGCCAAAAAGATTGCATTCAGGCAATACAAAAAGACACAGGCAGAAGGGGATAGGGAGAAGTACCAGGAGAAGCAAAGGGAGGCAGGGAGGTCAGTAAGGGAAGCCAAAGCTCAGACAGAAGAGCACATTGAAAAATCAGTGGGTAGAGGGGACAAAACCTTTTACAGGTACGTAAGGGAAAAAAGAAAGGCAAAGGGAGGGATAGTGAGACTGAATGGGGAGGATGGGGCCTACGTGGAGGATGACAACAGTAAAGCTGACATATTGAACTGGTATTTCTGCTCAGTCTTTACTGAGGAAGAGGAGGGTAATGGGTCTAAGTAGGAGTACAAGGGCTGAGAAATGCAGAATGGACACAAGTCCCTTTACATGAGAAAGGGTCCTGAAGGAACTGGAAGTAATAAGAGTTGATAAAGCAATGGGGCCAGATGGGATGCACCCCAGGGTCCTTAAAGAACTCAGAGAGGTGGTGGCTGAACCTCTGGCTATCCTGTTTAGCCAATCACTGGAAACAGGGAAGGTACTCAAAGACTGGAGGACAGCAGATGTAGTCCCCTTATACAAAAGTGGGAACAAAGAGGAAGCGGGGAACTATAGACCAGTCAGCCTTGCCTCGGTAGTGGGGAAGACCATGGAAGCACTACTGCAGGAGAGATTGGTGGAACATCTGGTTGTCAATGGACTGCAGGATCCAAGGCAGCATGGTTTCACCAGGGGGAGGTCATGTCAGACCAACCTCATTGAATTTTTTTGACTGGGTGACTAGGGAGGTTGATCAGTGGAGGGCAGTGGACATGGCCTATCTGGACTTCAACAAGGCATTTGACACTGTGCCACATAGAAGACTATTACACAAACTAGGGAATATGGGTGTGGGCAGGACAGTAGTGTGGTGGGTAGGTAACTGGCTGGGTGGCAGGAAACAGGGGTGGTGGTAAATGGCTGTCACTCCACAGAGGGAAGAGTGACCAGTGGGGTACCACAGGGATCAGTGCTGGGACCAGTCCTATTCAACATCTTCATCAGTGACATTGTGCAGGACCTAGAAGGCAGAATTTCACTGTTCGCTGATGACACAAAGCTCTGTAATCGGAGTAGACACACCAGAGGGTGTAGACAGAATGAGAAGGGACCTGCAGAAACTTGAAGAATGGTCAGGGGTTTGGCAGTTGAAATTCATTGCAAAGAAGTGCAAGATTATGCATATGGGGCACAAAAACCCTGGCACAATATATCAGTTGGGGCGGTGAGGATATAGCATGCACCAAGCAGGAAAGGGATCTTGGGGTTATCATCTCTGATGACCTCAAGGTAGGGAAACAGTGACAAGGCAGCAGCTAAAGCAAATAGGATGCTGGGATGCTTAGGCAGGGGCATCACCAGCAGGAAAAGGGAGGTCATGATTCCACTATACAAGACACTAGTGAGGCCCCACCTGGAGTACAGTGTACAGTTCTGGAAACCTTACCTACATAAGGACATAGACAGGGTAGAGAAGGTTCAGAGGAGGGCAACAAAGATGGTACATGGATTGCATCACAAGTCCTATGAGGACAGGTTGAAGGAATTGAATATGTACTCCCAGGAGGAAGAGGGAGGGAGAGAGGGGACATGATAGAGACATACAAGTATCTTACAGGGAGAAACAGGGTGCAAGAATACACTATTTTTAAGCGAAAAAAATGTTCCAGGACTAGAGGGCATGGGATGAAGTTGGAGGGAGGACGATTCAGAGGAAATGTGAGGAAGAATGTCTTCACAGAACGGGTGGTGGGCAAGTGGAACACCCTGCCTGAGGAAGTGGTGGGGGATGAAACAATCACGGGATGTAAGAATGCATGGGATAGACACAAAGGAATTCTGAAGGTCAGGGGTAAGGAGGAACAGAGTTCTAGGAAAACATAAACTGATGTTACAAACTCAAATGGGCAGACTAGGTGGGCCATAGACCCTTATCTGCTGACACTGTCTATGTATCTATGTGTTCATGTATGTCCCACCTGTCCCTTCTCTCTTCTAATGTGTACATATTTAGCTCTTCGAGCCCCTCCCCATAAGTTACGAGCCTGCATTCACAAAATTCAACACAGGCTCATAGCTTTGTTGTTTTTTAATATTTGTTTACCAAATTTTCAGCTTAGCCTTCTTATGACCCCACATCATGAACAAGGGCAGAGAACATTTTCAACTCCTGCCCAAAAGATAATTTTGCACAGGGACTATGAAATCACCTTTCAGGACAGATCTGCCTATTGACAGTTCAATTGTTCATGGGGTAGGGTCCCAAAAAAAGACATGTCGAAAATTTGGGTCAAAAATATGCAATATGCCCAAGTTATGCCACTAAGTTCAAAACCCCATTGAAATACATTGAAGCACGCAGCTGTTTCTTCAGATCGCTGTCCGACTTTGAAGAGTGAAGATGTGTCTGTGTTTCAGTGAGGATTATGGCATTGGACTCCAAATCGCTAAGTAAGGGCTTGGGGGTGTAGGGTGGTGGGTATTGAGTGGGAGGGTCATGTGGGGCTAATCAGACAGTAACAAAAGACATTAATAGACAGTTTTCTTTTTACAGGGTTTAAAAAAGAAGAAACTCGAGGATTCTGGATTGCAACACTTGGGGATTGGGCAACTCCAGTGTCACGCTTCTGTTTCTGACGGGGTGGTGCTGAGAGGGAGGGTTGGATGGGGGAATATGTAAAACACAAAAGCAGAGAAGTCCTGATTGGGACACAGGGGGACTGGCCAACCCGTGTCACTCTTATGTTTCTGGGGTGGGGTGGTGGGTGCTGAGAGGGAGGATTGGGTGGGGCGGTATGTATAATTTAATTTAAAAATCGGCACTGTTCTGATCTCGACACCGGGGTACTGAGCACCCCCAGTGTCACTCTTATGTTTCTGGGGGTGGGGGTGCTGAGCAGGAGGGTTGGTTGATGGGCTATCTCTAAATTTTAAAGAAATAAAATATAGGTGATCATGCTGGAATATGGCACACTCTGCTCTGTCCAAGCTGGCTGCTGCCTTCTATTGTACATGCACTACTAGTGCATTTGCAGTAGAGTGTGGCAGCCATCTTGCACACGGCAGAGTGTGCCATGTTCTGCTGTGACAGCTGTTCGTTTTTTCTTTAAAATTAGAAATATACCCCCCACTCAACCCTCCCTCTGAACACCCACCACCCCACACCCTCCCAGAAACATAAGAGTGATACTGGGAGTGCCCAGTCCCCCAGCATTGCAATCAGGACTGTGCCAATTTATTTATTTTTTTAACAAAAAATAGTGCAGTGTGAGTAGAGTGCTCCACAGACATGGGGGGCAATCGTGGTGCATCTCCAATAAATTGTTTGGTTGGAAGGAATGTGGAGTCCATTTGTGACAGCACAAGATCTTCAGGGCTTTATCCACTGCAACCCTAAAAATGATGTTCCCTTGTATGCTGCAGCTTGTCTTCTACAGTATAGTACTGTACATGTTAGCAACAAGCTACAGTAAGTAAACCTTTATGTCAAGTTAAAAAGAACAATTCACATTACCGATTTTTTTGGCTCTGCAGTACAAATTTATTGATGACAAATACACACAAACACTCTTAAAGTAGCATTAGACCTTAGTCTCGGTTAATGTGGCAAACATATGACTACAGTTGAGCATGTAGTAGTAAAAACGTTATTATGAACTGGATTGTAAAAAATCCAGTTCTCTCATTGGCTGAGAGCGCCTCTCAGCCATGACTAAATCCCATAATATAGTTGAAATGAAATAAATAAAAAAAGGAAGCAAGCAACCGGCATCTTCACTTCCCTAGACATCACTCCACTACTAGAAATATTTTAAAAAGGCATTGCCTACTGCAACCACAGCTAACCACTGCTCTAAACAACTCCTGATGGAAAAATTGAACAACGTACCACTACAACAGTTTACTGTTACTTCCTTTCTAGTCTAGTAGTAGGTAGAAGTAAAACAACTTTATTTATACAGGCAATTTTTAACCATAGGGCCAAAAAGGCCCTGTTTCCATGGCAATCCTGTTAATTACAAAATCAATTATAGCAAAAGGTAATGAATAAAAATACACAATAATTTACAAATTCATAGCTTACAGTAACAAGACAATCAACATACTAACATATATTAACATACTAAAAGCCAGCAGAGTAGGCCAAATGGTCTGTTTTGTCTGCTTGAAAGCCAGCAACCTAATGGCTGCTCGCCTTCCCACACCCCAGCCCCTGAGAGGGTCTTCTTTGGTTTCAGTTTGCCCTTGTACCTGTCCCACCCTGTCTTGAAGCCCTCCACTGTGCCTTCCCCCACCAGCCTCCCGGGCAGCACATTCCATGGCTCCACCACCCTCTCAGTGAAATAAAGCTTCCTATGCTCCCCCCTGTAATTTCCCCCCTCCCTCTAGCTTCCACTCATGGCCCCTGGATGTTCTCCCCTTCTTTAGCCTATACAGCTCTTTGGTTCCACTCCTGGTTATTCCTTTTTACATACTTGAAAAACCTCTATCATGTCTCCCCTGTCCCTCCTCTCCTCCAGTGTGTAAAGCCCAAGCTCTTCCAGTCTCTCCTCATAAGGCCTCCCCTCTATACCCTGAATCATCTTGGTTGCTCTCCTCTGGACTCTCTCCAGCAGTGCTATGTACTTCTACAGATGAGGCCTCCAGAACTGTACACAGTACTCGATGTGCAGCCTGACCAAGGCATTATATAGAGGGAGGATCACCTCTCTCCTTCTGGACGTAATTCCCCTGGCTATGCAGCCCAGTATCCTGCTTGCTTTGGCTGCAGTTCTTCTACAATTTTCAGAGTTATTCATTTTGACATCTACCACCACCCCTAAATCCCTTTCTCCCAATGTGGCTTGCAGTGTGACCCCCCCAGGGTGTATACATGGCCCGGGTTTTTTACCCCCAAATGAAGTACCTTACATTTCCTGGCATTAAATTTCAGTCCCTACCTCCATGACCACCGCTTCAGGGTTTCCAGATCCCCCTGGTCTGTCTCCCTTGCTTCTTCCCAATCCACCATTGCTCCCAATTTTGAATCGTCCGCAAAGACATGATACAGTATATACATTATTGCAAACTCTAACCCCTATTAGCAGCAACAGACATGCAACTTTGGCTTTGCAAATTGTTTAAATACATTAGAAGACAATGACAAGTCCCTCCACTGACTGGGGAGACTATTCCAAGCCCTTGCTGCCCGATATTTAAAGGACATTTCCTCAAAACTATTTTTTCCCCTTAGGAATCTTTAACCACATGTTATCATCCCTCAGGGAATATTTATGACTTAGCCATTCCATTGAATTAACAAATCTACAGGGCTCTCCAGACCTCAGGCTACTGAAGAGTAGGACCCCCAACTTGTGCAGCCAACCTGTGGACAACAACACTTCAGAGAAGTCTCTGATTAGGCCACCACACTGATGTGCACTAATAAAAATGCTGCTGACTGTGGCTTACAGCTACCCCGATTTATAAAGTGAACAAAGTACCAAACCACTATTACAAGAAACCACATCAGTGGCTGGGGACAACTACTACTAATTCTAGAATGTATAAGATAGGCACAAGGGAACCTTGGTGAATTGGAACGGGGGATAAAGCCAGAGATCAAGTAGGGTCTTCAGGATTACAAGTTAGGGAAAATGGGCAGATTAGTTGGGCCAAGCAGTTCTTATCTGTCATCAGTTTCTATGTTTCTATTTTACTACCCCTCTGGACTGTCAGAAATTCATGAAAATAATTAAATGTCCACACATGTTGGGGTCTGAGACTCCTGTCGCAACAAAAGGAGTGGGCAATCATGCCCAAACATTTTTCTTTTCTCAATAATCAGTAATACATATATGGGGCCCACTCATAATAGCAATAATTCACTCCAGGGATTGGCATGTCATGGAATAGTGTCACTTTTCAGGTACCTAAGACACTTGGCCTGTGGTCTCATGCCTCACAATGAACCTGAGTCATGATCATATCCCATCATATAGTACACCCCATCAAGTATTTGTTCTTCATTTTTACACAGGATAAAACATCTTTAGGGTAAAGCCCTATTTACAAGGTAGTCCTATTTCGGGCTACTTACAAACAAAGTTTCATATGGCAGTAGAAAAGCAATAGCACACAATATTTAAATAATACACACTTTTGATGCAGATAAGGAAAACTTTATATGTTACAATGACATCTACTGTAACAGACCCTTTATGTTTGCTAGCTAGGTTAGATGCTTTTGTAGAAACCAGTAAAGAACACAGCTTTGGGGATGACTGGTATTTCAGGACCTCCCCATAGGGTACTTGAATGTCATTTCAGTTTGGGAAGTGTGGATTTTTGGCTTACAGAATGCTCTTGCCTCTTTGTTCCTCGACTCATATTTATGCTGAGGTTTGATTAATTTACCAATTAAGTGTGATGGTTTGTTTTCTTTAACTTGCAAAATACTGTTGTCAGCCACATTTTATTCATCTTTGGTTGGGTGTCACTCATCCTAGGTTCCGACACATGACACAATGATGACTATGGTAACTCTAATCATACTGTATATACAGGCCAGGTGCCTGTAATCCAGGACTGGTAAAATTAACTGTCTGACTATAGTTACACAGATTTGCTTTGGAATTAAGAATGTAGTGCATGCTCAACACGGATATTGAGTTTTCAGGTTACGTTGCTGTTTTGGAAATTCAGTTGATCCTTCAGTTTTCTTTAAAGTACAGTATATCTAGCAGAGACAAACTTTGTTTTTTAGTTTGTGTGGGGAAGTACTGCAGGCTACTGCTTGGTTCTTCCTACAATTGATGACTTACTTTAGTCTTTCAAATCAGATTTGCACTTAAATAAAATCCATTTGCAATGTCCTTTCACCATCCAGAAAAGCATTTCCTGATACCTCAAAAGAATATATAAACATGATAAATAGTTTGGGAACCTTTTTATGTTGATTGAATTCTGTTGAATTTAATACATATTCTCAAAAAAGTACACCAAAATGATCTGCGATAGCAAAACTCTTATGCTATGCTTACAATAAATTTACAACAGAACTGAAAATGCTGCTTGTGTCATGTGAACCTATTTGTATGTGACTTCAGGGCTCAGGACTGAACCCTGTAGAATTCCTCTGGTCGTGTAGGTAACTCAGACAGGTGACCCTCCTACCGCCACACTCTAGATAAGATCATGCAGATATTATCTGAACAATCCACTCCCCACAGTAGATATGCCTATGTCTGTCAGCCAGTTCAGTTATACTGTATCTAATGATCTACTAGCTCAGAACTTTTGGAGAGGTCCATGAACGCCCTCTTCCACAGATATGCCTTCATAATTGGAGAGGTAATAAGATCGAAGAAATCTATGAGCATGGTACCTGTGGAATAGCCCTTTCTAAAGCTTTATTGATAACAGGTAGGTGGAGAATGCCTCTCAGGTTAATCATACAGCTGGCCATTTACCATCCTCTCAAGTAGCATAGAGAGAATAGACAGCAGTGCTATTGGATAATTTTAGGGGCTTGATGAATGCATTTTTGTTGATCAATGCATATTTTATTGGAAACTCTCAGACATTTGATCTTGTGCCATCGTTAGCAAATACAAAAAGTTTGAAATATGTGCAAACATATTTTTAGTAAATATGACCATGCAAGCAGTGTCAGTGGATCAGCATCAGCAGGTTGCACACTGGCCTCTGAAGCTGGAAGCTCAGAAGGCTGTGTGTTCCATTCCCACACCAGACACTTGGGTTAATTCCCAATACTGACACTGTGGTGCAGCATGAAGGGTGTGCTGCACTCCTGAGGTGCCGTCTTTCAGATGAGACATTAAAGGGACACTGCCAACCCCCTCTTAGGTCTCAAAGTGTCCCTAATTTAAAAAACACATTTTATGGTTGCCAAAATTCTGTAAAGATTGCTGATGTGGGTGGTAGTTTGAGTCTGATTCTTCTTTCTTTAAAAAAGTGAAAAACAGACTGCCCAACATACTGGTGTTACCACACCAAAACAGGTTTGTTTACATTCCTTGATCAACTCCAAATGCATCTTTCCTGGACTTGGAAACACCCACAACACAGTCTAGCCCCTCATGATGCAGTGAGAGTTTAGGAGGCTACTGCCTTATGAGTGGCTGCACTGTTTGGGTATGTTTCTAATGCTCATGAAGTATGTGTTAAGAACAGATCCAGGATTTTAAATAAAACAAGGTCGTTTATAAATATACATTGCCATGCATTTCAGTATTACTAAACAAGGAGACAAATAAAACAAACAGCAACATCAATGAATTTTAGAGATGGTAAGCAATCATAAAATGTGGGGTTTCAACTAGGAATAACATGATGAAAAACAGGTTGACAGTGTCCCTTTAAACCATTGTCCCATCTGCTTGTTCAGGTGGTAGTTTCGGTGGATGTTAACGATCCCATGGCACTTCTTGAAAAGAGTCAGGGATTTTCACCAGTGTCCTGGCCAAATTCCCCCTATTCACTAAAAAATACCACTAACAGCTTAATCTGTTTCAATGTCAGTTGGCATCTGTGTGTTTCCCCCACCCCTGGGATTAGGCTGAAAACAAGCAGAATTGTCTAGTCCTCCTTCCCATTCAACAAAAACAAAACAAATAAATAAAAAACAAACACACATACCATTGACAGAAATACAAATACCGAAACTCAGTCCCATGAACAGCTCTACTGAGTTCTAGTTTTCTTTGCTAATTTTTTTCACTGTTACAGTAGCTCACTAGGGTTGTGCAGGCACTAGCCATCTAGGCTCTGATTATTGGGGCAGTACACTGTTCTTGGAGATGGATCAGATAGCATGCTATGTGATGATACTGTTTGAATAAAACTGATTGGATACATTCTATAGTGCTCTGTTCAAGCTGTTGCATATTTTAACAGAATGGATAACCAGCTATCTGCACAGCCCTATATTAGTTTCTCTGATTTTTCCTGACAGAAGGGTGAGAGCTATTGTGTCGACAATTAGTCTTCTGGCTAATCTAACAAACTGTATTACAGGAAACTATATTGTAAATTCAAAACACAGTACATGTTGTAATCAACATTGTTGTAACCCTTACCTGCTTTTTGGCTGAGATGACCTTCTGCATCGTGTCTGCGCACCCATGTGTCATACTGTATTCATTTACTGCAAATTTAGCCATTTTCTGAACATCAGGATCATTGGGATTCACTTTACATAGTGTGCCAAGATCACACTTTGGTGAAACATAAGTAACAGAAAAGAAGAGAACGCCAAGAAAAGCAAACTGCCACACACCAGCCACTCTTTCACTCTGGAAGAGAAAGCAAGTTAAGCAAACCCAGGGTTAGTTGCTTATTTATAGTCAAGTTTGTGGGCGTGCCAGTCATGCTGGAAGAACAAGAAATACCATAGTCTGATGGCTTCTTCTTCCTTCTTGATGGCAGACAATGCACAGCAGTTTTCAAGTTAAACATAAGCAGGTGCCTTTAGACAGTCACAGGCAGGGGTGGGGGACTTAGGGAGCTAAGAGAGGCTCCCAGTACTGCCACCCCCTGAATCTCCTATTCACAATGACCTACGTTATTTATTAAGTTACTTATCCAGTTTTTGATGACCAGGAAAGGAGGACTAAATAATTCTGCCTGTTTTTAGCTTCATCCTGAAGAGGGAATGATACAGGTGGACACCAACAGACATTGAACCAGGTTAAGCTCTTGGTGGTATTTTTGTAAGTGGGAGAAACTTGGCAATGACACCAGGGAAATTCCCCAACTCATTTCGAGAAGTGTCATGGAATCTTTAATGTCCACCTGAACAAGCACCAGAACAGGCAGATTGGACCTTGGTTTAACGTCTCATCTGAAAGATGGTACCTCAGGAGGGCAGCACCCCCTTATGTTGTACTATAGTGTCAGTATTGGGATTCAATGCAAGTGCTTGGTGTGGGGGATAGAACCCACAGTCCTCTGATCTTCCAGCCTTAGAGGCCAATGTGCAACCTGCTGACCACTAACACTGACACTGTCATTAACTGTTGGGGGGGGTCTCTGGCAGTGACTAAGTAAAAATGCAGATCATGGCTGCTAGATGTTTGTGATCTCAAATGAGGTCTGTGACTGCAAATACTGGACTTGCAGCAAACATAGAGTTGGGCATGGCAGCATTCCAGTTGCTATACCCAAATGTTCATTCCTTGAGACACTACTGCCTCAGTCATCCCCTGTCCTCTGATCCCATACCTCATGGTCCATTTGTGGGCTGTGGTGACTTTATAGCTATTGTGTTTCTCAGCATTCTTCTGTGGTGGTCCAGTGTTCTCCCAATCATTCATTCTTGTAAATCCCTTTTTGATGTCCAGTGTTCCACTCACAATCCATACTTATACATCCATTCTCTTGTGTCCCGTGCTCCCCCAACAATTTAATATTATAAGTACCTTCTCTAATGTTCAGTGCTCCATGACCAGCCATTATTGAAAATCACTTCCATGATAGTTCAGTGCTCCCCCCCCCCAACCATCCATTTTTGTAAATCCCTTTCCTGGTATCCAGTGTTCCACTGGCTATCCATTTCTGTATATATCCATTATGTGGTGTCCAGTGCTCCCCCAACAGTTTATTCTTGTAAATTCCTTCCCTTGTGCCCAGTACTCCCCCAACAATTCATTCTTTCAAGTCCCATCCCTGGTGGTTCAGTGTACCCCTGACCATCCATTCTTGTAAACCCCTGACCATCCAGTCTAAAGAATTCCTTCCCTGCTGTTTAGTGCTTCACTAACCATCCATTCTTACAAATCTCTTTTCTGGTATCCAGTGTCCAGCCATTCCATGTATGTTATAAACCTTTTCCCTGGTATATAGTGGAACTCACCACCTCAATGGTGTCTTTCAGCCAGCCGCATGCCTGCAGCAGCCCTGTGAAACTGCTTTCAGCAGTTCTCCAAGGGAATAATGCAGTGTCTCATGTGGCAGATGCCTCAAGGCCATCAAGTGACTGTGCATAGCACAGTGCAGCACACCATCTCCATTTTTTTCTTTGTACCAGCGCAATGGCCATTGGGCCGGAATGGGGAAAGCCTTGTACACCTTGGTCCCTACCAAAAGGACTTTCAAGGTAACACCATCACAAAGTGGTGCTTGAGACTGCTTTACGACAAAAATTGCAACTATATAGAGCTCCAACAGTCAGGGCTTTCGAAAAACTATCTTAGCTAAACACTATTATTTTTTTTATGGAAAAGTATGATTAGGTTGTTGTTTCTATCATGTCTGTTGCCTTATCCTGGAGGTCAAAAATCTGGCATGCATATAATTGACCCTGAGTTCAACATTTCCAGAATAATGCTGTAATGATCAACATACTGTATAGTGCTCCCACACTGAGTTGGGATTTTCCCTGTAAATCCAGAAAAATGTTCATGCTTTTCCCGTAGGTTACATTATTTCATATGGAAGCAGAATTGCTCTGTTTTCCCATATGACCAATGCAAGTATATGGGAACAGTTTCCCTGTAAATGGCTCCATCTTCCTGCAAAATACAAGAATTCCTGTGGATCTGGGAGCCCCAACTATTAACAGTGAATACAGTCTTTTAAAACAGTAATGTAAGATATACTGTACCAAGAAAATAATATGCTGGCAAATTGAAGTAATGGCAATAATATTTTTTTCATCCATTGCACATGTGGTTTAAACTCACGCTCCATAGTCATATATTTTTTCAGAAATAACTCCCCTTCTTGTTTGCAGTTTTTTGTAACAAATTCTGGGCTGGGTTTGTTGCAATTCCACTGTATTGTACCTTAAAGTTTGCTGTTGTTTGCAATGTGTCCATTAGTGGGAGTTCACATGTAAGAAAAGGATATAGCTCATGTAGATGTGGGTGAGAGCATGAAAAATGGTTACTGAAGGAGGCTACAGTTTCTCACCCATGCCAGACCTGGGTAAAGCACTGTGGGTGGTCTGTTTATATGGCCTTTTTTTAACAGACTGTGTCACCACATATATTGAAAAAAAAAATGCACTCCACTTTTGGAAGATACAAAAAGGCTTTATTGAATTAGTTTAAAACATGCCACCAACACAATTAAAATGCCTAGCTAGATGCTAACAAACACTCAACTGGTTTCGTACTACAGTATGTCATCAGGGTGTGGCATACACTTGATTCATACAAGCTTTAAAAAGCAGCACTTAATGTGAGAGCAGCACATATAAATACATGTAATGAATTTCAAGGTGCTCAGTAACCACAGCTATACATTAATAGTGACACAAATAACCAGTCCACAAATGTCCTAAATAGCATCATAACGAAGGAATAAAAATACTATACAAATCCTATCTCAAAACCTGTAAACATGTCTAAAGCAGCAGGATTACAAGGTAGTGCAAATAACCTACCATAATTCATTAACGGTATACCAACTCCTAGGTATTCAGTCAAGGCTGCACATACCAGAGAAGGTCCAAAATCAATTTATCAGTACCCTGTAAAAGAATAATAAAATAACAGATAGTTAGTGCCACGAGAACTGCAGTGTGACAGAGATGTACATATAAATAATAAATATTCTACTATGAGTTTAACAAGTGCTAAGGTCTAGACTTATTATTTCTTTTTTATGCATGGCATTAACTGTGTTTTGTCATTCAGTCCAAGTGATGTGAGAGTTTCCAGTGTGAAAACCCAAAAGGAGTCCCCTCTGTAACAGTTTGTCATCTAGGTTCCCACCTCTAGGTCCCAATCTCACAACTTCCGACCCACAGAGTTTAACATTATATTTAATCCCCCTCAGTCTTGTATCTCTACAGTGGTTGGATAATGCACTCATGGAATCATTATTCACAATGGGCCTATGGTGTTCACCACTTCTCAGTTTCAATGCTCTGGTTGTTTTCCCAGCATAGTAAGCTCCACATTCACATGTGGCTAAATACACAACCTTCAGAAAGGTCAGTGGGGGATGCTGCAAATGAAGGTAAAGCCATCAAAAAATGGAAAGCAATGAGTACCAATGCCCATAGTCTGAGTAACAAGCTTCCTGAATTAGTGGCCTTGATGGAGGAGGAACATCTGGATATCGTGGCAGTCACAGAAACATGGTTCACACAAAACCATGACTGGGACGTAAACATACCAGGATACACTATCTACAGGAGGGACAGAGAGGTAATAGAGGGAGGAGGGTAGCTCTTTACATAAGGAAGGAATCAAGCAGCAGAACAAAAGGAAAACAGGAGGAGAAGAAGCACTGTGGGTAAATTTGGAGACTGGCAATAGCACTACAATCCGCACAGTGGTTGTATAAAGACCCCCTTCTCAGGGGGAGGAAATGGACAAGGAAATGATAGAAAGTATACTTAGTAAGGCAGAAAAAGGGGAGATATTGCTGATGGACGATCTGAATATGCCAGATGTTAACTGGAGTGCAGTTGCAGCAGCCACTTCAAAGAGTGGGGTTATTCTAGATGACCTACAGGGGGCATGCCTTAGACAGCTAGTATTGGAGCCCACTCGAGAGGGAGCAATCTTAGACCTGGTTCTCTCAAATGGAGATGAAGAGGATCACAGATGTGAAAGTGGGTAGCCATCTGGGAACTAGCGAGCCATCAGAACAGTATAGTTCACAATAAACACAGCAATAGAGTCAAACCATACAAAGGCAAAGGTACTGGACTTTAGGAGGGCTGACTTTGCTAAAATGGGTGAGTGCCTAAGGAATGCACTAGCAAATGGGCAGGAAGGAGGGTGGAAGAACAATGAGAATAATAAAACTGCCATCACAGAGGTAACAAGCCTTTATGTGAAGCAAATAAACAAAACTAAATGATGTAAGAAACCACTATGGTTCTCAAAGGAAGTAGCAGTGAAGGTTCAAGAGAAAAGAAAGCTTTCAGGAAGTACAAGGAATCACAGAAGGAGCAGGACAGAGAACTGTATCAGTTAAAGCAAAAGAAAGCTGGGAAGGCAGTCAGAATAGCAAGAGGCCCAAACTGAGGAAAAGATAGCCAACTCAGTTAAGAAGGGGATAAAACCTTTTATAGGTACATCAGGGGCAGAAGGAAGACCAAGGAGGATGGTAGGGAGAAGCAATAAAGGGGGGTGGGCAGAGGGTGACTGTGAAAAGGCAGAGATACTAAACAAATATTTTGCTCAGTATTTACAAAGGAAGAGGGGAGGAACCTAAAACAAACAGTAGAAACACTCTGGATACAGAAGTTGATACCAGCCCATTTACAGAAGAAAGGGTTCTGAAGAACTCTTCAAACTGAAGGTGGACAAAGCAATGGGGCCTGATGGGATTCATCCGAATTCTAAAAGAACTAAGGGTGGAATTAGTGACACCACTGACTACCCTATTTAACAAATCATGGGAGGATGGGGTGGTACCCGAGGACTGGAGGAGGGCAGATGTGATTCCCCTTCACAAAGTGGGAGCAAGGCAAAAGCAGGAAACTACAGACCTGTTAGTTTAATCTCAGTGGTGGGGAAAATGATGGAATCACTTCTGAAGGAAAGAATTGTCGAATATCTAGAGGCCAGAGGGCACAGGACCCAAGGCAGTATGGATTCACAGCGGAAGGTCATGCCAGACAAATCTGATAGATTTCTTTGACTGGGTGACCAGTAGTAGATCAGGGAGGGCTGTGGCATGGCCTACCTAGACTTTAGCAAGGCATTTGACACAGTCCCACTCAAAGATTAATATACAAGTTAGCTAGCCTGGGAGTGGGTCCCAAGATGACAGCCTGGGTAAAATTGGCTGGAGAATAGGACACAGAGGTAATAGTAAATGGAGTCACTCTGAAGAAAGGGGGTTACTAGTGGGGTACCGCGAGGGTTCAGTGGACCGGTCCTCTTCAATGTCTTTATAGCGACATTGCAGAGGGACTGGAAGGAAAAGTATGTCTCTTTAGATGACACAAAGATCTGCAACAGAGTTGATGCTACAAGGTGGGGTGGAAAGGATGAAAAGGGACTTGGCAAGGTTAGAGGAATGGTCAAATGTATGGCAGCTTAGATTCAATGCTAAGAAGTGCGAGGTAATGCACCTGGGAAACAAAAACCCAGGGGAAGAGTACACAATGGGGTGAGATACTAACAACAACAAAAATGGAAAGGGACCTGGGGTAGTCATATCAGATGACCTAAAGGTGGGCAAGCAATGTGAGAGGCAGCAAGGAGGGTTGGGGGATACTGGGATGCATAGGGAGGCATCACCAGTAGAAAACAGGAAGTTATTATCTCTCTGTACAGACAGCTGGTCAGACCCTTCTGGAGTACTGTGTGCAGTTCTGGAGACCCAGTCTTCCAGAAGACATAGACTGGATGGAAGCTGTCCAGAGGAGGGCAACTAAAATGGTGCAGGGTCTGCACCGGAAGACATATGAAGAGAGACTTAGGAGCTTAATATGTATAGCCTCGAGAAAAGGAGGAGAGGGGGACATGATAGAAATGTTCAAGTACCTCAAGGGAATCAACAAAGTCCAAGAGGGTAGCATCTTTCAAAAGAAGAGGTGCAGAACAAGGGGCACAATTTGAAGATAGAGGGGGCTCTGAGGTAATTTAAGAGCATTTTTCACAGAGGGTTGTGGATGCATGGGCGGCCTTCTGGGGAGGTCGTGGAGTCAAAACAGTGGTGGAATTCAAGCATGCATGGGACAGTCATAGAGGTAATTCTAGGGCGTGGGGGTAGAAAGATAGGCTGCTGGTTAATTAGGATCTGCAGCTTATCCAGTAGGCAGGGAAATGGGCAGACTGGGTGGGCCAAGCGGTCCTTATCTGCCGTCAAATTCTATGTTTCTATGTTTCTCTGTGGCACAGTTAATAAAATCACTTTTATTGAAACTCTGATTGCTATTACAGTTCATGAATGTTGTATACCTGAGAACAGAATCACAGAAGCTACAATTTCCACACTGATACATTCCCACTGGCAGTGTAGATTTCTTGCTATTGCTAGTACTGTTACCTGGTTCATAGCTATGGAGTAGCATGTCTCTGATGTTCCTACCCCTCTTAAATAGGTTTTAGTCTTATGGCTTCTTCAAGAAGAGGTTCTCCTACTAAAATATTCCAGTTGGCGGTTATAATATCCCTAATAGCATTCAAATGTCTGGAATAAGTTGTCACAAAATTCATTCTTGACTCTCTGGGCCAGATATTTAAAACTTTGCCCCGGGGCTAAATTAGCACTGCTCAGTGGGCAATCTTAGCCCGGCGCAAAAAGCAAACTATATTCAAAAGGAATAGCCCAGGGCAAACAGTCTTTGAATCTAGCATGGGAATGAGGCCAGGCATACTGGGCTGGGAGTGCAGGACAAACTTAGCCCTGGAATAAGACAGCTCTGAATATAGCTACCAGGAAGTGCAAACCACAACAGCAACACAGTGCGGAGCGACATGAAGGTAGATAGAGGTGAATTATGTGGCCAATGTGTGTGCCAGCAATGGCGTGGACCCAGTACAGCTGCAGGCAGCAGTGCATGTGAAAGTACAGTGTGCAAAACTGTATAATCTTCCCCGAACCTTTTGCATGGTGCTAACATGTTTGTGTGGGTTTACCGTGGAGCTAAGCCATTTGCCCAGTGCTCACTTTGCCATCTTCAAAAGTGACATGCAAATGAGCCTACTTAGGTAGTCTCTGGTCAAACATCCAGATTAGCATCTCATTATGCCCTGATTTGCATGCAGTTTGCCCAGCATTATTGCAGGGTCCCACAGCTCCACCTGTGGGTCAGTCTGGAAGTACAGGGTCTGGCCAGGTCTGTCCGCAGCTCCACCTGTAGGTCAGTCTGGCAGTGCATGATGGTAGCTGCAGGCTACACGTATACAGTACAGCACAGCATATTGTGCCCCAGGGGGCAACACAGCATAGGCACAGGTGGTGGTGGTGCTGCATGCATCTTGTTGCACTGTAGATCATGATACAGTGCACAGCAGACACTACAGTAGCAAGCGGGTCAGTATCGTCAGGGACACAGCAATGCCTATGGTGTGTAGGGCAGTGATGACCACTGCACTGTACACAGTGACAGGCCCACCTTACAGGTGTTTTCTGACAGTGGACATTACTATTATGCTGTTGTATAACCCACAGATGCTGCATCTCTGACATGGGATGCTCACAGTGACATATACATGGCCAGCTGTGTGCGCTGTGGTGTTTGTACAGCTATGCGGTATGTGGCTGGGGGGCACATAAGATCAGACAGGCACACTGGTGTTGGAGTATTCCCAACACTGGCCCATGTGCACAGCATGGCTTGCCCCAGCCATGTGGCTGCACCCAGTCTGTGGTGCAGTCTGGCCACTTGTACACCATCCACTCAACACCCCCCATGCCCACAGTGCTGCATTTGTGTGCTGGCACCCATTGGTGTCCACCAAAGGGTGGTCTGCAGGTGTGTGCTATATGGCTGCACTGCCATGGTGTCCATTGGGAGCTGGAGTACCACTTACTGCCTGGCATGGCTTGGGCTGGTGGCAGATGGTGGCATCATTGTGATGCCATCAGTGGGCAGCATGTTTCCTCTATGTCTGGCATTTTCTATGTGTCATACATATTGGTTAGAGTTGTGCAAGGCCACACAAAAACAGTGCTAATGCTGCACAAAGCCTCAATGTCACCCAGACCTGGTTTGCCCAGGGTTAAGACTATCTTTTCCTGGGCGATAATTTGCATCGCACAATGTGTCACGCTAAGTAACGCTAAACCACTTTGTGTGGTGCTATTCACTGAATATAGCATTGCACTGACATGCCCCCTCAGTTTGCCCCTTGCATACATTATGATTTAGCCCGGTGCTAATGCAGTTGGCGTGTGCTATTTGACTTTTTGAATATAGTGGACCCTCGCGAATCCCATGCTAAAGCTGTGCAAATAGTTTGCACCCAGTGCAAAGTTTTGAATATCTGTCCCCCTCTCTCTTTTCTCTCTCCTTAGGCACCAATAATTCAGATCTTTCAGTATAGCAAGCATCTTTGTACGCTTCATCAATCAACAGTATAGCGTACATAGCCAAGTTTTAGGAATCTGGTGCACATTTCTAACCCATTTACAACAAAATCCACATCTTCACTGCAGTTTCTTCTCAACATTTGGGCTTTGGGTATATTTAAGCCCATATGTTGAGGGTGGCAGCTGGAAGCCAACAGTAGAGAATTCCTGTACATCTCCTTTCTGAACAGATTAGTACCTAATGTTCCATCCTCTTTTTTTGGAAATCTGTATGACCAGGAATGAGATGGAACAGTAATCACACTGCAGGGAAAAATTTAGGTTAGAATTGCTGTTTTCCAAGTATTTAACAAAGTCCCCCAATTCCCTCAGCATGGCATGCCACGCCATAAAAATATTGTCTATAAAGCGACACCAGATGTCAGTACTACCATAAAAAGGATTGTTCTTGCTGTCATAGACTGTTGTTCTCTCCCATTTATCCAGGTAGAGACTGACATAGTTAGGGCAAACGTTGTCTCTATAGCCATTCCCTTCAGCTACAGATAGTGAGAATTTTGAAACATAAAATGATTTTTAGAGAGCACATGTTCTACACATTCCAGGAGGAAATTCCTCTTACCCTAGTTCTACTGTTGGATCCTGGTCCAACCAGTAGTATAAGGACTCTAGGCCCCCATCATATTGCATGTCTGTGTACAGACACAATATCCATTGACACCAGGTACCAGTCAGCTTCAATTTGCATATCCCCTAGTACCTCTAGTACCTGAGTGGTGTTACGTATGTAAGATGGTAACCGTGTAACATAATCCTTAATGTGGGCATCCACATACTTGGACAGGGGTTCCACAAGTGACCCAATCCCTCCATGATGGGGTGTCCAGTGAGATCATACGGATCCTTGTGTACCTTGGGAAGAGATAAATAGAAACTCTTATTGGACAATCAACTGTAAGAAATTCTAGTTCATTATAACTAATCAGCCCTACGGATTCTGACCCAAACAAATAAGCATCAACAGATTTTTTGAAATTGGTTGTGGGGTCAGAGGTCAATGCTTTGTAATATTCAGTACTGTCAAATTATCTTTTGATTTCAGCAACATATTTACTGGTAGGCATCACTACCACAGACCTACCCTTGTCAGCTGGTTTTATGGTAAGTTCTCCATTGTTTCCAAGGCCTTTCAAAGCTTTGGCCTCCTCAGATGTAATGTTGACAAATGTGGGTCTGTTTTCTCTTTCAAGCAGGAGTTCAAATTGTCTTTCACAAGTTTTGTCAAAGACTCTATCTGCTTCTTTATACGGTGGCATAAATGTTGATTGTGATTTAAACCTTCTTATCTCCATATCCTGTTGTGTACTGTTCTCACCCAGTGAAGTGTCTGACATTTGACCTTGACACATTTTGTTATTTTCAGAAAAGGCTCCTAAACTTAAATTTCTTGTGAGTCTACTGTATGTAGGTCAATATGTAGAGCAAATGGTTTAGTATCTTAAATAGGTACAAACAAAAGTCCCTTTTGAAGTATTTTGAGTTCATGTTCACTTTCACTTGGATCCACATGGGAAATATTAAGCACAATGTTTTCAGCTATTTCATCTGTTTGTCCCTCCTTCCATGGTTTCTGGTGTTTATGACCACCCCTACTCACCCGTTTGGTCAGCTGAAGGGTATGTGTATTTGTCCTCGGCCCCTTGTGGTGTGCAGCTCCTGTTCTGGTTCTTGTAATTGGACTGTTCTCCATAGGTCCAGTTGCTGCTGATCCACCTCTTAAAAAGGATCTGCTGATTTGGACTCACTGTTTGAAGTGTTGTAATTTGGTGAAGCACTTCTGTTCTTAAGTGTGAAGCATGTCTCAGTGTTAGTTGTGCAAGTGGCACTTCCCTTCCTGTATTTGTTCCTATTACCTGTGTTTCATCTCTTATGTTCAGACCAGACCCACACCTGTTATGCAGGTAATCCTGCCTGTCTCTGACCAGATACATAAGATAAACTCCATGCTGTAAGTCACCCCAGTATAGAAATATTTCACTTAATGCACTCAAACTCCATTAAAATCTGTGGGCTGATTTTAGGCATTGTCACACATGTGCTCTAATGAGGCATAAAATGAAATTGGTAACATGTTATTGTTATTAAAAATGTTTTAAAACACACTGCGTCTCTCAGTATTTTTGCCTTTTTATTGATGTTGTATTAGCCCCTCACCATCTGCCCTAAAGTTGTGGGCTTGAATGGAAATGCTCAGGTCCCCTGCAGTTTCATTTTCCATTCACTGCATGTGCCATCATTTTAATGGTGTTGATTTCAATAATTTGTCCTTTTGGGCATAGAGTACTATTGATTTAAGGCCATTATGCATGGTGGCCATGGCCAAACCTAATCTGCTTCAGTGCTCCGCTACCATCCCCCTTTCATCAGTTGGACTTTCCTTTCAGGTCCAACAGTCCCAGATGTTTGTACGAGCCAGTTGGGGGATTGTGGAGCTCCATCACAATCACAGTAATCACTGGTTGAGGTGTGCAGAGTGGATAGCCTTGGGGGAGGAGTTAGAAAATGCTGTCTCAACATCACCAGTCCTTTCTTTTACTGATCGTTAATCAATATAGAGTTCCCGTCCCACTGTTCCGCAGCCATTGCATAATGAGACTTATGGACCTCTCAGCTTCTCTACTGCTCAGGTAAGAGGCATTTGTTGGGAACAACGCACAGTGAGTGACATTTGTGTTATGGCACATTATAATTTATTCTGCGTAACCTTCAGGTGACTTGCAATTTCTGGGCATTCATTTATTTTGATGGTGTAATAGTGGGTCTTATAGTGCATTTAGCTGCCACAGATACATCTTAACCTTGGGACCAAGTTCTCCTGAAAGTATTGTGTGCAGGAGTAAAGTCTGAAAAAACAATTGTCTGCAATCTCTAAATTCAAGTAGAATGTTTTTCATGATTGGGGGACCTTTCTCTGTCTATTCCTTACAGTGAGCCACAAACTGAATTACTTTGGGACATGATTCCTATTGTCCCTGCTCATCTGTCACCACATGGTTCCTTTGATTATCAGATAACCTACACGGTGCATTGTTTCATATTGCTTGTGTCTGTGAGGAGGGAGGAGAATGCATCTGGGAAAAACAGTGTCTGGTTAATTAATTAAACTGGTGTAAAGTGAAATGGAAACTGGCACCTGCTAAATGCCCTAGACTGATAGCTTTTTGTGTGGACAATTACAATTGATTGCTGTCATTTGAAGGTCTGGGGAAAGGAAGAGAGCATACCTGGTACTGTTCAAAAATGCTGATTTTATTTCACACGCAGTGTTTCAAAACATTAAAAGTTGGTAATAAAATCCAGGATGGGGCATTTGATCTTTCTGATCTCCTTCACTCTAGGCAAAGTCTGCGTCACCTGACATGTTTCATGCAAACAAACAATTTTTCAAAGGTATTCAGGGATCAGTAACACCACTCCTTTATTCTCAGCTCTTAAACGTGTATTGTCATATTAATCAGGGACATAGGAACACATCCCAAAAGTGAATCATAGAGGATTAAAATGTGATTAAGTGCAAAAGCATATGTATCAAAACCAATGTTAAGACCAGTTTAAATAGAAGAAGATATCTCTTATGGCTTATTCAGTACGCTAAATATCTAAGGTACTACAAAGTATTAGGAGGCAATATAGTGCAGTGGTTTAGGGCTCTGAGTTGTAAACCTTAAGTCCAAGGTTTGAATCCCACAGCCCTCATTTGCATACTGTATGACCCTAAGCAAGTCATTTAACTTCCTTGTCCTCCCAGGTCATACTTGTAAATAAGCTTCCAGCTTAGTGTGTCTCTCCTAGTTAAAAAAAATATATTATGCACATTATATACAATTACACAATTCATAGAAACAGGTACTTCTAGAAAAACTGGTGCACCACAAGATTTATTTTTATGTGCACATGGCAGGTGTAACAGAAATATGTAACCCTACTGGAAATGAAATTTCTCAATGTACAGGGAATGCCCAATGTGCTTAGACCAGTCCATTTCAGATGCAAGAGATGGCTAGCTCCTGGGAGATTCCCATAGCCAAAGCAATGGGTCACATCTGAAAAAGGAAAGCAAGAAAACAGAAAATAAATTAATGAATCTATATATAATGTGTACAAGAGTGGCTAGTAAAGTAACTGACAGTGCGGCGTTGTACTCATAACAACAATAAATCACGTAGGAATAATTTGCAATGCAATAAGTAGCAAAAAATCAGCAGCATGTAGTCATCCAAAGTATCCAAAAATACACTAGCCACTCTTAAAGGACTTTAGGGTCCAAAATGACTAAAAGGGAATACACACTGATCATGAAAAAAATTGTATCTTATATGGGGGAGGAGGATTATGTTAAATAAGGGCCCGACTCCAAGTTATCATTAAGATCTGGTCGATTTGTCACCCCCACTGAAAAAAATTGACTATTGTTCTCTTTATGAAAGAAAATTGTCACAGTCCCCCTCCTCTTTGATGTTTCAAAGGTTTTTCTCAATTCCTATGAAGGAAATTCTATGTGCATTTTTGTCAGACACATTACATATATGCATGGCCAGTGCATAGCTCAGATGCTGGTGCTCAATGGCTCTCATATGTTCACCTACTGTATGCAGGCCTTGAATTGGCATTTTGTTTTGCCTACATAGAATCATCCGCATGTACAGGATGCCAAGTAGATATCCCCCTCTCCATGGCACAGATGATAAATCCCCTTACCTTGCATGTCAGACTAGTTTTAGGATTCTGAAAAGTTCTGCTATTGTTTGCTGTGGTGCAATTCTTACAATTTCCACATTTATAGCAGCCATCATCCCTAGCTGGAAGCAACATTCTAGGTCTTTCCGATTGTTGTTGTATGGAATGTTCAACCCAATTCTTTACATTTTTTGCCCTTCTGTGTACAAATGTGGGATTGATATCCACTATATCTGACAATCCAGGTTCCAGCTCCACTAAATGCCAATGTTTGTTTATTGTGTCCAAGATTTTTTAAGATTGGGCATTATAAGTGGTAACAAAATTCATTCTCAGATCCTGGTTTTCTATGGCGTTCCTTTCCACAAGAAGATCTTTACGATCAAGGTCAACCTCACATCTGGCATTTTTATGACATGTTCAGAATAGCCTCTATCAGTCATTTTTTTCTTTAATTCATTTGTTCTTTGTGTATATTTTATAATGTCACCACAGTTTCTTTTGATGTGGATGAACAACCCTTTCATTAAACCAGTAATAATGAGAGATGGGTGGCTACTGCTTACATACAATAATGTATTTTAATCTGCAAGACTGCAACACAGATCAGTAGAAATCCATCCATTCCATCCTTGGAAATAATCAGATTGAGGACATTTATTTGCCTCTTGCTGAAGGAGTGGGAGAATTGAAGATTTTTATTACTACTCTCCAAAAATTTAACAAACACAAACAGTTCCTCCTCTAATCCTGTCCAAACCATGACTACATCTTTAATAAACATCATCCAGAGGTCAAGTTTGTCAAAGAATTTATAGCCCTCTGGGTTCCTCACTATGTCTTCCTCCCATTTGCACAGATACCGAGTGGCGTAATTGGGGGATTAAATTCTCCCCCATAGCTGTACCTTTTTTTTTCAGATAACTGTGTCATCAGCTCAGCTGGAGGGGAAGGATTCGCTTGTTTGTACAAAAAATAGGAAAGTGCAACAAAACCATCTTCATGGGGTATGTTAGAGTAAATTGACTCCATATGGAGGAAAGGATTTTGGAATACCTTAAATCCAGTAGTTTACAAGATCTGAAGCAGCATGGATTCAAAAGGGGTGGTCATGTCCGACAAACTGATAGATTTGTTTGATTAGGTGACCAGAGAAGAGGATCAATGGATGTGGCCTACCTAGAGTTTAATAAGGCCTTCAACACCGTTCCACATAGGAGACTCACAAATAAGCTCAGCAGCCTAGGAGTGGGTCCAAAGATGGTTAACTGAGTAAGAAATTGGTTGGGAGATAGAAGACAGAGGTGATGGTAAACAGAGTTCACTCCAAAGAAGGAAGGGTGACCAGCAGGGTGTCACCAGGATCAGTACTGCACCAGTTTTCTTGAAAGTCATTATTGGTGATACTACAGATGGACTAGGAGGAAGGTATGCCTTTTTGCAGAGGACACTCTGGGGGCAGGGTGGAAAAAGTGAAGAGGGATCTAAGAAAGCTTGAGGAGTGGTCAAGCGTGTGGCAACTAGATTTCAATGTGAGGAAGATCAAAATCATGCACTTGGAGTGCCGAAACACAGGGGTGGAGAGGGGTAGTATAAAATGGTGGTAGTGGTACTGGTGACCACCAAACAGAAAAGAGACATGGGATAATCATTTCTGATTACCTAAAAGTGGCCAAACAGTGTGACAAGGCAGTAGGGAGCGACAACATGGGATGCTAGAGTACGCAGGAAGAGATATCACCAACAAAAAGAGGTAGGTAGTGATACAACTGTACAAATCACTGGTAAGAAGTTACCTACAATATGTGTCAAGTTCTGGAGACCACATCTCAGGAAGGACATAGACAAAGTTGAGATGATCCAGAAGAGATCAAGTAAAATGGTGCAGGGTCTGCATCAGAAGCCTTATGAAAAAGACTGAAAGACATAAATATGTATACCCTGGAGGAAGAGAGAGAGAGAGAGGAGAGAGACATACATCCCTGGGTATAAATAAGATTTAAGATGGCCTTTTTCAAAGTAAAAGGTGTTCATAAGTATGGGATAATGCTATGAATTGGAGGGAGTAAACTCAAGGGAGATGTAAGGAAGTACTTCTTCACTGAAAGGGTGATAGATGCCTAGAATGGTTTCCCAGTGGAGGTGGTGAGGCAAAACCTGTAATAGGATTCAAGAAGGCATGGGATAGGCTAAAGGGAACCTTAGCAGTAGGGAAAGGGGATGATAAAGCTGGAGATCAAGTAGTCTGCAGTGCTAGAGTAGGTAGAGAGAATGGGCATACTACATGGTCCAAGCGGTCCTTATCTGCTGTCAAACTCTATGCTTCTATGTCTCCATCTGGTGTTAACATCAAGTAACATTGAAATACAAAGTTGTACTGTAACTGAGCTGTTTACAAACAGCAACCATACAGTAGAGGATTTCACTTTGGTTAAAGAGGAAAGGGAAAGGGGAAATTGTTTAACCAGAGAAGGTACACTAAGCCAAAGTTTGTTTCCAGGTGTAACCTGGGAACACAAGGAAGTTAAGCGACTTGCTCATGGTCACACAGTGTCCAGATGGGGGCTGTGGGACTCAAACCCAGGTTTCCAGACTTGCAGCTCAGTTCCCTAAACCACAGTTAAAACTAAAATGAAAACCTTTTGTAGTGGTGCAGTATATCAATACAACAGAGCAAATGTTCGGAAAAATCAGGGAATCCCAGAAAATGTGATGATACCACTGCAAGACCAGGACGTTAATAACATTTGATATGGGTTTTTTGAGATCCCACCTCAAGAACAATGTCACTGTTGTTTCATTAATTGGTCCCAAAATGTGATTCCGCACAGCGACTACAAAATCATCTTTCAGGATCGAGTAATGAAATGACAGTGACAGTGTTCATGAGGTGGGGTCCCAAGAATGCCATGTTGAAAATTTGGTGCAATAATCTCAAAAAATGGCGAAAATATCAACATAAGTTTAAAGAGCAACTGACACCATCCTGCCAAAGTGCTACATTACAGAATTAGAATAAGCATACCCCCAGTAAATCCCATACCAAAAACTAGATGTCCATTTTACTTCATTGTAAAGTTATTTGCCATTTTGTAACCCTGATTTCACTATCTGTTCAAAAAAAGCCTGTATCAGTGAAGAGGTGATGATGATGTCATCTTAGGAACTCACATTCCTTGTGTTCCCTGCCAGCAAGTTTATAGGATCTGTCTCTCCAAAGTTGTTAAGATCATGTGCAATGCTTTTCACAAGTAAAACAGGCAGCATCATCAGTCAGCAAACTATGTGGACTCTTTTGTTTTTTACTTGGTCTATGAAAGTTATTTTTCCGAGTAACTCAATTCAGTACATTTGAAAATTGATCTAAATATGACTGTAGCATTGTTCCACAGTCATCTGTTGACCTACCAAAGGAATTGCAGGAACAACTACCAGAGCTGAATACTCCTGTGCACTTTAATATACGCATTTCCCATAATGCAGAGCAGCCAAATCCCAAACAGCAAACACAGCAGAAAAACGGAGATGATTCCACAATTCACAAATGCAAGTCAGCTAAAATGAACACATATTATACAGTGTTGATCACATTTGCATGTAATCAGTAATTGAATGACTGTTCACCAGTGCACCCACAATATACAAACTGCAGTTAAATATATGCAATACCCATAATGCATAGCAACCAAATCCCAAACAGCAAACACAAGAGAAAAACTCAGTTGATTCAGCAGTTCACAAAAGTAAATCAGCCAAAATGAACACATATTCCAAAACGTTGATCACATCTAAATGTAATCAGTAATTGAATAACTGTTCACTATTGCACCCACAATATACAATGTAGTTAAATATATGCATTTCCCATAATGCACAACAGTGAAATTCTAAACAGTGAACACACAGAAATAATTCCAAGTTGTCTGGTTCTTATTGTACTTGTTACTATAAAGTGTTCTGTTATAATGTTGGGTAAAACATTTCTTGTTTTTGCTCTTCTGTTACAAGTGTGTTAAACCATTCAAAAGCATGGTTCTACTGCAGAATCAATTTTGTTACAAACTCTGAAACTCCTATAGTTTTTAAAGCAATGTTTTTTCAATGGTGCTGCCTGTTTTATATGTGAAACCCATTGCACGTGCTCTTTCCACTTTTAGAGAAACAGTACCTATAAGCTTGCTGATGGGGAAAACTAGACTGTGAGTCCTCAAGATGGCAACATCATCATCAGCTCTTCATTGATACAGGCTTTTTTTTGAACAAGTAGTGAAATTAGGGTTACAAAATGGCTAATGACTTCACAACAAAGTAAAATAGCCCTATAGATTTTGGTATGGGATTTACTGGGGGTATGTTTATTCTAATTTTACAATGTAGCACTTTTGGCCAGGTGGTGTCAGTTGCTCTTTAATGCATATTCATTTTACAGCCTGCTTGACCAATGGAATGCTAACCAGAGCTCCTGAAATATGAAGGACTATTTCAGCTTGAGTAAGTTCAGTAGAGCACCTCCTGAGGGAGCGGGGCTCAATGATGTTGCTACTTAGAAGATGAAGAAGGCCTGACTGGGGGCTTGCACAGCCACTAACCCAGGAGACATACTGTGTTGTCTTTTAACATCTGGAGGGTATTGCTTCAGAATCAGAGTGTTACTGACCAGAGGCAAAAAAACTGTTTGCAAGGTTCCCAAGGGCGAAAGAGTTTTTCTGTAATAGTCAAGTGAAGAAGAAGACCTGCCAGTGCAGCCACTAGCCCAGAAAGTGCTCTGTGTTGTTCTATGTTTCCTTCCAATGGTTAAAATGAGTTGTTTCCAGAATGAAAGCGTTGTTGCTGACAAGTTCAAGGCAATCATCTGGGAGTTTCCAGAGTGAGAAGGAACTTTACCATTAAACCTGAGAGAAGTTTGGAGGCTACTTGTGGTCTGCACAGTCAGATAGCCATGGGGAGCTTGCCTACTGTTTCCAGTGGTTGGAAAGAAATGTGAGAAGATCTGTTCTTGTGTTTGAGTCTAAGCTTTGAAGTGAGAAGATTCGTCCTTCTGTACCAGTCTGAGTTTTCAAGGTGAGAAGATGAGACCCCTGTCTTCAACTTCAAGTTCAAGCAGGTAATGTCTGAAGCTGAAAGAATGTTTATTGCTAATATTCAATGAGAAACCCAGGGACTGTGTTCCAGTCAAGAGAGAGATGCGACTGCTGGCTAGCAGTGTGGCTGAAGCCATTTACAGTCAGATGTTCATGAATACCTGAAAGAGAGTGACTGCCACCCAGGGACAGTCTGGGGAATTGGCCAGGTAGTACTACTGTTAGGCATTACTGATCACCTCTCCCTGAGGTGTGTTGGCCCTGGTCCCCAGTACTGCCTGTTCCAGTTCTGTGATGATCCCTAAAGAAAATGACAAGCTGCCAGAGAATCTGAAAAGGATCCAGCCTGTCCAACCTGCAAAAGCCTGCTGCTGAGAAGGCCCAAGCTGCAAGAGATGTAGAGGCAAGATCCAAGCTGCAAGAGTCTGCTGCTCATCTCAGCTCTGCAAGTTTCCAAGTTTCTACTGCTTGCAGGTACCCCAGAGTCACAGTCTGATAGTTGTCAGCCCGACAAGCAAAAGACTCTTCTACAAAACCATGAGTAATACTGGACTTGCCCTGCATCTGTGGAAACTGTAAATAGCTGCCACCAAGGTTTCTGAATTTGTCCACCACAGTCCAAAGTTGTTGAATTTCATCAACTAGCTGTTGTTAGACATCAGTGGGGTTTGAAGTTGGTTTCTAAAAGTGCACCAATGCCACCCAATCAGCTGCACTGTATCAGGCCTGCAACTACTCCAGCTGGGTGCCCAGACAGACTGTGTGAGCTCCTTAGGTAGACACTGGAGGAGACCGGTATGAATCAGGGAGTGAGTAATGGGTTTAGAACAAGTGGGCTATTACTGATTTTAATGTTCATTCTGGTGGGAGGGGGGCACTGAGAATGTTACTGGTTTACAGACAAAGCGCATGGTCATTTTCCACCAGAGCAAGAACCCAGGCCCCTAAGTCTTGTTAGGCCTGCAAGGCATGGGTAGTAACTACTGGTAAATGGCTCCTGGGTTATATGTCAATAAATTATTTGATATGGGTATTATGCAATTGAGAGACCACCCATTTTGTACGTGCTGTAATGCACATGTGGTGGGCCTTTGTATCTAACACATGTCCAAAGAGAGAATACAGGAAGCCTGTGCCAATGTGAAGCATGCTGTACACATGTTACTATCACTGGCTTTTGTTAAGTGTATACATTTGAGTGCTAATGCTGATTAGGTGTGTAATGTACAAGCTGTTTTTTTAGCTCGGGTCATGGAGAAAAGGCCCACTTTGTAACCACCAAACCAAAATAAATCTGATTAGCCTTCATATTATATACATCCTTTATAGAGGGAGAGGGGAAATTGTTTAACCAGGAAAGGCACACTAAGCCAAAGCTTTTTTCCAGGTGCAACCTGAGAGCACAAGGAAGTTAAGTGACTTGCTCAGAGTCGCACAGTATGCAAGTGTTGGCTGTGCGATTCAATCCCAGGTCTCCAGATTTACAGCTCAGTGCCCTAAATCACAGCACTATACTGCCTTCTATGATACATACTAGATATATGTATTACTACTTTCACAACTTGCACCTTTCGTATACTATATATTAACTTTGCATAACTAAAACAAAATATGATTAGCATGCTTATTATGTATGTCTGTACTTATTCACTTACACCTACTTTATATGTATGTACTAAATCATTAAATAAAGTTGTTACTGTCTGAAAGCACTAATTGAGAGTTTCTGCAATCTCTGAGGAAAACTTTGTCTTTTCCATTGTTTTCCTTTAAATACTGTATCTACTAACATGCATCAATGTGTTGTCAAAGTATGATTGGGCTATGGCTATAAAAGACAAATCCAGAAAGGCTGTGACATGTGCCTCTAAAATAATTTTTAAATCTGGACTGCTTACTCAAAAGCTGTAGACTGATCAGGGAAAATAATTTCTTAATGCACCAATAATGTCTTTATTAAAACAACATAAAATATATAATTTTGTAACAGACAATGAAGTCAAAGTCAGTCTCAGGAATTGCAGTGAGATTTAACCAAACTTTGAGACACATTTGTGGCATTATTTACAACTTTAAACACATTTAAATATATTGACATATTGGGAGACCTAGGGTGGGATATTCAGAAGCGTTGTGCAACCCACTGATGTGCCCCGGTGCAATATTCAAAAGGTTGTGTGTCACAAATCTCGATGCACCGGGGTGCATCAGTTATGTATGCAGCGCAAGTGGGGGGGTGTGCCCATGCATACCCCTGCACATCCAGATATTCAGCCCGGGATGTGTGGATCCCATGCAGCGCAATCCCTGCATGCGCCGCCTATGGTTGTTCCAAAAAATAAAGGAGCAACAGCCAGCCACCCATAGGTGAGCTGCCGTATTGCAGGGCGCAACAAGGCAGCTTCAAGCTGTGGGTGGCCTCCCGAGCTCCGCCGGCACCCTCCGTCGGGTAGTGCCCCCCATGCCTGATCGCGGGCATATGTATAATAAATAAATTATCCCATATCCCTGGTGGTCCAGTGGACCACTCGCAGCCCGATCACGAGCATATGTATAATAATTAGAACATCCCTTATCCCTGGTGGTCCAGTGGACCAATCTCAGCCAATTAAGGGCAGAGGTCTAAAGGAAGATTAATCCATCCCTGGTGGTCCAGCGGGACCTCCTCCCCACCCTCCCACTGTGCCCCACCACTCCCCCTTGTGGCGGTGGGTGAATCCATTCACATATCTGGACTGTGTAGTACAGTATGGTCTGCATGCCCATTGGCCCATGCTGTGGACCAATGGGCATACAGCTGTACTGTATGCAGTCAGTCGGTGGGCAGCCAGACAGCTTGCAGGTGGGGAGTTCGTCCGCCGCTGACCGGTGGGGAGCGGGGTGGCAGGGGTCAGTGGAGGGTGGGGAGGGGGTACCACTGGACCACCAGGGATGGGATTTACTCTTCCTTTAGTCCTCTGCCTGCGATCAGGCAGCGAGCGGTCCACTGGACCACCAGGGATATGGGACGTTCTAATTATTATATATATGCCTGCGATCGGGCTGCAAGCAGTCCACTGGACTACCAGGGATATGGGACATTTTAAACTTTATACATATGCCCATGATCGGGCAGCGGGGCACTTTGCCTCTTGTGCAGGGGGAATCAGTCCCTGACGGCTGCAGCCTGGCAGGGCACTAGGCACAAGTCACCAGGGGTGGGTGCACCTGCATGCAAATGGGCCATAATTACATGAAAATGGCCTCATTTGTGCCTTGCATACATTATGGCCCCATTTGCATGTGCACCTTTGAATATCGTGGTTGATGCGCCTAGCGCAACGGCACTTGTGCTGGCGCATTCCCCTGCCCCTCTCTGGCCACTTGCACTGGTGCAGTGCCACTGCATCATGCACAATGTGGGTGGCCACAGAGCAATATTCAATGGTGCTGAGCCATGGCACAGCACCATTGAATATCACCTTGTCAGCGCCCTGGCACATCCCAGTTGCGCTGCACCCAGGCTTGCGCCACAGCCTCGTGCAGTCTGAATATCCCACCCCTGGTGTACAGCTATGACCATAGTTATCACAGGACCCTTAAACGTAGGCCTGTGGATGTTAACCCTTCCAATAATCTGGCAGTATGGAAGGTAATCTTTGGTGATGCTGTCTGTGGTAAAAATAAAAAAGAGAATCCTTAATGTCAGTGTCAGTGGCTCAGTAGGTAGCACACTCGCCTCTGAGGCCGGGAGATCAGAGGGCTGTGGGTTCAGTTCCCACATCTGGCACTTGGGTTAATATCCCAGTACTGACACTGCAGTGCAGCATGAGAGGGGTGCTGCACTTCTGAGGTGCTGTCTTTCGATGAGACGTTAAACCGAGGTCCCATCTGCCTGGATTGGTGGTAGTTCAGGTGGATGTTAAAGATCCCATGGCACTTATCGAAAGAGTAGAATTTTATTGGTAATAAAGTGGGCTTCATTACAAAAACAAAACAACTCAATAAACAGAAACAATCCAAACAAGGCAAAATCAGTTAACAGAAGAAAGTATCACAATGTTTCCAAAACAATACAGCTTTAAGTAGAGAAAAAGTAAGAAGTCAGACTTTTTACAGAACACAAAGCAGCCCTAATATTACAAAATACTTCATGAATGGAAATAGTTTTTGTGTAACACTAGCAAACATCTGGCTTGCCATAAATAATAACGAATAATAGCAAAATTATATATAAACTGTCAACATGATACTTTCTATTAAGCAGGTCATTCGTGCAAAACATAACATGTTCATAAGAAAGAGAGCCAACAAGGGTTCTGCCCAGTTAGCAGATAGGGTAGACCAGACTTCCAAAGAAAAGGGCATTCACAAAATAAATGTTGCTGAGTTTCACAAACATTGAGGCAAGAGGATCTAGGACAATATCTCAAAGCAAGGCTTTATGCTTATGATTGTTGTTAACTCCTAGTCTATCATAGTTGCATAACCATACCATATCCCATAAATACGATGGCAGCCGTTGATTTAGCAGTTGGTGGAGTACCCAGGGAGACGTCCAGAGGGGCAGAACGGAAAAACAATCTCCTCCTTAGCCTCCAACCTCCAAAGTCGCTCATATAGTTGGGGTCTAGATAAGATACAAAAGTCCTGAGGATGAAGACACCAGGTCAAGGCCATCTTAAAACTCTCTTCCCATAAGAGGGATCAGTTGGGATTTGAAATAACCCTTTATAACGGGCCTGCCAGTTATCAAGGCAGAGGAGAACCATGCTAAAAAATAGGGCTTCAAAACAGTCCCTGGTTTCAGCACTTTCCCATAATTATAATGAAGAAAAAGGCTGTAAAAAAACAACGGGTGGATCATACCAAGTCCACCTTCCTTGAGCGGGTCTGTAAGTAATATGTCTTTTAATGGGGTTTAGCCTGGATTCCTACAATCCTTTGAAAAAATCCCGTTAATCTGGAAAATAGGAAATGGGCGGGGAACACATAACAAAGATGCAGGAAAATCGGTATAACCAGAGTTTTAAGGAGCACAACCCGTTTCTTCTTCCCAATTAAATGCTTTTTCCACCCATTAATCACATTATCTGCCTTTTGTAGGGCAAGATTCCAATTATAGATATGGATCATCACAACCAAAAAATACCTAAATATAAAAACATTAGTGGATACAGAAACACCAGCATAAAGGCCCGCATTAGGAGGGAAGTATGCCCTAGTGGTACACAAATACTTTTGTAAAATTTATCTTAGAACCTGAAACAGAAGAGAATGCCTGTAAACCTGAACAATATCCTCTTGTTTCGTGGAAGAATCCACAGCCAAAATTAAATCGTCTCAAATAAGCTAATATTTTAAGTGGTAAAGAGGAGGGAGTACAGAGCAACCCAATAATCTGTGGGCAAAGAAAAAGGCTCTCAAAAGAGTATCAATAAAAAGGTATATATTAAGGGACTTAACGGGCACCCTGACGCACTCCCCACGGCCAGAATAGTAGGACGGCCTATCCAGCTGTTCACATTAGGACGTATTACAACATTCCTATATAATAAACGAAGCCAGGAAAGGAAGCATACCGGGAACCCAAAAGCCTTCAGGGCTAGAAATAAGAACTCATGAGAGACTGTATCAAATGCTTTTTCCTGGTCTAAACTTATAATCCATCCTGTTACAGCATTTTGTTGTCCCAGAGTAAACAATTCTCTCAATAAAATCAAATTGTCAGAAAGATGCCTGCCTGGGATACCACAGGTTTGAGTTGGGTTAATCATGTGATGCCAAAGTAATCATTCTAGATAAAAGAATTTTGGCAAGGATCTTATAATCCACATTAAGCAGACTGATTGGTCTCCAATTTGTAATGTCAAAGGGATCCCCTTTTTTCTTAAACAGTAAAATCAGCAAAGCGTCTTTCATAGAAGTAGCCAAGGCATCAGAATGTAACATCTCATTGTAGAGAATAGTTAGAACCGGAACAAGATCAGCAGAGAAAGTATTGAAAAAATGTGGGGTTAGGCCATCAGACCCCGGAACAGAATGTGATTTTAAACTAGTAATGGCCGCCAAGACCTCTGGTTCAGTAATGACCGAAGAAAGCTTGTTTCGATCAGAGTCCGAAAGCTGAGGTAAGGACAGTGAGCGAAGAAAATGATCCGCATTGTCAAGGTCAGCTTTAGTGCCAAACATGTTGAAAATATAATTTTCAACACAGTGAAGCAAATCCTCAGGTTTCTTAAGTAACTCCCCCGATGGAGACAATAGAGAGGTAATTAATTTAGCTTCAACTCTATCTTTACAGGCCTTAAACGGTCTAAACAACCTTTAGTAAGATGAGTGCCAAACGCGCTCCTGACCCAAAGAGTCAGCACGATTATACTGGGATAACCTCATTTTAGCGCTGACCTCACTAATCTGAGAGCTAAAATCATGAGTAGTAGAGCTAGCTAAAGAGAATAGGTGCTGTAGCTGATGCCGTAGTGACAGATAAGACAAATATTTAGTATTCTGTTTTTTGCCGCTACCTTCTGAAAAAACTGTTTCCAGCTTAGCTTAGATTCCTCCCACCAATCCATCCCAGTATCATAAAAATCAACTACTGACAACCGAGCTGTAAACTCTTTGTGCCAAAGTTTAAGAAAAAGAGGGTCATTAAGTAGAGAATCATTAAGACGCCAACTGGCTTTCTTACATCTAGGAGCAGAGTCCCAGGAAAAGTGGCACATAGGCAACGTGATCTGAAAATCTGGTAGACACAGTTGTACAGGAAAGTAAAATCAAATCTTAGATAAAAAGAAAATCTATCCTAGTATGTAGGACCCTTTAAAAAGTGGACCCACCTGTTTTATGGAAATGTCTATAAACATCCACAAGCTTGGCCATAGAGACCACACTATTTAAAGCCACAGAGTCACAAAATAACTTGGAGTCTTTAGGCCTCGATCTGTTTGATGTAGGCCGTAATTGAAATCTCCGACCCATAGGAGTAATCTGGATGAAAAAAGGTGAGGCTTAATTTGGTGAAAAGGAAGCCCTCTGAGCCTTGGTTTGAGGCGCAGAGGTCCCAATCACATACGTAAATTCTCAGATTTATATGAGAAATCTAATAACAAAGCTCTACTAGGAAATATCTACAAGTCTAGAGACTGTAAAATTAGAGCTGGAGAACAATATCCCGACCCCATCACAAGTATCAGGTCCAACAGACCAAAAGAAGGGCCTGCAGTCCATGCCTTAGAGGCCTGGAATAATTCCCATGGGTCTTTAATCTAGTGTCAACAAGGCAGATAATGTCACACTGTAAATCAGAAAGGGTTAAAAAATCCCCCATTTTCTCTTCCCTTTAATGCTGTTCACATTTAAAGAGCAGATCTTTAAGGAAGACAGGATTTAAGTAATAGGTGGTGACTTACCCCTTCGTCGCTGCCTAGTACGTTTTGCAATGGGATCCGTATCAGCCCCATCACCCCCATCCGGGAAAGAAAGGAGAGAGGAGGAATCAGTATCCTCACCCCGAGTCTTTGTCTGAAAATCTGTGGCTAAAACTGCAAATTTGTTAGAGGTTTGCCAGTTCCGCAGGGGGTTCCTTACTACGAGTAGCAACAGCTAAACCCTTCCTAGTCCGCTTATGGGTAACAGTGGTAAACTAAAATTATCTCCCTTGACCCGAGGGGGGAGGCATAGCCATATCTGGAATAACGGGTGTAGTATCAGGGGAAACCACAATGGCAGTAGGAGTAGGTATAACAGGAAAAGAGGGTTGGAAAACTGGAACAGAAGAGACATCTCCAACTACCGGAGGAGGGGTAACCTCTGAATTAGAGGAAGCTAGACTATGGGCAAGTGACTGTTGAGCAATAGTAATAATGCCATCATGAGAGGGACAATCTTCTCTGTTATGAGAAGCCCAGGGCACCTGCCATACGCGCGGGCTGTCCCATCACATAAGTTACACTTAAAATGAATTAGTAGCAGTTAGCTGCAATATGACCGTGATTCAAAGCAGTGGCTACATTTAAGGGTATCACAAGTCAACTTAAATGGGTACATGCACCCACATTTAAAACAGGACTTGGGTTGTCCAGCGTAAAAATGAAGCCCTTGTCTTTACCTAGAAATAAAAATTAGGCAAATGTCGTGGGCCAGTGTTAGTGGAAAAGCTTAACACGGACCTTCCAACTGCCATCCCAAATCTGTTCAGAGTCTAGATTAGGGTAGGCCTATTCAAGACTTCACAGCGCTTGTTTAACCAAAATAAAATGTCTTCAATGTGAACTCCTCATTTTTAAAAACAACAGTAATGTTACGAATGGCAGGTTTGGTGAGAGGATGGCCTGGAAGGGGACCAAATGGGTGTAGTCTGAAGTTTGTCATATTGGGCCCAGAATCTATCAAGCCCAGACATTTGTTTAAAACTAACATCAAAATTGGAATTACCTATATTAATCAGGGCAAAAATCTCAGAAGAAAACTTCATGGAACCCTTAAGGAGGGTTTTAGCTATATACAAACGATCTGGTGGGAGTTCTAATCCACCTTATAAAGCAAACGTACTGCATTTCCTCCTAGGTGCAGGTTCGCTTTGGAGGAAAATAAATCAGTAAGTTTAAATGTTGAACTTTTAGGTGCAGCAACAGTAGGTAACAAAGTAGGTCCTGAGAAAACAGTAGTGGGTTCAGGTACAGTAGAAATAGACTTAGAAACAACAATAGTGTCACTAGTAACAGTAGAAGAAGAAAGAGTCACACCGGGGTTCGTGGAGCTCAGGTCATTATTCGTAGCAGAGTTTTGAACATATTAATGTAGACAGGGTCCTGAGAATCAGGAGTCCAAGTCCTTCAATATCTCTTTCCCAGCCAGCATGTAATAAAGCTGACTCTGGTGACCAGTCTAAATCAGTATTTTGGCCAGATTTAATTTTTGGGGAATAAGGAACCCCTCGTTTGGACCAGCCAGGTTCCTGTGTAGCTGAGAAAAATACTGTGGGTTTCTCCGAAACGAACGGAAGCAGTTGTAGCTCTAAAGTCACTTACAGAGCAGGAATAGCTGCAGGGATTTCAGAATCTGGCTTTCCAACGCCGGTAGTCAAGTGGGTCATTTGAAGTAGTCTGAGAAACAGCAGTAGCAGGGGGCTGAAGAGAATTTCCACAGCAGGAACAGAAGCTCGAATCCATCGGTAGGCCATCGACTGGGGCTTTCCAATGCCGACGTCATGAGAAGGAGAACAAGAAAGTGGCGTCCGAGGCGATGCCTGACGCAGAAACCGCAATGCCGAATCTAAAAGCTGCAATTGCAGGACTAATGCCTCGCGCTGCTCCTGAAGACTGGAACTGAACGCTGAGCCACTTTGCACATCAGGTAGACTGAAACAACTTTAGGGTCGCTTCAAGAACGGAGTCAAATTCAAAAATAGTCATATTACTAACATCAGCAACAGCAAGACATGCATCTGGGGCCTCTTGAGAAGGTAGCACAGAGGAGGAGGCCGACTCCCCTGAGCTAACAGCGTCCATCTCCTCCAGGGGATCATGCGAACTGGCCATCTTGTAGCCAGCAGCAAAGGCTCCACCTACTCAGAGTAGGGGAATTTCCCCGGTGTCCTGGCCAAATTTCCCTCATTCACTAAAAATACCACCAACAGCTTAATCTGGTTCAAGGTCAGTTGGCATTCATCTGTATCCCCCTCCCCCGGGTCGTGCCTGAAAATAGGCAGGATTTGTCTAGTGCACTTACCCGGTCAACAAAAGCTAAATAAATAAATAAATAAAAAATAAGGGGGATCATGTAGGGATATGAGCAAACATACACAGATAAGATATTTTTTGTGGGAGACTGCTTCAACATGCTAAGACCCCATTATAAGATAAAAGACTACCAATGTGGAGAAATCAAAGGCACTTTTTTATGCAGAGGATCTGTAAAAAACTGTACCAAAGACAGAGTATAACAGGTACAGAAAATATTGGTGAAAAAAAAACAGGGAATGAGAAGGTTGAACCTGGTAAATGGGTGGCCTGATAAGTTTAATTGTTGGGATGAGGCAGCACATGTGCAGGACATTAAAAGCGGATAACATATACGGGTAGGATGTTTAAAAATGCTTTTCACATAACCTTGCCCAGCAATGCCTCAACAGATGTTTTCCCCTAACAACACCATATCTTCTTTTACTGTAAAACTAGAATAACCTCTTGAACTAAAAGGTGATTAGGAAATGGGGCTTGTGGAAATTGAGTACTCACATACCTGGGATAATGTGCCTGCTAATAAAAACATACAGGCCCAGATATTCAAAAGGGTTGTGCCATGCGCAATAGGGTTGCGCTAGCGCAAGTCCGAAAATGCGCTATTCTGCGATATTCAGCAGGAGGCAGATGCGCCCCTCAAATCACACTGCACAAGAGCGCAATGATAATGAATGCATGTGCAACTGAAGGGGGAGGAACCATCCATAAACGGTGCAGTGCGATATTCAATAACATGCGCCATGCGCAATAGGTGAGCAAGCGGAAGTTGTGCGATAGCGGAAATGAGCCAAAACCAAAAGGAATGAGAGAGGCGCAAGAACACTACAGGGAAGGCACATGTTGCTGAACCATAGCCATCCACACAGGCAACACACACACACACAGAGGGCAGGACAGAGACAGAGCACCTGGAACCCACAGGAACAGGGAAGTTGTGGGGAGCCACAGCCACAGTGCAGTGCAGAAGGGGGAAGTGCCACACAGCACTGAGGCCACCACAGGAAGGTGTTCCTGGTGCAGGGGAAGTAGCAGCCAGGACAGCGGGGGAACACAGAAACAGCTGCCAGGGGGACACAAGCCAGGGACATGGCCAGTGCCACCATCCAGATGGAAGCAGTTATGAGGGGGGTGAGAAGGCAGGCAGCAGGGGGTGCGGCCGTGGAAGGGGCCCGTTGGTGGTATGCCCCCAGCAGGCAGTACCGAGTCTGCACCAGCTTCGAGCTGTACACCAATACTGAGATCGTGGGCTGGTACTGCCTGAACTGGGCAATTCTGAGGCGGCTCTGTGAGCTGTGCAGTGATGTGATGCAGGCACCCACACGACGGAGCCATGCTCTGTCAGTGGAGACAAAAGTGACAGCTTGCATGTGCCTGCTCGCCATGGGTACCTTCCAGAGACCAACAGGGGGACAGGACAGGCATAACCCAGTCGGCTGCGTCATGCCACCTCACCCAATTCCTCAGCGCACTGCTGCCACATGCTGCGGAGTACATCCATTTCCCCAGCACACTGGTGGAGCGCACAGCAAACATACAGGAGTTCCACAGGGTAGCACGTATGCCTGGTGTGCTAGGGGGCAATAGACTGCACCCATGTGGCCATCCGCACACCACCTGGCCCCGAAGGGGCCGCATACATTAATTGGAAGGGGTATGCAAGCATCAACTGTCAGGTGGTGTGCGATGCCAGGGGGCGCATAATCAATGTCAGTGCCAGAGTACATGATGCCTTCATCTGGCACCAGTCAGCACTGTGCCACAGATTCAAGAGTGGGGACATCCCCACTGGCCACTTAGTGGGTGAGGATGCAAACCATGCAGAAAGATGTAGCTTGGGAGGGGCATAGTCAGAGGTGACATGGGTATTGGCCTAGATGGCCCAAGGCAGGGTGATGCTGATCACCAAACTAACTTCCACCCTCTACACACAGGTGACAGTGGAAACCCACTCTGTCCTGGCTGCTCACACCATACCGGGTGGCCCGTGACCCCATCAAGCAACGCTACAATGAGGCACATGCCACCACATGCAATGTCATCGAGTTGGTGTTCGGGATGCTGAAGGCACGTTTCCATTGCCTGGACATGTCTGGCGGTGCCCTACAGTACAGGCCCTCAAAGGCCTGCAGGCTATTTCTGGCCTGTTGCATCCTGCACAACATGGCCAACGACTGTGGGATAGCCGTACAGGTCGAGGAGGGGACAGCGATGGGGACGATGAGGATGCTGGTGAAGATGGTGATGGGCAGTCCCCCCTTGGGTGACGAGACCCTCGACTGATCCGGCTGGCACAGCAGCATCAGGACACCATCACAGAGGAGCACTTCAGCCTACCCAGGTAAGTCATGGGGTCATGTGCAACCACCAGTGGCAAAGGCACAACCCACAAACACGCATGGACAAACACCAGAGGTTCATGTCATCAAGGGAAGTGGCTGAGCATGGAGCCGCACACACCGCCAGGGATGGGCAAGGTCTAACACAGCACGGTCACACACACACACACACACACACACCTCACAAGACATGCACAAAGGGTAGGAGGCACGCCGACCCTGACTGCCACCCCTAGCCACACACACGTCCACAGACCACCACGCCCAGTGCCTGTCATTGTGCATGTGTCAGATGCTGGGCACCATTGCACAGTGGCGGACAGCGCAATGCAGGCATCATCATGCACACGCCACAGCGGACAGCAGCCAGGAGGGTGTGCAGATGGAACATGTGTGTGCGTGCAGGGCTGGGTACCCCACCCATGCATTGCACGCTGAACAACACAATGCACACAGGGCAGCATCAGACAGTAGCCATGCTGGGAGACAGGTCAGTCATGCGCCACAGTGTCACAGCTGCCACGGATGCGTGGGAGGCCCCCGCTGAGACCCGCCATCAGTGACAGGCTGACCAATGGCCTCATGGAGTGGCACCGGTGGTCCCCCAGGGGTTCCACTGAGTGAACGCGACCATGCTCATGCAGGGGTCTGCAGCACACCGAACATGCCTGAGCCAGGCGTGCTCTGGATGCCCACAGCTGAACCCGGTGTCGACAAGGAGGGTGTCGCACGATGCCGGGAACGGGGGGGTGGACATTGCACTGCGCGGTGTCTGCACGCATGGGCAAAAAACTGTGTGCCCATTGTGGCCATGACAGCTGTGATTGCCTGTGTCTGCCTGTCAATGGCAGCGGTCACATCCTCCCGCAACCGGTCCATCCATGCCAGGAGCAGAGAGGTGTCTCTGCTGCGCCACTCCTCTGCCTGACGCAGAGCTGCACTGAGTGCATCCACCACCATCACCAGCCGCATCTGCTGATTGACTGATGCTTGGAGTATGTGGGTGTGCTCATCTAAGAGGTCATCTGCCTGATCAGCATGCTGTCCCTCATGGTGTTCGTGGCCCTGATGGTCAGTACCCCTTGAGGGTGGGCGCTGCACACCAGGGCCTGGCCTGGGCATGTCCACAGGTGGTGCACTGATGCCACCCCCCTGACACTGTACCCCCATGGCCATTGGCCGACTGCTGATACTGCCCCTCTGGCTGCCGCTCTCCAGGGCTCAATGGTGCCGCCGCAGTGGCCGCAACATCTCCACTGTCCTGGACACACACCAGTGCTGCCCCACTGGTGCAGACAGACACAGGCTGGGACTGTGATGTCACGCAGGCCTCCACAGTGGCACCACCCACAGCCATACCCGTGATGTCACCTGCTGTGTGGCCATCCTGTGGCCCACATGTATCGCTGCCCATGACGTTAGCTCCATCATCATTGGTGATGGATCCGGCACCAGCCCGAGTCTTAGCATGCTGGCATCCATGGACGCTGGCATGCTGGGACATGGGCAGGGCCTCCTCCGCACCTGCTCCACCAACATCAGTCCGGATGTCCAGGCAGGCCCACTGTCACCCCTGACCCTTGTATGCCTGTGGAGGTGGATGGGCCCTCCTCCATCTCCATGCTACCGCCCTCAGTGGAGAAGCCCACCACCACTGACCCATGTAGATGCTCAGGGGCTGTAAGGGAAAAACAGTAGCATTAATGTATGTGACCTACCCTGTCCCCCCCTATTGACAGACCAGGACCTACCATGCAGTGACGGGCTATCACCCATCTGGAATCCACCACCCGGAACACCCTTGATGGTGCAACGCTGCATGCTGCCAGCAACCCGATCTTCTTGTGGGGTCAGGCATTGTACCTTTGGCTGTCTCCCACTGGTCGCAGACTGTGCTGCCCTGATGGCAGCCACCTTCTCCTTAATTCTCCGCCTGTCCGTGCTCATCTTCTTTTTGCACTCCTGCATGGACTGCTGGTGGCTGGCATGCAAGTTGACAGCATACACCACCTCTTCCCATGCAGCAGCATGGGCCTGTGATGTTCTCTGGTGTCCGCTGAGCAGCGGCTCCTGGTTGAGGTAGGCCTCAAACAGGGCATCTGTTTCTGCCTTGGTGAAGTTCGGCCTCCTATTCCTCCCACATCTTTGTTCCTCTTTCTCCACCTCACAATCAGTCATTATTCCTCCTGTGAGAATGACAGGTGTTACCTGTGACTGTGCAGTCCCATGCATGTCCCAAACACCACAGTCCACACTCCCAAACAGCATGCAACTCACCACAATAGACTGCAGTAACCGACTATGGCCAGTGCAGCCCAATGTCGCAATTTTATAGCGCAACGCATGCAAATGAGGCGAGGCACATTTTTAAGTGGATGCAAATGCAGTGACTGCACCATTGAATGGCTGATTAACTGATTTGCATATGCCGGCTGAATATTGCGCTGTTGTGCTTTGTGCAATTGTGTTGAATGTGCTGAGCCAAGGATGCAGTTCTGTGACATGCGCAGTACACACCTAACTACGCATGTCCGGGGTGATGACACAGGCACCTGCCACACTGCTGACATGCTGTGCGTGGGAGGCAATGTAGGGCATGGCCACCATTGTGCCAGTGGTGCTAGTGCGCTGTTCACATATATGGCTCTGTGGCACTGGGGCGCCATAGGCACACTGGGGCCACAGCGCCGTAGGCCAATACAGGAGGTGGCACACAGGCACCCAATCGCGCTACACGCATTGGGTTCCAATTACGCTGTGGCTGTCTGTGCGTGAGAGACCCTTGACCCTGTGCCCGACCTTTGCCCCCTAGGCGCCATGCTTCAGGCATGGGTGCACCACTATCACTCTGTTCAGTGACAGTGCGATAGGGAATGGCAGCGCTGTACCACGCAGCATCTGCATGTGGCAGGACCGCACTGCCGAGCGCCATTTTGAATCCAGCTCTTTGCTGAGATGGTGCAGAGAAGGGCAGTGATGTGGAGCCAGGTGGAGCTTGCAAACCTGGTGGCCATTGTAGAGCCCCATGCTGGGGCTCTGTATGGTGATGCACCCCTGGACAGGGCCAGGAGTGCAGTTTGGCAGGAGGTGGCTGATGCGCTGGAGGAGGCCACTGGTATCGGGCACATGGCAGAGTAGTGTCACCACCAGTACGGGGACCTCAGGCGCAGGGACCCGGACCTGCTTGCCCACCTCTGGGCACATGCCAGGAGGGGCACAGTGCCACGGCCAGGTAGGTGCCCCATCTATACACTGTTATCATCCATACGGGTATCACGGTTGCATGTGTCCAGCATGGGGGGCCATCCAGTGTTGGCCGTGGTGGTGGTGGTATCGGGGTGTGGGGTGGATGGGTATGGCCATGTGGGATTGCACACACATGGGGGGGACTTTGCTACCACATTGTACTGATGTTCCTCTCTCCATGTTTGCACCTTAGGCCCAGAAGAGTGCAGGCAGGGAGGGAGAGGAGGCGCTGCCTGGAGGACCAGCAGGACGGGAGGGGTGAAGGACTGCAGCAGCGCAGGAACCAGCCTGATGATGGTGAGTGCCTTACATCCATGATTACTATTGCATGCTGTATAACTGGGCGGGCAGCGGGGCATGGCCACCATCCATTGACACCACTGCCATGCACGCAACTTGTTACAGTCAGCACTGTCCAGTGGCACTGCATGTCTGGGAGTGTCAATGGTGGTCCATGCATGCACCGGGCACATGGCTGTGCCACTGCCTTCACACTGCATAGCCAAGTCACTGTACAGCCACGGTGGTGCTGTGCAGGACATGGGCGGTGGGTGTGTGCGGTGGTCCACATGGCTGTGGCTGCCTGGGTAGGCAGGTCTTGTGGACATGGTCACTGTGGATGGTCACTCACCATCACGGGGTGTGGCACATGGCTGTATGCCATGCACAATTGGTGGGCTGCAGGGGCCTGGACAGTCACACTTATTGACTCTGCTACCTCGTCCTAGGTGGATGGTGACTCCAGGTAGTGGAGCGTGGACTGCAGGAGCTGCTACAGGTGGTGAGGGTGACCCTGGAGCTCCTGCAACGAATGTACCACCACGGGGTGAGGAGGCGGAGGAGACATCGGCACCACGTGGAGGAGGACCGCCGCAGATGCTGAACCATCAATGCCCCTAATTACACCTTCGCCCCCTGGACCCACCCTCACACCCTTTCTTCCCTCTCCCATATGTTCACCCCTGCCCCTTACCCACCCCCACCTGGTATGTGGCCCTTCCCCCCCATTGTACATAGTTGTATATAGTTTTTGTATTACCTGTTTTAAATACATTTGTTTTGTTATGAAAACTGTGGTGGTCTCTGATTTGCAGTGGGCTACAAGTGCTCAGCTGCAGTAGAGTGCATGGCGTCAGGGGTGGTGCACGCATGGGCGTGTGTGTGTGTCCAGAAGGGAACCGCCTATGGTGTGGGAAGGGGGATCAGTCACTGTCTGTGGTTTGTGTGTTGTACTCTGTGCACTGGATGCCTGTGTGCAGTGGTCCATGGTGCATGCACTGTGTGCATGGCACCCCTGTCAGACCGTCCATGGCCTGTGCAGCTGACACCCTTGCATTTCTGTGATATGCACGGTTTGCTGGTGTGTCAGTGGTGGCTGTCCATGCTGGATAACAACTGTACCCTGCACAATGCCAGGTTGTCTGCCATCACCAGTATGGTGCACGTCTGCCTCCAGTGGCACTGTGGCTTCCGCTGTTGTTGTCCCCCCTCCATGCTGTCACTTGTGTCTGTTGCAGGGGATGTGCTCCAGTGTCTGTCACTTGTGCTCCGGCAGCATGCTGGTGGCATACATCTTCATGGTGCCTGCTCAGGGTGGCTGGCACACCTGTGCAATGTAGGGGTGCTGGCCGTGTGTACACATCAGCTGTGGCCACACGCCAGTGGCTTGGTTGACCCACTACTGTGTCCCTGTGTTGGTGTGCCCTTGGGTATGGGTGGGTGTTTGTCCATGCACTGTGTTGCATCCTGTGTAGTGCATGCTTCCATGCAACACTGTGCATGTCTGTGCTGGCTGTTGTGGCCAGTGCTGGGATGGGATGTGTCCTTGGGAGGGTGTGCAGGGTACTGTACCACTGGTGGTGGGGTCTGGGGCATGCCCTGTCGCATGTGGGGTACCTCATGTGGCAATGCATGGTCGGTCTCTCAGCTGTACCTTGGGGGGGGACATGCAGGGTGGCACTGTGTATGCTGTTGTTGCATTGCTGTCTGCTGCTGCCTGCAGCACGGTGCACATGGTGGGGCTGCCTTGCATGGCTCCATGGTGCACAGGGTTGCATTGTCACAGTAGGGGTGGTGGCATGCATGGGGTGTCCTGCACTGTTGGGCGCTACTCCTGGGAAGGGTGTATGGTGATCGTGGTGCAGGATGTGCTCTGCATTGATGGGATGGTGTACGGGTGGTAGGCCCTCCTTGTATGCTGGGGTCACAGCTGCCAGGGTGTGTTGGGGCACCATGGCCCAGCTGTGGGTTGATTGCTGGTATCCATGGGGCGGTGGTTATTTCAGCTCTCCCTGGTTGTGCAGTGCATGGGGTGTGGGGGACAATGTCTGTTCTGCTGTGTGCTCCTCTGCCCATCTGTGGCATGGGTGGTGGGCCCCTGCATCCCTGGTTGTGCTGTTGCATTGCTGCCCTGCTCCACGGGGCATCCCTGGTTGCGCTATGGCACATCTGGACTGCTCTGCTGAGCATCCCTTGTTGCTCTATGGTGCATCAGATATGCACAACTTCACATCCCTGGTTGCGCTATGGCACAGGTGGTGCGATATTCAGTCGTCTGCCATAGGCGCATCTTGGCCTGTGCAGTTTTTGAATATCGCGCTTCTTGCGCATGGGTGCAGTGGACTTGCACTTGCTCCTGCTGTTGTGCACTTTTTGGGCACAGTTTGAATATATGGGCCCCTGTGTTCTCTGTACTGTATCCCCCATATAATGCAAACATGACTATAAGGCCACAAAAGGCTGAAGGATGAAGTGTTTTAAATCCCAAAAGGTTATTAATTTACAACTACAAGCATTATAAATTGGATCAACAAGCCTATATTTCTAAAAAATGAACTGCTCGGATTTTGGAACAGCTACCCATAGCCAGGGGATTAACTGTTAATAGTGGCATCAAATGTATCCAGCATATGGAAGGGCAAATAAAGCATACATTGAGTTTTAAAAGACTCAATGTGGACAAATTCAAAATTCAATGTGTCCAACAGCACAGTTTCAGGAAATCGCACAGCACTACTACTGCACTAGTTGAATTTACCAACTATATACACAATGCTCTAGACCTCAGCCTCACAGTGGGGGTGACCTTCGTAGACTTCGCCAAGGCCTTCAACATGGTTACTCATGAACTACTGTTAAATCAGCTGTCCTGCACTGGGCTCTCCAGTAGAGCCATAGGCTGGTTTAACAGCTACCTGATAGACATCAGCAGGTAAAGATAAAGAGAATCTTGTCAGAAAGTTGGGTAGTGCAAACTGCGGTTCCACAAGGATCACTCCTGGGCCTTCTACTTTTTAGCCTATTTCTCAACTGTCTCCCTATTGACTGTCCTGAGAAAATGCTCCTATATGCAGATGATGCTGTGATCTTTACAAACAGCAAGGATGCATTACTCTGTGACAGGCAGCTTCAGGGGCAATGTGCCTGTATTGAGAATTGGTTCTTAGAGCTCAAGCTGCTCATGAATTACAAAAAAACAAAAACTATGACTTTTGCAAACCCTCATAACAAAAACAGAGCTTACAAACTCACTATAGTAAATAACCTTAACACCCCCCTCGACCAGGTTCAATCCTTTAAATACCTGGGGGTTACCCTCAGTAGCACCCTATCCTTCTTCAACCACATCAACAAGGTCACCTAAGCCATCAACACCAGACTTGGCCTATTACACAGACACAAACACTGCTTGACCAAGGAGGCATTTCAGATTGCAGTAGACAGCTCTGTTATCTTCATAGTTGATTATGGTCTAGTTGTCTATGGTACTGCCCCAGACTCTACCCTTAAAAGGGTCTTGGTTGCCTTAAGCAAAACCTGCAGGCTTGTGTCTTGAGTCCATAGGCTCATACACACGTGACCTATATGCCCAAGTAGATTGAAGTACCAGACCTGCTGGCTAGCCAAGAAAGTGACATTGGACCTTACCCTCTTGTGCATCCAGGACCTACTGTGCCTCACATCCAACCCTCATCGCTCATAAGACCCTAGCTGCCATAAGTTCAAGGTCCCTTTCTGCCATACCTCTCAGGGTCAAAAGGCTTTTGCGTACCATGCCCCTAGCTGACTCAAATCACTCCAAGGCAATATCATGCTAGAATCCAAACTGGTCCCTTTCAAGTGAAAACTAAGGGAACACCTTGTTGTTATAGGTGATTGCGATTGCCCTTCATACAGTAGCTTGCACTAGCAAATCTGCAAAAGTGCCCCTCTCAGTGACTAACCCTAGTATACCACAGCACTTGCCTGCCTGACACACTGTCCCCTTTAATACTATCTCAATTCCTGCTCAGCACTCACCTATCTGATACACCTCCCCCTTTACTACTAGCTCAATTCCCTGCTCTATTTCCTCCTTACCTCCTTTACTGCTAGCTCAATTCCCTGCTCTATATCCACCTTACCCCCTTTACTGCTAGCTCATTTCCTTACTTAATTTCCTTCTTACCCCTTTACTGCTAGCTCAATTCCCTGCTCTATTTCCTCCGTACCACCTTTACTGCTGGCTCAATTCCCTGCTCTATTTCCTCCTTGTCCCCTTCCCCACCATTTGTGTTCTTGGACTATGCCTACTGGATTATTTTTTGCTCTGACACCTTATAATCTACCTACTATTTGTTCAGTTCAGTTTCAGTTCAGTTTATTTTTTATACTGGAAAAGCATGTGAGCAAAAGCTGCCCATTTTAAAAGCGTCCAGTTGGGACAGATACAACAAGTGGTTACATTGCAATTACAACATGTAGTTGCATAGAGTATGACTAGACTGTCAGGGTTACAGAGTTAATGAGGTGCTAGCCTATGGGCAACACTACAGTTTATTTACAGAGAACACTTAAGACAAGGTAAACAAGTGGACCATAGAATGTACAGTGATAGTAAATTTTAAGTACAAAACATTAGAGCTAACAAATCAACCATTGAAGCACAGTGACAGAGAAAGTGCTTAAAAATTCCAGGATCGGGTGAATCACCATCATAGTGAAGGGACAGAGTTTGCTGTTAGATTAGGTGTCATGTTGGACATCTGCAGGTGGCAGCCTGAGAGAGGTACAACTTGAGATTGTGCTTGAAAAAGGCTGTGGTGGGGCACTGGATGATAGCAGATGGAAGACTGTTAAAAAGTTTTGTGCCTTTGTAGGAGAGGGTGTTTTGGCCATGGGTGGTCCTACAGAAAGAAATGGTGAAGGAGCAAGTGGAGGATCATCTAGTGGAATGTGAGGGGGGTAGACTTGGGGAAAAGGGATGCAGTGCTGTCAGGTAGGAGGCCTAGGGATAGTCTGTAAAAGAAGGTGAGGACTTTGCTATTGAGTCTGTCCTTGAGTTAGGTCCAGTTGGAAAGTCTGTAAAGATTGTAGTGGTGGGTGCGTCTAGGAAGACTGGAGACAAAACGGATGATATTATGATATGTGGACCAGAGTTTGCTGAGGTTACTGAGAGTTAGCGGTGGGAAATAAATTACGGCACTGTAGTCAAAGAGGGGAACTAGGAAACTGGTCATGAGCTGGGTCTTAGACTCAGCGCATAGGAAATGCCTCACTCTGTATAGAAGGCCAAGTCATTGGTGTTTTTTTTTAATTAGTTGATTTATGTGCAAATCAGAATTGAGGTGGTTGTCCAGGAGCAGTCCAAGGTATTTGAATTTGACGACTCTTTTAATTGAGTTACCATCATTGTCAAGAAGAGTGAAGTTCAAAGGAGGTGGTTTCCATGGGCTGGAGAAAACCATGTTATTTTTTATATTTTTAGCATTCAGCACAAGTCCATTGGCAGAGGACCATGAGAGCAATCTACTAAAGCCGCTTTGCAGTTTGTCAAGAAGGGTGGTGGGGTCTCTGTCGCTACAGAAAAGGGCAGCAACATCAGCATAGAGAATGAGTTCAGTATCATTGCAGATTTCAGGAATAGAATTAACGATCAAGGAGAAGAGGAGGCACCCAGGATTGAACCCTGGCATACTCCAAACTTTATGGGACAGGGGCTTGAAATGACCCTGTTGATGATAGTTTGGTGAGGCCTGAGGCTAAGGTAGTTACGGAACCAGTTATTGACTTCAAGTGAGAAGTGTAGATTGGATGGGGTGGAGAGAAGGACATTGTGGTCAACAAGATCGAATGCTTTTGTAAAGTTCATGAAACTTTCCTCCTGGGCTACCCTGGAAGGATAGCGATACTATGTGACCGTGAGTGCACTGCAGGGTGACAGGAAGTGGGGGGAGATAGCGAGAGGAAGGGTAGGGACAGGGAATGGGTTTGGGGGGACTACTGTACCTGTGCTGCCAAGCTAGCCATGTGGTGTGGTAGTGTGCATGGCTAGCTCAGGTGCAGCAGGTACAGGATTCTGGAATATGTGTGTGAAATGTTTGCCGCTGCCTGTGGCTGCGGCACTTAATTTTATCCTGACATTGCCCCTTCCCAGATATGCATCTCCCTGGAGTTGAGAATCCTTTTTCAGGGAGGTGTGGGGGCAAAGCCCCGGCAGAAATACTTGTTTCTTTGCCTGGATGTCATGTAACCCTGCAGTATATATCATCGATTTGCCTTTTGACAATATACACTTGCCATAATAGTGATCGCTATTTTGCGATCGCTAGTATGACATGGAACCAGCTGGGGGTGGGAGGGTGGTTGGGCTTGTATTTATCAAGGTCACCAAAGTAGTGGCTGAAGATGGATACAATTTCCGAGGGGTCAGTGACTATGCCTCCACCTGAGGAGTAGTTAAATTGTTCATTGGACTGCCCTCTACCTAGTAGGCCATTTAGTATATTTCAGGTGTACTTTGGGTTGCTGCAGGAATTACACTGCTTGTCAATGAGATAAATGATTTTGGAAGAACAGATGGCAGATTTACATTTGTTATGGAGAGATTTGCATTGTTGGAGGAGGTGGGGTAGCTTTAGTTTCCTGTATTTAGACAAGGCACGGTCACTGTCCCACATGAGTTTGTGGAGCTCAGTGGAGACCCACTTGTGATTGTTACTTTTCACCCTAATATTTTTTACATGACTAAGGTGGTCAGAAATGGCAAGGAATATCCTGCTGAACTCTTTAAGGGCAGAGTCTGTATCCTTACAGATCAGTCAGTGGCTAGGACAGCTTGGTGAAATACTAGTGGGTATATCCTTGGACAATGCCTGCTTGGCTGATTTTTGTTCTGGTATCCTATAGTCTTTAATTATGGTGTCTGCCTCTGAGTTCATAGGCACTGTATCCTGGGCTCTAGTACATACCACCCTAATGTTATTATCCATACCTTTGTATCGCACTGGACTCACTTTTATTGTATTTTATTCATATGCATGCTTCCCAGATACCTCTCTGGCTTCCCTGGCTATGAACTACTTGATGGGTTCTTCTCCATCCATCCTATTGGTCGATGCACGAAAGTAAATCTTTTGGACAGCCAGAGACCAGACTGTCCAGCTTCGTCCATAAAATCTAGTCAGATAATTTCCCTGGTGGCAAATAAGGAACACAAGGTACAAGAGAAAACACACCCCAGAGAAAAAACACACAAAGACTGGTTTATCAGTAAAGTATAGAATAAAAAAGTGACAATACCGAACCAAGGTGGGTATACCCACCAAGGAGCATGTAAAACCACCCTGTCATGTGAAAGGACAGTGGAGCATGTACCAGTGACACATACATAGAAACATAAAAAAAGCAGGTGCATAAATGCAAAGCATAACATATATTATCTACATACTGACTGTGAATTCCTCTATGTGCTAGAACTTCAGCTTGTCAGCTATTATCACAATTAGTACTAAATGTAATTTTAAAATCTTGTTTATACTGTGGTTTACACTGTGGTTTATACTGTAGTTGTAGGATAGCAGAAGGCATTTATTGCCCATTATTGCTATTCCCACTTCTCAGTGATTGTACCTATGTAGGTTACTCTCATTTAAGAACTCATCCAAGTGTAATTTAAACCCCGTAAATGTGCTTTGACTGATTATGTCTGGTGGTAGTTGGTTCCTCAATTTGCTGGTTCTTGGTAAAATGGCAAACTCTTTCAAATTAGTCCTAGGCACATGTCCCTTGGTTTGCTTATTGTGTATTCTCAGGTTGTGTACATTGTTAGTGAATGTGATTCCTAATTCTGATGTCAACTCTCCATCCTAAATTATTTTATATAATGTCAATAGGTCCCCTCTTTGTCTTCTCATACTTAGTGGCCATAGGTTCAATGTATTTAGTCTTTCTTGGTATGGTGTATTATTTAGGTTTGTTATCTGTCGTGTATATCGTAGCTGTGATTTTTCTAAAATATCAACATCTTTTTTAAGTCCATTAACAGTAGTCCAGATGTGGCCTGACATAAGCTCTATATAGTGGAAGCATAACTGATTCTGATTTATTTGCAAAGGATCTATTTATACAGGTAGTTTGATGGTTTACCTTCCTTGCCACCTGTTTACACTGCTTACTATTTTTCAAGTCACTAAATATTATTACTCCCAAGTCCTTAAATTCCTCCACTTTCCTTAAATTTTCATTATGGAATCGTATAATTTTGGTTAGGGTTGTTTTTCTCGCAGTGCAGAAACACACATTTTTCAATGCTGAATCTCATGTTATTTTTGTCTGCCCATTTGACTATATGGCCTAGGTCACTAATCATGTTCCTACACCCCTCTTCAGTACTAACCTTACCGCCTAATTTAAGGTCATCTGTGAATTTAACAAGAGTATTTTCTCCTGGAATTTGTATGTTATAAAAAGTCATAAAAAGGTTGTTGTCAATGTACTCTTACCCTTAATTTGCTTGTTAAATCTGTTATTGCAATTGACTTACTGCTCTGTAATGCATCTTACTGTATTTTGTCCCTCCTATCCCCTTTCCCCCAAGATGCACTGGGAGATGAGCAATTGTATTTGCTCAGTGTGCCTTTCCTGGTGAAACTTTTCAATAAATAAATAAATAACTAAATAAATATGTTTGCTCTGGTAAGCACTTCTCCATGATATAATTCTCAGGTAACCTAAATGTTTGTACTGTATTCTTTGTCTTTATACTCTGACGTGGAACCTTTGTAAAAGAGCTAACAGCTCAAAGGTGTAATGCAATCCTAGAACTTAATAAATGCAATAAATAAAATAAATGACAAAGACTGTGGCAGGGAATCACACAGATATTAATGGGGATTTTATATGCTATATATCTACACAGATATTAACACACATGAAATGGTGGGTTATAGTTATATATTTTTGCTGAGATGTGTGCCTATGTGGAGTCAGGACAATGAGACTGTGACAATTACCTACAATAAACTGCACTACCAGACAGTCGTTAAACATCACATTAATGAGGTCAGTACTGAAATAATGACAAAAATGAACCAGTAGCATTTCAATTATGAAAGATAATCATGAAGTTCCATTTTTGACTACAGAGACTGCTTCAAAATTTAACAAAAGATGGTGGTTATCAGACAATATGGGGAACAGGCTTTGTAGAGAAGCTATTACAATGTACAGGCCTGATATGGTATCCCAGGTTTTCATGGGGTTCCGGTTACACATGGTTCTTGTATCGTGGATATTTCACAGTCTGTTTAGAAAAGCCACACCCTTTTTAAGAATGAGATTTAAAATCACTATATTGCATATACAGACTGCTTCAAAAAATGTTGCTTAAGATATTGTAGGTCATGTGACTAGAACCATTGTTCAAAAATTTTACGATGATCCGCCTCTTCAAAGCAGCTTGGATCTGATTATGGTAAACAGAGGAAGAAAGAAAACTGCAAGGAGCCCCATTTGCTTCTTATCAGTCCTCCTAACTACTTTAAAAGAAGTGCTTCAAAATGCATAACACCAAAAAAAAAAAAAATGGAGGTCAAAGTCTAAATGTTCTTCTAAGGGATGATAAAATCCAGAGATCTGTTTTAAAACATGGTCTTTGTTTACAATGGGTAAGAAGAATGTACAAAATTGAAAAGGACTTGTTTGCCATGGCACCTACTCAGACTAACATACTAATGTACTAAAATGCCAGCAGAGTAGGCCTTATGGTCTTTTGTGTCTGTTCTATAGTCCATACGCATACTGGGTACCGATTTTGCTGTCCCCCACCCCTCTTGGATTTCCCCAACCCCTGTCCTAGATATTTGCCCTGCATTGGGCTTGATCAGCTTCACCTCCCCATACCAGTCCCAGCCCCTTTAACCTCTCTACAGTATCTGCCTCCACCAGTCCCTTGGGCAGCACATTCCATGGTTTCACCACCCTCTCAGTAAAGTAACACCTCCTCCTCTCCCCCTGAGTCTCCCCTCTAGCTTCCATCCATGTCCTCTGCTGCCCACCCTTTCTTTTGGAATAACCCATCTGAGCCTCCCTTATTAATCCTCTTTATGTACTTGAAGACCTCTATCATGTCCCACCATCCCTCCTGTCCTCTAGATAGTACATGTTGAGCTCTTCAAGCCTCTCCCTGTAGGCCCTTTCCCCTATGGGGTTCTTGATAAACTCGGCTGCAGAGTCAAGCCATACAAAAGTGAAGGTATTGGGCTTCAGGAGGGCTAACTTTGTCAAAATGGGAGAGTGCCTCAGAAAAGCACTAGCAAACAGGCAAGAAGGAGGGGTGGGCTGTTTTACCGATCTGAATGTGGCGCTAAAATCCTCCCACCGAATGCTCAGTTATAGCCTCCCGTTATGGTAGGCTGCCTCCCAAGTGCCCAGCAACCGAAAATGATCTCCCTCGCTTCACTGAATTAGTGGAACCGAGGCTGAGTCGGTAGTCCAAAAACAAGAGTTGCCCTGTTCCAGCGGGAGTCCCAGGCTCACTGCCTGATAAAGCTGCTGGAATTTTGCTAGGCTCAGCCCCCAACGCCCTCTGTAGAGCATCAGGCATTGAGAAGCCAAGTGCTGTTTCAGCCGAAAGGGAGGCCCATCTGGTAGTACTTTCTCCCCGTTTGTAGCGTCTGCAGCCGGGCCACTGCTCCGAAAGCATGGAGCGCCTACCCCAAGGAGGATTAACATCATTAACATTATTTCAGCAGATTCCTTAACCAAGTAATGTTAATTGCAATGTGTGGTTAGTAAATCCTGTTACAAGCTTTCTTAGGCTGCCTGTGTCACTGTTTAAACTTTTCTGCTTGCTACAACTGTTGTTCATTTTTTTTTTCTTTTTTTACTGCTAACTTAAGACCAGCTAGAATTATTTACCGCACTCTTTGTCCTGTGCTCCAGTTGAATTGTTTGCTATCGAACCACAGTTTTAAAATCCTGTTGCTATATTATCACCTCCGCCACATTTCTGTCCCTCTCCTCCCCTTCTAAATCTCCTCCAATCTACTGCCTCCTGCTTAGTTTCAGCCACCCTATATCTTCAGTTTACTTACCCTCTCTCTTTCTCCTCAGCTGTGACCATAGGAGGGCTCATCTCTGCCCCGGAGCACCCCCACCGATGACCCTGAGCCACCCGCAAGGTAAAACCCTTCCCACAACTACATCGACCGAAACATCATGCAGACTGTCTGGCTCTTTGTTCTGCTTTTTTTGAACTTGGCGCCTTTTCTGCCTCACCTATAGCGAAACGGAACTGTCTCGTGCAAACTTCCCTGAAGCTTGGGACCAACTATTGCTGTACTACATTGCTCTAAACAGCCATTTTTCGAACCTGAACTCAGCTAAATCTGCAAGGGCTGTTTTACCGATCTAAAAGTGGTGCTAAAATCCTCCCACCAAATGCCCAGTTATAGCGTCCCTGCTATGGTAGGCTGCCTCCCAAGTGCCCAGCAACCGAAACTGATCTCCCTCGCTTCACTGAATTAGTGGAACTGAGGTTAAGTCAGTAGTCCAAAACAAGAGTTGCCCTCTGTTCCAGTGGGAGTCCCAGGCTCACTCTCGGCTGATAAAGCTGCTGGAATTTTGCTTAGGCTCAACCCCCAGCCTCCTCTGTAGAGCGTGAGGCATTGAGAGCCAAGTGCTGTTTCAGCCGGAAAGGGAGGCCCATCTGGTAGTACTTTCTCCCTGCTTGTAGAGTCTGCAGCCGGGCCACTGTCTGGAAGCACGGCGCCATTACCCGCAGTCGCCTGTGACTGCTCCCCGCCCCACCACACCCACCCTTGGTCAGTTTTAGCTTTATAGTCACCAGCCACCCCCACACGCCCCTTTCACTAGCCACCTCCCCTACACGCCTTTAGGCGGCCGCAAAATACTATCTCCCCAAAGTACCATCTGCAGGTTATACTTAACTGCAGCTAGAGGGCGCTATACTTTTTTCCTCCTCCGAACCTTACTAACTCACCAAAATCAACGTGACAGTCTTACTAAACCTTCTTCTCTTTTCCTGAGGCTCTGTTCCTTCGCCTATACACAAGCTCACCAGACCTCTCGTCTCTTCCCTGAGGCACTGGTTTTCTTTCGCCTATTAATCAGCTCCACGGACAACTTTTGCACAAACATGGCCATTAAAACTGGTGCAAGACTTCTTCTGTTGTCCTCTCTCCTCAATCTAATACTAGTCCTAATCCTAACAAACTACCAAATCAAACCCCTCGGTTGTACACTTACAACACACCCTAGGCGCCCCCTGGTGCAACATCACATTATCATTTGAACACTTTCCCACTCATTATACCCCATAAACTCATTTACCACCTAGCTTACTCTCTGCATAAATCCTCGGTGATCATAATCCCCATGTTCAGCCCTTTCGCCAACCGTAAACTGTGGTACTTTCTCCTCCTAGTGTTATTATTAGCAGGAGACATAGAGCCTAACCTTGGACCCGTCTCCGCACCCATGACTCCAAATAGTGAATCGTGGCTTAACTCCAAGGGACTTCGTATTGCACACATGAACATCAGAAGTCTCCTTCACAACCTAACACTACTCGAGGCATGGGTTGTACAGAACCACCCAGACATCCTCTGCCTGTCAGAGACCTGGTTAAAACCCTCCACTACCGACACGCTAATTGCTCTACCCAACTACAATCTCATGAGGCAAGACAGGTCCATCCCTAAGCGAGGGGGAGGAGTTGCCATCTACTACAAACAACATCTGCAGTTAATCCAAAACTCACTACCAACCTTATCTCCTGTGAAGCACTCCATGCCACACTACTACTAGGCTCAAAGAAGATTCAATTGGTCTGTGCCTATATACCCCTCCCAGAGGGCTAAAGGGCTTAAAGACCTCCTTCTACTAGTTGATAGCACCATAGGCTGAAATGAGGTCCTAATACTAGGTGATATGAACCTTAACCGGTCCGCAAATCAAGCCTTCCCATACCTTAGTACAAGGCCACAACTTTCACCAACTGATCTCTGACCCTACCAGGGTAATGGCCCCTCTAGGCCAGCTACATTTATTGATTGGTTCTTACAAACCGTCCCGATAGCATAAGTTGTTCTGGTACCCTTCCTGATGTAATCAGTGATCACTCCCAATCTATTGCGCTTTGACGCAATAATAGACCATCCTCACCCCCAAACGTATCACCTTCTGCAATCTCGCGAGTTTCAATCCCACTCTCTCTCTCTCATGACCTTCTACTATTGACTGGACCCTGTTCACATTCGTCCCAATGTCCAAACTGCCCTTAATAGTTTCCTTGAAATATTCAGTCAGCTCCAAGACACCCATGCCCCTCTGATTACTAGACGCTTTCGAGGCACCCAGACCAAATGGCTAACAAAAGATCTGCTAACCCAGATTAGGGCCAGAGACAAGGCCTGGCATAGCTTTAAATCCATGGGGTTGCAGTCCGACTATTGCCACTACCGCTCTTTAAGAAACACTTGTAAAAGAAACATCCGTCTTTCTAAAAGCTCCTTCTGCAAGAACCTTTTATTAAAAGCCTCTGGGGACTCCAAGAAATTCTGGTCAACTATAAAAACCTTTCTTGGCTCCAACCACAAGGCCCATACTAATGACATGCTGGTCAATGGCATACATTGCAATAACCCATTAACCATTGCTAACTCTTTTAATCAGCACTTCTCAGACCTAACCAACTACCTGACCTCTTTCCCTACTGCTCTTTGTACTCCACCTCAACGCGACACCCACCCTTCACTTCTGAATCCCCCTTTTAGGTTTCGGTGCATTCACATAAGAGAAGTTTTACAACTGCTACTCTCCATTCCTGATAATACCAGCCCAGGATCGGATGGTCTTGAACCTAGGCTCCTGAAGGCTGCTGCCCCTTTCATAGTCTCCCCTCTAACCAAAATCTTCAATATGTCCCTACGCCTTGGTTTAGTCCCAGACATATGGAAAATTGCTAAGGTCAGCCCCATTCCTAAAAAAGGTGACCATAAGGAAATCAAAAACTACCATCCCATTGCTATACTCTCTGTACTTAGCAAAATCCTTGAAAAACTAGTCGCCACCCAATCTATAGAGTACCTTCAAAAATACAACCTCCTGTCTAGTGCCCAACATGGATTTCGCAAAGGCCACAGTACCACCACTGCCCTACTAAAACTAACGAGTGATATCTACTCTTCTATGGACTCAGGCCTTCTGACAGGTGCAGTTTTCATCGACCTAACTAAAGCCTTCGACCTGGTAAACCATACGCTTCTTCTTACGAAATTACGGTCTTTTGGTTTCGTCAGACACCATCACATGGTTCAATAGCTACCTGACTAGTAGACAACAAACGGTGGTTTTCAACTTGGCTATCTCGGATCTTGCCCCAATCAACGTTGAGTACCTCAAGGCTCCATACTTGGCCCACTACTTTTCACGATGTTCATCAACGACATCTCTCTCTCTGCTCCCAACTGCTCTTCTTTGCTCTCATTCGATGACTTGGTTATCTACCACTGTGCAAAACTTCTGATATTATAAATCATACTCTTGCCACGGACTATGCGAATATTCAAACCTGGCTCACTAATAGCAAACTCGCCCTTAACTCTAGTAAATCCCACTCAATGTTATTTGGATCACCAGCAAGGCTCAAATCTAATCCCACCTCTTACTATCCCATGCGCCAACAGCCCCACCCACTGCCTCTGCCAAATCTTTCAAATACCTGGGAGTTACCCTTGATGACTCTCTCGACCTTGACCAGCACATCTCACTATCTGTAAGTCGGTAAACGGCAAGTAAGGAAACGCCTATCACACTAGTTATACCCTCACTCCCCCAGCCAGACTAGCAATGGCTCAAGGATTCCTTCTGCCAGCCCTGGCATATGGCTCTGCTATCTATCTATCCGTAGCTAAATCCTCCCTCCACAAATGGGATACTACTTACAATAATATCTGTCGCTTTGCCTCTTCATCACCGCGTTTCAAGCACCACTGCCAACTCTATCAGGGCCTAAAATGGCTTAGCCCCTCTGCCTATCGTCACCAGACCTTTGGGTCACTAATAGACAGTGTTACAAGAACCGGCCTCCCCCTATCCCTATCCTCGGCGCTGGTGCTGCAACCTCTCACCTATGAGCTCCGATCAATTGAAAAGGCCCCCTTGCTTGTGCCTAGATGCAGAACTAACATGGGCACACGTGCTTTCTCTTACACAGCTCCTAAATATTGGAACTCTATACCTTCCTCTATCCGACAAGCATCCACCCATGCTACCTTTAAAAAACTACACCGTGAACACCTACACACTCTTAACCCCTGCACTTGCTTTAACCCACCTTGAATCTTACACACCCCCCCTTATCTCAGGTTATCTCACCTACCTGCTTACCTCTTCCCCTTCCTCTCCAACTTCCTTGCCTCTCCACCTCTTCCCTCCTCTTCTCTTTTCCCATCATCTTTTCTCTCTTCCCTAGCCACTTAACCCTATAGCTTGGCACTTATTGAATTGTACTGCTGTACCTATCTCCTCTCAATTTATCTCCTGTTTTCCACACTTTAAACTTTTAATTGTCTCACTCATTACCCTTACTTGCATTTATCTTTCATCATGACTGTACTGCTCCCATGTGCAACGTCACATGAAAATATAATTCTTTTGTCAAAAACCTTTATCAAATATCCAAACACTGTTGTTTCTTCACATTGATTGTATGATTGTCCATGTGCTGTGACATATGTGTATTGTTCTGTCTGTAAACTGTCTTCTCCTGGGTCGTGCCTGAAAATAGGCATTGTTTTTGCCTAGTGCACTCACCCGGTTACCAAAAGCAAAATAAAATAAAATTAAATAAAATAAATAGGGAAACATCAAAACTGCCATCACAGAGGCAACAAGACTTTGTGTGAAGAAAATAAACAAATAAAAACAAAAAAACACACAATGTTTCTCAAAAGAGGTGATGGGGAGGTTGGGGGGGAAGATAGCATTTAGGAAGAATAAGGAAACACAGAAGGAGCGGGACAGAGAACTGTACCATTTAAAGCAGAAGGAAGCGGTGAAGGCAGTCAGAATAGCAAAGGCCCAAACCAAGGAAAAAATAGCCAACTCAGTTAAGAAGTGGAATAAAACCTTTTATAGGTACATTAGGGAGCAAAGAAAGACAAAGGGAGGGATAGTGAGGCTGAATAAAGGGGATGGTGGGTGGGCAGAGAGGGACAGTGAAAAAGCAGGGATACTGAATGAATACTTCTGCTCAGCATTCACAAAAGAAGAGGAGGGGGAGGTACCTAAACCAATCAGTAGAAGCATTCTGGATGGGGGGTCGAACCCAGTCCTTTCACATAAGAAAGGGTTCTGAAAGAACTCCTAAAATTTAAGGTGGACAAAGCAATGGGGCCTGACGGGATTCACCCCAGCATTCTAAAAGAATTACAGGGAGAACTAGTGACACCAGTGACTACCCTTTTTAATAAATCATGGGAGGATTGTGTGTTACCTGAGGACTGGAGGAGGGTGTATGTGATTCCCCTTCACAAAAGTGGGAGCAAGACAGAGGCAGGAAACTACAGACCTGTCATTTTGACCTAAGTGGTAGGAAGAATGATGGAATCACTTCTGAAGGAAAGAACTGTTGAGTACCTAGAGGGCAGTGGGGCACAGGACCCAAGATAGCATGGATTCACAGCAGCAAGGTCATGTCAGACAAATCTAATCAATTTCTTTGACTGGGTGACCAAAGTAATAGACCTGGGAGGGGCTGTGGACATGGCCTACCTAGGCTTTAATAAGGCATTTGACAGAGTCCCACACAAAAGATTAATAAACAAATTAGCTAGCCTGGGGTGGGTCCCAGGGTGGTAGCCTGGGTAAAACATTGCTGGACAACAGGACACAGAAGGTAATAGCAAACGGAGTCCACTCTGAAGAAAGGGGGGTTATCAGTGGGGTACCACAGGGTTCAATACTGGGTCTGGTCCTTTTTAATGTCTTTATAAGTGACATTACAGAGGGATTGGAAGGAAAAGTATGCCTCTTTGCAGGTGACACAAAGATCTGCAATAAGGTTGATACACAAGTGGGAGTGGAAAGGATGAAAAGGGACTTGGCAAGGTTGGAGGAATGGTCAAAAGTATATAGCCTGGATTGAATGCAAAAAGTGCAAAATAATGCACCTGGGAAACAAAACCCAGGGGGAACAGTACACAATGGGGGGTAGTAGAAACAACAACAAAAATGTCAAAATGGAAAGGGACCTGGGGGTAGTCATATCAGATGACCTAATGGTAGGCAGGCAATGAGAAGGAAGTAAGGAGGGCTGGGGGGATAATGGGATGCATAAGGAGAGGCATTACCAGTAGAAAACAGGAAGTTGTTATCCCTCTGTATAGACAGTTGGTGAGACCCCATCTGGAGTACTGCATCCAGTTCTGGAGACCCTATCTCAGCAATGACATAGGATAGAGGCAGTCCAGAGGAGGGCAACTAAAATGGTGCTGGGTCTGCAAGAGAAGCCATATAAGGAGAGACTAATGGAGCTTAATATGTATACCCTTGAGGAAAGGAGGGAGAGGGGGACATGATAGAAACTTTTAAGTACCTCAAGGGAATCAACAGAGTCCAAGAGGGTAGCAGCTTTCAAAAAAAGAGATGTGCAAGAACAAGGGGACACAATTTGAAAACAGAAGGGGGACGGCTCAGGGACAATGTGAGGATGTATTTTGTCACAGAGAGGGTGGTGGACACATGGAATGGCCTTTCCAAGGAGGTTTCGGGATCAAAAACAGCGGGGGAATTCAAGGATGCATGAGACAGACATAAGGCATTTCTTGTGGTGGGTAGGAAGAAATAGGCTGTCGGCTTACTAGGATCTGCAGCCTATCCGGTAGGTAGGTAAATGGGCAGACTAGGTGGGCCAAGCAGTCCTTATCTGCTGTCAAAGTCTATGTTTCTCTGTTTCTATGCCCCACATCACCTTGGTTGCCCTCTTCTGAACCCTCTCCAGGACTGCAATGTCCCTTTTTAAATGTGACCTTCAGAACTGCACACAATACTCGAGGTGTGGCCAAACCAAGCAGTTATATAGAGGGAGGATCACTTCACTCCTTCTGGAAGTAATCCCCCTAGTGATGCATTCCAGCATCCTATTGGCCTTGGCCGCTGCCCTCCTACAAGTCTCAGAGTTGTTCATTTTGACATCCACCACCACCACCCCAGGTCCCTCTCTCCCTTCGAGACTTGTAGTGTGTCTCCCCCCAGGGCATACACTTGGCCTGGGGTTCTGGCCCCCAGGTGACTAGTACAGAGAAAAGTGTTTATGTTGGTAACCACCTCTGGCTGCCCATTCAGAAACCTTACCAACAGAATTTTACATAGTGAGGAATGGCGAAGACTATTTGTATCTTAACAACATCCTTCTTTATCTGGTTTGTAAGTTTACCAAGGGTGATGATGATAATATTGTTGCAGCTGCCAAGGTGATCATGATAAAATATCCAGCGCCACCATTTTCATTATGCTGGACATAATTGTCATGAACTGGCTCATTAGCCAAAGCAACAGTTGTTACCCCTGGAGGAATAAAGAGTCAAGCAATAATACCCAACAGGGTGGGCAGTATTGGCAATACCAGACCACCCAGGGTCATAATGAGGTCCAACACCACAGACGGAAGATCTATAGCTCCTGGAAGGTCCGGTATTGCCTATATCTCCCACCCTGGAGGGTATTATTGTGCTTAGAAAATAGGCTACATGTAACATTTTTAATAAAATTAAAGTTTACAAATATAATAAATGTTTACAAGTATAATAAATGTTAAGAAAATAACAAAAAAAATGTTTTCTTGTAAAGTAGTCCTCTACTACTATACTTGGTCAGCAGAGGGAACTGCTGTTTAGGAGATTGTGTTTCAGTTAGATTCATAGGCTGTCCCATGGTTTCATGGGAGTTGTAGTTTGTGCTGGGGTGGCAGTGTAGCTGACGGTGCTGATGGCTGGTTAATGGCAGCTCAACAAATTCTTTATAGACCTGAATAAGTTTAAACTCCCTTGCCACTGGAAACCCTCTATGTTCCCAATCCCTTACCCAATCCTTGATCCAGGCACTCCAACCCAAATTTCATTTCCAACTGGTAACAAGGAAGGAGGTGCCCCAACAGCTGCGCTGGATAGAAATGGAGGGATCTCCTGGCCATGACACTCTTGAGCCTAGATTCCTGAAACGTGAAGCTCCAGTCATTGCCACTCCACTAAAACACCTAATAAATAAATGCCTTACACTGGGCACTTTGTCTGAAAAGTAGAAGACTGCCATTGTGGTCCCCATCCACAAAGGCAGAAAAAAATGCAATTGAAAACTACAGGACCATCTCCCTGCTATGTACCCTAGCCAAAGTAAAAGTTCAGAGCTGGCCCAATGGCATGAATGGCTGAGGTGCTATGCACCTTACCTCCTACCATACCATCAACCCCCAGTTTGGGAATGGGCTCAGGCTGCTGGAGGTCAGTCAAGGAGGTAGAAGATCGAGCATCTGCTAGTCATCTCTCCTCCCCCAGGGTGGAGAGGCACGTCATCTCGGTCTTTGGCTGCCACCTTGTGGAGACTGGGTGGCAGTGCCAGAATTATGAACAATGTTGTAAGGGAGGGGCCACAGTTCCCTTAGCACCTGTGCTCCTCCTCCTCCTCGTGAACATGCTTACATGCTGCCATGGCCGGTGAACTTGTGGAGGAAACAAAAAAGATTTGGCACAGGTTTAATCAAGCCCTTTCTGCCTTGTACGCTCCATGCATTGCCACCCAGACCATTGATTCTGGTTCTGTATTAGAGATACCAGGTGGGGGGGATAGCCCTCCCCTTCCTGGCCCACCATGGGGGCAATCCATGGGCAAAAGCACAGGCAAGGTGAGTCTGGGAGGGGAGGGAAAGGACTGAGGAGCCCACCTGTGCCAAACCACGATAGAAAAACCTTTATGGCAAAGCAAAAGAGAGGCTAGTGTAAAATCAGCTACAGGACTACCTAGAACTACATCACTCCCTCGCATGCTGTCAGCATGGGTTTAAGAAACAGCTAGGCACAGATACTGTCCTGGTGAGGGTTACTGCTGACATCTTAAATGCAGTCAAGTGCAGCAAGTCCATGTGTGCTATATTTATAGACGTCACCAAGGCCTTTGACTTGGTGAACCATGTACTTCTGCTTGCTAAACTCAGGGCTACAGGGTTAGATGATCTTCCTCATAGTTGGTTCAGTCGCTGCCTATCAAGCTGCAAACAATCTGTCTGTTGGCAGAGCTATTCTTCTGAACACAGAAATGTAACTGATGGGCTGCCATAAGGTTCAATTTCAAGTTGCTTCCTTTCTTCACTATTTATCAATGACATGCCAGATAACTGTGGGGGAACCTACCTTTACAGATGATGCTGTCTTGAGCAGATCATCTGTCAACATCAATGGGATTAATTCAGGGTTGGGGAATGATTTTGAACTCCTTGAGACATAACATTTGAGAAACAAGCTAGTGCTAAATATTACGAAAAACAAATAAAAAACCAAAGCCATGCTCTTTGAACCCAGAAGGTCAGGTATGGAAAGGATGAACCAGCTTATACTATCCACCATAGCAGATGATTACCTGCATGTAATGAGCTCTTTGACATACCTGGGCATGCCACTCGACCATGACTTGACCTTCTGTGCTCATGTGGATACTGTGACCAAAACTATTTTCATTTCATTTATTTGTTAACTGGGTTAAGGCAACTGGGCCAAAGCCCTTTTTCAGGTCCAACCCGGACAAACACATACACACAATATAACATACATAAATACAAAATAAAACATACAGACAACATAACAAAATAACTAATAATTCAAATATAAGTACAATTCATCAAAGGCAACAAGTATTTTTTAAATCTAATTTTAAAAGTACTATGTGATTTCAGTTCATGCAGGGAAACAGGGAGTTCATTCCACAATTTGGGGTCTTGAAATGAAAACGAGCAAGAACCGTATTTATTCTTTACAGAATGACCCTCCAGTGTAATGCTCTCAGCTGATCTTAAAGAAGGTCTCATAACCCAATTCGTGACCAAATTAGAAAGAGGAAAAACCCCATCGGAATAAACAGCCAAATGGACCAACTTACCCAGAGCATACAAAAATCTAAGTTTCGGGGATAACCAGTTCAAAGAAGAATACAATAAACAATGATGAGTCAAACTTGGCACACCCAATACAAAATGACAAATGTTGTTGTAAACAACACATAACATCTGCTTTTCCCTAACACCTAATTACACTTACAACAAAGAAACATAATCCAAATGCTGCATTAATACACCCAGAGCAAGTTGTCTTCGAGTTTCCAAAGACAGATAAGTTTTAAAATTATAAAGCAACCCTAACTTAGAATGAACTTTATTCTTAACCAACGTCACTTGAGATGCAGAAGTTAATGATGGATCCAATAGTACACCTAAGTATTTAAATTCAAACACCTGGGCAATTAAATTACTTTGAATATCATGAATAAATAAACTAGGATTGTTCAGTTTAACAGAACTACCAAATAACATCACTTTAGTCTTTAGGGAATTCAGAACCATCTTGTTGGAAGACATCCATTGGCACAACTTCAAAAAATTATTTTCCAAAATAGAATTTATACTCTCAGGCCCAGATATTCAAACTGCACCCAAAAAGTGCGCAATAGCAGGAGCAAGTGCAAGTCCATTGCGCCCATGTGCAAGAGGCGCGATATTCAAAAACTTAGCCAGCCAACCTGCGCCTACAGCTGACGACTGAATATCGCACCACCTGCGCCATAGCGCAACTAGGGAAGGGAAGCTGAGAAGATCTGATGCACCATAGCGCAACAAGGGATGTTCAGCTGAGCAGTCCAGAGGTGCCATAGCACAACCAGGGATGCCCCCCAGCAGCAGGGTGGCAATGCAACTGCATAACCAGGGAGGTAGGGGCCCACCACCCATGCCACAGATGGGCAGAGGAATACACAGCAGAACAGACATTGTCCCCCCACACCCCATGCACTGCACAACTGGGGGAGGGCTGGAATAACCACTGGCCCATGGAGACAAGCAACCAACCAGCCCACAGCTGGGACATGGTGCCCCATTACACCCCTGGCAAACTGTGACTGGCACACAAGGAGGGTGACCACCCCATGCCACACCATCCCCCAGTGTGCAGAGCACACCCTGCACTGTGACCCCCACACACCCTTTCCAGGAGCAGCGTCCACACACAGGAAACCCCATGCATGCCACCACCCCCACTGTGACAATGCAACTGCTGCACCACAGAACCATGCAAGGCAGCCCCACCATGAGCACCCATCAGCGGGTGGCAGAACACAGCAATGCAACCATGGCATACACAGTGCCACCATGCACAGCCCCCCTGAGGTACAGCTGAGAGACTGACCATGAGGCCGGGCACACGAGGTAGTCCCCACTTGGGACAGGGCATGCCCTGACACCACCACCAGTGGTACAGCACCATGCACACTCTCCCAAGGACACACCCTGACCCAGCACTGGCCACAACAGCCAGTGCAGACACCCACAGTGGTGCGTGGAAGCATGCACCACACCGGATGCCACACAGTGCATGGACAGACACCCACCCATACCCTAGGGCACAACAACACAGGGACACAGTAGCGGGGCAACCAAGCCCCCAGCGTGGGCCCATGTAAACTGTGTACACACAACCTGCAGTCCTCCATGGCACAGGAGTGGCAGCCACCCTGCACAGGCACTGTGGACCTGTACACCACCATCATTTGCCTGAGCACAAGTCACAGACAGTGGTGCACATCCCCTGCAAACACACACAAGCCACAGCATGGAGGTGGGTCAACAACTGTAGCCACAGTGTCACCCGAGGCAGACATGCACCACACCAGTGACAGGAGGCAACCCAGCATTGTGACGTGGTACAGTGGCTGCCCTGCATGGACAGCCATCACTGACATGCCAGCAGACTGTGCAGGTCACAGACATGCATGGATGTCAGCTGCACAGACCATGGACGGGCTGGACAGGGGCACCATGAACACAGAACATGCACCCTGGACCACTGCACAGATCATCCAGTGCACAGGGCACAACACACACACCACAGACACTGACTGATAGCTACCCCCACACCATAGTCACCTCCACATGGACACACACATACCCATGACTGCACCACCCCTGATGCCATGCACACCACTGCAGCTGAGCACCTATTGCCCACTGCAAATCAGAGACCACCACAGTATTCTATATCAAAAGATCTGTATTCCAAAACAATGTCAAAATGAACTATATACAAAGTTGGGGAGGCACAAACAAGGTGGGGGTGGGTAAGGGGCAGGGGTGAACAAATGGGACAGGAAAGGAGGGGTGTGAGGGTGGGTCCGGGGGGTAGGGGATATCAGGGGCAGAGGGATTGTTAACTGGAGCCCCGCTCTGGCTGCCCCGCCTCTGGTGCCTCCTGCGGACCCCAAGCTGTTCAATCCGTTGTAGGATCTCCAATGATGCCATTGCCACATTCAGGATGTCCCTTAATGCCTCCCGAATCTCCATCAGCTGGCGGACACCCAGGACAAGGGAGCACAGTCAATAGGTGTGAATAAACAGCCCTATACAGCCCACCCACTGTGCATGGTATACGGCTGTGGGACATGCCTCAGGATAGTGTGTGACCACCACAGTGATCACATCCACAAGACCTGCCCACCAAGGTGCATACAGCCATGCGGAATGCTGCACACACCACCAGCCAAGTCATGCACAGCACCACTGTGGCCATTTAGTGACATGGCTATGTGGTGTGAAGGCAGTGGCACAGCTATGTACCCGTGCACGATGGACCACCATCGACCCACTCCCAGACATGCAGTGCCACTGGACAGTGCTGACTGTACAAGATGCGTGCATGGCAGTGGTGTCATGGATGGTGGCCATGCCCCACTGCCCACACTGTTACACAGCATGCAATAGTAATCATGGAGGTATGGCACTCACCATCATTGGGCCGGTCCTCGGGCGCTGTGGACTGTCGCTCCTCCTCATGCCTGTCCTCCTGGTGGTGCCACATCTCACGGGCTAGGACGCCATTCCTCCGGCCCTGTGGTGCAAACATGGAGAGAGGAACATCAGTACAATCCTATAGCAAAGTCCCCTGCCCCCAGGTGTGTGCCCTCCCACCCAGCCAGACCCACGCACCCCACACCCTGATAACACCACCACAGCCAACACCTGACGGTCCCTCCCCCATGTGCCGGACACATACAACCGTGATACCCAAATGGAAGATAAAAGTGTGTGGATGTAACACCTACCTGGCTGTGGCACCGTGCCCCTCCTGGCATGTGCCCGCAGGTGGGCAAGCAGGTCTGGTTCCCTCCTCCGAAGGTTGCCATACCTGTGGTGGCACTGCTCTGCTGTCCACCCCCTTCCTGTGGCCTCCTCCAGTGCATTGGCCACCTCCTCCCACACCTGGCTCTTGGACCTGTCCAGGGGTGCCTTCCCAAACAGTGGTCCATGGAGTGGCTCTACTATGGCCACTAGGTTGGCCAGTTCTACTTGGCTCCACTGTGCAGCCCTCCTCCGTGCCATTCTCCTAGCTCTGTCAGCCAAAATGGTGCTATGCAGCGGCTCCACCATGTGCAGATGCTGCGCTAAGTAGGCCAGTTATTCTCATCGTGCTGTCACCGAACAGCATGATAGTGGTGCACCCATGCCTGATGCATGGCGCCCTAGGGGTAAAGGTCAGGCACAGGGTCAAGGGGCTCTGGCGCATGGACAGGCACAGCGCCATTGGAACCCAATGCATGTAGCATGATTGGATGCCTGTGTGCTACCTCCAGTAGCGGCCTACCACGCTGTTGCCCCAGTGCACCTATGATGGCCCAGTGCTACAGCGCCATATAGGTGAACATCGCTGTAGTGCCACTGGCACAATGGTGGCGATGCCCTGCATTGCTTCCTGTGCACAGCATGTCAGCAGTGCGGCAGATGCCTGTGTCAGCAACCTGGGCATGCGCAGTGAGGTGTGTACTGCGCATGTCACAGAACTGCGCCCTTGGCTCAGCACGTTCAACACAATTGTGCAAAGCGCAACAGTGCGATATTCAGTTGTCATATGCAAAACAGCTAATCAGCCATTCAGTGGTGCAGCACTGCAATTTACATCCACTTAAAGTTGTGCCTTGCCTCATTTGCATGGGTTGCACTATAAAAATGCAACATTGGGCTGCAATGGCCATTGTCGGTTACTGCAGTCTATTGGTGAGTTGCATGCTGTTTGGGAGTGTGGACTGTGGATTTTGGGACATGCATGGGACTGCACAGTCACTGGTAACAACTGTCATTCTTACAGGCTAAATAATGACTGAGCGAGTTGTGGGAGAGGAGGAACACAGTGGTGGGAGGAGGAGGCCTAATTTCACCAAGGCCAAGACCGATGCCCTGTTTGAGGCCTACCTGGATCTGGAGCCGCTTCTCAGTGGACGGCAGGGAACACCTCAGGCCCGTGCTGCTGCATGGGGAGGTGGCACATGCAGTGAACCTGCATGGCAGCCACCAGCTTTCCATGCAGGAGTGCAAGAAGAAGATGGGCACAGACAGGAGGAGGATAAAGGAGAAGGTGGCTGCCATCAGGGCAGCACGAGCTGAGACAGGTGAGGGACAGCTGGAGGTGGTGCACCTCACCCCACAGGAGGAGAGGGTTGCTGGAAGCATGCAGCATTGTGCCATTGAGGGTGTTCTGGGTGGTGGCTTCCAGATGGGTGGTAGCCCATCACTGCATGGTAGGTCATGGTCTGTCTATGGGGGGCAGGGTAGGCCACATGCAGTAATGCGACTTTGTTTTCCCTTACAGATCCTGAGCATCTGCATGGGTCAGTGGTGGTGGGCCTGTCCACTGAGGACAGTCAGATGGAGATGGAGGAGGGCCCATCCACCTCCACAGGTATATGTGGCTCAGTGCGACAGTGGGCCGCCTGGCTGTCCTCACTGATGTTGTTGGAACAGGTGCGGAGGAGGCCCTGCCCGTGTCCCAGCATGCCAGTGTCAATGGATGCCAGCATGCTGTGACTCAGGCTGGTGCTGGGTCCATTACCAATGATGAGGTTGCTAACAGCATGGGCAGTGACGCGTGTGTACCATGGGATGGCCACACAGCAGGTAACATCGCGGCCATGGCTGTGGGTGGTGCTGCCATGGAGGCCTGCATGTCATCACAGTCCCAGCCTGTGCCTGTCAGCACCAGTGAGGCAGCACTGGTGTGTGTACAGGACAGTGGGACTGTTGTGGCCACTGCAGCAGCACCAATGAGCCCTGGGGAGTGGCAGCCAGAGGGGCAGCATCAGCAGTTGGCCAATGTGCTTGGGGATACAGGGTCAAGAGGCGGCATCTGTGCACCACCTGTGGACGTGCCCAGACCTGGTCCTGGTGTGCAGCGCCCACCCTCAAGGGGTGCTGAGCATCAGGACCATGCACACCCTGAGGGACAGGATGCTGAGGAGGCAGATGACCTCTTGGACGAGTACACCCGCCTACTGCAAGCATCAGTCCACCAGCAGATGCAGCTTGCGACGTTGGTGGATGCACTGTATGCTGCTCTGGAGCGGGCAGAGGAGTGTCGCAGCAGAGACACCGCTCTGATCCTGGCAGGGATGGACCGGTTGCGGGAGGATGTGACCGCTGCCATTGACAGGCAGACACAGGCATTCACTGCTGTCATGGCCACAATGGGCACACAGTCATGTGCCCATGCATCGCAGACACCACGCAGTGCACTGTCCACCCCCCATTACCGGCGTCGTGTGACACCCTCCCTTTTGACACTGGGTTCAGCTGTGGGCATCCCGCATACCTGGCGCGGCATGTTTGGTGTGCTGCAGACCCTGTGTGAGCACTGTCGCTTCATGCAGTGGAACCCCTGAGGGATCAATGATAGCACCCCATGAGGCCAGTGGTGTAGGCCTGTCAGTGCTGGCGGGTCTTGGTGGGGCCGCCCTCGCATCCGTGGCAGCGGGGCACTGTGTTGCGTGACTGATCTGTCTCCCAATGTGGCTACTGTCTGGTGCTGCCCTGTGTGCATTGTGTCTTTCAGTGGGCATTGCACGGGTGGGTACCCGGCCCTGCATGCGAACACACAGTCCATCTGCACACCCTCCCGGCTGCTGTCCACAGTTGCATGTGCATGATGATGCCTGCATTTCACTGTACACCAATGTGCAATGGTGCTCAGCATCTGACACATGCAAATGGACAGGCAGTGGGCGTGGTGGTCTGTGGACATGTGTGGCTAGGGTGGCACTCTGGGTCAGTGTGCCTCCTACTCTTTGTGCATGTCTGGTGCATGTGTGTGTGTGTGTGTGTGTGTGTGTGTCCATCTGCATGGCATATTAGACCTCACCCATCCCTGGCTGTGTGTGTGGTTCCATGCCCGGCCACTTCCCTTGATGGAATGCACCCCTGGTGTGTGTCCATGCGTGTTTATGGGTTGTGCCTTAGCCACTGTTAGTTGCACATGGCCCCATGACTTACCTGGGTTGGCTGAAGTGCACCTCTGTGATGGGATCCTGGTGCAGCTGTGCCAGCCGGAGCAGTCTGGGGTCCTGTCACCCAAGGGGGGGGCTGCCCATCACCATTGTCACTGGCGAAATCATCGCCCCATCGCTGTCCCCTCTTTGACCTGTATGGCTATCCCACATTCATTGGCCATGTTGTGGGATGCAACAGGCCAGGAATAGCCCTCAGGCATTTGAGGGGGCTGTACTGTAGGGCACCACCGGAGGTGTCCAGGCAACAGAAATGTGCGTTCAGCAAACCGAACACCTGCTCGATGACATGACGTGTGGTGGTGTGTGCCTCATTGTAGCATTGCTGCGATGGGGTCACCGGCGGCCAGTAGGGTGTGAGCAGCCAGGGACAGAGTGGGTATCCACTGTCACCTGTGGGTAGAGGGTGGAGGTTAGTTTGGTGATCAGCATTGCCCTGCCCCGGGCCATGTAGGCCACCACCCATGTCACCTCTGACCATGCCCCCCCAGGCCCTATGATTGTCCATGTGGTTTGCATACTCACCCACTAGGTGGCCAGTGGGGATATCCCAGTCTTGAATTTGTGGCACAGTGCCAACTGGTGCCAGATGAAGGCATCATGTGCTTCCCGGGTTCGTGGCACTGACATTGATTATGCACCCCTGGCATCGCACACCACCTGGCACCTGCTGCCCACCTTCTCCCCCTCATTATGGCCTCTATCTGGAAGGTGGCACTGACCATGTCCCTGACTTGTGTTCACCCCCTGGCAGCTGTTTCTGTATTTCCCGCTGTCCCGCCTGCTACTTCCCTGCACTGGGAAACCTGCCTGTGCTGGCCTCACTGCTGTGTTACTTCCCTTCTGCACTGTCTCTCCATACCTTCCCCTGTGCCTGTTGCTTCCAGGTGCCCTTTGCTGCCTGGCCCTGTGTTTCCCTGCTGCCCAGTTTTCCCTGCCATCTTTGGCTCTCATGTGGCTTCCCTGTAGCATTCTTGTGCCTCTCCCTTGCTCCCTTTTATTTTGGCTCATTTCCACTATGGCACAATTTCTGCTTGCTCCCCTATTGTGCATGGTGCATTTTGTTGAATATCGCACCGCGGCATTTATGCATGGTTCCTCCCCCTTCAGTTGCGCATGCATTCATTATCATTGCGCTGTTGCTCAGCATGATTTGGGGGGTGCAACTGCCTCCTGCTGAATATCACAGAATGGCGCATTTTCGGACTTGCGCAGGTGCAACCCTATTGCGCATGGCTCAACTCTTTTGAATATCTGGGCCTCAGTAGACTGACTCTGACAATACAAAATCAGATCATCTGCGTATAACAAACATTTACACCCCTGAAATATGGAAGGGACCTGGTTAATAAAAAAAGTAAATAATAAGGGGCCCAAAATGGACCCTTGCAGAACTCCACACACAGTAGAACATGCATCGGAGGAAACAGATCAAATAGAAACATATTGGAATCGATCCTGCAAAAAATCCCCCAATGAAACAACAGCTGAATTGGACAATCCCAAATCCAATAACTTCTGACAAAGTAAAGAATGACCAATCAAATCAAATGCCTTGGACAGATCCACAAACACCACTCCAGTCAACAGACCACCACTGCAGCCCTGAAGAACAGTGTCCGTGAACCTGACCAGGGCTGTACCAGTACCACGACCCCGGCGAAACCCATGCTGCTCATCACATAGGACTCCGCCAACCTCCAAAAAATAATTCAGCTGATTAGTCAACAGTTTTTCAAAAATGTTGCTCAAAGGATTTAATATTGAAATGGGGCGGTAATCCTCAGGACCAGCCACATGAGCCTTTTTAGGAACAGGCACAACGTGTGCCTGCCTCCAAGAAAAAAGGAAATCCATTACTAGAAATACATAAATTAAATGACAAAGAACCTCTGTGCGCAAACACTGAGGCAAGGGTTACCCCAAAGGGCATTTGGCTGGGAAGCCAAGTTTCAAGAAAATACAAAATCACACATGCCCACACAACGCAAAGCATCATGGGCTGCATATGCAAATCACCACAGAATGTTATGCTGGTCCAAACTTTAAGCAGAATTGCATGGTGCCGAAAGACTCTCACACAGTTTGCAAGGGTGCTAGTAGCACCCTTTTGTGTGTACAATGGACCAACATACTAATATTGATACCTATACAGCAAAATACTACGTGTCGAGCATAAATAAATATCTTACAAGAGGATCCTATGTAGGGAGCAATAAGCTTAACAAATCTAGCATCAAACCCCATCCCACAATCACCAAAGGTGTCGGGTAAAGAATTCAACAATTTTAACACTTCAAAAGAAGTTACCCAGCAGAACAAAAACCTAGAAGTACTACTATTACCAAACTGTGTAGCAAGGCCACCAGGAGAACTCTTGGTTATATCAAGATTCTGCTTCATATCAGAAAACCCAGAAATTAAACCAGAAACATCTGAAAAACACTGTTTCAAAATATTTGCCATTTCAAATGGTTGTGTAACAGTTTGCTGAAGATGCTGAAGTGCAGTAATGGATGATCTAGATCCAGGAAACAATAAATGGTTCACAGTGTTCCAAAACTTTCTAGGACCATGCGAAGCATCCTCCAATCTAGACCTAAAAAAAATCAACCTTCGCCTGTTTTACCTTACTACATGGTAAATTCCTAGCTGCCCTGTAAGCCAATAGGTCATCCAAGGAAGAAGATTGTTTATAAGTAAGCCAAGCACATTTCTTTTGTTTGATATACTGTTTTAGATCAGTGGTAAACCAGGAATATAATACACCCCAAATACAATTTGACCATAATGGAAATACTTTGTTTTGAACAGACAAAAGTTGCTGACAAAAGAAATCAAGAGCACAATCTGGGTCAGGTATGGAATCCATAAAAGACCAATCCAAACTCAGTAACTCATGTAACAAAACATCAGGATGATATTTTCTAAAATTACAAGTTCGGCAAACCCTAGGCAGAATCTTATTACACCTACAGTTCAAAACACTAAAAGTGACCTGATGGTCACTAACAGAATCCCCTAATACTCCAGCACAAGAAACAATATTCAAATTATTTGTAACAACCCAATCCAAGAGAGTGTGATTCATAGAATCAACATTCAACCTGGTTGGAGCAACCAAAAGTTGGGACAGATTATAAGATCCCAACAAACATTCTGTAGCCCTGTCAGCTTTTAACCAATTCAAATTAATATCACCCATCATAATAAAATCATGCTTATCCAAAAAAAGGGGTAACTTTAACAAAAAATTCTTGTAACCCAGACAAACCAGCTTTGGGTGGATTGTACAATGCTCCCACTAATATATGTTTAGCCCCACCCAACACCATATCCAGTAACAGCCAATCACTGGATACATCAAAAGTAACACTGGATAATTGAATAGACACCTCTAAATGATCAAGATAATAAACAACCACCCCACCCCAATTTTTACCACCTTTTTGATCAGCTCTTGATCGATAACCAGGTAATAAACATGATCCATCTAAAATAGAAGGCTTTAACCAAGATTCTGTAACCACCACCAAATCAGGTTGATATTGTGACATAAGAAATTCAACATTAGGCAATTTAGGCAGTAAACTCCTCGTATTCATATTTAATAATTTAAGTCCATGCAAATGAAACCAGTCTGGCCTAAATGACCCCAGAGAGCCCGACAAACTCACATGAGGTCCAGGATTACATTCTATATCACCAGATAACATTAATATTAAACCATCAAATAAACGAGTTTTACATATACACATACTAATCAGTATCCCTCTTATTTCTAAGGAGACAGTAGTATTTACTGAGCGGCCAATTACCCAAACTGATCTTTTCTTATATGATAAACTAATTGCATTCATGTCTTGTTTCCCCCTAATCAGCATATTAGACATTGTAAAATCATTAACACTACCTCTTCACAATCACATTTTTCACTGTTACATAATACAAAAAGATCACTACATAAAAAACACATACCAATAACAAACACCATGTACATAATACAACAATCTTAACAATACTATCAGCTGCCATAACAAATCCACACAATATCCAAATAAACTACACCAATTCAACACCTATCCTAGCCACATCCACAACCCACTTAGATGCCTAGTAACCTGCACTGGTCCTACCGGTCTGACTCCAGTCAGGCCCCAGAAGATGGCACACTTTTCCATGTACTACTCCACTGCTGCTGAAATGCTGCTGCTTCCAGAGAAGCTGTGCTTTTTAACTGCAGTAACCCTGCCTACCCCTGATGCTGTCACCTACGGGAGTCGGACAGAGGCACTCACACAGCTGATACCACTATCAGCAAATTAGGGCAGTAACCATAGCAACGGACACTGAATGGGAGCAACACAATAGCAACATGAATTAAAACTCAGTACATCAGCCACAGTTAGTAACCAAGAACCTTACAGCAGAACGTCCAGTAAAATAGGCTCTTTCAGACAAATATCACACTTTAAAAAGTCACAGCAGCAGTACTAAATAACCAACAGTAGTAGAAATCATTTGCCTCACAGCAGAGTGTCCAGTTTAAAGCTTGCAGCTCCCCTTCTGCACACTTCACAGTCCAAACTGAAGTTACCCCCAGTTAATCACAGGGCTATTTCAGCAAGGAAAGGAGTCAGACCAAACAGAGCCTGCCACACTCCAGTCAGACTCCAGAAGATGGTACACCTTTCTCTGCACTTCTCCACTTGGATTACTACACAGATTCTTCCCCTGCCTATCTAGAGGAGTCAGGTTAGCTATTGCAAACAGTATGCTCCTCCCAGTCCTTCTCATGGTGCCCCCATTCTGCAACCCCTCTGTGCCACAGAGCAAAATAATCTCAATTGCCTGTATCACAAGAGAGGACACTTTGCAGCTGGGGCACCCCTTAGGGGCCTTATTGTGATGTGCTCATTGCCTCTATGATGGCCTACGCTGGTTTCCTGTTGTGATATGCCCTTTGTATTTCCTGTTTGTACAATGTTTCATTGTTTGTGACTCTCAGATCATGCCTAGAAATAGACAATATACTTATCTAGTGCACTTACCTGGTAAACAAAATTAAATTAATAAATACTGAGTTTCCAGTGCTCTGCTTAGTCAAACGTTTTACTCTCCCAGCCTTCAGGGTGTTCTCCAGCCCAGAGCCATCAAGGATGCCTCTGCTCCACATCCAGTCCACTAATGGAAATCCCAAGGCAATCTCAGGCAGGCGTCCTTTCTGCTTCACTTCCCCAACTCTGTTGAATAATCTCTGAGTAATATGAGAAACTGTTCTCCTTAAACATATTTTAAAAAACAAGTGTAAGGCTTACTGCTCAGCAACCAGTCAGTGTAGGTGTAACTGCTGAGGTCCAATTTATCTAGCCCTTCCTTAGAGTCCGTGGGTGCTACTGTTGTCCTTGGCAGAACTTGATGAACTCCTACTGGCACACTGTACTACTTTCTGCATGATGTATAATATTTGTCCTTAACTCATCGTATTTAAATATGTTACTGGGACTGAAATATACTTTGGATTAGTACAATCTTTCTTTTATCCCTATGTATTGTGTATTTAATGTCAGTCTGTCTCTACTAAGTATGTATATCAAATAGGAGCTACTGTACTATGTAAACAGTTCATTTTGCACATTGTTCCCCAGTGGCATGCAGTGCATGTAACTCATTTCTGGGTTTACTTGTGCAATCTCATGCCTATATGTATAATTCCACCTGTGTTTATGTCCATTATTGCCTACCATTTGCAATCTTATATGCAACTAAATCTGGGTTGCCCTGAAAAGGGATATACTTTCTCAGTAGGCCTACCTCATTATCAAAATGTAAATAAATAAATACATAAATCAATAAATAAATAAATTATGGATGCTGATTGGCTAAGTTCCATTTTAGAAAATCCTTTCTCCTCAGGCATCTTGTACTCTATCCCATAGTACTTTGCCTCTGGCAGGGGAACTACATACATTCACTTGCCTTGATGTTACAAAAGTATTGAAAGTGGCCCTTTTGTGTTGTTTGTCTTGGATTTCCATAGTGAATGCTAAATTGTAAAAATTTAATGGTAAGAAATTTAACAAATCACTGGCACACCTGTGCAGTAGTAGCGCTTCTGCCTGTGGCACTGATGATGATGTGTCTGAGAAGTTAGCATGATGCATCAGAGGGTCAGCCAGGGAGGATAGATGAGCATCCCATGGACAACTCTCCTCTTCCGGGGTTGTAATTTCCAGCATACTAGTGATACCCAGTGGAAGCTGGGTATCCAGCAGCCTGGACCACCTGACACAGTGGAGCCATCAGTGGACATTTGTGACATCATTGCATGGCTGCGGCTCCTGTGGAAACCAAAGCACAAAAAACCTCTGGGCACTGAGCACCATCAAGCCCCTGGACTGCCTCCTGAATGACGCCCTAGGCACAAGCCTCGTCTTGGGCCTCTGGTAGATTCTGGTCTCCCCCCCACCTGGGGGATTCCTGACATAGGGGTCAAGCTACGGGCCACCCAGACTGGGCTGCTGGGGGAGGGATGCTGAGAGGTTGAGTACAGGCACTAAAGAGGGTGGTACTTCCTCAGCCCACCATTCTGATAGCCAAAAGAAAGTTGTCCCCCCCCGAATTTTAATGAAACTATAAATCTGATATGAAAAACAGACACTGTCACACACATCAGTTTACCCCCTAAATTAGTAATTTGTTTAGTATTTTGTTCTTTACAAATTGGCTAATGAAAAAATAGCTATCATAGCCTTTTGAAGTATTCAGGATAAATGTGAAATGTTTCAAAGGTTTATCAATAAACTGTCTATAAAAACCTTTAACATAGCTTCCCCCTTGAACTCCCACCACCTGCTACTGTCCAATTGCATGGCAACAACATACTTCAGGATGTGTTTCCCTTCTCTTGTCTGCATTTAAAATCATACAGTCTATGTTTCTAATGCTTTCACATCCATAAGCTGTGACATCTGGCACAAATGATTGTTCCTGACACTCCCGTATACCAGACTGGTGGCATTCTATGGATTTCATTCATGCTTTCCTTTGTAAAAGAAAGGATAGAAATGAGAAAGGAAAAGTATGGCAGTTGCTATGGTTACTGCCCTACTGGGATTTGGTTAGAGCACTGGAACGACATACCAGAGATCTGAGGTTCAAATCCCAGTAGGCCACACTTTTTCTTTCTAATTTCCATCCTTGATTTAAAAAATATATACCTTGCAGGGGTTAAACTGCACTGAGAGAAGTGGTATTTCTAAATTGGTTCCTAGTTGCATGATTGCGCAACACTAGGGAAAGGAATGCGTGGTTGTAAAAAGGAAGTTCCTCAGACACTTTAACCAGTGGGCCTGTAGCTTAATGGTTAGAGCGCTGGAATGGCATACCAGAGATCTGAGGTTCAAATCCCAATAGGCCACACTTTTCTGTTCTCATTTCCATCCTTGATTTAAAAAATATATACCTTGCAGGGGTTAAACTGCAATTCGAGAAGTGGTATTTCTAACTTTGTAAAAGAAGGCACATTTCTCACACAAAGTCTTTAATTCACATAACACTTCCCCTAAAGCAGCTTTTGCTATGTACTCTATATCTGCATACACACTGCTGACCTACAATTCTTTTTACACCCGTGACACTTCTATACTGTTCTTAACAGCCCAGATTACAACACCCATTACAAACAAACTCTGGTCAGAGCTATAATGGCTGCCAATGCATTAATGTGATGACATATTTATTTATTTCAAAGGTTTATGAGGAAAGACATACTGAGCTAGTAACAGCTTATTTTCAGATGTGTCCTGGGGGAAGGGGAAACAGGAAAAGATACTAGATACAATTGTGAAGCACACATTAAGCATAGGGCTTAATGTTAAGCTGCCACTTGAAAGCACTTAGAACCTGCATGTATCTATTTGTTGCACTGCCTGGCAGTGCCATGTATGCCTGTCAGTCAGAGAATCATCCAGTCTGGGGCTTGTCCACATGAAGAGAACATCTACAGCACTGAATAAACCTGCGTTATCATATTTGATGCATCCGTCTAGTTTATTCACACGGTCCAGATGGGGTCCTAACCAACAGCAACCAAAGGGTCTGACAGACCACAGAGAATGTAAGGGGTCCTTTAGTGGCGGACTGAATAGCCAAAATGCCACACATAGTGGAGAATGTGGTTCTTCTTCTGTCCATACCACATCTTGCTTGCCTGCGTCGCTGGGAACCCCAAAGTCATCACCACACTATGTCTGAACTGTCTGAGAATAAGCATTAAGCACCGAGAAGGGAGGCTTTACTAGAATTAATGCATGGTTGGGGGTTGTGGCTCAAAGCCAGAGGCCGAGTGCCTACAACCACCCAACCATGCATTAAATCCCTAGAAACCTCCTTTCAAGGGGCTTAATGCTCTTGTAACTTGGACAAACTTGGATGCCAATTAATATTTCTTTATAGTAACATTTATTTAAACATTTACGTACTTCAATATATGTATAACAACACATTTCTCCTGTTTTTCAAACCATATTTATTGATATGGTGGTTTCCATTTTATGAACCTCTGCTGTAATGAGTAAACACAAGTAAGATGCTCAAAACATTATGACATTGTGAAGTGCTGTAATCACTTCTGCATGTCTGTAAATTGTTTTAATAACATTTTTCACATTTTAAAAAGACACTGTAGCCCACTTTTGCTAACACATGTATCGCTCATTTGCATATTTCCAGAACCGGACATTTTCCCCAAACCAGCATCTACTTACATTGTCACCACCACTGCTTAACTGTCGTGCTCTAAATGCTCACTACATATCACGGAGTAACAAATAATCTTTTTGTGTGCAGCTGTCCGTTACTGCAGATTTCAGCTGAGATCGTTAATCTAGATTACTACGACAATGCAGCAAAGCACTATGGGATTTGAGAACTTCTTAACATCTTTATTTACATATTAGCAATGGAATAACTAACAGGGAAGTGTGACATCATCGCGATGGATAGTTCTTACACCACCTTGTCCTTCTGTGCAGTACTGGGCATTCAGTCATGCATACACAAGCAGGATTGGGGACAATTTATACAAATGTAGGGAACTGATGATTTAAAAATTAGACAGTACCTTCTGATGTTTCCTCTGATATGTGCTAGCCATGTGGGTCATCCGTGTCTAGGAGTCATAATGTGTGCTGCAGCAGTAAGACACAGTGCACTATCCCTATCTGTAAATGTCAGTCGGTGGAGCACAGTGCGTCAATTGTTGCCTGCCATGACTCCTACACATGGATGACATGCACAGCAAGGGCATACACCAGGAAACATCACAAGGTACTTTTTATTTTTTCAATCTTTTCTTTCTTGCATTTCTATTAAATTTCCCCAATCCTGCTTGTCTACTGTAGAGTGTATCGCAACGACATAACACTGCACATCGATTAGTCATTCTATTAAATTTCCCCAATCCTGCTTGTCTACTGTAGACTGTATCGCGATGACTTAACACTGCACATCGATTAGTCATGGGCAACCTGGAAGGGTGGGTGGGAAACCAACTTACAGCTTCAAATCACTGTTGCTGCTGCATTGCTGTGTAGCGCCACCTACTTTCGTTTGGATGTGTGTGGTACTACAGCATCGGACATTACTTGAGAATTAATACCCGCTGCCAATCGCTCACATGATAACAGGTGCCCAATCAGAACAGTTCATTTGCACTCTTATTAATCCCCATGTTACAATAATAAACTACAGCCCGGGCTGCACCGAGCGAAAGTGAACTGTATCCTGTTTTGTACAGCAGCCTGCAGCCCTGTACTGTAATCAGAAAGTCAAAAGTTAAAGTTTTCTACACTGCTGGCCAACAGCACAATGATAGAAATATTAAAAATTTAAATTCTTCAAGCGCTATGCCCCATGGAGCTGTAAACTTGCAACCCCCCCAAAAAATGCAGCATCCACCATGTGGTAGCAGGCCTGCTATCTAACGCTGTTCGCTTCTGTAAAGCCAGCTCTCCATACAGCTACCCTGTCACAGTGGGGATCCTAACTATGAGACTGCTAATGCAAAAAAAAAATCTACAAATTAAAACTGTTGTTGCATCTCAATGGTGGCCCCAGCAAACTGCTCCCCATCTCAAGTTCAGTGCAAATTGCCACTCGACTATGCTCACAACAGCTCCAATAAGTAAATATATACAGGACTGCGCCTGCAAAATGGAGTGATCTGCTCCACACTTGGCACTCCTGCCTCTCACCCCAAGTAAGCTGGTCAGCTTACCTGCCACAGGGAGCCACCAACTGCGTTCACCCACCAGGCAGCACCCTACAGGCCTTGGCCAATTCTGAACAGGCTCCCCAGCTCTTCTGTGGTCAAACCACAGCTCAGTTAGCTGCACACAAGAAAGAACAACAAAAAGGATCAACTGGCTTGGCCACAGTATTGAAAATAAATCTATAAAATATAGAACTGCCTAGGAGCGATCTGCTACCCGACTGACCGCTGCAGTCTCCTCTTGTCCCTGCAGCCACATGAAGCCCCTGCTCCCCTCTGCTCACTCCTGCAAGTCTCTCCAGCAAATTCAGTCCTCCCAATCTGCCACTGCAGCCATACGGAATCTCTGTGATCCCTCTCCCACTTGGCCATGCTTCAGACACGGCCATATAAATAAATAAAACGGGACCAAGAAAGGAAAAAAAAACACTGCAGGAGCCCCTTGGAAGGCATCATTGCACTGGGGACAATATATAACTACAAGGGACAGTCCTGTTGGGCATACATACATGGGGGCAGCTACAAGAGAAATAAATAAAGAGGGGAAAAAAAACATAGCGACTGCAGGGCCCCGTGGAGCAACTACATAAATGGGGCCAAGAGAAAAGATAATGAAAATACAGAGCCACAGGAGCCCAGCTGGGTACACCAAAAAAAAGCCATACAGCAAATGAAATAAATGGGACTGAAAAACACAATAAACAAAGGTACATAGCACAACATGGGGCAGTGCAAATTAATAAACAGGGGCAAGGAAGAAAAGGTAAACAAAATTAAAAGCACAACACCGTAACAAAAAGGGAGTGCAATCGATACAAAAAACTTCCCTGGCCCTGCAACTCACTGAAAAATGGACCTCCTGCCATTTTCAGTGGGGAAGAAGGACAGCAGGGCAGCAATCGCCAATTAGGACAGTGTTGCAGCAAGCCAGGTAGCCTTTGGCAAGGATCCTCCATCTTGTGCAGAACAAAACAGCAAGACAGGAAGTAAACCTTGACCCTCTGCTGGTGGCCATCTTGCAACAGTCAGGCAGGTAAAATCACACAGGAACTGTATTTCAAAGTTCAGTGGCCATCTTGTGAAGGGCACAAATTAACCTCACTCCATTGAAATCAATGGCAATCCTATTGAAATGAATGGACACAACAACAAATAACTGATTTTGCAACAAAATCTTTATTTAAATAACAAACAACACAGAATTGAGTGGGGATTCTTTATTAACACGTAATTTGATATACTTTGCTACAAAAAGTTGTACTTTTGTCTATAAAATAATTTTGCCTGCATTTCGTCCACGACACGATGTCCTCTCTCCTGCATGATGGCAATTCCTTCTCACCCGTACGACCTTCACTCGGTGAACTAAAGCTCATCTCCAACCACAGTGTGCAACAATGCACAGTTATGGGTGCTGGAGCATCTGGAGTTCTACCATCACCCACTTCAAGGGTATGGGGCTACAAAATCAAAACAGTCCTCCTTGATATCCAGTCATCCATCTCAGCTCAAGGAGCACCAGCTATGCAACCTATTCAAGATGATCTGGCATACATTAAAGCTATTTCACCTCAGTCCACAGTCCATATCAGCCTACAACCAGTACCCTTCTCAGCCTTGCCTCATGAAGATGCTGTTGACTGGCTGGAACAATTCCAAGCATGGATTTCTTTCAATGGTTGGACTGATCCCTTGCGCATCTCCAATGCCTTGCACTTGCTTCTGAGAAGGACTGCCATTTCCTGGTTCAACACACTTCGAGACCAAGTCAAAGGAAATACTGCCACACAGAATACAACCTTCAAAGCCCATTTTCTCCAAGCACACCCACCCTGGTTATTGGAGCAACAGCTGTGGGAATGTACAATGCAACCTACTGAATTTCTTGAAGCTTTCATAGTGGACATTGAGAGAAAGATCAAGTAACAGCCTTTGTCCAGGGACTGCTTCCTCAATTTTGTACCTATGTCATACAGCAAAAGCCAAACACCTGGACAGACACAATCCAAGCTGCACGGCTAGCCCAATAATTCATTTCAATGATTCAGTCTACCAGTGCTCCGGTGTCCCAAACCTCACAACTGGCTGCACTCACCACATGTGTCCAACAGCAACAAGCAATGATTGAAAAGCTTATCTCAACTGTCAATACCTTACACCTCAACTCAACTGCCTCTTCTGCAAATTCTGTCAACACTATGCAACCACTTCAACAGTGACCTGATCCATCTCCGCCTTCCCGAGAGCCTATAACCTGCTAGTGGTGTGGATTGAGAGGACACACTGCCGCTGTCTGCCAAAACTTAAAGTATTGCAACAGGACTCAAGAGAACCAAGGACGCCCACCACAGCATAAACAATAGGATAACCCAATGATTCTCAGAATTAGGGAAACTAGTGCTGCCCAACAGATTAGGGTTTTTTTGTTGGGCAGGGGAACACAGCAACTGACCGCACCTCTGACTCTCACAATTCAAACAAAATGCATCCTCCAATTGCAAACTCAGGCACACTCTCACTTTCAGGGGCAAAGGTACCTGTTATCTGATCACCTCTCCTAACAATATTCTGAACAACCAAGCTATTCATCACATACCTAATGTCTCTCCAACCGACATAAAGTACATTATCATAGCAAGCATAGCTACAGTACCTATCACAGGCGTGGTCCATCTCAAGCTCCACTTTGGCTCGCGGCAAGCTGCTGTCAAGTGTTACACAGTGCCGATCTTCAACTTGCAATAATTCTTGGCCTGGACTTCCTCAAAGCTCACAAAGCCATCCTAGACTTTGCCTCAAACAAACTGTCACTAGATCCTCAGAGGCAACTCACAGCAACAGACTCAGTCACTGTACCTCCTCAGTCAGAAATGGTTTTGATTGCCAAGATTCGAGGTGAACCACTTTCACAAGGTGTTGTTGGCATCATCACGGGATCCTCCACACTGCATTCATCAGGCCTCCTTCCAGGAAATACCTTACTGGCAGTGCATTATGGCGCAGTCTTCCAAAAATGCTGCAACTTCACAGATGAGCCAGTGGTTATTTCAAAGGGTGCCAACATCATAAAGTTTGTCTGCTTGTTTTCAGAGGACCAGCTCCATCTCATGCAAGAACCTCAGCCTGGTTCCACCTACTCTACTCCTATCAGTACTATCATGACCATTCCAACTTCAACAGAGTTACCCCTCAGTCAGCGACTATCCTCTTCCAAACTTCCAGCATTCCAACTGAAAAGCAACAACTTCTGAAATTCCTGGAGAAGTACCAGATGTCTTTGTAGGTCCAAAAACAAGCTCGGATGCTGAGATATCTTGCAACACATCATCAAAGTGCAGCCCAACCAGAAACCAATCCATCAGCAAGCCTTCAAAGTGAGACACAAACAGAAACAAGCCCTCAAGGACATAATCAAGACATGCTTGAACAAGACATTGTTGAACAATCTACAAGTTCCTGGGGTGCACCTTGCCTGCTGGTGGTTAAGAAGGACAAAGGGTATCACTTTGTGGTAGACTACAGAAAACTCAGTGCCTACACAGTGCAGGATGCTTATCATTTGCCTACAACAGAAGATGCTTTAGAGAGTCTTGGTGTGGCCAGTCCTGCTTACTTCACCACTCTAGACCTTCAGAGTGGGTTCTATCAAGTTTTCATTGATCCAACTTCCCATCCATACACAGCATGATGCTTCCACTTGGGAGATTATCAGTTCAAATGTCTGCCTATGGGTCTTTGGAACAGTCCAGCCACACTTTAACGTGTTATGGATGCAGTACTATGTGGGTTGTCTTGGAAATCTTGCCTAGTCTACCTGGATGATGTGACTGTCTTCAGCAGAACATTGCCAGAGCACCTCCAACATCTCAAAGAAGTGTTCGAACATTTCAGAAAAAACAATCTCAAGCTTCATCCAGAAAAGTGTTGCTTTGCACAGCATTAAATTCATTACCTGGGACATGTTGTTAGTTCTGAAGGAATCTCTTAAGATCCAGACAAGCTCTCAGCAGTCAAGGACTATCCAGAGCCTAACAATCTCAATGACCTTCGAGTTTTCCTGGGCTTGTCTGGCTACTACCAAAAGTTCATTTATAACCACGCCAAGATTGCAGGTCCACTGTATTCCCTCACCAAAAGGGATGTGACTATACATGGACTTCCGAATGCAAAGAGGCCTTTGTAACCTTAAAAGAAAACCTAATCTCTTCACCAGTATTGACCTACCCAAGGTCCGACCAACCCTTCAAACTCTACTCAGATGCTAGCTCCTTTGCAGTGGGCGCTGTGCTCTGTCAGACTCAAGATGGAACAGAATGAGTCATCTCCTATGCGGGCGCTCTCTTTCCTCAGCTGAGCAGAACTATTGCATCACAGAAAAAGAACGTGTAGCCGTGGTATTTAATGTAAAGAAATTTGACTGCTACCTTTGCCACTCCTCCTTTACAGCTATCGTTGATCACTCTGCCCTCAGATGGTTATTCAAAATGAAGGAACCAGTAGGCAAGTTCACCCAATGGATTGCCACGCTGCAGTCCTACAACTTTGAAATTCAGTACATACCAGGTTGTTACTTGAATGCTGATGGTGTAAGCCGGAGATTATATCCTTCTGCATCCTCCTCAACAGATGAAGAATTCTGCTTAAAAGCTTGTCCCTTCCATGCCACCGATGTGCTTCCTGTGGACACTCCTACAGCACCTCAAGTTGCCTTGCTGCTACCAACCACCTCTACAGAGAGACACACAAATCCTCAGTTATTGCAAGCAGCCGAAGAGCTTCTCATCTCCTCTACATCCAATCTGTCCCTGGCAACTGTTAAAATGCAACAAAGAACTGACACTCAATTTACAGACATATTCACCTACTTAGAGTCTGGAACCTTACTACAACAAAAGAAACATCGCCAAGATGTACTTTCCTTGCTTCGCAGTACTTCCTCAATGGCGGTGCGCTCTTTCACATTTGGACCAAGGAAGGCAAGGGTCATCGCATGGATAGAACTCACGTACAGCTAGTTGTGCCAGCCTCTCTAATCCCCACGTTCTTCTCTCCACTCATGCCTCTCCACTTTCTGGAGGTCATATGGAAATACACAGAGCTCTCAAAAAGACAAGGCTTCACTTCTTCTGGCCTCACTTGAACAGGGGCATTGTCCAATCTGTAAAATTCCACCAGCCTTGCTGCCAAAGAAAGTATCCTGCCAAACCAACAAAGGCACACATCATTCCAATGCCTGTAGCCACTGAACCCTTCCAAAAAGTTAGCACTGACATTCTTGGGCCCTTACCAACATGCTCTGACTCTGGCAACAAGTGCATCCTTGCTTTTGTGGACTACCTAACAAAGTATTTGGAACTCACCCCCCTAAAAGATATTAAAGCAACCACTGTGGCAAGTGCCTTTCTCAACACAGTCATTTGTTGTCACATTACCCCATTGTACCTACATTCAGACAGAGGCACTACGGTTCAACCATTATCTGAGAAACTTGCAAACTTCTCTACATAAAAAGACACAACCACAAGCTACCCTCTACAATGCAATGGACAGAGTGAATGAATGATGTCTACCATTCTCAGCACACTTTCCAAGTACCTGGATGAGATTCATGACACCTGGGACCATTTTGTTCCCTTTGTGCAGTTCGCCTACAATACCAGCCCTTGTGTTGACGGCACAGAATACACGCCATTCTTCTTAGTCCATGGAACTCCACTGGACAGGGATCTCTCTCACTGCCAGAAGTTCTCAAGTAAGCTTCTTCTTTTATTATTCCAATGCTAGAACAGCTTGAGCTTGCCAGATGTGTTGCAATCACTATGTTGGGCCAGATAAAGGAGCCACTGTTTATCAAGTTGCAAGAGCCTTCACTCTCTGTTGGGGACACTGTTTATTTGTACTGACCTGCTCTTGTTCTGGCTTCACCTCTGGACTGGTCCCTTCTATATCGCAGAAAAGCTTCCTTCTGTCCACATTCATCTGTGACGCAAGTCAGATGGAAAGCTAGTACACAACAAAGTCCATATAAATTGACTGAAGTATGGGTACCTGAGTAACAACCTTTTAGATGACCCCAGTCTACCCAGAAATGAAGCTGCCCTTGAGCCTGCCATCCTCTCGGAAGCAGAGATCCCTCACGACAACTTGCAGCTAGTTCCCACAGATCTTTCCACTCCTGACACTCTCCAGCTGGATTCCATTTTGCCAGATGATTTGCCTGGGGCTTCCTCTTCTTCTTAACCTTCTTCTTTTTCTCTGGACTCTCTTCTACACACAACAGTGTACCAGATTGAGAAGGTCTTAAGGAAGAAGTTCACAAATGGATCCTGGACATACAGAGTCAAGTGGTGCAGATTTGATAGTGGGCAGAACTCCTGGGTCACTTTTAATGACCTGACCCCATCCTGTCAGGAACTAGTGCAATCAACTCATGCCTCCATTCCCACTGACTGGAAAAGTCGATGGAGGTCTTGAACTTTTGTTACTGGACTCAGTGAAATGATTTTGGGACTAAATCATTTTCTGGTTTAACTGTTTTGCTGTAAATATCATATTGTACCTCTCTCCTTGCACCTGTTGCTATGGTACTATTTACCTACATTAACATTCCCCCCCCCTTAGGAATGTCAGTAGATAGTGCCATGTGTTTGATTAAATCTGCAACTGTTAATAAAGTTTTGGCCTGCATTCTAGGTATCCTTCTGCTGCTACCCTTCCCTCTCTTCCCTTTTTCTTCCCCCACACTTTAGCGCTTTTGGCATGACCAAGCCTCAAGTACTATTATGTCCCCCCCCGGTGCTACTCTGCCTGATCCCCAGTGTAGTTCAAATTCTTTCTCCCTCCCTCCCTCCCTGCAGTGGAGTATTGTTTTGTGAAAGTAGTACCTTGAAATGCATGAAAATGTTTTTTACCGTTAAAATTTACTTAAAACTATCTCTTACTTAGAAACTGTTTATAGATTTATTGCTTGTTTGAGTGTTGCTCACATTCACTGTCCCGGCAGTGATGTGAAGCACACATTAAGCATGGGGATAATGTTAAGCTGCCGCACCTTTAAGAGCACTTAGAACCTGCATGTACAGTATCTATTTGTTGCACTTCCTGGTAGTGCCACGTATGCCTGTCAGTCAGAGAACTGGCCAGTCTGGGGTTTGTCCTCATGAAGAGAACATCTACAGCACTCAATAAACCTGCATTATTATATTTTATGCGTCCATCTAGTTTATTCACACGGTCTAGATGGCGTCCTCACCAGCAGCAACTGAAGGGTCTGGCAGACCACAGAGAAGGTAAGGGGTCTTTTAATGGCAGACCAAATAATCAAAACTCCACAAAATATACAGAAATCGATCAGTTCAATCAATCAATCGTTATTTTACCAGGTGAAGCACCGTAGAGCAAGCTCATTTCCAAGGTGGGCCTGGGCATACAGACATGACATTGGATAAATAAAAGACATACACATGCATACACAGATACAGCAATACTACTCCTCGTAAGAAGCAGCACAAATGTAACAGCAAAAAAAATACCAGGCTATACATGAAATAGATAATCAAGCAAGATACAAATGTAGCAGCATATATAATATACAAAGCTATGCATAAGATAGATAATCAAATAAGATATAGAAGAATCACACATAAAATGTTAGTATTGAATGATATGTTTATATACCCTGTAATGTTGGTATTGAACAATACCTTATATACCCTGGAAAGTGAGGAGCAGCCGAGGCAAAGTAGAGCCTGAGAGAAAAAAGGAAGTAGAGTCCTGGAGTGGAATGCTTTAGGTAGAGCATATAGGGGGTAAAGGTTGATCTCAGGGTGTCGGAACCTGGCAAGCACATCAGGAGTAGCACTTACAGCATTCAGAGAAAAGTCTTGCATAAAGGAGTTTGAATTCGGGGACTTTTATGGGAATTGCTAATTTAGAGTTTTTTGAAGCTTGTTCCATGTCTGGGGTAGGGTAAAGCTAAAGGATAATCTGCCAAAGTGGGTTTTTACCTTCGGTATCATTAGGGAGATATAAGAATGGCTTCTCAGGGCATAGTTACCCGAGGCGGATAGGGGCTGACAGTCAGAGATATACTGGGGCAACATCTTGACAATTGCTCTGTAGGTCCAAAGGGCAGAGTTCCTTTGTCTCCTGAAAGCAAGAGACGGCCAACCCACTACCGAGTACAAGTCATAGTGATGGGTAGAATAAGATGCTCCAGAAATGAAGCGAAGGGCTCTGTGGTAAAGAACATCAAGTTTGGCTAGGGCTGTCCCAAGAACTTGACTGTAGAAGAAGTCGGCATAATCCAATAAAGATAGAAAGGTAGCTTGGACCAGCCTCTTAGCCCCATAGGTGAGAAGGTGCTTGATTCTGTAGAATACACTGAGCCTCTGTTTCAGTTTCTTTGCAAGCTCATCTACATGATCCAAGAAGGACAGACGGCAGTCAATCCACATTCCGAGGTATTTAAATTTATTAACATAGTCAAGGGGTTCGCCAAGCAACATGGTGATCAGTTGTGCAAAACCTGCTATAGGTGGCAATGGAGCAGAGCTGTTCGGGGTCAGAAGCATTGCCTTAGTTTTTTTAGCATTTAACAGCAGTTTTTGTTTAAGCAAGTTGTGCTGCAGGATGTTAAAATCTTTCTGCAAATCTGTGCATGCCTGCTCAGGAGTAGGGCTAGACAAATAAAGGACAGTATCACCCACGAAGAGATGAATGTCTGAGGATGTAACCCCTAGGTCGATATTGTTGATGTAAAACGTGAAAAGCAGTGGACCCAGGATGGAACCCTGGGGTACCCCTCTATTGATAGGTTTCAGAGGGGAGAGGACACCCACAACTTTTACCTGCTGAATGCATCCAGAGTGGTAGGAGGACAACCAGCTCAGGGACGCCTGCCTAGGCCAATAGTGCAAAGGGTTTTCAGAAGCAGATCATGTTCTATGGTGTTGAAGGCCTTACTTAGGTCGAGGAAGACTGCGCACACCGATAGTTTATCATCAAGGGCTTTCTGACAGTAATTCATTACCTTTGCAAGAGCAGTAATTGTGCTATGGCAGGGCCTAAAGCCTGACTGAGATGGGTTGAGTAGGTTAGAGGAGTCTAAATAATCCTTAAGCTGTGAGTTAACTACTTTTTCAAGAAATGAAGTTCATAGAAATGGAATAAGTGTAACAAAGATAAAGAGGACACTTATGTCTACGAATAAATTGACAAAAATAAGTTACCAAGGAGTAAGTTGTGGAACTGACCTAAGAACAATTAAATAGTTATCAATTTATCAAAATAAAAACTATGGGAATGAATGCTACTGGGGAAGAGATATAGAATTAATGTGTGACATAGTTGTATTACTATGCTGAAAAATCCTTCACTGGTCAGACTGTTGTCTCTTTTCTCTTTCCTAAACTTTGGAACTCTCTCTTAACCATTCATTCTGCCTTTCCCAAATGCTCTGTCTCCTCTGTGTCTCATTTATTTATTTATTTATTTAGTTTTTGTTAACCGGGTAAGTGCGCTAGTCAGCAAGTGACTGTTTTCAGGCATGACCCGGGAGGTACAATTACAATACACAAAGAGTACAGCCAGATTATTAAGACAACGAGTACAAAAAATGCAGAGAGAAATACATATGGCAATGTAACATACTTTAGTAAACACACACCACTACGTCCTGAACCTGTCCTTGAGTCATAGTCCTTCCCTGCTCCTCAATTTACCCTCTTCCCTTCTTTTTCTTCCTCTTGCCCCTTCACCCATCTGATCAACTGTTCTTCCTCTCTTCTTCCTCCCCACTCACTTACATAGAAACATAGAATCTGTTGGCAAATAAGGATCATATGGCCCACCTAGTCTGCCCATTTCCCTACTCACTGCTGCAGCCCCAGATCCTATTTGATCTGCGGCTCTCCTGCTTTGCACATCTCCTGGGTACCCCATGTCTGTCTCATGGACTCTTGAACTCTATATTGTTTTTGCACCAACCACTTCTGCTGGAAGGCTGTTCCATGGCTTCACCACCCTCTCAGTGAAAGAAATACTTCCTAACATTACCCCTGAGCCTTCCACCCTTCAGCCTCATTGCATGCCCCCTTGTTCTTGTGCAGAGTTTTCTCTTAAATATGCTTTCCACCTACACCCTGTTTATTCCCCTAAGGTACTTGAAAGTCCCTGTCTCCCCTAAGATACTTGAAAGTCTCTATCTACCCTATCTCTTCTTTCCTCCAATGAATAGATATTAAGGTGTCTGCACATTTCCTTCTCCCCATCTGAGATCCTTCCTTCAGTGCCCAATCCCTGGTGGCCTCACAGTTGAAAAGTACTATTGCTTGTATCCATGGAACAGATTCCTCGCTGTGTCCTTGTAAAATGTTTGCCTATAATTTTAATTGTCTAATAAACCTCATTCATGGTCATTGTAAGTTATAGCCCTGTATGATGTTTTATTCTGTAAGTCATTGTTCTCTGTTGTTCTTACACCTCACCTAAATAAATAAATACATAGGACCTGATTCCAAGTTGCATGGTGCAACTCATGGGCATATGTGAGTTTCACCATGCGACGCTACACTGGGGACCCTGTACCATATTCCAAGACAGGCAGGGTCCCCGGCACCTACATTCCGTGACTTGTGGCAGCTGTAGGCTAGTGCCACAGGAATGGTGCAATGGACCTGGGTGTCGCAGTCGCGGCATGCAATTTTCTGCCCCTGGTGCACCCCTCCCCGAAATGCACCCGCAGTCACCTGGGGGTATGGGAGGGGGCTGGCCAGATGGCACAGGCATTTGAGGGACAGTGCAGTAAACAGAACCTGGAGAGTCCCCGACATTTGGGGGTGGGGGCCATGACTTTGCTGGGGGGGGATGTGGAGCAGGGCTATGTGCTCTCCGCTGTGCTGTGGGGGGGCACCCGTCATTTTGCAAGGACGGATGCCCCTTGGACCACCTCCATGCTGGTATAACTCCACAGTGCCATAGTGGGTCTTGGAATTGCGTAGGTGGGTTACAGCAGCCGCCCTTTCAGAATAGGGCAATGTTGCTGCCATAACCCAGTATTGTGCCTTGCCGCAGTGGGTTACAGGCATAGTGGGTGGTGTAGCCCACCTTTGGTGCATCCTGCATGTGGCATGATGCAAGCTGCATCTTGCAATCATGACTTGCGTATCTCATGGTGCAAGGTGCGATTTATGCCATGAGGTTCGACGTAAATCATCTTGTGCCATGCGCAAGTTATCCTGGAATTGGGCACATAATGTAAAAGTCCCACATTTATACCACACTAGTAGAAAAAAACAAAACGATAAACATCAAGGTAATGCAGTGAATGTGTACAGCACACACACACCCACACACACACACGTACACACACACACACAGTGTGAGTGTCATTTGCAGATAGGGCAGCTACAATATTTAATTTTCAGTGGGGCCCTGCTTTTACACATTTTTCAAGTGTATTTAGTAGAGTTAGCACAGGTAAAATGCAGAATCTCATTTTTACTAGGCTCTTGCGTTTATACATTTTTGCAGTGTAGTTACCTAGGATAGGTCAGGTTAACATGCAGTATCTCATTTTCAGAGAGGTCCTGATTATACCTATTGTAACACTAACAGGTCTGGGATGCCCTAAATGAGTTGTCTCTATCACAGCCTATATGTTTCAATTATCAGATACTGTATGTCTCTTTGGCCAGCAGGAGATGTGAATTGTGCTGAGTGCATGTTTTAGTGCCTGATTTTTTTTTGGGGGGGGGGCTATATTAAAACATGCTTGGGGTACTCTCACTTTACTCCAGACATGTTTGAGTACATCAAATTTAGTGAATTGTCCTAATTTGCACTCAGGAAAAGGACTTTGCAAGGGGCATCCTGATACCTTTTAATATGGGGCCAATTCTAGGTTTAACTACTGTACATATTTCTGTTTCAAACTTTTAGCCACTGACTGCCATGCCAGCAGCCCAGTTCAAGAACAGACCTGGGTCACTTTAGAGCTGGCATGGGAGGGAGGATGGTCATCTGTAGGATGGGGAGAGGAATCTAGGTGGCAGCACCATGGGACAGCATGAGAAGGGATCCCACACCTGGATGGCTAAAGTGTCTTCATGGAGGCCAAGTACACACATGTCTGGGACACTTAGGAGAGAAAATTGTGAGGAAAAGCCCTCCAACTGCAGAACAGTGATGCCCTGCTCTTTTGCATGCTCCACACTGATGACTAGGTACCTCTGACCAAGGTCCTGTGGCAGGACCAGCAGAAAAGTTAAGCCCTAGTGAAGGTGAGTGATGGGGCTGGGATGTCTGGTCCAGATGAGGGCCAGTCAACGTAAGAAAAAAAGTACTATAATTATTTATGCATTCCGAATGCATGTAAAATATATACTTCTCCTCTCTCCCTCTCAATATATTCACTGCAAAAACTGCATCAATGCCCCATTAGGGTTCAAAGTGACAAATGAGGAAATGAGATTTTAGGTTCCAAACCTAGGACCCCACCCTCCCATGGCTTCCAACCCAGGACCCCACCCCCACCCTGCATTCAGGAACAGGTGTGAGGGTTTGTCTTAGGTGTTGTGAACACTAATGCTCACCCCATTCCAAGAGTAAGTAAACTAAAATGGCAGTGAATAACAGAATGGGGTGAACATTAGGAGTTTGCAATGCCAAGGCACACCCCTCACACCTGTTTTCCTACTTTTGAGAAAGTATAATCATAAGGAACCCTACTAGTGCATTTTTTTGCATAACATTTCCTTATTTTTGCAAAAGTATCTCCATAGCCATTGTTTGCCCTGTTCCCCATCTATCTATACTGTATGCATAGAGACACTGTGTTATGGAGCACAGGGCCCTCTGGCCCTTTTCTTCCATGCATGCATATTGTAATTGTCCCTGATTGCCCTGTGCTCCTATGTATCCATAAGTGTAGAGAAATTGGGTCCCATATTTAAAAGTGCCTGTGCAGTACAACTGAGATGCACCGGCACAAAATAATGGTATATTCAGAAGATGTGCCATCAGATATGATTGCGAGTGTCTGGCTGAATATCCCAGATATGTATTATCATGCAGTGGGAGATGCATGGCACAGCATTTGACCTGAGCCCTATGCAGAGCATAGGGAAATCTTCGATGGGCGGCCATATGCATGGGGTGCAAAACTGCAATATTCAGCTAGAATATGCAAATGGTCTCATTGCACATTCCAGTCCAATTCCCCACATATGCAGTTCATTACTGGAATGTATTCAGGCCATTTGCATACCCCAGACATGTGCATTTCCAGCTTTGCAGAGCTGCCCCACCACCCCCACAGGTGAACAGGTGGTATTGCAGCCTAGCAGGTTGGTGTGATGGAATGCTTGTGTCTGGGTGGGTGGAATGCAGTAGCCTGGGTACAGTGCTATTACCAATAGCCATGTATAGGGTCAGACTAGGGTACAGGGGCCCACCTAGAAAGTTGCCACAGGGGCCTTGATGGACAAGCAACAGGGAAGGCACAGGGTGACACAGTCTGATCAGTATACCACATGCATGTGATACACCAACTCCGTGCAGTGTAGAGTCACCTGCAGTGCCCACACACCCAAGTATGAGAATGCGATGATGACTGCAAGAAATGGCAGTGTGCAAATGGTGACCAGGTACCTGAGTGGGTGGGTCCCACTCTGTGTGCACCTATGGTGTACCACCATTGGTGTGTGCCACAGGTCAGTCCCTGGCCCATGCCAAGTTGCCACTCATACTACCTGGCTATCTGGGTACCATTGCCTCAGACATCACCCTGCATGCATGCCACCACCAGGTAGTGTCCTGAAAGCCACATGAGTGCAGGCCATGGCACCTGGTACATGTGCTGCAGTGCGGCCATCTGCTCCACTGGTGTGCTAGGGGGTGCCCAACAGCACTGGCATGTGGCAGCTGGGTGTCTACATCCTGGGTGCTGAGTGGAGGATGGCTCTCGGGCAGTGCCCATGGTGTGCTGGCATCTTTGAATTTGGGTACTTTCATCCTGTCATGACTGCTGTGTATGGTTGCCTGGAGCACATCCTGATGCGCCTCCAAGGGCTGTCTCAGAGTGGCCTATCTGCAGTTCCATGGACTTCCTGTGGGTGGCTGGCCAATTTAAGCCATTCTTCTGTTTGCCTAACTTTGTGCAGCACATTTTTTGGATGTGCGGCAGATGCACCTCACATTTTGGCTGAATATACAGATGCATGGCATATCTATGTACCTACCCCTTATTTTGCACTGCATACATTATTTCTGCACAATTGTATATTTGGAAATGTGCGAGGCATCTCACCCTTTCAAATATCGCACCTCTGTGCATTTTCTGAGATGCAACACTCATCTCTAATTTGGGCCATGCTTTCCTTTGAATATGTGGGCCATTGTAATTAACCTTCATCTCCTGTGGGAGGGCCTTGCACTCCATCACTCCATAACGGTGTCCATATGTGGGAACGACCAGAGACAGTAATTAACCCTTGTGCTGCCAGTTGCACAGTATCACACAGTAACCATAGGGACATTAATAAAATGTTCACAGCAGTTGTAATCAAGGCCTGCAAATGTACATAACTGCTTAGTACACCTGCATTTCATGAAAAATCTATATCACAGAGTTTTCAGATATAGCTTCTGAAAGGTACCCCAACAGCCTAATTTTATCCTATGGGAAATTTCAAAACTTTGCAATGTTATAACTATGGAACCAATGTAAATTTTATCTGCAAACCAGCAAAAGACATCGTCAGCTAGCCAGTCTTTGTACAAGACATGGTCAGATATTTCCAGATATTTTTTACAAAATTTCTAAAGAGTTTCTATCTGCTGCCCCTACTGTGGAATTGCAGAAAGCAGGAGATTTCTCTAGAAATATCACAGAAATTTCAGGAAATATCTGATCATGTCTTTAGCTGTGACTGTATCCTGCAAATGTCAGCCCCAAAGTCCTAACAATTTATTTGCAGAGATGTGACAAAGAAACAGAAATGTTTTGAAAAGTAGTGCCACAAATTGATGCACTACTTTTGTGAAAGTGTTGCTGATTTAACAACATTCCAGGTGTTTTGCAAAATAGTGCCACAATTTGTGACACTTTCACAAAAGTAGTGCCATAATTTGCAACATCAAAATGGGCCGATAAAAATAAACATATTTCCAGGCATTCTGTCAAAAAACTTTGAATGTTTTGAATCCCACGACCCCCACTTGCATACTGTGTGACCCTGAGCAAGTCACTTAACTTACTTGTGCTCCCAGGTCGCACCTGTAAACACTCTTCAGCTTAGTGTGTCTCTGCTGGTTAAAAAAATATAATAAAAGAAAAAACTAATGCCACGATTGTGTTCCTTGGGCCCTCATTAGCTAAACACAAGCATTGGTGTTTACCAAGGGCATTATTTTTTGAGTTATATAATTTTTGCTCGCCCCTAACGAAAACAAGATGCCGGATTTGCAACACTACTTTCTCATTTGTGAAAGCAAAAGCGTTGCGAATGCAAAATAGCACTTTTTCGTGATAGCACATCTAATTGTTCAATTAGGAAATGATGGGAAATTTGACATTTTAATAACTTTGAATGGCTTAATATTTTTCACTAAACCTTCAAAAGGCACATCTGTGACCCAGACCCCACATGCCCTGAATGTTTTAGACCACAACTGCCAAGCAGTTTTGGAGAAATGGCATGACAAAGAAATTGCCCAAAAAGTAGTATTTTTCAATTTTTTTACATTCCATAGCTCAGCACCCATGCATCCAACCAGAACAAAACTTGTCAAATCCAGAGATCTATGGTATCCAACAGAGCAAGCAACATTTTATATGAATCGGTCAAATGGTTGCAAAGTAATTAAAGGTCAGAATTTGAGGTGTAACTATAGGCTTAAAGACTGAACCTAATGTAAGAACAGATCCAGAAACAAATGGTGCCATGCCCTTGTACTGTAATATATAAATATATATTATAAAGGCATGATAGCCCTTATAGTTAGGGTTGGTACAGCCTTTCGTTGTTAAATCTTAATTTTTGCACCTTAAAAATGTTGCCATTTTTCAATGAAATTGCTCAAAGATTGGTACATGCTGTCATGTTGCCAGTGTCACAAGATGTGGAAAGTTTTGTGACAGCAGCTTTTACAGTTTTTGAGATATAAAATGGTAAAAAAGCAAAACAATTTAAGTTTTTTTCCCCATAGGATAACATGGGATTTTTTTGTTATCATCTACAGCCCACACAAAATGGCATTTTTCTCTGGAATTTGTATGAATGATGGGGTGTGTGCCAAGGGTGTGCCTTTGGATGGTTTGGTGAAAAAATATATTACCATTTTTGAATTATAATGATTTTTGTGATAAATGCAGGACAGGCTGCTCAAATGGCAAATAATCTGTTCAATGGTAATGGCATTTACTGTTCAAACTTTACTGTTTGAACAGTAAATGGCCATTTACTGTTTGAAAGCAAATAACCATCCCTCACTCCCACCCCTGATTACAGGAAACAGCAAAGACTTTACTTTGGTATCTCTGGGATGGAGGAGGGGAACAGAAGGTTGAGCAATGGAAGCACATGGCAAAAGAACATGTTTATTAAATAAGAGACAAGCATCTCTCTCTCTCTCTAGCTCTTGCTAAATGACAGACCGACCACCATGTTTTAAAATCTCTCCGGCCCACCCGCAAATTGAAGGCAACCAATAAAAACTACTGTGCAGCATTTTGCAGCCCTTCCCTTGCCTGACTCCCGAGTCCAGAACTCCATATTCCCCGAGGTTGTGGCCGTGGCACTAATGAGAACAATAGCCTTTGCTCATTTTGGAGGCAAACAGACCCCAGAATCTGATTACTTGGCCCATTTAGGTAAACACCTCTGGTGTTAACCTGATGAAAGCCTGTCTTTTTCCTTTACTGCTTCTAAGGTGAAGGGGCCGAGGAATTCTAATATTAAGTATTTAAAGCTCTGCTGTCCCACCTCCACCCTCCATTCGGTCCCCCATGCAAAATAAAATGGACTATTTCCTCTGTGTGCTTTCCCACCCTCCAATCCCAGTCCCACGTATGAAATAAAACAGACCCCTCCCACTCCCTCCCTCCCTCTGTGTGTCAGTCCCACCCTCCGCTCATGTTCACCCATATGAAATAAAAGAAACCCCTCCCACTCCCTCCCATAGTATCTCTTCCCTTTCCTTTTCAGTTTTGGGATGCTCAATCCCCATTTTCGTAGTAGCCCTTTCATTGTGGGACACTGGGTGGCCCACTCCCAATGTCCCCAGTTATGTTTTTACCCTCAACTATTGTTCGACACTAGAGAGCCCACTCAGTGTCCCACTGATGTATACCATCTGCAAAAAGAAAACAGTCCCCGTGTCTTTTTTTCCTGTGAAAGAAGAAAAGGTCCTCATCATCTCCCCACCCCTCCCATCCCCCATCCTGACCTTCCAACTGAGCAGCTCACCACCCCACACCCCTTCCCTTTACTTACCATCAGAAGTCAGCAGCTGTTGTCTTCTGTGGACCGGGACATGTCTGCACTCTTCAAAGCCAAACTGTGAACTGAAGAATCAAGGTAAGTGCCATACATTGACTATAAGTGGCAATTTGAACTTATGTTAATATCTCTGACATTTTTGGGTATATTCACAGCAACATTTCAACATGGGCATTTTGGGACCCCACCTCATGAACTCGCATAACTTTGGCACTTTTTAATATTTTCACTACAAATTTTCAACATAACCATCTTTTCACACTCCCTCTTGAACAGTACAGCTGTCGTTTTAGACATCCTGCCCAAAATGTCTTAACACACCAGTGGCACTGAATGGCATGATTGATGCACAAAATCATCTTTTTGGGCAAAGGAATGAAATGACTGTACCAGTGTTCAGGAGGTGGGGTCCCAGAAAGTGCATGTACAAAATTTGGGGTCGCAATTTCAAAAGATGACTGTGTTCAGGTCATTTGTTGCAATCTTGTGATGCACGTTCGTAACTTTGTAAATTTGCAATATTTTCACCCTATATTTTCAATATAGTCTTCTTAGTACCACACCTCATGAATGCCACAGCTGTCATTTTTCTAATCCTAGCTAAAATGTGGTTTCACCCCTGTGGCGTAGAATGGTTTAGCAGTTTTGCAGAATTATGTTTTGGTGGCGATTTAAAATTTTTTTGTATTGGGTACATGCAATCAGGTGATAAGAAGGTTATGTTGAACATTTGGGGTTAAAAGTTTTTAAGATTGGGCAGTTATGACTATTTCTTGCAATTTCACTATGCCTGCTCATAACTTTGTGTGTGGAAGCACAGGGGCTGGAGGACCCTGCATTTCTGTAACTTAATACAACAGTTCCACAGCTAAAATCATATGTGCATCTATAGAGGATGGAGCGCAGGGTCCAAAGGACCTTGGGCTCCCACAGTAAAATAAATATGCTAGTATTACTAGGATTACTAGGATATATAGGACAAAAGGGAGCAGTCAATGCCCATAAGTATTGTCCCCTGTACCATGAGGGTATTTAAACCATAATACCATCTTTATAATATAATCTATCTAAAGCGGACTTGAATTGACCAAAATCTTCAATTTCCACTACTGTTTGTGTGAGTCTATTCCAAGTCCTAGCACACCTAACTGTGCAAAATTTTATCTCTTTTTGTGGTATTTACCCTAGGTATGGTTAATTTCCTACCATGGGATCTAAGACTCTCGAGATTTACTAAATTCAAAGCCGCATAGATCCAATAAATCCAGAGAATGCATTATTTTATGGAGCAAAAGCAGGTCCCCCTCTGCCTTCTTAGTTCCAAGGAATACAGTCCAGTTTCTTTTAACCTAGAGTCATATGGTAGACCCTTTAAATGATGAAGCAGTTTGGTCACAGTGCGTTGTACCCCTTCTATCATCTTGGTATCCTTAGAAGAGTAAGGAGACCAAAATGGTGACCCAAAATCAAGCATGGGCCTAATATAACTCTTATACAGTGGTATAATACACTGCTCAGATCTACTAACAAAGGAGCATTTGATCCTTTTAATAAGAACCCTTGCTTTAAAAGAAACCTGTCTACAATGTTCAGTAGAAGTAAACGAGGCAGATATTGTAACCTCTAAGTCACGTTCTGATGTTACTGCCCGTAAAATATGGTCTCCAAATATATATTTGTATCTTGGATTGTTATGACCAAAATGCAGGACTACACATTTTTTCAGTATTTAACTGCATTCCATTTTTGTTAGCCCATTTCATAATATTGTTTAGATCATTGACCATAATTAAATGCTTTTGAAAGGTGTCTATCTCCCCACCTAATTTCAAATCATCCGCAAATTTAGCCATTTTATTATTAATATTGTGATGAGTGTCATATATGGATACCAAAAGAACCGCCCAATACTGACCCTGCGCACTCCATTAGTAACCTCTTTCTTGTCAGATACTAGGCCATTTAGTCTAATCATTTGTGCATGTTCTAGTAACCAGTTTTTAATCCATTTTATTTATTTATCAAGTCTAGGATTATAAATACCTTTGAGCCTTGGCTCTTTTACAAAGGTTCCACGTCAGAGGAATCCATCTGATTAGTATTCTACTAAACCCCAAACTCATCAATTTATTTACCAAGTTTATATGTGGTACTTTATCGAAGGCTTTGGAGAAGTCCATCAGAATCACATCTGATGTACATTTTCTATCCAGACTAGCACTTATGTTCTCATAAAAAGAGATCAAATTTGTTGTGCAAGATTTCTAATCTCACCTCTTCTTCTGAAAACGAACACTCATGTGCTGTGACATTTATCAATAAATTGGGTTATTCTACTCTGGGACTAAATATCAATGCAAAGTAACTGTTAAAACAGTCCATAATGTCACTAGGATCATTGAACATATTACCATCTGATTTAATTTTATCAATGACCTTAAAAGATGATTTATTAGTATTAAGATATGAATGTAGTGACTAAGCATCTTTACTATGTGCTATTTTGAATTCCATTTTATGTCTTGCTCTCATAATCAAGCTTTTTAGTTTTTTTTTTTGTTGATATATTTGACCTTATTTGTATTGGATGGGTGTTTCTTAAAATTCTATATGCTTTAAGTTTATGTTTATGTTTTTATTTCCTGTCATCAAATTCGAATCTTACCATCTTTATTATATTTCTTTCCTAAAGGTACAAATTTATCAACAGCCTTATGTACAGTATTTTTGAAGAACAACCAAGATTCTTCCACCCTCATATTGGATAATAGACTATTCCAGTTAACTTTACTAAGATAATTGTTCACCAATGCCATATAGGTCACATTATATTTTCTAATTCTAATGTTTATGTTCAATGTTTTAAATGCACCATAATTCAATGAACATGTTATCATATTGTGGTTACTACTTCCTATTGGTGGCAGATCACTAACATTGTTTATAAGATGGCTAACATTTGTTAGAATTAAATCTAAAATATTTGATCTCCTAGTGGGATCTAGGACTAACTGCTCACAACTACAGTTAATAGAGTTATCCACAAACAAGGTCTCTACATCCGACTTAGCCCTTAGATTAGTCCAAATGATACCTGTAAAATTAAAGTCTCTCAATAGGGTAACATTTCCAAGTACTGCCGCTTCCAAGATTTCAGAGCAAAGACTGACTGTCTCATTATAACTGCATGTAGAAGGCCTGTAGCAGTTGCCCAAAATCACAGGTGGATGACCCTGTGGTTCTAATTTTATCCAAATTGATTCATTATTGCTACTCATTAATTCAGTATGCTGAACCAAGTGTGATGGAATTTTATTTGACATATATGCACCCCCACTCTACCTCCCCTATCTGTACGATAGAGTTTAAATCCTGGAATGTCTTTAATCCACTCCACCGAGTCATCCCACCAGGTCTCAGTTACAGCTACCACATGAAGGTCAAGAAGCTTTATAAGTATTTCCAGTTCATTTTTCTTTTCAAGATTTAAACTCCTAGCATTTAACAACAAGAGGTTATAATTATCTAATTTTTGTTTCAGTGATTCCTTGCTTAATTAAGAGTGCGAATCAAGAACTTCAGGTAACACCCCTCCCCCGCGCAAACTTAGTTTGAACAGTTTTTAATATGTGTAGCAATTTTCTTGCCTAATAAACCACTTACACATTTGCCAACCACCTATCCCACCACAGAAAGGTTTGCCGATATCCTTCAGAAAACCAAGAGAGTTTATCAACTCTACATCTGTGATCTGGACTCCGGTTCCAAGAAAGTAGTCACTATGGAGTCTACAACAGAGGCCGCAACACACTACATGGTGGAAGGGCAGGCCCAACACAAACAGCCCCTCCCCACAGATAATCAACACCCCCAGCAGGCCCAACAACCACAGCAGCAGCAACAACAATGGGGTGGGAACTGGAACTATCATAAGAATAAGAAACACCACAAAAACAAGGGCAAACAACAACAAAGACCAGGCCCTTCGTATAGGGAGATAGCCAAAGAGAATCAGAAGTTTAGAGAACTACTGGGGCAAGTGCACTCTGTAGCAGATGCTGTTACAGCTCAGTCCATTGCAGCCATACAACCGGGAACCCAGGCCCCAACGGGCCATGGTGATACCGGAAGTACAGGCCTTCAGGCCCATACAGGCCTGAACCCAGAAGCACTTCTCATATAACATACAACATAGCAAAGTGGTTCACAGGAGCCAGGCCCAACTCTCCATGCTCCTCCAGTACAGATTGACATTACAAGCCCCAGTCCGGATTGTAAACAAGCTGGTCTTGGATACAAATAGAAGGCCCTGCACTGAGGCCGAGGTCGGGGCAGCCTACTTACAGTGTTATTGGATACAGGCATGGCTGTGTCTGCATTACATGATGACCAACCAGCTACATCTCCTTGGTCCACCAGATGAAGGACCAACATGTCAGAGTAGATGGTACTAGGTTACCGCATATCGCGGCTGCCACTACCTGTAGAGTTGTGACATCTGAAGGCCTCACACACCTTCCAGCTAATGGTACTGCATGATCATCCTAATATCATTGAATTGATTTACTTGCCCCACACGGCTGTGTGGTCGACCTAGCTAACATGCTACTGATACAGATTTAGGGCCAGTATCATACCATTCTGATCCCCGATTCACACGTGGTGGCAACAATATCTGCCAGCAATAAAGAATATGATGTATTAGATTTGTTCAAGAACCACAAACTTTTTCCAAAGCTCCTCCCCATTCTACAAAGACATTTGGAAGTATTTGCTACAAAAGCATGACTGTGGCAGAATGCACACCATCATCAGTGCCCATCCCAGCACATGAGAGGTAGAAGTCCTTTCCCATCTGAGGACTTGCCTTCTTAAGGAAATGATAAAATCACTCCTCAACCAAGGGCAATCAGAACATGTGTCTCTACTGCCAACTGCCCAGTGTGGCCTGTGAAAAAACACACAGGTGCCTGGAGACTTACTATTGACTACAGGAAACTGAATCAGGTCACCCCAGTTGTGCTTCAACTGTGGCCTCAGCACCTAACGTGCTATGGCTCCTGACCAAAATTGGTTCAGTGCCCTGGACATCTTCAATGGTTTCTGGTCACTGCCATTGGCCCTTAAGAGTCAATATAAGTTCACCTTCACCTTTGAAGGTAGACAGTACATGTGGACCCGCTTACCACAGGGATTCCATAGCAGCCCATCCTGTTCCATCTACATATGATGGATGCCCTTAAGGGTTTCTCTGCTACCCAGTGTCTCTTGCAGTATGTGGAAGACCTGCTGTTAGCAACAGCCACACAGGAACAACACTTATATCTCTTTGATGAACTATTGACTCTCATCCAGAGAGCAGGCCTCAAATGTAATCCAGCAAAAGCACAACTGTGTCAGAAAGAGGTACTCTTTCTGGGCCTGAGAATAACTGATCAAGGCTGAAGCCCTTCCTGGAAGAAGATACAGGGATTGCAAGACTTGCCATTACTTACCAGTGTGGAAACTCATAGAAGGTTTTTAGGTATGGTGAACTAGTCAAGAGATTTTATTATCTGTGATTTTGCTCAGAAGGCTGCTCCTCTGTATGAGCTACTGAAAAAGGACATTCCCTGAACTTGGGACCCCATGCACATCCAGGCTGTGACATCACTGAAACAGGCCTTGGCCTTGGTTCCAGCTCTGGTCAACCCCATTCCAACACTACCATCCCATCTGGAGTGTGCCACCTCTGACACTGCCATGTCAGCAGTGCTGGCCCAGAAGTTTCATGGTACTCTGAGACCCATTGCATACGCATCACAGCTCTTGACCCCAGTAGAACAGAAGTACAGCCTTCGTGAAAGGAACCTTCTGGCCACCTACAGGGCTGTCAAGCACTTCCTGTATATCATTGGGTACTCTCCACTGATCATTAACACCAACCACACCCCAACTACCTTTCTGCTCTCAGACAGGGTGAAGGATGGGTCAATCTCTAACACCAGGCTGACACACTGGTCACCTCTTCTCCAGGATAGAGAAATACAGGTACACCCAACTAGAATGCCATCCATGCTGGCACATGGACTCCTTTTCCAAGGAGAACCTCATGATTGTACACTGTAGCCACCTGATCTACCAGATCGAGGTCCTTTCCTCCCTGTCACGCCACAATTATTTGAGAACACCTCATTGTGTCATATCTTCACAGATGGTTCAGCTTCCTACTACCAGGGAGAGCTGATTGCAGGAATGGGTATTTTGGTGATTTACCCTTATGGTAACACTGTCAAAATTTCCAAGCATTGCAGTGTGGCATCTTCACAGTATGCTGAGATGACAGTGGTGGCTTGAGCCCTCGAGTTCATCCAGCATGGAACCGACGATGCTATCATTTTCACAGACTCTAACTGGGTTTGTTGTTCTCTTACAGAGTCCCTTCCTTTCTGGAAGAAGAACTCCTTCCTCTCCTCTGATGGCAACCCAGTGAAACACAAAGAACTGGTAATATCATACACTCACTGACACAAAGGTTTGCACACAAATTCTATGTACACAAAGTTAAAGCTCATTGTATACACGACCCCTACCATGCTTTCAATGACACAGCAGACACCCTTGCCAAGGAAGGGGCCTGAGGGGGGGACACCTGGATGATGGACCATCCAGAGGCCACTGCAGCCATACACATTGCAGCAGTCAGAAAGAAACCTAAACCCTTTTCCCCCTTCAACCTCTCAGCAGCCCAACATGGTGACACTGAACGCAAAGAACTGTTCAGATTCCTTGATAAGGGTATCAAAGAAAAACTTCCCACACATAACCCTTACTGGAGGCATGAAGGTAAGTTACACTTGTCCCCAGACAACAAGCTCATCTGGTACCAACCAGATGATGCCACCACCAAGTTGTGGGAGGTCCCTAGACACCTTACATCTGAATTTTTGCACCAGTGCATGACATCACTGGTGGGCACCAGGGAGGAAAATACCCTCCAGAGGCTCAATACCACCACCTGGTGGCCTGGTGGCACCAAAGATGTCAAACAGAACATAGACAATTGCCTTGTTTGTGCGCAAAACAATCCCATCCCCACCAAATGAAATGCCAAACTCCTAACACAATGACATTTTAGCCTCTGGCATGCCATAAAGATTGATTTTATTGGCCCCTGACCAATAGCAGCAGAAACAACAAGTATGTTCTTGTGGTAACTGATCTTTTTTTTAAGTCAGTCAAAGCTTTCCCCACTAAGACATGTACTGCTAAAACCACTGCCAAAATCCTGGTAGAGCAAATTTTCTCTAGGTGGGGCCTACCTCCTAAGGTAGACTCCGACAAAGGAAACAGTTTTATAGGTGAGTTAATGAAAGAATCCCTTGAACTCCTTGGAGTTCAACAGAAGTTCCACATACCATAGTAGTGCAATGTAATGGCTGTGGGGCAGCAGTCTTCCGGGAGTCTTTCTGGAGGCTGAGAGGCTGCCCTATTTTCAGACAACTCTCTGCCCTGAGGGAGGAAGTTACCTGTCTTCAGGCCACACTGGACAGTAGTAAGGGAACCTTCCCCCAGGCCACACTGGATGGTAGAAAGGGAACCTCCCCCATCCAGGGAGCACCAGAGCCACCACCACTACCTCAGAGGTTTGTTAAAGAAAGCACAGCAGTTGGACCACAGTGGGCTCAGGGATGGTGAGGATGGTGGAACAGAGGCACACCCAGTCAGTTGCTCCACACCACAATCCATACACCATTCTGGGGGAGCATAGCTCCCCTATGGATGCACCCACAGAGGAGACTAAGGAGGCTGAGGACAACTGTCACAAGGGAGGCCCACAGGAAGGAGGCAGAGGACACCACAAGGAAAGGAAGCAGCTCCTGGTGGGGGACTCAGTTATTATGGGGATAGAACTGGGGGGAGCAGGGAAAACTGAAGTATGGTGCCTGCCTGGTGCCATGGCTTGGAGAGACAGGAAGCGCATCCTCAGGATCAGGAGAACAGCTGCACGGGAGTCTGAGCTGGACGTCATTGTCCACCTAGGGACAAATGACTTGGCTAATCATGAGATCAGAGCAGTGCAGAAGGACTTTGTAGAATTGGGAAGGGGCCTAAGACAAGTAGCACACACAATATTCTTCTCTGAGGTGCTGCCTGTCAATGGCATGAGTGAGGCGAGGGTACTTTGCACCATGCAGTTTAATGAATGGTTGAAAAAATGGTATGGAGCACAGGGGTTTGGCTTCATTTGGGACTGGGGTTCCACCTGGAGGGACACCAGCCTATACTGGCAGGATGGTCTGCATCTGTCCAGGAAGGGAACAAGTCTTTTGAGCAATTGGTTTAAATGCTTCATTGGCAAGCTTTTAAACTAGTCAAGGGGGGAGGCACTGATAAGCAGCAGAAAACTCCCAGCCTCTCCATACAAAACAGGGTACTAAATGAGAAAAAGACCGAGGTAGAAAGGTCAGTGGGGATGCTGCAAAAGAAGGTAAAGCCATCAAAAAATGGAGAGCAATTAGTACCAATGACTGTAGTCTGAGTAACAAGCTTTCTGAATTAGTGGCCTTGATGGAGGAGGAACATCTGGATATTGTGGCAGTCACAGAAATGTGGTACACACAAAACCGTGACTGGGACATAAACATACCAGGATACACTATCTACAGGAGGGACAGGGAGGGTGAAAGAGGAGGAGGAGTAGCTCTTTACATAAGGGAAGGAATCAAAGCAACAGAACAAAAGGGAAAACAGGGAGGAGAAGAAGCACTGTGGGTAAATTTGGAGACGGGCAATGGCACCACAATCCGCACAGGGGTTGTATACAGACCCCCTTCTCAGGGGGAGGAAATGGACAAGTAAATGATAGAAAGAATACTTAGAATGGCAGAAAAAGGGGAGATATTGCTGATGGGTGATCTGAATATGCCAGATGTTAACTGGAGTGCAGTTGCAGCAGCCACTTCAAAGAGTGGGTTATTCTAGATACCCTACAGGGGCATGTCTTAGACAACTAGTATTGGAGCCCACTGAGAGGGAGCAATCTTAGACCTGGTTCTCTCAAATGGAGATGAAGAGAGATCACAGATGTAGAAGTGGGTAGCCATCTGGGAACTAGCGACCATCGAACAGTATGGTTCACATAAAACACAGCAATAGAGTCAAGCCATACAAAGGCAAAAGTACTGGACTTTAGGAGGGCTGACTTTGCCAAAATGGGTGAGTGCCTAAGGAATGCACTAGCAAATGGGCAGGAAGGAGGGATGGAAGAACAGTGGGGTATAATAATAACTGCCATCACAGAGGTAACAAGCCTTTGTGTGAAGCAAATAAACAAAATGAAACGATGTAAGAAACCAGTATGGTTCTCAAAGGAAGTGGCAGTGAAGGTTCAAGAGAAAAAGAAAGCATTCTGGAAGTACAAGGAATCACAGAAGGAGCAGGACAGAGAACTGTATCAGTTAAAGCAAAAGGAAGCTGGGAAGGCAGTCAGAACAGCAAAGGCCCAAACCAAGGAAAAGATAGCCAACTCAGTTAAGAAGGGGGATAAAACCTTTTATAGGTACATCAGGGAGCAAAGGAAGACCAAGGGAGGGTTAGTGAGGCTTAATAAAGAGGAGGAGGGTGGGCAGAGGGTCACTGTGAAAGGCAGAGATACTAAACAAATATTTTGCTCAGTATTTACAAAGGAAGTGGGAGGTACCTAAAACAAACAGTAGAAACACTCTGGATACAGAAGTTGATACCAGCCCATTTACAGAAGAAAGGGTTCTGAAAACTCTTAAAACTGAAGGTGGACAAAGCAATGGGGCTTGATGGGATTCATCCCAGAATTCTAAAGAACTAAGGGTAGAACTAGTGACACCACTGACTACCCTCTTTAACAAATCATGGAGGATGGGGTGGTACCCAAGGACTGAGAAGGGCAGATGTGATCTCTTCACAAAAGTGGGAGCAAGGCAGAAGCAGGAAACTACAGACCTGTTAGTTTAACCTCAGTGGTAGGGAAAATGATGGAATCACTTCTGAAGGAAAGAATTGTTGAGTATCTAGAGGCCAGAGGGGCTCGTGACCCAAGGCAGCATGGATTCACAGCGGGAAGGTCATGCCAGACAAATCTGATAGATTTCTTTGACTGGGTGACCAAAGTAGTAGATCAGGGATGGGCTGTGGACATGGTCTACCTAGATTTTAGCAAGGCATTTGACACAGTCCCACACAAAAGATTAATATACAAGTTAGCCAGCCTGGGAGTGGGTCCCAAGATGACAGCCTGGGTAAAGAATTGGCTGGAGAATAGGACACAGAGAGTAACAGTAAATGGAGTCCACTCTGAAGAAAGGGGGTTACTAGTGGGCACCGTAGGGTTCAGTATTAGGACCGATCCTCTTCAATGTCTTTATAAGTGACATTGCAGAGGGACTGGAAGGAAAAGTATGTCTCTTTGCAGATGACACAAACATCTGCAACAGAGTTGATGCACAAGGTGGGGTGGAAAGGATGAGAAGGGAATTGGCAAGGTTAGAGGAATGGTCAGATGTATGGCAGCTTAGATTAAATGCTAAGAAGTGCAAGGTAATGCACCTGGGAAACAAAAACCCAGGGGAAGAGTACACAATGGGGGGTGAGATACTAACAACAACAAAAATGGAAAGGGACCTGGGGGTAGTCATATCAGATGACCTAAAGTTGGGCAAGCAATGTGAGAGGGCAGCAAGGAGGGCTGGGGAATACTGGGATGCATAGGGAGAGGCATCACCAGTAGAAAACAAGAAGTTATTATCCCTCTGTGCAGACAGTGGGTGAGACCCCATCTGGCGTACTGCGTGCAGTTCTGGAGACCCAATCTCCGCAAAGACATAGACAGGATGGAAGCTGTCCAGAGGAGGACAACTAAAATAATGCAGGGTCTGCACCAGAAGACATATGAAGAGAGACTTAAGGAGCTGAATATGTATAGCCTTGAGGAAAGGAGGGAGAGGGGGGACATGATAGAAACTTTCAAGTACCTCAAGGGAATCAACAAAGTCCAAGAAGGTAGCATCTTTCAAAAAAAGAGGTGTGCAAGAACAAGGGGACACAATTTGAAGATAGAAGGGGGGCGGCTCAGAGGTAATTTAAGGAAGTATTTTTTCACAGAGAGGGTTGTGGATGCATGGAATGGCCTTCCGGAGGAGGTTGTGGAGTCAAAGACAGTGGTGGAATTCTAGCATGCATGGGACAGTCATAAGGCAATTCTAGGGGGTGGGGGTAGGAAGAAGTAGGCTGCTGGTTAACTAGGATCTGCAGCTTATCCATTAGATAGGGAAATGGGCAGACTGGGTGGGCCAAGTGGTCCTTATCTGCCATCAAAATCTATGTTTCTATGTTTACCACCCTCAATCTTCAGGTCAAGTAGAAAGAGCCAACAGATGGATTAAACAAATGCTTTCCAAATTTATTGAGGACAATCCCAAGACTTGGGATTCCCTGTTGCCATTACTCCTTATGGCAATTAGGGGCACACCCTCAGCCACCACCCAGTTGACACCTTTTGAGGTGATGACTGGAAGGCAGATGAGATTATCTAAACATCTGTTGTTTGACCTGCACACCCCCACTGCAGACCATGTGCCTGTAGACCAATATGTGGAAAAACTCAGAGAAGACCTCATACACGCACACCTGTATGCAACCAATTGCATGGGCAAGGCCCAGCAACAGTCCAAAATACAGTTCGACAGACACGCACAAGAAGTGGATTGGCTAGTTGGAGATCAGGTAATGGTTCTCAGATTTGCTCATCCCACACATTCCTTCTCCAATAACTGGGAAGGTCCTTACCCCATTGTCAACAAGCTCAGTCCAGCTGTCTATCAGGTAGACTCTTGCACAACAACAAACTAAATGACAAGTGGTTACATGCAAACCAGCTGAAACTGTATAAAGGAGTATAATTACTTTTCCTTATCCCATTGGGTGGAATAGTACTAATCTACTAATGTTTGATTTCCCTTTTCAGATACACTGACAAGATGGCTATCTTGTTCCATTTTCTCCTCATCTCAGGAGTTATTCCCTGCTTCCAAGGCATGGTACTAAACCTCCTTCCTCACCTTGATCCTCCAACATCTGCCCCAGAGGGAGTTTCCATCAATATCCCCGATAGTTTGGTTACTGTCCAGGAAGGTTCTGATGCCTGCCTTACTGCCTCGGTTGTTGCTCCTGATAAATCTACCCTTCAAATTGAGTGGCAAACCACATCGCAAGGACAAATTCTCCCTGTGGCCAAGCTTTCCAAGGGAACTTCCCATGGTTGGCCCAAGGCTAAATTATCCCCTAATGGTTTTCTGTCCTTGCTACAAACTGCTCTTAGACATTCTGGGTTTATACAATATCACTGCTTTGATTGATCCCTCATATTGTAACTCTTTGTCTAAGGACTCTGCTAGAAAATGTTGTGCTGTACACAACATGGCCTCTGCTGTCATGTTTCTTTCTGTGTTACCACCCACTGACAAACAGCTTTTGGAATATCCAAAGCACACCCCTAGTCCTCATAGTGGTCTAACAGCCACTGCTCTACCTGGTACACTTATTAACAACTTACAATTTATGCATATACCTGTTTTGTTTAACTTAACTTACTGGAATATGAAAGAATTTGGTATGTGTCATACTACTAACACGTCAACATTTTACCTTACATTATTGCTTGATAGTTTGGCAGATTTCCATATTTGTACTCAAGACCCTATTGCTGGGGTACATACCACCGAGCATAGAGGCAACTTCAGGAGAAAACCCAATCCTGATGATCAAAGTTATAAACGTAATACATGTGAAGTTGACAGTTCTGATGTCACTGATGTAACAGGCACTGTCACAGGTCTCTTTGGTACAGCTATGTCTATCTGGAATAAAGTAGGCATTGCTGCTATCAAATCTCATTCAGCCAAATTTCAGACTGGTTTGGTAAATGATATACTACCCCCATTATTGCATGGTGTGGATGGCCTTAGTGAGGAAGAAAGATACACTGTATACAATATGCACGACATTGCTAAGGCATTTACAGACTCTAAGGAGAAGATTAATGCATTCATACAACAGAACAACAAAGAAGAAGATAAACAGTACATTGCCCATGAGATATTATGCTCAGCCTACTGCTCATACATTATTACTACCATCAATAATCTCTTCCGTGATCTAGAATCTGGAAGAATCCCTGATATCATTTGTGACAGACATATTTCTAAATAGTATAGTCCACGTTGTAAAACCCCTGGCTGTTTTGCTATGTGTATATGACAAACTTTAGCTATTCCTCTTTCTACAGCTAGGAATCTGGGTTTTGTGACCAGACACCCTAATACTGGTCCCTATTTTACTTCTAAGAAATGTTCTATTAAAGATAGAATGTTTGTTTCTTTTACTATCTTTTTACCACATTTTGATCACTCTACAGCCTTGTTCAACAAGCTGGCATCTGTACACTCCATTGGGCACCTTGATGATGACATCTACAGAAAACGCCTGGACTTGCCTCCTCTATTTGTCTTTCATTCTTTCCTGGATGCCTGGGTCGCTCTGCACACTGACTGCTGTGCGAAGAAACAATACATTTACTTGTGTCGATGTGAGGTATTTGAAGTTATTAAACCTGTATGTGGTTATTCTCTTGACAATATTGATTGGTCCTTTTCCATGGATGATGACATCAGCACTAATGGCACAGACGTTTTGGACTCAACATTGGCTCCAGATAAACTTTACCAGTCTTATCGAGAGGAGGTTCATCGCCTGTCAACGTGGATTTCCAAGACCAGCTACATCTGCCCAGTTCAGTTACAAAAGTGGAGACTCCCCACTGTTAAAATGCAATATAATTCTGATGGGGAGTACTGCATTGTTACTAACTATAAAAGTTATACCTACAGAACCCAGACATGTGTTATTGATAACCTTAATTTCTGCTTCGTTCCCCACCAGAAATCTGTCATTGGACATACCGTTATTACCCCTGTCCCCGTTATGGATGTGGACATCATTGATGGTAAACCCGAATATCTGCTCATACTTTCTGAATATTTACTATATTTTAATGTACACATAGATCCACTATCACTTACATTAAAATCACTTTTAGAGAGAAAAAGACACACACCTCATTCACATCAGCAATAATATTACCAAAGCTAATGAAGCTATCCTTTCATTGATTAATGATGGTGATATGAATGATGCATTAACTAACACTTGGTTAGAAATTACCTTTAAAGGTTTTGTTATTATACAAGCATTTCTAGTATTTTTCTTAGTTATCATATTATGCTGCCTACGGCGCACACTGCGTCAACACTGTGAGCAGCTGGAGTTCCTTTACAAGGCTCACGCATCGGGTCTGTAAATGACCTCTGCTCCCTGACCTTTCCCTATATTGCCTGTGTTGCCCTGAGAGGCAACAAGAGGGGGAATGCTTCATGAGGTCCCTGCACCCTTATTGGTACCCCCACAGGTACACCGTAGACAGCTAGTGCTTAGGCATATGTTATAATAACATGTAGGGCTAAGGGCATCTACCGTACAAGAGCAGATGTCAGGATATGTATGCATATTATTGTTATACACTTTGCTTTCTAATACATATATATATTTCTTATGTATTTCTTGCTTATAAGATGTTAGGAAATCTGTGTCCTTGTAATGATTATGATATATATAAGTCGGCATTACCACCTTTTGGTGATTTGTACTACTACACTGATTTATGTAAGAACTGTACTCTTTTGTTTCACAAAGTGATGACTACTACAAAATTGTATAATGTTATCTTGAACTCTGGAGTCAACTCCAGTTTAGCCAATAAGGCTCATCTCTTTAACTAGAAATGTTTCTATCTTACAGTAACCATAGCAATTATCATAGGTATATAATGTGAGATGCTGAGTCTTATACCTCAGAGACCCAAAGAGACATGAAGAAACCTCGAGGTATAGGGAACGCTTAGCACTGGCTCCAGGTTCATATTGGTAAGAACTGCTTAGGGCAACTGTGGTTTATCCTTTTTGGTAGTAATAAACAAGTTTATTACTCTTATGCAATGTGTCTGTGATTTCTTGCATTCCCAATATTGCCAAGAACCTGAGAGTGAGGTTTAGACCTCCTGACATTCACTATAGCTGTAATTACTCCTGCTCTTTTTGCTGTGTGGTTATTACCACGCTATGTTTCCTTAGTGATATTGATCAGCTACCAAGATGAAGTGCCAAGCTATTAGCTTGTCAGCTAAAAAATAATAAGCTGGCAAACTGAACTAATGAAGATCATATTGCTTCATCCCTTGCACGTGCAGTTTGAACTCATGCTCCATACTCATATATTGTTCAGAAATAACTCCCTTTCTTGTTTGCAGTTTTTTTGTAACAAATTCTACACTGAGTTTGTTAGCAATTCTGCTGTAGTGTACCTTAAAGTTTACTGTTGTTTGCAATGTGTCCACTAGTGAGAGCTCACATGTAAGAAAGGGATATAGCTCACACAGATATCAGTGAAAGTATGAAAAGGGGTTACTGAGGGAGGCTGCAGTTTCTCATTCATGCTAGACCTGGTTAAAACACTGTGGGTGGTCCAATTTATATGGCCCTTTTTAACAGGCTATGTGACCAGATACATAAGAAAAATTCCATGCTGTTAGTCACTCTAGAGTTAAAATATTTCTTTCTTTTTTGCAATTTACTATGCTGTTTGGGGCCGGCTTGTCCCTTACATCCACCCTGACCCCATCGACTTTCACTCTGTCCCCAACTGTAACCACCTTGATTACCTCCTCCCTGGCTTGTCTCCACAAGGTGGGACCACTGAGGTGACCCACCTCTGTGGAAACACATCCAGATTATTGGAGGCATCATCACCGCTGACAGGTTTCCCTGGGCTTGCATCCCCAGGTGTGGCCACAGGGGTGAGCCTATCTAATGGAATGTAATCACAGGAGGCACCGAGAGGCACATGGTGGGTACAATGGGACCAAGGGGTGGGCATCTTCCTCGCCAACTAGATTTGTTTTGTGTGCTTTTTGTCCCATGGGCAGAGGGTGCAATGAGGTACAACATCTGCTCACCCCCGACAATGGATCACACTGTCTGTAGTGAAAGATCTAGCCTCTGCTAGGGGTCCATAAAATGATGGACACTCTACCCCCTCACCTCGGAGAAGAAGAGCAGTCACTAGGATGCTTAATCCTTCTCCACCCAACTGGTCCTCCGACTCCCGAGTCCATTCTAGACACCTGGGATGTTTTTTTAATGGTGTTCATTTCAATAATTTGCCCTTTTGGGCATAGAGTACTACTGATTTAAGGCCACTATGCATGGTGGCCATGGCCAAACCTAATCTGCTTCAGTGCTCCACTAACGTCCCCCTTTCATCAGCTGGACTGTCCTTTCAGGTCCAACAGTCCCAGAAGTTTGTACAAGCCAGTTGGGGGATGGTGGAGCTGCATCGCAATTGCAGTAATCACTGGGTGAGGTGTGCAGAGTGGGATAGCCTTGGGGGAGAAATTATAAAATGCTGTCTCAACATCACCAGTCCTTTCTTTTACTGATTATTAATCAATAAAGAGTTCCTGTCCCACTGATCTGCAGACATGGGATAATGAGACCTGTGGACCTCTCAGCTTCTCTACAGCTCAGGTATGAAGTATTTGTTGGGAGCAGTGCACAGTGAGTGACATTTGTGTTATGCCACATTATAATTTAATCTGTGTAATCTTCAGGTGACTTGTGATTTCTGGACAGTCAGCTGTTTTGAAGGTGCACAAAATAGCTTGATTCAGCTAATCCTAGTTTGATTAAGGATTTAAGATTTTGAACAGAAAGTCTGAAAAATGTGTTGAATATTACAGTGACTTGTTTGGTGGTGTGAAGAGGTGGTGTGCGGTGGACGGCTGTTGCAACGCAATTGTTTTTTTTTTGTGATGCTCGAGATCTGAATAAACAGCTGTGAGCATGATTTTGGTGCCTTTAAATGACTGTGGGTTGTGTTTGGCTGAATAAACAACTGTGGAGGTATGTATGTGACGTTTGTGGTAGCATAACTGACAGTGGCTTTGTTTTTTGATTGGCTGATAGAGGATACCTCTCGTATAATACCAGATAACCTTCAGGGTCCATTGTTTTGTACTGCTTGTGTCTGTGAGGATGGAGAATGCATGTGGGAAAAGCAGTGCCTGGTTAATGAATTAAACTGGTGCACAGTAAAATGGAAATCAGCACCTGATAAATGCCACAGACTGATAGCATTCATGTGCAGAATTACAATTGATAGCTGTCACCTAAATGTCTGAGGAAAGGAAGACAGCATACCTGGTACTGTCCAAAAAGTGCTTGATTTTATTTCATACACAGTGCTTCAAAATCCTAAAAGTTGGTAATGCAATCCAGGATGCTGCATTCGATCTTTCTGACTCCATGTGACCTGAAATGTTTTATGCAAACAAGCATTTAGTTAAAGGTATCTGTGGATCAATAACACCACTCTTTTATTCTCAGCACTTAAAGGTACAGTATATAGCCATAATAACCAGGTACATAGAAAAACATCCCAAAAGTGAATCATAAAAGGTTAAAATGTGATTAAGTGCAAAAACATATGTATCAAAACTCATGTTAAAACCAATTTAAATAGAAGAACGTATCATTTATGGCTTATTCAGTGCATTACATATCTAAGGTACTGTACTATAAATATTATGTACATTAAATACAATTACACAGTTCACAGAAACAGGTAGTTCTAAAAACCTGGTGCACCACAAGATGGGTTTTTATGGGCACATGACAGGTGTAACAGAAATATGTCAACCCACTGGAGATGACATTTCTCAATATACAGGGAATGTCCAATGTACTTAGATCAGTCCATTTCAGACCCAGGAGATGGCTAGCTCCAGGGAGGTGCTCATAGCCAAAACAATAGGTCACAACTGAAAAAAAAGAAAATAGAAAAGGTGGAAGACTAGGTTTGCTGGCAAAGGCACCGAGCTTCACCTGAGCTCTTTTCTTCTAGGTTTGCTTGTAAGAACAGAGCAAGGAACATTATCAGAGCAAGGAAAAATATTTAGGCTTCTTTTGGCTAGACAGATTTACTGTCTGTTACTATTTTCTTTTGTACTCACAGGGTTTGTTACTGTGTTTTGCTAACATTTTAGAGCTTTATTGTTCTCTGATTTCAATTGCTGTTGCAGGGTATAAGTTCTTCTGTGGAATTTTACAGGGTATGCTTATAAGGCTGTTACTGTTTTGTGCTTACTGATTATTGCTGTAATCTTTGCTGATTCAAATTTTTTGGAAGTTATATCTTCTGTTACTGCTTTATTTTTCTCTGTAGCAAAGTGTTTGTTGCAGGGCATATCTTCCCAGTGTAATTATTACAGGTGGTACTTTACAGGTGTTACAGGTTTATCTATCATCAGGCTAAGCTTTCAGGGCTACTGCATTTGTTGTTGGTTGATTGTTTCTGCTCTTACCTCCTTGTTTCTTTCATCTATGGTTCTTTTTTGGCAGAGTGAGGGCCCACAGCCTACTCCCATCCATAACCACCCCATGCTATACTCCTTTTATAGAGTAGCACAGTCGTGACATTTCCTGTAGCAAAGCAGGAAGGGGAGGATCAGATGGGTATCCACACAGTGACCTCACTTACAGGGGCACAAGAAATTTAACTTGTTATAACAAGTTATAGAAAAACAAACAAACAAAACAAAAAATCAAACTTTTGCTTTCATTTTACTCCTTCTAATTACTCGGACCAGGTTATAAACCTAGTAACTCTTCTGGAATGGATATTATTACCTGCAGGTACTGCAGGACACTTTTCAAAAGGTAATTTATAGAGGTTTTAGGATGCTGTCCTACATGCTGGACCATTGGAGATCTAAGGGCTCAGCTCCAGGCAACATGGGCAGAGACTGCATGCCTCAAATCACATATTCAGGAGGAAATATATTATAAGAATTGCCTGCCATTTTCCCAACATCCAACTGAAGCACCTCGACCACAAAGGGTAGTTGGTCCGGGTCCGAGAGGTTGACAGGCGGGTCAGGAGGGGCAAATTGGGTGCCCCATCACTCAGTGCTCACTAACGTATCACCTCCACAAACCATATAAAACCTATGAACAGGTATCTGCCTCTGTCTCCAAAATCAAACAAAGAGGCAGGGGACACTGCAGAGCAGGGCACTGCAGCATAGGAGCTAGTGCAAAAAAACTTGCCCAAAACAGGGACCAAAACAAAAAAAGGAAAAAAGGGAGGGCTGGGGGGATACTGGGATGTATAGGGAGTGGCATCACCAGCAGGAAACAGGAAGTTGTTATCCCCCTGTACAGACAGTTGGTGAGACCCCATCTGGAGTACTGCATCCAGTTCTGGAGACCCCATCTCCACAAGGACATAGACAGGTTGGAGGCAGTTCAGAGAAGGGTAACTAAAATGGTGCAGGGTCTGCAAGAGAAGCCATACGAGGAGAGACTAAATGAGCTTAATATGAATACCCTTGAGGAAAGGAGGGAGAGGGGAGACATGATAGAAACGTTTAAGTTCCTCAGTGGAATCAACAAAGTCCAAGAGGGTAGCATCTTTCAGAAAAAGAGATGTGCAAGAACAAGGGGACACAATTTGAAGATAGAGGGGGGACGGCTCAGGGGCAATGTGAGGAAGTATTTTTTCACAGAGAAGGTGGTGGACACATGGAACAGCCTTTCTGAAGAGGATGTGGGGTCTAAAACTGTGGGAGAATTCAAGAATGCATGGGACAGACATAAGGCAATTTTTGTGGGGGGTAGGAAGAAATAGGCTGTTGGTTAAATAGGATATGCAGCTTATCCTCTAGGTAGGGAAATGGATAGACTAGGTGGGCCAAGCGGTCCTTATCTGCCATCAAAGTCTATGTTTCTATGTTTCTATGAAGTCCAAAACACTTGTGATCATAGGAGACTCCATGATTTGGGGAGTTGATTCCTATCTCCAGCCGGAGGTAATGGTCAGATATCTCCCAGGTACATCAGCGTGGAGAGACACTGACCACATTGCTAAAATCATGCAGGAAGCAGGAGAAAATGTACATCCTGGTAGACATAGGGACTAACTATCTTACCAGCTGGTCAGTTGTGGAGACCAAGGAACACCTGATCAGCCTGGGAGGCAAACTATCATCCATTTCATCCAGTATCACCTTCTCTGAGAGTCTGCCGATCTGGAGGAGGAGGAGGGCAGATGGACAGAAGGTCAGAGAAGCGGAGACAGGGGAGCTAAACATGTGACTCAAGGGCTGGTGCCAGGAAAAAGGATACACATTTGTAAGCAACTGGCAACAGTTTTGGGAGTGAAAGTTCTTTAAATTCAACAGACTGCATCTGACTAAGGAGGGAGTCAGTGCATTGGGGCAGAAGTTTGATATCTTTGCAGAATTTTTAAACTAGCAAATGGGGAGAGAGAGGTGCAGCACCTGATACATCGAATGGGAAGAACACCCCTCCCCCCTCAGCTTGTGATCAAACAAGAGTTCAGCATGTTTGTAGTTCATGTTTACCACGTAAAGAAAATGGTCCAGCCCCCCATACGACACGCAGGGAAACATGGGACCTCGCCCAACAACAGACACACCGAAATCTGACCAATGGATAATCATGTACACAAATTCCTGCATTCTGTGAAACAAGATCCCAGACCAGCAGGCAACAATGACAGAGGCTAAACTTTACATAGTAGCCATTGGAGAGACATGGTTCAGCAGTAACCACACTTGGAAGACTTCAGTGCCTTGCTTTGTACTGTTCAGAAGAGACCGAAGTGCAAAAAAGGGGGAGTGGAGTGACCCTTTATGTCAGTGAAAATATCAAAGCTACAGAAATTCAGAATACACATAAGGAGCCAGAAGAACTGTGGGTCACCCTGGAAACAGGGAACGGGACAGCCAAACAAACTGGGGTTGTCTACAGTACTACAGACCAGGGGGAGGACATAGACACATTACTGTTAGAAGATACAAAACATGGCAGGTAAAGGGGAGGTTCTGATAATGGGAAACTTCAACATGCCAGATACAGATTGGTCAATACCAGCAGGAACATCCACAGGAACTAGACACATAGTGGATTCCCTGCAGGGGGAGTGTCTCAAACAACTGGTACAACAACTCACAAGAGACAGGGCTATCCTAGATCTAGTACTGACTAATGTGGAAAGGATCACAGATCTCCAGGTAGAAGGTTTCCTGGGGGCCAGTGATCATCACATGGTATGGTTCAATTTGGCCACTAGAACTAAATCATCCCATTCCAAGGTAAAAATATGGGACTTCAGAGGAGCTGATTTTGATAAGATGGCCAACAGAGTTTAGCTAGCCTTGGCAAGAAGAAATATAGGTGAGGGGTACAGGCAAAGTGGGCAGGCATTAAGGATGCAATACTTGAAGCAACATCCCCTTGTGTTAGAGAAAAAAGCAAGAGCAAAAGAAGTAGGAAACCATTTTGGTTCTCAAAAACAGTAGCAGTAAAGGTCAGAGCCAAAAGGCTGGCCTTCAGGAAATATAAGGGGACGCAGTGGGACAAAGATAGGGAGGCATAGCAAACTTCCCTAAGGGAAGCAGGGAAGGCAGTAAGGCAGGCAAAGGCCCAAACTGAGGAAACACTAGCATGGGCAGTAAACGAAGGTGACAAGACTTTCTATAGATACATTAGTGAAAGGAGAAAGCCCACAGGGCATATTACTAAGATCGAAGGGGATAAGGGGGAGTGTGTGGAGGAGGACCAAGGAAAAGTATCTATCCTAAATCGATACTTCTGCTCAGTATTTACTAAGGAGAAGGTAGGTCAGGGCCCACAGCTCAACAACATGGACACAGGGGGAGGGAGGAATGCACAAGTCGCTTCACAAAAAAAAAAAGGGCCCTACAAGAGCTCGTTAAGCTCAGGGTAGACAAGGCAATGGGACCTGATGGCATACATCCCAGGGTACTAAAGGAGCTAAGGGTGGAACTAGCAGAGCCATTATCAGAACTGTTTAGTGCGTCTCTGAGCACAGGAGGGGTCCTAGAAGACTGGAGAAGGGCCCATGTGATCCTGCTCCACAAGAGTGGTAGCAGGGAGGAGGCAGGGAACTACTGACCAGTCAGTCTTACCTCAGTAGTGGGCAAGGTTATGGAGGCACTCCTTAAGGAAAGGATAGTGCAACACCTGGAATCCATAGGAGCATAGGATCCAAGACAGCATGGGTTTACAACAGGAAGGTCCTGTCAAACTAATCTCATAGAATTCTTTGACTGGGTAACCAAACTGGTGGACCAAGGGGGTGCAGTTGATGTTGCCTACCTTGACTTCAGCAAAGCTTTCAATACTGTTCCACATAAAAGATTGAATAATAAGCTGGGTAGGCTCAGGGTGGGTCAGAGGTTGATCAACTGGGTGGCAAACTGGTTGGTGGGCAGAAAACAGAGAGTGGTGGTAAACGGTATACAGTCAGAAGAGATGCAAGTCACAAGTGGGGTACCTCAGGGATCAGACCTGGGGCCAGTCCTCTTCAATACCTTCATCAGTGACATTGCAGATGGACTGGAGGGTAAGGTTTGTCTGTTTGCAGATGACACCAAGATCTGCAACACAGTAGATGATCAAGATAGGGTGGGCAGAATGAGAAGAGATCTGGATAAACTGGCAAAATGGCCGGAAGAATGGCAACTGGGGTTTAACACAAAGAAGTGCAAGATCATGCACATAGGAGAAAGAAACCCTGAAGACACCTACAGGTTGGGAGGGGAGTTGCTGACAATCACAAGGGAAGAAAGAGACTTGGGCATCATCATCAGAGATGATCTGAAATCATCCAAGAAGACCACTAAAGCAGTAGGTAAGGCTAGGGGGGTGTTGGGGTGTATTAGTAGGGGTATCACAAGTTGTAAGAGGGATGTAATAATCCCTCTTTACAAGACACTGGTTAGGCCCCATCTGGAGTACTGAGTGTAGTACTGGAGGCCGCACCTGCACAAGGACATTAACAAAATGAATGCAGTCCAGAGAAGGGCAACCAAAATGGTGCAGGGACTGCATCACAAAACATATGAGGACAAATTAACGGAGCTCAGTATGGATACCCTAGAGCAAAGGAGGGAGGGAGAGAGAGTTGATATGATTGAAACATTCAAACATCTTAAGGGAATTAACAAGATGAAAGATTCTAACATGTTTCAATATAAGAAAAATAGCATGACAAGAGGACACATCCTGAGATTAGAGGGAGGCTGATTAAGGCGTAATGTGAAGAAGTTCTTATTCACAGAAAGGGTGGTGGATGCATGGAACGGCCTACCTCAGGAAGTGGTGGATATGAATACAGTGGAGGGCTTCAAACAGGTGTAGGATAGGCATAAGGAAGCAATACAGATGAGTATGAACAGATAGGCCATTGACAGAGTACAGGCCTATGGCACATTCATAAGGTAGGAAACATAGGCAGACTGGATGGGCCTTGCGGTTCTTATCTGCTGTCAACTTCTATGTTTCTAAATTAGTGAATCTATATATGATGTGTACAAGACGGGCTACTAAAGTAAGAGACAGTGCCAAGTTGTACTCATAACAACAGTAAATTACATAGGAACGGTTTTCAATGTAATCAGCAGCAAAAAATTAGCTATAAGTAATATATTTCTATATAACAAACCAATCACTCACACAAGCACACACACACACAAAAAAAAAAATGTACATGTGGGGAGTAGTGCAATGTAATGGCTGTGGGGCAGCAGTCTTCCGGGAGTCTTTCTGGAGGCTGAGATGCTGCCCTATTTGCAGACAACTCTCTGCCCTGAGGGAGGAAGTTGCCCGTCTTCAGGCCACACTGGCAGCAGTAAGAGAACCTTCCCCAGGCCAGACTGGATGGTAGGAAGGAAACCCCATCCAGGGAGCACCAGAGCCACCACCACTACCTCAGAGGTTGCAAAAGAGCACAGCAGTTGGACCACAGTGGGCTCAGGGAGGGTGAGGAGGGTGGAACAGAGGCACACCCAGTCAGTTGTTCCACTCCACAATCCATACACCATTCTGGGGAGCACAGCTCCCCTATGGATGCACCCACGGAGGAGATTAAGGAGGCTGAGGACACCTGTCACAAGGGAGGCCCACAGGAAGGAGGCAGAGGATGCCACAAGGAAAGGAAGCAGCTCCTGGTGGGGGACCCAATTATTAGGGGACAGAACTGGGGGAGCAGGAAAATTGAAGTAAAGTGCCTGCCTGGTGCTATGGCTGTAGGGACAGGAAGCGCATCCTCAGGATCACGAGAACAGCTGCACGGGAGTCTGAGCTGGATGTCATTGTCCACCTAGGGACAAATGACTTGGCTCAACATGAGCTTAGAGCAGTGCAGAAGGACTTTGTAGAACTGGGGAGGGGCCTAAGACAAGTAACATACACAGTATCCTTCTCAGAGGTGCTGCCTATAAATGGCATGAGTGAGGCAAGGGTACTTTGCACCATGCAGTTTAATGAGTGGTTGAAAAAATGGTGTAGAGCACAGGGGTTTGGCTTCATTGGGGACTGGGGTTCCACCTGGAGGGACTCCAGCCTATACTGGCAGGATGGTCTGCATCTGTCCAGGAAGGGAACAAGGCTTTTGAGCAATCGGTTTAAATGCTTCATTGGCAAGCTTTTAAACTAGTCAAGGGGGGAGGCACTGATAAGCAGCAGAAAAATCCCAGCTTCTCCCTACAAAACAGGGTACTAAATGGGAAAAAGACCGAGGTAGAAAGGTCAGTGGGGGATGCTGCAACAGAAAGTAAAGCCATCAAAAAATGGAAAGCAATGAGTACCAATGCACGTAGTCTGAGTAACAAGCTTCCTGAATTAGTGGCCTTGATGGAGGAGGAACATCTGGATATCATGGCAGTCACAGAAACATGGTTTGCACAAAACCATGACTGGGACGTAAACATACCAGGATACACTATCTACAGGAGAGACAGAGAGGGTAAAAGAGGAGGAGGAGTAGCTTTTACATAAGGGAAGGAATCAAAGTAACAGAACAAAAGAGAAAACAGGGAGGAGAAGAAGCACTGTGGGTAAATTTGGAGACCGCAATAGCACCAATAATCCGCACAGGGGTTGTATATGATCTCTTCTCAGGGGAGGAAATGGACAAGGAAATGATAGAAAGTATACTTAGTATGGCAAAAAAGGGGAGATATTGCTGATGGGTGATCTGAATATGCCAGATGTTAACTGGAGTGCAGTTGCCGCAGTCACTTCGAAGAGTGGGGTTATTCTAGATGCCCTACAGGGGGCATGCCTTAGACAACTAGTATTGGAGCCCACTCGAGAGGGAGCAATCTTAGACCTGGTTCTCTCAAATGGAGATGAAGAGAGGATCACAGATGTAGAAGTGGGTAGCCATCTGGGAACTAGCGACCATCGAACAGTATGGTTCACAATAAAACACAGCAATAGAGTCAAGCCTTCACAAAGGCAAAGGTACTGGATTTTAGGAGGGCTGACTTTGCTAAATGGGTAAGTGCCTAAGGAATGCACTAGCAAATGGGCAGGAAGGAGGGGTGGAAGAACAATGGGGAATGATAAAAACTGCCATCACAGAGGCAACAAGCCTTTGTGTGAAGCAAATAAACAAAACTAAAAGATGTAAGAAACCACTATGGTTCTCAAAGGAAGTGGCAATGAAGGTTCAAGAGAAAAAGAAAGCTTACAGGAAGTACAAGGAATCACAGAAGGAGCAGGACAGAGAACTGTATCAGTTAAAGCAAAAGGAAGCTGGGAAGGCAGTCAGAACAGCAAAGGCCCAAACCGAGGAAAAGATAGCCAACTCAGTTAAGAAGGGGATAAACCTTTATTGGTACATCAGGAGCGAAGGAAGACCAAGGGAGGATAGTGAGGCTTAATAAAGGGGTGGGGAGGGTGGGCAGAGGAGACTGTGAAAAGGCAGAGATACTAAACAAATATTTTTGCTCAGTATTTACAAAGGAAGAGGGGGTACCTAGAACAAACAGTAGAAACACACTGGATACAGAAGTTGATACCAGCCCATTTACAGAAGAAAGGGTTCTGAAAGAACTCTTAAAACTGAAGGTGGACAAAGCAATGGGGCCTGAAGGATTCATCCCAGAATTCTAAAAGAACTAAGGGTAGAATTAGTGACACCACTGACTACCCTGTTTAACAAATCATGGGAGGATGGGGTGGTACCCGAGGACTGGAGGAGGGCAGATGTGATTCCCTTCACAAAAGTGGGAGCAAGGCAGAAGCAGGAAACTACAGACCTGTTAGTTTAACCTCAGTGGTAGGGAAAATGATGGAATCACTTGAAGGAAAGAATTGTCGAGTATCTAGAGGCCAGAGGGCACAGGACCCAAGGCAGCATGGATTCCAGCGGAAGGTCATGCCAGACAAATCTGATAGATTTCTTTGACTGGGTGACCAAAGTAGTAGATCAGGGAGGGCTGTGACATGGCCTACCTAGACTTTAGCAAGGCATTTGACACAGTCCCACACAAAGATTAATATACAAGTTAGCTAGCCTGGGAGTGGGTCCCAAGATGACAGCCTGGGTAAAAATTGGCTGGAAAATAGGACACAGAGAGTAATAGTAAATGGAGTCCACTCTGATGAAAGGGGGTTACTAGTGGGTACCGTGAGGGTTCAGTATAGACCAGTCCTCTTCAATGTCTTTATAAGTGACATTGCAGAGGGACTGGAAGGAAAAGTATGTCTTTGCAGATGACACAAAGATCTGCAACAGAGTTGATGCACAAGGTGAGGTGGAAAGGATGAAAAGGGACTTGTCAAGGTTAGAGGAATGGTCAAATGTAGGCAGCTTAGATTCAATGCTAAGAAGTGCAAGGTAATGCACCTGGGAAACAAAAACCCAGGGAAGAGTACACAATGGGGTGAGATACTAACAACAACAAAATGGAAAGGGACCTGGGGGTAGTCATATCAGATGACCTAAAGGTGGGCAAGCAATGTGAGAGGGCAGCAAGGAGGGCTGGGGGGATATTGGGATGCATAGGGAGAGGCATCCCCAGTAGAAAACAGGAAGTTATTATCCCTCTGTACAGACAGCTGGTGAGACCCCATCTGGAGTACTGTGTGCAGTTCTGGAGACCCAATCTCTGCAAAGACATAGACAGGATGGAAGCTGTCCAGAGGAGGGCAACTAAAATGGTGCAGGGTCTGCACCAGAAGGCATATGAAGAGAGACTAAAGGAGCTTAATATGTATAGCCTCGAGGAAAGGAGGGAGAGGGGGGACATGATAGAAACTTTCAAGTACCTCAAGGGAATCAACAAAGTCCAAGAGGGTAGCATCTTTCAAAAAAAGAGGTGTGCAAGAACTAGGGGGCACAATCTGAAGATAGAGGGGGAGCGGCTCAGAGGTACTTTAAGGAAGTATTTTTTCACAGAGAGGGTTGTGGATGCATGGAACGGCCTTCCGGAGGAGGTCGTGGAGTCAAAAACAGTGGTGGAATTCAAGCATGCATGGGACAGTCATAAGGCAATTCTAGGGGATGGGGGTAGGAAGAAGTAGGCTGCTGGTTAACTAGGATCTGCAGCTTATCCAGTAGGCAGGGAAATGGGCAGACTGGGTGGGCCAAGCGGTCCTTATCTGCCATCAAATTCTATGTTTCTATGTTTCTATGTAAGTAGTTATTCAAAGTATCCAAAAATTCACAATCCACTCTTAAACGATTTTAGGGACCAAAATGACTAAAATGTAATACACTGGTCGTGGAAAAAATTATATGTTATATGGGGGTGAGGATTATGTTAAATAAGGGCCCAACTCCAACTTATCATTAAAAATCCAATATCATTGAACAAATCCAATATTATTCCTTTTAGGGAGAACGTTGTTATAGTACCCCCCCTTGATATTTCAAGAGTTTTTCAATTTCTGTGTAGGAAATTCTCTGTGCAATTTTGTCAGACACATTACATATATGCATGGTCAGTGCATCGCTCAGATCCTGCTGCTCAATGGCTCTCATATGTTCACCTACTGTATGCCAAACTTGAATTGGCATTTTGTTTTGCCAACATAGAATAATCTGCATGTACAGGATGCCAAGTAGATATCCCCCTCTCCGTGGCACAGGTGATAAATCCCCTTACCTTGCATGTCAGACCAGTTTTAGGATTCTGAAAAGTTCTGCTATTATTTACTGTGGTGCAATACTTCCAATTTCCACATTTGTAACAGCCATCATCCCTAGCTGGAAGACACATTCTAGGTCTTTCCGATTGTTGTTGTATGGAATGTTCAACCCAATTCTTTACATTTTTTGTCCTTCTGTATACAAATGTGGGATTAATGTCCACTAAATCTGATAATCCAGGGTCCAGCTCCACTAAATGCCAATGTTTGTTTACTACGTCCGAGATTTTTTAAGATTGGGCATTATAAGTGGTAACACAATTCATTCTTGGATCCTGGTTTTCTCTGGGTCCCTTTCCACAAGAAGAACTTTATGATCAAGAAGGTCAACCTCACATCTGGATTTTATGACATGTTCAGAATAGCCTCTATCAATCAAATTTTTCTCTATTTCATTTGCTCTCTCTGTATATTTTGTGTTGTTACCATAGTTTCTTTTGATGCGGATTAACTGCCCTTTCGGTAAACCAGTAGTAGTGTGAGATGGGTGGCTACTGCTTGCATGCAGTAATGTATTTCAATCTGTAGGCTTCCAATACTGATCAGTAGTAACCCCACCCACCCATCCCATCCTTGGAAATAATCAGATTGAGGAAATTTGCTTGCCTCTTGCTGAAGGTGAGGGAGAATTTAAGATTTTGTATTACTACTCTCCTAAAATGTAACAAATGCAAACAGTTCCACCTCTGATCCTGTCTAAACCATGATCAAATCATCAATAAACCCCCTGCAGAGATCAAGTTTATCCAGGAATTTATAGACCTCCAGGTTCCTCACTACTTCCTCCTCCCATTTGCCCACATTTAGATTGGTGTAATTGGGGGTGAAACTCACCCCCATAGCCGTACTTTTTTTTTGCAAATAGAAATTCTCCTGGAAGAAGAAGCTACTGCACTTTAGCACAAATTCAGATAACTGTGTCAACAGCTCAGTTGGAGAGTCAGGATTCTCTCTTTTGTCAAAAAAAAAAAAGGAAAATGCAGCAAAACCATCTTCATGGGGTATGTTAGAGTAAAATGATTCCACATCCAAGGAAAGGATTGTGGAATACCTTGACTCCAGTGGCTTACAATATTTGAAACAGCTTGGATTCAAAAGGGGGAGGTCATGTCAAACAAACTGATAGATTTCTTTGACAGGGTGACCAGGGAAGTACATCAGGGTGGAGCAATGGATGTGGCCTACCTAAATTTCAGTAAGGTGTTCAACACCATTCCACATTGGAGACTCGTAAATAACTTGAGCCTAGGAGTGGGTCCAAAGATGCTTAACAAGGTAATAAATTGGCTCAGGGATAGGAGACAGAGGGTGGTGGTAAACAGAGTTCACTCTAAGGAAGGAAGGGTGACCAGCGGACTGCCACAAGGATCAGTACTGGGACTGGTTTCCTTTAAAGTCATTATTAGCGATATTGCAGATGGACTAGAAGGGAAGGTATGTCTTTTTTGCAGTTGACACTAATATCTGCAATACTGTTGACACCCCAGGGGGTTGAAAAAATTAAGAGGGATCTAAGGAAACTTGAAGAGTGGTCAAGAGTATGGCAACTAAATTTATTTCTTTATCACAGCTGTTCGTACTCCATGCCGGTCAGCCTCCATCTGACCAACTGACCCTCCCAGCCCCGTCACCCGGAATTACCGGTGCTTACCTTGCCTGGTCTGGGAGTGGCACCTGTGGGGGGGGTCAATCTTCATCCTGTTGACTGGCATATTTTCTCCTCCTGGTTTTCTCATGGGAGCCCCAGGAGTATGCACGCATGCACGTGGAGGAGCGCATGTGCCGTACGGCCCCGGTTACGGCTCCTTTCCCCCACCCCATGGCCTAGTGCCTGTGGCCCCCCTCTGAGCCCGTGCTACCTCCAGCCTCCACTGGGGGTCACTGTCAGCCTAGGGGTGCCGCGCTTCCTCCCTGGAGAGGACAGCTTGCCTGCTGGCAGCTTCATCCAGCTTTGCCATCCCCCCGTGCCGACCTTGACACCCCAGGCTCGTTCTTGAACCTGGGTCACCAGTGTGGGTAAAGGTAAGGTGTCAGTGCCTCAACCCTCTACTCCACCAGACCAGCATGGCAACTAAATTTCAATGTGAAGAAGTACAAAATCATGCACTAATAAACTGGTTACCATTCTACATGCAGGGGTTAATGATGTGGGGAAGAGAAAACAACTGGATATACAATGGGACTTTGAGGCAGTGGGTGGGACCTTGAGGACTGCAGGTTGTGATGTCATAATGTCTGAGCTTCTTCCTATCCCAAAACCGGGGGCAGCCAAAACACGAGACATCAGGCAGTTGAATGGGTGGCTGAAAAGGTAGTGTCATAGGGAAGGGCTTGCGTTCATCCACCACTGGGACACACTTAGGAACCCCAGGCTTTTTGGGCATGGTAGCCTACATCTAAACAGACATGATAGCAGAATATTGGCTCAGGAATTCCAACATGCAACAGCAGTCCATTTAAACTAAGCAAAGAGGGGGAAGGGGGAAGTTAATGGGTCCCCCAGGTATCAGGTGAGTTACCCACCAGTAAAAGGCAGATAAAACAAATTCCAAACTGGAAGTGCCTGTCCCTAAATGCTAGGAGCCTTACACAAACATTTGACAAGTTAGTATGTTTATTACACATGGAGGACATTCAGGTTTGCACAGTAACTGAGACCTGGTGGTCTAGTGAGGATACTTGGGACTGTCATATCCCAGGATATAACTTGTACAGTATGGATAGACTAAATAAGAGGGGGAGATAGCCCTTTATGTATCTGAAAACATCTTATCAGAAACCATAGAAGTAACTCAGTTACCCGGAGTTAAACATATATGGATTAGAATTACCCCAACAGGTAGTCCTAAAATTCTTATAGGAGTTATGTATAGCCCACCATCGATTGCCCAACAGGAGGACGAGGTGGTTCTCAAATTTTTAAGATTCTATGAATTCAGCTGATAATATCATTCTTTTCGAGGACTTTAACCTTCCTGGTATTGATTGGGTAAAACAAATAGCAGGGTCTCCTACTAAATCAAGGTGCATGGATATATATTTTTTTTTGCTGGCTTTGAACAGCATGTACTGTCAAAACAAGGGGGTAAACATACTAGACCTACTGTTGAGTAATATGGGTGATACTATACAACAATTCAGGGTAACTACCTCCTTGGCTGTAGTGATCATGCCGTGATCAGACTTAATCTGGTTGGACAGGAGTCAGAAACATAAGGTACTATGGAGATGAGGAACTATGACAAAGTGCACTTTGGCAAGTTAAGAGCCAATATTATGAGGTGGGACTGGAAAAGGGACTTTGAAAATAAAACATTACAAGACATGTGGGAATGTTTGGCGAACAAGATTATAGATGTGGTTAACAAGCACATACCTGTAAGAAGGAAATACAACGAATCAGGTAAAATTCCCAAGTGGATGACTCCAAGGGTTAGAGGGCTGATTAAAAGGGAAAAAAAGGTCCTTTGACAAGGCAAAGAGAAGCAGGAATGTTAGAAACTGGGAAGAGTACAAGAAATTGTGTAAGGAAACAAAAATAAAAATGTAAATCAGGCTAGAAGGAAACATGAGTTGAAACTGGCAAACAAAGTTAAAGACAATCATAAATCATTCTATAATTACATTAGTAACAAAAAGGTGAGAAGGAATACCTTAGGTCCTGTAAAAGATCAGGATGGGAAATTAATAAATGACAATCAGAAAATGGCAGGGATTCAGTGCCAGAAGCGGTGCTCCCTGTTTGTGAGGTGGGCCACCTGCCGCCTCCGGCCGCCGCCGCCCTGACTCAAAGGACAATCATCTGACTGCCCTCACGGTCCTCAAATTTGGCTCCACTTCCAGGGATTCAGCGCCAGAAGCGGCGCTCCCAGTTTGTGAGGCAGGCCACCTGCCACCTCTAGCCGCCGCCGCCCCAACTCAAAGGACAATCAACTGACCATCCTCGCGGTCCTTGGATTCAGCTCCATTTCAAGGGATTCAGCACCAGAAGCGGCACTCCCAGTTTGTGAGGTGGGCCACCTGCCGCCTCCGGCCGCCGCCGCCCCGACTCAAAGGACAATCATCTGACCGGCCTCGCAGTCCTCGGATTCGGCTCCATTTCCAGGGATTCAGTGCCAGAAGCGGCACTCCCAGTTTGTGAGGTGGGCCACCTGCTGCCTCCAGCCGCCACCACCCCAACAAAAAGGACAATCATCTGACCGCCCTCGCGGTCCTCGGATTCGGCTCTATTTCCAGGTACGGCCGCAAACTGTTTCTCAGGCGCCGACACCACTGATTAGTGCGCCTTTCTCAAGGAGGATCCTCATTGGCCTGCTGTCGGCCACCCAGCCCTCTGGATTGGTGCGCCTTTTACTAGGGCCTTTTGCATGATTCCCTGAGACTGGGGCTAGCCGCTGCTTGGATCTCCTCGAGCCAGTGCCAAATCTGCTAGTTGGGGCTATTACCTGCTGTGTGAATTTTGCAACCTACTGTCTTTTACTCGCTAAGTACATGCCTAATTCTATACCTGTTACTGATGCTTAGATTTTCTCTTTAGATTGCTCTGTGTGCCCTATCAAACTGCCTAGAGTTTAGCTACTGTTTTGTACCTAGAAGATTTTCTTCTGATGAACTCTTTTTGCATAACTACTGTCTGGTGACTCTAGATTTAACCCAGCCTGTTTTTGCACTACTGTGTACATACCCTCAGTCTCTGCACTTTTTCCTATTTTTCCCTTCAAACTTAATCCCCCTATCTCTACACTCAAACCCACTGTCTCTCTGATTGCTAAACCATCCCCCACTAGACTGTTCTCATCCCCTCTGCTTGTGGTTTTCTCCATCCTCCTGTTTAACCTTTGTCTCTCCTAAATTATTGTTCCCTTTGTTTTGAAATCTGTTCCCCACCCCGTGCTGTCAGCCTGTCACCAGCCGACCGCCCATGCCTTTCTGTGCTCCCCTACTTATAGCTGCTTTCTCTACCTCTTTCCTCCACAGGAATTCAGCACCAGAAGTGGTGCTCCCAGTTTGTGAGGTGGGTCAACAGCCACCTCCGGCCGCCACCGCCCTGCCTCAAAGGACAATCATCTGACCGCCCTCGTGGTCCTTGGATTCGACTCCATTTCCTGGTACGGCCGCAAACTGTTTCTCAGGCGCTGATGCCACTGATTGGTATGCCTTTCTATGGGAGGATCCTCATTGGACTGCTCTCGGCCACCCAGCCCTCCGGATTGGTGTGCCTTTTACTAGGGCCTTTTGCATGATTCCCTGGGACTGGGGCTAGCCGCTGCCCGGATCTCCTCGAGCTGGTGCTAAATCTGCTAGTAGGGACTATTACCTGCTGTGTGAATTTTCTTTCTACCCCCCCCACCCACTCCCAGGCCTCCATTAAATAAGCAATCACTCTGCCTACACTGTACATCTCTCCTATCCCATTCATCCAGCATTCTGAGGCTCCTCCCTCCTTCTACTGTCTGTCTCATATTGCCCTCTCTCTACAACTGTTTCACAAAATCCTCTATTCCTAGCCCCTTTTCTTTCTAACCACCATCGTTCTGTGGTTGCTCACTTCCTTTTGTCTCAGTCCTGACCCAGCTTTCTTCTAGCAAATACCTCAAACTCGCTATTTACCATGAAACTAAAAATGTTACTGTCTCTTATTATATCCTCCATTGCTCTGCTCCACTTATCATTGCCCTTTTTTCCTCCTGCCCCCATGTCTACCCCACTATTCTTGCCCCATGACTACATTTTCTCTAACCTTCTCCAGCTGCCCTCTCTCCGGTGTGACCAAATTCCGATGCTATTAAACAAGCCCTGGCTCCAGCTAGTTGCCTATGTACTTAAGCAATGTCCTCTGAACTCAAAGACCCTATGTCCTTTCCTGTGACATAAACTGTGGTATCTCATCTTACTAGCCCTGCTGCTATCAGGAGATGTACACTATAAACCTGGTCCTAGCACAAACATACATAATCTCCTCCCCTGTGCCAAGGACCTTACTGTTGTTCACCATAACATCAGGGGTTTAATTCATAACTATGCTGAGCTACAAGCCTGCATTGTCCTATACAAACTGGATATCATTTGCCTCACTGAAACCTGGCTTAAACCTCACGTCCTTGACTCACAGTGCTCACTGTCCTCCTACAATCTCCTGAGACTTGATAGACCTACTCCCAAAAGAGGTGGTGGTTCCGCCATTTATTTTAAAGATCATCTACAACTCTCCCTTATCCCTTCATCTCCCCTGAACCACTGCAAAGTTCTTCATGTCCTCCTTACACTAGGCCCCAAAAAACTACATATTGTATGTGCATACAATCCCCCATCTAGTGACCAGAAAGGACTAGAAGAACTACTTTATCAGACCTCTCTTCTATCTGGAAAAATTTAAGTTCTTCTACTTGGTGATCTCAATCTAAACTGGCTAGGTAGCTCTCTTCATGCCCTGCAGACCAAGATTCAAAGTTTCAACCTTCACCATGTGATTAGTGAACCCACTAGGACTGCCCCCCACTCCAGCTCTAGTTCTCTGTTGGACTGGATAATGACCAACCACCCTGAAAACATTATCTCCTCTGGTGTTCTAGCTGAAGCAATCATTGACCACTCCCCCACTTTTTGTATATGGGGCAAACCAAAACACTCCCCGTCACAGCCCCGTTTTATCACTTTTCGTAACTACTCCAATCTTGACCCACAATCTTTCCTGCTGGACATTGCCACTGTTGACTGGACTCTCATTTTTAACTCCAGTGACCCACAGACTGCTCTAAACATTTTCCTGACTCACTTCCTGGTAGTCCAGGACAAGCATTGCCTCTTATTACCCGTCGGGTAAAAAATAAACATACTCAATGGCTAAAGTCTGACCTTCTCACCAAACTGAGACAGAGGGACAAATACTGGTGCTACTACAAAAGCATGGGACTCCTTGCTGACTTTAACTCCTACAGAGCCCTCAGAAACTCCTATAAGAAGGAAATCAAAAGGGCCAAAAGTGCATATTGCAAAGATCTCTTATTTAAATCTTATGGAGACCCCAAAAAATTCTGATCACATAAAAAATGTTTCCTAGGATCTACTCCTGCCCCAACTCCAACTGATATGTCCCTAAATGGGTTCATTGTAATAATCCCTCCACTATAGCTAACTTTCTCAATACCCAGTTCACTTACCTCACTAACTATACCTCTGCTGTACCTTCCAGACCTTGCTTTTATGACCAGACTTCTGATGCTGGGGCAAAATTTCTGTTCAAATCTGTCACTCGCATCGAAGTTCTAAGGCTGCTCAATAGTATCTCTGACTTCACTGCTGCTGGGTCAGATAAACTTGAGCCTAAACTCCTAAAGCTAGCAGCCCTTTATATAGCTGCACCTCTTGCAAAAATGTTTTTCCACTACCTCTGATACCATAGCAGCCATGGACTCAGATCTCCTTACAGGGGCAATTTTCATAGACATGACCAAAGCCTTCGACCTTGTAGATCACCCTATTCTTCTCTGCACACTAAGATCTTTAGGTTTCTCACAGGGTGTGACTGCCTGGTTTGACAGCTATCTGACAGACCATAAACAATTTGTTAATTTCAACTCTACCCTATCAAGTTCAAGTTCAAGTTCAAGTTTATTGCAGGAAAACTCCATTGAGCAAGCTCATTCACAAGGAGGTCCTGTCAGATTATACTACCATTAATATAGATGTTCCACAAGGTTCTATCCTTGGTCCCCTGCTTTTCTCCCTCTTTATTAATGATATTACCTCAACTACCCCCAATACTGCCTCCCTACTTCATGCTGACGACACTGTCTTGCACACCAGTTCTAAGAACATCTCTGACATAAATTTGTGATTCTCCCAAGATTTTATACAACTAGAAGAATGACCGGTAAAAAAGAGGCTTGTTCTGAACATCTCAAAGACCCAAGCCATGCTATTTGGCTCCAACACTAAACGTAAACTTGCTCAGCCCACCTTCAATATCTCCACCACAAATGGCTCTGCTGTCATGGTTGTACCCGCTTTTAAGTATCTGGGTATCACAATTGATCCTACTCTCACCTTTTATCTTCATATCCAACAGACATGCAAGCTGACTAATATGAAACTTGGCATGGCCTACCGCTCTAGCTATGTACTCATTCCGTCAGCTAGGCTTGCCATAGACCATGGCTTACTACTGCAGTCACTCACATATGGGGTGGCAGTTTATGCCTCATCATGTAAGACTAGCTTTCAGAAGTGGGATGTTGCATACAGTAATATCTGTAGGTATGCATCTTCCTCTAATCAGCTAAAACACCACTGCCTCCTCTACTCTGAGCTTGGATGGCTTTCCTCGGCAGCCTCCCAAGATTATGCACTCTGCTCCAACATAGACAGCATCATCCGGAATCAAACACCTAAATCCTTGGCAGAATTCTTCCTTAATCAGTTGCCCAGCTATGAACTACGCTCTGCTGCCATTGCCCATGTCGTCATCCCTAGACACCACTCCTCCAAAGGGGCGAGCGCTTTCTCCTGCTATGCCCCTAAAAAATGGAACACCCTTCCTCTACCCATCCATCAGGCATCCTCCCATGCCTCTTTCCAACATTTGCTGTATGATCATCTTGCCGTCCCATGCTCTTGCCCCCATTTCAAACCCCCCCAGCACAGCACTTGTTTTTTTCACTTTTTCCCCTGCCCAAAAGCCTCCTTTCTGCTCCCTGTCTCAAGTGACTTGTCTCAGTACTATCCTGTCTCCTAGCTTGTTACAATCATAACTCTCTATCTTAATCTATTAATCCCCTATCTCACCCTTTTTTCCTCCTTTTCATCCCCTTACACCTCCCCCCACTTCGATTATCCCTCTTTTCTTTTGCTTTCCATCTCCTTTGACTACCTGTTGACATGCTCACTTATCTCAGCTTAACTGATGTTTTCTACCACATTGTTTATAATTGTTACTATGCCTGCCCACCCTTAATTTTATTATTACCCTATTTTTGTTATTGTAAACCTGTTTGTTCTACTTTGTATCAACCCGTTCCCATTACTTACACTGTATTAATATATTGTATTGTACTTCTCTTTCTATAGAATCTGTGCAAGTCTATTGTAAAAATGTTTTGTTCTTGTATTCTCCCGGGTCGTGCCTGAAAATAGTCATTACTATGGCTAGTGCACCTTATCTGGTAAACAAAAAATAACTAAATAAATAAATACATTTTAATAATTATTTTTCATCTGTATTTGATACTAAATCTAGGGGGACTAAAGAATATTTTGAGGATTTAGTAAATAAAATCACACTTAATGTTGAGGACGTTAAGAATAGATTATTGAAACTTGACCCCAGTAAATCACAGGGTTCTGATGTGATTCATTCAAAAGTCCTTAGCGAGTTGGCGGATGTACTTGCTGAACCAGTGGCAGCATTGTTCCAAACATCACTAGATGGGAGGGAAGTAGCAGAGGTCTAGCATTGGGCTAATGCTATACCTATCCATTAAAAAGGATTGAGGCAGGAGGTGGAAAATTTCAGGCCTGTGAGCTTGACCATGGTCTTGTGGAAAATTCTGGAAGCTATTATAAAGAACCACATAGAAGAGTTCATGGATCTAGCAGGGGACATGGATGATACACAACATGGTTTTAAGAAGGGACGCTCATGCCAATCTAACCTCTTAGAATTTTGTGGAAATGTAAGTAGGGCACTGGACAGGGGTAATTCAGTTGACATCATATTTTTGGACTTCTCGAAGGCTTTTGATAAGGTACCATATGGGGAGTTAATTGACACACTAATAAATCGTAATATCCCTGGTAATATTACTTGCTGGGTTGACTCATGGCTAAGCAACAGAAAACAAAGGGCTTGTTTAAAAGGGTCATACTCAGACTGGTCAAAAGTGGAGAGCGGTGTCCCCCAGGGATCAGTGTTGGGGCCATGTTTGTTCAACATCTATATACACTCATTGACAGGTGGAGGGGAGGTTTGGGAGTCCAATTTACAGACGACATCAGGATATGCACTATTATAAACAACATCAGTGATACACACAAACTGCAGACTGCTCTAACTAAAATGGAGGAATGGGCATTGGAGTCTAAACTGTCCTTTAACACCAACAAATTTGTAGTGATGTGCTTTGGGGAGAATAATATCAAAGGGGATTATGTTTTGAATGGCCAAACATTAAGTAAGGTCACGGACGAACATGACCTGAGTATTAAGATATCAAATGACCTTAAGTTTAAACAACACTGCAACCAGGTGATTAGGACTGCCAGTGGTATATGAAAAAGTATCAAAAAACACATAAAAAGTAGGAGGAGGGAGGTAATTGTGCCTTTGTATGACTCACTGGTTAGGCCATAGTTGGAGTATTGTGCCCAATTTTGGTCACCTGGGTGCAAATCAGAGATTATATAATTGGAAAGGGTCCAGAGATGGGCAACCAGGATGATCACTGATATAAAGGACATGAATTATGATGAGAGATTATCAGAGCTGGGAATGTATACACTGGAATACCATAGATTGCGGGGAGGCATGTGTATGGCCTATAAGGCACAGACAGATGTAGAATTATGGGGAAGACTTGGGTTAGTACATAAAGAACAAAGCTACAATACCAGAGCACACCCATTATAGCTGGGAGGGAGAACATTACCAATCAATAAGGAGAAAACATTGGTTTAGTGTGTCAGTGGTGCCTGTTTGGAATAGCCTGCCATTGGAGGTTGTGGCAAGTAACAGTATGCAAAAATTTAAGGAAGAGCTTGATAAGTGTTTAATAGCAGGAAATATACACAGATATAGCTAAACAAACATGGTGGGCATTATGGATTAACATCTTCCCCTGCTCCGATACTACCCATGATATCTAAGATTGGGGTGCAGAAGCACAGGGGAGGTATATAAAATTGGGGTTGTAGTACTGGCGACCACCAAACAGGAATGAGACCTAGAAGTAATCAAATCTGATGACCTAAACGTGGCCAAACAGTGTGACAAGGTAGTGGGGTGAGCCAGTGATATGCTAGGTGTAGGAGCAGGGTGGGACAAATCAGTTTGAGAGCTGGCGCCAGCTTGGCCACTAGCTTTTGAAATCTGATAGCCAAACCAGTATTTGTAGTGGACATCCTTTTAAGGCCTCAATACTACTTTGTAGGCAGGTAGCCAAGTTGGTCAATAACTTTCAAAATCTGGAAGCCAAACCAATTTTTTAAGTAGCCATTGGCCACCTGGCTACTTGCTCTTGTCCCTCCCTGATAGGAGGGATATCACCAGCAGAAAGAGGGAGGTGATGATACCACTGTATAAATCACTGGTAAGACTTCATCTAGAGTATGTGTCTAGTTCTGGAAACCATATCTCAGGAAGGACATAGACAGAATTGAGATGGTTCAGAAGAGGGTAACTAAAATGGTGCAGGGTCTGCATCAGATGCCCTATGAAAAGAGATTGAGGGATTTAATATTTATTCCCTGGAGGAAATGGGAGAGAGAGAGAGAGAGACAGAGAGAGAGAGAGAAAGAAAAACATGATAGAGGCTTTCAAATACCTTAAGGTTATAAATAAGATTAAAGAAGGAAGCCCTTTTCAGAGTAAAAGATGCTGAAGAACAAGGGTTCATGCTATGAAGCTGGAGGGGTAGATTCTGGGGAGATTTAAGGAAGTACATATTCACTGAAAGGGTGGTAGAGGCCTGGAATAGTCTCCTAGTGGAGGTAATGGGGACAAAATTGTAATGGGATTCAAGAAAACATGCGATAGGCAAAAGGGAACCTTAGTGGTAGGAGAAGAAGAGGGTAAGGCCGGAGATCAAATAGAGTCTGCAGTGTTAGAGTTGGTAGAGAGAATGGGCATACTAGGTAGTCCAAACGGTCCTCATCTGCCATCAAACTCTATGTTTCTATGTCTCTATCTGGTGTTAACATCAAGTAACATTGACATACAAAGTTGTACTGTAACTGAGCTGTTTAAAAACAGCAGTCATAAAGTGAAGGATTTCACTTTGGTTAAATAGAAAGGGGAAATTGTTTAACCAGGGAAGGTACACTAAGCCGAAGTTTATTTCCAGGTGTGACCTGGGAGCAAAAGGATGCTAAGTGACTTGCTCAGGGTTACGCAGCAAGCAAGCCGGGGCTTTGGGATTCAAACCAAGGTCTCTAGGCTTGCAGATCAGTGTTCTAAACTATAGTTGAAACTAAAATTAAAACATAGAATTTGACAGCAGATAAGGACTGCTTGGCCCACCTTGTTCGCCCATTCCCCTACTTGATGGATAAGCTGCAGATTCTAGTTAATCAACAGCTTGCTACATCCTACCCTCCACTAGAATAGCTTTATGTCTGTCCCATGCATTCTTGAAATTTCCCACTGTTCCTGACTCCACAACCTCCTCCAGAAGGCTGTGCCATGCATCCACAACCCTCTCTGTGAAAAAATACTTTCTAACATTACCTCTGAGCCGTCCCCCCTCTATCTTCAAATTATGCCCCCTTGTTCTTGCACATCTCTTTTTCTGAAAGATGCTACCCTCTTGTACTTTGTTAATTCCCCTGAGATACTTGAAAGTTTCTATCATGTCCCCCCTCTCACTCCTTTCCTCAAGGGTATACATGTTAAGCTGCTTTAGTCTCTCCTCGTATGTCTTCTGGTGAAGACCCTGCACCATTTTGGCTGCCCTCCTCTGAACAGCCTCCACTCTGTCTATGACTTTGCAGAGATGGGGTCTCCAGAATTGCACAAAGTACTCCAGATGAGGTCTCACCAACTGTCTGTACAGAGGGATAACAACTACTTGTTTTCTACTGTTGATGCCTCTCCCCATGCATCCCAGTATCCCCCCAGCCCTCCTTACTGCCTTCTCACATTGCTTGCCCACCTTTAGGTCATTTGATATAATTACTCCTAGGTCTCCTTCAATTTTTGTTGTTGCTATTATCTCACCTCCCATTGTGTACTATTCCATCAGGTTTTTGTTTCCCAGATGCATTACCTTGCACTTCTTTGCATTGAAGCTGAGCTGCCATATATTTGACCATTCCTACAACCTTGTCCAGTCCCCTTTCATCTTTTCCACCCCACCTTGTGTATCAGCCCTGTTGCAGATCTTTGTGTCATCTGCAAAGAGACATACTTTTCCTTCCAGATGCTCTCCAATGTCACTTATAAAGACAGTAAAGAGGACGATCCCAGTACCGAACCCTGTAGTACCCCGCTAGTTACCTTCCTTTCTTCACTGTGGGCTCCATTTACTATTACCCTTTGAGTCCTGTGGTCCAGCCAGTTTTTTATCCAGGCTACCACCTTGGGACCCACTCCAAGGCTGGCTAACTTGTATAGTAATCTTTTGAGTGAGACTGTGTCAAATGCCTTGCTAAAATCTAGGTAGGCCATATCCATAGCCCCTCCCTGGTCTACTACTTTGGTGGTCCAATCAAAGAAATCTATTAGGTTCATCTGACATGACCTTCCTGCTGTGAAACAATGCTGCCTTGGGTCCTGTGCCCCACTGGCCTCTAGGTGCTCAACAATTCTTTCCTTCAGAAGTGATTCCATCATTTTCCCTACCACTGAGGTCAAACTAACTGGTCTGTAGTTTCCTGCCTCTGCTCTGCTCCCACCTTTTGTGAAGTGGAATCACATCTTCCCTCCTCCAGTCCTCAGGTACCACCCCATCCTCCCATGATTTGTTAAAGAGAGTAGTCAGTGGCATCACTAGTTCTACCCTTAGTTCTTTTAGAATTCTGGGATGAATCCCATCAGGTCCCATTGCTTTGTCCACTTCAGTTTCAAGAGTTCTTTCAAAACCCTTTCTTCTGTGAATGGACTTGTAACGACTCCCCTATTCAGGATGTTTCTCTTGTTTGGTTTAGGTACCTCCTCCTCCTCTTCCATTGTGAATACTGAGCAGAAATATTCGTTCAGTATCCCTGCTTTTTCACTGTCACTCTCTGCCCACATTCCCTCCCCTTTATTAAGTCTCTGTATCCCTCCCTTGGTCTTTCTTCACTCCTTAATGTACCTATAAAAAGGTTTTATCCCCATTCTTAACAGAATTGGCTATCTTTTCCTCAGTTTGTGCCTTTGCTATTCTGACTGCCTTCCCTGCTTCCTTCTACTTTAACTGATAAAGTTCTCTGTCCTGCTCCTTCTGTGTTTCCTTATATTTCCTGAATGCTGTCCTTTTCTCCTTAACCCCCCCTCCACCTCTTTTGAGAACCATAGTGGTTTTTTCCTTCATTGTGTTGATTTGCTTCAAACAAAGGACTGTTGCCTCTGTGATGGCTGTTTTAATTATTCCCCATTGTTCCTCCACCCATCCTCCACCCAAGGACCTCCTTGTGAATGAGCTTGCTCAATGGAGTTTTCCTGCAATAAACTTGAACTTGAACTTGAACTTCTTGAATATTTGCTAGTGCTTTTCTAAGGCACTCTCTCATTTTCCCAGAGTCAGCCCTCCTAAAGTCCAATACTCTTGTTTCTGTGTGGCTGTGTTTATTGTGAACCACACTGTTTGGTGGTCACTTGTTCCCAGATGGCTAACCACTTCTAAATCTGAGATCCTTTCTTCTTCCCCATTTGAGAGTACCAGGTCTAAGATTGTTCCCTCTCAAGTGGGTTCCAACAGTAGCTGTCTGAGGCATGCCCCCTGTAGGGCATCAAGCAATACTGAAGTATTTCAACATAACAGAACAAATGTTAGGAAAATCAGTGAATCCCTGAAAATGTGAAGATACCACTGCAAGACCAGGATATCAGTACAATTTGAAATTTACTGAAAACAAAAATACTAGAAATCAGCAATATTTATAAACCAATTGTAAGGCAAAATAGCAGCAAGGACAGAAACTCCAAATGATTAACTAAAAGGGCAATGGGAGAACTAAAAAAAGAACAGAAATTGATACAAGTATAACAGAGACAATATCAAGGAAATTTGGGACACATACAAGAAAAGATTGAGAAAATGCAGAAATTTAAGTAAAAAAATGTAAAATGGAACACAAATTCTCAGTAACAGCTTCTAAATCTCATAGTAAATTCTTTTACACGTACATAAATTCTTTAAAGAAATCAAATAGTGCAGTAGGCCCACTGCAATTATCTGGTAGCCCTCCATACCCCCTTTCCCCAGAAAGAATACACTGACACGTCTTGGAGGAAGTGGCCACAGTCATGCATTTATTGAATAATGTTCCAAAGTAATAGCAGCGTGTTCATCCAGCAGGATCAACTACCCATGGTCGTACTGGGCAAGGCTGTATGACCACCCCTCATTGGGCATCATTTGCTTGCAGTATAGATGTACCTGCTGCAGGTGGACATGACTCCTCCCCCAGGTCTGGGTAGTGGGATCCACCTGCATGCTAACCAGAGGGTGTCATGAGCCCTTCAGAAGAACTCAACTCATCACTGCCCCCTTACCACTATTCCATCTCCTAGTGATCCTCCCAAGATGCCACCATGACTGCGACATATTGGCAATCACAATATCATGGCTATTTATTCTAGCCTATTTAGTTTCTCCTGCTACTGCCTTGTTTTAGCACCTTTTTGGAGGAGGTGAAAAACCCAGGAAAAACCCTGTTACAGGGAAAACCAGAAAAAGCTACTCCCTGGCCTCTAGCGCGGTCACCCTTAATGGGTCAAAAGATGTGCCCTAACTTCCTGGCCCCCACAACCCTGCTTTTACAAGGGTGGGCAGTGGGTGATCCTTGCAGGACAAAAGAAGAAAGAGGAGGGATTGCTGACTAACATCTCAGTAAATTCCTCCTTCTCACCCCGCAGGATGAGACCCCCCTCCTGAGTGGGAGGCCCTGGTGGTTGCATGTCAAATACTTTGACCTAGCCTACTTCCTTTGGGACCACCTCTGTCTTCCCCCCTTTCCTCCTCCTCCTTCCCAGATCCGAAGAGGATGGCCCCAGTTAAAATATGGCTGCTGCCATCTGTTGCAGCCTCTGCATTGTCTGGCAGCCCTCCATACCCCCTTTCCCCAGAAAGAAAACACTGACATGTCTTGGAGGAAATGGCCACAGCCATGTATTTGTTGAATAATATTCCAGATTAACAGCAGCGTCGGCATCTGGGAGGATCAACTACCTGTGATCATACTGGCCAAGGTTGTATGACCACCCCCCTGTCAGGCACCGTTTGCCTCGCAGTATAAATGTACTTGCTGCAGGTGGACCATGATCCCTTCCCCCTGATCCAGGTACTCGGATCCACCTCCATGCCCACCAGAGGGTGTCACGAGCCCTTCAGAAGAATTCAGCTTGTCACTGCCCCTTTACCACTATTCCATCTCCTAGTGATCCTCCTGAGAAACCATAGGACGGACAATGTCTGACCCCAAAAGCCACCAGCTCACCAACTCCTCCAAGACTCTCTCCAGTGCCCCTATCCACAACTGTAATCCCAGCTTGGTCAAATGCCCTGTCTCAGCTTCCATGATTTGACAAGAGGCCTGAATCTGACTGTTTCACCACAGTCCCCCCTACTGCCTGCATTACCACACTCATCTCCTGGTTGATCCAGATCAGGACTTGTTGAGAGATGCCACCCCTTCCCCGTTTCACCAACTGGACCTCTGGATCTGCTGGGACCAGATGAGGATGGTATGAGGCCACCACTCCATAGTGGTTTGAAAGTCCTTCTTCATAGCCAGCAGCAAGTCCACTGTTTTACGACTGCCCAGATCTTCCCCTCCAAGATGTACCATCAACATCTCCGAGATATGCTGGGTCTGCCATTCCTCTCACAGCAGGGGGATCAACTCATCCCAACGCATGTGTTCAGACCCCAGCTACCAGATCCAAACCCTTGGGTGACCCTTCCTCCGGGGCAGCCTCCCTGTCCTAGCCACCACTGTAGCTGGTGCTTGCTGTATGAAGGCCTGACCACAAATCCAAATCGAACCATTGGCTCCCAGGGACCCTGGAAGAAAAAGAAAGCTGTTATTACAAATGTGGGTGCACGTACCTCAAGAACACCTGGGACCTCCAGTGCCCCAGCACCTGGATCTGCCCATCTGCCCATCCCAGGCTCCTGGCATTCATGGCAGCCCTGATCCTAAAGGAGTGTGTACCAAACACCTTCAGATTCAGCCCCACCTCCTGTACCACCCTTGTCAGGACTGCTCTAAAATGATAGGCCATGACAGGCCTACCATCTACTTGTTGAAAGAACACCCCCCCCCCTTTCTTGGGGTTCGTGGCTATGTAAGCCTTCACCATTTCCTGAACCTTCCAGGACTCCCACAGCAGTGCTCCTACCAGGCACCAGCAACTCTTTCACCCCTAGTCAGTTTTACTCCACCTAAGCCTCACCCATATGCCCCTCTCATTTGTTATAATGTCCCCTAACTCCAACCCAATGACCTTTGAAAATTGGTTGGGCTGCGTTAGTTCAGCAGCCTGAAGGCACTACAAAAAGCCAACAGAAATAAGGTGTCAAACAGCTGTGCCTCAAACAGGGTCCAGCAAACTTTGGGGAGAGCCCCACAAATTCTATCCAGGATATCTGGAGTGATGGGGTGCCTCATGTCTTGGTGAGAAGCCAATGACTTCCTCCACCCTTCCAACACCTTTTGCACCTTGAAAGCCTTCATGCTGTCAGTGAACCCCAGGGCCCTGGAGAACAAAGACAAGCCAGCAAAGCACCTGCTCACCACCCCTGGCATGTCCCTGTTCCACCTTGACAGCATGATGTATGTGCACAGCTGTTCCACCAGAATGGGCCAATCCTCTGGCAAACCCTGCTGAACATGAATCCCCGGGTAATGTTCCACCCACTTACGATATACTTCCCTTGTCCTTGGTGCAATGGAATTACCTATGTATTTCCAAGTAGGGCTGTCACTACCCTCCACAAGAAGAGGGGTACGGTCCATGGCCACTGCTTCGCTGCTACAGCCAGCTCCTGAAAGCGTTGCCACTGTGAACGAGATAAAGCATCAGCAATTCCATTGTCAACCCCAGGTATGTGTATGGACTTAAATGTGATGTTCATCAGCAAGCATTTTAAAACAAACATGCGCATCAAGTCCCCCAGTGAGCCCTTTGGTCCTAGCTGCCCATTGATGATGTGTACCACCTCCATGTTATCTGACTGAAATAGGTCCTTTCGGTCCCTCAGTTTAGGGCCCATAAACACAATGCTACCACTATGGGGAAGAATTCCAGCAACGTAATGTTAGTGTGCAATCCCGCCGCCAACTATTCAGAAGTCCAGCTCCCTGCACACTATTTTCCCTGAAAGTGTGCCCCATACTCCACACTTCCCACAGCATCTGTGAATAGTTGTAATGGATGATCCCCTTGGCTGGCCTGCCAGAGGGCCACCCCATTAAAGAGGCTGAGGAAGACGTTTCACACCTGCAGATCTTCCTGGAAGCCTTCCGTGACCCGCAACCTGTGATGTGGTTTGGAGCACCCTCTGCCCAGCTTGGCCATGTGGCATAGGAAGGTGCGACCCATAGGGATGACCTGACAAGCAAAATTGAGGTGTCCCACCAGCTGCTGCAACTGCTGCAAAATCACCATCTGGCCCCCATGGAGTCCACCATACATCTAAGTGTGTAACCTTATCCTGAGGCAAACGATAAAGTCTGTTGCTGGTGTCGATTTCAATCCCCAAAAAGATCAACACTCCCATCTGGGATTCCACTTTCCCTGGTACCAAAGGCACCCCAAAGTCATGACAGATTGCCACGAATTTGGCCAGCATGTGCTTGCACACTGCTGTTCCCTCCGGCCCAATGAACAGGAAGTCATTGAGATAGTGGACCACTGCCTGGTTCCCCGATTGCTGCTGTGTGACCCAGTGCAGAAAGCTACTGAATTTCTCAAATACTGCACACACCACTGCACACCCCATGGGCATGCAACTGTCTACGTAGTACTGCCCATCAAATCTCATGCCCAGCAGCCCCTATCCTGTGGGTGAATGGGAAGCAACCTGTAAGCTGACTCTATGTCTGCCTTGGCCATGAGTACTTGGGGACCAACCCCGCGTACTACCTCAACCACCCTGTCAAGCGATTCATATTGGACCGCCATGTATCTTGGGTCAATATGATCACTCACTGAGTCACCTTCCAGGTATGATAGATGATTTATCATTCTGAATTCCCCTGGCGCTTTCCTTGGTACCAAACCAATGGGTGTTACCCTAAGGGATGGGCATGGCGGGGTGCTGAATGGCCTGCTAACTCTCCCCAGCCACCTTTCCTTCTCCAGTTTCTCCTGGACCATCTGTGGATGATCTCACATGGATTTCAGGTTATTGGCTTCATACCCCCCCACCCTGGCCATTGTATTGGAGTCTGAAATCCATTATGAATCCCTCCTCCAGCAGGTTGTTGGCCTCCTATCCTGGTACTGGCTCAGCCATTGACTAATCCTGTCCACCCTTACTGGGGTGGGCAAGTTTGTTGCCCTCTGGCTTACATGGCTTCTTGCTCATTCCCCTAAAACCTCCTCTTGGAGAGCGAAGGGAGGTGCACTGAATGAAGGGGAATTGTAGTCCGCAGAACAAGCAGATGTGCCAAAAATGGCACAACACCAGATTGCACTTTGTCTGATTGTAAGGCATAGCATGCATGCGTCTGGGTTGTCCCCCCCTTCCACTTTCTGTGGTGGGGCCGGCAGCAGCGGCAGGTCATTGTCAGTGTGCACAATCCTCCCATGCATGATGTCTACCAGGAGGGTCATAGTCACAGTACCCCACCCCAGGGTGCTGTCCTCCTGGTGCCTCCTCCCAAACTCTTCGTCATACTCCAGCCATGCCATGCCATGCCACCCTTCCTCCAGTACATAAGCGTGATCCTGTTCTGGTAGGTACACAGCACCAGCCCTTGGTCATTTTCTGTCTGTAGGATAGTACCCACATAGATTGGGAAGGCCGTGATCCAGTTTTTAAAGGTGCAGGGCACCTTTGAGGGTTTCCTTTCAGACTCCTCATCCTTCTTCCTCTCCTCCTTCTCCTCCCGCTCCACTGGCCTGTTTAACAGGGAGAACATGTCCATGTACTCCCTGTTTCTAATTTGCTGTCTAACCTTATCAGTGAGGTGGGACCCCAACTGCTTATATAACCCTGCATAGAAGCTCAACTGGGAAGGAGGGGTCTCCATTGAGGCAGAGCAGGAACGTCAGCCACCCCAGTGGCCGAATCCTGCCCACCAGCCTTCTCCACCACTGCCGCCATCAGGTCCAGCAGCTTGTCTAATGTTGCTCACAACCCTGCCGGCTCCTGACCACTCTCAGAGGTGCCCCCTTGGGGCCGTTTGCCCCTGTAGGTGGCTTGCTGCCCAGGAGAAGCATTCTCAACTTCCTTGCCCCTCTCTTTGAGTTCACCTAGCTCCCACTCTCCACCCTCCAGGGTGGCGGCGAGCATCTAAAGCACATCATCGTCACTCAGTTGTCTTATCTCCTCTACTTGGTTATCTCCCCAGGTGTTCTGGATACCTTAGCAGGAGGCACCACCTGGCCCCTCACCGGACACTTCTTCAATGGCGTCCCTGCAGCTGCTGACGTTGATGGTCCTTCCAGCCCTTCCTGGTAGGCTTTCTGCCATGCTTCCCCCTTCTTCTGGTACATATCCCACAACTGTGACTTCAGGCCCTCTGTGGGCTTTGCTGACAGCTTCCTCTGATGAGATGACATGTTATCCGCAACACGCTAAAAGCCCCCCCCCATCTCCAGAGACCAATTAGCCAAGATACACACAGCTCCATTGGGGACCAGTGGAAGCTGGGAGCCACAGCCTGTCCAACGCCCCTGTTCCATCTTGTGCTGTGGGGACGGGCAGTGCCCCATACCTGCTTTTGCCCCCACGCGATCCCCCAGCCTGTCCACAAGGCCTCTCTGACTCTGGCTCTGGGTACCCATTGCGGAAGCTAGGAAGCAGCCTGGTCCACCACTAGCATGGCATGCTGCCTTGCTCTGCATCACTTGTAGAAAAGTGATTTTTTTTTTTTACTCATCTGAACATACCATATGAAAGGGTTTTTCTTTTCTGCCATCTGGCCCAGCCAGGATCCGATCCTGGGTCGCCTGTCTGACTGAGGACTCCCAGTCCCCAGCCACACTCCCTGACTGGCAGTATGCCTGTTTCCCCCTGCTGGTGACTCCCCGATGCCTCAATCCCCTAGGACAGTCCCACTAATTATTTATTTACTTATTTTTTTTTTTACTAAGGTCTCAGAATCACAACCTTTGAGCCAAAGGGTCTTTTACAAAGGCTCCGCCCCTGCCTGTTTGACTACGGACAGGTTGAGGGGCCTAGGTCCTATGGCGGGTGCCTCCACTCAGAGGTCAGGGTTTGTAGTGGTTAGACTAGCTTGGTCACAGCCCTCTGGGACACTGAGACCCCCTTTTATTTCCTCTAGTGGCTCACACAGTACACTGGAGTTACAGCCCCAATACCCCACGTATATACACTGTTCACTTACATAGATACCACTTACCCTCGAGACTGATTCTGCAGCACGTCTCTGAGGATCCCCTGTAAAATATGGTTAAACAACATACACAGCAAACTCAATACTGTTTCCATAAGTACCAACACCACAGACAGTATATAGTATAACAACAACAAATCTGATTTATTTAGGGGGCAGTAACACAGGAGGGGGAATCAGGTTTATTGGTGGCATTAAATCACAGTACTGTGCACACATACAGGGGCTGAAAAGTCACACTCTGGGTACCAGGTTGGGGGGGCTAGCCAGGTCCGTTGCCCGGGGTTGGCCGGCAGGTGCAGATGGATAGGGCCCTGTAGAAGAAAGTATATGCACAACACCCACTTGTAATCCGGAGCCGGATGGCTCAGTCCATGAAGCAGTGAAACAACAAGAATTAGATGATACACTTGTGATTGAAAACAGGCTGTGGGGAATACCCTGACTTGTACTCACAATACTCAAGCTGAAAACCAGATGGTGGATGTTCTTCTGGATTGCCAGAACAACAAGGCATGGAGACAAAGTCCTTGTGACTGGACCCCACTGCAGTTGATAGCAAACGGATTTAGTCCGAGACAAGCTGGGGTTTGCTTCCAGCTTCAACACACAGCACTGGGGATTGGAAATAGCGATTCCCCACAAGCACTACGCACATTCATATGTAAAAGGAAAGTACTATACCAGGCAGACTGCTCCTCGATCCTGATCGCAATTACTGAAAAATACCTGGGAGCACACACAGCAGCTTCAGTTCCTGACAGACCAAGTGCGATTCAGCAATTTCCACAGTCTTCTACAGGGTGAGCCTGGTTTCCACACTTCTAGGGCTTCTTTCTCCTCACAACTCAGATTCAGTCCAAGCTGGCAATCACAAAGGCTCCTTACCTAAACTCAGGGCCTCACACGCGCTTCCTGCGTGAAATTATACACCACAGAAGCACAGAGCTCCTTCTCTCTTCACAGTTAAAAGTGATCTAATCTTTCCAGTCACAGAGCAGGGCATTTCCTTTAGCTCCACACCATTCTGTTGGCTGGTTCGGCTGTCACTCACAATAAGACTCCCTCTGTTGGTGGAAAAAGGTGCCAAGGTTAAAAGTACATTTCCCAGAGTCACTGCCCATACAATCCCCTTGTGGCTGGCTCAAAATTTAGAGTCCAAGTTCCGATTCGTCCACAGGCTCCTTTTTAGGGTCTTCCTATCAGCCTGATTGGTCCAAGTTAGCTATTCAGGACCAAAATGAAAGAGTTACATTGAAACAGTTTGTGCTAAAATGAAGACAGGTTAGATAAACTACATTTTCTCAGTCACTCGAAATGATTTCTGGCAAACAGTTATATCTTTCAACAAGGCTCCCTCTGCACATGTAGCAACGGCAGAAATGGAGTGAATTGACAGCAGCCCGGCCGGGATTCGAGCATTAAATACACAGTCCCCCCCATACAAACTAATTAAGTCTGCAAGCAGGCAGCTCTTAAAGAGACAGTACGTGGAGGCTCAAATAGCACTCACTTGGAACCACATTTAAACAGCTCAGATGCCGAACACCGCCCAGATTTGGAGCATTCAGGCAAGTTCCTGGAAGACTTTTGGGAACCCCCATTTGCAAGGGGGGGGTTACACCTTTTTGGCCTGCTAGGCCCTTACCTGGCTGGACGGCTGACCACATGTCTTGATCCTTGCAGGGCAAGAGGAAAAAGAGGAGGGACTGCTGGCTAACACCCCACTAAATTCCTCCTTCTCCTCACCCCCCACAGGATGTGACCCCCCTCCTCCCAAGTGCGAGGCTCTAGTGGTCCCACATCCAATCCCTGGACCTTGCCTATTTCCCTCGGGACCACCTCCATCTCCCCTCCTTCCCTCCTCCTTCTCATATCCAGGGGAGGATAAACCATGGCTGCTGCCATCTGTTGCAGCCTCTGCAATAGATAACAAAACTCTAAGCAGATCCAGGGAGGTGGCAGATAGTTTTATTAGATACTTCCCCTCGGTCTATTTAAAATGGGTACCAATAAACAACAAAAGGGTTAATCAACTTGGAACCTCACTACACAATGCATGGATCACTAAAAGGACTAGTTCTGGAAAAAAAAGAAGAACTTGAAAAATTATTGCTCCCTAGGACTGGACAACCTGACAAGTAGATTGCAAAACATTACAGCAGACCCTATAAATAATCCTTTTGACCTGACATTTAAAAAATCAATTATGCAAATACAACTTCCACTAGACTGGAATAGTGCCCACATTGTTCCATTGTTTTACAGCTGGATAGGAAAAACTATGCATGATGTATTGCTATTTTGTAGTAGGAGAATGGACCCTGGAAGCATGTGACCAAATACCTAGTCTGTCTCCTTCCACAGTGCAGTTGAAGCACATGCGGTCCTCTCCGCTCACCACAGTGCTGTTCCTTGGTCTGCCCCTTCCCCTCTGCCACCAGTCTATTTTCTTGCTCATTTTCCTCCCCTGTCCCACTGGCCATGGGATAATATATCAGGGTGCCTTTAAAGCAGCAGTATTCTTTTTGGGGGAGGGGGCTGGCATAAAAACCTCTTGCTCCCTGGCATGATCTGTCATCCTCTTTCCTCCTCCAGTGGTCCCTGCAGCAGCCGCAGTGGTAGGACAGTGTTTAGTGATGGACAAAAGTGTGTGGAGGAGATTCTGGTCCAGGCAGAAACATGAGATCTGAACCATTTAGTGTCCCGTCACCAGCCAGCGATCCATAAATGGTGGTCTGTTTTGTGGGTGATTAGGATTTGTTAGCAGTTTTTCCTGATTGCAGCCCTTAGATCCTCAATTATTACAGTATATCTATTTTGCAGTTGAGTAAGAATTTTTAACAGTCTGTCTCCAGACCATAGCCTTTGACCTTGAATTACTGTCTGAACCCCCCACCCTCCAGTCCTTGTCCCCTGTATGTTTCCCTGGTGTCTAGTGACACCCCTGCCCTCCCATTCCCTTACCATATATGGTTCCCTGCAGTCTAGGTGGCAATTCCCACCCTGCAGTTCCCATCCACCTATATGTTTCTTTGGTGTCTAGTGGCACCCCCAACCTCCGATCACCGTCCTGTGACCACAGCCCCTAGATACTCAATTATTGTCTGCACTCCCCTCCTCTGATCCCCATTCCCCCTATATGTTTCCCTGGTGTCTAGTGGTGCCCACTGCCCTTTGGTCTCCTTTCCCATGTGCTGTATATTTCCCTGGTGTCTAGTGGCACCCCCAACCTCTGACTGCTGTCCTGTGAGCTGCAATAAATAAAACCATACCTTGATGTTTTTTTCCTGTCTTTATACCTGAAAAAAGGAAAAATGGTACCTCACTGATCTGACCTCTGCCACCCCAACCTCCCACTCAGCACTCACCGCCCCACACCCCCAGTACACCCTCTCACACCCTAACTCACCTGAACAGGTCACAGGGTGAAGATCCATTCTCTGATTGATGACATGTCTTGCTGCTGGAACTGGCGACTGAAACATGAGGAACTAAGGTAAATGCAGTTCAATGTATTCCAATATGTTTTCAAATCTGAGGCATAACTTGGCATTTTTGAATATTTTGACTCCTAATTTTCAACATGGCCTTTTTTGGGCCCCACCTCATGACCAGTGGTGGTGCAATTAGGCAAATTGGACCTGAATGGTGATTTCATGCTCACTTGTCAAAATCACCTTTTGGATGTGATTTGACAGTTTTCACCACAATTCTTCATCAGGTGGGGTCACAAGAAGACTTTTGAAAATGTGGGGTAAAAATATATAAAAATTACAAAGTTATGAGAGTACATTGAAATTACTATTTTTTAAATTTCATTTTTAACCAGGAGAGACACTAAGCTGAAGCTCATTTACAAGTGCAATTTGGGAGCACAAAGAAGTTAAGTGACTTCCTCAGGGTCACACAGAATGGAAGTTGGGGCTGTGAGATTCAAACCCAGGTCTCCAGGTTGACAGCTCAGAGCCTTAAACCATTGTGCTATACTTCTCTCTGCTGGAGCCCCCTCAAATTGTTCTACACTTGTTCATAACATCATCAATTTTAAATATTTTGACCCCAAATTTTCAATGTGGGCTTTTTCCCCACCCTGCCGCATGAATGAGACAGCTGTCATTTTTCAAATCCTGGCAAAAACGTATTTTTGCACCAGTGGTGTGGAATGATATTTAGGTGGCATGGAATCACATTTTGGCAGGAATGTGAAAATGTAAACCTACGGGATTCATGAGGTAGGGTAATAGGAAGGCTATGCTCGCAATTTGGTGTTCAAATACCAGATGCAACATTAAAAATCTTAATGAAGAACAAAATACTGAACCATAAAAAGGATGGGAAAACATCTGTCAGTCACCAGCATGGGTGTCAACAGGGAAGGTTGTGCTTAATGAATCTTCTTACATTTTATGAAAATGTAAAAAGAGAATTAGATAAAAACATTTAAGTAGCTGTTATGTACTTGGAGTTTGGGAAGGCCTTCAGTCTGATACCCCTCTGGTTATAAAATGAAAAACCAAGAGAGATCTCAGGTTAGAAATTATTGATCGGATAACATTACATCATGGCTTAATGACAGAACACAAAGCACAGAGCTGAATGGACATTTGTCCTTAGAAGGACTGGTCTCTAGCTGGGTCTCACAGGGTTATGTACTGGGACTGGTACTTTTTGATATCTTTTTTGTACACTGTGACAAACATATCATCAGCTGGTGTGAAAAATATGCAGTTGATAGCAAACTGGGTGGAATCTGCTCAGAGAAAAGTGCTCTAGATAATGGGAGGGCTTTAAGCCCGAGGTTCGATGGGCAGAGCAACAGCGTCACTCCCCGATCAGGCTTAAAAGGTCGCACATTCTGGGCCTCACTAGGATTCATTTTTCATTGCAGCAGGAGGCTCGGTCAGCTGTTCTTTCTCTTCATTTTCCTCATTGCTGCTGGTTAGCTGCCTCACCTCTGGCTGCCTTCTCGATCTCTACCCCTCTCATCACTTCCCCGCTCCTCCAGTTTCTGTCCCCTCCTGGCGTTGTCTCACCTCAACCGCTCTTCCTAGCCCTCGACTTTCAATCCCAGTGCCCCCTCCTTCCCTTTATTCATTCCTCTTTGTACCCCAGTCGTAAACCCACCTGAGGTCGGGCTTCTCCTTGCTCAGGAGGCTGCCCTTGTACCTATTTCCATGATTCTGCTTCTGCTGCTTTGTCAGTGGCCTTCGGATCTGTCTATGAGTCTTCCACATTCACAAATTTGATGTCAGAGTCTGGCTGCCTCGTACCTTCTGAGTTTTGTCGCCATCCTGCTTCCTTCTGAGCCTTTTCTGGTGATCAGCCCTGTTGCTTTGGTGCCTCTGCTCACCCTTTTAAATGCCACTCATGGTAGTCTTGAGTGGTCATTCACTTTGTGTTATTCCTCATTGTCTCTTGCCAGATAGGACCTGCAGCTTCTCCTGGGTTCCTCTACTCAGCTATCCCAGAAACCTGGCCGGGTTCCTTATTTTCTCAGACCATTGTGCCCATTGCAGAGCTGTCTGAGTAGCTGTCCAAGTAGTAATTTTCCTTCTGGCCTTCAGCAATGTCTGGAGTGGGATTTTCGCTCATGCTGCAACACCGATCCCACAGCATTCGCCTCCTCAGTGCCCCCGCTCCCACATTACGCTTGCCTCTGTCTTCATCCTGTGTCTTTCCTGTGTTGTTTCATGGAGATGACAGTGTGAAGCTCTGAAACTTCAGGAGGCAGTCGTACAGAAATGGCCAGTTGTATACTATCACTTCGCCTTGACATGTTGGAGCATTATTTATTTCCCTTGCCAGCTTCAGTAGTATGTGGCTCCAGAAGACAGGCCTGGTACTCCGTATTTCTTTTTTCATGATCAAATACGGAATTTGACAGCAGCTTTCCATCATCTGGATTGCTCTTGTAGCTAGTGTTAGTCTCACTTGGACTACCATGTCAGTTTTCATATCTGCTGGCTGCTCTGCTTAGCTGTTCCATGGGTTCATCACCCTCTGCGGGAAGTGCTTCCTACACCTTCCTCTCTTTCAGCAGTGGACAGTGGCTACCCAAGGACTTGGCCCTTTGGCTGCAGTGTTTGACAGGTTGACTACTATTTAATTCTGTAGCCATCTATTTCATTAGCTGTCTTTCACTGTCTCCATCTGGCCCTGCAGTTCTCATCCTGTCCCGGCCATCGCAGAGTAGCTCCACTCAAGGCGTCTCTGCCATCGAGGAGTCATTCCAATTCAGGCCAATTGGACTGCCTCAGCTGGCTCCATCTGGCTTGTACCCGATATTTCTTTTGGGCATCCCTATCATGCATCACATGCCACCTCATTGACCAGCGGCCCACTTGCCGCATCTATCAGGTTCCTGGCTCCGGTCATCATTTATCATTTTTTATCTTGTACCAGCCATCAAGGATTCACTCCAATCATGGCTTCACTCCATCCTCATTCATCATCCTCCAGTCGCTCCCATCGATCACCTGATCTGAACCCTCATGTAGTTCTGTTGCATCACATCGCATCCCTCGCTCCATCAATCTTCCTTCAACTCTGGGCTTCACTATGTTGCCATATCGCTCAACTTGTCTCTAGCTGACTCATTCCAGTTCATTTAGCCTTCTCAACTCCATGCTGCCTCACACTGACCTGCTCATCTATTTTCATCGCTCGATCGATCTGCCCCGGCTGACCAATCAGATACCTCAGCGGGCTCTGTCTGGCCTGCACCTGATATTTCTTTTTGGGCATACTTATCCTTAATCATATGATCTGGCTGACTCCATCGGGCCTCGTCCGACTCGCCCTACTGCAGTTCTCATCCCGTACAGGCTGTGTCCTATGTTACCCCATTGACCTCCCTACCATCCTTCATCTTTTCATACCTCGCTTTCCCATATCATTCTCCATGGCTTCAATCCATCATCGTACCTCATCTGTTCCTATTTTACCTTCTTTGGCCTAGCACCTATTCTCATCTCAGCCGTCAAGGATTCTCTCCATTCATGGCTTCACTCCTTATCATACATCATCTGATTTTGCTCCTCCTGATTGCTCGTCCTGAGTGTACCCTCTGGTTCGCCTACCCTTTGGTTTCAGACCTGCCTTCTTGGCCTCAAGTCTACCTCCTTAAGAGGAGCCTCCATACCCCTGCTACCTCAAATCAACTTGATAGCTAATCAAGGACATGCCTTCCTGTCCATTGCCCCTTGCTAAGGGCTGGCTGGTTGCTTTCCACCATGGTGCAAGTTCAGTTTCAAGTTCATTTTATGTCCCCTCTTTGCCCTTTCTAGCCTGCATGGCTTCTCTCCGTCATCATCAGTGCTTCCTCAGTCTTCTCATGATCCTCAGTCTTCTCAGCAGCACTTACTCAAGCATTTCTATCCACTTTCTTGACCATTCCTATCATTGAATCCTATGCTACCTCATCACCTCTGACCTCAGCGTCTATCGTTAACATTGCATAATCAGTTCACATCGCATATTCAAGCATGCCTCATCAGACTCAGTGTTTGTTCCCTCACATCACTCAATCAAGTCAGTCTGCATTATTCTCAGTCTCCTCGTGAGCACATCTGGATACCCCTTGCTTCTCTGACTTCTACATGGATCTACTTCCTCCCATTGACTGCTCGAGCATACCCTTCTCGGGTCCCTGATGCCTCATGTTCCTTCTTTAATCCATGCTTCTTTGGGGTTTTTTCCCTATCCCATCATCATCCTCCCTACTTATATCCCTTGTTAATAAACCGTTATCTTTACCGACATACATCCTCAAATCAAACGTCATCAGCCTGGAGGGAAGGCGACCTAGGCCTTGGATACCCAGAGGTTTCCTCCTCAAAGGAGTTTTTTCTTCTCCTCTGTGCCAATGGTCATAATTTTAGTTAGAATTAGTGCTTTCTTTGGTTAGTTAGTTAGGTTTCGCTGTTAGATGGAGGCAGATAGTGGCCCCAGCTTTCCCCTCTCTCCTTAGGAAGTCAGTCCTTATCAACTTCTCAAATTCATCCATCATCTCACCTCTTCGAAGCTCGACACCTTTGGGTATTCTTTTTGGGCTTCTTCTTAACCTACCTTTAGCTGATGCAATCATTCCTGTGGCACCTGTGGAGGGGGATCCCTCCTCTAGGGTTCCTTGCATCATACCCCTACAGGGTGGTATATCCCACAGATAGAGAGGTGGAAAGCCACAAAGCAAATCAAGTTATACAAGCATTATCTCATCTCATCTCATCCAGTTACATAAGCACATTGAATGGGAAGGCTTTAAGCCCGAGGTTCGATGGTCGGAGCAACAATGTCACTCACCCATTGGGCTTAAAAGGTCACACATCCTGGGCCTCGCCAAGATTCATTTTTCATTGCCCACCTTCTACCCCTCTTCCTCCAGTGGCTCATCTCTCTTTGCCATTGGCTTCTTCCTAACCTACCTTTAGCTGACACAATCATTCTTGCAGCACCTGTAGGGGAACCCTCCTCTAGGATTCCTTGCATCTTACCCCTACAGGGTGGTATATCCTACAAATAGAGAGGTGGAAAGCCACAAAGCAAATCAAGTTACACAAGCATCATCTCATCTCATCCCATCCAGTTGCATAAGCACATTGAACAAACAATTTGGAAAAATTGAAACCGGGGCAGAAAAGTCAGGTATGAGTTTTAACCTCAACAAGTGTGTTGTAATGCATTTTGAAAGGGAAATGATCAAAATCAGCATTGATTGCAGGGCAAACAAGTAAAGGAGACTGTCTGGAGAAACACAGAAACATAGAATTTGATGGCAGATACTGTAAGGACCGCTTGGCCCACTTTGTCTGCCCATTTTCCCTACCTGTTTTATATATTGCAGATCTGAAATGATATGGGGCTTACCCTCTCTTTCCCATCACTAGAGTTCCTTTATGTCTGTCCCATGAGTTTTTAAATTATCCTACTGTTTTTGGCCCTACAGTCTCTGCTGGGGGGCTGTTCCATGGATCCACCACCCTTTCCATGAAAAAATACCTTTTCACGTTACCCCTAAGTCTACCCCACTCTATTTTCATATCATGGCCCCTTGTTCTTCAATATCTTTTTTTCTGGAAGATGCTACCCTCTTGTACTGTACCTAATTTATACCCTTGAGGTATTTTGAAAGTCTCTATCATATCAACCCTTTCCCTCCTCTTCTCCAGGGAATCCGCATTGAGATCCTCCAATTGCCCTTCATATGACTTTTGATGCAGCCCCTGTACCATTTTTGTTACCCTTCCCTGAACCACTTCTACTCTGTCTATGTCCTTCTAGAGATGCGAACTCCAGAACTGGACACAGTACTCTAGATGAGGTCTTACCAATGTTCTATACAATGACATCACCACCTCCTTCCTTCTGCCAGCGATACCTCTCCCTATGCACCCCAGCATTCTACTGTCTCTCCCCACAGCCTTCTCACATTGTTTGGTAACCTTTAGATCATCATATATGATTACTTTTAGGTCCCTTTCCTGTTTGGTGGCCATCAGTAACTCCCCTCCATCATGTACTCCTCCTCAGCATTTCTTTGCCTCAATTGTATGATCTTGCACTTCTTTGTATTAAATCTTTGCAGCCACGCCTTGACCACTCCTCAAGCTTGTTTAGGTCCCTTCACATTTGCTCTGCCCCTCCTGGAGAGTCAGCCCAGTTGCATATCTTTTTGTCATCTGCAAAGAGACATGCCTTCCCTTCCAGCCCCTCTGCAATATCGCTTATGAAGACATTAAAGAAAACTGGTTGAAGCACTGATTCCTGCGGATCTGTGAAAAAGATGTGAGAGTACTAGTAACTATCAAACTTGACTCAAGCAATCAATCTATAGTAGTGAGCTGGTGGCAAAAGCGAACAAAGTACTGTATGGTGCAATATTAAAAGGTTTATTAGAAGCAGAAGTTCCATAGTAACTTGACTCCTATATATAGTAGAGTGTATGTTAGACTGATATTTGACTATGGGGCACAATTTTGGGGCCCAATAGGTGAAATAAGTACACTAGAGAAATTGCAAAGAAGGGTTACAAAAACAGTAATAAATGTAAAGGATTTGTCCTATCAGGAGAATCTTGACCAACTTTAACTAATGTCTCTGCAGGAAAGGCATATTAGCAGAGACTTGCTTCTCTTATTTGAGATCATTAACAATCTGGAGTTGATGGCAACACTAGACTTTAGCCCCTTTTACATGGAGGCTAAATACATTGTAGCAGTTCCCCACTGCGCGCGCTCTCCTCTGTCTGTATGGCTACCCTCTGCTTGTACACTGCAGCGGAGTATACCAGTCTCATGGCTCTTCCACCGGTTCTTCCATCTTTCCTCCCAGTCAGGAGCTCAAGACTTCCTTACTTCAGTGTGTGTGTGTGTGTTTGGGGGAGGGGGGAGTGTTTCATATAACATATTGTAACCAAGTTCAGCTAAATAATGTTAAGATAGTGGGAAGAAAGCTGAACTCTGTAAACTAGTTATTTTTCCAAAACAAGCGCTGCTCACTACAGTGCAGAGAACGTCATGTAAAAGGGGCTTTTTACTGCAAGATGGCTGCATGAGTACAAGGGAACACACCCACTACAAATACAACTGAAACACTTCAGAAGGAAATGAGGGGAAATAAATCACTCAAAGAGTAACAGAGGTGTAGAATGGCCTGCTGTTAGATGTAGTTATCAGTATAAATAAAACAATCTGTAAAAATGATTTGAACATGGCATCTACAAGATCACTAAATTTCTACCACTGAATTAGTGGGAGAGCAGTTAATAATTGGCAATAGGCTTCTTTCTGCTCTGTATACCATAGTATGAACCAGTGTAGTATAACATGGAGAATCTTTTGTCAACAGTAGCTGAAAATGAGCTAGGTAGTATACTGTTAGTTATCACAGAGACATGGGGATCACAGAATAATAGCTGGGATCAGACAATCCCAGGTTATGCCCTATGCAGTGTTAGTGGCTCAGTAGGTAGCACACTCAACTCTGGGGTGGGAAGATCAGAAAGTTGTGGGTTCTAGCTCCACAACTGGTACCTGGGTAATATCCAGAAATGACACTGCAGTGCAGTACAAGGCGGGTGCTGCACTGGTAAGCTGCCATCCTTCAGATGAGATATTAAATGAAGGTCCCTTCGGCTCACTGTCCAGGTTGAAGTAAAATATCCCATGGCATTTATCAAAGAAGTGCAGGGGGTTTTCTCTGCTGTCATGGCCCTCATCAATAAAACAGGTCCATGAAGTCCATGCACCTGGAAAAAACTATAATAGCTTAGTGCACCTTTCTGATCAAAATTCTAAAAAATGTATTCAGGATTGGGGAGTAGCAATATGTGTCAGGGATTCTATCAGTAACAGAGGTAAAGCCGGAAACATTTTTTGGGGGTAGAGTCCTTTATATATTTTGAGGGTGGCTAGAGTCTTTACAGCTGTAGCTGTCCGAAGTTTGGAGTAATATCCTAAGAATTGGGTGTGTGTCAGGGTTATGAGGGGTAAGAGGCATAGGAAGTCATTTTGTCTCAGTGCCCACGTAAAGGTAGCATTTGGGTAAAATGAAAAGGGCATTTTTATTTAATCTAGTTTCTTTGGCCCTTTGAGCCATCACCTACTCTTCACTATCAGGCCCCTGTCAGTCCCCAGTCCCATTCTGCACTCCCCCACTGATGAACTAGCTAGGATCCACACTGTACAGAATGCGGTGAACCCATGACTGTTGTTTGAATGGCTCGAGGCGCACACTTTTTTGCATCACCCTCCTTCTTTTTAGTCCTCCCCTAATGTCATGCAAGGCCTCTGGTGACTTCAGATACAGCAGTGCATGCAGGGCTGGTATCACTCCCACTGTGAGGGAGTAAGCTCTCTGGCTCATTATGGGGCAGGTGCTGTGCCAGAACCCAAAAGTCTCCCTCCTAGGCTGGCTTGTGTTCCCATTAGGAGCACTCCCCTGAAATGATCACACAAATCTCCCCAAGCTCACTTCTGATCCTGGGTCACCAGCACAGAAGCTTGCCATGTTTCCGCTGAATTAGTGGGTGGTCCAAGGAAAAGGTCTTTTTAGAGATATAAAAGGAACAAGACTGAAGCTAATATGGATGATTGAAAGAAAAAAATCAAAGTGGTAAAAATAAATAGCGAGAGAGGCAAAGGCTGCAACTGAACTGAGAACCGCAGAAGGGACCTAGGAGAATGATGAAACATGTTTCAGATACACAACGCAGTAAAGACAAATGAGGGAGGGCATTGAAAGGATAATAAAGGAATGGGTAAGCCTTGAGAAAAATGTAGGCAAGCTGGATATCTTTAACAAATGTTCTAGCTCTGTATTCATGATAGAGGCCTCAAGGCCTGTACTGTACCCAAACACAGGATACAATTCAGAAGTACTTCATAATTAAGGTTAGAGTTGCAGCAAATTTCTGTGGAAAAGAATGCCCAAAGGTATGCAAAATATAAAAATCAACAATCCCTTGGACCATGACCCTGAAAGAGACTAGCCAGGATTTGGTGACTCCCCTTGCAGAACTGCTCAATATTTTCTTGGAAATGGGGGAAGTTCTGAGAGACTTGAGTGTAGCAGATGTGGTACTGCTTTACAACAGGGGGCAGGGAGGACCCTAGGGAACAATAGCCCACTAAGCCTAACTTCTGTATTGGAGAACTAATCTGAAACTATTGACAAGGACCACATATGGGACTTCCAGGAAACAAATGGATTGCAAGGCAAGAGGCAGCATGGGTTTGTGAAGGGCAGATAGTGTCAGACAAACCAGAATTATATTTTTTAATTCATGGACACAAGTAGTACACAAGGGTGAGGTACTAGATATCCTTTACCTGGATTCCAGTAAGATCTTTGATCTTATTCTATACAAGAGGTTGCTAAAGAACATGGGGACTTGTGATTAGAGATAGAATAAAAAGGGAACTGATTTAAGGGCAGGACCCAGAGGGTGGTCCTAAATGGTTTGTTATATGGGGTAAAAGAGGTGACTAGTGGCATACTGAAGAGGTCTGCTTTAGGTCCCATCACCTTCAACATGTACAGAAGCAACATAGATGAATGATTACGGAGCAAGGTGTGTTTTTTTGTGAAAGATGCCAAACTCTACCGCAGGGTGGATAGCACAGAGGGAGTGTGGAACATGAAAGGTGATTTGGAAATCTTAGAAAAATTGTCTAGTAGACGGCAATTGAAAATCTTTGCCAGGAAGGTCATGCACAAATGAATACTGGATATATGACAAGAAAGTGGAGAAATTTGAGGAAGAAAAGAACTTGGGAATAATCATCATTGACAACAGGAAGTCCACTTCCCCCAATACATCAAGAAATATGGGACAGCCAATTGAATGATGGAGTGACTTTACCTGCTAGAGAAAGGAAGGAACTTTGCCACTTTTTTTAACTCTTTTTATCTCCTCCTGGGCAAATCCCCTTATTGTCAGCCAACTCTACCAGACTCCGAGGTCATTCGGTCACTTCCGAATGCTATGCATGCCCCAGCAGAACCCCTGGAGCCAGCCCGGAGGCTTCATCCTGGTGACCCCAGGGTTACCACCTTTTCAGAAGTCCAAAGTGGGACATTTCTTACTGAAACATGATTTTTCGCAGAACAGTACGTAACCTCGACCAATGCAACATACTTGTTTTCTCTGTATAATCAGAATTAAGGCTAAGTACTGTAGTTTCATAGTTGCTTCTATTGTTTCTTATTATTTTAAGGTATTTTAATTAAGGTATTGTAGATTTCTGCAACATTTAGTAGAAAGTTAGAAAATATTTTTTCTACTATAAAATCAGGACATGTAGTATTTTTCATGTTTTTTTGCAGGACACAGCTGCCCAAATCAGGACTGTCCTGTGAAAATCAGGACAGGTGGCAACCCTAGGTGACCCCCATGATTTTCCCCATTATCTACGCTCCTAACCCTGGAGCCTTGGAAGTAGTGTCAGCGTGTGGATGGAGGCCTACACGAGCACCACAGCTCCAGTTGAAAGCTCCTTCTGCCCTCCCCTGGCCTTGCACCTGGGCTCTCGGGTGTAGCACTACCACCCAGCCTCCCCTAGGGGCAGCCAAGCACCGAGGAACCCGTCTCTCCCTCCTGAGGCAGAAAGCCTGCCCACCAGCCACTTCTCACAATCCTGTCCCCCCCATGACCCCAGATGACCCGTACTCGTTCCTGAACCCAAGTCACCAGCATGACATGAGGTGTGGCGTCCAGCACCTCAACCCTCAGTGCCACTGGGCCAGTCTACTTTGCCACTTTATAGGTCTCTGATGAGGCCACACCTTGTGTACTGTTTTTGGATCTGGAGACCAAATCTAAAAAGGGAAGGGATAGCCTGGAGGGTGATATTGGAGAGTATCAGACCAGTGTTACAGCTCTGCTTCCAGCATAGCATAACACTGTCCGTCTGATGTAATGTCATGCAGCACTACCACGTCTGGTTTATTTGGATCACCGATCTGTGAACTCTGTCAGGAATTAGCTTTCTTTTTTTGTAGTTGTTACTTGCAATTGTAAATGCAGTTATTCTAATGTTCTATAGGGGAACTCTTTTCAAAATGTGCGGTGGTTTAGGGGAGACTATTTTGCGTGCATTTGAGGCATTACTGTGACTGAATTACCATGTTTTTTTTTACTCATTTAGTCAGACCTGACTCATGTACTTTCATTTTTTATTACTTTATTTTGTACTGTCATTATTTTACTACTTTATTATTCTTTGGAAGAGGGAGTGGGGTTCACCCCTCAATTTAAAAAAAGACAAAGGTGGTGTGGGGGGTACAGCCCCGACTAACGCGTTGTGAGCAAATCTAACTGAGCAGGGACCTTGTGGCTTACTTATCATAAGGAACACAGCTGCCAGCTTGAGGCAATACTGCATTGTATTCATGAAATCTTTATGCTACGCAAGTAGTGCTGGTCTGATAATCTCCACAATCGCCACCTGGTGACCATAAAGTGAAGGGCTACCAAAATGAAGCAGGGAGCAGTGGAAAACATGGACTAGAGAGCCTTAATAAGTACGTTCTGAAGACCATAAGAGAGACTGAGGTAATATGATTGAGACCTATGTGATTTTGCATGAATGCAACAGGCTGCACCACTAGATTCTGTCAGGTGAATAAGAATTTGACTGAAATGGGCTGTAAGCTTTAATTGTTGGGGATCAAACTTAAAATGGATGTGAGGAATTTCTTCACAGAGAGGGGGGTATATAAGTGGAATGGATTGCCAAACACAGTGATCAATGTATGCACCATAGCTGGGACCAAGGTCTACTGGCTTGGTTTCAAAGTTTTAATTAAAAGAAAGAACTGGGTGCAGGGGCAGAAGAGAGGTAGTTTCATGTTAGGGATTGAGATCAGACTTAATGGTCTCCATGTCCTTATCTGTTTTGCCTTTTTATATTTCTATGTTTCTAAAGGCAGTTCATGAGGGTTGTAATGATGGGTGATTCAATACTGAGGTGAGTACTATGGGGTAACAAGCACACAAGTAAAAGCAATAGGTGGGCAGACTGTATGCCAGTCATGATGGCAGGGAGGGTGGGAGCAGTTATACCAAAGTGTGTGAGGCAGGATCAGGGGAAGCCTCACATTGTGGTCTACCTGGGCATCAATGATCTGGCAAGATGTGAGGTGAAGGTGATACAGGAAAGGTTCATGGAGATGGGAAAGATCTGCAGTTGGGTAGGAAAATCAATAGCTTTCTCTGCAGAACTGCAAGTCCCGAGGACCAGTACTGTCAGAAAGCAGAGGATAAAGGAACTCAACTCATGGCTGAGGGGATGGTGTGATGCAAATGGGTATGGGCTGGTGGGACAGTGGGGCAGGACATGGGAAAGCAAGAATCTAGATGCACTGGACAGGCTGCATCTAAGTAAGGAGGGCACACAGGTCCTGAAAGACAAACTGGAGAGATACTTGACAGAGAAGCTGAATTTAAACTTAAGAAGGGGACAACAGAGGGAAAGACACTCAGCAGCAAGTGAGGGGGGCCTCCCGGCCTCCCCCCAGTAGGTAATCACAAGAAAGGGAAGGGGTATGGAGAGGAATAGTAGGGTCAGGGGAAGAGGAGAGACACAAAAAGATGTTGAGGAGCAAAGAGTGAAAGGGGTCAGGCTGGAAGATGGTGTCTCATCATATGCAAGGAGTCTGGCTAACAAGGCAGCAGATATGCAGGCGCTGATGGTTGAAGGTGAGATGGACATACCTGCCATCACAGAGACATAGGCAACCCAGTACCATGACTGGGATCTTGAGATCCATGGGTACCAATTGCACAGGAAGGACAAAGGAAAGGGGAGGGGAGGTGGAATGGTGTTGTACATATGAGTAGGGATAATGTGCACCATGGAGGAAGGGGAGGAGGGCAGGGCAGAAGCCCTATGGGTAACAGTCACCCTGATTTTGGAACTGGGGAGAAATTGGCCACGCTCCAGTTTCCCCCCTTTCTGCACCCTTGATGACTCCTCCCTTGCCAAGGTCTCCACTTTCAAATACTTGGGCGTTTGGCTAGACAGCAAACCTTGATTTCTTCTCACACATTGAGTCCATCTGCACAAAACTTTGACCTAAACTGCCTATTCTGTATCATCACAAGGACAGCCTTCTTCTCCCTTCCCAGTGAGAGCTAGTTTCCAAAACAATTCTCCCCATCTTAGACTATGCCAACATAGTTTATGGCTCTGCTCCAGCCACAACCCTCTCTAGGCTTGACACATTACTAAACTCATTTTATCACCTTGCCACTGCTGCCCTACCCCTCACCCATGACTGCCTTCTCTACTCCACCATCTCCCTCTTACCATTACCTCAAAGGAAAATAGTCTTTGGTTTCTTTTTGCAGCATCATATGTGACTATGTAACATTTTAATGTAAACCATATCTAATCATACTACCCGCCTCAGGGCCACTATAATGTCAAGCATATCTTAATTACATGACTTGTATTGTTTGCTCTAATTTTGAATTATAAGCTCTTTATATTATTAGTAGTAGTGTACTAATTATATGCTGCCTTAACTCCTTCATAAAATCTCACATTGCATTGTATTGTAAGAGGTTTGTCTGTACATCTTATGAAAAACTTAATAAAAAGTTTAACTACAAAAAAAAGAGAATGGTCCACAGTGTCTCATTCATAGCAAAATACTGATTCGTGAGCCTGCCACAGTACCTTTCCACTCTCCTCTCACCAGTCAGCCCTTCAGCCTACTCCCTTCAAAGTAGGGATACTCCCAATTTCTCCCTGCCACGTCCTTAATCAGTTGCAGGCCATCATCCTTCTCCTATCATATTCCCTTCCTCTGGAATCAGCTCTCCTCTGACCTTCGCCTTTCCCCTTCTCTCTTTTCCTTCAAAGCTCAACTCAGGCTACTCCCCCCTACCCAGTGCTCTCATCTCCCCTTCCCCTCCTATAGTCTCTCCTGTTTCACATCAGCAAATCCCTAGCTCACTATCCCTGCTACTAATCCCCTGCAGCCTGCACCAGGCAATCCTGCAAATATCTTGATTGATGAAATTTACCTAATTTGTGCTGATTTTATGTTGTGAACCACCGTGTTTCAGATCCCACTGTTAGCTGACCTAAAAACTGTATTTAATCCTGTAACTGTTTCGTTTTGTTTCAAATTATGCTGAAATGTATGTGTTTCACTCTGTGTCCCATTCCCTGGGTTGCACCTGGAAATGAGCCTTGGCTCAGTGCGCCTTTCCCAGTTACCAAATTTTTAAATAAATGAAGAAATAATGCCCAGAAGACAACTCGGAGAAGGATTTGATTGGGACGGTGTACAGACCACCTTCACAGGGCATAGAGTTGGACTGGGAATTAGGGGACCAGATCAGGAAGGTAGGAGGGAGAAGGAACATTATAATCATATGAAACTTCAATCTACATGGAGTAGACTGGAGCACCCTGGCTACCTCTTGTTGCAGAGAACAGGTCCTCCTGCATGCTAGCCAGGAGTGTTTCCTGACACAGGGAGTCATGCAGCCAACAAGGGAAGAGGCCATACTAGCTCTAGTGTTGTTGGAAAGGGAACATGTCCAGGAGGCAGAAGTGAGGGATTCTCTTGTGAGCAGTGACCACAGCATGGTGTGGTTTTACAACAAAATGGGGAAAGAAGCAGCCAAGACCAAAGTGAGAGTGGTGGACTTCAAGAAGGCAGACTTCGGCAATAGGTGACATTCTACTTGGGCACCTTGCAAAGCTCTGCCTGGAGATGGATTTGGATAAGAAATGGTCCATCATTAAGATGGGCTTAATTGAGGCAACAGACACTTGCATGAAGGCTCACAACAAGAACTCCAGGGCCAAAAGACCTAGCTGGTATAGCAGGAAGGTGACAGAGAGAGTGAGGAAGAATTGGGCAGCCTTCCAGAAATACTAGGGTACCTAAGGGAAGAGGACAGAGAGATATAGGCAGAGAGAACGCGAGAGGGAGGGAGAGAGGTCCGAGCAACCGAGGCTGTGAAAGAACTAAGACTTGCACAAGGGATTAAGGAATGGGAAAAGGACTTCTTCTGGTACATAAAGGAGAGAAGAAGCAGAAGATATGGGTTGTTAGGCTAAAGAGGGAAGGAGCGTGGCCAGAAAATGGTGAAGATCAGGCGGAGGTGCTAAATGAATATCTTTGCTCTGTCTTCACTAGGGAAGAGGATGGGCCAGTGTCACTGGGGATGATTGGGGGTAGCCTGAGGGGTGGGGAGGAATATGATTGGGAGATTGGGGATGACAGGGTCTTAAGAGGTGTAAGGTAACTGCGTGTAGATGAGGCACCTGGCCCAGATGGAGTGCAGCTGAGGATCCTGAGGGAGCTGGTGGAGTTACTAGCAGCCCCCCAATGGACCTGTTTAACACCTCCATGGAGAAGAGGTGTGTGCCGAATGACTGGTGGACAGAACATGTGGTACCTCTCCACAAGAGTGGTCCCAGGAATGAGCTGGGTGACTACAGGCCAGTCAGGCTAACCTCCATGTAAGACAAGTTAATGGAGACCATTCTAAATGAAAGGCTGGCATCCTTCCTTGAGGTAAATGGTCTCCAGAGTGACAGGCAGCATGGGTTTGTCAGGGGGGATCCTGCCAATAAACATGATAGACTTTTTTGACTGGGTTACAAGGTCATTAGACATGGGGCAGCCGGTGGAGGTCCTGTACGTGGACTTCAGCAAGGTGTTCAATTCAGTGCCACATGCCAGGCTGATCAGCAAGCTGAGGAACCTGGGAATGGGGAAAATCTGCTGGAGTGTGTCAAGAGCTGGCTGTGGGACAGGAACCAGAGAGTGGTGGTAGGAGGGGAACTGCCCAAACCTAGACCTGTAACCAGCGGGGTCCCACAAGGCTCAGAACTCAGACCTGTGTTGTTCAATATCTTTATTGGTGACATAGCAGAGAGCATCAAAAGTAAAATCTGCCTATTTGCAAACAATACTAAGCTCTGAGGGAGGGTGAACAGAGAAAGTGGAGACAAGAATAAAGAGAAGATATGGCTAGATTAGAGAAATGGTTGGGCACCTGGCAGTTGAGATTCAATGCTAAGAAATGCAAGGTCATGCACCTGGGAGCTAGGAACCCAGGGCCAGCTACTGTCTGGGCAGAGTACAGGTGACCATCTCAAAGAAGGGAAAAGGATCGTGGAGTGTTGGTCAGGAGTGACATGAAACACTCTGTGCAGTGCCATAAGGCAGCAGCCAAAGCAAATAAAATGCTGGGCTGCATCACCAGAGGAATCACCTCCAGAAGGGAGGAAGTTATTCTGCCACTGTACAGGTCACTGGTGAGACCACACCTGGAATACTGTGTTCAGTTCTAGTGTCTTTATCTGAAGATGGATATCAAAGTACTGGAAGGGTTCCTGCGGAGGGCAAACAAAATGATCCAGAGCATGGGGAGCTCAACATGTACTCCCTGGAAGACAGAAGAGAAATGGGGGACTTCATAGAAACCTTCATTTACCTGAAGGCCATAAACATGGTTGGATTGGAGGACATTGTCAATCTTAAAAGGGAAGGTACAACAAGGGTGCATAGCCTGAAACTAGCAGGAGGATGATTTAAGAAGGAAATGAGGAAGCACTTTTTCACTGAAAGGGTGGTGACAGGGTGGAATAAGTTGCCGGAGAAGGTAGCTGTGGCAAATATGGGGCCAGTTTCAAGGGGTAGGGACAGGATGAAAAAGAAAATTAGAATGAGAAGAATCATTACTAAGAAGTGGAAGGGTGAGAGTAATGGGGTAGGGGTGGGATGCCTCCAAGAGGAGTTGGGGGGCTCTAGGGAATTAGACTGAGTTGCACACTTGAGCAGACCTGATAGATAACATGACCTGTTTCTGCTGGCAATTTCGTATGTTCGTATGATGGTACCTGTACACACATCGTATCCTTTGCTATGTGTTAATATGTTCCCTGGTGCATGTTTCTTACTGCATAAGAGTGTTATCTCATGCTGTTTGGGCAAAAGGGCTGCAAAGCGATGCTGAGAGAGTCTGTCCGTTCAAACAGTATCAGATAATGTCATTATGCAGTAAGAAACATACACAAGTATACATATTAATACATTATGACATAAAGATTTTCCGTCAAGATAACATTGTAAGTGTAACTGCATAAAAGGATTTTGATTTGTTTTGTGCCCCCCCCCATAATGAGCAGTGTTACAGTGTGGACATCACTCTGAATGCCATTTTGGCAGTGGCTGATGAAAGTAAAATACCCGCTAAGTTCATTTAATAAAAAAAAAATAGGGGGCATTCTTTTTTATTTTCTTAAGACTCTCTGAAACAGACTGACATTTGCTAGAGGCAGGTGAGTGCAGAGCAGAACAGGGGAGAAAGTGACAGCCAGATACAGTATAATGGGAGAGTTGAGGGTGGTGTGCGAGGCAGCATTGGTACACATAGTAAGAGGTAGAATGGTTCTCCGCTCTGATTGTACAAAAATCGGAGACTGCTTTATAATCACTGTTTAAATCTGGAAGTTGAGGGATTCCTAGATGAAGAAGGGTCCACTGGCCATGCTTTTGCAGGTGTGATCAAAAAAGCTTGTGGTCATTTTAACCATTCTGTTAAGGCACAGAAGTTACAACATTCAATAGGAGAAAACCTCCCCTTAATGACCTGAAATAAGATATGGCAGCAAGATGGAATTCCATCTAACAATGTTTCATGATGCATCAGCTGTTAATACAACAGAGGGTCATCCATCAGTACGAAGCTGAGTGTGGCATAGGCATGGAAAGGGAAGCATTAGTTCTTTAGTCCTAATCAGGGACACTAATGGAGACCCTTTGCACTGTGCTGAAGCCCTTTGAGGAGTCTACATGGGTTGTAGCTGCATATGTAGCTGATCTAAGCCAGGTACTCACCCTCATTGTTGTAATTAGTCTGTGACTTGTTCGCATGAAGTTTCACTATCAGGAGAAAGAAGATCACACTTTTGTGAATATGCTGGAAAGAACAAGATAATGTTTCTAATATTGCTCATGCTCACATATTTCCAAAATGCTTAGAGCTGATCATTACATCCTAGCCACTCTCAATTGTCCATCTGCTGGTACATATTCAAAAGAACTTTCATCACTGCAAGTAATATAGGCACCAACAAGAAAGCATGCCTTTCCACAAAAAAGTAGAGGTGCTCACTTATAAAAACAAACAAAACAAAACCAAAAAAAAATCTTGCCAATTTTTAACAAGATCTACTACACTCTGAGATTTATGGATGAAACAGCTCCAACAGTATCAGCTCTAAAATGGGAAGAGGATGAGGTGACCGGTGAGGGCTTCCGTGTCCATTAGTTACTAGTACTGCAGATCCATCTTCATGCTGCTTGCCTGTGTTCTTTTCTCTTTTCCCAGGCAGATATACCTTTGGAATCAATAACAATTTTATAAGACTGGCCTGCAGTTGTTCTCACCCTTCTGCTGCTCACTGCATTGCTTCGTAAAATTATCCATCCACTCCTTGGTGTCTCACCCACGTTTGTGTAATCATCTCAGACATACTTGATTTTTTATTGTGTCTGGTTTGCCCTTTGCAGTCTGCACAACTGCCACCAGATCAGCCTCCTGGAGATCAGAACACTTTTTCTGGACAGAAGGACTAACGCATCTTGGATGGTCCGTTACACCACTGGGCTAGATTATTCCATTTTTGTACTCTGATACATTTTTACAAGAATCATTGCTCTACAGTCACCAGTCACATATGGGTTTGCTTGTTGAACCATTATCACTGTTAGCCTTATAAATAAAATCATTTATTGTAACTTTCTGGGCATACTGTCATTGGCCAAGTGCTTTGTGTAAAACACTTTTTTCCCTGGGCATAATTGGGAGCTTCATCCACATTTGGCAGTATACACCTTCACACACTGTAGGCTGTTGCACTGCTGATCCAAATGTTACAATTGATTTAGACCTTATTCAAACAATTAGTTTTAGGCAATGTTGGCCAAGTACCCTGTGTACAACAGCTATCCTCACTTCTTGACATAATAAGAATCCTCTAGCAAGTTTGGTAGTTTCCAAATGGACAAGCAGTTTGGAATCAGCACCCTTCTCTGTGGGTTGCTACACCATTCTGCTGGTTTCAGTGGTTCATGGGCCTGGCAGAAAGGTAGTACCTTCCCAGTACATTCTTAGCTTTAAAAAAATGGGATTCTAACAGCTGAACTAATGCAAACAATGTTGAAAATAGAACTTTTGTGAACTTTATGTGTTCACAAGACAGAATCTGGAAGGTATTCGCAAACCTACCAAGAATGGTTACTGCATAGTGTGGATGCACCAAACTGGTTTTATTAAACTGGTTTGAGAAATGTTTTTTAAAATCAGTTCTAATGTAGACAAAATATGTGTGTGTGTGTGTGTGTGTGTGTGTGTGTGTGTGTGTGTGTGTGGGGTCAGTAAGAATAGGATTGTTAATTATACACTGGGTAAGTGGCTCTAATAATAGTCAAAGTATATTTTGGTCACTGGGTTCATACCTCTGAGCACTTAAAACTTAAGTGTAGTGACTTTGTAGTTTGTCTAACTAAGGATTTAAAAAAACAAGATATTCTGAATACTAAGTTGTGCAAGTCTACATCTGAGAACTGGACTGTTGCAGACCTGCTGATCAACATTCTGCAAACATTTTTCAAACATATTTGATAGTTACAAGCTGCTTGCATCTTTTCATCCAGTATGTCCTCCCTGAAGGCACATAAGTTGTCTTATAACACTGTCAGTCAAAGAAAATCTCTGTACTGCATAATGAGTCAATTGTGCTGTTGATGAAAGATGAGGAATTGATGACTCAGGGGGCTGAAACCCTTGTATTACCTTTGAACACTGATTGTGCAAAAGCCGCTCACTGCAGACTGAGAAGAAACAGGATATGTGCTGTTTAGCATATCCTTCTTGCATTCCAATAACTAATGTAACCTGTGCTTTAAATTTGAATAACTGGCCCCCTCTTTCTCCTTCTTGCCAGTTTCCCCACCTAAAGCACTCATGGCCCTCCTCACCTTAAACCCTTGTGAGGGTAGAATTTCAGAGGGACTTAATGCTAAATTCCTCTATCGCTCTACCCACACTATCACCTCCCTAATAGCCTTGTATCTAATCCTCTCATTCTCTCATGCATCAGTACCATTAGCCTGGAAGCTCACCACAGTTGTCCTTCTCCCTAAAGGTGGCACCCCCTCTAGCCCAGGTAATTGCTGTCTAATCTTTGTACTTTCCAGCCTCACCAAACTTCAGGAGCACATTGTTCTGGCCCAGCTCTCTCCTTTCCTTAAATCATCCTTTTTTATACCCCTTACCTGCCTGGATTCAGGAAAGCCTAGTCAACCTCCAACTCCTTCCTACAGCCTACTGACTCCATACTATCACATACTGTATAGACCAGGGCCATATCCCATTCGTGATTTTTGTCAATCTGGCCATGGCTTTCAACATTGTATTCCACTCTCTCCTCCTAAAGAAATTTGCATGTGCCAGACTCTCAGCCCAATCTAATGCCTGGTTCCACTTCTACTTAGAGGGTAGGGTGCAATCAGTCAAGATTTGTGACTGCATATCCCACCCCTCCCCATCAGCACTTGTATTCCCCAGGGTTCTGTGCTTGGATCACTTCTCTTTTTGTTATTCCTAAATCAATCCATCATAAATTAATCAAACTTTATTTCTTTAAAAGGAGCATTTCGTAGACCAAGGTGCCTGTACAAAACTTATCAATCTATAATAAAACATTAAAACCATAAATATAAACTAATTAATATAAATCATAACTTTGGCAACACTATATTTGATCTTCATTCATAAATGCCAGGCTGAACAGGTGCATTTTAAGCTCCTTTTTAAAAATTTGGATGGTTAGGCAGTTCCTTATCCGATGAGGTAGAGAATTTCACAGGGTCGGGGCCACATAAGCAAATGAATGGGCCCCAGATGTTTGTAATCACACCCTAGGAATCTCTAGCAATCCCTCGTCAGTGAATCAAAATAGTCAGGAGGGGCTGTAGGGAGAAAGGAGAGTCTTCAGGTAGCGGGGTCCCTGGTCATGTAGGGCTTTATAGGTCAGCAAATCAACCTTGAAGGTGATACACCATCTCACTGGCAGCCAATGCAATCCACATATCACAGGCGTTACATGACTAGTCCTAGACGTACCAGTCAATAGCCTGGCAGCCATATTCTACTCTAGCTGCAAGTGACACGCATCAACCCCTGGGAGCCCTAGGTACAGGGCATTGCAGTAGTCAATGCAAGTGGTCACGAAGGAGTGGACCATCATAGGAATATCATTGGAAGGAACCACAAAGGCAATATTTCTCATATGGTAAAAACAGATCTTGACAATGGCTGACAACTGTGATTTCAAGGTCAGACCATCATCACAAATAACACCCAGGTTCTGCACTTGGTCTGAGGAGGTTAGCTGGACACCCCGAGTCAAAGACCAGAGGGTTGTCCCACCAACAAACCCACCCTCCGATGATCAGGGTCCACCACAAACACCTCAGTCTTATCAGGGTTCAACTTCAGCCAACTAGAACTCATCCAGTCTTGGATCTCAGATAGGCAGTTGTTAAACACTGCAAGGACATTTACCTGCTCGAGCACAAAGGACATGTACAGCTGAGTATCATCCACGTAGCAGTGAAAACTCAGCCTGTACCACCTAATAATGTCCCCTAATGGCAGCATATACACCTCGAACATCATGAGTGCCAAAATGGAGCCCTGTGGCACACCGCCGGATAGGGGGAAATGACGTTCCAGTTGTCTGCACCTCCACTTCCATCCACATATATGCAGATGACACAGTCCTATACACATCCATCCCTTCCCCCTCTGAAGTGGTGACCAGTCACCAACAAGACTTTGTAAAAGTTCAGCTCTGATTCAACTCAAACCAGTTGTTCCTTTCCATCTTTTGAAGACAAACGTCTCACCCACTGCACTAGCTTTAAAGCCAAATTCTGGCGTGGGTCCCTTCCCTTTCACCTCATGTCCATTTTAAACAACCCCTCCCCCACCTTCATTCTCCCTTTAAAATACCAGCCTCAGAACCCTTGCCCTCCCTCCCAGGTCCACTGCTGCTGGCCAGTCCTCCTTTCTCGTGTCGTGGCCCCAAGCTGAGGAATGCTCTACCATCTTCCAGCCACTCTGCCTATACCCCAATACCTTTCCTACCTATTAGGTGACTTCATCTCCCCAGTCTGCAACTGCCCATAATACTGTCCTCCTAGTTCCCCCACCCCTCCTTGAGCCCTGCTGCTGCACTTGGCTACTGCTTGACCATTACTTCCTCAAGTTGCATCCTGTTATTTATGCTTGTTAGGCTACTTGCCCTTACTGCTCATAGTTAATCTTATAGCTACTCAACCTGTGTTACATGCCACAACTTGCATTGGTACTTTGTACTTATTCCAATTAGGTTAACTGCAGCTCTTTGATGACAGTACCACCTATATCTACCCGAATTGTACTCACTGTACATATAAGCAGCCTGTTTGCATTAACTGTACTGCACCTATATGCATTCCTGTTTCTTGTTCCAATCATGTATTACTGTACTTGATTACTGCATCACCTGTGTGATCCAGAATTGCTCTTGTAGCCCCACCCAATTTCAGGGGGCTTACCTTGAATGTCTCCCTGGGCTCCTCTAATGCCCACTGCCTGGCAGATGTCTGGCAAGGGAACTTAAATCCAAGTGCAGTAGAGATCTGCTGTTGCTCTGTATGTGTGTGTGTGTGTGTGTGTGTGTGTGCGATGCCATGCCACAGTGCTATCTGTCTCTTTAAGAAACTCAGCATGTGTACAGTGCAACACAGCATGAGCTGGGTCTGAGTGCTTCGGAGCTCGTGATCAGCCAGGTATCACCCTGTTTAGCTCCATTCGGCTGTCAATTACAGAGCAGTTGGAGCCCTTCTAACACTATAAATATTTATTTCCAAATCATTACTGTTGCTTTAATAAATTAATTGTTTATGATGCCAGTACTAGACTTTCTGATGGGAACCACCATCTTTGGCCCTGGACTCCTGTTCTTTGGACCAGTTGGAACCAGGGGGTCCTCAAGGGGTCCTGATTACAGTGACTTGTGGGAAAAGGTGTGAACTTTCTTGTTGGTACCTAAATTAACCAATGAGGATCCTCAGACTGTGATTGAGAGCAGGTAGCCAACTGGAATACAGACATCCCTGTCCTTGGGTCAGAACTGTTTTCAAGCAGAGTTGGTCTGATCAAGCCACCAAGAAGAAAACAGCCTGCAGTTGTGCTGAGAGAAACTGCTAGAAAAGAGGCCTGCACTTGCCTCCTGTGAACCAAGCTCAGTCCAGAAATGGGATTGAGCAAATCTAGGACTGCAACTAAGCAGCATGAGGAGGTTTCTGTAGCCAAGGGCTAGAATCATAGAAACCGTTTGTTTACCAAAAGGAGAAGAATGTTTGCTGTTCCTTTAGCCACTGAGATTCTGGCCTACCATGTGTGTGGAGACATCAATCGTGGGACTCCTGGGCAAATCAGGAGCTACTTCAGTGCAATAAGAACTTTTCTGATGTTAAACCCAGCTGGAGGATTCACAAGCATGCCAACCAGCCTTTCAAAAAACATTTTATTCAGCAGAGTCTATGTCAACAATGGCCCAGCCACACTGTTCTTGTACCTGCACCAGTATCCTAGTGAGAGACCAGTTTTGGGCTATCAGCCCCTATGCAGCAATCAAACGCAGGCTGTGGCCACCTACAGGAAAAGGCCATGAAGTAGAGGTGAGTCATGCTGGTCCCGGTTCCCATCAACAACTCAAGCAAGCAGTGGGTCTTCCATGTCGCCAGAACCTTCTCCCATTCATCTGTGTACAGTGAGTAAAACCAGGGTAGTTCCCTGCAACAAATCATCAAATGTTTAAATGGTACCATCTGATTCAGTTTTGCCAGTTAATGTGTTTCAATGTGACTGGGCCATCTGACCACGAATACAAATGGTTTATGGTTTACAAGTGTGTTGTTCATATTTAATTGCCCTTCTTTCCATCAAAGCCCCCAACATCAGTTGCAATGCTGGCCAACACGTGGCACTGCCTCAGACATGCCTGTTTTCCACTCTGGGCACCCAGTGGTTGCAGAGACTAATAAGTCAGGGACTAAAACAATTAACAAGCAAATAAGTCTGTCTCAAGTACAGTAAAGTAATTGTTTGCCTAGATTCTTGCCCCTCCCTTGTTAACGCCCCCTGAAAAAACTAGTTTGATGTTTTACTGTTCACCTGGCTTGTGAGCATATCATTACCTGGTCTAAAGTTACTGAAACATTAGCAAAGCATTCTGAAAGTACATTTTTGTTAATTTTTTTATTTTAACTTTGTTGACTGGGAAAGGCACACTAAGCCGAGGCTTGTTTCCAGGTGTGACCTGGATACAGAGGAGTACATGGAAGAATACAGATGAGTACACGTTTGTGTTAATGAAACTGTCTTTTCCGGGGGTTGTGGGGTGAATGCTAGGAGTCCGAACCCTGCTGTAAGTGAATTGTACATGAGCACATCATTAATGCTGGTATTAGTCTGTATTCTGAGTGTCAAGGTTTGCAGTTATAAAGCTCAGTCTAAAAGGTCACTAGGCAGGATTGTGGGTGGTTATAGCTTCCCAGATGGCTGTACCAATTCTGTTAGTAACCCACTTAAGTGTTACTCTGGGTGGAGGCACCATAATTGTAGTCCTACTGTTGGTAGGTGCACCATGGTACCCATCATTTCCAAACCCAGTTCCCTTATCCTGTAGCTCCCTGATGAAGCCTTGATTTAGAGGTGAAGCGCTGGGGTAGGAGCTCGTACTGCCTAGGCCTGTTAAATGCTGTACAAGTTTGTAAAACAAACGTATGTTAATTTTGGAAAACACATAGCCTCGTACTTTTATCTGTAGTAGTGCGTGCGTGTACATTATGAATATTTTGTGTGGAGGGCTGCTACCTGGTATGTGCACCAGCAGCTCCCAGTTCAGGAACTCATCACTTTAACCAGTAACTGAGCCAGGGAAGCAGGCAGGGGTAGTAGCCCTTGGTATAGTGGCACCAGAGTTACAACTTGGAGGAACTGCAGGGATTAGTGCCCTCTAGTGGCCGAAATACAACATTCCGATTTCTCTTTACATGAGTACTAATATCAAAATGTAGGACGGGGCTGGACTTATGCTTGAAATCTCTGCCCATAAAATGGCTGTGCATCACCTAATAGGTTGGTGTGAAGCTGAGGAGGTCAATCCTCACAAGGCTATATTGCTGTTAGACATCTCTTTGGGTACCAATAAGACTGTTGTAGAGGAAGTGGTAAATAAAGTCAAATGTTTTGGTAAAGCCACTGTACAAGGATGAAAGTCTGATTTGTTTAGTCAGAGTCTAGTAGCTTTGATGGCTTGCATTGTCGTGGTGAACCCTGAGCAGGTACCCTCTGTTATTATCCCTGATGAGACCCAGGTGGGTGGAGAGTGATCACTATGCATGGTGGGGCATCCATGCCTAGGGGGTCTCCCAAGGTAGAAGAGTGTAAGGATAAGTTGGGGAAACTATTAGCAGCTGAGGGACAAACCTCGGGAGATTTAAAAATGGCCTTAGAGACCCTGGTGGGTGCTCCACCTACAAACCCCTCCCCTGCTCTTTCGCCAGCTCCCTCACTGGCACCTTAACCCATATCCTCACCAGTGCTTATACCCTTTGTCAACCTGGACTTTTATCAAAGGATGAGAATGTTTAATGCCACTGTTCCCACACCAAATGAGAAGGATGATCTAGAAACTTGGTTGGACTATTCATCCCCTCCCCCGGTCCAAGAGTGCCAATGTGTGGAACCAGAGAAAAGGAAACGACTTATGGAAAGTTTGTGGGACCCTGCACTTGAAGCATTTAGATTTTTAAGGTCCACAAACCCTGATATTTCAGCTAATGAGAATGTATCCACATTAGAAGGTGTTTTTGGCAGTACTGAATCATAAGAAGATTTAATGTGGAAATTCAAGTCCATCAAAAAGTGAAAAAATGAACGTTTGTCTGCACATGTGACTCGGCTAGAAAGGGCCCTTCAGAGAGCCAGTGACTTAAACAGAGTGAGGTTAGAACACATCCTGTAGTCTGCCAGGTTCTCCAGTGTGCTGATGCTTAAACTAAAGTTTCAGATGATCCTCCTGCATACTGCTGGCTAATACAAGAAATCAGAGAAGCAGAGAACGAAGAAGAGTTTTGGGACCATTATGCAGGTGCTGCTCGAGTGGCCCCAGCTCCCGAAAAGCTCGTTGATAAGGAACCTGCTTTTGATGCTCAGCAGATTAAGGACCTACTAAAAGAGTTACGAGAAATAAAGGCCAGTGCCCAGAGTGCTGTGGAATTGGTTATGGGTCAGACTGCTTGTCTTTCTGCTACGGAGGTCACCAGTGAGACACTGTCTTTCATCACCAGTGCGAGCATTCAAGTCCCTGGTGGGGAACCAAATGATGACATGCTGAAGGAAATGAGGGAGCTGAGGGCCTTAGTGAGTGATCTTGCTTGAACGACTCACCAGCCTTCATCCTGGAGAAGACCCAGTGAAACTGAATCTGGGCCCAGGCCTAAAGATGACTACAAACCTGGTCCTTCCCCTAGCTGCAATCAGGTTGAAGAACCTTGAGTGCATAACCCCAGACTAAATGTCTTCTGCTGCCATTGTGGAGAAGATGGGCACATTAAAAGAGTATGTAATTCTCCTGAAGATTTGTGAAGAGTAACAGCCAAGCTACTTAAACAACTAAGACAAAGCGGTCTAAAGCCTCAGTCCAAGCCTCCGTACAAGCCTTATGTCAGATGGTCTGGTGCTACTCATCCTAAAAACAACGCTCCTTCTGACTGGTCAGAGATGGTGGATCCTTCCATGTAGACTACTGTACATATCAAGTGCATCCTGGCCCGAGCCCTTTTAGACAGTGGATCTCAGATCATGATAATATTTAAAGACTGGTATGATCATCATCTATCTGACCATACTTTACAACCCCTTGATGGACTGTATGTGTGGGGGTTGGGTTAATATGACAACAGTGAGGGAAATACGGTGACTGCACTAAAGGCAAAGGCATTTTGGTGAATGTAAGAATGATGAAGGTAAATTTCGGCACAGACATTAACGGCAACAATTGCTCTTCTGCTTTTCTGCTGGGGGCTTTGCCCCCTGCATGCACTATTGAAGGGGTCTTTGCCCCCCACACTCCCCCTTACAAATATAATCAACTCTGAGGTTGTTGCACCTTGGGAAGGGAAGAAAGCAATTGTCCCGTTAATGTCTGCACCAAGATTTACCATCACCATTCTTATATTTACCGAAATCCTGTCACCATTAGTGCAGTCGCTGTATTTCCCTCACCATTGTTATGTGCTACCATGGGTGGTAAAGTGACAAGTAGTATCCTTATCTTGGTTTTCTTCGAGTGTTGCTTTACTTCCCTTCATCAGTGGCAGGAGTCGGCGATCCAGTGGAGACCTTCGCTCTTATATGCCCCCCATTCTTGCCTCTATGATTGAATTCCAGTACTGATTGGCACCAATACACATATGTCCAGCTGCTTTGTGCAAATGTGTCATGAGAGACACGTGCAAAAGATAGGAAGACGTCTACACATCCATGCCATGGTACAGAAAGTGTACGAGATGCAGATGTGTCCGGATGAAGGTGACCAGGGCGAACCCATGGGATTTGTATGGAAGAAGGATTCTTCACCTCTTGATCTTTCCCTAATGCTCAGTGTAGTGTCAGTGGAGAGGCCCACCTGTGCAAAGATGTGACTAATAAGATACTAATGCTGGATTTTCCAGAAGAAGGAAAACTGCCTGAAGGACTTGTGGTTAAACCCAGAGTGCTGCCTGTTCATGCTCATGCATATTCTCAGAGAGTGGTAGTCCAAATTCAGAATGTTATGGACCAGGACATCAGAGTTAACCGAGATTGCACCCTGGACAAGGTCTACTGTGCTGATACTGCCATGTTGCCTTCCAGGTGCTAAAATGGAGCAGAGTGTGAAGTATCACCGGACAAGTTTGATTTTGGAGAGTCCCCTGTCTCTGGTAGCTGAAGGGATAGAATCAGTCAAAACCTGACTTTGTGAACCAAATGGTTATCTCTTAAAGAATGGGACGTTGGTTGTGTTACTGGTGCTGAACATCATATTCACCTGCACTATGAAAGACCTTTCTGGGAAAGATCTCAACACCTAGCTCCTGCTGACATTGACAATGCCAGGCGCCATCCACAGGAAATATTTGTGGCTAGTATCATACAGACAGTGGTCCAGAAAAAGAATGGTTCCCTGCTGTATGTGTGTAGATTACAGAACTTTAAATCAAAGAACTGTGCCAGACCAATATACTATGCCACGCATTTAAGATGCATTAGACTGCCTAAATGTGAGTGTACAGTAAGCGGATTTCCGTCCTTGATCTCCACAGCAGTCCTATCAAATCCTGATGGCACCAGGGGACTGGAAAAAGACTGCATTCATTTGTCCTTTGGGCTTCTATGAGTTCCTCCGCATGCCCCAAGGCATATCAGTTGTGCCAGCCACTTTTCAAAGACTAATGGAATGTGCTGTGGGAGATATGAACCTTCTCGAGTGTTTAGTCTATCTCGACAATGTCATTGCTTTTGGCAAAACCCTTGAAGAACATGAGGATCACCTGTTCAAGGTGTTGGACAGACTTGAAGAGTTCGGGTTAAAAATATCAATCGATAAATGTCAGTTTTTTTCAGAGCTCCATGAACTATGTAGGTCACATTGTGTCATCAGAAGGCATCAAAACTGATCCTAGCAAGGTAGAAGCATTAACTGGCTGTCCAAAGCCAAAAGAGCTGCAACAGGTTCTGGGTTTTTGTGGTTACTATCACTGTTTTGTCAAAGACTACACTAAATTAGTGCATACACTGCTGAATTTAATGCAAGGGTGCCCTCCCACACAGAAAAACTACAAGAAAGGCACAGAGAAAGAGGTTGAAAAATACTACCTCAGACCTAATGTACCCATTGGCTCAAGATAGACATCCAACTGTGACGCAGCTTTTCACAAAATTATTTATCAGCTCATTCATGCTCCTGTTCTTGCATATGCAGACCCATCCAAACCTTATGTGCTACATACTGATACTAGCCTAAGTGGTCTTGGGGTTGTGCTCTACCAAGAGTATACAGAAGGACTGCACCCAGTGGCATATGCCAGCAGAAGTCTGACTAATTCAGAGCGGAACTACCCCATGCATAAATTAGAATTTCTCACTCTCAAGTGGGCCATCGTGGAACAATTCCACCAATACTGTTATGTCACTAAGAGATTGGTTAAAACAAACAATAATCCTTTAGCCTACATCCAAACATCCGCAAAACTTGATGCTACTGGATGCTCTTGGTTTACTGACATGATTATGTAGTGGAATACCAACCTGGCCTCAACCACGTTGACGCCAATGCTTTATAACAATGTTTATGAAGTCCTGCTTTCAATCAAGAGTGGTACAAATGTTAGAGCATTCTGTAAAAGCATTGTTTCATAAGTTTGACAGTGATGAAACTCAGTTTGCGGAAACTAAACTGCTTGGCTGATTGCCTGAAACCTCCTGACACTTGCTTGCCAGTGGCTTATTGTAATTTTGTCACTTTAGATCTAAGTGCTTTGCCCCAGCTAACTCCAGCTGACCTCCAAAGGGAACACTATTATGACCCAATGATCAGACCAGTCTTAAATGCCTTAATAAAAGCAGAAGACATCTCAAAATTGCAATCCAATGACCACAAAACTGCTGTATTGTTTTGAGAAAATCCTAAACCTAAGCTAAGAAAGAGACTGCTGTACAGAGAGTTGACTGATGATCAAGGGGAAGTTGTAAAACAACAAAAATTGTTGCCCACAAAGTTCAAGTACATTGTGGTACAGGATCTACATGACCAAATGGGACATTGAGGTAGTGAAAGAACTCTGGACTTGGCCTGTACACATTTCTACTGGCCTAAAGTGGGTATAGATGTTGATCAGTATATAAAGACTTGTAGTACTGTCTCCAGTGAAAAGAACAACTACAGTGAGGAGCCCCCTTGGTCAGCATAACAACCAGTGTGCCAATGGAGCTAGTACAGTGGTAGTCATTCATATGTTGCTCAGTACTGAGGTATACTGAGGCAAATTTGCATAGACTGTAATGTGATTCTGCCTCAGTATACCCAGGTATACCTCAGTACTGAGCAACTTTTGTATGACTACCACTGTATGTATAGATTTCTTGAGTTTGGAGCCAGATTCAAAGAACATTGGCAACGTGCTCATAGTGATGGACCATTTTACTTGGTATGTGCAAGCACACCCAACCAAAGACCAGAAGGCAGCCACAGTAGCAAAAGTACTCATGGAGAAGTCCTTTGTTCACTACCGGGCTCCACAAAGGATACATTTGGATCAAGGCCGGGACTTTGAGTGCAGTCTTATTAAAGAGTTATTGTCTATCTGGGGTGTGAGAAAATCTATAACCAATCCCTACCATCTGCAAAGAGATCCACAGCCAGAAAGGTTAAACAGAACCTCACTTGATATGCTTCGCACTTTGCATCCCAAAGATAAACCAAGGTGGGGTCAACAGATAAGCTCCTTAGTGCACGCTTATAATTGCACCAAGAATGATGCAACCGGGCTTTCCACTTATCACCTCATGTTCAGAGGAGAGGCACACCTTCCTGTAGATGTCTGTTTCAGAGTCTCACCTGATGGAGTTCAGTCTGATAATTATCTGCAACATGTCAAGATATTAAAAGCTCAATTAAACCATGTTTATTAATTGGCCAACACTATGGCTGCAAAGAAAATCTAGCTAACAAGGCATGTCATGACAAGCTAGTGAAGGCCTATGAATTAAATGCTGGAGATCGTATTAATGCACAATCTTCATTTCCAGGGGAAACATAATCTAGCCGACCACTTGATTCACACACCATACATTGTAATCAGCAAGCTGAGTGACCTGCCAGTATATAAAGTGCAACCAGAAGGAGATCCTCCAGCTGTGAAGACAATACACAGAAATCACCTTCTGCACATTGGACAAATAGTTTTGGATACAGCACCTTCAGATACTGCTCCAACAGAGCCTGTCACCTGATCTGCTGCTTGAAAGTAGGAATTAAGTTAAGTCTCCTGCTGTTCCCCAGTCAGAGCCTTCGACTTGTACAGCCACAGTCAATAATGATGCTGATTTGGAAGATGATAACAGTGAGCGTGGTGCTGCTTATTACCCTTCTCTCAAATTAAACGAATTGTTCCAAGGAGCCTCTTATACTACCTTTGTTGATGACTCTAACCCTGCTGTATTAATTCCACCTGAACCTCCTGATAGCAATGTACAAAGTGTAACTTGGCAGTGAATCAAAAACTAATGTTGGAATAAGTGTGCTAAGTGAACCATTCTGTGACCAAGAAAATATGACTATCCTTGAAACTGTTAACAGTGTGTTGGATGTCTCAAACTTTGTTGAAATACCACTTTCAGATGAGAATGAGCCTCAAGAACCAGAGAAGCAAGCAATGTGCAAAGTGAAGAACTTGTAATAAATTCTGAAGCTCAAGAGAGTGCAGTGGTACCCCTTTCTTCAGACACTGCTTTATTGGTGTACAATGAGCCGGGAGTCATGAATCCGAATGCTAATGTTGAAGTGTCAGTGCCAATGCCCCCTACACCTAGAAGATCAGGAAGAATGGTAAAACCAGTGGTTCAGCTCACTCACAACATACCAGGAAAGCCTGTGGACTTGCCGATAAATTTAGTTCATAAAGGGGTGTACATTGTAGGCAATTCCCTGCCCAAGATAATGTTTTCAGCATCTTCTAAAATATTGATTAGGCCCTCCACCCAATGTCCTGGGGGTTGCCTTTACTGAATAAAAGGGGTCAGTAAGGAAAGTGTAGGATAGTTGTACCAGTGGGTTGCTGCTAAGTTCTTTTAAAGGTCACAAATTGTCATTTCATATGAGTACACTGTCAGAATTAGTATGTTGGTAACAGATTTAAAGTGTCAGGATAAAATGCAACTGTTTTGAACTATGCAATTGCTTAAAGAAAATACCATTCAAAGGTATAGCATGCTATTTTGTACATACTTATTTTATATCTGTGCAGATGTTTGTATATAACAGTGTATGGTCTAGACCTGTATATAACAGAAGGCGTTAATAGTAATTGTTACTTGTATTATAGACTTGATGTGGACGTGAAGTTTCCTGGGCAGGAGACAGTGTAGCCCCCCAAATGTTGGGGGGGGGGCTTACCTTGAGTATCTTCCTGGGCTCCTCTAATTCCCACTGCCTGGCAGTTGTCCAGCAAGGGAACTTAAATCCAGGTGCAGTAGAGTTCTGCTGCTGCTCTGCGCGTGTGTGCGTGTATGTGTGTGTGTGTGTGTGTGTGTGTGCAATGCCATGCCATGCTGCCATGCTATCTGTCTCTCTAAGAGATTCAGCATGCGTACAATGTACAATAGTATAAGCTGGGTCCGAGTGCTTCAGAGCTCATGACCAGCCAGGCATCACCCTGTTTAGCTCCATTTGGCTGTCAATTACAGAGCAGAGGGAGCCATTTCTAATGGTAGCACATCAAAGCAGCGACTTTACAATGGCGACCTGTAAAGAGGGTGGTGGAACCAAAGTGTCAACACTTTCGGGTGACCTGTGGTTCTCCCCACCCCTAAGGTATGTCACCCCCAGAGTTAGTATAATAAATAAATGTAGGTGTGGGGGTGCAGGGCGCGAAGTCCCCCTTAAGAAAACGACTTTGTTATAATCAGTCGTACTGCAGGATTTCAGCCCTCTTTATGGGTCACCATTGAAAAGTTGCCATTTTGACATGGAACCCCTTCTAACACTGTAAATATTTATTTCCAAATCGCTACTGTTGCTTTAATAAATTAATTGTTTACAATGCCAGTACTGTACTTTCTGATGGGAGCTGCCATCTTTGGTCCTGGACTCCTGCTTTGGACCAATCAAAACTAGAGGGTCCTCAAGGGGTCCTGATTATAGTGACTTGTGGAAAGAGCTGTGAACTTTCTTGTTGGTACCTAAATTAACCAATGAGGATCCTCAGACTGTGACTGACAGCCAGGTTAGCCAACTGGAAAACAGAGATCCCAGTCCTTGGGTCAGAACTGTTTTCAAGCAGAGTCAGTCTGCTCGAGCCACCAAGAAAAAAGCAGCCTGCTGCTGGGCTGAGAGAAACTGCAGGAAAGGAGGCCTGTACTTGCCTCCTGTGGACCCAGCTCCACCTAGTAACAGGATCAAGCAAATCCAGGACTGCAACTAAGCAGCATGAGGAGGTTTCTGTAGCCAAGGGCTAGAATCATGGAAACAAACCGTTTACTGAAAGGAGAAGAAAATTTGCTGTTCCTTCAGCTGCTGAGATTGTGGCCTACCGCGTGTGTGGAGACATCGATCATGGGACTCCTGGGCAAATCAGGAGCCACTCCAGTGTAGTAAGGACTTTTCTGATGTTAAAACCCAGCTGGAGGATTCACCAGCACACCAAGCAGCCTTTCAAAAGACATTTTATTCAGCAGGGCCTATGCTAACAATGGCCCAGCCACACTGTTCCTGTACCAGCACCAGTATTCTGGTGGGAGGCCAACTTTGGGGAATCAGCCCCTGTGCAGCAATCAAATGCAGGTTTCGGCCACCTACAGGGAATGGCAGTACAGCAGAGGTGAGTCATGCCAGCTCCAGTCCCCATCAACAGCTCAAGCAAGCAACAGGTTTTCCATGTCACCAGAACCTTCTTCCATTCATCTGTGTACAGTGAGTAAAACCAGGGTAGCTCTCTGCAACAAATCATCAATTAGTTAAATGGTACCATCTGATTTTGAAAGTACGTTTGTGTTATTGAAACTGTCCTTTACAGGGGTTGTGGGGTGAATGCCAAGAGACTGAACCCTGCAGTAAGTGGACTGCACATGAGCATATCATTAATGTGGGTATTAGTCTGTATTCTGAGTGTCAAGGGTTGCAGTTATAAAGCTAAGTGTAAAAGGTCACTAGGTGGGATTGTGTGTGGTTATAGGTTATAGCTTTTCAGAGGGCTGTACCAATTCTGTTTGTAACCCACTTAAGCAATGCTCTGGGTGGAGGCACCATAATTGTAATTCTGCTGTAGGAAGGCACACCACAGTACCCATCATTTCTGAACTCCAGCCCCTCAACCTTTAGCCAGGGAAGCAGGCAGGGGCAGTAGCCCTTGGTATAGTGGCACCAGGGTTGCACGCTCTTTGTACATTTATGCAACCTGTTTATTGTAAGTGTACTGTACATAATACACACTTCTCAGTATACATTATTTGCACCTTTACTGCACTCTTCTTGCTCCACTACCCCTTTTTCCCAGGACGCATCTGGAAATGAGCAATTTCTGCTTAGTATGCCTTCTCGGTGAAACTTTTAAATAAATAAGTAAATAAATACATAAGTGCATAAAAAAAGAAATGTTCTTGAGGATTGGTTCCTTGACAGCAAACTGGTCCTTAACACTTAAAAGACGAAATGCATGTTGTTCTCCCATCCCACCTCTTCACCTCATTCTCTTCCCCCCTCTCACAATATACTCTGGTAATGGTGAGGCACTTGAGCCTGTCCAGGTATTCAAATATCTGGGGATTACCTTAGATACCTCGTTGTCATTCAACACCCATTTCACCCTTCTAACCAAGACATTAAACCAGAAACTAGATCAGCTATATCGCCTTCGCCCCCTCCTGTCACTTGCCCCTTGCCACAAGATTGCTTCTGCTACACTTCTTCCCATCCTCATCTATGGCACTCCGCTACTCCTCACTACCAATGCCTCCATCATTGCTCACCTCAAACAAGTTTATCATCATCATTTTATTTTTAAGAGATGCCTTTCCTTTGTTCAAGGGGCCAGTACAATTTTGAATTGACACACCAACACAAACAACAATAAAACCATCATAAAAATACTACAAAAAATACTATAAAACACTACTCAAATTAAATAATTCAATACTATTGCTTGACTGATTCTGAATCCCCCTCATCTGGTGTCCTGGAAGGCCTGATGAAATAGAAATGTCATTAAGGTGGACTTAAAACTCTGGATGGTCAGACTATCTCGTATCCGACAGGGTAGAGAATTCCACGTAGCTGGAGCCATAAAAGCAAAAGATCTAGCACCAGATGTTTTCAGTTGTACCCTGGGAATCTCCAGCAATCCCTTGTCAGCAGATTGGAGTGGGTGGAGGGGACAGTAAGGGTGAAGGAGATCTTGCAAGTAATGCAGTCCCTGGTCATTTAGGGCCTTGTATGCCAGCAATGCAACTTTGAAGGTGATCCACCACTGTACCAGCAACCAGTGCAGTTCACGCAGTACAGGTGTTATATGACTGGATCTAAAAGTCCCAGTCAACAACCTGGCCGCCGTGTTCTGCACCAGCTGCAAGTGACGGATATCAACCCCGGTAGCCCTAGGTAGAAGGTGTTACAGTGGTCAAGATGAATGGTGACAAAGACACGGACCAAAGTAGGTAGATCTTTGGATGGAACCAGGTGCTTCACCCTCCCGATATTCCTCAGATGGTAAAAAGAGGATTTGACTACTGCTGACACCTGCGATGTAAGTGTCAGCCCTTCATCAAAAATCACGGTTAGGTTACACACCTCGCTTGATGCAATCAGTGGAATCCGTCTGAGCCTAAGTCTGGAAGGATCACTGACAGACACACCAGCCACCCTCTGATCAGGCTCCACAACTAGCACCTGTTTTGTCAGGATTCAACAGCAACCAGATAGCACTCATCCAGTCCTGTATCTCAGTCAGGCAGTTGTTAAACACCATGACAGTATTCACCTCCTGCTCGGGCACAAAAGACGTATACAGCTGAGTATCATCTACATAACAGTGAAAACTCAAGCCATATCATCTTATGATGTCTCCCAAAGGCAGCATGTACATGGCAAACAACATGGGCAATAACACAGAATGCTGCAGGCACCTCACAGGGCAGGGAGTGAGGGGCCGAGGAATAAATCCCCAACACCACTCTCTGTGACCTGCCCTGGAGGAAGGATTGAAACCAATTGATGACTGCCCCCCAGACCACAGAAAAACTGCAGGTGCTCAAGCAACACCCCACAATCCACAGTGTCAAACATGGATGAGCGATCAAGAAGAACCAAGGTGGTACAGGCCCTTCAATCTCTCGCCATTAGGAGATCATTCAGTACCTGAACAAGGGCCGTCTCAGTGCTATGCCTGTTTCAGAAACCCGACTGGAGAGGGTCATAAACATCATGGATGGATAAATGATCATCCAGTTGCAGAGCGACCACTTTCTCAAAAACTCTACCAACAAAAGGCAAGCTTGAGACTGTCCTGTAGTTTGCTGGACAGTCAGGGTCAAGGGAGAGTTTTTCAGGAGGGGACAGACCACCACCTCCTTCATGGGATCAGTAAAGAACCCTCTCACCAATGAAACCCTGACTATTTCAGCAAGGACCAGGCCAATAACCTCAACACATCCTACAAGAAGACAAGTTGGGCTCGGACACTTCACTCATGCCCTAAGGTCCACCTCCTTCCCCCTTCTTGTCACCCCAACACCCCAGTTAGCTGAGGGCAGGAGAACTTTTGGCTACTCAGTCATATCTCTTTGGAACTCTCTTCTTAACACCCTGTTGTCTTGCTCTTCTCTCTCTCTCTCGCTTCCAAGTCTCTCCCTCTCTCCACCTCTCGGTCACCTCCCCTTGCTCCTGCTTCTGATGACTGCATGTGTCAGTGATATGACTACTCCCCTATGGCCAAGCCTATAACCATTGTCATTTGTGGTAACTCTGTGACCAAACCAGGGGTGTAGATAGCTATGACTTTGGACTGGAGTGTTGCAACCATATGAACTGCTGTACCTCTGCAGTTTATCTGGCAGCATGTTGGCCTTAACAATACAATTGTCTTGTTGTGATCACCTATTTGATATGTAGTTCCTTAAATATTCATTGATGCCACTTGTATTTGTACTTGTTTTGTATTTACCATGTTCAGTATACACTTTGTGTATGTTTTGCTAGTCTCGGGTCATCCCTGAAAAAGGGACTGTACTGTCTTAGTGGGCCAACCTGGTTACCAAAATTCAAATAAATAAATACATTTAAAAATAAATAAATAAAGGGTGATGGATTTACAGTATGGCATATGGGACTGAAAATCTCATGCCCCTGTAGACTGACAGTCAAAAAGGCCCAATGAATTTTGACATGGAACAGGATATTTGACATTCAATATAGCTTTAGAGTTCCACAAACTATTGTAAAAGTGTACTTTAAATTTCAATAGCTATGTAGAAAAGTTAGAAACTAATATCACAGGTGATTGAAACCCCTTGAAGGGTCGATACTCTGCTTAACTATACCCTCCGCTATCTCAACCCCCTGGTTTCTCTATCAGGACCCCCTATATCCCTCACTACAGTGCACAACAGAGTACCGGGGGGGGGGCAGCTAAGACTGGGCCATTGTCGTCACCCACCCAGGTCTCTGTAATGCATGCCAGATCGACCAATGAAACAAGATCAGCAGTTACTGCAGTCTTATTTCTTATTGATCTGACATTGCAGAGCTGAGCTGTCAAAATCCCTTTTTGTGAACCAAATCTCTTTTCGTGAACTGACAAAATCCCTTTTTGTATGGTGAAAAGGGATTTCTGGCAGGGCCATCTTGTCCCTAAATGGTGACAAGGGATTTTGACAGCTCACAAAAAGGGATTCACTTTTTAAATCCATTTTCCTTAACTGTCAAAATCCCTTTTCACAAGCCAAATCCCTTTTTATAAGCTGTCAAAATCATTTTTCACATTGCAAAAAGGGATTACTCTCAGGGCCATCTGGTGTTACAAACCAAATCCCTTTTCACAAGCTGTCAAAATCCCAAAGGGATTTCTTGCAGGGCCATCTTGTCCCTAAATGGTGAAAAGGGATTTTGACAGCTCACAAAAAGGGATTCATTTTTTAAATCCATTTTCCTTAACTGTCAAAATCCCTTTTCACAAGCCGAATCCTTTTTTATAAGCTGTCAAAATCATTTTTCACATTGCAAAAAGGGATTACTCTCAGGGCCATCTGGTGTTACAAACCAAATCCCTTTTCACAAGCTGTCAAAATCCCAAAGGGATTTCTTGCAGAGCCATCTTGTCCCTAAATGGCAAAAAGTGATTTTGACAGCTTGCAAAAAGGGATTCACTCACGAAAAGGTATTTGGACAGTTTGCTAAAAGGATTCAGCTCATGAAAAGGGATTTTGACACCAAACAAAAAGCGCTGAATTTTTTAAATCCCTCTTCATGAGCTGTCAAAATCCCTTTTCACGAGCTGACAAAATCCGTTTTGTATCTGGTCCTAAATGGTGAAAAGAATTTTGACAGCTATAAAAAGTTAAGCTCACAAAAGGATTTTGATGCCTCCAGAAAAGGGATTAATTTTTCAAATCCCTTTTTGTGAGCTGTCAAAAATCCTTTTTTGTTAACAGAATCCCTTTTTTAGAGGTGTCAAAATCCTTTTTACGCATCATGAAAAGGGATTATCCTCAGGGCCATCTGGTCTGACAAACCAAATCTTTTTTCATGAGCTGTCAAAGTCCCTGTTTGCATTGCAGGAAGGGATTTTTGACAGGGCCATCTGGTCCCTAATAGCAAAAAGGGATTTTGACAGCTCACAGAAAGCAATTCGCTCATGAAAAGAGATTTTGACACCTCACGAAAAGAGATTTTGACAGCACATGAAAAGGGATTTCTAAAGTTTACTATTTCTTTGCTACATCACTGCAAAGAAATTTTTAGGGTAGAAAGGGCTTGCCCCACAGATGTGACTTTTGCTGGTTTGGTGATAAAATTTACATTGCTTCCACAGTTATATGATTTTGAGGTTTGGAAATTTCCCATAGGATAACATTGTGGTGGACGCAATACATTTCAGTGCCTATATCTTGAAAACAGTTTGTGATACAGATTTTTTGTTAAATGCATCTTAATATACTAAGCACACATGCATTTTGCCAGGCCATGATTATAACTGTGGTGGAATTTTTTTTCAAGGTTGCTATGGTTATTGAGATATTGAGCCATTTGAATCACACAGGTTACTTGGAATATCTGTAGGTCTGCGTTGTCCCCCCCACACTTCTGCGCACCCACATATGGATACCATATAAGGATAAGATTACTGTTTCTCAAAAAGTAAGGAAATTCATTGGAAAAACTATGTTAGTGCATCAGTTAGGGTTGAAGCAACAAAAGTCGGGAAGTGAGGTGTTAGAGTTTCAAACCCTAACACCCTCCCATGCCTTCCACCCCACCCTGCCCCATACTACACACACCAACAGGCATTGGGGTGTGCCTTGGGTTTTTTGGGCCTAACTCTCACCCCATTCTCCTATATTGTACCAGCTCAGCTTCCTGACACATAAAATGGGGTGAGAGTTAAGGCTGATGACCGCAAAGCACACCCCTATGCCTGTTGGTGTATGGAGGATGGGGTGGTAGGCATGGGGGTGTTAAGGTTAGAAAACCTAATGCCCCATTGCCCTACTTTTGTTGCTTCAACCCTAACTCATGCATTAAGAAACTTTTTTGCAAACTATATATATATAGATAGATAGATAGACAGATAGATAACTAGACAGATAGATAGATAGATGATAGATAGATAGATAGATAGATAGATAGATAGATAGATAGATAGATAGATAGATAGACAGACAGATATAAAATAGTGATGTGGTGCCCAGCTGATTTGGAATTTTGGTCTGAAAGTTTCAGGGTACAAAGGGTCTGGCTCCAGGTGTACCTTTTGCTGGTTTGGTGAAAAAATATTAATCGGTTCCAAAGTTATTGAATTTTTATATTTCGGTTTCTGCGCATGCTCACTAACCACTTAAAAAAGCTGTATGAAACAGAGAAAATAATTATTTTTCACATGAGGCCACATCTTTCTTTGCGAGGGGAAAAATCCATTTTCATTTGCTACCATCTTGTCCATTTTTTATAAAAATAAAAATTTCAAACCCACAAAAATGACATTCTTTACAGAGAACAATACATCTGTCTTGCTCTTTGGGACTTTGTTAGATGGGTTCTACTTTAAACTGTTGGAGAAATGGCCCCCACATTTTTTTTTTCATATTTCAAAGGGGATTGCTTACTAGTCTGTGACATACAGTGGTGTGAATAATCATCTCCACAAGTATAATATCACATTTAGACAATAACACCTGTAATTCTATGTAACACTATAATTTGTCCATTGTTTTTCTTCATCCATGCCTGTGTTAGTACTAATATGCTACTTGAATATGATGTGAGCTTTTTTTCGGGGGGAGGGTGGTATTCATGACAATGTCTGACTCATGGTGCTGATGTAGAGAACAGCAAATGCTAATTTTTATATCATACAAGTTCAAAAACGACGGCACTCCAGGAAAAAACAAATCACACCAACTAGTGAGCCACAGACAAAATATTATTCAGTCCACTAATGGAATGCTGGCACTCACACATAAGTGAAAAAGAGCTGTTACAATCTACCCTAGTGCTTTGATTTCTGCTGAGTTTTCTTTATATTGGAATGATCAGTCAGTGAATGATAAACTATTGTAGATGGCGTACAGTATATTAGAAACTGTGGGGAATAACATCAAACAAACTGTCTAGACACATACTAAAATGCTGATACATTCAGTGGATTGTGTTGAGAAATGGTAAACAGATGCAGGACAAAGTGTAATGAGTACAGAGTCATGTAAGCAAACACACAAAACTTGACACCATCTCAGACATTGTCAGCTCCCCTTGAGGACGTCAGACCAGTGTGTTTGCTTACTTATAACTTTATTCTCTATTTTTTTGTATGCTCAAATAATGCTGTTTTTACACCATGTGCTATTAGGCTGCATTTCTTCTTTGATTAGTACCACTGCTGCAAGGCAAGGCAAGGCAAATTTTATTTTTCATGTGCTCAATCCCAGACCCAGAGGCTCTGGGCACCGCACAATCAAAGTACATAAAAAAAACAGCTAAAACACAATAAATAAAATACGAAACATTCCAATTAAATTCTTAAAAGCAGACTGCCCAAAATCGGGGTCCAGTCCTAGCAGCAGAATCCTAAAGGGGCCATTTTTCAGAATGTCTTAGGAGCAGTATCTAAAAGACAGTGTCTGGGAATGCCCAGCTGAATAAAAAGGTCTTGAGGCAGGCTTTGAATGCCTCAACTGAAGGGGCCATCCCTTACTGATGGAGATAGCGATTTCCACAGGACAAGGCCGGTGACATTAACAGTTCTGTTGCCAGCAGTTTTTAACCACATCCTAGGAATCGCAGGGAGGCCCCTAAAGGAGGACCGGAGTGAGTGAGCCAAGGCAGCAGGTGTTAGAAGGTCAGACAGATAGCCAGGGCCCAGTCCATGTAGGGCCTTAAAGGTGAGCAAGCCCACCCTAAAGAGAACCCTCCACCAAACAGGTAGCCAATGCAGTTCAGGCAGCACTGGGATGATGTGACAGTATTTTGGCTGTTCTGTCTACAGGCTGGCAGCTGTGTTCTGCATTAGCTGCAATCGATGGAGAATACCTCCTGAGACCCAGAGGTAGAACACATTACACTAGTCAAGCCTTGATATCATGAATGCATGTACCAAGGTGGGGAGAAACATAGAAACATAGACTTTGACGGCAGATAAGGACCACTAGGCCCACCTAGTCTGCCCATTCCCTATGTATTGGATAAGCTGCAGATTCTAGTTAACCAACAGTCTACCTCCTCCTACCCTTCACTATAATAGCCTTATGTCTGTCCCATACATTCTTGAATTCACTCACTGTTTTTGACCCCGCAACCTCCTAAGGAAGGTGGTTCCATGCATCCATCTCCCTCTCCATGAAAAAATACTTTCCGACATCGCCCCTGAGCCATCCCCCTTCTAAAAAAGCAGGTTATCAGGTATCACCATCTGGTGGCAGTACACCTGTGTGCTGCTTATGTGTTTCCTCCCTCCCTCCCTGAGTTTTGATCCCTGTACCTTCTGCTCTGAAGTTAGCAACGCTACCTCTGTACTAAGAGGGAGGTCTATGGGTGGAACTAGGTGTTTGATTCTAGCAATAGTCCTTAGGTGGTAAAAGCTGTACTGGATAATGGGCGACACCTGAGATTTAAGTGTTAGTCCACTGTTGAGGATAATGCCAAGATTGCACACCCTAGAGGAGGCCTTCAATGGCACAGATCCCAGAAACAAACCAGTCTCTGCACCAGAGGCCATCCTGTCATGCCTCCTGTTCAACTCCACCACCAGTACCTCCATATTATTGCGGTTCAGTCACAACTAGCTAGAGGCCATCCCATCATTAATCTTGGCCAGGCAGTTGTTCAGTGCATCCACTGCACTGGATGTCTCAGGGCAAAGGATCAATACAGTTGGGTATCATTGGCATAGCAACAAAAATCCAGACTGTACTTCCTAATGATCTCACCCAGGAGTAGCATATACACGGCAAACAAAACTGGTGATAAGACCGAACCCTGAGGTAGTCCACAAGACAGAAGGCTAGGGGAGGAGGAGAAATTCCCCATCACAACCCTTTGCCTCCTGTTTGTGAGACAGGATTTTAACCAGCAGATGACTGTGTCAGCGAATCCACAAAATTCCCTCAGGTGGTTGAGCAACACACAATGGTCCACTGTGTCAAAAGCTGAGGAGAGATCAAGAAGAATGAGAATGATCCCCACTCATCGATCTCTCACCTTGAGGAGATCATTATGCACCCAAACTACACCTGAACTAATGCAGTTTCCATACAGTGCTCGGCATGAAACCCAGACTGGAACAGCTCATAGATATCAAAGGCCATGAGGTGTTCCCCGAGCTGCTGAGCCACAATCTTCTCTACAACCTTTCCCACAAATGGAAGGTTGGAGACAGAACGGTAATTCACCTGGACATTAGGGTCTAAAGATGGTTTCTTCAGAAGGAATCTCACCAGTGCCTTCTTCAAGGCATCTGGGAAGACCCTCACTGACAAAGAACACCAGACAATCAAGGCGAATACCGGGCCTACAGATCAACACATCCCATTAAGAAACGAGTTGGTACTGGATCCAGTTCGCAATATATGTGCTTCAGCCTTGAGACAATCTCAATGACCTCGGCCACCTCCATTGGTTTAAACCCCCCAATGAGGTGGAGTGCACCTCGGACAATCAGGGCAACCACTGTCAGACTCACTGTGGCTCACTGGTAGAATTTGATAGCAGACACTCTGAGAAGAACCAAGCAAACTCATTGCATAAGGCATCTGAAAACACTTTTTTCGGCAGTAGACAAGCTGGATGTAATAGTCTGTCCACAGTCTGAAAAAGCATAGCTGGTTGGTTCTTCCCAGTGGCACTCTCCCTGGATAGGAACACTGCCTTCTTATGGTTGAGTGCCCCCTGGTACACAAGATAGTGTGCATGCAGGGCCAGTCTGTCTGGCCCCAGCCCGGTCATCCACCAACAGCACCCTAGCTTCTGAACCTTGATCTTCATCACCTTGAGCTCCCCATCAAACCAAGGGGACCTCACGTGAGAGGATCTGGGTCATACACAGACCGGTGCAAGGGAGTTGAGCACACCAGACATTGCCTCATTATAGGTGGCGACTGTTTCACCCACATCCCCTACGCATGCACTGCCCACACTAGATGGGTCAACAACTGCAGAAAGCTCTCTGGGGTCAAACCCCTTACAGGGCAGTAGCTTACCATCTCTGCAAAGGGGGGGGGCTCACAGGGAGAGACCTGAGCAAATACTCCACTGTGCAATCATCGGACTAAATGACCCAATCAGTTTTAAGATTATTAATCTCAAGCCCCAACGAGAAGACCAAGTCCAACATGTGACCGCCCTGACGGGTGACGGTAGAAACTTCTTGCGACAGCCCCAGAGATGCCATCAGAAGGAGGTGATAACCCAGCCTGGATGATTCATCATTGGCCCAAACATTGAAGTCCCCCAGAACTAAACATCTGGTGATCAATGTTTCACTGCTGACAAAGTCAGCTACCTCCTGCAGGAACTCTCCTGCCAACCCAGGGTGTGGTAAATAAGGAGAATACTGCAATCTGTGCCTGGACCACCACGGACAGCCACACATTCAAATGAACTTGGTGTTCTCACTGGGTGCATGGCTGCACAACAACATCTGCAAGAAAATCTCAGCAAGAGACGAGCAGTCTGAGAGACACCAAACTGAGACTGCAGCTGAACAGCAAAAATCCCTGGGGTCTTCAGCCTTAAAGCTCACCCTATTCTATACACTCCAGAAACATTCACACCTAATGGGGTAAGCTTTACGGTTGACAAACCCAAGGAAGACTGCACCCCTGATTTGTTTTAGGGGTGGGGTGGGGTTTTAGGGTTGGAAATCTTAAAGTCACATGTCCTTGCTTTTGTCACTTTAGCCTGAACCCTAAATGTTGCATTATTGCAGTTTTTGTGACAGTGAGAGAGAGAGAGAGAGAGAGAGGAGAGAGAGAGAGAGAGAGAGAGAGAATGTGAATAAATGATGGGTAAGAGTGGTTTACAAGGAAATAAACCTTCAGTGGGCTAATGAGCTCATAACAACCACAAGTACAATGGGCAAGTGGCCTTTATGAGCCAATTAGCCTGTGTTATGATTTATGTACTGAATATAGCACCCATACCCACCAATTATTTTTTTAATACACAAGGATGATTACAGTGAAATATGGACTTCAGAAACTGTGGGTAGGAAGCTAAGTACGTTTATTAAGCACAGTAATCACATTATTAGTCTGTTAAAGGCATACTGTACATGTTAGTTATACGCAGCACTAACTTACTGGAACAGACTTTTACATTTATTTATTTAGTTAAAAGTTTGATAATGAGGAAAGGTACACTGTACCCAGGCTCATTTCTGTGTGTGACTCGGTGGGGATGGGAATAAGCATGCAGTCAATTACAATAATCAGAAGGGCAATACAGGCAAATACAAGTACAAAAACAATAATAGGCAATAATACAGACCAGCAGAAATTTATTTATTTATTAAAGTTTGGTAACTGGGTAGGCCCACTGAGCCCCGAAGGTCCCTTTTTCATGGGCGACCCGGGATAACAGTGCAAGTTCAGACACAGAAAACAAGACAAAATTAGGTTCCAGATATCAAGTGTACAAATGTTAGAATGCAGGTTACAGTCTTGGTTATCAACAAGTTAATGTACAAGGTAGAGATTAGGAAGGAAAAGAGGCATGAGTAATAGAAAGCAGGTATACTGGTGAAGTGCTGCCAAGCAGAACGGTAGAATGGTCAAAGAGGAGGGAACCCTGACAGGGTCCTTAGGAGAGAAAAAGGGTAGGGGAGTCTTATGAGCGCTGACAACGGCAAGTACTGGTGTCAGTCATGTGGGACTTTAGTCTGGAGTGGAAATAAGCAAGTGAGGAGGCTTTCTGCACTGGTGGAGGAAGTTGGTTCCACAGATAGGGAGCTAGGTAGGAAAAAGACTTGCCTCCAGCGTTGGATCTGATTCAGGGAACTTCTAGCTGTGTACACCCTGACGTCCGTAGCCTCCAGGGGTTATGTTTGGTGGCTATTGTTCCTACAATGCTAGGCAGAGCTGATGGCCTGAGCAGCTTGTAAGTTAGACTGAGCAGAGGGTACTGTAGGCGAGCGTTCAGTGAGGGCCACCTAGCTGGGCCAGGGTATCACAGTGGTGACTTCGCGAGTGGTCCTGTATAGCGAAATGGGCAACCTTGTTGTACAATATTTTCATCCTAGTGACCTCTTGTTTAGCCAGACCCATGCCTTGTATTATCGGAGCAGTGTAGGTCGGGCCGGGAAGCAGGACACTCGAACCAATGGAGAGCCTGGCCTCAGGGATAAGTTGGTCCTTGAGACGGTACAGGGTACCAAGTTTATGGTGTAAGGTCTTGGTAACCTGGTCCACATGGTTCTTGAAAGTGAGGCATTGGTCATGTGTAAGTCCTAGGTATTTTAAGGAGGGCACTACCTCAATGCCACTACCAGAGAGTGAGGTGAGTTGCAAGGAGAAGGTCCTGTCTTGACCGAAGGATCTGGGCCCAAATAGCATCACCTTGGTTTTGCTAGCATTCAGAACCATTTTGTTTTCCTTCAGCCAGACCTCAAGTGAGGTGAGGTCATCTTGGAGGATGGGACCTAGGGCTGCTGTATCACCCAAGGATCGATAGAGGACGGTCTCATTCACATATTGTGTAACCAAGCTACTACCACAGTGGGTATGTAGGTCATTGGTAAACAAGGAGAAAAGGAGGGGGCCGAGACTTGAGCCCTGTGGTACTCCCTCATTTAGGGGTAGGGGCCAGATATGGCACCCTTCCAGATAACCCTCTGTGTCCTGTCAGTTAAGTAACTCCCAAACCACTTGAGAGCAAGGGGGTCTAAGCCAATTTTGTCTAGCTTATGTAATAGGAGCTTGTGGTCAACAAGGTCAAATGCCTTGGACAGGTCTATGAATATGGCACCTGTGGGTAACCCATTGTCCATTGCTCTGAGTACATCATTAGTAAAGTTGATTAATGCTGTGTCCGTCCCATGATTGGGTCTAAATCCATGTTGGGAAGGGGCTAGAAGCTGGTGATCCTCCAGGTAGTCGCGGAGTTGTCTGTAGATTAATCTTTCTTGCAGTTTTGCTAGTGTGCAGAGCAAGGAGATAGGCCTGTAATTATTTATGTTTTTCCTGGAGCCACCTTTGTGTATTGGGACCACATTAGCCTGTTTCCACTGTTCAGGAATGATTCCTTCCAGTAGGGATCTGTTTAGAAGCCAGGTCAGGGGTCTAGAGAGGGAAGGGGCTCCAGCCTTTAGTAGTTGAGGGTTTATTCCATCTGGGCCCCCAGAGCCTTTGACCTTCAGGGCCCTTAGGAGGGTTAGGACCTCTTTTTGCTTCACCAGTCTTAGGTGGAAAGAGGGTTGTTCAAGGCTGGCAGGCTTGTCTATGTTTGGGGCAGTAGGCGTGGGAGACACACAAACCTTATAGGCATCGAGGTTACTAAAGTGATTGTTAAGGGCGGAGGCTATTTGAGGGAAGTCGCCTACTAGCTGACCATTTACCTCAATGGGGCCTGAATCAGATTTGTTGTTCCCCCTGATAAGTCTGTTGACATGGTGCCAGAATAGCTTAAGGTTGCCTAGGCTGGATTTTTGTAGGTGAGTGATGTACTCCCTTTCTGAGATTTTGATGGCTCTCTTGGTTTTGTTTCTTAAGGCTTTGCAAGCCTCAAGGTCTACTGGGAGGGAGGAGATTTTGAACTTCTTAAAGGCCTTGTACTGAGTAATCATGAGGGTTTTAAGGGATGGGGATATCCATTTGTAGCAGCTACCCTTCGTTCTTAGTTTTTTTTTAGAGGGACAAAGTGGTTAGCCTCAGAGCATAATTGGTTCTGGAAATGTTCCAGGGCCTCTGCCATTGAGGGGAGGAGCATGATTGGGCCCCAGTCCAGGCTGCATAGGTAGTCGCTGAATTGTACTTCAGAGAATTTTGAGTAGTTGTGAGCAGTAAGGATTCTGGGCTGGACCTTTGGTGCTCTGTTTTTCCAGATGCAGAAAATTGGTGAGTGGTCACTCAAGGAGTCCGCCACTATTCTGGCTGTCTGGATGTTTAAGAGGCTGGACACTAGAGCCCAGTCAAGGATAGTGCGATTCCCCAATTTGTAATTGAGCCTAGTCGGTTCAGAGATCACCTGTACCAGACCAGTCTCTAGGGTCAAAGCCGTAATGGCTTGGCTAGGGTCCTGGGCCCAGTTTAGGTTGAAGTCCCCTAGAATGAGAAGCTCTGAGGAGATGTCTTGGGCCATGATCTTAGTGATGGCCTCAAGGGATTGGAGTGTGGACCTGGGTGGGTGGTAGATACAGCCAGTTGTGAGTAATTTTGAGTGCCCAAGGGTTATGTGGATGAAAATAGATTTTCCATCCGAGGGGCTACTTTTCTGTAGGTGAAGGAGTGACACTGTGAGGGCTTCCTTTGCATAAATAAGTACACTCCCCCTCTTTTAGTCTGCCTGTCCTTTCAGAAGGTACTGTAGCCCTGGGCCTGTATTTTATGATCTAGTATGTGGGCCTTAAGCCAGGTCTCAGAGATGGCAAGGACATCAGGCTTGTAGAGGTCAAGCCAGACTTGTACTTCTTGCATTTTTGGTATGAGGCTGCAAACGCTCAAGTGTGCTATCCTCAGCCCCTTTGTGGATGTCCAGTGAGGGTCATGAGGGGACGTGATTATGATATTGGCGGTGTGTGGTCCAGAGTTGGGTTGGATATCTGCTGCCAAGAGTAGCAGAGCTGCTAGTAGGCACAGTAACTTAAGGCTGGCCGAGGGGACTGGGTTGTTCTGGCACGTCCTGCATGCAAAGTAGAACAAGTCATAGCATATCCCCTTTTTTACAAGCTCGTAAGCTGAAGAGAGGGCAAGTGTGCAGGAGGGGGGCATTCCATTGTAGAGGTCAAGGGGGGTCATAGAGCTGATGTCCAGTACATCCTAGGTACCCAGATCCAATGAGTCTGTCCACCCAGAGAAGCAACAGAATATAGACCAGCGCCAGGAGTAACCCCCCCATTGGGGAGAGGAGCACTTGGGTTACATGCACCCCGGGGCATGTGGTCGGGGCCCCCTTCATGGGAGGCATGCTTTATCCGGTCAGTAGAGGTTAGCTGTGGCAGAGAGGGACCCCCTGATGAGCTGTAGCAGGGTTGACCGGGGTCAGATTTCCCCTCAGGAGTATTATCTTCCATCAAGAACCAGCTCCTGACACCAGGGTACTGGCAAACAGGAGAGGTTGCTAATTTCACTTTCGCTTTGTCAGAAAACCAAGATATGCTGTTTAAGGAAAGCTGTAACTTGGCTAGGCTGTTAGGCAAAACACAATAGCATATTACTGCATAATTCTTCTACCCAAGCTGGAGATCAGTTTGGCTGTCACACTTATACTAGACCCGAAGGTGGTGGACAGGGCTATAGTCAGCAGTTCGGCCCCGGACAGTATTACAGGTTAAGATACAATATGTTGAAGACATGAAGAAATACAAAGGTTGCAAATGAGCTAAGATGCTCACAGTATACCAGAGTAGGCAGTACAAAATCTAGTTGATGACAGTAGGTGAGCGTAACACGAGAGAGAGAGAGAGAGAGAGACCAAGGCCCAGGATTTCAGACAACATCAGGAAAGAGGAGTCTTTAACTAGAGGGGAGAGTAGGAGCAGTGGTGATAAAGGGACACAGAGGAATCAGGAAGGGGGTGGCAGGTACACAGAGGGGAGGAGAGAGCCTTAGTAGGCATTGTAGTGTTTGAAGGAAAGGGAATAGATGAAGGAGAGTGGGAGCAGGTTCCAAAGGGAGGAGGAGATGTTAGCTGAAAGCAGCCTGATGTGAGCAAGAGTGAGGAATAGCAAAAATGTGGGTGTCCTTGAGCATAGAGAGTAAGTGGGGGTGATTCTGGCTTTATTAGAGTCAGTTATTGTATTGTAAACAGCTTGTTATAATTATACTGAATCTGTGTGTGATGGGAGGGGCTGCTTCTGTGAGGAGCTGTACTTTCAACATTGTATATTTTATTGTTAACATTGCCTTATATGGTAGAGGTTCTGTTGCCCTTGATTTGTAATTTTATGGCTGAAGAGATTTGGGCCTTTGTGTACAGTGCTTGGTTCCAGTTTGCTGATTCTTTGTTCTGTGCCTGGGCTTATTGTCCTCTCGTTTCTTTGCTTTTTTTCAAGTAATTTTTTTTTTAAAAGGTCATATTTGACAAGTGCACACTCAGCATTCCTGTATACATCATACAATGCCTAGGTGTACTCATCAGTTACAGTATATATATCGTAGTATCTTTAACCTTTTCATACTGATCTTGTTTCAAGAGAACAGACAAATGGTCACCAGGTAATTAAACATTAACTAGACTATAAGAAAACTGAACCGTGGGTCATTTTGTAATAAATAATATACAAAGATTTAGAAATGATTGGCTGGTGTCATTCGTTGTGCTTTGTGTGTGTGTCTCTGTTATTGTTTTTGTATGTGTAGGTCTGTGTGTGGGGGGTGGTCCCCTTCCAGTCTGGATGCCTGGGTATCACCACTCAGCAGGTATTGGATGTTGTGAATCATTCTAACCAAATGGGGGTGGAGCATTGACAGCAGGGGAAGGGGCACCAAAGACAGATCTATGTACCAACAAGCATTTGTCAATGCCGAATGTTTGCTTGCTGGTATTGGCATTGGTGTGGTGTGCCTTTGGGTCGTCAGGCATAACAGCCACACCATTTCACCACACCCTATCCTGCAGACACCAACAAGTGTCACGGTGTGCCTCGGGTGTTTGGCCCTTATACTCACCCCATTCCATCAGGAAATATGGTGAGATGGGTGCAGTATAGCAGAATAGGGTGAACTTTGGGGCCGAAGAGTCCAAGGCACACCTCGATGCCTCTCATTGGCTGCAGGATGTGGGTGGGGGTGGAATGGTATGAGCATTACAGGCGACAATCCCAAGTCACACCCCTGATGTCTGTCACTCTCTACAGAGTGGGGCATTATGGTCGGAAACCCTAATGCCTCAGGCATTCATTGGTATTTTCACTCCAAATTTTCAACATGGGTTTTTTGTGACCCCCACCTCATGAACAGTGGCAATATCAGTTCGTTAGCCGAAAGCTGATTTTGCAAAGTGATTACAGCATTTGGCACCACAGGTGCAAAAACACATTTTGAACAGGATGTGAAAAATGACAGCTGTACTGTTTATGGGAGGTTTAAAAAATGGCAATGTTGAAAATCCGCAGTGAAAATAGTAAAAAAAGTGGTGAAGTCGCGAGCGTGCATAGAAAGTGCGCAACGCACACCCTTAATGTAATTAGTTTGGGGATTTTTTACAGCAGATAGTCAACACAGGCATTTTGGGACCTCTGCTTATAATCAGTGTCACTGTTATTTTCTTAATCTGTCCCGAACAGTGATTTCCCACAGCGACCACGCGTTTCTGCACAGAAATATGAAAACACATTTAGGCCATGTTGTGAAAAATTACTGCTGTACTGTTCATAAGGAAGTGTGAGAAAATGCCAGTGGTGAAAATCTAGACTGAAAATATTACAAATTTATGAACTGTCAAGGGTGCGAGGAAACAGCACAATGCTCGCTCGTAACACAGTCATTTTATGGACGTTTGTCACCAAATTTTCAACATAGCCATTTTAAGACCTCTGCTCATGAACGGTGTCACTGTGATTTTCTTAATTTGTCCCAAATATTGATTTCAGACACTGACTGCACCATTGAACGCTACATGCGCAGAAACACATTTTGGGGAGATGTGAAAAATGGCAGCTGTACTGCCGATAAGGAGGTGTGGTAAAATGGCAATGATGAAAATCTGGAGTAAAAATATTAAAAATTTGCCAACTTACGAGCGTGCTTAGGAACTGCACAACGTACGCTCGTAAAATAGTAATTTTTTGGTATTTTTGTCCCCAAATTGTCAACATAGGGTTTTTGGGGGCCTATCACATGAACTGTGACACTGTCATTTCATACATTGGTCCCGAAAGGTGGTGTCACGCAGTGACCGTGAAATCACCTTTCAGGGCCGATTAACAAAATGACAGTGACAGAATTCATGAGGTGGGGTCCCCAAAACCCCATGTTGATAATTTGATGAAAAAATTCCAAAAAATGCCTGAGATATGCATCAAAGTTGAAAAAACCCTATTTATTCCATTATACAACTTACTGGCATTTCTTCAGTTCACGGTCGGCTTTGAAGAGTGCAGATGAGTTCCCAGTCCACCGTAGATCATCGCTCTGGACTCCGGAGGTAGGTATGGTGTGAGGAGGGGTGTGGGGATGCAGGGTGCACAGAGGGTGGGCACGGGTGTGAGAGGGGGGGTCAAGACAGTCAGCGTGGGACCATTCTTTCTTTCTAGGTTTCTTTTTTCTTGTAGGAAGACGATGCGGGATGTTTGCCATGCTGGGGTGGGCTCCCAGCTTGGCAGCTGGAAGTTTTTTTGGGGGGGGCCAGTGGAGCCGACGGAGGATTGGGAACCCCATTGGCCATAGAGAGTTTTGCCACACTGGGGTGGGCTCCAGGCGTGGCACCTGGAAGTGTGTTTGGGCGGCCACCAAGCGGACTTTGCCACGCTGGGGTGGGCTCCAGCATGGCACCTGGAAGGCTGTTTTGGGGACTGGAGCCAACAGGGGATTGGGCACCCCCGCTGGCTATACTGTGTGTGTGTGGGGGGAGCGCATGAGCATGCTGGGGTGGGCTCCCAGCGTGCTACATGTTGGGGGAGGAGGAGCTGTCTATGACAGCTCTTGCACTGCAGTGCCGATGTGGAGGCACTTTGCACACTGCCGACGGCGGCAGTATGCAAATTGCCTACATGCTACTGCTCGTTCTTTCAACTGTATGCTGCTGCATTTGCAAACTTTGACATAGACAGCTCTTACATTCATTGGCATGCTGTGGCCGTGCCTGCAAAAGGCAGCAGGGCATTGGAAGTAGAGAGGTACACCTACAAATTCTTGTATGGTGGCACTATGTTTCTTGCACATGCATGCAAGCAAACATAAAAAGGAGGACTCTACCTCCCTCTGTAATTTATTAACCTATCCCAACGTTAGTGCTGAGCCTCTTAAACAGGGCCATGTAGTACTCAATCATACACCTGGTCTTCCCATCATGGTCCACCCACTCTGGAGGTATGTTTCCCAGGGGCCCAAAATTCTTTGTTTTTTCCCAAGCAAAGTCTTAATGTGGCCATAAGGTGCTCCTTTCATTGAATCACCCACACTCTCTAGTCAAGCTTAAAGCATGGGTGCTTGAGCATTCAGCTAAAGTACTGTAATGCCTTTTAAGGCTGCCAGTGAGAGGACATGGAAAAGGTGGTGCGCCTTCTTTCTCCTTATCTCTGCGTATGGATGTTCCCAAGATAATGTGTTTTGCTGTTAGGACCCTCAGTTAGGGGTGTGCATAGACTGAATAGCACTTCCTGGATACCACAAATATTAGGTTTTCCGAATATTCAGAGGGACCTCTTGAATAATCAAATATTCAACCAGTATACAGGAAGCACTATTCTATGAGATTGTAAAGTCTCACAGAGCTTCACTGGCCTATCAGAGGCTGTTTCTGGAGCTCACAGCAATCAACATCAATGATCTCCTCACTCTGCTTTGGTAGAGGAGAAGAGACAGCCATTTCTAAGAGGTTGCTCGGCAGTACTTTTGAGACTTACATTTGCCACAAAACGTTTTTCTTTTAGCTCACCAGGCTGTGGTTTGTTTTTTGGTTGGTTGGTATTAAAATCTGATCAGCATCAGGAAGATCAGGCTTGGCTTTTCTAAGTGCATTTTTGTCCCTTAGCTATGCTGAGCTACAGGGACCAGGAGCGTGTGTGTGTGTGTGTGTGTGTGTCTGTTGACACTCCTGCCCACTGCTTCTAGTTTCATACAGCTCTGTTGCTCACTGCTTAGTGTGATTTTTTTACTGAAGCACACTTTCTTTTTGCTGTAAGTCTACAGGCTGTTTTTTGTCAGCAGACAGGCTTTGCTTACCAAATTTAGTGGGGACCTGTGGTACTGGACCCAGTATCCCCACTTCTATGTTTTCACTCACACACAGCTTCAGTGTGATTTTTTGTGTGAGGCAATTTATTTATTTTTTTTGCTGTCATCTGGTTCCAGGCTTGGTTCCTTGCACAACTGAGGAGATTGTCAACTGACTCCCTCCCTCTTGTAGTTCGCCATGCATGTGTTGCTTGCATGTGTGTAGTATTTTTTTTTCCTGAGGTTGTGTCCTGCATAGCAATAGCTGCGTGAATGCATTTTTTGTGTGTGTGTATTTTAAAACAGTGGCACTTTTTTTCAGTGGGTCAGCCTTGATTCACTGAATTGTTTCTGTTCATCGTCTGGTTCCAGGCTTGGTTTCCTGTATGGCTGAGGAGGGTGTTAGCTGAATCCCTGTCCTGCAGCTCACCACCCACATTTTGCCTGTGCATGCATAGTTGTCTTTTTGTGAGCTGGCATCCTGCTTGTGCACGGATGTGTGCACCTCGGTTTTTCTTTGTAAACTTCAACAGTTTTTTCAGTTGGTCAGGCTTGACTTACATAATTGTGTGTGTGTGTGTGTGCATCAAATTGTGTAATGTCACTGTTGTCTTTTTTTGAGCCTGATTCCATATCAAACAAGGGGGCAATCATCTGACTCCTCATAGCAGTGATTTTAGTGACATAAGCAAGCAATAACACACAACGAGGTATGGATTATGTCCTGATAAGAGCATGCCCAGGTGTATTATGAGGCATGAGGCGGTTTTGCTGAGTGCCTGCACCTGGATGTGCTCTTATCAGGACATAACCCACACCTCAGAGTGTGTTATTGGGCTTATAAAATGGACCCCTCCAGTGAAGAAGTTATTTTAAAAAAAGAAAGTAAATAGTGTATATAAAAATAATAAAAAAATTTACGATCAGATCAGTAGACAAAAAATAGTTCCTGTAATTGTGCTGTAATGGTGGTCTTTTTAAATAATTAATAGAAGATGCTGGTGCTTGTCTGTGTCTCCAGTGCCTACAACTTCACACACACAAAAATGCAAAAACTAAGTCTTTGATTTTTTCTTTTTGTTTAATATTTCTTACTTTGCCCGGTCAGTTTTAGTTACAGTGAGCAGCTGGACCAAGCGTGCCCCTATTGGGTAATGAATAGCATTACAAAGCTGTTTCTTGCTCCCGCCTCACCCCCAAGATACTCAAGTAATTATTTTTTTATTTTTTATTTTGTGTTGTTTGTTCACTTCAGATGTTTACTCTCACTGGAGTTTGAGCGAGTGAGTAGAGCGAGTGTGTCCCTCTGGAGCAGCCTTTGTAAACAGCTTTTGGTTTGTGCTTTGCAAGTAAGCCAGTCACCGTTCACTACCATTTCATTAGGACGTTCAGTATGGTTTTGTGCCGGGGGGATTGTGCCAAAAAACGTAATCTTAATAAAAAGACTGCTTTTTAAAAAAAAAAAAAAAAAACTCTGGCACTGTAATAAAAGGGGGTGTTATTGGAGGACCCAACACTCTAGTAAGAGAAGACAGTGGAAATGGCAGGGTTGCAAGCAAAGGACTAAGGGAGAAACAGCAGCTGTGGAAAAGAAATTGAAAAGTACAGGTACATTATGTTGTGGCTGTAATTTTTGCCCTTTCAATGTTTGCAGTCAGTGCTGTGTGAGCCAACCTGTGAAGATTGACTTTCGGTTCTGTGGTGGGCTTTTACCTAGCGCGGCCATTTTTAAACTTAGTAGTGCGATTTGAAAGACGTGGCTTGCACTTAAGTCTCTTCATTGCTGCTGGCTATAAACAGAGGAGTGGTCAGACTGTAATTTAAAAATGTTTATGTGGACCGGCCTGGTGGCGCTGAGGGTTGAGATGCTGGACGCCACACCTCGCACCACACCGACGATCCAGGTTTGGAAATGACCTCGGGTCACCGAGGTGCCAGCTAGGGGGAAAGGGCTGGAGCAGGATTTCTCCTCTGGGGTGGATGCCCACTCCTCTGTAGTCCTGCACCCATTGGGTAGAGGTCCGATGGGTGCACAGGTGGCAGGAGCAGCAACGTAATTCTGGGGTGGGGTGGAAGGGGGTCACTGGATCCTGGCTTGTGCACATGCCTCCATGCGCATGTACACACATGTACACCATGGCCCTGGAAAAGAGGAGAAAAAGGTCCAAAATACAACAAAAAAAAACATTTATGTGGTTGCTGGGGGGTGGGGATGTGCAGCTCGTGTGGGCTGCAGATGTTTTGCTGTCACGACTTTTAGCTCAGGTGGCACATTGATATGTTTATGTTATGGGGCTCAGAATGACACAGTTAGTGACAGGTGCAGGGCTATGTGCTGATAAGGACATGGCTGAAACCCTGTTTCAACCAATCAGAACTCAGGAAGATTTTTGGCCCTTTTTATAAAACAATTTGTTGCACACACATTTAAATAACATAATCAAACATAGTCTACAATTCTAAGGATATACCTGTGCTACTTGATAAGTCAGTTAGCTTTGCTACACTAGTTACAGCACCTGACTCTAGTACAACACTGTGTATTTATAACTCTATATAGCTTTACCTGCAATCTCTTGCCCAGCCAGCGCAGGTGGTGCAGGAGATGGTGATAGATGCTCAGGGTGTCTTAGGTGTGCTAAGCTTGTCTTCTCTCCCAATAAACCAGATTCTGCTAGTACAGAGACATTAACATTTACCTAGTTCCATAGACAAACACAGAGTTACAAGGTTTCAGTGTGTACATTGTTGCATAGTTACATCACAGCAAGTTTGCAAAGGCAGGTTGTATTGTATTGTTATTGTCACCGCTAGCTCCTCTCCAGCTAGTGTGCTCCTAGTCTGCAACACCACCTGTTCCATCCATACAGCAGGCACTTCCAGTGTTTTTGCCACTGCAACCACAGATTCTGTGACTATCACAACAACTACTGACACAACTTGCTCCTCCAGCATGCCTGCTGGTATAGCCACTACCACAGCACTGTCACTTCCATGGCAACTTTGACCGCACCACTACAGATGCCACAATTGCACCCATACTTACCCCTCCTACTGCCACTACCACTGATACGTTAAATGTGTCCACGAATTCAAATGAAACCACCACCACCCCAGACCTGTAGATTCAGCGCAGTGCTCGTGCTCAGGCCACATTCTTGGTGCTGGTGTTGGTGATGAGGAGAAGTTAATCAATTCATCTTGTTCAGAATATCTGCCTCAGCCTGTGAACGTACCTACAGACCACAGTACTAGTAGGGATAGTGACACTCACCTGAGTGATTTTGGAGATGAGACCATATTTGTCTCCTATCTGACCTGTAAAAAACTAACAGAATGGAAACAACGGACTGGGGAATCCAGGGGAAGGACAGAAAAGGAAGGTCATCAACCACTTTCAGTACAGAAAACCAAATCATCCACCTTGGATACTATCAGGGTTGTGCATTATGCTAGCTGCCCCAGACACATAGACTTCTTGTGGAGCACACAGAACAGCAGGCCAGACACTTGCTGGTGCTGGTAACAAACACGGTGCAGCACTCAGAGCAGACAAGGGAAGAGGTGACCCCAGAGGTGTTGGCTGTGGCCACAATAATAGGGCTAACACTTTACATGTACATGGATGCAAAAGTGCTATGTGACTGCACTTTAGCCTGGTGAAGGATAATGCAAAAAAGGCACAGAATTGGTTGTGCATTGCTATCATTGTCGGTGGGAAACACTTGTCAAACCTGACAAACACGGCAATGATGAACCACCTGCATAAGCAGCACCCTAATACACTACATGGTTAATCCAGAACTGTGATTCCTTCCATTGTTCTACCAGGGTGAATTACCAGAACCTGAGAAGAGGATAACAGGTACTCCACTGGGAGAAATCACAGTGTGTAGTGGGGATTTAGTGTGGGCATGAAACATCTGCATGATCAGGGTGGTGCTGGACTTTGGGGATGTGGCTTTTTGGGCTTACCAGTCACTCAGTTTGGGTAAGGGTGTAGAATGACCAATAGAGCCACCACTAGAGGGTAACATTATGATTGGTGATCTCACTGAGACAGACCACCATCCATGAATATCCTGGCATTTTCGAAGGGCATGTTGAGTCCATGGATTGAGGGTAGCAGGCTGCAGATTGGTTTCATAGTCACTGATAAGGACACAAACATGATTAAGACCTTGGCAATTTTGAGGGTATCCCCTGTTTTTCACACACCCTAAATTTGGTGGGGGTCTAGGCCCAAGGTAGAACAGCTGAGGTGGAGAACACAGTACTAACTGCACAAGACATTTGTGAGCATTTCCACTATTACGTTAAGGCAACAAAAGAACTGTGTCTGCTGCAGGAACACCTGCTGGTTCCACAACATTGCCTGATCCAGGATATCACCATCTGGTGGAGTTTAACATACTACATGTTAGAATGGTTTATTGAGCAGAAGCAGGCCTTACATGAGCTGTCCATGGAGTTCGATATTGGGGTGTCCTCAGCCACCATGACTGGGCAGTTATTAAGGAGACTGTTGAGGTGCTTACACCTTTTAAAAGGAGCACATGGACCAGAGTGCACTATCAGATTTCCTCAGTCAGGTCCTTCTTGTGCTGCAGATCCTCATAAAAGCACTTGAGATTTACCATTTGCCATAACAAATGGGAATAGTAAACTGTTGGTGTTGTGAATCAGTCCCTTACCATTCAAACTGCCAAATGGTGCTGTTTTCCGTGAAAAAAATCCTTCTATTTTGGTGCTCTGCTTCATTGGCATAACCCGCCAATTTTTACCACTGTGTAGGCGGAGCCTGCAGCCATTTTGCACTAGCTCTGAAAATGATCTACCTGATTCAGACCCTGGAACGCTTCCATTTTAGAGTTTCAGAATGATCCTTCTGAAACTCCAAAACAGTCTGAAACAGTCCGCCACGGGTGCACTATTTTTCACCTTGTCTGCAGTCTCAGGAGTAAAGGCTTCCAAGTCAGCCCCCTCCCCTAGCATTTCCCCGGGCTCCATATGGCTACAGTCATTTAATGCCCATTTTGATCTAGCAGTGCCAGCTACCCTTACAAAAGTGCCTGCTACCTACTGGCTATTTGATTGCACACAGCTAGTTATCGGTCTGCCTTCTGTTGCTAAGGCCAGTAATGCACATGCGCCTCCTGCCGCCATTTTGGTCTGGTTCATGGAGGTGTCAAGATCCCAGCGGCTGAAGAGGGTGAGACAACGAGTGAGACAGCAGCCATGACTAACATTGCAGTACAGCACATCAAGCAGGAGTTCGAGAAAGTGCTCAAGAACAAGGTTAGATTATGTGGCACCGCATGGGGGAACTGGAGGCTCCAGATGGGCTGTCATGGGGAGGGAATGTGGAGTTTTCAGCAGCAGGAACCTCGGGCTGGACTCGCTTTCCACGCAGAGTGGAGGAAGGAAGACATGCAGGAAAGTCTAGGGAGATGGGCAAAGAACTGCCATGAGAGCTAGGGCAGGCTGTTACTGTCTGAAAACCTGATTACCGATAGCTGGCTGTCTCTTGGATTGCCAGCACAGGAGGTAGGATTTGTGTTGTGAAAGGACAGTGTGGCTGAATTGGGCTACAAATTAAAAATTGGGGGTAAACACAAGCAGTGCTTTGTGTTGTAATGGATATTTGCAATCATATTTCCAAATTTAGATTTTTGCTTCATGACTGGGTAGTACCTTCCATGCCTCTCTATTATTTATGTCATCATCATGCTGAGGTTTTAGAATTACCTCCAGATAGTTCATTCTGCTTTTGAATGGGGAGAATGGAACATAACATTATTAGATCTAGACTTGAAAATGATTTATTGACTTTTGATTCCAATATGTGAGTGCCCATACATGACCAGTTACCTAAAATGTCAATGTATAAGATGTTGCAGCTTATTACTAGAACTACAAAATACATCCTCTCGAATTAAAAACATTTACCAGGCTTGATTTTTAACTAAGTCACATATTTAGAAATGCCTAAGCTGGGGTTATATAATAGGAGTTTCCAAGACAGCATTGTCGAGAAGAACTTCATTATCTTGAGTAGAAAAATATACAATGTAAGGCCTCATGCCCGTCAGTCTGATTTCCCTCTTCATAACGAAAGCAGTTGATGTAAGCAACTGTAATTGAAAAATGAAGCAGCAGTAATGTACTTTGCCACAATGTAAACAAATGTTGATTTTGCTGGTTATAAAGGCCATGCCATAGTGCGTATGATAGTCAGTGCTACATATCCAGCCCCGTCACACAGAGCAGGTAATCTAAATATATGGCATCATAAGAGAATGTTTACCTGAAAGAAAGATAAAACAGAACAAGACCTGACTGCACCAAAAAGGGAGGACCAAAGAAAATAGAATGCTTTTTTAAACAGTTTGAACTGAGTGAATTGTGTGATTAAATACATCTTCCTGCACTGTCTGCCTTGTCCCTTTACAGTTTGACTGTCCGAATATGGAAAGTAGTGTGGTGTAGATGTTGCACAGAAGGTTACAGTACATATTTAGAAACTGGAGACCATGAAAGGTACACTGATCCAGTGCTTGTTTCCAGGTGTGACCCGGCGGAAGGGTACATGTGAGAACACATCATATAGGTAAAACCAAAATAACTGAATGAATACAGTGCAAATCAGGTTAGTGCAAGTGGAAACCCATATGACTGTAAAAGATGAGCAACAACAATGGAACCTGATAGTAAGTAATGATAGCTCACATGATAAATGCACAAAATAACTGAGGTGATAGTGGGTGGTCAGAGAGTGGTACGCAACCCAGCAGCCCCTACAAAGAGTATTGGGTGTCCACTCCAGAGAGGAACTAGGAGCACAGAGTGAGTAAAATAGGCAAAGGGGAGCCATCACTTCTGTCTGTTAGCCACATAAACAAAGGGGAGGCCCCAAGTTCTGCTAGACCAGTATAAGAAATATGAAGAAAGCATGTTTGCCTTGTAAGGTCTGCTTTTGTTCTTGCAAAAAAGCTGAAGTGCATAGCAGTGCAACACAAGAGCCCCCGTCACCTGATGTGTTTTGTGCTAGGCTAACACACCTGGGTGCCAGCTCCATTTTGCTTATGTGGTGTAATGTAAGAGCACAGGACTGTGACACAGAGGCTCACAGGTTCAAATTCCATTACTGCTGTTGTCTCACTGTGAGTTTCAGCAAGTCTGTTCCTTCTGCTCTGGTCTGCCTGGCTATAAAACTGGGTAGAAGCAGGATACCACTCTGAAAACAAAAGGTTGCTGCTTTTCATATGGGCTGTCATTTTGATATAAGCTTGTAACATTTGTTTTGCCTTTTGAGTCCTGCCCTTGGTTTGAGTACACCAGTCGAAAATTATGCCTTCTTGTTTTTATGTTTGCTTGCACACATGCGCAAGAAACATTATGTGGCAGCTTAGGAGAGACGCGAGTTGTAGAGGTGTGGCACTGTGGTGACCAATGCCGCCACTGCATTTGTGGACTTGATGCTCTTTACCCAATGTGGTGGCATGCTGCTGCTGACACTAGTTCAGCAAGAGTGCCATCAACATGAAAGAAATTGGCCGCTGCAATGAGGGAGTGCCCCATCATTGCAGAGAGTGCCTGAAAGAAATTGGCTGCTGCAATGAGGGAGCGCCCCATCATTGCAGGGCATGCCTTGCCTGCCAAAACATTTCTGTTCACCCCACTTCCTCCATTCTCCATTGTGGCACCAGGCATGCAAGTAAACCCTCCCACTCCCTCCCACTGCATGCTGTCTGCCCTGCTCTCTCCGTTCACCACCATGGCACCAGGAGTGCGAGTAACCCCTCCTGTTGCCTCCCACTGCATGCTGTCTGCTCTGCTCTGCTCCTTCCATACCCGTCCAGGCACCTGAGTGTAAATAAACCCTCCCACTGCCTCCCACTGCATCCAGGCACTGTGTGCTGTCTGCTCCGCTCCCTCCGTTTCCGCATCCCAGCACCAGGAGTGCAAGTATGTGAAGGAGTGAGGGAGCCCCGCAGCTGGGTGAGTATGAACATGAAACTGAGATTCAGCCCCATTCTGCTGTGATTGTGCATCGGCTGCTGCCTACTGCTGCTCTGCACCCTATGTCAGGGGGTCTCAGCGTACATCGAGGTAAGAGCCACATGGGGCAGGTCATAATCTAGGGGTAATCTGTTTATTTGGGATTAGCCTGTGTGGCAGGTGGAGAGCTGGGCTGTAGTGTGCGATGCTGAACCTCTGCAAGCACCCACTCCTGGACTGTGGAGGCAGGGAGAGGATGCGTTGCTGCTGCATGGATTGCATGGCATTCACACAGAGACAGCGCCATGCACCAATTAATAATAATGCAGATACAGTGTACTGATTATGTGTCTGCACTAGGTGTGAAAGGAAAATAGAATCTGCTACCGAGAAGTGGAGCTCAGAAAACCTGTTTTGTGCAATCAAATTTTTTCCAGATTATATATATTTATTCTAAACATGTGTGGGTTTAAAGCAAATTATTAGCAGTTCTGAAGTGAAACAGAACCAGTTTGGAAGGGAGAGTTTGTTCATAAAAACATAGAAACTAACAGCAGATAAGGGCCACATGGCCCAAACAGTCTGCCCTTTTTGTTGCATTGCTAACTTTGCAGACCCTTTCAGGTTTACAGCACAATCTTTACCACCCTTTAACTATCCCTTATGATTCCCTTGTGCTTATCCCAGGTTTTTTAAATTCTGCCACTGTTTTTGCCCCCACCACCTCCATCGGAAGACTGTTCCAGGCATCCACCACCCTTTCTGTGAAGAAGTATTTCCTCACATATCTCCTGAACCTATCCACCTCCAGCTTCATATCGTGGCCCCTTGTTCTGGTGTACCCTTTCCTCTGAAAAATACCTCCCACTTGTACCTTATTCACCCTAGTCAAGTATTTAAAGGTCTCAATCATATCCCCGGTCTCTCTCCTCTTCTGCAGGATGTACATGTTTAGTCCCTTTAGCCTGTCCATGTAAGATGTTTGATGTAGACCTCACACTATCTTGGTAGCCATCCTTTGGATGGCCTCCATCCTATGTCTTTCCTGAGATGTGGCCTCCAAAACTGGACACAGTACTGACCAGGTAAGGTCTTACCAAAGACCTATATAGTGACAACACTACTTCCCTCCTCCTGCTGGTAATATCCCTACCTATACTCTACAGCATCCCACTAACTCTCCCAATTGCTTTGTTGCATTACCTGACTACCTTCAGGTCATCCGACGTGTTGACCCCGGGTCCATTTCCTGATTGGTTATTACCAGTATCTCTCTTATTATTTTATACTGCACCCCGGGTCTCTGTGACCCAAGTGCATTATTGCATTTTTTTGCATTGAACCTCAGCTTCCAAACGTTTGACCAGTCCTCCAGCCATTTTAAATCTCAATCCTTTGCACCCTCTGGAGGGTCCACACTGTTGCAGATCTTGGTGTCATCCACAAAGAGACAGACCTTCCCTTCCAGTTTCTCTACTATGTCGCTAATGAAGGTATTCAAGAGGACTGGCCCACATACTGACCCCTGCAGTACCCTGCCATTCACTATCCCTTCTTCAGCGCGTACTCCATTTACTACCACTCTCTGGCTCCTATCCCTTAACCAGTTTTGTATCCAGGTTACCACACTATTGCTTAACCCATGCTACCCAACTAGTTTATCAGCCTCCTATGTGGAACGGTGTCAGAGGCCTTGCTGAAGTCCAAGTAGGCCACGTCCATCACCCTCCCTGATTAAACACCTTGGTTACACAGTCAAAAAAATCTAGCAGATTTGTTTGGCACAACCTCCCTTTTGTAAAGCATGCTGCCTAGGTTCATGCAGTCTGTTGAATTTCAGGTGCTTCATGATTCTTTCCTTTAATACTGTTTCCATTAATTTCCCTACTACAGACGTCAGGTTGAAGACCTGTCATTTCCCACCTCCTCCTTGCTACACTTTTGTGAAGTGGGACAACGTCCACTCTTCTCCAGTCTTCAGAGGCCACATCAGTCTCCAATGAACTGTCAAACAAGTCTGTCAGGGGAACAGCTAGCACCTCCCTTAGTTCCCTTAATACCCTTGGATGTACTCCGTCCAGCCCCTGGACTTTGTCCACCTTCAGATTACCAAGTACTTTCCTGACCCGCTCTGCAGAAAGGAGACTGGTGTCCATATCCCTCCTTTCCAAGCTTATTTATGGTCTCTCTCCTTCCCCCTCAACTGTGTCCACTGAGTAGAAATATTTGTTCAAGATGTTTGCTTTCTCTTGGTCCTCCCCACACAGCCGCCTCAGTCATTATTTAACCTTGCAATACCTCTAACCCTTTTTTTTTCTATATTGCTTTTTGCTCCCCCGTTATCATCTCTACCTTACGAACATACAAACATATGAAACTGCCAGCAGATACAAGCTATATGGTTTATCTAGTCTGCTTGAGTGTGCAGCACTTCAGCCCATTAGACTGCAGCTTCCCCCTCCCATTAACTCTTCCTTCCCCCAACTGCCCCACCCAGTATGTACTTTCCCCTTGAATTTGACCCACCCCTCTTGAAGCACCCCACAGACTGCACTGATATGAGTTGCTCAGACAGTGCATTCCACCCTGTTACCACTCTTTCAGTAGTAAGTGCCTCCTCCTTTCCCTCCTGAATCTACCCCCGTTTAACTTCAGAGAGTGCCCTCTGGTATCTCTTCCATTCTGGAGAGTGAACCCCCCTGGAAGCCTACTCTGTTCATCCCTTTCAGTTACTGGAAGGTCTCGATCATGTCCCCTCTCTCTCTTCTATCCTCCAAAGTATACATGTTGAGTTCTTTTAGTCTTTCCTCATAAGTTCTATTCCCCAACCTCTGGATCATCTTTGTTGCTCTTTGCTGCACTGCCTCCAGTAGTTTGATATCCCTTTTCAAGTATGGGCGCCAGAACTGCATGCAGTACTCCAAGTGCAGCCCCACCAGGGACCTGTACAGTGGCACTATAACTTCGCTACATCTGGATGTAATCCCCCTTGCTATGCACCCTAGCATCCTGTTAGCCTTAACCACTGCCTTCCTACACTGAGCTGAGTGGTTTAATTCCCTGGTCACAGCACCCCCAGATCCTTCTCCTCATTGGATGTGGACAGTTTCATATCATCCATTCAGTAGCTGTATCCTGGGTTTTTGCCTCCGAAATGCATCATCTTGCACTTCTTGGCATTGAACCCAAGCTGCCAGGTGTGTGACCATTCCTTGAGTCTTGCCAAATTCTCCTGCAGTAATTTGCCACCCTCCTCCCCATCCACCTCAGCACAGATCTTGGTGTCATCGGCGAAGAGGCTGATCTTATTCTTGATCCCAACTGCTATATCTGTGATGAAAATGTTTAACAGGACTGGTCCCAGTACTGATCCCTGTGCGATACCACTTGTCACTACCCTGGGCTCTGATGCTTCTCCCCCCACAACTACCCTCTGATGCCTATCCCTCAGCCAGTTTTCTACCCCTTGGGCTAGCTTCCTCCCTATACCAAGACTGCTCAACTTGCAGGTCAACCTTCTGTGTGGCACTGAATTGAAACCTTGCTGAAATCCAGGTAGACTACATCTACCACATGGCCTTCATCCAGTGCCCTCATGACCAGTCAAAAAAATCAACCAAGTTTGTCAGACAGGATCTGCCAGCAACAACCCCATGTTGTCTGTCATCTTGCAGATCATTATCCACAAGAAATTGCACCAGCCTTTCTTTGTGGATAGATTCCATCAGTTTCCCCACAATTGCGGTGAGGCTCACCAGTCTGTAGTTCCCTGGTTCTTCCTTGGGCCCACTTTTGTGGAGAGGTACCAGGTATGCCTCCCTCCAATCTCTGGGCACACATCCTGTATTTAGCGAGGTGTTGAACAGATCTGCCAGTGGCTCTGCCAGCTCCTTCAGCACCCTGGGATGTACCCCGTCTGGCACAGGTGACTTGTCTACACTCAGGGACCTAAGGCCCACCAGCACCCTTTCCACTATGATGACCCCATCTGTGGTTGTCTCACCCCCCATGCCTGTGCCCCCTTTCCCTGCAGGAACAGGTCCATCCCTCTCCCATGTGAACACTGAACAGAAGTACTCATTATGTACTTCTGCCTTCTCAGCCTCCTTATCTACCCACCCATTGCCTTTCCTGATCCTAACTATTTGATCCTTGTACTTCCTCTTTTCCCTGATATACCTGAAGAAATTATTTTCTCCTCCTTTTATCCCCTCTGCTAATTTCCTTTCCCTGGCTGCCTTTGCAGTCCTGACCGCTCTGCTCACTTCCCTGGATTTCCTCACATAGTTCTGCCTATCCTCTTCCTTGTTGGTTCTCTTGTAGGTTCGGAAGGACCCTCTCTTATCCCTCACCTTATCCATTACCTCTCTGGTCATCCAGCTTGGATTTTGGTCCTTGATTTCTTTTGCTGGCTCTTGACACAAGCCTTAGTGGATTCAATCATCTCTAGTTTCATGATTACCCACATCTGCTCTGCGTCCATGTCAGGGTGGATGTCATCTAGGTGCGATTTCATTAATTGCCCTATCCTGCCAAAGTCTGCCTTTCTGAAGTCCAGGACCTTTGTTTTTGTATTGTGGATCTCTCTACCCAAACTGATAGAGAACCACACTGTGTGGTGATAGCTACCAGCCTGTGGTTCCTCCACCCTTACATCTGTGACCTGTTCCCCATCCTCCAGCACCAGGTCTGGAATATTTTCTTCCCTTGTTGGCACTGTCACCCTTTGGGTCAGGAAGCCATACTGGATTGCTTGCAGGAGGATCTGCTCCCTGGCGCATGTGGTGGCTGGGATGCTCCAATCCACCCCTGGTAAATTGAAGTCTCCCACCACCACAGTGCTCCCTTTGCAACATAGTCTCCTTAGCTGCTCCCCTAGTTCCCTGTCCACATCCTCTTTCTGGGTTGGGGGCCTATAAACAACCCCCAATTGGACCCTAGCCCCCTTTGGGGCATGGAGTTGTATCCAAATGACTTCTAACCTATCTTCTTCCCCCTCCTCCCTGACACATCCAATCCCTTCCCTTATGTAAACGGCTACTCCTCCCCTTACCTTTTTCTCTGTCCCTCCTGAATAATTTATATCCTGGGATGGCCAAGTCCCAGTCATGGTTTTGAGTTGCCAACATCTCAGTGATAGCCACTATGTCCACCTCTCCTTCTGCCAGTAGTGCCTGCAGCTCTGCCATCTTATTCCTCAGGCTCCTAGCATTTAGTGATACCACCCTCCACCCTGCCTCTCTTCCAGTTGCCCCCTTACTCTCCCTTCCCCCCATTCTAGACAAAGTAGGCCCTATTATTGCTATGGGGGAAGGTCCTCTGGATCTCCTCTCCTGATTCAGTCCACCTCCCCAGCCCCCCTCCACAACAAGTTTAATGGGGAGATATTAGTTTCTTGTTTACTCCCCGCTACCCTGGAACCCAGAATCATGGTCCCTCATGTGCGTGGAGGCACATGCACTCAGCGGCCTCAGTAACAGTCCCCTCCTCCAACCCCTGGCCTAGAGCCCAGGTTCCTGTGACTTGGCGTTGCCACTTAGCCTTCACCAGGAGGCAGCCAATAGCCGGGGAACCTACATGTCCCTCCCAAGGGAGAGAAGGGCTGCCTTGTGGCTACTCAGTTCAGCTCTGCACCCCCCCAGCCGACCCCTGGGGGCTCAAGCTCACTCCCAAACTTGGGTTGTCAGCATGGTGTTCAACATCTCAACCTTCAGCACCACTGGGCTGGCTGCAGTCCCTCCCTTGATCTTCCTTTTATCACTGATATACCTTAAAAATGTCTTGTCCCCCTTCGAAAATGACTGGGTTATTCTTTCCTCAGTTTGCGCTTTTGCTCTCCTTACTGCCTTGCCTGCTTCCTTCCATTTCCCCAGCTACATTTCTGTGTCCTCCTCTGTCTTGGTCTCCTTATACTTTCTGAATGCCACTGTTTTTGCCATTGAGAACCACAGTGGTTTCCTCTTCATTCTGCTTTTGCTTATTTGCCTGACATACAGGTTCATTGCTTTTATTATGCTCTCTTTTAGTCTGGCCCATTTGTCCTCCATTCCCCCTCAGCATTTCCCCCTGCCAGGTCCTCTCGAAGGTATTCCTCCATCTTTGTAAAATCAGCCCTTCTGAAATCCAGAACCCTAGCCCTTGTGTGGCTGGATTCTGTTGTTGTTGTTATATTAAACCATACAGTGCAATGATCACTGGTCCTCAGAAGACTTCCCACTCTGATGTCCACCACACTGTCCCGGTTCATAGAAGGTCCACTATTTCCTCACCCCGAGTGGGTTTACTGACCAGTGTTGTGTGTAGTACAGCTTTAAGAACTGTTAGAGACAGTACAGCTTTAAGAGGAAATGTACACTTCCTGTAACTGTGCCTGTGTGTTTGAGATTAGATTCCTCTTGTATGTCTGTTCTGAATAGAAGTAGACAGAGAAGGCCTAGATTTCAGTGTGGCATGTTTTTCTTACTACCAATACTCTGGTCTGTTTAAGGTACTTATTTTCGGCCACCAAATACAACAAAATGATGACAATGGATGGTGGAAATTTTCATAGCTCCAGCTTACTGAATTACACCATTGTGTGACTTTCTGCATTGGAGGCAAGTAAGTAAATTGGAACTGCACAATATCATGGCAACTTCAGCCAGCTTTGAAATTTTTACAGAAGCGGACTGGGATACATGGTCCAGATGGTGATCGGTGGTTATTACTTAATCCTGCCATACAATCTGCAAATGTTGAGCAACAGGAAAAGCTTATTCAAACTGCTTTTAGTAATTTCTTGGGGAGTGAAGCCTTTAAACTTTTATGCAGTCTGTGTGCACCGGACCAGCTGGAGGATTTGTCATATCAAGAGCTAAAGGCTAAATTGAATGCATAATATAGTTCAACAACTTTTCCAAGGGCTGAACATTATAAATTCTACAGTTACCACCAGAAACCAGGTCAGTCATTACAATCTTATTTAGCTGAGCTCAAATGCTTATCTCTCACGAGTGAATGGAGCAGGGAGCATCTTGAATTTAATCTACCAGATAAGTTTGCTATGGGGTTGAATAATGAACATTGTATTCAGCAGTTACTTTCTGTAAGTGTCAAAAAGTCTAATGAGGAACTTTTACAGTTGGCACAAATGTATGAGGCTGCAGAAAATGAAGCACATGCTAAGATGGACACTAAAATGAGGTACAAGTAACTACAGTAAACCCCAGCTGAAACCTAAGTCTAAGCCACTGTTTTCCAAGAAAAATACAACCACTCCACCCAAACTGCACGGCCAATACAAATGTGCATCATGTGGGTCATCTCAGCATAGCAGGGACCAGTGCAAATTCAGAGAAGTTCAGTGTCATACATGTAAATGTTAGGGGCATATTGCTAAGGTTTGCAGGAGCAGGAGAACTGTGGTAGTCAGTTCGGCAAGCCCAGACAGTGCGCTGGTTTCTATTGCACCTCAAATGCAGACTAAAGATGTTCCTCCTTTCTATGTGTTACTTCAATTGCCACAAATGAGGCATCAGTTGCGTTTAATGGTAGAGTGTGCTTCCCCAGTTACTTTTATTAACCATCAAACATGGTCTGATCTGGATAAGCCACCATCGACTCATTATAATAAGTTGCTGCATGCATTTGAAGGGCAACCAATTCAGCCACTGTGCTCATTTACCACTTTGGTATGCAGAACTGATTCTCCCAAGACTGGTACACCTTTAACTTTTCTGGTTTCAAAAAAGGGTGTCAACATTTTGGGCAGAAATGCTCAATTTTTTCTAAACATTCATATGGATCCAGCAGATTTTGTCCTACTTGCTGCTGTCCAGGTAGCACAAGGCAATAATCTGCCCAAGCTTGGGGACATTTTAGACATGTATTCAGAGTTCTGGAAAGGCCTGGGATGTTGCACAACAGCTAAAGCCAAGCTAGTTACAAAGCCTAATGCAGTCCCTAAGTTTTGTAAACCACGGAAACTTCCTTTTGCCTTTACACTGGTGGTTGGGGCAGAATTGGACAGACTGGAAAAAGCGGATGTGCTGGAAAAGGTTTCAAGTTTAGATTGGGCTACTCCAGTTGCGTGGTATCTAAACCAGGTGGTAAGGTTAGAATTTGTGGAGATTTTAAGGTGGTACTTAATCCAGTACTTAAGCACAGATGTATTTCCTTTACCCTTACCAGAGGAACTTTTTCATAGACTGAATGGTGGTGTGGGGTTCTCTAAACTGGACCTCGTTGATGCATGCCTTCAAGGTGAGTTGGATATAGACTCTCAGAAATTGGTAGTGATTAATACACACCAAGGACTGTACAAGTACAAACAGTTATGTTTTAGCCTTAGTTCTGCACCTGCTATTTTTCAAAAGGTGATTGAGCAAATGGTGGGTGATATACCAGGTGTTGCTTGTTATTTGGATTACATCATTGTCACGGGAAAGACAGAAGCAAAACATTTACTTAACTTACAAAAGACTTTAGAGAGATTGTAACAGAGTGGATTCAGACTCAGGAGAGAAATTGCCAATTTTTTCAACCAAGTGTCACATACATAGGTCACCCTATTCACAAAGATGGAATTCATCCAAATGATGAAAAAGTGGAAGCCATTGTGCCTGAACCACAGAATGTTTCAGAGTTGCGTTCATTCTTAGGTATGGTGCACTACTATAACTGTTTCATACCTGGCTTAGCCAGTAAATGTGCTATCCTAAATGAACTGTCACATAAAGGTACTCCATGGAAGTGGACCAAGGGCCACAGTAAGGAAGTTCAAGCCATCAAGCTCTCTCTAACCGATGTGAATAATTTAATTTATTATGACCCTAACTTCCCTATCACATTGGTCTATGATGCTAGTCCTGTGGGCATAGGAGCTGTTCTTTTCCATACAGATTCAGAAGGAGTGGAGAAGCTGATAGCCCATGCTTCATGCAAACTCACTGCAGCTGGAAGAAATTATGCCCTGATTCAGAGAGAGGCACTAGCAATTGTGTTCGGAGTCCAGAAATTTCATGAATACTTGATAGGTTACAAGTTTCACCTGAAGATGGATCACAAGTTACTAGTGACAATATTCAGTCCAGAAAAAGGAATTCCAGAGACAGCTGTTAGCCGACTTCAATGATGGGCATTAATTTTGTCTGCCTATAATTTTGAGGTTACATGCCAACCAATGGACTGGCATGGAAATGCAGATGCTGTGTCGAGGTTACCAATGTCCAGAGAAATGGAGTTCAATGTGGGAGTTAAAGAGGAACCATTAGTATGCCAGTTGGGGCCAGATAGTTTTCCAGCAAATTCAAAGAGCTGGAGGACTCTACTGTTGTGTGTCCAATGGAGCTACAACAGTTAGATCAGCTTCCAGTAGCAGCCAAGGACATTGCAAAAGTGACTAGTCAAGATGTAATTTTGAAACAAGTGTATCAGTATACGCTTGTGGGTTGGCCTCAAGGCACTACGTGTTCAGCTGCACTACATCCCTATTATACAAAGAGACAGCAGTTGTCCATTGCAGATAAGTGTATTCTATGGGGATTGCATGTCATAGTATCCCAATGTAATTACTCTAATGTGTTGACTCTTTTGCACGCAGGCCATCCAGGCATTGCTAAAATGAAATCCCTCACCAGACTTCACGTATGTGGCCTTCCATTGACAGAGACATATACCATGTTGTGCAAAGATGCGAAGGTTGTGCTGTATCAATGGGAAATCCAGCAAGAGCTCCAGTTCACTATCGGAAATGACCTGATAAAAACCCTGGCAAAGGTTGCATAGTGATTTTGCAGAACCCTATTTAAATTCCATGTGGTTACTCTTAACTGATGCTTATAGTAAATGGCCAGAAATTCATCAAATGTCTGCAACAACTACTGAGAGTACCATCAAAGTGTTGAAATCTATCTTTGCTACCCATGGTTTTCCACAAGTGATTGTCTCGGATAATGGACCACAGTTTACATCTGTTGAATTCCAAGCATTTTGCCAGCAACGTGGAATCTACCATATTTTCTCACCTCCCTACCATCCAAGTTCAAATGGCAAAGCACAACACCCAGTTCAGACTTTTAAAAAAAGAGTAAGGACAAAGCTAATCCTACTACACTGACGGCAATGCAAATAGCCCTTTTGGACTTTCTTGCAATGTATCGAACAACACCACATTGTGTCATGGGACATTCCCCTGCAGAACTGTTTTTTGGATGTCAGATTCTAACTCAATTGGAGCTTCTTCACCCTCAAGGCTATAAGTCAATAACTGAAATGCTTCCTAAGACCATATCCTTCAAACCCAATGATTTTGTGTGGGTCAGGATGTATACAGGCCTGAAGAGATGGATAGAAGGCATGGTGTAAAAAAAGTTAGGAAATATTGTCTATAGTGTTCAACTGACTAACCAGAGGAATGTGAAAAAACATGTGGACCAAGTACATACTAGAATTGAGACAGAACAAAAAAGGGATACCCAGAGTTGGGGTAGTTATCCAGCAGTATTTGTTCCAGAACAAGAACAGGAAGAGATAGTGGAACCACAGCAACAGAGACAAGATGTGGCTGATGCTAATCAGATTCCAGTGCAACAGCCTTGAGTCCTACTACGTCGGTCAGGATGTATAAGACATTCACCAAAGAGAATGGACTTGTAGATATATAGCCTAATGACAAGATTAACTAAAAGGGACGTTGTTGTAATGACTTTAATAGTTTCATAGTTTCATATTATTTTCTGAATTATTGGCTTATGTACTTCTAGCTAAGTTAGGAGGGATTGTTATGTGTAGTATAGCTTTAAGAACTGTTAGAGACAGTACAGCTTTAAGAGAATGTACACTTCCTGTAACTGTGCCTGTGTGTTTGAGATTAGTTTCCTCTCGTATGTCTGTGCTGAATAGAAGTAGACAGAGAAGGCCTAGATTTCAGTGTGACATGTTTTTCTTTAAGGTGCTTATTTTCGGCCACCAAATACAACAACCAGCTGCCTGAGAAATGCCCCTGCAGGGAGTCCAAGACATCACTGCTTTTAGCTGATACTGCAGCAGGTAGATTACACTCAACATCTGGCAAGCAGAGACTCAGTTTAAACTTGCAAAAAAATGAAAAGGCTGTGAGCGGTTAAACCTGGTCGGGAGTCTGTGCTTGTTTGCTTTATGTCTTTCCTGCTTAGCCAGGTACTATATTAGTGACTGATGTAGCACTGTTGCTTTGGTAGTTTTGGACAAAAGAAGGCAGATGCCCATCATGATTGTCCTCCATATACATGGATCATTAACCGAGTCCCTGCCCAAACATCCATTTATCTAATTTGGTTTTGAATGTTAAAATATTGGGCAAATCAACCAAATCCTGTGGTAGTTTATTCTAAATTCTTGGTGTTCTAATGGTAAAGTAGTTAATTATTTTATTACTCTTTGCTCTCATGATTTCTAACTGTCCTTTATGAAGTCAGGCTGCAGTTTTTCTGATGGAAAATTTAATGCCGCATATCTGCATCTGTTCCTGGTTACTAAGTATTTTAAATAGTTGTAACAAGTTACCTCTGAGTCTTCTTTGGGACAGAGGGTGAAGTCCTGTTTTTTAAGTCTAGTGCTACAATCCAAGTTTGTTAAATGTGGGATGAGCTTAATGGCATTACACTGAATATTTTCAATCCTGTTAATATCTGAGCTCAGGTAAGGGCTCCAAAAGGGAGAGCCATAGTCCAAAAGTGGCCTAACATGGGATCTGTAGAGGGGCAAAAGACATTGTTCTGATCTAGATACAAATGTTTTACTAATTCTACAAAGTATGGCATTTGTTTGATTTGCTATCTTGGTGCAGTGGGTAGATGAAGATAGTTTGTCATTAACTAATATTCCTAGATCTTTTTCTGTTTTAGAAGTTCTGATAATAGCATTATTCAGATAATATGTTTGAGCCGGATTGTTTTTTCCCAGGTGTAATACTGCACATTTGGATATGTTAAAATACATCTCGTTAGTGCGTGCCCATTGTTCTACTAGTAATATGGCTTGTAGTCCATATTCGTTATTGCATTTTGTGGCCTTACCCCCAAGTTTTGTGTCATCTGCAAATTTGACCATTATATTGCTGGTAGATATATACATGTCACTTATAAATAGATTAAACAGAGTAGGCCCGAGCACTGAGCCATGGGGTACTCCACTAATCACCCTTCTCATGACAGACATTGCATCATTTACCCTGACTCTTTGAGTTCTATCATCCAGCCACTGGTTTATCCATGAGACCAGTAGGGATGAAAACCCCATTCTGCTAAGTTTGTTAATCAGTATCAAGTGGGAAACTTTGTCAAATACCTTACTATAGTCTAATGTATTCATAGAAAGAAATTAAGTTTGTGGTACATGAAAAACCTTGTTTGAACCCATGTTGGTACATATCTTTAATATTTAAAGTTGACATTTCATTTTCTAGTTTTTGTTTAATAATTGTTTCTATTAGTTTGCATGGTATTGATGTTAAACTGATAGGGCGATAGTTTCCGGTTTTTAAATGAGAACCTTTTTTGAAAATAGGTGTGACTATGGCAGAGCGCCAATCCTTGGGTACCACTGATTCAGATAGAGATTTATTGTAAATTATTTTTAGAGGTTGGAGGATAGTATTCCTTGTTTCCAGTAAAAATCTTGAAGTAACACCATCTGGACCTGGGCTGGTGTGTTTTTTTAAAGTGTTTAATGCAGTCAGGGTATCTTGCTCTGTGATCATATTTATTTCTATCTTTGAGGATACAACAGTAGATGAGGGAACTGCTTTTTGTGCATAAATGGATGAAAAGTAGTTGTTTAATTCAGTTGCTGTTTCAATGTCCGAGGTTATTGTTTGTGTATTGATAATTAGTGGCCCAATTAAGTTGTTACAACCCTTTTTTTCATTTAAGTATGAATATAAAGCCTTGTGACAGTCTGTCGTATGAGCAATTTTGAATTCTAGGTTATGTTTAGCTATGATTATCTGTTTTTTTAACATTTTGACTGTCTCCCTATAGGTCACCAATATTTTATTAACTTGAGATGGTGATGCTTTTTTAAGTTTAGAGAAGAGCTTTTTTTTACGAGCAGTTAGTGATTTAATATTTTTATTGAACCATTGTGGAATTTTGCCTTTGTTATTATATTTATATTTCTTAGGTATGTATTGTTTTTCAAGTTGAGATATTTTATTTTTTAAGAGATCCCATGCTTTGTTTGTATTTAAGGGGAGAAGGGCCTGTTCCCAGTTTATTTATTCTAGGGCTTGATTAATGTAGTTAAAATTGGCTTTATGGTATTGTTTTACTTTAATTTTGTTTGTTTTGGGTTGAAGAGGAAATTGCATAGAGAAAGGTATGGACATATGATCACTATTTCTCATGGGGGGGCAAGATGTTAACATCAGATGTTGGGGTTTCTAGATTTGTTATAACAAGGTCAAGAGTGTTTTTTCCCCTGGTGGGTTCCCTTACAATTTGTTTAAGACCTAGATTTATTATTACTGAAATAAATTGTTCATCATGATGGTTTGTTCCAGAGAGGATATCCCAGTTTATAGTTGGTAAATTAAAGTCCCCCAATATTAATACAGTGTCCTTATTTGCTAATTGATGTATTTCTCCTGCTAGCTGCCCGGTAGCATTTAAATCGGATGATGGTGGTCTATAACAAGTACTGACAAGTAGTTTGTGGGAACTAGTGAGTTGGATATAGGCCCAGACACTTTCCAATTGTGAATTAGTTTCTTTTCCATAAGAGTGAATATCATTTCTTATATAAAGGCTAACCACTCCTCCTTTTTTTATATCCTCTCTATATTTATGATAATGTCTATAACCAGGAAGTTCCACTATCCAGTCTTTATCTGAGTTTTCCCATGTTTCTGTGATTGCAATTATTGCCAAATCTAAGGTCTGAGATAGTATTTCTAATTCTGCATATTTAGAGATATTCATAGATCGTGTGTTGAAGGTGAGAATATTTAATTTAAGACTAGGTATTGAACCAATATTGTTAATAAGAGGCCGGGGTGATTTCCCAGTCTCCCCCCTGTTTTTTAGTTTAAATGTGCATTTACCTATGTAGTCATTTTTTGTCCCAGGATAGTACTGCCTCTTCTACTAAGATACCATCTGCCCCAACAGTATAGTGATGGTGTATCCTCAAACTCTTCCCAATGTGTTATACACTTGATTCCCTGTTGATAGCACCATTTGCGGAGCCATTCATTTAAAGCTTTGATTTTTGAAGTGATATAACTGGTGGCCCTTGGGATGGGTAGTACCTCGGAGATGCAGACAGTGCAGCCACGTTCATATAATGTGTTATTAAATGCTACAAAATCTTGTTTGAGTTTCGAGTGTTGCGAACCTCCTATGTCATTTGTTACTACGTGAACAATTACCAAAGGGTTTTCCCCTGCAGTGGACAGTATAGGTTTTACCATTGTTGTAATATCTGCAATTTTCACCCCTCTAAAACTCGAGCACATTCTGTGTTGTTTGTCTGGGTTACATATTGCTCTGTCTAAATATTTAATAATTGAATCACTTAGTACAATTACCTGTTGCTGTTTGGTTTGTGTTTCAACTGGTGTGTATGTTTCTGTACTTTTTATCAAGGGATTTATAGTTAAGACAGAATTTATTTCTGGTTCGAGAGCTAGTTCTGTGATGGCCTGACATTTAGGTTCCTTATTTGGCTTGTTGGGCAGTTTTGTTTGTGTTTAGGTGATTTATTTTTATTGTATTGAGAGATTTAGTTGAGTAGTTGGGTTCATCATCTCTAGATATAGTGTTGCTACATTCTCCTGATGCAGTAGCTACATTACTATCTGTTTTTAAGAAAAGGGTTTCAAATGAGTTTTGTAAGGGTAGTTCTTGTTTTTTGTCCAGGTAGTTACTTTTTTTAGTATGTTTTTTATAAGGAATTTTTGTCCAGTTATTATCTGTAGTATGATTTGAAGGAGTGGAGGATGTAACTGGTTGTTCTACTAAATTACATGCAAAGTGTTTGTTTGGAGATTTGTCATGGTGGAGAGAGTCATCTGAGTGCTTTGTGATGGACACATTTGATTCGACTAGGAGTGATATCTGATCTATATAGTCCTCTAGTGCTTTAATATCAGATTGAAGGGTATCTTTAGGCTGCAAACATTTGACTTCTTCCTGTAAACTTTTTAGCAGTATGCATCTGTCACATACAAAGTTCGCTGTTTGTTTCCCTGAAGTATACATTAAACAAGATGTGCACATTTTGTTTGCTTTCTTCATGATTTTGTTAGTACAAACACTGGTTGTTAGAAAGAAAGAAGAGTGAGTAGTGTTTTCCTTGGTTTGCCTTTGTGGTAGTCCTAATTATAGCCCTATGTCCGTTGACCCCGGTGGACACAGTAGACACGCGCTGACGCGCGTCTCTGCACGCGGTCCTGTGCACGCTTACCCTGCTCGCTAGTGCAAGTGTTTTATGTGTGGAAACTGGAAGTACATTGAAACACGACTTCCGGTTTCACGCTGGTTCGAAGATGTCAAAGAAAGTTTTTAAAATAGCCTTTAAGAAGGCTGTATTACTGTAAACAGTGTTAACATGGTTTTAAACTACTATGCCTCTGTTTTAAAGTTCAACAGTGTGTGGGAAGAAGACCAGGAGCATCAGGGACTAGCCACTAACCTCCAATATCCCACAGTGCTTTGGTGTTCCAGCAAGGAAGTACCTGAATCAGGAAGGTACCCCTGACAGTTTAACTCAGTTAAGCACAATATGGTATAAACAGTTTCACACAAATATTTATAGCTTTCAAAGTTTTATCAGTTCAGTTGTCTCAATTTAGCAGCAAGTGCTTTATCTCTTATTTCTGAACAAATACATTTTTTGCAAGTTTAAACTGAGTCTTGGTGCCGATATCTGCTTGCCACTGTTGATTAACCTAGCCGAGCACAAGACAAGTAGTGGAGCAGCTTTGCCTGTGCTTTCCACTCAACATCTGGCAGATTAAAGTCCCCACCAGCACCACCTCCTCCTTCTTAACCATTTTGCCTATGTCTTCCAACATTTCTTTGTCTAAGTCCTCTCCCTGTGTCAGAGGCCTGTAGTTCACTCCCATCTGAATGGTGGCTCCATTTCCAGGCTCGAGGTTGACCCACAACATTTCAATCCCTGCCTGAATTCCCTATATCTCCGAAAGGAAGGAATCCATTTGTTTCTCTGAGGGATTTGCCTCAGATTTAGGCTCTGATAGAAATGCAGGAGGACATTATTAATGTCCTCCTGCATCTTCAGAAAAGTCCTGTCTGACATCTTAATGCCATGAATCTTAAACTTTTTGTGTCCCCTTTTTGGTGGATAAGCCAGTAGTCTGCTGGGTTTTTCATTGATTCCCAAAAGGCGTGACACAATCAGAAAAATGTGAATACTGCTTTTTGATGGTGCACAATTGATTTTGTACCTTATTCTCATGATGTGTGCCAAAAGCTCCCAATCCTCATTCGGGCTGGCCCGTTACCTGGCTTCCAGCTTCTTTAAGTTATTCTGCTGCTTTTTACATCTTGATCTTTGACTTTTTTGAGCCAAAATGCATGTGCAATGCACTTAACTCTAATGCAGGCCTCAAACGCATCCCATCGACTGCTACTAAAGTGTCAGATGGCTTGCTGTGGGTCAGAAATTAAGTGATGTCATTGGATAACTGAGAGAAAATGGGATCTTTCAGGAAGGACATATTGAGCTTCCACATCTTGCTTATAGGCTCCACCAAACATGAGGTAGCCAGGAAAGGGTTACGGGACTGTGGTCAGATATCGGCGTTGTTTCTATGTATATATCTATTACGTCTGGTTCCCACTGCTGTGGTGGAAACCATATATCTAAGCATGAAAAGGTACCCTGTGGAAGAGAAGAAAAGGAATATTCTCCCTGTGAGGTAAGTTAACCTCCAGATGTCTACTATACCTGTTTCAGAAGCAATATTTTATAAGGCTATAGATACTAGGGAGTTTGTACTAGTAGCTGCCTTGCTTCTGTCCAAACATTTATCCAGCACTGTATTCATATCCCCTCATATTAGAATGTTACCATTTCCTACCTTGGCTAGTTTTTGGGGCCATTCTATTGAAGAATGTGGTGGTTGTCTGGTTGGGGGTGTAAATGCAGCATAATGTAATGTCTTCTTTCAGTGGCTTGCCTGTTATTATAACATATCAATCTTTGGAGTCCATGTGTGCTTCTGTGGCCTTGGACTCAACATCCTTGTGCACTAGTATTGACACCCCTCTACTCTTGGAGTTATAGGTGTCATGGAAGACCTGTGCTACCCACCCTGTTTTAAATTTCACCATTTCAGGAGGGATGAGGTGGGTCTCTATAAGAATGCCAATATTTATCCCCCATCCTTTAAGGTCATTTAATATTTTCCTGCACTTTTCAAGTCTGTTAATACCCTAATGTTCCATCTGGTAAATATTATAGATTTGATAGCCATGATCTTTTTTATGTTTGCTTGCATGCATGCTCAAGAAACATTATGTGGCAGCTTAGGAGAGAAGCGGGTTGTGGAGGTGCGGCACTGTGGTGGCCAGTGCCATCACTGCATTTGCGGGCTTGGCCCTCTTTATCCAATGTGGTGGCATGCTGCAGCTGACACTAGTTCAGGAAGCATGCCACCAACTTGAAAGAAATTGGCCGCTGCAACGAGGGAGTGCCCCATCATTGCAGGGTGTGCCTGGAATACATTGGCCACTGCAATGGGGGGAGCACCCCGTAATTGCAGGGCATGCCTGAAAGAAATTGGCCACTGCAATGAGAGAGCACCCCATCATTGCGGGGTGTGCCTTGCCTGCTGAAACATATCTGTTCACCCCACTCCCTCCTTTCTCCATTGTGGCACCAGGTGAGCAAGTAAGCCCTCCTGCTCCCTCCCACTGCATGCTGTCCACCTCGCTCCCTCCATTCCCCTTCCAGGCACCTGGACTGTAAGTAGATTCTCCTGCTTCCTCCCACTGTGCGTTGTCCAGACCCTTCCCTCTGTTCCCCATCCTGGCACCCGGAGTGAAAGTAAACCCTCACGATCCATCCCACGGTGTGCTGTCTTCCCCACTTCTTCCGTTCCCCATCCAGACACCCAGAGTGAAAGTAAACCCTCTCGCTCCCTCCCACTGCATGCTGTCTGCCCCTCTTCCTCCGTTCCCTGTCCCAGTACCCAGAGTGAAAGTAAACCCTCCCTCTCCCTCCCACTGCGTACTGTCTGCCCCACTCCATCTGTTCCCTGTCCTAGTATCTGGAGTGAAAGTAACCCTCTCACTCCCTCCCACTGCATGCTGTCCACCTCACTTCCTCTGTTCCCCATCCTGGCACCCAGAGTGCATGTAAACCCTCCCACTCTCTCCAACTGCATGCTGTCCACCCTGATCCCTCTGTTCCCCATCCCAGCACCCAGAATGAAAGTAAACCCTCCTGTTCCCACCCACTGCATGCTGGCTGCCCCGCTCCTTCCTCTTCTTTTTATCATTGTGCTTCCTCTCTTGCTTTCAAGCATCTAGATGCAGACATTGATCGCATCCCTCAACAGCAGTGCATTTAGAAGGACAGAGTGAGAGCTTCCTCTAACATTGGACTTTTCATTCTTCTTTGATCTCTACTTTAAATTGCTGTAGTGAAGCCGTCCATAATCAAAATGTTCTTCAGCCTGCAGGGAAGGTGACCTAGGTCTTGGATCCCCAGAGGTTTCCTCCTCAAAGGGGTTTTTCCTCTCCTCCATTCCAATGGTCATAATGTTAGTCAGGTTTAGTGCTTTCATAGGTTTCTTGTTAAGTTTTGCTGTTGGATGGAGTCGGATGGTGGCCTCAGCTGTTCCCCCACTCCTTAGGAAGTCCACCCTTCTGCATCTCATCAGATAGCTTTTCTTTCATTGTCCTCACCTTTTCTAGTTCTTCTCCTGTCTTTCCTATCTATGTCTGTCACATCTATTTCTGGTCTAGATATCTTCTGATTTCTCACCTCTTCAATGCTCGACACCCTTTTGGGTAGTCTTTTTTGGTTTCTTCCTAAGGTACCTTTAGCCAAGCGAATCTCCTGTGGTGCCTATGGGGGGACCATCCTCTAGGGTTCCTTGTGTTGCACCCCTACAGGGTGGTATATCTCACAGATAAAGAGGCAAACAACCACAATGTATCAAAGTCACTCAAGCATACTTCTCATCCAGTTGCATAACAACAATTGAGTGGGAAGGCTTTAAACCTGAGATTCAATGGGTGGAGCAACTACATCATTCCACCATCAGGCCTTAAAAGGCCACTCCTACTGGACTGTTCCAGGATTTGTCTCTTTATTGCCCCACCATCCACCCCTCCTCCTCCAGTGGCTCGTCTCTCTTTCCCATGGGCTTCTTCCTAAGCTACCTTTAGCCAAGGGAATTTCCCATGGCACCTATGGGGGGAACCTTCCTCAAGGGTTCCTTGCATCATACCCCTACAGGGTGGTATATCCCATGGATAGAGAGGCGAACAGCCACAATGTATCAAAGTCACACAAGCATACATCTCATCCAGTTGTGTAAGCACAATTGAACCATACTTTTGTCCCATTTTTATGCATGCATTGGGTGCTGTGTCATATATGGCAGTGTTTATATATGCTGTGTCATATATGAACACTGCCAGCAGAAGAAGGCCTTATGATCTATCTAGTCTGCTCAATGTGGGCCCCATGTCCCCATTCCGCTAAACTTGTCCCATCACCTCTTGAATTTGCTGACCATCTTCTGGTTAACAACCTCTCCTGTCAGATTATTCCACCCTGTCACCACCGGCTCCATAAAGAAGCATCTCCTGACATCACCTGACATCCTTATTGAACCTTACCCCTCCCCCGCAAGTTTGTAGCTGTGCTCCCTTGAGTTCCTTTTCGCACGAAAGGTAAAGAGGTTACCAAGATCCACCTTGTTTATACCTTTGAGGTACTTGAATGTTTCAGTCATGCCCCATCCCTCCTTTCAGTGAATACATATTATTAAAGCTTCTCACCCTGTCCTCTTATGGACTTCACTGCTGATAGTGGTGGGCAAAATGGCAGAAATTTGCTCCGCAAAGTGGTTTGTAGAGTAATGTGGAATCCGTGAAGTACTCCTCAACGCAAAGCAGAGTACTTCGCGTTATAATGGGGAACACAAAGTGCATTTGAAAGAATGACTTCACGTTATTCCACCTTCCCCAAACCACTTCTCCACCTGTTTTAAGGTGAAGTACCTTGAAATCAATGTAGTTCGCCTCACTTCGCCTTGTTTTTGAGCTCCAAAGGCGAATTTTGCAGTATTTTATGGTATTGCAGGTCACATGGGCTCTAGATTGTTCTGCACAGCCTCAGTTCTGTGTAGTGTGTATGTAGTGGAAGATGGAGACAGTTTCCTCTCAGAGCTCTGTGATTCAAATCCTCTAAAAGCTGTTAAAAAAGTATTTTTGAGCTGTTTATTTTTGCTTACAATTTATGACGTTGACTATAGGAAACCCTCCTGTACTCATGTCATCGAGTGTTTATTGTTTGTGTGTGGATTTTGAATGTTAATTTAGAATAGTCAGTCTGTGTACTGTGACGTGTGCTTTGGGGGAGGTGCATATCTGTGGTGTAGGTGGATTAACTGGGAGAAAAAGGCAGTCTTTCTGTTTTGGTTATATTTTTCTTGTATAACTGTGTTAATGTACACACAGTAATATGTTCAGTAATTCTTGACATTTTTTTGCTGATTGTTGTGGTGCAGCAGTGTATAATTTCAGTTTTGTTTAAAACATTTGGTTATATTACTAAAGGTTTTCAATTTGTGTGTGAGTGTGTGTGCAATGCACGTCATTAAATCTAACACCTTTTACTGTGCCACAGAGTAATTGCAGCAGTGTGAACCTGCTATCCATCACACCTGCATGAATTTGTTATACTGCTTTGTGGTATCTTTACTGGAAGTGGACTAATACTGACATGCACTACCCCCAATCCGCCAAAAGGTATTCTTTTCCAGATTTGGATTTTTGACTTGTGAGCACTGGGTAGGTGTTGTTGCACCTTTGTGTCTGCATCTCTTGAGTGCGTAGCACAATCTTAATCTGTCTGTGCATTTGTAGTATACCATTAATTCTGGTAGTCTTTGCAGTTTTTGTTACTCTCTCATTTCACTTCGTCAGCACTGAGAAATTTTCTGGACACAAGACAGTAGCATTTTTGGGATGCAAATTTATTCTGGTGACTGTGTGTGACCACTGTGCACATGACAGAGTGCGCCATTAATTCTGGGAGACTTTGCCTTTCTTGTTATGCTCTCATTTCACTTCATCAGCACTGGGGAATTTTCTGGACACAAGACAGTAGCATTTTGGGGATGCACATTAATTCTGGTGACTGTGTGTGACCACTGCACACATGACTGAGTGTGCCATTAATTCTGGGAGACTTCACACTTCTTGTTATGCTCTCATTTCACTTCATCAGCACTGGGGAATTTTCTAGACACAAGACAGTAGCATATTGGGGATGCACATTAATCGTGGTGACTGTGTGTGACTACTGCATGCATGATGTCTGATTGCGCCATTATTTTGGGGAGACTTTGCATTTCTTGTGCTCTCATTACACTTCGTCAGCAAGGGGGAGTTTTCTGGACACAAGACATGAGCATTTTGGGGATGCACATTAATTCTGGTGACTATGTGTGTGAAGGGCTGCCAATATTGTTGTCACTTCACCTTACTTCACATTAAGTTGGAAGGAAAACACAAAGTAATAATTACAAGGTGAAGTGAGCCTTTTGCATTGGCCACTTTGCAAAGCCAAGTGACAACACGACGTGCCTACTTCGTGGGCGCTTTGCCGGAGGAATTTAAATTTGCTGCATCTCTACTGCTGACACTCAATCATCTTTTCCTGCCCTTGTCTGTACCACCACAAGAATAATAACATATTTTCTCAGGTAGGGACTTCAGTATTGTACACAGTACTCTAGGTGCAGTGACACCATGAATCTGTACAGTGGCAGGATGTCAGCACAGATAATGCAGTCTCTCCTTGTTTTATTGACACTAAGGCAATTAGCAAAACAAATGTTCTATGAAAACATTTTTGCAATAAGTGCACTCTTTCATCACCATTGACAAATTTGTAGTATTTATTTCAAAAGTTTCACCAGGAAAGACATACTGAGCTTGTAAGAGCTTGTTCCCAGATGCTTACTGGGGGGTCTGGGGAAGGGGAGAACACAGTGCATGATATGCAAGTGACAATGCATAATGTGAGGTGCAAAAGTAATAAAGTACAGTAAAAGGCTTACAAGAAAATAGAGTAACAGTAAATAACAGTGCACAGTGACAATCTGCAGGCAGAAAATTCAAGGCTGCACAACATAAAGATAAGTATAATGCAGATTTAGATGCAAGTACTATACAGTAAGGGGACAGTGCCAGAATAGCAACAGGGTTAGCACCACCTCAAATTGGCAAGGTGTGCATTTACAGAATCAGTGCAAGAGGTAGGTTCAGGAGCAAAATATTCCCAGATAGAGTAACTGATTAGGGCATAGTTTGCCTGGGGTTGGGGGACAAGAGGGACATTAAAGGTCACATGCAAGGCTTTTAAAACTAAAAGAAACAGCACCATTCAATAAACACTGCTACAAAACCTATTTGTGTTCCAGGTTTTGCAACAAAAGTCAACAAATTAATGCATTTTTAATATCTTTTTATTGTGGTCCATTTCTCCAAGGTTGCTGAATGCCGAGTCAGCAAGCCTCCAGGCTGCTGATGTCATTTGGGGTGCTTGCCTGTTAAGAAGTTGTGTTGCTGTTAGTAAGACAATGCTGGTAACTTCACTGTTGTTGCTCAGTGTCTGCTTTGCAATAATTTTGTTTAAATAGGGATCTTATCTGCACTAATTCCTACTAGGGATGGCTGTGCTAGCCCTGGTAAAAAGATAATTTTAAAGTGATTATTGAGGTTTGCCATAGAACATGGGAGAAGTGACCTGTAGGAGTGTACTCTACTGTACCCACAATGCCTCACTATGTAAATTAGTGTACAGGCTTTTATTTTTCTGTGTTCACTGAAGAAATAGGAGCCAACATCTCTCAGTATAGAAGTCTAGTAGCTAGATATGGTATGTGCAATGCATTGTTGTGAAAGTAAACAAACATAGAATTTGAATTTGATGGCAGATAAGGACCACTTGGCCCACCCAGTCTGCCCATTTCCCTACCTAATGGATAAGCTGCAGATCCTAGTAAACCAGCAGCCTACTTCTTTCTACCCCAACCCCCTAGAATTGCCTTATGACTCTCCCATGCATACTTGAATTCAAACACTGTTTTTGACTCTACAACCTCCTCCAGAAGGCTGTTCCATGCATCCACAACCCTCTCTGTGAAAAAATACTTACTTACATTACCTCTGAGCCACCCCCCTCTATCTTCACATTGTGCCCCCTTGTTCTTGCACACCTCTTTTTTTGAAAGGTGCTGCCCTCTTGGACTTTGTTGATTCCCTTGAGGTACTTGAAAGTTTCCATTATGTCCCCCCTCTCCCTCCTTTCCTCGAGGCTATACATATTAAGCTCCTTAAGTCTCTCTCCATATGTCTTCTGGTGCAGACCCTGTACCATTTTAGTTGCCCTCCTCTGGACAGCTTCCATCTTGTCTATGTCCTTGCGGAGACTGGGTCTTCAGAACTGCACACAGTACTCCAGATGGGGTCTCACCAGCTGTCTGTACAGAGGGATAACAACTTCCTATTTCCTACTGGTGATGCCTCTCCCTATGCATCCCAGAATCCCCCCAGCCCTCCTTACTGCCCTCTCACATTGCTTGCCCACCTTTAAGTCATCTGATATGACTACCCCCAGGTCGCTTTGCATTTTTGTTGTTGTTAGTATCTCACCCCCCATTGTGTACTCTTTCCCTGGGTTTTTGTTTCCCAGGTGCATTACCTTGCACTTCTTAGCATTGAATCTAAGCTGCCATACATTTGACCATTTCTCTAACCTTGCCAAGTCCCTTCTCATCCTTTCCACCCCACCTTGTGCTTCAACTCTGTTGCAGATCTTTGTGTCATCTGCAAAGAGACATACTTTTCCTTCCAGTCCCTCTACAATGTCACTTATAAAGACATTGAAGAGGATCGGTCCTAATACTGAACCCTGTGGTACCCCACTAGTAACCCCTTTCTTCAGAGTAGACTCCATTTACTATTACCCTCTGTGTCCTATTCTCCAGCCAATTCTTTACCCAGGCTATCATCTTGGGACCCACTCCCAGGCTGGTTAACTTGTATATTAATCTTTTGTGTGAGACTTTGTCAAATGCCTTGCTAAAGTCTAGGTAGGCCATGTCCACAGCCCCTCCCTGATCTACTACTTTGGTCACCCAGTCAAAGAAATCTATTAGATTCATCTGGTATGACCTTCCTGCTGTGAATCCATGCTGCCTTGGGTCCTGTGCCCCTCTGGCCTTTAGGTACTTGACAATTCTTTCCTTCAGAAGTGATTCCATCATCTTCCCTATCACTGAGGTTAAATTAACAGGTCTGTAGTTTCCTGCTTCTGCCCTGCTCCCACTTTTGTGAAAGGGAATCACATCTGCCTCCTCCAGTCCTCAGGTACCACCCCATCCTCCCATGATTTGTTAAAGAGGGTAGTCAGTGGTGTCACTAGTTCTACCCTTAGTTCTTTTAGAATTCTGGGATGAATCCCATCAGGCCCCATTGCTTTGTCCACCTTCAGTTTTAAGAGTTCTTTCAGAACACTTTCTTCTGTAAATGGGCTGGTATCAACTTCTGTATCCAGAGTGTTTCTATTGTTTGTTTTAGGTACCTCCCCCTCTTCATTTATAAATGCTGAGCAAAAATATTTGTTTAGTATCTCAGCCTTTTCACCATCACTCTCTGCCCAACCCTCCCCTTTATTAAGCCTCACTATCCCTCCCTTAGTCTTCCTTCGCTCCCTGATGTACCTAAAAAAGGTTTTATCCCCCTTCTTAACTGAGTTGGCTATCTTTTCCTCGGTTCAGGCCTTTGCTGTTCTGACTACCTTCCCAGCTTCCTTTTGTTTTAACTGATACAATTCTCTGTCTTGCTCCTTCTGTGATTCCTTGTACTTTCTGAATGCTTTCTTTTTCTCTTGAACCTTCTCTGCTACCTTCTTTGAGAACCATAGTGGTTTCTTACATAGTTTTGTTTTGTTTATTTGCTTCACACAAAGGCTTGTTACCTCTGTGATGGCAGTTTTTATTATTCCCCATTTATCTTCCACCCCTCCTTCTTGCCCATTTGCAAGTGCATTCCTTAGGCACTCACCCATTTTGGCAATGTCAGCCCTCCTGAAGTCCAGTACTTTTGCCTTTGTATGGCTTGACTCTATTGCTGTGTTTATTGTGAACCATACTGTTCAATGGTTGCTAGTTCCCAAAAGGCTACCCACTTCTACATCTGTGATCCTCTCTCCATCTCCATTTGAGAGAACCAGGTCTAAGATTGCTCCCTCTTGAGTGGGTTCCAATACTAGTTGTCTAAGGCATGCCCCCTGTAGGGCATCTAGAATAACCTCACTCTTGGAAGTGGCTGCTGCAACTGCACTCCAGTTAACATCTGGCATATTCAGATCACCCATCAGCAGTATCTCCCCTTTATCTGCCATTCTAAGTATACTTTCTATTATTTCCTAGTCCATTTCCTCCCCCTGAGAGGGGGGTCTGTATACAACCCCTGTGCGGATTGTGGTGCCATTGCCTGCCTCCAAATTGACCCACAGTGCTTCTTCTCCTCCCTGTTTACCCTTTTGTTCTGTTGCTTTGATTCATTCCCTTATGTTGAGAGCTACTCCTCCTCCTCCTCTTTTACCCTCCCTGTCCCTCCTATAGATAGTGTATCCTGGTATGTTTATGCCCCAGTCATGGTTCTGTGTGTACCATGTTTCTGTGACTGCCATGATATCCAGATGTTCCTCCTCCATCAAGGCCACTAATTCAGGAAGCTTGTTACCCAGACTACAGGCATTGGTACTTATTGCTCTCCATTTTTTGATGGCTTTACCTTCTGTAGCAGCATCCCCCACTGACCTTTCTACCTTGGTCTTTTTTTCATTTAGTACCCTGTTTTGTAGGGGGAGGCTGGGTTTTCCTGCTGCTTATCAATGCCTCCCCCCTTGACTAGTTTAAAAGCTTACCAATGAAGCATTTAAACCGATTGCCCAAAGACTTGTTCCTTTCCTGGACAGATGCAGACTATCCTGCCAGTATAGGCTGGTGTCCTTCCAGATGGAACCCCAGTCCCCAATGAAGTCAAACCCCTGTGCTTCACATCATTTGTTCAACCATTCATTAAACTGCATGGTGCAAAGTACCCTCACCTCACCCATGCCACTAACAGGCAGCACCTCTGAGAAGGATACTGTGTGTGCTGCTTGTCTTAGGACCCTCCCCAACTCTACAAAGTCCTTCTGTACTGCTCTAATCTCATGATGAGCCAAGTCATTTGTCCCTAGATGGACAATGATGTCCAGCTCAGACTCCCGTGCAACTGTTCTCGTGATCCTAAGGATGTGCTTCCTGTCCCTCCAAGCCATGGCACCAGGCAGGCACCTTACTTCAGTTTTCCCTGCTCCCTCCAGTTCTATCCCCCTAATAATTGAGTCCCCCACCAGGAGCTGCTTCCATTCCTTGTGGTGTCCTCTGCCTCCTTCCTGTGGCCTCCCTTGTGACAGTTGTCTGCAACCTCTTTAGTCTCCTCTGCGGGTGCATCCATAGGGGAACTATGCTCCCTCAGAATGGTGTATGGATTGTGGAGTGGAACAACTGACTGGGTGTGCCTTTGTTCCACCACCCCTACCCTCTCTGAGCCCACTGTGGTCCAACTGCTGTACTTTCTTCGCAACCTCTGAGGTAGTGGTGGGTGGTGGCTCTGGTACTCCCTGGATGGGGGAGGTTCCCTTACTACTGTCCAGTGCAGCCTGAAGATGGGCAACTTCCTCCCTCAGGGCAGAGAATCATCTGCAAACAGGGCAGCATCTCAGCCTCCAGAAAGACTCCCAGAAGATTGCTGACCCACAGCCATTACATTGCACTACTCCCCACATGTCTGTCTACCTTAGGTTTTTTTTTGTGTGTGTGTGTGTGACTGGTTTGTTATATAGAAATATATATATTATATAATGTGTATGCTTATGTTGTCAGTGCAGTGTGCTAGAGAGGATATGACAGTGATATGCACCTTGCCCTCTTGAGGAATGATGTCAGAACCCCAGGTATAAAGGAACTATTTCAGGGTGGGTGGGGTGAAGGTGGGAATGGTTTGGGCCTAAATTGTGCCCTCATGAAACAATCAGCTAAAAGCTCTGACCTACCGCTGCGATGAGTGCCTTCCTGTCAGCAAGATGCCCTACACGACAATTTGACAGAGAAAATACCCTGATAATCAAACAGAAAAAGATCCAAACATCCAAGTCAGACACACGTAAACCTCCCCAGCCCCAAAACAGCCTGGTGACTTGTGCTTTGAAAGCAGTCAGCCCCAAAACACATCAGCTGTGCACAAGGACAGACATAGTAAACAGTATTGAGTTGCTGTGGGTTTAAACTCTTCCTGCACTGAAAATCTTAACAATTGTAACAAAAGTAAAGCAAGCTCCACCTTCCTCTGTTGATTGAAAGACTGCCTTTTCTGATAATTCTAAGTTCCTTATTTCACCCTTCAGTTAGAAGTATCCTCCACCTGAAGAATATTAACTTTCCTAAGGAATCTGCTTTAAACCAAAGACAACTGCAAATTGTAAGGTTCACCTCCCTCTGTTGAGAGCACAACTAGCTTTCTTGCAAATCCTGAAGAATCTTAGGTTATCTGATGAGCCTGCTAAAATTAGTACTATCAGGTCTGTAAGATTCTTCCAAAGCTATTGGCTGATAAGTAGCTGTGATGTAAGCACTTCCTGACACAGTCTGGCCTGGTCTTTTAAGGCACACAGAGATAAACAAAAGAAAAAACAGTTTCCACCCCTAGGCACTGTCTGGGTCAAATACACAGCCTGTAACCTGCTCTCAATTCAGGACTTATGACAAATTCTTAGCCCAGTGACTAACTCACAGTATTACAACTATTGCAATGCAAACAGTCAATCACTAACCCCAAGCAAGTCAGCTGTGCACAAGGACACAGTAAACAGTACTGAGTCGCTGTGGGTTTAAACTCTTCCTGCACTGAAAATCTTAACATTTGTAACAAAAGTAAAGCAAGTTCCACCTCCCTCTGTTATATTGTTGACACAACCACACCAATATGGGACAGCATCTCAGAGTATATAAAACAGGTTCATGTTTTACCCACAATGCCTTTCAACATTTATTTACATATTACTGCTCACCACCAGCAACATAAGGGACTGTACATATGAGTAAGGAATATTCAAAGCAATCTTATATATTTTCCAGAATTCTTTTTTGTTGTATGTAAAACAATGACCGCTCTCTGGTGTGACATAATTTTGGGGGTGTGGCCATACACAAGAAACTGGAGGACAAAACCCTGATAAAACAGTAAAAAAATGACAATGACAGATTGTTTTACTAAAAAAAAATTGCAGCTTCAACATTTGAAGCTTGCCTGGCAATGGCATGTCATGTATAACAGGCATTTGGGGAACCTTCAACATCAATGTGCTACTCTCCTTGATTTCTGCACAGGCTATCAAATTAAATTTAAACTGTTATTGTGCATTACTGGCATTGAGCATGGCACAGCCACAATCAAACAACTTTCAGATTCAAGGCACAGTGCAAGGAATAAAAAGTCTTTACAGACCTCAGCAATGTGACTGCCTCCATAGCTTATGTATTGAAGAAAGAGAATAGCACCCCAAATGATATCACCAGGGCGGAGACATGCCGATTACCACAAGGAAAAGAAAGTCTCAGAATCTAGCAGTGCTGTTGAAACATGCCACACAATAAATAGCTATACATCGTATGAAATTGTAGCTTTTCATATAAAACACTGGGCAGACACTGTTGTTATAACAATGTTTAATGAATGATGCTGACAGTTAAATTTCTGTAAATTTCATCGCATATGATCTTTAACAACAAGGAGAAACTACAGCTCAAATTGGCCACTGAAGGAGAGAGGACCAATCAGGGCAGCCGTGGCAAGTTCAGCTGCAGTTTAAAAGCATGGCCAGCGTTTAGGAGCAGAATAGCAGTTGGAGCAACTGCAGGAGTACAATTGGTGCCCCCAAGGGAAGGAGAAAAGGAGGTGTGTGTGGCTTGAAAAAGCTCCCCCACCCACTCCTTCCACCATGACTGTTTAAATCCCTTGGAGCTTGGGTGGGATTGGGCGACTGCATGAGGGGAGGAGCAAGAGGCTGGGCCCAATGAAGAAACACAGGCAACTCCTGGGGAGGAACTGTACACAGGAGAATGTCAGGAAGGAGCTGATCACTAATTGGACGTGGAATAAAGGCAGATGGTGAGTCTGTTTTGGCAGTACTGTCTATAGGAGGGTGGGAACAAATGGCCAGCATCTATACTTGGTTTTTGGTGTAGAACTTATAGTTTGTGCTGTACTTCTATTTTTGGTTAGTTTTAGGGGTATCTTAATCGGTAATTTGGTAAGATAAAAAATGTATTTGTACTTTTAGTAGTTAGGGTTGTACTTTATTTTGGTTAGGTAGTTAGTGGCATCTTAATCAGTGATTTGGCATAAGAAAAAAATAGTAGTGGTAGAGATTACTGTTTAACAACTGACTTACTGTTTAAGAAGGTACGAAAAGGAGTGCAGAGTAAGTAATAAAGTGAGTAGAAAGACATTTCTGTGGGCAAATGAAGCTGGGTGGAGATGGACACACTATGGGGAGTGGCACTAATGGGGATGGACGGTGACAGAGAGGGAGGGGCTGGTACAGGGGGAAGCAGGACGTTAGGGGGATGACAGGGGTAGAACAGTGGGCTGCAATGGATGTGGGCAGCAGTTTGGATGAGCATACTGTGGAAGCTAGGAGGGTGTCCAATCTGCCACAGGCTGAGGAGTCTCAAGAAAGAAGTGCTGTGGCTTAGTAGAGAGATGGAGAGGATGGGGGATCTAGGACTGGAGCGCCTCTGCCAGGGAGTAACATGAGGGCACCACATGGAAGGAACATTGGTTCATGGGAAGGGGGTGGGAGCAAAACGTCAGGGGGCTGAGCAATGGAGGGACGGCTCAGGTCAGAAGGGAGGTGCCAACGCACAGCAGCGGCACAGAGGGGGCAGGAAATAGGTTTGTGGTGCTGGCCACATTGGTGGTGGAAGAGGAGAAGGAGGGGGGAGCTCCAGGAGGAGGCAGGAGAGAGTACAGAAGGGGACTGCACAAGGTATAGTAGTCAGTCAATAGAGAGTGGTGGGGTAAAGAGGGGAGAGACACAGCTAAAAGGGCAGACCAAGGGAGCAGGGGTAAAGGGGAGAAGAGCAATGCTGGTAGGGAGGACAAGAGGGGCATAGCAGAGGAGGCCCAGGGTGGATGGGAGGGATGTAGAGGATAGTGAGAGAGCAGTGAAGGGGGGACAGATCAAGGGTGGAAAGGGGGACCGCATGGGGAAGGAAGGGCTCCAAACATGCCAGACTCTAGAAATGGGCAACTGGGTAAAAGGGTGGGGGCGGGATGAGAAATGAGGATGGGGATGTATTGGTGTTTGGGGTTTCCATTCTTAAAGGGATCAGATATGGTAGTAAGGGGGAAAGGCATAGTCATATATGGGTGGAGTCCATACCTGGGTTAATGGCAGGCAGGGTGGGGCAGGCAATTCTAAAGTGCGCAAGGAGGGGTAGGCAGAAACTACATATAGTGGTGCATGTGGGTATGAATGATCCAGCAGGTGAGATGGTGGAAGTAGTGAGAGAGAGAGAGAGGTCTTAGGAAATGGGAAGGCTCTGTGAGGAGATAGGGGAATAAGTGGCCTTCTCAAAGGTGCTTCCAGTAACCTGTGCAAGTATGGTGAGGAAAGGAAGGATTGGGGAGCTCAACATATGGCTTGGAGAATGGTGCCAGTCCAAGGGGTATGGGGTAGTGGAAGGCTGGGGCAGGACCTGGGACAATAGTGATCTATATGCAGGTGATAGGTTACACTTGAGTGGGGAGGGGAAGTGGGTATTAAAGCAGAAGTTAGAAGGGTACATAGCAATGAAGGTGGATTTTAAATTAGGTGAGGGAGGTGAGTGGACAGCTGGTAGGCAGGGATCCCAGAGAAGGGAGCCAAATGAGCTTGCCCCATGGTATCGGGGAAGGAATAAGGAAAGTGGCTTTGTAGTGGCTTTAACAATAAAAGCTCTCATATGCTTATTTTCCAAACAAGGCATTGTGCATATAATATCTAGTTGACAGGATTTCTGTACTGAGAGATGTGGTCTCCTATGTCGATAGTGTAAACATCTGCAATACCAAGACTGACCAACAGAGGTCTCTGTTTCAAAACAGTGCTTAAAGGGGCACTGTCAGCTTTTTCCACTCGTTTGTGGTCTTAGCTAAGCAGTGTACATTCTGACACAGACCCATCCTACATGTGTTACAAAATGCATCCAGTGATATAAAAAAGAAGGCTGTGTACCTGTTTTGCTACATTTTGACAAAACTCAACATTTCCTCGGTCCGAAATACAAGCTCCCACCACCGGAAGCATTGGCAGGTTGAGAACACGCATCAGGCACAAGCGCAGCCCTGAGAAGCAATTTTTCAGCATGACACTTAATAAAAAGGTTTCCCCAGTAAATGAATAAACACTGAGTGGTTTCTGGAGGCTAAAAACAAAAAACGAGCACTGTGAGCATTGCGGTTTACTTTTTTAATCGCGACCTGAAATCCCACTCATGCATGAGATTGGCATGTGTCTTGCGCATGCACAGGATCTTGTCTATGCCTTTTTCGAGCATGCGCGTGATTTCGGTCGTGATTAAAAATGTGAAATGCAATGCTCACAGTGCTTGTTTTTTGTATTTAGGCACCTGAAACCGCTCAGTGCTTAATTATTTACTGGGGAAGCCTTTTATTATGAGAGGCATGTTAAAAAGTTGCATCTCGAGACTGCGTTCGTGCCTGATGCACGTTCTCATCCTTCCGATGCTTCCGGTGGTGTGTGCTTTCCGATTGGACTAGAGTTTTGTAAAAATGTAACAAAACAGGTAAAAAAAAACATTTTTAAATCACTGTGTGCATTTTATAACTCATGTATGATGGGTCTGTGTCAGAATGTACACTGCTTAGATAAGACCACAAACGAGTGGAGAAGGCTGACAGTGCAGCTTTAACAGGAGAAGATGGAATGTTTGATACCCTTTATTGGACCAACAAATGTCTTGTACAAAGATGGAATTATACACAAGCTTTCGGGGCCACACAGGTCCCTTCTTCAGGTGAATACCAAAACTAAGCAACATAAACAGTATTTATATCCACTGTGGAGCAATTAAAAATCAGGACGTGAAGTAGGAAGGTGACAAAGGGGACTAGAGATGAAAGTCAAAGATGCAAAGTAAAAACATTAGAAGAAATGAGGAGGGGGGCTGAGTAGGAACAGGTCAGTAGGAGATGAAAGGAAGCTAAAGGGAAGACAAAAGCACACAGATAGGATCTGAGATCAAAGGCTGGCTGTAAGGGTTGAATAGACAGGAGATGCCTAAGAGATGCAAGAAGTCAAGAAATTAGGAGAAACAAAAGAATAAAGGCCTAGATTAACACAGTGTGAGGTAGTATAAAGAGCTGTGAAAACAAGAGGGAGTGGGAGGGACTAAGCTAAATAGTTATTAGGAGAGGATGTGAGGTACAGGTGAAAAAAAGCAGATTAGTCAGGACCTAGAAAAAAAATAACAATAAGAGAAATACGGAACCAAAGTGTGATAAATAATGACATGATTTAGTACACAGTAAAAAAGAATTACAGTTTATCATAGTGTGTCATGAAACCGATGTCCTGATTCAGTCCAGAAATGTTAGATTTAAATTGTTTACTCATCCTGCCGATGTTCCCAGGGGTCTCACACCAACCCACACTAGTCAACTCTCTTGCGTACAACTGTTATATTGTATTTTTCACAGTAATATTTGACTTCCTTGACTGTACATATTATGTATATATTTTTTTACTGAGTATTCTGTGTATTACTTTCTCACTGGATGATGCAGTCTCACGTTGTACACTGTGCCTATGATTTGTTTGTTTGTACCAAGTCTTCTCATGTCTGATATTGAAACCTTGCATTCACTGTTCTCAAATGGACCTTTGCATCAAACCTGTATATTGTGTCTACTATTGTTGCTTGTATCAAATCTGTTTCATGTGTATTACTGTTACCTTGTACTCCGCTGTCACCCTGCGCCATGTGTTATGGCCCGGGTCGTGCCTGAAAACGGTCCCCGGGATCAGTGCACTCACCCGGTTATCAAAGTCATAAATAAATAAACAAAAATAATATATTTCAATTCCCATGTCCTGTCCTGTGTGTTTCTGAAGTTGTATCTTAGTATCAAGACTGATAAATCCAAGAGTGAGTGATCTGTTTGTGAAAAATGTTTCCTATTGGAGTGCTGATAATCTGGTTTACTATTTTGTGACAGTGGTGATTCATCCTGGTTTTCAGTGGTTGGCTCGTTTCCCCAATATAGCATCCATTTGTGCATTTCTTGCATTGAATTAGGGAAACCACATTGCTGGATTGACATATGTAGGATCCATTAATTTGTATTATGTTGTTCTGGCTTGTCTCAATGGTGGCCTGTGTGCATATGTGGGTGCAGGTCTTACATCTTGCCACGTTGCATAGTGTTGTCCCTCATGTTTTCTGGTTATTTTGATCTGCTGGGAGTTTGTTATGAATTATTATGTTTGAGAGGCTGGGGGGCTGCTTATAGGGAATGACAGGTGGCTCATGTCTTCATCTTGTCTCAGCATGGGTTGTAGCTCTTTGACAATTTCCTGAAGGGGTTTTAGCATGGGGCTGTAAGTAATGACTAGGGGTGTGCGGTCAGTTTGATGTCTTTGCCTGTATTCCAGCAGATTGGCTCATGGCATTTGTATACATTCAAATACCACGAGAAACACAATTTGCAAGGACCAATACGGCTGGAATCTCTTTTTACAAAACAGTGCTTATAAACTTTGTTTCCCTTGCATGATGTCACGCATGGGGGTTGCAGCACTGAGAGGAAAAAAAATGAGTGGGTTATACAAATGAAGCACAGCACAGAAATAAAAGCACTTATTTCATGGAAAACAGCACTTTTTGGCAGTTTGAATAGTAGCAGATTGAAGCACAACTCCTACAAGTTACTACAGGTTACTAATCCCATTTTCTATGGCAAAGTTCACAAAATCACTTTGAAGAACTGGTGGAGATCCTGGTGGGACCCCTGGTTTGACCTATTTAATACCTCCCTGGACACAGGATGCGTCCCACAAGACTGGAGGATGGCCAATGTGATGCCAATTCACAAAAGTATCTCTAAGGATAAACCGGGCAAATACAGACCAGTGAGCCTCACATCAATTGTGAGAAAGCTCATGGAGACAATCCTAAAAGAGCAGCTGGTGATATTTGTGGAGGACAATGTACTCGAGGATGGTCAGCAGCATGGGTTTGTCTCAGGAAGATCCTGCCAGTAAACCTAGTTGAGTACTATGACTGGGTGAACAGGGAAATGGACAAGGGCGATGTGGTGGATGTCCTGTATTTGGATTTCAGCAAGGCATTTGATTATGTGCCACATAGAAGGCTTGGGGGGTGGGGGGAGCTGGAATATATAGGGGTGGGAACAGAGATGTTCAAATGGATCACCTACTGGATGAAGGGAAGGCAGCAAAGCGTGGTAGTGGGGGGAGCTCTCTGCACTGAGGGATGTGACCAACGGGTTGCCACAGGGATCAGTACTGGGACTGGTGCTGTTTGGGATATTCATAGCTGATATCTCACAAGGGATCCAAAGTAAGGTCAGTCTGTTCACAGACGATACGAAGATGGGAGCTGTGGTGGATGACATCGAAGGGTGGAAGGGGCTGCCGGCAGACCTGACCAAATCACAGGAGTGGTCAGAAACATGAGTTCAGTGCCAAGAAGTGCAAGGTATTTCACTTTGGAGCCAGGAACCAGGGAAGGAGCTATCAGCTAGAAGAGGTACAGTTGGAAAGCACTGAGAGGGAAAGGATCTCAGGGTGCTTATAACAGGGAGTATGAATAACTTGGCACAATGCAGGAAGGTGGCAGCAAAAGCCAACAAGATGCTGGGGTGTATCGTGAGGGGTATCTCCTCCAAGAATAGAGAGGTGATCCTTCCCCTGTACTGGTCATTGGTCAGACCGCACCTGGAATACTGTGTGCAGTACTGGTGCCGTTCCTGAAGAGGGATGTCAGATTGTTGGAGGGGGGATGCAGTGTAGAGTGACAAAGAGGATCCAGGGACTGGAGGAAAAATCCTACGGGGTTAGGCTGGACAAACTGAACATGTTTTCTATGGAAGGGAGGAGGGATGGGGGGATATGATCAAAACCTTTAAATACCTAAAGGGGATAAACAAGACTAATATGGAAGGAATCTTCAAGATTTGAAGGGGGAGGTACATGAGAGGGCATCAGCTGAGACTGGAGGGGGGAAGATTCAGGAGACAGGTCAGGAGACATTTTTTTTCATTAAACGGGTGGTGGACAAGTAGAATGCTCTGCCTTAGAAGGTGGTGTGTCAAGTAGAATGGTGGGCTGTTTCAAGAGGGGTTGGGACACTAGAAACAGGAGGATGAAGAGGATGCTGATGTTATGGACATGCTGGGAGTAGCTCCACCAAAAATGATGTCACTTTCCATACTTAAACCACTTGAAAAGACCACAGCAAAAACCATGGCTGCACTCACTTAAGCTGGAGCCATCAACTGAAAAGAAATGAGAGACAATATCAGATGGACAAGCAGGGAGTGGAATATCAGTATTCTCAACCCGATCATCATGTGGTAGTCCAGACTGCTGCTTGTGAGGAAGCAAAAATCACGCTGTCGGTACAGCCCTCTGAAAAAGACTAACAAAATTGGATACTATGGCAAAAAAGATTTATACAACAACTTCCCTGCATATCAGGCAGGCAGCTTATTCAGCACATAAGGCACAGTATCAGAAAACTCTTTGGAGCACAGTTCTGGGGCTGCCAGAAAGAGCAGATGATGGTTTGGCACAGGACGTGAATGCCACAACAAGATCAGCCCTGACTGCCACAAAACACCACTTCCATACTCTGGTGGACACTAAAGACACTGCTGCAAAAGTTTTTTTTTTTTAAACATTTTATTTTATTACTCAGAGGAGGACACAAATAAATTCTCCATACATCACAAGGAACCAATCTGAGCATACAGAGGATCCAGCACAAGGGCACTGGGTATCAACTACAATCACACCATAGTCAGCCCCACGTATACATTGAGAACCTAGCTGAATTTTAAGTAAATATTTCACTAGCCTGTTATGTGAAAAACAGTAATGAAAATAGTATGACTAAGGTCAAGGTCACACCAGTCCCAATGTTCCCAAAAGTCTCAACACCCCTGGAAGGGTTTCAGTCTCATACAACACATCATCCCCTCAGGGGACAAAAAAATTATCCTCTTCAGAAGTATAAAAGTCCCATGACTGTCATTTAATCTCAAATTGCTTTTTGGTACCCCTACTTTGTGCAATAAGTCATTCCATGGTATACATATCATACATAATTTTATGCAACTGGGATCGCATGAGGTGACACGTTTGTTGCCACATGCAGTAATCACTTTCTTGGCTCCCAGTACATAGAGCCAGGGACAACAGAATGTCACGAGGAGGTATAGAAAGGAGAACCAGTTCTGGGGTTAGGACCATGCCAGCTTCCATAAGTTTATAAAGGCTATCATCTGCTGCAAAAGTTTCAGTTCTTGCAGTGTCCTTAAAGGAGAACTCTGACTTAGCAAAATGGTCCACCCCACAAAGCACCCCCCCCCCCGTTAGGCTGTTTGCAAAAAAAATTGCAAGTGTTTACGCTTACTTTATTTTATTTTCATAGACTCCACCGTCATGCAACATGGTGGGTGTTGTGTGGTGCCATCTTGTGTTAGAGTGCAGCACTGCACTGCTCACTTGTATTGAGAAGCACACAAGCGAGCAGTGCAGCACTGCCCTCTAACACAAGATGGTACCCACCATGTTGCCTGATGGTGGAGTTTACAAAAATAAAGTGTAAACACAACCATTTTTTTTTTATTGCAAAAAGCCTTAGGGAAGGGGTGAGACCTTCTGGGGTGGGCAGTTAGCTAAACCAGAGTTCTCCTTTAAGAAGGTTTTCCTGGCTGAGGACTACCATCCTTCCAAGGATATTTAAAACAGGGCCATGAATTTTACCTCTGAAGGAGATTGATTATTTGGTGACAAAACAGAAACCTACATGAAAAAGGTGGATAAATACAAAACCACATTCAAAAGTAACAGTGAGAAGGAAAAGGCCTCTACCTCCTACCGCTCATACAGAGGGGTAGGCAGAGAGAGGTGGTACTTCTCAAGAGCCTTTGTCTCTTAAGCCCCTTATGAGTACTAGTCATAAAGAAGTTAGTATAGGGGAAGGGGAAAAGGGCTTCCAGGCATAATGTTGAAGCTCCATCGTCTAAGCCCCAGCCAGAAGACAAACCTTGACAATTTTGCCCAGGTCATCCAATTATTGCCATTAGGATGAAGACTGGCACACTACTTCCAGGAATGAGTAAACAATACCACAGACAAGTGCATACTAAAATTTGTGGGCTGGTGTTTGTGTCTGCAGTTCAAACGCTTTCCAAACCTGCAGAAACAAAGATGTTTTCAAGCTCACTGGCCAACAGAAGAAAGTCTGCTGGAACTGGAAGTAAAAAAAAAAAAATACTATTAATACCTAAATCTGTAGGAAAAGTTCCTGCCTTGCAGTGGGGCAGGGGCCTATTCTCAAGATTCTTCTTGACCCCCAAGAAAAATGGGGAGTGGTGACCCCATTTTGGACCTCAGGTTTCTGAATCAGCATTTGAAAAAAAAAAATCAAGGTTGTCACACAAACAACAGTTATACCATCTTTGCAGAAAGGTGATTAGTTGGGATCCCTGGATCTGAAAGAGGCCTATTTTCATACCCCAGTCAAACATTCTCATAGAAAATACCTTAGATGCAAACTGCGGAACTGCCATTACCATTTCACAGCTCTCCCATTTGGTCTGACCTCAGTTCCAAGGATTTTCATGATGTGCCTGGCTGTGGTGGCAGCATGTCTGCGAAGAAAAGGTATGGTGGTTTTCCCCTACCTGGATGACTGGTTGGTATTGGGGAAAACAGAACAAGAAGCAAGGTGCCCAGTAAAGTTGGTAAAAAAGCACCTCAGGGAACCTTCAAAAATCTTAGTTAGTGCCTGTTCAAGTACTGGACTTCATCAGAGCAGAGTTAAACACCCTGCAGCTGTAGCTCCATGGGCCAGGTTCCAAATTATAGATACCCAGTACCATTTAAGAGACAGCTGGTCCCAAAGTCGGGATCCACTTTATTAGTGCCAATGACAAAAGAACTAGTGAAATCATTAGAGAGGTGGAAGGAAGGGAGAAAGCAACCCCAGAAAGGGCATTCCCTTCCTTCAGTAATCATCAAGTATTCTTAATATAGATGTCTTGCTCCTGGTGGTGTGCCCACCTGCAGGACATCACAGGACCTCTCTGTGAGTAGCACAGCAACACCTCAGGAGTCATTAGAACAGATAATCCTCCTGGAGCTCAGAGCAGTACTGCTAGCAATGCATCTTTCTCCTCCCAGCTACAGGGTCTGACTGTCCCAATCAGGAATGACAAAATACCACAACCATAACTACATATACAAGCAGGGAGGAAAAAGATCCTCAAAACTGTGTGCAGAGGCAATGAGGATCTTGGACCTGGCATATTCTTTGGAAGCAAACATATTTGCTGTGCATCTGTTAGTCAAAGACAATGTCATGACAGATGCCCAGCGCAGAGTCAGCTAGGGATATCACAAATGGGTCTTGAGCCATTACTGCTGCTGTCTGTTCTATTTCAGCATAGCGACGACACTGAATGTGTTGGTTCCATTCAACTGTCCTCACCCCGTTCTTGCCATGAATTACAAGACACCAAAACCAAGTGTTTTACAAATAAAAACCAAAAAATAAAAATTCTGAGCATACAAATATTAAAAAGTAATGTAGCCACATTGTTTTAATCTCACTTAGCGAGTAAACCATTATGCCCTCCCCACACCCACACACACGCTCACAGGCACAAATATTGTATTGGCAGTCAGCTACTTTAAAAGAAAATAGCAGGGAACCCTTGTAGCTGGCTTTGTAGAAAATAAAGGACACAGTAAAAAAAATTTTTTTACAACTAGTTCAGAAAACCCAATGTTCAGAACTGTTCAGCCGGCTTACATTTTTAGAGTTGTGGGCGGAACCTACAGCCCTTCTGTCATTGATCAGATCATAGCTCTAAAACGGATTTTCGTGGAACTACCTTTTTAGACATCTGGAAGTATTCCTCCACAGCTGCAATGTAGTGCACTCCACCTCTGATTTTTGCTATTTGCTGCTCTCTGTTAAAGGCATCTGAATGTAGGGGGATGCAACTGTATTGTGCCTTAGAACTTCTCAGGCTATTAACAAAAAAAACTTTTTAAACTACTGTTTCTATTATCTGCCCAGCTCAGTCAAATGGATGTATTCTATTTCTTTCGGTAACGTAGGGGTTAACTCATTATATAATGTCTGTAAAACACTGAGCCTCTAGAGTGTCAGATTACAGACAGTGGACATGCAGTCTGTGAGCTATTTCATTCCTATGGGCACACATACGAACTGCAGGGTGTGGGGGGGGGGCTGTAGCCCCATCACTTTTTTTGGCCTGAAGAATCTTGCCTTTAAACAAACAATCACAAAAAGTAAGCATAAACTAGTGTGACAGAGTTAATTAAGTCCAGCTGACCAGGCACACATAGAACAAAAGAAGTGGTTCATTCTTGTTTGCTGTTTCTGGAGTCGGAAGTGTCAAGTGGAAGTGCTTTAAAGTGTGTGTGTGTGTGTGTGTGTGTATACAATCCTGCTTGGGATGGGCCATGTGATGGAGACGGCTCATCTCTTATCTAGAATTTACAGTCTGAGACTCAGCTATACTGTTTGAGTGAGCATTCCCTCCGGTGCAGCAGAAGATCAGTATAAAAGTGTTATATTTCCATCCTCCTGACAGACAGTTTCAAAAGAACACGAGAAGGAAAAAAATAACAGATTTCCAGAGAGGGATAGATTAGTTAGATGGACTCCGTTAGGAGTTGGGAGGTTGGTTATTGCATGGATCTGGAATCTGTGTACTGGAGTTTAATGTTTGTTTACAGTTTATAAATGTAATTAATAAATATATATATATATATATATATATATACACACACATATATATATATATATATATATATATATATATATATATATATATTTTCCTTTGGTAACCAGGTAAAGCCAACTAGACATAGGTGCTTGTTTCTAGGGATAACCCAACACTGGGGAGATAAAGTAACTTAATCAGAGCCACCCAGTATGGAAATGGAGGGTGTGGGACTCAAACCTATGTCTGAATGCTGGATGTACCAAGCTCATTTATAGCTCATTACTCTAACCTCTAGGTTATACTGCCAGCTCCATAAACAGTGAGCAATGTAGACTGGGCAGTTAATATCTCAAAGGAGAACTGCCTTGAATCAGCAAACATGCATTTTTATAGAAGTAGATGTTATTTTTTAAAATTCCAGGTCTCATTTTGTTACTACTTAATCTTAACTGGCATTTTGGTAAATTCAGTGAGTGTTTCTTATTCACACACCGGTGGCATTGACCATTTTAGCACAGTATGATCTTGTCAAGAACTTACATTGTTGGTACAATGCATCTGTGTTCTAATTTAGAATTCTTAGGTTCATGGGGACATAAACAACATCACATAATTCTTAGATGGCACTTTGCAGCAGTGTGTAACTCATAAATACCCAATGGGTTAACTAAAAGACCAGGAAAAATGGGGAAGAAACAGAAGGGGACCCGCTATATGAAAAAAAGCTTCTAGAGAAAACATTACTCACAGGTTCAGTGCAGTTCTCCTTTAAATAAGCTTGTAGGGGATGTCAGGTATTTTATTTAAATGGTAAGGGACACTGTTTACAGGGATTTGGAGCCATCTGCAGGGAAATTCTTCCCATAGACTTGCATTAGTTGTACAGGAAAACAGAGGAATCTGGCTTCCATTGGAAATAATGTAATCTACAGGAAAACATAGGAAAATTGCCCTGCAGTTACAGGTAAAAGGCAGACTTAATCTGGGAGCAGTCACACACACACACACACACACACACACACACACACACACCAGTAGCATTTACTCTGACTAAATAAATTGAAGAAGACTGATTAAGCAGCAAGGCAGTTTTTGATGATTGTGGCTAAACAGCACCATATGACACCAACAAGAAAATAATTTTGGTAATTTAGCAGCTGTTCACAGCCCTATCGGCTCTGGCTAGAGTTTGCTCAGTACAGTGACTGCGCTGAGTGTGTGCTGTCAGCTAACTCCCAATCCTGACCATGACCTAGTCATTAATAATTGGTCACTGAAAACAAGTGCAGCAAATAAAAACAAGCATTTGTCAGTGCCAAAGGTTGGCTTGATGGCACTGGCTTTGGTAGTGTAGGACTTGGAGAGATACACAATAGAATTGGCAGTGAAGCTGTGAACTGACGCTGACCCCAGCCAAACCCTGCAGACAGTGACAGGCATTGGGGTGTGCCTTTGGGTCATTGATCAAAACACTCAAGCCATTTCACCTCACCATACCCTGCAGACACCAACAAGTACCACAATGTGCCTTGGGGTCTCCGGGCCTTACATTCACCCCATTCCATAAGGAAATATGCTGATATGGGTCCAGTATAGGAGAAAGGGGTGAACTTTGGGGCCAAAGAGTCCAAGGCACACCTTGATGTCTGTCACTGGCTGCAGGGTGGGGGTGGAATGGCGTGAGCATTACAGCCGATAATGCCAAGTCACACCCCTGAAGCCTGTTAGTCTCAAAAGGGTGGGGCATTACAATTGGAAACCCTAACACCCGAGGTATTTTTTGGTATTTTCACTTCAAATTTTCAAGATGAGCCATTTGTGACCCCACCTCATGAATAGTGCATCATGAGTTTGTTAGCTGAAAAGTGATTTTGCACAGCAACAGTGCATTTTTGCGCCACAGGTGCAAAAACACATTGCAGGCAGGATGTGAAAAATGACAGCTGCACTGTTCGTAAGGAGGTGTAAAAAAATGGCATTATTGAAAATCTGGAGTGAAAATATGAAAAATTGGTGAAGTCCCGAGTGTGCATAGAAACTCCACAACACAGGCCTGTAATGCAATTATTTGGAGGATTTTTTAACCAGATTTTCAACATAGGCATTTTGGGAACTCCGGTCATGAACAGTGTCTCTATGATTATGTTTAATCTGTTCCGAACATTGATTTTGCACAGCAACCACACCATTGTGCAACATATGTGTGAAAATGCATTTTGGGCAGGATATGAAAAATGACAGCTGTACTGTTCATAAGGAGGTGTGGAAAAATGGCAATTTTGAAAATCTGGAGGTGAGGAGGTGACCCATTCCATCAAGAGGCAGGACATGCCAACTTGTAGTGCCGAGGATTAATGATTTCTGCTCTGGTCAGTCCATTACCTAATAAACAGGGACATGCAAGTGCCATTTTTTCCCCGTGTGGACTGACTGATGCAGATTTGTTGAATTTTTCCACAGTCTGAGGAGGAAACAAATTTAGATGAAAAAGAAGTAAGAGGCTTGTTCCTTTAGAAGGAAGCAAAATAGCCACAAGGCTTGTGTTGTGGTGCAGGATACTCACACCTTGGTGCACAGCTGCTGTGTGTGTGTGGGGGGGTGGAGAGCTACAGTTTAAAATGCTTCACTAGGAAAGGTGCATCAGGAGGCATGTCATTGAGCCACTGCATGACGAGCTAGTCTCTGATTGCAGCAGCACTTTCTTTAGAAGTTCTGCCTGTTACACAATGGTGTCATGCCTGCATGCTGGCTTATTGGGGAATGAGGGACACACCTACTAAAGTGTGCCCTGCATTCGCCCACACAGACACACCTCTAACAAGTGCTACTAGCACAAGATGTTGGCTTGCGCATGTGCAACAAGGCAACATAAGCAAAAACAAAAAATAACTACTGAGCTCACAGATATTACAATTCTTCCCTGTCTCTCTTAATGAAGTACTGAAGTGGTGCTCAAAAGACAAGATTCCATTGAATTCCCAATGTGTCCCATCTGCGCTTCTCTCACCAGGTGGAGGGTCCTGCTTACCTGCAGCATGCCTTACTCATGTTCTTCCTCCCTCAGACACTGTCTAACTGCACTGATTAACCCTGCTGTGCATCAGAAACCTTCCTTGTATCTCCTTCCATAAAGCACAAATGGTGACCTACAACTTAACAGGTTATCCTGGCTTGGAGACCCACTGCACAGCACTGTGGTAGATTAGAAGCACAGTCAATAATGCAGAGTACCTGTTGATTCTCATGGTAAGCAGATATTTTTTGACTTATCTTGAAGGCTTGTACTGTCTTCATATTCACTGTCTTAGCTGGTAAGTTGTTTCACATATTCCTAACAGCCTGGAAGAAAAAAGTGCCTCCTAATACTACTCCTGAATTCACCACTTTTAAACTCCAGTGTGTGTGCCAGCTTCATACAGAAAGACACCAGATTAAACATTTTCATCTGTTTAGTCTTATCCATATCCAGAGTCTGTAGAAGACTGAAATCTGCATATTTTTCTCCAGGGTGGACATGTTAACTAAGTAATAAGACATGGCAGGGTGTAAGTTAGGCTGAGATAACCACACATCCAGAGGTGTAGCTGTGCTGACGCCACAGGGAAAGTGCCTTACAGCCTCTGGAAGTGTGCTTATCTCAGCCTCAGACCTTGAAGCGTATTATTGTGCTTACAAAATGAATTTATGCTACAAAATGTATGCAGACATCAGAATAAATTAATTCAGTTTTTTTTATTTAAGCTTATAAAATGGGCAAACACAATGACTCATTCTAATTTGCTGAGTACACTTTTTAGCCGTGTCCTTATCAGCCCATATTCATGTCAGCCAGCACTACCCTTCAGTGGGTGACCTCACAACAAACATATATCAATACATATCCAAACTGCAAACTGATTTCACAAGCGGACACAGATGCTGCAGCAGCAGCAAAACAATGAAAATGCCATTTTGTGCCCAAGGTCCTCCTTCCTGCACAAGCCAGAAACTTTCAACACTTTATTTTACTTACTGCCCATCTCCAAGTTCCAAGTCCAGCTGTTCAAAATTCTGCCCCATACGCTTCTACAATCTCTGTAGTCCATACCACTGCATCCTCTTCCCTCCTCCCTGAACTTTGTCCTCTCCTGTAAATGTGATCTGCAACAACCCAGGAGTTTCTATCTCAAATGTCCACTAAGCCCACAAACATTAAACAATTCTCTTTTTCTTCCCTTCAGTTTTTCTACAATTTCATGACCACGAAGCAGGAAATGAGTGCCCCGTCTACAGCAACCGTTGAAGTACACGCTCGCTCCAGCACCACACGCTCAATCCAGTCAACGCAGCCAAAAAATTAATTTACATAGATAAACCTTTAAAAACCTAAACTAAAACTACAAAATAAAAGTGTTCTCTATAGCGGGAGATGGAGGGGGGTAGAAAACCTCACAAAAAATAACACGTGAATCCACATAGGAAACGTTCAATTCCACTTCATAACTTAAATGAAAAAACTTTAAACTAAATGGTTTTGAGAGAGAAAGACAGAGAGAGAGAGAGAGAGAGAGACAGATTGTGTGTGTGTGTGTGTGTGTACATACGTACACAGACAGGAACCAGCATTTTAATAAAACATCTCCATTGCAACAGGATGCCAGGGATTATTTTTTTTCTACTAATAAAATCATATTTTTTACTGTTTTTATATACACTTTTTTATTTGCATTTTTTTCTAATTAACTTTTCTACTGGGGGGCCCATTTTATAAGCGCAATAAAACACTCTGAGGTGTGGGTTATCTCCTGATAAGAGCATGCCCAGGTGCATAAGGCACTCGACGCAAGTGCCTCGCGCCTCATAACGCACCTGAGCGTGCTCTTATAAGGAAATAACCCATACCTCATTGTGTGTTATTGCATGCATAAAAAACTGGTGTGAGCAAGAAACTGTTCCTGTGTAGTTTAAGTACAGCTCAGTTTTGGAGGGAGGCTAAAAACTACACTCACACAAGGACAACAAAACAAATAGAGGAAGGTAAAGTCAAAGACAGACAGAGCCTATTTTGCTGGGACAGCAGAAAAAGGACAACAATGATAAAAGGTAGAAGAAATTACTAGGTACTATTGCAACAGACTTCACAACATAGAAACATTGAATCTAATGGCAGATAAGCTCACTTGGCCCATCCAGTCTGCCCATTTTTCCCTGCCTCCGCTGTCCTGTCACCACAAACCCTACTTAATCTCCAGTTTCCTCCCCTTCCTTGCTTCCCAGCTGTTTCCCTTGTGGCATGCATTATTGAAGCTCACCACTGTTTTAGCCACCACCAACTCCACTGGAAGATTTTTCTTGGCATACACCACTCTTTCAGTGAAGTACATCTTCACATCTCTCCTAAATGTTCCCCCTTCCAGCTGTATTGCATGTCTCCTTATTCTTGTGCATCTTTTCCTCTAAAAAATACTTCCATCCTATACCTTATTTAATACTGTGAGTTACTTAAGCAATAAGGCATGACAAGGTGTGTGTTATCATGTAATAACGTCACTCCTGGGGTGGGTTGAAGCACGAGGTGAAGTCGAGTGCTTTCACTACCCCACGAGTGACGTTATTACACAATAACATACACCTTGGAGTGCCTTATTACAATTATACAATGGCTTGATGTTATACAAAATAAACAAAACATTAAAAATGTTTTTAGTAGATGTTTTGTTTTTTTGAAGAGAAAAAAGTGCTCAGTGAAATGCTCCATATGCTCAAGTAAATTCATATAGTGATGTTATTGTGTAATAACATCACTGTCTCAGGCACCCACTGACCAATCAGAATACAGGAAATGTCTTTGCTATTGTATAATTATAGTTCTTTATCAAATCCCACCTCTCTTTTCTCTTCCAGAGTGTACATATTGAGGTCCTTCATCTGATGCAGCCCCTGCAGCATTTTAGTTGCTCTCCTCTAGACAGCCTCTACTCTGTCTGTGTACTTCCTGAGATGTGGTTTCCAGAACTGGACATAGTACTCAATGTTGAGTCTCAAGAACAATCTATACAGTAGTAACCCCACCATCCTCTTTCTGCTGGTGATGCCCCACCCTGTGCACCCCAGAATCCCACTAGCCCTACCCACTGCCTAGTTGCACTGTCTCACCACCTAGAGGTCATCCGATATGATTACTCCCAGATCCTTTTTCTGTTTGGTGACCGTCAATACCTTTTCTCCCATTTTGTACTCTGACTCTGGGTTTCTGTGCCCTGGCCCCTAGGTGCATGATTTTCACTTTTTTCACACTGAAACCCAACTGTCTTGCTCTTGACTACTCCTTGAGTTTTCTGATGTCTTCCCCTTCTGGAGTTACTACCCTCGTGCTGATGTTGATGTAGTCTGCAAAGAGGTATACCTTTCCTTCCAGCTCATCTGAAATGTCACTGATAAAGACATTAAAGAGGACTGGTCCCTGTACTGAGCCCTATGGCACCCATAGCACGTGTGCTCTGCAGTAGGACTACTGTCACCCCACCGGGCCGACATATTTTGGAAAATGTAATGGACTACTAGAGTGATTAGTCTACCCCTTTCACTCCTTATAAGGACTGTTAACCCCCCCCCCACCCATGCTGCATGAGCCAGGTGATAAGTATTTTATTCTTCATACTACCCCATTTTTTCCCTTTATCTTTACAGGTAGTACAGTGCACCAACAGTGCTGTGACAGCAATCAATCCCAATATGCCAGAAAATGACAGATCCCATGTATCAGATAAGTATTTTTTTATGTTTATCCTACCTTGTTTGTTCTAGTTAGTTCCTGAAGAGTAACAGATCCTTTGTGACCACACTGCTGTTCTTATTTTTAAGTATATATGATGGTACCCTCGAGACCACTCTATTCCATGCTCCTCTGGACCAAGGTAAGAAATCTTTAATTTTAATTTGTTTTCTATGATGGTAAGCTGAAGCAGTATGGTGCAAACAATGAATGGACTGTTAGTTTTCACTTATTAAGTTGTTGATGACTCACGACTTGAAATATCTCCACAATTCTGTTTTATTTCATTTTGCACAGGTCCCTCACAACTCCAAGGAACACCCCAACACTGATTTGCCAATACTCTAGACCCAAAACCCTAAAGTTTCTCAATATCCCTACTTTGTGTGCTTCACATTCTTCAACTCTAATGCCTACATTAATGTAGTTTTTTGCAATGTGTATATATTGTACTGTGTCACTCCGTCACATTGCCCATGGACAGCTCCAGCCCAAGACCACACAGGGCATATGCCCCAGTTTAAAAAAAATGCTCTGCCCCTACAGTTCTATTTAACAAATAGAATCATTTGCATTTAAATCCATCCATGTGCCCAGACAGAAGCACACCGTCCTCTACTTTTGCCCCACTCATCCTTACTTTTTGGAGCTGCCTACTGTGTGGGTGAGCAAAGAGTTTCGTGCCCAGGGAAATCACCCAGTAATTCAAAGGAATTCAAAAGATGTATTGGTGGAGCTTGCCATATTTTTCGATTCGAAGAAATCCAACAAAAGAAGTTCTGGCCCGCTCGAGCAAAATGATGCTTCTACACACAGTATTTATTAATTCTATATTTCTTTTATTTGAAAAGACCCAAAGTTTCACGCAATAATAGGCTTCTTCTGGGGAACTGTAAAAATATTTTTAACAAAATAATAATCAGTATACTCCATACTTATGAAAAAGTTCTTTAGTAGGTAATATATTTCATAATAGGACTGTGCAAGTCAAAAAAACATGTGATTTATGTTTTTTATAAAATTAAAAATTGAAAAAGTATAGAAAAGGTTATTTCCAACTTTTAACACAAATTTATTTCTACCCTTAATTGTTATGCCCATCTAATGCCACCAGTGTACATGCATGAATTAAATCATTGCCTTTCTTTTACTGTTTACTGCCTAGTCCCTGCCCTCACACATGCAGATTCTGTCAGTCAGTCCCAATCCCGAAGTTTTGTTTTATACAAGCACCCTCCATGTCATCCATCACCCTTGAGTACCCCCAACTACCATGTTTATTTACGCTCAGTCCCCTCTGGCATTGGCATCAATTATTTGTTTCTTTAAGTGTTTCACAAAATGTAAAACTTTTTCTTTTGTTAAATAACTTCTTTTTGTCCATTTTTTATCATCCAGCTTCCCTCCCTGCAACATCTCACCAGTCCACTACCACAGCACTGCTCGGGCCTGAAATCAGTCCCTTCTACAAATCCTTCCTCCCAGATCCTTTGCAACTGCTCTCATCCTCTGCATACATTGTATGGTGCCAAACAGCAGTGCAGTCTCACTTTTGTACCTCAGTTTGTGTATGTCAAACCAGGCTATGGGACCAGCTGCAGGGGAACCCTTTCACCTCTCCTGTCAGCTGCAAAAGCCAGTCATATGAGTGGCACTGACTGGGAATGCTCAGAACAGCCTACAAGGCTGGATGGAGGGAGCTAAAACCAAAAGAAAAGGGGAAAAAAGCAAATCTGAGTGAACGGATGGTGTTCAGCTCAAGGTTTGATGAAACTGAACCATTTCAGTTTGAAGTGATTCAGTTTCTGTACCATTTTGACAGCTGTCCTCTGGACCACTTCCATTCTGCCTATCTCTTTCCTGAGATGTAGTCTCCAGAAAAGAACACAGTACTCCAGACGGAGTGCTAAGCATTGACCTATATAGGGGCAATACCAATTTCCTCTTCCAGCTGATGATACCCCTAATTATGTACCCAAGCATCCCACTAGCCCTCTTGAATGTTGTGTCACATTGCCTGGCCACCTTTAGGTCATCTGATATCATCACCCCCCAGATCTCTTTTTTGCTTGATCATTGTCAGTATCTCTCCCCCCATTTTTTACTCCTCCCTAGGGTTTCTGTGGACCAAATGCATTACTTTGCACTTTTTCTTACATTAAAAACTAGCTGCTTGGTTACTCAGACAAAGAAAACTATCACATTTGTTGTCCATGACCTTACTCTGTCTGTTAAATAAGCCTGTCAGAGATGCAGCTAGTACTTCCCAGAGCTCCCTTGGAGTCAGCACCCTTGGATGCACCCCCTCTGGCCCCATAGCTTTGCCCACCTTCAGGTTACTGAGTTCTTTCTGGACTCTCTCCTCAGAAAAGGGACTACTATCCATTTACCTCCCCTCAAAGCCCCTGATGCATTTCTGTGTTCCCTTTCCTTCACCTTCTACTCTGAACATTAAGCATAAGTATTAGTTTAAGACGTCTGCTATTTCTTGGTCCCCCACCATACAGCCCCTCCCCCTTTAACAATACAATCCCTCCCTTTGTCTTCTTTTCCTCACTAATATACCCCCAAAATACATTGTCCCCTTTTGATACTGCCAGAGCTATTCTTTCCTCACTTTGTACCTTTGCTCTTCCTACTGATTTCCCTGCTCTGTTTTCCCTGATATGCTTCACTAACCTCCACCTTCTGAAATTTACTCTTTCAGCCTTCAACTTTTTTGCCATGCCTTTCAATAACCACAGTGGTCTCATCTTCATTTTGCTTTTGCTTACTTGCATGACACTGAGGTTTGTTGCCTTCACTATGCCCTCTTTTAGTTTGACTCACCTTTCCTCCACCACCTCAGATAATGTTCCCCTATCAGGTCATTCCTGAGGCATTTAAGTTTTTGTACCTTCGGCCCTTCTGAAGACCAGGACCATTGCCTTTGTGTGGATGGAGCCTGCCCCTGTTCTTATGCTGAACTACACTGTATTATGATCACTGCTCCCCAGATGGCTTCCAATCTTGATATTGCAATACCAGGTCCAATATTGCCCCATCACACGTGGGTTCACTTACCACTTGCCTGAACAACACCCCTTGCAGGGAGTCCAGGATGTCCCTGCTCCTAGCTGACACTGCAGCTGAAAGACTCCAAACTACATCTGTCAGATTGAATTCCTCCACTAGCAAAACTGCTCCTTTTCAGCCATTTTGCCAATTGCTTCTAACATTTCTTTATTTAAGTCCTCCCATGTCAGAGGCCTGTAGATCACGCCTGTCCAAACAACGGCTCTGACCCACATCACCTCGACCCCTCACCCCAAATTCCCTGTATGTCTGCTGCTTTTAAGTTTTCCTTTACACAACGCACCACTCCCTCACCTTTCTTCCCTACCCTGTCTGTCTGTTATGAACATTATATAGCCTGGTATGACCATGCCCCAGATGTAGTTGTCGGTACACTGTGATTTGTTAATGGCCACAATATCAAGTTCTGCCTCCGCCATGATGGCTTCTAAGTCTGGGATCTCATTTCCTAGACTGTAGCATTAGCACACATTGCTTTCCACATTTTGTTGGCTCTTGTCTTGTCACTTTCTCATTTTTCCAGTTCTTTTCTCCTTCCTTACCTTTGTCCTTTGACTGCTTCTTTCTCCCCCTCTTTCTCCTTTGCTAACTCTCACTTCCTGGAATAACTTGTATCCTGGTGGGACTCTCCCCCCCTCAAGATATCCCTACTCTCTATCTCAGCCTGTGGTGATCCACTTTCTACCTCCCCTATTTCTTCCTTCACCCCCTCTGCTGATTCAAATGTCCATCAAAGTAACATTTAGCAACAAGCAACAACAAGTAACTGAGGACTACAGTTCACTCCTGGATGGAAGCAGGCCATCAAATTGGTATAGGCTGTTATCCTTCCAGGTTGGTCCCCAGTCCCCAGTGTAGCTATACCTCTCCTCTCTGGACCATTCCTTCCACCATTACTTGAAAGCTTGGTGCAGAATTCCCTCTCTTTTCCCCTATAATACAAGATGCACTGGCCACTCACATTTTAAACACGAGAGACACAGGATTAACCACATAAATTATCTAAATTTACTAAAAATGTAATTTACATATGGACCTTACTATGGCACTTCAACTTTATGTTTAAGCCTGTGACATGCCCTCATCAAGTTAATGCATTAACAGCCATAGTGGCTCTGACCAGAGTTTGTCCTCAGTGCTGCAACATCTAACTGTGAATCATACCAGGGAAACAAAGTTATTAAAGGGACACTGTTAGTTTTTAGTTTTAGAGAGCCAAATCAGCTATGCACTGTACCCATAATGCCTCACTATGTAAATTAGTATACAGGGTATTTTATCTCTGTGCTCACTGAAGACATAGGAGACTACATCTCTCAGTATAGAAGTCTTGTGGCTTGATATGGTATGCATAATGCATTGATGTGAAAATGAACATACAAAAGCTTATATTGTTGAAACCACTCCAGAAATATGGGGCAGCATCTCACAGTAAGGAAACTGGAAAACAGGTTCTTATTTTACCCACAATTCCTTGCTATGGACACTTACATATTAGTGCTCACCACTACCAACATATGGGAAGGTACTGCTGAGTAAGGCATATTTAAGTCAACATTATAAATTACCCAGAATTCCTTGTTGCTGTATGTTAAACATTGACAGCTCCCTGGTATGACATCATTCTGAGGGTGTGGCCATACACAGAAACCGGGGGACAAAACACTAATAAAACACAAAAAAATTACTATGGCAGATTTTTTTTGCAAAACAGTTTGTACCTTCAATATCTGCAGCAAGTCTGGCAGTGGCATACTATGTGCAAAAAGAATTTGGGGAACCTTCAACATTTACTTTACATTGAAAAAGAAGTAGACTACTGCTCTCACCTCATCATCAACAAGAGATGCTCTTGGATTTGAATGTGAATCAATCAATCAAAACTTTATAAAATAGTGCTATTCCCAAAGGACCATAGTGCCAGTACATAAGCAATAAAACAAATTTACATAAAAAACAACTGCAGCAGCTTATATAAAATCAGAAAATGCCAAAGTAAATAAATATGTTTTCAAGGCAGATTTGAAGCTCTCCACCATCAGGCACTGTCATATCCGACAAGGTAGAGAGTTCCACAGGGATGGGGCCATCTCCTTTAAGCTATGTATCTCCCCCACCCACATTATTGTGATGTGGGGTGGGTTAGGTTGTATTGTTTGTATGAAGAGGAGGAGAGAAATTACATTTTTATCTCTTTTTCAGATTCCTTAGACACTTGTGGTACATCAAGTTGCTACATTCTCAGTATCTATTGACATCAGTACATATCAGGCTACATGGTCTTAATTCCTTGAGGTTCCTCGACTAGAGTTTTTTGTTTGACACTAATATTATCAATTTATATTTAAATTATCATTTATATAGTCCTGAGGTTTTTGAAATTTCCTGGGCCTTATATCTAGCATGAGAATACAGCTGGGTGACAGGTCCAGCTAGGTTTTACACATCACACAGTGTGCACAGATGTTTTTAAGACAACTTTACTGGTAAATTCTTGTCTATAATGCTAGCATTGAAATTTCATGAGCCCTATAACAATCTTAGTTTGTCTTTAATCTGGGTGGGGGTTGCCTTTCAGTGATCACATCCTTATACTAACTGTGACACTCATAGCTTGATTTAGGAGTTATCTGCTTCAGCAGTGTTATCTTATGTCAATTAAATTTATATGCGGTAGGATTCTTTGTATGTGTGTTCCACCAAGCACATCTGACCCAAGGTTCTTTCTGGCTGAAGGCAGTATTGTACTGTTAAACTTCTCTGACATCATCTTCTGTTTTTTTTTTAAATGAGTATTTTAAACCAATGGGGATTTTTTTCTGTTTTTCTCTGCATTATCTAGCTGTTATAAGTATTGTATTTTCTAAACAACTGCCATGAGCTTCTGAAGAAGGACTGGTTGGTCTGAAAGCTAGAGCACTTTGTTCTTGTTGTTACATCTATGTTGGTCCATTAAAAGGTATCAAATCATTTGCTTCTGGATCTAAGCTATATGAAAAAACTTAAGCAAGAAATCTAAATATGTGAAAAACTAAGCAACAGACTAAGGGAAAAACATTAAGCAATACATCTAAGTACATAAAAACTCTAAGCTAGGTGAAAAACTCTAAGCAAGAAATCTAAATACATGAAAAACTAAGCAATAAATCGAAGTCAAAAACTTTGGGCAATAAATCAAAAGCCATGGAAAACTAAGCAATAAATCTAAATGAGGGAAAACCTTTAAGCATTACATCTAAAATACATCAAAAACTAAACAATAAATCTAAGTAAGGGAAAAGCTTTAAACAATAACTCTAGCTATAGAAATAAAAGTAAGCAATACATTTACATCCTTTATCTCTTTAATATCCAAATAATATCAATACTGTCCATTTTATGCCCAAGGTAGCCTACAACCCTTAATTCCACTTTTGTTTCAGTTTGTCATATTTCTCTTGGATTGTCTGTGCTTCTTCTGGTGTCAGTTTAATAGATGGCTTCCCACACATGTTCAGTGGCCCATGGAAAACTCGACATCTCCATATGTTGTCACGGTCATCATGTTTGGGCCATGTGAATGCAGCCCCCCCAAGCTGACTCAGAAAGCTAAATTCCACTGCCTGTTCAGTAACTGATTTCTCTGGTCCAATGTAAAAACAGTTTGAATAATAAATAGCATAGAAGTGCCCTACATTATGTTTATATCCAGTCTGTGGACTTTTTTCTGTTGTGTGCCACAGATGGATCAATGTTTACTGGTGTAGGGGTGGGCTCTATGCAGACAGGGGCATTGTCAGAAAGTAAATTATCCAGTGAGTTTTATACATCAGCATCCATGTTATTTTCAATGTTGACTGGCATGGGGGTAGGCTCTGTGCTGACAGGGGCACTGTCAGAAAGTACATTGTTCAGCATGTTCTATACATCGGCATCCATGTTATTTTCTGGCGTGTTGACAGGAAGTTGTTCTGTGGCATGAGCGCTATCAATTTGTAAAGCTGTAGTTGATGGCACCACATTGTTCCACTTTCTATTAAAAACACCAGTGGATTCCCTTAGCATCTTTTTCATCCATGGGCCACCATGGCTCACATTTTCGCACATTCCTTCATCCATCCTGCAAGTAGTGCAGAAACAGCTGTAATCCCTGGCTACAACAATACCATTGGTGAGTGACCTGACACTCTGTAGTTTGTGGGTTTTCTGTACAGTTTTAAGAGCAGGTCATTCTGGCCTGCGTATCTCATTGTCACCCACCCAAAAGAATGTTCTTAAGGAATGTTTGCATCCATCATCAATAGGCTGCATTGTTAGGGTTTTTTTGCAGTACTTAAAGAGTTCTTTCACCTAGGATATGACTGCTAGCCATGATGTCACTGCTTTAGTTACCATTGATTTGATGACCCTACTCTCGCCGTCAGATGGGCCTTTTCCATGGCAGGATCCAAAATTGGCAAGTTCAGTGGGGAAACCATTAGGACCCATCCCTCAGGCATATTTTTGGACAATGTTAAGAACTGGTGTTGCTGCCATGATGCCATGTGCAGTGATGCCCCAGAAATGTGAAGTCTTGCTTCATGATTCCTACAAAATCAGAAAGTTCTATTTTCCTTGTTTTCAGTACTTTACAGGACTTAGTTTGCCCATTATTGACAGCCACTTTTTCCATCTCCCACACTGCTGCCACCTTACTATATCCTGTCCATGCCATTTCAGGAGGTTGGAAAATCTGTCCTCAAGAGCACTGGTGCTACAATTGTCAAAAGTTTTTTTCAACACATTCTTTTCTGTAAAATTTTTGTCCCAGTACCCTTTTGCACATGATAATTGCCTCCATGTCATAAATATTTGGCACTCAACAGTCCAGTGTGTGAAGCGTATCAGCCACATGGTTCAATGAACAAAGTTTTAATACTGCATTTGCACAGCATTCGCAGAGGCATTGCTCCAGCTTCTGTTCCCTTGCAAGTGTTATGTGCTGTGGCTGCAAAGTATTAAACTTACTTCTTCCAATTGATACTTCTAGATGTTCCATGCAAAACTCTGCATGCTGAACAGATAGGGTTTTTGCCAGGGAATGACTTTGTTTTGCCCGTTCATTTGGAGAATGCTTTCTTGTGAGGCAGTGGTGCAGCTACCCCTTCATAGAAGTCCCTCACTTGCAGTTTCACCAGACAATGCAGATTTGTGTGAGACTTTTTCCTTTTTTTTACATTAGATTGTTTCTCTGCCTTGGTCCCCAGTCGGCACACATCTGCAGCCGCCCACCCAGCCCCACACCCCTACATGAGGCACACAATACCCATCTTCCCCATGGTGTCCCCTCCCTGTCAGGGTGGCAAGGAACCCCCAACTCAACTCACCTCTAATAGGATCCAATGTCTGGGGATGCGCCATTCAGGGTCAGGGCCTGTGGTGGGTGGCTGTTCACTCTGCCATAACTGGGACCATTTCCCTAGTTTTTGATTGGTTCCCCCTTGAGATGTGGCATGCAATGACACCAGTGGGGGGAGCATGCACATGTCAGCATGTGCTGTCTCCAGGTGTCTGCCAATCTCTACCCCTTTTTCCCCACAGCGTCAGCAAGCTGCCCCCAGCCTCTGCTATGGGCCAGTTTAGGACTGACCACTGGCATCCCCCTCCCCATAGAAAGAAAGCAGTCCCTTGGATGCTGGCTCCTTCTCTTCCCCTGCTAAACCCCGGTGGCCCATGCTCATTCCTGAACACAGGTCACCTGCATAGTATGAGGTAAGGCATCCAGTGCCTCATCCCTCAGTGCCACCAGGCCAGCTGCATTAGTTTTTTTAATGGTCCTTGATATGGTCATCATCCTGGTCCAACTGATGCCCAAGCTATTGCTTGCAGTTCATAGCAAATTATATTTTTTCAGAATTGACAACAAACTTATTAATTCTCATCTTAATTGTCTTCCCTCAGGTTTTTTTGTGTATTTTAGAGTGCTCAGTTTCTCCTTCATCACTTCCACTAATTTCTCCTGCAGGTTTGTACAGCAAGTGAGGTTCTTTTTTTTTTTTTTTTCAATTGTTTAACCAGGTGAGACACACTAAGCTGAAAGCTAGTTTACAGGTGCATCCTGGGAGCACAGAGAAGTTAAGTGACTTGCTCAAGGTCACACAGTATGCAAGTGGGGGCTGTGGGATTCAAACCCAGGTCTTCAGATTTGCAGCTCAGAGCCTTAAACCACTGTGCTATACTGCCTCCTATAGTCTGTTTCACCAATGCTGCCTTCTTGCCTGGTGATGCAGAATGGACAGTGCATGCAACTGTGGCAGCAAAGCAGAATGGTGATCGTGGTAACCCTCCACGTGCCTTTTGCACTGCTTTCCTGATAGCATTTGCTGAATGGGGATCAGCTGTGGCATCATTGTTGGTGTCTCTGTGGGAGTGATGGTGGTGACAGCATTTTCAGCCATTTCTGCTGCACGTCTCACATTGTACTTTTCATGCCTTCTTTCATTTATCTGTCTTCTTTTCTGTGCTGTCATTGCCACAATCTGCTCTTTTTTCCTGTTCCGTCCATTTTTTACACACTTGCTTCTTTTTTCCTTCCTCGGCTCTGGTGGCTCTTTTGGCTGGCTCTGGTGACTGTATACTTTCCAAGGTCTTCTTTTCCTTAAAGGTCATATGCAAGGTTTTTACTACTAAAAGAAACAGCACCATTCAATAAACACTGCTACAAAACCTATTTGTGTTCCAGGTTTTGCAACAAAAGTCAACAAATTACTGCATTTTTAATATCTTTTTATTGTGGTCCATTTCTCCAAGGTTGCTGAATGCCGAGTCAGTAAGCCTCCAGGCTGCTGATGTCATTTGGGGTGCTTGCCTTTTAAGAAGTTGTATTGCTGCTAGTAAGACAATGCTGGTAACTTCACTGTTGTTGGTCAGTGTCTGCTTTGCAATAATTTTGATTAAATAGGGATCTTATCTGCATTGATTCCTACTAGGGATGGCTGTGCTAGCCCTGGTAAAAAGATAATTTTAAAGTGATTATTGAGGTTTGCCACAGAACATGGGAGAAGTGACCTGTAGGAGTGTACTCTACTGTTCCCACAATGCCTCACTATGTAAATTAGTATACAGGCTTTTATTTTTCTGTGTTCGCTGAAGAAATAGGAGCCAACATCTCTCAGTATAGAAGTCTTGCAGCTAGATATGGTATGTGCAATGCATTGTTGTGAAAGTAAACAAACAAAAGCTTATATTGTTGACACCACCACACAAATATGGGACAGCATCTCAGAGGATGGAAATTGTAAAACAGGTTCATATTTTACCCACAATGCCTTGCAACCATTATTTACATAGTACTGCTCACCACCAGCAACATAAAGGACTGTACATCTGAGTAAGGCACATTTAAGCCAACATTATACATTTTCCTGACTTCTTTGTTGCTGTATGTAAAACAATGACAGCTCTCTGGTATGACAACATTTTGGGGGTGTGACCACACACAAGAAACTGGAAGACAAAACCCTGAAGAAACAGTAAAATGACAAATTGTTTTGCAAAACAAATTGCAGTTTCAACATTTGAAGCTTGCCTGGCAATGGCATGTCATGTCATGTATAACAGGCATTTGGAGAACCTTCAACATCAATGTGCTACTCTCCCTGATTTCTGCACAGACTATCAAATTAAATTTAAACTGTTATTGTGCATTACTGGCATTGAGCATGACACAACCACAATCAATCAACTTTCAGATTCTTGCAATAGGAACAATGCGAGGAATAAGAAGTCTTTACAGACCTCAGCAATGTGACTGCCTCCATAGCTTATGTATTGAAGAAAGAGAATAGCACCTCAAATTACATCACCAGGCCGGAGACATGCCGATTACCAGAGGGAACGGAAAGTCTCAGCATCTTGCAGTGTTGTTGAAACACACCACACAATAAATAGCTATAAAAGGTATGACATGGTAGCTTTTCATATAAAACACTGGGCAGACACTGTTGTCATAACAATATTTAATGAATGATGCTGACAGTTACATTTCTGTACATTTCATCGCATATGATCTTTAAGCTTCAGTCAGTACTGCCTAAGGTGGTCTTTCTCTTTGTCTCAATGGGTAGCACACTGCTCTTCATTCATGTTCTCCCTGTAGGCCTTTGCATGGAAGGGACATACATTTCTGTTTATATTCTTCATAACAACTGATGTCAGCCTTCATCTTCTCTCTGTAATGGCATGATCTTTTTTTTATGCAGAAAAGGCTTGAAATTACTGCAGCTTTCAGCAGTGTGTTTGCAGACACACATGGAAATCTCCTTTGGTTGTTCATAGCTTAAAATAAAAGAAAGTTGAAGACGATCAGTTTTCAGATCCCAGGAAACAGCAGAACATGAGTATTCTATGCAAACTGATTAATACTGCAGCAAATAAGGGTGCTGAAAAGGTTTCACACACAGTAGGACAAGCTGAAGAAAAGGGGCAAGATGGCGTACTGAAGGAGCTGTGCATTCCACTGGATATGGTGTACCTGGGAGGATGCACATGCTACACAATACAATGGACTGCGCCAAAAAGGTTTCACACACAGTACGAAAAGAGGAAAAACCAAGGCCAAATGGTGCACAGGATGGCCAAGTGTCTATGGCTAAACACACCAGGAAAAGGAGTGGCAGGCCCATATTTTTTTTTTAATTTAACACAAAACTAAGGTGTTACATTTGCCCAGGTGTGCTTGGTTATCGACAGTCTGACATCATGCTGGCTGATAACATTCAAAATCAACATTTCAGCAAGAAAACAACCACAGCAAACAGTACATCCCCCCACTCCACAAGCCAAGGCCAGATGGTGCACAAGAAGCAAACACACCTGGACAAAGAACCAGAATTTGCAGACTGCACCTTTAAATTACTTTGTCTGTATGTGCTCGCCCATCGACAGTCAGACAGAATGTTGGCAAGTACCATCAAAATAAACAAAAAACAAAAAAACACAAACAAGCAGTACAATCCAATCCACCCCCCCAAGTCAAGGCTGCATAGAGGCAAGCAGTACAATCTAGCACCCCCCAAGCCAAGGCTGCATGGTGCACAAGATGGCTGAGCATCTCTGAGCAAGCACACATGGACAAAGAGTGGCAGGCCCATATTTCTTTTCTTTTTAATTTAAAACAAAACTAAGGTGTTACATTTGTCCAGGTGTGCTTGGCCATTGACGGTTGGACGTCATGCTGACTGATAACATTCAAAACCAACATTTCAGCAACAAATCAACCACAGCAAACAGTGCATCCCCACCCCCTACAAGCCAAGGTCACATGGTGCACAAGATTTCTGAGCATCTATGATCAAACATGACAGCAATGTTCGGACATCCACACTGGCAATTTAAAATCAAAAATCAACATTTCAGCCACAAAACAAGGCAAGCAGTATAATCCACCTTCCCTCCACACAAGGCAAGGCCACAGGGTGCACAAGATGGCTGGGTGTCTCTGTGCAAACACACCTGGACAAAAAAAACACAATTTTCAGACTGCTTTTAAATTATTTTGCCCAGGTGTGCTTGTCCATCAATGGTCAGACATAATGTTGGCAAGCACCATTAAAATAAACAAAAAACAACAAAACAGAGGCAAACAGTACAATCCAGCCCCCCCCCAAGCCAAGGCTGCATGGTGCACAAAATGACCAAGAGTCTCTGAACAAAACACACCTGGACAAAAAATCAGAATTTGCAGAATGCACTTTTAAATTACTTTGTCCTGGTGTGCTTGCCTATCAATGGTCAGACATAATGTTGGAAAGTATCATCAAAATAAACAAAAAACAATAAAACACAAACAAGCAGTACAATCCAGCCCCCCCAAGCTGAAGCCGCATGGTGCACAAGATGGATGAGAGTCTCTGAGCAAATACACCTGTACAAAGAACCAGAATTTTCAGACTGCACTTTTAAATTACTTTGCCCAGGTGTACTTGCCCATTGATGGTCAGACATCATGCTGTTAAGCAACATCAAAATAAACATTTAAACAACAAAACACACAACTCAACATTTTTGCAACAAAACAAGGGAAAGCAGTGCACCCCAACCCCCACAAGCCAAGTGAAATGAATTTAGCACAGAAAAGGTACAGTGCAGAATCATGATTTGCCTACCAATTCTGATTTGGGCCACACATTAGCATAAGAGCACACAAAAGCAGAGTTTGTACACTTTAATCTGACTGGTAGCCCCACAATAGCCCCACATTAGCCCAATAGCACGTAGATACATAGTTACATAGACAGTGTCAGCAGATAAGGGCCTACGGCCCACCCAGTCTGCCCATTTGAGCATGTAAGTTTACTTTATGTTTTCCTAGAAGTCTGTTGCCCCATAACCCTGACCTCCAGAATTCCTTTATGTCTTTCCCATGCATTTTTAAATCCCGTGATTATTTCAGCCCGTACCACTTCCTCTGGCAGGGTGTTCCACTTGTCCACAACCCGTTCTATGAAGAAATTCTTCCTCACGTTTCCTCTGAATCGTCCTCCCTGCAACTTCATCCCATGCCCTCTAGTCCTGGAACATCTTTTTTGCTTAAAAATAGTGTCTTCCTGCACCCTGTTCCTCCCTGTAAGATACTTGTATGTCTCTATCATATCCCCTCTCTCCCTCCTCTCCTCCAGGGAGTACATATTCAATTCCTTCAACCTGTCCTCATAGGACTTGTGATGCAATCCATGTACCATCTTTGTTGCCCTCCTCTGAACCTTCTCTACCCTGTCTATGTCCTTACGTAAGTAAGGTCTCTAGAACTGTACACCGTACTCCAGGTGGGGCCTTACTAGTGTCTTGTATAGTGGAATTATGACCTCCCTTTTCCTGCTGGTGATGCCCCTGCCTATGCATCCCAGTATCCTATTTGCTTTACCTGCTGCCTTGTCACACTGTTCCCTACCTTGAGGTCATCAGAGATGATAACCCCAAGATCCCTTTCCTGCTTGGTGCATGCTATATCCTCACCCCCCAACTGATATATTGTGCTAGGGTTTTTGTGCCCCATATGCATTATCTTGCACTTCTTTGCATTGAATTTCAACTGCCAAACCCCTGACCATTCTTTAAGTTTCTGCAGGTCCCTTCTCATTCTGTCTACACCCTCTGGTAAGTCTATTCTGTTACAGAGCTTTGTGTCATCAGCAAACAGGGAAATTCTGCCTTCTAGGTCCTGTGCAAAGTCACTGATGAAGATGTTCAATAGGACCGGTCCCAGCACTGATCCCTGTGGTACCCCATTGGTCACTTATCCCTCTGTGGAATGACAGCCATTTATTACCACCCTCTGTGTCCTGCCACCCAGCCAGTTACCTACCCACTTCACTACTGTCCTGCCCACACCCATATTCCCCAGTTTGTGTAATAGTCTTCTATGGGGCACAGTGTCAAAGGCCTTGCTGAAGTCCAGATAGGCCATGTCCACTGCCCTCCCCCTGATCCACCTCCCTAGTCACCCAGTCAAAAAATTAAATGAGGTTGGTCTGACATGACCTATCCTTGGTGAAACCATGCTGCCTTGGGTCCTGTAGTCTATAAAAAGTATCACAGCACAGAGTGTACACAGTAACAACAAAAAACTGTTCATTTTTGTTCAAATGCAGAGATAGGACCCTCTGTGCTATGATGGATGTGGCATAAATACATCAATGCCACAAAGTCTGTGTCACAGGTACACAGATACGAAGCTCACCTGGTGGTGCATGTACAAAGACACTGCAGTACTTTGGTGCCTGATCCACAGTTCTTCTCATTTTCCCTGAAAGAAAATAAGTTTTTGCCACACACTTACCCTGACTGCACTTATAAAGAGGAGGAGAAATACATTGGGCACTCCCTTGGGTATCTCTGGATTCACTAAAACAGTGTTGGCAGAAGAACACCAAAACAACATGGTGTGCATACAAATGCTGAGGATGCAGCGTTTATACTGTGAGCTCAATCAGTGGACATGCTTGAGGATCACTCTGGGAATTCTGATGTGAGAAGGGGTGTTAACTGCAAAACCAGGGGTTTTAAATGAACCCCCAGAGCCCACCCCAATGCATCACGGTGCGGGATTCATGCTCCCGACCGTGGTGTTTGTACATCAGCCTGAGCAAGACACCATGGTCGAGGTATAAAAAATGTTTGAACAAAAATCTGTATATAATTTTTGCTTGTATATAATTTCCTTGTTCTGTCTGTCTTCCCCAACTCTTGTTTCCCCCTCCACCCTCTGTAACCGATTTGGAGCCTTTGTGAAAGAGTCTGTGACTCAAAGGTTTGTAATTCCGAATATACAGTAAATAAAGTAAATAAATAAAGGTCAAAGGTCAAGCCTGGAGAGTCAGGGTTGGGCTCACAATGCTGGGAGTCAGTGGGAAGGGACAGGGGTGTGTATAACGCATCAGTTCAAGTAAGAGGTCTGCAGCACACTAAATATGGAATGCTAAATAAAGGACACCACAAAGCACAAATGTCACAGTGCTGGAAGCATACATTATTGTACAGTGTGTGCAATGTGTGATGCAGAAACACAAATTAAAATGTAAACACTATAATGGTTTCATGGCATGGTCACTTTATTTCATGATAAAGACGTACAATTACTGGCAAACAAAAGTAAAGATGGCTTGGTACCCTATGTCACATTTTAGCTCAGCAAAAATGCAAAGTTTAGGATACTGTAATACATTTTTTTTAAAAAAGGCTTGTGCTGATAATTTATGTTGTGTTTGATATCTCTGCATAGGACAACCAACAAAATAAAAAAAAGTCTGATATGCTCTTTCGCTAGAGCTTACAGGACACTACAAATTGGCAAGTACCTTGGTGCTCCATTTCCATGGACATACCCTTCCACAAAATATTTTCTAAAGTCCACATTGAAGAATGAGGGGTCAAGAGAAGACTTACACTTTAAGTTTGGATCAACTGAACTAGTGGCTGTGAACCAAATTAGAAGGAAGTAGGAGGAAGCTGGAATTTGGTGTGAGGAGGCAACATCCAAAACCAAAATAGAACTGTAAGCATTGGTAATTAGCATTGAATGTGCAGCTGCTGCACATATCAAACAAATGCAAATTATGCAGCAATTTAGATTTAGAAATAGAACATCTCTTAAATGGTGCAACAACAACATTATGTTAATGGGAAAAGAACATGCAGCTCAGTCCTGCAGTAAAGAAGAAGTAATGTTCTGATAACATAGCACTAAGAAATCAATTTTATTGTGTGACCGTGATGTGGGCCACTCATTGCATTGATAGTCTCTGGTCTCTGTGGGATAGCGACTCAAGGATGATGCAACTAAAGAACCTTGCTTTATTTATCGACAGCACTTGAGCTCTATGCCAGCCATAAGCCACAACTAAAGAACCTTGATTTGTTGACAGCTCTATGCCAGCCATGGATGTGTCATTGACATGTTTTTGGAACACTGTTCTTACAAGATTATAAAGTGATATCATTAAATTGCTTTTAGATTAGGCAAGTAAGCTTAAACTCAGATACACATTTAAACTCAAAGCAGACCCCCAACACATTGAAGTGGGCCACAAAAGCTTTAATAGCTAAAAGCCAGAATCGCACCCTCTAACACCTTACTATATGTGGCTGACCTAAGTGGTGGAGTTAGACCTCCATTTGTCTAAACAGGGGTGAAATGGACTTGGACTTGGACAAAGTACTGAAATGGCTGGCGGAACAACATATGCAACAGATTCAGATGCAAAGGCACTGGATGGGTCTGCAGGTGCTACACCCGGCTCAGACAGACTAACAGCTGTCACAGAGAGACCAGTAATTGGTGCAACTGCAGGCTCTGAGACACTAATAGTTGTCACAGAAAGAAACCAACAGGTGGTGCAATAGCAGGCTCAGAGAGACTAACAGCTGCCACAGGGAGAAACCAACAGTTGGTGCCAAAGCACACTCAGAAGGACTAACAGCTGGCACAGAGAGACCAGCAATTGGTGCAACACCAAGCTCAGAGAGATTAACAGCTGGCACAGAGAGACCAGCAATTGATGCAACACCAAGCTCAGAGAGATTAACAGCTGGCACAGAGAGACCAACAGGTGGTGCAACAGCATGCTCAGAGAGACTGACAGCTGGCACAGAGACACCAACAGTTGGTGCAACACCAGGCTCAAAGTGACTAACAGCTGTCAGTGAGAGAGAGAGACCAACAGTTGGTGCAACAGTTAGCACAGAGAAAGAACAACAGTTGGTGCAATAGCAGGCTCAGAGAGACCAACAGCTGTCACAGAGAGAGACCAACAGTTGGTGCCAAAGCACACTCAGAAAGCCTAACAGCTGGCACAGAGAGAGATAAACAGTTGGTGCTACAGCAGGCTCAGAGAGACTAACAGCTGGCACAGAGAGAGACCAACAGTTGGTGCAATAGCAGGCTCAGCGAGTCTAACAGCTGGCAGAGAGAGACCAACATTTGTTGAAGCAGCAGGCTCAGAGAGACTAACAGCTGGCAGAGAGAGAGAGAGAGAGAGATCAATAGTTGGTGAAACAGCAGGCTCAGAGAAACCAACAAATGGCATAAATGCTCCAGAAGCAGAGTGACTATGTGGCCTAGCAAGTGCAATAACAGGAACAGACAGACCAGCAATAACAGTAGTTTATTAAATAGAGGCTGTGAGCACAGAAATAAACTATGTCAGAGCTCCAAGTCTCAGGGAATCCAGTCACTGCAGGACCTCACCCTATGCTAATAAAAAATGGGTCCTCAGGATGACCCCAAAGCCTTGCTTAGGACTTTTGAGAGTTGCCAATACCACTGCCTGACCACTAGAAACTTGGGCCATTCGCATTGCACCATATCTGACTAGAGGTGCACAAGCTGCTTATCAGAGCCTAGATGATGCCATTACTAGAGATTATGACCAAATAAATCTGGTTATCCTCAACCAGATTTGGATAACTGGAGAGAATTATCAGTTGAACTTTTGCACATTTTGTTTGAAAGCTGGAACTCGACCCAGAGTGGCAGCTCAAAAATTGAAACACATGGCTACCCGATGGTTAAAACCAGTGGTAAGCATTAAAAAGGACATATTGGATTTAATTGTGTTGCAGCAGTACCTGAACATTTTTCCAAATTGAGTATGTTTCTGGGTGAGTCAACATGAGCAAACCACCCTGGCCTCTGCCATCAAAATCACAGAACATTATTTGGAAACAGAGAGCAGAGGCCACTAAGAAGAGCAGAATGCATGACGAGCCTTGGGTGGTGACTTAAGGGGAAGATCACAATAGAAGAGGTAAGAAAGGACAATGGTGAGATAATAATACGTATTCTGGTATGGGTAAGTGGTCAAGTGGTGAAATAATGGTTACCTCTCCATGCCCAGAATATGTAACCCCAAGATCTAGTGTAATTACCCTAGTCCTAAAACCCCAGTCCCCAGTCCCCCATGTGGGGAGGGGGGCACAAGGCAAAAACCTAATGGTACCATTATATCTTTTCACTGTGGTAAAGTGGGGCATATCAATATGTTTTGTGACAGTATGGACAGTGACTCTGTGGAATGTGTTGCTGTGAACCATAACCATTGACTCCATGCCAACCATTCATATACAGTCCCAGCGCAACAAGGGGACAAAACAGTTATGACACTGGTGGATTCAGGTTGTGGGCAGAGATTTTTTTTATCTCTAAGTTTATTAGGTTAACAATAAAACATAAAGAAATTATAGCCGGATGAAGTACATGAGGATTAAAGATATTAAAACCAATGAGAGCGCCATCCCTCTTAATACATGTGGATAAAAAATAAACGTACATCATCTATCTGATACATCTTTGCAGGGTACCTTATGGGCTTTAAGAGCCAATAAAGCAATGCTAACAGTATATCTGCTGTGCTACTGAGACCAAGAGCTGCATGAATGTATATACAGTAAAAGAAAACAAAAACAAACCCATAATGGGTAAGGTAGAAACAGTCTCTTCATCCTACCAGAGGAAATGACAGTTCATGCATTTTTCTATAATTGCAGAGAGTAACCCGGGATTATGTGGGGGAAGAGCTCCTCCCCCACAGCCTACTTAACTGAAGCAGCTGACTCCCGCTCTGCTTAGAGCGAGTTGCACTCACCCGTGTAGCTGTTGCCGGCTGCTTTTCTCCTCTTGCTTACCCGTCCATTTTGTTTGCAAGCCGTTTGTTTTGGGTCTCCTTCATTTTTATTCCTTGTCTCGCCCTGTGCTTCTGCCTCTGCTTGCACCTGCCCCGCCCCCTGCTCCGTAGTGTTTTCATCATTGTATTAGATTTTTTTGGGGGGGGGGGGCTCATTTGGACCTGCCTGCTCCCTCGCCACTTCCTGCGCCTGGCTGCCTTGGTTTCTGCTCCATGACACGGAGATTTCCCGACCTGCTACACTATTTCCTTCAGATTCATGCTCCCTACTCGCAGGCTACCATGCTCCTCTGACCCTTACCTCAAGGTCCCATCTGCTTACTCCAGGAACATTATTACATCCCCACATTATCGCGGGCTGCCGCATTGTCCCCTTTCTCAGCTGCTCTCTGCCCAAAGCGTACATACTTCAGCAAATGCCAGAGCACTCTACGGGTGGGCATTGCAGCTCACCGAGTTTCCGTATACACCAGTACTCCATTCGTGGTTTGCTGCATACTTCCTATTCTTACAACAGTTGCAGGTTTCCCCAGCACAATGATGCTTCGATATTGAGCCGTTTTCCTGGCTGGTTTATTCAACTTATTATTAGGCTCATACTTAAAGCACCAAGGCAAGCACCTACTACTTATTCACTTATACTTGGCAGCACACATAAGGGCGCTGGCTTGCCTACAGTTCTTGGACTAGTTACAGTTACTGCATTTCATTTCATTCATGGTAATTCCTGGAGATTGGACCATTTACTGTTTCTGCATTTCATTTCATTCAAGGTAGCTCCTAGATGCTATTATGGTGCATTATATTTTACAGAGTAACCTTGTAGTGCTGCTTAGCTACTGAGCACACATTCATAAATTCATACTTTTATGTGACTTTGAGCAATGAACCAGACACTTAGAGCCATGTTACCTCTGTGCTCAAGATCTATAGTGCATTTCTTGACGTCACTGCTCCTGAGGATGCTCTGCACACATTACCTATTAGATGCAACATCATTCAAGCCAGCTTCTGCTCTCGCCATTTACTTGAATTCTGCCAACTGCATTATTTGACCTTATAGGATTCTAACATTGAAATGCTCCTTCCGATCAGCCCATCATGCTTATACAGCTTTAAGCTGCCTTATTACTATGCCTGCCACGCTGGCTTCCGGCCAGAGGTTCACAACTCCATTTTCCTCACCTTGTTTAGACCAGGAATTCATATTCCTTTACCTTGTACCTGCTTCGCTTTCAGAGACTGGACGTTCAGCCATCCATACACTATACCTGCCTGCACCGCATCTGGCCTGGAGGTTCATGCATCTCTCAGCCTGCCATGCCCAGTGATTCTGGAGGTTCGTATACCTTTACCTCATATCTGACTTCTAACTCAGCTTGGCATGGACTTCAAGAAAACGGGGCCTGGAGATTCACAGCTTCTATGACCTGCCTGTACTTCAGCCAATATTTCCACTGACACCTAATTGTATTCAGCATACATTGCCTTCCAGCATTCAACTACTCGTTCAGTATATCCTCACTTATTGGGCTACCTCTTATACTCTCTTGAATGCTTCCTACCGACATGCTGCATTGATTCAGTTCTACTGCTTTCAGTTCCTGCCTGGATTCTCAGCACAGCTCTACTGCCTTCAGACTTCAGTGTACAATTTGCCCTCTTCGCTGCTATTGACTTAACTGTGATTTCGTCTCTCGGGGAAGACTTCCTTGCTTTGGATTGCTCGATTAATGCTACTTATCATTTGAGTTCACTGTGCTCATCATGGAATTTCTGGACTTTCACCATTGCAACTTGTCGTTTCAATTTATTTCAACTTGGATTCCACTCTCCTACCATTTCGGCCTGCTCATGGATTTCAAACTTGGAGTTTACTCGATGGATGCTTGCTCTATTTACCTTCATGTCTCGATTCCATATGTCTGCAGTTCTCCATTTCTCTGGATCTGGTTCAGATTTTCAACTCGACCTGCCTTCGCTCATCAGCCTGGGAGGTTTCTATTTTACTCGCCTGCTTCTGTGACCTGCCTTCGCCCATCGGGCTGGGAGGATTACCTACTAATCACCTGCTTCTCTGACCTGCATTCACCCTTTGGGCTGGGAGGTTTACCTCTTCTACTCTATGCCTGCCTCATTCAGCTCGGGGCCGGGAGATTCTCAACTCTGCGACCTGCCTTCGCTCATTGGGCTGGGAGGTTTACCTACTTCTGCCTCGCCATTTTGGGGCCTGGAGATTCCCGCATTCTACTATACGCTTACCTGCTGCCGTGCCTGCCAGCCAGCCGGAAGCTCCTTTATTATGGATCTGCATCTAGCCATTTCTTCATTCCTCCTCTATTCTTGGATGATTTGCCCTGCTGCTTCAGTCATGTGGAATTGCTTCTGCTTCACCCTTTCCAGGACACTTAGTTGTGCCTCTCATCAAGACCTTATCCTAATTGTGCTCTACCGCTTTTTGACCCTGTGACGACGCTACTCCATTGACTCAGCCTCTTCAGTTATCTCCATCCAGGACTCTTATGCTCAACTATTCGGGTCTCATCCCATTGTTGCTGCCTCAAACATTGCATAGAGTTTCAACTGCTATTCCTCGTCAAGTTGCCATCTCTATGCCATGGTCTCATCACTGCGATCCCTGCCATCCTTGCTCTAATGGATTCGTCAGTTCTCAGCACCATTCCATTCTCTACATCTGCCTTACAAATGCAGTCCTACTCTGTTCTCAACTGACTCAAGATTCATCTCCTGGAGGCTGTATACCATGCACTATTCCTACTGGCTGACCTTCATAGGTTTGGCTGCATTCTCCTGTTACCTGGAGCTAGTCACCTCTCTACTTACCTCTCCAGCTGCTGGAAAAGCTGCACTTCTCATCGAGGGACTAACTGCCATGCTCTCTTCTACCAGCAGACTTCCTTGGGTCTGTCTGTGCTTCCCATACCTGGAATCAGCCGCCTCCCTCTCCTACCTCACCAGCTATCGGTTAAGCTGCGGTTTCTTCAGGGGCTGATTGCTACGTCCTGTTTCTTCTCTTCTGCCTTCATGGGTGCAATCCCCGCTCCTACTACCTCTCACTTCGGATTCCCAGTCCAACTGACATGCTTACTTTTTGGACTCACCATATTCTACTACTTGGATGCTTCATACCTCACACCAATGTCTCCGATTATCTTCTACAGCTTGCCATTATTCCAGCTTAGCTCTACAGCCGTTGCCTTCATATCATTTCCTAAATCTATACTTCAGTTATCAGAACTGGATTCAACAGGCGATAGCCTGGCTACAAGCCTTCTTTCATGACACGTACTATACAAACCCTCTATTAGAAATCAGGAGTCGTACTACTTATATTCATCCTGCCTCGTTGACGTCAAGTTTGGATGCAACTATCTGCATCTGGTCCTTTATTGAATTCATCAGTCATCTACTTCATCTTCACCATCATACATTCCTGGATTATGCCCTTTATCAACTGAAGTCCGGAAGAAGGTTCTTCATATATCCACTCTCCATCATTCCGAATTGTACATGGATTCTCGGACTCAGACTTTATTAGGAAGAAATTACTTCACTAGACATTTACAATTCAGTTCTTTCTTAAGCTCCGTTTATCTGGATTGAATTAGAATTCAGATTTAGCTGATTAATTTAGTTTAATTAGGATCTCTCTCCTTTTGTATGCCCAGAAGGATGGGCAGGTCAGTAGCCATGGTCCTCAGAGTTTTCCCCCCAATGGGTTTTTTCCTCTCCTGAGTGCTATTGGTTACACTCTCCGGAGTTGGAGGAGGTGATCATCTATTCATATCATTAAGTTGATGCACAACTTCTTCAACATTCAGTTACAGAACAATCGTTGATATTTTGTTCTTTTTGGGGCTTTCATAATTCTAAACCAAGCTTCCTTCCTATAGGTGGGATACAGAGAAAGGCCAAAACCATCAAATATTATCAAATGACTCATTTCAAGCATCCAAGTACCTAAGCACAATACGTTCTATACTATTACCTAGTAAACATTGTCCTCTTTATGCTGGCCTCTGTATCCAACAACCATCTACATCATTCCACTATATATGTTACATAAGCACTGAGCTATGAACCACACATAATTAGTACCCTTAAGGTATATAACAAGAAAGGACTTTACCTCTGCACTATAAGTGTTTAATTAGGCTAATAGCAATACTTGATGCACTTAGAACATGAAAGAGTAACATTTATTTAAATTTCAGAGCCCTACATGAGCGGTCTGAATCTTCCAGCTGATTATAGGTTAAGTGATTTGGAGGGTACTGGGTCAATACTGTGCATGAAAGACAGCATGGTATTAACCGCACTGTATAGAAAGCACATGGATTTACAGTGACAGGGGTAGAGCAGCAATAGGGAACTACAGTGCTCCCTCACTTATTCACCCCTCAATAATCTGCCACCCACTGTTACTGCCGTTCTTACCTCTGATCCCGATTGCAACCCCATGTTACTACACTCTCTCATCCATCTCCCTCGATGTCCACCATCTGCCTTTGATTTCTGTTCCCCGATAGCCTAGTCCATTACTGTAGTCACCCTCTGTCTTCCACCATCCCTGCTATCGAATCATATGTCATCAAGCCGCTCTCCACCTGTGTCACATCACTCACCATCAAATGCAGCAAATATCAGGAATTCAATTTAATATTAAGCATTGAATCATTTTAAATAACATTTCCTGTAGTCTGCTTTCATTTCTCCTTTAGCTCCTTTTGGTGATTTTGCCTTTTTTTATTTCATAACGAGCACTCAGGATGACATAAAAGCGTCACTTCCAGGGTTGAGGGTCAGGGTGCTGGTAGTGATGTGGAAGTGGGAACCAGGAAGTTGGAAGCAGAATGATGTCTGAGTCGGCGTGTGGAAAGTGAACGTGTCTCGCTCTTACCACAGCTCAGAAGAGCCTTATTGTTAAATGTGTGGATGAGAATCCTAATGCAACCCAGCAAGAGGTTGCTAATCATTTTCCACACTGTGCGGCAGACCAATGGTGTGTTGGACCATAGGGGATGTCTTTGCTAGAAAAGAGGAGTGGTCTGAGTTCAAAATGTTGCCTGATCACTCACTGACCACCGCTGAATTTAAAAAAGGCTTTAAGAGATGCAAAGACAGAATTATAGTTGCTCTAACTTGCAATACAGATGGCACTGAAAAATTAAAATCCCTAGTGACTGGAAAGATTGCAAGCCCAAGGTGCTTCAAATATTTTAATGCAGGTCTTTATGTAGAATACAGAGCTAACAAAAAGACAGAGAAGGACTATTGCACTTTTGCACAGTGGTTAAATGATCTAAACACTTACATGAGAAAAAAAAGGAAGATTGTGCTGCTTCTGGACAATGCTCCAACACATATTTCCCCAAATCGTTTGGAAACGTCAAAATCCATTTCCTCCCACCAACTTCCACAAGTCACCTTCAGCCACTAGATGCAGGCATTTTTCAGTCTTTTAAAGGTCATTACAGAAGGCAGCACCTTCAGCGTTTATTTGAATGCACAGACACTGGGAAACCACAGGCTCTGTTACTTAGTGATCCATTAGAGTCATCAAAGTGGCACGGGATTCTGTTACAGCAGAGACAGTTCAAAACTGCTGGTTTCACACTGGCATCATACCCTGGCCATTGTCCATGGCCGGAGTGCTTCCTGAATTTCCTGAACATGATGGCACTGAATTGAATGATCTTATAAGAACTGTATCTGGTACTATGACTATACAGTCCGAAATGAGAATTTCAGCTGATGAATAAAACAGAGTATAGAAGCCTACAATTCAGCTTACTTAACAAATACAAAGAGCACATGGCAGTCATTAATGTTTGAATATTCAAAATTGAATAAGGACCGAAACTTTAGGCCAACCTGGATCACCATCCTCCACAAAGAAATGAGGTAGTGCCCTTATCTGCTCCTTCATCATCAGACTGAGACTGCTGATCCCTGCGGTGCTGAGAGGGGACATGTCACTGGCACCATTTTAAGGCTTCCTATAGATTGGAAAAGATGTACACTTTACCACGATGAACTATATGTAGGCGTGCAGGGAAGAGTATTCCATGTGAAACCTTGGGCTCATGCAGCATGTCACGTACACCATCAAACCTTTTTTTTCTGTTGAGTGGCATATCTCAAATTGGGGTACTGTTGAATCTCTTACCCATCCTGCAATAAGGTCCTTTTCTGCCAAGCAAGTGGCAGAACAAAATTCCTCATCCCCACGCTGTCCAAAACCAGAACAATGGCTCTGGGAGCATAAGAACTCTCTTGTCTCCCCCTCAAAATCACTCTGTATGCTTTTTGTATAATAAGTGGCAGTCTACAAGGGATTGTCCCAGTTGTTGTTCCAGTCATTCCAGTATAAATAATTCCAGGTAGTTGCCTTTACTCCTTTCTGGCATCCTTAGGATCCATACATTGGTGCACATGTATGATTTTCCAGAGTATCAATATGAGACTGCAAATGTGTGTTTTCTTTGATTAAATTGGCAGTAGGAACCATGGTTGCTTCTGCACACTTACAGGAGTCTATCATTTCTGCTTTAACACATGTTACATTACTTTCAAGGGTTATGACTTTGGCCAAGGAGTCAAATCTGTTAGCTGAGCCTTCAACCAATGAAATAAGTTGATTAATTTTTAGGCCCAGACATTGCAGCGTTTCTTCTCCAGCATTTGTGGGCTCAGAGATAACATGGCCCTGTGTAGACCTCATGGCATTTGGTCCATGAATACCCTTGGTCTTTGCTCCCACCTAGTGAGATTTTTCCTTGTTAGGATTACCCAATCTGTGCTGTTTGAATGTTTGGAGCAGTTACTGTGTGAGATTCACTCAGGGTGGAGCTCAGACAGGAAACTGCAGTTTGGCCTTCTGAGAGAGGGAGAGGGACAGTAGCAGACACCGTCTTGGCTCATAAAATCAGTGGGGAGCAGAAGAGGCGGGGAGCTGTCCAGGGAAGTGCTGAGTTTTGTCTCTTTTCTGTTTAATTTTGATATTTGAATTGCTTATGCTATGAGCAGATAAGATGGTGGGAATTTAAATCAGTACTATGTGTCACAACTGTTACTGAGTGAAATTCTGGGCTGTGATATTTAATCTGTGCTGTTTGAATTTTTGGAGCAGTCGCTGTGTGAGATTCACTCGGGGGCAGCTCAGACAGGAAGCTGCAATTTGGCCTTGTACCTTTCTATGGGGATTGAGAGGTCTTGGTGGGAAAGGGGTCAGGGCTGATTGACTCTCATGAGAGTTGGGGTAGGTGCCCAAACCCACCCCAGAGTACTTCACATTTTTAGGGAAGGAGCTACCCTACAATTGGTGGACAGGGCTGCCAGGTACAGCCCATTTCATTCCCTGGCCAGAAGTATGAAAGCCACAAGGTGTGGAAACACAACAGGGAAAATCTCACCCTTGAGCCTAAACCAAAAGCTTTACACAAGCAAGAGGAGAATGGATAGGGGACCATATTGGAGGGGCAAATGCAGCAGGGTGAGGGTAAATCCAGGGCAGGGTTCCAAAGCTTCAAGCACTGGGGGTATATTTGGGAGGGTGGTAGGGTGTACAGGTTGTGAGTCAGCCATAGTACTGAATATAACCTGGAAAATGGGGGGATGTCTGGTATGTAGGCAGACTGCACAGCTAAGGGAGGAGGTTGGATGGCTGAAATGGGCACTAAGCTAGGTAAGGGAGAAGAGAAGATGAGGGGACATGAGGGGTCCTGCCAAGGGAGCTATAGCAGCAAGTGGAGGCACTATGGGGGGACAAGGCACAGTCAAAAGGGGAGCTGCAGGGGGACAAGGAGCAAACTCAGCTGCAGGAAGGGGATGATGGGATGGGGACTGGAGGAAAGTTGGGGAGCAAGAATACAAAGGGGGGAGGGGAAGCACCGGAAGAGATACAGGGATACCGTATAAGGCAGCAATGGGCACAAGAGCAACCTGGGGAAATGGAAGCTGATACAGTATAAAGGTACAAAGCCTGTGCAGAGGACAAGGGAGGAGGGAGCAAGTGGAGGACTATTGGCCAGAGGGGTTCAGGCAGAGGGCTTAGAACAGAAGAATAGATTTGCCCCACTAGAGGTGATAAATGGGGGGATCAGAAAAATGGATCTGAAGAGCACACATGGGAAGAAGGAGAGGCAAGCATGAAGAAAGGCACAGAACAATTGGAAAGAGGGAGCCCTATCAGGTAAAACCAACAGGCAAGCCCAGAAGGAGGGGGGACAGTGTGCTTGGGTTCAGAGGAGCAAAAGCTGGATGGGGGAGGAAGGGAGGAAGGGATGAAGGTCCCCAAGGAAAATCAGGCAGGGCATAGGCAGGGACAGATAAACAGAAAGGGGAAATGTTACAAAATGGAGGGGCAGAGGCAGGCAGCCTGACAGAGCTGGGGGGTGCAAAGCTGGGGAGGTGCAGAGCAAAGAAGCTGGGGGACTACAGAGTGAGGATAGTGCTTCAGGAAGCAAAATGGGCAAAGAGGGTATTGATGGTGTAACCCCCTTGTTCACAGGGGTTACTAGAATTCCAGTTAGAATCAGTGGTAGGCAGGGAAGGCAGCTTATGAAATGCCAGGTAAATGGGTTTCACACTGACTCACTCTGTTCTCAGTCTCAGCTGAGCTGGAGTGATGATGTAATCATAGAAGTCACGCAGCAGCATAAGCCACAGTGTTCAGCTGGCTTTGGAGTGTATTGAAATGTTCAGTTAGTAGTTGTAGAGTGGAGTTCAAGTGAGGAGGCTGCAGCTGCTGGGCAGCTCCTCAGATTAGCTCTGATAAAGAGCTACCCCTTTTTGTTTTGTGGTAGTTTGTTCTCACCCTAGAAGAAGAACAACAGACAGTTTTTCTGAAGTGGTGGAGACCTGTGCCGGAAGGTTTTCCTTTGCCTCATCCCAGGATGGATGGGGCGAACTCCAGGATTCAGGGGCAACCCTTTAATCCACTTGGTTGGAGAAGCTGCCTTGGACATCTTCATTCTTTGTGAGTACAATCTTTTCTGTGTAAGCCCAGGAGTACCTGCAATACCTAGGGTGAATTTCTCTGAGAATGGAACACTGAGTCACCCAGTTCTGAGTAAAAGTTTTCTGCCTACATTGGAGTCCAGTATGTGACTGTCCAAGAACAGAACTTTTAATGTTGACATCCAGGGGTGTGTCCGTAGTTTAAGTAAGAGAAACATTTAAGATAACAACTACAGTTTCTTCTGTGTGGGTGTTATTAATCAAATGAATGGCCGAGTATAAGCTTGGAAGCAAAAGGTGAGATATCCCCCCTCCCCAATCTGGAGTAACCAGTTTACCTCTCCGTGTTCAGATGAGCACCATTTCATTTTCATTTAGTGCATGTGGCCAGTTCCTAATAGAAGTAATTACCCCGAGTTGTGGGTTTGGAATTTCTGTTTCTTCAGTTTACCCCAGTATAGAGGGTTCTGGAAGATTTGAGCCTGAATGTGCTTAGTGTGGTCATGGGTATCATTTTCTATTCCTGTGGGAAATGGGAAAAGTACTAATCTGTCCGTGTGTGCCAATCTACAGTTTTGGAACCAGTGTGTTCACCAGTGTGTGTTTCTTCATCCTATGCTAAATGGGAATTTCAGGAATTTCTGTATCCTGGAGAATCTGCAGTATCAGTATGTGTAACCCCATGGGGGTCCATCTTCGCTTTGTGTTTTGCTCCAACTGTGTTATGTGAATAAAAGCCACACTCTAGAATCCCAACCTGATTTGGACAGTATTGTTATTGCTTCCCTGTGTTTGGATTTACTTGGTTGCCCCTGTCCAGAAGTGCAAACCTAGCATAACTGTGAGCAAACATTTTCAACCAGGGACCCGGGTTGCTGGCCAAGGTAAATGGTCCCACCAGGTGTGTGCCAGGTAGTTGCCAGACTTGGTTGACTGTTTTTGTATAACAGTCTGGTCCACCTAGTCTAATAGTGGCCATTTCTCTCTTTGTATTCTTTTGTTATGTAAAACCCCACCCCTCTCCTTGTGCCCCTAGACACGTTGTGGTGAAAGAAAAAGCCCTGCTGCTTAAATAAGGGGGTCCGATGGTGGGGTTACAATAATAAGGTAGGAAATAGGATGCAGAGGGTTGGAGGGAAGGATGGCAAAGGCAAGGCAAATTTAATTTTCTGGTGCCCAATCCTGGAGGCTTTGGGCGCCAAACAATAAAAGCATGATATCAATACAATAATACAAATCAGTAAAAAAACAACAAAATATCAGCATACAAAAATATAATTAATAAATCTCTATAAAAGCTGAAACTCAAACAGAAAAGCAGGGTACCCAGGGAGGACTAATACCTAAGGTCCGGGAAGGCCTGATTAAACAGGAAGGTCTTGAGGTGGGCCTTAAAAACCTCAACCGAAGGGGCCTCCCTAATTGATGGAGGAAGTGAATTCCACAGAATGGTGCCAGCAACACTAAATGCTCTGTCACAGGTGGTTTTAAGCCTCATCCTGGGAATTGCCAAGAGGCCCCTAGAGGAGGACCAGAGGGAACGGACCGGGATAGCAGGTGTAAGAAGGTCTGACAGGTAACCAGGACCCTACCTGCACAGTGCCTTAAAAGTGAACAAGCCCACCTTAAAGAGAATCCTCCACCTTACTGGCAGCCAGTGCAGATCACACAAAATCAGGGTGATATGACAACATTTCAGCTGCCCAGTTTGCAGACTAGTGGCCATATTCTTCACTAGCTACAGCCGGTGCAGGTTACTCCCAGAGACACTGAGGTAGAGCATATTACAGTAATCAAGTCTGGATGTCATGAAGGCATGCACCAAAGTGGGGAGGTCCATAGATAGAACTAGGGACTTGATCATGGAGATATTCCTAAGATGGTAAAAGCTTGTCCGGACAACAGATGACACATGAACATCAAATGACAATCTGTTGTCAAAGGTCATGCTAAGGCATTGCACCCTAGAGGAAGTCCTCAATGGCACAGATCCCAGAAATAAGCCAGTTTCGGTGCCAGAGGGCAACTTGTTCCATCTTCTATTCGACTCCACCACAAGTACCTCCATCTGGGCGGGGTTCAGTCGCAACTAGCTGGAGGGCATCCAGTCATTTATCTCCACTACATAGTAACATAGAAACATAGAAGTTGACAGCAGATAAGGACTGCAAGGCCCATCCAGTCTGCCCATTTCTTTTTCTACCTTATGAATGTGCCATAGGCCTTTAATCTGTCCATGGCCTAGCTATTCATACTCATCTGTATTGCTCCCTTATGCTGCTCCCATGCCTGTTTAAAGCCCTGCACTGTATTCATATCCACCACTTCCCGAGGTAGGCCGTTCCATGCATCCACTACCCTTTCTGTGAAAAAGAACTTCCTCACATTACCCCTTAATTGGCTTCCCTCTAATCTCATGCTGTGTCCTCTTGTCCTGTTATTTTTCTTATATTGAAACATGTTAGACTCTTTCACCTTGTTAATACCCTTAAGGTGTTTGAATGTTTCAATCATTATGACTCTCTCCCTCTTTTGCTCTAGGGTATACATATTGAGCTCTGTTAATCTGTTCTCATACATTTTCTGATGCAGTCCCTGCACCATTTTGGTTGCCCTTCTCTGGACTGCCTCCATTTTGATAATGTCCTTGTGAAGGTGTGGCCTCCAGTACTGCATGCAGTAGTCCAGATGGGGCCTAACCAGTGTCTTGTAAAGAGAGATTATTACCTCCCTCTTACGCCTTGTGATACCCCTACTAATACACCCCAGCATCCCACTAGCCTTATCTACTACTTTAGTGGTCTGCTTGGATGAGTTCAGGTCATCTGTGATGATGATGTTGCCCAAGTCTCTTTCTTCCCTTGTGACTGCCAGCAACTCCCCTCCCAACCTATAGGTGGCTTCAGGGTTTCTCTTCCCTATGTGCATGATCTTTGCACTTCTTTGCGTAAAACCCCAGTTGCCACTCTTCTGACCATTTTGCCAGTTTATCCAGATTTCTTCTCATTCTGCCCACCCCATCTGGATCATTTACTCTGTTGCAGATCTTGGTGTCATCTGCAAACACTCAAACCTTACCCTCCAGTCCATCTGCAATGTCACTGATGAAGATATTGAAGAAGACTGGCCCCAGGACTGATCCCTGAGGTACCCCACTTGTGACTTGCATCTCTTCTGATTGAATACCATTTACTACCACTCTGTTTTCTGCCCGTCAACCAGTTTGCCACCCAGTTGACCAACTTCTGACCCACCTTGAGCCCACCCAGCTTGTTAATCAATCTTCTGTGTGGAACAGTATCGAAAGCTTTGCTGAAGTCAAGGTAGGTGACATCAACTGCTCCCTCTTGGTCCACCACTCTGGTTACCCAGACAAAGAAATCTATGCGATTAGTTTGACAGGACCTTCCTGTTGTAAACCCATGCTGTGTTGGATCCTGTGCTCCTATGGATTCCAGGTGTTGCACTATCCTTTCCTTAAGGAGTGCCTCCATAATCTTGCCCACTACTGAGGTAAGACTGACTGGTCTGTAGTCCCCTGCCTCCTCCTTGCTACCACCGTTGTGGAGCGGGATCACATGAACTCTTCTCCAGTCTTCTGGGCTCTCTCCTGTGCTCAGAGACTCACTAAACAGTTCTGATAATGGCTTTGCTAGTTCCACCCTTTGCTCCTTTAGTACCCTGGGATATGTGCCATCAGGTCCCATTGCATTGTCCACCCTGAGCTTATCAAGCTCTTGTAGGACCCTTTCTTTTGTGAAGGGACTAGTGCACAACCCCCGTGTCCATGGTGCTGAGCTGTGGGTCCTGCTCCACCTTCTCCTCAGTAAATACTGAGCAAAAGTATCTATTTAGGATAGATGCCTTTCTGTGATCCTTCTCCTCACACTCCCCTTTATCCCCTTTGACCTTAGCAATACCCCTTCTGGACTTTTTCCTTTCACTAATGTATCTATAGAAAGTCTTGTCCCATTCTTTTACTGTTCATACTAGTTTTTCCTCAGTTTGGGCCTTTGCCTGCCTTACTGCCTTCCCTGCTTCCCTTTGGGTAGTTCCGTATGCTTCCCTATCTTCATCCTGCTGTGTTCCATTATATTTTCTGAAGGACAGCCTTTTGGCTCTGACCTTTTCTGCTACTGTTTTTGAGAACCAAAGTGGTTTCCTTCTTATTTTGCACTTCCTTTTCTCTCTAACACTATGCAGCTGTTTAGTACTTCCACTGCACTGGAAGTTCCTGGCACAAAGGATGGTAGGGAGATCCGATCAGAAGGAGATGGACAGCAAGGTCCTACTGGTTGGGGACTCTATAATAAAAGGGATTTAATGAGGGGAAAGGGGAGACAAAAACAGCACAGTGTAGGTGGAGCGTGTGCCAGGCATGACAGGAGTAAAGATTATTTATTATATCCCCTCAATTGGGAGGCAGCAGGATGAGAAAACACACCTGCTGTTCCACATGGGAATGAATGACCTGGCAGGAAGTAGCCTGATGGAGGTACAGGCAAGATTCAGAGCTCTAGCTAGATACTGTAGCAGTCTTCAGTTTAAATCAGTGGTGTTCTCCAAGGTGTTACTGGTACCGAGGGCAAGCACTGATAGTAAATCAAGAATTAGTGAGTTCAGCAAGTGACTGGTGGGGTGGTGTAGCAAATGGGGTATGGCTTGGTGTGGGACTGGGGACCAACATGGGAGGACAAGTGCCTCTTTGCACCAGACAGAGTACAGCTGAATAGGGAAGGGGTAGCAATACTGAAATGCAAGCTAGGAGAATACATAGTGGATACCTATAATTTAAACCAGGTAGTGGGTGGGGACAAATCTGCTCCACAAGGAAGAAAGCTTGGGGAATACCAGCCTCCACCCCCAGAATAGCACTACATGGCTGGGCAAGAGGGTGACAGGTGCAAAGGAAAACAATGGGGGACACTGGTGGAAGGGATTGTCAACAAGCACCAGGAGTTTAGGAAATAAGATGGTTAACCTGGGGGCCATCATAAGGAATGAGAGAGTAGATGTAGTCGCAATAAATGAGACCTGGTGGACAGAGCATCACACCTGGGAAATAACCATTCTAGGTTATAGACTGTTCAGAAGGGACAGGAAAGGCAAGAAGGGGGTTGTCTTATACGTCAGGGAAGGCATCAGTGTTACTGAAGGGCAGGAGGAGGAAGGGGAGACAGAGCTGCCATAGGTAACACTAGGTAGGAAGACAGGTGAATCCCTGCGGCTGGGGGTGGTCTACAGGCCACCTGTGCAAGGAGAGGAAGACAATAGATGGATAACTCAGGCAATCACAAGGATGGCACAGAAAGGTGAACTGCTACTGGTGGGTGACCTGAACCTCCCAGATGCTGACTGGGAAATTCTAGATGCAGCATCGGCAAGGAGCAGGGAGGTATTAGCTGAGCTGAAGGAGGTATTCCTTCAACAGCTGCTTAGGGAGCCAACAAGGGGAAGCAACTTGTTGGACATGGTTCTAACTAATGGGGAGAGTGTGGAGGAAGTGCAGATGGGAGAAGCCCTGGGTACCAGTGACCACAGCATGGTACAATTCAGGGTCAGGGCAGGGAGGGAGACAAGTAAGACAAATACGATAGTCATGCACTTCAGACACACAGACTTTAATAAGATGAGAAAGATAGTTATGGAAAAAATGGAAGGTACTGATAAGATAGAGGCAGTGCAGGAACTCTGGGAAGCTATCAGGGGAGGAGTTCAGGAAGCAGCAGAAATGTGCATAAGAAAGGTCAGAAAGAGAAAGAAGGGGAGGAGATTACTCTGGTTCACTAGGGAGGTGGTGGTAGCAGTCAGGGAAAGGAGGAGGGCTTTCAGAAAATGTAAGATGACACTTAGAGAGGAGGATAGGGAGGAGTATAGGGAGAAGAGGAGTCTGGCAGTGAAGGAGATCAGAAGGGAAAAAGCAGCCACTGAGGAGAAAATAGCCAAAAGGGCCAGGAGGGGGGGCTAAAATGTTTTTCATATATGTGAGGGAGAGTAAAAGAGTAGTCCAGGGGATTGCTAGACTGAGGAGGGAAGGAGGGATAAACTTGGAGCAGGACTAAGAAAAGGCAGAGGCACTAAATGAATATTTTAGCTCGCGTTCACGGAAGAGGTTGAAAGCAGGGGTTTGGTACTATCGCCTAGGGGAAGGAGGGCAAATGGGTGGCTCAGAGCCCATTCATTGTGGATAGGGCCAGTGCTGAGATGGATAGACTAAGGGTGGACAAGGCAATGGGGCCTGATGGGTTGCACCCTAGAGTGATTAAGGAATTGATGGAGGAGCTGGTTGTACCCTTGACAAGGCTCTTCAACTTGTCCCTGGATACAGGGTGGGTGCTGGAGGACTGGAGGAGGGATGACATAGTGCCCTTGCACAAGGGAGGTAGCAGGGAGCTGAAGAAGAACAACCGCCCAGTCAGCTTCACGTCTGCGGTGGGGAAGGTAATGGAGGCATTAACCAAGGAGAGGGTACTGAATTACCTGGAGGAGTGTGGCTTGCAGGATAGCAGACAGCATGACTTCACCAAGGAGAAATCATGCCAGACCAACCTAACTGAGTTTTTGATTGGGTGACTCAGGTAATCGACCAGGGAGGGGCAGTGGACATGGCCTATCTGGACTTCAGCAAGACCTTCGACACTGTCCCTCATAGGAGGCTGGTGAGCAAGATGGAAAGCATGGGGTTGGGAAGAAATATAGTAGACTAGGTGGAGGCCTGGCTGGCAGGGAGAACTCAGAGGGTAATGCTTAACGGGGTACACTCCGAGATGGCAAGGGTGAGGAGTGGAGTGCCACAGGGGTCAGTTTTGGGTCCACTCCACTTCAGCTAGGGATGTCAGAACTAGTTTGAGTAAGATTCGAACCCATCTCGAACCCTGGTGTTCGAGTTCTAATGTAGAACTCGAACACTAGAGGGTTCGCAAAAGGGTTTGAATCTTTGTAAAAATCCAAGTCTCGAATGCAAATTGGTCCCCGGATGAAAAAATCTTGCTTTTTATTGCTGGTATGCAAAACTGTCAGCTCCTGAGAGTCCTGACTTCAGTTCCACTTCTGTTCTCTTCCCAATCCCATCCTGGTTCCAGCTGCAGTTACTCTTGTGTGTGTGTGGGGGGCATTGTGATGAGATTGCGCCTGCGCACTCCTGCTCGCAGTCACCATCACCACCTGACCAACTGCTCTGCAGTCATGTGGTGTGGTCAGACCAGCACAGTAGTCACACATGGCTACGTTCTTCACATTCAGTCTCTGAGATGGAAGGAGGTCTGCTGAGCCTGCTAGCGTTGCCACCTGCGAAGTTGCGAGCCGAATTGTGAACTTTTTTTAAAAAGTTTAGTGAACTGACAACTTGCTTTGCCTCCAGCTAGAGTAAAAAAATAAAAATAAAGCTAAAGTGTGGGTAGGGGATGGGGTGAAAACATTGGGGGGAATGGGGGACTGAGGAAAGAAAGGGTGGGTAGGAAAAAACGGTTGGGTCTACTCTCTCGGGTGGAACACAGAGAGGGATCTATTCTACAGCTGATTGCCTGCATTAATTTGGAGTGCTGCTCAGTCTTAGTTGCTAACTTGCTACTATAACTTGCCTTTGCCTCCTGAGCTGTTTAAGAAAGTTTAACTATAACTAGTCTAGTACTAGTACTCATCTCTGTCTGGTGGAATTTGTCTGGAGACACAAAGCACCCTGACTGGGGGAGGATGAAGAAAATAATCAGATTTTGACACAAAACAAAGTAAAAAAAAAACAATGTGTGAATGAATGAACAGATAAACTTTTATTGAACTGAATTGTTTAAAGCCTACAAGTATCAGGAGGGAGGACCCTGCTGTGTTCCCTTACCTCTGACTGTAGTGACTGTACCCTAATTATTACTGCCCAGCCAATGTGGGTTTTATGGTGGTACTATTGGGAGGAGAGAGAGCATCTCCTGTGGGCAGCCCATCACCGTGCTGCTGCTAAATACATGACAGAAGCCTAAAAATATATTTCCCTGAGGAGAGACATAAAAATCTCTTTCTTTGGTTTGTGTGTGTAACTCCGTCTCTTGTGGTCAGCCCATCACCCTGCTGCTGTGTTCCCCTTGACTGCACTGTACCTTACCCAGTGTGTGTTACCGTGTGACGCCCAGTGGCCAGTTGTGTGGTGGCATTATCCTTAAATACATGACAGAAGCCAAAAAATATATTTCCCTGTTGGGAGGAGAGACAGAAAAATATCTTTCCCCGGTTTGTGTGTGTAACTCCATCTCTTGTGGTCAGCCCATCACCCTGCTGCTGTGTGCCCCTTGACTGCTATGTGTATGCCTATGCCCAGCAGCCCAATCATTCTGTAAGCCTTGAACCCGGGATCCTTTAGTTGCAAACCGTCATATTCTTCAATTACTTTCAGTCCACTGCATCACAGTGTCACACAACCAAAATAAAATGTTGGAGTTGTAGCCAGCGATCACAGATCACATTGCTTTCTTACACAGGAATTGTGTGTGTGGGTGGTGTACTGCATGCATACTGGTGTTGTTATGGCTGACACCAACATAGATGAAGCATCTGGTGCTGGTGTTGGAGCAGGTATTGGTGGTAGTGGTAATCCTGGTGCTATCAGAAATAACCAAAATGTTTCACGTGATAAAAATTCAACAAACAGCAAAACAGCAACAGCGAAGTGTGGTAAAGGGGGACCTTTTAAGAAAACCTGTGCAGCTGCTGGGGTCACATGGAGAGGCACCATAAGGTATGCCATTCATGCTGTTAAAATCCCTGTGACTAGCAGTAATAATGCAAGTGACAGTGAGTCCTTCTCTGACTCAGACAGTAGCTCTTTGTCTCAGTCCGACACTGTTGTGTCTTGCAACGTATCATTACTTCCTCAACAAAGTGAAATGAGCAAGTCTGCTGACAATGAATCAAGTAGTTGCAAACTACATCCAGCACTGTTGGCAATGAAAAGGACATATCCATTGAATCCACCACTTCTCTGTCGGCCAGCAAATGAAAATCCATCACGTATTCTGCCTACTCTTCTAGCACCAAGGAGCATGTCCCGGGTTCTGTTAGGACAGGTGAAAAAATGCAAACAGTCTTTAGCTATCTTCCTAGCACTTGAACAAAATCTGTCACATCTGAGGTGTGGAATTATTTCTTTGTCAGTAAAACTGATCCATGTAGAGCAATTTGTTCCCTGTGTAAACAGAGTGTAAGCCGTGGTAAAGTTGTGTCATGCCTTGGCACTACAGCTCTTAAACGATTTCTGAAAAAGCATTCAGTTTTGCTTGATCATCCAAAACCCATTTCCTCCATCTTCCAGACCGCATGTGAGAAGGGTCAGAAATCTGAAATGGATACTGAATTGTCTGAACTTGATGCGGACAGACCACTGCCAGTCCTAGGATCACTGTTACCACCAATGCCAGCAACATTAGTACCAGTTGCACATTCAGTGATGGCACTGAATGTATAAGTCCTAGTCCACCATCCCAGCGTCCATCTGCCCATCGAAACACGGTGTATAATAAACCAGCAGAGACATGTTGTAAACAGCTAACACTGTCTCAGGCATTTTAAAGAAAGAATACCTTAACTAAAAATCATCCAAAGACCCTTCATCTTAATCACAGAACTGGTGAAATGTTAGCTGGAGCCCTTCTCCCATACTCTTTGGTAGATCATGAGGATTTTAGAGAGCTCTTGAAACTAGCAGAGCCTCGTTACAATGTTCCTCATCAAAGGCACTTTTCCTAAGTTGAAATACCAAACATTTATCAGACTTTAAAAGCGACACTGATGCTTGCACTTTAAACTGCAGAGGGTGGGGTTATTCATGTCACAACAGATATGTGGACCAGCACTCAAAACATAGATTACATGTCCCTTACCACTCACTGGGTCACGTTTTCTTGTGGTTCTTCAAAAACAAAGACACCTCAGAAGATGCATTGCTGCATATAAAGAAATTTGGCCAAAGTCATACAGCTGCAAACATTTTGCAGGAACTAAATTACCTCCTTGATGAATGGGTTTATTCTCATGGTCTAAAATGTGTCTTCATAGTAAGTGACAATGGAGCCAACATCTTGAAAGCAGTACAGGATGGAGGATTTATGCATGCTTCTTGCTTTGCACATTGCTTACATTTAATTGCCATGGGATTTCTCAGCAATGAAACACAAGTGGATGGCATGATTGCTGTTTGCAAAAAATTTGTGACTCACTTTTCACATTCAACCAAGGCTATACGGACATTGTCTGAACTGCAAAAAAAACATAAGCTGCCCCAGCAAAAGCTGATTCAAAATGTTTCCACTAGTTGGAACTCAACCCTTTATATGCTGCAGTGCCTCTTGGAGCAAAAGCAAACTGTACATGAGTATTGCTCCAGTTACATTATTGGAGATGGCATTATGCTGTCTGTGCTGCAGTGGAAATTAATGGAGACAGTGTGCTGCATCCTAGCTCTTTTTGAGACAGCTACAAGGGACATGTCTTCTGAAGGCGCATCTGTGAGTCAGGTTATCACACTCATAATGCTGATTTCACATCATCTTAGTGTTCTAAATCTACACATAGAAAAAGACAGATCTGAAGCTCAGACAACATGTCTCCTGTATCATGGGAATCTTGTAAAGAGAATGAGCGAGCACCTCAAAACCAGTGACAAATTAGTTGCAATGACGAAATCAAAACACTACATCCTTACAGCTCTCTTAGATCCCAGGTTTGAGGCTATACATCTTCCAAAAACAGGCGATATAGAGCAGTACAAATGTCGGTTGCTAGATGAGCTGCAGCACTCACAGAAGTCAAACACAGACACGCACAGTACCCTCAGGTTGTCATCACCACAATATGCAGGTTCATCTTCACAAAGGGATACAGAACCGGAAAAGTCACCAAACATTAACAGTAGTTGTTCCACAACTGCCACTTCTTCAACCCTTAGTGGCAAGCTAAATCTGTGGCAAGAACCTTTCCCAAATTGCTGCCATACCAGCTTATGCTGATTCCTCTTCTGAGCGGTCTCTGTCCATCATGGTAGACAGTTACCTGCAAGAACTGCCTGTTCCTATTGATGCCTGCCCTTTTGAATACTGGAGATCAAAAAAGTCGATTTGGACAGTGCTGTATGATGAAGCTTGTAAATATTTTGGTTGTCCTGCAACAAGTGTCTCTTCAGAACGCATGTTTAGTACAGCTGGCAATATTGTAACAGACACCAGAAATAGGTTGCTGCCAGAAAATGTACACACGTTAACTTTTATTAAAGTTAATAAGTCAAGATTTTCATATCCCTACAAGAGTATACAAACTGATCCTGAAGTGAATGATGTTGTGAATGTTGATGGTGATGACAACTCAGATGGTGGTAGCTGGTAAATACTGTGTGGGACAGAGTCTCTCTGCACCAGAAAGGAAACTTTTACAGACTGTGATGACTTTGGTTGTCTCTCTTCTTTCTCGATCTACTGCTTTGGACTATATACCCCACAAAACTTTCACCATTTCATGCCAGACTGCTTTGTAGCTAGGGTCTAAAGTCATCAAGTTTTATATACAGGGCAATTTTAACATCAGTGGGAACAGGCCCAAATTTGGCATAAAAGGGACACTGTCAATGTCAATCATTTCTGTATCATATTATTTATAGTTAAAGTGCAAACATATATTTTTGGATTTACCTTCTGTGACTTTGTGGTGCGTCAGTATGGGCTGGGACTGGGGGTGGTCTATTTTTCAATTTTAAAGAGGGCAAAACAATGACTTCTAATTGGTAGCTGTTTATTATTTTTTCAATTATAGAAATGCTAGCCATAAACCAAAATGATCCATATGTAACTTATCTTACTGAATAAAAAATTATGGGAGAAACTGTATTTTGTATTGTTATGTTTCTGTGGGCAGCATCCTGTTACAAGTCTCTTCCGGGAAACAGAGTCATCTGGAGTTTTACCTATGTCATGGTTGAGCACATATTCTGTAAGCATAGGTCTCATACCACAATAGCTCATGTTTAACATTCTGTTGTACACAGACCATGGCATAATAGCAACAAGTCTCAAATTACTGGTTCTGTGAAGAGAACTGTACAGAATATTGTCCGTAAGAAGAAAGCAATTGAAAAGACAGTTTTTCACATAAGTGTTGTTTATTAAGGAACAGTTAAGTATGGCTCATTTGGAGGCAAGAGTTTCATTTTTCTTGAGTAAGCATGTGGTAGTTTTAGCATTTGAGAGGTGGAGGAGGGTAGAATGGGTGCTGGAGGGTGGGAAAGGACTGGAGGTTGGTTTAGAAACATAGAAACATAGAATTTGATGGCAAATAAGGACCGCTTGGCCCACCTAGTCTGCCCATTTTCCTACCTAACAGATACGCTGCAGATCCTAGTTAACCAACAGCTTACTTCCTCCTACCCCTCACTAGGACTGCCTTATGTCTGTCCCATGCATTCTTGAATTCCCCCACTGTTCTTGGACTCCACGACCTCCTCAGGGAGGCTGTTCCATGCATCCATAATCCCTCTGTGAAAAAATACTTCCTCACATTACCTCTGAGCCGCCCCTCTATCTTCAAATTGTGTCCCTTGTTCTGCAATATCTCTTTTCTGAAAGATGATACCTCTTGGACTTTGTTGATTCTCTTGAGGTACTTGAAAGTTTCTATCATGTCCCCCTCTCCCTTCTTTCCTCAAGGATATACATATTAAGCTCCTTTAGTCTTTCTTCGTGTGTCTTCTGGTGCAGACCCTGCACCATTTTGGCTGCCCTCCTCTGGACAGCCTCCATTCTGTCTATGTATTTGCGGAGATGGGGTCTCCAGAACTGCACACAGTACTCCAGATGGGGTCTCACCAACTGTCTGTACAGAAGGATAACAACTTCCTGTTTTCTACTATTGATGCCTCTTCCTATGCATCCCAGTATCCCCTCCCCAGCCTTCCTTACTGCCTTCTCACATTGCTTGCCCACCTTTAGGTCATCTAATATAATTACCCCCAGGTCCCTTTCCATTTTTACTGTTATCAGTATCTCACCCCCCATTGTGTATGCTTCCTGGGTTTTTTGTTCCCATGTGCATTACCTTGCACTTCTTTGCATTGAATCTGAGCTCCTATACATTTGACCATTCTTCCAACCTTGCCAAGTCCCTTCTCGTCCTTTCCAGTCCATCTTGCGTATCAACCCTGTTGTAGATCTTTGTGTCATCTGCAAAGAGACATACTTTTCCTTCCAGTTCCTCTGCAATGTCACTTACTGTATAAAGACATTAAAGGACTGGTCCCAGTACTGAACCTTGGGTGCCCGCTAGTAACCTCCTTTCTTCTGTGTACTCCATTTACTACTACCCTCAAGGCCCTGTTGTCTAGCTAATTTTTATCTAGGCTACCACCTTGGGACCCGGCCCAAGGCTGGCTAACTTGTGTATTACCTTTTGTGTGGGACTGTATCAAATGCCTTGCTAAAATCTAGGTAGGCTATATCCACAGCCCCTCCCTGGTTCACTACTTTGGTCACCCAGTCAAAGAAATCTATTAGATTCATCTGACATGACCTTCCCATCATGAATTCATGCTGCCTTAGTCCTGTGCCTCACTGACCTCTATAGGTCACCAATTCTTTTCCTTCAGAAGTGATTCCATCACTTTACCTACCACTGAGGTCAAACTAACTGGTCTGTAGTTTCTGCCTCTGTCCTGCTCCCACTTTTGTGAAGAGGAATCACATCTGCCTCCTCCAGTCCTCGGGTACCACCCCATCCTCCCATGATTTGTTAAAGAGAGTAGTCAGCGGTGTCACTAGTTCTACCCCTTAGTTCTGTTAGAATTTTGGGTGAATCCCATCAGGCCCATTGCTTTGTCCACCTTCAATTTTATTAGTTCTTTCAGAACCCTTTCTTCTGTAAATGGACTAGTATCGACCCCCATCTTCAGAGTGTTTCTCTTGTTTGGTTTAGGTACCTCACCCTCCTCTTCCTTTGTGAATACTGAGCAGAAATATTTTTTCAGTATCCCTGCTTTTTCACTGTCACCTCTACCCACATTCCTTCCCCTTTATTAAGCCTCTGTATCCCTCCTTTGGTCTTTCTTCGCTCCCTAATGTACCTATAAAAGGTCTTATCCCCCTTCTTAACAGAATTGGCTATCCTTTCTTCGGTTTGAGCCTTTGCTATTCTGACTGCTTTCCCAGCCTCTTTCTGCTTTAACCAATAAAGTTCTCTGTGCTGCTCCTTCTGTGTATCCTTATATTTCCTGAATGCTATCCTTTTCTCCTTAACCTTCCCTACCACCTCTTTTGAGAACCATAGCATTTTTTTCCTTCATTGTGTTTTATTGATTTGCATTACACAAAGGCTTGTTGCCTCTGTGATGGCTGTTTTGATTACTCCCCATTGTTTCTCCACCCCTCCTTCTTGCCTGTTTGCTAGTGCTTTTCTGAGGCACTCTCTCATTTTCCCAAAGTCAGCCCTCCTAAAGTCCAATACTCTTGCTTTTGTATGGCTTGATTGTATGGCTGTGTTTATTGTGAACCACACTGTTTGGTGGTCACTTGTTCCCAGATGGCTACCCACTTCTAAATCTGAGATCCTTTCGCCATCCCCATTTGAGAGTACCAGGTCTAAGATTGCTCCCTCCTGAGTGGGTTCCAATACTAGCTGTCTGAGGCATGCCCCTGTTGGTCATCAAGAATGACCCTGCTCTTGGATGTGCCTGCAGCAAAGGTGCTCCAGTTAACATCTGGCATATTCAGGTCCCCATCAACAATTTCTCCCCTGTTTCTGCCATTCTAAGGAAGCCTTCTACCATTTCCTTGTCCATTCCCTCCCCCTGAGACTGGGGTCTGTATACAACCCCCATGCGGATTGTGGTGCCATTTCCTGTCTCCAGGGTGACCCAGAGTGCCTCATCTGCTCCCTGTTTACTCTTTAGTTCTGTTGCTTTGATCTCTTCCTTTACATAGAGAGCTACTCCTCCTCCTCTTTTACCCTCCCTGTCCCTCCTGTAGATTGTGTATCCTGGTATGTTGACATCCCAGTCATGGTTCTCTGTGTACCATGTTTCTGTGACTGCCACAATATCCAGGCAACCCTCTTCCATCAAGGCCACTAGTTCATGGAACTTGTTACACAGACTACGGGCATTGGTACTCATCACCCTCCACTTTTTGATAGCCTTACCCATTTTAGCTCCATTCCTGTCCTTACTGCCTTTGCCTTTTTTTACATTTACCTCTGTTCTGCTCTGCTCCCTAATAACTTCTCTACCTTGGTGTTTACCTCACTAATCACCATGTTTTGTGGGGGGAGGCTGGGATTTCCCTGCTCCTTTTCAGTGCCTCCCCCTTGGCTAGTTTAAATGCTTAGCCAATGAAGCATTTAAACCTTCTTACCTAGGATCTCGTTCCCCCGGACAGATGCAGACCATCGCACCAGTATAGGTCTACATCCTCCAGGTGGCTCCCAGTCCCCAATGAAGCCAAAACCCTGAGCTCCACACCAGTTTTTCAACCACTCATTGAATTCCCTGGTGAGGAGTGCCCTAGCATCTCCCTCGCCATAGACAGGCAGCACCTCCGAGAAGGTTACCGTATGCTCTACTTGTCTAAGGCCCCTTCCCAACTCTACAAACTCCTCTTGCACTGCTCTGATCCCATTCCTAGCCAGGTCATTTGTCCCTAGGTGAAAATTGACATCCAACTCCCTCCCTCTTGCAGCTCCTCCCACGATTCTGAGGATTCGCTTCCTGTCCCTCCAAGCCGTGGCATCAGGAAGGCCCCTTACCTCCCTCTCCCCTTCCTCCCCCATTTCTACCCCCTAATGATTGAGTCCCCCACCAGGAGTTGTTTCCTTCCCCTGTGGGGTCCCATGCCACCCTCCCGTGGGTCTCCTTTGTGAAGGTTACCAGCATCCTCCTTGGTCTCCACTGCAGGTGCCTCCATAGAGGAACCACTATCCACCAGAAGAGCGAATGAATTGTGGAGAGGTACAGCTGGAGGGATGCAACTCTGTTCCATCACCCTCTCCCTCCCTGAGCCCACCCTGGTCCAGCCTCTCCTCTTTCTTGGCAACCTCTGAGGTAGTGGCATTGGCCCTGGTGGTCCCTGGGTGGGAGAGGAGGTTTCACGAATCCTAGCCAGGTCAGCCTGGAGATGGGCAACCTCCTCTCTCAGACCAGAGAGGTGCCTGCAAATAAGGCAGCATCGCAGCCTCCAGAATGTCTCCTGGAACACTGCCGCCCCACAGCCATTGCACTGCACCACTCCTATCATGTCTTATTTTGTGTCCCCTCTACTATTTCTCTGTATGCTTACTCTCTCCTCTGCTTACAACTGTCACCCTTCCTGTTCTGGGACAGCAACTTCCTATCTTCTTCAGTAGCCTCCTTCTTCCTTGCTCAATGTCAGACCACCAGCAGCTGGGGGGGTGAGCTATTTTTTTCCTTTAGGGTTGACAAAACCAGTGTTTCTCTATGATCCTTCCCTTCCTACTGCCAAACAGGAAGTTCCTGTTGACAGTCAAATCCAGTGGCTATAAAAGTAGAACTGGCTTAGGGTGGGTGGGATGGAGGGCAATTAGTAAACAAAAAGGCTAGCAACAGGAAGTTGTAATTTGAGTCACCTGCTTTTAGTGTCTAAGCCACACACCCCAATTAAGCTCTCTTTCCTCCTACTGGTTTAGTAAAGTCAGCTGATACAGTACCCTTCCTAGCACAGATCACACACTGACTTTCTTTCTTTTTCCTTTTTTTAACCCTAAATAAGACCCCTTCTACTTCTAATAAAGTATCTGTCTACTTAATCTCAACAGACACTGACTCCTACTGAGATATAAGTTTTAAATTAATAAGAAAATGTAGCTTATTTTAGTTAGCTGCTTTCTGCTCTACAAGCAAGGCTAGCAACAGGAAGATGTAATTGAGTCACCTGCTTTTAGTGTCTAAGCCACACCCCCAATTAAGATCTCTTTCCTCCTACTGGTTTAGCAAAGTCACCTGATACAGTACCCTTCCTAGCACAGAACACACACTGACTTTCTTTCTTTTTTTAACCCTAAATAAAACCCCTTCTACTTCTAATAAAGTATCTGTCTACTTAATCTCAACAGACACTGACTCCTACTGAGATAAGTTTTAAATTAATATGAAAATGTAGCTTCTTTTTGTTAGTTGCTTTCTGCTCTACAAGCAAGGCTAGCAACAGGAAGTTATAGTTTGAGACACCTGCTTTTAGTGTCTAAGCCACACCCCAAATTAAGCTCTCTTTCCTCCTACTGGTTTAGCAAAATCAGCTGATACAGTACCCTTCCTAGCACAGAACACACACTGACTTTCTTTCTTTCTTTTCTTTCTTTTTTTAACCCTAAATAAGACCCCTTCTACTTCTAATAAAGTATCTGTCTACTTAATCTCAACAGACACTGACTCCTACTGAGATATAAGTTTTAAATTAATAAGAAAATGTAGCTTCTTTTAGTTAGCTGCTTTCTGCTCTACAAGCAAGGCTTGCAACAGGAAATTATAATTTGAGTCACCATGGATGCAAGAGGGAGAAAGATGGCATGGATGCTAGTGCATGGGTGAGAGTTGGAGGTTGATTTTAACATGGATGCAAGAGGGATAAACATGGCATAGTTGTTAGTACATGGGTGATGGTTGGGGGAGTGGGTTTTAACATGAGTGAGGGACAAAGAAGGGTGACATGAATGGTAGTTCATGACTAAGTGTGGGGGTAGTTTAAACATTTGGGTGAGGGAGGAGGGTGGAATATGTGCTTGAGAGGGTGAGGGTTGTGGGTTGGTTTTAACACATGGGTGTAAGGGTGGTATGGGTGCTACTGTATAGATGAGGGTGGTGGAAGAATAGTGGAATGGGCGCTGGGGTGAAAGGTGGGTGTTGTTTTAGTCCTTTCATTTACAGATTCGTGATCAGCTGGGGATGGTGAGGAAAAAGATGATGACAGATCGATGGTATGGGAGGGCTGTACAGATTGCCCACTGTGGAACCTACTATAGATATAATATATATATATATATATATATATATATATATATATATATATATATTTTCTTATTAAATACATTGCAAACTGCTGCCACCTAGCACAAGTGTTCTGTCCCCTTTAAAAAAGAATAAAGGAATCAGAAATAAAAGAAAATCTGCATCAGCAGTTTTCACAGACTGTGACTGTAAAGTGTTTTTGCTTTACAAGTAGTGATAATTTGATACGTAATGGGGTTGACAGATACTGTCCCTTAAACATCACATGCCAACTGCTGCAGCTACATTAAATGTTCCTTAAGTTAGTATGTGGTGAGGAAACCACTTTTTTAATTTATGTGACTGAAATACAGATTTTATTGACGTATCAGCTGGAAAAATGCATCATCTTAGAAAGTTGTATGCATTACTTCAATTTGTCAACAAGAATGTTGGTATATGTATGTATTATCTTAGAAAATTGAATGCATTTTTTGCCAACAACAATGATTGGCATATTTTTTTCATTCAAATGTCTTGACTGACTACGTTATGACATAATATGTTTTGCAACAGTTCCATGTGCTGTGGCTGCAGTACCTTGGCTTGGCTTTGTTATAAAAGCTTTCTTTTAAACATAGCAACTTTTGATTTACTCATTTAAAACACAAAGCAGCAAATAGCTGAAATTAGGTAATATCAGTTATTTTTTCTAATAATTCACAATGATAAGTATATGTAACTGAGCATATAAATGGCTAATGTGCCTCTTTCTTTCACTAAGGAACTATGATGCAGCTGCAGCAGGAAAACTTTTAACATATGGGTGGGTGGTTGGGCCTGTTACATATTAAGTTGCTGGCTTTAGTGAACAGAAGAAACCATAGATAAACCTAGTTGTATTCCTATCAATGTCACACATGATCATTTCTATCCCCTTATATTAAACAGTTTTTCCTTTACATGTATTTCATTACTATCTTCATTACTGGCAGCACAATTAAAAAATAGGGTTCGAGTTCTAAAAAGTTCTAAAAAAGATTAGAACCCTAGAACTTCTTCAAAAGTTCTAGACTAGAACTAGAACCCAGAACTTCAGAGGGTTCTGACAACCCTAACTTCAACATTAACATCAGTGATATTGTGGAGTGATTGAGAGGGAGGGAGGGTGTGCCTATTTGCCGATGATACAAAAATCTGCCATAGGGTGGACACCCCAGAGGGGGGTGGAAGACATGAGGAGGGAACTCAAGACACTTGAGGAATGAGCCGGGAAATATCAGCTGAAATTTTAATGCCAAGAAGTGCGCTGCAATGCACCTAGGGAGGGAAAAACACATAAGCGGGGTACACGCTGGGGGGGAGGGGAATCAAGAAATCAGAACAGGAAAGGGATCTAGGGATCATAGTCTCCTCAAACCTTAAGGTAGGTTTCCAGTGTAGTAGGGTGGCAGGAAGGGCCAATGGAATGCTGGCATGCATTGGCAGCGGCATTACTAGCAGAAGGAGGGAGGTTATAATGCCCCTCTACAAAACCATGGTGAGGTCGCAGTTAGAGTAGAAACATAGAAAGTTATGGCAGAAGAAGACCGATTGATCCATCTAGTCTGCCCATAGGCCTACTCTCCTCCCTTAACTGCTAGTCAGTGTGGTGGTGCTTTTGTACCTGTCCCAAGCATTCTTGAAACCTACCACTGTTCTTGCCCCCACAACTACATGAGGAAGGCTGTTCCATGCATCCACCAACCTCTTGGTGAAGAAATACTTTTGTGTGTTACCTCTGAATTTGCCCCCCTCCAGCTTCATGTTGTGCCCCCTAGTTCTGGTGTGCTTTTTGACTTGGAACAGTTCCTGAACCTGCACCTTGTTTATTCCATTTAGGAACGTGTAGGTCTCAATCATGTCTCCCCTCTCCCTCCGTTGTTCCAGGGAGTACATGTTCAGGTTTTGCAGAAGCTCTTCATAGTTTTTGTTCTGCTGGCCATGTATCATTTTTGTTGCTGTCCTTTGCACTATCTCAAGTCTGTTGATTTCCTTTTTTAGGTGTGGTCTCCAGAACTGTACACTGTATTCTAAGTTTGGCCTCACCAGAGATCTACAGAATGGCAGGATGACCTCCTTTTTGAGTTTGTCATGGTGTGCAGGCACAGATGAACTCATTGGTATAAGAGGTGCTCTACAGGAGTGTGCCCAATGGAGAGCTCTATTTCTAGGGGCAAGTCAGTGGCAGGCGAATCAGTCGGCAGGCTGACAATGACTGCTTTTCAGATGTTGGAGCAGAGTTGAACAACTTTTCAAAGGACAGAGCCACACCAATAGTGGCATGGCTTGGTCCTTTGACGTTGCATTCCTGCATTGCATTCCTGGCTGCACGTTCACACTGCTGTAGCTTACAGCAGTGTGAATGTGCTGAGCCCAGGCTGGCGGCATGCCCCCTCACAGTTAAACAAACAAAGTGACGGGGGTGCCGAATCCCCCTGTTGGCATGCCCCTTCCCAGTTCATTTGCTGATGAGGAAGCCCACTCCCCATCAGCATAATGATCCCACCCAATTTGCTGTGTGCTGAGGAGGGTACACAACCCCCTCAGCTCTTGTCCCCCCCAACATTTGGTATGTGCTGATAGGGGTGTCCAATCCTTGTCGGCTACAACCCCCCAACAGACACTCAGGTGGCATGCTAGGAGCCCACCCTAGCATGCCAAAAATCCCTGTAAGAAAGAAAACCTTCCTGCGATGTTTTTACATTTTTTTAAAACCTGCAAAACTAGAAAATGGTCCTTTGTTGAGTCCAGTGGCACCTCCACCAACCGCACCCACCCACTGCACACCCCACCTCGCCACACCCACCTCACCCCATACTTACATCAAGAGCCCGGTGCAATGATCTCCGGTGGACCGGGAACACGTCTGCATTCTTCAAAGCCAACCGCGAACTGAAGAAATGCCGGTAAGCTGTATTATGGCATAAATGTTTTTTTTTCGACTTTGATGCATATCTTGGCCATTTTTATGAATTTTGGCACCAAATTTTCAACATGGGGTTCTTGGGACCCCAGCTCATTAATTCAGTCAATGTCATCTAGTTATTCGGTCCCAAAAGGTGATTTTGTGGTCACTGCGTGGAATCATTTTTCGGGACCGATTAACAAAATGACTGTCACTGTTCATGAGGTGGGCTCCCAAAAGCATATATTGAAAATTTGGTGAAAAAATTCCCAAAAATAACTGTTACGAGTGTGTGTTGTGCAGTTTCAACACACATGTGTAATGTTGTGAATATGTAATATTTTCACTCCAGATTTTCAACATTGGCATTTTTTTACACCTCCTCATGAACAGTACAGCTGTAATTATTTACATCCTGGCCGAAATGTGTTTTCGCACTTCCGGTGCAGAATAGCACGGTCGCTGAGGGAAATCAGTGTTCGGGACAGATCAGGAAAATCACAGTGACACTGTTCATGAGCGGAGGTCTCAAAATACCTATGTTGAAAAGTTGGTGACAAAAGTTCATAAAATGACTATTTTACAAGAGTGTATTGCGCAGTTTCCACACATATTCGTAAAGTCGAGGATTTATAATATTTTCACTCAAGAGTTTCAACATTGTCAGTTTTGCACACATCCTTATGAAAAGTATAGCTGTCATTGTTCACATCCTGCCCAAAAATGTGTTTTCGCCATATGGTGCACAATGGCACAGTCGCTGTGGAAAATCAGTGTTCTGGACAGAATAAGAAAATCATAGTGACAGTGTTCATGAGCAGAGGTCACAAAATGCCTATGTTGAAATTTTGGTGAAATTATTCCACTAAATGACTGTTAAGAGCATGCGTTGTGCAGTTTCCATGTATATGTTCGAGCATTTTTAATATTTTCACTCCAGATGTTCAACACTGCCATCTCTTCACACCTCCCTGTGAATGGTACAACTGTAATTTTTCACATTCTGTCCAAACTGTTTTCACACATCTGGTGCAGAATGGTGTGGTCGCTGTGAGAAATCAACATTCGGGACAGATTACCAAAATCACAGTGCCACTGTTCATGAGCAGAGGTCCCAAATGCTTTCATGAGGTGGGGGTCACAAAAGGCCATGTTGAAAATTTGTAGTGCAAATACCAACAAATGCCCAGAGTATTAGGGTTTTTAACCATAGCGTTCCCCCCAACCCATTGTGGGGCTCTAGTGCCCTCATCTTCTCTGAACTGCAGACACATTGTCACTCTTCAAAGCCAGATCATGAATTGAGGAAACAGGAATGCACTTCACTGTATTTCAATGGGAATGTGAACTTGGTGGCATAACTTATTCTTTCTGCTGAGAACTATAGTCCTGCCAATCGGTGCATACCAACAGCAATCCCAGCAATGAACTCCAACATTGACAAATGCTTGTTTCAGCTGGTAATCCCCCTGGCTATGCAGCCCAATATTCCATTTGCCCATAGTGCTGCTTTCTCGCACTGTTTGGACATCTTTAGGTCATCCATTATAATTATTCCCAGATCCCTTTCCTGTATGGAAGTTTCCAGTTGTACTCCTCCCAGGTAGTAGTCCTGTCCTGGGTTGGCCATTCCTAGGCACATGACCTTGCATTTTGTTGCGTTAAGATTTAGTTGCCATGTTTTTGACCATTTTTCCAGTGCCTTAAGGTCTGTCTTCATCTTTTCTACCCCACCTGGAGTGTCTACCCTATTGCTTATTTTGGTGTCATCTGCGAATAAGCTCACCTTCCCCTCTAGTCCCTCAGTTATGTCACTAATAAAACTATTGAACAGGATCGGACTGAGTACTGATTCTTGTGGCACTCCACTATCTACTCCTCCTTCTTCTGAAAGTGAGCATTTTACAAGTATCCTCTGTGTTCTTCCAGTGAGCCAGTTCCTTACCCATTTCACTACTTGCTGTCCTACTCCCATTCTGCCCCGTTTGCTGAGTAGCCTTCTGCATGGGACCGAGTCGAAGGCTTTGCTGAAATCCAGGTATACTATGTCTACTGCTCCTCCCTGGTCTATTATTTTAGTCACCTAGTTAAAGAAGTCTATCAAATTGGTTTGGCATGACCTTCCTGTTGTAAAGCCATGGGTTTAGTTCTGGAGACCACACCTCCGCAAGAATATAGATTCATAAGACAGGGTTCAGAGAAGGGCAACAAAGATGGTGCAGGGTATGCAGGAGAAGTCATATGAGCAGAGGTGTAAGGAGCTGAATCTGTACATACTGGAAATAAGGAGGGAAAGGCAGGACATGATTGAAACCTTTAAATATGTAATGAGGTTCAATAAAGTAGGTGAAGGGGGCCTGCTGAGAAGGAAGGAAGGAAGGAAGGAAGGAAGGAAGGAAGGAAGGAAGGAAGGAAGGAAGGAAGGAAGGAAGGAAGGAAGGAAGGAAGGAGTCAGAACTAGAGGGCATAGCCTCAGATTGCAAGGAAATAATTTCAGGGGCAATGTGAGGGGGTGCTTCTTCACAGAGAGGGTGGTGGAGCCCTGGAACAGACTGACAGACAGAGTGGTGGGGGCTAAGATGGTGGAGGAATTTAAGTGGGCATGGGACAGGCATATGAGTGGTGGGGGGAGGGTGGCGCAGGTGGGGTGGGGTTATGTGAAAGGGGAGGGTTGGGCAGACTAGATGGGCCAGAAGGGTCCTTTTCTGCTGTCAGATTTCTATGATTCTATCATTCATATTTGAAAAGTAGGTCTTCCGATTCCTAAGTGTCCTTTTTATGATTGTCAAATCGCCAGATAAAACAAATAAAAAGCATTGATGCTTCTCATAAAAGTGCAGAGCTATAATCCCTTGTGGCAATTTTGCTTGGGCTCCACAGTGCCCCCTTATGGGCAGACATCGGTTAAAGAATCTTTGATGGGATTCAACTTAGGCAACTTGGATGAACCCAGGTTTAGTCAACTGGAATGAATCCATAAAAAATTACCTGGGTCTCTGGGACTGTTGGCAGTGCTGGATCTATTGAGTGTTGAGGCTGCATGTGCAGTTGGGATGGAGGAGGCAGTGGCAGCCTATAATAGGGCTGTTGTGATAGCCTTTGACTCAATCGCACTCATTCAAGTCTAACCCCTGTCTACTCACTGGAGACCTCCATGGTATGATGAGGATCTCTGGAGGTTAAAGATTAGTGGATGGAGGTTAGAGAGACGCTGGAGGAAATCTGGCCTGGTGGAGGGCAAATTGGCCCTGAAGTCACATTATGTTGACTATCAGGGAGCAAGCTCCCCTCAAAAGGCAGCATTTTAGTCTAGGGAGACTGCTGCAGAAGGGAGCAGACCAGCTCAGCTGTTCCACATGGTAGACGTGTTTCTACATCCTGCCTGTCTCCATGTTGGCGGGGCAGGTTCGAGCACCAGGTATGAGGAGCTTGCTCTTTTCATTGCCAACAAAGTGTCCTATATCAAGGCTGAGGTCTTGTTGAGTGCCTCTTGAAAGGGATGCAGGGTTCAGCCTGAGCTATGTCGGAACACTCCTCTTGTCTGGGATGAGTTTGAGTTGGTTGGGATGGAGGAGGTGGTGGAGATAATCTTGAAGCTGCGACCAACACAATGTGATCTGGACCCAGGTCTGACCCATCTTTTGGTCGGATGTCTGGATTTGACTCGACCTGTGGTTGCTGAGGTTGTCCGAAGTTCCTTGAGGAGAGGAATCTTTCCACTGGCCCTTCTGACGAAGCCCTCTATGGACCGGACTGCCTCATCAACTACATGCTGGTCTCTAACCTCCCATTTTTAGGGAAGGTTATAGAAAAGGTGGTGGCCCTTTAGCTCAAGAGACATCTTGCCTCTACTTTCACCTATGAACCTTTCCAGTCTGATTTCAGTGTGGGGCATAGTACAGAGGCCACCTTGGTGAGGGTGCTAAATGATCTCCTGATGGTGAGGGACAGAAAAGAACGTAATATCTTGGTCCTCCAGAACCTTTCTGTGGTGTTTGACACCGTGGACCATGAGGCACTGCTTGACCACCTGCGGTTCTGGTGTGGCCTGTCTGGTACTATCATCAACTGGTTCACATCATACTTGACAGACAGAGTGCAAAGGGTGATGATGGGTTTAGCCTCATCTAACCCGAAGGCTCTGTGTTGTGGGGTTCTGCAGGGTTCAGTCTTGTTGCCCTTGTTGTTCACAGTGTATATGCTGCTGCTGGGAGACATTATCAGGCAGTACGGGCTGGGTTTTCACTGTTATGCAGATGATACCCAGCTGTACATGTCCTGTGATACCCAGGTGGTGGCCTCTGTATTTCATAGCTGCCTCGAGGAAATACAGACATGGATGGCTCACTGGCTTAACTGGCTTAAGCTTAACCCAGACAAAACTGATGTACCCGTGGTGGATCCAGGTCATTGGAGCGGAGGAGGAGGGTGAGGGGTTACCCCCTGGGCTAGTGTGGAGTGGGTTACCCTTGCCCCATCTAGATGGGTGAAGGATTTGGGTGTGATCCTAGATGATAGCCTGACACTTGATGCTCTGGTGTCGGCCATGGTGAAAAGTGGATTTTACCATTTTAGGAATATCACTCGGATCTGAACCCTGATCCCGCCTTAGGACCTGACCACGTTAGTGCACGCTTTCATCACATCCAGGTTGAACTACTGTAATGCTCTGTACCTAGGGTTATCTGGAGGCAACCTTCACAGGCTGCAGTTGGTGCAGAACACAGCGGCAAGATTGCTGACAGGTGCAAAAAGATGTGATCATATCACCCCAGTCCTCCACGAATCTGCACTGGCTGCTGGTCAGGTGGGGGACTGCCTTCAAGACAAGGCTCCTGACCTGTAAGACCCTGCATGAAAGGGGACCTGTCTATCTGCAAGATCTCCTTGTCCCCTACTGACCACCCTGGGCACTTCATTCTGCCGGGGAAGGCCTTCTTGGAGTTCCCAGGGTTAGGTTGCAGCACATTGGCAACAGGGTGTTCTGAGTGGCCGCGCCTACCCTGTGGAACTCATTGCCTGGTTATCTGAAGGAGGCTCCATTGGTAAAAGCCTTTAAAAAAGGTCTGAAAACATATTTATTCCAACAAGCTTTTATTGATTAACTTATGTCTGTTTTAAGTGGGATAGATAAACTGTTTACTCTCAGTCAAATTTAATGTATGTTTTCTATATGATTTTAAAATTGTGCTGATTTTACTGCACTTTAGAAATAAGGAACAGGATTCACAAAGCAGATATGCTGGGTGCAAATGAGATGCACTAGTGCAAATCAGATGCGCTGTCCCCAAACAGTAGGAGTCACAGAAGGATGTGCCACAAGATGCACTGTAAGCATCCCCACTGTAAATTGCACTGAAGCGCTATGGCACAACCTGAGATGCCCCAGCGCAACTGAGATGCACAGAAGCACCCTGGACAGCACAACACCGAATGCAGAGCAAGTAAACAATGGACACAGGAGCAAAAGGGGGAGACTGCAGTGGCACAAAGGATGCAGGGGAACAGACTGACAGGGACTGACCAGAGTGCCAAAGGGCCAGTGGGTGGCCACAGCAGATGAGGTGCACAGACAAAGCACACACAGAGACACCTGGAAGCACCATACACACACTTCCCATATGGGGGTCCAACAGGCACAAATGCCATGCACTGGAGTGTCTGTTAAGGTGGGCCACAGCAGCAGAGGTGTACTGTGCAGCATGGCAGAGGGTACATAGATACATAGACAGTGTCTGCAGATAAGGGCATATGGCCCACCCAGTCTGCCCATTTGAGCTTCTAAGTTCAGTTTATGTTTTCCTAGAAGTCTGTTGCCCCTTACCCCTGACCTCCAGAATTCCTTTATGTCTATCCCATGCATTCTTAAATCCCGTGATTGTTTCAACCCCCACCACTTCCTCTGGCAGGGTGTTCCACTTGTCCACCACCCGTTCTGTGAAGAAATTCTTCCTCATGTTTCTTCTGAATCGTCCTCCCTCCAACTTCATCCCATGCCCTCTAGTCCTGGAACATCTTTTTGCTTAAAATAGTGTATTCCTGCACCCTGTTCCTCCTGTGAGATACTTGTATGTCTCTATCATATCCTCTCCTCCTCTCTCCTCCAGGGAGTACATGTTCAGTTCCTTCAACCTGTCTTTATAGGACTTGTGATGCAATCCATGCACCATCTTTGTTGCCCTCCTCTGAACCTTCTCTACCCTGTCTATGTCCTTACGTAGGTATGGTCTCCAGAACTGTACACTGTACTCCAGGTGGGGCCTCACTAGTGTCTTGTATAGCGGAATTATGACCTCCCTTTTCCTGCTGGTGATGCCCCTGCCTATACATCCCAGCATCCTATTTGCTTTACCTGCTGCCTTGTCATACTGCTTCCCTACCTTGAGGTCATCAGAGATGATAACCCCAAGATCCCTTTCCTGCTTGGTGCATGCTATATCCTCACCCCCCAACTGATATATTGTGCCAGGGTTTTTGTGACCCATATGCATTATCTTGCACTTCTTTGCATTGAATTTCAACTGCCAAACCCCTGACCATTCTTCAAGTTTCTGCAGGTCCCTTCTCATTCTGTCTACACCCTTTGGTGTGTCTACTCTGTTACAGAGCTTTGTGTCATGTCAGGGTGCCATACATGTCCCAGTGCACAGGAAACCAGCAGTGTGGACAAATGAGATGCCACATAGACTTGCACAGGTGGACAGGCACAATGGCAGACAGGCCGAAGGCCATGCCCTGCAGAGGTGGAACATGCCCATAGGCAATGCGGACCACAAGAAGAGCAACACAACAACAGGGGACCAGGACAACAGAAGCAGCCATCGCACAACATGCACAGAATAGAGGCATGCTACAATGCCCACCAACAGGTCATCGGCAACAAGGAGGGAGATTACTGAAGTGGGCATGAAAAGGGGACATGTGTGCGCAGTACCACAGCTGCACACATGTGAATGGGAACAAAGATACAGTGAAAACCAGCAAGCACAAGACAGCACATGCACAAGGTAAAGTGAATGACCGCAGACACCATTAGCAGTATGCTGTAAAACACTTTAGTAGCAAAAGAATGAAAACAGATGAAACTATGTACAATGACAATCATCACTAGGAACAGGGAAGGTGTGGTGTGGTGTGGGAATCAGAACAGGAACAAAACTAACAGTACACAGGAGGGTGATGGTGTGGAGGTGGGGGAACAGGGGACAGCTATAGATAATGGGGATGGTCAAGGAGTGTGGGGTAAGAACAACAGAGGGGCTATATGCAAGTGTCCATGGCCCTATCGTGCTGGATGGGCTGCAGCATGGCGGCCACCCCTCCGTCCTCTTGTACTCAACACCTGGACCAGCAAAGTGAGTGCCTGCAGGAGCTACCCTTGCTGCCTATACAGCAGTTGCATTGTCCTCCTCAGTGCCCTCTGGAGCTGCAACCCCATGAGCCACCAACAACTTGTCTCTGCTGATGCCCTGGCACACCCAGCCGTACTCTCCATAGGCCTACAATGGGGACACAGACAACAGGTACTAAGTGCTATGTTCCACACTGGCCCCCCCCAACCACATGAGTGTACAGGAGGCAGCCACCACAGCAATGGCCAACAGCCCACCAGGCACACTGCACACTAGCAACAGGCTGGCACACAGTGCCACACTGTGACTGTGCAATGGTACTCAGACAGCACAAGGCCCACATGTGCATGTAGCGGTAAGTGCAGAGGGACATGCAGCCATGTCCCACACAGCATGTGCAGATGCCACCAGGCTGCACAAGCATGCAGGCCCCATCCGAACACCACTGGAGCACCACAGTGTGCCCATGGTCCACAGCAGACATGCACAAGGTAGATGGACACACAGGGGCATGTGAACTGTGACCCAAGCACACGCAGCCATGGTCACACCCCATGCATGTGTGCAGTATGCATCACACAGATGTGAACAAAGGACCGGCAATGGCCTGCAGTGTGCACTGCCCCCCCATTAACACACAGAGGATGCACAAGAAGGACACTCACCTGCACCCACATGACTTGTCTCTGGGCTCCACCACAGGCCCTAGCGAGCCTGGTCTCCACCACCACCATGGCCATCCACCTGTCTGCTGGCCCTGCAAGGGGAACACAAGCAAAGATCACCGTGAGATGATGGTAAGTGTGTAACCCCCCCCTTGGCCCACAGCAACAACACCGGTGCCAGCGTGCAATGAAGAATCCACCCCCACAGTGTCCCGTTGAAGGCGCCCCAGTCAGCGTGCAGCAACACACAGCACCCTAGCCCATACCCACCATGTGGGTGTGTGTGTGTGTGTGTTTGTGTGCAGCTGGATATGTGCTAAGCCAATGGCCGTACAACACTACGTTCACCACAGTGTCCATGCACCCCCTAACGTGCACCATGATTAACATGGCTACGCATGGTGGCCATGCCTGCACCTCACATGCTGAAGGGGCATGGCATGCCACACATGTGTGTGTGTGTAGCTGCGTGTGTGTGGTGGTGGGCATTGCAGCAGCCCTCCCTGGACACAAACCCCTGTTTGCCTGTGTATCTGTAGGGTGATGTTACTTACCTACAGTAGACATGGCACTGCACCCCTGCATGCACGATCTCGGAGGGTCTGAAGCCTGTCCAGGTCCAGGTGTTGCAGATCCCCATACCAGTGCCTGCATTGCTCCCCTGTGCACTCCACCCAGGTCCTGCACACTAGGCGCTCCACCCCCCTCTCCCACACTGCTGAGCATGGCTCTGTGAGATTATCAGAGCCAAACATCTGTCCCTCCATATGCATCACCAGTGCCACAGGGTTGACTAGCTCAACTTCCTCCAGTTCATGGTCCTGGGCCCTGCTGCCTGAGCAGGTGGCATGTGTCCTCTCTGTGTCTCCTGGGCAGGTGTGCACAGATCATGCTGCTGGTGTGCAATGGCCCAGTCGCACCACATGTGCGATTTGCTGCCGTGCACTGCACCACCCAACGCGGTAATGCAGTGTGGCAATGCCTGATGCCACCTATTGCAGAGTCACCATGCATGCACACTGTGCATGGGTGGGTGGGGACCAGGGTCAGGGTTATGACTGTATTGCGCATGTGCTTTCTGTGCAAATCTGCCATATTGCGAGTGGCAAACAATGACACTCACAGTGCACTGTTGCCACACACACTGCCAGTGTTGCACCATGCACTGCAGGTACACATTGAAGCCATGTCATGCTGAAGCACAATACATGCACTCAACGAGACATGCAGCACAGCACCAATGGCACATGGGGACCTGGATGCACTTCCATACTCAATCACATGGTCAGAATCACCAGACCAGCTGCGCTAAGCCTCTCATGCCACTAAGCCTGCATCGTGCATGCATGGTGATGTATCATGACACGCTGCATTCAGGAAATGTTACAGGTCGACCGTGCATGAGCAGAGAATGCACCATAGTGGATGCACTCAGTGCATTAGTTGTGCATTGCTGATTGAGATAAGCTGGGGGCAATTATGCAATTCACAGACAATGCTCCGAAATCATCTCATTGCCAAATTCAGGAGTATCTCACCTGTTTAACATCTCATTACAGTTGCTCCCACTTTCATTTGCATGCCCTGAGCTATAAATGCTCCTGAATGTGCCTCCAGACAGCTCAGGTGACCTACCGCAATTGCATCCTTGAAAGTTGGTCTGTTAACATTCTACCATATTCAGTGTGTCAGTACAATAAGACAGTGGGGATTTAAGGGCATACAGGCATACCTCTCAACTGTTCCTGTTCTTCAAGTACACCCCTGAGTGTGCTTCACAGTGTTCCACTGTTCCAGTTACAGTTTGGGAGGGGGGGGGTCTGTTGCAGATGAGTAATGAATCATAGTACAACAGACTGCCAGACATGTGTGTTACAGTATAGATCCCCTTCAGATAGTACCTGGCAAACTAAGCCAGACAATTTTGCAGGACATGTTAGCTACTATTACCATTGTTAACATTGTGTTCCTGATACCGGCCACCTGTCCCTAACTGTTTTAAGTCTTGTCACTGATATGCAACGTAGTCGATTGAGAGGCACACATGTAGGGTGATGTGACCCTGCAGCAGCCAGCCACTGTACTTGCACACATTCATAGTTGCCTGTACTGTGCTAATGCCTGCATATTGTCACCCACAGAAACCACTATGTTCAGACAGGAAGCAGCTGGGTGACAAATATGTCCACATTTCACAGTGGATGAGGACAGGGCACTGATAGAGGCCTGCCTCATATGGCAGGACATCCTGACTGGCAGGGGTGGCAGCTGAGATCAAAGGGATGAGGGCTGGGAGTCAGTGGTAAGGCATGTCAATGCCCAAGGGAAGTTTAACAGAACACCTCAGGAGTGCAGGAAGCACTTCAGTGATGAGGTGAGCAAAGCAGAAGGTGGCACACATCGAGGCCTCCTTGGGTGGGACAGGGGGTGGGCCGCAGACAGGTGTGTACCTCACACCCACCGAGGGGCTGCTGATGGCCATCATGGGCTGGATAGCTGTACAGGGAGTTTCTGGGGGGTGCTTCCAGACAGGTGGCAGTCCAGTGCAGCACTGTGAGTATACATATCCCAGGAACTGTGCCTGTTCCTGTGTGCTTGTGTGTGTGTGTGTGTGTGTGTGTGTGTGTGTGTGTGTGTGTGTGCCCTGACCAGCCCCACTGTGGGACGTTAGGCAACTATGTGCCTGTGTGCATTGATCATATTCATAGGTTAATTCAAGCCGAGGATAGAATACCATCCTATAAGGCTCGCCTTCCAATTTTTATTGACATATGAATTTGTTTTCTCCAAAAAATAAATCAATCCCATCCTTGAAATGATTCATTGTAGTACTATTTACAGTTTCCTTTGGTAGTTTATTCCAAGATCTCACAGCTCTTGAACTATACCAGTGCTTCCAAAAGTTATGTTCCCAAGTTTGTTGATACAACTGTTTATTATGATTTCTTGAACTAGTTCTCCCAAGTTTATATGTGAGCCCCAGTTCTTTTAATAACTTGTCATCTTCCATACTCTTATATAGGAAACATAGGTCTCCTCTTGTTCTACGATACTGTAGAGAATAAAGATTTAGATTTACCAGTCTATTATAATATGTTCTATTTTCTAATCCTTTTATTTTTTTTGTAAATCTTCTCTGGACTCCCTCTAAATTTAATATGTCTTCCTTGTTATATGGTGACCAAACCCTTGCACAGTACTCCAAGTGCGGCCTGACCAATGCGACATACAGAGGCATCAACACACTCCTATCTCTACTCACTATGTGCTTTAGTATACAATTTAGAATCTGGTTAGCCTTCGAGCTGGTTTCACAGTGACTCTGAACTTCAGTTCTTTGGTAATGTAATTCCCAGGTCTCGTTCTTCAGTTCTATCTCCAGTGTAATATTATCTATTTGATAAGTTGCTTCTATGTTATTTTTCCCATATGCATGACTTTACATTTTGCTTTATTTAGGCCTAACTTATTTGTGATTGTCCATTCATATATTGAGTCCAATGTTTGTTGTAATGCTAATATATGTTCATCTTTATTTATAACCACACCCAATCTGCAATCGTCGGTAAATTTTTGCATCCATATATTATTATTCATAATCTTTAAAGTGGAAATATATATATTAAACAGAATGGGGCCCAACACTGATCCCTGAGGCACACCACTGGTCACCGAGGCCCAGTCAGAATATTCCCCATTTATGACCACCCTCTGTTTTCTAGCCCGAGCCAATCAGAAATCCATCTACATATGTTATTAGGAAATTTTTTATTTTCCAACATTAACAATAGTTCCTATGTAATGACACTTTATCAAAGGCCTTGCAAAATCGAGAAAGACCACATCCACAGGGTTTCCTGTCCAATTCTTTGTTGACTCTTTCATAGAAGGACAGTAGATCTTGTCTGGCATGATCTATTCCTCGCAAACCCTTGCTGTATACGGTCCCTCATATCTTGTACCTCGAGATGTTCCGTTAGTATATCATTAATTATGCTCTCCATGAGTTTTCCCAAAATTGATGTCAAACTTATGGGCCGAAAGTTTTCTGGCTGGGTACTAGATCCTTTTTTTTTGATGGGTACAATGTTTGCTAGTTTCCAATTGTAAGGGACAGAACCAGTATTTATAGAAGTTTGGAATATATGTGTCAGGGGGTAGGTCAATTCACTTGCCAGTTCCTTTAGGATTCTAGGGTGCAATCCATCTGGGCCAGGAGATTTATTTGGGTTAAGTCCAACTAATTGTTTATATATGTTATCGGGTTGATACTTATTTTTTCTTGCTCAAGAGATTGTTTTGTGTTAAATGTATCATTATCGTTAGAATTATAGACCGAACAAAAATATTTATTTTGAATATTTGCCGTTAGTAGGTTAGAAGCTGGGGATCCATCGTCAGTAGTGAAAGGTCCTATACTGTTTGATGTCTTCTTCTGATTATTAATATAAGAAAAAAAAGCTTTTTATTGTCCTGAACTTTATTAGCAAGGTTATACTCATATGTGGTTTTTGCTTTCCTAATGTTAATTATAATTTTTTTTGACATTCCTTATCTCTGAATATAACTTAACCGTTTTATGAGCTTTTAGCTTTTTAAACAATCTATTTTTTTTGTTTATTAACCTTTTAATTTTTGTGTTTAGCCACACAGGTCTTATAGCTCTGTCCTTGTGATATTTGGTTGTTACAGGGATAAATTCGATAATCAATTCATCCAATTTATTTTTGAGAGAATCCCATACTTTGTATGGGTTTGTTGTTAAATTAAGAAATCCAATCCAGCAGCTCAATTTAGTTCTCATATTATGGAAATCAGCTTTCCCCATATTTAGTTTTGTAGTAGCTCCCATGGGTTTGTTGATTTCAATTTCTTTTATATTAAATGATACAATATTATGGTCACTGTCACCTAATGGGACTCCAACTACCACGGAATTTACTATGTCTCCCATATTAGTGAAAATCAAATCGAGAATATTATTGCCCCTTGTGTTTTCATGTACTAGTTGGACCAGGCCCCTATGATCCATTATGTCAATATACTGCCTTTCAAGGGGACAAGTGCCAATACCTTTTACCCAGTTAATATTTGGTAAATTGAAATCACCGGTTATCAATAGTCTAGTGTTTGTGTCCAATTTCTCAAATATATTCAGTAAAGTTTTATCATCATCCGCGTATATAGATGGTGGCCTATAAAGTAGCCCCAATATGATTTTGGGTCTATTTATTGGTGATAATTGAACCAAAGGTTCAGTTTGACCTACATCCCATTTTAATTTTTCCGAGACAATATCATTGGGATATAAATTGCCAATCCTCCCCGTTTTATACTTTCTACAGTAGGAAATGAGTTTATACCCCACAATTTCCTTGTCCCATTCATCATTTACATCCCACCATGTTTCCGTGACCAGAGCTTATGTGTACTTTATTGCTGCGTAGAATTATTGTTAGCTCATCATATTTATTTTGTAAGCTACGTGCATTTATCAATATAACATTCCACCCCATAGTGTCATCAGATGAGGATGGGTTTACTTTCAAGTTTTTATTTTCCGTACCCTCCATTCTATCCAGTTTAAATGGAAATTTACAACCTCCTGAACCTTTTTACCCAAAATCCTGACTCCAGCATAGTTTAGGTGGACACCATCTTTTCTGTATAAAGAAGCTCTATTAAATGTTTTTTCATTATCCATAAAACCAATCCCTTCTTCGACACAAAATTGTCTGAGTTTACCATTAATTATTGATATCTGTTTGTTTATGAATACTTTGTTTCCCTGCATAGGGGTTATTCCAGAAATAATAATGTCCCCACCATAATTTCTTACTGCATCCACAATAATCCTGTAGTCCCTGCACATGGTGCTCCAATTTGTTTTGCCTACGTCATTTGACCCCACATGTAAAATGACTAAAGGGGTTACTGCGTTTTTGAAAAAACCTTGCAACATACCAACTATATCATGAATTTTAACTCCCGATAAGGAGCTAACTGTAGTATGTTCATTTCTATTATAACATATATATGTGTCTATGCCCCTGATAATTGAATCTCCTATTATCAAAATATCCTTTCTTTTGATTTATTTTCTCCAGATGATGTTTCTCCAGCAAGGTTTGATGGGTTATACAAATTTGTGTTTCCATCTATCACCTCATTTGGTACCTGCACACATTGTGTACTTTTAGATACATGAATTTCACTTGGTGTACAATTCCTGGTAATTAAAGAATCATCTTTGGCAAGACACTCAAATTTATTTAACACGTCAACTGTAATAAGTGACTGAGATACACCTTTAGTCTCATTTTGGTCATTTATACTATCCAAGTGAATTGAATTATTTAAAATCAGTGTTTGTCTGCTACTGACATCACATACAGCCTCATCTATATAATCTTCTAGTTTAGATATGTCTTTATAAGTCTGTATTCTGGCCTCTAGTTCTAATATTTTCTTTTGTAATTCGCAATTAGTGGTACATTTATCACAAGTAAACTTGGTGTTAACACAATCATCCATATACATATAGCAGTAGAAACATAGAAACATAGAATCTGATGGCAGGTAAGGACTGCTTGGCCCGCCTAGTCTGTCCATTTTCCTACCTAACGGATAAGCTGTAGATCCTAGTTAACCAACAGCCTACTTCCTCCTACACCCCACTAGAATTGTCTCATGTCTGTCCCATGCATTCTTGAATTCCCCCACTGTTTTTAACTCTATGACCTCCTCAGGAAGGCTGTTCCATGCATCCACAATCCTCTCTGTGAAGAAATATTTCCTCACGTTACCTCTGAGCCGTCCCCCCCTCTATCTTCAAATTGTGCCCCCTTGTACTTGCACATCTCTTTTTCTGAAATATGCTATCCTCTTGGACTTTGTTGATTCCCTTGAGGTATTTGAAAGTATATATCATGTCACCCTTCTCCATCTTTTCCTTGGGGCTATACATCTTAGGCTCCTTTAGTCTTTCTTCATATGTGTTCTGGTGCAGACTCTGCACCATTTTGGTTGCCCTCCTCTGGACAGACCCCACCCTGTCTATGTCTTTGCAGAGATGTTGTCTCCAGAACTGTACACAGTACTCCAGATGTGGTCTTACCAACTGTCTGTAGAGGGACAAAAACTTCCTGTTTTCTACTGGTGATGTCTCTCCCTATGCATCCCAGTATCCCCCCAGCCCTCCTTACTGCCTTCTCACATTGGTTGCCCACCTTTAGGTCATCTGATATGAGTACCCCCAGGTCCCTTTCCATTTTTGTTGTCGTCAGTTTTTCACCCCCCATTGTGTACTTTTCCCCTGGGTTTTTGTTTTCCGGGTGCATTACCTGGCAATTTTTTGCGTTGAATCTAAGCTGCCATACATTTGACCATTCCTCCAACCTTGCAAAGTCCCTTTTCTTCCTTTCCACCACACCTTGCATATCAACCCTGTTGCAGATCTTTGTGTCATCTGCAAAGAGACATACTTTTCCTTCCAGTCCCTCTGCAGTGTCACTTATTAAGACATTAAAAAGGACCGGCCCCAGTACTGAACTCTGTGGTAACCCACTAGTAACCCCCCTTTCTTCACTGTGGACTCCATTACTATTACCCTCTGTATCCTTTTGTCCAGCCAGTGTTTTACCCAGGCTACCACCCTGGGACCCACTCCCAGGCTAGCTAATTTGTTTATTAATCTTTTGTGCAGGACTGTGTCAAATGCTTTGCTAAAATCTAGCTAGACCATGTTCACAGCCCCTCCCTGGTCTACTACTTTGGTCACTCAGTCAAATAAGTCAATTAGATTTGTCTGACATGACCCTCCTGCTGTAAATCCATGCTGACTTGGGTCCTGTGCCCCACTGACCTCTAGATATCCAAAAATTCTTTCCTTCAACAGTGATTCCATCATTTTCCCTACCACTGAGGTCAAAGTGACAGGTCTGTAGTTTCCTGCCTTTGTCTTGCTCCCGCATTTGTGAAGGGGAATCACATCTGCCCTCCTCCAGTCCTCAGGTACCACACCATCCTCCCATGATTTATTAAAAAGGGTAGTCAGTGGTGTTACTAGCTCTCCCCTAGTTCTTTTATTATTCTGGGGTGAATCCCATCAGGCCCCATTGCTTTAGCCACCTTCAGTTTAAGGGTTTTTTTCAGAACCCCTTCTTCTGTGAAAGAACTAATATCAACTGCCCTATCCAGAGTGCTTCTATTGACTGGAATAGGTATCTCCCCCTGCTCTTCCATTGTGAATACTGAGCAGAAGTATTCATTCAGTATCCCTACTTTTTCACTGTCCCTTTCTGCCCAACCACTCTCCTCTTTATTCAGCCTCAGTATCCCTGCCTTAGTCTTTCTTTGCTCCCTATTGTACCTATAAAAGGTTTTATCCCCTTCTTAACCGAGCTGGCAATCTTTTCCTTGGTCTGGGCCTTTGCTATTCTGACTGCCTTCCCTGTTTCCTTCTGCTTTAAGTACAGTTCTCGGTCCTGCTCCTTCTGTGTTTCCTTACACTTCCTCAATGCAATCTTTTTCTACCTAACCTTCCTTGCCACTTCTTTTGAGAACCATAGTGTTTTTTTCTTTCATTTTAATTTGTTTATTTGCTTCACACAAAGGCTTGTTGCCTCTGTGATGGCGGTTTTGGTGTTTTCCCATTGTTGCTTCACCTCGCCTTTTTGCCTGTTTGCTAGTGCTTTTCTAAGGCACTCTCCCATTTTGACAAAATCAGCCTTCCTGAAGTCCAGTACCTTCACTTTTGTATGGCTGACTCTACAGCTACATTTATCGTGAACCACACTGTTTGGTGGTCACTTGTTTCCAGATGGCTACCCACTTCTAGATCTAAAATCCTCTCTCTGTCCCCATTTGAGAGTACCAGGTCTAAGACTGCTCCCTCCCGACTAGGATCCAAAGCTAGTTGTCTGAGGCATGCCCCTGTAGGGCATTGAGAATGGCCCTGCTCTTGGATGTGGCTGCAGCTAAGGTGCTCCAGTTAACATCTGGCATATTGAGGTCCCCCATCAGAAATATCTTCCCTTTCTCTGCCATCCTAAGGATGCTTTCTATCATTTCCTTGTCCATTTCCTCCCCATGAGAAGGGGGGGTCTGTATACAACCCCTGTGTGGATTGTGGTGCCATTTCCAGTCTCCATGGTGGCCCACAGTACCTCCTCTCCTCCCTGTTTTCCCTTTAGTTCTGCTGCTTTGATCTCTTCCCTTACACCCCATCCATCTACTGTATGTCACGGACACATGACATGCTGCCCATGTGTAGCTGGGAGGGGGGGAGCCCGGGGAGCATGACCATGGTGTGTGGTCCTGGTGGTGATCTAGGATGATATCCTTGTGGTGGTGCCTAGGGTGTTGGGCCAGTCACACACATGTCCATGGGCACCTGTACAGGCACCAGTGCATGCTTTAATTCATGGTGCATCAGTGGCCCCATGATCAACCGTCACCTGCATGGCATGTCAGCCACACCTATGGCACATGTGCATGTCCCCCTGTACATGGCTGTCTGAACACAACAGTCACACATGTCAGTAACCATGTTTCCCTTCTTCATTTTACAGCTCCATCACACCTCAAGGGTGCTGTCATGGCGGCTGGTCTGCATGATGGCCTTGCAGCCAGAGGATGCTGGGCCATCACACTGGGCTGCAGCTGGGACAATGCCATGCTTAGCCTTTCTAATGCCACTGCAGCCCTGGCTGCAGTGTTGGTAGTAGCATGGCAGTGCAACCCATCTGTGACCGGTGCCATAGCTGGAGGCCAGGACCAGTCATGGTGGTGTTTGGTTGATGACGACCCAGTGGACAGGGTGGACATTGCAGATGCCCTGCTGGTGCTGGCATTCAGTACGCAGGGAGTGTACAATGATGATGATGAGCCAGATGCCACACAAATCTGGGGGGACATGGCCAACAGTGGACCGGCTGAGGCACAGGTGCATGCACGGGTGGCACCACTTGGTGTTGGTGGTCCTGTGGCCCCCAGTGCTCCTGCAGGGCCTTCACATCCACCCAGGGTGGTGGTTGATGGGGGCCCTGTGTCTGGTGCTGCTGTGGGGACAGCGACCACTGGCACAGTTCAGCAGGGTGCTGTGGTGGGGGACCATGATGCGGGTGTCCCTAATATGTAGTGGTTGCCTAGAAATAGTTCCTTTATACCTGTTATTCTGACATCATTTCCTCAAGAGTGCAAGGTGCATATCACTGTCATATCCTCTCTAGCACACTGCACTGATAATATAAGCATACACATTGTATAATATTTATTTCTATATAACAAACCAATCACACACGCGCGCGTATACACACACACACACACACACACACACAAAAACAAACAAAAAAAGTAGATAAACATGTGGGGAGTAGTGCAATGTAATGGCTGTGAGGCAGCAGTCTTCCAGGAGTCTTTCTGGAGGCTGAGATGCTGCCCTATTTGCAGACAACTCTCTGCCCTGAGGGAGGAAGTTGCCCGTCTTCAGGCCGCACTGGAGAGTAGTAAGGAAACCTTTCCCCAGGCCACACTGGACAGTAGGAAGGGAACCTCCCCCATCCAGGGAGCACCAGTGCCACCACCACTACCTTAGAGGCTGCAAAGAAAGCGCAGCAGTTGGACCACAGTGGGTTTAGGGAGGGTGAGGATGGTGGAACAGAGGCACACCCAGTCAATTGTTCCACTCCACAATCCATACACCATTCTGGGGGAGCATAGCTCCCCTATGGATGCACCTGCAGAGAAGACTGATGACAACTGTCACAATGGAGGCCCACAGGAAGGGCAGAGGAACACCACAGGAAGGGAAGCAGTTCTGGGGACTCAATTATTAGGGGGATAGAACTGGGGGGAGCTGGGAAAACTGAAGTAAGGTGCCTGCCTGGTGCTATGACTTGGAGGGACAGGAAGCGGATCCTCAGGATCACGAGAGCAGCTGCAAGGGAATCTGAGCTGGATGTAATCGTCCACCTAGGGACAAATGACTTGGCTCATCATGAGATTAGAGCAGTGCAGGAGGACATTGTAGAATTGGGAAGGGGCCTAAGACAAGTAGCACACACAGTATCCTTCTCAGAGGTGCTGCCTGTCAATGGCATGGGGGAGGCGAGGGTAATTAGCACCATGCAGTTTAATGTATGGTTAAAAAATAGTTGTGGAGCACAGGGTTTAGCTTCATTGGGGACTGGGGTTCCACTGGACGGACACCAGCCTATACTGGCAGGATGGTCTGCATCTGTCCAGGAAAGGAACAAGTCTATTGAGCAATCGGTTTAAATGTTTGGCTGGCAAGCTTTTAAACTAGTCAAAGGGGAGGCACTGATAAGCAGCAGGAAAATCCCAGCCTCCCTACAAAAACAGCATACTAAATGAGAAAAAGACCGAGGTAGAAAGGTCAGTGGGGGATGCTGCAACAGAAGGTAAAGCCATCAGAAAATGGAGAGCAATGAGTACCAATGCCCGTAGTCTGGGTAAGAAGCTTCCTGAATTAGTGGCCTTGATGGAGAAGGAACATCTGGATATCATGGCAGTCACAGAAACATGGTACACACAAAACCATGACTGGGACGTAAACATACCAGGATACACTATCTACAGGAGGGACAGGGAGGGTAAAAGAGGAGGAGGAGTAGCTCTTTACATAAGGGAAAGAATAAAAGCAACAGAACAAAAGGGTAAACAGGGAGGAGAAGAAGCACTGTGGGTAAATTTGGAGACAGGCAATGGCACCACAATCCGCACAGGGGTTGTATACAGACCCCCTTCTCAGGGGGAGGAAATGGACAAGGAAATGATAGAAAGTATACTTAGAATGGCAGAAAAAGGGGAGATATTGCTGATGGGTGATATGAACATGCCAGATGTTAACTGGAGTGCAGTTGCAGCAGCCACTTCGAAGAATGGGGTATTCTAGATGCCCTACAGGGGACATGCCTTAGCCAACTAGTATTGGAGCCCACTCGAGAGGGAGCAATCTTAGACCTGGTTCTCTCAAATGGAGATGGAGAGAGGATCACAGATGTAGAAGTGGGTAGCCATCTGGGAACTAGCGACCATCAAACAGTATGGTTCACAATAAACACAGCAATAGAGTCAAAGCCATACAAAGGCAAAAGTACTGGACTTTAGGAGGGCTGACTTTACAAATGGGTGAGTGCCTAAGGAATACACTAGCAAATGGGCAGGAAGGAGGGTGGAAGAACAATGGGGAATAATAAAACTGCCATCACAGAGGTAACGAGCCTTTGTGTGAAGCAAATAAACAAAACAAAACGATGTAAGAAACCACTATGGTTCTCAAAGGAAGTGGCAGTGAAGGTTCAAGAGAAAAGAAAGCATTCAGGAAGTACAAGGAATCTAGAAGGAGCAGGACAGGGAACTGTATCAGTTAAAGCAAAAGGAGGCTGGGAAGGCAGTCAGAACAGCAAAGGCCCAAACCGAGGAAAGATAGCCAACTCAGTTAAGAAGGGGATAAAACCTTTATAGGTTACATCAGGGAGCAAGGAAGACCAAGGGAGGGATAGTGAGGCTTAATAAAGGCGAGGGAGGGTGGGCAGAGGGAGACTGTGAAAAGGCAGAGATACTAAACAAATATTTTTGCTCAGTATTTACAAATGAAGAGGGGGAGGTACCTAAAACAAACAGTAGAAACACTCTGGATACAGAAGTTGATATCAGCCCATTTACAGAAGAAGGGGTTCCGAAAGAACTCTTAAAACTGAAGGTGGACAAAGCAATGGGGCCTGATGGGATTCACCCCAGAATTCTAAAAGAACTAAGGGTAGAACTAGTGACACCACTGACTACCCTTTTAACAAATCATGGGAGGATGGGGTGGTACCTGAGGACTGGAGGAGGGCAGATGTGATTCCCTTCACAAAAGTGGGAGCAAGGCAGAAGTAGGAAACTACAGACCTGTTAGTTTAACCTCAGTGATAGGGAAATGATGGAATCACTTCTGAAGGAAAGAATTGTCGAGTATCTAGAGGCCAGAGGGCACAGGACCCTAGGCAGCATGGATTCACAGCGGAAGGTCATGCCAGACCGAATCTGATAGATTTCTTTACTGGGTGACCAAAGTAGTAGATCAGGGAGGGGCTGTGGACATGGCCTACCTAGATTTTAGCAAGGCATTTGACACAGTCCCACACAAAATATTAATATCAGTTAGCCAGCCTGGGAGTGGGTCCCAAGATGACAGCCTGGGTAAAGAATTGGCTGGAGAATAGGACACAGAGAGTAATAGTAAATGGAGTCCACTCAGAAGAAAGGAGGGTTACTAGTGGGGCACCGCAGGGTTCAGTATTAGAATCAGTCCTCTTTCAAAGTCTTTATGTTTGACGCTGCAGAGGGATTCGAAGGAAAAGCATGTCTCTTTGCAGATGACACAAAGATCTGCAACAGAGTTGATGCACAGGGTGGTGGAAAGGATGAGAAGGACTTGGCAAGGTTAGAGGAATGGTCAAATGTATGGCAGCTTAGATTCAATGCTAAGAAGTGCAAGGTAATGCACCTGGGAAACAAAAACCAAGGGGAAGAGTACAAAATTGGGGTGAGATACTAACAACAACAAAAATGGAAAGGGACCTGGGGGTAGTCATATCAGATGACCTAAAGGTGGGCAAGCAATGTGAGAGGGCAGCAAGGAGGGCTGGGGAGATACTGGGATGCATAGGGAGAGGCATCACCAGTAAAAACAGGAAGGTATTATCCTCTGTCAGACAGCTGGTGAGACCCCATCTGGAGTACTGTGTGCAGTTCTGGAGACCCAGTCTCCGCAAGACATAGACAGGATGGAAGCTGTCCAGCGGAGGGCAACTAAAATGGTGCAAGGTCTGCACCGGAAGACATATGAAGAGAGAGATGAAAGGAGCTTAATATGTATAGCCTCGAGGAAAGGAGGGAGAGGAGGGACATGATAGAAATGTTCAAGTACCTCAAGGGAATCAACAAAGTCCAAGAGGGTAGCATCTTTCAAAAAAAGAGGTGTGCAAGAACAAGGGGGCACAATTTGAAGATAGAGGGGGCAGCTCAGAGGTAATTTAAGGAAGTATTTTTTCACAGAGAGGGTTGTGGATGCATGGAACGGCCTTCCGGAGGAGGTTGTGGAGTCAAAATCAGTGGTGGAATTCAAGCATGGATGGGACAGTCATAAGGCCATTCTTGGGGGTGGGGGTAGGAAGAAGTAGGCTGCTGATTAACTAGGATAATGCAGCTTATCCAGTAGGTAGGGAAATGGGCAGACTGGGTGGGCCAAGTGGTCCTTATCTGCCGTCAAATTCTATGTTTCTATGTTGCCCAAGCCCAGTCCCCATCCATTCAGTGGCCTGCTGTGATGCATCTGCCTATGATGCATGCAGTGCAGCAGACCAGCACCCCACCTGTCCATTGGCACCATCACCATGATGCATTCCCTGCCAGTGAGGTTGAGGGCTATGCACACCTCCTGTGGGACACTGTGGAGGGGCAGGCATCCCTAAGGGTGGCGCTCAGGGGGCATTTGGATGCAGCTGGCCTTGAAACATGAGTTGATGGCTGCATGGTACACCTGGATGTTGGCAGAGGCTCACCTACTGCTGGTGGGAAAGCCCACAGCTCTGGAGCATATTGCTCTCACTGCTGAGGTGACAAGTGCAAACAGTGTGCCACGTGGCTGCCGGGCCACCAGCTGCACCCCAAGGAGTGCCTCACGCACCCCCAGTTCACAATGTCAGGTGAACCCATTGGTGCAGATACCATCACTATGCATGGCCATTACCCAGCAACCCCGGATCCCCCATGGATCTTGGGAACAACACACCAGTGAGCAACCATTCATGGTCTCACTGCAGTACCCCTTCAGGGGTGGTCCTCACCCCCCTGGGGCCAGTGGGGTGCTGACACACAGCATCCACCAGGCATGGACATGATCACTCAGGTGTCCGTGGCAGCTGTGGTGCTCCTACTGATGCCTGGGTTGACAGCCCACATGGCACCTGTGGCCTGCACACATTGTGGCCCACACACCATGCTGACTGTGCCCGGAGTGGCATGGGAGGCCCATGTCTGCCCCAGTTCAACGCCTGTGTGGATCACCTGTGCATTGCACTGTGCATGGCCGGGGATGCTGTTGTTGTGTATGTGGCATGGGAGTGATGAGTGTGGACCTATGTTTGCTGTGCATGTGTGCCAGTGGCTGTACACTGATCCATGTCATCCCCAGCACATACACCGTGCCCCCCTGGCCATGTGTGTCCTGCTGTACGTGTGTGTGTGTAGTGCTTTCACCCCTCATGTGTGCACTACACAACAGCCGTGTTGCCATCATCTGTCTTGTGGTGTGTTTGTGGGTGTATGGGTGTGTGTGGGTGTGTGGGTTGGTAGGGGCTGCCGTGTTTGTCCCACATGTGTTACTCAACTGCGGTCCTCGAAGTGCTCTTCCATGATGGTGTCCCTGTGCCACCAGGACCTGGAGACCAGGCGTGGGTCCTTGCATGCCAGTGGCGGTCCACCACAGTGCCCCTGCTCCACTGCATCATCCTCCTCCCTGGAACTGTTGTCCTGCTCAGCCTGGACAGCTATTCCATGGTCAGCCATGTTGTGCAGCATGCAACAGGCCAGGAATATGCCACAAGCATTCTCAGGGTTATATTGTAGGGAACCACCTGACCAATCCAGGCACCTAAAGCGCATCTTCAGAATGCTGAAGACATGCTCAGTGATGGCACACATACCGATGTGTGCCTCACTGTAGCACTCCTCTGCCTCTGTGCTAGGTCAGTGGAAGGATGTGAGGTGCCAGGGTTGGAGGGGGTATGCTGCATCACCTGTGGGGGACACGAGCAGTCTGTTACAGCCCTGCATACATGTGCATTGTGTATCACTGTCCTCCCTTCCACCATGGCACACTGGTGCGGCTGCTGACTGTCCACCCCTGTCATTGTGGCATCCTTCCCTGTGGGTCTTGCCCCCCATGGTGGGCCAGCACTGTCCTGCACACACCAGTGACTGCATGTCCTGGCTGCACTCAGCTGACCTGTACCTGCCCATGCATGCTGCCACTGCTGCCCACACCTGTCCCATCTGGCATTGCCTGCCCTCCATTGCCCATTGGTTGCTCATGCCTGGCTGTGTGTGGTGCATTCCACCCTGCCATATGTACCTGCTGTTACACATCACCTCACCCCCCCATGCTGCACTGTGATGCTGCACTATCCCCCATGTTGTGTTCACAGTTCCCTCGATGTATCCACCTCCAGTGTCCCACCTGTGCACCTCCCCCTGCACAGGCTCTGCTGCGGCCCATGCATACCTGCTCTCCCTCCCATTGTTTGTTGCACCATGGTGTCCTATTTGTGGGCATGTTCAGTATACCTACCTCACTCACTCACTAGGTGGCCGCTGGGTGTGTCTCCAGTCTCCAACCGGTGGCACAGGGTTGATTGGTGCCACATGAAGGCATCCTGTGTACTCTCAGGGTGTGTGGCACAGACATTACTGATGTGTCCTGTGGCACTGCACACCACCTGGCAGTTGATGGAGTGGAGCCCCTTGCAGTTCATGTATGGCATGGCCTTTTCACTAGGTGGTGCACAGATTGCCACATGGGTGCAGTCAATGGTCCCTATGATGTCTGGCATGCTTGCCACCCTGTGAAACTGCTGCACAGTTTCTGTCCACTCTGCCTGTGTGCTTGGGGAGTGGATGACCTGTGAAGTGTGTGGGAGCAGTGCGCTGAGGAACTGTATGAGGAGACGGGATGTGGACAGCTGGGATATGCCAGTGCTGTCTCCAGCTGCCCTCTGGAAGGTTCCTGTGGTGAGCAGGCACATTGCTGTTGTCACCTTGGTCTCCACTGATATGGAGAGACCTCTTCCAGTGGGTGCCTACATTTCATCATGGCACAGCTCACACAGCTGCCTCAGAATAGACCTGTCCGGGCAGTATCGGCCAACTTTTTCTGTGTCTGTTAGTTGTTCGAACGTTAGTCTGGCATGATACTGCCATGGGGCAGGCTGCCAATGGTGCCTTCTGCTGCCATGTTGGTTTGCCCATCTCCTCATCCCCATTATCATTCCCACCATCAGTAATGGTGCACCATCCATCTCTGTGGCCTGTGTTCTGCTGCTGCTGTTCTGCCTGTTGCTGCTGCTGCTATCCTGCAGTCTGCCTGCTGGGGGCTTGCACTTAACTCTATTTCTTTTATGCTTATCTCCTTTTGGTGCATTTGGTAGATGTGATGTGAATGTGCTGTGTTTGAGCATTCATTTTGCTTTGTGAATGGCTCTGCACTATGTATGCAGCTACACGCCTCCTCCAGATATGCCGCATATCATTATTTTTGCCCTCCAGGATGCACTGGGACATCTCTGCCCTTTCTGAATGGCACCATGACACATTTTTGTGTTGCGCCGGCACAACTCATTTTCGCCCAGAGCATCTGCTTTGTGAATCCTGCCAAAAGTATCTATGGTGATACCCGAATATATCCTATAGCCCCAGTGTGATTAAAAGTAGGCAATTAGATAGGATAATAAAATTGGGAATTTCAAAAGCCCTTCCTTGCCCACTAATCCAAGGCCATGATTAGTAAGATTTTCACGCACTCCTACAAAATAATTCTGAATGTTTGCTCACAGGAGGAGGAGGAAAACCTGGAGAGATTAGAACAAATATTTCCCTTCACTGATGTTGAACTATTTGGGCCAAAAGGGAAACCCAAGAATTTCTGCTGCCAGAAATGAATGGAGAAAAACAAGGGAACACCTCTACCCAAGGTTGTAGTGGCCAGGAATTCCAAGGGCCTGGGTTCAAGAAAGATCAGAAGTGATTCCAATGAAAAACTGGCATACATATCACTGAGAGGTCACAGGGCACTTCCGGAAGTTAGGCCAGACATGTTTCAATTCCAGTTAATACAATTTATAAACAAAGAAATGAAGAGGTTCTTAAAAATGCTTATCAGAATTCAGCTGTGGTAAATGGCAATGTGTCTAATAATCAAAAAGCACAAACATTTCTGAGGTTTGAACTGAAAAATGACATTTTGTACAGGGTGGAACAGGAAAAACAAATAAGAACTTTACACTATCAGCTATTGTTCCCTGATCTGCAAAAAGGGGGTTATTAAGATTTGCTTATAGCATGTCAACTGAGAGACACTTAGGCTGACAGAAACTGAGAAATGCATATGTGCCCATTTTTTTCTGGCCAGCTATATGAAAGGATCTTACAGATTTTTGTGCTTCTTGCCCAGAGTGTCAGTTCCAGACAGCATGGGCAGAGATTGCATGCCTCAATTCGCATATTCAGGAGGAAATATAAGAACCACCTGCCATTACCCCAACATCCAACAGAAGCACCTCGACTGCAGAAGGTAGTTGGTCTGGAGGTTGACAGGTGGTTAGAAGGGGCAAATCGGGTGCCCCATCACTTGGTGCTCTCCAACACATCACCTCCACAAACCATATAAAAACTACAAACAGGTATCTGCCTCTATCTCTGAAATCAAACAAAGGAGCAGAGGACACTGCAGAGCAAGACACTGCAGCACAGGAGCTAGCACAACAAAACTCGTCGAAAACAGGAACCAAAACCAAAAAAGCAAAAAGGAAATCCAAAAAACTTTGGATCATAGGAGACTCCATAATTTGGGGAGTTGATATCTATCTCCAGCCTGGGGTAATGGTCAGATGTCTCCCAGGTACATCAGCATGGAGAGACACTGACCACATTGCTAAAACTGTACAGGAAGCAGGAGAAAACACCGATGTCCTGGTACACAGAGGTATTAATGATCTCGCTGGCTGGTCAGTTGTGCAGGTCAAGGAACACCTGACCAGGCTGGGTGACAAACTATCATCCATTTCATCTGGCATCTCCATCGCTGAGATCCTGCCAGTTTGGAAGAGGGGGGGCAGATGGACAGAAGGTCAGAGAAGGGGAGATAGGAGAGCTAAACATGTGGCTCAAGGGCTGGTGCCAGGAAAAAGGACACATATATGTAGGTAACTGGCAACAGTTTTGGGAGTGAAAGTTCTTTAAATTCAACTTAGAAAATGGGCTTTTTATTTGCTGGGTTGCGATTGGCTAGTACCCCTGTCAGGGTGGTACATTAACTTTCAATGGATGCCCAGCAAATAAAAAGTGCCACCCCAAACCTGCCTCATGGCCAGCCAAGTATCCTACTGCCCAGCCTGCTTCCTCATTGGCTGAAGCACTGGGTTCACAAGTTCAAAATGCTGCCATTTTCTTTAACCACTAAGCGACTACAATATGCCCCCCAACTACCACCACCACCACCACTGGAGCTGGCAGTTGCTTAATTGAAGTCAAGATGAAAAAAAAGTTCTTTCTAAAATAAAATCAGTTGTGGTTCTCAACTGCAGCACACACACTGATCACCAGCGCTGCTTTCGAAGCTGATCATTCAGCTCTCTCAGGCTTGTCTACTAGCCCTACTAGCCGAAACTTGATAACAGTAAATTGAGCATATTCTTAAAAATCAAAGAAAAAAAAAAACAGTCCAGTATTTCATCTGTGGTTGGTACAAAGAAAAATAAGCATTTTCCCAACTGCGCTTATTTTAAAATCCTCACCCTTGTCTTGCGCCCGTTCTCCAAATGTTGCTCCCCCCACCTTCCCCGCTCTGCTGCTTTGTGAGCAGCTCCCACCACTTGATGACACACTTCATTCTGTAATCAGATCCATGGCTTTTAGATAGCAGTCTGACTAATACATTAGAGAGAGAGAGAGAGAGAGAGAGACAGACAGAAAAAAATGGTACTTTTCCAGTACGTCTCTTACACAAAGCAGCTTCAAATAAAATACTGCTCTCACTAACCTTGGCCATAAGTCTAATTCCCGCTCGCAACTTTTAGTTGTTTTCTTTCCGTGTGTGTGTCTGGAGACCCGTGCAGTCACCATCTAGCCCTTAATCTTTATTTTTCTGACTCTGCCAGGATGTTGAATCCCCACGTTGAACTACACAGCTTGCCGCTCCATCGCTCACTCTCTCGCTCGCTCCTTCATTTGTCATCACTTCTTTCATTGTGCTGGTACATATAAAGGATAACAAAAGTAAAAGAACAGTTCTTTTCTGTGTGAAAGTGCTTCTACATGGCAGGGGTGAGTGTACACAAGTTTATATACTTGCTCACTTCCACGTTTTCCTTTTGCTCCTTTCTTACTAATGACTTAAAAAAACACTGAATCAGAAACTTAAATGCAGCATGGGGGAGGAGTTGTATGATGTAACTGCATACAGACAGCTTTTTTTAAGGCGGATGAACTATTTTATTTCAAAACTTAATTTAAACAAATTTTTTATACCCAATTTTTTTTAATCTTTTCCTTTTTTACAGTGCCCATTTTCTAAGCACAATAATACCCTCCAGGATGGGCAGTATTGGGCTATACCAGACCTTCCAGGGACTATAAGGTCCTCCGCCTGCAGCGTCGGGCCTCATTATGCCCCACGGTGGTCCGGTATAGCCCAATACTGCCCACCCTGTCAGATATTATTGCTTATCGGCTGCATCTGACTAAGGGGGGAGTCAGTGCTTTGGGGCAGAAGTTTAATGTGTTTGCAGAATATTTAAACTAGCAAATGGGGAGAGGGGTACAGCCCCGATACGTTGAATGGGAAGAACACCTCTTCCCCCTCAGCTAGTGGTCAAACAGGAGTTCAGTATGTGTGTAGTTCATTTGCATCACCAGGTAAGGAAAAAGGTCCAGCTCCCCATTCAACGTGCAGGGGAAACGCCAGACCTCGCCCAATAACTAACACACCAAAATCTGGTCAATGGAAAATTATTTACACAAATGCTCACAGTCTGGGAAACAAGATCCCAGTCCTGCAGGCAACAATGATAGAGGTTAAACTGGACATAGTAGCCATTAGCGAGTTATGGTTCAGCAGTAACCACACTTGACAGACTTCAGTACCTGGCTATGTACTGTTCAGAAGAGACCGAGGTACAAAAAGGGGGGGTTGAGTGGCCCTCTATGTCAATGAAAATATCAAAGCTACAGAAATTCAGAATACACATAAGGAGCCAGAAGAACTGTGGGTCACCCTGGAAACAGGAAATGGGACAGCCATAAGAATTGGAATCGTCTGTAGGCCTCCAGACTAGGGGGAGGACATAGGCACATTAATATTAGAAGATATACAAAACATGACAGCTAAAGGGGAGGTTCTGATAATTGGAGACTTCAACATGCCAGATACAGACTGGTCAATACCAGCAGGAACATCTGTCAGAACTAGACACATAGTGGTTACCTGCTGGGTGAGGGCCTCAAACAACTGGTACAACAACCCACAAGAGAAGGGACTATCCTAGATCTAGTACTGACTAACAGGGAAAGGATCACAGATCTCCAGGTAGAAGGTAACCTGAGGCCAGTGACCATCACATGGTATGGTTCAATTTGGCCACTAGAACTAAATCATCTGATTCAAATGCAGAAATATGGAACTTCAGAGGAGCTGACTTTGATAAGATGGCTAACAGAGTTAAGTTTGCCCTGGCAAAAAAGAAATACAGGTAAGGGGGTACAGGCAAAGTGGGCAAGCATTGAGGATGCAATACTTGAAGCAACATCCCATTGTGTTAGAGAGAAATGGAAGTGCAAAAGAAGAAGGAAACCACTTTGGTTCTCAAAAACAGTAGCAGAAAAGGTCAGAGCCAAAAGGCTGGCCTTCAGGAAATATAAGGGAACACAGCGGGATGAAGATAGGGAGGCATACCAAACTGCCCAAAGGGACACAGGGAAGGCAGTAAGGCAGGCAAAGGCCCAAACTGAGGAAACACCAGCATAAACAGTAAAAGAAGGTGACAGGACTATCTACAGATACATTAGTGAAACAAGAAAGTCCAGAGGGGGTATTGCTAAGGTCAAAGTGGATAAGGGGGGGCATGTGAGGAGGAGGACCATGTAAAAGCATCTATCCTAAATGGGTACTTCTGCTTAGTATTTACTGAAGAGAAGGTAAGGCAGGGCCCACAGCTCAGCACTATGGACACCGGGGGAAGGGAGGCATGCACTGGTCACTTCACAAAAGAAAGGGTCCTACAAGAGCTCGCTAAGCTCAGGGTGGACAAGGCAATGGGACCTGATGGCATACATCCCAGGTTACTATAGGAGCTAAGGGTGGAACTAGTAGAACCATTATCAAAACTGTTTAGTGAATCTCTGAGCACAGGAGAAGTCCCAGAAGACTGGAGAAGGACTCATGTGATCCCACTGCACAAGAGTAGTAGCAGGGAGGAGGCAGGGAACTACAGACCAGTCAGTCTTACCTCAGTAGTGGGCAAGATTATGGAGACACTCCTTAAGGAAAGGATAGTGCAACATCTGGAATCCATAGGAGCACAGGATACAATACAGCATGGGTTTACAACAGGAAGGTCCTGTCAAACTAATCTCATATATTTTTCTGACTGGGTAACCAGAGTGGTGGACCAAGGGGGAGCAGTTCACGTCACCTACCTTGACTTCAGCTAAGCTTTCGATACTGTTCCACATACAAGATTGATTAATAAACTGGGTAGGCTCAGGATGGGTCAGAAGTTGGTCAACTGGGTGGCAAACTGGTTGACGGGAAGAAAATATAGAGTGGTGGTAAACGGTATACAGTCAGAAGAGATGCAAGTCACAGGTGGGGTACCTCAGGGATCAGTCCTGGTGCCAGTCCTCTTCAATATCTTCATCATTGACATTGCAGATGGACTGGAGGGTAAGATTTGTCTGTTTGTAGATGATACCAAGATCTGCAACAGAGTAGATGATCTGGATGGAGTGGGCAGAATGAGAAGAGATCTGGATAAACTGGCAAAATGGTCAGAAGAGTGGCAACTTGGGTTTAACGCAATGACGTGCAAGATCATGCACAAAGGGAAGAAAAACCCTGAAGCCACCTATAGGTTGGGAAGGGAGTTACTGGCCGTCACAAGGGAAAAAAGAGACTTGGGCATCATCATCACAGATGACCTGAAATCATCCAAGCAGACCACTGAAGCAGTTGGTAAGGCTAAGGGGATGCTGGGGTGTAATAGTAGGGATATCACAAATCGTAAGAGGGACATAATAATCCCTCTTTACAAGACACTGGAGGCAACACCTTCACAAGGACATTAACCAAATTGAGGCAGTCTAGAGAAGGGCAACCAAAATGGTGCAGGGACTGCATCAGAAGACATATGAGGACAGGTTAACAGAGCTCAATATGTATACCCTACAGCAAAGGAGGGAGAGAGGTGACATGATCGACACATTCAAACACTTTAAGAGCATTAACAAGGTGAAAGAGTCTAACATGTTTCAATATAAGAAAAATAGCAGAACAAGAGGACACAGCATGACATTAGAGGGAGGCCAATTAAGGGGTAATGTGAGGAAGTTCTTTTTCACAGAAAGGGTGATGGATGCATGGAATGGCCTACCTCAGGAAGTGGTGGATATGAATACAGTGCAGGGCTTCAAACAGGCATGGGATAGGCATAAGGGAGCAATACGGATGAGTATGAATAGATACGCCATTGACAAATGAATGGCTGATGGCACATTCATAAGGTAGAAAAAGAAATGGGCAGACTAGATGGGCCTTGTGGTCCTTATCTACCATCAACTTCTATGTTTCTATGTTTGGTTGCCCCAAGAAGTATAAAGCAGGCCCCATTGATCCCTATGTCCATAATAGATATTCAATTTGAAAGAAATGGGGTTGATATGGTGGGACCCCTGGTATAAAGTTCAGCAGGCTAGCAGTATATTTTGGAAATAATGGATTATGCCACCCAAGACCCTGAGGCTATTTTTATGCACTCCACTACAGACTGGTCAGTAGAAAAAGAATTGCTAAAGGTATTTTCCCAAGTTGGGCTGCCAATGGAGATCATAAATGATCAGTTCATTAACTTTATGCCAATGCTTATGAGGGAAGTGTGTGCTTCACTGAAAGTTAAGTCCATCTGGACATCACCTGGACCTGCAGAATGATGGCTTAGTTGAAAGATTTAACAAATCCTTAAAGGGTATGCTGTCTAAATTTGTTTATTCTGAGGCAAAACAACTGGGATAAACTGTTACTCTATTTAATGCATGCAGTTCAGGAAAACTCCAGGAAATGGGCCAATCACCCAAGGCTACTGCCTGGTTCTTAGGCTACTTATCCAGTCAAACCCAAATAAGCACATGTGGTAACATGATCTCTGGCCTGCAACCTCTTTCCCCTGGTGTCCGACAGTGATATATTCTTAGACCCCTCCTTTTTGGCCTTTTTGTCAACTAGGCATCTGAAATTGGTGCCCTTTCCAAAGTACTACTGTATGTTGATGACACAGTCATCTTCACCTGACATTGTGATCTGAAGACCATGAACAGCAACCTACAACTGGACTTTAGCAGGGTCTGCTGCTAGTTCTCCATGAACAGGATGGTCATCAGTGGCAAGAAAACCAAATCCCTCCTTGTTTGGGAGCACACATGCCCTTAAGAGTTATCCCAAGATGCACATCACAACTCCTTCAGGGATCCCATTGAACAGGTTTAGGTCTTCAGATGTCTGGGCACACACCTTGGCAAGACCATGTCCTTTGCTTTTGAGGTATACTCTCTGGTAAAAGACATCCACCAACAACTGGGACCGCTGTATGGAAACATAACTGACCTCATCCCTGACGTGAAAAAAATCCTTGTCTCCAGCCTCATAATCATGATGATTCACTATGATGTGGTCACATACTCTGCAGCTAATATCACTGTCCTCAAAAGAAATTTGGTTGCTTTGAACTAGGCCTGCAGACTTGCACTCAACAAGAAACCAGACTCTCATCATTGCAACCTCTACATTGCCTCTAGCTGACATCTGTACTACCTCTGTGTCAGTGTCAATGAAGCCCTACTCTTCTGGAGAGTCCTCCATGGTCAACAAACTCCAGGTATTAGTAACCATTTCTCTGTGGTTAGAAACAACCATGGAACTTGATCAATGGTGAATCACAAATTGCTCCTGCCTTTCAGTATTCCATGGTTACAACACTGACAACAGCAATTCACAAAAAATCTTGCATATGGGTAAAATAATTGAAAAGACATTCATGGTTACAATGTGAATCCATGCTTGTGGGGTAAGGATAAAGAAATATAATTTTTAAAGTGACACTAATTGTGGTTTTTTTTTTACTTGTACCACGCTCATTGTGCAAAGCGGATACGGCATGGTGCATTGTGTAATACATTTTTTGTCTTCACTCATGGTCTTTGACCTCTTGAACCCTCACTTGTGGCTATGCCATTTGTGAGGGGTCAAGAGGTCACAGACCGCTCAAGAAGATAAAATACGTACTACATGATGCACCATAACATATCCCCAATATATCAAATTGACTTGTGAAAGTATAAGTACTAATACTATAAAGTTATTCTGTTTGGAAAGATTGTAATATAATTATGTATTTTTGACATATCCTTGCCCCCAAGGAAGCCCCATGTGGATGAAACATTGAGCATTTACAGGGGATCATTGAGTTAAGAAATACTACAATAGACAGATTTTTTATTACAATATTGTGTGTGGCTGGCATTCATGAATTTTCAGTAAAACTAGACCTGTTCAGTGCTTTTTTGTCACTAGAACAGTCAAAATCTGGAACTTCCTGCCCCCAGCTGTTACCAGTCTCCTCAACCTCTTACCTTTTAAGTCCCAAGTCTCTATCCAACTTTTACAGAAACTCCATTCCTTCTGCCTCTAGACCTTAAATAATCAGAGCATTAAAAGGTACAGCCATGGTAAAAATAGGAGACAAAACAACAGAACTTCCACAGAAATATGGTATAATTCATTACATGATATTAATATATTCACAATACATATGTCATTAATAATTTGCCAGTATGGAATTTGTGTATATATGTATATAAATTAGATGTAATAAATATAGCAATAACCATAACATTTGGGCTAGGCAATCCTGAAGATCACAATGATAGAGAAAGAAATGCAAAAATTCCTGTCACTCCGCCTTGCCTTGATCTTGACGTGTTTTACAAAACAGACAAAATTAATATCTCCCTAGTAAGAAGTCTTGAATCAATGCTCTGTTTATTTATGAGCAGATTTATTTAATTGTTTAATTGATTAGTCAACTACTGGTTTTGTGGTGGCATTTATATAAGGAGAACTTGTTTATGTACTAAGCCATGCCCCCAGAAGACCTAATGGTCGAGGCATTAGGGGCTTGTTTTGTTCTGTTTCTCCTTGCTATGGAAGAAACCTTCACTGAAAGTTTGTTGCATTGAATTCCAGGAGTCCTGGCTCTTTTGTTCATTATTGCTTTGGGTGTCTCCTCAATCTAGCACCCCCGTCCTTGGCTGAGCACAACAAAACATACTTTTCTTTGAATTCCCTTCTTATTGCTGCTGCCAGCTAACACAATTTAGCGTTTGGACAGGTATGGAACTCTGTTAAAACTACCTGACTTTAGGATATCTCATTTCTCTTGCAACTGTATTGCCTCATTTGATCTATTGACATATTCAACTGATATACCAGGAGGCTATAATTTAAATTATGAATCAGGATCAGGGCACATCTACCAATATGAGAGAACATCATTGTTTGGAGAATTTGGAATTAGTACATGCATGCAGCAAAAGGGCTAGACAAGCACTTTTTCCAAACGATATTGAAATGGAACCATTTACTGATGTGTAACAGGGTCCTGTTATGAAGTGAAATATCAAGAAATTACAAGATGCCCCCCTTTTCAATTTTCACTCTATCCTGTCTGCTTCTATATTCGTATCTATCCTAATTTTCTTGTCAGGGTGGCCAACCTGGCAATCTTTAAACCTTTCTTTACTGTCCCTGATTATCTTTAAAACAATCTGGCATCCAAATCTTGATAAGCTGAAAAGCAGTTGTTTAATTATGGAGTAGGACTTTAATAAAAGTATTTGCCTTAAGTATCTAACCCAGCAAAAGTATTGTTGAAAGTAAGGAAACAATATTGTTAGAAACTTCTCTGCTCTCTATTTAAAGGGCTGTTAATAGTTTTGTTTTTTGTGTACCCTCACAGGAATAAATGTACACAGGATATCCCATCTTAGTGCTGCATTAAAAGAAAAGAATGTAGAAACAGAACATAGTTCTCTGCTTGGAGATTTTGGCTAAAGCACTGTGTCCCAGATAACTGACAAAATGGAGCTATGGTCTCTTGAAATGAAGACCTCTTATAAGTGCAGGGCTGGGTGGTAAAATAAGCAGTCAGCTGAAATTCTAGCTGTGAGGAATTTTATAAAAAACAAGCATTATGCAGCACATATAAAGAAAATATGTTACAGGAGACTTCTGTGTAAAAATATTTACTAGAATTGTTGTCTAAAATAAATGCATGTTTACTTTCTGACAGTTACAATTAAAAGTAAATAGAATCTGAAACCTTGCAAGGTAGGCAGATAGGGAGCGCGCCCCTCATCTGTTTTTCCTTGCCAAGGCTGCAGATTTTATTTCAATCTTTAACAAGTGTTTCTTTTCATCTGTATTAAAAAAAATGCATGTGTACCTGAATGTCTTGCTTTTCCTGCTGAGGTCCTGCTATAGGGATGGCAGCATACAAAATGGCTGCCTTTATAGTATTCAGGTAATGTGATGTCACAATAGGGAAGGGGCTCAATTCAAGACACGCCTCTTCTGGAAAGTATATAAACCCTCCACTAGGAGACCTGTTTAGATAGAGAGAGAGGAGAGGAGAGTCAGTATTCGACTGACCACAGAGCAAGAAGGTTGTGTGTGTGCTTCCACACAAAGTGATGTTCAGACAAAAGGAAAGGAAAAGGCAATTCAGGAGTCTGTGGAAAGAAGTATTTCCTGTTGTTTTTGGGTGTAAATACTAATCGATTTTTTCCTTTCTGTGAACTTTAAGTTAAGAATATATATATATTTTTTGTTTGTTTTTGGAAATAAATTGACAAACGCATACCTTTGCATTTTTTATGCATCTTAAACCTTTGGTCTGGACATCTGTTATTTCCCACGCTTCTACACCGGTGTCAGAAGTGGGATATAACTGGCACATCGAGACTGCCTGGGAGGCGTTGCCAGGGGGTACTGAAGTTAAGTACCCTAACAGATGGAGGAAGAGGACCTGACAAAGAAAGGTGCATATCACATCACTAGATCAGTGGCTGAAAATACTGGTATTCAGTTATTGCCTGGCCTGGAACCTGTAGCAAGGATTAAAATGAGGAGAACAGAGGAGGAGAATGTGGATACGGAACCCCTAGAGCGGGATGCAGCCCAGGTGACCCCAGTACCAGATGACCCCGGAGAATTATTAAAGTGGCTGCGTAGTCACCAGATCGAAATGGATCATCAGAGGGAAGAGGATCGTCGCCAGAGAGAGATGAGGATCATCACCAGAGGGAAGAGGACAGGCGTATCCAGGCTGAGGAATGTCGGCGACAGGATGCAAAATGGACAGATACCTTGAAGGTTATTCAAGCACTTGCACAAGGTCAGTCCGATCGAACTATACCCAGAGACATTAAATTAACAAAGCTGTCAGAGAGAGATGATATAGAGGCATACCTCACCACTTTCGAGCGGATTGCCCAAACTTGCGCTTGGCCCCAGGATCACTGGGTCATAAGACTGGTTCCAGATTTAACTGGTAGAGCTCAAATGGTGTATAGCCAGTTAAGTGGGGTGGATTCAAATAATTATGATCGAGTAAAAGAAGAGATATTGCGACGCTATGATATTAGCGTGGAAACCTATAGACAATGGTTTCGTACCCAGAGGATGACTATTCATGATACCCCTAGAGAAATCTATGCAAAATTAAAGGACTATGGTGGGAAATGGCTACAACCTTTAGTAAAAACTAAAGAGCAGATGATGGATATGATTGTCATTGAACAGTTTATTCAGGTGTTACCTCATGACATCCAGCAATGGGTGACAGAACATCAGCCTGAATCTGCAGAGGATCCAGTGAAGCTGGCCGAGGATTATATAGCTGCTCGACCCACTAGACCCAGAGGGCAACAAAATACCCCACCTCAGACATCAGAAATGGTAAGGCCTTTTTATTCTAATGCACGTCAAAATAATTACAGCAGGTGAGACAGAGGGGGAAGAATACCATATTCCGAACTGATTTGCCATGGGTGTCTTGGCAAAGACCACATAATGAGAAACTGTCCAAATAAGAAAAGAAATGACATGACTCACCTAGCATTGGCTAATATTGGGCATGTTGCAAATGTGGGGATTGGAGACCAACAGACATTGGGTTTATTAGATACAGGGAATAAGCAGACCCTGCTGAGAGCAGATCTGGCCCCAGACAGTAAGGTTACCCCAAATGATACAACAGTAATGTACATACATGGGGATATTCATCAATATCATACTACAGTGGTTGAAATAACTGTCAATAATGAGCACCACTGTATGACTGTTGGCCTGGTACCTCGATTGCCAGTTCCAATGATTATAGGCCAAGACTTTCCCCACTTTAACTCACTGGTGCAAGCACAACAAGACTATGTAAAATCAGTAAATGTGGTAACCCGTGCCCAAGCAAAAAAACAACAGTCAGAGCCAGTGTTTTCTTTTGAAGAGGCTTTCTTTGAAGGAGCTGAAGGTTCGAGGAAACCCAGAAAGTCAAAAAATCAGAAGAAAAAAGAGCAGAGAAAGTGGGTGGCACAACAAAAGAATGGTATTTTTGGCATTTTGCCAGAATTATCCTTGTAAGACATTATTAAGGAACAACAAGCTTTTGTTTCCTTAAAACCTTTTTTTTTCACAAGTTCAACAAGTAAAGCACCATGGACAATTTCACTTTATTGTGAAAAATAATATCTTGTATACAGTCACTGTTGATACTACCATAAATGAACCTGTAGAACAGCTAATGGTGCCAAAAATGTATAGAGAAAAGGTCATGCAGTTAGCGCACAATATTCCAGTGGCAGGCCATGAGGGGAGGGATCGAACCTTGCAAAGGTTACTTGCACGGTTTAGCTGGTCAGGTATACATTAAGATGTGGCTGAATATTGTCGTGCCAGTAAAGAATGCTAGTTGGTTGCCCAAGGGGGAAAAAGAGATCAGGTGCCCCTTCAGCCAATACCTTATGTCACTACCCCATTCAAATGAATTGCAATGGATATTGTAGGCCCTCTTACCAAAAGTTCTAAGGGTAACCGGTTCATATTAGTGGCATGTGATTATGCCACATGGTACCCTGAAGCTGTTCCTATGTGAACGGTTACTGTACCTCGCATAGCTGAAGAGTTAGCCAAAATATTCAGCAGAATGGAAATACCCCAGGAGATTCTCACAGACAGAGGTAGTAATTTTACTTCTGTTATGTTGAGAGAGTTATATCACCTCCTAGGGGTATCTGCTATGCGTACTTCACCTTACCACCCCCAAACAGATGGTTTTGTGGAGAGATTTAACAAAATCTTAAAAAAAATACTACAGAAGTATGTTCAGGAAGAAGGTAGAGATTGGGACAAATATCTCCCTTACCTCCTGTTTGCCTACAGAGAGGTACCACTGGCTACAACTGGGTTTTCGCCTTTTTCCTTACTTTATGGTAGAAATCCCAGGGGACCCTTAGATGTGGTAAAGGAACACTGGGAGGATGGTAAAAATGTTGGCTATAGTAACTTCATAGACTACATGACTGCATTAAGAGAAAGATTGGTCAAATATGTAAACATGGCCCATTTAAATGTGACCCAGAAACAAATGGGACAAAAAGAAGCATATGACATAGGGTTAAAGTGTAAAAGTTTTATACCTGGAGAAAAAGAGCTGTTACTATTACCCTCAACAGAGAACAAACTTTTGATGTGCTGGCAGGGTCCCTTTGATGTAATCAGACAAACAGGAAGTGTCAACTTTGAAACTGAAATGCCTGGTCATCGACCAACTAAGAGGGTATACCATGCAAATCTTTTGAGTCTTTTGAGGAAATGGATAGAAAAACCCCAGGTCCAAGCACTCTACATTCACCCTGAGCCCCAGCAGACAGAACTGGAGATTGCTTATGAGAGGCTTGATTAGCCCATAAATGATAAAAGTATACAAATAAATCCTGATCTAAGCCCTGAACAAAAGGTGGAGATAGATCAGTTGTTCCACTATTTTCAGGACACTTTCACATCCACCCCAGGATAAGCTAAGGAAGTAGAACATGATATTAAGGTCAACCAGCAGAAGCCCATACACCAAAAAGCCTATAGATTACCAGAAAAGATTAGGCAGGAGGTAATTGATGAGATAAAAAAGATAGAACAGTTGGGGGTGATTGTCCCTTCCAGGAGTGCATGGTCTTCCCCAATGGTGGTAGTGAACAAAAAGGAAGGCGGAATAAGAGTATATTTAGACTTCCGAAAAATAAATTCTATTTCAGATTTTGATGGCTACCCCATGCCCAGAATAGATGATCTGTTAAACAGAATAGGAAATGCCCGCTACATCAGCACATTAGATTTAACCAAGGGGTATTGGCAAATTCCCTTGGCCCCCACTGCCCAAGCAATAACAGCTTTTCTACACCAATCGGATTGTACCAATTTACCACTATGCCATTTGGACTCCATGGGGCACCTGCCACATTCCAATGGTACATGGACCACGTCCTAAGAGCACATGCCCAGTACAGTTCAGTGTACTTGAATGATATAGTCATTTTCAGTCATGGCTGGCATTCACATTTGGTGCATTTAAGTGCAATTATTCAGACCATTAAGGATGCGGGATTAATAATAAACCCTGCTAAGTGTGCCATAGCAAGGACAGAGACCAGATATTTGGGTTTCATAATCGGGAAGGGATCCTTGAAACCAGAGATTGATAAAGTGGAGGCAGTAGCCAACAGCCCCATCCCCATTACAAAGAAACATGTTCGATCTTTTTTGGGTTTAGCAAATTATTACCATCGATTTATCCCAGATTTTGCTACTCTGGCAACTCCCTTAACAGAGCTGACCAAAAACAAATATCCTAATAAAGTTAAATGGATGCAAGAATGTGAGGAGGCCTTCAGGAACATAAAAGCAGTCCTTTGCTCAGCCCCTGTGCTAACTAGCCTAGATTTTACAAGACCTTTTGAAATTTAAACAGATGCCTCAGAGACAGGTTTGGGGGCTGTGTTAACCCAATATGATGAAAAAGGGGAACATCCAGTATTGTATATTAGCAGGAAACTTTATGAGCATGAAAGGAAGTACTCTACAATAGAGAAGGAATGTTTGGCACTGAAGTTGTCCATAGAGTCCCTTAAGTATTACTTGTGGGGAAATTATTTTGTAGTGATGACAGATCATTATCTGTTGGGTTGGATAAACCAGATGAAAGATAAAAACACACGGATTATGAGATGGTATTTGTCTCTACAACCATATAAGTTTACTGTAAAACACAGGTCAGGAACGAAGCATTTAAATGTTGATTTTCTATCTCGATATGGTGCTGCAAGAATACCAAAGTAAAATGAATATTAGTGCTAAGTAAGCACTAGACACCTCAGGGAATTGTTCTGTACAGTAGTTCTGATAAGATAGTAAATGTTGGTTATGTACAGAACTGGTTATAAGGGTCCCTGAGGTGGAACTTCTGAGAGTGGGTGGGCGGATATTCCAACCCTCCCAAGGGTGAAGGGTCTCAGCCAACAAATAAAAGCTTATTATGTTGCCTTCTTGTGGTGGGAGGTGTGTAACAGGGTCCTGTTATGAAGTGAAATATCAAGAAATTACAAGATGCCCCCCTCCTTTTCAATGTTCACTCTATCCTGTCTGCTTCTATATTTGTATCTATCCTAATTTTCTTGTCAGGGTGGCCAACCTGGCAATCTTTAAACCTTTCTTTACTGTCCCTGATTATCTTTAAAACAATCTGGCATCCAAATCTTGATATGCTGAAAAGCAGTTGTTTAATTATGGAGTAGGACTTTAATAAAGAGTATTTGCCTTAAGTATCTAACCCAGCAAAAGTATTGTTGAAAGTAAGGGAAGCAATATTGTTAAGAGCTTCCCTGCTCTCTATTTAAAGGGTTGTTTATAGTTTTGTTTTTTGTATACCCTCACAGGAATAAAAGTACACAGGATATCCCATCTTAGTGCTGCATTAAAAGAAAAGAATGTAGAAATAGAACATAGCTCTCTGCTTGGAGATTTTGGCTAAAGCCATGTGTCCTAGATAAATGACAAAACAGAGCTATGGTCTCTTGAAATGAAGATCTCTTATAAGTGGAAGGCTGGGTGGTAAAACAAGCAGTCAGCTGAAATTCTAGCTGTGAGGAATTTTATAAAAAACAAGCATTATGCAGCACATATAAAGAAAATATGTTACAGGAGACTACTGTGTAAAAATATTTACTAGAATTGTTGTCTAAAATAAATGCATGTTTACTTTCTGACAATTACATTTAAAAGTAAATAGAATCCTAAAACCTTGCAAGGAAGACAGATAGGGAGCGGGCCCCTCATCTGTTTTTCCTTGCCAAGGCTGCAGATTTTATTTCAATCTTTAACAAGTGTTTCTTTTCTTTCTGTATTAAAAAAAAGCATGTGTACCCAAATGTCTTGCTTTTCCTGCTGAGGTCCTGCTATAGGGATGGCAGCCTACAAAATGGCTGCCTTTATAGTATTCAGGTAATGTGATGTCACAATAGGGGAGGGGCTCAGTTCAAGACACGCCTCTTCTGGAAAGTATATAAACCCTCCACTAGGAGACCTGTTTAGATAGAGAGAGGAGAGTCAGTATTCGACTGACCACAGAGCAAGAAGGTTGTGTGTGTGCTTCCACACAAAGTGCTGCTCAGACAAAAGGAAAGGAAAGGAAAAGGCAATTAAGGAGTCTGTGGAAAGAAATATTTCCTGTTGTTTTTGGGTGTGAAGACTAACACCGATTTTTTCCTTTCTGTGAACTTTAAGTTAAGAATATATATATTTTTTTGTTTGTTTGTTTTTGGAAATAAATTGACAAAAGCATACCTTTCTGTTTTTTATGCATCTTAAACCTTTGGTCTGGACATCTGTTATTTCCCACACTTCTACATGAAGAACAAGATAACTTATTTAACAAGCTCATTAAACCTTAAATTGTGGCGTTAAACCACTTCTATAATGCAATAACACTTGAAAATTACCTAGAACAAGGAATCTCTCCCCATGGACTTTGAATTGACAATTTATGTTAGCAGCCTGTATACCATTATATCGCATGACAGTGGCTTACAGACAGTAGAACATTTTTTGAACAGGGATATAAATTCCTCCCAGACTCCAGCTCTATTTTCGAGAGCTTGGAGTTTTCCCTAACAAAAATGATTTCATTTTCAATAGGCAATTCTATCTCCAGAAAAAAAGGTACTGCAATGGGGGCATCATTTGCCCCATCATATGCTAATCTATATATAGGTTTCTGGGAGGATAGCTACATCTTTGGACAAAGTAACCCCTTTCACAGGAATGTGATACATTGGTGGCATTTTATTGATGACATTCTGTGGTATGTGGGATGGGTCAGAACCTGAAATTGAGAAATGTTTGGAATACATCAGCAGTAATAACTATAATTTAAGATTCACACACTGTATGGATGAGACAAGTATAAATGTTTTAGATGTCACCCTTTTGGGTTTTCCTAATAAAGGTGTGACTTCAAATTGCTCTCAAAAACCTAGTTCCACAAACACTATCTTACATTATAAGAATGCTCACCCCAAACATTTGATTAAATCAAATCCTTCTTTCCAATGTATCAGGATAAGACGTAAATGCTCTGATGATGATGTATTTGAAATTCAGGCTAAAGAATTAATTGAATGCCTGCTTGAAAGGGGTTATGATCTTAATGTGCTAACAGAAGCCCTAAACAATGCTAGATCATTAGATAGGGAAACACTGCTTGTACCTAAACTCAAAGCTACTAACACTGAGGGCCCTATGACCATGGTACTGGACTACAGTCCAATCTCTGGACAAGTGGGTAACCTTATTTATAAGTACTGGCCAATATTGGTGGCGGATCCTGTATTGAAAAGTTGTGTGGGTAACTCCCCAAGGGTCATCTTTCATAAAGGTAAATCATTTGGTGACCTTTTGACTTCCAGTCACTTTATGTCACAGACTGCGGGCAGCACTTGGATACCCAGCAAACCAAAGAGTTTTCACAGGTGTGGATTCTGCAATATTTGTAACTATGCATGGGAAGGTGATATTTATATTCACCCACTACAGCATGATTGCACTAGATGTATACATCAGTTTTTAAGTTGCAGAAGCACCTATGTGATATATGTGGTGTGGTGCTAGTGCTGCTTGCAGTATGTGGGGATGACTATTCGCTTTCTTAAAACAAGAATTTAGAAGCATGTTCGTGCCATCTATAACAGGAACTTTGAAAATGCAATAGGGGCTCACTTTGCTATTTCACATAATTCAAATCCAAGGGGACTAACATTTATGGCACTGGAATATGTTCAATCTAATCCAAGAGGGGGTGACAGGTTAACAGTTCTACAACATAAAGAAACCAGATGGATGTATAATTTAAAGGCATCCACTCCTTATGGTCTGAATGAGGATTTTGATCTAACACCATATTTGAAGAAATAGAGAAATACGACAAGGTGTATTAAATAATATACATTTTTGTATGAGTTTGAGAAACTGATAACTTGTGGTTTAGATACGGGTGTTCTTTAAATGTCTTTTTTTTCCAAAAAATGGATATAATTTAATGTAATATGCTTCATTATATATTTTTGTTTTTTCATTGCATCTGTTGTCATAATTTTAAGTTAATGCAGTAGTAAAGAGAGAATAACTTATTGACCAATGAATTCTACATCAAAAATGTGATTCATCTATTATAATTATTATTTTTTTTTTTATAGGTAACAAAAAGTCTTGGATCGACTTATCCATCTTATCTTGAATTTAAACAGGGTCCAATATATGCAACTTGCAAATTAATCGGGAACCTGGTTACATCAAAACAGCTATAGCTATTGAATTGTAATTTCTTTCTTTCTTTCTTTCTTTCTTTCTTTCTTTCTTTCTTTCTTTCTTTCTTTCTTTCTTTCTTCTCCCTCCATCTTTTCTTTATTCTACTTTAAACACAACTTTCTTATTCTACTTTATATCTTGTTAAAGAACTAAAAATATACATAAACTTTAGTTCGGTTTCAACAAGTTATAGATTTAAAGTGCTAGCTTAAACTTGCATCATTTATCCTGAAATCTCAATGCTGACCTTTTGCATCTTGGCATGATCTCCCATACAGAGCTTTTTTTTGGATCTCTCCTATCCAAATTAATTAATTTGGATATAGTGCATTGATTCAAGGTTTCTTACTAGAGAGATATTCATTTTGTCTGTTTTGTAAAACATGCCAAGATTAAGGCAAGGTGGAGCAACAGGATTTTTTGCATTTTTTTCTCTATTATTGTGATTTTCTTGATTGCTTAGCCCAAATTTTATGGTCATTGCTATATTTATTACATCTAAGTTATATACATATATACAAAAATTATATACTGGAAAATTATTAATGTCATATGTTTTGTGAATGTATTAATATCATGTAATAAGCAAATTATACCATATCTCTACAAAAGTTCTTCTTTTGTTTTGTCTTCTGTTTTTACCATGGCTGCATCTTTTAATGCTCTGTTTATTTATGAGCATATTAATTTAATTATTTAATTGATTAATCAAGTACTGATTTTGTGGTGACACTTATATAAGGAGAACTTGTTTATGTACTAAGCCATGACCCCTGGAAGACTGAATGGTTGCAGCACTAGGGGCTTGTTTTGTTCTGTTTCTCCTTACTATGGAATAGATCTTCACTGAAAGCATGTTGCATAGAATTCCAAGAGTGCTCGCTCTTTTGTTCATAAAGGACACAAACAGAAAGATCATTTAAACTGTGGTCCCTGGAGATAAAGTGGGATACAATGGGTTTAACAATGTCTCCATTCCTGACTGCCCTGTAATGTTCCCTGAAATGGTCAACGAGGTATCTACCAGTTTCTCTAATGTAAGTAGCTGCACTCTTCCTGCAAAGAATACAGTATACCACATTAATGGAGATGCATAACTCCTTGGTGATGTGAAAAACACCTGTGGGACCCCAAATTTCAGTCACACTAGAAATAAATTTGCAGGTGTAGCAGCGAGTTTTGTTGCAAGGTTTGGTACCTGGTAGGGAGTAACTGTTAGGAGCAGGTAGGCTGCTTCTTACTATGAGATTCCACAGGTTAGGTGGCTGACAGTAGGAGGCAATTGGTGGTTCTGTAAAGGAAACACCCATGTTGGGGCAGTTTGCAGAATAGGAAAGTTACTGGGGATGATTCTGTGAAGAGAAGGTGTACTCTGATGGAAGGGAAGCACTAGTGGAATTCGTTATCGTTCTTGTGTGACAGTATCCTTCCTATGGGGGTCAAGGTTATGGGGCATATTACTGACCTGGGAGAGTGCTTTCTCCACTGTACTTTTAGGGTATCCCGTTAATTGAAAAAACTATGCATTATTTAGGCCTGCTCAGCAAAATCATCTTCACTGCAAAACCTGCCAAGTCTAAGAAACTGTGAATATGGCAGGCCATTCTTTACATCTTTAGGATAGAAGAAGCTGTGGAGGAGGAAACTGTGTTAGTCAGTGGGTTTGTAATAAACTGATGTCTTCAGTCCAGTGTTCTGCACTGATAGTTTGATATCCAGGAATTTCAGTGTAGAAGAGGATACTTCAACAGTGTACTGAAGGAAATGATTGGCCATGGTAAACTTGTCCAGGAAGACTTGAAGGGTCTCACTGGAGCAGGAGGTAGCCCCCACACAGTTGTTTATGTAGCATTTGTAGAGTTCAGGCACAGTCCCTATGAATGAGAGAAAAAACTGTTCCTTCACCCAACAAACAGATTGGCAAAGCTGGGACCCATCTTGGTACCCATGGCAACTCCACTGACTTGTTGAAAAAACTGTTATCAAAAGAAAAATCATGGAGTTTAAGAACAAGTTCTGCCAGACAGGTTAGTGTGTGTGTCTGGGTGGCTGCTGGACTTCCCACTTATTCAGAAAATGCTGCAAAGCTGTCAGGCCATCATTGTGGGAGATCACTGTGCAAAGAGATTTTGATGTCCATGGTGAAAATGAGGTGATGGGAGCCACTGAATCTGAACCTGTCAAATAATTGGAGAGCATGGTTAGTGTCTTTAATGCAGGAGGGCAGGAATTCAGTGAGTGGTCTCCTGAGGCTGTCCAAAAATTGCAGAGATGTGGGATGTGGGGCAGGAGCAGGCAGGCACACTAGGGCATCCAGGGTTACCTGTTTTGTGGATTTGGGGAAGGGGATAAAACCTGAACATGGAATTTCCACACTTTTGTTGGTGTGGAAACAACCCTAACTGATGCTTTAATGAGGTTTTTGCAAGTGTAATGTAAATAGTAATAGAAATTGGCAGCCTGGTGGGAGCACGGGGCCAGAACCAAGTTGCCCATTTGTGCATAATGGTATGTGTGTGTGTGGAAGAATAGGCCCTCTGGGCCCCGTGCTCCCACTAACAGATAAGCATGGAGCCATACAGCAGCCCTACAAGGCAAGGGGGTCTTGTAACAGTAATTTGCCCATATGTCATAAACCATAGCAGGTAGAAAAAAAAATCAAGAGTGGTTGTAATCATGACAGTGACTAGTTCACGTGACAATCATCAACCAAACCCATATCTTGCATTGTTTCCCAGATAATAGGCACTGAAAAACACTGTGACTACTAACTCTGAAGGCATAATAGTGGCCCATGCACATGAAAATGACCAATTGGAACACTAATTTGCCAATATCTCAGGAACTGTACGTGCTAGGAAAAAATATTCAAATTTCAGGGGTTTCTTGGCTTTGTAACCTAGTTCTGTGCTCAGTCCCCCTTTAGGGGGGACTAAGAAATTTGGCGATGAAAAGTCTGTTTCTCGAACCATTTTTGAGACACAGGCCCCAAAAGACATCTCAGATGCTGCAATGTTATCCTAAGGGACTATTTCTGAACTTTGGAATGCCTTAACTATGGCTCTGTTGAATGTTTTCGTACCAAACCACAAAATGGCATACCTTTGAGACTAGGCCTTTCCACTCTGAAACGTTCAGGGCAATACCGCAGTCCATGTTGCCACAATGAAGGGACAAAGAAAAAACACTGCCACAATGTTATTCTATGGGGAAAATTCAGAACTTTGGAATGCTGTAACAATGTGCCTGTTGAACGTGTTCAGACCAAACCACTGAAAGGCACATCTGTGGAACCAGGGCTTGTCACCCTGAAAATGTCAGGCCACTATCACAATCCAACGTGCCACAATCAAGTGACAAAGAAAACAGCATTTAAAAAAATGTGGTTGTACAGTGACACTCCTAACTGTATTATGGGAATAAACTGCGAACAAAAAAAATATAGTCACGGTTACATTTTTTATGATCACGTATATTGCCGCGGTAATATATCATAGTACCATGATCAAAAAACAGCAAAATGGTGCACAAAATCTGAAAACCACATTTCCACACCAACTAGTGAAGATATAATGCCAGATTCCTGTTTCTTGGGCCCAGTTAGGTAAACCCAATGGTTACTGTGTCAAAAAGTGCGGTATTTTTGAGTTATATTGTTTTTTTCTCTCTCTAACTGAAAACAAGATGGCCATAGCACAACACTATTTTTGGCAAGTTCAACACTAAAAAATACGATTGAGACAATTTTTGAGCTGCACGTATAAATTTTCCCATAGGCTATAATGGAACACTTAAAATGCTATAACTTTTGAATGGAGCAAGACTTTTTCACAAAATCTTCAAAAGGCACCAGTGCTAGCCAGGTCCCAAGCAGGCAACCCAATTTGAACCCACTCAAATGCATTCTTCAGTGCATTATGGGTGGACAAAGAAAACATAACGTTGGGGAGTTTTCACTTTTTGAGCGTGCTACGATTCCGCAACTGTACATCCGATCGACATGAAAATTGCCAGATCCAGAGATCTATGATAAATCTTTCTACATTCCAAATCAGGCAAATTGGACAAATGGTTCAAAAATTATTAAAGTGCAAAATTTGAGGTTTAACATAGAAATGGCTTCACAACCCTAACTACAGTGGCACGGATATGTATGTATATGATACCGGAGAGATAGTGTGACATTCATGTCCCAAAATTGTTTTTCCTTGAATGTCGTAGCCATATCATTGTTACATTGGGTGCATATGGAGGCAATGTAATAAGAAATACAAAGATAGTTCATCATATGGAAGTTTAAGAAAATGGAGGCCCGATTCTAGAAGGATGGCGCAAGTCGCCGCCCGCAATTGCGACATTGACCCTGTGCCCTATTCTAGAAAGGGCAGGGTCACCGCAGCTAAGTCCTGTGATTTGCGACATGCAGCCAGGTATGCCGAACAGAGGGCGCACCTGGCGAGCATGCCGCATACTGCAATGCAGGTTGCAAGTGCCCTCCCATGCCCAGCATGTCACAGTAGGTGCCCTGCAGGACGCCCACACCTTCTGCCCCGAACCCATCAATAACTTTGTTTATTGTACACACACCAACTGACCCCTGAACCCATCAATCACTGCCCTGTAGGGCTGCCCACACCAACTGACCTCTGAACCCATCAATCACTGCCCCGCTGAGCTGCCCACACCAACTGACCCCCGAACCCATCAATCACTGCCTCACAGTGCTGCCCACACCAACTGACCCCTGAATCCATCAATCACTGCCCCACAGGGCTGCACACACCAACTGACCCCCCCAGAAGTGTCCAGTATGTGCCCTGCAGGGCTGGCCAGACATCATGTCCCCAGTACCCTCCAGTAAGTGCCCACAGGGCTTCCACACCCCAGCCCTAGATCTCCATTGAGATGTCTCACAGGGCGGCACTGTCATCCCCTTCCCATGCCCCTGACCCTGAGTCAGCTGCAAATGCAGAAAATACCCTGCCCTGGCAGCCTAGTGACCCCCACCCAGCCATGCGCCACCCAGCACCCCTCACCCATCTCCAGCTGTCAACTGGCACAGCACTCTCACCACCACAGACAGTCACCGACTCAGTTCAGTATGAGTGCGTGCTGAAAGGCGTGCTCAGAAATGAATTTCTGAGCACGTCTTTACAGCATGCACTCATACTGAACTCAGTCAGTGGCTGGCCATGGTGGTGAGAGGTAGGTCAGCCAGTCGCCAGCTGGGGATGGTGGGGGGTTCTGGGTGGGCTGGCACGCCGGGTGGGGCCACTAGGCTGCCAGGGCAATATTCTGCATTTGTGTCCAGCAACTGGGGGTTGGGGCACAGGTGGGGGGATGACAGTGCCACCCTGCGGGACAATGTACAACGGGGGTTTTGGGGGGCTGGGTGTGTGGGTAGCCCTGTGGGGCATTACATGTTCACCTCAGGGCAGTTGCAGTGGGTAGCCCTGTGGCACATTACATATACACTTGGGGAAGTTGCAGTGGGTAGCCCTGTGGGGCATTACATATACACTTCAGGGCAGTTGCTGTGAGTAGCTCTGCAAGGCATTACAGATACAATTAGGGGTAGTTGGTGTGGGTAGCCCTGTGGGGCACCCCTTGGGGTATGCTGGGCATGGAGGGAGGACAACTGTGGCATAACTGTAGGTAGGTCTACAGGACCCCGGGGGGGCATCCATAAGTTACACCCGCTTAAAACTGGTGTAACTTACGTTGCCGGTTCTCCTCTGGGGGTTCTTGTAGAATCCTGACATTGAGAACTTTGCTGCTGCCCTTCTGGAATGGGGCACAACTGCTGCCATAAACCCCCTAGCGCCATGTCGTAGGGGGTTTATGGCGCAACTGCCAGTGTAACAGCTTTTCAGTGCAAGTTGCCTGCGACATGTCGCAGGCCACTTTGTAAAATCGTGCATGTTGCAACTGCTGGTGTAAGTTGCTACATGCGCCATTCTACTTGGTGCAAGTGTTTTTACGCCAGGCATAACTTTTCTAGAATTGAGCCCTGAGTCTTTAAGTTAGCACATGGATCAGGTAATGTACGTAACATGGTGTCCCTTCTGTTGAATTTTAACTTAAAATGTTTTTTGTTTTTTCCAAATCAATATGGATATTGAAGCTATTTGGGTACCATACTATGCAACATTTCACTATTTTATTTAAAGCATTACCTGACAGTAATTACATCACACTTTCTCTTTGGGCACCACTGCTATGAAAACAGTACATGTCAACATTTAGCTGCTGATTGTATCAGTTTTTTTTTACAGGCCATTTTTTTGTATCTGCTATGTGAATGTTAGTGGATAAGTTAGACACCACAGAATTTCCTATTTATAAAGTGTACTTTATTTAAAAACTGTTTTCACATAAGAAGTCATGTACATAACAGAGACACCATAAGTCTTGTAACAGTGACACCACATCAAGTCTTGTATGTAACAGGGACACCATCAAATCATGTACGTATCAGTGACACCACATTGTCATTTACAAACAGTAACAGTGACACATCAAGTCATGTATGTAACAGTGACACCACATCAAGTCATGTGGTTAACAGGGACCCAGCAACCACCACAGTATAAGTGCATAACTATCTGACATAGTACATAATGCAACCATAGTTGTATTTAAACATTTACTTTTGAATGCATTTTCACCAGGCGTGTCAAAGTTTACCTGCTTGACTATATCAGTTTGTTTTAACAGCCCTTTTTACAGCTTGGGTGGAGCCTACAGCCATTTTGAGATCAATTGTATCTTACAAAACTGGCTGATCATGGAACCTTCCATTGGACTTTTGGAAGTATCCTTCTGAAAGTCCAATGGAGCTTGAAACACTCTGCCACTATCAGTAGCTACAGAACAACAGCTGTACTATTTCGGCTGTTACTTCAGCATTCCAGGGCAAGAACTGCACAATGCATGACATGTGGATGCACAGTTCCATTGTGCCACCATGTTGGGAATGGCAACATTCCATTCACCGCAACTGCACATGCGCGAGTGCCGCACATGCACAGTTATGTTGTAGCCACCATTTTTGGATGGCACTCCTCCTGCTGCTCCTGTCCTCCTCCCTCCCTCCCAGCACCTGAAGCAAAGAACACCCTTCCACACCCTGCCACTGCTGCTGTCCTCCCCACTCTCTTTGGTCCCTGTCCCCATGCTAACATCAGGGTGCCTAATCCCCGTGTCAGCATTATGTGCCCCCCCAACTCATGTGGCACACAGGGAGCCAACCCCAGTGTGCCAAGTGTGAGTTTTTTTTTCCCTGTGCCAACATTAGGGTGCCCAATCCCCATGTCGGCATCATGTAACCCCTCCAACTCATGTGGCACACTGGGAGCCCACCCCAGTGTGCCCAAATGGATGCTTTTTTTCCCCTGTAAATAAAGAAAATCATCCCCTGATGTGTTTTTTTCCCTGCAAAAAGGAAAACCATCCCTCATCATCACCCCAGACCCCTCTCTCCCTTCCTCACCATCCCACTAAGCACCCACCTCCCCACACCCCTCCTACTTACCTCTGAAGGTGGGTGCTGTCATCTTCTCTGGACCAGGACATGTCTTCACTCTCCAAAGCCGAACTACAAACCAAAAAACCAAAGGTTAGGGTGCTATTCTGGCAGTCAATGGGGTTTTTAACTTATGCTGATAAATCAGCCATTTTTTTTTAATTTTGACCCCAAATTTTCAACATGGGGTTCTTGGGACTCCACCTTTTGAACACTGACACTGGACTTTCATTACTAGGTCCTGAAAGGTGATTTCTTGGTTGCTGCACAGAATCACCTTTCAGGACTGATTAACAGTGCTATTGCTCATGAGGTGGGGTCCCAAAAAGTCCACGGTACAAATCTGGTGAAAGAATTTCAAACAATGACTGCTTTATGAGCGTGCATTGCACAGTTTCTATGCACGTGCCCAACTTCACCAATTGTTAATATTTTCACTCCTGATTTTCAACATTGATAGTTTTGCACACCTCTTTATTAACAATACAGGTGTCATTTTTCACATCATGCCCAAAATGTGTTTTCACACCTGTGGCTCAGAATAGCATGGTTGCTCTGCAAAATCACCTTTCGGGACAAGTGAACAAAATGACCCTGGCACTCTTCATGAGGTGGGGTCCTATAAAGGCCATGTTGAAAATTTGGTGCAACACCTCCAAAACATGGCCAAGTTATACCCGGGCATTCAATATCTTCTACCACACATGTACCTTTGGTCATTTGGTAGCTCATCACAGCCATATCATTCTGGTTACAGCTTGTTTTAGTCTACTATGTGAACTTTGGCGAATAAGTTAGACACCATTGAATTTCCTAATTATTAAGTGTACTTCTTTTAAAAATTGCCTTTTTCACACGATGTCATGTATGTATCAGTGACACCACAAGTCATGTGCACAACAGTGACACTGCATCAAGTCATGTACGTAACAGTGACACCACATCAAGTCATGTACATAACTGTGACACCACATCAAGTCATATGGTTAACTTGGACCTAACAACCACCACAATATAAGTGTATAACTATCCAATATATTATGTAATGCAACCATAGTTGTGTTTAAACATTTACTTTTGAATGCATTTTCACCAGGTGTGTCAAAGTTTACCTGCTTGACTGTATCAGTTTATTTTAACAGCCCTTTTTTATGGCTGTGTGGGTGGCGCTCCACAGATGTTATGCTGTCACTGTAGGAGAACAAAGGATTGGCTCTGGGACGTGACCCTGTGTTCTCCTACAGTGCTGCAGCACCGTCATGACAGCGCTTAGTGTATGGCATCCATCCTATGCAACAGAGCTCCCCTCCACAGCATGATCACCCCTTCCCCATGGCGCACTACTTCATGCACGTACTTCCACGTTCACTATGCATGCATGAGTATCGCACACTCACAGTGTAACTGCTGCTGCCATCTTTCAGTTGGCAAGTGCTTCCATACACCGCTGCTCCGTGACCATCTCTGATGCTGCCACTGCTGTCACCATACATCACCACTCTATGAGTGGCTCTGATGTCGCCGCTGATGCCGACGATGACTAGGTGCTGCTGCCACTGATGACCTCAGCTGGGCAGGTAAGTGCTCAGTGCAGCCATATCGGCTCTGACTAGAGTTTGTTTAGTCTGCTATGTGAACCTTGATATATAAGTTAGACACCATTGAATTTCCTAATTAAGTGTACTTAAAAACTGTTTTTTCATACGATGCCATATATGTAACAGTGACACCACAACAAGTCATGTGCACAACAGTGACACCACATCAAGTCATGTGTGCAACAGTGACACCACATCAAGTCATGCGGTTAAGAGGGACAGCAGAACACAGTATAGAAGCACCCACCAGAAAGTAAAACTACAAAAAAAAGTTCAGTTCTTACTATTTATTATTATATATAAAGTGCATATAGACACCATAACCATGCCATTTTATAAAAAGCCTCACTGGCTAGCCGACTGGCTAGCTGACTCTACTCGCTCATTCATTAATGATCTTCATCAGATAGCTAGCCCAGTGAACACATCTAGTTTAAATATGTGCTCTAATTAGAAAAATCAAGAATGAATCACTTATCAATTAAACAAAAATTCAAAATCTTGGGTTACAATCAGCAGTGCACACTGCATATATATGACATTATTTCATCCATGAACAAGCTAGTAAATTCACTGTTACTTATTGAAGGCAATTCACTTACAACATTTAGTGTTTCTTACCCACTTTATTGCATCCATGCACCTACTGTTCAATCCCAGGTAGAAGCTTGTAAATTCATTGTTACTTAGAGAAGGCAATTTACATGCATTATTTAGTATTTCATACCCACTTTAAACTAAATTTCTGACCTAGCTGGGAGCAGCTACCACTCTCATATAGTGGTAGCAGCCCTCAGCTACAGTTATGCTAGGCAGAATTTAATTAATAATAGCAGCCAGTACTTTTATAATATCCCTCACAACATTAGTTTCAGATATGCAGCCAGAATGAATCCTAGTGCCCCGGTCTTGTTGACACACCCCTGCGCTCAAGTACGTAATGACGTGTGGCCATGGAGAGCACGGGGTTTGCCCCATTGAAATGAATGGTGCATGATTTCTCTTTCAATTATAAACTGAAGAATGGCCACTTAGAGATTAATGAAGGTCATTGCTTGACAAACGAGGGCTTGCAAGTCAAGCAATGACCTTCATTAATCTCTAAGTAGTTATTCTTCAGTTTTAAAATGAAAGAGAGTTCATGCACCGTTCACTTCAATGTGGAGTGCCCCCACACTCTCCCTGGCCATGCATCATTATGTGCTTGAGTGAGGGAGGGGGGGTGTCAACAGGACTGGGGCACTAGGATTCAGTTGGGCTGCATATCTGAAGCTAATGTTATGAGGGATATTATAAAAGTACTGGCTCTAATAACTACAAAAACATTAGACAAGATAGATATAAATTGCAGCAATTCAATATCATGCATAATATGTACTACACTCCTGCTAAACTTTATAGAATGGGTAAACTGTTTTCACCCTCATGCATTAGATGTGGAACCAGAGAAGGAGATCTATACCATGTATTATGGGAGTGTGCTCAGATTCAATCTTTCTGGGAAACAATTAGTGCCTCATTATCACAAATTAAAGGTATAGCGGACCTTTTTACGTCAGAAATTTGTTTGCTGAATAGTTTTCGTAATGGCACGACTAAGCGAGATAAATTAAACATTGGCATTATATCAGCCACAGCAAAAGCTGTCCTTCTGAGGCACTGGAAAGACCTGACTCCCCCATCAATTATAGAATGGTACAGAGAGGTGATGCTTGCCTTGCAATTGGAGTTACATATTGCCAGGATGAGTAACAGAGCTCAACTATATGACTCCATATGGGGACCATTGGGAACCGTCTTGTCAACTTGGAAAGATAAGATTACCTAATCGCAGACACTGACCCCTCACTAGATGTACGGTTGTCCTGTGACTCCCCTATTATAGAGAATCTTAGGGTTACCTCAATTAGTGAGTGGATGCCATGGAAGGTATGGGTGGTGGTTGGGCCAGGGGAAAATATTAGGCTGGCTAACTTGTTATACTTTTAGTTAGTTTTGTAGACATTTTTATCACGTGGTTAGCAAGTAATCTGACATGTTAGTGGCACATCTAACTTGTAAATGTATATCTGTGTAACACTGTGCAATATGTGCCCTGTCAAGAGTGTCAATAAAATTAATTGAATTAAAAAAAATAAATAAATAAAAGTACTGGCTACTATTATTAATTAAATCCTGACTAGAATAACTGTCGCTGAGGACAGCTACCACTATATGCGAGTAGCTGACTTTCATCGGAAATTTCCTTTTAAGAAAGGTGCCAGCGTATAAAGAACAGAATAAATAAAGAACAGCACTAGTAGTCATTTTTTTTCTTTTGTGTTCATGTTTAAAATTTTTTCAGAAATGCTACTAAATCAATGGTGTCATTAAGCCCTTGATCACTTCTGGCATTCATTTGTCAGTTAATAGTTTTTATTAGTTTTCAGCATACCAAGAACATACAGAAGCATGTCACATGATAAGTACATAAGAAACATACTGTAACAGCAGAGAAGGAATTAAAACATTATACCACAGTCGTATATAATACGTCATATCGTGGAAGTTATGACCTTAACTGGGTTTCAGAAGGGGTATGAGGGAGACCCTCAATCTCTGCTCTGTTCAGTGCATAAGGAGAAACAAACAAAACAAATAAGGATGGCCTGGACGGAACTCTTCAGAACCTTTTAGTATTTGGTCAAAAAAGGGATAATGACAAACAAGGGCACTATACTTCTGGCATTCATAATATAAATCCAATAACTTTCCTTTTGCCCCACAAGTTTTTCCAAGGTCCCCACCCCCTCTCCCCACAGTCAACATGTTCAATGCCTTAAAATTAATATCATGTGTCACACAGGGGTTCCCACAAATGTGCTTTACAACAGCATATGTTTCATCTGGAATTATACATTTATAAAAACTACAAGGGTGATGTGTGTACCAAACCATTTCTGAAAATTATAGATCACAACAGCCTTTTATAGGCTAATAATTTCCATCTTACACATACTGTAAGTATTGTTCCAAAGGGCCAGTTAATTAGGACCCTGCGTAACTGTACAGAAAGAATCTGATAAGAAAAAACAAGAACAGTTCCATAGGTTTAAACAAGGGGGCAATGGCAATCACAGCATAGCAAAAGCCTTCACACCAGTTGATTATATAGTGGATATATGCACATTTTTAAATAGTGGATTATAGATAGTGATACTACTCTTATGCTGAAAGAATGTACTTCTGTGTCTCCCATGTGTTGCCCTTTTGTCACTACATACTCTGCTAAAGCCACATTAGTCAAAGAGATCATAAAGAAGAATTGGGGCATTTTGGGTACAGAACCTAAAGTAAAAGTTATAGTTTATCAGGGACCCATTGTTGTGTACTGGCAGCCCAATACAATTAAATAAATAGTAACCCCAAGTCAGATTTCAAAGAAAAATAGTGAGAGAGACACACGATTGCACCCCCACTCACCCAGAGAACACATCATTGTGCGGTTGTATTTACTGCCCATGTATAGGTAGCTGCATGCCACATGGTGAGTCACAAAATGGCCACCACTCCACAGACAACACTGTATTGTCTGGGCTCCTGATCTGACAGAGTTCGTTGCAGCAGCCTGATCCATGACCCAAACTGTGTGTGCTCAGCATTAGAAAATGTTAGCCTATGCAGCCTGCCTTTGAATTTGTTTAGGGCTTTTGTACATTGTGTTACTGTTTACCATCTTAGGTTAGAAAGTCCAATTGTATTGCAATGTGAGGAATTTGAATATCAGACTGTTTTGTATGGATTTAATGCTTAACTTGGTGAGAATTTCAGGCAGTTATGTACTATTTGTTAAAGCAAATGTTGTTACCCTAGGTAAGCTGACCTGTAATACGCCTGTTTTGACATATTGCATTTGTAGCATTTACATTTGGACTGCACTGTGTAGCTGAAGTAGACAGAGTGCTACTTAGAGACCCCTCTAATCTTCCTGGCACAAAGGAAAAACTTATGGCTTGCCTGCTGCAGTGGTCCTAAATCCTAAACCTGCAGTTTACACTGAGTAACCTCAAGTCCCCTATGAGAATAATCTATACTGTGTGCTGATTTGGAGTTCTGTGCCCTGAAGAGAATATGTTTGAGGGTCCACTGACCCCATAGACATAACAGTCTAGCACCTCTGTGCTACACAGCTCATATTACAGCCTGCTGCAGTTACCAGGCCTAACCACCACTCACCCTGCAGCTTCTCTTATTTCATTCCTGCTAGCAAAGGATAGGCTCCTGAGGTTAAAATAACAGTGGGGTTGTCAAATAGTCTTGTTGTCTCGCCATATTTTCCAGAGCCTTGTGTCCCCAGCTTGACTTCACACCCCTCCTCAGCTCATACCACACAACTGCTCAGCTCCGCTGCTTTCACCCCATCATTCATCCAGCACTAATCCCCCCTTGTTTAGTATAGACAGCCCTTCTCCATTGCTCCAATTTCACTACCCCTCCCTCCCACATAGCCCCAGGAGGCTAAAGTATCTTTCTCACCTTCCACTATTTATACTACTCCTGCTTCTCTCCAGAGATGTTTAACCCAATCTAGCCCCCCAGCTCCTCTCTATCAGAAGTGCCTATGGTGCTTTCCCCAGAGTCCTCACTCACCATCCGTGATTTCAACCTCTTCCATCAACACCAAGTATAATGAGGTGATGGTGTTGCCTTGTATGTCAGGCAGTCACAAAACGGGATGTAAGAAACTATCTAATGAGAGATAGTTCTCTTAGTGACTAGTTTTCCTCTTCCCACTTCACCATAGGTGATCCTTGTGCTGGATAATATAATTAGGCTCAGTACGGAGAGCTTGATGTTCTGAAATCCTTCTTGCAGAAGTGATTGCCACCAGAAATACTGTTTTCCAAGTGACATATTTTAGGTGGGCCATAGCCATGGGCTCAAAGGGAGGCTCCATGAGCTTTGCAATACAGAGATGAATGTCCCATGGGGGAACAGGCTCCCAGACTGGGGGACTGTAGGTGAAGGAGGCCCTTGGAAAACTTTTTGAAAATGGTCATGGAAATGATAGACTTGTCTTTTCCAAATGAAAGGTAAGCAGACTTTTCAGCTAAGTGAAGCTTCAGGGATGAGGCTTTATGGCCTGATGACTGTAAGTGAACTACGTAGTCCAAACAGGATGGGATAGAGGACTTCAAATAATCTATTCTTTTCACTTTTCACCAAATTGAAAATCTTTTCCACTTGGCTGCATAGGTTTTCTTGGTGCTTGGTGTTTTAGCCATTCAAAGTCTTTTCAGAACTTGTTCTGAGTATTGGAAATCTAGGAATTGCTCCTCAAGAACCAGGCTTTGAGGTGAAGAGATTCCTGGTCTGGATAGAAAATTCCTACAGTACTTGAAGTAGGGCAAGGAGATAGTGAGTCAGAAGAAATCAAATCGTTATTTTTGTGAGGCATGGCCAGCAGGAGAGGATACCAGGACTGCCTTTGCCAGTCCAGAGCTATGAGGATCATAGTTTCTAAATGGCCCCTGAGCTTCTATAGCACCCTGTGTATCAAAGAAAATGGAGGGAAGACATAAAGAAACTTCCATGTCCATTTCAGAGTTAAGGCATCTGCTGGGAGAGTGCCCACTGCTGGGGGCCTTCAGCAGTACAGAGGAAGATGATAACTGAGGTGGTATGCAAACATATCTACTTCTGATGTTCCCCACCTCTTGAACTCTGTTGCAAGGACTTGTTTGTTCAGAGTCCATTCATTGTGGCCTTGGCTGATGTAACTCAAGGTATCTTCCCAGGTGTTGTCCTTGCCAGGAAGATGTATGACAGAGAGACTCACATCCAGGAAATAGGCCAGGGACCAGATTATCATGGCTTCTGAGCACAGCACAGCACAGTCTACCCTGTACCACCCTGCTTGTTTATGTAAAACATGGCAGTGGTGTTGTCTGTTCTGAACAGTGTGTCTCTTGACCTGATGGGCAAAAACTTCCAGTGTCAGGTACACAGCCTTGAGTTCCAAGAGGTTTATGTGGCTTGCAGGTTCCTTTGGAGTCCAAGTGCTATTTATGGACAAGTTGTCCAGATGAGCTCCCCACCCTAGAAGGGATGCATCTGTAGTAATAATTGTTGAAGGACAAGATTACTGGAAGAGAACAGAGAGTTTTTCTTTTGTGACTAATGTGCCCGCAGGTGGCACTGTATGTCCCTCATCTTAAATATTACTTCTGGAACTACAGCAGTCATTGAGGCCATGTGGCCCAGGAGCTTTAGGAAGTGTCTCGTAGACTGTGCTAGTGTATTAGGAAGGAATTTGCTAGTGTCAGAAAATTCTGAATTCTGTCCTGAGGAAGAAAGGCTTTTCTCTGCTGGGTATCTATGTCTGTTGCTATAAAGCTGAAGAGCTGAGAGAGTTCTAGGTGGGATTTCCTTTCATTGATTAGTAACCCCAGGGAGTGAAGGGTCTGTTTTGTGCAGCTTAGAGCCTTCCTGACCTACTGAGGGGTCTTGCCAACTATAAGCAATTCATCCTAGTATTTATAGACTGAGATGCCTTGTTTTCTTAAGTGGGCTGCCACAATGGCCAGGCACTTTGTTAACACTCTTGGAGCTGATGTTAGGCCAAAAGGCAGGGCTGCAAACTAGTAATGACCTGAATGCAGACTGAATCTGAGAAACTTTCTGTGGGACTGCCTTATTAGGATGTGAAAATAGGCATTCTTGAGGTCTAGGGAGACTAGCCAGTCTCCCTGTTGAGGGAGACTAGCAAGTCTCCCTGTTGTAAAGAATGTATCACTATTTGATGGGTAACAATCTTGAATTTTGGTTTCAGTAAGTGCCTGTTTAAGTACCTGAGGTCTAAAATAGGTCACCACTACCAGTTTTTCTTTAATGTCAGGAAGTACTGTATCTGGAGTAGAGATATTTTCCACGGTGGGGAAGGGGAACTCTCTCCACCACTTTTTCTGACAGTACCCTCCTGCTTCAACAGATATCTTTATGCTAGGGTTAGGGGGTTTGACACTCATGGACCCTGGAGAGGGGGAAAATATTTGAACTGAGAGGGCAAACTTTTCCCCACTATCTCCAAGATCCCACTTGTCTGTGGTGATATGCGTCCAAGCTTAAAGGTAATGGTAAAGGTAATGGGAGAACCTGCCCCCTACTGGGAGAGGGGCAGCAACCTGATTGTTGTAGTCAGGTCTTAAACTGTGTGACAGGAGCAGGAGTGGCAGCAGACCTCCTTTGTCCTCTCCTGTCTCTTCCTCTGAAGAAGCTTCTCATCTGAGAGAAAGCTATAGGCATGGGCATGGGGAAGTATGCCCTTGGAAAGTAGCCCCTGCCTCTATTTCACTTTGGCTGTGACTTCTGGGAGGTAGAGGCATTCTGCTTTGCTGCATTGCTTTCATAGGTGGACTTGTAGTCCTCCACCTTTTTTATATATGCCTCAGTTTTGTCCCCAAAGAGGGAATTATTTCACAGGGGAAGTCTATAGCTTTGGGCTGAGTATCCTGTGATAAATTTGTAGTCCTTAGCCACTCAATGCATCTGAGAGAGATGGCTCAATCCATGGCCCTGGTGGCTGCATCATTATTGTTTGCAGTCATGTGAAACTGGTATTTGGTGGCTTTCAATCCCGTCTTCATGATCTCAGCTATTTCCTGGACCATTTTATACGATCTCTGGTTAAGGATGGCCTGGACAGAACTCTTCAGGACCTTTTAGTATTTGGTCAAGTATGCCAAATATGAAAAAAGGCACAACAAAAGAGAGGCTGTGGTATAGGATTTCTTAACCAGTTTTCTGGACTCCTTCTCTGGTGGCTGGGAGGTAAGAGGGACCTTAGCCTTATCACAGGCAGTGGCCTGAACTATCACTTCATGGCTAGGATGTATGTAAAGAAAATCAGCATTGTTTTTAGGGTAGCCCATGACATGGGCGACCGTGATTGATCGCATACAAAAACAGTGACTCAATCACAGCACATGTCATTGGGACTACTTACAAGGGAGGATGACTGGATGGTGGGGTTTGCGCATGTAGCAACAGGATGTTGCTACATGTACATTAGCATGGGGGGGGAGTGATTACATTCAGCAAGTGGCAGAAGGGAGGGAGGGAGGGTTTTTGAGGGTGCTGCCATGGTGAGCTGCCGAGCTGTCCCCATGGTGTGGTGGGTAGGTTCAGGGCAGGGGTTCACAGGGTGCTGGGTTCGGATCCGAGCACATGTACATTTTGCTGTGCCTGGCCTGAATTAATTTTTTTTGCATTGATTTGTACCCCCCTGGGGTTGAGAACCCTATAGTAGGGGGTTGCGGGGGCACTGCCCCCCCATAACATTTAAAATTGTAAGTCCCCAGCACCTTTTTTCTGTGTGCCATGGGTCACATAGTCAAAATTGATTTTCAGCAATGTGATATCACCTTTTAGTGGTCACCATTTTGACATAGAACTGTTTTTAACAAGCTGATACATTCTAGCCACTTTTTTGTCCACCCCTGGCAAAGATGTAGGGGCCTGTAGCCATTTCGTAGTGCATTTTTTGGATTATTTATAAGTAAGTAGCACAATATTTTTGAGAGGAGGATGTCTGATCATATTTCTATTGTCCTCATCCTCTTCCTCTGCGGACTCCTGGGTAGGCAGGTCCAGGGTGTCCACCTCATGTTGCAAGAAGGCAAGGAGGGAAGAAAGGTCCTCCTGGTTGTCTGGATTGGTGCCAAAGCCTGAGTAAGGAGAAAGATCTGACTCCAAGGACTGGTCCACTGATGCATCATTATCTTCATCACCACCCTTATGAGTATAAAAGCAGGTTTTACCAAAGTTTGGGACAGAACTGCCTTGGTTAACAGGGGCAGAGAGAGCCGAGAAAAAGCCACCCATACTCTGTATGGTTCGATAAAGGTGCTGTGCCTTAGCCATCTCTTCAACATGGGGTAAATCTTTATCTGAGACAGAGACTTTATCTTTCAGTGACTGACTCTCTTTATTCTTTTCTATGTCTTTATGCTGGTGTCTCCTCTTGCTTTGATGCAGGAGCGGCAGTGGTATCTTTTCCTTTACATGTTTTTTTTTGCAGGCACAGAATCTGTTACCTGCACTCCATGTCTGTTTTTAGGCAGATCACCATGAGAACTATTGTTCTTTGGTTTATCTGACTTGTTCTCTGAGGGGTCCTTGTATTTAGGCTTAGCTGGGGCAGGGGCACCCTCTTTAGTAGGAGAAGCAGACTAAGAGGCCATCTCTTCCAAATCTTTTGGCCCTCTTTCTTATTTTTTTTAACAGAATTTAGAGCAAACTGAGCAATGATATACCAAGCACTGTAAACACAAGTTGTGGCTGTCTGCTTTGGCTAAGATTTTATCACAACTGATACAGTTTTTAAAACCTGTTGGTCCAATCCTTTTCTTTAGGTTCAAGGACATACCAATTTGTCAGAAAAAGCCTTTAAATTATGGTTCCCAATAATGAAAAAGAGAAAATGTGGTTTGTTCCCTTGTGGTAAACAACTGTGTTTAAATTAAATAAAAATTAGTTCAAAAGTGAAGAAAATAGCGGTTTCCACTAAAGTAAGGGAACTGCTATTAAAATATCAGTAAAAACTGTTGAAAACACCACACACAATAATGTTTTACCTCAGAAATAGTGAAAAAGGAACCACAGAAAATAGAGGAAACGTGACTCCCTGGAACCGGTAGGGAACCTTTAAAACCCCCTAAAAGAAGTAAAAATAAGTAAAATACTCACAAACTCAGCACAAAAGTCAAGAATAAAATGAAAAAAGTTGTTTCTCAACCAGAGAGAGAGCACCTCAGAGGCTATGTTTCTCAGTTGGAGAAAGAATTCTGGTGCTCTCTGGGCAAGTTCCACTCAGCACACCTTCCTACTCTTTTCTGATTGGCCAATTCATTATTCATGGGCTCCACCTCTGAAGCAGCTGAACCTGGTCAGCTTACTGCTATTGTCACTGATGCTAAAGGACTCCTCGGGTGAGTATTGTATTTTTTTCTCTGTATTATTTTACTTGTTTGATTTAATGTTTCTCTGTTTATTTCTGTACCCCTTTCCCCTGAGTCACACCTGGAAATGTGTCTTGGCTCTGTGTGCCTTTCCTGGTTACCAAATTTTTAACAAATAAATAGTGACACCACAGCAACTCATGTGGTTAACAGGGACCCAACAAACACAATATATAGTAAATGTCTAATTATCTGACGTAGTCCAACTGCAAGAAATACTTGCATTAATGTAACCACAGATCTGTTTAAACATTTTCTTTTGAATGCAGTGTCACCGGGCATGTCAAACGTTACTTGCTGGCTGTATCCATTTGTTGCATTTACCCAAGTATTTCTTGTAGTAGGACTATGTAGCATAGTTCGACACTTGTATTGTTGTTGTTGGTGGGTCCCTGTTAACCACGTGATTGGATGTCATTCACATGACTTGTTGTGGTGTCATGGTTACGCACCTAACTTTTTATGGAAAACAGTTTTTACATAAATTACAGTTAATAATTACGAAAATCAGTAGTGTCTAACTAATCCACCAAGGTCCACATAGCAAGTTCAGAAAAGGGCTGTAAAAACATAGTTATGTTTAAACATTTACTTTTGAATGCAATTTTATTTATTTAGTTTTTGTTTACCGGGTAAGTGCGCTAGCCATAGCAATGACTATTTTAAGGCACGACCAGGGAGGGTGCAATTACAAAACTGGCAGACACTCGTAGCAGTACAAAGTTAGACATAGTTGAAATGTAGAGACCGATACAGACATGGTAGAAATAATACAATAATAAAGCGGGTATGCGGTAGTGAGGTAAATAGTGTGGACAGTTAATACAAACAGTATATATTGCAAGTACAAAATAGTGGACATAATTCCTAGTAAAATACAGAGCAAAATGAGGATGCAATTACAAAACTGACAGCCACACATAGCAGTGCAGAGTTTGACATAATTGAACTGTAGAGACCAAATACAGACATGGTAGAATAAGACAATAATAAAGCAGGAGTGCGGTAGTGAGGTAAATGGTGTAAACAGTTAACACAAACAGTATATATTGCAAGTAAAAAATATAAGACATGGTTCATAGCTAAAATTCAGAGTAAATACAATCATATTGAACAATACTAGAAACAGGGAGACAGTAGATGAGGTAGAAGGAAATAAAAATGCACACCATACTGTAAGCTGTGAAGTCGGGACATATTGGTAGCTAAGGCTTAATACACAATGTACTATTCATGACCATGGTATTCTAGTAAGATTTAGCAAGGGTGATGGAGGGAGGAGGGAATTGGAAATCATCGAGGGGACTGTGGAAGGGGGAAAGTGCTGACACATTTAAGAGCACAAACTGTAGTGTCTGGAGATGAATGGAGGAAGTAAGGGCTAGGGAGGGTCAAAGCAGTCAGCAATGTCAGGGGGAATGTCAAAGCTTGCCTGCTGGCTGCATCAGTCTGTTTTTACAGCTCATTTTTTAATCATCTATGTGAACCTTGGTGGATAAGTTAGATAATTTCCTAATTATTTTGTGTAACTTATTTAAAAACTGTTTTTTTATCATACAAAGCCATGTAACAGTGACACTACAACAAATCATATGCAGAACAGTGACATCACATTAAGTCATATGGTAAACATAGACCCAAATAACACAACAGAGTATTTAATTATCGATATAGTCCTACTACAAGAAATTGGTGGCTGTAGTATTACTGTAGGCATTTAAAACATTGTAGAGCCTTATTTATTTTCCACAAACATGGCATGCCTAATAACAGGGATTCAATATTGCCTGGCAGGGCTCCAGATAAGGATAGTACTGACCTGTTTTACTCACCACATCTTAGGAAATACTCTTCATAATTTATTTTTTAATGAGTACCAATACTCATCCGATATTTTTAAATGTTGGCACACTTCATAGAATAGTGCTTCACAACATAACTGTTAATTCAAAAAGAGCATTTTTTTCCAGATTTACAGCACTCTTACACATCCCAGTTTTATTTTACTCACTATATTTTAAACTGGTGAGTAAGTTACTCCTACCCGCCAACATTATCAGGAGCATTGTTGGCACCTGATCAGTTCTTATCTAGAAAAAATCTACACCATTTTAAAAGTGTAATCCTCACTCCTCTCTGTCCAGGCATTTGTACACATCTGAATTTTGTTTCATTCACCTCACTTTCAAAATGAGGAGTAAAGTACTCATCTCAAAAAATATTATCTGGAGCCTTGTCGCCTGGTATGTGCATTGTTCATACCAGCTGGTCCCAAGAACCAAAAAAGAGAGAGGGAATCCACAACAGTGCACACATGGATAGTCAGAATAGTTTTTACCATAGTTTGTAATGACGATTAAGCTGTACGTGTACTGTATCCAAGTATATGGTAGGCTACAGTGAGTGAGGAAGACCAGCAACAGGGTAACTGTGATCCTGGAGTGATAAATAGACAAAGAGAAACGGCTGAAAGGATATGACCAGCGTCTTCTCTCGTAAAAGGGATGTTAAGGCCAGGCAATTATGTTTTGATTTTACTAAGGTCTCCATATATGAAGCACAATTGTTTGCCTATTTTGCAATAGAGTGGCACATCAAGTTTCATAACAATATCTCCCAGTGGCTCTGTTGAAATTTCATCCATGTCCTCATCGGGATACTGATATGTTCGCATGGAGTTTCTTAGCAGGTATTTAACGGTTATGTCCTTATCCATTGTAGAGAGTGCTTTAGCCAGGTAGATATAGTAATTCTTTCTCCCTGCAGCGAATTGTACAGCCACAAAATCACCTGTTTTGAAGGCACTAAAAAAGGAGCATAGCAATAAGTAATGGTATGATTAAATTAAAGCACACAAACAGCAAGTAGATAACTAAAATACTTGCATGGAGTCTGAGCTGTCCTGTTCTATGAAGGCTGACTTTTCATGATGTGAAATTTGTGGCCACAAATCTGTAGTATTTGGTGCTGGTGGTGGTGGCAGTGGTGATTGTGTTGGTGGCGTAGAAGACGGACTTTCCGACATTGCTGGCTGAGCTGGATCATCTGAACTTGCTGATAAAGATAATGACCATGTTGGACTCTTTGAATATGGTGGCATTGCTGATGGTGGTGTTGGAGGTGCTAAAAGGGGTGGCGGTGTTGGAGACCTTGGCCTTGGTGATTGCTCTACTGGTGTCACAGGTGTTGCTGTTAATTCCAATCCAGTTTTTAATGAGACTGTTTTCCAGTCACCAGTGAATTGTAAGTTTGCACACAGTCCTTCACCGATAAAGCACAAAGTACAAAAGCAGCTTCTTTCCTTCACTGCAACAACATAAGGCTGGATCCCTCTCACGCAGTGGGTTAATCGAGTATTTGGCATCATCTTTACTGTTGTTCTTTTTGGCCTTATCCTATTTATTTTACCCTCCTTCACATAGAAAAAAGTGTGCCTTGAATGTGTATGAGCATGTTCAGTTTTGGGAATTGTCAAGTGCATTTTTCCATACATGTACAGATCCTGTGCATTGGTGATTACTGCTTTTCGGGAGGTCACAGTTGTCAATGCGCTCCTCTTCAGAACACCAACCTTGCAATCACAGGGTCCTTTGCCATGATGGCTGCCAAAGTAATGTTTCTCGATAGTGAAGCCAGAATCATGTATTCCAAAGAAGGCATCTGCAAAGGTTCCTTTGTTCTTATATTGGGTTGGTGCACCATCAGAAATATTGATCTGTTTTGATATAGTAACTCCTTCCTGTTGCAGATGTGTTGTGGCCAGTGAGACAAAGTGATGGAATGAATGAAAGTCATGCTTTCTGTCATCGCTAATAAACATAAGTGAGTTGCATGTGTTCTTTCCACAGTTTTTTTCTGTACATTGTTAGTATGCCACTATTGGATGAATTGTGGCCCGGTTGTATGACCAGTGTGCACCTTGAGTCTCGTCCTGGTAATGGCAGTTATAATTCTCACCAAAATCAAGGCAGAAGACAACATAGTTCTCCAGCACATTTTTTCTAATATAATCAAATGGCTTGGACTGCCTCTTCACATTTACCAGGTGTCTAGAAAATTGTTCCAGTTCATCCACCAATTCACTCACTAGATCTTCGATCACACCACTGTGCTGTCCCAAGCACATCTATTTTGTTTGTGTGACTTTCTCTTCCTTTCTGGAACTTTTTTCTTCAGTTGTCCATCTTTTCCAAGTGATCAGAGAGTTCAAGTGCCCCTGTAATAATGGCATCAGTTTTGCCTGTATCCCATTAGTGCCACATAGTGAACAGTCACACTCGATACACTGTTTTAGGTGGAAATCACCCTCCTTTTCACAAAGTGTGATTGATGAAGCTTCATATTTATGCTGTATAATGGACTCTGGAACTTTGTATTGTGTGCAGTTATTGGCAATGGTGGTTAGTTTTAACTCAATGTTTAAAAAATATTCACAGAGACACTGCATAAGTTGGTGTCGTGACACTTAAAGGACTGTTGAAGGATGAAGTTTTACAAAGTTGCTGTAGCTTATGTTTATATCAGGGTTTTCTTGTCTGAACATCTCATAAGTTGTCTGCAGTGAGGATTCCAATGCTCTCTTGGGTTGCAGTTCCCTTTTCCCAATAATTTGTACAATTGGCAGCTCTAGTGAAATATCAGAATGGCGATAGAAGTCCTGTACAGTCGGTATTTTGTCAATTGATAAGGCATCACTTTTTTTTCTTTTGTTAATGTAGTCATCATCATTGACAGAATATGTGCACAGAAACCTCCAACTAAATCCAAAGTTCCTGTGCAACTCTAACTTGTGGTATCTTTTCTTGATCAGTAGGGATTTATGTAACAACCGTTTCATCCTTATTGTGTCTTTGGCCCGTATTTTCTTAATTGTTTCCAATCTTGCTCTTAAGCTGGTGGATTCCAAAAAATGTTGTCTTCTTTTTTTGGATGGAGTTAGAATGCGCTTGTCCTCGATGACGTTTCTTCTTTTTGGTGTGGTATTGGTCAAGATTGTGGGCATCACTTCTACATCTTTTTGTGGGCTTTTTGGTATTACTTTCACTGTTCTGGAGATGGCTTTCCTCTTTGCAACAGGGGTATTAAATGGAGTGTTAGGGGTTTGCACAGCTGTTGGAGCAGCACCAGATGGCATAGCTAATATCATGCCAGACTCCATTTCTGATACACCTGTGCCTTCTGTTGGACTCTCAAAAATGGTTTTAGCTCAGTTTTGTTATTGAGTCCTGAACTTTCATAGCACCCAATTTATAGAGCCAACATTGTCCTTTTTCATTTAATATGGCTTCTAGATCACCTCCCTTCCCCGCACCTGTCTGCGTATACCTTCCAAACCAAAGGCCTTCACTTTATGATCCTTTTTCTGTTTGGACTGTTTAACATGCTGCCATTGCATACTCAAGATTTTCATTTTTAATGGCCAAAATATGTTCATTTAATCTCAATCTAAGCTTTCTTTTGGTATGTCCTACATAACATTTTCCACAACTACATGACAGCATATAATACATATTAAATGAAAAATGAAAAATATTAAATGAAAAAGAACAATGTTGGATCTATAAATTGGGTGCTATGAAAGGTTCAGGACTCAATGACAAAACTGAGCTAAAACCATTTTAGAAAAAAAGAAGGTGAATAATAACTTAGGTCTATAAGTAGCCCCCATACACATACAATTCTTAAATTGTCTAATGTTTATGGATGGAAAATAAACAACATTACCCCCCCCCCTCCAATTCTGACTACATCAATGTACAGGGCTTAGACTCCAACAGTATATGTGTTCATGTTAGCAGAAGTGAGTTAAATATTTGCTGTGGAACTGCATCTAAAAGTAAAAAATGGATGTTTTACATCATTTTACTTCCTTACAGGTGGTGGAATATGTATTTTATACATGAGATGATCACCAAAAACTGGGAAGGAATGGGAAACAATTGCTACTGCCCTTTTTTGAAGCAGTTATTATGAAAAGGACTTTGATAAATGCAAAGGACTTGTTGTTTCACTGTTCAGTTGTAGTGAATATGTTTAAATCACTTGTTAGGGTGACTGGTGGGAGAGCACCTTCTGTGTTCCATTAAACATTGTGTGACTCATGGGTAAAATAGTATTTAAGTACATGTTACTGATTAATTCACTAGTCTCTGATGAAGCCCATGTTGGATGGGTGAAACGTAAGATAGCAGTGTTCTAACACTGCACCTGCTATGTGCATCTTTTGGGAAGAAGATTTAAAGAATGATTTAAACCACAGTTTGTGAAGAATTGCTTGTTGTGAAAGTTACAGGCAGTGGTGAGTGCTCTCTACTAACTTCGAGAACTACATGTTTTTTTCATTGAGTTGTCACAATTAGCCATGGATGCTTCCACTTTTCTCTCACAATGTCTTATCATCCCAATCTTTGCTTGCTTTCTGTTCAGAATTGTTTTTTCTTCATCCATATTAATTCTGTACAATCTGTCATTTTCAGATTGATAATGTTTTTGGTTTTTTTTTATATTTTTCAGGGTCTGCCTTTATCCTAGCCCTGTACTCACGCATGAGCTGCTTATGTGACTTCACTGTTTTCCCAGTAGCAACAGAAGTTACAATCCCAGAACCCAATCCTCTTCCATCATAACCACCACATTGAGAGACCACTTTTTCTTGGCATGGATGGGGCAGATGCTGGTTAATTCTCATAGATTCCATCTAATAAAAAAAAGACAAAATCCAAAGCAAAATCTAATCAGATGCATTATTGGGCAAATTGTAAACTGGTTCGATGACCTCTGCAACTAATGCTATCTAACTGAAACTGGCAAGACAAAATGAAGTGTTAATGGAAATTCAAAAATATAAGATCCGGTCTCTGTCAGAATCTACTGGTAAGAAACACGGACAAACACAAGACACAGGACCAAAAGGTCCATAACTGACCATAACAGAATGATCCAGGCCTGTAAGACGTTAACACCAGGAATATACTACCAGCTGCATTATTTGGTTTAATCCATGTAAATGAAAGTTAGCATACATGAAGATGTGGGACAACACTAGTCGACAGAGTACTCTAATTAACTGGATTAATGAAAAGGGGATGAGCCACAAGAAGGTCTGTGTATCTGAACAATGAATAGAAAAGCAGGACACAAATAACAGGGCCCAAAAGTCAAACACAGACTATACCAGAATTATGTAAGCCTGTAAGAAGGTAATACAAGGAAAATACTACAGGTGACTTTGGCGGGATAATACACCTGAATTGAAGTTAGCATATATGAAGATGTAGGACTACATACAAACATATGAAGAAGCCAGCAGAAGAAGGCCATTTGGTCTATCAAGTCTGCTCGTATTGCAGGGTCCACAGCTTAAGCTAATGTCCCTGCCCTCCCTCCCCACTCCTCCCATCCTCCTTACCCATGATCCTTAACTTCCCTCTAGGCCTATCCCAGTCTCTCCTAAAGCTGCCTACTGTTTTCAATGAGATAACCTCTTCTGGCAGCACATTCCAAGTGTCCACCACCTCTCTGTGAAGAAGGGCTTCCTGACCTCACTACTAAACCTCCCAACCTCCAGTTTAAAACTGTGTCCCCTCGTGCTATGGTTGCCACTCAGCTTAAAGAGATTCTCCTTATCAACCTTATTTATCAATTTCTAATACTTGAAGGTCCCAGTCATGCCCCCTGTCCCCCCCAGTTTCCAGGGAATACATGTTCAGTGCCTTCAACCTCTCCTCATGTGCCTTACTCTGCTGACCCATGATCATCTTTGCAGCACTCCTCTGGACCTTCTCCAGCAAGTTAATGTCCTTTTTGTGGTGTGGGCACCAGCACTGAACTCCATACTCTAGATGCTGCTTTACCAGTGACTTGTACAAGGGCAGTATAACCTCCTTTCTCCTACTACTGATCCCCCTAGATATGCATCCCAGCATTTTGTATGGCTTTGCTGCTGCTTTCTTGCACTGCGTGGAGTGCTTCAGGTCACTAGTGATCATCACTCCCAGGTCCTTCTCCTCCTCTGATGCAGATACTAGAACTCCACTCAGGTAGTACCCTGTCCTGGGATTCTTGGTTCCAATATGCACAACTTTGCATTTTGGGGACTTGAAGCCAAGCTGCCAGATCCTAGACCACCTCCTCACCTTTTCCAGATCTTACTGTAGGTCCTGTGTCCCTTCTGCTGTGTCCACTCTCCCACAGAGCTTGGTGCCATCCATGAATATGCACATTTTGCCCTTAATGCCATCCCCAATGTCACTTACGAAGACATTGAACATTGAAGACATTGAAGAACACTGGCCCCAGCACTAAGCCCTGCAGGTCCCAACTGGTTATCTCTCTGGTGTCAGATTACTCTCCCCCCATAGCCATCATCTGGTTTCTGTCCCTCAGCCAGTTTTCCACCCATCTGGCCATCTTTTCCTCAACCCTGAGATCCACCAACTTCCTGATCAACCTTTTGTGGGGCACAGAGTCAAAGACCTTGCTTAAATCAAGATAGAGGATTTCTACCACTTAGCCCTTGTCTATTGTCTTAGTGAAACAAAGAAGTCAATCAAATTCATTTGACATGATCTCCAACCCCCCCCCCAATGAACCCATGCTACCTCGCATCCAGGAGACCATACTCCTCTAGATATTCCACCAACCTTTCCTTTAGTATGGTTTCCATGAGCATGCCCACAGTGGAGGTCAGATTGATTGGTCTGTTATTCCCTATGTCATCTTTGGGACCAGTTTTGTGGAGGGGTACTACACGTGCTGTTCTCCAGTCCTGCAATACCACGCCTGACTATGGTGAACTATTAAATAGGTCTGCCAGTTGCCCTGCCAGCTCTTCAGGCAGTTCCTTTAGTACCCTTGGATGTACTCTGTCTGGGCCTGGTGAGTTGTCTAAATTAAATGCCAGCAGCCCCTCCCTCAATCTATTCTTTTCTATCACTACATCTGTGTTCCCTTCCCCCCCCGCTCCTCTTTTCCCTCCTGAAGGCACTGGTCCAACCTTCTCCCTGGTGAAGATGGAACAGAAGTATTAATTTATTATCTCTGCTCCCCCCCCCTTATCCTCCACCCACTCCACTCCTTTTTTAAGCCTAACAATCCCTTCCTTCTTGTCTCTTTTCTCACTTATACAGTGAAAGAAAACCTTCCCCCCTTTCCTAATTCCTTCAGCTATCTGCAGCTCCTTCTGTGCCTTTGCCCACTGGACTTCCTTGGCCAGCCTTAAGTAGTTTTACCTATCCACCTCTCTCTTGATTTCCTGACTTTTCTATAGACCAACCTCTTTTTACTTAGTGCCTGGGCAACCCCAGATCTAAAACAGCTTGGCACTTTGGTCCTTGTGTTCTTCCCCTGAGCCTAAGGCACTCATCTGCAGCAACCAGTATTCCTTCCTTATTTTTTTGCCATTCAAACTTTATTCATTTTTCATGTACAGAGAGAGGATCCAGTTATCACACGCACACATGATACAGGAACAAAAACACGAGCTAGATCAACTCTCCTCCTCCCTCCTCCTCCTCCTCCCTCCTCCCCTCCCCTTTCCCACTTCTTCACACAAGGAAAAGTCATCAAGAGAAGTAAAGGGAGAATAAGCCACTATGAAGATTGTAGGGAGTATAATGTCAGCAAGGGGCCCCAGATTTTCTGGAATTTCTGGGATTGATCGTGTAAGTTAGCAATCATGTTTTCTAGGCGGAGGTTTGCCAACAACTCTTGTAACCATTCACTACAGGTAATGTCGGTCGTATCCTTCCAATGACGGAGAACCAGATTTTTAACCGACATGGCAATAAGAGTTATGTGGAATTTCCTGTTACTAATTGTGATAGAAGAAAGATCTCCCAAAATTCAAATTTCGGGGGTGAAAAGATCATCTAGTCCTAATAGCGGGTCCGCCCTCTGTCGAATCACCTGCCAGAGGGGAGCTATTTTGGGACATTTCCAGAATATGTGCAGTAGATTCCCCTCTCCCTGTTGACAACGGGTATAGGTAGCGGATGAGATAAGTCCCAGCCTAGCCAATTTCTGGGGTGAGTAATAGGAATTATGCAGGATTTTGAACTGCACTAACCGGAGTTTATCATGTCTAATATACTTGTGATTATTTACCCATAAAGAGGGCCAGTTAATTTCCTGCTGGGAGAAAAGGGAGGCCCAGAATTGAGTCGGGCCAAAACAATCCGGCCATTTCCATTTATGTAGTATCCCATACATCTTAGATACAGCGTGAGGTAGGCCTGCCATAGAAATCAGTTCTGTCCAGTAGGATATTCTTGGGGGAGGAGGGGGGGCAGGACCAAGCGATTTCACCACCAGATGACGTAATTGGAATATTTTGAAAATGGCTGAATTTGGGATACAGGCTTTTTGGATAATCTCGGAAGAGGTTAACCATGAGATGTTTTCCCGAGTAAAAAAGCTGAGTGGGTGGTCTCCCAGCTGGGAGATCCACCTCATTTGGAGAGGTTTACCCTTGATGATGAAGTTAAGGTTTCCCCACCAAGGTTGGGAAAGATCTATTGTGTGCTCGTATTTCAGGAAGGAACATAATTGTGTGTGGACTCTTATAGATACCGCTATAGGGCTATTTTTAAGCGAAGAAGGCAGGGATTTTAACCTATTATGTAGAAGCGCCCTAGGAGATAGCCCATTAACCTTTATTAGGGAACGTTCTATTTTGAGCCATATAGGAGTAAATGCGTGTGAAGCAGAGGAGGACTCAGATGAGGGCCATCTCAGGTATTTGCCTGCATGACTAGCCCAGTAGTATAGCCCGATGTGCGGGCGGTGAAGTCCACCCTTCTCCTTGGGTGCTGTAAGTTTATTGTAGCTTATCTGGGGCTTCCTAGATGCCCAAATGAAATCTGTAATCATCTTATGCATCCTTTTGAACCACGCCAAGGGGATCCAAGCATTTGAAAGATTAATTGGATAGAATAACCGAGGCAGGATATTCATTTTAACTATGCTGATTTTCCCCCAAAGAGAGAGGGTGAGCAGGGCCCATCTTTTGAGATCTTGCCTAATGACGGCAAGTAAGGGATCTAGGTTCAGTTTAGTAAATTTATCGGGATCTCTCGACAAGGTAACTCCAAGATATTTCAGGGACTTAGTCTGCCAGGAGAATCCTACTGCTGAAGCATCTATCTTTGTCACCTTGTAATTTAAAGGGAAAACCAGAGTCTTATCCTTATTTAATTTAAAGTTAGATATAGAACTAAATTCTTCCAGGATTGTAATCAGGGCCGGTATAGAAGTCCTGGGGTGTGACAGCTGCAGCAACAAGTCATCCGCATACCCTAGGACTTTGACCATCTGGTGTTGGACAACTGTGCCCTGTATATCTGGATCTGCTATAATCCTGCGAATGAGAAGTTCTAGGTAAATATTAAACAATAAAGGGGATAACGGGCAACCCTGTCTAGTACTGGCGTATAGTGTAAAAGACTTGGATAAAAAAAAATACAGGCCACATGTGCAGTTGGGAATTTATATAGTGCTTTAATCCAGGTTAAGAACAGGGGAGGAAACCCAAAAGCTTGGAGCGATTGAAATAAAAAACTCCAATCGACCCTGTTGAATGCCTTCTCGGCATCCAGGGAGACAAGCACCGCTGAATAGTCAGCATCCCTGGTGGCTGAAAAGACATGCGACAGGATCCTGAGACGATCTGCCGAAGATCTGGCCTTCATAAATCCTACTTGCTTTGGGCCGATGATATCCAGCAGCATCGGGCCTAACCGGTCCGCCAGAAGCTTTGTGAGAATCTTAAGGTCCTGATTCAAAAGGGAAATCGGTCTATAACTGTGTGTTCTATTGAGAGGTTTCCCCTCTTTGGGTGTTAGGGTAATTATGGCCTCAAATAACGACTTATCGGACACTTGTCCTGAGAGAATATAGCTAAATAAGGCCAGAAGTAGTGGGGCTAGCTGGGGGGCAAATGTTTTGTAGAAGTTCGCCGAAAAATCATATGGGCCTGGCGTTTTATCTGTTGGGAGGTTCTTAATGACTTTAATTATCTCCTCAGGAGTAATGGGAGCGATAAGAGCGGCTTTATGTTCATTTGAAATAGTAGGCAGTGACAGGTGCGAAAAAAAACAGTCTATTTTAGAAGATGACGGAGGTTCCTCCATCGGGCTATACAGCTTCATGTAATATTTTCTGAATTCCGAGGCGATATCTGATGGGAATGTTTTAAGGGTGTTGTCTTCCTTGGAACGGATTGATGCAATGAATCTGTCCGATTCCAGTTGTTTGAGCTTGAGGGCTGGGAGACGCCCTGACTTTTCTCCTTGATCTAAGTACAGGGCTTTAGTTTTAAGGATGGAAAATTCGGCCTTCTGTCTTAGTAAAGTCAGATAGACGTTTTTTAACCTTACAAGCTCTTGTTTCACTGAATTAGGTGACTGAGATGATAGAGTGCATTCCAACGAACGAATTTGGGATAAAAGGGATTTAAGTTTCTCCTTTTGCCTTTTTTTCTATTGGACGCCAAGCCAATCAGGTAACCCCTAAGGTAGGCCTTTAGGGCACACCATTCTATGTCAGGTCTACCTGTTGAATTGGTGTTCATTTCGGAGAAAACTGTGATGTGATCCGCTATATGTTTAATATTTTCTGAGTTTTTAAGCAACTGGTTATTAACCTTCCATCGCCCCCCCCCCCATGGGGAAAGCAACGATGGAAAACAAACACGGCATGGAGGAGTGGTCGGATAAAGGGCCTGGAAATATGTTTGCCTCTGATACACCGGCCATCAAGTTCTGAGAAATTAATAAATAATCAATACGGGAAGACGTATGATGGACCTGGGAGGTAAATGTGAATTCCTTAACTGCCGGGTGGAGGACACGCCAGATATCCACCAGTCCTGCACCATCTAACAAGTCCCGGAGTGCTCGTTGGGCTGGAGAGAGTCCTCTTAATGACATACTTGAGTGATCTATTTGCGGGTCAATGACTAGGTTGAAATCCCCTCCTAAAATTAGAGGTGTACTTAAATGAGGCAAGAGAGTATTTAGTAAGTGCATAAAGAAACTAGGGGAATCAGTATTAGGGCCATATATGCTGGCCAGTATAATATCTCTGGAGTAAAGTTTCCCCTTGACTATGATGTAGCGCCTGTCTGGGTCAGGTATGATTAAGTTGGGTGTAAATGGTGTAGATCTACGAATTAAGATCATAACCCCTCTACTCTGGGTATTGCCCTCGGCCGAGAAACACTGACCTATTTGTTGCCTACGTAGCATGTCTGCTTCTGAATTGAGCAGATGGGATTCCTGTATCATAACTATATCTGCAGCTAACAAGTTAAGATGCTTAAGGAGTTGGTACTGTTTGAGTTTACGTCTTGCCCCTCTGACATTCCGCGTGAGAAATCTCATTGTACCCTCCATAGATGTTTACATGGCGAAACATAGGTGCAGGCTTTATCCCATAGCTTCTCAAGATAACGATTCTTGTGTGAAGAAGCCACCCTCCCATAAACAAACAAGTCCCTGTTATATCCTGTACAAAATGTATGCAAAACCTATACTCCCGCCTCGCCTCCCACCTAATCGCTTACGCTCGCTTTATGCTTCATGCCCTACATTCATCCCCCTCCCTCCAGCCACCCTTCTCACTTTGAAAAAATCAAAAGAGGAGAAATCCCAAAAGTATCTCTGAAATCAGACACCATAATGTCCCCATACCATCTCCAAACAGTTAGAAATTTGAACAAGTTAGGAATTTCCGACTGACTATCATTCTAATATATCAAAAGTACTCTGAGACAGTTAAACTTCTATTCTTAGAGTCTAAATATCATTCTAACATGCTCAGCTTGCTCTCTGAAGATCGGGCTGGCTAAGTGTCCATATTAATGTAGCTCACACATATACCTGAAGTTGGTCCCTAACATCATTGTATGGATAGTGTTATATTCACACTTAACAACTAGCTTGTATGGCTCCTTCCCATATGTGAGGAGTCGAAAGAGGAAAAAAAAAAAACACACCAGAGGACCCCATGAGATAAAAACTCACATAAGCCCCAAATCTCTTCCATTCCTTTTGCAGTTTATTGTACAAGTTTCCCAGTTCCTTAACCGGCTATTTCCCGTGGTTTAGCCTTACGGACCACATACATCTGCCGGAGTAAATTAAAATACATAGAAGATGCTAGAAAAGAAAGGGAAGGAAGAGGGGGAAAGATCCAAACCAAAACTCGGGTCCTCTACTGGCAATGCAGTCCCCACTGGTGTCCATCTGTTGTGTTGGAGCTCCCTCGTGTGGCGGCAGAACATAACACCGGGAAAGTAAAAAAAACCTTGGACTAGCAGATTTACTTTCATCTTTGGGGAAGTTTGAGTTCTGAATAAAGGGTTGTTAATCTAGGAAAAAAGGAAAATCAGGGAAAGCTACTCCTCCAAATCTCCAAGGGTCTGCAGAAGTTATTTAGATCTGGGCCCTTGTTCCAATCCAGCATCTAAGCTGCATTCAGTCTGAGTGTATAAGCACCGAGGATTCTCACTAAGGGAGGTGCTATCCCCCAGAGTTAGTGTTCTCCTGCTTGCAACTTGGTAATGAGCATGGAAGGAGACCCGTCTTATTGACTGCGGTTTATATGGAGAGGTAAGCCAAGGTAACACTGTTGTTGCCTGGGAGCATAACATTTTCATCCAAGGGGCGCAGTAGGACTTCTTCATTCCTATAATAGGTAATTATGACTAAGCTTTTTTTTTTCTCGTAGAGCTCCACCTTGATAACAGTAGACCTCTTAATGCCTTCTTAGGGATTCTTGAATAGGTCGGCGAAGGCGAGTTTGAGCTGTGAGGCTGCCACTTCGGGGTCTTTGAAAGGGGTCCAGACTTCTGCAATTAGGATGTGGAGCTTAGCAGGGTACGCCATTCTGAACTTGATACTAGCAGCAATTAATTTTGTCACCATTGGGTGGAATGCTATTCTTTTCAAACGCACAGAGGATGGTAAATCTTGGGTTATTCTGAGGGTTTTACCTTCCCACTTGATCTCCTGAAGTTCTCTGCATTTCTGGAGGAGATGTTGCTTTTCTAAGAAGTTTAAGAAGCGAAAGATTAATGGGTGAGGGGGGGCACCTGGTACTGGCTTGGCGTGAAGAGCCCAATGAGCCCTCTCTATGATAAACTTGTCACCAAAAACTGAGGGGCCTGCCAGCTTGTGTATCAATTTTTGGATAAACGATATCGTGTCGTGCCCTTCTTCCCCTTCGGGGAGCCCAATTATAACAAGGTTGTTCCAGCGACTACGCCCTTCGAGGTCCTCTACTTTTGATTCCAGTTTGGTCAGACGCTGTCTGCAAGCACTGAGCTCAGGATCAAGCTTCTCTTGCTTCTTTTCAAGTGAGAAAATCCTTGCAGAGTTATCAGAAGCCTTTTGAGAGATCTCTCTCAACTGCTTTGTTACAACAGCAAGGTCCCCAGTGAGCTTATGTAAATCATCGCGAAATGGCTTGAACTCCTCTAGGAATCTCAGGAGAGTCAGTGGCTCACTGTCCCCAGTAATAGCAGAGACACTTGAAGTATGGCTAGAGTCTGAAGCCCAAGGCTTTTTGGGGCCTTTTCGGACATAACAGGCGGCGTACGTTTTGGTAGCATCTTGTGTGCCCCCTAAGTTCGCGAAAGAAACAGTGAGTGCCCTCAAGAATTCCTTTAACCTTCCGGTACGTTTCGCGATCAGCAAATGAGTCGGGAAGTTAGCAAAAATCCGTTAAAAAGACTTTTATCGGTCGGGGTGGCTGGAGCTATACAGGGAAGCTGTTACCCGACACGAAGCATCGCCGGAAGTCCCAGTATTCCTTCCTTAATGATGGACCACCTTTGGTCCACCCCATATCTGCTCTACAGTAAAGTACAGTAGACGGGGTATGCTAATCAAGAGGATTAATGGGATAGGGATAAAATATCCATTAATTGACGTTAGCATGCCTGAAAATGTAAGACCACAGTACACAACAGAGTACTGTGATCAAGAGGATTAATGGAATGGTTCATCTATGCCGAGTTGACAACACTGTTGTCGATGTTCATCATAGTGATATCCCTGATGTCGACAGGTGACTGTTTGCCTGTCCAACATTGGTGTGTTTCTCTTGGGGTGCTTCACCCCCGTACTATTGATTATCAACACCAAGTTTGAGTTGATTTGGGGGGGGCAACATGTGGTGAAAGGGCGAACTGTTGCCCTCGGGTCCCTCACAGCGACAATCTCGAATCCTGTTCAGACTGTTGCTGTGGGGGATTTCGCAGTGCAGGTTTTGCCGTCCGGTCAGCATACCATGGAATGTGGATAAAATTCATGTTAATTGAAGTTAGCAAACATGAAGTTGTAGGACCATAGTAAATAACGGAGTACTCTAAGCATGACGATTTATGACAAGCAGATAATCCACTACAAGGTCTTTGTATCTTAACAGTGACTAGAAAAAGAGAAGAACACAAGTCACTGGATGCAAAAGTCAATAGCAGACCATACCAGACTGACGTAGGCCTGAAAGACAATAACACAATGAGCACAAAAAAAGGCTGAGTTAATAGAGATAATACATTCAATTGAAGTTAGCATAAAAGATGATGTTGGAACACACTAGACAACAAAGATGTCAGAGTACTGTAATCAAGAGGATTAATGGAAAGTGATTAAGCAGGCCATGACTCGATCTATGTATTTGAACCATGACAAGAAAGCACACAAGTCATGGGACCAGAAAATCTACAAAAACTCCCTAAATGGTGGAACCTGACTGAAACTGGTGATTCATGATGAAACCTGTATCATAGCCAAAATAAGATATTAAGTAACACATGCCCCAGAACCAAAACATCTGGGTTATGGTATACAGCAAGGTCCAAACCAGTAAAACTAGAACATAATGAGCACATTACCAGTACTTAATCTGTATCATCCACATGATTTTAATTAGGCTACAGAGATTCTGGCCCGCAGTCGTGGTACAAGCAATCAAGCAAAATAATGGAAATTTGACAAATCATGATCAGATCTGTGTCAGAAACATGTGCCATGGTAGTTCTCAGCCACATTCTGCAGTAAGGATGTAAACACACTGCATGTTCCTCATCATGGTTTGGGATAAAACAAGTTTTTTTTTGTTTTTTGTTTTTGACAAGCCTTTTGCACATTTTGTAAACGATACAAAAATTGGTTTATGTAATTATGATGCAGTTCTGGCAGTAACATAAGCAGCAACCTCGCCTTTACCTCAGATTGATTCTGCATTTTTTGGAATCATTTTGGGTCCAAAAACATTTAGAAACATGGAAATATGGAAAACAATTGCATGCAAACTTGAAATATACAAAGCAGAATAAAATGTGGTCATCATACACCTGGCTGTGCCAGGAGCAACATCAGGCAAAAAGCATAATAAACCATTGGCTGTTATCCACTGTTGAAATCACAGGCATTTGTTGTACAAAGAGAGAATAAAAAACACAGGGACCAACTTCAGTGTTGCTTACAGTTTGATACCATCCCTCCCATCCTTGATGAGATTGTATTTAAATCATTTATTTTTGCTCCATGAAACAGAACCACAAAACAAGATGGCAAACATGTACCTCTGTTTACAGCACAGCAAAGAATTGTGCAACATTCCCATCTTTGTCCCCACAGACACCTCCCCACCATCATCAGACAAGATGGCTGACAACTCCAACTCAACCAGCACATGAAATGACCTATGTTTTTCTGTGTGCATCCCCAGCACAGATTGCAGAAGCAGGCCTGCCTACACCCCTCAGACATCCCACACAAAGGAGATCCAACAAACTGGTGAACATTGTCCTTTGTGCAGCTTCCAGCACAGACTGTGTGTGCTTGGTGCCTAACGGTCCCCACATCCCCAAACATTCTTTTTTTTTCTTTTCTAGAGTGGACTCCAGCCCCCTACTCCATGCTGGAGCTCAGTCATAGAAACATAGAATTTGACGGCAGATAAGGACCGCTTGGCCCACCCAGTCTGCCCATTTCACAACCTAATGGATAAGCTGCAGATCCTAGTTAACCAGCAGCCTACTTCTTTCTACCCCAACCCCCTAGAATTGCCTTATGGCTGTCCCATGCATGCTTGAATTCAACCACTGTTTTTGACTCCACAACCTCCGTTCCATGCATCCACAACCCTCTCTGTGAAAAATACTTCCTTACATTACCTCTGAGCTGCCCCCCCTCTATCTTCAAATTATGCCCCCTTGTTCTTGCACGCCTCTTTTTTTGAAAGCTGCTACCCTCTTGGACTTTGCTGATTCCTTGAGGTACCTGAAACTTTCTATCATGTCCCCCCCTCTCCCTCCTTTCCTCGAAGCTATACATATTAAGCTCCTTTAGACTCTCTTCATATGTCTTCCAGTGCAGACCCTGCACCATTTTAGTTGCCCTCCTCTGGACAGCTTCCATCTTGTCTATGTCCTTGCGGAGACTGGGTCTCCAGAACTGCACACAGTGCTCCAGATGGGGTCTCACCAGCTGTCTGTACAGAGGGATAACAACTTCCTGTTTTCTACTGGTGATGCCTCTCCCTATGCATCCCAGTATCCCCCCCCCAGCCCTCCTTACTGCCCTCTCACATTGCTTGCCCACCTTTAAGTCATCTGATATGACTACTCCCAGGTCCATTTCCATTTTTTTTGTTGCTAATATCTCACCCCCCATTGTGTACTCTTCCCCTGGGTTTTTGTTTCCCAGGTGCATTACCTTGCACTTCTTAACATTAAATCTAAGCTGCCATACATTTGACCATTCCTCTAACCTTGCCAAGTCCCTTCTCATCCTTTCCACCCCACCTTGTGCATCAACCCTGTTGCAGATCTTTGTGTCATCTGCAAAGAGACATACTTTTCCTTCCAGTCCGTCTGCAATGACGCTTATAAAGACATTGAAGAGGACCGGTCCTAATACTGAACCCTGCGGCACCCCACTAGTAACCCCCCTTTATTCAGAGTGGACTCCATTTAATATTACCCTCTGTGTTCTATTCTCCAGCCAATTCTTTACCCAGGCTATCATCATGGGACCCACTCCCAGGCTGGCTAACTAGTATATTAATCTTTTGTGTGGGACTGAGTCAAATGCCTTGCTAAAGTCTAGGTAGGCCATGTCCACAGCTACTCCCTGATCTACTACTTTGGTCACCCAGTCAAAGAAATCTATTAGATTTGTCTGGCATGACCTTCCCGCTGCGAATCCATGCTGCCTTGGGTCCTATGCCACTCTGGCCTTTAGGTACTCGACAATTCTTTCCTTCAGAAGTGATTCCATCATTTTCCCTATCACTGAGGTTAAACTAACAGGTCTGTAGTTTCCTGCTTCTGCCCTGCTCCCACTTTTGTGAAGGGGAATCACATCTGCCCTCCTCCAGTCCTCAGGTACCACCCCATCCTCCCATGATTTGTTAAAGAGGGTAGTCAGTGGTGTCACTAGTTCTACCCTTAGTTCTTTTAGAATTCTGGGATGAATCCCATCAGGCCCCATTGCTTTGTCCACCTTCAGTTTTAAGAGTTCTTTCAGAACCCTTTCTTCTGAAAATGGGCAGGTATCAACTTCCATATCCAGAGTGTTTCTATTGTTTGTTTTAGGTACCTCCACCTCTTCATTTGTAAATACTGAGCAAAAATATTTGTTTAGTATCTCTGCCTTTTCACAGTCACCCTCTGCCCACCCCTCCCTTTATTAAGCCTCACTATCCCTCCCTTAGTTTTCCTTCGCTCCCTGATGTACCTAAAAAAGGTTTTGTCCCCCTTCTTAACTGAGTTGGCTATCTTTTCCTCAGTTTGGGCCTGTGCTGTTCTGACTGTCTTCTCAGCTTCCTTTTGCTTTAACTGATACAATTCTCTTTCCTGCTCCTTCTGTGATTCCTTGTACTTTCTGAATGCTTTCTTTTTCTCTTGAACCTTCACTGCCACCTCCTTTGAGAACCATAGTGGTTTCTTACATAGTTTTGTTTTGTTTATTTGCTTCACACAAAGGCTTGTTACCTCTGTGATGACAGTTTTTATTATTCCCCATTGTTCTTCAACCCCTCCTTCCTGCCCATTTGCTAGTACATTCCTTAGGCACTCACCCATTTTGTCAAAGTCAGTCCTCCTGAAGTCCAGTACTTTGCCTTTGTATGGCTTGACTCTATTGCTGTGTTATTGTGAACCATACTGTTCGATGGTCCTAGTTCCCAGATGGCTACCCTTCTACATCTGTGATCCTCTCTCCATCTCCATTTGAGAGGACCAGGTCTAAGATTGCTCCATCTCGAGTGGGTTCCAATACTAGTTGTCTAAGACATGCCCCCTGTAGGGCATCTAGAATAACCCCACTCTTAGAATTGGCTGCTGCAACTGCATTCCAGTTAACATCTGGCATATTCAGAACACCCATCAGCAATATATCTCTTTTATCTGCCATTCTAAGTATACTTTCTACAATTTCCTTGTCCAATTCCTCCCCCTGAGAGGGGGGTCTGTATACAAGTCCTGTGTGGATTGTGGTGCCATTGTCTGCCTCCAAATTGACCCACAGTGCTTCTTCTCCTCCCTGTTTACCCTTTCGTTCTGTTGTTTTGATTCCTTCTCTTATGTAGAGAGCTACTCCTCCTCTTCTTTTACCCTTCCTGTCCCTCCCGTAGATAGTGTATCCTGGTATGTTTACATTCCAGTCATGGTTCTGTGTGTACCATTTTTCTGTGACTGCCACGATATCCAGATGTTCCTCCTCCACCAAGGCCACTAATTTAGGAAGCTTGTTACCCAGACTACGGGCATTGGTACTCATTGCTCTCCATTTTTTGATGGCTTTACCTTCTGTAGCAGCATCCTCCACTGACCTTTCTACTTTGGTCTTTTTCTCATTTTGTTATGCTGTTTTGTAGGGGGGGCTGGGATTTTTCTGCTGCTTATCAGTGCCTCCCCCCTTGACTAGTTTAAAAGCTTGCCAATGAAACATTTAAAATTATTGCCCGAAAGGCTTGTTCCCTTCCTGGACAGATGCAGACCATCCTGCCAGTATAGGCTGGTGTTCCTCCAGGTGGAACCCCAGTCCCCAATGAAGCCAAACCCCTGTGCTTCACACCATTTTTTCAACCATTCATTAAACTGCATGGTGCAAAGTACCCTTGCCTCACCCATGCCACTGACAGGCAGCACCTCTGAGAAGGATACTGTGTGTGCTACTTGTCTTAGGCCCCTCCCCAACTCTACAAAGTCCTTCTGCACTGCTCTAATCTCATGATGAGCCAAGTCATTTGTCCCTAGGTGGACAATGACGTCCAGCTCAGACTCCCATGCAACTGTTCTCATGATCCTAAGGATGCGCTTCCTGTCCCTCCAAGCCATGGCACCAGGCAGGCACCTTACTTCAGTTTTCCCTGCTCCCCCCAGTTCTATCCCCCTAATAATTGAGTCCCCCACCAGGAGCTGCTTCCTTTCCTGTGGTGCCTCTGCCTCCTTCCTGAGGGCCTCCCTTGTGACAGTTGTCTGCACCCTCCTTAGTCTCCTCTGCTGGGTGCATCCATAGGGAACTATGCTCCCCAGAATGGTGTATGGATTATGGAGTGGAACAACTGACTGGGTGTGCCTCTGTTCCACCACCCTTACCCTCCCTGAGCCCACTGTGGTCCAACTGCTGTGCTTTCTTCGCAACCTCTGAGGTAGTGGTGGTGGCTCTGGTGCTCCCTGGATGGGGGAGGTTCCCTTACTACTGTCCAGTGCGGCCTGAAGACGGGCAACTTCCTCCCTCAGGGCAGATAGTTGTCTGCAAACAGGACAGCATCTCAGCCTCCAGAAAGACTCCCGGAAGATTGCTGCCCCACAGCCATTACATTGCACTACTCCCCACATAATTGTCTACCTTGTTTAGGTTTTTTTTTGTTTGTTTGTTTTTTGTGTGTGTGTGTCTGTGAGTGGTTTGTTATATAGAAATATATGTATTTATATAATGTGTATGCTTATATTGTCAGTGCAGTGTGCTAGAGAGGATATGTCGATGATATGCACCTTGCCTCTCTTGAGGAAATGATGTCAGAACCCCAGGTATAAAGGAACTATTCCAGGGGTCGGTGGGGTGAGAGGAGGGAAGGGTTTGGGCCTAAACTGTGCCCTCACGAAACAATCAGCTAAAAACTCCAACCTACCGCTGCGATGAGTGCCTTCCTATCAGCAAGATGCCCTGCACGACAATTTGACAGAGAAAATACCCTGCTAAGCAAATAGAGAAAAATCCAAACGTCCAAGTCAGACACAGGTAAACCTCCCCAGCCCCAAAACAGCCTGGTGACTTGTGCTCTGAAAGCAGTCAGCCCCAAAACATGTCAGCTATGCAGAAGGGCAGGCACAGAAAACAGTATTCAGCCCCTGTGGGTTTAAACTCTTCCTGCACTGAAAATCTTCACAATTGTAAGAAAAGTAAAGCAAGGTCCACCTCACTCTGTTGATTGAAAGACTGCCTTTTCTAATTCTAAGTTCCTTATTTCACCCTTCAGTTAGAAGTATCCTCCACCTGAAGAATATTAACTTTCCTAAGGAATCTTCTTCAAACCATACAATTGTAAATTGTAAGGTTCACCTCCCTCTGTTGTGAGCACAACTCGTTTTCTTGAAAATCTTAAGTCCAGTGTTGCAGCTTCCAGCCAGAGGTAGCTTCACCTGAAGACTTTTAGGTTATCTGATGAGCCTGCTAAAATTAGTACTGTTATCAAGGTCTGTAAGATTCTTCCAGAGCTATTGGCTGTTAAGTAGCTGTGATGTAAGCTCTTCCTGACACAGTCTGGCCTGGCCTTTTAAGGCACACAGAGATAAACAAAGGAAAAAACAGTTTCCACCCCCTAGGCACTGCCTGGGTCCAATACACAGCCTGTAACCTGCTCTCAATTCAGGACTTATGACAAATTCTTAGCCCAGCAAATAACTCACAGTATTACAAATATTGCAATGCAAACAGTCAAACACTAACTCCAATCAAGTCAGCTGTGCAGAAGGGCAGACACAGAAAACAGTATTCAGCCCCTGTGGGTTTAAACTCTTCCTGCACTGAAAATCTAAACAACTGTAACAAAAGTAAAGCAAGGTCCACCTCCCTTTGTTGATGGAAAGACTGCCTTTTCTGATAATTCTAAGTTCCTTATTTCACCCTTCAGTTAGAAGTATCCTCCACCTGAAGAATATTAACTTTCCTAAGGAATCTGCTTCAAACCAAAGACAATTGTAAATTGTAAGGTTCACCTCCCTCTGTTGTGAGCACAACTCACTTTCTTGCAAATCTTAAGTCCAGTGTTGTAGCTTCCAGCCAGAGGTAGGTTCACCTGAAGACTATTAAGTTATCCATGCCCTGCTGACTGCCCACCCATACCCAGGCTTTCCCCCCCATGGGCAGGGCTGCCTGATGTGCATCCCACTGACGGACACTGAGGGAAAGCCCCAGCTGAGCCCTCCAAGGCAGGACACAGGGAGCAGGACCCTTGGCTGAAACTGGTGGCAGCAGAGACAGTGGTGGCACAGCAGGGCGTCATGCCAGGGGCAGGCTATTTCGATGCTGCTACTTCCCATGGGGTGGGATGTGCAATGACATGCTATCTCTCCCCATTCCCCATGAATACGGCACCAGTCAAAGTAGATCCCCCATTCTCTGCCAGGGGTCCCTAGAGCACTGGACACTCTCCCTTCTCTCCCCTCCCCCCCCAAAGAAGGAGAGCCATCCCTAGGGCACTCGGTCCTTCTCCCCGGTGCCAGTACTCAGACTCCTGAATCCATCCCCGAACTCAGGGTGCCGATGCCACAGGCAGACACCTTGCCACTGCACAAACAAGCAAGCTAAACACCCTTTTAATTCTATAGGTATGCCCTGGTGTCTAGGGGTCCCTCCTCCTCATCCCCAAACACTCACTTTATTCGGTATGTGCCAGGTGTCTGATGGCTACCTGACACATCCCCAAATGCACTCATATGTCCTGATGTCTAATGGTCCCCCTCCAGAACCCCAAACACACTCTTAATTTTGCAGGTATGCCCTAGTGTCTAGTTGTCTACCTCACCATCCCCAAGCACCCACTTTATTCTGTATGTACTTGTATGAGTCAGGTGCCTAGTGGTCCCACTCCCCATCCTCAAATACACCCTTAGTTCAGCAGGTATGCCCTTGTGTCTAGTGGTCCCACCTCCCCATCCTGAACAACCCACTTTATTCTGTGAGTACGTGCCATAGAAACATGGAAATTATCGGTACATAAGGACAGAAGACCCATCCAGACTACCCATAAGCTTGTCTTTGTCCACTGACTCTATCTGGCCAGTGCCTTCTCACCATTTCTTCCCACCTTCAAGGTTACCTTATATCTATCCCAAGCATGTTTAAATCCCTGCTCTGTGCTCACACCCACCACCTCCTTTGGCAGACTATTCCACATGTCCACAACCCACTCTGTGAAGAAGAACGACCTCACATTACCCCTTAATCCACCTTCCTCTAGCTTCATATCATGCCCCCTTGTTCTTTTTCTTCCCTTATATTGGAAGATGTCTCCACCACGAACTTTGTTTATGCCTTTAAGGTACTTGAGTGTTTCTATCATGTCTCCCTCTCCCTCATTTCCTCAAATGAGTATATATTCAGGTCCTTCAACCTCTCCCCATATGTTTTCTGGTGCAAGCTGTGTACCATCTTAGTTGCCCTCCTCTAGACTGCCTACATCCTGTCAATGTACTTGCAAAAGTGTGGTCTCCCGACATGTACACAGTACACAGAGGCCTCACTAGTGTCGTTTACAACAACATCACCACCTCCCACCATCTGCTAGTGATACCTTTGCCTATGTACCACAGCATGCCACTGGCCCTCCCTGCAGCCTTTGTACTCTGTTTTGATACCTATAGGTAATCCCCCTACTTACACTCTTCTAGCTTCCCCTTTAGCCTTACAATCCCCATTCCCCTTTTTTGCTTATTTCATTGATGTTCCTATACAATGTCTTTTCCCCTTTCTTCACTATCTGTGCTAATCTTTCCTCAAATCCTTGCCTTTGCACTTCTTTTTTTTTAATTTAATATACTTTATTAGTATGTAGGTGGACAGTAGATACATCATGTATTGCTTGTATTTACTAGACATTTACCTGAAGTCAGATATATGAAATACAGTAGTAACATTTTATATAAGAACTAAAAATCCTACTCTACCCCTCACTCCATCTTGCTCCTCCTCCCCCACCCTCCACTGGAGATATATGTGAGAGCAAATAAGTGGGATATTCCTGTTGAGACCTTGGGGGAAATACCGTTTCTAGGAGTGTAAGCTGACAGGTGGAGAGTTCTTTGTCTCGTTAGAGGGCTTACCAGATACATGTTAGGTCTGTATGATTTATTGTACTGACTGAATAGTATACAGGAGATCCCAGATACGGTTAAATCTATGCATTTTATTGGACATACTCACTATCGATCTCTCTGCCTGTAATGCAAACATAATTTCTTTATACAGTTCTATGTATCTTGGGGTGATCTGGTCTTTCCAGTGTCTTAGGATAACTTTTTTGGCACAGGCCGATATCATTGCTGTATGTGGACATTGATTACCCACCAATTGGTCTGTATATTCTCCAATGATATAGGCTGCAGGATTAAACTTCTGGGATGGGCCTAACAGGGGGTCGAGCCTGTTCTGAATAGCGAACCAGAAGGGAGCAACATTCTCACATGACCATAGTATGTGTAATAGGGTACCAGGTTCTTCACCACATTTTGTACAGATATACAATGGTAGACAGCCCATTTTATGTAATCTGGCTGGGGTATAATAAAAGTTATGGTTGATCTGAAATTGCTTGAATCGGAAACAGTCCTAATGTATCATAGAGTACCAGTGTTTCCATATCTGGACCAATCTCTTCAGAGAAAAGTGGGGGGGGAGTGCCGGATCCCACCAATAAAACTGCAAATTGTCCCTGGTATCAAAAAGGGATCGTAGGAATTGGTATTAGTATGAGATTAAATGAGTTTTAGGGATGAAGCTCAAGTGAGGTGAGATTGGCGTATGGAGAGGTTTTGTCAAATGACCATTACCCAGTGAGGCATGCGACACGTGAGTGATTTGGAAGAACATGAAGAACAGATGAGGGGACCAGCTATAAACAAGGCTAGCTTCCTGAAAAGTCATTAGTTTTTGCTGGATTGTCAGCTCTTCCACCCTCTCCACTCCCATGTTAGGCCAGAACTTATCCCTTGAAAGAGTCTTGCCTGAAATCTGGAGGTTGGGGTTCCCAAATATTGGCTGACAGATGTCCTGGTTCAGATGAATTTTTAGCAACATATTTAATTGGGATTCAGAAATTAGGGAATCTCCTAGGGGGGTATCATGTAACTGACTAGGTAGTTGTTTCTTCAAGAGATAGGGTAGGGCTGTCACCTCTAAACCAGCATTGGAACAGAGTGCTCATTCAATTTCTATCCAAAAAGGAGTATATGAGCCAGTTTGGGAGACAAGGGAATGTTTATACCAGTGCAAGGACCTTGCTAAGTGTATAGCTAGGTAGTAGAAATAGAAGTTGGGGGCTTGCAATCCACCTTCCCTCTTATGCCTCAATAGTTTGATGTATGCCCGTCTGGCTTTCTTGTCTTACCAAAGAAAGGAGGTTAAGATCTTGTTAATTTGAGAGAACCAGCCTTGTGGCAGGGACCCATTAAGCATCTGAAGGGGATATAATCACTGGAGTAAAAGACTCATTTTAATGATACTGAGCCTACCCCATGGGGTGAGGGGTAGTAGTTTCCATCGGTTTAAATCTGTTTTAATAGTTGTTACTACTGAATCTAAGTTATTTTGTTTGATTTTCTGGGGAGACGTACTGAGGAGGATCCCTAAATATTTCAGTTTATCTTTTACCCCGAGAAAATCCAGGTGTTGTAAATCTGCTTTATCCGTATATTTATTGAGTGGCATTATTTCAGTTTTGTGTAAATTTGGCCTGTAATTAGAGTGCATGCTAAACTGAAATATAAGCTGTAGTGTGGCAGGTATGGACGTGGCAGGAGACGAGATATGCATCAATATGATATCGCGAACACAGACAATTTGTATTCCATGTCACTAGTTTGTATACCAGTAATGTTGGATAAAGTATTAAGTTTATGAATTAGAGGCTCTAGAAACAAATTGAACAGGTATGGGGAGAGTGGGTATCTTTGTCTTGTGCCCTGGTACAGAGAGATGGGTGAGGATAGTGACCCATTACATGAGATTCTTGTTGATGGGGAGGTATACAATACTCTTAACCAAGGAAAAAAGGTTTTGGGGATACCAAACTTTGGTAAAATGGAAAATGGGAAGTCTCACGAGACCCTGTCAAATACCTTTTCTGCATCCAGGGAGACCAAGGCTGCTGCTTCCGGGAAGTCCCTGGATGCAGAGAAAAGGTAAGACAGTTTCCTGAAGTGGTTCTCCGAGAGTCTGCCCCTTACAAACCCAACTTGTTCCCTACTAATGAATGAATCCCAGACCAAGTTTAGCCTGTTTCTCAAAATTTGGGCTAGGATTTTAATATCAACGTTGATGAGCGAAACTGGCCTGTAATTCATGACTCTAAGAGGATCCTGGCCTGGCTTAGGGAGAACAATTATTGTTGTAGAGGTTAGTGAGAGATCTGTCAGCCCATTCTCAAAAAGATATCTGAAGGTATTTAGAAGGATAGGGGAGAGTTGGGCTTTAAACTCTTTATAGAAGTTTGAAGAGAAGCCATTCGGACCCAGAGATTTGTCCAGTGGTAATTATTCAAAGGCTGGGTATATTTCATTAAGAGTTAGGGGGGCACTTAATAGCATGGCCTGGGACTCTGAGAGCTGTGGAAGAGAGACATCCTGGAAGAATAAATCCAATTGCTTAATTGAAAAGGAAATTTGAGGTGGTGCATATAGTTCCTTGTAATAGTTTCTAAATGTGTCAACTATGCTCGGGGGGGGGTAGTGCAAAGTTGTCCCTCTTCTGTTAGAATGGAGGGGACTATTCTATCCATTTCCTGAGATTGCAGTTTCAGGGATAGCAGTTTACCAGTCCTTTCTCCCTGATAAAATTAAGAAATGTTGGAGCGTAGCGAAATATGTTCAGTCTTTTCCCGATGAGCCAGTTATAGTGAGTCCTGAGGGATTCCAACTGTTCCCAGTCTCTAGGGGAAGAAGCAGAGGAGAGAGTTTTCCTTGCATTGTATATGTTCTAGTAATGTAGAAAGAGAAGCCGATATTTGCTTTTTGCGCTCTGTAGCCCAGAGGACAATCTCCCCCCTAAGCCCACATTTGAGGGCTCCCCATAAAAGGTCTAATTTAGCCATGGAGGGGGAGTTATTATCCATAAAGGATATAATGAAAGTCTGAAGGTGTTCTTGGAAATCCCTTAATTTTAACAGTTAGTTGCTAAATTTCCATATTTTGTCCTTAACCAGAGAGGGGACTAGATTAGTTTGGGCAATTACTGGGTGGTGATCAGATAGCACTTTGGGTGAGTAGAGGCATGACCTCATACCCTGAAGTTTGTTGATCCCAACCAAGAAAAAATCTATTCTGGAGTGAGTGTTATGGGGCAAAGAATAGAAAGAATATTCTCTACCATCTGGATTCAGTATTCTCCAGGGCTTAACAAGGCCTAGAGAATGCATGAAGTCTGCTAATGCCCTCTGACCTGGGGATGGGACCTGCCTAGAGTGACCTGTTCTGTCTAACTGATTGTTTAGGACCAGATTCCAGTCTGCCTCTAGTATAATAATTAGTGTAGCACTTTCCCACTGGATAGCCTGAAACTCTTTCATTTTTGTGAGTACAGTATATGCTGCCTGTCTAAATAATTGAGTAGCCGTAGAATGAAGGGTCTAGGCTGGGCACCTGGGGGTGGTCTGGGGCTCAAGGACCGATGTGCTGTCTCCATGATGCAACCTTAGCCAGTAACTTCTGAGTGAATAACACCAGTGTTGAGCCTTCTGTGTCCTCCAGAAGGCTAAAAATAACAAGATTGTTGCATCTGCTTTGGCCTTCAAAATCCTCAAGCTTTAATTCAATTTTGGATATTTTGTGCAGTAATGAGATGAGTTCTGGATCCACTCCATTCTGCCAAACTTCTAAAGAAGAAGTGCGGGATGAAATATCTGTGAGTTGTTTGTTAGTCTCTTTCAGATCAGCTTTTATAGTTTTGATGTCCAAGGAAAGGTCAAGAAATGCTGCTTTGAGTGCCATTTCCACGAGAAATTTATCTTCTGGGAGGGGCACTGTGATGCTGACAAATTGGCTGCCTTTCCCCAAGGTAGCATTTTGTTTTTTAGGCCTCTTGGAACTTTTGTCCAGTGTCTGAGGTGGCGTATGGGTTGGGAGAGCCTGTTTCATCTCAGCCTCCATCAAGATGCATTTATCTCAGCTGAGATCCCAGTCCGATGCTTGGGTGCATTTAGTCATTCGTAGGCACACAGGTACTTCTGATTCTGTGCAATTTGTCCCCAATTTCTGCAAAATAGACTGTATTTTGTTGAGGTGACGCAGGAGCGAGGGCACCACATGTCTTTCTAGCAGAAAGGCATCACATGATCTCCTGCCTTTGCACTTCTAACAGCCTTTCCTGCTTCCCTTAGACACTCTAGATACACCTCCCTGTCCTCCTCTGTGTGGGTCTCCTTATATATCCTGCATGCCCTTTTTAGTCCACACTTCATCTGCCACCTCCTTTGAGAACCATAGTGTCTTTCTGCTTTTCTTGCCTTTTGATACCTAACTGATGCATTGGTTAGTCACTTCCAGTATGGTGTTTTTAGGTGTCCCTCCTGGTCTTTGATCCCCCACCCCACCTGCCTCCCTCTTCTCCAGGGCCTCTTTTATACATTTTCCCATTTCAGTGAACTCTGCTCCTCTGAATCTAAGACAATTGCTTTTGTATGACTTGACTGAGTCCCTGTCCCCATGGTAAACCACACCATGTGGTGGCCACTTGACCTCAGTTGTCCTACTACCAGGACATGTGCGATTCTGTACCCACTGATGAATACTAGGTCCAGAATTGCCCTATACCTGGGGGATTCAAGCACTAGCTGTTTTAGAGCTATACCTTGCAGAGAATCTAGGATGTATCTACTTCTGGTTGAAGTGACTGTCTTTGTATTCCAATCTGCATCAGGCACACTGAAATCACCAAGCAGTACATCCCCGTTAGTTGCCATCAGGAGTATTTCATCCACTAGCTCCCTGTCCACCTCCTCCTCCTCCTGTGCTGGAAGCCAGTATATCACCCCCATATGAATTGCTGTGCCATTTCCAGGCTCAAGGGTGACCCACAGTGCCCCACAATCCCTGTGACCATGCTGCACTTCTGTTGCCCTTATTCTCTCTCTGACAAAAAGGGCCAGCACCTCCCCTTTCTTGCTCCCCCTATCCCTCCTGAACAGAGCATAGCCTGGTACATTTAAATTCCATTCATGATTTTCAGTGTACCATGTCTCAGTTATTGCTGCTGGGTCTAGGTCACCCTCGGTTAACAAATCTTCCAAGTCTGGGATTTTATTCCCCAGGTTGTGGGCATTTGTTACCATGGCTTTCCGTGAACTGTAGCCTCCCCTCCCTCTTCCCCTGTGTTTGTCCCTCTGCTTTTCCCCCACCCCAGTTATAGTTCTTATGTGGTCCTAGGTTCTCTGCTTCTCCACCTCTGTCTGCCTCAATTATCCCTGTTATGGACTCATTTTCCTTCACTACAATGGTGGTTTATGTATCATGTGGGGATGGGTTACTTGAGATTCTCGGCTCTTTCATACCCCCCACTGGCTAGCTTAAATGCCCATCAGCCAGGTGTCAAGTGGTAACCCTTCCCCACCCCATAGACCCTCTTTATTCTGTTGGTATGTCCTTTCATCTAGTGGTCCCCTGCCCCATTCCAAAACACCCACTTTATTCTGTGAGTATGTGCCAGGTGTCTAGTAGTCCTTCTTCCCATCCACAAACACAATCTTAATTCTGAAGTCATACCCTCGTGTCTAGTGGCCCCCCTACACATCCCCAAACACACTCTTAATTGTGTAGTTATGCTCTGGTGTCTTAGCAGTCCACCAGCCCATCCTCAAACACCAGCTTTATTGTGTGAGGATGTGCCCCATGTCTAGTGGTTCCACTCCCCATCTCCAAAGACCTTCTTTATTTTGTAGCTATGCTCTGGTGTCTAGCACTCTCCCTCCCCATCCCCAAACACTGACTGTATTGTGTGGGCATGTGCCAGGTGTCTGGTGGTTCCCCCCTCCCTATCTCCAAAGACGCTCTCTATTCTGTAGGTATGCCCTGGTGTATGGTGTTCAAGCTCCCCATCCTCAAACATATTCTCTGTTCTATAGCTATGCCAGAAAAAGAGATGTGCAAGAACTAGGGGACACAATTTGAAGATAGAGGGGTGACAGGGGTTTCTAAACAAAACGAAACGATGTAAGAAACTGCTATGGTTCTCAAAGGAAGTGGCAGTGAAGGTTCAAGAGAAAAAGAAAGCATTCAGGAAGTACAAGGAATCACAGAAGGAGCAGGACAGAGAACTGTATCAGTTAAAGCAAAAGGAAGCTGGGAAGGCAGTCAGAACAGCAAAGGCCCAAACCGAGGAAAAGATAGCCAACTCAGTTAAGAAGGGGGATAAAACCTTTTATAGGTACATCAGGGAGTGAAGGAAGACCAAGGGAGGGTTACTGAGGCTTAATAAAGAGGAGGGAGGGTGGGCAGAGGGTGACTGTGAAAAGGCAGAGATACTAGACAAATATTTTTGCTCAGTATTTACAAAGGAAGTGGGGGAGGTACCTAAAACAAACAGTAGAAACACTCTGGATACAGAAGTTGATGTCAGCCCATTTACAGAAGAAAGGGTTCCGAAAGAACTCTTAAAACTGAAGGTGGACAAAGCAATGGGGCCCTGATGGGATTCATCCCAGAATTCTAAAAGAACTAAGGGTAGAACTAGTGACACCACTGACTACCCTCTTTAACAAATCATGGGAGGATGGGGTGGTACCTGAGGACTGGAGAAGGGCAGATGTGATTCCCCTTCACAAAAGTGGGAGCAAGGCAGAAGCAGAAAACTACAGACCTGTTAGTTTAACCTCAGTGGTAGGGAAAATGATGGAATCACTTCTGAAGGAAAGTATTGTTGAGTATCTAGATTCCAGAGGGGCTCAGGACCCAAGGCAGCATGGATTCACAGTGGGAAGGTCATGCCAGACAAATCTGATAGATTTCTTTGACTGGGTGACCAAGGTAGTAGATCAGGGAGGGCTGTGGACATGGCCTACCTAGACTTCAGCAAGGCATTTGACACAGTCCCACACAAAGATTAATATACTGTTAGCCGGCCTGGGAGTGGGTCCCAAGATGACAGCCTGGGTAAAGAATTGGCTGGAGAATAGGACACAGAGAGTAATAGTAAATGGAGTCCACTGAAGAAAGGGGTTACTAGTGGGTACCGTGAGGGTTCAGTATTAGGACCGGTCCTCTTCAATGTCTTTATAAGTGACATTGCAGAGGGACTGGAAGGAAAAGTATGTCCCTTTGCAGATGACACAAAGATCTGTAACAGAGTTGATGCACAAGGTGGGGTGGAAAGGATGAGAAGGGACTTGGCAAGGTTAGAGGAATGGTCAAATGTATGGCAGTTTAGAATCAATGCTAAGAAGTGCAAGGTAATGCACCTGGGAAACAAAAACCCAGGGGAAGAGTACACAATGGGGGGTGAGATACTAACAACAACAAAAATGGAAAGGGATCTGGGGGTAGTCATATCAGATGACCTAAAGGTGGGCAAGCAATGTGAGAGGGCTGCAAGGAGGGCTGGGGGGATACTGGGATGCACAGGGAGAGGCATCACCAGTAGTAAACAGGAAGTTATTATCCCTCTGTACAGACAGTTGGTGGGACCCCATCTGGAGTACTGTGTGCAGTTCTGGAGACGCAATCTCTGGAAAGACATAGACAGGATGGAGGCTGTCCAGAGGAGGGCAACTAAAATGGTGCAGGGTCTGCACCGGAAGACATATGAAGAGAGACTTAAGGAACTGAATATGTATAGCCTCGAGGAAAGGAGGGAGAGGGGACATGATAGAAACTTTCAAGTACCTCAAGGGAATCAACAAAGTCCAAGAGGGTAGCATCTTTCAAAAAAAGAGGTGTGCAAGAACAAGGGGGCACAATTTGAAGATAGAAGGGAGCGGCTCAGAGGTAATTTAAGGAAGTATTTTTTCACAGAGAGGGTTGTGGATGCATGGAACGGCCTTCCGGAGGAGGTTGTGGAGTCAAAAACAGTGGTGGAATTCAAGCATGCATGGGACAGTCATAAGGCAATTCTAGGGGTTGGGGGTAGGAAGAAATAGGCTGCTGGTTAACTAGGATCTGCAGCTTATCCATTAGGTAGGGAAATGGGCAGACTGGGTGGGCCAAGCGGTCCTTATCTGCCATCAAAATCTATGTTTCTATGACAGCTCAGGGACATTGTGAGGAAGTATTTTTTCAAAGGGATGGGGTTGGACGCTTGGAACAGCCTTCTGGAGGAGGTTGTGGGGTCAAAAACAGTGGGGGAATTCAAGAATGCATGGGACAGACATAAAGGAATTCTTCTGGGAAGTATGAAAAAATAGGCTGTTGTTTGACAAGGATCTGTAGCTTATCCAGTAAATAGAGAAATGGGCAGACTAGGTGGGCGAAGCTGTCCTTATCTGCCATCAAAGTTTATATTTCTATGGCCTCTTAGCATTTTGCTACTGAAATGTTGTATACAAACACTCATAGTGTAGGGAAAATGAGGGGCACTGGTCTGAATAATATGGGATACATTTTCAGACACAGTCACATTTAGAGAACTTGAAGCTAATGACTTAACTGCACTCTACTCCTGGTCAATAGACGAAAGTTCTAAGAGTGGAGGGATAATGACTCAAAAAGAGTTTTTTGTGGGATCACCATTTTGAACTGCCAGATAAGTGCAGCTCTTAATGAGCTGTTAATCACACCAGGCCATCTGAAGCATTGAGAGAGATAAACATGAGGACTAGATCCTGGAAAATGAGACTTTTACAATTTCATTAAAAGCACTAACAAACCAGCGCTAGTCAAGATGGACAAGAAGACTATTAGCTGCAGTAGCCTTGCTCAGTTATACACTTTGTGTTGGGCTAGTAAAACAATGTTACAGAATACCTGAGACAAGTTTCTCTGTTTATAGTGGAGCAAACAAATGTGCAACATGGCCTTTTTTGTCCCCACAGACCGTTCCCCACCACCACCATCAGAGAAGATGGCTGACAACTCCAACCCAACTGGCACCACATGAAATGGCTGATGTTTTTCTTTGTGTATCTCCCAGAACACACTGTGCAAGCAAGCCGGCCAACTCCACTTAGACAACCCACACGCAAGCAGCACTGCACAAACTGACCAATATCGATTTTTTTGCAGCTCCAAGCACAGACTGTATGTGCTTCTTGTCTAGCAGTCCCCCCTTCCCCAAACACACTCTTTTTTGGGAGGGGGTAGTCCGGCCCCCTATTGCATTCTAGAGTTCAGTATATGCCACGCCGACAGACCCCAATGTCCAGTTTCCTCCTCATGGCAGGGCTACCACACAGGCACCCCCTTCTGACAGACACCGTTGGCAAGCCCTGGCATACCCCTGGGGCATGGCCACAGAAGCAGGGCCCTCCAACTGAAACAGGTGACTGCAGAGATGGTGGTGGCAGAGCAGGGCATCATGCAAGGGGGCAGGCTATTTCAGTGCTACTACTTCCCAGTGACAGGATGTTGAATAACATGCTATGTCTACACCAATCCACATGAATATGGTACCAGTCACAGTTGACCTCCAGCCTCTGCCAAGGGTACATGGAGCACCTGAGAGCCTCCCTCCCTCCCTCCTCCCCCCAGAGAAGGAGACCCATCCCTAGGATGCTCATCCTTCTCCCCCATGCCAGGCTTCAGACTCCCAAGTCCGTCCCTGAATTTATCATGTCAGCACAGCAGGTTGACACCTTGCCACTGTGCCAGTGAGCCAGCTAAACACACTCTTTATTCTTTAGGTATGCCATGGTGTCTAGTGGTCACCCCTCCCCATCCACAAACACCCTTTTAATTCTGTAGGCATATGCTGGTGTCTAGCTGTTCCCACTCCACATCCACAAACACCCTGTTAATTCTTTCTTTTTTCTGTAGCAATCACACAGGAGTGTGGCGTGCATGTTTATGAAACACATTCAAACAGAGTTGCTAATGTAGTAAGTGCCTGACCTGGGACTTGAACCCAGGCCACCCAGAATACTGTTCCAATTGTGCTAACCAGCTGCACCACTGAGATAACTGGAACCTGGGCTGTCCCCGAGCACATTACTCTTTTTCAAATGCAAAGCCCAATGGCAACACAAATATTTACTTGTAACAATCACACAGGAATGTGGTGTGCACACTCTTAATTCTGTAGCTATGTCCTGGTGTCCAGTGGCCCCCCCTCCCCATAACAGCGTACCTTCTTTATTCAAAGGGTATGTGCCAGGTATCTAGTGGGTCCCCCTTAACATGTCAAACACTCATGTGCCTTGCAAAGTAGTGGTCACCTTCCTCATCCCCAAACACATTTGTAATTCTGTAGGTATGCACTGGTGTCTAGTGATCCCCTCTCCATCACTAAACAATCACTTATTTCTATGAATATATGTCAGGTGTCTAATGGTCCCATCCCCAAACACACCCTGAATTCTGCAGGAATGCCATGGTGTCCTTACGGTCCCCCCTCCCCATCATGAACACCCACTTTATTCTGTGAGTGTGTGCCAGATGTCTAGTAGTCCCCTCTCCCCACCTGCATCCCCAAAGAACCTACTTATTCTGTATGTATGCCCTGATGTATGGTTTCCTTCCACCCCATCCCCAAATATCCTCTTTGTTCTATAGATATGCCATAGCCTGTTAGCATTTTGTCACTGAAATGTTGAATACAGACACTCAGAATGTAGGGAAATGAGGGGCACTGGTCAGAATAATATGGGATAAACTTTCAGACTCAGGCACATCCAGAATACTGGAAGCTAATGACTTAACTGCACTCTAGCCCTGGTCACACCCTGGCCACTAGCTAAAAGTCCTAAGAGTGGTGAGATAATGACTCACAAAGAGACTTTTGTGGGAATCACCCTCTTGAACTGCCATATAAGTGAGCTCTTGATGAGCTGGTAATCACAGCAGGTGATCACAGCATTGAGGTGGGATATTTTCCACATTGCTATTTATACTGTGATGTCTGTACACTGTATGCTCTGTATTATTTTCTATGATGTGAAGCCTTTGTAAAGGAGTCTCTGACTCAGAGGTATTAATTCCGATTGTATTCAGTAAATAAATAAGCATGAGGACTAGATCCTCAAAAATAAGTGACTTTTTCAATTTAATTAAAAGCCATAACAAACCAGCACTAGTCAAGATAGACAAGAAGATATTTAGCTGCACTAGCCCTGCTTAATTTGCATCATGATTTGGGCTACTAAAACAATTCTAGAATCAACCCCAGAGACATGTTCCACTGTTTATAGCACAGCAAACAAATGTGCCAAATGGCCTTCATTGTCTCCTCATACCCCTCCCCACCAACACCACCACCAGAGAAAATGGCTGACAACTCCAACCCTTTGTGCAGTTCCCAGCACAGACTGTGAGTGAATGCTAGCGGCCCCTTAATTCTACAGGTATGCCCTGGTGTCTAGCTGTCTGCCCTCCCCATCCTGAACACCCACTTCATTCAGTGAGTATGTGCCAGATGACTAGTGGTCCCCCTTCCTCATCCCCAAAGACCATCCTTATTCTGTATGTATGCCCTGATGTATGGTTTTCCTCCTCCCCATCACCAAACATCCTCTTTATTCTGTAGATATGCCATGGCATCTTAGTATTTTGTCACTGAAATGTTGGATACAGACACTCAGAATATAGATAAATGAGGGGCACTGGTCAGAATAATATGGGATAAACTTTCAGACACAGACACATTCAGAAAACTGGAAGCTAATAATTTAATTGCACTCTAGCCTGGTCGCACCCTGGCCACAAGTTAAAAGTCCTAAGAGTGTTGGGATAGTGACTCACAAAGAGTCTTTTGTGGGAATCACCCTCTTGGACTGCTTTATAGCTGCAGCTCTTGATGAGCTGGTAATCACAGCAGGCCGTCTGGAGTACTAAACTTTCAGAAACAAGCACATTCAGAAAACTGGAAGCTAATGACGTAACTGCACTCTACCCCTAGTCTCACCCTGGCCAGTAGCTGAAAGTCCTAAGAAAGAGTGGTGGGATAATGACTCACAAATAGTCTTTTGTGGGAATCACCCTCTTAAACTGCCATATAAGTGCAGCTCTTCATGAGCTGTTAATCACAGCAGTCTATCTGAAGCATTGACAGAGGTAAGCATGAGGACTAGATCATCGAAAATAAGTGACTTTTTCAATTTCATTAAAAGCCATAACAAACCGGCACTAGTCAAGATGGACAAGAAGATATTTGGCTGCACTAGCCCTGTTTAATTTGCACTATGATTTGGGCTACTAAAACAATTTTAGAATCAACCCCTGAGACATGTTCCACTGCTTATAGCACAGCAAACAAATGTGCCACATGGCCTTCATTGTCTCCTCATACACCTCCCCCCATCATCACCATCAGAGAAGATGGCTGACAACTCCAACTGAACCAGCAGCACACAAAGGTGGTGGCTGAACCTCTGGCTATCCTGTTTAGCCAATCACTGGAAACAGGGGAGGTACCCAAAGACTGGAGGACAGCAGATGTAGTCCCCTTATACAAAAGTGGGAACAAAGAGGAAGCAGGGAACTACAGACTAGTCAGCCTCACCTCAGTACTGGGGAAGATCATGGAAGAACTACTGAAGAAGAGATTGGTGGAACATCTAGTTGTCAATGGACTACAGGACCCAAGGCAGCATGGTTTCACCAGGGGAGTCATGTCAGACCAACCTCGTTGAATTTTTGACTGGGTGACTAGGGAGGTGGATCAGGGAGGGCAGTGGACATGGCCTATCTGGACTTCAGCAAGGCCTTTGACACTGTGCCATAGAAGACTATTACACAAACTGGGAATATGGGTGTGGGCAGGACAGTAGTGTGGTGTGTAGTAACTGACTGGGTGGCAGGACACAAGGGTGGTGGTAAATGGCTGTCACTCCATGGAGGAAGAGTGACCAGTGGGGTACCACAGGGATCAGTGCTGGGACCGGTCCTATTCAACATCTTCATCAGTGACATTGCATGCAGAACCTAGAAGGCAGAATTTCACTGTTCGCTGATGACACAAAGCTCTGTAACAGAGTAGACACACCAGAGGGTGTAGACAGAATGAGAAGGGACCTGCAGAAACATGAAGAATGGTCAGGGTTTGGCAGTTGAAATTCAATGCAAGGAAGTGCAAGATAATGCAATAGGGCACAATATATCAGTTGAGGGTGAGGATATAGCATGCACCAAGCAGGAAAGGGATCTTGGGGTTATCATCTCTGATGACCTCAAAGTAGGGAAACAGTGTGACAAGACGGCAGGTAAAGCAAATAGGATGCTGGGATGTATAGTCAGGGGCATCACCAGCAGGAAAGGAGGTCATAATTCCATATACAAGACACTAGTGAGGCCCCACCTGGAGTACAGTGTACAGTTCTGGAGACCATACCTCACGTAAGATATAGACAGGGTAGAGAAGGTTCAGAGGAGGGCAACAAAAGTGGTGCATGGATTGCATCACAAGTCCTATGAAGACAGGTTGAAGGAACTGAACATGTACTCACTGGAGGAGAGGAGGGAGAGAGGGGATATAATAGAGACATACAAGTATCTTACAGGGAGGAACAGGGTACAGGAATACACTATTTTTAAGCAAAAAAGGTGTTCCAGGACTAGAGGCCATGGGATGAAGTTGGAGGGAGGACGATTCAGAGGAAACATGAGGAAGAATTTCTTCACAGAATGGCTGGTGGATAAGTGGAACACCCTGCCAGAGGAAGTGGTGGGGGCTGAAACAATCACGGGATTAAAGAATGCATGGGATAGACATAAAGGAATTCTGGAGGTCAGGGTTAAGGAGCAACAGACTTCTAGGAAAACATAAAGTAAACTTACAAGCTCAAATTGGCAGACTGGGTGGGCCATAGGCCCTTATCTGCCGACACTGTCTATGTATCTATGTAAAGTGGATATATTCCTTTTTGTGCATCTTCCAGCACAGATTGTGCAAGATGGCCTGCTTCTACCTTCAGACTTCCAACACCCAAGCAGCACCACACAAACTGGCCAACATTGAATATGATAGATTACTGAATATAATAGATGACCTTAGCTAATGTCTATTATAAGAAATAATTATAATAGTCTTCTTTATGTAGTTTGTCCATCAAATGTTTGCCTCCTTTCATGAACTGTAAATAACTGTATGTTGATGAATCTAATGTAAAAGTTATATCCTGTTGTACTATGTGTAATTAATCCCCGGTCGCCCCTGAAAAAGGGACTATTACTGGTCTCAGTGGGCCTACCCGGTTACCCAAATTTAAATAAATAAAAAAAAATATCCTTTGTGCAGCTCCCAGCACAGACTGTAAGTGCATGCTAATGGTCACCTCATCCCAAAACACTCTCATTTTTGAGGGTGGGACTTCAGCCTCCTTCTCCATGCCCTAGGTGAGTCCATGCCCTGCTGACTGCCCCCTCTATGCCCAGGCACCCCCAGGTGGAGCTGCCAGATGGGCACCCCCCCAAGGACACTGTTGGCAAGCCCTGGCTTACCACCCATAGCAGGGGCATGGGAGTGCCCCCCACCAGCTGAAACTGGAGGCAGCAGATATGGTGGTGGCAGAGCAGAGCATCATGCCAGGTGGCAGGATGTGCAATGACATGCTATGTCTGCTCCGGTCCCCATGAATATAGTGCTAGTGGGTCCATAGAGTGCCAGACACTCTTCTCTCCCATGCCCCAGAGAAGGCGTGCCATCCTTAGGAAGCTTCATCCTCCTCACCCATGCTGACCCTCCAACTTCAAATTTCATCCTCAAGCTCAGGATGCCAGCATCGCACATCAAGCGGACGATTTGCCACTGTGCTGGAGAGCCAGGTAAATATCCTTTTCATACTATAGGTATGCCCTGCTGTCTAGCAGTCCACCCTCCACATCCACAAACACCCTCTTTATTCTGTGAGTAAGTATCCAGTGTCTAGTGGTCCCCCTTCCCATCCTCAAACACACCCTTAATTCTGCAGGCATTCCCTGGCGTCTAGTGGTCCCCCCTTCCCCATCCTGAACACCCACCTTATTCTGTGAGTATGTGTCAGATGTCTAGTGGACCCCCTTCCTCATCCCCAAAGACCCTCAGATCACCTGGAGCATTGAGAGAAATAAACATGAGGACTAGATCCTGAAAAATAAGTGACTTTCTTAATTTTATTAAAAGCCATAACAAACTGGCACTAGCCAAGATGGACAAGAAGATAGATAGCTGCACTAGCCCTCTCATTGCCTCCTAGAATACAACTGTAGGTAGCAGCAAATGTACTGCAGTGTGTCCCAGAACGACTACAGAAGTCACCTACAGACTTCTTGTGTGCCCTAGTAACATCTGGAGAAGTCACTCATATGTTTTAATATTACTTGCCAGCCAGAATTGATTAGAATTGACTGCATAGCACCATTAGAAAGGTAATGTTGTGTTGAACAACTTTGCCACTGACACTTTGTGTGTTTAATATTCACTTTAGGAGTCATTCACATTTGTTTTTGACATGGTGTGTATGGCAGACATTTTGTCCATCAAGAACCACCTAAGCATTTTGAGGAAAACACACATTCTGAGTATCTCAGCCAACATAAAACAAAAAACAAATTGAGCAGTTGATTGCATAGCACCGTTAGAAAGGCAATTTTGTGTGGAACAACTTTGCCACTGATATGTTATGTGTATCATGTATACTTTAAGGGTTATATGCATTTGTTTATGGTATGGTGTGTATGGTTCAGATTCATCCCTCACACCTCACCAACGCACCTTGACTAAAATGGGGAACTATTATGTTTAACACTACAGAAATAGCTGTTTTTTACAAACAAATTATTACAACTACATCTAATGTCTGGATGCTTAATTTGGTGTTGATATGTTACATATTTCCCAACAGAAAAAGGCTTATGGTGCATTTTTTAGTGGAAATTTTTTTTGTTTTGCTGTTTCGACCAGCAAAGAAAAAAATCTAAATTACCTATTATTACTTGCATACCACTATTGGAAATGTAATTTTATGCTGAACAAGTGTGCAACTCATACTTTGTGTCTAGCACTTACAGTTTTTGTGCTATTAGCATTTGTTTGCGGCATGCTGATTATGGCTTGATTTTGCTTAGAAAGGCCCATGATTCACTGTTAACAGCATACAGGAGATAAGTGCTGCAACTTCAGAGAGTTCCTGTGGAGCCAATGAGTTAATTTGCACTGTTTTAAACTACTAAAACAATGTTAGAATTAAACCCTGAGACATGCTCCTCTGTTTATAGCACAGCAAACAAATGTGCCACATGGCCTTCATTGTCTCCTGCTCAGAACCCTCCCCCATCACCACCGCCACCAGAGAAGATAGCTGACAACTCCAACCCAACCGGCAGCACAAGAACTGGCTGACTTCTTTCTTTGTGCATCTCCCAGCACACATTGTGCAAGCAGGCCTGCTACTACCCTCAGACATCCAACACCCAAACAGCACCACACAAACTGGCCAACATCATCCTATGTGCAGCTCTCAGCACAGACTATAAGTGTATGCTAGCAGTCCCCCATACCAAAACACTATTTTTTTTCAGGGGTAGGACTCTGGCCTCCTACTTCTTGCCTGAGCTCGGTTCATGCCCTGCCTACTGCCCCCCTCCCCCACCGTGCCCAGGTTCCCCACAGCATGTGAAGCTCCCCAAAGGACACTGTTGGCAAGCCCTGGCTTACACCCCATGGTAGGACCACAGGATTGGGTCCCTCCCACTGGCTGAAACTGGTGGCAGCAGAGATGGTGGTGGCAGAGCATTATGCCAGGGGGCAAGGCGTGCAGTGACATGCTATGTCTGCCGCACTCCCCATGAATACAGTGCCAGTGGTGGTAGATTCTACAGCCTCTACCAAGGGTCCAAAGAGTCCAAGATACTCTCTTCTTCTTCTCCCCAGAGAAGGACAGTCATCCCTAGGATGCTCGATCCTTCTCCCCCATGCTGGCCCTTCAACTTCTAAGTCCATCCCGAACTCAGGATGCTGGCACCATACCTCAAATGGACACCTTTCCGCTGTGCAGGTAAGCCAGCTAAACACCATTTTTATAATATACATATGCCCTGGTGTCTAGCGCCCCCCCCCATCCACAAACACCCTCTTTATTCTGTGAGTATGTGTTTTGTGTCTAGTGGTTCCCATCCACTTCCCCCAAACACACACTTAATTCTGCAGGTATGCCCTGGTGTCTAGAAGTCCCCCCTCCCCATCCCAAACACCCACTTTATTCTGTATGTGCCAGATGACTAGTGGTCCCCCTTCCTCATTCCCAAAGACCCTCCTTATTCTGCATGTATGCCCTGGTGTATGGTTTTCCCTAAACAGCCTCTTTATTCTGTAGATATGCCATGGCATCTTAGCATTTTGTCACTGAAATGTTGGATATAGACACTCAGAATGTAGGGAAATGAAGGTCACTGGTCAAAATAGTATGGGATAAACTTTCAGACACAGGCACATCCAGAAAACTGGAAGCTAATGACTTACCTGCACTCTAGCCCTGGTCACACCCTAGCTATTAGCTGAAAGACCTAAGAGTGGTGGGATAATGACTCACAAAGAGACTTTTGAGGGAATCACCCTCTTAAACTGCCATATAAGTGCAGCTCTTGATGAGCTGGTAATCACAGCAGGCCATCTGGAGCATTGAAAGAGATAAGCACGACGACTAGATCCAGGAAAATAAGCGACTTTTTCAATTTCATTAAAGCCATAACAAACTGCCACTAGTCAAGATGGACAAGAAGATACTTAGCTGCACTAGCCCTGCTTAATTTGCACTATGTTTTGGGCCACTAAAAGAATGTTAGAATCAATCCCTGAAACATGTTCCACTGTTTATAACACAGCAAACAAATGTGCCACGTGGCCTTCATTGTCTCCTCATACACCTCACCACCACCACCACCAACAGAGAAGATGGTTGATAACTCCAACTGAACCAGCAGCACACGAAATGGCTGACTTCTTTCTTTGTGCATCTTTCAGCACAGATTGCACATGCTGGCCTGCTTTTAACTTCAGACTTCCAACACCCAAGCAGCATCACACAAACTGGCCAACATGATCCATTGTGCAGCTCCCAGCACAGACTGTAAGTGTATGCTAGCAGTCGTCCCATCACAAAACACTCTTTTTTGGGGGGGTGGGACTCCAGCCTCCTACTCCATGCTGGAGGTGAATTCATGCGCTGCTGACTGCCCCTCTGTGCCCAGGCTTCCCCCCAGGTGGAGCTGCCAGATGGGCACCCCCCAAAGGATACCTGTTGGCAAGCCCTGGCTTACTCCCCATGGCAGGGCCACATGAGTGGCCCCCGGCTGAAACTAGTGGCAGAAGAGAGAGAGTAGCAGCAGAGAAAAGCATCTTCCCAGGGGACAGGATGTGCAGTGACATGTTATGTCTGTCCAACTCCCTATGAAAATAGTGCCAGTGGTGGTAGATTCCACAACCTCTGCTAGGGGCCCATAGAGTGCAGAGCACTCTCTTCTCCCCACCACCTGAGAAGGAGAGCCATCCCTAGGATGCTCGATCCTTCCCCCTGTGCTGGCCCTCCAACTTCTTGGTCCATTTCCAAACTGAGGATGCCAGCACCGCACCTCAAGCGGATGCCCTGCCGCTGCACAGGTGAGCAAGCTAAGCACCTTTTTTATACTATAGGTATGCCCTGGTGTCGATCAGTCCACCCTCCCCATCCACAAACACCATCTGTATTCTGAGTATATGTCTGGTATCTAGTGGTCCCCCTCCCCATCCCCAAACACACCCTTAAGTCTGCAGGTATGCCCTGGTGTCTAGCAGTCCCCATTCCCCATCCTGAACATCCACTTTATTCTGTGAGTATGTGCTAGATGTCTAGTGGTCCCCCTTCCTCATCCCCAAAGATCCTCCTTATTCTGTATGAATGCCCTGGTGTAATGTTTTCCTCCTCCCCATCCGCCAACTATCCTCTTTATTCTGTAGATATGCCATGGACTCTTAGCATTTTGGCAGCAACATGGTTTTGTGGAAGGAAGATCTTGTCAGACTAACCTGGTAGTATTTTTTGACTGGGTGACAAAGGAATTAGACAAGGGCCATGCTTTGGCACTCCTCTACTTTGACATCAGCAAGGCTTTTAACTTGGCACCTCACAAACAATTGCAAAGAAGAGGAAAAACCTGGGTGCAGCTAAACTATTTGTGAACTGGGTGGGTAACTGGCTGTGGGGGAGGCAGCAGATGGTGGTGGTCAATGGGGTTAAATCAGAGGAGAGGGAGGTTGTGAGCGGGGTTCCACAGGGATCGGTTCTGGGTCCGGTCCTCTTCAAAATGTTCATTAGTAACACTGAAGAAGAAATCTTGGGCAGATTGTGTCTCTTTGCAGATGACACAAAACTATGTGGAAGGGTGGATATTCATGAGGGAAGGAGGAAAATGCTAAGAGACCTACAAAACCTAGAAAGGTGGTCAAAAGTCTGGCAAATAAAATTCAGTGATAGAATGTGCAAGGTAATGCACCTAGGGAAAAAGAACCCCAAGACAGAGTATTGTATGGAAGGAGAGAGACTTAGAATTACAGCAAAGGAACAGGATCTGGGAGTTATCGTTAGTGACTCATTTATACAACTGAGTCAGTACAACAAGGCCTATATATCAAGGCTAACAGGATGCTGCGATGTATCTATAGGGGTATTGCCAGCAGAAGAAGGGAGGTAATACTTTTCATCTACAGATCCCTGGTGAGGCCTGAGCTAGAGTACTGCACCCAGTTCTGGAGTCCTCACCTCAGAAAAGATAAGGATAGGTTGGAGACAGTGCAGCACAGAGTAACAATAAGCATTTGTGAAAGCTAAAATGTTTGCTTGCTGACATTAGCAGTGGAAGTGCAGGAGTTAGACAGATGCAGTATAGGAATGGCAGTGATGTATTGAACTGACGCCAACTCTATCCCCACCCTGCAGAGATGGACAGGCATTGGGGTGTGCCTTTGGGTCATCACCCATAGTGGTCACGACATTTCACCTCACCCTACCCTGCAGACACTGACAAGTGCCTTGGGGTGTTCAGGTTTTATACTCACCTCATTCCATAAGGCAATACACTGAAATGGGTGCAGTATAGGAGGATGTTGTGAACTCCGGGGCCAAAGAGTCCAAGGTGCACCTTGATGCCTGTCACTGGTTGCAGGGTGGGGGTGTGGTGGCATGGCATGAGCATTACTGTTGACAATCCCAAGTCCTAGCCCTGATGCCTGTCAGTCCCTACAGAGTAGGGCGTTATGGTATTTTACCTCTAAGTTTTCAACATGGCTTTTTGTGACCCAACCGCATGAACAGTGACAATATCAGTTTGTTAGCCATAAGGTGATTTTGCACAGTGACTGTGCCATTTGACGACACAGGGTTGAAAACACATTTCAAACATGATGTGAAAAATGACAGCTGTACTGTTCATGAGGAGGTGTAAAAAAATGGTAATGTTGAAAATCTGGAGTGAAAATATTAAAAACTGGTGAAGTCACGAGCATGCATAGAAACTGCACAGCGCATACCCATAATGCAATTATTTGGGGAATTTTTTGCACCAGATTTTCAATACAGGCATTTTGGGACCTCTGCTCATGAACAGTGTCACTGTGATTTTCTTAATCTGTCCTGAACACTGATTTCCCACAGTGACCGTGCTATTCTGCGCTGGAAGGGTGAAAACACATTTTGGCCAGGATGTGAAAAATGACAGCTGTACTCTACATAAGGAGGTGTGAAAAAATGGCAATGTTGAAAATCTGGAGTGAAAACATTACATACTTATGAATTTGCAAGCGTGCATGGAAACTGTGCAAAGCATGCTCATAACAGTCATTTTTGTGAATTTTTTTACCAAATTTGCAACATAGACTTTTGGAGAGCCCACCTCATGAACAGCGACACTGTTGTTCTGTTAATCAGTCCTGAAAGGTGATTCCACGCAGTGACCGCAAAATCACCTTTTGGGACTGAATAACCAAATGACAGTCACTGAATTCATGAGGTGGCATCCCAAGAACCCCATGCTGAAAGTTTGGTGTACAAATTTGAAAAAATGACCAAGATATGCACCAAAGTTGAAAAAAACACTATTTATGTCATTATACAGCTTACTGGCATTTCTTCAGTTTGCGGCTGGCTTTGAAGAGTGCAGATGTGTTCCCGGTCCACCGAAGATCATCATGCCAGGCTTCAGAGGTAAGTATGAGGTGGGAAGGGTTGTGGGGAGGTGGGGTACACAGAGGGTGGGTGCGGGTTCAGGGAGGAGGGCAAGAGAGTCAACGAGAGACCATCTTCTTTGGTTACAGGTTTTTTTTCTTATTTTACAAAGATGACGTGGGACTTTTGCCATGTTGGGGTGGGCTCCCAGCATGGTACCTGGAGGTTTGTTTAGGGGGGAAGTGGAGCCAACGGGGGATTGGGCACCCCATTGGGCTTACAGTGTGGTGGGGGGAACACATGAGGATGCTGAACTTTTGCCACGCTGGAGTGGGCTCCCAGCGTGGCACCTGAACGTTTGTTTTGGGGCGGCACTGGAGCCGGCAGGGATTGGGCACCCCCATCGGATATACAGTGTGCTTGGGGGGGTGTATATGAGTCAAGGGGGATTAGGCACCCCCTCGACACACAACAAATGGGGTGGATGCATACAATGACCGTTACAAGCAGCAGTGGTGATGATGTCTAGGCAATTTGAATATTGCTGACAGCATGGCAGTATGCAAATTGCTTACACGTTACCACCACTGATTGTAGCAGTCATTTGCTTTCAACTGTACACCACTGCATATGAACTGCCGTCATGGACAGCTGGGACATTCATTGATGTGGTGTGGCCCCACCTACAAAAATACTCAGGGCATTGGAAGCAGGGGTGCCACACCTACAAAAACTCGTATGGTGGCACTGTGTTTCTTGCACATGCATGCAAGCAAACATAAAAATGATTCAGGGCCAGCAGGGCAGATCCTATGAGGAGCACCTCAAGGCACTAAATATGTACTCACTGGAAACCAGAACGGAGAGGGGAGATATGACAAGAGTCCTTCAAGTTCCTTAAAGAATTTAATTGAACTTCAGGGAACTCTTTAGCCTGAATACTAATTTGCGGTCACATGGACACAAGCAGAAATTAACAGGAGGTATTGTAGGTTCAGGAGAGATGTCAGAAAGTACTTCTTTACGGAAAGGGTGGTGGAACAGTCTGTCTGCTGAATTGGTGTGTGCAAAAGCAGTCGGAGGATTCAAGCAGGACTGAGATTTAATTAAAGGAATAGTGGTTGCTTGGGGCGAAAAGACCAAGGATGAGAGGATTGGAAGGGTTAGTACTCTGAAGAAATAGTAGGTTCCAAGGATTATAGGGAACTTGGGCAGACTGGATGGACCTCTGGTCTTTTTCTGCCATCATTGTCTATGTTTCAGTTTCTATGTGAATATTCCACATGCAAGTCAGAATCAGTGGGACAGCTGTGCAGCTGGCTCATATGTGCAGGGGGGGAGGAGGGGCTGGTTTTTTTTTGTTTGTGCCTAGTAAATTTTTAGTCTGGGTCTCCTGGATGCATTTTTACCACCCAGCTTTAATGAATTCTTGATTAAGTTGGCTTGAACTAAGTGGCTGTGTGTGTCTGACTCCCCCCCCCCCCACCAGAGGAAAGTGTGGCTACTAGCAATAATGGTTTCTGATTTCTGACTAATTTGGGATTTGTTTTCATGTTTGGGTTAAATGTGTGGTATCCAGTTTCTCACATACCCCTGCCCCAAGGTATGCCCCTCAGGGCCCTTGGATTTCAGTGTCCCCTCTTGCCCCACACAGTGGTGAAAAGGATTATTATATATTGTGCCTGACAGGACTCACATCTCTTGTGGCCATTTTCCTGTTTCTTCACTCAGTACCCTAGCTTGAGCTCATGCTGGCTTCCTCTGCCCAGCCGTTGAGACTGCCACCCATGGACCCTGTGTCAATGCTGCAGCACAGGTACTGTCCCTCCCTCTGCAAAGGAGGAACATATCCTATTCCAGTCAGTCCTCCACTGGCAGCCACTGCACTGACTCATGTTCCCTTCCAGGGATACCAACTTGTAAGACCATGGCTGGTGACTGGTCTTCTTGTCTCTGGTTCTCAGTGCACTTGCAACAGGCTTTAATGGAAATCCAGAGACTGCCTCTCATTTGTAGTGACACCCTCATATGTCAGCATGACTTTTGTTGTCCTGTGCCTCAGTTCCAACTTGGACAAAAGAGAAGCCCCCCCCCCCTTCTGATCAGCATACGGGTCTGACAAACCTGCACTAGTCAAGATGGTTAAGAAGATAATAAGCTGAACTAACCCTGCTCAATTTGCACTATCTTTTGGTTTGGTAAAACTGTGTTAAAATCAACCCGAGACATGCTCCTCTGTTTATAGCACAGCAAACAAATGTGCAACATGGCCTTGTTTGTCCCCTCGGACCCCTCCCCACCACCACTGGACAAGATGTCCGACAGCTACAACCAAATCAGCACCACATGAAATCGCTGACTTCTTTCTTTGTGCAGCTCCCTGAACAGATTGTGCAAGCAGGACTGCTATTATCCTCAGACATCCTACACCCAAACACCACCATACAACCAGGCCATTTTTGCCCTCTCAGACCATTCCCCACCAACATGCAAAATGGCCACCACTTTCTTTGTGCTGGTCCCAGCACAGATTGTGCAGCCAGGCCTGTTATCCCTACAGCAACCAGCAGCACAAAAACACTGTACTAGCTGATATTTAGCAGCACTAGCCCTGCTCAATTGGGTCCTCTCTGTCCCCTCAGACCCCTTGGGAGTGTAGATCAAAAGAAAGGTAAAATTCCCAAGTACCCCTCACCAAAAATTAATTATTGTGCTCTCTAGTTTTCATACTCTGCACAGTTCCTTTTTTCTGTGTGTGCAATCACCATAATTAAAATATATGCTGTTGTTCTGTAACTGTGTGTTTTGGGTGGGAATTTGAAAAAGTATTTCAGGTAGCTTGGTTGCAAAACAGTGCTACACACCTATATAAAAGGCTCTGTGCAGGGTATGGGAATTAGAATAGAAAACACTATAATGAAAATGTTTTGTAAATGCAACTCTCGGACTGTGTTGGCACCAAAAAAAAAAGACAACATTTCCAAACTTCGTCAAAAATGACATTCATAGTGCTCACTAATAAAATTTGCATACTCAGCTCAGTTGAGTTTGCAGGTATTCGGAACTGGTTTGCTTCCCAGGTACCAGAAATAATTCAGCAGCACCCTTGTTATTTGGCTGGACACCACCAGCAACCCATCCAGAGCACTCACCAAGCTTGATATTGCTAAAAATTTGAAGCACTTCATAGTAAATTTCTTTTGACCCTGTAATGCGAGTGCATTAAAGTGTCCTGCATCTTTTTTGCAAACAAAATACGACCAGGATAATGTAAATAAATAATATCGAAGTTCTCAGTCTTTATTAGATCAGCCCCCCGCACCCCACAACACAACACAACAAAGAAACTAGCCCCTGTTTTGGGAAATAATGGGAATAGCACTTTAATAGTACAATTAATTTCACTTACATCCATAGCTTGACTGCACTGAGGTGTGCTGCATCCTTTCTACACACCATATACACTGGGTGTTTGTGGAGAACCTTGGACATGTTGTGGTTACATGGTTACATAATCATTTGCACTCCTGTGAGCTCTGTGTCATACAGTGGGTGGACATTAAGTGTTCCAAACATGTTGCAGTTGCGCACACCTCACTCCCGTGATAGTCAATCACAGTCGCGGAAATGCAGCAATAATGTTTCCACTTGCTCCAACTTTTTCTGGCTTAAGAAAAACATTTTGTTTGCTAATTATGTCATAGATAAATGTGGTCACAAATAAATAGATAAATATCATGCCCCCCCACCTCCCAGGTTCTAGGAGTGATAATATAGGTGTGTTGTTACCTGAGGAGTGTGGGGGGGCGGGCGGAGCACCCTCACTGAAAGTATGACATTTATCTATGACATAATTACCTAACAAAAAAAATAGTTTTTTTTGCAATGTATGCCACAGTATTGTTTCTGTGCTTCTGCTCATTCATTGCAGTTGGGGGGGGGGCTCCACCCACACCCCCATTACACAAATAACTTCAATTTTGTGTCTTTTTTTACTCACAGCATTTTTGCTGCATTTCACTAATTTCACAGATTTTACTGTGGTTGTGAAGGGATGTGCAATGCCAGGGAAGGGGTGGGGCTGAGCCCTTCCCCAACAGAAAACCTATTGTCAATAAATACTGTTTCTTGAATTATTATTTGCCTATGCTCTCGTAAAGGTAAAGTTTACATTTACTATTTTTTGGGCTTACCAATCAATGTTCTGGGGAAAGCAGGTAAGTTGATTCTTTGCTGCATGTCAACTACGTCACCACGTCTACCCCGTAAAATATCAAGCCTGACAAAAAAGCGCATGATAGTCCATGGTTCTCCACAATCAACTATACATTGTACCTACTGAAGTTCCTTCTCTTTAGTTGAGCCCTCCCACCTCCACCCCACAACTCAACAAAGAAACGTGCCCATTTTGGGAAATAATGGTAACAGCACTTAAAGTAAAATTCATTGCACTTTAATCCATAGTTTGAGTACTGAGGTGTTCTTTATCTTTTTTGCACACAACACATAGTACACAATTAAGTTCCCTCTCTTTAGCCCCTACTCCCACCACACCACATAACAAAGAAGAATGCCCCTCATGTGGGGGAATAATGGTAATAGGGCATTACCGTAGTGTACTGGACTTGTAGCGCCTACTTAATAAACTATGGTAATGTGCGGGGCATGAGTGACATCCGATAGTGCAGTGCCAAAATACAAGAAGGCAAAAGATACATAGAAACAGCAGGTATATAGGTATTTAAAAAATATTGTAGCCTAATTAATTCATTATAAATCGATGGGGGGATGGGCATAGTCCCCCCTCCCAAATAAATGCACTTCCAAATAACTGATAACTGTAATTAAATAATAAATAATATGGGGGGCTCCCCTCCTATCTCTCATCCTCTCTCTCTCCACTGCACCTCCCCTCACCCACTCTCTCAGATCAAATGACGTCCGCGCCTTGACGGTCCTTCGCCACTCCACCCTCATCGGTCAGACTGTTTTCGCCCATTGTTTCCCTAAAATCTGGAATTCCTTCCCCCTGAAATAAAAAAACACCTCCTCCAACTACTCCCTTACCTCTGCCCTACACAATTACTATTCCCTCAGCTGTCCCTGCTTTAACCCACTTTAATACTTATCCACAGTTTCTGCCTTCCTACCATGAACCCCCCAGGCAGGGTTCTCAGCATCCTGAAGGGGGAAATCAGGAAATGGCTACCCCTTTTCCTCAGATTCAGTTCTTGTCTCTCTCCCTCTCTTCTCCACCTGCCCTTCTGGGTCACCAGTGTGTACAGCCTAACTCCATCCTTTTTACTCCAACAGAACTTGCATACTACCTCAAGCCTGCTCCTGGTACACTCATGCACTATAAATGGTTCTATTGCATTATTACTATTTTGTACATTTTCATGTTCTTTTGTATGATTTTGGACATGTATTGTAATTTACCCAATGTTCCACTACTGTTTATTGTACAATACCTTGTGTTCCAACTGTTACACAGTCTTACAATGTTGTATTGTTTTTACTAGCTACATACTACTGTAACTGATCATCCTTCACAACCCTATGTAACCCCTCCCCCAAGGTCACACCGTGAGATGAGCAACTTGTTGTTCAGTGTGGCCTCCTGGTGAAACATTTCAATAAATAAATAAAATAATACATACACTGGACGGGGGTGTGTGGGGGAGGCAACCCCTCAAAGAACAACAACATTCTGTGCAGCCGGGGCTGTAGAGTTTGGGGGGCTCTGCCCCCACACCCTCGGCAGAGATTTGCATATATTACTGCTTTTATAAAAAAGAATGCTGATAACAGGGGACCTGCTGTTAATGCTTTGTGTAAATGCTTAAAACGCTTTATCTCAGAGAGTGCCAGTCTCTGAAATATGCAGGTATTCTGAGCAATTGGGGCTGTGCAGTTGGGGGCTACTGCACCCCACACCCCTGGCAGAGATCCGTAAATATTACTGCTTTAAAAAAATGCTGGTAACAGAGGGAACCTGCTGTAAATGTTCTTTTGCAATAAATTCAATTCTTTGTTTGCTACAAATAGTTTGTTTACTTGTTTGTATTCCTCATAGACTGCTCTAATTTATTAATTCTATAAAGTGTAGCTCTTTGTTGCTGCCACCCGTTTGTGGAGATAGTCTGCACATAAGTATCGTATTACAGGCAGCATTTCTGAAGTGTGTAATTCAGTGTGGCATGCTAAAGTATTGCTAGTAATATTGGCAACAAAGGGAAGGGGAGGTAGGCAAAGGGTGACAGTGAAAAGGCAAATATATTGAACAAATACTTTTGCTCAGTATTCACAAAAGAAGTAGAGTGGGAGATACCTAAATCAAACAATAGAAGCACTCTGGGCAGGTGGGGTCGATACCAATCCATTCACAGAAGAAAGGGTCCTGAAAGAACTCTTAAAACTCAAGGTGGACAAAGCAATGGGACCAGATGGGAATCACCCCAGAAATCTGAAAGAACTAAGGGGAGACCTAGTGACACCACTGACTGCATGTTTTAGTAACTCATGGGAGGATGGTGTGGTACCTGAGGACTGGAGGAAGGCAGATGTGATCTTCCTTCCCAAAAGTGGGAGCTAGGCAGAGGCAGAACACTACAGACTTGTTTGACCTCAGTGGTAGGGAAAATGATGGAATCATTTCTGAAAGAAAGAATTATCGAGTACTTAGAGGTTTGTGGGACATAGGACCCAAGGCAGCATGGATTCACAGTGGGAAGGTCATGTCAGATGAATCTAGTAGATTTCTTTGACTGGGTGAATAAAGTAGTAGACCAGGGAGGGGCTATAGATATGGCCTACTTCAACTTTAGCAAGGCATTTAAAACAATACCACACAAAAGATTAATAAACAAGTTAATCAGCCTGGGAGTGAGTTCTAGGGTGATAGCCTGAGGTAACATATTGGCTGGACAATAGGACAAAGAGGGTAATAATAAACAGAGCACACTCTGGAGAAAGGGGAGTTACTAGTGGGGTACTGCAGGGTTCAGTACTGGGACTGGGATTCTTTAATGTCTTTATATGTGACCTTGCAGAAGGGCTGGAAGGAAAAGTATGTCTCTTTGCAGATGACACACAGATCTGCAACAGGGTTGATACACAGGGAGGGGTGGAAAGGATGAGAATGGACTTGGCAAGGTTGGAGCAAGAGTATGGCAGCTTAGTTTCAATGCAAAGAAGTGCAAAGTAATGCACCCAGGAAACAAAAACCCTAGGGAAGAGTACACAATGGGGGGACAGGAAGGGGGTACTAATAACAACAAAAATGGAAAGGGAACTGGGGATACTCATATCAGATGACCTTAAGGTAGGCAAGAAATGTGATAAGGCAGTAAGGAGGGCTGGGGGGATTCTGGGATGCATAAGGAGAGGTATCACCAGTAGAAAGCAGGAAGTTGTTATCCCTCTGTACAGACAGTTGGTAAGACCCCATCTGGAGTACTGCGTGCAGTTCTGAGACCCCATCTCCGCAGACATAGACAGGATGGAGGCAGTCCAGAGGAGGGCAACCAAAATGGTGCAGGGTCTACACCAGAAACCATACGAAGAGAGACTAAAAGAGTTTAATATGTGTAACCTTGAAGAAAGGAGGGAGAAGGGGGATATGATAGAAACTTTTAAGTACCTCAAAGGAATCAACAAAAGTCCAAGGGGGTAGCATATTTTGGAAAAAGAGATGTGCAAGAACAAGGGGACACAATTTGAAGATAGAAGGGGAACGGCTCAAGGGCAACGTGAGGAAGTATTTTTTTCATGGAGAGGGTGGTGGATGTATGGAATAGTCTTCCTGAGGCAGTTGTGGGGACAAAAACAGTGGGGGCACTCAAGAATTCGTGGGACCAACATAATGCAATTATAGGGGGGGAAGAGGAACTAGGCTTCTGGTTAACTAGGATCTGCAGCTTATCCAATAGGTAGGGAAATGGGCTGAATAGGTGGGCCAAGCAGTCCTTATCTGACATCAAAATCTATGTTTCTATGTTTCAAATAGCAATTCAAATAAAATGCATTGCACTTTGATCCACAGCTTGGCTGCACTGAGGTGTGCTGCATCTTTACTGCACACCATATATTGTACATTTAAAACTGCACTACTCTTTATTTGCCTCTACACCCAGACCCCAACCCCACCACACAACAAAGCAACATCATGCCCCCATTATGGAAAACAGTAGCTATAAGACAGTATGAATTATTTTCTAGCTAAGTTGATCAGTGATTTATTTTTGACCCTGCCCCCACCTGCTTTCACACCCTCTTCAGGTAAATGTCACACCATGTTGCTTTTCAAAACACATACTTCATCAGTCTCCCCCAAAAGACTGGAGGAAAGCACATGTATAGTCCCCCTCCAGTCCCCTGTAGTCCCCTAATACAAAAGTAGAAACAAAGAGGAAGCAGGGAACTACAGACCAGTCAGCCTGACCTTCGTAGTGGGGAAGCTCATGGAAGCACTACTGAAGGAGAGATTGGTGGAACATCTGGTTGCCAACGGACTACAGGACCCATAGCAGCATGGTTTCACCGGGGGTCATGCCAGAGCAACCTCATTGAAGTTTTCAACTGAGTGACAAGGGAGGTGGATCAGAGGAGGGCAGTAGACGTGGCCTATCTGAACTTCAGTAAGGCCTTTGACATTGTGCCGCATAGATGGCTAATAAACAAACTAGGGAATATGGGAGTGGTCAGAACAGTAGTGTGGTGGGTGGGTAACTGGCAGGGCGGCAGGACACAGTGGGTGGTGGTAAAGGGCTGTCACTCCACAGAGGGAAGAGTGACCAGTGGGGCACCACAGGGATCAGTGCTGAGACCATTCCTATTCAACATCTTCATCAGCGACATTGCCCAGGACCTAGAAGGCAGAATTTTCCTGTTCACTGATGACACGGAGCTCTGTAACAGAGTGGACACACCAGAGGGTATAAACAGAATTAGGAGGGACCTATAGAAGCTTGAAGAATGGTTAAGGGTTTGGCAGTTGAAATTCAATGCAAAGAAGTGCAAGACAATGCATTTGGGGCACAAAACCCTGGAACAACATATCAGTTGGAGGGTGAGGATATAGCATGCACCAAGCAGGAAAGGGACCTTGGTGTTGTCATCTCTGATGACCTCAATGTAGGGAAACAGTGTGACAAGGCAGCAGGTAAAGCAAATAGGATGCTGGGATGTATAGGCAGGGGCATCACCAGCAGGAAAAGGGAGGTCATAATTCCACTATACAAGACACTAGTGAGGCCCCACTTGGAGTACAGTGTACAGTTCTGGAGACCTTACCTACATAAAGACATAAAAAGAGTGGAGAAGGTTCAGAGGAGGGCAGCAAAGTTGGTACAGGGACTGCCTCACAAGTCCTGTGAGGACAGGCTGAAGGTCGTAAATATGTACTCCCTTGAGGAGAAGAGCAAGAGAGGAGATATGATAGAGACATACAACTTACAGGGAGAAATAGGGTGCAGGAATACACTATTTTACAGCAAAAAATATATCCTAGGACTAGAGGTCATCGGATAAAGTTGGAGGGATGGCAATTCAGAGTAAACATGAGGAAGACTTTCTTCACAGAAAGGGCAGTGGACAAGTGGAACACCCTGCCAGAGGAAGTGGTGGGGGCTGAAACAATCATGGGATTGAAGAATGCATGGGATAGACATAAGGGAATCCTGGAGGTCAGGGGTAAGGGACAACAGACTTCTAGAAAAATGTAAAGGGAACTTACAAGCTCAAATGGACAGACTGGGTGGGCCATAGCCCCTTATCTGCAGACAGTGTCTATGTATCCATGTATCCAAGTTGCTCTCAGATTTATTTTAGACACCCCCTCCAGCTGCTTGCACCCTCACTGACCCACTTTAGCTTTATCTGAATGTCCCACCAGGCTGATTGAGGTCCCGCCAGGGAGACGGTATAGCACAGTTGTTTAAGGCTCTGAGCTACAAACCTGGAGACATGGGTTTGAATCCCACAGCTGATCACTTGCATACAGTGTGACCCTGAGCAAGTCACTTAACTTCTTTTTGCTCCCCGGTCACACCTGGAAACAAGCTTCGGCTTTGTGTGCCTCTCCTGGTTAAAGAATTTCCCCTTCCCTTCCCTTCCACCAGTCTGCTACTGTAAAGCTCAAAAAGTGTACAGGTAATTTCTGGACTTGCTTCTGTAAAGTGCCTGCTTCAGCAATATTGCCTGGTTTAGATCTGCTGTACATCTGATTCATGTTAACACCCCCCCCTTTACCATCACTGATCCTCTTTAGCTGAATGCCCCACCAGACTGCTTAAAGATCAATGGGAATGATTCATTATGACTGCTTGTGAATCTTAATTATTTGGGCCTCACTACAGTAATTAAGAGATGATTTTGTCACCTAGTGTTGTCTCCTGTATTTATTACTACAAATACCCATATCTTTTTTTTTTCTTTCATTGATGGAGATTTCTACCAACTCTCCCATTTTTCCCCGATGTCAGCCGAATGCCGTTTGTCACTGACATCATTCAAGGACTGACATCATATAGGATAGTGCATGGGGAACAGTTGACAACAGGGCTATTCTTTCATTGAGTTGGCACTACGATGACGGATTACCTCGAGAGCGCAGCTCGAGAGGTAATCCGTCGTCATAGTGCCAACGAGGTGAAATATGCCCTGTTGTCAACTGTTCCCCATGCACTTTTCTTTATAGCGTATGGTGGAACGTCATTTTTTTGGGGGGGAAAAAAAATCACAACAGCATGTTTCTGATTCAAAACATTTTTACTGGGTTACTAGAAGGAAAAAAGAACTTTACATTTTGAATGGTTTAATGCTAAACTTTAGTACTGCCGCCGACATTGCTGCTTTCGCTATGTGTCCTTTCTATGGAGTGAGCCCTAACTGTCAAATGCTGCTCGAGGACAGTGTGTGACATTCGCAGTGCAGTAGAAAAAATCATTATGCTGCACTGCGAACGTCACTAGTGTGTGACTACAAGGTTTCGACAACGATGGATTTTGTTGGAGAACGACGTTCCACCATACACTATAATGACTTGAAGCACAAGGGATCACCAAGCTGATCTGCCAGTCATTCTTCGAGAGTGTCAGCGATTCTAAGGTTTTCTTTTGTTTTAAAGCAGATTAATGCAAACAGTATCTATTTGTCTACTTGTGTACTAGTATTAAAATATATAACATTTAAAAAAAATGGCAGTTCAACAGTTCAGCACACTAGGCTCCTCAAAAACAGTCTGTTACAAGGTCTCGAGCTTTATTGAATTTGAACCCCACAGCTGACATCAGTGTTTTTTCATGATGCCAGAGTTAGAAGCTGTGCAGTATTTCCCTTACATGCAATCAATCCAACATACAAGATTGCCAGTTGCATTTTTCTACTTAATCAGACTGGGTGTTTGAAAGTGAAGTGCCCACTTTGAAATATTTAGCAGCTTAAGGTTGCATTTTTCGATCCACTGAATCATGTTACACAAAATGTGATGACCAAACAGTTAGTATTATAACTGTGTTAGTGGTCACAATGAGTAAATTATTTTGCTGATAACCAGGTTATCAGCAAAATAATTTTCTCTTTTTGTGACCACTAGCACAATTATAATGCTAACTTTTTAGTCACCACATTTTGTGTAATGTAATTCATCAGAAGTTCGAGCCTCCCCCCAGCAATAACCTCACTACATACTGAGCAGTTAGTTATGAATGTACATAATGCCAGTATACATATCTTTGTACATACTAATATTTCAATTTGTTTTGCAGTTCTGTTCAGAACTGAGTCCGTAATAGAACAAAAAGAGGAACCTTCTGCACTAGTTAGGATAAAGGAATTCCGATATTTTATGACCACTAACACAATTATAATAATAATTTTTTGGTCACCACATTTTGTGTAATATGATTCCACAGAAGTTTGACCCTTCCCCCAAGCAAGAACCTCACTGCATACTAAAGTTCAAACCCCCCCAAGCAATAGCCTCACTACATACTCAGCAGTTAATTATGAACGTACTGCACGTAATGCTAGTATATCTTTTGCTATACTAATATTTCATTTTGTTTGGCAGTTCTGTTCAGAACTGTGTCCATAACTGAACAAAAGGAGGAACCTCCTGCAACAGTCAGGATAAAGCAATTCCAATAGGCAGCATGAAATAACAGTTTATTTACTCCATCAATCCAAACTGCAAAACGCAACCTTAAGCTGCTGAAAACTTAAAAACGGGCACTTTCACTTTCAAACACTTAGTCTGGTTAAGTAGAAAATACAACTGGCAGTCGTTTATGGCAGATTGATGGCATGTAAGGGGAAATACTGCACAGCTCCTAACTCTGGCATCACGCAAAAACACCCATGTCAGCTGTGGGGTTCAAATGCAGTCAACCCCGAGACACTATAACAGATTACATTTGAGGAGCCTAGTGTGCTGAATTGTTGCACTGCCAGTTTTTTGGGTTCTTTTTTGTAGAAGTATCATATTTTTAGCAATATTTCTAGCAATATAGTACATACAGGAGGCAGCACTGGATGACAAAAACTTGGTGTACAGGTAATTTCTGGACTCTGGTTCTGAAAAGCACCTGCTGTTTCATCAATATTGCTTTTCTCAGATATTCTGATCCCCTTCCCCCACCCTTACTGTCCTGCTCAGTTGTCCCACCAGCTTTAACAAGCGCTTGCTTCTCCATGACATACCTCGCTCTACCAGAATGATTCCCGCTACACAGTGCACTGGAATGCTCAATCATGCTCAAATGTCTGAGAGACACCACAGATCTGGAGAGACACCACTGATCGCTGCTGCACAGTAAAGTCTGCACCCTCAGTCCCACTCAAACTTCACAAGACAGACACCACAGACTGGAGAGACACCACTAGTCAGTGCCCACAGTAAGTATTGCACTGGAATGCCCAATCACACACAGACTTCAACTCACAGAGACTCCACAAATCCTGTATGCACAGTGAGTTTTGGAGGGGTTACCACAACAAATCACACTAGGACCAAAGTAAAAAGGGGCTTTCTCGGGCAAGGCAGTGGTTTTTAAGCTGTCTGGTAGAGGGCACTGATGAAATCAAACTGTACTTCCAGTTTTGCGATTGGGACAGTCCAGTTCTGGACACATAGTACTGCACACCACCAGGGGATGCAAAGGGTGTGGGGGAGGAAAAAACACTAAAAGAAGTGGAAAAAAATAAATATCTTAATGCAAAACCCGGCACATTTAAAAAAAAATGAGAATCTGAAGCAATGGAAACAGGGCTACCTGAGTTAAATAAAACAAATTTGAAATCAGGGCTCTACAATTACAGGACATGCCATAGGAAGACACCAGTGGTTCGTCCAAGACTGTGGGCAGACTCATGCATAAAATTAAATATTTGAAAATCTAACAACCAAAACCTATTTGTGCAAAAGAATTAGTTATTGTAAGGTACAAGCGCAAACATTTTTTTAACTTAAATTTTACATCCAGGATAAGTGCTGAGGCATTATTTCAGTGACATCGAACAGTGTCACAAAATAGGATCATTTTTAAGGGGGAAATGTGTCACTTCAGGTGGTGCCATGGCAAAAAAATGAAATAAATAAATAACCTGATGTTATTACAGTTATGTCTTTATTAAGTACAGAACTGAGGAGAGTTGGAATGAAAACATTGTGGTGTTTATTTAAAAATGGGTAATCTGTTTATTTACATGTGATGCCAGTCTCTCCAGTACTGTGCACACACACATATATATATATATATATATATATATATATACTGTATATATTTATAAAATGGGGATGACATCAATATCAAAATCAAGTGTTCTGATGGTATAAAACACATCACATGACCATGCATACATCAGAGCGCAACCACACACCTGCACTTTTACCCCCTGTAAAGCAATTTTGCCATTTTATAAGATAGATAACCCACTTTTAGGTGTGCAGCCATGCTGTGATATAGGCACACCTTGGGTGGTTGATGCACACCAAGGCATGCGTGTATTAGAACGCGACAGCACACCTAAGAGTGTGTTATCTATTACATATAGATAGAAAGATAAATAGATAGATAAATAGACAGACAGACAGACAGATATTTGTACAAAAGAGAAATGTGACGAACAGGCACATAGTTCCCACAACCAGAGGTGTGTGAAACAAATTTCCACCACAAGAATTTCCACGAAAGTCGGATTTTTGCATCTACAAAAGTGCGGAAATCAAATTAGCAACTTTCATGGAAATTCTGACTTAGAACAGCAGGATAAATGTAGAAATTGCTGATTATTGTATTAAACTGTGGAGAAAAAAGACCACAGAACTGATCACAGAACTACAGAATATTTACATGTACTGGGAAATAATTCATGGAACTGCAGAAAAAAAAATCCTCAGAACTGTTATTCCACAGTTCATGTGTATTATTCCACAGTTCAGTCAAAAAGTTCCACAGAATAGGGCAAAAATCTGCCAAATACATTCTGTAGATTCTGATCTTGCCAATGGCGTAAGTTTGGAAAATTCTGCAAAATTTCTGAATTTTCACGAATGTTTCACAAAAGTAGAATTCACAACTTTTGCCCACTTCTACCCATAATGTGCTCACATATATAATGTAAATGAGAGAATGATTGGCAGATTTGCCAGAGAAAATTATTCAAAGCGCAGTAACCCCAGGCAGGACACTCTAACCAAAGGGTCAGGCTATGGAGTTCAAACCTGGTTGATTAGTTCTTCTACTTCCTATTGATTGGTTCTTCTACTTTCTAGCTTCAAAAGTAAACTTCTGGCTAAATGACAAAGACAACATGAGGTCCTGAGATAAGTGGGTCAGTTAATTATGCAAGCAATAATACCCAACAGGTGGGCAGTACTGGGCTGTATCAGACATCCCAGGGGCATAATGAGGCCCTATGGCACAGATAGGTGCAATATTGTTGTATAAGTCCAAAAACCAGATGGGTCCACTTGGTTTTGAATTAGCATCTGGAATGTCAGTGCAGTCTCCAAGTTTGATGCCTATCCTATACGTAGGGTGGATGAACTTTTGGACTGACAGGCTAAGGCCTAGTATATTAGTACCCTAGAGTTGACCAAGGGGTATTGGTAAATTCCACAAACTCAAGAATCCCAGGAGAAAATGGCCTTTGTCACTCCATTTGGTCTGTATCAATTTACTGTGTTTCCCTTTGGGTTGCATGGTGCCCTGGCCACATTTCAATAAATGATGAATCGAATCCTCCATCCCCATGGTTATATGCAGCAGTGTAGTTGGATGATGTTGTCATAATTAGCTCTGATTTGGACACTCAGCTGCGTGATCAGTCACTCAGGAAGGCATGTCTCAATGACCAAGGCCGTGAAATGTGCCCTAGGGTGACAGGAAAATAAATACCTTGGATACATGATTGGGAAAGGCCATGTATGCCCAGTTGATGATAAGGTGAAAGCTCTTGATGACTGCCCATACCAACTATCAGAAAGCAAGTTAGCTCATTACCTGGCTTAGCATGGTATTATCACCACTTCATTCTGAAGTTTTTGACATTTGCTGCTCCACTGACTGAAAAGGCTGCCCCAAATAAGATTCAGTAGCCCCCAAAGTGTCAGAAGGCCTTCCAAAGTATCAAAAGCGTGTTGTGTTCTTTAACCTGTCCTATGAAGGCTGATTTCAACTGCCTAATCATTTTGTCCATAGATCCCTCAGAAGTAGGGTTGGGAGCTGTCTTGTCACAACAATTTTACAATGGGATTAAGTCCATCCTTTATTTTTCCAGAATATTGTTTCTCAGAAAACAACAGTATGCCATGCTAGAAGAAAGTGTCTGGCAGTGCAGTGGACAGTATTAGCCCTATACCACTATTTGTTTGTAAGGTGCTTCACCTTGTTCACTGACTATACACCCTACAAATGGTTGGATGCTATGCAGGAGATTAATTCCTGAGTCACCTGGTGGTGCTTGGCTCTGAAGATATTTTTCTTCCAGGTACATCACAAAGGTGAGTTCTCTGCATTATGATGCTGACTTTTTCTCCCTGGAGGGCAGCTGGATGGTAGCCAGTGCTGAGTATGCCATGGGCATAGCTCTAAGGGGGAGGGGATGTGAAGGAGTCTATACAGCCTTCACCCAGCACCCCCTTTCCACTAAGATACTAGCAGGTATACAGGGTGAATAGAGACCCAGTCCTGCTGATTTCTGGCCTGGCCCTCTTAAAGGCCATATGCACTGACTCTCTGCAAACTTTGAAATCCCTGCAGGGGTAAGGCACGAATGAGCCTCTCTTTGGAGGCACAGAAAGGAAACCAGACAGAGCAAGAAGGAGAACTTGAGAGAGAGAGAGAAAGAGAGAGACAGAGAGACAGAGAGAGACAGAGAGAGAGTAGTTCTTCTGTGAACTGGAGAGCTGAATTAAGCTAAAAGGTATTTTGTTTTGTTTTTGCTCTGCTATATTAAGCTGCTTTGTACCATTGTTTGATGCTGAAGTGAAGCAGCTTTTCCTTTCACTGAGCTTTGCCTGGAGTTTTGTTTTTTGTGAGGGTTCCCCCAGAAGTCTTGGCATGCTACAACCCTGTTACACTAACAGATATAATAGGGGCCTGAAAAAAATCACCTCACATTATTGCCATGTCTGACAGATCTGTGTTGCTCACCGCAGTGCTTTTGAAGTGCATGTTGAAAACTGGGTTATTGACTGATGGTTTGATGGTGTTGTTTGAATATAAAAGTATTCTTTACAAGTTCACCTTTCCTGGCCAAATTCAAACACCGAATAACTATAACAACCTGTCTGACATATCGAGTATATTGTGTTGCACTGCTGACAGCTCTGAGTCAGTCACTGAGGTGTTGTTGATGTGTTTATGAAATGCCAGCTTCAAAGAGAGGGTTTAATTGTGTTGTTAAATGGCTTCTATAACCATTCTTTAAATAAGCACCTTTCCTGACTGAATACCAGACAGTTTATATCAGAATACATATAGGACCCAAATACTAAATGTTCAGGAAAAGGAATGGCACAGTCTACCCTCTGTATATGCCATATTTATTTAATTGCCCCCTTTTATAAGGGTTCAATGGGTTGAATAATAGGGCAGTCCTCAAATATGTGATAATACAAGCCAGTATGTCTACATTGTCTCCAACAGAGATCAGCTCCCCCTCTTTCAAAGTGTCTCATAGCTGTGGGTGTGTGAAGAGACTTTACAACAATCTTCAATTTGAATTCATGTCACATGGGTAACTATTGCTCCCCACTTGTCTGTGGGTTTAATAACTATGGTGGCATCTTCTGATAGTCTTTCAAGGGCTTCTTGTTGTTAAACTTGTTAACTTGCATGCCATATGTGGGTAAAAATAATTTGGTGGAAACCTATATAGGGCTAGTGGGGGGAAAAGTAAAAAAGATGCTGTCAAACCTCTATCAAAATAAATACTATTTAAGAAAACAGCAAACAGAAGCCCTTGAAAGTGTATCAGAAGATGCCACCATAGTTATATAACCCGCAGACTGGGATGGGGGGAGCAATAGTTATTCAGGATATTTAGCAGTACAGAAATATATGCCTAGACCTTTTAGTGGTGCAGCAGAACTATCTTTTACTCACAGAGGACCCACTGCAAGAAATACAGGCTAAAAAACCATAGAATGTCAGCAATAAATGTTATGTTTGGGTTGGTTAAAGAAATGGGAGAGTGATTTATTGAATAAGACCTACCCATGCACCCCTATTTTACTCCATTCCCAAAATCCACAAAAATAAAAACAATCCTCCTGGCAGACCAATAGTGTCTGTTGGGCTGGGCAAAATGTAACTTCTGGAAGCAAAATTCTGACAAAATTTCACTTTGGGGACACTTTGCCAAAATTGTGGTTTCAGTTATTTCCATCTAGTTTACAATGTAGTTGTCTAATCTGCATTGGATTTGGAATGATGGTTTTAGCTAGGTCCATGCAGAAATGCACCACCGTGTCAGAGCTCTGTCTTTAAAGGTGACTGAAATATAAGCCTCCAAACATTCCAAATGTTTAAAATTATGTGTTGCAATTATGTAAACTGCAGAATTTTAAATCCATATACAGTAACTTTAAAACTAGAGAACAGAATATGACAAATTTTGTTAGGATCATTGACCATAAATATTAGTCTTTGAGTCCTCCCCCATGGCCCAGCACCAGAGCGTTGTTCTGCCCTACTAACAACCCAGATTTAGAAGTGAGCCCAGGAAGTCGTATTGGGAGGCAGGCCTTGTTGGAGGCAGCTGTTGCTCAGCAGGGCATCTCATTTGGGGAGGGTTGGCAGTGGGTTCCACCAACACAATGATCCCTGTGGCTTCTAAAGTAAACATTAATCTCTGTTTCCATTACCTGATTGCATGCTGCTGCCACACTTCTTTGTTTTTAGTCATTGCTCCCCAGTCCAGCTCCTGGTCAGCTCCCGTCCCCATCAGTTTTCAGAAGGTCAATAGTGCTGCCCTTACCTGGTACAGTTTTATGCGCTTTATCCTCCTCTTCTTCATTGCATAAGTGACTGTGTTGAGACTCAGTTGAGGCATGGCTTAAGCAATATTATTGCAGGGGGTTTCTTACTTAATGTCTCCTAGGTAATACAGTGGGTCAAACTTGGCAGCTGTTAACCAGTCACGTGGCATCTCAATGCTGTGTTCCTTTGTGCCCACATTGATTGTCTCCTCTGTTTGCTGTGAGTGAAATGCTGCTTCGTGAAAGCAGTTCAGTATACTCTCACTGCTTGCAGTTTCACAGGCAGTTTTGACCATCCACACAGAATCAATCAAGTTAATTTGCTTGACACAGACCTGTGCTGTCAACTGTTCTGACTCATCCCACCCTTCAAGCACTTGCTTGTGCATCGCAAGTACATAATGCATCTTAATGAGATATATGATCCCCATATCGAGGGGCTGGACGATGCACGTGGTGTTTGGGTGGTACAGAGACAAGCTTTACATTTCTCAGGTCAGTAACATTCAGGTGAGCTATGAAATTGTTCAAGAGTAAAACAATTTTCCTTCACCTGAGTTTTTCGTTCCACTCTCAAACTCATGCTTTATAAAAATGTCCCTTGTCATCCAAGTTGAGCAGTTGATTTTAAAGATGACACAGAAATGTCAGATGCCACAAAAGCATTGGGGCTGAACAGACTTTCCCACCAGCAAAACATCCATCTTATCTGAACCATCCATATTGCAACAAGTCAGGATGGATGGGTACAAATTCTAGTACAACTGGAGGAGGTCAGCACACCTGCAAAAGGTCAGGGGATCTTATCTATGTACAAACTTTCAAAAACATTTTTGTTTATATAGCAGTAGCCTTCAGACAGCATTTTTAGGAAAGTCAGCATGCCTAGGAGGGTCAAAAACACCAGCATCTACCAGAAAAACATTTGTTTTATTTATTTTATCATAGTTGGTAGACAAACGTATACAGCTATGTCTAAAATGCATAAATATGGTACCAGTCACTTGCAGTGATTGTTAATGTATAAACACCATTAGATATCAATCTTCTTTATTGCAGCGATTCAAAGGGGGTACCTCTATCATGCCATTCTAAAGAAAATAGATAAATAGGTTATGAAAGTGTTTGTGATGGAAGACCAGCTTACATCTAATGACTGGAGTGCTTATAGTGTCAGTCATTTTTTTTTTCCATTTTTGGTACCTCCCATCGTCGGCACCACCTGCCTTGTCATGGACCCCGGTTGCGGCTTCCCACATTAGCCACCCTCTCGGTACCCCCTAGCTTGCCCCCCAGGGTTGGGTCATGGCACCCGAACCCCTCTAAAGGGTGCCACAATTAATGGGACAGGGTGGGAGTGGCCTGGGAGCCAATGCAGCTGGGGTGGAGGCATCTAAGTGGTTGGAAGGCAGGATTTTCTTCCCCTATTTTTATGGACTCTGCTAAGTGCCAGTAGCTGTGGTGCCCCCAGCCTTCACCAGGGGTCCATTGAGCACTTGACAGACTCCCCACCCTCCATCCGGAGAAGGAAAACAGTCCATGGGATGCTCCATTTTTCTCCCCTGCCAGCCCTCCAGCAACTTAGGTCCATTCCCGAACCAGGGTCGCCAGCGTCACCAGCAGAAATTCAACCGCTGCGCCAATGGGTCAGCTTTACAGTGTCAATACTAGTAGCGCTTCAAAGCTTCAGAAAGCAATTACCTTATGGTGCTGATATCAAAGATGTAGACATCCACAAACACGGATCGCCTCCACTTGAGTGCTCACACTGGGCATATCATGTCAAGTTACACAATGAAAAAAATGCACAGAAAGGCATTTGGTGTCTGGTGCAGTAAGAACACGGCACTGTCAGTTGGATCAATATCTGGGTCAGGCAGCAGCATGCGAGGATGTATATTTGCATCTTTACTTTTTTTGGAGCCTTCCAGGGGCTGTGTTTTAAAAACCAATGATAAAGTGATAAAGTAACCACATCTCATCACAGTGCAGATGTCTTGGGGGTGGAAGTCAGTTGAGAACTTCTGAAGGACGCGGTGTTGTCCCATCTGCAGGCATCTCTCTGGGCTGAGATAGGAGGTTGCACATCTCCAGGCTGAGTTGTCCAGGATTCAGGGGACCTCCTTTCCCACCCAGGGACCACCAGGGCCACCACCACTATCTCAGTGGTTGCCAAGAAAGAGGAGTGTTTGGACCACAGTGGGCTCAGGGAGGGTAAGGATGGTGGAACAGAGGTGCATCCCTCCAGTTGTACCTCGCCACAATTCATATGCTGTTCTGGCAGAGTGTGGTTCCTCTACAGAGGCACCCACAGTGAAGACCAAGGAGGATGCTGGGAACCTCCATAAAGGAGACCCACAGGAGGATGGCTTGGGACCCCACAGGGGAAGGAAACAATTCCTGGTGGGGTACTCCATTGTTTAGGAGGGTAGAACTGGGGGAGGGAGGGAAAGGGAGGTAAGGTGCCCACCTGGTGCCATAGCTTGGAGGAACAGGGAGCTAATCCTCAGGATTGGAGGAGCAGCTGCATGAGGGAGGGAGGTGGATGTCATTGTCTATCTAGGGACAAATTACCTGGCTGGGAAAGGGATCAGAGCAGTGCAAGAGCAGTTTGTGGAGTTGGGGAGGGGCCTTAGACAAGTTGCACGCACTGTAACCTTCTCGGAGATGCTGCCTGTCTATGTTATGGGTGAGTCTAGGGTGCTCCACACCATGGGATTCAATCAGTGTTAAAAAAGCTGGTGCAGAGCTCAGGGTTTTGGCTTCATTGGGGACTGGGGGTCCACCTGGAGGGATGCAGGCCTATTCAGGTGCGATGGTCTGCATCTGTCTAGGATGGGAACTAGGATCCTATGTGATAGGTTTAAATGCTTCATTGGCAAGCATTTAAACTAGCCAAGGGGGGAGGCTCTGAAAAGGAGAAGGAGAATCCTAGCTCCCAAACAAATCAGTGTAGTTAGTGAGGTAAACACCAAAATAGAGAAGTTGACAGGGTGAAGGGCAGGGGTAAATGGAGAAAGAGACAAAGGCAGTAAAGACAGGGATGGGGCAAAAAAGGGTAAGGCCAACAACAAATGGAGAGTAATGAGTACCAGTGTCCATAGTCTAAGTAACAAGCTCCCTGAACTGGTGGCCTTGATGGAAGAGGGATGCCTGGATAGCATGGCAGTCACAGAAACATGGTACACAGAGAACCACGACTAGGATGTCAACATATCAGGGTACACAACCTACAGGATGGACGGGAAGGGTAGAAGAGTAGGAGGAGTAGCTCTCTATGTAAGGGAAGGGATCAAAGCAATGGAACTAAAGGGTAAACAGGGAGGAGAGGAGGCACTGTGGGTCACCCTGGAGACTGGAAATGGCACCATAATCTGCAAAGGGGTTGTATACAGACCCTCGTCTCAGGGGGAGGAAATGGACAAGGAAATGATAGAAGGCATCCTTAGGATGGCAGACAAAGGGGAGATGTTGCTGATGGGGGACCTGAATTTGCAAGATGTTAACTGGAGCACCTTTGCTGCAGCCACATGCAACAGTAGGGCCATTCTTGATGCCCTACAGGGGGCATGCCTCAGACACCTAGTGTTGGAACCCACTTGGCAGAGAGCAATCTTAGACCTGGTACTCTCAAATGGGGACGGAGAGAGGATCTCAGATCCAGAAGTGGGTAGCCATCTGGGAACAAGTGACCACCAAACAGTGTGGTTCACAATAAACTCAGTTGTAGAGTCAAGCCATACAAAAAAGTGAAGGTACTGGACTTCAGGAATGCTGATTTTGTCAAAATGGAAGAGTGCCTCAGAAAAAGCACTTGCACACAGGCATGAAGGAGGGGTGGAGCAACAGCGGGGAAACATCAAAACAGCTATCACAGAGGCAGCAAGCCTTTGTCTGAAGCAAATAAACAAATCAAAATGAAAGAAAAAAAATACTATGGTTCTCAAAACAGGTGGTGGAGAAGGTTAGAGAGAGAAAAAGATAGCATTCAGGAAGTATAAGGAAACACAGAAGAAGCAGAATAGAGAACTGTACCAGTTGAAGCAGAAGGAAACAGGGAATGCAGTCAGAATAGCAAAGGCCCAAAGTGAGGAAAATATAGCTAACTTGGTTAAGAAGGGGGATAAAACATTTTATAGGTACATTAGGGAGCAAAGAAAGACAAAGGGAGGGATTCTGAGGCAGAATAAAGAGGAAGGAGGGTGGGCAGAGAGGGAGAGAGAGTGAAAAAGCAGGGATACTGAATGAATACCTCTGCTCAGTATTCACAAAGGAAGAGGAGGGGAAGGTACCTAATCCAGTCAATAGAAGCACTCTAGATAGGGGGGTCAATATTAGTCCTTTCACAGAAGAAAGGGTTCTGAAAGAACTCCTAAAACTGAAGGTGGACAAAGCAATGGGGCCTGATGGGATTCACCCCAGAATTCTAAAAGAACTAAGGGGAGAACTAGTAACACCGTTGACTACCCTTTTTAACAAATCATGGGAGGATGATGTGGTACCTGAAGACTGGAGGAGGGTGAACGTGATTCCCCTTCACAAAAGTGGGAGCAAGACAAAGGCAGAAAACTACAGACCTGTCAGTTTGACCTCAGTGGTAGTGAAAATGATGGAATCACTTCTAAAGAAAAGAATTGTTGAGTACCTAGAGGCCTGTGGGGTACAGGAAACAAGGCAGCACGGATTCACAGCGAGAAGGTCATGTCAGATGAATCTAATCGATTTCTTTGACTGGGTGACCAAAGTAGTAGACCAGGAAGGGGCTGTGGACATTGCCTACCTAGACTTTAGCAAGGCGTTTGACACAGTCCCGAACAAAAGATTAATAAACAAATTAGCCAGCATGGGAGTGGGTCCCAGGGTAGTAGCCTGGGTAAAACATTGGCTGGAATACACCACGCAGAGGGTAATAGTAAGCTAAGTCCACAGTGAAGAAAGGAGGGTTACTAGTGGGGTACCACAGGGTTCAGTACTGGGTCCGGTCCTTTTTAATGTCTTTATAAATGACATTGCAGAGGGACTGGAAGGAAAAGTATGTCTCTTTGCAGATGACACACAGATCTGCAACAGGGCTGATGCATAAGTTGGGGTGGAAAGGATGAGAAGGGACTTGGCAAGATTGGAGGAATGATCGAATATATGGCAACTTAGATTCAATGCAAAGAAGTGCAAAGTAATGCACCTGGGACACAAAAACCCAGGGGAAGAGTACACAGTGGGGGGTGAGATACTGACAACAACAAAAATCGAAAAGGTACCTGGGGGTAGTTATAAGAGATGACCTAAAGCTGGGCAAGCAATGTGAGAAGACAGTAAGGAGGGCTGGGGGGATATTGAGATGCATAAGGAGAGGCATCACCAGTAGAAAACAGGAAGTTGTTTTCCCTCTGTACAGACAGTTGGTGAGACCCAGTCTGGAGTACTGCGTGCAGTGCTGGAGACCCCATCTCCACAAAGACATAGTCAGGGTGGAGGCTGTCCAGAGGAAGGCAACCAAAATAGTGCAGGATCTGCACCAGAAGACATACAAAGAGAGACTAAAGGAGTTTAATATATATACCCTTGAGAAAAGGAAGGAGAGGGGGACATGATAGAAACTTTCAAGTACCTCAAGGGAATCAACAAAGTCCAAGAGGGTTGCATCTGTCAGAAAAAGAGATGTGTAAGAACAAGGGGGCACAATTTGAAGATAGAGGGGGAACAGCTTACAGGTAATGTAAGGAAGTATTTTTTCACAGAGAGGGTTGAGGATGCATGGAACAGCCTTCCTGAGGAGGTTGTGGAGTCAAAAACAGTGGGGGAATTCAAGAATGCATGGGACAGACATAAGGCAGTTCTAGTGGGAGGGTAGGAGGAAGTAGGCTGTTGGTTAACTAGGATTATGCATCTTATCCATTAGGTAGGGAAATGGGCAGACTGGGTGGGCCAAGCAGTCCTTATTTGCCACTAAATTCTATTTTTCTATGTTTCTATGTTAACAAATCAGGCAAAACATCCCATAGCCACTGTTCTGCACTTGTTGTGCTGGCATTAAATTTTTTGCTGTGGCTTCTTTTAAAGCCAGTGTTGTTTGCTCACTTGTGCTTATGCAACCAGATGAGATGATGCTTGTGTGACTTGAGTACATTGTGGATCTCTGCCTCTCAATCCATGGGATATACCACCCACTAGGGGTACGACACAAGGAACCCCAGAGGAGGGTTCCCCCCATAGGTGCCATAGGAATGATTCCATTGGCTAAAGGTAGCTTAAGAGGAAGCCCATGGATAAGAGAGGCAAGCCACTGGAGGAGGAGGAGGGGTGGAACGTCGGGCAACAAGAAAAAAATCCTGGGAAGGCACAGGATGAGTGATCCTATGAAGCCTGATGGGGGAGTGACATAATTGTTCCACTCTTTGAGCCTCAGGCTTACAACCTTCCCATTCAATTGTGCTTATGCAACTGGATGAGATGATGCTTGTGCAACTTGATTACATTGTGGCTATCTACCTCTCTATCCGTGGGATATACTACCATGTAGGGGTATGGTGCAAGGAACCCTAGAGGAGGATTCCCACCCAAAGGTGCTGCGGGAATGATTCCATGGGCTAAAGGTAGCTTAAGAAGAAGCCCAAAAAGAATACCCAATCAGGTGTCAAGCATCGAAGAAGGTGGAAGTACTGTAAAAGATATCAAGACTAGAAATAAATGTGACAGACATAGGTAGGAATAACAGGAGAAGACAAGGAAAGGCAAGGATGATGAATGAAAGGAAATCTGAAAAGATCATTAAGGGCGGACTTCCTAAGGTGAGAGACGACAGCAGGGGCCACCATCTGACTCCATCCAACAGCGGAACCTAACTAGGTAACCTAGGAAGGCACTAACCTTAACTAATATTATGACCATTGGCATGGAGGAGAGGAAAATCCCCCTTTGAGGAGAAAACCTCTGGGGATCCAAGACCTAGGTTGCCTTCCCTTCAGGCTGAAAGATGTTTGGTTAAGAACTTTTGTCGGCTAAAGAGAAGGATGTGAGTGGGGAAGGTGATGGCAGGATAGGGGGGAAAAAAACAAAAGAAAGCACATATCAGAGAAAGAGCAGAATGGAGGGAGGAGCGTCGGTGTGAATGAAAAGACTTACCTAGAGGATAGATGAGCGAAGGGTGAGATGAGCGAGGGATACCAGGTGGCAGGCACGAGAAGCTGAGGGGGGAGGTCGAGTCAAGGTAGCATGGACCTGAGAGGGAAATGCTCAAGTGTGCAACGTGAAGGAGTAGACTCACCTAGAGGTCAGATGAGCAACGGGTATCCAGATGCGGTTAGGAGAAGACTGAGGATGACGCAAACTGATGGAGATGAACACCGTAGGAGTGTAGCAGGTCGATGAGGTAGCATAAGACCAAATGGGAGGTATCAGGGTTTGACCTTAACATATGTTTACTAGCCCAGGGCATAGTGCAGATTGCCTCAGACTAGTGCAGATGCCTCCCTACCTGTCTGTGTGGGCTAGTGCAGTTTTCATCCAACGATCCTGTGTGCAGTTTCTGCTCAGACCACTAGCGTTGTAAGACTAAGAAAAAGTACCGAGCGCCTGTAGCACCGATCAGCCACAAGTCAACCAAACTACTGGTTGGAGTCCCGAATGGCAGGTAGTTCCAGTTTCAGTACTGCAGTGTATGGTGGCATTCTATTGGGCAGCCATGTATTTGCAAGCCATCAGGGAGGGAGCAATGGTGGCTATAGGAACTGCTCCGGGAGCTCCAAGAGTCTAATGTCACCGGGGGGATGGGGCACCAATGAGTATGTTGTAATCTACATCAGCAGTGGGAGTTGAGGCAGGAATGTAGAGAAGCTCTGTGATGATGCTGGATATGGGTGGGCACAGCACAAGTCTAAGGATATGATAGGTCCTTTGCGCGAGTTTGCAATGGTCATTGGCAGCTGGCGAGAGTGGGGTGGGGCTTCACTGCTCGGCAATGGGGGATATATAAGCAGTCTATTTTGAGCAGCAAAAGCCCGGAAGATTTGAAATTAAGAGAGTGACCAGGAAGTGCTGATGAGAAGTACTGCAACGTGGTGTTCAACGACGTTGAGAAGTGATATGGCATAGTGTTCAACAGTGTGGTCTTCAGCAGTGTAACCCCTAGGTGGCGCTATCCCAAGGGCTACTACCCCTGCCTGCTTGGCTAGTTGCAGGTTAAGGGGCCTGAGTTCTGAAACGAGTGCCTCCACCCGGAGGTCAGGGTTGATAGTGTCAAGCTAACCTGGGCACAGCCCTCCGGGACACTGTAACCCCCCTCTTTCCCCTCTAGTGGCCTGAACACTGTACAATAATCACTTTCACAATACCCCTGGTACACCACACAAGTACCCACACTGTTTGCACTTGCCACCAAGGCTGGTTCCTTTGGCTCGACCCTGGGGACCCCCTGTAAGACAAGGTTATGCACAGCAAATAGCAACAGTACAGTACTTTGAGCACAAACTGGAACCACAGTTAGATTACATGCAGAAAAAGTTAGATCTGATTTATTCAGGGGACTTGAACAAGGGAGGGGCAAAATCAGGTTGATTAGCTTAAAGGTTATATCAATCAAGCAGTTATGCATGCGCTTTGAGTCCTCCCACACAGTCCACCTCTGGGTACCCAGGTGGAGAAGAGATGGGCTAGCCTGGACCATTGCACAGGGCTGCAGCTGGTTGGGGCCCTGTGATGGAAAACACAACATGCACAGTACACAATATCTGTAATCTGGAGTCAGAGGGCTCAGTTCGTAAAGAAAACAAAACAACAAGACAATCAGATGACACACTCAGATTAAGCTGTTGTTGCAGAGAGCCACCCTGGTATTTACTCACGATACCCAAGACTGGACACAGGCTAGACGAAAATCAAGACTGCAGGTGGTTGATCTGGAATGCCAGGAGAAGCAGGGCCCACACGAGTCGCAGAGGCGTCGTTCCTGCTTAAGCATGGAGCAGGGGGGCTGATCCCCAGGCAGGTCTCTCAACGATAGCTTCTCTGTGCAGCGGGTAGCCTGACTGGGCCAGTCTGGCAAGGCCCAGACTGTATGGAGACAAATTCGGATGCAGTAAATTTTAGGCTGGATACAGCTTCCGGCAAGCAGAACACAGTTCACACAGTGGGGAACTAACTCACAACCCACTAACAGCTCATAGCACATTTACATGTCCGGGAATTCTACTGTATCAGGCAAAGCGCTCCCTGGTCACAATTACAAAGTCTCTGCACACACCGGGAGCTTAGGAGTAGCTGGAACTCCTGACAGGCCAATCGCATTCAGCAAAATCTTCAGTCTTCTTCAGGTTGAGCCTGGTCCACTTCAGTAGCTTACTTCAGTCACACAAACTTGGATTTAGTCCAGAACAATTCTCTTCTCTCCTTCTCAGGAGCAGCAGGCAGACATGGAGGCCAAACTCTCAGCCTTTTCATAGTTCTCCCATGCGAATCCACTCAGGACTGCTCTCAGAATCACTTCAGCTCCTCCCCTTTTACTTCCCAGCTCAGAACACTAACTGAAACTGCAAGCAGCCCGGGACTTTCCCAAGATCCAAAAGATTTGGTTGGCTGATTTGGCTGTCAGTCAAAGCAAGAGCTCCCCCTTCAGTTGCAAAAAAAGCACAAAAACTCAAACCACAGTTCCTATAGATTTTGAATTCAGACAGCTCCTGTAGTCCGGCTACATTTTAGGTCTCACCAGAACTGATTGGTCCAATTTGCAGTCCAGGACCAAGATAGTGGAGACTAACAAAACAGTCCTTACTACAAAGAAAGCAGGTTAGACAAACTACATTGTCATTATCATTCTAAATGGCTTTCAGCAAACAGTCACATCTTTCAACAGAGCTCCATCGCAGATTACTCATGCTGCAATCAAGCAGCTCTTAAAGAGACAGTACACAGAGGCTATACAGGCTCTGGTAATCACATTTAAACTGCTAAAACACAGGACATCAGCCTGGCAGGGAGCATTTAGGCAAGCTCAAGGAAGACTTTTTGGAACCCCCCCCATTTGTATGGGGGTTACAGCAGCATCTGAGAGGAGTGTGCAGCTCAGCATTGAAGATTTGGTGTTTTCGGGGCTTACTGTGGTCAGAATTGTTGTGGCAGAGAGATGGAGAGTGGTGTTTCAAGGCAGACTGTTGGGACTTCAGAAGAAACACTTGTGGTCATCAGAACGCTACCATCTTGTTCAGGTACAGGTTGTGTGGGGTTGGGAGGGGGGTGTCTACTCTGCTTTTTTGTGAAACCTAAAAATCCTCTGTTTGTTGTGTTAAATCTTACTAAGTTACACATAACTGATTAAAGCAAATATGACTCAGTAACTGCAAGGGGGGGGCAGTGTAACATTCAGAATTCTTCTGCTTTTTTTGTGTTCTGTTTTGTTGTCTAGTCCATCAATACATTGCCTATTTTATTTGCTATTGCTTCATTGCCTGCAAAAAATGGGTGGGGGTGGGGGGAATGCCTGTGCCTTTTTCTGAGTTTTGTTGGCTGTGGTCTGCAAAAATGTTTGGTGGCTTACCCCTATACTTGTTTCTTACTGTATGCTGTAATTGATGCTGGGTTTCCTCACTAACCAGTTTGCTGTTGAATCAGAACTTGCAGTAACATTCTATAGAAACATAGAAACATAGATTTTGACGGCAGATAAGGACCGCATGGCCCACCCAGTCTGCCCATTTCCCTACCTAATGGATAAGCTGCAGATCCTAGTTAACCAGCAGCCTACTTCTTCCTACCCCCACCCCCTAGAATTGCCTTATGACTGTCCCATGCATGCTTGAGTTCCACCAATGTTTTTGACTCCACAACCTCCCCCAGAAGGCCATTCCATGCATCCACAACCCTCTCTGTGAAAAAATACTTCCTTAAATTACCTCTGAGCTGCCCCCCTTCTATCTTCAAATTGTGCCCCCTTGTTCTTGCACACCTCTTTTTTTGAAAGATGCTACCCTCTTGGACTTTGTTGATTCCCTTGAGGTACTTGAAAGTTTCTATCATGTCCCCCCTCTCCCTCCTTTCCTCGAGGCTATACATATTCAGCTCCTTAAGTCTCTCTTCATATGTCTTCTCCCACATTTTCTGTGTTCTGTGTGTTGCAATAACTGTATATAAACAAAACAGTGAAAAATTCTCCTGAGTTTTCTATCTTCATTGCCTGTAAAAAACATAGGGGGGGACCATGTCTTGTGGGGCTGGGCATTCTGTGGCTTGATGTGGGGTTGGTGGTGTTTGGGAAGGGGTAGAACAACATATTGTGTACTACCACTACTTTGGTCAATCCTAGTAATACAGATCTTCATTGCCTGCAAAGGGGGGTGGGGGTGTAAATGTGAACAGTGTGTGGTTGTGTTTGGGGAGGGGAAGAACAACAACTTGTATACAGTGAATAATGAATCCAGGGCAGAACAATAGTGTACTGCTACATTGAAGAATGCGGATTCTGTCAGACTCCCAGATGGAGATGTTGATGCAGGAATCTGATCCTCATGTCATGGCAATCCTTGAAAAGGACATGGGGGGGTTTGTGGGAAAACATTTTTTGATATTTATGTGTCATGGAATGCTTATATTTTGAAAAGATTGGTCATTTGGTCATTTTGAGTGTTACTTTTTCATTATATAAATGTAAATAAACATTTAAACTGCACTGCTTTCATCATTTTATTCATTGTGTTGTGGGTCAAAAGCACATGGTGACTTTGCGGACTGCTGCATATCACTGTGGGCTAGTGCAATTTTAGACTGACTTGTCTTGCTGGCTAGTGCAAAAAAAGTTAAGGTCAACCCCTGAGAGGTATGCTCGAGCGATCGATGTGAGCAAAATGGACAATATATGATGATGGAGAGAAGTCATGAAGGCTGAAACGGTTTAAGGTGAACAATGAATTCGACGATGAACGATGATGAAATGAAGCCAGGAAGGCTGGTACGGTGAAAGTGAGATACAAATTAGGATGATGTATGGTAATGGAATGAAGCCATGATGGCGGCATGGGTAAGGTGATGTATGAAATGGATGTGTGAGGAGAGAGAATGAGGAAGGCAAAACCAGAAAGAGTTGATGAAACCTGAGGAAATGGGAATCGAGTAGGAGATGGAACAGAAATCCCCAGTTGCTGAGGAGGGAAGCAGCGAGGTAGAAGCAGGTGGGGAAAGGGTGTGTGCATCCCATAGGAAAGCAGATCAAGTAGAAGAAAAAGAGCATGAAGGGAGAGATGAAGACTAGTGAAATCAGGAAGGAAAAATAAGGTAGGCCGAAGAAAGAGCGGTGGGGTCAAGGGCAAATGGCTGGGGACCTAGTCTGCCCAGAAAAAACAAGCGAAATACCAATCAAAACAGGCAGATTGCCAAAGATAAGGGGGGAAATGGAAAACAGTGCACAGATGAGGACCACGAAACGTGCGGAAAAGAAAAAAATATATAGCATAGTGCACAAGGAGCAGAAGAACAGACCATACAAGACTGAGGTCCCTCAAGCATAACAGAGAATGAGCCCAGCAGAGTACCACAGTAACAGACAGGGGACCTACTGAGATGAGAACAAAGGTAAAAGAAAGTGCAGCAATGACAGGCAGACTGAAACTAGGGATAATGAGCTGCAAATCCGGAAAGAGAGAAACAAACTGTTGTACCTGAAATAAAGAATTATCCATCTCAAAGTGTCTGAAAGCTGTGACCCAGAACAGACATGAACAGCGGTAATAGCAAGGACTGCCGGCAGCCCCAAGGTCAATATGAGGAAGCAGATGAGGAAAAAGGAGCAGAACCAGAGGCAGCAGGGCCATGAGAAGACAGCTCCAGGGACCGGGGAAAACAGATGAAGAAGTGAGGAACCCAGTGGAGGTCCTCAAAAGTCGAGGCGGTTCCAGACCCAGAAACAGAATGGAAAATGGGGGCTGTGATGCAGTGGGAGAGAACAGCAGAGGACGGGAAAGACAGGCGCATGGGTGATGTAACCCAAGAAGCTCCATGGTGAGCAGGAGCGGAGGTGATGATTGGAGACAGGGAAGGAGGGTCCAGTGGGAATGGGATGAAGGGAAAGCAACCTGCCAGCAGCACAACAGGACACAGCAGGTGAAGGATGCCAGGAATAGAGAAGAGGCAGAAGGATAAGGTAAGGGAATGGGAGGGACCGCGACTGAAACCAGGGAGAGAGCTGAAGAGTGCGAGCCGCTCGGCAGGAGGGGGGGGCGAGCCACTGGAGGCAAGGAGCAAGTAGCTAGGGAAAGGAGAAGACAAGCAGAGCAGGAAAAAAAAAGAAGAAAACGGGAAGGAAGTGAGGAGGACATGGCCTCCAGCGGCAATGAGAAACGAATCCTGGGAAAGCCCAGGATGAGTGACCTTATGAAGCCTGATGAGGGAGTGAATTAGTTGCTCTGCCCATTGAACCTCAAGTTTACAGCCTTCCCATTACCAAGGGTGGCTGTCAGTGGTTGTGCCTTCTCCATTATAAGGGGGCCACTAGCCAAGACATACCTCCCCTGGCATTGGCAAACCAGCAAAGGAGTGCTCTTCCCCTCACTATCTTTACCATCCCATTTTGTTTTGCTGTCTGGTTTCTGATTAGAGTGCCTTTCTGAGAGGATAGCATCTTTAACTTTCATGAGCTCCGATAGTGTTGATTTTGGCATAGAAAAATGCAGAGCAAGGACCCGAATGCTCATTTTTGGTAGAGCATCGATCTCTGTTATGATCTCCATCTTCCTCATAAGAATTAGAGCTGCAGATTTGGATGTCATGACTGAAAAAACAGTAATGCAGGTGAGCAATTGTAGAGATGCAAAAAAGTAGCAAACTCAATTACTGTAGTGTTTAACCGGTATCAAGCAGCAGCAGGGTGTACCCAATTAACTGCAAATTGCTCCCCCTAACTGTCTGACATACATGCCGCTTAAAGTGATTTTGCAAGCTTTTGCAAATGCCTTTTGCATATACAGTAGGATATCATTGCCTCCCATGCTTCAGATGTTGAAGCTGCAATTTGTTTTGTAAGAAAATTTGTCATAGCCATTTTCATTTATGTTTTATCAGCACTGTGTCCTTCAGTTTTTGTGTGTGGCCATTCCCCCAGAATTATGTCATGCAAGGGAACTGTCAGTGTTTTACATACAACATCAAGGAATTCTGGGTAAATCATAATGTTGATGCAAATGTTAGTTACTCAGAGAAGCAGTATCTTATTTCAGTGGTGGTGACTTTACTTAATATGTAAATGTACATAGCAAGGCATTGTGAATACAATAAGAAGTTGTTTTCCAATTCCCTTATTGTGAGGTGCAGTTTCATTTTTCTACAGTGGCTTCAACAATAAAAGCTCTCGTATGTTTATTTGCAAAACAAGGCATTGTGCATATAGTATCTAGCTGACAAGATTTATTTACTGAATGATGTAGTCACCTATGCTGGTAGTGTAGATGTTTGCAATATCAAGACTGACCAACAGAGGTAATTTCCTCTCTCCCAATCACAGTAATTCATACGAACATATGAAATTGCTAGCAGATAAAGTCCATTCGGTCTATCTAGTCTGCTCGAGTGTGCAGCACTTCAGTCCATTAGACTGCACCTGCCCCCACCTTCCTCATATGCCCTCCCCCCATTTCCCACCCTCTCCTGATTTGTACCTTCCCCTTGAATCAGTCCCACCCCTTATTGAAGCCCCCACCACTCTGCAACGAAACAACTTCCTCTGGCAGAGTGTTCCACCCTGCCACCACCCTTTCTTTGAAATAGTGCCTCCTCAGTTCCTTCTTGAACCTGCCCCCTTCCAGCTTCACAGAGTGTGCTCTGGTTTCCCTTCTGCCTTTCAGATTGAACATACACCTGGTAATTACTTTGTTCAAACCCTTCAGGTACTTGAAGGCCTCAATATCATATCCCCCCTCTCCCCCTTCTTTCCTCCAGGGTATACGTATTGAGCTCTCTCAGTCTCTCCTCATATGGTCTGCCCCCATCCCCAGGATCATTTTTGTTGCCCTGCGTTGTACCTCCTCCAGTAGTTTGATGTCCCTTTTCAAGTAGGGGCGCCAGAATTGCATGCAGTACTCTAGGTGCAATCTCACCAGGGACCTGCACAGGGGCAAGATGACCTCGCCACTCCTTGAAGTAATCCCCCTTGCTATGCATCCTAGCATCCTGTTTGTCTTCACTTCTGCCTTCCTGCACTGAGCAGAGTGGTTCATCTCCCCGGTTACCGGCACTCCCAGATCCTTCTCCTCCTTGGATTTTGTTAATGGGACACCTTCCAGCCAGTAATTGTGTCCTAGATTCTTGCCTCCTAAATGCATCACTTTGCACTTCTTGGCATTGCAACCAAGCTGCCAAGTGTGAGACCATTCCTTCAGTTTTATCAAATCCTCCTGAAGTACTTTTGCTCCCGCCCCCCCATCTACAGTACCTCAACACAGATCTTTGTGTCATCTGTGAAAAGACTGGTCTTGCTCTTAATCCCCACTGCAGTGTTGGCTATGAAAATGTTAAACAGAACTGGTCCCAACACTGAGCCCTTTGATACACCACTTGTTACTGCCCTGGGTTCAGATGCCCCCCCCCACTACTACCTTCTGCTGTCTACCCTGCAGCCAGTTCTCAACCCATCTTACCAGTGTCCTCCCTGCTCCCAGACTCCTCAACTTGCAGGTCAGCCTACCATGCAGCACTGAGTCAAAGGCCTTGCTGAAATCCAGGTAGAGGACATCCACCGCATGTCCCCTGTCCAGTGCCTTGTAACCCAGTCATAAAAATCAACCAAGTTCATCTGGCAGGATCTGTCTGAGACAAACCCTTGCTGCCTGCTGTCCTGGGGATTGTTATCTTCCAGAAATTGCATCGGTCTTTCCTTGAGGTTTGTCTCCATCAATTTTCCCACAATTGCAGTAAGGTTTACTGGTCTGTAATTCCCCGGTTCATCCTTGGGCCCACTCTTATGGAGAGGTACCACATGTGCTTCCCTCCAGTCCCTGGGCATGCACCCTGAGTTCAGAAAGGTATTGAACAGGTCCGCCAATGGCCTTGCCAGGACCTCTGCCAACTCTCTCAGCACCCTGGGTTGGACTCTGTCTGGGCCAGGTGCCTTGCCCACCTTCAGGGACTTTAGGCCTTCCCTCACCCTTTCCACTGTGATTTCTCCACCCATGGTTGCTACTCCTCCACCCTCTCCCACTTCACCCTTCTTCTCAGGTATGGGCCCATCCCTCTCCTTGGTGAAGACTGAACAGAAGTATTCATTAAGTACTTCTGCTTGCTCAACCCCCTTTTCTACCCACCCACTTCCCCTCCTGATGCTAAAAAATTGATCCTTGCTCTGCCTCTTCTCTCTGATATATTTGAAGAATTCTTTTTCTCCTTCTTTGATCCCCTGCACTAACCTCCATTCCCTAGCCACTTTTGCTGCCCTTACCATTCTGCTCACTTCTCTGGATTTCTTCACATATTCTTCTGTCTTCTGCCTTGTTGGATCTCTTGTAGATACTAAATGCATTTCTCTTCTCCCTCACCTTCTCCACTACCTCCCTACTCATCCAACTTGGTTTCTTGGTCCTGGCTTACTTGCTCTGGTTCTTGACACAAGTTTTTGGCTTTAGCCAATCCTGCCTTGATGACTGCCCATTTTTGTTCCATGTCCATTTCTGGGCAGATGCTTGCCATATGACTTTCCAGTATTTGTCTCATCCTGCCAAAGTCCACCCTTTTGAAGTCCAGGGCCCTAGTTTTTTTAGTGGCTACTTCCCTACCCAGATTGATTGAGAACCGCACTGTGCAGTGGTCACTGCTTGCTAGAGGTTCCACCACCCATACATCCCTGACCTGTTCACCATCCTCCAGTACCAGGTCTAGTATATTCCCTTCCCTCATTGGCTCCATTACCCTCTGGGCATGGAAGCCATCCTGGAATGTTTCCAGGAGGATCTTCTCCCTGGTGCAAGTGGTTGCTGGAATGCTCCAATCCACCCCTGGTAGATTAAAATCTCCCACCACCACTGTGCTCCCTTTGCCACTATGCCTCCTTATCTGCTTTCCCAGTTCCTGTCAATGTCCTTCTTCTTGGCTGGAGGTCTATAAACGACCCCCAGACAGATCTTGGTCCCTTTCTGGCAGTGTAGTTATAGCCAGATTACTTCCGACTTGCCCTCCTCCCCTTCCTCCCTATTATATCTGATCCCTTCTCTTATGTAAATGGCAACCCCAGCTTTCCTTTATCTCTATCTCTATCCCTCCAGAATAGTTGTACCCTGGGATGGTTGGTCCCAGTCATGGTGCCTGGTTGCCCATGTCTCAGTAATGGCACTATGTCCACCTTCCCTCTACAATCAATGCTTGCAACTCTGCCAACTTATTCCCCAGGCTCCTAGCATTTAGTGAAACCATTCTCCACACTGCTCCTAGCCTTCCTGCTTCTTTACCCTTCACTTCAACCCTTATTTCACCTAAGGTCGTATCTGTCCCAGTGGTGGTAGGAGGTCCTTACCACCACCCCCATAAAAAAGAAAAAGAAAAAAACAGAGTGGGAACCTCATGGACTGGTATGGTAACCTTGGTATCTGGCTAAAAACTGTATTTGCAGAAACTGCTACAACTCGCACCTTGCACCCCACAGACAAATTGTAGCCCATCGCAACCAACAAACTCTGCGTACAGACATGTTTGACAAAAAAATCAGTTTTTATTTCCTTTACCTCCCGACCCATTCTTGACAGTTAAACCCTTACTTCCCTTGCACTACAAAAGTGGACATTCATCCCAGAAGCACACGCTGAATGCCACCAGCAGACCCTCATCACTCACACCATGTTGTCTCATCAAACAGCTACTATTTTTCTTACTTGCATGCTATCTCAATAAAACAAGGGAAAAAAACACTCATGACTTAGGTTCTCCATTAAAAAAGGGTAACACTATATTACTGTGTATGTTTGTGTGTGGGGGGGCATAGTAGGAACTAGGCAGCACCTGTAGTACACACATATTCTACCTAGCAACACAGCCCTAATTTTTCTGGCACAGCAATGCATTCAATACAAATTATTTAAAATGCCCCCCCTCCAAAAAAAATGTTCTTCTTTTTTTTGTAACAAAAAAAAAACAAGGACATTGAATAATTGCAATAAACCACTCAGAGTGTGATTAATGCTGGGATTTACCATAGCTGACCTGGTTTTGACCACCTGGTCTGTGGCCTCATGGCCAAACCATGCCAGCCATGGGTAAATCCCAGCATAACCCACACTCTGTCATGGTTTATTGCTTAAGTAATTGTCTACCAGTACTGTCAAACTCTGCCTTGAGATCGATAAACAGGCAGAAGAGTTTTTGCTCTTTAATTTTCTTGTATTTATGTATTAAATGTAACGGCACAAAGCACCGATCCACTGTAGTGTTAATACATAAAACCTGCCTGTGCTTCATCTATTTTATTATCTTGTATCCGCTCTGTGATATGACTGTTCAATATCTGAGTAAACATTTTTTGATTTGTGTCAATTGAACTGATTGGTTTATAGCATGCTGAATGTTGTTTACTGCCTTTCTTAAATAGTGGAATAATTATTGATTCCCTCCAAGAATCTGGGATTATGCCAAATGTTGTTATAAATTCAAAACGTTTATGAAGGCTAGGCATCCAATAGTCCATTAGATTAATAACTGCATCAATGGGAATACCATCTGGTCTGGGTGCTGTGCAGGGAGCTGAAAAATAGAATCACGGAGCACAAGAGCACAGTATGAAGAGATGATGAAAATTCCAGCATTGCTATGCAATTTGGGGACCATGGCTGCACAGGGGTACAGCTCAGATTCTGGGGCATAGAGCAGGTGCGATGAGCAACTAGGGGTGAAAACTACAATAAGTTAGCAGAAAAGTATGAAATGTGGTGGATTTTCAAATTGTGGACGCTGCATAGATCTTGGGGGCTGAACGAGGAATCAAAAGGTGCTTTTACACACAGGTTTCTTTAACGGAGTGACTGTTATGGAAACAGTATACCGTTACATCCCCTGTGTGTAAAATGCATTTGTTCCATTACACCGATGAACGTTCACGCGAACCGCAATCTCTTCCTTCCTCAGTTCATCCGTATGTGTTCCTTTTTGTCTGGCTGTGTAAAACAGCCATTCCAGCAGCAGTAAAAAAACAGTCTTAGAGCACCATACTCCGTGGGGGAGCCGAAACACAAATATTGAAAACAGAGATGGGGGGTTGCCGGAATACCTTCTGTGTGTAAAGTGAACCACAAACAGAACAGAGTACAATGGTGGCACACAGGTAATGGCCATTCCATTGTATTCGCCTGCGTGTAAAAGCACCTAAAGGAAAAGGGGAAATTGTTTAACCAGGAAAGGTGCACTAAGCCAAAGTTTGTTTCCAGGTGCAACCTGGGAGCACAAGGAAGTTAAGTGACTTGCTTAGGGTCACACAGTATGCAATTGGGAGCTGTTGAGATTCAAACCCAGGTCTCCAGGTTTGCGGCTCTGTGCCCTTAACCACTGTGTTATGCTGCCATCAAACTAGCAGACTTGTTGGTAGGAATATGTGAAGTATTTATCAGAGAGTTGAATATTTTCCATTATTCATACATAATCATTTTACGTGTCTCTGCAACAGTGCAATGACTGCATCAGTGACTAGGTATTGTCATGTGGTTAGGCAAACTTTCTAACTTGGAAGCCCAGAAGTGCACTTAGGATACCCAGTGCACCTAGGTGGAGTTGGGCTTCCGAAGCCCACTAGCTGCTACATTGATCTCAAATGAATGACATCCTCTTGAACCTCTAGATTATTTTTTTTTGTTTTTGTTGACAGGGTAAGTGCACTAGACAAATCCTGCCTATTTTCAGGCACGACCCGGGGAGGGGAATATAGATGAATGCCAACTGACCTTGAACCAGATGAAGCTGTTGGCGGTATTTTTAGTGAATGAGGGGAAATTTGGCCAGGACACCGGGGAAATTCCCCTACTCTTCTGCCAGCAGGGGGCTTGACTTCCTGTGAACAGGGATGGAGGAGCTCAGTTGGGAGCCAGACCGAGGAGGAGGAGGAAGTGCTGATGTGGAAGGGGAGATGGCCTCCTCCCATGACCTCATATTGTAAGAGGCTACTTTACTGGAAATAAACCAAGAATTAGCTCAAAATAAACAAGAAGAGATGTTTTTCTCGATCGAGGACTTGAGTAATATTAATGGAAATAAAGACTGTGAGAGAACTCCAATGGAAGGAATTAAAGGCAAAAATAAAGAAGAACTTCTGCAGGCATTAGAGAAAGCCAAGGAGAAATATGCAGCTTTTATGGCAAGAAAACAAGCTGAATTAAAGTTACTGGATCACAGTGAAGAAATTGACAATGGGTATGGCCCAGCTGACAGCTCTGAATATGATGCTTCAACATCAAAGGACGAGGAAGGAGCAAGCCAACAGACACTCCAAGAGGTAAATCTTCACCCTATTATTTCAACTACTGATGCAAATGTGAACAGGGCTGGCAGGAAAACCGGGGATTGGGTGCCTAGAGTCCCAAGAGGTGAATGTTTTGAATAACCTGCGGGAGGTAGAGGCAGTGATATTAGGCAGAAGTTCCTACTGAAACTAGCTCTAAAACTGAGCAAAGGGCGAAGGTTTAAAACTGCTGTACAAGATAAAGAAATGCCTAATGTAGTTTCAGGACTGGAAAACAATCCTAAGTCTGGTAACACAGTCCCTGGTTCAACACAGAGATTCAAAACGGCCCAAATACAGAGGAAAAGAAAACTGGGGAAGTCATTTTCCAAAATAATCCCTTTGAACAGACTGATGCTACCATTTTTTCTTTCTTAGCACGATCTGCTAAACCAGGATCAAAGGAAGGGAAAAACAGAAGAGAGGCTATTATGTTGGCAAAACACAATCTAGATGGGCCTAATACTCATAAAGGGCCTGTAGAACACAAGGGACAAAATATATCTATGCAATCCTGTCCAACAACAACAGAGGTAATTGGCAAAGCATTTTCCCTACACAGTAATCAGGGACTTGAACCCTTCTGCGGTTGGTCACCGGGAACAGCCCTACAGGAGGCAGGATGGAAGAAATTGCCTTCAGGCCAGTGGTTGCCAGACCCTCCGTGGCCTGCAAACACCAGAATGGTGTCCCAGGGATTTGCCTCAAATCTCTGTTGGGGAAAAAGTGACAAATCCAGACTCTGCCCAAGATATGGGGATGAAAATATGGGACAGCTTCAGAATATAACTGAACTGATTATACTGAACAAGAGCCTTTAGAGAAAAACATACGGGAACCCCGGGGGGATCCGACACAGGACAGGAAGAATGAAACAACCTTTGCAGGGACCCCAGATCTCAGAAGAGGAGCGGCACCTGAAGGTGAAGAAAAACAAACTGACCACCCTGCCCAGCGCCCACTATTGTCAGAACTCTTTGCTAAATCAAAAAAAGAGGCTGCTCCTAGAAGGAATGCAGTTAGGATTCGGTACAAAGGGGGTCTGGAAATCAGGCCAGATCGGCAATATGTGGGGAGAAAGCTCCTGAAGGACTCACTACACTTTTCACCAAAAGATGTTTATGCTTTTATAAACATCTCAGGAGAGGACAACTATGACATTAGTTTCAGATCTGCATACACCCTGGATTTGTTCTGGCAATGCTTCAATCAAGTTAAATTTTCACCTCTGTGGTCCCCTTTATGGTGATCCCCTTGACAAAACCCCTCATTAAATATGTGACAGTGATGTTTGAACGAAGGGGTACCGTTGATGACATTACATACTGGCTTCAACAAAAATGTGAAGTATTGAGTGCACCAGAAGCACAACTGGATTCTGAGATGTTTTGGACTGGGGGATGGAAATATAAGGTTAAATTGAGGCAACTGGAGAGTGATATAGAGCATATACCAAACTCCTTCATGCTGGGTAGAGATAGAGGAGTGTGTTTTTATTCAGGGCAGCCACGAGCATGCTACAAGTGTGGGGCTAGGACCCACCTCTCTAGTGTATGTGATCGCCCCCGCTGTGACAACTGTGGGGAGGTGGGGCACTTAAGTATGCAATGCACAAACCTGACATGATGTGAGTTATGTGAGGACAGAGGTCACACATTTCTGGAGTGTCCGTGGGCTGCAAGAAATAAGGCAATAGTCATTAGCCCTGAGCTTCTTATCCAACACGCTCAAGAGGAAGCAGCCAAAAAGGTGGTAGAGGCTGAAGCCCTTCCTGTGGAACACAACCCCACCAGATAAGGCTCCTGATCCTATTCCAGGCAGAAAGGAGGAAGTCGAGACTGAAGAGATAAGAATAGATGAGGAGAATCATCCACTCTGTCCCAATCCTGATAAGCCCATCCAGTGGGGGTACCTACTGCCGGTTTGCTACACAGATAAGCAATCCACTGATGTGCAGGTGATCCCTCTTCCACCCCCCCAAAAAAAAACACCCTCCAAGAAGGACAACTAGGAATACAAAACCAAACCCACCCCCAACCCCCACAAGTGAGCAAGCAAGCCTAGCGGAACCTAATCCCTTTGAGGTTTTGACTCCCACTGAGGTAGAATCAGACACAAAACAGATGGATGTAGCTCTTACACCCACACAAGCTGAAGGAGGGAAGAATGATATGCTTGAGTACAAAGGAAAGAAAAGGAAAAGGAGGAAGAAAGGGCCTTGAACTCTTAAATTGAATGGTTAAGTTATCCCTGGGGTCATGTAACTGTCATAGCCTCTTACATTCCCTTAGGAGAACGGCGTTGTTTCACCTATTGATAGATTTAAAACTGGATATCTGTTTTTTGCAAGAAACATGGATGCTCACATCGAACCAACTTAGGCTGTTCCAGGCCGAATGGAGATGGGGGCCATCCTATTGGTCCTTTGGGCCAGACAGGGCAGATGGAATAGGAATCATATTTAGTACCTTTTCTTTCCAAATAACCAAGATGGTGGATTTGATTCCAGGGAGGCTGTTCATCCTAGATGGATATTGGGATAAGGTCCCATATAGATTAATAAATGTATACAGCCCACAAACAAAAGCAGACAGAGTAGCTCTAATTTCCAAACTTCAACCTTATTTACATCGTCCACTTATGTAATCCTGGAGAGTTTTAATTGCGATTTACCCAAAGGGGACTGAGGGGTGAAAACATACTGATTCAAATGCCTTGCAAAATGTGTTGATATTGGCGAGCTGAAGAATTGTGCACACTACCAATCCCAAGGGCCCAAATATACATACAAAAGGGGACACCTGACATCAAATATAGACCATATTTTTGTTTCTAGGAATCTCCCTGACACAAACTTTCATACTATCCCTATAGAATTTTCAGACCACCTTCTTTTACAAATAACGTTCCAAACAGCCCCGAAAATAAGGAGGGAGAAAAGATGGAGATTAAATGTTTCAATCCTCACAGATCCTTTTGTTAAAGAAAATTTCTTCATTACTCTGGGCTAGGACCTCAGTGAGTGATCTCTATGAAGATTTGGGGTATGGTGGATGGACACAAAAAAGAGATAATATCGGTTCCAAAACTATGGCAAGCATAGGGCACAAAACAATTTTTAGCTATTTAAAACTAAGATCAAAACTTCAGAACATGCTTTCACAGTCTGCTATGTCTAGACAAGATTATGGCCCTGACATTGAACAGATCCAGGATGAAATGAGTAAATTTCAATATGACAGGGCAAAAACTTTAAATACAGAATTGCAATTTGGAAGACAAAAAAACCCAATTGGAGACCCCTTTGAAGCCTGTAAAAAGAAGAAAGATACTTTAGATATGTTTCAATTAGTAGATGATAGAGGAAACATAGTTGAAGATGAGATGGGGATCCATTAAATAATCTGTGGGCTTTTGGCATCACATGAGAGTTCCCCTCCTCCTTCTATAAATTTGATTAATTCTTATTTGGAGAAAAGCCAGGTAAACTTGGCCGGGAGGATCGAATTTTAACCTCTCCTTTGAAATTACAGGAAATAGAAGATGTAATTATGAAACTAAAAATGGATCTTCATGAACCTGACTGACTGCCTTATGAGTTTTACAGATCATTTTCCAAAATAATGGCAAGGTGTTTAGTAGAACTGTTTTCAGTATTTTTGACAAAGGGTGGTCCCCTCAATTCACAGCAGGTCTCTTAATTTTTATATAAGGGAGGGCAAAAGGTTGACATCTCAAACTGGAGACCTATAACTCTCCTGAATGCTGATTTTAAAATATTGTCTCAGGTTCTTAACAATAGGCTAAGGCAAATAGCTCCTTTATTAATACATCCAGCCCAGTTTTGTGGGATCCCTGAAAGGAAGCTACAACATGCCTTAATGATTATCAGAGATGTAATAGAGATGTGTGGAGCTGCACAAACATCCGGTTGTATCATTACTTTAGATCAAAGCAAGGCTTTTGATAGAGTATGCCTTCCTTTCCTCTTTCAGACCTTATTGCATTACAGTATTCCAAAGGAATTTGTGCATAAAATCCAACTTCTATATTCTAGAGTCCATGTGCAACCTATTATTAGAGGGTTGGTAATGAAAGGTATCACCATAAATGCAGGGGTTCGACAGGGCTGTCCCCTCAGCCCACTCCTTTATAACTTTTCCCTGGACCCTCTGATTAGAATTCTGAGCAATACTCAAGAATGGGAAGGTTTGGGGGGGATCCCAGGCCAAATGGAACTGAAAATCCAAGTCTATGCGGACGATATATGTCTGTTTATAGCAAACCTGGGGCAATTACCAACAGTAATAAAACAACTGCAAGAATATTCTAGAGTATCTAATGCCACCCTCAATCTAAATAAATGTAAAGGGTTATACTTAGGAAATACAGAGAGGTAACCTGTAACAGTAAACCATATTTATTTCTCCTCAGAGCCACTAAAAATCTTGGGAATAACGTTTGGACAACATAATCTCCCGCTTAAGAATTGGGAAAGGGCTCTTCAGGGGGCTGAAAATAAAGTCCACAGATGGAAGTCATGGAGGTTGTCTAAAATAAAAAGGGTACACATAATTAAAAGCTTTATTATACCCACTTTGTTGTATACAGCCATGATTTTCCCACCCCAGTGATCTTAGAAACCAGGTTATATGCATGCTTTTTTCAGATGGTTTGGGGATCCAGATTGAACCCAATAAAAAGGTGTTTTACATACTTGTCTAAACAACAAGGGGGTCTGGGTATGGTGGACCCTATAATCTTTTTCCATAGCCTTTTCCTGTCTCACAATCTTAAAATTGGGCTAGGGGAACCAACCAGTGTGATATACCATTTGTTTTGTAAAACTTATGAGTGCATATTTGGAAATTTGGACTGAAACCTTCCCCCAAAATTGCCCACCCGTATCAAAATACCAGAATACATTAAACCAGCACTTAAAAAGCTTTGCAAATGGGAGATCACTAAAGCGGATATCTCCAGACTTTCAGGACAACAATTGTACTCACACATGGTGAGTCAAATCCATCCAGAACAACTTGAATTTAAAAATTGCCCACCAGATCTAAAGGAAGGGGTGTTAAAACAATTAAATAACAACAGAATTCCAATGCACATGTGGGAGGTATTATGGCTTTCAGCTTACGGGAGACTGAATGTAAGAGGCAATGCAAAACACAAGGCCCGAGAAGAAAGGAATTGTCCATATAACGGTTGTATAAATATTGAAGAGACAATGGATCATTTCCTTTTTACCTGTTCCTATGCAAAAGCCCTATGGGGATATTTAAAGACAGAATGGAATCTAAGGTGGTTAGACAGTTTAACTTATGAGTCTTTGGTCCTTGGGCATTGTCCCAACCTCAAGATAATGTATGATTATGATACTTTAATGGTGTTGTTTTGCTGTTTAAAGTTTTACCTTTGGCAGGCTCACTGTCAATGGACACTCCAACAGAGACTGATGTCATATACCATCTATAAGACACTGGTAGAACAAGTTATGGGGCAGTATTTAAGAAAGATCTGCAGGCTAATCCTAAGAGCTATGTTTTAAGGAAATGGAAAGGGTTGTTTGGATTTATCAAATACAAGTAAGGAGGTAGACTAAAAACCTATTTCTAAACAAGACGTGTTTAAAAAGTACTACTGATTTTTGCCCTAATAGTTTATTGGTTATTCAGTAGTTGGAAAATTGTTTTTGAACAATCACTTTTAACCAGAGTATGAATGAAATACTTGTTTATTTGGGATTAAAATTGTATTCTTTCATGTGACTTAACACACTCAAAGTAATTAGGTTTGAGAGCTACAACTAGCAAAATTCCTGCCACAATGGTATGGGGAAAGATAATAAGGGGGAGGGGGGAAGGTTTCTTTGGGGTTAAGAAGTGATTATTGTGTGGTCTTTAACATACTGCATCAAGTGTGTGAAGTGAATACCTGTTGTTCTTTCTTTATGTTTGTTTTTTCTTTCCTCTTTATTTTTTGTACACTGTATTATGATTTGTGATGATGTGATATTAATAAAAAATTCCCCTACTCTGTAGGAGGTTCCCTTACATCCTAGCTTTCAGCCAAGATGGCTGCCTCTGGACTTGCTGTGGAGGACATGGAGGTGCTGGAGGCAGGGGGGGTTGGTCTCCTCCCCTGTCTCTGGATTGCCAGAGACCTCATCGATTATTCCTCAGGCTTCTTCTAATGGATCTGAGCATGCATTTCCCAGTTTGTCTCCTTCATCAGAAACCTCGATGGCTCACAGTAGGCAAACACGTCTTTCTTCCCAGTCTGTATTGCAGCAGCTAACATCGGATAAAGAGTATCTGCAAAATACTGAATGCTTACGACCAACAGATGCGGATGCTTTGCTATTGCTTGAGGAAAAACGTTATCTTACAAAGAAACAGGAGCTTTTAGCACATAGGAACTCAGCTTTGCAGCTGCCTACTGATTCTGACTCAGTGTTGCAGACTGCTTCATCAGACACCTGAAAGACAACTTTGACATTTCCGCATTCTGATGTGGTCTGCCTGATGATTTCTTCTGCTCCTTCTGCTGAAACTTCTCCTGGAGTCCTTGTTTTTTTTGCCCTGATCCTCTTCCATGAACCTCTGTGTCTGACTTGCCCCTTGCAAAGGTTATTCCTCAGGGAGACTGGTCAGTTGACTCTGATCTTGTTGTGGCAGGGTGGGAGAGGGATCTGGTTATCGGTACCTGGCACTCCGGTCCTTCCCCCATTAGGATCACCCTTGCAGATGCCCCAGCTGTTTCTCCTGTGCACGACCAGTTGGACCTCATGCTAACGCCTGCTTTGCGCTTAACACAGAATCTGATTCTCAATTTACCTGTTTCCACATCTCCTGCAGCTCTGTTTTCAGACTCCGACCCTCTTCACTGAAGTTTACCACCCCAGGGCCCTGGTCTACAACCTCAACGGACTGAATGGATGACTTCTTTTGCTTCTACATCTACAAAAACGTATGCATCTTGTTTTTCTGTCCCCACCCAAATGGCTAAGAGACACAATGCTGTCAGATTACAGTATTTGGGGGGTTTACCTGACATTCCTGATAGAGTTTTTGTTGGGTGCACTTTGCTTAAAGACTCCATGAAATTTGCTGCTTATGATATCCATGCATTAATACATGTTTCTAATGAGTCACACTTCGATGTAAGTTTTAAAACCTTAAAAGGTCTAGAGAAATTTTGGTCCCAATTTCACTTGTTGAAAAGTACTTCTTTTTTTTCAACCTTCAGTGCAATTCCTTTAACGAAACCTGCACAAAGGAATGTAACTATTCTGTTTAGAAATGAAGGTGTTAGTCTGAATGATATTACAGTTTGGCTGAAGCAAAGATGTACAGTACTCTCTGACCCTGAAGCCATTTTTGATTCAGAAAATTTGTGAACGGAAGGGTGGAAGGTTAGGGTTATGCTCCAGACTACTGATACTGGTATTCAACACCTACCCAATAGTTTTCTGTAAGGCAGGAATAGGGGAGTTTTGTTTTATTCTGGGCAACCAAAAGCCTGTTATAAGTGTGGTTCCACCTCCCATCTCAGCAGCATTTGTGACACTATTAAATGTACTGTTTGTGGTGGTCTTGGTCATGCAGGCTCACAGTGTACTGAAGAACCTCTCTGTGTTTTATGTGAAGACCTGGGACATACTTTTCAGCAATGTTCCTGGGCTGCCCATAATTCTCCTACTTTAGCCAATGGAGAGGAACAACAGCTTATTATTACAGTGGCCCAACGTTCTAACATTAAGGGTCCCTCTTCTTTTACTTCTGCAGTTGCCCCCCACTACTTTAGTTAAATCACATAGTATTGTTTCCACTGCTACTGTAGTACCTGCTGGGGAAAATTTGACTGAGCCTGTCCCACAACCTGTTCAGTTTTCTCTACCTCCAAACCCTCCTTCTTCCCCTGTTCTTCCTATTTGTTCTACTTCAGGTGACTCTTCTATGGGACCCCCCCAGCTCCTTTAGGAACAATGGAACCTCCCCCTTCTGACCCTTTTACTAAACCTTCTAGGATTACAAGGGGGTTCAATAAAGTTTGGTTCACCTTCCTCTAAGGTTCAGAGGGTAGAGACTCTTCCTTTGACAAATAAATGTGAATTGCTGTGACATACTTCTGAAAACACAGACTCTGATTCTTCTTCTGTCCTGTCCTCTCACCCTGAACTTACTACAGATACTGAAGTCCCTATCGACAATGTGGGGTCCCAAAAAAGGAAAGCTAAGGCCAAGACAAAACATAAGGAATGTACCCCGAAGAAAGGTAGACAGAGATGATTGCTGTGGATATGTCTACTTCTTTTGCAATACATACTGTTAATGTTAACAGTATAAAAAAAACTATATAAGAGGGATTCCGTTTTTTTCGTTTTTGTCTTGCTTTACTGCCGGTCTCATACTTCTACAAGATGTTAGGTTCCATTCTTTGCCTGAAGTTTCTAGGGCCCAAAAATCCTAGCATTTAGGTTCCTCATATTGGTCATTTGGACAGGAGACATGTTCTGGTGTGGGTATTTTGTTTAATCTTCCTAACGTCTCTATTACTAAGATTCTAGATTTATGCCCTGGCAGGGTATTATTGATAGACTTTAGGTTCCTTTCTATCCCTTTTCAGATTATAAATATTTATGCCCCACAAACCAAGTTGCTTAGGATTGAACTCTTGAAAGTGGTTCGACCCTATCTTTACACCTCTATGCACGTCATTTTTGGTGGTGATTTCAATTGTGGGTTGTCCACTAAGGACAGGTCCTCGGTCTCAAAAACTACAAAATTATTTTGTGATACCACTTTTCTCAAAAATCTTTTATTTTCTGCAAAACTGAAGGATGCTTATCTTTCTCTAACACAGACACATACCCCTACCTTTCATAGAGGCTCTTTAGCTACCTGGATAGATTTTTTTTGTGTCCTCCTTTTTACAAACTTCCGCTGCTGAAGTACAAGTGGCTGAATTTTCCGATCATGATTTACTTACCATTTTCCTTGGTCCTAAGAATATTGCTACTTTTGGTCCTGGCACTTGGAAATTTAATGTTTCCTTATTGGAGAATTCTCTGTTGTTAACAATTCTTAAATCCTTTTTCCAAAACAGAAAATCTGTGTTTTTTCTTTACGATGATCTTTGATGGTGGTGGTTAGACACGAAGAGGGATTTGACAAAATTACTGAAATCCTTTAGCAAAACCAATCATGAAGATTGTTATTTTACCTACCATAGGACACTGCATCAGCTGCAAAAACTCCTTACCCTTTCGTATACCACTGGCCAGGATTTCTCTTCACAAATTAGTACCCTGAAAAAATCTTTAATGGACTATCACTCCAAAATATATGCTTCAATGCAACAGCGTAATTTTAGTGTCAAAGGTGCCTATAATGTGATCTGCCCATTTGCACATTTTTCTAAACAGATTAAGGGGAGAAGCATTGATACTATTGTGACTGAAGCTGGTCAAACGATTACTGATTCCAGGCTTATTCAAAATGATGTGGCTAAGTATATTCAGAACTTATTCAGTCCCCTCCCTACATGTCTCAATTATATATTGGCCTTCCTTAGTCCCATTCCTGTTCCTGATGTGCAACAATCAGTATCTAATATGCTTGCTTGTGATATTCAGGCACATGAAGTAGTTGAGGTCATCACAACTCTGCGATCTGGAGTATCTCCAGGCTTGGATGGCCTTCCGAATGAGCTTTATAAATTGCTTAGTATTCAGTTGAGTGGGTAATTAGCCACAGTTTATAACTTCCTTTTAAAAGCTGATACTTTGCCATTATAATTTAATATGGGTAGTACCTTGTATATTCATAAGAAAGGAGATAGAAAATTACTGACTAATTGGAGGCCTCTTAGCCTATTGAATAAGGATTTTAAAATTCTAACTAAAATTATTGCTCTCTGTCTAGTGAAGCTGGCACCTCTTGTTATTTCGGAAGCCCAATCTAGTAATGTTCCAGGCAGAAGTTTACATAAGCATGTCCTTTTATTATGGGAATTGGTGGAACATGGCAATTCAAATAGATTAACAGGCTTCCTGTATTCATTGGATCAAAGACAGGCATTTGATTCGGTGAGTCATGAATTTTTATGGCAGGTTTTGAGACATTATAGGGTTCCTGAGACTACTCTCTCCTGGTTACAATTATTATATTCTATAGCCACTTCTATCCCTCTTGTTAATGGCTGGAAAGGTCCTTTAATACCTTTAAAGAGAGGTGCTAGACAAGGGTGCCCACTTAGTCCCTTTTTGTATATCTTTTTTTTGGATCCCTTACTTCGCACCATTAATACAGCACACAATGTCAGGCCTATTTGTTCCTTACCATTTTATGTTTTAGCCTATGCTGATGACATGAGTTTAATAGTAGCTGATGTTCCTTCAGCAGACGCATCTCTCTATCTCTGTAAGTCCTTTGGTCTTGTTTCAGGCGCATCCCTGAATTTGGAGAAATGTGTTGGTCCATGGCTTGGATCTCAGCAGCTGAATGATGTAATAGTTTCCAGTATTGCACTTTGTGACACCCATATTAAGATTTTGGGCATTCTGTTTGGCTCAGGTCCTTTAGACATTATCAATTGGACTCCCAAACCGGACCAGGTGCAGGCCAAGGTTTCTCTTTGGAACACCTGGAAACTCAGTAAAAAAAAGAGGGTTTACTTGATAAAGTCTCACTTGCTCCTAATTTTTTTGTTTTTAGCTTATGTTTTTCCCCCTCCACGTGTTTTAAAAACCAAACTTCTGAGTATATTTTTTCAGGCCTTATGGGGCAGCCGCCTGAATCCCATTAAGCATTCCATTACCTGCTTACCTTTAAAGGAAGGTGGTCTTAATATGATACAACCATAATTATTTTTATAATAGTTTATTTTTTGTGACTAATCTTAAACCACTTTTAGTTAATTATGATGTGGGATGGGAATTTTATTTTTTTCAATCCTGTCTACCCTGGTTTCATCTTTGGGACCTTAACACTTTGAGACAGGTTAAACATGTATCGTCTACCCCTTTTTATCTTTGCGATACCTTTTGCTGTTTAAAACAATGGAAGATTACTAGCCATATGATTATGACTCAAAATGGGAAAGCCATTTATAACTTCTTGATAGATACCACTTGTGCAGACCTTGTAATTTTTCCCAAATGTTCCCCTAATTACTTACCTGCTTTATACACACTGTTAAGGAATCCTCTCATACCCCAGAAGATGTGGGATCTACATTGGCTTAGTTGCCATGAACGGATCAATATTAAGGCAAATCATAAACTTAAACAGCTGAATGAAAGATTGTGTTCTAGACCTTTATGTATCAATCAGGATGAAACAATACAACACCTTTTTTTTCTTTATTCCTATATCACTAGTTTTTGGTTATTTCGAGCAAACAGATGGAAGGAACCTTTATTTACTCCTGTTACTTATGAGATGTTATTGTATGGTATGTTTCCAGCAACCTGGAAGAAGTGGAATATTGACACCCTAAACTTATTGTTTACCATCATTAAATGGCATTTATGGACTGCTTGTTGTCTTTTCACCTTGCAGCAAAAAGATATGTCCCACCTACTGGTGGGTCAAAGTATTGAACAGGATTTAAAAGATGTTTATTTTTCTGAAATGAGAAGTTTGTCATTTGGTCCATTGTTTGCTTTATGGAAATGCTTACCATGGGTGACTGATTCTGATTTTCCTGTTACATGAGTCTTCTGCATTTGTTTTGCAATATGATTTTGGTTTTGCAGTTTATTTGTCAATAAAAATTTCCCCTACATTTATGGTATTAATATATGTAAATAAGTCATAGAAATGTAGAAACAGAATTTGCAGGCAGGTAATGACCACCTGGCCCACCTACTCTGCCCATTTGTCCATGCCCACAGTATCACCTCAGATCCTACCTGATCTACAGCCCATTCTCCCACCCCCACTTTCTTTCCCCTAAGATTCCCTTACACCTGTCCAATGCATTCATGAACCCCACTACTGTTTTCACCCCACCACCTCCACTGGAAGGCTGTTTCAGGAATCCACCACTCTTTCTGTGAAGAAGTACTACCTCACATCCTCCTGAATCTATCTATTCCAGCTTCATATCATGTCCCCTTATTCTTGAGCACATTTTGTTTCTGAAACATACTTCCCAGCTGCACTTTATTTACCCCTGTGAGGAATTTAAAGGTCTCTATCATGTCCCACATCCCCTTCCTCTCAACCAGGATATACATATTTAGGTCCTTAAGTCTCTCCTCGTACAGCTTCTGATATAGACCCTGCACCATCTTAGTTGCAGTCATCTGGACTGCATCCATTTTGTCTATGTTCTTCTGAAGATGTGGTCTCCATAACTGAACACAGTATGCTAGGTGGGGTCTTACCAGTGATCTATACAGAGGCAACACCACCTCCATCTTTCTGCTGATGATACCACTCCATTTGCACCCCAGGATCCCACTAGCCCTCCCAACTGCCTTGTCACATTGGCTGGCCACCTTTAGGTCATCAGATATGATTACCCCAAGGTCTTTTTTCTGCTTGGTGGTGGACAGTACCACCCAACCCATTTTGTACTCTGCCCTTGGTATTTCAAGTTTTCAAGTGCATTATTTTGCACTTTTTCTCATTGAAACCCAGCTGACATACCCTTAACCACTCCCTCAAGGTTTCTCAGGCCTCTGCTCATCCTTTCCACACCACTAGGAGTGTCCATTCTATTGCAGATTTTGGTATTATCTGTAAAGAGGCAGACCTTCACTTCCTGCCCCTCTGCAATGTCATTTATAAAGACTTTAAAGATGACTGGTCCCAGCACTGATCCCTAAAGCAAACTGCTGGTCACCCTCCCTTCTCCCAAGTAAACTCTGTTCACCACCACCTTCTGCCACCTATCCGCTAACCAATTTCATACTAGTTTACCACTATTGGAACCACTCCTGAGCTACCCAGCTTACTTACTAGTCTCCTACGTTGAACTGTGTTGAAAACCTTAATGAAATCAAGGTAGGCTATATCCACTGCTCCACCCTGATCTAGTTCTTTGGTCATCCAGTCAAAAAAATCTATCAGATTCATTTGGCATGTTTGTCACGACCCTCCCCTCTCTCCCATGAATCCTTGCTGCCCTGAGTCTTGTAACCTACTGGATTCAAGATAGTCCACATTTCTTTCCTTTATCAATGATGCTATTAACTTTCCCACCTCTGATGTCAGGCTGACTGACCTATAATTGCCAGCCTGTTCCCTGCTACCACTTTTGTGAAGTGCAACTACATTTACCCTACTCCAATCCTTTGGAACCACTCCTGTTTCCAATGAGCTGTTAAACAGGACAGTCAGAGGTATAGGCAGTACCACCCTGAGCTCCCTCACTACCCTTAGATACACCCTGAATGGCTCCATTGCTTTGTTCACTTTCAGATTAGTGAGCTCCTTCCAGCCTCTGTCCTCTGAAAACAGACTAGTGTCCACCTACCTCTAATTCTCCTGTTACTTTTTTGTGGCCCCTCCTCTACTTTTTGTGACCCCTGGTGAGGGATTCCTCCAATCCTGTGGAACTTCTCCTTCTTGTAATTATTTAATGAAAATATTTCTGTCTCTCAATAATTTCTTTGTTTGGTGGGGAGGTTTACCTTGCTGGGGGTAGCAGATGTTTTGGAGGGCCTTTGGGTCTTTGGGGAGGGTTGGAGTGGGACCCAGAGCACAATATAGGGGGTGCTGTTTTTTTTTCCATATGGCTCTCATGGTTACCTCCCTTTACTACTGTATCTTGATTTATTGGTATGGGGACTATTTATAAATTTGTTTCTTGGAACATGATGATGTAAATGCAGTGTCACATGATTTCTCCACGGTTATAAGAGGTTAGGCCAAATGCTCACTCAGTGCTGCCAGTTTGAATAAAGAAGGAAGAGAGCATCGAGGAGCTTTGTGTGCAGTTGAATTGTATACGTGTTAAACTCTAATGGTCTTTCAACATCTAAAAATGAAGTAGAATGTGAAAGAAGAAGTGAAATAAAATAGAAAATGAACATAGAAGGATTACATGTGAAAACGTTTTGAAGTAAACAAACCAAATGGAAATATGAGCATTGGTTATGAAGGCAGTCAGAGAAACACATACTTAGACTTTTAATATGAAAGCTAAGGAAGCAATGTGTGTAGTTTTATAGTCGAAATGAGATATTTGAAACTTAATGAGTGTGCTTTAAGATGGTTGAATTAAGAGGGTGTGTACATTAATGAAGTGATTGACAATCTGAGAAAGAGAGCATATGTGTAGAAGAACTTTGGTAGTGAAAAGTTTAATGACAATTTAGAAATGGCTTAACTATATTACTAGTGATAAGATTTGTCTAGAAGTATAATGTGTGACTGTTGTTTTGTGCAGTGAAACGATATAAATTATTTGATTTACACAAAAGAAATTACCATACAGCAGCAAACTCTCGACACAGGTAACCAATGCAAAATAAGAAAGTATTAAAAATAGATGGCGGTCCAAAAAGGACAAATACTCATCAAGGTTTACCTCATTATCAGCACCTGATAACAAATTAACAGAACACAGCAGCCAAGGAGCCTAAGGGGCTGATTAAAAAGACAGGTAGACTTTTCACACTGAGTAATTTAACGGTGGGCAGTTAACAGTGGGGACTAATGTAAAAATATAATAAGAGATGTAAATTTGTATATTTGATGCTTGTTTGGGTGCAACTGATTTGGAGAAAGGAATAAGTATGTAACATGACAAAAAGACTTAATGAACTGTTAAGAGATGTATTTTAAATACATGTATTTTTTTTATTAAATCTATCGTTCCTAAGAAGAAGCCTATTTATTAGGCAAAATGTTGGGAAGGAACTTGAAACTCAGAATAAAATAAGAATATCAGGTGAAGTATTTGTGTCTAGTGTTGAGTTGCTCAAGCAGACAAAGAACTTTTTTGTTTTGGATTATTGAAGTACTGAAACTTGCCAGCTCCACAAAAAGAACATTTTTAAGAAAGGACAGTGACAATTACCATATGGGTCTCTTTACATGCTGACTGAAGACTACTTCACAGGTTTTTCGACAGTCTGTGTCCTATTACCCAAGGATGTTTGCCAATAAATAACAAGGGGTGACTGTGTGGTTGTCCAGGAAGAAGTGGATAAAGGACATCCTGTTGCAGGAACATTTTCTTCTTTCACGATTTTTTGTATGTGAACAAATAATTCAATGTCTAATTGATGTGAAATATAATTGTTGCAAACTTATTGTCATCACCTTGTTAGTTTATAGACCCACAATGGATGCATTGAATGAAATAGGTGGGGCAGCAGAAGGTAGTGTTAGAGACCGAGGTGCAAAAGGGGGGGGGGGGGTAGCCCTTTATATCAATGAAAATATCAAAGCTACAGAAATTCAGAATACACAAGGAGCCAGAAGAACTGTGGGTCACCCTGGAAACAGGAAATGGGACAGCCATACAAACTGTGGTTGCCTACAGGCCTCTAGACCAGGGGGAGGACATAGACACATTACTGTTAGCAGATATACAAAACATGACAGCTAAAGGGGAGGTTCTGATAATGGGAGACTTCAACATGCCAGATACAGATTGATCAATACCAGCAGGAACATCTGCCAGAACTAGACACATAGTGGATTCCCTGTAGGGGGATGGCCTCAAACAACTGGTACAACAACCCACAAGAGACAGGACTATCCTAGATCTAGTACTGACAAACAAGGAAATGATCACAGATCTCCAGGTAGAAGGTTACCTGGGGGCCAGTGACCATCACATGGTATGGTTCAATTTGGCCACTAGAACTAAATCATCCCATTCCAAGGCAAAAATATGGGACTTCAGAGGAGCTGACTTTGATAAGATGGCCAACAGAGTTAAGCTAGCCTTAGCAAGAAGAAATACAAGTGAGGGGGAACAGGCAAAGTGGGCAAGCATTAAGGATACACTACTTGAAGCAACATCCCATTGTGTTAGGGAGAAGAGCAAAAGCAAAACAATGAGAAAACCACTTTGGTTCTCAGAAACAGTAGCAGAAATGGTCTGAGTCAAAAAGTTGGCATTCAGAAAACATAAGGGAACGCAGTGGGACGAAGATAGGGGGGCATATCAAACTTCCCTAAGGGAAGCCGGGAATGCAGTAAGGTAGGCAAAGGCCCAAACCAGGAAACACTAGCACAAACAGTAAAAGAAGGGGACAAGACTTTCTATAGATACATTAGTGAAAGGACAAAGTCCAGAGGCGGTATTGTTAAGATCAAAGGGGATATGCGGGAGTGTGTGGAAAGGATCAAGAAAAAGCATCTATCCTTAATAGATACTTCAGCTCAGTATTTACTGAGTAGAAGGTAGGGAAGGGCCCCAGCGCAGCACTATGGACACGGGGAGGGAGGAGGTGTGCACAAGTCCCTTCACAAAAGAAAGGGTCCTACAAGAGCTTGCTAAGCTCAGGGTGGACAAGGCAATGGGACTGGATGGCATACATCCCAGGGTACTAAAGGAGCTAAAGGTGGAACTAGAAGAGCCATTATCAGAACTATTTAGTAAGTCTCCGATCACAGGAGAGGTCCCAGAAGACTAGAGAAGGGCTCATATGATCCCGCTCCACAAGAATGGTAGCAGGGAGGAGGCAGGAAACTACAGACCAGTCAGTCTTACCTCAGTAGTGGGCAAGATTATGGAGGCACTCCTTAAGGAAAGGATAGTGCAACACCTGGAATCCATAGGAGCACAGGATCCAAGACAGCATGGGTTTTCAACAGGAAGGTCCTGTTAAACTAATCTCATAGAATTCTTTGACTGTGTAACCAGAGTGTTGGACCAAGGGGGTGCAGCTGATGTTGCCTACCTTGACTTCAGCAAATCTTTTGATATTGTTTCACATAGAAGGATGATTAATAAGCTGGGTAGGCTCAGGGTGGGTCAGAAGTTGGTCAACTGGGTGGCAGACTGGTTGACGGGCAGAAAACAGAGAGTGGTGGTAAACGGTATATAGTCAGAAGAGATGCATGTCACAAGTGGGGTACCTCAGGGATCAGTTCTGGGGCCAGTCCTCTTAAATATCTTAATCATTGACATTGCAGATGAACTGGAGGGTAAGATTTGTCTGTTTGCAGATGACACCAAGATCTGCAACAAAGTAGATGATCCAGATGGGGTGGGCAGAATGAGAAGAGATCTGGATAAATTGGCAAAATGGTCAGAAAAGTGGCAACTGGGCTTTAACGCAAAGAAGTGCAAGATCACGCACATAGGGAAGAGAAACTCTGAAGCCACCTATAGGTTGGGAGAGGAGGTACTGGCAATCACAAGGGAAGAAAGAGACTTGGGCATCATCACAGATGACCTGAAATCATCCAAGCAGGCCACTAAAGCAGTAGGTGAGGCTAGGGGGATGTAGGGGTGTATTAGTAGGGGTATAACAAGTCGTAAGAGGGAGATAATAATCCCTCTTTACAAGACACTGGTTAGGCCCCATCTGGAGTACAGCTTGCAGTACTGGAGGCCGCACCTGCACAAGGACATTAACAAAATGGAGGCAGTCTAGAGAAGGGCGACCAAAATGGTGCAGGAACTGCATCAGAAAACATATGAGGACAGATTAATGGAGATCAGTATGTGTACCCTAGAGCAAAGGAGAGAGAGAGGTGATATGATTGAAACATTCAAACATCTTAAGGGCATTAACAAGGTGAAAGAGTCTAACATGTTTCAATATAAGAAAAATAGCAGGACAAGAGGACACAGCATGAGATTAGAAGGAGGTCGATTAATGGGTAATGTGAGGAAGTTCTTTTTCACAGAAAGGGTGGTAGATGCATGGAACGGCCTACCTCAGGAAGTGGTGGATATGAATACAGTGCAGGGCTTCAAACAGGCATGGGATAGGCATACGGGACACACAGACAAGTATGAATAGATAGGCCATTGACAGAGCAAAGACCAATGGCACAACCACAGGGTAAAAAAAATGGGCAGACTGGATGGGCCTTGCGATCCTTATCTGCCGTCAACTTCATGTTCCTATGTTTCTATGCCTTTAAACTTCATGGTGGCCACCATCTTGAAGCTCTCTAATCTGGGCTGACAGCCAATCAGGACTGCCAAGGCAAGCTGCAAAAAGCCTTTGGGATGGAGGAGGACTGAGTGCTTCTGTTGCCCTTTTCTAGGACCTCCTAGACTTTCTGGACTTGAGTGACTGCCCAAAGAGCCAATGGGAGCTGATGATTCCTTGGAGATGAAGCATGGGCTGTGTTGACCTAGGTCAGATCTGTGAGAGATCACAGAGAGGCAGGACTACTATCCAGAGGGAGAGTTCCTTCTGTGTCACCACAGACTAAGTGTCTGTGAATGACAAACTATGAGTAAAACCTGCCTTCCTGGTGAGCAAAAGAGTAACATTAGTGAGTTAGCCAGCACAAAAAGATGACACTAAAGGTTTTGCACATAACATTGAAAGAGACAGACAGACAGAGACAGAAAAAGAGAAAGAGGAGAAGCTGCAAATTGAGTGCTGCAGGGTCCATTAGCAGGCACCATAGTCAGGTGAGCTGCAACCACCCGGAGAGAGTGAAAGCCATGATGAATGGGTCAGAATGGACATGCAGATGCAGTTATCAGGGAGCAAGAGAGACGGCCAAACCTTCAGAGTAAAGACAAGGGGAATTTTTATAGACTAGACAGAGAGGAGACAAAAGGATTTATGCCTTTGTGGGACCTAAGTATAGGTTTCCCCATGTCAGCAAAGCACAGGGCCCTTTGTGCAAAGAGGCAGTGGGATATGTCCAGCGTGGGGGCCTAAGAATAGGTTAAAACCTCTTTCTCACAACTGTGTTAGAATGAACAAATTAAACAAAAATATACCCAACAGCAACCAGAGGTATAGAACTGGGGGGCAGGCCGAAAGGTTCTGTGACAATGTCAGAACAGGCCAGATAAATCTGGAAGGAGAGACCAGAAGCTTACTCAGTGACCAAGATGCAAAAGGGTTTATTTACCAGGGACAATAAAAAACAAGATAACTGTTTTTTACGAGGCTACAGGAAAATAAAAATTAACAACAAAACCATATGATTGGGACCAACAATTGGTTGAACCAAGAATAGGGGGTTAACCCCTTTTAGTCCAAGTCCTACGTGCACATGGCCGAGATGATGAAAAAAACTGAAGAACCAAGTTTGGGCTTTTCTGTGCATCGGCTGATCAGCAGGTGGGCATTGACCCCACCAAACGCTTGTTACAAACAGGCCATAACGGGACATCCCACGGATGAACAAAACACAGAGTGAAGCACTGCTAACTGGTCAATGAAGAACTTGGCACTCCTCTGTGACTCCCAGCAAGAAGCTGAAGACTTCTGGTCAGCAGGTGGTCTTCTGGATGATTTGCAGCAATGACCACTGGTAGGTCCCCTGACACCAAGATGATCTCTCCCCAAGAAGACTGCTGGTGGTATGATCTTTGGATGGCCTCTATGGAGCAACACAGGTATGGGCACATTTACGGGTGGCAGGCAAAATAAGAAAAGGGCATGCACAACATTACCTGTGGTAGTTCATGTTTGAGCTGGGGCTGCTCCTAAGCTGACTCACTACTGGATACCTACTAGTGGCTTTCTACCACTTACCATCACAGGACTAATGCTGGAACACTTGTGGCTGAACTTTGGAACAAGCTGACGTCGCTGGAGGTGGTTCTGCTGCAGATGGCGGATGGGCCGGGGACCTCCCTGGATTAGTGTCGGGCTCTAAAGAAGCTGGTCTGGGCAACAAAGGTAAAGCTGGATGTCAAGTACACAAGGATGCAATTCAAGAACCCAGGTCGAGTAGCAAGCAAACAGTTCAGAATTTAAGCAGACAGTTTAGTTCTTGCAAAGGGCACAGTCTCCAGGAAAGCTGGGCAGGCTACAGCACAGTTGGGTCAGGTGGGGGCTCAAGACCAGTTGATGTAATTCCATGGACCTCCTCGGGCCACCGTATCATCCCCCCAGAGGGTACTGTACCTTTAAAAATGTTGTCCTAACTCTACCATCTTTACAGTGCATACCCACTCTATTAACATTAATGACCACCCTTATGAGAGGTTCGGGCCTGGCCCCACCTCTTCATGAATATTAATGAGGGCCGGCTGTATAAAGGGACCTTACACAACCCTGCCCTTCCAAGGGATGCTACAGAGCCTCGAACGGTGCCAATGGAAACAAAAGGGTCTTCTGACCCATTCTTTCCTCCCCTTTCCTTTCACCTTTTGGGTCTCCATGCTAGGGAGTCGAACTCCACCTGACCGATCCTGCTACTTCTGCTGCCGCTGCCTCACATGGACTGAAGCTGGAGGAGAGTGATGCCAGGGGAGCCATGGATGCAATGCAGGTTCTTTCCATTTTCTTCTGTCTATGCTCCCTGCATCCTCCACCCTCCTGACTATGCCACTGACTCACGCCCCAGAATGCTGACTGGAGGGGAGCAATGCTGGAGGAGTCACAGACCCAGATCAGGTAAGCTTTTGCTTTGTGCATGCTCCCCACGTCCTCTACCCTCAGTCACTGACTGCCCCTGTTGACCACTCCCCAGCCCTTTTGTAGTGCAGGGGAGGTCCTAGCTTCTGGCCAGAGGATTGGGCAGCACAAGCCTTGCAGGGAGTGTTTCCTGCCCCAGACCCCCCTTCCCAACATAAAATGGTGCAAAATTAGATGAAGGGACTGGGAGGGGTCGGTGGGACTGCAGGCAAGGGGGGGGAATGAAACAGGGGAACTGGCTAAATAAAAAAAAAAGAGAAGAAATGAAAATTCCTATGTCAGGGGGAGAGCTCCTGGACCCTTATGGTGCCCCTAACTTCAGAGTACTACACTAAGAATAAGTTTAAACCCCTTTGCTTACAAGACAAAAGGGCCTGGAGAAGCTTATCGAGACATGGGAATGTATAGAATGAGAGATTGATAAAAAGTTGCCTGGTATGAGAGACTCGGTAAGATTTATGTAGATGCCTGTATGGATTAACATTGTGTGAAACATGAACCACCTCATAGAAATTAGATGCTGGAAAGCAGGTGTGAAGAAGGATGCGCAAAATAAATTACATCTTACTTGGCTTAGAACATTTTGTATGGACATTCCTGTTCATCAGAAGGATTGCAAGTTAGACTGGGTGCCCCAAAATACCCCTGAAATCCTTAAAAAGAAAAAAGACTAAAGAATCTAGGCTGCTCCCCCATACACTGCCTTTGACGCCCCCTGGTTCACAACAGTGCTTCAACTATTGAACCTTACTGCCTGGGGGAGGAAGCACTCAGAAACGTCAGTGGCTGCCATCCATGTTTTGGTTTTGTTGTTTTACAGTTTATTTACCAAGACTGACCTGGCTAAGATGCATCATCTCTTTTCCAGTGGGGTCCTACTTCTACCCATTTTTGCAGCCGGGTGGACTGGAGCACTAGGAGGTTATGTGATTTGTTTAGGGCTACTCAATGAATATTTCTTGCTAGCAGGGATTGCACCTGCAATTGATGTATCGGTTCCTAACAGTGCACTAACCATTAGGCTAATGTTGTCAGAACTAGTTTAAGAAAGATTTGAACCCTCCTCCAAGCTTGGTGTTTGAGCTCTAACTTAGAACTTGAATACTAGATGGTTCGCAAAAGCGTTTGAATCATCAGAAAAAAATCTTAATTTCCTTTTCTGCCGTCAGTATCATTCACTCATTTGGCAAAATTTATCAGCTCCCGACCCAAGTCCGATTTCCGTTCAGCTGGAGTAGTCGGTCATCACTCAGTCTCAGATAACTCCACATCTCTCAGCCGGCTCCACTGAACCCTGACACTCCCATATTACTGTTGTTGTTTTGGGTGGGTGGGGGCTGAGTCCCATTATCAAGGAGACCGCGCCTGTGTACTGGAGATCTCAGTCACTGTCACCACCTGACCATTTGCTATGCGGTCAGGTGGTGGTCAAGTTGGAAAGCCTTGTGACATCAAATGGGACTATGGCTGCGTGGCTCAGTTCATTCAGTCCCATACAGGAGGAGCTGCAGCCTGTGTTACACACCCTGCTGAAGCCTGTGCTCGTGCAAGTGTGGCTAATTTCTTTGAATCTGTCAACTTTTGCCTTTTTTTCATAAAACAGTTGACACACTCTTGCCCCATACCTTAAAAAAAAACAAAGTTAAAGGGCAGGTGGGGGGAAGGAAGGGGGACCGTTATAGAGAAAAGAAAGGGCGGAAAGCAATGGTTGGGAGTTGGGACTCATCTCAGAAGAAACAGAGGGAGAAAATTAATGGAGTAATCATCGGTGGTGGCAAATCATTAAATTCTCTCTAACTTGCTTGCTGTGTGACTTGTTTAGTCTTCACACATTAGTTCTCTAGTTCCAAATCTGAATCCTGATAGTTAAACCAAATCAATTCAATTTAAAACAATTCATTTCCTCTGGTCTGCTCATAAGTGCAGTTCGACTCATGGCACTCTTGAGAGGGCGAGCACCCTGGCTGGGGGAGGGGTGAAAAAATATTAATAAAGATCAGATTTTTTTCACTTGTGTGAGAAAAAAGTAAAAAAGAATAACCTTACTGAATGTGTGACTGTGAAAATTTTTGTTAAAACCAACAAACAAATTAATCCCTGGCCTGCCTAGTTCCACAACAAAGTAAAAAAATTGTGCCTTGCTGAAGCCTGAGGGGGATCCTTCTCTTTCACCTTAAAAAAACCTCTCCCTGATTCAAGAACAACATAAGGCTGTTTTTTTTTGACACAGAACTCATGTGTTGTTGTGTGCATGACTCCACACTAACTCCTGTGGCATGGCCAGTCAATCATCCTGCTGCTGTGTGCCCATTGACTGTGTGCACTGTACCGTAAATACATGACCAAAAGCCTAAACATATATATGTTTCACTGTTGGAAGGAGAGAAAGATAAATCTCATTTATGGTGTTGTGCATTTGACTCCGTCTCTTGCAGACAGCCCATCACCGTGGTGTTGTGTGCCCTTTGACTGCACTGTATGTACCCTACCCAGTGTATGTTAGTGAGGGAGTACCGATGGCCAATTTTGTGGTGGCATTATCCCTAAATACATGACAGAACCTATAAACATATTTCACTCTTTGGAGGAGTGACAGAAAAATATCATTCCCTGTGTTGTGTCTGCGTGTGACTCCGTCTCCTGTGGTCAAGCCTATCACCCTGCTGCTGTGTGCCCTTTTACTGCACTGTACCCTACCTAGTGTGTGTGTTAGAGAGGAAGTACCGGTGGCCAGTTTTGTGGTGGCATTATCCTTAAATACATGACAGAAGCCTATAAATATATTTCACTGTTGGGAGTAGTGACAGAAAAATCTCTTTCCCTGTGTTGTGTGTGTGAGACTCCATCTCTTGTGGACAGCCCATCATCCTGCTGCTGTGTGCCCTTTAACTCACTGCACTGCACCCTAGTATCACCCATTGTGTGTTACCATGAGAGGCCCCATGACCAGTTTTGTGGTGATTCAGTTGGATTCAGAATTACAATTATTGGCCTTTTAGCTTGCATGGCCTGCTATGTGTATGCCTATGCCCAGCAGCCCAATCATTCTGTAAGCCTCGAACCTGGGATCCTTTAGCTGTAAACCATCATATTCTTCAGTTACCTTAGGTCCACTGCATCACAGTGTCATACAGCCAAAAAACAGATTTTGGAGTTTTAGCCAATGATCACAGATCACATTGCTACTATTATGGCTGACACCAATATAGATGAAGTATCTGGTGCTGGTGGTGGAGCAGGTGTTAGTGGTAGTGGTAATCCTGGTGCTAGCAAAGATAACCAAAATGTTTCATGTGGTAAAAATTCAACAAATAGCAAAAGAGCAACAATGAAGTGTGGTAAAGGGGAACCTTTTAAGAAAATGTGCTGCTGCTGGAGTCACACAGAGAGGCTCCATAATGTATGCCGTTCATGCTGTTAAAATCCCTGTGACTAGCAGTAATAATGCAAGTGACAGTGAGTCCTTCTCTGACTCAGACAGTAGCTCTTTGTCTCAGTCTGACACTGTTGTGTCTAGTGACATATCATTAGTTTGTCAGCAAAGTGAAATAAGCAAGTCTGCTGACAATGAATCAGGTAGTGCACTTGCAAATACATCCAGCACTGTTGGCAATGAAAAGGACATGTCCAGTGAATCCACCACTTCTATGTCGCCCAACAATGAAAATCCATCAAAGTCCCCTGCCCACTCTTCTAGCACCAAGGAGCATGTCCCGGGTTCTGTTAGGACAGGTGAAAAGACACAAACAGTCTTTAGCTATTTTCCTAGCACTCAAACAAAATCTGTCACATCTGAGGTGTGGAATTATTTCTCTGTCGGTAAAAAGTGATCCATGCAGAGCAATTTGTTCTCTGTGTAAACATAGTGTAAGCCGTGGTAAAGTTGCGTCATGCCTTGGCACTATAGCTCTTAAACGCCATCTTAAAAAGCATTCAGCTTTGCTTGATCATCTAAAACCCATGTCCTCCATCTTCCGGACCACACGTGAGAAGGGTCAGGAATCTGAAATGGGTACTGAATTGTCTGAACTTTATGCCGACAGAACCAGTGCCAGCCCCTAGGATCACCATTACCACCAATGCCAGCACCATTAGTACCAGTTGCACATCCAGTGATGGCACTGAATGTATAAGTCCAAGTCCATCATCCCAGCATCCATCTGCCCATCAAAGCTCGGTGTATAATAAACCAGCAGGGATATGTTGTAAACAGCTAACACTGCCTCAGGCATTTGAAAGGAAGAATACTTTTACTAAAAATTATCCAAAAACCCTTTATCTTAATCACAGAATTGGTGAACTGTTAGCTGGAGCCCTTCTCCCATACTCTTTAGTAGATCATGAGGATTTTAGGGAGCTAATGAAACTTGCAGAGCCTCGTTGCAATATTCCTCACTGAAGGTACTTTTCCTATGTTAAAATACCAAACATATATCAGGCTTTAAAACCAACAGTGATGCTTGCACTTAAAACTGCAGAGGGTGGGGTTATTCATATCACAACAGATATGTGGACCAGCAGTCAAAACTTAGATTACATGTCCCTTACTGCTTATTGGGTCACATTTTCTTGTGCTTCTTCAAAAACAAAGACACCCCAAAATATGGTGCTGCTGCGTATAAAGAAGTTTGGACAAAGTCATACAGCTGCAAACATCTTGAAGGAACTAAATGACCTCCTTTATGAATGGGTTTATTCTCATGGTCTAAAATGTGGCTTCATAGTAAGTGACAATGGAGCCAACATCTTGAAAGCAGTACAGGATGGAGGATTTATGCATGCTTCTTGCTTTGTACATTGCTTACATTTAATTGTCACGTGGTTTCTCAGCAATGAAACACAAGTGGATGGTATGATTGCTGTTTGCAAAAAAATTGTGACTCACTTTTCACATTCAACCAAGGCTATACAGACATTGTCTTTACTGCAAAAAAAAACACAAGCTACCCCAGCAAAAGCTGATTCAAAATGTTTCCACTCATTGGAACTCAACACTTTATATGCTGCAGTGCCTCTTAGAACAAAAGCAAGCTATACATGAATATTGCTCCAATTACATTATTGGAGATGGCATTACGCTGTCTGTGTTGCAGTGGAAATTAAGGAAACAGTGTGCTGCATCCTAGCTCCATTTGAGACAGCTACAAGGGTCATGTCTTCTGAAGGCGCATCTGTGAGTTAGGTAATCCCACTCGTAGATAAGGATTAAGCCACGAGAAAGCATGGGTCTACTGTGGTATTAATCCATGGTTGGGGGGGTTTGACCATGAAGCCGAAGGCTGAGTGGGTCCAACCAATAACCAATAGTCTTTGAATAAATGAGTACAATTACACTGATTTACTTTCAGATTACTATAAATTGAGCTATTAAACATGACGTACATATACTTGAAAACAATTGGAACACACCTATTGGAAATATCGTGGCTGCTATTTCACTTTTGTTAACATAACTTTCATTACAAGCTTTAAGCTTTCTAACATCAAAACATATTTTACAACTTTTCAAAAACTTGCAATTCACTTTCTATTCTAGGTGCTTTGATTTTCCTCTCTATGTATTAGAAGATAGGGGCTGCACTGCATGATGGGAGTATGCTATGGTACATTTTAGTTTTCTTTCTCCAGTTCCTTTGCAGACCAATAGGTGGCTGTCACACAATCCTAGTAGCACAAGCACCTTTTCTCCAAATGTACTGAACTAAGCCAATCTGAAAAACACTTTATTGAACAACTACTATTTTGTGGAATATTATTTTCACTTTTTCCCTCTAAACTACCTAACTCAGCAGGACATAGAACAACATAACGTTTACTGCTTTCATCTTTCAAATACTTGTTTTGACTACTATTGTTAGTCTGTTTCTTTGATTTCTTTTTGTTTCTCTCAATTTATTTTCTTTTCACCCACAGAAGTATCCTCTCTCTTTAATTTTGCTTTGTTTATCTCAGTGTCTGTTATTTTGCTTTCGGGTTATAGAAGCTGCATGCTCATTTTATGTTTGCTTGCGCATGTGCAAGAAACATAGTGCCATCATCCGAGATTTTGGGTGTGTACCTCCTCCTCAATTCAGTCAGTGTGCTGGCAGGCGCGACCCCTGTAAGCCAATGCATTCTGGAGCTGTCTATGACAAGCTCCAAAATGCAGTGGCATACAGTTGAAAGGGAGCTACACTTGAGTGAGCAGCGATAAGATATCGCCTGCTCATGCGCAACTCCCCTACACGCACACACACACACAGAAACTCCCCCTCCCACTGCGTACTGGCAGCGGGGTGCCCAATCCCGTCAGCTTGTGCTCCCCCCAAATGGCAGCTAATAGCTGATGGGGTGCCCAATCCCGTCGGCTTCAATGTCTCTCCTCCCCATACTATCACCGGCGGGGTGCCCAATCCCCATCAGCTTCCTCCCGGTACAAGGTGCCCGCTGGAGCCCACCCCAGCGTGGCAACAAATGTCATGGCCGACGGGGTGCCCAATCCCCGTTGGCTGAACGCCCACCACCATCCTTGTGCCACTCTGGGAGCCCACCCCAGCGTGGCAAACGTCCACGTCATCTAATTTTATTTTTTCAACCTGGAAAATAAAAACAGTCCCACGTAGTCTCCCAGCACACCTTCCCACAACTCGCACCCACCCACTGCGCACCCTGCCTCCCCACACCCCCCCTCACCAAATACTTACCTCCAGATCTTGGCGCAACGATCTTCGGTGGCCCGGGAACACGTCTGCACTCTTCAAAGCCGATCGCAAACTGAGGAAATGTCAGTAAGCTGTATAATGGGCTAGATAGGGGGGGTTTCAACTTTATTGCATATCTCAGGCATTTTTTGGAATTTTTGCACCAAACTTTCAACATGGGGTTTTTGGGACCCCTTCTCATGAAGGATGTCACTGTCATGGCGTTATTCAGGCCCGAAGGGTGATTTCGCGCAGTGACTGTGAAATCACCCTTCAGGCCTGAATAACGCCATGACAGTGACATCATTCATGAGAAAGGTTCCCAAAAACCCCATGAAAATTTGGTGCAAAATTCAAAAACTGGCTGACTAGCGTGTGTTGTGCAGCGGTTCCTCACATGAGCTCACTAAGTTCGCGAATTTTCAATATTTTCACTCCAGATTTTCAACATTGCCATTTCACCACACCTTCTTATGAGCAATACAGCTGTCATTTTTCACATCTCACCCAAAATGTGTTTCCGCCCATGTAGCACACAATGGCGCAGTCGGTGTGCGAAATCAATGTACGGGACAAATTAAGAAAATCACAGTGACACTATTCATGAGCAGAGGTCTTAAAATGGCTATGTTGAAAATTTGGTGAAAAAATTCCTAAAAATGACCCAAATGCACACCCCAATGCCTGTCACTCTCTGCAGGGTAGTGGTGGGGTTGGCTTCAGTTCAATACTTCACTGCCATTCCTATTACGCAGCTCTGTAACTTCTACACTACCACTGCCAATGCCAGCAAGCAAACATTCGGCACTGACAAATGCTTGTCTAATTCAGTCTGCTGTCAGACTCTGTAAGTCAGATTCAACACACTGTTGCAATTTCTCAGTGCTATTCCTATAAAGAGGAGGAGGAGGAGGAGGGGGAGGGGAGGAGATGACTCACACAAACATCTTATTATAAATATAGCATAGTGGTTTTGGGGTTATTTGATTAGAACTGTGATTAATACACAGGTCATTCAGCCTTTTCCTGTTCCTGTTTATTCTGCACGCATTTCATCAGGTTTCTTCTTGGATGTTTCTAAACTTTTCCATACTTAAGCAAGTTTCAGCCACAGTTCCTGTCCTCCTGACGTTTAAAGAGGTTGCTAGCTTGGTGATTCTCTGCAATGCGTGCCACTAATGAGGTGCCAGTCAGAGGAACATCTCTAGACAGAGGGGCAAATGAAAAAGCAAAATTCAAGGCACCCTCATGCTAGCACACAACACTTAGGTCATAGTTGGCAGCTGTTATCAGGAAACATAAATCAGTGCTAAAGCCCCACAGTTGCCAGTGGGTGTCATTACAGAGTGGTAACCACAAGTGTTGCTTGTAGGCAGAATACAGAATCGAGGTGTATGGTGGGGAGGGAGAAACAAAGGCAAAAACAATACAAATGTGCAAATCAACTTTTATTTTATGTTTAACCTGAATTGCTGAAATTATTCGGATCACGCACTATGTAATACAGAAAGAAAAAACATAATTGTGCTATTCAAAATACGGGTTACATACTGTGGGAGCAGCATTCAAAGCAACAGAAATAAAACCTTTCTCAGGAAAACTGACAAAATTTGCAAGCATTTTCTTTCACTGTTGCTTGTGAATATACAGCTGCAGGAACACAAAGCCTCATTTGATTCTTGAGCGTTGTCATGCCATGGTATTTAAAAGGAGGTTTTACAAACCCTAATGCCAGTACATCTTCAAAGTGATTCTGTGTTCTGTTTTTACACATGAGGCGCCTGAACTAAACTTTCAGTTAACCCATTTGAGAAAACAGATTTACAGAAAGCCCTTAACGTCACAAAGGGGTGCATACTTGCATAAGTGTGGCGAGCAGAGAAGCTTGATTCCTGCCGCCATCAACTGGATACCCTTGTAAATGAGATGCTTCATCTTGGTGGCCCTATTCTTCATAAATATATATTTTTTTCTGCTGCTTTAATGTGCAACCCAGCACCCCACTCCTTCAGGTCTTCCTGGTGCCCCCTCCCTGGCAGACTCCCCCTCCACTACTGTCTGTCTCCTCCAGGATCCCAATGTCCTTGACAATCCTCTAGTGGTCTGGCATATGTCCTGCAGGAAGGAACCCTCCAGGGTGAAAGAAATGCTACTGATCACCAGGCCCCAGCTGAGAGGTGGGAACAGAAGAAAGCTAGGGCATCAGGTGGTGTGTGGGAGGAAATGAAGACCATCATCTTGTGTGCTAAATCAGGGGTATTTCAGGTTTGTATCCTTGCCTATTCACCCTGTACAAAAATAAGAACATCACAGCGTTTGGGGGAGGGGGAGCGGAACATGGTCACCCACACCATCATGTGGATCTCAATTGCGCCCCCACCAGGAGTTACGTTTGGAGTGGTGCTGATCATGCCCACCATACCCATTCATAAATCTGGTGACAAATGTAGAGTTGACAACTATAGACCGAATAGCCTTACTTCACACTGTTGCAAATTATTAGAATGGCTCATTAAGAACAGGTTATTGCAGCATTTAGAAGCAACAGACCAAACTGATGTAAAACAACACGGTTTTATGAAGGGGAAATCATGCACCACTAATCTGATTACCTTCTGTGATAGTATCAGTAAAAGCTTGGATGGTGGGATTCCTTCTGATGTGATCCTATTGGACTTTTCTAAGGCATTCGACAGAGTAGACCTTGATAAATTAATTATAAAACTCATTTCATAAAAGTTAACAGTTGTCTGATTCATTGGATACACAGCTGGTTACTGAATAGAAGACAGAGGGTATGTGTGAATGGCATACTATCTGAGGAGGGGGATGTGGGTAGCGGACTGCGGCAGGGTTCAGTGCTCGGACCCTTACTATTTAACATCTATGTTTCAGACATCAATAAAAATATTCAATCCCATATAAGTAAATTTGCAGATGACACTAAGTTGTGTGGGGAAGTAAATACTATGGACAAACATTTTCAGTTAATTACTGATCTTGCTGAAATTGAAGTATGGGCATGTGAAAACAATATGAAATTTAATGTTGATAAGTGCATAGTTCTCCATGTTGGCAGGAATAATCCTAGACATTCCTATATCCTTAATCAAACTCTAATTAAGTCAACTAGTTGTGCTAGAGATTTGGGAATTATGGTTAATGATAGTTTTACATCCAATAGTCAGTGTAAAAAACTAGCCAACACCGCTCAGTCCTACTTACTAGAATAAGAAAAGCTTTTATTGGAAGATCGGAACATCTTATTATACCCTTATATAAAACCTATGTTCATCTTATTATGGACTATGGTTCACAATTTTTGGTCACCATACTTAAAAAAAGACATTAAGTTGTTGGAAGGGGTGCAAAGGAAAGTAACTAGATACATTCCTAGACTTAAAACTGAGCAATATCTGTTTAGACTGCAGGAGACTGGTCTGCACACATTGGAGGCAAGAAGACAAAGAGGAGACCTTTTGTTATTATATAAAATAATACATAGTGAGGATGGTTTAAAGGAATTTAATATGCACTATAGTAATACAAGGTGTGATCTCCATTCCCATAATCAGAAAATATTGGTTGAAAAGACCAAAACACTTAAAAGGGATTACTTTTTTACAGTTAGGTCATCACTTACATGGATTAAACTTTCGCAGAACGCAATTGATAGTGCTAGTCTTGAAGTATTCAAATAGTACTTAGATCATACGTATTATAATAACAATTTATTGGTGTAATAATCCCACTTATGTGGGAGACATATATAATGGGCCTTATGGCCCCCTTATGTCATATAAATCCTAGTGATACTGGGAGGAGAGTATCCACACAGATACCCTTTCACCCTTCTGCTGGCCTCTGCTTCCATCACCCCAGGCTGAGGTCATGAATCCGGGACTTCAGTGTGCCTCACTACTTTTTTTTTTTTTTTTTAACTTTATCTTCACCACCTGGAGAACTCCTTCTGGCATCCTTAGGGCTCCCAGCCTCTACCTTCCTCCATGACTTTTAGGTCCTCTCCACTTGTGCCACACAGCACCACCTCCTGGTCTGAACCCTCTGGAGGTAGGGCCGCCCTATCCACCCAGGGTGCTCTATCTATAGGGCAAAGTGCTAGGCACATGAGTCGGCCTGTGGAGAGGAGGTCAGTCCGGAATTGGGAGTGTGGACTAGGAGGCCAAGGTGCCTTCATCTATCCCCAGGAGTGGGATTTTTCTTTTATTGTAGTTCTTGACCCTCTCGGAGTGCGGATTAGCAAGGCAACGTAATGCCGCAACTCCGCCCTTTGCATCCGCAGCGTTGCTATGCCGGATGCTTCTGACCATCGCCAGAGGCCACTCCAGGAGCGATCATTTCCCCACAACCCTCCCCTGGAAGAGAGAGTAGTCCTACGGACGCACGATCTCTCCCCCCGGCGACCCCCAGTGGCCCGGGCTCGTTCCCGAACCCGGGTTGCCGGTGTGGCACGAGGTGTGGTGTCCAGCACCTCAACCCTCAGCATCACCGGGCTGGCCATGCCTCACTACTCGGTGCTGTAAAGCTGGCTCTGTATAAATATACAGTATTTTTAAGAAACTACTAAAACCATGGTTGCAGATACTATATGCAGCATGGATAGCAAAATAATTTAGTAGCATCTAAACAAAACAAAATCCATATATTGTATTTGGGTGTTACATATCAAAATCTTTAATTCTACCAAAGTGCACTACGTACCCTGCAACCCATTTTTTATGTTTGCTTACACATAGTGCCACCATATGAATTTTTGTACGTGTGCCACTCAGCCTCCAATGCCCTGCTCCCTTTTGCAGGCGCTGTCTCACCACACCAGTAAATGCCGGAGCTGTCTATGACAGCAGTTCAGATGCAGTGGTGTACAGCTGAAAGTGAAAAACGCTGCAGTCAGCGGCGGTAACGTGTGGGCAATTTGCATGCTGCTGGGCAGTATGCAAGTGCCTACCACACTCATCTGAACTGTCATAGACAGTTCTCCCCCATGCCCCAAACACCTACATAGCACGCTGGGAGCCCACCCCAGCGTGCTCATGCACTCCCACCCGCACCATATGGCTGGCGGGGTGCTTAATTCCCGTCGGCTCCGCTGCCCCAAAAACAGATTTCCAGGTGTCACGCTGGGAGCCCACCCCAGCGTGGCAAAAGTCTGTATGGTGACAGGGGTGCCCAATCTTGTCAGCTCCATTGAACCCCCCCAGCAAAAAAAAAACAACTTCCAGTTGCCACGCTAGCAGCCCACCCCGCATGGCAAACGTCTGTAGGGCTGATGGGGTGCTCAATCCCCCATCGGCTACACTACCCCCCCCAAAAAATAAACTTCCAGCTGCCACGCTGGGAGCCCACCCCAGTGTGGCAAAAGTCCTGCATCGTCTTATAAAATAAAAATAAAAAAAAACACCTGTAAAAAAAAAAAAAGTCCCTCGTTGACTGTCTTGCCCTCCCTCCCCAACCCACACCACCCTCTGAGCACTCACCTCCCACCCCACCCCATACTTGCCTCCGGAGCCTAGCGCGACGATCTTCAATGGACCGTGAATATGTCTACACTCTTCGAAGACAACCGTGAACTGAATATATGCCAATAAGCTGGACAGTATAATGGCATGAATGGGTTTTTTCAACTTTGGTGCATAACTCAGCCATTTTGGGGAATTATTTCACCAAATTTTCAACATGGGGTTCTTGGGGCCCCACCTAATGAACTCAGTCGCTGTCATTTTGTTATTCGGTCCCGAAAGGTGATTTCTCAGTCACTGCGAAACCACCTTTTGGGACCAAATAACAAAATGACAGTGTCACAGTTCATGAGGTAGGCCCCCAAAACCCTAGGTTGAAGTTTTGGGAAAAATTCCCAAATGACTGTTTATTGAAAGTGTGCGCCATGCGAGTTCCTATGTACGCCGTAACTTTGCAAATTTTAATATTTTCACTCTAGATTTTCAACATTGCCATTTTACCACACCTCCTTATGAGCAGTACAGCTGCCATTTTTCACATCTCGCCCAAAATGTGTTTTCGCGCATGTAACACACAATGGTGTGGTTGGTGTGCGAAATCAATGTTCGGGACAGGTTAAGAAAATCACAGTGATACTGTTCATGAGCAGAGGTCTTAAAATGGCTATGTTGAAAATTTGGTGACAAAAGTCCATAAAATGACTGTGTTATGAGCGTGCATTGCGCAGTTTCCACGCATCCTCGTAAGTTCACGAATTTGTAATATTTTCAGTCCAGATTTTCTACAGTGGTATTTTTCCACACCTCCTTATGAACAGTACAGCTGTCATTTTTCACACCCTGGCCAAAATGTGTTTTCGTACTTCTGGCGCAGAAATGCGTGGTCGCTGTGGGAAATCAGTGTTCGGGACAGATTATGAAAATCACAGTGTCACTGTTCATGAGTGGAAGTCTCAAAATGCCTGTGTTAACAATCTGCTGTAAACAATCCCAAAACTAATTACATTACAGGTATGCGTTGCACAGTTTCTATGCACGCACGTGACTTCACCAATTTTTTTATATTTTCACTCCAGATTTTCAACATTGCCATTTTTTACACCTCCCCATGAACAGTACTGCTGTCATTTTTCACATCCTGTTCAAAATGTGTTTTCGCACCTGTGGTACCAAATGGCATAGTCACTGTGCAAAATCAGCTTTTGGTTAACAAACTGATATTGCCACTGTTCATGAGGTGGAGGTCACAAAAAAAACATGTTGAAAAATTGGAGTGATAATACCAATGAACGTTTGAGGCATTAGGGTTTCCGACCCTAATGCCCCACCCTGTAGAGACTGACAGGCATCAGGGATGTGACTTGGGATTGTCACCTGTAATGTTCATACTAATCCATCCCAACCCACAACCTGCAGCCAGTGACAGGCATCGAGGTGTGCCTTGGACTCTTCGGCCCCAAAGTTCACTCCATTCTCCTATACTGCACCCATCTCACCATATTTCCTGATGGAATGGGGTGAGCATAAGGCCCAAAGACCCCAAGGCACACCGTGACACTTGTTGGTGTCTGCAGGGTAGGGTGTGGTGATATGGAGTGACCGTTATGCCCAGGGCCCCTGGTGTTCTGCAGCAGAATTTTCTGATTTCTGTGGCAGGGCTCCTTGATTTCTGCAGCAGCATTTTCTGATTTCTGCAGCATGATTTATTCATTTCCCTGGCAGAATGCAGTCCTATCATTGGCTAAATATGATGTGATGTCATCGATGACATCATATGCTGAGCATAGTGGAGGGGCTTCAGGATAAATGAGGTGGGAAAGAAAGCCTGACACTATGGGAAAACAGTATATTTATATGAAAATTCACCAAAAACAATGAATTCTGTGGCACTATATATATTCTGCGGCATGATGTAAATTCGTCGGCAAATTCCACAATCACAGAACCGCAGAATTCCAGGGGCCTTGGTTATGCCTGATGACCCAAAGGCACACCCCAGTGCATGTCAGTCTCTGCAGGGTGGCGGTGTTGGCTTCAGTTCAATACTTCACTGCCATTCCTATTATGCATCTCTCTAACTCCTACACTGCCAATGCCAATACCAGGAAGCAAACATTCGGCATTGACAAATGCTTGTTACCACTGTGTATTCACCAAGAAAAGGCTAGGCCAGATAATGTTATTCAGTCATCCACAATGCATTGCACCCACAGTTGCTTAGAAAGCAGTAGATCAGAAGGGATGATAACAGTATGTAACTGTTCACTTCTATAGAAATATTGCTGCAGCATAATTAACAGTATATGTGGAGTTTAAATGTACACTCTTTAGTAACTCATGAACTTCTGTTGTAGTTACAATATAGAACAATCTTGAAAAAGTCAAATGTCCTGTGCCAGGAAAATTCTTAGTAAATACAATTTGGGACAATTATACACTGTAAGCTATTTGTATATTGCTTTCTCTTGTATACTGTTCCTTATCTATAATGGATTGCCAAGGTGTTATAATACAATCCATGGTCTACTATGGTATTAAACCATGGTTTGTTTGTACCTATCTGACTGCTTCATTTTTTTTTTTTTATGCTATGTTACGATACTGATTTCACATCATTTTAGTGTTCTAACTCTACACATGGAAAAAGACAGATCAGAAGCTCAGACAACATGTCAGCTGTATCATGGGAATCTTGTGAAGAGAATAAGTGAGCACTTCAAAACCAGTGACAAATTAGTTGCAATGATGAAATAAAAACACTACATTCTTGCAACTCTCTTAGATCCCAGGTTCAAGGTTATACATCTTCCAAAAATAGATGATGTGGAGCAGTACAAATGTCTATTGCTAGATGAGCTGCAGCACTCACAGAAGTCAAACACAGACATGCACAGTACTCTCAGGTTGTCATCGCCACAACATGCAGGTTCATCTTCACAAAGGGATACAGAACTGGAAAAACCACTAAACATCAACAGTAGTTGTTCCACAACTGTCACTTCCTCAACCCTTAGTAGCAAGCTAAATCTGTGGCAAAACCTTTCCCAAATTGCTGCCATACCAGCTTACGCTGATTCCTCTTCTGAGCCTTCTCTGTCTATCATGGTAGACAGTTACCTGCAAGAACTGCCTGCTCCTATTGATGCATGCCCTTTTGAATACTGGAGATCAAACAAGTCAATTTGGTCAGAGCTGTATCATGAAGCCTGTAAATATCTTGGTTGTCCTGCAACAAGTGCCTCTTCAGAACGTATGTTTTGTACAGCTGGCAATATTGTGACAGACACCAGAAGTAGGTTACTGCCAGAAAATGTACACACGTTAACTTTTATTAAAGTTAATAAGTCAAAATTTTCATATTTCTAGAAGAGTAAACTAACTGATCCTGAAGTGATTGATGTTGTGGATGTTGAATGTGATGACAACTCAGATGGTGGTGGCTGGTAAATACTGTGTGGGACAGAGTCTCTCTGGACAAAAAAAGGAAAATTTTAGCCAGCCCAGTGGCACTGAGGGTTGAGGCACTGGAAGCCACACCTCGTGCCACGCTGGTGACCCGGGTTCAGGAATGGACTCGGGTCGTCGGTGGGTCGGCAGGGGAGGATCAGGATTGAGCATTCGTAGACTGCTCTCCTGATCCTGGGGAGGGTTGGGGAAATCCACTGTGCTGTAGCGGCCCCTGGGGACACCCAGAGGCACTACATGCTGGTGGATATGTGGGGGGAGCACGGAGGATGTCAGCACATAATGCACAGATGTCATTGCACGTCCGTGCTCCAGTGGGTTCAAAAAACTAGGTGGAAAATGGCTGAGCTCGACCATGCAGCTTGATGGCCATGCCCTGCCTCACCAGGAGGACTCACATGGAATCGTACTGGGGGGTCCGGGGCTGGTCTGGCTGGACAGGTTACAGGGAGGCCCTCCAGTGGACTGGTGATGGCCGTACTGGATCCCCCATCATGTGAGTGAGCCTGATGCTTTCCCATCAGGCAGGTTGTCTCTCTCCTTTCTCGATCTACTACCTTGGACTATATACCCCCAAAAAACTTTCACTATTTCATGGCAAACTGCTTTGTAGCTAGGGTCTAAAGTCAGCAAGTTTTTTTATACAGGGCAATTTTAACATCAGTTGGAACAGGCCCAAATTTGGCATAAAAGGGACACTGTCATGTCAGTCATTTCTGTATCATACCCATATGATACAGGTTATTTTACTCCTATTTTCCCTTCTCATACCCTATTGCAATCACTTAAAACCTTCAGGGACTAAAATCTAAATCCACTTCCATTTGATATATAATCCATCTTTGCCATTCTACCTGTAATTGCTGCTCTTTGTCTCTCATCTTAGCTAATAAGCTTTCAGTTCTGTAGATATTAACTACTAGTCCCCTACAGTCCTGTATTGTGGGAATTTTGGAGGACATCCATTTTCTTGTAATGGCTTTTTCTGATGTTTAACATTCTGTTGTACACAAACCATGGCATGACAGCACCAACTCTCAAATTACTGGTTCCATGAAGAGAACTGTACAGAATGTTGTCCGTAAGAAGAAAGCGATTGAAAAGACAGTTTTTCACATAAGTGTTGTTTATTAAGGAACAGTTAACTATGGCTCATTTGAAGGCAAGATTTTCATTTTCTTGAGTAAGCATGGGGTAGTTTAAACAATTTCGAGGGGTAGGAGGGTTGAATGGAAGCTGGAGGGTGGGTAAGGGTTGGAGGTTGGTTTTAACATGGATCCAAGAGGAAGAAAGATGGCATGGATGCTAGTGCATGGGTGAGGGTTGGGGGTTGGTTTTAACATGGATGCGGGAGGGAGAAGGGTGGCATGAATGCTAGTTCATGAGTAAGCGTGGGGGGAGTTTAACATTTGGGTAAGGGAGGAGGGTGGAATATGTGCTTGAGGGTGGGTGAGGTTTGGAGGTTGGTTTTAACATGGGTGTAAAGAGTGGCATGGGTGCTACTGCATGGATGAGGGTGGTGGAAGAAAAGTGGAATGGGTGCTGGGGGTGAAAGGGAGGGTGTTGTTTTAGTCCTTTCATTTATAGATGCATGATCAGCAGGGGATAGTGAGGAAAAAGAGGATGACAGACTGATGGTATGGGAGGGCTGTGCTGACTGCCCACTGGGGAACCTACTACATTTGTTTTTATTAAGGACATTACAAACTGCTACCACCTAGCACAAGTGTCCTGTCCCTTTAAAAAAAGAAGAAAGGAATCAGAAATAAAAGAAAATCTGCATCAGAAGTTTTTTTAGAATGTGACCAATCATAAAGTGTTTTTGCTTTACAAGTAGTGATAATTCGATGCATAATGGGATTGACAGACACTGTCCCTTAAATATCACATGCCAACTGCTGCAGCTACATTAAATGTTCCTTAAAGTGATTTTGTGAACTTTGCCATGGAAAATGGGATTAATAACCTGTAGCAACTCATAGGAATTGTGATTCAATCTCCTACCATTTAAACTGCCAAAAAGTGATGTTTTCCATGAAATAAATGCTTTATTTCTGGGCTCTGCTTCATTTGCATAACCCGCCTCTTTTTTTTTTCTCAGTGCTGCAACCCCCATGTGTAACATCATGCAAGGGAAACAAAGTTTATAAATACTGTTTTGAAACAGAGGCCTCTGTTGGTCAATCTTGGTACTGCAGACATTTACATGGCCGACATAGGAGAATGCATCTCTCAGCATAGAATCCCTGTCAGCTAGATACTACATGCACAATGCCTCGTTTGGAAAATAAACACATGAGAGCTTTTATTGGAGAAGCCACAACAGAGATTTGAGACTGTACTTCACAGTAAGGGAAATGGAAATCAATGTCTTATTGTACCCACAATGCCTTGCTATGTATATCTACATATTAGGTGCAGTCACCAGCACCAAAATAAGTGACTACACCTCAGAGTAACTAACAATTATATCAACATGATAATTTACCCATAATACCTTGGTGCTGTATGTAAAACATTGACAGTTCCCTTCCATGATCTCATTCTGGGGGTGTGACTGCACACAGAAAACTGGAAAACACAGTGCTGATAAAACACAAATAAAAATGTCTATAACAGATTTGTTTTATAAAACAAATTGCAGCTTCAGCATCTGACGCATGGGTGGCAATGGGATACTGTGTGAAAAAGTCATCTGTGAAAGTTCACAAAATCACTTTAAGTTAGTACGTGGTGAGAAAACCACTTTTTTATTTATGTAACTGAAATACACATTTTACAGATGTAGCAGCTGGAAAGTTGTATGCATTACTTCAATTTGCTAACAAGAATGTTTATATGTATTTGTAACATGGCATAAAAAAAAAAAACGAAATGAAGCAGTTAGATAGGTGCAAACATACCATGTGGTGCAGTAGAAACCATGGTCTAATACCATAGTAGATCATGGTTTGTATTGTAATACCTTGGCAATCCACTACAGGTAAAAAACAGTATACAAGTAAAAACAATATGCAAATAGAATGCAGTGTATAATTGTCCCAAATTGTATTTACTAAGAATTTTTCTGGCACAGGATTTTTGACTTTTTCAAGATTATTCTATGTTGTAACTACAACAGAAGTTCATGAGTTACTAAAGATTGTACATTTAAACTCCACATATACTGTTAGTTATGCTACAGCAATATTTCTGTAGAAGTGAACAGTTACATACTGTTACCATCCCTTCTGATCTACTGCTTTCTAAGCAACTGTGGGTGCAATGCATTATGGATGACTGAATAACATTATCTGGCCTAGCCTTTTCTTGGTGAATACACAGTGGTAACAAGCATTTGTCAATGCCGAATGTTTGCTTCCTGGTATTGGCATTGGCAGTGTAGGAGTTAGAGAGATGCCCTGATGGTGTGCAGCAGCTCCACAGCTCTATCTTGGCCCCTTTTTTAATTTAAAACTCTCTGGGCCCTCTGTGCTCTGTCCTGGGCAGCTAATGCCAACTGATTAATTGTACAGCATACTGTTGTTTGCCCAGGATTTTTAGAAGCGTTAGCTTAAATTTACATGTACAGCATACTATAGTGTTTGCCCAGGATTTTAGAAGTGTTAGCTTAAATGTAAAACACAGCATGTCATTTTATTTTGGTTACCCCCAAGACAGTGACATTTCACCAGCGAGGTCCCCCACAGCGACTACAGTGCCATGCTGCTGTGGGAAACCCGCTGGAACCCGGCGCTTTCTGTTGGGGGTCCTGCACCTCTCCAATCAGCTCTGACTTGCAGTTGATAATCCTTAAGTGGGAAGGGTGCTGCCCCCCCCGTGTGGGGGGTTCGGGGTCTTCGCCCCCAAAGAAAACAAGGACGAACAGTGCGAACCGGCAGCCGACTGCAGAATGCGGTTGACCTGCTGGTGTCGCTGATGGGCCGTTCGACAAAAATTTTGTCGTTCTCCTGTCGTGGATCCATTTTATTTGCCCAGAATTTAATTTAAACTGGGTCTCTGTAAAGTTTTAAAGTTACCTTCTTTTTGGATCTCTGCTCTTTTCTACTGCTCTATATCCCCATCCTTTCGTTTGTGCCATTCAACCCCACATTTTGAATAGTAATTAGGGAAATGCTGTATTTAATCCCCCTTTACCTTTCTCTGCAGGCACTCCTGCCCTGTACTCAGGCTTCCAAGATCCACCGCACCTCAGCTGAAGCTTGGCTGTTGATCCTGCCTGCCCAGCCAGCTGAACGAAAACAGGTACGGAGCATCTGCCCTGATGGTGCGCAGCATCTCCACAGTTCTGTCTTGGTGCCTTTTTTAATTTAAAACCCTCTGTACTCTGTCCTTGGGCAGCTAATGCTGACTGATTAATTGTACAGCATACTGCTGTGTTTGCCCAGGATTTTTAGAAGTGTTAGCATAAATTTAAAACACAGAATGTAATTTTATTTGCCTAGGATTTAATTTAAACTGGGTCTCTGTAAAGGTTTAAAGTTACCTTCTTTTTGACTCTCTGTTCTTTTCAACCGCTCTCTATCCCCTCCTCTCATTTCTGCCACTCAACCCCCCATATTTGCATTGTAATTAGCGAAAGGCTGTATTTAATCCCCCCTTACCTTTCCCTGCGGGCACTCCTGCCCTGTACTTGGGCCACCAAGATCCACCGCACCTCAGCTGAAACTTGGCCATTGATCCTGGCTGCCCACCCAGCTGAATGAAAGCAGGTATGGAGCATCTGCCCTGATGGTGTGCAGCAACTCCACAGCTATTCCCGCCGGCGCTGTGTGCCAGCTCCCTACCCGCTCAATCTGGACAGTTTATTATATAGTCGGCCTTGATCACATGACTTAATTACCTTAAAAACTAAGTGCCAATTTCCCCATTTGCTCCCCTTACTAGCCTACTGCTACAGGCAGAGCCCAGCACACTGCAACATTACCAACGCAGAACTAGCTCACCATTTGACCTACTGTCAAACCTTGCCATCCTACTCAACTCCTATGGTATTAAACATGGCCTCTCAGGCCACACTTGCTCTTTTCTGCTTTCTGGGCCTAACAACCTACTTCAAGGCCCCTCTCACTCTAAACCCCCACATAAGTAAAAACTTCCGATTAACTCCCCAACGTACTTATCCCCTCTATTCAATGCCCCTGTGTACCTCTGTTTACTACTCCCTTATTAATTTCCCTTAGGCAAACTGCACTGCATTTGTGTATCCTTTCCTCTGATCTACCCTTTACTGAAAACCACTTCATAAACTTAATAGCCCAGCCTGCCACAGGCGCCGCTCCACAACCAAGGTGATTAAGCACTATTTCAGAGAGATCATTCTGCTTCTCCTCATCATCATTTCTGGCAACGTCCACCCTAATCCAGGTCTAAAGCACACAGTAAACAGCCACAATAATGACAAATTCCTAAGACTCGCATCCATCAACATCCGCAGTCTGTTGCCAAAACTTGATGATCTTCAAGTTTGGGTTACACAGCATAAACTGGATGTTCTCACATTGTGTGAAACCTGGCTCTCACCCAAGGTCCCTGATAAAGCTATCTCCCTCCCCGGCTACACCCTGTTTAAGTTTGATTGGATCAGGAAAAGGGGTGGGGGCTGTGCGATGTACGTCAAGGACACTCTCAAAGCACTGACCCTCCCACAAATTAATCCAGTCAATAAGTCACAGGCTCTTGCCATTAAAATAATCTTCAGCTCCCAAGTTAAATCTCTTGTCATAATATCTGCCTATATTCCCCCCCAAGACAAGGCATATGGATTCAACATGGTCCTAGATTACATCGAATCCTTCCCCAAACAAACAGAGGTAGTGGTCATGGGGCATTTCAGTATCAGTTGGCTCACCCCAGAAGCTGACCAGTTCAAAGACACCATTACAGCCCTGAACTTAACCCAGTTGGTCACTCCCCTCACTAGATTCAATAACAGGACCGGAAACAGTTCCATGCTGGACTTGATCCTTACCAACCACCCACACAGAATCACTATCGATGCCATGAGTGATCATGTCCCGGTAATGTGCCTATGGTCAAACAAGGAGCCCAAACCCAAAACAAACATCATTTATAAATGAGTACTCAAAAAAGGCATGTTAGCAGACCTGCAAGCACAACTGGCCCAGTGTGACTGGACCCCTCTATACACTTCCAATAACATTGAACATGTCCAATTTTTTTTATAACTAAGTACAACAAGGCATGTGACCAATTTACCCCCTTCCATAGAAGCAAAACTAAGGGTCCTCTCAATCCTTGGATCACCCCCTGCCTTGCTTAATATGATGAAACATAGGGATACCCTCTGGTATCATGCTACTGCCACTAAAAAAACAGGTCGATATGCAGAACTATAAAGCTTCATGTAACCTTTGCAACTGAGAAATACGGCGGGCTAAAATCAGTCATTACCAGGGTGAACTAATTGACACATGGGGTAACAGCTGGACCTCTGGGATAACATAAAAAAAAAAACTAATGGACGACCCCAACAAAGCATTCCCTACAATGCTAATGGTTGTCGGAGTCACTACACAAGAACACAAACAAACTGCAGACATTTTCAATGCTGCATTCACCAACCTCAATGGGGTTTTCCCTCAACTTCTTTTCTGAACCTGACCAGCCAGAAAGATGTCATCTCTGCCCCTCCCCACCCTACCCTTTCTATTTTTGGCAGGTTACTTCCATGGAGGCTAAAAATGCCAACAAATAGTCCTTAGCAAAGCAAGGTTCAGTAGTGACACTCTGGACCTCAAGCTTCTAAATCTAATGCTCGATGTCACACTTAAGCCACTGACTAGACTCCTCAACCTATCACTCTTCTTGGGCCAATTCTCTCAACAACGGAAGGCAGCCATTGTTACTCCTGTACACAAGAGTGGTGACAGGGCACAAGATAACAACTGCAGACCAATATCCATCCTTCCCCCACTTTCTAAAGCCCTCGAACGTATTGTATCTGACCAATTAACTGAATACCTACACAAGCACAATATTCAATGCACACAACAACATGGGTTTAGAAAAGCCCATAGCACAATGACCGCCCTCCTGGAATACATGGACACACATTCAAAAAGTCTTGGATCGAGGCCACCTGGTTGAGTCCATACATATATATACTGTATATATATATATATTATATATATATATATATATATATATATATATATATATATATATATATATACCTTACTAAGACTTTTGACTCTGTTAACCACACACTGCTCTACATTCTCTCACCTCTAGGGCTCTCACAAGAGGTCACTAGCTGGTTCCGCAGCTACCTTGGGGGGAGAACACAACAGGTGAAAAATGGCAATACCCTCTGTGAAAGTCTTCCAGTCTGATCTGGAGTCCCGCAGGGGTAGATTCTGGGCCTCCTACTTTTCAGTCTCTTTGTTAATGACCTCCCACAAGCCTGTAATAACAATATTATTCTATATGCAGATGATGTGGTCCTGTTCTCAACTGACACAAATCCACTTTCCCTTTCCATTAATCTTCAGACTAATTTCAGCTCAGTGGAAACCTGGTTTGTTCAGCATAAACTCCACATGAATTACAAAAAAACATAGTCTATGCTCTTCTCCAACCCCCAACACAGTCATAATTCCACAAGAGTATCCATCCTGAACAATCATAATGTGCCCTTAGAGCAAGTTGAATTCAAATATCTTGGCATTACACTCGACTCTGCTCTCTTGTACAACTTGCACCTTAGTCAAGTTACCAGGGTAATACATTCTAAGATTGGGATCCTATATAGACATCGCCACTGTCATACCCCTGAAGTTTTGAGACTGGCAGTTACCAGCTCGGTCCTCTCGGTCATAGACTATGGCCTTGTCATATATGGGGCTGCCACTGATACCACATTAACAATGGCCCTTAACAAATCCTGCCATCTGGTGTCTGGTGCTGGCAAACATAATCACACCTGTGACCTCTATGAATGTACCAACTGGCTAAATCTCAATGGGAGGATCAACTACCAAACCTGTCTCCTGGTGCACAAGACTAGATTAGGCTTAACTCTACCTACCACTGAAGTGTTGCTCTCTGTGGCACCCACACCTTTCTGCACCCAGCGGACTTCAAGATTGACTTTCCCAGTCCCTTTTTGCTGGACCTCTCAGGCCCAAAGGTCCTTCAGCTTTAGAGCACCTACTTGGCACAATGATCTGCCTCCTGACATCACCAATGAGACTAAGCTTGGCCCCCTTCAAATCCAAACTGTGTACCCACATCCTGGCTCTCAGTAAATGTGATTGCAGCTAGGTAGCTTGTATTGCAATCTTTCCATCACCTCCCCTCGTCCTGTTCTCCCTCCTCCTGGTCCCCACTATACAGATGCACCCCCCAGTCCCCTCACTGCTCCTCTCTCCATTGTAGTGCGTACCATGACTAAGTCTTCTCCTGATGGCTAACTCACCTCCTTTGTCTGTTTTTACCATCCTCTCTTACTAACTCCATGTGTAATCAGGAGTTTTTTTGTTGTAACTACTTGTGGTTACGTAACCCCCACACTGTGTAACCAATATGTGTTTGTTTGTGCATTCGCTGTCTAATGTGGAGCCATTGTAAAAGAACCTCTGGTTCAAAGGTTGATGTAATCCTAGTATCTAAATAAATAAATAAATAACACAGAATCCACCGCTGGCTAATTCCTACATCAGTTTCTTGTGACTGAGTCTTCTAGTTTCTTTGCTTCAAAAGAAAGTTAGCATATCTTTGTGTAATTTTAGTATTAGCTTGGGGTCTAGGGGAATATACAAGTTGTCTAGAATACAGAGGCTCTTGGGGGCTACCATCATTTTGTGTGCATAGGCTCTGCTCCAGTTTCCATGTCTTTCTCTATGTTAGAGTGTACAGACTCCAGGCTCCAGGTTGTGCTTCCCCACAGTCAACAGATTCCAGGAGAATTTGATCCCCAGACCCACACATATTTCATAGGTAGTTCTGTAGGACTGAGACAGAACTGTGTGAGGGCAGTAATATGAACGTCAGTACATTCATCTTGTAACCTGAAAGCCAGCCATAAGCTTATAAAGATACCAGTTGCAGAATCGATTCCTGCAGGTGTGTGAGCGTAAGCATGCTATTATCCTTTTTTTAATATAGATTTTTATCTGCTTTTTCCCCGTTTTCTCACCATCCCCATGCCCTGGGCATGCATGGGCATATGGAGGCACTTGCACGCCATGCCTCGAGGTGCTCTCCTGCTACACTGCCGCTCCCTCTTGCTTATGCTACCTAATGGACCTCCACCTGGTGGGAGCGGAACTAAAGGGTGGCGACAAGCACCTCAGGAGAGGACAGCTGCCTTTCGGTTGTTCAATCCTGCTCCCTCCCTCCCCCACCATGCCGGCTCTCCAATGACCCAAGGTCTTTTCTGAACCCAGGTTACCAGTGTGGCACTAGGTAAGGTGTCCAGTGCCTTAACCCTCAGTACCCCCAGGCTGGCTTGCATGATATTATCCTTAAAGGTCATGACTTTGCATTCCCCTCGCATGTGCACTCCATTTATTTGAGCATACTGGCAGATGGCCTGGAGCAGTGGCTCCAGGGTGAGGAAGAATAACAAGGTAGAGATGAGGTACCCCTGCCTAGTACCTCTCCCCAATGGAAAACTGGCCAAAGACACTCCATTTGGGATCTCTTTGGCCACTGTCTCCTTGTAGAGAATCAAGATCCACTGCAGCATTTGGATATCTGAAACCAAATCTACCCAACTCATGAAAGAGAAATCTCTATTCTACCCAACTGAATGCTTTTTCAGCACTGAAAGAGAGCAGGGCTCTGGGTGGGTGGGGTTGAGATGCCTTCCAGATCAGAGTGGTCAGGCACCTTGCATTGTCTGTGCTGTTTCATCGTGGAACAAATCCAAATTGATCAGTGTCCACTAGTCAAGGTATCACTTTTTTAAACTTCCTGGCTATCATCTTTGGAAAGATCTTGCAGTCTACTGGAATCAGAGAGACTGGGTGGTAGCTGCCACAGAATTGTGAGTCCTTCCTCTGTTTAAGGAGATATTAGTGCTGTGCACATGGAAGATGGTAACTCGCCCTGTACACTTGTTTCTTGAAGGGAGTCAAGCAGCAGGTCTAGGCAATTATCCTTGAAGGAGTTATAAAACTTGGCAGATGGAACCATCTCCCCCAGGGGGACTTCCCCACTGGCACGCTGTCCAAGGCTTCTGACAATTCTTCTTTAGGGAAGGGTCTGTCCGACTCTGTCTTCTCTGTCTCCCCAATGGAGTGTCAGTTAAATTTTGTCATGAAGGAGTTAATTTCTTCCATGGACAGGAGCACTTCTTAGGTGTACAGCTTTCCAAAGATTTCCAGGTGGCTTCATTGATGCCTGCTTGATCCTTAATGATTTCACCATCAGTGGACCTAAAGCATAAGATCTGGGACCTTTGCTGATGTTTCTTGAATTGGTATGCCAGGAGCCTTCCCAGCTTGTGTCCCACCTCCCAAAAATCTTGGAGAAGCCTAAACAGGGCAAATTCAGCTTTTTGGTGACGGTGCATGTTGATTTTTAATTTTGTGCTGATTGAGGGGGGGGGTAGCTTGAAAACTGACATAATGGCAGCCTAATCCCTTTAGCTGTCCCCTACCTATATGAAATACTGCATCACCCACCCTTACAGATGTTCTGCAGTGACCGCTTTTTCTATTTACCAGACTGTTATTATCACCAGCTTCCACTACTTATCGCCCATAGTCTGATCACCACTGTATTTCAATTAGTAGATCCACTGAGGTGCTCTGGTTAGTCTCTGCTGCATGGCTCGCGCCAGATGGTGCATCCCACCTTGGAGCCTTCTTCTTCTACCAAGTCAGATGGTCTGCAAGATAGCTAACAGATCCCTCAGTTATTATCTGAAATCAGGGAACTCAAAGTAGCCAACCAACTAATGGAAGCAGACATTATCTTCCTCTTGCAAAAACTTTCTCACACTGAGCAGCAAATTGACTCCCAGGACTTCAAGACTGCCTGCATGGAAGGTCACCTCAGGGAGCAAGTTCATACCATCCAGCTGCTCTGGGACCACCTAGAGTACTTAGAAAATTGGGGACATAAAGAAAACTTAGAAGCACTGGATTTCCAGAAGGAGTTGAAGGGATGAACACTACAGCCTTTCTTTGAAATGTTCATCTGATCATCCTCTGCTACCAGTGACTGACACCGCTCAAAATAGAGTGCTCATATAGCTCCTTAGACCCCCCCCCCAACACACACACCTAAGCCTAGTCAAACTCTCTGGCCCATCTTAGTAAAATTCTTGCAGTTCCCTGTGAAGGAGCAAAAATGCAGCTGGCAAGTGAAATGAGGCCCTTATTCTGGCAAAGGCACAAAATACAGATTTAGCCAGACTTTTCACAGGTGCTTACTGAAGGTAGGCAGGCATTCTCCAGGGCAGGTATGCCTTAATGGAATTACAAGTGCCCTATAGCCTCAGGTACCCTACTACATTATGCATCACCTGAAATGGTATCTCATGCTCATTTTACTTTCTGGAATCTGCTAAATTCTTTATAAAGAGATCTTGACACTCGGCAATTCCTGATACAAACTGCCCAGAAGACTCACAAGTGATGGACATGCCCCAGACTCAATGCTCAGACAGGCTGAGGTCTACTCTGGCCCTCCTTCTCCTCTTTATGAAACCCTACCTGAAGAGGCCTCCCACCTATCGTCACTGTGGGAGACAGAGCAACAAGAAAAATACCTGAAACAATGGAATGGAAAATGCTCCTCCCTGAGCACCCCCACCCCCACTGCCTATGCAGTCAGAGCCAAAGCAAAGAATATGATGTCTTTTCTGACAGCTCCACCAGACAGCCTGCTGGCAGCAGATACGCCCACCATTCACAACCTCCCTTCCTCAGCCAGCCTGGACCCTAAGCTGAATGCAAGAAAGGCTTCCCATGTGACATGGGGTCCAATACTACTACTTTGTACCCTCAACAACCAGAGCTCATTCCTTTACCTCACAGCACATCTTCAAGCTCCGGAGAACTGAAGCTCTGGACCTATGTGGAGGCAATGGTACTCTCTTGTCCTGGTGAGGCTCCACCAAAAGACTCAGACTGATGCTCTGAACTCTGACCCAACAAAATATTTGGTTTTGTACCTATAACTTTTGTGGGCTGATACAGCCCTACATAAGTTCTTGGGTCCTGCAATTAGAACTGAGCACTAATTTAGTCTCTGATTGTACTTCTACTTCTTAAAAGGGCCTGGTAAGTCTGTTCCATATCAACCATACAGGGGCATCATATGCATGACCCAGGCCTGGTGGTATTTCCCCTTTAAGGTCTGGGCCCACTGATTTGTTGTCGGTTTATTTTATAGCCTATGTGCTGGGCATCTCCCTTCTCTGCTCCCATCCTAACATGTTTTAACCTGGCCTGTTGGTTTGTGATGGCTGGGAATGGTGAAATGTTGCTTTTACTTTAGTCCTGTAATGCATGCTATTTTTTGTCTCGTATTCTGCCTAGTGCCCAAGTGCTTACAGAGTCACATTTCATCCTCTCCACCTAAAAGGCTCGACTGGAAATGAGCATATCTTCTTGATCATGTCAATACTACTGCTCCTTCTTGAGTTTACAGTCCACACAGCACAAGCTCTACTTTCATACCAGCTCTCTTCCTATACCCTGAGGAGGTGGCTGGCGAGAGTAGCTGGCGGGCAGCTGGCAGTTAGCCTTAGACATAGTATGGCTGTGGGTTTTTGGGGTAGTACATGCCCAAAGAGGGCTCCACCATCTGAGCTATGTTTACATTTCCTTCTTGGAAACATCAGGTGAAGCACAAGTGGTTAGTGACATACGTTTCCTTAGTCCCTGTATCCACTCTGCACAAGTCATGGAAACCCACTGACAGCTCTGCTTTTATGTAGTCTATTTTCTCGGGCCACTTGCACTCAGACTTGGTTTCACAGTTACTTCAGCTAATTCTACTTTTTGGAGCCTACTGTTTAGGGCTAGGAACTATGTAATCTTTGTTCTGTCATGTTTTCACCGGCTTTTGGCATATTTTACTGTTAACATGGGTGCGTGTGTGTGTGGGGGGCACATCTCTGGATCTTGTCCTGCTACTTGGCCCTTTGGCTTCTCTATAGCTTATTGGATAGTGGTCCCCATAGGCGAAAGGGTGTGGCTGGATAGGTAGAAGCTGCAGTTGTCATATCTGCATAACTCACAGTTTATCCTTGTTGTGTTTTTATGATGTTCTTGCTATTACTTGCTATGTTCTTGCTATTACTAGTTAGGGTACAGTCATTGTTATTTTCCTAAACATGGGTTTGGTCTCACTGTCTCACTGCAGGGCCTAGGTTGTGTTGCTGCAATGTCATTTTGACATTTTGGAGGGGACACATTAATACTTGTCTTACAAATGGCCAAGTTACAGGATACACTTACTCTGGGCAGCTCACATGATGGCGACATCATGTTTACATCCTGGAAGGTTAAACGGCTGAATTCTCCCATTAAAGGAAAGCATGTTTTGGCAGATATTAAAAAGTTTAACACTTAGGTGGCTTTCCTGCTGCAGACCAAACTATCCTCCTCTGAGGCAGAAAAATTAAGAAGGGAATGGGTGGAAGTAGAACTCCACAGCACTTTCACCTCCTCCAAGAGAGGAATTTCTCTGTGTTTCCACAAATCCCTTAACTGGCAATGTACTGCTTCCAAAATGGACAAGGAAGGCAGGTGGTTACTAGCCTACATGACTACCCCTGAGGCCCACTAACCCTACTTGATGTGTATGCACCTAATACAGACTCTCCTCTTTTGCTGACCTCACGAGATCACTAAATTTAACTGTCCACTGCCCCCCATAATTATAGGTGGTGACTTCAACTTGACCGTGGACCCGCTTATGGATAGGTCCCATGCCATCTTTGGCCCCATAATAGGGCATCTTCTCTGCTTCAAGACCTACTTGAGGAACATACCCTAACTGACATATGGCACCTTCACCATCCTGAACAGAAAGATTACACTTTTGTTCTCCTGTACACCAATCTCTCAACCAAATAGACTTGTGGGTTACTTGTCCCCCCATTATCCACTCTACTATAGAGACGTACATCCACCCTATCATTATCTCTGACCATGCCCTAATATCCTTATCAGTTCTATGGGGCCCCTCCACTACCAACTCCTCCTTATGGAGACTTGAACTCCTTCTATTAAAAGGCCCCAATTTTGCTCCCTGGATCTGCAAATAACTTCATGACTTTTTGGAAACAAATATAATGGGGAGGTTAATGACAATGTACAGTATAGTATAGTATAGCAGTATAGCCTAGAGGTTAGAGTAATGAGCCATGAACGAGCTTGGTACTTCGAGCAGACCAGACTTTAGTTTGATTCTCACAGCCTTCACTTACTGTGTGACTCTGAGCAAGTCACATAACCACCCAGTGCTCCTTGGTCACCCCCGAAAACAGGCACTTGTGCCTTGTAGGCCTTACCCGGTTACCAAACACTAAAATATAGAAACATAGAAACATAGACTTTGATGGCAGATAAGGACCGCTTGGCCCATCTAGTCTGCCCATTTCCCTACCTACAGGATAGGCCGCAGATCCTAGTTAACCAACAGCCTATTTCTTCCTACCCCCCCCCACAAGAATTGCCTTATGTCTGTCCCATGCATTTTTGAATTCTCCCACAGTTTTAGACCCCACAACCTCCTCAGGAAGTCTGTTCCGTAAGGTCCACCACCCTCTCTGTGATAAAATACTTCCTCACATTGCCCCGAACCTCCCCCATCTTTAAATTGTGTCCTTGTTCTTGCACGTCTCTTTTCTGAAAGATGCTACCCTCTTGGACTTTGTTGATTCCACTGAGGTACTTAAAAGTTTCTATCATGTCCCCTCTCCCTTCTTTCCTCAGGGTATACATATTAGCTCCTTTGGTCTCTCCTCGTTGTGGCTTCTCTTGCAGACCCTGCACCATTTTAGTTGCCCTCCTCTGGACTGCCTCTGTCCTGTCTATGTCCTTACGGAGGTGTGGTCTCCAGAACTGGATGCAGTACTCCAGATGGGGTCTCACCAACTGTCTGTACAGAGGCATAACAACTTCCTGTTTTCTGCTGGTGACGCCTGTCCCTATGCATCCCAGTATACCCCCAGCCCTCCCTACTGCCTTCTCACATTGCTTGCTAACCTTAAATTCATCTGATATGATTACCCCCAGGTCCCTTTCCTTTTTGGTTTTTGTTACTACTCCCCCATTGTGTATTCTTCCCCTGGGTTCTTGTTTCCCAGGTGCATTATTTTGCACTTCTTTGCATTGAATCCAAGCTGCCATACTTCTGACAAATGAAGTAACATAGTAATCTAGTTTTTGGTATGAGATTTATTGGCAGTATACTTATTCAGATTCTGCAAAGTTGCACTTTTGACGTCAGTGGCTCTTTAAGTGATTTGGTCGGGGTCACACAATATGTACAAGTGGAGGCTGTGGGATTCAAACCCCAGGTCTACAGATTTGCAGCTCAGAGCCTTAAACCACTGTGCTATACTGCCTTCTTATAAATAATATATAAATAAGTATTGTGGGACACTCTTATGAACATACAAACTTGCCAGCAGATAAAGGCCTTCAGTCTATTGAATCTGCTCGATTTTGCAGCTAACAACCCTTACTCTGCAGCTGCCCTTCCCCCCTCCATCCAGCGACCCTTACCCTTACCCTGCCCCTTCCCCTTTTAAAGCAGCCCAATGTATTACAGGATACCACTTCCTCTGTTAATGCATTCCATCCTGTCACCATCCTCTTTGTAAAGAAGTGTCTCCTCATTTCCCTCCTGAACCTTCCCCCCTCCAACCTCAGATCATGCCCTCGGGTGTCCCTCCCCCTCCTTAACTGGAGAAGCCACTCTGTGTCCATCCTATGTATCTCCTTCATGTACTTGAAGGCTTCAATCATGTCCCCTTGTCTGTCCTTTCCTCTCCTCCAGGGAGTACATGTTCAACTCCCTCAGCTTACTCTCATAGTGCCGTCCCCTAGCCCCTGGATCATTTTTGTTGCCCTGCGCTGCACCGACTCCAGTAACCTAATGTCTTCCTTCAGGTACGGCCTCCAGAACTGCATGCAGTACTCCAGGTGTGGTCTAACCAGTGATCTCTATAGTGGCAGGATTACCTCCCCCCTCCTGGATGATATGCCTCTGGCAATACAACCCAGCATCCTATTAGCCTTTACAGCTACCTTTTTACACTGCATGGAGTTGTCCATTGATCTCATTATGATCACCCCCAGATCCTTCTCCTCCTCTGTCTTGGCCAGCTGAATCCCCCAAGCTGGTAGCTCCTTCTTGGGTTTCTTGCTCCAAAATGTAGCACCTTGCATTTTCTAGCACTGAACCCTAGCTGCCAAGTGTCTGACCAGGCCTCCAGTTTCGCCAGATCATCCTGCAACCCCTGCCACCCTTCCAGGACATTCATCTTGGTATCATAAGCAAACTAACTGATCTTGCTCTTGATGCCTATAGATTCCTGTGGCACCCTACTTGTCACTGCTCTGGGTGATGAGAGCTCCCTATCCACCACCACCCTCTGCTGTCTCTCTTGCAGCCAGTTTGCTACCCTTCCCATCATCTTTGCCCTGGCCTCTGTGCCTTCCAGCTTCCTACCTAGTCTCCCATATGGCACCGAATCGAATGCCTTTCTGAAGTCTAGGTACAGGACATCCACTGCATGGCCGCTGTAAAATTGCCTGGTTACCCAATCATAGTACTCCACCAGATTAGTTTGGCAGGATCTGCCTGACAAACCCATGCTTCCTGCTGTCCTACAGCCCATTAGCCTCAAGGAAGGAAAACAACCTCTCCTTCAATATTGTCTCCATCAGCTTTCCCAGGATGGATGTGAGGCTTACTGGTCTGTAGTTACCTGGCTCATCCTTGGGGCCACTCTTGTAGAGAGGCACCATGTGTGCCATTCTCCAGTCTTGTGGTACACACCTAGAGTCCAGGGAGGCATTGAACAGGTCTGTCAGGGGTTCTGCCAGGACTTCTGCTAGCTACCTTAGGTCCCTGGGGTGCATGCCTTCTAGCCCCTCCTCTTTGTCCCCCTCAGTGCCTTCAAGCCCTCCAGTACCCTGGCCACTGGGATTTCCCCATCCGTCCCCACTTCCTCTCCCATGGCCACCCCCAACCCCCCTGGGTGCTGCTCCCCCTTTCTCTTTAGGAAATACTGAGCAGAAGTACTCATTCAATGCTTCTACCTGTTCTGCCTTCGTCACCACAGTTTTAATCCTCACAGTTTGGTCTATGCAGCTCCTTTTCTCCTGATATACCTGAAGAAGTCCTTCTCTCCATTTTTAATGCACTGTGCTAACATGAGTTCCTGGGATGCCCCGGCTGCTCTGACTGCCCTTGTCACCTCCCTTGACTCCTTCAGGTATTCCTGTCTGTCCTCCCCTTCCCTGTTCATTTGTACCTTCTGAAGGTGGCTCTTTCCCTTCTTACTTTCTTCATGACCCCTCTGCTCACCCAGCTAGGCTTCTTGACCCTTATCCTTTTGCTCTGGACTCTTGTACATGTTGTGGTTGCTTCCTCAATACCCTGTTTAATGACCTCCCACCTCTGATTAGTGTCCAATCTGGACTGAACTTGGCCAGATACCCCTGTACTATTTCCCTCATCCTCCCAAAGTCTGCTCTTCTGAAGTCTAATACCCTTGTGCCTGACCCTACTCCCTTCCTCCCCATGTTTATCTTAAACCACACCATGTGGTGATCACTCCCTGCCAGTGGTTCCTCCAACCTCAGCTCCCTCACAGCCTCACCATTTGCCTGCATAAGGTCAAGGGTGTTCCCTAACCCGATTGGCTCATTGACCATCTGCAATAGGAAGCTGTCCTGGAAGGTGTCCAGCAGTACCTGCTCCCTCCTATTTGTGGTAGCCTGGGTACCCCAATCCAACCTTGGCAGGTTGAAGTCTCCTATAATCACTGTATGGCATCTTCTGCAGGTCCTTCTGATCTGCTCTGCTAGATCTCTGCCTAACTCCTCAGTCTGAGAAGGTGGTCTATACAACACTCCCATCCTGAGGGTCCTATTTTTGGAGTCCTGGAGCTACACCCATAATGACTTTGTGTTGCCCTCTTCCCCTTCCTCCCTGACACACTTCAGACCCTCCCTTACATACAGCACAACCCCCATTCCCTTTAACCCTGTCTCTCCAAAACAACCTGTATCCTGGCACTGTCAGGTCCCAGTCATGGTAGTGGTTGGCCCATGTCTCTGTTATGGCTGCCATATCCACCTCCCCATCTGCCATGAGGTCTGTAACTTCACCGCTTTGTTCCCTAGACTCCTAGCATTTAAGGTTCTCCTTCACCCTGTTTCTTCCCCTCCCTTACTTGCTTCCCCTTTTTTAGCACCCCCTCCTGGCCACTTCCTAAGTCCCCTGCTGCCAGCCTGGAGGATAAGCTCATTTGGCTTCCCTGCCTGTGGATCCTGCTGGACTCCTGCCGACTTGCCACCTCCCACTACTAGTTTAAATTCCCATTCTTTACTAAGTACTCCTGCAGTTTCTGTTTCGAGACATTCCTTCTCTCCCCACTTACATGGAGCCTGCCCCTGGTGTAGAGATCCTTGCCCTCTCATGTCCCCCCCAGCTCATACCCCTTGGATGGACACCATTTCCTTAGTCACATGTTAAATTCCTCTATCCTCAGCTTCCTTGCTGTGCTCACCCAGGGTCCAGGAAGCACTTCTGAGAAGGTAACTGATCTTCCCACTGCCTCACAAATCAGCCCCAGCTCCTCAAACCTCCCCTGGATTACATCTACTGTATTTCCCACCAGGTCATTAGTTCCCACATGCAGAACTATGTGGGGTTTCTTCCTCCCTCTCCTAGCATACTTCAGAACTAGGTGCCCCACCTTCTCCGCTGTCATGCCTGTCATGGCCTCCACTTATATTCTATTGTGCCTCTCCCTTTTGCTCTCCCATTTGATCCCCTTCAGAATTGAATCCCCCAGCACAAGGATCCCCCATCTTTTCCTTGTACTGCATGCCCTGCCCATCCCTTATCCCTTCCTGCCAGATCTTCTGTTCCAAAAGCCCCCCTCAGCTGTACCCCTTCACCCTTGTCTCTGCCCTGCCCTCCCCTCCCTCATTCTCCTGGCCTCCCCAACCTTCTCCTCTGGGCTCCACCTCCCACCCCAGGTGTATTCCTCCCCTTATCTCTCATAACCCCTTCCTCACTGTCTTTCACTGCTGTCCCCCTGTCCAGTCCCCTAGCTCGCCCCTTATCCTTATTCATTACAGCCCTGCCCCCATTAGTCACCTTACCACTGCCCTCTGGGCTGAGAGCAATCCCTTCCTCCCTAGTCTTGGCTATGTGGTCCTCCTGCTTCATCTCCTCCAGTGAAGCCAGCACTGAGAACCTGTTGTGTGACCCCCCCACTCTGAGACCTCCCTGGCATACTACTGATAGGCCTGCATTTGATACCGGCTGTAGGGCTACTCCTGTCCCTATTCCCTATCCTCCTCCACCCTCTTTCATCTGTACACTGTGCTTCCTGAGGTGGCAATATTGGTCCACACTGTATACCCCTTCCCCACTCCCCCTCTTGGCCTGGGTAGTCTGCAATCTTCTGGAGCACTCCCAATTGCCCTCAATCCTGGATTGTTCCACCACTCTGCTCCTCTCCCTCTACATATCTCTGCCCTTAACCACATAATCTCATCCACAAGCTGCTTAAGGTGCTTGCACACCAGGCATCCCCCTGCTCTCCGTGCGACCCCTAAAAGATTGCTGCCAAACAGTTGCTGCAGCCTACTACCCTCCCCATGCCCCTACCTGACTCCCTACCACCTTTTCAGCTTGCCCCCTCTTCATACTGCCTTCTCCAGACCCTGGGACACTCCCACTGACTAGGGCTAACCATGTTATCCTCTTTCCCTTGCCTTTCCTTTTGAACTGTCAAGAGAAAACAATTAATCCCTCAGTTGCACCTGTGTATGATGACCACCAATCCAGTCCCAGCACCTCCCCTAGATCCCTTTCCTACTGTTGCCTTTTTATAATTTCTAGCTCATTACCTATTGCCTTCTCTTAAGCTTGCTCTTGCTTTTTAATTCCTGATCTATCACCCTACTCCTCTGTGCTTAGTACTGCCTTCTTTTATTGTTTTATGATTGCTGGCCTTATTCTGTTTATCTTTGAGACTTGTACCATCGATGCTGTCTACCCTCTCCTTTTTTTCTCTCTGTCTGGAGTTTTACTTTCATTACACTTTTTCTTTATTGCTCCTTTTATTTTATGGTTATTTGGTGCTTTACTTTCTTATAAGATCATCCCTTCCCTTACATGTTCATTTTAGTTTGTTTCCATCTCTTTTCTCTTGGTATTACTTGGTATTGCTTGGTCAAAGGGACAAAAGAAGGCCGAGGCCTGTCAAGAATGTCCCCCACACTGTGTGGGATTTTTTAGAACTAATGAAAGTTCTCCGTGATCCAGACATCTAAATCATTTTTGAAAGAGTCTAGACTGCATGTGTCCATCAGCTCCTGTGGTAGAGTATTCCATAGCCTTGGAGCTCTTATAGAAAAGTAATTTCCCCTTTTATTTGTTTTAAAGGATGAAACCTTTAACTGCTAGTTATGCAGTCTAGGGACTATCCATCTAACTGAATAAGTAAATCCACAGTGATTCATAAGAGTGGGTGACTGAAGTAACCTATATGTCATAAGTAGGTCACCTCTTTTTCGTCCTAGTTTCTAATGAGTAAAGACCAGTGAGTTTTAATCCTGTTGAGTAGTCAAAATGCGCAAGTCTTGGTATTATTCTGGTGGCTCTTCTCTGTATCTGTTCTAACCAGTGTATGTCTCCTTTAAGGTAGGGGTTCCAGAAGGCAGATCCATAATCAATGTAGAGTCTTATGAAGGTCCTATATAGGGGGATAATGCATTGTTCCATACGAGTAATGAAAGTGCATCTGATCTGTTTTAGGAGACTGTTTGCCATCTTGGCCATTTTAGTGCAGTGTTCCCTAGATGTGAGTTTGTTAGAAGTAAGTTCCCCAGATTTTTTCACATAGTGACGTTTTAAGTATTGTATTATTTAGGTAATAGTTTTGCTTTGGGTTGTTTTTTCCAAAATGGAGAATGACACATTTGTCTTGATTAAAGAACATTACATTTTCACTTGCCCAGAGTTCTATGTTTCCTAGATTGGAGACTAATGATACCTGATTGGTGGGGTTGTTGACTCTGACTCCCAATTTTGTGTCATCAGCAAATTTTGATAAATAGTTATTTGATCCCACTCGCATGTCACTAATAAATATATTAAACAATATGGGGCCCAGCACTGATTCCTGGTGAACCCAACTCATGACTGAACCCCAATCAGAAAATATATTATTGATTCTTACTTTTTGAGTCCTACAAGTAAGCCAATCAGTTATCCAATCCACTAGAACATTTGAAATGCACTGTGTTTGTAATTTCTGTAAGAGTTTAGTATAAGGAACCTTATCAAATGCCCGGCTAAAGTCCAGTTGAATTGCATCTGTTGGAACCCCATTGTCAAGATGTGTACTAATGATGTTATAAAAAGTTATGAGGTTGGTAGTGTACGAGTGACCTGGTGTGAAACCATGTTGTGTCGAATCTGTAAGATTTTTGGTCTTGACCTCTTCCTTTAGTTTTGTTTTGATAATCCTTTCCATAAATTTCCCGACAACAGATGTTAAACTAATGGGGCAATAGTTTTAAACATTTCCCGTTACCCTTCTTAAAAATGTGAGCAACAATAACTGCGCCAATCATCTGGTATTAGGCTTTCCTGTAGGGATTTGTTGAAGATGATTGACAGAGGAAGGAGAATGGTTTGGATATTTGCCTTTAAAAATTTTGGATGAATATTGTCATTTACTGGACTTGTGGTTGCTTTCAGTTTAGTAAATGCCTGCATGATGTCAGAAGTAGTGATTTCTTGAGTAGTCTGATATAATGAAAGATAAGATGGTACTCAGATTCATGGATCTGGTGGAGAACAGATTGAACAAAAATGTTTATTAACATGATTTGCAGTGTCTTCATCAGTTTCTGCTTTAATTCCATTATTAAATATTGGCCCTATTTCTCTTGCATTTCCCTTTTTGTTATTCAGATATGAGAATAATGACTTATGGAAGTCCTTGGTGTGAGCTTGTTTGAATTCCAATTTGGCTTTGGCCATTTTAATAGTGCATTTAAGTGTTTTTACAACTGCTCTATATTTAGGAAGTAAAATGTTTTTTCAGGTTGTAAGCTGTTTTTCAGTTTTTTGAAATGTTTTGTTTTAAATCTGATCTGAGATCTGATGGTTTTATTAAACCATGATGGAATCTTTCCTTTATAGTTATAGACTTTTCTTATCAGTATGTACTGAGTTTCTATGTTGTTGAGTGTGTGTTTAAATAAGTTCCATGCCTCCTCAGTGGATAGTTTAGAGAGCAGTGTTTCCCATATAATATTTGAGATTTTGTTGTTTATGACTAGAAACTTAGCTTTGCTATAGTTTTTTTGTAATTGGGCGTCCTCTAGGAGGTGTAAAGTCATAGGGAATTTCAAATAAAATGGAGAGATGGTCACTATTCCCAAGGGGGTCCCTGGTTTGAAGATTATTGATTTTGTGTTCTACATTAGTGATAAGGTCTAGGATATTTTGACCCCTTGTTGGTTCTAGCACAAGTTGGTCAAGCCCTGCTTCAGTTATGGTTTCAGTTTCTCCATATTGGTGCACCCTACGGGGACCTTCCAATCAATCTGTGGCATGTTAAAATCCCCAAGGATAATCACATCTCCCTTGTCAGATACTTTGGGAATTTCTGCTAAGAGATTGAATGTGTATTCCATGTTGGCTGACGGGGGTCTATAACAGTTTTCCACAGCAATATGTGCTTGATTTTTGAGCTGAATAGTGATCCAAAGGTTTTCAGCAGTAGAGGGGAGATGACGTTTATAAGAGGGAATATCATTTCTGACATAAATACACACTCCTCCACCTTATTTGTTAAGCCATTTTTTATAGTATAATTTATAATTAGGGATATTCCTGGATCAGGTGGATGCAGAGTCCCACCAGGTCTCTGTAACTGCTGTAACTCCCAAATCCATAGTCCTACATTTGACTTCAAGTTCCCCCAGTTTGAGCAGATTAAGTGATCTTGCATTCAAGGTAAGAAATTTACATGTTTTTTTAGGTGGAGTTGATTGATCAGGTGTTAGAGACTTGGGTACCATCCCATTCTCCCCCTTTGTTTTTAGTTTAAACATTGGTTTATGGTAGAAATTATACTTTTACCCAACAGTGAGCTACTCCTCTGGCTAAGGTACAAGCCATCCTCACAAAATAAGGAGTTACTTTTGTGAAAGTTCTCCCAGTGTGTTGTACATGGTATGCCTTGTTTAAGGCACCATTTTCTGAGCCATTCATTTGTAGATTTGATTTTCTGAGTAATGGTATGAGTGGCTCTGGGTACAGGTAGTTTTTCGGAAAAACATACCGAAGCTCCAGCTTCTGTTAGTAGGTCGTTTAGGGCTACATAATCCTGCTGGAGGTGTACTGGGTCGGTACAATTGATGCCATTTATGCGAGCATGGATTATGACAAGTGGGTTATCTCCTCCTAGTTTTAAAATGTCAGGTATCATTTTGGTAACTACTGCTACTTTCGCACCTCTGAAACTAGAACATGTACGGTTTGATTTATTGGGATTGCATATTGCTCTGTCGATGTGTTTAATTATAGAGTCATCTAATACCCTCTGACCGTCTGTTTGCATTACTTATTAGTTTTTCATTTTATGGTCTTTGTCACTATCCTGTGACCGTCTGTTGTTACTACTCTCTCGTTTTGCTTCTTTCTTTACTCCCTATTTTAGACACATTGGGAAAGAGGAAGGGGTTATATTTTATTTTTCACACTATTTATTTTATGTTGTTATGGCTAGGACAACCTTAATCTTTTTTACATCTGTTCATTATGCAACATTGCTTAATATTTGTTATTTTAATCACTCATCTCCAAAGGGGAGAATTATCTGTAGATAGATTTTGCTACATGATACTTTGATCTTATTATTTTATTATCTATAGGTGGGTGAGATTGTGATATGGAGAGATGGAGGGGGGCCTTCTTATTTCCTTCCCTTTTTTTATATAGGATAATGGATCTGGCTGGGAGAATAATTTGGGACCTTATTTTATCTGGATTGGTTTTTCTCCACGTGTTGATGTTTGCTTTTACTTATGTAACTCCCTGATATTAGGGCTGTAGTGGGTGTAGCCCTGCAGACCTTTTACAATGAGTTAAGGGACTCCACATTCCTGTTATAAAAAGCTATGAGGTTGGTAGTGCACGAGTGACATGGTGTGAAACCATGTTGTGTCGTATCTGTAAGATTTTTGGTCTTGACCTCTTCCTCTAGTTTTGTTTTGATAATCCTGTCCATAAGTTTCCTGACAACAGATGTTAAACTAATGGGGCGGTAGTTTTCAACATTTCCCTGGTTACCCTTCTTAAATATGGGAGTGAGAATAACTGTGCATGAGTCATCTGGTATTAAGCTTTGCAGTAGGGATTTGTTGAAGATGATTGACAGAGGGAGGGAAATGGTTTGGGTAGTTGCTTTTAAAAATTTTGGATGAATATTGTCAGATCCCAGACTTGTGGTTGCTTTCAGTCTAGTAAATGCCTGTATGCTGGGAGAAGTAGTGATTTCTTGAGTAGTCTGATATAATGAAAGATGAGATGGTACTCAGATGCATGGATCTGGTGGAGAAAAGACTGAACAAAAATATTTATTAAAATGATTTGCAGTGTCTTCATCAGTTTCTGTTTTAGAAACATAGAAACATAAAAGTTGATGGCAGATGAGGACCGCAAGGCCCATCCAGTCTGCCCATTCTTTTTCTACCTTATAAATGTGCCATCGTCCTTTGCTGTCAGTGGCCTATCTATTTATACTCATCTGTATTGCTCCCTTATGCCTATCCCATGCCTGTTTGAAGCCCTGCACTGTATTCATAGCCACCACTTCCTGAGGTAGGCCGTTCCATGCATCCACCACTCTTTCTGTGAAAAAGAACTTTGTCATATTACCCCTTAATTGGCCTCCCTCTAATCTCATGCTGTGTCCTCTTGTCCTGTTCTTTTTCTTATATTGAAACATGTTAGACTCTTCCATCTTGTTAATGCCCTAAAGGTGTTTGAATGTTTCGATCATATCATCTCTCTCCCTCCTTTGCTCTAGGCTATACATATGGAGCACCGTTAATCTGTTCTCATATGTCTTCTGATGCAGTCCCTGCACCATTTTGGTTGCCCTTCTCTGGACTGCCTCAATTTGGTTAATGTCCTTGTGAAGGTGTGGCCTCCAGTACTGCACACAGTACTCCAGATGGGGCCCAACCAGTGTCTTGTAAAGAGGGATTTTTACCTCCCTCTTGTGACTTGTGATACCCCTACTAATACACCCTAGCATCCCCCTAGCCTTACCTACTGCTTTAGAGGTCTGCTTGGATGATTTCAGGTCATCAGTGATGATGATGCCCAAGTCTCTTTCTTCCTTTGTGACTGCCAGCAACTCCCCTCCCATCCTATAGGTAGCTTCAGGGTTTCTCTTTCCTATGTGCATGGTCTTGCACTTCTTTGCATTAAATCCCAGTTGCCACTCTTCTGACCATTTTGCTAGTTATCCAGATCTCTCTCATTCTGCCCACCCCATCTGGATCATCTACTCTGTTGCAGATCTTGGTGTCATCTGCAAACAGACAAACCTTACCCTCTAGTCCATCTGCAATGTCACTGATGAAGATGATTAGAGGACTGGCCTCAGGACATGATCCCTGAGGTACCCCACTTGTGACTTGCATCTCTTCTGACTGCATACCATTTACCACCACTCTGTTTTCTGCCCGTCAACCAGTTTTCCACCCAGTTGATCAACTGACCCACCCCGAGCCTACCAGCTTGTTTATCAATCTTCTATGAGAACAGTGTTGAAAGCTTTGCTGAAGTCAAGGTAGGTGACATCAACTGCTCCCCTTGGTCCACCACTCTGGTTACCCAGTCAAAGAAATCTATGAGATTAGTTTGACAGGACCTTCCTTTTGTAAACCCATGCTGTCTTGGATCCTGTGCCCCTATGGATTCCAGGTGTTGCACTATCCTTTCCTTAAGGAGTGCCTCCATAATATTCTTCTTCTGGGACCTCTCCTGTGCTCATAGACTCATTAAACAGTTCTGCTAATTCCGCCCTTAACTCCTTTAGTACCCTGGGATGTATGCCATCAGGTCCCATTTCCTTGTCCACCCTGAGCTTAGCGAGCTCTTGTAGGACCTTTATTTTGTGAAGGGAGTAGTGCTCACCTCCCTCCCCCCTGTATCCATGGTACTGAGCTGTGGGCCCTGCCCTACCTTCTCTTCAGTAAATACTGAGCAAAATTATCTATGTAGGATAGATGCTTTTACAGGGTCCTCCTCCTCACATGCCCCCTTTTCTCCTTTGAGCTTAGCAATACCCCCTCTGGACTTTCTCCTTTCACTAATGTATCTATAGAAAGTCTTGTCTCCTTCTTTTACTGTTTGTGCTAGTGTTTCCTCAGTTTGGGACTTTGCCTGCCTTACTGCCTTCCCTGCTTCCCTTAAGGAAGTTTGGTATGCCTCCCTATCTTCATCCCGCTGTGTTCCCTTATATTTCCTGAAGGCCAGCCTTTTGGCTCTGACCTTTTCTGCTACTGTATTTGAGAACCAAAGTGGTTTCCTTCTTCTTTTGCACTTCCTTTTCTGTCTAACACAATGGGATGTTGCTTCAAGTATTGCATCCTTAATGCTTGCCCACTTGGCCTGTACCCCTTCACCTGTGTTTCTTTTTGCCAGGGCTAGCTTAACTCTGGCGGCCATCTTATCAAATTCAGCTCCTCTGAAGTCCCATATGTTTGCTTTGGAATGGGATGATTTAGTTGTAGTGGCCATACTGAACCATACCATGTGATGGTCACTGGTCCCCAGTTGACCTTCTATCTGGAGATCTGTGATTCCTTCCCTGTTAGTTAGTACTAGATCTAGGATAGCCCTGTCTCTTGTGGGCATACCTCTCAACCTCCTGCTTCATAAATCAGGGACAGGGATTAAAAAAAAATCAGGGACAAAGGACCAAAATCAGGGACACATCTTCAAAATTAGAGATATCCACCCAAAAAGCTAGTAGACTATGGGGCTTAGTGCAAAATGCATTTTCTAAAGAAGAACAAGTCTGTAACTTTAATGCTTGACATTGTTTTGTGCTTACAGTCTCCATTGTTTAGCCACAAAAACACAAATTTTAGGAGGGACAGAGTAAAATTTTGAGGCAAAATCAGGGACATCCCTGAAAATCAGGGACACTTGAGAGGTATGCTTGTGGGTTGTAGTACCAGTTGTTTGAGGCCCTCCCCCTGCAGGGAATCCACCATGTGTCTAGTTCTGGCAGATGTTCCTGCTGGTATTGACCAATCTGTATCCGGCATGTTGAAGTCTCCCATTATCAGAACCTCCCCTTTAGCTGTCATGTTTTGTATATCTTCTAACAGTAATGTGTCTATGTTCTCCCCCTGGTCTGGGGGGCCTGTAGACAACCCCAGTTCTTATGGCTGTCCCATTTCCTGTTTCCAGGGTGACCCACAGTTCTTCTGGCTCCTTATGTGTATTCTGAATTTCTGTAGCTTTGATATTTTCATTGACATACAGGGCCACTCCACCCCCACCCCCTTTTGCACCTCGGTCTCTTCTGAACAGTACATGACAGGTATGAAGTCTCCCAAGTGTGGTTACTGGTAAACCACGTCTCATTAGTGCTACTATGTCCAGTTTAGCCTCTGACATTATTGCCTGCAGGTCTAGGATCTTATTTCCGCGTTGTGAGTATTTGTGTACATGATTTTCCAGTGGCCAGATTTCGGAGTGTTAGTTGTTGGGTGAGGTCTGGCATTTCTCCTGTGCGTCATATGGGAAGATAGACCTTTTTTCTTACCCGGTGATGCAAATGAACTGCAAACATGCTGAATCCCTGTTTGACCACTAGCTGAGGGGGGAGGGGTGTTCTTCCCATTTGCTGTATGGGGTGCTGCATCCCTCTCCCCATTAGCAAATTTAAATATTCTGCAAAGATGTCAAACTTCTGCCCCAATGCACTGACTCCCTCCTTAGTCAGATGTAGTCCATCAGATTTAAAGAACTTTTGATCCCCAAACTGTTGCCAGTTCCCTACAAATCTGTGTCCTTTTTCCAGGCACCAGCCCTTGATCCACATAGTTAGCTCCCCTATCTCCCCTTCTCTGACCTTCTGTCCATCTGCCTTCCTCTCCCAGACTGGCAGGATCTCAGAGAAGGAGATGCCGGATGAAATGGATGATAGTTTGTCACCCAAACTGGTCAGGTGTTCCTTGGTCTCCACAACTGACCAGCTGGTGAGATCATTAGTCCCTATGTGTAGGGATGTAAGTTTGTCATGTCAGTTATACACGTCATTGATTCCATGATGTTTGATCTTTATTCAGGACTTCCATGACTTTCACTAGTGTCATCAGAATGTAGCAAAGATGACAGTGCCACAACATTTACTACTGTTTACTAATGATTTCATGAACAAACAATGAGTCATTAAAACCTCATCCATGACACTTACATCCCTACCTATGTGTACCAGGACGTCAATATTTTCTTCTGCTTCCTGAACAATTTTAGCAATATGGTCAGTGTCTCTCCATGCTGATGTACCTGGATGACATCTGACCATTACCCCTGGCTGGAGATAGGTATCAACTCCCCGAATCATGGAGTCTCCTATGATCAGAAGTTTTTTGGATTTCCTTTTTGCTTTTTTTGTTTTGGTTCCTGATTTGGGTGAGTTTTGTTGTGCTAGATCCTATGCTGCAGTGTCCTGCTCCACAGTGTCATCTGCCCCTTTGTTTGATTTTGGAGATAGAGGCAGATACCTGTTTGCAGTGTTTATATGGTTTTTGGAGGTCATATGTTGGAGAGCACCGAGTGATGGGGCACCCAATTTGTCCCTTCTAACCACCTGCCAACCTCCCAGACCAACTACCCTCTGCGGTCGAGGTTCTTCTGTTGGATGTTGGTGGAAATGTTGGGTGGTTCTTATAAAATATTTCCTCTTGAATATGAAATTTGAGGCACACAATCTCTGCCCATGCTGCCCGGAGCTGAGCCCTAAGATCTCCAATGGTCCAGCATGTAGCACAATGTCCTAAATCCTGTAAAACTGTCCTTCTGAAAAGTGTTCCACAGTACCTGCAGTTAATGATATCCATTCCAGATAAGTTGCTGGGTTTATAACCTGGTCAAAGTAATTAGAAGGAGGAAAATGCAAGTAATGGTTTGATTTAGTGTTTGGTTTTTGTATAACTTGTTATAACAAGTTAAATTACTAGTGCCCCTGTAAATGAGCTCACCTTGTGGATGCCCCACTGATCCGTCCCTTCCTGCTTTGCCATACGAAACGTCATGACTTTGGTACCCTATAAAAGGAATGCAGTGTGAGGTGGTTGGGGATGGGGTGGGTGGCTGGGCCCTTCCCCTGCCAAAAAAGAAGAACCATAGGCAAAAGAACAAGGAGGTAAGAGCAGAAACAATCAGTCAACAACAAATGCAGTAACCCTGAAAGCTTATCCTAATGTTAAATAAAACTATAAAACCTGTAAAGCACCACCTGTAATAATTTCAGAGAAGATATACCCTGTAAGAAACACTTTGCTACAGAGAAAAATAAAACAGTAACAGAAGATATACCTTGCAAAAGACAATTTGAATCAGAAGATTACAGCAGTAATCTGTTAGCACTCACCTGTAGTCACACCTTGTAATAATGCAGAAGAAGGTATACCAGCAAAAACAATCTGAATCAGAGAAAAATAAAGCAATGAAATGTTCACAACAAACAGTAGCAATCCCTGTGAGTACAAAATAAAAATAACAACACATAGTAAATCTGCTTAGCCAAAAGAAGTCTTAATCCTTTCCCTTGCACTGCTAAGGTTATCTGCTCTGTCCTTTCAAGCAATCTAGAAGGAAAGAGCTGAGGTGAAGCTAGGTGCTTAATTCCATTATTAAATATTGGCCCAAGTCCTCTTGTGTTTCCCTTTTTGTTATTTAGATATGAGAAGAGTGACTTATGGCAGTCCTTGATGTGAGCTCGTTTGAATTCTAATTTGGCTTTGGCCATTTTAATAGTGCATTTAAGTGTTTTTACTACTGCTCAATATTTAGTAAGTAAAATGTTTTTTTCAGGATGTAAGCTGTTTTTCAGTTTTTGAAACATTTTGTTTTAAGTCTGTTTTGAGATCTGATGGTTTTATTAAACCATGATGGAATCTTTCCTTCATAGTTATAGACTTTTTTCATCAGTATGTACTGAGTTTCTGTGTTGTTGTGTGTTTAAATAAGTCCATGCCTCCTCAGTGGATAGTTTAGAAAGTAGTGTTTCCCATTTAATATTTGAGAGTTTGTTGTTTATGACTAGAAACATAGAAACATAGAATTTGACGGCAGGTAAGGACCGCTTGGCCCACCTAGTCTGCCCATTTTCCTACCTAACAGATAAGCTGCAGATCCTAGTTAACCAACAGCTTACTTCCTCCTACCCCCCACTAGGACTGCCTTATGTCTGTCCCATGCATTCTTGCTTTTCCCCACTGTTCTTGACTCCACAGCCTCCTCAGGAGGCTTTTCCATGCATCCACACCCTCTCCATGAAAAATACTTCCTCACATTACCTCTGAGCCGTCCCCTCTTTCTTTAAATGTGCCCCTTGTTCTTGAACATCTCTTTTTGGAAGAGTGCTACCCTGTTGGACTTTGTTGATTCCTTGAGGTACTTGAAAGTTTCTATCATGTCCCTCTCTCCTTTCTTTCCTCAAGGGTATACATATTAGGCTCCTTTAGCCTTTTTTTGTATGTCTTCTGGTGCAGACCCTGCACCATTTTGGTTGCCCTCCTCTGGACAGCCTCCACTCTGTCTATGTCTTTGCGGAGATGGGGTCTCCAGAACTGCACACAGTACTCCAGATGGGGTCTCACCAACTGTCTGTACAGAGGGATAACAACGTCCTGTTTTCTACTATTGATGCCTCTCCCTATGCGTCCCAGTATCCCCTCAGGCTTCCTTACTGCCTTCTCACATTGCTTGCCAACTTTAGGTCATCTGATATAATTACTCCCAGGTCCCTTTCCATTTTTACTGTTGTCAGTATCTCACCCCCCATTGTGTACTCTTCCCCTGGGTTTTTATTTCCCAGGTGCATTACCTTGCACTTCTTTGCATTGAATCTGAGCTGCCATACATTTGACCATTCCTCCAACCTTGCCAAGTCCCTTCTCATCCTTTCCACTCTATCTTGTGTATCAACCCTGTTGCAGATCTTTGTGTCGTCTGCAAAAAGACATACTTTTCCTTCCAGTTCCTCTGCAATGTCAGTTAAAAAGACATTAAAGAGGACCAGTACCAGTACTGAACCCTGCGGTACCCAGCTAGTAACCCTCCTTTCTTCACTGTGGACTCCGTTTACTACTACCCTTTGCATCCTGTTGTCTAGCCAATTTTTTACCTAGGCTACCACCGTGGAACCCACTCCAAGGCTGGCTAACTTGTGCATTAATCTTTTGTGTGGGACTGTATCAAATGCCTTGCTAAAATATAGGTAGGTCATGTCCACAGCCCCTCCCTGGTCTACTACTTTGGTCACCCAGTCAAAGAAATCTGTTAGATTTGTCTGACACGACCTTCCCATCGTGAATCCATGCTGCCTTGGGTCCTGTGCCCCACTGGCCTCTAGGTACTCAACAGTTCTTTCCTTCAGAAGTGATTCCATCATTTTCTCTACCACTGAGGTCAAACTAACTGGTCTGTAGTTTTCTGCCTCTGTCCTGCTCCCACTCTTGTGAAGAGGAATCACATCTGCCCTACTCCAGTCCTCAGGTACCACCCCATCCTCCCATGATTTGTTAAAGAGAGTAGTCAGAGGTGTCACTAGTTCTACCCTTAGTTCTTTTCGAATTCTTGGGGGAATCCCTTCAGGCCCCATTGCTTTGTTCACCTTCAATTTTATTAGTTCTTTCAGGACCCTTTCTTCTGTAAATGGACTGGTATCGACCCCCATCTTCAGAGTGTTTCTCTTGTTTGGTTTAGGTACCTCCCCCTCCTCTTCCTTTGCGTATACTGGGCAGAAATATTCATTCAGTATCCCTGCTTTTTCACTGTCACCCTCTGCCCACATTCCCTCCCCTTTATTAAGCCTCAGTATCCCTTCTTTGGTTTTTCTTCACTCCCTAATATACCTATAAAAGGTCTTATCCCCCTTCTTAACAGAGTTGGCTATCCTTTCCTCGGTTTGGGCCTTTGCTATTCTGACTGCCTTCCCTGCCTCTTTTTGCTTTAACTGATAAAGTTATCTGTCCCGCTCCTTTTGTGTTTCCTTATATTTCCTTAATGCTATCCTTTTCTCCTTAACATTCCCTGCCACCCCTTTTAAGAACCATAGCATTTCTTCCTTCGTTGTGTTTTGTTGATTTGCTTTACACAAAGGCTTGTTGCCTCTGTGATGGCTGTTTCGATTACTCCCCATTGTTCCTCCACCCCTCCTTCTTGCCTGTTTGCTAGTGCTTTTCTGAGGCACCCTCTCATTTTCCCAAAGTCAGCCCTCCTAAAGTCCAATAATCTTGCTTTTGTATAGCTTGATTGTATGGCTGTGTTTACCATGAACCACACTGTTTTGTGGTCACATGTTCCCAGATGGCTACCCATTTCTAAATCCAAGATTCTTTCTCCGTCCCCATTTGAGAGTACCAAGTCTAAGATTGCTCCCTCCTGAGTGAGTTCCAATACTAACTGTCTGAGGCATGCCCCTTGTAGGGCATCAAGAATGACCCTGCACTTGGATGTGCCTGCAGCAAAGGTACTCCAGTTAACATCTAGCATATTCAGGTCCTCCATCAACAATATCTCCCCTTTTTCTGGCATTCTAAGGATGCCTTCTATCATTTCCTTGTCCATTCCCTCCCCCTGAGATGGGGGTCTGTATACAACCCAGCTAAGGTGGCTTCAGTTTTTCCCTGGACATTTTGCTCTCTCCCTGACCTCAGCCACAACCCAAAAAAAAACAACTTTTTTTTTTCTACATCATTGATGCGCTGATAGCCTGACACTGTACAATGGGCTTTATTTGTTGCACAGTTTAAGGTATAAAATGTATAATAACAGATGTGCATATACAGTACAATATTTATGCAGAATACTTGATTCATGTACTTCCACTTCTAGAAAGCCACAGTCTGAAGTTTATATTAATGTAATATTGGAGGTCACGTGATGCAGTCGACCTTGTAGCAGCGCTTGTCTCGAGCTCTGACCTACCGCCGTCCTCTGCAAACCTCCTAAATTGAATTTTGTAAGTCTCAAAGTGGATTGCTAGTGACTTTTAAAGTTATTGCTTCCCTACCTACCACAGTGGGCCAGTTAAAGTTTTTCATCATGAGAGCCTTTTACGCGATGGAGTCGAGATGAAGCAGGCCGTGATTAGGCATACTCAGCCGACTACTCCAGAAAAGACTTCCAAAAAGTCAAGAAGTCAAGGAACGGGAAGTTCGAGCAAAATGAGCAAACCTAACCCTCCAGTAACTCCTCTGTCCGAGGAGAGATTCCTGCAGGAGCTGCTGCCGTTTTGAGAATCCATGGCGGATATTGCTACAGAGCTAAAGTCAATTAAAGGTGATCTCGCCAGCCTTAAGACAGGAATGGCCAATTCTGAAGCCAGAGTTTCGTCCCGGGAGAAATGGAGGGAGAGAATTGACCCTGAGATCGTTCTGCTCAGGCAACAAGTTCACAAACTTCAGCTTAAAACTGAAGATTTAGAGGGGAGAAGCAGGAGAAATAACCTCCTGAGTATTGGGCTGCCCGAAGCAGAAGAGGGCGCTGACACTATCGCTTTTATACAGAAGTTTCTACACAAGGTCGTGGGGACCTCTCCCTGGAACCCCCAATACCATATTGAAAGAGCTCATCGCTCCCTCAGACCGAAACCTCCAGTGGGATCTCCTCCTCGACCTATCATAAGATTTCTCAGCTTCGTGGAGAAGCAGCATGTCATTGCCAAAGTTAAAGATCTGCTGTCAGTAACCTGGGGGTCCTCCAAAATTAGAATTACGCAAGACCTACCCCACGAAACCAGACAAAGGTGGGCAGCTTTTCACCTGGTTGTCAGCAAGTTAATTGCTGCTAGCATTCATTTCAAGATGCTATATCCGGCTAAATTACAAGTGGCAATTGATAGCACTTGGCACTCCTATGATTCTCTGGCGCAAGCTACAAAGGACCTTACTTCCCGACTCCCTAATCTCTTCAAAACAGGCTAAGCATACAGAGACTAATGGGGGGGTCATTTATGTACTCTGTTCTTAAATGTTTATGTTTGTCACCATAATTGTGGTTGATTACCTGCTATGTTTCCTGTTGATGGGAGGATGGGGAGGGGTAGGCCTCGCTGGCGGGTGATGAGCCCATCTTTCCCTTCGTGGGGTCGTGCGCTCGTCTTCAGGATGGGGGGGACTGGGAACGTTAGGGCTGGCAAGAGTTTACGGACAGCAGCTTATGGGGTGGACCGGTTTCGGTCCCGCTTCTACTTTGGTCCCCTTATCAGATCCGTGCCACTCTGGAGATCCAGACCCGCTAACTGGCCGGCATTATCTGGTGTGCGATGCGGTATCCCTGAGAGAGGGGGTGAAGCCCCTTTCTTTCTATTTGTTTACCCTTGGCCGATTTTGGAGGGAACGCTGCCCTAAGCGCTAGGATTACAAGCTTCAATATGGTAAGTTGGCAGCATGTCACCAAGGCTAGGTATTTACAGCAGAACGTTTGTGCCTATGTGAGGAGCAACTCTGGACAGAATACTGTTACGACAAGCTTGTGTCCAAGGATAAGTAAGACTCATCTTCCTTGGGTATATATAGTTGGGAGACATTCTTAATGCAAATATTTCCACGAAGGATGGTCAGATTGGTGGCTGTGGAGTGTCAGGGGGAAGCTCGGGATCGAGGTATGCACTGGGAAAACTGCATCAGGGGCTGATAAATGGGGGGTATGGTGAGTCTCGGAGGAATCTAGTACTGTGAGGGCACAATTGGTGCTTGGTTAAGCACCCTCTCAGACTACAAATCAGATTCCTCTCATATGTTATGATAGGATATTTTTGGTTATGGTATGATCGAAATATCACCAGGAGGGTTTGGGCTCCAAGTACTCGCTCATGGCTTTTCGGGTTACTGTTTGGATATACTTGGGATCACCATGTAAATAGTTGTGTTAGTTGTTTGGGGGGAGGGGGATTATGAAACAGAGACGAATTCTTTGGATACAGTATATGGTAGTGGGGAACAGTTTGGTACAGTTTATTGGGTGGGATATTATTGGAATATTTTTCAGGGAAGGGATGGAAGGGGGTGGGTTTGGAGTGTGCCCTTCAGAATGGTTACTTTGGTCAACTAATTATGACTGTGTTTTCTGTTTAATTGTTCATGATGTTTACTGCACCACTTAAAATTGCCACGTGGAATATAAGTCTCAGAGACATGACAAAGAGATATCAGGTTTTTAAAAATTGTGATCTACTAAATGTAGATATCCTCTTGCTTCAAGAAACCCATTTATTAGACACAGAAACAAGCTGGTTACACAGACAAGGTTTCTCCCAAGTCTTTGCTGCGAGTGGGTCAGCATCAAGCAGAGGAGTTGCTATTTTAAAAAGAAACATGTAGCGTTCTTGGCAGAAGAGAATCTAGCAGACCCAGAGGGCAGGTTTATATTAGTTAAGGGTTCTCTTAGCAACAATTTAGTTGTGTTGGGCTCCATCTATGGACCAGTAGGAGGTGACACCAAATTCCTTATGGGCCTAGCTGATAAGATAGGTGGTATACTGCCAGCTCAACTAATTCTGGGCGGTGACTGGACTATCCCACCATCCCAGGACTTAGAAAGAATGTATCTACCATTAAAACCTTTATCCCCAGCTCAAAAGGCCCTAGCAGATTTTATGGAAATTTTGGGGTTGTGTGATCCCTGGCATCTTATCAATCCTTTTGTGCCAGATGTTCTCATTTTATTCTCATGTTCACCGATCCTGGTCTAGAATAGATTATATTCTAATTAGCATTTCTGTCCTATCGTGCCTCTGTCAGACAGATATCGAACCAATTGTCCTATCAGACCATTCGGTCACATGGCTGAAGATCTCTCTGGACCTTAATCTCCAAAGAGATACTGCTTGGAGACTAAACACACAACTTCTGAAAGAGGAGCAAACAGTTTCCCATATTAAAACTTTAATCTCTACTTTTATAGGGATTAATAAAGGCTCTACACCAATGGAGGACTTAATATGGTGCTCCCTTAAGTGTTATCTTCGAGGGGAATTAATTAAACTAGCATCCAGGAGGAAAAAGTGAAAGAAGCAAGAGCAATCTCCATGATAACTGAAATCAAAGAGGCAGAAAGTTCTCTATCTTCTACCTTGTCTCCAAATTCTTTGGAAACCCTGCTAACATTAAGGAATGAATATTCAGATTTATTAATGGAAAAAGCAGAATATGCTATTTTAAAAACCCAAGCTAGATACATTGATCAAGGGGAGAAAGCTGGTAGAATGCTGGCCCTTCAATTACGAAAAATGGAAAGTTCAAGGCTAATCCCCACACTGCAAGCATCGGACAGTACTATTAAAACCTCACCAAGGGATATTACCCAGGTTTTTGAAGCCTTCTATGGCACACCTTACAGTAAGTGTTCCTCTCCGGCACCTTTATCGAGTATTGAAAGCTTTTTGGGGGGGCCTGAACCTTCCCTGTTTACAAGCCCATCACAGGTCGGCTCTGTCTTCTCCCATTTCTATATCGGAATTGGAAGAGGCAATTACGGGATTAGCATCTGACAAGTCACCTGGGCCTGACGGCTTCCCCTCCAATTTCTACAAAACTTTCTATAAAGAATTAACCCTCTTCTTCTTAACCTATATGAATACTTGTTCACCACAGACACTTTGGACCCCACATTATTAGAAGCCACGATAGTATTACTTCTTAAACCGGACAAACCATCAAAGGACCCTGCCAGTTATCGTTCAATCTCCCTTTTAAACTGCGATATTAAAATACTAACAAAAATTCTGGCCAATAGGATTAAGAAGATCTGGACCCATTTGCTGAGCCCTGAGCAAGTTGGTTTTGTGCAAGACCGTTCTTCGGCTGACCATCTTAGAACTCTTTCACATATCTTCCACATGGCCCAAGCCTCTCAGATTCCCATGGCTCTAATTTCGTTAGATGCCGAAAAGGCCTTCAACAGAGTCAATTGGGACTTTCTCTGGGCTACACTTAAGAAAATGGGATTTCCCACCACTTTCATTAGATGGATCCAGATGGTATACAAGTCCCCTTCCGCAAAAATTTATTGCAATGGGGTCTTCTCTTCTTGGTTTTCTCTGTTCACTGGTACCAGACAAGGATGCCCCTTATCTCCCTTCCTATTTAATTTATATCTGGAACCTCTTCTTCTCAGCATTAAACGGTCTCCGCACATCCAGGGATGTCCAGTGTTTCAGCAGTCATTGACTCTCTCAGTATATGCCGATGATATCCTGCTTCATTTGGCATATCCTGATACATCTTTAGCTCACGCCTTACACATTATTACACTGTACAGTCTGTTATCCAACTACAAGTTAAATCTAGCAAAAACAGAAATACTTCCCTTAAATGCCTTCACCTACAAAGCAAATTTCACCCAATTCGGGATGAAATGGTCTCCACATTCAATTAAATATCTAGGAATACACCTCACTAAGGATCCTGTGTTGCTCAGGAAACTTAATCTGGATGATCTAATGATAAATATTCAACAAGACCTCCAAAGATGGGCTAAACTTTCTCTCTCCTTATGGGGTCGAATTAGCATTATTAAGATGAATGTTCTGCCTCGCCTTTTTTATCCTTTAAATTTACTAAATCTTTGGCTCCCCCTATCTTATTTACAGCATTTTCACTCCACCCTCTCTAAATTTATCTGGCAGGGTAAGCTTCCCAGATACTCCTTCCTTAAGCTTAGTCTTCCCAAAGATATGAGAGGACTCCGTCTTCCCAATTTTGTTTTGTATTACTGGGCTAGTCATCTGTCGAAGTTGGGGAGATGGTTGTCGGATAGGGACTGTGACCTTCCTCCTATTTGGCTTCAACTCGAAAGACAGATATTAGAATCGAATAACCTCAATTCGCCTATTATCTTCTTCCTTTCTAATTCGGCACTACCAACTTCAATACAAGATTCGGTCATTGGTATTTCACTTAAAGGTCTCGCCCAATGCTGACATTTTTTCAGAATCTCCTCCAAGAGAGATACGGCGCAACCCCTTGTGCTAAATCCCAACATTAGAATAGGTGGATCACCTATTTCATCAGAATGGCTTCTTCAGTTACAAGAAGCCCTGATAGAAAGTCTTTACTCTCATGACTCTCTTCTTTCCTCTCCCAAAATTATGACAAGATTTAAGGTACCTCAGAAGAATATTTTTAAAGTCTTCCAGCTGAGGCATCTTGTAAACAGTAGTTTTGGCACTGATTTCAGGGAGTCTCAGGTTAGGCCTTTTCTACTTCAGATACAGGAACATGCAAACAGACCCCATGGGATCTCTAAGATCTATTCCTACCTATTAGGCCTTAAATTCCCTGATACCCTTTTGGGTTCCATAGTCTGGACCTCTCTTCTGCTGAACACTACCCTTAACTGGTCCCAAATTTGGAAAGATCTACACAGATACCACACCCAGATAGGCTTAGGCTCTCTCAATATCATATCTTAAATAACATGTACTATACACCGGTTAAACTGGCTAAATTGGGTAAGCTTCCTGTCTCTAATTGTACTAGATGTGGTCAATCTGAAGGAAACCTGTTACATATCTTCTGGTATTGTGAGAAGGTAGCCCCTCTATGGCATGCAATTCAATCCAAACTAGATCCATTACTAGGTTTGGAGGAGCTGTTCACTATAGAGATATGTATCTTAGGTATGTATTCCAGTATTGAAATTCAGGAGAGTAAATTTCACATGGCATTAATTTCAATGGTGGTCAAGAAATTGGTACTTAAGCACTGGATGGATCAATTGACCATAACATATGCTGAATGGTTAAGGGATTTATCAGTTTGTTTCAACACTGAAACACTGGTTGCAAGTGCTCGCAATGGTATGGATTCCTTTAGTAAAAATTGGGGTAAACTATATGCTTTATATTTGCATAAATAACCTTTTTAGGTATGTCTCTGTATGTACCTTTGTATTTGATTGGTACATTGTAATCAATTTGTTCACAGTCTTCTACTATGTTCTTGTAATAATGGGCGGGGTTGGCACACTCCAGGGGAGGGTTAATGTTGGGGGACTTGGGGTTGTTTTTGAAAGGGGGCAGGGGGGTTTGGGGAGTTGTTTTTTTTTTCTTTTTCTTTTCTTCTTTTCTCCTATTTTGTATACTACGGATAAGTTATATGATGCTAGGGTGGTTGGTTGTTTATCCCTGTTATGACAAAATGGAATATGTATGTTGGTGTTTTTCCTTTTTTAAAAATCAATAAAGTGTTGGAATTTCAAAAAAAAATGTGATATTGAAGTTATAAGTACTCTATACATCTGAAAGGACTAAAAATGGAACATGAAAGTATTACTGTTGATATCCAATTAATTAAGTAGAAGTTAAAATATGAAGACTAAACATGTTGTATTTGTTAATTGCCAGTGCTACTGGGTTTGTGTATTTTGATTATTGATTAGTAATCAGATTCACCATGATACTTTGCAAAATCAAATCCAGGATGAAATTCAATTTGAAAACTGCCCTAAATCATGAATATTCTGGAGTCAAATAGGAGTAGCCACTTTATACACAAAAAAGAATTGCTTTTCAAATGATCGCTTCAAAACACCTATGAAGTCGTGAGCAATATAAAGTACCATATGAATGATAATAGTGAGACAAGAGGGTGACAGCAAAGTCTCCATATTATATACACAATGTGAATGTGAGACCCCCTCTCTTTCAGTTGTAAATTTCAAACAAACTACCTTTCTCTCTGATCATTAAACAAAATCAGTGAATTATCTGAATAGGAATGATTTAGTAGTGGTACCTCAAGAATCCTTATGCCTTATTTCTCGTATTTTTTAAGCATCCCTTCCAAACTCAGGCTGTGCCACTATTTCCCTCTCATAGTAGAACTGAAGCTAAGTTATAACAATTATAAAATACTTTGGTTGGAATTTCTAGAAATTAATCACACAGTCCTGTGTTTCCTTTTGTTCCCATTTAATTTATTTACTGTAAGTAAATCCAGTTATTTGTCTTTCTTTTGGTTACACCTCTAAGGCTTAGTTTTAACATCATAACGAACAGTATCAAAACCACCTGAAATGTCTTTGGAGACATATGTTTTAAACATGTTTACCTGAGATTGTGCTATATCTTTCTCCGGTCCACAGGTGCCTATAGTACATTTGACTACTCATAATTATTTTTAAAAATCTGATTTCTGAACTTCATTTTCAATTGTCTTCACTACCACCTCAAGTAATTTCTTTTGTGATAAAATAATAGTTGTATGTTTGTAAATAATTTCTTGGACTTACTTCCCTTTAGTCAAAATAAGCTGAAATTAAAGTAAACAGCATAGAAGCTGTTGCCAGCACGGACAACTTGAAAAGTGTCATCTTTATTGGATGCTATGACTCAAATGTAATATCTGGAACCATGCACCTTCCTCTGTTGACCTAAGCCTGCTGGTGGGATGAGGTTTGCTTTTAGGACTGTTGTTGAGTTCCCTTGAGACTTCCCTTCTGCCCTCTATCCTACTTCTCCAGCTGCAGTACTGTAACCTGGTCTTTTGAGAGAGGCAGCATGACAGATGGGCATTGCACAATGAGATTCCTAAAGCGAATGTGAAGATGGAGACCAAGGTGACCCACACAACACATTTTGATCAAACCTCTCTGAGAGCCAGGCCATGACCACCCGCCAGGCTCAGACCCAGCTCAGAGCTGTCTCAATCTCTGCCCCCTGACTACAAGGTACGCATCATTAGGCATGAAGAAAAGAAGGAGGATGCCCCCTAATAACCATCCAGTCTTGTGTCACATTTTTAGGGCTGCAGTGGGTATAGCTCTGCAGAACTTTTATGATGAGTTAAGGGACTCTGCATTCCTTCCTAAAATTTTAAGGACCTGGATTGAGTAAACCCTCCCACAACTGCCCACTATGTGCTGTACCACCCCAGCTCTCTGTTTCCATTTCATTTATAAACCTTCCCACAACCACCCACGATGCTCTATACTGCCCCCAGCCCTCTGTTCCCAATTCATTTGTAAACCCTCCCACAACTTTTATGCAGGAAGTAACACCACCATTTGAAATAAAAGAGCTCTCTGTTTTAAGGAAACAAAACTAGAAATGGGAATGGGGCAGTAGAAACGTCTCATGCTGTCTTGATTTACTATCTCTGATTAAGTAATTAAGTGACCAAGGGAAGGAAGTATAAGAAAATGTGCAGGTGGATGGAAAGTTTGTAAAGTGCAAGGAGTATGTAAAGGAATGTTGTGAAGTTCGAAGTACAAGTCTGGGTGGCCATTTCAACCCTCGGTAACAGCGTTGCTGCCAGGATTTGTTGCCTTTTTGGTGCAAGGGGAATTGCTGCCTGAAAAAAAGTCAATCTGTTGGAAAAAAAGATTCCTGAAGACGTATCATCTGCTTCTGAGCCTGCAAAGTTGCCCCCACTGTTGTTTTGTACCCCATACTCCATGGGGTGGATTATTAATTTACTCAGTTGCATTAAATTAGTTCTTTGCACTTTTGATTCTGGTGTAGACATTATATTTAATTGATTAATGATTTTTTTTTCATGCTTGTTGCCTGTTTACAAACATTGCTCCTGCAGCTATCCACACCAAATTGAAGCGAAGAGCCTGCTCGCCCTGCATACAAAGCCATCTCGCAACATCTGATGAACACAGTAATGAATTTCATTTTTTTTCTGTACTGTGTTTTCTGGCTGTACAACTACCCCCTACCACATCTGTGCCTGGGGTACTATGTGATAACAGCGAAAGCCTAAAGGTGATCACTGTAATCGCAAAGTCACAGTACTGAAATATTTTTTTAGCACTGTGAGACCCTGGCACACAGGAAAATGGCACTGGGGACTTACATTTTAATGTTTTCTGGGGGGCCTCACCCCTGCACCCCCCTACTAAAGGATTCTCAACTCCAGGGGGAGCATGCATGGGGGTGAAAACATAAAATTAAAAAGGCTTGAGCCAGGTGCAACAAAAAAGCACCAGCACCCAGACCCAAACCCCATACCCCACAGACCAATGCCAGCAGCCAACCCACCAAGCCATGGGGTTGACTTGGCAACCCACCATGGTGCCACCCATCACATCCCCTCCTGCCCCTCACTGTGTATGCCCGCTCCCCCCTCACACGTACGTATAGTGACATCCTGTCACTATACTCACCCACCCCCCTATCCGGCCACCTTTCTGGATGTAGCCCTGCCTGTAATGCGCTGGGGAAGGGTTCGCCGTTATTTATTTTATTTATTTATTTAGCTTTTGTTGACCGGGTAAGTGCACTAGACAAATTCTGCCTATTTTCAGGCATGACCCGGGGAAGGGGGATACAGATGAATGCCAACTGACCTTGAACCAGATTAAGCTGTTGGTGGTATTTTTAGTGAATGAGGGAAATTTGGCCAGGACACTGGGAAAATTCCCCTACTCTTTTCGATAAGTGCCATGGGATCTTTAACATCCACCTGAACTACCACCAATCCAGGCAGATGGGACCTCGGTTTAACGTCTCATCCGAAAGACGGCACCTCAGAAATGCAGCACCCCTCTCATGCTGCATTACAGTGTCAGTACTGGGATATTAACCCAAGTGCCAGATGTGGGAACTGAACCCACAGCCCTCTCATCTCCTGGCCTCAGAGGCAAGTGTGCTACCTACTGAGCCACTAACACTGCTATTATTACTATTACTATTATTATTATATTATATTACTATTACTATTATTATTATTATTATTATTATTACTGCTGTTATTGTAGGTGCTCTTTCCCCAGCACCAATATCACAGGCTACCGTACCATCTGGCACACATCTAGACACTGGGAGGTAGGGTTGCCTATTGTATCTTATATGTTGTTTGGTTGTTTGAGTAAAGAATTTTACGTTAACAAAATGTTGTGCCAACTATCTAAGCTAGAAACTCCTAGCTCCAGCAGCCAGTGTTTCTGAATTTGGTTTCTATGTCTTGCAGTGAGGCATCCTTCTATTTTAGGTTCCTATTTTTAACCCTCTTTAGCCTTGAAGTATGTGCTATGCATTTGTCTCTGATAAAGGCTTTAGCAGCACCAAAGAGAATGCTGCAGATGTGTGTGTGTGTGTGTGTGTGTGTGGGTTTGTTGTGCTCCAAGTATTTGATGATTTCTTTATGCATGTGAGTGCAGAAAGCCCGGTCCCAGAGGAAAGTTGTATTGAAGTGCCATGTGTTTCTGGTTGGATTATTGGTGTCTACCAGGAGCCACACAAAGGTAATTGGGCTGTGGTCTGAGACAACAGCCAGCTAAATTCTGGCATCATTTATGACCCCTAACTATGTAAATGGTGCAACCCAGATGTCAACCCTGGTGTACACCTTGTGTTGGAATGAGTAAAATCTGTAATCATTATCTTGAGGGTGTATAACCCTCCATACATCTGCTGTATCCATCTCTTTTGCGAGGTTTTGTAATACAGTGGATGCCTGTGGTCTGGCATCAGATGGGGGGGTTACTCCTACCTAAAAAGTCATCATGACCACATTCATGTTTCCCCCATCACATCCCCTGGCTACCTCTGCTAGACTCTGTGTTGTTGAAGAGAAAAAGGAGGGATCTAGTTGGCTAGAAACATAGAAACATAGCTTCTGCCACAGAAAAGGACCTTTAGGCCCATCCAGTCTTCCTGTTGCCCCTGCCTATTCCATCACCAGTAATTGTGGATGGTCATAGGTGTCACCAGCTCCCCTGTTCCCCTACCTAATATGCCCCATGCCTATCATACACATGCTTGAAGCTCTCCACAGCTTTTCCCCCCACTACCTCCTCTGGCAGGCTGTTCCAGTCATCCACCACCCTTTCCATGAAGAAATATTTCCACGCATCTCTCGTAAAGCACCAATGCAACGAAAATGGTTTAAAACTTGACCCCATCTTTTTTTCTTCCTAATTGATGGCAGATGGCTTCCAGTTTATTTTGGTGGTGAACATTTACATTTTCATTATCATTTAAGAATTTTGTGAAAGTTTTAAATTAATTATTTTTCGAGAAAAAAGATGGCCACCTCATTTTTGCATGGAAATAATACTGCGGACCTGAGGAGGGCAAGAGTCCTGACAAAAATGCAAATGTACAGTACAAAGCATAGAAACCATAGCACCAGAAAACCCAGATCAACAGTTCTGCCAATATTTTTCATAACCATAGCAGAAAATTAGCTTTTTGGAATAACTTTTTTCATTGCACTGCTGCTTTAAACTTCCCCCTCTTAGCTCCATTGCATAACCCCTTGTTCTAGAGTCTTTCTTTCTCTCTCTGAAATAGGCCCTCCACTTGTACAGTACCTTATTCACACTTGAGAGGTACTTGTAGGTTTCAATCATGTCCCCACTCACTCTCCTCTTCTCTCTTCCAGGGAGTACATGTTAAGTTCCTGCAACCTTTCCTTGTATGGTTTCTTGTGCAACCCCTTCACCATTTTGGTTGCCCTTCTCTGTACTGCTTCCACTTTTTCAATGTCCTTGCAGAGGTGCAGCCTCCAGAAATGGACACAGTACTCCAGGTGGGGCCTCACCAGTGAGTGAAGCAATGGCTGCACCACCTCCCTTCTACTGCTAGAAATCCCTCTCCCAATGCACCCCAGCATCCTGCTAGACTTTTGCACTGCTTTGTCACACTGCTCAGCTATCCTGATGTCATCAGATATGATGACCCCTAGATCTCTTTCTTGCTAGGTGACTGTAAGCTCCACTCCCCCTTCCTATACATAGCCCCTGGGGTTTTGCAGCCCTATGTGCATAATCTTGCATTTTTGGCATTTAAACCTAGCTGCCACCCCTAGACCAATCCTCTAGTTTCTTCAGATCCCTTTGCATTCTTTTCAATCCTTCCTGAGTATCAACCCAATTGTATCATCAAGAAAGAGGCACACCTTACTCTCAAGCTCCTCCACAGTGTCGCTTGTATAGACATTGAAGAGGACTGTGCCCTGCACCAAACCCTATGGCACCCCACTAGTCACTGTCCTATTACCTGAGTGGCTACCATTTTCTACCACCCTTTGCCTCCTATCCCTTAGCAAGTTTGATACCCATCTTGTCACTTTCTCCCCCACCCCACAGACTGCATAATTTCTTAACTAGCCTATGGTTCAGCATAGTATTGTGAGCCATACTAAACTCCAGATAGGCCATGTCCACTACTCTTCCATGATCCACCTCCCTGGTAACCTAGTCTAAGAACTCTTTGAGTTTAGTTTGATATGATTTCCTTCCTGTGAAACCATGCTATCAGTGGTCCTGTAGCCCTTTTGTCTCCAGGTGTTACACACGTCTCTCCTTCAGTAGTGGCTCCACCTGTAGTTGCTAGCATCCTCCCTACTGCCCCTTTTGTGCAGAGGAACCACATTGGCCCTCATCTAGTCCCTCCCCCAGTGAGGTGCTGAAATGCACTGCCAGAGAGATGGCTAGCACAGTGCTCAGTTCCATTAGGATCCTTGGATGAATCCTATCCTGCTCCATCCCTTTATTCTCCTTTAAGACTTCTAATCCCTTCTGTACCCTCTCCACCAACAATGGACTCAAGTCCTCTTCATCTTCTCCCTGTTGTTTATGGCAGCACACTGATCCATCCCCCATCCTTTACCATGAAGATAGAGTAGAAGTAATGTTTCAGTATTTCTGCTTTCTCTTATTTCCTCTGCACAGTCCACCCCCCACCTTTCTGACTCTCATTATTCCTCCCCTTGTCTTCCTCTTCCCCCCACACACCTGAAAAAGATCTTGTCCCCTTTTTTGACCTTCTTAGCTATCCTCTTGTGTTAGTGCTTTAGCTGCCAACACCCTCCTTCCTGCCTCCCTTTGTTTTTTTCTTCTCCTTCACTGTTTTTGCCACCATCCTTAGAGAATCACAACAACCTCTCCCTCCCCTTTCCCTTGGGAATTGAAGGGGGGATGTTTTAAACAGGAAAGGCACACTAAGCTGAAACTTGTTTCCAGGTACGACCTGGGAGCACAAGGAAGTTAAGTGACTTGCATAGGGTCACACAGTATGCAAGTGGGGGCTGCTGCGATTCAAACCCAGATCTCTAGGTTTGCAGCTCAGTGCCCTTAACCACTATAGTACACTGCCTTTCCCTTGCTTACTTCCTTCAAACAGCATGACATTGCTCGTGCTATACCCTCCTTAATTTTTCTCCATTGAGTCTCCACTCCCCCTCTGCCCCCCCATTAGAGGCATTTGGTTGGGTCTATATATGCAGCAGAAGGTAGCCTCAATGCCCCACTACTGTTCCTTGTTTCATACATATCTTGCCTTGTAGGTCTGTGTGGGTAAAGGAGGATAGAAAGTCTATGTTTTTGTGTTTTAAGATAACCACTCCTCTCCTCTTCATGTGATATGAGCTACTGAATACTTGGTCCACAAGCCTGACTTTAGCTTGTCAGCTTCTGAGTTCAGTAAGTGTAGTAGTAGTAGTAAAAAATGTTTATTTTTATGCAGGATAGCAAACTTTAGGTTGTAGACCTATTTTCAAAGTTGTCCTGTGTCAAGAACAAATTACATTCAATATAACATACAAAGATTCAAACTACATAAAACTACTAATAATTTTAGACATTATACAAGACAAAAATCTTCAATCAGAATCTATACTTTAAAAACAAGTACATTCATCATAAAATACAGTGCTCAATCCTAATTTAAACTGGGATAGTTTAGTTGTTTTCCTTAATTCAGGGGGAATATTATTCCAAATATTTGCAGTCTGAGCCTCAAGTGTCATAGTACCATATATTGCATAAGTTTTTGGAAAAGTGTAACCTCAATGCTTTACATCCCTTAAAAGATATGGATAATATTTACTAAAAGAAGGCAAGTCTATGTTTCCATCAATCATCCCATTTATTATTTTATAGATAAATACTAAATATTGTTTTTTAAATCATACTTATAAACTGTCCCAGTTTAGGTCTTTATACAAAATGCAATGATGAGTATTATAGCTACAGTTCAGGACAAATCTTGCTAATCGGTTATACAATATGACTAATTTATTTAAATGTGTTTGACCCGCAAAATTATACACCATATTTCCATATTCTAATACAGGAATTACTAATTGATTTGCAATTAACCTCCGGGTTTGTAGATTTAATATCCTCATTGACCTACGTAGTGCCCCAATCTTATTATTAATTTTCTTTATTGTATTAATAATATGAGCTGAGAGAGTGTGTTTCCTGAATGAAGGCAATTCCTGTTTATCTTGGTTTAACTTGATTTGTTTAGGTAGAAAAAGGCACTAGGCCCATCTAGTCTACCTACCCACACCATGTGGGCAATGGGAGTTGGTACCCAAGATGAACCTGTCTAGTCTGACTTTAAATTGTTCCACAGTAGTGGCTTCTATCACATCTTGTGGCAGTCGGTTCCAGAATGTACTATAGTTGATCTGACAGTGAAGAAATTCTTTCTTTTGTTTGTATTAGCCTTATGTACCACCAATTGTTTATTATTACATCTTAATTTATTTGGTTTGTTGGCCCTTGTAATACCACAGCTGAACATAAGATGCTCATCATTTAAAATGTTATATAGTAGTAACAGATCACCTCTTTGTCTTCTTGTTTCAAGATCAAAGAGATTTAGTGCCTTACACCTTTCCTGATATGTCAAGTTATGCAACCTAGGAATATATCAAGTTACACAAGCTAGGAATAATCTTAGTGGACACTGTCCGATATTTTCTTGTTCTAAGTTAGATAAGGGCACCAAAATGAAGAACCAAGTGAGGTTTTATGTAAGAATTATATAGTTGAAAAACCCAAGTTTCCTTTTTTGAGATGAATGTTCTTTTGATTGAGGTCAATCTGTTAGCATTCAATGCAACATGTCTACAATGGTCACTAGGTAATAAGGAGTCATTTATTATAATACCTAGTACTTTTTCAGTTCTTACTTGTTTCAAGGGTTTAATATTGTACTTGTTGGTTATGTGCTCCATATGCATGACAACACATTTCCCATTATTGAAAACCATTTTGTTATTTATAGCCCAGTTTTCCAGTGTGGTAATATCGTTCTGAAATTTCTCGACACCACTAAGTGTATCAACTATTTTACAGAGTTTTGTGTTGCCTGAAAATTTGCTTAGGGAACTATTTATATTTCGATGTAAATCAGAGAAAACAATTCCAAAAATAACTAGTCCTAAAAAGGAACCCTGGGGCACTCCACTAGTAATATCCAAGGAATTAGAGTATGTATCAGCCACTTAAACAGCTTGGGATCTATTACTTAACCAAGCCCTAACCCAGTTTATTAAGTATGGGTCTAGTTTTAGTATATTTAACTTTTCAAGTAAAATCTTATGGGAAACCTTGTCAAAAGCTTTTTTGAAGTCTAAATATAATATGTCTACTGGTTTTCCTAGGTCTAGAATTTTACTTATCTCCTCATAGAAACTAATAAGGCTGGTGACACAAGATCTGCCTTTTGTAATACCATGTTGTTCTCAGTCTCCAGAGGTAATCTAGTACCTTCCTTCTTTTGATGTATGAGTTACAGTCTTTAACATTCTAGAATATGAATTTTATGAGTTTACTTGCCTAAGGTGTTCCACATAAAGGAAGGAACCATAACAGGTGGGCACAGACTGAAACTCTGGGGAGGGGTGCTTCAAGAGCAATGTGAGAGGTCAATTTTTCACAGAAAGGGTGGTGGAGACCTGGAATGGGCTTCCAGAGGAGGAGGTGGTGAATTCAGAGACCATAGAGATATTTAAGTCTGCTTGAGACAGACACATGGGACTAAGGGAAGGGAGGGGTGTCTCAATATATGGTAGGGTGGACTGGGGGCAAGAGGCAGAATAGATGAAGTCCTTTTTTGCCATCACCTTCTGTGATATTTAATGATTTTCTTAGGGTAGTATGCTGGATAGAATGGTGTTAAAGGTATGTAAATCCAGCTTACAGAGGTATCCTAAGGGTTTCTCTGGGTCTTCTTTGGTTGACAGGAATGTGTATTGTAGGTGTGAGGGTCATCCTTCTACGGCATGGAATTATTCAGGAATCCTTGTACCCTGTACGGTCTACACAGAGAGTCTTCTGATGAACATTCATTAACAAAACAGAGTAAACAATTGAATCTCTGGGTCCAGGGTAACATTCCAACTATACAAACAATTCCAACTTAAAGTACAAGAGGGAGAATTTCTCTTTTTATGGTCCTAATGGGAAAATCAGACAGGGGGTCTCCCATGTATCTGCCCAGTCAGTGCCTTGAAGCACACCATGAGTTTTTGCCTACACTAGTGCCCAAAGGTCTGTATCAGACTATCAGCTTGTGTCTGTGGTCATGTTTCTGGTAAAAAGTGCCTGCGGGGGTCCTGCCTGTTATTATAGGAGGGACATTCTTCCTTCTATTTGCTTGTACGTCCTTTGGGCAGGCGTTGTAAGTTTGCCTTACCTCCAGCATGGTGTGCCAAGAAGTAAAAGTATCCAGAGAAGCATAGTGCAAACATACCCCTGAAACCTCAGTGTTCATTAGTGGAGGTCCTGCTGGTATAATCTGTGACATTTTTCCCCCTTCCCTACACCCTCCTGGGCGGTTGTCAGCTGTTATCTCCCTACTAGTCATCTTGTCTGCTGGTTTTGGCCGTAAAGGCATGCATGTTAGCTTCATTCCTGTGCCTCATTATGTCTAGCATACTCTGCCTCTGAGCAGTTACAAAATCAGCTCCCCACAAGGGTGCATGTCCTACTTCTCCCTTGAAAACTATTGTAAGAGTGCCCACATCTGATGCAGGGCATGGGATGCAATACTAATAATGCTCTGGGCCACTGGCTGTGGTGTGGCTGAAGGGAGAACTGTGGGGTGCCTACTTGCAAAAGCTTGCAATCCTTACTGTTTCATGAGTTTCCTTTCAATGAGTGTCCCTCTTTTATTTGGTGACATCTAGTGTTATCCCACCTTCCCTGAGCCTAGGGCATCATGCCATTGGGTAGTACTTGGCCCTTGATGTTACCATCCCTGGTTGGTAACATCTTCAGGTACCTTGTGGTTGCTTTGGTAGTCAGATCATAGATGCTAGCCAGGGAGTGGAGCTGCTACATGTATAGCGAAACAGCCTGCTATGCAGGGGGCCAAGAATGTTGTTGCTTCCCAGTAGCTCAGGCAGGAGGTGAACCAGGTGCACTGTGGAGCTAGTCTTGCAGGAGCACAGTATCATAGTTTACTCAGCAAGTCACCATTGGTGGAACTTGTAATCCAGTGAACAAGATGTCAGTAAGCCACCCCCGAGATGCTACCAACTGCATGTACACCTATCAGGATGGGTAGCTGGAGAGTCAATGCTGCCACTTGCATCCACAGGAAGCTATGCCAGGAGAAGAGCATGATGAGGGCCAAAATATTTAAGAGAATAGCAGAGTGCCCTCTGCCGAGGCTACTTTACACCCCTCTGCCCCTCATATCTGATTGGACTATAACCCTGTGGTTTCTCAGTTCAGACCAACCAGGATCCAGAAATTCCATTTAAGCCACCTTGCAATACTTAGATGTTACTAGGCACGTGCATAATTGCCTGCTATATTCATTGTCTGCTAGGGAGGGGGGTGTTGTAATGTAGACAGGAAAGGAAAATGGTTCTCCAGGAGATGCTCCTCCAAGTGATTGTTCTGTGTTGCTATAGTTCATACAACCATACTTCTCAGTTCTTCGTAATGGATCAGGGTGCATGGCAGGGTGGGGAGTGGCTAGCCAATCATGTGCATGGATTCAAAAACAACCACTGTGTAGCAGTGGTGTCAACAAACATGAGTACAACTACTCCCAACTGCTGCTCACCTGAACTTCACATTAACTCACTCTTGTGAATCCTTGTCCATTGCATTTGACAGTTCCATGCAGCTGTGGGTGTGCCAACCCATGAAACCCACAACCCAGAGCTTTGGCCTAAATCAGTGCTTCCCACCCAAGGCTACCCCATCATAGGCATTGGAAAGGCCATTGTTGAAATAAATGCAGTACTCACTATTGTGTGAGCGATCTGTGAGTTGTACTCCTTACATCCTCTACTGCTGACTGGGTGAACAGCCTTTATAATTCTGAATTAACTCTTCTCATTGAAATGTGGGCAGGGATGAGGGAGACACTATTCACTCAGTAGTCAGTTATACTGTAGTGGGCCACAGAGGATCAGACCAGAACTGTCAAACATGTTGAGAAAGACTAAAAACCCACAATACATTTCTAGAACACTTTGATAATTCAAGCTGTGAAAGAATCAAAGACTAATCTGTTGCCTGCAAGGATACGTTTTTTGTTTGCAGGTTCTTCTAAAAGGCAGACAATCATCAGCTCATATGTCCAGTCCCAGTCATGTCTGCTGTGCAGAGTCCACTGGGAGGGTTACCATTCTGGACCATAAGACTGGTAGTTCTGCTGGGAGCCCTCACTTGCAATGGGTGTGTCTGCTACTAGGTCTGTCCAAGTTTGTCGAGAGTCCTGTTCTTGAGCTTTGGGCTGTGGTGACACTTGCTGTACAGGTGTTGTCAGATCTTTGTGCTGGATGTCTGATGCCTTGTCCTAGCCTGGTCTCTTAAAGAGCTAATGACATGGGTCTGTTTCAATAATCTGTGGTTACTGGACTGCAATGCTCTGTTCATTGAAGAGAAAACATTATTTAATGTATTTTTCTTCATGTACCAACCATTTGTTTAGAGCACTGTTTCAGATGTGTCTGACACTGTCTTCAGTTGTGTATCACACACACACCAGCGGGTCATATTCATAAGTGACGAGGTGGGGGGAAGTTTGAACTGTCCCGGGCTACTCTACCATTATCTAACAGGATCAATTTGTCAAACATGAAATGGTAAGGAACATTCAAGCAGTCATTTAATAGTACTATTTTGTGACACTTATATGAAATCTCATTCACCATCATATGTGGTATAGTAATTTCCTTGTTTTTTTTTTCAGCAAGAATGGCAACATTTGAAGAAGCTCTGCTGCATTGTGCACAACAGTCTGGAGTCAGTCACCAGAGTGAAGCCTTCAAATATTGCCATTCTCTCTAAAAAATGAGGAAAGTACTACACCATATATTGAATGCTGGGGGTTCTTTACCATTCCAAGTTTGATAAATAGATCCTATTAGGCAATGGTAAAGCAACCTAGAACAGTTCAGACTTGATGTTCATATTTAATCAGGTTGATAGAGATCATGCTATCATGCAGGATCTGAATTGCTCAAGCTCGTGTTTCCACACTGACATGACACAAAATTTCTATTTTTTCCCCCTTTTTTTTAATAACAAAGTGTCTGGATTGGTTTAAAAGGGATACTGTATATGGATCAGACTCATCCCACTGTAGGTTTTCTATTGTTTATAGTACTGCAGTTCACACTAGTTGCACCTCCAGTTTGGCACCAGCATTCTACCAAACCAGAGCTAAGAAAGCACTTCGTTACCACTCTGTAGCTGGCACACTATTTCTCATTCACACACCAGCTGAAGCACAGTCTCTCTCTTTCTACCTGCTCTTCCCTGGGAGTGTGTTTTAGTGAGCTGACATGCTGTTTCTTACTTGCACATCAGCTGAAGCATAACGTCTCTCTTTCTGTCTCCCCCTTTCTGCTCACACATTTGGTAACTTGGAAAAATAACCCTAATGCTAGCAGTAGATTAACACCTAACTAGATGTTTACATAGCTGAAATTAAATTAAAAACAAGATCACATAGTATCTCCTTTCTGACAGGCTATTCCTTGCTGAAATGGAAATAGAAGCATACTGTCTCCTACGCAGCAGTTTCTGCATCTCTGCTCACTCTGCACTGGCAGAACCACCTTGTACTTAACCTATACCTCACCGAGCTTGATTTTCCTGTGCTGCAATCACTTTCGTGGGCTTAGTAATTTTGTAGTGCTACATTTCATTCCTACAGTGAGTTGGCAGATGATAGCTGGCCCTGTGGTGCTGAGGGTTGAGGCACTGGACACCACACCTCGTGCCATGCTGGAAACCTGGGTTTGGGAGCGGACTCAGGCCACCGGGAGTTGGCAGGGGAGTAAAGGGATTGAGCATCTGAAGGACTGCTCTCCCTTCCCAGGGAAGGATTTGTGGTTAGTGCCACTCCTGCATGGTTCCTGCTGGTGACCAGGGCAGTGTCGGAACATGTGGCACCTGTAGACATGGAGGCGGAACTTTGGTGGGTGTCGGTGCATCAGCACCATAGACACCATTGCACATCAGTGCTCCAAGGGAGCAACACCTTACAGAAAACCCCGAGAGGACTGGAGAGGTGACAGGGGAAAGGACGGACCCTCTAATTCCAGACAGAGCTGTCAGGTAGGTGAGGCAGGCCCTCCCCTGGGGGTGATCCAAGGGGGCTGGGAAATCCTGGTGGGGGGGACCAAGGAGGAAGGGTCTTAGTGGAGAGTAGAGGACGGGATCAAGAGGGCACCTCTGAGAGATGCCCCAGGCCAATGGAGATAAAATAGAATTGAAAGAAAATAGAGTTGGCAGATGACTGATGCGGTTCCCCCCACAACGTCATTACTGTCATTCAGGTGTCCTTATGGCGACATCACTGCCTTTAGTTCCGGAGGTGAAAAAATGAGTAAAAATTGGTGTGCTACCCAAATATGAGCCTGCTGCTGTTAATGAGCATCACATATGACTACTTTATGATACAGGAAAGTGAGGAAAACTGTATTAAGCTGATTTCATTAAACTAGCTCTTTAAGTGATATTTATCTGACCAAGTGTGAGCCATGAGAAGATGAGCCAGAGATTCTGCTGCCCTCTAGTCCTTCTCTTGGAGGGGAAACAAATTTATTTTCATACTGTCCTCTGGTTCTCATGGACCTGCTGGTCTGCCACTTCATTTCAGTCAAGTCTTTTGAGTGCCTTGGAGTGACAGACTGGGTTGAGCGCTGGGAGAGGGCATATGAGTTTGAAGGCACATTCTTGGGAGTAGTCACTCTGCTTTGGAGCTCCAACCATTGCACCCTGTTTGAAAAGTAATGGTCCACTTTATCTGGTGAGTCAAAGGCACTGGACACTCCATTCTGGATTATCTTAAGCTTAACCGGTACTGCAGTTGGTAGGGGACCCCCCCAACTCTTGAAGTGCTCTTCTGGCTGCTGTATATTCTTCCTTTGAGCAACCAGCTCAGAGGAATAATCATTGAAAATTAGGGTGCAGTGACACTCCCAGGCGAGTGGTCCCCTCACCCTCACTAAAGCCAGGGTCCTGTCCTTTCCTTTTCTGGCAATCTCCTCAGTTCCACCAGGATCAGCTGAGGCTTGCCTCTTGCTTTGGGGGGCCCCTATGAGCCATTCGGATCTCAAGTTGTGGCCTCCAAGTATTGCTTAGTAATTTTGGAAGTTCTTATTGCAGAAATAAGGACGCATCTGATCTCTCAGCATCTTCAGGAAAGCCCAGGATCCTTAAAAAATTTCCATGGCTTTCTGTTTTAGCCCTACTAGCCTCTCCAACTCCTGTATTTAAGATTTATTCTGGGAATCTTTGTCATCTATGTAAGTGAGGAAAGAAAAAGTTACTTACCATAGTAATCTTGTTTCTCCCATGGGATACTCCAATATTCATAACTCTTCTGCAGTATACCTTTAAGGTCAGATCTGCCCAGAGATAGAATGCTATGCTAATGATGGAATCATTGGCATGAACCACTTTTTAAATGCTGCCACCTATCAACTGCCTACATTCTAACCCTCAGATTTCGTGGATGCCTGTAAAAGACAGGGCCACACATTTTAAAATATATATAATATTTTACTTCAAAATTCCCTACCCAAACCTCCAACTGGAGGAAATATAAACCTATCATTAACAATCCCACAAGCTTCTATGTCAGAATCACCTGAAAAGGGGAAAAATGAAAGAACAAGTTCTAATAACAGTAGAATGTGGCATGCAAACACTAGGTACAGCATGGAATACAGAGGCCACTGGTTCTTAAACAGGGAGGCAGGGAGGGAGAGTTATGAATATTGGTGTATCCCCTGGGAGAAAAAAGGTTACTATGGTAAGTAACTTTTTCTACTCACTCCAGGAATACTCCAATATTCCTAACTCTTCTGCAGACTGAAAAGCAGTACCTTAGGAGGCAGAAAGAACCTATTTTGGAAACAGGCTCTGCAGGACAGCTGTACCAAACCTGGCATCAGCCCTAGCCTGCATATCTGAGCTTGACAAATGTGTGTACTGTTCACCAGGTTGCTGCTTTACAGATATCCACCAAGGGTACATCCCTTGCAGCTGCCAGTGTTGCAGCTGTACCTCTTGTGGAGTGGGCTCTAAGCCCTGCTGGAGCTTCCTTGCCCACCTTTGAATAGCATAATTGGATACACTGGGCAATCCAATGAGAAATGGACCTATTAGATGCTGGTTTTCCCTTTCCTACAGCCCCATAAGTGAGGAAAAGTTGCGTTCTCTTCTGCCTATGGGACTTAGTGGCTGTCATGTAGTAGCTCAAAGCTCTTTTGACATCCAGGCTATGTAGCCTACATTCACCAGAAGAAGAATGGTCTGTGAAGAACACTGGCAAAGTGATAGCTTGGTTCAAGTGGAAGTCTGAAACTACTTTGGGAAGGAATTTACTATTTGTTTGTAAGACTACTGTATCCATGTGGAAGGAAATGTAATCCTTTTCAATGCATAAACCCTTGAGCTCACTAATTCTTCTAGCTGAAATAGTGGCTACTAGAAACACTGTTTTCCATTTAATATACTTCAAAGTTGCTGAAAACATAGGCTCAAGGGGGGGACCATGAGCTGAGCAATGCAGATATTAAGGTCCCAAGCTGGCACCAGTTCTCTCACCAGTGGAAACATATGAAAAAGGCCCTTGAAGAACCTTTTAAATATGGGGTTTGATGCCAAAAAAACAGACTTGCCTGCAGATGCATAGGCCGAGACTGAAGCCAAATTAATCTTTAGAGTAGAAGTCTGTAAGCCTGCAGAATGTAAGTAGACCATGTAGTCCAGTACCAATGACACTCCTGCCTGGGTTGGCACTATACTCCTATTAGAGCACCAAATAGAAAACCTCTTCCACTTTGCAGCATAGGTTTTCTTGGTAGAGGATTTCCTGTATCCTCTTAAAACATCCATAACTGGTTCAGAAAGATGTAAATCAGCACATTCTAGGTTCTCAAGAGTCAAGCTCTGAGCCTGAGTGACCTGAGGTTTGGATACAGGAGCCTCCCCTGGTTGGAGGTCAGAAGATTGTGCCTTCTAGGAAGGTGTATTGGTTTGTCCACTGACCTGGACAGCGATAGGGAGTACCATGGCTGCCTGGCCCAGTCTGGGGCTATCAGAATCATTGCTGCTGGCTGAGACCTGAGTTTCAACAGCACCCTGAATACCAGAGGAAATGGGGGGAATGCATACAGGAATTTTCCTGACCAATCCAGAATAAGAGCATCCAAAGGAACCGTGCCCACTACTGGCGGTCTGCAACAGAACAGTAGAAAGTGGTGACTCTGATGAGAGGCAAAGAGGTCTATTTCTGGAGTTCCTCACCTCCTGAATAAGGTCTGCTCCACTTGTCTGTTCAGGGACCATTCGTGATGGTCCTGGTTGATTCAGCTCAGGGCATCTGTCAGGACATTGTCTTTGCCTAGCAGATGAAAGGCCTGTAGTGAGGAGCCCAGTGAGTTTACTAGGGTCCAAATTCTCATAGCCTCCATGCAAAGGAGGCTTGACCTTGTTCCCCCTTGCTTGTTTATGTAGTACATGGTGGTAGTGTTGTCTGTCCTGACTTGCACTACCTTTCCCTGTATCAGTGGTTTGAAAGCTTGCATTGCCAGAAACACTGCCCTGAGCTCTAACAAGTTTATGTGTGAAAGAGTCTCTGCACTTGACCAAGTGCCGTGGGTAGTGTGATCTGCTAGATGAGCCCCCCCAGCCCAAGAGGGATGCATCTGTTGTGAGAATCATTGATGGAAGTTCTTTTTGGAAAGGAACCCCTTCTCTGAGGTTGGTTTCCTCTTTCCACCATGGAAGAGCTTGGATAAATGTGTTTGGTTCAGGAACAAGTTTTGACAGGGAATCCTTTTCATTGGCACCAATGAGCTCTTAAGTGAAATTGGATGTCCCTCATCTGAAACCTGGAGCCTAGCACTGTACCTGTTGCAGCTGCCATGTGGCCCAGAAGTTGAAGAAAATGCCTTGCAGGCCTCAGGGCATTGAATCTGAAAGAACCTGCCAACTTCAGGATGCTTTTTACCCGATCACTGGGTAGAAAGGCTCTGCCCACTATGAATTCAATTCTGCTCCTATGAACTGCAGAATTTGAGAAGGAAGAAAAACAGATTTTTCTAGATTTAAAAGGAAACCCAGAGATTGTAGAAGCTGCTGAGTGAGCTGCATGTGTTCTGCTAACTGGTGTGGTGAATTTCCCACCACAAGCCAGTCGTCTAGATAGGGGAATACTGTGACACCTTGTCTGTGCAGGTGAGCCACTACCACAGCCAGACACTTTGTGAACACCCTTGGTGCTAAAGTGAGACCGAAGGGTAGAGCTGAGAACTGATAATGACCTAACAGGAGTCTGAACCTGAGATACTTTCTGTGACACTCCCTTATGGGGATGTGGAAATAGGTATTGTTTAGGTCCAATGATGCCAGCTAATCTCCTTTCCAGAGTGCTGGTAGAATCAGAGACAAAGTCACCATTTTGAACTTTGGTTTTGCTAGGAACCTGTTGAGGACCCTGAGATCCAAGTTAGGCCGCAGCTCTCCATTTTTCTTTGGTGTGAGAATATACCTTGAGTAAAGTCCTTTTCCCCTTTGATGCAAAGGCACTGGTTCCACTGCTTCTAGTGAAAGGTGTTTCACCTCTTTTTCCAGCCTTTCGCATTCCAAGAAGGAAGCTGGTTTGAAAACTCTGATTTTCTGAACAGGGGAGGACTTGAAACTCAAAGACCGGCCCTGTCCTACTACCTCCAGAACCCACTTGTCTGTGGTGATAGTTTTCCAATTCTGGAAAAAATGGGTCAGCCTGCCCCCTACTGGCAGAGGAGAAGCAGCCTGATCGATGAAGTCAGGAGTCCTGCTTAGACTGGGGCTGAGACTGGGCCCCACACCTGGCACCTTTTCTGCCCCTACCCCTGAAATACCCTTGCTGTGGGTATTAGGATACCTGAGGAAGTACCATCGCCTGGTAAAAAGGTCTGGAATGAAACTGTCTGCCCCTGCCTCCCCTACTGAAGGGTCTAGAGGAGGTGGAGGGTCTTTCATGTGCAGAATTGCTATGGAAGGTGGCTTTATACTCATCCACCTCCTTCATATAGGCCTCTGTATGGCTGCCAAATAGGGAATTGTCCTCCATAGAAAATTGTAGAGTCTTATTCTGGGTATCTTGCATGAGGTTTGTGACTCTCAACCAAGCAAACCTTCTCTGTGCGATGGTACTTGCCATCCACCTTGCAGCAGTCTCATTACTGCCTGCTGCCATCTGGAACTGGTATTCGGCAGCTTCCAGGCCAAACCTAGCAGTTTCAGCTAGGTCTGCCGAAAGATGAGAAGGTGCTTTCTCAGCCATGTCCAGGACAGACTGCCAGAGAGCCTTCTGGTACTGGGCTGCATAGGCCTGATAGTTAGCTTACCTAATGGCCAGAGAGGCTGACAGGTTACCTTTCTTGGCCATATTTTCAATGTTTCGAGAGTCCTTCTCTGGGGGGTGGGAAGTCAGAGGGACTTTTGCCTTGTCACAAGCTGCAGCTTGCATCACCCCTTGGTGGTCAGGGTGTGAAAATAAGAATTCAGCCCCTGTTCTGTCAAGCTGATACTTTTTATCCAACCTTTTGTCCAAAGGAGGGACAGACCCAGGAGCTTGGAGGAGTTTTAATATATCTCTTTTAAAAAACTTATTTATGGGGAGTGACAGTTTTTCAGTAGGAGTCAGCCCCATCATTTCCAGATATTCAAGCTCCTCCTCATCTTCTACAACTTCAGAGGTAGGGATGTCCAAGGCATTAAATCTCGAGGGGCTCTGTGACCTTGTTTGAGTACTTCCGGATCACGACATCCTATTTAAACCTCCTGGTTTGTTTGTTCTGTTCTGCCATTTTTTTTAAACCTAAGCAGTGTGTGGATCTCTCTGCAGGCTCTTTGCTTTAAAACTACAAGCTATTTAAAAAAATACTGTGATTCTGTTCTGTGTTTGTGCATACTACGAGTGTGTGACTAAGCCCTGCTGACATTTTGTCAGGAAGCAGAAAGAGGGACTGTAGTTCTTTTGACCAGACTCGAGAACTGCAGTTCAAAAAGGGACTTTTCATTTTTAATTTGGGGACTAGCATACATTTATACTCCACCAGCTCCACGCATGAGTGGTTTTCGTGGAGTTTGAAAAGGGCATTAAAAACATTAAATCTCGAGGGGCTCTGTGACCTTGTTTGAGTACTTCCAGGTCACTCCTCTTCATTTATTGCACTTCTTATGTGAGCAGGGCGAGCACGGGAGCAGGGCGTGTGCGTCTCCATGCCCTAAGACATGCACGTTCAGTGTGTGTTAAGCGTGTTAGGCGGTGTTAGGTGGAATAATTACGGCCGTGTTGTCACCTTCACTTATACTTGTGAGTACTATTACATTACGTGGTTCTGTTGTTTCACCTCTAACGCATGGTAATGGCATCCTCCTTAAATCTACCAAGCAATATTAATGTGTTTGTAACCACTACTAAAGGGGAAACAGGTATACAATGCACATCTTGCTATATGTTTAGCTTATCAGCCGATATTGCTGATAATCTCCCCTTTCAATGTGCAAAATGTACTGACAACATTGTATTACAATGTGAGAATAGCTTATACTATAAACGGATGTTGGCATTCGAATCAAGAAATGATTCCGAACCTATAACAGTTCCAGATCCTTACATGTAACAAATATCCCTTTAAATGAGACTTCCTCTACCTCTACTTAAAGCATCCCTTCTGACAAAATAATATCTAGTGAAAATAATCATGCTACTATGAGTAGTTCAGTGATTTATCCATCTGATGTCTCTAAAAAAAGAGCTAGAGAAGATGAGAACAGTTTGGTAAACAGCATAGAAGATGCAACTTGGTATAATGTGCAAGGGTCTAAAGCTTCTAAAAAAAGAAGGAGAAAGGCTGAGTATTTTAACATTCCACTACATAATAGCTTTCACCCATTGTACACTGCCCCTGTCGATTCTAATTGTATTCCTGTTGAGTCCCCTAATGAAGGACTAAATTCTAAAAACTCTTCCCAATTCATGGTTGATATGCCAAATTCTTCAACTCCACCACCTAATTCCACGACTGATATTCCTTTGATTGATTTTGCTACTATTCAAACTGGTGAAGAGGCACACTCTATGTGTGTTCCTAATACTGATGATTCACATACCAGACAAATATTTGTTCTGGGTGATTCCTTAGTTAAACATCTGGATAGGGTTTTATGTGAGCCTGACAAACATAATAGAATTTGTTCTAGTTTCAGTGGTGCTAAGATCTCAGATCTAACATATATGGTCAATAATATTATTAGCTTTCAAGACATAAATCCACTGTGTATTATCCATGTTGGAGCCAACAACATTTACAGGGACTCTGTTCAGAATATCAAATTAGCCTATGTTTCTATGACTAATAAAATGATTGATCTTGGGTGTGATATTATTTTTTCAGAGATTCTACCCATACCATGGTACTCCCGGTTTCTTAATCATAAAATTAAAATTATTAACAACTGGCTTAGGCAATGGTGTTTATGACAGAATATTCAGTGCATGACCCATTGGGAAGAGTTCTCTGATAGATCTGAGCTTTACTGTCCTGACGGCTTGCATCTTAACAAACTAGGGAATGCATTGCTGAGTCAACAATTCCTATCTACAATTAACATAAATTTAAACTAAATAGTGAAGGGGAGGGGGAATGCAAATGTACACACCTCTTCGTCTCACTCTTATAAAGTCTCCAGTAAACAATTACAGTTTCTTAGTTTTAATGCGAGAAGTTTGACACAGAAATTCGATGAGTTACAAACTGTGATTTTGAATAAGGATTTTGATATTATTACGGTTTGTGAAACATGGGGTGATTAAAACTCCCATTGGATCAAGCAACTTAGTGGATATATCTCTTATTATCTGAATCGAAGTGAAAGAAAGGGTGGAGGTGTTGCCTCATTTATTAACAACAAAATCAACTCAGTCAATATTTCTAGTTCTATAAAAATTCATAATCTCCTGACTGAGAGTCTCTGGCTTAAAATTTTCCTATCCAAACAGGATTTTATTATCCTTGGGACATGTTATGTTCCCCCAAATTCATCTAGTTTAATTATGGACGCCATTCCTTCTGAATTTGAAATAGCTACTCAAATGAGTTATGTTATTATTACAGGGGATTTCAATCTCCCAGATTTAAATTGGCAGTCATTCACAACATCTAGCAGTATTAGTAATAAATTTTTGTCCACTTGTTCGGAATTGGACTTACAGCAATGGATAACTTCTGCAACCCGAGGTAATAATGTATTAGATCTTGTTCTGAGTAGTACCGCCTTAGATATTAGGGATGTGCATATTTCATCACCAACTGGCAGCAGTGATCATAATTCTATTTTATTTAACTTGCAGAGACATATTGGGCCAGATATTCAAAAGGGTTGCACCATGCACAATAGGGTTGCGCCTGCGCAAGTCCAAACTTGCTCCATTCTGCGATATTCAGCAGGAGGCAGTTACGCCACAGAAAACATGCTGAGCAACAGCGCAATGCAAATGAATGCCTGCTGAACTGGAGGGGGAGGAACCATGCATAAACTGCACAGCCCGATATTCAGCCGGGCTGTGCAGAGTTGTGCAGGTGCAACCCCAACCTGCGCCTGCAGGACTTTGAGCCAAAAAAAGGCTTAAGTCGAGGGCCACCCACAGGTGAGCTGCTGTATTGCAGGGCACAACACAGCAGTGCCACCTGTGGCTGGCCCCCAACCCAAGTCCCTGTGCCCCCGTGCCCGATCACAGGCATAGTGTAGCCCCCCACCAGCCAGATCGCGGCATCAATGTGGCTCCCTCCCTGCTCATATCCCTGGTGGTCCAGTGGACCAAAATGCCCGATCACGGGTGGTATGTATGATAATTCCCACCCCTCCCGTTCACATCCCTGGTGGTCCAGTGGACCGAAATGCCGATCGTGGGTGGTATGTGTGATAAAACCACCCCCAAACATAGCCCTGGTGGCTAGTGTCCCCACCCTACCCACCCATGAAGCCCCACCACCCCGCCTCCCCGGCAGCCGGCGGGCAGCATCATCCCACCCGCCGCCTCCCCGCCACCCGACTGACTGCCCGGTAGGGCTGCACGTATTGGTGCAGAGCAAGAGCTAATGAAGAAGTTTGATAACAGATGATAGTCCAGATTTGTGAATGAACATCATTCACAAATCTGACTGTCATGTACGGTATGGGCTGAAACATAGAAACATAGACTTTGACAGCAGATAAGGACTGCTAGGCCCATCTAGTCTGCCCATTTCCCTACCTACAGGATAGGCCGCAGATCCTGTTAACCAACAGCCTATATCTTTCCTGCCCCCACAAGAATTGCTTTTATGTCTGTCCCATGCATTTCTTGAATTCTCCCACAGTTTTAGACCCCACAGCTTCCTCAGGAAGGCTGTTCCATCCATCCACTACCCTCTCTGTGAAATAATACTTCCTCACATTGCCCTGAACCACCCTCCTTCTATCTTTTAAATTGTGTCCCCTTGTTCTTGCAAGTCTCTTTTTCTGAAAGATGCTACCCTCTTGGACTTTGTTGATTCCCTTGAGGTACTTGAAAGTTTCTATCATGTCCCCCCTCTCCCTTCTTTCCTCAAGTATATACATACTAAGCTCCTTTAGTCTCTCCTCATACGGCTTCTCTTGCAGACCCTGTACCATTTTAGTTGCCCTCCTCTGGACTGCCTCTATCCTGTCTATGTCCTTGCGGAGATGAGGTCTCCAGAACTGGACACAGTATTCCAGATGGGGTCTCACCAACTGTCTGTACAGAGGGATAACAACTTCCTGTTTTCTGCTGCTGATGCCTCTCCCTATACATCCCAGTATACCCCCGGCCCTCCCTACTGCCTTCTCACATTGCTTGCTAACCTTAAGGTCATCTGATATGATTACCCCCAGGTCATTCTTCCCCCTCAGACACATCAACTTGTTAATTACGAGAAAAGTCCAGCATTATAGTTTCCAGACATTTGCCTGCCTCTGAAGGAGCAGTACAGAGATCCGTTTTGCCTGTACAGGAGATATGCAGTCAAGTGGGAAACTGCAAGGCATGCTGTACTCCAAGTTCTCAAGCCCGCCCAAACTGCATCAAAGCTTTTTCTGTACTACCTGGTGGCAAAGCTGAAGTCTGGAAAAAAATACAGAGGTGCTCCATCCAAGGCATTGATTTGTCCTTTCTGCTTTGCTTCATACGTTAGCACGAAGACCCCAATGCACATCCCGATGCCTGCTGATGGGGGTGGGGTGGTAACCCTAACGTTAAATTTCCACTTTCGTCAGTGTGGAAACAATCCTAACTGATGCATTAACAAAGTTTTTGCAGAGAATTTCCTTTCTTTTTTTTAAAAGTGTAATGTAAGTAGTAATAGAAATCGGTGGCTTGGTGGGACCGTGGGGCCCAAACCACCTATTTGTGCACAATGTACGTGTACATGGGAGCGCGGGCCCTCCGGGCTCTGCATTCCCACTTATACATAAGCATGGAGCCATACAGCAGCCCTATAAGGCAAGGAGGCTTAGCAACAATAATTTGCCCATATCTCGGGAACCATAGCAGGCAGAACACAAAATTCAAGTGTCGTAATCGTGACAGTGTGCAGTTCTCATGACCACATAATCACCAAACCCATATCTTGCATCGTTTACGAGATACGTGCTCCGAAACGCAATGTGAGTGGTAAATCTGAGGGCATAATAGTGGCCCATGCACATGAAAATCACCAGTTAGAACAGTAATTCTCAAATATCTCAGGAACTGTAAACGTTAGAAAAAAATTTCAAATTGCAGGGGTTTCAAGGCTTTCTAACCCAGTTCTGCACTTAGCCCCCGGCTAAGAAATTTTCCAGTGAAAACTTCATATTTTGAACAGTTTGAGATATGGGCCTCGAAAGCTGTCGCAGGCACCGCAATGTTATCCTATGAGGAAAATTTGGAATTTTGGAATGCTGTAGCTATGGCTCTGCTGAATGTTTTCGCAGCAAATCACCAAAAGGCACACATGTGAGACTAGGGCTTTTCACCCTGAAATGTTCAGGATAATATCGCAATCCATGTTGCGGCAACGAGGCAACAAAGAAAAGAAAAAAAATTACTCACCTTAGTAATTGTGTTTCTTCTAATGGAGTCTTGCTGTATTCTGACATTATGCAGTTAGCCCCAGCACTTTAACTGCTCTGGAAAGGAAAGAGTTAACTCTATGCCAGAGCATAGAACGTTGAGCTCGAGCTCGGTTCAAACCTTTTGTCTGCTGCACTTTCAAGTGTAACCGTCAGATTCTTACGAGCTAATACTAACTACACCTGCTAGGTGGATGTTGTAAATCTACTAGCCAAAAGGCAACCAAATGTTTTGGATCCCAAAAAAAGACTCAAGTCGAGAACTCCAAAACAAAAACTAGGCAGTGAACAACATAACTATAAAAAACAAATATAAACATAACCCATTCCACCTCTCTATACAGAGGGGAATGCTAAGTGCACACCTGAGGTGCAGCACTGTACCTGCCAGCCCACTTCCCAAAAAACAGGTTCTGAGAGGGGAGGCAGGGAGGGAGGTCAGAATATAGCAAGACTCCATTAGAAGAAACACAATTACTAAGATGAGTAATTTTTTCTTCAAACAACATGAAGTCTTGCTGTATTCTGACATTATGCAGACTACCAAGCAGCACCTCCATGGAGGAGGGATGGACCTATTTTGGGAATAGGCTCTGCAGTACTGCTGTACCAAACCTAGCATCACTCCTAGCCTGGATATTCAGACAGTAATGCTTGCCCATTGGCTCTTGCTCTGCACCAATGGGTGTGCAGCCCTACCGGGCAGTCAGTCGACGGGCGGTTGGTGGCAGGCGGTTGGGATGTTGCTGCCCGCCGGCTGCTGCCGGGGAGCGGGGTGGTGGGGCTCGTGGTGGGTAGGTGGGGACACTCAGCCACCAGGGCTATGTTCAGGGGTGGTTTTATCACACATACCACCCACGATCGGGCATTTCGGTCCACTGGACCACCAGGGATGTGTACGGGAGGGGGTGGGGAGCCACATTGATGCCCGTGATTGGGCTGGTGGGGAGTACACTATGCCCGCGATCGGGCTGCAGGGTTGTCAGTCCCCGATGGCTGCTGCCTGGCAGGGTGCCAGGTGCAAGTCCTCGGGGATCAGCACACCTACATGCTAATGGCATGCAAATGGGGACATAATCACATGCAAATGGACCCTCCTGCACCTTGCATGAATTATAGCCCCATTTGCATGTCACCTTTTGAAATATCATAATTTTGCGCATGGCGCAATGGTACTTGCGCCACCGCAAGTTGAATGCTCCACTCTGTCACTTGCGGTGGCACAAGTTCCACTGCGCCATGCACAGTGGCTGTGGCTGGGGGGTGATATTCAAAGGAGTTGCTCAATAGCGCAACTCCTTTGAATATCGCCCAGGACACACCCCTGCGCAACTATTTTGCACAGCTCAAGGGCTTGCACCTATGAATGGTGCAGTTTGAATATCCAGCCCCTTGTCTTTAATACTAATTCTTCGATTATATACCTGTACGACAAAGCTGATCTTCACAGTATCAATCTATACCTTGTAAAAATAAACTGGTTATCTTTTTTTGATAACCAGTCCTTATGTCAAAGTTGGGTACTTTTCAAATCACTTATTTTGACTCTTCGTGATACTTATATTCCATCAAAAAATAAGAATTCTAATGGGAAACAGACTCCTAGATGAATGAATAAAAACATAAAACATTTAATAAATATAAAAATAAAAAAACATTGTAACTACCTAAAGAATAGGACAACTTCTAATTGGGAATCCTATTTAAAATCAAGTAGGAAGTGTAAATTAGTCATCCGTAGGGCCAAATCTAGATGGGAAATGAAATTGGCAACAACAGCTAGTAAGTCTAATTCCAAACAATTTTACTCTTATATAAACTCTCAGGAAAAGTCCAAGTGTGGTGGGCCTCTTACAACAGGAAAATACTTATCCATGAGCCGAAGCCATGGCTGATGTATTTAATAATGAATTTTGTAAAGTTTTCTGCATCAGGAATTCAATCACCTGTACCTATGATTTCACCATCAGATACTTTTATCACATTCTCAGTTGAGTCTATTCTTAAAAAACTACACTTACTAAAAGGTAACTTTTGTTCAGGCCCAGACAATATAGCAGGGCATTTACTTTACCTATTATCTAAACATATTGCCTTTACTCAAACTTTTATTCAACCTTTTTTTACAATATAATTTTATCCCTTGTGAATGGAAAGAGGTACCAAAACATAAGAAGGGATCAAAACATCTACGGGAAAATTATCGGCCGATTAGTTTGACTTCATCCATATGTAAGGTGTTAGAAAGTCTACTAAAGGATATTATTGCCCCTATTATTGATGCATCTGATTTGGAACAACATGGCTTTAAGAAGGGTAGAAAGTGTCCGACAAATTTGCTCTGCTTTTATGAACATTTTAGTTCTTGTTCGGATAACCGGTTAGCCTGTGACATTGTCTTTATTGATTTCAGTAAAGCTTTTGACACCATGCCACACTGGGCTCTAATTCAAAAACTCACAGGTCTTGGTATTAATAGTCATATAATTACATGGATTCATAATTGGCTTTCAAACAAGTCTCAAAAAGTGATGATTAATGGGGCATTTTCTAACTCTGGTAAAATTTTAAGAGGTGTTCCACAAGGCTTGGTTCTCGGCCCCTGTCTTTTTCAGGCTTTTATATCTGATTTAAATAATTCCTGCCTCTCATTTACAATTAAATATGCAGATGATGTAATGATCGGAGGACCATGTTCTAATTTAGATCAAATATCTTGTATTCAGCATGATCTTGATATTATTAGTACCTGGGTTAATAAATGGGGCATGAAGTTAAACTCTACAAAATGCAAAGTAATGCATTTGGGTTCTAATAATTTAAATTTCCAGTATATTCTGGGCGATTTACCATTGTGTACCACTAATGATGAGAAGGATTTGGGTATAAACATTTCAGATGACTTAACATATTCCAAGCATATGCATTCAGTTATTAGTACATCTAATAAAATTATTTGGTCTATTTTGCATAATATTAGATCTCGAGATCAGGAGGTGTTGTTACCCCTATTCAGGTCCTATGTCCGTCCTCATCTTGAATATGCTTCACAGTTGTGGTGTACTTTTAAAAAAATCAGATAGTTACTCTCTTGAAAGGGTTCAGCAAAAATACACTAAAAAAAATCTGGTCTCGAATCCTCATCTTATGAGTTTAGGTTGGATACATTGAAACTAATGCCCCTTACTATCAGACGCATTAGAGGTGACCTTCTCCTCCTATATGACATTATTTATGACCCCTATATCATGACTGAGTTAGGATTTTCTTTTAAGTCATCAATGCATAATACTAGAGGTCATGTCCTCCAGTTAACTGGTAAATCTTTTTAAACATAATAATCGTAACAAGTAGTACTAAAGAGATTTCTAAACATCGTCCTGACAAGCGAATTATGTCTGGGTATGACTTAATATTCTACTCTATGACCTAGCATAGGAGCATTATGGGCTTTGGCCTACTAGCTCTTTCTTCTAACCTTAATATGAACCTTAGTGTGCATCAGCAATTTTCCTGATAAAGGAAAAATGAGAAGAATAATCTTCTATAGCCCTGGGAGGGGAGTCAAACTCCTGTTCAGGGGAGACCTCAGGCTCTATAGGTTCACCTTCTTCTTCCTCCTCCTCATCCTGTTCCTCATCACGCTGCTCAGGAAAGGAGGGTGGGTTGGAAAGTGCAGGGTCCTGGACTGGGGACTGTGATACCACAGGCAGCAGACCCTGCAAGGTTTGAATTATTTTTATTGCTTGTGCAATCTCTGAAGGAGAAGGCACAGTGACGGCATCACAGAAGTCCCCTTTTCCACAGCGGGTTCAGTGTGCTTTGTTTTCTTTGCCTTTTTACCTGTAACCAGAGAGCTAGCCAGTTCAGAAGGTCTCTTTTTACCCGTGTTGGGGTAGAAACAGTAGAAGTTGTGGTGTCAGCCACAGACCCTGAGGGTTTCGGCTGGTCAGAGCCAAAGGGACCCTTCAATCTCTTATTTAATCTCTCCAGATGTTTTTCCAATGTCCTGTCTAGAAAAGATTTACAAATGTCACAATTAGTTTTTAAATTGTCAGAACCAAAGCAGAAAACACAAATAGAGTGCTTTTCTGCCTTGGCAAAGACTTCACCAGACTCAGAACAGTTTTTAAAACCAGGTTCTCCTATTCTCTTTTTAGTTTTCTTTCTTGACATAATGAAGAAAAACTGCAACTGAAAAGCAGAAAGGTTTTTAAATTCAAAAAAAACAATAAATTTATTGGTTGCAGTCAGTTCAGGAACCGATCGGGGAAACCGAGCGGAATCGAGAAACGGTAGAAATAGAACCGGTATTAGCGGTTCGAAACCGAAGGTATTGGTTCTAAAAAACAAAGATTTTAGGACATAAAATTTACAAAAACTAGTGAATTACCATGGGAAAACCCCGAAACTAACTAATAGTACCTCAGTTCCTCAGCGGTTATTCCGAACCGTGAGAAACCAAGAAAACAACACAAAAGTAGCTAAATAAACTAACGGTTATTAAGATAACACTGATAAGAGGCTGCAAATGAAAATAAATGAAAAATAGTTAAGTATTTGTTATTAATAAAGGCTTCTCTGACTAGAAGATGATGAGGAGGAAATCTCCAGGGATCTGGTCTTGACAGGAGGAGAGAGAAATCTTAGGGTTAGAATGTAGGCAGTTGAGAGGGGGCAGCATTTGAAAAGTGGCTCATGCCAATGATTCCATCATTAGCATAGCAATCTATCTCCGGGCAGATCTGACCTTAAAGATATACTGCAAAAGAGTTAGGAATATTGGAGTATTCCTGGGGTGAGAAGTGTCCATGTCTCTTTGTCTGTACTCATGCTTGTCAACTTTTTCTTGTAGGTCATTCGTGGACTGCTTTAACCCTCACCCAACTTGAGTCACTTGTTAGTAATTCTATAGTCACCTAGAGGTACATAGGCAGGGTACATGCTCCAATGTGTCACTGAAAATTCCAGCAACTTCATGGTAACTGCCAAGCAACCAACTGGTAACGGCCGAGTACACTGGGAGTGTGTTCCACAAAATGCTAATTAAGTGCCTTATAGTTACTTCTGATATACCTCCAATGGAGTACCTTCTAAGTTGACACACTCCCACATTGCTCTAGGAAAGCATCTTTATAGTGTATTCCAAAAATGCTAATTAAGTGCCTTCAAAGGAGTACCATCATGGGTAGAACAAGGAGGAAGGGTGGAGCACAAGGTAGCGGTGCCATTCAATGAAGACAGGATATCTGACACAGGAAAATGAATGCACACACCATCCACTCAATCAGCAATACCAGACTGTTTTTCTTCTAAACCATAAACAGTTTAGTACCAATACCAGAGGCAAAGGCAGCAGTGCATCTGCACTACAGAGAATAGTTTACATTTCAACCTGCTTCCAGGGCTTCCACAGAGCTGATTAAACAACATAAAAGGTGCATTAAATGCTAAACACATGTGTAATTAATTTATGTGGCCACCAATGCCCATAGTTTACTCATTAACAGTGCAGGAGATACAATTATATAAGTGCACTCGGTGAAAAAACAGGCTAATATCGACATCAATTCATTTACAATGTACATTATTTATTTCTAATTTCTGCAGTAAAATCTTCAGTTTCCACACAACAATATGTGTTTTAGATGGCAGCATGCATGGCCTCCCATTCACTTGAACAGGCATGTTCTGAAGAAGGCCTGCAAATGCAAAGAGGCAAATGTTATCAGAGTAAATAAATAAATAAATAAATAGCTTTCCAAAAACTCAGGTTAGGAAGGGAAGGGAGGGAGGGATGGGGGAAGGAAAGGATAGGAGAAAAGAAGAGAGGAAGGGGAAAGGAAGACAAGGGGTGTGGGGGTATATGAGGAAAGAGAGGGAAAAAGGGGGGAAGGGGGAAGGGGAGGAGGAAAAAAGGGAAGGGTAAAGGAAAGGAAAAAAGGAAATGGGAAGAGAATCAAACTCAGACTGAGCATAATTTGTTCATTTATTCACTTTTTTTCTCAGAAAAGGAGCCAGTTCAAATGTATCATTAAGTTCAGGGCATTTGAATGCCCCCAATCTGACAATCCATTTCTGTTCTGCACAATTAAGTGCACTCTCCAAATCTCCTCCTGTAACATTCCTGTGCATACATTCCACACCTAATTCTGAAACCTTATGTTTGACCCCTGGATTTCTATGTACATGGCTGGCCATTGCATAGCTGAGGTTCTTTTTTCTAACTGCATGTATATGCTCATTAATTCTGAGCCTCAGCTTGTGCTTGGTCCTACCTACATAAAAACCTTCCACTAGAGCAAGTAAGGAGGTAAACAACCACTTCAGAGTTACACTCAGTCCAGCCCCTAATAGTCTCTAGTTTGCCAGTACTTGGATTTACAAACTTCTCTTTTCTTTCCATGTACTGGCAAATCTTACATAGACCACAGGGTTTTGAACCCCATTTCATGGTGATCTGTCTTGCTCTGGTGTCAGGTTGATAGCTATATACCAGTTTGTCCTTGAGGTTACTTCCTCTCCTGTAGGACACTCTGAGTGGTTGTTCAAGGAGTGTTTTTAAATCAGTCACTCCTCTGAGTATGGACAGGTTCCTTTTGACAATGTCCACAACCTCCTTACTGCCTCCCCATAGGCGGTTACAAATAAAATACCAGGGTCAAACAGTTTTTTCTTTTGTTTATGCAACAGCAATACTTCCCTGTTTTTCTCTCTAATGTCAATCGAAAACTCTAATAGTTTCCCTTGTGGGTACCCCCTAGCCAGAAATGTGCTGGTGAGTTGTTCAGCTCTCAAGTCAAACAGTTCTAAAGTCGAGCAGTTTCTTCTTACCCTCATATACTGTCCCTTGGGCATATTATGTATCAATGGGGAGGGTGACAACTCATAGTGTGGAGATGGCTATTAGTGTCTATGGGTTTTAAATATAAATCAGTGAACAGTGTGCCATCTCTTGACTTAGTAATAGTCAAATCCAGGAAATTAACACCATCTATCCCCACTGTTGCTTTAAATTTAAGATTACAATTACTGTCCTCCAAAAAAGTTATGAATTCTTGTAATTCAGTGTCATTCCCACACCATGTGATGAATATATAGAAACATAGAAACATAGACTTTGACGGCAGATAAGGACCACTTGGACCACCTAGTCTGCCCTTTCCCCTACCTACAGGATAGGCCACAGATCCTAGTTAACCAACAGCCCATTTCTTCCTACCCCCCGCAAGAATTGCCTTATGTCTGTCCCATGCATTCTTGAATTCTCCAACAGTTTTAGTCCACACAACCTCCTCAGGAAGGCTGTTCCATGCATCCACTACCCTCTCTGTGAAAAAATACTTCCTCACATTGCCCCGGAACCAACCCCCCTCTATCTTTAAATTGTGTCCCCTTGTTCTTGCACATCTCTTTTTCTGAAAGATGCTACCTTCTTGGACTTTGTTGATTCCACTGAGGTACTTAAAAGTTTCTGTCATGTCCCCCCTCTCCCTTCTTTCCTCAAGGGTATACATATTAAACTCCTTTAGTCTCTCCTCATACGGCTTCTCTTGCAGACCCTGTACCATTTTAGTTGCCCTCCTCTGGACTGCCTCTATCCTGTCTATATCCTTGTGGAGATAGGGTCTCCAGAACTGGACGCAGTACTCCAGATGGGGTCTCACCAACTGTCTGTACAGAGGGATAACAACTTCCTGTTTTCTGCTGGTGATGCCTCTCCCTATGCATCCCAGTATACCCCGAGCCCTCCCTACTGCCTTCTCACATTGCTTGCTAACCTTAAGGTCATCTGATATGATTACCCCCAGGTCCCTTTCCTTTTTTGTTGTTGTTACTACCTCCCCCCATTGTGTAATCTTCCCCTGGGTTCTTGTTTCCCAGGTGCATTATTTTGCACTTCTTTGCATTGAATCCTAGCTGCCATACTTCTGACCAGTCCTCTAACCTTGCCAAGTCCCTTCTCATCCTTTCCACACCTCCTTGTGCATCAACCCTGTTGCAAATCTTTGTGTCATCTGCAAAGAGGCATACTTTTCCTTCCAGTCCCTCTGCAATGTCACTTATAAAGACATTAAAAAGGACTGGACCCTGTACTGAACCCTGCGGTACCCTCTAGTAACCCCTCTTTCTTCAGAGTGGACTCCATTTACAATTACCTTCTGTGTCCTGTTGTCCAGCCAATGTTTTACCCAGGCTATCACCCTGGGACCCACTCCCAGGCTGGTTAATTTGATTATTAATCTTTTGTGTGGGACTGTGTCAAATGCCTTGCTAAAGTCTAGGTAGGCCATGTCCACAGCCCCCCGGTCTACTACTTTGGTCACCCAGTCAAAGAAATCCATTAGATTCATCTGACATGACCTTCCTCTGTGAACCCATGCTGCCTTGGGTCCTGTGCCCCACTGGCCTCTAGGTACTCAACAATTCTTTCCTTCAGAAGTGACTCCATCACTTTCCTACCACAGAGGTCAAACTGACAGGTCTGTAGTTTTCTGCCTCTGTCTTTGTCCCACTTTTGTGAAGGGGAATCACATCCGCCTTCCTCCAGTCCTCGGGTACCACACCATCCTCCCATGATTTATTAAAAAGAGTAGTCAGTGGTTTCATTAGTTCCCCCCTTAATTCTTTTAGAATTCTGGGGTGAATTCCATCAGGCATTGCTTTGTCTACCTTTAGTTTTAGGAGTTCTTGCAGAACCCTTTCTTCAGTGAAAGGGCTGGGATCAACCCCCTATCAAGAGTGCTTCTGTTAATTGGATTAGGCACTTCCCCCTCCTCTTTTGTGAATACTGACCAGAAATATTCATTCAGTATCCCTGCTTTTTCACTGTCCCCCTGTGCCCACCCACCATTCATTCTATTCAACCTCACTATCCCTCCCTTTGTCTTCCTATGTTCTCTGATGTACCTATAAAATGTTTTATCCCCCTTCTTAACCAAGTTGGTGATCTTTTCCTCAGTTTGGGCCTTTGCTATTCTGACTTCCCTCCCTGCTTCCTTCTGCCTTAACTGGTACAGCTCTCTGTCCTGCACCTTCTGTGTTTCCTTATACTTTCTGAATGCTATCTTTTTCTCCCTGACTTTCCCAGCCACCTCTTTTGATAACCATAATGGCTTTTTCTTTCATTTTGATTTGTTTATTTGCTTCACACAAAGGCTTGTTGCCTCTGTGATGGCAGTTTTAATAATTCCCCATTGTTGCTTGGCAGTTTTGATAATTCCCATATCACGCTTATAAACGTCAATCAGGTCAAAATAAGGATTTTGACTAGCATCTTATATTACCCTTTCTTCCCACTCTCCAAGATAGAGGTTAGCCAAACTGGGAACCAAAGTGGCACCCATGGCTGACCCCTTCATTTTACTAGTACTAGTGGTGGGGTAGTTGTGGGACACATATTGGGTAATGGGGTATTTGCAGGCCAGAATATTGGGTAGCCGCAAGAGCGTTACTAGAATGGGGGTAGTTGTGGGGGCAGGTATGGAATGTATGATAGTTACAGGACACACTATTGGGCTCCAGTGAGCATTATACTACAGTGGAGCAGTTAGTAGGCAAATATTTTGGCTTGGGGTAGTTGCAGGGCCTAATATTGTATAGCTGTGAGTGTGTTAGTAGAGTGGAGTAGTTGTAGAACACATATTGTGGAGTGGGGTAGTTGTACAGCACAATGCTGGGTAGCTACAATAGTGTTACTGAAGTGGGGGCAGCTGTCTGGCAAATATTGGGATGTGGTATAGTTGCAGGGCAGAATATTGGATTGCACAGGGTAGCTGTTCTGGAAATATTGTAATGTGGGGTAGCTGCAGGGCAAGATATTGGGTAGTACTAAGAGTGTTTCTACAGTGGGAGTAGTTGTGAGACTGATATTTGAGAGTGGGTAGTTGCCAGGTAGAATATTGGGTAGCTGGGAGAGTGTTACTAGAGTGGGGTTGCTTGACGCAGATATTGTGGTGTCAGGTAGTCACAGGGCATAATATTAGGTAGCTGTGACACTGACAATGTTAGTACAGTGGGCAGTTCTTGGGCAAGTATTGTAGTGTGGGGAAGTTGAAGGGCAGAATATTATGTACCTGCATTAGTGTTTGACACGATGCAGAAAATTGAAATCCTCTAACAGAGAAAGCGCAGACATCAATGGTCTTTAAAGAGATCCAGAAGGAGGGCTTCAAGATTCTTCAAAGCATGGTCTGCATTTTCAGAACTGTAGCCACCATGTATACATGTCAAACAGTAATCAGATTCTGAAGGAATCAGATTCCCTGAAAACATGATTGAGTTTTCTGTGGTGCTGTTTACATGCAGGCTGTCTTGGTAGTTTGATTAATTGGATGTTCCTGTTTACATGTTTGAGAGGAATCTGATTTCTTTTACCTGGGGTCCATTCAAAACAATACTGTTTTGTCTGCAGTATGCAGTTAACATTTATTTATTTTACTTTTATTTTGTTTTTGTTGACTGAAATTAAAAAAATCTTATCCATAAAAAAGTAAGAGTATTTGACCTCAACTACCTCAAACCCCAAGCTCTACCCCATAGGTACCACCACTTTAGTAATGTCTCATGGCTAGCTACTCAGTATTCTGGCCTGCAATTACCCCATCCCAGTATCGGGCTCACAACTACCCTCACTCCAGTATCCCTCTCATATTGACTACCCAGTATTCTGCCCAACAACTACCACTGCCCTAAATATCTAGCTCACAACAACCCCCATTTTAGTATCCCTTTCATAACTACCTAATATTGTGCTGTATAACTCCCTCACTCCAATATCTGCCCCATAACTACCACTACTCTAGTAAAACTCTTAAAGCTGTCCAGCATTCTGCTCTGCAGCTACACCATCCCAGTATCTGCCACACAACTACCCTCACTCTAGCAGAAGCAGTACGGGAGACGTAGAATGGTTTGAATGTTTTCCCCAGACTTTGATTTGGCGACTCGGACCCTTTACTGCTTGTCTCCCCCTGCACTTCTTTGCGGTACCCTGAATTTTCTTTTCTGTTTATTTTGGGAGGTAGTGGTAAATTTCAGCAGCCTGACTATCTTTCATTTAGTTTTCTTGGGTGGAGAGACTTTCGGACAGTGTTATCTTTTCAGCTACCCCTTCCCCCATTGGACTTGGATGCATGCTCCTTATTCAGCAGTTGATCACAGGTGGATACCCTCAATTTGTGGCCCCCTTACTGTTCCTCAGATGGAACAGTGCATACGGACCATTCGCCTTGGATGCCTTTGCTGCATGAAGGAGACCAGAAACTTGTACCATAATACAATTTTGGTTGGCCAACATGTATTTTCAGAGGGGAAATGCTCCGCTTACCGGCCCACAGCCCTAGATTCTCCTGGAGGTGGTTTGTTGCAGGATCATCAGTGTGAGGCTGATATGACTTTTTTTTTGATGCTAGAAGAAGGGTCAGTCAACTTACCTGGCCTTTCCTGTGATTTAGCTTTGAGAGTAAGGGGGCAGGAATACAATTTAGAAGGTGTTTTATTCACTTTATGTTGCAGTTCTTGTTTCCTGCTTGGAGCTCAACTCTGAATCGGTCATACAGTATGAGAGTTTACTGTTAACTGTTTACTGGGGGACTGGATATCTGCAGAGAGCTTTCTTTGGTGATTGGAACCAGCATCATTTTATCTTTTTTATTTGGAGCCCTCTCCCTTCTGCACAGAGTCCACAGTTCTTTCCTTGACTCTTTGTGAGATGTTATTAATTCCTTTTGGACCTTCTCTTCTTGTTCTTGTTAACTGTTTTCATGTAGATTTGTGTTATTATTATAGACACCACTGTTAATTTGCTTATTTTGTGAATATAATTTATTATTGATGTTTGGGGGATACTGGGGGGAAGAGGAGTACCTTGGCTGTTTATCTTGGTTTCAGTTATTTGGTTAACTGTTGGCGATCAGTGTTAATATTGGGTGAGGACGATGAAATAAGTAACATGTTAATTTAGGAATTCACTTTTATGGGTGGATGGGCAGGGGTGGACAGTCTGGGATATGTTCTGCTGGGTGCTATGGCCATCATGCACCAGGTCTGGTGTGGGCTGTCCATCTCGTTTGATGGACACTGGGGTTAAATTTTGGACCATTGTTCTTGGATCCTAGTATAGTACTTTATCGCTTGGGGTGGGGGGATGGGGGATTTTGGGGTTTAGGAGAGTTCTGGTTCAGGGTAGTTGTCGAGCTTTTAGGGGGTATGGTATGTTTATTTTTTTCTATGGGACATTTGGAGAGCAGAAGTAGTAAAAATATTTTATTCATATTTTATATGAATCAGAGTAATCTTGATGAAATGAAACTAATTTACAATGAGATCCTTTTGCATTAAAACACATTGATACATAGTTCCAGACAAAATACAGCTTAACTACATTAAGTTTCATATCAATACACAACACAAAATTTATTTAGGTACAGAAATTCATGACTTTCATTCTAGACAGGGACCAACTAATAGATAGCAACAATGAACACAACAAGACAAACAATGAAATTACTAATGAATTTCAGGGGATAGTATAGCAGCACTGTCTTGAATTACCCAATGTTCTGAATCAGGACTGGATCTCTGACCATGGCTTGTTTCCAGTGAAGGATTTTATATTTGGTGGTATTTTGTTCCACTCAACTGGGATCCTATAGAAAACTGACTGGCTACCAATCTCAAGATTTCATCTTGGGATTGCCAGATCAGAAATAGAAGCTGATCTCAATGTTGCAAGTTTTTCCCTGTGAACCAGATTCATAGAAATATAGGGAGGAAGTCTACCATGTAGACCTTTACACACAAACGTCAAAAGATGCTCCTGTCTATTTTCATATTTAACCAGCCTAGCTGGTTATACAAAAGACAGTTGTGTGTATAGCGGGGGGCTTCCAAAATAAATCTAGTTAGTCTACCATGGCATACTTCCAGTTGTTCTAGATCACCTTTTTTGCCACAGGCATAAAGGAAATCCTCATAATCAGAAATAGGAATTAGCATGGAATTTACTACTCTTCTTCTGCTATCTGGATTCCTGCAAGATATAACTCTATAAAGTACTCCTACTTTTTTCCCTACAGTTTTAATTAAGTTATTAATATGGGAAGACCAACTTAATGTAGCATATAGCCAAATACCAAGGTATTTATAAGATTGTACCTGTCAGATCGGGGATCCCTCCAGGGTAACAACATCCAGTACCACACCGTCAAAGTTCTCGTGGGGTCAATGGAATAGAATGGACTGGATCTTCTTTGCATGCAGTACTAATCTGCTGGCTTTAAAGAAAATAAGCAGCTCATCAAAGGCTTTCTGTAGCTTCTCTTGTGTCTTATTTATTGTAGAGTCTGTGGTATAGATGATAGTATCATCTGCATACAGATGGTAACTCACAGATGAATCAGAGACATTTAAACCATTAACACATATGTTGAATAAAAGTGGACCCAGTATGGAACCTTAGGGGACCCCAGATCCAACAGGCATATATTCTGAAGCCCAGATTCCTAAGGAAACCATTTGTAATCTATCTTTCAGGTATGACGTAAGCCAATTTAAGCTAGGCCCAGTCATACCTAGTGAAGCAGCTCTGGATAGGAGGACACCATGATCCAAGGAGTCAAATGCTTTGGATAAGTCTATTAAAATAGCTTCAACAGGTGTCCTCTCTTCCAGAGCAGCCTGCACATCCCCAACAACCTTGGTCAGTGCCGAGATGGTACTGTATCATTTTATGAATCCAGATTGCATACCTTTAAGGAGACTCTCAGTTTCTAGATGTCCCATAATCTGTGTGGCCACAAGCCTTTTGAAAATTTTGGAGGTCTGAGGTAAATGTGATATCAGAAGATAGTTAGTTAATACAAATTTTTAACCCCCTGTACCCATCTGTATTTTAGTTTTGGCTAGTTTCCCGAAGACTGATTTCTGAAACCCTTTTTTATTTTTTTTATTTTTTTGTTATGTTTCAATTCTGTAATGGTTTTAATGGGCTTTTAATATGTCTTAATTAACTGCTATCTGTTTTTGCTTGTGTACAGCACCCAGAGCCTCCGGGAGTGGGCGCCTTATTAATAAAATTGCCTTGCCTTTAAAGTTAGGAACAACTTTTGATTGCTTCCACACCTTAGGGAATTCTCCTGTACTTAATGATAAATTTAATAGGTAAGTTAAGGAGTATGCCACCACAGGAGAGGCAAACTTTAATGGTTTAGATGGAATACTATCCAGGCCAATGGCTTTCGAGGTATTCAGTTTCAAGAGTTCTGTAATGATGCAGTCAACTGAGATCTCTGAAAAAACTAACTCTTTTATAGGGCTACAGTCTGATTCCATCATTAATTGTTTATCTACCTGATTTCCCGTTAGTCCCATCTTACTAAAGTAATCATTCAGTTTGTCAGCTATTAATTGAGACATGGGTATCATTTATCCATCAATATTAAACACATTTGAAATTTCGCTTCCTTGTCCTTTTAATAGGCAATTAATTGTCCTCCAGACATCTTTTGGTTGTTGGGCACATTTACTATCTTGTAGGCAAGAGTGATGCTTTTGTTTTGCACATCTTACTTCCTTTAAGTATATATTACAAAGCTTTTTTATAAGTATCCCGATCTGATGTATTGCCTGTCTTTTTGCCCTATCTCAAGCTTGGCCTCTAGTACAGTTTTTATTTTCTTAACTTGTTGGAATACCAAAGGGCATTATTATTTTTTTTAGACTCTTGGTTTTAATAGGGACATGCCTATTGCTGCTTACCAACATAAATTCAGAATAAAAATAGTCTCAGGCCTCATCTACAGTTGACACCAGTGACATCCTATCCCAATTTATGTTGCTTACTTCTAACATGAAATTAATATTGTCAAAATGTTTTAAACTATACCAGGTAATACATCTATTGCAAGCCTGCTGAAGAGGTCTCCTTCTGATACAAAAGGTAAGCTGATGGTAAGATATGGAGTCTTGTAATACACCACTAGCTAATATATAATTGGTGGAGTTAGTAAAGATCAAGTCTAAAATCATGGATGAGTCAGGGTTTACTATATTTATTCTAGTAGGATCTTGAATCAATTGAGCAAGCCCCAAGTTAGTTTGCAAGTCAATTAAGGGATGAAGTTTACTTACACATGACCAATTTGTATTAAAGTCTCCTGCCATGTAAATTTCATGGGCATTCTTGAAATCAAACAGAAAATCCTGCAGGCCATTGAAAGCAAGACGGTTAGTTTTAGGAGGACAATAAACACCTTTAACTATAATTTTCTTATTATGGGGTAACCTTAACTCAATAGCCAGTACTTCTAATCCATTTAGATCTTTGATCTATATTTATTTGGGTCACCAACAGGTCAGATTTCCCATTAATTAATAGTCCCCACACCTTTTGTTTCTATCCTGGCGCAGTATGTTGTAGCTCTTTATATTTAATAATGAGTCCTCCTTTATTTCAGTTAGCCATGTCTCAGAAATTATAACAAAGTCTGGGTTATGATCCAGGACCCAAGTACTAATTAGGTCCATTTTCAGGGACATTCTTCTAGCACTAAAATGTATCAATGTTAGCCCTTGTTAACTCCTCCCGGGGTAAGGGGACAATCAGGATTGGAATTGATAACTTGATGACTGTTGTTTTCAAATGCAGTGTAAGGCCTTTATGAAGAAATAATACTATTAGTGTCTGGATTAGGATGTATAGCCTCACAGGACATCAAAAACAACAGAAGCATACACTTGAAAAATCTAAGACATTTAGATTTTTTTTTTTATATATACTTAACCTTTATTGCAATATATGAGAATTGACACAAATTCCAACAATACAGGGCACAATTACAAACATGAAAGCCATATTCTGTTAATAACAACAGTAAGTTGGTTCAGTGGGCTCAGGGAGGGTGAGGAGGGTGGAACAGAGGCACACCCAGTCAATTGTTCCACTCCACAATCCATACACCATTCTGGGGGAGCATAGCTCCCCTATGGATGCACCCACAAAGAAGACTGATGATATCTGTCACAAGGGAGGCCCACAGAAAGGAGGCAGAGGGCACCAAAAGGAAAGGAAGCAGCTCCTGGTGGGGGACTCAATTATTAGGGGTATAGAACTGGGGGAAGCTGGGAAAAATGAAATAAGATGCCTGCCTGGTTCCATGGCTTGGAGGGACAGGAAGCGCATCCTCAGGATCATGAGAACAGCTGCAAGAGATTCCGAGCTGGACATAATTGTCCACCTAGGGACAAATGACTTGGTTCATCATGAGATTAGAGCAGTGCAGGAGGACATTGCAGAGTTGGGGAGGGACCTAAGACAAGTAGCACACACAGTATCCTTCTCGGAGGTGCTGCCTGTCAAAAGCATGGGGGAGGCGAGGGCAATTGGCACCATGCAGTTTAATGAATGGTTGAAAAAATGGTGCGGAGCACAGGGGTTTGGCTTCATTGAGACTGGGGTTCCACCTGGAGGACACCAGCCTATACTGGCAGGATGGTCTGCATCTGTCCAGGAAGGGAACAAGTCTTTTGAGCAATCGGTTTAAATGCTTCATTGGAAAGCTTTTAAACTAGTCAAAGGGGGAGGCACTGACAAGCAGCAAGAAAATCCCCAGCCTCTCCCTACAAAACAGGGTACTAAATGAGAAAAAGACTGAGGTAGAACGGTCAGTGGGGGATGCTGCAACAGAAGGTAAAGCCATCAAAAAATGGAGAGCAATGAGTACTAATGCCCGTAGTCTGGGTAACAAGCTTCCTGAATTAGTGGCCTTGATGGTGGAGGAACATCTGGATATCGTGGCAGTCACAGAAACATGGTACACAAAACCATGACTGGGACATAAACATACCAGGATACACTGTCTACAGGAGGGACAGGGAGGGTAAAAGAGGAGGAGGAGGAGTAGTTCTTTACATAAGGGAAGGAATAAAAGCAACAGAACAAAAGGGTAAACAGGGAGGAGAAGAAGCACTGTGGGTAAATTTGGAGACAGGCAATGGCACCACAATACGCACAGGGGTTATATACAGACCCCCTTCTCAGGGGGAGGAAATGGACAGGAAAATGATAGAAAGTATACTTAGAATGGCAGAAAAAGGGGAGATATTGCTGATGGGTGATCTGAATATGCGGATGTTAACTGGAGTGCAGTTGCAGCTGCCACTTCGAAGAGTGCAGTTATTCTAGATGCCTTACAGGGGGCATGCCTTAGACAACTAGTACTGGAGCCCACTCGAGAGGGAGCAATATTAGACTTGATTCTCTCAAATGGAGATGGAGAGAGGATTACAGATGTAGAAGTGGGTAGCCATCTGGGAACTAGTGACCATCGAACAGTATGGTTCACAATAAACACAGCAATAGAGTCAAGCCATACAAAGACAAATGTACTGGACTTTAGGAGGGCTGACTTTGCCAAAATGGGTGAGTGCCAAAGGAATGCACTAGCAAATGGGCAGGAAGGAGGGGTGGAAGAACAATGGGGAATAATAAAAACTGCCATCACAGAGGTAACGAGCCTTGGTGTGAAGCAAATAAACAAAACAAGACGATGTAAGAAACCACTATGGTTCTCAAAGGAAGTGGCAGTGAAGGTTCAAGAGAAAAAGAAAGCATTCAGGAAGTACAAGGAATCGCAGAAGGAGCAGGACAGAGAACTGTATCAGTTAAAGCAAAAGGAAGCTGGGAAGGCAGTCAGAACAGCAAAGGCCAAAACCGAGGAAAAGATAGCCAACTCAGTTAAGAAGGGGGATAAAACCTTTTATAGGTATATCAGGGAGTGAAGGAAGACCAAGGGAGGGATAGTGAGGCTTAATAAAGGGGTGGGAGGGTGGGCAGAGGGAGACTGTGAAAAGGCAGAGATACTAAACAAATACTTTTGCTCAGTATTTACAAAGGAAGAGGGGAGGTACATAAACAAACAGTAGTAACACGCTGGATACAGGAGTTGATACGGCCCATTTACAGAAGAAAGGGTTCTAAAGAACTCTTAAAACTGAAGGTGGACAAAGCAATGGGGCCTGATGGGGATTCATCCCAGAATTCTAAAAGAACTAAGGGTGAACTAGCGACACCACTGACTACCCTTTCTAACAAATCATGAGAGGATGGGGTGGTGCCCGAGGACTGGAGGAGGGCAGATGCTGATTCCCCTTCACAAAAGTGGGAGCAAGGCAGAAGCAGGAAACTATAGACCTGTTAGTTTAACCTCAGTGATAGGGAAAATGATGGAATCACTTCTAAAGGAAAGAATTGTCGAGTATCTAGAGGCCAGAGGGGCACAGGACCCTAGGCAGCATGGATTCACAGCGGGAAGGTCATGCCAGATGAATCTGATAGATTTCTTTGACTGGGTGACCAAAGTAGTAGATCAGGGAGGGGCTGTGGACATGGTCTACCTAGACTTTAGCAAGGCATTTGACACAGTCCCACACAAAGATTAATATAAAGTTAGCCAGCCTGGGTGTGGGTCCCAAGATGACAGCCTGGGTAAAGAATTGGCTGAGAATAGGACACAGAGAGTAATAGTAAATGGAGTCCACTCAGAAGAAAGGAGGGTTACTAGTGGGGTACCGCAGGGTTCAGTATTAGGACTGGTCCTCAATGTCTTTAAAGCGACATTGCAGAAGGACTGGAAGGAAAAGTATGTCTCTTTGCAGATGACACTAAGATCTGCAACAGAGTTGATGCACAGGGTGGGGTGGAAAGGATGAGAAGGGACTTGGCAAGGTTAGAGGAATGGTCAAATGTATGGCAGCTTAGATTCAATGCTAAGAAGTGCAAGGTAATGCACTTGGGAAACAAAAACTTAGGAGAAGAGTACATAATGGGGGGTGTGATACTAACAACAACAAAAATGGAGAGGGACCCTGGGGGTAGTCATATCAGATGACCTAAAGATGGGCAAGCAATGTGAGAGGGCAGCAAGGAGGGTTGGGGGATACTGGGATGCATAGGAGAGGCATCACCAGTAGAAAACAGGAAGTTATTATCCCTCTGTACAGACAGCTGGTGAGACCCCATCTGGAGTACTGTGTGCAGTTCTGGAGACCTAATCTCCGCAAAGACATAGACAGGATGGAAGCTGTCCAGAGGAGGGCAACTAAAATAGTGCAGGGTCTGCACTGGAAGACATATGAAGAGAGACTTAAGGAGCTTAATATGTATAGCCTCGAGGAAAGGAGGGAGAGGGGGGACATGATATAAACTTTCAAGTACCTCAAGGGAATCAACAAAGTCCAAGAGGGTAGCATTTTTCATAAAAAGAGGTGTGCAAGAACAAGAGGGCACAATTTGAAGATAGAGGGGGGCGGCTCAGAGGTAATTTAAGGAAGTATTTTTCACAGAGGGTTGTGGATGCATGGAGCAGCCTTCCGAGGAGCTTGTGGAGTCAAAATCAGTGGTGGAATTCAAGCATGCATGGGGTAGTCATAAGGCAGTTCTGGGGGGTGGGGGTAGGAAGAAGTAGGCTGCTGGTTAACTAGGATCTGCAGCTTATCCAGTAGGTAGGGAAATGGGCAGACTGGGTGGGCCAAGCGGTCCTTATCTGCCATCAAATTCTATGTTTCTATGTTTAAGAATACAAAGAGGTCTGAAGAGAAACCTGTACTTATGAAAACTGACAGAGAAGAAAAATAGAACAGAGAGAGAAACTCTGGGAACCTCAATCCAATGGGAAATCTTCCCATAGCAAATAAATACCTGTCAAAAACTGCCAAGTAAGGTAAAAAACCCTCCTATACTGAAGCATAGCTACACATTCATATATACACTAAATGGAATAAAAAGCAGATTCAAGCATATACCAACAAACTCACAACTTCAACCACCTAAAAAAATCTAAATAATCAGGACAGAGAAAGAACCCAGTTAAAAAATGCTTTATAATGATAATGAGCCATCGTATGGAATCCACCAAGCTCATCTGTTCTGAAAGAGAGAAAGTTTCTGCTGAAGCGAAAAAATAATTTCCTCCATCACATAAATAGAACTAATTACTTTAAACCAGTCTGAGACAGTAGGCAGGATGCCAAAAGGCATTTCTTAGTGATAGCTTTAAACGCAGTTGCTATGAAAATAGACCAAAGGTATTGGCATCTCTACCTGTCAGCTCAGGTGGCCAAAACCCCTAGATTAAATACTCTGGTCCAAGCTGCACTGAAAAAGCAAAAATATGTTCCAAATGAGTCCAGACCAAACACCAGAAAGGATGTAGACCAACACAGGACACCACATCCTCACCAGCAAACCGAAGTGACCGAAGAAGACCATTTAGAAATGACAGTTGGGACTCTAAAGTAATGTATATGTAATGTACTGTAACTTCCATAAAACTCTCTCCAAGTAGGAGAGGAAGAGGTCTGCCAGGTAACACATCACATCAGTGACCACTGAAAGTCAGAAATCCAAATCTCAATTTCTTGTTCCCATTTACGGCAAAGAGCAATTGTAGTTTAAAGGGAATGTATAACATAACTAGAGTATAGTAAAGAAATAGCACTGCCCCCCGAAGGAGACCTTCATAACAATTCAAAAGGCAGGCCCGGCAAACCCTCTTCCCCCCACCTAGCAGAAAACAACGAAAAAACATTTAAGTAATCTCGAAGTTGATAGTAACAAAGTCTGTCCCACTCCAACCAGTCAAATATTAATTGAGCTTCCTCAAAAGTAAGAACTGTATTACTGGGCAGCAAATGCCATGGTGCATAAATATCCAAACCTGACTGACGCCGGAACCATGAATCAGAATGAGCTGGAAAGACATTTACATTTCATCCTATATTGTTCCCAGAACCTGTTCAAAGACCAGTTGACTATGACCAGGTTCCTGATTTTGCTAGGCTTCATTTACAAATTTAAATAACAGTACTTGCACAAAGCACTGTTAAAACAGTTTGTTAATAGATTAGGTTTGATAAAAACATTATTGTGTATAAAAATACTACTAACAATCCCAGTACTCATCCTAATACGTGAATGCACTTGTACTGCTTCCTAAGTATTTTGTCCCACTCCCCTGCCCCTGGTGTGGTAACAGACCATAATAAAATTAAAACTTCCCCCAGAAATATTTTATAGTTCATGTCAACTAAAGGAAATGAAGATAGCTACTCAGTGCAGCAAACAACACAAACGATAGTTGCAGGAAAATAAAGCACACAATATAAGAAGTCCAGAAAATGTCCCTCTGCCCTACGGAGGTGTTGTTATCAGCAGCCCTCTTTAGTCTTTACAGCTCTTACCTGCAATGTGATGTTTTGGGGGTGCTTCTCCTGCAGGTTCCATGTGGCGTGCGATGTTTAAAGTGGCTGAGCACCCTGCCCCTTACTCTTTGCTCTCTGAGTGGTCTTCCACCAGACCCCCTCCCACACAGAGCAATGCTGAAGTCAGGGGAATAAAGTTCTTTTAACAGAGCAGTGTTCAGTGCAGCAAACAACATAAACAATAGTTGCAGGAAAACGAAGCACACAATGTAAGAAGTCCAGTAAAAGTCCTTCTGCTCCACGGAGGTGTTGTTATCAGCAGCCCTCTTTAGTCTGTACAGCTCTCACCTGCAATGTGATGTTTCAGGGGTGCTTCTCCTGGAGAGGGAGGGGAGTGTGGTTTGTGAGGGATTCTACCGCTATCTTTCAGTTTGGGTGGGATATGGGCCTGTTTGTAATTGTTTGGGTATTATTTCTATTGGAGTTTCCTGAGGTTGGTGGGAGGGAGGGAGGGCTGGGGGGTTGTAAGGTTGGTGGAGCTTACCTATGGGTTTTGGTTCATTCTGGATTCATCTCTATGTTTTGTTTTGGCTTGTTTATTGTTCAATTATGGCTAATCTTTTGAAATTTGCTTCATGGAATGTTAAAGGAGCCAGGTCTCCCACCAGGAGATACTGAATCCTCAAATATCTACAGCATACTCAATGTCACACTACCTTTTTGCAGGAAACCCACCTCTGATCTTTGGAAGGTAATCTATTTTGAAGACAATCAGTTGGACAAGTGTTTGCAGTGGGCTGCTCCAGGTCTAGTAAAGGGGTAGCTATTTTGATATTGAAATCAGTTACCTTTCAAAGCCATCAGTGCCTTCAGGAGCCTCAAGGCAGATATGTGTTTGTCAGTGAGGTCCTGGATCACGCTGACATTGTTCTTGGAAGTATTTATGGCACTAATTTGTCTAATCTCTCATTCTTTATGAAACTGACAGGCCTTTTCTCCTCCTTTTCTCTTACCCTGTTATTTATTGGGGGGGATTGGAATGTCTCTCTCATGTCAGATCTAGACTGGATGGGTAGACCCATGGCTGGTCTGTCCCCTGCCCATTGCTCCATACAAGATATGATTGATTCTCTGGGGTTATGTGACCCATGGCAGGTTCTTCCCCTGCAAGATAAAATCTATACATATTGTTCTCCTGTTCATGGTTCTTACTCCAGGATCAATTACATCTTGCTCAGTCAGTCGATCTTTGGTGGAGTGCTGGATGGGGAGATAAGTGCCAAAGTTCCCTCATACCTTTCTTTGGTGTGGGTGAGGCTTTCCATTAATCCCAACCTGAAGAGGGACACAATCTGGAAGCTCAATAATCAGCTTCTCAATGATTAAATTTGTCATTGATTAGACTAAAGACCAGATTGCATTATTTGTTCAGCGTAATTCTGGCTTTACTGGTCAGGGAGATTAGGAGTGTTCTGCATGTAAATGTTTCCTTAGGGGGGAGCATATCAGGCTCTCCTCTAATCATAAACATATCCATCTGCAAGCTGCCACTGACCTTCTCAGACAGATTGCTGTTATTGAACATTCCCTTTCCCTGAAGATGCCAGAAGCTACCCTTCAGAAGCTTGCACTTTTACAGGATAAATATGCAGACCTTCTAAGAGACAGGGCTGAATAGACTATCCTCAAGACACAATCAAAATACAGATATGTGTGTGTGTGTATATATATATATATATATATATATATATATATATATATATAAAATTAGAGGCAAAAAAATCAATTTAATGCATCAGTTAGGGTTGTTCCATAGCAAGAAAAACTAGGAAATTCAGGGTTAGGGTTGAAAGCCCCCATTGGATCCCCAGCCCACCCCCAGCAGCATCAGGTGTGCATTGGGTTAAATCGACCTAACTCTCACCCCATCACATGTGTAAAGAAGCTGAGGTATAGGAGAATGGGGTGAGAGTTGGACAGATGACCCCAATGCACACCCCGATGCTAGTTGGGGTGAGCTTGGGGTCCAATGGGGGGGCTTTCAACCCTAACCCTGAATTTCCTAGCTTTTTTTGCTGTGGAACAACCCTAACTGATGCATTAAACATAGTATTTTGACTCTAATTTCCCTTCTTTTTGAGAATGAGGATGATAAATAATGAAAGGAATGCAGTGGTGGCAGCGCGGGGCCCTTTGGGCCCCACACTCCCACCACATGATGTCTTGTTACACAGTAAAAGGAACTGCAAAGCAAATGCAAGTGGCAACAGTAATGCACATGGCAAAGCAAACGTAAATGGCAAAGCAAACGTTAATAGAAACACAAGCATAAAGTGACGCTGAAACAAACAGTTACGTAAATGGAGACATCAAACAGAAGTGCATACAGAATGCATCTGGTAACATACACATTCATGGTACCACAATTGTAAACTCAAATGGTAGTAGTAACACCAACAATAACACCCAAGTAAACAGAAACACAAGCACGTACAAAAATGCAAACTGTAACTCACTCATGGAACCACAGTTGTAAATGCAAATGGTTATGGTAACAGCAACAATAAAGCCAATAAAAACAGAAATGCAAGCGCATACGAAAAAGCAAACTGTTACACATAAGGTCATGGTACCTCAATAGTAAACATAAATGGTAACAGTAACAGCAACAGTAAAGACAACAGAAACAGAAATGCAAGCGCATATGAAAAAGCAAACTGTTATGCACACGGTGGCATAGACAGCAACGGTGATTTGAATGGTAACAGAAGTGCAACTGGACACGCTAGCTGTCACAGTAACTAAAGGGCACACCCTTCTTTTCCCCAAAAACTGCATTGAAAAAACTAATTGAAAACAAAGAATGTATGCATTATAATTGACTTCAGAGTAGAAAAGAATGACTTGGAATACTAAATTGCTTATATCTCAGGAACTGTATGACGTAGGAGAAAAAATTAAATTTTGTATGAATTATTACTTTCCTGGCTAGTTTTTTGCTTAGCCCACAGTTGGGGGCGTTAAGTATTTTTTTGACAAAAAGTCCGTATCTCGCACCCTTTCTGAGATATGGGTCCTGAAAGACACGACGGATGCCATAATGTTATCCTATGGGACAAATCATCAACTTCAGAGTACTGTCACTTGGCCACCCTATAATATTTTTTCTCCAAACCACCAAAAGGCACATTTGTAAGATGTTGGCTTTCTTCCTTCCAAATTTCAGCCCAAAAGACCAAACCGTTATTTTCCAGCAGGGTGGCAAAGAATTCCTGTAATATGGCGGACGCCGTAATGTTATCATATGGGAAAAAGCGCCAACTTCATAGTGCCGTAACTTTGCCACCTGTAATATCTTTTGACCACTCAAAGGCACATATGTGGGATTTTGTCTTTCTTCCCTCCTAATTTCAAGTAAAAAGACCAAACCATTTCTGAGATATTCAATGTCAAAGATTGGCAATATTTCCCTATCTATTCCATTATAAGAAATCTGGCCATCTTGTCCCTATTTTACGATCAAAGATCATGATCAAAGAATCTCACAATCAAAGAATTTGCAGCCTCACGATCAAAGAATTTTCAGGCTCATGAACAAAGAATAAAAAAATTAATAATTCAAAAAACAGAAGCAATTGCAGTAAACCACCACCATGGTTCAACAGAACGAAGTCCCCTGAGTAAACCCCATCCTCATTTGACTTCCTAGGACACCCCTGGGCTAAGAAAATTGAATTTTAAATCGGGCCATCTTGTTCCTCTCTCACGAAGCAAGATCGCGGTCAAAGAATCTCATGATCAAAGAATTTGCAGCCTCATGATCAAAGAATTTGCAGGTTCATGATCAAAGAATAAAAAAGGGTGAAACACGATTTATTCACAATTTGAACCAAACCAATGGCATGGTTCGACAGAATGGACCCTTCTGAGCAAAACAAGCTCTCATTTGTGTCCCTAGCCCACCCCTGAGCTGAGATATTAGTGTTTTAGGTCACGATGCAAGATCATGATCAAAGAATCTCACGATCAAAAAATTTGCAGGCTCGCGATCAAAGATCGTTAGCGAGCCACGAATTAAGATTTTAAAAGCTTATAACTCTATTTTTTGACCAATTTGGATGGAACCAAAGCCATGGCTTGATAGATCAGGGTCCCCTGAGTAAAACCCATTGAGGTTTTACTTCAGAAGTGACCCCTGAGCCAAGATATTTGTGTTTCTGTGATTGGAAAACTGAAAACAAGATGGCGGACCTTGCGGTCAAAGAATTTTGAAAATTCCTCGGGAGCAAAGATTCTTGAATAGCAAGGCTACAAATTTTTTGATCGCTAGATGAGACCAGATGGCCAGAACCCCCATTCTTTGATCGCAAGATATACATATACATTTTCCCATTGATTTATAATGGGAGCTTAAAAGTGCCATAACTTTTGAATGCCTTAATATTTTTTCACCAAACAAAAAGCGACATGTTCAGCCACCAAAGCTCTTTCAAACAAGCCATCTTGCAGAGTGGCACACCACACAACAGCTGTGCAGGACCACATTAAGAATGCCAAAAGTGCCTTCAAAAATGGACAATTTTGCATTTTTCAGCACTTTCATACACGAAGACCAGCACTCTGACACAAATGCAATTTGGCATATCAAGAGATCTAGTGCACCCCAACTCATGTACCGAATTTCAGGCAAATCCATTGAACGGGTCTAAAGTTATTAATGTCCAAACTTTTGACTTTAGTATGTAAGTGGCCACTCAACCCTAAGTATAGTGGCACGATAGCGCCACTATAATATATGTGTGTGTGTGTGTATATATATATATATATATATATATAGTGTATGTATATATATATATATATATATATATATATATATAGTATATACAATGGTGAGTTGTCAGATAAATGATTTATTTACACAAGTGCTGTTTGACCTCGGGTAACCTGACGAGTGGCGTAAGCAATGAGTGAGGTGTCCAAGATCAAACAGCACAAGTGTAGATAAATCATTTATCTGACAGCTCACCATTGTATATTTCATTTATGCAATAGGGGTGCTTTCTATCAGTGCAGGAACATTTGATTTTGACTGTTTATCTTTATTTTAAATGATAATTTCTGGGAGTTTTGGTTAACTTTCCTAGATCATGTCTGCCTAGCATAATGGTTGCTATTAAATGAAACACCACTCATTTTGTTGAAAACTTCTTGCTGAACAAATGTCATGCTCACAGTACTATGCTACCTTTTTCATTTTAAAGTTATTCACATTTGTTTGTCAAAAAAGGGAAAAGAAAATTGAATTTTATGCTGTTTTTTGCTAATTATAAAAAAAAACTAAAAGGTATCTGTAAATGAAACACCACTCATTTTGTAGATACTTTTGTGCTGAACATTTTTTGTGCTCACAGTACCATGCTATCACTTTTTGTTTTAAAGTTATTCACATTTGTTTGTAAAAGAAAGTGAACAAAAAATTACATTTTTTTCTGCTTTTTCGCTAATTGTAAAAAATCTATATGGTATCTATACATGAAACACCACTCAGTTTATAGATAATTTTGTGCTGAACAATTTTCGTGCTCACAGTACCATGCTATCTTTTTTCGTTTTAAAGTTATTCCCATTTGAATATGGTCAGTACTACTTCTGAGGCCGAACATTCTAAATGAATTCTAAAGAGATCTGTGACATAGTAACTGTGTGTATAAATGGTCACTGTATGTATACATTTATTTATACATATAGTGACTCAGATAAATAGAGAATAATGCATAGGGAGGTGAACATTATGAAAATTTAATGCACACCTAAGGTGGGGGATGCATCATTAAACCCCAAGAGCGAAGCTCGAGGGGTTTAACAATGCATCCTTCACCGAGGGTTTGCATTAAAATTTCATAATGTTCACCTCCATGTCTTATTTTTTATAATTACTGGGGTAAATGTTTTTCCAGCCAGAGAGTTACATTTCCATACACAAACTATTCAAAATTACAGTTTGGGAATTTAAATATATTTCTTTTTTATTGTTTTATCCAACTGAACACACAAGCTTATAAGAACAAGCAGAAAAAAAAATAGGAGCAGTCATACCTTACAAGAACTGCATAAGATAGTAACATACACTGGCTATTTTAATAAGAAAAAACATGGAAAAAAACACTAAGTAAATGAGACATTTCTCTTGTATGCTGCACTGTACTAGAACATTGTTGAGAGTATTCAGAGCCCAAAACAAACTTTTAATAACTTTACTGCGGTAAAAAATAAAATCACTGGCTGTGAGACTTCCATGTCAGCTTCATTTCTCCATGTGCTTACTTTCAGTTGCTGCAGGACAGTTCGTGGCCATGGTTACGGAGGTCTGTCTGATGGAGTGCCAGAAATGAGTTAAGGGACAGTGTTAAAATTACCTGACACATAGGGAGCTCAGGAGAAAGGAGTTAAATTAGTTCTTTTATTATGCTTTTGCCACACAGGGAGGCAACGAATTACAAATGGTACATCCTTATCTCACTGCTAACTTGCCTCTAGTTGGAATCTGACTCAGTTGCCGGACACCTTCATTTATTCTGATCACTTTCTTCGGGAGCTGCATGATAAATGTTGATGGACGCTCCCTGGTTGATCACACAGGTTTGGGCCAAGGATTGTTTGAAGAGAGCTTCCTGTAGTGTAGATTTCCTTTGCAGTCCCCTGGGCACTATTTGGGTTGGGGAACATACAGGCTGAAGTTGAAGACTGCTGGTTTTCTTCCACATCTGGCAGGTACTACAGAAGCGTTCCCTTATTGTTTACTGTGAAGTGTGCTGGAACACTCGCGCTGAACTGCTGCGTGCACGTGAAAGTCATAACAACTGACTGGTGATTACGGGGAATATCAACTGAGTATTCCCATTGATAAACATTTACACCAGTAATTATATAGAGAATAATGTATAGGCAGGTGGTTATTAAAGGAATAATGCCCGACAGGGTGGGTGTTATGCTGGGATAACATCCCACCTTGGGTGGTTGGGCCCGAGGCCAACGGCCGAGGCGCCCAACACCCAAGGCGGATGTTATCCCAGCATAACACCCACCCTGGAGGGCATTATTCCTATTATACAATGGCTCGCTACTGTAAAAATGAAAAGATAAAAAATATTTAAAAATGGATTTTTGCTGTTTATTTCATTGTAGGTGTACTTATTAAAAAATAGTGCTGTTTTACTGTTGTGACCAGTGGGTGGAGCTGCTGTTAATGTCTTTCATATCAGACTAAGCTGCTGGTTTTGTACTTCCCCACAGTAACGTCCTCGTTTGTTATTTTTTCCCCACAGTAATGTCCTCATTTGTTATTTTTTTCATATTGCTTCCGTGTGTATGCCTCCCGCCGCCTGTGGTTTTTGATATTGCTTCTGTGTCTGTGTTTCGGATCTGCGGTATTGTATGCGTCCCGCCGCATGTGGTTTGCGCTGTCCGACTGGTGCCAGGAGGATGTGGTGAGTGAAATGAACGTCGGGACTTGGTAGGGAGGAGATTTTATTTGAAATAAAATATTGTCAGGAAATTGCTATGCGAGCATGTGAGCTAGAGCTCATGGTGGCAGTTTGAACACTGCTCACTCGCAGTGCGACTTCGTCGTTATGTTGTATTTTTTTTTAAAGAATATTTTGTTTGTGTGTGGTGGGGGTGCGCTATTTATAGTTGTTTTGGCCAGAAGAAATGAATTGTGTTGTCACTGGTGAGCTGGGCCGGGACAGCCGATTTCGAGCAGCGCACCAGTTGCTGATGCTGCTCGTAGACAAGGTTGCGGAGCGTTTCTTTTTAAATTATTTATGCAGTCCCTTCTGTACTGGGACTACAGTTGGGATGTTATGCTGGGATAACATCCCGGCTCCAGTCCCAGTTTGACCAATCAGAGTCCAGGAAATTTCCTTGCCATTGTATAATATGAGAATTTTACACACACCTGAGGTGTGGGATGCCTCATAAACCCCGAGGGCGAAGCCCGAGGGGTTTATATAGGCATCCCACACCGAGGGTTTGTGTAAAATTCTCATAAATAACCACCTGCCTATTACTTTATTTTCTTATAATTGCTGGTCACAATTTTTTTTAGCAATAATCTGTTCAATTTGCAAATAAATGAGTAAGACAGTTGTGGTATATTGAAGAATTAATTTGTGGTGGTTGTATAACATTGCAGTTTTTTTATTATTTTAAAACGTGTTGGAAGAGAAGATGAAAGCGTTAGGTCACCGTGGGTTAGGGAGTGTGTGAAAGTGGGACTGCTTTTTCTTTTTTTTAGGTGGCGAGTATGCAAAACAAATGTACAAATACTTCCACCACATTTATTCTCGATACTGTCAACAGACTCACATTATTCCTAGACTCGGGTAAAATGTAGCCATAAAAAGCATATTTGAACCTTGAATTTAAAGGATGGCTCCTCAGAAAGCAGTTGGATAGCTAAAAAGTTAAATAAGAGAATACGAGGGGAGCTTCGTTATGGCAAAGAGTTGGTTTCCTTAGTGACTGAGTCACCCAAGACGTCACTATTGAGATGTCATCACTCCTCTTCGGGAGCATGATTTCAAGAGGCTCAGCCCCCTCCTTCTCTATCGCTCATCAAGGAGAGAGCATTTTAATGTTCTGGTGTCCAGAGTAATGACGACCGCACTTAAATGAAGTGTAACTTCAGATAATTTCTAGTGTAAAAAGTAAAGGTAATAGCAACGTCCGCCTTGTGCATTGTGGTAACCAGCCGAAACCAAGGACTGCATTAAAAAACACTTTTGGTGCTGCAGTGATTGAAAACAAAGTACAGGGAAATACCCTTAGAAAAAATTACTTGGGTCAGTGCAGCCTACCTATTCTAAGTGCAGCCTTTTGAAGTAACAGAGTTTCAAAAAAAAAAAAAAATAACTCTGGATCTGACAGGACACTCCTAGTTGCGAGACTGTGAGTCAGTTAGTTGTTTTGTTTGCTCTGCTCTAGAGCACAGTGGCACGTGTTTGCCGTTATAACTGGCTGAGGTAGTTATAACAGCAAATTATAACTCGATTTTTGTATGAAAAAAAATTGTGGCCAGTAATTATATGCATTTATCACACTGAATATATGTCCACCCCATTGCATATATATATATATATATATATATATATATATATACATATGGACTGGGACAAGGCGAGTCATCTGCTTACACTTAGACTTCAAAAGCAGGAGGCTTTCACATTAATCAATGTTATTAGGACCAGAGATGGTATTTTGAAAACTCAATCAAAGGATATAGCCCAAGAGTTTGTCTCTTTTTACAAGGATCTGTACAGTCCCTGAGATTCCCAACTGGCTAACTCTACTAGCCTGGGTTATCTTAATCGTATCCCTCTCCCACAGTTGTCCTTGTCCCAACAGGATCTTTTGTCTCAGCCAATTTCTGAAGCTGAAATTCAAGTGGCCATACTGGGTATGTCTTCAGACAAAGCCCCTGGAGCTGATGGCTTCACTCCCAATTTTTATAAACTTTTTGTTAATGAGCTTGTTCCTCTCTTACATCACTTCTACCTTTATATATATATATATGAGTCAATATTTTTGACCCTACTGTTTTGGAAGCTTTAATTGTCCTATTGCTTAAGCTCGGTAAATCTCCAGATTCAGTATATAACTACAGGCCTATTTCTCTGATTAATTGTGATATTAAAATTCTGTCTAAAATTCTTGCCTGAAGGGTCATCCAGGTCTGGACCGGACTCCTTATCTGGGAGCAGGTAGGATTTGTCCCCAACCGTTCTTCTATGGATCATTTAAGGAAGTTGGCCCACATTTTCTCTGACTGCAGGGATTCTGTTATTTCAGTGGTGTTGGTCTCCCTGGATGTGGAGAAGGCGTTTGATAGGGTTGACTGGGATTTCTTGCTTTTGACCCTTGAAACTTTTGGATTTCTACAGGTATTCCTCCATTGGATTAGAGTTTTGTATTCTTCCTCGTCTGCCAGAATGGAGTGTTCCACTTCATTTATCTTATCTTCTGGTACCAGACAGGGCTGTCCCCTCTTGTCTTTTCTTTTCAGTTTGTATCTGGAACCTCTTATTCATAACTTGAAGGCCTGTCCTGACTTAACTGGTATCCCTGTGGGCCTTAATACCTTTTTGTTGTTCGTATATGCAGATGACATTTTACTGCATGTTGCTTTCCCCAATGCTTTGTTACTGGCTGCATTCCATCTCACTAAAGAATTTAGTCTTTTATCTAATTAAAAATGTAATCTTAATAAAACTGAAGTACTGCCTCTTACTTTGACAGTTAATAAAGAGGACATTGTATGTCTTGATGTGGCATGGTCCCTTATAGCATTAAATATTTAGGTTTGCATCTCTCATGGAGACACTGCTCTTATGCATAAACCTAACCTAAATGATCTATTAGTTTGTTTGCAACAAGATTTACAATGGTGGCAGGCTCTTTCCTTGACCCTTTGGGGAAGAATCTCTATCATTAAAATGAATATTCTCCCCCATTTGTTTCATCTTCTTCACATTTTAAGTTGTTGGTCTCCTTTTGTATGGTTCCATTGTATCCATAGAATGATTGCTGAATTTATTTGGTTAAAAGAAAGCCCTGAGGTGGGCTTATAAGAAGTTTCCTGCCCCAAAATTTTAGGTGGACTTAAGCTCCCTCATTTTCTTATTTATTGCTTTGCTAGCCACTTTAGTAAGCTTTTTATGTGGTTTAGCCCTTCCCCATCAGATTCTACTTCTTTTTATATACCCTAGTGGTTAGAACTAGAATTAGAATTATTACAAGAATATGAGTTGTCAGTGCAATCTCTGCTGTTTACTCCTTGGAAATTGCTCACTTCAGAGTTAAGGAACTTGGTCATGAGAACCTCTCTCCTTGTGTATTCACAATTCAGGTCATTACTTAAGCATCCTATCTCCAAAGACATATCCCAACCAACACTTAAGAATCTTAATTTTAAAATTGGGGGATGGATTATTAAGGCTGATTGGCTTCCCCGGCTGGTTGATGTCAGAGTTTGTGACCTGATGAATGGGGGGGGGGGTGCTACTACCATCTGCACAAATTTTAGAATATTTACAGTTGGGGACCATGCACATCTTCAAAATTTTCCAGTTGAGACATATCTTGATTCATTGGTTTGGGCCAGGCAACTGGACCACTGACTTCTCAGGGCTTCTTTCTTCTATTATAGATTTAGCTTCAAAACCACATGTAGTTTCTACTATGTATCATTACTGCTTTCCATGATTTTTCTAGACCTGGATGGCTCTTCCCCTTATTGAGATGCATTGTTCCCTTTATCCTCCTCACAATGGAAATCTATCTGGACTGATCTTTACTGGCATGTTGCTCAGTATAGACTGAGACTTACTCAGTTTAATATCTTGAATAATCTTTATTTCACACCAAAGAAGCTGGCCTGCATGGAACGGTTGCCCTCTGCAGACTGCAGTAGGTGTGGTCAGGATGAGGGCTCCGTGTTTCATATCTTTTGGAGCTGCCCTAGGATAGCACCCCTATGGAGTCTCATTGAGGATAGGGCAGACCCTCTCCTGGGACTTCAAGGCTTATTAAGCCTGAAATCTGCATTTTGGGGATTATAGTTCTATCTCAGTCAAAGAACGTAAATTTTACATGGCTCTAATTTCTCTTTCCCTGAAGAAGGTGGTCCTGAGGCACTGGCTTGACCAGAACTCTATCACATACCAGGAATGGTTGCAAGAATTGTTGTCCTCCCTCAGGGTAGAACGTATGATGGTGAGCCTCCACCAGAGGCTTCCTAACTTTGATAAGAGGTGAGGCAAGTTTGATAGGGTTGACTGCAATTTTTTGCTTTATGGGGCACTCTTCATACCATTTAGTTTACTCAGATATCATTTCATGTTGATGTTGTTATATTGACCCACTTACCTGGCTTGTAAACTGCATGGAATTGATGGCATGGCTCTCTTATTTGGTTTACTTCCCTTTTAGTATGGTACCTCATCTGGTTATTTGTTTATAGTTGGCTCTGCCAATGGGGTTTATGGAATGGGGGGGTGGATTGGGTTAGATATTTTAACCTCTTGTATTATTATTTGCCTGCTTCTGATTTTGATTCATATTCTTAATAAAGTTTACCTAATTAAGCAAAAAACAGAAAACAGGGTTCTGTGGATGCAGTGGCATGATTGAGCCCCCCAGATGCAGTCTGAGTGGGAACTGGGGCCAGTATTCCCTCCTCCTGCATATCCTGCTGCACAATGTCCTCAGGATTCACCATCATGGGAAAACAGTGCCAACCACCATAAGTAGGGGAAATTCCCTGGTGTCCTGGACAGATTTTTCCCACTCACTAAAAATACCAACAACAGCTTAATCTTGTTCAGTGTCACTCGCTACGCATCTGTATACCCCCTCCCCTGGGATAAGGCTGAAGATGGACAGAATTTTCTAGTCTTCCATTCCCAGTCAACAAAAACTAGATGAATAACTAAATAAACAATGATGGCCATTGTGCATAGCAGTTTCAGGGGGAGGTAGTACAGGAGCCTCTCTTAGCCCCATAAGTCCACCACCCCTACCTGTGACTGTCTATAAGGCACCTGCTCATGTTTAACTTGTAAATTACGGTGCTTCATCTGCCATCAAACCACTGTATTTGTTCTTCCAGCATGACCGGCATGTCCACAAACTTGACTATAAACAACTAACCTGGGGTTTGCTAAACTTGCTTTCTCTTCCAGAGTGAAAAAAATGGCTGGTGTATGGCAGTTTGCTGTTATTGGCTTTCTCTTCTTTTCTGCAGCTGCTATTCCTCCTTCAGCACAGAATGGTGATCCTTATTCTGTGAATAACAAAAGTCAAAATGTTCAGCAAATTGCTATATTTGCAACACAAGAATACAACACATACTAAAATGGTGCAGGGTCTGCACCAGAAGACATATGAAGAGAGACTTAAGGAGCTTAATATGTATAGCCTCGAGGAAAGGAGGGAGAGGGGGGACATGATAGAAACTTTCAAGTACCTCAAGGGAATCAACAAAGTCCAAGAGGGTAGCATCTTTCAAAAAAAGAGGTGTGCAAGAACAAGAAGGCACAATTTGAAGATAGAGGGGTGGCTCAGAGGTAATTTAAGGAAGTATTTTTTCACAGAGAGGGTTGTGGATGCATGGAACGGCCTTCCGGAGGAGGTTGTGGAGTCAAAATCAGTGGTGGAATTCAAGCATGCATGGGACAGTCATAAGGCAATTCTAGGGTGTGGGGGTAAGAAGAAGTAGGCTGCTGGTTAACTAAGATCTGCAGCTTATCCAGTAGGTAGGGAAATGGGCAGACTGGGTGGGCCAAGCGGTCCTTATCTGCCGTCAAATTCTATGTTTCTATGTTTCTATACTACAATCTAAATGGCTGCCCAGCCAAATTGACTAAGATCACCTCAGCCAACAAGCAGGTAAGGGTTACAAACAATGCTAATTACAACATGCACTGTGTTTTAGATTCACAATGTAGTTTCTTATAGTACCATTTATTAGACTAGCCAGATGACTAATTGTAGATATGCAATAGCTCTCAGCCCTTTGTCCGGAAAAATTAGAGACATTAAAATGGGGTTGTGCAGACAGCTGATTATCCATTCTATTAAAATCTCCAAAAGCTTGAAAAGTTCACTGTCAGAATGTATCCAATCAGTTTAATTCAGTATCATCACATACAACACTATCTGATCCATATCCATGAATAGTGTGTGCAACCCAAATAATCAAACCCTGGATTACTAGTACTATACCTGCACAATCCTAGTGAACTACAGTAACAGTGAAAACAATTAGCAAAGAAAAGTAGATATCAGTACAGCTGTGCACAGGGGTGAGTTTTGGTATTTGTATCACTGTCTATGATGCATGGTCATATTTATTAAAAATATGTTTTTACAAATTTCAGGCTTGTTGTTTTTGCTAACGATGTCACAAGACCAAATGTTTGAAAGTTTCCAATAGAGTATGTAGTTATCAACAAAAATGCATTAAACAAGCCTCTCAAATTATAATGCAATAGCACTGCTGTCCATTCTCTCCAAGCTACATGAGAGGATGGTAAATGGCCAGCTCTATGATTAACTTAAGAAATATGCTCTACCTACTTGTTATCAACAAGGTTTTAGAAGGGGCTATTCCACAGAAACCATGCTCATAGATTTATTCAATATTATTGCCTCTCCAACTAAGAAGGGCATGTCTGTGGAAGTGGGTGTTCATGGACCTTTCTAAAGCTTTCAATGTGGTAAATCATTTGATATACAGTACACTCTCGATTATCCAACCTCTGTTCATCTGAACTCCCTATTTAACGGAGGGTAGGATTGTCCTCCACACACTGTGTTAATTGATGAGTCATTAGCATTGCTTTGCACCTGCTAAGTATTTAAGCACCAGTTAACACTTTATAGCACATTGATAGCACCTGCTGCTGCTCTTACTTAAGTCCCAGTTAGCAACTGTATAGTCAGGTTTTGTATTCACTTACTGAGATGGCTACCAAATAAAAATGAGTTGTCCTCAATGTGTCCCGAAAAATAAGAATTGTTGAGCGTGTGGAGAATGGTGAGAGAGCTGCCATTCTCCTTGATGAATATGGCATTGGAAAGTTGACTATCAGTGATATAAAGGCTGCCAAACAAAAACTTAAGGACTTTGCTTTGACAATGGACTCAGCAGCAGGGGCAGAAGAACGCAAGAACATGCGCTGCTGTAAGGACGAGCAGCATGACAACGCTCTTTATCTCTGGTTCTGTCAGGAGCGTGAGAAGGGGACACTACTGTCCAGACCCCTTCTAAAGGAAAAAGCACTCATTTTCCACTCCAGGATGGGGAACACAGACCCCTTCATAGCTAGTGAGGAGTGGCTGACATGCTTTAAGCGTCATCATGGGATTCGCCAGTTGCGCCTTTGCAGGGAGAAACTTAGTGCTGCTGAGGAGTTTATTTCTCCCTTTTTAGCAAATTTACTGGATGTTGTAGAAAGCACCAGTCTCATCCCAGACTAAATCTACAATGCAGACGAGACCAGCTGTTCTGACAATGTTTGCCAAATCATACTCTGGCACATGGTGGTGAGCAAGAGGCTCCTGGATTCAAAAAAGCCAAAGACAGGGTCACGATCTTGGGCTGTGTTAATGCAGCTGGGACCCATAAACTTAAACTTGTGCTTGTGGGCAAATGCAGGCAGCCTCAGTGCTTTAAGCATGTAAATCTGGGTTCCCTTCCAGTGTACTACGAGTCTCAACACAATGCCTGGATGGACAGTTCTATTTTTTGTAGATGGTTTACCAATCACTTTGTGCCCCAAGTAAAAGCTCATCTAAAGAGCAAATGTCTCCCCTTCCATGCCATCCTGCTGGTTGACAATTCGTCAGCATATCCCGGAATTGCCAATGTCAGGACTAGGGCTGGGTACATCAAATATATGTTTTTGCCTGCAAACACCACCAGCAAACTGCAGCCCTTTGACCAGTGCATATTAGAAATATCATAAAAAACTGCTGCAGGCAATTCTGGCAGAAGCAAACCAGCAATTGTCCATCAGTGAAATCATTAAGTCAATCACACTGAAAGATGTTGTGTACACGTGTGCCAAGGCTTGGGATGCTGCACTGCCAGAGACAATTTAAAAAACATAGGCAAAGGGAGGGATTCGAACATCCAGAGATGATGTTGTATCAGACCAGGATTCTACAGACTCAGCAGATCCGGTACTGAGTTCTGAGTCAGATGAAATCTGCAGATTGGCATCATTGTTGCCAGAACCCATCCTAAGCCAAAGAAATGGAGGAGTGATAAATGTGTGATTCTGGGGAGAATGAGCAGGAGCTCATGACAGACGAAGCGATTATTGACTTTGTCCAGAAGTTGGAATCAGAACCTAATGACGAGGATGAGGAGGACGATAACTCAGACAGCCCCATTGTGCCTAATCAGTCAGAGGCTGTAGAACATTTTACACAGTGCATCCTGTACTTGGAGAGCCAGCCTGACTCAGATCCAGTACAAGTTATGATACTACTGTATGAGCGATGAAACAACAAGCATGGGGAAAGTCACTTGATAACCGAAAACAAAGGGCTGTGACAGACTACTTCAAATAGTTTAAAGTACTGTACTGAACAGTGCTGTAGTTTGTTGTAGCTTATTAATTGATTAAATAAAGATTATTTTTTTATTTTCTACCAATAAAGATGATTTAATAACATTTTGGCCTAACTTCTCGTTTATCCGACCTCCCGATTATCTGACTATTTTGGATGTCTCAAAAAGTGGTCAGATAAATGGGAGTCTACTGTAACTGAACTGGCTGACAACATAGGCATATCTACTGAGGTGTGTGGATAGTTCAGATAATCTCTTCATGACCATATCTACAGCATGAAGATTGAGGGCCGCCTGTCTGAGATATCCTACACAACTAGAGGAATTCTACAGGGTTCAGTACTGGGCCCTGAAGTCATATACAACTAGGTGCACATCACACATGCAGAGGTTTAATTTTTTGTTGTAAATTTATTGTAAGCATAGTGTAAGCGTTTTCTTACTGCAATTCATTTCAGTTTATTAACTTTGAGAATATGTAGTAAATACAACAGTATTCAATCAACATAAATAGGTTTCCAGGCTATCAAAGTTTAAATATTCTTTTGAGGCATCTAGAAATACTTTTTTTAGATGTTAAAAGGAAATTAAATTTGGATTTTATTCAAGTACAAATTTGATTTGAAAGACTAAGTTGGTCATCAATTGTAGGAAGAACCAATCAGTAGCCTGCCTTTCCATGCACAAACTGAAAAACAAAATGTGCCTCTACTAGATACACTTTAAAGACAACTGATGGATCAACCAGAATTCAAATTAAAGTATACAAATATTTGTGAGTCAAGACTGACCATCATCTGAATTTCCATATAAACAATGTAACCTGAAAAAATCATTCCTCATATTGGTGTATTAAACTTTAGAAAATGGACCTTTTATTTGGAGGCATCTGATTGGCTGGTACCCCTTCCAGGGGGGTACATTAACTTTCAATAGATGCCCACCAAATAAAAAGTACTAGCCCCAGTGCTGCTTTGCCCACCTCAGGTATCCTTGTGCCCATCCTGATTTCTCATTTGTCAAAAGCACTCCAGTGAATTTTAAATTAACGCCATTTTTTCCTACCGCTTAGCGACAGATACTGGCCCCCCAATACTCCATAGTTCAGTGCCTGCTGAATAATGAAAGTGCACACAACATTCCCTAGGCTCATTTCACAATACATTATATTGTTTTTCTTTTTATTTAAAGTTCACTCTTATCCCTTGCCCTGTAATTCTCAATTCCCTTACTGTCCAGGACGAAGAGTCAACCACGATCTCGCTCCTCGCAACTCTAGCTGGCTGCCTGCTTCCTCCTGAAAATAATGCTGTCTCAAGTTTTTTCCTGCTGGCAGCAGATTGCCCTAACACCCTCTTAACTACTGTTTCACCCTCCCTCCAAACTGTAGCTCCATGTAAGTCTTTTTTTTTTTTTAAGAGTTTTTTATTTTACTTGCCGTATCCATTCCGGCTCTCTCCCATGGTGCAGACCCCCAGTGCCAGCTACCTAACACAATCAGAGATCCCGTCCCTCCCCCATACAGAGAGAATCCCTCCCCCACACTCAGTGTGTAAACCAGTAAAACACACACACACCCCAATTCCCGATCGATGTCTAAAAACAGAGAACAGCAAACAGGATCAACTCCCTAAAACTCTCACTGCTGTCTCCAATGAGAAGAGAAACTAAATCAGTTGTAATTTCTAATGACTCTGCTTGAGACTGCTCATTGCCACACAATGCTGCATGTTACACCAGTCTCCAAAATGTCTTCATGACGTAATCTCACAGCAGGGTAATCCAGTATTTGCATCACATATTCAGACACATCCCTTGCAATAAAAATAAACAAAAAGAAGAAAGGCAGGCAGAACCACTGGACACGTCTGAAGTCAGGCTTCAAACATGCAAACCAGAGATTTAGCCACACTCCTGAGCACTCTGACTCACACAGCCTTACGGTGCCAGTGCTAAAACACCAGCAGGGTCCTATAAACCATGGAATCTCCAATAGGAATGATTGCAAGCAATAAGACCTCTGCCTGTGGTGTCGGACTTCATTATGCCCCTGGGTGGTCCAGTATTGGCCAATACCACCCACCCTGTCAGGTATTATTGCTTACAAATTCTCAATTCCAAAGCAAATCTGTGTAACTATAGTCACACAGTTAATTTTACCAGTCCTGGATTACAGGCACCTGGCCTGTAAATATGCCAATAAAAACTTGTGCATAAAGTCAATACAGACTATAACAGACTGATTAGAGTTACCATAATCTGTGGCTATGCAACCCATCATTGTGTCATATGTCAGAACCTAGGATGAGTGACACCCAACCAAAGATGAAATAAAATGTGGCTGACAATAATATTTGGCAAGTTAAAGAAAACAAGCCATCACACTTAATTGGTAAATTAATCAAACCTCAGCATAAATATAAGCTGAAGGACAAAAGGACGATCATTCTGGAAACCAAAAATCCACACTTCCTTAAACAAAATGATATTCCAGTAAAGTATGATGAGATCCTGGAATGCAATTCCCCAAAGCACTGTTCATTATTTGCTTCTCTAAAAGCATTTAATCTACAGTAGCTATCCAACATGAATGGTCTGCTAGAGTAGATGTCAATGTAACATATAAAGTTGTCCTTTTCTTGCATCAAAAGCATGTATTATTTAATAATAATAATAATAAAACTTTATTAAGTGCCTTTCAAGCACCAAGGCGCTGTACAAAAAAACAATAAAATCAGAATGAGTACATATGTAAAATCAGAATAAAAACAAAACTTCAGGTCATAAAAGCTTGACACCACAAATGGGTCTTAATTTCCCACTTGAAAATCTCCACGGTCATGCATTTGTGAAGCTAGCAAGGCAGAGAATTCAAGAGAATCGGGGCTATAAACATAAAGGCCCGAGCCCCAGAAGATTTTAAAATAACCCTCAGAACCTCCAGCAACCCCTCGTCAGCCGAAGGGAGCTGTCATACAGGGCTGTAGGGAACCAGAAGCTCTTTCAAGTAGTTGGGGCCAAGTCCATGCAGGACTTTGAAGGTCAAAAGACCTACTTTAAATGTGATCCACCACTGTATTGGCAGCCAGTGCAGATCGTGCAAAACAAGGGTAATATGCATCCTTCTTGATACCCCAGTCAACAACCTAGTGGCAGCATTCTGCACTAGCTGCAAGCAGTGGATATCAACCCCAAGAAGCCCCAGGTACAGGGAGTTGCAGTAGTTAAGGCGAGAGGTCATGAAGATGTGGACCAACACAGGCAAATCACCAGATGGGACAAGGTGTTTTACCCTGGCAATGTTTCTAAGATGGTAAAATACAGACTTAAAGACTGCTGACACCTGATAGCGAAGGGCCAGCCCATCATCAAGTACCATTCCCAGGTTATGCACCGTTCAGAGGTAAGGATCTGATGCCCCCCCAGGTATAAACCAGAAGGCTGATCAGACCTCAACCCCTCCATCCTGTGACCTGGGTCCACTTCCATAACCTCGGTCTTACAGGCGTTCAACTTTAACTAGCTTGAATTCATCCAATTATGGATTTCAGCAAGGCAGCTAATAAATACCGAGAGGGCACTAACCTGGTCGGGAGCAAAAGACAGGTAGAGCTGGGTATCATTAGCATAGCAGTGAAACCTCGGCCCATACCCTCTTACAATGTCTCTGAGGGGCAGCATATACACTGCAAATGACATGGGGGAGAGCACCGAGCCCTGAGGAACCCCACACTGCAGAAAGAGAAAGGGTCAGAGAAATAAATCCGTGACACAACTCTCTGTGTTCTTCCATTGTTTTCCTACTGCCTTAGCCATATGAGATCTTAAGTGACCCAGAATAGAACTGTCTCATAAATAGGGCTTTACCCTAAAGTTATTTTATCCTCTAAACAAATAAAGCAATAGTACATGACAGGGTATGGTATATCATGGGATATATTCAAGCCTCAAGTACAATTTGAGGCAGAAAACTCCTGGTCGAGTGTCTCATGCCTGTGAAAAGTTATGATATCCCATGATATGCCACACCCTGGAGTGTATTATTGCTATTATGAACTGGATCCATATATGTATTACTAATTTTTTTTTTTTAGCTATTAGTTTTTGCTGCAGGCTTTTACCTTCAGAGGGTGCCACCAGCCCCAGCTCCCAATGTCCACCATCCAGCACTGACTCGGCCCCAGGGCTTGCCCCCCCCGGTGGGGCCTGCGGGGTTCCCCAACCCCCTACTGGAGACCAGATTCAAGGGGCCAGTGACTTGGCTGGCCAGGAGCAGAGCCTGCAAGGCACCCTCCATCACACTGCTGTGGCAAGTGTTTTTTCTTTTCCTTCCCCTAGGGGTCAGGGGCATGCAATGATGCCTTCGGAGTGGAGCATGCACGAGTCCGCACATGCTCCCCTCCAAACATCTGCCCCACCTCCTCCTCTCTTGTCTGCAGTGCAGTAGCTGTGTCCCCCAGTCTCTGCTAGGGGGCAACCAGGTGCCGACAGCTGAAACCCTCCTCCCCAGAAGAGGAGAGCAGTCCATCGGATGCTCAATCCTTCCCAACCCCTGCCGAATCCTGGCGGTCCTTACTCGTTCCCGAACATGGGTCGCCGGCATTGCACAAGGTAAGGCGACCAGCACCTCGGCCCTCACTGCCACTGGGCTGGGCTATTACTAATTATTAAAAAAAAAAAAGAATGTCTTAAGAATACATTTTTCATGCATAGTGCATTAAAACAAGATAGTCCTTTTACTTTTAGGTTTGGAAAGCAGGTGGCACTGTTGCAATGGATAGCTAGCAGACTGTATGCGTACTGGAAAGACTTTCTTTCTTGTTTTAAGAAAAATGTACTGCCCTGTTTAAGGGATGGGAATGTCCCCAGTTGTGAGAGAAGATTAAAATATAGTGGCAGGCATTTGAATTAAGCTAAGGCACCAGTACCGTTTAATGTTTTCCGTTTTTATTTGTTATCAAGTGGCTGGCAGGTATTTGGATATGCATGACTGCCCACTCCTTTTGTTTCAGCAGCAGTCCCAGACCCCAGCAGGAGTGAGATTGTAATTATTTGTATGAGTCTCTGACAATCTAGTAGGGCAGTAGTGGCTGCCACTCAGCCACTGATGTGGTTTCTTGTGCCGGCGGCTTGGTGCTTTGTTCACTTCTTAAATCAGGGGTAGTTGTAAGCCACAGTCTGCAGCATTTCTTTAGCACAGATTAGTGAGGTAGCTTAATCAGGGCCTTGTCTGAAGTACTGCAGTGCACAATTTAGTGGCACAAGTTGGAGTCCATCCCAGATCAGAAAGGATGCAACAGTTGCAACCAAGGGGCTGATATAAATTGTTGTAGTTGTGCTTCACTCAGTTTTTCAATCAGGGGTAATTTAAAGTGGTAGTTAGCAATAGTTGCAGTGTGTGATGATTTAAAAAAAAAATATTTGTAGTAGTGGAGTGATATGTAGGGAGGTAAAGAAGTTGGGTGCCCTTTTTAAGGCTGCAGTTGGGCAGAGCCCTGCAGTGCTTTTATGATCACTGAGTAAAAGGACTCTGCATTCCTTTCCATTGAGCAACATTTTAGGACAATGAAAATTCAGAGTTACATCACAGTTCCCCATGCAGTCTGTGAAGCCCTCCACTGTGTCAATGCAGTCTTATCATAGGCACTATTTTTCTGTCATCAGCAGCTGCCAGCAAAAACAGAACTGCCTCTTCTAACAGGAAATAGAAACTCTGCAAACTGAATAGTAAGTGAGACTAGACAAACCATGCAGTGAGAACAGTGACATCACAGAGTTCTGCAATAATCAGCAGTGGTTCTTTTAACAAAGAATGCAGAGTGAGCCTTTGGTGGTGGTTTCACAGAAATGGAAATATCTGTGTGTGTCTCTGTCTTTCTCCCTATAGAGCCATGTTGTAGTGAATGACCAAGACATGGGATGAGAGAGCTAGCGAGAAAAAGACAGAGAAACTGAGGTGGCATTGGTGTGCTGTAGTCCTTGTGAGAGTCCCTCCCAACCACGAGCAAGTCATTACTGCCAGGAGCAGGTTGTTTGAGGGGCATGCAGGTCACCAAGATGACCTCTCTCTCTCTCTCTCTCTCAGCAGCGCTCCGTGCAGACACTGCCACTGATTATCCACACTCCTACAGAGACAGATTGAGAGAGAAAGAGAAAGAGAGAGACTCATAGTTCTGCACTCCCTATGCTGGTGTTGCTGTCACTGTGTGTCTCCCTCTGTTTCCCTCACCACCATATGTGCTGCTGCTTTATAATCTGGACAATCAGCGGGAGACAGAGAGATCTCCGCAAACAGCTCACCCCAAGGGGAAATGTATTTGTGATTTTCCCCTTCCCTTGCCAAGTTGTGAACAAAAACCCTGGACCCGAAACATCGATGTGAAGATGTTTCCTGCATCGATGACAGAGAAGGTGTACAAGCGGATCCTTGAGCTCATTCCAGATAAGGTCCTGGCCACATTGTTTGTGGACAGTACCCATGCCCCTGAGTATCATGAAGAGCCTGAACACCCCTCCATCCAACACCCTGCAGCCAGTTTCCTCCTGATCCTCCCTCTACACCCTCCCAAACATAGCACTGACACTGGAGGTGCCCAGTCCCACAGTGTCCCAAAGCAATCCTCAGTCTGTTTTTTTCCCTGTCTTTTTTTCCCTGCAAAAGGAAAAAATGTTAATTGATATCTTTAGTGCAGTTTTGTTAAACCTGTAAAAAGAAAACCATCCATCAATGTTTTTTGCACCTTTATTGTCCCCCCAGCCCCTAACTGCCACACATCTGTTTTCACACATTGTACACTAGGTATTTTGTCAATACATGTTAACTTTATCTGCTTTTTTAAACAAATCATAAAGGAGTCATATGCACAGAACTAATGGATTGAAGGGGAATGTGCTAGCATGTTAGAGTCCCACCATTTAATTCATTATTCACCCTGGATGTCACTGTGAAAATGATGTCATTTAAAAGCCTTGTTTAAAATAAATGGAATGTGGGTTAAGTATTGGAATTTTACCCATAATGGTTATTTGTTTCTGAGCTTAGAGGCTTTTCTTTATGGCACCATGTTTCTGACTCATTGCAATATTACTGTCTAAACTTGGAGATACTTTGCCCCCAAAAAAATTAATAAAATCTGAAATAAAAACATAATAATGATAAAATGGATTGACATGCAAATGACTGTGGTTTCTGGCAATTACTTTTTGAAAATATACTTCATTCATTGGGGAAAATGAATAATCATAGGACTTTACAAAAATAGTTCCTGTGTATATTAATGAAAACTGATGGTTTATGCAATGAGTTCACAATACGCGTGACTTCCTAGGTGAAATGAAATGTACAAACAGGAAGCATATAAATGTTTTATTGTACCGACTTACCACATGGGAAGTGTTTTAATAAGTTAATACTCCCAGATTAAACTGTGTATTTGGTTTGACATGATTACAGCTTTTAGTTGTGGTATGCTGTTCAGATACTTAAGACTAGAAATGCAGCAAAGTTTTAATCCGGGGGTAACTATGTGGCAAAGTTGCCAAATTTGCCCTGTGGAGCACTTCACATAATTTTTTTAAATTACCCGAAATTCACAATTTGTGACTTTGCCTTGCTTTTGGGGGTTTTAAGTGCAAATTGCACTAGAAAAACCCAAAGCAAGTAGAGGCTACAAATGGGGAATCCACCAACACCACCCATGATCTATCACTGGTGTCTAGTGTCCCCCCCCACTGATCGCTGGCCCCAATAATGAAAAAAAAAATTCCAAATCCCTGGTGTCTAGTAGACCTCCCACCCCACTGATCACCAGTCTCAATAATGAAAAACTGTTCCCAAATCCCTGGTGTCTTGTGGACCCCACAACCCACCGATCGTCAATCGCTGACCCCAATAATGATAAAATAGTCCCAAATCCCTGGTGTCTAGTTTTGTTTCAGTGTTACTATATTGTAGAATTTAGTAATGGCTGACAAGATTTCTCATCCAATGAGAGAACTGGATTTTTTACAATACAGTTCATAATAAAGCTTTTACTACTACGTGTTCAGCTGTAGTCATATGTTTGCCACACTAACCAAAACCAAGGTCTAATGCTACATTAAGAGTGATTGTGTCTATTTGTCATTAATAATATTTGTATTGGAGATCCCAAAAAATCAATAATGTGAATTTTCCTTTTTCATTTTAGACAAAGATTTACTTACCTAGTTAATAACAATTATAGTACTATACTGTAAAAGACAAGCTGCAACATACAAGGATGTATCATTTTTTTAGTTTTATTATAGCAACAAGCTTTCAATGCCCGCACCCCACAGATATATAAGGAGGCCATGGGTTAAGTGGTAGCAAATAGACATGCAACACACTCACAGGGGGTGGGGTGGCTGTAACAACATTGTTCACCAAATGCATGTCACATTTGGGCTACCTGAGCATATTTTGTTGCTGTAAAGTGCAGAGTTAAAAACAATCCAGTGATGGGAACACAAGGGGGGTCTGGTTACAAGCAAATGCCTGTGAAGTTCTATTTTCACATAAAGTGCAGAACTAATTTTTTTGGTGAGAACCAGTTAATCTATATGACTGAAAAAAACACATGTTTAATGACACCTAGGAAAGACTGGATTTAATGGAAGGCATGGGTCTGAGGGGTGAGTTGGTGTCATGCTGTTGTTGCACAGACTGGCTACATATGTAACGTAAAAGGAGAATAATAGCATGGTCAGGAACTGTGAAATGCAAATGATCTTAACTGTAATATTTTAAAAACACTTCATTATTACCTAATTTCAATCTAAAATAGAACTAAGCATGAAAAATGTTAAGCCTTACATTTTCTGTTTACAGATTTTTCATGCTGTCTCCCATATGTAGCTTCATTTTTTTTTTATTTAGTATACTTTATTATGTTTTCAAATAGGTGTAAGCTGGTACATATGACAAGCATATTACTAATCTCTGAAAAAAAAGAAACAGGTACAAATTGAGTACAACATGACTGTGAGATACAAAGTCTGCAGCTTACAAAATCCCCCCCTTCACCTCCCCCCCATATCCACCTGGTCTGCCACCAGTATTATGGGTTCAAACCATAAATTCCAGAATATATCTATCCTAATGGGACACAGGTATACCAAATACTTGAGCTCCCCAGCTCACTAGTTACTTATTAGGAGAGTATAGAGAGGTTCCCATCTCCTAACATATTTCTTGGTATTATTGGACAACTTAGCAATCGTATGTTCAGCTTGCAGAGCAAACATGATTTCATGAAACCATTCCAAATAACTGGGAGCATCAGAGTCCTTCCAGTGTCTTAATATAACATTTTTCGCACATGCCGATATCAGAGCCATGTGGGTTCTCTGATGGCCCCTAGGTATTAATGTGTACTCCCCGATGAGACATATTTCGATTAGAAAGAAACCTGTCAAAGCCAGCAAGGGGCTTAATCTGTGCTCTACACTTCACCAGATGGTAACTATTTTTCTCACGACCACAACATATGAATCATATCGGCAGCCTCTTGTTGGCATTTAGGGCAGCGGCTATTGTGCAGGAGACCAAATTGGTGTAATTTAAGGGGGGTATAATATAAATTGTGAATTATATGAAACTTCATATATCTATATTTATCCCATTTAATATACTTATATAGATGCACCCAAATAGGGGCCCAGTCTTTAGAAATGGAGGGGATCCGGGGAATCTTACTCCATTGGGTGTAGCTGTGGTTATCCTCTGAATCCACTATTGATTTAATAAAATCATAAGAAAATGATATAACGTGGAAAGGAGATATGGTCTCCAAGTAAGGGGCTAACATTTTAGAGAAGGAGTCATGCCATAACCCAGCCCCTAAGTGCCGCATCAATGAGTGAGATAGTTGAAAGTATTTAAAAATTGAGTTTTTCTCCCATCAAAATAGAGAACAGCCTTCCTGGAAAGAAATCATCCTCTGGGCAATGACCAGTTGTCCAACCCTCTCGATACCTATCTGGGGCCAGAACGTCTGAGCTTTTATTGGTTTACCAGCAATAGAAAAGATAGGATTGCTGAATATGGGTTGAGCTATGTCCTTCACTCTGTCTTTTTTAAGGAAGGCACTGAGTTGTTGCTGGGACCAGATCAGGGAATTTAAGGGAGTATCTCATAAGGATCTGGGAAGCTTTCTTAATGAAATAAAAGGTAGAGCTTCCAGATCCATCCCAGTACCCACACAAAGATCCTGTTCAATCCTGACCCAGGAGGGTAAATAGTGAGCCTCCTGACTGGGCCGTAGCCAATATCGGACTCATGCCAGATGTATTGCTAGGTAATATATATAGAAATTGGGGACCTGTAGACCACCATCTAATTTTTTCTTTGTTAATTTTAGGTAGCTTTTTCTCGCCATATTATTTTGCCATATAAATTTGCTCAGGATCCCATGCAACCGAACAAACCATGAATGTGGCAAAGTTTGGTTCAACATTTGAAGTGGGTATAATAATCGTGGCAACAAATTCATTTTGATAACGTTTACTCGCCCCCATAGAGTTAGTGGTAGTTTAGACCAGCGTTTGAAGTCTTCTGTTATACTGTGGACCAAATTATCCAAGTTAAGTTGTTGCATAACTCTCGGGGAGGGATGAATGTAAATGCCAAGATATTTCATCTTGTCCGAGTTCCATTGTATCCCCAAATGTGCTACATCTGACTTCATTGTGTATTTATTTAGAGGGAGAATTTCCGTTTTGTCCCAGTTTAGCTTGTAATTTGAAAAAATTTCAAACTGTGTGATGATTTGGAACACCTTGGGAAGGGATCGCCCTAGGTCTGTAATATGTAGAAGCAAATCATCTGCATATGCAGAAACCTTGTATTCGTGCTGACCTATTCGGATACCCCTAACCGTTGTGGAGAGGTTAATCTTTCTAATAAAAGGTTCCAAGTATAAATTAAATAGGTAAGGTGACAAGGGGCAACCTTGCCGTGTACCTTGTGACAGGGTGAGTGGACGAGACAGGATACCGTTACATTGTATTCTGGCCGATGGAGTTGCATAAAGTATTTTGATCCATTTTATAAACTCCTGGGGTATTCGGTATCGGGGAAGTAATAGAAAAAAATACTCCCACGAAACTCTATCGAACGCCTTCTCCGCGTCCAGGGACACCAGGGCAGCAGAGTGGTCTGAGTTCCTGGACGCGGAGAGGAGATAAGCCAACTTTCTGAGATGGTCTAAAGAGAGTCTGTTTTTGACAAAACCTACTTGCTCAGGGCTGACGAGATGCTCCCACACCTGGGCAAGTCTAGATGAGAGAATTTTACCTAGAATCTTAAAATCCACATTAATAAGAGAGATGGGTCTGTAATTGGAGATTCTAAGGGGGTCCTTGTTGGGTTTCAGAATAAGAACTATGGTGGCCAACGATAACGAGGAGTCTGATAAACCATTATGAAATAAATAATTAAATGTTTCAAGTACTATAGGGGCAATAATGTCTTTGAGAGCCTTACAAAAATTAGTTGTGAAGCCATCTGGCCCAGGTGACTTGTCGGCTGAGAGGGAGTCAATAGCATCACAAATTTCAGAAATGACAATGGGACATTTTAATAAGTCTACTTGACAGTCCGATAGGACAGGGAGTGCAATATCCTGGAGAAATGACTCCACGTGATGCGGAGAATTGGTGATTATAGGAGGCTGTATAAAGCTACTGATAGTAGTCTCGAAAAGCGTTGACAATATCTAAGGGCGAGTTTAGAAGTGTACCAGATGGGGAGCAAACTGATGGGATTATTTTCTCTGCAAATTGAGTACATAGATATAGGGCTAGTAATTTGCCCGCTTTCTCACCCTGATCAAAGTATTTGATCTTTGAACGTACTACCATAAGCTCAGCTTTTTCAGTTAGTAGTTTATTGTATTGAGCCCAAAGGGATTCCAGTTTGACCCAGTCTCTGTCGGAGGATGATGGAGAAAGGGATTTTTCTAAGTCAGAGATCTGACCTAATTTTAGGGACAGTTCAGTGTTTTTTTGCTTTTTGTGTATAGTTGTTAAACGGATTATTTCACCCCCTTAGAGCGCATTTGAGGGAGCCCCATAAAATATCCTTCCTGGGCATGGATGTGGCATTGTTCTCCATGTATATACTGATAAAGTCTTGTATCGAACAAACATGTTCGACTGAATTTAGAATCTGATTGTTGAATCTCCAGACCCTCTCTCTGTGAATATTTGGGAAAAAATTAACTTGGAGATAAACCAGGCAATGGTCTGAAAGGGCCTGAGTTGAGTAGTGTACTACGGAAACCCCTAAGTTGTAGTCCGTGGATAAGAGAAAATAATCAATATGGGAAAAAGTATTGTGGGGTATAGAATGGAAGGAGTATTCTCTCTCATCTGGATATGCAAGTCTCCATGGATCAATTAGTCCCAGGGAAGAACAAAATTCATGCAGGGCTCTCTGCTCAGGGGAGGAACGTGGCCTAGTGGACCCCGATCTATAATGTATTTGAGAGCACTGTATTCCAATCTCCCCCAAGTAAGATTGGCAATTTAGACCAAGAAGCCAGCATGGACATAACAGAGGTAAAAAATTGCGGATCATCTGAATTTGGGCCATAAACCGATCCCAGTATGACTTCTGTGTGAATCAGCAAGCCTCTTATGATAATATATCTACCTTCAGGGTCGGCTATGGACTGTAAAAGTTGGAAGCATACCCTGCGGGTGATTAGAATGGCAACACCACTTTCTTTGCCCGCACCATATACCTGCCCCATCCAGTTTCTGCGGAAATAAGTGGAGTTTGTAGATCTAAGGTGCATCTCTTGCAGAAAGGCTATATCAATCTGCAAATTTTTGAGGTGAACTAAAATTTTAGAATGTTTAGCAGAGGAGAGAGCCCCTTTGATGTTCCAAGAGCCATATTTAAACCCCATTGTGGATCTTGGTTAAAAACTCTAAACAAGTGGAAATTAGTGGGGTAAGCGTCCCATGACGACAAAAGTGAATTAAGTCCATATAGTGCTTCCTGGTGTCAGACAACCCAATACCCACTGTCAAACCCCTCCTCCCCCAACCCTGAATCACCCACCAGTCATGAAGATTTGAAGTTAAACCGTGTAAGCATAGATACATCCCCCAAACCCCTAAAACATAACTATGCAAACTTGCCCAGCAACTTGAATAGAAATCACTAGTCACATCAGCCCTTCGCAAATGAAAGTTACTTAATGTGCTAATTATCTGGCACAAACATGCAATGTTTAAGCTTGTTCTTAAAGAATACCAAAACGAAGGGCTGAGCCAGACTGTGATACTGTCTCCTACATGTCCGTAGCACATGAAGCGTTGTTAGTGCGCTAGTTACTGACTGGCCGCTCCCCCCCCCCCAGAATGCCAATCCTCCCTTTTAGGAGGCTAGAATTACTATCAAAACTATCCAGAACACACAGATATGTGATAGACTGGCATTTTAAAATAAAATCATGTGTAACGCCTTAATTTGACAAGGTATCGTAATGATCAAAGCAATGGCACGGGGTATATGACCCCACATACACAATATCATCTCCTTGTTAAATTATTCCTGCTCACTTCACAAGAACATACACTTTCCATGCAGTAGTCCGAGCCCAATCTTGCAAGGAGAACGGGGGGCCCCTTCCATTTAATCTCGGGCTCTATTGTTCACGAGTAGCCCCCTGGATAAGTAGGCTGGCATTAAAGGACTCTAATGCCCCGTTAAACAGCACCCATCCTAGAACTGAAAGGAAAATGAAATAAAATGCACGGGATCATCTGTGAGCTCACTAAAAAAAAAAAAAAATTACAGCCTCTCATGGAAGTAAGGGCTCGCCAACCAGTCTTTTGGGAGGTCCGTGAACTCTGAAAAAGAAAAAGGCAGTCATACAGTAATGACACTGCAGGTGCACGGTGTCTTCTTGATTGTGCATGACGGAGAGCAGGGAGGAAGGTTTGAGTCCCACTATGCCTCCAGTCATCACTGGGTCCCCGCATGTCCACGAACTATGGGTGTTTTTTTTTCCCCCTCTCCTTCTTCTTTCTTTTTTAAAGATAAAAAAATAGGATCCCCTTAATGTATCACTTCTGTTCACTTGGTGGATCTGTTATGTTCACAAACCTTTATCGAAAGAAAACTTTTTACGGGAGTGGAGAGACCCTTCCATTTCTTAAAATCAGCACTCGAACCAGGACCCTGGATATGAACTCTAAACGTCGATGATTCCATGCTGCCCCATTAGACCGCTTAAATCTTTCAGTTAAGGAAGGGATATAAAATAAAGTTCGGGGGCGCAATCCGGGAGCCCGCTACCATTATAACAATATCTGATGGAAATGAGGGATTGTAAGCAGGTTTGCTATATATTCCAAGACTGATAAAAACCAAAAAAAGAGATAATTCTTGTTGATTTTACCAATTCGCAGAATTTCCTAGTCCATATGTAGGACACGACAGGAAAGAGGGTTCAAATTCCACTGTGTTTCGAGTTGAGCCGTTCCACAGTAAATCTTAACTTGGTGATCAGACCTCAATCATTGATAAGCCATTGATAAGCCATGGATTGAAACTTGTCTTCAGCCCACGAAAATTTCAATGGGCCACAAAGAGGTCAGGTAGAAGGGACTGAAGTGCTGGAAGTGCTTGCTGAGCACTTTTGAAATTATGCCATGAGCCTGCCACATTTACAGAGAAGTGCGATGGGTATTGGACTCTGAATCGGATCCCCGCTGCGATCAACTTCATGACCATGGGGTGGTATTCTGCCCATCTCTGTCTGATAGTAGCCGGTAGGTCTTGAGTAAAACGAAGTTGCCGACCCTCCCAAAGTACTTGATGCTTTTCTTTGGTCTGACCCAGTACATGCCATTTATCTTGGTAGTTCAGAAATTTGATAATGAGGGGTCGAGGGGGTTTCCCAATTTCAGGTTTTGGGTGCAAGAAATGGTGTGCCCGTTCAATAACATAAGTGGAGTTATTGGGTGATGGTCCTGCCACTTTAGTTAACAGTTTTTGTAGAAAAGTAATGGGCATTGCACCTTCAGAGTCCTCTGAAAGACCGATTATAAGAATACTATTTCGTCTACTTCTGCCTTCTAGGTCCTCGAGTTTGGAGTCTATTTTCTGTTGTTTCATTTTAATGCTTAAGATGTCTCCATCGGTCACCAGTACCCGTTTTTCCAGAGATATTATTCTTGCCGAGTTATCAGAAATGGCTCTCTTGGTTTCTGCTAAATCACCTCTTAGTGATTTTAGTTCCATAGTCAGCTCTTGTAGGGCAGATTTGAAGGGCTGAAGCTCTTCAATAAACTGTTTTTCGGTTAGTGGGGCATTCGGTTGCGTACCAGTAGTACTGCTGACAGACTTGTGCGAAGCAGCCGGTTGGGATTTCGACCTCTTCGGCCCCTTTTCTGGTGTAGATGGAGGTGTGTGAACTGGAGGGGCCTGTCTCATTTCAGCCTCCATTGTAGATTTAGGCCCGGGTATCCCCTTCACTGAAACGTCTTGTAATTCACCGGTGGTCTGAAAATATCATTCGGTAATGGTACGGTGAAGGGTCAAATTAAAGATGAGTTCCTTTTCGGATGGTTAAGAAGTTTAAATTTTACCAGGTAGCCAAGAAATCAGCACTCCGGAGGGGAGACGATCAGCCAAGCTGCTTCCACTATAGCATCATCACATGACCTCCCTCATGTACCTTCATTTTTATTGTTGCCAATAATTAATACATTTTGTAAATAAAGTAGCTTTTTGTTTATCATAATATACTAACTGACAGTTCACATAAAAGAATGTAGTTTTGTGAACCCTTAAGTTAGCGATTACTCCAAAGAGACATGCTAATCTGTTTAAAATGATTTGAGAAAAAAATCCTTTCTTATACAGTGAAGTGATCTACATAATATTTAAAAAGACAAACCCACACTCCACCTAGAGTTTGAGCAGTCTGCCTTGGCTTGATACAGTGGCACTAATGACTGGACTCAAAAAGGGTCCAGGTGTCCAATGCATTCAACCTTCATCGAGAGCTGAGTGTGGGCACAGGACACTGTACAAGACAAACCAGAATGGAGTTCTGCAGTAGGTGGTGGGAGAGGTATGGTGACTGGGCATGAATGAGTAGTTTGTCACACATTCTTTATTTCCTGTATGGCCCTAGAAAATAGAACAAATTGATCTTTTCAGCATATTATTCTACTACCATGATAACCACCAGTAGGGGTGTGCAAGTACCATTTTTGTGAGTTCTCGATGAGTATTCATAGTCAGGACACTAAAATATTTAATATTTATGAATCATATTCATTATTTGGCAAAACATGCAATAAAGTTTCACCAGAAAGACATACTGAGTTGGCAACAGCACATTCCCAGGTGCATCCTGGGGAAGGGGGATGAGGAATATAGGAAATAATCAGAACAATAACTTATACGTTAAATCAAAAATTGGAGCAATAAATTAGACAGTTCAATAAATTGAGCATCGACAATAGGCAATTTATACAAGGAGAGGGGATAGGGCCTGCCCATTGGGCTTCAAGGAAATTCATTTCAAGTTGCGAAGGCATGAAAAGCGAGTTTGCTGTAGGGTGGAGAAGTAAACAAAGGAGGGGGTAAACAAGAGCTGACTGGAGGGAAGAAAGAAGGTAAGTTCAGGCTGGAAGAGTGAAAGGGGCAAAGAAGGGAGGAAGAGGGGCAGGATGGTAAATTGAAAGGTGGAGCAGAGAAGGAGAGGGTAATTGAAAGGTGGGGCAGGGACAAGTCTCAGGGGCAAGTGCAAGAGCATGGTTAGGGAAGAGAGTTCCAATGTTTAGGAAAGTGGTAGGAGAAGGCAGTCTGGCCAGCAATGTATTTCCTAGAAGAGAGCACAAAGGAACAATAACTAGAGTTATGAAAGGTGTATGAGGAGGGTGGCAGGTGGGTGAGGAGCTAAGTTAGGTAAGAGGGAAGGGAGGCGTGCCAGAAAATAATCTCCATCATAACAGACTCCCTAAGAATGGACAGAGTGCCACCCTTAATGATTAGGTGTTCACCCCCAAGGTTGACAACATTACTTGTTCTGGAATCCTCTCTGACTCAATAAGTGATAATTTCCTAGTCTTCTGTGTGTGGCATGCCAAAGTCCCAAAAATCCCATCTTAACTAATTCATTTTCATGACTTTCCCATCTGGAATTATTTCAACTTAAAACCAAATAGGCCAATCTTGACTGGTCCTTCTTGTGGGCTACCTCTGATGTTGATCAGGCTGTCTCTTATTTCAATGCTGCCTTCTCCAGGCTTCAGGATAAATACATTCCCTTCACCACTAGAGTCCAAATTCCTAATACTAAATCATCAACATGCCCTCTCCTGTCCCTCCTAAAGGATAAAGACAGATATTGGGCTGCTTTCAAGGCCTCCAATGTTTTGTCTGACTGGTCCATGTATAGAGCTCTCAGAAACAAATGTAAACAAACCATACAGCAGAGTAAGAGTTGGTTTTATCAAACCCAGCTAACTCCTCTTACATTAACCCACATCAATTTTGGAATAGCCTCAAAAGATTCCTTGGCCATAACAACACCACTTCCCCTCCAACTCTGAGACTGAGGGTGTTCATTATAACAACCACAATACTATCTTCAGTGCCGACAACAAGTTATTTTCTGTCTTCTCAGCACACACTGAAGTCTTCAATGCACCCTTTAATAGTCATCCCCTCCATTTGCTTCCACAGGGTAGCATCCCCCTTCCTCTTCAAACAGGTTAGTATCCCCAAGGTCTAGAAGATCCTGAGGCAGATTCCTGCATCCAAATCTGCTGGCTCTGATGGCACAGAGCCTAAGCTCCTTAAACATGCTGCTTGCGAAATAGCAAACCCTTACAAGAATCTTCAATTTTTCCCTTACCTCTACTGCCGTACCTCTGGAAAATGGCAAATATAGTGCCAGTGTTCAAAAAACAGGAACTAAAAATGAATGAATAACTATAGACTTATTGCCATCCTACCAGCCCTGGGTAAGGTACTCGAGAAAAATTGTAGCTGTTCAACTCACCTCCTACCTTGCTAACTATAACCTCCTCAGCCCTGCCCAGCATAGCTTTTGTTGAAGTTATAGCAATATTGCAGCACGGCTGTCTTACCAACAGTATCTTTACCTCTCTTTATAAGGGTGAGCTTGCTGGAGCCATCTTCATTGACCTCACAAAGGCTTTGGACATGGTAAACCACTCTCTCCTTTGCAGTAAGCTAAGTGCCTTGGGGATATCTGAGCACGTCCTGCCTTGGCTCATTAACTACTTCACTAATAGACAGCAGTGTATCAGGGTTGACTCTTCTCTCTCAGACAACCTTTCCCCCACCCTCAGTGAACCCAGAGCTCCATACAGGCCACTACTCTCCTTCTTATACATCAGTCTAATTCACCACTGCTTTGCAAATAGTACCCTTCTATTATATGCTGATGATTTGGTTTTCTTTACCAGCATACAGGACAGGTCACATAGCCAACATTAACAGTGCTCTTACTGCTGATCTTTTCTTTTTATTATTGTCTTATTTATTCCTCCTCTCCTTCCCTCAGCTCTGATCTCCTCAGGAGCACTAAGGAGTCATCCCTCTAAGGTTCGCCCTGACTGGTCAATCCTTTGTCACCCATGTAGCCTTGGATTAACCCCCAGGCAGGGACGAGGTGGACCCCAACACCCCAAGCAATCTGTACCGTCGGTCAGTCGGGTGCCAGGTGGGTGGCCACAAATCAAGGGCAAGCTCCAGTGCTCCATCTCCACTGGAGCTGAGGGGCATTTCCCTCCTGTTTTTCTTGGGAGTGGCCAGCATTCTGACATCAAAGCATGGAACTGACATCTGCCACTCCCCACCCCTTCTCTATCTTGTCAGTGCTTGCTGCACCTCCGGCCTCTACCAGAGATTAACCAAGCACCGAACAAGGACCCCGTCCCTCCCGGGAGAGGAGAGCTGTCCTCCAGATGCTCAATCCTCTCCCTCCCCTGCTGATCCCCAGAAACCCAGGCTCATTCCCAAACCCTGGTCACCGACGTGGCGCAAGGTGTGGCATCCAGCGTCTCAACCCTCAGCACCACCGGGCCGGCCTCTTACTGCTGATCTGAAGGCAGTCCAAGCTTGGTTCAAGGATAATAGACTACTAATGTATCCCTCTAAATCTCAAGCCCTGTTGTTCGGAACCACCCACTGACTAAACAACATTCACACTCCACTAAGAGTGATCTGTGACAATGGGTCCCCCTGTACTCCGTTAACTCATTCAAATACTTTGGTATGACACCTGATCCCTCCCTCTACTTCTCATTACACATATCTTCTATCAGTAAGGCTGTGAATATCAGTGTTTGTCTAGTCTATTGAGCCATTCCAAGTCTTTCCCCATCAGCTCAAATAACAGAGACATATGGCTTTCTACTCCCCAAATTAACCTAGCCTATCCATCTTTGCCCATGCCTCAAGCACCATACTGTGAAAACTGAAAGTGGCATACAGTAATATTTGTTGTTTTGTACTCGCATGCAACTGATTCACTCACCATTGTACACTGTATTCCAAATTAGTTTGATCCTGCCCTTCTGCTCTTCAGGACCTCTCACTTGGAAGAGTTATCCACAGTAAAGTATATTGCTGAACCAAGTGCCCAACTCCTTCTGGTGCCTTGCAAAAATATCTACTCCCTCAGATCCTCTGATCTTGACCTGCTATCCATCCCTAGGACAAGGACTAACCATGATGAGATGGCCTTTGCTGTTACCACTCCTAAACTGTGGAACATCATCCCACCTCACATATGTCAAAGCCCAGTCACCAACACCTTCCAGAGCTAGTTCCAATCTTACCTGCTTTAACACTCTATATGTGCTTGTTCCCAGCCCTTACCTGTAGTAGTGCTATTTCTTCTGCCTACATTTGCCAGTTCAATGCACTTAGTTACTCCTTTGTCCACACTTTTCTGTTTCCTTCTTTCTACCTCTCTATGTTTCCCCATTTAATTAGGCATGCGTGTTCTGTGTTTTCCTTTCTCACCACTCTCTATTTTCAGGTTTATTTGTTTTTAGCAAAATGTACTGCTCACTGTATAAAACTATAATGTTCTGTACTCCAATGAATCTCCAGCTTGTGTATTGTACACCTGTGGTTCTTATGTTAATGCTTTGTGTGATCATTGTGTGCATAGCAAAGGTTTTCTGCTGTACTTTCCTGGGACATGCTGGAAAATAGGCATATGCATGCCTAGCACACCTAACTCTGTAAACAAAAACTGAATAAATCCTGTAAACAAAAGAGGTACAGTGAGTTAGTTGATGAACTTCAAGAGAGGGGAGGGAGAGGGAGGAGTATAAGGAGCAGTGGTGGGTGCCAGATGGACAGTGCAAAGTAAAGCAGCAGAAGGAGTGAAATTGGGGGTCCAAACTGGCAAGGTTGGCCTTTGGTGCAGCACTGTAAACAATGTCACCATAATCAAAAATAGGAAGAATCATTTTTAGGATGATAGCTCAGTGACCAGGAAGAGGGATACAGCATTTCTTCCTATATAGAGGGTCACGTTTAGGATGAAGTTTTTATGGATGGCATCCACATACTCCAAAAGGTTGAGGTGCTGGTCCAGCCAGACCCCAAAGGTACTTAAATGAGGTAGCATCATGGACTGTGACCCCATATAAGGTGTGGAATGAGGGGAGGGATGTCAACCTGGAAAGCCTCTGCATCAGGCCAAAGATCATAGAGACTGTTTTCTTGGCACTTAAGGATAGCTGATTTTACCAGACCTACCGCTGAACATTGTTGAAGTCATGTTGAAGCCTGGCTGTAAGCTCAGAAGTGGAGGAACCAAAGTCAAAGAGGACTGTGTTGTCTATGTACATATGGATGGATACAGATGAGCAGGCAGAAGGGAGGCCATTTAAGAGCAGTGTCAGTGGCTCAGTAGGTAGCACACTCCCTCTGAGGCCGGGAGATCAGAGGGCTGTGGGTTCAGTTCCCACATCTGGCACTTGGGTTAATATCTCAGTACTGACACTGTAGTGCAGCATGAGAGGGGTGCTGCACTTCTGAGTTGCCGTCTTTCAGATGAGATGTTAAACCGAAGTACCAGCTGCCTGGATTGGTGGTAGTTCAGGTGGACGTTAAAGATCCCATGGCACTTATCAAAAAGAGTAGGGGAATTTTTTATTAGAAAAAATATAACAAAAGATGATACTCAAGACAATCCAAAAAGAAATAAACGATAGGATAGAAACAAAGCAAAGGAATACACTCAAAGACATAAAAAAATCTCCCAGGTATCATCAAGCAGAAATCATATTGTCAGAATGAAACAAAAAGTATGGGACAAAAGATATACCAACACGCACGTCAAGTCACTCCTTCAAATAATAGTTTTGGAAGAGCTCTCGACCAATTTTCCACTATAGGGGAAGGCAGGGTGGAAGTTTCTTTAAGATAAACAAACACCACTTCTTTTGTAATACTCGCTATGAGACCACAAAGTGGGATATATTTTTGTTACATCACAAATTGACACCGATTTTGCCAAATGCACCATTTTATAATAGTGAAAATTACTCGTAATGTGCCCTGAAAAAAACTATCCCATATAGGCCCAAATTTTCCATAGACTAATTCTGTATAAGTCACTTGACGAAATAAAGGTATATCCCAATGTCTGGCTAAATGATCCCAAAACGGAACAATAAAAGGATAATCAAAAAATAAATACTGCATAGTTTCAACTTGTGTATGGCATAGATCCCTCAGACAGAATCTGTCTTCTAATACCTTATGAGCATGATTACCCCTCACATTGAGTTTACCATGGCAACACATCCAAATTGTATCCCACATTTTTTGTGGGATCTTAGTTTCTGTAAGCTGAAGGAGCACCCATTTCACTTCAATATCGTCAGGGCAGAAGATACAAGGCCCATTTAGAAAATGTCTTTCTAAGTAGTGGTGGGCGAAGTGGGCACAATCCGCTAAGCGAAGTGATTTGCGGAGCAAAGGCGCGGATTCGCGGAGTGCTCCGCAATGTGAAGCGGAGTACTTCGCATTATAATGAGGAACGCGAAGTGCACTGAAAACAGCTACTTCACATTACTTCACCTCCACTGGTCACTTCTCTTTCAATTTTTAAGGCGAAGTACATTGGTGGCAGTTCACTTCGCCTCACTTCGCCTTGTTTTTGAGCTCCGAAGGAGGATTTTGCAGTGATTCATGGAAGTTCAGGTCACATGGGCTCTATATTGATCTGCACAGCCTCAGTTCGAGGTTGTATGAGTAGGAAGGAGTAGAAGACAGTGTGCTCTGATAGCTGTCTGTAGGAATCATTTAAAAGCTGTTCAAAAAGCATTTTTGCTTTTTTCTGGGGATCCAACTGTAGTTCATCGATTGTAGGAAACCCTCCTGTGCTCACATCATCGAGCGCTTTTGTTTATGTGTGGATTTTGAATGTAAATTTACAACATTGAGTGTGTGTGGTGAAAGACAGTGAAGTGTGCTGTGTGGGAGAGGGGCGTACCTGTGTGTAGGTAAATTTAAGTCAGAGAACTAGTGATTTCTTTGTGTTTTGGTAATATTTTTGTTATATAACTGACTGTGTTACTGTACACATAGTAAAATTGTCAGTGATAGTACACATTTTCTTGCTGCTTGTTATGTGACTGTGATGCAGCATTTCATAAGGTTAGATTGTTTAAATTACAAATTTGCATTACGTGGCACTGAATAAACGGAACTTTTGCATTTGCATTGCATTCCTTGTTCAGCATTGTACACAAAGTGTTCTGTGTTGTATGTGCAGTGTTGCATGCATCAAATATAATACACCTTTTAAAATTTGTAACACCAATCAGTGTAACTGCAACTAAGGGCAGCAGTGTGAACCTGCTATCCACTGCAGCTGCCTGATTTTGTACTGCGATCGTGTTCTCTGTTCTTAGTGTTGCTGCTTGTAGTGCCGTAAAAATCAGCACTGTCTGTATTGAGTGCCCCACCCATGTTGAAAAGGTATTTTTTACCAGACTGGATTGTTTTTGTGACCCCATTAGCACCACTGGTTACTGAAGTTGTTTTAATTCCATGACAGTGTCACAACACAGTAGTCCCTTATCAGTTGCTGAAGCCACAGTTGTTTATTTTGCTTCACATCCAGCTAGCGATAGTAGCGAGTAGCGACCCTCCAGTCAGAAAGTGAACATATCAAAATCTGAATTTGGTAATAATATTTGTTGTTGAGCCCCCAAAATGCCTGCAAAGAGATGTGCAAGTAAAGCTGTTTCTGGCCATGGCAATGCTGGCAGTAAGAGGGTCTGTGGGTATGGTAGTAGTACGCGGACAGAGAAGTGCATTGCTGATGTGAGGAAAGGTATTTCTCCCGCAATGTTTTTTACAGCCCAATCAGTAGCTTCACTGATAGTTGGAGGAGATGATGTTTTCCCAGCCAGTGGTGTTAGTGTTACTGGTGTTAGTGGTGGTGGAGGTAGTATTAGCATTTGCTGCGTCAAGTTCTAATTCTGAGCAGTGTACCGTATCCAAACATATTGAGTGTGAAGCCATGCAAGTGAGTGACAGCGTAGATGATGTCATACTTCCCAGTAACATCCCATTAATTGAACCTGATTCTGATGACCATATCAACGATAGCATACAATGTGATATTCCATTCACCGTGGCACTTAACATCACTCATTTTCCATGCAGTGATTCACAGTGTGCTAAAAAAATATCAGGTGATGGTGGTGTAGATGCTGATGATGAATGTGATGATGCTGATGATGATGATGGTGCTGTTGTTGCAACATGCAGTCCACATGTTAGCATCCAAGCAGAAGATGTGGATGTGGATGACAGTGACGTTGATGAATATGATGATGATTTAATTGACCCCAGCTGGGAACTGGAGAAAAAGAAATTAAAAGTGGCTGTGTCTGAAATTTCTGAATCTGTTTGCAGGAATTCTCCCCCTGTAAAAACTTGTGACTTGCCGGTTTTAGTGGATGATGATGATGATGACCCAGTACTCAATATGATAGCTAGTCGTGGTAGTCAGTTACAGTCCAGGTGCGCAGTGCCAGAAACATCACGTACCCCCTCCACTTCAGTGCTTAAAATAACAGACTTAAGTAAGCCACATCATCATGGTCATGTTAAAAGCAGAGCATCACAGTCCCTTGTTTGGGATTTTTTTGTTCAAGATGCAAATGATGATTCAGTTGCAATCTGCCAGGTTTGCCATGTGCGTGTGAGTCGAGGTAAAAAGGGGAGCCATCTTGGGACAGCATACGCATCTTAAGAATTAGCACTTGGCTCTGTGGACTCAGCACAAGCTGGCAGCTAATACCAGAATTGGGCATTCACATGTATCACCGGTGGCAACCATAGCCAGCATGTTATCCCCTTCCATGACTGTTAAGCCCAGTAGGAAATTAAACATTTGCAGTAGTACGGTAATGGGAGCAGAGGATTACTACAGGCATGATGAGGTGGAGGACCATAATGACTTTGAAATGTTGTCCAGTGCTGGTGAGAGTAGCAGTTTTTGTGGTGGTGGTGGTGAATGCAGTATGTCTAGTGCAAGTGGTACATCAACCCCAGTTGGCAAATCCGGAAAATTAACATAATTTCTGGGTTTGTTATCATCACCTGTGCAACCGTCTTCATCAAATGTCCACACTCCACCCCCTGCCAATGCCATTCATCACAGAGCACAACCATTTGTGACCAACACCCTCTGTAAAACGTTTAAGTCAGCCCACGTTACAGAGTGTTTTTTCGCATAAGCTGAAGTACCCCCCAATCATACAGTGTCACATGAACTTAACGCTGCTGTAGCAGAAATGCTGGCAATCGATCTTTTGCCCTTCTCCTTTGTGGAGAATTTTGGGTTCTGGCGGTTTGCTGCCCATGCCTGTCCAAAATGGAAAGTCCCATCCAGGACATACTTTTCTACCCGTACTGTTCCCAAGTTGTTCTGCACTCTCAGACTCAGTAAGACATGCCCTTCAACATTCCTCTTCTCCATTCATCCATTTAAGTATGGTATGTGGACAAGTGGCAAAACAGCGGGGAGTTCATATCTGTGTATAACTGCACACTGGACGCAGGTGCGGGGGGTTGTTTGTGATGCTGGTAGTGTGAATAATCAGTGCTGGAAGGTGGATTGTCATGGTAGCAATCTTTCTGGAATTCGCCAGCATGCAACAATTGCTATGCGCAGTGTGACCTGTTCACACACTGGTGAGAACATGTTGGACATGGTACTGACTGAAATTGACAGATGGCTAAACCCTCTGTCCCTGAGAGCTGGGTTCATAGCAAGTGACAATTGGTCAAATGTGCTGAAATGCATCATGAATGGTGTATTTTTTCGTGTTCCATGCATGGCCCACAGTTTAAATCTTGTGGTTCAGGAGGTTCTGCTGTACCCTGACATAAAGGAAATGCTGACCATTGTACGACTTATCTGCTGTCGCTTTTCAAGATCTGGAAAGGCCCGTGACCAACTGCGGCAGTTGCAGATACAAAACAGTCTGCCTCAGCATTGCTTGAAGCTGGAAGTTGTCATCCAATGGAACTCCACGTTATACATGGCAGAGAGGTTGTATGAACAATACAAAGCCATCACAGAACATCTTGTTATACACACTAGCCGAGACAGTTCTGGGGCCTCCATGTCTATGACGACTGAACAGTGGCACCTCATGGACTCTGTAATAACAATTTTGCGGCCTTTTGAACATGCCACAAAGGCAGTGAGTGGTGAGTCTGCCTCCATTAGCCAATCAATTCCACTGCTGAGGCAGACATTGGTGAATGTACAGCATAGCCTTGATGTTGCTGGAGATGGTGGTAGCAGTATGTTGATGCGACACATGCTGACAGCATTCGACCAGAATTGTCACATTGTGAGCATTCAGCGTAGTGACAACTTTGCCATGGCAACAATGCTGGACCCAAGATACAAATGTGGAATTGCATCAGTACTGGAGGGAAGGCCTGAACAGGTGAAAAATATCAGTGGTCAAATGGTTCGCTTGGTTCATGGGGCACAGAAGTCACGTGCCAAGGTTTGCAAACCTCAGCAGCATAATCCAGCTGAAGGTGTAGTTGGAGGACCATCAAGCATATCATGCAAGGGTAAGGGGACTGTAGTTCCTGGTGGTCTGCCATCCAAAGTGGTTGGTGTCAACCTGCTTTGGGAGGCTTTGTCCCAAGTAGGTATTTGTGACATCAATGATTTTGGGGAACAGGCTGATGCATCAACAATCGGACTTAGTGCGGCACAGAGAATGGTTGAGTCATATTTGTCTGAAAACAGGCATCTGACAATAAGTGAAGATCCTCTTTTGTACTGGAATGGAAAGGTCAGTGAATGGCCAGAGTTGACCACAGTGGCACTGAAGTACTTCACATGCCCACCTTCCAATGTAAGTGTTGAGAGGGTATTCAGCTCAGCAGGTGCAGTAGTCAGGGATCGTCGGACAAACCTATCTCCTGCAAATGTTAGTTTGCTAACGGTCATTAAAATGAATGAGAGGCACATACCAGCACAGACTGCAACCTCGGTATTCATACCCTGGCCTAGTCATGGTGGTCTTGCTGATGTGGAAATAGAGCATCCTGGTGGCACTGGCAGTGGCTGCCTGAAATGGCCCACCACTGACGTAGATGATGACACAATGGAGAAAGAATTTCCCAGTGTTCAGACTTTAGACATCGATGACTGTGAGGGCAGTTTTCTTTATGAGGATGATGATGTGGTTAATGTTGGCAGGTTTTAACTGCAGTATTTAAAAGGCGGTGTGCCCCCCCACCCATGACCACCACCACTGGGACTGATGTTATCCAAGTCTGCTGCCACCATGAGTCTGTCTGCCCCCCATGGACCACCGCCACCACTGGGACTGATGTTATCCAAGTCTGCTGCCACCATGAGTCTGTCTGCCCACCCCCAACCACCACCAGGACTGATGTTATCCAAGTCTGCTGCCACCATGAGTCTGTCTGCCCACCATGGACCACCAGTCTACCAGTGCACCACCACCACCAGCTTCTTAAAATTTAAACCATAAAGTGAGTATGTGCACTCATGTTTGTTATGCTGCCTCACTTTCTTAAGTTGTATGTTTTGCTTTCTGTAGCTTTTCAGAGCTGCAGTGGCAAAACACATACCTTGCACTTATTTTATTTCTTTTAAAGGAGAACAAAAACAGGCTCCATCACTAATATTACTCTTTGGGGAAAGATGCTGTAGCTATACCATACAGACAGAGAGGAAGTGATGTAATGTCCATGTGAAATCCACTCTGGTAAGTATGAAGATTTTATTTCATCCATTTCATTGCTTTGTAAAGACTGCTGCAAATATTGCAAACAACAGGTTGTCTTAGCACTTGACAAGATGTGTCTCTGAAATGTAATTTAGTTGACAATAGGGATTGAGATTTGAGAACCAGGGATGGACACATAACAATGAAATTGTAAATTTTAAGAAGTCATTCATTTCTTTTTTAAGGAAAATTCGAGATACTTTGTTGTTCTGTCAAAGTGGCCTTATCCAAAGAAGTTTGTCAACATGATCAGGCACGCCCTTCCCCGACCCGAGCTTGGGCACACATGCAACATGCAGAAGTCGTTTCATTCTATGACCATGACCATCATTAAGAACCGAACTCCAGAAGGATGCTGATGAAATCTGTGAAGAAATGAAAAAATAAGAAACCATTACAGACAAAACTGAAATTATGATCCCCCCCCCAGAAAAAGAAATACTTACCTTCATGTGCTTGAGAGTTATCCATTTCCATTTAAGTGCAAAAAATTCTCATTGAGCACTGGACGGTGCACAGCAACAGTTCAGAGACGGAGTCACCAGTGTGTGATGCAGAACAATAGCATGAATACATGTCCATGTCAAGTTCAACCCCCCTCATCATCACCTACAAAATGCACAACCATATATATATATCTCTACTCTCCAAGGCTACTATTACTGTACATCCAAAGGGCACCTTTCAATCCAGTTGAGATGATCACTTTTCACTTTTCTGCACACAAGGAGGATGCATTCTGGGCCTGCAGAAAAAATCTGGGGACTCTGTGCCACTTTTGTGCACATGACTGAGTGCACCATAAATTCTGGGGGACTTTGCATGTGCTGAAACAGTCTCATTTCACTGTCTTACCACTTGTCAATTTTCTGGACACATGGAGGATGCATTTCTGGGGCTGCAGAAAAAATCTGGGGACGCTGTGCCTCTGTTGTGCGCATGACTGACTGCACCATTAATTCTGGGGGACTTTGTATGTGCTGAAACAGTCTCATTTCACTGTCTTACCACTTGTCAATTTTCTGGACACATGGAGGATGCATATCTGGGGCTGCAGAAAAAATCTGGGGACGCTGTACCTCTGTTGTGCGCATGACTGACTGCACCATTAATTCTGGGGGACTTTGTATGTGCTGAAACAGCCTCACTTCACTGTCTTACCACTTGTCAATTTTCTGGACACATGGAGGATGCATTCTGGGCCTGCAGAAAAAATCTGGGGACTCTGTGCCACTTTTGTGCGCATGACTGAGTGCACCATAAATTCTGGGGGACTTTGTATGTGCTGAAACAGTCTTATTTCACTGTGTTACCACTTGTCAGTTTTCTGGACACAAGACAGATGCCTTTTGCGGATGCAGAAAAATGAGTCACCAAAACAGTGCACACACACAAACACACAGACACTTAACAAAAGGAAGGGGCCCCAGAATACAAAGTGTAACTGCATACTGAAGACAACAAAAAAAGGGCATAATTACATACATGGTCAGGGATGGTGGAGGAATACATTTTATGGCACAGCAAGAAAGGTGGGGGGGGAACATGGTGTGAGGAAACAAAACAAAGTGGGATCCTATGGTGATCCAGCAGCAGTTCCAGCATGGACATAATTTGAAGCTGATGTCCCTCTATGTCATCCAGCCGCTGCTCCACAGCATTCTTCCTCTCACTGTTCTCCTCAACAGCACTCCAGAGAACTGCCAATTCAGACAGCGTTACACACACTTCTCTGGTGTCCCCTCCTTCGACAGGCTGACCTGCTGGTGGTGGTGGTGGTGGTGGTGGTAGAGCAACAGGTGCTGCTGTGGCCCTCCTCTTCTTAGGGATGCCACGTCTGCTATGCACAGTGGCACTCTCTACCACGGAATGTCCAGGAGGTGCAGACATGGTCTGTTCTGTGGCAACCTGCCACTCCAAATGGTGGTGATTAAGCATATGGGTGTGCTGGCCCCCAGTCCACAGGTGACTCCCCCTGGGGCCACATAGGTGACACTTCACCGCACTGCTTTCCCCCTCCGACACAGTCAAAAAACTGCCAAACAATGGAGGTGCAGGGAGGACCAGGCACAGGCAGGGGAGGACCAGATGAACTGGCAGTAGGCTGCTCACACTGCTCAACAGTACTGATGGAATCCACACCTGGGCCTGGGGGAACAGGCACATCCTGCTCCAAAGGACCTTGTGCTGGACTTGGTGGTGGTGATGGTGGTAGAACTGCCTCAGAATCAGGAGGCAGTGCTGGTCCTGCTTCTGGGGATTGGACACTCATAAGTTTACAGCGGTCCAACACAAATGGGTGCCCATGTCCCCCACGCATGCGCACGGTATGACGACGCATACTACCATGCTCTCCCAGAGCTGCCTCCACCCCAGACATTCCCTCACCCTGCTCCATCTCATGACAGAAGCACAACACACACACAGTCACATACACACACAGACAAACAACTAAGTAGGTAAGAAAAATAAAATTTACAGAAAGAACAAATTAAGTAAAAACAGTACAGAAAAGACAAAAAAATGTAGCTTTTAAAAAAGCTGTTGGGTTAAGTATCAAATTTTAACTCTCCTCCTCTGAAATCAAAACACTCCTCTCTCTAGTACACACTCCTCCCTCTCAGTCTGCACAGGAGAAAGTGAAACTGTCTGTGTGACTCACTTCCTTCCTGCCTGGCTAGAGAGCATGTGACTTACAGTACTGTAAGCCATGTGATGTGTGGGGGGGCTGCCAGGTCTGAAACACCAAGTGTATCCTCAGAATCATAATGAGAGCATAAGTCCATTGAAATCAATGACTTCACTTTACTGCTCTCATTATGCCAAAGTGAAGTGAATGACAAGGCGAAGTGAGCACTTCGCATAGCGGAGTGGCAATGCAAATTGCCCACTTCCCATGTACTTTAAATTCGCTGCATCCCTATTTCCAAGAGAGACTGGTAAAAAGTCTTTCTAGTCAGTCCTTGACAAAGTGGGATAGATACATCCCATTGTTTTATCTTTTTAAAAAGGTCAGTCAAGTAGGGAGAGGTGCCATCAGGAAGGAAATGAAATGGTCCCCAGTGAGGCACTTTCCACTTATTAAAAAAATAGGAACATCGCACCCGAAGACTGAGTGCCAAATCAAAGCGATTTCCTACAAGAATGGGAACTATATTTGCATATACAAAAAGTGAAAAGTAAAACAAGACAGGATTAATCATATTCAAACCACCTGATTTTACAGGCCAGTATGTCACAGCCCTTCGGACAAGATTCAAATGGCTCCCCCATAACAGCTGAAAACATACATTATATAACCTAGGTTCCAACCAGGAAGGAAGTGGAAAAATATAGCTCAAGTGTAGAAATATAGGGATAATATAAGTCTTCAGCATATAAATCCTTTTCAATTTTATCATTGGATATGATTTCCATTTTTGTACTTCTGAGTCTGCTTCCTCCAATCTTTCAACCCAGTTCCATTCTGCTGCATTCGTACCCCCAAAGGACACCCCTAACAACTTCACTGTGTCACCAGAAATTTGTATTTGTGCAATCTCTGGAACTCGAAGGTCAGGACTAAGTGCCAGAGCCTGCCCTCTGCTTTTCTGTATATTTATCTGGGAACCTGAAAAGGCCGAAAAGGAGTGAATGACCCCCAGAGCATGAACCCCAGATTCCCGATCTGCCACCAAAAGACAAACATCATCTGCATATGCCACAGTGCAGGGGAAAGAGATGCCAGCAGGGCTTCTCATGTGAGAGATATGAGTATCCATATTCAGAAGCCTTAAAACAGGATCTATAGTAAAGACATACAAGAGAGAGCTGAGAGGGCAGCCCTGTCTAACTCCCCTCTTAATCTGAACATGCTTCCCCAGACAGCCGTTAACCATGGGTGTCAGGAAAGCAGAGTTATATAATTTCTGTACCCAGGTGACAAAAATCCGCGGCAAACCATAACAGGTCAGTACTTCAAATAAATAAGAATGGGGCACCAGGTCAAACACCTTCGTCTGATCAAGACTAATAACATAACCCTCAGCTGTAGAACTATCAAAAACTTCCCATATAAGCTTTAAATTATCCAGCATAGATCTATGAGGAATGGCACAGGTTTGGGTGGGATAAATTAGGTCACCTGCAACTTTGGACAACCGGAGACAAAGAAGCTTACCAAGTAACTTCCAATCAATGTTTAATAAGCTTATAGGCCTCGAATTATTGATATTATCTTTTGCATTTTTCTTATGTAAATAAATTAACAAACTGTCTGCTAAATCAGGGGGAACAGAATGGTGGCCCAGTAAAATTGTATTAAATACCATAGTTAAAGGTCTGCAAATCAAATCCATTCTCTTTTTATAAAATTCGTTAGGTATGCCATCTAGACCTGGAGCAACTCCAGTCTTCAACCGACGGATAAGAAATTAAATTTCAGATACTGTAATCAGTGCAATTAAGTCTCCGACATCGGTATCTGAAAGTCGGGGAATATCAAGTTTACCCAAGATATGATCCAGAGCCACTGATCCAGGGCCTCCCAACCAAACGTAGAGAGGGTATGATCCATTATAAATTGCAATATGGCAGGATTGGTGTGTAGATCTCCATCCCTGTTACGCATACATGGCTTATATTTTATGTCAGTCCGCTGTTTACAGCTATCATATGGATTTACAGATTGTGTATTTCCTCTCATACCATATTTTTGTTCCATAAACAGGGATGTAGCCCATTTATATTGATAGGAACACATACCTTTCTTAAGTTGGGCAATTTGTGAAGAATAATCTAAAGCATAAGTAACTTTTAGGGTGAGTAAGGTTTGTAACTGCCTTCTCTTGGTCAAATACTGAATATAAGTATCCTTATGTTTGCATTTGGAATGATGACGACAGTGATGTTTAATTTCAGATTTAGTTTCCAACCACCATAAAATAGGATTATCGTATAGTTCTAGAACCGAACGTTTTGCTTCAAGAACCATACGAAGTGCATTCCAATCTTGAATGTCATCCAAAACTGTGACATTCATTTTCCAGTGATTATGGGTATGTGGCTTATTTTTTGGAATACCAACATGTAATTTCAGTAGGCAGTAATCAGAAGTTTCTACAGGGGTCACAAATACCTGATTACTGGGCAACCATTCTGAAAGAAAAAGGAGGTCTATCCGACAGGATAACCGTCCTCTATGATATGTGTGAACCGGAGGTTTTGGGCCAAAAAGGGCCCCATCCATGAGTTTAGCAGTAGTATACATTTTATCCAAAAAATTTGAATCACAGTACAATTTTTGAGTCAAGCCAGTCTTATCAGATAATGACATGATACAGTTAAAGTCTCCTCCAAATAAGACAGACCTTGAGGTGTGCAAATAAGGTTGAACAGCCTGCATAATTTCTATTCTTTGAGATTTAACCTGAGGGTTAAAATATTAATAAGCCTCCATGCTAAATCATAAATAACCACATCCAGTATCAATACCCGCCCCTGAACTAGATCTGTCAGGTGAGTCGCCACAAAGTCCAGCTTATTAAACAGTATTCCCACCCCTACACAAGTATCCTCCCCCAAGGACCAGAAAGAGGGACCACATGTCCATTCTTGGGAGGTCACTCTAGTGTTATATAAAGAATACAGCCGGGTATCTTGCAAGAAAAGAACATGTAAGTTCAGGTTCCATAGAACAGAAAAAGTGTAACGTCATCTTCATGGATTCCTAAGGCTGTTAACATTTAAAGTCCCACAAGTGAGATCCAGAAACATGACATGAAGAGAGGGAATCACGACTTCTTCCCTTTCCCAGGGGATCTGCATTTACACATCTTCTTCCCAGATTGTTTAGGATCACCAGCTACCTGTTCAGCATCAGTCATGAATTCAGGTTGCGATGAGGAAGCCAGTGAGGAAACATCTGCGTCATCCTCAGACCCTTCAGTTTGCTTCCATTTAGACAAAGGAGCAAACCTATTGCTCACAGATACCACATCTCCAGACTGGAGCACCTCCGTTGAAGGCCGAATATCCAAAGAAGCCTTAGCAGAGCTACTTCTAGTAATCCATTTGTTGTGTTTTAAAGACCAAGCTATAACCTCCGGAGGAGGCATCTCAGGATCAACAATTGGTGCAACAGAGGAGCAGCTGTGGCCTTCAGTAACAGTCATAGGTGATGATAGGGGAACAGGTGGGGCAGGCACCAGAACATTAGTCACAACACATTCTGGAAGTGGGGTCAGGGAAGAAGTCTGAGTCGGGGGCAAGACTTGTTCCCTGGATTCCTCATGAGAGGGCACAGGGACGACCTCAGGTCTGGAAGCTGGTGCACTTGTTGAAGGAAAAGATCATGCCGCAGCCTGCTGTTGAGCTTTATAAACTGATTCATCTTGGGCATCCTGTGTTTGAGAGGGGTCATTATGAAAAGCCCAAGGGCAAGTCCTAAAAGTATGGGTGGTGGCCTTGCATAGGTTACAATATGCTGGGTGAGGGCAGCCCAAGCTAGTGTGGCCTATGCCAAAACAAAGAGAACATTTGAGCTTATCACAAGTATTACTCAAATGGGTCTGAGCACCACATCGAAAACAGAATTTAGGTTGTCCAGGGTAAGAAATAAAGCCCCGATCCCGCTCTAAATAGAAACAGCTAGACAAGTGCTGGATGGCCCCATTCAGTTGGGGTAATCTAACCTGAATTTTCCAACCCCCGGTCCAAATTTGTTCACAATCAGTTACTGCTTCAGGTAGGCCCAGAACTGTGCATTTAGCTTGAGCCACTGAATTATATCAGCTACTGCCACTCCTTCATTCTTGAAAAGAACTGTAATAGTTTTAATGGCTGGCTTTGACAAGGGGTTTGCAACAAAGAGGGACCATAATGGGGTATATTTAACAGCCTGATACCTTTCCCAAAACTGTTCAAGGCCCCCAGCCATTTTAAAGCTAAACTCAAAGTTAGCATCCCCAGATGTATGAATAAGGGCGTAAATCTCAGTGGGCAAAAAATGCAGACTGTCCTTTATCAGGGATCTATCTACGTGAATTTGGTCAGGAAACACATCAAGACCCCCCTTATATCTGATGCGGACAGCATTTCTACATTTGGCTAGTTCAGGGGGGGCATGAAAAAGACCAGCATAGGACTTTGAGTGAGGTCCTTGAGAGCTAGAAGATCCTGTCCCTGGGCCAGAGTGTGAAGAGTCATGACCAAGGGGGGTAGAAAGGGGAATCACAACAGAGTCGTGGACACGTTCCTCAACCTGAGGCAGGGGACCAGAACTTGATTCAGGACATAAGACTGTAGAAGGGATGGGGGGGGCAAAGTGGACTGAATATCCAGATTGGGATTAATGGTCCCAGTACTTGTGGTCCCAGTATTTGCGTTCTTCACAGCCAAAGGAAATTGTAAAATAGGGTGTTGGGTAAGCTGTAATTCCGATGGGATCTCTACAGGGTCTGTCATATAAACATCAGCAGCACCATCATGAATAGGGGAAGACCAAGTGTCAGCATCAGCAGATTTGGTCCACCCAGCCCCTCGTGGGGCATCAGAAATTGTAAGACCAGAGAAAGAGATATTAGAGTCATAATTAGGCACTACCGGAGCCTGGGCAGAGGTTGAAGGAACTCCATCAGCGAGTAATAATGGAGCAATAAACCCTCCAGCAACAGCCTAACAGTCAATGTCCGTGTTTCCCAAGGCAGTCTCAGAAGACTGAGTAGAAACAAAAGAATCAATAACAGTACCTGAAGCAGATGAAAACTTAGCTGGCATGTCAGAAGTAGAAAATGCAGGGGAAATCTTCTATGAGGAAGCAACACCGAGGTCGAGCACTAGTGCAGTGGACTGTAGAGCAACCTTCATTCACCGAGGGGGAGAAGTAACCTGCATGTCATCACCACCTGCAGCACATAATGGTGCCGTTGGCAATTCCACGCTTCAGTTCCCAAAAAATCTAAAACCTGTGATGAAGCCACAGTAGGGGGGTTTACACCATGTGACTCTAGGCACGCACCCAAGCTGGTGCTTATGCTGCCAGCCACAATCCCACGATGCAGCGCAGGGAGCAGAAACAGGGCTGTATCGATACTCTCAGCAGCCTGGCTAACAGGATGAATAGCTGGGCCCATGTTGGGTGAAGTCACCATCTGAAGTTGCATATCTGAGTCGTCCTGGACTGGGACTGCCATAGTAGAAGCCCGTAGGGAAGCAATCTTCACACGTAAGGTACGCTGCCTTGTCAAAAGCAAATGTTCCTCCTCTTGAAGCAGAGTAAGTTCTGTTAGTTCTGGAGCATCTGAAGAAATGTCAATAATAAATCCTGAAGTAGCATCAGCAAGAGGGGGTTAAAGTGCCATTACCAGCCATATCACTTTGTGCTGTCTCACTCAAAACTTCCAATTCCACATGTTCAGCCTCTAAAGGAGACACGACAGGGGAGGAGGCCTGCTCCCCTGTCTCAGAGACGTCCGTTCTCTCCTCCAACACTCCCGAAGTGGCCATCTTGGGAGATGGCCAGCAATTCCCCCAGAGGTGAGTAGGGGTAATTCTTTATTGTAATAAGGCAAAGTAAAACATACATACATGAAATAGTTATAGGGAATAAAATCCGTACACAATATCTTACACAAAGAAAAATGAGAAATAATCAACAAAATGAAAAGAAAGGTGAGATAAACCTCTAACTTTCTATTATCATACTTCCTATATATCTATTTAAATTTAATAATGTGTGAAAACCCTTTCCACCATTTCTTGACCTGCTCTGTGTTATACATTTGCATATCCTTGAGATAAACCTTGCTTAATTCTGAAATAACATATTGGCAATATCTTTCAATATTGGGTTTCTTTTGGTATAATACCCATTGACAACGAACTTGCCATAAACAAAACCTTAAACAAGCAAGGAACACCCGTAAAGTATTCTTTTCATAAATATGAAGCTGTGGAGGAAAATCCCTATCACTAATAAATCGTAAGCAGGATTTAATAACCAATCTAGTACCCACTTTTTTGCTAAGTGTCTCCATAATTTCATAGAAAAGAGCAATGAAGAAGAAAATGTTCCATTGTCTCTTCTTGATTAATACATTCTACATATGGACAATACCTCTCTTCTTTTATTTTATATTTTGCTGTACCCCTAACATTTAAACGACCATACATTATGAGCCACTGAATTTCCCACATATGAGAAGGCAATCGAGGATTGTTTAATTGGTCTAAAATGTTATGATTTAAACTAGAAGGACAGTTTTTAAAAGCAGGTAATGTAGGATAAACCAAAGACATAACTAATTTATAGAGTTTTTGAGAGGAGTTATTATAGATTTGAGATTTGGTTAATTGCCATTTATAGAGTTTTTGAGCTGTAGGCTTAAAAAACATAGGGAGAGCAAATTTAAAATGCAGTTTTGGGACTGTATTTGACCATGTCAAGAAATAGCGGTCTAAAAGTTCCCGGAACCAACCATCTTCACTTTTAACAGGCAATTTCAAACAGTTATGTAAAGAATGGGATAAAAATAAAGAATGACAAAATATCACCGGATCTACCATTCCTGTTCCACCACTATTTTTCTCCAAATATGTATAACACCTTTTAATCAGATTTAATCTATTCCCCCCAAAAAAATGAAAACTCAAACTATATAGTTTAACATCTAAATTAAGAGGCAAAGGGTAAATTAGCGCTATATATTGTAGACAAGGTAATATGAATCGTTTAAAGATCTGAACTTTCTTTAATTTCGTAACTCGATAATGTTTCCATCTCTGTACTTTACTTTCTACCGAATTTAAGACCCTAGTCCAATTATAATCCGGCATATTTTGAGGTCCAAAAGTAACCCCTAAGATTGAAATGGGAGATGAAGATATTTGAATAGATCTGTGTGTTATATTCTGTTGACTCCAATGTCCAATCTGCAATCTTTTTGATTTATTATAATTAATCTTGGCATTAGAAAAAACCGCAAACTTGTGAAATACCTGAAAAAACTTTTCTAGTTGATTTTCATGTTGAAAAAAAGGCATATGTCATCAGCATATGCTTGAATATTTAAAAAGGAGTTTGAATTAGGCATCTGAAACCCTTCCCATTTAGGAATATTACAAATGTCCCTAATAAGAGGTTCTAAGGAGCAAATGTACAGCAAAGGACTCAAGGGACATCCTTGACGTACTCCCGAATTCAGCACCCACCCTTTCTCAATTCTACCTTTAATAACTGGGTGTATTAAGGAGCCAGTATATAATTTCTTTAATAAGTCAATTAACATAGGTGGCATTCCTAATGATTCTAAAGTTACAAACAAGAAAGGGTGACTAACCCTATCATAAGCTTTTTCCAAATCCAGGGACAATATGATTCCAGAATGTCCTTTGTTGGACAAAAATTCAATTAGATCACGTATCAAATATAGAACTGTTTGTATTTTCCTGTTGAATAAGCTACAATTCTGTACAGGAGAAATAACTATACTTGCCCATGTTTTGAATCTATTATTCAGTAATGTGGCAAAGATTTTGTAATCAGAGTTTAATAAGGTGATCGGTTCCAGTTACTTATATCACCTTTGTTTCCAGATTTTAGGATATAAATCTGTAAACCCACTGTAAACCAACTAGCAATTGGGTCTCCTGTAAGAAATCTATTGAAAACTAAACTCAAACAGATGGCTAAATCTGTACAAAATGTTTTATAAAATGCATTAGATAATCCATTTAAACCTGGAGAAACATTAACTTTAAGATTAGATATGACATCTTGAACTTCGTGTGTTGAAAAGGGTTTTAACATATTCTCAATTACCTTATTATTAACACTAGGGCCTTGTAAATATTTTAAGTAATCATGCATTTGGAGAGAAGAGGAATAAAATGGAGGACTGAGTTTTTGAAAATGCTGTGCAATAAGAATGCCTATTTCCCCAGAATTTGTTATTTTACCTGTATTAGAATCCAAATAATCAAGATTAGAGGCTTCTTTAATAGATTTACAAAGGATGAAAGGGTCTCCTATTACTGACTTGGATGTATAATTATTAAGCAATGCTTGGAGAGTTCTAGCTCGGTCATATTGTGCTTGTCTCATTTGCAACTTGAGATTTTTAATTTGCAAGGAAAAATCCTCCTTAGAAGTATTAGCAATTGATAATAGAGATTGAAGGTGAGATCGAAGTTTTAAGTATTCTAAAAATTTCGCATTATTTTTTCGAGATCCATAAGACTTAAACCAATTAATACAATCCTGTTTCGTCTCCTTCCACCAGGTGCCCAAATCTGTATACAGAAAGCTAACAGATAATCTAGCTTGTAAAATTTTCTGGATAGAATGTTTAACAAATTGTTCTTGTAACACTGAAACATTTAATTTCCATCTACGTCCTCTGGTATAATATTCAGAATTCATATTCACTGATACTTGAAGTAACGTGATCAGAAAACTCTATTGGTAGTCTTTTAAATTCAGTAACTGCTAAATTCTTGGAAGTAAACAAATAATCAATACAAGTTCCATTCACCCCTTTATAGAAGGTGTTTTTGGGATTTTTTGATTCTAACAGATTGCACGTTGTAAGCTCTGCTAAGTTAATGATAGATTTTAAACAATTTGAATCACAATATTTTTTTTTGTGTTAGATCCTGATATACCTATGGTACAGTTAAAATCACCTCCCCACAATATAGGTAATGGGGTAAATAAAAAAGGTTGAATCCTTTTCATACATGCAATTCTGGATGTTTTAATCTGTGGATTATAAATGTTAATAAACCTATAAACCCTGGAATCCCATTTACCATCTATAATTAAAACTCTACCAGGAAATAAATCAACCAATTTGTGTAACTTAAATTGATATGAACTAAACAATATCCCAATGCCATCCGCTTTCTCCTCTCCAAAGGACCAATAAGCAGGTCCCCACGGCCAATCATATTTAAAAGCAGAAATCTGCTCTTTAGAAAACATCCAGGTTTCCTGCAGAAAGCAAATAGAAATATTTGCATCGTGGGTAAGATGAAAAATAACTTTCCGTTTAGCACTATTTAGGATGCTATGTACGTTTAAGGAAGCCCAAATAAATCCCATATATTTTTTTTTTCGGTTATAACCTCTTATTTCTTTCTCCTTTTCTTTTTTTTATCTTTATAATTTTCTTGAGGAGTTTCAGTAGCATCTTGAACTGATTTTTGAGAATCTGAATCACCAATATCCATTTCAGATTCACCCCAAGAAGTAGCCAGAGCAGTGTAGGCATTTGAAATTTCTATTGGTTCAGGTGTTTGCATTTGAATCGTTTTAGAGTTCCTATTGGACCGTCTTGGGGGTAAGGGTGCCTGTTGAGTAGAGGGGGCAATAAATCTATCTTTTTCCTCTACATAACAAACAGGTTTCAACACCTGCTTAATCAATGTGCTGTCTTTTATCTTATGAGGTGTGACACTAACCGTGGGGGGGGGAGGAACCTGAAAATCAACTACGGTTTTAAAAGATGATTTTCCCGGTTCCACTGCCTGGGTGGCAGCAACAACTGGAAGCTTGTCACCTAATTTATTATCTAAAGCATCTTGAGCTAACTGAATTAATCGATCACTACTTCCACTGGAATTTTTATTTTTAGCCGCCCAGGGACAGTCTTTGAATGCATGTGTAAAACCTTCACACAAATCACATTTAGTAGGGTTGTTAAATTGCATTGTAACATGGCCTACCTCACTGCAATTGTCACAGCGTGGACTGTCACACACACTAGAAAGATGAGTTTTAGAGCCGCATTTATAACAAGCTCTAGGTTGCCCACTATAAAAGCAAACACCTCTATCTCTACCTAACAAAAAGGAATTTGGGATGTGTTCAAAACCATTTCCTGACTGTCGTAATTTTACTTTATATTTCCATCCCCCAGTCCAAAAACCTTCAGAATCTAAAATTGGCTCTGGCTCGCTTTGAATATCACATTTTTGTGACAACCAGTAGGTAATATCCTCAACTTGTACACCTTCGTTCCTAAACATTATTGTTACGTATTTAATAGAAGGCTGAGAGAGAGGGATAATAAGAAAGGGAGTCCAGATTGGAGAGAACTTCACTTGGTTATATCTAACCCAAAATAAACCTAGTAAAGCAGCTGAATGAAAACTAACATCATAATTATCTTCCCCTGAGATATTAATGATTGCAAAAACATCCCTAAGGGAAAATGTAAGGACTCCTTGATTAGAACTTTTCCCACAAAATTGCGGTCAGGCCTCTCCGCCATACCCCCTTTATATCTGATGCGGATTGCATTTCGTCTAGGAGCAGCTTCCCTTTTGGCCTTAGTAAATAACCCAGATAATAAAGGTTTCTGTGGTAAAGGAATGTTATCAGGTTCAGATATGATACCCACAGGAGAATTACATATGCTATCATCCTGTTTATCATTAATAATATTTGAATTGGAGTCATGACTTATATCAGCCACCTTTTTAGTTGCAGTTTCTTTCCCCAAATCACCTGGTTTCCACCCTGGTGAATGTACATTCAAGTCAAAAGAAGAATCCCAAGAAAGTTCTGCAGACCAGTCTCCATTTGCCTGTTGTTTCCAACCTGCAGCTAATAAAGCTCCCTGAGGAGTCCACGTTTGATCATGTTGCAAAGAAACAGATAAACCATGATCAATATTACCTATTTTGTTTGAATCATTATTAGAAGTTTTAGCTGCAGGAGATTCTGCTTAATATAAGTGATTTTCAGCTGGCTTGGTCTGTTGCTTTCCAAAATTAAACTCTGTGACTCCCTCTTGGTTATTGGGAGCGGTTTGATACACTATAGGAGATTTAAAAGATAGCTGTTCCCCTTTTTCTGGGTAGAATACAAAACCTGCTTGTTTGTGGAGGTTTTTTGCGTTATGGCTAGTCACATTTTTCGGTGTACTCACCGGTACTTTAGAGTCAGAAATATTGGATACCAAAGAAAAATCTTTTGTAAGTCTCTCCGTTTTTGATTCTCTATTGCTAGTCCCCATCATACTACTTTCCGACTGACCTGCATCTGCTTGAATTGTAGGCAATTGAAACTCGTTGTGCTCTGTTTTGCGCCTCTCTCCGTTCTATGGCAATGAGCCCTTAGCAGCGTTGTCTTCCGTAATCGTCAACGCTGCGTCATCCAGGCTCACCTCCATGGTGTTCTCTAATGCTGTCAGAAGCACTTTCTCCGAAACATCCATAAACATTGCATCTGAGGTATTTCTATTTAAATTGTTACCTTTTTTGTTATCCTCATTATAGAGGGGATCCAAGTGATTCGATAAGGCTTCATGAAAAATATCTTCATTATCCAGCTCGGGTGTAAAAGGAAATGTAACCAACGAGTCAGCGTTTTCGTTGGTCTCCTTCAGTCCTTCTGCTTGCGTCCGCTCTACACACTCAGCGGAAGTGTCCATCTTGGATCGTTGTCCAGCACCCCTACTGGTGACCGCGCACCAGCAGAGTAGAGGAATTTCCCCGGTGTCCTGGCCAAATTTCCCTCATTCACTAAAAATACCACTAACAGCTTAATCTGGTTCAAGGTCAGTTGGCATTCATCTGTATCCCCCTTCCCCGGGTCATGCCTGAAAATAGGAAGGATTTGTCTAGTGCACTTACCCAGTCAACAAAAATAAATAAATAAATAAATAAATAAGAGTACTGAGAAGAGTAAGGGGCCAAGGATGAAACCTTGGGGGAAAGGTGGTGGGCAACAGTGTCAAAGACTTTGGCCAAGTTGACAAAGATGGTGGAGGTTAGGAGGCTCTGATCGAGGCTTGTGAGAATGAAGTCAGTAAGCTGGAGGAGGGAGGAGGTGGTGGAGTGGTGTTTATGGAAGCCAGACTGGAATGAGGTGAAAAAAAGGGAGGAATCAAAGAATGTGGAGTGTTGAGACAGCAATGATGTGTTTCTGGAGTTTAGCTAAGGTAGGGAGCAGGGCGATAGGGTGGAAGTTGCCAGGGCAGGAGGAGTCACTTCCTTTAGGATGGGGTATAATAGTGGAATGCTTCCAGGAGTCAGGGACAGAAGAAAGGAAGAAAGAGAGGTTGAGAAGGGAGGAGATTGGGAAAGTAATGGCAGGGAAAGAGAGATATAAAACTTTGGGGTTGAGTACATCAGGGTTAATAAGGGTATTTATAAAACCTCTAACCCTCACCTTGTGCTGACTGCTAGTCCCATGGCCACCCCAGCCTCTTATTCATCTCCAAGCCTCCAACTTCCTTCCACCCACACATACAGTAATATATAATGAGCTGTTATCAGCTGGCATCCTGCCAGCCCCTTCACAATGCCTCACCTCCATGGCACAGCTTCCATTTCTCAAAAAGGGCCATAGAAAAGATAGCGTGCCCTCTGACCCATGCTCTGTAAAAGGAGGTACTAGTATGGCCTCAGTCAACAGCTGGAAAATGCACAGAAAGGAGAATGGTGACAATGCACTAATGGGGAGTAGGATATGCGCCAAAGGCACGTATTCCACCCACGTAGCTCCGCAGCCCTGGACAGGCACAGAGTGCATGATATTCACTACCGCATGCACCCATGGGTCACCTGTCCACAGTCCTGCCCCCACGGCATGCAGGAGTGTGCAGGGTGGCCAAGGACAGAGTAGTGGACCCATGCGGGCATCCATTTGGATGCCCTGCCTGGGTCCCAGGGTGGATTCCCTGCTGTGCGGGAGCTGCCAATTGTGTGAGGACATAGGTCTGGGAGCATACAGACACACAGGCAGCTGGATGGCTGCCCTGTCCTGCATCATGTGTAAGGTCTCCCCCTTCACAGACAGCCCAGTCACCATTGAATAAAATGCACCCCCCATCCCAACACATGGCAGCTCCTGCCAGTCCCAGCATATAGCATACAGTACTGCCCCAACACATAGGGACCCCACCAGTCCTGGCATCATGGAGTTCCCCCCACAGCAGAGTCTGGGCCCCAGTAGTAGGTTCATGACACTCTCCCCATACTTAGCTCCAGACAGGTACCCCATACTCTCACTGCACAGCATGATCACTCACCCATCCTATCCCTTGATTGCATGCCCTGGCTCCCTCATTGGTGGACAATGCCCCCCCCATGGCACCAAAAACACCACCTCCCTCCCACCTGCCTGTCAATGTCACCACTATTGACAGTGAGCGGCACATCACACTGCACATTGCCTTGACTGCCTACCATCCAATATATGCTGTGAGCACACCTCCATATTAATAGGGCAGCATGCTCCCAGCATTGGTTGGATGGCAGGCAGCCAAGGCGGTGTCTGGAGGGATGTGCTGCTCACCATCAATAGCCATGGAACCGACAGGCAGATGAGGGAGGAGAGGGGTGGTGTTGGCCAGCCGATGCCAATTGCAAATCACTCAATAGGGGCTTCAGGGTCACGTGATCAGGGGTGGGATGGAGGGTGACTATGCTGTGCAGTGGGGGACAGTGGTACCACTCTGGAGCTATATATAGGGATAGTGGAGCATCATGAACCTACTGATCAGAGTTCTGCTGGGGGGAGATCTCCATGATGCCGGGACAGGGGGTTGTGCATATCATTTGCGGGCACTGGCAGGGGCTGCCATGTGTTGGGGAGGGGGGTTTATTCAACTGTATGGAGTTGTGGATGCCATGTGTTGGGGGGTATGTTTGGCACATACAGGGCCTGGGCGCACAGGCACACAACTGAGGTGTGGTTCTACAATGGAAGGCCACATTTCCTTAGTTGTATGGGCACTCACCTGATCAGCTGCTCATGCCCTCCCCAAATGCCTAGTGGGCTGGGGCAGCACAGAGGTCATTTCCCAGACCCATTGAGACCGGAGGGTGAAGTCCATGTGGGAGTACAGTGGGTTACAGCAGGGTCCTGGTTGCTGTAACCTGCACCCCACCATGTACCTGGCATTATTTGCCTTAGTGAATGGCATGTAGTGCAGGCATGCCCCCAACATGCCTCCCTGACATCCCCCAACACATTGCTGCTCATGTGACTGGGAGATTGGATGAGTAATCACCTTGTGCGTGGTTTGTGAATGCCACCAGGGGTCTGCAGGACCCCCTCTGCATGGCTTTCTGACTTAGGATTGCCTATGCACCTCAGATACGTGGCACATAGGTAATCTTTTTTTTTGTTAATAGGGCACAATATTTTCAAATATTCAGATGCATTTCCAACAGTTTGCTTGCTTTATTGTACAAACGTGTTACATACCTTATTTTTTTAATGCATGCTTTACTTTCAGTGAGAATGTTTCTGCATTTGAATCAAAAAGGTAGGCCACGTTTGATGTGGTTTAACATTATGTCACAACAAGTCACGCAACTGTGGTAAAAAGCTATCACATCAGGAGGTCGCCCCATTTGAAAATCAATCCTTTAAGTCCATTGAATCTTCACATGAGCCTACATTAATAAAATTGCATTTTGACCCACTCTCCCTCACTTTGACAGGACTTTTGAAACCATCCCAGCCAGTTTTGAGCCAGTAATGCACAGCTGAACTGTATACAATGTCACCCTGCTCATTTACACCTTGTGATTAGTTGCTGATGTTTCTGCATATTTGTTATCCCTGTACCTTCTGTACATGTATTACTTGCTACATAATTTCTCATAATGCACATCTGCATCTGTAAAATGTTAACCGTTACAGAAGACACTTTGTAATTTCCCTGCTGCCCATCTCCCAGGACACATCCAACAAACTCTGGCCAGAGCCAATATAGTTAGCCTTTGTTCTGAATAAACATCTGCCTGCTCAGAAACCTTGTTGTGCACATTCCAAAATATTATGTGCATTCTGAAGTGTTGTTATGCACATTCCGAATGGTTGTTCTGCACAGTTCAAAGATCATACAGTTTTAAATTTCTCATTTATTCCACAGCTAGTTACTTACTAACCAGCCAACGCCTAAAGTTGTACCTTTTCACTTTCACAAGTCTATAAGTTTGATTTTGATCATAGAACAGAACAAAGAAATGGCAAGATTTTTTGTTTTCACTTCAGTGGGGACTCTGTCACTCTAGTATAAAAAAAAACATATACTATAAAAGATTAAATATGGGTAACCCATGCACAGCTCAGCATGTGTTTCCATCTTGGTGCTGAGATGACAGCATGGACCTCTCGAGCTTCGCTCTTGAGGTTCATAGACTGTCATCTCAGCCCCTCAATGGAAACACAGCCTTGTTGAGTATGGTTGTTCATTCATTATTCTCTACACGCAAAACCCCATCAGTTCTTCATTAGAAAGATTAACAACAGTTAAATATTTATTGATAAATATTTCTTGTAAACATTATAGTGCAACAGATATGTTATAACTACTGTACACTGCACATTAAATGAACTGTCCTAAGTTCCCTGTATTCCTTAACCAAATCAGAGGATTTGTAGTCAGAGGGAATAACTGGAACAAAACCCAAACTGGCCATTAACTGCAGAAAGGGTTTCAGTTCAAATCTTTCAGTTAGGCCCAGGGGTTTGAGTCGCCCTGCGTGTAAATCTAAAAGGACTGGCAGTATAGCCTAGAGGTTAGAGTAATAATCTGTGAACGAGCTTGGTACGTCCAGCAGACTGGACCTGGGTTTGAGTCTCATGACAATCACTTGCATACTGTATGACTCTGAGCAAGTCACTTAACTGCCCAGTACTCCCAGGTTGCCCCTGAAAACAAGCACTTGTGCCTAGTGGGCCTTACCCAGTTACCAAGAAATAAAATAAATTGCCTATTTTAAGTGAGATTATTGTTTATTCAATACATGCTGTATAATAGAAGTTTACAAGTTATAGCTTTTAAATCTGTAGTTTGAAGATGTTGCTGTTTTTCTTTGATTTTAACAGCTGGACTAGGCACTGTGATGTCATCAACATTCTGAAAGCTGCTTTCTGATTGGTTCCGTATTCCACTGTAATGACAGTAACCTTAAAATATCCTTTGTGACAAAAGTAACAACATAGAGGATAATGGCTGGGGATCAAGTGATAACCACGCTGTAATCACCTCGAGTGGTTGCTAGGGCAACATGATAAACCTCGAGAGTGCAGCTCGAGAGATTTACTGTAGCCCTAGCATCTATGAAAGGTGAATACAGCGTGGTTGTCACCCGATCCCCAGCCATCATCTTTTATAGCGTGTGGTCAAAAAAACACTGTTTGCAGTCTATGTGTGAGAATAATGGAACTCTGGTGCATTCTTTTTTATTATGCCACTGTTTGGAAGTTTGGAAGTGTGGTTAACAACTTTTAAAATTCTAAGCAGTACATAACAAAGCTGTGTGACTGCTGATTATGGTGGTTAATAGGCACTTACCATACATTATAATATTTTTTATATGTTGCTGTTACTGATGTCACTAGCTAAGGTATCTTTATCTTATTGTCACTTTTACTACCATTCCTGTTGTATATACAGTATATTTTTATGTGAGTATATTAATTGGCAAATATCTGTTGTATTTTTGATATTATGGGGACCTAGATTGAGAATACCATGATATTCTCAATCTAGGTCCATAATGGCCAAAAGAATCCTCACTGTAGGTAGGGATTGTCTGGAGAGCAGTCAGCATGTATTATACAACCCAATTCACATTCTGTACCTCAACAGCTCACTTGCTCATCAGCTCTCGCTGCAGCACTTCTGATCATGCTGTTTTCCCCCGAAAGCCACAATATATGGTTTAGAATAATTTTTTGGCAAGTAAACATTTTTCCATAACTAAGTTGCTGTCAACTGTTGCTATTTGCCACACCTACCTCCATCTCTCTGTGACACAGATTGGTGACCCACGCAATCCTGACCGTCACTCTATTATTCTCACTGCAGCAACCCTGGTCTCAAAAGTGGTCACAGCCCCTGCACTGCACCGCTTTCAGAAGGCTGCTCCTCTGATGCTTGCTCTGCTAACAGCCTCTCTCTACATACACATTATGATGCAGTGGCGCAGCATGTGTTAAAAAAAAACCACTTGGTCATCCTGAAAACAATGCTCGGTCATCTGAAAACAACAGAAGTAATGATTTCAACCAAAACATATAAATAGAAACACTAAAAATAAACAAACAAAATCAGGGTGTTGCATAAATCAAATATACCGTGGCCCTACCAGTAATATAAAGGAAATAGTAATAGTACAAGTTCTCCACATCCTCCCCCAAAGCTGCTTAAAAGCCCACAATGCATTCAGATCAGTTCAGTTTTCTTACTTGATTTTTATTCTATCATTTTAAAATTTAGAGGGCTTCTTGATCTCATCATTTGGCCGAATCATGGTCAGTCTGACCACAATTAACAAGGTGACCCCTCATCAGTCAGGAACTACATTTTAAATTTTAACATGCCAGTATGAGCTAAGGTTCTACTACTATGTCTCTTTATCTTGTGGAAACCACTCTTTGGCTTCAACTTTTCATTTCAAATGTTATCTTGCCAGTATGAGCTGAGGTCCCACACATGAGGTAAACCCTTGCAAAAAATTTTTTAATTTTAAAAATATGCATAAGAAATGTGATAAAATCTTTGTGTATTGGCTAGACTTGAGTTTGCTAAACCCTTAACACTGCATTGTAAACATACAAACATACGAAATTGCCAGCAGAAACAGGCCTCATGGTCTGTCGAGTCTGGTTGAGTGTGCAGCTAGCCCCTCATCATGCAGCTGCCCTTTCCGCCCCCCCCCCGTAACCTTTACCTTTACCCTTACCCTGTCCCAACCCCTCAGGAAGCTACCCACCATCTTTCAGGACACAATCTCATCTGGTAAGGTGTTCCATTTGCCCACGACTCTTTCCATGAAAAAATGTCTCCTCATCTCACTCTTGAATCTTCCTCCCCCCAAACTCAGTCCATGCCCTCTTATGCCCCTGCCTGTTCTCATCTGAAAAATCCCTTCTGTGTTGGTGTTATCTTCTTCAGATACTTAAAGGTCTCAATCATATCCCCCCCATCCCTCCTCTCCTCCAGGGAATACATATTCAACTCTCCCAGCTTGTACTCATAGGGTTTGATCTACAATCCCTGGATCATCTTTGTGGCTCTTTGCTGCACCTCCTCCAACGATCTGATGTCTTTCTTCAGGAATGGGCACCAGTACTGCATGCAGTACTCCTGGTGGGGCCTGACCAATGACCTATACAGGAGCAGGATAACCTCCCTCCTTCTGGAGGAGATCCCTCTTGCAATACACCCCAGCATTTTGTCAGATTTTTCTGCCACCTTCCTGCACTAAGCAGAGATTTTCATGCTCCTAATAATGATCACTCCTAGGTTCTTCTCCTCTGTGGAACTCCCCAACTGTACTACATTCAAGTGATAATCCCTCCCTTGGTTCCTGGCTCTGAAGTGCATAAACTTGCACTTCTTGGCATTGAACCCCAGTTATCATGTTTCTGCCCACTCCTGCAGCTTAGTCAGATCCTCCTGCAACCCCTTCCACCCCTGCACGTCATCAATCACAGATCCCATCTTGGTATCATCTGTGAACAGACTGACCTTGCTTCAGATCTCGTGTGAGATATCTGCAATAAAAATTCCAAACAGCACCTGTCCCAGTACTGATCCCTGTGGTACCCTGCTCATTACTGCTTTTGGTGATGACAGGTCCCCCCCACCACCATCATCACCCTTTAGTGCCTTCCCTTTAGCCAGTTTGTGATCCATTTCACCATTTATGGTCCCATCCCACATATTCCAGTTCACCCCCAATGCCCCATGTGGCACTGAATCAAAGGCCTTGCTGAAGTCCAAATACAGGACATCCACTGCATGGCCCTTGTCCAGTTCCTGCGTCACCTAGTCATAGTACTCTACAAGGTTTGCCTGGCAGGATCTGCCCACTATAAACCCATGCTATTGACCATCCTGGAGACCGTTTTCCTCTAGGAAGCTCAAAGGAAAGGTGTGTCCTTCTCTTAATTGGTGATAGTGATGATGAAGTTAGGAATCTTCACTCTGCAGAGAAATTCACAAATTTGTGTATAACCCCCTTGTTACCTGGGGTTACTAGAATCCCAGTAAGACCTAGTGGTAGGCAGGGAAGGCAGCTTGTGAAACTCCAGTTAAATGGGTTTCACACTGTCTCACTCTGTTCTCAGTCTCACCTGAGACTAAGGGATGACATCACCAATAGAACTATCGCAGCTGCATGAGCCACATTGGAATCTGCAGCAAGGGAGTTGGTATAGAACGTTGGGAGGTTTGAACAGAGTCAGTCAGTTCAGTGTGGAGTTGGTGTTGGTAGCTTGCTGAGTAAGCAGCACAGCAGCTCAGAGTAGGCTCTAGGAGCCTCAGCCCTGACAGAGGGCTACTTTTAGGTTAAAAGGGTGTGCGTCTCCACCAAAAGAGAGACACAGAATATAACTAAAGTGGTGAAGACTGCTGTGTTCGGGTCTCAGTGCCCCCTCCCTCCGGGGATGGGGCGCAGGAAAGGGTTCCCTGCAGTTTCGTGGGGCAACCCCCTAGTTTTGCTAGTAATGGAGAAGCTGCCTATTTGTTCCAGAGTTTCTTTTGGGGAACAAGAAGACTTGCGAGTTGCCTGCGGGGCACCTGCAACCAGAGGGTGAGTGTCTGCTCTTCCTGAAAGGGCCTATGTTTTTTCACCCTGGGACTTGTGTGGCAATGTGGGGATTGAACTACTAAAATAGTGAGAAGCCTAGAGTAATGGGCTAAGCAACAAGTAAAAGTAGGTTCAATTCCAGAGCTTGTTGGGATGAAAATGATATGTAGAGGAGATGTGACAGACATCTACCCAGAATCTACATTTACAAGTTTTCGTAAAGGAATTGTTTGGTTTCCAGAGAAATGGCCGGGTATGGGCTGAGGGAGCTGGAGGTGGGAGACACCCCATCTTTAGTGACCAGGTCCACCTCTACAGATTTGCTCTGTGGATTTCTACTTTGCCTCAGGCACTTGGCCAGTGATGAGGGAAGTACCCAGACGTGGGATTGGAAGTAAAATTCTCTCTAGTAGTCGATGGCTCTAGTGTGGTTTGGGAGCCACAACAGGATAATTGGTTCATTCCCAAAATGGACCACGGATCAAGTGGCGTGAGGCTGGACCAGTGGGAAAACCCAAGTAGTGTACAAGTCGGCTGTGTACCCAAAGCTGCGTGCAAGTCCGGGCTGTGTGCCTGGTGGGTTTAGAGCCTGAGGGCTGGAAATAGTGATAAAGTGTTCTGTTGTCTCTAATCTGCATTACCAGGAATGTAGCCCTGTGGGGGTCTGTCTATGCTTTGTTTGTTCAGCTTGGATGTAAATAAAAGCCACACTAAAGAATCCCATTCCTGGTTCTGGACATTACAGTTATTGCTTTCTGTGTTCGGATTTACTTAGGTGCCCCTGTGCAGAGTAGCCAAACCTAGGCCCCCTGTGCTGAGTAACCTCATCCTCCCCGAACCCAGTCCCCACCAGGTACTGCTGTCAGCTTCAACAGCATGCCACCTGTCGTTTTGCTAGAAAGGCAGGGGTGAGGGGTTACATGTGGATTTAACTGTGATGCAAAATCCAACTTCACCTTAAATGCAGAACTTTGCAGATGCTGAATTCATTTACTTTGTGTGTGAACTGTGCCCCAAAGGTGAAGTTTGCAATGATCCATGGCACCCCCCACCTGAGGAATCTTATTGATTCGAAGTGCCGGGGAGTTTTTTCTCATACCTGTGTTGCCCTTGGCTCTCTATCTTGCACCAATAAATTTGTACTCAGCATACTACTCGTGTATTTGGACTGTAATTGCTTTTTTTCAAGTTGCTGTGCAGTGTTGTTCCTGGACCTTGGAAAATAGGTCCCATGTTTGTTAGAATTTGTGGGTTTACTGAATGGACCACTGGTCTTTTTTTGCTGTCATTGTTTAAATTTCTATGAGAAAGTAAAAGCTGGGCTACAACATCATATACCTCCAAGCAAAGAAGTAAATTCAGGTCAATGTCCAAGTTTATTCAAGTGCTGTACAAGAAGAACAAACAGCCTCCACAGCCTGACCTGATGTTTCACACAGATGCTCTGGGCTTTATCAAGAGAATACTGGCCTCTAGTGGAAGGTCACTAATATAGCACCCATTTAAAGTGATAAACAGATTAAAGTGACAATAGTGCAAACAATGCTTAATATATAGTGCAAAAAACATGTATATAGTTAGCCTTTGTTCTGAATAAAAATCTGCCTGCTCAAAAACCTTGTGCACATTCTAAAACTTTATGTGCATTCCGAAGTGTTGTTGTGCACATTCCGAATGGTTGTTCTGCACAGTTCAAAGGTCATACAATTTTAAATGTCTCATTTATTCCACACCTAGTTACTGATTAACCAAACAGTGCCTAAAGTTGTACCTTTTGATTTTCAAAAGTCTGTAAGTTTGATTTTGTTCATAGAACAGAACAAAGAAATGGCAAGATGTTTTTGTTTTCATTTCAGTGGGTCTGTGTCACTCTAGTGTAAAAAAAAACATATACTATAAAAAAATAAAATATGGGTAATCGTGCACAACTCAGCATGAGTTTCCATCTTGGTGCTGAGATGACAGCAGGGACCTCTCGAGCTTCGCTCTTGAGGTTCATAGGCTGTCATCTCAACCCCTCAATGGAAACGCAGCCTTGTTGAGTATGGTTGTCCATTCATTATTCTCTACATGCAAAACCCCATCAGTTCTTCATTAGAAAGATTAACAACAGTTAAATATTTCTTCATAAATATTTCTTGTAAATATCACAGTGCAACAGATATTTTGTGAATACTGTAAACTGCACATTAAATTAACTGCCCTAAGTTCCCTGTATTCCTTAAACAAATTAGAGGATTTGTAGTCAGAGGGAATAACTGGAACAAAACCCAAACTGGCTAGTAACTGCAGAATGCTTTCAGTTCAAATCTTTCAGTTTGCCTCAGGGGTTTGAGTCCCCCTGAATGTAAATCCAAAAGGACTAAAACATTGCCTATTTTAAGTCAGATTATTATATATTCAATACATGCTGTATAATAGAAGTTTATAGTTATAGCTTTTAAATCCATAGTTTGAAGATGTTGCTGTTTTTCTTTGATTTTAACAGCTGGACTAGGCATTGTGATGTCATCAGCATTGTGAAAGCTGCTTTCTGATTGGTTCCGTATTCCATATGAAGACAGTAACCTTAAAATATCCTTTGTGACCAAAGTAACAACAACATTTCAAACAACATGAAGTCTTACTATATTATGACAATTGCAGTGAGTCCCCATCTTCAAACTGCTCCGGAGGTGAAATAGTTAACTTTCCATGCAGGCATGGAACTCTGAGCACGAGCTCGGTTGGAAACTCTGTCTGTTGTTCTTCAAACAGAAACTGTCAGATTCTTTACTCCGCCTCACTGAACAGTCGCTCCAGAGATTTCTCCTTCTGCTCGGTTCATTTTGTCGGTTAAAGTACTATTTTATTGGTTTTTTTTGACCGAAATTAAACCGCAACCGGTCGGTTCAAGCTCTGTCTGTGGTATTGTAAGTAATAGATAGGTTTTACATTTCTTTTTTCTGTGTGGAACTTGTAAGTAGTTATCAGTTCGGTTTGAACCGATCAGGTTGTCTTAGAAACTTACTAGTCCTTCTTTAGAGTGCGGTTCCCGGTTCTTATCGGTTCTAAAAAAACGGATTTCATTACGTTTTTTTCCACGACCCGTGACACAGTTGGGAACTGATAAGGGAGTCTTGCTTGGCGGATTGCCATAAACGGGCAAGTTTGGTTAGGCTGGCACTATGTCTGAGAAACCCAAAAGTAAAACCAGGCCCACTGGGTTTCAACACTGTGGTGTCTGTGGAGAAGCCTTTGCTAAGGCTGACCCACACACCACCTGTGTTTATTGTCTGGGGTTTGACCACCTCAATGCAGACTGCCAGATCTGTAAAAATTTTCCTGCTGCCACCATCGAAAAGAGAGTTGGTAGGCTCAGGGAAAGGGAGGTCAAAAAGTCCGCTGACCTGAATGGCCAGCCTAGTTCGGTCCCAACCGAACCGGAGGGAGTGCCCTCTGACCAGGGCGATACTTCCTCGGGCAAATGAAGAGCCAGCTCTGAGGAACTGGTTCCAACAAAAAGGACTAGGAAGTCAGCTAGTGTGGAGCCAAAAGTTATCTCTCCAACCGCTGAGGAAATAGCTAAAGCGATTCAAATTGTCCAGTCACTTTCCCCGGTTCTGACCGAACCGACACCATCAGGGAAGCACTCGGTTCAGCTGGTCCCACCGGTTCAAGATTATGATTTTGAGGATTTTTATGAACCGGAGGAGGGGGAAGAGGATTATGAGGAGAGTGAATGTGGATTTGAAGGTTTGGATGTGCCCATTGAACCAGACATCTCTCCAGACAGACCGTCAGGGGTTTCTCCTCCCAGGCTCTCTGAGTCCCCTTCTCATTTTATGTTCTATAAAAAAGTTGCTGAAACTCTCCAGCTCCCTGTTGAGGAAGCTGTTGGTGACCAAGAGGAGCCTGATTTATGTAGAAATGATGGATATTCCAGAGTCTAGGAGACTGTCTATTCCTTTGCATAAATCTTTTCAGAAACAGACAGTAAAAATTTAAAAAACTCCTCACACTGTACTTGTTGATAAAAGGATGGACAAGAGGTATACATTATCAGGCTCTGATACGGAATTCCTCACACAACAATGCAGCCATGTGGGGGTAGTGCAGGCTGCAGCCTGTGACAAGGCAAACATTCCCCTAGCTTCACCCCCACCCCGAAAAGGATTCCAGGAGGATTGATGCCATGGCAAAGAAACAATACATGGCAGCATCTTTGGGACTCAGACAGGCAAATTATATGGTTTATGATGTTAAGTACCAGAAATCCAGATGGGATACTGTGCTGGCTCTAGCAGGGAGCTGGAACAGGTGGCTGCAGATGGTATTGAGGCATCCAAGGTGCAATTTCATGCTGCAGTAGACTCTAATGATGTATCATTAAGGGTCATGGCTACATCTGTGGCACTTCGCAGAATGGCTTGGCTCAGATGTACTACCCTGTCACAGGATACCCAGTCTAAGGCCATGGATTTTCCTGTTGTGGGCAATTCTCTGTTTGGGGAGCAGACAGAGAATTACATGAAGAAAATGGATGAATATAGGACCACCTATAGGAGTGCGCAGGCCAAGGAAAGGCAGGCCACTCCTCAAAGGCAGCTTCCTAGGGGCAGGGGCAGGCCTTTTCATAGGCCTTTTTACCAACCCCAGGCCTCCTCTTCTGCTTATGACCAGAGGGGGTTCTTTAGAGGGAGAGGCAGACAGGGTACAAGCAAGCCTGCTTCCACCCCTCAGCACAAAGCCCCTGCCAAGCAGGCACCCTGATGGGGTTGCCAGGGCAGATTCTCCTCTACCCATAGGGGTCAGGCTGGCTTACTTTGTCCAGGACTGGAAGTCTCTAACATCAGACAAGTGGGTCCTGGAAGTGGTAAGCCAGGGATTGGTTCTCAGCTTCAAAAAGTTTCCAAAGATGAGAACCAGATCCTTTCCATCTGCAAATCCTTCAGAGGCACTTGCCCTAGAGGCAGAAGTCTCTTCCCTCCTGGCTCTCAGAGCCGTGGAAAGGGTTCCACCCCTACATCAGGGCAAGGGTTTGTACTCCAGGTGCTCCTTACCCCAAAAAGACAGGAGAATGGCGGCCCATCCTGGATCTCAGATACCTAAACAAGCACCTTTTAAAACCAAAATTCAAAATGGTGACTCTGGGAATTATTTACCCTCTCTAAGGCCAGGGGACTGGCTAGTCCCTGGACCTCAAGGATGCCTACTTCCATATTCTCATCAGAAGCTCCCATCAAAGCACCTCAGGTTCGAGCTGCCCTCAGGCCATTACCAGTTCAGAGCAATGCCCTTTGGCCTCCCGTCTGCTCCAAGGGTATCCACAAAATGCCTGGCAGTAGCAGTTGCCTACCTAAGGAGGCAAAATGCCATCTTTCATACCTGGACGACTGGCTCATAGTAGGCCAGTCCCCAGACAGAATCAAGTTACATCTTCAGATAACTCAGCAACTGCTTACCTCCCTAGGTCTCATTCTGAATCTTCCAAAGTCAGTTCTAGAGCCTGTCCAGCTCCTCACCTTCATAGGCGCAGAACTGAACACAGAGGAAGCCAGAGCTTTCCTTCCTTGGACAGGGCAAGGACCCTGGTGTCTCTGGCCTCCTCATTCACCCTGCGGGTCTCTCGTCCAGCAAAGCATTTTCTGTAGCTCCTGGGACACATGGCTGCTTCTACAGCAGTGGTGCAAGGAGCCAGATTTCAAATGAGGGACATCCAGTTCCATTTGAGAGCCTTTTAGTCTCAAAGAAAGGACCCTCTAACCAAGTTGATCCCAGTAACTCGAACTCTGATCCAAGCCCTACAGTGGTGGCAGGATCAGAGCAACCTGAGACAAGGGATTCCCTTTGTCACTCAGTCTCACTCTTTAATCCTTACTACAGATGCATCCCTCTTAGGGTGGGGAGCTCACATGGGCGAACTCACTACCCAGGGACTGTGGTCCCCTCAGGAATCTCTGCTCCACATCAATCTGTTGGAGCTCAGAGCAGTTTTTCTAGCACTTCAAGCTTTTCCAAATCTGTTCAGAACAAAGTTGTACAGGTCAGAACAGACAACTCCACTACAATGTGGTACATCAACAAGCAAGGAGGCACTGGGTCTACGACCTTGTGCACGAAGCAATGAAGTTGTGGTCTCTGGTTTACACCTGAACACCTCCCTACGGCAGTTCACCTCCCAGGCAAGGACAATGTCCTGCAGATGCTCTCAGCAGGATTTCCCAGGGCCATCACGAATGGTCACTGGACCCCCTGGTTCTCTGGGGGTATATTTGCCAGATGGGGCACCCACAGATAGATCTTTTGCAGCCCCAGACAATCACCAACTTCCCCATTTTTGCTGCAGGCCCCCAGTGTTGGACTCAGTCCCTCTGGACGCCTTAATTCTCAACTGGGAAGGGAAGTTTCTTTATGCCTTTCCCCCTTCCCTCTCCTGTTCAAAGTGTTAGTCAAAATCAGATCTCAATCCTGCAAAGTGATTCTGATTGCTCCAGATTGGGCCAGACAGCCCTGGTATCCACTCCTACTGTCCTTAGCAGTCCATCTTCCCCTGTGTCTTCCCAGGAATCACAATCTGTTAACCTGTGCTCAGGGAAGGATTTGGTACCTGAACCTCAACTCTCTCAATCTCAAGGCCTGGCTCTTGAAAAGTTAGAGTTTGCTGATTTACACCTCTCCCAAGGTGTAATGGATATTTTAAGAGCTTCTAGAAAGCCTTCCACCAGGGCCACTTACAATTCTAAATGGAAAAGGTTTTCCATATGGTGCTCTGGGAAGCATATTTCCCCAGATTCGGCTGATTTACCCACAGTCCTGGACTATATGGTCCATTTAAACACTTTAGGGCTGAGACCAGCTACACTAAAGGTGCATTTGGCAGCTGTGTCTGCTTTTATTTTGGCAGGCAAACCCTCTTCTCTTTCAGCTCATCCTGTACTTTCCAAGTTTTTTAAGGGATTGCTTCCCACCAACCCTCCATTCAGGGACCCTGCCCCTGCCTGGGATCTTAATGTTTGCATAGCTCAGCTCATGCAACCCCCCTTTGAGCCCTTGTCTTCAGCAGAGCTTAAGTACTTGACTTGGAAGACTGTGTTTCTGGTAGCCATCACTTCTGCCTGATGCATAAGTGAATTACAAGCTTTGTCAGTGGAGTCTGATTTTTTTCTCCTTTCATAGAGACAAGGTGGTACTCAGGACAAACAGAAAGTTTTTGCCTAAGGTGGTTTCAGATTTCCACCTTAACCAATCTATATCTCTTCCAGTGTACTTCACTGACCATTCCTCCTCTGGCAAGAGGAGGTTACACAGTCTAGATGTGAAGAGAGCCCTTAGCTACTACATTGACCGTACCAAGGGTCACAGGTTTGACTCCCTCCAACTATTCCTCACTTATGGTGAGGTTGGTAAAGGGAAACCTGCCACTAAAAGATCCATTGCCACGTGGATTGTCTCTTGTATCCAATTTTGATATGAAAAACTGGGTAAGGTTCCTCCCTCAGGCCTGAGGGCTCACTTTACTAGAGGTACCGCTGCTTCCCTGGCTGCTGCCCGGGACATCCCTATTCTAGAGATATGTCAAGCAGCTACCTGGAAAACAGTTCACACTTGTACCAAGCATTACTCCCTGGACATCCAGGCTAGGAGTGTTGCTCGGTTTGGCACAGCTGTGCTTCAGAGCCTATTCCCTAAGTAGGTTCTGTCCCTCCTCCATGGAGGTACTGCTGTGTAGTCTGCAATTGTCATAATATAGCAAGACTTCATGTTGTTTGAAGAAAAAATTACTCACCTTAGTAATGTTGTTTCTTCTAATGGAGTCTTGCTATATTATGACCTCCCTCCCTGCCTGCCCCTCTCAGAACCTCTGTTTTTGGGACGTGGGTGGGCAGTACAGTGTTGGCACTTATTTGATGCCCACCTTGTTGTTTTTCACCCTCCCTTTTTGGGGTGAATTGGTGTTGTGTTTTCATTTTTTGGGTCTCCTGACTTGAGTCTTTGCTTTGGGACCAAAAAATGTGTGTTTATGTTAGTAGCCAGTTGGCTAGTGTAGGTTTACAGCTTCCACACAGAGCCTTAGTGAGTTTTAGCTTGTAAAGATCTGACAGTTTCTGTTTGAAGAACAACAGACAGAGTTTCCAACCAAGCTCGTGCTCAGAGTTCCATGCCTGCATGGAAAGTTAACTATTTCACCTCCGGAGCAGTTCGAAGATGGGGACTCACTGCAATTGTCATAATATAGCAAGACTTCATTAGAAGAAACAACATTACTAAGGTGAGTAATTTTTTCTTTTATATGTTGCTGTTACTGATGTCACTAGCTAAGACAGCTTTATCTTATTGTCACTTTTACTACCATTCCTGTTGTATATACAGTATATTTTTATGTGAGTATATTAATTAGCAGATATCCATTGTATTTTAGCTATTGTGGGGACCTAGATTGAGAATACCATGATATTCTCAATCTAGGTCCATAGTGGCAAAAAAAAAATCCTCACTGTAGGCAGGGATTGTCGGGAGAGCAGTCAACATGTACTATACAGACCAATTCACATTCTGTACCGCAACAGCTCACTTGCTCATCAGTTCTCGCTGCAGCACTTCTGATTATGCTGTTTTTCCCCAAAAGCCACTATATAAGGTTTAGAACTATTTTTTGGCAAGTAAACATTTTCCCCTACACTAAGTTGCTATCAACTGACGCTGTTTGCCACACCTACCTCCATCTCTCTGTGACACAGATTGGTGACCTACGCAATCCTGACCGGCACTCCATTATTCTTATTGCTGCAACCCTGGTCTCAAAAGTGGTCACAGCCCCTGCACTGCACCACTTTTAGAATGCTGCTTCTCTAATGGTTGTTCTGCTAACAGCCTCTCTCTACATACACATTATGATGTGGTGGCGCAGCATGCGTTAAAAAAAAATACACTCAGTCATCCTGGAAACAATGCTCGGTCATCTGAAAACAAAAAAAGTAAAGATTTCAACCAAAACATTTAAATAGAAACACTAAAACTAAACAACAAAGTCAGGGTGTTGCATAAATCAAATATAACGTGGCCCTACCAGTAATATAAAGGAAACAGTAATAGTACAAGTTCTCTACACCCCTCCCCCAAAGCTGCTTAAAAGCCCACAATGCATTCAGATCAGTTCAGTTGTCTTACTTGATTTTTATTCTATCATTTTAAAATTTAGAGGGCTTCTTGATCTCATCATTTGGCAGAATCATGGTCAGTCTGACCACAATTAACAAGGTGACCCCTCATCAGTCAGGAACTACACTTTAAATTTTAACATGCCAGTATGAGCTGTGGTTCCACTACTATGTCTCTTTATCTTGTGGAAACCACTATTTGGCTTCAGCTTTTCATTTCAAATGTTATCTTGCCAGTATGAGCTGAGGTCCCACACATGAGGTGAACCCTTGCAAAAAAATTTTAAAATTTAAAAATATGCATAAGAAATGTGATAACATCTTTGTGTATTGGCTAGGCTTGAGTTTGCTAAACCCTTAACACTGCATTGTAAACACACAAACATATGAAACTGCCAGCAGAAACAGGCCTCATGGTCTGTCGAGTCTGGTCGAGTGTGCAGCTAGCCCCTCATCATGCAGCTGCCCCTCTCACCCCCTTCCCAGTAACCTTTACCCTTACCCTGTCCCAACTCCTCTTAAAGCTTTCCACTGTCTTACAGCACACAATCTCATCTGGTAAGGTGTTCTATTTGTCCACGACTCTTTCCATGAAAAAAATTCTCCTCATCTCACTCTTGAATCTTCCTTCCCTCTGATCTCAGTCCATGCCCTCTTGTGTCCCTCCCCCTTCTCATCTGAAAAATCCCTTCTGTGTTAGTCTTGTTTATCCCCTTCAGATACTTAAAGGTCGCGATTATATCCCCCCCATCTCTCCTCTCCTCCAGTGAATACATATTCAACTCTCCCAGCCTGTCCTCGTAGGGTTTGCTCTACAATCCCTGGATCATTTTGGGGCTCTTTGCTGCACCTCCTCCAACAATCTGATGTCCTTCTTCAGGAATGGGCACCAGTACTGCATGCAGTACTCCAGGTGGGGCCTGACCAATGACCTATACAGGAGCAGGATAACCTCCCTCCTTCTGGAGGAGATCCCTCTTGCAATACACCCCTGCATTTTGTCAGATTTTTCTGACACTTTCCTGCACTGAGCAGAGTTTTTCATGCTCCCCTTAATGATCACTCCTAGGTTCTTCTCCTCTGTGGAACTCCCCAACTGTACCACATTCAAGTGACAATCCCTCCCCCAGTTCCTGGCTCTGAAGTGCATAACCTTGTACTTTCTGGCATTGAACCCCAACTGCCATGTTTCTGCCGACTTCTGCAGCTTAGTCAGGTCCTCCTGCAACCCCTTCCATCCCTCCACATTATCAATCACAGCTCCCATCTTGGTATTGTCTGTGAACAGACTGTTCTTGCTTCAGATCCCATGTGAGATATCTGCAATAAAAATCCCAAACAGCACCGGTCCCAGTACCAATCCCTGTGGTACCCTGCTTGTCACCGCTCTCTGTGATAAGTGGTCCCACCACCACCACCCTTTACTGCCTTCCCTTTAGCCAGTTTGTGATCAATTTCACCATTTGTGGTCCTGCCCCCAATATATTCCAGTCCCCCCCCAACCTTCCATGCTGCACTGAATCAGAGGCCTTGCTGAAGTCCAAATACAGGACATCCACTGCATGGCCCTTGTCCAGTTCCAGCATCACCCAGTCGTAGTACTCTACAAGGTTTGTCTGGCAGGATCTGCCCACTATAAACTCATGCTGTTGAACATTCTGGAGACCGTTTTCCTCTAGGAAGCTCAAAGGAAAGGTGTGGCCTTCTCCTAACTGGTGACAGTGATCGTGAAGTTTCATAGGTTTCATAGGTTTACTCAAACTTAAATAGACTTTTGTCCTCAATGCTTGACACTTTAATTTATTTTAGACTTTTTTTACCCTGTCCCCACATACTATGTCCAATCGTGTTTTGAATATTTTTTTATATCTGGACTATCCTCCATGTCAAGTGGGAACTGATTCCATGATATAACCACTCTTTGGCTCAACCAGTTCTCCCTACAAAGCAGGTTCCATCTGGCCAGGAACAGCTGTTTGGAATGCCTTCTGCCACTAACTCTGCCATTCTTTAGCACAAATTCCGAATCCTCCCTTAGTTTGACATCACCCATTGATCTATATAACATGCACATATCTCTCTGAATCTCCTGTACTGGAGGGAAAACAGGTTTAGTGTTCTCAGTCTCTCCCCATAGGACACCTACTTCTACCCAGTTATTGACCTATTAGCTCTTCACTGAACAGCCTCAACCGTTTGAATATTCTCTTTTTTTGTAGGGGGACCTGACCTGGGCACAATATTTCAAGTTTGGCCTGACCAATGCCCCTTACAATGGAAGCAACACTTCCTTATCTTGACTAGATATCTGCCTAAGAATACAATTTTAATTCAGATTTGCTTTTTTGATTGGGTAACTACAGCGGGAGCTAAATTTCAAGTCAGGGCTCATCTTAGTCCCTAAGTCTTTTTCTTGGTGGATTACCAAGAAAATTTCATTCCCCAGCTTATACTTATATTGCCTATTTTGTGTGCCGAGGTGCATAACCTTGCACTTGCCAGGATTCAGGGCCAGCTTACTAAGGTTGGTCCAGGTGTATATTTTATCGATAGCTTGCTGTAATGCAGTTGTATTCTCAGAGCTATTGACTACTATCCCCACCTGCAGTCATCTGCGAATTTAGATAACCAAATATTTGGTATATCTAATTTAAGTGAGGTAATATAGATATTAAAATGACAGGGACCCAGAACTGACCCCTAAGGTACCCCACTAGTGACCAGAGCCCATTCTGAAAATATCCCATTAACCATGATCCTTTGCTTTCTTCCATCCGGCCATTCTGAGATCCAATTTAGAATGTTTATCTGCAACTTAAATTCCTCCAGTGTTTTAATTAACTCTAAATGGGGCAATTTATCAAAGGCCTTCACAAAGTCCAAGAAAATAAGATCAACTGAGTGATCTCTGTCCAACTCCCTACTTACATTCTCATAAAATGTCAGTAGATTGGTCTGACAAGACCTACATTTTGTAAATCCATGTTGAAGTGGATCTGTCAGACCATGGCTCTCCAGAAAAGCTTGAATCCATTCTTTTATTATACCTTCTAGAAGCTTTCCCATGAGAGAGGTCAAACTCACTGGTCTGAAATTTTCTGGTTTAGATTTAGGTCCTTTTTAAAGAGGGGAACCACAGTCGCCACTTTCCAACCCTGTGGAATTTCACCTGAAACAAATGAAGACAGAAGTATGTGAGTCAGGGGTAGGTATAATAAGTCAGCAAGTTCCTGTAACACTCTTGGGTGCACATCATCTGGCCCTGGTGATTTGTTGATATTGTGATAGCAGGAACCTCCCCCCCACCCCCGAGTGTGCCATCATATTAAAGTTTCAGCATGGACATAGCCTCTTTTCTATTTTTTGCCCTTTAAGTCTGTTGCACAACAGCATCCAGTTTATTTTTAATTTACTCTGGACTTCTGCTAATTTATATCTGTTTTCTGTCCAAATTCTCTGTGGTGCTACAGTGGCATGGCCACCTGCTGTAGCTTTCTTTGTCCCTAACTCTTTATTTCTTTCTTTAATCTCTTTTTCTTCTCCTTTTTATCTGTATCTTTTCTGGCTCTGTCCCTGTACTGAACCCCTTTAGTACCTTGTAGCTAGTGCTGTCCCAAAGAAAAAAAATGTCCCCACACCAGACACTTGGGTTAATATCCCAATACTGACACTACAGTGCAGCATGAGGGGGGTGCTTCACTCCTGAGGTGCCATCTTTCAGATGAGACGTTAAACCGAGGTCCCATCTGCCTGTTCTGGTGGTAGTTCAGGTGGATGTTAAAGCTCCCATGGCGCTTCTCGAAAAGAGTAGGGGAATTTTTTATTGTAACTTGAAAGCAAATATAAACATAACTGTGTTATTTTACACAAAATCAGAAAGCAAAATAAAGAAAAACATAAATCAGTATTTCATCATACATTCAATACAGATTCTGATTTTATAGTCCTAAAACATTTTACTAAAGAATGAAAATGACACTCTCACCCTCATATCAAAAGAGTAGGGGAATTTTTTATTGTAACATAAAAGCAAATATAAACATAACTGTATTACTGTGGGTATGTGCTGTCTTGTTGTACCATGATGATGCTACTCCAGGACTGTACTACTTTGTGTTTTATGATGATGTTACCCACCAGCAGAACACTACTGCATTTCTTTATTGCAAGGTTTCCAAACTGGATGGTGCAAATTGCAATGATGTATTCAAGCAGCTGTACCAAGATTGTCTAATGCGAATGAGCAACAATAAGGCAGCTAACAGGCAGCTAACTTCTCGGGGGAGAAAGTGGACAAGGAAATGATAGAAAGAATACTTAGAATGGCAGAAAAAGGGGAGATATTGCTGATGGGTGATCTGAATATGCCAGATGTTAACTGGAGTGCAGTTGCAGCAGCCACTTCGAAGAGTGGGGTTATTCTAGATGCCCTACAGGGGGCATGCCTTAGACAACTAGTATTGGAGCCCACTCGAGAGGGAGCAATCTTAGACCTGGTTCTCTCAAATGGAGATGAAGAGAGGATCACAGATGTAGAAGTGGGTAGCCATCTGGGAACTAGCGACCATCGAACAGTATGGTTCACAATAAACACAGCAATAGAGTCAAGCCATACAAAGGCAAAAGTATTGGACTTTAGGAGGGCTGACTTTGCCAAAATGGGTGAGTGCCTAAGGAATGCACTAGCAAATGGGCAGGAAGGAGGGGGGTGGAAGAACAATGGGGAATAATAAAAACTGCCATCACAGAGGTAACGAGCCTTTGTGTGAAGCAAATAAACAAAACAAAACGATGTAAGAAACCACTATGGTTCTCAAAGGAAGTGGCAGTGAAGGTTCAAGAGAAAAAGAAAGCATTCAGGAAGTACAAGGAATCACAGAAGGAGCAGGACAGAGAACTGTATCAGTTAAAGCAAAAGGATGCTGGGAAGGCAGTCAGAACAGCAAAGGCTCAAACGGAGGAAAAGATAGCCAACTCAGTTAAGAAGGGGGATAAAACCTTTTATAGGTACATCAGGGAGCGAAGGAAGACCAAGGGAGGGTTAGTGAGGCTTAATAAAGGGGACGGAGGGTGGGCAGAGGGTGACTGTGAAAAGGCAGAGATACTGAACAAATATTTTTTCTCAGTATTTACAAAGGAAGAGGGGGGAGGTACCTAAAACAAACAGCAGAAACACTCTGGATGCAGAAGTTGATACCAGCCCATTTACAGAAGAAAAGTTCTGAAAGAACTCTTAAAACTGAAGGTGGACAAAGCAATGGGGCCTGATGGGATTCATCCCAGAATTCTAAAAGAACTAAGGGTAGAACTAGTGACACCACTAACTACCCTCTTTAACATATCATGGGAGGATGGGGTGGTACCTGAGGACTGGAGGAGGGCAGATGGGATTCCCCTTCACAAAAGTGAGAGCAAGGCAGAAGCAGGAAACTATAGACCTGTTAGTTTAACCTCAGTGGTAGGGAAAATGATGGAATCACTTCTGAAGGAAAGAATTGTTGAGTATCTAGAGGCCAGAGGGGAACAGGACCCAAGGCAGCATGGATTCACAGTGGGAAGGTCATGCCAGACAAATCTGATAGATTTCTTTGACTGGGTGACCAAAGTAGTAGATCAGGAGGGACTGTGGACACGACCTACCAGACTTTAGCAAGGCATTTGACACAGTCCCACACAAAGATTAATATACAAGTTAGCCAGCATGGGAGTGGGTCCCAAGATGACAGCCTGGTAAAGAATTGGCTGGAGAATAGGACACAGAGTAATAGTAAATGGAGTCCACTCTGAAGAAATGGGGGTTACTAGTGGGTACCACAGGGTTCAGTATTAGGATCGGGTCCTCTTCAAGTCTTTATACAACACGTATGAGGGACTGAAGAAAGTATGTCTCTTTGCAGATGACACAAAGATCTGCAACAGAGTTGATGCACAAGGTGGGGTGGAAAGGATGAGAAGGGACTTGGCAAGGTTAAAGGAATGGTCAAATGTATGGCAGCTTAGATTCAATGCTAAGAGTGTAAGGTAATGCACCTGGGAAACAAAACCCAGGGAAGAGTACATAATGGGGGTGAGATACTAACAACAACAAAATGGAAAGGGACCTGGGGTAGTCATATCAGATGACCTAAAGGTGGGCAAGCAATGTGAGAGGGCAGCAAGGAGGGCTGGGGGGATACTGGAATGCATAAGGAGAGGCATCACCAGTAGAAAACAGGAAGTTATTATCCCTCTGTAAAGACAGTTGGTGAGACGCCATCTGGAGTACTGCATGCAGTTCTGGAGACCCAATCTCCACAAAGACATAGACAGGATGGAAGCTGTCCAGAGGAGGGCCACTAAAATGGTGCAGAATCTGCACCGGAAGACATATGAAGAGAAACTTAAGGAGCTAAATATGTATAGCCTCGAGGAAAGGAGGGAGAGGGGGGACATGATAGAAACTTTCAAGTACCTCAAGGGAATCAACAAAGTCCAAGAGGGTAGCATCTTTCAAAAAAGAGGTGCAAGAACAAGGGGCACAATTTGAAGATAGAAGGAAGGTGGCTCAGAGGTAACTTAAGGAGTATTTTTTCACAGAGAGGGTTGTGGATGCATGGAACAGCCTTCCAGAGGAGGTTGTGGAGTCAAAAACAGTGGTGGAATTCAAGCATGCATGGGACAGTCATAAGGCAATTCTAGGGGTTGGGGGTAGGAAGAAGTAGGCTGCTGGTTAACTAGGATCTGCAGCTTATCCATTAGGTAGGGAAATGGGCATACTGGGTGGGCCAAGCGGTCCTTATCTGCCATCAAAATCTATGTTTCTAACAATATTGAAACTAGAGAAATGTAAATGAGGTATGTAAGTAAACGCTGCCCCCTCTCTCCCCTCTGGTGAACCTACTAACTAGACATTTGGGGCTCTGGCTGCATTTTCCAGATGATGCTGCACGTGTTGGGTAGATGGTTCATCAGCATTTTTCCCTGCAGTGGAAGTGACATCAATCATGCTGTCTTGTCCAAATTTAGTTTTTTAGATATATCTCTGGTGATCTACCTGCAGGCTGTGGCAACCCCACAGCCACATCACCCTGTAATGCATCACCAGCTCACTTCCACAGCTTCACCTTCCCAAGTGGGGCCCGGGTGGGGACCCATCCACTCCTCCGAGTATGTACAGTCTGGTAGGGGGTGGAGTCTCTGCATGAGGCTCAGTATTTTCTTATAGACATCTTTTATCTTTTATTAGCATTCATTTCAGAATACGTGCTTCTGTTGGTGTACTTTATCAAGTGGAATTACTGCTCGCATTCCTTTTATACAGGGAAATGGGAGTGTGGAATCACATTTTGGGATGCAAAAACCTTTTTGGCCATGATTTGAAAAATGACAGCCACCACATTCATGAGTTGCTGTAAAGATATGACTGTGTTGTGAATTTGGGGGAAACATACTGAAAATGACCGAAGTTATGAGCCTGCATTCACAAAATTCAACAGAGGCTCATAATTTTGTTGTTTTTTAATATTTGTACCAAATTTTCAACATAGTCTTCTTATGACCCCACCTCATGAACAAGGGCAGAGAAAGTTTTCAACTCCTGCCCAAAAGATAATTTTGCACAGGGACTGTTAAATCATCTTTCAGGACAGATCTGCCTATTGATAGTTCAATTGTTCATGAGGTAGGGTCCCAAAAAAGACATGTTGAAAATTTGGGTAAAAAATATGCATATGTGCAATAAGCCCAAGTTATGCTGCTAAGTTCAAAACCACATTGAAATACATTGAAGCATATAGCTATTTCTTCAGTTCGCTGTCCGACTTTGAAGAGTGAAGCTGTGTCTGCGTTTCAGTGAGGATTATGGCACTGGACTCCCAATCGCTAAGTAAGGGCTTGGGGGTGTGGGGTGGTGGGTATTGAGTGGGAGGGTCATGTGGGGGGAATCAAATGGTGGCAAAAGACATTGATGGACAGTTTTCTTTTTACAGGGTTTAAAAAAAGAAGCAGAAACTCGAGGATTCTCGATTGCAACACTTGGAGAATGGGCAACCCCAGTGTCACGCTTCTGTTTCTGAGGGGATGGTACTGAGAAGGAGGGTAGGGTGGGGGAATATGTATAAAACAAAAATAGAGAAGTCCTGATTGGGACACTGGGGGACTGGCCACCCCCAGTGTCACTCTTATGTTTTTGTGGTGCGGTGGTGGGTGCTGAGTGGGAGGATCGGGTGGAGGGGTATGCATAATTTGATTTAAAAATCGGCACCATTCCGATCATGACACCAGGGGACTGAGCACCCCCAGTGTCACTCTTATGTTTCTGGGGGTGGGGGTGCTGAGCAGGAGGGTTAGTTGGGGGGAATCTCTAAATTTTAAAGAAAAAAAACATAGGTGATCATGGCAGAATATGGCACACTCTGCTGTGTCCAAGATGGCTGCTGCACTCTATTGTACATGCACTACTACTGCATTCGCAGTAGAGTGCAGCAGTCATCTTGCACACGGCAGAGTGTGCTATGTTCTGCTGTGACAGCTGTTTGTTTTTTCTTTAAAACTAGAAATATACCCCCTGTCACAAATTCACTCAGCAGGTCAGGCCCTCTACTCCCGAAGTGCCAACCTCTGAGCACAGTCTTGTGAACAGTGTAACAGACAAGGTAACCCTTTTGTCTGTTTTTGTGAGTTCGGATCAACCTTTGGTCTCAGTTCTGGAGGGATTCAAACTGTAACCTCTTGCTAGCATACCCAATGCACAGGCTCAGATATATCTGTCTTCAGGGGGCCAGATATCTTTGCCTATGGGTACCCAACAAGGTATTCAGAGATGAACCCTTAAAACTTAATGAAGACCTCAGATTTAACATTCTTCTGTTTCCGGTTTGGTACCACCATACAAGCTATATGTCTGCTGAACCATAAATATTTCTTAGCAAAAGAAAGCAATTCAAAGACAGACCAGGTTTGCTCTAAAATTAGAGTTTTTACTAAAATATATAATAATATGTCAAACATACAATACCGAACTCATATCAAAAGACATACAAATCTTTAAAACAAAACAACATTTAAAACAGTGCAATTGCTACAACTATATTTAGATGTTGTCTAGCTTTCTAAATACTTGTTTTCAGTGCTCAGATGTTTCCTTAGTCAGTGTCAGATACAAATGCATCTCTATAGTGATAGAGAATAATCTTTTCAAGCAGAATTGGCCAACCCCTTTTGGATGAAGTCATCCAGCCCCTCCTCTGGTCAAATATCTAACAAAAATATATTTGTATACAACCACAGGATGTAATTTTATTAATCTATACCATATAGCTATACAGGATGTATTAATTCTGCAACCTTAGCATAACTCCAGTTTCAATGACACCTCTTTTGATCTCATGCTGTACCCTCTTCACACAGGCTTCATAGGGTCATTTACAACCTTACACCTCTATGTAACATCCTAGCTTCCCTTATTTTAACATCATAAACCTAGTTTATGATTTCTCTCTTAACAAAATTAACTTAACAACTCTGTAATTAGCTCAGAGAAACAGGATCCTTAATAAAAGTCTTCCAGTAACACATTGTCTCTAAAAAGACTGAGTGTGTGATACAATACTGTCAGCAGTTCTCTTGGCCTGCATCTGTCAGCTAAAATCTTGGGGGAAGGGGGAGATGAAAGAGGTCATTCCTAGAGCATTTGAATTTTCAGCAGAGACATTAATACATTTTATATTAAAACATTATGAACCGGCGATCATAAATGGAGCAAGCTGATTGGCCGACAGCGTTTGAGCTGTGATGATGTTAGACTACATCATCACGGCTGCAAGCTCTCCGACCACCAGCCTACTCACTCAGCGCAATGTTCTCCACTTCCCACAAGCGAAGCAAGTCAGACCTCCACTCAGCACTAACAGGCCTCCAAAAAAACACATCCTCACAATTTGCCCCAATGAGGTAGCGAAAGCAGGCCGCTACAAACAGAAAAAAAATCTCCCTTTCATTACAGCAACTGCTTCATTACGTGAGCACCAACTACTGCTCGCCTCACTGCCACGCTGCCTCGCCAAGCGGCAAAACCTACAACCCGCTCCTCAGGCTTGACCCTTACCTTCTCGATTTCCTCAGAAGTAGGGCACGACTCATCTTCACTTCCTCAACAAAAAAAAAACAATATTAACGTACGTAGTAAACTAAACTTCCAAGCGGAGGGGGGTCAATACCACAACAATTAAGCCTGTAACAAAATCCTCCTGCAACAGCACCACCTACTGGCCAAAACATGAAATACACAAACTTTTTTTTTAAAATGTCTACCTACACTCATATAAAAACAATATTAAAATATTTAAAAACTTTACTTTTTTGCATTAAAGGCATAAAATATCAATTAATCCAGTTCATAATAGCAATAATGCACTCCAGGCTGTGCTATATGGTGGGATATCGTCCTCATCGGGTGTGGATGCACCGGCCCGGGCGCTCGTGCCCAACCACCCGAGGCGTAACTATATCCCACGATATACCACACCCTGTCGTGCATTATTGCTTAAATATAATACAGCACTCAGAACTGGCTGTCTACTTCACACACCCCACCCAACCCTCTGTCTGAATACCCACTACCCCACACCCTCCCAGAAACATAAGAGTGACACTGGGAGTGCCCAGTCCCCCAGTGTTGCAATCAGGACAGCGCCAATTTATTTATTTTTTTAATAAAAAATAGTGCAGTGTGAGTAGAGTGCTCCACAGAAATGGAGGCAATTGTGGGGCATCTCCAAGAAGTTTGGTTGCAAGGAATGTGGAGTCCATTTGTGACAGCACAAGGTCTGTAGGGCTCTACCCACTGCAATCCTAAAAATGATGCTCCCTTGTATGCTGCAGCTTGTCTTTTACAATATAGTACTGTACATGTTAGCAACATGCTACAGTAAGTAAACCTTTATCTAAAGTTAAAAACAAATTCATATTACTGATTTTTTTGGCTCTGCAGTACAAATTTATTGATGACAAATACACACAATCACTCTTAAAGTAGCATTAGACCTTAGTCTCGGTTAGTGTGGCAAAGTTATGACTACAGCTGAGCATGTAGTAGTGAAAACACTATTATGAACTGGATTGTAAAATATCCATTTCTCTCTTTGGTTGAGAGCGCCTCTCAGCCATGACTAAATCCCATAATATAGTCACAATGAAATAAAAAGAAGCAAGCAACCAGCATCTTCACTTCCCTACATATCACTCCACTACTAGAAATATTTTAAAAAGGCATTGCCTACTGCAACCACAGTTAACCACTGCTCTAAACAACTCCTGATGGAAAAATTGAACAACGTACCACTACAACAGTTTACTGTTACTTCCTTTGTAGTCTAGTAGTAAGTAGTAGTAAAACAACTTTATTTATATAGGCAATTTTTTACCATAGGGCCAAAAAGGCCCTGTTTTCAAGGCAATCCTGTTAATTACAAAATCAATTATAGCACAAGGTAATGAATAAATATACACAATAATTTACAAATGAATAGCTTACAGTAACAAGACAGTCAGCATGATACAGTATATACATTATTGCAAACTCTAACCCCTATTAGCAGCAACAGATATGCAACTTTGGCTTTGCAAATTGTTTAAATACATTAATAGACAATGAAAAGTCCCTCCACTGGCTGGGGAGACTATTCCAAGCCCTTGCTGCCTGATATTTATGAACATACATAGGAACATAATAAGAAGCCAGCAGAAGAAGGCCATTTGGTCTATTGAGTCTGCTCGTATTGCAGGGTCCACAGCTTGAGCTAATGTCCCTGCCCTCCCTCCCCACTCCTCCTATCCTCCCTACCCATGATTCTTATTTCCCCCCATTGCCTATCCAAGCCTCTCTTAAAGCTGCTCACTGTCTTTAATGAGATGACCTCTTCCAGCAATGCATTCCAAGTGTCCACCACCCTTTTTGCGAAGAAGTGCTTTCTGATATCCCTCCTAAACCTCCCACCCTCCAGCTTAAGACTGTGCCCCCTCATGTTATGGTTGCCACTCAGCTTAAATAGACTTTCCTTATCAACATTATTTATCCCTTTCAAGTACTTGAATGTCCCAATCATGTCCTTCTCTCTCTCTCCTGTCTTCCAGGGAGTACATGTTCAGTGCCCTAAAACTCTTCTCGTATGCCTTGCCCTGCTGACCGGCTATCATCTTTGTAGCCCTCCTCTGTACCTTCTCCAGCAGGTTAATGTCCTTTTTGAGGTGTGGGCACCAGTATTGAACTCCATACTCTAGAAGCGGCCTTACCAGTGACCTGTACAAGGGCAGTATAACCTCCTCTCTCCTACTACTGATCACCCTAGCTATGCATCCCAGCATCTTGTTTGCCATTGCTGCTGCTTTCTTGCACTGTGTAGAGTGCTTCGGGTCACTAGTGATCATCACTCCCAGGTCCTTCTCCTCCTCTAATGCAGCTACTTGGACTCCACCCAGGCAATACTCTGTCCTGGGATTCTTGGCTGCAATATGCATAACTTTGCATTTTTTTGGCATTAAAGCCAACATGCCAGATCCTGGACCACCTCCCCAGCTTTTCCAGATCTTCCTGTAGGTCCTGTATCCCTTCAGCTGTGGCCACTCTCCTACAGAGCTTGGTGTCATCTGTGAATAGGCACATTTTGCCTTTAACGCCATCCCCGATGTCAATGATGAACACATTTAACAACACCAGCCCCAGCACTGAGCCATGTGGGACCCCACTGGTTACATCACTGGTGCCAGATAACCCTCCCCCCCACCACCACCCTCTGGGTTCTGCCCCTTAGCCAGTTTTCCACCCATCTGGCCATCTTCTCCCCAACTCCAAGATCCACCAACTTCCTGGTCAACCTTTTGTGGGGCACAGAGTCAAAGGCCTTACTAAAATCAAGATAGAGGATATCTACTGCTTGGTCCCTGTCTACTGTCTTAGTGACACAGTCAAAGAAGTCAATCAGATTTGTTTGACACTATCTCCCCCCATGAACCCATGCTGCCTCTTATCCTGGAGACCATGCTCTTGTAGATATGCCACCAACCTTTCCTTTAGTATGGTCTGCATGAGCTTGCCCACGATGGAGGTCAAACTGACTGGTCTGTAATTCCTTGGATCATCCTTGGGGCCACTTTTGTGAAGTGGCACTACATATGCTGTTCTCCAGTCCTGTGGTACCATGCCTGACTCTAGTGAACTATTAAATAGGTCTATATTTAAATAGGTAAATATTTAAATGACATTTCCTCAAAACTATTTTTTACCTTAGGAATCTTTACTCGCATATTGTTATTCCTCAGGGAATATTTATGACTTAGCCATTCAATTGAATTAACCAGTCTACAGGGCTCTCCAGACCTCAGGCTACTGAAGAGTAGGACCCCAATTTGTGCAGCCGAATTGTGGACAACAGCACTTCAGAGAAGTCCCTGATTAGGCCACCACACCGATGTGCACTAATGAAATGCTGCTGACTGTGGCTTACAGCAACCCCTGATTTATAAAGTGAACAAAGTACCACACTGCTATTACAAGAAACCACATCAGTGGCTGCGGACTACTACTAATTCAAGAATGTATAAGATAGGTACAAGGGAACATTAGTGAATTGGAAGGGGTATAAAGCCAGAGATCAAGTCGGGTCTGCAGGATTACAGTGGTTAGGGAAAATGGGTAGATTAGGTAGGCCAAGCAGTCCTTATCTGTCATCAGTTTCTATGTTACTACCCCCTGGACTGTCAGAAATTCATGAAAATAATTAAATGTCCACATATGTTGGGATCCAGGACTCCTGTCGCAACAACAGGAGTGGGCAATCATGCACACCCAAACACCCACCACCACTAAAAAACACAAAGGGAATGGATTGAACTGTGCTGATGCCTTACCTTAATTCAAATGCCTGCCACTATATTTTAACCTCCTCTCTCAACTGGGAACACTCCCATCCCTTAAACATGTCAGTATATTTAAAGAGATAAAAAAAAAGAAAGTCCTGTACATGTAGAGTCAGCTTACTATACGGCACATCCATCACAACAGCACTACCTGCTGTTCAAACCAAAAAGTAAAAGGACTATGTATCACTACTCATGAAAATATATTCCTAAGATATTTTAAAAATATTTTTCTTTTCTTAATAATCAGTAATACATATAATGAGCCCACTCGTAATAGCAATATTTCACTCCAGGGATTGGCATATCATGGAATATTGTCACTTCTCAGGTACCTGAGACTCTTGGCCTGTGGCCTCATGCCTCACAATGCACCTGAGTAATGATGATATCCCATCATATAGCACACCCCATCAAGTATTCTTTCTTCATTTTTACACAGGATAAAACATCTTTAGGGTAAATTCCTATTTACAAGGTAGTCCTATTTTGGGCTACTTACAAACAAAGTTTCATATGGCAATAGGAAAAGCAATAGCAGACAGTATTTAAATAATACACACTTTTGATGCAGATAAGGACAACTTTATATGTTACATTGACATCTACTGTAACAGACCATTTATGTTTGATAGCTAGGTTAGATGCTCTTGGAGAAACCAGTAAAGAACACAGCTTTGGGGATGACTGGTATTCCAGGACCTCCCCATAGTGTACTTGAATGTCATTTCAGTTTAGAAAGTGTGGATTTTTGGCTTCCAGAATGCTCTTGCCTCTTTGTTCATTGAGTCATCTTTATGCTGAGGTTTGATTAATTTACCAATTAAGTGTGATGGTTTGTTTTCTTTAACTTGCCAAATATTGTTGTCAGCCACATTTTATTTCATATTTGGTTGGGTAACACTCATTCTAAGTTCTGACACATGACACAATGATGGGTTGCATAGCCACAGAATATGATAACTCTAATCAGTCTATAATGACTGGTCAGCAATTTTTTACATTGCCTGACTGAGTTATAATTTCCCGTTATAACTCGCGAGTTATAACGGGAAACACGTGCCGAGTCAGTCAACAACAACCATTCTGTGACTGGTTGTTAATGTCCTACTGGGCAGGCTTCCACTCGTGAGCAAACATGGCGGCTCCTTATCCGCATAGTGAGGAGCCACCAGACCGAAAGTCCTCATCGTGTTTTTTAAAAATAAAAATAAAACAAAGGTCATGTGAACTATATTTCAAAATTATCTGGTTGATCACGCCATTTGAATGTCGTAGAGGACAACTGCCATGAACAACGGCTCAGACCTCGCTCCTTGAGGTAAGACGATCGCGAGTGCAACACAGAACTTTGGTCAAAGTAAAAAAATAAAATAAAACAGCAACTGTTAAAAAGGAAACTGGAAGAAAAAAAAAGATGAATGGGAAGACAGACAGGGTGTGTGTGTGTGTGTGTGTGTGTGTGTGTGTGTATGTGTATGTGAAACAGTGAGTCACAGTGTGTGTGTGAGAGAGAGATTCAGACACAGGGCTGGAAAAAATTGCTGTCCAGCAATTATAAATAATAAACTATGGGAAAGTGTGCTTAAATTAGAAATTAATGGTTGCCCTCATTGTGGGATGCTTTAATAAACCCTCGAATGCGCCCTCGGGATGTATGTAGCATCCACAAATCAGCAACCATTAATTCATTAATGCACTTTCCCATCATATGTATATGTTATAGTCCGTATTGACTTTGTGTACAAGTTTTTATTGGCATATTGTATATACAGGCCACGTGCCTGTAATCCAGGACTGGTAAAATTAACTGTTTGACTATAGTTACACAGATTTGCTTTGGAACTAAGAATGTAGTGCATGCTTCAACATGAATATTGATTTTTCAGGTTACGTTGCTGTTTTGGAAATTCAGTTGATCCTTCAGTTTTCTTTAAAGTACAGTATATCTAGTAGAGGCAAACTTTCTTTTTTAGTTTGTATGTGGGGATGTTGGCTACTGCTGGGGTCTTCCTACAATTGATGACTAACTTTAGTCTTTCAAATCAGATTTGCACTGGAATAAAATCCATTTGCAATGTCCTTTCAACATCCAGAAAAGCATTTCCTGATGCCTCAAAAGAATATATAAATGTGATAAATAGTTTGGGAACCTTTTTATGTTGATTGAATACTATTGAATTTAATACATATTCTCAAAAAAGTACACCAAAATGATCTGCGATAGCAAAACTCTTATGCTATGCTTACAATAAATTTACAACAGAACTGAAAATGCTGCTTGTGTCATGTGAACCTATTTGATTGTGACTTCAGGGCCCAGGACTGAACCCTGTAGAATCCTTCTGGTTGTGTAGGTATCTCAGACAGGTCACCCTCCTACCGCTAGACTCTAGATAAGATCATGTAGATATTATCTGAACAATCCTCACCCCACAGTAGGTATGCCTATGTCTGTCAGCCAGTTCAGTTATACTGTATCAAATGATCTACTAGCTCAGAACTTTTGGAGAGGTCCATGAACGCCCTCTTCCACAGATATGCCTTCTTAATTGGAGAGGCAATAAGATCGAAGAAGTCTATGAGCACGGTACCTGTGGAATAGCTCTTTCTAAAGCTTTATTGATAACAGGTAGGTGGAGAATGTTTCTCAGGTTAATCATACAGCTGGCCTTTTACCATCCTCTCAAGTAGCTTAGAGAGAATGGACAGCAGTGCTGTTGGATAATTTGAGGAGCTTGTTGAATGCATTTTTGTTGATCAATGCATATTTTATTGGAAACTCTCAGACATTTGGTCTTGTGCCATCATTAACAAATACAAAAAGTTTGAAATATGTGCAAACATATTTTTAGTAAATATGACCATGCAAGCAGTATCAGTGGATTAGCATCAGCAGGTTGCACACTGGCCTCTGAAGCTGGAAGATCAGAAGGCTGTGGGTTCTATTCCCACACCAGACACTTGGGTTAATTCCCAGTACTGACACTGTGGTGCAGCATGAGGGGTGTGCTGCACTCCTGAGGTGCCATCTTTCAGATGAGACATTAAAGGGACACTGTCAACCCCCTGAGGTCTCAAAGTGTCCCTAATTTAAAAAACACATTTTACGATTGCCAACATTCTGTAAAGATTGCTGATGCAGGTGGCAGTTTGATTCTGACTCTTTTTTTCTTTAAAAAAGTGAAAAACAGACTGCCCAATGTACTGGTGTTACCACACCAAAACAGGTGTGTTTACATTCCTTGATCAACTCCAAATGCATCTTTCCTGGACTTGGGAACACCCACAACACAGTCTAGCCCCTCATGATGCAGTGAGAGTTTAGGAGGCTACTGCCTTATCAGTGACTACACTGTTTGGGTGTGTTTCTAATGCTCATGAAGTATGTGTTAAGAACAGATCCAGGATTTTAAACAAAGCAGTGTTGTTTATAAATATACATTGCCATGCATTTCAGTTCTACTAAACAAGGAGACAAACAAAACAAACAGCAACATCAGTGAATTTTAAAGATGTTAAGCAATCATAAAATGTGGGGTTTCAACTAGAAATAACATGATGAAAAACAGGTTGACAGTGTCCCTTTAAACCATTGTCCCTATCTGCTTGTTCAGGTGGTAGTTTGGGTGGATGTTAAAGATCCCATGGCACTTCATGAAAAGAGTCAGGGATTTTCACCAGTGTTGTGGCCAAATTTCCCCTATTCACTAAAAAATACCACTAACAGCTTAATCTGTCTCAATGTCAGTTGGCATCTGTGTGTATCCCCCATCCCTGGGATTAGGCTGAAAACAGGCAGAATTGTCTAGTTCTCCTTCCTGTTCAACAAAAACTAAATAAATAAATAAAAAACAAATACACTTACCATTGACAGAAATACAAATACCAAAACTCAGTCCCATGAACAGCTCTACTGAGTTCTAGTTTTCTTTGCTAATTGTTTTCACTGTTACAGTAGTTCACTAGGGTTGTGCAGGCACTAGCCATCTAGGTTCTGATTATTTTGGTAGCATACTGTTCATGGAGACAGATCAGGTAGCATGCTATGTGATGATACTGTTTGAATAAAACTGATTGGATACATTATATAGTGCTCTGTTTAAGCTGTTGCATATTTTAACAGAATGGATAACCAGCTATCTGCACAGCCCTATATTAGTTTCTCTGATTTTTCCTGACAGAAGGGTGAGAGCTATTGTGTCTACAATTAGTCATCTGGCTAGTCCAACAAACTGTATTACAGGAAACTACATTTTAAATTCAAAACACAGTACATGTTGTAATGGGTGTTTACTCACCTGGTAAAGGTGATTGTGTTGGTTTGCATCCATGGCACTCCAGACATTACCTCATGGGTTACAGCCCACCTGATAGGCTAATGATGCACATGACCCAGATCAGATTTCCAGTATATCCAGGTCCCAGGACCCCCCGCTCTCCAGTTTGAATTTTCCATAGCTGAAAGGAAGAAAGCAGGAACACAAGCAAGCAATGCACACAATAGAGACTAGCAAAGATGAGTTATGCAACGACAGGGTAAAATAATGGGGCCAGAGGCCTGAATTTATTGCCTATTCTGTACACACTACCTCGAACCGTGGTTCGACCTGAGCTTTCTTTGCAGCGGGATTGAGGTCTGAAGGAGTAGGAACCTCCTGTTACTTTTCTTTTCTTTTCTGGTGGGACACTCCGATCATTCCCGAGGGAGGGCCTTGGAGTGCCATGGATGCCAACCAACACAATCACCTTTACCAGGTGAGTAAACACCCATTGTGATTGGTTGGCATCCCATGGCACTCAAGACATTACCTCATGGGAGATAAGAAGCAGTTTAAGCCTCCGGTGGGATTCGGATGGATCGGAGGGACCAAGAGATGGGGCCACTGTGAGGACGTGAGAGGCGAAGGCCGGCCTGAAATCCTGGAGTTGCACCAGCCTGTAGTGCCTCGCAAAGGTCTGTAGCGAGCTCCAGGTAGTGGCCCTACAGATGTCCTCTGAAGATACCAGTGCTCGCTCCACCCAGGAGGTGGCTACTGCCCTGGTGGAGTGTGCTCTGATCCCCTGTGGCAGAGTCAGATGCTTTGCCGTATAGGCGTGGAGCATGACCCGTCTGATCCACCCTGCGATGGTGGTCTTGGACGCCACGAGCCCCTGTCGTTGACCCTTTGAGACGATGAAGAGTCTCTCCATCTTGCGGATGGGTTGAGACCTGGCCAGATAGACCGAGAGGGCTGATCCGGCGTCAGAAGTCGGGGCACTGTTCCCGTCCTGTAAACAGAGCGGTTCAGGTGGAGTAGGTCTATGGGTTGTTCCCTATGGAACTTCGTGGGGATCTTGGTTGGAAGACCGAACTGTCGGCTGTACTCCTTCGGGGTGAAGGTGGTGAAGGGGTGCGCAGGACAGTGCACGAGCTCCCCTATTCTTCTGGCGAGCAGATGACCACAAGAAAGGCGGTCTTCAGGCCTACCAGAAGAGGTCTGCTCGAGGGTTCATATGGTGGCGCTCTTAGGGAGTCCAATACCAGAGGTAGGTCCCAAGGTGCGGCCTTGAGTCTGGCCCTGGGCTGCATGAGGTCCACGGCCCTTAGGAAGTGGTGCATCCGGATGTGCTCCCGGTGGGTGTCCCTCGACGAGGCCTCTGGCCGCCCCTATGGCTGCCAGCTGCACCCTTAGAGAGGAGGGTGCCAGCCCCTTATCCACCCCCTGCTGTAGGAACAACAGGATAGTGGGAAGATCGGCTTGTTCCAGAATCGAGCCTCGGCGGTGGCACCACTGTGAGAAGACGGCCCATTGTCTCTCGTAGGTGGCGGTGGTGGAGGCGCGACGAGACCGGAGGAGCGTGCCTATGACCGACTCGTGATACCCGGTGGCCGATACTCGTTCCCTCTCAGGAGCCAGGCCGTGAGCTTTAGTGTTCGAGGGGACGGGTGCATCACTGGTCCCTGTGACAGCATGTCTGGCCGGGTCAGAATCCGGAAGCTGGCTAAAGACATTTCTGTGATCGCCGTGAACCACGATCTGCGGGGCCAGTATGGAGCCACCAGGATGATGGTGGTTCGGGATTTCCAGATTTTGTCCAAAACTTAAGGGATGAGGGGGAGCGGAGGGAACACGTATGCGCCGTCCGGAGGCCACGCCTGGGACAGGGCATCCGTGCCTCGGGATTGCGCGTCCCTGAACCTGGACAAGTAACTGTCCACCTGGGCATTGTCCCTTGATGCCGTAGGTCTATGGACACTGGGTCCCACGTCGCCTGGATTAACGAAATAGGTCTGGGTGCAGGCGCATTCTCGGGATGGATCTGTTGGCGGCTGAGCCAATCCAGCCCTTATGTTCAGCTTTCCGGCCAAATGGACCGCCCCAGGTGGGATAGGTGTGTTTGCCCAGTTCATTACCCTTGAGGTTTCCCGTGACATAGCCTTGCTTCTGGTACCCCTTGTTTTGCTATGTATGCCACCGTCACGCGGTTGTCTGATTTGATCAGAAGCCGACTGTCCCTGTATGATGTGTGAGGCCCTAGTCGTGGAACACTGCTCTCATTTCCAACATGTTGATTGAGAGTAGAGGCCTCCGCTGAGGACCAGGTGCCCTCTGACTAATCCCCAGGCAGGCTCCTAACCAGAAGACTCGCGTCCGTCTCGATGGAATGGGGAGCTTCCAGGGAACTCCTCTTGTCAGATTCCCGGGTGACCCACCACCTCAGGAAGATCTCACTTCTGTGGGCAGCTGGACGGGCAGCGCAGGTTGAACTCGTTTGGCGCTCCGCTTGCCAGGATGAAATTTTGGAGTGGACGCATGTGCCACCTGGCCCAAGGGCGAGGTCGATGCAGGAGGCCATGCATCCCAGGAGTTTCCGACCTTTGCGCTGTAGTGCGGTGGTGTGACCTTAACTGCCCGGCCAGTTTCCGGAGGCTGCGGATCCGTGCTGGGGCGCTCGCCCAAGCCATCCGCTGAGTTGATGATGGCCCGAGGTGCTCGATCTGCTGGGTTGGATGGATCTGGCTCTTCTCCTTGTTCACCACCCAACCGTGGTCCTTGAGTGCCCATATGGCGAGTTCTGTATGGCGTCGCCTGATCCCTGGATCAGCAGCGTATAACCAGTCGTCCAGATACGGTATTATGTCCAGCCCTTGTTCCTGACCCTGGCCACCAAGGTGATGGAGACTCGGTGAAGACCCTGGGGGCTGAGGACAGCCGAATGAGGCGCCCGGTATTGGAAATGCTGTCCCATGATGTGGGCGTAGGAACCTTCTGTGGTTCTTGATGATAGGGATATGTGGGTAGGCGTCCTTTAGATCGATGGAGGTTGGGAATGCTTCTCTGATACCCTGGAGGGTGGACCAGACCGTCTCCATTTTGAACGGCGATGGGATCCGTATCGGTTCAAGCGTTTTAGGTCAGGATGGGCCTGAGCTCCCCGACTTTTGGGACCAGGAAGAAGATGATACATGCCTTCCCCTGCTCCTGAACTGGGACTGGTTGGATGGCCCTGTTCTGGATCAGATCTGCCAGGATTCCTTGTACCTGGTGTGGTGAGGCCCTCCTTCTGGAGATGGGAGACGAGACAAACCGTTGGGGTATTGACTGGTGAGTCAGCTCTATGGTGTATCCCCTGGAGACCACGTCTCGGACCCACCTGTCCGACGTGGTGACCTCCCAGCGGTGGGCGAACAGGGCCAACTGTTGGCCGACAGGGGGGTACTGAGGAGACTCGGGAGACAGAGTCACTGTTTTCCTGAACCCTCTTCCACGGCCTCCGGACCTTTGACCCGGGTCTGAAGGAGGGCAGGGGACTTGTAGACTGTTGAAGGCGGGGGTGCGTGTGAAGGATGAGGGAACCCTACTCCAGAAGGAGTGGTTTTGCAAGTAGGGTTCCCTGCGGTTTGGGCTTTGGTTCTGGGCGAAACCTCGTCTAGCAGCTGGTAGATGTGAGGTCTTGACCTATTCCTTAAGAGGTCCCTACCCTCTTCCCTCTGTTTAGATAAAGCCTGGAGACCTTCCCCAAATCGTGACTCCCCTTAAGGAGGTAAATTCTGAAGCAAAGTCTTAGATTCTGAATCGGCGTCCCAGAGCTTGAGCCATAGTGCTCTGCGGGCCCGATTTATGATGGCTGACAGCCCTGGCCTGGCGATATAGGTCCACTGCCATGTCTGCCAGGTACTTGGCTGCATCGAGGTACAGTCTAATGGTCAGCCTCCCTCGACTTCAGGCTTGCCTGCTCCTGGAGTTCCTCCAGCCAGCGGATCTGGGCCTCGAGGTATAGATCGCGCATCGTCATTGCCTTGGCCATGGTACCCTCGATTTCAAATGTCTTTTTCAGCATATCTTCAATTTTCTTGTCGGTAGGGTCCTTGAGTGCTATGGTGCCATGCGCAGCACAGTCTTCTTACTCAAGGCCGCCACTTGAGGATCGATGGAAGGGCCTTGCACCAGATGTCTGACTTGTGCGCCTGAATGGTACATCTTGAGTAAGTTCCTTGAGTTCGGCATTCTGCCGGATCCAGTGGATTGCCATTCGGTGTGAATCAGTTCCTCAATGGCGGGCAGACTGGGAAGGTCTCTGGGGTGGTGGTCATAGCTGGATCATAGGATCTACTTCGATTCCATCTTCTCCCTTCCTGTTCCTCCGTAGCCAGGCCCATGGTGGCCTTGATGACCTTCATAAGGCCGGGAATTGTCTCGAAGCACACAGTTTAGAGTCAGAGATGAGAGTTGCCTGTTGATCGAGGTCCTCTATGTCCGATTCAGAGCCATGCTCCTCCTCCTCCTCGTCAAATTCATCCTCTTTTCTCTCTCCTCAGTGTTGCCATCCTGGGAAATGCTGGGAGTGGATCTCTGGTGCGGGGCTCTTCTGGAGGGTCTCCTGACGGAAGGCTCCGTGCTGGGTAGTCTTGCTCTGTTTTGTGTAAGGGCCTCCAGCTTCTCCATGATCTTCAGCATGAAGTTCTGCTGACTCTCCATCATGGCCACCGCAGCTTGTTGGTTTTGAATCAGTAGGGAGCCCGGGTCCATCCACGTCGAGTTGCTGGGGCCGGGGAGAGAAGGAGCTAGGGGGGGAGTTCTCTCCATTGAAGACAGCTCGTCGTCCATGAGGCAGGCTGCGCATATAGGGCCCGGGGTTTGAGGGAGGAGGGTGGCGCTGCACACAGTGCATTTCTTTGCTTTAACCACCTGCAAGATAAGAGAGAGAGGTCTGAGCGAAGAGAGAAGACTCCGGCGCTTTTCCCCCTAGACCCCGTTAGAAGGTGTGGATGGAGGGGGGGGTGAGACGGAGGCTGCTGTGGTAAGGGCGCTGTGTGAGGGCCCTTAGCCTGAGCCGTAAGGGTGGAGACTTCTTCCCAATAACCTCTACCACCTATCCCCAGACTGGCAATCCTACTCGGGAAGGTGGGCCCGCTGTGGGAGGGGGCTGCGACCCCCGAGAGATGGGAATGGAGATCGCAGGACCTACCTGGGTCACTATGTGAGGTCCCCGGGCAGTAGCTCTGTGGTGTCCTACTGGGGTCGCTATGAGAGGGACCCGAGTGGAACCATGAAGTCTCCCAAGTTGTCTCTCTTTATTGCCCCTTCTGGCTGATCTCCCTTTTTTTTTTTTTAAACCAGGATAGCCAAAACAAACTGGCGAAAAAGAACTTATCCGGAGCGGTCTGGAGGCACCAGGAGACACCAGATTGCAGCCAAGGAGTCGGACCACCCGTTACTGGAAGCACAGGGAAGTTAAGTGATTGCTCAGGGTCACACAGTAGCAAGTGGAAGCTGTGGGATTCAAGCCCAGGAGTAGTCTGCTGGGTGGACCGGATTTTGCACCTCAGAGCCTAAAACCACTGTGCTATACTGCCTCCCAGCTTGCTGAGAGGGGAAGGAAGGAGCATAGGAGGGCCTCCGGGCATGCCTGTAGGCCTGCCCGGGTGTCGGCCCGCTCGTCACGTAACAGGGGGAAGAGATGGAGTCTGCCCTGTGGCACATCCCCGGGCCTCACTCCATTAGAGGCCTGGGAGGGAGGAAGGAGGAGCGCCCCTCCGTGGAGCGACAGACCGGGAGGTGACTGGGCGTGGGCCCCAGCAACTGAAGAGGCAGCCCAGGAGCGTCGCATGGGAGAGAGGTAGGCCGGGAGGGCTCCTAGGAGTGCGCGGGAGGCGAAGCGCTGTTGGGAGACCTGGAGTCGCAGGGAGCAGAGGCGACTCGCGGTTCAATGTAGGCAGGTCCGAGGCCTGCTAGCTGGGATGGCCAGGAGGCAGGGAGGCACTGAGACCCCGCAGAGTCGCGGGGAGCAGAGGCGACTCACGGGGAGAGCAGGCCGAGGCCTGCGTAGTTGGATTCAGGGCCGCGTGGCGGCCGTTGCCGCAGGAAAGATGGGCCAGGGGCCCAGGAAAACAAGGCGGCGTGTCGCATCGGCTGGGGGGGTCCCAATCAGGCCGCGGAGTCACGGGAAGCAGAGGCGACTCGTGGGAGACCCAAACAGGCCACGGAGTTGTGGGGAGCAGAGGCGACTCACGGGAAGGAATCCCAAGGAGGGAAGGCCTCTGAGGGGTAGCGGAGGCCGCAGGAGGACCGCGGAGTTGCAGGGAGCAGAGGTGACTCGCAGAATGTTTCTAGAGGCGGAGGCCTGCTAGAGGGAGCCAGCGATGCCGCGTGGCTTAAGGAGTAGGCAGCACGCTGCCTGGGCCTGAAGGGCATGGCTGCTGGCCAGAAACATGAGGAATTCACTCAGGTAATGAATAAAAGCACTCGAGGCCTCCAGGATAGAGAAAATATATAAACTGATTAGAACGCCCCATAACACACAATAGAGTTTGAAACAATGATGGAATTTTTTTGGGAGCCAGAAGCTCCTTCTTAAACAAGAAATAATAAATTCTATCCATAATCCATGAGTACCAGCACATGAAAAGGCTAAAAATATAACACATTTCCTACCTTAAAGATAAAAGAGCAGACAGGGGTTCTCTGGGTGCTTCTTGCCTATTCAGATGCACAAATTACAACTGGAGAGCAGGGGTTCCTGGGACCTGGATATACTGGAAATCTGATCTGGGTCATGTGCATCATTAGCCTATCAGGTGGGCTGTAACCCATGAGGTAATGTCTGGAGTGCCATGGGATGCCAACCAATCACAATTAGCATTGCTGTAACCCTTACCTGCTTTTTGGCTGAGATTACATTTTGCATTGTGTTTGCGCACCCAACATGTGTCATACTGTATTCATTTACTGAAAATTTAGCCATTTTCTGAACATCAGAATCATTGGGATTCACTTCACTTGCTCCACCAGGAAGACCAGAGTTTAGTGAAGCAGAAATAACAGAAAAGAAGAGAAAACCAAGAACAGCAAACTGCCACAGATAGCCATTCTTTCACTCTGGGAGAGAAAGCAAGTTTAGTAAACCCCTGGTTAGTTCTTTATTTATAGTCAAGTTTGTGGGTGTGCCAGTCATGCTGGAAGAATAAGAAATACCATAGTCTGATGGCTTCTTCTTCCTTCTTGATGGCAGACAATGCACAGCAATTTTCAAGTTAAACATAACCAGGTGCCTTTAGACAGTCACAGGCAGGGGTGGAGGATTTACGGAGCTAAGAGAGGCTCCCGGTACTGCCACCCACTGAATCTCCTGTTCACAATGACCTACATTATTTATTAAGTTATTTATCTAGTTTTTGCTGACCAGGAAAGGAGGACTAAATAATTCTGCATATTTTTAGCTTCATCCTGGGGAGGGGGATACAGGTGGATACCAACAGACGTTGAACCAGGTTAAGCTCTTGGTGGTATTTTTGTAAGTGGGGGAAACTTGGCAATGACAGTAGGGAAATTCCCCAACTCATTTCGAGAAGTGCCATGGAATCTTTAATGTCTACCTGAACAAGCACCAGAACAGGCAGATTGGACCTTGGTTTAATGTTTCATCTGAAAGATGGCACCTCAGGTGGGCAGCACCCCCTCATGCTGCACTATAGTGTTAGTATTGGGATTCAATACAAGTGCCTGGTGTGGGGATAGAACCCATGGTCCTCTGATCTTCCAGCCTTAGAGGCCAATGTGCAACCTGCTGACCACTAATACTGACACTTTCATTAGCTGTTGGGGGGGGGTCTCTGGCAGTGACTAAGTAAAAATGCAGATCATGGCTGCTAGATGTTTGTGGTCTCAAATGAGGTCTGTGACTGCAAATACTGGACTTGCAGCAAACATAGAGTTGGGCATGGCAGCGTTCCAGTTGCCATACCCAAATGTTCATTCCTTGAGACACTACTGCCTCAGTCATCCCCTGTCCCCTGATCCCATACCTCATGGTCCAGTTGTGGGCTGTGGTGACTTTATAACTGTTATGTTTCTCAGCATTCTTCTGTGGTGGTCCAGTGTTCTCCCAATCATTCATTCTTGTAGCTCCCTTTTTGATGTCCAGTGTTCCACTCACAATCCATACTTATACATCCATTCTCTAGTGTCCAGTGCTCCCCTCACAATCCATACTTATACATTCAGTCTCTTCTGTCTAGTGCTCCTCCAACAATTTAATATTATAAGTACCCTCTCTCATGTCCAGTGCTCCATGACCAGCCATTATTGAAAATCCCTTCCATGATAGTTCAGTGCCCCTTCCCCCAACCATCCATTTTTGTAAATCCCTTTCCTGGTATCCAGTGTTCTCCTGACTATCCATTTCTGTATATATCTATTCTGTGGTATCCAGTGCTCCCCCAACAGTTTATTCTTGTAAATTCTTTCCCTTGTGCCCAGTACTCCCCCAACAATTCATTCTTTCAAATCCCATCCCTGGTGGGTTAGTGTACCCCTGACCATCCATTTTTGTAAACCCCTGACCATCCAGTCTAAAGAATTCCTTCCCTGCTGTTTAGTGCTTCACTAACCATCCATTCTTACAAATCTCATTTTTGGTATCCAGTGTCCAGCCATTCCATCTATGTTATAAACCTTTTCCCTGGTATATAGTGGAGCTCACCACCTCAGTGGTGTCTTTCGCACAGCTGCATGCCTGCAGCAGCCCTGTGAAACTGCTTTCAGCAGTTCTTCAGGGGAATAATGCTTTGTCTCATGTGGCAGATGCCTCATGGCCATCAAGTGATTGTGCATAGCACAGTGCAGCACACCATCTCCATCTTTTTCTTTGTACCAGCGCAATGGCCATTGGGCTGGTATGGGGAAAGCCTTGTACACCTTTGTCCCTACCAAAAGGACTTGCAAGGTAACACTATCACAAAGTGGTGCTTGAGACTGCTTTACGACAAAAATTGCAACGGTATAGAGCCCCAGCAGTCAGGGCCTTGAAAAAACTATCTTAGCCAAACACTATTTTTTTTTTATGGAAAAGTGTGATTAGGTTGTTATTTCTGTCATGTCTGTTGCCTTATCCTGGAGGCCAAAAATCTGGCATGCATAGAATTGTCCCTGAGTTCAACATTTCTGGAATAATACTGTAATGATCAATGTACTGTATAGCGCTCCCAGACTGAGTTGGGATTTTCCCTGTAAATCCAGGAAAATGTTCATGCTTTTCCTGTAGGTTACATTATTTCCTATAGAAGCAGAATTGCTCTATTTTCCAATATAACCAATGCAAGTATATAGGAACAGTTTCCCTGTAAACGGCTCCATCTTCCTGTAAAATACAAGAATTCTTGTAGATCTGGGAGCCCCAACTATAGGCAGTGAACACAGTCTTTTAAAACAGTAATATAAGATATAGTACCAAGAAAATAATATGCTGGCAAATTGAAGTAATGGCGATAATATTTTTTCATCCATTGCACGTGTGGTTTAAACTCACGCTCCATAGTCATATATTTTTTCAGAAATAACTCCCCTTCTTGTTTGCAGTTTTTTGTAACAAATTCTGGGCTGGGTTTGTTGCAATTCTGCTGTATTGTACCTTAATGTTTGCTGTTGTTTGCAATGTGTCCATTAGTGGGAGCTCACATGTAAGAAAAGGATATAGCTCATGTATATGTGGGTGAAAGCATAAAAAAGGATTACTGAAGGGGGCTACAGTTTCTCACTCATGCCAGTCCTGGGTAAAGCACTGTGGGTGATCTGTTTATATGGCCTTTTTTAACAGGGTGTGTCACCACATGTTGAAAAAAATGCACTCCACTTTTGGAAGATACAAAAAGGCTTTATTGAATTAGTTTAAAACATGCCACCAACACAATCAAAAGGCCTGGCTAGATGCTGACAAACACCCGACCGGTTTCATACTACAGTATGTCAGCAGTGGGGTGGCTTACACTTGATTCATACAGGCTTTAAAAGGCAGCACTTAATGTGAGAGCAGCACATATAAATACATGTAATGAATTTCAAGGTGCTCAGTAACCACGGCTATACATTAATAGTGACACAAATAACTAATCCACCAACGTCCTACATAGCACCATAACGGAGGAATAAAAATACTATAAAAGTCCTATCTTAAAACCTGTAAACATGTCTAAAGCAGCAGGATTACAAGGTAGTGCAAATAACCTACCGTAATTCATTAATGGTATACTAACTCATAGGTATTCAGTCAAGGCTGCACATACCAGAGAAGGTCCAAAATCAATTCATCAGTACCCTGTAAAAGAATAATAAAATAACATATAGTTAGTGCTACAAGAACAGCAGTGTGAGAGAGGTGTACATATAAATAATAAATATTCTACTATGAGTTTAACAAATGCTAAGGTCTAGAACAGAAAAAGTGGGTCCACATTTAGATGACTTATTTCTTTTTTATGCATAGCATTAACTCTGATTTGTCATTCAATCCAGGTGATGTGAGAGCTTCCAGTGTGAAAACCCTAAAGGAGTCCCTCTGTAACCGTTTGTCATCTAGGTTCCCACCTCTAGGTCCCAATCTCACAACTTCCGACCCACAGAGCTTAACATTATATTTAATCCCCCTCAGTCTTGTATCTCTACAGTGGTTGGATAATGCACTTATGGAATCATTATTCACAACGGGCCTAAGGTGTTCACCTATTCTGAGTTTCAATGCTCTGGTTGTTTTCCCAACATAGTAAGCTTCACATTCACATGTGGCTAAATACACAACCTTCTCTGTGGCGCAGTTAATAAAATCACTTTTATTGAAACTCTGATTGCTATTACAGCTCATGGATGTCTTACACCTCAGAACAGACTCACCGAAGTTACAATTTCCACATTGATACCTTCCCACTGGCAGTGTAGGGGCCAGATATTCAAACCACAGCGCGGCGCACAAACCATTAGTGTGGCAATAGCGCCAGAATAACGCAGACCCGCCATATTCAAAGGACCAGTTAGCGCATGCTAACAGCATTAGCGCAGGGCAAACCAGTAATGTCTGCAAGGGGCAAAAGGAGGGGTGGGAGGCCTAGAGAGACGTGCAAGGGGATATTCAAAGGTCCAGCGCCGTGCTAGGATACATAGCACGGCCCCTAGCACGGCACTAGTTACCTCCTATAAAAGGCTGATCTAAACACAGGGCAAAACACAGAGGAGGAGGGACCAGCACAGGAAGTGGGAATGTGTGCAGTGCCAGTAGCAGTGATCCTGCCATCGGTGGCAGCTGTAGAGAGGTAGAGAGGTGGAGGACAGCAGCTGACAGACCGCAGTACAGCGCTAACAAGTATATATGTTTTGACAGGGGACAGTGCCTATCCCCTGCGACCCTGGCTGCTCACACCAGTACTCCGACCAGCCACAGTGGCCAAGAAGCTGTACAACGAGGCACATGCTAGAACAAGGAACATCATAGAGAGGGTGTTTGGCATCCTGAAGATGCGATTCAGATGCCTGGACACATCAGGCAGTGCCCTACAATATACACCTCAGAAGGTATGCTGTATCTCCCTAGCCTGTCGTATGCTGCACAACATGGCAATGAACCATGGGATACAGGCACCTGAACCTGAGGGACAGTCTGACAGTGAGCCAGAGCCAGTGGTCAGGATAGTGGAGCAACTCGAGGAGGAGGACCCTCTGCATGGCACGCAGGGGCGCCACAGCACCAGGACAACATCATCAGGACACTGCAACAGACCAGAGGGTAAGTACAGACTGCACAACAACCTGAAAGAATACAAATGATTAGCAATTTAATGTGCACAGACTAAGATAACAGTGAAAACAACAATCACAGCAGCAAACAAACCCAGTGTAATACACAAATAGTGTGTGCATGTGGTGTGAGTCCATGACTGTGCAACACATATGTGGGGGGGATACACACAAACGGTGTAATCATGGTGGGGAGGTGTGATGTTTGTCGTGAGGGTAAGGGGGCAACTGTGTTGGTGGGAGTGTGTGTGTGTGTGTGTGTGCACACGTCTGCTCATGCATGAGGGGGATGCATGCAGAGTACAGCAGACAGCCTGTGGTCATCACCGGCGACGACACCCACGCATGCGGTGTGCACCTGTACCAGGGGTTATGGACCCTGGGGTGCTCTGTGCAGAGGACACAGCTGAAGTGGAAGGTGAGGCAGGCATGGTTGACCTCCTGTGCCCCTGGGGGTTGGTGGAGGCAGACAGGGTGGATGGATGGCCACGGCACCGCTGGGTTGCAGGCGTAGTGCGTGATGGAGTGGAGCTGGTACCAGTGGCAGCCCTGCACCCACGGTGTGCCCTCCTGTGTGTCCCTCTGCCATCTGCACCATGGCCAACCAACCCATGCTGGCTACCAACAGGCACACCACGCTTGACATTACCAATTGCCACCACTGCAGCAGTCAACCCAGAGAAGCCACGGTCTATGGTACCCACCAGGTGGCCCAACCTGTCCTCTGCCTGCTGCTCAGCACGTGCAAAGCCCACTGTTATTGCCTCCCGTATCTGACCCAGCTCATGTCACAGCTCACGCCGCATGGCATGCCGGTCCAGATGGGCCTCCTGCTGTGAGGTGACAGCAGCCTGCAGGAGTGGCCAGGCACCATGGCCTTTGTGTACCAGAGGCACAGGACCCCCAGCAGCAGCTGGCAGTGGTGCCTGTGGCAATGCACCAACTGCTACATCTGGCTGCTGACTACAAGTGGCAGTGGTGTGTGGCACCATATGGACTGTAACCCAGCATGTGTCCGATAATGCACGCCCTGCTGTCCTGCAACACCACCCACACCACCCACCACCGTGTGTTCAGCCACAGCCACACTGCTGACACCTATGGAACCACCCTGACCTGTTCCATGGCCTTCAGCAAGCCCCACCCCTGCATCCCCTGGCACAGGAATGGCCAGCTGCTGTGAATATCTGGAGACATCACTGTCATCCGCACTGGTGACAGTGACCAGCAGTACCTCTCCCACCCCATCACTCTCATTTGGTGCAACATCCAGGTGCCCACTGTACCCTAACACCCCTAGTGAGGTGTGACCCCCCCTCCCCAGGCAGTTGCACGCCCTGTCCACTGGTATGCCCAACATGCATTGGGTCCATGCGGCCCTGAGATTGACACAGTCCAGATGTTGATGGCCGTTCATCATCAAATTCCTCCGCGACCTCTGGAACCTGGCTGGACATCCATGGATCATGCTGTGGTGGTGCAGGCCTGTCCGAGAGCACTGTGGAGAGAATAGGGACAGGGTCAGTCACCCATCCATGGACACTGTGGCAAAACATCACCACCACTACCACCACCACCACACCATGCAGCCCTCAGGACAGGTACCCACCTCACACAAGCCTGTGACAACATGCACCCACCCACCCCACAGTGACCTTGGCCATGCCAGGCATCATTTCGGCAGGATACAGTGCACCCTGTGCAGGACACCAACAGCAGGACTGTGCACCCTTGCCTGCACCACATACAGGGGTTACACATGTGAATACAGACCTGGCCTTGGAAGTGCGAGGTTCATCTCGCAACCACCACCTGGCACACCTGTCACTGCCACCATCCGCAGTGTCGACGCCACCACCTCCATGTGTGGCTCCTCCACACACTGCTGGTGTTCCGGTGGACCACCACCAGTCCTGGTCCTGTCTCTGTGGTGGTGTGCCTCCTCCTCCGTTGCACGCCACAGGAGGTCATTCCAACATTTCCAGACTGCCTCAGTTGATCTCCCATGGCCCCCAACCGCATTCACAGCTGCAGTCACCTCCTCCCAAGCCTGCCGCGCAACAGCATCTGTGGCCCTGTGTGAGCATAACACGTGTTCTCTTTCTTTCACCTCATGTGCAAGGGTGTTCAGCTCATCTTTGGAGAATTTATGTGCATGGATGCACTCCTGTCGGGCCTGCACAGCTATGGGATAATCAAGAGGGGACAGGTGTCAGTGGCTGTGTCAGTGCTGCAGTGCATCACACAGTGGACATCACGATATCATCCCTACAGTGCAACAGGCCACATGGACATATCAGATCACTGCATGTGCTGCGGGCACATGCCCACATTGCCACTGTCTGTCCTGTGTCTGGATTGTGGTGGTGTACACACATATTGCACTACTGTGGTTGTGTCTGCCATGAACCCCCATGACTGTATTGTGGCCCATTTGAGCATCACCGAGTATGTGAGGACAAGTGCACTAGCAATGTCAGGACACCATGCCGCATGGGAGCGCACATTGCTGGTACACTGTGTACGCCCTGGGGGGGCACAGGCCATCACACCACACATCCAGGGAGACAAGACGGTGCACTGTCATGGTACCAGTGCACCTGGCTGGCAGACACAATGTGCATGCATTGGCACATGGCACAGTTAACTGCAGGGGGTATGTGCACAATGCAGTGGACGTTTGTGGTCCCACGGTGGTCATACATACCAGGAGTGTAGCCAGAAATTTCCATTTTGTACACAGTCTCCAACCATTACCCCACCATTACAAAATGTACACATCCTTTCCAAATGGCACCCCCTTCCAAACAAGTCAGATCATTGTCAGATGATTCCTCTACTCTCTAAAGAGGTCATACATGCATCAGACACTCCTCAGTGGCCAACACTAACCCAAATACTACAGATTAGAATGATAATATTAACAGAGTGGCCTATGGTGTGTGACAGTCACTCAACAAAACTGGACACAAATGTGTACACTGAATATGCCTGTCTACACCTTGATACATACCTGGCTCTGCTGCCCATCCCCTGTTGATATCTCTTTCCATGTTGTACACTGCTGTATTCCTTGGTAGTTCCACAATACAACACTGGTGGTGCACTGCTTGCCCTTTTATAGCCCAGCCAGGCAATCCTGCCTGTAGTCATGTAAATGAGCGCATAATGATATGCTAATCTATCGGTTTGCCCCATGCATACACAAATACCCTCATTTGCATACAGCTGTTGAATATGGCTCTGAATAGCCCCGCTCCTTAGCAAGCACTAGGCAAAGGCCAGCGCAAACTATTTGAGGGTCAGCGGCGCTATGTGCATACACATGCTCATGGGTCCCCTTGTCTGCGCTATCACCCTGTCATAGCGCGGTCTAGCGCTGCGCTAACCAGCGTTAGCGCGGCACTACACGCATGCGCTGTATATCAGCCCAGGGTCATGGTAGGGGTCACACATGCGCATTGCAAACACTTCCTGTTAGTGTAGCGCTATGGCATACATCAGCGCGGCACTAGACTTCAGTTCTAGGGGGTGTCAGGGTGTATGCACAGTCGTTCTTTAACTGTTTAACGTGGTTATTTGCCCCTTTCCACAGCACCAATGTCTGTGAGACGTAGGCAAAGGGCAGTGGTGGGCCGTGACAGGCGGTGGGATGAGGCTGAGACGGCCAACCTGGTGCAGTTGACAGAGAGGCACAATCACCGCCTATTTGGACCTGTGCGGAAGGGCGACTTGCCCCGTACGCAGGTCTGGGCTTCCATTGCCCGTCGACTAAGTGCCATCACAGGTATTCCACGTGATGGTGAAAAGTGCCTCCATCGTTACATCGACATCAGGCGCAGGCAGCGACCACTGCTCGAACGCTGCATTTCCGTTGTCCCCCTTTCCTCCATTTCCTTGCCTGCTGCTGCGAGGCCTGAGACATGGCTTGCTGTGTGTCTTAAGTATTGTTGCCATTGCCGCCATGTGTACTGATAGCAGCCTTGTACTGCCATGTGCATCATGTTGCTGTTATGCCCACCATTGTGGAGGGATGATGCATGTCTCTGCATGGCTGTGGGCCAGTCAGCATGCCTGGGGTTGGGGGATTACTGGGGTTGGCCTGTCGTGCCACCTGTCGCTGCTGCTGATGTTGGCCTGTCTGCCATGGCAACAGTGTACTCCACCTCTCATGGCATGTGTCATTTACAGTACCACGTATAACATGTCAGTATCTGTGCAGGACATGTTGTGAGTACATTCCAGGGCTATGCACACCATGGCATGCAGGGGGATACTGTGTCATGTGGTGCAAGCATTTTCCTGGCAGTGTACTGTCATGGTGGCGTGGACACGGGTATGTTATAGTGTGTCCCTGTCCGACCTCCGTGGTGGACATGCACGGGGCTGTGTGGGAGGGGTCCTTTGGGACTGTGGTGCCACACGGATCTGTGGCTGTACATTGCATGTGTGCCTGTTGCGGCATGTGTGTTGGCAGGCATCCTCCAAGCACTCTCGATGGTGGGCAGTTTGATGTCTGGTGGGAGTTGGCCAATGGGCATTGAACTGCTTACTTAATGTCTGACACCTAACAACGGCAATGTTGTACCTTTCTGTGTTTCATTCATTGTGGTGTACGCTAGGACTGGTCACTATGACTTTCTGTTATCCATCCCATTACAACTGTACAGGTTGTGGCCTTGTATGTGGGTGTCTTGGCTTTGTGAATTGTATCTTGAAGGCCACTGGTAGCAGCAACACAGTCATGGTGTACGTCTGGTATGTTTCAGGCTACACTGGTGGGATGGCCCACCCTAACAGTGGGGAGGGGGTGTCAGTGTGTCCACATGGTGTGCAGTTGTGGCCTCCCTGGCTACACCCCTGCCTGTGGGCTCATGCTCTGATGTGGAGGCCATTGTCCCCAAGAGGGTGCTGTCCCTCTGTCCCTGTAGTGCATGGTGTTTGTGCACATGTTATGCAGGTGTGCCGCAGGAGTTGTTCTGTGGTAGCTTGGTGTGCTGGTTGTCAGCCCCTATGGCAGATGCTGCTCCCACAGGTGTGTGTGTGCCTCACCATGCCTTGACCACCAGGGTGACACTGTCCTGTGCATGCCTTTGGCCTACCGCTGCAGTGCCACTGGTGGACCATGCCCAGTGTCTGTGTTTCACATGTGTGTGTCTTCTTGCATGTGCGCCTTCATGGTGCTGCCACTATGGGTGGTGTCACAGCACTGTGCCATTCTCTACACCACTGTGGGCCCCTCACCCTTCTGTTGCGGCAAGTGGTGGCTGGGCATTGGCACTTCCCGGTTGTGTACTGCCTGGTTACCTGTCCTGCAGTCCCTACTGTTCTGATGCCTGTGTCGTTGTCCTCTGTGGTCATTGGGTCTCTGTGGTCCATGTCGAGTCTCTATCTGTGTCACTTGCCACTGTTGCACACTTATGTCAGTCACCCACCTGTTCAGGGTTTCCTGTCATCATTTGTACAGCTGCTGTGTTATGGCATCGTGGGTGGCAGTTTGGCTGGGTGTCTACAGTTCTTATGGAGGGCAGCAGTGAGGGTGGGCCACTGTTGGGGGTGTACATGACAGGCATGTGTGGTTACACACGTGGTTGGGGCTGTGGCACCTTCTCCAGTTGGTGTCATCTGTATTGTGTAACATAGCTGTGTGACCGTGGGCAGCATGTCCCACCAGGTGTCATCCCATGTGTATATCATTCAGTGTCCACTTGTCGTTCACATCTCTGGGGGTGGCTGTCTGTTTGCACTGTTACAGTCTGCACACCGCTGTGCTGGCTGGCCTCCACATTTTTGGGTTTCTCAGCATACATCCATGCATGTCCATGTACATTGGGGTGTTGCATGCTGCCTGTTATGTACTGCCTTGTCCTGCAGGCACATGTTAGTGTGTGTTGTGGTTTGTTACATACTAGCACATGGACATGGTTGTTGGGGCAAGCTGTCCACCGTGTGGTGGTACATGATGCCTTTGTGTCATTGTCATGCCCTGATGTGGTCACCCTTTCTCCTGTAGGTCCCCAGCGGTCGTCACTGTGGGCCACCCATCCGGAAGAGGATGAAGGCACACAAGAGCTGTTGCGGAGGCTGGTGCGGCAACAGCGTACCCTGATTGAGCAGCAGGCAGTTATGATTGCTGAGACATGGCGGGTTGCAGCCATCCTGGAAGAACGTCTGCCAGCACCTGCCCGCACCTAAACCCTGCTTTCTTTTCCACTAGCCTGCTTCCTGTCCCTGGCCCACTGTCCCTAGCCCTGTATCTGCATCCTGTCCCCCTCCATTGCTTCCTATTTCCACAGCCCTCTCCCATCCACATTCTTACCCCATTGTTCTGTTGCTATGTTTCAGTTTTGCCTGTTTGTGATGTGACTGTTTTTTCCTCATTGTTTTCGGTCCCTTTGTTATGCTGGCCCTATTCCCTTTCATGATGTTTTGCTTGCACCCCATTTTTATGAACAGTGTTCAGCTCTGTTTTGATTATTTTCACTTAATATATGTTCATATTGCCTTTGTGCCTTAGATGTTCATGTTTTGCATTATACTTTATTATAAATTATAGTTTATTATATACATTCCTGTGTCCTGTGTCTTTTGGGGTGGACTTGGGATTTGATAGTGTTCTGTGGGCGTTCTGGTTTCACTTGTGGTTCCAGGTTGTTCATTCCTTTCACTAGTACTGCAGTTGTGTCTGGCTGGGCTGTTTTGCTTTCCTGTGTTCCTGGATGGCTGCTTACACCTCTGACACTTTGTTTCTGTAGGTGTTTGCACTGCTTCTGTCTGATTGCTATTTTCAGTGCTGTCTTCTCTGCTATATTCAGTGCTGTCTTAATCCTGGGCAATGTTTGCCCTGCACTCCTGGGCCTGTTTGCCCGGCTTCCTTCGCTTGCTATATTCAGCTGGTTTTGCACCAGGCTATTCATTTTGAATATAGCTATGTTTTTGCTCTGGGCACAGTTTGCCCGCCGGGCAGTGCTAATTTAGCCCAGGGCCAAAGATTTGAATATCTGGCCCTAGATTTCTTGCTATTGCTAGTATTGTTACCTGGTTCATAGCTATGGACTAGCCTGTCTCTGATGTTCCTACCCCTCTTAAATAGTTTTTAGTCTTATGGCTTCTTCAAGAAGAGGTTCTCCTACTAAAATATTCCAGTTAGTATTTATAATGTCCCTAATAACATTCAGATGTCCAGAATAAAGTGTCACAAAATTCATTCTTGACTCTCTCGGCCAGATGTTCAAAACTTTGCCCCGGGGCTAAATTAGCACTGTCCAGTGGGCAAACTTAGCCTGGAGCAAAAAGCAAGCTATATTCAAAAGGAATAGCCCAGGGCAAACAGCCTCTGAATATTGCGTGGGAATGAGGCCAGACAAACTGGGCTGGGAGTGCAGGGCAAACTTAGCCCTGGAATAAGACAGGTCTGAATATAGCAACCAAGAAGTGCAAACCACAACAGCAACACAGTGCACAGCGACATGAAGGTAGATAGAGGTGAACTATGTGGCCAATGTGTGTGCCAGCAAATGCGTGGACCCAGTACAGCTGCAGGCTGCAGCGCATGTGAAAGTACAGTGTGCAAAACTGTATAATATTCCCTGAACCATTTGCATGGGTTTAACGTGGAGCTAAGCCGTTTGCCCGATGCTAAACTTTGCCATATTCAAAAGTAACATTCAGATGAGCCTACTTAGGTAGTCCCTGGGCAAACATCCAGATTAGCATCTCATTATGCCCTGATTTACATGCAGTTTGCCCAGAATTACTGCAGGGTCCCACAGCTCCATCAGTAGCTCACTCTGGAAGTACACGGTCTGGCCAGGTCTGCCTGCAGCTCCACCTGTAGGTCAGTCTGGCAGTGCATGATGGTGGCTGCAGGCTACAAGTATACAGTACAGCACAGCATATTGTGCTCCAGGGGACAACACAGCATATGCACAGGTGGTGGTGGTGCTGCATGCAACTTGTCACACTGTAGGTCATGCTACAGTGCACAACAGACACTACAGTAGCAAGGGGACCACTATCGTGAGGGGCACAGCAATGCCTATGGTACATAGGGCAGTGATGACCACTGCACTGTACACAGTGACAGACCCACCTTACAGGTGTTTACTGACAGTGGACATTACTATTATGCTGTTGTGTGACCCACAGATGCTGCACCTCTGGCATGGGATGCTCACAGTGACATATACATGGCCAGCTGTGTGTGCTGTGGTGTTTGTACAGCTATGCGATATGTAGCTGGTGGGGCACATATGATCAGATAGGCACACTGGTGTTATAGTATTCCCAACTCTGGCCCATGTGCACAGCGTGGTTTGCCCCAGCCATGTTGCCACACCCAGTCTGTGGTGCAGCGTGTCCACTTGTACACCATCCACTCAACACCCCCCATGCCCACAGTGCTGCATGTATGTGCTGGCAGCCATTGGAGTTCACCAAAGGGTGGTCTGCAGGTGTGTGCTATATGGCTGCACTGCCATGGTGTCCACTGGGAGCTGGGGCACCACTTACTGCCTGGCATGGCTTGGACTGGTGGCAGATGATGGCATCATTGTGATGCCATCAGTGGGCAGCATGTTTCCTCTATGTCTGGCATTTTCTGTGTGTCATACATATTGGTTAGGGTTACGCAAATCCCCACAAAAGATGTGCTAATGCCGCACAAAGCCACAATGTCATCCAAACCTGGTTTGCCCAGGGTTAAGACTACCTTTTTCTGGGCGATAATATGTACCACGCAATGTGTCATGCTAGGTTGTGCTAAACTACTTTGGCCAGATATTCAAAGCTTTGCCCCTGGGTTAAGTTAACACTGCCTGGCAGGCAAACGTAGCCCGGAGCACAAAGCAAGCTATATTCAAAAGGAAAAGCCCGGGCCAAACAGCATCTGAATATAGCATGGGAATGAGACCGTGCAAACAGGGCTGGGAATGCAGGGCAAACATAGCCCTAGAATAAGGCAGCACTGAATATAGCAACCAGGAAGTGCAAACCACAACAACAACACAGTGCACAGCGACGTGAGGGCAGGTAGAGATGAACTATGTGGCCAATGTGCATGCCAGCAGATGCGTGGACCCAATACAGCAACAGGCAGCAGCAGATGTGAAATAACAGTGATCAAAACTGTATAAATATCCCCAAACCGTTAGTGCCACGCTAACACGTTAGCGTGGCTTTAGCTTGGAGCTAAGCTGTTAGCCCAGTGCTAATGTGTTTTCCCGGTGCTAAGATTTGCCATATTCAAAAGTGACATGCAAATGAGCCTACTTAGGTAGTCTCTGGGCAAACAGCCAAATTAGCATCTCATCATTCCCTTATTTGCATGCAGTTTGCCCAGCGTTACTGCAGGATCCGACAGCTCCACCTGTAGGTCAGTCTGGAAGTACAGGGGCTGGCCAGGTCTGGCCACAGCTCCACCTGTAGGTCAATCTGACAGTGCTTGATGGTTGCTGCAGGCTACATGTATGCAGTACAGCATAGGATTGTGTGCCGAAGGGGAGAACACAGCATAGGCACAGGCGGTGGTGGTGCTGTGTGCAACCGTCACACTGTAGGCCATGTTACAGTGCACCACAGACACTACAGTAGCAAGGGGGCTGGCAGTGTGAGGGACACAGCAATGCCTATGGTATGTAGGGCAGTGATGACCACTGCACTGTACAGAGTGACAGGCCCAGCATGCAGGAGATTACTGATGGTGGACAGTATTGTTTCACCATTGTGTGCTCCACAGATGCTGCGTCTGTGGCATGGGATGCTCACAGTGACATTTGCATCACCGGCTGTGTGTGCTGTGGCTTCTGTACAGTTGTATGGTATGTGGCTTGGGGGGCATGTATGCTCCGACAGGCACTCAGGTGGTGGGGTATTCCCACTACTGGCCCATGTGCACTGCATGATGTGTCCCAGTCATGTGGCCACACCTGGGCTGTGGTGAGGTCTGGCCACCCATACACCCTCCCCTCAATGGCCACCATGCCCACAGTGCTGCATGTATATGCTGGCATCTGTTGGTCACCACAGACATATGGTCTGCAGGTGTGTGGTGCATGGCCACACTCCCTAGTTGTCCCCTGTGAGTCGGATCCCCCCTTACTGTCTGTGCCTGGCTGGGATCGGTGGCAGCTGTTGGTATCATGGTGGTGCCAGCAGTGAGCAGCTTGTGTCCTCCATGTCAGGCATTTTCTAAGTGTCATGCTTTTATGTTAGGGCCGTGCAAGCTGCGCTAATCCCACACAAACACCACGCTATGCACCAATGATGTGCAAAGCTGTTTGCCCAGGGATAAGACCAGCTTTTCCTGGGTGGAACTTTGTTCCACGCTAAGGGTCGCGCTATGTCGCGCTAAACACCTTAGTGCAGCGCTAGTCGCTGAATATCTCATAGCACCTGCATTCATGTTCACTTTGCCCCTTGCATATAATTATGGTTTGCTCAGTGCTAATGCACTTTGCCCACGCTATGTGGCCTTTTGAATATGGCAGTCCTGCACTAATCCTGTGATAAACCAGCACAAACTGTTTGCAGGCCGCACAAAGCTTTGAATATCTGGCCCTTTGCGTGGTGCTATTCACTGAATATGGCATTGCGCTAACATGCCCCCTCAGTCTGCCCCTTGCATACATTATGATTTAGCCTGGCGCTAATGCAGTTTGCGCGTGCTATTTGACCTTTTGAATATAGCGGACCTGCACTAATCCTGTGCTAAATCTGTGCAAATGGTTTGCACCCAGTGCAAAGTTTTGAATATCTGTCCCTCTCTCTCTCTTCTCTCTCCTTAGGTGCCAATAATTCAGATCTTTCAGTACAGCAAGCATCTTTTTGTACACTTCATCAATCAACAGTATAGCGTACATAGCCAAGGTTTAGGAATCTGGTGCATGTTTCTAACCCATTTACAACAAAATCCACATCTTCACTGCAGTGTCTTCTCAACATTTGGGCTTTGGGAATATTTAAGACCATATGTTGAGGTTGGCAGCTTGAGGCCAACTGTAGAGATTTCCTGTCCATCTCCATCCTGAACAGATTTGTACCTAATGTTCGATCCTCTTTTTTGGAACTCTGAATGTCCAGGAATGAGATGGAACAGAAATCACATTGCAGGGAAGATTTTAGGTTAGAATTGCTATTTTCCAAGTATTTAACAAAGTTCCTCAGTTCCCTCAGCATGGCATGCCACACCATAAAAATATTGTCTATAAAGCGACACCAGATGTCAGTCCTACCATAAAAAGGATTGTTCTTGCTGTCATAGACTGTTGTTCTCTCCCATTTACCTAAGTAGAGACTGACATAGTTAGGGTAAACGTTGTCCCTATAGCCGTTCCCTTGAGCTACAGATAGTGAGAATTTTGAAACATAAAATGATTTTTAGAGAGCACATGTTCTACACATTCCAGGAGGAAATTCCTCTTACCCCATTCTACTGTTGGATCCTGGTCCAACCAGTAGTATAAGGCCTCTAGGCCCCCATCATATTGCATGTTTGTGTACAGACACAATATCCATTGACACCAGGTACCAGTCAGCTTTAATTTGCATATCCCCTAGTACCTCTAGTACCTGAGTGGTGTTACGTGTGTAAGATGGTAACTATGTAACATAATCCTTAATGTGGGCATCCACATACTTGGACAGGGGTTCCACAAGTGACCCAATCCCTGCCACGATGGGGTGCCCAGTGGGACATACAGGTCCTTGTGTACCTTGGGAAGGACATAAATAGAAACTCTTATTGGACAATCAACTGTAAGAAATTCTAGTTCATCATAACTAATCAGCCCCACGGATTCTGACCCAAACAAATATGCATCAACAGGTTTTCTGAAATTGGTTGTGGGGTCAGAAGATATTGCTTTGTAATATTCTGCACTGTCAAACTGTTTTTTGATTTCAGCAACACATTTACTGGTAGGCATCACTACCACAATCCCACCCTTGTCAGCTGGTTTTATGGTAAATGCTCCATTGTTTCCAAGGCCTTTCAAAGCTTTGGCCTTCTCAGATGTAATGCTGACAAATGTGGGTCTGTTTTCAGTTTCAAGCAGGAGTTTAAACTGTCTTTCACAAGTTTTGTCAAAGACTCTATCTGCTTCTTTATACAGTGGCATAAATGTTGATTGTGATTTAAACCTTCTTATCTCCGTATCCTGTTGTGTACTGTTCTCCCCCAGTGAAGTGTCTGACATTTGACCTTGACACATTTTGTTATTTTCAAAAAAGGCTCCTAAATTTAAATTTCTTGTGAATCTACTGTATGTAGGTCAATATGTAGAGCAAATGGTTTAGTATCTTAAATAGGTACAAACCAAAGTCCCCTTTGAAGTATTTTGAGGTCACTTTTACTTGGATCCACATGGGAAATATTAATCTCAATGTTTTCAGCTATTTCATCTGTTTGTCCCTCCTTCCATGGTTTCTGGTGTTTATGACCACCCCTCCTCATCCGTTTGGTTGGCTGAAGGGTATGTGTATTTGTCCTCGGCCTCTTGTGGTGTGCAGATCCTGTTCTGGTTCTTGTAATTGGACCGTTCTCCATAGGTCCAGTTGTTGCTGATCCACCTCTTAAAAAGGATCTGCTGATTTGGACTCATTATTTGAAGTGTTGTAATTTGGTGAAGCACTTCTGTTCTTGAGAGTGGAGCATGTCTCAGTGTTAGTTGTGCAAGTGGCACTTCCCTTCCTGTATTTGTTCCTATTCCCTGTGTTTCATCTCTTATGTCCAGAGCAGTCCCACACCCTGTTATGTAGGTAATCCTGCCTGTCTCTGACCAGATACATGAGATAAACTCCATGCTGTAAGTCACCCCAGTATTGAAATATTTCACTTAATGCACTCAAACTCCATTACATGCTGTGGGCTGATTTGAGGCATTGTCACCCATGTGCTCTAATGAGGCATAAAATGATATCGATAACATGTTATTGTTATTAAAAATGTTTTAAAACACACTGCGTCTCTCAGTATTTTTGCCTTTTTATTGATCTTGTATTAGCCCCTCACCATCTACCCCTAAAGTTGTGGGCTTGAATGGAAATGCTCAGGTCCCCTGCAGTTTCATTTTCCATTCACTGCGTGGACCATCATTTTAATGGTGTTGATTTCAATAATTTGTCCTTTTGGGGATAGAGTACTATTGATTTAAGGCCATTATGCATGGTGGCGATGGGCAAACCTTATCTGCTTCAGTGGTCCGCTACCATCCCCCTTTCATCAGTTGGACTGTCCTTTCAGGTCCAACAGTCCCAGATGTTTGTACGAGCCAGTTGGGGGATGGTGGAGCTGCATAACAATCACAGTAATCACTGGGTGAGGTGTGCAGAGTGGATAGCCTTGGGGGAGGAGTTATAAAATGCTGTCTCAACATCACCTGTCCTTTCTTTTACCGATCGTTAATCAATACAGAGTTCCTGTCCCACTGATCTGCAGCCATTGCATAATGAGACTTATGGACCTCTCAGCTTCTCTACTCCTCAGGTAAGAGGCATTTGTTGGGAAGGACGCACAGTGAGTGACCTTTGTGTTATGGCACATTATAATTTAATATGTGTAACCTTCAGGTGACTTGCGATTTCTGGGCATTCAGTTGTTTTGATGGTGTAATGGGAGGCATATAGTGCATTTAGCTGGCACAGACACATCTTGACCTTGGGATCAAGTTCTCCTGAAAGTATTGTGTGTAGGAGCAAAGTCTGAAAAATAATTGTCTGCAATCTCTAAATTCAAGTAGACTTTTTTCACAATGGGGGACCTTCCCCTGCCTATTCCTTACAGTGAGCCACAAACTGAATTAATTTGGAACATGATTCCTATTGTCCCTGCTCATCTGTCACCACATGGTTCCTTTGATTACCAGATAACCTACATGGTCCATTGTTTTGTATTGCTTGTGTCTGTAAGGAGGGAGGAGAACGCACCTGGAAAAAGCAGTGCCTGGTTAATTAATTAAACTGGTGTAAAGTGAAATGGAAACTGGCACCTGCTAAATGCCCTAGACTGATAGCTTTTGTGTGGACAATTACAATTAACTGCTGTCACTTGAAGGTCTTAGGAAAGGAAGACAGCATATCTGGTACTGTCCAAAAATGCTGATTTTATTTCTCACACAGTGTTTCAAAACATTAAAAGTTGGTAATAAAATCCAGGACGGGGCATTTGATCTTTCTGATCCCCTTCACTCTAGGCAAAGTCTGCGTCACCTGACGTGTTTCATGCAAACAAACAATTTTTCAAAGGCATTCAGGGATCAGTAACACCACTCCTTTATTCTCAGCTCTTAAACATGTATTGTCATATTAATCAGGGACATAGAAACATATCCCAAAAGTGAATCATAGAGGCTTAAAATGTGATTAAATGCAAAAGCATATGTATCAAAACCCATGTTAAGACCAATTTAAATAGAAGAAGATATCTCTTATGGCTGAATTGGCTGGAGAATAGGACACAGAGAGTAATAGTAAATGGAGTCCACTCTGAAGAAAGGGGGGTTACTAGTGGGGTACCGCAGGGTTTAGTATTAGGACCAGTCCTCTTCAATGTCTTTATAAGTGACATTGCAGAGGGACTGGAAGAAAAAGTATGTCTCTTTGCAGATGACACAAAGATCTGCAACAGAGTTGATGCACAAGCTGGGGTGGAAAGGATGAGAGGGACTTGGCAAGGTTAGAGGAATGGTCAAATGTATGGCAGCTTAGATTCAATGCTAAGAAGTGCAAGGTAATGCACCTGGAAACAAAAACTCAGGGAAGAGTACACAATGGGGGTGAGATACTAACAACAACAAAAATGGAAAAGGGCCCCGGGGTAGTCATATCAGATGACCTAAAGGTGGGCAAGCAATGTGAGAGGGCAGCAAGGAGGGCTGGGGGATACTGGGATGGATAGGAAAGGCATCACCAGTAGAAAACAGGAAGTTATTATCCCTCTGTACAGACAACTGGTGAGACCCCATCTGGAGTACTGCGTGCAGTTCTGGAGACCAATCTCCATAAAGACATAGACAGGATGGAAGCTGTCCAGAGGAGGGCAACTAAAATGGTGCAGGGTCTGCACCAGAAGACATATGAAGAGAGACTTAAGGAGCTTAATATGTATAGCCTCAAGGAAAGGAGGAGAGGGGACATGATAGAAACTTTCAAGTACCTCAAGGGAATCAGCAAAGTCCAAGAGGTAGCATCTTTCAAGAAAGAGGTGTGCAGGAACAAGGGGCACAATTTGAAGATGGGGGCAGCTCAGAGGTAATTTAAGGAAGTATTTTTCACAGAGAGGGTTGTGGATGCATGGGACGGCCTTCAGAGGAGGTTGTGGAGTCAAAAACAGTGGTGGAATTCAAGCATGCATGGGACAGTCATAAGGCAATTCTAGGGGTTGGGGGTAGGAAGAAGTAGGCTGCTGGTTAACTAGGATCTGCAGCTTATCCATTAGGTAGGGAAATGGGCAGACTGGGTGGGCCAAGCGGTCCTTATCTGCCGTCAAATTCTATGTTTCTATGTTTATGGCTTATTCATTGCGCTAAATATCTAAGGTATACAAAGTATTAGGAAGCAATATAGTGCAGTGGTTTAGGGCTCTGAGTTGCAAACCTGGATTCCAAGGTTTGAATCCCACAGCCCTCATTTGCATACTGCATGAGCCTGAGCAAGTCATTTAACTTCCTTGTGCTCCCAGGTCACACCTGTAAATAAGCTTCCAGCTTAGTGTGTCTCTCCTAGTTAAAAAAATATATTATGCACGTTATATATAATTACACAGTTCATAGAAACAGGAAGTTCTAGAAAAACTGGTGCACCACAAGATTTATTTTTATGTGCTCATGGCAGGTGTAACAGAAATATGTAAACCCACTGGAAATGATATTTCTCAATTTACAGGGAATGCCCAATGTGCTTAGACCAGTCCATTTCAGATGCAAGAGATGGCTAGCTCCTGGGAGGTGCACATAGCCAAAGCAGTGGGTCACATCTGAAAAAGGAAAGAAAGAAAGAAAATAGAAAATAAATTAGCGAATCTATATATATTGTGTACAAGAGTGGCTAGTAAAGTAACAGACAGTGCAGCGTTGTACTCATAACAACAGTAAATTACATAGGAACAATTTACAATGTAATAAGTAGCAAAAAACCAGCAGCAAGTAGTCATCCAAAGTATCCAAACATACACTAGCCACTCTTCAAGGACTTTATGGACCAAAATGACTAAAAGAGAATATCCTTACCTTTTCCTGATCATGAAAAAATTGTATCTTATATGGGGGAGGAGGATATGTTGAATAAGGGCCCAGCTCCAAGTTATCATCAAGATCTGGTCGATTTGTTGCCCCCAATGAAAAAAATCGAATATTGTTCTCTTTATGAAAGAATATTGTCATAGTTCCCCTCCTCTTTGATGTTTCAAAGGTTTTTTCAGTTCCTATGAAGGAAATTCTCTGTGCATTTTTGTCAGACACATTACAGATATGCTCGGCCAGTGCATAGCTCAGATCCTGGTGCTCAATGGCTCTCATATGTTCACCTACTGTATACCGGACTTGAATTGGCATTTTGTTTTGCCTACATAGAATCATCCGCATGTACAGGATGTCAAGTAGATATCCCTCTTTCCACAGCACAGGTGATAAATCCCCTTACCATGCATGTCAGACTAGTTTTAAGATTCTGAAAAGTTCTGCTATTGTTTGCTGTGGTGTAATACTTACAATTTCCACATTTATAGCAGCCATCATCCCTAGCTGAAAGCAACATTCTAGGTCTTTCCGATTGTTGTTGTATGGAATATTCACCTCAATTCTTTACATTTTTTGCCCTTCCTTGTACAAATGTGGGATTAATATCCACTATATGTTACAATCTAGGGTCCAATTCCACTAAATGCCAATGTTTGTTTACTATGGCCGAGATTTTTTAAGATTGGGCATTATAAGTGGTAACACAATTCATTCTCAGTTCCTGGTTTTCTATGGCGTTCCTTTCCACAAGAAGATCTTTTACAATCAAGGTCAACCTCACATCTGTCTTTTTTATGACATGTTCAGAATAGCCTCCATCAGTCATTTTTTTCTTTAATTCATTTGCTCTTTGTGTATATTTTATATTGTCACCGCAGTTTCTTTTGATGTGGATGAACAACCCTTTCATTAAACCAGTAATAATAAGAGATGGGTGGCTACTGCTTACATGCAATAATGTATTTTAATCTACAAGACTGCTATACAGATTAGTAGACACCCACCAATTCCGTCCTTGGAAATAATCAGATTGAGGACATTTATTTGCCTCTTGCTGAAGGAGTGGAAGAATTTAAGATTTGTATTACTACTCTCCAAAGATTTAACAAACACAGACAGTTCCTCCTCTAATCCTGTCCAAACCATGACCACATCATCAATAAACATCATCCAGAGGTCAAGTTTGTCAAAGAAGTTTTAGCTCTCTGGGTTCTTTACTGCGTCTTCCTCCCATTTGCACAGATACCGAGTGGCGTAATTGGGGGATTACATTCGCTCCCATAGCTGTACCTTTTTTTTCATCTACCTGTGTCATCAGCTCAGCTGAAGGGTCAGGATTCCCTTGTTTGTACAAAAAATAGGAAAATGTAGATAAATCATCTTCATGGGGTATGTTAGAGTAAATTGACTCCACATGGAAGAAAGGATTTTGGAATACCTTAAATCCAGTGGTTTACAAGATCTGAAGCAGCATGGATTCAAAAGGGGTGGTCATGTCCAACAAACTGATAGCTTTGTTTGACTAGGTGACCAGAGAAGTGGATCAGTGGATGTGGCCTACCTAGAGTGTAATGAGACCTTCAACACCATTCCACATAGGAGACTCATAAATCAGCTGAGCAGCCTAGGAGTGGGTCCAAAGATGGCTAACTGTATAAGAAATTGGTTGGGAGATAGAAGACAGAGGGTGGTGGTAAACAGAGTTCACTCCAAGGAAGGAAGGGTCACCAGCAGGGTGTCACAAGGATCAGTACTGGACCAGTTTTCTTGAAAGTCATTACTGATGATATTACAGATGGACTAGGAAGAAGGTATGCCTTTTTGCAGATGACACTAAGATCTGAAATATGGTTGACACTGTGAGTGTGTGTGGAAAAAGTGAAGAGGGATCTAAAAAAGCTTGAGGAGTGGTCAAGAGTGTGGCAACTAGATTTAATGTGAGGAAGATCAAAATCATACACTTGGAGTGCTGAAACACAGGTGTGGGAAGGGGTAGTATAAAATGGCGGTAGTGGTACTGGTGACCACCAAACAGGAAAGAGACATAGGGGTAATAATTTATCATTACCTAAAAGTGGTCAAACAGTGTGACAAGGCAGTAGGGAGAGTCAGTGTGGGATGTTAGGGTACACAGGGAGAGATATCACCAACAAAAAGAGGGAGGTAGTGATACAACTGTACAAATCACTGGTAAGATGTTATCTAGAGTATGTATCCAGTTCTGGAGACCACATCTCAGGAAGGTCATAGACAAAGTTGAGATGATCCAGAAGAGATGAACTAAAATGGTGCAGGGTCTGCATCAGAAGCCTTATGAAAAAAGACTGAAAGACATAAATATGTATACCCTGGGGGAGGAGAGAGAGGACATGACAGAGACTTTCAAATACCTTACTGTCCCGGGTATAAATAAGATCTAAGATGGAGGCCTTTTTCAAAGTAATGGTGTTCATGAGCAAGGGCTAATGCTATGAATTGGAGGGAGTAAACTCAAGGGAGATGTAAGGAAGTACTTCTTCACTGAAAGGGTGATATATGCCTAGAATAGTTTCCCAGTGGAGGTGGTGGGGCAGAAACTGTAATGGGATGCAAGAAGGCATGGGATAGGCAAAAGGGAACCTTAGTGGTAGGGGAAGGGGACGATAAAGCTGGAGATCAAGTAGTTTTCGGTGTGGACTCGAGCACCTTGGTTCATGGAGGAGCTGTTTCTGCTGTTAATGAGATCAAGTAGTCTGCAGTGCTAGAATGGGTAAAGAGAATGAGCATGCTACGTGGTCCAAGCGGTTCTTATCTGCTGTCAAACTCTATGTTTCTATGTCTCCATCTGGTGTTAAAGGTCATATGCAAAGGTTTTTAAAACTAAAAGAAACAGCACCATTCATAAAACACTGCTATAAAACCTATTTGTGTTCCAGGTTTTGTAACAAAAGTCAACAAATTAATGTATTTTTTATAGTCTTTTTGTTGTGGTCCATTTCCCCAAGGTTGCTGGATGCTGAGTCAGTATGCCTCTAGGCTGCTGATGTAATTTGGGGTACTTGCCTGTTAGGAAGTTGTATTGCTGCTGGTAATACAATGCTGGTAACTTCATTGCTGTTTGTCAGTGTTTGCTTTACAGTAATTTAGATTTAGTAGGGACCTTATCTGCATTAATTCTTACTAGGGATGGCTGTGCTAGCCCTGGTAAAAAGATAATTTAAAAGTGATTTATTGAGGTTTGCCACAGAAAATGGGAGAAGTGACCTGTAGGAGTGTACTCTACTGTACCCACAATGCCTCACAATGTAAATTAGTATACATGCTTTTATTTTTCTGTGCTCACTGAAGAAATTGGAGCCAACATCTCTCTGTATAGAGGTCTTGTAGCTAGATATGGTATGTACAATGCATTGTTGTGAAAATAAACAAACAAAAGCTTATATTGTTGACACCACCACACAAATATGGGACAGCATCTCAGAGTATCAAAATTATAAAACAGGTTTGTATTTTGCCCACAATGTTTTGCAGCAGTTATTTATATATTACTGCTCACCACTAGCAACATAAGAGATTACATGTCTGAATAAGGCACATTTAAGACAACATTATAAATTACCCAGAATTCCTTGTTGCTGTATGTAAAAGAATGACAGCTCCCTGGTACTGCATCATTTTGGGGTGTGGTCACACACAAGAAACTGGGGGACAAAACCCTGATAAAAGAGTAAAAAAATGAGAATTACAGATCTTTTTATATTTCTTTTATGCTCCTCCCTGCTGGTCATCCCCATCTGACTGCCCCCCCAGCTCCGTCCCCCGGAATCACCATCTCTTACCAGCCCAGCCCAGGAGCGGCACCTGCGGGGAGTCAGTCTTCACCCTGCCGACCGGCATTTTTTCCTCCAAGTGTTTTCTCCTGGAGGCCCAAGGAGTCAGTGCACATGCAGACGCACATGCACTGAACATCCCCAGTCACGGCCTCCTTCCCCCACCCCAGGCCTAGTGCCTAGGCCACCTCAGCTCAAGCTTCCTCCAGCCTCCACTGGGGGTCACCCATCAGCCGAGGGATGCCGTACTCCCTCCCCAGAGATGAGAGCTTGTCTGTCAGCAGCTCCATCCAGCTCCACCCTGCCCCCCGTGCCAAACTTAGATGCCCCTGGGCTCATTCCTGAACCCGGGTCACCGGCATGAGTCGAGGTAAGGCACTAGCACCTTAGCCCTATGCGCCACCTGGCGGTTCAATTACAGATCTTTTTACAAAACAAATTGCAGCTTCAACATTTGAAGTATGCCTGGCAATAGCATGTCATGTGTAACAGGCATTTGGGGAACCTTCAACATTTAATTTATCATCAATGTGCTCCCTGACTTCTGCACAGGCTATACAATGAATTTAAAATGTTATTGTGCATTACTACCATTGAGCATGACACAACCACAATCAAACAACTTTCAGCTTCTTGCAACAGGCACAGTGCAAGGAATGAGAAGTCTTTACAGACCGCAGCAATGTGACTGCCTCCGTAGCTTATGTATTGAAGAAAGAGACTAGCCCCCCAAATGACATCACCAGGGTGAAGACATGCCGATTACCACAGGGAACAGAAAGTCTCTGCATCTAGCCGAGTTGTTGAAACACACTACACAATAAATAACTATAAATGGTTTGAAATGGTAGATTTTCATATAAAACACTAGGCAGACACTGTTGTTATAACAATATTTAATGAATGATGCTGACAGTTTAATTTCTGTAAATTTCATTGCATATGATCTTTAATATCAAGTAACACTGAAATACAAAGTTGTCCTGTAACTGAGCTGTTTACAAACAGCTATCATACAGTGGAGGATTTCACTTTGGTTAAAGAGGACAGGGAAAGGGGAAATCGTTTAACCAGAGAAGGTACACTAAGCCAAAGTTTGTTTCCAGGTGCGACCTGGGAACACAAGGAAGTTAAGTGACTTGCTCATGGTCACACAGTGTCTAGATGGGGGTTATGGGACTTAAACCCAGGTTTCCAGATTTGCAGCTCAGTTCCCTAAACCACAGTTAAAACTAAAATGAAAACGTTTTGTAGTGCTGAAGTATATCAATACAACAGAGCAAATGTTCGGAAAATCAGGGAATCCCAGAAAATGTGAAGATACCACTGCAAGACCAGGATATTAAGATCTGAAATTTTTCCAAAACAAAAATACTAGAAATCAGCAATAATTATATACTAAAGGGAAGGCAAAATAGCAGTACGGAGAGAAACTCTAAATGATTAACTTACAGAGTAATGAGAGAAATTAAAAAAGAACACAAAGTCATACAAGTATAACAGACAACATCAAGGAACACATACAAACAAAGACTGAGAAGCTGCAGAAATGTAAGTAAAAAAAATGTAAAATGGAACAAAAACCATCAGGAACAGCTTCTAAATCTAACAGTAAATTCTTCTACATGTACATAAATTCTTTAAAGAAATCAAATAGTACAGCAGGCCCACTGCAAATAGATAACAAAACAGTTAGCAGACCAAGGGAGATGACAAATATTTTTAATTCATACGTCACGTCAGTCAGTTCAAAATGGGTAACAATAAACAACAAGAATTATCAATGACGAATGCTTCCTTGTATGGTGTATGTGATGGTGTCAGGGTGAAACATGCCTGGTAATCAACAAAAGGCAACCTTGGTAACAAGGCTTGGGAGGGGGGATGACTGAATAGCTATTAGGATTTATGGTAGCAGAGTAGATAGGGACCTTGCAGCAGACTACAGAAGATGGGCTAGGTGGTTCTTTTCTGTTTTCATGTAATCGTCCTTGGTAAATGAGGTAACATCAGAATTGGTATGCTGAGCAGGGTACATGAATGCTGGGACTAATAAAGGGGGAAAATATGAGTGCCATAGGTGGCAAATTATTTTGTAAAACATTTATTGCAAAAAACTTCATTAATGCATCAGTTTCAATGAGTAGTGACAAAAGGAGGGAAAAGATGTGTTAAGGTTTCCAACCCTAATGCCCCATCCACATCCCCACCTTGCAGACACTAACATGTGACAGGGTGTGCCTTGGGGTCATCCTCCCTAACACTCACCCATTCACCTATACTGTACCCATCTCAGCTTATTAACTTATGGAATGGGGTGAGCATTAGGGACGGTGACCCCAAGGAACACCCCGATGCCTGCCAGTGTCTGCAGGGTGGGGTGGGGGTGGAATATCATGAGCGTTATAGTTGACAACTCCAAGGCACTCCCCGACACCTGTCAGACCCTGCAGGTTGGGGGTGGGGCATTACCATAACACCTCATTTTCCTCCTTTTTTCCACAGTGCATGCATGATCTTCCCCACTACTGATGTGAGGCTGACTGGCTTATAGTTCCCTGCCTCCTCCGTACTGTTGGATTTGTGTAGTGGGACCACATGTGCCCTCCTCTAATCCTCTGGCACCACTTCTGTGTTAAGTGACTCTGTGAACATGGCTGCCAGAGGCTGAAACATAGAAAGTATTGGCAGATAAGGACCACTAGGCCCATCCAGTCTGACCACAAGCTGCGTTCTTGACTATGGCTTCTGACCCTCCCTCAGCTGTACCTCTATGGTTCTCCCATGCCTGTCCCATGCATGTTTCACTCCTGCCACAGTACTCATTTCTTCCACCCCCTTCATCAGACCATTCCATGTGTCCTCCACCCTCTCTGTGAAGAAAAACACCCTCATATTGCCTCTTAGCCTGCCACCTTCCAATGTCATGTCCTGCACCCTCATTCTTGTACTCCTGTATTAAAGATGTCTCCCCCTGCACCTTGTTTATAACCTTGAGGCACTTTATTGTCTGTATCATATCTCATCTCTACCTCCTGTCCTCCAGCGAGTACATATTGTGGTCCCTTAATCTCTGCTCATTTGTTTTGTGGTACAAGCCCTGTATCATCTTAGTCGCCCTTCTCTGGACTGTCTCCAGCCTGTTTATGCCATTTCAAGAGTGCGGCCTCCAGAACTGAAAAAAGTACTCCATGTGAGGCCTGACCATGGTTTTATATAATGTCATCACTACCTCCCTCCTTCTGCTGGCGATACCCCTGCTTATGCACCCCAGCATGCCATTGGCCCTCCCCACTGCCTCTGTAGTCTGCTTCAATATTTTCAAGTCATGTGAAATTATAACTCCCACGTCCCTTTGTCCCTTGGTGACTGTCAACAACTCCTTCCCATCCTGAAGCTCTCCCCAGAGTTTTTATGCTCCAGGTGCATCATTTTGCACTTCTTTGATTTAAACCTCAGTTGCCACTCCTCAGACCATTTCTCTAGCCTACCTAGGTCCTTTCTCATTTTCTCCACCCCTTCTGGAGTATCCATCCTGTTGCAGATGGTGGTGTTATCTGCAAACAGGCAGACCTTTCTTTTCAGCCCCTCTAAAATGTCACTAATGAAGACATTGAAAAGGACTGTCGCAAGGACTTTTTCCTGCAGTGCCCCACTGGTCACCCTCCACTCCCCAGATTGTACTATATTTACCACCACTCTCTATCTTCTGTCTGTTAGCCAGTTCCTAACCCAGTTCACCACCTTGTCTGCCATGCCCAGACTACCAATCTTGTTAACAAGCCTCTTATGTGAGAGAGTGTCGAAGACCTTGCTGAAATTGAGGTAGGCGACGTCTACGCCCCACCTCTGCCCGACTAACATTCTTCATTACCCAGTCAAAGATACCTATCAGATTAATCTGACATGATCTACCCACTGTTAGGCCTGACCAGGGTTTTATATAACAGCATCACTACCTCCCTCCTTCTGCCGATGACACCCCTGCCCATGCATCCCTTGTAATCTTTTTATATTTTGACCCCAAATTTTCAACATAGTCTTCTTAGCACTGTACCTCATAAACCCCATAGATGAAAATGTCTTAATCTGTGGCAAAACACCATTCAACATTACAGGTATGGAAACTTGTTTGGGGCAGGATGCCCGCCTGACACACTGCCCCCTTTAATACTATCTCAATCCCTGCTCAGCACTCACCCATCTGATACACTGCCCCCTTTACTACTAGCTCAATTCCCTGCTTAATTTCCTCTTTACCCCCTTTACTGCTGGGTTAATTCCTTGCTCTATTTCCTCCTTACCTCCTTTACTGCTAGCTCAATTTCCTGCTCTATATCCAACTTACCCCCCTTTACTGCTAGCTCAATTTCCTGCTTAATTTCCTCTCTACCCCCTTTACTGCTAGCTCAATTATCTGCTTAATTTCCCCCTTCCCTCAAGTACTGCTAGCTCAATTTCCTACTCTATTTCCTCATTGCAACCTTTACTACTAGTTCAAGTCCCTGCTCTATTTCCTTCTTACCCCCTTTACTGCTAGCTCAGTTCTCTGCTCTATTTCCTGCTTACCCCCTTTACTGCTAGTTCAATTCCCTACTCTATTTCCTTCTTATCCCCTTTACTGCTAGCTCATTTCCTTGCTTAATTTCATCCTTATCCCTTTACTGCTAGCTCAATTCCCTGCTCTGTTTCCTCCTTATCCCCTTTACTGCTAGCTCAATTCCCTGCTCTATTTTCTGCTTACCCCCATTACTGCTAGCTCAGTTCTCTGCTCTATTTCCTGCTTACCCCCTTTACTGCTAGCTCAATTCCCTGCCTAATTTCCTCCTTACTCCCTTTACAGCTAGGTCAATTCCCCGCTCTATTTCCTCCTGGCCCCCTCCCCCACCATTTGTATTCTTGGGGTGGGATATTCAGAATGTGCCAGGCAGGGGTGCAAGCCTGGGCACAGCGCAACTGGGCTGCGCCAGGGCATGGAGCAGGCGATATTCAATGCTGCTGCACCATGGCTCAGCACTATTGAATATGACACTGGGGGTGCCTGCACTGCATGTGGTGCAGTGGCAGTGCGCCATTGCAAGTGGCAGGTGAGGAGCAGGGGGCTGCGCCAGCACAAGTGCAGCTGCGCTAGGTGCAGCAAGAGCGACATTCAGATGTGAGCATGCAAATGAGGCCATTATGAATGCATGGCACAAATGGGTCCATTTGCATCTCATTTATGGCCCCATTTGTGTGCAGGTGCACCAATCCCTGGTGTCTTGCATCTGGCACCCTGCCAGGCTGCAGCCATTGGGGACCGATGCCCCCTGCCCCTTGGTGGGCAATGCGCCCCAATGCCCGATTGTGGGCTTAAGTAAATTAAAATTATCCCTGGTGTCCAGTGGACCTGCTCCCCAGCCTGATCGCAGGCTTCATAAATAAATATATTCCCTGGTGGTCCAGTGGACCTGCTCCCCAGCCCAATCACGGGCTTAAGTAAAGAAAATTAGTCCCTGGTGGTCCAGTGGACCTGCCCCCAGCCCGATTGTGGGCTTAAGTAAATAAAAAAATCCCTGGTGGTCCAGCGGACCTGCTTCCCAGCCCGATCGTGGACTTAAGTAAAGAAAATAAGTCACTGGTGGTCCAGTGGACCTGACCCCAGCCCAATCACAGGCTTAAGTAAATAAAAAATCTCTGGTGGTCCAGCAGTACTTCCTTCCCCACCGCCCCTCAGACCTGCCACCCGTCCCCCGTCAGTGGCGGGCGGCAGCTCCCATGCAAGCTGTCCAGTAGCCCGCTGACTGACAGAGTACGATCCGGCTGTCGCCCATTGGACCACTGCATGGGCCAATGAGGCAGAACCATACTGTACTACACAGTCCCTGAAATGTGAATGGTTTCATTCACATTTTGAGACTATATAGTACAGTATAGTCTACATACCAGTGCCTCGCGGTGGTCCAATGGGTGTGCAGCCATACTGTATGGCCAGTCAGCAGGCAGCCAGGCTGCTTGAGGGAGAGCTGCCATCCTCTGCTGAAGGAGGGAGCGGGTGGAGTCTGAGTGGGCGGGCGGAGGGGTTACCACTGGACCACCAGGGATGTTACATTTCTAAAGCCTCGATCAGGCTGGGGGCAGGTCCACTGGACCACCAAGGACTACCTTTTTTTACTAAAGCCCACGATCGGGCTGGGGGCAGGTCCACTGACCCACCAGGGACTACCTTTCTTTACTAAATCCTATGATCGAGCTGGGGAGCAGGTCCACTGGACCACCAGGGATTATTATAATTTATATAAACCCACGGTTGGGCTGGGGAGCAGGCCCACTGGACTACCAGGGATGGTTTACTATCTGCCGGCGATTGGGCAAGGGGGGGAGCATGACACCCGGACTGTGTTCCAGGAGGCAGGCAGCTGTCGTGTTGCTCACCGCAGTACGGTATCCCGCTTGTGGGTATCCCGGCTTGCTCCTACTTTTAAGGGCAGGCTTTGCACCACCCTGTGACAGTGCAAGGTGTTGTGCACTGCATGTCTTGCCACATCCCCAGCTGAATATCAGGATGTGCAGCATATGCATAGAGCACGCCTCCCACACTTGCACCACATACATTACTGGTGCACCCCGGTGCTTCGGGATTTGCGCAGCACAACATCCCCCTTTGAATATCATGCTGGGTCGCATCAGTGGGTTACGCATGGCGCAACACTGTTGCGCCATGCACAACCCCTTTGAATATCCCACCCCCGGACTATGCCTACTGGCTTATTTTTTGCTCTGGCACCTTATAATCTACCAACTGTTTGATCAGTTCAGTTTCAGTTCAGTTTACTTTTTATACTGGAAAAGCATGTGAGCAAAAGCTGCCCATTTTAAAGTGTCCAGCTGGGACAAATACAACAAGTAGTTACACTGCAGTTACAACATGTGGTTACATAGAATACAGCTAGACTGTCAGGGTTACAGAGTTAACGGGGGTACTAGCCTATGGGGAGCACTACAGTTTATTTACAGAGAACACTTAAGACAAGGTAAACAAGTGGACGATAGAATGTACAGTGATAGTAAATTTTAAGTACAAAACATTACAGCTAACAAATCAACCATTGAAGGGCAGTGACAGAGAAAGTGCTTAAAAATTCCAGGATCAGGTGAATCACCATCATAGTGAAGAGGATGAGTTTGCCGTTAGATTAGGTGTCATGTTGGACATCTGCAGGTGGCAGCCTGAGAGAGGTACAACTTGAGATTGTGCTTGAAAGAGGCTGTGGTGGGGCACTGGATGATGGCAGATGGAAGACTGTTAAAAAGATTTGTGCCTTTGTAGGAGAGGGTGTTTTGGCCATGGGTGGTCCTACAGAAAGGAATGGCGAAGGAGCAAGTGGAGGATCATCTAGTGGAATGAGAGGGGGCATTCAGCACAAGTCCATTGACAGAGAACCATGAGTGCAAGCTACGAAAGCCGCTTTGCAGTTTGTCAAGAAGGGTGGTGGGGTCTCTGTTGCTGCAGAAAAGGGCAGCATCATCATCACAGAGGATGAGTTCAGTGTCATTGCAGATTTCAGGAACAGATTAACCACCAAGGAGAAGAGGAGGGGCCCAGGATGGAACCCTGGGGTACTCCAAACTTTATGGGTTATGGGCTCGAAATAACCCCATTGATGATAGTTTGGTGAGGCTTGAGGCTAAGGTAGTTATGGAACCAGTTAATGACTTCAAGTGAGGAGTGTAGATTGGAGGGGTGGAGAGAGGGACACTGTGGTCAACAAGATTGAATGCTTCTGAAGTTCATGAAAACTGACCCTGTGTACAATCTGTCATCAATTGCTCTGTTGATATGGGTGGTGAATTTAATAAGGATGGTCTTTGTGTTGTGACTGGTTCTAAAGCCCTGTTGCACCTCTGTCTGAAGATTGTGGGCCATATGAAATTTAGTGGTCTGTCTGTGAACTATCATTTCAAGAATTTTTGAAAGGGGAGCCAGTAGGAAGATGGGTCTGTAGTTGGATACATCATTTTTACATCTGGTTTTGAGGAGAGGTCAGATAGTGGTTCATTTCCATTTAGTTGGATAAGAGCCAGTGTATAAGGAGTGGTTTAAAATATTGGTGAGGGGGATGGCAATGAATCACAAACACGTTTGAGGAACCTGTAGTCAATGTCATCAAGCCCAATGGAGGGCTCGAAGTCTTGAGCCTTTATTAGTTTAACAACTTCGGAGGTGGTGAGGTAATAAAAATAGAAGGGGGGGGAATGGGTGGTGGGAGTGGGGAGGAGAGGCTGGTGGGTCATCCAGTGAGGATGGTGACTGAATGTGAGAAACAGTCAAAATGGCAACTCATATTCATCACTTTCCTCCTGGGCTTCCCTGGAAGGATAGCGATACTATATGACCATGAGTGCACTGCAGGGTGACAGGAAGGGGGGAGATGGCGAGAGGAAGAGGAGGGACAGGGAATGGGTTTTGGGGGACTGCTGTACCTGGTGCTGCCAAGCTAGCCATGTGGTGTGGTGGTGTGGATGGCTAGCTCAATTGCAGCAGGTACAGGTTTCTGGATCACATCTGTGAAACATTTGCCACTGCCTGTGACTGCGGCACTGAATTGTATCCTGATATTGCCCCTTCCCAGACATACTTCTCCCTGGAGTTGAGAATCCTTTTTCAGGGAGGTGTGGGGGCAAAGCCCCCTGCAGAAACACTTGTTTCCTTGTCTGGATGTCACGTCACCCTGGAATATGCGTTACAGATTTGCTTTTCGACAATATAGACTCCCCATAATAGTGATCGCTGTTTTGCGATTGCTAGTATGACATGGACCTGGCTGGGGGTGGGAAGCTGGTTGGGTTTGTATTTATCAAGGTCACCAAAGTAGTGGTTGAAGAGGGATGCAATCTCTGAGGGGTCAGTGACTATGCCTCCACCTGAGGAGTGGTTAAATTGTTCACTGGGCTGACCTCTACCGAGTAGGCCATTTAGTATATTCCAGGTGTACTTTGGGTTGCTGCAGGAATTACGCTGCTTGTCAGTGAGATAAATGATTTTGGAAGAACAGATGGCAGATTTACATTTCTTATGGAGAGATTTGCATTGCTGGAGGAGGTGGGGTAGCTTTAGTTTCCTGTATTTAGACCAGACCCGGTCTCTGTCCCACATGAGTTTGCGGAGTTCAGTGGAGACCCACTTGTGACTGTTACCTTTCACCCTAATACTTTTTATATGACTAAGGTGGTGAGAAATGGCAAGGAATATTCTGCCAAACTCTTAGAGGGCAGAGTCTGTATCCTTAAAGATCAGTCAGTGGCTAGGACAGCTTGGTGAAATACTAGTGGGTGTATCCTTGGACAATGCCTGCTTGGCTGATTTTTGTTCTGGTATCCTGAAATCTTTAATTAAGGTGTCTGCCTCTGAGTTTGTAGGCACTGGATCCTGGGCTCTAGTGTATACCACCCTAATGTTATTATCCATACCTTTGTATCACACTGGACTCACTTTGATTGTATTTTATTCACATGTGTGCTTCCAAGATACCTCTCTGGCTTCCCTGGCTATGAACTACTTGATGGGTTCTTCTCCATCCATCCTATTGGTCGATGCATAAAAGTAAATGTTTTTTACAGCCAGAGACCAAACTCTCCAGCTATGTCCATAGAGTCCAGTCAGATAATTTACTGGTGGCAAATAAGGAACACAAGGTACAACAAAAAACACACCCCAGAGAAAAAACACAAAAGACAGGTTTATCAGTAAAGTATAGAATAAGAAAGTGACAATACTGAACCAAGGTGGGTATACCCACCAAGGAGCATATAAAACCACCCTGTCTTATGAAAGGACAGTGGAGCATATACCAGTGACACGTACATAGGAACATAAAAAAAGCAGGTGCATAAATGCAAAGCATAATATATATTATCTACATATTGACTGTAAATTCCTCTATATGCTAGAACTTCAGCTTGTCAGCTATTATCACAATTAGTACTAAACATCATTTTAAAATCTTGTTTACACTGTGGTTTATACTGTGGTTGTAGGGTAGCAGAAGGCATTTATTGCCCATTATTGCTATCCCCACTTCTCAGTGGTTGTACCTATGTAGGTTACTCTCATTTAAGAACTCATCCAAGTTTGATTTATACCCCGTAAATGTGTTTTGACTGATTATGTCTGGTGGTAGTTGGTTCCACTGTTTGCTGGTTCTTGGTAAAATGGCATACTCTCTCAAGTTAGTCCTAGGCACATGTCCCTTAATTTGCTTATTGTGTACTCTCAGGTTGTGTACATTGTTAGTGAATGTGATTCCTAATTCTGATGTCAACTCTCCATCCTGAATTATTTTATATAATGTCAGTAGGTCCCCTCTTTGTCTATCTCATACTTAGTGGCCATAAGTTCAATGTTTTTAGTCTTTTTTGGTATGGTGTGTTGTTTAATTTTGTTATCTGTCGTGTATATCATCGCTGTGATTTTTCTAAGACATCAACATCCTTTCTAAGTCCTGGGCTCCACACTTGGGAACAGTAGTCCAGATGTGACCTGACGTAAGCTCTATATAGTGGAAGCATAACTGAGTCTGGTTTATTTGCGAAAGATCTATTTATACAGGTAGTTTGATGGTTTACCTACCTTGCCACCTGTTTACACTGCTTACTATTTTTCATGTCACTAAATATTATTACTCCCAAATCCTTAAATTCCTCCACTTTCCTTAAATTTTTGTTATGGAATCATATAATTTTGCTTAGGGTTGTTTTTCCTGCAGTGCAGAAACACATATTTTTCAATGCTGAATCTCATGTCATTTTTGTCTGCCCATTTGACTATATGGCCTAGGTCACTAATTATGTTCTTACACCCCTGTTCAGTACTATCCTTACCACCCAATTTAAGGTCATCTGTGAATTTAACAAGAGTATTTTCTCCTGGAATTTGTAAATCATAAAAAGGTTGTTGTCAGTGTACTCTTACCCTTAATGTGCTTGTTAAATCTGTTATTGCAATTGACTCACTGTCCTGTAATGCATCTTACTGTATTTTGTCCCTCCTATCCCCTTTCCCCCAAGATGCACTGGGAGATGAGCAATTGTATTTGCACAGTGTCCTTTCCTGGTGAAACTTTTCAATAAATAAAAAAATAAACAACTAAATAAATATATTTGCTCTGGTAAGCACTTCTCCATGATATAATTCTCAGGTAACCTAATTGTTTGTACTGTATTGTTTGTCTTTATACTCTGATGTGGAACCTTTGTAAAAGAGCTTACTTCTCAAAGGTGTAATGCAATCCAAGAACTTAATAAATGCAATAAATAAAATAAATGAAAAAGACTGTGGCAGGGAATCACACAGATATTAATGGGAATTTTATATGTATATATATACACAGATATTAATGGGGATTTTATATGCTATATATCTACACAGATATTAATGGGGATTTTATATGCTATATATCTACACAGATATTAATGGGGATTTTATATGCTATATATCTACACAGATATTAATGGGGATTTTATATGCTATATATCTACACAGATATTAACACACATGAAATGGTGGGTTATAGTTATATATTTTTGCTGAGATGTGTGCCTATGTGGAGTCAGGACAATGAGGCTGTGACAATTACCTACAATAAACTGCACTACCAGACAGTCATTAAACTTCACATTAATGAGGTCAGTACTGAAATAATGACAAAAATGAACCAGTACCATTTCAGTTATGAAAGATAATCATGAAGTTCCATTTTTGACTACAGAGACTGCTTCAAAATTTAACGAAGGATGGTGGTTATCAGACAATATGGGGAACAGGCATTGTACAGAAGCTATTACAGTGTACAGGCCTGATATGGTCTCCCAGGTTTTCATGGGGTTCCAGTTACTCATGGTTCTTGTATCATGGATATTTCACAGTCTGTTTAGAAAAGTCACAACCTTTTTAAGAATGAGATTTAAAATCATTAAATTGCATATACAGACTGCTTCAAAAAATGTTGCTTAAGATATTGTAGGTCATGTGACTAGAACCATTGTTCAATAAATTTCACATGGTGATCTGCCCCTTCAAGGCAGCTTGGATCTGATTATGGTAAACAGAGGAAGAAAGAAGAACAGCAAGGAGCCCCATGTGCTTCTCATCAGTCCTTCTAACTGCTTTAAAAGAAGTGCTTTAAAATGCATAACGTCAAAAAACAAAGGAGGCCAGAGTCTGAACGTTCTTCTAAGGGATGTTAAAAATCCAGAGATCTGTTTTAAAAACATGGTCTTTGTTTACAATGTGGGTAAGAAGAATGTTGAAGAGGACTAGTTTTCCATGGCACCCACTCAGACTAACAGACTAACATACTAAAATGCCAGCAGAGTAGGCCTTATGGTCTTTCATGTCTGTTCGATAGTCAGTACCCATACTGGGCACCGATTCTGCTGTCCCTCCCACCCTCTTGGGTTTCCCCAGTCCCTGTCCCAGATATTTGCCCTGTATTGGACTTACTCAGCTTCACCTTCCCCCTATACCTGTACCAGCCCCTTTTGAATCACTCTACAGTACCTACCTCCACCACTCCCTTGGGCAGCACATTCCATGGTTCCACCACCCACTCAGTGAAGTAATGCCTCCTCCTCTCCCCCTGAGTCACCCCCAGCTTCCACCCATGTCCTCTGGTTGCCCACCCTCTTTCTTTTGGAACATCCCATCTGAGCCTCCCTTATTAATCCCCTTTATGTACTAGAAGACCTCTATTATGTCCCTCCATCCCTACTCTCCTCTAGAGTGTACATGTTGAGTTCTTCAAGCCTCTCCCTGTAGGTCTTTTCCCCTATGGGGTTCACAATAAACTCAGCAGAGTCAAGCCATATAAAAGTGAGGATACTGGACCTCAGGAGGGTTGACTTTGTCAAAATGGAAGAGTGCCTCAGAAAAGCACTAGCAAACAGGCAAGACGGAGGGGTGGAGCAACAATGGGAAAACATCAAAACTGCCAGCACAGCGGCAACAAGCCTTTGTGCAAAGCAAATAAACAAATCAAAATGAAAGAAAAAAAAAATCTGGTTCTCAGAAGAGGTGGTGGGGAGGTTAGGGAGAACAAGATAGCATTTAGGAAGAATAAGGAAACACAGAAGGAACAGGACAGAGAACTGTGCCAGTTAAAGCAGAAGGAAGCAGAGAAGGCAGTCAGACTAGCAAAGGTTCGAACCAAGGAAAAATAAGCCAACTCGGTTAAGAAGGGGGATAAAACCTTTTATAAGTACATTAGGGAGTGAAGAAAGACAAAGGGAGGGATAGTGAGGCTGAATAAAGGGGATGGTGGATGGGCAAAGAGGGACAGTGAAAAATCAGGGATACTGAATGAATACTTCTGCTCAATACTCACAAAAGAAGAGGAGAGGGAGGTACTTAATCCAATCAATAGAAGCATTCTGAATAGGGGGTAGATCCCAGTCCTTTCACAGAAGAAAGGGTTCTGAAAAAACTCCTAAAATATAAGGTGAACAAAGCAATGGGGCCTGATGGGATTCACCCCAGAATTTTAAAAGAATTACAGGGAGAACTAGAGACATCACTGACTACCCTTTTTAACAAATCATGGGGGGATGGTGTGGTACCTGAGGACTGAAGGAGGGTAGATGTGATTCCCCTGCATGAAAGTGGGAGCAAGACAGAGACAGGAAACTACAGACCTGTCAGTTTGACCTCAGTGGTAGGGAAAATGATGGAATCACTTCTGAAAAAAAGAACTGTTGAGTACCTAGAGGACAGTGGGGGCACAGGACCCAATACAGCATGGATTCACCATTGGAAGGTCATGTCAGTCAAATCTAATCAATTTCTTTGACTGGGTGGCCATAGTAATAGACCTGGGAGGGGCTATGGACATGGCCTACCTAGACCTTCGCAAGGCATTTGACACAGTCCCACACAAAAGATTAATAAACAAATTAGCTAGCCTGGGAGTGGGTTCCAGGGTGGTAGCCTGGGTAAAACATTGACTGGCCAACCAGACACAGAAGGTAATAGTAAACGGAGTCCACTCTGAAGAAAGGGGGTTACAAATGGGGTACTGCAGGGTTCAGTACTGGGTCCAGTCCTTTTACTGTCTTTATAAGTGACATTACGGAGGGATTAGAAGGAAAAATATGCCTCTTTGCAGATGACACAAAGATCTATAATAGAGTTGATACACAAGGGGGGTGGAAAGGATGAGAAGGGACTTGGCAAGGTTGAAGGAATGATCAGAAGTATTACAGCTTGGATTGAATGCAAAGAAGTGCAAAGTAATGCACCTGGGAAACAAAAACCCAGGGGGGGTACACAATGGGGGGGGTAGTAGAAACAACAACAAAAATGGAAAGGGACCTGGGGGTAGTCATATCAGATGAACTAAAGGTAGGTAGGCAATGTGAGAAGGCAGCAATGAGGGCTGGGGGAATACTGGGATACATAGGGAGAGGCATTTCCAGTAGAAAAAAGGAAGTTATCCCTCTGTACAGACAGTTAGTGAGACCCCATCTGGAGTACTGTGTCCAGTTCTGAAGACCTCATCTCTGCAAGGACATAGACAGGATTGAAGCAGTCCAGAAGAGGGCAACTAATATGGTGCAGGGTCTGCAAGAGAAGCCTTATGAGGGGAGACTAATGGAGCTTAATATGTATAGCCTCGAGGAAAGGAGGGAGGGGGGGACATGATAGAAACTTTTAAGTACCTCAGTGGAATCAACAGAGTCCAAGAGGGTAGCATCTTTCAGAAAAAGGGATGTGCAAGAACAAGGTGATACAATTTTAAGATGGGGGGATGGCTCAGGGGCAATGTGAGGAAGCATTTTTTCACAGAGAAGGTGGTGGACACATGGAATGGCCTTCCCAAGGAGGTTGTGGGATCAAAAACAGTGGGGGAATTCAAGAATGCATGGGACAGACATAAGGCATTTCTTGTGGTGGGTAGGAAGAAATAGGCTGTTGCTAACTAGGATCTGCAGCTTATCCTGTAGGTAGGGAAGTGGACAGACTAGGTGGGCCAAGCGCTCCTTATCTGCTGTCAAAGTCTATGTTTCTGTGTTTCTATGCCCCAAATCATCTTGGTTGCCCTCTTCTGAACCATCTACAGGAGTGCAATGTCCCTTTTTAAGTGTGGCCTCCAGAACTGCACACAGCACTCGAGGTGTGGCCTAACCAGGAAGTTATACAGAGGGAGGATCACTTCCCTCCTTCTGGAGGTAATCCCCCTAGTGATGCATTCCAGCATCCTATTGACCTTGGCCACTGCTCTCCTACAAGTCTCAGAGCTGTTCATTTTGACATCCACTACCACCCCCAGGTCCCTCTTGCCCTTCGAGACTTGTAGTGTGTCTCCCCCAGAGGGTATACACTTGGCCTGGGATTCTGGCCCCCAGGTGACTAGTACAGAGAAAAGTGTTTATGTTGGAAACCACCTCTGGCTGCCCATTCAGAAACCTCACCAACAGAATTTTACATAGTGAGGAATGGCAAAGTCTACTCTAAACTGAATTTCACTGTATTCACTGACATAAACAAACAGTTTCTTCATTGTTTTACAACATATTAGAATGCAGCATTTATTTTGAATGTTGTGGCATTGAGAATGATGTGTGTGTGTGTGTGTGTGTGTGTGTGTGTGTGTGTTTGTGTGTGTGTGATGATCCCACTGAAAACAAGATATTGCATCTAATCTGGAACACCCTGAGTAAATACAGTGCAAAAATGTGTAAAATGAAGACCCCATGACAATGAGCTGTAGCATCTCCCCTGCGCTATCCAGGATACAAAATATATGATTAGAAATATTTAAAGGAAATCTACTCTAAACTGAACTTCACAGTGTTCACTGACATAAACAGTTCCTTTATTGTTTTATAATATATTAGATTGCAGTATTTATTTTGAATGTTGTGGCCATGAGGAGGGTGTGTACTGTGTGTGTGTGCGTGTGTGTGTTTGCTGTAGCTCAATACATCTTTTTCCCAAAAAACGTAGTAGAAAACACCTGCAGGTTACTACATATGTCTGAGACACTACTTATCAGAAAGTTTTAGAGGTTAAAAAAGTGTAAATTATAAATTTGCTGAGAAAGGGATGACCTTTATGAAGTATGAATCTTTCTTGAAAGACAATACATTCCCAAGTGAAACTAGTGTCAAGAAGCTGTTTAAATGTTAAGTAATTAAATGTGCAATTTGTTGCATTCTGAAGGGGGTAAACAAATCTCCAGTTTAATAGGCAACCGATATTTAACAAATATTTAACAGCTGTTTCAGTTTCCTAATGGCATCTGATAAGCAGCTTGGAGTTATGTCTCCAAAATTCTTAACAAAAAGAAGGGAGTATTTTATTTCAGTTGGCATGGAAGGATACATTGAAAAGTCCAAAATGTGTGTTCTACGATACTCCATTTTTTCCAGCTACAGATAGCAAGATGATTGTAGGCTCCGCCCACAGCCATACAAATTAATGAGGGAAGACTATGCAGACCACATTGGAAGATTTTGCTGTGCCTACAAATGCACAAAAGAGGAAAAAGACATTGAGGCCTCTCCCCCCATCGCAACCCAACCATCGACTAAAATGTCAGCTATCCACAAGGTACGTGGTGAGCACAATCAAGCCCAGTGGCACTATATGTCCCTTCTTGAAAACAATGCCACTACAGCCAAGGTGACTGACAGAAAAGTAATGGAGACACAAGCTAGCATTACAGGACTGTCAAAACGTGTCACAGCTAATGAAATGACCTTGAGGGAAGTAATGGAAACTCCAACACAGGCTGAAACATGCTTACAAGCCACAGAACAGCAAATACATTGGATTACCTCCAAGTTAGAAGATATAGAAGGCAGGGGGAGATGAAAGAACATGAGGATCTTGAGCCTGCTCAAGGGATTGGAGGGAAAGGATCCTGTTGATTTTCTGCTCACTCAGCTGCCAGTCTGGCTTCAATTTGACCCCAAGGTCTGGGATTTTGAGATAGACCATGCACATCAACTCAGATGGCCGAAGAACAATGTGAAAGTGACATGCCCACAACCGCTAATCTTTAAACCTCTCAGATATCAAGATAAAGAGATTATAATGCAGAAGGTGAGGGAACTGAAAGATATTTTGGTAGCAGGAGCCAGAATTTCATTTTATCCAGACTATCCAAAAAGTGTACTGAATAAGAGGTTTATTTATTTATTGATTGATAACTAGGATTATACACCTTTGAACCAAAGGTTCATTTACAAAAGTTCCATGTCAACAAGATAAGGCAAAGTTACATAATACTGTAGAAACTCAAGACAAATCCAACAATAATGACGTTACAAGAAGTAAAACCTCTAAGGCACATGTTTAAAAATACAGTGACCAAATTAAAGAAGAAAATAAGGTTGCCGTTTAGATAAAATCAAAATGGGACTCAGAAATAAGGGTTTGCAGTATGCCCTTCTGTACCCAGCATTCCTCTCGGTTACAATTTTAAGGCAGAGCACACCAGTTTCATTCCCAGGAGGAAGCAGATTCCTATCTTCAGAGAACACTAGGACCTGTGGGATCCATGAGCTCCCCCCCTCCTACTGAGCCACTGAGAAGAGAAGCGTCAATGTAGCAGCCCAGCCAGGATGGCCATGAGGGACCCATGGAGGAGAGGGCTCCATTTATTACACTGCTGCTAGCCTGCCCAGATGGTCCCTGTCTGAGTGTCCCTTGGACTAAGAAATGATTTTCCCTGGAAGAAAGAACTTTCCTCACATTTGAGTCTGAGCAGGGAGTTTATGAATCAGAAAGGGGCTACGGGATCTGGTGCTTCCTATGGACAGCCAAATAACATTTCTGCTTTCTCCCTCACAGGGTGCATTGGACATTGTAGGACACATTATCTGCACTATGAGGCATTTTGTTTCCTCTGTTTCCAGTACAACAGTGTTCTTGTTAGTTTTAGTAGTGTAGGTGACAGAAGACTAAAATAATGCTTAACTACTGTTTGTAGAAAGCCAGTTAAATGCTATGTCCTGACTTGCTTCTCCCTCACTATGTTTAACTTAGGCTTTAGCACTAAAAAGGGACTCAGGTTCTCAAACCAGGAGTATCCCGTTATAGCAATTACTCATCTTTAGAGTGTGGGATTTAAGGAAGGGGGTGAAGTAATATGGCTGACTCTCATCTCATGGAGCTGCACCATGCTAAACCAAAAGAGTTTCTCTTAAAATGACAGAACGAGGGATGCAGAGGTGCAGAGATGTGAGGTAGCAAGGCAGAAAATACTTGGGACACAGCATCACTGCAGGGATGGTATAAAGTAATATGTGGGCCAAGAAGGTGGGAATCAGTGCTGAAACTGGAGCCCGTAGTGTGGCTTTGCTGTTAAGAGAATTGCCTGCATATGTCTCCAGGAGGCTATTGAGACTGGCCCTTTGCTAAGGGATGCCGGTTGATCGGTGGGGCAGTTACAACTTAAAGAGCACAGAAAGGGAAAGGAGCCCAGAGAGATTATACAGCCTACTGGAACATTCCTGTGCTCACTTAGAACAGGTGTGAAACACTACTCCCCTTGAGGTGTAACCAGAGAGAGTGAGACAGCCGCAAGACCCTAGTATTGTGGATTAGGGGTGGTGAGCCCTGGAAGTTCAGCTGCAGTCTCTCTTGGAAGTAAGTCCATGAAAACATGGGCATAAGAGCAGATCTTTCAGTACTGGGTCCAGTCCTTTTTAGTGTCTTTATAAGTGACATTGCAGAGGGACTGGAAGGAAAAGTATGCCTCTTTGCAGATGACACAAAGATCTGCAACAAGGTTGATACACAAGGAGGCATGGAAAGTATGAGAAGGGACTTGGCATGGTTGGAGGAATGGTCAGATGTATGGCAGCTTGGATTCAATGCAAAGAAGTGCAAAATAATGCACACGGGAGACAAAAACCCAGGGAAAGATTACACAATTGGGGAAGGGGAGGTAGTAACAACAACAAAAATGGAAAGGGACATGGGGGTAATCATATCAGATGACCCTAATGTCAGCAAGCAATGTGAGAAGGCAGTAGGGAGGGCTGGGGTGATACTGTGATGTGTAGGGAGAGGCATCACCAGCATAAAACAGGAAGTTGTTATCCCTCTTTACAGACAGTTGGTGAGACCACATCTAGAGTACTGCGTCCAGTTCTGGAGACCCCATCTCCACAAGGACATAGACAGGATAGAGGCAGTCCAGAGGAGGGCAACTAAAATGGTGCAGGGGCTGCAAGAGAAGCCATACGAGGAGAGACTAAAGGAGCTTAATATGTATACCCTTGAGGAAAGGAGGGAGAGGGGGGACATGATAGAAACTTTTAAGTACCTCAGTGGAATCAACAAAGTCCAAGAGGGTAGCATCTTTCACAAAAAGAGATGTGCAAGAACATGGGGACACAATTTGAAGAGGGGGGGCAGTTCAGGGGCAATGTGAGGAAGTATTTTTCACAGAGAGGGTGGTGGATGCATGGAACAGCCTTCCTGAGGAGGTTGTGGGGTCTAAAACTGTGGGAGAATTCAAGAATGCATGGGATAGGCATAAGGAAATTCTTGTGGGGGCTAGGAAGAAATAGGCTGTTGGTTAACTAGGATGTGTAGCTTATCCTGTAGGTAGGGAAATGGGCAGACTAGGTGGGACAAGCGGTCCTTATCCGCCATCAAAGTCTTAGTTTCTATGTTACTATCTTGACCAGAGTAGCTGGTTCAACTGGCATGTCTCCACCAGATTTACATGCTCGGGGGGTCCCTGAAATTGTGTGTTTTTTTTTTTTTTTTTATGTTTCTTTTTTTTCACTGTGTGATCTAATTCAAGCAACTGGTGTGTTGCTACTATACAAGAATATCTACAAAGAATGAACATTGTGAGTGTTGTGCTTATACTGTGTTGGGTGCTGATGTTTATGGAGTGTGGGGGGTGCGGAGGTAGGTGTGTGTTACGTGGAGGGGGGCACTGCCTGACTAGTTTCCACATCCAAGAGATGGCCTCTCTCAACTCGCTGAAAATCGTGTCCTGGAATGTCAGGGGACTAAATTGCTCAATTAAGTGCAGGAAGGTGCTCCTCAGACTGAAAAGCATCTACTGTGACATCGCTTTGTTGCAAGAAACACACCTGCTAGACAAGGATGCCATGCGCCTCAAAAGTAATTGGGAGACAAGGTATATACTAGTTCCTGTACCTCCAAGAGTAGGGGAGTGGCAGTACTGATCTGGAGGAGCCTCCCAAGGGGGTTGCAGCAGATATACCCACTGACAATGAGGGATGCTGGATCCTTATAGAAGGGACCTATCAGGAAATACCCTTGATATTAGGTAGTATCTACACACCTAACTTGCCCAACTGTTCCTTCTTTGATACAGTCGTGGGGGGGCCACCGGGTGGAAGGAAGGCAACAGCCCTGGGGGCGGCCAGAACCTGGCATTAAACCCTAGCCTGGACAGCACTAATCAAGGTATGATGGCTGAGGCCCAGATGGCTGCCCATGTCCTAGCCACCTTTTCACAGGCTGGCCTCATTAAGAGCTGGCCATCTGCACACAAGGGACTTTACCTATTTCTCCCCAGTCCACGACACTTACAGTTGAATAGATTCAATTTTTATCTCATTACTCCTGCTTGCTTCAGTCTGGGGAGTTGAGTTGAGGAACATCCTGATCTCGGACCATGCCCTGATGGTACTATTCCTGGTATGGGGAGGGGTTCAGGGCCCAAGAACTAAATGGCGACTAAACACTGCCCTCCTACAGGACCCTAAGGTTAAAACATGGCTAGAAGTGGAAATTAAAGGCTATCTTGACCTTAACGACACAGGGGAGGTAGGACAACATATACTGTGGGATACCTTAAAGGTAGTGATTAGGAGGTAGGCTGATAGGGTACACAGCTAAACTCAAAAAGGCCCAGGCTAGGAAACAAGAGAAAAGGAAGGCCAACTCAAATTGCTGGAACTTGACTTACAGACATACCCAACATCTTTCTTCACAACCCTGAGGACAGGGGTCTCCACATTCGTGTGGGGAGGCAAGAGTCACAAAGTGAAATTCATGACCCTGCAGGCTCACTGGCATCAAGAGGGCTTTGGGCTACCTGATCTTAAAAGAATGCATGAACGATGGCTACTCAGACAGGCTGTAGCCTGGTATAGCCTGCATCACACACACACACACACACACACACACATGCACACAAACACATATACACACAAAACACTGAGATGGGCCCCACTGGAGCAGACACTCAGTGGGTTTCCACAACCCCAGACTATGCTTTTCCTGGATTGGGGGCTCCCTAAATCTACATCCCCATGCACCAAGGCCACTAAAAAGCTATGGCTTTGAATAGCCCAGAGGTTGGAGTGGTGTCCAAGAATGGCCTGGAACAGACCACTGTGATAGAACCCACACTTCTGCATAGAGGGTAGTGCTCTAGACTTGGGGGACTGGCAGTCTAGGGGTATACTAACAGTAGGAGAGCTGTACCACACATTCTCATGGATTACATACTCCTTTGAAGAGTTGCAAGAAAAGTATCAGGTCCCCAGGCATGACTTTTGGAAGTACTTACAGGTCAGGGATCTGCACAGAGTGTGTGTCTTGAGTGACCACGTACTTTAGCCTAAATCTACCCTGGAAGCCTGGATGGACCGTCAGGACTCTCTTAAGGTTATTTCCACTAAGATTAAAGAGCTAGAGTAAAAAATACCCCAGGCCGAAGTGGTGATGGAGACTAAGCCAAAATGGGAACAGGAACTGAGCACTAACATCCCTGATGAAGTATGGAAAGGGGTGTGGGTAATGGCCTATAGGGCATCCACAGAGCTACAGGCTAAAACACTACAATATAAAGTCCTACATAGGGCGTACTGCACTCTCCTGTGGATTTACAAGTCGGGACTGTCACCCACAAGTGCTTGCTGGAGGTGTACATCCCCACAGGCATCCCTCACACATATTGTTTGGGCCTGCCTGCACTTAGACCAATTCTTTTCAGGAGTATGGGAGGTGTGTAAAACAGTTTTCCCAGTCCTAGGCTGGAGAGATCCAGTGCTGACGTTACTGGGCCTGTTTCCCTGAGTCCTCCAGATTTCCCCCCAACAGACAACATGGCTGACGGAGGCTTGTGCAGTGGCAAAAAGAATTATACTACACCACTGGAGAGACTCTACCCCACCTGCACTTAGAGAATGGGAAAATCTCCTCAGACTGACAGTCAAATAGGAAAGAACAGCACACACAGCCAAGGGAACATTGCCAGAATATTATTGGGTGTGGAAGACATACCTTTCTCAGCAGCAAATGCCTCTTGAACTTTTCCTCCCACCTGAGAGATGATGGGGGGGAATACTACACTATCTGCCAAATCAGCCTACCACTCTCAAGTCAGAGCTGACAGGGAACCATACCCTGATTGAGGGATGGTGTCTTCAAGGGGACCATGCCTCCTCCGAGTGAGAGTGTGCAGAGGGAAACTCCTACATCTCTTACCTTCCCTCCTCCTACTCATCTGCCACTTGGTGTCTCCTCTTCCTTCTGTCATCTCCTGTCATGGCCATTCCATTGGGGCCCCACTCCCCCTTCCCTGCCTTCCCTCCTCAATCATCATGTTTCAGTGCAAGAGTCTTGACTGCCATGTGCACTGAATTCCTTGTTTCTTTGTTACTAAGTCCACCTCCACTTGTGCAGGGGTACGTGCCTAATATACTGTGCAATGCATGCCCCTCCCCACCTGAGTCTCATAATGAGTGCAAGTTTACATTAGGCTATGACTTTACAGTTAAGAACGTTGGTTATTTACCAAATGATTACTGTTGCGACTCAAATGCAATCGCAATTTCTGCCCACCTGAGTTGTTGTAACAAGGGCTCAGAAAAATGTGTTCATGTTAATTGTTTGACTCAAGCACTGGGTAGCACAAGTTTCTTGCTTCCCTATAAGTATTAGGGCTGGGAGAACTCGGTGAAGTTCTGACCCTTACTAAATAAGAACCAGAACACGGTGAAGTTCTAATTTATTCTGATTAGTTCTGATTTATTGACAAATATTTGAAAACATTTGGAAAAATGAATAAAATTGGCCAAAGTAGGTCATGTTTAACACAGAGACCCGAAAGAAACAATTAATGCATGATTTGTATAAAAATTACAGTAACACTGCTAAATAAAAGCAATTACTGCTAGCTGCTTCATGTCTACAGTATGCTGCACTGGCGGCATGTCCAGTTCAGGCCCATGACATTGAGTGTGCCAGGAGAGAGAGAGATAGAGAGATGGAGACAGACAAACAGATACAAGCATTATTTTGCCTGTCTGCCCTGTACACTACAGTGTATACACAGTGCACGGCCACACTGAGGCCAAGTTTGATTTCTATATTTGTTATTTCTGTGACTGTAAAATTTCTCATTGTACCCCAATAGTCTAGTCTCTCTATCTCTCTCTTTGTCTCCTCTTCTGGATGGCACAAGTCAACATTTATTTTGCCAGCGTGCCCATGCCCTTGGCCTGTACACAGACAGCAACAGTGAAACCAAGAATACACTTTTTTGTGATTTCTGTGGCTATAACATTTCTCTTTGCCCCCCCCCCAGTAGTCTAGTCTCTCTCTCTTGCTCTGTCTCCTCTTCTGGACAGCACAAGACATCAACATTTATTTTGCCAGCATGCCCATGCCATGGGCCTGTATACAGACACCCACAATGAAACCAAGAATATACTTTATTTGTAATTTCTGGGACTAAAATATTACTCATTGGTCCCCCAGTAGTCTTCTCTTTCTCTCTCTTTCTCCTCTAGATGGCACACATCAACATTTATTTTGCCAGTGTGCCCATGCCCTGGGACCACATACAGTCACAATGAAACCAAGAATACGCTTTATTTGTGATTTCTGGGACTATAACATTACTCTTTGGCCCCAAGTAGTCTAGTCTCTCTCTCTCTTGTTCTCCTCTGGATGGCACAAGTCAACATTTATTTTGCCAACATGCCAGTGCTCTAGGCCTGTACACAGACAGCCACAGTGAAACCAAGAATACACTTTAAACAATTACATATTGAATGCCAGTACTTTACCACACAGCTGCATTTTAATCTTTGTGGCTCAATTGTTTAGTTCCACATTTTGAGAACAGACCAATGAGTCGACTTGATGACACAGCCGACAGACCACAGCAGCGACAGCCCACGTTCAGATCTCCCCACCATGTGACTGTGGTCCTCTGGCTCCTTGGCTCTGCGCCACCCTCCTCTCCTCACTCTTTGTTCTGCCTGGCACCTCCAGCTACAACTGCATGCAACTTAGGCATGCAGAAAAAACACCCTGCTTTCCATAGACCCGGAACCAGACTTCTGCAGTGAAGTCCGTATTTATCCAGGTCTGTGGATTCAGGATTTGGTCTGGGGGTCTGGATTTTGGATGGAACAGTCCATCCAGCCCTAGTAAGTATGTCTTCTTAGGTTACCCAGTGGATGCACTGTATGTAGGTGCGTTTTTGCAACTTCTATAAAAGGATAAACCAACAAAAACATTTATGGCAAAAAAAAAATTGGAGCGTCAAGAGAAACATTGTGAAAGGGAACTTGTCATACAAGAAAAACAGCATGAAAGGGAGCTTCAAGAAATACAGCATGAAAGGGAGATCTAAGAAAAACAGTGTGAAAGGGAGTGCCAAGATAAACAGCGTGGAAGGAAGCTTCAAGAAAAAACGCATGAAAGAGAGCGTCAAGAAAAACAGCATCCCAAACTTGGACATGCCAAGTTTCTTTGTGGATCTTTTAAAAGTTTTATCCCCATTTGTCCATATTCCGATGTTTCTGGGGGGGACTGGAATTTACCATTCAATTCGGAATTGGACAAAGATGGTAGAAGATGAAGTGGGCTAACACCCGCTCAAAGAGCCCTAAGGGAGCTGGTGGATAGTGTTGGATTATGCGATCCATGGAGGGCTCTCTATCCCTTGCATAGGAATATACATTTACATCGGCTGTGTGCAGATCTAGATCTAGGATTGATTATTTTTTGGTCAGCAAATCCACCCTCCCAGGTTTGTCACAGTGCACGATACTGCCTGGGATAATCTCAGACCATTCTATGGTCCACTGCTCAATTAACCTATCCCCCAATCTTCCCAGACAAACAGTCTGGAAACTGAACAATCAGTTATTATGCTCTCCGTTAATCAAACAGAGCATCATTCAGACCATAGAGCACTTTGAGAGGACTAATTTAGGTTCGACAGGTAAACGGGATATGGAATAGAGTGTGTTTAAATGTGTGCTAAGGGGTGAATTTATCATATTGGCAGCAGAAAGGAAGAAAAAGAGGGAGCACAATGCTTTGAATTTACTCAGGCAAATCAGGGAAATAGAGTGTACCCTTTCCGGGTCTACCCCTGCTCTTACTAGGGAAAAGTTAATAGGATTAAGAAATCAGTAGAGCATCCTCTTGAGGGAGAAAGTGGAGTACGCCTTGTTAAAGACAAAGGCCTGGTACCTGGACCAGGGTGAGAAGGTGGGTCATCTGCTTGCAATGAGATTAAAAGGGGAAGAGTCTTCCAGGATTATAAGGAGTATAACCTCTTTGTCAGATGATGAGGTCAAAACCCACCCAAGGGAGATTATTCAGGAGTTTGAAAAGTATTACAGGGAGTTGTATAGGCCAATGAGTTCTAGTCCCTTGAAGGAGGAGGTAGAAAGCTACCTTGCCTCTTGCTCACTTCCTTTGTTGCCTGGCCGAATTGGTGGAAGGGTTGTCCCAGCCTATTTCAGAGGAGGAGATTATCAATACCATAAACTCGCTTACCTTAGATAAAGCCCCAGGCCCCGATGAGTTCTCCCCTAATTTTTATAAGTGCTTTGCCATTCAGCTAGCTCCTGGGTTAAGAAGATTATTTCTTTGTATTCTGAATTCTGAGACAGTGGATAAACACCTATTTGCAGCCCTTATTATTGTTATCCCTAGACAGAGTAGGGAGCCTGACAAGGTCTCCAGTTGTAGGCCCATTTCACTAATAAATTATGATGTCAAGATTCTGGCAAAAATTTTGGCGAGCCGTCTAGCTAAAGTAATGCCCCTACTCATTCACAGTGATCAAGTAAGTTTCATGGCGGGTAGAATGGCCTTAGACCACCTGCGTAATCTGGCTAACATCTTCTCTGTGACCAGGGATCATTGCTTACCTTCTGGGCTGGTCTCAGTGGATGCAGAGAAGGTGTTCAACAGGGTGGACTGGCAGTTTTTTGTATTTGACCATGGTGAAATTCAGTCTCCCACTCCCTTTATTAGGAACTTTTTTCCCCTGTATAGCCAGCCGAGCACGCAGATCTATTGTAATGGAGTTTTCTCCTCAGTATTTCCCCTATGCTTGTGAACTCAACAGGGATGTCCCCATGACCCCTTCTTTTCAATCTTTATCTCGAACCTTTACTGGCAAAAATCAGACAAGATCAAGGGGTTTAAGGGGTCATAGTAGGTTCCCATGAGTTCAAACTTTCGGCTTATGCAGACGACATCCTTCTCCACCTATCTCACCTGACTATCACCATACCGGTGGTCATGGGAATTATAAAGGAGTACAGTAGATTTTCCAATTACAAAATAAATAAAGAGAAAAACCCTGGTGTTCCTGTTGAACTCTAAACTATTTAAGTCTGAAATCACGGCGCTAGGTTTACAATGGAGCCCGCATAAGCTCAAATATTTAGGGGTATTTCTTGCCCGGAGTGACTCTAAGATGGTCCAGCTGAACTTAGATACAATTAAGACTGCCATTCAGCAGCACCTTGCAAGATGGGCCAAACTTCCGATATCTTTATGGGGAAGGGTAAGTTTAATGAAAATGAATGTGTTACCTAGGATACTTTATTCTTTAATCATGTTGAACTCCTGGCTACCACTAAAGTGGTTTAAAAGTGTACACACTATTATATCAGCTTTCATCTGGCAAGGGAAAACCCCGCGCAGAGCCTACTATTGTATGGCTGCCCCTAGAGAAAAGGCCGGATTATGCTTACCACATATAGGACTTTACTACTGGGCATGCAATGCCAGTAGGTACCTAAAATGGCTGGTAACATCCACAGAACAGCGTTCTCTGCCATACATTCCCTCTTGGGTCAACTTAGAAGTGGAGTTGATAAAGGCAGTGGGTATTGATCCATTCACCTTGCTTTATGCGTCACCAAAGTCCCTCCCCTCTGGGTTATTCCCAACCCCAATAAAAACCTCTCTAAGAATCCATGCACAGCTATGCTCATTTTTAAAATATATCCCCTCTAAAGATAGCCACCAACCTTTGTGCCAGAATCCGAACTTAAAAATTGGGGGGAAACTAATTCAGGACTCTTGGATTCCTGAGATAAAGAGCTTAAGGGTAGCAGATCTTCATCAGGAGGAAAATTGCTTGTCAGTTCTGGAATTAATTAATAGATATCGGGTATCTCCTGGTCAAATATTCAAGGTTTTTCAGCTCAGACATTTAATGGTGCAATCTCGCAGGAAGTTTGAGGGCCCTCAGTCATGTGAGGGTTTAATTGAAGGTCTTGCCTGGATGGTATGGGAACCACATGTGGTTTCCAGATTTTATAACAGCCTATTCAGTCAAGTGTATTGGCATCATGACGGGGTTTCCTGTTACTGGAATACTGCTTTGGGGGGGGTGGAGAAGGTCTGGGACATAATTTGGCAAAACATTTATAGGTATATAACCCAGGACAGATTGAGAGTTATGCAATTCCAATTTTTAAACAATATTTTTTGGACCCCCTCCAAATTAAACAAAATTGGCTGTATTCCTGATTCTAATTGCAATGCTTGTCACCAACAGGAATGGACCTTATACCACATTTTCTGGGAATGCCCTAGAGCGAGGTCCCTGTGGGACAAGATTAAGGAACGAGCAGACCCCCTGCTGGGACTCGAACCTTTTTTTAGTCCTGAGATTTGCCTATTAGGTGAATATTCCAGGATTACGATAAAGCCAAGGAGGTATCACATGGCCATTATTTCATCATCCCTTAAAAAAGTAGTACTAAAATATTGGGTGGATGGTACTTCGATTTCATATACAGAGTGGTTACAAGAGTTACTTTTTAATTTGAACATGGAGAAATTCAGTGCAAATAGAAGAGATTGCTTGCTGAGGTGCCATAAGATTTGGGAAAAGTTACATGAGCTGTATTTACTCCAGACAGGTGCTCACTCATCTTGGGTGCAAGACTAATCAGATCGGTGATTCAACTATATGTGCCCTGTAACATTGTTCTGCCTGCTGGGGGAGGGGTTGGGAAGAGGGAGGGAAGGAGGGGGGGAGCAAGAGACATCTGGAAAAAGGTTTTGGACACATTTACTATGATATCTGATTGTACTGTGTATGGGTTTGGTGGATGTAATTGTTTCTTGCTCTGTAAATGGAAAATGTTGAATAAACCTAAATTTAAAAAAAGGAAAAACAGCATGAAAGGGGGCTTCAAGAAAAACAGCAAGAAAGGGAGCTTTAAGAAAAACAGCATGAAAGGGGGCTTCAAGAAAAACAGCAAGAAAGGGAGCTTTAAGAAAAACAGCATGAAAGGGAGCTCTCAGAAAAACAGCATGAAAGGGAGCTTCAAGAAAAACAGCATGAAAGGGAGGTTTAAGAAAAACAGCATAAAAGGGGGCTCTCAGAAAAACAGCATGAAAGGGAGCTTCAAGAAATACAGCATGAAAGGGAGATCTAAGAAAAACAGTGTGAAAGGGAACTCCAAGAAAAACAGCGTGGAAGGGAGCTTCAAGAAAAACAGCATGAAAGGGGGCTTCAAGAAAAACAGCATGAAAGGGAGTTTTAAGAAAAACAGCATGAAAGGGAACTACAAGAAAAACAGCATGAAAGGGAGTTTAAAGAAAAACAGCATGAAAGGGAGCTTCAAGAAAACAGCATGAAAGAGAGCATCAAGAAAAACAGCATGAAAGAGAGCATCAAGAAAAACAGCGTGAAAGGGAACTTGCCATGCAAGAAAAACAGCATGAAAGGGAGCTTCAAGAAATACAGCATGAAAGGCAGATCTAAGAAAAACAGTGTGAAAGGGAGCTCCAAGAAAAACAGCATGGAAGGGAGCTTCAAGAAAAACAGCATGAAAGAGAGTGTCAAGAAAAACAACATGAAAGGGAGTTTTAAGAAAAACCTCATGAAAGGGAGCTTCATGAAAAACAGCATGAAAGGGAGTTTTAAGAAAAACAGCATGAAAGGGAGCTTCAATAAAAACAGCATGAAAGGGAGCTTTATGAAAAACAGCATGAAAGGGAGCTCTCAGAAAATCAGCATGAAAGGGAGCTTCAAGAAAAACAGCATGAAGTGAGCTTCAAGAAAAACGGCCTGAAAGGGAGCTTTAAGAAAAACAGCATGAAAGGGAGCTCTCAGAAAAACAGCATGAAAGGGAGCTTCAAGAAAAATAGCATGAAAGGGAGCTTTAAGAAAAACAGCATGAAAGGGAGCTCTCAGTAAAACAGCATGAACGGGAGCTTCAAGAAAAACAGCATGAAAGGGATCTCTAAGAATAACAGCGTGAAAGGGAGCTTCAAGAAATACATCACGAAAGGGAGATCTAAGAAAAACAGTGTGAAAGGGAGCTCCAAGAAAAACAGCATGGAAGGGAACTTCAAGAAAAACAGCATGAAAGAGAGTGTCAAGAAAAACAACATGAAAGGGAGTTTTAAGAAAAAACGCATGAAAGGGAGCTTCAAGAAAAACAGCATGAAGGGGAGTTTTAAGAAAAACAGCATGTAAGGGAGCTCTAAAAAAACAGCGTGAAAGGGAGCTTCAAAAAAACAGCATGAAAGGGAGCTTTAAGAAAAACAGCATGAAAGGGAGCTTTAAGAAAAGCAGCATGAAAGGGAGCTTGAACTCGAACAGAAAAGACTTGAGCAGAGAAAGCTGGAGTGTGAACCAGAGTTCCAGGACAAACAACACCAGAGGGACTTTGAGCTGGAGAAACTAAAGCTCCAACAACAAGCGCCGAAAAAGGTACATGGTGGGGGTGAAAATGTAACTCCAGGGCTGGGGTATCAGCTAAATGATAAACTAATTGCAGAATTTAAAGATGGGGAGGACATGGATGTGTTTCTTAATTTGAAAAGGTCTGCATTCAGGCAAAAATACCCAAGGAGGCCTGGAGCTTTCAGTTATCCCCGCTGCTTACTGGGAAGGGGCAAGAGGTGCTGGGACAAATGGACAATGCTGACAGCCAGGACTATGATAAACTTAAAAGTGCTTTGTTAAAAGAATATGATTTAAATACTGAGTCCTACAGAGTGAAATTTCAGAAACTCAGGAAGGGCCCTGAAATGAGCTTTGAGGAACTCGCCACAAAACGACAGTTTTTAAAACATGGGTGTGAGGGGGTAAAAGCCAACTCTTTTGAAGCAATTGAGGAAGTCATATTGTTGGAACAGTTCTTTTGGGCATGTCAAGCAGAACTGAAAACCTGGCTACAGGACCAGGACCCTCAGACAGTAAAACAAGCTGCTGAGCTTTCTGACCATTATGCCAGGAGCAGGCCTGTTCTGAAGTGATGTGGGGGAGCAGGGATGGCAGTGGCAAGGAAAAAAATGCACCCTTCAGGGCAGCTAAAACCCTCATTGCCTTTGCAGAAAAAGGGAAACCACAGTTTTCCAAAACAGGATTTAGGGGAAAAGAAAAGTGATGATTGTTGATTCTGTAAAAAGCCAGGACATATTGCCAAGCAGTGTCCTAAAAAGACACAAGTTGGAAGAGGGGTACCTACAGCTGAAATAGTTGCTAATTGTATCCTTGAAGCTATTCCATGAGGGTGCACATGCATCCAGTTACAGGAATAAGGTACAGACCCAAGGGTTAAAAGAGCCTGACATCTCAAAGAAAACTTTGAAAACATAATAATTAGGTACAATTCAGCTTGCATTCCAAATATATTCTGTAGATTTCTTCTCCCCATCTATTATTACAGAGGTAATTGGCATGAATACATTATCTTTATCCATTAGAGTTCTTCTGCCTCTGTAGCTTACTCCCTACTTCAAGTCATAATCCTCTGTTGTGACATCACAGTCTGTTGCCATTGGAGTAACTGTGATGTCACAGTGTATGATGATCTCAGGTGAGGAGAAGGCAACAGGAATAGATGAACTCTTCAGGAGCAGAGATCCTGTTTCCATGTAAATGGCCTCAGTAATAAATAATGGGGAGGAAAAGTACAGAACTAATGTAAAATATACACTAAATTGTGTCTAAATATTATGTTTTGTTTGTTATCCTGAAGGTGTCAGCTGCTCTTTAAGGGGCACTGGGGCATCTCTTGCTCTGGTAAAAGGGGATTTGGTTGAGTCTGAGCAACTCTTACCAGATCACTGAGGAGGAGGAGAAAACCCTGCCACTAGTCAGTGTTATCCTAGTCTGGGGTGATGGAGGAGAAAAGGTGCAAAAGGTGGCTGTAGCAGACACACTCACTGACTGTTGATGTTACTTTAGAGAATGATGTTCCGCAGGGGGTGGTGTGTACCATTACCCAGAACCAGATGGCTAGGGCCTCCTGTGATCTTTCGAATACCACAGAAGCAAATGCAAGAGAGAGAGTGGTAGGCTGGCCCACCAGTCTGTGTCTCTTGCAGGGGAGAGAGATAAAGGGAGACAGAACTCACCTGAGTAGCAGTTCGCCAGACAGTTACTGAAGTTGAATCTGAAGAGGGAGGGGTAACACATAGCAAGGGGGCTGGGGATTGCTGTGACACTGAATCCCTGAATGCCGCAGCTATGAGCCTAAATCTAGAAGCTGAAAGGGACATGCCGCATACTTTGGGAAAGTGTGTGGACTTTAAAGCAGCTCAGAGGACTGACCCTAGCTTAGAGAGGCTGAGGGCCTGTGCAGAGTCTGATGGAACACAACGGAGTGACATTAAACTTTTGATTTTCTGGAACAGTGGCCCATGTAGGACATATGACCACATGCAGGACATGTGAACAGATGGTGGGATGATGGGCAGGCAATTTGTTGTTCCCTTGGGGTATCATGAGTCATTGCTCAAGATAGCTCATGATATCCCTATGTCCGGACATCTGGGCATTTCTCACACTATGCAGTAACTAGCTCAAAAATTTTATTGGCCTAACTTTACCAAGCAGGTAAAAGAATACTGCAGATCCTGTCACCAGTGTCAGTGAATAGGGAAGGCAGGAGGAACAGCAAAAGCTGCTTTAATTCCTTTACTTATTGTGGAGGAGCCTTTCCAAAAGGTGGGAATGGATATTGTGGGTCCTTTGAATACCCCAAGCTCCTCTGGGAAAAGTATATCCTGGTGGTGGTGGTATATTATGCCACCCAATATCAAGAGGCAGTTGCCTTTTCCTCCATCTAGCAAGAAAAGTAGCGGATGCCTTGCAAGGGATTTTCTCCTGTGTAGGATTTCCGCAGGAGGTTACCTCTGATCAAGGGGGTAACTTCATGTCGGACCTAATGAAGTGTTGGTGGGAAAGGTTTGGGGTACTGCGGAGGCACATGACGCCTTAGCACCCACAGGTGAATGAGTTGGTAGAAAGGTTTAATGGGACCTTGAAAACCATGCTGAGGGCATTCGCAGAAATGCATGACCTTCTCCACTTGCTGTTTACCTACTGGGAAGTGCCACAAGAGTCAACAGGATTCTCCCCCTTCAAGCTCTTGTATGGACGTAGGATACAGGGGCCCCTAGATTTGCTATGGGAAGGACTGGGAAGGCAAGCATGCCACCTAAGAGACTGCAATAGTGGAGTATGTTTTGAAGCTCAGGGAAGAGCTGAAGGAGCTTATAGGAGTGGCCCTGTGCAACCTGTCAGCTGCCCAGCAGAGACAAAAGACCTGGTACAACTGCAGAGCCAGAGTTCACTTGTAGGGAGTAGGACAGAAAGTCATGGTTCTGATCCCAGTCCAGAAGGACAAGCTGCAGGCAGAGTGGGCTGGACCATACAATGTAATTCGACAGGTAAACAATGTAAATTACATTGTGGAGTTACCTGATTGGTGACACACCCACAAGATGTACCGGGTGACCACCATGAAGCCCTGTTTCCATAGCGGTGACATGGTATTTGCATTTTGCAATCCTAGGGAAGAGATGGACAAGGAGGACCTCCTTCCTGACTTGCTGGCTGACAGCATGTGGGAGTCATCATCAGTGGAGTCCATCAAACTATCTCCACAGTTGACACCCGAACAGGCCCAGGAAGTAGGAAATGTTTTACAGGAATTTGCCCTTTTGTTTACCTCCAAGTCTGGATGGACCCCACTTGCAGTTCATGATGTGGACACCTGTTCCCAGGCAACCATACATCGGACAGCCTGCTGAATATCTGAGGCAGTCCTAAATGATATTAGGAGAGAGGTGGAGAGATGTTGGCTCTAGGGAAGTTCCAGAAATCCCAAAGTCCCTGGCCTCACCTGTAGTCCTCGTCTCCAAGCTGGATAGAACCACATACTTCTGTGTAGACTATCATGGGCTCACCACCATCACAAAGTCTGATGCCCACCTGATGCCCCACACATACGAGTTGCTGGACAAGTTGGGGGGGGTGACCTACTTGATGACTATAGACCTGACCAAGGGGTAATGGCAGGTAGAAGTGATTGCCAGGGCTAGCAAACAGTCAGCCTTCATCACCCCAATAGGCATATTTGAGTTTAAGATAATTGCCTTTGGGATGAAGAATGCCCCTGCCACCTTCCAACGATTAGTGAATCAAGTGCTACATGGTACAGAGGATTACACAATGGCACACCTAGATGACATTTCCATATTCAGGCATAGCTGGGAGGAGCACCTGACCCATCTGAGGAAAGTGTTTGGCAGAGTACAGGCAGCAGGACTAACTGTGAAAGCCGAGAAGTGCCAGGTGGCTATGGCAGTGGTGACCTATTTGGGACATGTAGTGGGGTGGGAGCAACTCTGCCTAAACCAGGCAAAAATAGAGGCGATTGCAGCATGGCCCATGCCTGAGACCCAGAAACTGATAAGGAGCTTCCTTGGGACAGCCGGGTACTACAGAAAATATGTACCCAACTACAGCACCTTGGCAGATCCTCTATCTGGTCTAATAAAAAAGAGACAGCCTAAGAGAGTGAAATGAGGTCCATCATGTTAGAGGGCCTTCAGACAGCTGGAAAATGTGCTGTGCAGTGCTCTGGTGCTGGCCAGCCTAGATTATTCCCATCCATTTGTGGTACAGACGGACGCCTCTGGTGTGGGGATTGGAGCAGTCCTCAGCCAGACTTCCCAGCATGGGAAAGAACACCCCACTGTGTATCTAGAAAGTCGCTTCCATAAGAGCATACATGCTCCATGGTGGAGAAGGAGTGTCTCGCACTTTTGTGGTCACTAATGAAATTAGAGCTTTATCTCTATAGGAGGAGCTTTGAGGTAGAAATGGACCACAACCCTCTAAAATAGCTGAATCAAATGAGGAAAACTAATGGGAAGCTCCTAAGATGGAGTACTGAGTTACAAGCAGATGACCTATCACACATAGGTCAGGGTCTGAAAATGCTAACACAGATGCCTTATCCCGCCAGTCAGAGGAAAAGACAGAACTGATGGAAACCATGTTATCAAACAAGGACATGTTTCCTCAGGTTCCATTTAAGGTGGGAGGTGTGTGGCAGAATACAGCCATAACATATTTCTGTTGATTTATTATGTAATATTCCCTGTGTTGTCTGGTGTTGATAAAACCTGTTTGGTTTTTTTTGCAACTTGTTTTAACATGGAATATTTTGTGGGGGGGGGTCTGTAAATCTGAGTAAAGGGAGAACAGGAGCCCAACTAGCTGGCACTGGTTCCTTTGTGTCAGAAGCATGTGCTGGGGGAAGGTAGTTTCAGCTATATGAGAGAGTAATTGAGCTAACAGCCCAGTAATTTGTGGTTCTGAATAGCTTTACTCAAAACAGGAGCAGAACAAAAGACCCTGGGCCTGCTCTCACCACAGGAAGTGGCACCATCCTGTCTACAGAAACAGGCCAGAATGAATCATTTTTTTTTCTTCTAAATCAGATTGGAGGTTGGAGGAGAAAAGCCCCCCAGCTAAAAAAAAAACTCTACAGTTGAATTTTTAATATGAAAACATAGCCAGCCAGTTGGTCAGTTGGATTTTTAAATGAAAACATAGAGTGCTGGTTGGTTCATGGCAGCCAGGTGACAAAGGCCAGCCACTCGCAGTAGAGAAATCAGAGAGAGCATTGTGGAAACTGCTTTGAAAAAGCCAAGGAGAGGATTGTGGAACTCAGTCCTGCATGTGAGGCACAACAGATCAGATGGGACACCTGTTTTGCATTCCATCATGAAACAGGTAACAAGGATATTTTATTTTTCTGGACTCTAACTTCAGCTGCACTGGAACATGGTAGAACTATATGTTAGATTTTAGAAAAGTTAGTATACTGTTTTTGTGTAACTATCCAAGTTTTATTTTCATATGTCTTGTTACCAACTCTTTAAATACAATTGTTATGCTAAATTATACTATCTAATAGATCTCAGTAAAGTCTTTTGGCATAATTTTCCAATACCTCTGAAATTTTCCGTTGTGTGTTTGTGAGTTTGGGAGGATTTTGTTCAAACAATACCACACTTGATCTTATGCTTAAAAGGCCAAAATGCTACCAGTAAAGGACACGAGAAAGGACTATGTGAGTGTCCGGGAGAGATACACTAGGTCTTTCAGAGTAGTCTGCGGGGTTTGAACCGGTCTCTGCATTTCTTTGTGAAAAGACACATATAGGCTGGCTAGTGCACCCTGAAGACTTATACACACCTGTGGTTTTCTGGGTCACTGTGCAGTGGCCAAGAGGGTTCTGTCCCAGGAACACAGACTCAAGACTCTATTTGCACCCCTCACAGAGAGAGGGAGACACGGGATTCCCTGGAAGATGCTCAGTTATAAATCCAGTGAGGACTCTGGAAGGACAGAGAAGGGGTTTCCTGACCCACACCACCACCATAGGCTGCACTTAGGGGAGTTCGCTGTCAGCCCAGTGAACCCAGACCCACAGGAGTGGGCCTGTGACACAGACAAGTGCTAAAAGTGCAAACACTCATGTTTAAAGCAGCCAAAATATTAGATGAGAACAGTCTTATCAATAATCAACTCCAGGACAGGCAGCAAACATATATATTACTACAGAATAATATGTGGGGTGGTGTGTTTAATGAGAATTTTGCACACTTCTGAGGTGTTGGATGCTACATAAACCCCGAGAGCGAAGCTCAAGGGGTTTATTTTAGCATGCAACACTGAGGGTGTATGTAAAATTTGAGTTTTATACACCACCCCATACTTTATTTTATATCATTGCTGGGGAGTGTTTTTTTTCACCACAGCACTTCTATAAAATAGTAACGCATCACTGTGCAGCAGCTCTCTGGTTGGTATGAATTGCGGTCCATGGCCGAGTGGCTGCTGAAACTTTTCTGTGTCTTTTTTTGTTGTTATTAAGGTTGAATCAAATATTTAAACAGCTGGTGATTTTCTTTTTATTTTCTTTTTTTACATTTTATTTACTGCTGACTGCTAGTAGTGGATGGTGTAGTGTCCAGTGCTGAAGCAGAGAAGATTGGTGGCTGGTGCATGAATGAATTATAATGACAAATTATAACTGGATTTCCCTATGTGAAAAAATGTGCACCAGTTATTATAATCCAGCAATAAAGGCAGCTAAAAAGTAAAGTGCCTAAAGAGTTATAAATAATAATTTGACTGCTACGTCTGGAGACAGGCGAATGATTCAATCACTTTGTCCTTTCTAGTATCAGACTTTAAAACGAAATCTATACATACTGAAATTGATTCAGTTTTGAATGAACAAGATCGTAAGGCACTCCAATGAAAACACCATTTTAAACAAATTTAAAGCAAGCTTTTCATACTACATGCATTCAAATGTTCATGCTTGTTCTTACATAGAACTCTATTCAAGGAAAGAGACCCATAGTTTTTGTTGACTCATAGATATGAGGAAATATCAATTGTAGAACTGTTTAAACCAAGACAGGAGTATGCTTTCAGTGTGAATATCCATTTGGAGTCACACTGCAACAATTTATTTTGCCTGTCCTCCCCCTCTGGGGTGTGCAGTAATGTGTTCAATACCTAGAAACTGAAAGCTAGGACTGCTTTTGTGGAATTCAGCAAAATGTGCTCCCACAGGGCTATCATGTTTAGTGTTAACTATGGAGCGAATGTGCTCTTAAAAATGCTCCTTGAGAGCACGAGTTGTGCAACCCACATATATTCTTGGACATGAACATAATAGCACGTACATCACAGGGTGTTGTACAGTTAATAATCTGTTTGACCAAAACAGTTTTATCCAAACTCGGATGTTTAAAGAATTTCTCTTGGAAGCAGTATCAGCATACATTAAATCTGACGCAATAAAATGAACCAATGGGGGTGAGGGGTATTCAGTCTAGTCTGTTACTTAATTTCATTTTAGAATAAATACTACTCATCATTCACCTTTGTGTTAGGTAATCCTTGGTTTATTATTACCAACTGCAATGTGTAGTACAGGGTCTCTACTCCGAATGTTCCAATGTTTATTAATTATTTTAGCAATATCTAATGAAAGACTATTATAAATAGTGACAAAGGTTACTGGTTGAAAATTATTTTCCAATCTGCTTTTGTGTGTAAACGAACTTGCTCCATCTAAATTCCTTGCACTATTACATGCTTTATCAAGGCAGTTCATGAATATCCTCTTCCCAAAAAATGTTTCTTAAGCTCATCTGCCTGCATTTCAAAGTCATATAGTGATGTACAATTTCTTCCGATCCTGATGAATTGCACATAGGAAATACCCTTCTTTAAATGCACTGGATGTGCACATGAGGCTATGAGAGGGCATATTGCCTGATGTTGGTTTCCCAAAGGTTGAGCTCTGTACTGTCTGAACCTCTTCCCCGCATTAAAGACAAATCCAGAAAATAAATGGTCTTAGCATTAGTAGTGTAAGTAAATTTAAGTCCCACATCATTCAGATTCAAAAATTCCATAAATGAGTGAACAGAAGCATCATCCTTCCTCGAGACTATCAGCACATCATCAATAAATCTTCCCCTCTTAACTATGTGGGAAAGAAAGGGGTTACATTCATGGTTAAGCATGGTGGCACCTTCCAACCATGCCATAAACAAATCGGCATGGGGGGGGGGTCATTGTGACCCCATGGCAGTATCCCTGGTTTGCAGAAAATATTTCTGGTCAAAAAGAAAATAATTAGTATGTAAAATAAGATCAACTGCTTCCAGAATGAATTAGCAGGGGAAATTCTAAATAAAGTCTCCAGAGTGATGTAAATGATACTGTAATACCTGCTAACCTAAATCATGACATCTTGGTGTATATAAACTTTTTATGTCAACTGTAACCCAATGAATTTCACTGGACCAGACCAGCCCATCTGGCTTAGACAGCACATCAATACTATGTCTTAAGTAGGATGGCTGTATTAGTACCAACCTTTTAAGAAAATAATCAGCAAAAGTGGAGATCTTTTCCATCAGAGAACTGCACCCAGAAACAATGGGTCAGCCTGGTGGGCTGGGCTGGTCCTTGTGACTCTTTGGTAGTACATAAATTGTGGGTGTGATTGGAAAATTTACCTGCAGAAATTCAAATTCAGCCTTTGTAATCAAACCCTCATGTAATGAATCCTGTAAAAAAATATCAACTCGATTCATAAACACTCTAGTGGGGTAACTTTGTAATCTCTTATAAGTATTCACATCATTTAACTGACAATATGTTTCATTTGTATAGTATTTCTTATTCAAAATCGCAAATTCCCCTCTTTGTCTACCTCTTTTATAAAAATTGATTTGTTGTTTCTAAGCTCCTGTATGGCAGACTGTTCATCGGATGTTAAATTTTAACTATAATATTGCCACCTGGAAGAAAAATGTTTATTAACATCCCTCTGCACTAAATGTTGAAAGGTTAATAATGATGCTGAATTTCCTGAAGGGGGGGTTGAACTTAGAATGTGCTTTGAAATTTGTTTTACGAGGCAAGAGTTCAGAAGCTGTCTGCTGTGGATATTCACCATCCTGTTCCTGACCTGTTGCAGCAAAATAATCCCCCATCATTTATTTGCTCTGTGGCTAGCTCTAATAAAACTTGCAAGTCCTCATCAAATGTTGAAAAATCTTCAATATTGCTCTACCCCATGTTTGGCTTTTTTGGGGGAATCCTGCAGTCCATTCGATGTTTTGGTGATGGCCACAATATCCAGTTCCGTTAGAGTCCAGGTGTTCCATGCTTATTTGTGGTCCTTCCCCTTCCCCTTCTATTGTGGACACTGAGCAGAAGTTTTTGTTTAAATTTTTTGCCTTTTCTTGGTCCACCTCTGTATAGCTCCCCCCTTTTTACCATACAATCCCTCACTTTGTCTTCTTTTTCTTGCTAACATACCTGAAAAATGTCTTGTCCTCCTTTAATACTGTCTGAGCTATTCTTTCCTCAGTTTGCGCCTTTGAGCTCCTTACTGCTTGGCCTGCCTCCCTCAGTTATCCCAAATACACTTTCTTGTCCTCCTCCTCTCTCTTGATCTCCTTATACCTTTTGAATGTCTCTCTTTTTGCCCTTTATCTTTTTTCTACCTCCCTCGAGAACCATAACAGTCTCTTCTTCCTTCTGCTTTTGCTAACTTGCTTGATGTACAGGTTCGATGCCTTTACTATGCCCTCTTTTAATCTGGGCCATTTTCCCTCCACCCCACCCCACCCAAGATATCTCCCCTGCCAGGCTCTCTCACAGGCATGCCCCCATCTTTGTAAAGTCATGTCTTCTAAGATCCAGGATCCTTGCCCTTGTGTGGTTGGATTCTGCTGCTGTTCTTATGTTAACCACACTGTGTTATGGCCACTGGTCCCCAGATGATGTCCCACCCTGATGTCCACAACACTGTTCCTGTTAGTAAGCACCAGGTCCAGTGTTGCCCCACCCTGCATGTGTCCATTGACTAGCTACCACAGGAATGTCCCTGCAGGGAGTCCAGGATGCTTCTACTTCTAGCTGATGTTGCAGCAGGGAGGCTTCACTCTACATCTGGCAGATTAAAGTCCCCCACCTGCACCACTTCTCCCTTCTTACCCATTTTGCCTATGTCTTCCAACATTTCATTGTCTAGGTCCTCCCCTTGTGTTAGAGGCTTGTACTGTGTATCACTCCTATCTGAATGGTGGCTCCATTTCCTGACTCGAGGTGGACCCAAAACACCTCAACCCCCCCCACACCAAATTCATAGAAACATAGAAAGTGAAGGCACAAGGGGGCCATGCGGTATATCTAATGTGCCCATAATCCTACCCCTTCCCTTAACTGCTTTTCAGTGTTATGGTGCTCTTGTACCTATCTCATGCCTTCTTAAAAGTTTCCACCATTTTAGCCTCCACTGCCTCCTCTGGAAGGCAGTTCCATGGTCCAACCACTCTCTCGGTGAAGAAGAACTTGTGCGTGTTGCCTCTGAATCTGCCCCCCTCTAGCTTCATGTTGTGTCCTCTGGTTCTTGAGTGATTTTTGATATGGAACAGGTCCTGGACCTGCACCTTGTTTATTCCTTTAAGGAATTTGAAGGTCTCGATCAAGTCTCCTCTGTCCCTTTGCTCCTCTAAGGAGTACATGTTTAATTCACGCAGTCTCTCCACATATGATTTGTCATGCAATTCATGAATCATTTTAGTTGCCCTCCTCTGCACTGTTTCCAGTCTGGTAATATCCTTATTGAGGTGTGGTCTGCAGAACTGTGCACTGTATTCCAGCTGTGGCCCCACCATTGATCTACAGAGTGGAAGGGTGACTTCCTTTTTCCTGCTAGTAATCCCCCTGCTTATGCATCCCAACATACCATTTGCCCTCAGTGCTGCTTTCTCGCATTGCTTGATCATTTTTAGGTCGTCAGTTATAATTGTTCCCAGATCCCTTTCCTGTTTAGAGGCTTCCAGTTTTTCACTCCCTAGGTAGTAATCCACTCCTGGGTTAGTCCTTCTGAGGTGCATGATTTTGCATTTTTTAGTATTGAAGTTTAGCTGCCATGTTCTCAAACACTTTTCTAGAGATTCCAGGTCAGCCCTCATCTTCTCCATTCCTCCTGGGGTGTTCAACCTGTTTCCTATCTTTGTGTCATCTGCAAACAAACTCACCTTGCCATCCAATCCATTAGAAATATCACTAACGACGATGCTGAATAGGACTGGGCCAAGCACTGAAACCTGTGGTAATCCACTAGCTACTTCTTTTTCCTCAGAGAGTGAGCCATTCATGGTTCCATGTAATAATCATGACTGCAAAATAGCAAATGGCAGAACAGCGCATAAATAATAGTGAGTGAAGTTTAGTGACTGCATACTTTAGCACCATGCATGTTCAGCACTGTGTAATAATAGCGATCTGCTCATCGATCTGCTCAGTAATCAAACTCACCATTTGCTTTTCACTGTTATCCTGTTCCCATAATAGCGATCTGCTCAGCAATCAGTGCTGTAAATGTTAACTCACCATTTGCTTTCACTGCTGTCCTGGTCCCATAATTCCCACACAATGTCCAATAGAAACACAGTATCTAGCAAGCTCAATCTCAGCAAAGTTGTATGTAAAGCCAGTACTCATTTTCATGTAACTCTTGCTGCCACTATGGAGGCTGAGCTGGTCACAAGTCAGAAAGGTAGGCCACTTGCTGTTGTAGCTGGATATGTGTACTGGAAAGATAAGGAGAAGGGAGACAAAGTGTATTGGAGTTGTGTGTATTCACACAAGTACTGCTGTCTTGCAAGGCTGCATACAATAGGCAATAGTGTTTCTGCACTGTTAAAGGAACATACGCATGTTCCAGATGTTGGCAACATAGGAGTGTGCAAGATAATGGCTGAATTGCAGGACAGGGCATAAACCAGTGTGGAGACCACCACACAAGTTGTAGTTCACTGCACAACACCTGCTCCTGATGCTTTGGCAGGTCGACTGCCAAGGGGGTCTGTTTTATCGGCAGTTTGAGGGACAGCAGTAGCTGGTCTCGACTTCTAGGTGAGCTGCTGGCTGTGCTGAAGCTGAACGCTACCATGCTGTGGAGGAGCAAGGGAAGCAGGCTTCATTCAAAGTGATATTTCTATCTTTAACAGGTATGCCACCTATGTTGAGAATGAAAGCTTACCAGAAAATCCTGTGCTATGGCATAGCAGCTCTCTCCTGTTAAGACGTTCTTTGTCTCTCCTAGGAGGAAAGTTGAAGGTAGTGATCAGACAGGGAGAGGCCGAGGAGGCCCTTTGGGAAGGCTTAAGCCTTGACTGGATGCCTGAGCAAGTAACTGCCTGCAAGAAACAAACCGCACTAATTGGTCTTCAAAAGCAAATTGGAAAAGAGGTCTTACGCCAGCCTTGGTGTAGAGGAAACTTTTTGGAAATTTAGTTGGACTTTTAACTGGAGTTTTTAATGCTTTTCTGACTCTGTTTTATCTGGATTATTACATTTTGTCATATTTAATAATTTGTAAACTATTTGTTAAACAGTGTATCTTAGGGTTTGGGATGCGGGACTAAGCAGTTTAAAAATGTATTTTAATAATAGTTGGTAGTGGTTCATTTTGTTTCATTTTATTTTATAGGCAGACTTATTTAATTTTTAAAATACTCTCTGTTTTTTGTTTCGTTGCTTGACTGCAGTATTTTCTACCTAATTATAATTGGTATACTGATGTGCTAGCAATGTGTTGCTAGTATGCTAACTAAAGAGGTGAATACTAATTAATTCAACCCAATCGAACAATGGACAGGTGCTTTGTTCACATTTGTTCACATTTAGTTAACAAAAAATTATTGAGATCTTTGGTTAATAGTTAACAACTGGTACAGATAGTGAGGACTGACTTGTGTAAATTGAACTCAGAAATGCACGGCTAAATTTCCATTTGATCAGAGGTAACATGTAAGAATAATTAAGCTGATGGGAGCTCAGGCAAGCCAGCAAAAGCTAAGTGATTGAATGATTAATGTCTAATTGATATGGTCTGCTGTCCATCATCTAATTAAATAGACCAACTGCCAAATTGTCAACTGAGTGTGCGTGACGTGGTTAACATGGTCTATAAGATGAATGGTAGTAGCATCTAGCTACATAGCAGTTTTTTCTTGCATTCGTTGTCGTACGTTTAGGATTTTTGGCTTCGGTCTGGATTAAAATAACATGTTTTGTTACGCTTGGGTTAATGCCTTTCAGCCTATTTAGCTCCTTGTGTTTGTGTTAACGTTAAAACGTCTACGAATGACTATTAGGTACCAGACTCGCTACTTGAACTAAAGCCGTGCACTGTTGCAAATTTTGTCTGGCGATTTACCTACTATTTGGACATACTAGATATATCAAGGACTGTGCGTTATCTACTAAACCATTTGAATTGACTTTTCACAAGTAAGTGTGTTTGGTCTAAGTCTATATTAGTTATAGTATTGCTAGATTGCAATTAAATCTGCCTAGCTTTTGTTTTAAAGAAAAATTGAACTTTTATTATAACTTTCAAGCTACATATTTTGTCTTTATAGACTGATTTTGTATTTTTAATTTTTAGTGAGGAACAATTTTATCTGCGTTTATGCAACAATTATCATTGGTTTTATGGACACCTTGAAAAGTTGTGGACTAAGGAATTCTTGCATACGTGACCATAACAAAAACTCAATAAAACTTACATCTATCTGGTTTTTGTTGCCAAAACTGCGATCTAGAAGACCAGCATTTTTCCACTTTTTTGGACCAGAAACCTTTCAGATTCAAGAACTGATTATTTTGGATTATTATCTAAAATCTGAAGGAACCCGAAGGGACTTCTGTTCTACTTTTGTTTTAAAATAATTTGAGTGTTGGGTATAAGTACAGGAATGTACATGAATTTAAATGAATGTGCTTTAATTTTTGAATTTTTCTGAAGCTGTTTGAGGTGTGATCAGTTGGTATTGTATTAGCTACATAGGAGGCCTATTAAACTAGACCTATTAGACAAATAACTTATTGACCTACTTGAGACAGATCATGGTTAATACGCCTAGTGGTAAAAGTGTAACCCCCTGAGGGACCCTTTAAACCAAAAGTAAAAAAGAATAATAAAACAAAAAAAAATGAATAGCGAACAGCTAGAATTGGAATCTCATTCTGACCAAGAAGCCCAAGAAGTACCCCCCTCATCACTTTGTCCGAGGGAAATTGACTTAATAGAAGTAGGAAAAAAAAGTAAAAAATTAAATCAATTGAAAATTACTAATTGTATTAAACAATCTACATCTAAGATCAACATGTCCCCTTTGTCACCTTTACCAATTGAAACTAAAGATGTGGAGGAACACTTGCCTCAAACAAGACTATCAGAAACTCCCAATCTTTCATTTCCAGTAAGAAAATTAACTTCCCCTGAACCTTATAATATGGAAACTAGGGATGGAAGTAGTGTATTGACAACATCTGAATCCTTTTCTGAGTCCTTGAACTATACCAGCTTTTCTGATATAGCATCTATATCGATACCAATCTCCTTAGATAATGAAGAAATGTTTTTAAATAACAACAAGTCTCAGATTTTACAGACATTTAACCAAGATAATCCAGATAACTTAGGACTGGTTATAAAAGACCTAAATCAAATAATAAAAAGTCTTAAGGAATTGGTTATTAATCAATATATAAATCAAGAAGCCTATTTAATAGGCTCTCCATTACCATGTTTATTAAATATATATGCTCAATCTTTGGTATTTTCTCCAGAATCTCAGTATCCACCCAGCTTACCAAAAAATGTCCGACAAGTTTCATGTGAAACAGAGATTGTTTATAACTCTGAAGTTTTTCAAAATAAGGGGAATTTTACATATTCCTCTTCATTGTCTAAACAAGCTCTAGAGATAATTAAAAATCCATACTATGCCAATATTACGTTATTAGAGAATTTATGGGTGATTAAAGAGGAAATAGCAAGCCTGAGAGCTGAGGTATTCCATAATCAAACATTGTTAGGACAACTACAAAATGGAATATACAATAGTTCTCAAGAAAGCTTTGCTTTGAATATTGCTGAAAAAAAGATAACATCTAAAGAAAAATAAGGCTCTACATGTGAACATTCCTCCCCCTTTTATAAGAAAAATATGCTTTCTAGACTGTCAGAGACAAGCTGATAGCCAACCTCTTCAAAAATATAAATCTTGACAGATGTTTAAAAAAAAGATCTTAAAAAAGGAAGAAAAGTCCCGGAAAGGGTTCGATCAAGGAAACTCAGGAAAATTTGAAGCAAACTTTTCTTAATATTGAGCAGAGTAGAAATCAAGACAACAAAAATAAAATTAAAAATGGAAATAAATCTCTTGAGACAGTAAGGGAACTTAGGTTGGATAATAAAGAATTAATTCAAGAAGATACCATAAAGGATTTGGATAGCCAGGAAACTAGATCGAACGATATGATGCAAAGTTATACAGAACTTTCATTGGTATCCCAATCTAGTTTGGTTATAGGTGGGGAGTCCAAGGTCCCTAAAATTTCTATAGATCCTTTAGCTTGTATTGAATCCATTCCAATGATCCAAGTGGGAAACTCCCATGAAACATCTGAGTATCTAATTGAGTTTTATGGTATTAGGGATATTTTTCAGGAAACACCAGATAAATTATTGGAATGGATTATTAAGCTACTTCAGATTTTTTGTCCTGTGGAAGAGTTCAAAGTTTTCAGACCCTTAAATCAAGATTTCCAGCATTGTGTTTTGGTTTATTGTGGTAGTTCAGAATTGGCGGATAGACTCTGACAAAAATAAATGGATTTGAAGATGAAAGGAATACATATGCTTTCACCTTATGAAGTGCCAATAATTAGTGAACAACCATCTCATGCTTTGTCTATGTCAAATTCTTTGAAATTAAATACCAATGGAGTATCCAAAGTCATATCTGAATTCGAAAGCCAAGGATTCCCAACTTGGGAGAATAAAACATTAACTTTATTTGGTTGGAAGATGTCATCAAGAGGTGTAGTAAGCATGGTAAAGCATTATTTGGCTGTTTTTTAAGCCAGGTCTTGGACATTCCAATTTATAAGAACAGTATTGAATGGCTTAAAATCCATGATTCCGATTCTTATTCTCCACAATTAGATACTGTATTACCATCTCTAATTCTAGATTTGTTAAAGCAATTCAGGAAAAAATCTCTACATTTGATATGCTTGGTCTATATATGGTACATCCTAGGACCCTGAGTGAAACTCATGCAGGAGGAGGTTAGTCTGTGATGGAAACTAGGAATTAATTTGAGTTATTACGAGATTTCCCACAAAACTGACAAAAACTGTCCCAGATGCAATAAAGCAATTTAGAGAAGGAGGAGTTTTTTCCTATTATGATTCTTTATTAGAATATTGAGGGACTACTACTTAAGCTAGCTGATCCAGAATGTAAAACCTTCCTGGAAACACATGATATAATATGCCTCCAGGAGACATGGTGTGAACAACAAACAACTCCACTTATTTCGGGCTTTGAAAGCTATTTTAAGCCAGCCACCCACATGGGTAGGCATGGCCATTACAAAGCAGGTCTAGCAGTGTATGTTAAAATAGCATTGAATTTGAAAATCACACAGATATCATGTGATATAAATACAGATTTTCCCATATTGCTTGAGAATGGAAAGTGTAAGATTGTATTGTTTAATGTTTATATTCCCCCATATTCCAGGAAGAATCATCGGATAGATGATTGGGGCAAGTTTGCAGACTTTTTGGAAGAACTAACTAATAAATATACGACTCATTCCTTTATAATTTTGGGTGATTTTAATGCTCAAATGATTCATGATAGTATAAAGGAATGGGAGAGTATACTCCTCCCTCTCCTTCAGATATCTTCTAATAATAATCTGAGGATAGAAAGACATTAATGGGATAGGAAACCAAATAAACAAGGACGAGCCTTAATGCAGGTTATTTCTGATGTAAATCTTTGCCTCATGAATGGAAGAGTTGATGGAGATCTGGAAGAAGCGTATACATATATTGGCATATCGGGATCATCTACAATAGATTTGTTATGGGTAAATCTAAAGGCTGAGGAGAAAATTAACTCATTTAAAATCCTCGAACTACCAGAGTCTGCTCACTTGCCACTATCTTTACAATATGATAAGGTTGTTAGATCTGGTAATTCATTGGTGGATACTGCTTTGGCACTAGGATGTGAAATTAGAAATACTCGTAGATTAAGATGGTCACCCATGTAAGTGCTTCTTTGAGAGAATTATTGGATTCTGATGTATGCAATGATTAGAAAAATAATATTATAGAGTATAATGGTAAATCTGATCAAAATGTTCTCTTAGTTACAATATTGAACTATATGAGACCATTTTTATATGACAGTTAGTCCATCAAGGGCAAGATCCTGGTATAATAACTGGTCAGCAATTTCTCTCAATGTACTAACCAGGTTGATATTTTCCATAACATCTGGCTGGTTGTTATGACATTCATGAGCCATGCCAGTCAAACTATGTTGCTGCCTTATTGGCCAACAGTCTGTATGTGGGCAGGGCCAAACAGTCTCACAAACTGCTGGATAAAAATTGCTGGCCTGTTATTATAAAAAATAAAAGATGGGGAGGGTGCTTCATATGAGAATTTAATGCACACCCTCATTGTGGGATGCTTTGATAAACCCCTCGGGCTTCGCCCTCTGGGTTTATGTAGCATCCCACAACTTGGGAGTGCATTAAATTCTCATATTAACCCCTTCCCCATCCATTATTCTCTATTTAATAAAACTTGTAAAAATGCAAAACATCAGTTAACAAACTGGTTCGTCATGTAAAACAGAACCTAAATAAAAGCAATATTAAGCAACTAAATAAAGCTTGGAAAGAGTATAAAGAGGTGCTGCAGAATGCAAAAAATAAACACCAGACCATAAACTGGAAAAAAACTGAGACAGCCAATACTTGAAAGAGACAGTAAAAAGTTTTGGTTGTTGGTAAGCCAAGGCTATAACCAATTTGCCACTGGCATAGAGGCCTACATTACAGCTGATGTATGGATGGCCCATTTCAAATCTTTGTTCTATTCTTCTATTGAAGTAATTAAAGAACAATATGAGCTGCCTCAGTTTTATCCTAGGCCAATCCTTATTACTAGGGAGGAAATATCGTACGCCTTATTGAAGCTTAAAGATAATAAGGCCCCTGGACCAGACCAAATAGTGGCAGAGCTATATAAATATAATTCTGATTGGTGGGTTCCCTTACTGTATGATTTTTTTTTCAATCAGATTATTCAAGGCTTAGACATTCCACTGAGTTGGAAGGGCAGTATTATTTGTCCAGTCTTTGAAAAAAAAAGGGTAGTTCATTGGACCCGTTAATGTATAGACCCATAAGCCTTATCGACACACTTCAAAAAATATTTTGTCGTATCATTTTGGATAGATTACAGTTGTGGGCTGAGGAATCGGGTATCATGAGAGAATTCCAGAATGTTTTTTGACCACATAGATCAACAGTGCAGCATTGCTATGCCTTGACACATATGATTTGGAAGTATGTGAAGGTTAAGAAGTCATGTTTATACTGCTGCTTTGTGGACCTGAGGTCGGGGTTTGACTTGATTAGTCGTATCCTTTTGTGGAAAAAGTTGCAATCCTATAAAATAGATCCTGTCCTCTTGGACATTCTGATTAGATTACACAAAGATACTTGGCAAAAACTTAAAATTAATCAAAAGGGAGATCTCACTCCCAAGATTAAAACTAACCTTGGAGTTAGACAAGGCTGCCTTATAGCCCCTTTACTATTTAATTTATATATAAATACAATTATAACACAGATGAAGTGTCCTGAGTTTCATTCTCCTGTTATTGGAAATAAAAAAAATTCATTGTTGGCCTTTGCAGATGACTTAGTTCTCTTATCTACATCTTTTCTAGGCTTGCAACAGAAAGTCAATTTATTTGCCACTCTTTGTAGTACCAACAAATTATCTATTAACATTAGTAAAACCCAAATGTTGATATTTGGTAATAGGCAGAAAAGCAATCCTACTTTATTCATAAATAGAACTAATATAGAGACAGTTAAAGCATATACCTATCTAGGTGTTAAATTTTCTCAATCTACCCGGTGGAATTTTCACTATGATTATGTAAAACACAATGCAACTACAGCTTTCAATACCTTTAAGAGATTCGTGGCCCAGCTGGGGAACCTATCAGTGAAGGGTCTTTTGAGGGTACTGGAGGCTAAGGTGTGCTCAAGTTTACTCTATGCCTCAGAAATATGGGCACTAGTGGCCCCAAAGTAGTTGGAAGTACAATTAAATAAGTTCTTTAGATATATTCTTAAAACATCCCAAACAGTGCCAGCCTCTGCTGTAAGAGCAGAACTGGGTCAGCTTCCAATTGAAGCTTATATAGTGGAAAGGAAAATATTATTTTTACTCAAGTTATTCCTGTACCCGGAGTATAGAATTCCAAGAATGTGCCTGGAAGAAGAGATCAAATATATGACGTTGGGCTATAAATTTCCAAGTATAGATTGTATAGCAACATGTCTCTACCCGATGGAATTGGGACATCTGCTCTGTCAAATTCACTCCCTCCCATTCAGGGACATAAAATTTCAGGTCAAAGAAAGAGTCAGAAATGCTTATAGCAGTAAAGACATGGAGAAAATTCAATCTTATAAAAACTTTATGTCGTTCAAAAAATGTAAACTATCTCATACAATAGAACCTTACTTATTGCTTCTAGATAAACCAGACTTAAGAAGAGTGATAACTAGATTCTGAATGGAATTATTTGATTCACATTATGTACATTATGCCCAGAAAAGAGAGGGAGTGAATAATGACAACTGTAGACACCACCTAAATATGGTGGATGATTTAAAACATGTTGCTTTGATATGTCCACTATACCAGAAGCACATAACCTCTTGCTTAGGGCCTATTTTGAGGGATCTTGGACTCCCCACTTACCAAATATTAATAAAATTGTTTACATCTAATGATATACAGATATTGACAAAACTTAAACAGTTCCTAAAGATTTTAAAGTTATAGGACTATACAGTATTTGGAGGATTGTTTGTATTGCTATCTACTTTGGAAGATTTTGAGTATTTATTGTATGTATTTAAGTAAATACCTGTTTTATTTATTTTAAATGTTTTGTAATGGCTTATGCCGAACAAATAAACATGATGATGATGACTGCCAAGGGTATCTCTTATTAAGAGAACTGTTTAATGTATTAGACAAGTTGAATGTGGCTGTCCTGCCATTCCTTCCTCTGTTGAGCAACTAGAGATACTGTCAGAATTAACCTTATCTGCTGCTGGTGCTCTATTCCTGATGTATGATAGTGGCAAAGAAAAAGAAAGGTTTTTAATGTTTGCAGCAGCATCAAACATTAAAATGCTACAGGAATGTACATATTGGATGCTGGATGGGACATTCAGGTCCTCTCCAGCCTTCTTTGATCAGCTATACACAGTGCACTGCATTAGGTCTGGCCATGTTGTGACAGCACTTCATGTGCTAATGTGCTCTTGCAAAACAGTTCCTTATTCTAGAGTGCACGCTAAGCTAATTGAATTGTGCAACCCAATCTGTCCTAGCACTGCTATTGTGGACTTCAAATAGTCTGCCTGGAGAGCATTCAGTACATCATTCCCAAACACTGAACTAAGAGGTTTCTTTCATTATGCACAGACAGTGTGGAGAAGAATACAAAAGTATTCTACAATCCATGACAAGTACAGTTCAGACCCAGAATTTGCATTTTACTTACTCATGTTGTTATCACTGGCATTTGTCCCGGTTTGTGATGTTGTGCCTACTTTTGAGGATATGCATGACTGGGACTTTTTCAAAAGCAATGCAGAGCTGTTATAACCTCTGATTGATTATTTTGAGTCCACCTGGATTGATACACTGAGGTGACATTCAGGGAGGAGAAGGGCTGCCTTTCCACCAGAAGAATGGAACTGTCACAATGCCACCACAAGGGGGCTTGCTCGCACTAATAATGCCATTGAAGGGTTGCATCAAGGATTCAATAGCCGCCTCGGGGCATGCCACCCTAGCATATGGAGACTTATCCATTGCCTGCAGGAGGAGCAGTACATGACTGAACTGATGAGCGAGCAGATAGTATCTTTCACAGGAGTCAGTGGAAGAAAAAGAAATTACAAAGATACGAATGAGCAAATTGTGTCAATAGTGGCTGAATTTGGGCAGAGAAGCAGATATGATTATTTGTGTGGGCTAGCCTATAATTTTCTGTTTCAGGTCTGATTTTGTCTCAAGTCTGGTTTGTTTTCAGTAATAAAAGAATCTCTTTGTTGTCCTACTGATGCAGAAGCACACTACATTGATGGCTTCAATCACAACGTGTGATTGTTGTTTTTCTCAATCTATGAAGTCGCTATTTTGATGTCAGTAGAGAGAATTAGAGAGAACATTTGATTGCTGGTATTGCAGGTCCAATGTGTTTCTGCTGTGGTAGTTTAGGTTCCAAGTAGTTTGTATGCTGAGGCGCGACATGCTGAGGAGCCACATTTCATTGATGGTATTGGTGATGTTATTCACTATTTTAATTGACTCGCTATTCTTTTTGGTTTGTAGCAGCATGCAGCGCTATTGTTGCTGTAGCTTTATACCTCATATGTAGCTATTAAATGACTCACAATTAAGTGCTCGCGATTTTGTAGTCACCGAAATGGGGTCGCTAATATCACTGGTTACCCCATTCACTAATAATGTTTGGATCCAAGCCAACTCCTTACCCAGTTTACCACATGATGACCTACTCCCATGCTGTCTAATTTATTTAGCAGCTTTCTAAGTGGGACCAAGTCGAAGGCTTTGCTGAAATCCAGGCACACTACGTCTACTGCACCTCCCTAGTCTACTATTTTCATTACCCAGTTAAAGAAGTAAAGGAAATTGTCTTGACATGACTTCCCTGTGGTAAAGTCATGCTGTTTAGTGTCTAATTTGTTGTCCTTGAGAAAGGATATAATCCTGTCCTTGAGAAGGGTTTCCATTGTTTTGCCTACAATTGATGTGAGGCTTACCGGTCTATAGTTGCCCACACTCACTCTGCTACAGCTTTTGTGTAGAGGTATAACTGTGGCTATTTTCCAGTCTTGTGGGAACTTGCCCAGCTCAAATGATAAGTTACAAAGATCAGCCTGTGGAGCCACCAGTTCCTCTTTTAGTTCTCTTAGTAGCCTAGGGTGCATTTCGTCTGGTCCCATGGCTTTGTTCGTATTGAGCTTCTCCAGTTCCTTTAGGACTTCCTCTTTTGTAAAGGGTCCTGAGTGTACTCCATTGCCACCTTTATTGTCTCCTGTAATAGTAGTTCTGCAGCCATCCTGCTCCTTTGTGAATACGAAGGAGAAATATCTGTTTAGGATTTCTGCTTTGTCCTTGTCATCCTCAGAGGCCTTTCTTTTTCTCCTAATATAGCTATAGAAGGTTTTTTCCTCCCTTTTTGACTTCTCTGGCTATCCTCTCCTCTGTTGTTGCCTTTGCTGTTCTGATTTCCTTGCTTGCAGCCCTTTGTTTGTCTTTGTAGTTTTCCTGATCCTTGTCAGATCCTGTTTTCTTGTATTTCCTGAAAGCAGCCCTTTTTTCCCTAACCATGGTGGCTACTTCCTTAGTAAACTACAGTGGTTTTCTCTTCTTTTTTGCTTTGCTCAACTTCTTTATGCAATGCTTTGCAGTCTGAAATATAACTCCCTTGAGATGTACCCAGTACTGTTCATTGTCCCTCCCTCAAACTATATATGCAAGTCTCTCTTTAAGACCTTCCTTCATTGCTGCAAAATCTGCTCATCTAAAGCCCATGACTTTAGTTTTAGAGTGTTTGTTTCTGTTTTTTTCCTGACATGAAACTGCACCAGGCAGTGATTGCTGGACCCTAGATGGCTTCCCACCTCTATTTCTGCAACATTGTGCCCATTCATTAGTAGTAGGTCAAGGGCAGCAGCATCCCCCCCCTTGTTGGGTCCTTTACCAGTTGTTTCAGGCCCGATAAGTGCAGAGTCTCCAGCAATTCTTTGCTTCTGTTTGAACTTGCTGTATGGGTACCCCAATTTATGTCTGGTAAATTGAAGCCCCCCAGCACTATTACTTCCCCTTTATCATTCATGTTTTGAATGGCTTTCAATGTATCTTTATCCCCCTCCACCCCTGTTGTCGGTGGTCTGTAATACACTCCTATCTGAGTTATTGCTCCATTTCCAGCCTCTAGAGTGACCCAAAGTGACTCAGTTTCTGTGTTGTCATTTTGGATTATAGTTACTTTTGTACCTTTCTTAATGTACATAGCCCCCCCCCCCACCTTTTTGCCCAGTTCTGTCCTTCTGGAAGGGATAGTATCTTGGGATAGTCATTTTCCAGTCGTGGTTGTTGTTTAACCAGGTTTTGGTGATTGTGACCCAGTCCAGATCCGCTTCAGCAATGATGGCTGTGAGGTCAGCTATTTTATTTGAAAGGCTCTGTGTGTTAGTGAACATAGTTTTCCAAAGCTTCTGTTGGCACCCTTTGCAAACTGTGTGAGAGGCCTTTCGGCACCATGCATTTCTGCTTAAAGTTGAACCAGCATAGTATTCTGTGGTGATTTGCATATGCAGCCCATGATGCTTTGCATTGTGGGGTCATGTGTGATTTTGTATTTCTTTGATAGCTTTCCAAACTTCATCCTTACCCTTTCCTGTGTCCTGCTTTATTTGTGACTGCTTTTTTATGTTATCCATCCCTTTCCCCCAATTGGTGAATCCTCTTTTCATTATTTGTATCAGTTTTCTCACCCATTTGGTGAGTTGTTTTGTTTTTGCTTGTAACCCTGATTTGGTGGTGTTTGGGGGGAGAGGTTGCAGGTCCATTTGTCACTACTGCCCCCTCCCCACTGTTCAGTTTAATTGTCCAACTCATACATCCTGTTTCTGTCCCAGAGTTTGCACCCCTTCCTTACTCAGGTGTAGACCATTGTATTTGAAGAGACTCCTGTCCAGAAATCCCACCAGTTCCCTGTGAAGAGGTCCCCCCTGTCTTGGCACCAGCCCTGGAGCCAAGTGTTAAGTTCTTCTATTTGTTCCTTGAATATCCTTTGGTTACTGTCTCCTTTAGCCTATACTGGGAGGATTTCCGAGAAGGCAATAGTTGAGGAGTACAAGGTTAATGTCTCACTTAAGTGAGATATGTTTTGTTTGGTCTCCTCAAGTGTCTGGTTTGCTGGATCATTTGTACTTTTATGGACAAAAATGCCTGTGCATTTACCTTGCTTTTTTAGTAACCTGTGAATGCATTCTGTATCCCTTTTTGCAGAGGGCTTAGGTAGGCATTTGACTACCACCTGTGTTTCAGGACCCTGATTTATTTGTGGCTCCACTCTGCAAATCATGGAGTCCCCCACAATAAGTAATTTCTTTTGTTCCCTCTTGTTTGTGTCCTTTGTATTTCCTTCCTGGTTTGACATTGTTGTATGTTCTAACTGGCAGTGATTGGTGTTATGTTCATGTTCCTCCTCCTTGATGAGAGGGATGTATCTATTTACTGTTATGATCAGTGCCTCCTGTTGTGCCACCTGTTGTTGGAACTGGTGCAACTTTCTTCTGCCCCCTATTTATCACCTGTCATTCCCCAGGACCAGGGATGGTGAGGTTTTGAGGGATGGTCCCCTGGTGGAGCTGGTGAGAAATAAAGGGGTGAGCAGGTTTGAGGTTGGCAATCAGGTTGTGTAGATGTTTGATTTGCCTCCATGCCTCTCTGAGTTGTGCTCTCAGATCTGTTATTGTCCAGCATGTGGGGCAGCGCTCTATTGCCTGAATGTGTACCCTCTGAAAGGATGCCCCGCACCACTGGCATGTAATGTTTGCCATGTTGCTTGAGGATCCTAATGTGGATGAAAGAGAAGGAAGATGAACAAAGACTAGGGAAACTACTACAAATAAAGATCAGTTGATTTTTTCTTTTGATTTGTTTGCTCGGTAAGGTGCCTCCCCTTCCAGTAGGGGGCAGGAAGCTTGGGTGCATGTCGGCAGCTATAAATGAACAGTAGCCAGGGGAGGGTGGGATTAGGGGGAAGGGTGGTTAGTTCCTTTGTCCCCTGTTTGGAGGAAAAACAATCAGCTACTAAGTGAAAACAAAGTCACATGCTGTATCTGGAGCAGGGCACTTGCGCTGCCCTGCTAACCTTGCCCTTAGTCCTGTTGTTGCTCTGGGGGAAAAAAGCATTCATTTAAGCCTGTTGGAGGCTAAGCGAGGAAGCAGAGTGTTGCTTCTGTGGCTGCTCCTAACCTTGCACTAGACCTGTTACTCTGGGGGGGGAGCCTTTGTTTTGTTTTTTATGTTTGAGCCCTCCCTACAGGCAGTTGTTGTTTAAACCCTGCCCTCAGTACCTGCACTGTGCCTGAAATTCAGTCTGCCACCCACAGTGACACAAAGCTCCTTTCAATTCTTTATTCTGTTGGTGACTGAGTGAGGGAGATGAGAGTTGCTTCTGTGGCCACTCCTAGTCTCGCTCTTTCCCTGTCTCTTGAGACCAGATATCTAGACCTGAAATTCACCTGCAGCTGAACGGGGAGCATAAGGTAGAGTGTTCCAGCTGCTCCAGTTCCCTTGTAGCTTGATGCACAGCTGTGGCTAACTGCCAAGGTCACTATCTTTTAAAGCCAGCAATTCTGTATGTATCTGGTGCTGTGCTCCGATAGGGTCGTTACCCCTTACATCACACAGTGACTCAATTCCCTGAGCCCCAAGTGTGTGAGCGTTGCTCCCTTCTGTCCCTTTTTCAGATGAAAAACAATCTGCCACTAAGCAAAAACAAAGCCATGTGCTGTATCCAGAGAAGGGCAGTTGCGCTGCCCTGCTAACCTTGCCCTTAGTCCTGTTGTTGCTCTGGAGGGGGGAAAGGCATGCATTTAAGCCCATTGGCTGCTGAGTGAGGGAGCCAAAAGCTGCTTCTGTGGCTGCTCTTAGCCTTGCACTAGACCTGTTACTCAAGGGAAAAAAAACATTAGTCTTGTTTTTTATGTTTAAGCCCTCCCTGCCTGTGGTTGTTCCTTGTACCTCTATCACTTTTATGTCCTCCTTAACATAAAACACTACTCCCCAACCTTTTCTTCCTACCCTGTCTCTTCTAAACATTGTGTAGCCAGGTATGTACATATCCCAGCCATGGTTGTCGGTGCACCATGTTTTGGTGTTGGCTGCAATATCCAGGCCTGCCTCAGCCATGATGGCCTCCAGATCTGGTATCTTATTACCCAGACTACTAGCACTGGCACACATGACTGTCCAGATTTTGTTAGTCCTTCTCTTGTCCATTCCTCACCTTTTTATATTGCCTGCTCCTCTTCCCCCCCTTCCTCCATTGCTAATCCCTTGCTACCTTGATTGTCTTGCATTCCAGTGGGAATCTTTAGACTCGGTAATTCTCTACCCCCTATCGCAGCCTGTGGGGAGGGGCAGTTGCTGCCTCCCCTTTGCCTTCCTCCACCACCCTCGGCTAGTTTAAATGTTTATAGAAGTAACATTTAAACTGTCCACTGAGGACTGCCATTCCCTTCCTGGATGGATGCAGGCCATCCCCCCTGTACAAGCTTTGCTCCCTCCAGGTGGAGCACCAGTCCCCAATGTAGCCATCCCCCTCCTCTCCGCAGGAAAGCTAAGGCCAACATAAATGATGGTGGCGTACATGTTCTTGTGCACAGGCAGGTCCAACGTGGACTGGTGGACATCAGAAGAGTTGGGACTCAGGCATCCAAGGAAGATCCAAGGGAAATGGTACTAGTACCAGGTAGACCTGAAAATCATATATTACAGTGAAATGGGGGTGGGAACAGATCAGCAGCTTTCCAGGCATCATCTTGATACTTTATTTATTTTTATTTATTCAAACATTTCACCAGGAAAGCATACTGAGCTGAGGCTAGTTTCCAAATGTGTCCGGGGGAAGGGGTAATGGGAGTACAAATGTCAAGTATACACGAACAATGGACAGAGTTACATCAGGCCCAATAGAACAGTGCAGTAAAGTGAAATAAAGTGCAATGTGCCAGCGTACACCACACCAGAAAACAAAACATGACTACAACCTTCCCTGCCACTACCCAGTATGTAGCTGGCAGCAACCATTTAAAAAAAATAATTAGATGCTTCAAGCATCTGAGTAAGTTCTGCTTGGTCCCAACCAGGGGGAGGTGCAAGTTCACCTTCTTACCTCCAACTACTCTACTGTCCTCATTATTTGGAATGATGATATTTTTCTGCCAGTGGAGGTGTCTATGTTTCTATTAGTAAGGCAGGAAGCGAGGGGGGGGGTGAGGGCAAGAACACCATCTATACAATAGGTCACAGGGTAGGACGGGTAAAACGGGGCAGATTGGATGGACTGATGGTCTTTTTCTGCCAACATTGTCTATGTTTCTATAATACGTTTACCTCGTAAGTTCCCCAAGTCTCTGTTGCATTTACTTTACTAATTACCGTTTTTTCCTACCTACCCTACTTACAGTACATCATGTCACCTCAGTGTACTCTCCTAGTAACCAGTAACTAAAATGAGTAAACCATGCTCAGTCACTCAGCACCCCGCCTCTTTATGGCTTAATAGTGTACCAACACACCTTAATTTGGTCAGCTAATTGCAACTTTATAACATATTCAGTTTTGTTTCTGCTGCTCCATGAGGTCTTTTTAAATTCAGCTACCATCTAGAACCTCTGTGTACTCATTGTATTATTTTTTGTTTTAATTCTTGTTACTGAATATTAGTGCTTAATTTCTGTTGCCTGCTACTGGACAAATACAAGTACGTCATCAGTTTCTTTTTGATCATGTGCTGTTTTTGGTACTTGACTTACCAGTTCTGCCTTGGTCTCTCGCTCTCTCTCTCTCTCTCTCTCACTCTTCCTCCCTCCCTCCCTCTCTCTCTCTCTCTCTCTCTCTCTCTCTCTCTGTCTCTGATTCTAACTGCCCACACCCTGCTTATTCCAACAAAAAATGTTTCTGGCATGTTACTTGACCCCTGCCTTTTTACTGCCTTTTTACTGTGCCTTTGATCGTCCCATCTGACCACAATCCTGCTATTCTGGTTCTGCTGACATCCTTTGCTAAGCTTTGGTTACCTGCTTATTCACTCCCCTTGCCACTGAGAGCTACCTGTAATCTGTCTCCTGTCTCATGCCTCCCACTTTTACTGCTGTGCTTAAACAAACCCCCTTTTCTCTACATTTTTTGACTCACTGTCCCTGCCCTTCACCCTGACCCTCACTTTGCAAAAAGCCTTGGGTCTTCCACATTGCCCAAGTGATCCTCTGCCTTGCCCTTTATTGTCCATGATACCTACAACCTGAAACCCACCTCTTCCTCCTCTAAATTCCTCTTCTCCTTCACCCTAGCAACTTTGTCTATACTATAGTCCTTAAGTCATTCTACTGTCTCCTGTCTCATCTCAGAAAACCCTTTCTTTCCCACTTAGGTTTGCACTCCCAAAGTTTCTTTAAATGAGAATGAAAGTTTGTCCAAAATGAATTTTCTGGGATTGGTAGTTACCAACTAAGAACACTAGGGCAAAAATAAAAAAGTTCTCCTTTGTAACTTTTCCTGTAAACATAATTATTTTCTGGTTGAACCTTTGCCCGTCTCACATGCCACCCAATCAGAAGATACCCACATGCCCCCCTGCCTGACATCATCAAAGGAATCGATCATGGGCAGACTTTGATTAGCTCCAGTCTGAGATCAGAGTTTTTGTGACAGGCTAGGCATGCAGTGGGTGCCTGCCAGCCCCTTTATGTGAAAGGTTTTATCTGATTGCAGCAAGCTGCCTATAACTGCCATAAAGATGAAGCAATAATATCCTGAAAGGGAAGCCGTGACGACTGGGAGAGGAGGAGGAGCTGCAGGGAAAGGTTCCACTATGGTACCTGTCCCCACATCAAGTAGCAGTCATAGTCATGTGGCCCATGGTTGGGATGCTGTACATATTGAGACTGTTAGAGGGAAGTCATGTGGCCCATGGTTGGGATGATGTACATATTGAGACTGTTAGAGGGAAGTCATGTGGCCCGTGGTTGGGATGATGTACATGTTGAGACTGTTAGAGGGAAGTCATGTGGCCCGTGGTTGGGATGATGTACATGTTGAGACTGATAGAGGGAGGATGGAAACAGGAAGTGGTGGTGCTGATGTTGGTGGGTCTGAGACTGAGAGGTGTACTAGGGTGAGTCATGTAATAGTGCATCCAAAGAAACCATGGGGATGTGTTAGTACACAGAAGTCAGCTGGTTGCATGCCCGCTGTAAGCAGGAGCTTTTCCAATCAGTCACAGTCAGTGCCCAGAGGTGTATCTGGTGGTGCTGAAATCAGCTGGAGCCAAGAAGAAACTCATGGGTCTTCCATTGCTCATGGTCCTCCTTCATCTCCTCCTCCAAGTACCTTGCTTTCCCCTACTGCCTAGGGTGGTGATGTCAGGGATCCTCTATCACATTCTGAAGATGTACAGGCAAGCCCTACACTTGTGCGTCTTGTGTGAAACACATGACAGCAGGTGGCAGCGCCTGGTGGGGTGCCAACTCTGCAACCTGCACACCCACACCGTAGTGAGCAACGTGGGCAATTTCTAATCGGCCATCACTGGCTTGAGGCACTTTATGATGCTCCCTTTCCTAGTGTACCCACAGGTCACAAATCAGGGAGTGACTCTGTGGGGAGCCTGACACTACATTTATCCTGTTACTTGAGGACAAGCAATTGGTTAATGTTCATATGTGTTAACAAAAAATAAAAAGAGAAAAAAACTTAAAAATATTTACAAGCAATTTTAAAAAAAGTAAGAACTAGGGAGTTGGGGGCCTTGAGCTCAGCTAGGTAAACTAAGAATTCCTATAGCTCTTAGCACTACATTGGCAAAAAAATATATATATTTATAAAAGAATAAAAAGAAAGTAGGGATGGGAAGTGTGAGTACAGCCAAGGAGGCCAAGAATTTCTATAACTCTTAGAAGTGAGCCCTAGAAGTTAGCAAGCAAGAAAAAACTTAAAATTATTTACCAAAAAATAAAAACAAAAATTAGGGACTACGGGGCAGGGGGTCTTGGACTCAGCCAAGGAAACTAAGAATTCCTATAGCTCTTAGCACTACATGTTATAAAATATATATATATATAAAAAAGAAAGAAAATAAAACTTAAAATTATTTACAAAAAAAAGTAAATATGCAAATGTTCACAAAGCAATGCCCTTGTATAGTACAGTAGTACTTGCACTTTTCTTTGGGATGCATATTTGTGAGACGGGATTTATTTTGCAAACCGATGGGGAACTAACATAGCAATTGGCATGAAGAGCAGGGGGTAGCCTTGTGGTCAGCAAAGGAAACTATGGATTCCTATAGCTCTGATGGGGTGCTTACAGTAGCAGCAGTCGTATGTGTTTGCCACTGTGGTGATCCCCAGCCGTGGCATGTCAGCACCACCTGCCACACGGAAGCTGTAGTAATTCATGTCCTGCTGTTGCTGATCTCAAGGCTTTTTTCCCTTTTTTCTGTTGTGTGTTTTTATTAGGGATGGGTGGGTACTAAAATACCTTACCACCAAAACAACCTGCGGGTACCCCAAAAATACCTAGAAAAAAAAAACAAATGAATATTAAATAGTTAGAACAGGTCGAGTAGTCATTACCTGACCCGTTCTACTACCCTATTACCCAACCCTGACCATAACAAAAATCATGTAAAGACTGTTTTTGGGATTATTACAATGTTTGTTAGGTGCCCCAATCTGTTATACCTATGGGAGCATTGCTGAGGCAAGTACAAGGGGCGTAGGCTCTCTTAATGAGCCTGCTGCTGTTTCCAAAATTATACCCATGGTGGGCATTGCTGAAGCAGGTACGAGAGGCACAGCTTCTATGAGGGAGCCTGCTGCTTTTTCCATAAATCATACCATGGCAGGCATTGCTGAGACAGGTAAGAGAAACACAGAAACATAGAAAGTGATGGCAGATAGAGACCAAATATCCATCTAGTCTGCTCTGAGCTGTACCCCTACCTTATGATTTCTTTGAGACAATCCCCTTGTGTCTATCCCAAGCAGATTTGCATTACCTTACTGTTTTGGAGTCAATGACTTCAGCAGGTAGGCCATTCCACAGATCAACTACCCTTCTATCAAGACAAATTTATGCATGTTTCCCCTGAATTTTCCTCCCCTTCATTTCATATCATGATCTCGTGTGCTCCCTGAGCTATTATCGTAAAGAGCTCCTGGGTGGGGACTCTGTTTATACCCTACAGAAACTTGGATGTCTCAGTCATGTCCCCTCTATCCCTGCACTACTCCAGGGAGTACCTGTTGAGTTCCTCCAACCTGCTTTCATATGGCAATTCATGGAGACTGTGTACCATTTTTGTTGTCCTCCTCTGCACTGTCTCTAGTGTATCTATGTCCTTCCTGAGAAAAGGCCTTCAGAACTGATACAGTACTCAAAGTGGGGCTTTACCAGGGACCTGTACAGTGGTAGGATCACCTCCCTCTTTCTACTTGTGATGCCCCTACCTATGCATCCCAGCATTCTGCTGGCCTTTTGTGCTGCTTTTACACATTGTCTGCCTACTTTTAAGTCACCCAAAATGATAACCCCTTGATCCCGCTCTTGCTGGGTGACTGCTAGTTTCTCCCCTCCCAGATAGTAGTCTGTCCCTGCGTTGCTGCTGCCCAGATGCATAACTTTGCACTTTTATGCATTGCACTTTAACTGCCACATGTTGGATCATTTTTCAAGCTTCAGTAGGTCACTTTTCATTTGCTCCACCCCTTGTGCAGTATCCACTCTGTTGCAGAGCTTTGTTAACCGACACGCCTTCCTGCTCAGCTCCTCTGTGATGTCACTTATGAAAACATTGAAGAGTAATGGTGCCAAGATGGACCCTGTGGCACCTCGCTGGTCACCTGCCTATCCCCTGATGCTGCCCCATCTACCATCACTGTTTGAGTTCTCTGTCCAAGCCTGATACTGACCCATGCTACTACTTCCCACCCCACACCTGTATACTTGAGTTTAGTAGCCTTCTGTGTGGGACTGAGTCAAAGGCTTTGCTAAATTCAAGGTAGATAACATCCACAGCTCCCCCGGTCAACTGTCCTAGTAACTGAGTTGAAAAACTCGATCAAATTAGTTTGACTGGACCTTCATGCTGTGAAGCCATGTTGCCTGGTGTTCTTTTGTCTAGTTTCCTCCAGGAATGCTATTATTCTTTCCTTGAACAGCATTTCCATCATCTTGCACACCACTGAGGTGAGACTGACTGGTCAGTAGTTACCAACCCCCTTGCTGCTACCACTCTTATGTATGAGGACCACTATTGCCCTTTTCCAGTCTTGGGGAACTGTTCCCTCCCTCAGGGATCTGCTAAATAGATTTATCAGAGGTGCTGCCAATTCGTCACTGTGTTCATTAGTATGTGCAGATGAACTCTGCCCGGTCCCATGGCTTCATCTACTTTCAGTTTTGTTAATTCTGTCCTTACCTTCTCCACCATGAATGGGCTTCTGTCTACCCCCTTTCACAATTTCTATACCCCTTTGGGGTATGTCAATTTCCAGGCTTCTCCTTTGTAAAGACTGAGCAAAAGCACTCATTTAAGACTTCTGTCTTTTCTCTGTCTTCTTCTGTCCTCCTCCCATCCTTGCTTATGAGCCTGACAATAACTCCCTTGATTTTCCTTTTGTTTCTTATGTTCATAAATGTCTTTTTGCCTCCATTTATCCCCTGCACTATTTCCACCTCAGTTTGTGCCTTAGCCACTCTAATCACCCTACCTGCCTCTTTCAGGCTGCTCTTGTATGCCTCCCTATCTCTGTTGCTGTTTGAGTATTTGTATCTTCTGAATTCTAGTCTCTTTCTCTTACCACAGCTGCTACTTCTTTTGTGAACCAAAGTGGATTCTTTTTTTTCTTCGTTTACTGACCAGCCTTGAACATTTTTCAGTTACCTCTGCTATTGCCTCCCTTATGGTTGTCCAACATTCCTCCATCCCTCCTTTTGCCTTTTATTTTTTGAGGATATCCCCAAAGCATATTCTCATCTGATCAAAGTCTGTTCTTCTGAAGTCTAGGACCCATGTCTTGGAGTAACTTATTTCCTTGATTGTGTTGACCTTGAACCAGACAGATTTGTGGTCACTCGTCCCCAGATGGCACCCCACGTCCACTTCCTTGACCTTGCTGCTGTTTCTGAGCACCAGGTCCAGGAATGTGTTTTTTCTAGTGGGGAATGTGATGAGCTGAGTCCAGCCCCTAGCAGGGTGTCTAGGAAATTTCTGCTTCTAGCTGTGGATGCTGTGCAGGAATTCCAGTCCACATCTGGGAGGCTGAAGTCCCCCATTAGCATGACTTCTCCTTTATCAGTCATTTTTATTATGTTTTCCAGCAGAGTTTTGTCTGCTTCTGCCCCTTGTGAGGGAGGCCTATATATCACTCCCAGTCTGAGGGCAAAGCAAGTACCTGGTTTGAGAGTGTCCCAAAATACCTCAGGTTCATCTTGGGTTCTTTGGACCTCCATAGCTTTTATGTCCTCTGTTGTATACAACACAACTCCCCCTCCCCAATGTCCCTTTCTGTATTTATTGAATAAATTGTAACCTGGAATAGCAATATCCCACACATGGTTCTCATTGAGCCAAATTTTGGTTACTGCAACCCAGTCCAGTCCTGCTTTTGCCATTGTGGCTGAGAGTTCTGGGATTTTGTTAGTCAGACTTTGGGCATCTGTCATCGTTGTCTTTCAGAAATGGGCATCCTTTTTCCTTTGATCCTTTGTGCTTTGTCTCCCTTGTGTGACCTTGATGTGCTCTATTTGTTTTCACCTTTGTGACCAATGGGAGGTGTCTTTTCCTGGCCTTGGGGGGTGGGGGTGGTGCCTAGGGTTCTGTTTTCTTGCTTCTGTCTGGCCACCACCTCCCTGTCTGCTAGTTTAAATAATTGGAGAATACCTAAAGTTTTTGTCCTAGTGCCCTTACCTCTTCCTGGGTGAGGTGAAGGCTGTCAAATTTAAAATACGCTCTTTCCCAGAAATCCTTCCAGTCAATGATGAAGGTATGGCCCTTTTCTGAGCACCAGTTCCAGATTCATGTGTTTAGTTCTTTGATCTCAGCCTCTCTAATTTTTCCTTGGCCCTTTCACCTCTCCCATACTGGGAGTATCTTATAGAAGGCCAGGGTGGATGAAACAGAGGTCAGTCTATCCCCTAAGTATGAGATATGCTCTTTGGCATGTTCAACAGAATGGTTGGAGATATCATAAGTACCTAGGTGAACTACCATGGTCTTGATGTCTTCCTCTCTCTGGACATAGTTCCCTAAGTGGCCTGCCACCTTTTTTTGCTGTGACCCCAGGGAGACATCTGACCACTGTCTTTGTTTGGTTGATCCCATTTAAGTGTGATTTGACTCCATGAATCATGGAGTCCCCCACAATGATCAGTTTCTTTATTCCCTCAGTAGAAATTGTTAGACCTAAAAGGTTTGTCCTGATGATGTGTTTGGTGCAACAGCTCCCCTTCCTTTGGTCCACATCAGTGTTTGTTTTCTTTTCTGACTCAGACACTTACACTTGTGTGGGTCTATTTCACAATCTCCAGTGTTTTTTAGACTGATTCCTGGTTTGTGCTGCTGTGCCCTAGTTCCTTGGCTTGAGCAGCTGCCTGCTTCCTTACATGTCCTTGCCAGTTGGGCAAACCTGTTTTGCAGCTGCATAACTGCTTCATGACTATTGCCCACCTGGTGAGTCTTGCTGTGGTGGGCTTTGCCCCTTTGCACTACCTGCTAACCCCCTGGGTGGACTGTCCTCTGTGGTAGAGGGACAGTGCCAGGGTATTGGTGGAGCTGGGGTGGTTTCCACATTTTTGTAACCTGGTGTAATTTCTGGTTTAGGTGTGATATTGTTGGCCATGCTCCCTGAAGTTGGGCCCAGAGGTCATTTATGGCCCAGCATGTGGGGCAACGTCCTGGATCCAGGCCCTGTCAAAGAGTGCTCCACAGTGATTACAGTGCACAATGTCCATGCCTGTTGGTTTCATGATGTTTCATTATGAAAATACCAAAGTTATAGTAGGTGTGTGCATAAGGCTAGCATGAGGAAGATGCTACAGTATCTATAGGGTTATTAAGGTAGCTAATGGAGACGAGTGTATCAAAGGACGTGCAGGGCAAAAGTTAGAAAAGGGGAAAGAGAACAAAAACAAAAATCAAAATAATGTTTATTTTTTTCCTTTTATTTTTTCCTTTCTAGGTATAGTAAAAAGCCCTGCTGGTTGCTGCTAGTAGATGGCAGTGAGTAGCAAATATCCACTGGTTGTTCCCTGGTAAGAGAGAGGATTAGAATGTAAGGGTCTATTTTGAATGATGAGTTGATGACCCACCTCTTCCCAGGAATGACAGGAAGTGTGGGACTATTAAGGAGGATAACCCAGGGGAGGGTGGGAATGGGGGAGGGAGGGTTGCGAAGTCTGAAGATGCCCGGCCACCATAATAAACAATCAATGGAGTATTCTGTTTTTATTTTGTGTGTGAGCCTTGTGTTGAAGGATAGCTCACAACCATTTCACCTCAGATCAAAGGCATCTATGTCCCCCTCTGGTTTCACCTTGCTACTGTTCCAGGTAGGTACTGGTGTGGGAGGAAAAAAAAGTGAACTGGCAGTTCTTTTTGTTACTGAAAGCCTAGTCCAGTTCTACAGTGCATCCATGGTGGAGCACCTTCTGTAGAGGCTTGCTTCGCTCCCATGGCCCCTGTGAGCTGGAAGCTGTGTGGAGATGTGTAGCCATGAAGCTGTGTGGCATTTTAGTGAGAGGATCCGCTCCTCAGTCCAGAGCTCTGCTGCCAGCAAGCTGTTTGGGAGAGAGAGTTAAGTAGCCATGGAGCTATGCACCGTGTCAGAGAGGGTAGGGGATCCACTCCTCAGACTAGTGCTCTGATGATGACTAAGTGCGGGTTTCAGGGAAAGCAGAGGATCCACCTTCTCAGATCAGCATGCATCAGACGGCTAAGAGAGGGTGTCAGGGATGCTGAGTGGCTCTGTCTCCCTTAGCTCTGGAGTGTCTGGAGAGGTGCAGCTGCTGTGAGTGAGCCTGCTGCGATTTCCAAAAATTATACCCATGGCGGGCATTGCTGAGGCAGGTACAAGAGGTGCAGCTACTGTGAGAGAGCTTGTTACTGTTTCCAAAAATTATACCCATGGCAGCAATTGCTGAGGCAGGTATAAGAGGTGCAGCTGCTCTGAATGAGCCTGCTGCTGTTTTAAAAAAATATTCCCATGGTGGGCATCAATCAAACTTACATAATATAAACTGATGACTGAACTAAGAGTAGTACTGGTGTGGCTGACATGGTGGCAGTGGTGATGGTTTCATATTCTTTTTGTATGCAACCTAGTCATCATATTTAGTATCACTGTTTACAGGCTGTTGTTCATATTCAGGGTCAGACTTGCATAAATCAGTGTTTGTGACAATTGGACAATTGTCAGCATTCATTTTGAGAAATGTAAGTAGCTCCACATTTGCAGGACTTAGCAGTGTTCTGTGGTTAATGACTATTCCTCCAGCTGCACTAAATATGCATTCTGAATACGTGCTTGAAGGTGGACAACTGAGGTACGTTATTGCAAGATTTACTAGATCTGGCCAGATTGTTCTCTTTTGATTCCAGTACCATAATGGATCTTTCTTGAGACCAATCACAATATCATCTGCAAAGTACTCCAGGATCATTGTACTGCGTGAGATGGTTACCAGTCTGGCAGATGAGCCTGCTGCACTTTCTTTACAGGATACCAGTCCACGTTGTTGCAGGTGACTCAGAAGTGATTTGCCTTTCTGACCCTGAACATAGGATGCCCAAAAAGTAGTTGTACTGTGCATGTCTTTTCCCTTGCTGTTTACACTGCTGTCTGTGAAGAATTGATAGATGTGCTATTGTCTGTGCCAGAGGTGCACTGTGATGGTTCGGCATGGTTTGACTGCTGTACATCAGTTAATGGTGTTTGTTGGATAACGTCACATTTGGTTAGCAGAAGATCTCTCCAATACTCAATGTCTTCCCCTGCAGGTAAGATGGCTTCAGTGTTCCACTTGATGTGGGGATCTAGCAACGCAGCCAATACATAGGTGTCAGTCTTAAACATAGCATTTATTCTCTGATCAGTCAATACTCTGAGACTCAAGTCATCTGCGAGCATGACAGCAGTAGTGTTGTCTTTTGATTGAAATTATTTCTTTATGTCATCAATGAAAATGTGAAGAAATCTGATTTGAGGAAGAATTTGACTGTGAGTTGCACTGTCTGCATAGACGTCACATGTGGCAGCCTCAAATGACTCCGGTAAAGTGACCAAAGATTCCAGCAGATTTCAGCTGTTGGAACTGAACATGATATCTGCTTTACCTATTTGATTCTGCATGGTGTACTCATGTACAGCTTTTTTTCTGTACAAGTAGCCTTTCTAACATATACAGTGTTGAATTCCAGTGGGTTGGAACTTCCTGCTTTAATGTATGCAAGGGTAAGTTGTTTGACCTCTGCAGCCCTTTCAGGGTTTTCTGTGTTTTCAGAGTGGCTGAAATGCCCACATATTTTCCTAGCTAAACTGAACAGGTTTTCAACATTTCTGTTTCCATTTAAGAAACCAGAGATGGAAGATTTAAACAATTTGCAAAACAAGGCATGTGTTAGTAGCTGCCATCTCTAACAGCCTTGACTATGTTGGCACCATTATCTGATACTATGAACCCTGGAGTTGAAGAATACGGTGTACACCATTTCTGGAATTAATTTTGCAGCTCCTGCAAAATATTCACAGCAGTGTGGTTTTCATCAAATGCAGTGACACATAATATAGCCTGCTTCCTACTACAGGTATTTATGGTAGAGCAGGAATTATTACTTTCTGACTGAAAACTTGCCCAATGAGCTGTAACAGTCATGTAGTCAGTTGTTTGGTTGCTGGTCCATATATCCATTGTTCAATGTGTGGTACATAGCTCAGTGCTTGTGTATACTTGTGAGCAGAATGGTAAATGCTTGATGTTTATAACTTGGGCGTTGGCGTTTCTCTGTATCCTACCCTCTGTAGGATACTGGGTAGGTGTAAGATTTAAGGCTCAGTAGAGAGTGTGAGACAACAGTGCCGGAGAAGGAGGAGGAGGAGGCAGGGGAGGATGGAGGGTGCCTTCAAAACGCTTGAAGCAGAGCTCGCGGAAGCTGAAGTTTAAATAGGGGATGTGGGAGGAGCTATTCCCACCATTGAACTTCAGGTTAAAAGCATTCCATTTCAATGTGTGGTACATAGCTCAGTGCTTGTGTATACTTGTGCGCAGAATGGCAAATGCTTAATGTTTATAACTTGAGCTTTGGCTTGTCTCTCTATCCCACCCTCCATAGGATACTAGGTAGGTGTAAGTTTTAAGGCCCAAAAACAGTGTAATAGTGAAGTGATGTCTCTGGAGAGTGTGGCCAGTGGCACGCAGGAGAGGAACCCCCCCTTAGGGGAAAACTCTGAGGACTCATGGTTACTGACCTGCCTGTCCTCTGGGCATAAGAAGAGGATACTAATCCTAAAATGGGTTTGTGGTTTTCGTTGTGGTATGTCCAGGACTTAAGTCTGAATCTTGCTGGTTGAATAGTCCAGTTTTTGAGATCAACGATGAATAGGGAGGTCAATGCTGAAGATGAAAGTTCTGGATGAAGAAAGAGGTTCACATTAGAGTGATGTCCACATGAGATGAAGGTTAATCGGTGTCCTAGGCAGCTATATATATATATATATATATATATATATATAAAAGAGTATGTATACGGTCGGCATGACTAGGAGCAGGTGCCATATTGCAATTTGAAGGACACAGCTCATAGCTGAAAAAATGGACTAGAGCAGTGCATAACCGGGAACAAAGACAACATAGGAGTGTATCCCAGCTGGAAGTGATGATGAGGCATGAGTCTATGCAGATCTGGGAGACTTTCATGGCTGTAGAACATCCATTATAACATTAGGGTATGATCGGGTATCTTGTAGAAAGAATTGTCCTAGGACATCCAGGGGATTGAAGTGTGCTTGCTGGAGATCTCTGGCATAGAAACTAGACTGGAACTGGAGCAAAAAGAAGATGGCAGTTTCATGAGTGAATGACTTCATGAAGAAAGGTAGGCCCAGACGTGGGCTAGCTGAAGCGTGGACTCATGAGGTCCATGTATGCAATGCTTGATGCTAGGGCAATAGTGTAGTCTCAGGTAGGAGACTAAGGAAGGAGACCCCCATGAGAGTCCACTGGAGTAAAGATGAATATGCATTGGAGTGCTGAGAAATGCCCCATCGTGAGGTATGATAGATTCAGGATGGCGAGACCACCATGTGGGTTTGCCATCGCCAAATATGATATGATCTGAGGTAAGGAGATGAAACCTCTGTCAGAGACTGAGTGTTGATGATAGAGAAATACGTTTGAGCACGAAGATATGTCAGAGTGGGCATGTCTATATAGGAATGAAGAAACCTTCCTACGTGCCTGCTGTTGCTGTACTGTGAGATAATCCAAGAAAAACTCATGAGTCCATTGTTGGGATGGCGGGACCCCATGTGGTCTGCATTGCCATAGTCTTGAGTAGTCCAAGGGAAGAAGGATGACAAATGAATGAGACCCCGTAGCGGATATGTATGTTTCTCAGAACAGCTAATGGGATGGTGGAGCCCCACATGTTCCATCATCGCAGTTCTTTGGAAGAAACCAAGATAAGAAGCAAGATCCCAGTTGTATGTCTCCCATGACTGTCATGGGATGGCGGGACTCCACATGGTCTGCCATCGCCATGGTATGGAGCAGAGTAAGTTTGGGATGGTGGGATCCCACGCAGTCCATGATCACCATAGTATGGAGTAGAGAACAGTTGGGATGGTGGGACCCCACATGGTCCACCATCACCATGGTATAGAGTAGAAAACAGTTGGGATGGTGGGACCCCATGTGGTCCACCATCAGCATAGGAATGTTGAGATGGTGGGACCCCACATGGTCCAACATCGCCATGGTATACAGTACAGTATGTTTGGGATGGCAGGACCCCACAAGGTCTGCATTCCCATAGAGTGTGTTGGGATGGCAGGACCCCACATAGTCCACCGTTGCCATAGTATAACACCGTGTGACTTACAGATGGTTGGACCCCCACGGTCTGCCATTGCAGTTTAAGTGCATAGACCAATGTAGGAGGATGAGATCCCAAAGTAGCCACCTGTAGAAAAATGGAAATGACATTTGCACAATGGGCGGAGTCCTTTGATGGCATGTAAAAGGAATGGCGGGAACCCCACGAAGTCTGCCATTGCCTGTTCCATTAAGTGGTGCTTGATAGGAATGCGGGACTCACATGGTCCACCATGGTCACAGAAGTGCCAGATCCGAGGCTAGAAGGGTGAGACCAGTGTTCTAAGTGGTGTATGAGTCACATCTGACTAGGTACAGGCACAGCAAAGCACATCAATTGATTGGGATGGTGAGACCCCACGTGGTCCGCCATCACCGTGGTATAGAGTAGTGCAAGGTAAGGTGGGTGAGACCCAATGGGAGTCTACCAAAGTGGTTTGGAATACTTTTGTGATATTAGTAGGGGCACCATCATGGGGTGTGTATGCTTGGAATGGTGGGATCCCACATGGTCCACCACTGCCAAATCACGTTACAGCGAATGAAGCTTGAAAGTCTGCGAGTCAGATTAATAGCAGGTACTATACTGCAGTAAACAGGAGTAAATAAATGTTTAGGCAAACAAGGTGCAAATTGGGACTAGCCCCACACCCAGGTGTAGGGCTTGTAGTACTGACAGTGCCCCTTTAACATAGTGACGGGACCCTTTACTGTCCTTCAACCATAGACTCTACATCTGCAAATTGCCTGGGAGTACATATGTAATCCACAACACAAAAACTGGGGTGGGATCCCTCACAGTAGAACACTTCAATATTAGGTACCCTATAAAGCTTTCTGATGGTATAAAGCGAGCATTAAAAATTGTCCAGCTGCCTTCTACGTCCACTTTCAAATCTCTCGGGTACATAGGCACTGCATCACAAATGTGCAATCTGTATTCACAATTCCATTGCAACCCCCTGTCCTATACAGCACTGGCATTGAGGCTTCATGTAGTACTAGGCAAGCCTCTAATGCCATTAATGAGTGCAGCATGTAAGGATTTGAAATCTGACCCACAAAGGTGTGCATCAGGCAGAAGCAGAGGAAGCCCTAGTGCAGTATCATGCGGGAAGTTGAAGTATGGAGTCTAAAGGAATGAGCCAGGAAAAGCGGAGCAGCCACAGCAAATCCAAGGGAAGGAGCATAGGGCATAACGCTACCTGTTGGCTGAAAGCGAGAGCTGGGCAATGAACGAACAGAGAACCAGAACAATTGTGAGAAAGAGAGTCCGGCAGGCACAGCGTTGGCATGGAACATTGAGGCGTCCGGCAGGGGAGAAAAAGCCCAAAAAGAAAAGAGGAGCAGATGGGAGGAAACAAGCAGGCATTGGGGCAGAAAGTCCGGGAGACTAAACGAGCAGGAAAAGGTAGAGTGGAGGAAGGGGGGGGGGCAACAAAGGGGGAACCCAAAGAAAGCAGGAGGCAAGACAAAATGGGAGGGGGGAGCAAAATGAGGAAAAGGGGGTTCCCCTGCCAAGCAGTCATGCCGCCGAATTTTGAAATGCTTGAAGCACAGCAAGCAGAAGCCTGAAGTTTCAATAGGGGATGTGGGAGGAGCCATCCCCCCCCCATGGAACTTTAGCCTAAAAGCCTTCCATTTATGTGAACCTGCTTCACCTCAGAGGGTTTCAACTGTTTAGTGACCGCTCTACACACCAAGTCATACAACTGTAGGATAACCTTTTTTGAGAAATATGCTTGTGAGGGAACAGTGTACTGTGGTTCAGTCTGGTTCATGAATGTGAGGAAACCTTTCTGGGCAACAAAAGCAAAAGGGAGTTGACAATCGGCTAACAGCTCTGTAATGGCTCTGTTTAACAGCTGGCATGTTGGATGCTTGTGGGTAAATCCTGATATCCTCGCAACACTTTCTTTTATTGTTAGTTGATGAGTGACGAGATATTTTTAATTTTCGGGGGACTGTACTTTCATACCTTTGTCAGGTAGAGTACTATTGTGGGATTGTGCAGTACTTCATGATGTCAGAAGAAAACAATCTATGCTTATCTGGAAAGACTGTAAGGAGACATCATGTGATTCAATGTCAGTTCCTGCTTCCAGTTCATTATCACCATGGTCACAGTCACCACCACCTCCACTACCACCCATACCAACCACACTGTCCCTTGCTCTGTCCCACTTAATTGGCTGTTGCGCCTTTGCATGTCATATCATTACTGAAGTTCTAAAATGTCCCGCTTTGCCACTAAGACTCACACTGTTTTTGCACAGACTGCATACAGCTCAAGAGTTGTCTGCAGGGTCAATATAAAACAAATTCCACACTAAAGATTTAGGCAAGGCAAGGCAAATTTTATTTAAAAGACGCCCAGTCCCTGAGGTTCTGGGCACCGTACACAGATCAGTAAACAATAACAGTTCAATAACAATACAATAAGCCCCAATAATAATTAAAACTAATTTAGATTACACACTTATAAAATTTAAAAATAAGTCTGAAAAACAAAACTAGATACATAACTAAATAGGTGGCGTTGGACAAAGCTGGAAAAACAGGTCACACCAAGGCAGAATTATAAGACGACATTTGGGAAAGCTTGATTATACAGGAAGGCCTTGAGGTGGGTCTTGAATACCACTACTGAAGGGGCCTCCCTTACTGCTGGAGGTATCAAATTCCACAGGATGGGGCCGGCGACACTAAAAGCTCTGTTGCCGGTCGTTTTTAACCTCATCCTGGGAGTCACAAGGAGGCTCCTAGAAGAGGAGCAGAGGGAGCGGACTGAGACAGCAGGTGTAAGAAGGTCTGCCAGGTAACCAGGGCCCAGGCCATGTAGAACCTTAAAGGTGCCTCGCCTGCATGTGGTTCTGCTATGTAGGCATATGTATGCACCCTTTGTTATAGTGCAGAGTTTATTCTGCTGCCCTGTTGTTAGCCCTATGTATTGTCTGTACACTTTTCTCTGTAACTGTGTTTAATTCTTAACTGCTTGAGTTATTTTATCTGGTGCTATGTGTTTCTCTGTATAAACTTGTCTTTCTTTGTACTGTCCTGGGTCACACCTGAAAATAGGCATCTGTTTTGTCTAGCGTGCTTACCTGGTCAACAAAAACTAAATAAATAAGTAAATAAATAAATAAAGAGGACCCTTCACCTGATCGGCAGCCAGTGCAGTTCACACAGCACCAGGGTGATGTGGCAGTACTTAGACTGCCCCATCAACAACCTGGCAGCTGCGTTCTGCACCAGCTGCAGCCAGCAGAGGGAACCTCCTGAGACCCCAAGGTAGAGCATGTTACAGTAATCAAGCCTCAATGTCACAAAGACATGCACCAAGGTGGGGAGGTCCAGAGGCAGAACTAGGGGCTTTATCCTGCCAATATTCCTCAGATGGTAGAAGCTGGTATGGACAACGGATGACACCCGGGCTTCAAGCGACAGTCCGCTGTCCAGAATAATGCCAATGCTACACACCATAGAGGAGGCCTTCAATGGTACAGAGCCAAGAAAAAGCACTGTCCCTGCACCAGAGGCCATCCTATCATGCCTTCTATTCAACTCCACCCCCAATACCTCCGTCTTATCAGGGTTCAATTGCAACCAGCTGGAGGCCTTCCAGTCATTGATCTCAGCAAGGCATGAATTTAGCACGTCTACTGCATTGGGTGTCCAAGGGGCAAAGGAGAGGTACAGCTGGGTATCATCAGCATAGCAATGAAAGCCCAGACTGTACTTCCTAATAAGTTCTTCCAGTGGCAGCGTGTACACAGTGAACAACATTGGCGACGAGATCGAACTCTGGGGTACTCCGCGTGACAGGTGGTTAGGGGAGGAGAAGAAATTTCCCATCACTACTCTTTGCCTCCTGTTCATGAGAAAAGACTCAAACCAGCAGATGACAGTGCCAGCGAGTCCACAGAATTCCCTCAGGTGGTCGAGCAACACACAATGGTCCACCATATCAAATGCTAAGGAGAGATTGAGGAGAACAAGAATTGTCTCCTGTCCTCGATCTCTCACCCTGCGGAGGTCATTATACATCCGAACTAATGCAGGTTCTGTGTTATGCCTCACACAAAACCCAGACTGGAGAGGCTTGTTTAGGTCATAGGCCACAAGGTGTTCCTCAAGCTGAAGTGCCACAACCTTCTCTACAGCCTTACCCCAAATGGAATGTTGGAGATGGGATGATAATTTGCCTTGACGTCAGGGTCTAAAGATGGTTTATTCGGAAGGGGTCTCACCAGTGGCTCCGTCAAGGCATCAGGAAAGACCCCCTCCGACAGAGCACACTGGACAATCAAGGGAAACACCAGGCCAATGGAGTTGACACATCCCATCAAGAAACATGTAGGGACCGGGTCCAGTTCACAAAATATGTGCCTCAGCTTGAAAGCAATCTCAATGACTTCGGCCACCTCAACTGGTTTAAACTTGCTCCAACTAGACAGAGTGCTCTCTGGATGCCCAAGGTGATCACTGTCAACCATGGAATGGCTCACTGATGGAATTCCTTGCTGGATGGTGGACACTATGTCTGAGAAGAATCAAGCAAACTCTTCGCATAAAGCATCAGAAAAGGCTTTTTTCGGCTGCAGGCAGGCTGGATGTAAGAGCCGTCTACAGTCCAAAAAAATGCAGTTGGTTGATTCTTCCCAGCGGCAATCTCCCTGGACAGGAACTCTGCCTCATTATGGTTGATTGCCCCCTTGTACACACCGTAATGTGTACGCAGGGCCAGTTTATCTGCCTCCAGACCGGTCTTCCACCTGCAGCGCTCTAACCTCTGACCCACAATCTTCATTGCCTTGAGCTCCCCATCAAGCCAGGGGGACCTCAAGTGAGAAGATTTGTGTCATACTCGGTCCAGAGCAAGGGAGTCGAGTGCATCAGATATCACCTTATTATAGGCGACAACTACCGCGCCGTACCTCCAATGCATGCATTGCCCACACTAGATAGATCAGCCACTGCCAAGAAATCCTCAGGGGTCAAACCCCTCAAAGGGTGGTAGCTTACCAACTCAGCAGGGGGAGAGCTCTCGGAGGGTGGGGACCGAACAGGAACTCCATTGTGCAATGATTGGACCAAACAACTCAATCAGTCTTGAGATTATTTATCTCAAGCCTCAGAGAGAAGACCAGGTCCAACATGTGGCTGCCCTAGTGGGTCACGGAAGAAACTTCTAGCAACAGGCCCAGAGATTACATCATCTGGAGGAGGAGGTTGTAACCATGCCGAGAAGCTTCATCATCAGCCTAAACATTGAAGTTTCCCAGAACTAAACATCTGGGGGCCTCCAATGTTTTGCCAATGATGAAGTTGGCCACCTCCTGCAGGAATTCTCCTGCTGCTTCAGGGTGGTGGTAAATCAGGATAATCCTGCAACCTCCATCTGGACCCCCACGAATGACCACACATTCAAATGAACTCAGTGTTCTCATTGGGTGCAGGGTGAATCCCAGTTGAATCTAAAATAGATGGCACCCCCCCCCACTCCTGAGTTCCACTCTGGGACAGTGTACTACGGAGTACCTGGGTGGGATGGTTGCCTCTAGAACCAGGCCAGCATCATCATACACTCAAGTCTCCATGATGCAAGCCAGATCGACCAAGGAAATCAAGTCTGCTATAACTGTGGTCTTGTTTCTGATTGATCTGGCAATGCAAAGCACTGCCCTTAGGGGATTGGTGGACAGTGCAGCCCCTCTGGTTACCTGCCCTCTCAGTCTGGTGGGAATCCTGGTGATGAGTACCAAACACGTCTGGCCTCTCCCTTGGACCCGTCAGAACCCAGAGCGCTTTCTGCACTTAACTACCTCAATCCTGCCCCCTACCACTTTGTCCGAGGTGCCCCGCCACAGTCGATCAGTGCAGCTCCTCCTGATCCCGACCCTTTGTGCTTTGTACTATGGTGCCTGGCACTATTTCTTGTACAGTCAAGGAACCTGGAGGAAACCCTATACAGCCATTTCCTTCTTCACGTGAATTTTTCCCATTCATGGTCATCTTCTTATTCTTACAATTAGCATATGATATTTTCTTCTGCACTTGCTTCTCATGCTGTACAGTGGCATCCTCTCCAACTGCCTCATCAAAACTAGTACCGACCTCATTGCCACAAGATTCAGAAGAATTGGAAGTGATGTCATCATCAGGTGGGACATAGCCTGGGCTATCCCATTCCCAGTCCTCACTATCACTACCACTTTTTTTGTTTAAACTTTCTTTTTTTTGAAAATCTGCAGGCATATTGCACTTTCAGGGCACAAAATATATGTCTCCATATATGACCAATGAATTTCCACATCTGTCTTACAGAGCAGTTATTCAAAACATTTGAATATTTAGCTAACGCATGGCTCAAATAAAACCAGCATATTAAAATGTCACACTTTTTCTCTTTCTTTTTAGGACTGGGGACTGAGATGACCAATAACCCTTTCCTATCCTCCTCCCACGCCTTTTCCCTGTTTACGGGACAAATTGAGGTTCCCGATTGGACAAGAAAAATATCCATTTGCGCCATTGTAGTTCAAAGTGTTCATATCGATTGCTACATCTGGCTATAAGGCTTTCCACTGAATATAAATCTCCCATTTTCTTAAGCCATTCTTGTAGGGTTGGAGGATTACTCTATCTCCAGAGTCTTGTTATAGCCTTCTTGGCTGCTAGAATATATGTTAGAAGAAGAGAACCTTTAGAGATATGCAAACCCTCTAAGGGTACAGAAAGAAGCACTAACTCCAGGATCAGAGCAGCCTTCTCATTCACCAATTCAATCAAGGCGTCTGCTACATCTCTCCAAAACTGTCTCAGGACCGGGCGGGATCAGAAAATGTGAACGTGAACAGCTTTAGTTCCACCACTTCGTCTCCAGCAATGTCCTGCTGGACCTGCAAGGAATTTTGCCAATTTGGCAGGTGTATTAAAAAAAAATATTACATGTTTTCCAGGTGAATTCATGCCAGTATGGAGCAAGTGATACCCCCCAAGGAGGGTCTAGCAAACCTGGTCCAGCTCTCCTCCAAGACTGGTGCAGGCAGCTCCCTGTTCCATGCAGCAAAGATTCCATTAGTGGAGTCCATCACCAACTCCCTCAACTCTTTATATAGCAGTCCAATCACTTGCAGCCAGATTTGTCCTTGTATGGTAGTCATAAAGATAGTCAGTAGTAATGGAGGGGGATTAGGAAGGAGATTTCTTAAGGGGCCCTTATGTAATAAAAAAGTTTGAACTTGCATATATCTAAAATATTCCCTGTTAGTTAACCCATAAGTCTCCTGGATTTAAAGAAAAGGGATCACACCCCGGGCATCCAGAAGTTGGAATATAAAGCAAAGGCCTCTCTGGTGTCAGCTCTGGAAGAGCAAATCCATCCGGGTAGGAAAGAATTCAGCTTCTGACTGAAGCAGCCTTAGGAAATATACAATTTGAGACAGTTTTGAAGAAGCTTTTATTTTGTACCATGCTTGTAAGTTGTGTTGGGCACCCATATGGTAATCTTTTAAAGAAAGAAAAGTGCCCGGGGGGCAAACACTGTACTATAAATGTCTAATGAGTTGTTCAGTGAGACCTCTATTTGTTTCCAGAGTGAGTTATTTACAGCATTAAGCCAGCACAGTATTCTAGTGAGAACTGCATATCCATAGTGTTGTAAATTAGGGAGATTAAGTCCAGCTTTACATAGAAACATAGAAACATAGAAGTTGACGGCAGATAAGGACCGCAAGGCCCATCCAGTCTACCCATTTCTTTTTCTACCTTATAAATGTGCCATCGGCCTTTGCTCTGTCAGTGGCCTATCTATTCATACTCATTTGTATTGCTCCCTTATGCCTATCCCATGCCTGTCTGAAGCCCTGCACTGTATTCATAGCCACCACTTCTTGAGGTAGGCCATTCCATGCATCCACTACCCTTTCTGTGAAAAAGAATTTCCTCACATTCCCCCTTAATCGGCCCCCTCTAATCTCATGCTGTGTCCTCTTGTTCTGCTATTTTTCTTATATTTAAACATGTTAGACTCTTCTACCTTATTAATGCCCTTAAGGTGTTTGAATGCCTCAATCATATCACCTCTCCCTCCTTTGCTCAAGGGTATACATATTGAGCTCTGTTAATCTGTCCTCATATGTCTTCTAGATGCAGTCCTGCACCATTTTAGTTGCCCTTCTCTGGACTGCCTCAATTTAGTTAATGTCTTTGTGAAGGTGTGTCCTCCAATACTGCATGCAGTACTCCAGATGGGGCCTAACCAGTGTCTTGTAAAGAGGGATTATTACCTCCCTCTTATGACTTGTGATACCCCTACTAATGCACCCTAACATCCCCCTAGCCTTACCTACTGCTTTAGAGGTCTGCTTGGATGATTTCAGGTCATCAGTGATGATGATGCCCAAGTCTCTTTCTTCCTTTGTGACTGCTAGCAACTCCTCCCAGCCTATAGGTGGCTTCAGGTTTCTCTTCCCTATGTGCATGATCTTGCACTTCTTTGCATTAAATCCCAGTTGCCACTCTTCTGACCATTTTGCTGGTTATCCAGATCTCTTCTCATTCTGCCCTCCATCTGGATCATCTACTCTATTGCAGATCTTGGTGTCATCTGCAAACAGACAAACCTTACCCTCTAGTCCATCTGCAAGGTCACTAATGAAGATGTTGAAGGACTGGCCCCAGGACTGATCCCTGAGGTACCCACTTGTGACTTGCATCTCTTCTGACTGTATACCATTTACCACCACTCTCTGTTTTCTGCCCGTCAACCAGTTTGCCACCCAGTTGACCAACTTCTGACCCACCCAGGCCTACCCAGCTTATTTATCAATCTTCTATGTGGAACAGTGTCAAAAGCTTTGCTGAAGTCAAGGTGGCGACATCAACTGCTCCCCTTGGTCCACCACTTTGGTTGCCCAGTCAAAGAAATCTATGAGATTAGTTTGACAGGACCTTCCTTTGTAAACCATGCTGTCTTGGATCTTGTGCCCCTATGGATTCCAGGTGTTGCACTATCCTTTCCTTAAGGGTGCCTCCATAATCTTGCCCACTACTGAGGTAAGACTGAGCTGGTCTCAGATTCCCTGCCTCCTCCCTGCTACCACTCTTGTGGAGGCGGGATCACAAGAACCCTTCTCCAGTCTTCTGGGACCTCTCCTGTGCTCAGAGACTCACTAAACAGTTCTGCTAATGGCTATACTAGTTCCACCTTTAGCTCCTTAAGTACCCTGGGATGTATGCCATCAGGTCCCATTGCCTTATCCACCCTGAGCTTAGCAATCTCTTGTGGGACCCTTTCTTTTGTGAAGGGGAGTAGTGCTCACCTCCTCCCCACTGTGTCCATGATGCTGAGCTGTGGGCCCTGCCCTACCTTCTCTTCAGTAAATACTGAGCAAAAGTGTCTATTTAGGATAGATGCTTTTACATGGTCCTCCTCCTCACATGCTTCCTTTTCTCCATTAAGCTTAGCAATACCCCCTCTGGACTTTCCCCTTTCACTAATGTATCTATAGGAAGTCTTGTCACCTTCTTTTACAGTTCATGCTAGTGTTTCCTCAGTTTGGGACTTTGCCTGCCTTGCTGCCTTCCCTGCTTCCCTTAGGGCAGTTTGGTATGCCTCCCTATCTTCATCCCGCTGTGTTCCCTTATATTTCCTGAAGGCCAGCCTTTTGGCTCTGACCTTTTCTTTACTGTATTTGAGAACCAAAGTGGTTTCCTTTTTCTTTTGCACTTCCTTTTCTGTCTAACACAATGGGATGTTGCTTCAAGTATTGCATCCATAATATTAGCCCACTTTGCCTGTACCCTCTCACCTGTGTTTCTTTTGCCAGGGCTAGCTTAACTCTGTTGGCCATCTTATCAAAGTCAACTCCTCTGAAGTCCCATATTTTGCCTTGGAATGGGATAAATTTAGTTGTAGTGGCCAAACTGAACCATACCATGTGATGGTCACTGGCCCCAGGTGACCTTCTACCTGAGATCTGTGATCCCTTCCTTGTTAGTCAGTACTTAGATCTAGGATAGCCCTGTCTCTTGTGGGTTGTTGTACCAGTTGTTTGAGGCCCTCCTCCTGCAGAGAATCCACTATGTGTTTAGTTCTGAGATGTTCCTGCTGGTATTGACCAATCTGTATACGGCATGTTGAAATCTCCCATTATCAGACCCTCCCTTTAGCTGTCATGTTTTGTATCTTCTAACAGTAATGTGTCTATGTCCTCCCCTGGTCTGGGGGCCTGTAGACAACCCCAGTTCTTATAGCTGTCCCATTTCCTGTTTCCAGGGTGACCCGACAGTTCTTCTGCTCCTTATGTGTATTCTGAATTTCTGTAGCTTTGATATTTTCATTGACATACAGGGCCACTCCTCCCCCTTTTGCACCTCGGTCTCTTCTGAACAATACATGCCAGGTACTGAAGTCTCCCATGTGGTTACTGGTAAACCACGTCTCACTAAGTGCTACTATGTCAGTTGAGCCTCTGACATTATTGCCTGGAGGTCTGGGATCTTATTTCCCAGGCTGTGAGCATTGTGACATGATTTTCCAGTGCCAGATTTTCGTGTGTTAGTTGTTGAGTGAGGTTTGGCATTACCCTGTACGTCGTATGGGAGACAAACCTTTTTTCTTACCTGGTGATGCAAATGAACTGCAAACATACTGAATCCTCTTCGACCACTAGCTGAGGGGAGGGTGTTCTTCCCATTCAGCGTATGGGGTGCTGCATCCTCTCCCATTTGCTAGTTTAAATATTCTGCAAAGGCGTCAAACTTCCGACCCAATGCACAACTCCTCCTTAGTCAGATGCAGTCCATCAAAATTAAAGAACTTTCGCCCCAGAACTGTTGCCAGTTCCATACAAATCTGTGTCCTTTTTCCTGGCACCAGCCCTGAAGCCACGTGTTTGCTCCCCTATCCCCTTCTCTGACCTTCCGTCCATCGCCCCCTCTCCCAGACTGGCAGGATCTCAGAGAAGGAGATACCCAGCAAAATGGATATAGTTTGTCACCCAGCCTGATCAGGTGTTCCTTGGTCTCCACAACTGACCGGCTGGCGAATCATTAGTCCCTATCCGTAATACAGGACATCAATGTTTTCTCCTGCTGTGAACAATTTTGGAATCACGGTCAGTGTCTCTCCATGCTGATAGTACCTGGGAGACATCTGACCATTACCTAACTGGAGATGGGTATCAACTCCCCGAATCATGGAGTCTCCTATGATCAAGAAGTTTTGGATTTCCTTTTAGCTTTTTTTTTTGGTTCCTGATTTGGGGAGTTTGTTGCGCTAGCCCTGTGCAGTGTCCTGCTCTGCAGTGTCTTCTGCCCTTTGTTTGATTTCAGAGATGAGGGAGAACCTGTTTATAGTGTTTATATGGTTTTGGGTAATATGTTGGAGAGCAGAGAGTGATGGAAACCCTATTTGCCCCTAACCACCTGCCAACCTCCTGGTCCAACTACCTCTGCGGCCTTCCAGGTTTTTATCCAGCTTTATCTTTGAAGTTGGAGGATGGACCAACGACGCGGGTCTTGTCTTGCCCATACAATCTCGCTAATGTTTATCCCAAGATGCAATAGAGGGTGATAGTGCTGAAATTGTCTGAATAGACAAAGTAATCTGGGTAACTATTAAAGAATAATGAATGACAGAGCATATATAGTGCTGAGGTACCACAACTGGGGGTTAAGCATGAGGCCTCAGGCCAAGTGCCCAGTGTCCCAGGTGTGGATTATCAACATGACACCACCAGTCATATTCTATTATACATACTGTTATATAAAATAAAAAAAAAATATTTAAAGAATGTTTTACAGGGAAAATATTTGTGTTTCTTAACAGAGATGGAAAAAGAAAGAAATAAAGCCTGACAATAGAGCTGTGGTGTTGTGCTGACAACACCATGGGTTCAACCCAAATTGACAATCACAGGCCAAGATTCTTTCTTGCCATTGTATAATCATTCTTATTAATTTATTTTAGGTAGAAAGACAGCAGAACTGAGACCAAGTATGGTCGGCTTCCAACTTCTGGGAGATTCATAATTTACAGGCTATGCTTAGTAAATTTTTAGCGGTTGATCCATATTTATTTTGTATTCCTCCATTTACAAAGTAATCATGATCAGAAGCCCAGTGATGGAAAAATTAAATGACAGTACTCAGTTTTAGCTGAATTTATCTTATACCTGAGCCTGACAAATTTGTTAGGTGGTTCCTTATGGAGGATCTCTGATCAGTAGGGCAAGTAGTATGTCATCATCTGCATATACGACAATTTAAATTTCCCCACCTCTATTCCTGTATCTCCTGAACCTTGAATGGCAAAAGCCAGCAGTTCTATATAAAGTGCGAAGAAGGAGGGGCACTAGCGATACCCTCTCTAGCTGGGATGGAAAGAAATATTGCCATTTATTCTAAACATGCCTTGGGGAGAATTACTTGCATAACCAGGTTATAAACTCTGCTGAAAAACCAAGGAGGATAACAGACCATAAAATTTCAACAGACCTATCAAAGGCATTATAGGTGTCAGGTTCACAAAAGTGGCCACTAAGTAAGCTCTTGAACATGATTATCAGATGGACAGTTCTCTGAGTGTTCTCAGTGGTCTGTCACATCAAAATCAAGCCATCTGTGGATTGAATCCCAAGAATATTTCCAACATGTGCCCATATCGATATAAATTTTGTAGTCACAGTTTAGAATAGAGATAGGCTGGTACAAATTGGGTGGGGAACCTTTCAGACTTTGGAATGGCCAATACTGCATGGGCCCAAAGGCTGGGGTTCCTCTTCTGTACTTCTAAACGTTTCTGCTCATAAGACAGATGAGGAAGTAAAGACGGTACCATTCTAAGGGAAACACACTGGGACCAGACATTTCAAGTCTCAACACTGGTTAATACAGCTTTAATTTCACCGGCTATTGGGCATAATGGAAATCCTACTGAGCTTGTTAGAGTTGTGGTAACACAAGGGGAGGAAGGACTGTATGGTGATCAGTAGGGCTCTATTCGCGTAATTCTCTATAGAATTGCCGAAAATTTGCATTATTTCAAGCCTCCCCTGGCCACTTTTCCTGTACTGAGTTTGTATTCTTTGGAATAGGCTGTTTGCCGAATGCTCTGTACGCTTACTAGGTTTCTAGCCCCTAGCACCCCATAGTAATACTTTTTGTATATAACAAGGTGGTTGTTCAGAGTCAATACTTTAATTTCTACTTGTATCTTCTGGTTCTAATTTAAAACGGCTTACCTTCTCACACCTAATGAAGGTCTCTATGTCCTGCAGCTGACTGTCTGGATTCATGTTGTATGTTTTCATGAGGAGTAGGCTATAATCTCACCTCTGATAACCACATTACGTGTATCCCAGACTAATACTGAGGGGGTGTCAGTAGAGAGATGATCTTGAATAATCTGAGGAACACATTCCTCAATCATGGTTTTAAATTCCTGATCTCTCAAACTACAGAGATTTAGTCGTCACAGGGTGGATTTCCAGAGTTTGCTCGTCCACTTTCAAAAGGGGGAGGGGTATGGTCAGACATGATGCTGGTGTCTAGAAGTATGTCCTGTACTCTATCTGTATGTTCAATTGACACAAAGAGAATCCAATATGAGAAGAGGATTGATGTCAGGAGAGAAAAAGTGTATCCCCCTTTAGAGGAAAAAATGTTGCTATACATCAAGCAGCCAAATTCTCGCAGTTGGGCTCTAAGTAATCTCTAAGTGGAGAATCTATGGTGCCTCTGTGGGTGAAAACATCCAGTTTCAGTGCCAGTCACGTTAAATCCCTCTATTAGCAGGATTCCTTTACATATCTCTTAATTTGTTAAAAAATCTCCTAAGGTGGGTGGTGGGGGGAGGCTGGGGGTAAGTACACATTGGCCAGTGTGACCTCAGTATCATAAAATCGACCCTAAATAATTACAAAATAACCTTTAGGATCCATCCATTCAGATTCTTTCAAGCATCGAGTGTTGGAGAGAATCATGACTGCTACCTCATCACAACTAACGGAGGAGGAGGAGACTACAGAGAATCTACCCAGTTGATATCTCGATGTTCACCTGGTTAAAATGTGTCTGTAAAATATCAGATCCGCCCCTGTTGGCGTAAACACTGCTGAAACCTGGCCCTTTTAATAGGATTATTTATACCATTTATATTTAAGGATAACATTTTACCAGTGAGCCCTGCCATAGTGCAAAGAAATAACTTGGTTCAGCCAGGAGTCTTTAGTTGCCCCCTCCCCATATTCCCCTGTCACCTTCCCCAGTTCCAGCCCAGTGCACCTCTTTACTTGCCCTATATTCATTTCTCAAGTCCCATCCCAGTGCTCCAAACACACCCAGTTGGGAGCGTTTGCAAGGAATTGCTTCTGTCTGCCCTTAACCTGAGTCTCAGTCCCATAATGCCCTAGATAGCTCTTATTTGTGGAAAAAACATATATGCATTTTAAACTATATGCCCCAAATTTGTCTAAAATATGATAAATCTTAATTAGAAATGAACAAGTGAACAGCAGTGTTCTAGAAACATGTTCATATAGAAACCCAAACTATGTACAGTTTGATTATTTTCTTCCAAAGCCTCACAGCTTAAAAAATCTTTACTGACTTCCAAGGTGGGGGAGGTGCTTAATACTCTCCCTATTTCTCCCAGAGGAAACCCAAGATATTTCTGTGTTCTGGAAGAGGAGGTGGATCCCAGTACCAACTTGGCCGGGCCTCCAGGTAACCATTATGGTATCCCTCAAAAATTAGGAACAAAAATAAAACACAAATGAGTAAGGGAGGGATAGTAGTCCTCTTAACTAGATGGGTCATTGCCATTGGTCTTTTGCTGTCCCCCTCATAGCTTTTCTGTCCCTCAATGGGAATGGCTGAAACAGACTTCTCCCCATGTCTAATTTTAAACATCTCAGAATCTTCATTTTATATAAAAATGTTCTAAATTAAAGTCTAGTTCAGTCTTAATGATTGTGAAGGATCCAAACACTGAGTCCAGTATAAACAGTGTGCCCAATTAAATGTCTTTGAAAGTCCCAGTCTTTTTCTCCCTTGGATACCTTTGTCTTCCCTTCAGGCTGCAGAAACGCTTAATTCTAATTAACAGAGCTCTATTTCCCCCTAATACCAGAGATTTATGAGTAGCTATTCAATGTAGAATCCCCATATAGAGAATAAGATATCAGTTCTAGTTTTCACAGTTAAACCTTCTGGTCTATTGGTTGGCGCTGCGAGGGGGGAGGTGGAAGCAAGAACCATTCCACAGAATCAACAGGTGGCCTCAAACTGACTCAATGATAGAGGGCCCATTATCTGCCTAGAGTCAAGCCTGTTGGAAGGGGTTCACAATTAAACCCCAACTTGGGATACCCCCCCCCCATCTGCCCACACACCTGTTGTTACTGGTAGCACAGTAATATCAAAAAGTCAGGCCAAATTCTCTCTTTCAGGTCTTCTTAAGGGAGCTGGTACATTGATATGCAGCTAATGTTTGTTTTACATCCACCATGTTGTTCCTTTTTCTCCTGTGGTCTGCGAAGTACTGTCTGCCATCTCGGAGGGCGTTGTCGTGCACCGTCTGATCCCTGGGGTCTCTCTGGAAATATCAGTCTGGTTTTGGTTAGCTCAGCCCGAGCTTCTGCTGCAGAATCAAATTCTCATTTTCTCCTGACAAATGCATGACTAAGTGGGCTGGATAAGGATTCAAAAACTTGTGTCCCACGGCTTTTATCACTGGAAGAAGAGGTAGATATGCCTCCTGTAAGTGCGTGATTTTAGGTGCATAGTTGTGGTCAATGTAGAAGCAGGTCTGACCAAAAAATACTTTTAGCTTTCTCCAGGCTGTTAGCAAGACATTCTCCTTCGTGGAATAGCTATTAAATCTAGCTATTATGGACCTGGGGGGGAGGCATTCGATGTGGTTGGTTTTGGGGCTAAGACCCTGTGTACTTGCTCAAGGTGTCAGTACAGGTCGTCTGGCAACTCTAAGATGGTGTGTAGGAGGGCCTCCACAAATTCTTTGGCATTATTCCCTTCCAACCCTTCGGGGATACTGTAAATTTGAATATGTTTTCTTCTTGCTCGATTTTCAGAATCCTCTTGTTGAGCCTCTGTGAATTATTTTTATTCCCTAAGTTGTTGCATTGCTGATTCCAGATCATCAACTCTATTTTCTGTGGCTGTACACTGGCATTCAAAATCATCGGTATGCTGTTCTAGTTGCATCACATCCCAATGGAGTTCGCCGTACAATTCTTTTACTTTAGCACAAAATGATAACAATTCCTAGTATATGGTGTCCAGTTTAACTTTTTTTGCTTTAGTTTTGGAGTTTATCAGGAGGGATTTTAAAGCAGTTCAGCAATTATCTAAGGGTGTTATATTTCTCTGCACACTGCAATCTGAGGCCTCAGAATTGGATCTCTCCTCTGTCTCTTCCATCCTCTTCTAAAATGAGTCTGAATTAGCCCAGAACTTCACATTTCCCTCCCTGCTGTCAGATTTACTGATTTTGTAGATTAATTTGTTTTAAGAATACTCAAGATGGAGGGCTAAATAACCAGGAGAGCATGAGCACTATGATTAGGCAGCCATCACTGTGAGGGTGGAAATGGAAGTCCTATCACCACCATTTTTATCAGCATTCGCTGACTCAGCATCTGAGAACATATCTGAGGAGGATGCCTCCCCCTCCTTGCATGCTGCTTCAGCAGCTGGAAGTCTTTGGGCACATGTGGCAAAACGTTCAGTGATATCAGTACCCCTACAAGTAACTCCTGTCAGTTCTTTCCAAAGCTCTACTATCATTTCCCTGGTAATGTGCTTTTTTTGTTCAGGAGGACATTTAGCACCAGTCCTGGTGATGTTATTGTTATTATTGTCTCTTTGTTCTTCATTAGTGCTAGGATTCATATTGTCCACATCATTTTCAGCTACACATTCACCAGCACTGTACTTCCTTTTAGTAGACTTAGTCTGGGAAATGAGATATGGTATACAAAGCCGTGGCTTTCACTATGCCACAGAGAGCTGTCACACACAGTGTAGCTATGACAGGGCTCAGGGCACCTAACAGGCTAACAGACAGTGTAATACAGCCCAATGGCTTTGGCTGTTCTGCAGAGAGACACAGAGTAGCTATGTCACAGACAGGCTTAGGGAACTTAACAAACAGTGTGTAATACAGCCCAAATGACTCACTAAACTGCAAAGACACACAGAGTAGCTTATGTCACAGATAGGGCTCAGGACACCTAACAGACACCGTGTAGTACAACCTAAATTGCTTTCGCTATATTGCAGAGAGACACAGAGTATATGTCACAGATAGGGCTCAGGGTATCTAACAACAGACAGTGTATATACAATACAACCTAAATAGCTTTCACTATAGTGCAGAAACATACTAAAGTAGCTATATGTCACAGACAGTGTACAGGGCACCTAACAGACAGTGTGTAAATATACAGCTTAAATAGCCTTCACTATATTGCAGAGTCACACAGAGTAGCTGAAGGGCTCAGGGCATCTAACACACAGTGTGTAATACAGCCTAAATGACTTTCACTATACTGTAGATAGACAAAGAGTAGCTGTATCACAGACAGGGCTTGGGGCACCTAACAGACAGTGTGTAATACAGCCTAAAATGGCTTTCATATAATGCAGAGACGAGACACATAGAGTAGCTATGTCACAGATAGGACACCTAACATACAGCCTAAATGGCTTTCACTGCTGCCGCTGCAGAACAAGTGCTGATTCCTTCCTGTACTAAGAAAGTCTGCTTCTATCTGTGCACTCACACAGCAGACATGAAGCACAGACACCAGCAATGACCAATCAGATTGTCAGGCAGGTGTCATGTGCTCCTTTCTGCTGTCAGGACCTCACATGCTGCCCTTTCATGCCTGTTACCAGCCTTGGAAGAGTCCCAGGACCCCACAGGCTGCCTGTAATAACCTGTTTTGAAAAACATTACCTGCTACCCAACCGCTATCCAGTCAACAGTGACCTGACCCTGAAGTACTCTGGTATGTTGAGTAGGGTAGTAAATTACCCAAACTACCCTACCTGGCAAAAAAAAAAGTCCAAGACCCAACCTACCCATTCCAGCTACCCAACAGGTAGCCCATCCCTAGTTTTTATGTCCTGTAATAATTACTACCTTTGGAGCTGAATTGATTCGGTGAAATGTTGAAGCTGAACCAAATTTTAACCCCCACGTCAAAGCGGGACAGATGTTGCCGTCAGGACACTTCGTTCACCCATATGACATGCAGAGCTGCAGAACGCTCACTTTTGCCAAGATTCTGTATCCCTGACTGATTGCTGAAGGCCAAGTGGCAGCCAGAAAGTGTTGTTCATGATCAGTGTAATATAGCTGCATCATGCTCGCTGAAGTGAAAGTGGCTGTCTTCAGACTGGCTTCAGTGGGGCAGAAACTGCTGAAGTTTGGAGGTTCACTGAATGCCCCTTTGGTGTCATGCTTATCCTTACTGCACAGTTGTTCATGACAGTGTGACTGCATAGTAGGAGGGGAGGAGGCAGGCAAGGCATGACAATTATGTGCCATGTCATGTACAGATACACATTGGTCTCCACATGCTCAGGTTGCATGCCAAATTACCAACCAGCCTGTACTGTAGAATTGTGTCAAGGAGCTTTACAAGGTGACAGTGGCATGCAAAGTTTGGAGAGAGACTCATTAAGGGACAAAGCTCAATGAAGGACCAAATGCAAAGAACAGCCAGAGTGGGGAATAATGACTAAAAGGGGGTCCTTTGGACTGTTAGAGACTACTTGTAAGGCTGGTGTCGCTGGAGTGTCCTTCCAAAAGGAGAACTACAGTCAGAATTTTTGAAAACATATGTTGTGAAGAGTGTGTTGATTTATGTGTCTAGTCCTAATGTGTCCTTTCCTTTGTTTGCTGTTAGGAACTTTTTCTAAAGTTGCCTGCTAGTTTTATGGCTTCTGGGATCTCAATGTTTAAATATTGCTTTTCTTTTTCCTGCAATGTCTCCTGTCCTAAGTGACAGTGATGCATCCAGAACCACTGATTCAGTGAGTGATAGCTGCTGCCGCAGGAATCTGCAGTTAAGAGCTAGTTATTCTGGCCTCAACTAAAGAACTCTAATTCAATCTTTTTGTTTTCTAGGTGTGTAGCTAGGTCTAGCCAGCATGAGAAAATGTTTTTTTTTAACTTTTCATTTCATCAAACTACATACAACCACAAAATAGCAGACTACTCACCCCAGGTCATCAATGCTATAACTAGTGAAGACTCTAGGGGCCAGCTTTTCAAACACCGCAGAAAGTGGTGCAGGTGTGGGAAAAAACTAGGGCAAGTGTGTCTTCATTTGTGCAGCTGCAGTTTTCCCCACATGCATTTTCAAAGATGGAGCCATTTTACAGCTGGTTCCACAATTTACATCAGCTTTCAGTTGTTTTTAGTTGCAGCTGCACCAAAATGTCATGCCTGGTCAAACCAGGCATACCATCATCCTCAGCTGTGCCTGCCACCCATGTAGAGTATGGGCAAAAAATGGGAATGTCTGCAGGTACAGAGGTTTTTTCCCACACTGGTGGCTGCAGAGAGGGAGTTAGTGCTAGAATGGCTGAAAATCTGGCCCCAGCTGTTTCCTTACAGAATAGTCCACTCAATAACCCCTCAGGTGTTTACCAAACTGTTAAAGCCTTATTTAGTGCTCACTGGATACGCTGAGGCACTTATTATCACAGGTCTGTTGTTGTAAACTTGATAGTAATCCAGCACTTGCTGAATCTATGGTCACAGATGTATCACTGTCACATGGGACATGAGGCAATTTAGGGAAAAGAAAAGCAATAACTTATTCAATCATATCCCCCTTTTCCCAGCTCACCTTAATTGTGTATATGTTCATATCTGCTAATTTTTCCCTATACATCCCAGAGGTGCTGCTAGCATGAGCTATTATTTGGGGCCCTGTCCACAAAACAACAGGTGAGAGTTCCGAGGGCCACCTAGGCCCCAGAAGCTGTTGAAATGTCTGTGTTCTCTGGTGTAAAATAACACATTACTGCTACTTTTTTCTTTGTTTTTTTCCCACCTCTGTTGCATTATTTTGTGTCCTCTACTCCTTTTTTTGCTCCCTTGCCAGGTAAAGACTTCATTTTCTATATTACAGTTCATAGAAACAACACTCTACAGTCCTCTTTAATGTCTTTATAAGTGACATTGCAAATGAGCTGGAAGGGGAGGTCTGCCTCTTTGTGGATGATCCCAAAATCTGCGATAGGGTGGACACTCAAGAGGAGGTGGAAAGAATGTGCAGAGGTCAGAAGAAACGTGATGAGTGGTCAAGGGCATGGCAGCTGGGTTTCAGTACAAAAAAGTGCAAAATCATGCACTTGGGGATACAGAAACATGGAGGCAGAATACAAAATAGAACAAGAAGTTTTGACAGTCACCAAACAGGAAGGGGACCAGGGAGTAATCATATCTGATTACCTCAAGGTGGCAAGGCTGTAGGACAAGGCAGTGGATAGGGTCAGTGGGATTTTGGGGTGTATAGGGATGGGTATCGCCAGCAGAAGGAGAAGTGGCGTTGCCACTGTTTAGATCGCTGGTGAGACCCACCTTGAAGACTATGTCGAGTTCTGGAGACCACATATCAGGAAGGACGTAGACAGAGAGGAGGCAGTCCAGAGGTGACCAACTAAAATGGTGTGGGGTCTGCACCAGAAGTCCTATGAGGAGAGACTGAAGGACCCCAAAATGTACATCCTGAAACTTGGGTACTGGGGAGGGGAGGGGAGAAGAGAGGGCTATGGGAGCCTGGCATCATCAGCTGATGAGAGTAAACATTTGCCAAGTGCTCAGATAATGCTGTACATGGAGGCGTTGAGGACTGGGCCTCTGGGCCTTTAGGTTCTCTCCACTCCGCCTCTGATTTGGAACCCAAGTTGAGCTTGGATGAAACAGTAGGAACATTAATGATATTAGCAAGCAGTACGTGCATATTCTGTGAAAAAGCCCTCTCAGTGTCTATTTCCATTAAAATTGTAGTGTCTTCCTTTACAGCATTAGAAACACGATACATACCCCCAGTAACTGTTTTTGCACAGGTTGATTTTCTCTGTTTCTGTTGTTCCTTGTCCCCTTTAACCACCATAGAATCTATTTATTTGGGGTAAAGACATACACAATCTACTGGCTGAGAGAGCAGATTATCAATTCTGACTTTATTAATTTTCCCCAATTCTGTGCTACTACTATAGGTTCAGAGTTTACAAAAACATCAAATGTTGAGAAGCTGGTAGAAGTTACTGAACCTCTTCGAAAACAGTTCAGTTAGCAACATATACAGGTTACTATTAACTTATGTAAGTCATTCTTAACATAATTTGATTACAGTGATGAGCATTGGTAAAAGGAGGCTGCAATTTACCTGTAGTGTTTAACTAAGCATTAGCTGTCGCAATGCAAGTAAAATTCATACTCAGTTCTGGCTCTCTCACTGTCAGGAACTGGGTCACTTAACCAGGTATAGTAGAGGAGGCAAGACTGGGAAGGCTGAATTGAACCTTGGAATCACTCTTGGTCACAGCTCTTGCTACGCTGGCAGGAATTGTCAAAGTCAGTGGCAGTCCTCCTGAAATCAGCTAGTCTTCTTTGCCAGCATCTTGCCCTGCTGCAAGTGCATAATTATAATTACAGCAGGACTGGACAGGATGCAGAGCAGTGCACTGTATCTACCATCCATCACAGGTGGGACCCAGAAAGAAAGAGACATTTATTTATGTGGTGGCAAGTCTGCATGGTGGATCTCTGTGGGCTTCACTCTGAATGGTGGGCTGGAACATGGGGAGCCGCTAATCATCTCCGAGTCCAAGGTTTGGCCTGAGAAATGTTTCATGTTTGTGCCTGTATGTTTTGTGCAGCAAACTCTTTGCCAACAGCTCCCTCCTAACTGTAGCAAATTTTAATCAATGGAATGAGACAGGGAAGGAAGTTTAACCAAAGAAGAAGAAAACAAAACACAAAAGCAGGGCTGTGCAGGACAAGGTTTGGGGCCTCAGACAAAACATTCAGCACTCCAGCCACGGAGGACAAGTTGTAACAATATGCCGCTGCTTGTTTCCTGCTGTTCTTGGCAAACAAATGGTGTATTTGCCGTATTGGTCCTTTTAAGAACAGATCCAGAAACAAATGATTTGATACTCTTTATTGGACCAACATAGATGTTACACAAAAAAGAACAAAGTGCTCTAGCATTTGGACCAACCAGGTCCTTCTTCAGAAGTGTTCGAAGGAGGATCTGGTTGTTCTGAAAGCTGTAGCACATTGTTATTTTTTGTGTAACATCTATGTTGGTCCAATAAAAGGTATCAAATCATTTGTTTCTGGATCTGCTGTTCCTGGAGTATCTGGGTTACTCTCCTCTGCCCTGCCTCCACTCTGTACCTATCCTTCTTTAGATGCAGATGCCAGAACTGCACACAGTGCAGTACTCTGAGTGAGGATGAGCCAGTGACATATACAGTGGTAGCAGCACCTCCTTTCGCCTGCTGGTGACCCGCCATGCACCCCAGCATCCTATTTGCCCTATTCTCCATCCTATTGCAGTGTGCTGATGCCTTCGGAATGTCTAAAAGTATTAATTTAGGAGGCAGTATAGTGCAGTGGTCTAAGGCTCTGAGCTGCAAATCTGGTGACATCCAGCAGATCAGACCTGGGTTTGAATCCCACAACTTCCACTTGCACACTGTGTGACCCTGAGCAAGTCACTTAACCTCCTTGTGCTCCCAGGTTGCTCCTGTAAAAAAGCTTTCAGCTTAGTGAGCTTTACCTGGTTAAAAACAAGCATTTGTCAATGCCGAGCATGCGCTTGCAGGTATTTGCAGTGGTGTTTGGCACATATGGTGCTTTACCCTAATGCCCTGTGCGATTGCTGGTATTTGCACAATAAATTTTCAGCATGACCTTTTTGTTACCCCTATTGTGCGCTACATAGGTGGAAACACGTTTTGGGCAAGATGTGAAAAATGACAGCTGCACTGCTCATAAGGAAGTGTGGTAAAAGGGCAATGTTGAAAATGTGGAGTGAAAATATTGAAAATTCGCAAACTTACGAGCATGCATTGGAGCTGCGCAATGAACACTCGTAAAACAGTCATTTTTAGGAATTTTTCACCAAATTTTCAACACAGCCATTTTAAGACCTCTGCTCATTACAGTGTCACTGTGATTTTCTTAATGTGTCCTATACATTGAGTTCGACACTGACTGGCGCCATTGTGTGCCATATGGGTGGAAACATGTTTTGGGCAGGATGTGAAAATGACAGCAGTACCACTCATGAGGAGGTGTGGTAAAATGGCAATGTTGAAAATCTGGAGTGAAAATATTGAAAATTACGCACTTCGGCGTATAGGAACCTGCACAATGCACGCACAAAACAAGTTATTTTAGGGAATTTTTCACAATTTCCATCACAGCCATTTTAAGACCTCTGCTCATGATCAGTGTCACTGTGATTTTCTTTAATGTCCCATATTGAGTTCGCACACTGACTGCGCCATTGTGCTTGGCATGGGTGGAAAACATGTTTTGGGCAGATGTGAAAATGACATTGTACTGCTCATGAGGAGGTGTGGTAAAATGGCAATGTTGAAAATCTGGAGTGGAAATATTGAAAATTTGCAAACCCACGAGCGCATAGGAACTGGCGCAACTCACATTCGTAAAAAGTCATTTTTAGGAATTTTTTCACCAAATTTTCAACAGAGCCATTTTAAGACCTCTGCTAATTAACAGTGCCATGTGATTTTCTTAATGTGTCCCATACATTGATTTCACACCGACCTGCCTAATTGCGCGCTACATGGGGAAATACATTTTGGGCAGGATGTGAAAAATGAAAGCTATACTGCTCATAAGGAGGTGTGGTAAAATGGCAATGTTGAAAATCTGGAATGAAAATATTGAAAATTGCAACTCACGAGCCTGCATAGGAACTGCACAATGCACGCCAGAAACAGTTTATTTTATTTTTAACCAGATGGTTTTGGCATTCTCATGAATGATGTCACTGTCATGCTATTCAGGCCCAAAGGGTGATTTAGTGCAGTGATTGTGAAATCACCTCGGGCCCGAATACGCCATGACAGTGACATCATTCATGAGAAGGGTCCCAAAACCCATGTTGAAAATTTGGTGCAAAAATTCCAAAAATGCCTGAGATATGCAATAAAGTTGAAAACCCCTATCTAGCTCCATTATACAGCTTACCGGCATTTCCTCAGTTCGCGGTCAGCTTTGAAGAAGTGCAGATGTGTTCCCGGTCCACGGTGTGGGCGCCAGCTCCGGAGAAAGTATGGGGTGAGGGTGTGGGGAGGCGGGTGCACAGTGGGTGGTGCGGGTTGGGAGAGGGGCTGGGAGACTCGTGGGACCCTTTTTTTCATTTTCAGGTTAAAAAAGACGACATGGGGACGTTTGCCACATGGGGTGGCTCCAGCGTGGCCACCACTTTGGGGGGCATGAGGGTTTCATTAGCGCTTGTGTATGACAGTGGTGGTTTCTCTCGAAGCGAAGACCACCGCTGTCATACACAGCTCCCTCACCCATTGGTGCAGGACCGCCACGCCTGCTCAACGGAGCAGTGGATTGAAAGGGAGAGGCACACCTCCAAAGTGTGCTACTCTCCCAAAACGTTCCTTGCGCATGCGTGCAAGCGAACGTAACAACTAAAACTTCTGAGTCTTTTATTTTCTGTAGGGCTTTCCACTCCTACCTCCACCATTCTATAATCAGTGTTAGTATTTTTTGCACTTTTGTGCATCAACTTGCACTTCTTGGCATTAAATTTCAATTTACATAAACAGCAATATTTGCTAGATGGCAAAAGAAATGTCATCATATGTGTTTTTTTCTACAAAAATGAATTTCAGACATCCTTAGATTCATGCTCACTTCATTTTTAGTTTTCTCACATATTGTCAAAAGAGCTTGTATAGCTGATTTTGTAATTAATGATCCAAGTCATTAAAGATGGCCACCACTCGCAGTTTTTGAATATCTCCTCTGTTGAATCGACATGCTAGATTCATAATGTGGCTGTATTAGGCTGGTGTTGCCACATGTTTCTGATGGTAAACAGTACGGCACTGTGCTTCATCTTTTCATGGCATTCAGAGCTTAGGAGTAGGAACTTTTAGAAACTTCATAACTCTGTATCTTAGTTCATGAATGAAAGAAAATGAAAAGACAAATGGATATCTTGATATTTTTTCCAGAAAAAAAACATTATTACTTAAGAAGACTATATTGTCACTAACAGATACGGCTGCTTTAACTATCTTTCCAATCTACTCAGGTCTTATTTAATAATTTTGATACTCCTCTTCAGTATCCACCTTGCCCCAGCTCTTAGAATCATCTGCAAAATGACATATTTTTCCCTGAATCCCTACCCCTGTCATAGATAATGATGCAGAAGAGGACCAGTCCCAAGACTGATACCTGTGATGTTCCACTAGTAACCCCCCTGAGCCCCACAACTCTCTATTTATTACCACCTTCTGGGTCCTGTTACTTAACCAGTATCCCACCCACCTAGTAATTTTGTCCCCTACTTGGAAGGTCTGTATTTTCTTAACCAACTGTTCATGTGGGACAGAACTGAAGGCTTTACTGAAGTCAAGGCACAGTATATACACTGCCTTTGCCACCATTTAAAGAAATCAATCAGGGATTGTCTGACATGACCCCACCTCCCCCAACCCCTCCTACCACAGTAAACCCATGCTTCATGTTGTCTTTTGTTCTGCAGTCCATTTGCCTCCAGGAAATTTAACTATTCTTTCCTTATTATGGTCTGTAGCAATTTACCCACAGCAGATATTAGGCGGACAGGTCTGTAGTTCCCCGTATCATTACTGCTCCCGCTCTTGTGCAGGGAGAACTATAGTTGTCATTTAGTTTTAACAGTTTTGTTCTGCTCATCTGAGCAGTTCAAAATACCCCTTAGAAACCATAACCTGGTGCTTGATATCAGGGAAAATAATCATGCATAAAATCTGTCATGATGAATATGAGCAGGGTGTATCAGCACTCAGGCAGATAATGCAGGAACAGTTTATAGCTTACCTAGTGAATCGTATTTTATTCAAATAACCAAGTACAGCAAGTGAAAACTTTGCAGTTAAATGTTTTATTGATTTTCAAACAAGCAAAAATAACATACATTATGCATACAATTGTGCATAGCTGGTAACAAGATACAATCAATGTATCGTACCGTGGGACCACAGTACCTATAGACCTGTGTGTCAGAAAAGGTCAAGAAAAGGAAAAAAATGCCCAGAGAGGTCTGGTATGAGGCACCTACCTAGTCTTGTAGGATGAGCTACCATGACCAAGTAAGAGGTACCACTGCTGAATCCATGTCAAGGCTTAATGTAATCAGAAAGGTGTACCTTCCAGTGATCATTCCTGGTGCCAGGTCTGAAAAAGAAAGTCACCACAAAGTAAACCCAGCATATTTAAATGAATTCTTGGTTCACTAAGGAACAGAAAATAACTGAGATATATCCAGCAAAAAAGACATCATAAAAACTATGTACAGAACAACCAAAAAACTGCTGCTTGTCTATCCTACTACTTAGAGAAAAGTCAGTATCCATGCACTGTGTCACTATTAGTTGGTAATCCAGTACTGAAACGAAATTAGCCTCAGCCTATGCCTGCCCTTGGAGCTAGATATGCAAGATAGGGTGCCCAACACTGTTGAAATTTCACTGCCTGTCCTGCTACTACATGGGAGCACCTGTCCAGCTCGTACACCACTGCAAGTGCTGAAAACATTTCTCAATGGTAGGTGTAGTGGGTCTTCTCCCAATTTCTAAGAATAATACACTTCACCTGCATACATAAAAGCAGGAGCCATCTGAACTCCTGAGAGGTGAGGTGTGGAGCCTCTGATCTCATGCCAAGCAGCAGCAGTGTGGCTGAAGATGGCATAGGACGATGGAGGATCCTACTGGCTTCTTGTGATATTTGTACCCAAACAGGGAAAATTAAGGGGCATTGCCAGAGGATATGGAGTACACTCCCCCCCAGACTGTTGACAATGCCAGCAGTTATCATGTGTCAAAATGTTTGCCATTTTAAGCACTGTAGTGGTCCTGTACCATGTGTGCAGAATTTTATTGTGCATCAACCTGCTGCAAGCATCCCCTATGAGCTGTAAGCCCCACAGTCCAGCACTGCTCCCACTGAGTGTCTGAAATCTGTATATTTATGGCAGCTTCCCATTTCTTTTTTGATGATGATGCCTAATTAGGTAAGGAGTCCCTACCTGAGGCATTTATTACCCCTGCTGTACCTTTAGGTAGTCTAAGCCAACTGTTGAGTTTAGAGGAGGATCCAGCTCGGCTGGCATCGGGAAGGAGGATGGGTTTAACTGCATCCCTCAACTGCAGGTACCTCTAGAAGTCTGAGGCAGGTAAGGACCACCGGTACTGCAAGTTTTGAAAAGTATCCACCACCCAGGTGTTGGGAATCAAAAGATCTCTGAGAAAATATATACTCTTATCTTTCCATTGTGGCCAAAGCACTGGTCATCCCCCTATCCTATTTTTTTGTGTAACAATTTCCAATATCAAATTGTGGGCCCCATTGTTGGGTGAGTTTGGAGTGTGCAAGGCGTATCTGCCCACAGAAGAGAGATCAGCAGAGGGGTACCCCCTTGTTTCTGTTCTATATGTATCCATAGGGGAGAGTTGTTATAGCTGGGCTTAAACCATTTCAAGGTCTGAGAACAGTGATATGCCAGCTTATATCCTTCCATACAGGGCAGACCCAAACCTCCCTCTTTCCAGTGAGCTCTGAGTGAGTTGTGGCTATATCGCGGCTTGTTAGTACCCCATAGGAAGGAGCCAATCATCCCATCTATCTTCTGATACCACTGAAGGGGTAGATATAAGGGAATGTGAGAAATGAGGTGAAAAAATGTGGGTGCCATGGACATTTTGAAAACAGCAATCTTGCCAGCCATGGTGAGATGTAGGCGGTTCCATCTCTCCAATTCTCCCCTACATTCAAGCATCAGGGGGCCTAAATTTGTGTCCCACCATTTGTCCATATCTGCCCCTATTTTAATGCCCAAAATGTCCTGTGACCATTGAAGACTAAGGTTCGACATAAGCTGGGGATGGTATTTTGGATTAAGGAGGAGTATCTATGTTTTGTTCTGGTTGACTTTGAGGCCAGAGATGTGTCTAAATTGTTCCAGGAGGGTCAGTAAGGGGGGAATTGATAGCTGTGTATCTTCTAAGGGGACCAGCATATCGTCTGCATACATCAAGGTAGAGTAGTGGGACTTCCCTACATGTATCCCCTTGATATGTGGGGCTTGATGGATTGTGGATGCCAGGGGTTTGACTGCCAGTACAAACAGGAGAGAGAGGACACCCCTGCCTTGTCTCCCTATGGAGTTGAAAAGGGTTGGATAATAGGGAGTTGATTAGCACTGTTGTGTAAGGGGAAGTATGAAGAGCCCTGATGGCTGCCTGAAAATGAAGCCCAAATCCCAGATGTTCAAGGACAGTGTGGAGGTAGTCCCATTCAACAGACTGCAATGCCTTCTCGAAATCTATTGCTAAGGCAGTCACAGGGGTGTTGACCTGTTTGGCTACATGGATGATATTGAGAAGCATTCGTAAATGGTCAGTACCGTATCTCCCCTGTATAAATCCGACTCAGGAAGGGTAGATCAAATAGGGAAAGAGAGAGAAACATAAAAACATAGAGAGGGTTTAGTCTATTTGCCAGGGCTCTAGCAAACACTTTGCTGGCAGTGTTTATGAGGGAAATGGGGTGGTAACTGACCACTGCTGTGGGATCCTGCCCTTTCTTTAGGAGAACAGTTATTATTGCCTCCCAGAAAGTGAGCGGTAGCATGCCCTTTCTCTCTGATTCAACATACACCTAACAGAGTAGTGGGGTTACTATACAGCCCATGCCTTGAAGGAAACCAACAGAGAATCCGTCCACCCCCGGGGCTTTAACTTTTTTATGGGACATCAGGGCAGCTGAAACCTTGGTAGTAAGAGGTACCTCAAGGGCTGCACTCTGGTGCATAGAGAGCTTGGGTAAGGATAGGGTGTCCAGGAATGCCTGGGTTTCCAGCCGGGTTTCAGCACTAGAGGAGGTGTACAACTGAGCATAGAATGCAGACATAATACCGTTCACCTCCTGCTGTTTACTTCTTACCTTCCCTGAGTGGGGATCTCTGAACCCATTAATATAGCTATTAGCTTGTTGTTTGTGGAGTTGATATGCCAGTATTTTCCCACTTTTTTCCCCACCGTCCCAATATGCATGACGAACCCTCAAGAGTGCTAAGTCTGCCTTCCATAACAGAAGCTCGTTTGTTTTCATACGGAGTGTGAGGACCTGCCGACCATTAGTAGAGTGCGGTGTGGGGTGGGACATGGCCTTAAAAGCCTTTTCTGCTGCGGCTACCTCCCCTTCCAGCATAGCCAGCTCCTGTTCCCTATCTTTCCTCCTGTGTGCAGCATATGCCATGATCTTCCCCCTCAAGTTGGCTTTGTACTCTTCTCAGGTTGTTTGGGCTGAGTTATCTGAGGTGGGGTTCTCCTGCAGAAATAGGTTAGTTCTTTTTTGGCCCACTCTACAATCTTCTGGTTGTGCATTAGGAAAGGGTTCAACCTCCAAGTGGGGGGATAGAGGGAGGGCGGACCCCAGGACAACATCAGCTGAACTGGGGCGTGACCTGAAATGACAGTGTGGAGGATACTGGAATCAAGAACATATTGGGTGACAGTTTGGGAGATCAGCCAGAAATCTAATGTGCTGAAAGTGCCATGCATCCCGGATTGAAAAGTATAATCATGCTCCTTGGGGTGGATGAGGCGCCAGATGTCAACCAGGTTGAATTCAGAGCTCATCCTCAACGTGGCCTGCACTTCTGTAAGATGTGTCTCCTTATCCAGATCACTCCTATCAAGAACAGGTGCTAATGTTAAATTAAAATCCCCTCCAGCTCTTATGGGTGTATCAGGCTTACACATGGCTTCGATCTTGGTCGTCAGATTGAGAAAAAAGGTGAGGTCATCCTCGTTCGGGGCGTAAATATTCACCAAGAGGATGTTACCATTGGGGGGTATCAAGCAGTGCCAGCACCCACCTGCTCTGAGGGTCTGATTTACTATTAAGAAGGGACATGGGTAAGGATCTGTATAGCAGAATGACTACTCTTCTCTTCCTTGTAGGGACACTTGCATGAAATTCAGTTCCCACCCAGTCTCCCACGAAGTAAGCATGATCTCTTTTGATAAGTTTCATTTCTTGCAAAAAGGCAGCTTGGGCCTTCACTCTTTTCAGCTGTGTCAGTACTTTGTTCCATTTTACAGGTGTATTAAGTCCCTTGACATTCCAGGGGACAAAAGAGACTTCAGCCATGGTCAAATATACAGCAGCAAATCATTAAGGATAAGGCACAAACAACTGGAAGGAGTGGGGGCCCACCTATGAGATTCAGAATTAGAGCAAGGCATGGTTGGGGAATGAGAAAGGCATCAGGCAATAGTGCAAAATAACAGCAGACAATAGCAGACATTTGACTTTATACTGACCAGATAACAGGCAATGTGCCACAGTGTATAGACAACAACAAAAACAGTAAAAAAACTCTACAGTGCAAACTATCAAGTGGTGTGCATATCTGCTCGTAGGCAGAGATTGGTTTAACAGGCTGAGGGTACATCATCCTCTCAGGCCTAACTCACCCGTCCACTGGGGGGGTGATACAGGGAGTGGCTCCACTGAAATCCAGGGGTCCCAGTTCTGTAAGTGTGTTAACAGTACAGGGATGCATGCCAGGCTAGACTCACCCAAGCCTCTGCCATCCCAGGGAACAGTTTTAACCTTATGTGCACACCAACACAGTGACTGCCAGTTGAGTCTGTGGGCTAATTAAAGTAATGCATTTTGGTAGGAGTAAAGGTACTAGTGGTATCATGCTGTAAGCCTGTGCAAGCAAGTCATAACTCAGCTATTTACAGCTGCTTCAGGCATTGTCCTTGTGCCCACAGTGTACCCCCCATCTGGGGCGATATGATAGACAATCTCGGCCCCAGAGTAAATGGAAGATGGGTAACCTATGCATACCAAGCACCTGGTAGGGTCCAGTCCCTAGACAAATCAAAACAGTACAGCTGATCTGCCCTGTATTAATGCTGGTTACATGGTTACAGAGATTAAAAGTGGCAAACTTTAACAGGTGGGTTAGGCGTCACGGAATGGGGAGGTCAGCATATCTTTTGTCCTAAAAATGAATGTCATTAGGTAATCTGAGCTTTAAGTACAACCACTAGGGCTGCTGTTGACTGTCTGGTTACTTTATGTACATCGAACCCCTGCACATACCTCGAGAGGCAGGTTTAAGCAATAAATCAGAGTGTAGGCATTATAAGAACATGAAGACAACATAAAAAATAACCAGAAAGACATTTTGCACAATCACACATATTCTAGTATCCCAGGAGCATTTTTCTTGGTAGTAGGGCGTAGATATTAGGCCAAAAAACCAGGGGTGCTTCTAAGGGGGGGGGGCAGGGTCACCATTGCATCCCGATTACCAACAACAGACTATTAATAGCACCAGAAGGCAACTAACCCTCAGATTAAACTCCCCCTTAGCCCAAACCAATGCCCAGGTCTTAAGAAAAAAAACAGGAAAGACACTTATCTAGGTCTCGTCCCATGATGTGGCCACATGGAGATCTTCTGTCCTGGTCAGTATGAGGTGTGCCTGCTTCTCTGGGCCAACATCCACAGGTTGTGTTAATCCTTGCAGTTGAGGGGTTGCTGTGCTAGGAGGCTCCTCCACAGTCCAGTGTTGAAGTTCAGCTTCGGTTGCTGAGGCCTCAAGCACCATCTCCTCCTCCGGGTAGTCTGGAAAGTCAGGGTGTTCTGTCAGGCCCACGGGGGCTAGTGCTGCATATCTGTTTGGGGTGGAGGATTTGATAATGATGGTTTTGGGGTCTCTGGTGCATCCTCCTTCCACTGGCCTTATTCTATGTCACGTTCTTGAGGGCGAATCCTTCTGACATGTTTGTCTGATTGCTGCCACTTCTGAGATCTGGCTGGAAGGCCCAAAGCCACATCCTTGTGGTTCAAACTACGCAGCTCCTCTCCTGCATGGTTGTTGAAGTCGGCCTCCATGCTTCTGGGCAAATTGCAGCCAGGGTTATTTTTCTGAAGATTCAGGGCCTTCAATCTAGTGACCAGTTATGGTGAAGATAATCCATTAGTGCCTCTGGGGTTGAAAAGGAGACAGGGGCCCTGTTCACCTCCAGTCACATAGTTGCGAGGTATTGTATTGAAAAGTGAATCCCCAGAGAATACATCAAGTGGCAAGCTTCAGTGTATTCTTTATGTTTGACTGCCAGGCGCCAGCTCCCAGGAGTAGTCCTGGAAAATTAATGTTTTATGTCCTTGCCAGAAAAGGGCAATGAGTTCACACGCCCTGGAAATCAGCCACTCTTTATCTGCAAAATTAAGAATTCTGGTCATGAGAGGTCTAGGCCTCTCCCCTGGTTTAGGTGGAGGATTCGGTGTCCTGTGGGCTTGCTCGATCACTAGGCCGGGAGGTAGCTCATGGCACAGGACTTCAGGGAGGACATTATATAGAAAGTCTAGAGGGTTTCCCACTCAGCCCCTTCGGGGAAACCCAGGAGCCGCAGATTATTGCGACACCTCCCATTTTCAGTGTCATCCAGTTTGGTTTGGAGCTACTGAATTGTTCATTCCTTCTCCAAAACAGTAGATGCAAGTAAGTCAATAGCATCTACGTTGTGACTCACCTGTGATTTAGTTCTGCAGACCCTGGCATCCATTTGCTTATTAGCCATTGTGGTGTTATAGGAGGCTTGTGTGACTTCTGCCATGTGCTGCATCAGGGCTGCAAACATGTCATTGATCAGCTGCACACTGAGGCCTGTGGGAGCAGCCAGCCCCCCACTGAGTGCCATGCTGAGAGTTGGAACTTCAAGCAGCTCCAGTGGGCTCTATAAGCGAGTATCCATAAGTGGAAGCAGATTGTCCTAATCCTGGAGGGACACCAATTCAGTAAATCTGCTACAGCTTCTGAATCTAACAGTTTTTTAGGCGTATTTTGCAGTATTTAGATGCTGGGTTGGAGGTGCGCACGGATTAAGCAGCCATCACGCTAGGAACTAAATCACCAAGTGAAAACTTTTCAAGCAGCATACACAGGTAATCAACATTTCAGTGCTCTTCATGGCTCATTTGCCTAAGCAGTATAGTGGTGTCTCTGTTTTGATAGCGCTACAAGCTGTCGACACCAGTCAGAGTTCAATTTAAGTTAGAACATCACGGAGCAAAGAACACTCCCATAGGTTCCTCAGGCAAGGGATAGCCACTAGGAGCAGGTGTGATGCACGTGGCAAGATAGCCCCATATATTTGTACTGTTCAGATATCATATACTGTATATACATGGGCTGTGATTCAGAATTAAGCCACTGGCCTTTTAAGCATCTTATGAAAAAAAAACATGGGGAAAGATATTTTTCAACTGAGTGCTGGGTCGAGCCCTCAGACAGGTTTTCACATCAAAGAGCTGGAAGCCAGGAACTGTCTTAAATGAATCATTTAAAACTTTATTTGTGTTTGAATATTCAGACCTCACAACCAGGAGAATGGCGACGTGGTGTCTGGGGTCCTTCTGTAATATATGTTGTGGGTTTCCTGAGATCAAAGGGAAGAAATGTCATTTACCAGAAATTGTTCAGCAGGGGATCAACATGCAAAACTAAGCATGGTAGACCACAGTGGGGGGGGGAGGTGGTTAGGATGGTGGACAGAGACCCCAATTTGTAGGATTTGCTGGTATTTTATACTCTGGAGAAACTAGGGTGGAGTGAAAGAGATAGGGTGAACTGCTGAAACATCCCAGCCTAAATAACTGACCAATAAAAGAGCAGGCTGGAATGACATCACTTGAGGTATAAAAAAGGGAATACAGTCAGAAAACAATGCTTTTTGGTACAATTTTGCCAAGTGTTAGCTTTGGGTAGTTTTGCTGAAAAAGAACTACTGATTAGTGAGGAGAACTTTGTCTCACTGAAGGAAGAGAGAACAACTCTTCGGAAAGGAGCTTTTCTCTGAAAAAAATTGAATTTTCCGGAAGAAGAACATTCAGAGACTGACTCATCATCTTGCTGAACTTTTTGAGAAATCTTTTCAGAAAGCTTGAAGACATTTTCTGGCAGATGGGACTTTTCATACCTTGAACTCCAAACATCAATAAATTAGAAAATTTTAGCATTCATAGTGTGTAGGTTTATTGTTTATACCAATTTTTTTAAACATTGTTGTCTACAACCCAATACTCTAAATTGTGTAGAATATTTTAATAAATTTTCTTTCCTTAAGTAAACTTTTTCTGATTTTCTTAGCAACTCTGCCTTGGTCTGCATTGTGTGGTATAACATTTTAAGGGAAAGGTTTTGTCAGACTGATGCCTCATTTTAGTAGGACCACTCAGCTACTAACTACTGAATTTTAGAGGAAAAAAGGCTGCTTGGATTGGAGGTGAGGAAGCTCTCCTTCTTGACAGTCAAAGTCACAGGGTTCACCAAAGGGAGATTCTCCTGGGAGTAGGGGATTCTGTTTTGCCTAGGGGTGAGCTCATGAGAGATTTGGTGCCAGTCACTGGGATTTCTGAATTGTCTATACAAAATCACCACACAATAGAGGGCAGAATTTGAAAAGGAAAAAAAAATTGCTTACAGACAATAATACCCTACCCTGTTTAATTTTTTTTCTGAAAAACTATAAATGATGTTAGTATAGGGGAAAAACATGGCTTCCAAGTACAACACTTTAAATATAGAACAGCTAAGGCAGCCATGTGACAAAAAGGGAATTTCAAGTGAGAGTCAAAATACAAAGCAGCTCACTGAAGTCTTCTTGGCAGCTGATACAGATGCAGCCACAAGGAACATGGAGTCACAGTCGGTGACTCAAGGTGACCAGACCTCAAATGTAGAGGGGCGAGAGAGGAACCAGGAGCCATGGGTCCAGAGGGAGGCATCTGAAGACAAGGAGCCAGAGAGGCTGAGACTCTAAGTGGAGCTGCAGAAAGCACAGCTTGCCCAGCAAACCCAACAGCAAAAGATGGAGCTGGAATAGAGAAGGTTTGAAATGGAGATGGAGGAAAAATGGTACCAAAGAGAGACTGAGGTGGAGGAAAAGCAGTGCCAAAAAAGGCTGAGGAAAAACAGCGCCAGAGAGCATTTGAACTGGAGAAGCTGAAAATCCAACCAACTGCACCTGAGCGGGTAAGTGGTGGGGCTGAACCTGAGACTCCATGGCTGGGGTATAAATTAAATTCAAAATTGATTGCTGAATTTAAAGAGGGGGAGGATATGAATACATTTTTAAATTCATTTGAAAAGCTCTGGTATCCAGGCCAACATATTCAAAGAGACCTGGAGCTTTTATGTATCCTCACTGCTTACTGGCAAGGGGCATGAGCATCGGGACAGATGGACGATGTGAATAGACCCCGGAGCCACCGTCAGAATCATGGGCTGCAATTCACTGCAGTTGCAATTAGTTGCAATTGCCCTGAATTGAAGCCGTAATTGAGTGGAGTTGAATTTGCTTAAAGTCGATGATTCCGTGTGGCTTATTTAGTAGCCTGACTGACATACAGACACAGTCTCCCTACCCAAACTCATGTTTTAATTTTTTGCTTTGTGGGGGCACAACATTTCTCTTAATCTTTTCTGTCAGCCTGAGCCAACCAAATGACCCCCCTAACTCCGCGGCGCCAATGCTCTTCCAATCAGTAAAGAGAGAGAGAGAGAGAGCATAGCCAGGAGCTTTGTGAGCTGCACGAACGGAAGTGGCGAGACAGTCAGTTGGGCAGCAGCACAAGTGAAGAAAATCGAGGAGTGCTGTGTCTTGTCAAAGAGAAAAATATAATTTTTTAATCGCTTACAGTCCGGTCTGGTCCGCACTAGTGTAGGAAGGGCCAGCACGCAGCGACAGGCTCAGCAGAAGGTGAGGACAGTTGTCGGGGAGAGCCAGAGCCAATTCAAAGACAGGGAAAGACTAAGTGACTGCGGGCCCGACCTGCCCGGGAGGGGACAGGGTCTCAAACTCGAGTCGCTGGTGGGGTGGTGGCCACCCGAAGGAGAGACTAAAGTGCAGACTGCAGAGTACTGTGGTCAGGAGGTCCAGAGAGAGCGACATCCTCTCTCTCTCTCTCTCTCTTCTCTTTGTCTCTCGATCGAACCCGGAAGGAGTGGAGGACACGGGGGGTAGTCTTCGACCACTGTGCAGCCAGGCAGCAGCACTCGGGCCAGGTGGGCCATAAGCTAGGACAGAGCAGCAACAAAACAACTGTGCAAGGCAGCCAGCATGCAACAGGTGGGCACATACTGTGGGCTGTGGACTGCCTGACTGAGAAGATGACAGAAAAAAAGTCAAGGAGGGGAGGGAGGGACAGAGTCTGATGAGGGAGACTAGAGAGGATGGTCACGGGCAAGCGGGGAGAGGGAGCTCAGTGAAGTCTGAGGCGAGCTCGGCTGCCATTTTTGCATGACTCAGAGACTAGCAGTTGATGGACTGGTAAGTGTGAATTTGTATTTTTTTGAAATGTTGTTAACTTCTTCATACTTTCTAACAGCAGGGAGTCAGAGGTCAGAGACCAGTCATTTACCAGCATAGAAGTGTAAAGTAATAGACAGTACTGTTTGGCAGAGAAGAGACTTATTATTTTTTTAAATCAGCCAGTTTCCATGTTGTTGTGGTGTCTTTTTTTGGCAGCTTAGTCTGGCCGGGGCTGGGCTGTACTAGAAGTCAATTTAGAATCACATAACTACCAGTAACAAAGTGGAATGATATGCCCTATTGCTTAATCCATAGTTTTAAAAAATATATATATCTTTTTTCTTTATTTATGAAAGTTGAATCCCTCTGTAGCAACATTTGTTTCTGGTTGTTTATTACCTGATTTTATGGCAGCATCAACCAGTATGTCAAATAACTTCTTTCACAGGTATTTAGTCTTTATGGGCACACTGAGGTTTATATATACTTCTATAGAATGAGCTCAAACACACAATATGCATAGAGACTACAAATTTCTTCTTCCAAATGTGTCCCCCTAGTCTGAAGATCATTGGAAACAGTATGAATTGCAAAACGCTATATCCTAATGAACTGCAGCAAATTAATTTATTAGGCTCTGTGGTGGGGTATGGGGATCCATTCATCTTCCATGGGTGGCGTAGTTGTGGCAGCTGGCCTGGTTCTGTGTGCTCTCCAACTCTGGCATGGACTCCTGGGGCAGTACTCCCATGTCTATTATTGGCAGAGCTTGGAACGGGCTCCCTGCCTAGGTTGTGGAGGCTAGAAGAGTGGAGGGTTTTAAGGAGACATGGGACAGATATAGGGGAATCCTTACATTACTACACAATATAGGGAGGGTACTATGGGGACCTATAGATTAATAAGAGGATATGTTGCACCTTAGTAGGGTGGACTGGGTGGGCCAGATGGTCCTTATCTGCCAGTAACATCTGTTATTCAGAGCAGAAAGGTCTGTGAGATGAGATGAGATGGTGGAACTTGGAAGGTAGGTAGGTGGTATTCAATATTTATTGGAGGGCCAATGAGAGTCCACAAATGCCTCAGTGGCTTCAGGTGTGTTAAAATTCTTGGGAACACTGTTTAATAATAACACTGAGTGTGGCAGGGAGTAGTAGGACATACTTGGCTCCCAGTCTGAAGAACCATTTCGGGGAAAGTGGCAGACCACACAATATTTTGAAAAGAAAGTACTAGAAACAATAGATCATGTTAAATTCTTAAAATGTTTTTGTTTGGAACTTTGAACCCATTTAAGGCCATTAGGCCACTACCTCAAGGCTCAGTTAACTAATGGAGCTAGACTTTCTAATCAGTCATCGTGAGAGCAGTGAGTGACACTGCTGTGACTAACATAACTCTTACAAACAAAAGTTCAGCCTGAACTCTTCAGTAATGCACTAGATATTACCACCATAGGCTGCTGCTCTTATTTATCTAAAAAAAGACTTAGCATTAAGGGTGGCCATGGGCTTTTTGGGGGCAGTTAACCCTGAGGTACATAATCCTCCCTGTTAACTTTCTCTGAATGATTCACTTCTGAATTAGAGGAAAACAGTTACACAATATTCTGAGTGAAGTCTCTGCTCTGCTAACGGGGGGAACAGAGAGAAGCACAGAAAAAAAAAAAGAGTACAGCTGCAGCAGGGTTGGGTAGGGGTTCATCTTTGCTTTGTGTGTTTGCAATGCAAAATGCATTATGACTCAGACGGCCTAGATCTCAAAATGTCATGTGGGTGCGTCAGATCATGTCAAAGAAAGCCAGCTGTGTAAAGAAATGTGTACAAAAATTAACTTTATTCATTTATTGAATTCTGATAACTAGGGAAGCTGCAGCAGTGAAGAACACAGATGCAAAGTTTTTTTTTTGTTTTTTTTTCAGGGGTGAATGATTGCCCACTGCCGGTCTGCCCCGGCCTCAACCTGAGTCCCTGCTGTACACTTTTCTTTTCTTTTTTTATTTAGGGGGGAGGTAGCAAGTTTTTTGGGGCAAGCAAGTGCTGCATTTTACATTGAGCAGCAGACTATACTAATATCTTGTGTTGGGCAGTGTAGTGAGTGAAATGCATTTGTATGTGTGTGCCTTGCTATGCTAACTCACCTAGGGTTTCAGTGGTCTGGTTTGCATGGGAAAGCTCCCTAGCAGGCTGGCAGCTTCTGCCTTCCTCTCTTCTGATCAGTGGCAATCTTGTAGACCAGAATGGGAGTGCAGTCATTGTTGTCATACAGTGTGGTGACTTGTTTCTGTGGTGGCATTGTGGGAGAGGGTCATGATGTGAATTTTTGATGTTTCATGATTCCTCACCGAATGCTGAATCTGACCCAGGTCTGACAATTTATCACTGTATATGTATATGTCATGCTGCCTTGGCACTTGGGAAGGCAGCCGATGGCCCTGTTGTTCGTATGTCTTTGATTTCTTTACTGAATGATGTCGTGGTCAGCGTGATTTGGGTGCGTGCCTGCATGTACTACATAAACGAATGTGCTGCAAAGTTTTTCCACTAATTGCACTCAAAAAAGTATAACTTGCTAGTAGATAAATAAAATTCCACAATGGCGGAAGTTGAAAAAATTGGTTGGATTTTCTTTAGTGAGTCAGAGTCATAAATTTTAAACTAGTTGAAAAAATCAGTCATGATGTGTTTTAAGTCAGTCATAACTGGTTATTCAACTGACTCTGGGGTCTAGATGTGAACAGCTGAAATTATGAAAAACTAAAAACTGCATTGTTAAAAAAATATGACTTAAATCCCAAGGCCCACAGGGCAAAATTTCGGAAACTTAGAAAGTGGCCCGAAATGAGCTTTGAAGAACTTGCTACCAAACAACTTCAGTATCTGAAACGTTGGTGGTTGGGGTGGTGGTAAAAGCTAATTCAGTTGAAGTGATTGAAGAGGTGGTACTGTCAGAACAATTCTTTTGGGCATGTTCAACAGAGCTGAAAACCTTGTTAGAGGACTGAGATCCTCAGACAGCCATACAGGCTGCTGAGCTGGCAGACTGCTATGCTCAGAGCAGGCCTGCTCTCAAGGGAAATGGGGGAGCAGGAAATATGGGGCAAAAGAGAAAGTTGTGCCTCTTAGACAGCCAAAACCCAGTTTTGCTCTACAAAAAGAAAGGAACCACACTGTCCCAAAAGGGATTTTGAGGAAAGAAAAAATGATGAGTGCTGGTTGTGCAAAAAGCCAGGCCATATTTCTAGGCAGTGTCTGAAAAAGACACAAAATGGAAAGGGGCCTATGCCAACTGAGCTGGTTGCAAATTGTATTCCTAAAGCTATTCCTGCGAATGTGAGAAAGTTCATGCACCCATTCACAGTAAATGGGGTACAGACTTGAGGGTTAAGGGATACTGGAGCATCTCTTACCCTAGTAAAAGTGGATTTGGTGGGACCTGAACAAATCCTGCCTAATCAGTTTGTATCCATAAGGGATTTCACTGGGGCAAAAACAACCTACCCCTTAGCCAGTGTTACCCTGGACTGGGGAAATGCAGGTGAATTGATACGGAAGGTAACTGTAGTTGATACCCTCATTATGGATGTTATTGTAGGAAATAATGTTCCACAGGGGTTGGTGTGCACTGTCATCTGGTGCCAGATGGCTAGGGGTGCCCATGGCCTTTGGGACCCCACAGAGATTGTTACAGGAGAGGTTAGAAGACGAGCCAGCCAGCTTGTGGCTCTTGGAAGAGAGGGTGCTAAAAGGGGGATGGAACTTCCCCTAGTGACAGTTCACCAAAGTGCTACTGAGGTTTGCTCTAAAGAGGGAGGAGTAACACATAGCCAGAGGGAGGGGGGTGGTTGTGATACTGAGTCCCCTACTGCCATAGCTACGGACCTTAGTCTGGGAACTAATGGGGGCATACACCATGCTTTGGGAAATCTGAGGAGTTAGCAGAAGCACAGCAAACTGACCCTAGTTTGGAGAAGCTGAGGCCCTGTGCAGAATCTGATGGGACACAGGGAGGTGACAGAAAACATAGAGGTAGGGGTGATGGACAGGCAGCTTGTCATTCCCCAGTGGCATTGTGAGTCATTGCTCAAGGTGGCTCATGATATTCCCATGTCCTGACATCTGGGCATTGCTCATACCATGAAGCGCTTAGCCCACAATTTCTATTGCCCAAATTTCATCAAGCAGGTGAAGGACTACTGCCAATCCTGTCACCAGTATCACAGGTGCCAAGGCTGCCCTGATTCCTTTGTCAGTTGTGAAGGAACCATTCTAAAGGGTGAGAATGGATATTGTGGGTCCTCTGAATACAAGCTCCTCTTGAAAAAGGTATATATTGATGGTAATCAATTATGCTACCCACTATCCAGAAGCCATCGCTCTGTCCTCCATTGAAGCAGACAAAGTGGTGGGTGTGTTGTTAGGGATTTTCTCCTGGGTAGGGTTTCCGCAGAAGGTTATCTCTGATCAAGGGGCTAACTTCATGACAGATCTTAAGAGATGTTTGTGGGAGAACTGTGGTGTTGTACAGAGGCATACAACACCTTACCACCCACAAGCCAATAGTCTCATAGAGAGATTTAATGGGACCCTAAAGGCTATGCTTATGGCATTTGCAGAACAGCATGTGCGGGACTGGGAGAGGTACCTCCCCCACCTGCTGTTTGGCTACAGGGAACTGCTATAAAAATTGACAGGGTTTTCACCCTTTGAGCTCTTGTATGAACACCGGGTGAGGGGACCTCTAGATTTGATACGAGAAGACTGGGAAGGTAAGCATGAAACCCAGGGGTCTCCCACAGCAGAGTATGTTTTAAAATTCAGAGAGAAGCTGAAGGAGCATATGGGTATGGCCCAAAGCAATCTGTCAGCTGCCCAGCAAAATTAAAAAACCTGATGTAATCGTGGAGTCAGATCACACTCTTGCAGGGCAGGACAGGAGGTAGTATTTCTGATCCCAGTCCGGAAGGACAAGCTGCAGGCAGAGTGGGCAGGACCATACAAGGTAGTCTAGCAGGTAAACAATGTGAACTACATTGTAGAGTCACCTGAACAAAAACACACCCAAAGGATGCACCACATAAATATGATGAAGCCCTATTTCAATAGGGTGACATGGTACTTGTGGTTTGCAGCCCTGTGGAAGAAGTAGCCAACAAGAACTTTCTTCTCAACTTGTTAATGGAAAGTAAGCAGAGTCATCTGTGGAGACCATTCTGTTTCCACCCCAGCTGACACCTGTACATGCCCAAGAAGTAAGGATGGTTTTGCATGAATTTGCCCCTTTATTTGCATCCAAGCCTGGATGGACTCCACTAGCAGTGCATGATGTAGATACGGGGACACAAGCACCCCTATGTAGGACAGCCTAATGGGTGTCTGAGACAGTCCTCAAAGACCTGAGGAGGGAGGTGAGGGAAATGCTGGATCTAGGGGTGATCCAAAAATCCCACAGTCCCTGGGCCTAACCTGTAGTCCTTGTCCCCAAGACAGATGGGACTACACGATTCTGGGCAGACTATTGTTATCTTAATGCCATCATGAAATCTGATGTCCACCCAATGCCCCACACAGACAAATTGCTGGACAAGCTGGAAGGGGTGACATACTTAACCACTTTAGACCTGACAGAAGGGTACTGGCAGGTGGAAGTCATTGACAGGGCCAGAGAAAGGTCAGCTTTCATCACCCCAGTTGGCCTGCATGAATTTAAGGTCATGTCCTTTGGGATGAAGAATGCCCCTGCCACATTCCAGCGGTTAGTGAATCAGGTGTTACAGGATACGGAGGACTTTGCAGTTGCTGACCTGGATGACGTAGTTATATTCATTCCTAGTTGGAAGAAACATCTGACACATTTGAGAAAAGTGTTTTGCAGAATACAGGCTGCAGGGCTGACTATCAAAGCAGAGAAGTGCCAGGTGGCCATGGTAGAGGTTACTTATTTGGGACATGTCATGGGAAGGGGCCAGGTCTGCCCAAACCAGTCAAGAATAGAGGCAATTGCAACCTGGCCATGCCTGAAATCCAAAAGCAAGTTAGGAGTTTTCTTGGGGCAGCAGGGTATTATAGGAAATTTTTACCCAGTTACAGTTCCCTGGCAGCTCCTTTATCTGAGCTGTTACAAAAGAAGTAGCCAAAGAAGGTAACATAGAACCTGGCCTGTGACCGGGCCTTCACACAACTGAAATCCTCATTGTGTAGTGCCCCAGTGCTGGCCAACCCAGACTACACCCAGCCATTTATGGCAAATGGATGCCTTGGATGTGGGAATAGGGACCATCCTCAATCAGATAACTAATGAGGGTACAGAACGCCCAATAGTATACCTCAGCAAGAAGTTGTTTCCCAATGAACAAGCCTATTCCAAGTTATGAACATAGGAAATTTGCCAGCAGATAAAGACCTAGAGGTCTATCAAGTCTGCTGACATGTGCAGCTAGAACCCCTTATTCTGCAGCAGCCTCTCCATTCCACCCTTCCCTTCCATTGACCCTCCCCCTCGTCCTGTCCTATCCTCTTTTGAAGCAGTCCACTGTTCTTCTGGATATCACTTCTGCAAGTAATAAATTCCACCCAGCTCTGTAAAAAAGTGTCTCCTCATCTCCCTCCTGAACCTTCCTCTCTCCAGTATCATATCATGGCCCTTGGTGTCCCTCCCCTCCCTTACTTTGATCAGCCCTCTGTGCTTGTTTTTTTTTATTCCTTTCATGAACTTAAAGGTTTCAGTCATGTCCCCCCATCCCTCCTCTACTCCAGAGAGTACATGTTAAACTCCCTCAGCCTCCTCTTGTATGATAAGTCCCCCAGCCCCTTGATAATCTTTGTTGCCCTGCGCTGCACACCCGCCAGTAATTTAATGTCCCTCTTCAGATACGGGTGCCAGTACTGCACGCAGTACTCCAGGTGTGGTATAACTAATGACCTATACAGTGGCAGAATCACCTCCTCCCTCCTCGAGGATATACTCCTTGCAATGCAATTCAGCATTTTGTTGGCCTTTGCAGCTGTCTTCCTACATTGTGCCGAGTGGTTCATTGACCCTGCAATGAGCACCCCCAGATCCTTCTCCTCCTCTGTCTGGGCTAGCTGCACTCCCCTCAGCTGGTAACTCCTCCTTAGGTTCTTCACCCCAAAATGCAGCACCTTGCACGTTTTGGAATTAAACCCCAGTTTCCAGGTGTCTAACCATGTTTCAAGCTTTGCCAGTTCATTCTGCAACCCCTGCCATCCCCTGGGTCATTCACCACCACTCCCATCTTGGTATAATCAGCAAACAGACTGATCTTGCTCTTGATATCCAATGATATGTCTGTAATGAATATCCCAAACAACACTTTTCCCAACACTGAGCCCTGTGGAACACTTGCTCATCACTACCCTTGGGTGTGAGAGCTCCCCACCCACCACCACCCTCTGTTGCCTTCCCTGAAGCCAGTTCCCTACTCATCTCACTAGATTTGCACCCACCCCTGTGCCTTCTAACTTACTTCCCAGCCTCCTATGCAGCACTGAGTTGAATGCCTTACTGAAGTCCAAATATAGGACATCCACTGCATGGCCCCTGTCCAGTTGCCTAGTTGCCCAGTCATTGAACTCCACCAGGTTGGTTTGGCAGGATCTGCCATGTATGAAGCCATGCTGTCTGCTGTCCTGTAGTCCTCTGGCATCTTGGAGGGCCACCAGCCTCTCCTTCAGTATAGTCTCCATTGGCTTACCCATGATGGATGTGAGGCTCACTGGTCTGTAGTTCCCAGGTTCATCCTTGGGGCAACTCTTGTGGAGGGGCACCACATGAGCCATCCTCCAGTCCTGAGGTACACGCACTGAGAGTAGTGAGGCATTAAATAGGTCTGCCAAAGGTCCCACAAGGACCTCTGACAGCTCCTTCAGTACCCTGGGGTTAATGCCATCTGGGTCTGGCACCTTGTCCACTCTCAGTGCCTTCAAACCCTCCCAAAATCTGCCCTCCATGATTTCCCCATCTGTCACCCTTCCCCCCTGTTTCTGCCATTCCTCCCCCCTTGGGTATCATCCCCCTCTTCTCCTTTGTAAATACTGAGCAGAAGAAATCATTTATCACTTCTGCCTTATCACACCCTGCTTCCACCCAACCCCCTTCTTTCCTAATCCTTACTATGTAGAAAAAGAATGAATTGCTTTGGTATGGTCACTGAAAAAGTAGGAACTGTACCTTTATGGGAGACATTTTATGGTACAGATGGACCATAACCTGTTAGTGTGGTTGGGCCAAATGGGTAAAATGAATGGAAAACTCCTTAGATGGATTATTGACCTACAGTCCTATGATAAGGAGGCGACTCACAGGCCTGGATCTGAAAATAAGACTGCAGATGGCCTATTTCACGTATTGAAACAATGACAGAACTGTGAGAACTCTGACATAAAAAGGGGATGTTCCCACCAGTTCAGTCTTAGGAGGGAGGGATGTGGTGAGATAGCCCCATAAATTTGTACTGTTCAGATACGATATATATACATGGGTTGTGTTTCAGAATTAAGCCACTGGCCCTTTAAGCATCTTATGAAAAAAAACATGTGGAAAGATTTTTTCAACTGAGTGATGGGTCTACTCCTGAGACAGGTTTACATAGCAAAGCACTGGAAGCAAGGAACTGGCTCAAATGAATCATTTCAAATTTTATTTGTGTGTGAATGTTCAGATCTCACAGCCAGGAGAATGGTGTCATGGTGTCTGGGATCCTTTTGTAATATATTGTATGTTATGGATTTCCTGCGATCAAAGGGTAGAAATGACTTTTACCAGAATCTGTTCTGTAGGGGTTCAACATGCTACTCCAAGCTCATTAGACCACAGTATGGGGGGGGCTAGGATAGTGGACAGAGACCCTAATTTGAAGAATTTTCTGGTATTTTATATTCTGGAGAAACTAGGGTGGAACGAGGTAGACCCCTCCAAGAAAAAGGGTGAACTGCTGCAACATCCCAACCTAAATAACTGAACAATCAAAAGGGTAGGCTGAAATGACATCACTTGAGGTATGAAAAAGATATACAGTCAGAAAATAGTGTGTTTTGGTATAATTTTGCCAAGTGTTAGCTCTGGGTAGTTTTATTGAAAAATAACTACTGATTAGTGAGGAGAACTTTGACTCACTGAAGAATGAATGAAAAACTCTTGAGAAAGGAGCATTTCTCTGAAAAACCCTGAATTTTCCTGTTGAAGAAAATTCAGAAACTGACTTATATTATCATCTTGCTGAACTTTTGATAATCCTTTCAGAAAACTTGAAGAAGTTTTCTGGCAGATGGTACTTTCATACCTTGACTCCAAATTTCAACAAAGTCGAAACTGTTATCATTCATAGTGTGTAGGTTTATTGTTTAATTCCATATTTTTTAACATTGTCTGCATCCCAATACCCTAAATTGTGTAGAATATTTGAATGTGTTTTCTTTCTTTAAGTAAACTTTTTATGCTTTCCTTATCAACTCTGACTTGGTTTACTTTGTGAGGTATAACATTTTAAGGGAAAGGTTTTGTCAGACTGATGCCTCATTTTAGTAGGACTGCTCAACTACTAACTAACAAATTTTAGAGAAAAAAAGGCTGCCTTGATAGAAGGAGAGGAAGCTCTCCTTCTTGACAGTTAAAGTCACAGGGTTCAGCAAAGTGGGGTTCTCCTGGGAATAGGGGATTCTATTGTGCCTAGGGGTGAGCTCATGAGAGATTTGGTGTCAGTCACTGGGACTTCTGAATTGTCTATACAAAACAACCACAGAATAGTGGGCAGAATTTGAAAAAGGAAAAAAAATTGCTTACAGAAAATAATACCCTACCCTGTTTAATTTTTTTTTCTGAGAAACTATAAATAGTGTTAGTATAGGGGAAGAACATAGCTTCCAAGTACAACACTTTAAATATAGAACAGTTAAGGCAGTTGTGTGACAAAAAGGGAATTTCAAGTAAGAGCCAAAATAAAAAGCAGCTCACTGAAGTCTTCGTGGCGGCTGATACAGATGCAGCCACAAGAAACATGGAGTCACAGTCGGTGACTCAAGGTGACCAGACCTCAAATGTAGAGGGGCCAGAGAGGAACCAGGAGCCATGAGTCCAGAGGGAGGCATCTGAAGACAAGGAACTGGAGAGGCTGAGACTGTAAGTGGAGCTGCAGAAAGCACAGCTTGCCCAGCAAACCCAACAGCAAAAGATGGAGCTGGAATACAGAAGGTTTTAAATGGAGATGGAGATGAAGCAACCTCATTCATATTTAAATTCTTTGCAAAAAAAAAACTTTGTTAATGCACCAGTTAGGGTACCTTAATTCCAGAAAAGTAGGGAAATGTGGTGTTAGGGTTTCCCACCCTAATGCATCCCCCCCCCCCCCCAAGAAGCATAAGAAAAAAAACATTAGGGTTTTGGGTCTCCATATTCTTGAAAAATCAGTGGTGTGGTCTTCCTTGGGGGTTGTCAACCCTAATGTGCATGCCATTCCATGAGCAAACAATGTCACACATAATCTTCTTTCTTTACGCAGGAACCATGGGGGGGAGGGGGGAGGATTAGGATTAATAACCTCCAAGGAAGAACCCAGCACTAATTCATCAGGAATCCAGAGACTCAAACACTAATATTTTTTTTTTTCCTTTTGCTTCTTGTGGGGCCTTTAAGGTGGGAAACCCTAATGCCACATTTCCCTACTTTTGTGGCACTAAGTTACCCTAACAGGTGCATTAATTAAATTTTTGCAAAGAATTTCCTTACTTTTTTAGATAGTATAATAGAATATTTGCTTGCATCCATAGATACGAACATGTATGTTGCTGTGGAAGTGCAGAACCCTGGTTATTACCCCCACCTCATGAACAGCGTGCTGAGAATTTTCAAATCCATGCTAAAACATAATTCTATGCCACCACAACATCATTCTGTGCCACAGGTGCAAAATCACATTTTGGCCGGGATGTGAAAAATGACAGCTGTCACATTCATGAGGTGGTGTAAAAAAATGGCCATGTTGAAAATTTGGGGTTGAAATACTTCAGATTAGCAAAGGTAAATACAAGTATAGTAAAATGTCAACATATGCACATAAGTTTGTCATTTTAAATATTGCATCCCAAATTTGCAATATACTGTAGCCTTCTTTATGACCCCACCTAATGAACAAGGACAGGATTTCGTAATTCCACTGATATTTGGCATGGGGTCTCTAAAAGGCCATGTTGAAAAGTTGGTGTTAAACTATGCAAAATGAAAAGTTATGCCACTAAGTTGAAAACTCTAATAAAGTACTATACATTGAGCCGATTTACCTGAGTTTCTCATATTGTAGTTGGCGGTTCCAGGAGCAAGATGTGTCCTCAATTGGAGAGTGGATCTTTATCCTGTGACCTGTTCAGGTGAGTGAGGGTGTGTGGGGTGTACTGAGGTGTGTGGGGTGGTGGGTGCTGAGTGGGAGTTGGGGGGGTGTCTGGTCAGCAAGGGACCATTTCTTATTGCACTTTGAAAAAAAAATCACAGGACCATTTTCTTTATTTCAGATTGGACCAGCAATGGAGGATGTGGGTGCCACTAGACACCTGGAAAAGATAACAAAATTATGGGTATCATGATTGGAGGATGGGGTGCCACTAGACACTTGGGAAAGATAAATAAACTACAGGAATCCTGATCAGAGGGTGGTGGGGTGCCACTAGACAGCAGGGAAAAATCACAGATATACAGGATCATGATCAGAGTGTGGGTGCCACTAGACATCAGGAAATGTCACAGAATTATGGGGATCATGATTTGAGGGTATGGGTGCAACTAGACATCAGGAAAATATCTCTGAACTGTGGGATCATGATCAAAGGGTGGGGTTGCCACTGGACATCACAGCAACATTACAGGAATGCAGGGGCAGCAATGGGGGGGAGGCACCACTAGACACCAGGGAAATGCTGGCTCATCACTGTCACTGCAGCCCGCAACATGAGTTCCAGCTGCGGCTGCAGAAGTCAAGAAAGTTCTGCTGTTCTCATACAGAGAACGCAGGTCAACGACTTTTGTCACTAAGCAGGGTTTTAGACTGCCCAGATAATGTATTTCTGGCATTGTTTTTAAAAACAAACTTCAGAATCTAGTGAAGCGGATCCTACTTAGTTACAGTACATTCAGGTGTTTGTTTTTTAAAAGACATGATTTTTTATGACGTTTTACATTTTTCTTTTGAGGAGAAAAAAGCAAGATGGCGGTCTCATGGCACAAAAAAAAAAATGCTTTCTGAAGCAAGAAGCAAACCAAAAAAAAAAAACGGTCCTCAACATCACATTTTTCATTTTGCACCGGAACATTATCTCAAAATCCCTACTGCACATGCTCAGAACAAAAAATGCTAAACTTTAAAGCCTTATAACTATGGAACTGTCTAATATTTTTTTCACCAGAGACATCAAAGGCACTACCTTATGGGGTGGACAACATATATCCCCTGCAAGTCTGGGGAAAATTCCTCCTGGGGAGGATGAGAACAAGTCAGATATAAAAGTTTACTGATTAATGCCAGAAGCTTGCTAAACAAAATCCAGGAATTGGAAATATTATTAAATAGAGTAAAAATCAATGTCTGTGCATTAATGGAAACATGGTGGAGGAATGATGGTTGGAATAACATGACAGATGGATAAAAAATGTTTTTTTAATAATAGAAAACATAAATTAGGAGGAGCTGGGGTAGCCCTCTACGTTAAGGATATCTATGAGGCTTACATATGAGAGATTATGATGGAGGTCACAGCAAACACTGAACAATTATGGGTAAATCTGATTCCAAAAAATCAAAAGAAGATTCTTATGGGTGTCTGCTATAGAGTGCCTAATTTAAACTATGACGACAATGAGAAGTTTATAGAAGTTTTGGATAGTACCAAGCTTGGAAACAGAACAATAATTTCAGGTGATTTTAATACACTCAACATAAAATGGAATACTAATACTGGTTCTTCCCCATTAGAAAAAAAATACATTGACACGATGGTGTTGCTAAATACGAGCCAGATGGTTCAACAAAGTACAAGAGATGATAATATACTGGATTTGATGTTTAGTAATATCACAGAGGAGATTATAAATTGCAAGGTGAGAGAACCCTTATTAAAATGCGACCATAACATGGTACAATTTTCAATTAAAGGTAGCAATAAGGGCACAAATGGAGTAACCAAGACCAGGGTTTACGCCAAAGCCAATTTTAAGGCTATAAAAACATACTTTGGTGACTGGGATTGGAAAACTGAATTTAAAAGTCTGGATATGGAGCAAAAAATGGGATAACGTCTCATATAATATGGGCAAAGAAATCCCTTGTCCTGATTGGCTGAGACTTGGTTCCAGCAATTGCAGTAAGGGAGTGCCACCACTGGCTAAAACAAGTCCCTGCTAACCAGGGCAATTCACTGAATTCATAAGCCACCTATTTCCTAGTTTCCATCACAAAAATGGATGTAGCCTTTACTCACATATGAAAACTTGACTAGGCCCTAAAATAAAAGTCCATTAAATTAAATAAAGTAAGTAAATATTTTAATGTTATTTATACTCATGAGCCCCCCTTACACACATACACAAATTTGAAAAAAGCACTATTCAGAGTTTCCATTGCTGGTGTTTCTTTGATGACCATGAAAAATCCCCCTCTCATCCCTACCACTTTGTCAGAGAACTCCTTGCTACTTACCTGGCAACAGATAAAACTGAGGTTCTGGCTCCACTTCAGGCCTGTGTGTGTCTTTGTTTGTATGCCAGTTGAGCTCTGAAGAATGTTGAATTAATGTATTTTAGAAAATGGCAAGAATCAAATCTTAAAGCTGATTGGCTCAGACAGGCTCCAAGCTGGGCATTTATTTTTCAATAGATGCCCAGCTAAAAATAAGATCCAGCCCAATTGCCACTTCACCTAGTAGCATTTTGCTGTGGTGCCAGCCTGTTTTGTCACTGGCTGAAAGCACCCGGTGAAATCTGAAATCTCTGCCATGTTTTTCTGTCGCTTAGTGAGAGCTACTGGTCTCCCCCACTCAACACTCGTCCACTCTGCACTTCTTAGTACAGCTGCCTCTTAATAAAAAGGCACTTCATACAGTTTCCACCAAAACAGTACAAGCGGGGATCACTTGCTTGTGTCCGTGAAGTTTATCGGCGCTCTGCCCATTCAAATTAAGTGTCACTGTCAGCTTTCCTTCTGTTTAAACACCCTCATATTTATGTGTCTGTAATACAAATCAGTACTCACATTTTGTCCCTATATAGTTACAAGTCCATATCGTGCCTTTTAATTTCACTATCTTGCAAAAAATTACATTTACTCGACTAACTGAAATACTGCAGTCCACTCTCCCTACATGTCCCCGACATCATGCAGGACAGTAAATAATGTGGATTCTGTGTATGGAGATGTTTCTATTTTGAGTTAGATACATAATTATTAGTTCAGTGATCAAATTCTTTAAACCAAGGGCTACTTTATATAATTTACATTGAAAACTAAAACAGAAGTTCAATGTGACGCGATCCAGTGCGCGTGATATGGAGTCCCAGTTTCAGTTTTCAAATGCAAATTTGATATAAAGTAGCCTTCGCTTCTTAAAAGAATTTGATCACTGAACTCAGTGATTGGTAATAGTATCCAGACTGACTGTTGTTTTATGCTGCCTGAACTGACTAGCATCTCCACAAGCTGACAACACATTAGGTAACTTGCACTTCAGAAAGTGCAAAACGGGCAGAACTTAAAAGAATGCTGAGAGTCTAGCACTTCAGAAAGTGCAAAACCGGGGCAGAACTTAAAAAGAATGCCGAGAGTCTGCTAGGTGGATGTGTGTGTGTGTGTGTGTGTGTGTGTGTGTGTGTGTGTGTGTGTGTGTTGGGGGCAGAAAATTGATCAGAATGGCCTTTGTAGGGAGGAGAAACAGCAGCTGGAACAGCCTTAAAAAAATATGGACTATTTTATCAATAATGTTTTTTTCTACTAATTCTATTCATTTTTTCTGCCCATTTTCTCTCTTCTAAGCATTTTATTAAAACTTACTTACTAAGATAGCTATTTTTCTAGTGCAATAATACCTCCAGGGTGGGCATTATTGAGAAATGCGGACCTTCCAGGGGCTATAAGGCCCTCTACCTGCGGCGATCAGGCCTCATTACACCCCTGGGCAGTCCGGTATTTCCCAATAATGCCCACCCTGTCGGGCATTATTGCTTACTCTAGTTACCATTCTGTGTGTGGGGGGGCGGAGCATTCTACTGCTGGAATAATGCAGAGCTTTGAATTCTTCTATTCCATGGCAATCACACAGTGTATTGATTGTGAAGAAAGACAGATGACTGACAGGTGAAAAACATCTGTGGAAGGACTATTTTACATTATTTAGCAACATTTTAATATATTGTTTGTGACTTTGAAAACTATTAGAATTTGTTTTTGTTCAAAGTTGCCTATGAGCCCATTTTATATAACAATAAGATATGGATGGGTGTTGGTAGTATTGAGTTACCCGCACACCAAGAGGCTGAAGGCACTTAACCTGTGGTCTTGTGCCTGACTATGCCTCTGGGTGTGTGGTATCTCAGTACTACCAACATCCAGCTATGTCATATTACTTACTTAAATTGAAATACTGCATTCAGCATCATGTGCCAGACAGAACTAAATATAACTGTAAAGGAAAATCCCAGTATGGTATAATAGGACCATAGGAGCTATGACTAGGCAAAACAAAAAGGGCTTACCAAAAGTATGAGTTTCCCTCAGCTAATATTTGGAGAACATACAAAATAAAGACTAGGCAATGTAAACATTATATTAAGAAAAATAAGAAGGAATTTGAATTAAAGTTGGCTAACAATGCTAAAGATAATAAAAAGCTTTTGTTGGGTACTTAACCAGGACTAGAAGAAGTCAATCAGAACTGGTCCAATCAAGGTTGGCAATGACATCATCTCTGATGGAAAAATAATGTCTAATGTCTTTAATAAACTTTTCACCAGTATCTTTGGGAAAAGGGTATTCTAGTTTGGACATTCGCATGCCAGGGAACAAAAAATGATTATAAATTAAAAGGATGTAGGAATAAGTTAAAATTTGAAGCAAAATAAGTCATAGGACTAGATGAAATCCATCCCAGAGTTTTAAAGGAACTGGATGATGAACTTGCAGGGCCATTGGCAGAAATATTTAGTGATTCCATTACTGATGGTAGGGTCCTTTCAGTGTGGAAATTGGATAATGTGGTGACAATTTATAACAAGCATTTGTCAATGACGAATGTTTGCTTGCTGGTATTAGCATTGGAAATGCAGGAGTTAGACAGATGCAGAATAGGAATGGCGGCAAAATATTGAACTTCACACCAACCCCACCTCCATCCTGTAGAGACAGACAGACATTGGGGTCAGTGTTTGGGTCATCGCCCATGACGGTCATGCCATGTCACCTCATCGTATTCTGCAGGCACTGACATGTGTTGAGGTGTGCCTTAGGGTGTTTGACTTTACAGTCACCCCATTCCATAAGGACATACACTGAAATGGGTGCAGCATAGGAGAATGGGGTGAAGTCTGGGGCTGAAGAGTCCAAGGTACACCTCGATGCCTGTCAGTGGCTGGTGTCGGGATGGCATGAGCAGTACAGTCGGCAATCTAAAGGCACACCCCAATGCCTGTCAGTCTGTACAAGGTAGGATGTTATGGTTAGAAACCCTAATGCCTCAGGTGTTTGTTGGTATTTGCATTACAAATTTTCAACATGGTCTTTTTGTGTGACCCCACCTCATGAAAGCATTTGGGACCTCTTCTCATGAAGAATGGCAGTGTGATTTTGTCAATGTGTCCCGAATGCTGAGTTCCAATAGCGACAGTGCCATTCTGTGTCACATGTATGAAAACACAGATTGGGCAGGATTGAAGAATGACAGCTGTACCATCCAGAGGAGGTATAAAGAGATGGCAATGTTAAAAATTTGGAGTGAAATATTATAAATGTATGGGGTTATGAGTGTGCATTGAAACTACGCGAACACACATGCATAACACAGTCATTTTATGGACTTTCGTCACCAAATTTTCAACATAGGCATTTTAGGACCTCTGTTAATGATCAGTGTCACTGTGATTTTCTTAATGTGTCCCGAACACTGATTCCCACAGTGACTGTGCAATACTGCGCCGGAAGTGCAAAAAAACATTTCGGCCAGGATGTGAAAAATGACAGCTATACTGTTCATAAGGAGGTGCAGACAAATGGCAGTGTTGAAAATCTGGAGTGAAAATATTACAAATGTGCAAAGTTAGAGCATGTGTGTAAACTGTGCGACGGATGCTCATAACAAGCCATTTTATGGACTTTCATCACCAAATTTTCAACATAGGCATTTTAGGACCTCTGCTAATGAATAGTGTCACTGTGATTTTCTTAATGTGTCCCAACACTGATTTCCCACAGTGACTGCACTATTCTGTGCCGGAAGTGCGAAACACATTTCGTCTGGGATGTGAAAATGACAGCTGTACTGTTCATAAGGAGATGCAGAAAATCACAATATTGAAAATCTGGAGTGAAAATATTGCAAATTCATGAAGTTATGAGTGTGCATAGCAACTGCACAACTCACGCTGGTAAACAGTCATTTCTTGGATTTTTTCCACCAAATTTGCAATGTAGACTTTTTGAGATGCCATCTCATGAGCACTGGCACTGTCATTTCGTTAATCAGTTCCAAAAGGCGATTCCACACAGTAACCGCAAAATCAACTTTTGGGACCAAATAATGCCATGACAGTGGCAGAATTCATGAGGAGGGATCCCAATAACCTCAAGCTGAAAATTTAGTGCCAAAATTTCCAAAAATGCCTGAGATATGCACCAAAGTAGAAAAAAAAACCCTATTTATGCCATTATACAGCTTACCAGCATTTCTTCAGTTCGCGGTTGGCTCTGAAGAGTGCAGACGTGTTCCTGGTCCACCAAAGATCATCGCGCTGGGCTCCAGAGGTGAGTATGGGGTGAGGGGGTGTGGGGAGGCAGGGTGCGCAGAGGGTGGGTGCGGATTGGAAGGCAGGGCCACTGGACTCAATGAGAGGCCATTTTCTGATTAACAGGAAAAGAAAAAAAAAGAAAGAAACATTGCAGGATTTTTTTTTTAACCAGGGACATTTGCCATGCTGGGGTGGGCTCCCAGCATGACACCGCAGTGTTTTTTTGGGGGGCTGTAGCCGATGGGGTATTGGGCACCCCATTGTCACATGCAGGGGGCAAGAGCCAAGGGGATTGGGCACCTCTTGGCACAAAACCAATGTGTTTTTGGGGGCATTATGCCGATGGGGAGTGGGCTCCCCCATTGGCAAATTACACTCGGATGGAGGGGGAATGAAGCCGACAGGGATTTGGCCCCCTCGTGGGCAGACAAAGACTGTTTTTGTAGGTGGCACATGATGCCGAGGGGGACTGGGCACCTCCTTAGCACTGGGGGCTATCTATTATTGTTTGTGAACATGGCAGCAGCTTACCGCTGCATTCACAAACAATATTACACTATGCAACGTTCTACCCTGCAGTCATGAGTCGCTCCCTCATTGTAGCGGAATGGCTGATGCTGCAATGATGAGGCAGCCACTGATTGCTGCAGCAAAAACTTTACAAGTTGGTGGCACTTTTGGAAGCCAGTGTCATCAGCACACTGTGCCTCTCTTGGTCCACCAGTGCCAAGCCCCCAAATGCAATGCCTCCATTGGCTGCCAAACTGCCACGCCTCCACAACCCGCTTCTCTCCTAAGCTACTACTTAATGTTTCTTGCACATGCACGCAAGCAAACATAAAAAGGGCTCCAAACAGGATTATAGGAATTATAGACCTATCAGCCTAACAGCAGTTATTGGCAAAATCATGGAAGAATTTATTAGGAATGAGATTGATAAACATATTACAAACATGGGACTGGTCGACATACATCAGCATGGGTTCACAAAAAATAGTTCATGCATGACTAACTTGTTGACTTTTGTTGAGCCCATCAGCAGAGCACTGGATGAAGGTTTACCAGTCAATGTTTTGTTCCTGGACTTTTCAAAGGCATTTGATGTAGCATCACATAACAAACTAATTGATTAAATGATTGAACTAGGGTTTGGTGCAAATATTATCAATTGGTAAGGATCTTGGTTAGACAACAGACAACAAAGAGTGTCTATAACAGGACAGCAATCTGAGTGTGAGAGTGTGACAAGTGGTGTGCCACAGGGATCAGTTCTAGGGCCAAGCAAGCAATAATACCCAACAGGGTGGGTGGTATTGGGCAATACCGGACTGCCCAGGGGCGTAATGAGGCCCAACGCTGCAGGTGGAGGGCCTTATAGCCCTGGAAGGTCCCGCATTGCCTATACCGCCCCTGAGTGGTATTGTTGCGCTTTGGAAAATGGGCTAACTGTGTCATTTTTTTGCAGGATTACAACAAAAATGTGAAGTAATTCTATAAAAATGACTATGCCCTATTTTTTTCTTTTGAGGCAAAGTAGTCCCTGTACTTCTGGTAGTGTGCTATTTTTAGCCCCCACCCCATTAGTCAGTGTCTTTTGTTTGTTGAAGACAGCATTATGTCACCCCATTGGTGAAAGTGTTTTTTTTTTTTTTTATATATGTATCCTGTCAGTAAAAGCAGGAGACAGAAAAGAAAACTGAAGGTCTGCTGCTATTGGAGCACTGGTTCACCAATCCCGGCAAGTTGCATATCGCAGTTTTGTTCTGGCAGACAGTTTGTTGCAGTAAGCAGGGAGAGGCTTGCGCTATGCATTTTGAAATGGCAGTTATGAGAGTGACGTGTTTTTTTTTTCATTTGTACGGATTGTTGTGACTGGAAAGTGATTTTTTTTAAATATGTATCCTGTCAGAGTGACAGTAAAAGCAGGAGGCAGAAAAGAAAACTGAAGGTCTGCTGCTCTTGGAGCACTGGTTCGCCAATCGTGGCAAATTGCACATCGCAGTTTTGTACTGGCAGACAGTTTGTTGCAGTAATCAGGGAGAGGCTCGCACTGTGCATTTTGAAATGGCAGTTGTGAGAGTGATGCTTTTTTTTCATTTGCTGGGACTGTTGTGACTGCATTGGATAATGGGGTTTCAGCCGGGGGAGCCGGTGTCCAAGCCACAGAATCGGGAATCTGAGTCTGAGCCACAGGAAGACAAAGAAAGGGAAAACGGTACTGAAAAAAATTAACTGTTAAATAAGGCTACACTTCAGAAGATGGGTGATTACAAGCACAATTTTATGTTATCTGCCCACAGTGTGGTAGTATGGATGGGGAGCACTATGTCTCGCTTAGCGAGACAAAAAAATGGCGCTGATTTTGAATTGAGTTGCCGGGTTTGGGCCAACTGGCACAGGGTTGACTTATGATATTAGTTATGTTGGTGATGGGGTCAGGTGACTGGCACTTTTTATTTGCTGGGCGTCTATTGAAAGCTAATGTACCCCCTGGCAGGGGTACTAGCCAATCAATACCCAGCAAATAAAAAGTCAATTTTCTAACACTAGTTAAAGTATATACTGTGTAAGTTCTATGCAGCCTAAATAAAATGCCTGGATTAGTACCTTCACTGATGATATGAAGCTGGGAGCTGTAGTTAATGATACAACAGCTGTTAGACAATTTCAGGATGAGATATGGAATTTAAAGACATGGGCTAGAGAAAATTAATTAATAATACACTCGAGTAAAACAAATGTAAGCGCGAATTATGTACTGGAAGATAGGGATATACAAGAGACTGATTCCAAAAAAGATCTGCGAGTAATTATAAACAATACATTTACACCAGAGGACCAATGTAAGGAGGCATCATGAAATGGTGTGAGAATATTGGAATGTATATTTAGATATATGAGGAGCCGGAATAGTCAGGTAAGGGTCCCACTGTATAGAGCATTGGTTAGACCGCACCTTGAGAATTGTATCCAGTTTTGGTCCCCATTTACCAAGAGTAGTATTGAATTCTTGAAAGAGTACAAAGGAAAGCAACAAGAAGTGTTAACAACGGGATGACAAAATCATATGATATGAGACTTAGGAAACTACAGCAGATATGTACTCTTTGGAGTACAGGAGGCATTAGGGATCTTTGCCTAATATTTAAAGCCAATAATGAAGATCTCTGTGAATGTGGGACTTGAACGAAAGTCAGTAGGCCATCAAGATTTCACAGATATCAATTGAAAGGTGAAAATTATTACTTGGTGCTAAAAGGTGGAAGAAGGCAAAGCCCATCGAGACCACCTTCTCTGTACTGGCAGGGGGAATTTATTCCCTTATGTCGGTTAACAAAAATCTATCCAGTGTCTCTTTAAACTTATCTTGTGTTTTATATTAACCAAGTACTCAGGTAAAGAATTCCAGAGTCTACATGCTCTGATACTAAAATAATAAAACCTTTTTTTGTGTGTTTACTTTTGGGGTACAAAGTTGGTTGTTATGAGATCTGAATGCTACTGGCATGGTTGCCCATGTGAGATTATACTCTCATGATATTTGGATCCTTCAAGAAGTTAAAAGCTAAAGTAGATCGGCTCTTTCTCTTCAAAGATTCAGGTTATATAAATTAAGGGCTTTTAACCTTTCTGGACATGGGGAATCTTGTAAGGGTGAAATTAATTTAGTGGCCCTCCTTTGTACTGACTCGATCAACTTGATGTCTTTCCCTAACTAAGGTGTCCAAAAGGATGCTGCAAAATCAACATGTGATCTTCTTACATAGGTAGTATATATGGGAAGTATACCAGCTCTGTTTCATAGAAACATAGAAACATAGACTTTGACAGCAGATAAGGACTGCTTGGCCCACCTAGTCTGCCCATTTCCCTACCTAGAGGATAAGCTGCAGATCCTATTTAACCAACAGCCTATTTCTTCCTACCTCCCCCCCACAAAAATTGCCTTATGTCTGTCCCATGCATTCTTGAAGTCTCCCACAGTTTTAGACCCCACAACCTCATCAGGAAGGCTGTTCCATGCATCCACCACCCTCTGTGAAAAATACTTCCTCACATTGCCCCTGAGCCATCCCACCTCTATCTTCAAATTGTGTCCCCTTATTCTTGAACATCTCTTTTTCTGAAAGATGCTACCCTCTTGGACTTTGTTGATTCCACTGAGGTACTTAAACGTTTCTGTCTTGTCCCCCCTCTCCCTTCTTTCCTCAAGGGTATACATATTAAGCTCCTTTAGTCTCTCCTCGTATGGCTTCTCTTGCAGACCGTGCACCATTTTAGTTGCCCTCCTCTGAACTGCCTCCATCCTGTCTATGTCCTTGCAGAGATGGGGTCTCCAGAACTGGATGCAGTACTCCAGATGGGGTCTCACCAACTGTCTGTACAGGGGGATAGCAACTTCCTGTTTTCTGCTGGTGATGCCTCTCCCTATACATCCCAGTATCCCCCCAGCCCTCCCTACCACCTTCTCACATTGCTTGCCAACCTTAAGGTCATATGAAATGATTACCCCCAGGTCCCTTTCCATTTCTGTTGTTGTTACTACCTCTCCCCCATTGTGTAATCTTCCCCTGGGTTTTTGTTTCCCAGGTGCATTACTTTCCACTTCTTTGCATTGAATCCAAGCTGCCATACTTCTGACCATTCCTCCAACCTTGCCAAGTCCCTTTTCATCCTTTCCATGCCTCCCTGTGTATCAACCCTGTTGCAGATCTTTGTGTCATCTGCAAAGAGGCATACTTTTCCTTCCAGTCCCTCTGTAATGTCACTTATAAAAACATTAAAAAGGACTGGACCCAGTACTGAACCCTGCGGTACCCCACTAGTAACCCCTCTTTCTTCAGAGTGGACTCCATTTATAATGATCTTCTGTGTCCTGTTGTTCAGCCAATGTTTTACCTAGGCTACCACCCTGGGACCCACTCCCAGGCTGGTTAATTTGACTACTAATCTTTTGTGGGACTGTGTCAAATGCCTTGCTAAAGTCTAGGTAGGCCATGTCCACAGCCCCTCCCTGGTCTACTACTTTGGTCACCCAGTCAAAGAAATCAATTAGATTCGTCTGACATGACCTTCCCGCTGTGAACCCATGGTGCCTTGGGTCCCGTGCCTCACTGGCCTCTAGGTACTCAACAATTCTTTCCTTCAGAAGTGATTCCATCACTTTCCCTACCACAGAGGTCATACTGACAGGTTTATAGTTTCTTGCCTCTGTCTTGGCCCCACTTTTGTAAAGGGGAATCACATCAGCCTTCTTCCAGTCTTCAGGTGCCACACCATCCTCCCATGATGTGTTAAAAAGGGTAGTCAGTGGTGTCACAAGTTCTCTGCTTAATTCTTTTAGAATTCTGGGATGCATTCCATCTGGCACCATTGCTTTGTCCACCTTCAGTTTTAGGAATTCTTTCACAACCCTTTCTTCTGTGAAAGGACTGGGACCGACCCCCCCCCCCAGAGTGCTTCTGTTAATTGGATTAGGTACCTCCCCCACTTCCTCTTTTGTGAATACTGAACAGAAGTATTCATTCAGTATCCCTGCTTTTTCACTGTCACTCTCTGCCCACCCACCATCCATTATATTCAGCCTCACTATCCCTCACTTTGTCTTTCTATGCTCCCTGATATACCTGTAAAAGGTTTTATCCCCCTTCTTAACCGAGTTGGCTGTCTTTTCCTCAGTTTGTGCCTTTGCTATTCTGACTACCTTCCCTGCTTCCTTCTGCCTTAACTGGTACAGTTCTCTGACTTGCTCTTCTGTGTTTCCTTATACTTCCTAAATGCTATATTTTTCTCTAACCTCCACCACCACTTCTTTGAGAACCATGGTGGTTTTTCTTTCATTTTGATTTGTTTATTTGCTTCACACGAAGGCTTTTTGCCTCTGTGATGGCAGTTTTGATATTTTCTCATTGTTGCTCCACCCCTCCTTCTAGCCTGTTTTCTAGTGCTTTTCTAAGGCACTCTCCCATCTTGCCAAAGTCAGCCCTCCTGAAGTCCAGAACCCTCAGTTTTGTATGGCTTGACTCTGTAGCTGAGTTTATCGTGAACCACACTGTTTGGTGGTCACTTGTTCCCAAATGGCTACCCACTTCTAGATCTGAGATCCTCTCACTGTCCCCATTTGAGAGTATAAGGTCTAAGATGGCTCCCTCACGAGTAGGTTCCAAAACTAGCTGTTAATGAATGATTTCTGTATTGGACCCAGTATTCTATTTGCTTTTGCAGCAACTTGTCTACATTGATCCGAGGGTGTCAAGTCTTTATTGACAATAACCCCCAGATCTCTGTCGGAACTGACTGCTTTAATACTAGTCCTTCTAAATAATAAGCTTTGGGTTTCATCTTCTAAAATGAATAACTGAGCACTTATCGATGTTGAATTTCATTTGTTTTGTTTTGTGCCCAGTTTTGTAATCTGATAAGATCTGACGGATTAAATCAACCTTATGTTGGGTATCAACTTCAAAACTTAGCTTTGTATCATCCGCAAATTTAAAAGTCTGCAATGGATATCTGTATTCATATCACTTATAAAGATCCCAAACAATATTGGACCCAATATGGATCCTTGTAGTTAGCATTGACAACTTTGATATCATCTGATAACTGGTTGTTAACCTGAACTTTCTGAGATCTATCAGTTAACCATTCAGAAATCCATCTAATGAGATTGGGATTGAAACCCAGTTTAATTTATCTGTTATAAAATGAGTGTGTGTGGGACTTTATTGAAAGCCTTTTGAAGTCGAACAACAGAATGTCAATGGTATACATTTATCAATACCATTGCTAACTGATTCGTAAAAGAAATTAAATTGTTGGTATATTTTCATTTTTGGAAACCATATATATATATATATAGGACAAATATAAGAGGCAAATGGTTTAACCAAAGAGTGGTGAACATATGGAATTGACTGCCTGCCGAAATAGTAGAAGGAAATTCTTTGAACGCCTTCAAGACAGCTCTTGATAGATATATGGGATGTATTTTTTTTTTATTTTAGTCTTTGGTAACCAGGTAAGGCCCACTAGGCACAACTGCCTGTTTCAGGGGTGACCTGGGAGCACTGGGCGGTTAAGTGACTTGCTCAGAGTCACACAGTATGCAAGTGGAGGTTGTGAGAGTCAAACTCAGGTCTGGTCTGCTGGATGTATCAAACTTGTTCACACCTCGTTCCTCTAATCTCTAGGCTATATCAGGATGTCACTTATGGTGTGAATCAGGTTGAGTCTTAAAGGCCTCACGGCTACATGACTCATAGATTTCTATGTTCCTATGTTCCATATAGGCTGTAGTGGGAACAAAACAAAACCATGTTAAGTATAGGAAAAAGTTAGCCTTTTACAAAAATGGCACATGCGTATCTCAGAAACTGCACAAGCTGTCATCACAAAATTTCCATAACTCAAGACCTCGCATCCTAGATGACACAAACTAAATTTCAACTCATTTAATCAAACAGTGGCAAATATGTTATTGTGCAAACTTAGGGTTTAACATTACACGCTACTCAGTCCTAACTATAGTGGTGCTACACGCACACTAAAATTACTAATTTATTTTAGTTATTTTTTACAATCTTGGAAAACACCTGTGAGTGGATAGTCTTTGAGAGGTTCCATGTCATTACAATTGTTGAGGAAATCACAGTAGTGGGGGAGACAAAATAACAAGACTAAGTATATAAAAATATACTCAAGCACAGCATTCAAAAAATACAGTGGGGTTTCTTAGACAATAAAATAGAGTAACAAGGCATTCTACAATGTATGCCTACATCCTAAGTAAAGAAGAGACAGAGGGGTAGAGAAAGGCAGAGGGGGGTGGAAAGGGATGGGTGAAGGAGGGTTGTATGGAGAGGCAAGGAATGGGGGGTTGGGAGAGTCCATGAGTGAGCGTAGGGTTGTAGGAGTGAGGTAAAGAGAGGAGCAGTGGTGGGGAGAAGGTAAGGGTGAGGAGGCAACAGAGGTGTAGGGTGGGTTGCAAGTGCTGCAGAGGGGCTAGGAGGCAAGTGCTGCAGAGGAGCTATTCTGGTAGGATGTGACAGTAAGTGCGAGGATTGAGTCATCACTATATGGGAGGAATTAGTGGGACATATACAGATGCTACTTTCAGTGAGGTGCTGATGCAGCCTACGTTTAAAGGATCCCAACGTAGCGGCATTGGAGATGTCTGGAGATAGGCCATTAGTCCAGAGAGGAGTGTGATGAGCAAAGGAATGCTGGGCCGTGGTTGACCATTGCCTGGGCACATGAAAGATTTGGGTGGCCGAGCTCCTGGTGAGTCTGGCATTAGAAGGCAGAGCTAGAAGACTCTGTACCGCAGTGGGAGGCAGGTGTACAGTGGCCTTTTTTGCAAGGAGACAGGTTTGATGTCTGATTCTGTCACTCAAGGGAAGCCAGCCAGTCCGAGCATGCAGCTCACAGGTGTGAATGAGCTTTGGGGGCATTGATGAGCAGATAGCAGGCTTTAATTAGTGCCATAGACAGGTGGAGAAGAGCAAAGTCTGTTGCAGAACCATAGATAGCCAGGTCATAGTCGATGAGGGTTATGAGTGACCCGTTTATTGCCAGGTTCAGGGCTTTGAATGTTAGGCAGTGACTGTGTCTGTAGAGGATGCCAATCCTGGTGTTGAGGGCTTTGGCAAGGATGTCAATACGCTGGGTGTAGGACACGGCAGAGTCCAGCGTAATACCCAGATATTTGAAGTGGGGAACTAGGTCCAGGGTGAGACTGGCGACATTCTGGATTGCTAGGGGAAACTGTTTTTGCTTGCTTTGGGCTGATGTGTAGAGCATGGTCTTGGTCTTTTTATAGTTCAAGACCAGTTTTTTCTCCTTGAGCCATTTTTGGCAGCTGTGAGTCAAGATTGGAGGTCCGATTCATGCTGGAGGGGTCACGGTTGTTTGAAAAGATCACCACGTCAACTGCATAGAGGACCATATGGCAATGGCAGGATGCTGGAAGGTTGTTTAGGAAGATGCTGAAGAGTAAGGGCCGAGTATGGAGCCTTGAGGTACCCCAATCTGACAGGTCTTCTCTCAGAGAATGTCCCCAATCCTGACTTGCTGGGATCGCAGGTTCAGGTAACTTCTGAACCATTGAATGGTTTCTGAGGCAAGGCCTATGTCTGAAAGTTGTTCAAGAAGGAGGGCATGATGGATCGTATCAAATGCCTTAGGATAGAATTAGGGGGATGCAAGAGAGAGAATCATTGTTCATGCCTGTAAACTACACAAGTATACAGAAAATATGTTGACAGGACTTTCCCTTTAAGCCCTCCAGTACACATTTAACTGGAATAGGATCCACACTGACCCCTCCCTCCCATGCCCCAATGGTGCAACTATGCATTGGCACCTTGTCCTCCACTGTGAACACTGACCAGAATTTCTGTTCAGGATGTCTGCCTTACCTTTATTTTCCTCTTCACTTGCCTCTCCTTGCTTCAGCTGACTATTTCTTCCCTCATCTTCCTCTTTTCTTTATGTAATGAAAAAGTCTTATCCCTCTTCATTCCTTCAGCAGTTCTCACTTCAGTGTCAGCCTTTACCTCCTCACTCTCTTCTTTGCTTCTTCCATCCTCCTATGAAACTTTACCCTGCTCCACCCTGTTCCTCTGCTTGTCTGGGTCTGTATTTTTAAATGCCTTTTTTCAGCCTGCCGGCGGCCTCCCTACTTACACTGTGAACTGTAATGTTTTTTACCCCTCTTCTTTTAAGTTTAAGTATGATACCTTACATTAATACATTAAGAAAATCAAAAACTAGGTTTTCTGTATAGGAATGTCAACTTCTTGACTGATGAGGCTTGACAAGTTATAGTCAAGCAGGTTCTTATGCCTACTTTGGATTATGGCAATGTTATTTTCTTCCACTGTAATGGTGTCTTCGAGTCTAAGTACAAAAGTCTTTACAATAATATGCAGATTTGCCCTACGGCCCCACTAAGAACTCATCACTGCTATCTTTATGCTAAACTGGGTGTACTATCTCCAGAGAGTTGACTAAATGGCCTTGTAACTAATTTTGCATACCATATAGCTAGGTCAATAGAACCCCAAGTTTTATCAAATACCCTGGTACTTAAAAACTGGAACAAAACATATAAACTGCTTGGGGAAGGGGTTTCATTTATCCCAGGGGTGTCCACTATAACAAGGTCACCCTGTCACACACACCCCCACATAAGAGGGCAATTGTCCTACAGCAGTCCAAATTTCAAGTAGCACCCTGGAAGGGTGTGAAGCTCTGTCTCAGGGTCCCTTTCAAAAAAAAAAAATTTGCAAAGTATCTTATTCATAATAATACAAATGCCCTGAGACATCTTACATTATTCTGAAATTAGTCTCTCCATTAGTAGACTACAATATCATCACATATATTTAGGAGAAAACCACATGGTAGTTTTATGCCATCTACTGACTTTCCCTGACCGGATACATTTGAATATTTAAATGGATGGACCATCCAGCACACAGTAGAATGGTCTTTGGTGGGGGGGGGACTACCTTGCTCCATCCTCACTTAGGCATTTAAAGGTAGGCTAGTAACATACTATGCTGCATGCCTTACAGCCTATCCTTAACCTCTGGGTTTACGTATCAAATCTCATACACTACTAGTGGTGTTGGCTACCACCTAGTCTCTTCTGTTCTATGTGAGAATCTTCCCCTCTTTTGAGGGTGCCATCTCTTGCCCTTCACCCTCTGGGTTACTCCTCCCACATCACTATCAGGGGTCACTATCTGGCTGCCCCTAAAACATGTCTTATAGTATGCTGCTACCTACCTATACATGCCGGCCAATAGAAATACGGGGTGAGTCTACAATACCTTCCCATGGCTCAGCCCCGAGAGACTGGAGTGCGCATTCTCTACCACCTTTTTCCTATATGACATGGGCACCACTACTTAGGCATCCACTTGCTTTATCTGGGGTTACCTCATATGATAGAGAACTTCCTTCCAAAGTTCATACCACCATAACTTGTCCCCACATGACCATTAACCTGTCTCCTATCCTTGATTTTAAATACCTTAACTGGATACTTCAGGATTCCTCACCTGCAGCTTTCCCAGTCAGCACCAGGAGAACAATCATTTTCATAGGAGGAGGTTTAAAACATGCAAACGTTCCTTCAGCCAAATGGCTCCTTTCAAGTTGCTTAAGTCTTCTCCACCAGTATCACATTACCAATCAAAGTCTTACCTGGGGTCACCTCTTCTTGTGTGCCATCCTCCACCAAATAGCAGCCCAGAAAAATGGGCAACAATGTGATCTCCACAAATGTTTGTTGCAAATGCTCCATCAGGGGGTCCTCTTCCTCCAGAACCCATGGATCCTGCTCCACTGATTCTTCCTCGACATCCTCTGAGTGGGACCTATTGAATAGCTCCTGGCATCTGCGCTCCACCTCTCTCTCTCCAGTGTTAATCAGCCTCTAGCCATCTTTCACTCATCCAGTGAAGAAGCCATATCAGGGTCTCCATTTGGCCATTGGCTCCATCTCGTCGCATCCATGGTGCCTCACCCAGGTCACCATCTCCATCAGGCACTGTCCTCATCTCACTAGATGCCATGCACCTCTGCCATATATCCTCGGTACCAGGTCTGGCACCAACAGACTGGACTTCCCCTGTTTCCTTGGACGTCCAGACAGATCCCACTTCTGACACTATACGTCACTGTGTGTGGGTTTAGGATAACACAATTTCAGACAGACCACAAATCAGGTGCATGAAATTGCTCAAAGGCATTTATCATTTTATTTTCAACAAGTAAAATATTTAGAAAGGAAAATGGTCGGACAACTGCTTTGTTTCAACAGTTTCCAAGGTTTTTTCTTCAGCATAACATGAATCAAACAGTGTGAAAGCATAAACTCCCAGAAGGTCTTCCACCTTCCTCAGTCAGTATTCAACTGACCTATCTATCCATCCTATCTCAGCACCGAGGTTGGGCTTTTTATAAGCTCACTAAAAACTGGAAAATATTCCACTGCCTTTTGATTAACAGCAGACATAGCATAAAACTAGCCACTAGGGGCTACTGTTGCTCCATAGAGAACAGTTATTTGACAGCCACCTGGGCACAGAAGAACTTGTTTACAACATTGGAAAAGTCACAGCCGAGGTCAGAACATTCTGTGCACTCCTAAACTCTCCTGCAGAGTCAAATTACCTCATGCTGTCTGCGCCAAAATATATCTTAGAAGGGGGCTGCTGACATAGAAACATAGAAGTTGACAGCAGATAAGGACGGCCAGGCACATCCAGTCTGCCCATTTTTTTCTACCTTATGAATATGGCATAGGTCTTTACTTTTGTCAATGGCCTATCTATTCATACTCATCTGTATTGCTTCCTTATGCCTATACCATGCCTGTTTGAAGACCTGCACTGTATTCATATCCACCACTTCCTGAGGTAGGCCATTCTATCCATCCACCAACCTTTCTGTGAAAAAGAACTTCCTCACATTACCCCTTAATCAGGCTCCCTCTAATCTCATGCTGTGTCCTCCTGTTTTGCTATATTTCTTATATTGAAACATGTTAGACTCTTTCACCTTGTTAATGACCTTAAGATGTTTGAATGTTTTGATCATATCATCACTCTTCCTCCTTTGCTCTAGGGTATACATATTGAGCTCCATTAATCTGTCCTCATATGTTTTCTGATGCAGTCCCTGCACCATTTTGGTTGCTCTTCTCTGGACTGCCTCCATTTTGTTAATGTCCTTGTGCAGGTGTGGCCTCCAGTACTGCATGCAGTACTCCAGATGGGGCCTAACCTGTGTCTTGTAAAGAGGGATTATTACCTCCATCTTACAATATGTGATACCCCTACTAATACACCCCAACATCCCTCTAGCCTTACCTACTGCTTTAGTGGTCTGCTTGTATGGTTTCAGGTGATCTTTGATGATGATGATACTCAAGTCTCTTTCTTCCCTTGTGATTGCCAGCAACTCCCCTCCCAACTTATAGGTAGCTTCAAGGTTTCTCTTCCCTATGTGCATGATCTTGCACTTCTTTGCATTAAACCCCAGTTGCCACTCTTCCGACCATTGTACCAGTTTATCCAGCTCTCTTCTCATTCTGCCCACCCCATCTGGATCATCTACTCTGTTACAGATCTTGGTGTCATCTGCAAACAGACAAACCTTACCCTCCAGTCCATCTGCAATGCCACTGATGAAGATATTAAAGAGGACTGGCCCCAGGACTGATCCCTGAGGTACCCCACTTGTGACTTCTCTTCTGACTGTGTACTGTTTACCACCACTCTCTCTTTTTTCTGCCCGCCAACCAGTTTGCCACCCAGTTGACCAACCTCTGACCCACCCTGAGCCTACCCAGCATATTAATCAATCTTCTATGTGGAACAGTATCAAAAGCTTTGCTGAAGTCAAGGTAGGTGACATCAACTGCACCCCTTTGGTCCACCACTCTGGCTACCCAAAGAAATCTGTGAGATTAGTTTGACAGGACCTTCCTGTTGTAAACCCATGCTGTCTTGGATCCTGTGCTCCTATGGATTCCAGGTGTTGCACTATCCTTTCGGAGTGCCTCCATAATCTTGCCCACTACTGAGGTAAGACTGACTGGTCTATAGTTCCCTGCCTCCTCCCTGCTACCACTCTTGTGGAGCGGGATCACATGATGCCTTCTCCAGTCTTCTGGGTCCTCCCCTGTGCTCAAAGACTCACTAAACAGTTCTGCTAATGGCTCTGCTAGTTCTAGCCTTAGCTCCTTTAGTACCTTGGGATGTATGGCATCAGGTCCTATTGCCTTGTCCACCTTGAGCTTAGTGAGCTCTTCTTGTAGGGCCCTTTGTTTTGTGAAGGGACTTGTGCACACTTCCCTCCCTCCCTCCTGTGTTCATGGTGCTGAGCTGTGGGCCCTGCCCTACCTTCTCCTCAGTAAATACTGATCAGAAGTGTCTATTTAGGATAGATGCTTTTCCTTGGTCCTCCTGCACACACTCCCCCTTATCCCCCTTGTTCTTAGCAATACCCCTCTGGACTTTCTCCTTTCACTAGAAAGTTGTATCTCTTTCTTTTACTGTTTGTGCTAGTATTTCCTCGGTTTGGGTCTTTGCCTGCCTTATTGCCTTCCCTGCTTCCCTTAAGGTAGTTTGGTAACATCTAGAAAAAGCAGACAGAGGTTTTTGTATTCTTATATTAAGACAGCCCTCTCATTTTGTAACTGTATTCTTAGTTTTATTTTTAGGTTAAATACCAGAGAAGAAAACAACATAAAACTTCAACATTCCTTGAGGGTTTTGACTGGTTTCTAGTTAGTTTTAGGTAATATGCAGAAAGCTTTATAAACACTTCAGCACTTAATTTATAACCAGTCAAGCAGCATGTTGGACGTTATACAAAACATATAAACTGCTGGGAGGGGTTTCAATTTATCCCAGGGGTGTCTACTATGACCAGGGCCCCGATTTTTCTGTGGCAGGGTTCCCATTTGCTGTAGAACGTCTGCGGCATCAGACATTAATTTATGTGGCAATTCTGCAGCACATTTTTGCCCTTAATTTTACCTTTTTTTTTTTGTGTTTTTCACCATATTTGACCTATTCATAGTAGTATAGCCAAGTGTTGATATTGTAACAATAGATAGATAGATAGATAAATAGAGATTGTGTTGGTGTATATACACCTTATTTCACCTTTGTTAACCAAGTCTGTGTGTTTTAAATTATGCTTTCTCGAAAACATCACCAATTGTAATTTCCATGCATGATAAGGCTCAAATAGAATAACCTCTTGTGCTATGCTTTCTTTACAGAAACAGGGAATCCGTAAGATGAGGAAACCAAAATATGCAGCTGTGGTTTGATCACCCACACAAATGTATTCAGCTGTCTAATAAATCATTTTCACAACTGCGTATCTCTTATGTGTCTTCTTTGTATTATTTTGTTCAGTGACAGTTAAGCTGTCCGAAATCAGAATGCATCAGTCCAGTCATTCAGCAGTGCTGGGGATGGAATGCTGTGCTTTGTGATGGAATGCTGATAGGAATAATCCATGTTGTGCTACTGTGTCACTGTGATCAAGCAAACTGCATGACAGTGTAACATGGATCAATGTAAGGCTGTTGGCATAACATCAAGTCAGATTGCAACATTTCTGACACCCTTGTTATGATTTTCCCAATATTTATTTGTGTTTTCCTTTTTAAAGGTGATCATTTACAGTTCTGTAATTATTGCAAGTTGTGGAGTTCACTGGCGACATAATTATTTATTATAAGATGTTACCCTACTTAACCCTTCTTACATGGCAGCAGAGCTCACAAGAAGGGCACAGTAGTTTTATTTCTTTATCTTTTGGACTGCAGCTGTGTACTTTGGTAGTGACATCAATAGGGTGGTGAATAATATATATATATATATATATACATATATCATATACATATTTTTTCACTGCCTATGCCCTCCTAGTGCAGTGAATTAAGATGCAGTATGTGCCAGGCCAAGTGCAGTGAATTAATATGTTTGTATACCGTATTTCACTGTTTTGAAACAGCCCCATTTAGAAGCCTCCCGAATATAAGCCACAGCTGAAAACAAGTTTGCTAATAGAAGCCGCCCCTGCTTTGTAGCGCTGGCTTCTAAATGGGAATAGGTTTGACATGGCTAAGTCTCTAAGCTTCCTACAAGACATTCAGATAGCCCCCAAAGAAAGGAAGACTTAATCATTCATCAGATTGATGCAATTGAGTAGCATCTACTTTCTGCAGTACACTCAGTACATGTAATGAGCACAGGTACCTTCTCCCCAGTCATCGTTCTCTGATCAGCATGGACCACATAGTTAGATATCGTCTGTGCTCCATCTGATCTCATGAGTCTCCCTGTCAGTCGTCCCTGTCAGCACTTCCATTCTAGAGGTTTAATTTGCCTTTTAAGTTAGTATTACACTGGAGAGCAAGAGTGAGAGTGAGCAGGGGAACTGAGGAAACAGGTTTTGGAATCAGGATCAGCATGCTAAAGGCGCAACAAACTACCGGTAAGCATTACTTAGTATTACACTGGAGAAAAGTTAGTATTACACTGGATAGCAAGAGTGAGGAGTGACGTGAGCAGCCAGAGCTAAGGAAATGAAGTCTGGAATCTGGACCAAAGTGCTGTGGTACTGCATTTCTTCAGTTCGGTGGCAGTCAGTACATAACGTCAGCATTTTAGGGCTTATCAATAGAAGCCACCCCGAATAATAGCCTCCCCATATAGAAGCAGTGGCCCAAAATAAAAAATTCAATAGAAACCACAGCTTCTAAACATGAAATATGTATGTATAGTACATGTGTATATGTATAGTATATATATATATATATATATATTATATATATATATATATATATATATATAAATTATCTATGTACATATATTTTACAAATAACATAAGCCCCTGTGGCTCCAGGGTGCTCCAACCAGGACTTGATAAAAAATTAGTAGGGGCTCATGATGGGGCACAATATACTCTGGACAAGGAAGAGGGCTACAGTTTTTTATTGCTTTTTATTTATTATCTCAAAGGCTACCTGGGTGTGTGACCTTACAGAAAATACCTGCACTGTGTGTGGCAGGGCTTGTTATTTCTAGCGCTGGAAGTGGAATGGGCAACAGAGAGCAATGTAGTAGAAAAATATTATTGTGTATTTGTTTTGTAGTGTCTTTTAGGGAGAGGTGAGGTACCAGAGCAGTAAAACAAGTGATTTAGATGCAGTCAGTCTGTATGCCCCATTGTGGTGCTCCAGGGCTGGGTCCGGTACTGGCACCAAAATATCATGCTTTTTTCTGTGAAAGGAACCCACCCGGCTATTGGATGAGGTGAATTTATTTATTGATTTATTGCTTCCCAGCAACTTGATCCAGCCCAGGACAAGCAAGGAGGATGCAGTTTTTTAATACCATTTTTGCTATAGCATCGAAGGCTCCCTGGCTCAAATATTCAATGCTTAAGGAAAAATACTGTGCCATGTTAGGGAGCTGAGCTAAAGATAGGAAACAGTGCTTCAGTAGCTGAGCCACTCGGAGGCTCTCCAATGCAACTTCCTGGGTTTTTTGCTGTTTGCCAATTTTCATTCACAGAAACCGCCTCATAGAGTTATTCATTCTGCAGCTTATTATTTTAAAACAGGCTGTCAAGAAGGGGCACAGAAAGCTGCTGGGGGGGTTCTGGTACTGAGCCCTTCTTTGCAGCCATTAGTAGGGTTCACTGGTGGGCACAATATTTTTCTTCATGTATGAACCTGTATGCCTGCTACTGCTGGGGATGGAAAAAAAGGTGGAGACACTGAGACACCATGATATTTATTTATGAAATTTTTTAATTTATTGGTGTTGCAAATGCTTAGTGAGATGGGACAGCAGGGATGCGGGGCTGGGATAACATTTTTATTTCTTGGCTTTCATTCCCATACACAGAAAAATAATGGGAAAAAAAGTCACAGCAGGAAATGCAATTTCTTAGCCTGTCAGCCTCAGTGTGGCTCTCCAGTTCTCCAGATTTGTTATTTGTCCTGAATCTTTCTTCCTTACTCTGCTCATCACAGGCTGTGACAGAGGACTGGACTTGGGGATTAAATAATGTCATTAGGGGTTGTCTGAAGCTCCGATGCAAAAATCCAGAGAAGGGAGCGACAGAGAGCCCTCAATCTCAGTTAGCTAGCTTGTGGGTCTATCATGAATTGATGACTGCACAAAATGAATGTTTACCAAAAAGGCTGGTACTTGGGTATTAATTGAATTTAATTGAATTTTTAACCCCTTTGTGCCCCTCCATCATTCTTCAGGGCTTGGTCTGGAACAGGTGCCAAAATATATTTTTTTTCTGTGGAAAGGAACACACCTGGAAACTGGATGAGGGGTATCTATTTATTCCCAGCAACATGACCCAGTCCAGGACAAGCAAAGAGGCTACCTTTTTTTGGGGGGGGGGGTTACTTCCTTTTATTATTTACTGAAAGATCCCTAGCACTGTAAACTTACACTATGGTCCTGCAGTGAATGGTGGTTCTTGTATTTTGCCCCTAGAGATGAAATGGGCACAGGAGAATAATGTAGTGAAAGCCCTTGGTGGATCTCACAAATGTGGCCATTCAGGGTTCAAAAGGCTTTCATTGCCATACGTGGGTAAATAATGGGAAAAAATTGTTACAGCAGGAAGCACAGGTACTTTAACATGGTTTTATTCCATTTTTAAAACTCTAACAGCCCGCTACGGGGTAAGCCCTCCCTCAATACAGTTTTAACATCTTAATGTCTTAACATTACTGATGCTTTAGCCATAACAATTATTAAAATTAATTATTTTTATTTTTCATTGCACTGCATAACTGTATTGAGCCACGGAGAGCACCAACATCAGGATAATTTATTTGTTTGCAGCCCAGGAAGAATGGCAACTGAAGCCTGTAGCACCCTGCCCTGACTGTGTCCGGGCTTTAGGGGCTGTTGATGGAGCATATTTCATTAAGGGCAGCATTGTGTGCTGGGAGAGAAGCAAAGGCTGTGACCGGCCCTTGGGGAGAAACTACTAGGATCAGATTATTTATTTTATTACATTAGATAAATAGTGCCCAAGGAGAGCCACTGAGGACTGACAGGCTCAGCAATTAGTACAAGTTTCCAACCCACAGAAAAAGTAAATAAACACAGAACTGCTCTCCATGGTGGAGGGAAATTATTTTTCTTTCTATCAGTCCAGAGCACGGTGTGCGTGTGTGTGTGTGTGTGTGTGTGTGTGTGTGTGTGTGTGTGTGTGTGGTGGGGGTTAATCCTTGCCTAACATCTGCGAACCCTGTGTGGCCACATACCAGCCTTCCAGGGCAGGAAAAAAAATGATCTTGAGACTAAAGCATCCCTTACTTTACAGGGGCTACGAAACATTTAGAAGCAGTCGGGAGCATATTTATTTATTAATATTCTATCAGCTATGGAGGAACCCGGTATGTAGATTTTTAAATTTAGTCCAGGTTCCCTCCTAGTAGCTACAACAGACAGACTATTAATAAATAAATATAAGAGACGTGGTTCTTCATTGTGTAGTAAACTTAATGCCTTTCCACGGTCTGGAGCACAGGTTTTTAGTATTATGGGCTGTCTGGAACTGGGATCATGGATAGTCTATTAATGCAATCATGGGCTCGTGGCCACGGAGGGCCACTGAGGGATGACAGGCTCAGCCTTTGTCTCATCACAAGAATTGTAGAAATAATAACAACTACAAAAATAAATACATTACTTTCCTCTATGGTGGAGGGAAAATTTTAGTTTTTTTCTCTGTCGGGGGGGGGTAATCATTGCCCATCTTCTGCAAGCCCTTCTGTGGCATGGTACCCACCTTCTTGGGCGGGTCAAAAATTACATTTAATATTTGATGTATTGGTAGCCTTTTTTAACCTCAATCTGGGACTGACATAGCATCCTGGCTGGTTCTGGTATGGCTGTGTGGAGGGTTAGGGGGTGCTGAGAGGGCACTGTGAATTAATTAAACATGGGGCAGAGAAGTGCTGGGCAATCCACCGGAGTGGATTGTAAGTTCCACGATCTGAAACCAAAAATTCTGCAGTCAGCCACAAATTCCGCAGGTGGCTGCAAATTCTGCGGTTAATTCCATGGGTGACAGGGACTGTGGAATTGTGGAAAACTTGGGGCCTTGACTATGACAGGGGTATGCCCAGATATTTAAAAGTGGTTACTGATGGGAGAAAAAATAACATTTTGCCCCTTAATTTATATCAGACCATATCAATATCCTTTGTTGGGACCCAAACAACGTTAAATTTGTTTTACTTTCATTTATAAGCATTTGATTTTCCCTAATCCAGTTTACCAAAGTATCATACTTATTTTATAAAGGTGTTTGTATGTTATCACTGTTTAGTCCTGATTCCCGGATAACTGTGCCATCAGCATAAATTATACTGTTTTCAATGGGGGACAGATCATCCATGAAAATTGAAAATAAGAGTGGGACTAACACTAATCCTTGGGGACCCTGGTTTAACTTCCCTGTTTGTGACAGGTGTCCATTGATTTTAACTCTTTCTTAATGGTTGATCAAATAGCTCCTAAACCATTTATTCTGGATCCCTTTGACTACCACGTTCCACAACTTACACAGCAGGAGTTCATGGTCCACTGTATCAAAGGCACCAGCCAGTTCCATGAAGACTGCCCCAGTAGCCTTTCCATTTTTGGAGCCCACCAGGACAGCATCCGCAAACCTGACTAGTGCCATCGAAGTGGACTGCCCACTTCAGAAACCATGTTGGTGGTCCCCAAGCAGTTTGTGACCATCCAGATGGGCAAGCAGTCAGCCAAGAACACATTTCTCCAGTAGCTTACTAGCTATTGCCAGTAGAGAAATTGGCCTATAATTTGAAATAGCTAGTCTATCTCCACCTTTAAAAACTGGAATCACACCTGATTCCTTCCAAATTGTTGGAACTAGTCCTTGCTCTAGTGATAAATTTAACAAAGTAGTCAATGGACCTTTAATTTAGATAGCTGATATTTTTAGTGGTTGGGTAGGTACCTCATCCAGTCCCCCACTCTTTCCCTCCTCCAAGCTCTGCAACAATTTTAATACCTCTTTTTCATCTATTCCTTCACATATAAGGGGTGCAAATTACTAGCCTTCTGTACAGAATTCTGTTTAACCATGCCCTCTTCTTTTTTCCCTGTCCTCAAATTCCTGGCACTTGTTGTTTCTAAATTAAAAAAATTATTAAAAAGGTCAGCCATAACCTTAGTGTCTTGGAGTAGTTCATCACCTACTGTAATATGTTTGATACTCCATTCATTCATAGGACTGTAAATTGGGCTAAAAGACTGCCAAAATGTCTTCGGATCTTTTATATTTTTCAACTGGGCATGTTGGTAATACAGTAGCTTGACTTGGCCTCGGCTTTTACCTTATTCTTAACATTTTATATTGTCCTAGAGTTTCCTCATTCCTACTCTTTAGAAACCATTTCCTAGATGCCTCTGGAAGTTTAGTTTGATCCCTTAAATTCTTATTTAACCAAGGGGAAACCTTCCCATTCACCCTCCATTTTTGTAACTAGGGTTTACTTATTCAATAACTGCTTTAGATGGCCATTGAACTGTTACACCATAGTATTCAAGTCATCAGAAATCATTCCCTTTTCCCAATCTGTTTGTTCTAAGTCCCTTGTATAGGCCTCCACATCTAATCTATTTATGCACCTTTTATTTATAAATCTGGGAGGTGGGGTTTGCTTTTTCATTTTTCGTAGACAAAATACCCGACAATGATCTGATATTGAGTCTGACAAGACTTTTGTACTTAAAATATTTCTGGGCCTGTCTATTATTAGCTAATCTATAATAGTATGGTTATTTGTTTTATAATTGTAATGTGTGGGAGCCTCTGTCATTTGAACAAAATGGGCAGCATCCATACTAACCTTTAATTTCCCTGCTTCTCTAACTTCCAATCTATAGTTGCATCCTCTACTATAATTTGTTCGCTGTTATTTTTATGTAATCTAGTCCATAAATCAAACACTGGGTTATCTGTTAATTTATCCTTAGGGGTACAATAAAAACACATCAGATAAAGATGCTTGCAACCTGTAGCTCCTAACCTAACCCTGATACCTAAATAATCAATCACACCATCTATGGGCCCCTTATCCAATTCTTCAGCCAAGATTCTATCCTTAATATAAAACATCACCTCGCCCCCTTTTTTGTTTCCCACAATATTTTGCCTTAGTATTGAGTGCCCATTTATTTGTATCTGATTTGATGAAACATGCTGTTTTAGCCAGGTTTCACATATGCTCACTACTTTATATTTCCCTTCCTCCATCCATGCCCTTAATTCATCCATGTGGGCCTGTAGACTCCTAATGTTTAAGCAGGCTGTCTTTAATCCTTTTTCCCCTGTTTCCCCACCATATCCCTGGGCATGCACTGGGCTGGGGTTGATTTCCTCATCCCCAGCAAGTATCAGCAGCATCATGTGATCTCTCTTATCCCATTTTGTATCAATTTCCATTTAGCTTCAATTCATTCTTTGCTTTTATCCTCTAGTTTCCTGTGCATCAGTTTCCTCTTTCTTCTGAAATCAGCCTTCCTAAAGATCAAGGGACCAAATTCACGAAGAGGCCCTGGAGAGACACAAGCTGTGGCAAATAGCAGCTGCTTCAATCTCCGATGTGCCATGTCGGATGGGGGGTTGGGCTGGGGGAGCAAGGGGACTTTAACCCTAACACCGAATTTCCTTGTTTTTGTCGAAGTGGAATAACCTTAACTGGTGCATTAAATGGAGTTTTGCCATGAATTTCCCTTCTTTTTGAGAATAAGGACTATAAATAGTGAATAGAATGTGGTGGTAGGAGTGCGGGCCCTTCAGGCATCGCACTCCCACCACGTGATGTCTCTTGACATAGTAATGGTAAGTGCAATGGAAATGCAAGTGCTAATGGTTACGCACATGGTGACGCAAATGTAAATGGTAACGCAAACGTGAATAGAAATGCAAGTGCAAAGTGATGCCAAAGTGAACAGTGATGCAAACGGAGATGCAAGCGTGTACGGAAACACAACTGGTAATGTGCACGGTCATGGTACCGCTATTGTAAATGCAAATGTTAACTGTTACAGCAACAGTAATTCCAAAGGGAACAGAAACAGAAAGGCAAATGCAAGTGCATATGGAAACGCATAAGCGTAGCAGTCACTTGTTACGCAGTGCCAAATGCAAATGGTAATGGAACAACAAAAATAACAAAAGAAAATAGAAATGGAAAGCCAAATGCAAGCGTGTATGGCATATATATATATATATATATATATATATAATATATATATATGTATATATATATATATATATATATATCACCTCTACCCCTCTCTTACCCTTTTTGTCCTTGCTGCACACAGTATACGCTAGCATAGTCAAGTTTCAGTCATGGTACCGGTAGTGTATATTTTCATGATCGCCAGCAAGTTGGGGCTTGTCTTACTACTATTGCTTACAGAACATTGATTTTCTTTCCTAGCGCCTGACTTTCATGCAGATTGTCCTCCAGGTCCCCTGTCCCACCTATTTCTGGGTCCAACAAATTCTCATTTCCCCCTTTCTCCCAGATCTCCTACCTATCCTTACCCCTATCTCCCATACACCACTTCCTGTGGCTTCTCTGTAGTAACAGCATTCCCCTATTCCCCCCTTCATTATCTGTTTTTCCTTCCTTGTTCTCTAGCACAGGGGGGGGGTGCGGTCATCTAGACCTCTCTCAATTATTCAAGTACACCCATCTACTTCTGATCCCCCCCCCCAGTTAAAGGGCTCTCAAAGTGCTGTTTAAACCTATGCCCTAGCCTCATTGTGCCCTTCTCAGAGGAGTAAAGGCCATCCCATGCGAATAGCCTTCTTTCCCTTCAAGGGGTGCTCCACTCCCTCAGGTACCCACATCCCTCTTCCCTACATCACTCTTCCAGCCCTGTGTTGAAGCTAGTGATCAAAACACTTCTCTCTGTCCTGTGTCACAGACTGGCAGGATGTCAGAAAAGGTCACTGTGGTTGCTACCTCATTGATCCTTCCTTTGTCCCAAACTGGCAGGACTTCAGAAGAGGTCACTATGACTGCTGCCTGTTTGATCCTCCCCTAGCATTCTAAAGGCTATCTATAACCTCCCCTAGGGGACTGCAAGCCAGGTCATAGGTTCCTAGGTGGAGAATGACATCAGCCACACTCCTTTGCACTCCCTTGACCATCCGCTGTACCTGCCTACATCCTTCCCAAATGAGGCTCCCAGCAGGTACCTTACAATTCTAACCCCTGCTCCTGACTCTGCCACACTCCTTTTGACTCCCATACAAGAAGTTATCACAAGTACCTTCATGGTCTTCTCTTTCCATGATCTCAATTGTACTTCAGGTGCTTTGTTCTTGACACTCCTGGTGTCCTGGAAGACTACAGGCTCCAGCTTCCACACTGGGGAGATTGGAGTGACTGAATCACACAGCAGTATGAATCACTGTTGCCATCTCAGGTTTCCCACCCACCTGGACCCCCTCCTCCTCCTCCTGCTGACCAGTCCACTCTTCAGTCTGGACCCTAGGTGTCTGATAGGGAAGATGCCAGCCGCAGTGAACAGTGGGACCTGTCTCAGAGAATGTTAAGTTCTGCCTTCTCTGTAGCCAGCTACTCAGTGAGTGCAACAAATCTTGCTACATACTGGGCAACATTGTCTCCTCCAGTGGGCATACCTGGAGATGACTGCACCACAGGTATTGCAGCCTATCAACCCCCCCCACACACTACATAGAAACATAGACTTTGATGGCATATAAGGACCACTTGGCCCACCCAGTCTGCCCATTTCCCTACCTATTGGATAAGTTGCAGATTCTAGTTAACCAGCAGCTCACTTCCTGCAACCCCCCACTATAATTGCCTTATGTCTGTCCCATGCATGTTTGAATTCCCCCACTGTTTTAGACCCCACAACTTCTCCAGGAAGGCAGTTCCATGCGTCTACCACTCTCTCCATGAAAAATAATTTCCTCACATTACCCCTGAGCCGTCCCCCCATTATCTTTAAATTGTGCCCCCTTGTTCTTACACATCTCTTTTTCTGAAAGATGCTACCCTCCTGGACTTTGTTGATTCCCTTGAGGCACTTAAAGTTTCTATCATGTCCCTCTGTCCTCCTTTCATCAGGGTATACATATTAAGCTCTCTCAGTCTCTCTTCATATGGTTTCTGATGTAGACCCGGCACCATTTTAGTTGCCCTCCTCTGGACTGCTTCCATCCTGTCTATGTCCTTGCGTAGATGAGGTCTCCAGAACTGCATGCAGTACTCCAGATGGGGTCTCATCAATTGTCTGTACAGAGGGATAACCACTTCCCTTTTTCTACTTGTGATGCCCCTCCCTATGCATCCCAGTATCTCCCTGGCCTTCCTTACTGACTTCTCACATTGCTTGCCCACCTTTAGGTCATCTGATATGACTATCCCCAGGTCCCTTTCCATTACTGTTATTGTTAGTACCTCCCTGCTATTGTGTACTCTTCTCCTGGATTTTTATTTCCCAGGTGCATTACTTGCACTTCTTTGCATTGAATCTGAGTTGCCACATGTCTGACCATTCCTCCAACCTTTGCCAAATCCTTCTCATCCTTTCTACCCCCACTCTGTTACAGATCTTTGTGTCATCTGCAAAGATTCATGCCTTTCCTTCCAGACCCTGTCCTCCCTTAGTCAATACACTCTGTTACCCCTTACCTGCAGGTCAACCTGAGATTTGAGGGGGATGGAGCAACAAGATGTCCATGCTAGGGTTTGGACTTACTTTTCCTTTCTGATCTTTTGAATATTTTAATCCCCTTAAAATAGGATTATTAGCTTTTTTTAAGGTTACATTTTGCTTTTAAGTCTCGTGGTTGGACCTCTTTTTCAATATCGGCAAAATTATAGTGACCCACTAGAACTCTTCCGGTTCTAGGGCAGTTCTGGTGTTCTTGGCATTCTCTTGTAGTAATGGAGTACTACTTGGATCAACAGACCTTGATTTTTTGCAAACTCTAGACTTTGGTTGTGAAGCCCTGGACCACAGTAGATGAAGAGAAGCAGAGTTCAAGCTGTGAAATTCTTTCGTCACAATTTGATGTTGCTGACAAGCTGGTTACACTTGAGTGCATATATGCCTTTATAAGCCTACTAAAGGTATACTATGGTTGCCTAGGTTGGAGGGTTTATTTCTACCCTAACGTGTCAAAATGTATTAGACTCAGTGGAGCATTTTTCTTTATTGCTTTTTTACAGGTAATTGTGGCTGCTGTGGTATATGCAGACTGCATAAAGGCTGCCAGAGTTATGGGATTTAGGAAAGATTTATCTATTTATTGAATTTTAGTAACTGGATAGGCCCTCTGAGACAAGACAGTCCCTTTTTCAGGGGCGACCCGGGAAGTGCAGTACATTGATAGTGCATTCACTGACACAAGAAATTAGACAAGGAGTAGTCATACAGTAAAAGAGTACATAAATTACATTCAGTTATGTAAAATAAGCAATCTAAAGCACAGTCAAGGTTCATACAGTAAGAGAGTGCATCAATTATATTCAGTTATGCAGAAATAAGCAATTTAAAGCACAGTCAACAAAACCTTACATACATTCAGACATCATTTACAATTTTTTTTCTTGGAAGAGCAGGAGAAAGAGAGGGTAGGAAGTTTTGCTAGGAGAAACATGCAAGCAGTGAGCGAGGGTTTGGAGTCAGTGGAAGCAGGAGCAAGGTGGAGCGATAAGGTGAGTTAACAGCAACCTTTGAAGTTAAGAGAGTGAGGTGCAGACCAGTATAGAACGAGGTAGAGAGTACCAGTGGGACACAGCAGAGGAGAGGACGTTGAACAATATCTGCAAGGCAAGGAGGAGGAAGCGATGTGCAAGCTTATGTATAAAGCTTAGTGTGGCACATACATTTAAATTCATGAGGTAGCCATCCTAGAGCAGACAGGACATCGCAGTGATGGTGCCAGGTATTGGCCCCGAGAGCAAACCTGACAACTCTATGGTAAGCCTGTGATAGGCGTGATAGTACAGATGTGGAAGAAGAGAGTAGTAATGGAGCACCATACATAAGGAGGGGCAGGATGTGGCATCCATAATCTTATGGCATGAGGTCAATGTAAGGAATGGACAGATGCAGAAGAGGACACCGATCTTTTGGTTTATAGTTTTAGTGATGGCTGTAACATCGCAACCTGGGTAAGTGAGGGATCTAAGGTGACTCTCAAGTATTTGAAGGACCTGACTGATTGAGTGCATCCCATGAAGTGAGAGGATAGCCATGAGGGGAGGGTTGGTGTGGATGAGTTGGAGAACAACATGGTCTTCGTTTTTCAGTATTATATACAAGCTGCTTCTGAAGGAGCCAGTCCTCAGGGGTGTGGAAATCAGAGGCTAGCGTTGAAATGAACCACCCGATATCAGGAGAACGGTATATGATAACCTCATCTGCATATAGGTGAACTGAAGCCCCATCACAGTTATTAGGGAGGTCATTAATATACAGAGAAAAAAATAATTTGCCCAATATGGAGTCCTGGGGGACACCATGGGTAATGGGCCTCAGGTCAGATAGGAGCCTGCCCATTTTACTTTTTGGGTACGGCCGTAAAAGTAACTTTGGGTCCAGGATAGGGCAATGGCATCAAGACCATGGACATGCAGTTGTTTTAATAGAAGGCCATGGTTAACCAAGTCAAAAGCCTTGGTCAAGTCTATGAAAACTGCTCCAGTGGCTCGGCCGTGGTCCATCTCATGGAATATGTCAGAGGTGACTTTAATCAGAGCTGTAAGTGTACTGTGGCTTTTCCTAAACCCATGCTGAGAGGTTGAGAGCAGATGGTGGAGATCAAGGTAATCATGTAGGTGGTCATAGATTATCCACTCTTGTATTTTGGCTAGAGGGAAAAGTATTGAAATAGGTCAGTAATTGGCCACTGTCCACTGTCAACAACATCTAAGTGCTCCCTGGCATACATGAGGACACCACCCTTTTCTCCGTCGATCCTTCCTGAAACATTTGTATCCAGGCACTGCAACCTCATGTTGTTTGATGCATGGTTTCAGCCAGGTCTCAGAGATGCCGAGGATGTCAGGTGTACATGATTAATCCAGGCATCTAGCTCAGACATCTTAGGTCTGAGACTGCGTATATTTAAATTATCAGTTTTAGCCCTTTGGCATTTGATAGGATGATGTTGGGGGTTAGGGAAGATGAAGGTATGTTGGGTCCAGGTTTAACTCAACATCACCTGCAATGGTTAATAGCACGAGAAGTAGCAGGAATGGTTGGATAGAAAGTAAGTAGCTGCTTTACATTTTTAGCAAGAAGGACATTTGCAACCTTCTGGTCAGCCAGCTTCCCAGGTATACAACTTCACATTTTGGCAAGCAAGTAGGAGAGAGATACACAGACAGCATTGAGATTGTGTGACTCCTCACTGTGCAGTGGAAGGTGAGTTAGGGATGCAGCTATGGAATAGTCAGCAATAAAAAGAAACATTAGGCAGAATGGAATGTACGGTGCTGTGAACTTGGCCATGATGTACTGGCTTACAGATTCAGATCACAACACTGATTGTTTGTTAGGGTGTAGGTAATTTGCTTTAGGTATGAAGGACCCAGGACTAGAAGTGTTAGGGTAGAGCAGTGGGAAGAGGATTGCAACCTCCATGAGTTGTTGCCCTCTAGTGGCTTTGCAGTATAATTTGCAAATGGAAAAGAAAAAGAAGAAAAAAGCGTTATACCTAATCAGAGCTCAGAAGCAGTAGTAGTGCAGCCAAATGGCCAGAAAGGCAAAAGCACCAACTTCAATCCTGTTGGTGGCTCTGGGCTGCTCTTCAAAATCTGTACCTAATTGTAGGCTGAGAGGCAAGTGGGTCAGTGCAAAACAGCTGCTGGGTTCAGAGCAGCTCCTGCAGCTTGCAGAGAGGCAGTCACCTGTACTGGGCAGGATACCTGGTTATAGGCTGAAAGGCAGGCGGTCAGCACAAAACAGCCACTGGGTTTAGAGCAGCTCCTGTGCCTTGCAGGAGGAGACAATCACCGTACCTGGCAGGATGCTTGTTTGTAGGCTACGAGGCAGGTGGTTCAATGCAGAACAGCCGGGGTTCAGAGCAGTCTCCAAACTGGAAGACAGAATGGAGTCCTGACCCGCATAAAACTCTTAAGGGCACCTGGGGAGCTATTGCATTGCAGACAAGCAGACTAACAGTTGAATAGGAACTCCATGAAAAGGAGAATTGTACAAACAAATGTATTTATATATTTAGTTTTTGATGAATGTGAAGGAGAACTAGACAATTTTCTGCTTTCTTTAGCCTTGTCCCAGGGGCAGGGGATACAGATGGATGCCAACTGAAACTGAACCAGATTTTAAGCTGTTGGTAGTATTTTTAGTGAATGGGTATGTCAAACAAGTGCCAGAGGTAAATAGTGACTCCATTTTCTTGAGTCAGCAATGGAGCCGATAACAATTTCTAAGGAACTCTGAGGTACCTTCTCGCTTCCTCCCTATATCAGGTGAAAGGCAGAGGCCTTCTAATATCTCCTACTGCTATCCTCTCTTGTTTTCTGCTATACTGCCACCTAGACTCTATGTCTCTCCTCCCCTTTCCTGCTATCTGAAGCCTTCTCAAGTTTCTGGCACAGACTATGTCTAACCCCTCCTCCTCATTCACTCTACCATGCACACACCTCTCCTAATCTCTGCTTTTTTATCTTAAGACCCTCTCCCCCTGCCTCTCCTCTCTCCAGTCTTCTTCCATCTGTCCTAACTCCTTCTCTGACTCCCTCCCCTTGCCCCTTCCCCTTCCCCACTTCTGTTGCTGACCCCTTGTCCCTACCAGTCCCCTTCCCCCAGCCAGACCTACCCACCCCAATCTGCCTAACCCCTGTCTCCCCCATCTCCCAACCACCCACCCTTGCTGTACTTTCCAGCTGCCCACTCTCGCGCTCTCTCCTTCTCCCTCACTTACTCACTCTAGCCTACTCTCAACCTCCTCTCTAAACCTCAAGGCCCTCCTCCACTGTGTCTGTCTCTCTCTCCCCCCCTCCACTCACGCTACACCAAAAGGTCTAAATATCACCCCCCAATTTTCCCTCTACCTACTCCTCTTACTCCTCTCTGGGGATGTTAAAATAAATCCAGGTCCCCATCCTCTCAAACCCCTGCAGCCAGCCTGCCACAGGGTCTGCATATTTGCCATCTAAAAGCAAGAAGCCTCCTACCCTAAATGGATGCCCTAAAAGTTTGGATCACTCAACAGTCCCCTGATGTACTGTGCATGACTGTGTCTTGGCTCTCAGCTTGGATTCCAGATTCATCCCTCTTCATCCCTGATTTCCAACCTATACCAGCAGGACAGTGGCAAGCATGGAGGGCATGGCTATCTACACTAGGTAATCCCTCCAATGCTCCACCTCCCTTCAAGATGCCCAACCCTCCTTCCATGAGCTTCTTACTGTCCTCTCTCCCTTTCCTCCACCCTGCCAGTCTATATAGCAGTATTATACTGCCCTGCCAAAGCATCCCATAACTCCATGGTCGAATGCATCTCCACCATCACCTCTCATTCAGGCAAGGTGAGCTCATCCAGCTAGGAGATTTCAATCAGGACTGGCTCTCCCATCCTCCAAATCTTCCATCCTTAAAATCAAATCCTTAAACCTCTCTCAGTTGATCTCAGAGCCAGCACATCTAAATACCAAATCCCTAAATCACTCTCTCCTCGACTGGGTGCTCTCATCCCACCCTCACCACATTTCTGCCACTGGAGTACTCCTGACACCCTCAGCGATCACTGCAGTTACTTGCTGTGTGAGAAAAGCTTCAACTCCCCAATCAGCCCCCAGATATACATGGTACCACCCACTCTGCACCCTGGACTCAAATTCCCTTCTCCAGGATTTAGCTCAAGCAGACTAGTCTCCACTGCATTCAGCCCATGACATTGATACAGCTCTCCAATTATTCACGAAACCTTAACCAGAGTCTGGAATTTCCATGACCCCTACAAAGGCAGGAGTGAAGTGTCGCTACCCCCCTGGATAACATCGAACCTCCTCACCCTCTGCAGAACCTGAGACAAACTCTGGGCACAATTCAAGGCCTCCTTCCACTTTTGCATTTTCAGCTCTACAGGTCCCATAGACATGCCTGCTGGTAAGGCCATCAGAAATGCTAAATCAACGTATTTTAAATCCCAGCTGCAGGCAAGATCTAGTTCTCCATTTAACTTTTGGAAAGTTCTCTGCTCCCTCATAGACAATCCCTCTGCTCAAATACTGCTAATCCTAAAACACGAAGGATCAACATTCTCCGACTCTGCTTCAATTGTCGATACCTTCAAAACCTTCTTTACAACCTGCGCCTTTCCTGATCATCCCATCCCCCCCCCACAGGTTTTCTTCCCACTACGGCTGTAGGACCTGCTGGGTCTGGCTTTCCTTCCCCCCATCTCCTCCCAGGAGGTTTACAAGGCACTTGTGTCACTGAACCCTACTAAAACAAGCCCAGATGTCCTCTACCCAAAGATTCTTGAATATCAGCACCTGCTGTTTCTGCCCCTTCACTCATCTTCTTAACCTGTCCCTCACTACCAGTACCATCCTCCAGGCTTGGCTTGGGAATTAGTCAAAGTTCTCTCCTTCCATAAAGGTAGGGATACAACCTCAGCTGACAACTATTGGCCAATCTCCCACCTACCCGCTCTCGCCAAACTCCATGAGACTATCTACTTGAGGCTCCTGGAACATCTCTCTGTTACCGACAAGTCTTTCTCCCTACCAGTCTGGTTTCAGGAAGCAGCACTCCACTTTCTCCTCCCTGCTCTGTCACCGACTTGATCCAGTCAGTTATTGACAAAGGCCTTGTCACTGCTGCCATTATCATAGACCTGGCCAAGGCATTTGACTCTGTCTCTTGTGACTTTCTAATCCAAAAACTCAATTCCTCTTGTCTGGTCATACCTTCAACACAGACAGCAATCTGTACAAGTAGATAACGACCTCTCCTCCCCCTCCCAATCCTAGCCGGGGTCCCCAAAGGTTCCATTCTGGGTCCCGTTCTACTCTCAGTTTCCATAAACAACCTCCTCTCCATCTGCTCTCCCTCTAAAATTCATATGTATGCAAACAACACCATTCTATGAACATACGGACATAAGAAATTTGCTAGCAGATAAAGGCCTAGAGGTCTATCAAGTCTGCTTGAATGTGCAGCTAGCACTCCTTATTCTGCTGCTGCTGCCCCTCCCTTCCACCCTTCCCCTACATTGACCCTCCCTCTTGTCCTGTTCCATCCCCTTTTGAAGCAGTCCACTGTTCTACTGGATACCACTTCTGCAGATAACACATTCCACCCAGCTACTACCCTCTCTGTAAAAAAGTATCTCCTCATCTCCCTCCTGAACCTTCCTCCTTCAGTCTCATATTATGGCCCTGTGTCCCTCCCTCCCTTACTTTGAACAGCCCCTCTGCCTGTCTTGTTTATTCCTTTCATGTACTTAAAGGTTTCAATCTTGTCCCCCTGTTCCTCTCTCCTACAGCAGTACATGTTCAACTCCTCAGCCTCTTCTCTTATGATAAGTCCCCAGCCCCTTGATCATCTTTGTTGCCCTGTGCGCACCCTCCAGTAACTTAATGTCCCTCTTTAGATACAGGCAGCAGTACTGCACACAGTACTCAGGTGCGGTCTAACTTTTGACCTATACAGGCAGAATCACCTCCTCCTCCTGGGATGTACCTCTTGCAATGCAAGCAGCATTTTGTTGGCCTTGCAGCTGCCCTTCCTACATTGTGCCGAGTTGTTCATTGACCCTGTAATGAGCATCCCCCAGATCCTTCTCCTCCTCTGTCTGGGCTAGGTGCACTCCTCCCAGCAGGTAACTCCTCCTTGGGTTCTTCATCCCCAAATGCAGCACCTTGCACTTTTTGGCATTAAACCCCAGTTGCCAGGTGTCTGACCAGGTTTCAAGCTTTGCTAGATCATCCTGCAACCCCTGCCATCCCCCTAGGTCATCTACCACTGTTCCTACCTTGGCATCATCAGCAAACAGACTGATCTTGCTCTTGATGTCCAATGATATGTCTGCAATGAATGACCCAAACAACACTGGTCCCAACACTGAGCCCTGTGGAACACCGCTCATCACTACCCTTGGGTGTGAGAGCTCCCCACCCACCTCCACCCTCTGTTGCCTTCCATGAAGCCAGTTCCCTACTCATCTCACCAGCTTTGCACCTGCCCCTGTGCCTTCTAACTTACTTCCCAGTCTTCCATGCAGCACTGAGTCGAATGCCTTACTGAAGTCCACATACAGGACATCCACTGCATGGCCCCTGTCCAGTTGCCTAGCTACCCAGTCATAGAACTCCACCAGGTTGGTTTGGAAGGATCTGCCATGTATGAAGCCATGCTGTCTACTGTCCTGTAATCCTTTGGCCTCTAAGAGGGCCACCAGCCTCTCCTTCAGGATAGTCTCCATTAGCTTACCCACGATGGATGTGAGGCTCACGGTCTGTAGTTCCCAGTTCATCCTTGGGCCACCCTTGTGGAGGGCACCACATGAGCCATTCTCCAGTCCTGAAGTACACACCCTGAGTGTAGTGAGTCATTAAATGGGTCTGCCAAAAGTCCTCTGCCAGCTCCTTCAGTACCCTGGGGTGGATGCCATCTGGGCCTGGTGCCATGTCCACCCTCAGTGACTTCAAACCCTCGAACTCTGCCCTCCATGATTTCCCATCTGTCACCCCTCCCCTTGTTTCTGCCATTCCTCACCACTTGGGTGTCACCCCCTCATCTCCTTAGTAAATGCTGAGCAGAAGTAATCATTTAGTGCTTCTGCCTTATTGCACCTTGCTTCCAACAAACCCCTCTCCTTCCTAATCCTTACTATGTGGTCCTTACAGCTCCTTTTCTCCCTGATGTACCTAAAGAAGTCCTTCTCCCCCTTCTTAATGCCGTGTGCCAGCCTGAACTCTGTAGATGCCTTGGCTCCCCTTACTGCCCTTGTCACCTCCTTCGATTCTGTCAAGTACTCCTCCCTGTCCTCCCTCTCCCTGTTTTCTTGCACCTCTAAAGGCAGCTCTTTCCTCCTTACCTTTCCATGACCTCCTTGCTCAACCAGCTCAATTTCTTAGCCATAGCCTTCTTGCTCTGGGCCTTGCAGCAGGTTTTGGTTGCCTCCACTATCCCCAGCTTTATGATCTCCCACCTCTGGTTAGTGTCCATACTAGATTGAATTCTGGCCAGTTACCCTTTACCACTTCCCCATCCTCCCAAAATTGGCCTTCCTGAAGTCCAGCACTCTTGTACCAGATTCCACTCCTTCCTTGCCCATATCCATTGTGAGCCATACTGAGTGGTGATCACTCCCTGTCAGCAGTTCCTCCATCGTAAGTTCTCTCACAAAGTCCCCATTTGCCAGCACAAGGTCAAGGGTATTCCCTAACCTGGTTGGTTCTCTGACCATTTGCAGCAGGAAGCTGTCCTGGAAGGCATGCAGCAGTACCTGCCCCCTTCTGTTTCTGGTTGTTGGGGTACTCCAGTCCACTCCTGGCATGTTGAAGTCCCCCACAATCACCGCACTACCCTTCTCGCAGGTCCTCCTGATCTGTCCCGCTAGTTCCCTGTCTAACTCCTCCATCTGAGATGGCGGCCTGTACACCACTCCCATTCTGAGACTCATATTCTTGGAATCCTGGATTTGCAATCAAAGTAACTCTGTACTACCCTCCTCCCCTTACTCCCTTACACACTTCAGTCCTTCCTTCACATATAGTGCCACCCCTTCCTTTTCCAATCACCCAGTCCCTACAAAATAACCTGTACCCTGGTACAGACAGGTCCCAGTCATTGTATTGGGTGGCCCATGATTCTGTGATGGCCGCAATGTCCACCTCTCCCTCTGCCATGAGCACCTGTAACTCTGCAGTTTTCCTCCCAAGGCTCCTAGCATTAAGGGTAACCATCTTCCACCTTTCCCCATCCTGCTCTCCTTTACCAGCATCACCAATAGTACTTGCCATTTGTCCTTTCTCACTGTTATGGGGGGTAAGCTCATATGGTTTCCCAACCTGTGTCTCTGCATGTCTCTAACCCAATCACCCCCCACCCTAGTTTAAATTCTCAACTTCCTCTATGTACTCCTCCATCCTCTCTACAACACTTTCTTTCCTCCTCAATTAAGTGTAGTCTGTCCTTGCATAGAACTACTGTCCTCTCGGGTTCCTCCTCACCCCCAATGGAACAAGCCCATTAGCATAACACCAGGTTCTTAGCCATCCGTTAAATTCCTCCATTCTCAGCTTTCTTGTTGTGCTTGCCTTGGGCACTGGAAGTATCTCTGAAAAAGTTACTGGTCTTCCTGCCCCCTCACATAATTATCCTAGTTCCTCAAACCTCCTCTGGACTATATCTACTGTCTTGTCAGCCAGGTCATTCGTACCAAGATGTATAATTAAATGATGCTTGTCCCTACCCCTTCTAGCATATTTCAGAACAGATTGTCCCACTCTTTCTGCTGTCATTCCTGGCATGGTCTCCACCCAAATGTGACTATGCCTCTCCCCCTTGCTACCCCACCTGACTCCTCTTAGTATTGAGTCCCCCAGCACTAAAATTCCACCCCTCTTACTCCCTGCTTGCTTCCATTCATCTCTATCTCTCATTTCCGGCTCCTCGTCCTCCTCCTGCACATTATTTCCCCCCTTTGCCCTTGTTGCAATTCTCCCAGCAGAACTTTCCCACCACGGTTTGGTCCAGGGAGTTATCAATTACTCCTCCAATTGCATCATTTCCCTCCTCCTTCTTCCTCTAGCAGTGCAAAACTATTTTCTGAAGACCCTTCACAAATGCCCGCTCCCTCTCTCTTCATAGTAACCTGTTCTCTCCTTTCCACTCCATGACTTTTGCCACTTCTTCTCTTCCCCTCCTTCCATTTGTCTTTTGTCTCCTGACCTAGTTTCCCCGGCAATTGTTCTTTCTCGCCTGAGCCCCTTTGTCTCTGCTTCCTTCTTCTGACCCTCTCCTCACCACTGTTGGCTCAGATCACCCTCTCTCATCTCCCCTCCTCCCTCCCTCCAGTAATGGGCTAAACCCACCCCCAGTCTGCCTTGCCTGTCATAGTTCCTTCTGCAGACCCTCAATCTCCTTTCTAAGTTTCTCTATGTGGTTGCACATTAAACATCCCCCCACACTCCAGGCAATTTTTAAAATATTGGTGCACCGCAGTTGTTGCAGCCTATCACCTCACCCATTGCCGTTGTTGCCCACCAGCGACTCCCCACCTTTCCAGATGAAGGATACCAACACCCCCCAAGTCTCCCTCGCCCCCTCTATCAGTGAAAAACATTATTTTCTTAATTTCCTTACCCCCTTTGTTGTAAACGTTTAGAAGATTGAGCAATTGCTTTTTACAGTCCTATCTTTCCTATCCACACCCAAAAAGAGACTTTAAGTAACTATTGCACAGTCTTCTTCAAACTTATACTTCTCAGGTCCTCTGCAGCAGACCTAACTCCCACCCTGCAGTGCAACTTTGACAAAGTGCAGCAATGGTTCCATCAAAACTACCTAAACTAAACTCAAAAAAAGTATCAATGTTCTTTGGATCAAGGCAAAGATGGTCCAAGTCCTTAATCCCCAAAATTCACCACCTTGGATAGCTCACCTTTAGAAACAGTCAATTCATTCAAATATCTAGGGTCTGATTGGATAGCAGCCTCAATTGTTCAGCCCATGTAGGCTCCATTTGCACCAAACTTCACCCCAAACTTGGTGCCCTCTAACAACACAAAGAATGCTTCCTTTGCCCACTTGCCGAGACTTAGTCATCAAACCATTCACTCTGTAATAGACTATGCAGACATTGTTTATGGCTCTGCTCTGATACTTCCCTAGAAGACTTGATACCCAACTAACTAATTTTGCCACCTTACCTCCTCCCCTCCTCTCACTCACCACTGTATCCTCTACTCCTCCCTCTGCCTAATGCCTCTGTCCATCAGGTGCCAGATTCATAGCCTCACCTTCATCAGCAAATTCTGGTTTGGGACACTCCCCCCCACCTTAACTCCTGCCTATCACCAGCTGGCTCCTCCATGTACTCCCTTTGATCTAGGGATGCTCGAATGTTCTCCCTCCCCCTCCCTCACACATGCGCAGGCCAGGCGGCATTTACTTACCATCTTCCTCACCTCTGGAATTAACTTCCTAGGGACACTCGCTATTCCCCTACTTTCTCTACCCTAAAATCCCTGCTCCGAAATGTCCCTGCCAATACATGCACTTGCCAATCCTCCTCCTCCTTCGCCCCTCTCCACTTTCCTGCCTCCACCTCCTCTCCTTCATAGGTATGGCATCCTTGTGAACCCAAGGAATTCCAGTCTCCCTGATCTGACCCACATTGTATTGTTCAGTTACTCCCTGGTCTGACATACACTGAAACTTTTAGTTCTGTCAACTAAGAATTCCCCTACTGTCATTGTCTGACTAAGCGCTGATATTCAGTACCTGCAATTATTTTGTACATAAATGCACTATTATATTAACATGTATTATTGTATTAATCTGATGCATTTGTCTATACCTTTGCTCTGTAATTTCATAAAGTAAATATTGAAGGTTCCCATAGCAAATGGCAGTAGTAAACTGTAGGTGTTGTGAAACAGTTTCCTACCATTCAAACTGCCAAACAGTGCTGTTTTCCATGAAAAAAAAACTTTTATTTTGGTGCTTTGCTTCATTTGCATAACCTGCCCCTTTTTACGTTGGTGCACTTGCGCAGCCAACATCTAGATGCAGTGAAGATTTGAAGGTGTGGTCATTGTTGAGCAAATGCGGGGCATGCATTAGTAGGTGCACCCCGCATTCCCCAATCAGTCAGCAGCAGGTTCCAACACCCTGCCTGGCTAATGAGGCAAAGAGATCTGACAAAAGGTCTGCTCTCATGCAGCGTGATCACAGCACGCCTCTCTCTACGTGCAGGCAACATGGTGGCAGTGACTGCCGCTGTTGCCTATCAAGCCCCCTTCCTTTATTGTGTACCGACGGGGGTACCCAATCCCCATCAGCATGTATCCCTCCCTCCCCTTGAATTTTGCAGATGAGGGAGCCCACTCCCCATCAGCATAATGTAGTCCCCTTCCATTTTTGATTGCCGAGGGTGCCTTATCTCCCTCGGCCTATAGCTCCCTTTCCTTCTTTGCTGACGAGGTGCCCAATCTCTGTCATTTAAAGCACCCACCCTCCACACACACACACACAGGTGGAATGCTGGAGCCCACCCCACATGCCAAAACACCTATTAAAATGAAAATGGTCCGATGTCTTTTATTTTTTCCCTGTAAAGAAGGAAGCGGTCCTCAGCGGACTCCCTTGCCCTCTCCCACAACCCCACCCACCCACTGCGCACTCTGTCTCCCACCCCTCACCTCATACTTACCTCCAGAGTCCGCGCGACAATCTTCAGTGGACCGGGAATACATCTGCACTCTTCAAAGCTGACCACGAACTGAGGAAATGCCGTAAGCTGTATAAGGGAATGAATAGGGTTTTACAACTTTGTTGTGTATCTCGGTCATTTTTGGAATTTTGGCACTGAATTTTCAACATGGGTTTTTGAGACCCTTCCTCATGAATTCTATCACTGTTATGGTGTTCTTCGGCCTCGAAAGGTGATTTCGCAGTCACTGTGTGGAATCACCTTTTGGGATTGATTAATGTAATGACAGTGCAGTGTTCATGAGGTGGCCTCTCAAAAAGCCTATGTTGCAAATTTGGTGGAAAAAATCCAAAAAATGACTGTTTTACAAGCTTGCGTTGCACAGTTGCTACACAGGCTCATAACTTTGCGAATTCGCAATATTTTCATGCCAGATTTTCAACATCATCATTTTTGTACACTTCCTTGTGAACAGTATAGCTGTCATGTTCCACATCCTGCCTGAAATGTGTTTCCGCACTTCCGGCGCCCAATAGCATGGTCGCTGTGGGAAATCAGTGTTTGGGCCAGATTATGCAAATGACAGTGACACAGTTCATGAGCAGAGGTCCTAAAATGCCTATGTTGAAAATCTGATGACGATACTCCATGAAATGACTGTGCTACCAGCGTGCGTTTGCAGATTGCACGCACACTCATAACGTCCTGCATTTATAATATTTTCACTCTGGATTTTCACCATTGGTATTTTTCCATACCTCTTGATGAACAGTACAGCTGTCATTTCACATATCCTGCTCAAAATATGTTTACGCACTTCCGGCGCAGAATAGCGTGGTCACTGTGCGAAATCACTTTTTGGGACAGTTTGAGGAAATAACAGTGACATTGTGCCGAGCAGAGGATAAATGCCTATGTTGAAAATTTGCAGAGTGCCCACAATGATCTGGTTCAAGCGCGTATTGCACATTTCCCATGCACCCTTGTAACTTCTCAAATTTGCTATATTTACATGCCACATTTTCAACACTGGCATTTTTTTTCACCTCCTTATGAAATGTACAACTGTCATTTTTCACATCCTGACCAAAATGTTTTCCCGCACTGTGCTAACATAGAAACATAGAAACATAGAATTTGACGGCAGATAAGGACCGCTTGGCCCACCCAGTCTGCCCATTTCCCTACCTACTGGATAAGCTGCAGATCCTAGTTAACCAGCAGCCTACTTCTTCTTACCCCAACCCCCCAGAATTGCCTTATGACTGTCCCATGCATGCAGATTCCACCACTGATTTTGACTCCACAACCTCCTCCGGAAGGCCCTCCCATGCATCCACAACCCTCTCTGTGAAAAAATACTCCTTAAATTACCTCTGAGCCCCCCATCTTCAAATTGTGCCCTCTTGTTCTTGCACCTCTTTTTTGAAAGATGCTACCCTCTTGGACTTTGTTGATTCCTTGAGGTACAGAAGTTTCTATCATGTCCCCCTCTCCCTCCTTTCCTCGAGGCTATACATATTAAGCTCCTTAAGTCTCTCTTCATATGTCTTCTGGTGCAGACCCTGCACCATTTTAGTTGCCCTCCTCTGGACAGCTTCCATCCTGTCTATGTCTTTGCAGAGATTGGGTCTCCAGAACTGCACACAGTACTCCAGATGGGGTCTCACCAGCTGTCTGTACAGAGGGACAGACTGTACAGACTTCCTGTTTTCTACTGGTGATGCCTCTCCCTATGCATCCTAGTAACCCTCCAGCCCTCCTTGCTGCCCTCTCACATTGCTTGCCCACCTTTAGGTCATCTGATATGACTACCCCCAGGTCCCTTTCCATTTTTGTTGTTGTTAGTATCTCACCCCCCATTGTGTACTCTTCCCCTGGGTTTTTGTTTCCCAGGTGCATTACCTTGCACTTCTTAGCATTGCATCTAAGCTGCCATACATTTGACCATTCCTCTAACCTTGCCAAGTCCCTTCTCATCCTTTCCACCCCACCCTGTGCATCAACTCTGTTGCAGATCTTAGTGTCATCTGCAAAGAGACATACTTTTCCTTCCAGTCCTTCTGCAATGTACATAAAGACATTGAAGAGGACCGTCCTAATACTGAACCCCAAGGCACCCACTAGTAACCCTCCTTTCTTCTGAGTGGACTCCATTTACTATTACCTCTGTGTCCTATTCTCCAGCCAATTTTTACCCAGGCTGTCATCTTGGGACCCACCCCCAGGCTGGCTAACTTGTGTATTAATCTTTTGTGTGGGACTGTGTCAAATGCCTTGCTAAAGTCTAGGTAGGCCATGTCCACAGCACCTCCCTGATCTACTACTTTGGTCACCCAGTCAAAGAAATCTATCAGATTTGTCTGGCATGACCTTCCATGTGAATCCATGCTCCTAAGGTCCTGTGCCCTCTGGCCTCTAGATACTCGACAATTCTTTCCTTCAGAAGTGATTCCATCATTTTCCCTATCTCTGAGGTTAAACTAACAGGTCTGTAGTTTCCTGCTTCTGCCTTGCTCCCACTTTGTGAAGGGAATCACTTCTGCCCTCCTCCAGTTCTCGGGTACCACCCCATCCTCCCATGATTTGTTAAAACCAAATCCAAAGCCAATGCCAGCACGGACAACATTCGCATTGACAAATGCTTGTTTTCTTAGTGCTGCAACTCCCAACTGTGACATCAAACCAGGGAAACAAAGTTATTAAAGGGACACTGTCAGTTTTTAGTTTTAAATAGACAAATCAACAGTGTCAGTGGCTCAGTAGGTAGCACACTCGCCTCTGAGGCCAGGAGATCAGAGGGCTGTGGGTTCAGTTCCCACATCTGGCCTTGGGTTAATATCCCAGTACTGACACTGTAGAGCAGCATGAGAGGGGTGCTGCACTTCTGAGGTGCCGTCTTTTGGATGAGACATTAAACCGAGGTCCCATCTGCCTGGATTGGTGGTAGTTCAGGTGGATGTTAAAGATCCCATGGCACATTGAAAAGAGTAGGGGAATTTCCACGGTGTCCTGGCCAAATTTCCCTCATTCACTTAAAAATACCACCAACAGCTTAATCTGGTTCAAGGTCAGTTGGCATTCATCCAGTATCCCCTCCCGGGTCGTTGCCTGAAAATAGGCAAGATTTGTCTAGTGCACTTACCTGGTCAACAAAACTAAATAAATAAAATAAATCAGCTATATACTATACCTGCCTCACTATGTAAATTAGTATACAAGGGATTATATTTCTGTGCTCAGTTCAGAAATAGGAGACTACATCACTCTGAATAGAATTAGTGTATCTAGATATGGTATGCACAATGCATTGTTGTGAAAACAAACATATAAAAGCTTATATTGTTGACACCACTGCAGCAATATGAGACAGCATCTCACAGTAAGGAAACTGGAAAATAGGTTTTTATTTTACCCACAATACCTTGCTATGGATACCTACATATTAGTGCTCACCACTACCAACATACATGACTGTACTTCTGAATAAGGCACATTTAAGTCAACATTACAGATTATCTAGAATTCCTTGTTGCTGTATATAAAACATTGATAGCTCCCTGGTTTGACATCATTCTGGGGATATGGCCACACACACAAAATTGGAGGACACAATGCTGATAAAACATAAAAATTACTATAACAGATTTTTTTACAAAACAAATTGCAGCTTCAACATCTGAAGCATGTCTGGCAGTGGCATACTATGTGTAAAAGGCATTTGGGGAATCTTCAACATTTACTTTAACTTGTATTAATTTCTGTACTGTACCGATTGTCTTTTTACCCTGTATTGTGTTCTGTCCCAAGGCCACACCTGGAAATGAGCCTCAGCTCAGCTCAGTGTGCTTTTCCCATTTACCAACTTTTGAATAAATAAATAAAACATTTTCATACGTGATTACTTAGATACTATGTTTGGGCACCATTGTATTATTGAGTCTATCGCATCGTGATCTGGGTACATAATTTCTACAAACTATATTGTGCCTTAATACCCAGTTCTTTTAAACAGTTTTTTTTAACAAGGCGGACAATGTCCTGAACTCACCTGGTTACTTATTTAAGATTTGATTTGGAGCACCACAAAGACTATTTTAACACGTGCTCCCAAAGGGTTCAAATAGTTGGTCCCCTTTAGCAGCACACTCATGAATTAAATTGGAGTGGCATAATGACTATCCTAAAGTGTGTTCTTGATAACTTATCAGCTGGAATCCACTTATATAAAGAATGGTGCTGTTGATTCTGTTCTGGTTTAAATAGATTTAAATCTTTTTTTCTAGAGAGAAATATAGGAATGAAGGAGTTGCCATTATTTTAATCTTATAGGTACTCCACAGTCTTTATAAAGGAACTGTTATTATTCTGTGTATAATCTGTATATAGTGGTACAATTCTTAGCAAAATGATTAACGCACAGAGAATTTTATTGGTGGCCATATGAAGCCATGAGCTCCCAATTGTATATGACAAGCATTTTTGTCTAAGATGTTTCCTGTGTTTTTCCAGTAGATTCTTTTTTACTCTGTATTACATTTAAATTTATACTTTCAGATAATGTTATTTGTGGAAATAAGTATTTTGTTAAAATTCTGCCTTTTATAACATTTAATTATGGACCCATTAATGTGTCTAAACTGCAGTAGGGCTGTTGAAATTAGATACTCAGGATTTAGTTAAAGGTACAGTACTGGGTCCTGGGAATGTCTAAGAGACTTTTAGCACATACGAATGTTCTAATATTAGGTGTTAAACACCTCAGATTAAGACAATTATAAACCTCTATGAAATTCTGTATTAATAGGGGATTTTGTGATACTTAGGGACAGATAATAAACATTATTATGGTGAAAGAATATATGGAAATTGATGAAAGTTATTTAGGAAATTGCTGTAATATTGTTTGAGATAATTAATTGTGTCTTAACCTACTTAGATTATTGGAAAATAAATGTTTAATATATGGTATTGAATGTCTTGATGATAACATAATTTGTAGATTATGGACAAATCAATGATAGTGTAAAAGGAAATTAATCAACATTTAATCTACATCATGTTGATCTGATCATCACTATTTAATTTGCTCTATGTGACTAGCTCTAGGGACGATATATTTGGTTATTGCTTGACATTTAGTGTTGTACCTGTGTATGTATTGTCTTATTAATACTTTTGTATATTTTAGATGTCTTTTCTTTTCTTGTAAAATTGTTATGACCCGAATGATCAAGCAATGAACTAAATTAATCTAAGGTCCCTGTGGTTAGTAGTTCCCTTTCCTCTCTGACCGTTTCCTTGGTCTGGGAACCTTTAACAGGATACTCCAAATAAGATTTTTATAATTTTTTCAATCCTAGATTCTTACTTCTCCTACTGTTTCACCCTGTCTCTGGTTCCTATCTTACCCTTAGTCTTTTTCTCTCTCCTTCACGTACACACTTGAACCACTGCTGTTTTTGGCCATTCCTTGTGCTTGCTAGCGCTTCCCCACAATTGTTCTAGGACAGCAGCTCTTTTTTGTGTAGCTCTTAAGTTGTACATGTAATCCTATCTTACCATGAGCAGAGTTCCCTGAGGAACTGCAGTGTACCTGAAGATGCCAGTGCTGCACTCCTGCTATGTAGCTCTCACACTCTGGGATGCTCAGTGTAGGGATGCTTGTAGGCATGGGACTTAAAGTGATTTTGTGAACTTTGCCATGGAAAATGGGATTAATAACCTGTAGTAACCTGTAGGAGATGTGGTTCAATCTCCTACCATTCAAACTACCAAAAGTGATGTTTTCCATAAAACAAATGCTTTTATTTCTGTGATCTGCTTCATTTGCATAACCCACCTCTTTTTTCCTCAGTGCTGCAACTCCCATGTGTGACATCATGCAAGGGAAGCAAAGTTTATTATCACTGTTTTGAAACAGAGACCTCTGTTGGTCAGTCTTGGTATTGCAGATATTAAACCACGCCCGACACAGGAGACTACATCTCTCAGAATAGAAACCCTGTCAACTAGATACTATATGCCTAATGCCTTGTTTGGAAAAGAAACATATGAGAGCTTTTATTGATGAAGCCACTACAGAGATTTAAGACTGCACCCCACAGTAAGAGGATTGGAAAACAATGTTGTATTGTACCCTGCTATGGACATCTACATATTAGGTGCAGTCACCACCACCAAAATAAGTGACTACACCTCAGAGTAACTAACATTTATAGCAACATGATCATTTACCCAGAATTCTGTGGTGCTGTATGTAAAACATTGACAATTCCCTTCATGACATCATTCTGGGGGTGTGACTGCACACTGAAAACTGGAGAACACAGTGCTGCTAAAACATAAATAAAAAAGTCTATAACAGATTTTTTTTATAAAACAAATTGCAGCTTCAGCATCTGAAGCATGGGTGGCAATGGGATACTATGTGAAAAGGCATTTGTGAAAGCTCACAAAATCACTTTAAGTGTACTGTCTCCTCTAAGCCTATTGTAGCTCCTTCCCCAATCCCACATCTATTTCACAGGTTGTAACCAACCACTCAACACACAAGAGACTGCAATATGCCACTTTCCTCATGTTGACTAATGAAAGTTAAAGAAATGTAAAGAACAGCCCCAAAATGCAGGCTCAAAAGCATTAAAATCTGTCTACTCACTCACACTGACATCATAGGCATTTGCAAGGGTGGGCAGACCCTGGCCGTGGCCCCTCCCATTCAGCACCTGATGTCCAGTGTTTTCAATTCACCAATATGAGGCAGCAGGTCACTACACTCTAGAACGTCATGGGTTGCAAACAGAAGTTGTCAGAGTGGCTCACTTCTGGGTTGTGGATGGGAATGATGTTGGCACTGTGCCTACAGGAATGCTGGGACTGTATGTAATGTTTCATAACAAAGATCCTTGTTACAGTGTAGACACTGATGGTGTGGCTGAAAATGAGACTGTGAGGTCCATTCTACCTTTCCTGGTAAGACAAATAAAATAAAAAACAATAATTTGTGCACAAGATCATATTCATGTTATGAGACAAAGAGGACTTGGTTGATATTTGGGCAGCAATGATAAATGTGGAGCCAGTCCTGGATCAATTTTTAAAGGGCAGCATCACCACTCAATTAGCACCATTTCTAACAGCACTTAAGTCACAGAGGTTAGTTTTCTGCAAGTGTGAAAGTGATGCAGATCTGTGTTGACAGATGGTCTTGGTCGGGGTGGCAATTGTTTGTGTATGAGCAGAACAAATGGTGTATCTTTAAAAAAAGGCTGAAAATCAAAAGAAGCTTAAAATGAAGGGGGCTTTACTGGAAGTTAAACTGAAAAATATGCTTTTTAAAAAAAGAGTCTGGCAACATTATTGGAGCCCTAAAATGCATGAAAATGCACCATTTACAATGCCTTTAAAAATAAAATGTCCTGGGAAGCATGCCCAGACCCCCAACTCTGAAGACTTTGTCCATTATGTTACTGGCCCACCTTGTTTATTGCCTCCATCACACATGCCTCTGACTGACACTTTAAATTGTTTACAAATGAAAGTCTGTATCATGTCTAGGGATGGGACAAATCTCACCTGAAAACTGAGTTGCCTCAAACTTAGGCAGCTCATAGTCTATTCTGTTCTCTTTCCATTCATTAGTGCCTCTTCTTCTTCTTCCTCCCTTAAAGTCTCTTCTTTCTGATTTTCATCATCCTATTTGCAACTGCCTTTGACCCTCCTCCTTTCTCTATTCTTTAGTCTTGCCCTCTCTGGCTGTTCCATTTTTATTTATTTCTGTATATATTGACAATGTTTTAATTCTCTAGTTTTGCCTTCATTTACTCTTTACCTTACATTCTTGATTCTGCTTGTATTACCTATTTTGTATTTAAAATACAAAAGGCCAATCTGCATTCTCCACCGCCTACCCAAATTGTGGAACTCCATCCCCTGCCTCTCCGTCATGCCCCTTCCCCACTGCTCTTTCCTCTCCTTGGTAAACTTAATCCCCATACCTGCACCTGCACCTAATGCTTTTTGCCCTACCTTTTCCAATCACTCCCTCCTCTTTCCCAGTCTCCACCCCATTATAAATCATACCTTTATCTCCCTCTCCCTCTAAAGGTGCCTTAAAAAAATTTCTAATTACATAACTTTAGTACATCTCCAGCTAAACTAACCCCTCAATGCATTTCTCGATTGTTAATGTTCATGCACTGTTTGCTGTCCATCAAGCTTTGTACCATTATCCAACCTTTTGATTACTGTACTGTATAATGAATTTTCCTGTTTATAAATGTATTACTTGTACATTTATTTATTGTTATATCTCCCCCTCCCCTTTCCCCAAGGTCACACCTGGAAATGATTGTTTCATTATTCATGCCACTGTTTTACTGTTCATCACTCACTGTACTGTTATCCAACCTATTGAACGCTGTGCTGTGCTGTGTAATGAATTCCTGTATGGTGTGTGTGTGTGTGTATATACATATGTGTATGTATATATATATATATATATATATATATATATATATTTTACTTATTGTTATATCTCCCCTTCCCCTTTCCCCCAGGTCACACCTGGAAATGAGCCTTGAGTGTGCCTTCCTAGCAAAACATTTTTAAATAAATAAAAAATAAAATGTACCTTTTATTATATTGTTAGATATCTCCCCTTCCCTCCAGGACTCATCTGGAAAGGAGCTGTTATCAGCTCAGTATGCACTTCCTGGTTGAATCTTTAAATAAATAAACACATATTCAAATAAACTCAAACTGAACTGCATAGAGTCAGCTCAGATCGTTAGCCTTCTTTTCAAAAGCTTCCCCATTCTTGTAATTGCTGTGGTTCGCATCCATGCAGTGCCCACCCACAACAACCAAACTGTCACTCCTCCTTCCCCCTCCTTCCGAGTCCTGTCACCTCCTTGGCTGTGCTGCCCTTTACATGTACATGCAAAGCAGTATACTTATGACATGGGCGAAGGAGGCAACAGCTCAGTTTTGGTGGCTTTTGCCATTGCCAGTCATCTCGTGATGAGAGTGGTTGTGCAATGAGCAATCTGTGAGTTGAGTGGCAGGCAGGCCATGTGATCAGGCCTTGGAGTCAGGGGTGTAGAGAAGGTGTTGGTTGATTCAAAGAGAACCTTGGTTTGGAAAGACAAGACATCATAGGGAAGGGGTTGTGGACTGGTCTCTAGTCATTGCCAGTATGAAGTAAACAGAGTTGAGGTCTTTTGAAACAGGTGGAGATGAGTCGGAGTGGTAGCATGGAGTGGACAGTGGATATTACTGCAAAGGATTCATCAGCAGCCTAAAATGATAAGTAGTTGTTGCTTAATTATTTAAAATTATGGTGCTAATCAGATTTAGTATGCTATAGAATGATCAAGTTTTGTTTAAAGTGAATGTTTTTTTTTATTCATCTTTATTGAAACATTTGGGTCAATTGATATTCCCGGCATACCAGGGGTTTCATTTTTAGACCAGCATTTCAGGCTTATCATGAATGAATTGTACTTCTTTCTCAACCTGTTCATAGGTTCACTTGTAAGGCTACATTGTCCATTAAGATAACATCTTTTATATCTGTTTTGAGCAACACTCAGTATCTTATTATGACTCAGATGACCTTTTGACCACAGAGTACTCTCTGTGATCTTATTACTTTTACCCATGTGCAGAAGTTCCATCTCGTGTGGGTCCCAAGACCCCTTCCATCCATCCCCATTCTCAGGTACAGGTTCTGTAAAGTGTTCTTTTTATTTGCCACTTGGTCCGCCTGTGGACATAGATCTGTGTCTGTTGGTTTACTTTATTTGTCAGTTCCTCTATACTGGCAATGTCTTGGACTATATCTGTCTATAGCTGGGAAGTAGGGGATTCGGGTCTGAGCCAGTGATGGGTAATGGCTTTATGGGCTGCTGCTAGGAGTATGCTGCATAGGTATAGTTGGTCTGGGCCATGCACCCCTAGGGGTGGCAGACCGAGGATCATATTGGGTAGTCCCAAGGGTACTGGAATACTAAATATCTGTTTTATTGCATTCATCACCCTCTGCTAAAAGAGTTGCAGAGCCTGGCATGACCCAAAAATATGGGTGTGATGTGCAGTCTCTTCTCCGCACCTCCTCCAACAGGAGCTAGACCTAGCAGGATCCCATCTATTCTGCAAGGTGGCTGTGTGAAAGAAATGTATCCTGACTCTCCAAGCTAACTCCTGCCAGAGAGGTGAGAATGTGGTTTTATTGGACACTTGTGTATCCTATTCCATTCTGTATCTGTTAAGATGAAGTCTCCCTCCTGTTGCCACTTTTGCTTAATGGGATCAAGACAGTCTTTATATAACTCTCTCAAGGTTCCATATAGCTGCAAAATCTGGCCTCTCTGTATCTGCCATGAGAGTAGTTTACTAATTATGTTTAGCAGTGGTACTGCTCTATCCTGAACTCCATTCATTCTGAGTCTGCATGTTGTATGTGCGCAACTGTAGGTACCGGAAATGATCTGAGTTGTGTAGGTTGAAGGTCTGTTGTATGGACTTGAAATCCCAGACCACCCCTGCTGTCATTATGTGTGCAGGCCAGCACAGCCCTAACCTAGACCATCTCGAAAGTGTGGTCTAATTTGGCAGGTTGGAAGGTATATGTCAAGCAAACCACTGCAAGGGCCACAGCGAATCTGTCAGTTTATATTTTTTCCAGGCCCTATGGACTGTTCATAGTGTGTCTCAGGTTGTTGTTAATGTTAAACCTTCAAGGGTGGCCCCTACAGTGGTGTTCATGACTCTAGCTCCCAGGGGTAAACCTCCCTCCTCCTCCCTTAGTTCCATGGATTTCCAATTAGCCTGATATTCAGAGTCTGACCATAAAAGGGCAATCTTTATGTGCGCGGCAAGATAGTAGTCTTCCAGGTCTGGAAGTGATCTGCCGCCATTATATTTATGTGTTTATAGAGCCAGGTATCCGATTCAGGGTTTCTTTATGTTCCATAGGTATCCAGACAGAGTCTTATGCCATGCCTGAAACTGTGTTTTGGGATAGATATAGGAAGCACTGAAACAGATACAAGAACCTCGACAGTATATTCATTGTGACCCTTGAATCCTTGAGTTCATGGGGAAGTTCAATAGGACCATTTATTTATATCTTGTTGGAGCTGAGATGTTAAGGGGCCAATTCAGTTTGAACAGTTGACTTAAATTTGGGGGATATAGGTCTCCAGGTACTTGAGTCTGGGGATTCCAGTTAAGGCAGCAGCTGACTTATTAGTGGTGAGGGGTTGTAGTAAAGCGTATTACTTCTGTTTTTGTTTTATTAGGTTGTATCTGCATGACAGCCAACTTCTTTGAAGGGCCCAGATCCTAGGTATTGACTCTTCTGGGTGGGAGACGTAAAGGAGTATGTAGTCCACGTACAGCGAGATTTTTTGGACGATGTCCCCCACTTCTATTCCTGAGATATCTGCAGCCTTCTGGACCACCTCCACCAATGGTTCTATATAGAGAGAATAAGAGTGGGGATAGGGGGCAGCCCTGATGAGCTCCCCTGCCCAAACTGAATTTGTTGGAGACTCCTCCGTTCACCCATACGTAGGCCTGTGTGGTTGAGTATAATGCACTGATGCTATGTAAGAATGGGTGCAGGAACTCCAGATGTTACAATACTGTGAAGAGAAAGCTCCATGAGACTTTATAGAAGGCTTTCTCCACATCCAAACTCATAATACAGGGTGGGATCTGGGATCCATGGATAGCATTATGACTTTAATTGTGCATCTCATATTATCTGGGCGTGTCTTCCTGAAATAAAGCCTGGCTGATCTAAATTTATGAGCTGGAGGAGTAATGAATTAAGTTGAAATGCAATAATTGAGGTGAACATTTTTATAATCAAATTTAGGAGGGATAAGGTGCGATAGGAGCTGCACTGTATCAGGTCTTTGCCGCCTTCTGTAGGACTGTTATGGTAGGAAACTGCCATGATGGTGGTAGGGGTTCCCTCTTCCCAGATCTCAGCAAAATATTTTTGAGTAGCAGTGCAGTTTCCCTTGGAATGTTTTATAAAATTCACCCCGAAACCATCCAGTCCGAGCAGTTTCCTGACTTTAAATCTTTAATCGCGGTTAGTATCTCTGACTGAGAGGTGGGAGCAATGAGGGTCAGACTTGTTCCCAAGACACCGTCGGAGGTTTATGGACTTAACAAATCCAGCTTGTCTGAACCAGGAGTTTCATGCTGCGGCTGGTATAGCCTTCTGTAGTATGCAGCCACGGCTTCTGTTATTTGTTCGTTTCTGTGAATTCTGTTCCTGTGACAGGGCATCTTATCTTCATAACAGTGGCTTTAGCTGCTTGTTGTTTGAGGCAGTAAGCTTGGAGTTTGGTGACCTAGCCCCCCCATCTTCATAATATTTCTTCTTTAGATACCGCAGGGCTTTTTTCCATCTCTATTTTCTGTATATTTTGGAATTCTTTTTTTTAACAACTTTAATTCAGCTTCCCGTGTTTGAGACCATTTAACTTTTTGTTCATTCATAAGAATTTTCATTTGGTTATGTAGCTCCTGAAGTAATTGTTGCCTTATTTTTTTTTATAAGCAGCTATTGAGATTAGCTTACCCCTCACCATTGTTTTAACTGCGTCCCAGAGAATGGGGCGGGGGGGGTCACACCAGGCTTGTTGTTGTATTCTATGGTCATTTTAATGGTCTTTTTGACTTCAGAGACTACCTGCTTGTCTCAGAGTAGTGAAACATTCAGTCTCCAATGTGTGGCCTTTCTGGGAGGTTTGAGATCTACCTCAAGGACACTGGTTGGTGATCTGAGAGAGTAGAGGTACCCACCACATTGAAGTAGAGCGGAAGATCCCTACAGATGTTAAGAACAGGTCCCATCTTGAAAATATTTTGAATCTAGGGAAAAGTATGTAGTCTTTAGCTGTCAGGTATTTATTTCTCCAGACATCCTCTAGGCCTACCTCATTTGCAGTTTCTTGGGGATCGAGCTGTCCATATATTGGGATTTGAGATCTGGGATGTAGTATCAAGGACCATGTCAAAAGTGAGGTTCCAGTCCCCTCCTACAATGAGCAAGCCCCTGGCCTTTTCTATGATAAATTGTATTAGCAAGGTGTAAAAGTTCAGTGGGGAGCCTGGGGATGCATATACATTGACAAAGGTTACTGTGGTGTCTTGTATTTTACTTGTCACCATTAAGTACCTGGCTCCAGGATTCACAATTACGTCTTCCTCCTCGAAGGGAGCGTAGCTGAAAGCATTATTGCTACTCCACGCTTTCTGCCCTTTTCAAGGGAGGAGTGGTATATAGTGGGATAAGCTTTCATTTTCAGCTTAAGGGCTTCTGGTGGAGAAAGGTGGGTCTCTTATAAGAAAACTGTTTTACATTTTTGTGTCGCTATATATTTGAGGATTTGTTTCCTCTTAATTGGGCTGGAAATGCCATTAATATTGTAGGGGAGTATTTTACTACTAACAGTTGCCTTGGTTCTGGGTTAAATTGAGGAGTAGTACACTGATTCCTTGAAGTAGTGTTGATGTGATAAGAATGCTGCTACGTGTATGTGTGTATGTACCCAGTAATAGTAAACAATTTATACAGCAACATCAAAGAATAAATAATATATATCATAACTCTGAAAAAATATACAGGCAAACACTTTATGCTTAACTATGCTAATATAACATTGACATAATAATCCATGTGTATTTTGGTCCCACCATAACCTGGGTGAGAAGAACTCTTTTCTCGAGACTAGCTGATGTCTGTATTGACTTCCTAGGATGGGCTGAATGGGGTGTAACTGCCCGTGGGACACCACCTCAGTGACGTATAAGAAAATGCCACTGGACGGCAGGAGCCAGAGTAGGGAAACAAAGGGGAGTAGCCCCCAGGCTACTGGCAATCCTGACATCAGCAACCCTGCATAGTAGTTTGTTGTTCCATAAGATGCCACCCCAGCCCATCTTATTCCAATATTCCGGAGCAATTTAGGCTTCAAAAGCACCACTATCCCATATTTAAAAGGCCATCAATTTCCATGGGCCTAGAGGTTGTGCGACATGGCTGCAGGTTGGCATCAACAATCCCCATGGGGGTGGAGAGAGGACAAAGGCCCCCTCCACTACAGCCAGGCCAATACTCAACTTTTGGGAGGCAGAGATTCTCCTGTGGGCTTCACACCATTCTCCGTCATTCCTCTGTCCCAGTGGCTGCATCAAAGAACCCAGTCCAGCTCCTCTGTTTGAGTGAGTTTGTGTGAAACTTGCATCAGTTAACAGAAGTGTTGCAGTAACTTTCAACATTTACTAATATTAGGTATAACAATAAAGTAGAATAAATGGGACTATCTCAGGTGTCCTTTGCTTTGAGATTACAAGCCAGGTTGTGATTCTTCTTAGGGTACCATATTAAATGTGTCAATAGACATTCTGACCACGGGCTTCCTGAGGTGTTTGAATGTCGCTCACAAAATGGGGTGTCTATGGGCAAAGAGTCTGGGGCCATAGGATGTGCCTCGAAATTGAAATTAAAGTGGTGTCTGTTTAACATGTGCTGAGTATTCTGTCCACCTGTCAGTAACAAACTGAAAAACAAAATGGAGCCACTTTCCATCCCCTCCTCCACCCACTTCCCCATCATGATCCATTCTCCATGCAGAACTTGTGTAGTCAGCTGGGCTCTGTCTTAATTCAAAAAGTACTTACAGTTCTGTTTGGTTTGCAGAGCCCTTGGTAAGCTTTTGATGGCAGTGGAGTTCCCCTAATGGATGAAAGGAAAGGGATGAGAGCTGTGGGGAAAATATATGGGGCGAGAGTGAAACAGTCCATTCGTTGATGTGCCGGGTGGGAAGATCTCCAGCTCCACTACAACTTCAGGTACTATTCAGGCATCACTCTACTTCATGTGCCCCTGGGAGTGTACGCTTCATAGCCCATAGTGGATGTACCCTCAGAAAAATCCCGGGGATGAGAAGTAATTTTATCCCCTCTGGAGGGGTCACTGTAGGTTTGTAGTATGATGCTCAGATCCAATCTGAGGTTGGTGTGGGAGGCGTTCTGATTAGGACCTTTGTGTTGGACACCTTTGCATGCTATGCTCTAGGCAGAGGCCAGCAAGTCACACTCCAATCTTTCCTTGTTCAGAAGTGAGATCACAATTTCCAGGCTTTCCAGGTACACTGAGGCTTCCAGCAGGTCTGATAAAACTTTAGTGCCCTTACCAGTGTCCACCTTCAGTCTTGTGGGGTAGAGTGTTTGTGCCTTTATGTTTTTGGCTCTTATCTGTTTTAGGATGGGCCATAGAGTGCTCCTGCTCTCCTGCACTTATGAAGTGTAGTTGTTGTCCAGTGTAATCCGATGTGCGTGAAATCGGATAACACCTTGCTGCCAGGCCCATTTCAGAAGCTCCTCCTTGGCTTGGTATGATGTGAGTTTGGCTGTGATGGAGCGAGGTCTTTCCCCTGCATCTGTTGGCTTAGGGTCGAGCAAACGATGTGCTCGGTTCATCACATGATCCAAGTCATCTGGCATTTGCAGGGCTTCTTTTTAGCAGGTTTGTAGGAAGGAGTTCATACTTGCAGCTTTGTCCTCAGCTCCTCTGGTACATTGTATACTCTGATGTTTTGCTGCTAATCCAACCTTCCAGATCATCTAGGTGGTGGGTGAGCTCCCTGTCCCAGGTCATCAGGTATAGTAGGAGCTGATCCTGTCTGTCTGCTGCGCTCCATAACTTTTGCCAGGCCAGTCTCATCTTGCTCTGTTCTGTGCTTTATGTTGCCAAAATCCAATTTCAACTCCATTAAGGTTTGGTCTATTTTGGATACAGTCTTAGCCGTTAGTAGAATTGTTGCTGTGAGTTCTGTCTGGTCATCTTCAGCTGGCTGAGCAGCAGCCATGCAGCCCTCTGTGTCCTCCGTCTCTGACTGGGACCAGTATTTTTCTTGTGATTAGCTCCTTTAGTTTTTGTGCCTGCGTCCCCAGGATCCTGGGAGGTAAGGCTTTAGAATGTGCGCTGTTGATTGGTGAAGTCATCTCCTGATAGCTGATGCTTTCAGATTTTGGGCTGGGGAGTAGTCAGAGCTGTAGGATTATGCAGCCATTAGGTTGCTGACATCACCGGAAGTGTTTAAAGTAAATGTTGAAGGTTCCCCAAATGCCTGTTACACGTAGTATGCCATTGCCAGACATGTTTCAGACGCTGAAGTTGCAATTTGTTTTGTAAAAGAATCTGTCAAAGTCATGGCATTTCTACTGCACTACTAAAACTCACAAACAACATCCTTACTTCTATGGACCTAGGACTCATGACTGGGGCAGTATTTATTGACCTCTCCAAGGCATTTGACCTGGTGAATCCCCATCTCCTGCTCACCTGCCTGTCATCTCTAGGTTTCTCTCATCAGCCTGTAAGTTGGCTCCATAGCTACCTAGTAAACAGAAGCCAACAGGTATACTTCAGTTCTGCTGTATCTGACCCAGCCTCATAAATCGTTGGTGTTCACAAGGATCCATTTTGGGACTGCTCTCTTTTCAGTCTTCATAAACAGTATATCTGAAAACCTGCCATTATGCCATTCAATTCTATATGTGGATGATCTTGTCCTATATACCTCATCAGCAGATATACAAAGCTATAAACAGAGGTCTTACCTCTTCATTTATCTCCATCCAAGACTGGTTAAACAAACACTAGCTTGTCTAAACATGGACAAAACACAGGAGTATGCTCTTTGGGTCCCCAGCCAAACTCAGCAAACACTTAACCTATATGATGTCCACATGCACTTATGGCTTGTCCCTATGATTGCACTACCTCATTCAGGTACCTCGGTGTTCTTGATGAAGCTCTCATCTTTGATGACCACATTATGGTCATGTGTAAGGCAATAAATGTGAAACTTGGCTGCTTACAAAACCAGTCATATGCTCACCCCTCAGCCAGGCTGGCCATAGCTAGCATCCTACTTCCTGTCTGGTGTATGGTGCAGTCACCTATATAACTGCCTTGAAAATCACCCTGAGAAAATGGGACACCACATACAATAACATTTGCCAATATGCCTTGGCCTCCCCTTGACTAAAGCACCACTGTTCACTATACAGTGACCTAATCTGGCTCTCCCCGCCAGCCTACAGGCATATTGCCTTTCTGTCCTTGCTTGACAATATTATTAGATCCAACCTACCCTCCTCTCTGGCCTCCATGATGGTGCCACAGTCCTCCTTCTGTGGCTTCCACTCAAACGAGCTGTCATTTCCTTATACTCCAAGGTGCAGAACACAGAAAGGAACCTTTGCTTTCTCTAGTTTTGCTACAAGATACTGGAACTTTCTTCCAGTTGAAGTTCACTCTGCACCCACTCATACTGCCCTCAAAAGACTGCATCACACCTATAACATCATTAGTAACCAATGCACTTGCTTTAACCCTCCATAGGTCTTCAGAATCCCCCCTTGCTGCCCTCGTTAAGCCAAAGCCTTTTTTTTCCATGGCACTTCCATTAGACTGTATATGACAACCTCTATGCAACCGTATGACCTTATGCAGCGTGACTATTGTATCCGGAAATTATGGTACTCATTTACTGACTTTATGTTTCTTTCATCTTTATTACTTACTTGTATTTTGGGTTTGCACTCTCATCACCAACAAGATGTGTCGTTATCTGATGTAATCCTGCCAGATTGTATTTTACTATATGACAATTCATTTATTGTTTTTTAACTTCTGGGTTGCGCCTGAAAATAGTTACTTTGCAGCTATGGCTCCCACCCAGTAAACAAAAACAAAATAAATAAATGATTTTTTTATGTTTAAGCAGTGTTTCATTCTCCAGCTTTCTGTGTGGGGCCACACACCCAGAATGATGTCATACCAGGAAGTTGTCAATGTTTTACATATAGCAACTAGGAATTCTGAGTAATTTGTAACATTGACTCAAATGTGCTTTATTCAGAACTACAGTCCTGTATGTCGGTAGTGGTGATCACTAATATGCAAATGTTCATAGCAAAACATTGTGGGAAAATTATCTGTTTTCCATCGTTCTACAGTAATAATGCTGTCGCATATTTCCTTAATGGTGTCACCAATATAAGCTTTTCTATGTTTATTTTCACAACAATGCATTGTGCACACAGTATTCAGCTACAGACTTCTATACGGAGAGATGTAGTCTCCTATTTCTGTAGTGAGCACAGAAATATAATACCCTATATACTAATTTACATAGTGAGGCATTGTGGGTACAGTACATAGCTGATTTCTCTATCTAAACCTACAAACTGACAGTGTCCCTTTAAGAACTTTATTTCCCTGGTATGATGTCACAGTTGGGGGTTGCAGCACTGAGAAAAAAGGGTCTGGTTATGCAAATGAAGCAGAGCACCAAAATGAAATGATTGTTTTCATAGAAAACGGCACTGTTTGGCAGTTTGAATAGTAAGAGACTGATTAACAACACCTGAAGTTTACTACTCCCATTTGCTATGGGAACCTTCAACATTTACTTAATGGAGACCAGGCAACCAGGGGTCCAGGTAGGGTCTGTAAGTGTGTGTGTTGGTTATAACATGCGGAACATAAAACTGGGATTTTATGCATGGGCTAAAATAATGTAAAGTAAATCTAAGGCACATAACTGGCATGCAGTTACTGGTGTTTGACATTGTGTTTTTGTTTTGTATAGTGTTTTTAACTGCTGCCTATTATGTAGTTGAATAGGGTATTTGATTTTATGGTTGGTGTGGGAGTGCAGTTATTAATTTAATTTATTTATTGAAGAGTTTCACCAGAAAAGGCACACTGAGCAAAACATTGCTCGTTTCTCAATGAATCCTGGGGGAAAGGGTAGAGGAAGGCAATATACAGTTGAACAGAACATCAGAGTTACAATCATGTACACAACAACAGAGTTACATTACAATTGCATAACAAGGAAGAGCAGTCAATACAATTCCGAGGTAAAGTACAATAAAAAGGTAATATGCAGCTGAATCTAAAATAATAGACACAGTCAAGTGCCAGGTAACTTGTAAAAACTGCACATAGTTTAAGTGCTAGGGAGAAAGCCAGTGTTATTAGCTGTGGGGTACGCAGAACTTAGTAGGATCCAGATATGTGAAGTGTAACCCCCAGGTGGTGCTATCTCAAGGACTACTACCCCTGCCTGCTGGACTACTGACAGGTTGAGGGGCCTAGGTTCTATGGCAGGTGCCTCCACCCAGATGTCAGGGTTTGTAGTTGTTAGACTAGCTTGGTCACAGCCCTCTGGGACACTGAGACTCCCTTTTATTCCCTCTAGTGGCTCACACAATGCACAGAAGTTACAGTCCCAATACCCCACATGTACACACTGTTCATTCATGAAGTACCACTTACCCTCGAGACTGATTCTGAGGTTCGTCTCTGGGGACCACCTGTAAAATAAGGTTAATCAACATACACAAACCAATACAATGCTTGATATGTAGGTACTGACACTTCAGACAGTTTAAAGTTTAACAACATCAAATCTGGTTTATTTAGGGGGAATAAAACAAGGGAGGGGGAGAGCAGGTTAATTGGTAGAATTAAATCACAGTACTGTGCACACATACAGGGTCTGAAAAGTCACACTCTGGCTACCCAGGTTGGCGGGGGGCTAGCCAGGTCCATTGCCCAGGGTTGGCCAGCAGGTGCAGATGGACAGGGCCCTGTAGAAGAATATATGCACAACAAATTGTAATCCGGGCGGATGGCTCAGTCCATGAAGAAGTGAAACAACAATAATTAGATGACACACTTGTAATTGAAAAAAGGCTGCAGGGGAATACCCTGATTTGTACTCACACTACCCAAGCTGAGAACCGGATGGCAGATGTTCTTCGGGATTGTCAGAAACAACAGGGCATGGAGACAAGGTCCTTGGGACTGGACCCCACTGCAGTTTATAGCAAACGGATTTAGTCTGAGACAAGCTGGGGTTTGCTTCCAGCTTCAACACACAGCACACAGCACAGGGAATTGGAAATAGCGATTCTCCACAAGCACTACGCACATTCATATGTAAAAGGAAAGTACTATACCAGGCAGGCTACTCCTCGATCCTGATCGAACTTACTGCAAAATACCCGGGAGCACACACAGCAGCTTCAGTTCCTGACAGACCAAGCGTGATTCAGCAATTTCTCCAGTCTTCTAAAGGGTGAGCCTGGTTTCCACACTTCTGGTGCTTCTTTCTCCTCACAACTTGGATTCAGTCCAAACTGGCACTCACAAAGGCTGCAGGCTGAAACTCAAGGCCTCACATGCATTTTCCACACGGAACTATACACCACAGAAGCACAGAGCTCCTTCTTTCTTCACTGTCCCAACTGATCTGATCTTTCCAGTCACAGAGCAGGGCATTTCCTTTAGCTAAACACCATTCTGTTGGCTGGTTCAGCTGTCACTCACAATAAGACTCCCTCTGTTGATGAGAAAAGGTGCCAAGGTCAAAACTACATTTCCCAGAGTCACTGCTCATACAATCCCCTTGTGGCTGGCTCAAAATTGAGAGTCCAAGTTCCGATTCATCCACATGCTCCATTGTAAGGCCTCCCTATCATCCTGATTGGTCCAAGTCAGCAATTCAGGACCAAAATGAAAGAGCTACACTGAAACAGTTCGTGCTGAAATAAAGACAGGTTAGACAAACTACATTTTCTCAGTCATTCTAAATGATTTCTGGCAAACAGTTACATCTTTCAACAAGGCTCCCTCTGCACATGTAGCGACGGCAGAAATGGAGCGAATTAGCAGCAGCTCGGGCAGGATTCGAGCATTAAATACACAGTCCCCCCATACAAACTAATTAAGTCTGCAAGCAGACAGCTCTTAAAGAGATAGTACATGGAGGCTCAAATAGCACTCACTTGGAACCACATTTAAACAGCTCAGATGCCGCACACCGCCCTGACTTGGAGCATTCAGGCAAGCTCCTGGAAGACTTTTGGGAACCCCCATTTGCAGGGGTGTTACACCCTTTTTGGCCTGGAAAAACTTAGCATCCACGTCAAGAAAGTACCCCATAAATTTTAGTACAACCATATACATTTGCATCAATATCACACTAGGCATACATGTAATCATCAGTCAACATATCACCTTACCAGAAACACATTTCTGAAACTTTTCAGTACATCACTTTTACACAGTATCATCACACATTGTACCATAACTCAGGTTATTACCTCCTGTACATGAAACCTGAAGAGAGGGGCCCTTCCTATCAGCTACCTTGGTGCTGGATGGGGCGGGGCACCATACCTAGAGGGCAACACAATTAACTTGGAGATACCACTTATGCTCAGTTTAGGCAATGAGCTCAGGAACACATGCACTCCTTTGTGGACAACACTGACAGGAAAGTCCACAGGCCTCCCAGGAGAATCATAGCTGAGGTGCACCACAGGCTTTACAGCTCGGCCAGTCTTTCTAGGGGGACCTGTTACAGTATCTGCACTCTGAGCCTCATTTTCAGCACTTTCTTTACTTGCCAGAGGAGTCTCCTGGGGATAGAGGCTAGAACCCGGGGCACTTTCAGCTCTATGGGTGTGGGCAGGACAGTAGTGTGGTGGGTAGGTAACTGGCTGGGTGGCAGGACACAGAGGGTGGTGGTAAATGGCTGTCACTCCACAAGGGAAGAGTGACCAGTGGGGTACCACAGGGATCAGTGCTGGGACTGGTCCTATTCAACATCTTCATCAGTGACATTCTGCGAGGACCTAGAAGACAGAATTTCACTGTTCACTGATAACACGAAGCTCAGGAGTAGACACACCAGAGGGTGTAGACAGAATGAGAAGGGACCTGCAGAAACTTGAAGAATGGTCAGGGTTTGGCAGTTGAAATTCAGTGCAAAGAAGTGCAAGATAATGCATATGGGGCACAAAAACCCTGGCACAAATATATCAGTTGGGGGGCAAGGATATAGCATGCACCAAGCAGGAAAGGGATCTTGGGGTTATCATCTCTGATGACCTCAAGGTAGGGAAACAGTGTGACAAGGCAGCAGGTAAAGCAAATAGGATGCTGGGATGTATAGGCAGGGGCATCGCCAGCAGGAAAAGGGAGGTCATAATTCCACTATACAGGACACTAGTGATGCCCCACCTGGAGTACAGTGTACAGTTCTGGAGACCATACCTATGTAAGGACATAGACAGGGTAGAGAAGGTTCAGAGGAGGGCAGCAAAGATGGTGCATGGATTGCATCACTAGTCCTATGAAGACAGGTTGAAGGAACTGAACATGTACTCCCTGGAGGAGAGGAGGGAGAGAGGGGGTATGATAGAGACATACAAGTATCTTACAGGGAGGAACAGGGTGCAGGAATACACTATTTTTAAGCGAAAAAGATGTTCCAGGACTAGAGGGCGTGGGATGAAGTTGGAGGGAGGATGATTTAGAGGAAACATGAGGAAGAATTTCTTCACAGAACGGGTGGTGGACAAGTGGAACACCCTGCCAGAGGAAGTGGTGGGGGCTGAAACAATCACGGGATTTAAGAATGCATGGAATAAACATAAAGGAATTCTGGAGGTCAGGGGTAAGGGGCAACAGACTTCTAGGAAAACATAAACTGAACTTACAAGCTCAAATGGGCAGACTGGGTGGGCCATAGGCCCTTATCTGCCGACACTGTCTATGTATCTATGTATCTATGTATCTATGTACTGTATCTATGTATGATTTGCAATCTCAGAGTCCACAACACTGGGCTCACATGGGGAGTTTTCTGACGCTGGCAGTGAACTATCAGGGCACTCAACACACTCTTCTTGTTCTGGTATATCACCAGTTTGTCCCAGTCCATCATTTTCCCCTCTGAAAGCTCAAACAGTTCAACCATACACAATGATTCCATATCATCTGACCTGATACTTTGCACTTCACTTTCTGGGAGCATTGGCTCCAAAGACAAAGCTGGGGGCTTAGGCAGTCCAGAAGGCCCAGCTTCATCTCCAGGATTGGTTAGGGGATTGCCCCAAAACAATTGACTCAGTTCGTAAGAAGGATAGTATTCAAAATCACACTCACTTTCCTCTGACATGGACTGACAGTCATGTTGAACTGGGACTTGTTGGGGAACACTTTAGCTCAGCATCTGTAGGTGCAGACTTTCTTTGCATTTGCTTAGCAGCAGCTCGGGTCACTGGTCCAGAGGAGCACTTTCTGGGGCTCAGACTCAATCAAGATTTGTCCAATGGGCAATAAGTGATTTCTATGCATTGTTTTAACATTTTTGAATTATTCTCAAGCTTTACTTTGTGCACAGGCAGGTCATCTAGTTTGCCTACCACAATGTGGGGAGATGGTGCCACCTATCAGCAATCTTGTGTTTGCCATGCAGTCCCAGATTTCTTAGCAATACATGATCTCCTCCTGGAGTTCCTGCTTTCACCTTTTATCATACCTTTCGTTGTTGGCCAGATTTCTCTTGGCAGCCATGGTTTGAGCCAGTTGGTACACATGATTTAGCTGGGCCTTTAACTTTTGCACATATTGAAGATAGTTATCAGCTCAACCCCATCAGCAGAAACTCCAAAACAAACATCTACTGGTGGTCAGGCCTCTCTTCCAAACATCAGGCGGTAGGGAGAACCAGTGGCATCACTTTTGGTGCATTTGTAGGCATGTACAAGGTGCTGATTTGTTGGCTCCATATAGGCTTGTCCTTGGGGTGGAGGGTGCCCAGCATATTTAACAAAGTGTGGTTGAAACGTTCAGGCTGTGGGTCCCCTTGGGGGTGGTAAGGGGTGGTTCTGGACTTTCGCACTCCCTACAGAGAAAGCATCTCTTTGATCAAATGACTCTCAAAGTCCCTCCCTTGATCAGAATGGATTCTTTGTGGAGCCCCATAGTGAACAAAAAAGTTTTCTACAAGCACTTTGGCCACAGTGGATGCCTTCTGGTCCTTGGTGGGGAAAGCTTGGGCATATCTCGTAAAATGGTCAGTAACCACCAGCACATTGCTAATATTTCTTCGATCAGATTCCAAACTCAGAAAATCAATACAGACCAGCTCCATGGGGGCACTGGTGGTGATGTTAACAAGGGGGGCAGCCCTCTGGGGCAAAACTTTCCTCTGTAAACAGTGACTACAAGTTCGAATGTGTTGCTCAACATCATCCCCCATCTTAGGCCAATAGAATCTGGATCTCACCAAGTCAAGTGTTCTGTCTATACCAAGGTGCCCCATGTAGTTGTCTAAGGACCTCAGTACTGAGTCTTGAAAGGCAGTGGGCAGCACTAGTTGCTGTTTGTCTATTTGTCCCCTCTCTCTTCTGTTTCTCTGTATAACAGTCTATTAATCAGTTTCAACTTAGAACCTTCCTTGTATAACAATGCAGTTCTCAAATCAGTGGAGTGTAACTTGGACACATCTTTCCCTGTAGAGGGCTTCTAAAGCTGGTTTGATCAGAGGATCTCTGGATTGAGCCCGCTGAAGACTGTCATTGTCTAGCTGAGGCAATGCTGTCATTGTCTAGCTGAGGCAGTGCACCAATGTCTAATGCAGAAAAGTGGCAATAAGCAGCAGGTATGCAATTCTCAGAGGGCCCCAAACAGTCCACTAAACAGTCCACTGTGTCTGTGGCCACTTCTTCCTCTCAGTCAAATATCTGGCAGAGTGCTCGAATATCAGGTTCTGACAGTCTGACCCAGTCATTTCGGGAAACAGGCCTCCGGGAGAGAGCATCAGCATCTATGTGGTTCAGGCCTGCTCTGTATTCAACAGCATAGTCATATGTAGATAATGCAGAAAGCCACCTATGGCCAGTGACATCCAACTTAGCTGAAGTCTGCACATAGGTCAAAGGATTATTGTCAGTTTTTACTAGTGTCTTAACCCCATACAAGTACTCATGGAATTGGTCAACAATGGCCCACTTCAAAGCTAGGAACTCTAACTTATGTACAGGATAGTTCTTTTCAGATGGGGTCAGGCTTCTACTGGCATAGGCCACTGGTCTCAGTCCATTCTTGTGCTCCTGATACAACACAGCCCCAAGCCCTGCAGGCTAGCATCAGTGTGCAGGACATAGGGCTTCACTGGATCTGTATAGGCAAGGACAGGAGCGTGGGCAAGTTGATAAATAATCTCATGAAAAGTAGTTTCACACTCAGGTGTCCATCTGGCTCCAAATACTTCATTAGGATGGAAATATACTCTCTCAGGCTCAAAATAAACTGACCTCTTAATTTTTTTGTTAGTAGGAGGGTAACCTTGAGTAAGATTAAGTAAAGGACGAATCACTCTTGAATAGTCCCTGATGAACCGCCGATAGTAACCACAGAATCCCAGAAATCTTTGCAGTTCTTTTAGATTGTGGGGCTGTGGCCAGGTGGTCAAGGCCTCAACTTTACTCGGTCTATTTCTATTCCCTCGGTGGATACTATGTGTTCTACATACTTTACAGAGGTTTGGAAGAACTGACATTTATCGATGGATAGTTTAAGGCCAAAGTCTTCCAGTCGGTTCAACACCTTGAACAATCTGCTCTCATGTTCCTCCAGTGAGCTGCCAAACACAGTAACATCATCTAGGTATACCAGGCACTCTAATAAGTTCATGTCCCCCACTGCATGCTCCATCAGTTGTTGAAAAGTGGCTGGGGTGCCTGAAATCCCTTGAGGCATCCTCATGAATTCATAGAAGCCAAGCGGACAGATAAAGGCTGTCTTCTCATGGTCTTCTAGGGCCATTGGGATCTGGTAGTACCTCTGCGAAGATCAACACTGAGAACCACTTGCTAACGTTCAGGCAGTCTAATGCATCCTGAATGTGGGGCATTGTGTACTGATCAGGAATAGTCCGCCGGTTCAAGGTGCGATAATCCATGCACATCCTTACTGTCCCATTCTTTTTCCTCACTACCACGATAGGTGAATCATATGGGCTTCTGGATTCTTGTATTACACCAGCTGCAAGCATCTCTTGCAGATGCCGTCTCACATCATCTATGTCAGCAGGTGCAAGGCGTCGAGACGTCTCATGAAATGGCCACTCATCATGCATCCGGATGTGGTGCTAAGCTCCTTGCACACATCCTACATCCCATTCTTTGAAAGAAAACACCTGGTCTCTCTGGGCAAGCTTTCTACTGATTCTCATCTTCCATTCAATTGGCAACAGGGAGTCACCAAAATCAAACAAGTTGGGCGTCACTCTGTCATTTTCCCCCGAACATTTGTTACTGGGTAGCACTGCCGTATCTGCACAATGTACATTAGCCAGGGTGCAATCTCTATTAACTCGATTCTCTCTATCAGACACATTATGAACTTGGACCATTACCCGTCTGGCATAAGCATGGACTCTGGCAGGCAAGATACTTGACTTGACCAGCAGTCCTTCCGAAATTCCCATCGCCTGGTGCATCCAGCATGAGGCTTTTATTCTTGACATCCTTTCTGATACAGACTTCTCCTGTAAGGTACACTGGGCATTTGGCACTAGGATCAGAGACTCAGGATCCTTCTTCCAGACAATTCCAACCCGTTCCTCTGAGTCCACTCCTTCAGCATCTCTCTGTGCCTCATAGGCCTTCTTGATCAATGCCGGAATTATCAAAGCTCTACCAGTCCTTGACCCCTGTTTCTCATAACACAACTGTGCCAACTGTCCAAACATATGTGCATTTGTCCCAGTTAGTAGAGGAATCCCATCATACAGTTCAGTAGGGGGACATACTAAGGCCAGGGTCTCTACTTGTTCTGCCACTCCAGCCATGGAGGTAGGGAAAGATAGCCAAATTCAGATATACCCAGAGCAGGGGTAGGCCTTCTCACTTAACCCCCATACATGCAGTCCTTCCAATGGTTGTAAGGGTATGTCTGACAAATGCTTCTGATACCAATCCTGGAACACAATTGTCACTTGGGAGCCACTGTCCAACACAGCTCTGGTGGGCACACCATTCACTTTTACTGAAGCTTCCATTGAAGGGCCCACTATTCTGGACCAGTCTGGAGAGGCGGTAGCAAGGGCCTGGGTAGATGATCTTGCCACAGAAGGATGTGAGTTAGTATTTTGGGAGCTTCACTGTGGTCATTTGTGCACCTCTAACCACTGTTTTGTGCTCCAAAGCTCTCCTTGTAGCCAGCTCACCACTCTCTAACTCTTTCCAAGTCTTTCCCTCTTCTTGTGCCCATCCTTCCCACAATATGGCAAAATATGTCTACTGAAGTTTGGGTGACAGGGCATCACATTGAAGTCTGACATTGGTACCTCAATAGAAAAACTTGGTGCCACCTCAGCTGGAGGTGGGTTGGACATTTGGAGAATTCTCTTCAGTTCCCCCATTTCCATACTCAAGATATCAAGCTTTGAGCTGCTGTCAGCAGGAGATGTTTGGGGGGGCACCCCCACCTCCATAGCAGATGCTGTCGAGTAAGAGTTGGGGCCTCTACTCATAGGAGGGGCCTTCATAAAGAGACTATTTATTGCTTTCCTGAACTCCCTCAGCAGTTCATCACATGGCAGAACATCGGTAGCCATCCTTCTCTGGCTGGGCCCCCTTGGCTGACATTTGGGTCTCGGGTTCTGTCATGTGATTTTGGTGATTACAGACCATCAGCGTCTGACCCCACACCTGGAGCAGGGGATGTAGCAGCTATGACTGCACAGGGCTCTGAAAACTTTCCTCCTCATCAACGTCTGGTACCTCCTTCATCAAATGGAAGGGCAAGGGACTAGATTTCCTTTGATGCAGTTGTAATTTGAGCAACACCCAGCTGGAGTGCCAAGCAGAGCAGAGTATATGATCCAATCTTATCCAGTCCACTTCACTAGAGGTCCAACCCCTTTCGAAAATGATTTGCAAGATTCCTCTAATCAAACCATAAAGGCAGATAACAATTCCCCGGCTGTTGTCTAACATCTTTAGATTCCATTTCAAGGGCTCAACACTATTGGTACCCCCAAACACATTTTTAAGGGCAATTAGGACTCTTGGGCTTTGGCGCCATGGTCAGGGGACCCTCAGGTAGCAAAAGTACATTGGGTGGGTCTCTGGAGGCTCTCCCCAAGGCGAGCCCTTTTTCCTGCCTCGGAGCATTGCCAGTCTTCTACCGCAAGGGTAGCAGAGTCTATCCAGGTTTCCAGATTGATCTCCCCATTTGGAGTAGGGCGGATGCCAGAGAATACATTGAACTTGCGGTAAGAGTCATGACTAATGGCAGGTACAAACATAGGGGCGAGCACTGGCACAGAAGAAGGGGCAATAACGGGTGCTGGAGGGGGAGAGGGTGCTTGGGGAGGAACACCCCCAGGTGGCAATAATAGTTTCTTTAAATCCTCCACAGTTTTCCCCTCCTCCAGCAACAATTTAGCAAATTTCTCCTCAAAAGTTTCAGATAGTAGGGGGGTCATTCCCCGGGTCTTTACTGTCCTTAGTTATCACTCTCCAGGCAGTGAGGGCTCCCTCTGGGGTAATAGTCTGTGGCACTTTGGAGTTATCTATGGGGTCCTTAAACTCAACTAAGGCCATGAAAGTGTGGGTGAGCAAATCAGCATGTCGACCCACCACCACAGGGTTTTGTAAACCTTCCACCTTGGAAAGTACTCCCTGTACAGTGTCTGTATTGATACCCAGGGGATGTTCAGGATAAGCATAGCATTTTGGGGGTCGATCTCCTCCCCAGTACACCACTCCACCAACCAGTGCACAGCCACTTCTGTCGGGGTATCCATTTATTTTTAACAATGATTCATAAATGTGGCCACTAGGGGATGCTAATCCCAGTGGTGCCTCCAAGATGTAACCCCCAGGTGGTGCTATCCCAAGGGCTACTACCCCTGCCTGCTGGACTACTGACAGGTTGAGGGGCCTAGGTTCTATGGCAGGTGCCTCCACCCAGATGTCAGGGTTTGTAGCTGTTAGACTAGCTTGGTCACAGCCCTCTGGGACACTGAGACTCCCTTTTATTCCCTCTAGTGGCTCACACAATGCACAGAAGTTACAGTCCCAATACCCCACATGTACACACTGTTAATTCATAAAGCACCACTTACCCTCGAGACTGATTCTGAGGTTCCTCTCTGGGAACCCCCTGTAAAATAAGGTTAATCAACATATACAAACCAATACAATGCTTGATATGTAGGTACTGACACATCAGACAGTTTAAAGTTTAACAACATCAAATCTGGTTTATTTAGGTGGAATAAAACACAGGAGAGGGAAATTAGGTTAATTGGTAGAATTAAATCACAGTACTGTGCACACTTACAGGGTCTGAAAAGTCACACTCTGGGTACCCAGGTCGAGGGGGCTAGCCAGGTCCATTGCCTGGGGTTGGCTGGCAGGTGCAGATGGACAGGGCCCTGTAGAAGAAAATATATGCACAACACCCAATTGTAATCCGGAGCCGGATGGCTCAGTCCATGAAGAAGTGAAACAACAATAATTAGATGACACACTTGTAACTGAAAACAGGCTGCAGAGGAATACCCTGATTTGTACTCACAATACCCAAACAGAGAACTGGATGGTGGATGTTCTTCTGGATTGTCAGAAACAACAGGGCATGGAGACAAGGTCCTTGGGACTGGACCCCACTGCAGTTTATAGCAAATGGATTTAGTCTGAGACAAGCTGGGGTTTGCTTCCAGCTTCAACACATAGCACACAGCACAGGGGATTGGAAATAGTGATTCCCCACAAGCACTACACACGTTCATATGTAAAAGGAAAGTACTATACCAGGCAGGCTGCTCCTCGATCCCGATCGCACTTACTGCAAAATACCCAGGAGCACACACAGCAGCTTCAGTTCCTGACAGACCAAGTGTGATTCAGCAATTTCTCCAGTCTTCTAGGGTGAGCCTGGTTTCCACACTTCTGGTGCTTCTTTCTCCTCACAACTTGGATTCAGTCCAAACTGGCACTCTCAAAGGCTGCAGCCTGAAACTCAAGGCCTCACACGCGCTTTCCGTGAGAAACTATACACCACAGAAGCACAGAGCTCCTTCTCTGTCACTGTCCTAACTGATTTGATCTTTCCAGTCACAAAGCAGGGCATTTCCTTTAGCTCCACACCATTCTGTTGGCTGGTTCGGCTGTCACTCTCAATAAGACTCCCTCTGTTGGTGAAAAAAAGGTGCCAAGGTCAAAACTACATTTCCCAGAGTCACTGCTCATACAATCCCCTTGTGGCTGGTTCAAAATTGAGAATCCAAGTTTCGATTCATCCACATGCTCCATTTTAAGGCCTCCCTATCATCCTGATTCGTCCAAGTCAGCAATTCAGGACCAAAATGAAGAGCTACACTGAAACAGTTTGTGCTGAAATATCTGTCTTTCGGATGAGACGTTAAACCGAGGTCCCATCTGCCTGGATTGGTGTTAGTTCAGGTGGATGTTAAAGACCCCATGGCACTTATCCAAAAGAGTTGGGGAATTTTTTATTAACACTAAAAGTAAAACATATACAAATTAGTGTTACTGCACACAAAACATAAGGCAAACACGAAAAATAAACATAAATAAGTGTTACATACATTCAACACATAAATCTTTGTCAGTAGAATCCTAAAACAGAGTATTAAATACTGAGTGCCCCCCCCCCCACACTAAAAGAGCAGGGGAATTTTTTTTTGAAATTAGAACAAAAAATTATATACAAAGCCATATAACATCACACAAAACTAGAAACATGGGGAAAATTTAAAAACAATCACAGGTACTAATTCATACCATAACCCCAAACATAAAGAAAAACCTTTATAGTCAAACCCCTTCCCCCTCTCTATGAAAGAGTAGGGGAATTTTTTTATTCATAACCCAAAAAGGACATATAAACAAAATCAGTATTAATTTTCCTCTATACTTTAAAGATCAGGAGTATACAACATAAAAGGGAAAGATCATAAATATCAAGACAGAGACATATTAAGTCCTACTTATATCTCAGACAGAAATTAAATTTTACTAAGAAAATTACCACCCTCCCCCATCCTATCAATACAGTAGGGGATTTTTTTTTTTTACTGGAAAGTAAAGCATCTATCTGATAGTGTTACACCACACAGAAACATAATGTAAACAGCCAAGCAGAATGTTTTAGCATAATCTGAGTAGGTTATACTGAATTTAACCAAGAAGGTTACAACCAATCTATAGAGTCCCATCTAGATTGACAAACAGATAGAGGAAATTCCTCATAATCTTGTTTTTTTAGTCTGAAAATTGCCTTAACAACCATGTCAAATAAAATGGTTTGTGAAAAATAATGTTGTTGTATAGTAAAAATGACATCTCACATGCCAAATATAATACTTAAAACAAAGTAAAACCAGCCATAATGTGACTTTGTCATGTTGAAAGGTGGTGGCTGGTAAGATCTATGCACAATATTTCCAATGTTAGGGGCCATAAAGGAAAGTGGGCCATTTTCCAAACCAAGATCCAAAATTCTTTGATGTAGGGAGAGTCCAAAATAAATGTTCCATAGTCTCAACTACTTCCAAACAGGTTTCCTAGGCAATATCGGTCCGAAATTTGTTTATGTTTTAGATTAGCATGCACATTTAATTTACCATATAACGATAACCATAGTACATCCCACATACAGGGTAGTACGCGGGGTGAGGTTAACATAATACCAATGGAAAGTTTTATTTGAGGTGAATAGTAATCAAAGGGGGCCATATCTTGAAAATTTTTTTGTATTATATAGCATAAAGTTGTTTTCTACTAGAGTGCAGGAAAGTGTATCTTGAAATGCCCCATAATTTAATTTTTCCAAAACATATTTTGAGAGATTGCGGGAGATGATTTATGGATCGCTGTTTTGGGAATATCTCGTATTCAGGTCAAAAAAGAGTTATATCACCTAAAGTATCCTGAAGCCATACTTTCCATAATGTGTCTCTGTCTGCAAATATAGGTTGTAGATTTGTATACATAAACACGGTAAAAAAGAAAACTATCGGATGCAACATTTTTAGTCCCCCATATTTTTTTTCCCTAAACAACACTCTTTTTATAGGATTAGGTTTGCTGCCCCAAATACAAGAAAAGAAACAGCCATATATCTGTGTCTCCAAACTTGTAGGAAGGCTAAATACTGCATTAACATATAAAAATATGGGCAGTAAAAAGGTCTTTACCATTTGAATCAGTTTTAACTTTGACAATCTCCATGTATTCCATATATCAACCTTGGTTTTTGCTTCTTCTAATTTAAATTTCCAGTTTAAATATGCTAGGTCTCCTGCTCCAAAAAGAAGGCCTAAAATTTTACACGTACCTTTAATCACTGGTATACCTATAACCTGTGTAAAATATACTGGTTCTATTCCTAGTGGTATGCAATTACATTTGTCATAATTTACTTGTGCACCAGTATATAATAAAAAACCTTGCAAAGCCCTTTTTAACACCAGTGCTGAGGGGAGATCCCCTAACAAGAAGCATAAATCATCAGCATATGCGACACATTTAACTTCAGGATCTGTACTGGAAAAGGAGAGTCCACGTATATTATCATGAGCATAAATCTTCCGTATTAAAGGATCAATAGTAAATAAGTATAAAAGAGCACTCAGGGGGCAACCCTGGCGTACACCCTGTAGTTCGGGATATTTCTTCCCTATCCATCCATTACAAAATGCCTGAGCAGTAGCGTTAGAATAACAAATTTTTATTCATTTTATAAAATCATGTGGTATACCATATCCAGCTAGACAGTCCCACAAATACTCATGTCTTACATTATCAAAGGCCTTCGCTTGATCCAAGATTAAAATCAGACCTGAAATTTCCCTTATAGATCCTTTTTGAAAAGTTTCCGTAAAGTATAAGGCTATCAGTCATTTTCCTATGTGGAATGGAACAGGCTTGTGCAGAGTGTAAAAGGAATGTACATTGGTAACAATCTATTGTTTAGTATTTTGAGAAAACAGTTTAAAATTTGTATTCAATAAGGTAATGGGTCTCCAGTTAACTAAATCCCCTCTATCTTCTTTTTTGTACATAAATACTACTAACCCCTCATTCATGTTGTGGGGCATTATTCCTGTTGTTAGTATTGCATTTAAAACTGCAGTGAACTCATCCAATAAATGTGGAAACATTATTTTATATATTTCATATGGTATACCATCATTCCCTGGGGCTGTTCCAGTTCTTGTTTGTGCCAGAGCTCTAGTAACCTCTAGTGTTGTGAATGATGCCACTAATGTAGATATCTCTAAATCTGGTAATTGAGGCAAATTAATGTGTCCCAACCAAGCATTGTGTGTGTGACTCATGGGTTCAATAACTCCAAAGAGGTTCTGCACATGTACAGTAACCATATTCATAAGTATTCTGGGGTCTGTACACCATACTCCTGCCTTATTCTTAAGCCCTGTCATATGTTTTTGCTGTCTTTGAGAAGCACTAAATTGGAATGAATTCAAAAAAGCTTGTGAACCTTGGGTGCCAAACCGACGTTCATTATCCAATGATTTTGCACGGTCATATTGGAATTTATTCATACATTCTCTTACATCATGTAACCTAGGAAGAACTGAGGTTCCACCATTAGCTGCCCGGAAATGCAAGTCCAAAAATTATTTTCTATATTCCAAGTACATATTGGTTTTATATTTCCCATGTAATCTCCCTACAGATTGAAAAAAAGATTTATATCAGTTTTGTGTCTAGCCACCACTCACAATAGGTGTTGTAAAGACACACAACTGATGTCCTAACTTAAAATATTTAGAAATCCTTCTTCTACTGTGGGGAGAAGTAATGAAGCTAAATTCAGCCTCCAGTATCCTGGACCTCTATGCATAGGCATATTACTTGCCACTGTAACTGTTATGATGGCATGGTCAGATACAGTAGCAGGTATAGTCTTGGTGTCAATAGTCTGTAGAGAGTCTGAAAGAAACCAAAAATCTATCCGTGTAGATTTAGTGCCCTGAAAAAATGTTTTTGCTGGAGCCCCTTTGAGGGCCATAACATCAGTAAGGCCTGTTTAAAACAGTAAAGTGTTCAGGCACGTAGCATCACAAAATATTTTAGTGGTTCGACATCCTCTGTCTGTCCTATATCTACTGCAGTTAAAATCACCTCCCAGGAAAACATACCTGGAGATGATCAAATATGGTTGAAATAACCAAAATAATTCAATCCGTTCAATCTTAGTCTGTGGTGCATAAACATTTATAAGAGGCACTGTACGTCATTAATCACTACATCTACTAGCAATTCCCAACGGGAAAAAGATCTATCAATTGTATACCCATGTATTAGGGTTATTAAGGGCAATACCAACACCACTACACTGGTCTTCCTACGACAATGAGTAATCCCCATTTCCAACCAGCAGTTGCTGATTCTACATCAATTTTGAATGTAATCTAGTATCTTGTACAAACACCATATCATAATATACAGTACGTTCTCAAAAAGTGACAAAATCAGCAACTGTTTTCTTTCCGATAATATACTATTCACATTCAAGGAGGCCACCAAAAGATTATAAACTGCTGACATCAAAAAACAAAAGGAAAAAAGAAGAGACCCATCCTATTCTTAGAACAGTTTAACAGTGTTATTTTTTCTTATTCCCTTTTCTCATTCCCAATCTGTTCTTTTTCTTTTTAACCGAATCGCTTTGTGGTAAGTTTTGCTGTAAATCAGAAGTAACATCTTCTTGTGAAGAATGTACAGATAAAAATCCGATTCAGTACCTGTATCATCCTGAAGTATGGTATATGGATTATGGGTGGATGTTGTGGGGGGATCAGAAATGATTTGTCTGGTATTACCAGATCGGAGAATACATCTTCTAGAAGTTACCAAGGTAAAAGCTTCTTCAGGCGGGAGAGGTGGAGGCATTGAAGCTAAAGTATTACCTGGAACTTCTATTTGAGATACAAGATTTGTGGATACTGGCCCGGGTTCGGGGGTATCAGGATTTATTTTAGGTTGAGGTTCCTTTTGGGTCAGAGCATGTTCATGGGTAATAGAAATATGTGAATGAGACCATTCAGGAAGTGGGGAAATTGTTTGGTGTCATAAGGCAGCTTTGACCACAGTATTAATGTAAAAATCTTGGATACTGTAATCTCCAGATTTATTTTGAGCCGCTAAAGGGCAATCGGCAAAGGGATGGGCTTTTCCACAAAGAGAACATTTACTAGGCTGGTGACAGTCAAGAAGAACATGCCCCTGTTCTCTGCATTGTGCACATTTAATGACTTCACACATTCTACTTAAGTGTCTGGTCGATCCGCATTTGTAGCAATGCCTAGGTTGTCCAGGATAAAATATAAAACCCTTATCCCATCCCAAATAGAAACAACTAGGTAGGTGCTGTAGGCCCTTGTCAGTTTGAAATAAATTCACCTTGTATCTCAACCCTCCATTCCAGAACCCTAGTCGTCCAGCATGGGTTCAGGATTCCTTGGACTGAACTTTTCTTTCTAACCAAGATGTTATATCTTCCACATTAACACCCTCATTTCTAAAAGAACAGTTATTACCTTAAATGTTTGTTTGGTGAGAGGATAGCTTGAAAGTGTAACCAAGCTAGATTCGTTTTAACAAAGCATATCTCATCCAAAATTTATTTAACAGGTCTGGTGTACGGAAACTAATATCATAGTTATTATCCCCTGGGGTATGTATATGGGCATATACCTCTCCTGGGGAAAATCCCAGCATTTGTTTAATTAAAACCTTTCCTATATAAAATCGATCAGGTATACCATCCATAGGGCCAAGAAACCGCAACCGGACTGCGTTCCTGCATTTTGCTAAGGAAACTGTTTTTTTAAATAAACTAGCAAATGTAGCAGGGGTTGGAATACAAGCAGGTGTATCCTGTATGGGATTAAACTCAGCAGCAAGAACCTGTGTTTTGTTTAAAGTCTCAAGAGCACTGAATTGCATTAAATTATGTTCTGGTAACACTACATCATGCATTTGTGAGTTAAATAACCCAGTTTGAGAAGAACTACATAAAGGGGAATATGAAAGTCCTGCAGGAGAATTTGTAAAACAATCAGGTCCATAGTCAGATACATTATCCTGTAAAAGGCTATCATCTGTTCTCTCAGCTTCTATGCTTGTTCCAGGGAGGGGAATTACCAGATCAGCTATTCAGTTTCCCGTATCAGTTTGTGTCCAGCCTGCTTCATGCAGCGGTTTTTGTGGAGACCAGGATTTATCAGGCAAAGGTTTAGAAACCTGTGGCAAAGTAACGTCAGTAGGTAGGAAACTTTTCAACACTTTAGGTACGGTACCTTGTAGGCAGAAGGAGAGTCAAAACAGGCGTTTCCATTTTTGTTCTTCTTCAGCTTGGATTTTGAAAACTTCGGCAATAGCAGATTCCATTATCTGCGTTTATGCTCTAATAATTCAGAGAAACTACAAACTCTTGCAATAAAATTTGAGATTCGAGGCAATGTGGTTGCCTCATCAGCTTTTCCTCCCAGGACTGCAGGTTCCTCCAAAGCCATCCAACCACTTCCTGTGTTACTACTACCCACAACTTCCGTATTGTGCATCTTCAATTTGGCCCATGGGGATTCCGGTACACTAAGCTGGCCACCACACGGGTGCATCCCAGCTGTACCATTTTGCCCACATGAAAGAATAACCCTTTCATTTGAAACCTTTACATTTTTCGACATTTCCATGGCATAAGGAGGATTTAACTCTTCGTTTTCGGTGGATCCACTGCCTGACAGTTGTATCTCAGAGCGTGGGGGTTGAGGTACGAGATGCTGGCCACCCTGTAGGTGCAACCCAGCCGTACCATATTCCCCGTCGATTGTTTCGGGCTCAGCAGCCCCTGCACATCCTCCTCTACTGTCCTCCTCCATCCTACTGAGAGAAAACTTGTAGACACAGCGCCACCCATTGACTTGAAAAGAGCAGGGGAATTTTTTATTCGAAGCTGCAAACAAAACTGCAAACAAAAGATACAAAAATGTAACACTACATAGAAATCAGAACAAAAAACTGCATAAGAGAAGAATACAACAGACAGGAAATCACAACATAATAAACCCCAGTCATACAAAACCCTATTCCATTTCTACAAAAAAGTACGGGAAGTTTACAGTCAAAATTTGTGAACAAATCAACAAAAGTGTAATGCTGTAGACAAAAACATAAGAAAAATCAAAAACATAAAGAGGACATCAAACAGGAAAGAAATTACATAATAAACAAGCATTTGTCAATGCCGAACGTTCGCTTGCAGGTATTTGCAGTGGTGTGTGGCACCTATTCATTCGAGGCAAGTTAAGAATTCTATGCTTGCTTTTCCTACCTCACTCTCAGTCACACTGTTACTAATACTTGCAGCTGCAGCAGCAGACCCACCAATTGGCATTGTGCACAGATAAAAAGAAAACCATAGTACATACCTGGTTCAGTCTCAATTTCTAGGCCCTTTACTCTTGTACCCGGATGTCAAGTGATTGACCGTCTGCAACTCCCCACTCCTGGGACACTCCTAACTCCAGCATGGTGGTGAATATTATCTAGGACTAGGAAGGCTCCCTGATTATAAACCTAAGCAAGCCACAGACATGAAACAGCCATCAGTATATACAATCTTAGAAGGTCAGGATAAGACTCACCCTGTGTCCGGTGGGGGGGGGTCCTATCCTGACCATCTAAGATTATATTACTATGCTGACCCCACCTCACAAGTTGCACACTGTACAGCAGCAGCTGCCAAGTCACATTACCAGATGTACAGGATAAGGTCCAGGAAAGGGCTTGGCTTCACACACACACACACACACACACACACACACACTGTCAGATTCAGCTTAGTTTCAATCATCATGAGCAGTCAGCAGCAAGCAGCAAAACAAACAGCTCACCTCAAGGCTCCGAGCAGACAGTCACTGTGGAAGATTTGTGGAAGGCTGGAAGGCAGGTCTGGGAATTTAATACCTACCCAATGCAAACAGACTCACTCAAGGAAACTCTGTCTAAGCAGGCATATAAGCATCAGGCCTCTGAGAGATTTCTTTGGATTGGCAGCTGTGGCATTGGCAGAATGGTAGTTGACAACAAACTTGGCTGGCGACAGGCACAAGAAAAAAAAAATATGTACCAGTAGTGACACTACTAGACTAGTGACCATGATATACAGCATTGTTGTGAGGAAATTCTTATGCCTGCCTGCCATGCTATTGCTAGCCACTACCACCAAAACCAGTACTTGCTTGCTGCATGATGCAACCGCCAATCCACCAATGTTTTAAAATGAATCCCTCCATTCCATTGCCTCACCTCAGTGTAAGACATGTTCTTTCCCTCCACAGCTCCACTCCAAGAGTTGCACATTTCCAATCCCTGGCTGACCCTGCCTGCTGCGATGACTCAGAGTGTCATCTGGTCTGTTGTCGACTGCTGTTGCCCTGCCCAGTAGTGACTGCCGTCCTTCAGCTGCTCAGAGCCTCTGAAACCATCAGTGGCCACGTAGCTCAGCTCAGCTCAGAGCCTCAGCCAGGCCAAAATCAGCTTAGGTAGTGTGTGGCTGCCTGACCGATTCCACTTCCTTCCTGTGTCCAAGTTGGAGCTTGGGGTTGGCTCTGGGCGACTAGTGCTGGGCAGCAGCCACGACTAGGCTTCACTAGTCTCGTTCAAGACCCTGACCATCAAGTCTGTTTCCACACACAGTCAGAGGGCCCATCCTGTTCAAATCATGGCGTGCGGGGCTGTAGCGGTGACTGTGCTTCAGCACAGTCAGCCAAGAGCCTTTACAGACATGCTGCTCCCTCCTTGCAGCTTACAGCTTAGGACCAGCTCAGTCCTCAGTCTGCCAGCCTGCCTCGGCCACCCAGCCAGTGCTGTGGAGTGGAGGAGCCCGGCCCTCTCCTGTCTGAACCCGTCCGGTGGCTGCTGCTGCACTGTCCCCGACTGACCCACCCGGTCACCCGCTGCCAACCTCACCTGTCGCAGCCCGCTCCAGCTCCACTTATTGACCTCATAGCGGTGCTAATCTTCTCTCCGAATGGAACAAACCTCTCTGACTGCAAAACTAAGTAGCACAGTAGAACCCCAACTGACAAACTGGAACAAGAAGAAATTACACTGATACAGTGTAGTGCTTTAAACAACCGCTGGCACCACCAATGCCCCCATGCTGACTTTGGCAGGCTTGGCAGCAAATCAGGGCCTTCACTGCCTCCTGCGGACCTGGTTGAGAGCTATGCAAGACTTGCAGCCCACCCCACCACACGTCAGACGCACTCACTCAGCAGCAGCCCCCGACCCCGCTAAACAAAGGCAGCGGTGCGGCAGCACCTAGGCTTTTCAAAATCCCATGAAAAGTATATAATTATGTATGCAGGCAGGACTTAGGAAGCAGAGCTGCTCGATACCCCCCATATTTTGGAGCATACGCCTTGTCTTACATGGCATATCGGTAGCTACGCCCTTGGTGGTGATAGTCTAAAGTGTCTGCAGAAGGTATGAAGTGGAGGAAAGAACAAGGACTTGATGAGAGCTGTACTTATTATTTTTTGTTCTGAATGTGAGGGCTTGTTTAATTTAACTGTCTACATGTGAGTCTCCTTAGCAATGCTCCAGGAAGTTCGATGGCAGCTCCAGTGGATCCGATGTTGATACCTCGTATCTGGAGCAGCTGAGTGAGAACTGCAGGGCTTAATCTAGGCTGAAATACAAGAGTGTTTGAAATGTCTGCCACTGCAAGTTCAGTAGGTGAGATGGAGAATGAGGGAACGGGGAGGACAGGAGCAGAGGGAGGAAGCGGGAGGGATCATGATGTCAATATGCTACGTACACATAGGTTACCAGCGGTAGTTTTCTTTGAACTGAAGACCACTGCAGCCCAACTGCTGTCATAGACAACTCGTCCATCCATTGGTGGGTTACGGTCGCGCCTGCTACATGGAGCAGTGTATTGGACAGGAGGGTCACACACCTCCAGAAAGTCGTACTATCCCAAAACGTTCCTTGCGCGTGCGCGCAAGTGAACATAAAAAGGACCCATGGCATCTAGAAATGATGGTTAATTAGATTAAAAAACATTCATAGCTAGCATTACCTCACCCTAAGGAAGCCGAATTAGGAGACCAACTGGACTATCGTCAGGGGCTCTTTGAATACCGCTGCCCTTGAAAGCAGATACAGTCTCCCCCAATCACCCTGGACATGGCAGCACAGTTCCCCATTTCCATCTGCAATCTTGGCTCCAGCTGTACTGGCTCTTGCTAGAATTTGTTGTTTTTGTGGAAACTGGCTTTATACAGTCTATCAAACTGATTTCTGATAATGAGTAGTACTACCATAGCTGAAGCAAATTCTCTGGCTTCATGAACTTCTGGACAGCTTTAAGCCTTCCTGCCTTCTCTCACTAAAGTCCTGTTAACTACCAAATGCTTGGTATTTAAATCTCCCTCCCCCACCACACTGCAGATGTCACTCAGTCAGGTTTTAGAGTAAGCCTTTATTGATGTACTTTAATTCAGCAGATTTTAAAGCTTACCAAGTCACTCTGCAACCTTTTGCCATTATGAATTAATGTAAAAATGTAAATCATACATTGATTCCTATGACAAAGAAAACATAAACACTTTATAATAATTACAGAAATACAGTCTCAATAACAGAATGAAAGGTTAGAACTTAGCTTCTCAGAAGATTCAAAATTCTGTCTGACTTCTCTTGTACTTGTTAAAAATACTTTTGGATAATTAAGCAATAATGCATGACAGGGGTGTGTTGTTGTGAGATTTATACATGCCTTGGGTGTGGTGTGGCATGAGCCTGCAGGCTGAGTGCCATAAATCACCCAAGACATGTATAAATCTCACAACAACACACCTGTCATACATTATTGCTATTATAAAATGGAATAAAACAAAAATATTTTTAATGCAGAACAATAAAATATTGTTATTAATTTCAAGAAATAGAGGTTTTGTTCTTCCACCTATGAATAAATAGTCCCAACTTGGTACATGGGAATTTGTGCTGTGAATGATTTTAGTGTCTAAAGAACATGTAAACAAATGTTAATGAGGAGCTTGCATATGAAGTCAGCAGCCTGCCACCTAATTCAACTATGGGTGAAAGTGAAAGTCTGAGTGGAGCTAACGTAAATGTAGAAGGGGCCTGCATGTAAATTTCATTCTCCACCCCATTCTCCATGTGCTGATGTTGGACCATGCATAAGAGTGGAGTCAACCATGCGTCATCAGCAGCACAGCCAATCATAGTGGGTAAGAGAGGAGAAATATAAACAGTGGTATCACTAACAGTTAGCATGTTTGCGTCGCTTGAGCATGTACCACAAATTTCCACTGAGTGAATATGATGCTGTGACATAACATTGGTCACTATTGCTCCCTGCTGCTCCGCTTCATGGTTGCTTGGACCTGGCATGGCAGACTCGAGACTGAGCACATCGGATGACACATTTTTATGATCTCATCAAAGGCAGGACCCTCATAGAAATTACAGTAAGTCTGGGACATTTTGAAGAGGGTTCTTATACATCTTGTTCTGTGCTTATGTGTAAATACCTTTTTTAATTACTTTTTACCATGACTTAAATAGACATGTTTCAAAGGCAGTGATAACTGGCTGTGAAAAACATAGCATTCTGTCACTTGATCTACATGCCTGCAGACTAGTGCTGTGCAGAATTTTCAAATTCTGGTGGAACAGAATTAGTGGAATTTTCAAAATTCCACTGAATTTATGTAAATTTTACTGGAAATGGAATGCCAGATTTCTGTGGAATGTTATTCTGTGGATCTCAATATTTTCTGTGGAAATGGCTGCAATACGATTTTCCGTGGAATAAATGTTGTTCCATGGAATATTATGAACAGATCTCAATATTTTCTGCAGAAATAGTTGCAGAATGATTTTCCATGGAGAAAATGCTGTTCCACAGAATAATATTCCATGGATCATAGCAGGCAGAATTCAGCAGAAAAACTAGTGAAATTCCGGCAGAAATTTCACCAGTGGAATGCTCATTCTGCACAAATTCTGCTGGTGGAATTCTGCATTCCGCACAGCACTACTGTAAACATGTGATCAGCTCACAACAGGGCAGCTTGGACTTTAGCCATGTGTTTGTTGTGAGATTTACACATGGCTAAAGCAGCAGTTTGACCGGTCAAGTTATTGTATTTAGATGACCATTTTATATTCTGACACAACAAAAGCATATACACAGTAAACAACAGTGAGGACAAGCCTACTTCTGTGGTATTCCACAATTCTGAAGTGAGCTGTTACCAGCTCAGTATGATCTTCCTGGTAAAACATTTGAAATAAATAAATATATTTAGACTATCAGTCCAAAATGAGTGGCCCCAAACCCTACAGGTCCTGAGTAATCTGTTAGGTAGGAGAGGAACCAAGATAAAGACATTACAGACAAGACTCCTACTTAGGGCTGGGCAAAATTAGTAAATTCTGCTTTTGTTGAATTTTTATGAAATTCAGAAAATGTTTTTGAATTTTGCAGAATTTTGTGATATTCTACTAAATTGTTTAATTGGTCATAACTAAGCTGTTTACGCAGCTGCAGGCCAGAGAATTTGCAGGTTTAAGTACTGTAAGCAGCCCAAAAGCTCTTTCAAATTTCATGGTATTTGCATGAGCAGTTGTGAGCTTAATTGCGCTCGAAGTCTGGCAATTTATTTTTTTCGAAGTGTTCTGCAAATATTTCTCTGTTTTCAGCTCGAACACCTTCAGAGCTAGACACCTTAGAAAATGATAAATGCGGACAGATTTAGTTAAGTAAATTTTAAGTTTAAATGGTTTGTAGTTTCATTATTTATGTTGCAGAAATGTGGACATGTGTAGCTCTGCTGCTAATACAGGTATACATCACTTTAAATTGAGATGGGGGTTGCTTAGAGAAGCTTTTCAAATAAGCCACTGGGCAACCTTGATAGATTTGTCTCTTTACTTTTACTTCAAATGACCCAAATGTGTCATCCTCTTGGGGCTTTTCACAGGGTTTAATTGAGGTATTATTGTGCTGTTTGTACAACAGTATTTTATACCTTGAATTCTTGTTGCAGAAAATCTTTGAATGCTCTCATTGCATGCCTTTTAAGCACACATGTTCTGAGCTTTAATCTTCTTTATTAGCTATATTGGCTTCAAGATGCTGATGGCATCTTATTCTGTGCTTACCTCAGGGTAATTTGAAATATAAGGAAAGACAAGCTTCCAAGGAGAAGGCTGCAAGTGACATAATTGACAGGCTTTCAAACTAGTCTGTTTTGCTGAGTGTGATTCTCATATGACCTGCTTTCAAGTAAGAACTGTCCCTCTGTGATTATTTACTCCAGTTAGGTTGCTACTCTTGTGCTATGCATTTCTGCTACCCTACACTTTGTGAATTAATGCATCTAACTCCTACCACTTGTGACCCTGCCTCCCTATGCTTTAGTTTAGACCTCCCAGACAGCCCTTTTATTTGACATGACCATATCCCCTCCTTGCTGTAGAACTGCAGCCCCTCTTGCTTTGCTATGGATTACATTCATTTGACTAATACTGTAGACAGGCAAGTTACCCTACCTGCACTAGTATAATGGTCCTGCAAAGCCCTCCAACACTTCTGTTACAGTGGTGCCCTGCAACATGCTTCTTTATGACTGGGGATATTCTGGCACTTCTGTTACAATGGTCTCAGTCTTAAGTAGTTGTAATTCATTCATGGTATCACAAACAGTCAGCAGGTGACATTGTTCAGAAACAATGCTGTGCATGTGTGTGCCACCTCAAGCCATTTAGTCTGTGAGCTCTAGGGTTTAGCTTGCAAATTAAACTACAAGAAGACAGATAAGTGCGAAGTGAGGCCTTGACTGCCATGTTTGTAATAGTTCTTCACTCAAGTTACTGACTTGACACAAGGGTGTCTGATGCTGGGCACTGTTGTCCTTTTACTAAGAAGCCTCCTATGGCACTAGGTCTACAGTGAGACAACAATAAATGCGCCATCCACAATGGCACAGTAAATACAAAGCTGTCATAAACAGCACCAGTAAAACACACCAACAGACAAAACAGTGCCAACGGTAATGGTCTGACACCGCACTGATGGCCACTATCATGGCTAAAAAACATATACTGTACTCTTTGTTTTTTTTCAGGGGGAGGACACTGCTCCCCGCACCCCCCAATGAAGGGGGCATTGCCACCCGCACCAACCCCCCGGTATTAAAATAACATACTCCGAGGGATCTGATCTCAGGAAACTTAGAAAATTTGGGGATCCATTTGTTTTAAAAAAAAAGAACAGAAAAATACAAACACACTTGGGGTGGGGGATGAAGAAGTATGATTCAAGAGACCAGGAACAGAGCCCTGGTTTCCTGATCTGTACTGCCCAAGCTGCTTCTGCTTTAGCCCTCTCTGCCATGGAAGCAGCTCGGCCAGCTTCCACAATTTTTTTTCACTTGTCCACTTCCTCCTTTGCCTGAATAGTTGTAGGGGTAGTGGTAGTTGCAGTATGCTATTCAGGCATATGCAGTTATTGCAGCTCGGTTTTAGAGGGTGCTATATTGGAAGTGCTCTTTTAACCTGGTATGATCCCCTATAAATGCTACCTTATCACTCTACTCAACCTTTACCTTCTGTCTCCTTGGTAGGTTATGTGTATAGCTGGGTAAAATTTATGAATATGGCTTCAACAAAATGATCACAAAATTCCACAATTTTGACAAAAATTAATGAAATTGGACTTTAATCACTGATGCTATTCTGCAAATTTTGGGCTACTTAGAACTTGTCCATCCTTTAATAGAGGTGGGCAAGCCAGGGAATCCTACACCTAGAGCCAAGCCACAGCTGATCCAGTTTGGCTTGACTCTACAATCAAAACATGAGCCGAGCCCCTGGCTACTGTGGGTTGTTCATTAGGGGCTGAATGTTTCCAGACACTACATTAAAACTGACAAAATGTTTACTGTAACCATAACTGGCTCGACTTGACTTTAGCTCTCAATCACTTATATAGGGAAAGCCAAACCATGCACTGAACTTGAGCCTGCTCTGACACTCCCTCTGTCCTTTAAAAGCAAGAGATTACAAGTTCACAAACACACACACACACACTACACATGCGTAGCATGCAAACACACACACACACACTCACACATGCGTGCATGTGCAAACACACACACACACACCTTCCTTTTCAGGGCACATTAACCCACCAAAACTGGTGACATTGTGTTCTCTATTTCTAAACTTACAGGGGCTTAAACTGCACAGTTTACGGACTTGTGAAATTCTTTTTAAATATTGTCTGAATGTTTGGCTGCTTTGACTGCTTAAAACTTAATTCCCTATATACTGTAGCGATCTGAAACTTGGCACACATATCCAAGAGTTCGAGGAATTCCAAAATACCAAAATGTAGTGCAGTTTGGACAAGTAGTTGTATAATTAAATAGATAGGACTGAAATGTAAGTGTTGGCAAGATTTTGTGAACATTTCATGGAAATTCAAGAAATTTTGCAAAAGCAAAGCATAATCACCTGAATTCTAGTGGTGAAACCTAAATTTCACCCATAACTACTCCTAATTTCCTCAGATGATCGATTAACATCCGATGATCAACCATGCTGAGTGTTGCAAAGAGATCCAGGAGGGCCAGCAGTGAGAAGCTGCCCTGTGTCACTCATAATATAGTGATATAGAGATTATCTACTATGGCCAGCAAAGTTTCCTAGTCAAAACTGCAATAAAAGTCAAGAGCCCACTACACAGTCACAGCAGGTTGTGTCAGACTATGGGGGTGCAAAGAGGTTCCCCAGTCTACCACCTCAAAAACTGCTGTACACTAAGCCATAACACTCATCAGGGAGCAGTCTCTCCCAGTGGCACAGGCACAGTGCAAATGATGGTCACCAGATGTTTGTGGTTACAAATAAAGCATTCAACTGACAATATCAACACTGTGATCCCCACAGACTTAAAGAATGCGTATACAATGTCACATGGCACAATGCCATACCCAGAGGCTATAGCATGAGGCATTACCACCTCACTCCTACCCTCCAGCCCCACAATCCTGCCAATTTATAGCTTGAGGAGGCTGAGTAGTTTTTCAACTCTCTGGTCCTTTACAGTCCTCTCTTGTAGTCTAGTGACCCACACCACTCCCAGTACATGTTGTAATCCATGCTGTACAGAGGAACACCCTCCCAACCCCACTAGCTCCATTCCCCTGCATGTAGCTTGTGACATGGTGATTTTGCAGTCTCAGTCTCTCATTTAGTCCTCAGCCATCATCCATATGACAATGCCATTCCTGAAACTGCTTCTCATCGTGCCACAGAGGACCGAAGCACTGTGGCAGACTGTACAGCCAGCTGTTTGTGGCTGGGAAGAATCTGTGCATAACACAGTGCTTCATTGCATTCAGACCCTGTCCTTTACCTTGCTGGCACAATGTCAATTGCACCAGAGTAGGAAAGGGTTACAACACCTTTTGCAACGTAAAAGCAGCATAATTTAGAATACAGACCCAAAGTGGTCACTGCGAGCAGTTTGCACCACCACACTGTGTCCATGTAGGGGCTTATGGCCACATGCCTTCATATCACAGACCAGGAATAATGTTTACTGTATATGCCTGCCTTAAATCTTGAACCCCTCCTTCCCCCAACCACCATCACCATAGTTCTTGCACTGGTGGTACTGCAGTTTCCCCTTGTTTAGTCAACATATGATTTCCAAAAGAAGCAAATGTTTGCCATTAATAATGTTTTCTGAGCTGTATGGATTTTAATACCCCCCCCAACAAAAGTATGACATCAAGTAATCAAAACAATCACATCTGCTGCAAAAATAAGTGCTGCAGGCTTCCATTCTGTTTTCTGTTTTGTAAAACCGAAGCCCTATAGCAAAAGGATTGCAGCATCACTAACTTCACTAATGCTTTAGGCACCTATGCCACATGCTGGAGGAGAATTGAGGTTATCCAGCACTTCGTTTTCTAATCCAGACAAATCTTCAAATAGTATACTCTGAATTATGCAAACATAAATACATAGAGAATAAATGCACACCAACATAAGTAGCCAATCATTGCTTTGTCCTCTGACCTCACATTTGGTTTAGGTTTAGGGAGATTTTACTGTTTATATTGAACTTTGCTGCTGTTACTGTTCAGTATGATGGCTGCAGTTTATTCCATGGGTGAGGCATGGAGCACTATAATGTTTGTACTGAAAGCTGGGACCTATCATCCTGATATTCTGGACTCATTTTCAGAGGTAACAGTACCATGGAGCAGCCTAAAATAAGTCAGTTATACAGTATATATATATATATATATATATATATATATATATATATATATATGTAAATGTGTGTGTATATATATATATATATATATATATATATATATATATATATATGTGTGTGTGTGTATATATATATATATATATAGAGAGAGAGAGAGAGAGAGAGTCCGCATGAGAAAAGTTGCACTACCACCGGTTCGCTGTTATAATTTTTTGGATGTGCTTCTGATTTTATTTTGCTTCATTGCTTTTATGCTATTTTATAGGCATCAAAACTAAAATAAGACAATGGAAACATGTGTAACTTGTAAATAGTTCTCACATATACATTACAGCAGGCTGGCTGTGGCACAAGTGACAGTCAGTTAGGTCTGATCACTCCTTGCAGTTCCTGCTGGAAACTTTACTTGTATGTGACGTTATCAGCTACCATTGACTGTGAAGATAGGATCCTAATTATTTCCAGTAGGGTTTCTAACATTCTGTGGAAACATACTTTGGAAACAGAGCCCCTTACCACAAGGTAATAGACAATGGGGAATCAGACTTACCTGGAATGTGACTGCTGTATCTTGTGGGTGCTCGCCTTAACCAGTCGGCCAGCGCAGGACTGAGACTCCTGTCTGGGATCCTGCACCGCTGTCGGGAGTCCAGCAGATGTAGCTGCACCCCGCCGCTCCGGCTGCAGCTCTGCTGGGTGGGGAGCGTTTCCCAGCCCTGAGCCATCCTAGAAGAGAGGCAAAGAGTGATGGAGTTCTAGGCACAAACCGACGTGCATGCCTATCGTCCGCATACAGCCTCTACAAATACGCTAGGGTTCTCTGGCCAGCCCAAACCCTCCCCACTCCCCATTGTCTCTCCTAATGGGACTCTCAGCTGTCGTTGCCAGTAACTGCAGCAGCCCTGGCTCGGACACAACAGGTAATAAATAACTTATCTCTTATCCTCTCCTGACAGGGGTCAGGCTCTTTGCCGCTCACAAAAGTTCAGACTATCGCACTTGTGTTATATTCACGAAATGCATACTAAAAAGGTCAACAATCTAGCGATTTACATTTGATTACTACTTATCGTTTGCAGTGCCTGTGTGTGTTCTGTTTTCAAGAATTTCACAGACTTTCCAGTGTGGACACTCGCGATCATTCAACTATTTTCGGTAGCTTGCGTTTTTTTTTTTTTTTTTTGTGTGTGTATTATTATTATTTTTGTTGTTGTTGCCTATTTTATGTATTTGTTTGAAACCTCTGTTATCTGTGCCCTTTGGGTATTGGAAAAGACGAAAAAGGATTCAGTGATATGGCCTCATAGACTGACCATCTCTGTTCTATAGACTGACATAAAAAATAATTTGCAGCAATGCTACAATAGGCGCGTTTGCAAAAATCCACTGTCACTGAAGTGCCGAGCAAGCTATGACATTGTGCAAGCAAGTTGTTCTTCTGCCAACGAATGTCTCTCTGTTTTGGGGGGGGCAAGGTAATTCGCAGCAGTCCTAGAATAGGCGCGTTTGCAAAAATCCACTGTCACTGCAGTATTCTTTTCTGGGATCAGTCAGCTGAAGGAAATGACCACTAGGCAATCAGTAAGACAATGGGCAGACAATGCTGTTGTGAATAAGGGATTGCAGGACAGATTCAGGGACAGGAAGAGGGCTGTGCTGCAGAGCGGATTGCAGGACAAATCAGAAGCCAAGGGTCTGGAGTCGAGCAAGGTATGACATTGTCCAAGCAAGGTGTTCTTCTGCAAACAAATGTCTCTCTGTTTGGGGGGGGGTGCAAGGAAATTCGCAGCACTGCTAGAATAGCCATTTGCAGAAAGCCAGTGTAACTGAAGTATTCTTCTGTGGGATCAGTCAGCTAAATGAAATGATGACTAGGCAATCAGTAAAACAACGGGCAGGACAGCAACAGGACGAGGAAGCTGGACAGATTTTGTTTCAGCAGGTCATACAGAGCCATCATTATGGTAAACATAGAAACATAGACTTTGACGGCAGATAAGGACCGCTTGGCTGATCTAGTCTGCCCATTTCCCTACCTACAGGATAGGCCACAGATCCTAGTTAACCAACAGCCTATTTCTTCCTACCCCCCACAAGAATTGCCTTATGTCTGTCCCATGCATTCTTGAATTCTCCCACAGTTTTAGACCCCACAACCTCCTCAGGAAGGCTGTTCCATGCATCCACTACCCTCTCTGTGAAATAATACTTTCTCACATTGCCCCTGAACTGCCCTCCTTCCCCCTGTATGGTTCTCTTGCGTCCATCACATGCATGCTTAAATCCCCCCACCACCTCTTAAATACAGCAAAATGAGAATTGTTTGTACATTTTATAAAGTTTTCACTGAGATTTCACAGGCTCCAAAACATATTTTATATTTGGCAAATTGAACACAAAGGTAGCAGCAGAGAATGACCTCCTCAAAACATGCTGAAAGTTTTCTTTAGCTTGCTCAGCCAGACAAATTCTAGAGATCTAATATGCAGGGATGCTGTCAATACTGCAGCAACGCATGTGTACAAGCAGCTCTGATATGTGTGCTACAATCAAATGATACCCAGCCTAATGCCTGCTGGTAAGCACTCCGCTTTAGGATCCCAGAACAGTTCTCTCTTCCCACCAGATTAAATCACAAGCTTAAATCACAGTGCCAAGCAGCAGGGCTTGTGTGGGTGTCTAGATGGCCTCTCCAGAGTGAGAGCAGATTTCTTTCAAATCCCACTTTTTCCTCCCCAATGGAAGATGGTGAGAGGGCTTCCTGTTCAACAAGCATGAAGCTCCATCAAGCCAGTCTGGTCACTGATGTCATATGCTGGCTAACTCTGTGGTTTCAATCAGTTTACATCAATTTTCACTACCTCTGAGCACTGAGATTGCAATCTGCTCATCAGTGTTACTGTACAAACTCACATAGCCTCTGCCACACTATACAATTACTAGAAGAAAAATAAAAGACTTGTGCTAGCAGGGTACTTCGTTTCAAGTGTCAGTAGTATTACTGTTCATGTCTGAGAGTCCAAGTCACCCAAAGATGCACAGCTGTTCCATGCCTGTGTTCCTTGCCTGTCCATGTGCTTGCTAACCATTGCCTGGCTTTCTGTCAGAAGTGTGTACAATACTCCCAGCTCAGTGGTAGGTCTCGGTTTTCACAGGTCGGTAGAAGGCACTGTGCAGCAAATCTCTGGCCTGTTACTGGGACCCTTCCCCCCACTGCAGCCTTACCCAGAACTACAGAACGATGCCCCCTACCGCTAAGAGAAGGGCTCGCCTTTTCAATGCACTGGCTGCGGTGCATTTTGGGTGGGGGCTGCTGTGCCACTCCACAAAACATGCACGAATAGCGAGTCTTTTTCCCCATCCCTGACAAAGGCGGGTTAGAATCCACTCCCCAAGTTGCATTAATTGACGTCTGCTTAGAATAACATGCTTGCCCCATCCCATGCACACAAGTGCAGTCTCCGTTCACCTAATGGAACATGATAAATGCAAAACACACAGACTTATTTCATTATAAAGTTAATGGCTAGCTGGCAGGTCCATGCTGTTCCCATGCTCCATGTAAAGGATGCATCGATTGTTTGTAAACAGAAAGCACGATCAGACGTGAAGAAATGGCTGGCTGCTTCTGGTGGTGAGGAGGAGGAGGATGATGATGATGATGGTGGTGGTTGTGATGGTGAGACTTATTTGTCATTGCCAGCTGCTGAAAAGCAATTGCGCCCTTTTTTGCAGTGATAAATCTGGCTCTGCATTTCCTTGGAAACGCGTAGCAATGGGGGATGCAGCGGCCCACCATTCATTAACTTGCACAGCTGTGCAACATCCCCCGAGTGGGCAGGCCTGCCAGTACCATCACGGCTCATTCAAGGATGCCACACTGGGCATTTTGCACTGCAGACCCGTCCAGCATTCTTAAAACTCAGATGCTGGCCTGGTGAAGAGGGATCGAGTTCCTACACTGCAACCGGGAGAGGCTCCCTCATCCCATGCCAGAGCACGTTACAAACAAAATGCCGCTTAGCATCCTTGTTGTCAGCTGTCCGTCACAGATCGGCTCATTAAAATAAATTTTTGTTTGCTTTTAATATCCAGACTGCATCGGTCTCGGTTACATGCAGCTGCGAGCACCGCTGTCAGGGCCTGAGAAGCTGGCATCGCATGCTGTCTAATCATGCAAGCGATTAGTCGACACGAGCCCCGGTCGGTAGGTGCAACAGCTCGGGACACCATCTGACAGTTACTGCAGAACAGTTACCAATCCAGCACTGCAGTCCAGTGGAGTAACCAGCCTTAAAAAAAGTGTATGCACAAAAATCTAAATTATAGGCCTGGGGTCAGGGTGCCGCCTAGGACCCCAGAAAATTTTAGTTTTTTGGTGCATTCTGGTGCATTTTGGAGGTGCTTTGGGGCACATTCTGGTTCATTTTGGGGGGTTATGATAAACAGAATTTGCTACCGTGTTACCCACTCCCCATACCCTGTACATAGCACTCTAGTCCCTTCCCAGGAGTCCTCAGCCCAGTATGTTGCCCAGACCACCCACCCCATAGCCCAGCCACCTGCTCCTGTGCATGGCCCCTAGCCCTCCTTAAGCCCAGCAAGTTTCACCCTAGCTTCTCACCCTAAAATCCCTAACACTTCCCCAGCACAGCAAGTTGCATCCCACCCACATATCTAGAGTCTCCATCCTTCTCTGCAGCCCAACATGTTGCCCTTTCTCCCAGTCCAGCAAGCTGGCCCCTAGCACAACTCCCCAGATTCCCTAGCCTTCCCCCAGCCCACCTCATGGACTTTCTTCCTGCCCACCCAGCAAGTTGTATCCAGTTTCCAAGCCCAACCCAGCCCAACAGGTTGCATCATAGCCCCCTCAACCAGACTGCACACAAAATACAAAGAACTAAACAGGTACTGAATTCATGAACTGAATACCTATCCTCAGAAAATTAAACACTTATTTTATGCAACTTAAGTCACTCTAGTCCACTGCCTCTTTCTGTCGCTTTACAAGTACTCCTCATCACCCCTCCCTTCTCTGTAACCCCCCCTCGCAATAGTTACTTTAGTTACACTGTGGTGGGGGCATCACTAGGGAATATAGGACTGTCCAAGGTTGTAAACGGAGACTCTTATTGAACCACCAAGGATGCAGACTGAATGTTCGTGGTTGTATGACTTTAATACCATAACTGCAACCTGTCATTTCCAACCCAGTCCAACAAAGTGGATTTGTGCATCGTGACTGGACTACTATAATTATGCACCTTTATTATCATAATGTATGATATCATTAGTGTGCAGGACAGAAGTTGATAGAGCTACTGTAAACAGGTTGGTCAGTGTCACAAAACATAGCTGACACCAAGATAATTGAGCCAGTAGCTCTCTTCACCTGAGGTGTCTTAGTCAAGTATTTTCTTTCTGGAATGATGAGTCCCATATTGTGCTTGTCACCAAATGGAACCTCAATTCTAGTAGCTGTACAGCTGGGATCAGTTGTAAGCTACACTAGTAGGGACTTTATAAGGCCTTGGGGTCTGTACATAGTCATTAAAAGTTCAAGGTGTTCTGAAAGCCAGCTGACTTTCTGCAAATTTTACACACATTTTGTCGGGTAATCAACATTGTACATCCCAGCATGCAGTGGCTCATGATCAAGCAAGCAAAAGTATTTGTTTTTCTAGTCACTTCTCAGAGGCACTCCCAGAAGCAATTATAGTCATAAGCCAAAAGAAAAGCCCAAGAAGATTACTGCATCATAGCCACACCGAACCCCTGACTGGGTCACACCATCCCTTTAAGCTGCAAGTGTACTACAGCCATTAACTGACCCACAAAAAGCCTGCTTGAGACTGCAGTCCCTCAGCTGATTTTACCCCAGTTTGTGCACACTGTTTATGTAACTATCAGAGGGAGCTGACTATGCTCCCTCAGATAGCTACATTTACAGTGTGCACAAACTGGGGTAAATGTAGTCATACTACATTCCATGCTGTACGTTCAACCAAGCAACACACACACACACACACACACACACACACTTATTTATTTATTTTTTTAATTACTACAGGCTTCTGGGCAGCACTCTCCCAAATTCTCTGCACGGATTACTCTAGCCATTGGACACCATATCCAGACACACATTTTTAAATAAATAAATGAAGACTGTCTGCTGGCAATCTACTGCAGTGCAGCACAACCCCAAGTCAAAGATCCACACACAGCCCTACTGTAACCCAAAAACAACAAACGGGCCAAGGATTGGACTGAAATGTTTCCTGCCTTGGATTTAAAAAAAATGTTGTATAAAATAGTGGCTGTGCAACTACACAACAAGCCTGTGTTGTTACCTCTGGGTTCTGATTACTGCAGACCTCTGAAGCTTCACTCTGAAAGTCAGTGATATAATCAGAACCCTTGGTGGCAACACAGGCTTGTTGTGTGTGGTTGTCCATTCACTATTCCCCATTTAATTCACCTGTTCAGGACAGTTTTGTACTTTTTATAAGAGAACAGTCAGCACATAGGGTTCTACACTCAAGTGGGGGATGGTCCTAATGTGCACTTTGTGTGCAAAAACGTACTGTTTACTTCAGTATAGTATATTGTATCAGACTAATTTTAGGCTGACATCTGTTAATATAAATCCATGAAACCTCTGCAACGGACATCAGAGCAGTAGGCATCAGATCAGAGTTTATATAGACTCTTACATGCACTGTATGCTATTGAATCTCCCACTGCTGTATTGCTCTGATGTCAGTTGCAGAGGGTTCTGGGATTTGTATTAACAGGAGATTCGTGCCTAGAACTAAGCAAAATTAGTTCAATATAATCTACTATACTACAGTAAACAGTAAGTAAACCAAAATGTTTTTGCACACAGTGTGTGTGGGACCAGCCCACACTCGAATGTGGGGCCTTGGTGCTGACTGTTCCCCTTAAGAGTGGTTTCATGGCTGGCCCATTGGAGCAGCTGTAGGACTACACCTTGTAGCACTTGCGACCCAGATTTGGTAATTACCCCAGGATGTCAGTGGGCAGGAAGGGGGAGAAAGACTGAGCATTCAAGTGTCCCAAGGATGGCTTCCTTCTCTGGGGATGGAGAGACACATTCTGTGCTACATTACTGTTACTTGGGTGACCCCAGGTAGCAGTGCAGCTTGAGTTAATCATGGGCAGGATGATGCAGCCCTTGTCTGTCATACAGACAAAGTGAAAACAATGGTGGAAAAACCTTGCAGTGCACCAAGTAGGATGTAGGCATTATGAGGCCCCAGTAAACCAATTGCCAACCACCTCCCTAAACAGTTCAGTCCAGGCAGGAGCTATGGTGCTTGCTCCCTACCAACCCCCACCTCAGAGAGCTACATCTGGGGTAGTAGAAGGTGAGTAAAAGGTGGAGATGGCAAGCCTGGGGTTGTGAGGTCACCTGCTGGAGGAAGGACCACTGCAGAGAAGCAGAGGGAGTGAAAAAAAGTGCTCTCCTGTGTTTTCTTTCTGTAGGAGACTGGCAAAGCAAAGCTAAATGGTTCTAGTACCTAAAATCACTCTGAAAAGCACAAGTGTTCTAGACATAATGTTGATCATATCAGATTACTTTTCATGGCTTAACCAGTAGCATGGTTTTAAAAGACAAAAGTATCCTGCCAGACCGCTAGAGTAGAAGTTAGAGCTAGTTGTAGGTACGCTCAGTCCCATTGGTCACAGGGGGCTTCTTGTTCATGGGGGACCTAACCTGAGTTGGCCTAAGTTATAAGCCTTATAAAATGTTGCTTTTTAAATTAATTAATTTCCACAGTTGTTCCTGTTTAAACAGAATGTGACTTGTAGAGAAGGACCAGACAGAAACTTACAAAACATCATAATGTTACTGTATGTGGTTACCTATCACTGCCGTCAGCCCAATCAGAGACAGGAGATTTAAATGGGGAGCTCTCCCCTCTCTTGGTTGACCTTGTTGGTAGAAGCAGTGCCAGAAGAAGTACAAGTAAAGAAAGTGGCCACTTGGGGTACAAGTACGTCAGGGGCACTTTAGGTAGACAGCAGAAGTGGGCTTAAGGCACATGCATAAAAAGTGCCAAATATAAACAACAGAATTGCTAGTGGCATCCTTGCTTTCAGAATATTAAGGATGAACTCAAGGGGCAGGGGGCATGGGAAGGGGCCGAGGGGGCAACAGAAATGTATCAGTTTGGGAGGCCAATAGGCCATTATATATTAAACTAGCCTTGCATGCTGGGGGCCCATAACAAGTCTTCCTTTGCAACAGTACACTTGGCACACAAGGTCCACTAGCAGCAGCAGCTGCATGATCATATTTGCCCAGGCGGTAGTAGCTGACCAGGGACCTCACAATCCAAATTCATTTCCTACCTGCAAGTTGTAGTATTCCAGCCAGCACATTCTCTAAGCAAGCCAGCCCAGGAGTTTTTGTTGGAGATCAGGGTCACTGCAAAAAAATACAGTGGTGGAATGCGGGCCGGCAGCAGCAGGAGCAAGTTAATCATTTTGCTCTCTCGTCGTGTGGTATGCCGCACTGATGGACAGAGTTTACAGGCAGAGGAGGACAATGACCCGAGTTGACTGACAACTGGCTGCATGGGAGATAGGCCTGGCTGATAGCCCTCCCTACTTTCCTTTTACTCTCCACTCGAGTGGTGTTTCTATCTCCCGTCCTGACTCACAGCTGACCACGAGTACTCCTCCTCCAGTCCAAGCTGACAGATGGACAAGACACATGCCACTAGTAGCCGGCGGTGGCTGAGGAGCTGAAGTCTGTCACTAGAGGTAGCAGCAGGAAAAAATTTACAGCAACTGATTGGTGGAGACTTGAGGAGCAAAGAAGCATGTGGACAAAACTGCCCAATTGCTCCGCTAGTCTACCAACAGTTGCAACTGTTACTGCCTCGCGATAATGAACTCGGTGCCAGCATGCGTATCAGGATCCAGTTGGTCGGCAATCTCCCACCCACCGAGGGACCAGGGTTCTGACTCAGATGGACAGCTTTAAAAATTTGAAAAAAAAATGGCAATTTAAAAAGGGTCGATTTTTTTTGTACGCAGTAGCGTACAATAAGTATGCATGGTTACGCCACTGCTGCAGTCCCAATGCACTCCCGCTACCCAGGCCGGGCAGACAGCATCATTTCTTCACAACCCTATAAATAAATTAAAAAGAAGTGGTAGTTAGCGCTGCGGCATCCTACCTGGATGGGGTCGGATGTGGAGCTGCTGCACGGGACTGGTCCGTTGCGAGATCCAGTTCGCCTTTTGGATGATGATTCATTGCCACCACTGATCGCAGCAGTGGTTTTCTTTGAAGTGAACACCACTGCTGTCATACACAGCTCCCACATCCATTGGTGCAGGATGGCCACGCCTGCTCAACGGAGCACTGCATTGGACACAGGACAGTCACACCTCCAAAAAGTCCTATTCTCCCAAGACGTTCCTTGCGCATGCGCACAAGTGAATGTGTAAAAATCTAAACCAGGAATAAACTAACATAACAAATATATACTGGAATAATAGCAAACTGAGATTACACAGAAGCTCCTAGTCAGCTTTCTTAATAATAACAGGGTAATTTTGATGAAAAAAAAGAAACATAGCAAAACAATAATAAAAAAATACAAATGCAGTGATACATTATACAAAGTCATATAAGATAAAAACAAAATCTAAATCAGAATAATTCCATATGCGAAACAAAGAAAAACAGAGAAAAAATGTTGTAGTCCTCGTTGTTCCTACTCCACTGTAAAAGTAAAGAAAGAAAAACAAGTTTTAGAAGCAAAACAGAATGGAGTATCAAATCCCCACCAGAAGGGAGATAGAATCAGCCAGTGTCCAACCACTGTATCGCTTTCCATTTTTTTTGAAAATTTTGCGTCGATAAAGTGTGAGAATCTTTGTGCCAAATTTCCAACAACCAATCATGAATTCTGCAAAATAATTGGTCAGGTGAAATAAATAAAGCCCGCAAGGACCATGTGCACCGAACCTGCCAAACATGGTATTTAATGCCCCCTAAAATCAGTCTTACAGTATCTGCATTAAATGAGTTCCAGTCTGAAGACAAAACTCCAAAAAATAAACATTGTGGTCCTATACCCGGAAAGTGAAAATGAGCCCATTTAATGTAAAAGATTGACCAGAACTGTAAAATGTAAGGACATTCAAAAAACAAATGAGACATTGTTTCAAATTGATTCATGAAAGTAATAGTTCTCAGACAGTACCTCTCCTCTTTACCTTTGTGTTTCAAGTTACCCTTAACATTTAATTTCCCATGCGCAGTAAGCCAGGTAACATCCCACATATAATTTGGAATGTTAGCTGAGGTAAGCATGGAAGAAACTTGAAGCAAATCTGAGTCCAACATATCCCGAAACACTGAGTGCTCTAAAAAATATTGATCTAATAAAAAATAATACATACTTTTTCTAGAATATTGAGTAATGGATGCATAAGATATGTTCCATTTTTTTAGTTTACTAAAACAGGAATGAAAATAAACAGGTAACTGAGAAATAGGCTTTTGTTTATGGATGACCCCGTCTCTAGACCACCCATCCAACCACGGCGAAATATGATCCGAAAGCCATAAAGTCCGTATTTTAGTTTTGCCAAGTATAAGTGGAGAAATATTTTTATATAAAAATATACTGAAAAAAAATTAAATGGGATTGATCATATTTAATCCACCTGCCTTTATTGGATTATATAATATATTCCGTTTTGTGGGGTTCAATCGACTACCCCAAACTGTCCGAAAAAAATACCGTATAGTGTTGTTTCTTTAGAAATCGGTAAAGCATAAACTGCACTCAAATGTAAAAATAAACCAATAAGAAATGTAGTGATCATATATATTCTTTTCTTTTTAGACATTTTCCATTTGTTCCAAAGTATTATTTTCCAGTTTGCAGTTTGAATTAGTTTATCCCAATTGTATGTGGCTGTGTTCGTCCCACAAAAAAATAAATTCCCAAAATTTTACAAACCTGAATAGTGACAGGAATCCCCATGAGTACAATATGTGTGGAATAATGGTTACCAAAAAAACAACACTTACTTTTGGATAAATTAAAGGGGCCCCAGTTCCTTTCGTGTATGCCATAGTCAATGCTTCCGTAGCGGCACAGGTAGGAACATCTGCTAAAAAAAGACATAAGTCATCCGCATAAGCCACGACTTTAATTTCCACATCATCAGAACCCAAAGAGGGACCTCTAATATCATCCATACCTGAGATGGCGGAAAGTAATGGTTCTAAAGATAAAATGTAAAGAATAGGGCTTAGTGAACACCCTTGTCGTACACCTTTGCCACATTTTTGTTTAGAACCACACCAGCCATTGACGTATGGAAAAACTTCGGCCTGTAGATAATACTGTTTCAACCAATTAATAAAACTAGGTGGAAAACCCATTGCCATCATACATTTCCAGAGATAAAGATGAGACACCTTATCAAAAGCTTTCGCTTGGTCCAAAGTAACACAAATTCCTGCTAATTCATCCCTACTACCCCCTTCAATGATTTCCCTAATAAGAATTAGGGCATCCGTAATAGTACGACCAGGCACCGAGCAAAACTGTGTTGGAGAAATGATGTCATCTAGAAGACATGAAATTAGTAAACTCAAAATTTTAGTAAGGATTTTGCAATCGGAATTTAAAAGCGTAATCGGACGCCAATTATGTAAATTATCTCTATCTCCAGATTTATGAAGGAAGATCAAAAGTTCTTCATTCATGCTATGAGGAAAAATACCTTGAGCGAGACAACTGTTGAACATAGTAACCAGATGATGATCCAGAACCGTACCAATGAAGCTATAAACTTCATTAGGAAGGCCATCTTTACCAGGAGTTTTTGTTTTCTGAAGATTTTGAATAACAGTACGTAGTTCCAGTAATGTAATAGGGGGTCAACAGGGAGATCAAAAATTTGTCAGGGATTTGTCTCAAGGAACTGTATGCTAACCATTCAGCAATCAATTGCTGTGTAATGTTCAAATCGTTCTTAAATAACGAGTGAACATGAATATCTATGATTTGAAAAATGTCCTGTTGATTAGTAACCCTAATACCATCAGAATTTAACAAACTGTGCATATCCTTCTTTTTCCAGCGTGTCATATTATCGTCATAAGGATTAGTACAAGCTGATGAACCCTGGGTACCAAATCTTTATTCTCTTTCTAGTTGCATTTGTTTGGAATTGTGCAATTTTGCTAATTCAACCTTTACCGTATTTATGGTTTGAAAATCCACTTTAATTCCCATATTTATTTGAGAATAAAAGTTGGTCAGTAAATTTTGTAGAGATTGTTGATAAGATTTACGTGAAGCACCCAATAAATGACCAACTTCTGTAAAATATTCTTTGAAAGTGATTTTGGAATCTTCCCACCAATCTTGTTGAGACTCATATAAAAAAAAACACAGATTTGCATGCTTTCAAAACATCCATAAAACCTTCCCTAACTTCCGGAATATCTAAGAGAGATAAATTCAACTTCCAATACCCTGTGCCCTTGGAAGTTTGTTGATAATTGGAAAGTGAAAAACTGAGAAGGCAATGATCAGATGTGGCAACTAAAGTAACTCATGGAGTGAAAATTTGAAGGGAGGAAGAGACAAACCAATAATCTATCCTTGATTTCCTATTTCCTTGTAAGTAGGTGAAAGAAGGAATATTTTCAAAAACATCACGTAGTCCCGTTACTTTTAATAAGTCATTCAGACAATTCATATCACAATAAGTCTTAGAAGTAACAGATTTGGTGGTCCGTGAAATATTAAAATCACCACCAAATAAAATATTTCTACTAGTAAATAAATGGGGCCGAATGAGGTGCAATAGCTGAATACGATCCCATTTATTTTGTGGAGCATAAATGTTGATCAGTCTAAATGGGATGGCATTAATACTGACATCTAACAGTAATACCCTCCCAGGGGAAATATGTACTACATCCGTAACTTTAATGGTATGTGAAGTGAAACAGATCCCAATTCCCGCACATAAGTCAGTTCTCCTGGACCAATAACAAGGACCCCATCCCCATAAATCTGTAGCAACAGAAAAATCTTGAATCGTATACAACCTAGTATCTTGAAAAAATATAATATCATGACGTAGATCAACAAAGATAGCAAAAGTGACCCTTTTTTATACAACGATCTAAGACTATTAGTGTTGAGACTAGCTAAAGAAATGTCATAACCAGAATGCAAAGAACGAGAAGTAATTTAGGTGTGATAGTGTAGCTTCCTATTACTTTTACGCAATCCAATTCGACTAGTTTTTTTGATTTTACATTTTGCCCCCACCCTTGGATCTAGAACAGTTTCCTGGTCAGAAGTCATGTCCACTTGGGAGGGATTCTGAGTGGTCATATCAGAGTCACAGTCCTCAGTATCTACAGAGGCTAAAATTTCAAATTTATTAGACACCGACACTGGGGCTGGAGACTGAGCCCAATCCAGTACTGAATGTTGTTCTACTTCTTTCTGAATTGGGGACAGGGAAACAATGTCTTTAACTACATTCTTATTCAGAGAAGACACCACCGGTGAACTATGTGGAACCCCCAAAGAGGGTACATTAACCTTATGGGTCGAATCAGTTGGACTTGAGAATTCTGGTCGAACAAAAGGCTGATGATGAGCATGTCTAGGTGGGCGGGAAAGAGCTATGGTGGGTTTAGTTGCTAGAGCAGCAGAATATGATTTTGGGCCTAGGGAAGTACCAGGCCCAATACCATCCAAAAGAGTCCTAGCTTCTTTGAAAATGATTAAATCTTGCATAGCATAAGTCGATTCCTCAGTATTATGGGCTGCCCATGGACAATCTGGAAATAAATGCCCTAAGTCATCACAAAAGTTACATTTCACAGAGTTCTCACACTGATAGCCAGAATGTCCACCCTCCCCACATTGAAAACAGTAAATGTTTTCGCAAGACGTACTAATATGTCTTGGAGAGTCGCATTTATAACATCGCCTGGGTTGACCAGGATAAAACAAAAAACCTTTATCACGCCCTATAAAAAAACAATTGGGGAGATGAACATATTCATCATGAACACTATGGAGTTTAAGTTTAATCCTCCATCCCCCATTCCAAAACCCTTCCCCGTCCAAAATGGGGTCTGGCGTGCCTTGAACTTCACATCTCTTTTTTAACCAATATAGAATGTCAACCAAATTCACCCCTTCATTACGAAATAAAACAGTTGCTACTCTGAAAGGTTGTTTCGTTAGGGGGACCACTTGAAAATGGGACCATAAAGGATTAGTTTTTAAAGAAGCATATTTCAACCAAAAAGTGTCCAAGTTTGCAGGAGTCCTGAAACTAATATCAAATGAATTCTCTCCTGGGGTGTGAATAAGGGCATATATATCTGAGGGTGTAAAGCCCAAGGATTGTTTTATCAACACTGCCCACATAGAATCGATCTGGAAGTTCAGCCATCCCTCCTAAATAACATAGTCATACAGCATTACATCTTTTGGCTTGTTCTAAAGGTTTTGCAAATAAGTCTGCATAGTTAGTTTTAGGAGGGTCTAGTAAGGGAGCAGTAGAAACAACCGGAGCGTCCACATCTATGCCCACAGTGTCCGTATCAAGTGTGTCAGAAAAAGCACTACCTGGTTGAACAGTCGGTTGTGCCGCAGTCTCAACAGAGTCCAAAGTCCGGTTTCCTGGAGAAATGACTGGTATGTGGGCAGTGTCAATAGAATGAGCTAATACATCTGTCTGTGCAGTCGGAACAGCGACCCAGGAACCGTCCGCTAGCCATTTCCATCCCGCCTTCGAAAGTGCGGTTTCTGGGGACCAAGGTTCTTCCATCATTTGTTCCAGCGAATCGTTTGTAGGGAGAGCGGCCAAGACAGATGCCGGCACAGGGGAAACTATGTCATCAGTTGAACCAGGACCAAGTTTGAAAGTCCTGTGAACAGCATCAGGAGAAACTCCTAACAGGCGTTTTCTTTTCTTTTTCTCCAATAATTCAGCCCTTGCCGAGGTAAGAGCCAACTCCGTTTGTAACAATTGATTTTTCAGAACATATCTTTGTAGTACCATTGCTGTAATCGTACCTTCCTCAATACCGTCCTCCACTCTTTCCAACTTATCAAAGACTTCAAAAGAGCGTACATTGGAATCTGGTTGTATTAATGGAACGTTCTGTGTGGTAGCAACTTCCACCACTCCTACTTCCACTGTGCGACCATCTTCCTCCATCGCCGACAGCAAACTGTCCTCCTCCATAGGCGCCACGTATGGGACAATGCCCCCTTTCAGAGTAGGGGAATTTCCCCGGTGTCCTGGCCAAATTTCCCTCATTCACTAAAAATACCACCAACAGCTTAGTCTGGTTCAAGGTCAGTTGGCAATCATCTGTATCCCCCTCCCCCGGGTCATGCCTGAAAATAGGCAGGATTTGTCTAGTGCACTTACCCAACTCAACAAAAACTAAATAAAATAAAGATAGGTTAGACAAACTACATTTTCTCAGTCACTCTAAATGATTTCTGGCAAGCAGTTACATCTTTCAACAAGGCTCCCCCTGCACATGTAGTGACAGCAGAAACAGAGCGAATTGGCAGCAGCTTGGGTGGGATTTGAACATTAGATACACAGTCCCCCATACAAATTAATTAAATCTGCAAGCAGACAGCTCTTAAAGGGACAGTACGTGGAGGCTCAAATAGCACTCACTTGGAACAACATTTAAACAGCTCAGATGCCGCACACCGCCCAGACTTGGAGTATTCAGGCAAGCTCCTGGAAGACGTTTGGGAACCCCCATTTGCAGGGGGGTTACAGAAGCAAAATAGACAAGTCAAGAGAGTGTGGCATAACTAGGGGCATAAGCAATTCAAAGAGTAGAAGTTAGTGAGGGAACTTGAGATAGAGTGAGGGGAGGAGGAGTGCCTGATTTGAGGAAGTAGCAAGTTCCAGAGTTTAGGGAAAGAGTAGAAGAAAGCAGACTGACCAGCGGAAGTGAGCTTGCGAGGGATAGCCAGTGTCCTGGCATCAGAGGATCTAAGTGAATGAGCAGGGGGAGGAAGGATAGACAAAGGAGGGGAAAGGTAGGAGGTGAGAGAGTTGAACCAGAATTTGGAGGTAAACTTAACCATATGGGACAGACATCTGTTTGTAAGAGAAGGGAATGCCAGAGAGTGGTATAGGTCGCTGAGGTGTGTGTTGGGTTGAGAATCCAGTGTGAAGCGACAGAAAGTGTTGAAAAGGGAGTCCAATCTGGTTAAAGTGGACTTCGGGGCAGCACTGTAAACTACATCACAGTAGTTAAAAATGGGGAGAATCATTTTCTGGACTAGTTCATGCCTTGCTGTTGGAGGAAGACAGTAGTGGTTACTGAAGAGAGCACCTAACTTGGGGTGCGTTTTTTGCAGGATAGCATCCACATGCCCAGAAAAGTTGAGGTGCTGGTCTAGCCAGACCCCAAGATATCTGAAGGAGGTGGTGTCCTCCAATGAATTCCCATCTAGGGTATGGAAGAAAGGGAGGGAGGAGAGCCTAGAGAATCTTTGCCTTGTGCCAAAGGTCATAGAGACAGTCTCTTTTTGGCATTTAGAGAAAGTTGATGAGTGACAAGTCAGTATTGGAGCTTGTCAAATTCCAACTGGAGTCTGAGTTCGACATCGGAGAGGGAGTGGCCAGAGGTGTACATGACAGTGTCATCAGTGTACATGTGAATCAAAGATGTTGTACATACTGATAGGAGATCATTTAGGAATATTGAGATGAGAACTAGACCAAGCACTGAATTAGTGATTCTGACTGATTGTGTCCTATCATCAATATAGGCTCTGAACCAGCTTGTGTCAGAGTCAGACAGTCCAGCTGTGGAGAGAGTATTTAGGAGGAGGGAGTGGGAGACCTTATCGAATGCCTTTGCAAGGTCAACAAAGATGGCTGATGTAATTTGGCCACCATTCATCCCTGAGAGGATGGAATCAGTGAGCCTAAGAAGGGAAGTGGTAGTGGAGTGATGTTTCCTGAAACTGGATTGGAAAGGTGTGGAAAAGTTAGTATCTGAGCGATAAATAGAGAACCGAGAAAGGACCAGGTGCTCTTGGAGTTTGGCAAGGATAGGCAGAAGAGAAATAGGACAGTAATTACCAGGTGAGGATGGGTCACCACCCTTGGGAAGGGGTAGGACTATAGCATGTTTCCAGATTTTCAGTACAGCAGCAGTGACAAAGGAAAGATTTAGGATGTCAGCCAGAGAGAAGGCTGTAGCAGGGGAGGAGAGGTAAAGGAGCTTTGGGTACAAAATGTCAGGAGAGCTTCCTTTAGTAGGGTTTAGTGCAAGAAGGGCAGATAGGGTGTCAGCAGGTGTGACTTTAGAGAAAGCGAAGTCAAAGTTATTTTATTGGGGCTATGAGGTACAGGGCAAGCACTTGGGAGGGAGGGAGGGTGGGGAGGAGGCAAGGAGGTAGGTTGCACAGGAGGTGAAATAAGAATTGAATTCCATAGCAGCAGTGAGGTGATCCAAGATTGATGAATTGTTTATCTCTGGGAGGGGGTATTTTGGGGTGAGAACAGTGAATGGATTACCTTTCAGAATTTGGAAGGGTTGTCTATGTTCGTTTGGAAGGTGTTGCTGAAATACTCTGCCATAGTTAGTCTAGTAGCTTTTGTACATTTGCTGCATAAGGTTCAATAGATTATTTAATCATTAGGACACTTAGACACTTTACGTTTACTCCAGGCTAGGTCACGAGCACATAGGCATGCTAGTAACTATGGGGTGATCCAGGGGAGTTGGTTTCCATGAACCCTAGAAGACCTAACAGTGGCATATAGGTTCCAAGTGTTGATGAATTTGTTGTAGAAGTAGTCTAAGGCAATGTCCATCGAATTCACCAAAAAGATGGGGTTTAGTCCATTTGGAGTACTCTTTGGAGTAGTGGGTCAAGATCAAGAGACTTGAAAGATCGTGAAAGTATTATTTTTTAGGGCACCTTGGGTCTGTGAATTTTCTGAACCACAAAGATCATGTGGTGATCACTGAGCGAGTCAGGTTGCAAGCCATAATTTATAACTCTATGCAGATGGGAGGTGAGGGCCCAGTCTATTAGTGAGTGGTTTTGTGATTTGTGGTTTAGACGACTTGACTCTAGGATTAATTGCGAGAGGTTCTGTGCCATAATGCCATTTCACAGCTTGGTTAAGGAGGGGAGCGACACAGTTATGGTTGAAATCCCCTATTATGTACAATTCACTCCCAAGGGCATAATAGACAATAGTAGAGATAAGTTCAGAGACAGTAGATGGGGATTGGCCAGGTCTACAGTACACCCCAGTTACATATATTGAAACAGAGAATGGCAGGGTCGGTCTGACTAGCAAGACATCATAGGATTGTGGGACGGAGACAGATAATATGATATCTGGGTTGAGCTTTGAGGAGATATACATAGCCACACTGCCTCCCCACATTGTGCAGTCTTGCCTGTGGACTGAGTAGCCTGGGATAGCAATTTCATTGTCAGAAATCTTGAAAGTTAGCCAGGATTCTGAGAGTATAAGAATGTCGGGGTCTAGGGAGACAACCAGGAGTTGTAGCTGGACTAACCTAGGCAGCATGCTATGGATGTTTGCATGGAGTAATTTAAGGCCGCAGGTGAGTAGGCTCGAAGGGGAGGAACCCGTGACAGTATGTGCATGGGCAGTGGGGAGGGTGGAACAGGGGGGCCAGGGTTTGGGTTGATGTCCCCTGACAGTAGGAGTAGATAGGATATGATACGGATGGGAAGTTTGTCTCTTTTATACCATGGCAGTGCTATAAGCAAGTGTGGGGTATGGTAACAGATTAGGGCTGGGGGGATTGCAGCTTCAGTAGTGAGAGTAATGAACAGGAGTTAAGGACTACTAAAATGGAAGCAATGGGCCGAGATGGGAAGTGGAACCAAGCAACTTGGTCATACGGCAGAGTAAGCGTATGGGGATTTGAATGACGGGCATGGTACTAGGGAGGGTAGTAGATTGCGAATGGATTGGGGAGAGTGTGCAAGGGTATGAGCACTGAGTAGAGGGTATTAAGCAAGGTAAGTAAGTGAGGAGAATGCAGAAAATAAGCTGATACATGATGAGAGGTGAGGAGAACAGGAAGGCACAGTAGGATTAGACACTAGTTTAGTAATTATAGAACAGATCTGGCATGAAAATTAGCAGATAGCTAGAGTATCACAAAGGAGAACTATCAGCAGGGTACTGGATACAGTTAGAAATGGCTTTAACAGTAATATATGTTTACTGAGTAATTTCAAGCAGTAGGCTGTGGGTTTGGGGAGGGGAGCTGCAATTGATAGGTAGTGCAGCAGGGCAGAGCCGGGCAGCAAGAGGATTTAAAGAGTGGCAAGATGGGAGGGTGGATGGAGAAAATTGAAGTTAATTAGATGTTACAGAAACAGTCGAAAAATGCGGCAAGCTTAAGCAGATAGCAGGAGCAGCAGGGGAATCAATCATCACTAGCCCAGCTGAGAGAGCGTTGGATCACTGGAGCCTGAGCAAGGTTGCCAGGAATTGAATTGCACCAAGGATTGTCTGAGGGACCATACAAGAGGTCATGGTTCTGTCGGCGGCTTGTTAGGTGAAGTGGGCAGTGGTGGAGATGGAGAGCCACACTGCTTGGGGTGAGCACCCAATCAAGGGGCTCAAGCTGAAGATGTGTGAAAGAGAAGAGAAGAGACAGGGGGGGTTAATTTAACAAAAAATTGGAGATGGAGGCAGGTGTATCAGAGAAAAGATAGTGCAAGGGGAGAAAGGATTAGCACAGATCAGTGCTAAATCAGGGGTGGGGGCTGAAGGAGACAAAAGAAACAGCATGGGACTGGAAACAGCAGGGGGAGAGAAGACAATTAGCTTAAATGGGGGGCCGGGTCAGCAGTGAGGTAGGCAGAAAGCAGGGGGTTCGGGCAGGGCAGGTCAAGCCGAACACCGAGGGAGGGGGGGAGTAGGAGAAGGAGCAAAGTGAAACAAGCATTTGTCAATGCAGAATGTTTGCTTGCTGGCATTAGCAGTGGTAATGCAGGAGTTAGATGCAGTATAGGAATGGCATTGAAGTATTGAACTGATGCCAGCTCTACCCTCACCCTGCAGAGATGGACAGGCATTGGGGTGTGCCTCTGGGCCATTGCCCATGACTGTCATGACATTTCACCTCACCCAACCCCTCAGACACTGACAAGTGTCGAGGTGTGCCTTGGAGTGTTTGAGCTTTACATTCACCTCATTCCATAAGGAAATACACTGAAATGGGTGCAGTATAGGAGAATGGGGTGAACTCTGGCAGCAAAGGGTCCCAGGCGCACCTCGATGCCTATCACTGGCTGCATGGTGGGGGTGGGGGTGGGGGTGGAATGGCATGAACATTACTGTCGACAATCCCAAGTCACACCCCTGACGCCTGTCAGTCCCTACGGGGTAGGGCATTACGGTCAAAAACCCTAATGCCCTGGGCATTTCTTGGTATTTTTACTCCAAGTTTTCCACATGAGCTTTTTGTGACCCCATTGCATGAACAATGACACTATCAGTTCTTTAGGCAAAAGGTGATTCTGCACAGCGACTGCGTCATCTGGCGCCACAGGTGCAAAGACAGATTTCAAACAGGATGTGAAAAGTGACAGGTGTAGTGTTCATGAGGAGGTGTAAAAAAATGGCATTGTTGAAAATCTGCAGTGAAAATATACAAAAACCGGTGAAGTCACAAGCGTGCGTAGAAAATGCTCAATGTACACCGGTAATGTAATTAGTTTGGGGATTTTTTACAGCAGATTTTCAGCATAGGCATTTTGGGACCTCTGCTCATGAACAGTGTCATTGTGATTTTCTTAATCTGCCCTGAACACTAATTTCCCACAGCAAATGTGCTATTCTGTGCCAGGAGTGCGAAAACACATTTTGTCCAGGTGTGAAAAATGACTGCTGTACTGTTCATAAGGAGGTGTGGAAAAATGTCAATATTGAAAATCTGGACTGAAAATATTACAAATTCCTGAACTTATGAGGGTGTGTGGAAATTGTGCAATGCATGCTCGTAACAGTCATTTTATGGTCTTTTGTCATCAAATTTTAAACATAGCCATGTTAACACCTCAGCTCATGAACAGTGTCACTGTGATTTTCTTAATCTGTCCCAAAAATTTATTTCGCACACCAACCACACCATTGTACGCTATGGTCGGGATGTGCCCCTGCACGATATTGAAAAGGGCAAGCTGAGCTGCCCAAATCCTGATGCGCTGGGGCACAACCCTAATGTATGCAGCGCAATGGCAGGGGGTGTGCCCATGCATATGCGTCACATCCCGATATTCAGCCCGAGATGTGTGGCGCATATACCAGCGCACCTCTGCATTGTGCCACACAGGAAGGGGCACAAAGATGTTCCTGAAAAACAGGGAACAAGTTGGGGATACCCACAGGGAGGCTGCCGTATGGCACGGCACAACACAGCAGCCGCCCAGTCGCCCGCCAAGTGACAGTGTACAGTTTGGCTGTACGCCTATTGATCCACTGCATGGGCCAATGGGTGTGCAGTCCAAACTATACTGCACAGTCCTGAATTGTGTTCATTCACAGTTCGAGACTGTGTAGTACAGTTTGGACTGCACGCCCATTGCCCCACACAGTGAACCAATAGGAGTACAGCCAAACTGTACACTGTCAGCTGGCGGGTGGCTGGGCGGCTTACGTGTGGGGGTGCTACTGCTCACTGCTGACTGGTGGGTGCAGGGTGGAAGGGTACCACAGTGGGCAGGTGGGGAGGGGGTACCACTGGACCACCAAGATATTTTCATATGCTTGTGCCCGCGATCAGGCGATGGGGGGGTTTCCACTGGAACACCATGGAATCATTTTATACAACTGCTCATGATCAGGTGGGGGGGAGGTCCACTGGACCACCAGGGATTTTTATTTTACTTATCCCTGAGATCGGATGGGGGGGCCACTGGACTACCAAGGATTTTTGTTTTACTTCTGCCTGTGATCAAGTGAGGGGGGTTCACTGGACCACCAGAGATCTGTCTTATACTTCTGCCTGTGATTGGGTGAGGGGGATCCACTGGACCACCAGGGATATATTGTTCATGTATGCCCACGATCAGGCAGACAGGCAGGAGAACTGCAGGGTGTCAGTCCCCAATGGCTGCAACCTCACAGGGCGCAAGGTGCAACTCGCTGGGGATCAGCGCACCACATGCAGATTGGGTCATAGAGAAATGCAAATGGCCCCATTTGTGCCTTGCATACATAATGGCCTCATTTGCATGTGCTGTTCTGAATATTGCTTTGATGCGCCTAGCGCAAGTGCACTTGTGCTGGCGCATTCCCGTTCCCCATTCTGCCACTTGCACCTGGCGCAGAGCCACTGCGCTGTGTGCAATGCTTGCACCCTCAGTGCCATATTCAATGATGCTGAGCCATGGTGCAGCACAACTGAATATCATCTGGTCCTCATCCTGGCGTAGCCTAGTTGCACTGTGACCAGCCTTGCGCCATAGCCGGGCACAGTCTGAATATCCCGGCCCACATGTCTGAAAACACATATTGGGTGAAATGTGAAAAATGACAGCTGTACTGTTCATAAGGAGGTGTGGTAAAATGGCAATGCTGAAAATCTGGAGTGAAAATATAAAAAATGTTTGAAGTTACGAGCGTGTGTAGGAATTGCACAAAGTACACTCGTAAAACAGTCATTTGGGAGAAGTTGTTCACCAAATTTTCAACATAGGGTTTTGAGGGTTCTAAATCATGAACAATGTCACTGTGATAATCTTACTCTGTCCAGAACATTGATTTTGCACACTGACCTTGCCATTGTATGCCACATGTGCAAAAACACATATTGGGTGAAATGTGAAAAATGACAGCTATATTGTTCATAAGGAGGGGTGGTAAAATGGCAATGCTGAAAATCTGGAGTGAAAATATTAAAAATGCTCAAAGTTACGAGCGTGTGTAGGAACTGCGCAATGTACACTCATAAAACAGTCATTTTGGAGAATTTTTTTTGCCAAATTTTCAACATAGCCATTTTAACACCTCTGCTCATGAACAGTGTCATTACGATTTTCTTAATAAGTGCCAAACACTGGTTTCGCACACAGACTGCGCCATTGTGAGCTACATGCACAGAAACACATTTTGGGCAAGATGTGAAAAATTACAGCTCTACTGCTCGTAAGGAGAGGTGGTAAAATGGCAATGTTGAAAATCTGGAGTGAAAATATTGAAAATTCACAAACTTACGAGTGTGCATAGAAACAGCGCAATGCATGCTCGTAAAACAGTCACTTTTGGGAATTCTTTCACCAAATTTTCAACATAGGGTTTTTGGGGGCCTACCTCATGAACTGTGACACTGTTGTTTCATAAATCAGTCCCGAAAGGTGGTTCCGCTCAGTGACTGCGAAATCACCTTTCGGGCCGATTAACAAAATGACAGTAACAGAATTCATGAGGTGGGGTCCCAAAACCCATGTTGAAAATTTGGTGAAAAACTCCCAAAATGCCTGGAGATATGCTTCAAAGTTGAAAAACCCTATCTATCCCATTATACAGCTTATCGGCATTTCTCAGTTCGTGTCGGCTTTGAAGAGTGCAGACGTGTTCTCGGTCCACCGAAGATTGTCCCGGACTCCAGAGGTAAGTATGGGATGAGGGGGTGGGGAGGTGGGGTACGAGAGGTGGGCGGGCTGGGGAGGAATTCATGGGGACCGCTTACTTACAGATTTATTTAAAAAAAAAAATACATCGCAGGAAGGTTTTCTTTTTTATAGGCACATTTGTTTGGGCATGCTGGGGTGGGCTCCCAGTGTGCCACCTGACTGTTTGGGGGTGCTGTAGCCAATGGGGGATTGGGCACCCCTGTTGGCACCTATCAGGGGTGGGGGGAGACAAGAGCCGAGGGAGATTGGGCACCCCATCGGCAAAAAACAGTTTGGGGGGTGAACATCATGCCGACAGGGAGTGGGCTCCCCTGTCGGCAAATGATGAATGAGGGGGCATGCCGAAAGGGGAATTGGGCATCCCTGTCGGTACATAGAGGTGCGTGGGGGGGAGTCAGCTACATTTTTTTTTTAAATGTTTCATTTACCGGGAAGGCACACTGAAGGGGGGGGCAGCGGCTTGCAGCTTTGTAATTGGCTGCTGCAGTCAGTGAGCATACGAACAGCTGATTACGCACTGACGGCGTGCTCCCTGATTGCAGCGGTTCAATTACTTTGATCTAGTGGCCTACTAGGTTAACTGTCATCATTGACAGCATGCTGCTGTATTGGTGCAGCAGAGACCAGCCCAAAAATGGACTGCTGCTGTTGGCCACAACATTGCCGCACCTCCACAACCCCCTTGTGAAGAAAGCTGACACAATGTGTTTCTTGCACATGCGTGCAAGCAAACACAAAAAGATAGAATAGCAAAAAGCTAAGTTAAAACATTATACAGAAAGCAGTGTTATCAAAACTGAAGTTACGTAAATTACACTAATAACAGTAACATCAACACACTAGCAATACTCTAAAAATGATGTTTCATAAAACTAAGTTATACAGTGAAGCTAGATGCATACATTAAAAATTTGAGTTAATTAGATGTTACAGAAATAGCCAAAAAATGCAGCAAGGTTAAGCAGCTGACAGGAGCATCAGGGGAATCAATCAGCTCTTGCCCAGCCAAAACAGCAGCAAATCACTGGAGGCTGAGCAAGGGCGCCAGGAACTGAAATGCCCCAAGGCTCATCTGAGGGACCGTACCTGAGGTCAGAGTTCTGTTGGCGGCTGGTTTGGTGAAGCGGGCGGCAGTGGAAATGGACAGCCGCACAGCTTGGGGTGAGCACCCGCTCAAGCGGCTAAAGTTGAAGATGAGGTCAGGGTTCTGTTGGTGGCTTGTCTGGAGAAGCGGGCAGGAGCGTAGATGGAGAGCTGCACCACTGAGGGTGTGAACCCTATCAAGGGGCCCAAGCTGAAGCTGAGGTCAGAGTTCTGTCGGTGGCTTGTTCAGTGAAGCCGGTGGCGGTGGAGATGGAGAGCTGCACCACTTGGGCTGAGCACTCGATCAAGGGGCTCAAGTTGAAGATGAGGTCAGGGTTCTGTCGGCTGCTTGTTTGGTGAAGTGGGCAGTGGCAGAGATGGAGAGCCGCACCGCTTGGGGTGAGCACCTGATCAAGGGACTCAAGCTGAAGCTAGGACAGGGCTTTGTCAAGTTAATGTAATGGTTAACTGAAGCACTGGATTAATTTTGTTATGTAGCACCTGTATAGTGTGTCTGTCTGTGGTGTTTTTTTAATAGTGTACTGACTGGATGCTGAATCATCTATTCTCTGATATGCAAATCCTGTAGGCTGGCTATATAGTGTATGCTACTGTTGCTGCCCCCAGCTCAAAGCTCCAATGAGACTTTAAACAAGGTGTGAATATTTAGCATTTTAGGTACTGGTTTAAAAAAGACTCAGTGGGGTAAGTGTTGCTGCTTAGGCTGGGGATGACAGTGTAAAATTGTTACTATAGGAATTTTAGTAAAATGTATCTCAAGGCCAAGCCTCACATACAAGGGATGTATGGGATGTGGTGAAAACTTGAACTCCAGACCTGGACTGGGCCAGACTGATAAAATCCAGATAGGCTGGTACGACAGACAAGCTGGACCAGGCACAAGTTGCATGAATCTTGCTGATCTGACCACTTTGGCTGGACAGATCAGTCCTTCTTTTACTTATTTGGTATGATCTGGTTGTGTCAGTCTGGATTTCACCCCATTCTGGATAGGGGGTGAAAACCAGACCACCAGAATGGGACTGGACAAATTTAGGTACAAGTCTGTCTGACCCATCCATCCAGAGTGGCCATACTAGAAATTTTCAGACAACTTGTGCCCGTTGTGGCTGAACTGGCTTTTACTTTGCAGGATTTTAAAAAAAATAGATTTTGACAGCTAGATGATGTATCTCTCACAGCACATTCTTTATGATTATAATACTGTACCTTTATGTTTCATGGTACTGTATTTTTCAATTTTAAACTTATTTTTCCACCACTTATCGATATAAGCCCAGACCAGGTAAATCCAAATCCTTTGCAAATCCAGACTCAAACTCAGCCTGGATTTGGCCAATCCAAAGTCAAACCCAAATCCACCCCAGATTTGCCCATCCCTAATCATGCCAAAACTTGCCTGTAACTTGGTCAGGGAAGCAGGGAATGATTTGATAGACTTAAGTATGGGAGCACTGATAATGATGACTCAGGAATTAGACCACCTCTTAACAAACTGGATAACCAGATAAATCCATGAAAACTGGATTTTCTGGTCTATAACATGGCAGGTGCAACCCTACCTATTAGATACGTACACTACGCAGCCATAATATCTTACTAGTACACACTGCAAGGCTCTGAACCTTGTTCCAGCTAAAACCAGAAGTGTCACCACCTAATGCTTTGGGTTGCAAGGTAACAAAAGCAAGAATGATGGAATGATAAGCTTCCTATATATATATATATATATATATATGAGAACTGTTCAAACACTACCCACATGGTGACTAGAAGTGGCGCAGACAAGGCTGTATGTGAGGTAATGATTCCCGATTTACTGGAGGCACAGTAATACCTTTTCTCAGTCAGGAGTGAGCAGCTGCTGCTCCTTGTGAGGCAGGGGTAGGGGTGAAAGGAATCGGTGGGATCCATTCTGTTCTGTTTTGATGCCAGTTAAGGCATCAGAATTGGAAGCAGAGTTTCTGATTCTGTATCCGAGTACAGTTACATCCTCCCCATGTGGTACACCAGGGAAAAAAGGCTGGCCCCTTTGCTCAGAGTAAGGACCTACCCCCTTCTCCCCTCCCTTACCTTAAGAGTGATGAGGACTGCTGCTCTGATGGATGGTGCTGTAGGTATAAGAGTCTGGTTCTGGCTTCTGATTTTAAGGAGTTACTCCAGGACAGGTCCAGGGCATCTAGCAGAATTGCCCACTGTCCAAGTAAACTTGAGAGACTTGGTTCCCCAGCAACAAAAATCAGTGGTGCCACTAATGACTACACATACCCTGCTGCAGCTGCCACCCCCAACCCCCCACTACCAGCTCAGTCTAACCCAGTTCCATTAAGAAAGGTGCTTCTGTATTCTGGATCCATTAATCCAAGTGACATACTAATATAAGAATCAGCTTGCAGAAGAAGGGCATACAGTCTGTCAAATCTGCTCAGTGATGGACCCCGATATAATTGTTTACAGTGGGTCTTGCCCCCCATTAGCTCTAACCCTCCCTATGATTTTATCCCACCCCCACTCAAATCCACCATCTGTCTTCTGGTTGATGGTATCGTGTCAATTGAGTGCTACCAAAATAGCACCATACTATATGGTGCTAGTCTGGTAAGTGTTCTCACGGATGGGACAGAGGATTTACAGCGCTTACACTAAGCATTCCCCTGGTCACTGTCCATGGTGCTCAAGCACCTCAAGTGCGCTGACTTCCAGAAAGCTGGCCAAGCTGTTCCTGTGGTGTGGAGGGCTTGGGCATTGAACATCTTGACCAGCAATAGTGGAGACCAGGGTTCTAATCCTGGTCTCTGACTGTTTTAGCTCCCCGTGTGATTTTTTTTTTTTACATGGGGCCATAATGGCCTCAAACTTTTTAACTTTACCTGGGATCCACTCCCCCTTGGAGTGAGAATCCTAAATACGGGGGGGGGGGTGCGGGTAACAAAGCCACCCATGTTGGAGGTGCAGTGGGATGAGGCCCTGCAAAACAAAATCGGCACCCATTCTCCCGTGCACACCATGCCGATGCCATTGTTGTGAGTGCTATTTGGATCCAGTGCCCTGGTTGACATCCTCTGCCAGAAGTTCATTCCACCATAACACCAGCAGCTACATAAAGAAGTGTCTTCTGACTTTCTTCCTGAACCTCCCCAGCCAGTTGGTAACTGTGCCCCTTTGTGCTATTTTTATCACTCAAGCTAAAGAGGTTCCTGAGGTCCACCCTGTTTATACCTTTAAAGTACTTGAAGGTTTCAGTCAGACCCCCGTCTTCTATCCTCCAGGCAAGCACATATTAAGGTCCTTCAGCCTACCTTCATAGGGGCTGTCCCGCTGACCCTGAATCATCTTCATTGCCCTTTTCTGTACTGCCTGAATATGATTTATGACATGATGAGAAAACAACAACCCCTGGTTGCCCAGCCATCATTGCCTCCCTGTCAAACCTGGGAAATTACCAAAATGGCTGACCCGAACAAAACCCTAGGTTATAGCCACTATGCCAGATGCTGTACTGAATAAGGTGCCTGATGGTGAACCCCATGGGCCCAATTGTTAGAGGCTGATGCAGGGCTTGCATCAAACCCTTCATCAACCCCGATATTTGACGATACTGCGCCAAACTTCTTTGACACATCTTCACCCAATTTTAGTACTTTGAGTGCAGTTGTGACAGTTTGCATACTTAACAGCAGCTTGTGCCAAATATTTGGCATAAATCCCATAGAAAGGGTCCCCCAAATGGTGCAAGATAGACTGGGAGAAGCTGGTCTAACTTGCAACATTTGGCATACAGGGATGAAAATTTCATTCAGTGCTGAGTGAATACTGCAAGCCCCCTGCGCCGTACGTTCGGTGCACCAGGGGCTCGTAGCATATGCAGGGCTTTTGAAAATCAGGCCCAGTGTTTCATTCAGGTTGGTCACTGTGGCAATTTCTCAGGTCACAAAGGGAAGCCATGATAGCTATGGCTGTTTAATTTGGGGGGGGGGTTCGCATCTCACACTTGGATTAATGGAACTAGAATAGAGAAGAACCTTTCTGAACAGAATATGGATTGGTCTGGGCTGGCTAGTTGGGTGGGGGCAAATATAGCAAGGTATGTTTGTCAGTGGAGGCACTGATGGATTGGGTTCCATTGCCAGCAGGAGGGATCTCACACTTACTCAACTTTATTTGGACTGTGGGTAATTGTTGGATACCCTGAACCCCAGCTGTGGACTAACTCCTCACTTTGGAAGCCAGAACAACCCTCTTTTTTCCAGTAACCATCAGTGCAGTAGGCTGCAGTCATCACTCTAAAGTAAAGGAGGGAAGAAACAAGGGTGGGGAAGAGGGATGTCTTTGTTTTCAGCAAGGGGTCTTCTTTGAGGGTGGTGGGGGGGATTCAACTAGTAGTCAGATGCAGAATCGGAATCAGATTCCAGTCAGACTTTGCTTCCTTGTCCAACCCTTTTTTCAGAATTAGGCTTTCTGGATTTCAGTTCTGAAAGTCTGAACTAAAAAAAAAAAAAATCAGAATTCAACAAATCCGATCCCGAGAATAGGATTGCGATCAACCCTAGGTTGGGGTACAGCAAGAGTCACGTATCTGAATCGTTCACTCCCAGATTCATTACTTTTTTAAGTAAACAAACCAGCCCCCATAGCTCCTTGATCACTTAGGCCCTGTCCACACTGCACTGAAAATCTGTAATGTTTTGAAACCATTACATATTGAAAGGCCCTGTCTACACTACCCATGAAATCCCCTCTGTAATGTTACAGAGGGTCCAAACTGTTACCGTAACGGTTTTGTGTTTGCACTAGTAACATTACAGAAAGCGTTTTCGTAACCGTTACAGAAACCTGTTGTGAGGTGGTTTCAACAACGGTTTCTGTAATGGTCTCAAAGCTCTGTTTAACCCTGTCCACACTACACAAGTAAAATCCTGTAATGTTTTCAAAATGTTTTCAGTGGTAGCGTGGATGCATTGTAACGTTTTCAGTCTGTACCAGTTTCAAAACGTTACAGATTTTCACTGCAGTGTAGACAGGGCCAAACGTTAAAGTGCATCTGCCCTACCACTGATAACATTACAGGATTTTATTTATGTAGTGTAGACAGGCCCAGAATATCAGTTTTCAACAATGGTTTTGAAAACGCTTTCTATGACGTTACCAGTGTAAACGCAAACCGTTACAGTAACGGTTTGGACCCTCTGTAACATTACAGAGGGATTTTTATGGTGTAGTGTGAATGGGGCCATACTGTGAGGCAGTGTAGCCTAGTGGTTAGAGCACAGAGCAGTGGACACAGAGACCCAGATTTCTCCCAACCATTAAAGTGATTTTGTGAGCTTTTGCAGATGCCTTTTTCACACAGTATGCCATTGTCATCTATGCTTACAATGCTGAAACTACAATTTTTTTTGTAAAAAGTATCTGTCATAATCATTTTTATTTATTTTTTCTCAGTACTGTGTTCTCCAATTTTCTGTGTGCAATCACACCCCCAGAATAATATAATGCAAGGAAACTATCAATGTTTTATATACAGCACCAAATCATTCTGGGTAAATTAACATGTTGATCTAAATGTTAGTTACTCAGAGATGCAGTCCCCTATTTAGGTGGTGGTGACTGCACCTAATATGTAGATATACATAGCAAGGCATTGTGGGTACAATAACACATTGTTTTCCAGTTCCCTTACAGCAACAGTTCTCAAACTTTGTCATAGTGAGCCTCCCCTAAGCCATGGAAAAGATCTTGAGCCTCCCCCAAAATACTGAAATATTTTTGGGCCTCCCCATAGAAAAATAGCCTACTTTTCACAGGTACATCAGGAATAAATTGAAACCTCTTTGCATACCTGGCTCTCATGTTAAGCTTATTGTAACCCCCCTCCTATCAGGACAACCTACTTGCTCCAATATTTTGACTCTCAAACCATTGTTACCCTTTACTGCCATACCTCCATGGATCAGATTGCTTTCCATTTGTTCTCTAACTGGAATAACCTTCCTGATGACCTCTGCCTCTCCCTGCTCTTAAGCAACTCTCAGGGATCATTTTGCTCCCACCTGCTCTTATTCCTAGTACCTGTATGGTTAACTCTTGTATTTGGACAGTTCTGCTGCCAGCCTAATTAATAAATTGTTCTAACATTGTTAGTTTATTGTTAATTTATTTGCACTTTTATTCATTTTGTATTGCTTGAGTGTTTTGCAGTTACATTCTGAACTGTATTCTCTCACTACCCTTCCTTTGGGTACACCTGATATAAGCCATGGCTCAGTGTACAGTACCTTTCCCGGTCACAGACTTGTGAATAAATACATAAATTCACCTACTATTATCCTCTTTCAGTTTGCCTTATCCCTTCACACAAAATCTATAAAGTTCAAAAGTGATATATAATATTTTTTAAGACTTGCTTGAGCCTCCCTTGGAACAAGTTGGGGCCTCCCCAGGGAGGCTGGCCTCACCATTTGAGAACCCCTGCCTTACAGTGAGGTGTAGTCTCAAATCTCTGTAGTGTCTTCAACAATAAAAGCTCTCATATGTTTATTTTCCAAATAAGGCATTGTGCATATAGTATCTAGCTGACAGATTTACTGAAACATGTAGCCTCCTGTGTTGGTAGCATATGTGTCTGCAGTACCAAGACTGACCAACAGAGGTCTCTGTTTCAAAACAGTACTTGTAAACTTTGTTTCCCTTGCATGATGTCATGTTTGGGGGTTGCAGGACTGAGAAAAAAAGGGAAGGGTTATGCAAATGAAGCAGAGCACACAAATAAAAGCATTTATTTCATGGAAAACAGCACTTTTTGGCAGTTTGAATGGTAGGAGATTGAATCACAACTTCTACAGGTTACTAATCCAATTTTCTATGGCAAAGCTCACAAAATCACTTTAAGGTGTTAGTCCTTTGCATTGTCTATATATTCTTTGTAATCTCCTTGGTCATACCTGAAAATTGGCATATACTTGTCTAGTGTGTTTACCTGGTCAATAAAAGCTAAATAAATACATAAATGGTAAAAGAGACTCTCGTCTCTGTCTAAGATTATTTCAATATACAAATAATCTGTTTATGCCTTTTTATGCAATTGTTATATGTCGGCATGTGATGTAAATGACAGGTGAGTTTTTGTTTACTATTTAATGCACCTGTGTTGAGAACATGTGCCACACTCATCATCTTGCATTGCTGCTGTTCTTGCCCACCCCCAAACTCAGCTTCACAAGCGGGAGATCATGCCAGACAAACATAATTGGAAGGCTTTAACCTGTTGTTCAATGGGGGGAAATAGCTCCTCCCCCATTCCCTCCATAAGCAACAGGCCACCTCCCGCTCTGCTTAGAGTGTTTTGGCGGTGCTGTGGCTGATTGGTGTCCGTAGCTGCTTTTTCTTTCCCTGCCTGCTCTTGCTTTCCCTTCCCCCTCACCTGCCTTCCTTCCTCTGGTGCTCTTTCCTTCTCGCCTTTGGTCTCTCGTTCCTGGTCCCCCCTTCCCCCCTCCTGTTTTGCTGCTCCCTCTGTCTCTTGCGTCCTTTTCCCATTCCTTTCTCCAGTTTCTTTTTTTCCTCCTCTGTTTGGGGTATCCTCTCGCTGTGGTTTGTCACTGCTGCTCTTTCTCCCCTGTTGCTTATCCATCCCCTTCTGCGACTGTTCCCTTGCTACACCCCAGTGGCTCCTGTCTCCAATTCACCTTTTCTTGAGCAGCCACTGCACAGTTCAATTGCCGAGATGCCACTCGCACCCTCTTAATGGATTCCTGGTTCAGGCCTCTTTAGCATTGCGCTGCACACCACAGTGCAGCCTCTTGCTGCTGCAGTCAAATCTGCATCTTACGTTCCCTTCATCTCCCAAGGACAACAGGCGTAATGTGCTGCAGGTCGGCCATAGTCAAATTGTACTACCACCTTTGCATCTTGCCCTTGCTGAGACATCCTGTTCCTATGCCGTCCTGCTGCATTGCTTCCTATGACTATCCAGGACAACCAGGACTGCTGCCGCTTCCTGTTGCTGAATGCAGCACTGTCTTCTCTAGTTCCCTATCACAGCCTGCTTGAACAGCCCGAGGCTTTCCAGTATAAAACTTCTTTATATTATCAGCAGAGGACCAATATTCCAGCCCTTTACATAGTGTAATTGCCATGATTGGTCTCCTATGATACTGCTTTGATGAAACTTAATTTTTAGACATGGACAACAAACTAATCAGCAGAGTTTCGCAGTTTGTAATTGATATCAATGAACTGGTCAAATATTAACTCCTTACCGGTCTGCTAGACGTACAGTCTCCTCATCTTTTCCTGCCATTCCCCAGGACCAAGCTGCAGGAGTCCCCTAACTCAATGATTCATATATGACCTCTAGCTCATCGAGTTCCATTACAACTGTTTCTGCTGGCAACTTAACCGTGCATACCTAAGGACACAATTAAAATCTATCCTGAGCATCTTCTCTACTGCTGTGACTCCTCACACTCTATCCTTCTAAACCCTGTTTTACCCTCACTCTGCAAATGTTTTTCATGTCTAATAATATCAGAGTACTGCTTTACATCACCCTGTCTGCCTTAATGGCATTTAAGGTATTTCTGCCAATCATATCATTCACGGTCCCTGCTATCAGCCATCGCATTCAGGGAATTCCTTGCAGTCCAGCCAGACCTTAGGCTTGGTATGGTTGTGAGTAATGCATTATTCTTGGAATCTATCTAACCCATTTCTAGATCAAAGTGCTACTGCTGCTCCAGGACCATACGACCAGACTTCTGCCATTTCTTTCATGTTCCTTACTTCAGCTGCTCTCCATGCACGGATAACTTTGTCCATACCTGACCTAGTGGGTCCCCTTCCTATCCTGCTATGCCCAAAGGGGACCCTACTCGAATTGCAGCTGCTTTTACTCACACCCAGCCCCAGGAGTGTCCCCTCCTATCCTCAGACAATTTATTGTTAGCAACGAAGCAGATATTACATAAGGCTTGATCTCACTATGTTATGTTTAGATGGTTTCTTGAATTGCACCCTTCCATGGCGAAGCCGAACCACGTGGGATCTCATCTTCCCACTCTTGTACTGTTCGTGACACAGCGATGGCGGACCATGTGGGGTCCTGCCATTCTGATTGCACACTACTTGATGGAAGGAATCTCATTACTCAGACATGGTGATGGTGGACCACATGGGGCCCCGCCATCCCTATCAGGCACTTTTGCTTACCTTTGCAAAGGTGAACCATGTGGGTCTCGCCTTCCCATCCATGCTCTACTTGAGCAATACGGTGATAGCGTATCACATGAGGTCCTGCTCTCCCTATCCCACACTACTCCATGGGGCAAGGGATCCCGCCTTCATTTCCTGCACAATGTCTGCTACACAATTATAGAATATAGAGGGTCCTGCCTTCCCACTCGCCTTCTACTCCAAGGGATTCAACTCATTTCTCCTTCAAGTCCCCGTATTGCAGATTGATTGACATCAGGTTGTCCTTCCTTGAGAACATGCTTTAGTTCAACAGTCATTGAATCCTGCATCTGTTTCTTATTCAGCCTATTTATGGATAAGTGGCCCTTACCATGGATTGCAACACACACTGGCTCTGAGGGTGCCCCTTGCCACTTAGATCATTCCATTCTATGGCAATGGCGGATGATGTGGGGTCCAGCCATCCCTCTTCTACATGTCCCTCGACACCCTTCGCCTTACTCCCTATCTCCCATTCCAACTTCTGTGACCTTTGCTTCCCTCCAGCTTATCAATAGGACATTGATGATGGACTTATCTCAGAACCGGTTTCAATTGGCGCTCCAAGTCATGCAGGTGTCTCCACAAACCCCTTGGTGGTCTCATCATCCTCCAGTGTATTCCCCCTCAACAGGACGCTATCTTCTACTAAAAATCTGATTACTTCTCACACTATGACTTACCCTAGTCAGGGATTCACCTCCCAGTATCATCCTCATAAGACTCAGTCACTCATTCATGGCATCTTCGTTCATCAGGACTCCATGCAAATATCATTCCCTAGCTAGCCTACCTCTCAGTCTACTATCATCATCATCGTCAGGTTAACACCTAACATCTCCATCGTGATGGCAAACCACGTGGGGTCTTGCCATCCCATTTACACATGCCCCATACCCCTTACCTGGTACTTTCATGTCAGTCAGCCTCAGTGACTTTTGTACTTCATGTTTTGCATTATTTTATACTGCTGCTATGGCAAACCATGCGGGCTCCCCATGCCTACAAAGGCTATCGCCTTCCTATCCTTGGATTAAGCTCATACTACAATGGAAGTCAACCAGCTGCAGGTGCCAGCCATCTCAACAAACTGTCCCACTATGCAACTCTATCTAGTATCCAAAGGCTCTGCTATGGATCTACAGCAGTCATCTATCTCAGACTTGGATTAACCATTGTATCAGCATTAGGTCATTATTCCAATGGGATATTCCATCTGCTCGAACCTTCATCTGCAACATCGACCCCTTGCTCATCTTGACCATGAACTGGATTCCACCAGCTACACCAGACCTTACTTCTGGACGTAACTATACCTAAACTTGGTGCATTTAGGATTATTTTCCTCTTAGCATGCCCAGAGGATGGGCAGGTCAGTAGCCATGGGTCTTCGGAAGTTCCCCCTAAGGGGTTTTTCCTCTCCTGTGTGCTATGGCCCACACTCTCCAGAGTTGCAGGAGGTAGTCAATTTTTGCTACTTCTTTTTGGGCCTTAAGTATACACCTACCCACTATTCTACCCAGAGTGGGATGCAAAGAAACGTATATGCTCATAATATTAACACCAAGCATTCCAGTCAGCTCATAAGTATACGCAAGCACTAAGCTATTTGCCACTCATTGAATTGGAAGGCTTTAGCCTGTTGTTCAATGGGGGGAAATAGCTCCTCCCCCATTCCCTACATAAGCAGCAGGCCACCTCCTGCTCTGCTTAGAGCATTTCAGCGATGCTCTCCATCCTCCCCTGCTTCCTCCTTCTCTGGAACTCCTCTCTCACCCTCTCCACTGGGCCTTAAGTATGCACCTACTCACTATTCTACCCAGGGTGGGATGGGACTTGATCCTCAGGAAGTTTCTATGTTTCCAGATTAAAGAAAATATCCTACAAGTGGCATGGGAGCGTGGGCCCTTGCAGTTGCAGGGTTATCAGAGCCACATGTTTCAAGATTACTTGGTAGAATTATTTCAGAAGTGCACAGCCTTCAGTAATACCTGAAAATAATTCACATTCCTGAGTCTGCAGTACAATGTCTGCTACCTGGCAACACTTTGGGTCATGTAGAACTGGGTTCACAGAACTTTTCCTGTCCTAAAGTGCAGCAAATATCTTGGCCTCCCTGGATATAAATTTGGTTTAGCAAAGGATCCAGTGTGGTCAGGCCATGGGCTACAATGAGAAGGTCCCCCTTCCCATGGACATCACTTCAAACTCCTCCCTTCAGAGGCCTCCAAAAGAAGCAGGCATCACACCTCTAGTAACACAGACTCCTCCAGAAGACCTTAGACAGTGGTTTCCACAAAGCTGACATAGACACTGGAACACAGCCTGCCAGAAAAAGGTGGGCACATCTCCCAGTGGCAGGTAATGTAGTCATAGCTGCAGTATTCAATCTTCAGCTTCTTCAGAGGAGGCCCATAGATATGCTGTCAAACAATTGCTATGCTCCCCTACGCAGGACTCACCATACCCTAAGAACAGTGATACCCACAACCCTCCCCTGACAACAATGGCTACCTCCTGTCCTGTTGTCAGAGTTTCATCCTTAGTGCTGACTTAGTCATCCATTACAGCAGTGACCTCATAGCTCAAGAACTTGCTTCTGAATGTGAGGAAACACTGGTAAGAATGGGAGCCACATCTTAAGGAGCCTGATCTGTCTGCTGGAATGGAAAAGAAGCACAACCGCTCCAGGTGTTCTGAACTGCAAGATATTGTTCTATGTATTACTGAGTTCTCCTATGCAATGTTGACTGTCAGAACCATGAAGCTAAAATGTGGACAGCCCTTTCGTCAGCTCTGGTTCTTCCTGCCTGGATAAAACTGGAAAATCTTCAGCTGGCCCTTTGCTCTAAATCTCCTGTTCCTGTATATTTTACAAACTGAAGTTGCAATTATGGGCAGAGGATGTCAGGGAGCACCATGCATCATTAGTCAAGCTGTCCCAGTTTTTGTCTGTGTGTGTGTGTGTCTATTAATTTATGGAATTCTCTATAGTGTGCCTCCTTTGTAGTTCGCAAACTGGTGTCCCCCACTTACAGTACCCAGAGACTGACACTACATCTGAATTTATATGTTTCTTTGTTGCCAGCCTGTTTCAGTGTTGGGACAAGGGTATATGATGGATGAAGTGGGACCCAATCAGTCCTGTTTACTCTGTGGGATAATAGGCCCTGTGTATTATGCAGCTCCACTGGCTTTTTTCCTCTTCACTAGCTTAGCTGGGAGCCAATGAAAAGTGTGATTAAGCACCCCAGTGCTCCCACATCCACAGGCCCATGTAGCAGTGAAGAACCACTGTGGGTTTATTGGGCAGGAATGGGAAAATCCCAAGGATCTGGTGTGTTGAGTCCCTCTCTGGCAATATGGGAGTGATCAGACACTACAACCTTCAACCCCAACCCACTCTCCCCCACACACACACACACACACACACACATGTCATAGCACAACAACAAGACCATAGTGTGCTCTGGGGGATAGAGCTTTATACACCGACTGAACAAAGATCTATCCCTCTTTAATACAGTTTGAGAAACAGCTGGAGAATTTTGGAGTAAACAGAATTGGGATATGGATGATATATGGTAAGGGGAAGTGTTTGCTCATGGTGAGGAAGGGGTTTGCCCACTGGAGATATGTGGAAGCAGTCTCTTGGAAGGTAGTTACACAGGTATGGGGGCTGAACTCAATGTATGGCAACAGCCTGGTTTTATTAGCCCTGTACTGGCATGCCTGCTACTTGCACTAATACTATATCCAGCTCTAGCTTCCTCTACTGCACAGCTGTTTTCCTCTTTGGATGTCAGGATCTCTTGGTGGTGGTGGTGGGGGGTACTGCAAACAGAGTGGAGAGCCAAGTGACAGAAGTACAGCTTTTGGAAAAGGGGAGAAGTCACCTCATTTAGAGGGGAATCACTGTTCCTTGATCCCCCAGAGCCTTATATTCCCCTTTCTAAGTCAATCTGACTTTGGATAGTAGGGTGAACACAACGGGGGGTGTTCTGGTCTACTCCCTGGCCCATGGCCAACACCTATTCCCTTTGTCGGGTAAATATCTGGCAGGCCTGGTAGGGTATAGCTCTCATCTAGGATTCTCCAGGTGGCCAGCTAGGTGTACAATCTCTCTCCCCAGAAGGAAATTGATCATGGAGCCCAAGTGAGCTCATGCAATCATGGGGCAGAAATGTGACACTGTAGCTAGGGAAACATAAGCAATATACCTCAACAAGATGTGGGTTATGCTAGAATTTACAATGCATGGTGTGTTGTTTGGTCACAATTCCACAGGCCGAATGAGCAAAACACACCAGGCATTGTAAATCCTAGCACTAACCCGTACCCTGTCATGGTATATTGCGATTATACAATGGCTCCATAAAATAAAATAAAAAAATTAAATGTGCATGTTTTTTTTTTTGTGTGTTAAGTATTTTATTTGATTTTTTTGTGTTTATGTATCCTTCCTTGGTGTTAAATAGTGCCTTGTTGTTGAGCAGATTTGGATGAGCTGGTTTCTGTGCCATTCTCCCTCACCCCCTCATTTCCAGAGATTCACATTATGAGAGATAGTGTTGGTGGGAGTTGTGTTTATTTATTTATTTTAAAATACAGAACCTGGTATACGCTATTTAGTTTAAAAGCCCTTCTGGTATGAGCGGTAACAGGCTGAGGGTTTGTGAGCCTGTGCTTCCAGTTTCATCTGTTGCAAGTCTCTAATAGAACCCGAGAGACACTGACTGTAAATAGGTGTGAAGTTTTTTTTTTTTTAAAGAGAGTCTGACAGAGTCTTACAGACGTGAGGTTTTTTCTTTGTAATGACAGACTGCGAGTGAGAAATTGTAGCTTCTTTCAGTATGAGAGAAAGTTTTGAGAGTGGTGAGAGTGTACCGGGTGTGTTCAGTGTCTGCTTCCTAGGTGAATGTCACTTTTGCGAGATTGAGGAAGAAAGGGGTTGACTCTCCTGAAGAGATCGGGGCTCGGGAGGAAAAGAAAAAAAGTGAGGCTTCAGTTTAGTTTCTTTCTTTTGTTTTAAATGGTCAGTTTGACATTTGCCAGTACATCTTCACGCTATGCTCTGTAAGTGCTGAGGGTTTTTTGTGCTTCCGGGTTTGCTGAGTTTTTTTTCTGTTCTGGGTTTTTGTTGGCTGGTAGGAAACTATGGGAGTGCTGTGTTATTTGTTGATTAATAATGCAGATTTGCTATTTTTTTTTAAACACCGCTTGCTCTCTCAGTGTCTGCGTCCATCTGTGCCCTGTCAGTTGGATGTTCATACCATCTCGCCCTTGGACCGTCACCATCTTTTCTACTGCCATCTTTTCTACTGCAGGACTGATCGGAGTGATTGCACAGGGGGTTCTTGGTGTGGCTGACTGGCAGCTGGCATCTCTGTCCATTGGTACTGTAGAAGATTTTCAATGGGCAAGAGGTGCCAACTCACCAATCAGAGACAGGCATTGTTGTGCCCCATTGTATAATAAAGATTAGTTGCCCTACGTGTCGCCCTTAAACTCTTATTTAAGTGATAGCTCCTTTGCTACTTCTCAGTGGGTTAAGCCTTGGGAGAACAGCTGCCCCATTGCCTGCTTGTCTATTATATCTCCTGCCCCTCATCTGAATGGTCTGGTGCAAACAGGGAAAACACAAGTCTGCCTGAGCATTGGTAACCTCCCCCACAACGGGGGTTTAGAGCTCTTATGTTTCAGGCTGCAGGGTCAGGATTTAGTGTCAGAGGGACTCATACAGCCATTGTTCCATCACCCCCACCCATGATAGGTACTGCTCAAGGCCCTGCCTGTTAGATGCTCTAGCAGGGATAGTCAGGCCTCTGCTTCCCTGTTAAACTTCCTGACAGTGTAAAGAGCCACTGATGCCAAAATTACTACGTTGCAGAATCTGAATAAGCATGCCCCCAATAAATCATATACCAAAAACTAGATTACTATGTTATTTCATTTTAAAGTTTTTAGCCATTTTATAACTCTGATTTCACTACCTGTACAAAAAAAGCCTGTATCAGGAAAAAGCTGATGATATCACCTTGGGAACTCAGTCTAATATTCCCCATCAGCAAGCTTAGAAAACCCATGTCTCTAAAGTTGTAAAAATCATATACAATTGGTTTTACATATAAAACAAGCAGCACCTTTCAGAAGGGAAAAAAACCACGATTTTAAAAACAACATAAATATCAGGGTTTGTAACGAAAATAATTCCACATTAGAACCATGCCTTGGAGTAGTTTAATGTGCTTTTAACATGACAAGTATAGAAACAGGGAATTTTGCTTTATATGACAGTGTAACATGGCATCCTATATTAGCAAGTTCAATAAAACATAGATACAGATAGAGTGTAAGCATCTCTGTTTTTCTGTTGTGTTTGCTGTTTGGGATTTGGCTGCTGTGCATTATGGGAAATACATATATTTAACTGCATTTTGTATATTGTGGGTGCAATAGTCAACAGTCACTCAATTACTGATTACATTTAGATGTGATCCACATTTCGGAATATGTGATCATTTTGTCTGACTTGCTTGTGTGAACTGCTGAATCAACTGAGTTTTTCTGCTTGCTTGCTGTTTGGGATTTGGCTGCTATGTATTATGGGTAATGCATATATTTAACTGTGGTTTGTACAGTGTGGGTGCAATGGTGAACATTCATTCAATTATTGATTACTTACAGATGTAATCAACATTGTACATATGTGTTCATTCTGACTGACTTACGTTTGTGAACTGTGGAATCATCTTCATTTTTCTGCTGTGTTTGCTGTTTGGGATTTGGCTGCTGTGCATTATGGGAAATGCATATATTAAAGTTCACTGGGTTATTCAGCTCTGGTTGTTGTTCCTGCAATTCCCTTGGCAGGCCAACAGATGGCTGTGGAACAATGCTACCACCATATTTAGATACATTTCCATATGTACAGAATTGAGTCACTTGGAAAAATAATTTTCATAGACCAAGTAAAAAACAAAAGAGCCCACATAATTTGCCGACTGGTACTGCCTGTTTTACTTGTGAAAACCATTGCACATGATCTTAACAACTTTGGAAAAACAGATCCTATAAGCTTGCTGACAGGGAACAAAAGAATGTGGGCCAAATATTCAAAACTTTGCTCCGGGGCTACATTAGCACTCCCTGGCAGTGGTGGGCAAAGTTAGCCTGGAGCACAAAGTAAGCTATATTCAAAAGGAATAGCCCAGGGCAAACAGACTCTGAATATAGCATGGGAATGAAGCCAGGCAAACTGGGCTGGGAGTGCAGGGCAAACGTTGCCCTGTAATATGACAGCTCTGAATATAGCAACCAGGAAGTGCAGACCACAACAGCAACACAATGCACAGCGATGTGAAGGTAGGTAGAGGAGTCCTATGTGGCCAACGTGTGTTCTAGCAAATGCGTGGACCAAGTACAGCTGTGGGGTGCAGCCTATAGGACAGTACAGTGTGCAAAACAGTATAATATTCCCCAAATCATTTGTGCAGAGCTAACACATTTGTGCGGGATTAGCACGGAGCTAAGCTGTTTGCCCGGTGCAAACACGTTTGCCCAGCGATAAACTTTGCCATATTCAAAAGTAACATGCAAATGAGCCTACTTAAGTAGTCTCTGGGCAAACAGCCATATTAGCATCTCATTATATCTGGACAAACACAGCCTGCTTTGCCATGAACAACATGGCTTCAGAACGGGACACAACACCACCACAGCCCTACTCGAATTTACCTCATACATTCTTGAAGCACTAGAACAGGGGTCAATAGAAGAGGCAATCTATGTTGATCTGACCAAAGAATTTGACACCATCAACCATGTACTGCTTCTCCACTCTCTTGCCTCCCTCCACTTTGCCCCTGAAGCTATCTCCTGGTTCAAAAACTATCTCACTGACAGGACACAGCAAGTCAAAATTAGCACCACCCTCTCCCCCAAGCAACCAGTTCTAGCGGGTGTCCCTCAAGGGTCGATACTTGGCACACTACTTTTCACTCTCTTTCTAAACTCCTTCCCTCCCTCAGGCCTGCAGTGGAAAGCTATTGTTCTATGCAGACAATGCCGTACTATGCTGGAAACACACTAATCCAAACTCTCTCCAAAATGCCCTTCAAGGCAGTTTTAGAGAACTAGAATACTGGTTCACTGACCATCGACTAATACTAAACTACAACAAGACAAAATCTATGATATTTGCTCACCGTCAAAACCCCTTCAGTAGTTCCTTGCTGTCTATCTCAAACTCGCAGGGTACCTGCATTGAACAGGTCCCACATTTCAAATTTCTAGATATCACACTGGACACATCCCTCACCTGCCACATCCACATTAAGCACCTCTCCTCCTCTGTTAACACCCAACTAGGGATTCTATACAGACATAAACACTACCTACAGCCCCAAGCCCTACGGCTGGCTATTACCTGCTCAGTCCTTTCGTTGGTCAATTATGGGATAACAATTTATGGCCCTGCTGACCAAACAGCCCTTAACTGCATCAATCTAGCCCTCAACAAAGCCTGCTGACTGGTCACAAGCAGTGAAAGACTAACTCATACATGTGTGGTCTATAAGCTAGCAGACTGGCTAACCTTAGAAGGGTGACTAAAATACCACACTTGCCTCCAAGCCAAAAAGATACTAAAGAAGCTTACACCTAATGGTCTACACTCCCTCATCCAACCAGACCTCCATAGGAGTACCCCTAGGCACCAGGCAAGCACCTCCCTCATAGTCCCCCCAATGTAGGACCTCACTAGGGCAAAGGTCCTTCCGTTATCGTGCTCTCCTCTAGCTTAACAACCTACCATCCTCCATCTCACTTGTCCCTAGTCTTGGCCAATTCAAAGCTGGTATCAAGAGACTTCTTCTTGACTCAGGGACCTGTGGCTGTTACCAACAGTCCTCCCTAGGCTGAATGTGATAAAAAACTTGCTTATTCCATAACTGCACAATTAGGCCTACAACCTTGCGGTATTTATACCTCTATGTAGGGCTCAGTAAAGTCCCTCTGAATCGGTAACCTGTCCCACCACACCTCGATGACCATGGGTCCTCTAACAACCCTTGAGATGGTAACCAATTAATGTAAATACCATATACTGTGATCTTATGTAAAATTTGTCGAAATGTAATGTTCTGTTTGAAAACTATGTACAATATGTCTTGATTTAATGTCCTGTTTTGTACTGACGTGGAGTCTTTGCAAAGGAGTCTTTGACTCAAAGAATTGTAATTCCAAAATTTCAATAAACAAATAAAATAAATAAATTATGCCCTGATTTGCATGCAGTTTGCCCAGTGTTACTGCAGGGTCCCACAGCTCCACCTGTAGGTCAGTCTGGAAGTACATGGGCTGGCCAGGTCTGACCACAGCTCCACCTGCAGGTCAGTCAGGCAGTGCATGATGATAGCTGCAGGCTACAGGTAAACAGTACAGCATAGCATAGCATATCGTACCCCAGGGGACAACACAACATAGGCACAGGTGGTGATGGTGCTGCATGCAGCCGTCACACTGTAGGTCATGCTACAGTGCACAGCAGACACTACAGTAGCAAGGGGGCCGGTAGTGTGAGGGACATGGCAATGCCTATGGTATGTAGGGCAGTGATGACCACTGCACTGTACACAGTGACAGGCCCAGCTTGCAGGTGATTCCTGACATTGGACAGTACTGTTACGCTGTTGTGTGATCCACAGATGCTGCACCTGTGGCATGGGATGCTCACAGTGACGTATACATGGCTGGCTGTGTGTGCTGTAGCATCTGTACAATTGTGTGGTATGTGACTGGGGGGCACATAAGATCTGACAGGTACAAAGGTGGTGGGGTATTTCCACTACTCTCCCATGTGCACTGCATGATGTGTCTCAGTCTTGTGGCCACACCTGGGCTGTGGTGATGTCTGGCCACCCGCACACCCTCCCCTCAATGGCCACCATGCCCACAGTGCTGCATGTGTGTGCTGGCATCTGTTGGTCACACCAGATGTATGGACTGCAGGTGTGTGCTGTATGGCCACACTACCATGATGTCCCCTGTGGGCCAGATCACCCCTTACTGCCTGGCATGGCTGGGACTGGTGGCAGCTGTTGGTATCATGGTGGCGCCATCAGTGAGTAGCATGTGTCCTCCATGTCTGGCATTTTCTAAATGTTAGACTCATATGTTAGGGTTGTGGAGTCACGTGATGACAGCTGGCTGAATGGCAGCAGGGGCTTAGAGCTCTCTCCCTCTGCCATCCTAACTGCCAAACTCCGTGATCCAACCACTACAAACTAGCTAATATACCAGGAGGGGTCTGTCTAACCCTCGTTTGTTAGCTTTAGGGGCTATTTGCCACGGTTCTGCTCAGCGCTATAGAGAGATGGAGGTAGATAAAAACAGGGCCGCGACACGGTACACGCCGCCTAAGTACCCCAGAGAAGCTAGCCAAGAAGTCACGCAACTAAGCGGTGCAGCACCGAAAAGACCGTGAGAGGAGTCTCAAATGGGCTCCTTACGGAGGATCAATTTATGCAGGAGCTGGCCCCATTAAGGAGATCCTCCAGATATCACCACGATCTAAAGTCCCCGTGAGGGACCTCCTCCTTAACCACAAGAGTATCAGATGTAGAAGCAAAGGTATTTTCTTTGAGCAGTGGAAGGAGAATGCCAAAGTGGAGATAGCTGGCCTGACGAACAGGTTAAAAGGCTCCAGTTGAAAACCAAGATCTAGAGGGCCGAATCGCAGAAATAACCTTCTCGCCTTGGGCCTTCCAGAATTAGAAGAGGGGCAAGATCTGATAGCCTTCTTACAGCTTCTTTCAAAACTGTAGGCCCTCACCAATCAACCCAAGTTATCATCTGGAGAGGGCACATCGATCGCTGAGGCCTAGGGCTCCACCTGATTCCCCCATGGCCTATAATAGTGAAGTTTCTCAGCTATATTGAGAGGCAGCACGTTTTCAGTAAACCCGAGAGCAGGCGATTATGGGGGTCAGCAAAGTTACGGATAGCCCAGGACCTTCCCAAAGAGACAAGAATGAAGCGGGCTGCATTTCACCCGATTGTTCAGAAACTGATTGCTGCACCGATCCCATTTAAGATGGTGTACCCGGCCACTCTCAAAGTTTCAATTGGTGGCGTCTTTTATGGCTTTGACTCTCCGGATGCGGCTCACAAGGACCTTAGTAGCAGACTCCCTAACCTTTTTAAAACAAATGGCTGAGACTGTGATATTGACTGTTAATCCTTTTCTTTGGGCAATGTACTGGGTGTAGTTTACTGTCCTGCTAACTGTGTCTACCCTCATCTAAGATGCCATTGTCTCCCTGTTTGCCTCTCCCCCTTGGCTTCACCCCTGCTATGTCCTACCTGCCTGGGTCACCCTGATGGTGCTAGCGGTGGGGTTAAGGTCATATGGGTGGGACTGTTTGCCATCTCCTGGAACTCACTGTTGGGGTTGTATTTCCTGGGGTGCCGGTTTTAGGTGTAGGACCGGTCTTGGTCCTGTTGTTAAATAGCACCCCGGGACAATGTTTGTCTGGTTGAGGACAAGCCTCCGTGACAAGTGGCCTGTTTGCTCACTCAAGAATCCTTTGTCCCCTGCTTTTGTCTCAGGGGTGAGCAGGGCTTCTCTGGGATGTTCTCTCCTTACTTGTCCCTTTATGCTCTAAATAGTAAAGATGTGTATGCTACAAATGGATCGGTTATTGTTAAGACCTTAATTAATGAACAGGCGGTTGGGGTTGGGGGGTCTTTGCATTTAGGCCCTGAGTCTGGCAACAGCTGAATCGTGAGCCTATGGAAGGGGGTTTGCTAGTCCAGCCCTACGCATAGGGTCCCCATTAGTTTTCTGGTCTGGATTTGGAAAGGGGTTTCTCTTGCTTGTTAAATGTTTGGTTTCTTTCTCCTCAAAAGGTCCCTGTGTGATGAGGTTTCTTGACTCGCTTTGCTGGGTGCCCAGGACTCGTATCTACATCCTGGGGTCGACATCTTTGGGCCTGGCACCGCATTGTACATAGTTGGAAGGTTTGGGTTAGGGGTTGCTTTGGGGGACTAGCCTGCCTATTTCAATATTGGGTGAGATGTACTTTAGGGATAGTGGTTCTTAGTGGGTTGATGTTACTTATTCAGCTCTCTTGGTGGCAGGCTTGGGTTATATGGGATTTAGGATCTGGTGTGCTCCTTTTCAGGTTTGCTTCTGGATGTTTTAATTACTACCTCCTTCTTATTTTGGTGTTAAAATGGCTATAGGAGCTATTAAAATGGCATCATGGAATGTCCGTGGGCTCAGAGAGAAGGTCAAACGAGTTCAAATGTTTAACCACTGTGCTTTGCTGCAGATAGAGGTGTTATTCCTCCAGGAGACCCATTTAGCTAGCACCGAAGTTAAATGGTTATCCCGATCTGGTTTTTCCCAAATTTATATGGCAAGTGGATCTAGTTCTAGCAGAGGGGTGGCTATACTCATTAAAAAGCATATTATGTTTTTGAAGGATATAATAGTCGAGGACCCAGACGGGAGGTTTATTCTGGTCAGGGGCTTCTTGAATGGGCACACTGTAGTCCTGGGTTCTGTCTACGGGCCTGTAGGGGTAATCCCAAATTTTATGACTCTAGTGGGTAAAGCTAGTGCTCATCCTTCGCAGATAATCTTGGGGTGACTGGATGTTCCGCCATCCTGTTCCTTAGATAAGGACCCCAAGTTGATCGGGCTCTTTACTCCTATACAGAGGGCTCTCCAAGACTTTTCCCACATGTTAGACTGTGTGACTTCATGGATTTCCTATCCCTCTCTCCGTGCTTTCTTTCTTTTCCCAATCCCATGGTTCATGGTCTAGAATTGACTATATTTTAATTAGCAAGTCTCTTCTCCTGGTTATTTTCAGCCCGGTATTGAACCGATAGTTCTTCTGACCATGCAGTGGTCTGGATTAGAATCTCTCCAACCCTGCATTCCAGCGGACACTACTTGGAGGCTCAATACCCAGCTGCTTAAGGATGTAGATACGGTGACGCAAATAAATCCTAATCTCTTTGTTTTTGGCAGACAACCTTGACTCTACTTCGAGATTTGATTTTGTGTGGTGTTCCCTAAAGTGTTATCTTAGAGGAGAGTTAATTAACTTGCTCAGCTAGGAAAAAGGCTCCACAGGCGCAGCTTTTCCTTACTGAATAAAATTAAAGAGTTGGAGACCGCTCATCTTCTGTCTTGCCGCTGTCCTCTTTAGAAGCCTCTCCATGCAAAAAATGAGTATTCTGACCTTCTTAAAGAAAAAGCGGAATACTGTCTCCTCAAAACTCAGGCTAGGTATATTGATCATGGAGAAAAACCGAGACTTTTAGCTTTAAGGCTTCATACTCTGGAGAGCTCTAGAATAATTCGCCTTGCAAACACCTGCTGGCTCCACTGAAACCTCCCCAAAGGAATTGTGCGACTTTTGAAAACTACTATAGAGATCTCTACAGTTCGCCCATATCCCCTGCATCTCCTTAGATATCGTATCGATCTGGAAGATGTGGATATTCCGCATCTCTGCCATCTCATCAGGAAGCTCTAAGCGCCCTATCTCTTTCTGAAATTGAGAGTGTCATTGCTTCTATGACTCCTGATAAAGCGCCTGGTCCGGACGGCTTTCCTTCCAACTTTATAAGACTTTCTAGAGAACTCGCCCTATACTTCTTAAACTCTATGAGTATCTCTTTCTTCCCTGTCATAGATCCTACGCCTTGAAGCCACTATCATTCTGATTCTCAAGCCAGGTAAGATGTCTGCTGATCCGTGAGCTATCGGCCCATATCGCTCAAAATTATGATATGAAAATTTTCTAAAATCCTGGCTGAACGGATTAGAAGGTCTGGGCCCACCTCCTCAGTCCGGAACAGGTTGGCTTTGTGCACTCCCGATCCCCGCAGATCACCTGAGGACTCTTTCACATTTCCCAGTATGCCAGCACAATTCAATCTCCCATAGCCTTAGTTTCATTAGATGCTGAGAAGGCCTTGATCGAGTGGATTGGTCCTTCCTTGGGAGGTGATGACTAGGATGGCGCTTCCGGTTCCCTTCTGCAGTGGGTCCAGACCTTCTATAAATGCCTCTTCGGCCAGGATATATTGTAATGGCCTGTTCTCTTCTCGGTTGTATACTGGTACTAGGCAAGGTTGTCCACTTTCACCCTTTTATTTAACCTATACCTGGAACCCCTACTTATTAAACTCAAATCCTCCCCACTTATTAAAGGGTGTCCAATACGTCAGCAGGAGCTGGTTCTTTCTGTGTATGCAGATGATATACTCTTGCATATTGTGCATCCTGTGGACTCCCTTAAGTTCGCGTTAGATGTTATCAAATGCTATGGGGCCCTGTCTCAATACAAACTGAATATTTCCAAGTCTGAGATTTTCCCATTGAACAATTATACGCATAAACAGGATCTCGCCAACTTTGGTATGAGGTGGTCCCCAGATCTATCAAATATTTAGGATCCATTTCTAACTAATCCTTCTTGCTTAAGAAACTTAACTTAGATGATCTCAAATGTCATATTCAGCAAGATTTGCAGAGGTGGTCCCCTTCCTATTTCTCTCTGGGGTCGGATTAATATCAGTAAAATGAACATCCTTCCTCGTATTTTCTATCCACTAAATTTACTTAATCTTTGCCTATTTCCTACCTGCAGCAATTCCATGTGATGTTCTCAAATTTTATTTGGCGGGTAGGGGTGTCGGCGTTCCTTTCTTAAGCTAACCCTTCCTAGAGATAAAGGCGGTGCGACTTCCTAGCTTACTGCTCTACTACTGGGCAGCGCATCTTGCTAAATTAGGAGATGGCTGACCACCAACCCTGATCCCTCTTCTCCGATATGGCTCCAGATTGAGAAGTCAATTCTCTTGGACTCGGGAGTTGATCCTTACGCTATTTTTTATACTCCTCCCTCTATTCTCTCACAGTGGATAACTGATCAGACTATTCTTTTATCCCTTAAATCCTTCTCACAATGTCTACGTTTTGTTAATATTTTTCCGGGGAAAGACTTGGGTCAACCAGTTATGTCCAATCCTAATATTAGGTTGGGCAACTCAATGATTACTCCTGGCTGGCTTCTGCAAATTAAAGAGGCCAATCTGGAGCATTTCTATGACCAAGGATCTCTCCTTCTCTCATTAGATATTCTGGGTAAGTATGCTATTCCCAACATTAAAATTTTCAAAGTATACCAATTGAGGCACCTAATGGTGGAGAAGTTCGGTACTCACTTTAAAGAATCAAGGTCCACCCTTTCTTTCTCAAATTCTAACACTTGCTTCCAAACCACATCCCATCTCGTTAATTTCTCCTTTCTTAGATTATAAGTTTACAGAGCCCATTGTAGGTGCTAGTATCTGGTCTTCTTCGTTTCTGATTCTAATTTGAGCTGGACCAGCATATGGAGGATCTTCATAAATTTCATACCCAGGACAGACTAAGACTAACACAATACTATATTGTTAATAATATGTATTACACCCTAAGAAGTTATTTCAACTCAATAAGCTCTCTCTCATTCCTCTGCACCAGATGTAAGCGAGGCGAAGGACACTCTCTGCAATATTTTTGGGAGTGTACCAAGGTAGCCCTCTGTGGTCATCAATTAGAGACAATCTTGATCCATTACTGGTCTCTCAAATTTTGTGTTCCTGAGATTTGTATTTTGGGAGATTACACTAATATAGACAGTGTGGAACATCGATACCATATGGCCATGGTCTCTATTGTGGTTAAGAAACTGGTCCTTAGGCATTGGACCGACCAAGTGATCCTGTCCTATGCTGAATGGTTGACCGAGCTTTCTGCCTGTCTTAATGCTGAAAGGTTGATAGCCAGCTCACACAACCGTATGGATCTGTTTCAAAAGAAGTGGGGTAAATTATACTCGTTATATCTTCATCAGTGATTGTTGGCCTCCTCTCTGACGCCAGTAGTGATTTCATTTTTTCTGCTTGCTCTTATGTTGATGTTTACATTGCTGTTAATTGGAGGTTTGTCTATTTTCAGGGTGATTACTGCTCCTAATATCCAGATCAGTACTGTCTTGTGTTCAGCACACTCAATTGGGGGGGTGGGTGGAAGAGCGGGGGATGGGGGGAGAAGTTTACTTTATGTTTATTTTTTTTTTTCATTTCTTTTTTGTGTTGCTGTTTATGTTATGCCATGTTAGCTTCTGAACTGCTATCTTTATCATATGTTGTTGGTTGTTCTGTTATTGGAAAATCAATAAACTTAAATTAAAAAAAAAAATGTTAGGGTTGAGCAAGTCACGCAAATCCTGTGCAAACACTACACAAAGCACCAATGTCGTGCAAAGCTGTTTGCCCAGGGTTAAGACCAGCTTTTCCTGGGTGGTAATTTGTACCGCGCTAAGGGTCACGCTAAGTCAAGAAAGACACCTTAGCGTGGCGCTAGCCGATGACTATCTCATGGTGCCTGTATTCATGTTCAGTATGCCCCGTGCATATAATTATGTTTTGCGCAGTGCTAATGCAATTTGAATGCGCTATTTGCCTTTTCAATATAGCAGACCTGTGCCAATCCCGTGCTAAACCCACTCAAACGGTTTGTGCACTGCACAAAGCTTTGAATATCTGGGCCTGTGAGTTCTCAAGATGACATCATTATCAGCTCTTCATTATTACAGACTTTTTTGAACAGGTAGTGAAATCAGGGTTACAAAATGGCTAATACCTTTACAATGAAATAAAACAGACATCTAGATTTTGGTATGGGATATACCGGGGGGGGGGGTATGCTTATTTTAATTCTGCAATGTAGCACTTTTGGCCAGATGATGTCAGTTGATCTTTAAAGATCATATGCAATGAAATTTACAGATACTAAACTTTCAGCATCACTCATTAAATATTGTTATAACAACAGTGTCTGCCTAGTGTTTTATATGAAAATCTACCATTTCATACCATTTATAACTATTTATTGTGTGATATGTTTCAACAACACTGCTAGATGCTGAGACTTTCTGTTCCCTGTGCTAATCAGCATGTCTCTGCCCTGGTGATGTCATTGGGGGTGCTATTCTCTTTCTTCAATACATAAGCTATGGAGGCAGTCACATTGCTGAGGTCTGTAATGACTTCTCATTCCTTGCACTGGGCCTGTTGCAAGAGTCTGAAAGCTGTTTGATTGTGGTTGTGTCATGCTCAATGCCAGTAATGCACAATAACAGTTTAAATTTAATTTTATAACCTGTGCAGAAGTCAGGGGGAGCAGCACATAGATGATAAAAGTCATATGCAAAGATTATTAAAACTAAACGAAAGAGCACCATTCAATAAACACTGCTATAAAACCTATTTGTCTTCCAGGTTTTGAAACAAAACTCAACAAATTAATGCATTTTTAGTGTGTTTTTGTTGTGGTCCATTTCCCCAAGGTTGCTGGATGTTGAGTCAGCATGCCTCCAGACAGCTGATATCATTTGGGGTGTGCTTGTTAGGAAGTTGTATTGCTGCTAATAATACAATGCTAGTAACTTCACTGCTGTTGGTCAGTGCCTGTTTTACAATAATTTAGATTTAATAGGGAGCTTATCTGTACTAATTTCTATTAGGGATGACTGTGCTAGCCCTGGTAAAAAGATCTTTTAAAGTTATTTTGTGAACTTTGCCATATAAAATGGGATTTATAACCTGTAGTAACCTGTAGGTGTTGTGATTCAATCTGCTACCATTCAAACTGACAAAAAGTGCTGTTTTCCATGAAATAAATGCTTTTATTTCTGTGTTCTGCTTCATTTGCATAACCCGCCCTTTTTTTCTCAGTGGTGCAACCCTCATGTGTGACATCATGTAAGGGAAACAAAGTTTATAAGCACTGTTTTGAAACAGCGATCACTGTTGGTCAGTCTTGGTATTGCAGACATGTTTCACTACCGGCATAGGAGACTACATCTCTCAGTATAGAAATACTATCAGCTAGATACTATATGCACAATGCCTTGTTTGGAAAATAAACATATGAGAGCTTTTATTGTTGAAGCCACTGCAGAGATTTGAGACTGCACCTCACAGTAAGGAAATTGGAAAACGTCTTGTTGTACCCACAATGCCTTGCTATGGACATCTACATATTAGGTGCAGTCACCACCACCAAAATAAGGGACTGCACCTATGAGTAACTAACATGCCCATCAACATGCTAATTTACTCAGAATTCCTTAGTGCTGTATGTAAAACATTGACCATTCTCTTGTATGACACCATTTTGTGGGTGTGGCCCCACACAGAAAACTGGACAACACTGTGCTGATAAAACATAAATAAACTTGACTGTGATAGATAATTTTTATAAAACAAATTGCAGCTTTAGCATCTAGGGCATAGAGGAGCAACTACATATTATGTGAAAAAGGCATTTGTGAAAACTCATATAATCACTTTAATTAATCCAGTCCTTTGCTAGCACACACATTGGCCACATAGTTCACTTCTACCTTACTTCATGTCACTGTGAATAGGGACACTGTTGTGGTTTGCACTTCCTGATTTATATATTCAGAGCTGTCTTATGTGAGGGGCTATTTTCGCACTTCACTACCAGCCCAGTTTGCCCGGCTTCCTTAGCATGCTATATTCAACAGGTTTAGCAATGGGGCTATCCCTTTTGAATACAGCAGGCTATTGGGTCCAGGCTAATTTAGCACACTGGGCAGTGCTCATTTAGCCCCAGGGCAAAGTTTTGAATATAGGGCTCCATATGGGATGACATTTACAGAAATTAAACTGTCAGCATCATTCATTAAATATTGTTATAACAACAGTGTCTTCCTAGTGTTTTATTTGAAAATCTGTCATTTCATACCATTTATAGCTATCTGTTTTGTGGTGTTTCAACAACACTGATAGCTGCTGAGACTTTCTGTTCCTTGTGGTAATCAGCATGACTCTGCCCTGGTGATGTCAATTGGGGTGCTATTCTCTTTTTCCAATATAGAAGCTATGAAGGCAGTCCCATTGCTGAGGTTTGTAAAGACTTATCATTCCTTGCACTGTGCCTGTTACAAGAATCTGAAAGATGTTTGACTGAGGTTATGTCATGCTCAATGCCAGTAATGCACAATAACAGTTTAAATTTATTTTTATAGCCTGTGCAGAGATCAGGCAGAATAGCAGGTTGATGTTAAAAGTAAGTGTGCAAGGTTCCCCAAATGCCTGTTACACACAGCATGCCATTGCCAAGCATGCTTCAAATCTTGAAGTTTGTTTTATAAAAAATAAATCTATCATTATATTACTTTTTTATCAGAATTTTGTCCTCCAGTTTTTCTTGTGTTGGTTATACCCCCAAAAATGATGTCATACCAGAAAACAATCATTATTTTATATACAAGAACAAGAAAATTAAAATAATGTATACTTTTATTTTAAATGTACCTTACTCAGACATACAGTCCCTTATGTTACTGGTGGTGAGAAATAATATGTAAATAATGGCAGCAAGGCATTGTGGGTAAAATACAAACCTGTTTTATAATTTCCGTACTCTAAGATGCTGTCCCATATTTGTGTGGTGGTGTCAACAATATAAAGTTTTGTTTATTTTCACAACAATGCATTGTATATACCATATCTAGCTACAAGACTTCCATACTGAGAGATGTTGGCTCTATTTCTTCAGTGAGCACAGCAAAATAAAAGCATGTATACTAATTTACATAGTGAAGCATTATGGGTGCAGTAGAGTACACTCCTACATGTCACCTCTCCCATGTTCTATGGCAAACCTCAATAAATCACTTTAAATTATCTTTTTACCAGGGCTTGCACAGTTATCCCTAGTAGAAATTAATGCAGATAAGGTCCCTACTAAATCTAAACTATTGTAAAACAGGCACTGACCAGTAGCAGTGAAGTTACCAGCATTGTGTTACTAGCAGCAATACAGTACAACTTCCTAACAGGCACACCCCAAATGACACCAGCAGTCTGGAGGTATGTTGACTCAGCATCCATCAACCTTGGGGAAACGGACCACAACAAAAAGACACTAAAAGTGCATTAATTTGTTAACTTTTGTTTCAAAACCTGGAACACTAATATGTTTTACAGCAGTGTTTATTGAATGGTACTGTTTCTTTTAGTTTTAAAAACCTTTGCATATGACCTTTAATGGAAAACAGCACTTTTTGGCAATTTGAATTGTTGTAGATTGAATCACAGCTCCTATAGGTTACTACATGTTATTAATCCCATTTGCTATGGCAAAGCTCACAAAAGCACTTTAAAAATCATGTGTGATTAAAGTTACAGAAATTAATCAGCATCATTCAGTAAATATTTTTATATCAACATCAGCCTAGTGTTTTACATGAAAATGTACCATTTCATACCATACTATTTATTGTGTGGTGTTTTTAAACACTACTGCTAGATGCTGAGACTTTCTGTTCCCTGTGGTAATTGGCATGTCCCCGCTCTGCTGATGTCATTCGGGGTGCTAGTCTCTTTCTTCAGTACATAAGCTAGGGAGACTGTCCCTTTGCTGAGGTCTGTAAAGACTTCTCATTCCTTGTACTGTGCCTGTTGCAAGAACCTGAAAACTGTTTGATTGTGATTATATCATGTTCAATGCCAATAATGCACAATAACAGTTTAAATTTAATTTTTAGCCTGTGCAGAAGTCAGGGAGAGTAGGACATTGATGTTGAAGTGATATTGAAAGGCTCCCCAGATCCCATTTTCATACAGTATGCTATTGCCAGCCATGCTTCAGATGTTGAAGCTTCAATTTGTTTTGTTAAAAAAGCTGTTATAGTCATTTTATTGTTACATTTTATCAGCATGTTTTCTGGCAGCCTTCCAGTTTCTCTGTGCAGCCACACACCCAGAATGATGTTCTACAAAGGAGATGTCAATGTTTTACATGCAGCAGCAAGGAATTTTGGTTAATTTATAACATTGACTTACATGTGCCTTACTCAGAAACACAGTCTCATATGTTGGTAGTAGTAAGCACCTAACATTTAAATATCCATAGCAAGGCATTGTGAGTACAATCGATTTCCAAGCTCCTTACTATGAGGTGCAGTCTTGCATTTCTATTGTGGTGCCAGCAATGTAAGTTTTTGTATGTTTATTTTTAAAACAAGGCACTGTGCATATCTTATCTAGTAGTAAGACTTCTTTACAGAGATATGTAGTCCTCTATTTCTGTAGTGAACACTGAAAATAATAGTCTTTGTACTACTTTACTTAGTAAGGCAATGTGAGTAAAACAGAGTACACTCCTACAAGTTACTTCTCCCATTTTCTATGGCAAATCTCAATAAATCACCTAAAAATGATCTTTCTACCAAGGCTAGCACATCTATCCCTTGTAGGAAATAGTGCAGATAAGGTCCCTATTAAATCTAAATTATTGTAAAGCAGACACTGCCCAACAGCAGTGAAGTTACTAGCATTGTATTATTGACAGTAATACAAGTTCCTAACAGGCACACCCCAAATGACATCAGCAGCCTGGAGGCATGCTGACTTAGCATTGAGCAACCTTGGGGAAATAGACCACAACAAAAAAGACGCTAAAAATGCATTAATTTGCTGACTTTTGTTACAAAATCTGGAACACACCTAAGTTTTATAGCAGTGTTTATTGAATGGCACTGCCTTTTTCACTTTTAAAAACCTTTGCATATGAACTTTAAGCACACCTCCCTATGCATTATTGTATATTGTAAAATGGGTAGACAAAATGCTAAATTCTGATTGGCTGAGAGTTGCTTTCAGCTGGGCTGTTATCCCAGCACAACGGCCTAGCTGAAAGTATTATGTTTAAAGTGATTATATGAGTTTTCGCGGATGCAAGTTAAACATAGCATGTCATTGCCCCCTATGCTTCAGATGCTGAAGCTGCAATTTGCTTTATAAAAAAATTCATAAGACATTTTTATTTACGATTTATCAGCATGTGTCTCTTATTTATTTATTTATTTTTATTTTGCTTTTTGGTAACTGGGTAAGTGCGCTAGGCATAAGAATGCCTATTTTCAGGCACGACCCAGGAGAAAACAGTTTAAATACATACAAGATACATGTGACGCAGCACATGAAAGCAGTACAATTCAGAGGGAATAACAATACTAAGGGGGTGGAGAGACAATTGTTTCGACAGAAATGATAATGAAACATGTTACAGTAGTATGAAGATTACAATACAGATTGGAACAGGTAAACACAAGAAAATCAAAACAGAAAGGGGACAGGCATTTGCAAAAACAGTACAATAAGTGCCAAACTGAGTGGTTAGTAAGCAGGGGAGAGGAAGGGAGAGTGGTAGGAGGTGAGAAAGAGAGAGAGGTGAAAGAGAGAGTGGGCATGATAGGGTATGAGATAGTATGGGAAGAGGTATCAAAGAAGTGGATTGTCTAGAGAGGAAAGTAAGAGGGCAAGGAGAAAGCAAAGGTTCAAGGTGGGTTAAAGCAAGTGCATGGGTCTGCGGTATGCAGATGCTCACGGTGAAGTTTCTTAAAGCTAACATGGGTGGTTGCTTGATGGATAGAAGTGGGTATGGAATTCCAGTGTTTAGGAGCCATGAGAGAGAAAGCGCGTGCACCCATGTTGGATCTGCATCTTGGAATATGCAGAAGGGCTTTGTCAGTCGATCGCAGCCCATAGGCGAGAGGTTGTGATTCCAGAATGGAGGCAAGGGATAGGGGGAGGCCTGTCCTGGCAACACCATCAATTAATGAGCCAAAGGCCTGGAGGCAGTAGGCAAAGGGGCACAGCCAACTTAGGTGAGCATAGAGCTGGCAATGGTGTTTGTAGCATGGTGATGCAGAGGCATAGCAGCAGATGCTATTGTAGGTGGTGTCCCATTTATGGAGGGAGGACTTTGAGGCAGATAGATAGATGGCAGAGTCATATGCTAGGGCCAGGAGAAGGAAGCCTTGCACCACAGCTAGTCTGGCTGAAGGGGTGAGGATGTAGCTAGTACGGTAGGCACTTCCTAGCTTAGCGTTTACAGACTTACAGATAGTGGTGATATGGAGGTCAAAATCAAGAGATTCATCAAGCGTAACCCCAAGATATTTAAAGGATTTGGTGGTAGTCACTGAGGAGCTGTCCGCAAACAAGATAATGAGGGGATTGTGATTCGATTTCAGTCTAGCAGGTGAGCCAAAGAGCATGGAGTATGTCTTGCTGGAGTTGAGAAATAGTTTGTTCTCAGTGAGCCAGGCCTGAATGTTCACGAAGTCCAAGGTAATAGGGTGATTTAGATCAGTGGCAGTTTTAGCACTGTAGTAGATAACTAGGTAGTTTTCGGTGTGTAGTCACACCCACAGAATGCCATCATGCAAGAGAACAATCAATGTTTTACATAAAACATCAAGAAATAGTGACTAAATTTACATGTTAATGTAAATGTTAGTTACTCAGAAATGTTAGTCCCTGATTTTGGCAATGGTGACTGCACTTAATGTGTAGATGTTCATAGCAAGGCACTGTGTGTACAATAAGATATTGTTTCCCAATCCCTTTTTGTGAGGTGCAGTCTTAAATCTCTGTAGTGGTTTCAATAATAAAAGCTCTCATATGTTATTTTCCAAACAAGGCATTGTGCATATAGTATCTGGTTGACAGGGTTTCTATACTGAGAGAACTACTGTAGAACTAGAAGGAACTAGAAGGGGGACAGGATCAGATCTACAGTAAAGTAGCTTCTTCTTGTTGTTTTTACATTGTTTCTTGTTGATTCTGCTTGGCAGAAGGTTATTTCTTTCCTTTCTTACTACTAAGGGGCTAGCAGGGTATTGTTTGGGGCTGTTGGAATTTTGAAACCTGTTTTGGTAGCTGTAAGTGGGCTCATTTGTTTGATGATTCACTGTGTGGCAGGCTGCATTTGTAGAGGCCTATTTCTTCTGTTTTAAAATATAATTGGTGTGATTTAACTGGATCTGTTTCTTTGAATTGGAGACCTATATCTTCTAATTCCAAGTCTATTTGATGTGTTGTTGGTGAAGCTGTTTGAATTGAATCCTGTTTCTTTGGGTAGCAAACCGATTTGGGGGCTTTGAGTAGAATTGTGATTCATTGTTGCTGGCTTCGTAGCTGCAAAGTTTTAGTGCAGAGTCGGGAAGGGTGCTAATGGTCTGACCAGAGGCCTCAGCTACCTGATTGTTTCTGGAAGACTTGGCTGGTCCCTACTTCTCAAACCCTCACCCCACCCATCCCTGGTCCATGATTTCTTTATACCAGGGGTTCTGACATCACTCTCAAATGGGCAAAGGATATGCACCTGTCATAGCAGAAGCAGACATCCAGGAAAGGAACAGCAGCGAGTGAAGAGGTGACTGCTCTCTCAGTGGAAGGGAAGTAAATGCAAATCTAGGAGATTTCATTATTACTTCTTTGCATTGATATTGCACTGGGGAAAGGAGGAGTAGGAGTTTGAAGAAGGTTGTGCAATGGCTACTTAAAGTCTCTTTTTGAGTGTGGATAGGAAGGATAGGAATATAAAAAGCAGTTGCTCAATATATCTAAACGTGTGCAACAAAGGAGATAAGGGAAATAAAGAAAATGTTTTGCACTGATGAGGGGGAGAGGGGAGACTTGGGGGAGTGTTTGGTATCCTGCATCTGGAAGGGTGGGGGGTTGCTAGTGGGCAACGACAGCAATGGGTAGGGTGGTAGGCTGCAACAACTGCGGTGAACCAATCTTTCTAAAAACTGCCTGGAGTGTGGGAGGATGTTTAGTGTGCAACCACATAGAGAAACTTAGAGAGGAGATTGAGGGTCTGCAGGAGGAACTAAGACATGCAAGGCAGATTGGGGGAGGGTTTAGCCCAATACTGGAGGGAGGGAGAAGGGGAGATGAGGGAGGGTGATTTAAGCCAACAGTGGTGAGGAGAGGGTCAGAAGAAGGGAAGCAGAGACAAAGGGGCCCAGGCCAGGAAGAATGATTGCCAGGGAAACCAGGTCAGGAGACAAAATACAAATGGAAGGAAGAGATAGGGACTTGTGAGGGGAGGTGAAGAAGTGGCAAAAGTCATGGAGTGGAAAGGAGAGAACAGGTCACTGTGCAGAGAGGGGGAGCGGGCATTTGTGAAGGGTCTTCAGAAAATAGTTTTGCACTGCTAGAGAGGAAGAAGATGGAGGAGGGAAATGATGAAATTAGAGGAGTAATTGATAAATGCCTGGACCAAACTGGAGCAGGGGGGAAATTCTGCTCGGAGAATTGCAACAGGGGTAAAAGGGGGAAATAATGTGCAGGAGGAAGAAGAGGAGCTGGAAATGAGAGAGGGAGATGAATGGAAGCAAGCAGTGAGCAAGAGGGGTGGAATCTTAGTGCTGGGAGACTCAATACTAAGAGAAGTCAGGTGGGGTAGCAAGGGGGAGAGGCATAGTCGCATTTGGGTGGAGGCAATGCCAGAAATGACAGCAGAAAGGGTGGGACAATCTGTTCTGAAATATGCTAGAAGGGGTAGGGACAAGCCTCATTTAATTATACATCTTGGGTCAAATGACCTGGCTGACAAGACAGTAGATATAGTCCAGAGAAGGTCTGAGGAACTAGCACAATTATGTGAAGGGGCAGGAAGATCAGTAACCTTTTCAGAGATACTTTCTGGTGCTAAAGGCAAGCACAACAAGAAAGCTGAGAATAGAGGAATTTAACAGATGGCTAAGAACCTGGTGTTGTGCTAAAGGGTATAGGCTGTTGGAGGGGTGGGGAGGGACCTGGGAGGACAGTAGTCTCTATGCCAAGGACAGACTACACTTGAGTGAGGAGGGAAAGAAAGTGTTGAAACAGAGGATGGAGGAGTACATAGAGGAAGTTGGGAATTTAAACTAGGAGCGGGGTGGCAATTGGGGAAGAGATATGCAGAGACCACAGGTTGGGAACCATATGAGCTACCCCATAACAGCGACAAAGGACAAATGGCAAGTACTATTGGTGATGCTAGGAAAGGGGGTCAGGATGGGTGGGGGGAGATGGTTACCCTTAATGCTAGGAGCCTTGGGAGGAAAACTGCAGAGTTACAGGTTCTCATGGCAGAGGGAGAGGTGGACATTGCAGCCATCACAGAAACATGGGCCACCCAATACAATGACTGGGACCTGTCTGTACCAGGGTACAGGTTATTTTGAAGGGACAGGGTGATTGGGAAAGGAGGGGAGTGGCACTATATGTGAAGGAAGGACTGAAGTGTGTAAGGGAGGAAGGGGAGGAGGGTAGTACGGAGTTACTTTGGATGCAAATCCAGGATTCCAAGAATAGGATTCTTAGAATGGGAGTGGTGTACAGGCCCCCATCTTAGATGGAGGAGTTAGACAGGGAACTATTGGGACAGATCAGGAGGACCTGCGAGAAGGGTAGAGTGGTGATTGTGGGGGACTTCAACATGCCAGGAGTGGACTGGAGTACCCCAACAACCAGGAACAGAAGGGAGCAGGTACTGCTGGATGCCTTCCAGGACAGCTTCCTGCAGCAAATGGTCAGTGAACCAACCAGGTTAGGGAATACCCCTGACCTTGTGCTGGCAAATGGGGACTTTATGAGAGAACTTACAGTGGAGGAACCACTGTCAGGGAGTGATCACCACTCAGTGTGGCTCATATAGGATATGGGCAAGGAAGGAGTGGAATCTGGCACAAGAGTGCTGGACTTCAGGAGGGCCGAATTTGGGAGGATGGGAGAAGTGGTAAAAGGGTACCTGGCCAGAATTCAATCTAGTATGGACACTAACCAGAGGTGAGAGCTCATAAAGCTGGGGATAGTGGAGGCAACCAAAACCTGCTGCAAAGCCCAGAGCAAGAAGGCTAGGGCTAAGAAACTGAGCTGGTTGAGCAAGGAGGTCATGGAAAAGGTAAGGAAGAAAAGAGCTGCCTTTAAGAAGTACAAGAAAACAGGGAGTGGGGAGGACAGGGAGGAGTACTTGATGGAATCGGAAGGAAGTGACAAGGGCAGTAAGGGGAGCCAAAACATCTACAGAACTCAGGCTGGCACAAGACATTAAGAAGGGGGAGAAGGACTTCTTTAAGTACATCAGGGAGAAAAAGAGCTGTAAGGAATACATAGTAAGGATTAGGAAGGAGGGGTGTTGGGTGGAAGCAGGGTGCGATAAGGCAGAAGCACTAAATGAGTACTTCTGCTCAGTATTTACTAAAGAGAAGTGGGGGGGTGACACCCAAGGTGGGAGAAATGGCAGAAACAGGGGGGGGAAAGGGGTGACAGATGGGGAAATCATGGAGGGCAGAGTTCGAGAGTGTTTGAAGGCACTGAGGGTGGACAAGGTGCCAGGCCCAGATGGCATCCACCCCAGGGTACTGAAGGAGCTGGCAGAAATCCTTGCAGGACCTTTGGCGGACCTATTTAATGCCTCACTACATTCAGGGTGTGTACCTCAGGACTGGAGGATGGCTCATGTGGTGCCCCTCCACAAGAATGGCCCCAAGGATGAACTGGGAAACTACAGACCAGTGAGCCTCACATCCATCGTGGGTAAGCTAATGGAGACTATCCTGAAGGAGAGGCTGGTGGCCCTGCTAGAGGCCAAAGGACTACAGGACAGCAGACAGCATGGCTTCCTACATGGCAGATCCTGCCAAACCAACCTGGTGGAGTTCTATGACTGGGTAACTAGGCAACTGGACAGGGGCCATGCAGTGGATGTCCTGTATCTGGACTTCAGTAAGGCATTCAACTCGGTGCCACATGGAAGGCTGGGAAGGAAGTTAGAAGGCACAGGGGCAGGTGCAAAGCTGGTGAGATGGGTAGGAAACTGGCTTCAGGGAAGGCAACAGAGGGTGGTGGTGGTGGGGAGCTCTCACACCCAAGGGCAGTGACGAGTGGTGTTCCACAGGGCTCGGTGTTGGGACCAGTGTTGTTTGGGATATTCATTGCAGACATGTCATGGGACATCAAGAGCAAGATCAGTCTGTTTGCTGATGATACCAAGGTAGGCGCGGTGGTGGATGACCTAAGGAGATGGCAGGGGTTGCAGGATGATCTGGCAATGCTTGAAACCTGGTCAGACACCTGGCAACTGGGCTTTAATGCCAAAAAGTGCAAGGTGCTGCATTTTGGGATGAAGAACCCAAGGAGGAGTTACCAGCTGTGGGGAGTGCAGCTAGCCCAGACAGAGGAGGAGAAGGATCTGGGTGTGCTCATTACAGGGTCAATGAACAACTCGGCACAATATAGGAAGGCAGCTGCAAAGGCCAACAAAATGCTGGGTTGTATTGCAAGGGGTATATCCTCAAGGAGGGAGGAGGTGATTCTGCCACTGTATAGGTCATTAGTTAGACCACACCTGGAGTACTGCGTGCAGTACTGGCACCCGTATCTGAAGAGGGACATTAGGTTACTGGAGGTGGTGCAGCGCAAGGTGACAAAGATGATCAAGGGGCTGGGGGACTTATCATACGAGAGGAGGCTGAGGGAGTTGAACATGTACTCACTGGAGGAGAGGAGGGATGGGGTGACATGATTGAAACCTTTAAATACATGAAAGGAATAAACAAGACTGGTACACAGGGGCTGTTCAAAGTAAGGAAGGGGAGGGTCACCAGGGGCCATGATATGAGACTGGAGGGAGGAAGGTTCAGGAGGGAGATGAGGAGACACTTTTCTACAGAGAGGGTGGTGGCTGGGTGGAATGTGTTACCTGCAGAAGTGGTATCTAGTAGAACAGTGGACTGCTTCAAAAGGGGATGGGACAGGACAAGGGGGAGGGTTAATGAAGGGGAAGGGTGGAAGGGAGGGGCAGCTGCAGAATAAGGGGTGCTAGCTGCACATTCAAGCAGACTTGATAGACCTCTAGGCCTTTATCTGCTGGCAAATTTCGTATGTTCATAGTCTCCTATGTCCGTAGTGAAAATTTCTGCAATACTAAGACTGACCAAAAGAGGTCTCTGTTTCAAAGCAGTGCTTATAAATTGTTTCCCTTGCATGATGTCAGGCATCGGGACTGCAGCACTGAAAAAAAGGGGTGGCTTATGCAAATGAAGCAGAGCACAGAAATAAAAGCATTTATTTCATGCAAAACAGTACTTTTTGGTAGTTTGAATGGTAGCAGATTGAAGCACAACTCCTACAGGTTACTAATCACAATTTGCATGGCAAAGTTCTCAAAATTACTTTATGTACTAAAAATAATCCATTTCATAATCACAATAAGGCACGCCAGTGGGTGTACGATGGTGGGCACCATTGCCTATGCCTCATGTTTCAAGCCACTAATCATTCCTGATTTCTCAACTTTTGTCCACCATATCAAAGTGATTATGTGAGTTTTCGCAGATGCCTTTTTCACACAGTATGCTGTTACCCTCCGTGCTTCAGATACTGAAGCTGAAATTTGTTTTATAAAAAAAATCTGTTATAGACTTTTTTATTTATGTTTTATCAGTACTGGGTTCTCCAGTTTTCTGTGTGTAGTCACACCCCCAGAATGATGTCATACAAGGGAACAGTCAAAGTTTTACATACAGTATAAAGGAATTCTGGGTAAATTATCATGTTGATGTAAATGTTAGTTACTCAGATGTGCAGTCCCTTATTTTGGTGGTGGTGACTGAAACTGAAAATAGGTGTCCATAGCAAGGCATTGTGGATAGAATAAGATGTGGTTTTTCAATTTCCTTACTGTAAGGTACAATCTCAAATCACTACAGTGTCTTCAACAAGAGAAGCTCTCATATGTTTATTTTCCAAACAACTCATTGTGCATATAGTATGTAGCTGAGGATTTATTTACTGAGAGATGTAGTCTCTTTTGACAGTAATGTAAATGTATGCAATATCAAGACTGACAAACAGTGATCTCTGTTTCAAAATAGTGCTCATAAAATGTTTTTCTTCCACGATGTCACACACGGGGTTGTAACACTGAGAAAAAAAAAAAGGGGGTAGGTTATCCAAATGAAACAGAGTACAGAATTAAGTAAGCATTAATCCATGATGAAGGTGGCATCTAATGGGGAGTTAATGCATGGTCGGGGCCATTGTGGCCCGAGGCCACAGGCCGAGTGCCTACAACGGACCAAGCATGCATTAACTCCCCATTAGATGCCACCTTCGTCATGGATCAATGCACTTGTAACATGGTCTACAGGAGGCTTTATATATGCTACATACATTACTGGTGATACTACACAAAAGACAATGACACTACTAAACTTTTCCGATATTTTTTAGTCTTACTTTCAGAAATTACAATGAAGCTCTCTTACATACATATACGGCTTTTTTCATTTTTTGGGGGGTGGTACAATTATATGTTCCTTAGCGTTTGCGACACATTTGACAGATTTCTGAGTGGCTGTTACTTTCATATTGTTTGTAGGCTGACCGCGATGTTGCTCGTTTTCTACTAGTCACTATGTGTCCGTATCTCATTTGCATAATCACATGCTGCACTTTTTTTGCTTTCGGTACTCACGCTGTGTTTCGACAGGTTGCTTCGTTTTACTTCTCACATTTCTCCGCTCTGTATCCTATCTTCTGTGTGTGTGTTTCGGGCTGCACAATTAAAGTTGCCCGTCCCATTAACCGTGAAATTCTTGCAGTGAAATGCCTTTCCTGCCGTTGCCTGAATGAGTCGATCTTCAGGTCCGTTGCGTCCTCTGTGTCTCACTAGTTCCGGTCCTAGTTCCTCCATTGTGCCTCTCTGAGGTGGTCTCTGCTCAATGCTTGCCACAATTTCTGGGTTTCTGCTACATTTTTGTCTGTCTCCCATTCGTATCTCGTCCTGCTCAGCCCTTATCTCTCTGTCGCTTACTACCTCTTCACTTTCTCTCACTTCCCTCATTCTGCTCCTAACCCTGTCCCTCTGTCACATTTGTCCCACTACTCTTCTAGTGTACCTGCTTGCTATTACAAAACTTGTTCCCTGCACTTTCTTCTCCTCTCCTACTTGCTACACTGCTCATTTTCCTCCTGTAACTAGTTTCTGTAGTTCGCAAGCAACACAGCATTATTGTCTCATAATGCCTTGTTGTTCCTTTACCAGCTGATCCAACTCAACCAATTGTGTTAATTCTGATGTTATCAGCTTTAAAAGCACTTATTTCTTGGAAAGAAAAAATGTTCTTGATAGTTGAAATAGCAGCAGATGAAATCACAATTCCTACAGATTACTAATTCTATTTGCCACAAAGAAATTCACTTCAAAAACCCCAACCACACATAACAACCATGAAAAATTACAATTATATTATAACCATAAAAATCATTATAAAATTATTTTTAACAACTATTTAGTTGAAATGTGGTATTTATTAATATTGTGGAGACCATAATTGCACATTTAGATTGTCAATATTCAAGTAGATGAAACAAAAAGCAATTCTGGCTTTTAATAAGATATGATTGTAAACTGACTGATTTATCTACTGTGCACAACATTATGGGGATACAATTGATGAGTTAACGCACTGCATCATGGGTATGTATATAACATATTGCCTTTTATAAAATGGGGTGCATAAAAACGTGCAACCACATTGGTTCACTGGGTGTAGGTGGCCATTGATTAATCCCTGGGATACCCACGGCTGACATGCCGTTCCTCTTCGGCACTGCACCAAAATCAATGTGAGTGACATTCTTTACGCAGGCATTCACTGAGGCAAATCAAAAAAAAAGCTCCATATTTGAACTCGCACACACGAACAGGGCAAGTACAAGAAAACAGTAACAAAAGGAAAAAAACTACTGTATAACGAGTACAAGAAAACGAAAGGCCACACAACACACCACCATCTTTATTTAGCCAGGGACATTATGATACTGTAGTCTTTTTTTAGTTTTATTGTGAACATGGTCCGAGTAAAAGCAATACGTACTCGCGCGCACGAACATGCTGAACTGAGGCAATAACACCAGGTTAGACATAGTAAACAATTATAAACAAAGTTCAAATCATCCATAAATAGACGAGTAACTTGAGCTAGGGCTGCAATGAATTGTTTTCCTATTCGGCACGATCTCAATGGTACAACAAATACTGCTGACACTCAGACTCACGGTGTCAGAACTACCCTCCACAGGCTAACAAACTGACAAGCCCAGGCTAAATCAGAGCACACAGCACACTGTAGCAAATACACAGAGTGAATACCATTACAGCCTCCAAACTGGTGTAAACCTTCCCCCCCGGGGGCTTACAGGATGCAACCTCCATGTTGTGCCACCTTGACCTCGATCCACTGTGGTCCCCAAGTGCTCCTGCCAGCCCCGTTGTTCCCTCTCCATGATGCGGGGTCTGGCAGAGCGAAGAAAATAATTTTAATCTGCAGCCACATGCTGTGGCGAGCTGCTGTAGTCGGCTTCTTCTCTTCTCCCTCTCGCACATTGTGGAGCGCTGCGGGGCTTGACACTGAAAGCTGTTCAGTGCACATTGATCAGTTCTACCCTACCAGTAAACCACTGTAATTATTCACAGATTAATAAACATTAAATGACTCCAATCGAAAATTCCCTCCTAAAGAAACCTCACTGTTACGGCATTTGTGGAGAACGTTGGTACCATAAGTAACCTAATACGTGCCCGTGGTCCAACGTTCTCCACAAACGCCTAGGGTTACCAGATGTCCTCTTTTATGAGGGCAAGTCTTCTTTTCCAGCTGCCAAATATTCTTCATGTACCTTCTCTATCCTGTTGTATTATTATTATTTTAATAATTTGTTTACTCTCTCCTACTCAGGACCACCTTGTAAATGAGCTGTGAAGGGTGTGGAGACTTTAAACCTATTTGCTCAGGGCCTGGCACAAGGGCTCATTGGGGGAGGGACTAAGTGTCCTCTTTTTGGCATCCCAAAATCTGGTACCCCTAAACTACTATGGCATTCAAAATTGGATTTAGTGTAGTTCTTAACTTCCACACAAGGAAGTAAAGTGGCTTAAAAAGTATTTACTTAATTAAAACCTCAGACAAAAACATTAAAACAAAACGTTGCAATGTGTTTACTTAAGGTCGGGAAATCTCACCCAGGTTCTACATCTGCATTTTGTTTCTGGATGTAAGGGACTACTTTCCACATCGGAGTGATACAGGTAGAAATCGTGAAATAAAAATAAAATTATCAGACTTTATTACTTTTTTTGAACTTATTTTAGGTTTAATTTTATAAGTGCCATAACTCATGACCATCCGTGGGTGTACTAGGCTTTAATGCATGGCTCAGATGGTTGGAGGTCACTCAGGCTGCGCCCTCATGCCTCACAACGCACCTGAACATGCATTAATGCCTAGTATACCCATGGCTGGCTGTGGGTTATAGCTTACGCATCATGGTACACACTTCAGTGCTGTAGCTTTGAGACAGCTCCTAGTGTAAGGGTGCAGAATCTTTGTCCAGTCAGGTTTTTTTAAATACCTCATGAAGGTAAGTAAGGTACACGAGGGAAGTATAGCATTTATATAAATTAGGGACAGTCTGTGGATTTGAGTGTGCTGGTGAGAAATGTAGCCGCATGCACGTTCCAGCAAATGGTAAATCACTGGGTTGTCAATTTCAATATGGAAGAAAGAAACTAAATGTTAATAGCTTTTAATTTCATAGCGTAAGGAACACTCAGAACAATTTTACACTGCAGACCCGGGGGTGTGTGGGGGGCGGAATGCCCCCACAGAAGGAACAAAATTTTAAAGTTTAGACCCAGGGGGGTCTGGGGGTGGAGCGCCCCTACAGAAGGAATGAAATTTCAATGATTAGACCCGGGGGTGTGTGGGTGGCGGAGCGTCCCCACAGAAGGAATTAAATTTCAGTGTTTCTCTTTTTCATACCGCTAGGTATGCACAAATGAAATGTCAGTCTTTTTTAATTTCATAGCGTAGTGAACGCTCATATCAATGTTACACTGCGGACGGACGGTATTCATAAATACAATTTCAGAACACCACTCTCACGAACAAAGATAATATCCTTGAGTAACTGTGTACAGACTGATTTCAAACATACAAGTAATGGCCTCTGCAGACTGGGATACAACTGCAGACTCTGAAATAAGCCGGGGAGGGGGGGTGTATTCATTCACTCATTTACTGTCTGTTGTGACGTTGGTGGTGAGTCACAATACCGTAATCCGCTGAATTAGGAAACAGGGGCACTGTATGTCCCCTAATCTAATAAAATGGCGGAAGTGCTTTTCAAACAAAAGGTGCTCAAAATCTTGGAGACATGCTATGAAGTTGAGTTTGTCTGTACATTACCATTTGTACTTTTCACCATTTGTTACTCATTTTATTGCCACGGTACACTCTGTACCCGGGTCGCACCTGGAAACGAGCTTCGGCTCAGTGTGCCTATCCCGATCATCAAATTTTAAATTAAATAAATAAATAAAAGTTGAGGGCAGGTAGATTTAGGTTAGGACTCTGAAGAGATGTAATTTCTAGTTTATGCAATATATGCAGTACTACATCTGACCAACAGAGGCCTCTTTCTCAAAACAATGACATACACATAAGTTCCAATACTGAGTCCTAGTCATAAAAAAAAATACAGAAACATAGAAAAGTGACAACAGAAGGACACCAAAGGTCCAGCAAGTCCACCGTTGTTTTCCCAAGACCTGGTGTGGTTCTTGGGATCTACCCCCCACCCCCCCACACACACACACACATACTGCTTTTTATGATTTTTACATACCTAGCACCACAGTTCCTGTAGTACTATATTTATTATTTATTTATTTAAAATTGCTGACCAAAAAAGGCACACTGAGCCAGGACTCATTTCCAGGTGTGACCCAGGTACAAAGCAAAACAATCACAGAAGTTTGAACAAGGTTACAGTATACATAAGTTACAAAAAAAAATTACATTTTACGTTTAGTTGTTGCTCTAGCCCAACCCTTTTTGATAGCCTTTATGGTCTCTGCATTCATCACTTCTTCCAGCAAGCCATTCCAGGGCTCCACCACTCTTTCTGTGAAAAAAATGCTTTCTCAAATCCCTTCTGAGGCTACTGCCCTTTAACTTCCAGTCATGACCTTGGTGGTTGAGCTAGTAACCCTTTGGAACAGTTCTGTGTATGCACCTTGTTAAAATAAAATGTTGAAGGTTCCCATAGCAAATTGAAGTAGGTACCTGCAGGTGTTGTGAATCAGTCTTCTACCATGCAAACTGTCGATTAGTACTGTTTTCCCATGAAAAAAAGTCCTTTTACCAGACCGGCCTTATACTGCAGCAAGGGAATTATCTGTTATTAATGGGGCAGGCGATTTAGATAATGGGGGGGGCGGGCACTAAACACCAGGGAATGATTTTGTATTAGCAAGACCAGTGGTCAGAGGGTGGGATGTACCAATGGACACCAGAGAATGTGTTAACTTTAATGGACTCAGAAATCACAGGTGACTATAGTTATTGGCTGGCAGTTTTAAAGAAATATTTCACTGTTCAAGGTTCCATATAAAAACACTGTCCCTGTAGATGGCTCCTAATCCATGTAAAACAGCATTATGTAGCCTTGTTGGGTCTGACCAGAGTTCTGCATAACTGGGAGAAATGAAGTGACATACTGTATTGTCAAACCAGTATCTTAAATTCAAACTGTAATGGCCTTATTTGTTTAAAAAGCCCTAAACTGCAGCAAACACTCCATATATACCATAAACAGACTTTTTTCATGGAATCACTATTTCCCACTAGACACTCTAGGATTATTTCTTGGCAACACCAAAAGGTGGTACCAGCAACCTTATATTTACAGTATTTCTGCTGCTGCTAATTGTTGATTTCTCTTCTGTTTACAATTTTTCATCCATGCGTGTATAACTGCATTTACAACAGTTTGCTGCGCCTCAGGTCAAGATTTCCCTTTTTCACTTGCAATTGGGGAAATACACTTTTCAAGTCATTAAATATGTACTACAGCTAAAATGTGGAAATGTATATGTTGTGCAGAGTGTTTTTTTGTTGTGTGCATGTACACTTGCGTGTGTGTGTGGTCCTGGTGTGTCCTTCCCCTGCTATTAGTTTTTTTTTTTTTTAATTTGCCTGATAGTTTTATGACCCCCTCTTGGATTTTACTGTCTCCTTTCTTCAGGCTCTCACGGCCTGAGCGGCACCCCTCAACCGTAGGTGGAGCAGGATGTCCGTCTCGCTGGCCGCTGCCCACCAGGAATCCAGCAACTACAGACGCTCACCTGATCCCCGAAGTCAGATACGCTTATAGGCTCTCACCACCTGAGCAGCGCCCCTCAACTGGAGGTGGAGCAGGATAGCCGTCTTGCCGGCCGCTGCCTGCCAGGAATCCAGCAACCACAGCTGCTCGCCTGGTCCCCGAAGTCAGATACGCTTACAGGCTCTCACCACCTGAGCGGTGCCCATCAACCGGAGGCGGAGCAGGACGGCCGTCTCGCCGGCCACTGTCCACCAGGAATCCAGCAACAACAGCCGCTCACCTGGTCCCCAAAGTTGGATACACTTACAGGCTCTCACCGCCTGAGTGGTGCCCCTCAACCGGAGGTGGAGCAGGAGGGCCGTCTTGCCGGCCACTGCCTGCCAGGAATCCAGCAACTACAGTTGCTCGCTTGGTCTCCGAAGTCGGATATGCTTACAGGTACTTGCCGCTACTGATTTCTTCCTTCACTTTCCAGTGGGGCTTTTCTGATTGGTGCGGCTCCTCGATACTTAACACTGATTGGACCTCCGACTGTGGGCTGCTGTGCTCATTAGTGCGCCTTTCCGACAGAGACTACAGCGCTTTTAGTGCTTTTTTTAACTATCAAACCTAGCTCTTATAGCTTAAATTTTGCTCTTGTTGCTTAAATTTTCTACATGGGTAAAGCAGATGTATTTGTGGATTGCTAATCTACTTTAGCCAGCTCTAAGCTGTCATTTAAAGCCTGCAATTGCTTGAATTTGCCAGATAACAATTTTTACTCTCTGACTTCCTTCTTCTAAACACTATCTACCTACATCTTTCTTAAAACTACCAGCCCCTGTATCTCTCTAAACTCTCAAACAGCCCTTCCTGAGAACTCCTATCTGTAAACTTGCACTGAATTTCTCTAACCCCCCCAGCCCCCTTGCTGCATTTCTTCTGTTCCTTTCTCTTTAGACACTAAAACCCTTCCCCTGGCTATCCTTAACTCCAGCTCTTTTGTTTAACCCTGTTTCACCTCCTTTGTCTGCTCAGATCACCTACACCTCCACCCCTGCTGACGATCTGCCACCAGCCCCCTGCCCCCCGATCCCAGGTCTTTCCTGATTACAGCTCTTAACTGCTTTTATTACTGACTCCTTTCTTCAGGCTCTCACCGCCTGAGCAGCGCCCCTCAACTGGAGGCGGAGCAGGACGGCCATGGGCTGCTGTGCTCATTGGTGCGCCTTTCCGACAGAGACTACAGCGCTTTCAGTGCCTTTTTTAACTATCAAACCTAGGTCTTGTAGCTTAAATTTTCTCCTACCCCTCCACCCCCTCTGAGAACTCCATTAAATACTCAGTAGCTCCTCCCTCCATTGTTCCCACTCGTATCATTGGCTTATCTCTAACCCTGATCTGAGCTGTCAACTCAACTGCTTGTTAGTATTCCCCATTCAACCTGTTTTTAATTACATGTTCTTAAGCTCTCAGCTTCTAACCCAGTTTAACCGACCTGTCGGTTTCTTGCTAAAAACTTCTATGTCTCACGTAATTCTGCTTTCCCAGTGAGACAACCATCACTCACAAAGTTCCTAGGTTTGACCCCCCACACCTAAGTGGAATGTGTAAAACTCCACCTGCTCAAATACCCTATGTATTTCTTGACTACCCCATTTAGGTTTGTACTTTTGTGGACTTTGTCTGACCCCTTACGAAGTACTTCCCTGTGACAGTCAATCCAACATAGACAAGTGCATGTCTTTCCTCTGGCCTGTTGCTTGGAGTTCCTGTCCTCTCTACCTGTCTGTAAGGATACTAAAAATGTCCCTACAGATGATACTGTATCTTCTTGCGATAATGCTACCCCTACTCCACTTGTCCATGCCCATGACACTTCAAACCAAAGCGACCCATCCTGGCTTTTTGCCGCAAGACTACTACTACTCTAATCTTCTGCTGCTTCCTACACCTTGCCGTGGCCCAACTCCAATACTACTAAATAGGATATTGATCCACATGGTTGCCCATGTCCAAAAGAAATGCCACTGGCACCTACATGCCCATGGTTACTTATTGCGCCACAAGCTATGGTATTTTCTCCTACTTGCTATCCTGCTCTCAGGCAATGTTCAACTAAATCCTGGTCTGACTAATGTTCTACCCGACACTATTAGTAATGCTAAAGGCCTTATTATAGCACACCACAGTATTAGGAGCCTTGCACATAATCTAGCTGAGCTTGAATCCTGGACCACCCTATACAAGCCTGACATTATATGCCTAACTGAAACATGGCTAAAACCATCCATACCTGATTCTCTATGCCCCCTTCCTCAATATAATCTATTAAGACTTGACAGAGCTGTTCCCAAGAGAGGGGGTGGAACAGCTGTCTACTTTAGAGATCATCTCAATGTCTCTGCCCTAAAATCATCTACCTTATGCCACTATGAGGCACTTCATGTCCTGCTCACTCTTGGGACCAAATAATTACATATTGTATGTGCCTACAATTCCCCAAACCAACAGGCAAATAGGACTGGATGAGCTAATAGACCAAATCTCATGCCTAGCTGGAAGAAATTAGGTCCTTATACTTGGGGACCTAAACATTAATTGGCTGGGCAGTAGCCAATCCACAATAATGGCCAAATGATAGAGTTATAACCTGCACCAATTGATAGGCAAACCTGCCAGACATACTCTTCACTCAAACACGAACACGCTACTAGACTGGATCATGATCAATCACCCTGAAAATGTAATTACTTCTGTACTACCAGATGCCATCACTGATCACTCCCAAATGTGATGCATCTGGGGCAAAAATAGACCTACCCAGATGGGACCTCTCTTCATTACCTTCCGCAACTATGACAATTTTAACTCTCAGTCTTTCTTGCACGACATTGCTGCTACTGACTGGTCCTCCATTCTTATGTCCGATGATGCTCAGACTGCCCTTAATCTGTTCTTGAAACACTTCCTTGCGCTCCAGGATAAGCACTGCAAACTTGTGACCCGTCTGGTAAGAAACAGGCAAACCCATTGGCTGAAATCTGACCTGCTAGCTAAACTCAAACTAAAGGATAAAGACTGGCTCCACTATAAGAACTCTGGGCTAACCTCTGACCTTATTACCTACTGGGCCCTGCAAAATGCCTGCAAAAAGGACATCAAAAAAGCCAAGAGTTCCTACTGCAAGGACCTTCTAACCAACTCCTATGGTGACCCCCAAAAATGTTGGTCCCATATTAAATTTTTCCTTGGTTCTAATCTAGCATCCACCCCTAATAACATGTCACTTGATGGGGTGCACTCTAATAATCCCAGAACCATTGCCAACTTCTTTAACAACAAATTCTCGGACTTAACTAACTACACCTCCTCTTTCCTTATCAAACCAGTTGTATCCAACCGGCAAAATGCAAATGGTCCTCATTTCTTCTTCAAATCCATCACTAAATGTGAAGTGCTTAGACTGCTAAACAATAATCTGGAATGCACTGTGGCCGGCTCTGACAGTCTAGAACCAAAGCTCAACAAGATCACAGCACCCTTCATTGCTGCTCCCCTAGCCAAGATTTTCACGGTCTCCCTGTGCCAGAGCTATATCCCTGAGAGATGGAAGACAGCTAGGATTACCCATTTCCAAAAAAGTAGATCGTAAAGATCCCTCAAACTATAGGCCCATTGCCATACTGTCTGTCCTAAATAAAATTCTTGAGAAGCTTGTAGCTGCACAGACAATTGATTTCTTTCACAAACGTGATCTACTTTCCCCTGCCCAACATGGTTTTCGCAAAGGCCATAGCACCACTACTGCCCTTCTCAAATTCACGTCAGATACACTAGTGGCTATGGACTCTGGTCTACTCACTGGGGTAATTTTCACAGATATGACTAAGGCTTTTAACCTTGTTGATCACTCCATCCTTCTTACCACACTTGGATCACTAGGCTTCTCGAATAAGGTCGTAAGGTGGTTTGGGAACTACCTACCTGATAGGACTCAGTTTGTGAAATACAACTCTACTCTCTCGGACAAGACCACTATAAATGTTGCAGTTCCACAAGACTCTATCCTTGGGTCCTAACTTTTTTCTCTTTTCATAAATAACATCTCCACTGACCTCTGCAGGACAACCTCCTTGTTATATGCAGATGATATTGTTCTGTATGTTAGCAAAAAAAGCACTGAAGACATAAACGATCTTCTCTCTCTTGACTTTCAGTTAATTCAGGGGTGGCTATCTACTCACAAACTTGTTTTAAATGAGTCCAAAACCCAAGCTATGCTCTTTGGATCAGGTGTTATACTCAAACATGCACATCCTAATTTAAAAGTCACCTCATTAAATGGCTCACTAGTTGGGGTGGTAAATTCCTTTAAATATCTGGGCCTCACCCTTGATCCTTCTCTAAATTTTGACTTGCACATCAATCAGACCTGCAAACTGGTCAACTCCAAACTTGGAATACCCTACCGAACCAGTCATGTGCTCACTCCCTCAGCAAGGCTTGTCATAGCCTGTGGCACACTCCTTCCATCACTTACCTATGGTGCTGCAACTTATGCCTCTGCATGCAAATCAATCCTTCGGAAATGGGATATCACATATAACAATATCTGTCACTATGCGTCCTCCTTATACCATCTGAAACACCACTGTCTCCTCTATTCAGACCTAGAATGGCATCCACCTAATGAGTTAAGGCATCATGCATATGGCTCTATCATTGATAACATTGTTCAACTACAAAAGCCTGCATCCCTTGCAGGACTTTTCCAAAATCTGACACCTTGCTATGGGCTGAGGTCTGCCGACCAGGTCCCCGTCTTCATCCCCAGATACAAAACCACAAAAGGTGCCAGTGCTTTCACCTGCCATGACCCCAAATACTGGAATTCCCTTCCACTGGCTTTGCGCCACTCATCTTCTCATGCATCTTTTAAAAAAGGGCTGGGAAACTATTTTGATTCTTCCCACAAGTGCTCCTGTTTCAAACCTCCATAGCTTCTTTCGTTCCCAGTCTCCTCTTCCATGGCATTTATTGATCTGATCTTCTATACACTACGCACTTTTCCTTCCTATCTGTCCCACCTTCCCCCCTTATTTTCACTCTCATCCCTCTTTTCTTGGCTCTCACTTCTATCACTTACTAGTATCCCTCCCCATGGACTATATTCATTCCCTTATTAGCACTAAAGTGTTCAATCTGTTCATGTTTTCTTCCTTAAAGCACATTGTAGTGTAGTTTTTGGTTTGTACTGCTCCTCTCTTATTTTCTTTTATTTGTTTTCTCTACACTGGTATTCAATTTGCTAATTGCTCTGTATACTACTGTCAACTATTTTTGTACTTGTATTGAAATGTTTCCCTGTATTGTTGTACTGTACCGTCCCAGGTCGTGCCTGAAAATAGTCATTGCTATGGCTAGTGTACCTACCCGATAAACAAAAACTTAATAAATAAATTAAATTTTCATTGCACAGTTCATTACCGATACAGAAAATGATGTAAACGTAAAAGCCCCTGGATTCACCTTAGTGGTTTCCAGGACCCTCGGGTCTATGCAGCACACACCTTCATGGGGGCCAACCCGGGTATTGCAGTGGACAGAAAAAATGGTGCAATGTCTCTACCTGGGGTAATGGCAGGGAATACTTGTGTGCAAACTGCAGGTTACCATCCCCAGGAAATATACAATAGCTGCCCCAAAGACCTTTCTCCACACAATAACATTACCCCCTTCTTGCAGTGATTCACAGTACCAGAATATAAGATTAACAATTAACGGCATTTATTTTGGGGAAAGGGGGAAAAAGGGAAGAAATTAGCACAACAACATTAACAGCTAGCTGAAATAGTTTCACCACACACAATCCCCACCCCCCACCTGCGGGAGCACCTGGCTTCTCGCTGGCACCTGCCCAAAATGTCTCTAAAGTCCCTTCAGTGGGTACCACATCACAGTGTAGATGTAGCTGGAGATCTTTTGTTGGTTCTGAAATGACTTCAAACAGTAGAAATAATGAGACTTCAGGCCTGGGAACAGTTTTCTGCCAGTGTCCTACCAAGGATCTAACCTTTTAGCTTCAACCTAGCTAGCTAACTAGCTAAATAAAGACTCCCCAAAGCCACAGCTTGGGGATACTTATGATTCAGCAGATCAAGGGGGTTCAGCAAATTGGTTTTGACTATACCATGGAGGTATCAGATTGGTGGTGCACCGCTGCAGCAGCAGGGCTGACTGAAGAGGTTGAATAATGTTGGTTTTCACCTGCCTGGCCTTGCCAACTTTGCCTCTGAGGACTTTGTAAACAGTGTTCACCAGGCAGGCCTCTTGCTGTCTTCCTCCACTGGTCTTCTTTTTTTTTTTTCCATTCACTTTTTATTGAGTTTAATAAAACAGAAACACAGAGGCGGAATATAAAACATGAGAGACATTACATGGTGTGCAACTACTTATTGTCCATAAAAAGTATATGAAGAATTCACACCTTAAACATGTGCCTCCGCAACCTCATCCCCCAACCCCTAAGGCCTCCTCCCATCCAACCCCCCACACCCCTAAACAACCCCAGACACAAGGTGGTGTGCAATGATCAGTTAAACTGGGATCTATGACCTCAGTGATCATGAATAAACAATGGAAAGTGGGGACCAGATTTTCTCAAGCGAGTCAATTGGTCATGCAGAATAGCTATCCTTCTTTCTATCCTGAGAGAAGCTAATAGTTCTGATAGCCATTCTGAATAGGAAATCTTAATGAATCCTTCCAATGTTTTAAGACAAGCTTCTTGACTGTAATAGAGATCAATGACATGTGATATTTTCTCAGAGTAACCGGAAATCAGACATGATTCCTAGAAGACAAACCTCTGGGCTAAACATCTCTTCTAGACCCAATAAAGGGCTAGACTTATTCTTAATATCAGCCCATAGAGGAGCAACTTTCGGACATTTCCAAAAGATATGAAACAAATCCCCTTCCTCTTGGCCACACCTATAGCATTTGGGTTCAAGCATCATCTTTAAATCAGTTAACTTTTGAGGAGAATAATAAATATTATGCAAAATCTTAAACTGTGCCAATTTGAGAGAGTCCTGCTTTAAAAATTTATGACAATTGTTCCAAATATGCGACCAATCCAAATTTACATTAGGAAAGGCCCTGATCCAATAAGATGAGGGGACAAAATTGTCGGTAAAGGCCCAATGCAGCAACACCCGATAGATTCTTGAAACCGCATGAGGGGTACCTATTAAAGGTTTTACATCTCCCCAAAAGTCAATACTGGACGGGTGATCCCATTAATACCTATTGTCTGAATTAGAAGGTGACGAACTGATACACCTTAAAGCCCTTTGAGGGTAAGTTAGTTTACTGAGTATCTGTGAGTGGACCCGGCTTGCCCTCCTCATCTAAGAGGTCTTTTTAACCTACATTCCCAAAGTTAGGTAAACTAGTTTTTAGCTATAGTTTTATTCCTATCAGCCAATGAGGATTACCTATCATTGGTTGGTAACCATCTTTGCAATAATCATATTTCAAGTAACTGCAGAGTTGGTTATGTATCCTTAAAGAGACACCCATCGGAGAGTCCTTTGAAAAGGGGATCGCTTAGAGGAATAAAAAGCAAGGCCTCAGGGTTAAGACCCACTTTTTAATTAAAGTAGTCTCCAGGTTAAACCAGAGCGACATAATCCTTACTATTCGCAGATATAAGTGAGTCGCCCATCTACCATATTTGTTAATCTGAGACGCCCAATAGTAAGAGAGCAAATGTGGCAGCTTCAATCCTCCTTGAACTTTGGGCGCCGCTAATTTAAAATACTTACATTCTCGCTTAAAATTCCTATAAAGTCGGCAATTATCTTATGCAGTCTATTGAACCATGCCAGAGGAATACAGATATTTAGCATGGATAGTGGATAAAAAAGCCTGGGAAAAATGTTCATTTTAACCACATTTATCCTGCCCCAGAGTGATAAGGGGAGTTGTGCCCATCTTTTCATATCTAAATCTATATTTCGAATTAGAAGATCTAGATTAAGCTGACTAAGGCGAACCGGGTTGTTTGTTAAAATAAGGCCCAGATAATTGAGGGATTTGGAATTCCAACCCAGCCCCAGACCAATAATATCTTTCTTGAAAACTCTACTATTCAGGGGAAAAACCATTGATTTCTCCTGGTTCAGCTTATAGTTGGCTAATGTACTAAACTCCTTAATTGCATCCAATAAAACTGGAACTGAAGAAGCTGGATTCGACACATAAATCAGCAGGTCATCTGCAAAAGCAGTGACCTTGACTACCTGGCCTCTGATGTTGATCCCACTAATCCTATAATTAAATACTATATGCCTAATCAGAGGTTCTAAATAAAGATTAAAGAGCAAGGGGATAGAGGACATCCCTGCCTCGTCCAACCTGCAAAATGAAAGGCGCCAAATAGCCCCATTACATGCAACTTTGCCGATGGATTTGAGTAATGGCCCTAATCCACCCCACTAGACTTCTCCGGGAAACCTACCTTTCCATCGCCTGGAATAAGAATGTCCAATGATTTTATCGATGCCTTCTCGGCATCCAGAGAAATCAGCGCCAAAGGGAGACCAGCCTCTTCGGATGCCGAGAAGACATGAGACAGCTGCCCCTAAATGATCCGATGAGGATCTACCCTTCATAAATCCAACTTTGTTCCGGCCTATTAAATATGGCATCAAATTACTGATTCTCTCACCAGCACTTTAGCTAATATTTTTATATCATAATTTAACAGGGATATGTGCGGTAGCTACCTGGGTTCTCCGGGGTTTATTAGGCTTAGGTATTAGCACAATTAAAGCTTCAACAAATACTTATCCATATCAGCCCCAGATAGAATATGTCGATATAAATTGGCTAACAAGGGTATCAACTGGGAAGAGAAGGTTTTATAAAATTTGGCAAAAAGCCGGGTCAGGCAGGTGCCTTATTGATAGGCAAGGCTTTGATAGCAGCCTCTCACCTCTGTATAAGTAATTTCAGCAATAAGGGAATTGGCAGTCTGCCTCCTCCAGTTTGGGGAGTGGTATCCGATCAAGATATTCCTGAATATCCTTTAACTGAGGTGGAGACTGCATACCACTATACAACAACTCATAATAATTCTGAAAGACAAGGGCAATATCCTCCGGGTTGTCTTAATGGTCCCTTCCTCCTCCGACCAAACCCTTCAATTAACCGGATGCTTCTAGCTGTGCCAAATGCCTGGCCAGAAGCTTCCGGTTTCTCACCTTGATCAGCATAAATGGCTTTAGTTTTATTAATAGCCAATTCCGCCTGATCCCCTAATACTTTAAGATACGCATCCCTAGTCTTAATCAGTTAATGCTCAGTCTCCTCAAGTGGGTTAGAGATTAGTGCTGCCTGCAATTCCTTAATCTGCCTCAATAACTCTATCATAGAGGCATTCTCACCTTTTTCTCCTAGTGGCCTGACTTATTAGGAGACCCTCATGTACACCTTTAATGCTGACCAGAGGATATCTGGTCTGGTTCCATCCTCTCATTAAAGGAAATAAATTCTCCATTTGGCGCAGCCAGGTTCTGAAACTAACTTGGGCACTCTGAGAAGTTGATTGTTCACTTTCTACCTCCATCCCTTACCCAACACAGAGGAAAAGAGAGCTCAACCTCCACCACTGAATGATCTGACAGAGGGCTGCCACTATCTCAGAGTGGGTAACCCCATGAGCAAAGCACAGAAATAAAACATAGTCAATTATCGAGCCTGACTTATGCATTGGAGAAAAAAGGTATATTCCTTTGCTTGTGGATGGAAACCTCCAAACATCTGCCAGGCCTACATGGTCCATTAGATTTGTTAGGGCCAAATGGCCGTGTAGAGGCATGTGTGGACCTGAGGACCTATCTAGCAAAGGGTCTAGAGCTTAAGTTAAATTTCTATAATCATGGGAAGGTGGTTAAAAGGTAACATTACCTTGAGTAAACTTGTCAAGAACTCCTGGCTGTCAGAATTAGGCCCATAGACTGCCCCTAGCAAAACCTCTTTTCTATATAACTTCCCAACCACTAAGACAAACCTACCCTCTTTGTCAGGAACGACCTTTACAGGGACGAATGGTAGCGATCTGTGAAGTAAAATCAAAACCCCTTTACTCTTTGAAGTGCCCTGTGATGAAAAAAACCTCTCCATATTGCATTCTTCTCAAAGCTCTACTTTCATCCTGCAACATGTGGGTTTCTTGTAAGAAAGCAATCTTGACTTTACCTGCTTCTAAATATTTCAGTATTCTATATTACTTTACTTTATGTCTAGCCCCCTTCACATTCCATGTGCAAAACTTAATAAGAGTATCAACCCCCATACCTAGCTGATAACTTATGGAACAAAGCACATATATCCTGATCCCATTGTGTCCAGAAGCACCAGCAACCTTGTGTCTCCCACCCCATAGACAAACAAGATCCCCCAATTCCCCCCAAAACACCGCCTCTATAAACCCCACCCACAAAGCACAAAGAGACCCCCAATCTATATAACCCCTATAACCTCCCTCCTTCCACCCCCAACCCACCAATTTGCTCTATGGCCCATGATATCAGGATACCTAGCCCTTCTCACCTCTCTCCCTCCTCTATGCCCCAGTAATATCAGAACTTAATAACAATCTCCTTGTATTAACCTGAATCCCAGACTTAAAAGTCAGCTTCTATCAACTAGTGATTAATCATATATATAAAAGCATCTATAACTGAGAAAAATACCCCCTACAATCCAAGTCCAATCTCGAGGTAAAAGAAAATGACAAGCAGGAAATAGTTAAGGCCCCAAGGCCCAGGTAACAGTCATACTGAATTAAGTGCAAGCATGAACCCCCCACAATGAAGAGAAATCCAAGTTGTGGTTTCTACAGAGGTAAAATGATTCCGTCCCATACAATGATCTTCTATCTAGCAGTACAAATAAGCACCCAAGTTCAGGCATATGCCAGATAAACAAAACAAAACAAAAAAAAAAAAAAAAGGGACAGAAAAGAATAAAAAAAAAGACTGTGATATCCACAATGAAGTGGTACGTATAAAATTATGACCATATATCAAATAAAGTTCATATTGTCCAAATGCCCTGAGAAGTCAACACGACAGTTCCCCAGTCCGGACTCCAGAGCCAGTGAGTTTGACCTCTAGCGCTCCAACAGGTCAAACTCCGGTTCCCCACAGCCAACCCACGAGACTGCTTAAAGAAATCCCAATATGAGGAACCCCAAATAAAATTAATTCCTGAGTCCAGGCATAAACAATCTACCAAAATATATTATCCCATGTTGACTGTATCATACAAAATTAAACCCTCGTATGGAACTAAATCCATGATGCTTGGATACCCTGCAAAATAAAATCCATGTTGCCCCAAACCGATCGATAGGGCCATTAGCTTTTAAACTTAAACAGTCAAAAAGTTCCAAGTCTGGGTCACCTCCATCAGACCACAAATTTGAAGTAGGTCACAGCTTTAGAAATCTGGAAAATCTAGGATTATAATAGGAGTCTCCAGTCCGCCTTCATGGGCCCTTGAAAAGATCCGGAAAAGCCTCTTTCAGGGCTGTTGTAGCAGAATCCACTGATTCAAAAGATTTCCAGTCGCTTTATGGAAACTTGCAGCCTTGCCGGTATCCCATTCTAAATTTGATCCTGCAGCTATTAGCCGCTTGACAAGTGGATGAAAAGCGGCATGCTTCTGCCTGACGGACAGTGGGAGATCCTGACCACTCTAACTGCGCCTTCCCAATATATTTCTTTATCTTCCTTGGCTTTGTCAATTAGCAGTTGCCTTCTTGATAATTCAAGAATTTAATAATAAAGGGCCTGGGGGCGATCTGGAGATGGCAATGGTCTCAACGCCTATGGACTCGCCTCCACTATGTATTTAGGCCCAAATGGCGAGGCCCTGCTATTTTTCTGCTATCTTTGTGCAAATAAGAGCGGTTCATTAGCTTCAGCTTTCTCAGGAAGACCAATAAAACACATTATTTCACCGACTCGCCTTCTAAATCTTCCACTTTGGCTTCTAGTTTCTGCATTTTCTGATAGCACCTAGTCACCGATGCCTCTGTTGCCTCCTTGCTCTTTCCAGAGATTTTACCAGGCTCATTATCGGAGGTTCTCCGTGAGAGATCTTCGATCGCATTATTCATACCTTTATCTCTTCTGCCACTTCCAGTATTGTTGATTTTAAAGGCCCGATCTCCTCAAGAAAGCGTGACAAGGTTAAAGGCTCCTCGGCGATACTACCCTCGCTAGCCCCATGACCCAGCGCAGAAACCGAGGCCCTTGATTTTTTCGCCGCCTTTTCAGGGGTCACTGGCGGTGTGTGTTTAGGAGGCTGCTTTTTCATATCTGCCTCCATACGACTCTGACACAGTAGATCCTTGATCGATGCTGCACAGACAGGACTTGGATTTCCTGGTAAAAACGGAGGTTTTTATCAAAAACGTCGGGCGAGGGACGGAGTTCCACGGAGACCCAGCTACTCGGCGTCCCGCATCACGTGACTCCCCCCCTCCACTGGTCTTCTTCATCTTCAGTCTATGGGCAGGGCTGGTGTGGTCCCCTAAACCCCTTTGTTGCACACCCTTTTCACGCACAATTAGTAACTGGGCTTTGGCTCAGTCTCTAGCCCCAACACTCTCACTTCATTCAGCTGGCACAGCAGTGGGTAGACTCAGGTTCATTCTCTAGCCTCAGCATACAGTCTCTCAGGCTTATATCCATTGCCAGTCTTTGTGAATTTTCCTCATCTCAAACTGCACTTTCAGTCTTTGCTCTCATGCTGCAGTGCTGGGCTCTTACTTGGCAGCCAACTCCAACTTCTCAGTGTCCAGCTGCAACTCCACAGTCCTGCTCTCTGCAGCGAACTCCGATCTCTAACTCTGCAGCAAGCTGGTCTCTTGTTTCCCAGCACTCTATCTATATGAAGATCACTGGGGTCAAACTCTCCAAAGGGCACTCAGTACAGGCCTTGGGCTACAGAGCCCCACAGCCAGTCCCTCTTAAACTCCTGTACCTCTGGAGTCCTAAACAAATATCCCCTTTGGTGGACAAGGCAGCTCTGTTTATCCTGTCCCCAAAGTCCCACTCTGATTGGCTGTTATTTGCCCAGGCTTTTTCTGTAGCCCATGAACTCAGCCCTCGTTCTGCTAAAGTCCCTAGGGGCTGCCATGTTTACTTACACTCCTCTCCCCGACTTTGCAGTCCCTGTTATTTTATTATTCTAGCCTTTGAGGGGCAGAAAACCATCTCCCCCAAACCTGGAGGCTTCTTCCAGTGGATCCCCAGGTCTGCTTCCTGCCCAGGAGACAGGGATATAATCCAACAATGGCCATAGTCAAATTATGCCCAACGGAGTCATGGCTGCTTGAAATTTCTTCTCACAGAGGCAACATATGCTCTGAGGTGCAGCGTGCCACCTATTTCTTTATTTATTTTTTGGTCCGGGGCGTTTCAGCAGCTCTCAGACCAAACCCCAACCTTCCAGATGCCCAGAAGTGTGGAAAACTGACACAGCCCTCAGCCCCTTCCAGTACCTGGGCCAAGGACCTGAACTGCACTAATGGCAGCAGCTGCAGACCACAACGGGGCCGACTGGCCTAAATCCCACTGGGGCCACTCAAGGATGCTGGTGGGGGAACAATGGATGAGAGCCCAAACAGGTAAGCCCATTAGAGGCCTTACACTAAAACATGCTAATGAGAATGTTTTGTTGAAATTAAGTTAAACTGTTTATTGTGGTCCAAGTCTAATAATTCTATTAGAGGCAGTTATTTTTAAGGTGTATACAGCCATTGATTTCTGTTAGCATGGTATCTTAACAAGTTTTTCATTTCTTTTCTCTTCACATGATGCAATTGGAGGATTGGCAAGCACAGGATTTGCCTGCAATAAATTCCCCAGAAAGATGCCTGGGTGTTACCAAAGTTATGGGGGTTGCACTCATCTCCAGTTTGCATGGAAACCTGACACAGCCCTCAGCCCCTTCCAGTACCTGGGCCATCAAAAATTGGGGAGCAATGAGTACTAATGCCCATAGTCTGGGTAACAAGCTTCCTGAATTAGTGGCCTTGATGGAGGAGGAACATCTGGATATCGTGGCAGTCACAGAAACATGGTACACACAAAACCAACATGACTGGGACATAAACATACCAGGATACACTGTCTACAGGAGGGACAGGGAGGGTAAAAGAGGAGGAGGAGTAGTTCTTACATAAGGGAAGGAATAAAGCAACAGAACAAAAGGGTAAACAGGAGGAGAAGAAGCACTGTGGGTAAATTTGGAGACAGTCAATGGCACCACAATACGCACAGGGGTTAGATACAGACTCTCTCAGGGGAGGAAATGGACAGGGAAATGATAGAAAGTATACTTAGAATGGCAGAAAAGGAGATATTGCTGATGGGTGATCTGAATATGCCAGATGTTAACTGAGTGCAGTTGCAGCTGCCACTCAAGAGTGCAGTTATTCTAGATGTCCCACAGGGGCATGCCTTAGACAACTAGTACTGGAGCCCACTTGAGGGAGCAATATTAGACTTGATTCTCTCAAATGGAGATGGGAGAGGATCACAGATGTAGAAGTGGGTAGCCATCTGGGAACTAGCGACCATCGAACAGTATGGTGCACAATAAACACAGCAATAGAGTCAAGCCATACAAAGACAAAAGTACTGGACTTTAGGTGGGCTGACTTTGCCAAAATGGGTGAGTGCCTAAGGAATGCACTAGCAAATGGGCAGGAAGGAGGGGTGGAAGAACAATGGGGAATGATAAAAACTGCCATCACAGAGGTAATGAGCCTTTGTGTGAAGCAAATAAACAAAACAAGACGATGTAGGAAACCACTATGGTTCTCAAAGGAAGTGGCAGTTAAGGTTCAAGAGAAAAAGAAAGCATTCAGGAAGTACAAGGAATCGCAGAAGGAGCAGGACAGAGAACTGTATCAGTTAAAGCAAAAGGAGGCTGGGAAAGCAATCAGAACAGCAAAGGCCCAAACCGAGGAAAAGATAGCCAACTCAGTTAAGAAGGGGGATAAAACCTTTTATAGGTACATCAGGGAGCAAAGGAAGACCAAGGGAGGGATAGTGAGGCTTAATAAAGGGAGGGAGGTGGGCAGAGGGAGACTGTGAAAAGGCAGAGATACTAAACAAATATTTTTGCTCAGTATTTACAAATGAAGAGGGGAGGTACATAAAACAAACAGTAGTAACACTCTGGATACAGAAGTTGATAGCAGCCCATTTACAGAAGAAAGGGTCTTGAAAGAACTCTTAAAACTGAAGGTGGACAAAACAATGGGGCCTGATGGATTCCATCCCAGAATTCTAAAAGAGCAAAGGGTAGAACTAGTGACACCACTGACTACCCTTTTAACAAATCATGGGAGGATGGGGTGGTACCTGAGGACTGGAGGAGGGCAGATGTGATTCCCTTCACAAAAGTGGGAGCAAGCAGAAGCAGGAAACTACAGACCTGTTAGTTTTAACCTCAGTGATAGGGAAAATGATGGAATCACTTCTGAAGGAAAGAATTGTCGAGTGATCTAGAGGGCAGAGGGGCACAGGACCCTAGGCAGCATGGATTCACAGCGGAAGGTCATGCCAGACAAATCTGATAGATTTCTTTGACTGGGTGACCAAAGTAGTAGATCAGGAGGGCTGTGGACATGGCCTACCTAGATTTTAGCAAGGCATTTGACACAGTCCCAAACAAAAGATTAATATACGTTAGCCAGCCTGGGAGTGGGCCCCAAGATGACAGCCTGGGTAAAGAATTGGCTGGAGAATAGGACACAGAGAGTAATAGTAAATGGAGTCCACTCAGAAGAAAGGAGGGTTACTAGTGGGCTACTGAGAGGTTCAGTATTAGGATCTATCCCTCTTCAATGTCTTTTATGCTTACATTATGAAGGACTCGGAAGGAAAAGCATGTCTCTTTGCAGATGACACTAAGATCTGCAACAGAGTTGATGCACAGGGTGGGGTGGAAAGGATGAGAAGGGACTTGGCAAGGTTAGAGGAATGGTCAAATGTATGGCAGCTTAGATTCAATGCTAAGAAGTGCAGGTAATGCACCTGGGAAACAAAACCCAGGGAAGAGTACACGATGGGGGTGAGATACTAACAACAACAAAATGGAAAGGGACCTGGGGTAGTCATATCAGATGACCCAAAGGTGGTCAAGCAATGTGAGAGGGCAGCAAGGAGGGTTGGGGGTTACTGGGATGCATAGGGAGAGGCATCACCAGTAGAAACAGGAAGTTATTATCCTCTGTGCAGACAGCTGGTGAGACCCCATCTGGAGTACTGTGTGCAGCTCTGGAGACCCAACCCGCAAAGACATAGACAGGATGGAAGCTGTCCAGAGGAGGGCACTAAATGGTGCAGGGTCTGCACCGGAAGACATATGAAGAGAGACTTAAGGAGCTTATATGTATAGCCTCGAGGAAAGGAGGGAGAGGGGACATGATAGAAACGCTCAAGTACCTCAAGGAATCAACAAAGTCCAAGAGGGTAGCATCTTATAAAAAAAAGGTGTGCAAGAACAAGAGGGCACAATTTGAAGATGGGGGCGGCTCAGAGGTAATTTAAGGAAGTATTTTTTCACAGAGAGGGTTGTGGATGCATGAACAGCCTTCCTGGAGGAGGTCGTGGAGTCAAAATCAGTGGTGGAATTCAAGCATGCATGGGACAGTCATAAGGCAATTCTGGGGGTTGGGGGTAAGAAGAAGTAGGCTGCTGGCACAACTAGGATCTGCAGCTTATCCAGTAGGTAGGGAAATGGGCAGACTGGGTGGGCCAAGCAGTCCTTATCTGCCGTCAAATTCTATGTTTCTATGTTTCTATACAAGGACCTGAACAGCACTAATGGCAGCAGCTGCAGACCACAACGGGGCCGACTAGCCTAAATCCCACCAGGGCCACTTAAGGATGTTGTGATGGGGGAGCAGAGGATGAGAGCCCAAACAGGTAAGCCCATTAGAGGGCTTACACTAAAAAATGCTAATGAGAATGTTTTGTTGAAATTAAGTTAAACTGTTTATTGTGGTCCAAGTCTAATAATTCTATTAGAGACAGCTATTTTTTAAGGCATATACAGCCATTGATTTCTGTTAGCATGGTATCTTAACATGTTTTTCATTTCTTTTCTCTTCACACAGATGCAGTTGGAGGATTGGCGAGCACAGGATTTGCCTGCAATAAATTCCCCAAAAAGAAGCCTGAGTGTTACCAAAGTTATGGGGGTTGCTCTCATCTCCAGTTTGCAATCTTTCTCCCACAGTTTCTTGTTATTGCAACACAATTATTGTGAAAAAGTTAAGATCAATGGAGCCTATGCACAAATGCCTACATACTGCTAAAGGGCAGCGTGTAAGCATTCCCACATCCATATGCCATACAGTGGTGTCCTGTGGACCCCAGGTCGGTTGCACCACAGCCACGCTAGTGTCTTCCCTAATAGATCCCCGAGCTGGCCTTGTGGCACCACACTGAGGCAGGCCAGGGGTGTGCCAGGGGACATGCCCTGCATTGCCCCCATGCACAACAGTACTGCACACTGGGATAGGGCTTGAAAATGTACATACGAAGGGACCTGCCATAAATATTTATGTGTCTCCACACAAATCACTGGTGGGGCATGGTGACACCAGGATCCCCCCCACACAGCTGCCACAGCGCACAGAGCTCCTTGAGAGGGCTGGGGGTGGCCGTTTGGGCTAATGGCCCTTGTTAATATCTAGTAGGGTACATGCCATCCCATGATCTCCCATCTGAACACAGATAGGAGTACACTGTGAGATCTGTGACGGGTATCCCATTGGATGCCTACCAACATCCTGTGCTCTACCTCTACACAGCCATGACCATCCACTGTGCGACTGCATGCTGGAGATGGGGTTGCAGTCCAGCAGCAGGCAATGGTGAATGCTGGCTTCCGCACCCCTGCATTCCATGTATAATTCCCACCCATTCATGCATAGGTCCCAATGAGTGTATACTGGGAGTCTTACAATGAAAATGCTGTAGCCTTCTTTACAGATCACAGTTGTAATATGTATGAAGCATGTAGGTTCAGAATACTAATGCTGATATTGTGTCTGTATCTTGTTACTTTTGGCACTTTTCAACTGACATCATTTTTATTTTTTACTGTTATTATAGTCAAACCTTTGTATTAGCAATTAGTGTTGTTCAATGGGGCCTAATGGGATTCACCCAAGAATTCTAAAAGAACTAAGGGTAGAACTAGCGACACTGCTGGCTACTCTCTTTAACAAATCATGGGAGTACCTAGAGGCCAGTGGGGCACAGGACCCAAGGCAGCATGGATTCACAGCAGGAAGGTCATGTCAGACAAATCTAATAGATTTCTTTGACTGGGTGACCAAAGTAGTAGACCAGGGAGGGGCTGTGGACATGGCCTACCTAGATTTTAGCAAGGCATTTGATACACTCCCACACAAAAGATTAATACACAAGTTAGCCAGCCTTGGAGTGGGTCCCAAGGTGGTAGCCTAGATAAAAAATTGGCTAGACAACAGAATGCAAAGGGTAGTAGTAAATGGAGTACACAGTGAAGGAAGGAGGGTTACTAGCAGGGTACCGCAGGGCTCAGTACTGGGACCGGTCCTTTTTAATGTCTTTATAAGTGACATTGCAGAGGAACTGGAAGGAAAAGTATGTCTCTTTGCAGACGACACAAAGATCTGCAACAGGGTTGATACACAAGATGGAGTGGAAGGATGAGAAGGGACTTGGCAAGGTTGGAGGAATGGTCAAATGTATGGCAGCTCAGATTCAATTAAAAATAGTGCAAGGTAATGCACATGGGAAACAAAAACCCAGAGGAAGAGTACACAATGGGGGTGAGATACTGACAACAGTAAAATGGAAGGACCTGGGGGTAATTATATCAGATGACCTAAAGGTGGGCAACAAAGTGAGAAGGCAGTAAGGAAGGCTGGGGGACATTGGGATGCATAGGAAGAAGCATCAATAGTAGAAAACAGGAAGTTGTTATCCCTCTGTACAGACAGTTGGTGAGACCCCATCTGAGTACTGTGTGCAGTTCTGAGACCGGATCTCCGCAAAAGACATAGACAGAGGAGGCTGTCCAGAGGAGGTAATTCAAATGGTGCAGGGTCTGCACCAGAAGACATATGAAGAAAGACTAAAGGAGCTTAATATGTATACCTTGAGGAAAGAAGGGAGAGTGGGGACATGATAGAAACTTTCAAGTACCTCAAGGGAAGCAACAAAGTCCAAGAGGGTAGCATCTTTCAGAAAAAGAGATGTGCAAGAACAAGGGGGCACAATTTGAAGATAGAGGGGGGATGGCTCAGAGGTAATGTGAGGAAGTATTTTTTCACAGAGAGGGTTGTGGATGCATGGAACAGCCTCTGAGGAGGTCGTGGAGTCAAGAACAGTGGAGGAATTCAAGAATGCATGAGACAGACATAAGGCAGTCCTAGTGGGGGGTAGGAGGAAGTAAGCTGTTGGTTAACTAGGATCTGCAGCTTATCTGTTAGGTAGGAAAATGGGCAGACTAGGTGGGCCAAGCGGTCCTTATCTGCCGTCAGATTCTATGTTTCTATGTTCTATTTCACACATCTCTAGCAACAAAGAATATAGCAAGGAAAACAAAATGCTGGGATGCCTTGCAAGGGGATTCGACATCACTATGAAGGAGGTAATATTGCCACTCTGCAGGTCTCTGGTAAGGCCCCATCTGGAGTACTGTGTCCAGTTTTGGAGTCCACATCTGAAAAAGGATATAAACAGATTGGAGGCTGTTCACAGAACAGCAACCAAAACAATCTAGGGCCATCATGAGCACTCGTACGAGAAGCATCTGGGAGCATTAAATATGTTCTCACTGGAGACAAGGAGGGAGAGGGGAGAGATGATTGAAACACGCAACTTCCAGAGAGTAATAAATAAGGTACCATCCTCGGACCTGTTCAACAGAGTCTCTGACTCTAACATTAGCAGGTAAGAGTGGAAGTTGGGGTAGGGGAGCTTCAGGAGGAAGCTTAGGAAACACTCTTTTACAGAAAGAGTTGTAGAGCCATGGAATAAACTGCCTGCTGAGGCAGTGGAAGCAAAGTTCATGACATCTTTGAAGCTAGAGTGGGACAAGGCCAAAGCATGATCAAAGCAATAGGAGTAGTAATTGGCATTAGGCAGAAGGGGACTTATGTACCAGGACCTAAGAAGGTCCAAAGAACACATGGACAGACTAGATGGACCCTTGGTCTCCTTCTGCCATCTTTTCTTCTATGTGTCTAAGATTGCAAAGGGGAGAGCATTTTGCTCTAAATGGGTACCAGACTGTTTTGAGTAGATGTAGATTTTGATTTCTGTTATCCATATTTTCACAGATGTGCTTGAAGGCTATAATGGAGCCATCTTTGCTTATGGTCAAACCTTATCAGGTAAAACAGGGTAGGAGGGTGATTCCAGTGGATTAGGGGTAATGCTGTCAGGTCTCACTCTCCATATTCCCCAGTTCTGCAAGTGAACTACTAAGACAAATTGGCTTACTAATTTATCTCAGACTTCATGTTCCCCAGCTCTGCATCAGAACTACTAGACTATAGTGCCTCACTGATTCGGTGGGGGGGGGGACAGGTCTCAGATGTCATGTTCTCTTGCTCTGAGCCTTAAGTACTACGCCATGGGGGCTTACTAATTTAGGGGGCTGTCACTTTCTCAGACTCCACATTCCCCAACTATACACCTCAACTACTAGGTTATAGTGCCTTGAGTCCTCCCCAGTTCTACACCTTAACTACTAGGTCATAGTGCCTCATTGATTTGGGGGAGGGGTCACGTCTCAGATTCCCTGTTCCCTAGCTCTGAGCCTGAACTACAAGTCCATAGTGCCTTACTGATTGGAGGGGGTCTCATCTCAGACTCCATGTTATCCAGCACTGCACCTGCACTACTTAGTCATAGTGCTTTACTGATTTTGGTGGGGGTCACATCTCAGACTCCCTGTTCCAAAGCTGTGCACCTAAACTACTATGCCATAGTGCTTTACTGATTTTAGGGGAGAGTGCACTTCTCAAATTCTGCATCTCTCAGATCTGCATCTGCATTACTAGGCCACAGTGCCTGTATGATTTTGGAAAAAAGTTCACTTTTCACAATCTATGTTCTCCAGCTCTTCACCTGAACTTCTAGGCCATAGTGCCTTATTGTTTTGGGGTAGTTGTCACATATCAGACTCTGTGTTTCCCAGCTAAATAAAAAAAATCTCAAAAGGGGTTGAGGGGTGGTATGCGCCCAATCATCTCTCCTGTTGATGCTGTCTGTCTCTCTCAAACAAGCATGTCATACTCAGGAAAGGTAAAAGGACAGAAATATACAGACACAAACATTTTTTAATGCTAAATTTTAATATTTTATATGACAGAGATAAACAAGCATTTATCAATGCTGAAAGGTCACTGTTGGTATTGCTGTTGTACATGCCTCCAATATTTTTCTGTGTATATTCCTCTGCCTTGCATTTGAAGGCATCATACTCAACACAAATTTCTTATGTTCTTCCAGCACTGGTTTACTTCATTAGAAAAGCAAGTATTTGTCAGTGCTGACTATTTGCTTGATAGTATTGGCATTGGTAGTTCAGGAGTTAGAGAGATGCATAATAGGAATGGCAGTGAAGCACTGAAGCAATGCCAACCCCCACCCTCACCCTGCAGAGACTGACAGGCATTGGGGGTGTGTCTTTGGGTCATCGGCCATAGCACTCATGCCATTCCACCTCACCCCACCCTACAGACACCAGCCAGTGTTGCAGTGTGCCTTGAGGTCTTTGGCCCTTATGCTCACCCCATTCCATAAGCAAAAATATGTTGTAGGTGCCGTATTGGTCCTTTTAAAAAACAGATCCAGAAACAAATGATTTGATACCTTTTATTGGACCAACATGGATGTTACAGAAAAGAACAAAATGCTTTAGCTTTCGAACCAACCAGGTCCTTCTTCAGAAGCTTTGTGGCAGTTTTTCAAATATCCCATACTATTAACACCAGATTATATAGAAAAAGCAGAAATAATTCTCATTGGTTTAACATATACATTTAAAACATAATAGAAGATTACATCAGAGAAGCTAATTAACACCAGTATGCCTTAAACTGAGGAGCCTCAGAAGGGCAAAGGTTATCAAGAATTCTCTACAGCCAGAGAGTTCTTGTCACATAAATTTTAAAATGTTTTAATGTAATTTCAGGATTTTGTCTCTCATTATCTGTCCTTTAATATACCAGGACAATTGGAATGTAAGTTGTAAGCTCATCTTACATGTATTAGGGAGAATGCCACTCCAAGGTTTTTTTTATCACTAGAATGCTTTCTTGGCATACTGAGACATTTTAAAATTTATGTGACAAGAACTCTCTGGCTGTAGAGAATTCTTGATAACCTTTGCCCTTCTGAGGCTCCTCAGTTTAAGGCATACTGGTGTTAATTAGCTTCTCTGATGTAATCTTCTATTATGTTTTAAATGTATATGTTAAACCAATGAGAATTATTTCTGCTTTTTCTATATAATCTAGTGTTAATAGTATGGGATATTTGAAAAAACTGCCACAAAGCTTCTGAAGAAGGACCTGGTTGGTTCAAAAGCTAAAGCATTTTGTTCTTTTCTGTAACATCCATGTTGGTCCAATAAAAGGTATCAAATCATTTGTTTCTGGACCCATTCCATAAGGAAATAAGCTGATATGGGTGCAGTATAGGAGAATGGGGTGAATGTTTGGGCTGAAGATCCCATGGCACACCTCGATGCTTGTCAGTGTTTGCAGGGTGGGAGTGGAGGTGGAATGGGTGAGCATTACAGGTAACAACCCCAAGTCACACCCCTGATGCTTGTCAGCCTGTACAGAGTGGCCATTATGGGTTGAAACCCTAATGCCCTGGGCATTTGTTGGTATTTTTGCTCCAGATTTTCAACATAGGCTGTTTGAGACCACACCTCATGAACAGTGGCAGTATCATTTTGTTACTCAATCCCAAAAGGTGATTTTGCACAGCGAGTGTGCCATTTGGTGCCACAGGTGCAAAAACACATTTCAGGCAGGATGTGAAAAATAATAACTATACTGTTCATGAGAAGGTGTGAAGAAATGGCAATGTTGAAAATCTGGAGTGAAAATATGAAAAAGTGGTGAAGTTGCAAGTGTGCGTAAAAACTGCACAACACTTGCTCGTGATGCAGTCATTTTTTGAAATGTTTTCATCAAATTTTCCACAAGGGCTTTTTGGGACCTCCCCTCATGAACAGTGGCACTGGATCTTTATTATTCTGTCCTGAAAGTTGATTTTGCACAGCGACCATGCCATTCTGCACCACAGGTGCAAAAGCACATTTTAAGAAGGATGCAAATAATGATAGCTGTACTATTCATAAGGGTGTGTGAAAAAAATAGCAATGTTGGAAATTTGGAGTGAAAATCCTAAAATTTGATGATGTTATGAGGGAGCATAGGAACTGCACAACAAACATTCGTAACGCAGTCCTTTTTGGTGTTTTTTTACCACATTTGCAACAATGGCTTTTTGGGACCCCACCTTATCAACAGTGGCACTGTCGTTTTGTTAATTGGTCCCAAAAGGTGATTCCATGCAGTGACCTTGAAATCACCTTTTGGGACAGAGAAATGGAATGACAGTGATTATGTTCATGAGGTGGGGTCCCAAGAATCTCATGTTAAAAATTTGGAACCAAAACTCCTCAAAATGGCTGAGATATCAACCTAAGTTGAACCCCCCCATTGATTGCCTTTATAGGGCTTACTGTGATTTTCTTCAGTTTGCGGTCAGCTTTTGAAGAGTGTAGATGTGTTCCTGGCCCACAGAAGATTGCTGCTCCTGACCTCCAGAAGTAAGTAGGAGTGAGGGGTGTGTGTTGGTGTGGGTGTGTCCAGAGGTGGGTTGCGCAGAGGGAGTGTGTGGGTTGGGGAGGGGGCCAGCAGGAATGACTAGGAACCATTTTCTTTTTTTTTCAGGTTAAAAAAAAAAGATGTCATGGGTCTGTTTTCTTTTTTACAGGTAAACTATCTATGGATTTCAACACACTGGGATGGGCTCCCAGTGTGCCAGAGTATTGAGGGGGGGATCAGTGCTGACCTGGGGATTGGGCCCCCTGAGGTCAGAGAATATAGGGGCGCAACCGACACTGGAAGTGGACATCCCAGTGTGAGAAGCACCACAGGTAGTTTTTGGCACACTGGGGTAGGCTCCCAGTGTGCCACATTAAAGAAGGAGAGGGATACATGCTGACACTGGGATTGAGCACCCCGATGTAGGCGGGGGGATCCACTAGCACAATAGATTGCGTTAACAGTGAAAGTGCCTTTGGACACTGAATACTCTCAGCCCGTATGGAGCTTAGGCTGTGGTCTGCTCCTCACGGGTGGGAGAAAATAAGGGTACGGAGACAGCGGGATGCGGAGAAGGCAGGCAAGGAACGCACCTCCTCCCACCTTTCAGAAAGAGACCAGTGGGGTGGTGAGGAGGGACAGAGATGTCATGAAGCAAACAACTGTAAACTCTGTGGTGACCTGCAGATGAAAGGGATTAAATGCCACATGACTGGTGTGGCTTTTTCTTTTGAAGTGCAGACCACTTCAGGCAAAACAGCGTCAGGACCAGCCTGGCTGATGATTGATGTGATACTGCCGAGCCCCTTGCAGAGCACTCTGCACTGGACAGTGTCACACCCCTCAAAAGTCACTATCCCAAGGAATTTGCAGTGCATACACAACTCAAAAATAATTCAGATGCATTTCTCATATTCAAACAGTGTAAAAAGAGGTCTAAAATTAATCAGAGTAAGTCAGAACATTTTTGAAAAAAGTCAGAGTTGAAATCAGAACAGGGTTGCAGCCGGCCCTCTCATCCCTAGTCTTAACTCACAGTTTGCCCCCACTGTAATTCTCTGTTTTGCCTTGCCCTTTGACTTTCTTACTTCCTTGCTTGTTTCCTAAATCATTCCCAGCTATGTTTCCCAGTCCTCATCCATATGACTCTCTTTATGTTTCATAAATGACTGTTTTTTTCCTCTTACTGCATCCCTTACCTTCATTGTGAGCCACAATGATTTTTTAGCCTTCCTGCTGTTACTTATCTCAACAATGCAGCATCCCACTGCTACTGCCCCCTGCATCAAATGCCAAAGGGTGGGCAGAATGGATGGGCCAAGGAACCTTTTTCTGCTGTCATTTTTCTATGTATCTGCATAAAGGCTTCCCATTTCTTTTTCACTTCCTCAATAACTGTTATTTTCCTGATAATTTGCACTAATAATTTCCAAATTCTCCCAAAGTTCGCTGTTGTGAAATATCACACTTAGCTTTGTCTGGAGGACTGCCTGCTGGCTTTGGATTGGATCGCCAACCATACTGTCCTAAGATCACTTGAGCCAAGTTGCATCCGGATGGAGACATGGTGGACCCTTTGCCCATTGGTCTGACCGAGGTACAGCATGGCTCTCTCCCTTGTGGTGGACTGAACTAATTGTACAAGGAATGTCTTTTGGCAGAGTACTACCAGGAGCTGATTCCCTGTACTTGCCCCACTGGGACACCTCAGTCCACATCCTGCATATTAAAATCCCCAAACACCAACCTCTTCTCAAATTCTCCTGTCCTGTTAATTACCTCACCAATTTCCTTGTCTGCCTCCCCGGCCTTAAAATCGTGGTCTCTACACCATTCCAGTTATGATCTGTTTTTCATTACCTCGGGTGGCCTGCAGTAAAGGACTTCCTCAGTTAGTCATCTCCATAGCCACTATATCCTACGATATATAAAGCACCACACCCCACTGCTTCCATTTCCTTATCCCTTCTATATAACGGCTAGCCTGGTAAGGTCATGTCTCAGTCTGGTTTGGAGTAGCTTGTGTTTTTGTGACAGTCACTATATCCAGCTGTTCTTCCATCACTAACACCTATAGAATAAGTTTATACCAACAATACACATGTACTGTGGTTTGGAAAGTTTTTCCATCTCATACTTGGACAGCTCCAAGCCTCATTCTCAGTTCATTAACTGCACAGCAGCATGGCTCTTTACTTTGCATCATCAAAATGCTGTTTTATGGGGGTGGGGCTGTAGTGAGGCGCAGCAACATGATTCAACTGTGGAAGCTATGAGTGACTGCCATTAAGATAAATAATTAAATCCTGGCCCTAAAACTCTGAATGGTGGTTCATTTAGTTTTTTCGCGGAAGCAGCTCCTTGATACAAATTTCCTGCCCTGGAGTTACCAGCATCTTTTGAAACCATCCTCTTATGTAATTTTTCATTTGTTTTTCTTGGTAAATCTTTTTTGTATTACTTTTATTTAATTTTATTTCCTGATGCCTATAAACACTATGCCATAATGCACATGCCATTTTGGTTTTCAGAGTTCTTGTTTGATGCCATTAGGTTTCTTTTAATGCCACACATGTTGATATTCAAATGGCTGTCTGACACTGCAGTGGTCTACACAATGCCCCAAAACTTTGCAGAACAAATCCTACTGTGTATTAAAGAACCCAAAACTTACCAATAACTTGAGTTTATTTTTGAACTTTGATGTGGCTAGAAGCAGGTAGAGTGTTTTGGGATTAGATCTATAAAATGTGCACATTAAAACTTTTATAGGTTCATTCAGTCCTGGTTAACATTGGGTAAAGAGCCTTTCTTCTCTAGTTTTTATTATTCAATTGTAAGTTAGTAGTTCACTCCCGAGGTTGCTAGTTTATGTCCTGGGTTGGTAGTAGTCAAAAGCTGCTATCATCTGATGGTTCTTTGATTGCCTTTGTGAAATGAGATCAGATGATTTCAGTCCAGTTCCCAGTGGGCCAGTGCCACATCAGAAAACCATCATCCCATATGGAACTACTCAGCAACGTTGTTGGTAGTCCCACATGAGATGCTACATATTATATATGGTGTTTGAACTACTCTTCCACCTTTGAGCTGTTTCCTCATACCACAGTTAAGAAGACACATACTGACATAGTGTAAGAAAACATGTATTGTGACCATACGTGCCTTATGAAACATAGAAACATAGAATTTGATGGCAGATAAGGACTGCTTGGCCCACCTAGTCTGCCCGTTTCCCTACCTGATAGGTAAGCTACAGATTCTAGTTAATCAACAGCTTTCTTCCTCCTACCCCCCACTAGAATTGCCTTACGTCTGTCCCATGCATTCCTGAATTCTCCCACTGTTTCTGACTCCACTACCTCCTCAGGAAGGCTGTTCCATGTATCCACAACCCTCTTTGTGAAAAAATACTTTCTAACATTACCTCTGAGCCATCCCCCCTCTATCTTCAAATTGTGCCCCCTTGTTCTTGCACATCTCTTTTTCAGAAAGATGCTACCCTCTTGTACTTTCTTAATTCCTTGAAATACTTGAAAGTTTCTATCATGCCCCCCCCTTTCCTCAAGGGTATACATATTAAGCTGCTTTAGTCTCTCCTCGAATGTCTTCTGGTACAGACCCTGCACCATTTTGGTTGCCCTCCTCTGAACAGCATCCACTCTATGTCTTTGCGGAGATGGGGTCTCCAGAATTGCATGCAGTACTCCAGATGGGCTCTCACCAAGTGTCTGTACAGAGGGAAGGCAACTTCCTATTTTCTACTGTTGATGCTTTCTCCCTATGCATCCCAGTATCCCCCCAGCCCTCCCTACTGCCTTCTCACATTGCTTGCCACCTTTAGATCATCTGATATAATTACTTCTAGGTCTTTTCTGATTTTTGTTGTTATTATCTCATCCCCTATTGTGTACTCTTCCCCTGGGTTTTTCTTTCCCAGGTGCATTACCTTGCACTTCTTTGCACTGAGTCTGAGCTGCCATATATTTGACCATTTCTCCAACCTTGCCAAGTGCCTTTTTATCCTTTCCACCCCACCTTGTGTATCAACCCTGTCGCAGATCTTTCTGTCATCTGCAAAGAGACATACTTTTCCTTCTGGGTCTCGTTGACTGTGGGGAAGGGGGAGTCAGTGCGTATGGGGGTGGTGCATAGACCTCCGGTGCAGCATGAATCTGAGGATATCTATTTAGTTATTTATTTTTTTATTTATTTAAATGTTTAACCAGGAAGGCATACTGAGTGGTGGTCGCTCAATTCCTGATACATCCTGGGGAAGGGGGAAGTTGGGTAGACAGTATTCAGACATACATTACATGATGAGGTACATTGCATGGTTGAGAGGAATACATTGTACAAGATACACCTGCTTTCTGGCAGGGGAGAAGAAATACAAGTGTGGCTAGAAAGTTGGAGCCCTCGGAGAGGCTAAGTGCCACTGCAAAAGGGGGGGTTGATAAACGTTATGAGCAAGCAAGCAGACTAGCATGCAGGCTTACAAGCATTTAGCTGCCTTGTGGGGCTAGTCACATGTGCAGGCAGTGGAGAAATGCTGTTTGAGGAGCATGCTGGAATGCTGAGTGGAGGTGAAGTGTCTGAGTTTGGCAGGGAGGGAGTTCCATGCCTGAGGCATTCGGTACTTGAAGGCATGCGGACCTTTGGCGGAGTACATACATGGGAGTGAGAGGAGCCTGGAGTCAGTGTTATGGAGGGAGCGTAAGTTGAAGGAGTTTGGGAAACTAGGGTAGATGCAAGGTACGGGAGAGGGACCGGGTCCAGTATTTAGCTGTTAACTTAGCGCAGTGCGCCTTTCTCCGATCCTGTAGGGAAGGCAGATCTAAGGATTTGTAGAGGTCGCGATGATGAGTTGTGGGCAGGCGGTCCAGGGCAAAGTGGCAGAAAGAATGGAAGAGAGGGTCCAGTCTGGAGAGGGTGGACTTGGGGGCTGTATTATAAATGATGTCTCCATAATCAAAAAGTGGGAGTATCATTTTCTGAACAATTTCTTTGCGTGCACGCAGGGGAATACAACCTTTGTTCCGATAGAGGATCCCAGTTTCAGGTGAAGTTTTTTGTGGGCTGAGAAGTCAAGGTGTTGATCGAGCCAGACCCTGAGGTATCTGAACGAGGTGCAGGTCTCCAATAGGGTCCCATCTAAAGTGTGAAATGTAGGGGACATGGGGACCCGGAAGAGTCTTTGCCTGGTCCTGAAGGTGAGTGAGACAGTCTTCCTTGGGTTGAGAAATAGCTGGTTAGAGTGGAACCAGAGCTGGATTGCATTAAAATCTTCCTGCAGTTTGAATGACGCTTTGTCTGGGAAGGGACCTGTGGTGTATAGTACTGTTGTCAGCATACATGTGTATAGCGGTGAGGGGCACACTGAGGGCAGGTCATTTAGAAAGATAGAGCAGAGTAGCGGGCCAAGGACCGAGCCTTGTGGCACACCTATTTTGACAGGCAGTGGGACGGAGGTGTGTGAACTAATTCTAACTGCTTTTTGCCTCCCTTCCAGGTAGGAGTGGAACCAGGTAGTGGCCTCTCCGGAGAGACCGGAGAGGGTGAGTTTGGATAGCAGGAGCGAGTGGGAGACTGCATAAAAAGCCTTAGTTAGGTTGATGAAGATAGCTGAGGTAAAGTGCCCTTTATCTATGCCAGTGAGGATGTCGTTTGTTAGTCTAAGTAGGGAGGTGATTGTGGAGTGAGATTTCTAGAAGCCAGACTGGTATTGTGAGAGGAAGGAGGAGGAGTCAAGGAAGGCGGATAGCTGAGAGAGAACAAGTTGTTCTTGGACTTTAGCTAGAATAGGTAGGGCGGTAATTTCCTGGTGAGGAGGGGTCACCACCTTTAGGGAGAGGGATGACTGTGGTGTGTTTCCATTTGTTCGAGATTTTGGCGAGAGAGAAGGAGAGGTTACAGAGGGCAATCAGTGGGGTGGCAATGGCTGGGGCAGATAGGTAAAGCATACTGGAGTCCATGCCGGAGGGGCGTTTGCCTTTGATGGGATTAAGAGAGCATAGGGCTGCTAGTACTTTGGCAGGGGAGACCGGGTGAAACAAGAAACCAGATGGTAGGGGTGGGGGTGTCTGAGGTGGTTGTGGGGTCGTGGGGGTTTGCGTGAGTGTGGATAGGAGGGAGGCGGCACAGTTAGTAAAAAATGTGTTGAAAGCAGAGGTCACAACACCTGGGTCAGTGACCATGGAGCCATCTACGTTTAGGGCTGGGGTGGGTGGCTGGGAGGGGGGGAGAGAGCAGTGATTTCATTGACTTCCAAAATTTCGCTGGGTGGTTGAGGTTTGAGTGGAAAGAGACCTTAAAGTAGTTTGCTTTGGCCTGTCAAATTATCCTAGTGCATATATTGCGAGTATGCGATAGCGGTAGTGTTGGAGGGCTGCCTGTGTGCCGGTTGCCTTGTGAGCTTTCCAGGCCATGTCCCTTGCATAGAGTTGTTCGATAATATTGGTGTTTACCCAGGGTAGGTGTGCCCCCCTTATGAGGGCTCTTCTGAGAGGTGTGTAGCTGTCCCAGATTGCGAGAAATTTGGATCTGAAAAATTCCAAGGCCAGGTCGATGGAGGAGGCGAGTTGGATGACTGACCAGTCAGTATTAGACAGGTTGGTTAGGAGTGCAGCAAGGTCGAGAGTTTTGTAGGGTCTAGTGAATAATATTCATGGGGTGGTGCCTAGGGTTTGAATATTTTCCTTGCTACGTAAATCATGTGATAGTCACTTAAGGAATCGGATAGGGTACCTGTTTCTACCACTCGATGGGGGTGTGTGGTGAGGGCCCAATCCAGGAGAGAGCAGTTGAGGGATCTGTGATTTAAGTGAGTGGGTTCGGTGATTTGTTGGGATAGGTTCAGTGCAGTGACCTGGTTTTTGAGCTTGAAGTTAGTATTACCGAGCCAGTTGATGTTGAAATTCCCAAGGATGTGTAGTTAGCCCCCTGCAGCGAGCGATTTTAGGGTGCCTAGGTGTTCTAGGATGGCATGCAGGGGGGTGTCTGGATGGTAGTAGGACCCTGCTATGTATAAAGAGATAGAGTGGGGGAGTGATAATTTGAGTAGGAGGGAGTCTATAGGATGCAAAGGGTTGGGGAGTTGGATAGGAGCGAATTTAAGCTTGGCGGAGATGAACATGGCGATGCCACCACCCTTTTTTATACCTGGGTGGTCATCTCGAGTGACGGAATAGTCGGGGATGGATAATTCGGCATCCAAGTTATGGGGTTTCAGCCAGGTTTCAGTGATGATAAGTATATCAGGTCATAGGGAGAGAACATAGGTTTGGAGGGGGGTTGATTTTGTTCAGGAGGCTGCATATGTTAAGGTGCATAATCTTGAGGACTCATGGTAATTGGAGAGTGGGGGGTGATGTTGTTGGTGGGGGCAGGTGGGCCAGGATTTGTTTTGACATCCCCCGCTAGGACTAGCAGTAGTGGTATTAGCTGTTTTCCTATGTGCGATGTCCATCTCGCCTTGTGGGGGGTTGTTAGTTGTTGTGGGGTTAGTGGGATTTTTTTTGGAGGTGAAGGGTGTAGCACTGACAGCCTGGCATGGAAGGAAGGTGGCAGAATGGCAGCTCCTACGTTCCAATTTAATGAAATGGCATGTGGGGATGGGCCGGGGATATAGGTAGTGTGAGGGAAGGGAGAGATTGCCCAGGTGAAGCCTGTTGCAGGGGAGAAAGGAATTTCCAGGTAGGTGGCAGGTGGGAGGGACGTTAGGGGAAGAGTAGACACAGTAAGGTGATTGATAGCGGCAGCATGTCGAGATGCTGGGTATAGGCAGTTAGGGGAGTGATGTGGTGGCCACTAGTGTTGAGTTCGCATAACCTGCAGATGAGGAAATGAGCTGATTGGTTATTTCACTCATGGGACCCAGCCTATAAAAGGCGGTGCTCACCAAGGGTGGTGTGGCTGGGTCCCACACACTCGGTTTCAGCTTGCAAAGAAACGGCCGCCCAGGCTTGGGAAAATCTTCGATGCGTGCCTGCAGCAATCTCCAGTACAAGATCTGCCGGTTCCAATTTGGGGGAAGGGCAGGGCTCTCGATGGCCCTCGTGACCACCACCCTCTGTAAAAGGAGACGAAACGCTCAGATTTATAACAGGTAGGAGAAGGAGGGGCTGGGCCAGCTTGCGCTGACTCCACAATTCGAATTAGGATAATCAGGGTAGCAGCATTGAAGCAATTAGCATGGTACTAAGCTTTCATTTCAAAAGAGCAGTGACTGGTTAAAAATAATGTTGGTAACTGTGTATAAGCTCTATTTTAACGTATTTGTCCCTCACACATTGACTAGCTTACAGGGCTGTAATATTCTAGCATGCTTAAATTCATAACAGTGGAATTTGAAAAAGTCTTAGTTCATTTGCTGCCTGTAGGCATGGACCCAGTAGTTAAAGTACCTCTCTGAGGGGATCAACAGCACTGTAAATGCCACTGGTTAAAGTAAACTAAGGAGCCCCAGTGCGTCAGGCCAAAACACAATTTATTTCTGGAGCTTGGATGCAGATAAAACACAAAATAACTTAAGGAGTGGGTGGAACACAGCTGAAATTAGTCTCTAAATAAAGTACCAGGGGTAAACTAAAATCACTGCTTCCTAAGCCAGAATTCTGCAGAATAATAAATTAAGGAACCACTAAGGAAATGGGTGGAACACAGCTGAAACTGAGTCACAAATTAAAGTACCAGGGGGTAAAGTAAAAATAACTGCTTCCTAATCCAGAATTACTACAGGAAAAAAAAGCTATCTCTGCCGACCTCGAGCATTTAAAAAAAAATGGCGCCAAGAGCGCAAAGTCCTATTGTCCCCCACACTCGGCTGCAGCTTGCAAAGAAACGGCCACCCGGGCTTGGGAAAATCGTCGATGCGTACCTGCAGCAGTCTCCGGTACAAGATCCGCCCGTTCTGATTTAGGGGGAGGGCAGGACTCTCAATGGCCCTTGCGACCACCACCGTCTGCAGCAGTCTCCAGTACAAGATCTGCTGGTTCCGATTTGGGGGAGGGCAGGACTCTCGATGGCCCTCGCGACCACCGCCATCTGCAGCAGTCTCCGGTACAAGATCCGCCGGTTCCGATTTGGGGGTAGGGGAGTGCAGGACTGTCAATGGCCCTCGCGACCACCACCATCTGCAGCAGTCTCCTGTACAAGATCCATTGACAAGTTTGTGAGAATGGCAGCAAGGGAGGAAGTGGTGCTGATGGGGGACCTAAACCTACCAGACATAGACTGGAGCACCCTTTCAGCTGCTTCAACCAGCAGCAGAGAAATATTGGACTCCCTGCAATTGGCCCTCCTAAATCAACTGTTCAGGGAGCCAACCAGGGCAGGAGCTACTTTTGATCTGGTCCTGACAAATGGGGACAGGGTGGGAGAGGTATCGGTGGGGGAACATCTTGATACGAGTGACCACAACATGGTCAGGTTTAGAATGAGGAAAACTGCAGAGGTTCACCAGTCTAGGTTAAAGATGCTGGATTTCAAGAGGGCAAACTTTGGGAAAATGGGGGAAATAGTGGCAAGGGCTTTGCACGGGGTAGGGGATTTGATGGAGGTGGAGGCAAAGCGGGGAGGATAAAGGAAGCTATTGTAGGGGCCACTGACATCTGTGCCAAGAGAGCAAGTAAAAATAAGAGGAGGAGAAAACTCTCTGTGGTATACTAGGGAAGTAGCAAAAAAGGTAAGGAAAAAAAGGAAAGCCTTTAGGAGGTTCAAGACAACTCAGGCAGAAGAGTGGACTGGGTAAAATACCAGGTGAGCCAGAGAGAAGCTGGGGTAGAGGTAAGGAGGGCAAAGGCACAGACAGAGGAGAGAATAGCGAGAGGGGTCAAAAAGGGGGATAAGACTTTCTTTTGGCATGTAAATGAAAAGAGGAAGACTAAGCAGGGGATTCTCCAATTAAAAACAAAAGAGGGGTAGATGCTACAAGGGGACAGAGAGAAGGCGGACCTACTAAACATCTATTTTTGCTCAGTGTTCAAGAGGGAGGAAGAAGATGAAGGCAGCAGAGCAGGAAATTAAATGGCAGGGGAGGGGGGAGTGGAGATGAGGCCGTTTCTTGTGGAGGAAATATTGGAAGAGATAGGCTGCATGAAGGTGGACAAGACAATGGGGCCAGATGGGATGATCCCAAGGGTGTTAAGGGAGCTAAAGAAGATAGTAGCAGAACCTTTGATTGCACTCTTCAATCAGTCCCTGGAAACAGGGATGGTGCCTGAGGACTGGAGGGAGGCAAATGTAGTCCTGCTGCATAAGTGAGGAGGGAGGGAGGGAGGAAGTGGGAAGTTACAGGCCTGCGAGCTTGACATCAGTGGTAGGCACGCTCATGGAGAAACTAATAGAAGGCAGGATCACCAGATACCTGGAGGCAAGCGACCTGATGAATCCAAGACAACATGGGTTTACGAAGGGCAGATGCTGCCAAACAAATTTGATAGAGTTTTTTGATGGGGTCACCAAGGAAACTGGATCGGGGAGAGCAGTAGATGTAGCTTATTTGGATTTCAGAAAGGTGTTTGACTCCATGCCCCATGGGAGGCTACTGTGTAAAATGGTAGGACTGGGGCTGGGGCAGAGGGTAGTCAAATGGGTGGGAAACTGGATGGGGAAAAGGAGGCAGAGGGTCATAATAAATGGGGTGGCATCCAGGGAGGGCAAGGTCAAGAGCAGGGTCCCTCAGGGATCAGTGCTGGGGTCCATACTATTCAATATATTCGTAGGGAACATTGTGGAGGGCCTTGAGGGGGGTGTGAGTATGTTTGCGGATGAAAATCTACAACAGGGTGGACATGGAGGAAGGGGTGGAACAAATGCAGAGAGATTTGGGGAGACTTTAGGCATGGTCGAAGAGGTGGCAGCTTGCATTCAATACAGAAAAATGTAAAATCATGCATCTGGACTACAGAAATCAGAAGGCAGGGTACTGTATGGGGGGCAGAGATCTGGAGGAGATGGAACAGGAAAGGGATCTAGGCATCATTATATCCGGGGACCTGAAGGTGGAAGGGCAGTGCAGGAGGGCAGTGACAAGGGTGAGTGGAATGCTGGGATGCATCGGAAGGGGGATCACCAGTAGGAATAGGGAGGTCATAGTACCCTTGTACATCCATCTGGTTAGACCGCACTTGGAGTACAGAGTCCAGTTCTGGAGGCCATACCTCAGGAAGGATGTGGGAAGGCTGGAGAGGGTTCAGAGGAGAGCAACAAAAATGGTAAAAGGGTTAAGCCACCTATCCTATGAAGACAGGTTGAGAGATCTGAACATGTACTCCCTGGAACAGAGGAGGGAGAGGAGGGACATGACTGAGACCTTCAAGTACCTTAAGGATATAAACAGGGTGCCGGGGGGAGCATCTTCAAGATGAAGGGAAATCAGAGGATGAGGGGGCATGGCCTGCAGGTGGAGGGGGCAGTTCAGGGGTAACATTAGAAAATACTTTTACACAGAGAGAGTAGAAGAAAAGAGGAACAAACTCCCAGAGGCAGTCGTTGAAAAGAAAACAGTGGGGGGATTCCAAAGGGCATGGGACAACCACATGGGAGTGATGGGGGGCACAGGTCCAAGCAGATAGCTGGGCAAAAGAGCAGACTTGTTTCAGTCCTTTTCTGCCATCAGACTTCTATGAATCTATTCCAGGTGCCCTCCAATGTCACTTATAAGGACATTAAAGAAGGCCGGTCCCAGTATCGAACTCTGCGGTATACCGCTAGTTAGCCTCCTTTCTTCTCTGTGGACTCCGTTTACTATTACCCTTTGCATCCTGTTGTCCAGCCAGTTTTTTATCCAGGCTACCACCTTGGAACCCACTCCAAGGCTGGCTAACTTGTATATTAATCTTTTGTGTGAGACTGTGTCAAATGCCTTGCTAAAAATCTAGGTAGGCCATATCCACAGCCCCTCCCTGGTCTACTACGTTGGTCACCCAGTCAAAGAAATCTATTAGGTTCATCTGACACAATCTTCCTGCTGTGAAACCATGCTGCTATGGATCTTGTGCCCCACTGGCCTCTAGGTACTCAATAATTCTTTCCTTCAGAAGCGATTCCATCATTTTCCCTACCACTGAGGTCAAACTAACTGGTCTGTAGTTTCCTGCCTGTGCCCTGCTCCCACTTTTGTAAAGTGGAATCACATCTGCCCTCCTCCAGTCTTCAGGTACCACCCCATCCTCCCATCATTTGTTAGAGTAGTCAGTGGTATTACTAGTTCTACCCTTAGTTCTTTTAGAATTCTGGGGTGAATCCCATCAGGCCTCATTGCTTTGTCCACCCTCAGTTTCAAGAGTTCTTTCAAAACACTTTCTTCTGTGAATGGACTGGTATCGATCCCCCTATCCTGAGTGTTTCTCTTTTTAGTTTAGGTACCTCCCCCTCCTCATCCGTTGTGAATACTGAGCTATAATATTCGTTCAGTATCCCTGCTTTTACACTGTCCCCCTCTGCTCACATTCCTTCCCCTTTATTAAGTCTCTGTATCCCTCCCTTGGTCTTTTTTGCTCTCTAATGTACCTATAGAAGGTTTTATCCCCCTTCTTAACAGAGTTGGCTATCGTTTCCTCAGTTTGTGCCTTTGCTATTCTGACTGTCTTCCCTGCCTCCTTCTGTTTAGACTGATAAAGTTCCCTGTCCTGCTCCTTCTGTGTTTCCTTATATTTCCAGAATGCTGTCCTTTTCCCTTAAACTTCCCTGCCACCTCTTTTGAGAATCATTGTGTTTTTTTTCCTTCATTCTGTTTTGTTGATTTGCTTCACACAAAGATTTGTTGCCTCTGTGATGGCTGTTTTGATTATTCCCCATTGTTCCTCCACCCCTCCTTCTTGCCCGTTTGCTAGTGCTTTTCTGAGGCACTCTCAATTTTCCAGAGCCAGCCCTCCTAAAGTCCAATACTCTTGTTTTTGTATGGCTTGACTCTATGGTTGTGTTTATTGTGAACCACACTGTTTGGTGGTCACTTGTTCCCAGACGGCTACCCACTTCTAAATCTGAGATCCTTTCTCCATCCCCATTTGAGAGTATCAGATCTAAGATTACTCCCTCCCGAGTGGGTTCCAATACTAGCTGTCTGAGGCATGCCCCCTGTAGGGCATCAAGAATGACCCTGCTCTTATGTGCCTGCAGCAATGGTGCTCCAGTTAACATCTGGCATATTCAGATCCCCCATCAACAATCTCTGCCCTTATTCTGCCATTTTAGGGATGCCTTCTAACATTCCCTTGTCCATTCCCTCCCCTGAGATGGGGGTCTGTACACAACTCCCATGCAGATTTTGGTACCATTTCTTGTCTCCAGGGTGACCCATAGTGATTCATCAACTTCCTGTTTACTCTTTAGTTCTGTTGCTTTAATCCCTTCCCTTACATAGAGAGCTACTTCTCCTCCTTCTCTTTTACCCACCCTGTCCCTCCTGTAGGTTGTTTATCTTGGTATGTTGACATCCCAGTCATGGTTCTCTGTGTACCATGTTTCAGAGACTGCCACAATATCCAGGCATCCCTCTTCCATCAAGGCCACTAGTTCAGGGAGCTTGTTACACAGACTGCGGGCATTGGTACTCATCACCCTCCATTTTTGATGGTCTTACCCCTTTTAGCCCCATCCTTGTCACTGCCGTTTTCTGCATTTACCCCTGTCCTGCTCCCTACTGACTTCTCTACCTTGGTGTTTACCTCTCTAACTACTGTGTTTTGTGGGGGGAGACTGGAATTTCCCTGCTCCTTTTCAGTGCCTCCCCCCTTAGCTAGTTTAAATGCTTGGCAGAGGAGCATTTAAACCTATCACTTAGGTTCCTGGTTCCTCCTTGGACAGATGCAGACCATCGTGCCAGTATAGGCCTGCATCCCTCCAGGTGGCTTTTATTCCTTGTTGTCTAGGAAGCAAACCATGTTTTCTCTAGCACAGCATATTTGAAGTCACTTCAGTTATGATGGGGTTATGAACAACAAAAGTAGATCAAACATTTCAAGAACTCATGCCAGCCCACTGGGATAGAGGCATGATCACCATCTGTGGCACCGACGACCCAGGTTTGGAAATGAACAAGGGAGTGAGAGAGCTGACCAGGGAGAGTAGGATTGAGTGTCTGGTAGACTGCTCTCCTACTGTGGGGGGAGGTGGAGGTTAGTATCCGATGCATGACAGACAACTGGTGGAAGCCGGGAGTTCTGCTCCAGTCAGCGCCCACATGTTTGGGGGGGGGCAGACACTAGCCATCATTTCACTTCCCCACCCACGGGGGGATTACAGTATGCAAAACTGCCAGCTCCCACTAATGAGCCAGCTCAGCTGCCATCCCCTCTGGCCACCAGAGATCACCTAGCGGCGGTGGGGGGGGTAAGCCTCAGTATGAGGGGGTGGCTGCCAGAGCTGCCACAGCTTGGTAAGCCCGTATGAGGGCTTGGGGGGCCTGCAAAAAAAAAAAATATTTTAAAGAACTCACTATTATAGTACTTCCTCTGTGGCCACACCTGCCCTGTGGAACTCGTTCCCAGGGTATCTTGGAGAGGGCCCTCAGTTGAAGCCTTTAAGAGGGCTCTCAAGAGGTTCTTATTTAAAAAACAAGCATTCAGCCAAATACAGTATGAAATATTTTGTGGTATAGACTGTCATCTTTAATATTGTGACTGAAGATGATTTATGCTCTGTAATGTAATGTTTTATCTATGGTAAGATGAATATTTTTATTTGTTTTAGATTTTATGTACTGTACAGCGCTCCGAGCCCCTGTGAAGGGGTGCTTTACAAATAAAGGATATCTATCTATCTGGTAGTGGATCCGGGCTGTCGGATAGAGGGGCCGCCTGTTGGTGCACCCTCAGGAACTTTTCTTGGGGGTGTGTCACTTCCGACCTCCGAACGGGTGCGTAACCAAGGGGTTATCTTCAATGACAGGCTGACACTACAGCCACAGGTGTCAGTAGTCATCAAGACTTCCTTCTACCATCTTAGGAATATCGGTAAAGTGAAGCACCTTGTTCCGTCTGACACGTTACCAACGTTGGTCCACGCCTTTGTGTCCTCACGTTTGGACTACTGCAACTCCCTGTATTTTGGGCTTTCTGGGGCTGAAATCTGCCACCTTCAGCTAGTGCAGAACACGGCAGCCTGGGTTTTAACTGGGACAAACAGGTCTTGTTACATTACTCCGGTGCTGCACGATCTGCACTGGCTTTCTGTTCGGTGGCAGATCACCTTTAAAGTCTGTTTATTGACTTTCAAAGCCCTACATGATCAGGGTCCAGCCTATCTGAAAGATCTTCTGGCTCTTTACTGCCCTGGCTGATTGCTCCACTCGGCCGATGAGGGGTTGCTAGAGATTCCAAGAGTGAGTCTAAATTCATCTGGTTGCACAGCTTTTTCTTATGCTGCTCCCATTCTTTGGAATTCTCTACCCCGTCAGTTACAGCAGTGCACTTCCATGGAGGAATTTAAGAGGTGTTTAAAAACTCATTTTTATCAAATTGCCTTCTTAGAGTATTGATTGTGTTCAAGCTGTTGATGAGATTGTAGTTTTATCTGTGTTTTATATTGAATTATAATGTTTGATTTGTATTACTTGTTTTGTACAGCGCCATGAAAATTTGGAAGGTGCTTTAGAAATAAAATTTATTATTATTATTATTATTATTATCTGTCTATCTGTCTGTCTGTCTATCTATCTATCTATCTATCTAGCTATCTATCTATCTATCTACTGTATTGCAAACTTGCGTAGCTTTTTTTTTTTGCAAACATAAGAATTCAGGGGCCTGATGTTCAAATCTGGGCAAAGCAGAGGGCAAAATGTTGTGCGGCCTCATGCAGTTGCCCAGGTGTCCAAAACTGCTATATTCAGTAGAATAGTGCATTGATACTATTCGACTGAATACAGGGCCATTGAGACCCGGCTTTAAGCCACCTAGCACTGGGTAGACATGGCCCCTGAAATAGGGGGACACAATGACTTGCCGCTGTGCTAAATATTCCATATTCAAATGTTCCTATGCAAATGAAGCCACGGTGCATGCAAGATGCAAAGGGACCATTTGTATACCCATTATGAGCTCATTTGCATAGGGAGCAAGGCTGTACTGCCCCCTGATTGTCCATTCTCTGAGAGCTATCCCTGGTGTTAATGGTCCCCCCCCACCGATTACCATCCTGACATGAATAAGGAATCTTTCCCTGGTGCTAGCAGTGCCCCCCCCCCGCCAATCGCCAGCCTGATATAAAGCCACTGTAGTCTCTGGTATCTAGTGTTCCCCCTGCTAATCACCAGTCTGATATAAAAGAAATGTTTCCCTGGGGTCTAGTGGTCTCCCCACCTATCACCACCTGCTGCTGAAACAACTCATTCCCTTGTGGCTAGTGTTACCCCCTCCCCACCAATCAACGTCCCAAAGTTCTGCCTAGGAGGCAGTATAGCACAGTGGGTTAAGACTCTGAGCTGCAGATATGGAGACCTGGGTTTGAATTCCACAGCCGCCTAGGTGCATACTGTGTGATCCTGAGCAAGTCACTTAACTTCCTTGTTCTCCCAGGTGGCATCTGGAAACAAGCTTTGGATTAGTGTGCTATTCCTGGTTAAACAATGTTCCCTTTCCCCTTTTCCTTTCCTCAATGGAAAACTTCCCTGATGGCTAGTGGTCCCTACCCACACCCATGCCCCTAGTGTTAAACAGTATTCCCTGGTGTCTAGAGGACCCTCATCCCCCCACCTTGACAGGAAGAGCCTCACCACCCTGCTTCCCCATTCCAATCCAATGCTGGTGACCGGCACAGCCCTCAGCTTACCACCACAGCTGGCCACCAACCGAGCTGCCACTGAGGACATACTGTATACAGCAAGTGTGTATGTGCTCAGAGACAGCTCAGTCAGTGGCCCCACATGGTGAGTGGAGGGCTGTGCCAGTCACTGGCTTGGGATTGGTATGGGGGAGCAGGGCAGTGGGGTACTATCTGCTGGGGTGGGGTTCTGCTAGACACTAAGGAATACTTTTTAATGCTATGGGCATGGGTTCGGGTTGGGGAACGACCATTAGCCTCCAGGGATTACTTTTAAACACTATGAGATGGGTGCAGGTGGGGGGAGGAACCTCTAGCCACCAGAAAATACCCATGAACATTATGGGCATAGGTATGGGTGGGGGAGGGATCAGTAGCAATCAGAGAATACTTTTGGACTCTATGAACATGGGTGCGGGTGGGTGGAGGGGCCACTAGCTATGAGGGAAGTTTTCCATTAGAACTTCAGGATGGCGATTGGTAGGGGAAGGGAACTACTAACCACCAGGGATCAATTATATATTACATTGAGACAGTGATTGATGGGGAGGGACCACTAGCCACCAGGGAGTGAGTTCTTTCATCAGTGGGCGGTGACTGGTGATCAGCGTGTAGGGACCACTGGACACCATGGGATCTTACTATTTTACATCGGGCTGGTGGTTAATGAGGGGGACCAGTAGATGCCAAGGACTACTGTATTGGGGGGGGGAACACTTCCGCTCTTCCTCTGCCAACCAGTAGGGATGTGTGGAAGTAAGTCACAGTTTCGATCGTCAGTATATGTGTCATTCAAGGGGACCAAGCAAAATGGCCTTGTGGGGTGCATGCATACTCTAAATATTGGACTGCACCAATATTCAGGTCCCATCCCTTAATTTACATTGTGTGCCCTAATGACTATTGCCAGGTGCAAACCAAGTTTGCCCACACTAACTGGGCGTTTCAATATTGCCCATCTACCAAGACCCAGTTTTGGTGAGCACACTCAGTTCTGTGCTCAGGCAGAGTTTTGAATATCAGACCCCCAGATGTGCTAGCTTTATATCAATACAACTTTAAAGGTGTGCACCTGTGACGTTCACACCTCTCAACCGGCAGACAAACAAATACCCTGAACATTCCCAAAGTTAGGGATATCATCTTTCAAATATTTATATCAGCTCATAACATAGATAAAAAAGAGGCATACTGCAAGAAGCCTTTTGAAAAGTGGAACTATACCACAATGTTTATACGTTAATTTTTTTAAAACACCACTTTTCACTAACAGAAACATGAATTTTAAGAGATACGTAGATACACTTTGAAACAAAATCAGGACTTTTCCTATAAATTAGTGAGGGTTTAAAAGTATGTTAAGCATCAATGCTCAAGTCATGAAACTGGCAATAGTATAATCTTTGTGACATGTTGTAGTATAAGACCCAGAAAAGACAGAGCATTTTTTTATTTGTTTGCAGACATTCTATTATCTATCACTTGATTCAGTAGTTAAGTCAGTATGGATCACTTCTCATTTTGATTTAATGCAGTGAGAAGCAGTTAAACTTTTCATTCGTGGCACGATTTCTACTACTGTAAATTCACATCTCAAATAGGATACCTAGAAGCAAGACAGAGAGAGAAAAAATATTTAATTTCTTATTTTAACTGAAAAAAGAGTATGCACAGTAAATGCAGGGGAAACGGAGTGAGTGAATTCTTTTTTTACAGAAATATCGTTGTGATCTGTTAGACCATTCTTTAGACTCCAGGCATGTTTATCTACCCGTGCACTGCTGTTTCAAGCCTTCTCCCCCCAAGCTCTTATTTTAACTGACTATAGTACTTACCATATTGATTAAAAAATATACCAGGGCCCTGCTTTGCTCCAATGTGTGGTGGGGTAATGGCAGAGTGAGGAGGGGAACTAATAACTTCAGTGTTCCAGTGAATAGTACCTGGTGTAGTATTTACAATGTGCTACTAGATTGTATCACAGTATCTGCTATATGCTGTATCAGGATTAGAATCGTATAAAGTAAGGAGCAAAAAGACCGACAACCACCTCTAGGCAGAAACACATCCCAGCCTCCCTCCCTCTCACAGTTTAAAGTACAACTTGCAGCGCTATATGTGTAGCGTGTCAGCATTGTGTTTACCTTTTAGTGCAAAAACATGGAGCGTGTCACTGCTGACATGGCTTACACGAAGATAAAGTGCAAAGCATGTAATATATTCAGTAACAATAAAAAGTGTGCACAGCACTACGGAGCATGTCTGGCACGATACAACCATCTCCAGTACTCTGAGGAAGAGCTCACATTGGAGGTGAAATGCCAGGCTTTTTTCCCTTCTCAGTGGTGGTTGGATATGAGCCACACTGTTTCAAGCAATTTCTTATTGTTACTGAATATACTGCATGATTTGCACTTAATCCATCCATAAAGCCATGACAGGAGTGGTATGCTCCACATTTGTGCGTCAAAAAGTAAATAAAATGCAGATATGTTACAAATATATCTGTTACAAGTCCTACTTTAAACTATGGGACACTGTTATGTGTTTCTACCCAGAGGTGGGTGCCTGATCTCTTTTTTTGTTCCTTAGTGTTTATTCTACTTTTAATAGCATGACTGGCAACACTGCCATGAACAGAAAGGCATTCTGCTTTTTTTCATTGATCCATATCATGTGGTTATGCATTATAAAGCATGTAGGAATTCAATGTAGAAAGGCCCTCCCTTTCCCCAAGACGTTTACAGAATAGTCAGGAAGCAGAGAAGAGACAGATAAGATTTTCAGCAGGGTTAATTGTGGAAGCAAACACAAACAGTGACTGTGTCCATGTTCACTTCCTTGCATACGAGTGTAAAGTATATACTGAATAACGCACATCATTACCCTTAAAATGCAACCACGCTTATGAGCGGTCTGCAACTATTCTCAAAAGATCTGCCTGCATACATGTGATATCTCCCTCTTTTCACACAGACTCCTGGTTTTTTTTGACTGAACTCCCTCCTTCCCTCCTGGAAAACAAAATCTCCTCCTTAAGTAAAATTCTGTCCAAAATATCCTTGCTTTTTGGGCAGATAAAGACATATAAAAATTAAATCAGTGATGAACAATGTGTTTGATAACTTTATATAACTAGTTGTTTATTCTTTTTAGTGCTTATTCTTGACAAAATGAAATACATTAAATTTTTGTAATGACTTTTTTCTTATTTTTTTGACACTATTTAAGGACAAACTCACGATGTTATGGCATCTCCCTACTAGCGGGCCAATCTCCCTCCTAATTTGACCCAAATCTCCCTCTTAAGCAAGTTGGACATATCACATGTATGTGTCTGTCTGTGAAAAAGTCATGATACAGGGTAAAAAATGTTTGTTTTGGCACATATGATTTGCTTATTCTTGTTTTTGGTTGCAATTGTGTCTTTTTTAGATGTCAAATGTTTATGTGGTTAGTCTACTAGCTAAAGTAACAGTTTACACAGGATGAGAGGCCTTTTAAAAATCCTGCCCCTCATGTGTTACACTATTTTGTCTGTTTGCCCTTCTAAAGAAGAATTGTGTTGAACTTCCAAGACATTTTCCTGGCAGAAGCTATGTTTTAAATATGAGTTCCTACTCTGTTATTATTCCTTCTTTACTGGCCATTCCATGAATTCAGTGATGGGTTCTGATTTATTTATTTCAAGTTATTTCAGTTAAGGACCATTTTTTAACTGTATGATGTAAATTATGTCCTTACTGAGCTCATGCATCTGCATCCTGCTGTAGAACTCTGTGGCTGGAAGGAACACAAACGGTATCATTCAGATGTAAAATGGTGCTCCACAACGTGTGAATCAGAAGCACCTGCTGAATTTGCTAAAAGACCAGCAAAGATGGAACATTAGCAGAATTTATTTCTTGGTTTGAAAATGTTTTACCTAAGCACACAGAGAATAGCTGTCTCAGTTACGGATGTGATGTGGAGGGAGGGGAAGGGAGGAACAGCAGAGGGAGATGTACAGGAGTAACAGTAGGTGAAATAATACATCGTACAAGCCAATACAAAGCATTGGTTAACACAGTAAGCAGTGTACACTACACAAAGCGTTGGCATTGGTTAATCCACCATATAAGTATGAGTAAAAAGCAGACTTTGGGCCAGATATTCAAAGCTTTGCCTCTGTGTTAAGTTAACACTGCCTGGCATGCAAACTTAGCCTGGAGCACAAAGCAAACTAAATTCAAAAGGAATAACCTGGAGCAAACAGCCTCTGAACATAGCATGGGAAAGAGGCCATGCAAACTGGGCTGGGAGTGCAGGGCAACCGTAGCCCTGGAACTTGACAGCACTGAATATAGCAACCAGGAAGTGCAAACCACAACATCAACACAGTGCACAGCGACATGAGGGTAGGTAGAGAGGAACTATGTGGCCAATGTGTGTTCTGGCAAATGCATTGACCCAGTACAGCTGCAGGCAGCAGCACACGTGAAAAAACAGTGATCAAAACTGTAAAGTATTCCCCGATCCGTTAGCGTGGCTTTAGCGCAGAGCTAAGCAGTTTGCTCTGTGCAAACATGTTAGCCCCATGCTAAACTTTGCCATATTCGAAAGTGACATGCAGATGAGCCCACTTAGATAGTCTTTGTGCAAACAGCCACATTAGCATCTCGTCATGCCCTGATTTGCATGCAGTTTGCACAGCATTACTGTAGGGTTCCACAGCTCCACCTGTAGGTCAGTCTGGAGGGTAAAGGGTCTGGCCAGGTCCAACTGCAGCTCCACCTGTAGGTCAGTCAGGCAGTGCAAGATGATAGCTGCAGGCTTCATGTAAACAGTACAGCATAGCAGAGCATATCGTACCCCAGGGGACAACACAGCATAGGCACAGGTGGTGGTAGTGCCGCATGCAACCTTCACACTGTAGGTCATGCTACAGTGTACAGCAGACACTACAGTAGCAAGAGGGCTGGTAGTGTGAGGGACACGACACTGCCTATGGTATGGTGGCTGTAATGACCACTACACTGTACACAGTGCCAGGCACAGCTTGCAGGTAATTACCGACAGTGGACAGTACTATCACGCTGTTGTGTGATCCACAGATGTTCAGCTGTGACATGGGATGCACACAGTGTCATGTATATGGCTGGCAGTGTGCTGTGACATCTGTACAGTTGTGTGGCAGGTGGCTGGGGGGCATGTAGAATCTGACAGGCACACAGGTGGTGGCATAATCCCACTACTGGCCCATGTGCACTGAGTGATGTGTCCCAGCCTTGAGGCCACACCTGGGCTGTGGTGAGGTCTGGCCACCCATACACCCTCCCCTCACTGGCCACCATGCCCACAGTGCTGCATGTGTGTGCTGGCATCTGTTACGCACCACAGACGTGTGGTCTGCAAGTGTGTGCTATATGGCCACACTACCATGCTGTCCCCTGTGGGTCAGATCACCCCTCACTGTCTGTTCTTGGCTTGGACTGGTGGCAGCTGATGGCATCATGGTGGTGCCATCAGTGAGCAGCATGTGTCCTCCATGTCTGGCAGTTTCTAAGTGTCATACTCATATGTTAGGGCTGCTCAAGCTGTGCTAATGCTGAGATAGCAGTGCGCAAAGCACGCAAAGCTGTTTACCCAGGGTTAAGACCAACTTTTCCTGGGCGGTAAATTGTACCACGCTATGGGTCGCGCTATGTGGCACTAAACACCTTAGCATGGTGCTAGTTGCTGAATATCTCCTAGCGAATTTATTCATGTTCACTATGTCTCTTGCATATCACTATGCTTAGCCCAGCTTTACTGCTGTTTGCCCGTGCTAGTTGGCCTTTTGAATATGGCAGACCTGGGCTAATCCCGCGTTATTCCCATGTAAACTGTTTGCGGACCGTGCAAAGCTTTGAATATCTGGCTCTTTAAGTTTAAATTAGTGACCCCATAGCAGCTAGGTAGTCACAAAGTGCTGATTTAAAGACCAGGTGCTTAGTAAGGGTGCACATCTTAAAGAATGAAGGTTTGGTGTCTTTAGATGCCTCTGCAATCATTCAGTGTGCTTTTATTTGTTTATTTACTTACTTTTTCATCTTTGTATTTGTATTTTGCCAATTGCTAGTGATAAAAAAAGAGTCCAATAGTGTCGCTGTGTGATGATGTCATAAAAATCCTTACTGGCAAGGCTGCCAGTGTATTTCAATGGGAGACTACAAATTTGTTTTCAGATTTGTATGTAGGAATAACATTTCCTGCCTACTAAAATATTACATATTTAATATAAATATGTGATGTTTGATAACATCTGGGGCCAGATGTTCAAAACTTAGCCCTGGGGCAAAATTAGCACTGCACAGTGTGCTAAATTAGCCCAGAACCATTTGCATACTATAGTCAGAGGAATAGCCATGGGGTTAAAGCAGCTGAATATAGTGTGCAAATGATGCCATGCAAACAGAGCTGGGGAGTGCAGTTCAATAATAGCCCAGCAAATACAAAAGTTCTGAATATAGCAACCCAGTGCACACAGACATAGAAGAAGTCAAAGGTGAATTACATGAACAATGTGTGTGCTAGCAAAGAAGTGGATGTACTAAAGCTGCAAGCAATGAAACAACAGTGCAGGCCAAATAAACTAGAACTGTGTTATGGTTCAGACAGGTTTGCGAGGCACAAATACATTTGTGCAGGGCTAGCACCACCTGTAGATCACTCTGGAAGTACAGGGGCAGGCTGGGTCTGCTCACAGCTCCGCCTATAGGTCAGTCTGGAAGAGCATGGTGATAGCTGCAGGCTACGTCTGTACACAGTTGTATAGACTATTGAGTTGAGTCCCACAGGACTAGACTGGCAGCCTTGCTCGTAAAGATTTTATGACATCATCACACAGGGACTCCATTGGACTATTCTTAGTAGCAATCAGCAAAATACAAATATAAAGAAGGAAAACTAAGTAAATAAACCAAAAAAAAGCAAACTGCATGATTGCACAGATATCTAATTGGCTCAAACCTTAATTCATTAGACTACACACTTTATTAAGCACCTATTCTTTAACCAACATTGCGCAGTGCTACATAATCTCATAATACAATTAACAAAAACTGAACAGACCACATACATTTCAATCTCATTTGAATTTTTTAGAGTACTGTCTTATCTTTGTGAGAGGGAGCCAGTCTATAGGGGGATCTTATTTGTTTGGTTCATTGGCAGCTCAAAGTACAGAGAGAAGTGAACTACAGAAGAACCGAAGAGCAAATACAATGGGGCATGGGTTATCCTGGAGGATATTGGCCATACAGCCAAATTTTAAAGAAAACAAATTTCGCATACCCCAATAATACAAAGCGTCATGGGAAGCATATGCAAATGTACATGAATTAATTTGGACTGGCTCAACTTTAGGCAAAATTGCATGGTGCCAGCATGCCTCACAACACAATCAGCAAAGGCTGATAACAGCAGACACAGACATGTTTCATCCTCATTTGGACTCCTCAGTGTGCATATCTTTATCTCATCCACTCCAAATTAATTCATGGGCATATACTTGTTTAGATGGTGTGTGATATGGCCAGTGGTAAACAGTTAACTTTGTTCCTGCTTTGAATACATGAGATTTGATTCCATACAGTTAAAGTGTTATTTGATAATGTGATTTCACTAATAACCTACAATTTGTGAATTAAGCTCATAAAAAAATCTTTCTCTTCTTTATAGATAGTTTCCCTGGGTGAAGCTCCTTTTTGGATTTTATTGGAGTTCTACATGTGAAAGTTACAATATGCAGAAACACAAGTTCCTCCCACTGCAGCCCTTTACAACGTTGCTTGGACAGTAACTTTATAAAGTCTTCTTACTGATTTTTTTTAATAATGTATACTGTATATCACTTATGCTATTTACAGATTTTTTTTACGTATTTTGTACTTGTTTATTAAAGTAAATGTTGAGGGTTCCCATAGCAAATGGAAGTAGTAATCTGTAGCTGCTGTGAGTCAGTCTCCTACCATTCAAACTGCCAAATGGTGCTGTTTTCTATATTTTGGTGCTCTGCTTCATTTGCATAACCTGCCTCTTTTGTTCTCAGTGCTGCAACACCATACCAGGGAAACAAATTTACTGTACCCACAATGCCTCAATACATAAATTAGTTATTACATTTCATTGAAAAAATATAGCACAGATTTCTCAGTATAGAAGTCTTATAGTTAGATACAGTATATGCAATGTATTGTTTTGAAAATAAACACTCAAAAGCTTATATTGTTGAGACCACCACACAAATATGGGACAGCATCTCAGAGTAAGGAATTAGTAAAGCAGGTTCATATTATACACACAATGTCTAGCAATAATTATTTATATATTATTGCTCACCACAAGCAACATAAGGGACTGCATGTCTGAGTAAGGTACATTTAAGGCAACATTATAAATTACCCAAATTTCTTGTTGCTGTATGTAAAACAATTACAGTGTCCTAGTATGACATCATTTTGGGGGTGTGGCCAAACACAGTAAACTGGAGAACAAAACGCTGATAAAACATAATATAAAATGGTAGTTTACTCATGTGATAAAGGTGATTGTGGGAGTATAGATCTGCGAAGCACTCCACAGCTAGAACTGACCAGAGGTAAGCTGACTCCCGGGAGAACGGGGACGGATTTGCTTCAAATTTAGATGTGCATTAAGCAACCTATCAGGAGTACACAACCCATGATGTCATGAATGTGGAGTGCCTCAGAGATTATTCCCCATAATGACTATGACAGATTTTTTTTATAAAACAAATTGCAGCTTCCACATCTGAAGCATGTCTGGCAATAACATACTATATGTAAAAGGCATTTGGGGAACCTTACACATTTACTTTAAAGTTAGGGGTGTTCCTACAGATATGGATTAGAACTGTATGAGTTATTAATAGGTCACTAACATATGTATTGGTCTTGTTTCCTAAATTGATGCACTGCTGCTTTTAAAGTGGTTATGTGAAGTTTGCCATAGAAAATGGGATTAATAACCTGTAGTAACCTGTAGGAGTTGTGATTTAATCTCCTACCATTCAAACTGCCAAAAAGTGATGTTTTCTATTAAATAAATGCTTTCATTTGCATATCCTGCCCCCTTTTCCCCCCTCAGTGGTGCAACCCCCATACGTGACATCATGCAAGGGAAACAGAGTTTATAAGCACTGTTTTGAAACAGAGACGTCTGTTGGTTAGTCTTGGTATTGCAGATATTTACACTACCTACATAGAAGACTACATCTCTCAGTAAAGAAATCCTGTCAGCTAGATACTATATGCACAATGCCTTATCTGGAAAAGAAACATATGAGAGCTTTTATTGTTGAAGCCACTACAGAGATTTGAGACTGTACCTCATAGTAAGGGAATTGGAAAACAATGTCTTATTCTTCACACAATGCCTTGCTATGGGAATCTACATATTAGGGGCAGTCACCACCACCAAAATAAGGGACTGCATCTCTGAGTAATTAACATTTACAACAACATACTTATTTTCCCAGAATTCCTCATTGCTGTATTTAAAACATTGATAGTTACCTTGCATGATAGTCTGTGAGTGCGACTGCACAAAGAAAACTGGAGGATACAGTGCTAATAAAATGTAAATAAAAATGACAATGACAATTTTTTTTTACAAAACAAATTGTAGCTTCAGCATCTGAAGCATGGGGGCAATCACATACTATGTGAAAAAGGCATCTGCGAAAGCTCACATAATCACTTTAAAGATTGTTACAGTATGTGTAAATGTGTGTATGTACCTTTAAATTTGTCTCTATTTAAGTAAATATTGTGTGTGATGAGGTCATTTCCTCCTGATGATGCTCTACTAAGTAAAACTGGTAGAGGAATTGTATTCACCGAGCTGAATGGTGCTCTGGCTATTTTGTTATTACAGCTGTAACCCCCTTACATATGGGGGTTCCTGAAAGTCTTCCCGGAGCTTGTCTAAATGCTCCCTGTCTAACTGGTGTTCGGCGCAATGCCACCTAAATGAGAGTGTTTCCAAAGCCTCCAGTACTGTCTCTTTAAGAGCTGCCTACTCGCAGGCTCCAGCGGGTTGGTATGGGGGGAACTGGTGTTTCCTTGTTCAAATCCCACCTGAGCTGCGGTGAAATCGCTCCCCTTTGGCAGTCGCTATAAGCACAGAGGGAGCCCTTTTGACCGATGTAACTGTTTGGCCATAATTAGCTAGCATGTTGGTGGAATTACAGTTTGTCTAACCTGCTTCTTCCGCAGCTGAGACTATGTGCACTTGGCCCCTCCATGTTGGACCTGGACTGTTGCACTGGGCCAGTAGTAATCGGGGGAACATTAAAATGGAGATTTTTCTGACCAACCAGGATTAGGACTCATGTGGGAGCCAGCTGACCAATGAGACACAGCCAGTGGTTCTGGGAAGTAAAGCCTGGAGAATGGTGCCCTTTTTGTACCAATAGGGGCAGCAATAAGTGACTGGCATCTGTAGCCCACCTATGGGATTGGGTGGTGCCCGAGTGGGGAGCTTTGCCCTAACTGCCGAGGGGCAGAGACATTGTGACTGTGAGCGAAGAAGGAGCTCTGAGGCTCCTGCACCGTTGAGTTTTCGCTCGAGAAGCACATGTGTGGAACACCAGATTCGGGCGGCTCTGTCGCCAGCAAGTATCGGACTAAATCCGCTGGGCAGCAGTCAGAGGAGGCTGTGCAGGAGCACAGCTACCTACCAGGCTCACCCTGTAGAGGACTGGAGAATCTGCTAAATCATGCTCAGTCTGTCAGAAGAAAGTGGAGCTGCGTTGCCTCCCCAGTTAGCTGTGAGTTTGGTTGGGCCCTAGAAGCAGCTGCCTGGTATGGTACCCCTCTCTTGCTTTCTATATAAATGTGTGGGGATGTGTCTGAAGTTCAGGCTCAACCCTGCCAGATGTGTGAGAGCATGTTTCTGCTGGAGTCATGAGTACAAAATCAGGGTAGCTCCCTGTTAAATGTCTCTAACAAATGCAAGAATTTCAGGTTACTTTGCTGATTACACTAACTGAGCCTGCTGGCTCCATCAAATCTTTATAGGAATTAAATGCTCATTGTGTCAGGGCCCCAACCAGCTGCATCGAAGAAATAGCCTTTAGGGCTTGGGTACCCATAGACAGTAACTTACAGGTTAGGCCTGTGCACAGAGCCCTAGGTAGATACTTATGTATTGTAGCGGTAAGCCAATCACCCTGATTTCCCCAGGTCCTTGTTATCCCCCTTAAATAAATCAGATTTCTTGTTTTGCAAAAGTACACTGGCTAGTTTGTGTATTAATGGTGGAATACTGCACAGTAAATATTGTGTAACTGTACCTTACTTTTCAGAGGGTCCCCAGAGTGAGCTGAGTGGTGCGAGCCGGGGGGGTAAGTTTATATGGTAAGGACACTGTAACTGACTTGTGTGGGCCACTAGTGGGAAGAAAGGGAGGTTGCAGCAACCCAGAGGGCTGTGTCTGAGCCCACCTCGACTGTTCTAACCCCGACCTCTGGGTGGAGGCACCCGCCAATGGATTTAGGCCCCTCACCCTGTCACAGTTGGGGCAGGCAGGGGTAGTAGCCCTTAGGACAGCGCCCCCTGGGGGTTACAAAGTGGAGGCACTGCTGGGATCAGCGTCCCCTAGTGGCCGAGTGGACGAAGTACCTAACTGTGGATAAATTGAAGGAAAAGCTGGAAGGGGATATCATGGCTAAAATCAAATTGGACCCCATTAAGACAATGGTACATAAACTGATGGGTTGGGGAGAAGCTGAAGAGTTGGACTCTCAGAGAATTGTGTTGCTGCTAGATGTACCTCTAGGGACCACGAATGCTGACTTTATTTCTGTAGTGGAGCGGGTTAAGTGTTTGGGTAAGGTAGAGGTGAGAGGGCGTATGGCTGACCTACTCGATCAGACTTTACAGGTGTTACTGTTATGTGGTATAGCCATTGACCCCGAGAGGGTACCTCCAGTGATTTACCCGGAAGGTGCCCAACAGGGGTGGAGGGTCATTCACATCCGGAGTGGGTCAGTCACCCCTGGGGGTCTCCCCAGACTAATAGCTTTAAAGATGAACTGCTTAAATTGTTGGCCATGGAGGGGAGGACTACTCAAGAGTTACTGCAGGCTTTGGATCTTTCCAGTGATCCCACCCCCAGGCTTCCCCAAGTACCTCTCCGGGTTCCCCCAAGAGTTCTATTTTGGCCCCACCACCCCTAGTGGTTCCTTCTATACAGCTAGATTCGTACCGTAGGCTAAAAATTTTTTCTGGCACAGTGCCAGTGCCTTCAGGGGAGGATGATTTGGAGGCGTGTATGGATTATGCCACCCCCTTAGTCCAGGAGTGGCAATGCTCTGAGGGGGAGAAACGAAAGAGACTGATGGAGATCCTACAGGGTCAAGCCTTAGAAGCCATTCGGTTTTTGCGGGCCACTAGCCTGGAAGCTACCGCAGCAGAGTATCTTTCTGTTCTAGATGGAGTGTTTGGGAGCACAGAAACTGGGGAAGACTTATTATCGAAATTCAAGTCTGCTAAGCAGTAGAGGAATGAAAAGCTTTCTGCCTTTGTCACTAGGGTGGAAAGGGCTTTGCAGAAGGCCTACTGAAAAGGGGGGATCACCGCCCCAGCCTTGAACCAGGTCAGGTTGGAACATGTTCTAAAGTCTGCTAGACTTTCCAGTGTGATACTGTTAAAACATAAGTTACATGATCGGCAAGCTGCCTTCCTGAATACTGTCAATTGATGAGGGAGATTAGAGAAGTAGAGACTGATGAGGAGGAGTGGGAACCCTATGTGGGGGCTGTGAATCTGAGCCAAACCCTGAGTCTAGTGAACCCGATGAGACCCACCCTTCAGGGGGGCCTGATGTATCCCCAGAGTTACAAGAAGGGGTGGGGTGCATGCCATTTCCTCTGATCCCCAAGTAGAAAGTGAGTTGAGGGCCACGGTCAGAAATTTACGAGTGAGAAATTTACGATTTACTGGTGAGGGACTTGAAGCGAAACACTACCCACCCTGTTAGGTTTGGGGAACCAGAGTTATCTAGAAACAAATGCCCTGGCCCAGGGGAGTCCCCTCACCCCCCAGAGGGCCCCCAGCAGATGAAGTATACCCCTACCAATAGAGACCCCCGGAAGGTCAACAGCAGACTGATCACTTGGCATCGCAGGGCCCACGTCCAACCCCCCAGGAAGGGCTTTGTGACCCGGGCCAACATCCAATCAACTGTCAATGCTGTGCCCCCTGAATGGTCTGATGTGGTCAGGCCCTCGATGGAGGCACCAGTGCGAATAAATGGGATTCCCACCCGAGCTGTATTGGATAGTGGCTCTCAGGTGACCATTATGTTTCAGGACTGGCATCAGACACATCTCCCTGAGGTGCCACTACAACCCTTGGATTGTCTACATGTATGGGGGCTGAGTGACAAGGCTTATCCATATTTGGGGTATATCCAGATCTGGTTGTCATTTCCTACTTCTGTGGCTGGAGTGGACGAACAGGTGGAAAACTTGGCTTTAGTCTGCCCCCCCCCCACTGGACTGTATGATGGGGTACCCTTGTTGATTGGGACCAGTGCTCACATGTTTGGCCGACTAGCACAGTTGTGTTCTGAAAGCAGGTGTCCAGGACTGGGCAAGCTCTTAGGATACCCGTTTTGATCCAGAAGGCCTAGGAAAATCAGAGAAGAGCTAGTCAGGAGGAGCCTGAAGGCCCCGTGGGTGTTGTCTGGAGGAAGGATCCGGAGCCGTTGCTATTAGCCCCAAATGCCCAGTGTGTTTTGCAAGGGGAGGTCCGGCTTAAAAGAGATGTCAAGAATAAACTATTGATGTTGGACGCGCCTGGGGAAGGCAAGTTGCCTGGAGGACTGCTGGTTAAACCCAGTATCTTGCCTGCTAGAGCCCATGCTTATGCCAGGAGAGTGATGGTTCAAGTTCATAATGTGTCTGTCAAAGAGATTCAAGTAAATAGAGGCTGAACCCTGGCTAGTGTGCATTGTGCGGACACTGCAGTGCTCCCCAATATCAAGAGTTTGGGGAAGGATGACAGAGTCACGCCAGACTTGTTTGATCTCGGTGACTCCCCGTTGCCTGCTGAGTGGAAAGTGACAGTCAGTGAGAAGCTTGCCCAAAGAGACCAGGTATTTTACCTAAAAGAATGGGATGTGGGATGTGTGCAGGGGGCCAAGCACCACATTTGACTGCATGATGAAAGGCCCTTTCGAGAGAGGTCTTAGTGCCTGGCCCCTACTGACATAGATGATGTGAGACGGCATCTGCAAGAGATGCTTGCTGCTGGTGTGATACAAGAGTCCAGGAGCCCTTATGCTTCCCCCATTGTTGTAGTGAGAAAAAAGAATGGGGCTGTTCGGATGTGTGTGGATTACCGTACCCTGAACTGGTGGACCATCCCTGACCAGTATACCATGCCACGCATACAGGACGCCTTGAACTGTCTAAACGGCAGTAAGTGGTTCTCTGTGTTAGATCTCTGCAGTGGGTACTATCAGATCCCAATGGCTGCAGAGGACCAAGAGAAGACTGCTTTTATTTGCCCCCTAGGGTTCTATGAGTTTATCTGGATGCCTCAAGGGATTTCAAGTGCCCCAGCCACCTTTCAGCACCTGATGGATCGTGCCGTGGGTGACATGAATTTGCTCGAGTGTTTGGTTTATTTAGATGATGTCATAGTGTTTGGCAGTTCGTTGGAAGAACATGAACGTCGATTGTTCAAGGTCCTGGATCGGCTGGAGGATTTCGGTCTTAAGTTATCTATAGACAAATGCCAATTCTTTCAAACTTCTGTGAAGGATGTGGGCCACACAGTATCCACTGAAGGCATAGAGACTGACTCCTGCAAAGTGGAGGCTTTAACCACTTGGCCCTAACCCAGAAATTTGAAGGAGCTACAGCGGTTCCTGGGGTTCTGTGGGTACTACCGACGATTTATCAAAGACTACTCTCGGGTGATCCGGCCCCTGCTAAATCTCACTCAAGGGTACCCCCCAACCCATAAGAAATATAAGAAGACTGCACAACCTGGGACTGAAAAGACTTATTTCCACCCCAGTGATGTGTTTGGTACTCGCTGGACTGCTGACTGCGAGGAAGCTGTCTATGACATTATATATCAACTTACTCATGCCCCAGTGCTGGCCTATGCTGATCCAGCTAAACCCTATGTTCTTCATACTGATGCCAGCCTGCAAGGTTTGGGGGCCGAATTGTACCAGGAGCACTCGAATGGTCTGAGACCTGTAGCTTTTGCCAGCCGCAGTTTGACTCCTTCTGAAAAGAATTATCCAGTGCACAAACTAGAGTTCCTGGCTCTGAAGTGGGCCATTGTTGATCAATTTCATGATTATTCGCATGGGGCTAAGATACTGGTGAAAACTGATAATAATCGTTTGACATATGTTCAGACCACCGCCAGGCAGGATGCCATTGGTCACAGGTGGCTCTCTGCATTGTCCACTTACAACTACGCTATTGAATACAGAGCAGGCGTCAACCATATAGATGCTGATGCTCTCTCCCGGAGGCCTGTGCCCCAAGCTGATTGGGTTAGGTTGTCTGAACCCGACATTACACACTCTGCCAGAAATTTGACAAAGAGGAACCGGTGACTCCTAATACCGTGGACTGCATGATGGATTGCTTGGGTCCGTCTGAGAACTGTGTGCCTGCTGCTTACTGCCACTTCTTTGCTTTAGACACTAGTATGCTGCCTCAGTTCAATGATGATAGCCTCCAACTGGCTCAGGCTCGAGATCCTATGATACAACCTGTCCTAGAGGTGCTGCAAGCCAGGAGAGATGTGTCCCAACTGCGGTCTGCTGAATTGAGAACTGCCCTGTTATACAAAGAAGGCCCAAAATTGAAGTTGAACAATAGACTGTTATATAGGGAAACCGTAGACAAAGAAGGGCGAATAGACAAACAACAACTGGTGTTGCCCACTGCTTTTAGAGAACTGGTGTTGAGGTCCCTGCATGACCACATGGGGCATCTTGGCATAGACTGAACTCTTGACCTGGTGCGGACCCAATTCTACTGGCCAAAAATGAGTGCTGACGTAGAGCAGTATGTCAAGACCTGTGGCCGCTGTTTGCAAAGAAAAGCCCTACCTCAGAGAGATGCCTCCATGGTCAATATCACTACCAGCACCCCTATGGAGTTGGTCTGCATTGATTTCCTGAGCTTAGAACCTGATCTGAAAAATATCAGCAAACATATTGGTGGTCACTGATCATTTCACTCGATATGCCCAGGCTCTCCCCACCAAGGATCAGAAGGCAACCACAGTGGCTAAAGTCCTTGTTGAAAATTTCTTTGTTCATTATGGGGCACCCCAGTGAATCCATTCTGATCAAGGGAGAGATTTTGAGAGCCGACTGATTAGGAAGATGCTATCCTTTTGTTGGGTGCGAAAGTCCAGAACCACCCCCTACCACCCCCAGGGGAACCCCCAGCCTGAACGTTTCAACCGCACCTTGCTAGACATGCTAGGCACCCTCCACCCAGAAGACAAGCCTAGATGGAGTCAACAAATTAGCACTCTGGTACATGCCTACAACTGCACTAAAAGTGATGCCACTGGGTTCTCCCCTACTGCCTGATGTTTGGGACAGAAACTCGATTGCTGGTGAATGTGTGTTTTGGGGTCTCTCCTGATGGGGTTCGAGCTGATGATTATTTACAGTATGTGCAAAAGCTAAAGGCTCAGCTAAATCATGCGTACCAACTGGCCCAAACCGTGGCTGCCAAACGGAACCTGGCCAACAAAGAGAGGTATGATAAAAAGGTGAAGGCACAGGAACTCCAGGAGGGGGATGGGGTATTCCTAAGAAATGTGGGACTGCATGGCAAACATAAGATTGCTGACCGATGGCACCATCTCCCTTACATTGTAGTGGGCAAACTAGATGATCTGCCTGTGTACAAAGTGAGCCCCGAAAACAATTCAAAAGATGTCAAAACTTTGCACCGAAATCACCTGCTGCCCATTGGACAGATTTTGATAGAGACTGAGCCTCTTAATGCCCCTCCTCTGGGCCTATAACTAGAGCTGCTGCCAAAAGAGATTCAGGGTGGCTGACCTCAGAACTTAAACCCCAGGAGCCTTCCCTCTCCCCTGCTGAAATTGATCCCCATCTCTGGCTGAAGACAGGAACATGATGTGGAGTATTACCCTCTTATGAACTGAGTCAACTTTTTAAAGGCAACCCCTAGGAGCGGGATGAAGTTGGGTTTTATGGACAGTCTGAGCCCCCATGCGTAGCTGGAGCCCATACCCCCAAGGCTGAAGTGAGTGGCCTCAAAGCCGACGAAGTAGGGTCTATGAGTCTGGCTGAATTATCAGGGCTGGCTGAACTGTCTGACTTTTCAGAAGAGGAAAGTGATGTGGGGGAATCTGTTCGGGATCCGCCTGAGCAAGAAGAATACTTTGAGTGCCCTGATAGCATCCCAGTAGTGTCAGAAGTGCCCTTGACTAAATTAAGTAGTGTGGGTCCTGATATAGAGGGTCGTGTCCCTGAAAGTACTATGGGCACGAGGTCCCCTTCTCATGGGGAGGTTCCCTCCACTAATCTAGCTGAGGCGGAAATGGAGCCAGGGCCCATGGCAGATCTTACTGAGACCCCTAGACACACTGGCCGAGAAATACGGCCTGTGATAAGGTTAAGTTATGAGTCTCTGGGTCAGCCTGTGGACCTGCTATTGAATGTCATCCATAAGGGGGTCTATGTATCTCCAAGTTCATTGCCCAAGTTAGTTTAGGAGACGATGCCCAACTGTTAGTATTGCCTCTGAGTATGGTGCCCTGCCCCAGTTAGCCCACAAGTTGCTGATAGGAAGGGCCTCCTCTCCAGGTGTCATGGGCAGGAAGTAATGACCTGATTTAAAAAAGGGAAAGGTTGTCAGTCAATATTGCATAAACAATAGTAAGCTGTGAATACAGTGCCAATGTATGTAACAAAAGGTCTAATGTGTTGTCAATCTAAACTGTTTTACCTTAAAGTGATTTAAGGGTAACTACTTGGCATGGAAGTCAAGTTCTTTCCAGGCCAGGAAGGGTGTAACCCCCTTACATATGGGGATTCCTGAAAGCCTTCCCAGAGCTTGTCTAAAGGCTTCCTGCCTAACTGGTGTTCAGCACAATGCCGCCTAAATGTGGGTGTTGTGAGTGTTTCCAAAGCCTCCAGTAGTGTCTCTTTAAGCGGTGCCTACTTGCAGGCTCCAGCAGGTTGGTATGGGGGGAACTGGTGTTTCCTCGTTCAAATCCCGCCTGAGTTGAGATGAAAAAGCTCCCCTTTGGCAGTCGCTATATGCGCAGAGGGAGCGATTTTGACCGATGTAACTGTTTGGCCATAATTAGCTAGCATGTTGGTGGAATTACAGTTTGTCTAACCTGCTTCTTCTGCAGCTGAGACTCTGTGCACTTGGCCCCTCCATGTTGGACCTGGACTATTGTACTGGGACAGTAGAAATCAGGGGAACGTTAAAATGGTGATTTTTCTGACCAACCAGGATTAGGACTCATGTGGGAGCCAGCTGACCAATGAGACACAGCCAGAGGTTCTGGGAAGTAAAGCCTGAAGAATGGCGCCTTGTTTGCACCAATAGGTGCAGCAATAAGTGACTGGCATCTGCAGCCCACCTATGGGATCGGGTGGTGCCCAAGTGGGGAGCTTTGCCCTAACTGCTGAGGGGCAGAGACATTGAGGCTGTGAGCATAGAAGGAGCTCTGAGGCTCCTGCACCATTGAGTTTTCGTGCAGAAAGCACGTGTGTGGAACACCAGATTCAGGCGGCTCTGTCGCCAGCATGTATCGGACTAAATCCGCTGGGCAGCGGTCAGAGGAGGCTGTACAGGAGCGCAGCTACCTACCAGGCTCACCCTGTAGAGGACTGGAGAATCTGCTGAATCGTGCTCAGTCTGTCAGGAAAAAGTGGAGCTGCGTTGACTCTCCGGTTAGCTGTGAGTTTGGTCGGGCCCTAGAAGCAGCTGCCTGGTATGGTACCCCTCTATTGCTTTCTATATAAATGTGTGGAGATGTGTCTGAAGTTCAGGCTCAACCCTGTGAGTGGTGTGAGAGCGTGTTTCTGCTGGAGTCGTGAGTACAAAATCAGGGTAGCTCGTTGTTAAATGTCTCTAGCAAGGGCAAGATCTTCAGGTTACTTTGATGATTACACTAACTGAGCCTGCTGGCTCCATCAAATCTTCGTAGGAATTAAATGCTCATTTGTGTCAGGGCCCCAACCAGCTGCATCAAAGAACCAGCCTTTAGGGCTTGGGTACCTATAGACAGTAACTTATAGGTTAGGCCTGTGCACAGAGCCCTAGGTAGATACTTATATATTGTAGCGGTAAGCCAATCATCCTGATTTCCCCCGGTCCTTGTTATCCCCCCTTAAATAAATCAGATTTCTTGTTTTGCAAAAGTACACTGGCTAGTTGGTGTATTAGTGGTAAAATACTGCACAGTAAATATTGTGTAACTGTACCTTACTTTCCAGGGGGTCCCCGGAGTGAGCTGAGTGGTGCGAGCCGGGGAGGGTAAGTGTATATGGTAAGGACACTGTAACTGACTTGTGTGGGCCACTAGTGGGAAGAAAAAGGGGGTCGCAGCAACCCAGAGGGCTGTGACCGAGTCAGCCTGGACTGTTCTAACCCTGACCTCTGGGTAGAGGCACCCGCCAACAAATCTAGGCCCCTCACCCTGTCACAGTTGGGGCAGGCAGGGGTAGTAGCCCTTAGGACAGTGCCCCCTGGGGGTTACACAGCCTTTTATTTTCACCTCAAAACTGGTGCTGTTTTTTTGAGTGTGTTTTTTTTAGTTAGAAATCAGTATCCTTGCTATCCTCCTATCTGTCCCTGACAACTGCTCCACCCAAGGCCTACTGTCTATATTCATAGCTTTAGCTCCCAAATCCTCATCAGCTGTCTGATGACCTCCCTACATGATGATGGGACCTCTGACTGCCACTCAGCCAAGCAGTGTGCCATATGAGAGCATCACTTACCCCACAGTGGCCGCAGATATTCCTCCCCAACACTATTGGTAGGATGGTGTATATCTCAAGACCTGGAACTACAACAGATGTGCCCCCCCTCTGGTGCCATGGATGTTAGCTTCCACACCCTCAAAGAACCACTCAGCTTTCACTCCTCCTCCAAATCACCCCTTCCCCCACACACACTGTGCCCGGAATTGCCATTCCAGACAAAAATGCCTCCCAAGAGCAGAGATCAGCTCACAACAGATACAGATGTATTCTTCTGACACTTTAAATTCACAGTTATATGTGTAAAACCTGCATTCAGTCCATGCTTCTGCCCAGTTTGGGAACTTCACAGCATGAACAAAACAGGTAGTACACAAATACCAATATCCACAAAGATAAGATTATTGAAACAGTTACAAAAACCCCCTGAGGAAGTGCTTGAGTGGCCTAAAGTGCTGATGGTGTTAAGCTTTCAGTTGGGGTTCCAGCACAAACTGAAGGTTTGGGCCAAGGAATAGTGGCTTAAATTTAGTGTGGAGGAAGTGTTAGACACTTTACCAAGAGACAAGAAAACTGATTCAAATGCAGATCTTATGTGGATCAATAGTGGACATCATGACTGAGGAAAATAATGTGGGGATAACTGAAGACAGTATACTGAAGCCAGGAAGTTGCACCAGATCTGAAGTACTTACACCATTTCTGATCACTGCTGTAGAAAGACCATTGATGAGAGCAAGATGATCCAACACAGTGCTACCAAGCTGATTAGGGGCTTATGGGGAAAGGGCTCTGAGAAATGAATGGACCTCAATTAAATTATTTAGCCAAGATGAGAAGGCAGAGGAGGAGATTACTACAATGACTGAATACTAAAAAAAGGTAATAGAGTGAGTACTCATAGCTGTTTGAGCTGTTGAGTACAAACAAAACAAGAAGACATACATTCAAAGGTGGAGAGAGGAGATAAGGAGAAACATCAGCAAGTATTGCTTCACATAGAGACCGGTCATCTTGTGGAAGAGCCTACCTGCTGAGGTAAAGGAAGTAAGATATGATCAAACTTTTACAGTAGGTCTAGACAGATTTATGAGGAAGACAAGCATTAGGGTAACACAGCATGAGTAGAGGGTGCAGACTAACAGTTCCATTTGGTGTGTGTCAGTACTCAAATTGGAGTATAGTCACAGCCATGAGGTAGGACAGACAGACAGACAAGATGGAACCTAAGTCTTTTCCACCATAATACTATGTGGTTGCCATTAATGTTTCAGTGTCTTAATGCTTGAGGTAGTTCCCATTACCTGAACTATCCATTGCTCTTTTTGACTAGTTGAACATTTTTGTGGACTGATGGTTGATTAGATATTCTGTAGGATTGTATAACCAGTTTAAAAGACATTTCACCTGTGGTGGAATTGCACTAAAGGGTAACTTCTATTTTGAACTGTAAAAAACGATGTTTGCTCAGGATAACCCATCAGGATGGCCACATACTGGACCTGGTGTTCTCACTGGGGCTTGAGATCACTGATCTCGGGATTGATCGGGTTTCTTGGTCTGATCATTGCACGGTGAAGTTCACGCTTGGGGCTCCTGCCATAAGCCCTTCCCCTGCTGAGATGATTAGCTGTCGCCCTTTGCGGGGTCTAACCCCTGAGGGTTTTTTGGTGGCAGCTAAATTATCTAGTGTGGGTGCTGCATGCGTCGGAGGAGTTGGCACCGGGGTTGACACCTATAATAGGGTGCTCTCTGACACCATCAACTCCCTCGCACCTGTCCGTGTACAACCCAGAATGTCTTACCTGAGATCCCCATGGTTTGATGGAGACCTCAGGGAGATGAAGAAGATGGGTCAGAGATTAGAGCACTGCTGGAGAAAGTCCCGCCTGGAGGCGGACAGACTGGTCCTGCGTACGCACTATTGTGCATATCAGGAGGCAATCAACCGTAAGAAGGCAGTGTTCCTGTCCAGGGAGATTGCTGCTGGGAAGAATCGACCAGCTTCACTCTTCCAGACTGTAGGCAGACTTCTTCATCCTGTCTGTTTGCAGTCTGGGAGGGTTTTTTCCACTGAAGATTGTGAGGAGTTTGCTCTGTTCTTCTCGGACAGGATGTCCATGATCCGCCGGGAGGCTTCTTCAGTTAGCAATACCATAGCTAACAGTGGTCACCAGATGTGTTATGAGTGCACTCCACCAAATTGGGGGGAGTTTAGACCAGTGGAAGTAAATGAGGTTATCGAGGTGGCAACCAATTTGAAGCATACCTTTTGTGAGCTGGACCCAGTGCCAACGCATTTCTTAATGAGATGCGTTGACTTTGTTGGCCCGGTGTTTGCCATGATCGTACGGTGTTCCCTATCTGAGGGAGTCTTTCCAGATGCCTTGAAGGAGGCTCTGGTGAGACTGCTTTTAAAGAAACCATCTTTGGACCCGGAGATCATGGCAAATTACCGTCCTATCTCCAACCTCCCATTTGTGGGGAAAGTGGTGGAGAAGGTGGTATCGCTTCAATTGGAAGAGCACCTCATGACTCACGAGTTGTATGATCCCTTCCAGTCAGCTTTTTGGGCCAGACATAGCACAGAAACTGCACTTGTTCGGGTGCAGAATGATCTCCTCAGGGCTAGAGATCGGGGGGACAGGACAATTCTTGTTCTTCTCGATCTCTCTTCAGCATTTGACACTATGGACCATTGTATGTTGCTTGTCCGCCTCAGGGAGCTATGTGGACTCACCGGTACTGTCATCAACTGGTTTGAGTCCTTTCTTACAAATAGGGGGCAACGGGTTATGATGGGTAATTTCTCATCTACACCCAGACTCCTTCCCTGCGGAGTCCCTCACGGTTCAGTACTGGCCTCAATGTTGTTCGCAGTGTACATGCTGCCCTTGGGGGGGATCATTAGGAGGTATGGTCTGAGTTTTCATTGCTATGCTGATGATACTCAGCTGTATTTGTCCTTTGCCCCAGGAACATCCAATGCAGTGGATGTGCTAAACATCTGTCTGACTGAGATAAGTGACTGGATGGCCTCCAGCTGGTAGCGACTGAACCCTAACAAGACCAAGGTATTGGTAGTGGAGTCAAACAAAGTTAGTGATAGGATGACCTCTGACTCAGCAACTGGACTTGTTCTTGGGGCTGTGTCATTGAAGGCCTCCTCTTGGATGTGTAGTCTTGGAGTGATTCTGGACAGGAACTTGACCATGGAGGCTCAAGAATCTTCCGTGGTTCGTACCTGTTTTTTCCATCTCAGAAACATTCAGTTCAGCACCTTGTTCTGCCTCTGACCTCCCTATCTTGATACATGCCTTAGTCACATCTAGCCTGGACTACTGTAATGCGCTCTATCTCGGGGTCACAGGGGGACTTCTCCACAGACTGCAGCTGGTGCAAAACACAGCTGCCCGGTTATTGACTGGGCAGAAAGAATTCTGTCATATTACACCGGTACTGCATGAATTGCACTGGTTGCCACTCAGGTGGAGAGTCCTCTTTAAGGTGGGTCTTCTCACCTTTAAGGCCCTTCATGGACAGGGCCCTGGTTACCTGTCAGCCCTCCTGACATCTGCTCCCTCTGTCCACCCTCTCCAATCTTCCAGTGGTGGCCTTCTGACCGTTCCTAGAGTGAGGTTGAAATCAGCCGGCAACAGAGCCTTCAGTGTTATGGCTCCCGCTCTATGGAATTTATTACCAGCTGCAGTCAGAGAGGCCCCAACTATAGATATTTTTAAGGTTCGCTTGAAGACACTATTATTTTCTCAAGCATTTGACGCTTAGACTATGATTTATTTTATAACCTGTGATTCTATTTATTTTGTTTATACTCATGTACTATGTTTTTAAAAATGTGTACGGCGCCCAGAGCCTCCGGGATTGGGCGTGTTTTAAATAAACTTGACTGACTGACATAACTTGACTGAGATATGATATTGTGTGTAGAGTGGGGTGCTGCTCCTACCTAGTTTTACAGCAGGTAGTCTAAGACAAATGCAAAGCACTGTGTCACAGGCTAATGGGCGAGAGGGTGCTGGCAGTAAGCAAAATTCAATAGAATAAGCAAATCGTCGGAAAGACCTTGTAGGGAATACAAATAAGTCAGGAAAATTTCTGAGGCAAATATATTTATTTAATGCATGAGAGTTTGGCACTAAGACCCAAGCTTAGCCTGTGCTCTTGTGCAATAAATAAATATATTGACCTCAGAGACCTTTATTTTTACTTATTTGTGCTCCCTGCAAGAGTGTTGCTGCAGTTGTGCTTGTTCTGTTTAGTCTAAGGCAGAAGGTTGAAACTGTTCAATGTGACATAATGAGCTTGAATCTGTGGTGAGGTTTGAACTGGAGATTTCTTGGTTTGTAGTTTTGTACTCCAAATAGAGCACAGTGTCTTCCCTTGCATAACCCCGACCTTCATTAACTACAGAGTATGATTACAAATATAATCCGGCTCATCTCATTTCCCAAAGCAGGACTAGCATACACGATCAGCACTTCATACATATCAGATACCATACCTTATTGCTTGGAGGATGCCCACAGTTCGTCACTTTCACTCGGACCTCCATAATGTATTTCACCACATCAACGGACATCTAGAAAAAAGCCATTACAAGTTAGTAAATGACTCTGCTAAATGGACTATATTAAAACATGTCTTGCATTTATTCAAAGTTCATAGTTTGTTCATGGTGTTGACACTGGATAGTTGCACTACTGCATTTTTAGGGGAAGAAAGTGCTTTATGTTTTATGATGATGGTGCCCACCAGAACACTACTGCATTTCTTTATTGCAAGGTTTCCAATCTGGATGGGGCAAATTGCAATGATGTATTCAAGCAGTGGTACCAAGATTGTCTGATGAGAATGAGCAACAATAAAGCAGCTAACAATATTGAAACTAGAGAAATGTAAATGAGGTATGCAGCCGCAAACGCTGGCCCCTCTCTCCTCTCTCCTCTCTGGTGAACCTACTAACTAGACATTTGGGGCTCTGGCTGAATTTTCCAGATGATGCTGCTCGTGTTGGGTAGATGGTTCATCAGCATTTTTCCCTGCAGTGGAAGTGACATCAATCATGCTGTCATGTCCAAATTTAGTTTTTTAGATATATCTCTGGTGATCTACCTGCAGGCTGTGGCAACCCCACAGCCACGTCACCCTGTAATGCATCATCAGCTCACTTCCACAGCTTCACCTTCCCAAGTGGGGCCAGGGGTGGGGACCCATCCACTCCCCCAGTGTGTACAATCTGGTAGGTGGTGGGGTCTCTGCATGAGGCTCAGTATTTTCTTATATACATCTTTTATTAGCATACATTTCAGAATACGTGCTTCTATTGGTGTACTTTATCAAATGGAATTACTGCTTGCATTCCTTTTATACACGGAAATGGGACTCTTTTATACAGGGAAATGGGACTGTGGAATCACATTTTGGGATGAAAAAAACTTTTTAGCCATGATTTGAAAAATGACAGCCACCACATTCATAAGTTGCTGTAAAGATATGACTGTGTTGTGAATTTGGGGGAAACATATTGAAAATGACCAAAGTTACTAACTTACTAACACACTAACATACTAAAATACCAGCAGAATAGGCCTACAATCATCTTCGTGGTCTGCTTGTTTGGCCAGCCACCACCTGGGAGCTAACCTGCTGCCCTCACCCTCCTCTGGTTTCTCCTTCCCAGTCCCAGATATTCTCGTGCACAGGACTTTGCTTCCAGAATCCTTCCCTGTACCTGTCCCACCCCTGCCTTGAACCCTCTCCACCATCTCTGCCTCCACCAGCCCCCTGGGCAGCACATTCCATGGCTCCACCACCCTCTCAGTGAAGTAGCACCTCCTCCTTTCTACCCTGAATCTCCCTCCCTCCAGCTTCCACCCATGCCCTCTAGTTGCCCCCCCTCCTTCCTTCGGAGCACCCTGACTGCTCCTCCCCTTTTTACCCCCTTCATGTACCTGAAGATCTCTATCATGTCATTATCCACCTAGGTACTAATGACCTGGCAAATGGGGAGCCAAAGGAAGTTCAGGAAGAGTTTAGGAAATTGGGGAGGGGTCTCAAGCAAGTAGCTACTTATGTCACCTTCTCAGAAGTACTACCTGTGAGAGGCATGGAAGAGCATAGGGGTGCATGCACCAGGAACTTTAACTCATGGTTGAGGAACTGGTGCTGTGAGGAAGGGTTTGGATTCATTGGTGACTGGGGACCCACCTGGAGGGATGGAGGTTTGTTCAAGCCTGACGACCTGCATCCATCCTGGAGGGGAATCCAAGCACTCAATGATAAGTTTAAATGCTACATTGACAAGCATTTAAACTAGCCCAGGGGGGTGGCAGGCCAGGAAGGAGGGTACCTACTTGCTCACCCCCCACAGCTAGCAGTGGAACCAGTGAACCGGAGGAGTGGATAGCTCAACAAAATAGTGTGCAAAAGATGGAGATTAGCACCCAAGAGGTGGACAGGCAGAAAAGGGGCAAAAATCAGCAGAAGGGCAGACAGCAAGGAGAACTAGGGATAAAGGACAACCAGGGAAGGGGCTGGAGTAGAACAGCTAAACAGTCTAGGGAGGTCAAATCATGGAAAGCCATGTGTGCCAATGCCAGGAGCCTTAGCAACAAGATTGAAGATCTGGAGGCTGTCATGGTGCAGTCAGACCTGGACATTGTGGCCATCACAGAAACCTGGTGTAATGATAACCATGACTGGGAGATGGCCATTCCAGGCTACAACATATTCAGAAGAGACTGGGCAGGTAGGAAGGGAGGAAGAGTGGCACTGTATGTGAAAAATGACATAAGGGCTACAGAGATCCAGGAGGAACAAAATGGGGGAGAGATACTGTGGGTTAAGCTGGAAAGGAAAATGGGGGAAGCCATCCACACCAGTGTGGTCTATAGACCACCAGCCCAGGAAGAAGAAACAGATAGGGAGCTGATGCTAGCCATCCAAAGGATGGCAGACAAGGGTGAGGTAGTGCTGGTTGGAGACCTCAATATTCCAGATGTGGACTGGAGCATCCCAGCAGCAGCATCAACTAGGAGCAGATTTATCCTGGACTCCCTTCAAGGTGCCTTCCTCAAGCAACTGGTCATGGAACCAACTCGGCAGAAGGCAATACTGGACCTTGTGCTCACAAACAGAGACAGTGTGATGGGGATAACAGTGGGAGAGCACCTGGGGAACAGTGACCACCAATCATTGTGGTTTGAAATCACAGAAGGAGCAGAACCAAACCAAATAAAAACACGTATCCTGGATTTTAAGGGGGCAGACTTTGGGAAAATGGGGAGATACTTGAAAGAGGCATTAAGGGGAATGGGGCAGGAATCAGGGATTGAGGAACAGTAGGCACTATTTAAAATGGGGATTACAAGAGCAACAGAATTATGCATTAAGCAGGTTAGCAAGAGGAAAAGGAAGAAGAGGCCATTATGGTTTTCCAAAGAGGTAGCAAAGAAAGTGAAAGCCAATAAGATTGCATTCAGGCAATACAAAAAGACACAGGCAGAAGGGGATAGTGAGAAGTACCAGGAGAAGCAAAGGGAGGCAGGGAGGTCAGTAAGAGAAGCCAAAGCTCAGACAGAAGAGCACATTGCAAAATCAGTGGGAAGAGGGGACAAAACCTTTTACAGGTACATAAGTGAAAAAAGAAAGGCAAAGGGAGGGATAGTGAGACTGAATGGGGAGGATGGGGGCTGCGTGGAGGATGACAACAGTAAAGCTGACATACTGAACAGGTATTTCTGCTCAGTCTTTACTGAGGAAGAGGAGGGTAATGGGTCTGAAGGGAGTACAAGGGGTGAGAATGGTGCAGAAATGGACACAAGTCCCTTTATATGAGAAAGGGTCCTGAAGGAACTGGAAGTCATAAGAGTTGATAAAGCAATGGGGCCAGATGGGATGCACCCCAGGGTCCTTAAAGAACTCAGAGAGGTGGTGGGTGAACCTCTGGCTATCCTGTTTAGCTGATCACTGGAAACAGGGAAGGTACCCAAAGGCTGGAGGACAGCAGATGTAGTCCCCTTATACAAAAGTGGGAACAAAGAGGAAGCAAGGAACTACAGACCAGTCAGCCTCACCGTGGTAGTGGGGAAGATCATGGAAGCATTACTGAAGGACAGATTGGTGGAACATCTGGTTGTCAATGGACTGCAGGATCCAAGGCAGCATGGTTTCACCAGGGGGAGGTCATGTCAGACCAACCTCATTGAATTTTTTTGACTGGGTGACTAGGGAGGTGGATCAGGGGAGGGCAGTGGACATGGCCTATCTGGACTTCAGCAAGGCATTTGACACTGTGCCACATAGAAGACTATTACACAAACTAGGGAATATGGGTGTGGGCAGGACAGTAGTGTGGTGGGTAGGTAACTGGCTGGGTGGCAGGACACAGAGGGTGGTGGTAAATGGCTGTCACTCCACAGAGGGAAGAGTGACCAGTGGGGTACCACAGGGATCAGTGCTGGGACTGGTCCTATTCAACATCTTCATCAGTGACATTGCGCAGGACCTAGAAGGCAGAATTTCACTGTTCGCTGATGACACAAAGCTCTGTAATAGAGTAGACACACCAGAGGGTGTAGACAGAATGAGAAGGGACCTGCAGAAACTTGAAGAATGGTCAGGGGTTTGGCAGTTGAAATTCAATGCAAAGAAGTGCAAGATAATGCATATGGGGCCCAAAAACCCTGGCACAATATATCAATTGGGGGGTGAGGATATAGCATGCACCAAGCAGGAAAGGGATCTTGGGGTTATCATCTCTGATGACCTCAAGGTAGGGAAACAGTGTGACAAGGCAGCAGGTAAAGCAAATAGGATGCTGGGATGTATAGGCAGGGGCATCGCCAGCAGGAAAAGGGAGGTCATAATTCCACTATACAGGACACTAGTGATGCCCCACCTGGAGTACAGTGTACAGTTCTGGAGACCATACCTATGTAAGGACATAGACAGGGTAGAGAAGGTTCAGAGGAGGGCAGCAAAGATGGTGCATGGATTGCATCACAAGTCCTATGAAGACAGGTTGAAGGAACTGAACATGTACTCCCTGGAGGAGAGGAGGGAGAGAGGGGATATGATAGAGACATGCAAGTATCTTACAGGGAGGAACAGGGTGCAGGAATACACTATTTTTAAGCGAAAAAGATGTTCCAGGACTAGAGGGCATGGGATGAAGTTGGAGGGAGGATGATTTAGAGGAAACATGAGGAAGAATTTCTTCACAGAATGGGTGGTGGACAAGTGGAACACCCTGCCAGAGGAAGTGGTGGGGGCTGAAACAATCACGGGATTTAAGAATGCGTGAGATAGACATAAAGGAATTCTGGAGGTCAGGGGTAAGGAGGAACAGAGTTCTAGGAAAACATAAACTGAAGTTACAAACTCAAATGGGCGGACTAGGTGGGCCATAGGCCCTTATCTACCGACACTGTCTATGTATCTATGTATGTCCTCCCTGTCCCTTCTCTCTTCTAATGTGTACATATTTAGCTCTTCGAGCCTCTCCCCATAAGTTACGAGCCTGCATTCACAAAATTCAACACAGGCTCATAACTTTGTTGTTTTTAAATATTTGTTTACCAAATTTTCAGCATAGCCTTCTTATGACCCCACATCATGAACAAGGGCAGAGAACATTTTCAACTCCTGCCCAAAAGATAATTTTGCACAGGGACTATGAAATTACCTTTCAGGACAGATCTGCCTTATTGACAGTTCAATTGTTCATGAGGTAGGGTCCCAAAAAAGACTTGTGGAAAATTTGGGTCAAAAATATGCAATATGCCCAAGTTATGCCGCTAAGTTCAAAACCCCATTGAAATACATTGAAGCACGCAGCTGTTTCTTCAGATCACTGTCTGACTTTGAAGAGTGAAGATGTGTCTGTGTTTCAGTGAGGATTATGGCATTGGACTCCCAATCGCTAAGTAAGGGCTTGGGGGTGTAGGGTGGTGGGTATTGAGTGGGAGGGTCATGTGGGGCTATTCAAACGGTAATAAAATACATTAATAGACAGTTTTCTTTTTACATGGTTTAAAAAAGAAGAAACTCGAGGATTCTGGATTGCGGCACTTGGGGATTGGGCAACTCCAGTGTCACGCTTCTGTTTCTGATGGGGTGGTGCTGAGAGGGAGGGTTGGATGGGGGCATATGTAAAAAAACAAAAACAGAGAAGTCCTGATTGGGACACTGGGGGACTGGTCACCCCCAGTGTCACTCTTATATTTCTGGGGTGGGGTGGTGGGTGCTGAGAGGGAGGATTGGGTGGGGCGGTATGTATAATTTAATTTAAAAATTGGCACCATTCTGATTGCGACACAGGTGGACTGAGCACCCCCAGTGTCACTCTTATGTTTCTGGGGGTGGGGGTGCTGAGAGGGAGGGTTGGTTGGCGGGCTATCTCTAAATTTTAAAGAAAAAAAAACATAGGTGATCATGCTGGAATATGGCACACTCTGCTCTGTCCAAGAAGGCTGCTGCCCTCTATTGTACATGCACTACTAGTGCATTCGCAGTAGATTGTGGCAGCCATCTTGCACACGGCAGAGTGTGCCACATTCTGCTGTGACAGCTGTTTGTTTTTTCTTAAAATTAGAAATATACCCCCACCCAACCCTCCTCTGAACAGCCACCACCCCACACCCTCCCAGAAACATAAGAGTGACACTGGAGTGCCTAGTCCCCAGTGTTGCAATCAGGACTGTGCTAATTTATTTATTTTTTAATAAAAAATAGTGCAGTGTGAGTAGAGTGCTCCACAGACATGGAGGCAATCATGGTGCATCTCCAATAAATTGTTTGGTTGGAAGGAATGTGGAGTCCATTTGTGACAGCAGAAGGTCTTCAGGGCTCTATCCACTGCAAACCTAAAAATTATGTTCCCGTGTATACTGCAGCTTGTCTTCTACAGTATAGTACTGTACATGTTAGCAACAAACTACAGTAAGTACACCTTCATCTAAAGTTAAAAAGAACAATTCACATTACTGATTTTTTTGGCTCTGCAGTACAAATTTATTGATGACAAATACACACAAACACTCTTAAAGTAGCATTAGACCTTAGTCTCGGTTAATGTGGCAAACATATGACTACAGCTGAGCATGTAGTAGTAAAATCTTTATTATGAACTGGATTGTAAAATATCCATTTCTCTCATTGGCTGAGAGCACCTCTCAGCCATGACTAAATCCCATAATATAGTTGCAATGAAATAAAAAAAAAAAAGAAGCAAGCAACCGGCATCTTCACTTCCCTACACATCACTCCACTACTAGAAATATTTTAAAAAGGCATTGCCTACTGCAACCACAGCTAACCACTGCTCTAAACAACTCCTGATGGAAAAATTGAACAACGTACCACTACAACAGTTTACTGTTACTTCCTTTCTAGTCTAGTAGTAAGTAGTAGTAAAACAACTTTATTTATACAGGCAATTTTTTACCATAGGGCCAAAAAGGCCCTGTTTTCATGGCAATCCTGTTAATTACAAAATCAATTACAGCAAAAGGTAATGAATAAAAATACACAATAATTTACAAATTCATAGCTTACAGTAACAAGACAATCAACATACTAACATATACTAACATACTAAAAGCCAGCAGAGTAGACCAAATGGTCTGTTTTGTCTGCCTGAAAGCCAGCAACCTAATGGCTGCTCGCCTTCCCACCCCCCAACCCCTGAGAGGGTCTTTGTTGGTTTCAGTTTCCCCTTGTACCTGTCCCACCCCATCTTGAAGCCCTCCACTGTGCCCTCCTCCACCAGCCTCCCGGCAGCACATTCCATGGCTCCACCACCCTCTTAGTGAAATAATGCTTCCTACGCTCACCCCTGTAATTTCCCCCCTCCAGCTTCCACTCATGGCCCTGGTTGTTCCCCCCTTCTTTAGCCTAAACAGCTATTTGGTTCTACTCCTTGTTATTCTTTTACATACTTAAAAACCTCTATCATGTCTCCCCTGTCCCTCCTCTCCTCCAGTGTGTAAAGCCCAAGCTCTTCCAGTCTCTCCTCATAAGGCCTCCACTCTATACCCTGAATCATCTTGGTTGCTCTCCTCTGGACTCTCTCCAGCAGTGTTCTGTCCTTCTTCAGATGTGCTCTCTAGAACTGTACACAGTACCTGAGGTGCAGCCTGACCAAGGCATTATAAAGAGGGAGGATCATCTCTCTCCTTCTGGATGTAATTCCCCTGGCTATGCAGGCCAGTATCCTGCTTGCTTTGGCTGCAGTTCTTCTACAATTTTCAGAGTTATTCATTTTGACATCTACCACCACCCCTAAATCCCTTTCTCCCAATGTGGCTTGCAGTGAGACCCCCCCAGGGTGTATACATGGCCCAGATGTTTTACCCCCAAATGAAGTACCTTACATTTCCTGGCATTAAATTTCAGTCCCTACCTCCATGACCGCCCCTTCAGGGTTTCCAGATCCCCCTGGTCTTTCTCCCTCCCTTCCTCCCAATCCACCAGTGCTCCCAATTTTGAATCGTCCGCAAAGACATGATACAGTATATACATTATTGCAAACTCTAACCCCTATTAGCAGCAACAGACATGCAACTTTGGCTTTGCAAATTGTTTAAATACATTAGTAGACAATGACAAGCCCCTCCACTGACTGGGGAGACTATTCCAAGCCCTTGCTGCCCGATATTTAAAGGACATTTCCTCAAAACTATTTTTTCCCTTAGGAATCTTTAACCACATGTTGTTATCCCTCAGGGAATATTTATGACTTAGCCATTCCATTGAATTAACCAATCTATAGGGCTCTCTGGACCTCAGGCTACTGAAGAGTAGGACCCCCAACTTGTGCAGCCAAACTGTGGACAACAGCACTTCAGAGAAGTCTCTGATTAGGCCAACACACCGATGTACACTAATGAAATGCTGCTGACTGTGGCTTACAGCTACCCCGATTTATAAAGTGAACAAAGTACCAAACTGCTATTACAAGAAACCACATCAGTGGCTGGGGACAACAACTACTAATTCAAGAATGTATAAGATAGGCACAAGGGAACCTTGGTGAATTGGAACGGGGGATAAAGCTAGAGATCAAGTAGGGTCTGCAGGATTACAGTGGTTAGGGAAAATGGGCAGATTAGTTGGGCCAAGCAGTCCTTATCTGTCATCAGTTTCTATGTTTCTATGTTACTACCCCTCTGGACTGTCAGAAATTCATGAAAATAATTAAATGTCCACACATGTTGGGGTCTGAGACTCCTGTCTCAACAAAAGGAGTGGGCAATCATGCCCAAACATTTTTCTTTTCTTAATAATCAGTAATGCATATATGGAGCCCACTCATAATAGCAATAATTCACTCCAGGGATTGGCATATCATGGAATAGTATCACTTTTCAGGTACCTAAGACACTTGGCCTGTGGTCTCATGCCTCACAATGCACCTGAGTCATGATGATATCCCATTATATAGCACACCCCATCAAGTATTTGTTCTTCATTTTTATACAGGATAAAACATCTTTAGGGTAAAGCCCTATTTACAAGGTAGTCCTATTTCTGGCTACTTACAAACAAAGTTTCATATGGCAGTAGAAAAGCAATAGCACACAATATTTAAATAATACACACTTTTGATGCAGATAAGGTCAACTTTATATGTTACAATGACATCTACTGTAACAGACCCTTTATGTTCAGCTAGCTAGGTTAGATTCTCTTAGAGAAACCAGTAAAGAACACAGCTTTGGGGATGACTGGTATTCCAGGACCTCCCCATAAGATACTTGAATGTCATTTCAGTTTGGGAAGTGTGGATTTTTGGCTTCCAGAATGCTCTTGCCTCTTTGTTCGTTGAGTCATCTTTATGCTGAGGTTTGATTAATTTACCAATTAAGTGTGATGGTTTATTTTCTTTAACTTGCCAAATATTGTTGTCAGCCACATTTTATTTCATCTTTGGTTTGGTGACACTCATTCTAAGTTCTGACACATGACACAATGATGGGTTGCATGGCCACAGACTATGGTAACTCTAATCAGTCTGTTATAGTCCGTATTGACTTTGTGTACAAGTTTTTATTGGCATACTGTATATACAGGCCAGGTGCCTGTAATCCAGGACTGGTAAAATTTACTGTTTGACTATAGTTACATAGATTTGCTTTGGAACTAAGAATGTAGAGCATGCTCAACACAGATATTGAGTTTTCAGGTTATGTTGCTGTTTTGGAAATTCAGTTGATCCTTCAGTTTTCTTTAAAGTACAGTATATCTAGTAGTTTGTGTATGGGAAAGTACTGTAGGATACTGCTTGGTTCTTCCTACAATTGATGACTAACTTTAGTCTTTCAAATCAGATTTGCACTTGAATAAAATCCATTTGCAATGTCTTTTCAACATCCAGAAAAGCATTTCTTGATGCCTCAAAAGAATATATATAAACATGATAAATAGTTTGGGAACCTTTTTATGTTGATTGAATACTGTTGAATTTAATACATATTCTCAAAAAAGTACACCAAAATAATCTGCGATAGTAAAACTCTCATGCCATGCTTACAATAAATTTACAACAGAACTGAAAATGCTGCTTGTGTCATATGAAACTATTTGCATGTGACTTCTGGGCCCAGGACTGAACCCTGTAGAATCCTTCTGGTTGTGTAGGTCTCTCATATAGGTGACCCTCTACCGCCACACTCTAGATAAGATCATGCAGATATTATCTGAACAATCCACTCCCCACAGTAGATCTGCCTATATCTGTCAGCCAGTTCAGTTAAACTGTATCAAATGATGTACTAAGTCGAAAGTTTTGGAGAGGTCCATGAACACCCTTTTCCACAGATATGCCCTTCATAATTGGGCAGGCAATAAGATCGAAGAAGTCTATGAGCACGGTACCTGTGGAATAGCCCTTACTAAAGCTTTATTGATAGCAGGTAGGTGGAGAATGTTTCTCAGGTTAATCATACAGCTGGCCATTTACCATCCTCTCAAGTAGCTTAGAGAGAATGGACAGCAGTGCTATTGGATAATTTGAGGGGCTTGTTGAATGCATTTTTGTTGATCGATGTATATTTTATTGGAAACTCTCAGACATTTGGTCTTGTGCCATCGTTAGCAAATTCAAAAAGTTTGAAATATGTGCAAACATATTTTTAATAAATAAGACCATGCAAGCAGTGTCATTGGATTAGCATCAGCAGGTTGCACACTGGCCTCTGAAGCCAGAAGATCAGAAGGCTGTGTGTTCCATTCCCACACCAGACACTTGGGTTAATTCCCAATACTGACACTGTGGTGTAGCATGAGGGGTGTGCTGCACTCCTGAGGTGCCGTCCTTCAGATGAGACATTAAAGGGACACTGCCAACCCCCTTAGGTCTCAAAGTGTCCCTAATTTAAAAAACACATTTTATGATTGCCAAAATTCTGTAAAGATTGCTGATGTAGGTGGTAGTCTGAGTCTGATTCTTCTTTCTTTAAAAAAGTGAAAAACAGACTGCCCAACATACTGGTGTTACCACACCAAAACAGGTTTGTTTACATTCCTTGATCAACTCCAAATGCATCTTTCCTGAACTTGGGAACACCCACAACACAATCTAGTCCCTCATGATGCAGTGAGAGTTTAGGAGGCTACTGCCGTTTGACTGACTGCACTGTTTGGGTATGTTTCTAATGTTCATGAAGTATGTGTTAAGAACAGATCCATGATTTTAAACAAAACAAGGTCGTTTATAAATATACATTGCCATGCATGTCAGTACTACTAAACAAGGAGACAGACAAAACAAACAGCAACATTAGTGGATTTTAGAGATGGTAAGCAATCATAAAATGTGGGGGTTCAACTAGAAATAACATGATGAAAAACAGGTTGGCAGTGTCCCTTGAAACCATTGTCCCATCTGCTTGTTCAGGTGGTAGTTTGGGGTGGATGTTAAAGATCCCATGGCACTCCTTGAAAAGAGTCAGGGATTTTCACCAGTGTCCTGGCCAAATTTCCACTATTCACTAAAAAATGCCACTAACAGCTTAATCTGTTTCAATGTCAGTTGGCATCTGTGTGTCTCCCCCACCCCTGGGATTAGGCTGAAAATAGGCAGAATTGTCTAGTCCTCCTTCCCATTCAACAAAAACAAAATAAATAAATAAAAAACAAATACACATATCATTGACAGAAATACAAATACCAAAACTCAGTCCCATGAACAGCTCTACTGAGTTCTAGTTTTCTTTGCTAATTTTTTTTTCACTGTTACAGTAGTTCACTAGGGTTGTGTGCAGGCACTAGCCATCTAGGTTCTGATTATTTGGGTAGTACACTGTTCATGGAGATGGATCAGATAGCATGCTATGTGAGGATACTGTTTGAATAAAACTGATTGGATACATTCTATAGTGCTTTGTTCAAGCTGTTGCATATTTTAACAGAATGGATAACCAGTTATCTGCACAGCCCTGTATTAGTTTCTCTGATTTTTCCTGATAGAATGGTGAGAGCTACTGTGTGTCTACAATTAGTAATCTGGCTAGTCCAACAAACTGTATTTCAGGAAACTGCATTGTAAATCAAAACACAGTACATGTTGTAATTAGCATTGTTGTAACCCTTACCTGCCTTGTGGCTGAGATGACAGTTTGCATTATGTTTCCGCACCCAACATGTGTCTTACTGTATTCATTTACTGCAAAGTTAGCCATTTCCTGAACATCAGGAGCATTAGGATCCACTTCACATGGTGCACCAGGAACATCACAATTTGGTAAAGCAGAAGTAACAGAAAAGAAGAGAACGCCAAGAAAAGCAAACTGCCACACACCAGCCATTCTTTCACTCTGGAAGAGAAAGCAAGTTTAGCAAACCCCGGGTTAGCTGCTTATTTATAGTCAAGTTTGTGGGTGTGCCAGTCATGCTGGAAGAAAAAGAAATACCATAGTCTGATGGCTTCTTCTTCCTTCTTGATGGCAGACAATGCACAGCAGATTTCAAGTTAAACATAAGCAGGTGTCTTTAGACAGTCACAGGCAGGGTTGGTGGACTTAGGGAGCTAAGAGAGGCTCCCAGTACTGCCACCCCCTGAATCTCCTATTCACAATGGCCTACATTATTTATTAAGTTACTTATCTAGTTTTTGATGACCAGGAAAGGAGGACTAAATAATTATGTTTATTTTTAGCTTCATCCTGGGAAGGGGACGATACAGGTGGATACCAACAGACATTGAACCAGCTTAAGCTCTTGGTGGTATTTTTGTAAGTGGGAGAAACCTGGCAATGACATCAGGGAAATTCCCCAACTCATTTCGAGAAGTGCAATGGAATCTTTATTGTCCACCTGAACAAGCACCAGTACAGGCAGATTGGACCTTGGTTTAACGTCTCATCTGAAAGACGGTACCTCAGGAGGGCAGTACCCCCTCATGCTGCACTATAGTGCCATTATTGGGATTCAATGCAAGTGCCTGGTGTGGGGATAGAACCCACAGCCCTCTGATCTTCCAGCCTTAGAGGCCAATGTGCAACCTGCTGACCACTAACACTGACACTGTCATTAGCTGTTGGGGGCGGGGTCTCTGGCAGTGACTAAGTAAAAATGCAGATCATGGATGCTAGATGTTTGTGGTCTCAAATGAGGTCTGTGACTGCAAGTACTGGACTTGCAGAAAACATAGAGTTGGGCATGGCAGCATTCCAGTTGCCATACCCAAATGTTCATTCCTTGATACACTACTGCCTCAGTCATCCCCTGTCCCCGATCCCATTCCTCATGGTCCAGTTGTGGGCTGTGGTGACTTTATAACTAGTATGTTTCTCAGCATTCTTCTGTGGTGGTCCAGTATTCTCCCAATCATTCATTCTTGTAAATCCCTTTCTGATGTCCAGTGTTCCACTCACAATCCATACTTATACATCCATTCTCTTGTGTCCAGGGCTCCCCCAACAATTTAATATTATAAGTACCTTCTCTAATGTCCAGTGCTCCATGACCAGCCAATATTGAACATCCCTTCCATGATAGTTCAGTGCCCCCCACCAACCATCCAGTTTTGGAAATCCCTTTCCTGGTATCCAGTGTTCCACTGGCTATCCATTTCTGTATATATATCCATTCTGTGGTGTCCAGTGCTCCCCCAACAGTTTATTCTTGTAAATTCCTTCCCTTGTGCCCAGTATTCCCCCAGCAATTCATTCTTTCAAGTCCCATCCCTGGTGGTTCAGTGTACCCCTGACCATCCATTCTTGTAAACCCCTGACCATCCAGTCTAAAGAATTCCTTCCCTGCTATTTAGTGCTTCACTACCCCTCCATTCTTACAAATCTCTTTTCTGGTATCCAGTGTCCAGCCATTCCATCTATGTTTTAAACCTTTTCCCTGGTATATAGTGGAGCTCACCACCTCAGTGGTGTCTTTCACCCAGCCGCATGCCTGCAGCAGCCCTGTGAAACTGCTTTCAGCAGTTCTCCAGGGGAATAATGCATTGTCTCATGTGGCAGCAGCCTCATGGCCATTAAGTGACTGTGCATAGCACAGTGCAGCACACCATCTCTGTCTTTTTCTTTGTACCAGCGCAATGGCCATTGGGCTGGTATGGGGAAAGCCTTGTACACCTTTGTCCCTACCAAATGGACTTGCAAGGTAACACTATCACAAAGTGGTGCTTGAGACTGCTTTACAACAAAAATTGCAACTGTATAGAGCCCCAGCAGTCAGGGCCTTGAAAAAACTATCTTAGATAACACTATTTTTGGTTTTTTTTTTTTATGGAAAAGTGTGATTAGGTTGTTATGTCTGTCATGTTTGTTGCCTTATCCTGGAGGTCAAAAATCTGGCATGCATAGAATTGTCCCTGAGTTCAACATTTCCAGAATAATGCTGTAATGATCAACGTACTGTATAGTGCTCCCAGACTGAGTTGGGATTTCCCTGTAAATCCAGGAAAATGTTCCTGCTTTTCCTGTAGGTTACATTATTTCCTATGGAAGCAGAATTGCTCTGTTTTCCCGTATAACCAATGCAAGTATATGGGAACAGTTTCCCTGTAAATGGCTCCATCTTCCTGTAAAATACAATAATTCCTGTAGAAGTGGGAGCCCCAACTATAGGCAGTGAACACAGTCTTTTAAAACAGTAATATAAGATATAATACCAAGAAAATAATATGCTGGCAAGTTGAAGTAATGGCAATAATATTTTTTCATCCATTACACGTGTGATTTAAAGTCACGCTCTATAGTCATATATTTTTTCAGAAATAACTCCCCTTCTTGTTTGCAGTTTTTTGTAACAAATTCTGGGTTGGGTTTGTTAGCAATTCTGCTGTATTGTACCGTAATGTTTGCTGTTGTTTGCAATGCGTCCATTAGTGGGAGCTCACAAGTAAGAAAAGGATATAGCTCATGTAGATGTGAGTGAAAGCATGAAAAAGGGTTGCTGAAGGGGGCTGCAGTTTCTCACTCATGCCAGACCTGGGTAAAGCACTGTGGGTGGTCTGTTTGTATGGCCTTTTTTAACAGGGTGTGTCACCACATGTATTGAAAAAAAATGCACTCCACTTTTGGAAGATACAAAAAGGTTTTATTGAATTAGTTTAAAACATGCCACCAACACTATCAAAAGGCCTGGCTAGATGCTAACAAGCACTCAGCTGGCTTTGTACTACAGTATGTCAGCAGTGGGGGTGGCTTACACTTGATTCATACAGGCTTTAAAAGGCAGCACTTAATGTGAGAGCAGCACATATAAATACATGTAATGAATTTCAAGGTGCTCAGTAACCATGGCTATACATTAATAGTGACACAAATAACCAATCCACCAATGTCCTACATAGCACCATAACGGAGGAATAAAAATAGTACAAAAATCCTATCTTAAAACCTGTAAACATGTCTAAAGCAGCATGATTACAAGGTAGTGCAAATATCCTACCGTAATTCATTAATGGTATACCAACTCCTAGGTATTCAGTCAAGGCTGCACATATCAGAGAAGGTCCAAAATCAATTCATCAGTACCCTGTAAAAGAATAATGAAATAACATATAGTTAGTGCTACAAAAAGAGCAGTGTGAGAGAGGTTTATGTGAAAATAATAAATATTCTACTATGAGTTTAATAAGTGCTAAGGTCTAGAACAGAAAAATGTGGGTCCACAGTTAGATGTATTATTTCTGCATGGCATTAACTCTATTGTGTCATTCAGTCCAGGTGATGTGAGAGCTTCCAGTGTGAAAACCCAAAAGGAGTCCCTCTGTAACAGTTTGTCATTTAGGTTCCCACCTCTACAGTAGGTCCCAATCTCATAACTTCCGACCGACAGAGCCCAGAGCAAAAAGCAAGCTATATTCAAAAGGAATAGCCTGGGGCAAACAGTCTTTGAATATAGCATGGGAATGAGGTCAGGCATACTGAGCTGGGAGTGCACGGCAAACTTAGACCTGGAATAAGACAGCTCTGAATATAGCGACCAGGAAGTGCAAACCACAACAGCAACACAGTGACACGAAGATAGATAGAGATGAATTATGTGGCCAATGTGTGTGCCAGCAAATGTGTGGACCCAATACAGCTGCAGGCAGCAGCACAGGTGGAAATACAGTGTGCAAAACTATATGATCTTCCCCTAACCTTTTGCATGGTGCTGACACATTTGCATGGGTTTAGCATGGAGCCAAGCCGTTTGCCTGGTGCTCACTTTGCCATCTTCAAAAGTGACATGCAAATGAGCCTACTTAGGTAGTCTCTCGGCAAACATCCAGAGTAGCATCTCATTATGCCCTGATTTGCATGCAGTTTGCCCAGCATTACTGCAGGGTCCCACAGCTCCACCTGTGGGTCAGTCTGGAAGTACAGAGTCTGGCCAGGTCTGTCTGCAGCTCCACCTGTAGGTCAGTCTGGCAGTGCATGATGGTAGCTGCAGGCTACACGTATACAGTACAGCACAGCATATTGTGCCCCAGGGGACAACACAGCATAGGCACAGGTGGTGGTAGTGCTGCATGCAACTTGTTGCACTGTAGATCATGCTACAGTGCACAGCAGACACTACTGTAGCAAGGGGGCCAGTATCGAGAGGGACACAGCAATGCCTATGGTGTGTATGGCAGTGATGACCACTGCACTGTACACAGTGACAGGCCCACCTTACAGGTGTTTACAGACAGTGGGCATTACTATTATGCTGTTGTGTGACCCACAGATGCTGCACCTCTGGCATGGGATGCTCACAGTGACATATACATGGCCAGCTGTGTGCGCTGTGGTGTTTGTACAGCTACGCGGTATGTGGCTGGGTGGCACATATGATCAGACAGGCACACTGGTGTTGGAGTATTCCCTACACTGGCCCATGTGCACAGTATGGCTTGCCCCAGCCATGTGGCCACACCCAGTCTGTGGTGCAGCCTGGCCACTTCTACACCATCCGCTCAACACCTCCCATGCCCACAGTGCTGCATGTGTGTGCTGGCAGCCGTTGATGTCCACCAAAGGGTGGTCTGCTGGTGTGTGCTATATGGCTGCACTGCCATGGTGTCCACTGGGAGCTGGAGCATCACTTACTGCCTGGCATGGCTTGGGCTGGTGGCAGATGGTGGCATCATTGTGATGCCATCAGTGGGCAGCATGTTTCCTCTATGTCTGGCATTTTCTATGTGCCAAACGTATTGGTTAGAGTTGTGCAAAGCCACACAAAAACAGTGCTAATGCAACGCAAAGCCATAATGTCACCCAGACCTGGTTTGCCCAGGGTTAAGACTACCTTTTCCTGGGCGATAATTTGCATCACGCAGTGTGTCACGCTAAGTCACGCTAAACCACTTTGTGTGGTGCTATTCCCTGAATATAACATTGCACTGACATGCCCCCTCAGTTTACCCCTTGCATACATTATGATTTAGCCCGACGCTAATGCAGTTGGCGTGCGTTATTTGACCTTTTGAATATAGTGGACCCGTGCTAATCCCGTGCTAAACCTGTTCAAACGGTTTGCACCCAGCGCAAAGTTTTGAATATCTGTCCCTCTCTCTCTTTTCTCTCTCCTTAGGCACCAATAATTCTGATCTTTCAGTACAGCAAGCATCGTTGTACGCTTCATCAATCAACAGTATAGCGTACATAACCAAGATTTAGGAATTTGGTGCACATTTCTAACCCGTTTACAACAAAATCCACATCTTCACTGTAGTTTCTTCTCAAAATTTGGGCTTTGGGAATATTTAAGACCATATGTTGAGGGTGGCAGGTGGAAGCCAACAGTAGAGAATTCCTGTCCATCTCCTTTCTGAACCGATTTGTACCTAATGTTCCATCCTCTTTTTTTGGAAATCTGAATGTCCAGGATTGAGATGGAACAGAAATCACACTGTAGGGAAAATTTTAGGTTAGAATTGCTGTTTTCCAAGTATTTAACAAAGTCCCCCACTTCCCTCAGCATGGCATGCCACACCATAAAAATATTGTCTATAAAGTGACACCAGATGTCAGTCCTACCATAAAAAGGATTGTTTTTGCTGTCATAGACTGTTGTTCTCTTCCATTTAACCAGGTAGAGACTGACATAGTTAGGGCAAACGTTGTCCCTATAGCCATTCCCTTCAGCTACAAATAGTGAGAATTTTGAAACATAAAATGATTTTTAGAGAGCACATGTTCTACACATTCCAGGAGGAAATTCCTCCTACCCGGTTCTACTGTTGGATCCTGGTCCAACCAGTAGTATAAGGCCTCTAGGCCCCCATCATATGTCACGTTTGTGTACAGACACAATATCCATTGACACCAGGTACCAGTCACCTTCAATTTGCATATCCCCTAGTACCTCTAGTACCTGTGTGGTGTCACGTATGTAAGATGGTAAGTGTGTAACATAATCCTTAATGTGGGTATCCAGATACTTGGACAGGGGTTCCACAAGTGACCCAATCCCTCCATGATGGGGTGTCCAGTGAGATCATACAGGTCCTTGTGTACCTTGGGAAGAGATAAATAGAAACTCTTATTGGACAATCAACTGTAAGAAATTCTAGTTCATCATAACTAATCAGCCCCTCGGATTCTGACCCAAACAAATAAGCATCAACAGATTTTCTGAAATTGGTTGTGGGGTCAGAAGATATTGCTTTGTAATATTCAGTACTGTCAAATTATCTTTTGATTTCAGCAACACATTTACTGGTAGGCATCACTACCACAGACCCACCCTTGACAGCCGGTTTTATGGTAAGTTCTCCATTGTTTCCAAGGCCTTTCAAAGCTTTGGCCTCCTCAGATGTAAAGTTGACAAATGTGGGTCTGTTTTCTCTTTCAAGCAGGAGTTCAAACCATCTTTCACAAGTTTTGTCAAAGACTCTATCTGCTTCTTTATACGGTGGCATAAATGTTGATTGTGATTTAAACCTTCTTATCTCCGTATCCTGTTGTGTACTGTTCTCCCCCAGTGAAGTGTCTGACATTTGACCTTAACACATTTTGTTATTTTCAAAAAAGGCTCCTAAATTTAAATTTCTTGTGAATCTACTGTATGTAGGTCAGTATGTAGAGCAAATGGTTTAGTTATCTTTAAATAGGTACAAACAAAAGTCTCTTTTGAAGTATTTTGAGGTCACTTTTATTTGGATCCACATGGGAAATATTAATCACAATGTTTTCAGCTATTTCATCTGTTTGTCCCTCCTTCCATGGCTTCTGTTGTTTATGACCACCCCTCCTCATCCATTTGGTCAGCTGAAGGGTATGTGTATTTGTCCTCTGCCTTTTGTGGTGTGCAGCTCCTGTCTGGCTCTTGTAATTGGACTGTTCTCCATAGGTTCAGTTGTTACTGATCCACCTATTAAAAAGGATCTGCTGATTTGGACTCACTATTTGAAGTGTTGTAATTTGGTGAAGCACTTCTGTTCTTAAAGTGATTTTGTGAACTTTGCCATGGAAAATGGGATTAATAACGTGTAGTAACCTGTAGGAGATGTGGTTCAATCTCCTACTACTCAAACTGCCAAAAAGTGATGTTTTCCATGAAACAAATGCTTTTATTTCTGTGATCTGCTTCATTTGCATAACCCACCTCTTTTTTTCCTCAGTGCTGCAACTCCCATGTGTGACATCATGCAAGGGAAGCAAAGTTTATTATCACAGTTTTGAAACAGAGACCTCTGTTGGTCAGTCTTGGTATTGCAGACATTAACACACCCGACTCAGGAGACTACATCTCTCAGTATGGAAATCATGTCAACTAGATACTATATGCCTAATGCCTTGTTTGGAAAAGAAACATATGAGAGCTTTTATTGTTGAAGCCACTACAGAGATTTAAGACTGCACCTCACAGTAAAGGGATTGGAAAACAATGTCTTATTGTACCCACAATGCCTTGCTATGGATATCTACATGTTAGGTGCAGTCACCACCACCAAAATAAGTGACTACACCTCAGAGTAACTAACATTTATATCAACGTGATCATTTACCCAGAATTCTGTGGTGCTGTATGTAAAACATTGACAGGTCCCTTGCATGACATCATTCTGGGGGTGTGACTGCACACAGAAAACTGGAGGACACAGTGCTGATAAAACATAAATAAAAATGTCTATAACAGATTTTTTTTTTTGTAAAACAAATTGCAGCTTCAGCATCTGAAGCATAGGTGGCAATGGGATACTATGTGAAAAGGCATTTGTGAAAGCTCACAAAATCACTTTAAGTGTGGAGCATGTCTCAGTGTTAGTTGTGCAAGTGGCACTTCCCTTCCTGTATTTGTTCCTATTCCCTGTGTTTTGTCTCTTATATCCAGAGCAGTCCCACACCCTGTTATGTATGTAATCCTGCCTGTCTCTGACCAGATACATGAGATAAACTCCATGCTGTAAGTCACCCCAGTATTGAAATATTTCACTTGATGTACTCAAACTCCATTAAAATCTGTGGGCTGATTTGAAGCAGTGTCACCCATGTGCTCTAATGAGGCATAAAATGAAATTGGTAAAGTGTTATTGATATTAAAAATGTTTTAAAACTCGCTGCGTCTCTCAGTATTTTTGCCATTTTATTGATCTTGTATTAGCCCCTCACCATCTGCTCCTAAAGTTGTGGGCTTGAATGGAAATGCTCAGGTCCCCTGCAGTTTCATTTTCCATTCACTGCATGGACCATCATTTTAATGGTGTTGATTTCAATAATTTGTCCTTTTGGGCATAGAGTACTATTGATTTAAGGCCATTATGCATGGTGGCCATAGCCAAACCTAATCTGCTTCAGTGCTCCACTACCATCCCCCTTTCATCAGTTGGACTGTCCTTTCAGGTCCAACAGTCCCAGATGTTTGTACGAGCCAGCTGGGGGATGGTGGAGCTGCATCACAATCACAGCAATCACTGGGTGAGGTGTGCAGAGTCGATAACCTTGGGGGAGGAGATATAAAATGCTGTCTCAATATCACCAGTCCTTTCTTTTACTGATCGTTAATCAATACAGAGTTCCCGTCCCACTGATCTGCAGCCATTGCATAATGAGACTTACAGACCTCTCAGCTTCTCTACTGCTCAGGTAAGAGGCATTTGTTGGGAACAACACACAGTGAGTGACAGTTGTCTTAAGGCACATTGTAATTTAATATGTGTAACCTTCAGGTGACTTGCGATTTCTGGGCATTCAGTTATTTTGGTGGTGTAATAGGGGGTCTTATAGTGCATTTAGCTGCCACAGACACATCTTAACCTTGGGACCAAGTTCTCCTGAAAGTATTGTGTGTAGGAGTAAAGTCTGAAAAACAATTGTCTGCAATCTCTAAATTCAAGTAGAGTTTTTTTCATGATGGGGGACCTTCCCCTGCCTATTCCTTACAGTGAGCCACAAACTGAATTACTTTGGGACATGCTTCCTAATGCCCCAGCCCATCTATCACCACATGGTTCCTTTGATTACCAGATAACCTACACAGTCCATTGTTTCATATTGCTTGTGTCTGTGAGGAGGGAGGAGAATGCACCTGGGAAAAGCAGTGTCTGGTTAATTAATTAAACTGGTGTAAAGTGAAATGGAAACTGGCACCCGCTAAATGCCCTATATCATTAGTTCTCAGACTTCATCATAATAAGCCTCCCCCAGGCCATGGAAAAGATCTTGAGCCTCCCCAAAAACTGAAATAATCTTGGGCCTCCCCATGGAAAAATAGAATACTTTTCATAGTGTATCAGGAATAAAGTGAAACTTCTGAATAGCTGGCTGTTATTTTATTCAGCTTATTATAATCCCCCTCCCGAGGCCAGCCTTTGATTTCTGAATCATTGTTAAAGCCTTGTTGCAGAACCCTTATGGGTCAGATTGCTTTCTCTTTTTCCTCGCTATCTGGAATAACTTTTTTGTCCACCTCTGTCTCTCTTCCTCTTACACTGCTCTTAAGCAACTTCTCAAGGATCATTTTGCTCCCCCTTCTCTTGCTCCTAGTTTACTCGATTGTTCATTTTGTATTGTATGATTGTTTTGCAGTTACCTTTTGAATTGTATTCACTCCCTACCTTTTACCGGATACACCTGCAATGAGCCTCTTTTCAGTGTGCCTTCCCTGGTCACCGATTTGTAAACAAACACATAAATTCACCTACTATTTTTTCTTGTTCAGTTTGCTTCATCCCTTCACACAAAATATCTAAAACTCAAAGTATAAATACAGTACTTTTTCAGACTTGCTTGAGCCTCTCCTGGAGCAGGTTGGGGCCTCCCAAGGGAGGCTGGCCTCACCATTTGAGAACCTCTGCCCTAGACTGATAGCTTGTGTGTGGACAATTACAATTAATTGCTGTCACTTGAAAGACTGAGGAAAGGAAGACAGCATATCTGGTACTGTCCACAAATGCTGATTTTATTTCTCACACAGTGTTTCAAAACATTAAAAGTTGGTAATAAAATCCAGGACGGGGCATTTGATCTTTCTGATCCCCTTCACTCTAGGCAAAGTCTGCGTCACCTGATGTGTTTCACGCAAACAAACAATTTTTCAAAGGTATTCAGGGATCAGTAACACCACTCCTTTATTCTCAGCTCTTAAACGTGTATTGTCATATTAATCAGGGACATAGAAACACATCCCAAAAGTGAATCATAAAGGCTTAAAATGTGATTAAGTGCAAAAGCATATGTATCAAAACCCATGTTAAGACCAATTTAAATAGGAGAAGATATCTCTTATGGCTTATTCAATGCGCTAAATATCTAAGGTACTACAAAGCATTAGGAGGCAGTATAGTGCAGTGATTTAGGGCTCTGAGTTGCAAACCTGGAGACCTATTTTTGAATCCCACAGCCCCATTTGCATACTGTGTGACCCTGAGCAAGTCATTTTACTTTCTTGTGCTCCCAGGTCACACCTGTAAATAAGCTTCCAGCTTAGTGTGTCTCTCCTAGTTAAAAAAATATATTATGCAGATTATATATGTAACCCCCTTGCAAATGGGGGTTCCTAAAAGCTTCCCCGGGAGCTCGCTTAGCTGTCCCCCTGCCAGGTTGGTGTCCTGCTCTGCAGCAGCTTCACTGTGATTGCTGGGAGTGCTATCCAAGCCTCCGTGCCTGTCTTTAAGGGCTGCCTAATTCGCAGTCAGGATTAGTCTGGAAAGGGGTTGAGTGTGGCCATGATCAAGTCCTGCCTGGGCTGCCGGATAATCGCTCTGTTTCTGCCTTCGCTGAATTGTGCAGAGGGAGCTCCGTTGAAAGGTGTCGCAGCTGCTGGGGATAATTTGGGGTAATAACTGATAGCGTAGCTGTTCTAACCTGTTTTCTTTGCAGCAAGTACTGTTCTGATGCTCCCCTCCATTTTGGTCCCGGACTGGCGATTTGGACCAATCAGTACCTCGGGATTCGGGAGAGCTGTCTAACCAATAGAGTAACTGCTTATAGGTTGGAGAAGGCATTATGGGCTATGACACTTCTTTCGCACCACTGAGGGGCAGAAGAGTGATGGACTGACAGGTGTGCTGGCCAATAACAATGGGTAGCGCCCGGATTGTAAAGGGAGCCCATGTTGAGAAGGGGCAGATGCGTTGTGGCTGGTGAGAAGAGAGGAGCTCTGTGCTTCTGCGCTAGTGGAGCGTTCACGCGGGAAGCGCATGAAGGCCTGCATCGGACATTTGTCTGTCATTGAAGGAGTCAGATTAAATCTGCTGCGTGCGGTCAGAGGAGGCTGGTGCCAGCCCAGCTACCCACCTGGCTTGACCTGTTTGGAGGATTGGAGAATCTGCTGAATCGTGCTCGGTCCTCGGGAAAGCTGAAACTGCCATTGCAGCACCTTAGCCAGGGAGAGTTCGTGTAAACCTTGGAGGCTGCGGCCTGTTGTGGTACCCCTCTGGAGTTGCCATATAAATGTGTGAAGAGGCTGGTGAAACTCGGGCTTAGCCCCACTGGTGGTGCAGAAACTGTTGCTTGCTGAAGTCGTGAGTACTGTACTACCCAGGGTAGCTCCCTGCTAAGGCAACACTGGTCTCAAGTTGTTTTATTCTACTGATGACTGCCTAGCCAAATCTTCTTTCCATTCTGACTTTTATCAGTATTGTCAAGGCTATCTGTGTCAGGGCCCCAACCAGCTGCCACGGTGGACTAGCCATTAGGGCTTGGGTACCCAGGGACAGTAAATATTAGGGTCAGGCCTGTGCACAGAGCCCTAGGTAGATAAGTATAGTGATAAGCTAATCAACTTGTTCCTCCCCCGGTCCTTGTTATTTCCCCCTCCAATAAATCAGATTGTTTGTTTCGCAGCTACACCCTGCCTAGTCTGTACATTTATGGTGAACTACTGTATAGTGACTGTGATATAACTGTATCTTACTTTACAGGGGGTCTCCGGGGTGAGCTGAGAGATACCAGCCTGAGAGCAAGTGTATTGGGGAAAGGTAGTGCTGGTACCTTGTGTGAGTCACTAGTGGGATGAAGGGGGGGTTGCAGTAGCCCAGAGGAGCTGTGACCGAGGCAATCTAAACAGCATTAACCCCGACCTCTGGGTGGAGGCACCCACCAATGGATCTGGGCCCCTTACCCTGTCTCCGTGGAGGCAGGCTGGGGTAGTAGCCCTAAGGGTAGCGCCCCCTGGGGGTTAAAAATTGGAGGCACCACTGGGATTAGTGTCCCCTAGTGGCCAAGTGGGGAAGTACACCAGAGATGGAAAAAGTGGACGGGGATATGTTGGGAAAAATTAAGTTGGGACCTGTTAAGACCATGGTACACAGACTGATAGGGTGGGGTGAGGCCGAAGAGCTGGACTCCCAGAAAATTGTGTTACTGCTTGATGTGCCTTTAGGAACCCCAGCTGCTGGCATCATTTCTGCAGCAGAGCGAGTAAAATGTCTGGGCAAAGTGGAGGTGAAATGTCGTATGGCTGACTTGCTCAACCAGATGCTGCAGGTGCTACTCCTGTACAGTGTGGCCATCGACCCCGAGAAGGTACCTCCCGTGATTTATCCAGAGGGTGCTTCACAGGGGTGGAGACTAATTCATATCTGCAGTGGGTCAGTCACCCTTGGGGGGTCCCCCCAAACGAATAGTTTTAAAGACAAACTGCTTAAATTGCTGGCTGTGGAGGGGAGAACTACTCAGGAGCTGCTGCAAGCCTTGGATTTGTCCAGCGACGCTACCCCTCAGGGCTCCCCTGGCGCCTCCCCCTGTCCCCCCAAGAGTTCTGTATTGGCTTCACTGCCCCTAGTGGTCCCACCTATACAGCTCGATTCTTACCGTAAGTTAAAGCTTTTTTCTGGCACGGTGTCCGTGCCTTCAGGGGAGGATGACCTGGAGGCTTGGATGGACTATGCCACCCCCTTAGTCCAGGAATGGCAATGCTCTGAGGGGGAGAAAAGGAAGAGACTGATGGAGAGCTTGCGGGGTCCCGCTTTGGAAGCCATTAGGTTTTTGCGGCCACCAGCCCGGAAGCCAACGTCGCAGAATATCTCTCTGCTTTAGAAGGGGTGTTTGGGAGTACAGATACTGGTGAAGATTTATTATGGAAATTCAGGTCTGCTAAGCAGTGGAGGAATGAGAAACTGTCCGCCTTCATTACTAGGGTGGAACAGGCCTTGCAGAAGGCCTATAGAAAGGGGGGAATCACTGCCTCAGTCCTAAATCAGGTCAGGTTGGAACATGTCTTAAAATCTGACAGATTCTCTAGTGTAATACTGCTGAAACTTAAGTTGCATGATCGACGGGCCACCCTGCCTGAATATTGTCAGTTAATGAGGTAAATTAGAGAGGTGGAGACTGATGAGGGGTGGGAGCCATGTGTGGGGGTGGTGAACCCTAGTGGGACCCCTGAGCCTAGTACTCCTGAGAAGGTCAGCCTGTCCAGAGGTTCTGAGGGATCCCTAGATGTTCCTGGTGTTGTGGGAATGTGAGTTGTTTCCTCTGACCCCCATGTAGAGAGTGAGTTGAGGGCCGAGGTCAGGAATTTACGAGAACTGGTGAGGGACTTAAAGCAATCTGCTATGTATCCTGTTAGGTCTGGGGCCCCTGAGATAACCCAAAACCAAACCCCCGGTTCAAGGAAGCCCCCTCACCCCTCTCAGGGCCCCCCACAAATATGGGGCCCACCGCCTAACAGTGATCTCCGGGACCCCAGGTTCTGTTACCATTGTGGAGAAGATGGGCATTTTCAACCTGAGTGTCAGAGGCCAGAGAACTTAAGGAAAGTTAACAGTAGATTGATCACTTGGCATCACCGGACACAGTCTCAACCCCCTAGAAAAAGTTTTGTGACTCGGGCCCTGGCTCAGTCGACCCTCAATGCTGTGGCTCCCAACTGGTCTGATGTGGTCGGGCCTTCTATGGAGACCCTGGTGTGAGTAAATGGGATTCCCACTCGGGCTGTATTGGACAGTGGCTCTCAGGTAACCATCATGTTTCAGGACTGGTACCAGGCACATTTACCCGAGGTGCCCCTGCAACCCTTGAATGGACTACATGTGTGGGGTTTGAGCGACAAGGCATATCCGTATTTGGGGTATATCTGGGTTTGGTTATCATTCTCGACATCTGTGGCTGGAATGGATGAGCAGGTGGAAACTTCAGTTTTAGTTTGCCCACCCACTGGACTGTATGATGGGGTGCCTTTGTTGATTGGAACGAATGCTCATATGTTTGGATGATTGGCCCAGTTGTGCTCTGAGAGACAGACGTGCAAAACTGGGCGAGCTCTAAAAATACCTGCTGTGCTCCAAAAAGCAGTTGCTTCCCAGAGGAGAGTTGGTCAAGAGGAACCTGAGGGGCCCGGTGGGGGTGGTGTGGAAAAAGGATCCAGCTCCAGTGATACTCACCCCAAATGCCCAGTGTGTCTTGCATGGAGAAGTACAATTAAGAACAGATGTCAAGAACAAGTTGTTGATGTTGGATGCACCTGGGGAGGGGAGATTGCCTGAGGGACTGTTGATAAAGCCCAGTATCTTGCCGGCTAGAGCTCATGCTTATGTCAAGAGAGTGATGGTTCAGGTGCATAATGTGTCTGACAAAGAGATTCAAATAACAGGGTGCACCCTGGAAAGTGTCCATTGTGCGGATACCGCAGTACTGCCAAGTAGCAGGGGTCCCGAGGCAGACGATCAAGTTACTCCTGATTTGTTCGATTTCAGTGACTCTCCATTGCCAATTGCATGGAAAAAGAGGATCAGTGAGAGGCTTGCCCAAAGGGACCAGGTATTTTCTCTGAGAGAATGGGATGTGGTATGTGTGCAAGGGGCTGAGCATCACATTCGGCTGCATGACGAAAGGCCTTTCCGAGAGAGATCCCGGTGCCTGGCCCTGGCTGACATCGATGATGTACGATGACATCTGCAAGAGATGTTGGCTGCTGGTGTGATACAAGAGTCCAGAAGCCCCTATGCTTCCCCCATCATGGTGGTAAGGAAGAATGGGACGGTTCGGATGTGTGTAGACTATCACACGTTGAATCGGCAGACCATCCCCTACCAGTACACCATGCCGTGAATACAGGACACGTTGGACTGTTTAAATGGCAGCAAGTGGTTCTCTGTGTTGGATCTCCGTAGTGGGTACTACCAGATCCCGATGGCCCCAGGGGACCGAGAGAAGACTGCATTCATTTGCCCCCTGGGTTTCTATGAATTCATTTGGATGCCTCAAGGGATTTCAGGTGCCTCGGCCACCTTTCAGCACCTGATGGAGAGAGCCGTGGGGGATATGAATTTGCTCAAGTGTCTGGTCTATTTAGATGATGTCATAGTGTTTGGACGCTCGTTGGAGGAACACGAGCAGCGACTATTTAAGGTTTTGGATCGGTTGAAGGAGTTCGGCCTCAAGCTGTCAATAGATAAGTGTCAATTTTTCCAGACTTCCGTAAAATACGTGGGCCACATAGTGTCTACTGAGGGCATAGAGACTGACCCCAGCAAAGTGGAGGCATTGACTACTTGGCCGCAACCCAGGAACTTGAAAGAGTTGCAACGGTTTCTGGGGTTCTGCGGATACTACTGGTGATTTGTCAAGGACTATTCTCAAGTGATTCATCCCCTCCTCAACCTCACTCAGGGGTGCCCTCCTACCCACAAAAAGTATAGGAAAGTTGTGCAGCCCAAGACTGAGAAGAGATATTTCCAGCTGAATGAACTGTTTGGGGATCGTTGGACTGTTGAGTGTGAGAACGCTTTCTATGACATTATATATCAACTCACCCATGCCCCCGTGTTGGCTTATGCTGACCCGGCCAAGCCCTACATTCTCCATACCGATGCTAGTCTTCAAGGATTGGGGGCTGTGTTGTATCAGGAGCACTTGAATGGCCTGACACCTGCAGCATTTGCCAGTAGAAGTTTGGCTCCATCAGAGAAAAACTATCCCGTGCATAAGCTAGAGTTCCTGGCTCTGAAGTGGTCCACTGTTGATCAGTTTCATGACTATTTGTACGGTGCCAAGATATTAGTAAAGACTGATAACAATTCTCTGACCTATGTACAAACCTCAGCTAAGTTGGACGCCACTGGCCACAGGTGGCTCTCTGCCTTAGCCACCTACGACTATGCTGTTGAATACAGGGCAAGTTTAAACCATATAGATGCGGATGCCCTTTCCCGGAGCCCTATGCCCTAAGCTGATTGGGTCAGGCTGTCTGAGCCTGACATAAGAGCTCTTAGCCAAAAATTTGACAAGGAAGATCAGGTGTCCTCGGATGCTGTGAACTGTGTGGTGGATTGCTTGAGGCCCTCTGAGAGCTGTATACCTGCTGCCTATTGTCATTTTTCCACCCTGGATACTAGTTCATTGCCTCAGTTTGACAATACTAGTCTTCAACAGGCTCAATCCTGAGATTCTTTGATAAAGCTGGTGGTGGGAACCCTGCAGGCTGGGCGAGATGTGTCCAAATTGCACTCTACTGACTTAAGAGCCACCCTGTTATATAAAGAAGGGCCCAAATTAAGGCTGATTAACCAACTACTATACCGAGAGACTGTGCATAAAGAGGACCAGATCATCAGATGACAGCTGGTGCTGCCTTCAGAGTTAAAGGAACTGGTTTTAAGGTCTCTGCATAATCAGATGGGACATCTTGGCATCGACAGAACTCTCAATTTGGTACGAGCCCAGTTTTACTGGCCAAAAATGAGCGCAGATGTGGAGTGGTATGTCAAGACCTGTAGTCGGTGTTTGCAGAGGAAGGCCTTGCCTCAGAGAGCTGCTCCTATGGTCAACATTACTACTAGTGCCCCTATGGAACTAGTCTGCATTGATTTCTTAAGTCTGGAACCCGATCTGAGAAATATCTGTAATATATTGGTGGTTACCGATCATTTCACCCAGTACACACAGGCATTCCCTACTAAGGATCAGAAAGCAACCACGGTGGCTAAGATACTTGTTGAAAACTTTTTTGTCCACTACGGGGCCCCCCCAGCGAATCCATTCCATCCAGGGGAGGGACTTGAGCACCGCTGATTAAAGAGATGCTGTCTTTGTTGGAGGGTGCAAAAGTCAAGAACCACCCCTTACCATCCTTAGGGAGATCCTCAGCCTGAAAGCTTTAATCGCACATTGCTTGACATGTTGGGCACATTGCAACCCAAGGACAAACCGAGATGAAGCCAGCAAATCAGTACCCTGGTTCATGCCTATAACTGCACCAAGAGTGATGCCACTGGATTTTCCCCATACCGACTGATGTTTGGGAGAGAGGCTAGGTTGCCCGTGGATGTGTGCTTTGGAGTTTCCCCTGATGGTGTGAAAGCAGAAAACCATCTACAATACGTACAGAAGCTGAAGGCCCAGTTGAACCATGCGTATCAGTTGGCCCAGACCATGGCTGCTAAAAGAAACTTGGCCAATAAGGAGAGGTATGACAAGAAAGTGAAGACTTTGGAATTAAGAGAAGGGGACCAAGTGTTGCTGCGAAATTTGGGGCTGCATGGGAAACACAGGATTGCTGACCGATGGCATCACCTTCTTCACATTGTTGTGGGCCAACTGGCCGATCTGCCTGTGCATAAAGTGTGACCTGAAAACAATTCCAAGGATGTAAAAACTATTCACCGAAATCATCTGCTACCAATCGGGCAAATCCTGATTGAAGCCGAACCCTCAACTGCCTCCCCCTCACGGCCTGTGACTAGGTCTGCTACCAAGCAAAGAACTAAACCCGTGGATCCTCCAGCAAGCCAACCAAGAGAGCCTTGTCCAAACTCTGTGAAGGAGATGATCAACAATCAGTGTGGGAAGACAATGACGATGATATTGAATACTATCCCTCTTACGAATTGAGCCAGCTGCTTTGGGGCAATCCCCCTGTTAATTCTGGAGATGAGATTGGTCTGTCTGGACTGTTTGAGCCCCATGCTTTGTCCCCAGAGCCAATACCTCCAAAAGATGACCTCGGTAGCAGACAAGCCCCAGGGGTGGGGTCCTTGAACCTGGCTAAACTGTCTGGCCTGGCTGAATTATCTGACTTCTCAGATGAAGAGAGTGAGGTGGGGGGACAAGCTAGTGATATGCCAGAACCGGAGGAATATTTTGAATGCCCCGATGGTCCCTCGCCAGCAGATACACAGCCCTCAGCTGAGCCCAGTGGAGTGGGTCCTGGGGTGGAGAGTCAGGCCAACCTGGGAACTGAAAGCAGCAGGTTGGTTGGACAGAGGTCTGGGTTTATATTCTGTTTTAACTGAAATATTGGAATAGTTTGTAAGTGAAATTAGCTCTATGTGGTAAAAATTATTACCTTGAATTAGAACTGTTACTTGGGCTGTGATATTGTAACTTTTTGAGGTTTGGGGACAGTTGTTTGTCAGGGTTAATTAGAGGAAATTTAAATGTGTTGTTTGCCTGGTGTTAGGGCGAGGACATTAGCTGCAATTACCTTGTCTTTAAACAGGAATTACCTCTAGCCTCCATTGTTCACTTGGGAACTCAAAGCAGCAGGTTGGTTGGACAGAGGTCTGGGTTTATATTCTGTTTTAACTGAAATATTGGAATAGTTTGTAAGTGAAATTAGCTCTATGTGGTAAAAATTATTACCTTGAATTAGAACTGTTACTTGGGCTGTGATATTGTAACTTTTTGAGGTTTGGGGACAGTTGTTTGTCAGGGTTAATTAGAGGAAATTTAAATATGTTGTTTGCCTCGTGTTAGGGGAAGGGACATTAGCTGCAATTACCTTGTCTTTAAACAGGAATTACCCTGGCCTCCATTGTTCACTTGGGAACTCAAAGCAGCAGGTTGGTTGGACAGAGGTCTGGGTTTATATTCTGTTTTAACTGAAATATTGGAATAGTTTGTAAGTGAAATTAGCTCTATGTGGTAAAAATTATTACCTTGAATTAGAACTGTTACTTGGGCTGTGATATTGTAACTTTTTGAGGTTTGGAGACAGTTGTTTGTCAGGGGTTAATTAGAGGAAATTTAAATGTGTTGTTTGCCTGGTGTTTGTAAAACCTCCCACCCACCCTGTTTTGTGAGGCTTTCTTAAATACTTAAAAACCACTGGGGTTGGGATTGAAAGGCTGAGTATTTCTGTTTTGGGACTGAAATTTGAAGCAACAGCAGCTGGTGGGCCTGTGACATCATACGGTACCTGATGTCTGCTTACACACACTGTTAGTGGGACCGAACACACACTGGACTGTATGTGTTTGTGAGACTTTGGGAACTTAATGGTGGGGTTGAAATTGGGTTTGTAAATTACTACAGTCAGCATAGAGAGAAACTGTATTCCAGGGGAAAGGGACTGAGAAAAGGGTGCCATTATAAACAGAGGGGATAAACAGGGTGGCCATATTCCACCATGGCAGGCATCTTTGGAAGGGTTGTAGGCTGTACAGGCTGTGGGATGGCAATAATTCTAAGTGGGCCTGGAGAGAGGCTGCCCACTCGTAGACAGTTATCTTGTATCAGGAGTGAGGTATATTGAGGTTGAAGGAGTAAGCTGGGGGTGTCCAAGGATAAGGGTGTGGATATGGGCAGCAGAAGGGTGGGGCTGAGGGATGCTGAGCAACGCCTGGAAATTACAGGACGTTATGTTGCAGCAAGCAGGAGGGGGATATTAGGGACAGAGGACCCTTAGATAGGAAGTTGATGCTAAGGGGAAAGCGCAGGGTGGAACATTCTGAATACAAAGATAGTGGAGGGAAGAAGTCAGGAGGGGCTGTTGTGCGGAAGCCTAAAACAGCAGGCTGTGGGAAGGGAGCTCCTAAGGTGAACAGAGCAAGAGGGGAAGAAGAGGGGCAGTTTAGAGGTGCAGTCAGGGGAATCTCGGGTTATTTGATGGAGGCTGACATAGAGTGTCGCAATAAATTTGAGCTACTATGCAACCTAGAGGGGGAGGAAGGGGTTGGTGGAAATGAGAAAACTTATACAGAGGCCGGGGGGAGGGAGTCTGATACCCATAGGGCATCACAGACTGGCAATGGAAAGGATGGAAATAGTCCCAGAGGGAGAAGGGGAAACATAAATGTTAAGCAGATAGGGGAGATGCAACATATTCCAGAATGAGAGAGGAGAGCATGATTGGAGAGAAACTGGGAGACAAGGAGGTGGGAGAGGAGCCCTTCACAGGTGGGGCTCAGGTACCAAGGATGGGCCCCTAGCTAAGGGGACCTAATGGAGAGCCTCTGGAGGCAGGGGTACTATTTACAAGCAAGGGGAGGATGGCGGTGTGGGGAAGGGAGAAACCATCAGGCCGATAAATGGTTCAGATAAGAGAGGGTTAAAGGGACACCTATTCAGAGGGAGTTTGAGTAAGTGGCAAAGAAAGGGAGGCAGAAAGGGAGGGGTGACAAGGGGTCTCTAGTAGCAGAAAGACTCCTACGAAATTGAGATCATGAACAAAGGGGGGGAAGGGGCTGAGAGGGCATAGTGAGACAACTATAAGGATGATGGCGGTGTTAAGGTTGTCTCTGTTATTGGGAGACCTGACGATTAGGGGGTATCCAGTGGGAGGGACAGGGGTGGATGCCATAGCCAGGTGAAGGTAATGTGTATCTCTGGGCTGACACTGCACAGAGCAAAGTTCATTGTGGTATGAAATGGTTAGGGATTGTGGAGGAAACCGATTCTGGTGCATTTGGGAACCAATGATCTAGAAGGAAATAGCATTTTGGAAATCCAAGCAAGGTTCCAAGAACTTGCCAGAGTCTGTCGGGATAATGGATGCAACATTTCCTTTTCGAGATATTGCCAGTACCAAAGGCCCCAGTGGAGAAAATGAAACTACAGGAGGCATGACTGGCTCAGGAAGTGGGGTGAAGAGAGTGGGTTGGGGTGTTAGGAAACTGGAATGGAGTTTGGGGAGGATAAGGGACTATATGCCAAGGACAGGTTTCATCTTGCCCATTAGGGGAAGGGAGATCCTCAAACAGGGATGGCTGACTCACATACAAGAAAGGTGGAGTTTAAGCAGCGGGGGGGGGGAAGGGATAAGGGAGAGACTTGCCAGAAGCCCTCCTCCAGATGAGGGGAGTAGCCAGCCAAGGGGAAGGGGGAAACAGATTGGGGATGGAGTTTCTAGGAGGAGCAGAGGGAGGATGGAGTATAAGGAATCTGGGTGGGTTGACAAAGAGAATCAGGGGATAAGGGTGGGGTTGCAAGCTATTAAATGCCAGGAGCTTGGGAAACAAGCTGCCAGAGTTCCAGGCCATGCTGTTCGAGGGGAGGGTGGATGTGGCGGCATCACGGAACGTACAACAAAACCATGACTGGGACCCAAACGTACCGGGGGCACACTATGCTCAGGAAGGATAGAAAAGGAGGGCAGAGGGGTGGAGTGGCTATGTTCAGCTAGAGAGATGACATAGAAATTGCTAGGGTAGAAGAGGCAGAGGGAAACGTGGAGGCCTTATGTCACTTTACGATCCTCAGCAGGAAATAAGGTCAAGCTATGTAGCATAGGCCCCTGGGATGAGTGATGTTCTAGAGAGGAAGGTTTGTTGACAAATATCATTGCAGCCCAGTGGACCAAAAGGAGTGGTGTTGATGGGGACCTTAATATACCAGGTAAAACTGGGGAACCATGTCCTCTAAGGTGGCCAAGGCAGAGCTGCTGGATGGCTTCAGAGATGTTTTCTTAACACAGCTGTGATGGAGCCCACAAGGGGGGCATGTCCTGGATATGGTTCTGGCAGTGTGGATCTGGTAGGGACATGGTTGTACAAGACCCCCTGACTGGGAAAATACTGTCTGGTTTCAACAAGCATGGGGAGGGGTGAGATCTAGGACACCGGCGGACTTCAGGGGCAGATCATGGGCATGAAAGACCTCAGGATCATGATGGGATTACCCAATGACAAGTATGGAAAGAGATGGGAGGTCACAAAGAGAGGGTAGTGGATGCATGGAACAGCCTTCCTGGGAGTGTTGGGGTTCTAAACTGTGGGAGAATTCAAGAATGCATGGACAGACATAAGGCAATTCTTGTGGGGGTAGGAAGAAATAGGCTGTTGGTTAACTAGGATTTGGCCTATCCTTAGGTAGGGAATGGGCAGACTAGATCAGCCAAGCGGTCCTTATCTGCCGTCAAAGTCTCATATTTCTATGTTTACCATAATGATGGCTCTGTATGACCTGTTGAAACAAAATCTGTCCAGCTTCCTCGGCGTCCTGTTGCTGTCCTGTTCTGTTGTTTTACTGATTGCCTAGTCATCATTTCATTTAGCTGACTGATCCCACAGAAGAATACTAGTTACACTGGCTTTCTGGAATGGCTATTCTAGCAGTGCTGCGATTTTCCTTGCACTCCCCCAAACAGAGAGACATTTGTTTGCAGAAGAACACCTTGCTTGGACAATGTCATACCTTGCTCGCTCCAGACCCTTGGCTTCTGATTTGTCTGCAACCGCTTCGCAGCACAGGCCCTCTTCCTGTCCCTGAATCTGTCCTGCAATCCTTATTCACAACAGCATTGTTCGCCCATTGTCTTACTGATTGCCTAGTGGTCATTTCCTTCAGCTGACTGATCCCAGAAAAGAATACTGTAGTGACAGTGGATTTTTGCAAACGCGCCTTATTCTAGGACTGCTGCGAATTACCTTGCCCCCAAACAGAGAGACATTCGTTGCAGAAGAACAACTTGCTTGCATAATGTCATAGTTTGCTTCGGTACTTCAGTGACAGTGGATTTTTCAAACGCCTTCATTGTAGCATTGTTGCAAATTATTTTTATGTCGTTCTATAGAACAGAGATGGTCAGTCTATGAGGCCATATCACTGAATCCTTTTCGCCTTTTTCCAATACCCAAAGGGCACAGATAACAGAGGTTTCTGAACAAATACATAAAATGGCAAAAACAAATAAAAATAATAATAATACAATAACAAAAAAAAAAACGCTAGCCACCTGAAAACAGTTGAATGATCGCTGAAAGTTCACACTGGAAAGTCTGTGAAATTTTTGAAAACAGAAAACACACAGGCACTGCAAACTATAAGTAGTAATCAAATGTAAATCGCTAGATTGTTGACCTTTAGTATGTATTTCGTGAATATAACATAAGTGCGATAGTCTGAACTTTTGTGAGCGGTAAAGAGCCTGACCCCTGTCAGGAGAGGATAAGAGATAAGTTATTTATTACCTGTTGTGTCCGAGCCAGGGCTGCTGCAGTTACTGGCAACGATAGCTGAGAGTCCCATTAGGAGAGACAATGGGGAGTGGGGAGGGTTTGGGCTGGCCAGAGAACCCTCAGCGATTTGTAGAAGGCTGTGTGCGGACGATGCAGGCATGCACGCCGGTTTGTGCCTAGAACTCCATCACTTTTTGCCTCTCTTCTAGGATGGCTCTTAGGGCTGGGAAATGCCCTCACCCAGCAGAGCTGCAGCCGAGGCTGCTGGGGCATATGACCTGCTGGACTCCCGACAGCGGTGCAGGATCCCAGACAGGAGTCTCAGTCCGCGCCCTGGCCGACTGGTTAAGGTGAGCACCCACAAGATACAGCAGTCACATTCCAGGTAAGTCTGATTCCTCATTGTCTATTACCTTGTGGTAAGGGGCTCTGTTTCCAAAGTATGTTTCCACAGAATGTTAGAAACCCTACTGGAAATAATTAGGATCCCATCTTCACAGTCACTGGTAGCTGATAACGCCACCTACAAGTAAAGTTTCCAGCAGGAACTGCAAGGAGTGATCAGACCTAACTGACTGTCACTTGTGCCACAGCCAGCCTGCTGTAATGTATATGTGAGAACTATTTACAAGTTACACATGTTTCCATTGTCTTATTTTAGTTTTGATGCCTATAAAATAGCATAAAAGCAATGAAGTAAAATAAAATCAGAAGCACATCCTAAAAAATTATAATAGCTAAACCGGTAAGTGCAACTTTTCTCATGCGGACTCTCTCTCTCTCTCTCTCTATATATATATATATATATACACACACACACATATATATATATATATATATATATATATATATATATATATATACACACACATTTAATATATATATATATATATATATATATATATATATATATATATATACTGTATAACTGACTTATTTAGGCTGCTCCATGGTACTGTTACCTCTGAAATGAGTCCAGAAATATCAGCGATGATGGGTCCCTAGCTTTCAGTATAAACATTATAGTGCCCATGCCTCACCCATGGAATAAACTGCAGCCATCATACTTGAAATGGTAACAGCAGCAAAGTTCAATATAAACAGTAAAATCTCCCTAAACCTAAACCAAATGTGAGGTCAGGAGGACAAAGCAATGGGATTATTTATGTTGTGTGCATTTATTCTCTATGTATTTATGCTTGCATAATTCAGAGTATACTATTTGAAGATTTGTCTGGATTAGAAAATCGAGCGCGTTGGATAACCCTAATTCTCCTCCAGCATGTGGCTAGGTGCCTAAAGCATTAGTGAAGTTAGTGATGCTGCAATCCTTTTGTTATAGGGTCTTGCTTTTACAAAACAGAAAACAGAATGGAAGCCTGCAGCACTTATTTTTGCAGCAGATGGATTGTTTTGATTACTTGATGTCATACTTTTGTTGGGGGCGGTATTAAAATCCATACAGCTCAGAAAACATTATTAATGGCAAACATTTGCTTCTTTTGGAAATCATATGTTGACTAAACAAGGGGAAACTGCAGTACCACCAGTGCAAGAACTATGGTGATGGTGGTTGGGGAAGGGAGGGGTTCAAGATTTAAGGCAGGCATATACAGTAAACATTATTCCTGGTCTGTGATATGAAGGCATGTGATAAGCCCCTACATGGACACAGTGTGGTGGTGCAACTGCTCGCAGTGACCACTTTGGGTCTGTATTCTAAATTATGCTGCTTTTACGTTGCAAAAGGTGTTGTAACCCTTTCCTACTCTGGTGCAATTGACATTGTGCCAGCAAGGTAAAGGACAGGGGTCTGAATGTAATGAAGCACTGTGTTATGTACAGATTCTTCCCAGCCACAAACAGCTGGTTGTACAGTCTGCCACAGTGCTTCGGTCCTGTGGCACTGATGAGAAGCAGTTTCAGGAATGGCATGTCGAAGTATGGATGATGGCTGAGGACTAAATGAGAGACTGAGACTGCAAATCACTATGTCACAAGCTACATGCAGGGGAATGGAGCTAGTGGGGTTGGGAGGGTGTTCCTCTGTACAGTATGGATTACAACATGTACTGGGAGTGGTGTGGGTCACTAGACTACAAGAGAGGACTGTAAAGGACCAGAGAGTTGAAAACTACTCCGCCTCAAGCTATAAATTACAGGATTGTGGGGCTGAGGGTAGGAGTGAGGTGGTAATGCCTCATGCTATAGCCTCTGGGTATGGCATTGTGCCATGTGACATTGTATACGGCATTCTTTAAGTCTGTGGGATCACAGTGTTGATATTGTCAGTTGAATGCTTTATTTGTAACCACAAACATCTGGTGACCATCATTTGCACTGTGCCTGTGCCACTGGGAGAGACTGCTCCTGATGAGTGTTATGGCTTAGTGTACAGCAGCTTTTGAGGTGGTAGACTGGGGAACCTCTTTGCACCCCATAGTCTGACACAACCTGCTGTGACTGTGTAGTGGGCTCTGACTTTATTGCAGTTTTGACTAGGAAACTTTGCTGGCCATAGTAGATAATCTCATATCACTATATTATGAGTGACACAGGCAGCTTCTCACTGCTGGCCCTCCTGGATCTTTTGCAACACCAGCATGGTTGATCATCGGATGTCAATCGATCATCTGAGGAAATTAGAGTAGTTATGGGTGAAATTTAGGGTTTCACCACTAGAATTCAGGTGATTATGCTTTGCTTTTGCAAAATTTCTTGAATTTCCATGAAATGTTCACAAAATCTTGCCAACACTTACATTTCAGTCCCATCTATTTAATTATTAACTACTTGTCCAAACTGCACTACATTTTGGTATTTTGGAATTCCTCAACTCTTGGATATGTGTGCCAAGTTTCAGATCGCTACAGTATATAGGGAATTAAGTTTTAAGCAGTCAAAGCAGCCAAACATTCAGACAATATTTAAAAAGAATTTCACAAGTCCGTAAACTGTGCAGTTTAAGCCCCTGTAAGTTTAGAAATAGAGAACACAATGTCACCAGTTTTGGTGGGTTAATGTGCCCTGAAAAGGAAGGTGTGTGTGTGTGTGTGTGTTTGCACATGCACGCATGTGTGAGTGTGTGTGTGTGTGTTTGCATGCACGCATGTGTGAGTGTGTGTGTGTGTGTTTGTGTGAACTTTGTAATCTCTTGCTTTTAAAGGACAGAGGGGAGTAAGTCAGAGCAGGCTCAAGTTCAGTGCATGGTTTGGCTTTCCCTATATAAGTGATTGAGAGCTAAAGTCAGTCGGAGCCAGTTATGGTTACAGTAAACATTTTGTCAGTTTTAATGTAGTGTCTGGAAACATTCAGCCCCTAATGAACAACCCACAGGCAGGGGCCCGGCTCATGTTTTGATTTGTGAGTCAAGCCAAACTCTGGATCAGCTGTGGCTTGGCTCTAGGTGTGGATTCCCTGGCTTGCCCACCTCTATTAAAGGATGGACAAGTTCTAAGTAGCCCAAAATTTGCAGAATAGCATCAGTGATTAAAGTCCACTTCATTAATTTTTGTCAAAATTGTGGAATTTTGTGATCATTTTGTTGAAGCTATATTCATAAATTTTACCTAGCTATACACATAACCTACCAAGGAGACAGAAGGTAAAGGTTGAGTAGAGTGATAAGGTAGCATTTATAGGGGATCATACCAGGTTAAAAGAGCACTCCAATATAGCACCTCTAAAACCGAAGCTGCAATAACTGCATATGCCTGAATAGCATACTGCAACTACCACTACCCCTACAACTATTCAGGCAAAGGAGGAAGTGGACAAGGGAAAAAAAATTGTGGAAGCTGGCCGAGCTGCTTCCATGGCAGAGAGGGCTAAAGCAGAAGCAGCTTGGGCAGTACAGATCAGGAAACCAGGGCTCTGTTCCTGGTCTCTTGAATCATACTTCTTTCATCCCCCCCACCCCAAGTGTGTTTGTATTTTTCTGTTCTTTTTTTTTAAAACAAATGGATCCCCAAATTTTCTAAGTTTCCTAGATCAGATCCCTCGGAGTATGTTATTTTAATAACCTGGGTGGTGCGGGTGGCAATGCCCCTTCATTGGGGGTGCGGGAGCAGTGTCCTCCTGAAAAAAACAAAGAGACAGTATATGTTTTTAGCCATGATAGTGGCCATCAGTGCGGTGTCAGACCATTACCGCTGACTATCTTGTTTTGTCTGTTGGTGTGTTTTACTGGTGCTGTTTATGACAGCTTTATTTACTGTGCCATTGTGGATGGCGATTTATTGTTGTCTCACTGTAGACCTAGTGCCATAGGAGGCTTTTAGTAAAAGGACAACAGTGCCCAGCATCAGACACCCTTGTGTCAAGTCAGTAACTTGAGTGAAGAACTATTACAAACATGGCAGTCAAGGCCTCCCCACTGCACTTATCTGTCTTCTTGTAGTTTAATTTGCATGTCAAAACCCCAGAGCTCACAGACTAAATGGCTTGAGGTGGCACACACATGCACAGCATTGTTTCTGGAACAATGTCACCTGCTGACTGTTTGTGATACCATGAATGAATTACAACTACTTAAGACTGAGACCATTGTAACAGAAGTGCCAGAATATCCCCAGTCATAAAGAAGCATGTTGCAGGGCACCACTGTAACAGAAGTGTTGGAGGGCTTTGCAGGACCATTATACTAGTGCAGGTAGGGTAACTTGCCTGTCTACAGTATTAGTCAAATGAATGTAATCCATAGCAAAGCCAAGAGGGGCTGCAGTTCTACAGCAAGGAGGGGGATATGGTCATGTCAAATAAAAGGGCTGTCTGGGAGGTCTAAACTAAAGCATAGGGGAGGCAGGGGTCACAAGTGGTAGGAGTTAGATGCATTAATTCACAAAGTGTAGGGTAGCAGAAATGCATAGCACAAGAGTAGTCAAGCCCAACTGGAGTAAATAATCACAGAGGGACAGTTCTTACTTGAAAGCAGGTCATATGAGAATCACACTAGCAAAACAGACTAGTTTGAAAGCCTGTCAATTATGTCACTCTGCAGCCTTCTCATAGGGCTTGTCTCTTCTTTATATTTCAAATTACCCTGAGGTAAGCACAGAATAAGATGCCATCAGCATCTTGAAGCTAATATAGCTAACAAAGAAGATTAAAGCTCAGAACATGTGTGCTTAAAAGGCATGCAATGAGAGCATTCAAAGATTTTCTGCAACAAGAATTCAAGGTATAAAATACTGTTGTACAAACAGCACAATAATACCTCAATTAAATCCTGTGAAAAGCCCCAAGAGGATGACACATTTGGGTCATTTGAAGTAAAAGTAAAGAGATAAATCTATCAAGGTTGCCCAGTGGCTTATTTGAAAGCTTCTCTAAGCAACCCCCATCTCAATTTAAGTGATGTATACCTGTATTAGCAGCAGAGCCACACATGTCCACATTTCTGCAACATAAATAATGAAACTACAAACCATTTAAACTTAAAATTTACTTAACTAAATCTGTCCAGATTATCATTTTCTAAGGTGTCTAGCTCTGAAGGTGTTCGAGCTGAAAACAGAGAAATATTTGCAGAACACTTCACAAAAAATAAATTGCCAGACTTCGAGCTCAATTAAGCTCACAACTGCTCATGCAAATACCATGAAATTTGAAAGAGCTTTTGGGCTGCTTACAGTACTTAAACCTGCAAATTCTCTGGCCTGCAGCTGCGCAAACAGCTTAGTTATGACCAATTAAACAATTTAGTAGAATATCACAAAATTCTGCAAAATTCCAAAACATTTTCTGAATTTCATAAAAATTCAACAAAAGCAGAATTTACTAATTTTGCCCAGCCCTAAGTAGGAGTCTTGTCTGTAATGTCTTTATCTTGGTTCCTCTCCTACCTAACAGATTACTCAGGACCTGTAGGGTTTGAGCTACTCATTTTGGACTGATAGTCTAAATATTTTATTTATTTCAAATGTTTTACCAGGAAGATCATACTGAGCTGGTAACAGCTCACTTCAGAATTGTGGAATACCACAGAAGTAGGCTTGTCCTCACTGTTGTTTACTGTGTATATGCTTTTGTTGTGTCAGAATATAAAATGGTCATCTAAAATACAATAACTTGACCGGTCAAACTGCTGCTTTAGCCATGTGTAAATCTCACAACAAACACATGGCTAAAGTCCAAGCTGCCCTGTTGTGAGCTGATCACATGTTTACAGTAGTAGTGCTGCGGAATGCAGAATTCCACCAGCAGAATTTGTACAGAATGAGTATTCCACTGGTGAAATTTCTGCCGGAATTTCACTAGTTTTTCTGCTGAATTCTGCCTGCTATGATCCATGGAATATTATTCTGTGGAACAGCATTTTCTCCATGGAAAATCATTCTGCAACTATTTCTGCAGAAAATATTGAGATCTGCTTCATAATATTCCATGGAACAACATTTATTCCACGGAAAATCGTACTGCAGCCATTTCCACAGAAAATATTGAGATCCACAGAATAACATTCCACAGAAATCTGGCATTCCATTTCCAGTAAAATTTGGCACAAATTCAGTGGAATTTTGAAAATTCCACTAAATTCTGTTCCACCAGAATTTGAAAATTCTGCACAGCACTAGTCTGCAGGCATGTAGATCAAGTGACAGAATGCTATGTTTTTCACAGCCAGTTATCACTGCCTTTTGAAACATGTCTATTTAAGTCATGGTAAAAAAGTAATTAAAAAAGGTATTTTACACATAAGCACAGAACAAGATGTATAAGAACCCTCTTTCAAAATGTCCCAGACTTACTGTAATTTCTATGAGGGTCCTGCCTTTGATGAGATCATAAAAAATGTGTCATCCGATGTGCTCAGTCTCGAGTCTGCCATGCCAGGTCCAAGCAACCATGAAGCGGAGCAGCAGGGAGCAATAGTGACCAATGTTATGTCACAGCATCATATTCACTCAGTGGAAATTTGTGGTACATGCTCAAGCGACGCAAACATGCTAACTGTTAGTGATACCACTGTTTATATTTCTCCTCTCTTACCCACTATGATTGGCTGTGCTGCTGACGACGCATGGTTGACTCCACTCTTATGCATGGTCCAACATCAGCACATGGAGAATGGGGTGGAGAATGAAATTTACATGCAGGCCCCTTCTACATTTACGTTAGCTCCACTCAGACTTTCACTTTCACCCATAGTTGAATTAGGTGGCAGGCTGCTGACTTCATATGCAAGCTCCTCATTAACATTTGTTTACATGTTCTTTAGACACTAAAATCATTCACAGCACAAATTCCCATGTACCAAGTTGGGACTATTTATTCATAGGTGGAAGAACAAAACCCTCTATTTCTTGAAATTAATAACAATATTTTATTGTTCTGCATTAAAAATATTTTTGTTTTATTCCATTTATAATAGCAATAATTGACAGGTGTAGTTGTTGTAGGATTATACATGTCTTGGGTGATTTATGGCACTCAGCCTGCAGGCTCATGCCACACCACACCCAAGGCATGTATAAATCTACAACAACACACCCCTGTCATGCATTATTGCTTAATTATCCAAAAGTATTTTTAACAAGTACAAGAGAAGTCAGACAGAATTTTGAATCTTCTGAGAAGCTAAGTTCTAACCTTTCATTCTGTTATTGAGACTGTATTTCTGTAATTATTATAAAGTGTTTATGTTTTCTTTGTCATAGGAATCAATGTATGATTTACATTTTACATTAATTCATAATGGCAAAGGTTGCAGAGTGACTTGGTAAGCTTTAAAATCTGCTGAATTAAAGTACATCAATAAAGGCTTACCTAAAACCTGACTGAGTGACATCTGCAGTGTGGTGGGGAGGGAGATTTAAATACCAAGCATTTGGTAGTTAACAGGACTTTAGTGAGAGAAGGCAGGAAGGCTTAAAGCTGTCCAGAAGTTCATGAAGCCAGAGAATTTGCTTCAGCTATGGTAGTACTACTCATTATCAGAAATCAGTTTGATAGACTGTATAAAGCCAGTTTCACAAAACAACAAATTCTAGCAAGAGCCAGTACAGCTGAGCCAAGATTGCAGATGGAAATGGGGAACTGTGCTGCCATGTCCAGGGTGATTGGGGAGACTGTATCTGCTTTCAAGGGCAGCGGTATTCAAAGAGCCCCTGACGATAGTCCAGTTGGTCTCCTAATTAGGCTTCCTTAGGGTGAGGTAATGCTAGCTATGAATGTTTTTAATCTAATTAACCATCATTTCTAGATGCCATGGGTCCTTTTATGTTCCCTTGCGCTTGGCGCAAGGGAACGCTTTTTGGATAATTGTACTTTCTGGAGGTGTGTGGACCCTCCTGTCCAATACACTGCTCCATGTAGCAGGCGCGACCGTAACCCACCAATGGATGGACGAGCTGTCTATGACAGCAGTTGGCTGCAGTGGTCTTCAGTTCAAAGAAAACTACCGCTGGTAACCTATGTGTACGTAGCATATTGACATCATGATCCCTCCCGCTTCCTCCCTCTGCTCCTGTCCTCCCCGTTCCCTCATTCTCCATCTCACCTACTGAACTTGCAGTGGCAGACATTTCAAACACTCTTGTATTTCAGCCTAGATTAAGCCCTGCAGTTCTCACTCAGCTGCTCCAGATACGAGGTATCAACATCGGATCCACTGGAGCTGCCATCGAACTTCCTGGAGCATTGCTAAGGAGACTCACATGTAGACAGTTAAATTAAACAAGCCCTCACATTCAGAACAAAAAATAATAAGTACAGCTCTCATCAAGTCCTTGTTCTTTCCTCCACTTCATACCTTCTGCAGACACTTTAGACTATCACCACCAAGGGCGTGGCTACCGATATGCCATGTAAGACAAGGCGTATGCTCCAAAATATGGGGGGTATCGAGCAGCTCTGCTTCCTAAGTCCTGCCTGCATACATAATTATATACTTTTTCATGGGATTTTGAAAAGCCCAAGCTGCCGGCACCGCTGCCTTTGTTTAGCGGGGTCGGGGGGGCTGCTGCTGAGTGAGTGCGTCTGACGTGTGGTGGGGGGTGGGCTGCAAGCCGCTGCATAGCTCTCAACCAGGTCCGCAGGAGGCAGTGAAGGCCCTGATTTGCTGCCAAGCCTGCCAAAGTCAGCATGGGGGGCATTGGTGGTGCCAGCGGGTTGTTTAAAGCACTACACTGTATCAGTGTAATTTCTTCTTGTTCCAGTTTGTCAGTTGGGGTTCTACTGTGCTACTTAGTTTTTGCAGTCAGAGAGAGGTTTGTTCCATTCGGAGAGAAGATTAGCACCGTTGCGAGGTCAATAAGTGGAGCTGGAGCCGGAGCGAACGAGGTGAGGTTGGCAGCGGGTGACCGGGTGGGTCAGTCGGGGGACAGTGCAGCAGCAGCCACCGGACGGGTTCAGACAGGAGAGGGCCGGGGCTCCTCCACTCCACAGCACTGGCTGGGTGGCCGAGGCAGGCTGGCAGACTGAGGACTGAGCTGGTCCTAAGCTGTAAGCTGCAAGGGAGGGAGCAGCATGTTCGTGTTAGGCTCTGGCTGACTGTGCTGAAGTACAGTCACCGCTACAGCCCCGCACGCCATGATTTGAACAGGATGGGCCCTCTGACTGTGTGTGGAAACAGACTTGGATGGTCAGGTCTTGAACGAGACTAGTGAAGCCTAGTCGTGGCTGCTGCCCTAGCACTAGTCGCCCAGAGCCAACCCCAAGCTCCAACTTGGACACAGGAAGGAAGTGGGGAATCGGGTCAGGCAGCGCACACACACTACCTAAGCTGATTTTGGCCTGGCTGAGGCTCTGAGCTGAGCTGAGCTACATGGCCACTGATGGTTTCAGAGGCTCTGAGCAGCTGAAGGACGGCAGTCACTACTCTGGGCAGGGCAACAGCAGTCGACAACAGACCAGATGACACTCTGAGTCATCGCAGCAGGCAGGGTCAGCCAGGGATTGGAAATGTGCAACTCTTGGAGTGGAGCTGTGGAGGGAAAGAACATGTCTTACACTGAGGTGAGGCAATGGAATGGAGGGATTCATTTTAAAACATTGGTGGATTGGCGGTTGCATCATGCAGCAAGCAAGTACTGGTTTTGGTGGTAGTGGCTAGCAATAGCATGGCAGGCAGGCATAAGAATTTCCTCACAACAATGCTGTATATCATGGTCACTAGTCTAGTAGTGTCACTACTGGTACATATTTTTTTTTTCTTGTGCCTGTCGCCAGCCAAGTTTGTTGTCAACTACCATTCTGCCAATGCCACAGCTGCCAATCCAAAGAAATCTTCAGAGGCCTGATGCTTATATGCCTGCTTAGACAGAGTTTCCCTTGAGTGAGTCTGCTTTGCATTGGGTAGGTATTAAATTCCCAGACCTGCCTTCCAGCCTTCCACAAATCTTCCACAGTGACTGTCTGCTCGGAGCCTTGAGGTGAGCTGTTTGTTTTGCTGCTTGCTGCTGACTGCTCATGATGATTGAAACTAAGCTGAATCTGACAGTGTGTGTGTGTGTGTGTGTGTGTGTGTGTGTGTGTGTGTGTGTGTGAAGCCAAGCCCTTTCCTGGACCTTATCCTGTACATCTGGTAATGTGACTTGGCAGCTGCTGCTGTACAGTGTGCAACTTGTGAGGTGGGGTCAGCATAGTAATATATCTAGATGGTCAGGATAGGACCCCCCACCGGACACAGGGTGAGCTCTATCCTGACCTTCTAAGATTGTATATACTGATGGCTGTTTCATGTCTGTGGCTTGCTTAGGTTTATAATCGGGAGCCTTCCTAGTCCTAGATAATATTCACCACCATGCTGGAGTTAGAGTGTCCCAGGAGTGGGGAGTTGCAGACGGTCAATCACTTGACATCCGGGTACAAGAGTAAAGGCCTAGAAATTGAGACTGAACCAGGTATGTACTATGGTTTTTTTATCTGTGCACAATGCCAATTGGTGGGTCTGCTGCTGCAGCTGCAAGTATTAGTAACAGTGTGACTGAGAGTGAGGTAGGAAAAGCAAGCATAGAATTCTTAACTTGCCTCGAATGAATAGGTGCCACACACCACTGCAAATACCTGCAAGCTTAACGCTCGCATTGACAAATGCTTGTTTATTATGTAATTTCTTTCCTGTTTGATGTCCTCTTTATGTTTTTGATTTTCTTATGTTTTTGCTACAGCATTACACTTTTGTTGATTTGTTCACAAATTTTGACTGTAAACTTCCGCATTTTTTTTAGAAATGGAATAGGGTTTTGTATGACTGGGGTTTATTATGTTGTGATTTCCTGTCTGTTGTATTCTTCTCTTATGCAGTTTTTGTTCTGATTTCTATGTAGTGTTACATTTTGTATCTTTGTTTGCAGTTTTGTTTGCAGCTCAATAAAAATTCCCCTGCTCTTTTCAAGTCAATGGGTGGCGCTGTGTCTACAAGTTTTCTCTCAGTAGGATGGAGGAGGACAGTAGAGGAGGATGTGCAGGGGCTGCTGAGCCCGAAACAATCGACGGGGAATATGGTACGGCTGGGTTGCACCTACAGGGTGGCCAGCATCTCGTACCTCAACCCCCACGCTCTGAGATACAACTGTCAGGCAGTGGATCCACCGAAAACGAAGAGTTAAATCCTCCTTATGCCATGGAAATGTCGAAAAATGTAAAGGTTTCAAATGAAAGGGTTATTCTTTCATGTGGGCAAAATGGTACAGCTGGGATGCACCCGTGTGGTGGTCAGCTTAGTGTACCGGAATCCCCATGGGCCAAATTGAAGATGCACAATACGGAAGTTGTGGGTAGTAGTAACACAGGAAGTGGTTGGATGGCTTTGGAGGAACCTGCAGTCCTGGGAGGAAAAGCTGATGAGGCAACCACATTGCCTCGCGAATCTCAAATTTTATTGCAAGAGTTTGTAGTTTCCTCTGAATTATTAGAGCATAAACGGCAGATAATGGAATCTGCTATTGCCGAGTTTTCAAAAATCCAAGCTGAAGAAGAACAAAAATGGAAACGGCCTGTTTTGGACTCTCCTTCTGGCCTACAAGGTACCGTACCTAAAGTGTTGAAAAGTTTCCTACCTACTGACGTTACTTTGCCACAGGTTTCTAAACCTTTGCCTGATAAATCCTGGTCTCCACAAAAACCGCTGCATGAAGCAGGCTGGACACAAACTGATACGGGAAACTGAATAGCTGATCTGGTAATTCCTCCTGGAACAAGCATAGAAGCTGAGAGAACAGATGATAGCCTTTTACAGGATAATGTATCTGACTATGGACCTGATTGTTTTACAAATTCTCCTGCAGGACTTTCATATTCCCTTTATGTAGTTCTTCTCAAACTGGGTTATTTAACTCACAAATGCATGATGTAGTGTTACCAGAACATAATTTAATGCAATTCAGTGCTCTTGAGACTTTAAACAAAACACAGGTTCTTGCTGCTGAGTTTAATCCCATACAGGATACACCTGCTTGTGTATTCCAACCCTGCTACATTTGCTAGTTTATTTAAAAACAGTTTCCTTAGCCAAATGCAGGAACGCAGTCCGGTTGCGGTTTCTTGGCCCTATGGATGGTATACCTGATCGATTTTATATAGGAAAGGTTTTAATTAAACAAATGCTGGGATTTTCCCCAGGAGAGGTATATGCCCATATACATACCCCAGGGGATAATAACTATGATATTAGTTTCCGTACACCAGACCTGTTAAATAAATTTTGGATGAGATATGCTTTGTTAAAAACGAATCTAGCTTGGTTACACTTTCAAGCTATCCCTCTCACCAAACAAACATTTAAGGTAATAACTGTTCTTTTTAGAAATGAGGGTGTTAATGTGGAAGATATAACATCTTGGTTAGAAAGAAAAAGTTCAGTCCAAGGGAATCCTGAACCTATGCTGGACGACGAGGGGTTCTGGAATGGAGGGTTGAGATACAAGGTGAATTTATTTCAAACTGACAAGGGCCTACAGCACCTACCTAGTTGTTTCTATTTGGGATGGGATAAGGGTTTTATATTTTATCCTGACAACCTAGGCATTGCTACAAATGCGGATCGACCAGACACTTAAGTAGAATGTGTGAAGTCATTAAATGTGCACAATGCAGAGAACAGGGCATGTTCTTCTTGACTGTCACCAGCCTAGTAAATGTTCTCTTTGTGGAAAAGCCCATCCCTTTGCCGATTGCCCTTTAGCGGCTCAAATAAATCTGGAGATTACAGTATCCAAGATTTTTACATTAATACTGTGGTCAAAGCTGCCTTATGACACCAAACAATTTCCCCACTTCCTGAATGGTCTCATTCACATATTTCTATTACCCATGAACATGCTCTGACCCAAAGGAACCTCAACCTAAAATAAATCTGATACCCCAACCCGGCCAGTATCCACAAATCTTGAATCTCAAATAGAAGTTCCAGGTAATACTTTAGCTTCAATGCCTCCACCTCTCCCGCTGAAGAAGCTTTTACCTTGGTAACTTCTAGAAGATGTATTCTCCGATCTGGTAATACCAGACAAATCATTTCTGATCCCCCCACAACATCCACCCATAATCCATATACCATACTTCAGGATGATACAGGTACTGAATCGGATTTGTTATCTGTACATTCTTCACAAGAAGATGTTACTTCTGATTTACAGCAAAACTTACCACAAAGCGATTCGGTTAAAAAGAAAAAGAACAGATTGGGAATGAGAAAAGGGAATAAGAAAAAATAACACTGTTAAACTGTTCTAAGAATAGGATGGGTCTCTTCTTTTTTCCTTTTGTTTTTTGATGTCAGCAGTTTATAATCTTTTGGTGGCCTCCTTGAATGTGAATAGTATATTATCGGAAAGAAAACAGTTGCTGATTTTGTCACTTTTTGAGAACGTACTGTATATTATGATATGGTGTTTGTACAAGATACTAGATTACATTCAAAATTGGATGTAGAATCAGCAACTGCTGGTTGGAAATGGGGGATTACTCATTGGTCAGTAGGCGAAGACCAGTGTAGTGGTGTTGGTATTGCCCTTAATAACCCTACGACATGGGTAATACAATTGATAGATCTTTTTCCCGGTTGGGAATTGCTAGTAGATGTAGTGATTAATGACGTACAGTGCCGTCTTATAAATGTTTATGCACCACAGACTAAGATTGAACGGATTGAATTATTTTGGTTATTTCAACCATATTTGATCATCTCCAGGTATGTTTTCCTGGGAGGTGATTTTAACTGCAGTAGATATAGGACAGACAGAGGATGTCGAACCACTAAAATATTTTGTGATGCTACGTGCCTGAACACTTTACTGTTTTAAACAGGCCTTACTGATGTTATGGCCTCAAAGGGCTCCAGCAAAACATTTTTCAGGGCACTAAATCTACGGATAGATTTTTGGTTTCTTTCAGACTCTCTACAGACTATTGACACCAAGACTATACCTGCTACTGTATCTGACCATGCCATCATAACAGTTACAGTGGCAAGTAATATGCCTATGCATAGAGGTCCAGGATACTGGAGGCTGAATTTAGCTTCATTACTTCTCCCCACAGTAGAAGAAGGATTTCTAAATATTTTAAAAGCTAGGACATCAGTTGTGTGTCTTTACAACACCTATTGTGAGTGGTGGCTAGACACAAAAACTGATATAAAATGCTTTTTTTCAATCTGTAGGGAGATTACATGGGAAATATAAAACCAATATGTACTTGGAATATAGAAAATAATTTTTGGACTTGCATTTCCGGGCAGCTAATGGTGGAACCTCAGTTCTTCCTAGGTTACATGATGTAAGAGAATGTATGAATAAATTCCAATATGACCTGCAAAATCATTGGATAATGAACGTCGGTTTGGCACCCAAGGTTCACAAGCTTTTTGAATTCATTCCAATTTAGTGCTTCTCAAAGACAGCAAAAACATATGACAGGGCTTAAGAATAAGGCAGGAGTATGGTGTACAGACCCCAGAATACTTATGAATATGGTTACTGTACATGTGCAGAACCTCTTGGAGTTATTGAACCCATGAGTCACACACACAATGCTTGGTTGGGACACATTAATTTGCCTCAATTACCAGATTTAGAGATATCTACATTAGTGGCATCATTCACAACACTAGGAGTTACTAGAGCTCTGGCACAAACAAGAACTGGAACAGCCCCAGGGAATGATGGTATACCATATGAAATATATAAAATAATGTTTCCACATTTATTGGATGAGTTCACTGCAGTTTTAAATGCAATACTAACAACAGGAATAATGCCCCACAACATGAATGAGGGGTTAGTAGTATTTATGTACAAAAAAGAAGATAGAGGGGATTTAGTTAACTGGAGACCCATTACCTTATTGAATACAAATTTTAAACTGTTTTCCAAAATACTAAACAATAGATTGTTACCCAATGTACATTCCCTTTTACACTCTGCACAAGCCTGTTCCATTCCACATAGGAAAATGACTGATAGCCTTATACTTTTACGGAAACTTTTTCAAAAAGGATCTATAAGGGAAATTTCAGGTCTGATTTTAATCTTGGATCAAGCGAAGGCCTTTGATAATGTAAGACATGAGTATTTGTGGGACTGTCTAGCTGGATATGGTATACCACATGATTTTATAAAATGAATAAAAATTTGTTATTCTAACGCTACTGCTCAGGCATTTTGTAATGGATGGATAGGGAAGAAATATCCCTGACTACAGGGTGTACGCCAGGTTGCCCCTGAGTGCTCTTTATACTTATTTACTATTGATCCTTTAATGAAGATTTATGCTCATGATAATATACGTGACTCTCCTTTTCCAGTACAGATCCTGAAGTTAAATGTGTCGATATGCTGATGATTTATGCTTCTTGTTAGGATCTCCTCAGCACTGGTGTTAAAAGGGCTTTGCAAGGTTTATTATATACTGGTGCACAAGTAAATTATGACAAATGTAATTGCATACCACTAGGAATAGAACCAGTATATTTTACACAGGTTATAGGTATACCAGTGATTAAAGGTACGTGTAAAATTTTAGGCCTTCTTTTTGGAGCAGGAGACCTAGCATATTTAAACTGGAAATTTAAATTAGAAGAAGCAAAAACCAAGGTTGATATATGGAATACATGGAGATTGTCAAAGTTAAAACTGATTCAAATGGTAAAGACCTTTTTACTGCCCATATTTTTATATGTTAATGCAGTATTTAGCCTTCCTACAAGTTTGGAGACACAGATATATGGCTGTTTCTTTTCTTGTATTTGGGGCAGCAAACCTAATCCTATAAAAAGAGTGTTGTTTAGGGAAAAAAAATATGGGGGACTAAAAATGTTGCATCCGATAGTTTTTTTACCGTGTTTATGTATACAATCTACAACCTATATTTGCAGACAGAGACACATTATGGAAAGTATGGCTTTCAGGATACTTTAGTGATATAACTTTTTTGACCTGAATACTAGATATTCCCAAAACAGCGATCCATAAATCATCTCCCGCAACTCTCAAAATATGTTTTGGAAAATTAAATTATGGGGCATTTCAAGATACACTTTCCTGCACTCTAGTAGAAAACAACTTTATGCTATATAATACAAAAAAATTTTCAAGATATGGCCCCCTTTGATTACTATTCACCTCAAATAAAACTTTCCATTGGTATTATGTTAACCTCACCCCGCGTACTACCCTGTATGTGGGATGTACTATGGTTATCGTTATATGGTAAATTAAATGTGCATGCTAATCTAAAACATAAACAAATTTCGGACCGATATTGCCCTAGGGAAACCTGTTTGGAAGTAGTTGAGACTATGGAACATTTATTTTGGACTCTCCTACATCAAAGAATTTTGGATCTTGGTTTTGAAAAATGGCCCTCTTTCCCTTTATGGCCCCTAACATTGGAAATATTGTGCATAGGGATCTTACCAGCCACCACCTTTCAACATGACAAAGTCACATTATGGCTGGTTTTACTTTGTTTTAAGTATTATATTTGGCATGTGAGATGTCATTTTACTATACAACAACATTATTTTTCACAAACCATTTTATTTGACATGGTTGTTAAGGCAATTTTCAGACTAAAAAAACAAGATTATGAGGAATTTCCTCTATCTGTTTGTCAATCTAGATGGGACTCTATAGATTGGTTGTAACCTTCTTGGTTAAATTCAGTATAACCTACTCAGATTATGCTAAAACATTCTGCTTGGCTGTTTACATTATGTTTCTGTGTGGTGTAACACTATCAGATAGATGCTTTACTTTCCAGTAAAAAAAAATAATCCCCTACTGTATTGATAGGATGGGGAAGGGTGGTAATTTTCTTAGTAAAATTTAATTTCTGTCTGAGATATAAGTAGGACTTAATATGTCTCTGTCTTGATATTTATGATCTTCCCTTTATGTTGTATACCCTGATCTTTAAAGTATAGAGGAAAATTAATACTGATTTTGTTTATATGTCCTTTTGGGTTATGAATAAAAAATTCCCTACTCTTTCATAGAGGAGGGAGGGGTTGACTATAAAGGTTTTTCTTTATGTTTGGGGTTATGGTATGAATTAGTACCTGTGATTGTTTTTAAATTTTCCCCATGTTTCTAGTTTTGTGTGATGTTATATGGCTTTGTATATAATTTTTTGTTCTAATTTCAAAAAAAATTTCCCCTGCTCTTTTAGTGTGGGGGGGGGCACTCAGTATTTAATACTCTGTTTTAGGATTCTACTGACAAAGATTTATGTGTTGAATGTATGATGTAACACTTATTTATGTTTATTTTTCGTGTTTGCCTTATGTTTTGTGTGCAGTAACACTAATTTGTATATGTTTTACTTTTAAGTGTTAATAAAAAATTCCCCAACTCTTTTGGATAAGTGCCATGGGGTCTTTAACATCCACCTGAACTAACACCAATCCAGGCAGATGGGACCTCGGTTTAACGTCTCATCCGAAAGACAGATATTTCAGCACAAACTGTTTCAGTGTAGCTCTTTCATTTTGGTCCTGAATTGCTGACTTGGACGAATCAGGATGATAGGGAGGCCTTAAAATGGAGCATGTGGATGAATCGAAACTTGGATTCTCAATTTTGAACCAGCCACAAGGGGATTGTATGAGCAGTGACTCTGGGAAATGTAGTTTTGACCTTGGCACCTTTTTTCACCAACAGAGGGAGTCTTATTGTGAGTGACAGCCGAACCAGCCAACAGAATGGTGTGGAGCTAAAGGAAATGCCCTGCTTTGTGACTGGAAAGATCAAATCAGTTAGGACAGTGACGAGAGAAGGAGCTCTGTGCTTCTGTGGTGTATAGTTTCTCACGGAAAGCGCGTGTGAGGCCTTGAGTTTCAGGCTGCAGCCTTTGTGAGTGCCAGTTTGGACTGAATCCAAGTTGTGAGGAGAAAAGAAGCACCAGAAGTGTGGAAACCAGGCTCACCCTGTAGAAGACTGGAGAAATTGCTGAATCACACTTGGTCTGTCAGGAACTGAAGCTGCTGTGTGTGCTCCTGGGTATTTTGCAGTAAGTGCGATCGGGATCGAGGAGCAGCCTGCCTGGTATAGTACTTTCCTTTTACATATGAACGTGTGTAGTGCTTGTGGGGAATCACTATTTCCAATCCCCTGTGCTGTGTGCTATGTGTTGAAGCTGGAAGCAAACCCCAGCTTGTCTCAGACTAAATCCATTTGCTATAAACTGCAGTGGGGTCCAGTCCCAAGGACCTTGTCTCCATGCCCTGTTGTTTCTGACAATCCAGAAGAACATCCACCATCCAGTTCTCTGTTTGGGTATTGTGAGTACAAATCAGGGTATTCCTCTGCAGCCTGTTTTCAGTTACAAGTGTGTCATCTAATTATTGTTGTTTCACTTCTTCATGGACTGAGCCATCTGGCTCTGGATTACAATTGGGTGTTGTGCATATATTTTCTTCTACAGGGCCCTGTCCATCTGCACCTGCCAGCCAACCCCAGGCAATGGACCTGGCTAGCCCCCCTCGACCTGGGTACCCAGAGTGTGACTTTTCAGACCCTGTAAGTGTGCACAGTACTGTGATTTAATTCTACCAATTAACCTAATTTCCCTCTCCTGTGTTTTATTCCACCTAAATAAACCAGATTTGATGTTGTTAAACTTTAAACTGTCTGATGTGTCAGTACCTACATATCAAGCATTGTATTGGTTTGTATATGTTGATTAACCTTATTTTACAGGGGTCCCAGAGAGGAACCTCAGAATCAGTCTCGAGGTAAGTGGTGCTTATGAATTAACAGTGTGTACATGTGGGGTATTGGGACTGTAACTTCTGTGCATTGTGTGAGCCACTAGAGGGAATAAAAGGAGTCTCAGTGTCCAGAGGGCTGTGACCAAGCTAGTCTAACAGCTACAAACCCTGACATCTGGGTGGAGGCACTGCCATAGAACCTAGGCCCCTCAACCTGTCAGTAGTCAGCAGGCAGGGTAGTAGCCCTGGGATAGCACCACCTGGGGGTTACATCTTGGAGGCACCACTGGGATTAGCATCCCCTAGTGGCCACATTTATGAATCATTGTTAAAAATAAATGGATACCCCGACAGAAGTGGCTGTGCACTGGTTGGTGGAGTGGTGTACTGGGGAGGAGATCGACCCCCAAAATGCTATGCTTATCCTGAACATCCCCCTGGGTATCAATACAGACACTGTACAGGGAGTACTTTCCAAGGTGGAAGGTTTACAAAACCCTGTGGTGGTGGGTCGACATGCTGATTTGCTCACCCACACTTTCATGGCCTTAGTTGAGTTTAAGGACCCCATAGATAACTCCAAAGTGCCACAGACTATTACCCCAGAGGGAGCCCTCACTGCCTGGAGAGTGATAACTAAGGACAGTAGATCTGGGGAATGACCCTACTATCTGAAACTTTTGAGGAGAAATTTGCTAAATTGTTGCTGGAGGAGGGAAACTGTGGAGGATTTAAAGAAACTATTATTGCCACCTGGGGGTGTTCCTCCCAAGCACCCTCTCCCCTCCAGCAATTCGTTATTGCCCTTCTTCTGTGCCAGTGCTCACTTATGTTTGTACCTGCCATTAGTCATGACTCTTACCGCAAGTTCAATGTATTCTCTGGCATCCGCCCTACTCCAAATGGGGAGATCAATCTGGAAACCTGGATAGACTCTGCTACCCTTACGGTAGAAGACTGGCAATGCTCCGAGGCAGGAAAAAGGGCTCGCCTGGGGGAGAGCCTCCAGAGACCCACCCAATGTACTTTTTGCTACCTGAGGGTCCCTGACCATGGCGCCAAAGCCCAAGAGTACCTAATTGCCCTTAAAAATGTGTTTGGGGGTACCAATAGTGTTGAGCCCTTGAAATGGAATCTTAAAGATGTTAGACAACAGCCGGGGGAATTGTTATCTGCCTTTATGGCTTGATTAGAGGGAATCTTGCAAATCATTTTTCGAAAGGGGGGTTGGACCTCTAGTGAAGTGGACTGGATAAGATTGGATCATATACTCTGCTCTGCTTGGCACTCCAGCTGGGTGTTGCTCAAATTACAACTGCATCAAAGGAAATCTAGTCCCTTGCCCTTCCATGTGTTGATGAAGGAGGTACCAGACGTTGATGAGGAGGAAAGTTTTTCAGAGCCCTGTGCAGTCATAGCTGCTACATCCCCTGCTCCAGGTGTGGGGTCAGACGCTGATGGTCTGTAATCACCAAAATCACATGACAGAACCCGAGACCCAAATGTCAGCCAAGGGGGCCCAGCCAGAGAAGGATGGCTACCGATGTTCTGCCATGTGATGAACTGCTGAGGGAGTTCAGGAAAGCAATAAATAGTCTCTTTATGAAGGCCCCTCCTATGAGTAGAGGCCCCAACTCTTACTCGACAGCATCTGCTATGGAGGTGGGGGTGCCCCCCCAAACATCTCCTGCTGACAGCAGCTCAAAGCTTGATATCTTGAGTATGGAAATGGGGGAACTGAAGAGAATTCTCCAAATGTCCAACCCACCTCCAGCTGAGGTGGCACCAAGTTTTTCTATTGATAGTACCAATGCCGCACCCCCAATGTGATGCCTCGGTCACCCAAACTTCAGTAGACATATTTTGCCATAATTGTGGGAAGGATGGGCACAAGAAGAGGGAAAGACTTGGAAAGAGTTAGAGAGAGTGGTGAGCTGGCTACAAGGAGAGCTTTGGAGCACAAAACAGTGGTTAAGAGGTGCACAAAATGACCACAGTGAAGCTCCCAAAAATACTAACTCACATCCTTCTGTGGCAAGATCATCTACCCAGGCCCTTGCTACCGCCTCTCCAGACTGGTCCAGAATAGTGGGCCCTTCAATGGAAGCTTCAGTAAAAGTGAATGGTGTGCCCACCAGAGCTGTGTTGGACAGTGGCTCCCAAGTGACAATTGTGTTCCAGGATTGGTATCAGAAGCATTTGTCAGACATACCCTTACAACCATTGGAAGGACTGCATGTATGGGGGTTAAGTGAGAAGGCCTACCCCTGCTCTGGGTATATCTGAATTTGGCTATCTTTCCCTACCTCCATGGCTGGAGTGGCAGAACAAGTAGAGACCCTGGCCTTAGTATGTCCCCCCTACTGAACTGTATGATGGGATTCCTCTACTAACTGGGACAAATGCACATATGTTTGGACAGTTGGCACAGTTGTGTTATGAGAAACAGGGGTCAAGGACTGGTAGAGCTTTGATAATTCCGGCATTGATCAAGAAGGCCTATGAGGCACAGAGAGATGCTGAAGGAGTGGACTCAGAGGAACGGGTTGGAATTGTCTGGAAGAAGGATCCTGAGTCTCTGATCCTAGTGCCAAATGCCCAGTGTACCTTACAGGGAGAAGTCTGTATCAGAAAGGATGTCAAGAATAAAAGCCTCATGCTGGATGCACCAGGCGATGGGAAATTTCCCGGAAGGACTGCTGGTCAAGTCAAGTATCTTGCCTGCCAGAGTCCATGCTTATGCCAGACGGGTAATGGTCCAAGTTCATAATGTGTCTGATAGAGAGAATCGAGTTAATAGAGATTGCACCCTGGCTAATGTACATTGTGCAGATACGGCAGTGCTACCCAGTAACAAATGTTCGGGGGAAAATGACAGAGTGACGCCCAACTTGTTTGATTTTGGTGACTCTGTTGCCAATTGAATGGAAGATGAGAATCAGTAGAAAGCTTGCCCAAGAGACCAGGTGTTTTCTTTTCAAAGAATGGGATGGTGATGTGCAAGGAGCTTAGCACCACATCCGGATGCATGATGAGTGGCCATTTCATGAGACGCCTCGACGCCTTGCACCTGCTGACATAGATGATGTGAGACGGCATCTGCAAGAGATGCTTGCAGCTGGTGTAATACAAGAATCCAGAAGCCCATATGATTCACCTATCGTGGTAGTGAGGAAAAAGAATGGGACAGTAAGGATGTGCATGGATTATCGCACCTTGAACCGGCGGACTATTCCTGATCAGTACACAATGCCCCACATTCAGGATGCATTAGACTGCCTGAACGTTAGCAAGTGGTTCTCAGTGTTGGATCTTCGCAGAGGGTACTACCAGATCCCAATGGCCCTAGAAGACCATGAGAAGACAGCCTTTATCTGTCCGCTTGGCTTCTATGAATTCATGAGGATGCCTCAAGGGATTTCAGGCACCCCAGCCACTTTTCAACAACTGATGGAGCATGCAGTGGGGGACATGAACTTATTAGAGTGCCTGGTATACCTAGATGATGTTACTGTGTTTGGCAGCTCACTGGAGGAACATGAGAGCAGATTGTTCAAGGTGTTGAACCGACTGGAAGACTTTGGCCTTAAACTATCCATCGATAAATGTCAGTTCTTCCAAACCTCTGTAAAGTATGTAGAACACATAGTATCCACCGAGGGAATAGAAATAGACCCGAGTAAAGTTGAGGCCTTGACCACCTGGCCACAGCCCCACAATCTAAAAGAACTGCAAAGATTTCTGGGATTCTGTGGTTACTATCGGCGGTTCATCAGGGACTATTCAAGAGTGATTCGTCCTTTACTTAATCTTACTCAAGGTTACCCTCCTACTAACAAAAAAATTAAGAGGTCAGTTTATTTTGAGCCTGAGAGAGTATATTTCCATCCTAATGAAGTATTTGGAGCCAGATGGACACCTGAGTGTGAAACTACTTTTCATGAGATTATTTATCAACTTGCCCACGCTCCTGTCCTTGCCTATACAGATCCAGTGAAGCCCTATGTCCTGCACACTGATGCTAGCCTGCAGGGCTTGGGGGCTGTGTTGTATCAGGAGCACAAGAATGGACTGAGACCAGTGGCCTATGCCAGTAGAAGCCTGACCCCATCTGAAAAGAACTATCCTGTACATAAGTTAGAGTTCCTAGCTTTGAAGTGGGCCATTGTTGACCAATTCCATGAGTACTTGTATGGGGGTTAAGACACTAGTAAAAACTGACAATAATCCTTTGACCTATGTGCAGACTTCAGCTAAGTTGGATGTCACTGGCCATAGGTGGCTTTCTGCATTATCTACATATGACTATGCTGTTGAATACAGAGCAGGCCTGAACCACATAGATGCTGATGCTCTCTCTCCCGGAGGCCTGTTTCCCGAAATGACTGGGTCAGACTGTCAGAACCTGATATTCGAGCACTCTGCCAGATATTTGACTGAGAGGAAGAAGTGGCCACAGACACAGTGGACTGTTTAGTGGACTGTTTGGGGCCCTCTGAGAATTGCATACCTGCTGCTTATTGCCACTTTTCTGCATTAGACATTGGTGCACTGCCTCAGCTAGACAATGACAGCATTGCCTCAGCTAGACAATGACAGTCTTCAGCGGGCTCAATCCAGAGATCCTCTGATCAAACCAGCTTTAGAAGCCCTCTATACAGGGAAAGATGTGTCCAAGTTACACTCCACTGATTTGAGAACTGCATTGTTATACAAGGAAGGTTCTAAGTTGAAACTGATTAATAGACTGTTATACAGAGAAACAGAAGACAGAGGGGGACAAATAGACAAACAGCAACTAGTGCTGCCCACTGCCTTTCAAGACTCAGTACTGAGGTCCTTAGACAACTACATGGGGCACCTTGGTATAGACAGAACACTTGACTTGGTGAGATCCAGATTCTATTGGCCTAAGATGGGGGATGATGTTGAGCAACACATTCGAACTTGTAGTCACTGTTTACAGAGGAAAGTTTTGCCCCAGAGGGCTGCCCCCCTTGTTAACATCACCACCAGTGCCCCCATGGAGCTGGTCTGTATTGATTTCTGAGTTTGGAATCTGATCAAGAAATATTAGCAATGTGCTGGTGGTTACTGACCATTTTACGGAGATATGCCCAAGCTTTCCCACCAAGGACCAGAAGGCATCCACTGTGGCCAAAGTGCTTGTAGAAAACTTTTTGTTCACTATGGGGCTCCACAAAGAATCCATTCTGATCAAGGGAGGGACTTTGAGAGTCATTTGATCAAAGAGATGCTTTCTCTGTAGGGAGTGCGAAAGTCCAGAACCACCCCTTACCACCCCAAGGGGGACCCACAGCCTGAACGTTTCAACCACACTTTGTTAAATATGCTGGGCACCCTCCACCCCAAGGACAAGCCTATATGGAGCCAACAAATCAGCACCTTGGTACATGCCTACAAATGCACCAAAAGTGATGCCACTGGGTTCTCCCCCTACCGCCTGATGTTTGGAAGAGAGGCCTGACCACCAGTAGATGTTTGTTTTGGAGTTTCTGCTGATGGGGTTGAGCTGATAACTATCTTCAATATGTGCAAAAGTTAAAGGCCCAGCTAAATCATGTGTACCAACTGGCTCAAACCATGGCTGCCAAGAGAAATCTGGCCAACAACGAAAGGTATGATAAAAAGGTGAAAGCACAGGAACTCCAGGAGGGAGATCATGTATTGCTAAGAAATCTGGGACTGCATGGCAAACACAAGATTGCTGATAGGTGGCACCATCTCCCCCACATTGTGGTAGGCAAACTAGATGACCTGCCTGTGCACAAAGTAAAGCTTGAGAATAATTCAAAAAATGTTAAAACAATGCATAGAAATCACTTATTGCCCATTGGACAAATCTTGATTGAGTCTGAGCCCCCAGAAAGTGCTCCCTCTGGACCAGTGACCCGAGCTGCTGCTAAGCAAATGCAAAGAAAGTCTGCACCTACAGATGCTGAGCTAAAGTGTTCCCCACAACAAGTCCCAGTTCAACATGACTGTCAGTCCATGTCAGAGGAAAGTGAGTGTGATTTTGAATACTATCCTTCTTACGAACTGAGTCAATTGTTTTGGGGCAATCCCCTAACCAATCCTGGAGATGAAGCTGGGCCTTCTGGACTGCCTAAGCCCCCAGCTTTGTCTTTGGAGCCAATGCTCCCAGAAAGTGAAGTGCAAAGTATCAGGTCAGATGATATGGAATCATTGTGTATGGTTGAACTGTTTGAGCTTTCAGAGGGGTAAAATGATGGACTGGGACAAACTGGTGATATACCAGAACAAGAAGAGTGTGTTGAGTGCCCTGATAGTTCACTGCCAGCGTCAGAAAACTCCCCATGTGAGCCCAGTGTTGTGGACTCTGAGATTGCAAATCATACATAGATACAGTACATAGATACATAGATACATAGATACATAGACAGTGTCGGCAGATAAGGCCTATGGCCCACCCAGTCTGCCCATTTGAGCTTGTAAGTTCAGTTTATGTTTTCCTAGAAGTCTGTTGCCCTTACCCTGACCTCCAGAATTCCTTTTATGTTTATTCCATGCATTCTAAATCCGTGATTGTTTCAGCCCCACCACTTCCTCTGGCAGGGTGTTCCACTTGTCCACCACCCGTTCTGTGAAGAAATTCTTCCTCATGTTTCCTCTAAATCATCCTCCCTCCAACTTCATCCCACGCCCTCTAGTCCTGGAACATCTTTTTCGCTTAAAAATAGTGTATTCCTGCACCCTGTTCCTCCCTGTAAGATACTTGTATGTCTCTATCATACCCCCTCTCTCCCTCCTCTCCTCCAGGGAGTACATGTTCAGTTCCTTCAACCTGTCTTCATAGGACTAGTGATGCAATCCATGCACCATCTTTGCTGCCCTCCTCTGAACCTTCTCTACCCTGTCTATGTCCTTACATAGGTATGGTCTCCAGAACTGTACACTGTACTCCAGGTGGGGCCTCACTAGTGTCTTGTATAGTGGAATTATGACCTCCCTTTTCCTGCTGGCGATGCCCCTGCCTATACATCCCAGCATCCTATTTGCTTTACCTGCTGCCTTGTCACACTGTTTCCCTACCTTGAGGTCATCAGAGATGATAACCCCAAGATCCCTTTCCTGCTTGGTGCATGCTATATCCTTGCCCCCAACTGATATATTTGTGCCAGGGTTTTGTGCCCCATATGCATTATCTTGCACTTCTTTGCACTGAATTTCAACTGCCAAACCCTGACCATTCTTCAAGTTTCTGCAGGTCCCTTCTCATTCTGTCTACACCCTCTGGTGTGTCTACTCCTGAGCTTCGTGTTATCAGTGAACAGTGAAATTCTGTCTTCTAGGTCCTGCGCAATGTCACTGATGAAGATGTTGAATAGGACCAGTCCCAGCACTGATCCCTGTGGTACCCCACTGGTCACTCTTCCCTTTGTGGAGTGACAGCCATTTACCACCACCCTCTGTGTCCTGCCACCCAGCCAGTTACCTACCCACCACACTACTGTCCTGCCCACACCCATAGAGCTGAAAGTGCCCCGGGTTCTAGCCTCTCTATCCCCAGGGAGACTCCTCTGGCAAGTAAAGAAAGTGCTGAAAATGAGGCTCAGAGTGCAGATACTGTAACAGGTCCCCCTAGAAAGACTGGCCGAGCTGTAAAGCCTGTGGTGCACCTCAGCTATGATTCTCCTGGGAGGCCTGTGGACTTTCCTGTCAGTGTTGTCCACAAAGGAGTGCATGTGTTCCTGAGCTCATTGCCTAAACTGAGCATAAGTGGTATCTCCAAGTTAATTGTGTTGCCCTCTAGGTATGGTGCCCCGCCCCATCCAGCACCAAGGTAGCTGATAGGGAAGGGGCCCCCTCTCTTCAGGTTTCATGTACAGGAGGTAATAACCTGAGTTATGGTACAATGTGTGTATGATACTGTGTAAAAAGTGATGTACTGAAAAGTTTCAGAAATGTGTTTCTGGTAAGGTGATATGTTGACTGATGATTACATGTATAAGCCTAGTGTGATATTGATGCAAATGTATATGGTTGTACTAAAATTTATGGGGGTACTTTCTTGACGTGGATGCTAAGTTTTTCCAGGCCAAAAAGGGTGTAACCCCCCTGCAAATGGGGGTTCCCAAAAGTCTTCCAGGAGCTTGCCTGAATGCTCCAAGTCAGGGCGGTGTGCGGCATCTGAGCTGTTTAAATGTGGTTCCAAGTGAGTGCTATTTGAGCCTCCATGTACTATCTCTTTAAGAGCTGTCTGCTTTGCAGACTTAATTAGTTTGTATGGGGGGACTGTGTATTTAATGCTCGAATCCTGCCCGAAGCTGCTAATTCTGGCTCCATTTCTGCCGCCGCCACATGTGCAGAGGGAGCCTTGTTGAAAGATGTAACTGTTTGCCAGAAATCATTTAGAATGACTGAGAAAATGTAGTTTGTCTAACCTGTCTTTATTTCAGCACGAACTGTTTCAGTGTAGCTCTTTCATTTTGGTCCTGAATTGCTGACTTGGACCAATCAGGATGATAGGGGCCTTACAATGGAGCATGTGGATGAATCGGAACTTGGACTCTCAATTTTGAGCCAGCCACAAGGGGATTGTATGAGCAGTGACTCTTGGGAAATGTAGTTTGACCTTGGCACCTTTTCTCATCAACAGAGGGAGTCTTATTGTGAGTGACAGCTGAACCAGCCAACAGAATGGTGTTTAGCTAAAGGAAATGCCCTGCTCTGTGACTGGAAAGATCAGATCAGTTGGGACAGTGAAGAAAGAAGGAGCTCTGTGCTTCTGTGGTGTATAGTTCCGTGTGGAAAATGCATGTGAGGCCTTGAGTTTCAGCCTGCAGCCTTTGTGAGTGCCAGTTTGACTGAATCCAAGTTGTGAGGAGAAAGAAGCACCAGAAGTGTGGAAACCAGGCTCACCCTTTAGAAGACTGGAGAAATTGCTGAATCACGCTTGGTCTGTCAGGAACTGAAGCTGCTGTGTGTGCTCCCGGGTATTTTGCAGTAAGTTCGATCAGGATCGAGGAGTAGCCTGCCTGGTATAGTACTTTCCTTTTACATATGAATGTGCGTAGTGCTTGTGGAGAATCGCTATTTCCAATTCCCTGTGCTGTGTGCTGTGTGTTGAAGCTGGAAGCAAACCCCAGCTTGTCTCAGACTAAATCCGTTTGCTATAAACTGCAGTGGGGTCCAGTCCCAAGGACCTTGTCTCCATGCCCTGTTGTTTCTGACAATCCCGAAGAACATCTGCCATCCGGTTCTCAGCTTGGGTATTGTGAGTACAAATCAGGGTATTCCCCTGCAGCCTTTTTTCAATTACAAGTGTGTCATCTAATTATTGTTGTTTCACTTCTTCATGGACTGAGCCATCCGGCTCCGGATTACAATTGGGTGTTGTGCATATATTTTCTTCTACAGGGCCCTGTCCATCTGCACCTGCTGGCCAACCCTGGGCAATGGACCTGGCTAGCCCCCCCCCGCCAACCTGGGTAGCCAGAGTGTGACTTTTCAGACCCTGTATGTGTGCACAGTACTGTGATTTAATTCTACCAATTAACCTGCTCTCCCCCTCCCTTGTTTTATTCCCCCTAAATAAACCAGATTTGATGTTGTTAAACTTTAAACTGTCTGAAGTGTCAGTACCTACATATCAAGCATTGTATTGGTTTGTGTATGTTGATTAACCTTATTTTACAGGTGGTCCCCAGAGACGAACCTCAGAATCAGTCTCGAGGGTAAGTGGTACTTCATGAATGAACAGTGTGTACATGTGGGGTATTGGGACTGTAACTTCTGTGCATTGTGTGAGCCACTAGAGGGAATAAAAGGAGTCCTTGTGTGTCCCAGAGGGCTGTGACCAAGCTTAGTCTAACAACTACAAACCCTGACATCTGGGTGGAGGCACCTGCCATAGAACCTAGGCCCCTCAACCTGTCAGTAGTCCAGCAGGCAGGGTAGTAGTCCTTGAGATAGCACCACCTGGGGTTACACTTCACATATCTGGATCCTACTAAGTTCTGCATGACCCACAGCTAATAACACTGGCTTTCTCCTAGCACTTAAACTATGTGCAGTTTTACAAGTTACCTGGCACTTGACTGTGTCTATTATTTTAGATTCAGCTGCATATTACCTTTTATTGTACTTTACCTCGGAATTGTATTGACTGCTCTTCCTTGTTATGCAATTGTAATGTAACTCTGTTGTTGTGTACATGATTGTAACTCTGATGTTCTGTTCAACTGTATATTGCCTCCTCTACCCTTTCCCCCAGGATTCATTGAGAAACGAGCAATGTTTTGCTCAGTGTGCCTTTTCTGTGAAACTCTTCAATAAATAAATTAAATTAATAACTGCACTCCCACACCAACCATAAAATCAAATACCCTATTCAACTACATAATAGGCAGCAGTTAAAAACATATACAAAACAAAAAACAATGTCAAACACCAGTAACTGCATGCCAGTTATGTGCCTTAGATTTACTTTACATTATTTTAGCCCATGCATAAAATCCCAGTTTTATGTTCCGCATGTTATAACCAACACACACACTTACAGACCCTACCTGGACCCCTGGTTGCCTGGTCTCCATTAAGTAAATGTTGAAGGTTCCCATAGCAAATGGGAGTAGTAAACTTCAGGTGTTGTTAATCAGTCTCTTACTATTCAAACTGCCAAACAGTGCCGTTTTCTATGAAAACAATCATTTCATTTTGGTGCTCTGCTTCATTTGCATAACCAGACCCTTTTTTCTCAGTGCTGCAACCCCCAACTGTGACATCATACCAGGGAAATAAAGTTCTTAAAGGGACACTGTCAGTTTGTAGGTTTAGATAGAAAATCAGCTATGTACTGTACCCACAATGCCTCACTATGTAAATTAGTATATAGGGTATTATATTTCTGTGCTCACTACAGAAATAGGAGACTACATCTCTCCGTATAGAAGTCTGTAGCTGAATACTGTGTGCACAATGCATTGTTGTGAAAATAAACATAGAAAAGCTTATATTGGTGACACCATTAAGGAAATATGCGACAGCATTGCACAATAAAGACATTAGGAAAACAGATAATTTTTCCCACAATGTTTTGCTATGAACATTTGCATATTAGTGATCACCACTACCGACATACAGGACTGTAGTTCTGAATAAAGCACATTTGAGTCAATGTTACAAATTACTCAGAATTCCTAGTTGCTATATGTAAAACATTGACAACTTCCTGGTATGACATCATTCTGGGTGTGTGGCCACACACAGAAAGCTGGAGAATGAAACACTGCTTAAACATAAAAAATCATTTATTTATTTTGTTTTGTTTACTGGGTGAGCCATAGCTGCAAAGTAACTATTTTCAGCGCAACCCAGAAGTTAAAAACAATAAATGAATTGTCATATAGTAAATACAATCTGGCAGGATTACATCAGATAATCACACATCTTGTTGGTGATGAGAGTGCAAACCCAAAATACAAGTAAGTAATAAAGATGAAAGAAACATAAAGTCAGTAAATGAGTACCATAATTTCGGGATACAATAGTCACGCTGCATAAGGTCATACGGTTGCATAGAGGTTGTCATATACAGTCTAATGGAAGTGCCATGGAAAAAAAAGGCTTTGGCTTAACGAGGGCAGCAAGGGGGATTCTGAAGACCTATGGAGGGTTAAAGCAAGTGCATTGGTTACTAATGATGTTATAGGTGTGATGCAGTCTTTGAGGGCAGTATGAGTGGGTGCAGAGTGAACTTCAACTGGAAGAAAGTTCCAGTATCTTGTAGCAAAACTAGAAAGCAAAGTTCCTTTCTGTGTTCTGCACCTTGAGTATAAGGAAAATGACAGCTCGTTTGAGTGGAAGCCACAGAAGGACTGTGGCACCATCATGGAGGCCAGAGAGGAGGGTAGGTTGGATCTAATAATATTGTCAAGCAAGGACAGAAAGGCAATATGCCTGTAGGCTGGCGGGGAGAGCCAGATTAGGTCACTGTATAGTGAACAGTGGTGCTTTAGTCAAGGGGAGGCCAAGGCATATTGGCAAATGTTATTGTATGTGGTGTCCCATTTTCTCAGGGTGATTTTCAAGGCAGTTATATAAGTGACTGCACCATACACCAGACAGGGAAGTAGGATGCCCCTAGCTATGGCCAGCCTGGCTGAGGGAGTGAGCATATGACTGGTTTTGTAAGCAGCGCCAAGTTTCACATTTATTGCCTTACACATGACCATAATGTGGTCATCAAAGATGAGAGCTTCATCAAGAACACCGAGGTACCTGAATGAGGTAGCAATCATAGGGGACAAGCCATAAGTGCATGTGACATCATATAGGTTGCGGTTTAAGTTGAGTTTGGCTGGGGACCCAAAGAGCATACCCTGTGTTTTGTCCATGTTTAGGACAAGCTAGTGTTTGTTTAACCAGTCTTGGATGGAGATAAATGAAGAGGTAAGACCTCTGTTTATAGCTTGTATATCTGCTGATGAGGTATATAGGACAAGATCATCCACATATAGAATTGAATGGCATAATGGCAGGTTTTCAGATATACTGTTTATGAAGACTGAAAAGAGAGCAGTCCCAAAATGGATCCTTGTGGAACACCAACATTTTTGAGGGCTGGGTCAGATACAGCAGAACTGAAGTATACCTGTTGGCTTCTGTTTACTAGGTAGCTATGGAGCCAACTTACAGGCTGATGAGAGAAACCTAGAGATGACAGGCAGGTGAGCAGGAGATGGGGATTCACCAGGTCAAATGCCTTGGAGAGGTCAATAAATACTGCCCCAGTCATGAGTCCTAGGTCCATAGAAGTAAGGATGTTGTTTGTGAGTTTTAGTAGTGCAGTAGAAATGCCATGACTTTGACAGATTCTTTTACAAAACAAATTGCAACTTCAGCTCTGAAACATGTCTGGCAATGGCATACTCGTGTAACAGGCATTTGGGAACCTTCAACATTTACTTTAAACACTTCCGGTGATGTCAGCAACCTAATGGCTGCATAATCCTACAGCTCTGACTACTCCCGCCCAAAATCTGAAAGCATCAGCTATCAGGAGATGACTTCACCAATCAACAGCACATTCTAAAGCCTTACCTCCCAGGATCCTGGGGACGCAGGCACAAAAACTAAAGGAGCTAATTTCACAAGAAAAATACTGGTCCCAGTCAGAGACGGAGGACACAGAGGGCTGCATGGCTGCTGCTCAGCCAGCTGAAGATGACCAGACAGAACTCACAGCAACAATTCTACTAACGGCTAAGACTGTATCCAAAATAGACCAAACCTTAATGGAGTTGAAATTGGATTTTGGCAACATAAAGCACAGAACAGAGCAAGATGAGACTGGCCTGGCAAAAGTTATGGAGCGCAGCGACAGACAGGATCAGCTCCTACTATACCTGATGACCTGGGACAGGGAGCTCACCCACCACCTAGATGATCTGGAAGGTTGGATTAGGCAGCAAAACATCAGAGTATACAATGTACCAGAGGGAGCTGAGGACAAAGCTGCAAGTATGAACTCCTTCCTACAAACCCTGCTAAAAGAAGCCCTGCAAATGCCAGATGACTTGGATCATGTGATGAACCGAGCACATCGTTTGCTCGACCCTAAGCCAACAGATGCAGGGGAAAGACCTCGCTCCATCACAGCCAAACTCACATCATACCAAGCCAAGGAGGAGCTTCTGAAATGGGCCTGGCAGCAAGGTGTTATCCGATTTCACGCACATCGGATTACACTGGACAACAACTACACTTCATAAGTGCAGGAGAGCAGGAGCACTCTATGGCCCATCCTAAAACAGATAAGAGCCAAAAACATAAAGGCACAAACACTCTACCCCACAAGACTGAAGGTGGACACTGGTAAGGGCACTAAAGTTTTATCAGACCTGCTGGAAGCCTCAGTGTACCTGGAAAGCCTGGGAATTGTGATCTCACTCTGAACAAGGAAAGATTTGAGTGTGACTTGCTGGCCTCTGCCTAGAGCATAGCACGCAAAGGTGTCCAACACAAAGGTCCTAATCAGAACGCCTCCACACCACCTCAGATTGGATCTGAGCATCATACTACAAACCTACAGTGACCCCTCCAGAGGGATAAAATTACTTCTCATCCCGGGATTTTCTGAGGGTACATCCACTATGGGCTATGAAGTGTACACTCCCAGGGCACATGAAGTAGAGTGATGCCTGAATAGTACCTGAAGTTGTAGTGGAGCTGGAGATCTTCCCACCCGGCACATCAACGAATGGACTGTTTCACTCTCCCCATATATTTTCCCCACAGCTCTCATCCCTTTCCTTTCATCCATTAGGGGAACTCCACTGCCATCAAAAGCTTACCAAGGGCTCTGCAAACCAAACAGAACTGTAAGTACTTTTTGAATTAAGACAGAGCCCAGCTGACTACACAAGTTCTGCATGGAGAATGGATCATGATGGGGAAGTGGGTGGAGGAGGGGATGGAAAGTGGCTCCATTTTGTTTTTCAGTTTGTTACTGACAGGTGGACAGAATACTCAGCACATGTTAAACAGACACCACTTTTAATTTCAGTTTCAAGGGCACATCCTATGGCCCCAGACTCTTTGCCCATAGACACCCCATTTTGTGAGCGCTCAGACATTCAAACACCTCAGGAAGCCCGTGGTCAGAATGTCTATTGACACATTTAATATGGTACCCTAAGAAGAATCACAACCTGGGCTTGCAATCTCAAAGCAAAGGACACCTGAGATAGTCCCATTTATTCTACTTTATTGTTATACCTAATATTAGTAAATGTTGAAAGTTACTGCAACACTTCTGTTAACTGATGCAAGTTTCACACCAAACTCACTTCAAACAGAGGAGCTGGACTGGGCTTCTTTGATGCAGCCACTGGGACAGAGGAATGACGGAGAATGGTGTGTAGAAGCCCACAGGAGAATCTCTGCCTCCCCAAAAGTTGAGTAATTGGCCTGGCTGTAGTGGAGGGGGGCCCTTTGTCCTCTCTCTCCACCCCCATGGGGATTGTTGATGCCAACCTGCAGCCATGTCGCACAACCTCTAGGCCCATGAAATTGATGGCCTTTTAAATATGGGATAGTGGTGCTTTTGAAGCCTAAATTGCTCTGGAATATTGGAATAAGATGGGCTGGGGTGGGGATCTTATGGAACAACAAACTACTATGCAGGGGTTGCTGATGTCAGGATTGCCAGTAGCCTGGGGGCTACTCCCCTTTGTTTCCCTACTCTGGCTCCTGCCGTCCAGTGGCATTTTCTTATACGTCACTGAGGTGGTGTCCCACGGGCAGTTACACCCCCATTCAGCCCATCCTAGGAAGTCAATACAGACATCAGCTAGTCTCGAGAAAAGAGTTCTTCTCACCCAGGTTATGGTGGGACCAAAATACACATGGATTATTATGTCAATGTTATATTAGCATAGTTAAGCATAAAGTGTTTGCCTGTATATTTTTTCAGAGTTATGATATATATTACTGTTGCTTCTTTGATGTTGCTGTATAAATTGTTTACTATTACTGGGTACATACACACATACGTAGCAGCATTCACTTATCCACACAATACAACACTACTTCAAGGAATCAGTGTACTACTCCTCAATTTAACCCAGAACCAAGGCAACTGTTAGTAGTAAAATACTCCCCTACAATATTAATGGCATTTCCAGCCCAATTAAGAGGAAACAAATCCTCAAATATATAGCGACACAAAAATGTAAAACAGTTTTCTTATAAGAGACCCACCTTTTCCACCAGAAGCCCTTAAGCTGAAAATGAAAGCTTATCCACTATATACCACCTCCTTGAAAAGGGCAGAAAGCGTGATAGTAATAATAAGCTTTCAGCTACGCTCCCTTCGAGGAGGAAGACGTAATTGTGAATCCTGGAGCCAGGTACTTAATGGTGACAAGTAAAATACAAGACACCACAGTAACCTTTGTCAATGTACATGCATCCACTGGCTCCCCACTGAACTTTTACACCTCACTAATACAACTTATCATGGAAAAGGCAAGGGGCTTGCTCATTGTAGGAGGGGACTGGAACCTCACTTTTGACATGGTCCTTGATACTACATCCCAGATCTCAAATCCCAATATATGGACAGCTCGATCCCCCAAGAAACTGCAAAATGAGGTAGGCCTAGAGGATGTCTGGAGAAATAAATACCTGACAGCTAAAGACTACACATACTTTTCCCCTAGATTCAAAATATTTTCAAGATGGGACCTGTTCTTAACATTCGTTAGGGATCTTCCCGCTTTCACTTCAATGTGGGTGGGTACCGCTACTCTCTCAGATCACCAACCAGTGTTCCTTGAGGTAGATCTCAAACCTCCCAGAAAGGCCACACATTGGAGACTGAATGTTTCACTACTCTGAGACAAGCAGGTAGTCTCTGAAGTCAAAAAGACCATTAAAATGACCATAGAATACAACAACAAGCCTGGTGTGACCCCCCCCGCCCCATTCTCTGGGACGCAGTTAAAACAATGGTGAGGGGTAAGCTAATCTCAATAGCTGCTTATAAAAAAAAATAAGGCAACAATTACTTCAGGAGCTACATAACCAAATGAAAATTCTTATGAATGAACAAAAAGTTAAATGGTCTCAAACACGGGAAGCTGAATTAAAGTTGTTAAAAAAGAATTCAAAATATACAGAAAATAGAGATGGAAAAAGCCCTGTGGTATCTAAAGAAGAAATATTATGAAGATGGGGGGGTGCTAGGATCACCAAACTCCTAGCTTACTGCCTCAAACAACAAGCAGCTAAAGCCACTGTTATGAAGATAAGATGCCCTGTCACAGGAACAGAATTCCACAGAAACGAACAAATAACAGAAGCCGTGGCTGCATACTACAGAAGGCTATACCAGCCGCAGCATGAAACTCCTGGTTCAGACAAGCTGGATTTTGTTAAGTCCATAAACCTCCCGACGGTGTCTTGGGAACAAGTCTGACCCTCATTGCTCCCACCTCTCAGTCAGAGATACTAACCGCGATTAAAGATTTAAAGTCAGGAAACTGCTCGGGACTGGATGGTTTCGGGGGTGAATTTTATAAAACATTCCCAGGAGAAACTGCACTGCTACTCAAAAATATCTTTGCTGAGATCTGTGAAGAGGGGAACCTCCTACCACCATCATGGCAGTTTCCTACCATAACAGTCCTACAGAAGGCGGGCAAAGACCTGATACAGTGCAGCTCCTATCGCACCTTATCCCTCCTAAATTCTGATTATAAAAATGTTCACCTCAATTATTGCATTTCAACTTAATTCATTACTCCTCCAGCTCATAAATTTAGATCAGCCAGGCTTTATTTCAGGAAGACACGCCCCAGATAATATGAGATGCACAATTAAAGTCATAAATGCTATCCATGGATCCCAGATCCCACCCTGTATTATGAGTTTGGATGTGGAGAAAGCCTTCTATAAAGTCTCATGGAGCTTTCTCTTCACAGTATTGTAACATCTGGAGTTCCTGCACCCATTCTTACATAGCATCAGTGCATTATACTCAACCACACAGGCCTACGTATGGGTGAACGGAGGAGTCTCCAACAAATTCAGTTTGGGCAGGGGAGCTCATCAGGGCTGCCCCCTATCCCCACTCTTATTCTCTCTATATAGAACCATTGGTGGAGGTGGTCCAGAAGGCTGCAGATATCTCAGGAATAGAAGTGGGGGACATCGTCCAAAAAATCTCGCTGTACGTGGACTACATACTCCTTTACGTCTCCCACCCAGAAGAGTCAATACCTAGGATCTGGGCCCTTCTCAAAGAAGTTGGCTGTCATGCAGGATACAACCTAAATAAAACAAAAACAGAAGTAATACGCTTCTACTACAACCCCTCACCACTAATAAGTCAGCTGCTGCCTCTTAACTGGAATCCCCCCAGACTCAAGTACCTAGAGACCTATATCACCCCCAAATTTAAGTCAACTGTTCAAACTGAATTGTGCCCCCTTAACATCTCAGCTCCAACAAGATATAAATAAATGGTCCCTATTGAACTTCCCCATGAACTCAAGGATTCAAGGGTCACAATGAATATACTGCCGAGGTTCTTGTATCTGTTTCAGTGCTTCCCTATATCTATCCCAAAAACACAGTTTCAGGCATGGCATAAGACTCTGTCTGGATACCTATGGAACATAAAGAAACCCTGAATCGGATACCTGGCTCTATAAACACATAAATATAATGGCGGCAGATCACTTCCAGACCTGGAAGACTACTATCTTGCAGCGCACATAAAGATTGCCCTTTTATGGTCAGACTCTGAATATCAGGCTAATTGGAAATCCATGGAACTAAGGGAGGAGGAGGGAGGTTTACCCCTGGGAGCTAGAGTCATGAACACCACTGTAGGGGCCACCCTTGAAGGTTTAACATTAACAACAACCTGAGACACACTATGAACAGTCCATAGGGCCTGGAAAAAATATAAACTGACAGATTCGCTGTGGCCCTTGCAGTGGTTTGCTTGGACATATACCTTCCAACCTGCCAAATTAGACCACACTTTTCGCAGATGGTCTAGGTTAGGGCTGTGCTGGCCTGCACACATAATGACAGCAGGGGTGGTCTGGGATTTCAAGTCCATACAACAGACCTTCAACCTACACAACTCAGATCATTTCCGGTACCTACAGTTGCGCACATACAACATGCAGACTCAGAATGAATGGAGTTCAGGATAGAGCAGTACCACTGCTAAACATAATTAGTAAACTACTCTCATGGCAGATACAGAGAGGCCAGATTTTGCAGCTATATGGAACCTTGAGAGAGTTATATAAAGACTGTCTTGATCCCATTAAGCAAAAGTGGCAACAGGAGGGAGACTTCATCTTAACAGATACAGAATGGAATAGGATACATCAAGTTTCCAATAAAACCACATTCTCACCTCTCTGGCACGAGTTCGCTTGGAGAGTCAGGATACATTTCTTTCACACACCCACCTTGCTAAATAGATGGGATCCTGCTAGGTCTAGCTCCTGTTGAAGGAGGTGCGGAGAAGAGACTGCACATCACACCCATATTTTTGGGTCATGCCAGGCTCTGCAACCCTTTTAGCAGAGGGTGATGAATGTAATAAAACAGACATTTAGTATCCCTGTACCCTTGGGACTACCCAGTATGATCCTCGGTCTGCCACCCCTAGGGGTGCATGGCCCAGACCAACTATACCTGTGGAGCATACTCCTAGCAGCAGCCCATAAAGCCATTACCCATCACTGGCTCAGACCCGAATCCCCTACTTCCCAGCTATAGACAGATATAGTCCAAGACATTGCCAGTATAGAGGAACTGACAAATAAAGTAAACCAACAGACACAGATCTATGTCCACAGGCGGACCAAGTGGCAAATAAAAAAAGAACACTTTACAGAACCTGTACCTGAGAATGGGGATGGATGGAAGGGGGTCTTGGGACCCACACGAGATGGAACTTCTGCACATGGGTAAAAAGCCAATAAGATCACAGAGAGTACTCTGTGGTCAAAAGGTCATCTGAGTCATAATAAGATACTGAGTGTTGCTCAAAACAGATATAAAAAGATGTTATCTTAATGGACAATGTAAGCCTTACAAGTGAACCTATGAACAGGTTGAGAAAGAAGTACAATTCATTCATGATAAGCCTGAAATGCTGGTCTAAAAATGAAACCCCTGGTATGCCGGGGAATATCAATTGGACCCAAATGTTTCAATAAAGATGAATAAAAAAAAAAAACATTCACTTTAAACAAAACTTGATCATTCTATAGCATACTAAATCTGATTAGCACCATAATTTTAAATAATTAAGTGCAACAACTACTTATCATTTTTAGGCTGCTGATGAATCCTTTGCAGTAATATCCACTGTCCACTCCCAAGCGACCACTCCCGACTCATCTCCACCTGTTTCAAAAAGACCTCAACTCTGTTTACTTCATACTGGCAATGACTAGAGACCAGTCCACAACCCCCCTTCCCTATGATGTCTTGTCTTTCCAAACCAAGGTTCTCTTTTGAATCAACCAACACCTTCTCTACACCCCCTGACTCCAAGGCCTGATCACATGGCCTGCCTGCCACTCAACTCACAGATTGCTCATTGCACAACCACTCTCATCACGAGATGACTGGCAATGGCAAAAGCCACCAAAACTGAGCTGTTGCCTCCTTCGCCCATGTCATAAGTATACTGCTTTGCATGTACATGTAAAGGGCAGCACAGCCAAGGAGGTGACAGGACTCGAAGGAGGGGAAGGAGGAGGACAGTTTGTTGTTGTGGTGGGCACTGCATGGATGGCAACCACAGCAATTACAAGAATGGGGAAGCTTTTGAAAAGAAGGCTAACGATCTGAGCTGACTCTATGCAGTTCAGTTTGAGTTTATTTGAATATGTGTTTATTTATTTAAAGATTCAACCAGGAAGTGCATACTGAGCTGATAACAGCTCCTTTCCAGATGAGTCCTGGAGGGAAGGGGAGATATCTAACAATATAATAAAAAAGGTACATTTTATTTTTTTTATTTATTTAAAAATGTTTTGCTAGGAAGGCACACTCAAAGGCTCATTTCCAGGTGTGACCTGGGGGAAAGGGGAGGGGGAGATATAACAATAAGTAAATATATATATATATATATATATATATATATATATACATACATACACATATATATACACACACACACACCATACAGGAATTCATTACACAGCACAGCACAGCGTTCAATAGGTTGGATAACAGTACAGTGAGTGATGAACAGTAAAACAGTGGCATGAATAATGAAACAATCATTTCCAGGTGTGACCTTGGGGAAAGGGGAGGGGGAGATATAACAATAAATAAATGTACAAGTAATACATTTATAAACAGGAAAATTCATTATACAGTACAGTAATCAAAAGGTTGGATAATGGTACAAAGCTTGATGGACAGCAAACAGTGCATGAACATTAACAATCGAGAAATGCATTGAGGGGTTAGTTTAGCTGGAGATGTACTAAAGTTATGTAATTAGAAATTTTTTTAAGGCACCTTTAGAGGGAGAGGGAGATAAAGGTATGATTTATAATGGGGTGGGAGACTGGGAAAGAGGAAGGGGAGTGATTGGAAAAGGTAGGGCAAAAAAAGCATTAGGTGCAGGTGCAGGTATGGGGATTAAGTTTACCAAGGAGAGAGGAAAGAGCAGTGGGGGAAGGGGGCATGACGGAGAGGCAGGGGGATGGAGTTCCACAATTTGGGTAGGCGGTGGGAGAATGCAGATTGGCCTTTTTGTATTTTAAATACAAAATAGGTAATACAAGCAGAATCAAGAATGTAAGGTAAAGAGTAAATGAAGGCAAAACTAGAGAATTAAAACATTGTCAATATATACAGAAATAAATAAAAAATGGAACAGCCAGAGAGGGCAAGACTAAAGAATAGAGAAAGGAGGAGGGGTCAAAGGCAGTTGCAAGTAGGATGATGAAAATCAGAAAGAAGAGACTTTAAGGAGGAGGAAGAAGAAGAAGAGGCACTAATGAATGGAAAGAGAACAGAATAGACTATGAGCTGCCTAAGTTTGGGGCAACTCAGTTTTCAGGGTAAGGATTTGTCCCATCCCTAGACATGATACAGACTTTCATTTGTAAACAATTTAAAGTGTCAGTCAGAGGCATGTGTGATGGAGGCAATAAACAAGGTGGGCCAGTAACATAATGGACAAAGTCTTCAGAGTTGGGGGTCTGGGGCATGCTTCCCAGGACATTTTATTTTTAAAGGCATTGTAAATGGGCATTTTCATGCATTTTAGGGCTCCAATAATGTTGCCAGACTCTTTTTTAAAAGCATATTTTTCAGTTTAACTTCCAGTAAAGCCCCTTCATTTTAAGCTTCTTTTGATTTTCAGCCTTTTTAAAGATACACCATTTGTTCTGCTCATACACAAACAATTGCCACCCCACCAAGACCATCTGTCAACACAGATCTGCATCACTTCACACTTGCAGAAAACTAACCTCTGTGACTAAGTGCTGTTAGAAATGGTGCTAATTTAGTGGTGATGCTGCCCTTTAAAAATCGATCCAGGATTGGCTCCACATTTATCATTGCTGCCCAAATATCAACCAAGTCCTCTTTGTCTCATAACATGAATATGATCTTGTGCACAAATTATTGTTTTTTATTTTATTTGTCTTACCAGGAAAGGTAGAATGGACCTCACAGTCTCATTTTCAGCCACACCATCAGTGTCTACACTGTAACAAGGATCTTTTGGTTATGAAACATTACATACAGTCCCAGCATTCCCTGTAGGCACAGTGCCAACATCATTCCCATCCACAACCCAGAAGTGAGCCACTCTGACAACTTCTGTTTGCAACCCATGACGTTCTAGAGTGTAGTGACCTGCTGCCTCATATTGGTGAATTGAAAACACTGGACATCAGGTGCTGAATGGGAGGGGCCACGGCCAGGGTCTGCCCACCCTTGCAAATGCCTATGATGTCAGTGTGAGTGAGTAGACAGATTTTAATGCTTTTGAGCCTGCATTTTGGGGCTGTTCTTTACATTTCTTTAACTTTCATTAGTCAACATGAGGAAAGTGGCATATTGCAGTCTCTTGTGTGTTGAGTGGTTGGTTACAACCTGTGAAATAGATGTGGGATTGGGGAAGGAGCTACAATAGGCTTAGAGGAGACAGTACACTTAAAGTGATTTTGTGAGCTACAATGCCTCACATAGTATCCCATTGCCACCATGCTTCAGATGCTGAAGCTGCAATTTGTTTTATAAAAAAAATCTGTTATAGACTTTTTTATTTATGTTTTAGCAGCACTGTGTTCTCCAGTTTTCAGTGTGCAGTCACACCCCCAGAATGATGTCATGCAAGGGAATTGTCAATGTTTTACATACAGCACCACAGAATTCTGGGTAAATGATCACATTGATATAAATGTTAGTTATGCTGAGGTGTAGCCACTTATTTTGGTGGTGGTGACTGCACCTAATATGTAGATGTCCATAGCAAGGCATTGTGGGTACAATACAACATTGTTTTCCAATTCTCTTACTGTGGGGTGCAGTCTTAAATCTCTGTAGTGGCTTCATCAATAAAAGCTCTCATATGTTTCTTTTCCAAACAAGGCATTAGGCATATAGTATCTAGTTGACAGGGTTTCTATTCTGAGAGATGTAGTCTCCTGTGTCGGGCGTGTTTAATATCTGCAATACCAAGACTGACCAACAGAGGTCTCTGTTTCAAAACAGTGATAATAAACTTTGCTTCCCTTGCATGATGTCACACATGGGAGTTGCAGCACTGAGGAAAAAAAAGAGGTGGGTTATGCAAATGAAGCAGATCACAGAAATAAAAGCATTTGTTTTATGGAAAACATCACTTTTTGGCAGTTTGAATGGTAGGAGATTGAACCACATCTCCTACAGGTTACTACAGGTTATTAATCCCATTTTCCATGGCAAAGTTCACAAAATCACTTTAAGTCCCATGCCTACAAGCATCCCTACACTGAGCATCCCAGAGTGTGAGAGCTACATAGCAGGAGTGCAGCACTGGCATCTTCAGGTACACTGCAGTTCCTCAGGGAACTCTGCTCATGGTAAGATAGGATTACATGTACAACTTAAGAGCTACACAAAAAAGAGCTGCTGTCCTAGAACAATTGTGGGGAAGCGCTAGCAAGCACAAGGAATGGCCAAAAACAGCAGTGGTTCAAGTGTGTACGTGAAGGAGAGAGAAAAAAGACTAAAAGGGGTAAGATAGGAACCAGAGACAGGGTGAAACAGTAAGGGGAGTAGAAGTAAGAATTCCAGGATTGAAAAAAATTATAAAAAATCTTATTTGGAGTATCCTGTTAAAAGGTTCCCAGACCAAGGAAACGGGTCAGAGAGGAAAGGGAACTACTAACCACAGGGACCTTAGATTAATTTAGTTCATTGCTTGATCATTCGGGTCATAACAATTTTTACAAGAAAAGAAAAAGACATCTAAAATATACAAAAAGTATTAATAAGACAATACATACACCAGGTACAACACTAAATGTCAAGCAATAACCAAATATGTACGTCCCTAGAGCTAGTCACATAGAGCAAATTAAACAAGCGATGATCAGATCAACATGATGTAGATTAAATGTTGATTAATTTCCTTTTACACTATCATTGATTTGTCCATAATCTACAAATTATGTTATCATCAAGACATTCAATACCATATATTAAACATTTATTTTCCAATAATCTAAGTAGGTTAAGACACAATTAATTATCTCAAACAATATTACAGCAATTTCCTAAATAACTTTCATCAATTTCCATATATTCTTTCACCATAATAATGTTTATTATCTGTCCCTAAGTATCACAAAATCCCCTATTAATACAGAATTTCATAGAGGTTTATAATTGTCTTAATCTGAGGTGTTTAACACCTAATATTAGAACATTCAGAAAAGCAAAAGTCTCTAGACATTCCCAGGACCCAGTACTGTACCTTTAACTAAATCCTGAGTATCTATTCAACAGCCCTACTGCAGTTTAGACACATTAATGGGTCCATAATTAAATGTTATAAAAGGCAGAATTTTAACAAAATACTTATTTCCACAAATAACATTATCTGAAAGTATAAATTTAAATGTAATACAGAGTAAAAAGAATCTACTGGAAAAACACAGGAAACATCTTAGACAAAAATGCTTGTCATATACAATTGGGAGCTCATGCTACATATGGCCCACCAGTAAAATTCTCTGTGCATTATTCATTTTGTTAAGAATTGTACCAATATATACAGATTATACACAAAATAATAACAGTTCCTTTATAAAGACTGTGGAGTACCTATAAGATTAAAATAATGGCAACTCCTTCATTCCTATATTTCTCTAGAAAAAAGATTTAAATCTATTTAAACCAGAACAGAATCAACAGCACCATTCTTTATATAAGTGGATTCCAGCTGATAAGTTATCAAGAACACACTTTAGGATAGTCATTATGCACTCAATTTAATTCATGAGTGTGCTAAGGGACCAACTATTTGAACCCTTTGGGAGCACGTGTTAAAATAGTCTTTGTGGTGCTCCAAATCAAATCTTAAATAAGTAACCAGGTGAGTTCAGGACATTGTCCGCCTTGTTAAAAAAAACTGTTTAAAAGAACTGGGTATTAAGGCACAATATAGTTTGTAGAAATTATGTACCCAGATCACGATGCGATAGACTCAATAATACAATGGTGCCCAAACATAGTATCTAAGTAATCACGTATGAAAATGTTTTATTTATTTATTCAAAATTTGGTAAATGGGAAAAGCACACTGAGCTGAGCTGAGGCTCATTTCCAGGTGTGGCCTTGGGACAGAACACAATACAGGGTAAAAAGACAATCGGTACAGTACAGAAATTAATACAAGTTAAAGTAAATGTTGAAGATTCCCCAAATGCCTTTTACACATAGTATGCCACTGCCAGACATGCTTCAGATGTTGAAGCTGCAATTTGTTTTGTAAAAAAAAAATCTGTTATAGTAATTTTTTTATGTTTTATCAGCATTGTGTCCTCCAATTTTGTGTGTGTGGCCATATCCCCAGAATGATGTCAAACCAGGGAGCTATCAATGTTTTATATACAGCAACAAGGAATTCTAGATAATCTGTAATGTTGACTTAAATGTGCCTTATTCAGAAGTACAGTCATGTATGTTGGTAGTGGTGAGCACTAATATGTAGGTATCCATAGCAAGGTATTGTGGGTAAAATAAAAACCTATTTTCCAGTTTCCTTACTGTGAGATGCTGTCTCATATTGCTGCAGTGGTGTCAACAATATAAGCTTTTATATGTTTGTTTTCACAACAATGCATTGTGCATACCATATCTAGATACACGAATTCTATTCAGAGTGATGTAGTCTCCTATTTCTGAACTGAGCACAGAAATATAATCCCTTGTATACTAATTTACATAGTGAGGCATTGTGGGTATAGTATATAGCTGATTTATTTTATTTATTTAGTTTTTGTTGACCAGGTAAGTGCACTAGACAAATCTTGCCTATTTTCAGGCACGACCCGGGGGAGGGGGATACGGATGAATGCCAACTGACCTTGAACCAGATTAAGCTGTTGGTGGTATTTTTTTTAAGTGAATGAGGGAAATTTGGCCAGGACACCGTGGAAATTCCCTACTCTTTCAATGTGCCATGGGATCTTTAACATCCACCTGAACTACCACCAATCCAGGCAGATGGGACCTCGGTTTAATGTCTCATCCAAAAGACGGCACTCAGAAGTGCAGCACCCTCTCATGCTGCTCTACAGTGTCAGTACTGGATATTAACCCAAGGCCAGATGTGGGAACTGGAACCCACAGCCCTCTGATCTCCTGGCCTCAGAGGCGAGTGTGCTACCTACTGAGCCACTGACACTGTTGATTTGTCTATTTAAAACTAAAAACTGACAGTGTCCCTTTAATAACTTTGTTTCCCTGGTTTGATGTCACAGTTGGGGGTTGCAGCACTAAGAAAACAAGCATTTGTCAATGCCGAATGTTGTCGTGCTGGCATTGGCTTTGGATTTGGTTTTTAACAAATCATGGGAGGATGGGGTGGTACCCGAGAACTGGAGGAGGGCAGAAGTGATTCCCCTTCACAAAAGTGGGAGCAAGGCAGAAGCAGGAAACTACAGACCTGTTAGTTTAACCTCAGAGATAGGGAAATGATGGAATCACTTCTGAAGGAAAGAATTGTCAGTATCTAGAGGCCAGAGGGCACAGGACCCTAGGCAGCATGGATTCACAGCGGAAGGTCATGCCAGACAAATCTGATAGATTTCTTTGACTGGGTGACCAAAGTAGTAGATCAGGGAGGTGCTGTGGACATGGCCTACCTAGACTTTAGCAAGGCATTTGACACAGTCCCACACAAAAGATTAATACACAAGTTAGCCAGCCTGGGGGTGGGTCCCAAGATGACAGCCTGGGTAAAGAATTGGCTGGAGAATAGGACACAGAGAGTAATAGTAAATGGAGTCCACTCAGAAGAAAGGAGGGTTACTAGTGGGTACCGAGGGTTCAGTATTAGGATCGGTCCTCTTCAATGTCTTTATAGGCTACATTGCAGAAGGACTGGAAGGAAAGTATGTCTCTTTGCAGATGACACTAAGATCTGCAACAGAGTTGATGCACAGGGTGGGGTGGAAAGGATGAGAAGGGACTTGGCAAGGTTAGAGGAATGGTCAAATGTATGGCAGCTTAGATGCAATGCTAAGAAGTGCAAGGTAATGCACCTGGGAAACAAAAACCCAGGGGAAGAGTACACAATGGGGGGTGAGATACTAACAACAACAAAAATGGAAAGGGACCTGGGGGTAGTCATATCAGATGACCTAAAGGTGGGCAAGCAATGTGAGAGGGCAGCAAGGAGGGCTGGAGGGTTACTAGGATGCATAGGGAGAGGCATCACCAGTAGAAAACAGGAAGTCTGTACAGTCTGTCCCTCTGTACAGACAGCTGGTGAGACCCCATCTGGAGTACTGTGTGCAGTTCTGGAGACCCAATCTCTGCAAAGACATAGACAGGATGGAAGCTGTCCAGAGGAGGGCAACTAAAATGGTGCAGGGTCTGCACCAGAAGACATATGAAGAGAGACTTAAGGAGCTTAATATGTATAGCCTCGAGGAAAGGAGGGAGAGGGGACATGATAGAAACTTTCAAGTACCTCAAGGGAATCAACAAAGTCCAAGAGGGTAGCATCTTTCAAAAAAAGAGGTGTGCAAGAACAAGAGGGCACAATTTGAAGATGGGGGGGCGGCTCAGAGGTAATTTAAGGAAGTATTTTTTCACAGAGAGGGTTGTGGATGCATGGGAGGGCCTTCCGGAGGAGGTTGTGGAGTCAAAATCAGTGGTGGAATTCAAGCATGCATGGGACAGTCATAAGGCAATTCTGGGGGGGGGGTAAGAAGAAGTAGGCTGCTGGTTAACTAGGATCTGCAGCTTATCCAGTAGGTAGGGAAATGGGCAGACTGGGTGGGCCAAGCGGTCCTTATCTGCCGTCAAATTCTATGTTTCTATGTTTCTATGTTAGCACAGTGCGGGAAAACATTTTGGTCAGGATGTGAAAAATGACAGTTGTACATTTCATAAGGAGGGGAAAAAAAATGCCAGTGTTGAAAATGTGGCATGTAAATATAGCAAATTTGAGAAGTTACAAGGGTGCATGGGAAATGTGCAATGCACGCTTGGAACACAGTCATTTTGTGGGCACTCTGCACCAAATTTTCAACATAGGCATTTTATCACCTCTGCTCGTGCACAGTGTCACTGTTATTTCCTCAAACTGTCCCAAAAAGTGATTTCGCACAGTGACCACGCTATTCTGCGCCGGAAGTGCGAAAACATATTTTGAGCAGGATATGTGAAATGACAGCTGTACTGTTCATCAAGAGGTATGGAAAAATACCAATGGTGAAAATCCAGAGTGAAAATATTATAAATGCAGGACGTTATGAGTGTGCGGCAATTCTGCAAACGCACGCTGGTAGCACAGTCATTTCATGGAGTATTGTCATCAGATTTTCAACATAGGCATTTTAGACCTCTGCTCATGAACTGTGTCACTGTCATTTGCATAATCTGGCCCAAACACTGATTTCACAGCGACCATGCTTATTGGGCGCGGAAGTGCGGAAACACATTTCAGGCAGGATGTGGAACATGACAGCTATACTGTTCACAAGGAAGTGTACAAAAATGATGATGTTGAAAATCTGGCATGAAAATATTGCGAATTCGCAAGTTATGAGCCTGTGTAGCAACTGTGCAGCAAGCTTGTAAAACAGTCATTTTTTGGATTTTTTCCACCAAATTTGCAACATAGGCTTTTTGAGAGGCCACCTCATGAACACTGCACTGTCATTACATTAATCAATCCCAAAAGGTGATTCCACACAGTGACTGCGAAATCACCTTTCGAGGCCGAAGAACACCATAACAGTGATAGAATTCATGAGGAAGGGTCTCAAAAACCCATGTTGAAAATTCAGTGCCAAAATTCCAAAAAATGACCGAGATATACAGCAAAGTTGTAAAAACCCTATTCATTCCCTTATACAGCTTACCGGCATTTCCTCAGTTCGTGGTCAGCTTTGAAGAGTGCAGATGTATTCCCGGTCCACTGAAGATTGTCGCTCGGACTCTGGAGGTAAGTATGAGGTGAGGGGTGGGGAGACAGGGCGCAGTGGGTGGGTGCGGTTGTGGGAGAGGGCGAGGAGTCCGCATGAGGACCGTCTTCTTTACAGGGAAAAAATAAAAGACATCGGACCATTTTCATTTTAATAGGTGTTTTGGCATGTTGGGGTGGGCTCCCAGCATTCCACCTGTGTGTGTGTGTGTGGGAGGGTGGGTGCTTTAAATGAGAGAGATTGGGCACCCCGTCAGCAAAGAAGGAAAGGGAGCTATAGGCCGAGGGAGACAAGGCACCCTCGGCAATCAAAAAATGGAAGGGGACACATTATGCTGATGGGGAGTGGGCTCCTCATCTGCAAAATTCAAGGAGGAGGATACATGCTGATGGGGAGTTGGGTACCCCGTCGGTACACAATAAAGGAAGGGGTTTGATAGGCAACAGCGCAGTCACTGCCACCATGTTGCCTGCACGTAGAGAGAGGCGTGCTGTGATCACGCTGCATGAGAGCAGACCTTTGTCAGATCTCTTTGCCTCATTAGCCAGGCAGGGTGTGGAACCTGCTGCTGACTGATTGGGGAATGCGGGTGCACCTACTAATGCATGCCCGCATTTGCTCAACAATGACCACACCTTCAAATCTTCACTGCATCTAGATGTTGGCTGCGCAAGTGCACCAACTTAAAAGGGGCAGGTTATGCAAATGAAGCAAAGCACCAAAATAAAAGTTTTTTTTTTCATGGAAAACAGCACTGTTTGGCAGTTTGAATGGTAGGAAACTGTTCACAACACCTACAGTTTACTACTGCCATTTGCTATGGGAACCTTCAATATTTACTTTATGAAATTACAGAGCAAAGGTATAGACAAATGCATCAGATTAATACAATAATACATGTTAATATAATAGTGCATTTATGTACAAAATAATTGCAGGTACTGAATATCAGCTTAGTCAGACAATGACAGTAGAATTCTTAGTTGACAGAACTAAAAGTTTCAGTGTATGTCAGACCAGGGAGTAACTGAACAATACAATGTGGGTCAGATCAGGAGACTGGAATTCCTTGGGTTCACAAGGATGCCATACCTATGAAGGAGAGGAGGTGGAGGCAGGAAAGTGGAGAGGGCGAGAAGAGGAGGAGGATTGGCAAGTGCATGTCTTGGCAGAGACATCTTAGATCAGGATTTTAGGGTAGGGAAAGCAGGAGAATGGCGTGTCCCTAGAAAGTTAATTCCAGAGGTGAGGAAGATGGTAAGCAATGCCGCCTGGCTCATGCGATGTGTGAGGGGGAGGGGAGGGAGAACATTCGAGCATCCCTAGATCAAAGGGAGTACATGGAGGAGCCAGCTGGTGATAGGCAGGAGTTAAGGTGGGGGGGAGTGTCCCAAACCAGAATTTGCTGATGAAGGTGAGGCTATGAATCTGGCACCTGATGGACAGAGGCATTAGGCAGAGGGAGGAGTAGAGGATACAGTGGTGAGTGAGAGGAGGGGAGGAGGTGGCAAGGTGGCAAAATTAGTTGAGTTGGGTATCAAGTCTTTCTAGGGAAGTAGCAGGAGCAGAGCCATAGACAATGTCTGCATAGTCTATTACAGGGTGAATGGTTTTGATGACTAAGTCTCGGCAAGTGGGCAAAGGGAAGCATTCTTTGTGTTGTTAGAGGGCACCAAGTTTGGGGTGAAGTTTGGTGCAAATGGAGCCTACATGGGCTGAACAATTGAGGCTGCTATCCAATCAGACCCCTAGATATTTGAATGAATTGACTGTTTCTAAAGGTGAGCTATCCAAGGTGGTGAATTTTGGGGGATTAAGGGACTTGGACCATCTTTGCCTTGATCCAAAGAACATTGATACTTTTTTTTGGAGTTTAGTTTTAGGTAGTTTTGATGGAACCATTGCTGCACTTTGTCAAAGTTGCACTGCAGGGTGGGAGTTAGGTCTGCTGCAGAGGGACCTGAGAAGTATAAGTTTGAAGAAGACTGTGCAATAGTTACTTAAAGTCTCTTTTTGGGTGTGGATAGGAAAGATAGGACTGTAAAAAAGCAATTGCTCAATCTATATAAACGTGTACAACAAAGGAGGTAAGGGAAATTAAGAAAAGAATGTTTTTACTGATAGAGGAGGGAGGGAGACTTGGGGGAGTGTTTGGTATCCTGCATCTGGAAGGGTGGGGGTCGCTAGGGCAATGACAGCAATGGGTAGGGTGGTAGGCTGCAACAACTGCGGTGTACCAATATTTTTAAAAATTGCCTGGAGTGTGGGGGGATGTTTAGTGTGCAACCACATAGAGAAACTTAGAAAGGAGATCGAGGGTCTGCAGGAGGAACTAAGGCAGACTGGGGGTGGGTTTAGCCCATTACTGGAGGGAGGGAGGAGGGGAGATGAGAGAGGGTGATCTGAGCCAACAGTGGTGAGGAGAGGGTCAGAAGAAGGGAAGCAGAGACAAAGGGGCTCAGGCGAGAAAGAACAATTGCCGGGGAAACTAGGTCAGGAGACAAAAGACAAATGGAAGGAGGGGAGGAGAAGAAGTGGCAAAAGTCATGGAGTGGAAAGGAGAGAACAGATTATGAAGAGAGAGGAGCGGCATTTGTGAAGGGTCTTCAGAAAATAGTTTGCACTGCTAGAGGGAAGAAGGAGGAGGGAATGATGCAATTGGAGGAGTAATTGATAACTCCTGGACCAAAACCGTGGTGGGAAAGTTCTGCTGGGAGAATTGCAACAAGGGCAAAGGGGAAATAATGTGCAGGAGGAGGATGAGGAGCCAGAAATGAGAGATAGAGATGAATGGAAGCAAGCAGGGAGTAAGAGGTGGAATTTTAGTGCTGGGGACCAATACTAAGAGGAGTCAGGTGGGTAGAGGGAGAGGTATAGTCAGATTTGGGTGGAGGACCATGCCAGAATGACAGCAGAAAGTGGGACAATCTGTTCTGAAATATGCTAGAAGGGTAGGGACAAGCATCATTTAATTATACATCTTGGTACGAATGACCTGGCTGACAAGACAGTAGATATAGTCCAGAGGAGGTTTGAGGAACTAGGATAATTATGTGAGGGGGCAGGAAGACCAGTAACTTTTTCAGAGATACTTCCAGTGCCCAAGGCAAGCACAACAAGAAAGCTGAGAATGGAGGAATTTAACGGATGGCTAAGAACCTGGTGTTATGCTAATGGGCTTGTTCCATTGGGGGGGTGAGGAGGAACCCGAGAGGACAGTAGTTTCTATGCCAAGGACAGACTACACTTGAGTGAGGAGGGAAAGAAAGTGTTGTAAGAGAGGATGGAGGAGTACATAGAGGAAGTTGAGAATTTAAACTAGGAGTGGGGGTGGCGATTGGGTTAGAGACATGCAGAGACCACAGGTTGGGAAACCATATGAGCTTACCCCCCATAACAGTGAGAAAGGACAAATGGCAAGTACTATTGGTGATGCTGGTAAAGGAGAGCAGGATGGGGGAAAGGGTGGAAGATGGTTACCCTTAATGCTAGGAGCCTTGGGAGGAAAACTGCAGAGTTACAGGTGCTCATGGCAGAGGGAGAGGTGGACATTGCGGCCATCACAGAATCATGGGCCACCCAATACAATGACTGGGACCTGTCTGTACCAGGGTACAGGTTATTTTGTAGGGACTGGGTGATTGGAAAAGGAAGGGGTGGCACTATATGTGAAGGAAGGACTGAAGTGTGTAAGGGAGTAAGGGGAGGAGGGTAGTACAGAGTTACTTTGATTGCAAATCCAGGATTCCAAGAATATGAGTCTCAGAATGGGAGTGGTGTACAGGCCGCCATCTCAGATGGAGGAGTTAGACAGGAACTAGCGGACAGATCAGGAGGACCTGCGAGAAGGGTAGTGAGTGATTGTGGGGGACTTCAACATGCCAGGAGTGGACTGGAGTACCCCAACAACCAGAAACAGAAGGGGGCAGGTACTGCTGCATGCCTTCCAGGACAGCTTCCTGCTGCAAATGGTCAGAGAACCAACCAGGTTAGGGAATACCCTTGACCTTGTGCTGGCAAATGGGGACTTTGTGAGAGAACTTACGATGGAGGAACTGCTGACAGGGAGTGATCACCACTCAGTATGGCTCACAATGGATATGGGCAAGGAAGGAGTGGAATCTGGTACAAGAGTGCTGGACTTCAGGAAGGCCAATTTTGGGAGGATGGGGGAAGTGGTAAAAGGGTAACTGGCCAGAATTCAATCTAGTATGGACACTAACCAGAGGTGGGAGATCATAAAGCTGGGGATAGTGGAGGCAACCAAAACCTGCTGCAAGGCCCAGAGCAAGAAGGCTATGGCTAAGAAATTGAGCTGGTTGAGCAAGGAGGTCATGGAAAAGGTAAGGAGGAAAAGAGCTGCCTTTAGGAGGTGCAAGAAAACAGGGAGAGGGGAGGACAGGGAGGAGTACTTGACAGAATCGAAGGAGGTGACAAGGGCAGTAAGGGGAGCCAAGGCATCTACAGAGTTCAGGCTGGCACACGGCATTAAGAAGGGGGAGAAGGACTTCTTTAGGTACATCAGGGAGAAAAGGAGCTGTAAGGACCACATAGTAAGGATTAGGAAGGAGAGGGGTTTGTTGGAAGCAAGGTGCAATAAGGCAGAAGCACTAAATGATTACTTCTGCTCAGCATTTACTAAGGAGATGAGGGGGTGACACCCAAGTGGTGAGGAATGGCAGAAACAAGGGGGGAGGGGGTGACAGATGGGGAAATCATGGAGGGCAGAGTTCGGGAGGGTTTGAAGTCACTGAGGGTGGACATGGCACCAGGCCCAGATGGCATCCACCCCAGGGTACTGAAGGAGCTGGCAGAGGACTTTTGGCAGACCTATTTAATGACTCACTACACTCAGGGTGTGTACTTCAGGACTGGAGAATGGCTCATGTGGTGCCCCTCCACAAGGGTGGCCCCAAGGATGAACTGGGGAACTACAGACCGGTGAGCCTCACATCCATCGTGGGTAAGCTAATGGAGACTATCCTGAAGGAGAGGCTGGTGGCCCTCTTAGAGGCCAAAGGATTACAGGACAGTAGACAGCATGGCTTCATACGTGGCAGATCCTTCCAAACCAACCTGGTGGAGTTCTATGACTGGGTAGCTAGGCAACTGGACAGGGGCCATGCAGTGGATGTCCTGTATGTGGACTTCAGTAAGGCATTCGACTCAGTGCTGTATGGAAGACTGGGAAGTAAGTTAGAAGGCACAGGGGCAGGTGCAAAGCTGGTGAGATGAGTAGGGAACTGGCTTCATGGAAGGCAACAGAGGGTGGAGGTGGGTGGGAGCCTCACACCAAGGGTAGTGATGAGCGGTGTTCCACAGGGCTCAGTGTTGGGACCAGTGTTGTTTGGGTCATTCATTGCAGACATATCATTGGACATCAAGAGCAAGATCAGTCTGTTTGCTGATGATGCCAAGGTAGGAACAGTGGTAGATGACCTAGGGGGATGGCAGGGGTTGCAGGATGATCTAGCAAAGCTTGAAACCTGGTCAGACACCTGGCAACTGGGGTTTAATGCCAAAAAGTGCAAGGTGCTGCATTTGGGGATGAAGAACCCAAGGAGGAGTTACCTGCTGGGAGGAGTGCACCTAGCCCAGACAGAGGAGGAGAAGGATCTGGGGGATGCTCATTACAGGGTCAATGAACAACTCGGCACAATGTAGGAAGGCAGCTGCAAAGGCCAACAAAATGCTGCGTTGCATTGCAAGAGGTATATCCTCGAGGAGGGAGGAGGTGATTCTGCCGCTGTATAGGTCAAAAGTTAGACCGCACCTGGAGTACTGTGTGCAGTACTGCTGCCTGTATCTAAAGAGGGACATTAAGTTACTGGAGGGGGTGCAGCACAGGGCAACAAAGATGATCAAGGGGTTGGGGGACTTATCATAAGAGAAGAGGCTGAGGGAGTTGAACATGTACTCGCTGTAGGAGAGGAGGAACAGGGGGACAAGATTGAAACCTTTAAGTACATGAAAGGAATAAACAAGACAGGTACAGAGGGGCTGTTCAAAGTAAGGGAGGGGAGGGACACCAGGGGCCATAATATGAGACTGAAGGGAGGAAGGTTCAGGAGGGAGATGAGGAGATACTTTTTACAGAGAGGGTAGTAGCTGGGTGGAATGTGTTATCTGCAGAAGTGGTATCCAGTAGAACAGTGGACTGCTTCAAAAGGGATGGAACAGGACAAGAGGAGGGTCAATGTAGGGAAGGGTGGAAGGGAGGCGGCAGCAGCAGAATAAGGAGTGCTAGCTGCACATTCAAGCAGACTTGATAGACTCTAGGCCTTTATCTGCTAGCAAATTTCTTATGTCCGTGATGTTCATAGAATGGTGTTGTTTGCATACATATGAATTTTAGAGGAGAGCAGATGGAGAGGAGGTTGTTTATGGAAACTGAGAGTAGAACAGGACCCAGAATGGAACCTTTGGGGACCCCGCTAGGATTGGAGAGGAGGAGAGGTCGTTATCTACTTGTACAGATTGCTGTCTGTGTTGAAGGTATGACCAGACAAGAGGAATTGAGTTTTTGGATTAGAAAGTCACAAGAGACAGAGTCAAATGCCTTGGCCAGGTCTATGATAATGGCAGCAGTGACAAGGCCTTTGTCAATAACTGACTGGATCAAGTCGGTGACAGAGCAGGGAGGAGAAAGTGGAGTGCTGCTTCCTGAAACCAGACTGGTAGGGAGAAAGACTTGTCGGTAACAGAGAGATGTTCCAGGAGCCTCAAGTAGATAGTCTCATGGAGTTTGGCGAGTGCGGGTAGGTGGGAGATTGGCCAATAGTTGTCAGCTGAGGTTGTATCCCTACCTTTATGGAAGGAGAGAACTTTGACTAATTCCCAAGCCAAGCCTGGAGGATGGTACTGGTAGTGAGGGACAGGTTAAGAAGATGAGTGAAGGGGCAGAAACAGCAGGTGCTGATATTCGAAGAATCTTTGGGTAGAGGACATCTGGGCTTGTTTTAGTAGGGTTCAGTGACACAAGTGCCTTGTAAACCTCCTGGGAGGAGATGGGGGGAAGGAAAGCCAGACCCAGCAGGTCCTACAGCCTAGTGGGAAGAAAACCTGTGGGGGGGGGATGGGATGATCAGGAAAGGCGCAGGTTGTAAAGAAGGTTTTGAAGGTATCGACAATTGAAGCAGAGTCGGAGAATGTTGATCCTTCGTGTTTTAGGATTAGCAGTATTTGAGCAGAGGGATTGTCTATGAGGGAGCAGAGAACTTTCCAAAAGTTAAATGGAGAACTAGATCTTGCCTGCAGCTGGGATTTAAAATACGTTGATTTAGCATTTCTGATGGCCTTACCGCAGGCATGTCTATGGGACCTGTAGAGCTGAAAATGCAAAAGTGGAAGGGAGGCCTTGAATTGTGCCCAGAGTTTGTCTCAGGTTCTGCAGAGGGTGAGGAGGTTCGATGTTATCCAGGGGGAGGTAGCGACACTTCACTCCTGCCTTTTGTAGGGGGTCATGGAAATTCCAGACTCTGGTTAAGGTTTCGGTGAATAATTGGAGAGCTGTATCAATGTCATGGGCTGAATGCAGTGGAGACTAGTCTGCTTGAGCTAAATCCTGGAGAAGGGAATTTGAGTCCAGGGTGCAGAGTGGGTGGTACCATGTATATCTGGGGGGCTGATTGGGGAGTTGAAGCTTTTCTCACACAGCAAGTAATGCAATGATCGCTGAGAGCGTCGGGGGAGTACTCCAGTGGCAGAAATGCGGTGAGGGTGGGATGTGAGCACCCAGTCGAGGCGTGAGTGATTTAGGGATTTGGTATTTAGACGTGCTGGCTCTGAGATCAACTGAGAGAGGTTTAAGGATTTGATTTTAAGGATGGAAGATTTGGAGGATGGGGAGAGCCAGTCCTGATTGAAATCTCCTAGCTGGATGAGCTCACCTTTGCCTGAATGAGAGGTGATGGTGGAGATGCATTCGACCATGGAGTTATGGGATGCTTTGGCAGGGCAGTATAATACTGCTATATAGACTGGCAGGGTGGAGGAAAGGGAGAGGAGGACAGTAAGAAGCTCATGGAAGGAGGGTTGGGCATCTTGAAGGGAGGTGGAGCATTGGAGGGATTACCTAGTGTAGATAGCCATGCTCCCTCCATGCTTGCCACTGTCCTGCTGGTATAGGTTGAAATCAGGGATGAAGAGGGATGAATCTGGAATCCAAGCTGAGAGCCAAGACACAGTCATGCACAGTACATCAGGGGACTGTTGAGTGATCCAAACTTTTAGGGCATCCATTTAGGGTAGGAGGCTTCTTGCTTTTAGATGGCAAATATGCAGACCCTGTGGCAGGACTGCGCAGGGGTTTGAGAGGATGGGGACCTGGATTTATTTTAACATCCTCAGAGAGGAGTAAGAGGAGTAGGTAGAGGGAAAATTGGGGGGTGATATTTAGACCTTTTGGTGTAGCGTGAGTGGAGGGGGAGAGACAGACACATGGAGGAGGGCCTTGAGGTTTAGAGAGGAGGTTGAGAGTAGGCTAGAGTGAGTAAGTGAGGGAGAAGGAGAGCGCGAGTGGGCAGCTGGAAAGTACAGCAAGGGTGGTGGTTGGGAGATGGAGGAGACAGGGGCTAGGGCAGAGTGGGGTGGGTAGGTCTGGCTGGGGAGGGGACTGGGTAGGGAGAAGGGCTCAGCAGAGTGGGGAAGGGAGGGGGCAAGGGAGGGAGTCAGAGAAGGAGTTAGGACAGATGGAAGAAGACTGGAGAGAGGAGAGGCAGGGGAGAGGGTCTTAAGATAAAAAAGCAGAGAGATTAGGAGAGGTGTGTGCATGGTAGAGTGAATGAGGAGGAGGGGTAAGACATAGTCTGTGCCAGAAACTTGAGAAGGCTTCGTATAGCAGGAAAGGGGGAGGAGAGACATAGAGTCTAGGTGGCAGTGTGGCGGAAAACAAGAGAGGGAGAGCGGTAGGAGATATTAGAAAGGCCTCTGCCTTTCACCTGATATAGGAAGGAAACAAGAAGGGTACCTCAGAGTTCCTTGGGAAATTGTTGTCGGCTCCATTGCTGACTCAAGAAAATGGAGTCACTATTTACCTCTGGCACTTGTTTGACATACCCATTCACTAAAAATACTACCAACAGCTTAAAATCTGGTTCAGTTTCAGTTGGCATCCATCTGTATCCCCCTGCCCCCTGGGACAAGGCTAAAAGAAAGCAGAAAATTGTCTAGTTCTCCTTCACATTCATCAAAAACTAAATATATAAATACATTTGTTTGTACAATTCTCCCTTTTCATGGAGTTCCTATTCAACTGTTAGTCTGCTTGTCTGCAATGCAATAGCTCCCCAGGTGCCCTTAAGAAGTTTTTATGCGGTCAAGGACTCCATTCTGTCTTCCAGTTTGGAGCTGCTCTGAACCCCCCACGGCTGTTCTGCATTGAACCACCTGCCTCGTAGCCTACAAACAAGCATCCTGCCAGGTACGGGTGATTGTCTCCTCCTGCAAGGCACAGGAGCTGCTCTAAACCCAGTGGCTGTTTTGTGCTGACCCGCCTGCCTTTCAGCCTATAACCAGGTATCCTGCCCAGTACAGGTGACTGCCTCCTCTTGCAAGCTGCAGGAGCTGCTCTGAACCCAGCAGCTGTTTTGCACTGACCCACTTGCCTCTCAGCCTACAAACAGGTACAGATTTTGAAGAGCAGCCCAGAGCCACCAACAGGATTGATCGTGGCACTTTTTGTCTTTCTGGCCATTTGGCTGCACTACTACTGCTCCTGAGCTCTGATTAGGTATAACGCTTTTTTTTTCTTCTTCTTCTTTTCCATTTGCAAATTATACTGCAAAGCCACTAGAGGGCAACAACTCATGGAGGTTGCAATCCTCTTCCCACTGCTCTACCCTAACACTTCTAGTCCTGGGTCCTTCATACCTAAAGCAAATTACCTACACCCTAACAAACAATCAGTGTTGTGATCTGAATCTGTAAGCCAGTACATCATGGCCAAGTTCACAGCACCGTACATTCCATTCTGCCTAATGTTTCTTTTTATTGCTGACTATTCCATAGCTGCATCCCTAACTCACCTTCCACTGCACAGTGAGGAGTCACACAATCTCAATGCTGTCTGTGTATCTCTCTCCTACTTGCTTGCCAAAATGTGAAGTTGTATACCTGGGAAGCTGGCTGTCAAGAAGGTTGCAAATGTCCTCTCTTTTTGCTAAAAATGTAAAGCAGCTACTTACTTTCTCTATCCGACGATTCCTACTACTTCTCTTGCAATTTACCCTTGTGGGTGACGTTGAGTTAAATCCCGGACCCAACATACCTTCATCTTCCCCTAACCCCCCAACATCATCCTATCAAATACCGAAAGGGCTAAAAACTGATAATTTAAACATACGCAGTCTCAGACCTAAGATGTCTGAGCTAGATGCCTGGATTAATCAGTACACTCCTGACATCCTCGGCATCTCTGAGACCTGGCTGAAACCATGCATCAAAGAACCTGAGGTTGCATTGCCTGGATACAAATGTTTCAGGAAGGATTGACGGGGAAAAAGGGGTGGTGGTGTCCTCATGTATGACAGGGAGCACTTAGATGCTCTTGATAGTGGACAGCGACAAATTACTGACCTATTTCAATACTTTGCTCTCTAGCCAAAATACAAGAGTGGATAATCTATGACCACCTACAAGATTACCTTGATCTCCACCATCTGCTCTCAACCTCTCAGCATGGGTTTAGGAAAAGCCACAGTACACTTACAGCTCTGATTAAAGTCACCTCTGACATATTCCATGAGATGGACCACGGCCGAGCCACTGGAGCAGTTTTGATAGACTTGACCAAGGCTTTTGACTTGGTTAACCATGGCCTTCTATTAAAACAACTGCATGTCCATGGTCTTGATGCCATTGCCCTATCCTGGACCCAAAGTTACTTTTACGGCCGTACCCAAAAAGTAAAATGGGCAGGCTCCCTATCTGACCTGAGGCCCATTACCCATGGTGTCCCCCAGGGCTCCATATTGGGCAAATTATTTTTTTCTCTGTATATTAATGACCTCCCTAATAACTGTGATGGGGCTTCAGTTCACCTATATGCAGATGAGGTTATCATATACCGTTCTCCTGATATCGGGTGGTTCATTTCAACGCTAGCCTCTGATTTCCACACCCCTGAGGACTGGCTCCTTCAGAAGCAGCTTGTATATAATACTGAAAAACGAAGACCATGTTGTTCTCCAACTCATCCACACCAACCCTCCCCCTATGGCTATCCTCTCACGTACAGGGGATGCACTCGAATCAGTCAGGTCCTTCAAATACTTGAGAGTCACCTTAGATCCCTTGCTTACTCTGGATGCGCATGTTACAGTCATCACTAAAACTATAAACCAAAAAATCTGTGTCCTCTTCTGCATCTGTCCATTCCTTACATTGACCTCATGCCATAAGATTGTGGATGCCACACTCCTGCCCCTCCTTATGTATGGTGCTCCATTACTACTCTCTTCTTCCACATCTGTACTATCACGCCTATCACAGGCTTACCATAGAGTTGTCAGGTTTGCTCTCGGGGCCAATACCTGGCACCATCACTGCGATGTCCTGTCTGCTCTAGGATGGCTACCCTATGAATTTAAATTATGCTGTGCCACACTAAGCTTTATACATAAGCTTGCACATCGCTTCACTCCTCCTTGCCTTGCAGATATTGTTCAACGTCCTCTCCCTCTGCTGTGTCCCACTGGTACTCTCTACCTCGTTCTATACTGGTCTGCACCTCACTCTCTTAACTTCAAAGGTTGCTGTTAACTCACCTTATCGCTCCACCTTGCTCCTGCTTCCACTGACTCCAAACCCCTGCTCACTGCTTGCATGTTTCTCCTAGCAAAACTTCCTACCCTCTCTCTCTTTCTCCTGCTCTCCAAGAAAAAAAAATTGTAAATGATGTCTGAATGTATGTAAGGTTTTGTTGACTGTGCTTTAAATTGCTTATTTCTGCATAACTGAATATAATTGATGCACTCTCTTACTGTATGAACCTTGACTGTGCTTTAGATTGCTTATTTTACATAACTGAATGTAATTTATGTACTCTTTTACTGTATGACTACTCCTTGTCTAATTTCTTGTGTCAGTGAATGCACTATCAATGTACTGCACTTCCCGGGTCGCCCTGAAAAAGGGACTGTCTTGTCTCAGAGGGCCTATCCAGTTACTAAAATTCAATAAATAGATAAATCTTTCCTAAATCCCATAACTCTGGCAGCCTTTATGCAGTCTGCATATACCACAGCAGCCACAATTACCTGTAAAAAAGCAATAAAGAAAAATGCTCCACTGAGTCTAATACATTTTGACACGTTAGGGTAGAAATAAACCCTCCAACCTAGGCAACCATAGTATACCTTTAGTAGGCTTATAAAGGCATATATGCACTCAAGTGTAACCAGCTTGTCAGCAACATCAAATTGTGACGAAAGAATTTCACAGCTTGGAACTCTGCTTCTCTTCATCTACTGTGGTCCAGGGCTTCACAACCAAAGTCTAGAGTTTGCAAAAAATCAAGGTCTGTTGATCCAAGTAGTACTCCATTACTACAAGAGAATGCCAAGAACACCAGAACTGCCCTAGAACCGGCGGGAAGAGTTCTACGTGGGTCACTATAATTTTTGCCGATATTGAAAAAAGAGGTCCAACCACGAGGACGAAAAGCAAAATGTAACCTTAAAAAAAAAGCTAATAATCCTATTTTAAGGGGATTAAAATATTCAAAAGATCAGAAAGGAAAAGTAAGTCCAAACCCTAGCATGGACATCTTGTTGCTCCATCCCCCCCTCAAATCTCAGGTTGACCTGCAGGTAAGGGGTAACAGAGTGTATTGACTAAGGGATGACAGGGTCTGGAAGGAAAGGCATGACTCTTTGCAGATGACACAAAGATCTGTAACAGAGTGGGGGTAGAAAGGATGAGAAGGGATTTGGCAAGGTTGGAGGAATGGTCAGACATGTGGCAACTCAGATTCAATGCAAAGAAGTGCAAAGTAATGCACCTGGGAAATAAAAATCCAGGAGAAGAGTACACAATAGCAGGGGAGGTACTAACAATAACAGTAATGGAAAGGGACCTGGGGATAGTCATATCAGATGACCTAAAGGTGGGCAAGCAATGTGAGAAGTCAGTAAGGAAGGCCAGGGAGATACTGGGATGCATAGGGAGGGGCATCACAAGTAGAAAAAGGGAAGTGGTTATCCCTCTGTACAGACAATTGATGAGACCCCATCTGGAGTACTGCATGCAGTTCTGGAGACCTCATCTACGCAAGGACATAGACAGGATGGAAGCAGTCCAGAGGAGGGCAACAAAATGGTGCCGGGTCTACATCAGAAACCATATGAAGAGAGACTGAGAGAGCTTAATATGTATACCCTTGATGAAAGGAGGGACAGAGGGGACATGATAGAAACTTTTAAGTGCCTCAAGGGAATCAACAAAGTCCAGGAGGGTAGCATCTTTCAGAAAAAGAGATGTGTAAGAACAAGGGCACAATTTAAAGATAATGGGGGACGGCTCAGGGGTAATGTGGAAATTATTTTTCATGGAGAGTGGTAGACGCATGGAACTGCCTTCCTGGAGAAGTTGTGGGTCTAAAACAGTGGAGAATTCAAACATGCATGGGACAGACATAAGGCAATTATAGTGGGGGTTGCAGGAAGTGAGCTGTGGTTAACTAGAATCGCAACTTATCCAATAGGTAGGAAATGGGCAGACTGTGGGCCAAGTGGTCCTTATATGCCATCAAAGTCTATGTTTCTATGTAGTGTGTGGGGGGGGTTGATAGGCTGCAATACCTGTGGTGCAGTCATCTCCAGGTATGCCCACTGGAGGAGACAATGTTGCCCAGTATGTAGCAAGATTTGTTGCACTCACTGAGTAGCTGGCTACAGAGAAGGCAGAACTTAACATTCTCTGAGACAGGTCCCACTGTTCACTGCGGCTGGCATCTTCCCTATCAGACACCTAGGGTCCAGACTGAAGAGTGGACTGGTCAGCAGGAGGAGGAGGAGGGGTCCAGGTGGGTGGGAAACCTGAGATGGCAACAGTGATTCATACTGCTGTGTGATTCAGTCACTCCAATCTCCCCAGTGTGGAAGCTGGAGCCTGTAGTCTTCCAGGACACCAGGAGTGTCAAGAACAAAGCACCTGAAGTACGAATTGAGATCATGGGAAAAGAGAAGACCATGAAGGTACTTGTGATAACTTCCTTGTATGGGAGTCAAAAGGAGTTGTGGCAGAGTCAGGGAGCATGGGGTTAGAATTGTAAGGTGCCTGCTGGGAGCCTCATTTGGGAAGGATGTAGGCAGGGTACAGCGGATGGTCAAGGGAGTGCAAAGGGAGTGTGGCCTTGATGTCATTCTCCACCTAGGAACCTATGACCTGGCTTGCAGTCCCCTAGGGGAGGTAATAGATAGCTTTAGAATGCTAGGGGGGAGGATCAAACAGGCAACAGTCATAGTGACCTCTTCTGAAGTCCTGCCAGTTTGGGACAAAGGAAGGATCAATGAGGTAGCAACCACAGTGACCTTTTCTGACATCCTGCCAGTCTGTGACACAGGACAGAGAGAAGTGTTTTGATCACTAGCTTCAACACAGGGCTGGAGGAGCGATGTAGGGAAGAGGGATGTGGGTACCTGAGGGAGTGGAGCACCCCTTGAAGGGAAAGAAGGCTATTCGCATGGGATGGCCTTTACTCCTCTGAGAAGGGCACAATGAGGCTAGGCATAGGTTTAAACAGCACTTTGAGAGCCCTTTAACTGGGGGATCAGAAGTAGATGGGTGTACTTGAATAATTGAGGAGGTCTAGATGACCGCACCCCGTGCTAGAGAACAAGGAAGGAAAAACATAATGAAGGGGAATAGGGGAATGCTGTTACTACAGAGAAGCCACAGGAAGTGGTGTATGGGAGATAGGGGTAAGGATAGGTAGGAGATCTGGGAGAAAGGGGGAAATGAGAATTTGTTGGACCCAGAAATAGGTGGGACAGGGGACCTGGAGGACAATCTGCATGAAAGTCAGGCGCTAGGGAAAGAAAATCAATGTTCTGTAAGCAATAGTAGCTAAGGCAAGCCCCAACTTGCTGGCGATCATGAAAATATACACTGCTCAGTACCATGACTGAAACATGACCATGCCAGGGTATACTGTGTGCAGCAAGGACATAAAAGGGTAAGAGAGGGGTAGGAGTGACATTATATATATATATATATATATATACACACACATATATATATTTATTATATATATATATATATATATTTATATATATGTATATCCGTACACGCTTGCATTTGGCTTTCCATTTCTATTTTCTTTGGTGTTATTTTTGTTGTTACCATTACCATTTGCATTTGCAATTGCGGTACCGTGACCGTGCGCGTTACGCTTTGCGTTTCCATATGCACTTGCATTTGCCTTTCTGTTTCTGTTCCCTTTGGAATTACTGTTGCTGTAACAGTTAACATTTGCATTTACAATAGCGGTACCATGACCGTGCACATTACCAGTTGTGTTTCCGTACACGCTTGCATCTCCGTTTGCATCACTGTTCACTTTGGCATCACTTTGCACTTGCATTTCTATTCACGTTTGCGTTACCATTTACATTTGCGTCACCATGTGCGTAACCATTAGCACTTGCATTTCCATTGCACTTACCATTACTATGTCAAGAGACATCACGTGGTGGGAGTGCGATGCCTGAAGGGCCCGCACTCCTACCACCACATTCTATTCACTATTTATAGTCCTTATTCTCAAAAAGAAGGGAAATTCATGGCAAAAAACTCCATTTAATGCACCAGTTAAGGTTATTCCACTTCGACAAAAACAAGGAAATTCGGTGTTAGGGGTTAAAGTCCCCTTGCTCCCCCAGCCCAACCCCCCATCCGACATGGCACATCGGAGATTGAAGCAAGCTGCTATTTGCCACAGCTTGTGTCTCTCCAGGGCCTCTTCGTGAATTTGGTCCCTTGATCTTTAGGAAGGCTGATTTCAGAAGAAAGAGGAAACTGATGCACAGGGAAACTAGAGGGGATAAAAGCAAAAGAATGAATTGAAGCTAAATGGAAATTGATACAAAATGGGATAAGAGAGATCACATGATGCTGCTGATACTTGCTGGGGATGAGGAAATCAACCCCAGCCCAGTGCATGCCCAGGGATATGGTGGGGAAACAGGGGAAAAAGGATTAAAGACAGCCTGCTTAAACATTAGGAGTCTACAGGCCCACATGGATGAATTAAGGGCATGGATGGAGGAAGGAAATATAAAGTAGTGAGTATATGTGAAACCTGGCTAAAACAGCATGTTTCATCAAATCAGATACAAATAAATGGGCACTCAATACTAAGGCAAAATATTGTGGGAAACAAAAAGGGGCTAGGTGATGTTTTATATTAAGGATAGAATCTTGGCTGAAGAATTGGATAAGGGGCCCATAGATGGTGTGATTGATTATTTAGGTATCAGGGTTAGGTTAGGAGCTACAGGTTGCAAGCATCTTTATCTGATGTGTTTTTATTGTACCCCTAAGGATAAATTAACAGATAACCCAGTGTTTGATTTATGGACTAGATTACATAAAAATAACAGCGAACAAATTATAGTAGAGGATGCAACTATAGATTGGAAGTTAGAGAAGCAGGGAAATTAAAGGTTAGTATGGATGCTGCCCATTTTGTTCAAATGACAGAGGCTCCCACACATTACAATTATAAAACAAATAACCATACTATTATAGATTAGCTAATAATAGACAGGCCCAGAAATATTTTAAGTACAAAAGTCTTGTCAGACTCAATATCAGATCATTGTCGGGTATTTTGTCTAGAAAATGAAAAGCAAACCCCACCTCCCAGATTTATAAATAAAGGTGCATAAATAGATTAGATGTGGAGGCTATACAAGGGACTTAGAACAAACAGATTGGGAAAAGGAATGATTTCTGATGACTTGAATACTATGGTGTAACAGTTCAATGGCCATCTAAAGCAGTTATTGAATAAGTAAACCCTAGTTACAAAATGGAGGGTGAATGGGAAGGTTTCCTTGGTTAAATAAGAATTTAAGGATCAAACTAAACTTCCAGAGGCATCTAGGAAATGGTTTCTAAAGAGTAGGAATGAGGAAACTCTAGGACAATATAAAATGTTAAGAATAAGGTAAAAGCCGAGGCCAAGTCAAGCTACTGTATTACCAACATGCCCAGTTAAAAATATAAAAGATCCGAAGACATTTTGGCAGTCTTTTAGCCCAATTTACAGTCCTATGAATGAATGGAGTATCAAACATATTACAGTAGGTGATGAACTACTCCAAGACACTAAGGTTATGGCTGACCTTTTTAATAATTTTTTTAATTTAGAAACAACAAGTGCCAGGAATTTGAGGACAGGGAAAAAAGAAGAGGGCATGGTTAAACAGAATTCTGTACAGAAGGCTAGTAATTTGCACCCCTTATATGTGAAGGAATAGATGAAAAAGAGGTATTAAAATTGTTGCAGAGCTTGGAGGAGGGAAAGAGTGGGGGACTGGATGAGGTACCTACCCAACCACTAAAATATCAGCTATCTAAATTAAAGGTCCATTGACTACTTTGTTAAATTTATCACTAGAGCAAGGACTAGTTCCAACACTTTGAAGGAATCAGGTGTGATTCCAGTTTTAAAGGTGGAGATAGACTAGCTTATTTCAAATTATAGGCCAATTCTCTACTGGCAATAGCTAGTAAGCTACTGGAGAAATGTGTTCTTGGCTGACTGCTTGCCCATCTGGATGGTCACAAACTGCTTGGGACCACCAACATGGTTTCTGAAGTGGGCAGTCCACTTCGATGGCACTAGTCAGGTTTGCGGATGCTGTCCTGGTGGGCTCCAAAAATGGAAAGGCTACTGGGGCAGTCTTCATGGAACTGGCTGGCGCCTTTGATACAGTGGACCATGAACTCCTGCTGTGTAAGTTGTGGAACGTGGTAGTCAAAGGGATCCAGAATAAATGGTTTAGGAGCTATTTGATCAACCATTAAGAAAGAGTTAAAATCAATGGACACCTGTCACAAACAGGGGAAGTTAAACCAGGGTTCCCCCAAGGATTAGTGTTAGTCCCACTCTTATTTTCAATTTTCATGGATGATCTGTCCCCCCCCCCATTGAAAAACAGTATAATTTATGCTGATGGCACAGTTATCCGGGAATCAGACTAAACAGTGATAACATACAAAACACCTTTATAAAATAAGTATGATACTTTGTAAACTGGATTAGGGAAAATCAAATGCTTATAAATGAAAGTAAAACAAATTTAACGTTGTTTGGGTCCCAACAAAGGATATTGATATGGTCTGATATAAATTAAGGGCAAATGTTATTTTTCCCCATCAGTAACCACTTTTAAATATCTGGGCATACCCTGTCATAGTCAAGGCCCCAAGTTTTCCACAATTCCACAGTCCCTGTCACCCATGGAATTAACTGCAGAATTTGCAGCCACCTGCGGAATTTGTGGCTGACTGCAGAATTTTGGTTTCAGATCGTGGAACTTATAATCCACCATGTGGATTGCCCCAGCACTTCTCTGCCCCATGTTTAATTAATTCACAGTGCCCTCCTCAGCACCCCCTAACCCTCCACACAGCCATACCAGAACCAGCCAGGATGCTATGTCAGTCCCAGATTGAGGTTAAAAAAGGCTACCAATACATCAAATATTAAATGTAATTTTTGACCCGCCCAAGAAGGTGGGTACCATGCCACAGAAGGGCTTGCAGAAGATGGGCAATGATTACCCCCCCCCGACAGAGAAAAAAACTAAAATTTTCCCTCCACCATAGAGGAAAGTAATGTATTTATTTTTGTAGTTGTTATTATTTCTACAATTCTTGTGATGAGACAAAGGCTGAGCCTGTCATCCCCTCAGTGGCCCTCCGGTGGCCACGAGCCCATGATTGCATTAATAGACTATCCATGATCCCAGTTCCAGACAGCCCATAATACTAAAAAACCCTGTGCTCCAGACCGTGGAAAGGCATTAAGTTTTACTACACAATGAAGAACACGTCTCTTATATTTATTTATTAATAGTCTGTCTGCTGTGCTTGCTAGGAGGGAACCTGGACTAAATTTAAAAAAATCTACATACCGGGTTCCCTCCATAGCTGATAGAATATTAATAAATAAATATGCTCCTGCGACTGCTTCTAAATGTTTCGTAGCCCCTGTAAAGTAAGGGATGCTTTAGTCTCAAGATCATTTTTTTTCCTGCCCTGGAAGGCTGGTATGTGGCCACACAGGGTTCGCAGATGTTAGGCAAGGATTAACCCCCACCACACACACACACACACACACACACACACACACACACACACACACACGCACACCGTGCTTTGGACTGATAGAAAGAAAAATAATTTCCCTCCACCATGGAGAGCAGTTCTGTGTTTATTTACTTTTTCTGTGGGTTGGAAACTTGTACTAATTGCTGAGCCTGTCAGTCCCTCAGTGGCTCTCCTGTGGGCACTATTTATCTAATGTAATAAAAATAAATAATCTGATCCTAGTAGTTTCTCCCCAAGGGCCCGGTCACAGCCTTTGCTTCTCTCCCAGCACACAATGCTGCCCTTAATGAAATATGCTCCATCAACAGCCCCTAAAGCCCGGACACAGTCAGGGCAGGGTGCTACAGGCTTCAGTTGCCATTCTTCCTGGGCTGCAAACAAATAAATTATCCTGATGTTGGTGCTCTCCGTGGCTCAATACAGTTATGCAGTGCAATGAAAAATAAAAATAATTAATTTTAATAATTGTTATGGCTAAAGCATCAGTAATGTTAAGACATTAAGATGTTAAAAACTGTATTGAGGGAGGGGCTTACCCCGGTAGCGGGGCTGTTAGGAGTTTTACAAAAATGGAATAAAAAACCATGTTAAAGTACCTGTGCTTCCTGCTGTAACAATTTTTTCCCATTATTTACCTGCGTATGGCAATGAAAGCCTTTTGGAACCCTGGAATGGCCACATTTGTGAGATCCACCAAGGGGCTTTCACTACATTATTCTCCTGTGCCCATTTCATTCCTCAAGTAGGGGCAAAATACAAGAACCACCATTCACTGCAGGACCATAGTGTAAGTTTACAGTGCTAGGGATCTTTCAGTAAATAATAAAAGGAAGTAACCCCCAAAAAAAGGTAGCCTCTTTGCTTGTCCTGGACTGGGTCATGTTGCTGGGAATAAATAGATACCCCTCATCCAGTTTCCAGGTGTGTTCCTTTCCACAGAAAAAAAATATATTTTGGCACCTGTTCCAGACCAAGCCCTGAAGAATGATGGAGGGGCACAAAGGGGTTAAAATTCAATTAAATTCATAATACCCAAGTACCAGCCTTTTGGTAAACATTCATTTTGTGCAGTCATCAATTCATGATAGACCCACAAGCTAGCTAACTGAGATTGAGGGCCTCTGTCGCCCCTTCTCTGGATTTTGCATCGGAGCTTCAGACAACCCCTAATGACATTATTTAATCCCCAAGTCCAGTCCTCTGTCACAGCCTGTGATGAGCAGAGTAGGGAAGAAAGATTCAGGACAAATAACAAATCTGGAGAACTGGAGAGCCACACTGAGGCTGACAGGCTAAGAAATTGCATTTCCTGCTGTGACTTTTTTTCCCATTATTTTTCTGTGTATGGGAATGAAAGCCAAGAAATAAAAATGTTATCCCAGCCCCGCATCCCTGCTGTCCCATCTCACTAAGCATTTGCAACACCAATAAATTAAAAAATTTCATAAATAAATATCATGGTGTCTCAGTGTCTCCACCTTTTTTTCCATCCCCAGCAGTAGCAGGCATACAGGTTCATACATGAAGAAAAATATTGTGCACACCAGTGAACCCTACTAATTGCTGCAAAGAAGGGCTCAGTACCAGAACCCCCCCAGCAGCTTTCTGTGCCCCTTCTGACAGCCTGTTTTAAAATAATAAGCTGCAGAATGAATAACTCTATGAGGCGGTTTCTGTGAATGAAAATTGGCAAACAGCAAAACCCAGGAAGTTGCATTGAGAGCCTCCGAGTGGCTCAGCTACTGAAGCACTGTTTCCTATCTTTAGCTCAGCTCCCTAAATGGCACAGTATTTTCCTTAAGCATTGAATATTTGAGCCAGGAGCCTTGATGCTATAGCAAAATGGTATTAAAAACTGCATCCTCCTTGCTTGTCCTGGCTGGATCAAGTTGCTGGGAAGCAATAAATCAATAAATAAATTCACCTCATCCAATAGCCGGGTGGGTTCCTTTCACAGAAAAAAGCATGATATTTTGGTGCCAGTACCGGACCCAGCCCTGGAGCACCACAATGGGGCATACAGACTGACTGCATCTAAATCACTTGTTTTACTGCTCTGGTACCTCACCTCTCCCTAAAAGACACTACAAAACAAATACACAATAATATTTTTCTACTACATTGCTCTCTGTTGCCCATTCCACTTCCAGCGTTGGGGAAATAACAAGCCCTGCCACACACAGTGCAGGTATTTTCTGTAAGGTCACACACCCAGGTAGCCTTTGAGATAATAAATAAAAAAAGCAATAAAAAAACTGTAGCCCCTCTTCCTTGTCCAGAGCATATTGTGCCCCCATCATGAGCCCCTACTAATTTTTTTATCAAGTCCTGGTTGGAGCACCCTGGAGCCACAGGGGTCTTATGTTATTTGTAAAATAAAGCCTATATGTACATAGATAATTTATATATATATATATATATATATATATATATATATACTATACATATACACATGTACTATACATACCATATTTCACTGTTTAGAAGCTGTAGCTTCTATTGAATTTTTTTATTTTGGGCCACTGCTTCTATATGGGGGAGGCTACTATTCGGGGGTGGCTTCTATTGATAAGCCCTAAAATGCTGACGTTATGTACTGACTGCCACCGAACTGAAGAAATGCAGTACCACAGCACTTTGGTCCAGATTCCAGACTTCATTTCCTTAGCTCTGGCTGCTCACTGTCACTCCTCACTCTTGCTATCCAGTGTAATACTAACTTTTCTCCAGTGTAATACTAAGTAATGCTTACCGGTAGTTTGTTGCGCCCTTTAGCATGCTGATCCTGATTCCAAAACCTGTTTCCCTCAGTTCCCTCTGCTCACTCTCACTCTTGCTCTCCAGTGTAATACTAACTTAAAAGGCAAATTAAACCTCTAGAATGGAAGTGCTGACAGGGACGACTGACAGGGAGACTCATGAGATCAGATGGAGCACAGACGATATCTAACTATGTGGTCCATGCTGATCAGAGAACGATGACTGGGGAGAAGGTACCTGTGCTCATTACATGTACTGAGTGTACTGCAGAAAGTAGATGCTACTCAATTGCATCAATCTGATGAATGATTAAGTCTTCCTTTCTTTGGGGGCTATCTGAATGTCTTGTAGGAAGCTTAGAGACTTAGCCATGTCAAACCTACTCCCATTTAGAAGCCGCGGCTACAAAGCAGGGGCGGCTTCTATTAGCAAACTTGTTTTCAGCTGTGGCTTATATTCGGGGAGGCTTCTAAATGGGGGCTGTTTCAAAACAGTGAAATACGGTATACAAACATATTAATTCACTGCACTTGGCCTGGCACATACTGCATCTTAATTCACTGCACCAGGGAGGGCATAGGGCAGTGAAAAAATATGTATATGATATATGTATATATATATATATATATTATTCACCACCCTATTGATGTCACTACCAAAGTACACAGCTGCAGTCCAAAAAGATAAAGAAATAAAACTACTGTGCCCTTCTTGTGAGCTCTGCTGCCATGTAAGAAGGGTTAAGTAGGGTAACATCTTATAATAAATAATTATGTCGCCAGTGAACTCCACAACTTGCAATAATTACAGAACTGTAAATGATCACCTTTAAAAAAAGGAAAACACAAATAAATATTGGGAAAATCATAACAAGGGTGTCAGAAATGTTGCAATCTGACTTGATGTTATGCCAACAGCCTTACATTGATCCATGTTACACTGTCATGTGCAGTTTGCTTGATCACAGTGACACAGTAGCACAACATGGATTATTCCTATCAGCATTCCATCACAAAGCACAGCATTCCATCCCCTAGCACTGCTGAATGACTGGACTGATGCATTCTGATTTCGGACAGCTTAACTGTCACTGAACAAAATAATACAAAGAAGACACATAAGAGATACGCAGTTGTGAAAATGATTTATTAGACAGCTGAATACATTTTGTGTGGGTGATCAAACCACAGCTGCATATTTTGGTTTCCCCTCATCTTACGGACGTTCCCTGTTTCTGTAAAGAAAGCATAGCACAAGAGGTTATTCTATTTGAGCCTTACTGCGTGCATGGAAATTACAATTGGTGATGTTTTCGAGAAAGCATAATTTAAAACACACAGACTTGGTTAACAAAGGTGAAATAAGGTGTATATACACCAACACAATCTCTATCTATCTATCTATCTATCTATTGTTACAATATCAACACTTGGCTATACTACTATGAATAGGTCAAATATGGTGAAAAACACAAAAAAAAAAAGGTAAAATTAAGGGCAAAAATGTGCTGCAGAATTGCCACATAAATTAATGTCTGATGCCGCAGACGTTCTACAGCAAATGGGAACCCTGCCACAGAAAAATCGGGGCCCTGGTCATAGTAGACACCCCTGGGATAAATTGAAACCCCCTCCCCAAGCAGTTTATATGTTTTGTATAACGTCCAACATGCTGCTTGACTGGTTATAAATTAAGTGCTGAAGTGTTTATAAAGCTTTCTGTGCATATTACCTAAAAACTAACTAGAAACCAGTCAAAACCCTCAAGGAATGTTGAAGTTTTATGTTGTTTTCTTCTCTGGTATTTAACCTAAAAATAAAACTAAGAATACAGTTACAAAATGAGAGGGCTGTCTTAATATAAGAATACAAAACTTGTCTGCTTTTTCTAGATGTTACCAAACTACCTTAAGGGAAGCAGGGAAGGCAATAAGGCAGGCAAAGACCCAAACCGAGGAAATACTAGCACAAACAGTAAAGAAAGAGATACAACTTCTAGTGAAAGGAGAAAGTCCAGAGGGGTATTGCTAAGAACAAGGGGGATAAGGGGAGTGTGCAGGAGGACCAAGGAAAGCATCTATCCTAAATAGACACTTCTGATCAGTATTTACTGAGGAGAAGGTAGGGCAGGGCCCACAGCTCAGCACCATGAACACAGGAGGGAGGGAGGGAAGTGTGCACAAGTCCCTTCACAAAACAAAGGGCCCTACAAGAAGAGCTCACTAAGCTCAAGGTGGACAAGGCAATAGGACCTGATGCCATACATCCCAAGGTACTAAAGGAGCTAAGGCTAGAACTAGCAGAGCCATTAGCAGAACTGTTTAGTGAGTCTTTGAGCACAGGGGAGGACCCAGAAGACTGGAGAAGGCATCATGTGATCCCGCTCCACAAGAGTGGTAGCAGGGAGGAGGCAGGGAACTATAGACCAGTCAGTCTTACCTCAGTAGTGGGCAAGATTATGGAGGCACTCCGAAAGGATAGTGCAACACCTGGAATCCATAGGAGCACAGGATCCAAGACAGCATGGGTTTACAACAGGAAGGTCCTGTCAAACTAATCTCACAGATTTCTTTGGGTAGCCAGAGTGGTGGACCAAAGGGGTGCAGTTGATGTCACCTACCTTGACTTCAGCAAAGCTTTTGATACTGTTCCACATAGAAGATTGATTAATATGCTGGGTAGGCTCAGGGGGTCAGAGGTTGGTCAACTGGGTGGCAAACTGGTTGGCGGGCAGAAAAAAGAGAGAGTGGTGGTAAACAGTACACAGTCAGAAGAGAAGTCACAAGTGGGGTACCTCAGGGATCAGTCCTGGGGCCAGTCCTCTTTAATATCTTCATCAGTGGCATTGCAGATGGACTGGAGGGTAAGGTTTGTCTGTTTGCAGATGACACCAAGATCTGTAACAGAGTAGATGATCCAGATGGGGTGGGCAGAATGAGAAGAGAGCTGGATAAACTGGTACAATGGTCGGAAGAGTGGCAACTGGGGTTTAATGCAAAGAAGTGCAAGATCATGCACATAGGGAAGAGAAACCTTGAAGCTACCTATAAGTTGGGAGGGGAGTTGCTGGCAATCACAAGGGAAGAAAGAGACTTGAGTATCATCATCATCAAAGATCACCTGAAACCATACAAGCAGACCACTAAAGCAGTAGGTAAGGCTAGAGGGATGTTGGGGTGTATTAGTAGGGGTATCACATATTGTAAGATGGAGGTAATAATCCCTCTTTACAAGACACAGGTTAGGCTCCATCTGAGTACTGCATGCAGTACTGGAGGCCACACCTGCACAAGGACATTAATAAAATGGAGGCAGTCCAGAGAAGAGCAACAAAATGGTGCAGGGACTGCATCAGAAAACATATGAGGACAGATTAATGGAGCTCAATATGTATACCCTAGAGCAAAGGAGGAAGAGTGATGATATGATCAAAACATTCAAACATCTTAAGGTCATTAACAAGGTGAAAGAGTCTAACATGTTTCAATATAAGAAATATAGCAAAACAGGAGGACACAGCATGAGATTAGAGGGAGCCTGATTAAGGGTAATGTGAGGAAGTTCTTTTTCACAGAAAGGTTGGTGGATGGATAGAATGGCCTACCTCAGGAAGTGGTGGATATGAATACAGTGCAGGTCTTCAAACAGGCATGGTATAGGCATAAGGAAGCAATACAGATGAGTATGAATAGATAGGCCATTGACAAAGTAAAGACCTATGCCATATTCATAAGGTAGAAAAAAATGGGCAGACTGGATGTGCCTGGCCGTCCTTATCTGCTGTCAACTTCTATGTTTCTATGTCAGCAGCCCCCTTCTAAGATATATTTTGCCGCAGACAGCATGAGGTAATTTGACTCTGCAGGAGAGTTTAGGAGTGCACAGAATGTTCTGACCTCGGCTGTGACTTTTCCAATGTTGTAAACAAGTTCTTCTGTGCTCCAGGTGGCTGTCAAATAACTGTTCTCTATGGAGCAACAGTAGCCCCTAGTGGCTAGTTTTATGCTATGTCTGCTGTTAATCAAAAGGCAGTGGAATATTTTCCAGTTTTTAGTGAGCTTATAAAAAGCCCAACCTCGGTGCTGAGATAGGATGGATAGATAGGTCAGTTGAATACTGACTGAGGAAGGTGGAAGACCTTCTGGGAGTTTATGCTTTCACACTGTTTGATTCATGTTATGCTGAAGAAAAAACCTTGGAAACTGTTGAAACAAAGCAGTTGTCCGACCATTTTCCTTTCTAAATATTTTACTTGTTGAAAATAAAATGATAAATGCCTTTGAGCAATTTCATGCACCTGATTTGTGGTCTGTCTGAAATTGTGTTATCCTAAACCCACACACAGTGACGTATAGTGTCAGAAGTGGGATCTGTCTGGACGTCCAAGAAACAGGGAAGTCCAGTCTGTTGGTGCCAGACCTGGTACCGAGGATATATGGCAGAGGTGCATGGCATCTAGTGAGATGAGGACAGTGCCTGATGGAGATGGTGACCTGGGTGAGGCACCATGGATGCGATGAGATGGAGCCAATGGCCAAATGGAGACCCTGATATGGCTTCTTCACTGGATGAGTGAAAGATGGCTAGAGGCTGATTAACACTGGAGAGAGAGAGGTGGAGCGCAGATGCCAGGAGCTATTCAATAGGTCCCACTCAGAGGATGTCGAGGAAGAATCAGTGGAGCAGGATCCATGGGTTCTGGAGGAAGAGGACCCCCTGATGGAGCATTTGCAACAAACATTTGTGGAGATCACATTGTTGCCCATTTTTCTGGGCTGCTATTTGGTGGAGGATGGCACACAAGAAGAGGTGACCCCAGGTAAGACTTTGATTGGTAATGTGATACTGGTGGAGAAGACTTCAAGCAACTTGAAAGGAGCCATTTTGGCTGAAGGAACGTTTGCATGTTTTAAACCTCCTCCTATGAAAAATGATTGTTCTCCTGGTGCTGACTGGGGAAAGCTGCAGGTGAGGAATCCTGAAGTATCCCAGTTAAGGGAGTATTTAAAAATCAAGGATAGGAGACAGGTTAATGGTCATGTGGGGGACAAGTTATGGTGGTATGAACTTTGGAAGGAAGTTCTCTATCATATGAGGCCCAACCCCCAGATAAAGCAAGTGGATGCCTAAGTAGTGGTGCCCATGTCATATAGGAAAAAGGTGGTAGAGAATGCGCACTCCAGTCTCTCGGGGCTGAGCCATGGGAAGGTATTGTAGACTCACCCCGTATTTCTATTGGCCGGCATGTATAGGTAGGTAGCAGCATACTATAAGACATGTTTTAGGGGCAGCCAGATAGTGACCCCTGATAGTGATGTGGGAGGAGTAACCCAGAGGGTGAAGGGCAAGAGATGGCACCCTCAAAAGAGGGGAAGATTCTCACATAGAACAGAAGAGACTAGGTGGTAGCCAACACCACTAGTAGTGTATGAGATTTGATACGTAAACCCAGAGGTTAAGGATAGGCTGTAAGGCATGCAGCATAGTATGTTACTAGCCTACCTTTAAATGCCTAAGTGAGGATGGAGCAAGGTAGTCCCCCCCCCACCAAAGACCATTCTACTGTGTGCTGGATGGTCCATCCATTTAAATATTCAAATGTATCCGGTCAGGGAAAGTCAGTAGATGGCATAAAACTACCATTCGTGGTTTTTTCTCCTAAATATATGTGATGATATTGTAGTCTACTAATGGAGAGACTAATTTCAGAATAATGTAAGATGTCTCAGGGCATTTGTATTATTATGAATAAGATACTTTGCAAATTTTTTTTTTTTGAAAGGGACCCTGAGACAGAGCTTCACACCCTTCCAGGGTGCTACTTGAAATTTGGACTGCTGTAGGACAATTGCCTCTTATGGGGTGTGTGACAGGGTGACCTTGTTATAGTGGACACCCCTGGATAAATGAAACCCCTTCCCCAAGCAGTTTATATGTTTTGTTCCAGTTTTTAAGTACCAGGGTATTTGATAAAACTTGGGGTTCTATTGACCTAGCTATATGGTATGCAAAATTAGTTACAAGGCCATTTAGTCAACTCTCTGGAGATAGTACACCCAGTTTAGCATAAAGATAGCAGTGATGAGTTCTTAGTGGGGCCGTAAGGGCAAATCTGCATATTATTGTAAAGACTTTTGTACTTAGACTCGAAGACACCATTACAGTGGAAGAAAATAACATTGCCATAATCCAAAGTAGGCATAAGAACCTGCTTGACTATAACTTGTCAAGCCTCATCAGTCAAGAAGTTGACATTCCTATACAGAAAACCTAGTTTTTGATTTTCTTAATGTATTAATGTAAGGTATCATACTTAAACTTAAAAGAAGAGGGGTAAAAAACATTACAGTTCACAGTGTAAGTAGGGGAGGCCGCACGGGCTAAGAAAAGGGCATTTAAAAATACAGACCCAGACAAGCAGAGGGGAACAGGGTGGAGCAGGGTAAAGTTTCATAGGAGGATGGAAGAAGCAAAGAAGAGAGTGAGGAGAGTAAAGGCTGACACTGAAGTGAGAACTGCTGAAGGAATGAAGAGGGGAGATAAGACTTTTTTCATTACATAAAGAAAAGAGGAAGATGAGGGAAGAAATAGTCCAGCTGAAGCAAGGAGAGGCAAGTGAAGAGGAAAATAAAGGTAAGGCAGACATCCTGAACAGAAATTCTGGTCAGTGTTCACAGTGGAGGACAAGGTGCCAATGCATAGTTGCACCATTGGGGCATGGGGAGGGAGGGGTCAGTGTGGATCCTATTCCAGTTAAATGTGTACTGGAGGGCTTAAAGGGAAAGTCCTGTCAACATATTTTCTGTATACTTGTGTAGTTTACAGGCATGAACAATGATTCTCTCTTGCATCCCCTAATTCTATCCTAAGGCATTTGATACATCCATCATGCCCTCCTTCTTGAACAACTTTCAGACATAGGCCTTGCCTCAGAAACCATTCAATGGTTCAGAAGTTACCTGAACCTGCGATCCCAGCAAGTCAGGATTGGGGACATTCTCTCTGAGAGAAGACCTGTCAGATTGGGGGTACCTCAAGGCTCCATACTCGGCCCCTTACTCTTCAGCATCTTCCTAAACAACCTTCCAGCATCCTGCCATTGCCATATGGTCCTCTATGCAGTTGACGTGGTGATCTTTTCAAACAACCGTGACCCCCTCCAGCATGAATCGGACCTCCAATCTTGACTCACAGCTGCCAAAAAATGGCTCAAGGAGAAAAAACTGGTCTTGAACTATAAAAAGACCAAGACCATGCTCTACACATCAGCCCAAAGCAAGCAAAAACAGTTTCCCCTAGCAATCCAGAATGTCGCCAGTCTCACCCTGGACCTAGTTCCCCACTTCAAATATCTGGGTATTACGCTGGACTCTGCCGTGTCCTACACCCAGCGTATTGACATCCTTGCCAAAGCCCTCAACACCAGGATTGGCATCCTCTACAGACACAGTCACTGCCTAACATTCAAAGCCCTGAACCTGGCAATAAACGGGTCACTCATAACCCTCATCGACTATGACCTGGCTATCTATGGTTCTGCAACAGACTTTGCTCTTCTCCACCTGTCTATGGCACTAATTAAAGCCTGCTATCTGCTCATCAATGCCCCCAAAGCTCATTCACACCTGTGAGCTGCATGCTCGGACTGGCTGGCTTCCCTTGAGTGACAGAATCAGACATCAAACCTGTCTCCTTGCAAAAAAGGCCACTGTACACCTGCCTCCCACTGCGGTACAGAGTCTTCTAGCTCTGCCTTCTAATGCCAGACTCACCAGGAGCTCGGCCACCCAAATCTTTCATGTGCCCAGGCAATGGTCAACCACGGCCCAGCATTCCTTTGCTCATCACACTCCTCTCTGGACTAATGGCCTATCTCCAGACATCTCCAATGCCGCTACGTTGGGATCCTTTAAACGTAGGCTGCATCAGCACCTCACTGAAAGTAGCATCTGTATATGTCCCCACTAATTCCTCCCATATAGTGATGACTCAATCCTCGCACTTACTGTCACATCCTACCAGAATAGCTCCTCTGCAGCACTTGCCTCCTAGCCCCTCTGCAGCACTTGCAACCCACCCCTACACCTCTGTTGCCTCCTCACCCTTACCTTCTCCCCACCACTGCTCCCTCTCTTTACCTCACTCTACAACCCTCGCTCACTCATGGACTCTCCAACCCCCCATTCCTTGCCTCTCCATACAACCCTCCTTCACCCATCCCTTTCCACCCCTCTGCCTTTCTCTACCCTCTGTCTCTTCTTTACTTAGGATGTAGGCTACATTGTAGAATGCCTTGTTACTCTATTTTATTGTCTAAGAAACCCCACTGTATTTTTGAATGCTGTGCTTGAGTATATTTTTATATACTTAGTCTTGTTATTTTGTCTCCCCCACTACTGTGATTTCCTCAACAATTGTAATGACATGGAACCTCTCAAAGACTATCCACTCACAGGTGTTTTCCAAGATTGTAAAAAATAACTAAAATAAATTAGTAATTTTAGTGGTGCGGTAGCACCACTATAGTTAGGACTGAGTAGCGTATGCAATGTTAAACCCCTAAGTTTGCACAATAACATATTTGCCACTGTTTGATTAAATGAGTTGAAATTTAGTTTGTGTCATCTAGGATGCGAGGTCTTGAGTTATGGAAATTTTTGTGATGACAGCTTGTGCAGTTTCTGAGATACGCATGTGCCATTTTTTGTAAAAGGCTAACTTTTTTCCTATACTTAACATGGTTTTGTTTTGTTCCCACTACAGCCTATATGGAACATAGGAACATAGAAATCTATGAGTCATGTAGCCGTGAGGCCTTTAAGACTCAACCTGATTCACACCATAAGTGACATCCTGATATAGCCTAGAGATTAGAGGAACGAGGTGTGAACAAGTTTGATACATCCAGCAGACCAGACCTGAGTTTGACTCTCACAACCTCCACTTGCATACTGTGTGACTCTGAGCAAGTCACTTAACGCCAGTGCTCCCAGGTCACCCCTGAAACAGGCAGTTGTGCCTAGTGGGCCTTACCTGGTTACCAAAGACTAAAATAAAAAAAAAATACATCCCATATATCTATCAAGAGCTGTCTTGAAGGCGTTCAAAGAATTTCCTTCTACTATTTCGGCAGGCAGTCAATTCCATATGTTCACCACTCTTTGGTTAAACCATTTGCCTCTTATATTTGTCCTATATATATATATATATATGGTTTCCAAAAATGAAAAATATGCACCAACAATTTAATTTCTTTTTACGAATCAGTTAGCAATGGTATTGATAAATGTATACCATTGACATTCTGTTGTTCGACTTCAAAAAGGCTTTCAATAAAGTCCCACACACACTCATTTTATAACCAGATAAATTAAACTGGGTTTCAATCCCAATCTCATTAGATGGATTTCTGAATGGTTAACTGATAGATCTCAGAAAGTTCAGGTTAACAACCAGTTATCAGATGATATCAAAGTTGTCAGCGTCTAACCACAAGGATCCATATTGGGTCCAATATTGTTTGGGATCTTTATAAGTGATATGAATACAGATATCCATTGCAGACTTTTTAAATTTGCGGATGATACAAAGCTAAGTTTTGAAGTTGATACCCAACATAAGGTTGATTTAATCCGGTCAGATCTTATCAGATTACAAAACTGGGCACAAAAAAACAAAACAAAATGAAATTCAACATCGATAAGTGCTCAGTTATTCATTTTAGAAGATGAAACCCAAAGGCTAGTTATTATTTAGAAGGGACTAGTATTAAAGCAGTCAGTTCCGACAGAGATCTGGGGGTTATTGTCAATAAAGACTTGACACCCTCGGATCAATGTAGACAAGTTGCTGCAAAAGCAAATAGAATACTGGGTCCAATACAGAAATCATTCATTAACAGCTAGTTTTGGAACCTACTCGTGAGGGAGCCATCTTAGACCTCATACTCTCAAATGGGGACAGTGAGAGGATCTCAGATCTAGAAGTGGGTAGCCATTTGGGAACAAGTGACCACCAAACAGTGTGGTTCACGATAAACTCAGCTACAGAGTCAAGCCATACAAAACTGAGGGTTCTGGACTTCAGGAGGGCTGACTTTGGCAAGATGGGAGAGTGCCTTAGAAAAGCACTAGCAAACAGGCTAGAAGGAGGGGTGGAGCAACAATGAGAAAATATCAAAAACTGCCATCACAGAGGCAAAAAGCCTTCGTGTGAAGCAAATAAACAAATCAAAATGAAAGAAAAAGCCACCATGGTTCTCAAAAGAAGTGGTGGTGGAGGTTAGAGAGAAAAATATAGCATTTAGGAAGTATAAGGAAACACAGAAAGAGCAAGTCAGAGAACTGTACCAGTTAAGGCAGAAGGAAGCAGGAAGGGTAGTCAGAATAGCAAAGGCACAAACTGAGGAAAAGACAGCCAACTCGGTTAAGAAGGGGGATAAAACCTTTTACAGGTATATCAGGGAGCATAGAAAGACAAAGTGAGGGATAGTGAGGCTGAATATAATGGATGGTGGGTGGGCAGAGAGTGACAGTGAAAAGCAGGATACTGAATGAATACTTCTGTTCAGTATTCACAAAGAGGAAGTGGGAGGTACCTAATCCAATTAACAGAAGCACTCTGGGGTCGGTCCCAGTCCTTTCACAGAAGAAAGGGTTGTGAAAGAATTCCTAAACTGAAGGTGGACAAAGCAATGGTGCCAGATGGAATGCATCCCAAATTCTAAAAGAATTAAGCAGAGAACTAGTGACACCACTGACTACCCTTTTAACACATCATGGGAGGATGGTGGCACCTGAAGACTGGAAGAAGGCTGATGTGATTCCTTTACAAAAGTGGGGCCAAGACAGAGGCAAGAAACTATAAACCTGTCAGTATGACCTCTGTGGTAGGGAAAGTGATGGAATCACTTCTGAAGGAAAGAATTGTTGAGTACCTAGAGGCCAGTGAGGCACAGGACCCAAGGCACCATGGGTTCACAGCGGGAAGGTCATGTCAGACGAATCTAATTGATTTCTTTGACTGGGTGACCAAAGTAGTAGACCAGGGAGGGGCTGTGGACATGGCCTACCTAGACTTTAGCAAGGCATTTGACACAGTCCCACACAAAAGATTAGTAGTCAAATTAACCAGCCTGGGAGTGGGTCCCAGGGTGGTAGCCTAGGTAAAACATTGGCTGAACAACAGGACACAGAAGATCATTATAAATGGAGTCCACTCTGAAGAAAGAGGGTTACTAGTGGGGTACGAGGTTCAGTACTGGGTCCAGTCCTTTAATGTTTTTATAAGTGACATTACAGAGGACTGGAAGGAAAAGTATGCCTCTTTGCAGATGACACAAAGATCTGCAACAGGGTTGATACACAGGGAGGCATGGAAAGGATGAAAAGGGACTTGGCAAGGTTGGAGGAATGGTCAGAAGTATGGCAGCTTGGATTCAATGCAAAGAAGTGGAAAGTAATGCACCTGGGAAACAAAAACCCAGGGGAAGATTACACAATGGGGGAGAGGTAGTAACAACAACAGAAATGGAAAGGGACCTGGGGGTAATCATTTCATATGACCTTAAGGTTGGCAAGCAATGTGAGAAGGTGGTAGGGAGGGCTGGGGGGATACTGGGATGTATAGGGAGAGGCATCACCAGCAGAAAACAGGAAGTTGCTATCCCCCTGTACAGACAGTTGGTGAGACCCCATCTGGAGTACTGCATCCAGTTCTGGAGACCCCATCTCTGCAAGGACATAGACAGGATGGAGGCAGTTCAGAGGAGGGCAACTAAAATGGTGCACGGTCTGCAGAGAAGCCATACGAGAGAGACTAAAGGAGCTTAATATGTATACCCTTGAGGAAAGAAGGGAGAGGGGGGACAAGACAGAAACGTTTAAGTACCTCAGTGGAATCAACAAAGTCCAAGAGGGTAGCATCTTTCAGAAAAAGAGATGTTCAAGAATAAGGGGACACAATTTGAAGATAGAGGTGGGATGGCTTAGGGGCAATGTGAGGAAGTATTTTTTCACAGAGAGGGTGGTGGATGCATGGAACAGCCTTCCTGATGAGGTTGTGGGGTCTAAAACTGTGGGAGACTTCAAGAATGCATGGGACAGACATAAGGCAATTTTTGGTGGGGGGAGGTAGGAAGAAATAGGCTGTTGGTTAAATAGGATCTGCAGCTTATCCTCTAGGTAGGGAAATGGGCAGACTAGGTGGGCCAAGCGGTCCTTATCTGCCGTCAAAGTCTATGTTTCTATGTTTCTATGAAACAGAGCTGGTATACTTCCATATATACTACCTATGTAAGAAGATCACATGTTGATTTTGCAGCATCCTTTTGGACACCTTAGTTAGGGAAAGACATCAAGTTGATCGAGTCAGTACAAAGGAGGGCCACTAAATTAATTTCACCCTTACAAGATTCCCCATGTCCAGAAAGGTTAAAAGCCCTTAATTTATATAACCTGAATCTTTGAAGAGAAAGAGCCGATCTACTTTAGCTTTTTAACTTCTTGAAGGATCCAAATATCATGAGAGAGTATAATCTCACATGGGCAACCATGCCAGTAGCATTCAGATCTCATAACAACCAACTTTGTACCCCAAAAGTAAACACACAAAAAAAAAGGTTTTATTATTTTAGTATCAGAGCATGTAGACTCTGGAATTCTTTACCTGAGTACTTGGTTAATATAAAAACACAAGATAAGTTTAAAGAGACACTGGATAGATTTTTGTTAACCGACATAAGGGAATAAATTCCCCCTGCCAGTACAGAGAAGGTGGTCTCGATGGGCTTTGCCTTCTTCCACCTTTTAGCACCAAGTAATAATTTTCACCTTTCAATTGATATCTGTGAAATCTTGATGGCCTACTGACTTTGCGTTCAAGTCCCACACATTCACAGAGATCTTCATTATGTATGGCTTTAAATATTAGGCAAAGATCCCTGCAATGCCTCCTGTACTCCAAAGAGTACATATCTGCTGTAGTTTCCTAAGTCTCATATCATATGATTTTGTCATCCCGTTGTTAACACTTCTTGTTGCTTTCCTTTGTACTCTTTCAAGAATTCCAATACTACTCTTGGTAAATGGGGACCAAAACTGGATACAATTCTCAAGGTGCGGTCTAACCAATGCTCTATACAGTGGGACCCTTACCTGACTATTCCGGCTCCTCATATATCTAAATATACATTCCAATATTCTCACACCATTTCATGATGCCTCCTTACATTGGTCCTCTGGTGTAAATGTATTGTTTATAATTACTCGCAGATCTTTTTTGGAATCAGTCTCTTGTATATCCCTATCTTCCAGTACATAATTCGCCCTTACATTTGTTTTACTCGAGTGTATTATTAATTAATTTTCTCTAGCCCATGTCTTTAAATTCCATATCTCATCCTGAAATTGTCTAACAGCTGTTGTATCATTAACTACAGCTCCCAGCTTCATATCATCAGTGAAGGTACTAATCCAGGCATTTTATTTAGGCTGCATAGAACTTACACAGTATATACTTTAACTAGTGTTAGAAAATTGACTTTTTATTTGCTGGGTATTGATTGGCTAGTACCCCTGCCAGGGGGTACATTAGCTTTCAATAGACGCCCAGCAAATAAAAAGTGCCAGTCACCTGACCCCATCACCAACATAACTAATATCATAAGTCAACCCTGTGCCAGTTGGCCCAAACCCGGCAACTCAATTCAAAATCAGCGCTTATTTTTGTCTCGCTTCGAGACATAGTGCTCCCATCCATACTACCACACTGTGGGCAGATAACATAAAATTGTGCTTGTAATCACCCATCTTCTGAAGTGTAGCCTTATTTAACAGTTAATTTTTTTTGTGCGCTTTCCTTTCTTTGTCTTCCTGTGGCTCAGACTCAGATTCCCGATTCTGTGGCTTGGACACCGGCTCCCCCGGCTGAAACCCCATTATCCAATGCAGTCACAACAGTCCCAGCAAATGAAAAAAAAGCATCACTCTCATAACTGCCATTTCAAAATGCACAGTGCGAGCCTCTCCCTGATTACTGCAACAAACTGTCTGCCAGTACAAAACTGCGATGTGCAATTTGCCACGATTGCCGAACCAGTGCTCCAAGAGCAGCAGACCTTCAGTTTTCTTTTCTGCCTCCTGCTTTTACTGTCACCTGACAGGATACATATTTAAAAAATCACTTTCCAGTCACAACAATCTGCATAAATGAAAAAAAAACACGTCACTCTCATAACTGCCATTTCAAAATGCATAGCGCAAGCCTCTCCCTGCTTACTGCAACAAACTGTCTGCCAGAACAAAACTGCGATATGCAACTTGCCGGGATTGGTGAACCAGTGCTCCAATAGCAGCAGACCTTCAGTTTTCTTTTCTGTCTCCTGCTTTTACTGACAGGATACATATATAAAAAAAAAAAACACTTTCACCAATGGGGTGACATAATGCTGTCTTCAACAAACAAAAGACACTGACTAATGGGGGTGGGGGCTAAAATAGCACACTACCAGAAGTACAGGGACTACTTTGCCTCAAAAGAAGAAAAAATAGAACTGTAGTCATTTTTATAGAATTACTTCACATTTTTTGTTGTAATCCTGCAAAAATGACACAGTTAGCCCATTTTCCAAGCGCAACAATACCCTCCAGGGAGGGCGGTATGGGCAATGCGGGACCTTCCAGGGGCTATAAGGCCCTCCACCTGCAGCGTTGGGCCTCATTACGCCCCTGGGCAGTCCGGTATTGCCCAATACCACCCACCCTGTTGGGTATTATTGCTTGCTTGGCCCTAGAACTGATCCCTGTGGCACACCACTTGTCACACTCTCACACTCAGATTGCTGTCCTGTTATAGACACTCTTTGTTGTCTGTTGTCTAACCAAGATCCTTACCAATTGATAATATTTGCACCAAACCCTAGTTCAATCATTTAATCAATTAGTTTGTTATGTGATGCTACATCAAATGCCTTTGAAAAGTCAGGAAAAAACATTGACTGGTAAACCTTCATCCAGTGCTCTGCTGATGGGCTCAACAAAAGTCAACAAGTTAGTCATGCATGAACTATTTTTTGTGAACCCATGCTGATGTATGTCGACCAGTCCCATGTTTGTAATATGTTTATCAATCTCATTCCTAATAAATTCTTCCATGATTTTGCCAATAACTGCTGTTAGGCTGATAGGTCTATAATTCCTATAATCCTGTTTGGAGCCCTTTTTATGTTTGCTTGCGTGCATGTGCAAGAAACATTAAGTAGTAGCTTAGGAGAGAAGCGGGTTGTGGAGGCGTGGCAGTTTGGCAGCCAATGGAGGCATTGCATTTGGGGGCTTGGCACTGGTGGACCAAGAGAGGCACAGTGTGCTGATGACACTGGCTTCCAAAAGTGCCACCAACTTGTAAGTTTTGCTGCAGCAATCAGTGGCTGCCTCATCATTGCAGCATCAGCCATTCCGCTACAATGAGGGAGCGACTCATGACTGCAGGGTAGAACGTTGCATAGTGTAATATTGTTTGTGAATGCAGCGGTAAGCTGCTGCCATGTTCACAAACAATAATAGATAGCCCCCAGTGCTAAGGAGGTGCCCAGTCCCCCTCGGCATCATGTGCCACCTACAAAAACAGTCTTTGTCTGCCCACGAGGGGGCCAAATCCCTGTCGGCTTCATTCCCCCTCCATCCGAGTGTAATTTGCCAATGGGGGAGCCCACTCCCCATCGGCATAATGCCCCCCCAAAAAACACATTGGTTTTGTGCCAAGAGGTGCCCAATCCCCCTTGGCTCTTGCCCCCCCTGCATGTGACAATGGGGGTGCCCAATACCCCATCGGCTACAGCCCCCCAAAAAAACACTGCGGTGTCATGCTGGGAGCCCACCCCAGCATGGCAAATGTCCCTGGTTAAAAAAAAAATCCTGCAATGTTTCTTTCTTTTTTTTTTTCCTGTTAATCAGAAAATGGCCTCTCATTGAGTCCAGTGGCCCTGCCTTCCAATCCGCACCCACCCTCTGCGCACCCTGCCTCCCCACACCCCCTCACCCCATACTTACCTCTGGAGCCCAGCTCGATGATCTTTGGTGGACCAGGAACACGTCTGCACTCTTCAGAGCCAACCGCGAACTGAAGAAATGCTGGTAAGCTGTATAATGGCATAAATAGGGTTTTTTTTTCTACTTTGGTGCATATCTCAGGCATTTTTGAAATTTTGGCACTAAATTTTCAGCTTGAGGTTATTGGGATCCCTCCTCATGAATTCTGCCACTGTCATGGCATTATTTGGTCCCAAAAGTTGATTTTAGGTTACTGTGTGGAATCGCCTTTTGGAACTGATTAACGAAATGACAGTGCCAGTGCTCATGAGATGGCATCTCAAAAAGTCTACATTGCAAATTTGGTGGAAAAAATCCAAGAAATGACTGTTTTACCAGCGTGAGTTGTGCAGTTGCTATGCACACTCATAACTTCATGAATTTGCAATATTTTCACTCCAGATTTTCAATATTGTGATTTTTCTGCATCTCCTTATGAACAGTACAGCTGTCATTTTCCACATCCCAGACGAAATGTGTTTTCGCACTTCCGGCACAGAATAGTGCAGTCACTGTGGGAAATCAGTGTTCGGGACACATTAAGAAAATCACAGTGACACTATTCATTAGCAGAGGTCCTAAAATGCCTATGTTGAAAATTTGGTGATGAAAGTCCATAAAATGGCTGTGTTATGAGCATCCGTCGCACAGTTTACACACATGCTCCTAACTTTGCACATTTGTAATATTTTCACTCCAGATTTTCAACACTGCCATTTGTCTGCACCTCCTTATGAACAGTATAGCTGTCATTTTTCACATCCTGGCCGAAATGTTTTTTTGCACTTCCGGCTCAGTATTGCACAGTCACTGTGGGAATCAGTGTTCGGGACACATTAAGAAAATCACAGTGACACTGATCATTAACAGAGGTCCTAAAATGCCTATGTTGAAAATTTGGTGACGAAAGTCCATAAAATGACTGTGTTATGCATGTGTGTTGCGCAGTTTCAATGCACGCTCATAACTTCGCACATTTATAATATTTTCACTCCAAATTTTTAACATTGCCATCTCTTTATACCTCCCTCTGGATGGTACAGCTGTCATTCTTCACATCCTGCCCAATCTGTGTTTTCATACATGTGACACAGAATGGCACTGTCGCTGTTGGAACTCAGCATTCGGGACACATTGACAAAATCACACTGCCATTCTTCATGAGAAGAGGTCCCAAATGCTTTCATGAGGTGGGGTCACACAAAAAGACCATGTTGAAAATTTGTAATGCAAATACCAACAAACACCTGAGGCATTAGGGTTTCTAACCATAACATCCTACCTTGTACAGACTGACAGGCATTGGGGTGTGCCTTTAGATTGCCGACTGTACTGCTCATGCCATCCCGCCACCAGCCACTGACAGGCATCGAGGTGTACCTTGGACTCTTCAGCCCCAGACTTCACCCCATTCTCCTATGCTGCACCCATTTCAGTGTATGTCCTTATGGAATGGGGTGACTGTAAAGTCAAACACCCTAAGGCACACCTCAACACATGTCAGTGCCTGCAGAATACGATGAGGTGACATGGCATGACCGTCATGGGCGATGACCCAAACACTGACCCCAATGTCTGTCTGTCTCTACAGGATGGAGGTGGGGTTGGTGTGAAGTTCAATATTTTGCCGCCATTCCTATTCTGCATCTGTCTAACTCCTGCATTTCCAATGCTAATACCAGCAAGCAAACATTCGTCATTGACAAATGCTTGTTATAAATTGTCACCACATTATCCAATTTCCACACTGAAAGGACCCTACCATCAGTAATGGAATCACTAAATATTTCTGCCAATGGCCCTGCAAGTTCATCATCCAGTTCCTTTAAAACTCTGGGATGGATTTCATCTAGTCCCTATGACTTATTTTGCTTCAAATTTTTTAACTTATTCCTTACATCCTTTTAATTTATAATCATTTTTTTTGTTCCCTGGCATGCGAATGTCCAAACTAGCAATACCCTTTTTCCCAAAGATACTGGTGAAAAGTTTATTAAAGACATTAGACATTATTTTTCCATCAGAGATGATGTCATTGCCAACCTTGATTGGACCAGTTCCTGATTGACTTCTTCTAGTCCTGGTTAAGTACCCAACAAAAGCTTTTTTATTATCTTTAGCATTGTTAGCCAACTTTAATTCAAATTCCTTCTTATTTTTCTTAATATAATGTTTACATTGCCTAGTCTTTATTTTGTATGTTCTCCAAATATTAGCTGAGGGGAAACTCATACTTTTGGTAAGCCCTTTTTTGTTTTTGCCCTAGTCATAGCTCCTATGGTCCTATTATACCATACTGGGATTTTTCCTTTACAGTTATATTTAGTTCTGTCTGGCACATGATGCTGAATGCAGTATTTCAATTTAGAAGTAAGTAATATGACATAGCTGGATGTTGGTAGTACTGAGATACCACACACCCAGAGGCATAGTCAGGCACAAGACCACAGGTTAAGTGCCTTCAGCCTCTTGGTGTGCGGGTAACTCAATACTACCAACACCCATCCATATCTTATTGTTATATAAAATGGGCTCATAGGCAACTTTGAACAAAAACAAATTCTAATAGTTTTCAAAGTCACAAACAATATATTAAAATGTTGCTAAATAATGTAAAATAGTCCTTCCACAGATGTTTTTCACCTGTCAGTCATCTGTCTTTCTTCACAATCAATACACTGTGTGATTGCCATGGAATAGAAGAATTCAAAGCTCTGCATTATTCCAGCAGTAGAATGCTCCGCCCACACACAGAATGGTAACATGAGTAAGCAATAATGCCCGACAGGGTGGCATTATTGGGAAATGCACCGGACTGCCCAGGGGTGTAATGAGGCCTGACGCCGCAGGTAGAGGGCCTTATAGCCCCTGGAAGGTCCGGTATTTCCCAATAATGCCCACCCTGGAGGGTATTATTGCACTTAGAAAATGGCTATCTTAGTAAGTAAGTTTTAATAAAATGCTAGAAGAAGAGAGAAAATGGGCAGAAAAAATGAATAGAATTAGTAGAAAAAAACATTATTGATAAAATAGTCCATATTTTTTTAAGGCTGTTCCAGCTGCTGTTTCTCCCTCCTACAAAGGCCATTCTGATCAATTTTCTGCCCCGCAACACACACACACACACACACACACACACACACACACACACACACACACATCCACCTAGCAGACTCTCGGCATTCTTTAGTTCTGCCCCGTTTTTGCACTTTCTGAAGTGCTAGACTCTCAGCATTCTTTTTAAGTTCTGCCCGGTTTTTGCACTTTCTGAAGTGCAAGTTACCTGTGTGTTGTCAGCTTGTGGAGATGCTAGTCAGTTCAGGAGCAGCATAAAACAACAGTCAGTCTGGATACTATTACCAATACCGAGTTCAGTGATCAAATTCTTTTAAGAAACCGAAGGCTACTTTATATCAAATTTGCATTTGAAAAACTGAAACTGGGACTCCACGCATGCGCACTGGATGCGCATACGTGGAACTTCTGTTTTAGTTTTTCAATTGTAAATTATATATAAAGTAGCCCTTGGTTTTTTAAAAGAATTTGATCACTGAACTTGGTATTGGTAATAGTATCCAGACTGACTGTTGTTTTATGCTGCTCCAGAATTGCGAGCATCTCCATACACAAGTCCACATTATTTACTGTCCTCGCAATGTCGGGGACATGTAGGGGAGAGTGGACTGCAGTATTTCAGTTGAGTCGAGTAAATGTAATTTTTTGCAAGATAGTGAAATTAAAAAGGCACGATATGGACTTGTAACTATATAGGGACAAAATGTGAGTACTGATTTGTATTACAGACACATAAATATGAGGGTGTTTAAACAGAAGGGAAAGCTGACAGTGACACTTTAATATTTCGAAATGGGCAGAGCGCTCGCTCATAAACTCACGGACACAGAAGCAAGTGGGATCCCTCGCTTGTACTGTTTTGGTGGAAACTGTATGAAGTGCCTTTTATTAAGAGGCAGCTGTACCTAAGAAGTGCAGAGTGGACGAGTGTTGAGTGGGGGGAGACCAGTAGCTCTCACTAAGCACAGAAAACATGGCAGAGATTTCAGATTTCACTGGTGCTTTCAGCCAGTGACAAAACAGGCTGGCACCACAGCAAAATGCTACTAGGTGAAGTGGCAAGGCTGGATCTAGTTTTAGCTGGGCATCTATTGAAAATAAATGCCCAGCTTGGAGCCTGTCTGAGCCAATCAGCTTTAAGATTTGATTCTTGCCATTTTCTAAAATACATTAATTCAACATTCTTCAGAGCTCAACTGGCATACAAACAAAGACACACACAGGCCTGAAGTGGAGCCAGAACCTCAGTTTTATCTGTTGCCAGGTAAGTAGCAAGGAGTTCTCTGACAAAGTGGTAGGGATGAGAGGGGGATTTTTCATGGTCATCAAAGAAACACCAGCAATGGAAACTCTGAATAGTGCTTTTTTCAAATTTGTGTATGTGTGTAAGGGGGGCTCATGAGTATAAATAACATTAAAATATTTACTTACTTTATTTAATTTAATGGACTTTTATTTTTAGGGCCTAGTCGAAGTTTTTCATATGTGAGTAAAGGCTACATCCATTTTTGTGATGGAAACTAGGAAATAGGTGGCTTATGAATTCAGTGAATTGCCCTGGTTAGCAGGGACTTGTTTTAGCCAGTGGTGGCACTCCCTTACTGCAATTGCTGGAACCAAGTCTCAGCCAATCAGGACAAGGGATTTCTTTGCCCATATTATATGAGACGTTATCCCATTTTTGCTCCATATCCAGACTTTTTAAATTCAGTTTTCCAATCCCAGTCACCAAAGTATGTTTTATAGCCTTAAAATTGGCTTTGATGTAACCCTGGTCTTGGTTACTCCATTTGTGCCCTTATTGCTACCTTTAATTGAAAATTGTACCATGTTATGGTGCATTTTAATAAGGGTTCTCTCACCTTGCAATTTATAATCTCCTCTGTGATATTACTAAACATCAAATCCAGTATATTATCATCTCTTGTACTTTGTTGAACCATCTGGCTCGATTTAGCAACACCATCGTGTCAATGTATTTTTTCTATTGGGAAGAACCAGTATTAGTATTCCATTTTATGTTGAGTGTATTAAAATCACCTGAAATTATTGTTCTGTTTCCAGTTTGGTACTATCCAAAACTTCTATAAACTTCTCATTGTCGCATAGTTTAAATTAGGCACTCTATAGCAGACACCCATAAGAATCTTCTTTTGATTTTTGGAATCAGATTTACCCATAATTGTTCAGTGTTTGCTGTGACCTCCATCATAATCTCTCATATGTAAGCCTCATAGATATCCTTAACGTAGAGGGCTACCCCAGCTCCTCCTAATTTATGTTTTCTATTATTAAAAAAACATTTTTTATCCATCTGTCATGTTATTCCACCCATCATTCCTCCACCATGTTTCCATTAATGCACAGACATTGATTTTTACTCTATTTAATAATATTTCCAATTCCTGGATTTTGTTTAGCAAGCTTCTGGCATTAATCAGTAAAACTTTTATATCTGACTTGTTCTCATCATACACCCCGGAAAGGAATTTTTCTCCAGACTTGCAGGGGATATATGTTGTCCAATTCTATAAGGTAGTGCCTTTGATGTCTCTGGTGAAAAAATATTAGACAGTTCCATAGTTATAAGGCTTTAAAGTTTAGCATTTTTTGTTCTGAGCATGTGCAGTAGGGATTTTGAGATAATGTTCCGGTGCAAAATGAAAAATGTGATGTTGAGGACCGTTTTTTTTTTTGGTTTGCTTCTTGCTTCAGAAAGCATTTTTTTTTTTTGTGCCATGAGACCGCCATCTTGCTTTTTTCTCCTCAAAAGAAAAATGTAAAACGTCATAAAAAATCATGTCTTTTAAAAAACAAACACCTGAATGTACTGTAACTAAGTAGGATCCGCTTCACTAGATTCTGAAGTTTGTTTTAAAAACAATGCCAGAAATACATTATCTGGGCAGTCTAAACCCTGCTTAGTGACAAAGTCGTTGACTCATGCTCTGTATGAGAACAGCAGAACTTTCTTGACTTCTGCAGCCGCAGCTGGAACTCATGTTGCGGGCTGCAGTGACAGTGATGAGCCAGCATTTCCCTGGTGTCTAGTGGTGCCTCCCCCCCATTGCTGCCCCTGCATTCCTGTAATGTTGCTGTGATGTCCAGTGGCAACCCCACCCTTTGATCATGATCCCCACAGTTCAGAGATATTTTCCTGATGTCTAGTTGCACTCGTACCCTCAAATCATGATCCCCATAATTCTGTGACATTTCCCTGATGTCTAGTGGCACCCCACACACTCTGATCATGATCCCTGTATATCTGTGATTTTTCCCTGCTGTCTAGTGGCACCCCCACCACCCTCTGATCAGGATTCCTGTAGTTTATTTATCTTTCCCAAGTGTCTAGTGGCACCCCCATCCTCCAATCATGATACCCATAATTTTGTTATCTTTTCCAGGTGTCTAGTGGCACCCCACATCCTCCCATTGCTGGTCCAATCTGAAATAAAGAAAATGGTCCTGTGATTTTTTTTTTCAAAGTCGCAATAAAGGAAATGGTCCCTTGCTGACCAGACACCCCGCCCCCAACTCCCACTCAGCACCCACCACCCCACACACCTCCAGTACACCCCCACACACACCCTCACTCACCTGAACAGGTCACAGGATAAAGATCCACTCTCCAATTGAGGACACATCTTGCTCCTGGAACCGCCAACTACAATATGAGAAACTCAGGTAAATGCGGCTCAATGTATAGTACTTTATTAGAGTTTTCAACTTAGTGGCATAACTTTTTCATTTTTGCATAGTTTAACACCAACTTTTCAACATGGCCTTTTGGGAACCCCATGCCAAATATCAGTGGAATTACGGAAATCCTGTCCTTGTTCATTAGGTGGGGTCATAAGAAGGCTACAGTATGTTGCAAATTTGGGATGCAATATTTAAAAATGACAAACTTATGTGCATATGTTGACATTTTACTATACTTGTATTTACCTTTGCTAATCTGAAGTATTTCAACCCCAAATTTTCAACATGGCCATTTTTTTACACCACCTCATGAATGTGACAGCTGTCATTTTTCACATCCCGGCCAAAATGTGATTTTGCACCTGTGGCACAGAATGATGTTGTGGTGGCATAGAATTATGTTTTAGCATGGATTTGAAAATTCTCAGCACGCTGTTCATGAGGTGGGGGTAATAACCAGGGTTCTGCACTTCCACAGCAACATACATGTTCGTATCTATGGATGCAAGCAAATATTCTATTATACTATCTAAAAAAGTAAGGAAATTCTTTGCAAAAAATTTAATTAATGCACCTGTTAGGGTAACTTAGTGCCACAAAAGTAGGGAAATGTGGCATTAGGGTTTCCCACCTTAAAGGCCCCACAAGAAGCAAAAGGAAAAAAAAAATATTAGTGTTTGAGTCTCTGGATTCCTGATGAATTAGTGCTGGGTTCTTCCTTGGAGGTTATTAATCCTAATCCTCCCCCCTCCCCCCCATGGTTCCTGCGTAAAGAAAGAAGATTATGTGTGACATTGTTTGCTCATGGAATGGCATGCACATTAGGTTGACAACCCCAAGAAGACCACACCACTGATTTTCAAGAATATGGAGACCCAAAACCCTAATGTTTTTTTTTATGCTCTTGGGGGGCAGGGGTGGAGGATGCATTAGGGTGGGAAACCCTAACACCACATTTCCTACTTTTCTGGAATTAAGGTACCCTAACTGGTGATTAACAAAGTTTTTTTGCAAAGAATTTAAATATGAATGAGGTTGCTTCATCTCCATCTCCATTTAAAACCTTCTGTATTCCAGCTCCATCTTTTGCTGTTGGGTTTGCTGGGCAAGCTGTGCTTTCTGCAGCTCCACTTACAGTCTCAGCCTCCAGTTCCTTGTCTTCAGATGCCTCCCTCTGGACTCATGGCTCCTGGTTCCTCTCTGGCCCCTCTACATTTGAGGTCTGGTCACCTTGAGTCACCGACTGTGACTCCATGTTCCTTGTGGCTGCATCTGTATCAGCCGCCACGAAGACTTCAGTGAGCTGCTTTTTATTTTGGCTCTTACTTGAAATTCCCTTTTTGTCACACAACTGCCTTAACTGTTCTATATTTAAAGTGTTGTACTTGAAAGCTATGTTCTTCCCCTATACTAACACTATTTATAGTTTCTCAGAAAAAAAAATTAAACAGGGTAGGGTATTATTTTCTGTAAGCAATTTTTTTCCCTTTTTCAAATTCTGCCCACTATTCTGTGGTTGTTTTGTATAGACAATTCAGAAGTCCCAGTGACTGACACCAAATCTCTCATGAGCTCACCCCTAGGCACAATAGAATCCCCTATTCCCAGGAGAACCCCACTTTGCTGAACCCTGTGACTTTAACTGTCAAGAAGGAGAGCTTCCTCTCCTTCTATCAAGGCAGCCTTTTTTTCTCTAAAATTTGTTAGTTAGTAGTTGAGCAGTCCTACTAAAATGAGGCATCAGTCTGACAAAACCTTTCCCTTAAAATGTTATACCTCACAAAGTAAACCAAGTCAGAGTTGATAAGGAAAGCATAAAAAGTTTACTTAAAGAAAGAAAACACATTCAAATATTCTACACAATTTAGGGTATTGGGATGCAGACAATGTTAAAAAATATGGAATTAAACAATAAACCTACACACTATGAATGATAACAGTTTCGACTTTGTTGAAATTTGGAGTCCAAGGTATGAAAAGTACCATCTGCCAGAAAACTTCTTCAAGTTTTCTGAAAGGACTTGTCAAAAAGTTCAGCAAGATGATAATATAAGTCAGTTTCTGAATTTTCTTCAACAGGAAAATTCAGGGTTTTTCAGAGAAATGCTCCTTTCTCAAGAGTTTTTCATTCATTCTTCAGTGAGTCAAAGTTCTCCTCACTAATCAGTAGTTATTTTTCAATAAAACTACCCAGAGCTAACACTTGGCAAAATTATACCAAAACACACTATTTTCTGACTGTATATCTTTTTCATACCTCAAGTGATGTCATTTCAGCCTACCCTTTTGATTGTTCAGTTATTTAGGTTGGGATGTTGCAGCAGTTCACCCTTTTTCTTGGAGGGGTCTACCTCGTTCCACCCTAGTTTCTCCAGAATATAAAATACCAGAAAATTCTTCAAATTAGGGTCTCTGTCCACTATCCTAGCCCCCCATACTGTGGTCTAATGAGCTTGGAGTAGCATGTTGAACCCCACAGAACAGATTCTGGTAAAGTCATTTCTACCCTTTGATCGCAGGAAATCCATAACATACAATATATGCAAAGGATCTCAGATACCATGACACCATTCTGGCTGGAGATTGAATATTCACACACAAATAAAATTTGAATGATTCATTTGAGCCAGTTCTTGTCCAGTGCTTGCTGTGAAACCTGTTCAGGAGTAGACCTATCACCAGTTGGAAAAATCTTTCCACATGTTTTTTTTCATAAGATGTTTAAAGGGCCAGTGGCTTAATTCTAAACACAAACCCATGTATATATATCGATCTGAACAGTACAAATTTATGGGTTATCTCACCACATCCTCCTCCTAAGATTGAACTGGTGGAATATCCTTTTATGTCAGAGTTCTCACAGTTCTGTCATTGTTTAATATGTGAACAGGCCATCTGCAGTTTATTTTGATCCAGGCCTGTGAGTGCTTCCCTATCATAGGACTGTAGGTCAATAATCCATTCATGAGTTTTCCATTTATTTTACCCATTTGCCCAACCACACTAACAGGTTATGGTCCATCTGTACTATAAATGTCTCCTATAGCGTTAGGTCCTACTTTTCAGGACCATACCAAAGCATTCATTCTTTTTCTACATAGTAAGGATTTGGTTAGAAGGGGTTGGGTGGAAGTAGGGTGTGATAAAGAAGTGATAAATGCTTTTCTGCTGGGTATTACAAAGGAGGGGGGGATGATACCAAGGGGAGAAATGGTAGAAACAGGGGAAGGTGAGATGGGGAAATCATGGAGCAGATTTTTGGGAGGGTTTGAAGGCACTGAGGGTGGACAGCAGACCCAGATGGCATTAACCCTGTGCTGAAGGAGCCAGAGGTCCTGGACCTTGTGACCTATTTACTGCCTCACTACTCTCGTGTACCAGGACTGAGGATGGCTCATGTGGTGTCTCCACAAGAGTTGCCCCAAGGATGAACCTGGGAACTACAGACCAGTGAGCCTTACATCCATATTGCGGTGTGCCAATGGAGCTATACTGAAGGAGAGGCTGGTGGCCCCAAGATGTGAGGACCTGGGTAGCAGACAGCATGGCTTCTCCCTTGCTGATCCTGCCAAACCAACCTGGTGAGTTGAATGACTGGGCAACTAGTAACTGGAGGGCTATGTAGTGATGTCCTATTTGACTTCATGTGGCATTCAACTCGGTGCTGTAGGGAGGCTGGAAGCAAGTAGAAGGCACAGGTGGCAAATCAGTGAGATGAGGAACTGGCTCTGTGTAACAGAGGGTGGTGGGTGGGGAGCTCACCCAAGGGTAGTGATGAGCAAGTGTTCACAGGGCTCAGTGTTGGGAAAGTGTTGTTTGGGTATTCATACAGACATATTGGATATCGGTAGCAAGACTGTCTGTTTGCTGATTTACCAAGATGGAGTGGGTGGAATGACCAGGGATGGTAGGGGCTGCAGAATGAACTGCAAGCTTTGAAACATGGTTAGATACCTGAAATTGGTTTAATTCAAAACGCAGGTTGTGTGTATTTTTGGGGTGAAGAACTCAAGGAGGAGTTACCAGTTTAGTGGCGGACTACCCAGACAGAGGAGGAGAAGGATCTTGGGTGCCATTGGGGTCAATGAACCACTCGCACAATGTGGAAGCAGCTTTAAAGGCCAACAAATGCTGAATTCATTGCAAGGAGTATATCCTCAAGGAGGAGTGATTCTGCCATGTATAGGTCATTATTATACCGCACCTGAGTACTGCGTGCAGTGGCACCGTATCTGAAGAGGACATTAAATTACTGGCGGGTGTGCAGCGAGGGCAACAAAGATTATCAAGGGCTGGGGACGTATCATACAAGAGGAGGCTGAGGGAGTTTAACATGCACTTCTGGAGAGGAGGGATGGGGACATGACTGAAACCTTTTTCATGAAAGGAATAAAAAAACAAGCACAGAGGGCTGATCAAAGTAAGGGAGGGGAGGGACACCTGGCCTGATATGATACTGAGAGGAAGGTTCAGGAGGAGATGATATATGCTTTACAGAGCTGGGTGGAATTTATTATTGCAGAAGTGATGTCCAGAAGAACAGTGGACTGCTTCAAAAGAGGATAGACAGACGAGGGGAGGGTCAATGGAAGGGAAGGGTGGAATGTGAGAGGTTGTTGCAATGAAGGGTTCTAGTTGCACATGTCAGCAGACTTGATAGACCTCTAGGTCTTTTTCTGCTGGCAAATTTCCTATGTTCATAACTTGGAATAGGCTTGTTCATTGGGAAACAACTTCTTTGCTGAGGTATACTATTGGGTGTTTGGTACCCTCATTAGTTATCTGATTGAGGATGGTCCCTATTCCCACATCTGTGCATCCATTTGCCATAAATGGCTGGTGGGTTGGCTTAGCACCAGGGGGCTACACAATGAGGATTTCAGTTGTGTGAAGGCTCTGGTCACAGGCCAGGTTCTATGTTACCTTCTTTGCTATTTCTGTGTAACAGCTCAGATGAAGGAGCTGCCAGGAACTGCAACTGCAAAATTTCTATAATACCCTGTCTGCCCCAAGAAAACTCCTAACTTGCTTTTTGGATTTCAGGCATGGCCAGGTTGCATTGTTCTATTCTTGACTGGTTTGGGCAGACCTGGCCCTCCCCATGACATGTCCCAAATAAGTAACCTCATTATGGCCACTGGCACTTCTTCTGTTTTGATAGTCGGCCTTGCAGCCTGTATTCTGCAAAACATTCTTTTCTCAAATGTGTCAGATGTTTCTTCCAACTAGGAATGAATATAACCACGTCATCCAGGTCACAACTGCAAAGTCCTCCTTCGTATCCTGTAACACCTGATTCACTAACTGCTGGAATGTGGTAGGGCATTCTTCATCCCAAAGGACATGACCTTTTGTTCCCATGCAGGCCAACTGGGGTGATGAAAGCTGACCTTTCTCTGGCCCTGTTATCACTTCCACCTGCCAGTACCCTCTGTCAGGTCTCAGTGGTTAAGTATGTCACCTCCCAGCTTGTCCAGCAATTTGTCTGTGTGGGCATTGGGTGACATCAGATTTCATTATGGCATTAAGATACCACTAGTCTGCCCAGAATCGTGTGAACCTAATCTGTCTTGGGGACAAGGACTACAGGTTAGGCCCCAGGGACTGTGGGATTTTTGGATCACCCTAGATCCAGCATTTCCCACCTCCTCCTCAGGTCTTTGAGGATCTGTCTCAGGACACCCATTAGGCTGTCCTGGTTATGGGTGCTTGTGTCCCTGTATTCTATATCATGCACTGCTAGTGGAGTCCATCCATGGTTTGATGCAATTAAAGGCAAATTCATGCGAAACTATCCTTACTTCTTGGGCATGTACAGGTGTCAACTGGGGTGAAACAGAATGGTCTCCACAGATGACTCTGCTTGCTTTCCATTAACAAGTTGAGAAGAAGGTTCTTGTTGGTTACTTCCACAGGGCTGCAAATCATAAGTACCATGTCACCCTATTGAAATAGGGCTTCATCATATTTATGGTGCATCCTTTGGGTGTGTTTTTTGTTCAGGTGACTCTACAAGCGTGTGTAGTTCACATTGTTTACCTGCTAGACTACCTGTATGGTCCTGCCCACTCTGTCTGCAGCTTGTCCTTCCGGACTGGACTGAAATACTACCTCCTGTCCTGTCTTGCAAGAGTGTGATCTGACTCCTGATTACATCAGGTTTTATTTTGCTGGGCAGTTGACAGATTGCTTTGGGCCATACCCATATGCTCCTTCAGCTTCTCTCTCTGAATTTTAAAACATATCTGTGCTGTGGGAGACCCCTGGGTTTCATGCTCACCTTCCCAGTCTTCGTAGACAAATCTAGAGGCCCCCTCACCCGGTGTGCATACTAAGAGCTCAAAGGGTGAAAACCCTGTCAATTTTATAGTTAGTTCTCTGTAGCCAAACAGCAGGTGGGGAGGTACCTCTCCCAGTCCTGCACATGTTGTTCTGCAAATGCCATAAGCATAGGCCTTTAGGGTCCCATTAAATCTCTTATGAGACTATTGACTTAGGTTGTGGTAAGGTGTTGTATGCTCTGTACAACACCACCAAGTTCTCCCACAAACATCTCTTAAGATCTGTCACGAAGTTAGCCCCTTGATCAGAGATAACCTTCTGTGGAAACCCTACCCAGGAGAAATCCCTAACAACACACCCACCACTTTGTCTCGCTTCAATGGAGGACAGAGCTTATGGCTTCTGGATAGTGGGTAGTATAATTGATTACCATCAATATACCTTTTTCAAGAGGAGCTTGTATTCAGAGGACCCACACATCCATTCTCACCCTTTAGAATGGTTCCTTCACAACTGACAAAGGAATCAGGGCAGCCTTTGCACTGTGATACTGGTGACAGGTTGGCAGTAGTCCTTCACCTGCTTGATGAAATTTGGGCAATAGAAATTGTGGCTAAGCGCCTCACGGCATGAGCAATGCCCAGATGTCAGGACATGGGGAATATCATGAGCCACCTTGAGCAATGACTGTTACCGCCACTGGGAATGATGTTGCCTGTCCATCACCCCTACCTCTATGTTTTCTGTCTATCTCCCTGTGTCCCATCAGATTCTGCACAGGCCTCAGCTTCCAAACTAGGGTCAGTTTGCTGTGCTTCTGCTAACTCCTCAGATTTCCCAGCATGGTGTATGCCCCATTAGTTCCCAGACCTAAGGTCCGTAGCTGTGGCAGTAGGGGACCCAGTATCACAACCACCCTCCCTCTGGCTATGTGTTACCTCCCCTTTAGAGCAAACCTTAGTAGCACTTGGTGAACTGTCACTAGGAAGTTCCATCCCCTTTAGCACCCTCTCTTCCAAGAGCCACAAGCTGGCTGGCTCGCCTTCTAACCTCTCCTGTAACAATCTCTGTGGGGTCCCAGAAGGCCATGGGCACCCCTAGCCATCTGGCACCAGATGACAGTGACACACCAACCCTTGTGGAACATTATTTCCTACAATAATATCCATAATGAGGGTATCAACTACAGTTACCTTCCGTATCACTCTGCATTTCAGTCCAGGGTAACACTGGCTAAGGGCAGTTGTTTTGCCCAGTGAAACTCTCTATGGATACAAACTGATTAGGCAGGATTTGTTCAGGTCCCACCAACCACTTTTACTAGGGTAAGAGATGCTCCAGTATCCTTTAACCCTCAAGTCTGTACCCCATTTACTGTGAATGGGTGCATGAACTTTCTCACATTCGCAGAGGAATAGCTTTAGGAATACAGTTTGCAACCAGCTCAGTTGGCATAGGTTCCCTTTCCATTTTGTGTCTTTTCAGACACTGCCTAGAAATATGGCCTGGCTTTTTGCACAACCAGCACTCATCATTTTTCTTTCTCCCTGCAACCTTTTGGGACAGGTGGTTCCTTTTTTTGTAGAGCAAAACTGGTTTTGGCTGTCTAGAGGCACAACTTTCTCTTTTGCCCATATTTCCTGCTCCTCTATTTCCCTTTGAGAGCAGGCCTGCTCTGGAGCATAGCAGTTCCTTGCCAGCTCAGCAGCCTGTATGGCTGTCTGATGATCAGTCCTCAACAAGGTTTCAGCTCTGCTGAACATGCCCAAAAGAATTGTTCTGACAGTACCACCTCTTCAATCACTTCAACTGAATTAGCTTTACCACTCACCCCAACCACCATATCTTTCAGATACTGAAGTTGTTTGCAGCAAGTTCTTCAAAGCTCATTTGGGCCACTTCTCAGTTCTTAAATTTTGTCCCTGTGGGCCTTGGGATTTAAGTCATATTTTTAACAATGTAGTTTTTGTTTTTCATAATTTCAGCTGTCTGGCTTCAGGACTCCCAGAGTCAGTTGAATAACCAGTTATGACTGACTTTAAACACATCATGACTGATTTTTCAACTAGTTTGAAATTTATGACTCTGACTCACTAAAGAAAATCCAACCAATTTTTTCAACTTCCTGCCATTGTGGAATTTCTATTTATCTACTAGCAAGTTATACTTTTGAGTGCAATTAGTGGAAAAACTTTGCAGCATTTGCTTATGTAGTTACTGCAGGCACGCACCCAAATCACGTCTGACCATTTGCATCATTCAGTAAAGAAATCAAAGACATAATGTAACAATAGTTATCTGCTGCCTTCCAAGTGCCAAGGCAGTATGACATATACATATACAGTGATAAATTGTCAGACCTTGGTCAGATTCAGCATTCTGGTGAGGAATCATGAAACATCAAAAATTCACATCATGACCCTCTCCCACAATGCCACCACAGAAACAAGTCACCACACTGTGACACAACAATGACTGCACTCCATTCTGGTCTACAAGATTGCCACTGATCAGAAGAGAGGAAGGCAGAGACGCTGCCATTCGCTAGGAGCTTTCCCATGCAACCAGACCACTGAAACCCTAGGTGAGTTAGCATAGCAAGGCACACACATGCAAATGCATTTCACTCACTACACTGCCCAACACAAGATATTATATAGTCTGCTGCTCAATGTAAAATGCAGCACTTGCTTGCCCCAAAAAACACTGCCTCCCCTAAAAAAAAAAAAAGAAAAGAAAGTGTACAGCAGGGACTCAGGCTTGAGGCGGGGCAGACCGGGCAGTGGGCAATCATTCACCTGAAAAAAACAAAAAAACTTTGCATCTGTGTTCTTCACTGCTGCAGCTTCCCTAGTTATCAGAATTCAGTAATTGAATAAAGTTAATTTTTATACATATTTTAACACAGCTGGCTTTCTTGACATGATCTGACGCACCCACATGACATTTTGAGATCTAGGCCGTCTGAGTCATAATGCATTTTATATTGCAAACACACAAAGCAAAGATGAACCCTCACCCAACCCCTGCTGCAGTTGTACTTTTTTTTTTTTCTGTGCTTCTCTGTTCCCTCTGCTAGCAGAGCAGAGACTTCACTCAGAATATTGTAACTGTTTTCTCTAATTCAGAAGTGAATCATTCAGAGAAAGTAACAGGAGGATTATGTACCCAGGTTAACTGCCTCCAAAAAGCCTCCATGGCCACCCTTAATGCTAAGTCTTTTTAGATAAATAGAGTATAGAAGCCTATGGTGGTAATATTCTAGTGATTACTGAAGAGTTCTGAGGCTGAACTTTTGTTTGTAAGAGTTATGTTAGTCACAGCAGTGTCACTCACTGCTTTCGCGATGATCTGATTAGAGATTCTAGCTCCATTAGTTAACTGAGCCTTTGGGTAGTGGCCTAACGGCCTTAAATGGGTTCAAAGTTCCAAACAAAAACATTTTAAGAATTTAACGCAGTTATTGTTTCTAGTACTTCTTTTCAAAATATTGTGTGGTCTGCCACTTTCCCCGAAATGGTTCTTCAGACTGGGAGCCAAGTATGTCGCTACTACTCCCTGCCACACTCAGTGTTATTATTAAACAGTGTTCCCAAGAATTTTTAACACATCTGAAGCCACTGAGGCAATTGTGACTCTCATTGGTCCTCCAATAAATATTGAATACCACCTACCTACCTAAGTTCCACCATCTCATCTCATCTCACAGACCTTTCTGCTCTTAACAGATGTTGTCTGGCAGATAAGGACCATCTGGCCCACCCAGTCCAATTCCTACTAAGGTGCAACATATCCTCTTTATTAATCTATAGGTCCCCATAGTACCCCTCCCTATAGTTGTAGTAATGTAAGGATTCCCCATATCTGTCCCATGTCTCCCTTAAACCCTCCACTCTTCTAGCCTCCACAACCTAGGCAGGAGTTCTGCTCCAAGCTCTGCCAATAATAGACATGGGAGTACTGTCCCCAGGAGTCCATGCCAGAATTGGAGAGCACACAGAACCAGGCCAGCTGCCAATCACTCACCCATGGAAGATGAATTGATCCCCATACCCCCATTGCTGTAGAGCCTAATAAATTAATTTGCTGCAGTTCATTAGATATAGCGGTTTTGCAATTCATACTGTTTTCCAATGATCTTCAGACTAGGGACACATTTGGAAGAAGAAATTTGTAGTCTCTATGCATATTGTGTGTTTGAGCTCATTCTATAGAAGTATATATAAACCTCAGTGTGCCCATAAAGACTAAATACCTATGAAAGAAGTTATTTGACATACTGTTGATGCTGCCATAAAATCAGGTAATAAACAACCAGAAACCAAATGTTGTTACAGAGGGATTCAACTTTCATAAATAGAAAAAAGATATATTTTTTTAAAACTATGGATTGCTAATAGTGGGCATATCATTCCACTTTGTTACTGGTAGTTATGTGATTCTAAATTGACTTTTAGTGCCAGCCCAGCCCGGCCAGAATTAAGCTGCCAAAAAAGACATCACAACAACATGGAAACTGGCTGATTTAAAAAATAATAAGTCTCTTTCTGCCAAACAGTACTGTCTATTACTTTTACACTTTGCTGTTGGTGAAATGACTGGTCTTGACCTCTGACTCTCTGCTGTTAGAAAGTATGAAGAAGTTAACAACATTTCAAAAAATACTAATTCACATTTACCAGTCCATCAACTGCTAGTCTCTGAGTCATGCAAAATGGCAGCCGGAGTCGCCTCAGACTTCACTGAGTTCTCTCTCGCTTGCCCGTGACCATCCTCCTAGTCTCCCTCATCAGACTCTGTCCCTTCCCTCCTCCTTGACTTTTTTTCTGTCATCTCTCAGTCAGGCAGTCCACAGCCCACAGTATGTGCCCACTGTTGCATGCTGCGCTTTGCACAGTTGTTTTGTTGCTGCTCTTGTCTAGCTTATGGCCCACCTGGCCCGAGTGCTGCTGCCTGGCTGCACAGTGGTCGAAGTTCACCCCCAGTGTCTCCACTCCTTCCGGGTCGTGAGACAAAGAGAAAGAGAGAGAGAGAGAGAGAGGTCGCTTCTCTGGACCTCCTGACCACAGTACTCTGCAGTCTGCACTTCGTTAGTCTTCTCCTGGTGGCCACCACCCCACCAGCGACTCGAAGTTTGAGACTCCTGTCCTCCCCGGGTGGGTCGGGCCCAGTCACTTAGTCTTTCCTGTCTTTGATTGGCTCTGGCTCTCTGACAACTGTCCTCACCTTTGCTGAGCCTGTCGCATGCGTGCTGGCCCTTCTACACTAGTGCGGAGCGGACTGGACCAAACGATTATAAAAATTATATTTTTTACTCTTGAGTTGAGCGCAGCACTCTCGATTTTCTTCTACTTTGTGCTGGCTGCCCAACTGACTGTCTCGCCACTCTCCTTCTGTAGCAGCTCACAAAGCTCCTGGCTATGCTCTCTCTCTCTTTACTGATTGGAAGAGCATTGCGCCCGGAGTTAGGGGTCATTTGTTGGCTCAGGGCTGACTGAAAAGATTAGAGAAATGTTGTAGCCCCCACAAAGCAAAAATAAAACATGAGTTTGGGTGGGAGACTGTGTCTGTATGTCAGTCAGGCTACTAAATAAGCCACGGAATCATCGACTTTATAGAAATTCAACTCCACTCAATTACGGCTTTAATTCAGGGCAATTGCAACTAATTGCAACTGCAGTGAATTGCAGCCCATGATTTCTGATTTGTGGTCTCGGGGTCTATTCACATCGTCCATCTGTCCCGATGCTCATGCTCTTGCCAGTAAGCAGTGAGGATACATAAAAGCTCCAGGTCTCTTTGAATATGTTGGCCTGGATACTAGAGTTTCAAATGAATTCTAAAAATGTATTCATATCCTCCTCTTAAATTCAGCAAATCAATTTTGAATTTAATTTATACCCCAGCCATGGAGTCTCAGGTTCAGCCTCACCACTTACCCACTAGGCAGTTGGTTGGATTTTCAGCTTCCAGTTCAAAATGCTCTGGCGCTGTTTTTCCTCAGCCTTTTTGGCACTGCTTTTCCTCCACCTCAGTCTCTCTTGGTACCATTTTTCTCCATCTCCATTTCAAACCTTCTCTATTCCAGCTCCATCTTTTGCTTGTTGGTTTGCTGGGCAAGCTGTGCTTTCTGCAGCTCCAGCACTTAGAGTCTCAGCCTCTGGCTCCTTGTCTTGAGATGCTCTCTCTGGACCCATGGCTCCTGGTCTCCTCTCTCCCTCTACATTTGAGGTTCTGGTCACCTTGAGTCACCTGACTGTGACTCCATGTTCCTTGTGGCTGCATCTGTATCAGCTGCCAAGAAGACTCTGGTGAGCTGCTTTCTTTTTGACCTCACTTGAAATTCCCTTTTGTCACATGGCTGCCTTTAGCTGTTCTATATTTAAAGTGTTGTACTTGAAGCCATGTTTTTCCCTCTATACTAACATCATTTATAGTTTTTCAGAAAAAAAAATTTAAACAGGGTAGGTATTGTCTGTTAGCAATTTTTTTTTTTTTCAAATTCTGCCTCTATTGTGTGGTGATTTTGTATAGAAATTCAGAAATCCCAGTGACTGGCACCAAATCTCTCATGAGCTCACCTCTGGGCAAAACAGAATCCCTACTCCCAGGGAGAATCTCCCTTTGGTGAACCTCTCAGACTTTGATCAATGAAGGAGAGCTTCTCACCTCCAACCAAGCAGCCTTTTTTCTCTAAAATTGTGTAGTTGGGTAGCTGAGTGGTCCTATTAAATGAGGCATCAGTCTGACAAAACCTTTCCTTTAAAATGTTATACACACAATGCAGACCAAGGCAGAGTTGCTAAGAAAATCAGAAAAAAGTTTACTTAAGGAAAGAAAATTTATTAAAATATCTCTACACAATTTAGAGTATTGGGTTGTAGACAACAATGTTTAAAAATTGGTATAAATCACAAACCACACACTATGAATGCTAAAATTTTCTAATTTATTGATGTTTGAGTTCAAGGTATGAAGTCCCATCTGCCAGAAAATGTCTTCAAGCTTTTGAAAAGATTTCAAAAGTTCAGCAAGATGATGAGTCAGTCTCTTGAAATGTTCTTTCTTCCGGAAAATTCAATTTTTTCAGAGAAAAGCTCCTTTCCTCAAGAGTTGTTCTCTTCCTTCAGTGAGACAAAGTTCTCTCACTAATCTGTAGTTCTTTTCAGCAAACTACCCAAAGCTAACACTTGGCAAAATTGTACTCAAAAGCATTGTTTTCTGACTGTATTCCTTTTATACCTCAAGTGATGCTCATTCCAGCCTGCTCTTTTATTGTCCGTTATTTAGGCTGGGATGTTTCAGCAGATTCACTCCTATCTCTTTCACTCCACCCTAGTTTCTCCAGAGTATAAACACTAGCAAATCCTGGCAAATTGGGGTCTCTGTCCACCATCCTAACCACTCTCTACTGTGGTCTATCAGTGCTAGTTTTGTATGTTGATCCCCTGCTGAACAATTTCTGTAAATGACATTTCTTCCTTTGATCTCAGGAAACCTACAACATATATTACAGAAGGACTCTCTGACACCACGCCGTCATTCTCCTGGTTGTGAGGTCTGAATATTCAAACACAAAATAAAGTTTTAAATGATTCATTTAAGAGTGTTCCTGGCTTCCAGCTCTTTGATGTAAACCTGTCTGAGGGCTCCACCCAGCACTCAGTTGAAAAATATCTTTCCTTATGTTTTTTTCATAAGATGCTTAAAAGGCCAGTGGTTTAATTCTGAATCACAGCCCATGTATATACAGTATATGATATCTGAACAGTACAAATATATGAGGGCTATCTTGCCAACGTGCATCACACCTGCTCCTAGTGGCTATCCCTTGCCTGAGGAACCTATGGGAGTGTTCCTTTGCTCCTGATGTTCTAACTTAAATTGAACTCTGACTGTGCGTCGACTGCTTTGTAAAGCGCTTATCAAAACAGAGAGACCACTATACTGCTTAGGCAAAATGAGCCATGAAGAGCACCTGAAATGTTGATTACCTGTGTATGCTGCTTGAAAAGTTTTACTTGGTGATTTAGTTCCCAGCGTGATGGCTGTTAATCCGTATGCACTCTCCAACCCAGCATCTAAATACTGCAAAATACTCTAAAAAACTGTTAGATTCAGAAGCTGTAGCAGATTTACTCGAATTGGTGTCCCTCCAGGATTAGGACAATCTGCTTCCATTATGGATACTGCTTATAGAGCCCACTGGAGCTGCTTGAAGTTCCAACTCTCAGCATGGCACTCAGTGGGGGCTGGCTGTCCTACAGGCCCTCAGTGCAGCTGATCAATGACATGTTTGCAGCCCTGATGCAGCAGCATGGCAGAAGTCACACAAGCCTCCTATAACACCACAATGGCTAATATGCAAATGGATGCTAGGGTCTGCAGAACTAAATCACAGGTGAGTCACAACATAGATGCTATTGACTTACTTTGCATCTACTGTTTTGAGAAGGGAATGAACAATTCAGTAGCTCCAAACCAAACTGGATGACACTGAAATGGGAGGTGTCGCACATCTGATGGCTCCTGGGTTTCCGAAGGCTGGAGTGGGAAACCCTCTTAGACTTTCTATATAATGTCCTCCTGAAGTCCTGTGCCATGAGCTACCCGCCTAGTGATCGAAAGTGTTTCCACAGACACTGAATCCTCCACCTGAACCAGGGAGAGGGCTCAGACCTCTCATGACCAGAATTCTTAATTTGCAGATAAAGAGTGGCTGATTTCGGGGTGCGTGAACCCTCTGCCCTTTTCTGGCAAGGACATAAAACATTAATTTTCCAGGACTACTTCCTGGGAGTTGAGCGCCATAGTCAAACATCATAAGAATACTGAAGCTTGCCACTTGGATGTATTCTCTGATTCACTTTTCAATACAATACCTCGCAACTATGTGACTGAGGTGAACAGGGCCCTGTCTCCTTTTCAACCCCAGAGGCACTAATGGATTATCTTCACCATAACTGGTCACTAGATTGAAGGCCCTGAATCTTCAGAAAAATAACCCTGGCTGCAATTTGCCCAGAAGCATGGAGGCCGACTTCAACAACCATGCAGGAGAGGAGCTGCATAGTTTGAACCACAAGGATGTGGCTTTGGGCCTTCCAGCCAGATCTCAGAAGTGGCAGCAATCAGACAAACATGTTAGAAGGATTCGCTCAAGAACGTCGACATGAATAAGGCCAGTGGAAGGAGGATGCACCAGAGACCCCAAAACCATCATTATCAAATCCTCCACCCCAAACAGATATGCAGCACTAGCCCCCGTGGCCTGACAAAACACCCTGACTCTTCCAGACTACCCGAGGAGGAGATGGTGCTGAGTCTCAGCAACCGAAGCTGAACTTCAACACTGGACTGTGGAGGAGCTCTAGCATTGCAACCCACTTCAACTGCAAGGATTAACACAACCTGTGGATGTTGGCCCAGAGAAGCAGGCACACTCATACTCGACCAGGACAGAAGATCTCCATGTGGCCACATCATGGGACCGAGACCTAGATAAGTGTCTTTCCTGTTTTTTTTCAAGACCTGGGCATTGGTTTGGGCTATGGGGAGTTTAATCTGAGGGTTAGTTGCTCTTCTGGTGCTATTAATAGTCTGTTGTTGGTAATCGGGATGCAATGGTGACTCCTGCCCCTTAGAAGCACCCCTGGTTTTTGGCCTAATATCACGCCCTACTACCAAGAAAATGCCTGGGATACTAGAATATGTGTGGATTGTGCAAATGTCTTTCTGGTTATTTTTATGTTGTTCTTCATGTTCTTATAATGCCTAACTCTGATTTATTGCTTAAACCTGCTTCTCGAGGTATGTGCAGGGTTCTATGTATATAAAGTAACCAGACAGTCAACAGCAGCCCTAGTAGGTTGTACTTAAAGCTCTGGATTACCTAATGACATCTATTTTAGTGACAAAAGATATGTTGACCTCCCATTCCATGATCGCCTAACCCACCTGTTAAAGTTTGCCACTTTAATCTCTGTAACCATGTAACCAGCATTAATACAGGCAGATGGCTAAGGTACTGTTTTGATTTGTCTAGGGACTGGACCCTACCCAGGTGCTTGGTATGCATAGGTTACCCATCTTCCATTTACTTGGGCCAGATTGTCTATCATATCGCCCCCAGATGGGGTACACTGTGGCACAAGGACAATGCCTGAAGCAGCTGTAAATAGCTGAGTTATGACTTGCTTGCACAGGCTTACAGCACTGATACCACTAGTACCTTTACTCCTACTAAAATGCATTACTTTAATTAGTCCACAGACTCAACTTGGCAGTCACTGTGTTGGTGTGCACATAAGGTTAAACTGTTCCTGGGATGGCAGAGGCTTGGTGAGTCTAGCCTGGCATGCATCCCTGTACTGTTAACACACTTACAGAACTGGGACCCTGGATTTCAGTGGAGCTATCCTGTATCACCTCTGTGGATTGTGAGTTAGGGCCTGAGAGGATGATGTACCTCAGCCTGTTAAACCAATCTCTGCTTACGAGCAGATATGTACACCACTTGATAGTTTGCACTGTAGAGTTTTTATTGTTTTTGTTGTTGTCTATAACTGTGGCACATTGCCTGTTATCTGGTCAGTATAAAGTCAAATGTCTGCTATTGTCTGCTGTTATTTTGCACTATTGCCTGATGCCTTTCATTCCCCAACCATGCCTTGCTCTAATTCTGAATCTCATAGGTGGGCTCCCACTCTTCCAGTTGTTTGTGCTTTATCCTTAATGATTTGCTCGTATATTTGACCATGGTTGAAGTCTCTTTGTCCCCTGGAATGTCAAGGGACTTAATACACCTGTAAAATGGAACAAAGTACTGACACAGCTGAAAAGAGTGAAGGCCCAAGCTGCCTTTTGCAAGAAATGAAACTTATCAAAAGAGATCATGCTTACTTTTGGGAGACTGGTGGGAAACTGAATTTCATGCAAGTGTCCCTACAAGGAAGAAGAGTAGTCATTCTGCTATATAGATCCTTACCCATGTCCCTTCTTAATAGTAAATCAGACCCTCAGAGCAGGTGGGTGCTGGCACTGCTTCTTGATACCCTCAATGGTAACATCCTCTTGGTGAATATTTACGCCCCGAACGAGGATGACCTCACCTTTTTTCTCAATCTGACGACCAAGATCGAAGCCATGTGTAAGCCTGATACACCCATAAGAGCTGGAGGGGATTTTAATTTAACATTAGCACCTGTTCTTGATAGGAGTGATCTGGATAAGGAGACACATCTTACAGAAGTGCAGGCCACGTTGAGGATGAGCTCTGAATTCAACCTGGTTGACATCTGGCGCCTCATCCACCCCAAGGAGCATGATTATACTTTTCAATCCGGGATGCATGGCACTTTCAGCACATTAGATTTCTGGCTGATCTCCCAAACTGTCACCCAATATGTTCTTGATTCCAGTATCCTCCACACTGTCATTTCAGGTCACGCCCCAGCTGATGTTGTCCTGGGGTCCGCCCTCCCTCTATCCCCCACTTGGAGGTTGAACCCTTTCCTAATGCACAACCAGAAGATTGTGTAGAGTGGCAAAAGAACTAACCTATTTCTGCAGAGAACCCACCTCAGATAACTCAGCCCAAACAACCTGAGAAGAGTACAAAGCCAACTTGAGGGGGAAGATCATGGCATATGCTGCACATGCGGAGGAAAGATAGGGAACAGGGCTGGCTATGCTGGAAGGGAGGTAGTCTGCAGCAGAAAGGCTTTTAAGGCCATGTCCCACCCCACACCCCACTCCCCACTCTACTAATGGTCGGCAGGTCCTCACACTCTGTATGAAAATAAACGAGCTTCTGTCATGTAAGGCAGACTTAGCACTTCTGAGGGTTCATCATGCATATTGGGAAGGTGGGAAAAAGTGGAAAATACTAGCATATCAACTCCACAAACAACAAGCTAATAGCTATATTAATGGGTTCAGAGACCCTCACTCAGGGAAGGTAAGAAGTAAACAGCAGGAGGTGAACGGTATCATGTCTGCATTCTATGCTCAGTTATACACCTCTTCTAGTGCTGAAACCTGGCTGGAAACCTAGGCATTCCTGGACACCCTATCCTTACCCAAGCTCTCTATGCACCAGAGTGCAGCCCTTGAGGTACCTCTTACTACCAAGGTTTCAGCTGCCCTGATGTCCCATAAAAAAGTTAAAGCCCGGGGTGGACGGATTCTCTGTTGGTTTCCTTCAGGGCATGGCCTGTATGATAACCCCACTACTCTGTTAGGTGTATGTTGAATCAGAGAGAAAGGGCATGCTACCGCTCACTTTCTGGGAGGCAATAATAACTGTTCTCCTAAAGAAAGGGCAGGATCCCACAGCAGTGGTCAGTTACCACCCCATTTCCTTCATAAACACTGCCAGCAAAGTGTTTGCTAGAGCCCTGGCAAAAGACTAAACCTCTCTATGTTTTTATGTTTCTCTCTCTTTCCTATTTGATCTACCCTTCCTGAGTCGGATTTATACAGGGAGATAATGTACTGACCATTTACGAGTTGCTTCTCAATATCATCCATGTAGCCAAACAGGTCAACACCTCTGTGACTGCCTTAGCAATAGATTTCGAGAAGGCATTGCAGTCTGTTGAATGGGACCACCACTACATTGTCCTTGAACATCTGGGATTTGGGCTTCATTTTGCAGGCAGCCATCAGGGTTCTTCATACTTCCTTACACAACAGTGCTAATCAACTCCCTATTATCCAACCTTTTCAACCCATAGGAGACAAGGCAGGGGGTCCTCTCTCTCTGTTTGTACTGGCAGTCAAATCCCTGGCATCCACAATCCATCAAGCCCCACATATCAAGGGGGATACATGAAGTCCTACACTACTCTACCTGATGTATGCAGACGATATGCTGGTCCCCTTAGAAGATACACAGCCATCAATTCCCTCACTGACCCTCCTGGAACACTTTAGACACATCTCTGGCCTCAAAGTCAACTAGTACAATGAATATAGATATCCTCCTTAATCCAAAATACCATCCCCAGCTTATGTCGAACCTTAGTCTTCAATGGTCACAGGACATTTTGGGCATTAAAATAGGGCAGATATGGACAAATGGTGGGACACAAATTTAGGCCCCTGATGCTTGAATGTAGGGAGAATTGAGAGATGGAACTGCTTACATCTCACCATGGCTGGCAAGATTGCTGTTTTCAAAATGTCCATGGCACCTCACATTTTTCACCTCATTTCTCACATTCCTTATATCTACCCTCAGTGGTATCAGAAGATAGATGGGATGATTGGCCTTCCTATGGGGTACTAACAAGCCGCTATATAGCCACAACTCACTCAGAGCTCACTGGAAAGAGGGAGGTTTGGGTCTGCCCTGTATGGAAGGATATAAGCTGGCATATCACTGTTCTCAGACCTGAAATGGTTTAAGCCCAGCTATAACAACTCCCCTATGGATACATATAGAACAGAAACAAGGGGTTCTGCTGATCTCTCTTCTGTGGGCAGATACGCCTAGCACACTCCAAACTCACCCAACAATGGGGCCTACAATTTGATATTGGAAATTGTTACACAAAAAATAGGATAGGGGGATGACCAGTGCTTGGCATACAATGGAAAGATAAGAGTATATTTTCTCAGAGATCTTTTGATTCCCAACACCTGGGTGGTGGATACTTTTCAAAACTTGCATGCCCTGTGGTCCTTACCTGCCTCAGACTTCTAGAGGTACCTGCAGCTGAGGGATGCAGTTAAACCCATCCTCCTTCCCGTGACAGCCGAGCTGGATCCTCCTCTAAACTCAACAGTTGGCTTAGACTACCTAAAGGTACAGCAGGGTAATAAATGCCCAGGTAGGGACCCTCACCAATTAGGCATCATCATCAAAAAGAAATGGGAAGCTGCCATAAATATACAGATTTCAGACACTCAGTGGGAGCAGTGCTTGAATTTGGGGTTACAGCTCAGGGATGTTTGGCAGGTTGATGCACAATAAAATTCTGCACACATGGTATTAGGACCACTACAGTGCTTAAAATGGCAAACATTTTGACACATGATAACTGCTGGCATTGTCAACAGTCTGGGGAGGTATCCATATCCTCTGGCAATGCCCCTTAATTTTCCCCTGTTGGGTACAAATATCACAAGAAGCTAGTAGGATCCTCCATCGTCCCTATGCCATCTTCAGCCACACTGCTGCTGCTTGGCATGAGATCAGAGGCTCCACACCTCACCTCTCAGGAGTTCAGATGGCTCCTGCTTTTATGTATGCAGGTGAAGTGTATTATTCTTAGAAATTGGAGAAGACCCACTACACCTACCATTGAGAAATGTTTTCAGCACTTGCAGTGGTGTACGAGCTGGACAGGTGCTCCCATGTAGTAGCAGGACAGGCAGTGAAATTTCAACAGTGTTGGGCACCCTATCTTGCATATCTAGCTCCAAGGGCAGGTATAGGCTGAGGCTAATTTCTGTTTCAGTACTGATTACCAACTAATAGTGACACAGTGCATGGATACTGACTTTTCTCTAGTAGTAGGATAGACAAGCAGTTTTTTGTTGTTCTGTACATAGTTTTTATGATGTCTTTTTGCTGGATATATCTCAGTTATTTTCTGTTCCTTAGTGAACCAAGAATTATTTAAATATGCTGGGTTTACTTTGTGGTGACTTTCTTTTTCAGACCTGGCACCAGGAATGATCACTGGAAGGTACACCTTTCTGATTACATTAAGCCTTGACATGGATTCAGCAGTGGTACCTCTTACTTGGTCATGGTAGCTCATCCTACAAGACTAGGTAGGTGCCTCATACCAGACCTCTCTGGGCATTTTTTTCTTTTTCTTGACCTTTTCTGACACACAGGTCTATAGGTACTGTGGTCCCACGGTACGATACATTGATTGTATCTTGTTACCAGCTATGCACAATTGTATGCATAATGTATGTTATTTTTGCTTGTTTGAAAATCAATAAAACATTTAACTGCAAAGTTTTCACTTGCTGTACTTGGTTATTTGAAAAAACACGATTCACTAGTAAGCTATAAACTGTTCTGCATTATCTGCCTGAGTGCTGATACACCCTGGCTCATATTCATCATGACAGATTTTATGCATGATTATTTCTGATATCAAGCACCAAGGTTATGGTTTCTAATGATATTTGAACTGCCTAGATGAGCAGAACAAAACTGTTAAAACTAAATGACAACTATAGTTCTCCTGCACAAGAGCTGGAGCAGTAATGATATCGGGAACTACAGACCTGTCCGCCTAATATCTGCTGTGGTAAATTGTTACAGACCATAATAAGGAAAGAATAGTTAAATTTCCTGGAGGCAAATGGACTGCAGAACAAAAGACAACATGAAGCATGGGTTACTGTGGTAGGAGGGTTGGGGGAGGTGGGCGTCATGCAGACAATCCTGATTGATTTCTTTAAATGGTGGCAAAGGCTGTGTATATACTGTGCCTTGACTTCAGTAGCTTTCAGTTCTGTCCCACATGAACAGTTGGTTAAGAAAATACAGAATCTCCAAGTAGGGGACAAAATTACTAGGTGGGTGGATACTGGTAAGTAACAGGACCCAGAAGGTGGTAATAAATAGAGAGTTGTGGGCTCAGGGGGTTACTAGTGGAACATCACAGGTATCAGTCTTGGGACTGGTCCTCTTCTGCATCATTATCTATGACAGGGGTAGGGATTCAGGAAAAATATGTCATTTTGCAGATGATTCTAAGAGCTGGCAGGGTGGATACTGAAGAGGAGTATCAAAATTATTGAATAAGACCTGAGTAGATTGGCATAGTTAAAGCAGCCGATCTGTTAGTGACAATATAGTCTTCTTAAGACATAATGTTTTTTCTGAAAAATATCAAGATATCCATTTGTCTTTTCATTTCTTTCATTCATGAACTAAGATACAGAGTTATGAAGTTTCTAAAAGTTCCTACTCTAAGCTCTGAATGCCATGAAAAGATGAAGCACAATGCATTGTTTACCATCAGAAACATGTGGCAACACCAGCCTAATACAGCCACATTATGAATCTAGCATGTCGATTCAACAGAGGAGATATTCAAAAACTGCGAGTGGTGGCCATCTTTAATGACTTGGATCATTAATTACAAAATCAGCTATACAAGCTCTTTTGACAATATGTGAGAAAACTAAAAATGAAGTGAGCATGAATCTAAGGATGTCTGAAATTCATTTTTGTAGAAAAAAACACATATGATGACATTTCTTTTGCCATCTAGCAAATATTGCTGTTTATGTAAATTGAAATTTAATGCCAAGAAGTGTAAGTTGATGCACAAAAGTGCAAAAAATACTAACACTGATTATAGAATGGTGGAGGTAGGGAGGAAAGCCCTACAGAAAATAAAAGACTCAGAAGTTTTAGTTGCGTCGGCTTGCACGTAGCGCCAGGAGCACGTTTTGGGAGAGTAGCACACCTTTGGAGGTGTGCCTCCCTTCAATCCACTGCCCGCTGAGCAGGCGGGCGGTCCTGCACCAGCCGGGTGAGGAGCTGTGTAAGGACAGTGGTCTTCGCCCATGAAAACCACCACTGTCACACACAGCGCTGCAGGCCTCATGCCTCTAAAGTGGTGCCACGCTGGGAGCCCACCCCAGCTGGCAAACGCCCCATGTCGTCTTTTTTAACCTGAAAATGAAAAAAAAAGGGTCCCACGAGTCTCCTAGCCCCTCCCAACCCGCACCACCCACTGTGCACCCGCCTCCCCACACCCTCACCCCATACTTTCTCCGGAGCTGGCGCCATCACCGTGGACCGGGAACACATCTGCACTTTCAAAGCTGACCGCGAACTGAGGAAATGCCGTAAGCTGTATAATGGGCTAGATAGGGGTTTTCAACTTTATTTGACATCTCAGGTATTTTTGACTTTTTACCACCAACATGGTTTAATTCCTTTTTCATGACGATAAATATTGTCATGGCGCGGTTCGGGCCCGGCAAGTGATTTTACAATCACTGCACTCACCCTTTCGGGCCTGAATAACGCCATGACAGTGACATCATTCATGAGAAGGTGCCAAAACCCCATGTTGAAAGTTTGGTGCAAAATTCCTTGTAATGACTGTTTTACTTGTGCTGCACATTGTGCAGTTCCTTGCAGGCTCGTAAGTTCGCGAATTTTCAATACTTATTCCAGATTTTCAACATTGCATTTTACCACACCTCCTTATGAGCAGTATAGCTTTCATTTTTCACATCCTGCCCAAATGTATTTCTCCCATGTAGCGCATATATTCATCGAGTCGGTGTGAAATCAATGTATGGGACACATTAAGAAAATCACCATGGCACTGTTAATTAGCAGAGGTCTTAAATGGCTCTGTTGAAAATTTGGTGAAAATTCCTAAATGATTTTTACGAATGCGTTATGCGAGTCTACGCATCAGAGGGTTTGCAAATTTTCAATATTTCCACTCCAGATTTTCAACATTGCCATTTTACTACACACCTCCTCATGAGCAGTACAATGTCATTTTCACATCCTGCCCAAAACATGTTTTCCACCCATGCAGCACAATGGCGCAGTCAGTGTGCGAACTCAAGTATGGGAACATTAAGAAAATCACAGTGACACTGATCATGAGCAGAGGTCTTAAATGGCTGTGATGAAAATTTGGTGAAAAATTTTAAAATAGTTTTTATGAGCGTGCATTGTGCAGTTCCTATGCACGCTCGTAAGTTTGCGAATTTTCAATATTTTCACTCCAGATTTTCAACATTGCCATTTTACCACACCTCCTCATGAGTGGTACTGCTGTCATTTTTTACATCCTGCCCAAAACATGTTTCCACCCATGTAGCGCACAATGGCGCAGTCAGTGTGCGAACTCAATGTATGGGACACATTAAGAAAATCACAGTGACACTGTTAATGAGCAGAGGTCTTAAAATGGCTGTGTTGAAAATTTGGTGAAAAATTCCTAAAAATGACTGTTTTACTGTAGTGTTCATTGCGCAGCTCAATGCATGCTCGTAAGTTTGTAATTTTCAATATTTTCACCCACATTTTCAACATTGCCTTTTACCACACTTCCTTATGAGCAGTGCAGCTGTCATTTTTCACATCTTGCCCAAACGGTTTCCACCTATGTAGCGCATAATAGGGTAACAAAAAGGTCATGTTGAAAATTTAGTTGCAAATACCAGCAATCGCACTGGGGCATTAGGGTAAAGCTACCATATTTGCCAAACACCACTGCAAATACCTGCGTTTAATGCCTGCATTGACAAATGCTTGTTTTTAACCAGGTAAAGCTCACTGCTGAAAGCTTTTTTCAGAGCAACCTGGGAGCACAAGGAGGTTAAGTGACTTGCTCAGGTCACACAGTGTGCAAGTGGAAGTTGTGGGATTCAAACCCAGGTCTGATCTGCTGGATGTCACCAGATTTGCAGCTCAGAGCCTTGAACCACTGCACTATACTGCCTCCTAAATTAATACTTTTAGACATTCCGAAGGCATCAGCACACTGCAATAGGATGGAGAATAGGGCAAATAGGATGCTGGGGTGCATGGCGGGTCACCAGCAGGCGAAAGGAGGTGCTGCTACCACTGTATATGTCACTGGCTCATCCTCACTCAGAGTACTGCACTGTGTGCAGTTCTGGCATCTGCATCTAAAGAAGGATAGGTACAGAGTGGAGGCAGGGCAGAGGAGAGTAACCCAGATACTCCAGGAACAGCAGATCCAGAAACAAATGATTTGATACCTTTTATTGGACCAACATAGATGTTACACAAAAAATAACAATGTGCTACAGCTTTCAGAACAACCAGATCCTTCTTCGAACACTTCTGAAGAAGGACCTGGTTGGTCCAAATGCTAGAGCACTTTGTTCTTTTTTTGTACACATCTATGTTGGTCCAATAAAGAGTATCAAATCATTTGTTTCTGGATCTGTTCTTAAAAGGACCAATACTGCAAATACATCATTTGTTTGCCAAGAACAGCAGGAAACAAGCAGCTGCATATTGTTACAACTTGTCCTCCGTGGCTGGAGTGTGCTGAATGTTTTGTCTGAGGCCCCAAACCTTGTCCTGCACAGCCCTGCTTTTGTGTTTTGTTTTCTTCTTCTTGGTTAAACTTCCTTCCTGTCTCATTCCATTGATTAAAATTCGCATACAGTTAGAGGGAGCTGTTGGCAAAGAGTTTGCTGCACAAAACATACAGGCACAACATGAAACATTTCTCAGGCCAAACCTTGGACTCGAGATGATTAGCGGCTCCCCATGTTCCAGCCCACCATTCAGAGTGAAGCCCACAGAGATCCACCATGCAGACTTGCCACCACATAAATAAATGTCTCTTTCTTTCTGGGTCCCACCTGTGATGGATGGTAGATACAGTGCACTGCTCTGCATCCTGTCCAGTCCCGTTGTATTATAATTATGCACTTGCAGCAGGGCAAGATGCTGGCAAAGAAGACTAGCTGATTTCAGGAGGACTGCCCTGCGGCTTTGACAATTCCTGCCAGCGTAAGCAGAGCTGTGACCAAGAGTGATTCCAAGGTTCAATTCAGCCTTCCCAGTCTTCCTCCTCTACTATACCTGGTTATGTGACCCAGTTCCTGACAGTGAGAGAGTTAGAACTGAGTATGAATTTTACTTGCATTGTGACAGCTAATGCTTAGTTAAACACTACAGGTAAATTGCAGCCTCCTTTACCAATGCTCATCACTGTAATCAAATTATGTTAAGAATGACTTACATAAGTTAATAGTAACCTGTATATGTTGTTAACTGAACTGTTTTTAAGAGGTTCAGTAACTTCTACCAGCTTCTCAACATTTGATGTTTTTGTAAACTCTGAACCTATAGTAGTAGCAAGAATTGGGGAAAATTATTAAAGTCAGAATTGGATAATCTGCCTCTCAGCCAGTAGATGTGTGTATCTTTACCCCAAATAAATAGATTCTATGGTGGTTAAAGGACAAGGAACAACAGAAACAGAGAAAATCAACCCAGCAAAAACAGTTACTGGGGTATGTATCGTGTTTCTAATGCTGTAAAGGAAGACACTACATTTTAATGGAAATAGACACTGAGAGGGCTTTTTCACAGAATATGCACGCATTGCTTGCTAATATCATTACATGTTCCTACTGTTTCATCCAAGCTCAACTTGGGTTCCAAATCAGAGGAGTGGAGAGAACCAAAGGCCCAGAGGCCCAGTCCTCAACGCCCATGTCAGCATTATCTGAGCACTTGGCAAATGTTTACTCTCATCAGTTGATGATGCCAGGCTCCCATAGCCTCTCTTTCTCCCCTCCCTCCCCAGTACCCAAGTTTCAGGATGTACATTTGGGTCCTTAGTCTCTCCTCATAGGACTGGTGCAGACCCCACACCATTTTAGTTGGTCACCTCTGACTGCCTCCTCTCTGTCTATGCCTTCCTGTGATATGTGGTCTCCAGAACTCGACATGGTTTCAGAGTGGGTCTCACCAGCGATCTAAACAGTGGCAACGCCACTTCTCCTCTGCTGGCAAGATACCCATCCCTATACACCCCAAAATCCCACTGACCCTATCCACTGCCTTGTCCTACAGCCTTGCTACCTTGAGGTAATCAGATATGATTACTCCTGGTCCCCTTCCTGTTTGGTGACTGTCAAAACTTCTTGTTCTATTTTGTATTCTGCCTCCATGTTTCTGTATCCCCTAGTGCATGATTTTGCACTTTTTGTACTGAAACCCAGCTGCCATGCTCCTTGACCACTCATCATGTTTCTTCTGGACCTCTGCACATTCTTTTCCACCTCCTCTTGAGTGTCCACCCTATCGCAGATTTTGGGATCATCCACAAAGAGGCAGACCTCCCTTCCAGCTCATTTGCAATGTCACTTATAAAGACATTAAAGAGGACTGTAGTGTTGTTTCTATGAACTGTAATATAGAAAATGAAGTCTTTACCTGGCAAGGGAGCAAAAAAAGGAGTAGAGGACACAAAATAATGCAACAGAGGTGGGAAAAAAACAAAGAAAAAAGTAGCAGTAATGTGTTATTTTACACCAGAGAACACAGACATTTCAACAGCTTCTGGGGCCTAGGTGGCCCTCGGAACTCTCACCTGTTGTTTTGTGGACAGGGCCCCAAATAATAGCTCATGCTAGCAGCACCTCTGGGATGTATAGGGAAAAATTAGCAGATATGAACATATACACAATTAAGTGTGAGCTGGGAAAGGGGGATATGATTGAATAAGTTATTGCTTTTCTTTTCCTAAATTGCCTCATGTCCCATGTGACAGTGATACATCTGTGACCATAGATTCAGCAAGTGCTGGATTACTATCAAGTTTACAACAACAGACCTGTGATAATAAGTGCCTCAGCGCATCCAGTGAGCACTAAATAAGGCTTTAACAGTTTGGTAAACACCTGAGGGGTTATTGAGTGGACTATTCTGTAAGGAAACAGCTGGGGCCAGATTTTCAGCCATTCTAGCACTAACTCCTCTCTGCAGCCACCAGTGTGGAAAACCTGTACCTGCAGACATTCTCATTTTTTGCCCATACCTACATGGGTGGCAGGTACAGCTGAGGATGATGGTATGCCTGGTTTGACCAGGCATGACATTTGGTGCAGCTGCAACTAAAAACAACTGAAAGCTGATGTAAATTGTGAACCAGCTGTAAAATGGCTCCATCTTTGAAAATGCATGTGGGGAAAACTGCAGCTGCACAAATGAAGACACACTTTGCCCTAGTTTTTTTCCCACACCTGCACCTACTTTCTAGTGTGTTTGAAAGCTGGCCCCTAGAGTCTTCACTAGTTATAGCATTGATGACCTGGGGTGAGTAGTCTGCTATTTTGTGGTTGTATGTAGTTTGATGAAATGAAAAGTTAAAAAACATTTTCTCATGCTGGCTAGACTAGCTACACACCTAGAAAACAAAAAAGATTGAATTAGAGTTCTTTAGTTGAGGCCAGAATAACTAGCTCTTAACTGCAGATTCCTGCGGCAGCAGCTATCACTCACTGAATCAGTGGTTCTGGATGCATCACTGTCACTTAGGACAGGAGACATTGCAGGAAAAAGAAAAGCAATATTTAAACATTGAGATCCCAGAAGCCATAAAACTAGCAGGCAACTTTAGAAAAAGTTCCTAACAGCAAACAAAGGAAAGGACACATTAGGACTAGACACATAAATCAACACACTCTTCACAACATATGTTTTCAAAAATTCTGACTGTAGTTCTCCTTTTGGAAGGACACTCCAGCGACACCAGCCTTACAAGTAGTCTCTAACAGTCCAAAGGACCCCCTTTTAGTCATTATTCCCCACTCTGGCTGTTCTTTGCATTTGGTCCTTCATTGAGCTTTGTCCCTTAATGAGTCTCTCTCAAACTTTGCATGCCACTGTCACCTTGTAAAGCTCCTTGACACAATTCCTACAGTACAGGCTGGTTGGTAATTTGGCATGCAACCTGAGCATGTGGAGACCAATGTGTATCTGTACATGACATGGCATATAATTGTCATGCCTTGCCTGCCTCCTCCCCTCCTACTATGCAGTCACACTGTCATGAACAACTGTGCAGTAAGGATAAGCATGACACCAAAGGGGTATTCAGTGAACCTCCAAACTTCTGCAGTTTCTGCCCCACCGAAGCCAGTCTGAAGACAGCCACTTTCACTTCAGCGAGCATGATGCAGCTATATTACACTCGATCATGAACAACACTTTCGGCTGCCACTTGGCCTTCAGCATCAATCAGTCAGATAGGAATTTTGGCAAAGTGAGCGTTCTGCAGCTCTGCATGCCATATGGGTGAACGAAGTGTCCTGACGGCAACATCTGTCCCGCTTATGACGGGGTTAAAATTTGGTTCAGCTTCAACATTTCACCGAATCAATTCAGCTCCAAAGGTAGTAATTATTACAGGACATAAAAACTAGGGATGGGCTACCTGTTGGGTAGCTGGAATGGGTAGGTTGGGTCTTGGACTTTTTTTTTTGCCAGGTAGGGTAGTTTGGGTAATTTACTACCCTACTCAACATACCAGAGTACTTCAGGGGTCAGGTACTGTTGACATGGATAGCGGGTTGGGTAGCAGGTAATGTTTTTCAAAACAGGTATTACAGGCAGCCTGTGGGGTCCTGGGACTCTTCCAAGGCTGGTAACAGGCATGAAAGGGCAGCATGTGAGGTCCTGACAGCAGAAAGGAGCACATGACACCCGCCTGACAATCTGATTGGTCATTGCTGGTGCATCATGTCATGTCTGCTGTGAGTGCACAGATAGAAGCAGACTTTCTGGTACAGGAAGGAATCAGCACTTGTTCTGCAGCGCAGCAGTAAAGCCTATTTAGGCTGTATGTTAGGTGTCCTAATCAGACATAAGCTACTCTATGTGTTCTGCTCTGCATTATATGAAAGCTATTTTAGGCTGTATTACACACTGTCTGTTAGGTGCCCTAAGCCCTGTCTGTGATACAGCTACTTTTTGTCTCTCTACAGTATAGTGAAAGTCATTTAGGCTGTATTACACACTGTGTGTTAGATGCCCTGAGCCCTTCAGCTACTCTGTGTGACTCTGCAATATAGTGAAGGCTATTTAAGCTGTATATTTACACACTGTCTGTTAGGTGCCCTGTACACTGTCTGTGACATATAGCTACTTTAGTATGTTTCTGCACTATAGTGAAAGCTATTTAGGTTGTATTGTATATACACTGTCTGTTGTTAGATACCCTGAGCCCTATCTGTGACATATACTCTGTGTCTCTCTGCAATATAGCGAAAGCAATTTAGGTTGTACTACACGTGTGTCTTGTTAGGGTGTCCTGAGTCTCATCTGTGACATATACTCTGTGTGTCTTTGCAGTTTAGTGAGTCATTTGGCTGTTGCTATACACTGTTTGTTGTCTTCTAAGCCTGTCTGTGACATAGCTACTCTGTGTCTTCTGCAGAACAGCCAAAGCCATTGGGCTGTATTACACTGTCTGTTAGCCTGTTAGGTGCCCTGAGCCCTGTCATAGCTACACTGTGTGTGACAGCTCTCTGTGGCATAGTGAAAGCCACGGCTTTGTATACCATATCTCATTTCCCAGACTAAGTCTACTAAAAGGAAGTACAGTGCTGGTGAATGTGTAGCTGAAAATGATGTGGACAATATGAATCCTAGTACTAATGAAGAACAAAGAGACAATAATAATAATAACATGACTCAGGATCTGAAAGCAAATGTCCTCCTGAACAAAAAAAGCACATTACCAGGGAAATGATAGTAGAGCTTTGGAAAGAACTGACAGGAGTTACTTGTAGGGGTACTGATATCACTGAACGTTTTGCCACATGTGCCCAAAGACTTCCAGCTGCTGAAGCAGCATGCAAGGAGGGGGAGGCATCCTCCTCAGATATGTTCTCAGATGCTGAGTCAGCGAATGCTGATAAAAATGGTGGTGATAGGACTTCCATTTCCACCCTCACAGTGATGGCTGCCTAATCATAGTGCTCATGCTCTCCTGGTTATTTAGCCTCCATCTTGATATTCTTAAAACAAATTAATCTACAAAATCAGTGTAAATCTGACAGCAGGGAGGGAATGTGAAGTTCTGGGCTAATTCAGACTCATTTTAGAAGAGGATGGAAGAGACAGAGGAGAGATCCAATTTCTGAGGCCTCAGATTGCAGTGTAGAAGAAATATAACACCCTTTAGATAATTGCTGAACTGCTTTTAAAATCCCTCCTGATAAACTCCAAAACTAAAGCAAAAAAGTTAAACTGGACACCATATACTAGGAATTGTTATCATTTTGTGCTAAAAGTAAAGAATTGTAAGCTAACTCCATTGGGATGTGATGCAACTAGGAACAGCATACCGATGATTTTTGAATGCCAGTGTACAGCCACAGAAAATATAGTTGATGATTTGAATCAGCAATGCAACAATTAGGGAATAAAATAATTCACAGAGGCTCAACAAGAGGATTCTTAAAATCTATAAGAAGAAATCCTCCGTCCTTGTTATTTCCTCCAATAAATCAGATTGTTTGTTTCGCAGCTACACTTTTTCTGGTCTGCATTTATGGTAACTACTGTATAGTGACGTGATATAACTGTATTTTACCATGGGTCCTGGTGAGCTGAGAGATACCTGCCTGAGAGCAAGTGTATTGGGAAGGTGTTGGTACCTTGTGTGAGTCACTAGTGGGATGAAGGGGTTGCAGTAGCCCAGAGTGCTGTACCGAGGTAATCTAAACAGCATTAACCCCTGACTTCTGGGTGAGGCACCATCAATGGATCTGGCCCTACCCTGTCTCCGGGAGGCTGGGGTAGCCCCAGGTAGCTTCCTGGGGTTAAAATTGAGGCACCACTGGGATTAGTGTCCCTAGTGGCCAAGTAAGTACACCAGATGGAAAGTGATCGATATGTTGGAAAATTGTTGGGACCTGTTAACCATGGTACACAGACTGATAGGTGGGGTGAGTCAGAGCTGACCCTGGAAAATTGTGTTACTGCTTGATGCCTTTAGGAACTTCAGCTGTTGGCATCATTTCTGCAGCAGAGCGAGTAAATGTCTGGCAAAGTGGAGGTGAAATGTCGATGGCTGACTTGTTCATCCAGATGCTGCAGGTGCTTCCTGTACAGTGTGGCCATCGACCCGAGAAGGTACTCCGTGATTTATCCAGAGGGTGCTTCACAGGTGGAGACTAATTCATATCTGCAGTGGGTCAGTCACCCTGGGGGTCCTCCAATAATAGTTTAAAGACAAACTGTTAAATTGGTTGGCTGTGAGGAGAACTACCTGGAGCTGCTGTGTGCCTGGATTTGTCCAGCACGCATCCCTCAGGGTTTCTGGGCCCCCTGTCCCCCAAGAGTTCTGTATTGGCTTCACTGCCCCTAGTGGTCCCACTTTGCGCTCGACTTACCGTGTTGTTTTCTGGCACGGTGTCCGTGTCAGGGAGGATGACCGAGGCTTGATGGATTCGTTACTCTTAGTCCAGGAATGGCAATGCCTGAGGGGAGAAAAGGAAGAGACTGATGAGAGCTTATGGGTCCCGCTTAGCTATTAGTTTTTGGCTGCCACCAGCCCGCCGCAAATATCTTCCTGAAGGGGTGTTTGGGACAGATACTGTGAAGATTTATTGTGGAAATTCAGGTCTGCTAAGCAGTGGAGGAATGAGAACGTCCTCATATTAGTGAACAGGGCTCAGAAGGCCTATAGAAAGGGGGGGAATTGTCAGTCCCAAATCAGGTCAGGTTGAACATGTTTTAATGCTCCGATTCTAGTGTAATACTGCTGAAACTTAAGTTGATGATCGACGGGCCACCTGCCGAATATTGTCAGTTGTGAGGTAATTAGAGAGGGAGACTGATGAGGGTGGGAGCCATGTGGGGTGGTGAACCTAGTGACCCTGAGCCTGGTACTTGAGAAGGTCAGCCTGTCCGAGGTTCTGAGGGTCCCTAGATGTTCTGGTGTTGTGGAATGTGCGTTTTTCTTGACCCCATGTAGAGAGTGAGTTGAGGGTCGAGGTCAGGAATTTATTGAACTGGTGAGGACTTAAAGCAATCTGTTATGTATCCTGTTAGGTCTGGGGCCCTGAGATAACCCAAACCAAACCCCGGTTCATGGAAGCCCCTCACCCCTCTCAGGGCCCCCACAATATGGGGCCCACCGCCTAACAGTGATCTCCGGACCCCAGGTTCTGTTACCATTGTGGAGAAGATGGGCATTTTCAACCTGAGGTCAGAGGCCAGAGAACTTGGTATGTTAATAGATTGATCACTTGGCATCACCGGACAGTCTCAACCCCTAGAAAGTTTTGTGACTGGCCCTGCCTGTCGACCTCACTGCTGTGGGTTCTAACTGGTTCGATGTGGTCGGCTTTTCTGGAGCATTCTGGTGTGAGTAAGTGGATTCCCACTGGCTGTCTGATAGTGGCTCAGGTAACCATCATGTTTCAGGACTGGTACCAGGCATATTTACCGAGGTGCCCCCTGAATGGACTACATGTGGGGTTTGTTTGCTACATATCCGAGGGGGTATATCGGGTTTGTTACTTTCTCGACATCTGTGTGGAATGGATGAGCAGGTGGAAACTTGTTTAGTTTGCCCACCCACTGACTGTCTGATGGGTGCCTTGTTGATTGGAAATGAATGCTCATATGTTTGATGATTGTCCCAGTTGCCTGAGAGGTTGCAACCACACGTGCAGCTCTAAAATACCCTGTGTCTAAAAGCAGTTGCTTCCAGAGGAGAGTTGTCAAGAGAACCTGAGGGCCCGGTGGTGTGGTAAAAGGATCCAGCTCCAGTGATACTCACCCCAAATGCCCAGTGTGTCTTATGGAGAAGTACAATTAAGGACAGATGTCAAGAACAATGTTGATGTTGAGCACCTGGGAGGAGATTGCCTGAGGACTGTTGATAAAGCCCAGTATCTGCCGGTTAGAGCCTTGCTTATGTCAAGGAGTGATGTCTGTGCAATGTCTGACAAAGAGATTCAACAACAGGGTGCACCTGAAAGTGTCCAGTGCGGATACCGAGTACTGCTGGGCAGCAGGGTCCCAGGCAGACGACTGTCTCCCTGACGGTTGGATTTCAGTGACTCCATCCAATTGCATGGAAAGAGGATCAGTGAGGTTGTTCAAAGGACCAGGTATTTTCCTGGAGAATTGGGATGGTGTGTGCAAGGCTGAGCATCACCTTGCTGCATGGTGTTAGCCCAGAGAGATCCTGGTCGGCCTGGCTGAATGATGATACTTGTGACATCTGCAAGAGATGTTGCGTTGGTGTGATAAGAGTCCAGAAGCTCTATGCTCCCCATCATGGTGGTAAGGAAGAATGGGACGTTCTGATGTGTAGACTATCACACGTTGAATGGCAGATTATCCTCGACTCGTACACCATGCCGTGAATATGACGCTGACTGTTTAATGGCAAGTGGTTCTCTGTGTTGATCTCCAGGGTACTACCAGATCCCATGGCCTAGACCGAGAAGACTGATCATTTGCCCCTGGTTTCTATGTGTTCATTTGATGCCCTGGATTTCGGTGCCCCGCCACCTTCAGCATCTACGGAGAGCCGTGGGGGATATGAATTTGCTCATGTGTCTGGTCTATTTAGATGATGTCATAGGTTTGACGCTGAGGAACACAGCAGCTATTATTTAAGGTTGGATCGGTGAAGAGTTCGCCTGCTGTCATTAGATAAGGTCAATTTTTCCAGACTTGTAAAATACGTGCCATATAGTCTACTGAGGCATAGAGACTGACCCCGGCAAAGTGAGGTATTGATTACTTGGCCGCAACCCAGAACTTGAAAGAGTTGCAACGGTTTCTTGGGTTCTATGGATACTACTGGTGATTTGTCATGACTATTCTCGATTCATCCTCCCTCAACCTCACTCAGGGGTGCCTCCACCCGCTGTAAAGTATAGGTGTTGTGCTCCAGACTGAGAAGAGATATCAGTTGAATGAACTGTTTGGATCGTGACTGTTGGAGTGAGAACGCTTATGACATTATATCAACTACCCATGCTCGTGTTGGTTTATGCTGACCGCCAAGCCTACATTCCTCCATACCGATGCTATCTCATGATTGGGGGCTGTGTTGTATCAGAGCATTTGAATGGCCTGACACCTGCAGCATTTGGCAGTAGTTTGGCTCCATCAGAGAAAACTATCCTGCATAAGCTAGAGTTCTGGCTCTGAAGTGTCCACTGTTGATCAGTTTCATGACTATTGGTAGTGCCAAGATATTAGTAAAGACTGATAACACCTCGACCTGTGGCCAAACCTCAGCTGTTGACGTCATCGCACAGGTGGCTTCGCTTAGCCACCTACCATATGCTGTTGAATACAGTGCTTTAACCATATAGATGCGGATGCCCTTCCGAGCCCTATGCCTGTTGATTGTCAGGCTGTCTGAGCTGACATAAGAGCTTTGCTAAATTTGACAAGGAAGATCAGGTGTCCTCGGATGTGTGAACTGTGTGGTGGATTGCTTGAGGCCCTTGAGACTGTATACCTGCTGCCTATTGTCATTTTCCACCCTGGATAATAGTTCATTGCCTCTGTTTGACAATACTAGTCTTCAACAGGCTCAATCCTGAGATTCTTTGATAGCTGTGAACCTCAGCTGGGCGAGATGTCCACTTGTTCTACTGACTAAGAGCCACCTGTTATATAAAGAAGGCCCAATGTCATTAACCAACTACTATACCGAGACTGTACAAAGAGGACCAGATTATCAGATGCTGGAAGTCAGAGTTAAAGAATGGTTTTAAGGTCTCGCATAATCAGATGTGAGATCTTGGCATCGACAGAACTCTCAATTTGGTACGAGCTCAGTTTTACTGGCCAAAATGTTTTTAGATGTGGGGTGTGTCAAGACCCAGTCGGTGTTTGCAGAGAAGGCCCCCAGAGAGCTGCTTCTATGGTCAATATTACTACTAGTGCCCCGTGGAACTAGTCTGCATGATTTCTAAGTCTGGAACCGATCTGAGAACATCTGTAATATATTGTGGTTACCGATCATTTCAGCCAGTACGCACGGTATTCCCATTAAGGACTGTAGCAACCACGGTGGCTAAGATACTGTTGAAAACTTTTTTGTCCACCACGGGCCTCCAGCTAATCCATTCCATCCAGGAGGACCGAGAGCCGCTGATTAAAGAGATGCTGTCTTTGTTGGGGGTAAAAGTCAAGAACCACCCTCACTATCCTTAGAGACCACTGTGCTTTAATCGCATATTGTTTGACATGTTGGGCACATTGCAACTCAAGGACGTCCTGAGATGAAGCCAGCAACCAGTACCCTGTTCATTTTAACTGCACCAGAGGATGCTACTGATTTTCCCTATACCGACTGATGTTTGAGAGAGGCTAAGGTTCGTGATGTGCTTTGAGTTCGATGGTGCGGCAGAAACCATTTACACCATAGAAGCTGAAGCCCAGTTGCACATGCTTATGGGCTGGCCCAGACCATGGCTGCTAAAAGAACTTGGCTAATATGAGGCGACAACAGGAAGACTTTGGAACAGAGAAGGGACCAAGTGTTGCGAAACTTTTGGGTTGTATGGAACACAGGATTGCTGACTGATGGCATCACCTTTTCACATTGTTTGGGCAACTGGCGATCTGGCTGTGTATAAAGTGTGACCTGAAACAATTCCAAGGATGTAAAGCCTATTCATCAATCATCTGCTACAATCGGGCAAACTTGATTGAAGCGAACCTCAACTGCCCCTCATGGCCTGTGACTCGTTCTTACTACAAAGAACTAACCCGTGATCCTCCAGCAGCCAAACCAAGAGAGCTTGTCCAAACTTTGTAGAGATGATCAACAATCAGTGTGGTAAGACGATGATATTGAATACTATCCCTCTTAATTGAGCTAGTTGCGGGGGTAACTTGTTAATTCTGGAGATGGTGGTCTGTCTGACTGTTTGATTTGTTGTCCCCCAGAGCCAATACTCCAAAGATGACCTCGGCAGACAAGCTCCCGGGGGTGGTCCTTGAACCTGGCTAAACTGTCTGGTCTGGCTGAATTATCTGACTTCTGATGAAGAGAGTGAGGTGGGGGGTTAAGCTAGTGATATGCCAGAACCGAGGAATATTTTGAATGCTCCGCGATGGTCCTCGCCAGCAGATACAGCCCCTCAGCTGATCCCAGTGGAGTGGGTCCTGGGGTGGAGAGTCAGGCCAACCTGGGAACCGAAAGCAGCAGGTTGGTTGGACAGAGGTCTGGGTTTATATTCTGTTTTAACTGAAATATTGGAATAGTTTGTAAGTGGAATTAGCTCTATGTGGTAAAAATTTTACCTTGAATTAGAACCGTTACTTGGCTGTGATATTGTAACTTTTGAGGTTTGGGGATTAGTTGTTTGTCAGGTTAATTAGGAGGGAAATTTAAATGTGTTGTTTGCCTGCGTTAGGCAAGGGATGAAGGCAATTACCTGTCTTTAAACAGGAATTACCCTATTCCATTGTTCACTTGGGAACTGAAAGCAGCAGGTTGGTTGACAGAGGTCTGGTTTTATATTCTGTTTTAACTGAAATATTGGAATAGTTTGTAAGTGAAATAAGCTCTATGTGGTAACAATTATTACCTTGAATTGACTGTTACTTGGGCCGTGATATTGTAACTTTTTGAGGTTTGGGGACAGTTGTTTGTCAGGTTAATTAGAGGAAATTTAAATGTGTTGTTTGCCTGGTGTTAGGGGAAGGTCATTAGCTGCAATTACCTTGTTCTTTAAACAGGAATTACCTTGGCCTCCATTGTTCACTTGGGAACTGAAAGCAGGTTGTTTGGACTGAGGTCTTGGTTTTATATTCTGTTTTAACTGAAATATTGGAATAGTTTGTAAGTGAAATTAGCTCTATGGTAAAATTATTACCTTGAATTAGAACTGTTACTTGGGCTGTGATATTGTAACTTTGAGGTTTGGAGACAGTTGTTTGTCAGGGTTAATTAGAGGAAATTTAAATGTGTTGTTTGCCTGGTGTTTGGTAGAGCCTCCCACTCACCCTGTTTTGTAGGCTTAAATACTTAAAACCACTGGGGGTTGGGATTGAAAGGCTGAGTATTTCTGTTTTAGGACTGAAATTGAAGCAACAGCAGCTGAGGGCCTGTGAACATCACACGGTACCTGATGTCTGCTTACACACACTGTTATGGGACCGAACACACACTGGACTGTATGTGTTTGTGAGACTTTGGAACTTTATTGGTGGGTTGAAATTGGGTTTGTAAATTACTACAGTCAGCATAGAGAAAACTGTATTCTAGGGGAAAGGGACTGAGAAAAGGTGTGCCATTATAAACAGAGGGGATAAACAGGGTGGCCATTCCACCATGGCAGGTACCTGGAAGGGTTGTAGGCTGTACAGGCTGTGGGATGGCAATAACTCTAAATTGGGCCTGGAGAGAGGAGGCTGCCCACTCTGTAGACAGTTATCTATCAGGAGTGAGGTATATTGGTTAAGGAGCAAGCTGGGGGGTGTCCAAGGATAAGGGGTGTGATATGGGCAGAAGGGTGGGGCTGAGGGGATGCTGGGGCAACGCCTGAAATTACAGGACGTTATGTTACAGCAAGCAAGGAGGGGGATATTAGGACAGAGGACCCTTAGATAGAAGTTGATGCTAAGGGAAAGCGACAGTGGTGAACATTCTGAATACAAAGATAGTGGAGGGAAGAGTCAGGAGGGCTAGTGGAAGCCTAAAACAGCAGGCTGTGGAAGGAGCCCTAAGGTGAACAGAGCAAGAGGGAAGAAGAGGGGAGCTTAGAGGCAGTCAGGGGAATCTCGGGTTACTTGATGGAGGCTGACATAGAGTGCTCTAACAAATTTGAGCTACTATGCAACCTAGAGGGGAGGAAGGGTTGGTGGAAATGAGAGAAACTTATACAGAGGCCGGGAGGAGGTCTGATACCCATAGGGCATCACAGACTGGCAATGGAAAGGATGGAAATAGTCCCAGAGGAGAAGGGAACATAAATGTTAAGCAGATAGGGGAGATGCAACATATTCCAGAGATGAGAGAGGAGAGCATGATTGGAGAGAAACTGGGAGACAAGGAGGTGGGAGAGGAGCCCCCTTTCAGCAGGTGGGGTCAGTACCAAGGATGGGGCCCTAGCTAAAGGGGACCCATGGAGAGCCTGGAGGCAGGGGCACTATTACAAGGGGAGGATGGCGGTGTGGGGAAGGAGAAACCATCAGGGCCAGGATAAATGGTTCTGGATAAGAGAGGGTTAAAGGGACACCTATTCAGAGGGATTCCGAGGTTAAGTGGGCAAAATAGCAAGGAGGCAGAAAGGGAGGGTGACAAGGGGTCTCTAGTAAGGCAGAAAGACTCCCACAGTGGGAATCATGAATAAGGGGGGAAGGGGGCTGAGAGAGGGCATAGTGGAGGTAACCATAAGGGATGATGGCGGTGTTAAGGTTCTGTTATTGGAGACTGGATGATTAGGGATTGTATCCAGTGGGGAGGACAGGGGTGGATACATAGCCAGGTGAAGGTAATGTGTATCTCGACTGACACTGCACAGAGCAAAGTTCATGGTGTATGAAATGGTTAGGATTGTGGAGGGAAACCGATTTCTGGCATTTGGGAACTAATGATCTAGAGGGAAATAGCATTTTGAACCAAGAAGGTTCCAAGAACTGCCAGAGTCTGTCGGGATAATGGATGCAACATTTCCTTTCGAGATATTGCCAGTACCAAAGGCCTCAGTGGAGAAAAAAGTAAACTCACAGAGGTTAATGACTGGCTCAGAAGTGGAGTGAAGAGATGGGTTGGGGGTGTTAGAGAACTGGAATGGAGTTTGGGAGGATAAGGGACTATATGCCAAGGACAGGTTTCATCTTGCCCCATTAGGGAAAGAAGTCCTTAAACAGGGGATGGCTGACTACATACAAGAAAGGTGGAGTTTAAACTGTGAGGGGGAAGGGATAAGGGAGGGCTTGCTAAGCCCTCTCCTCAGATGAGGGAGTAGCCTTCACGCCCAAGGGGAAGGGGAAACAGATTGGGATGGAGGTTTCAGGAGGAGCAGAGGGAGGATGGAAGTATAAGGAATCTGGGTGGGGTTCGACAAAGAGAATCAGGGATAAGGGGTGGGGGTTGGTGTTACTAAATGCCAGGAGCTTGGGAAACAAGTTGCCAGAGTTCCAGGCCATGCTGTTCGAGGGGGGGTGGATGTGGCGGCGGTCACGGAAACTTGGGCCAACAAAAACCATGACTGGGACCTAAACGTACAGGGGTACACTATGCTCAGGAAGGATAGAAAGGAGGGCAGAGGGGGTGGAGTGGCTATGTTCATTAGAGATGACATAGAAATTGCTAGGGTAGAAGAGGCAGAGGGAAACGTGGAGGCCTTATGGGTCACTTTACGATCCTCAGCAGGAAATAAGGTCAAGCTGGGTGTAGATATAGCCCCTGGGATGAGTGATGTTCTAGAGGAAGGTTTGCTGGACAACATCATTGCCAGTGTGGACCAAAGGGGAAGGATGGTGTTGATGGGGACCTTAACATGCCAGGTACAACTGGGGAACCATGTCCTCTAAGGTGGCCAAGGAGCAGAGGCTGCTGGATGGCTTCCAGGATGTTTTCTTAACACAGCATGTGATGGAGCCCTGAGGGAGGGGCATGTCCTGGATGTGGTTCTGGCAGAATGTGGATCTGGTAAGGGACATGGTTGGCCTAAGACCCTGACTGGGAGCGACCACAATACTGTCTGGTTTCAAATAAGCATGGGGGGGGGGGTGAGATCTAGGACACTGGCAGTGGACTTCAGGGGGGCAGACTTCATGGGCATGGGAAATATTCTCAAGGATCACTTGATGGGGATTACCTCAATGACAAGTATGGAAAGGAGATGGGAGGTCATAAAACGGGGACTTCATGAGGCAGTCAGGATCTGCACTAAGTTGAAACGTAAGAGAGCAAGGTCACATAAACCATGCTGGTGGTCCAGTGAGGTACAGGTATGAGTCAGAGAAAAGGCGGTGACCTACAAAAATATAAAACAACAAGAGGGATAGGATAAGGAAATGTACCAGCTTGCATCTAGAAAAGTCACCCATATGGTGAGGGAGCAAAGTCCAGTAAAAGCAGCGGCTGGCACAGGGGATACATGGAGGGAAAAGGGGTTCTTCCAGTACATTGGGGAGCAGAGAAAAACTAAAGGGCCAACTCAGCAGTTAAGATCAGAAGGAGGGTGGGTGGAAGAGGCAGGACCAGGCAGAGGTATTCTCGAGTACTTTGCCTCTGTGTTCACTAGGGAGGGATGGGATATCTACAAAGCAAGGCATGAAGGGATAGAAACATCAGTAAGTGGGATCAGGGAGCAACAAAAATGGAGCAAGAGGGAGAGAGGTACCCCAAGGGTGTCACATCTGGGTAAAGATAAAAAGGCCAGTAAGGTGGAGGGGACGGATGATGCTATCTCCGCCAAAAGGTGTGGTTAGCCCTCAAGGCCCTAAAGTAAGACAAATCTCCTGGGCCGGATGGCATTCATCCGAGAGTACTATGGGAATTGGCGGACATACTGGCTGCACCCCTGGTGGAGCTTTTCAGCAGGTCACTTGAGACAGGGAGGGTACCTAGGGATTGGCGAGAGCACATGTGGTACCAATCCACAAAGGGGGTTGAGGAAGCACCAGGTAACTATAGACCCATCAGTTTGACCTCGTGGTGGGAAAATTAATGGAAAGTTTACTAAAGGAACGATTGGGGGTGTACTGGAGGAGGTGGGAGGTCTGGATGGTCGGCAACATGGGTTTGTGCCAGGTAGATCATGTCAACCAACCTTGTGGAGTTCTATGAATGGGTAACATCAGAACTGGACAGGGGTAAGCCTGTGGATGTATTATTCTTGGACTTCAGCCAGGCGTTTGACTCTGTCCCCACAGTGGTCTGGTGGAGAAACTGATGGGTTAGGGTAGGCCCTTTGATGGTCAGATGGATTGAAAACTGGCTAGCTGGATGCACTCAGAGAGTAGTGGTCTGTGGGAGCCTCGAACCCTAGAGAGGTTGGAGTGGGGCACCGCAGGGCTCGGTCCTGGGTCCGATCCTGTTTAATGCATACATATCGGACATCAGGGAGGGTATAGGGTGTGAAATGAGTCTCTTCAGTGGATGACTCCAAGATGGGAGCAGTAGTTGAGGGAGAAGAGGGGAGGTTGGCCCTGCAAGGGGACCTGGACACCCTGGAAAGCTGGGCTCACACATGGAAATTAAATTTCAATATCACCAAGTGCAAGGTGTTGCATCTTGGTCTGGGAAACCCTAAACACAGGTACACCCTGGGAGGGGAGGCACTGGAGGCCTCAATAGGGGAAAAAGACCTAGGGGTCATGGTGGATGCATGTATGAATAACTCTGAGCAGTGCAAGAGAGCGGCTAGCAAGGCAAACAGGATGTTGGGATGCATCTGTAGGGGGGATCACCTCTAGGAGCAAGGAAGTGATTCTGCCGCTGTACAGTGGACTGGTTAGACCACACCTTGAGTACTGTGTACAGTACTGGAGACCACACTTAAAGAGGGACATACAGCTCCTAGAGAGGGTACAGAGGAGGGCAACAAAGATGATACGAGGGCTAGGGGATTTGACGTATGAGGACAGACTTAAGGAGCTCTGCCTGTTTTCACTGGAGGAGAGGAGAGACAGGGGGGACATGATTGAGGTCTTCAAGTACCTCAAGGGAATAAATAGGGTAAACATGGAGGGGATCTTTAGACTAAAGCAGGGAGGTATCACCAGAGGGCATGGTTTGAAGTTGTAAGGTGGAAGGGTAAGGAGGGAAAGAGGAGGAGGTTTTTCACTGAGAGGGTGGTGGACCCTTGTAATGCACTGCCTGGTGAGCTAGTTCAGAGAGCCACAGTGGAGGGCTTCAAGAGAGGATGGGACAGACACAGAAAGTGGATGTATCAGATGATGTCCTGTCCCAGGGGGGTGGGGATGGATGATACGGGTTTCTGGAGCACAAGGGATGGGAGGGTCTCGGCACCCAACTAAGGATCTAAAGTTCGAGCAGACTCGATAGACCGTAAGGCCTAATCTGCTGGCAAATAGTATGTTAGTATGTTATTATGTAAATAGTACTATGAGCACTGAGCCCTGTTCCCCTGTAGAGGCTCCCATCCCTAATGTCAATGGGGCTGAGTTGGAATCAGGGCCTGTTTCAGGGTTCCCCGAGACACCTAGACACTCCAGCCGAGAAGTATGGCCTGTAATAAAGTTGAGTTATGAGTCTCTGGGTCAGCCAGTGGACCTGCACTTGAATGTGGTCAACAAAGGGATGTATGTGTCCCCGAGCTCCTTGCCCAAGCTAGCTTAGGGGAATAACTCTAGTTTGTTGGTATTACCCGCTGGGTGTGGTGTCCCTGCTTTCGGTGACCCGCCCATAACAGATATGGAGCGGTTCCCCAGCTCCGGGGCCATGACTAGGAATTATTGACCTCATTGGGAAAAAGAGAAACAAAGGGTTATGTGTGCGCAATGTTGTATAACCCATAGTACACTGTAAATATTCATGTAAGTCATGTTAAGTGTGATGTAGTGTCAAATAGGCTGTGCACCTTTAAGTAACTTTAGGGTCATTACTTGACGTGGACGCCAAGTTTTCCAGGCCAGGGAGGGTGTAACCCCCTTGCAAATGGGGATTCTTAAAAGCTTCCCTGGGAGCTCGCTTAGCTGTCTCCCTGCCAGGTTGGTGTCCTGCTCTGCAGCAGCTTCACTGTGATTGCCGGGAGTGCTATCCAAGCCTCCGTGCCTGTCTTTAAGAGCTGCCTAATTCGTAGTCAGGATTAGTCTGGAAAGGGGTTGAGTGTGGCCATGCTCAAGTCCTGCCCGGGCTGCCGGATAATCACTCCGTTTCTGCCTTCGCTGAATTGTGCAGATGGAGCTCCGTTGAAGGGTGTCGCAGCTGCTGGGGATAATTTGGGGGTAATAACTGATAACATAGCTGTTCTAACCTGTTTTCTTTGCAGCAAGTACTGTTCTGATGGTCCCCTCCATTTTGGTCCCGGACTGGCGATTTGGACCAATCAGTACCTCGGGATTCGGGAGAGCTGTCTAACCAATAGAGTAACTGCTTATAGGTTGGAGAAGGCATTATGGGCTATGGTGCTTCTTTCACATCACTGGGGGCAGAAGAGTGATGGACTGACAGGTGTGCTGGCCAATAACAACGGGTAGCACCCGAATTGTAAAGGGAGCCCCATGTTGAGAAGGGGCAGATGCGTTGTGGCTGGTGAGAAGAGAGGAGCTCTGTGCTTCTGCACTAGTGGAGTGTTCGCGCAGGAAGCGCAGGAAGGCCTGCATCGGCCGTTTGTCTGCTGTTGAAGGAGTCAGATTAAATCTGCTGCGTGCGGTCAGAGGAGGCTGGTGCCAGCCCAGCTACCCACCAGGCTTGACCTGTTCGGAGGATTGGAGAATCTGCTGAATCACGCTCGGTCCTCGGGAAAGCTGAAACTGCCATTGCAACACCTTAGCCAGGGAGAGTTCATGTAAACCTTGGAGGCTGTGGCCTGGTATGGTACCCCTCTGGAGCTGCCATATAAATGTGTGAAGAGGCTGGTGAAACTTAGGCTTAGCCCCGCTAGTGGTGCAGAAACTGTTGCTTGCTGAAGTCATGAGTACTGACCCAGGGTAGCTCCCTGCTAAGGCAACACTGGTCTCAAGTTGTTTTATTCTACTGCTGACTGCCTAGCCATATCTTCTTTCCATTCTGACTTTTATCAGTGTTGTCAAGGCTATCTGTGTCAGGGCCCCAACCAGCTGCCATGGTGGACTAGCCATTAGGGCTTGGGTACCCAGGGACAGTAAATATTAGGATCAGACCTGTGCACAGAGCCCTAGGTAGATAAGTATAGTGATAAGCCAATCAACTTGATCCCCCCGGTCCTTGTTATTTCCCCCTCCAATAAATCAGATTGTTTGTTTCGCAACTACTCCCTGGCTAGTCTGTACATTTATGGTGAACTACTGTATAGTGACTGCAATATAACTGTATCTTACTTTACAGGGGTCTCCAGGGTGAGCTGAGAGATACCAACCTGAGGGCAAGTGTACTGGGGAAAGGTAGTGCTGGTATCTTGTGTGAATCACTAGTGGGACGAAGGGGGGGTTGCAGTAGCCCAGAGGGCTGTGACTGAGGCAATCTAAACAGCATTAACCCCGACCTCTGGGTGGAGGCACCCACCAATGGATCTGGGCCTCTTACCCTGTCTCTGTGGAGGCAGGCCGGGGTAGTAGCCCTAAGGGTAGCGCCCCCTGGGGGTTACATATATAATTACACAATTCATAGAAACAGTTCTAGAAAAACTGGTGCACCACAAGATTTATTTTTATGTGCATATGGCAGGTGTAACAGAAATATGTAAACCCACTGGAAATTAAATTTCTCAAAGTACAGGGAATGCCCAATGTACTTAGACCAGTCCATTTCAGATGCAAGAGATGGCTAGCTCCTGGGAGGTGCTCATAGCCAAAGCAGTTGGTCACATCTGAAAAAGGAAAGAAAGAAAATAGAAAATAAATTAGTGAATCTATATATAATGTGTACAAGATTGGCCAGTAAAGTAACAGACAGTGCAGAGTTGTACTCATAACAACAATAAATTACATAGAAACAATTTGCAATGTAATAAGTAGCAAAAAATCAGCAGCAAGTAGTCATCCAAAGTATCCAGAAATACACTAGCCACTCTTAGAGGACTTTAGGGACCAAAATGACTAAAAGGGAATACACTGATCATGAAAAAATTGTATCTTATATGGGGGGAGGAGGATTATGTTAAATAAGGGCCCGACTCCAAGTTATCATTAAGATCTGATTGATTTGTTGCCTCCACTGAAAAAAAATTGCTATTGTTCCCTTTACAAAAGAACATTGTCACAGTCACCCTCCTCTTTGATGTTTCCAAGGTTTTTTTCATTTCCTATGTAGGAAATTCTAGTGCACAGCTCAGATCCTGGTGCTCAATTGCTCTCAGATGTTCACCTACTGCATGCCGGACTTGAGTTGGCATTTTGTTTTGCCTACATAGAATCATCTGCATGTACAGGATGCCAAGTAGATATCCCCCTCTCCACGGCACAGATGATAAATCCCCTTACCTTGCATGTTAGACTAGTTTTAGGACTCTGAAAAGTTCTGCTATTATTTGCTGTGGTGCAATACTTCCAATTTCCACATTTATAGCAGCCATCATCCGTAGCTGGAAGCAACATTCTATGTCTTTCCGATTGTTGTTGTATGGAATGTTCAACCCAATTCTTTACCTTTTTTGCCCTTCTGTGTACAAATGTGGGATTGATATCCACTATCTGACAATCCAGGGTCCAGCTCCACTAAATGCCAATGTTTGTTTACTATGTCCGAGATTTTATAAGATTGGGCATTATAAGTGGTAACAAAATTCATTCTCAGATCCTGGTTTTCTATGGCGTTCCTTTCCATAAGAAGATCTTTACAATCAAGGTCAACCTCACATTTGTCTTTTTTATGACATGCTCAGAATAGCCTCTATCAGTCATTTTTTTCTTTAATTCATTTGCTCATTGTGTATATTTTAGATTGTCACCACCATTTCTTTTGATGTGGATGAACTACCCTTTTGTTAAACAGGTAATAATGAGAGATGGGTGGCTACTGCTTACACGCAATAATGTATTTTAATCTGCAAGACTGCAATTCAGATCAGTAGAAACCCACCCATTCCATCCTTGGAAATAGTCAGACCGAGGACATTTATTTGCCTCTTGCTGAAGGAGTGGAAGAATTTAATATTTTTATTACTACTCTCCAAAAATTTAACAAACACAAACAGTTCCTCCTCTAATCCTGTCCAAACCATGACCACATCTTTAATAAACATCATCCAGAGGTCAAGTTTGTCAAAGAATTTATAGTCCTCTGGGTTCCTCACTATGTCTTCCTTTCATTTGCACAGATACCAAGCGGTGTAATTGGGGGATTCAATTCTCCCCATAGCTGTACCTTTTTTTTTCAGATTACTGTGTCATCAGCTCAGCTGGAGGGTCAGGATTCTCTTGTTTGTACAAAAAATAGGAAAATGCAGCAAAACCATATTCAAGGGGTATGTTAGAGTAAATTGACTCCACATGGAAGAAAGGATTTTGGAATACCTTAAATCCAGTGGTTTACAAGATCTGAAGCAGCATGGATTCAAAAGGGGTGGTCATGTCCAACAAACTGATAGATTTGTTTGACTAGGTGACCAGAGAAGTGGATCAGTGGCTGTGGCCTACCTAGAGTTTAATGAGGCCTTCAACACCGTTCCACATAGGAGACTCATAAATCAGCTGAGCAGCCTAGGAGTGGGTCCAAAGATGGCTAACTGAGTAAGAAATTGGTTGGGACATAGAAGACAGAGGGTGGTGGTAAACAGATTTCACTCCATGAAAGGAATGGTGACCAGCAGGGTTTCACAAGGATCAGTACTGGACCAGTTTTCTTGAAAGTCATTATTGGTGATACTACAGATGGACTAGGAGGAAGGTATGCCTTTTTGCAGGTGACACTAAGATCTGCAATATGGTTGACACTCTGGGGGCAGGGTGGAAAAAGTGAAGAGGGATCTAAGAAAGCTTGAGGAGTGGTCAAGAGTGTGGCAACTAGATTTCAATGTGAGGAAAATCAAAATCATGCACTTGGAGTGTCAAAACACAGGGGTGGGGAGGTGTAGTATAAAATGGTGGTAGTAGTACTGGTGACCACCAAACAGAAAAGAGATATAGTGTAATCATTTCTGATTACCTAAAAGTGGCCAAACAGTGTGACAAGGCAGTAGGGAGAGACAGCATGGGATGCTGGGGTACACAGGGAGAGATATTACCAACAAAAAGAGGGAGGTAGTGATACGACAATACAAATCACTGGTAAACATTACCTACAGTACGTGTCAAGTCCTGGAGACCACATCTCAGGAAGGACATAGACAAAGTTGAGCTGATCCAGAAGAGATCAAGTAAAATGGTGCAGGGTCTGCATCAGAAGCCTTATGAAAAAGACTGAAAGACATAAATATGTATACCCTGGAGGAAGAGAGAGAGAGGAGAGTAGAGAGAGAGAGACAGTGGAGAGAGAAGAGAGAGATATGGTCCTGGGTACAAATAAGATTTAAGATGGCCTTTTTCAAAGTAAAAGGTGTTCATGAGTATGGGATAATGCTATGAATTGGAGGGAGTAAACTCAAGGGACATGCAAGGAAGTACTTCTTCACTGAAAGGGTGATAGATGCCTAGAATAGTTTCCCAGTGGAGGTGGTGAGGCAGAAACTGTAATAAGATTCAAGAAGGCATGGGATAGGCTAAAGGGAACCTTAGCAGTAGAGGAAGGGGACGATAAAGCTGGAGATCAAGTAGTCTGCACTGCTAGAATAGGTAGAGAGAATGGGCATACTACGTGGTCCAAACGGTCCTTATCTGCTGTCAAACTCTATGTTTCTATGTCTCCATCTGGTGTTAACATCAAATAACATTGAAGTACAAAGCTGTACTGTAACTGAGCTGTTTACAAACAGCAACCATACAGTGGAGGATTTCACTTTGGTTAAACAGGAAAGGGAAAGGGGAAATTGTTTAACCAGAGAAGGTACACTAAGCCAAAGTTTGTTTCCAGGTGCGACCTGGGAACACAATGAAGTTAAGTGACTTGCTCATGGTCACACAGTGTCCAGATGGGGCTGTGGGACTCAAACCCAGGTTTCCAGACTTGCATCTCAGTTCCCTAAACCACAGTTAAAACTAAAATGAAAACCTTTGTACTGCTGAAGTATATCAATACAACAGAGCAAATGTTCAGAAAATCAGGGAATCCCAGAAAATGTGAAGATACCACTGCAAGACCAGGATATCAATAACATTTGACATTTTTTCAAAACAAAAATACTAGAAATCAGCAGTAATTATATACTAAAGGGAAGGCAAAATAGCAGTAAGAAGAGAAACTCTGAATGATTAACTTATAGGGTAATGAGAGAAATTAAAAAAGAACACAAAGTCGTACAAGTATACGACAGACAACATCAAGGATAGTAGGGACACATACAAACAAAGACTGAGAAGTTGCAGAAATGTAAGTAAAACAAGCATTTGTCAATGCCGAATGTTTGCTTGCTGGCATTGGCAGTGGTAATGTAGAAGTTACAGAGCTGCGTAATAGGAATGGCAGTGAAGTACTGAACTGAAGCCAACCCCACCACCACCCTGCAGAGAGTGACAGGCATTGGGGCGTGCATTTGGGTCATCAGGCATAATGGCATTGCCATTTCACCACACCCCACCCTGCAGACACTGACAAGTGTCATGGTGTTCCTGGGTGTTTGGCCCTTATCGCACCCCATCTACTAGGAAATGCAGTGAGATGGGTGCGAGAGCAGAGAGAATGGGGGTGAACTTTGGGGCTGAAGAGTCCAAGGCATACCTCGATACCTCTCACTGGCTGCAGGGTGTGGAATGGTATGAGAGATTACAGGCAAGAATCCCAAGTCACACCCCTGATGCCTGTCATTCTCTACAGGGTTGGGCATTATGGTTGGAAACCCTAATACCTCAGGCATTCGTTGGTATTTTCACTCCAAATTTTCAACATGTTTTTTTTTGTGACCCCACCTCATGAACAGGGGGACTATCAGTTTGTTAGCCAAAAACTGCTTATGCACAGCAAGTACTGCATTTAGCACCACAGGTGCAAAAACATTCCGAACAGGATGTAAAAATGACAGCTGTACTGTTCATGGGGAGGTGTAAAAAATGGCAATGTTGCAAATCTGCAGTACAAATATTTAAAAAAATGGTGAAGCCATGAGCGTACATAGAAACTGTGCAACGCACACCCGTAATATAATTAGGTTGGGGATATTTTACAGCAGATTGTCAACTCAGGCATTTTGGTGCCTCCGATCATGAACAGTGTCACTGTGATTTTCTTTATCTGTGCTGAACAATGATTCCCCACAGCGACCATGCATCTCAGCTGAAAGTGTGAAACACACTTCAGCCATGTTGTGAAAAAATGACAGCTGTACTGTTCATAAGGAAGTGTGAAAAAATGCCACTGGTGAAAATCTGGACTGAAAAATATTACAAAGTCATGAACTTACGAGGGTGCGTGAAAACTGCATGCATTGCTCACTCATAACACAGTCATTTTATGGACTTTTGTCACAAATTTTCAACATAGCCATTTTAAGACCTCTACTCATGAACAGTGTAACTGTGATTTTCTTAATCTGTCCCTAAACATTGCTGCACCGCACACCAACAGCACCATTGTACGCTACATGCGCGATAACACATTTTGGGCGACATATGAAAAATGGCAGCTGTACTGTTCATAAGGAAGTGTAATAAAATGGCAATGTTGAAAATCTGGAGTGAAAATATTAAATTTGCAAACTTACTAGCATGCATAGGAACTGCGCAATGCACGCTCGTAAAACAGTCATTTTTAGGAATTTTTTCACCAAATTTTCAACATAGCCATTTTAAGACCTCTGCTCATGAACAGTGTCACTGTGATTTTCTTAATATGTCCCATACATTGATTTGCACATACTGCACCGTTGTGTACACTACATGAAGTAAGGAACACATTTTGGAGCAAGAATGTGAAAATGACAGCTATACTGCTCATAAGGAAGGTGTGGTAAAATGGCAATGTTGAAAATCTGGAGTGAAAATATTGAAAATTCACGAACTTCTACGAGTGCGAGGAACTGCGCAATGCACCTGTCAGAAACAGTCATTTTTAGGAATTTTTTCACCCAATTTTCAACATAGCCATTTTAAGACCTTTGTTCATGAACAGTGTCACTGTGACTTTCTTAATTTGTCCCGTACATTGATTTCGCACACCGACTGTGCCATTGTGCGCTACATGGGCGGAAACACGTTTTGGGTGAGATGTGAAAAATGACAGCTATACTACTCATAAGAAGAGTGTGGTAAAATGGCAATGTTGAAATCTGAGTGAAAATATTGAAAACGTGGGAACTTACCAGAATGCAGTATAGGAGCTGTACAACGCACGCTCGTAAAACAGTCATTTTTAGGAATTTTTTCACCAAATTTTCAACATAGCCATTTTAACACCTGAGCTCATGAACAGTGTCACTGTGATTTTCTTAATTTGTCCCGTACATTGATCTCGCACACCGACTGCGCCATTGTGTGCTACATGGGCAGAAACACGTTTTGGGTGACATGTGAAAAATGACAGCTGTAATGCTCATAAGAAGGTGTGATAAAATGGCAATGTTGGAAATCTGGAGTGAAAATATTGAAAATTCGTGACCTCACGAATGTGCGTAGGAACTAAGTAATGCACCCTGTAAAACAGTCATTTTAGATTTTTTCTGCAAAATTTCAACATAGCCATTTAAGACCTCTGCTCATGAACAGTGTCACTGTGATTTTCTTAATTTGTCCCATCCATTGATTTCTACCGACTGTGCCATTCTACGCTACATGGGTGGAAACACATTTTGGGTGAGATGTGAAAAATGACAGCTGTACTACTCATAAGAAGGTGTGGTAAAATGGCAATGTTGAAAATCTGGGTGAAAATATTGAAATTTCGTAACTTACGAGCCTGCTTAGGAACTGCATAAACGCACCTACGTAAAACAGTAATTTTGGAAATTTGGCACAAATTTTCAACATGATGGATTAAGGACCCCTTCTCATGATGATGTCACTGTCATGGTGGTATTCAGGCCCAAAGGGTGATTTTAGCAGTCACTGCGCAAAATCATACTCCGGGCACAAATACCGCCATGACAGTGACATAATCATGAGAAGGGGTCCAAACTCCCATGTTGAAAATTGATGCTACCAAAATACCTAGATATATAATAAAGTTGAAACCCCCTATGTAACCCATTATACAGCTTACCGACATTTCCTCAGTTCGTGGTCGGCTTTGAAGAGTGCAAACGGTTCCCGTCCACGAATTGTCGCGCCAGAGTCGCAGGTAAGTAGGGGTGGGGGGTGCGGGGAGGCTGCGGTACAGTGGGTGGAGTGCGGGTTATGGGAGGGCGTTGGGACGCCATTACGTGGGACAGTTTTTTATTTTACAGGACTTAAAATAAAAGAGACGTCCATGAGACGTTTACCACTCTGGGGTGGGCTCCCAGCATGGCACAAAGACTTGAAGCGTTCAGCCCGGCAGAGATTGGCACCCATGGCAAAATAAAAAAAAAAAGCGCCATGCGGTTTGCCACGCTGGGGTGGGCTCCCAGCGTGGCACAAGGACTGGGGGATTCAGCCCGGCGAGATTGGGCACCCGTCCAGCTGTTCAATACTGAGCGCGGCGTTTGTGCGTGGGGGAAGCTGTGCATGAGCAGCCGATATCCCTATCGGTGCTCATACCAAGCATAGTCTCCCCTTTCAACTGGGGAGGTTACTGCATTTTGAGCGTCATAGACAGCTCCAAAATGCATTGGCTTACAGGGGCCGTGCCTGCCAGCCCAGTGCCTGAATTGGAGGAGGAGGTGACACACCTCCGAAATCTCCGTTCATGGCACTGTGTTTCTTGCACATGCGTGCAAGCAAACATAAAAATGTAAAATGGAACAAAAACTGTCAGGAACAGCTTCTAAATCTAACAGTAAATTCTTCTACATGTACATAAATTCTTTAAAGAAATCAAATAGTACAGCAGGCCCACTGCAAATAGATAACAAAACAGTAAGCAGACCAAGGGAGATGACAAATATTTTTAATTTGTACATCACGTCAGTCAGTTCAAAATGGGTAAAAATAAACAACAAGAATTATCAATGCCGAATGCTTCCTAGCATGGTGTATGTGATGGTATCACAGTGAAGCATGCCTGGTAATCAACAAAAGGGAACCTTGGTAACAAGGCTGGGGGGGGGATCTGAATAGCAATTAGGATTCATGGTAACAGAGTAGGTAGGGACCTTACAGCAGACTACAGTAGATGGGCTAGGAGGTCCTTTTCTGTTTTCATATAATTGTCCTTGGTAAATGAGGTAACATTGGAATTGGTATGCTGAGCAGGGTACATGAATGCTGGGACTAATAAAGGGGAAAATATGAGTACCATAGGTGGCAAATTATTTTGTGAAAAATGCATTGCAAAAACCTTCGTTAATACATCAGTTACAATGAGTAGTGGCAAAAGGAGGGAAATGAAGTGTTAGGATTTCCAACACTAATGTCCCACCTCCATCCCCACCTTGCAGACACTAACATGCATCAGGGTGTGCCTTGGGGTCATCGTCCCTAACGCTCACCCCATTCACCTATACTGTACCCATCTCAGCTTATTTACTTATGAAATGGGGTGAGCGTTAGGGACAGTGACCCCAAGGCACACCCGATGCCTGTCAGTGTCTGCAGGGTGGGGTGGGGTGGAATATCATGAGCGTTATGGTTGACAACCCCAAGGCACCCCCCAACACCTGTCAGACCCTGCAGGGTGGGGTTGGGGGATTACCATAACACCTCATTTTCCTCCTTTTTCCATAGTGCATGCATGATCTTCCCCACTACTGATGTGAGGCTGACTGGCTTATAGTTTCCTGCCTCCTCCTTACTGCTGGATTTGTGTAGAGGGACCACATGTGCCCTCCTCTAATCCTCTGGCACCACTTCTGTGTTAAGTTACTCTGTGAACATGGCTGCCAGAGGCTGAAACATAGAAAGTGTGGGCAGATAAGGACCACTAGACCCATCCAGTCTGACCATAAGCTGTGTACTAGACTATGGCTTCTGACCCTCCCTCAGCTGTACCTCTATGGTTGTCCCATGCCTGTCCCATGCATGTTTCACTCCTGCCACAGTGCTCACTCCTTCCTCCACTTTATCAGACCATTCCATGTGTCCTCCACCCTCTCTGTGAAGAAAAACACCCTCATATTGCCTCTTAGCCTGCCACCTTCCAGTTTCATGTCCTGCGCCCTCATTCTTGTACTCCTGTATTAAAGATGCCTCCCCCCTGCACTTTGTTTATACCCTTGTCTGTATCATGTCTCCTCTCTGCCTCCTGTCCTCCAGTGAGTACATATTGTGGTTCCTAAATCTCTGCTCATTTGTTTTGTGGTGCAAGCCCTGTACCATCTTATTCACCCTTCTCTGGACCATCTCCAGCCTGTTTATGCCCTTTCAAAAGTGTGGCATCCAGAACTGAACACAGTACTCCATGTGAGGCCTGACCATAGTTTTATATAATGTCATCACTACCTCCCTCCTTCTGCTGGTGATACCCCTGCTTATGCATCCCAGCATGCCACTGACCCTCCCCACTGCCTCTGTAGTCTGCTTCAATATTTTCAAGTCATGTGAAATTATAACCCCCGTGTCCCTTTGTTCCTTGGTGACTGTCAGCAATGTCCTCCCATCCTGTAGCTCTTCCCCAGGTTTTTATGCTCCAGGTGCATCATTTTGCACTTCTTTGATTTAAACCTCAGTTGTCACTCCTCAGACCATTTCTCTAGCCTACCTAGGTCCTTTCTCATTTTCTCCACCCCTTCTGGAGTATCCATCCTGTTGCAGATGTTGGAGTTATCTGCAAACAGGCAGACCTTTCTTTTCAGCCCCTCTGTAATGTCACTAATGAAGACATTGAAAAGGATTGTCCCAAGAACTGATTCCTGCAGTACCCCACTGGTCACTCTCCTCTCCCCAGATTGTACTTTATTTTCCACCTCCCTCCCTCTATCTCCTGTCTGTTAGCCAGTTCCTAACCCAGTTCACCACCTTGCCTACCATGCCCAGACTACCAATCTTGTTAACAAGCCTCTTACATGAGAGATTGTTGAAGACCTTGCTGAAATTGTAGTAGGCGACATCTACGCCCCACTCCCACCCTACTAACGTCCTTTGTTACCCAGTCAAAGATATCTATCAGATTCATCTGACATGATCTACCCACTGTTAGGCCTGACCAGGGTTTTATATAATGGCATCACTACCTCCCTACCTCCTTCTGCCGATGACACCCATGCCCATGCATCCCTTGTAATCTTTCTATATTTTGACCCCAAATTTTCAGCATAGTCTTCTTAGCATGGTACTTCATAAACCCCATAGGTGAAAATGTCTTAATCTGTGGCAAAATGCCATTCCACATCACAGGTATGGAAACTTGTTTGGGGCAGGATGTGTGAAATGACAGCTGTACTGTTTATGAAGTTGTGTGAAGAAATGGCTAGGTTGAAAATTTGGAGTCAAATTATAAAAAATTGCCAAAGTTACACACATGCATATGAACATTTCAACGAGCGTGCATAATTCTGTCGCTTGTTGGTAGTTTTGCTCCAAATTTTCAACCTGGGCTTTTAGAGACCCCTCCTCATGAACAGTGCTGCTATCATTTTGTTACTCAATTCCAAAAGGTGCTTTCATGCAGCAACTGTGCCACTGCAAGCCACAGGTGCATAAACATGTTTTGGGCAGGATGTGAGAAATGACAGCTGTACTGTTCATGAGGTAGTGTAGAAAAATGGCTATGTTGAAAATTTGGAGCAATAATATTAAAAATTTACCAAGTTATTCTTGTGCATAGGAAAATTTTAATTAACACACATAACTTGAGTGCTTGTTGGTATTTTTCCTCCAAATTTTCAACATGGGCTTTTTGGGACCCCTCCTCATGAGCAGTGGCACTATCATTTCAGTACTCTATCCCAAAAGGTGATTTAGTGCAGCGACTGTGCCATTTTGCGCCACAGGTGCGAAAATATGTTTTGGGCAGAATGTGAAAAATGACAGCTTTACTGTTCAAGAGGTGGTGTGAAGCAATGCATATGTTGAAAATTTGGAGTCAAAATATTAAAAATAACCAAAGTTACGTGTGTGCACATAAAATTTTCAATAAGCGCATGTTACCTGGACATTTTGGGGTATTACTGCACCAAATTTTGAACATGGGCTTTTTGAGATCCCATCTCACGAACAATGTCACTCTTGTTTCATTAATTGGGCCCAAAAGGTGATTCCACACAGCGACTACAAAATCATCTTTCAGGATAGAGTAATGAAATGACAGTGACAGTGTTCATGAGGTGGGGTCCCAGGAATGCCATGTTGAAAATTTGGTGCAAAAATCTCCAACAATGGCAGAAATATTAACATAAGTTTAAAGAGCAACTGACACCATCCCGCCAAAAGTGCTACATTACAGAATTAGAATAAGCATACTCCCAATAAATCCAATACCAAAAACTAGTTGTCTGTTTTACTTCATTGTAAAGTTATTTGCCATTTTTTAACCCTGATTTCACTACCTGTTCAAACAATGCCTGTATCAGTGAAGAGCTGATGATGATGTCATCTTGGGAACTCACATTCTTGTGTTCCCTGTCAGCAAGCTTATAGGATCTGTTTCTCCAAAGTTGTTAAGATTATGTGCAATGCTTTTCACAAGTAAAACAGGAATCACAGTATTACACAGGATTATATCATTTGATAGCAGTCCTAACATTCACTTACAAAGGATTGATAGCACATTTTCTCTTGAGGTTTCCGACAAAACAGGTGATAAACTTAGTACAGCATTGCGGGTCAGTGGGCTACGACTCTGAGGAGCAGAAGGTCTGATGGAGGAAGACCCTGCGTGAGCCCCAGTGTAGGAATTGCTTTTGAATTGGTGAAATGATGAAATTCCATATGCAAGAAGCATTTGATGATTTCCACAAGGAGGAGGAGAGAAAAGAAGCAGTGGGAGTGCCAAAAGCTTATTCCGAGTCTATAACAGGTATGCCATCATTGCCTGTGTCTTAAATATAAACCCAGCAGGTTTCAGCACTTATCAGCTTTTGGTGCTCTCTCTCCCTTTTACTTCAGGAATATCCTTGTGCCTGTGTACTTCCCCCTGGAGACTCAGAGTTTTGTCCAGCTGAGGAGCTCGTCCCAAGCTGGTGCTTCTAGGGGAACTTGCAGGAATGGTCGTATTGGGCCTACTCTGAGATTTACTTTTGTAGGAAAATGGCAAAAGTTTTGCTTAATAAATCGTTTAACAATAGTAAACTTTTGATTTACAGTTCTAAAGCATCTCCAGTGTCTCCAGTTTTTGGGGGCTTTAAAATATTTTTAATGTAATGATTATGTATTCATGTATTATATGGCAGGTCATATGTTGATTTTACATGCCTGCAGTGAAAATTTGAGTTTTAGTTCTTGTCTGTGTTATTTTAATTTGGTAATTAATGTTGGAGGTTGTGTGTAATGCTGAGGAATTTTTTGAGTATATTTTGGACACAGATGCGCTCACTTTTGTCATTCTGTGTGAATCTTTAGAAACTTTTTGAAATTTATTATTACAGTGGGAGGGAAGTTTGTTTATTTGGTTCAAGTTGTTTGGAATATTTAATTGCATCTTTCCCTATTCTGTGTTTATTGATTGAAATCAAGTGGTACATCTGAACAGCGGAGTAGCCGATTAGCAAGTGAAGTTTAAAAGTAACCCAAATTAAATAATAATAATAAATCATTTAGCTGTTGTAATTAATAAGGCTGCCTTAGAAGCTGATGCACCTCCCTTGTATTCCTTCCATCAATTAGGGCTCAATTAAAATTAATTGATATCAGTTGGTCCCAAATTGACTCTTGAGGGAGTTGCTTTTCCTTGTGCTTTTTCCTAGGTAAAGACAGTTAATTGATTGAGGGAAAGCATCAGCTTTGAAATTAAATCAATCGTCGAGCAGTTCATTCCTAGTCGATTGATCTTATAGTGTGACAAAGGTAGAGCTGCTGTAAATGTAGTAAACACAGGAAACGCTCGATGGGAAGAAGGCTGAATAAGGGAGGTATATCAGCTATATCAGCTTCTCAGTATAAATCGAGGAACTTTAAATAGTTCTGTGATATCGAATTTAAGCATTTTTGTTCAGGAATTATATTGAAATTGAATTTTCTGCGGCGTCGGGTGAGTTATACCTGACTGTGGCTTCTGCCTGTTCAGAATAAGGAACTGCTTTGCTCTTTGATCTGATTGAAAAAACTCCAGTGGACTGGAAGTGAGTACTTTTATTTGATATAATTTTTGGATCCCAATTTGGGCCTCATTGGGCTTTATTATTATATCGTTATATTTAAAATGATTTACTTGTTTGTGCTATTTATGCTGTTCTCCTGCTCTGCTTGGTATAACCTGGGACAATTTGATGTTTAATAGGTTGCTAGATTATTAGACATTCAGATGTTTAAACATTTTATTTGCAAGTTTTATTTTTATTTTTAATACAGTGGAGACCCTATCGAGGTGTAGAAGAAGTGTTGATACACAAATCCCGGCAACATACTGGAAAGTCAGAAAATCTACTGTCGTAGGGAGCTCATATTGCAGCTTTGTTTTGATACTGATTGGGACACCTTTCCTGGGAACTGAAGATCTTTTCACATTGGTGATGGATACCAAGGAGGGGATATTGTGGAACTTTGATAGAGCCTGTGATCTTTGGGTTAGCCTAGAGACATTTCTAGTAACTTATGGTTTGTCTCAGGATAATATAAGGTGTATTTATTAATCAGCCTGTTAATATGTGAAAGTATCCTGGATTTTTCCAAACTAAGCACTTTAATACTGTACAGTTTATTAGGCTGAACATTTCATCTGTGTTTGATTTTGGAGATATATATATATATATATATATATATATATTTCTGATTGAGTATTGTATTAATTTGGTGACAAATATAGATTTATTGTTTTTACTCAGACTATTTTGTGGGGGGTTTAAGAATATAATATTTTGGCAACTGATAATATTGTGCAATAATACTTTTATCTATGATAATTGTGTTTAACTATGTATGGTTCTAACAAGAAGTGGCAAAATTAATATTACAATGGATAAAGCAATTAAAGAAAAATGAGGGCAACAAAGTGGGGCAAAAAGGAATAAACAAATTGGTTCAATAATGGTAAGGCCAAGGGAAGAGAAGGTAACTAATGGATACAGGGAAGCTTCTAGTGAAGATCCCCTGCAAACTAAATTAACAGAAATGTGGCCTACCGTTAAGGGTGCTGCTAATAAAGAGGGAGACTCTAAAGATGGCAAATTAAAACAGATTGAGAACACTTTAAAAAGGAATATGAAACAGGCCGCTAGGGGAAGAGTCAACTTGGGGAATTTTAACTCCTTGTTAGGGGTAAATACCTCAACTCCCTTAGGACCAATGGAGGGTATCACGATAGATATGAATGGAACACTTTTGCACCACCAGTTTCTCCCTCATCAGTTACAAGTTTAGATCAAATGGTCCCATGTGTCTATAGTGGAAATTCATATGATTCATATGAATCTTATAATAGTGATAGTACAGATGATTATGAAGAGGCAAGTTTTTCTCTTGTAAGTACCCATAGAAGAAATGGTCAAATTTCAGAAAGGTTGTCAGATAAAATACTAGGAAAAGAGACCAGTTTAAATAAATGGGGATCCCATAGTAAGGGGAATAATGACAGATATGAAACTGAAATTCAAAGTATAAAATAATAATAATAATAAAATTTATTTTATTGAGCACCTTTCAAAATTTCAAGGCGCTGTACAGCAAGAACAAACATACAATATATTCAAATACATTCAATAAAATCAAATATAAACATATATTCCAATACAACAGTATAAAATCAGAACAAAGAAGGAAACGCTTTTTCCCATAAGAAGGTCTTTAGTGCCTGCTTAAAACTCCCCACCGTCCTACACTCACAGAGCTGATGGGGCAGAGAATTCCAGAAGGTAGATGCAGCAAATCCAAATGCACAGGCACCAGATGACTTCAAATTTACCCTCGGACTCTCCAGCAACCACTCATCAGCCAAGCGGAGCTGTCGCAGAGGGGTGTAAGGCACCAGGAGCTCTTTCAAGTAGTCAGGACCCAGACCGTGTAGGGCTTTGTAGGTCAAAAGACCCACTTTAAAGGTGATCCGCCACTGTATTGGCAGCCAGTGCAGAGTACGCAGCACAGGGGTAATATGAGAACTTCTAGAAGCCCCAGTCAACAAACGTGCTGCCACATTCTGCACTAGCTGCAAGTGGTGGATATCAACCCCAGGAAGTCCTAGGTAAAGGGAGTTACGGTAATCAAGGTGTGATGTCACAAAGGCATGGACCAAGAACGGCAGATCACTGGGTGAAACAAGATGTCTAATCCTGGCAATGTTCCTAAAATGGAAAAAGGCCAGCTTGATGACTGCAGACACCTGATGACGGAGGGTCAGACCAGCGTCAAGCTCCACTCCCAGGTTATGCACCCATTCAGAGGTGAGGATCTGGTCCACCCTGAGGATTAATCCAGAGGGGAGACCAGTCCTCAATCCCTCTACCCTGCGACCCAGGTCCAGAACCATAACCTCAGTCTTTCCTGGATTCAACTTTAAACTGCTGGAATTCATCCAGTCTTGGATGTCTGCGAGGCAGTTGTTCAGTACCGAGATAGCGCTAACCTGGTCGGGTGCAAAAGACAGGTAGAGCTGGGTATCATCAGCATAGCAGTGAAACCTCAGCTCATACCATCTTACAATGTCTCCAAGGGGTAGCATATATACTGCGAATAACATGGGGGAAAACACTGAGCCCTGAGGCACGCTGCATGGCAGAGAGAAAACCCTGGATGAAAACAAACCCGAGACCACTCTCTGCATTCTCCCTTCGAGGAACGATGAAAACCATCTGAGGACTGTACTCGACAGCCCACAAATGGACCTCAGGCATTCGAGCAGAACCCCATGATCCACAGTATCAAAAGCTGATGATAGATCAAGGAGAATCAAGATAGAACTGTGTCTCCAATCTCTCACCATCAGGAGATCATTGAGCACCCAAACCACAGCAGTCTCGGTACTATGCCTCTTGCAAAAACCAGACTGGAGAGGTTTGTATAAACTATGGATGATCAAATGGTTATCCAATTGAGCTGCCACAATTTTGTCAATAACCTTCCCCACAAAAGGGAGGTTAGAGATTGGCCTGTAGTTTGCTAGGTCATCCGGGTCTAAAGATGCTTTCTTCAGAAGGGGGAGTCACCACCCCCTCCTTCAGAGAGCTAGGAAAAACTCCCATATCTAAAGAACACTGGATAATCCGAGCTAAGACCGGGCCGATGATCTCGCTACAACCCAAAATCAGGGAAGTAGGGCCAGGGTCTAAACTACAACATGTGGGACGCATCTCATGGACAATCCTCATAGTGTCTACGAGATCCAGCAGGTCAAAGGCACTCCAGGAAACTCTGGGCTCTGTGACAGGACACCGATCAACTGCAACATCCTTAGAATGAGGTTGGAGGCACTCCCTCCTGATGTCTTCAGCCTTATTTGCGAAGAATCGAGCGATCTCCTCACAATCAATTTGAGTAAAAACTCGACGGAACTGCTGACAGGCTGGGTTGCACAGTCTGTCAACAGTTCTGAAGAGCTGAGCCGGTCGATTCCATGTGACAGAAATTTCCTTGGACAGGAATTCTGCCTTCTTATGGGAAATTGCTGTTTGGTAGAGTTTATAATGCTCTAGCAAAATAATGTGGTCGACATCAGTGGTGGTCTTCCTCCAATGACACTCCAACCTATGCCCCATCCTCCGCAACCCTCTCAGAGCCCCATCAAACCATGGGGCAGTGGGATGATGCGGAAAGGGGTGAACACGGACTGGTGCAATCTGATTGTGTGCTACCGATATGGCCCTATTATAGGCCACTACCAGCTGCTCAGGATCAGTGCAAAACTCATCCAATGATGAGAGGTCAATAACTGCCATCAGGTCTTCAGGGACCATGTCCCTCAATGGGCGGTACCTGACCAACTCCACAGGGGCCGACCTACCCAGGGGGGGCCTCAAAATTGAACCCAACTGAGTAGTGATCAGACCAACCAACTGGTTCCACCACCAAATTGGAAGCCTTGATCCCCAGGAGGATGACCAGGTCAAGAGAGTGACCTCCCTTGTGTGTAGCTGAGGAAACAACTTGTGTAAAGCCCAGAGATGTCATCTCATGGAGGAAATGTTGACCAAAAATGGAAGATTCGTCATCGACCCAAGCATTGAAGTCACCCAGAACCATCAGTCTGGGTGACTCCAAGGCCATGTCAGCAGCAAAATCTGCTATTTCCTGCAGAAAAAGCTTCTCATCACCTGGTGGACGATAAATGAGGGAAATCCTGCACCCTTCACCAGCTACCACAATACACTCAAATGATCTGGCCTCCTCAACTGGTACACCAGTTAGACCCCATTCAGTCTTGAAACAGACCGCCACCCCCCCGTGATCCAATCTCGGGCGATGTATAACCAAGTAACTGGTGGGAACAGCGGCCTCTAAAAAAGGGGCCACATTCCCATCCAACCAGGCCTTGGTAATGCAAGCCAGATCTGCCCTTGCAACAAAATCTGCAATAAGACCAGTCTTGTTGCAGACAGATCTGGTATTGCATAATGACACCCGAGATGGACAAGGTTGGTGAGTTGTCCCAACCACTTGCCCTCCCAAACTGGAGGTGCCCTTGGGTATGGGAACCAGAACAGAGTCACCATGTTCTATCAGCCATTTCACCCCAGGGTGTCTTCTGGGCCTAACCATCCCTATGGGAAGGCCATGCTCACTCTGCTGTCCACAACCCCCCACCCATCCCCAACTCCCACCCTTTGAGCAATCCCCAGTGCCCAACAACAATGATAAATATAAGCAGGCGGGGGGGTGAAGAAAAGGGGTGGAGGGCATGGAGAGCGGAGGCCAAATAGCATAAGACAGGAGGGGCAAGCAGGCACATCTAGCTGCTCAATTTAAAAACAATAAATATAATAAAATTACAAAAAAACAGCACCAATCCTAAACTACCCACAAACTTCCTACAACTAAAATTATACAACTACAAATTATAAGACTGACTAAAATAAAAATGAAACTAAACCAACTCCCTAACTCAAAACCTAATTTATTGATTTAACCCACAGGTCCTCTCACAGCCTGGGGGTCAACCAAAAATTAACCTAAAACAATTTTAAATTATTCCCAGGTCCTCTCACTACCTGGTACTTACAAACAAATGAAACACTCTCACAAAAAATAAACAAATAATAATAATTACATCATAAAAATAATAAAAATAATAAACGAAGGAAATAATTTAGAAGTCACCCTCCGGGAATCTCTCACAATACCGGAAACAGGTGGGATAAAAGATGTTATAAAGCACTCTCACTACTCATATTATTTCCACTAAGCAAATAAAAGAAAAAAGAAAAAATATAATTGCAGTCAACAGGGATCCTGTCAAGCTATAAATATTGCCAAAAATTATATATACAACAGGATACAAATGTTGAATAACCCACCTGAATATCAGTAGGAGAAGCAAACAATATAAGTCACTCTTCAAAATCACAAGACTTCAAAAATCCAACTCCGATTCGAATCACAGAAAGACCACTAGCAGGCAGCAGGTTCCAACCAGCCCAGAAAGTCGGTGGCCCATTACTTCAACTCCAAGAGGAGTCGGCCCCCCGGCTGGCTACCCCAGGAGTCTAGAGGAAGGGGAGTAAAGGATAAGCCCTCCAGCCTACCCCACTCCCCACCTCTGTGTGTGACACTGACCCAGAGCCCCCAAGGAACTCTGCAAGCCCAACTATTAAAGCCCAGGAATGTCAATCTCAGAAAATAGCATTTAGTCCATCAAAAATGTCACTAAGACTTCATATCCACTTATCTTAAATGCTCTTCCAAAACGACTCTACCAGATCACTGCTCCCCACGATCCACTGGCCAAACTTAAATAAATCCAGAAATATTCCAAAGAACACAGCCGCTGGTTCATATCCATGTACAGGGTAACAGGGTAACAATTCCAGACAGTAACTTGCTTAAATTTGGCTAAAAGCCATAAAACTGACCGCCCACTCCCTGGACAAATAAAACAATAATAGTGGCAAAAACTCAGTCCATATACAAGAACTCGATCCAGGCACCAAGATTGAGTAAATGGAGACTCCAAGAAGCTTCTCTAAAATATCACCAGGTCTCTCCATAGAACACCATGGCTCTTCACAGTTCTCCAGATATTCAAACAGCACACTAGGTCTTAACCAGTGGAACAAAACAAAATGAGCCAAACCGAAAGTGGAAAATGTGGCATAAGCAAACCAAGTATACTAGCGCGAAATAAAGGCGGGTAGCGGTGACGATAAAATGGGTAGCGGTGATGATAAAACAAAAAACATAAAACCCTCTACAAAGTTACAGAAAGCAGCAAGAGATAAATGAGAAGATAAAATAAAACGGGCAAGGCAAAACAAAAACAGAGCAGAATGAAGTGGCTAGCCCAGTGTGGCTGCCATCTTGAATCTTGAATAATCTTGAAGAAGGGAGATGTATGCATGGGACCCTTAGTGTCATAATTGATGGTTTAAAACATCTAGATAAAACAAAAAGTAAATCCCCAAATCCTGAAAATTTACAGTCTCCTCAAGATTATTTTAAAAGTAAAGGACCAATAGATAAAGATATAAAGCAGTTGAGTACCAGGAGGGACTCTTTAGCCACTAGTAGTGAACAAACACAGGTTCTATTGAATCATTCATTATTATTGGCTATAACTAAGCAGTTAATTGTAATTCAGAATGACATCATAGAACTTAAGTTAGAGCTTCAAAGTAATAGGACATCATAGCATGGTAACTGCTCTAAAGAAAGGCTGAGCCCAGGGAATCCTGGGCAAAGGGAAAATAAAGCTGTGCAGGTACATATGCCTCCACCTTTTGATAAGAATCAGCCTTACACCTGCCACTTTGAATCAATTATTCAAGAAGTGTTAAAGGAAAGTAAGGAAAAAAAAAAAGAACCACTCAGTTAAAATCTAAAGGAGGAAAAATTAATCCTAAACAAAGGAATAAGGTGATTTTGGAAGAATCTATGCAGGGCCTATTACAAAAAGATCAAAACGGGAAAAGTAAATTACCTCCAAATAAAGGCACAGATGAGAAAATACAGGATTCGCCTAGTAAAAATTTTGAGGAGAAAAAGGACAGGCCTGATTGGACTATAATACAGAAAGAAAGAAAGCTAATGCACATAAAAAAGGGGAAACCACTTTTAACTAAAGATATAACTGGGATAACACAGGGTTTGATTTCTGAGACTAACAAAGGAAAAATGGATATGATTGACAGATGTAAAGCACAGATTGAGGGAAGAGAGATGAACAAAGAGGGGAAGGTTGAGATTGCCATGATGTCACCTAGGAAAGGAATTATAGCATTGAAGAATAGATTTGCCAATATAGAAGGAACAAACATGGAATATTTACTTGAGATGTATGGAGTATCTAGACTGGCAATGGAAAATGAGGAGAAATTTAAGGATTGGATTGTTGAGACTCTCCGTCTTGATCCTCTTATTAAAGATGAAATCTATATGATGAGAGCTCCCAATAAGTTCCTTCAAGATTGTGTATTGATTTATACCAAAAAAGAATATATACTGGAGGGTATTTGGAATCAAGTGAAAAAACTTAAATTAGTGGGTCTCTATATTATGCCAACACAAATTGTTCCATCTATGGAGACCCAAAATACTCCAGAAATTAAGAAAGGGCAAGAAGTAACCAAGATAGTTCTGGTAGAAAGAATTGAGGAGACCGGGGAAATAAGGAAGGAAAACCTTGCAAGAATACTAGATACTATTACAAAATTTGAACGAAAACAGGAAGAGAAATGGGAAAATAAGATTTTGACTGTATTTGGGATGGGGAACATCGGAAAAGGATACTATAGGACAAATGAAACAGGAAATGGCAATTTTTTTCTCAAGAGTTGTTAGGGCAAATATAACTAAAAATTCAATAGAATATATTACATTACATAAAAATAAGGAATTAACATCACAAATAGATGTTATATTTAAAAAAGTAGAGGTGGTTCAACAGTTATTAAATAAAGAACACTTATTTAGGAGAATGGGACTTTATCTGATTTCAGGAGAGGAATGGCCAAAGGCAGTTAGAACTAAAATAATAGGAGACTCTAAGATAGAAATGGATAAAGGATCAAAAGAAAAGAACGATAGCTGGAACCAATATAAGAGTTCCAATAGATATCAGTTTCTAGGTAATATGAAAGAAAAGGTAGATTGACAAAAAATACAAAGGAATAATCAGGAAAGAAAGCAAGATACTGATAAAGACCAAATTAAAATTTTATCCTGGAACATCGAAGGCACTTATTTAAAAATTGCAGATCCAGAAATTGATCAGTTTCTTGCAAACTTTGATCTCATTTGTCTCCAAGAAACCTGGTGTAGTTCAGAGAAGGCTCCTAAAATTTCAGGATATGTTAATATATCTAAATCTGCAATTAAAAGTAATAAATATGGGAGGCATAAAGGAGGAGTAGCTATATATTTGACAACTAAAAATAATTACAAGGTTACCAGACAATATCCTACTCTGGAAGATACGTTAATGTTGAGAGTTGAAGAAGGAAATGATAAAGGAGAAGAGAAAATTAAAATCATAGTTGTAAATATATATTTGTCTCCTTTGATTAAAGATAAAGTTAAAATAATGGACAGAATTAAAGTAATATTTGACCAATTGACGGATGAAGAGCTGAATATCCTTGTTTATATAATTGGAGACCTTAATGCAAGGATTGGGAAACACCTAGAGGGGCCAGGGTTTTCTGGAAATAATAACAGAACTAAACCCTAAAATAATTTGGACAAGAGCTTCAAAAGATAAAAGGGATAATATGAGAGGGAGAATTATTTATCCCTACTTTACTGAGAAAAATATGCTCTTAATTAATGGAAGAATATAGGGAGACAGGGACGGAGAATTGACTTATAATGGTCCCAAAGGCTCCTCTATTATTGACCATGTTTGGAGCAATTTAGAGGAAATAAAAATGATTAAGGAAATTATTGTTGTTGATAGATCGGAGTCATCACATAATCCAATTGAACTCATAATTGAAACTAGTCAAATAATAAGAGGAAATAATTGTAAGAACAATTTAAGTACTATTAAAGATATGGAAATAGTTAACTTCAAAAAGGATAAGATGGGACTCCAAGGCAATTAAACAATTTGATACTTTATTTAAAGGACCAATAAATGATATAAGAATGCTGATAGTAGAAAATACTAGCTACTATATGATATTACAACATTGGGATGATTTAATGAGCCCCTACTGCACTTTTAGCAGGAAAGGGTTTCAAAAAGAGATCAGACATAGCAAGGCCTGGTTTAATAAAAATTGCAAAGAAGCAAAAAAACAACTGATTAAAATTATTAGGAAATATAGGAAAATTAAAAAAAAATAACTATGAGTAAAAAAGTTAATATAAATTTTAACAAAGAAAGAAAGAAGTATAAACAGGTTTTAGAAGTAGAGAAATATAAATATTCTAGAATATTATGGGAAAAATTGAGGAAAATGGTAAAAGAAAAAGACAATAAAAAGTTTTGGACACTGGTTAGTCAAGGATTTGATAAATATGCAAGGACAGTAGATGCGTACATTCACCCTGAAACTTGGGTCTCTTATTTTACAGAATTTTATTATTCTCAACAAGATGAAGTTCTATTAATAGAACTAGGAAGGACAGAACATTTAAAATATTCGCAAGCAATTTATCCAATTCCAATTTCAATAAACTTAGCAGAAATACAAATTGCAATTAACCAATTAAAATCTAATAAAGCACCTGGTCCAGATAACATAATAGGAGATGTGTATAAATTTTATGCTGATTGGTGGGTCCCAATCTTCAAAAAATCGTTCAATATCATTTTGCAAGGACATGATTACCCCATGAGCTGGAAAGGGAGCACAATATTTCCAATTTTTAAAAAAGGCGATCCAGGTGATCCTAAAATGTACTGTCCAATAAGTTTAATAGACATTTCACAAAACGTTTCACTAAAATTATTCTAAAAAGATTAGAAGCATGGGCAGAAGGTAACAACATCTTAGATGAAACTCAAAATGGATTCCGGAGAAACAGATGAACAATACAACATTGTTACACACTTAAACATTTAATTTGGAAATATATAAAAATTAGAAATGCTCCACTTAACTGTTGCTTTGTGGACTTTACATCCACATTTGATAATATCAGCAGAGTTATTTCATGGAATAAGTTAAAGAAACTGGAGTTAGACTCAGAACTCCTTAACATCCTCATCAGATTGCACTCAGATACTTGGGGTGCAGTAAGATATGATCATCAGTGTGGCATCTCCAGGCCTTTCAAGATGACACGAGGAGTCAGGCAAGGATGCCTATTGGCACCTTTCTTGTTTAATATATATATAAATGACATCTTGAAGGAACTGGAAAATCCACAGTTTCATGCCCCCAAAATAGGAAATATCCAGGTTGAATGTTTGGCACATGCCGATGATTTGGTCTTAATATCAACTTCAATTTTGGGACTACAGAGGAAACTTAATTATTTTGTATACCCTTGTATACCCTTGAGGAAAGAAGGGAGAGGTGGGACATGATAGAAACTTTTAAGTACCTCAGTGGAATCAACAAAGTCCAAGAGGGTAGCATCTTTCAGAAAAAGAGACGTGCAAGAACAAGGGGACACAGTTTAAAGATGGGGGGCAGTTTGGGGCAATGTGAGGAAGTATTATTTCACAGAGAGGGTAGTGGATGCATGGAACAGCCTTCCTGAGGAGGTTGTGGGGTCTAAAACTGTGGGAGAATTCAAGAATGCATGGGACAGACATAAGGTAATTCTTGTGGGGGGTAGGAAGAAATAGGCTGTTGGATAACTAGGATCTGTGGCCTATCCTGTAGGTAGGGAAATGGGCAGACTAGATGGGCCAAGTGGTCCTTATCTGCCATCAAAGTCTATGTTTCTGCATTTCTATTTTTTTGATCTATGTGATGATCATAAACTAAAAATAAATATGTCTAAAACAAAAATCTTGACATTTGGAAATAATAAAAAATATATCAAACCTCTGTGGATTAAATAAAAAAAATTGAAAGAGTTAACTATTATGACTATTTGGGAGTCAGATTTAGTCAATCTTTAAGACGGAGAGATCACATAGCACAGATTTTAGTGAAAACAAAGAGAACATTCAATGCCTTTAGGATATTTAATTCAAAGATGGGACAAACATCAGTTAAGGGTGTTTTAAGGGTGTTAGAAGCCAAAGTAAACTCCAGCATTGTTTATACTGCTGAAATATGGGGAACAGATGATCTGAAAAAATTAGAAATATTGTGTAACAAAATAAAAAGGTATATCTTAAAAGTACCTCAATCAGTACCAGCTGAGTTAGTGAACTTGGAATTGGGTCAATTTTCCATTGCTATTTAGTATCTGAAAGATCAATTCTTTCTTCATTAAAGTTATTTTTATTAAATGAAATCAGACTACCTAGAATATGTCTGGAGGAAGAAATTAAATATATTAGGATGGGAAAGATCTTCCCAGCTCCGGATATTTTGAGATATTTTGTCTTTCCAAATGGACTTGGAGATATTTTGTGGAGAGTGTTTATGCATTGATTGCATGATTGTAGACGACGTGAAGAATAGGTTAAGGGACAAGGAAATAACTAAAGATTTGATAAAAATGAAGCAATTGAAGTTATACTGGTGGTTCAAACAGATTAAGTTAACACATAGTTTTGAACCTTATTTGGAGAAATTGATTAACCCAAATGAGAGAAGAATTATGGTTAAATTTAGACTTGAAACATACAATGCCAACCAATTATGTATTTTACAGCCAGAAAAGGGAAAAAATTTTTAGCCCTTATTGTAAATGTGACAAGTCTTCTGAGGATGATTTAAAACATATATTGTTGTTATGTCCTTTGTACAAGGGAATACGTATGAACAGGCTTGGTGACATCATGGCGAACCTCGACCTCTCCCCCAGTGATATGGTAAAATATTTTATGAATAATTAAAATGTATGTATACTGGAGAAAGTTGTTGGCTTTCTTCAGGCTACCCTTTATGAAAATATTCGCAAACTTAAGAGAAATGTATTTATATTTATTTAGTGATATATCTTAATTGCAATGCTTATTGATAATTGAATGAATGTCATACTCACAGGTTGACTATAAATGTTTTTGAATGGGGAGATTTAGAATAGATCTATTAACCAATTGTATATAATACTTTAACATTTATATGAAAGTATTTTATTTACAGAAACTTTGGAATCTGATGTTAATTTACTCCTGCATTACTGTAATTTCAGAAATATTATGTTGTAATGGTTTCAACTGATCAACAATAAACAAACTTGAACTTGAACAAGTAAAACAGGCAGCATCATCAGTCAGCAAACTATGTGAGGCTCTTTTGTTTTTTACTTGGTCTATGAAAGTTATTTTTCCAAGTGACTCAATTCAGTACATTTAGAAATTGATCTAAATATGGCAGTAGCATTGTTCCACAGTCATCTGTTGGCCTACCAAAAGAATTGCAGTAGCAACTACCAGAGCCGAATACTCCTGTGCACTTTAATATATGCATTTCCCATAATGCAGAGTAGTCAAATCCCAAACAGCAAACATAGCAGAAAAATGGAGATGATTCCACAATTCACAAATGTAAGTCAGCCAAAATGAACACATATTATACAATGTTGTTCACATTTTCATGTAATCAGTAATTGAATGACTGTTCACCACTGCACCCACAATATACAAACTGCAGTTAAATATATGCATTACCCATAATGAGCAGCAGCCAAATCCCAAACAGCAAACACAGCAGAAAAACTCAGTCGATTCAACAGTTCACAAAAGTAAGTCAGCCAAAATGAACACATATTCCAAAATGTTGATCACATCTAAATGTAATCAGTAATTGAATAACTGTTCACTATTGCACCCACAATATACAATGTAGTTCAATGTATGCATTTCCCATAATGCACAATACTGAAATTCTAAGTAGTCAACAAACAGTGATGATTCCATGTTGCTTGTCTTTTATTGAATTTGTTAATATAAGATGCCATGTTACAATGCTGTGTAAAATATTATTCCTTGTTTTTGCACTCGTCATGTTACAAGTGCATCAAACCATTCAAAGGCATGATTCTACTGTGGAATTAACTTTGTTACAAACTCTGAAACTGTTATAGTTTTTAAAGTATTGTTTTTTTCAACAGTGTTGCCTGTTTTATATGTGAAACCCATTGCACATGAGCTTTCCACCTTTGGAGAAACAGTATGTATAAACTTGCTGATGGGGAAAACTAGACTAAGTTCTTAAGATGACACGGTCATCATCAGCTCTTCATTGATATAGGCTTTTTTTGAACAAGTAGTGAAATCAGGGTTACAAAATGGCTAATATATTCACAACGAAGTAAAATAGCCCTCTAGATTTTGGTATGGGATTTACTGGGGGTATGCTTATTCTAATTCTGTAATGTAGCACTTTTGGCCAGGTGGTGTCAGTTGCTCTTTAATGCATATTAATTTTACAGAATGGCAGCCTGCTGGATCAATGGGAGGATGACCAGAGCTCCTGAAATATGAAGGACTATTTCAGCTTGAGTCAGTTCAGTAGAGCACCTCCTCAGAGAGCGGGGCTCAATGATGTTGCTACATAGAAGATGAACAAGGCCTGACTGGGGGCTTGCACAGCCACTAACCCAGGGGACATACTGTGTTGTCTTTCAACATCTGGTGGGTATTGCTTCAGAATCAGAGTGTTACTGACCAGAGGCAAAAAAGCTGTCTGTGAAGTTCCCAAGGGAAAAGGAGTTTTTCAGTAATAGTCAAGTGAAGAAGAAGACCTGCCAGTGCAGCCACTAGCCCAGAAAGTGCTCTGTGTTGTTCTATGTTTCCTTCCAATGGTTAAAAGGAGTTGTTTCCAGAATGAAAGTGTTGTTGCTGACCAGTTCAAAGCAATCATCTGGCAGTTTCCAGAGTGAGAAGAAACTTTGCCATTATACCCAAGAGAAGTTTGGAGGCTACTTGTGGTCTATACAGTCAGATAGCCACGGGAAGCTTGCCTACTATTTCCAGTGGTTAGAAAGAAATGTGAGAAGATCTGTTCTTGTGTTTGAGTCTAAGCTTTGAAGTGAGAAGATTCATCCTTCTGAACAAGTCTGAGTTTTCAAGGTGAGAAGATGAGACCCCTGTCTTCTACTTCAAGTTCAAGCAGGTAATGTCTTAAGCTGAAAGAATGTTTATTGCTAATATTCAGTGGGAAACCCAGGGACTGTGTTACAGTCAAGAGAGAGAGATGCCACTGCTGGCTAGCAGTGTGGCTGAAGCCATTTACAGTCAGATGTTCATGAATACCTGAAAGAGAGTGACTGCCACCCAGGGACAGTCTGGGGAATAGGCCAGGTAGTACTACTGTTAGGCATTACTGATCACCTCTCCCTGAGGTGTGTTGGCCCTGGTCCCCAGTACTGCCTGTTCCAGTTATGTGATGATGCCTAAAGAAAATGACAAGCTGCCAGAGAATCTGAAAAGGATCCAGCCTGTCCAACCTGCAAAAGCCTGCTTCTGAGAAGGCCCAAGCTGCAAGAGATGTAGAGACAAGATCCAAGCTGCAAGGGTCTGCTGCTCATCTCATCCCTGCAAGCTTCCAAGTTTCTACTGCTTGCAGGTACCCCAGAGTCACAGTCTGATAGTCGTCAGCCCGACAAGCAAGAGACTGTTCTACAAAACCATGAGTAATACTGGACTTGCCCTGCATCTGTGGAAACTGTAAATAGCTGCCACCAAAGTTTCTGAATTTGTCCACCACAGTCCAAAGTTGTTACATTTCATCAACTAGCTGTTGTTATACATAAGTGGGGTTTGAAGGTGGTTCCTAAAAGTGCACCAATGCCACCCAATCAGCTGCACTGTATCAGGCCTGCAACTACTCCAGCTGGGTGCCCAGATAGACTGAGGGAGCTCCATAGGTAGACACTGGGGGGAGACAGGTAAGGGTCGGGGAGTGAGTAATGTGTTTAGAACAAGTGTGCTATTACTGATTTTAATGTTCATTCTGGTGGGAGGGGAGAGCTGAGAATGTTACTGGTTTACAGACAAAGTGCTTGATTGATGTTAACAAGAATGCTAATGTTAACAGTACTTTTCCTTTACGTCATTTTCCACCAGAGCAAGAGCCCAGGCCCCTCAGTCTTGTTAGGCCTGCAAGGCATGGGTAGTAACTACTGGTAAATGGCTCCTGGGTTATATGTCAATAAATTGTTTGATGTGGGTATTATGCAATTAAGAGACCACCCATTTTGTACGTGCTGTAATGCACATGTGGTGGGCCTTTGTATCTAACACATGTCCAAAGGGAGAATACAGGAAGCCTGTGCCAATGTGAAGCATGTTGTACACATGTTACTATTACTGGCTTTTGTTAAGGGTATACATTTGAGTGCTAATGCTGATTAGGTGTGTAATACATAAGCTGTTTTTTAGCTCGGGTCATGGAGAAAAGGCCCACTTTGTAACCACCAAACCAAAATAAATCTGATTAGCCTTCATATTTTATATGTCCTTTATAGAGGGAAAGGGGAACTTAACCAGGAAACCAGGAAAGGCACACTAAGCCAAAGCTTTTTTCCAGGTGCAACCTGGGAGCACAAGGAAGTTACGTGACTTGTTCAGAGTTGCACAGTTTGAAGTGTTGGTTGTGCAATTCAAACCCAGGTCTCCAGATTTACAGCTCAGTGCCCTAAATCACAGCACTATACTGCCTTCTATGATACATTACAGATATATGTATTACTACTTTCACCTTTTGTATACTGTATATTAACTTTGCATAACTAAAACAAAATATGATTAGCATGCTTATTATGTATGTCTGTACTTATTCACTTACACCTACTTTATATGTATGTTAATGTATATGTACCATACATTAACTTTGTATAATTATAAACTACATGCTGACGCAGGCAAGAGTGTGTTGTCCCAAGAGATCTTTACAGTCTAAAATGTCTCCCCATTAATCTACATACTACTGTAGTAGCAAGCACATAGAACACCAGCCCCCCCCCACACACAAACACTAACACACACAGAATCTATCCATCTTCATGTGTTAATAAAAATGGATGTCTGTGTCAAAAAGTACATTAACATGACTGATTAACTGCTCCAAGAGAAGTACTTGACACTGAAGTTTGTGGGGAACTTTTCAGGAGTAAACACAATTTACAAAGAAGTTAATAAGACTAACCACTGCATAACAGACAGCAAACTGGTTTTCAAAGTGGGATGCATGCACGTTACATAATCCTGCAAGGGTCAGATTCAAGAGAAACCCTATCCTAGTTTCAGATGTAGCTAGAAAATGGCAAACACGTTTCATGGACATGAAAAAATATGAAAAGTTCAGTAAAGGTTTTAAATACTGCATCTACTAACATGCATCAATATGTCGTCAAAGTATGCTTGGGCTATGGCCATAAAAGACAAATCCAAAAAGGCTGTGACATGTGCCTCTAAAATAATTTTTAAATCTGGACAGCTACCTCAAAACTGTAGACTAATCAGGGAAAATAATTTCTTAATGCACCATTAACATCTTTATTAAAACAACTTATAAAATGGGTTTTAAAAAAGTCTAAATTTCATTGGCTGAAAGGACGTTCCAGCTGTGTCCTTATCAGCATGTATCTATGCCAGCTGGCACTATTGTCTCCTCAGTGACCTCACAACAACCACAAATCAGTAACCATCCTGCACTATTTCTGAAAACTAGCCACACAATGAGCAGCTCCAGTGCTAAACTTTGCTGCGCTATAACAGCAGGCATCGAGCAACAGTAGCCTGTCTGTCTCTCTTTAGGCACAAAAACGCTGCAAGAAACCCATCCAGACCTTTTTTCCCTCACAGAAAAAATGTAAATACCTCACTGACACCATGAAAACAGCAAGCGCTCGGTGCCGACGTCTTCCCATTCACAGCATGCTGCCTCCACTCTCGTTACCCTGTCCCCTTCACAAACTTTGCTTGAAACATTTCATCTAACAAAACCTGCTTGTATTTCTACACACTACCATGGCACCACACAATACAGAAACTTTGGGGAAAAAAGCATGAATCCGGAAACAGCTCTATATGGTGGCTGCTATGGGATACGCTTGTTCCAAAACAAACCAAGCTGCACGCATCAATAGTCAACCAAACTCTAAAATCTGTAAATAAAAAATAATTAAAAACTGTTTCTGTCTTCCTGAACTTATACAGTTACCAGCAGACACACACAAAAGCAATAGCCCTCTATTCACTCTCAAAGCAGCCGGTCTCAGCGGCAGTGCAACATTAACATTACGTTTAAATGGCAAGCACTATAAATAATTCATAGTATCTGAACAGGAGGAACACAAAGGGGAATCAAAAGTATATCCACACAAAACAACCTAACCATTATGTCTGTTTGTCTGGTGGGGACATGGGGGGAGGCATAGTAAGTACCTAAATAAAGGGACTAATTTACAAGTTTATGTTTTAAAAGCTCAAATTCTTAAAACGTTTTCCCTCTTTTCATTTTTAATTTTTTTCCATAAATAGTGACTTGATGAACCCATTTTATAAGTGCAGTAAGACACTCCGAGGTGTGGGTTATCGTGCCTAACAATGCACCTGGGCGTGCTCTTATCAGGAGATAACTTCTGCTCATGAACAGTGTCACCATCATTTCCTGAAACTGTCCCGAAAACTGATTTCTCACAGCGACTGCGCAATTCTTCGCTGGATGTGCGAAAACACATTTTGGCCAGGATATCTAAAATGACAGCTGTACTGTTCATAAGGAGATGTGAAAAATCTGGAGTGAAAATATTACAAATTCATGAAGTTACAGGCATGCATGGAAACTGCGCAATGCACACTCGTAAAACAGTCATTTTTGGAATTTTTTCCACCAAATTTGCAACATAGGTTTTTTGAGAACCCACCTCATGAACACTGGCACTGTCATTTTGTTAATAGGTCCCGAAAGGTGATTCCGCACAGTGACTTCGAAATCACCTTTTGGGGCAGATTAATGCCATGACAGTGCCAGAATTCATGAGGAGGTGTCCCAAAAAGCCCATGTTGAAAATTTGGTGCCAAAATTCCAAAAAATGGTTGAGATATGCATCAAAGTTGAAAAAAACCCTGTTTATTCCATTATACAGCTTACTGGCATTTCCTCAGTTCGCGGTCGGATTTGAAGAATGCAGATGTGTTCCCTGTCCACGGAAGATCATCGTGCTGGACTTCAAAGGTAAGTATGGGGTGAGGGGAGTGTGGTGATGCAGGGTTCCAAGTGGGTGGGTATGGGTTGTGGGAAGCGGGGCAGGGAGACCACGAGGGAATGTTTTCTTTTTAGACAGGGTAAAAACAAAAAAAAATATCTCTGGACCATTTTTCTTTTTTAACAGACACCCCAGCATGCCAACGGACTCTTTTTTTTGGGGGGGTGGGCAGCTGTAGCCGAGGGGGATTGGGCACCCCTGTCAGCACACAACAAAAGCGGGAGGGGGTGACATTATGCTGACAGGGATTGGGCACCCCCATCAGCATACAACAAAAGTGGGGGGTGTTACATAATCCCAACGGGAGGTGGGCTCCCCCATCGGTAACATCACTCGGGCACTGAAGCTGACGGGGATTGGGGTCCCCATCGGCAAAGAAAAACTGTTGGGTGCACATGATGCCGAGGGGATTTGGCACCCCCTTGGCATACATTGTAAATAGGAGGGGGGTTATTATGCTGATGGGGAGTGGGCTCCCCCATCAGCATTCAGACCGGAGGCGGCGGCAGTGTTACGTACACGTCGGGAGGTGTGTTGTGGTCACGCTGCTAGAGAGGTCCGCGCTCTCATTGCAGCAGACCTTTTGTTAGATCTTTTGGCCACATTCCAAATTGCTGATGTGGTGCCTGCATGCTGCCTGATTGGGGAATGAGGGACGCACCTAGTGATGCATGCCCTGCATTCGCTCAACAGTGACTGCGCCTTCAAATCTGCTATTACCGCAATATGTTGTCTGCGCATGAGTGAGCCAACATAAAAAGAGAACCCTTAAGAAGGGGGATCATGTAGGGATATGAGAAAACATTCACAGATAAGCTATTTTTTGTGGGAGACTGTTTCAACATGCTAAGACCCAATTACAAGTTAAAAGACTACCAATGTGAAGAAATCAAAGGCACTTTTTATGCAGAGGATCTGTAAAAACCTGAACCAAAGACAGAGTATATCAGGTACAGAAAATATTGGTGAGGAAAAAACAGGGACTGAGAAGGTTGTACCTGGTAAATGGGTGGCCTGATAAGTTTAATTGTTGGGATGAGGCAGCACATGTGCAGGACATTAAAAGTGGATAACATATATGGGTAGGATGTTTAAAAATGCATTTCACATAACCTTGCCCAGCAATGCCTCAACAGATGTTTTCCCCTAACAACACCATATCTTCTTTTACTGTAAAACTAGAACAACCACTAGAACTAAAAGGTGATTAGGAAATGGGGCTTGTGGAACTCTAACACTCACATACCTGGGGCAATGTGCCTGCTAATAAAAACATACTGTATTCTCTGTCCTGTATCCCCCATATAATGCAAACATGACTATAAGGCCACAAAAGGCTGAAGGAGGAAGTGTTTGAAATCCCAAAAGGTTATTAATTTACAACTACAAGCATTATAAATCGGATCAACAAACCTATATTTCTAAAAAATGAACCGCTTGGATTTTGGAACAGCTACCCATAGCCAGGGGAATAACTGTTGATAGTGGCATCAAATGTATCCAGCATATGAAAGGGCAACTAAAGCATACAGTGAGTTTTAAAAGACTCAGTGTGGACACATTCCAAATTCAATGCGTCCAACAGCACAGTTTCAGGAAATTGCACAGCACTACTACTGCACTAGTTGAATTTACCAACTAAATACACAATGCCCTAGACCTCGACCTCACAGTAGGACTGACCTTCATAGACCTTGACAAGGCCTTCAACATGGTTACTCATGAACTACTGTTAAATCAGCTGTCCTGCACTGGGCTCTCCAATAGATAGACATCAGCAGATAAAGATAAACAGAATCTTGTCAGAAAGTTGGGTAGTGCAAACTGTGGTTCCACAAGGATCACTCCTGGGCCCTCTACTTTTTAACCTATTTCGCAACCGTCTCCCGATTGACTGTCATGAGAAAATGCTCCTATATGAAGATGATACTGTGATTTTTACAAGCAGCAAGGACCCATTACTCTGTGACTAGCAGCTTCAGGGGCAAGGTGCCTATGCTGAGAATTGGTTCTTTGAGTACAAGCTGCTCATGAATTACAAAAAAACTATGACTTGAAAACCATCATAACAAAAACAGAGCTTACAAACTCACTATAGTAAATAACCTTATCACCCCCTTTGACTAGGTCCAATCCTTTAAATACCTGGGGGTTACCCTCAGTAGCACCCTATCCTTCTCCAACCACATTAACAATGTCACCAAAGCCATCATCACCAGACTTGGCCTATTACACAGACACAAACACTGCTTGACCAAGGAGGCACTTCAGATTGCAGTAGACAGCTCTCTCATCTTTGTAGCTGATTATTGTGTAGTTGTCTATGGTACTGCCCCTGACTCTACCCTTAAAAGGGTCTTAGTTGCCTTAAGCAAAGCCTGCAGGCTTGTGTCTTGAGTCCATAGGCTCATACACACATGTGACCTATATGCCTAAATGAGGTGGCTGTATCTAATGAGCAGACTGAAGTACCAGACCTGCTGGCCAGCCAAGAAATGACATTGGACCTTACCCTCTTGTGCATTCAGGACCTACTGTGCCACACCTCCAACCCTCATCGCTCATGACTCATGAGACCCTAGCTGCCATAAGTTCAAGGTCCCTTTCTGCCATACCTCTCAGGGTCAAAGGGCTTTTGCGTACCATGTCCCTAGCTGACTCAAATCACTCCAAGGCAATATCATGCTAGAATCCAAACTGGTCCCTTTCAAGTGAAAACTATGGGAACACCTTGTTGTTATAGGTGATTGTGATTGCCCTTCATACAGTAGCTTGCACTAGCAAATCTGCAAAAGTGCCACTTTCAATGACTAACCCTAGTACACCACAGCACTTGCCTGCCTGACACCCTGCCCACTTTAATACTGTCTCAATCCCTGCTCAGCACTTGCCCATCTGATACACTGTCCCCTTTACTACTAGCTCAATTTCCTGCTTAATTTCCTTCTTACCCTCTTTACTGCTGGGTTAATTCCCTGCTCTATTTCCTCCATACCTCCTTTACTGCTAGCTCCATTCCCTGCTCTATAGCCACCTTACCCCCTTTACTGCTAGCTCAATTCCCTGCTTAATTTCCTCCTTACTCCCTTTACTGCTAGCTCAATTCTCTGCTGTATTTCATCCTTACCCCCTTTACTGCTAGCTCCATTCCCTGCTCTATTTCCTCATTGCCCCCTTTCCCACTATTTGTATTCTTGTACTGTGCCTACTGGCTTATTTTTTGCTCTGGCACCTTATAATCTACCTACTATTTGTTCAGTTCAGTTTCAGTTCAGTTTATTTTTAGTACTGGAAAAAGCATGTGAGCAAAAGCTGCCCATTTTAAAAGCATCCAGTTGGGACAAATACAACAAGTGGTTACATTGCAATTACAACATGTAGTTGCATAGAGTATAGCTAGACTGTCAGGGTTACAGAGTTAATGGAGGTACTAGCCTATGGAGAGCACTACATTTTATTTACAGAGAACACTTAAGACAATGTAAACAAGTGGACCATAGAATGTACAGTGATAGTAAATTTTAAGTACAAAACAGTAGAGCTAACAAATCAACCATTGAAGCGCAGTGACAGAGAAAGTGCTTAAAAATTCCAGGATCGGATGAATCAGCATCATAGTGAAGGGGCAGAGTTTGCCGTTAGATTAGGTGTCATGTTGGACATCTGCAGGTGGCAGCCTGAGAGAGGTACAACTTGAGATTGTGCTTGAAAGAGGCTGTGGAGGGGCATTGGATGATAGCAGATGGAAGACTGTTAAAAACTTTTGTGCTTTTGTAGGAGAGGGTGTTTTGGCCATGGGTGGTCCTACAGAAAGGAATGGCTAAGGGGCAAGTGGAGGATCGTCTAGCAGAACGAGAGGGGGCAGACATGGGGAAAAGGGAAGCAATGCTGTCAAGTAGGAGGCCTAGGGATAGTCTGTGAAAGAAGGTGAGGACTTTGCTGCTGAGTCTGTCCTCGAGTGAGTTCCATTTGGACAGTCTGTACGGATTGCAGTGTTGGCGCATCTAGGAAGACCGGAGCCAAATGAATGATATTATGATATGTGGACCGAAGCATGCTGAGGTTACTGGAAGTCAGCGGTGGGAAATAAATTAGGGCACTGTAGTCAAAGAGGGGGAGTAGGAAACTGGTCACGAACTGGGTCTTGGACTCAGCGCAGAGGAAATTCCTCACTCTGTATAAAAGGACAAGTCATTGGTGGGCTTTTTTAATTAGTTGATTTATATGCAAATCAAAATTGAGGTGGTTGTCCAGGAGCAGGCCATGGTATTTGAATTCGTTGACTCTTTTAATTGAGTTACCATCATTGTCAAGAAGAGTGAAGTTCAAAGGAGGTGGTTTCCATGGGCTGGAGAAACCATGGTTTGTTTTCTTTTAGCATTCAGCACAAGACCATTGGCAGAGAACCGTGAGTGCAAGCTACTAATGCCGCTTTGCAGTTTGTCAAGAAGGGTGGTGGGGTCTCTGTCACTGCAGAAAAGAGCAGCATCATCAGCATAGAGGATGAGTTCAGTGTCATTGCAAATTTCAGGAATAGAATTAACCACCAAGGAGAAGAGGAGGGGCCCAGGACGGAACCCTGGGGTACTTCAAACTTTATGGGACACGGGCTTGAAATAACCCCGTTAATGATAGTTTGATGAAGCCTGAGGCTAAGGTAGTTATGGAACCAGTTAATGACTTCAAGTGAGAAGTGTAGATTGGTGGGGTGGAGAGAAGGACACTGTGGTCAACAAGATTCCAAGAATAGGATTCTTAGAATGGGAGTGGTGTACAGACCACCATCTCAGATGGCGGAGTTAGACAGGGAACTAGCGGGACAGATCAGGAGGACCTGCAAGAAGGGTAGTGTGGTGATTGTGGGGGACTTCAACATGCCAGGAGTGGACTGGAGCACCCCAACAACCAGGAACAGAAGGGAGCAGGTACTGCTGGATGCCTTCCAGGACAGCTTCCTGCTGCAAATGGTCAGTGAAGCAACCAGGTTAGGAACACCCTTGACCTTGTGCTGGCAAATGGGGACTTAGTGAGAGAACTTACAGTGGAGGAACTGCTGTCGGGGTGACCACCACTCAGTATGGCTCCACATTGGATATGGGCAAGGAAGGGTGGAATCTGGCACAAGACTGCTGGACTTCAGGAGGGCCGACTTTGGGAGGATGGGAAGTGGTAAAGGGTACCTGGCCAGAATTCAATCTAGTATGGATACTAACCAGAGATGGGAGCTCATAAAGCTGGGGATAGTGGAGGCAACCAAAACCTGCTGCAAAGCCCAGAGCAAGAAGGCTAGGGCTAGAAACCAAGCTGGTTGAGCAAGGAGGTCATGGAAAAGGTAAGGAGAAAAGAGCTGCCTTTAGGAGGTACAAGAAAACAGGGAGGAGGACAGAGAGGTACCTGACAGAATCGAAGAAGGAGGTGACAAGGGGGTAAGGGGAGCCAAAGCATCTACGGAACTCAGACTGGCACAAGGCATTAAGAAGGGGGAGAAGGACAACTTTAAGTACATCAGGGAGAAAAGGAGCTGTAAGGACCACATAGTAAGGATTAGAAAGGAGGGGGGGTTGGGTGGAAGCAGGGTGCGATAAGGCGGAAGCACTAAATGAGTACTTCTGCTCAGTATTTACTAAAGAGAAGAGGGGGGTGACACCCAAGGTGGGAGAAATGGCAGACGCTGGGGAAGTGGTGACAGATGGGGAAATCATGGAGGGCAGAGTTCGAGAGGGTTTGAAGGCACTGAGGGTGGACAAGGCGCCAGGCCCAGATGGCATCCACCCCAGGGTACTGAAGGAGCTGGCAGAGGTCCTTGCAGGACCTTTGGCAGACCTATTTAATGCCTCACTACATTCAGGGTGTGTACCTCAGGACTGGAGGATGGCTCATGTGGTGTCCCTCCACAGGAGTGGCCCCAAGGATGAACCGGGAAACTACAGACCAGTGAGCCTCACATCCATCGTGGGTAAGCTAATGGAGACTATCCTGAAGGAGAGGCTGGTGGCCCTCCTAGAGGCCAAAGGACTACAGGACAGCAGACAGCATGGCTTCATACACGGCAGATCCTGCCAAACAAACCTGGTTGAGTTCTATGACTGGGTAACTAGGCAACTGGACAGGGGCCATGCAGTGGATGTCCTGTATCTGGACTTCAGTAAGGCATTCGACTCAGTGCCACATGGAAGGCTGGGAAGGAAGTTAGTAGGCACAGGGGCGGGTGCAAAGCTGGTGAGATGGGTAGGAAACTGGCTGCAGGGAAGGCAACAGAGGGTGGTGGTGGGTGGGGAGCTCTCACACCCAAGGGCAGTGACGAGCGGTGTCCCACAGGGCTCGGTGTTGGGACCAGTGTTGTTTGGGATATTCATTGCAGACATATCATGGGACATCAAGAGCAAGATCAGTCAGTCTGCTGATGATACCAAGGTTGGCGCGGTGGTGGATGACCTAGGGGGATGGCAGGGGTTGCAGGATGATCTGGCTAAGCTTGAAACCTGGTCAGACACCTGGCAACTGGGCTTTAATGCCGAAAAGTGCAAGGTGCTGCATTTTGGGATGAAGAACCCAAGGAGGACTTACCAGCTAGGGGGAGTGCAGCTAGCCCAGACACAGGAGGAGAAGGATCTGGATGTGCTCATTACAGGGTCAATGAACAACCTGGTACAGTGTAGGAAGGCAGCTGCAAAGGCCAACAAAATGCTGGGTTGTATTGCAAAGGGTATATCCTCGAGGAGGGAGGAGGTGATTCTGCCACTGTATAGGTCATTAGTTAGACCACACCTGGAGTACTGCGTGCAGTACTGGCATCCGTATCTGAAGAAGGACATTGGGTTACTGGAGGGGGTGCAGCGCAGGGTGACAAAGATGATCAAGGGTCTGGGGGACTTATCATACGAGAGGAGGTTGAAGGAGTTGAACATGTACTCACTGGAGGAGAGGAGACAGGGTGACATGATTGAAACCTTTAATACATGAAAGGAATAAACAAGACAGGTACAGAGGGGCTGTTCAAAGTAATGGAGGGGAGGGCCACCAGGGGCCATGATATGAGACTGGAGCGAGGAAGGTTCAGGAGGGAGATGAGGAGACACTTTTTTACAGAGAGGGTGGTGGCTGGGTGGAATGCGTTACCTGCAGAAGTGGTATGCAGTAGAACAGTGGACTGCTTCAAACGAGGATGGGACAGGACAAGGGGGAGGGTTAATGAAGGGGAAGGGTGGAAGGGAGGGGCAGCTGCAGAATAAGGGGTGCTAGCTGCACATTCGAGCAGACTTGATAGACCTCTAGGCCTTTATCTGCTGGCAAATTTTGTATGTTCGTATGTTCGTAGATTGAATGCTTTTGTAAAGTTCATGAAAACTGACCCTGTGTACAATCCATCATCAATTGTTCTGTTGATATGGTTGGTGAATTTAATAAGGATGGTCTTGGTGTTGTGATTGGTTCTAAAGCTCTGTTACACCTCTGTCTGAAGATTGTGGGCCATATGAAATTCAGTGGTCTGTCTGTGAACTATGATTTCAAGACTTTTTGAAAGGGGAGCCAGTAGGGAGATGGGTCTGTAGTTGGATACATCATTTTTACATTTGGTTTTGAGGAGAGGTCAGATAATGGTGCATTTCTATTTGGTTGGATAAGAGCCAGTGTATAAGGAGTGGTTGAAAATATTGGTGAGGGGGGTGGCAATGAATCACAAACACGTTTGAGGAACCTGTAGTCGATGTCATCAAGCCCAATGGAGGGCTTGAGGTCTTGAGCCTTTATTAGTTTAACAACTTCGGAGGTGGTGAGGTAAGGAAAATAGAAGGGGGGAATGGGTGGTGGGAGGGGGGAGGAGAGGCTGGTGGGGTATCCAGTGAGGATGGTGACTGAATATGAGAAACAGTCAAAATGGCAACTCATATTCAACACTTTCTTCCTAGGCTACCCTGGAAGGATAGCGATACTACATGACCATGAGTGCACTGCAGGGTGACAGGAAGGGGGAGAGGTAGCGAGCGGAAGGGGAGGGACAGGGAATGGATTTTGGGGGACTGCTGTACCTGATGCCACCAAGCTAGCCATGTAGTGTGGTGGTGTGGGTGGTTAGCTCAAGTGCAGCAGGTACAGGATTCTGGACCTTGTGTGTGAAACGTTAGCCACTGCTTGTGGCTGTGGCATTTAATTTTATCCCGATATTGCTCCTTCCCAGACATGCACCTCCCTGGAGTTGAGAATCGTTTTTCAGGGGGGGCAAAGCCCCCCTGCAAAAACACTTGTTTCCTTGTCTGGATGTCATGTCACCCTGGAGTATATATCACCAATTTGCTTTTCAACAATACACACTTGCCATAATAGCGATCACTATTTTGTGATTGCTAGTATGATATGGAACCGGCAGGAGGGTGGTTGGGCTTGTATTTATTTAGGTCACCAAAGTAGTGGTTGAAAAAGAATGCAATTTCTGAGGGGTCAGTGACTGTGCCGCCACCTGGGGAGAGGTTAAATTGTTCATTGGACTGCTCTCTACCTAGTAGGCCATTTAATATATTCCAGGTATACTTTGGGTTGCTGCAGGAATTACGCTGCTTGTAAATGAGATTAACGATTTTGGCAGAACAGATGGCAGATTTACATTTGTTATGGAGAGATCTGCATTGCTGGAGGAGGTGGGGTAGCTTTAGTTTCCTGTATTTAGACCAGGCCCAGTCTCTGTCCCACATGCGTTTGTGGAGTTCAGTGGAGACCCACTCGTGACTGTTACCTTTCACCCAAATATTTTTTATATGAATAAGGTGGTCACAAATGGCAAGGAATATTCTGCTGAACTCTTCGAGGGCAGAGTCTGTATCCTTAAAGATCACTCAGTGGCTAGGATAGCTTGGTAAAATACTAGTGGGTGTATCCATAGACAATGCCTGCTTGGCTGATTTTTGTTCTGGTGTCCTATGATCTTTAATTATAGTGTCTGCCTCTGAGTTTGTAGGCACTGGATCCTGGGCTCTAGTATGTACCACCCTAATATTATTATCCACCATGACCTTTGTATCGCACTGGACTCACTTTGATTGTATTTTATTCATATGCATGCTTCCCAGATACCTCTCTGGCTTCCCTGGCTGCAAACTACTTGATGGGTTCTTCTCCATCCATCCGATTGGTCGATCCATGAAAGTAAATCTTTTGGACAGCCAGAGACCAGACTCTCCAGCTACATCCAGGGAATACAGTCAGATAATTTCCCTAGCAGCAAATAAGGAACACAAGGTACAAGAAAAAACACACTGCAGAGAAAAAAACACTGGAAGACAGGTTTATCAGTAAAGTATAGAATAAAAAAGTGACAATACTGAACCAAGGTGCGTATACCCACCAAGGAGCATGTAAAACCACCCTGTCATGTGAAAGGACAGTGGAGCATATACCAGTGACATGTACACAGGAACATAAAAAAGCAGGTGCATAAATGCAAAGCATAACATATATTATCTACATACTGACTGTGAATTCCTCGATATGCTAGAAGTTTAGCTTGTCAGCAATTATCATAATTAGTACTAAACGTAATTTTAAAATCTTGTTTATACTGTAGTTTATACTGTGGTTGTAGGGTAGCAGAAGGCATTTATTGCCCATTATTGCTATCCCCACTTCTCAGTGGCTGTACCGATGTAGGTTACTCTCATTTAAGAACTCATCCAAGTTTGATTTAAACCCCGTAAATGTGCTTTGACTGATTATGTCTGGTGGTAGTTGGTTCCACAGTTTGCTGGTTCTTGGTAAAATGGCATACTCTCTCAAGTTAGTCCTTGGCACATATCCCTTGATATGCTTATTGTATACTCTCAGGTTGTGTACGTTGTTAGTGAATGTGATTCCTAATTCTGATGTCAACTCTCCATCCTGAATTATTTTATATAATGTCAATAGGTTCCCTCTTTGTCTTCTCATACTTAGTGGCCATAGGTTCAATGTATTTAGTCTTTCATGGTATGATGTGTTATTTAGGTTTGTTATCTGTCGTGTATATCATCGCAGTGATTTTTCTAAGATATCAACATCCTTTTTAAGTCCTGGGCTCCACACTTGGGCACAGTAGTCCAGATGTGGCCTGACATAAGCTTTATATAGTGGAAGCATAACTGATTCAGATTTATTTGTGAAGGATCCATTTATACAGGTAGTTTGATAGTTTACCTTCCTTGCCACCTGTTTACCCTGCTTACTATTTTTCAAGTCACCAAATATTATTACTCCCAAGTCCTTAAATTCCTCCACTTTCCTTAAATTTTCGTTATGGAATCATATAATTTTGCTTAGGGTTGTTTTTCCTGCAGTACAGAAACACACATTTTTCAATGCTGAATCTCATGTCATTTTTGTCTGCCCATTTGACTATATGCCCTAGGTCACTATTCATGTTCCTACACCCCTCTTCAGTACTAACCTCACCGCCTAATTTAATGTCGTCTGTGAATTCAACAAGAATATTTTCTCCTGAAATTTGTAAGTCATAAAAAGGTTGTTGTCAGTGTACTCTTTCCCTTAATTTGCTTGTTAAATCTGTTATTGCAATTGATTTACTGCTCTGTACTGCATCTTACTGTATTTTGTCCCTCCTTTCCCCTTTCCCCCAAGATGCACTGGGAGATGAGCAATTGTATTTGCACAGTGTGCCTTTCCTGGTGAAACTTTTCAATAAAAAAATAAACAACTAAATAAATATGTTTGCTCTGGTAAGCACTTGTCCATGATATAGTTCTCAGGTAACCTAATTGTTTGTACTGTATTGTTTGTCTTTATACTTTGACGTGGAACCTTTGTAAAAGAGCTTACAGCTCAAAGGTGTAATGCAATCCAAGAACTTAATAAATGCAATAAATAAAATAAATGAAAAAGACTAAGGCAGGGAATCACACAGATATTAATGGGGGTTTTATATGCTATATATCTACACAGATATTAACACACATGAAATGGTGGGCTATAGTTATATATTTTTGCTGAGATGTGTGCCTATGTGGAGTCAGGACAATGAGACTATAACAATTACCTACAATAAACTGCACTACCAGACAGTCATTAAACATCACATTAATGAGGTCAGTACTGAAATAATGACAAAAATGAACCAGTACCATTTCAATTATGAAAGATAATCATGAAGTTCTATTTTTGATTACAGAGACTGCTTCAAAATTTAATGAAGGATGGTGGTTATCAGACAGTATGGGGAGCAGGCGTTGTATAGAAGCTATTACAATGTATAGGCCTGATATGGTCTCCCAGGTTTTAATGGGGTTCCGGTTACGCATGGTTCTTGTATCGAGGATATTTCACAGTCTGTTTAGAAAAGCCACAACCTTTTTAAGAATGAGATTTAAAATCACTACATTGCATATACAGACTGCTTCAAAAAATGTTACTTAAGATATTGTAGGTCATGTGACTAGAACCATTGTTCAAAAAATTTTACACGATGATCTGCCCTTCAAGGCAGTTTGGATCTGATTATGGTAAACAGAGGAAGAAAGAAAAACTGCAAGGAGACCCATTTGCTTCTCATCAGTCCTCCTAACTACTTTACAAGGAGTGCTTCAAAATGCATAACACCAAGAAAAAAAGGAGGTCAAAGTCTAAACATTCTTCTAAGGGATGTTAAAAATCCAGAGATCTGTTTTAAATACATGGTTTTTGTTTACAATTTGGGTAAGAAGATTGTACAAAATTGAAAAGGACTTGTTTGCCTTGGCACCTACTCAGACTAACATACTAATATACTAAATGGAAGGGGAGGAGGGGTAGCAATGATAGTAAAAAACTGCATTGGCATAGGGGGAGTAGAGGAGGCGGAGGGAACCATGGAGGCGATTTGGGTCACCTTGATAACAAGGGGGGGCAAGAGAGTAAAAATAGGAGTGGTGTATAGACCCTCTGCCCTGGCGGAGGAGCTGGAGGACAGTCTGGTGGCAGATGTTAGGAGACACTGCAGAGTGGGCAGAGGAAAGGTGGTGGTGTTAGGGGACTTAAACATGCCAGGAACAGACTGGGAGACTATGACATCCTCTGTGACCAGGGAACAGAGGTTGTTGGATATCTTTCAAGACGCGTTCCTAACTCAGCAGGTGAGGGAACCGACCAGGGAGGCACGGGTACTGGATGTGGTCCTGGCAGACAGTGACCAGATTGGGGCCTGAGGTAAGGGACCCATTGGCGGGAGTGACCATGCACGGTCTGGTTCTGCCTGGACCTAGGAGGGTAGAAGGCTGCACAAAGCGGAAGTAACCGACTTCAGGGGTGGATTTAAGGAAATGGGAAGGATCCTTAAGGAGCATTTGGATGGGATTGGATCAGACATGGATGCTGATAGTAGGTGGGAAATCATCAGGAGAGGGGTGCAGGATGCTATCAGCACCTGTGCAAGAGTAAGACGAAAATGCGGTAGGGCCCAAAAACCCTGTTGGTGGACCAGGGAGGTCCAGGAGGTGGTTCGGGGAAAGAAAGCAGCCTATAAGAAATTTAAGTGCTCAAGGAGTGAAAGGGATCGAGGGGAGTATGAGCTGATGGCTAGAAGGGCCACTAGAGTGTTGAGGGTGGCTAAGGCAAGGAAGGAGCAGAACCTGGCCAGGGAAATTAGGAGAGGAAAAAGGGTTCTTTAGATACACTGGGAAAGACGAAGGGTGAAGGGGCAGATTAGCAGGATTAAATCAGGGGAGAGATGGGCACAAGACCCAGAGGAGCAGGCTGAGGTACTAAATGAGTACTTCACCTCAGTTTTCACCAGGGAAAATGGGGATGCTGCATCATACATGGGAGGAGACAGAGAAAATGAGGAGGGGCCCTTACCAATCGGCAGGTCTGGGGAGGGGGGCATCACTGGCAGGTGGGGGGAGGGCTAAGCAGGGAGAAGAGGTACCAGAAGTGGAAATCACAGCAGAGAGAGTGAGGGAAGCCCTCAGCTCCCTTAAGACGGAGAAAGCACCGGGGCCGGATAAATTACATCCTAGAGTGCTGAAGGAACTTGCAGATGTCCTGGCAAAACCCCTGGCAGAGCTTTTCACCATCTCTCTGAGGACAGGGTGGGTGCCCCAAGACTGGAAGGTGGTGCATGTAGTGCCTATCCACAAGGGGGGATCAAGGGAGGTGGCAGGGAACTACAGGCCTGTCAGCCTGACATCAGTGGTGGGCAAGGTGATGGAGGGCATTGTCAAGGAGAGGCTAGGGGGGCCCTGGATAAGTCAGGGTGCCTGGACGATAGACAGCATGGATTCATCCCGGGGAAATCGTGTCAGACAAACCTGGTGGAGTTCTATGACTGGGTGACAAGTGCCTTGGACCTGGGTAGACCAGTGGATGTCCTCTTTCTAGACTTCAGCAAGGCATTTGACACTGTTCCTCATGTGGGCCTGTTGGATAAATTAGGAGAAATGGGGTGGAAACCAGATGATCCGATGGATAGCAATTGGCTCAGGACCCGGACCCAGAGGGTAAGTAGTTGGTGGGATAATCTCTTCCCAAGGAAGGTCATTAGTGGGGTCCCACAGGGATCAGTCCTTGGGCCCCTTCTGTTCCAGCCTACGTATCTGACATAAGGACAGGAATCAGGAGTGAGATGAGGTCTCTTGCAGATGACTCGAAACTGGGGCGGTGGTGGATGGGAGGAGGGAGGGTGGCCTGCAGGGGACCTGAAGGCTCTGGAAAGATGGTCTAGAAAGTGGAAGCTGAGGTTTAATGCAGGAAATGCAAGGTACTCCACCTGGGGCCAGAAACCCAGGCCAAGTGTACACCCTGGAGGAAATACTACAAGTCTCAATGGCTGAGAGGGACCTGGGGTGGTAGTGGATGTCAAGATGAACAACTCTGAGACTTGTAGGAGGGCAGCAGCCAAGGCCAACAGGATGCTGGGATGCATCGCTAGGGGATCACCTCCAGAAGGAGGGACGTGATCTCCTCTGTGCATAACTGCTTGGTGAGGCCGCACCTGGAGTACTGCGTGCAGTTTGGAGAGCCACATAAAGAGGGACATTAACCTCCTGGAGAGGGTCCAGGAGGAGCAACCAAAAATGATTTGGGGCTTGGGGACAGGACCTTGAGGAGAGGCTTGAAGAGCTAAATATGTACACTTTGGAAGAAGAAGGGACCGGGGGACATGATAGAGGTCTTCAGGTACATGAAGAGGGTAAATGGGGAGGAACAGTGAGGGTGCTTCGAAGGAAGGAGGAAGGGGCCACTAGAGGGCATGGGTGGAAGCTGGAGGGAAGATTCAGGGAGAAAGGAGGGTGCTACTTCACTGAGAGGTGGTAGAGCCATGGAATGCACTACCTAGGGGCTGGTGGAGGCAGAGACAGTGGAGGGTTCAAGAGGGTGGGACAGGTACAGCGGAAGGGTTCAGGAAGCAAAATCCAATGCAGCAAGAATATCTGGAACTGGGAAGGGAGAAGCCAGAGAAGGCGAGGGGGACAGCAAGGTCAGCACCCAGTGTGGGGGCTGACCAAACGAGCAGACACAAAAGACCATTAGGCCTATTCTGATGGCATTTTAGTATGTTAGTATGTTAGTAAAATTCCAGCAGAGTATGCCTTATGGCCTTTCGTGTCTGTTCAATAGTCTGTACCCATACTGGGTGCCAATTTTGCTGTCCCCCCCATGCTCTTGGGTTTGCCCAACCCCTGTCCTAGATATTTGCCCTGTTTTGGACTTACTCAGCTTCACCCTCCCCCAAACCTGTCCCAGCCCCTTTTGAACCCCTCTACAGTATCTGCCTCCACCAGTCCCTTGGGCAGCATGTTCCATGGTTCCATCACCCTTTCAGTAAAGAAACACCTCCTCCTCGCCCCTCTGAATCTCCCCCCCAGCTTTCACCCATATCCTCTGGTTGCCCACCCTCTTTCTTTTGGAACACCCCATCTGAGCCTCCCTTATTAATCTCCTTTATGTACTTGAAGACCTCTATCATGTCCCACTGTCCCTCCTGTCCTCTAGAGTGTACATGTTGAGCTCTTCAAGCCTCTCCCCATAGATTCTTTCCCCTATGGGGTTCATGATAAACTCAGCTGCAGAGTCAAGCCATACAAAAGTGAGGGTAATGGACTTCAGGAGGGCTGACTTTGTCAAAATGGGAGAGTGTCTCAGAAAAGCACTAGCAAACAGGCAAGAAGGAGGGGTGGAGCAACAATGGGGAAACATCAAAACTGCCATCACAGAGGCAACAAACCTTTGTGTGAAGCAAATAAACAAATCAAAACCAAAAAAAAAACACAATGGTTCTCAAAAGAGGTGGTGGGGGAGGTTAGGGGAAAAAAAGATAGCATTTAGGAAGAATACGGAAACACAGAAGGAGCAGGACAGAGAACTGTAAAAGTTAAAGCAGAAGAAAGTGGTGAAGGCAGTCAGAATACCAAAGGCCCAAACCCGGGAAAAAATAGCCAACTCGGTTAAGAAGGGGAATAAAACCTTTTATAAGTACATTAGGGAGCGAAGAAAGACAAAGGGAGGGACAGTGAGGCTGAATAAATGGGGATGGTTGGTGGGCAGAGAGGGAGAGTGAAAAAGCAGGGATACCAAATGAATACTTCTGCTCAGTATTCACAAAAGAAGAGGAGGGGGAGGTATTTAATCCAATCAATAGAAGTATTCTGGATGGGGGGTCAATCCTAGTCCTTTCACAGAAGAAAGGGTTCCTAAAAGAACTCCTAAAATTTAAGGTGGACAAAGCAATGGGGCCTGACGGATTTCACCCCAGCATTCTAAAAGAATTACGGGGAGAACTAGTGACATCACTGACTACCCTTTTTAACAAATTATGGGAGGATGGTGTGGTACCTGAGGACTGGAGGAGGGCGGATGTGATTCCCCTTCACAAAAGTGGGAGCAAGACAGAGGCAGGAAACTACAGACCTGTCAGTTTGACCTAAGTGGTAGGGAGAATGATAGAATCACTTCTGAAGGAAAGAATTGTCGAGCACCTAGAGGACGGTGGGGCACAGGACCCAAGACAGCATGGATTCACAGTGGCAAGGTCATGTCAGACAAATCTAATCAATTTCTTTGACTGGGTGACCAACGTAATAGACCTGGGAGGGGCTGTGGACATGGCCTACCTAGACTTTAGTAAGGCATTTGACAGAGTCTCGCACAAAAGATTAATAAACAAATTAGCTAGCCTGGGAGTGGGTTCCAGGGTGGTAGCCTGGGTAAAACATTGGCTGGACAACAGGACATAGAAGGTACTAGTAAACAGAGTCCACTCTGAAGAAAGGGGGGTTACTAGTGGAGTATCACAGGGTTCAGTACTGGGTCCGGTCCTTTTTAATGTCTTTATAAGTGGCATTACAGAGGGATTGGAAGGAAAATTATGCCTCTTTGCAGATGACACAAAGATCTGCAATAGGGTTGATACACAAGTGGGGGTGGAAAGGATGAGAAGGGACTTGGCAAGGTTGGAGGAATGATCAGAAGCATCTCAGCTTGGATTGAATGCAAAGAAGTGCAAAGTAATGTACCTGGGAAACAAATCCCAGGGAAAGAGTACACAATGGGGGGGGGAGGTAGTAGAAAAAACAACAAAAATGGAATGGGAACTGGGGTAGTCATATCAGATAACCTAAAGGTAGGCAGGCAATGTGAGAAGGAAGTAAGGAGGGCTGGGGGGATACTGGGATGCATCAGGAGAGGCATTATCAGTAGAAAACAGGAAGGTGTTATTCCTCTGTACAGACATTTGGTGAGACCCCATCTGGAGTACTACATCCAGTTGTGGAGACCCTATCTCCGCAACAACATAGGATAGAGGCAGTCCAGAGGAGGGCAACTAAAATGGTGCAGGGTCTGCAAGAGAAGCCATACAAGGAGAGACTAAAGGAGCTTAATATGTATACCCTTGAGGAAAGGAGGGAGAGGGGGGACATGATAGAAATGTTTAAGTACCTCAGTGGAATAAGCAAAGTCTAAGAGGGTAGCATCTTTCAGAAAAAGAGATGTGCAAGAACAAGGGGGCACAATTTGATGATAGAGCGGGGACAGCTCAGGGGCAATGTGAGGAAGTATTTTTTCACAGAAAGGGTGGTGGACACATGGAACAGCCTTCCTGAGGAGGTTGTGGGGTCTAAAACTGTGGGAGAATTCAAGAATGCATGGGGCAGACATAAGGCAATTTTTGTGGGGGGTAGGAAGAAATAGGCTGTTGGTTAAATAGGATCTGCAGCTTATAGGAAGGGAAATGGGCAGACTAGATGGGCCAAGTGGTCCTTATCTGCCATCAAAGTCTATGTTTCTATGTTTCTGGTTGGGCTGCACTTTGATGATGTGTTGCAAGATATCTCAGCATCCCCTGTTATTTGGACCTACTAAGACGTCTGGGTACTTCTCCAGGAATTTCAGAAGTTGTTGCTTTTCTGTTGGAGATGGGGGAAGTTTGGAAGAGGATAGTTATTGACTGAGGGGTAACTCTGTTGAAGTTGGAGTAGTTATGATAGTACTGATAGTACAGATAGGAGTAGAGTAGGTGGAACCAGGCTGAGGTTCTTGCATGAGATGGAGCTGGTTACCTGAAGACAAGCAGACAAACTTTACAATGTTGGCACCCTTTGAAATAACCACTGGCTCATCTGTGAAGTTGCAGAATTTTTGGAAGACTGCGCCATCATGCACCACCGATAAGGTGTTTCCCGGAAGGACACCTGATGAATGCAGTATGGAGGATCCCGTGATGATGCCAACAACACCTTGTGGAAGTGGTTCACCTTGAATCTTGGCAATCAAAACCATTTCTGACTGAGGAGGCACAGTGACTGAGTCTGTTGCTGCGAGTTGCCTCCGAGGATCTAGTGATAGTTTGTTTGAGGCAAAGTCTAGGATGGCTTTGTGAGTTTTGAGGAAGTCCATGCCAAGAATTATTGCAAGTTGAAGATCGGGCACTATGTAACACTTGACAGTAGCTTGCCATGAGCCAAAGTGTAGCTTGAGATGGACCACACCTGTGATAGGTACTATAGCTGTGCTTGCTATAATAATGTACTTTATGTCAGCTGGAGAGACATTAGGTATGTGATGAATAGCTTGGTTGTTCAGAATATTGCTAGGAGAGGTGATCAAATGACAGGTACCTTTGCCCCTGGAAGTGAGACTGTGCCTGAGTTTGCAATTGGAGGATGCATTTTGTTAGAATTACGAGAGTCAGAGGAGCAGCCAGTTGCTGTGTTCCCCTGCCCAACAAAAATCCCTAGTCTGTTGGGCAGCGCTCATTTCCCTGATCCTGAGAATAGTTGGGTTATCCTGTTGATTGCACTGTGGTGGGCGTCCTTGGTTCTCTTGAATCCTGTTGCAATACTTTAACTTTTGGCAGACAGCAGCAGTGTGTCCTCTCAATCCACACCAATGGCAGGTTACAGGCTCTCAGGAAGGCGGAGGTGGATCAGGTCACTGTTGAAGTGGTTGCATAGTGTTGACAGAATTTGCAGATGAAGCAGTTGAGTTGAGGCGTAAGGTATTGACAGTTGAGATAAGCTTTTCATTCATTTCTTCTTGCTGTAGGACACATGTGGCAAGTGCAGCCACTTGTGAGGTTTGGGACACCTGAGCACTGGTAGACTGAATCATTGAAATGGACTCTTGAGCTAGTTGTGCAGCTTGGATGGTGTCTGTCCAGGTGGTTGGATTTTGCTGTATGACACAGGTACGAAATTGAGGAAGCAGTCCCTGGACAAAGGCTGTTAGTTGATCTTTCTCTCAATGTCCACTATGAAGGCTTCAAGAGATTCAGTGGGTTGCATTGTACATTCCCACAGCTGTTGCTCCAATAAGCAGGGTGGGTGTGCTTGGAGAAAATGGGCTTTGAAGGTTGTATTCAGTGTGGCAGTATTTCCCTTGACTTGGTCTGGAAGTGCGTTGAACCAGAAAATGGCAGTCCCTCTCAGAAGCAAGTACAAGGCATTGGAGATGTGCAAGGCATCAGTCCAACCATTGAAAGAAATCCTTGCTTGGAATTGTTCCATCCTGTCAACAGCATCTTTGTGAGGCAAGGCTGAGAAGGGTACTGGTTGTAGGTTGATATGGACTCTGGGCTGAGGTGAAATAGCTTTAATGTATGCCAGGTCATCTTGAATAGGTTGCATAGCTGATGCTCCTTGAGCTGAGATGGATGATTGGATATCAAGGAGGATTGTTTTGATTTTGTAGCCCCATGCCCTTGAGGTGGTGATGGTAGAACTCCAGATGCTCCGGCAGCCATATCTGTGCGTCATCACACATTGTGGTTGGAGATGAGCTTTGGTTCACCGAGCGAAGGTTGTACGGGTGAGAAGGAGTTGCCATAATGCAGGAGACGGGACATCGTGTTGTGGATGAAATGCCAGGCAAAAATTATTTTGTAGACAAAAGTACAACTTTTTGTAGCAAAGTTCATCAAATGACGTCTTAATAAAGAATTCCCACTCAATTCTGTGTTGTTTGTTATTTAAATAAAGGTTTTGTTGCAAAAATCAGTTATGTGTTGCTGTGTCCATTCATTTCAATAGGATTGCCATTGATTTCAAAGGAGTGAGGCCAATTTGTGCCCTTTACAAGATGGCAACTGAACTTTGACATACAGTTCCTGTGTGATTTGACCTGCCTGACTGTAGCAAGATGGCCACTAGCAGAGGGGTCAAGAATTACTTCCTGTCTTGCTGTTTGTTCTGCACAAGATGGAGGATCCTTGCCACAAGGCTGCCTGGCTTGCTGCAACACTGTCATAAATGGCGATTGCTGCCCTGCTGTCCTTCTTCCACACTGAAAATGGCAGGAGGTCCATTTTGTGGTGAGTTAGTGAGCCGAGTAAATTTTTTGTATCGCTTACACTCCCTTTTTGTTACAGTGTTGTGCTTTTAACTTTGTTTACCTTTTCTTCCTAGCCCTCGTTTATTAATTTGCACGGCCCCTGGTTGTGCTATGTAACTTTGTTTATTGTGTTTTTCAGTCCCATTTATTTCATTTCCTATATGGCTTTTTTTTATGTGCCCAGCTGGGCTCCTGTGGCTCTGTATTTTCATCATCTTTTCTATTGCCCCCATTTATGTAGTTGCTCCACGGGGCCCTGCGTCACTAAGTTTTTTAATTTTTTTTCTTCTTTATTTATTTCTCTTGTAGCTGCTTCCATGTCTGTATGCTCACCAGGGCTGTCCCTTGTAGTTATATATTGTCCCCAGTGCAATGATGCCTTCCGAGGGGCTCCTGCAGTGTTTTTTTTTCCTTTCTTGGTCCTGTTTTATTTATTTATATGGCCGTTTCTGAAGCATGGCCAAGTGGGAGAGGGATCACAGAGATTCCATGCGGCTGCAGTGGCAGATCAGGAGGACTGAATTTGCTGGAGAGCTTTGCAGGAGTGAGCCAAGGGAAGCAGAGGCTTCATGCGGCTGCAGGGGCAAGAGGAGACTGTGGCGGTGAGTCAGGTAGCTGATCGCTCCTTGGCAGTCCTGTATTTTATGGATTTATTTTCAATACTGTGGCCAAGTCAGTCAATCCTTTTGGTTTTTCTTTTCTTGTGGGGTGGCTAATTAAGCCGTGGTTTGACCACAGGAAGTGCTGGTGAGCCTGATCAGAACTGGCCAAGGCCTGTAGTTTGCTGTCTGGTGGGCGAACACTGTTAGTGGCTCCCTGTGGCAGGTAAGCTGAGCAGCTTACTTAGGGTGAGAGCCAAGAGGGCCAAGGGTGGAGCAGATCACTCCATTTTGCAGGTGCAGTCCTGTATATATTTACTTATTGGAGCTGTTGTGAGCATAGTCGAGTGGTGATTTGCACTGAACTTGAGGTGGGGAGCTGTTTGCTGGGGGCCACCATCGAGATGCAGCATCAGTTTTCATTTGTAGATTTTTTTTTTAGACTACGGAAAACTCAATGCCTACACAGTGCAGGACGCTCATCCCTTGTCTACAACCAAAGATGCTTTAGAGAGTCTTGGTGTGGCCAGACCTGTTTACTTCACCACTCTAGACCTTTAGAGTGGATTCTGTCAAGTTTCCATTGATCCACCTTCCCATCCATACAGAGCATGGCGCTTCCACTTTGGACATTTTCAGTTCAAATGTCTACCTATGGGTCTTGGGAACAGTCCAGCCACATGTTAACGTGTTACGGATGCAGTACTGTGTGGGTTGTCTACACCACTCCCTCACACATGGTCAGCATGGGTTTAGGAAACACCCAGGCACAGATAATGTCCTGGTGAGGGTTACTACTGACATCTTAAATGCAGTCAAGTGCAGCAAGTCCATGTGTGCTATATTTATAGACCTCACCAAGGCCTTCACTTGGTGAACCATGTACTTCTGCTTGCTTAACTCAGGGCTACAGGGTTAGATGATCTTCCTCATAGTTGGTTCAGTCACTGCCTATCAAGCTGCAAGCAATCTGTCTGTTGGCAGAGCTATTCTTCAGAATGCAGAAATGTAAATGATGGACTGCCATAAGGTTCGGTTTCAAGTTGCTTCCTTTCTTCATTATTTATCAATGACATGCCAGATAACTGAGGGGGGACCTACCTTTACAGATGATGTTGACTTGAACATAGCATCTGTCAACATGAACGGTATCAATTCAGAGTTGGGGAATGATTTTGAACTCCTTCAGACATAACATTTGAGAAACAAGCTAGTGCTAAATATTAAGAAAAACAAATAAAAAACAAAGCCATGCTTTTTGGCCCCAGAAGGTCAGATATGGAAAGGATGAACCAGCTCATATTATCCACCAAAGCAAGTGATTTCCAGCATGTAATGAGCACTTTGACATACCTGGGCATACCACTCGACCATGACCTGACCTTCTGTGCCCATATGGATACTGTTACCAAAACAATACAACAGAAACTTGGATTACTATACAGATTCTTCCCCTGCCTATCTAGAGAAGTCAGGTTAGCTACTGAAAACAGTATGATCCTCCCAGTCCTTCTCTATGGTGCCCCCATTCAGCAACCCCCTCTGGGCCACAGAGCAAAATAAGCTCACTTGCCTGTATCACAAGAGAGGACACTTTGCAGCTGGGGCACCCCTTAGGGGCCTTCATTGTGATGTGCTCATTGCCCTATGATGGCCTACGCTGGCTTTCCTGTTGTGATATGCCCCTTGTATTTCCTGTTTGTACAATGTTTCATTGTTTGTGACTCTCAGATCATGCCTAGAAATAGACAATATACTTATCTAGTGCACTTACCTGGTAAACAAAAATTAAATTAATAAATACTGAGTTTCCAGTGCTCTGCCTAGTCAAAGGTTTATACTCTCCAGCCTTCAGGGTGTCCTCCAGCCCAGAGCCATCAAAGATGCCTCTGCTCCACATCCAGTCCACTAATGGAAATCCTAAAGGCAATCTCAGATGTAGGCAGGCGTCCTTTCTCCTTCACTTCCCTAACTCTGTCGAATAATCTACTGAGTAATATGAGAAACTGTTCTCCTTAAACATATTTTAAAAACAAGTGTAAGGCTTACTACTCAGCAACTAGTCAGTGTAGGTGTAACTGCTGAGGTCCAATTTATCTAGCCCTTTCCTTAGAGTCCGTGGGCGCCTACTGTTGTCCTTGGCAGAACTTGATGAACTCCTACTGGCACACTGTACTACTTTCTGCATGATGTATAATATTTGTCCTTAACTCATTGTATTTAAATATGTTACTGGGACTGAAATGTACTTTGGATTAGTACAATCTTTCTTTTATCTACCTATGTATTGTGTATTTAATGTGCAGTCTGTCTCTACTAAGTATGTATATCAAATAGGAGCTACTGTACTACATAAACAGTTTATTTTGTACATTATTCCCCAGTGGCGTGCAGTGCATGTAACTCATTTCTAGGTATACTTGTGCAATCTCATGCCTATATGTATAATTCCACTTTTGTTTATGTCCATTATTGCCTACCGTTTGCAATCTTATATGCAACTAATTCTGGGTTGCCCCTGATAAAGGGATATACTTTCTCAGTTGGCCTACCTCATTATCAAAATGTAACTAAATAAATAAATACTTAAATCAATAAATAAATAAATTATGGATGCTGATTGGCTAGGTTCCATTTTAGAAAATCCTCTTTCTAATTAGGCATCTTGTACTCTATCCCATAGTACTTTTCCTCTGGCAGGGGAACTACATACATTCATTTGCCTTGGTGTTACAAAAGTATTGAAGGTGGCCCTTTTGTGTTGTTTGTCTTGGATTTCCATTGTGAATGTTAAACTTTAAAAATTTAATGGTAAGAAATGTAACAAATCAGTGGCACACCTGTGCAGTAGTAGCGGTACTGCCTGTGGTGCTGATGATGTGTGTTGAGAAGTTAGCATGATGCATCAGAGGGTCAGCCAGAGGAGGATAGATGAGCATCCCATGGACAACTCTCCTCTTCCGGGTTGTAATTTCCTAGGATACTAGTGACACCCAGTGGGAGCTGGGCATCCAGCAGCCTGGACCGCCTTGCACAGTGGAGTCATCAGTGGACATTTATGACATCATTGTATGTCTGCGGCTCCTGGGGAAACCAAAGCACAAAAAACCTCCTGGCACTGAGCACCATCAAGCCCCTGGACTGCCTCTTAAATGACGTCCTAGGCATAAGCCTTGTCTTGGGCCTCTGGTAGATTCTGGTCTCCCCCCCACCTGGTGGATCCCTCCCATAGGGCTCAAGCTATGGGCCACCTAGACTGGGCTGCCAAGGGGAAATGCTGGGAGGTTGAGAAGAGGCACTGAAGAGGGTAGTACTTCCCCAGCCCACCGCTCCGAGACCCTAAGGAAAGTTGACCACCCCAAAAAAATTTAACAAATCTATAAATCTGATATGAAAAACAGACACTGTCTCACACATCAGTTTGCCCCTAAATTAGTAGTTTGTTTTGTATTTTTTTTCTTTACAAATTGGCTAATGAAAAAATAGCTATCATAGCCTTTTGAAGTATTTATGATAAATGTGAAATGTTTCAAAGGTTTATCAATAAACTGTCTATAAAAATCTTTAACACAGCTTTCCCTCTTGAACTCCCACCACCTGCTACTGTCCAGTTGCAAGGCAACAACATAAGTCAGGATGTGTTTCCCCTCCTCTTCTCTGCATTCTAAATCATACAGTCTATGTTTCTGATGTTTTCACATCGATAAGCCGTGACATTTGACACAAATGACACAGGACACAGGACCTCCTTGTAAATGAGCTTGCTCAATGGAGTTTTCCTGCAATAAACTTGAACTTGAACTTGAACTTGAACAAATGCTTATTCCCTGACTCTCCCTGTATACCTGACTGGTGGCATTCTATGGATTTGTATTCATGCTTTCATTTGCAAAATAAGGCACATTTCTCACACAAAGTCTCTGATTCACATAACACTTTCCCTAAGGCAGCTTTTGCTATGTACTTTATATCTGCATACACGCTGCTGACCTACAATTCTTTTTACACCTGTGACACTTCTATACTGTTCTTAACAGCACAAATCACAACACCCATTACAAACAAACTCTGGTCAGAGCCCCAGTGGCTACCAATGCATTAATGTGATGACATATTTATTTATTTCAAAGGTTTTACAAGGAAAGACATACTGAGCTAGTAACAGCTCATTTTCAGGTGTGTCCTGGGGGAAGGGGAAACAAAAAAAGTTACTAGATACAAATTGTGAAGCTCTCATTAAGCATGGGGCTTAATGTTAAGCTTCTGCCCCATTAAAATCACTTAGAACCTGCATGTATCTATTTGTTGCACTGCCTGGCAGTGCCATGTATGCCAGTCAGTCAGAGAATCATCCAGTCTGCGTCTTGTCCTCATGAGGAGAACATCTACAGCACTGAATAAACTAGCATTATCATATTTTATGCATCAGTCTAGTTTACTCATACGGTCCAGATGGGGACTTCACCAGCAGCAACCGAAGGGCCTGGCAGACCGCAGAGAAGGTAAGGGGTCCATTAGAGGCAGACCAAATAGCCAAAATGCCACACATGGTGGAGAATGCGGCCCCTCTTCTCTCCAGACCCCATCTTGCTTACCTGCATCACTGGGAACCCCAAAGTCATCACCTCAGTATATCTGAAATGTCTGAGGTAAGCATTAAGCTCTGAGAAAGGAGGCTTCTACTAGGGAATTAATGCATGGTTGGCATGGGATTGTGGTATGAGGCCAAAGGCCGAGTGCCTACAACCACCCAACTATGCATTAATTCCCTAGCAGAAGTCTCCATTTGAGGGGCTTAATGCTCTTGTAACATGGACAAACGTGGATGCCAATTATTATTTCTTTAATTGTAACATTTATTTCAACATTTACGTACTTCAATATATGAATAACAACACATTTCTCCTGTTTTTTAAACCGTATTTATATGGTGGTTTCTAATTTATGAACATCTGCTGTAATGAGTAAACACAAGTAAGATGCTCAAAACATTATGACATTGTGAAGTGCTTTAATCACTTCTGCATGTCTGTAAATTGTTTTAATAACATTTTTCACATTTTAAACAGATGTTGTAGCCCACTTTTGCTAACACATGAATTGCTCATCTGCATATTTCCAGAACCGGACGTTTTCCCCAAACCAGCATCTACTTACATTGTCCCCTCTACTGCTTAATTGTTGTGCTCTAAATGTTCACTACATATTACTGAGTAACAAATAATCTTTTCATGTGCAGCTGTCTGTTACTGCAGATTTCAGGTGAGATTGTTAATCTAGATTACTACGACAATGCAGCAAAGCACTATGGGATTTGAGAACTTCGTAACATCTTTATTTACATATTAGTAATGAAACAACTAAAAAGGAAGTGTGACATCGTCGCAATGGATAGGTCTTACATCACCTTGTCCTTCTGTGCAGTACTAGGCATTCAGTCATGCGTACACAAGTAGGATTGGGGATGTTTTATACAAATGCAGGGAACTGATGATTTAAAAATTAGACAGTACCTTCTGATTTGTCCTCTGGTATGCACGCGCCACGCGTATCATCCGTGTCTGGGAGTCATAACGTGTGCTGCAGCAGTAAGACACAGTGCGCTGTCCCTATCTGTAAATGTCAGTCGGCGGAGTACAGTGCTTCAATTGTTGCCTGCCACGACTCCTGCACATGGATGACACGCACAGCAAGGGCATACACCAGGAAACATTGCAATATACTTTTAATTTTTTCAATCATTTCTTTCTTGCATTTCTATTAAATTTCCCCAATCCTGCTTGTCTAACATAGAGTGTATCATGATGACTTAACACTGCACATCAATTAGTCATTCTGTTAAATTTCCCCAATCCTGCATGTGTGCTGTAGACTTTATCACTACGACGTAACACTGCACATCGATTAGTCATGGGCAGACTGGGTGGGTGGGTGGAAACCAACTTACAGCTTCAACTCACTGTCACTGCTGCATTGCTATGTAGTGCTACTACTTTCATTTGGATATGTGTAGTACTGCAGCTTCGGGCATTACTTGAGAATTAATACCTGCTGCCAATTGCTCACATGATAACAGGTGCCCAATTAGAACAGTTCATTTGCACTCTTATTAATCCCCATGTTGCAATAATAATTAAACTACAGCCCAAGCTGCACCGAGAGAAAGTGAACTGTATCCTTAAATGGACAAAACCAACAATTGCTGGAAATGTTTTTGAGGTCAGCACTCAGAAAAAAGCAAAGGTGATAACACCAGATTTGAATCAGACTTTATTTTGAAGCTCCACAAACTTCCAACAGCCACCATTAAGGTAAATGATCACATAAAAAAATGCAGCTCACCATCTGGAGAAGCATGATTATGATGTTCAAGATGGCAATAGGGAGCACATGTTACTAGAGTCCAGATATAAGCAGGTCGGCGTCTCATGGTGCCACAATAAACTAAATGTACATTCAGCCAGAATGACCAACACACTTCCTAAGCAGGGGATGAAACAAATAGTTTGCGGCTATGACACTATAGAGACTTAGCCAGACAAAGCTGCTAAAAACTATATACACCGGAATGTTACAAACAGGACCTGCTAGTGCACGCCCTAAACACGCTGCCTCACCACAGTACTACCTGGTAGAACACTTACATATAGACCTGAGTTATGTCATCGTCAGTGCGTACTACCAACCAGACAAGAGCTGTTAAAAAGTGCCACATTTAAAGTGCCAAATATACATATATAACTAACAACTCATAATTAAATAACCTTAATAATGGAACAGATATTAAATTCAATTATTGCATGTAAAACATTAAATTTGCAGTATATATACATATACATATATATAGGGGATATGACATGGCCCGACTGAAGATATCATATTTATCTTCACGAGAGGCCAGTGATATCATGATATCTCACGAGTGGCGAAGCCACGAGTGAGATATCATGATATCACTGGCCTCGAAAAGATAAATATGATATCTTCAGCTCGGGCCATGTCATATTCGGGCTTATACAATGTATGCCTTTGTCCCCACCCCCAATACAACTCACCACATGCCCTCTCAATGCAATGGGTGCTATTAAGGTGATGGCCCTAGCATTACAACCCCACTTACAGAAAAGCTGGCAAAACAGCAGATGTCATTTATTGTTTAAAAAATATCTGGTGGATCCTGCTATTTATGGTTAGTTTTAAAAAGTCTTATCTGGTTCATCCTGCCATGCCCTCCCCCCCAACAGAGGTCCACATTCCCCCCAACATAACAGATTACATAGAGTTTTCAAATATCTGGTTGATCCTGTCAATTTAAATTACTAAAATATCTGGTTGATCCTGGTATTATTTTGGTGAAACGTTATTTTTGAGTCGAAAGGTTCGAGCGATCCTGCCACTTATATTATTTTCATGGGTAGACCGAAGCTATGTAGAGTCGACGACGATATTGGTTCTTTTGGAGAGCCTCAGTCAGTAACTCGAGCCGGTTATTTCTGTGTTATCATTGTATTTCGTAAAGTTAACTGGCATAGATGCACGAAGTCGGCAGTTAACAGTAATGAGCGCCAGCGCCTGTTGCCAGGCAACAGACGCCGCGGCTTCATTTTACTGTTGAAAAGCAGCCGCTCGGGTTACTGCTGCACCCTGTGCAGTTCAAGTTTTACAAGGAAATACAAGTAATTAACACAGAAATGACGGCGCTTTGAGTTACTGACCCAGGGCACCTCCTACAGAAGATTTGGCAATATACAAATCGTCAGTGTGATAGCGCCGGTCACGCTTACACTTGTAGGGAAAGTGAAAGTGCTCTGAGTGGCAGGATCAACCAGATAAGTTTCGATATGACGTATAGGAACGTGGAGATAACATATGACGTATAGGAACATGAAGATAACAATGTTATCTTCACTGGCCATCTGAGATATCATGTTTTATACTGCCATTTATCTGTCAACATACATTGTATAAATATATATATATATATATATATATATATATATATATATATACACATATATATATGGCAGAAAAAATTATAATACATAAGAAAGGGAGACAGAGCCGGCAAGTCGTACTCTCCATAGGTGACAGAGCCGTCAAAGACTAATCACCCATTGCATTAAAAATAAAAAAAAATTTTGGTCGTTCAATCTGATCAATCTAAGGAGACAGAGCCGGAAAGTCATATCTCCTTGAAGGCAGAGCTGGAAAGTCTAATCTCCAGAAATTCTAAAGATGTAAAGAGTAGTGTATAAGTAAACAAAAAATCATATTCCAATATAGCAATGTAGGGGGAGATCTTCATTCAGCCCCTTAGGAGCCATACTGTCCAGCTCGTGGATCCAAGAAGCTTCACGTTGTAGCAAAACAGTGTTAAGATCTCCTTCTCTCAAACCTAATTCAACTTTTTCAATTCCAAAAAACCTTAATATCACTGGAGAATCATGTTTAGCTGTAACATAGTGGATAGCCATTGCATAATCACAGTTGCCATTCCCAATTGCACCCTTAAGTTCACTTATTCCTGGACCTGCCTGTTCCTTTTGGAAGCTGAGAAATTGGCTATACTGCAGAGAACAAACTAGAACGCATTTAAGGAACTGGTAACTTGGTAAAACATAATATTGTAGGGGACTAGGAAGGTAAGCTACACTTTCTACAGGAAGTTTCATTATTTTCTTATTGGCATTAAGAATTGCAGGATTCCATTAAAGTGTAGTAATTTTATAACCAGAGGGGTTGTAATACAACTGAAGTTGCTTGATTTCTGTGCTTGACACATAGGATTTGGAAGGATATTTGTGCAATATTTTGGAAGTGTCCTGCTGGCTGAACAGTGAGTTTGTTTTTATCCTGGACTCAGTAGAGTGGTTTGTGTAGGAGCAGTGGTCTAGTACATTGTGGTGTTGGTTGACTTACTATAAAGGGCAGTACTCACCAGGGTGGTGGAGCAGTGGTGTAATTGATTGTTTCTAACAGTCACCAGTGGTTGTGGCATTTCCTTTATAGCCAAGGTTCTGACATCACTTCCTCAACAGGTCTTGGAGCAGAACTGTCATATTCTTAATTACCCAGCACAGTGCATAAAGCGTAAGTATACACACACCAAAAAAAAAAAAAAAAAAAAAAAAATTTGTATATTATAAGGAAGAGGGACATGTGGGGAGTGGTGCAATGCACTGGCAGTGGGGCAGCAATTTTCCGGGAAACATTCTTGAACCTGCGTTGCTGCCCTATTTGCAGGCAACTGTCAGCTCTGAGGGAGGAGGTTGCCCACCTCCAGGCTGAACTGGCAAGGACTAAGGAGGACTCCCCCCACCCAAAGAGCACCAGTTCCACAACCACTGCCTCAGAGTTTGCCATGTGTGAAGAGCAGATGGACCACAGTAGGTTCTTGGAGGGTGAGGGTGGTGGAACAGAGGCATAGCCCCCGAGTTGCACCTCTACACAAATCATATGTCGGTCTGGCAAATCAAGGTTCCTCTATGATGACACCCTCATTGGAGACCAAGAAGAATGCTGGGGACATCCACAAGGGAGACCCACAAAAGAGTGGCAAGGGACAACACAAGGGAAAGAAACAGCTTTTGATAGGGGACTCAATTGTTAGGGGTGTAGACCTGGGGAAGGGAGAGGAGAGGGAAGTAAGGTGCCTGCCTCGTGCCATGGCTTGGGAGGGACAGGAAGCAAATCCACAGGATTGCAGAAGCAGCATCACAGGAGAGGAAACTAGATATCATTGTCCACCTCGGGACAAATGACCTAGCTAGGCATGAGATCAGTGCAGTGCAGGATGAATTTGTGGAGTTGGGGAGGGGCCTCAGACAGGTAGCAAGCACGGTAACCTTCTCAGAGGTGCTGCCAGTCCATGGCAGGGGTGAGGCTAGGGTACTGCACACCATGCGGTTTAATGAATGGTTGCAAAACTGGTGCAGAGCACAGGGCTTTGGCTTCATTGGGGACTGGGGGTCCACTTGGAGAGATGAAGGTCTATACTGGCATGATGGTCTGCATCTGTCCAGGAAGGGAAACATGCTCCTAGGTGACAGGTTTAAAGGCTTCCTTGCCAAGCTTTTAAACTAGCCAAGGGGGGAGGTGCTGATAGGAAACAGGAAAGTTCAAGCCTCCCCCTGCAAAGCATGGCAGGTAGTAGGGTAAACACTGAGGTACAGGGCTTGACAGAGGGCAGGACAGGAGTAAATGGAAAAATGGACAAGGGCAATAAGAGCAGGGATGGGGTAAAAAAGGATAAAGCCAACATTAAATGGAGGGCAATGAGTACCAATGCCCGTAGTCTTGGAAACAAGCTTCCAGAGTTAGTAGCCCTGATGGAAGTGGAACATTTGGATATTGTGGCAGTCACAGAAACATGGTACACGGAGAACCATGACTGGGATGTCAACATACCAGGTACACAATCTACAGAAGGGACAGGAGGAGTAAAGAGGAGGTGGGTAGCTCTCTACATAAGGGAAGGGATCAAAGTAACAGAACTAAAAAGGTAAAGGGGAGGACAAGAGGACTCTGGGTCACATTGGTGATAGGGAATGGCATCACAATCCGCACAGGGGTTGTATACAGACCCCCGTCTCAAGGGGAGGAAATGGACAAGAAAATGATAGACGGCATTCTCAAAATGGCTGAAAAAGGGGAGATACTGTTGATGGGGGACCTGAATATGCCAGATGTTAACTGGGCAACATGGACTGCAGCCACAACCAAGAGCAGGGTCATTCTCGATGCCCTACAGGGAGCATGCCTTAGACAGCTAGTGGTGGAAACCACTCAGGAGGGAGCAATATTAGACCTGGTACTCTCAAATGGTGAGAGGATCACAAACTTAGAAGTCAGTAGACACCTGGGAACAAGTGACCACTGCACAGTGTGCTTCACAATAAACACAACCATGGAGACAAGCCATACAAATACAAGGATACTGGACTTTAGAAGGGCTGACTTTGGCAAAATGGGTGAATACCTGAGGAATGCATTAGCAAATGGCCAGAAAGGAGGGATGGAAGAACAATGGAGAAAAATCAAAACTGCCATCATGGAGGCAACAAGCCTTTGTGTGAAACAAATAAAGAAAACAAAGCGGAATAAAAAACCACTATGGTTCTCAAAAGAAGTGTCAGGGAAGGTTAAGGAGAAAAAGGCTGCATTCAAAAAGTATAAGGAATCACAGACAGAGCACGACAGGGAACTGTATCAATTAAAGCAGAAAGAAGTGGGGAAGGCAGTCAGAAAAGCAAAGGCCCAAACCGAGGAAAGGATAGCCAACTCAGTTAAGAAGGGGGATAAAACCTTTTATAGGTACATTAGGAACATAGAAAGGTTAAGGGAGGGATAGGAAGATTAATAAAGGAGAGGGGAGGTGGGCAGAGGGAGACAGTGAAAAGGCAGAGATAATGAATGAATACTTTTGCTCAGTATTCACAAAAGAAGAAGAGGAGGAGTTACCTAAACCAAACAGTAGAAGCACTCTGGATAGTGGGGTTGATACCAGTCCATTTAAAGAAGAAAGAGTACTGAAAGAACTTCTAAAACTCAAGGTGGACAAAGCAATGGGGCCTGACAGGATTCACCCTAGAATCCTAAAAGAGCTAAGGGAGGACCTAGTGACACCACTAACCACACTTTTTAACAAATCATGGGAAGATGGGGTGGTACCTGAGGACTGGAGGAGGGCAGATGTTATTCCCCTTCACAAAAGTGGGAGCAAGGCAGAAGCAGGAAACTACAGACCTGTTAGTTTGACCTCAGTGGTGGGGAAAATGATGGAATCACTTCTGAAAGAAAGAATTGTTGAGTACCTAGAGGCCAGCGGGGCACTGGACCCAAAGCAGCATGGATTCAACGCAGGAAGGTCATGTCAGACAAATCTAATCGATTTCTTTGACTGGGTGACCAAAGTAATAGACCAGGGAGGGGCTGTGGATATGGCCTACCTAGACTTTAGCAAGGCATTTGACACAGTCTCGCACAAAAGATTAATAATCAAGTTAGCCAGCCTGGGAGTGGGTCCCTGGGTGGTAGCCTGGGTAGAAAACTGGCTGCACAACAGGACACAGAAGGTAATAGTGAATGGAACACATTCTGAAGAAAGGGGGGTTACTAGTGGAGTACCTCAGGGCTCAGTACTGGGTCCAGTCCTCTTTAACGTCTTTATAGGTGACATTGCAGAGGGTCTGGAAGGAAAGGTATGCCTCTTTGTGGATGACACAAAGATCTGTAACAGAGTTGATACACAAGGGGGTAGAAAGGATGAGAAGGACTTGGCAAGGTTGGAGAAATGGTCAGACATATGGCAACTTAGATTCAATGCAAAGAAGTGCAAGTAATGCACCTGGGAAATAAAAATCCAGGAGAAGAGTACACAATAGCAGGGAGGTACTAACAACAACAATAATGGAAAGGGATCTGGGTGTAGTCATATCAGATGACCTAAAGGTGGGTATGCAATGTGAGAAGTCAGTAGGGAAAGCCAGGGGATACTGGGATGCATAGGAGAGGCATCACAAGTAGAAAAAGGGAAGTGGTTATCCCTCTATACAGACAGTTGGTGAGACCCCATCTGGAGTACTGCGTGCAGTTTTGGAGACCTCATCTACGCAAGGACATAGACAGGATGGAAGCAGTCCAGAGGAGGGCAACTAAAATGGTGCAGGGTCTACATCAGAAACCATATGAAGAGAGACTGAGAGAGCTTAATATGTATACCCTTGATGAAAGGAGGACAGGGGGACATGATAGAAATTTTAAGTACCTCAAGGGAATCAACAAAGTCCAGAAGGGTAGCATCTTTCAGAAAAAGAGATGTGTAAGAACAAGGGCACAATTTAAAGTTAGAGGGGCAGGCGCTGGGGTAATGTGAGGAAATTCTTTTTCGGAGAGAGAGTGGTGGGCGCATGGAACTGCCTTCCTGGAGAGGTTGTGGGGTCTAAAACAGTGGAGGAATTCAAACATGCATGGGACAGACATAAGGCAATTATAGTGGGGGGTTGCAGGAAATAGGCTGTTGGTTAACTAGAATCTGCAGCTTATCCAGTAGGTAGGGAAATGGACAGACTGGGTGGGCCAAGTGGTCCTTATCTGCCGTCAAAGTCTATGTTTCTATGTTATTCTATTTTTTAGTGCTCTTTTGGTCTGACCAACATAACTCATGCAACGTGGACATAAAAGTAAATAAATTAGGCCGGTAGTACTGCAATTAATAAAAGCATTGATCCAATATTTCTTGGCAGATCTGTGCGGTAGTAGTGCTACTGCCTGTGGTGCTGATGATGTGTGCTCAGAAGTTAGCATGATGAGTCAGTGGGTCAGCTGGGGGGAGGTTAGATGAGCATCCCATGGACAGGTCTCCTCTACTGGGGGGGTTTGTAGTTTCCTAGCATACTAGTGACACCCAGTGGAAGCTGGGTATCCAGCAGCCTGGACCGCCTGGCACAGTGGAGTCATCAGTGGACATTTGTGACATCATTGCATGTATGCAGCTCCTGGGGAAACCAAAGCACAAAAAAAACACTGGACACTGAGCACCATCAAGCCCCTGGACTGCCTTCTGAATGATGCCCTAGGCATAAGTCTCGTCTTGGGCCTCTGGTAGTTTCTGGTCTCCTTCCCCCCACCTGGGGGATCCCTGCCATAGGGGTCAAGCTAGGGGCCACCCAGACTGGGCTGCCAGCCGGGGAATGCTGGGAGGTTGAGTACAGGCACTGAAGAGGGTAGTACTTCCCCAGCCCACCATTCCGAGAGCCAAAAGAAAGTTGACACCCCCAAAAAATTTAACAAATCTATAAATCTGATATGAAAAACAGACACTGTCACACACATCAGTTTACGCCCTAAATTAATAATTTGTTTTGTATTTTTTTCTTTACAAATTGGCTAATGAAAAAATCTCTATCATAGCCTTTTGAAGTATTTATGATAAATGTGAAATGTTTCAAAGGTTTATCGATAAACTGTCTATAAAAATCTTTAACATAGCTTTCCCTCTTGAACTCCCACCACCTGCTACTGTCCAAATGCATGGCAACAACATAATTCAGGATGTGTTTCCCCTCCTCTTGTCTGCATTCCAAATCATACAGTCTATATTTCTAATGTTTTCACATCCATAAGCTGTGAAATTTGACACAAATGCTTGTTCCCTGACACTCCCTGTATACCAGACTGGTGGCATTCTATGGATTTGCATTCATGCTTTCCTTTGTAAAAGAAAGCACATTTCTCACACAAAGTCTTTGATTCACATCACACTTCCCCTAAGGCAGCTTTTGCTATGTACTTTATATCTGCATACATGCTGCTCTCCTACAATTCTTTTTATGCCTGTGACACTTCTATACTGTTCTTAACAGCACAGATCACAACACCCATTACAAACAAACTCTGGTCAAAGCCACAATGGCTACCAATGCATTAATGTGATGAAATATTTATTTATTTCAAAGGTTTTACAAGGAAAGACATACTGAGCTAGTAACAGCTCATTTTTAGATGTGTCCTGTGGGAAGGGGAAACAGGAAAAGATATTAGATACAAATTGTGAAGCACACTTTAAGCATGGGGCTTAATGTCAAGCTGCTGCCCCTTTAAAAGCACTTAGAACCTGCATGTATCTATTTGTTGCACTGCCTGGCAGTGCCATGTATGCCTGTCAGTCAGAGAATCATTCAATCTGGGGCTTGTCCTCATGAAGAGAACATCTACAGCACTGAATAAACTTGCATTATCATATTTTATGCATCCATCTAGTTTATTAACATGGTCCAGATGGGGTCCTCACCAGCAGCAACCGAAGGGCCTGGCAGACCGCAGAGAAGGTAAAGGGTCCTTTAGTGGTAGACCAAATAGCCAAAATGCCACACATGGTGGAGAATGTGGCCCCTCTTCTCTCCAGATCCCGTTTTGCTTACCTGCATCGCTGGGAACCCCAAAGTCATCATTTCAGTATGTCTGAAATGTCTGAAGTAAGCATTAAGCACTGGGAAAGGAGGCTTCTACTAGGGAATTAATGCATCGTTGGGGGGGTTGTGGCACGAGGCCAAAGACCGAGTGCCTACAACCTCCCAACCATGCATTAATTCCCTAATAGAAGCTTCCTTTTGAGGGGCTTAATGCTCTTGTAACATGGACAAACTTTGATGCCAATTATTATTTCTTTAATTGTAACATTTATTTAAACATTTGCATACTTCAATATATGTATAACAACACATTTCTCCTGTTTTTCAAACCATATTTATTTATATGGTGTTTTCCAATTTATGAGCATCTGCTATAATAAGTAAACACAAGTCAGATGCTCAAAACATTACGACATTGTGAAATACTTTAATCACTTCTGCATGTCTGTAAATTGTTTTAATAACATTTTTCACATTTTTAAAAAGACACTGCAGCCCACTTTTGCTAAAGCATGTATCGCTCATTTGCATATTTCCAGAACCGGATGTTTTCCCCAAACCAGCATCTACTTACATTGTCACCACTACTGCTTAACTGTTGTGCTCTAAATGTTCGCTACATATCACTGAGTAACAAATAATCTTTTCATGTGCAGCTGTCCGTTACTGCAGATTTCAGCTGGAATCGTTAGTCTAGATTACTGCGACGATGCAGCAAAGCACTATGGGATTTCAGAACTTTGTAACATCTTTATTTACATATTAATAATGGAACAACTAACAAGTTAGCGTGACATTGTCGCGATGGATAGTTCTTACACCACCTTGTCCTCCTGTGCAGTACTGGGCATTCAGTCATTTGTACACAAGCAGGATTGGGACATTTCATACAAATGCAGGGAACTGATGACTTAAAAATTAGACAGTACCTTCCGATGCATCCTTTGGTATGTGGTCACCATGCGGGTCATCCATGTCTAGGAGTTATAACGTGTGCTGCAGCAGTAAGACACAGTGCACTGTCCTTATCTGTAAATGTCAGTCGGTGGAGCACAGTGCTTCAATTGTTGCCTGCCATGACTCCTACACACGGATGACATGACACGCACAGCAAGGTCATACACCAGGAAACATCACAAGGTACTTTTTATTTTTTCAATCATTTCTTTCTTGCATTTCTATTAAATTTCCCTAATCCTGCTTGTCTATTGTAGAGTGTATCATGATGACTTAACACTGCACGTCGATTAGTCATTGTATTAAATTTCACCAATCCTGCTTGTCTACTGTAGACTTTATCACGACGACTTAACACTGCACATCGATTAGTCATGGGCAACCTGGGTGGATGGGTGGGAAACCAACTTACAGCTTCAACTCACTGTCGCTGCTGCATTGCTATGTAGTGCTACTACTTTCATTTGGATATACGTGGTGCTGCAGCTTCGGGCATTACTTGAGAATTAATACCCGCTGCCAATCGCTCACATGATAACAGGTGCCCAGTCAGAACAGTTCATTTGCACTCTTATTAATCCCCATGTTACAATAATAATTAAACTACTGCCCAGGCTGCACCAAGGGAAAGTGAACTGTATCCTTAAAAGGACAAAACCAACAACTGTTGGAAAGGTTTTGAGGTCAGTACTCAGAAAAAAAGCAAAAGTGATGACACCAAATTTGTATCAAACTTTATTTTGAAGATCCACAAACTTCCAACAGTCACCATTAAGGTAAATGATCACATAAAAAAATGCAGCTCACCACCTGGAGAAGCAGGATTATGATGTTCAAGATGGCAATAGGGAGCACATGTTACTAGAGTCCAGATATAAGCAGGTCGGCGTCTCATGGTGCCACAATAAACTAAATGTAAATTCTGCCTGAACAACCAACACACTTCCCAAACAGGGGACGAAACAAATAGTTAGCGGCAACAACACTATAGAGATTTAGACAGACAAAACTGCTAAAAACTATATACGCTGGAGCGTTACAAAGAGGACCTGCTAGTGCATGCCATAAACATGTTGCATCCCCACAGTACTACCTGGTAGAATGCTTACATATCAACCTGAGTTAGGTCATCATCAGAGCGTACTACCAACCAGACAAGAGCTGTTAAAAAGCACCACATTTAAAGTGCCACATACACATATATAACTAACAACTCATAATTAAATAACCTTAATAATGGAACAGATATTAAATTCGATTATTGCATGTAAAACATTCAATTTGCAGTATATATAAATGGCAGAAAAAATTATAATACACAGGAAAGGGAGACAGAGCCGGCAAATCATACTCACCCTAGGTGACAGAGCCATCAAAGTCTAATCACCCATTGTATTAAAAATAAAAAAAAATTTTGGTTGTTAAATCTGATTAATCAAAGGAAACAGAGCTGGAAAGTCATATCTCCTTGGAGGCAGAGCCGGAAGGTTTTAGCTCCAGAAATTCTAAAGATGTAAAGAGTAGTGTATAAGCAAACAAAAAATCATATTCCAGTATAGCAATGTAGGGGGAGATCTTCATTCAGCCCCTTAGGAGCCATACTGTCCAGCTCACAGATCCAACAAGCTTCACTTGTAGCAAAAGAGTGTTTAGATCTCTTCCTCTCAAACCTAATTTAACTTTTTCAATTCCAAAAAACCTTAATGTCGCTGGAGAACCATGTTTAGCTGTAATATAGTGGTTAGCCATTGCATAATCACAGTTGCCATTCCTAATCGCACCCTTATGTTCACTTATTCTATTTTTTAGTGCTCTCTTGTTTTGACCAACATAACTCATGCCACATGGACATAAAAGTAAATAAATTACTCCCATAATACTGCAATTAATAAAAGCATTGCTCCAATATTTCTTTCCCAATCTTAGATAACAGGAATTCTTGGTGTCTGACATGTTGGAACAATGTGTGCAATGTCCATGCCTATAATTGCCTTTTGGAATCAGTGGTAACCACATTCTCGGTTGTTCTTTTTTTGTAGGTATATAGGAATGTACTAGCATATCTCTGAGATTTTTACCTCATTTATACGGAATTCTAGGAGGTGATTTATTTAATTCATCGAGGTTTCCATCTGATTGTACAACATGCCAGTGTTTTCAAATGATTTTTCCAATTTTAGGGGCCATTTGAGTATATTCAGTAATGAAGGAAAAATCAGTTACATCTGGTAGTTTTTCTTTTTGCTCAAAAAGTGTATCCCTTTCTAGCCCATCTGTTTCCACAATCGATTTTAAAAGTAGATCTGAATCATACCCCCCTTTGCAAAAACGTTCAGTTAATTCCTGTTTTGCTACTGCAAATTGAGAATCAGATGAACAAATCCTCCATGCTCTAATATATTGTCGTTAGGGTATATTTTTGATCACATTCTCCGAATGGCAACTGTCACTGCATAACAATGTATTCCTTGCAAGGGGCTTTCTATAAAGGCCTGTTTGTAGACTAGTGTCTGTTTTAATAATCTGGATATCCAAAAATGGTAAAACTGAAAGATTTTTCTCATATGTGAATTTTAAATTTTTGTTGGTGTGATTCAAGTAGTATATAAAATGATCTAGTTCATTTTCATTACCTGACCAGATTAGCAGGCAATCATCACTATATCTCTTCCAGACCTACATTTTTTGAAAATATGGGTTGTTTTGCTGATGGAAAATAAATTCTTGTTCCCAGATACCCATATATAAATTTGCAAAACTCGGAGCAAAAGTTGTCCCCATAGCAGTTCCTTTATGTTGAACATGCAATAATTGAATTTAATATCTGTTTCATTATTAAGGTTATTTAATTATGAGTTGTTAGTTATATATGCGTATGTGGCACTTTAAATGTGATGCTTTTTAACAGCTCTTGCCTGGTTGGTACTATGCTCTGATGATGACCTAACTCAGGTTGATACATAAGCATTCTGCTAGGTAGTACTGTGGGTAGGCAGTGTGTTTATGGTGTGCACTAGTGGGTCCTGTTTGTAATTTTCCGGCGTATATAGTTTTTAGCAGTTTTGTCTGTCTAAGTCTCTATAGTGTCGTTGCCACTAACTATTTGTTTCGTTCCCTGCTCAGGAAGTGTGTTGGTCGTTCTGGCTGAATTTACCTTTAGTTTATTGCGGCACCATGAGACGCCTACTTCCTTATATCTGGGCTCTAGTAACATGTGCGCCCTATTGCCATCTTGAACATTGTAATCCTGCTTCTCCAGGTGGTGAGATGCATTTTTTATGTGATCATTTACCTTAATGGTGGCTGTTGGAAGTTTGTGGATCTTCAAAATAAAGTTTGATGCAAATCTGGTGTTATCACCTTTGCTTTTTTTCTGAGTGCTGACCTCAAAAACTTTTCCAGCAATTGTTGATTTTGTCCTTTTATTGCTACTTCTTCAGCTTCTAGGTATACTAATGCACTACCCTGTTATCTTAAGGTATTTTTTCTGAGCCCTCCCACTTTCCTTTTTTAAGCAATGTTTGTGTTTTTCTTTCTCTGTCTATTGCAATATGAGAAGCTGATATTGCATGGAGGAAGCCCCAGGGTTTAACCAATTTATCAAACTACCTCTTTATAAAAACAATATGACGACTGCTGCCCCCACAGTTGAGAGCCTGTCTTTTACTGAAAAAGCAGGCCACGACATTGTTTTATCTATGGAACAGATACAAGCCCTTTTGTCTGGGATGGGATTACAGTCCTTAAGAGATGAGGTTGATTTTAGAAATTTTGAGAATTTAAAGAAAAAATATATTAGATTTAATTTACATGCTGCTTCTTTGTCTCAGTATTGGAGAGACAAACGCATTCCACAAGGCATGCGGCTGCAGAAACCACCCTCATTTGGGATGGATGATATTGAATATCTACAGGATTGGGAAAAAATCTTGAACAAATGCAGTTATGATTTGATGTTACTAGTAAAAAAGCTAAAAAAGAAGTTGACAAGGCTAATAAAGAAATTGAAATTTTAGATGTGAAATTAAAAGAAAAATACTGTTCAGCAGAATATGACAATCTGGCTTTTAAAATGGAAAACAATATAAAAAAATTCTAGACAGAACTAATAGCGTATAAACAAAAAAAGTATATCAGAGACGAAAATGACTACAAAACTGGTAAAGTATATACTTGGCAAGGAGCTAAAAAACAAAGTGCCATTACAGTTTCATTGGGCATACAAGATGATGGTTTGAATATTTCATCAGACCCAGATTCTGATATAAATGAGCCTAATATACAAAATCAAGGCGATAGACTTTTTTAGGACAGATCCAGAATTCAGTGATGCAGGATTTAAAAGAAAGAGAAGAACAAGAAAGGCTCTGGGGAAAAGGAAGATGGGGAAGAGGGAGAGGTAAGAAAGGCAACAAAGGAAGATCGAACTCCAGAGGAAGGCAGAACTGGGGGGGGCTGAGGAGATCCCCGAGGTCATACACCAGGAACTGGAGGTAATCAACCTCACTGATGTAATATTAACAAACAATCAAATTGAAGTCCTAAGAAAAGGCCTTAGTTTTGTACCGACTAATCAGTTAAGTCCTTTCAAAATAGAGGTAGATCTATATTGCTTTTTTAGAAAATTGCACTTAAAAGATTTCTTCCAAAAGATCCCCACAAATGCCCCCCGCTATACAGGATTAAAATTGAGAATTTACTACATTCAGACCATCTTCTACTTTTGCTCCACCACAAACAAATCCAGTTATTAATACTTATTGTGGTTTAGTAAAAGAAGATGTTAAAAAGTTGATCAATAAAAATAAATATAATAGCTCCATACAAAATGTAACTAAAAAAGAAAGATTAGCGCTAACAGAATTACAATCTATGCTTGAGATTGTTATAAAACAGGCAGACAAAGGAAGGAGCTGTGGTGATATGGAACAAAAATGATTATCTGAATGGAACATATAGACAGATCAACAATGACGTTTTTTACCAAAGACTTAAAAGTGATCCTACAGATGATATAAAAGAAAAAGCAGAGTGAGTGATAACAGAAGTAGAACTAAGTGGTCAACTTACAAAAAAAGAAGCAGATTTTCTGCGTGTTTCACATCCAAAGATACCTGTTCTATACATACAGTATTACCCAAAATTCATAACAAACAGTGCCAGTTCCTGGGAGAACCATAGTAGCTGCTATAGGGTCAATAACAGAAAAAATGTCTAAGTTTGCACACTGTTTTATACAAAAAATTGTATCTTCACTGGAATCTCATTTGAAACATACAAAAGAGACTTTAATAGTTCTGAAAGATATAAAGGTTGAGAAAACAGACTGGTTGACTACCATAGATGTGGAGAGTTTATATTCAAACATACCACATGAAGAGGGCTTAATAGCTCTGGAAAAAAGTTTACAAAAGAGAGAGAAAACGAAACCTTTAACACAATATATTTTGGAAATGGCAAGATTTGTGCTCGAAAACAATTATTTTTGGTTTGCTGGATCCTTTTATGTTCAACATAAAGGAACAGCTATGGGGACAACTTTTGCTCCGAGTTTTTCAAATTTATACATGGGTATGTGGGAACAAGAATTTATTTTCCATCAGAAAAACAACCCATATTTTCAAAAAATGAAGGTCTGGAAGAGATATATTGATGGTTGCCTGCTAATCTGGTCAGGGAATGAAAATGAACTAAACCATTTTATATACTACTTGAATCACACCAACAAAAATTTAAAATTTACATATGAGTAAAATCTTTCAGTTTTACCATTTTTGGATATCCAGATTATTAAAACAGACAATAGTCTACAAACAGGCCTTTATAGAAAGCCCCTTGCAAGGAATACATTGTTACGTAGTGACAGTTGTCATTCGGAGAATGTGATCAAAAATTCACCCAAAGGACAATATATAAGAGCACGGAGGATTTGTTCATCTGATTCTCAATTTGCAGTAGCAAAACGGGAATTAACTGAACATTTTTTGCAAAGGGGTATGATTCAGATCTACTTTTAAAATTGATTGTGGAAACAGATGGGATAGAAAGGGATACACTTGCTGAGCAAAAAGGAAAACTACCAGATGTAACTGAATTTTCCTTCATTACTGAATATAATCAAATGGTCCCTAAAGTTGGAAAAATCATTAAAAAACACTGGCATATTGTACAATCAGATAGAATCCTCACTGAATTAACCAAATCACTTCATTGAATTATGTATAAAAGAGGTAAAAATCTCAGAGATATGCTAGTACATTCCTATATACCTACAAAAAAAGAACAACCGAGAATGTGGTTACCACCGATTCCGAAAGGCAATTATAGGTGTGGACATTGCACACATTGTTCCAACACATTTGACACCAAGAGTTTCTGTCATCTAAGATCAGGAAAGAAAAATTGGATCAATGCTTTTATTAATTGCAGTACTACGGGTGTAATTTATTTACTTTTATGTACATGTGACATGAGTTATGTTGGTCAGACCAAGAGAGCACTAAAAAATAGAATAAGTGAACATAAGGGGGCGATTAGGAATGGCAACTGTGATTATGCAATGACTGACCACTATGTTACAGCTAAACATGGTTCTTCAGTGACATTAAGGTTTATTGGAATTGAAAAAGTTTAATTAGGTTTGAGAGGAGGAGATCTTAACACTCTTTTGCTACAACGTGAAGCTTTTTGGACCCACAAGCTAGACAGTATGGTTCCTAAGGGGCTGAATGAAGATCTCCCCCCTGCATTGCTATATTGGAATATGATTTTTTGTTCACTTATACACTACTCTTTGCATCTTCAGAATTTCTGGAGATTAGACTTTCCAGCTCTATCTCCAAGGAGATATGACCTTTCCAGCTCTGTCTCCTTGGATTAATCAGATTTAACAACCAAACATTTTTTTTGATTTTTAATACAATGGATGATTAGACTTTGACGGTTCTGTCACCTAGGGATAGTACGACTTGTCGGCTCTGTCTCCCTCTCCTATGTACTATAATTTTTTCTGCCATTTATATATATTGCAAATTGAATGTTTTACATGCAATAATTGAATTTAATAACTGTTCCATTATTAAGGTTATTTAATTATGAGTTGTTAGTTTAAATGTGGCACTTTTTAACAGCTCTTGCCTGGTTCGTACTACGCTCTGATGATGACCTAACTCTTGTCAATATGTAAGCATTCTACCAGGTAATACTGTGGGGAGGCAGCGTGTTTATGGCATGCACTAGCGGGTCCTGTTTGTAATGCTCTGGCATATATAGTTTTTAGCAGTTTTGTCTGTCTAAGTCTCTATAGTGTCTTTGCCGCTAACTATTTGTTTCGTCCCCTGTTCGTGAAGTGTGTTGGTCGTTCTGGCTGAATTTACATTTAGTTAATTGTGGCACCACAAGATGCTGACCTGCTTATATCTGGACTCTAGTAACATGTACTCCCTGTTGCCATCTTGAACATTGTAATCCTGCTTCTCCAGGTGGTGAGCTGCATTTTTTATGTGATCATTTACCTTAATGGTGGCTGTTGGAAGTTTGTGGATCTTCAAAATAAAGTTTGATACAAATTTGGTGTTATCACCTTTGCTTTTTTTCTGAGTGCTGATCTCAAAAACTTTTCCAGCAATTGTTGGTTTTGTCCTTTTATTGCTACTTCTTCAGCTTTGAGGTATACCAGTGCACTACCCTGTTATCTTAAGATATTTTTTCTCAGCTCCCCACTCTCCTTTTTTATGGGGTGTTTGTGTTTTTCTTGAACTGTATTCTGTTTTATACAGCTGCCTGCAGCCCTCTACTGTAATCAGAAAGTCAAAAGTTAAAATTTTCTGCACTGCTGGCAAAAAGCACAATGACAGAAATGTTAAAAGTTAAAATTCTTCAAGCGCTATATGCCACACGAAGCTGTGAACTTGCAACCCCCCCCAAAAAAAATACAGCATATCCACCATGTGGTAGCAGGCCTGCTATCTAAAACTGCTTACTTCTGTAAAGCCAGCTCTCCATACAACTACCCTGTCACAGTGGGAATCCTCACTATGAGGCTGCTAATGTAAAAAAAAAAATCTACAAATTAAAACTGATGCTGCATCTCGATGGTGGCCTCCAGCAAACTGCACCCCACCTCAATTCCAGTGCAAATCGCCACTCGACTATGCTCACAACAGCTCCAATAAGTAAATATATGCAGGACTGCACCTGCAAAATTGAGTGATCTGCTCCACACTTGGCCCTCCTGCCTCTCACCCCAAGTAAGCTGCTCAACTTACCTGCCACTGGGAGCCACCAACAGCGTTCACCCACCAGGTAGCACCCTACAGGCTGTGGCCAGTTCTGAACAGGCTCCTCAGCTCTTCCTGTGGTCAAACCGTGGCTCAGTTAGCCATGCCACAAGAAAAGAACAACAAATAGGATCAACTGGCTTGGCCACAGTATGGAAAATAAATCCATAAAATACAGGATTGCCAAGGAGCGATCCATTACCTGACTCACCGCCACAGTCTCCTCTTGCCCCTGCAACCTCATGAAGCCTCAGCTTCCCTTGGTTCACTCCTGCAAGGCTCTCCAGCAAATTCAGTCCTCCTGATCTGCCACTGCAGCTGCGCGGAATCTCTGCGATCCCTCTCCCACTTTGCCACACTTCAGAAACAGCCATATAAATAAATAAAATGAGACCAAGAAAGGAAAAAAAACACTGCAGGAGCCCCTCGGAAGGCATCATTGCACTGGGGACAATATATAACAACAAGAGACAGTCCTGTTGGGCATACAGACATGGGGGCAGCTACAAGAGAAATAAATAAAGAGGAAAAAAATTAAAAAAACTTGGTGACGCAGGGCCCCGTGGAGCAACTACATACAGTAAATGGGGGCATGAGAAAAGAAAATGAAAATACAGAGCCACAGGAGCCCAGCTGGGCACATAAAAAAAAGCCATACAGCAAATGAAATAAATGGGACTGAAAAACACAATAAACAAAGGTACATAGCACAACCTGGGGCCGTGCAAATTAATTAACGGGGGCAAGGAAGAAAAGGTAAACAAAGTTAAAAGCACAACACCGTAACAAAAAGGGAGTGCAATCGATACAAAAAATTTCCCCGGCCCAGCGACTCACCACAAAATGGACCTCCTGCCATTTTCAGTGGGGAAGAAGGACAGCAGGGCAGCAATCACCATTTAGGACAGTGTTGCAGCAAGCCAGGCAGCCTTGTGGCAAGGATCCTCCATCTTGTGCAGAACAAAATGGCAAGACAGGAAGTAAATCCTTTACCCCTCTGCTGGTGGCCATCTTGCTATAGTCAGGCAGATCAAATCACACAGGACCTGTATGTCAAAGTTCAGTGGCCATTTTGTGAAGGGCACAAATTGACCTCACTCCCTTGAAATCAATGGCAATCCTACTGAAATGAATGGACACAGCAACACATAACTGATTTTTGCAACAAAACCTTTATTAAAATAACAAAAACACAGAATTGAGTGGGAATTCTTTATTAAGACGTCATTTGATAAACTTTGCTACAAAAAGTTGTACTTTTGTCTACACAATAATGTTTGCCCGACATTTCATCCACGACATGATGTCCCGTCTCCTGCATGATGGCAACTCCTTCTCACCCATACAACCTTCGCTAGGTGAACCAAAGCTCACCTCCAACCACAATGTGCGATGATGCACAGATATGGGTGCCGGAGCATCTGGAGTTCTACCATCGCCCACCTCAAGGGCATGGGGCTACAAAATCAAAACAATCCTCCTTGATATCCAGTCATCCATCTCAGCTCAAGGAGCACCAGCTATGCAACTTTTTCAAGATGACCTGGCATACATTAAAGCTATTTCACCTCAGCCCACAGTCCATATCAGCCTACAACCAGTACCCTTCTCAGCCTTGCTTCACAAAGATGCTATTGACTGGCTGGAACAATTCCAAGCATGGATTTCTTTCAATGGTTGGACTGATCCCTTGCACATCTCCAGTGCCTTGCACTTGCTTCTGAGAGGGACTGCCATTTCCTGGTTCAACACACTTTCAGACCAAGTCAAAGGAAATACTGCCACACTGAATACAACCTTCAAAGCCCATTTTCTCCAAGCACACTCACCTTGGTTATTGGAGCAACAGCTGTGGGAATGTACAATGCAACCCACTGAATCTCTTGAAGCCTTCATAGAGGACATTGAGAGAAAGATCAAGTAACAGCCTTTGTCCAGGGACTGCTTCCTCAATTTTGTACCTATGTCATACAGCAAAAGCCAACCACCTGGACAGACACAATCCAAGCTGCACGACTAGCCCAAGAGTCCATTTCAATGATTCAGTCTACCAGTGCTCAGGTGTCCCAAACCTCACAAGTGGCTGCACTCGCCACATGTGTCCAACAGCAACAAGCAATGATTGAAAAGCTTATCTCAACTGTCAATACCTTATACCTCAACTCAACGGCCTCCTCTGCAAATTCTGTCAACACTATGTAACCACTTCTACAGTGACCTGATCCCCCTCCGCCTTCCTGAGAGCCTGTAACCTGCCAGTGGTGTGGATTGAGAGGACACACTGCTGCTGTCTGCCAAACATTAAAGTATTACAACAGGACTCAAGAGAACCAAGGACGCCCACCACAGCACAATCAACAGGATAACTCAACTATTCTCATGATCAGGGAAATGAGCGCCACCCAACAGTCTAGGGGTTTTTGTTGGGCAGGGGAACACAGCAAATGACTGCCCATCTGACTCTCACAATTCAAAAAAAATGCATCCTCCAACTGCAAACTCGGGCACACTCTCAATTCCAGGGGCAAAGATACATGTCATATGATCACCTCTCCTAGCAATATTCTGAACAACCAAGCTATTCATCACATACCTAATGTCTCTCCAGCTGACATAAAGTACATTATCATAGCAAGCACAGCTACAGTACCTATCACAGGTGTAGTCCATCTCAAGCTCCACTTTGGCTCATGGCAATCTACTGTCAAGTGTTACTTAGTGCCCGATCTTCAACTTACAATAATTCTTGGCCTGGACTTCCTCAAAACTCACAAAGCCATCCTAGACTTTGCCTCAAACAAACTGTCACTAGATCCTTGGAGGCAACTCATAGTAACAGACTCAGTCACTCTGCCTCCTCAGTCAGAAATAGTTTTGATTGACAAAATTCGAGGTGAACCACTTCCACAAGGTGTTGCTGGCATCATCACGGGATCCTCCGCACTGCATTCATCAGGTCTCCTTCTGGGAAATACCTTATCAGTGGTGCATGATGGCACAGTCTTCCAAAAATTCTGCAACTTCACAGATGAGCCAGTGGTTATTTCAAAGGGTGCCAACATCGTAAAGTTTGTCTGCTTGTCTTCAGGGGACCAGCTCCATCTCATGCAAGAACCTCAGCCTGGTTCCACCTACTCTACTCCTATCAGTACTACCAGTACTATCATGACCACTCCAACTTCAACAGAGTTACCCCTCAGTCAGCGACTATCCTCTTCCAAACTTTCAGCATCTCCAACAGAAAAGCAACAACTTCTGAAATTCCTGGAGAAGTACCCAGATGTCTTTGTAGGTCCAAATAACAAGCTCAGATGTTTAGATATCTTGCAACACATCATCGAAGTGCAGCCCAACCAGAAACCAATCCATCAGTAAGCCTACAAAGTGGGACACAAACAGAAATAAGTCCTCAAGGACATAATCAAAGACATGCTTGAACAAGACATTGTTGAACAATCTACAAGTTCCTGGGGTGCACCTTGCCTGCTGGTGGTTAAGAAGGAGAAAGGGTATTGCCTTGTGGTAGACTATGGAAAACTCAATGCCTACACAGTGCAGGATGCTCATCCCTTGACTACAACTGAAGATGCTTTAGAGAGTCTTGATGTGGCCAGTCCTTCTTACTTCACCACTCTAGACCTTCAGAGTGGGTTCTATCAAGTTTCCATTGATCCAGCTTCCCATCCATACACAGCATGGCACTTCCACTTGGGACATTTTCAGGTCAACTGTTTGCCTATGGGTCTTCGGGAACAGTCCAGCCACACTTTAACATGTTATGGATGCAGTACTATGTGGGTTGTCTTGGAAATCTTGTCTAGTCTGCCCAGATGATGTGATTGTCTTCAGCAGAACTTTGCCAGCGTACCTTCAATATCTCAAAGAAGTGTTCGAATATCTCAGAAAATCCAATGTCAAGCTTCATCCAGAAAAGTGCTGCATTGCACAGCATCAAATTCATTACCTGGGACATGTTGTTAGTTCTCAAGACATCTCTCCAGATCCAGACAAGCTCTCAGCAGTCAAAGACTATCCAGAGCCTAACAATCTCAAAAAACATCAAGTTTTCCTGGGTTTGTCTGGCTACTACTGAAAGTTAATTTATAACCACGCCAAGAGTGCAGCTCCACTGTATGCCCTCACCAAAAGGGATGTGACTACACATGGTCTTCCGAATGCAAAGGTGCCTTTGAAACCTTAAAAGAAAACCTAATCTTTTCTCCTGTATTGGCCTACCCAAGGTTTGACCAACCGTTCAAACTCTACTCAGATGCTAGTTCCTTTGCAGTGGGCGCTGTGCTCTGTCAAACTCAAGATGGAACAGAATGAGTTGTTTCCTATGCCGGGCACTCTCTTTCCTCAGCTGAGCAGAACTATGGCATCACAGAAAAAGAATATCTAGCCATGGTATTTGATGTAAAGAAATTTGACTGCTACCTTCGCTATGCCTCCTTTACAGCTATCGTTGATCACTCTGCCCTCAGATGGTTATTCGAAATGAAGGAGCCAGTAGGCAAGTTCACCCAATGGATTGACATGCTGCAGTCCTACAACTTTGAAATTCAGTACATACCAGGTTGAGTTTACTCAAATGCTGATGGTGTAAGCTGGAGATGATATCCCTCTGCATCCTCCTCAACAGATGAAGAATTCTGCTTAAAAGCTTGTCCCTTCCATGCCACGGATGTGCTTCCTGTGGACACTCCTACAGCACCTCGAGTTGCCTTGCTGCTACCAACCCCCTCTACAGAGAGACACACAAATCCTCAGTTACTGCAAGCAGCCGAAGAGCTTCTCATCTCCTCAGCATATGATCTGTCCCTGGCAACTGTTAAAATGAAACAAAGAACTGACATTCAACTTACTGACATAATCTCCTACTTAGAGTCTGGAACCTTACCGCAACAAAAGAAGCATCACCAAGATGTACTTTCCTTTGCTTCGCAGTACTTCCTCAATGACGGTGCGCTCTTTCACATTTGGACCAAGGAAGGCAAGGGTCATCGCATGGATAGAACTCATGTACCGCTAGTTGTGCCAGCCTCGCTAGTCAATCAAGTTCTTCTCTCCACTCATGCCTCTCCACTTTCAGGAGGTCACATGGGAATACACAGAACTCTGGAAAAGACAAGGCTTCACTTCTTCTGGCCTCACATGAACAGGGACATTGTCCGATTTGTAAAATTCCACCAGCCTTGCTCCCAAAGAAAGCCTTCTGCCAAACCAACAAAGGCACACATCATTCCAATTCACTGAACCCTTCCAAAAAGTTAGCACTGACATTCTTGGGCCCTTACCAACATGCTCTGACTCTGGCAACAAGTACGTCCTTGTTTTTGTGGACTACCTAACAAAGTATTTGGAACTCACCCTACTAAAAAAAACATTAAAGCTGCCACTGCAGCAAGTGCCTTTCTCAACACAGTTATTTGTTGTCACGGTACCCCATCATACCTACATTCAGACAGAGGCACTAACTACCTTTCCACCATTAACTGAGAAACCTGCAAACTTGTAAACTTCTCAACATAAAAAAAGACACATACCACACGCTACCATCTACAGTGCAATGGACAGAGTGAATGAATGATGTCTACCATTCTCAGCACACTTTCCAAGTACCTGGATGAGACTCATGACACCTGGGACCATTTTGTTCCCTTTGTGCAGTTTGCCTACAATACCAGCCCTTGTGTTGATGGCACAGAATACACGCCATTCTTCTTAGTCCATGGAACTCCACTGGACAGGGATCTCTCTCACTGCTAGAAGTTCCAAAGTCAGCTTCTTCTTTTATTATTCCAATGCTGGAACAGCTTGAGCTTGCCAGATGTGTTGCAATCACTACATTGGGCCAGAGGAAGGAGTCACTGTTTATAAAGTCGCATTAGCCTTCATTCTCTGTTGGGGACACTGTTTATTTGTACTGACCTGCTCTTGTTCCAGCTTCACCTCTGGACTGGTCCCTTCTACATTGCAGAAAAGCTTCCTTCTCTCCACATTCATCTGCAATGCAAGTCAGATGGAAAGCTAGTACACAACAAAGTCCATTTAAATCAACTGAAGTATGGGTACCTGAGTAACAACCTTTTAGATGACCCCAGTCTACCCAGAAATGAAGTTGCACTTGAGCCTGCCATCCTCTTGGAAGCTGAGATCCCTCCAGACAACTTGCAACTAGTTCCTACAGATCTTCCCACTCCTGACACTCTCCAGCTGGATTCTGTTTTGCCAGATGATTTGTCTGGGGCTTCCTCTTCTTCACAACCTTCTTCTTCTTCTCAGGACTCTCTTCTACACACAACAGTGTACCAGATTGAGAAGATCTTAAGAAAGAAGTTCACAAATGGATCCTGGACATACAGAGTCAAATGGTGTGGATTTGATAGTAAGCAGAACTCCTGGGTCACTTTTAATGACCTGACCCCATCCTGTCAGGAACTAGTGCAAGCAACTCATGCCTCCATTCCCACTGACCGGAAAAGTCGACGGAGGTCTTGAACTTTTGTTACCGGACTCAGTGAAAAGATTTTGGGACTAATTCATTTTCTGGTTTACCTGTTTTGTTGTAAATATCTTATTGTACCTCTCTCCTTGCACCTGATGCTATGGTACTATTTACCTAATTAACGCTTCCCCCCCCCTTAGGAATGTCAGTAGATAGTTCCATGTGTTTGATTAAATCTGCAACTGTTAATAAAGTTTTGGCCTGCATTCTAGGTAACATCCTGCTGCTACCCTTCCCTCTCTTCCCTTTTCCTTCACCCACACTTTAGCGCTTGTGGCATGACCAAGCCTCAAGCACTAGTGTGTCCCTTCCCCTTGTGCTACTCTGCCTGGTCCCAAGTGTAGTCCAGATTCTTTCTTCCCTCCTCCCTGCAGTGGAGTACTGTTTTGTGAAGGAAGTACCTTGAAATGCATGAAAATGTTTTTTGCCTTTAAAGTTTACTTAAAACTATCTCTTACTTAAAAACTTTATAGATTTTTTGCTGGTTTGAGTGGTGCTTACATTCATTGTCCCTGCGGTGATGTGAAGCACACATTAAGCATGGGGTTTAAAGTTAAGCTGCCGCCCCCTTAAGAGCACTTAGAACCTGCATGTACGGTATCTATTTGTTGCACTGCCTGATAGTGTCATGTATGCCTGTCAGTCAGAAAATCAGCCAGCCTGGGGTTTGTACTCATGAAGAGAACATCTACAGCACTCAATAAACCTGCATTATTATATTTTATGCGTCCATCTAGTTCATTCACACGGTCCAGATGAGGCCCTCACCAGCAGCAACCGAATGGTCTGGCAGACCTCAGAGAAGGTAAGGGGTCCTTTAATGGTAGACTAAATAATCAAAATGCCACAAAATATACAGAAATCGATCAATCAATCAATCTTTATTTTACCAGGTGAAGCACCGTTGAGCAAGCTCATTTCCAAGGTGGGTCTGGGCATACAGACAATACATCGGATAAGTAAAGGATATACATATGCATACACAGGTACAGCAATACTACTCCTAGTAAGGAGCAGCACAAATGTAACAGCAAATAAAATACCCGGCTATACATGAAATAAATAATCAAGCAAGATACAAATGTAGCAGCATATATAATATACAAAGCTATACATAAGATAGATAATCAAATAAGATATAGAAGAATCGCACATAAAATGTTAGTATTGAATGATATGTTTATATACCCTGTAATGTTGGTATTGAACAATACGTCATATACTCTGGGAAAGTGAAGAGCAGCCAAGGCAAAGTAGAGCCTGAGAGAAAACAGGAAGTAGAGTCCTGGAGTGGAATGCTTTAGGTAGAGCATATAGGGGGTAAATGTTGATCTCAGGGTGTCGGAACCTGGCAAGCACATCAGGAGTAGCACTTACAGCATTCACAGAAAAGTCTTGCATTAAGGAGTTTGCATTCAAGGACTTTTATGGGAATTGCTAATTTCAGAGTTTTTTGAAACTTGTTCCATGACTGGGGTAGGGTAAAGCTAAAGGGTGATCTGCCAAAGTGGGTTTTTACCTTCGGTATCATTAGGGAGATATAAGAGTGGCTTCTCGGGCATAGTAACCCGAGGTGCATAGGGGCAAACAGTCAGAGATATAATGGGGCAACATCTTGACAATTGCTCTGTAGGTCCAAAGGGTAGCGTTCCTTTGTCTCCTGAAAGTAAGAGATGGCCAACCCACTACCGAGTTCAAGTCGCAGTGATGGGTAGAATAAGGTGCTCCAGAAACTAAGCCAAGGGCTCTGTGGTAAAGAACATCAAGTTAGGCTAGGGCTGTCCCATGAACTTGACTGTAGATGAAATTGACATAATCCAATAAAGATAGAAAGGTAGCTTGGACCAGACTCCTCTTAGCCTCATGGTGAGAAGGTGCTTGATTCTGTAGAATACACTGAGCCTCTGTTTCAGTTTCTTTGCAAGCTCATCTACATGATCCAAGAAGGACAGATGGCAGTCAATCCACATTCCAAGGTATTTAAATTTATCAACATAGTCAAAGGGTTAGCCAAGCAACGTGGTGATCGGTTGTGCAAAGCCAGCTATAGGTGGCAATGGAGCAGAGCTGTTTGAGGTCAGAAGCATTGCTTTAGTTTTTTTTAGCATTTAACAGCAGTTTTTGTTTAAGCAAGTTGTGCTGCAGGATGTTAAAATCTTTCTGAAAATCTGTGCATGACTGATCAGGAGGTAGGGCTAGACAAATAAAGGTCAGTATCATCTGCAAAGAGATGAATGTCTGAGGATGTAATCCCTTGGTCGATATTGTTGATGTAAAACGTGAAAAGCAGTGGTCCCAGGATGGAACCCTGGGGTACCCCTATATTAATAGGTTTCAGAGGGGAGAGGACACCCACAGCTTTTACCTGCTGAATGCATCCGGAGAGGTAGGAGGAAAACCAGCTCAGGGATGCCTTGTCTAGACCAATAGTGCGAAGGGTATTCAGAAGCAGATCGTGATCTACGGTGTCGAAGGCCTTACTTAGGTTGAGGAAGACTGCGCACACCAATAGTTCATCATCAAGGCCTTTCTGCCAGTCGTTCATTACCTTTGCAAGAGCAGTAATTGTGCTATGGCGGGGCCTAAAGCCTGACTGAGACAGGTTGAGTAGGTTAGATGAGTCTAAATAATCCCTAAGCTGTGAGTTAACTACTTTTTCAAGAAATGAAGTTCATAGAAGGTGTAACAAAGATGAAGAGGACACTTATGTCTAAGAATAAATTGACAAAAATAAGTTACCAAGGAGTAAGTTGTGGAACTGACCTAAGAACAATTAAATAGTTATCAACTTATCAAAATAAAAACTAGAGGAATGAATGATACTGGGGAAGAGACATAGAATTGGCAAATAAGGATCATACAGCCCACCTAGTCTGCCCATTTCCCTACTCACTGCTGCAGCCCCAGATCCTATTTGATTTGCAGCTCTCCTGCTCTGCACATCTGCAGGGTACTCTTATGTCGGTCCCATGCACTCTTGAACTCCATATTGTTTTGCACCCACCACTTCTGCTGGAAGGCTGTTCCATGGCTTCACCGCCCTCACAGTGAAAAAATATTTCCTAACATTACCCCTGAGCTTTCCACCCTTCAGCCTAATTGCATGCCCCCTTTTTCTTGTGCAGAGATTTCTCTGAAATATGCTTTCCACCTGTACCCTGTTTATTCCCATAAGGTACTTGAAAGTCTCTATCGTATCTCCCTTCCCCTCTCCCTTTTTCCTCCAATGAATAGATATTAAGTTGTCTGCACATTCCCTTCTCCTCCCATCTGAGCTCCTTCCTTCAGTGCCCAATCCCCTGGTGGCCTCACAGTTGAAAAATACTATTGCTTGTATCCATGAGACAGATTCCTCGCTGTGTCCTTGTAAAACGTTTGCCTATAATTTTAATTGTCTAATAAACCTCATTCATGTTCATTGTAAGTTATAGCCCTGTGTGATGTTTCATTGTGTAAGTCATTGTTCTATGTTGTTCTTACACCTCACCTAAATAAATAAATACATAGGGCCCGATTCCAAGTTGCATGGTGCAACTCATGGGCATATGTGAGTTGCACCATACAGCACTACACCGGGACCCTGCACTGTATTCCAAGACAGGCAAGGTCCCTGGCACCCACATTCCGTGACTTGTGGCAGCTGCAGGCTAGTGCCACAGGAATGGCACAATGGACCTGGGTGCCGCAAGTCACGGCCTGCAATTTACTGCCCCCCGGAGCCCCCCGCCCTGAAACGCACCTGCAGTCACCTGGGGTTATGGGGGGGCTGGCCAGATGGCACAGGTATTTGGAGGGGCAGTGCGGTAAACAGAACCCAGAGGGTCCCCGACATATGGGGGTGGCGGCCATGACTTTGCTGGGGGGGACATGGAGCAGGGCTACATGCTTCCCACTGTGCTGTGGGGGGCACCCATCATTTTGCCAGGACGAATACCCCCTGGACCACCTCCACGCTGGTATAACTCAGCAGTGCCATAGTGGGTCTTGGAATTAGGTAGGTGGGTTACGGCAGCCGACCTTTCAGAATAGGACACAGTTGCTGCCGTAACCCACCCTTGAGCCATGCCGCAGTGGGTTACAGGCATAGTGGGTGGTGTAGCCCACCTGTGGTGCATCCTGCATGTGGCATGGTGCAAGCTGCATCTTGGAATTGCGACTTGCACATCTCATGGCTCAAGGTGCGATTTATGCCATGGGGTTTAGCGTAAATCGCCTTGTGCCATGTGCAAGTCATCCTGGAATCGGGCCCATAATGTAAAAGTCCCACATTTATACCACACTAGTAGAAAAAACAAAATGACAAACATCAAGGTAATGCAGTGAATGTGTACAGCACACACACACACACACACACACACACACACACACATAGTGTGAGTGTCATATGCAGGATAGGGCAGCTACAAAATTTCATTTTCAGTGGGGCCCTGCTTTTACATATTTTTCAAGTGTATTTAGTAGAGTTAGCACAGGTAAAATGCAGAATCTCATTTTTATTGGGCTCTTGCATTTATACATTTTTGCAGTGTAGTTACCCAGGATAGGTCGGTTAACATGCAGTATCTCATTTTCAGTGATGTCCTGATTGTACCTATTGTAACACTAACAGATCTGGGATGCCCTAAATGAGTTGTCTCTATCACAGCCTGTACGTTTCAGTGATCAGATACTGTATCTCTCTTTGGCCAGCAGGGAGATGTGAATTGTGCTGAGTGCACATTTTAGTGCCTGATTTTTGTTTTTTTTTTTGGGGGGGGGGGACTATATTAAAACATGCTTGGGGTACTCACACTTTACTCCAGGCATGTTTGAGTACATCAAATTTAATGAACTGTCCTAATTTGCTCCCAGGAAAGGGACTTTGCAAGGGGCTTCCTGATACCCTTTAATATGGGGCCAATTCTAGGTTTAACTACCGTACATATTTCTGTTTCAAACTTTTAGCCACTGACTGCCATGCCAGCAACCCAGGTTCAAGAACAGACCTGGGTCACTTTGTGGCTGGCATGGGAGGGAGGATGGTCATCTGTAGGACAGGGAGAGGAATCTATGTGGCAGCACCATGGGACAGCATAAGAAGGGATCCCACACCTGGATGGCTAAGGTGTCTTCATGGAGGCCAAGTACACACATGTCTGGGACACTTAGGAGAGAAAATTGTGAGGAAAAGCCCTCCAACTGCAGAACAGTGATGGCCTGCTCTTTTGCAGGCCCCACACCGATGATTCAAGGTCCTGTGGCAGGACCAGCAGAAAAGTTCAGTCCCAGTGAAGGCGGGTGATGGGGCTGGGATGTCTGGTCCAGATGAGGGCCAGTCAATGTGCTGAAGAAGATGCACAGTTGTGTAGATAAAAAGTATTATAATTTATTATGTATTCCAAATGCATGTAAAATATATACTTCTCTTCTCTGTTCCTCTCAATATATTCATTGCAAAAAAACTGCATCAATGCCCCATTAGGGTTCAAAGTGACAAAATTAGGAAATGAGATTTTAGGTTCCCAAACCTAGGACCCCACCCCCACCTATGGCTTCCAACCCTAGGACCCCACCCCCACCCTGCATTCAGGAACAGGTGTGAGGGGTTTGGCTTGGGGTTGCAAACACTAATGTTCACCCCATTCCAAGAGTAAGTAAGCTAAAATGGGCAGTGAATAACAGAATGAGGTGAGCATTAGGTTTTGCAATGTCAAGGCACACCCCTAACACATGTTTTCCTACTTTTTGAGAAAGTATAATCATAAGGAACCCTAATAGTGCAATAATGCATTTTATTTGCATAACATTTCCTTACTTTTTGCAAAAGTATCTCCATAGCCATTGTTTGGCCCTGTTCCCCATCTATCCATACTGTATGTGTAGAGACATTGTGTTATGGGAGCACAGGGCCCTCTAGGCCCTGTTTTTCCATGCATGCATACTGTAATTGTCCCTGATGGTCCTGTGCTCCTATGTATCCATAAGTAGAGAAATCGGGTCCCATATTCAAAAGTCCCTGTCTGCATTGTGCAAGTGCCTGTGCAGTGCAACTAAGAGGCACCAGCACAAAATAATGGCATATTCAGAAGATGCGCCATGAGATACGATTGTGCATGTCTGGCTGAATATCCCAGACATGCATGATCATGCAGTGGGAGACACATGGCACTGCATATGACCTGAGCCTTATGCAGAGCATAAGGAAATGTGCGATAGGCAGCCACATGCATGCTGCGCAAAATTGCAATATTCAGCTAGGATATGCAAATGGTCTCATTGCACATTCTGAATCAATTCTTCACATATGCAGCTCATTACTGGAATATATTCAGGCCATTTGCATACCCCAGGCATGTGCAGTTCTAGCTTTGCAGGGCTGCCCCGCCACCCCAAAGGTGAACAGGAGGTACTGTAGCCTAGCAGGCAGGTGTGATGGAATGTTTGTGTCTGGGTAGGTGGACTGCAGTGGCCTGGGTACAGTGTTATTACCAATAGCCATGTACAGGGTCAGACTAGGGTATAGGGGGCCCACCTAGAAAGTTGCCACAGGGGCCTTGATGGACAAGCAACAGGGGAAGGCACAGGGTGACACAGTCTGATCAGTATACCACATGCATGTGATACACCAACTCCGTATGCAGTGTACAGTCACCTGCAGTGCCCCACACACCCAAGTATGAGAACATAGTGATGACTGCAAGAAATGGCAGTGCGCAAAGGGTGACCAGGTACCTGAGTGGGTGAGTCCCACCTGTGTGCACCTATGGTGTACCACCATTGGTGTGTGCCACAGGTCAGTCCCTAGCCCATGCCAAGCTGCCACTCATACTACCAGGCTATCTGGGCACCACTGTCCCAGACATCACCCTGCATGCATGCTACCACCGGGTAGTGCCCTGAAGGCCACATGAGTGCAGGCCATGGCACCTGGTACATGTGCTGCAGTGTGGCCATCTGCTCCACTGGTGTGTTAGGGGGTGCCCAACAGCACTGGCATGTGGCAGCTGGGTGTCTACATCCTGGGTACTGAGTGGAGGATGGCTCTCTGGGCAGTGCCCATGGTGTGCTGGCATCTTTGAATTTGGGTACTTTCATCCTGTCATGACTGCTGTGTATGGTTGCCTGGAGCACATCCTGATGCACCCCCAAGGGCTGTCTCAGGGTGGCCATTTACTGTTCGAATAGTAAATAGCCATCCCCTCGCACCCACCCCCAGATTGCAGGAAACCAGCAAGACTTTACTTTGGTAGCTCTGGGAAGGGAGGGGGAACTGAAGGTTGAGCAACAGAAGCACATGGCAAAAGAACATGTTTATTAAATAAGAGATGAGCATCTCTCTCTCTCTCTCTCTCTCTCTCTCTCTCTCTCTCTCTCTAGCTCTTGCTAAATGAGAGACCAACCACCATGTTTTAAAAATCTCTCCGGCCCGCCTCTGCAAACTAAGGGCAACCAATAAAAACTACTGTGCAGCATTTTGCAGCCCTTCCCCTGCCTGACTCCCGAGTTCAGAACTCCATGTCCCCTGAGACTGTGGCCGTGTCACTAATGAGAACAATAGCCTTTGCTCATTTTGGGGGCAAACAGACCCCAGAATCTGATTGCTTGGCCCCCATTTAGGTAAACACCTCTTGGTGTTTACCTAATGAAAGCCTGTCTTTTCCCCTTTTATTGCTTCTAAGGTGAAGGGGGCCAAGGATTTCTAATATTAAATATTTAAAGCTCTTCTGTCCTACCTTCCACCCTCCATTCAGTCCCCCATGCAAAATAAAACATACTCTCTCCCTCTGTGTGCTTTCCCACCCTCCGATCCCGGTCCCAGGTATGAAATAAAACAGACCCCCTCCCACTCCCTCCCTCCCTCTGTGTGCTGTTTCACCCTCCGTTCATGTTCACCCATATAAAATAAAAGAGACCCCTCCCACTCCCTCCCATAGTTTCTCTCTTCCCCTTCCCTTTCAGTTTGCGGGATGCTCAATCCCCATGTTGGTAGTAGCCCTCCCTCATTGTGGGACACTGGGTAGTCCACTCCCAATGTCCCCAGTTATGTTTTACCCCTCAAACTATTGTTCAACACTAGAGAGCCCACTCTCAGTGTCCCACGGATGTATACCCTCTTTTAAAAAAAAGAAAACAGTCCCCCAATGTCTTTTTTTTTCCTGTGAAAGAAGAAAAAGGTCCCTCATCATCTCCCCCACCCCTCCCCATCCTCCATCCTGACCTGCCAACTGAGCAGCTCACCACCCCACACTCCCTTTGCCCTTTATTTACGATCAGAAGTCAGCAGCTGTTGTCTTCTGTTGACCGAGACATGTCTGCACTCTTCAAAGCCAAACTGCAAACTGAAGAATCAAGGTAAGTGCCATATATTGACCATAAATGGCAATTTGAACTTATGTTAATATCTCTGCCATTTTGGGGTATATTCACAGCAACATTTCAACATGGGCATTTTGGGACCCCACCTCATGAACACGCATAACTTTGACAATTTTTTTATATTTTCACTACAAATTTTCAACATAACCATCTTTTCACACTACCTCTTGAACAGTACAGCTGTCGTTTTAGACATCCTGCCCAAAATGTCTTAACACACCAGTGGCACAGAATGGCACGATTGCTGCACAAAATCACCTTTTTGGACCAAGTAATGAAATGACTGTACCAGTGTTCAGGAGGTGGGGTCCCAAAAAGTGCATGTACAAAATTTGGGGTTGCAATTTCAAAAAATGACTATGTTCAGGGCATTTGTTGCAATCTCGTGATGCGCATTCATAACTTTGTAAAGTTGAGATATTTCCACCCTGCATTTTCAATTTAGTCTTCTTAGTACCCCACCTCATGAATGCCACAGCTGTCATTATTCTAATCCTAGCCAAAATGTGGTTTCACCACTGTGGCATAGAATGGTTTAGCAGTTGTGCAGAATTATGTTTTGGTGGCGATTTTAAAATTTTTTGTAATTGGTACATGCAATGAGGTGAAAAGAAGGCTATGTTGAACATCTGGGGTGAACATTTTTTAAGATTTGGCAGTTATGACTATTTCTTGCAATTTCATTATGCCTGCTCATAACTTTGTGTGTGGAAGCACAGGGGCTGGAGATCCCTACATTTCCATAACTTAATACAACAGTTCCACAGCTAAAAACATATGTGCATCTGTAGAGGGATGGGAGCGCAGGGTCCAAAGGACCTTGGGCTACCACAGTAAAATAAATATACTATTATATTATCTCAAAAAGTAAGGAAAAAATTGCAAAAAACTATGTTAATGCATCAATTAAGGTTTTTATTAAAGTGTCAAAAGCTGGGAAATTCGACATTAGGGTTTCCAACCCTAGCACCCAACCCCCACCCTGCACAGATGAAGAGGGATTGGATTTTGGCATTGCGGTCATCAGCCCTAATGCTCACTCCATTCTCGTATGCTGCACCCACCCAGTTTATTTTTTAATGGAATGGGGTGAGTGTTAGGGCTGATGACCCCAATGCCACCCCCTAATCCCTCTTCATCTGTGCAGGGTGGGGGTGGAGTGTTAGGGTTGGAAACCCTAACGTCCGAATTTCCCAGCTTTTGATGTTTTAATAAAAACCCTAACTGATGCATTAATGTAGTTTTTATTATACATATATATATATATATATATATATATATATATATATATATATATATATATATCTTATAGGGCATAGTCACGTCCCTATAGTTAGGGTTGCTTAGGCACTTTAATGTTAAACTTCAGTTTTTGCGTGTTAACAACTTTGCACCGTTAAACAGATTTGCACAAAATTTGGAATGCACAGTTTGGTATAGTAGATCTCTTGATTTACCATGCTATGTTTTGGTCGGACTTATGGTTATGACCTTCTACAACACCAGGAGCAAGTACAAATCCCTTGACTTCACCATCCTAAACCAAAAAGAGACCTAACTTGAACACGTTCCTTATTTTAAATACCTAGGTGTCACATTAGAATGCTCACTCTCCTACCATCGGCACATAGATTCTGTTGTCAAAGCTACCAACATCCGTATAGGCCTGCTCTACAGGCACAAACACTGCATGACTCCTGACACTTGCCAGTTGGCTATCAACAGCTCTGTCACCTCCATCATCGATTATGGGCTAGTAATTTATGGCTCTGCCTCTGCCTCTGCCCTCTGCAGAATTACAGTTGCACTCAACAAAGCATGCAGGCTGCTAACTGGGGCTGACCAACTTACACACACTTGTGACCTGTACACTCGGGCAGGATGGCTTCCTCTCATCAGCCTGATACAAAATCAAACCTGCCTCTTAGCCAAAAAAGTCCTCCTCAGGGTCATGCCCCGGACATTGAAAAGCTCCTCATTGACCACCATGGCACCCAGTGAACTAGAAGTTCACAACAACTAACCTTCCTTGTCCCCAGATGCTGGACTACCATGGGCCAGAGGGCCTTTGCCCACAGAGCACCACAGTGGTACAATACTCTCAACAAAGAAACTCTTACTGCTGCTGCTCTTGGCCCTTTTAAGAGACAGCTCCGACTTCATCTCATTTCAACTAGTCGTTGTGACTGCCTCGCCTAATCAGGGGCCCACCGCTCACTGCCCTCCACTTCAGTCTTGACAGCTACCTCTCCCCGCCTTGCCCCCTTCTACCTGCCTACCCCCTTGCCCCTCTCCTTTCCTCCCCAGGGCATTTCCTGACTTTTATCCTCCCTCCCTCCCTTTTAGAGCTCTTACCCTCACCCTCTACCCTCCGACAATGGCCTTCCTGCCTGCATACCCCCTTCCCTCTCACCTGCAGTGCTTATTTCCAAGATTGTCCTTTGCTGGTATGTAATGCTACCTAACATTTGGCACATTTTGAATTACTGGAATTTCCTAAGCCTCAGTCTCTTACTTCTTGTTATTGTGTAACTATGTATTATTATGTTGACCTTTGTATGTATGTATACCCCCCATTCCTTCGACATGGAACCTTTGTAAACGAGCAGTTCCTGCTCAAAGGTATTTGTAATCCTAGATTTCAATAAAATAAAATAAAATATAATAAAATGGTTTCTGGGCAGCAAAATGCTAAAAAAAATGCATTTTTCACCACTTTTGACATATTTTTTGCCTACGGCACTGCGACCACACCATGTGGTCTTTTGGTCTGAAATTCAGAAAGTAGAAAGAGGTTGAGTCAAGGAATAATTCAGCTTTCATTTGGTAAAAAAAATATTAATCCATTCCAAAGTTATTACATTTTTAATTTTCAGGTTCTGAGCATGCTCAGTTCACTCCAAGATTTACATGGTTATTTTTCAGACAAAAATTGCACTCATGGTCAAAGATTTTGTAGCTCACAGACTAGGATCCTGGTCCGTCAGAAAATTCCTTGTCTGTGAGCCACCATCTTGTTTTTCAGTTTTTCCCCAAAACAAAATGTTGTAGCTTTCTCCATGGGTGGCTTTTGGGCCAAATGAGGCATGGGTTTTGTTTAGCGTGCCCCCCCCTCTACAAAGCCATGCTTTTGGTTTGGCTCATTTTGGCAAAAAAAATAGCTTTTAAAATTTAAAAATTCTTTGACCTTAACTCACTATGATCCTAATCATAGTTGTCAAAATCTGAGTCCGCGACCTCAGTCAAGGATTTGCTACCATGATTGGGATTTTAAAAACTTTACCATTTCAATGCTAATGAATGGTTTGGTCATTTTACTTGAAATTTTCAGGGTATTGAGGGGATGCCCTACAGGTGTGAATTATGCTGTTTAGGTGTTAAGCGGTTCCATAGATATGCCATCACAAAGTTGAGATTTTCCCCATAGGATAACATTGTAGCACTCATTGTGCTTTTCAGTGCCCGTATCTCATAAACGATGCAAGACATGGATTTTGTTGATTTATGTTGTGTGGACGTCTCACTGTCATGATTATAATGACACTTTACTTTTTTTCTAGCTATTACGGTTCCCAAGATATCCGCAGATTGGTGTTATAAGGGTTCCTTACTCGATAGGGTGCTGTATGGATTTGTAGCTATGCATAAGTGGGAGCACAGGGCCCAGATGGCCCATGCTCCCACAGATGCATATCATTATGAAGAAATGGGCAGCTTGATGGGGCCCCGTACTCCCACCAACACATGCTATTTGGTAGTTAAAGTACACTTTTTGAAAAATTAAGGAAATTTATTGCAAAAAACTTTGTTCAATGCAACAGTTAGGGTTAAAGCAACAGAACTGAGGAAATGAGATGTTAGGGTTGAGCCCCTAACCCCCCCAAACATTCCATCCCCGCCACAGATTGACAGGTGCCGGGCTATGCCATGTGTTCGTGAGGCCTAGCTCTCAAACCATTCTCCTTTACTGTAGCATGTCAACCTGTTTACACATGGAATGGGTGAGAGTTGGGCCACACAACCCCATGGCACCCCTGGCACCTGTCAGTCTGTGGAGGGGTAGATTGTTGGGGGTTGAGGCTCAACCCTAAAATCTCATTTCCTCACTTTTGTTGCTTTAACCCTAACTGATGCATTAAACAACATTTTTGCAAAGAAGATATATATATATATATATATATATATATATATCCTCTCAGTTGCTCCCTCTTTTAATCCTCCCCCCACTAAAATGCTTTATTTAGGCCTATCCATGCAGACAAATACAACTTTAAACAAATTACTGAAAAATGCCACCCATATCCCCAAGATCTTTTGATAAATCTAAGCTTCATTTCTGTAAAGCATAATTGGATTGGATTGCATTCTGTCTAATTACAGTCCATTAAAGATCAATGGCAAATACATTTTAGTGAAATTGAGATACAAGGATAGCAACATTTCCAGAGGGATACAAATCATGTGAAAAAAACACTGCTTCTCTTTGCTGTAATTTTTTTTTAACATTTAGTGGTGACACTTTATTTTAAGTGTCATTAACTACAGTATAACTACACTGTAACCACTGTAAATACTGTGCAGTTACGTGTAATTACTATGTAGCTGTTAGTTTCACATTTGCATGTTATGTAGTTACACACAATTTGCATGAAGTAACTACACTTTAACTGTACTGTAACTACTATGTAGTCGTTAACTTGTTTCACATTTGTGTTCTGTACTTACACAATTTGCATAAAGTAACTACACTTTAACTGTACTGTAACTACTATGTAGTTGTTAACTTGTTTCACATTTGTGTTCTGTACTTACACAATTTGCATGAAGTAATAGTTGGATGTGCAACCACTACTGTCTCCCCTTTGGCACAAATCAGTTAATACTGACAAGTATAACCACACATTTAATAGCTGTTGCAAAGTGTAACAGACAATCTGTTGTGCAACTACCACTGTATCTCTTCTGGCATTATGTAATTTGTTCTTACAAGGGCAACTACACATGTAAGAGCTACTGCAGATTGTAACAGAAAATCTATTGTGTAGCTACTATGTTACTACTTTTGTCATTATTACATTTGTTCTTACAAGTGTAACTACTGTACATATGAATGCAGGTCTTGTGCAATGTTTCAACAGTCAATATCTATCGGACATTTATTTAAATGGTAATCACACAGAAAACTTAAGTGTAATCAGAATGTTAAATAAAATATGATTATACTGTAACTTCTGTCTGTTACAATGAAATGTACAGACTGGTAGCTCTGTGAATTGTAGTAACACGTGATAAAACAACAGCTATCTGTATACAAAAAATGATGACCAGTAATTAAATATAAATATTTTATTATATTTATATATATATATATATATATAATCTTTTTTTTCTTTTCTCCCTGGAATCCCGTGGTACACCCCCACCCTCCAATTGTTGTCCCCATAATATTTCTTACCCTAGTGTCTAGTAGCACCCCCACCCTCTGATTCCCTTCCCATAAATAATGTATATATCCTTGGTGTCTAGTGGTGCCCTCCCACCCTCCCATGCCCAACCCCATAACACTGTACTTCATTTTTGGTGTCTAGTGGCTCTCCCACCTACTGATGGTTGTCCCCTTAATAATTATGCTTACCCTGGAGTCCAGTGCACCCTTCCACCCTCCAATGTCCCTCAGAGCCTAAAAAAGAAGAAAACAGTCCCTCAATGTCTTGTATTTTTTTAAATCTGTTAAAAAAAGGTCAATCCCTCCAGCCTGACCTCACACTGAGCACCCACCACCCCGCATCCTCCAGACCCCCACAAACATGCTCACTCATCTGAACAGGTCCCAGTGTGAAGATCTACTCTCCCATTGAAGACATATCATGCTGCTGGAACTGGTGGCTGGTATATGAGAATAAGTAAAACTGAAGGTAAGTGCTGTTCAATGTCTTTCAGATAGGTTTTCAACTGCACTTACCTTATTTCTCATGTAGATCAGCAATCACATGCATAAGACTAAAGCTGATCTAGATAGTGGGGGAATGTAGACTAGCAATTTTTGCACTAACCACTGAGCCACCTAACTGTACTTTCTATTTGTTGTGATGCACATACATTGACTAATACATACACACATATATGCATATACAGTATATTTCAGTATAACATTGCAGTGCACTGTCTACACACACACAGAGCATTGTCTCACACATGCACACACACACACACACACACACACACACTGTCTCATATGGCTTTTATTTCCTTTGCTTACACATTTAACCCTAACTTTTATTGTGTTTAGGATAAGCACTGTGTTTTGCACTAACACATTGTACTAATCTACAGCATGATGACCAGCAGGACTGGAACAAAATGACATTTACACTGAACCTCAAAAGCCATTGCATTATCTTGTGCCACACTGAATCTTTTAGAATTACCTTTTGTTGCTGTAGTAGGAGGCTGTGATCCCTGGGCAACAGTGTCACATGTATTCCCTGCCCCTAAACCTTTACGTCATGCCAGAGCTGTGTCAGTGCTTGCACAATGCTACCTACCGAAAGCATAGCACTTGTGGGGGAACCAGACATTAATCAGGTGACAAATTGATGGCAGTTTGTACTGTTGCTGGCACATTGCTATTTACTGAAAGCATTCTACTAATGGAGGTACCAGATGTTAAACAGTCAAGTGATATCATAGTGCAGCCTGCTGAAAACACTGTGTTTATGTACTGTATGTACCTGCAGGTAAACATCAAATTGGTGTTGGATTGTATCAATGCTGTTAATGTTTGATTAATGTCAATAGATGCACACACTACATATATAGAACTTGATTGGTCATCATCTGAGCTTTTTGCTGCTGTAGTTTGCTTGTTTTACTAAAAATGCAAAAGGTGACAGGGCACCCACCTCCCCATGGATATGTATGCACTGTGTGCAATATCTGAGGCCCTGAAAAAACAGCACTCTTGTCACAAAATATACTGCAAAAACTATTTATTGTATACTGTCAGTGGCATAACAAAGTATTAAAAAATACAATTAATTTTGATGGGTGGTAGAGGCACAAAACAGGAAACATAGAAACATAGACCTTGATGGCAGATAAGGACCGCTTGGCCCACCTAGTCTGCTCATTTCCATACCTACAGGATACGCTGCAGATCCTAGTTAACCAACAGCCTATTTCTTCCTACCCCCCCACAAGAATTGCCTTGTGTCTGTCCCATGCATTCTTGAATTCTCCCACAGTTTTAGACCCCACAACCTCCTCAGGAAGGCTGTTCCATGCGTCCACCACCCTCTCTGTAAAAAAAATACTTCCTCACATTGCCCCTGAACCATCCCCCTCTATCTTCAAATTGTGTCCCCTTCCTTGTTCTTGCACATCTCTTTTTCTGAAAGTTGCTACCCTCTTGGACTTTGTTGATTCCACTGAGGTACTTAAAAGTTTCTATCATTTCTCCCTCTCCCTCCTTTCCTCAAGAGTATACATATTAAGCTCCTTTAGTCTCTCCTTGTTGTATGTTCTCTTGCAGACCTGCACCATTTTAGTTGCCCTCCTCTGGACTGCCTCCATCCTGTCTATGTCCTTGCGGAGATGGGGGTCTCCAGAACTGGACGCAGTACTCCAGATGGGGTCTCACCAACTGTCTGTACAAAGGGATAACAACTTTCTGTTTTCTGTTGGTGATGACTCTCCCTATACATCCCAGTATGCCTCAAGCCCTCCCTACTGCCTTCTCACATTGCTTGCTAACCTTACGGTCATCTGACATGATTACCCCCAGGTTCCTTTCCATTTTTGTTGTTGTTGCTACCTCCCCCCTGCTGTGTAATCTTCCCCTAGGTTTTTGTTTCCCAGGTGCATTATTTTGCACTTCTTTGCACTGAATCCAAGCTGCCATACTTCTGACCTTTCCTCCAACCTTGCCAAGTCCCTTCTCATCCTTGCCATGTCTCCTTGTGTAGCAACCCTGTTGCACATCTTTGTATCATCTGCAAAGAGGCATACTTTTCCTTCCAGTGCCTCTGCAATGTCACTTATAAAGACATTAAAAAGGACTGGACCCAGTACTGAACCCTGCGGTACCTCACTAGTAACCCCTCTTTCTTCAGAGTGAACTCCATTTACAGTTACCTTCTGTGTCCTGTTGTCCAGCCAGTGTTTTACTCAGGCTACCACCCTGGGACCCACTCCCAGGCTGGTTAATGTAATTATTAATCTTTTGTGTGGGACTGTGTCAAATTCCTTGCTAAAGTCTAGGTAGACCATGTCCACAGCCCTTCCCTGGTCTACTACTTTGGTCATCCAGTCAAAGAAATCAATTAGGTTCATTTAACATGACCTTCCCACTGTGAACCCATGCTGTCTTGGGTTCTGTGCCCCACTGGTTTCTAGGTACTCAACAATTCTTTCCTTCAGAAGTGATTTCATCACTTTCCCTACCAAAGAGGTCAAACTGACAGGTCTGTAGTTTCCTGCCTCTGTCTTGCTCCCACTTTTGTGAAGGGGAATCGCAGTCACCTTCCTCCAGTCCTCAGGTACCACACCATCCTCCCATGATTTTTTAAAAGGCTAGTCAGTGGTGTCACTAATTCTCCCCTTAATTCTTTTAGAATTCTGGGGTGAATTCTATCAGGCACCATTGCTTTTTCCACCTTCAGTTTTAGGAGTTCTTTCAGAACCCTTTTTTCTGTGAAAGGACTGGGATCAACCCCCCTATCCAGACTGCGTCTGTTAATTGGATTGGGCACCACCTCTCTCTCCTCCTCTTTTGTGAATATTGAGCAGAAGTATTCGTTCAGTATCCCTGCTTTTTCACTGTTGCTGTCTGCCCACCCACCATCCATTCTATTCAGCCTCACTATCCCTTCATTTGTCTTTCTATGCTCACCGATGCAGCTATAAAAGGTTTTATTCCCCTTCTTAACCAAGTTGGCTATCTTTTCCTCAGTTTGGGCCTTTACTATTCTAACTTACCTCCCTGCTTCCTTCTGCCTTAACTGGTACAGTTCTCTGTCCTGCTCCTTCTGTGTTTCCTTACTTCCTAAATGTTATCTTTTTCTCTCTAACCTCCCCTGACACCTCTTTTGAGCACCATAGTGGCTTTTTCTTTCATTTTGATTTGTTTATTTGCTTCGCATAAAGGCATGTTGCCTCTGTGATGGCAGTTTTGATGTTTTCCCTTTGTTGCTCCACCCCTCCTTCTAGGCTGCTTGCTAGTGCTTTTCTAAGGCACTCTCCCATCTTGCCAAAGCCAGCCCTTCTGAAGTCCAGTACCCTCACTTTTGTATGGCTTGACTCTGTAGCTGAGTTTATCATAAGCCACACTGTTTGGTGGTCACTTGTTCCCAGATGGCTACCCACTTCTAGATCTGAGATCCTCTACCTGTCCCCATTTGAGAGTATAAGGTCTAAGATTGCTCCCTCACGAGTGGGTTCCAAAACTAGCTGTCTGAGGCATGCCACCTGTAGGGCATCGAGAATGGCCCTGCTCTTGGATGTAGCTGCAGCAAAGGTGCTCCAGTTAACATCTTGCATATTCAGGTCCCCCATCAACAGTATCTCCCCTTTCTCTGCCATACTAAGGATGCCTTCTATCATATCCTTGTCCATTCCCTCCCCCTGACATGGCGGTCCGTATACAACTCCTGTGTGGATTGTGTTGCTATTTCCAGTCTGTAAGGTGACCCACAGTGCCTCCTCTCCTCTCCTCCTCTCCCTGTTTACTCTTTTGTCCCATTGCTTTTATCCCTTCCCTTACATAGACAGCTACTCCTCCCCATTTTCTCCTCTCCCTGTCTCCCCTGTAGGTTGTGTACTCTGGTATGTTAACATCCCAGCCATGGTTCTCTGTGTACCATGTTTCTGTGACTGCTATGACATCAATGCAACCCTTTTCCATCAAGGCCACCAATTCAGGGAGCTTGTTGCCCAGACTATGGGCATTGGTACTCATTACCCTCTATTTCTTGATGGTCTTACCCCTTTATGCCCAATCCCTGTCCTTATTGCCTTTGTTATTTTCTCCATTTACCCCTGCCCTTCTCCCTATCAACAATCTGGATTTAGCAGTCCATATGCAATAGCAGCTACATTGGCTTAGCCAGTGACTAAACCTTATGTTTCACCTCGGTGCTTCATCAGAGGATACCTGGCTTTTTGGGGCTTCAGATATTGCACATAGTGCACACATAGTCAGGGGAAGTAGGTACACTGTCACCTTTTGTGTTTTTAGTAGTTCAGTTTAGTTTGGAGCATCACTGAATATCCCAGTAGTGGAGCACCGTTCTTTGTTTTTTTTTTGTTTGTTTGTTTTAAGTTGCTTCTGGAAGATCTATAACTGTTGTAGTATGGGTATGTTATAGTATGGGTACAGTATGGGTGCTGACTATTGAGCAAACATGAAAGACCATAAGGTCTAGTCTGCTGGCATTTTAGTATGTTAGTATAGTTTGGGTAGTGCATCTAGTATTAGCTGCTAAAGTCCTCAAACGTTCTGAAGCATATTGGTCTATAAATAAAAACATAGAACAATCATGTGTCAGTTATGTATCGGAAAATGATTATATACCTTAAAAAATCAATGTTCTAATAATCATTTTTTATTTCAAATTCATCTTTTATGGGTGAGGACTGCGCCAAAAATTAATGTAAAAATATAATAAGGATAATCAAGACTCAAAATGACAAAAGGATAATGTTTACGTTATACATTTTCAACATGATATTTTTATTTGAATATAAATGACTAATTTATGTTTTAAATAAATAACTTTCAGCAAGAGTGATGATGGTGTCAGCATGCTGCTTATTTGCTGTTAGATTCAAATCAACATCGTCTAGGTTGTCCAAGAATGGGTCCATTATATCATTACTGTATGTCTCACTGTTTTCAAGTTTCAGACATGCTCTGTCTACACAGCTAGATGCTTTACTTTGAAAAAAAAATTCTCTGTACCAACTTATTTACTGTACATCAGTTCTATTTTGAAGGAGACCCCTACACATTCCTATAGTCCTATGCATCAACAGATTTTCCTAACAAGGGTGGTGGGGGTTGGTGGTGTGTGGCGCTGGTGATACCCTTACCTCAGATGTCACCTTTGGTTAGAACAGTTTTTGTTTATGTGAGAAGAATGCATTGTTTCTTTGGACCTGACAACAGAGGAAAACAGAAATTTGTCAAAGCAGAACATTTAATGCTTGTTAATAGGATGCAGACAGGGTGAATATTTTTTCTCAAATTTATGCCTGCCTTGCCAGCTTTGTTGACAATTTCACATGTCAGTAGGGCTTTTGCTGGACATGCAAACTATGAAAATGGTGATTTCAAGGCTGCTGAGCACTACTGCTGCTGAGTTATGCAACAGAGATGTCAACCTGGAAGCACTGAGATGGGCATGGAGTGGTGGCCCCAAATAGCAAGAGCCAAAAAGAGGGGAAGCCAAAACAGGGACCTGGGGCAGGACGATCCACAACTATGCAAAATACAGCAGGCAGCAGGAGGCAAAAAAGTGGGGAAGAGGGGCAGACAAGTGAATGTGACAAAACACTGGCAAAGGCAGCAAGGGCAGGGATGGAAAACAGAGGGGAGAATACAGAGGAACAAGCATGACAGATGAGGGAAAACAGAGGGGAGAACACAGAGGAACAAGCATGACAGATGAGGGGAAACAGAGGGGAGAACACAGAGGTACAAGCATGACAGATGAGAGAAAACAGAGGGGAGAACACAGAGGAACAAGCATGACAGATGAGGGAAAACAGAGGGGAGAACACAGAGGAACAAGCACGACAGATGAGGGGAAACAGAGGGGAGAACACAGAGGAACAAGCATGACAGATGAGGGAAAACAGAGGGGAGAACACAGGAACAAGCATAACAGATGAAGGAAAACAGCAGAAACAATAAGGGGGAGAAATGGCAGATGATGGAGCAAAATGGGGAAAGAAAAAAGTGGAGGGATGCCGAGGGCAGGAGCCAGAGAAGGAACAGGACAGAAAGGGTGGACAAAAGAAAAACAGAAGAAACAGACAAGTGGGAACTGGAAGGAGGGGGCACACACACAGAGCAAGTGAAAAGAAACACAGTGGGTAAAAGGAAAGGTTAGGCAGAGCACACACAGCATGAAACCAGGCAGCACAGAGGGAGTCAAGGTAGGGAGCCAAAATATGGCATAGAGGAAAAAGCAGAGTGAAAATGAGCAAAGCAGGTAGCAGGGGAAAGCAAGGGGACACAGCCATGGACCATTCAGGAGCCTAGAGGGAAACAACATGCTGTGACGAGACATACTATGTATGGACTGAGCCTCCCATTAAACCAGCTGACAGTGTCCCTAACATTGAAAACTGATCAGCTGTTTGCCGACTGGCTTCATGCAAATCATAGGACTGGAGCCCTCTCTGATTGGAGTGGCTTCAGGTCCTTTGAAATACATGAAGTTTCTGCCCAGCAAGCAGTAAGTGGTGTCACAACCACACTGTGTGGTCATTAGTCTAGACTGCCGAGCCCCTACTATTTTGAACTGCAGTGGGCTCAGCAGTGCCACACATGTGAAATTCCCTTTCACTATAGCAAAACATTTGGTGTGTACGAGCATCAAACACAAAAAATGAAAAGAACAAAACAGAGTCATACAGAACTACAAAATGTAGAAACAAATTCAATACAATGGCATTTTACATTGTGCATACATCATTAGATACAAGGTAATTTCAACATTATTTCATTATGTTTGCTTGCATGCACAGTGTGAAGTGAACATCCTGTTACAATAAAAGGGTTTCAGAGTTGTGTCGCTGTTTGGGCCAATGTAGCTCAAGCTACAGTGGATATGCCAGTGACAGACCAATAATTAGCCAAACTGATCTTGACTCTGTTTTTTTTGCATGCAAGCAGAAACTTCATGTAGTTCAAAAGAGTGAGTCACTCCTATCCCTTCCCAGTAAGCAGAGGACACCCCTCGTACCCTGACATGCCAGCCCAACTGCTCATCCTCTGACTCTCCATTTCCATTCTTCCTATATTTTTTTTTATTTTTATTTTATTGAAATCTAGGATTACAAATACCTTTGAGCAGGAACTGCTCATTTACAAAGGTTCCACGTCGAAGGAATGGGTGGTATACATACATACAAAGGTCAACATAATAATACATAGTTACACAATAAAAAGAAGTAAGAGACTGAGGCTTAGGAAATTCCAGTAAACCAAAATGTGCCAAATGTTAGGTAGCATGACATACCAGCCAAGGGCAATCCTAGAAACAAGCACTGCAGGTGAGACGGAAGGGGGTATGCAGGCAGGAAGGCCATTGTCAGAGGGTAGAGGGTGAGGGTGAGGGTGAGGGTAAGAGCTCTAAAGGGAGGGGAGGAGGAGAATAAAGTCAGAAAATGCCCAGGGGGAGAGGAAAGGGAGAGGGGGCAAGGGGTTAGGCAGGTAGAAGGGGGCAGGGCGGGCAGAGGTAGCTGTCAAGACTGAAGTGGAGGGCAGTGAGCAGTGGGCCCCTAATTAGGTGAGGCAGTCACAACGACTAGTTGAAATGAGATGACGTCAGAGTTGTCTCTTAAAAGGGCCAAGAGCAGCAGCAGTAAGAGTTTCTTTGTTGAGAGTATTGTACCACTGTGGTGCTCTGTGGGCAAAGGCCCTCTGTCCCATGGTAGTCTGGCATCTGGGGACAAGGAAGGTTAGTTGTTGTGAACTTCTAGTTTGCTGGGTGCTGTGGTGGTCAATGAGGAGCTTTTCAATGCCTGGGGGCATGACCCCGGGGAGGACTTTTTTGGCTAAGAGGCAGGTTTGATACTGTATCCGGCTGATGAGAGGAAGCCATCCTGCCCGAATGTACAGGTCAAAAGTGTGTGTAAGTTGGTCAGCCCCAGATAGCAGCCTGCATGCTTTGTTGAGTGCAACTGTAATTCTGCAGAAGGCATAGGCAGAGGTAGAGCCATAAATTGTTAGCCCATAATCGATGATGGAGGTGACAGAGCTGTTGATAGCCAACTGGAGAGGGTCAGGAGTCATGCAGTGTTTGTGCCTGTACAGCAGGCCTATACGGATGTTGGTGGCTTTGGTGACAGAATCTATGTGCCGATGGTAGGAAAGTGAGCTGTCCAATGTGACACCTAGGTATTTAAAATCAGGAACGTGTTCAAGTAAGGTCCCTGTTTGGTTTAGGATGGTGAGGTCACGGGATTTGTACTTGCTCCTGGTGTTGTAGAAGGTCATAACCTTTGTTTTGCTGTAGTTCATGACCAGTTTGTGTGACTTGAACCATTCTTCGATGCACATGAATTCAAGCTGTAATTGTTTCTCGAGGAGCTCTGCATTTTGGTGGTTGGTGCACATGACTGTGTCATTGGCGTAGAGCAGTAATTTCTGGTGGCAGACACTGGGAAGGTCATTGAGGAAGAGGCTGAAGAGTAGTGGCCCCAGGATGGACCCCTGTGGAACCCCTGAAAGGACTGGCTTTTCTTCTGAGGTGACACCGGCAATCCTAACCCGCTGGACCCTCTCCCCAAGGTAGCTTGAAAACCAGAGCAGCGCTTCATTGGAGAGCCCAATGTTTGATTATTGCTTGAGTAAGAGTGGGTGGTTCACAGTATCAAAGGCTTTTGTAAGGTCGATAAATACTGCCCCTACGCAGTTTCCTTGATCGAGCATGGTATGGATGAAGCCAGTGAATTCTAATAGTGCAGTGGTGGTACTGTGCCCTTTTCGGAAACCATGTTGCTCAGGACACTGGATGTCATATTTTTCCAGGTACTTGACTAGTTGGTCTGAGGCAATGTGCTCCAGGGCCTTAGACAATGGAGGGAGGATTGAGATAGGTCTGCAGTTGGAGTGCAGTGATTTGTCTCCACTTTTGTGTACTGGTGTGATGGTCGCCTGTTTACAGCGAGATGGGAACTGCGACATCCTTAGTGATAGGTTAAGGACCTTTGTCAGGGGTTTAAGGACTTCTTCAAGGACAAGTGCTAACAACTTCAGGTCAAGGGAGTCACCGCTGTAGCCTGCATTGTGAATGGCCTTCCGAATATAGGTTCTGGCTTCATGCACTGGGCACTATATGGCAGCACAAGATAAAGCACATTTTTGTCTATACTGTGCCTACAAAATGAAGTATTTTTATCAGATTTAATAAATATAATACTAATAGTTGTTGCTTTATCCAGCACTTTATTTTTTTTAAATAAAAAATTGTATTTTAAAATTTGTCTCTTATTGAGTCCATTTTGTATTTTCTTCATGTTGAGCTGGGAGAACATCACTGCATGATACATTGTGAATACACAGGACAGTGCCTGAAGAATGTAATGATCATCTGCGTACCTTACATTTGTTAAAAAGCATCTGAGTCCACACTTTCTGATGGCTTATCAGACTGGTATCCTCTCAATAAAAAACTCATTAAACATACAGTTAGTTATGGATAAACTTTACAGCAGTTTCCTGTGAGCTCTACATTGCTGTGAACAAGCCCTGGAACACTGGACATGCTGAATTGTGCTGTGACTTTGGTGCATTATAATTCGGCATGAGCTGTCATTCATCGTGGCACTCATTTCTGTAAGCTACTACCAAGGTTCAACATGTAAGAGGTCACACTTTATTTCATATAGCGCAAGTCTCATTTCAAATCAATGCACTTCACAAAAATGTAAACATTATAGTAAAACATACATACAACAAGGCAACCATTAACACATATTATAATCAATTTAAAACATTAATCTACAGCTAAAAATGCTTGTCTAAATAAATGAGTTTTTAGCTCCCATTTGAAGATATCTACTGTAGGACTGTCTCTGATGTATTGAGGAAGGGAGTTACAGAGAGCCGGTGCTACAAAAGAAAAAGTCAGAGCACCTGATATCTTCAGAGAGACCCTGATAACTTTCAACAGTCCTTCATCTGTGGAGCGAATGGAATGGATTGTGTGGTAGGAAGGTAACAGGTTACTGCAAAAACTAGCTATCAGGAGTCAGAACAGAAGCAGACAGAGTCCAGGTATAGCAACTGCTAGCAGCCTGAAGTACCACTATAGTATCCCAACATAAATATGGAAGTTTGTGAAGCACCATCCTCCTGTCATGCTAGCACACTTCACAAACACCCCTCAAGAAATACAGGCTCTCTGTTCATTTAGGATTAAAAATATTGAACAGAAATGAACACAGGTACAAGCCTTCCCCCTCCCTACATTGCAGGAATTAAAACTATACACATTACTCATGCAGTAGCTCAACAACACTGTTGGGAGAGAAGGAGAAAGGCAAGCAGGGCTGCAACAATGTGCTGGTGGTGCCCCACCAGTGACACAAGCGCTAGGCTACAGAAGAATGACCAATGACCAGCGCTACTCACAATGCTACAAGGACCGGTTAATGGGCTGCTCGATACTGGACACAGGTCCCTTATTCAAAAGTTAAAGCCAAGGCAAGCAACAGGAATGGTGAAACAGTGATGGCAGCAAATATCTTGAGCAGTCTCCTGACTAGTCTTTGCAGTTTGTGAACTTAGACTTTCAGGGTGTAGCACAAAGATCAGGAGCAGAGTGAATTGGTGGATAGATTATTCCAGAGATTGGGGGAGTCTTTAGAAGGAGGTCTGCCATGGGTTTTTGGAAGCTCTGGAGTCATTATTTGTAAGGGTGTAGGGGCTAGGAGGAAAGTGAGATAACTGGTGCAACAGGGAACCTGGATTTAGATATCAAGAATTTCCAGTGGGGGAGGCAGCCATCCTCTACTGACAGGACAGAATGGTGAGACTAGAAGGAGCAAAGATGAATATGGGGGGTGAGTTTAGAGCAAAGCAGCAGAAAGAGTGATAGAGGGGTCCAGTACGGTCAGAGTGGACTTTGAGGAGCTTGGAAAGGACATCCATAATTGAATGCCTGGTGGACCTCTGAGAACGATTTTGTAATGAACTGGGTAAGTAATATTTTAGGTTTGTTTTTGAGCACCATCTCATGATAGATATTGGAAAGTGGACAGAGGAGGGAAATAAGTTTTGTTCTGGTGCATCACCCCCAGTCTAGGGAAGTGTTTGGTGTGGATGACATCTATGTGACTGGAAAATCTGATGTGTGGATTCTGCCAGAATCTTTCTCCAGGAGACAGCAGTTCAGAGTTTTAAGGATCAGGGGTAGAGTGGATCGTAGCTAACGTCTGTCTGCTACTAAAGGTCAGAGAGATGTTTTGTAGCATTTGGAGTTAGTTGATTTGATTGGAATTAGAAGTGGAAAATGAAGTCATGTCAAAGCTCGCCACCCAACTCAGTGGCCAAGGTTCTGCAAAGGAAGAGCACTTTATCGTCTGTGTATGCATAAATATGCAAGGGGATGCAGACTTCGGGAAGATCTTTTGAGAAACAGCAAAAACTGAATGAGACTTGGCCTGTTTTTTTTTCTGTTTGGGGGAGAGGGGAGGAGAAGAGTCACTTACAAGAATCTACTGGCACCAGACAGGTGGGAGTGGAATTACTAGATGAAATGATCAGTGGTCTGCCTTTGCAAGTTTATCAAGTAGGTGTGTGTAAGAATTTTTTTTTAAATATGGTGACCAAGAAAGCCACACAGAGCAGAAACTAATTTTCAGGTGTGACCTGGGGACAGGGGGTTCAAATACAACAAAGGGCTAGCAAAACTCAGATACAGTATAATACAAAATAAACATAATATATACAGTATAATGCAGAATAAATTATTGCAGTTTAATACAATGAGCAAATAAATGTTCATTATAGGATTATATTACAGAGTATTGTACAGGAGATACAAGAGCAGAGTGAGTCAACAAGAACAAAAAAACATATGGTCACTGATTAATACAGGAAATGGAAAAGAGGGAGGAGGAGCACAGTAGTATGGTTGTGGATTAGTGCAGTATTAGTAGAATTAGTAAACACCCCCACATTAGCAAGCCTGACAAACGTTGTGGAGGTCAGAAAGTCCTTGTGGAGGTCAGATCGTCCTTCTGGATGTCAGAAAGTCCTTGTGGAGGTCAGAAAGTCCTTGTGGAGGTCAGAACGTCCTTGCCCAGTCCCTTCAAGACAGAGTCAGAGAATTGGAGAAGGGAACAGACACTGGAATGGATATGCTCAAAACCCAACTGGAAGGGGTTGAAGGAAAAGGAGTCAAGGAAAGGGAACAAGCATTTAAAACTGTGTCCTATTACTTTAGTACTTCAACCAGTTTCACATTTTATTTGTGTCAATACATACCTGGTTTTAGACCCACTGTAATGGTGCCCCAAGCAGAAACATTCATGGTGCTCTCCTGCTCTACTCCCACTTCCCCCCTCTTCTCACTTCTGCCTCAACCCACATCCAAAATGTAGTAAATTCTCTGAACATAAGTATGACAACAGCACTTTAGGTTTATACTGTACATCAGTGATTTCTGAATTCCAAGCTGATCTCTGTTTATGCCTTCTGGTTTAGTGCACCTCCTGTGTGCCACTTGGTTCACTTCTGCTCAACATCACACCACAGTTGTCGATATGGATTACTGTTACACACTTTTAGTGCTGTACACTACAATGTTTACAGTACTAAAAGTATGTAACAATAACAATACAATATTATTATGAAAATACAATTTTTGCCCAAGCTGAAACACTCATGGTGCCCTCCCGTACCACTCCCACTGCCCCCTAATGTGCCATAGATAAATTGCATCACATTAAAACACAAGACTAACATCTGGGGTCCCTCTCTTCAGAAGACAGGAAATTGAAAGGTAACACAATTTAAGTATTTAAATATCATGAATAGGATATTGGTCTTAGTCTACCATCTGACCAACCAACAACCTGGATTTTGCTTCAGATAGGACAGTGGACCCTCACCTCCAGCTTACCAGAAATAATTTTGTTCTCTTGTGCTCCAGTCTATAGAATTCCTCCATGGTCAGGTCAGAGCTCTGTCATGGGAGCCTTAATTCTACTACTGCTACAGTTGCTTATATATGATTCAGTTTATATGTAATGCAGGTATGTCTGGACTTAAGTTACATCAGTCTGGCAGGTCAGCACACAACTAAATGAAAAACTATTGAACTAGGTGAAACTTGAAAGCAAAAGATAGTCACTGCTTGTATGTAAATTTCACAGGACTGTTTCACTTGGAACTTTGTTCCTGAAATATGGAACAGATTTGCTGCAACAACAGCAGCACTGCACAATCAAGTGTGACTGACACCACAGGAGAGACATATACTAAGGGACGGTAACTGCAGCAGCACCAGGAGTTTGACAAATGCAACACCCCCGGCCCCTTCTCCAAGCAGTGTGCAGCTTTTATTCAAATCCTCACATTGAAATCAAAGATTCTAAGCAGTAGTTGGGGAACCAAACCAAACCAAACTAAACCAAATTTTATTTCTAGAACACTATTCCAGCATAGAGCATAGCGTTTTACAAAGTATAATCAATACATTTAAAAACACAGTATAATCAACACTTTTAAAAACACAGTTTCTAAAACATAGCAGGAATTTAAATATCAGCATACGCCAACTCAAATAAGTTTCAAGGGCAGATTTAAAGGCCTCAACAGACAGACAATCCCTTATCCAACGAGGTAGAGAATTCCACAGGGTTGGAGCAGCAAAATAAAATGACCTAGTCCCCGCTGTTGTCAAACAGACCCTGGGAATCTCTAGCACTCCTTCACTGGCAGTGCAGAGAGGGCAAAGGGGATGGTAGGGACAAAGGAGCAATTGCAGGTATCCCAGTCCCTGTCCGTGTAGGGCCTTATACATCAGTAATCTGATATAGAAGGTGATCATCCACTGCACTGGCAGCCAGTGCAAAGCGTGGAGTACAGGAGAGACCTGGTCAGGTCTATATAAACCTGCCAGCAATCTGGCAGCAACATTCTGCACTTGCTGCAGGTGATGGAGGTTCACCCCCAGTAGCCCTAGGTATAAGGCATTGTAGTACTCAAGGTGCAAGGTCACCAAGGTGTGGACCAATGTCGGAAGGTCATCAGGTGGTACCAGGTGCTTTATCCAGGTGACATTACTCAGATGATAAAAAGAGGAGTTGACAACGGCCGACATCTGAGTCTTAAGTGTCAGTTCACTATCAAGCATGGCACCTAGATTTTGCATCTGGTCAGAGGTCCTCAGCTGGTTTCCCCCCAGCCAAAGCCCGGATGACTGCCCAGCTGAAGGTCCCTCTACCCAATGACCTGGGTCCACAACCAACACCTCAATCTTATCTGGATTCAGTCTGAGCCAGCTGGCACTCATCCAATCCTGGATCTCAGTGAGACAGTTGTTAAATACTAAAACAGCATCATATTGTTTGGGCAAAAAAGACAAGTACAGTTGACTATCATCTTGCATAACAGTAAAAACTCAACCCATACCACCTAATAATGTCTTCCAACAGGAGCACATACGCTGAGAGCAACACGAGGGAAATCACAGAGCCCTGTGGCACCCCACATGGCAGGGAGGTAGGGGCAGAAGAAAACACCCTGGACTCCACTCTCTGTGTTCTGCCAGTGAGGAATGAATGAAACCATTTGAGTACTGTGCCACTCAGTAAACAGAAAAGCTGCAGGTGCTCCAGCAACACCCTATGATCCATGGTGTCAAATGCTGCAGAGAGATCAAGGAGGACCAAGATGGAATGGCTCCTTCGATCCTTTGCTATCAGGAGATCACTAAGTACCTTCTCAGTACTATGTCTCTTCCTGAAACCAGACTGGAGAGGATTGTAGATGTTGTGGGTGGTCAGATGATCCTCGAGCTGCAACACAACTGCCTTCTCAATAACCTTACCTACAAAAGGCAGGTTAGAGACTGGCCTGTAGTTTGTGAGACAGTCAGGGTCCAGAGAAGGTTTTTTCATGAGGGGATGGACCACTGCCTCCTTCAGGGTGTCCGGAAACACCCCAGTCTCTAATAAACACCTAACTAGCTCAGTGAGGACTGGCCCTGTTGCCTCCATGCACCCCACAAGGTGGCCCATCGGACCTGGATCCAAACTACAGTAAGCTGGTCGCAAGCCCTGGACCAACTTCACAACATCATCGATCACCAACTGAGCAAAGTCTGACCAGACAAAATGGGTTCTAGTACTCCTACACTGATCACCTCTCTGCCCGTTTGAGTGAGCTACATGGATTTCCAACCTGATGGTCACACTCTTATCTGTGAAAATCGAGTGAATTCCTCACACTTCCCTTGTGAAAAGGCTCTCCAATTCTGGAGACTGGCTGGATTGCACAGCCTGCCCACAGTACAGAAGAACTGGGCAGGTCAATTTCACACAGTTGCAATCTCCCCAGACAGGAATTCTGCCTTCTTATGGGAGACTGCTTATCGATATGCCTTATAATGGGATATCAGTCAAAGTTCATTATCATTCAGGCTGAATTTCCACCAGCAATGCTCCAACCTTCTTCCCATTATCCTCAGCTCCTTCAAGGTCCCTTCGAACCACAGGGACTGAGGGCAAAGGGTGAGCAAGCAAACACGGACCAGAGCAATGGCATCCAGGGCCTCTCCCACTGTCTTATTGTAGGCTCATAGTAGACTCTCTGGATCCCTGTTAACACTCGCACTGCCTGACAGGTCCAGAACCACCATCAGACCAGCCAGAGTTACTTCACATGATGGGCGGTACCGGATCATCTCTATAGGGGCAGGTCTATTTGGGGGTGCCGTGAAGCTGAATCCAATAGTATGGTGATCAGACCATCCAATGGGTTCCACCACCACATCCGAGATCTCCATCCCCAGCAAGAACACCAGATCCAATGAATGACCCTGTATATGGGTCACAGAGGTAATTACCTGTGTGAGTCCCTACAACATCATCAATTGGAGGAAGTCTTGTCCAAATTGTGAGAGTTCATAATCAACCCAGGTATTGAAGTCACCCAGTACCAACCACCTGGGGGCCTCCAATACCATCTCGATGATGAAGTCCGCAACCTCCTGCAGGAACTCCTTCTCACTGCTGGGTGGACAGTAAATGAGAAGTATCCTACAACCCACACCTGTGCCTACGATACATTCAAAGGATCTAGTGGCCCCAACTGGCTCCTCTACCAGGCCCAGCTCCATCTTGAAACAGATGGCTACCCCATGGCCCTATGACCCAACCTCAGGCAGTGTATCACCGAGTACCCAGCCAGAACAGCTGACTCCAAAATGGGACCAGTATTTTCATCTAGCCAGGTCTCGGTGATGCAAGCCAGATAGGATGACCCAACAAGATCAGCAATTACTGTTGTCTTGTTTCGAATTGACTTGGCATTGTATAACATCATCCGGGTTGAATGAGTAGTCGCAGTTGACCGGGCTACCTGCCCACTGCAAGTGGAGCCCTTGGGTATGGGCACCAAACAGGAGGACCCCTTTCCTGGTCCCATTTCACCCCGGGGCATCTTCTTGACCCACCACTCCAATTTGTCCCTCCCACTTCACTAACCCACCTGAACCCCCCCCCCACCGATGCCTCCTTGCAATCCCCAAGGTGTGACAGCACCTCTAGAACTCAGCTGAAAGTGGGGCAGGGCAATTGAAGGGGCAAAGGACCCTGAGCTCAGCAGGAGAGTAATGCCCACTCATCTAAGCCCTCTACCAATACATTCTGCAGATTCTACCCCTAGCAGTAAATCAAAAGCACTCACTCACTCACCACTCACTCACTCACTCACTCACTCACTTACTCATAGAATTACATCCACTCCTATACATTCAAAATAAAATCAACAAACATAAAACCAAAACCAAAACAGCAACAGTGTGCTAAGAATTCTTTGAATATTGTCCCAAAAGTTCTCTATAATTAGCTATAATCAGTACTGTCTAGAAAACACGCCAAGTTTTCAAAAAATTTGAAGTAGTGGAGAGGAGCACTCACCAACCCCTCATCCACATAATATGTCCCAGTCCTGTGGCCCTCTTACTGCCACATCAAAAGCCAGTTGAAAAATAGTATTTTAATAAGCCGGAAGAAAGGAGGCTCTCTCACTGCCTCCAAGTCAAAAAATCTGTATATCACAATACTGCCACACATTATATTCTGGAGGTGAAGAACAGTGCTCACAACACAGTACTCCTTTTAACAGGCTGTCCTCTGTAGAGCTTCTCTGGAAAAATAAGTCCTATGCGATGACTGAGATGCCAGGCCCTGATATACCCCGAAGCAGGCACCACGGTTCAGGAGGTACTCCCACCTAAGCCCCCTGATCGACCCAACCTAAATTAGTTAGCCCGCAGAGGGTCAGTGGAGAGAGAGAAATTCAGTGTCCACCCTTCAATCAATGCTGTCTGTCTCCACCAGGCAACCCCTGGACCAGATGCCTACCTCCGAGCAGTCAGAGGCAAAAGAGCAGTTCACCACTTCCAGCAGATATAGACCTCCATGGCACGCTCTTCCACAGTCAGTCAAAGTCACTAAGGGCAGCCTGATAAATCCACAGTGCAGCTGCCCTTACCACTGCTCCTGTTTCTCCTCTGGCTCTCAGACTCTCAGGTACTCCTCCAGCTCTGGTCCATCCTGCTACAACCCGGTCCATTTGAAGCAGGTGTCCCCAAGGTAGCCCAATATCCAAAAGTCCTCCCATCCTTCTACAACCTCCAAGGTTGCAAAAATGGAGTATCAAATGGAGTGCTGAATGCAGCACAAAAGTGTGTTCACACTTCTATCACACAGGTTGGTAAATACCCTCACCACAGATAGCACAAAGTGAATAGCTGGCATCTGAAAAAAGACAGCGATCGCCCTATAAAAAACAATTGCAACTTAAAAGTGCACTACCGTTGTTTTGCAACAATGCCACAAAACTTTAAACTCTTAAAAGTAAGCCACTAAATTAACTAAAAAGCTAAACTAAAAATAATTGCTGAGCTAATGTGATGGCCAAACCAGCATGGTCACCATCTTGAAAAAATTTCCTGCTATCCAGTGTACCCCCTGTTTAGCAAATTGTGACCATGCTGATTTACTAACGACACCACTTCAAAGCAGAACAAGGAGTTGTTTGTGAACATAAACACTGGTAACCTCTATGATTTACCTTTTTTGCTTCCATGCAGACACTCATGCTCTGCACATCACCCTGCTCCCAAATTTGCTCTCTATCTCTCTTTCTCCCTCCCTCCCTACCTGCCTCCCTCCCTCCCTCCAGAACATGCTCTGTTCTCTCTCACGTCAGTGTCCAATAAATGCTGGCAAAGGCAGGAGGCAGATTTGAGGGTTTTTTTTTGTTTTATTTTAATAGCAGTTCAGTCCAGTTAAGGAGATCAGGTAACTCAGAGCATGTACTAGTATTAGTGTTCAGCGTGCTTGTTTTCTGGAAAAGTGGCACATGCACAAAGCATGCTAACACTAGAGATTACTGGTAACCAGATCAGTGTTCTTAAGGTACTGCCCAGAACTGCAAGTGAGCAGCTAGACTGGTCTCATTGCAGGGCAAAATGTTGGGAAATGCAAGCAGTATTTTTTTCCTTTTTTTGTTTTAGTTTATCAGTTCAGCAGTTCTGGTGACAGTGGTGACAATGTAATGCTGACTGATGGGATTTTTAGGTGACTAGGTTCAGCAGTTCTGGGGCCCTATTCCAAGATGTATGGTGCAACTCGCTGGTGAATGTGAGTTGTGACATACACTGCTATGCCAGGGACCCTGTGCCAGATTCAAGATCAGGCAGAGTCCCCAGAAACTATGACCTGTGACTTGCGGCACCTCCAGCTGTGCACCACAGGAAGGGTGCACCTGACCTGGGTGCTACAAGCTGCTGATATGCCCAATGACAGGGTGCAGTCACCCCCTAACGCCAAGCCCTAAGACATGCCCGCAGGCTCATGTGGGCCATGGGGGTGTTGGCAGAATTGCACTGGCACCAGAAGGTGGCGTCATCGCATTTTGGTCCAGGGAGCTGGTGGGTGGACCCTGGTATGGCTGGGGGTGGGGGTGGGATTACTATGTGGTGGGAGGGGTCGGTGTGGCACTGCAGTGTGCAGGTCGGGGCCATGCAGGGGGGTATCAGGCAGTAGCGCACGGCGGAAGCCCCTTACACCAGCTAATAGCTGGTCTAACCCTGCAGTGCTGCAGGGCCTCCTGGAATTGCATTGAGGGGTTATCAATCAATCAATCAATCAATCACTCAATCAATCACTTTATTTAACCAGGCATCTTATGGCAGCTTAGGGTTATGGCGGCTGCCCTTTCGGAACTGGGCACAGATGCTGCCCGTAACTCCCCCTTCCACTGTGCTGTAGGGGCCTTGGAAGGTGTAAGTCCCCTTGGGTGCAGGCAGCCTGCGCCATGACACAGGTCACTTCAGAATCCCGTCTAATGGAACCCATAACGCAAAGTGTGACTTACGCTATATGTGTTCACACAAGTCGCACTGCGTAGGGCATATCTGTTTTGGAATCAGGCCCCTGATTAGTGAGAAATGCTAACTCATGAGATTTAGATTGACTGTGTAATGAGGAGTCGGTGTTATCAAAATATATACAATGGCTTTTAGAATCCTTGGGTCAGATTGGCTGACTGGCATGATTTACCTATTGTATATCCCTGTCATTACCCATGGGTAAAAGTACCAGTCAGTCAAATCTGCCCAAAAATCAATGTGAGCCCTTGAAAATCAAAACAAATGCTGCCATCTTAGATTGCTGCTAAAGGGCAACTCCCACTATAACTGCCGAAAAATGCTGTGTGGAATTTTCAAATTCCGGTGGAATGAAATTCTGCAGAATATTCAAAATTCCACTCAAATTCTGCCAAATTTCACCACTAATGGAATGGTGAAATTCTGCAGTAGAAAATAGTTGCAGAATGAGTTTCTGCAGAAAAATTGCAGAGTAAATTTCCGCTGAAAAATTGCTTTTCCGCAGAATATTACTTTGCGGATCACAGTAGGCAGTATTACACTAAAGAGCCAGCAAAATTCCAGCAGAAATTCTGCCAGTGGAATGACCATTCCATGCTAATTCAGCTGCCAGAATTCCGCATTGCGCACAGCACTACTTCCGAAAAGCTTGCCTGGAGCGAGAGATACTTCGCTGTTAGATAACAGCGTGGTTAAGTCACTAAATGCAAAGAGCAACACTGTTTTGTTTTTTGCTTTGCTTCAATAGCAATATTTTTTTTCCTTTACAACACCTTCTCAGTGACTGCTTGCAGCTGCCTCACCTGTGTCTCATGGTTTCATATCAGCTCCGCTCTATCACCACATTCCCTACAGCTGGCAAGTGGCAGCTACACAGTAAATGGTCACTGACTGCTGGCTTCTGCACACTCACTCTCTGGACTCGCTCCATCTCTTTCTTTCTTTACTAGACCACTGCTTCACATTTTAAATATGTAGCCACACATCATGGTCAGTCCCCTTGAACCACGTGTCTGCACTTTGTGGTCTCTTTTTGCTCCACTGCCACTCACTTACTTTCTCCTTGAGTGCAGTCCTGCTCTGCCTCTCTGTATCACCCACAACCTTAAAACAGCAGCATACTTAAAGCAGAATTGCACTGAATTTGTAAGTAATTTTTCCCTGTAGACGCTGTTTTTTAAATACTAGTTCAAATTCTGTTGTTGTTCTAGCTATTCAGGCTTTTTAGCCATCCTAGTGGGTGTTTCTGATTAACATGCTGCTTGTAAAAACCATTTCAGAACTGTATGATGTAGTTTATGTTTCTGTTCTACTCTTCTGTTGTTGGAACAGTGCATTCATGTTCTATTACAGAACTCTATGGGTGAGAGGGACATAAACTACATCGTACAGTTCTAAGATGGCACTTAACACCAAAGTGTAAAGCAGACACACCCACAGAGGTTACTAAAAGGCCTGTATAGATGAAACAATAACAGAAATGTAACCAGTACTTAAAAACAGCTTATTTTGGAAAAAAATAACTTACAGGTTCAGCACAGTTCTCATTTAAAAGGAAAAATGAAAAAAATGGGGGAAAAATATTGCCCCTGCGTTACGATGTTCCTCTGTACTGACCGCAAACTTGAACCAGGAAAGAAATGCTTTCACCGGCAGCACATTAGCCAGAGCAGACACATCTATATGTTGCTAGCCATAGAATTATAATTCTATGTTACTCGCACACTCCATAAGCAAAATAAACAAACAGCCAACCACTGCCAGGCCCCCACTCTTAAACAAAAAACAAAAGAGTCACAACATATAACTGTTTACATATTAAGTTGCATTGGGGTCAGCACACTGCAGCTATTGCAACAGGCCTAGCAACCAGCACTATTTTTTCTGGTGTAGTAACAAATGCAATAAAAATGAATTAAAATGCCCCCCCCAAAAAAACTTTATTTTTTTCTAGCTCTTGAAAAGGGGGACATTGTGTAATTGCAATAAACCACTCCAGAGTGTGGGTTATGTAAGGTTTAAGCCACGAGAAAGCATGGGTCTACCGTGATATTAATCCATGGTTGGGGGGGGTTGGACCACAAGGCCAAAAGCCAAGTGGGTCCAACCAACCAACCATGGATTAATTCCACTGTACACCCATCCTTACGAGTGGCTTAATCTACTTGTAACATGGCAATGAGCGTATAACTAATAGTCTTTGAATAAATGAGTATAATCACACTCATCAACTTTCAGATTACTATAAATGGAGCTATTAAATATGATGTATATATACTTGAAAACAATTGGAACACACCGATTGGAAACATCGTGGCCGTTATTTCACTTTTGCTAAAATAACTTTCATTACAAGCTTTAAGGTTTCTAACATCAAAACATATTTTGCAACTTTTCAAAAACTTGCAATTCACTTTCTATTCTAGGTGCTTTGATTTTCCTCTCTATGTATTAGAAGATATGGCTGCACTGCATGATGGGAGTGTGCTATGGTACATTTTAGTTTTCTTTCTCCAGTTCCTTTGCAGACCAATAGGTGGCTGTCACACAAGCCTAGTAGCAGAAGCACCTTTTCTCCTAATGTACTGAACTAAGCCAATCCGAAAAACACTTTATTGAACAACTACTATTTTGCGGAATATTATTTTCACTTTTTTTCCTTCTAAACTACCTAACTCAGCAGGACATAGAACATTTACTGCTTTCATCTTTCAAATACTTGTTTTGACTACTATTGTTAGTCTGTTTCTTTGATTTCTTTTTGTTTCTCTCAATTTATTTTTCTTTTCACCCACAGAAGTATCCTCTCTCTTTAATTTTGCTTTGTTTAACTCAGTGTCTGTTATTTTTGCCTTCGGTTATAGAAGCTGCATGATCATCTTTACCACTGTGTATTCACCAAGAAAAGGCTAGGCCACATAATATTATTCAGTCATCCACAATGCATTGCACCTACAGTTGCTTAGAAAGCAGTAGATCAGAAGGGATGGTAACAGCATGTAACTGTTCACATCTACAGAAATATTGCTGCAGCATAATTAACAGTATATGTGGAGTTTAAATGTACAATCTTTAGTAACTCATGAACTTCTGTTGTAATTACAACATAGAACAATCTTGAAAAAGTCAAATATCTTGTGCCAGAAAAATTATTAGTAAATACAACTTGGGACAATTATATACTGTAAGCTATTTACATATTGTTTTCATTTGTATATTGCTTCTTACGTGTAGTGTATTGCCAAGGTATTATAATACAAACCATGATCTATTATGGTATTAGATGATGGTTTTTACTATACTACATGATGTGTTTACAACTATCTGACTGCTTCATTTTGTTTTCCTTTTTTATGCCATATTACAAAAACATGCAGTCAACAGTTGAATGCCTATCTCTGAAGCCAAATTGCCAATTTCTTAAAATATTATTTTCATCTACTCAAAAGTTGAGTTCCTGGAGTAGGATACAAGAGAAGATCTTAGCTGAAATATTCTATAAGGCTTTTGGATGATAGTTACTAGGTAAATATTGATTGCCTTTTCTATGAAGTGTGACCAGTTCTGCTATTTTCCAAGACTGTGGAATCTCCTCTGTTTTATAATATGATCAAACAGTTTGCTAAAGATTTGCTTTTTTTAAAAATTCAGTAAACTTTATTAATTTGGTTGGAAGGCCAAAACACATGAACATTGAAGAAAAAAGGCATTCAAGGTACATGACAGTAACCGGAAAAATGCTAAATATAGATGAAGCATACAACAATAACAAGGAAATAACCCTGAACCGGTAACCCTCCCAATCAAGCCGTAAGTATAAAAAAAATCCTAACCACCCTCCCACCCCATCCCCCTTAGCAGCGCCCCTCCCCCATCCCTCCCCCCTTCTGTAGAAGCTGGGGCGATTGTAAAGCAACTAAGAAGGCAATAGTTAGAACATTATCAAAAAGGGGTATCCCAATCTTGAGAAGGAAGGAAAAAAAAAACTTATGGTATGAGTAAATTACAGGCTCAGACATAGTAAATCCATCCTTTCCCAGGAATTCAAGGTGTAGGATCCATAAATAAAGAAAGGAAGTACATGACCATCACCCAGTATCTATGGTCAACAAAGTAAGGAGTGATTCACAGACTTGAAAATATATTTTTTTAGAATTTGACATACTTGCAATAATATTTTTTGGCCTCAATGCAAAATTACTTTCTCAGTACCATTCCACATAGGTAGGAAGGTCTGGTCACACCAATGCTGAAGAATAATCTTCTTGGCGCAGGCCAATATTAAAGCAATATTGGGCTTCTGGTTACCAATCAACGCTTCAGCAAAGTCACCCAATATACAAATTTCAGACATAAAGGCCTGGTTGAGCCCTAATAAGGGGTCTAATTTCCCCAAAAAAAGGTATAACCTTTTCACATGTTCAGAAAATGTGAAGTAAAGAACCCCACTCTTTCTGACATCTGGTACATAGATCTGAAATCATCCTATCCATTCTGCAAAGTTTAATTGGTGTGTAGAACATATTATGCAAAGTCTGAAACTGCATGAAATGATACCTGTCCCATTTAATATGTTTATTGATGTCCTTCCAATTATGGGAGCCCTCTGGAGAGGGAAGGGCCTGGTCCCAAGAATAAAAAAAAACTAGGTTCCTTCACAGTGAGAAGCTCCCACAACTGCCCATGATAAAAAGCTATAGAGTGTGATGTAGACATAACCAGTATCAAGGGGAACAATGTGTCTCCATACTCCCTGGACCAGATGCCAGCACCGAAGTGATGGAATAACATATGTCTGATTTAAAAATACTGGAAACACTTAGATGAAGGCCAGCCAAACTTCTGTTGAGCTTCTGCAAGAATAATAAATTTGCCAGCAAACAGCAAGTAGTCAACTGAAAGAGATTCTAGAAAAGGCCAGTCATCTGGTTAAGTGTCTTTCCAGCAATCTTCATGTCTGGATTGCCCAGAATGGGTTGGGTAGTGTCATGATGGGGATCTAAATGTAATAAATGACAACGTTACCTATTGGCGAGAAGGGAAGAGCCTACAGGGGTGTTTTATAAGGAGCTGGGAATATTTTTAAGGGGGACATACAACAGGTCACCAAGAGTCAGTCCCAATTGGGAGCACAGTGAGTGTTCAATCTCTAGCCACTGGGGGATATAAGCATAGTCCAGGCTCTCAGAGATAGGACAGAACCAGGCAAGGTATTGGGAACAATGAATGGCCAAGTAATAAGGATAAACATTGGGGACTTTCAACCCACCTGACTCTTTTGATCTCATTAATTTACTCAGGGCTCTTTGGGGAAATTTTCCTTGTCAGAGAAATTTAGAAAACAGCCTGTTGACTTGGAAAAACCATGCTTTAGGAAGGGCTGGCCCAAGTATGGTAAGCAGATATAAAAGTGTTGGGAGAACATTCATTTTGTGAGTACTCAAACAACTAGAGGTAATAAAGACCAGTGGTTGAGGTCATTCTGGATTTGTGTAAGCACATGAGCTAGATTATATTGTTTTAATTTAGATGGGTCGGTGTTAAGAAATATTCCCAAATATTTTAGCTTATCCTTAACCCAAAGAAGGCCCAGGTACCCTACGCTAGCACGGGTAGTGATCATGTTCAGGGGCATGACCTCTGATTTAGAATGGTTAAGTTTATAATTGGAAATAATACTAAACTGAGTTATAATGTCTAAGGCAGCTGGTAAGGAAGTGAAAGGAGATGTGACATGCAAAATGATGCTATCTGCATAAACAGACAGTTTATACTGCGAAGGTCATAAGGGGATACCGTGAACTTGTGGGGAAAGATTAATTTTCCTGATAAGTGGTTCAAGGTATAAATTAAATAAAAATAGGGATAAAGGACAACCTTGATGAGTTCTTTGCTGTAAGAGGAATGGGTTGGACAGAACCCAGTTACAAAATACATGTGCTGAGGGCCTAGTATACAGCACCTGAAGCCATCTGGTAAATTCTAAAGGAAAGTCATACTGAGGGAGCAAGTGGAACAAATAGTCCCAGCAGACTCTGTCAAAGGTTTTCTCCATGTCCAGAAAGGCCAGAACTGATAGTAGAGAGGAGTCTCTGGATGCGGAGATAAGATGCAAGGCCCAGATATTCAAAAGGGTTGAATGAAAATTCATTCGCATATCTGAACTGACTAGTACAGTATGGGCTGCATGCCCATTGGCTCATGCTCTGAACCAATGGGCGTGCAGCCATACCAAGCTTCGTCGGCGGGCGGTGGGGCTGCAGGTGGTTTGTGCTGCGCCACTACCGGCTGACGGGGGAGCAGGGGTGGTGGGGCTCCGAGGGCGGTGGGTGGGGTCCACTAGATCACCAGGAATTTCATACTTGGGGTGAGAAATTCTGCCCATGTTCGGCTCCATTTGGTCCACTGGACCACCAAGGATATTGGACTTTGAGGGGATACTGATGCCCGGCATTGGGCTAATGGGGATAAGTTACAGTTATGCCCGCGGTGGGCTACTGGGGGAACATACAGTTATGCCTACGATCGGAGGCTACTCGGAGGGACATTCAGTTATGCCTCTGATCGGGCTACTACGACATACAGTTATGCCCGATCGCCCGCTTACTAGAGACATTCAGTTATACCTGTGATGGGGCTACTCGGCGAGAACATAGTTATGCCCGCCGATCGGCTACTGGGGGACATACAGTTATGCCCGCGATCGGGCTAATGTGGGGGACGTTACACTTATGCCCATGATCGGGCTACTCAGGGAGGGGAGGTACAGTTATGCCCATGATTGGGCTAATCGTGGTCCACTGGACCACCAGAGATTGGAGACATGCATTGTCCCTCATGGGATGTCCCGCAATCGGGCTGCAAGGGGCGTCGGTCCCCAACGGCTGCTGTCTGGCAGGGCGCCAGGCGCAAGTCATCAGGGATCGGCGCACCTGCATGCTAATGGCATGCAAATGGGGCCATAATTAGATGCAAATGGCCCCTCGTGAGTCTTGCAAAAATTATGGCCCTATTTGCATGTCACCCTTTGAATATCGCAGGTGCTGTGCATGGCGCAATGGAACGGCCACCACATCTCAATGCTCCACTCTGACCACTGGCGTAGTTCCACTGTGCCATGCACAGTGGGGGTGCCCGGGGGTGATATTCAAAGCAGTTGCACCATAGCACAACTCCATTGAATATCACCCTGGCCACACCTCTGTGCAACTATTTTGAGCGGTGCATGGCCTTGCACCACAAACTGGCACAGTTTGAATATCTGGGCCCAAGAGTTTCCGGGTATGATCAGCAGACAATCTACCCGACACAAACCCCACCTGCTCCCTACTAAGAAGACAATCCCAAACAGAGCTTAACCTGATAGCCAAGATTTTAGCCAAAATGTTTACATCTACATTGATTAAAGAGATGGGCCTGAAACTGGAGACTAACCAATGATCCTGAACAGGTTTGGGCAAAACTACTATAATGGCAGCTGTAAAAGACGGGTCTGAAAGGCCTTGTGAAAAAATGTGCTGGAACAGGTTGAGAAGGTGAGGTGCTAATAACTCCTTGAGTTTCTGATAGAAATTCAAGGAAAAAACATCTGGGCCAGGGGATTTATCAGGAGCTTTGGACACCTCCTCCAGAGTTAAAGGCGCTTTCAACAGATTTGCCTGAACCTCACTTAGTATGGGTAGTTCCAGATCCTGGCAGAAATGATTGAAGCTGGAAAAATCAAAATGATCAGGAGGAGCCACATAGAGAGAATGATAAAACTCCTGAAATTGTGATGCTATATCTCTAGGAGAGGTGACCAGATGGCCGGAATCTGATCGGAGGGATGGAACAATCCTGTCAGCTTGTTGATGATGCAAGCGCAGAGCGAGAAGCTTACCAGCTTTTTCCCTTTGCTCGAAATACTGTGCTCTGGTCTGCAGGAGAAGATGCTCAGCCTTCTCTCCAAGGAGTATGTGGTGCTTAGCCCGGTGTGTTTCAAGGTGTTCCCAATCAGACTGTGGGGAAGAGTCTGAAATCTTCCACTCAGCTGCCCTAGTCTGTGACAAAAGGGAGGAGGTGGCTAGGGATAGCTCTCTTTTCCGTCTGGTAGCCAGCCGTATAACTTCACCCCAAAGAGCGCAGTTAAAAGAACCCCAAAGAATATACATTTTTGGCATTGTAGGAGAATTAAGGATGAAAAAGTCTGAAATAAAACATTGTAACTTTGCAACCACTTCTGAAAGTTTCAATAACTGGTTGTTAAAGCACCATTTCTTATCCTGTGCCAGAGAGGGAGCAAGATTAACCTGTAAAAGAACTGGGTGATGGTCGGACACCACTTTAGCACAGTAGAAGCTCAGAAGGGCACCTGACAAGGCTTTGGCACTTAACAGCAAAAAGTCAATACGAGAAAAGGAATTATGTGGTAGAGTGAAAAGAGAACTCCTTTATATCCAGATGTAACATCCTTCAAGGATCTACCAACCCTAAAGAATCCATGAGTTCTTGCATGGCAAGTTGGCTCAGTGTAAGGGGTTGGCCATTTCTCAAAGTTCTGTCCAGGTCATTATCCAACACCAGGTTCCAGTCCCCAGCAAGTATCACAGGGAGAAAGGTCCATTGGGACAAAGCAGAGGTGATCTGGGTGAAAAAGGAAGGGTTTTCCAGGTTAGGGCCATAAACAGGTGCCAAGAGCACCTCCAGATGTCCCAACAGACCTTGTGCAAAAATATATCTGCCCTGAGGGTAACTAACCTGCTGGAGAAGATGGAGTGGGACAGTCCTGGACATCAAGATAGCTACACCTTACCTGTGAGAATCTAAACCAGAACCAAACACCTGTCCCACCCAGGAGCATCGAAGTGACAACACCTGAGTTGGGGGAAGATGGGTTTTCCGAAGAAAGGCCACATCCACCTGCAGGCAACAAAACTTTAATACGCTTTGTTGGGGATTGGTCCCCTTTAATGCTCCATGAACAATATCTAAAGTTGTAAGCCATACCACTTCAAAAAATACCTGGAACATTGGGAAGGGACATATGCACAACTAGGAAGACCTAATACCTCCCATAAAACACCTAACAGCTTTTGGAGAAAAGCCCTTAATCCCCATTCACCGCCCTACCCCCAAACATCCCACCACATCCCACATGCCGATAAGCAATAGATAAAGTACCACACTGACCAAAACAAGTTCAAACATACAATATTCCCATACCCCACTCTCCAACCCCCTTATCCCCCAAGGAAATACCAGTAATAAACCCCATAACTGTAATTCACAAATATGAAATTGAAACAGGTAAATTGTGTTAGAGAACACATCCCACAGAAGACCTCCACCTACCCACCCCATCCCCCAAAAGGAGAACAACAATTGTATGAATAATGAAAAAATGGACCAAACCCTCCCCCCCACCACCCAAACCTTCCCTCATAAGTCTCACCCATCAAGAACAATAATAACATGAACACAACATGACCCAACCCAACCACCCACAACTATCTCCCACCAAATACTGTTTGCCCCCAAACCCCATAATAAACTGGTGCATGAAGCTCCCACCAACCATAGCACCATACCCAACTACCCGGTCCCCCCCCTCCATCCTCAATACAGTGTAACACTATACAACCTACTGAATAGAAAGGGAAAGTCCAGACATTTTTACTACTACAAAATAAGGCAATATAAAATTGAACAATATAAACGCTTATGTATTAACAGAATAAAAATAACAGTTGACATATACAATTAACAAACCTTGCCAGCTCGACCATAGACATAAAAATTCTGGTCCCATGTTTTCCAAATAACCTGTGACTAAACTGAACAGTCCATATACAGTATGTAAAAGTAAGTGGTAGAGTATGTCTTGGCTCAGAGTACAGGTGGAGCCCTGCCTCTGAATGAAAAAAAAAAAAGAACAGAGAGGAGAGTCCACCAGCACAAAAGCCCAGTGAGGTCCACTCACTAATTTAAAGAACAGCGCTCTTGTGGAAATTGAAGTCGGAGACCACCATCCAGTATGACATGGGGGTTCCATTACCATCAACTCCAGATCTGAAAGGTAGAGTCCATCAAAAAAGTCCACCAAGGTGATGTCAGATGGAATGACAACATGTAGCAGATCTCAGTCAGGGAGCGCAGAATCCCATCCATATCAACCGTATCTATAGTCAGGACTAGAATCTGGGTAGAAGATAACTAACTGGGGAATTATCCATGAAAGTAGAACCAGTCCATCCCCATCCCAAAAGAGGTCTATGACTGGAAACTGAATGTAATGTGGATCCAGTCAATGGCAGGGAGACAGGATGGCCACAGCATGGTGTCTAATGAAAGTCCAGCTCTGCCACAGTGCTAGGTTAAGGCGTAAGATCCACCACATAAAAAGGACAACTAACAAACAAGGTATTGTAGTCCTTACATCCACCAGTATCCACACAAAGAAAGGGACAGCTGAGTTGATGAGTTTGCAGGGAGACATATAGTGACCGGAGCCATAGTTGGGACTCCCTCACAAATATAGGCATGTCTTCAAAAAAATGTCCAAATGGCAGGTAGTTCAGAGGGGCTCCCAACAGCATTGATAGCCACTCAATGCATAGAGAACAGAGTCTAGAAGAAGACAGTAACTATAAATACCCCATAAAGTCCCAAGCAATTCACAATAGGACAAACCTTTGGGCCGATGAAATAGTACTAGGTAGTCATGTAGTACTCATCGGTCCTTGAACAGTTCAGAAAGCAGACCCTTGAGATCTCAGGTAGCATTCTCCACTGTATTAAAAGAGTGCTACTTATTGTCAAGCAGGACCTGAAGTCTTGCAGGGTACAGCATCCTGCATTTTATTCCTGTGGCAATTAGCTTGGCCACCACAGGATGAAATGTGGCACGCTTTTGCCGAGTCCCTGCCATGCAGTCCTGAGTAAACCATCACTTGTTGCCTTCCCATAATATCTCTTTCTGATCCAAAACATTTTGCAGAATGTGCTGTTGTATAGAAAGTTTAGCAGTTTTAGTATAAAGGGGCGAGTAGGGGAGTCAGCCAGGGGCTTAGGACGTAACGAGTGGTGTGCCCACTCCACAATATATACAGGGCCATTTGGAGAAGGGCCAGAAATCCTTTCCAGAAATTTCTGAGCAAACGGAGTCAGTGTAATCCCTTCTTCTCCTTCTGGCAAGCCAAAATAATTGAGTTATTGCGGCGACTTCTCCTTTCCAGACCTTCGAGTTTGGTCTCTAATTTCCCAAGTCTCTGTCACAACTTAGTGGCATCAGAATCCACAAGCATGTGCCATCTTTCCAAGGATAGAGTTTGGACTTCCACATCCCCAACCCACCTGCCCAGATCATTAAGGTCTCCCCTAAGTGACTTCAGCTAATCGGTGATCTCTCTAAGGGAGTCTCTGAAAGGTTCCATTTCTGTAAGAAAACATTCCTCTGTTAAGGGAGTAGAAGCCACATTGGAGGTAGTAGATTGACTGGGACCTGAACCTAGGGCCTTTAGCCATTTAGATTGCATGTCGGGAGTCTGGGGTGGGGTATGCTTTGGGACAGCCTGACGCATCTTTGCTTCCAACATTGTTTTGTACTGTCAGCTGAAATGAGTAGGAATAGTCCGGATATACAGATCAGCTGAGTGTGGCAAAAGGTAAGGTGTAAATACATTACATTACATTAAAGTTTTAGCAGAATAGGGCAGAGGAGAAGGGAGAACTGGAAGAGAGCTGCTAGCTGTCCAAGAGCATCACGTGACTCACCCTTGCTAAAGATGTCTATTCACCATTCCACATTATTCTGATAAATTCTGCAGGAATGCCATCTGTGCCTGGCGCTTTGTTCTTTTTTTGTGCACAGTAGGCCTTACCTATTTCTGCATTTGTAACATTATATTCAACATGACATTCCCATTTTCCTTGTGGTTTTGTTTCTACAACAATCTGTTCTTTACAAATCTGGTTAGAGTTGCACAATTTTTTAAAGTGTGCAATCCATTCACTTTCAGGAATATGTGCATCTATATTTCTATTATAACCCTGTTCTGCATGTAAGATTAATTTCCGAAAGTCTTGTGTATTTTTTCATGTATTGTTGTTTGCATTAATGCCCATAACTTCTTATTACAATTACTTTTTTCTTTCAATGAGCATGCTATATTACTATTGAAGTTGGCATCAACATTTTTCCTATGTTGTCTGGTCACTTTATTTAAAAGTTTCTTATATTTCTTAGTGTTTGTCATACCATGGGTCTTTCCCAAGCATTCTTGATTCTTCTCTGTCTACATGCACATTTATTTTTATCTTTTATTTCATATAAAGATTCAAGACTTCAAACTTTTGATAATATCATTTCCTACTACCTCTACTACAGATGTCTTAATCAGTAGGACATCCTCATTGCACTGTAAATTATCCATTTTTTCTTTCACTAACAGGTCCTATTTAATTATTTTCTTAGTAGTTATCATATGATGATTAAGCTATCTTTCTGTAGCTCTATCATGGAACGTTTTAGGACAATATTCAGAATCTAACATTAAAGCAATAGGGAAGTGAGAAGACTAACTTTCTAGTAATACTTGAAAGGTATCTATTTTCCTAAGTAAAGGAATATTAACCAGCGCCAGATCTAACAATGACCCCCCTCTCTTAGTAGGGAAAGTAATTTCTCCTAATCTATCCTCTTTGGTCCTTCCATTTACAATTCAGAGATTTTGCTTAACAATAAAATTGAAGAGCATGTTGCCTTTTTTCTCTCTCTTTAAATCCTTAGAATATCTTAGGGGAATATCATAATAATAGCCCATGTCATTAACATTTTTGAATAAGTCAAGTTCATTTTGATTACCCAGATGGGCATTCCAGTCTCCCATTAGTATGATATGTTTATATTCCATATGAAAGCAATATTTCTCCAAAAATTGTGATAGTTCATTTAAATTGAGTCTCACATTCATCATTGTTCAGTGAAGGAGCCAGTTACACATTTACCAACACAAAAGATTCATTTTTTCCTATCATTATTTCCAGGGCCATCCAGCTTGAGTACAGTATATTGAAGTTTTAACTTTCACTATATTCATTTTATTTTTTGTATCCAGTAAAACCAGCAGGCCACCTTAATGTCCCCCTTTTTGTTTTGTTTTTTTCTGGTATGGCCACTTCATTGTATCCTCTAAAACTGACTCAAGCATTAGCTTCCAGCCAAGTTTCCTGTAGCAGTATTATATCATACTCATTAATCAGGGATTGCCAAGTACCATCATCAGTTTTTCCATTTATGCCTGCAGTATTGCATGATAGGATTCTTATGCCTTTTTTAAAAGGGGCCTTGTTGGTTTTCTGATTTCAGTCTGACAAAACTGTTATTGCATCATCTGATGTTGAATCAAATGAGTCAGTTGGAAAATAAGACAATCATTTTAACTGATTTTGTAATGAAACATTTGCCCTTGTTTTACATTCATATTTTTCCCCATCTTCTTCCTCACTTGGTACTTGTTCCCATGAATCTTCTAAGACGAGACTGCTGTTAATTCTCTGACCCCTCTGTTTCTTGCCCCTAATTACTTTATCATATTCTGGTGAACCTTTCAGTTCATATTCTGTAACAAATGTTATTTTGAAGATATCTTACTATGGTCTGCTGTTGTGGTTTATTCCCTGTCTTCCTTTCTTCTAGACAGTTTAACTGTCCCATCCATTCCTTGGTAGCTGCAAACTTTCTTGTTGTAGTATCCAGATCTATGCCTAGTTTTTTAATCTCATTTTGGGTTTCCAATACATATTCTCGAACCGTAAAACTTTTCAGGACCAGACATACTGATTCCTTATCTGGTAGTGTTCTAGATCTGTAGGCTGATACATGATCTTCCAAGGAAATCTTACTTTTTAGCTGTTTTTAATAATATTACACACTGCTATTTTTTAGAGAAAAAGGAGTTTCTCTCCTTGTCTTTGGAATACCTTTAAAATAGACAGTAGACAATTTTACCCCTTGACTTCTTTTAGTTATCCTCAGTCCAGTTTCTATATAATTTTTACAGCTTTGCCCACTTCATATTTCTGTGCCCTTAATTTTATACAGTATAGTCTGTATTCCTTTATCCTTTACTTTTTTCTGTCTGTTTCTCCACTGGTCATCTTTTAGTTTAGACACTTTTTCCTCATGATTTCTCTTATCTTTTTCCTCCAGAATTTCTCTGCACTCTTTGGGCTAGATATTCAAACATGTTGTACCTTGCAGAACTGAGTTGCCCCAGTACAACCCCAGAACTGTGCCCTGGGGCAATATTCAAAGATGGGAATTGTGCAGTGCAATACTCAATGCACTGGGGTGCAAAGATAATTTATGTGGCACATCTCCAGGGGTTGTGCCCATGCATATATGATACATCCCAATATTCAGCCCAGGATGTGCAGCACAAGTTGCTGGCACAGCCCAGAGATGTGCCACATACCTGGGCTGAAAGTTGAGCCTGTAAAAAAAGGCTTAAGTGCCCACCACCCACAGGCATGCTGCTGTATTGCAGTGCACAACACAGCAGCCACCAGCCATGGATGGCTATCTCCTGAACACCATGCACAAGCACCCACACATGTCCCTGGCAGTGTAGTAGTAACCCCCTCCTTGCCTGTACCTCTGATTGCCATAATATTACCATAAGAATAGCCCTGCTGGTCCAGCGGTTCCCCCTACCCTGCCTGTACCTCCAATCACCATAAAATAACTGTAAGAATAGCCCTGGTGGCCCAGTGGTTCCTGCCACCCTGCCAATACCTCTAATCAGTGTACACTAATAATAGGACTAGCCCTGGTAGTCTTGTGTTCCCCCCCACCCCGCCGATAACTGCAATCACCCGTAATGATAACGATAATTAAACAAATACCCTGGTGGTCCGCTTGCACCCCTTACCCACACAGGACCCCCAGTTCACCTAGTTCCCCCATCATTGGTGGACAGCAAACCCACCCACATACCTCTGTGACTGCCCACCAAATGACAGCTTATAGTAGCAGCTACAAGTGCATTAGGCAACACTGCAGACAAATGGGCTTGCAGTGCATACTGTAATACTCATACACATATTTGTGGGGGTGAGGTGCCACTGAACCACCAGGGAATTTGTTTCATTATCATTACAGGTGATTGCAGTTACCGGGCGAGGTGGGGGATACCACTGACCACCAGGGCAGTGTAGTATTACATTTCAACAGAGATTGGGGTTTCAAGCAGGGAGGGGGGAACCCCTGGACCACCAGGGATGATTTTTATATTACGGTGCCAATCATCAGAGGGTTGGGATGGGGAGGGGGGTTCCAGTATCCCACCAGGGATGTGGGCATTCATTTTTATATGGTGATCACCACTATGGGAGTGGTGTGGGGTACCACTGGACTACCAAGGATATGTATTTATTATATTGTCAGTGACCACTGCTACAGGAGGGGTGGGGAGTACAACTGGACTACCAGCTATGTGATTTTATTATACTGGGATGTGGGCATCTGTGTTTACATGGTGATCACTGCTATGGAAAGCGGTGGTAACCTCTGGACCTCCACTGCCAGCACTGCATGGTGTGCAGGGCGCCTGGTGCATTTTGCTGGCCAGCACTGCACAACTCATGCAAATGGGGCCATAATGACATGCAAATGGCCCCATTTGTGTCTTGCATGCATAATGGACCCATTTGCATATCGATGTCTGACTATCAGGAATTTGCTTACGGCGTATCTCTGATGCATTGGCACATTTCCCATTCCTGGTATTCAGCCCTGTCTGGGGGGGTTGCGCCAGTGCACTGTATTTGTGCAGTACGCATTAGTTGATATACTCAGAAGAGCTGCACCATGGCTCATCTCTTTTGAATATATCTCTTAGTTGCTCCAGCACACCTCAGTTGTGCTGCACATCCACTTGCACCATTGTCAGGTGCAGGATTGAATATCGGGCCCTTTATCTGCAATTTCAGCTGTAATTTCCTTAATAGTTTTATCTTTCCTTCTCTTCTGACTTCCTGTTAACAGACCAACTATTAATTTGAGTTCCTGTAGTTGTTTTTTCTGTTCTTCAAACTCTTTCATTATAGAACCCATTGCTAAGTTCGCACAGACCAAAACTGTTTTTATTTTATAAAGTTGCTTACTGATTAAAATGTTTACCTGAACATTATAATTTTCTAATGGGTCTATATTCTGATTGTTTTGTGTCAATTTTTCTTTGTGAGTATGAGTACTTAATGGAATTATGTTATTTATCATCCATTGTCACATTTTTGTCCTCTATTCATAAATGGGGTAATAAATTCTCAGCATTGGCAAGATAGTCTTCTTTCTTGTCAACATTTCCCTGTTAAGATACATTTTCATCTAATTGTGTAGGTACCGCCTCCTCCAGCCTAGGATCCTCATTTCTTACTGATTGACTTTGAGTTCCATGTGCTTTTAATTGATTTTAAAATATAATCCTCTGAGTGACTATCATCTGTCCTCATTTGGACTGTAGATATATCTTGTTTGTGGGAAGATGTTTTAGGGGTTATTTCAACCTTGTTTACTTTACCCATAAAATATGTTATTTCCTTGCTATTATTCTTTTTTAATTTAGTATCTGGTTTAATCAGCTTATTATTCCTTAACTGCATTGCATCCAAAGAGGGAGCTACCTCCATAACTTCTATAATATTTGGTAAATGCTTACTAATATCAGGGGAAAAAGAAATATAAAACACTTTAGTACACGTATATAAGTCAAGTCCAGTAATTTAAGTCAAATCCAGTGTTTTCCTCGATGAACAATATCTTGTAGCTCTTGAATAGTGGGTAATGGTTAGTTACAAGGCTAAGAAATTTGCCAGCTGGTAATATAGTATGACTCCTCTTCAGAAAGCTCTTCTTGATGGAGTGCAATTTTACTTTCCTTGCAAACTGTCAAAGTAAAGTTCTTACCCCACTATTTGCAGTCCATATAATGTAATAAGTTCTGTTCTGATGAAGAAAAGTCCAGACCTTAGTCCCCACTTATCCTTCTGTTAACTTGATGTCCAATCACAATTAGCTGTGCTTCAAACGAAAAAATGCCATCCACATTTAAAGTGCAATTTTCACTAAAAGAGGAATATTTAGTGAGGCTTGCTAACAATATTATAACAATCTCATTCAAAAATATGCAACTAAAATGCCATTAACAATGAACTATACACAGTTAAAAATGGACTTACAGTACATCCATGGGGCTTCTGGAAATCAGGCCAATGGCTATGGAGCACCCTCAAAATAAATGCAAGTAAACAGCCAAAAGTAATGGCATCCACTCAGCAGAGTACCCAATAGGAGATATAAATACAAGCTAAAAGCAGCAAAAATGGCGAAAGCTGGATAAAAAGGTCACTTTATAGTGAACAATCTTTCTCGAGTAAAATACAGAACCAATGCCACACTAGGTGTCTGAGAAATGGCTGCAACATTACAAGGATGCCAGCACATGCGCAGATGACACCCCGAACTGGGGCAATCACATGGTTAGAATGGTACAAATTACAAAAACAAAAATAAAGGAAATATAAAATAGAACTTAAAAAAACCCCAAACATTTCCTGTATATAGAAGATTAAATCAATTGAAACATAAAGCAAGAGAGAAAGAATCAGGGGTTAATAGGAGGAGGTGGTGTAGTCACTGCACAAAGCGAAACAAAACACAACTCAAAGTCAGAAAAGCCAGAAAAGCAATCACTGGTGAATATCACTTTCCACTTTTGTCTCTAGTTCTCAAAAGGGTTTTTGTCCATAACAGCTAATAGCTTATGGCTTGTAGTAGTAGTATGTTCTCTTCCTCTGTTGTTATCAATTGAAAACTCTATGCCACTTTTCAGTGTTTAGCGTTCAGCATTCAATGCTCAGTGGGACAGTTCAGATTCAGAATTTGACATTCAGCGCACATTTTCCAGTTTCTCCTTTGTCACTCCGTCTGGTGCTAATTCTAGTTTCTTCATTCAGTTCTCCACAGAACTGCATGGGGTTGCACCCCTTGCAAATCACTGGCAAGAGATACTGGTCTGTCAAAAGAAAATACTGGTTCTCTGTAAGCGTACTGAAGGTCTGGAACAGCTTGCCAGTGGAGGTGGTGGCAAGTAACATTGGAGAGGAATTCAGTCATAATCTCAACAAGTACTTAATAACTAAGAATATCAGGGGTATTATTAAGTGGAGAGCATTATGGACCTAGGTCTTCTTTGCTCTGGTAAACCTATGAAACCTATGACACCTATGAAACTTCAACCGAATCTTCACCCACAGCATGGCTCCTCCACTGCAGGACTCTAGACTCCTGAAGGTGAACAAATGAGAACCAGAAACAGCAGCACCAAAAAAAACTTACAGCACAACAAATACTGCCAGGAACCTAGAACTTCAAGAATACAAAGCACAGGCAACAGTGGTATACCCTTTAAAAAGCTTGAGTTTTAGCTTTTCTAGGTCCCAGCTAGAGTGCTCCAGTGTTTGCCAGCATGCAGCTGCATCTTACTCCTGCTTGTTAGTGGAATCACCTTTTCTGCTGCATAACACTTGAAAGGGTTAAAGCATTCTGCACCTTGGAGAACCCAGTAGTCAACTCACTGCTGAACCACAGGAAAAAAAAATATTTATTAGCTATCATAGGCAGAGTATTTCACAGTGAAGCTCCACAACTTTGTGTATTTCCCTTAGGTTTTGTTACTGACATGCTTCATTTATCTGTCACATCACAACACTTACACAAAATCGAACCCTGCACTCTGCATAAAACCTTTGGTATTTTTCTGTACACAGTGGCTCTTCAGCTCGTCTTCTTCCTTTGTTGCTTAGAAAAACAAACCAAACTTTCCCATGTCCAGACACTGCCAAACCTGAAGAGGTTGGCAGAGTGCAATGCAATGAGTTAGAATTCTGGCCTTCGGGTTTTGATGACATGGAGAATTATTCAGGGGTGGGGACTGGCATGAGAGTAGGGTTGTCTCTAGGTTGGGGGTGTGGGATGATGGCCTCTAATGGGGGGGGGATTTTGGCCTTTAGGATCATTGGGGGGATGTTGAACTTTAGGGTCAGGGGTAGTTTCCAGGGCAAATTCAGGACTTCTGATCATGTGGTTAAGTACAGGGCTTACACCAAAAACCACTACCCATTGGTCAAGATGTAGCCATGCCCAACTGTCAAATAATGTGATACACACTGATTGACTGAAAATTAACATTTTCTTGCTTTAGCAACTTACTTTTGTTGTCAAAGGACTTTATACAGTACTTGAGACTGCTATCTGCTCTGCAAAAGTCAACTACTGAACAAACCTCTTGAAGTTATAATTAGTTTCCTTTAGTTTCCCTGCTTCCATACAATGCACATTTTTCCGTGTCACCCAGCTAAACAGCTTTCCCATCACATGGCAAAGCAGTCTCAGCTAGAGATGTTGTGAATTTTTAATTTGCCAATGAAGTTAATGCAGATCTGCATTTGTGAATTCTGCTGTTCAACCGGACAACTTGGCCATCAGATTTTTTGTGCACAAAACTTAAAAAACCTCCAATGACAGTGTGATTGGGGTAACAGTGGGGGAGCACCTTGGGAACAGTGACCACCAGTCATTGTGGTTTGAAATCACAGAAAGAGCAGAACCAAACCACACAAAAACATGTATCCTGGATTTTAGGGGGGCAGACTTTGGGAAAATGGGAGATACTTGAAAGAGGCATTAAGGGAATGGGACAGGAATCAGGGGTTGAGGAACAGTGGGCAGTATTTAAAATGGGATTACAAGAACAACAGAATTATGCATTAAGCAGGTTAGCAAGAGGAAAAGGAAGAGGAGACCATTATGGTTTTCCAAAGAGGTAGCAAAGAAAGTGAAAGCCAAAGAGATTGCATTCAGGCAATACAAAAAGACACAGGCAGAAGGGATGGGGAGAAGTACCAGGAGAAGCAAAGGGAGGCAGGGAGGTCAGTAAGGGAAGCCAAAGCTCAGACAGATGAACACATTGCAAAATCAGTGGGTAGAGGGGACAAAACCTTTTACAGGAACATAAGTGAAAAAAAAGACAAAGGGAGGGATAGTGAGACTGAAGGGGGCCGCGTGGAGGATGACAACAGTAAAGCTGATATATTGAACAAGTATTTCTGCTCAGTCTTTACTGAGGAAGAGGAGGGTAATGGGTCTGAAGGGAGTACAAGGGGTGAGAATGGTGCAGAAATGGACACAAGTCCCTTTACACAAGAAAGGGTCCTGAAGGAACTGGAAGTAATAAGAGTTGATAAAGCAATGGGGCCAGATGGGGTGCATCCCAGGGTCCTTAAAGAACTAAGGGAGGTGGTGGCTGAACCTCTGGCTATCCTGTTTAGCTGATCACTGGAAACAGGGGAGGTACCCAAAGACTGGAGGACAGCAGATGTAGTCCCCTTATACAAAAGTGGGAACAAAGAGGAAGCAGGGAACTACAGACCAATCAGCCTCACCTCAGTAGTGGGGAAGATCATGGAAGCACTACTGAAGGAGAGATGGTGGAACATCTGGTTGTCAATGGACTATAGGACCCAAGGCAGCATGGTTTCACCAGGGGAGGTCATGGTAACCTCGTTGATTTTGACTGGGTGACTAGGGAGGTAGATCAGGGAGGGCAGTGGACATGGCCTATCTGGACTTCAGCAAGGCCTTTGACACTGTGCCACATAGAAGACTATTACACAAACTGGGGAATATGGGTGTGGGCAGGACAGTAGTGTGGTGGGTAGGTAACTGGCTGGGTGGCAGGACACAGAGGGTGGTGGTAAATAGCTGTCACTCCACAGAGGGAAGAGTGACCAGTGGGGTACCACAGGGATCTATGCTGGGACCGGTCCTATTCAACATATTCATCAGTGACATTGTGCAGGACCTAGAAGGCAGAATTTCACTGTTTGCTGATGACACAAAGCTCTGTAACAGAGTAGACACACCAGATGGTGTAGACAGAATGAGAAGGACCTGCAGAAACTTGAAGAATGGTCAGGGGTTTGGCAGTTGAAATTCAATGCAGAAGTGCAAGATAATGCATATAGGGCACAAATCCTGGCACAATATATCAATTGGGGGTGAGGATATAGCATGCACCAAGCAGGAAAGGGATCTTGGGGTTATCATCTCTGATGACCTCAAGGTAGGGAAACAGTGTGACAAGGCAGCAGGTAAAGCAAATAGAATGCTGGGATGTAGAGGCAGGGGCATCACCAGCAGGAAAAGGGAGGTCATAATTCCACTATACAAGACACTAGTGAGGCCCCACCTGGAGTACAGTGTACAGTTCTGGAGACCATACCTATGTAAGGACATAGAGTAGAGAAGGTTCAGAGGAGGGCAACAAAGATGGTGCATGGATTGCATCACAAGTCCTATGAAGACAAGTTGAAGGAACTGAACATGTACTCCCTGGAGGAGAGGAGGGAAAGAGGGGGGATATGATAGAGACATACAAGTATCTTACAGGGAGGAACAGGGTGCAGGAATACACTATTTCTAAGCAAAAAAGATGTTCCAGGACTAGACAGCATGGGATGAAGTTGGAGGGAGGACGATTCAGAGGAAACATGAGGAAGAATTTCTTCACAGAATGGGTGGTGGACAAGGGAAGACCCTGCCAGAGGAAGTGGTGGGGGCTGAAACAATCATGGGATTTAAGAATGCATGGGATAGACATAAAGGAATTCTGGAGGTCAGGGGTAAGGGGCAACAGACTTCTAGGAAAACATAAACTGAACTTACAAGCTCAAATGGGCAGACTGGGTGGGCCAAAGGCCTTATCTGCCGACACTGTCTATGTAGCTATGTATTCATGTGCTGTGAAACAACCCCTCCCCCTACTCAAGAACATAACAATTATCAAAATAACCCTGGCTCCCTTCTCCCTTCCTTGCCCAGATGATCATCACACTACTGCAGCTGTAATAGAAAAGGTAATCCCTTCCTCCCACCTGTGCACCAAATACATTCCCCACACTGTTCTCAAGGTGTGGAGATGGTAACTGAAGTGAAGGACAGATAATTAATAAATACATTTTAAAGGAAGGTATTTTTAATGGGATGGCAATCATCATGCTGCTGTAGCTGTAAAAGAGCAGGTAATCCCTTCTCCCCATCCATGTGCCAGATACACTCCCTTACCTCCTCTGACCCAAATCCCACTGTCTTAAAGTTTTACTCCCAGGCCCCCACCCAACCCTTCTCTTGTCCTCACCATCCTCCTACCCCCACCAGCACCCACAAAATATTAACTGGCTATGAATAAATAAAATGGTCCCCAGAGCAGAGCATCTGCTCTGTTTGGTGCTGACTCCCAGTCCCGTCTCATAGTGGGGTAAATGAATGAATGCTGAAATCTTTTCTCCTAGTAAAACAGAGAGTTGGGGCATGGCATTGAACAGAGCAGATGCTGTGCTCTGGGGACTATTTTCTTTATTTGCAGGTTAATATGTTGTGTGTGCCACTGTGGGAAGAGGGTGGTGGGGACCAGAGGGGGTTGGGTGGGGAATAGGAGTAAAAATGAATGGCAGTGGGACTCATGTGGGGAAAGAATTTTTGACATATATGCATGGGGGAAGAGATTATTTATTCATTTACAGTTGCAGCAGCAAGCATGATGTTTGCTAGGGCAGTGGGGAGAGGGAGGGTGCCATTTGGGGGTAATGTTTTTCAACACCAAATTTGCCTTAATATTTGCCAGAAAATTGGCCATTGGGCAGGCTATGTTTTGAACAATCTGTGCGGCAAACAAGGAGAATTGCAGTCCCCAGCGCTGCAAATTTGATGAAATTTGTAGATTTTCTTTCTGGAGCAAATTTTGGCAACTTCACACATCTCTGTAGTCTCAGCCATCAGTTTGCAACTAAGGAGAACTGACTTGCAGGTTGACCTTAGTAACTCAACTTCTGCACACTGGTGGCAACAATGGAGCAGCAGTGCATTAGATGATCCCCTCTCCTCCCACATGATACAGACTGCAAGCAATGATGTGAAGAACTAGTACCAGCATTTGTCATCATTGCTTCACTGCCAGCAATGCACAATAGGAGGGACTCCAGGACTGAAGGCAAGCACAAGTAGCAGACAATAATGCAGAAGATTATGAGAGGCCTGCTTATCATGGTCCTCTTTTTGCATTTACATCTAGTTTCTATCATGAGGTTAACTGTGTGTGATGCATTTTGTTGGTAGTAGGCAGGTGACTGAATATGGCAGTGTACAATCACATGTGTGCAACATTGTAGACGAAACACCCACCCATAACTAACAAAGTAATTAATTATATCTTTAGAAACAAAATATAAAAGGAGATAAGTAGGTGACTTAATACTCAATGTAAATACATTCTTACCCAGGTCTAATGAAAACACACACAGCTGCATGTACTGCCTGTTGTACTGTAGGCTCAGGTGACATAGGACATGCTGGGAAGGTTATGAAGCCTGATCTCCATTGCTTAATTTTAACAGGGGTTCTGAACTTCCTCAGGATCTTCCATGCATGCAAAAGTTGTTGTGTAGAACAAGGCTAGAGCTTCAATGTGTTAGTTCCAAAAAAAAGGGGGGAAGTTAGATCTCCGTTTCCAATGGCAGTTACAACCCTGCTGCTCAGCATGTAGAGCAGCTGATGGAGAAGCCAAAAGAAGAGAAGGAGCTCCATATAGTGGGGGAAAAAGCCATTGTTCTTTTCTGCAGTCATGAACCCACCCACTACCTGTTTTTGGCTCAATTTTCATTTAGGTTTTCAGTCACAATTAGTGAAGGGCATTAAAGATCCACCTCTTTTTAAGCAGCTAAGCACTGTCACTTTGGCTGACCAGTCTCAGTTTGCTCCAGCAACAAGGGAGTCTTAAGCCGTATTTACACAACTGCACGATTTAAATGTCTGGGATCACTTGTGTGCTTTCTGACCTTCCACCCTGATCCTGCTGGTCCCTCTCAACACTGATGCAAGCTGTGCTGGACAGGGACCGACAATCCAGGGGTCTGGCAGAAGGATGCTTCCTGAAACACACTGGAATTGTTGCTGTGAGCCGAAGTGAGTGGTGCAGCTTGTCCACATGGCTGCATATACTGCTTGCTCCAGAATGCATTCTCGGAATTGCAGCAGCTTCTGGAGAGGTTTAGTGAATGACTTACTGTGACTAAGTGTCCACATGGCTGCATATACTGCTTGCTCCAGAATGCATTCTTGGAATTGCAGCAGCTTCTGGAGAGGTTTAGTGAATGACTTACTGGGACTAAGTGCCCACATGGCTGCATATACTGCTTGCTCCAGAATGCATTGTCAGAATTGCAGCAGCTTCTGGAGAGGTTTAATGAATGACTTATTGTGACTAAGTGTCCACATGGTTGCATTGCACTGCAGCAACCCGAGCAGCTGTGTAAATCTGGCCTTCTTTCTTCTGTTCACTTGCTGTTATCCCTGTGATTATCCATATCAGTCTTCCCCAGTATCTGAACTTATTACCTAGCTGCAGGTTTTTATTTACCCAGCTTGGGAAATGGGATGATATTACAGCTTGCAAGTTCCAGGAGTTACTCAGGCATGGATTTAGCTTTGGCGGAATGGACTGGGGATACAGAAACAAAATGCAGTTCTGCCACTTCAGTCCCCAAGCCTGGCACAGATTCATCTCTGGCATAGGGACACAGAAACAAAACCCAACTCTGCTGCATCAGTCCCCAGGCCTGTCACAGATTCTGCTTTTGTATAGTAATGCCATAAACTGGGCTTGGGATATGGAAACAAAATGCCACTGTGTTGCTTCAGTCACAGTGCCCAGCATGGATTTAGCTTTGATGAACCAGACCCAGAGGCATGGAAACAAAAGGCAGCTCTGCTGCTTCAGTCCATGGGCCCACACAGATTCATCTGCAACCTCCATTGCCTTGCACTGATTAATCTGCAGCCCCACCATCACCTGGCCTGAATTCAACTGTGGCTCTGCCATTGTCCGAGCCTGCGCATTCTGGAGAGATTCACCAGGTGTGTTCATGGTTAGCTATGTAAAGACAGGATTGGTTGTGAGGCCATGTGCATAGAGGTCATGTTCATTGTATTCTTAAGAGGTTAACTGTTCATTCATGACACTGAGCATCATAGCCAATAGCATTCTTACATTCTGTGAAAGACAGCACTAACAACCAATAGCTAATCACTTCACTTACTCATTTTCCTCAAACATCTCCCACCCCAACACTTTGCAGTGCCACAGCTGCAAAACACTTCCTGACAGATCGCAATAGGAACTGGTCTGCTACACAGACCAGTCCTAAAGAGGGCAGAATAGTCAGGAGGAAGAGTGGACTGTCATGTGCTGCTGTCTGTATCTCTGAGGAGAAGAAACTGCAGGGTTGGTTTGAGATAAGTGCAAAGATCCAGGGGCCACATGGAGGTATGTGGGTCTAGAGAAATGAGCTTCTGAACTGTTGAAAATTAAATATTAAAGCTTTCTATTTGAAAAGAGATATGTTGAATCAAGATGGGAATGAAGTGGGATTTCCTGACTTTAGTTCTAATCACTTCAAAAATCCCTTGGTTTGGTGCTCTCCCTCATGTGCAGCAATCGCAATTTTTAAAGAGTTAGTCAAGTGGTATATAGAAAGTCTTTGTTCATCACCAAACTATGGGCCAGATATTCAAAACTTTGCGCTGGGCAAAAACCATTTGCTCAGGTTTAGCGCGGGATTAGCGCGGGTCTGCCATATTCAAAAGGCCAAATAGCGCGGGCAAACTGCATTAGCACCGGGCAAAATTATAATGTATGCAAGGGGCAAACTGACATGAATACAGTTGCAATGCTATATTCAGCGACTAGCGCCACGCTAAGTGGTTTTACGCGACTTAGCGCAACACTTAGCGCGGTGCACATTACCGCCCAGGAAAAGCTGGTCTTAATCCTGGGCAATCAGCTTTTGCGGACATTATGGCTTTTGCGCCGGTGTTTGGCGCTGGTTTAGCACGGGTTTTGCGCGACTTCTAACAAATAAATATGACACATAGATAAAGCCAAACATAGAGGAAGCATGCTGCTAACTGATGGCATCACAATGATGCCATCATCTGTCACCAGTCCCAGCCATGCCAGGCAGTAGTGGTGACCCTGCCACCAGCGAACAGCATGGCAGTGTGGCTACACAGCACACACCTGTGGACCACAGTTCCGCTGGACACCAACAGATGCCAGCACACATGCAGCACTGTGGGCATGGAGGATGTTGAGGGAGCATATATGGTGGCGAGGCTGTGCTACAGATCAGGTGTGGCCACAAGGCTGGGACACATCATGCAGTGTACATGGGTCAGTATTGGGAATACCCCAACACCAGTGTGCCTTTTGGATAATATATGCCCCCCCCGGCCACATACCTCACAGCTGTACAACTGCCATAGCACACAAAGCCAGGAATGTACATGTCACTGTGAGCATCCATGCCACAGGTGCAGCATCTGTGGGTCACACAACAGCGTAACAGTAATGTCCAGTGTCAGAAAACATCCACAGGTTGGGCCGCTCACTGTGTATAGTGCAGTCATCATCACTGCCCTACACACCATAGGCATTGCTGTGTCCATGCACTACTGGCCCCCTTGCTACTGTAGTTTCTGCTGTGCACTGTAGCATGCCCTACAATGTGACAGTTGCATGTAGCACCACCACCACCTGTGCCTATGGTGTGCTGTCCCCTGGGGTATAATATGCTATGCTGTACTGTTTACATGTAGCCTGCAGCTATCATCATGCACTGCCAGACTGACCTACAGGTGGAGCTGCGGTTGGACCTGGTCAGCCCCTGTACTTCCAGACTGACCTACAGGTGGCTCTGTGGGACTCTGCAGTGGCGCTGGGCAAACTGCATGCAAATCAGGGTATAATGAGATACTAATCCGGTTGTTTGCCCAGAGACTACGTAATTAGGGCTCATTTGCATGGCACTTTTGAATATGGAACATTTTGGCCAGACAGCGTGTTTGCTCCGGGCTAACCAATATCGGCGCTAATGCCGCGCTAATGTGTTAACGGTACGGGGAATATTATACAAAGTTTTGATCACTGTTCTTTCACATCTGCTGCTTCCTGCAGCTGTACTGAGTCCATGCATTTGCTGGCACACACATTGGCCATGTAGTTCGTCTGTACCTGCCCTCATGTTGCTGTGTACTGTGTTGTTGTTGTGGGTTGCACTTCCTGGTTGCTTTATTCAGTGCTGTCTTATTCCAGGGCTATTTTTGCCCTGCACTCCCAACCCAGTTTGCATGGCCTCATTACCATGCCATATTCGGAAGCTGTTTGCCCTGGGCTATTCCTTTTGAATATAGCGTGCTCTGTGCTCTGGGCTAAGTTTGCCCGCTGGGCAGTGCTAATTTTGCCCCGGGGCAAAGTTTTGAATATCTGGCCCTATGTGTTTTACAATAAGCTGAAACCTACCGAAAGGGAAGCTATTTGTACTTTACAACAGGATATGGACATAATTATTAAACAAGCGGACAAAGGAGGTGCAGTAGTATTGATGAATAAAGATTCATATGTCAAAGAAGTCTACAGACAAATTCATGACACCAGCTATTATATTAAAACTAAGGATGACACAACATATGACGTGAAGTTTGAGATTGATGAAATTATTGGGGACGCCTTTCTTAAAGGACTAATTGTTCGAAATGTGAAGGACTACCTCACTGTTTCGAATCCTGTCAGAGCCACATTTTACTTTCTCCCCAAAGTTCACAAAACTTTGAATAATCTACCAGGACACCCTATAGTAAGTGGCATAGGTTCGCTTACAGAGCCCTTGTCCAGATACTGTGATTCCTTTTCTTGTTTTTAACTTACCTTCATATATTAAAGATACCAAGGAAATCTTGAATTTTTGTGAAAATCTTCTGATACCAGACAATACTCTTTTAGTGACCCTAGACATTGAATCTTTATATACGATCATTCCACATGAAGGAGCTCTAGATGCAGCAGCCTTTTTTCTTAATTGGACTAATACCAATATTTCTGATTTTTTAATTCAATTGTTAGAATGTGTTTTGAAATGCAATTTATTTGTTTTCAATGAGGAACTGTTTTTACAAGTACGGGGAATGGCATTGGGAGCCACTTGTGCACCTTCAGTTGTTAACTTATTAGTTGGTAAATGGGAGGAGGATTTTATTTTTAATGAAGATATGAATATTTTTGCTAGACAGTTACCATGTTGGACGTGCTTTATTGATGACATATTTGTTTTGTAGCAGGGTGATACAAATAGCCTTGATGCTTTTGTTAAATATCTACATGAGTCAAACCCACATCTTAAACTTACGGCCACCAGTTCCAATGAAGAAGTAACTTTTTAGATTTAACGATTAATATAACAGAAAGGAGAACGCTAAAAAGCCCTTTATTTCGAAAAGAAGTGGATGGAAACACTACCCTTTTGGTGAGTAGGTGCCACCCCACACATGTTAAGAGTAATATACCTATAGGTCAGTTCCTCAGAATGAAAAGAAATTGCACAGAATTGAGAGACTTTGAGAAAGGGACAGAGATTTTAACCGAGAGACTCATACAGAGGGGATATGGAAAAAATAATATACACAGGGCTGGATATTCAAACTGTGCCATTCTGTGGCACAAGCCCTTGTGCTGCTCAAAAAAGTTGCACTGGAGTGTGGCTGGGGTGATATTCAACGGAGTTGCGCTATTGAGCAACTCCTTTGAATATCGCCCCCAAGCCACAGCCACTGTGCATGGCACAGTGGAACTTGTGCCACCGCCAGTGGTCAGAGAGGTGCATTCAAGATGCGATGGCACAAATTCCATTGCGCAATGTGCAAATTTCTGATATTCAAAAGGTGTCATGCAAATGGGGCCATAATTCATGCAAGGCGCAGGGGGGCCATTTGCATCTACTTATGGCCCCATTTGCATGCCATTAGCATGCAGGTGCGCCGATCCCCGATGACTTGCGCCTGGCACCCTGCTAGGCAGCAGCCGTCGGGGACCAACGTCCCCTGCAGCCCGATCGCGGGCATGAAGTAAACCCCCCCCCACTGGCCCGATTGCAGGCATAACATACATGACAACCCCCCCGACTGGCCTGATCGCAGGCATAACATAAATGAACCCCCACTGGCCCGATCGCGGGCATAATGTGAAACCTCCCCACTGGCCCGATCGCAGCCAGAATGGAGTTCACCCCTCAAAGAGCAATATCCCTGGTGGTCAGTGGACCACGAAGCCTGTCGTAGGCATAAGAGTCAACCCCAAGTCCAATTTCCCTGGTAGTCAGTGGACCCCACCCACCGTCCCATAGAGTGGGGTGGTGGGGCTCCTTGGGTGGGTGGGTGGGGTGGAGGTCACTGGACCACCAGGAAAATTGGACTTTGGGAGGTTGACTTGTGCCTGTGGATCGGGCTTCGCAGTCCACTGGACCACCAGGAAATTGGACTTTGGGGTTGACTCATGCCCGCGATCGGACTTCATGGTCCACTGGACCACCAGAATGTTGCTCCATTCTGGCCATAGTCGGGCCAGTGGGGGTTCATTTATGCTATGCCACGATCGGCCAGTCAGGGGTTCATTCATGTTATGCCCACTATCGCCAGCCAGGGTTCATCATGTTATGCCCACGATCGGGCCAGTTGGGGGGCTTTATTCATGTTATGCCCGTGATCGGCCAGTCGGGGGTTATTCATGTTATGCCTATGATCGGGCCAGTCAGGGGGGCACAGGGAACAAGTGGAGGGCTACCCGCAGGTGGCAGCTGCTGTGTTGTGCTCTGCAATGTGGCAGCTCACCTGTGGGTGGCCCTCGACTTAATCCTTTTTTGGGGGGCTCAAAGTTGTGCAGGCACAAGTAGGGGGTTGCACCTGCACAACTCTGCACTGCCCGGCTGAATATCGGGCTGTGCAGTTTATGCATGGTTCCTCCCCCTCTGGTTGAGCATGCCTTCATTAGCATTGCGCAGTTGCTCGGCATGACTTGGGGGGCGCAACTGCCTCCTGCTGAATATTACAGAATGGCGCAATTTTGGACTTGAGCAGGCACAACCCTATTGCGCATGGTGCAACCCTTTTGAATATCCAGCCCACAGTGCCCATTTAAGAGCAAGACACACTGACAGAAGGACCCTATTACAAAATAAAAATAGAGTCGTGGAAACAATTGTTTTAATTTTGTCATGGACTTCTCAGCACATGCCAAAGAATTTGAAAATATAATTAGGAAACATTAGCATGTGCTGGGAGTAGAACCAGGACTACAAGAAATAGTACATGCACCAGCTAGATTTTGCATTAAAAAAGTAGCCACATTAGGAGATATATTAACACAAAGCAATTTTAAAACTAAACAGAAAGAGACATGGCTTAGTAAGCCTAAGGGAAACTTTAGATGCAGAAAATGTATTTACTGTGATTTCATTATTCAGCAAAAAAAATTTTCTAGTGTGAATAATATAAAGAACTTTGAAGTACGGCAATGTATAACATGTAATACCCAGGGGGTTATATATTTGGCTACTTGCAAATGTACAGCTTTTTATGTAGGAAAGACTATTAGCAGTTTCAAAATTAGAATACGGGAACATATTCGAGCGATCCAAAAGAAAAATAGTACTTATGCTACAGCAGACCATATGATTACAGTGAATGAGCCTAATTTACAATCCTTTAAATTGATGGCAATTGACAAAGCATGCCGTAGCCCGAGAGGTGGGGACTATAATAACCTTGTTTAAAGGACAGAAAACTTATGGATCTTAACATTAAAAGCATATGTGAGTCCTGGACTAAATGGTTCTTTAGAATTATATCCATATCTCAAAAAATGTTAAGATGTTTTTAATCCTTGTAGTTCTGTTTTAAATTTTTTTATTGAGATTTTTAATTTTATTTTAAAACTTCCTTTCTTCTCGGTTTTTCTCTCACCCCCCCTTTCTATTGTTTGATGTGTCTTTCTGATTAGAATTAATGTGATGCATTTCAATGAGATTCTGATAATGAATGTGATTTAATTGCTGTATTTGTATTTGAAACAAATTCTTTTATTGGATACTCAGGGTGGGATATTCAGAAATGCGCCAGAGGCAGGCGCAACAGCTATGCAGCGCAAGTACAATATTTGATACTACACCAGACTTGACAGTTATGTTAAGTAAGCGTGGCATTGCTTTCAAGACGTGAGGTGCAATAGCGGGTACGGACCATAACAGGTGCTCTCCAAGATCCAGACCACAAGGGCTAGAATGTTAGGACCAGGTAAGTGGGTCCCTTTCAAGTGACAAAAGCAATATGGTCTTGCCCTATCTTGTTGTTTTAAACAAAGATGCCAGATTGTTACCAGTGGCCCAACCAATGTGTCACTGCCAGATAATGCTACAGGTCCTGATTGAGAAAGCCCCAGTTAGCTTGCTCTCAGGTATCTGCTAAACTGTTAACTGTTGCCATTTGTGCTCCTTGGATAAGAAGTTACAAAGCTCTGCTGTTGTGAACTGATTTTAATTGAAAGGCTCATGCCTGTGGTTATGTGGGGGAAAAGCTCCTCCCCCACATCCTACTTAAAGAAGCAGGCTAACCACAGCTCTGCTTAGAGCAAGTCACACTGGCTGCACTTGCTCCTGCTGTGTGCTGGGGCTGGGTTCCTCCACTCTTCCTCCTGTTTCCCTGTGCCTCCTCCATTTGGTCTGGACTCAATCCCCCTCCCATCTTCTCCATCCCCTTGCTTCCTCATTCCTGTCTGCTCATCCCCCCATCCCTTTCCTTTTGTGTTTTATTTCTTTTTGGGGGGTTCTTCCAGGGGTTCCGTGACATCGCTCAGTTCGTTCGGCCAGCTGCTACCACTTTCCCTGTTCCAATTACTTTTGCAATCATTTCACTGCCATAACACCTCTGTTGCACCTGTATGCCTCTGCACTGCTCTGACATTGCTACCTTGTTCAGCAGTCTCCTGGCCCTCTTGCATGTGCCTCCTGCCTGCTGCTCCTGTTTGCTGCTCATCCTTACCGCCCAATATTTTCATCGGGCAGCTTAGCTTTCACCGGTACATAACAGAAATACCAGAAAGTGTACTGGGAAAACATAAATGACCAACCTATTTCTAAATTACTTTTTTACTCTGAGGTTGGCTGTGCGTGTGTCAACAGTGCTGCACTGCACCCTCAACCTCACGGCACCTTTTAATTTCAAGCTACCATCTATTTTATTCTTTCTTGCTTAAAACTTAACACTATACCTCAACCTTACCAGAAGGAAAGAGTAGCAACACCATCAAAAACACAGACGTGGAGCTAACCAATGCTGGAAGACATCATGGGAAGGGCTGGGGCAAGACAGAGAAATGCAGACTTAATGACAGTACAGAGTAAGCATGCCGCCTGTTGGAGAAGCACCTTCAACTTGGTACTTTGCTATGTTTTTGTCATTAGACCTTATGTCTGGATAGCACTTCTGGGCAGTGCATCTGATTCCATAATTTGGTGCCATTACCCTTAGCACATTTTCAGTGACAGGCAGCTTTGCATTGACAGCTCCATTGGACCAACTACTCACCCTGCTGGTTGATGCATCCTTTGGCATGTTTCTGGGTCTCCAATGCATCTGCATATCATTTGCCTACTCATATTCCCAGGACTCCTGTGGATCTCCACCTTCCTTGCCTCCTGGCTTCCTCAGCTTCCACCACATCCTACTCCTGACGCAGAACTTCTAATCTCTGCTATCTATCTTTCACCCATCATGCTGGTGCTGAGTTCTGTCTTCATTTGGCCTTGATAGGACTGGACCACACCTCAATTTTGGATGCACCACCAGCAGTTCTGTGTTTCAGCTCCCTAGCTGTGCAGCTCCTCATTCCTCGACTCCTTTTCTATTGCTGCTATGTTATGCTGACCTCCGTGTGGGTCCACCTATTACTACCCTGCCAGTGCTTTATTGCTTCTTACCTCTACAACACCCTCGGCTTTAGCCTCAGGGATATCAGCTGTGCTGGGTGGCCCTCCATGGCAGTGTTCTAGCCTTTGTTGGGTTGGGCTTGACTCATGCTTCCCTTCTTGCCTGGCCTACGTGGGGTCCAGCCTTTTCCACTGGCCATGTGGGGGCCTAATCAGGCTAGCTTCACTAATCCTTCCTGCCCTGCATGAGGGTTTTGCAGTTCTGCTAGTCTTCATGGGGCCTAGCTGCCACTCTCCACTCTTCCTCCAGCTGACCTACATGTGGTCTTGCCACCAATCCTACCCCACGCAAGGGTCTAGCAGCTTTGGTCATATCTCCTGCTATTTACCTTCTGGATCTGGACTATCTGGACTTCATTCATCTGCCTGCCTTGTCCACCTACCCCTCTTTTGGGCACTTCATTGGATCTCATTCTGCCAGTAGCCTTCATTCCATGTCTCTCACCCATTTCCAACTTTCCATCAGGATTGAATGCTTTTGTCAGTGAATCGCCTTCAGTCATGCACTTGAGTTCTGGATGCTGCAGCCATCACTTTGCTCACTCACACTACTCCACTCATCTGGGATATCCTTCTTTGTTCCACTGTAGACTTCTATCTGGACTACACATCAGGATATTCACAATCAGTTCCCCTGGACGCTTCTTGCCAATGGTCATACATACCACTCTGTACTGAGATATTGTGCTCAGTGATTGGAAGGCTTCTATTCCCTGCTTATTTCCATGCCTCACTGGTCTCCACTGTGTGCCATACACAAATTTATTCAATACTACTCATTTGCTACTTGGTCTGTATTCTATGCAAGTCCGGACACTACTACTACTACTACTGCTACTACTACAGACCTATGTGCAGGTCCAGTCTTGCTTACCAACTTGTTACTTGTCACTTGCACTAATCATCACATTTCTGCATACTACTCTCTTGCTTCACCTGCCTCGCTGACATCGCTGCCTGGAGGTTTGATTATTTCTATTCTACGCCTGCCTCACCCAGCATTAGGGCCTGGAGGCTTGAATGTTTCTACTCTACACCTGCCCCACCCAGCATCATGGCTTGGTGGTTCACATATTTGTAGTCCATACCTGCCTCGCCAAGCATCGGGGCCAGGAGGTTCAATTATTTTCCTCTGCACCTGCCTCACCCAGCTTGAGGCATGAAGATTCAGTTCCTTACCATATTGGCTTTGCTGGATGAGTTAGAAGTTTTTTTCGGGCAATTCTAGCCTACTGTCCAAGTACTGTTTTGCCCAGTCAGGACTGGGGGTTCATTTGCTCTGCTTTCTTCAGCTTCACAACTTGCATCCTGCTTATTCACCTTGTCTTCTGAGATTCTATGCTTCCATAACTCGTATATCAGAACTCGGACCACTACTCCAAGATGGTCTATGCATTCAACTGAATTCTAATGACGGTCTATCAATAGTTTGCCCGGGACATTGTCAGCTCGGTCTGGGAATTTGCTCAGGATATGCTTCCATCTTACAGTACCATATACAATATGTTTCTTACTCTTTCGATACTACTTCTGCATCGCATGCAGGTTAGTGAATTACTACTACTCCTACTGACCTACGTGCAGGTCTACTCTTGCTTATGCAATAATTGCTCATACCTACCACCATCCTTGGCTTTAGCTTCTGAGATGACTTCTGCACCCTCTACCACTGCTCTACAACCTGCCTTGCCCTGCAGGGCTGGAGGTGTTATCACATTGCACTTCAAATGCCCTGTGCCCGTAAGGGGCTAGAGGTCTATTGCACTCTATTACTAATGCGTATCTGCTTCGCCCTCAGGCCTGAAGGTTCATCGACAGTATCATGCCCGCTTACAAGACCTGCTTTGTCCGCCAGGCCTGGAGGTCTTTCAGCTTTTCATCTACTCTTATTTTGAGTTCTATTGCAAAATCTATTCCTATCTACTTGCCCCACTCAAGACCAGAGGTTTCAACTGCTCTGCCCCCAGCTTATAGCCTGTGCCTAGCTTCCTTACTACACCAAGGATCTTACACATGCATAGCTTGCCATTGAATCCAGGACCTCAAATCCTCCTTTTCTGGATCATAGAGTCATTCATTCAAGCTCAAGTCCACCTCAGAAAGAATTCCTCACCTGCTGGATTGCTTTGACCAGTTCAACTCGACCCTTTCAGATTGCTTATGCTCGCCTATGGAATTAAACTTAACCCATAACTGATTCTTGCCTGGACATGGATATCTAATGGACTTGGACTTTGCTAGAAGGATGTGCTGCCATCTCTCAACAGACTCTCATCATCAGAGCTCTGATTCCAGCTTCTCTGTTTTATTGGATTCTGGATTTACAAGTTATTGGACTTTGGATTAGCTGACAACTTAATATGTTTACTTAGGATTACTCTCCTTTAGCATGCCCAGAAGGACGGGCAGGTCAGTAGCCATGGGTCCTCAGAGGTTCCCCCCAAGGGGGGTTTTCCTCTCCTGCTTGCTATTGGCCACACTCTCTGGAGTTGGAGGAGATAATCATATTGATAATCATTATTTCTTTCAGGAAGGGGAGTCTCATTCTACTTGACTAAGCATTTCTCCTACGGTGGGATACAGAAAAAGGCCAAAACATCAAGTCATAAAAAGTCACTCATCAGTTCAAGCATCTAAGCACCTTGTATATACTATTCAGTTCACATGTACTATAATCATTGACCTGCTCATGTTTATGCTGAAGTATCTAAGCACTAATCATTCCATACAACTAATACCTCATAAGCATTGTCCTACTTACTGGTCTGGTCTCTGTATCTAAGCACAACCTACATTATTCTGCTACAGTACATAGCACAAGCACTGAGATATGAACCACACATAAATGAAAGGCACATGCCTGTGGTTATGTGGGGGAAGAGCTCCTCCCCCACATCCTACTTAAACAAGCAGGCTAACCGCAGCTCTGCTTAGAGTGAGTCACACTCACCCTCCATCCTCCCTTTACACCTCCTCCTTCTCCAGCACTCTTATCCCACCAGGGTGGGGGTCTCATCCTACTTGACTAAGCATTCTTCCTATGGTGGGATACAGAGAAAGGCAAAAACATCAAATCATACTAAGTTACTCATCAGTTCAAGCATTTAAGCACCTTGTATATACTATAGAATTATTAATGTTCATGTAAAGTTTCTATTGTGCATTCATGTTCAATTTTGTGAATGCACCAATATAGCATTGTGCGTCACTACTGGTTGCTACCACACTGCTGTCATATACTGACATCTACAAATGTAGTCCCTTTGATGTCCTGTAGCTGATCTAAACTGGCTCTATCTGTTCTGTTCTCATGTCTCTCTGCTTAAGTAGTACTGTGTTGTTTGGCTGCCTACACATACTTTAATGTATCAACTGTCCTATATCCATGACATATCAAGATCAAGACTCGGAAGCAGAAAATGAAGAGATCAGGTGAAATGAAAGGCAAAGGAAGAACACAGTATACACTTATCATATTTCTGTATTCTGTGATCCTGTTGCCTTTCACAAACTGATTTTCCCCCATTATATTTTTAGAGACTCACCAACATTGAAGTAGATGTGAAGAGCAGATGAGCCTGAGAGTTGCTGATTGATGATTTCCTCGTCGATAAGAAAAAAAATGCTGTCAGCTATGACTTTTTTATTCTCCCTTTTGTTTGTTTAATTCTTCACTATGGCATGTAAAAACAAACAAAAAATAAAACAAAATTGCACCTTAATGTTTAAAAGTGACTTTATTATAGCACTTAACCGACTAAACCCTTTCGCAGTGTGTCTGACAGATGCTGACTGAAGCACGCCCCATTGCCTAGAAACAGTACCACATGGTCAGCATAAAATGTCATGAATGACCACTGTAAAGCTATTATCATGCTTAAAGGGATAATGTGATGATACCAAGATCAAACCTAAAAGAAGTAATAAGAGGAACACATATCTTATTTTGCAACAAACGCAGCTTGGTGTCCCATTCAAGTCCTATACAAACTACAACTATAACCTAACTGGCATCCTTATTCCACTCATCCTCTTCTGTGTATTGAAAAGTTTTACAATGGTAGTTACAGAGAAGTTCACCGGTAATGGGGTATACCTAGGTAGGTGCAGTACACTGAGCGGTACTGAGGAATACCTCATTACATGTTGTTAATGTGGTAATGTGGCAAGCCTTTAATTAATTCAATCAATCAATCAATCAAATCTTTATTTAGTCAGGTGAACATCATTGAGCGAAGCTCATTTACAAGATGGACCTGAGTGGTCATATAAATAAGAGTACAAGTATTTTTACATAGACAAAAATAACATAAGCAATCATACAATAACATAAAAAGATAATATACAACAATTTACATATATACAAGGCCCAGTAAAACCATTTAACCTGTAAGAAAAATGAGACAATGGGTATAGCAGGCAAAATATACAATTTGTAGGGCCTAGATGGTTTTTATGAGAGTATAACAGGTGATTGGAAAATAAAAGTAGAATTAACATAATGGAACATGGAAAAGGGGGTGGGAGGGTAGGTAGGGTAGGGGATTAGGCCTTATAAAAGCAATTGCAGTGTTCTGGAAATAGGATGGAGAATAATCTTTTGAAGGATGTTAAAGGTAAGAGGCTATTTAGCTTCATGGATTTTTGGATTGAGTTCCAAGTAACTGCTAAAGTGTAGCTGATAGCAGCCCTCCCAAACTGGGTGCAGGCATTGGGGACTTTTAGAATGATAAGTTTACTGATCCTTAAGATATATGGCCTAGAAGTAATTTGGGTAAAACAGTCTGTAATATAGGCGGGTAGTTTGCCTGATAAAGCTTTGAATATCCAGATTGCAGCATTCCTATTTCTTCTGTGCTGTAGGGATGTCCAGTTGACTGCCATATAAAGAGAGCAATGATGGGTGCTGGAGGGAAGGTCAGTAATAAATCTGATGGACCTATGATACAGGGTGTCCAACTTATTTAAGAGGTGGAGTGAACAATGGCCATAGAGAAAGTCAGCATAATCAATGAGGGATAGGAATGATGCCTGGATTAACCTTTTTTTGGAGTCTCTGTTAAGGTAGTGTTTTATTCTAAAAAATAGACCAAGCCTTTGTCTCAGCTTTTTTAGTAGCTCTTCAATATGGACAGTATGGTCAAGCCTGTTATCAATCCATACTCCAAGGTATTTGAAGTTATCAACAAATTCCAGCTTCTCTCCAAGTAGGGTGGATAATTGTAGGGTGGTGGGTGATGGGGTAGTGGCAGAGCAACTCTTTGTGGCAAGGAACATAGCTTTTGTTTTTGGCATTTAGAAGTAGTTTTTATCCAGTAGATTATGTTGCAGGATGGAGAATTCAGATTGTAACAGTTCACAGGCTTTGATGGTGAGGATTGCTGACATATAATACAGTATCATCAGCAAACAGATGAATGTTAGATTGAGTGAGATTGGCATCTATATTATTAATATAAATGGCAAAGAGGATAGGCCAAGAATAGAGCCTTGGGAACACCTCTTAGCAGTGGTTTAAGGTGGATAGGTAATTTCCATTTTTTACCAGTTGTGACCTATCTGTTAGGTAGCCCTTAAACCAGTTGAGTGAGAGAGAATCCAGTCCTAGCGAGCTAAGGGAGGTGATTAATGATTCATGATCCACTGTGTCAAATGCTTTACTCAAATCCAGGAACACAGCACATGTACTGTCCTTCTTATCCAAGGCAGTCTGCCAATCATTGGTTACTTTGGCTAGGGCAGAAATGGTGCTATGCCTTGATCTAAATTCTGATTGTGCTGAATTTAGAAGGTTATTGTTATCCAGATAGTCCCTTAATTGTGAGTTTACTAATTTTTCGAGCATCTTGGATAGTACTGATAGGATGGAGATGGGCCTGTAATTGTTGAGGTCCATGGGATCACCAGATTTAAGTAGTGGAACTACTTGAGCTGTTTTCCAAGTGGAGGAATGGATCCAGTAGTTAGGAAAGATTGAAGAGATGAGTGAGGGGGCAGATAAGATGTGTGATGCAATTTTAAGGAAGTAGGGATCCAGGAGTCTGTACCTGCACTCTTAGAAGTATCTAAATTAGAGAGATCTTCCACTTCTTTCAAGGATATTGGGATGAAGGAAAAGTTGAAGTAGCCTTTTGTCCCACAGTGGATTGCAGGTTCAAGGAAGATCTCAGGAGATTTGCAGGTGATGAGTCAAATGCTAGGCCAGCTGTGGTGAAGTGGTCATTGAAGGTATTTAGGATTTCTTGTTTGCCCGTAATTTCTGTATCATTTAGTAGCAGTTTGGAGGTTAAGGCAGGAGTAGAGTTTTGGCCCAGAGTTTTGACTCCCCATCATCATTTGTTTAAATGTGCCAGGTGGCACTGTTTGTGTATAAATTTATCTGATGTAATTACATTTTCTGGTAGGTGTCTCCATGGTCCACAGATCCTGTTGTGTTCTTTTTCCTAACTAAACAGTTCTTTACCATAACCCTCTGGTACTTGAAGGCTTATCCTGCTGCTGGTACTGTCCATCCATAAAGATCAAATTTCAGAATGTGGTGCCACGTAAATAAACAGTAGTAAGAGTAAGTCAAACCCCAAAAAAAATAAATAAAACAGAGAGCCTTGCTCCTATACCGTGCTAAACCACTGGTGTACTAAATTTTCTTTGTCTGGCAGATCTAGCCTTTGAGCATCCTTTACTTCTTGCTGTAGGTTTGTTGCCAATTGATAAACAGAGTTTGTTTGTTAGATAATATTTTTCATTGCACTCATATTTTGTTTGCTTTCTAGCAATGCCTTCTTTTTCTGCCTATGCTACTGTACATTACTGTTAAGTGACTTATTGAAATTAGCTTTTGTGAGTTAAACTGTTACAACTCATTTTGTATTTCAGCAATCTCCTTCCTAATGTCAATCAGCTTCACTCTATCTTCTTCAATTAAAATTTCCATTAGCTCATTATAGCATTTGTTAAGGGTGATGTCCCAACTTTCCTTTTGCCTAAATTTAGAGTGATCACTTGATAGGAACTTACTGATCTACAACTCTGGTTGTAGTCTGGTAATTTCAACATAATGGGCTAATGTTGCCCAGTTATAAATCAGATTTGTCTCATGGAAAAGGAGTTTTTTCTGCTTACAAAATATTTCTCTTAGAATAACTGGAGTGCCTTCTTGTTCCAAGTCCAAAGCTTGGTCTTTCTGACCAAAAAGGTCTGCTGCACATTGTTTGCCATTGGCTGTCTGAAACAGAATGGCTATGATTCTGTATTAGCATCCATGCTTCTCTTGGTGAAATTCCCAGCTTGGGGCTAAATACTAAACAATAGATACAGTATAAAAAGCCAGACTTTAAAAACTGGACCTGTCTTATCTCTAAACAAGAATATTTTAAGTGTAAGAATAAAGGATAATTAATGGGTTCAAACACCTCTATAGACCACAAATGTTAATTTTTGAATTTCTAAAAAAACACTGGGCTAAGCAGTATGGTTTCCTACTATCCAAATAAAAATAGATAATAGATTATAAGTGGTTAATCTAAACTCTGAGCAGTAGCTGACTGCAGGGAGCAGCAGTGCCCAACTCCAACTGGAGTTGAGGGCAACAGTCAAAAACATTGAACTAAAAGAAAATGTTCACACTATGTCTGATATTTGGTGCAGTATAACAGGGGAAACTATCCTCTTACTAATCAAAAATCAAGAAGCAATGCCAAAGAAACTCAGTTTTTTTTATTTTACAATTTTTCTCCAGGAAAGACACACTAAACCAAGGTTTGTTTCCAGGTGCATGCTGGGAGCACAGGGCAGTTAAATGACTTGCTCATGGTCACACAGTATGCAAGTGGCAGCTTTGTGAATTGAAACCCAGTTCTCCAGGTTTACAGCTCAGTGCTCTTAACCATTATGCTATACTGCCTCCCAAACTAAGAAACTTAGTCAAGAGGTGTGTTGAAAATTAACAGTGGTCATGTAGTGTGCAGTAGACAGCATGAAGTTCAAAATACATAGATAGATATACACATTATGGGCCAAGTGCCACTCAAAAACCAAGCAGTCTGATATCAGCACAATGTGGATCCAAGATTCAGCCACCAAATATAGCTGTAAATCTTTTTTATTGAAGAAAATAATGTCTACAGAAATACACAAGAGTACAGGTGAGACACCGTGAAGTTTTGCAGGACACTTCCACTTTTCCAGGAGCAGATTTCAGCCATACTACATACTCCGTTATACTCCCTATTTAAAGTATTGGTTCATAATTCAGATAATGTAACATTGAAGTACAGTATAACTAACAATAAGACATTTCACTGTTAGTACAGTATGTACAGTCTTAAAATAATGGAACAACATTCATTCAAGGTAAAGGTAGTACAGTAACAGAATAAATACATTGTGCATTTCATTTTCTGTGGCCATGGCAAGAGATGAATGCCATATTAATAAACAAATTAAAATCACACTCTGCTACATCACTTATAGGATGTACATGTGTCTCAAATACTATACATTTACCAAAGAGCAGTGCGGCATACACATCTCTCAAGAGACTGAAATCATATTTCTGTAAAGCTACAATGGTAGCCATGACCACTCAAAACAATATCCAACCATGATCTTTACCGATATGAGTTCTGCACTATTGAACTGAATTACCAAAGTTTAGTCATGCCAAGCTTTAACCTTGGATATCATTATTGTCATAGCATTGGTATGGGAGGACATTAGGGGAAAAACACCCTAATCTTTGCTTAGTAGCTCCGAATTTCAATTTAGCTTAACTTATGAATAATTGGCAGCTGAGAAGGGGTCAGTCTTCAGCATGTGCACATTGTTCTGGAGCCTTGGGGAACAGCTCAGTGCTACCACTGCCACTGAGTGTCCTCCATGCATACATCCTTTACATTGGATCAGACCAGTTGCTTCCTTGGGCTCACCAATACATTTTTTGTTAGTTTTTCAAATCTATAGTTGTAGTGATTATTTTTTTTGAGTGGCTCCCTTAAAGAGCCACTGACACAGAAAGTACTACATTATAGAATCTGAATAAGCATGCCCCAGATACATCACATACCAAAAACTAGATTACTAAGTTACTTCATTTGAAATTTATTAGCCATTTTGTAACCCTGATTTCACTATCTGTACAAAAAAACCTGTATTAGTGAAGCGCAGATGATGACATCATCATGGGAATTCATGGTCTAATATTCTATCAGCAAGCTTATAGAATGTGTATCTCCAAAGTTGTAAAGATCATGTGCAATGGGTTTCACATATAAAACAAGCAGCACCATTCAAAAAACATTGCTTTAAAAACTATATGAATTTCAGAGTTTGTAATAAAGTTAATTCCACAGTAGAACCATGCCTTGGAGTGATTTAATGCACTTGTAACATGACAAGTGCAGAAACAGGAAGTTATGCTTTGTACAACATTGTAACATGGCATCCTATATTATCAAGTACAGTAAAACACAGATACAGATAGAGTGGCATCATCTTTGTTTTTCTGCTGTGTTTGCTGTTTGGGATTTGGCTGCTATGTATTATGGGTAATGCATATTTTTAACTGCAGTTTATATATTGTGGGTGCAATGGTCAACAGTCATTCACTTACTGATTACATGCAGATGTGATCAACATTGTATAATATGTGTTCATTTTGGCTGACTTATATTTATGAACTGTGGAATCATCTCCATTTTTCTGCTGTGTTTGCTGTTTGTGATTTGGCAGCTGTGTATTATGGGAAATGCATATATTAAAGTGCACAGGAGTATTGAGCTCTGGTAGTTGTTCCTGCAATTCCTTTGGCTGACCAACAGATGGCTGTGGAACAATGCTACAGCCATATTTAGATCAATTTCCAAATGTAATGAATTGAGTCACTCAGAAAAATAACTTTCATAGACCAAGTAACAAACAAAAGAGCCCACATAGTTTGCTGACTGGTGCTGCCTGTTTTACTTGTGAAAACCATTGCACATGATCTTAACAACGTAGGAGAAATGGATCCTATAAGCTTGCTGACAGGGAACATAAGACTGTGAGTTCCCAAGATGACATCATCATCAGCTCCTCACTGATACAGGCTTTTCTTTGAACAGGTAGTGAAATCATGGTTACAAAATGACTAATAACTTTACAATGAAGTAAAATAGACATCTAGTTTTTGGTATGGGATTTACTGGGGGTATGCTTATTCTAATTTTGAAGTGTAGCACTTTTGGCCAGATGCTGTCAGTTGCTCTTTAAGTGTTGGGCTTGTGTTTTATGTTGTATTTATAAGCTGGTTGCCTTTCCCTACACTGTTGACTCCATCTTGACTGTCAGTGGCTAAAATCTACAATGCCTAGCTGTTCCATCCTTTGCTGGGGCTCTATCTGCTGTGTCTGCCTGCATTATTGCCAACTTTGTTGCAGGAATTTCTAGTGACTGCAACTATAAGAGGGTATTGGTGTGTGGGGGCTCGGGAGAGCCAGCAGCCAGTCAGTAAGCAGAGGAGGTGGGGTTAAGCTCTTTAAAAACCCATGCCATTCATCAAGAAGGAGAGACTGTCGGTGGCTGAAATCTGCAATGCCCAGCTGTTCCATCCTTTACTGACACTCCATCTGCAGTGTCTGCCTGCATTATTGCCAACTTTGTAGCAGGACTTTCTAGTGACTGCAACTACAAGAGGGTACTGGGGTGTGGGGGTTCAGGAAAGCTGGCAGCCAGTCAGTAAGCAGAGAAGGTGAGGTTAAGCTCTTTAAGAACCCGTGCCACTTGCTCAGCATGAGTGGTGGTGCGAGAGTGAGTGGCTGCGCCAGGCTGCACCACTCCTAAGAAATATTTTACAGAACCTGAGGTGGATCTCTCAGCAGGAATATTATATTAATAACTGAGGCTAGGACATGCATGGTAAGCCTGGACATTATTTTATTGTGAGTAGAGTGGCTGTGCTGTGTTAAACAATGCTTCTTTTGACTGCTAATTACACAGTTTTGTTTGGACTTACTGAGCATGCCCTGCAGTTCAGATTGTAATTCATTTTAAAGTTTGACTTTTGATATTAGTGGTTTTAGTTTAAGGTATCTCTGTTTATTCACACTTGAAGTGCAGATAGTAAGTTTGCTTGGTTCTGTCCTGCCATACTTTTTGTGTATACATCTATTCTAGCTGTTCTATTGGAAAATTATTGCACTTAGAGTATTAAGTTGTCTTTTGTTTTGCTGTTTTCTGGTGCTTGATTCTAGTAGTGGTGTAAACAGTAATAAACTGGGGGCCTATTGATTGTCCCCGGTTTTGGAAATACAACTCAAACCCACCAGAAGGAATAGTTTCACTAGAAACTGGGGGAGATTTGTCTCCCAGAGTAATATAAAAGTTCCAAATTTTACTTCATTAAATAGGACAGTGTATGATCGTGGTGGGGGGGGGGCTTGCTTTATGATTTTGATGGTTCTGGGAGGAGATATAGAGTTGAACCCCAGACCAGTAAAAAATACTTTTAAAGTAATGTATGACAATGCATGTAGTGTGTCCCCAAAGACTGATCAATTAGCCTGATTGGTTGCAGAACATGACCGAAACATTTTAGGACTAAGTGAGACTTGGCTGTCATATAAGATCAGGGATAGTGAACTAACCTTACCATATTATCAGCTTTTTTGGTCTGTAGAAACAAAAAGGGGGAGGGAGGTTATGTTTTATGTTAAAAATGTGGTAGGACATGTGGAACTCCTCTTAAAGGGGAGTGAGAATAACATTGAATATTTGATGGTGAATGTGGATAGACTCAAATTAGCTTTTGCTCTGGTATATTCACCTCCAAAATCAAATCTTACATCTGTTGAAAAAGTACTAAATAAGATTTGGGGATACATAGGAGATAGGTCACTAATCCTAATTAGAGATATGAATTGTGACTGGCACAAACCTAAAGGTAGGAAATTAAAGGAGGTGGAGTTGGCCTTGGGGTTAATACGGCATATTAAAACACCTATACGATACACAAATACTAGGACTGAAGGAACTATATTGGACCTGCTGTTTACATCTTCTCAAATAGAAATTAAGGCCCTAGGAATTTTACCACCATACCTCGGAGACCACAATCCAATATGGGCTGTGGTATCTAAACAACAGGTCCAGTGTTCACTAACATGCCCGTATAATAACAAGAAAAGGGATATGCAGAATTTCTCTCAACAGAGATTTCTGCAAAGTGTGGCAAATGAAAAGTGGGAAAGATGTAGGCTAATACCAGACCTGGATCAAGCAGTAGAATATTTTTCCCCTACCTTTTGCATGATCTGTGATTACCATGCACCTAAATCTAAATCCTGTAATAAGCAATCTCGGTTACCATAGATTAATGATAAGATCTTGAAAAATATCATAGTAAAAAAAAATTGTGGAAGAAGGCTAGACAATCCAAATTAACCCCTGATTGGGAATTGTTTAAGATTAAATGAAATGTATGCAAATATCTTATAAAAAAGGCTAGGGCCCATTATTATAGAAATAAAATGAGTTGTAATTCTGACCCATGTAAGTTTTGGCTTACTAGTAATCATGTAAGAAATCCTGGTAAGTCTGGAAAACAAAATAATTTGACCTTACGGGTTGGGACTAATTTAATGGATGAACCCAGGAGTACCTCTGAGGCCTTAAACAACTTTTTTGTAGACCTACCAGGCTGCAATGGGATAGATAGTCCCAGACCCAGGGACACATTGCCTATACAAATAGAGAAGCCACTTAGTTTGCCACCATTCAGATTCAAGGCTTTAAAAATATCAGAAGTTTGTAAGGAACTAAGGTTAATAAATACCCATAAGTCAACAGGGCCAGATGAAATCGAGGGCAGAATTCTTAAGTTAGCAGCAGATTATATTGCCCCAAATATAACCTACCAACTGAATGTATGGAAGGATAAACTGGGTATCTCCAACTGAGAAGCCCATATGCCCAACTAATAAATTAAGAATGCCAAGTCTGCATGGACAAAAGAATAATCCCTTGCAGGCATAGCCATTCAAATCATGGTAGATAATATGTCAACAGTATAGAAGAGAAAAAACAACGTTCCCCCGCCGCAGGCATTGATCCAAAATATAAAACAAATAGTGCTGATCTGAGCTGTAGCATAGGTCTTGCCTGACCAAATGAACTGATGGTTGGCGGGCATATCTTATTAAAGTGATTTTATGAGCTTTGCCATAGAAAATGGGATTAGTAACCTGTAGGAGTTGTGATTCAATCTGCTATCATTTACACTGCCAGAAATGCTGCTTTCCATGAAATAAATACTTTTATTTCTGTGATGTGCCTCATTTGCATAACCCACCCCTCTTTTTTTCTCAGTGCTGCCACCCCCTTACATGACATCATGCAAGGGAAACAAAGTTTATAAGCACAATTTTGAAACAGAGACCTCTGTTGGTCAGTCCTGGTATTGCAGACATGTACACTACCAACATAGGAGACGACATCTCTCAGTAAATAAGTTTTGTCTGCTTGATACTACATGCACAATGCCTTGTTTGGAAAATAAACATATGAGAGTTTTTTATTGTCACTACAGAGATGTGAGCCTGCACCACAGAGTAAGGGGAATTGGAAAACAATGTCTTATTGTACCCACAATACCTTGCTATGCACATCTACATATTAGGTGCACTCACCACCACCAAAATAAGAGAGACTGCATCTGTGAGTAACTAACATTTATATCATCATGATAATTTACTCAGGATTTTTTGGTGCTGTATGTAAAATATTGACAGTTCCCTTACATGACATTATTCTGGGGTGTGACTACACACAGAAAACTGGAGAATACAATGCTGATAACACACAAATAAAAATGACTATGACAGATTTTTTTTTATAAAACAAATTGCAGTTTCAGCATCTGAAGCACAGGTAGCAATGGCATACTAGGTATAAAGGGCATATATAGAAGCCCACAAAATCATTTCAGTGCTTACCAATGCACTGTTTATGCACAGCACAACAAACCCAAATCAGAGGACACCCTTGAATTGTATTTAACAAAAAACACACCCAAATGTGGAAAGATAAAATAAAAGAAGAAATAAGAGAAAGCAAGTAGCAAAGGTAAACTGTAAAATGAAACAGTCTTGCAAAACATTGTGACCATGCTGTGTCATAATGCCAGAAAAGTAACACCGCATGGGCAGTTCCAGGCAATAAAGCTCGGGCTGGCATTGCTCAATTCCTTAAACAGGTCCAGAGCTGCCTTTGAGGTCTTCAGATTGGGAAAGGAAAACAATTTAGTCCAGTTTCTGGAAGCCATCCAGGCCCCATTTCCAGCAGTCACCTTTGCTAGTTGTGATACACAAAATAAAACATCTGCTGCAGTAACCTAAGGACAGTACCTTAATTTACAAGGCACAGAACTCCTCTGTAATTCAATGGGGCTTGAATAGTTTGGGAAGGGCTGCACTCAGGGCAGTCTCTGTGGTCTTGGGATCCTCATAGCTTAGCCATTGTCACTGCAGGTTCACTTGAAGCTTCGCAGGATATAACATCCTGAACTTTATTCTTGCAGGGATTAGCTTCACCATGGCTGGGTGAAAAGCTGTGCACTGTTGTCAGACAGTTGTCAGCAGGTCCTGGGCCACCCTGCTCTTGGATTCACCCCACCTAACTTCTTGTAGCTCCCTGATTTCTGAGAGGAAATGCTGCCATTCCTGATAATTCAGGAACCTAAAAATGAGAGGGCTAGGTGGTGCATCCCCCACAGGCATCGGCCGTAGCGCTCGGTGGGCCCTCTTAATAGAGTAAGAGGGCCCAAAAGGTGAAGGCCCCACTAGCTTATGAAAGAGCTTTTGAATGAACCAGACAGTGTTGGTGCCTTCCTCCCTTTCAGGCAACCCGATTATCATGGCATTGTTATGCTTACTGCGGCCCTCAAGATCTTTGACCTTCACTTTGAGACAAGCTATTCTTCGCCTGCCAAAGACAAAATCAGGTTCCACGTGATCCCGTTTTTCTCTAGTGAGGAGATACGGACTTCATTATCACCAGTGCACCGGGATATTTCTTCCAGGGCCGATGACATGGATATGACCTCTAAGGTAAGCGTCTTGAGTTTGTCCCTAAATGTCCTGAACTCTTCGAGGAAGCACTCAACTGTAAGTAAATTTTGATCTACTCCAATGTTTGAGGCATGGCACGTAGCAGATGTTTGCAGCCTGGATTTCTTAGCACTCTTCTCAGGTGTGGGTAGGGGAGTATGTTTAGGCAGGGCTGCGCGCATTTCAGCTTCCATTATGTGGCGATCACAGTACAGACTAGTGATCCCAATGAAATTAGGCACAAAGGCAGTCAGTGTGGGTGAGTGAAATGACTTTTATTTTAAATAATTAAGGTTTTCAGTCTGGTGTAGTGGGAGCACGATGGAAAGGCAGCTACTTGCAAGATTACACCATATGACCGTCCATGGAGAAGAAATGGCAATGTTGAAAATCTGGAGTGAAAACATTAACATTTCTTGAAGTTATGAGTGTGCATGGAAACTGCACAATGCATGCTCATAACACAGTCATTTTGTGGAATTTTTTCACCAAATTTTTATCATAGGCATTTTGAGACCTCTGCTTATGAACAGTGTCACTGTAATTTTCTTAATCTGTCCCAAACGTTGATTTCATACAGTGACCATGCCAATGTGAGCCAGATGTGTGAAAACACATTTCAGGCAGGATGTGAAGAATGACAGATGTACTGTTCATAAGGAGGTGTGAAAAAATGGCAATGTTGAAAATCTGGAGTGAAAATATTAAAAATTCTCTAACTTATGAATGTGCGATGAAACTGCACAACGTACACTTGTAACACAGTCATTTTTTGGAATTTTTTCACAAAATTTGCAACATGGGCTTTTTGGGTGCTTACCTCATGAACAGTGCCACTGTCATTCTGTTAATCAGCCCCAAAAGGTGATGCCACGCAGTGACTGTGAAATCACCTTTAGGGACTGAATAACCAAATGACAGTGACTGAGTTCATGAGGTGGGGTCACAAGAACCACATGTTGAAAATTTGTAGCCAAAAGTCACAGAAATGGTTGAGATATCCACCTAACTTGAAACCTGCCCTCTGATGCTATTATACAGCTTACCATGATTTTCTTCAGTTCACGGTCAGCAGTTGAAGAGTTCAGACATCTCATGCTCCACTGAAGATCATTGCGACTGGCTCAGGAAGTAAGTATGGGGTAAGGGGGTGCAGGGAGGTGGGATGCACAGATGGTGGGTGCAAGTTGGGGAAGGGGGTGCTCCAGACACAACAATGGACTGTTTTCTTGTGTTAGGAATGGACATCACGGGAAGGTTTTATTTACAGGTGAAATAAACCAACTGTTGGGCACACTGGAGTGGACTTCCAGTGTGCTCCATGACTTTGGGGGGGTTGTTGGCCACACTGGGTGGGCTCCCAGTGTGGCACACAATGGGTGTGGGGAGGGTGGGGGCAGATAGTGGAGAGTACCACACCATGAGGCACACTGGGGTGAGCTCCCAGTGTGCCACACAATCTTGGGGGGGTTAAAAACATGCTGACAGGGGGATTTGGTACTCCCATGGTCAGCTTCCTAAAGATTGTGAGAGGCGGATAGCGACAGCCACCGCCATGTTTATTGAAATGTTTCTGCAGGCAAGGCACACCCTGTATTGATGGGGTGCTCCCTCATTGTGGTGGCACAATTCTTTCAAGTTGGTGGCATGATTCTCAACTGCTGTCAAAGATAGCATGCTCATTCATTGGTGCCACACAGATCAGCCCAAGAAAGCAGTGGCACCATTGGCCACAACACTGCCACACCTCCACAACCTGCTACTCCGGCAAGCTGCCACAAAATGTTGCTTGCACTGCACGTGCAAGACAACATAAGAAGTTATGTGAGCAATTTTGTTTGAAATTTACATTCCCTGCATCCCATTTATGGGTTTTAGTGTGCGCCCGAGAACTTGTGGCTACTGTTACTGAGTGAGTCTCAGAAGTACCATGGTCCAGGTGCACACTTCTCTAGTTGCTGTATAACAGCATATAAATTATTTGTGGACATGACAGCTCTGATTGGACTTTGCTAATCTGAACTGAGCATGTCCATATCATAAACATGTGAATATCAAAGATGTGTGTGTGTGTGTGTGTGTGTGTGTTTGTTTGGGAATCATGGAGGAGAGCTGAGTTTGGGGAATACAAAAAACATCAGCTACTGCAATCGGATAAAATTAAGAAAAACTAGCTGACTGTATGTGAATACACATAAACATTACAGTTAAAACAAAGTCAGCCTGCTGGAATTTGCTGCATGTTTGTATTTTGTAGCGGTAATGGTTGGGGGGGGGCACAAACTGAAAGCATTTTGATCTACAAATCCAGTTGCCACCCCAAAAAAATGAATATGTCCACATTTGCTGTTATAGAGCTGTTGACCCTGCACTCCCCTGCAGAGTACTGCCACAGAGGTATTGTGGCAGCTGTTTAACACAGCAGTGGGAGCCTGAGACATCACAGCATCCAGTGTTTCCCCATGGTTGGAGAAAGCTGCAGAAGGAGGAGGAGGGAGGGAGGATTTTTTTTTACCAACAGTGTGTTCCTCGTCATGGGATCATTACTGTTATTTTATTAATGAATGGGGAGAAGTACAGCTTGTGGTTCTGTTAGGAGAAGGAGCTGCAGAGGGATAATTCATTTTTATTACATCTGGGGCCAGTTAGTAAGACTGTAATTTTTTTTTTTAGTGAGTCAGGAGCAGTCCAGTCTGTGACTGTTTGGGGAGGGATTGGCAGAGAGATCAGGGATATTTTATTATTAATACATCGAGATAGATAGATAGATAGATAGATAGATAGATAGATAGATAGATAGATAATGGTACTGCTCTCACCTGAATGAACTGCATCCTAGATGAGGGAAAGAAAAATCTCCCTACTTAGAGTACATTAGTTTTCAGGGTGGTGCACCACAGGTGACCCCCCCCCATCCTACACCCACAACCCTAGACATACAATCTTCTGTACAGTACATGACGTGGGGATGGAGGAAAGGGAGCATGGTTTGATTTTGAGATGTGGTGTGGATGGGGTGACAGTTTGTGATATTCTAAATATGACAGAGATAGCTATATTTAAATATCACAATCTGTCACCCCCCATCCTCATGTAAATGTAATCATTGAAACCTGACTGAAGTATAATTGCTTGTGTAGCTCTGTGGTTCAGGGGAAACTAAGTTTTAAGTACTGGATGGGGTTCATGGTACCACCCATTATGGATTATTTTTGGTAGCAAACATCATGTTTTAAATATTTCCGGCACTTCAGTTTTCTAATTCCGAGTTACCAAAATATCAAAAATGAATTTCTCCAATTTTGCAGTTCTAGAAATTCTGACTGGTGTTACCCTGCAGAGTACTACAACAGTGAAATTGCAGCAGTAGATTAACACAACTGATGGAGCCTGAGACATCACAGCATCCCATGATTCCCCATGGCTGGGGGGAGCTGCAGAGAAAGGAGGGAGAACGTTTTTTAAATCTGTGGTCCTCATTAGTTTTGGTTTTTGTATTGATGAGTGGGGAGAAGTACAGTCTGTGGTTCTGTTGGGGGGGAGGGAGCTAGAGAAGGAGGATTTGTTTTTTTATTTACTTCTGGGGTCTGGTTAGTAAGATTGTTATTTTTTTTTATTAGTGAGTCAAGAGCTGTTTGGGGAGGGGTTGGCAGAGGGAGGTAGGAGGTATTGTTATTAATACAGTACATCCAGATAGATGGAGTGATAGATAAATAGATAGATAGATAGATAGATAGATAGATAGATAGATAGATAGATAGATAGATTATTAAATAAAAGAACAGCTCTCAGCTGAATGAGTTGCCCTCCCAGACAAGGAACTACATCATTACTCTACAACGGTAAAAAAGTGCCAGCATTTCAGTTTGACCCCCCTTTCTCTCACACTAAACACCACACACAGAATTCTTAGCAGACTGACATTGTTTTAGCTGTAATATTAATTGTATTTGTGTTCACACACTGTCGGCTCCATGTTCTTAATATTAGCTGATTTTATTTTTATACACTGAACTCAAGTCTCATCCATTAGTCTGACACACACACACACACACACACACCATACACCCCCACACAGACACACGTTTACTGTACAAAATTCAAAGGAGATGTGTAATAGTACACAAATTATTTGTGGACATGACAGCTCTAATTGGACCTTTCCAGACTGACCCAAGCATACCCATATCATTAGCATGTCAGTATCAAAGATGTGTGTGTGAGAATCATGGAGAAGAGTTGAGTTTGAGGAATACAAAAAAAAAATCAGCTACGGTAATCAGTTAAGATTAAGAAAAATAAGTTGACTGTATGTGTACACACATAAACATTACAGTTAAAATAACATCAGACTGCTGGGGATTTGCTTTGTGTATGTGTTCGGCAGTGGTGATGGTGGGGGGGCACACACTGAAGGCATTTTAACCTATAAATGCAGTTGCCAAGAAACAAAACTAGTGTATCCACTTTTGCTGTTATAGAGCTGCTGACCCCGTGTTTCCCTGCAGAGTACTTGGACAGTGGCATTGTGGCAATAGTTTAACAAAGCAGCTGGAACCTGAGATATCACATCATCCTGCAATTCCCCATGGCTGGAGAAAGCTGCAGAGGGAGGAGAGAGGAAGGATTGTTTTTTTCTTACTAAATAAATTTGTAGTCCACTTCATGGGATTATTATTGTTTTTTCTGGTGCAGGCAGAGCTCTGCAGACATTTTGCTAGGCCAGTAGAAATAAGGAGCTCACCGTATATCTAACAGACTTCATTTAATTGAAGTTTTGATTTTTCCCCATTGTTCCTCCACTCCTCCTTCTTGCCTATTTGCTAGTGCTTTTCTGGAGCAATCTCCCATTTTCTCAAAGTCAGCCCTCCTAAAGTTAATACTCTTGCTTTTGTATGGCTTGACTCTATGGCTGTGTTTATTATGAACCACACTGTTAGGTGGTTGCTTGTCCCCAGATGGCTACCCACTTCTAAATCTGAGATCCTTTCTCTGTCCCCATTTGACAATACCAGATCTAAGATTTCTCCCTCCTGAGTGGGTTCCACTACTAGCTGTCTGAGGCATGCCCCCTGTAGGGCATCGAGAATAATCCTGCTCTTGGATGTGGCTGCAGCAAAGGTGCTCCAGTTAACATCTGGCATATTCAGGTCCCCCAATAACAATTTCTCCCTTTTTTTCTGCCATTCTAAAGGATGCTTTCTATCATTTCCTTGTCCATTGCCTCCCCCTGAGATGGGGGTCTGTATACAACCTCCATGTGGACTGTGGTGCCATTTCCTGTCTCTAGGGTGATGCACAGTGCCTCCTCTACTCGTTTATCTTTTAGTTTCATTGCTTTGATCCCTTCCCTTACATAAACAGCTACTCCTCCTCCTCTTTTACCCTCCCTGTCCCTCCTGTAGCTTGTGTATCCTGGTATATGTTGACATCCCAGTAATGGTTCTCTGTCTACCATGTTTCTGTGACTGCCACGATATCCAGGTGTCCCTCTTCCATCAAGACCACTACTTCAGGGAGCTTGTTACACAGATTACAGGCATTGGTACTCATCACCCTCCATTTTTTATGGCCTTACCCCTTTAACCCAATCCCTGCCCTTACTGCCTTTTTCTGCATTTACCCCTGTCCTGCTCCCTATGGACTTCTCTACTTTGGTGTTTACCTCTCCAACTACTGTGTTTTGTGGGGGGAGGCTGGGTTTTCCCTGCTCCTTTTCAGTTCCTCTCCCCTTGGCTATTTTAAATGCCTAGGATCCTGATTTCCCTCCCAAACAGATGCAGATCATCATACCAGTATAGGCCTATATCCCTGCAGGTGGACGCCAGTCCCCAATGAAGCCAAAACCCTGAGCTTTGCACCAGTTATTCAACCATTCATTGAATCCCATGGTGTGGAGTACCCTAGCATTACCATTGCCATAGACAGGCAGCAGCTCCAAGAAGTTTATCATACGTGCTGCTTATCTAAGGCTCCTCCCCAACTCTTCAAACTTCTCTTGCACAGCTCTGATACCATTCCTAGCCAGGTCATTTGTCTCTAGGTGGACAATGACATCCAGCTCCCTCGTGCAGCTGCTCCCGCGATCCCAAGGATTTGCTCCCTGTCCCTCCAAGCCATGGTGCCAGGAAGACACCTTACCTCCCCTCTCCCCTTCCTCCCCCAGTTCTACCCCCAATGATGGAGGCCCCACCAGAAGTTGTTTGCTTCCCCTGTGGGGTTCCATGCCACCCTCCTGTGGCTCTCCTTTGTGGAGATTCCCAGCATATACAGTGGATTAAAATACTTTATGCCTCCCCAACAACTCACATTTTATGTAATGATATGCTTTCCCATCCTTTTTCCCTACACCAAGGTATGAGACAAGGCTGCCCCCTTTTTCACTTTTTATTTAACCTCTTCCTAGAACCCTTGATTTGTAAACTCAACTCCTCCCCCTCAGGTCATTAGTATTCCTGTTGGAAACATTGAATACAAACTTTCCACCTATGCTGATGATTTATTACTCCATATATCTTCCCCTGCCAACTCTCTGCCTGCAGCATTACAGATCATCTCTCATTTTGGGGCTATCTCCAATTACAAACTTAATCTCACTAAAACTGAAATTATGCCCCTTAATACTAAAACATTTAGAGCTGAAGTGGAGCATTTAGGCCTTGTCTGGAAGAAAGATAAATTGAAATATTTGGATATTTTTCTTAGTAACTCCCTTAATAGGGTCAAACAGTTTAATTTGGACACCATTGTGTCTCGACTTAAAACAGATCTTGACCGATGGTCAGTGCTGCCCCTTACCCTTTGTGGCAGGCTGAACATTATTAAAATGAATATTTTACCCTGTCTACTATGCCCCCTTCAGATGTACAACTCAGTTCTCCCCAAACTTGGTTTACTCAGGTTCCCAGGCTTATTGCCTCCTTTATATGGCATAGTAAAGCAGCCCGTCGGGTACTTTCAAAAGTGGTGAAACTTAAACAGGATGGTGGTTTACAAGTTCCTAACTTTTATCTATATTGTCTTGCACTGCATCTCAATAGTCGCTATTACTGGTTCCAAATGCCAGAGAACAATTCTAGCACAGTATATTCCCCACAATGGGTAGAAATAGAGCAATCCCTCTGCTCTGCACATGGAATAGACATCTGTACTCACCTTTTCTTTCCCAGAGGAAAATTACCCCATCCATTATGAGAGACACCCCTTGGATCATCTCTCCAAACCCACTTTTGCTCTTTACTCAAAATAAACTACACCAAGGATATTTCTCAACCCTTGTTTGGGAACCCCAATTTGCAGATAGCGGGGCAGATAATTTCCAAGCAGTTCTGTCCAGCTATAGGAATAAATCATGTTGCAGAGGAATTCATCATAAATGATGAATTTATTTGCTGGGATGGATTACATCCTAGTAGAAAGGGAACTGCACTAATAGCACACAAATTAAATAAAGTTATCTCCTCAAATTTAAACTAAGTATTGGGGGGGGGTATCTGTATATTATTCACCTACTGTTACTAAGAATATTGCAATTAACCCTAACAACAATAGAAGTAATACCCTATGGATACCCATCACATACACTATGTCAGGAAAGGGTCTTAACTAAAAAACCTTGCACCCAGAAAATAAATACTTTTTAGTTAATGCTAGAAGTCTTAGTAATAAGTTAGATGAATTATTGTACAAATTAACTGAAGATAAAATTGACATATGTGCTGTCACTGAAACTTGGTTTACTAATGGAGACTGGGCTAACATACCAGGTTACTCCATAGTACAGAAAAATCTTAGTACTAAAAAGGGTGGAGGTGTGGCACTATATATCAAAGATAATCTCCAGTATTATGAATTAAATCAATATAACCAACACAACAGTGAAATAATTGTGGTACAGATTACCTCTTTATCACATCCACTTATAATAGGGGTTGAATATCGTGCACCAGGGTTAGATAGTGAAGACAATGAAAACTTCTTTTCAACCCTAGAGAACACTACTATTGACTCTGATTTCATCCTGTTTGGAGATTTTAATCTCCCAGGGATAGATTGGCCTACCCTAGGTACCCATAGTAGAAATGAACATAGGTTAGTACAGTTCATTATGCAAAATGATCTTGAACAAATAATTGCAGATCCCACCAGGAAACAAAACATATTAGATCTAATTATTACAAATATTGAACACTTCTCCATCCTACAAATAAATGAACCTCTGGGTGATGGTTATCACTCCATAATTAGTTGTGAATTTTATACAAATAATGTACATATCACAGTAACACTAAAGTGGCCAATTTCTACAAAGCTAATTATAAACTAATTAAGCAGTATTTAAAGCATTGGAACTGGCAACAGGACCTAGTAGGCTTAAACACTAGTGAAATGTGGAGTCTTATTAAACAAAAACGTAACTATTATATAAAAACTTGGGTACCCTATAGGACAAAATATGATAAAAATAAGCAAAGAATACCAATCTGGTGGAGTTGTAGTATTAAAAAGAGTATAAGAAAAAAGGAAAAGGCCTTTAATCTTTACAAGAAATATCTAACTAATGAAGCATGGTCTAAGTTCAAGCACCTAGCTTAAATTACTAAAAACATGATTAAACAGGCAAAGAAGAGATTAGAATTAAAATTAGCATCAGATTGTAATGATAATAAGAAGCAGTTCTATAACTATATTGGTTCTTTTAAAGGAACCAAGACAGGTGCAGGACCACTCCTTATACATGACAAGTTAATAATGGATAATAAGGAGATGGCAAATGAATTTAATAAATATTTCCTCAGTATTTTTAAAGACAAAGAAAATTGTAACATGAACAACTTATTTACAGAAGAACCTATGCATCCCTTTACGAATGAGGATATTATTAAAATTATAAATAATACTAAAACTACCTGCTCTGCTGGTTATGATGGCTTCCCCTCCATCTTTATTAAACAACTAAGCACAGAACTAGCTGGCATTCTAACTTTACTTTTTAATACATCCCTAAGTGAAGGAATGGTTGTGGAAGATTGGAAATTAGCAAATATTATCCCAATTCATAAAAAAGGTGCAAAAAGTAATGTGAGTAATTATAGACCAATTAGTCTAACCTCCTGTATTGGTAAAATTATGGAAAGGTTACTTCAGCAAAGAATCCTTCTACATCTTCAAAATACCAGAAACTTTGATATTACTCAACATGGCTTTACCAAGGTAAGATCTTGTATGAGTAATTTAGTAAAATTTTTTGGGCCAGTTAGTAAAGCATTAGAGGAAGGTCTGCCAGTGGACGCTATTTATCTGGACTATGAAAAGGCCTTTGATACAGTTTCACATAGGTTATTGTTTGAACAACTCAAAAAACTATTAATTCACCCGTTGATCAGTCAATGGATACACTCGTGGTTAAACAATAGAAAGCAAAGGGTGGCCTTGAGAGGATATAAATCCAAGTGGGGTTTAGTTAGCAGCGGAGTACCACAGGGGTCAGTACTGGAACCAATATTATTTAATATCATGATCTCATATATGCAAGTAACAAATAGTATTTGGTTACAGAAATATGCAGATGACAGTAAACTTGGAACCATCGTAAATGATGCTAGATCTGTTGACGTACTTCAGAATAACTTAAATAACTTATATTCTTGGGCTACAGATCATAAATTAAACTTTAACATTACAAAGTGTAAAGTAATGCATTTCAGAATAAATAACCCATCAGCAAAGTATTTTTTAAACAATATTCAATTCGGAAGTAACTACTTCGGAAAAAGATTTAGGTGTGACTATCACAAACAAATAAAAATTTGACCGTCTTACAAATGTCACCATGAAAAAGTGTCACAGAATACTAAGATGCATACTGAAGAATAAAAAAAGTCATGAAACTGAGTTCCTGGTACCCTTGTACACATCTTTAGTGATATCAGATATTGAGTATGGTGCCCCTTTCTGCACACCTGTCACAATTACAGACTTGAAAACTCATGAATCAATATAGCGTAGGTTGACCAAATCAGTAGTTAAGGTAGTGCACCTAGACTATGGGAATAGACTCAGAAATTTAGGACTATATTCACAACAATATAGATTTTTCAGGGGGAGATATGTGTTGGGCCTATAAATCATGTTATGACAAACTACTCTTTGAAACAAACTGTTTAATGAAACATCCTTCAGCAACAAATATTAGATCACATAATCTTAGATTATATGCTGAAATCTATAAAACCACACGTAGAAAGCAATTTGTCACTCAGAGAGTGCAGACATGTGGAACTCCCTTCCATCACCTGTTGTCTTGAATAATAGTATTCATTCTTTTAAATATGATTTGGATTTGTTTATGGAAGATAAGAAATATCATTACCATCATTAGTTGAATGATGGCGAGTTCAGTCATGGGCTTGTTCCTCGAACTCGTACCAACCTATGAACCTATGAACCAGATCTTACATATAATCAAAAACTATTATGTTTCCAGGAAGCCTGGTCCTTATATCACTGGCCCACCACCTCAAGCTTTAAGTATTTCCAACTATCTCATATGCTTATGCAATTTTTTGGCACAGGACCCTGGCTTAGATCTTTGGGTTCTGTGATTTTTCCAATTTTTTCATCAGCCCCCCCCTTTCTCACCTCATATCATATTATTATAGATCACTGCTAAATTGCTTAGCTGCTAATGAAGAACCAAGGGCTTATATCCTGGACTGTACCCTTTCACCCACTACAACTCCCAGGAACTGGCCTACTATCTTGAATCAACTGTATATACTAATAAAATGGAACCGATACTACCTGATACAGTTTCAGACTCTTCACAATCTTTACTATACCCCTATTAAGCTGCACAGGATGGGTCAGCTTCCCAACAATCTTTTTTCCTGATGTGGCCAAGAACCTGGTTCCCTTTATCATATTCTATGGAGCTGTCAAAAAGTTTTTCCCCTCTGGAATTCAATTCAGTCCCATTTAAACCCTCTCTTAGGACTCTCGGGTGCCTTTCCTCCTGAAATTTGTATTGTGGGTGACTACACAGGAACCCTGATCAGCAATCAGAAAGCCCAGATGGCCCCAGTATCAGCATGTGCTAAGAAGGCTATCCTTCATCACAGGCTAGATCAAGACATCCCTCACTTCATGGAATGGTACAAAGAAATTTTGTTTGCTTGCAAGTTGAGCACCTTATTGCTAGCATGGCTGACAATTCTTCAAAATACAAACATAGCTGGGAACCCTTGTATACACTGTTAACTGTATAAATATTAGCTGGACACCTCTTTAATCTATACTTATAAATACTGTTGTATTATTTTTTATTCTCGGGGCAGATAGGTGTGCAGTGTGCAAGTTGACATCCTTTACACTCTTGATTAATTATTGGTTTTTGCTCTGGTGGTTGGGTGGGAGAGGGTTGGGGTGGGATGGGGGAAATTTATAAATGTTAAAGTGATTTTGTGAACTTTGCCATTAAAAAAGGGCTTACAATCTGAAGTAATCTGTAAAAGTTGATTCAATCTGTTACCATTCAAACTGACAAAAAGTGCTGTTTTCCATTAAATAAATGCTTTTATTTCTGTGCTCTGCTTCATTTGCATAACCTGCCCCTTTTATTCTCAATGCTGCAACCCCCATGCATGACATCATGCAAGGGAAACAAAGTTTATAAGCACCGTTTTGAAACAGACCACTGTTGGTCAGTCTTGGTATTGCAAACATCTTTCACTGCTGACATAGGAGACTACATCTCTCAGTATAGAAATCCTATCAGCTAGATAATATATGCACAATGTCTTGTTTGGAAAATAAACGCATGAGAGCTTTTATTGTTGAAGTCACTGCAGAGATTTGAGACTGCGCCTCACAGTAAGGGAACTGGAAAATGTCTTGTTGTACCCACAATGCCTTGCTATGGACATCTACATATTAGGTGCAGTCACCACCACCAAAATAAGGGACTGCACCTCTGAGTAACTAATATTTACAGCATTATGATAATTTATCTAGAAATCCTTGGTGTTGTATGTAATGCATTGACAGGTTTCGTGTCTGTTATCATGCTGGGGGCGTGATTGCACACAGAAAACTGGAGGACACAGTGCTAATAAAACATAAATAAAAATGACTATGACAAATATTTTTTACTAAACAAATTGTAGCTTTAGCATTCAGGGCATAGGGAAATAGCATATGATGTGAAAAAGGCTTCTTCAAAAGCTCCCTTAATCACTTTAATGAAGTTGCTGTTATTTTATCTGTACTCTGTGCTCTTTGAATAAAGTTCATTAAACTTGAAAAAAACTGATCAACACTAAACTGAAGTGACTGAAATACTGTAGTAAATGTACTATTGTCTGCAAGATGCTGTGTCAGGCCCTAAAATGCATGTTTGCCACCTGCTGGCTGAGGTGAAGGACAAAACAGCAACTGAGAGACTCTGCGTTATTTTGCAAGGCAGTTTTTTATTGCACGATATGTGTGAGTTAAAGAGCCACTGATGCCAAAAGTGATACATTGCAGAATCCAAATAAGCAGACCCCCAATAAATCCCATGCCAAAAACTAGATTTCTACATTACTTCATTTTAAAGATAGTAGCCATTTTGTAACCCTGATTTCATCACCTGTAGAAAAAAAAGCCTGTTTCAGTGAAGAGCTACTGATGATGTCATCTAGGGAACTCACAGTCTAGTATTTCCTGTCAGCAAGCTTATAGGACATGTTTCTCCAAAGTTGTAAAGATCATGTGCAATGGTTTTCACAAGTAAAACAAGCAGCACCATTCAAAAAACATTGCTATAAAAACTATATGAACATCAGGTTTGCTAACAAAGTTAGTTCCTCAGTAGAACCATGCTCTGAAGTTGTTTAATGTGCTTGTAACATGGCAAGTGCAGAAACAGAGTTATGCTTTATAAGACATTGTAACAAGATCTCTTATATTTGCAAGAATAATAAAACATGGATACAGACAGATAAAGTGGAATCAGCTCTGTTTTTCTGCTGTGTTTGCTGTTTGGGATTTGGCTGTTGTACATTATGGGAAATGCATATATTTAACTGCATTTTGTATATTGTAGGTGCAATGGTGAACAGTCATTCAATTACTGATTACATGAAGATGTGATCAACATTTCAGAATATGTGTTAATTTTGGCTGACTTACTTTTGTGAACTGTGGAATCATCTCTGTTTTTCTGCTGTGTTTGCTGTTTTGGATTTGGTTGCTGTGCATTATGGGAAATGCATATATTAAAGTGTACAGGAGATTTCAGCTCTGATAGTTGTTCCTGCAATTCCCTTGGCAGACCAACAGAAGGCTGTGAAACAATGTTAGCAGCACATCACTGTTCTACAGCCATATTTAGATCTGTTTCCAAATGTACTGAAATGAGTCACTCAGGAGAAAACTTTCATAGACCAAGTAAAAAAAAAAAAGAGTCCACATAGTTTAATGACTGGTGCTGCCTGTTTTACTTATAAAAAACATTGCACTTGATATTTACAACTTTGGAGAAACAGGTCATATAAGCTTGCTGACAGGCAATACTAGACTATGAGGTCCCTAGATGACATCATCAGCAGCTCTTCATTGACACAGTCTTTTTTTTTTTGAACAGGTAGTGAAATCAGGGTTACAAAATGGTAATAACGTTAAAATGAAGTAACACGGACAATTAGTTGTTGGTGTGGGGTTTACTGGGGGTATGCTTATTCTAATTTTGCAATGTAGCACTTTTGGCCAGATGGTGTCAGTTGCTCTTTAGTAATGTGTTTACTGATCTTAGTGGCATTCTTCCCTGACTATTTTGATGAGCCTGTCATGAAGACCTGTGCTAATAAAGCTGCCCCCCATTCCTCCCCCTTCTACTTCAGGAGAGTCACCCTGAATGACTCCAAAGAATACCTACAAAGGGTACTTGGCAAATCTGGGTTTAGCAGTGACTCTCCTGACCTCAAACATTTGAACCTTTTGGTTTATGTAGTCCTGAAACCCCTAACTAAACTTCTAGATGTGTCACTCTCCTTAAAAATCCAATTGTAGAAATGAAAGGAAAAGTGTAACTCTCACTGGGCTTTGAACCCAGGACTTCAGCGATCCATGCTGTAGCTGTTAACCAACTGAGCTATGAGAGTGCAGCCAATTAAGCCCCCTGAGTTTTCCCATACATACATTCCTGTCTGGTGTTGCAATGAGCAACTAGGAAGACATTTTACAGACTCAAATAACTCCTCCTCAATCTCTCCCTAGTGCAAGGCAGTTGCCCCAACAATGGAAAGCAGCAGTTGCTACACCTGTGCACAAAAGTGGAGACAGGATGATGCACTCAAACTATTGCCTGATATCTGTCCTTCCCCCTCTCTCTAAAGCCCTTGAGTGCATCATCTCCAACCAATTGTCTGATTACCTGGCCAAATATGACATTCAATGTCCACAGCAGCACAGCTTTAGGAAGGCACACATCATGACCACTGCCCTGCTTGAGTACATGGACTTCATTCACAAGGCCCTTGATCGAGGCCACATAGTGGGGTCCATATATATTGACCTCACCAAGGCCTTCAACACCATTAACCATTCCCTTAAACTGAACTCGCTCCCAGTCCTTGGCCTCTTCAATGAGGCCACCAGATGGTTCAAGAGCTACCTCAAGGGCAGAATGCAACAAGTTAAAATCAGTGAAACCCTCTCCTGCAGCCATCCCATGTGCTCAGGGGTCTTTCAAGGCTCCATCCTTGGACCCCTACGTTTCAGTCTTTTTCTTAATAACCTCTCAAAAGCTTGCAACAACAACATGGTCCTATATGCGGATGATGCTGTCCTCTTCTCAAGCCACACTGATCCCCTCCCTCTTTCAAGAGACCTACAATCCAACTTTGAATCAGTAGAGATCTGGTATGCCAAACACAAATTATTATTGATTTACAAGAAAACTAAGGTTATGCATTTCTCTAACCCACATAGCAAACATAAATCAGCCAGCCTGACTATACAGGAATAATCAAAGCCTGCTGTGCGATCAAGTTCAGGAATTCAAATACCTTGATATAACATTTGATAGCCCTCTATTCTACACCTTACATGTCAATCAAATCTCCAGGGTGATAAACTCAAGGATCAGGATCCTCTATTGGCACTGACACTGCCTGACCCCTGAGGCTCTATAACTGGCAGTAACCAGTTCAATCCTATCCATAATCGACTATGGATTAGTCATATATGGAGCTGTTACCAACACTATTCTCAAAAGAATTACAATTGCTCTGAATAAGTCCTGTGGACTTGTCTCAGGGTTCGAAAAGCACACTCATACATGTGACCTTTATAAGCAAGCCAACTGGCTGCACCTTAAGGGCAGGGTCACCTACCAGACCTGTTTACTTGTGAAGAAAATTAGTCTAGGCCTAACTCTTCCAGTCACCCAGCCTCTTCTAATGCTAACTCCAAACCACCATAGTACTCGTAGTGCATGCAAACAGACATATCTTGTCCCTTTCTGCCTGACCACTCTGGCCCAGAGAACTTTTAGATCTAGGGAACCTACATGGCTTAATGGCCTCCCATCTAATGACTTTGCCGAGTCAAAACATGGCCCCTTTTAATTCAAACTCCATTGACACCTCACTGCACTTGGTAGCTGTGACTGTGTGCCTTAACAATTTCAGGGCTTCATTTCATTAAATACGCACATTACTATTTTGTAGGTCTGGTCAGTCATGCTACTACTTTTTTATTCAGACTGGAGCTTAGAATACCAGCACAAGCAATTGTCTCAAATATTGTAACTTAAAAAAATGCAGTAACTTTATGTGTTGAATACATACATGAAACAAACTAGCTCCACCTTCAAATTTTAGTAGACATAATCCAGTTTGCATTCTGTGTCTTACTGTACATGATACAGAAATTGCACACAATGAGATGGAGGGTACATATACAGTACTGTACATGGGTTCACCACTCTACCGCCTAATTATGCAGTACAGCATCCTGCTTCTAGCCATATTAAAGTGCAAGTGTATTGGTGCAATTTTATATCATTTTGCTAACCGGAGTACTATGTTAGTGTAGTTAGTTACTGAACTGTGCAGTTAAATGCCTTATAATTGTGATGGTAATGTAAACAAAGTAACCCTGTGAGTGTCCTCTTGCAAGACACAGCTTTGTGATGAGCATCATGAGCACATCAGAGTGACATACAGTAGTGGAGGGTCGCTTTCCAGCACTCTACACTTTGATCAGTGAAGTAAGGCTATTACGTTGTCTGACAAGATCGGTTATTACATTATCTAACCACATGGCGTTACCTAGAATACTGTGCCCTAAAACATTGTATTCTGCTATGTTCTCATGTACTGTAGTAACCTTCATTTCAATGTTACCTTTTGTCAAATATTCTATCAAGATGAGTGGCACTAGACACACTGAAACTCTACTGACAAAAGTCATTCCTCGCACTATGCAGTTTGAAGTGTACTGAACCGAATGTGACCACCGCTGAGCCCCTCCAAATGGCAGCTCCCATGCTCGCTCTGCACCACTACATGTCTCAATCATCCAGACTATTACTGTTTGGTTCCCTTTTTGCTTTTTTACTTTTTGAGTCCTGCAGAGAGTACAAGGTACACAGTGCAATCTGAAGAAATGGCAATCGCAATTGTAAACAAAGCCATGCAAAAATGAAGTCTTCTGCTGCAGTTTACTCTTACTGACTGTATTGATAGGCATGCTGCATGATGTAGGATATGAGTGGGCAGCCAAGCATGCAACAAGCTGGCAATCAGTGATGCTAGTTCAATAAAAAAAAAAACTATCTTAGTCTGTCCTCAGTCCACTGACTCACCCCAATTCAATATAATTAGCCCTCTGACCATACATGCTCTTTCCTTCACATAGCACCGCAGTGTACACCTCATCTTCTCCCTCTCACTTCAACAGGCACAGCAGACATCAATGTAAAGAGGTGGCTCCCTCATTCCTATCTGCAGTACTGCACTTTAAAAAAGGCAAAAAAAAAAAAAGCAGTAGCTCTCATGTAATTTATTTACTTAAAACGATGGCAGGCTGCAATAACGGATGTGAGCCGTTCCTCCCACAACATCACTTCCAATTCTTTTGTCGAGGAATGGTGACCAGTGCACCAGGAGTAACCGCCAATTTGTCAAACAGAACAAAATAAAAATAAATCAGTGCTTTATCACTAAGGAAATTAAGGACATCGTTGAAAGGTTGATAATTACCTGAAACAAGTCTCCCGACAGTTTTTTTTTTATCAGATCTACATGCTCTTTAATGTGAAAAGTCGTGAGCACAATAGAGAGATGAGAATTACAGGAAACCAACATTTTGGTCACTAGGTATTCAGACATGAAAGTTCCATATATACTGTACATTCAGTGCTAATGTTAAAATATATAATCTAGGTACACAGCTAATGCGGCTGTGTGGAAAAATGGCAACCAGCTAAACAGCTGGTGAACAGAGATACTTTAAATTAAATACAGTTCATCATTTCATACACTGAATATTATTTTTTATTTTATTTTGAACCTCGAGAATGCATAACCCAACCAAAAGCCAATATGAAAAATTAATTGGGAATGAAGCATAATGTAAAGTTACTGAATTTTTTTAAATTGCAATATCTGAGGCAAAAGCAGACAGTCGTATTCAAACCTCCAGTCTGAAAAAGAAAAGGTAGTAACATGACTGGTCATACCTACAAAATTGTTATGTGCATATTCAATTAAATTAAGCCCTAAAATTGCTTCATTAATACCGATATAATACTGCTATATGTTAAGTGTGAGGCAGTATAGCGCAGTGGTCTAAGGCTCTGAGCTGCAAATCTAGTGACATCCAGCAGACCAAACCTGGGTTTGAATCCCACAGCTTTCACTTGCATACTGTGTGACCCTGAGCAAGTCACTTAACCTCCTTGTGCTCCCAGGTCGCTCCTGTAAAAAAGCTTTCAGCTTAGTGTGCTATACCTGGTTAAACAACTAAATAAAAAAAAAATAAATAAAAAAAGTGCACTAGCGGTGTCCACAGTTTATGCAACTGAGTAGATAGACTAAAAAGTCAACTACAGTATCTCTGGTGACTGTAATGTCCAAGATTCGATTTCAGGAATGATCACTAAAATTAAGCTCAGCACTACATTCCTGAAATCAGATATTTATATTTGATCACAATATCCACCCCCCAAAACAAAAGTTTCTCTTGTTAAGGAGAGATCATGTTAGATGCATGTTTTATGCTAATTTGTAGGTAAAATAGCATCAGTAAATTATTATTTGACATTTTGCCATCAGTGATTCTGCCTCCCCCCCCCACACACACACACAATTTGCAACCTATTTAGTAATGCTACATGTACATTTTGTGGCTGTAAACCTGATTCTCAGCCCTCACCCCACCCCCACCCCCACACACACACATATCCATAGCTCACTGATATCCTGCCAACTGATAAGGGGAGGTACACACACACACAGTACAATATTCACACTTACTGTTCATTCAAATAGCCGATTCAACACCCCCAGTACCATTCCAAGAAAAGGTTGTGTGTTTTGTTCACCAAAAATAAAACCTTCATGTGATGGTACTCAAAGTAGGCGGGAGCCAGTTTACATTGAAATCTCCAAGCATGATGACTTCTGAGTTGTGCTTTAAACTGTTGATGCAGTTTGAGAATGAGTTCAGGCTTGATGATGTCAGTTTGGGAGGGATATAAACCAATGCTACCATCAGCGCCTTGTTGTGGGCACCGAGCAAAACCTTTAATAGCTAGGACCTGAACATCATCACCAGTATTGGGCAAACACAGGGCATGTCCCATTAGAGACTCTTTCATATATAGGGCACAACCACCCCCCTTTTTTGGCATCTTATAATGCCTGAAAACAGAGTACCCTGGTATTGTAACAGCAGCATCAGAGATTTCTGGTAACAGCCACATCTCAATCACTGACAGAATGTCTGGGCTATGCTGGATGACCCAGACAGTAAGAGAATTAAGTTTTTTGAGAAGGCTGCAGATGTTGATGCTAGCTAGTAAGAGAGCTCCAATTCTCCCTTTATAATTGAGTTTGTTCAGTGGTGGGCCAGGATAAGGGTGTATCTTGACCGATATAAGCAGAAGTAGCAAAATTAGTCACTTCAGTAGCTCCTTAAGGTATTTGCTGTGAAGGGAGTGTTTCCTTCTTCCTACATGCACTTTGCTAACTACAGATTGTACTGACCGGACAATCGATAGTAGGAACAAAGAGTAGTAGAGAGTGGGCAAACTCCTTGTAGGGTGCAGGAGCAGCCAAGCATGTTGAAGTACTTGGGGAAATAAATTTGTACAGTTCATGTTAAGGCCACTGGTAACCATCCCACACCTGTGCTGGGAATAATCAGCTAGGTGACCAGAGGTAGGGAGAGGTGTGCTCTTAGCTACAGTGCATATGGAGGATGTCGCCATGGTCAAGATGACCAATAATGGCATAAGTATGGTTGGAGACATTGTCATTAAAAATAAAAAATCTATGCACAGGAGTGGTTAGGGCTATAATGTAATAAGGTAAAGTACAGTGGAGGATGTTGACCTGGTTAGACCTGGAAGCTAATTGGGTGGAGTTCAGAAGAGGTGGCTGAGCAGGGGAATGTAAAAAAGGAAAGTTTCAGCAAGGGATAAGCCCAAGTATAGCTAAGAGTGGGGATATCAAAGGAGGGGACCTGAATATGCCAGATGTTAACTGGAGCACCTTTGCTGCAGGCACATCCAAGAGCAGGGTCATTCTTGATGCCCTACAAGGGGCATGCCTCAGACAGCTACTATTGAAACCCACTCAGGAGGGAGCAATCTTAGACCTGGTACTCTCAAATGGGGACGGAGAAAGAATCTCAGATTTAGAAGTGGGTAGCCATCTGGGAACAAGCGACCACCAAACAGTATGGTTCACGATAAACACAGCCATGCAATCAAGCCATACAAAAGCAAGAGTATTGGACTTAGGAGGGCTGACTTTGGGAAAATGAGAGAGTGCCTCAGAAAAGCACTAGCAAACAGGCAAGAAGGAGGGGTGAAGGAACAATGGGAAGTTATCAAAACAGCCATCACAGAGGCAACAAGCCTTTGTGTAAAGCAAATCAACAGAACACAATGAAGGAAAAAACTGCTATGGTTCTCAAAAGAGGTGACAGGGAAGGTTAAGGAGAAAAGGATAGCATTCAGGAAATATAAGGAAACACAGAAGGAGCAGGACAGAGAACTTTATCAGTTAAAGCAGAAAGAGGCAGGGAAGGCAGTCAGAATAGCAAAAGCCCAAACCGAGGAAAGGATGGCCAACTCTGTTAAGAAGGGGAATAAGACCTTTTATAGGTACATTAGAGAGTGAAGAAAGACCAAAGGAGGGATACTGAGGCTTAATAAAGGGGAGGGAATGTGGGCAGAGGGCAGCAGTGGAAAAGCAGGGATATTGAAGGAATATTTCTGCTCAGTGTTCACAAAGGAAGAGGAGGGGAAGGTGCCTAAACCAAACAAGAGAAACACTCTGAAGACGGGGGTCGATACTAGTCCTTTTACAGAAGAAAGGGTTCTGAAAGAACTAATAAAATTGAAGGTGGACAAAGCAATGGGGCCTGATGGGATTCACCCAAGAATTCTAAAAGAACTAAGGGTAGAACTAGTGGCACCGCTGACTACTCTCTTTAACAAATCATGGGATGATGGGGTGGTACCTGAGGACTGGAGGAGGGCAGATGTGATTGCTCTTCACAATAATGGGAGCAGGACAGAGGCAGGAAACTACAGACCTGTTAGTTTGACCTCAGTGGTAGGGAAAATGATGGAATCACTTCTGAAGGAAAGAATTGTTGAGTACCTAGAAGCCAGTGGTGCACAGGACCCAAGGCAGCATGGATTCACAATGGGAAGGTCATGTCAGACGAATCTAATAGATTTCTTTGACTGGGTGACCAAAGTAGTAGACCAGGGAGGGGCTGTGGACACGGCCTACCTAGATTTTAGCAAGGCATTTGATACAGTCCAGCTCAAAAGATTAATACACAAGTTAGCCAGTCTTGGAGTGGGTCCCAAGGTGGTAGCCTGGATAAAAAATTGTCTAAACAATAGGATGCAAAGGGTAGTAGTAAATGGAGTCCACAGTGAAGAAAGGAGGGTTACTAGTGGGGTACTGCAGGGTTCAGTACTGGGACCGGTCCTTTTTAATGTCTTTATAAGTGACATTGCAAGGGAACTGGAAGGAAAAGTATGTCTCTTTGCAGACAACACAAAGATCTGCAACAGGGTTGATACACAAGATGGAGTGAAAAGGATGAGAAGGGACTTGGCAAGGTTGGAGGAATGGTCAAATGTATGGCAGCTCAGATTCAATGCAAAGGAGTGCAAGGTAATGCACCTGGGAAACAAAAACCCAGGGGAAGAGTACACAATGGGGGTGAGATACTGACAACAGTAAAAATGGAAAGGGACCTGGGGATAATTATATCAGATGACCTGAAGGTGGGCAAGCAATGTGAGAAGGCAGTAAGGAAGGTTGTGGGGGTACTGGGATGCATAGGAAGAGACATCAATAGTAGAAAACAGGAAGTTGTTATCCCTCTGTACAGACAGTTGGTGAGACCCCATCTGGAGTACTGTGTGCAGTTCTGGAGACCCCATCTCCGCAAAGACATAGACAGAGTGGAGGCTGTCCAGAGGAGGGCAACTAAAATGGTGCAGGTCTGCACCAGAAGACATATGAAGAAAGACTAAAGGAGCTTAATATGTATACCCTTGAGGACAGAAGAGAGAGAGGGGATATAATAGAAACTTTCAAGTACCTCAAGAGAATCAACAAAGTAAAAGAGGGTAGCATATTTCTGAAAAAGAGATGTGCAAGAACAAGGGGGCACAATTTGAAGATAGAGGAGGGATGGCTCAGAAGTAATGTGAGAAAGTATTTTTTCATGGAGAGGGTTGTGGATGCATGGAACAGCCTCCCTGAGGAGGTTGTGGAGTCAAGAACAGTAGGGGAATTCATGAATGCATGGGACAGACATAAGGCAGTCCTAGTGGGGGGTAGGATGAAGTAAGCTGTTGGTTAACTAGGATCTGCAGCTTATTTGTTAGGTAGGAAAATGGGCAGACTAGGTGGGCCAAGCGGTCCTTATCTGCCATCAAATCCTATGTTTCTATGTTTCTATGGGGCAAAGAGAAACCATGGTTGTGGATTAGTGGAGGAGTGCAAGCTGCGAGCCAATAAGGAAATGGTAAAGGAAGAGGGGAGGAACAGAGGTGTATTTAATAGAGGATGGGACCAGGGAAGGGGTGGGTGGACAGCACAAATTTAGAGCTAAACACTAGCTAGGACAAGAAATCAAGCTTAAAACTAGCATGCTAGCAGAGAGTCAGGGAAAGAAGAAAACAGCAAGCAGCCAATAGGATAGGTGCAGTCCAGAGGGCCAACCATTTGGGAGCATTGTAGAAAATGGCGCTGGTTTTCAAACAGCTGCCATTGGAGCAGGCATACCTGAGGCTTGGCCCAGAGGCAGAGTCTGGGTGGTGGCTAATCAGGCCATTTGCCCCACTTCAGCAAGGGTGGGGGGCAGGCAGTCGAGGAGACTGAGTCTTAGCAGGGGGCGAGGAATTGAGGGTGGAGAGATTAACAGGACAAAGAGGTGGAGGGGTAAGAGAAAGAGCATGGGCAGAGTGATTAATCAGGAGAAAATTAGCACGTCAGAAAGAGAAAAAAAGAAACATAGCAGGGGAGAATTAGCAGGGAAAAATGGGCTAGAGGGCTAAGAGAAAAGAGAGCACTGGCAGAGAGACAGGAGGGCACACATGCTTATCATTGGACTCTAGTTAAAAAAGGCTAAACATATTGTAATCCCTGGCCTAGCATTAAAGAGACAGTTAAAAAATACAGGCAGTTACATAAAACTTAGAGCTAAACTCTAGCTAGGACCAGAAATCAAGCTTAAAACTAGCAATCTAGCAGAGATGCAGAGGCAGGGAATGAGAAGAACAGCGAACAGCCCATAGGAGAGATGCAGTCCAGTGGGCCAGCCAATCGGGAGCGTTATACAAAATGGTGCCAGTTTTCTTAAAAAGGAAGGTCTGATAAATGTCCAAATGGTGTAGTGGGCACGTGTGTTGTGTGAGCTGTTGTGCTAAGGTGACCCTTTTCAGGTATATTAGCCCAGAATTTAATTTTTAAAAATTGAAGGTCTCCATCTACCCTTTTAGTGCTATAACTTTTTTAAAAAGTCTGGTTGCTTCTGCGTATTGCATACTTCCTTTTTTCATAATGGTTGGGATGCAATAAACGATGCAACAACACCAAACAAATCCATTCTATCATATACAGTATTGCACTGTATCTGTCTGATAAGATGTCCTCAAGTGATCCATACTGTAGTTACTTTAAGTTATGACACAAACATAAAAAGAAGCATTTTCATTCTGTACTACTGTACTACAACTTCTTGAAACCTACTGTATGTGATCAAAATAGTCCCTTTTTTGTTACATTTCTTTACATTATCTGTGATAAAACATTTAGTTTTAGGTGTTGGCCTTACTTGTGGTGTGATCTGAACCTGTTTCCCAGTCTACACTCATGTTGTGTGGACACTACATATACTGGTGCCATCTTTTTGTTACAATTTCATTACCCAAGACAACATACTGTAGCTGAGAGAGAACATCTCATTTTCAGTGGAGTTCTTGCTTGTAGCCAATCTTACATCTGGAAAAGACCAGCTGAAGCACACAGAAACTGAGTAAATTGATAAGAGTCCCAATGTGTATGGACTGGGAGGAACCTTCAAATCCCACTATAGCCACTTACTCTCTTGGGACTCTCAGCAACTTACTTAACCTATCAATGCCTCAGTCTGGCTTTGGGGTGTAAGACTGGATTCAAGTAAAAACCCATCTGAAACCAAGATGCTTTCTCTCAGCTATGCTGTCTTGGGTAAAGAAATGGTAAAAAGAAATCCCCAAAAAAAAATGAAACTAGTATGGTTACAGTTATTTTGTAAAGTATCATTAGGTCTGTAAAAGAAAATAATTATTTTCAAGACCTTATAATACTTAATAAAATAACTATGATCATACAAGTAGTATCCTGTATCAGTTCTTACTTTTGGAAAGGAAAGACTGAAACACTGATGCAGTAAGTTAAGGTCTATAAGTTGCCAAGAGTCCCAAGAGAGTACCTGCTGTGGTGTGATTCGAACCTGCCTCTTGATCTCCGTGACTGTGTTCTTGTTACAAGGTGCAATATTTTTATTAGTGTGAATTTACTGAACTTTCCACATATCTTCTGAATTCTAACAATTTATTTAGAGATCTAACAATAGTTAATAAAATAGCCATGACCATATTGATACCAGTATTTTTTTTAATTACATAGAATTTGATGGCAGTTAAGGACTGCTTGGCCCAGCTAGTCTGCCCTTTTCCCTACCTGATGGATAAGCTGCAGATTCTAGTCAATCAACAGCATACTTCCTACTATCCCCCACTAGAATTGCCATATGCCTGTCCCATGCATTCTTGAATTCTCCCACTGTTCCTGACTCCACAACCTCCTCAGGAAGGCTGTTCCATGCATCCACAACCCTCTCTGTAAAAAAATACTTTCTAACATTACCTGTGAGTTGTCCCCCCTCTGTCTTCAAATTGTGCCCCCTTGTTCTTGCACATCTCTTCTTCTGAAAGATGCTACGCTATTGTACTTTGTTAATTCCCTTGAGATACTTGAAAGTTTCTATCATGTCCCCCCTCTCCCTCCTTTCCTCAAGGGTATACATATTAAGCTGCTTTAGTCACTCCTTGTATGTCTTCTGGTGCAAACCTTGCACCATTTTGGTTGCCCTCCTCTGAACAGCCTCCACTCGGTCTATGTCTTTGTGGAGATGGGGTCTCCAGAATTGCACGCAGTACTCCAGATGGGGTCTCACCAACTGTCTGTAATGAGGGATACTGTAACAACTTCCTGTTTTCTACTCTTGGTGCCTCTCCCTATGCATCTCAGTATCTCCCCAGCCCTCCTTACTGCCTTCTCACATTGCTTGCCATCTTTGGGTCATCTGATATAATTACTCCTAGGTCTCTTTTGATTTTTGTTGTTATTATCTCACCCCCACTGTGTACTCTTCCCCTGGGTTTTTGTTTCCAAGATGCATTTCCTTGCAATTCTTTGCATCGAATCTGAGCTGCCACATACTTGACCATTCCTCCAACCTTGCCAAGTCCCTTTTCATCCTTTCCACCCCACCTTATGTATCAACCCTGTTGCAGATCTTTGTGTCATCTGCAAAAAGACATACCTTTCCTTCCAGGTGCTCTCCAATGTCACTTATAAATACATTAAAGAGGACCGGTCCCAGTACCGAACCCTGTGGTACCCCACTAGTTACCCTCCGTTATTCACTGTGGACTCCGTTTACTATTACCCTTTGCGTCCTGTTGTCCAGCCAGTTTTTTATCCAGGCTACCCCCTTGGGACCCACTCCAAGGCTGGCTAACTTGTATACAGTAGTAGCACTGAATTTATCAAGCAATTTTGTGAGATTCCCTATTTATCCTTCACAAAATTTAGGGGAAAAACATCCTCTAAAATTCTTTTTGTTATACCTGTAGAAAGAGGCCAGTTCCTATTACAGTACTTATGTGCCATCTGGTAGATTTTTTTACCTACACTATCAGATGAGACAACCCTCTCTGGGTAGCAGTGAACACACTAACAAACAAAACAAAATCCCTAACCAAAGGTTTCACAGTTCTCAATGGGGATTTTTAAAAATCCTTTGACTAATTTGGTGCTACTACTGCATTAATCTTTTGTGTGAGGCTGTGTCAAATGCCTTGCTAAAATCTAGGTAGGCCATATCCACAGCCCCTCACTGATCTACTTCTTTGGTCACCCAGTCAAAGAAATCTATTAGGTTCATCTCACATGACCTTCCTGCTGTGAATCCATGCTGCCTTGGGTCCTGTGCCCTACTGGCCTCTAGGTACGCAACAATTCTTTCCTTCAGAAGTGATTCCATCATTTTCCCTACCACTGAGGTCAAACTAACTGGTCTGTAGTTTCCTGCCTCTGCCCTGCCTCCACTTTTGTGAAGTGGAATCACATTTTCCCTCCTCCAGTCCTCAGGTACCACCCCATCCTCCCATGATTTGTTAAAGAGAGTAGTCAGTGGTGTTACTAGTTCTGTCCTTAGTTCTTTTAGAGTTCTTGGGTGATTCCCATCAGGCCCCATTGCTTTGTCCACCCTCAGTTTCAAGAGTTATTTCAAAACCCTTTCTTATGTGAATGGACTGGTATCAACCCACCATTCAGAGTTTTTCTCTTGTTTGGTTTAGGTACCTCCCATTGTGAATACTGAGCAGAAATATTTGTTCAGTATCCCTGCTTTTTCACTGTCACCCTCGGCCCACATTTCCTGACCTTTATTAAGTCTCTATATCCCTCCCTTGATCTTTCTTCACTCCCTAATGTACCTAAGAAAGGTTTTATCCCCCTTCTTAACAGAGTTGGCTATCTTTTCCTCAGTTTGTGCCTTTGCTATTCTGACTGCTTTCCCTGCCTCCTTCTGCTTTAACTGATAAAGTTCTCTGTCCTGCTCCTTCTGTGTTTCCTTATATTTCCTGAATGCTATCCTTTTCTCTTTAACCTTCCATTCCACCTTTTTTGAGAACCATGTTGTTTTTTTCCTTCATTTTATTTAGTTGATTTGTTTCACACAAAGGCTTGTTGCCTCTGCGATGGCTGTTTTGATTATTCCCCATTTTCCCTCCACCCCTCCTTCTTGCCTGTTTGCTAGTGCTTTTCTGAAGCACTCTCTCATTTTCCCAAAGTCAGCCTTCCTAAAGTCCAATACTCTTGTTTTTATATGGCTTGACTCTATGGCTGTGTTTATTGTGAACCACACTGTTTGGTGGTCACTTGTTCCCAGATGGCTACCCACTTCTAAATCTGAGATTCTTTCTCCGTCCGCATTTAAGAGTACCAGGTCTAAGATTGCTCCCTCCCGAGTGGGTTCCAACACCAGCTATCTGAGGCATGCCCCCTGTAGGGCATCAAGAATGACCCTGCTCTTGGATGTGCCTGCAGCAAAGGTACTCCAGTTAACATCTGGCATATTCAGGTCCCCCATCAACAATATCTCCCCTTTTTTTGCCATTTTAAGGATACCTTCTATCATTTCCTTGTCCATTTTCTCCCTCTGAGATGGGGGTCCATACACAGCACCCATGTGGATTGTGGTGCCATTGACTGTCTCCAGGGTGACCCATAGTGACTCATCAACTTCCTGTTTACTCTTTAGTTCTGTTACTTTAATCCCTCCTGTTATATAGAGAGCTACTCCTCCTCCTCTTTTACCCTCCCTGTCCCTCCTGTAGATTGTGTATCCTGGTATGCTGGCATCCCAGTCATGGTTATCTGTTTACCATGTTTCAGTGACTGCCACAATATCCAGGCATCCCTCTTCCATCAAGGCCACTAGTTCAGGGAGCTTGTTACACAGACTGTGGGCACTGGTACTCATCACCTTCCATTTTTTTTTATGGCCTTACTCCTTTTAGCCCCATCCCTGTCCTTACTGCCTTTTTCTGCATTTATTTATTTATTTGTGAGAATCAGTTTACAACCTTTGAGCCAGAGGCTCGTTTCCGAAGGTACCTCGTCACATTGAGACATACATAGCATTTAGATTACATAGTACAGGTTTTCTTCAAGTAGGCACTTGTTAGAGGTGCCACGTCACACTGTGGTCAAACAACATACATTTAAGTTACAGGACACTTGTAATAGAAATAGGTCTGACACAACTGGTTTCATTTGCTGTGAAATCAACTGGCATGAGACAGCATGCTCTGGCCAGGTTATACTTAGGAATGGCATGCTGGGTAAGGGATGGGGCTGGACTTTATCCCTTGTCCTGTTCCCTAATGACTTCTCTACCTTGGTGTTTACCTCTCTAACTACTGTGTTTTTTGGGGGGAGGATTGCCAAATGCCATTGCCATTTGTTTAACAGCCTAGCTGAGAGCAAACATCAAGTTTTCAGTGGAGTCCCTGTACCCATTCTTATTCTACATCTGGAAAAGCCAGCTGAAGCTTTGAGAGAATAATTAAAGTCAACTGATGAAAATTCCAATCCTTAGTAAGATGTATGAAATAAAGTTGTGTGTGAGTGTTTGTGGAGGCAGGGGGAGGTGAGCTGAAAAAAGATTTTCAAATTAGGGTTATAAACATTGACTACAAATTCCTTTTACTAGAAAGAAGATCTCCCCCCCTCCCCCCAACTGACTTAATGGTTTCCTGAAAACACTCACCAGTTATTCTGTAAATCAGCAACAAGCAGCTCCTGGTGTCCTGTGTCACTATATCAGGCACCTTACCAGACATTTAGTTACTGCTCTTAGATGGAGAACATATAATTTTTATCCAATGTTAAACTTTACAATTATAAATTAAGATAACAAGATAATTAATGCTGTTTTTACTTTGCGTTATCTGAAAGAAACCAACACAGTCCTAAATCCCTGCTTGGGCAATCAAAACCAAAATGTCTTCCTTTTTTTGTAGCATTGTAGCAGTGTATATTGAACATCTTCAAAGTGCTCCAAGTTATTCTGCATCTCTTTCAAAGACAACAATGATACAAAAAGTAATACATTGGTGCTTCTGGTTTCCCAAGCAGGGGCTCGGAACTGTGCAGGTTTTTTTCAGATAATGCACTGAATAATGAGCATCATTTTTTTATTTGCAACACTGGAAAGGATTTACTATTTCAATTTTTTTTCTGAGGGGGAACTTTACAAACCCCTGACAAAAATGAACCAATACCAAAGATAAAGTAAAATAATGGGGTGGGGTAGAAAATTATGGTCTTGGGAGTTATTAAGATTGTGCTTCTGAGTATGAGATGTGGAGTCAGTTTTGGGAGGAACAAAATTTCTCTTAGAAATTTGGAACATTCAGGTGAACTACAGCAACCCATCTAAATGTATTACTCTCAAGAGGTTAGGTAAATGGACAGTTCTGTAAAACACCATTAGTTAGAAGGACTAGTTCCCAAAGTGCCACCCTGTGGTGGGGTAAAACAGTAGTTCTCAAAAATATCTTCCCATGCCAAGAGAGCTGGTAGATGATAGTGAATGAGACAGGAACATGGCTAGCTTTTGCCTCTATGAATTACCACAACTGTCATCCACAGATAACTTTGCAAACTAACTGACCCCCACACACACCACTCTGCTACATCATTTTATTGATAATAGCATTTACTGGCAGATAGCAGGGCTGTCTTCTGTCTGAACATGTCATTGCTAAATAACAAACTTATATAATCCATTTGTACTTTGTGGTGATAAGTAACAAGCCATGCAAGTAGAGGCAATTGGAATTGTGTGTTTGTGTGTGTGTGTGTTTGTGTGTGTGTGTGTTTGTGTGTGTGGTGTGTGGTGTGTGTGTGTGTGTGTGTTTGTGTGTTGTGTGTGGTGTGTGGTGTGTGTGTGGTGTGTGTGTGTGGTGTGTGTGTGTGTGTGTGTGTGTGTGTGTGTGTGTGTGTGTGTGTGTTTGTGTGTGTGTGTGTGTGTTGTGTGTGTGTGGTGTGGTGTGAGGTGTGTGTGTGTGGTGTGTGTGTGTGGTGTGTGGTGTGTGTGTGTGGGTGTGTGTGTGTGTGTGTGTGTGTGTGTGTGTGTGTGTGTGTGTGTGTGTTACTGCCTACAGGTTGGGATCTGTCAGTACAGACCAAATTAACCAAGCACAGTCAGGAATTAACTGTCTGCCATTGACAAGCTGACATGTTACAGACTGTGTAATAACCAGTGAAATACCACAAAAAATACATATCTGAGCAGTATGACAGTGACGCTGTTTGCAGCATAGCTGCTATGAAAGAGACACACTGTCCTTCCCCGGGTCATTTCCCTTTCACTGCTTGTTTATCATTCATCTAAGATGACATGAATGTAAATGAGCCACTCTTTAAATAATTAAAAAAGAAGTAAATATAAATGTAAAAGTAAATGTATGTGGAATTCCAGGAGTTTGTACCTTGCAGGGGCAAAGCTGAGTTTCTGTCAGGTTTTCAGATATGGTTTATGTGCACAGGATCAGTTTAGTACATTGAAAATGAGCTACAATTCACTCTGTCCCTAGACCAGTTACTTATGCTGTGTGTGAAAGCTGTCAGTCCAGCTTGTGCTTGTGTTGGTGCTCTCACTATCACTGTTAAAAGTAGATTTTGCCTCTCAGCTGCACTATACTGGAGAATTACAATCTAACAATTTGTAAAAGCAGTTAAAACCACTGAAAATGAGACATTACATCTCATCTGCTCTAACCTTGGTAAATATAGTGTAAAAATGTGTGAAAACAAGACCCCTCACAACAGCAATAACAGTGGTAAACATTCATAACATTATTATTATTTGAGGGCAACCATGATCGCACTTGATGGGCCTCATCAGGTCAACGATTGGCCAGCATCTCATGTTTTTTTATCAGTGGAGAGAGAGTGGCAGATAATGAGAGGCAGGCAGGACTCAGAAGTGTGTAGCCATTCGCAGGGAGGGGGGTGATAATCTCAATCAGGTCACATTTACAGTCTCTTCCCCTCCCCAAGGCAGAGTAAAATTAAAGTCAGTGAGATGAGCTATGGAGCAGGATAGAGTATGCTTTTACAGATTATGATGGAGGGTGGAATATGTTTTTACTAATTTTGACAGTCTCTTACATTTTATATGCAAAAAGGTGTCTGGGGCAGCAGTCTAATTCCACTCATGCTCTCATTTTTACAAAAGTGTGTGTGTGTCTGGGGGAAATGAACTGATAATCGATAAAAAATAAAAATAAAAAAGGTTGAAAACTGTGCATATAAGTGTTAATGCAGTTTAAGTCCTGCAGTTTAATTTATATTTACTTGGTTTACTTGTTTTTTAGGACAAAAGAAGGCCAATAGCCCATTGAGATTGTCCTCCATATTGGTGGATCATTTACCTATGTCCCTTTCATTCATCCATTTATCAAGTTTGTGCTTAAATAATGTAAAATGTTTTGAATCAACGATATCTTGAGGTAATTTGTTCCATAGACTGGGTGATCTGATAGAAAAGAAATTTAACCTATTACTGTTATTAACTTTTTGCACTTCTAATTGTCTATTATGAAGTCTTGGTACAATTTTTCTTACAGAATAAACAATACAGCATTGTTCCATTTGTGTAGTCTTTCACCCAATCTGAATGACAGCTGAACAGTGTTAAACTTTTTGTTTGTTGTAGTTTGGGAATAAAAGAATGCTGGGCATTTGCCTTTTGTGGATTTACAACCTGCCTCTCGATTTACGTCACCCTGCATTGACCATTGAAATTTGCTACATTTACATACTCCCTGATAAGTGCTGACAGATTTTTTGTATGTGAAAATCTAGGTTACATTGGACAGGAAAGTAAATCGATTCCTTTTTACCTGCAGTCTGTTTGAACAGCTGCTGAGGTGCTGATTGGGTAGAGTGAGAGGAGTAATGGTCACTGCATGCTAACGAGCTGAGGAGTTGCCAGTGAAGCAGGATCTGCAAAAAGGCAATTTTCTATTCAGAAAAGGTATGCCACTGTCTATGTTTACCATATCTGTCTAAATTTTGAAGTTCTTTCCAGGTCGACTTGTGCAGCCAGTTTTATGTGGCCTCTCTGCTGTTCATCTTATTTTCTCCACACACACGCACACACTAACCTCTTAGACATACTGTATGATTGAACATGTTGGCATTGGACTGTGAAACATGGACATTTTGGAAACGTTTTGACTCTGAAGAGTCTGCTGTCCTCCCCCCCACACGCACACACAAACACACACACACACACACACACATACACACAAATTAGGATAGAACCCACTACTAAGACTGTGGTGCAGCACGGGGATGCACTTTTAAGGTACAATACTTTGGCTGAAATATTATACTGAGGTCCCTTCTTCCCATCACTGGTGGCTGCGTATGCAGAGTGTAAAGATCCCATTTACCATACTGTAAGAAAGTGGGGTTATCTTCAAAAAGTGACCCACATTTAAATAGTATAATATTTATTTTTCACATGAAAGCTTGAAGTCTGATCAACATGAATAGATCCTAATAATATAGTTATTGTTGCTATATCTCTACATGCCAATAAAATATGTTGTTAAACTAAGAGGACTTTAAAAATTAGTAAACGATGACTGTTCTTTTATCTTGGTATACGGTAGTTTTAGCTCAATCTTATGTTGCTATATCAATATTTCTTACTCCAAATTTCATTTAAAAAACTACTGAATGTGTCTAGCCCTCATAGGTCCAAAGTTATCCAGTGTCAAAGAAATAAAAGTCAAGCAGTTATTTAGAACCTGTAAGCTATTATAATAACTGGTCAGCAATTTCTTTTAATGTACTGACCAGATTGATATTTTCGGCATTCATGAGCCATGCCAGTCAAACTATGCTGCTGCCTCATTGGCCAACATTCTGTATGTGGGCAGGGCCAAACAATCTCTCAAACTGCTGGAGAAAAATTGCTGGTCTGTTATTATAAAAAATAAAAGATGGGGAGGGTTTTCCATATGAGAATTTAATGCACACCCTCGTTGTGGGATGCTTTGATAAACCCCTCAGGCTTCGCCCTCGGGGTTTATGTAGCATTCCACAACTCGGGTGTGCATTAAATAATCATATCAAACCCTTCCCCATCCATTATTCTCTATATAACAGTTGCATAAATGTAACTTCCTGCTCTGCATTCTGGACATATATCCAACCAAAAGCACGCTACCTGATTCTAATTCTTTTGAATACTATTGTTTTATTTCTCCATTCTACTTCATAGTTACTGTATGAATGATAAAATGTTTCTATTAAGCAGACATTTCTGGATGATTGGTTTCAATTTGTTACAATATGTGCTACATACTGATACATTGTTTACAGACTTTTAAGTCTGTAAACAATGAAGCAATAAGTAGCACAGTGTAACAAATCATTCAACACATAATAGAAACATTGTATCAGTGATACAGTATCTCTCTCACAGAGCTCATCACCTGACTCCTCAGGGTTTCTTCTCATAACTTAATTACAGTATCTTCTAAATAGGGAGTATGACATGGCCTGACTGAAGATATCATATTTATCTTCACGAGAGGCCAGTGATATCATGGTATCTCACGAGTGGTGAAGCCACGAGTCAGATATCTTGATGTCACTGGCCTCGAGTGAAGATAAATATGATATCTTCAGTCAGGCCATGTCATATTCTGTTTATACAATGTATGCTTTGCCCCCCGGCCAACACAACTCACCACATGCCCTCTCTACACGCAATGGGTGACATAGCGTGATGGCCCCAGCAATACAACCCCTCATAGAAACGCTGCAAAACAGCAGATGTCATTTATTGTTTAAGAAATATTTGGTGGATTCTGCTATTTATGGTTAGTTTTAAAAGAGTTATCTGGTTTATCATGCCATCCCCCCACACACACAGGGCTCCACATGCCCCCAACATAACAGATTATATAGGGTTTTGAAATAACTGGTTGATCCTGTCAATATAAAATTACTAAAAATATCTGGTTAATCCTGCTATATTTTTGGGAAAAAGTGATATTTTAAATGCTTATCTTGTTGATCCTGCCACTCTGAGCACTTTCACTTTCCCTGCAATTGTAGCGTGACCGAGCGCCATCCTCACTGATGGTTGTTACATTGGCAGAAGTTTTCTAGGTGGTACCCTGGGTTCAAAAAGTCAGAAAACACTGTGCTTTATGCACAGCTTAGTGTCATTTGTTGAGAGAAAAGCTGCCGACTCCATACAGACTGCAGTAAGTGAGTTTGCGGCTTCAGAACAGCAGAGGGAAGCGCAAGCGTCTGTTGCCTGGCAACAGACACTCACGCTTTCTTTTACTGTTCAAAAGCCGCCGACTCGGTTACTGCTGCAGTCTGTATGCAGTCAGCAGTTTTACTTCAACAAATGGCAATAATCTGTGTATAAAGCACAGCGTTTTCTGACTTACTGAACCCAGGGTACCTCCTAGAAAACATTTGGCAATGTAACAACCATCACTGTGGATAGCACTCGGTCATGCTACAATTACAGGGAAAGTGAAAGTGCTCAGAGTGGCAGGATCAACCAGATAAGTTTCGATATGACATATAGGAACGTGGAGATAGCAAATGATGTATAGAAACATGAAGAAAACAATGTTATCTTCACTGGCCAGCTCAGATATAATTTTGTATGCTGTTATTTATCCGAAAACATACATTGTATAAATGGAAATATACTGCATATATCACCACAGCTGTAAAGTCTATATAAAATCAAGGCAGTGCAAGGAGATGCTTCAGAATGAATAACAAATATAAAAATCTGCAGTTGGCATTAATTTATTCAGGTAGCACTCATAGAAATCACGCAACAGATGAATAACTAAACAACACATAATTGATCCAATAACAGTGTCTGCTCCTCTGAACCTTATATAGTGGTTGGTGGGTGGATTCCATTGTTCACTAATAATAAACGCATGTATCCAATTTAGTATTCTTTCAGGCAGCATTCAAATTGCTTTCTTTACTGACAGTGAATGTGCTATGTGTACTTTATCTTTCTCCACAAAATGAGCTTTTATTTTGTTAGCAATATTACTGGTTTTACAGCAATAGTTTTTATTCATTAAAGACAACTTACACAGAGTCTTGCTTCTCATTACGATATCTGAGCACATGGAAGTCAAGTATCTTGCTGGTTTCACAGATTATTCAAGTTGTGGCAGTAGGATTCAAACCCAGTTCCACATGCTTGAGATTAAGTGTACTGGACAGTGATGGTAGACTGACGCCATGTGTGAACAATGTAAGAATGAATTTGTGTAGTAAAAAAATGGAACAATTCTCCTGATATTAATGAACAAGCAAACAATAACATGGTAATAGCATCAAATGTAATACAATTGTAATAGGCAGAAATTGTCACAATTTAACTTGGTCTAACTCTTCACCCCCCCCCCCACAATAACAATGTTGTCTGACCAAACAGAAGACTATTAAACAGGGATACTAGTCATGTATATAAATAATAGCCTGGTTCCACATCATGATCATCTGCGTAACCATTTGAGGACTGTCAGATCTTAAACTATTAACTGCTGTCAGTAGATTATTTCCATTGTCTAAAATGTTCCACCCAACTATCTCCCAACCCCGCTCCCCCAAATGCACACACCCCAATCAAGAACATCACAGCTTAGTGCTGGAGCACAAGTTAACCTTATAACAGTGAAGTGAGCATTACATTATGTCTTTAGTTTAAATTCACTGGTGGTGATATGATATTCAGATTCAATGGGCAAGTAATGACAAATTTGATACATGACTGGGTGATACCTCCATGCAGGTATAGGGCTGATATGCAAAACAAGCTAGAAAGTACAAAATATGTTTTCTAATGTAACTGAATACAAGCAGATAATGCAATCATGAGATGATTGCACCTCATGTTTAGCCAATTACCATGCCCCCCTCCCCCCAACTAGGTAACAACACTTCATTTCAGGCAGTCATACTGTGTAAATATCTGATCACAATGGTTACAGTACATATATAAACATTATGCAGACAGTTATGAATGACTGTACAAAAGAGGGATTTGTGGAGTGCTGTTGAACAGTTTGTCAGCTTACTGCAATTAAAACATGCAGGCTGGGGAAATATTCAGTACAGCTATTACTTATTGCTTAGCAATAGAAAGGGAATGAGAGCGCACTGCAGCCAAGCTTATATTCATCCAGTACAATAAAATTCCCGGGGGGGTGGGGGTGATAGTTTGAGTCTTGATTCTTCCTTAAAAAATAATAACTATAAGCCAGAGTGCAGCTGCTAATAACCATAAGCAAATTTTACCTAGGTGGCATACAACAGATATTAAGTAATGTCTTTTTTTGATACTGTTACAGTCAACAACGTGACAATATATGCTCACAAATAGCTATTCTAAACCCGATTGAATTCCCACTGTGACCATTACATTTCTGAAACATCCAGCCACAGTATCAACCTCACTGTAATATGTACAAATATACATTCTGATCACTTCCATACAAGGTGCACTGCATTCCACATCTGGCAGATTGAAGTCTCCTACCAGCAGCACCTCCTCCTCCTCCTCATTTGCCATTTTTTGAATACCTTCCATCAGAACCGTATCCATCTCCATCCCCCCCCCCATGCTGGAGATCTGTCGATCACACCATTGTGAACAGCAGCTCCATTCCCCCATCTTTAGGGTGACAAACAGTACCTCTACTCCTCCCTGTGTTCCTTGTATCTCTGTTCCTTTAATGCTATCCCACATGTAAAGAGCCACTCCTCCCCCTTTCTCACCCACACTGTCTTTCCTGAACAGAGTACAGCCTGGTCTGGCTATATCCCAGTCACGGTTCTCATTGAACCTTGACTTGGTAATGGCAACAATGTCCAGGCTAGCCTCTCCCATAATGGCCACTAGGTTTGGGATTTTATTTCCCAGACTTTGAGCATTTGTACACATGGCCTTCCAAATTCTGCTACCACCCTGCTTCTCAACCTCCCCTTTTCCATTTTACCTTCTCTCCTTACCACCTCTGCCCTCATCCCATCCCTCTTCATTTCTACCATTTTGTTTCTCCTGTTATTAGGAACCCTTGGGGATTTCCCTTTCTTAGGTTTCTCCCTACTGACTACTTCTGCTTGTATGGGGGGGGGGGTGGAGACAGTTATGGCTCCCTGCTTCCTTCCACCAACCCTCTTGGCTAGTTTAAATGCTCGCCAATGTAACATTTAAACCAGTCACTGAGGACTGTAGTTCCCCTCCCAGATGGATGCAGGCCATCTCCCCTGTATAGGCCTTTATTACTCCAGGTGGAACCCCAGTCCCCAATGTAGCCAAATCCTTCCTCTCTGCACCACTGCTTCAATCACGAGTTGAAGTTCCTACTACAGAGTACTCTATCCTCCCCATCAAAGGCAGGCAGCACCACAGAGAAGGACACTGAGCAAGCTGCCTGCCTAAGACTTCCCAAACTCCCTGAACTCTTTCTGCACTATCTGAACCTGGTACCTAGCCAGGTCATTAGTCCCCAGGTGGACAATGACATTCAGCTCTCCCTCCCATCCTGCTGCCTTAGCAATCCTCAGGATCTATTTCCCATCCCTCCGCATCATGGCACTGGGTAGGCACCTAACCTCCCTCTCTCTCTCTCTCACTTCCTATTCCCAAACCTAGTCCATGTCACATTAGAGTCCCCCACCAGGAGTTTCTTCATCCTTCTTTGTGGTCCTCTGACCACCTCTTTGGAGACTGCACCATGGAGAACTCCTCATCCTCCCTAGCCACTACTATGGGTGCCTCCATGGAACAGTTCCCCTCCGCCACAGCAGTGTAGGGATTGTGTAATGGTACCATATGGGGGATGTGTCTCTGACCCATCACTCTCACCCTTTCATAGCCCACTGTAGTCTAGCCACTCATCACCCTTGGCAACCTTTGTGGCAGTGGTGGTGGACTTGGTGGTCCCTGGGTGGGGAGGAAGCCCCCTGAATCCTATCCAGCTCAACCTGGAGTGTAGCAACCTCCTCCCTACACCCAGAGGGGTGCACACAGATGGGACAGCACCACAGTCCCCAGAAAGTCTCCCTGAAAAGTGCTTGTAATATGGTGGGAGTAAACAGACACTCAGACAGGAGAAAAATGCATAAAATAAATGCAAATGTTTGTTTATAATTTTTATTTATCAAAACTCAGATCAAAATATTTACAGAACTGAAAGAAAAAACATGGTGTTAGACAGCACACCTAAAACAAAAGAACTTCAGATCCTTTCTGCTTTAATCACTCTTTTCTTAATGATTTGTCAAGTTCCTGGTGTGGACACCTGCACACCTCCTTCTCCTTCGATGTCCAACAACCTACTGGCCTACCTATCTGTCTGTTCCTTCAGGTGCTGGGCTTACATCCCTCCAAAACTGTGACATCATGGTCAGCTGACTGGAGTATAAAGAACAATTAGGCTTTATTTTATTCCTAAGAATTCTGGCTATGACTTTATCTACCTTTTTCAATAGATACATTTATACTTTTTTAGCATGCCATGGTTCTATTTTGTCTTTATGTAGCCATTCTTTAATTACCTCATAGTTTTATCTAATGGGACTCATTAAACATTCTAAGCCCCAACCCTTTATGACATCATACACCTCTGTATCTTTAAAAACAGCCGTTTTGGGGGAAGCCAGCCCTATAGTCAGAAGTGAGCCACATAGAAAGTAGTTACCCTTTTTCTTTATTGCTCAAAACAAAATATTCTGTATTCTGCACTTACTGAAGGAGAAATGCCTGGGTTAACAAGAAGAATGGGGATAGAGGGTGCACCTCATCTCCTTTCATCTGTTTGCTCAGAACATGTCCAATATCCACCTAAAAACAACTTTATTACATTCATTTCCCCACTAACAGTTTCACTGTTACTCTCTTTCTCTTTATGCAGGGCTCTTTTTAGCTCTACAGAGACCCTGCAATATGACACATGCTTTAGGGAAATCCCGATGGCTGAAATGACAGCCGACGGCTTGACATTTCATTTGAGCCTGTTTTCCGTTTGGACAGCCCAGTTACAATATCGCTGGTTTGTCCTGTACATGTAAAAATGTTTTCCTTTTTGTTTCTGGACACACTAGGGGACTTTTTATCACTCTGCTCCTAGTGTCCTTGCTACAGGCACTTTAATTCATTTCTTTTCTTTTCACCACCTGTCCTTGGCATTTCCCTTTATTTTAGGAAATTGAAGTGCACTCCAAAGTATCCTGCTTCACACTAGGAGCTTGCTGCAAGACACAAGATGCACCTCACGCTTCGGAGCATCATTCTGCTCTGAAGCACTCAAAGAGCTAAACCTGCTCTTTCTTTGACACTGTCCTGCATCAAATTTCAGCTATTCTTATGGCACATTGCAGAATAAGTCACAATCTGTGACTTGCGGCTGGGACGAGCACTAGAGGAGTTTTGCTGGAAGGCGCTTACCTTTTCTTAGCACCAGCAGTGCAGAAGTACTTCTCCCCACAGGGAAAAGCTTTGGGGCACCAGTTTCAGATCAGAGCTTTTTAAAAGGGACCATAATTAAGATTTTATTCACTGGTGCTGCACACCTTACATTTAGTTTACTTAGGGACATTTTCTTAAAGAGATAGGTTCCCGAGGGGCGTGGCTTGGCTCCTGGCATGATGGCCACCTGATGTGAGCGCTCCGTATCTTGGGGATAATTTTAGAGTGATAGCTCTGTGCTTCAACTCGCATCAAACTAATTAGCAGCCTAGAAGTTATCGGAAAGGGTTTGGCTAGTTGGCTATACTGAGAAACTTCAGCCCACACGTCTGATAGGGGCAACAGGACTAAGGCACTCGATCATGTCGAAATGAAGCAGCCCGGGGAAGGCCACAGGCCCCAGTACGCAACAGACTCAGGATATGTTTGCCACTCTATTGAAACAAATGGCCAAGGTGACACTGGCAGCGAATAATACAACAGCGGCAATCAATAGGCTTGACTCCCAACTCGTTACAACTGAGCAAAAAACAAAAGAAAACACCGATGCACTGGAAGATCTTTCTGCTATAATAAGGGCTCAAGAAAGGTCAATCCAGGCTCTGCAGGTTAAAGTTGACGATTTGGAAAATCGAAGCCAGCGTAACAATCTGCAGCTGTTAGGGTTCCCTGAAGGTGTAGAGCAAGGTAATCCTATTGAATTCCTTTATGATACCCTCCGATCTACTGGTACAATCTCTCTCCCAGTTTATGATTGGCGGCGCACAGTACTTCGCTCCTAAAGGCCGAAACTGGGTGACAGGCTGAGACCGCTCATGCTACGTATATTAAACTTTGCTGACAAGGAATGGGCTACATCTCGAGCCCAGGAGCTTGGAGTTCTTTACTGGCAAGGGCATAAAATAATGATGTTTCAGGACTATTCTCGTGACCTGGCGGCTCACCGGAAAGAATACTCTGAGGCCGGGCGTATAATGCATGAAAAAGGTATCAAATTCTCACTTCGTTACCCTGCAATCATGCGTCTAGAAGAGAACGGGTAATTTCTCTCATTTACCACCCCAAGCAGTTTGTCTGAATATCTTAAAAAAAAATGGCCCGGGAATGTTAATGAGCATAATGCTCTAATGGATCCTGTTGTGCCAGTGAAGTGTCACAGAAACACTGTATCGCTAGATGGCAATTTCATATCTACACCTCATCCAAATGGTTTCCAGTTTCAGGGCCAGAGTACTCCACTCCCTGCAAAAACACGGAAACGTCAACAAAATGAGAACCACCCCAAGAGAACCCATCCTATCAATTGTGCAGGGAACGTTTCTGAAATGACGCTTAACCCAATGACTACACTGGATGGCTTCGATTCCCAATTCCTTTCCCCCAACAGATATGCACCACTCACCTCCGTCTCTCAGGATGAATTCCCAGACTACCCCAAAGAGGAAATGTTGCAGGAGGTTTCAAAGGCTGAATCCCCCATTTGTGGTCTTGTTCCAGCTGTGCCCATACTTAAGGATTCTACCCAAGAGCTACATATAAACAGTCGTGTGGGTAACAGCTCAAATCACTGTGCTCTCCAGCCTGCAATCAGCACGGAAAGTTTGCCTCCCCTGCATGCACAGGACCACTGTTAGATAAGTGCTCATGTTTGTACTGTGTTTTGGTGGGTGGTTATGAGGATTGGGTGGGAGAAAGAATAGGTATGTGCATTCCCTTTTTCAAATGTTAACCCTTTGGTCTAACCGGTCCTCCCACGCTTTTATGGCACTAGCTGGGTATCATACACTGCAGGTTTAAACTATGATGGATCTGGTGAGGCCCTTAATAGTAGTAAATATCTGGGTATTCCGGACCTATGAAGGGCTTGTGGAAGGGGGAAACTCTGATTTCTAGTGTATCTCTAAGGGTTGCACCTAGGTAATGTCAAGAGTCGGAGTGGAGAATTCCCCCGGCACCGCAGCTATTTATGGGATCAGCATGCTATCCGGTATGCTTATCCGACTGCTGCTAGAGGAACCAGGTGTGGGGCTATTCCAATTCATTAGGTCCCCAAGGAAAGGAGATGCTCTTAGGGGTGGCAAAGTCCTCATTAGCTTACAAGACCACCACCCCATTTCAGGTGGAATGATGTGGCCTGAGAAGATTTCGACTCCTTGGCCTGAGACACCGTTTTTCTCCAATGTGCAATGTAGCGCACCGCATGTAAATAGTTTTAGTTTGTTAGTATTTGTTGTTTTTCAGACTATACTTACAACTTTGCAGAACAAATGTGAGGTGCTATGCATTAGTAAACTCTGTCTTATGTGTGTATGGTTGCAGATTGGATTTGGGGAGATGTTACGATGGCTGGCCGATCTTACCCCTCCCTTTCCCCCCAAAAGATTTTGTTATATTCATCCTAATGGGTGATATCTCCTTTATAACTTGGAACGTAAGAGGGTTAAATTCCTCTTCCAAAAGGAAGCAGGTATTCACACATCTAAAAAGGCTTAAAACCCAGGTGGCCTTTGTGCAAGAAACTAAACTTGCTGAGAAAGATTGTAAATACTTAATTAGGGACTGGGTAGGTTTGGAGTTGCACTCCTGCGCATCCACTAAGAAAAGAGGTGTAGCAATCCTGCTCCACAAATCACTCCCCTGGGTTGTGGTAAAGAGGAAGACAGACTCTCAGGGGTGTTGGATAATACCCTTGCTCGACACCCCCAATGGCCATCTTCTGGTGGTAAATATTTATGCCCCAAACGTGGATGACCCTTCTTTTTTTTCAGATCTGAACTCTAAATTAGACACAATAGTAGAACAAGACACACCTATCATCTTCAGGAGGGGATTTTAATCTTACATTAGTCCCCGTGTTAGATAGGAGTGATCTAGGCAAGGAAACGCACACTAGAGGGGCTCAGGCCATTCAACACCTAAGTTCTGAGTATCAGCTGGTAGACATATGGCGCTTAGTGCACCCCTCTGTCCGGGATTACTCCAACTATTCTAGGGTCCATGGCACTTACAGTAGATTAGACTACTGGCTTATTTCCCATACCCTCACAGGCTTAGTTATGGACTCTGCTATTCTTCCCATGGTAATTTCGGACCATGCGCCAGTACAGGTGATTATCTCTTGGGGTCCTTCCACTCGAAGGTCTTCCTCCTGGAGACTGGATCTGCTACTCCTATGAGATCCCAATTTTGGAAAATGGGCTAAATCAGAAACCATGAATTTTCTTAGGGAGAACCCTGTCGAAGACACATCTGCCCAAAACACTTGAGAGGCTTACAAAGCTACCATGCATGGGAAGATTATAGGGTATGCCTCTCACAGGAGGAAAAATAGGGAAGGGGAAATGACACAATTGGAAGATGACCTGCTCAGCACCAAAAAGACTCTTAAGGCACAATCTCACCCATCCTTTCAGTCATTGTGGGGTCGACGGGTCCTTGCTATAAGGACCAGGTTAAATGAACTTATTTCCAGAAAGGCTGACTTGGCACTTATCAGATTAAAACACTTATATTGGGAGGGTGGGGAAAAAAGTGGGAAAATTTTGGCATATCAGTTGCGGAAACAACAAGAGAATAGGTACATGGGGGGGTTGAAAGACCCAGTTACAGGGATAGTGAAAACAAAATCACAGGAAGTGAATTATATAATGACTGCATTTTATTCCCAACTATATAAGTCAACCAGAACCAATCCTTGTTTGGATATGTCATCATTCCTAGACATGGTGAGGCTCCCGAAGCTGTCCCCAGTACAATGTGCCACTCTGGAGGAACCCCTAACCCATACAGAGGTTGTGACATCCCTGATGGATTTAAAAAAAGGGAAGGCCCCTGGTAGTGACGGGTTCCCTGTGGACTTTCTGCAACTATTATCTTCTCTGATCTCTCCCCTGCTTTGTAAGGTCTTTAAAGAGACCAAGGATAAAGGTATATTACCTCTTACACTAAGGGAGGCTATCATTACAGTTCTTCCCAAAAAAGATAAACCTCCTGAAGAGGCGGGTAGTTATCGCCCCATATCCCTGATAAATTCAGACAGTAAGGTCTATGCTAAAGTGCTAGCTGACAGACTGGCCCCGATCCTACCAACCCTGATTCATCCATCGCAGGTCAGCTTTGTAAAAGGTAGATACAGGACTGACCATATCAGAACACTTATTAATCTTATTCATATAGCGAATCAGGATATATCAATGTCGTCAGCTGCTGTAGCCATTGATTTTGAAAATGCATTTGATTCTGTGGAGTGGGATTACTTGCAGAAAGTTTTACAGCACATGGGTTTTGGACCAAAGTTCAGAGTGGCTGTCTCCTCCTTATACACATCTCCCCATGCAAAATTCCTCACCAATTCGGTTTTATCTGAACCATTTCCTCTACACAGAGGCACACGACAAGGTTGCCCTCTCTCTCCTCTTTTGTTCATCATTGCTATTGAGCCATTAGCAGCTGCAATTAGACAGAACACGCGTATCACTGGTATCGGTAGGGGGCAGGTCTATGTCTCCACCCTACTGTATGCTGATGATCTGCTGGTAACATTAGGAGATGTTAATGAGTCCTTACCCCAACTTCTAGATATTCTGGACTCCTTCTCATCAATCTCAGGGTTAAAGGTAAATCAATCTAAAACGGAAGTACTCCCTCTTAATTCGCAGTGCAAATCCCATTTGGTGGCACAGTTAGGATTAAAATGGTCACAACATACTATCAAATACTTGGGAATTAAGATTGGGAGTAACCTAGTGAAGTGGTGGGATAATAACCTGTGCCCTCTGCTGTCCAATAGCAAGCTTGAAATGGAGCGAATAAACAAGCTTCATTTAACCATGGCAGGCAAGATAGCCGCTTTTAAGATGTCCCTCACCCCTAAATTTTTTTTATTTTCTAGCTCATATTCCCCTTTTTCTCCCAGTTCACTGGCATAGGAAAATCGATGCGATGATTGGCTCCTTCTTATGGGGCTCAGTTAGACCTCATTTCAACAGAAACCAACTTCAGGCTCATCCTCTGCAGGGGGGATGGGGTCTCCCATGGATTGAAGGCTATAAGCTAGCTTTTCAAGGTGCATAAACATTGGAATGGTTCCACCCCTATAATACTGAATCCCCTCAGTGGCTACTGCTTGAGCAGACTTATTGTAATAGCCCTACTGCAGTCTCTTTTCTCTAACCCCCCCCCGTCAGGAGTATTTATCACATCCCACTATAGGCTCCTCAATCAGTTATTGGAGGCTTTTACATAAAAAAAATAAGGTTCCCGATTCTTCCCATTACATATATGCCCTTATGGAACAACCCCAGCATAACCATCGGTGGCTCCATGGTGGTTTGGCCCTCTTGGCAAGAGAAAGCGATTACATTTCTTCAGGACATAGTGGGGTCTAACTCCCTGGCGGTGGATACATATCAGAATCTGCAATCTAGATGGAACCTGGATAAATCAGATTTCTGGAAATATCTGCAATTGCGTGATAGCCTTAGACCTCTCCTAAGTCAGGGTAAAGTTTCTCCAGCCAGTAACTCACACTTAAAAGGGTGGCTCCACTTACCCAACAAAGTTGCAGCCATGTTGTACGCTGCAGTGAGGGACTCGCTACCTTCCCCCAACATAAAATCTAAGTTAAAATGGGAAAAAGCCTTAAATATACAAATATCAGATGTACAGTGGAAACAGTGCTGGCAGGTTGGGTTCAAAACTTGTAAAGATACCTGGAGTAGACTCATACATAATAAAATTTTGCATTCTTGGTACAGGACACCTGTTATATTAAAGAAAATGAAAGTCCTTGTACATGATACGTGCTGGAGGTGCCTCCAGCCTGGTGGTGATCTATTTTATATTCTTTGGCAATGCCCTCAGATACATGGTCTATGGGAGAAAGTGTTACACGAGGCTAGCCTGATACTTCAATGCCAGGTCCCTGCTAACCCTGCTCTCATGCTGTTGGGTCTGAGGTCTGGTGCCCCCCCTCAACCATCAGGAATTTAGATGGCTAATGCTACTTAGTATGCAGGTCAAACGGGCAACCCAGCAAAACTGGAAAAGTACTGTTCTGCCTGGTCTCAATGAGATTATAGCATCACTCTCCTCCGTATATGAGATGGATAGGCGGATACACACATCTACCGGGAAGATGGAACTCTTCTTTCACTGTTGGGCCCCCTTTATGGCATACTTGTCAGCCAGAGCTGGTATCGGTTGATTTGTCTCCTCATATCTAACTGCCACCACTTATTGTCTGAACTGAATGTTATCTATGGCTAGTACATTTATGAATCTATGGATATAAAGGTACAGAGTGTTAGTAACTTACATTTTAGTACGCATCTGAAATGATATAAGTTGTACATAGTTTACCCGCAAGTTGTAATATCCGCTTTGTGGGTTTAGTACAAGTTAAAGATTGGTATGTGTATACTTACTACGTGTTATATTATGAAGTCCGAGTAATGATACCTAGCACACTAGTCCACCTATATAGAATGCACTTTACTGCTTATTGTTCAGTAGCTGAGCTCCACAGCAGTAGCAGATACTTTATTATATTACTTTGTTTACTCTGTGGTCTCTCTCCCCCAGAAGCAGTGTAAGAAGTGGCCATGAGAAGGTGTAACTATTATATTCCATGAAGCCTTGTCTTATATGTGGTGATACCTCCCTATGGTTGCATACGCTGGGAAAAGTAAGGTAGGTGCAATTATCTATCTTGTATATTTGGTGTGCTATAGGTTCAGGATATCTGTAGGTATACACAGTATACACCCTAGGGGGTCTCCCCTCTTTATTTTCTTTTTTCTGTATTTTGTTATGTATGTTTGTTGTTTATGGTAGTTGATACTAGTGTAGCACATTAATACATGGGTACTATACAGGATGTATCTATCTTTCACACTTAATAGAGTACACAACTGTAGATGTAGTCTGAAGGGATAATATGACTGTTCCGGTATAATGTCAAGGATAAAGTCAGGCAGTCAACTCGAATGGCATCCGGTTATATACACCTACTGTACTTGTAAGCTGTGTGTGTTTTTTTCTGTTGGAAAACAATAAAACATTTAACTGAAAAAAAAAAAAAAAAAAGATAGGTTCCTACAATGTGCATATTGGAACAGTAACTATTGGGCAAAAAGGGATAGCAAAGCTGGAAGGCTAATTTGTTAGATTGGCCACCCTGACAAAGAAAAGAAAAAAGATGGTATTAGAAAAAGAATAAGGGGGCAAGACAGAATGAAAGGAAACATGGAGAGGGGTTACACATGTAGCTCTTTCCTTTCACTAACATAACAGGTCACCCTGTTACACTCCTCCCCACACAAAAAGGCAACATATATCTGTAAATAGAATATATCTGTGTTGTCTACACCCTTCACCCTTGGAAGGGTTGGAACTTCCACCCACCCACTCCAGAAATTCTCCTCAGGGACCCTAAATACTTTAAACAAAAATGGTATTACAATATTCAGATACCCTTACTATCTTTCATACCATTCTGTTCCCTGGGGTTTTAAAATCATTTTCTTGCTTCATTACATCATACATCATCCTGGGGTAACTCGCTCATGTTTGTACAATTTGCCCCAAACCTGGACAGAAAGTCTACATTTTTATGCTGGGCACCAGCCCTGTGCTTAACTGTAAATTTGTATGGCTGTAATGCCAAGTGCTACCTCATAATCCTGGTGTTTTTCTCTTTCATGTAATTTTCTGCTGATGTATATTATAGGATGGTCCCCTTTTTTATCATGCTGGGATAATACTGCCCCTACCCCGGTATCAGATGCATCCATGTGCACCTCAAAGGACACTTTGAAATCTGGATTAATAAAGACTGGAGCTGAGCATAACACAGACTTAATACTGTTGAAAGCTTCTTCACACTCAATAGTCCACTTGATTTTATTGGGTTATTTATTCTTGGTTAGTTCCATTAATAGAGTGGCTAAGGTGGCAACATCCAGAATAAACCTTAGGTAGTAAATAGCTAATCCTAGAAAAGGCAGTACATGCTTTTTAGTCAGGGGTCTAGGGCTATTTGCTATGGCTTCTACTTTATTCTGCTCTGGTTTTACTGTCCCATTGCCAATTACAAATCTTAGGTATTTGGTTTCTGTCTTGGCTAGTGCACACTTGTCTGGGTTGATAGTCACTCCAGCATCTGCTATGGCTTGAATGACAACCCTCAACTGATCTAGATGTGTTTGCCAGTTCTGGCTAAAGATAACATCATCTAGGTATGCCGCACTGTACTGTGTGTGTGGTCTAAGAATGTAATCCATATTCCTTTGGAAAGTAGCGGGTGCTCCATGCAAACCAAAAGGCATAGTATTGAACTGGTATAAACCAATAGGGATGCAGAAAGCTGATGTACTCGCTGTCCCAATTCTATATAGCAGATCATCAATATGGGGCATTGGGTACCCATCAAAGGAGGAGATATCCTTTAGTTTACAAAAATCCAGACACAACCGTAAATCTCCTTCCTTTGTTGGTACCACTACTACTGGTGATGACCATGCACTCCAGGAAGGTACTGTCACTCCGCTGCGTCCCATCTTTCTGACTTCTTCAATCACCTCTGCCCTCATACGCTCTGGTACCCTACATGGCTTTTGGTGTATGGGCTTTGTTTGTGTGACTTCAATATCATGAACTACCTCTTTTGCTCAGCCTGGCTTAATAGTAAAAGTACGCTGAAAGTGATGCAATAACTGATCTACATCCTTCTTTTGTTCAGGGGTTAAACCAGGGTTGATCTGTACTCTCTCTTTTTCTGAGGTGGGGCCTATCCTTTTGTATGCCACATCTAGTTCTGTCTGTACCTGTTCAGAATGTATAAACAGTGTGGGGAGGGGGGCTGACTTCTCTACCCATCTCTGTAACAGGTTAGCATGATATATTATTTTCTGGTTTCTTTTCCCAGGCAATTCTTCCTCATAATTGGCTACCCCTGTCTGGTGTAAAACAGTAAAAGGACCCTGCCATTTCATCAACAGCTTGTTCTCCATAGATGGCAACAGCAATAATACCTTCTTTCCTGGAATAAAACATTTCTCTTTAAGACCCTCATCATACAGTGCTTTTTGTTCTTTCTGAGTACTGTTTACATTCTCATGGGCCATTGTCACAAATTTAACCAATTTCTTTCTTAGAGAGTTCATGTAGTCAAGAATATTGGTAAACCCCCGAGTCTGACCTTCTTCCCAATGCTCTTTTACCATGACTAGGGGCCCTGGGGAATACAACTGTATAACAGCATGAATGGTGTAAAACCCATTGTGGACTGGGGCACTTCCCTATAGGCAAACAGTAAGTATGGGAGGAATCTATCCCAGTTACGTCCTTCCTCCTACACATATTTCTTTAGCATACCCTTTAAGGTTTTATTAAACCTTTGGACTAGGCCATCAGTCTGAGGATGGTACAGGGAAGTGGGTACTCCAGCTACGCCTAGCAGTCTGTATAATACTTTTAACATCTGGGAAGTAAAATTACTTCCCCTATGTATAAGACTCTCCTGAGATATACCTACATGACTAAAAATTTTGGCTAATTCCTCAGCAATCCAAGCAGCCCTGGCAGTGCATAAAGGTATGGCTTCAGGGTATCTAGTGGCACAGTCACAGATGACTAAAATGAATCGATTCCCCTTGGTACTAGTGGTTAATGGCTCAACGATGTCCACGGCAATGCGTTCGAAGGGCATCATGACATAGGGTATTGGATGGAGGGGCACCTTGTCTGCCTTTCCACCTGGCACAACCAACTGGCATTCAGGACAGGCATGGCAGTACTTTGTAACATCATTGTGGATGCCTGGCCAGAAGAATCTAAAGGTTAACCTTCTCAGGGTTCGATCCCTCCCTTCATGGCCTGCCATTGGTAGGTCAGGTGCCAACTCCATTAATTTTTTCCTATATACCATGGGCAGCATTAATTGCTCTACACACATTTGTGTTACTGGGTTCACACAGTTTCTGTATAATTCACCCTTTTTTTAGAACAAAATGTTTCAGTCCTTTTGTTGTTGGTTCTTGTACCTGAGGAAAAAAGGTTTTAATGATATATCAGCCAACTGTTCTTTCTTTATATCATTATTGGACAACCCAGTCACCACGTCAAGGCTGCCAGCATGTTTAGTCTCTATCCAGCTTCTCTTCTCTCTTTTCTTCTGCCTTTGAGATTTTCTGTCCTTCCCAAGGTTATCAAATAACTCATCATCAAATGGGAAGACATTGGGGATCTGTGCTAGTTTGGCCTGAGACCTGGCAGTTATAGGTACCAGTTTGTCCATAGCTGGATGACTATTTAACAAAGAAGAGAAATTAGGGAAATCCTGTCCTATGATTATAGGCACTGGCAGTCTAGGCACCAAGCCCACAGTCAAACAATGTTGTTGGTTATTTACAGTTACCTCCACCTCTGTCATGTGATATTTATCCACATCCCTGTGGATGCAGTTCACAGTGGTATCAGCTAGGGAAGTATCCGGGGTAAGCAATTGATATGCCCTCATCAATATCTGATGGCTCCCAGAGTCTAAAAGACCCCATGTCTGATGCTGTCCCACTCCCACAGAGGGAACATATCCAATATTGGCTAAGGATAAATGAGAGTGTTCACTGTGTTTATTGGGACAATTCTTTACCATGTGCCCTTTTCCCAAACATCCATAGGATATGATTTCAGACATGGCAACCGTTCCACCTTGGCTCTTCTCACGTAAGTAGACTGACTCTGAGTGTTAAAATGTAAAGGTCTTACCACTTCAGCAGGCTGGGGTACCGTATGTTGTCCTTTTGGGTGAGACGGTATTGCTGCCAGGTAATCTTCAGTGAGTTTGTTGGTATTCTCTGCAGTCTCTGGCTTATGATCTCTGACCCAGACCTGTACATCCTGTGGAAGGCCCTGCACGAACTACTCGATGACAATCAACTTGATAATTTGGGCCACAGTTTTGGTAGATGGTTGCAATCACTTGCAACAGTAGTCCTTTAGTTTTGCATAGGTCTCTTTAGGGGCATCAGCATATGACATTTTCAGCAAATGAAACCATTGCCAGTAAGTCTCTGTGTTTATGTCATAACGACACAATAATTCTTCTTTTACCCAATCATAATTGGTTACATCTTGTCCACTCGTCTGGCTGTAGACTTATTGGGCATGGCCAGACAGATATGGCACCAGTCTTATCACCCATTGGTCCTGAGGCCAGGCACATGTTTCAGCTATGCATTCAATAGTAGTTAGATAAGCCTCAGTATCATCTGTTTCTGTTAATTTGTCAGTTTTATGACGCTTGGTACAGTATGGTCTGGTTGACCTGGAATCAAAGCCTGGATAATTCAGATGGTATCCACCACTTTGCCTCTTGTAGCTGATGATCCTCTCTGTGTTGCCGCCGATCTTCATCCCATCGTTGTCTGTCTTACTGTTGCTGCCAATCCATTTCCTGTTGCCTTATACACAGCCATCAAAGCAACTCACTGGTATCCTCTGGCATGTCTGTCTTCTTTGGTTCCTGCACATCCTCTTCAGTCTCCATAGCATCCTTCTTCATTTTGGGTCTCACACTGAACTCCATCCCAGGTCCAGGGGGTCCCTGCAGCCCGAGATCTCATCAAATGGATGACCTTCCCCTGCCATCTTGCATCTGCTGGACACTAGATCCAGTGCCCTGATGGTGCTTCCCAAGCAGCCTCGACACCACCAGAATCCCACTTCTGACACCAATGTATGAACATATGAATGTGCCAGCAGAAACAGACCACCCAATCTATCTAAGTCTGCTCGAGTGTGTGGCTAGCACCCCTAGTTTGCAGCTGCCCCACTCCCTTCCCCTTTGTCATCCCACTGCCACCCTCCACCTCCCCCATTCTTACTGTCCCCTGTCCCCTGTCCCATGCCCTTTTGAAGCTGTTTATACATTTACATGATGCCACCCATTCTGGTAGTGTGTTCCATTTTGCTACCACCCTCTCTGTGAAATAGTGTTTCCTCATTTCCCTCCTAGATTTTGCCCCCTCTATTCTTTGCACATGCCCCCTGGTGTCCCACCCCCTCCTTAGCTTAAAGACCCCATCTGCTCCATCCTTATTGATTCCCCTCAGATACTTGAACGTCTCTATCATGTCCCCCCTGTCCCTTCTATCCTCCAGGGTGTACATATTCAAGTCTCTCAGGCTGCTCTTATAGTCTCTCCCCTCCATTCCACATATCATCTTTATTGCCCTCCTCTGCTCCCTTTCCAGTAGCCTGATATCATGTTTTAGGTATGGCCTCCAAAACTGCACACAATACTCTAAGTGTGGCCTTACCAGCAACCTGTAGAGGGGCAAGATTACCTCACTTTGTCTGGACGAAAAAACCCTCACTATGCATCCCAGCATTTTGTTCGCTTTTGCAGCTGCTCTCCTGCACTGGGCAGTGTTGTTCATGGTCCCTGTTACCATTACCCCTAGGTCCTTCTCCTCCTCAGTGATCCCCAGCTTAACCCCCCAGCCAGTATTCTCTCCTTGGGTTCTTCACCCCAAAGTGCATAACCTTACACTTCTTTGCATTGAACCCCAGCTGCCAACTCTCTGACCACTTCTCTAGCTTACTTAGGTCCCCCTGCAGCTGCTTCCATCCCTCCCCTTCATCCACCACTGCTCCGATTTTGGTGTCATCAGTGACATATGACACACGCTTTAGGGAAATCCCAACAGCTGAAATGACAACTGATGGCTTGACATTTCATTTGAGCCTATTGTCCATTTGGACAACCCAGTTACAACATCTCTGGGCTGTCCTATACATGTAAAAATGTTTTCCTTTTTGTTTCTGGACACACTAGCAGACTTTTTATCACTCTGCATCTAGTGTCCTTGCTACAGGCACTTTAGTTCATTTCTTTTCTATTTGCCACCTGTCTGCAGCATTTCCCTTTATTTTAGGAAATTGCAGTGTGCTCTGAAATATCCTGCTTTACACTAGGAGCTTGCTGCAAGACATAAGATGCACCTCACGCTTCGGAGCATCATTCTGCTCCAAAGCACTCAAAGAGCTAAACCTGCTCTTTCTTTGACACCATCCTGCATCAAATTTCAGCTATTCTTATGGCACATTGCAGAAAAAGTCACACTCTGCAACTTGCGGCTGGGACGAGCGCTTGAGGAGTAGTGCTGGCCCCACAGCTACTGCACTGCACTGCACCACTCCCAGCATATGTATTTAATACCCTGCCTGTTTTTGTTTTGCTTACTATAAATCCTTTTCTACCCCACCCTAGATTACGTGTTTCTCCTATTCCCAAATTTGTATGTGACCCTAACTCTCCCCACTTCCTTGCAGTGTGAGCTACAATAGTTTAACAGGACTGAACCACAGTTTTCAAGCTGAACTTCCTGGTTATGTTTTTCTTCCTGCTTCTTTCTGATGAGTCCAGACACATGTTTCAATTCTCCACTGCTCCCCTGTCTCCCAGCTGCAGTGCAGAGTGTCTGGCTGCCAGCAGCCTTGTTGGGAGGACTCTGGTGGGCAGATTCTGACATCCTTAACGCATTGGTCCTTCGCATTGGGGGTTCGCAGCATTGGGAGATCTTGATGGCCATCTCCTTAAATAGGTGCATTTACTTCCTGGTGCCAGAGAGCAGCTGCTTTGATTGGCTGTGCCCGTGGGAGAGAGGTTCTACTTGCTGTGGATTGGCTCCCTCCTGCTGCCTTCCTGATCAGTTCCTGGGGTGGGGGGGTTGTCCCAGCCCCCTCCCACTGATGGCACTAGCAGCCCTTTGTTCTGGCTGCTCTTGTTGATATGGACTATTTAAAGCCCCTTCCTCTTCCTCCTGGTGCCTGTGAGCAGTTGCTGCAATTGGCTGCCACCAGGGAAGGGAGGCACGGCTTGCTCTGGATTGACTCCCTCAAGGAGCTCTTGCAAGCTGTGGATCTCCTCTCCTGCTGCCTTCCTGATTGGCTCTGATGGCAGGGGGGGGTATCTGAGCCCCTTTCTGCTGATGGCACTAGCAGCCCTTTGTTCTGGCTGCTCCAGTTGGTACGGGTTATTTAAAGCCCCTTCTTCTGCTTCCTGGTGCCAGCAAGCAGCTGCTGCAATTGGCTGCTACTGGGGAAGGGAAGCACAGCTTGCTGTGGATTGGCTCCCTTATGGAGCTCTTGAAAACTGCAGATCTTCTCTCCTGCCACCTTCCTGATCAGCTCCTGGGGCGGGTGATCACCCATACCCCTTCTCATCAGTGGCACAAGCAGCCCTTTGTAGAGCTCTGAAATGGTCTTCAGAAAAGTCACCTCTTCTTCCACCATGGCATAACTCACTCCTAAAGATAGTGGATACGGCTATAACCTTGAAGAACTGGCAAGCAAAAGGGCTTCATAGCCTCTTCCAGCTGATTAATGAGAAGACAGGCCATATTAAAACATTCAGTCAGCATCAATAGACCTTTGCACTTGAGAAACGCCTGCACTGGCAAATACTTACAAATGCTCAATGCTCTGGGACCCCAAATATGCATGCAATACAAAATGCAGCAAATAAAATACTTAGACAAGTTAATGATACCCGTTCAGAGTAAATTGCTCCAGGAGGCATACATTTACAGTGGTCTCTTGTCTCTCCAGCCCCATATAAAACTGAGTCTCTCCTGGCCAAATGGAGCATGGAACTAGGCCAAGAGAGCCCTCCAATTAGCAGGGCTGCTCTTGGACTGAAACAGGCCAGAAGATCCCTCCAGGTAGCTGTGGTGTTGCTGGTCAAGTCTTAAACAAGTGGCCAGGGACACAAGTAACCACTTAACCCAATTTAATATACACCATTGATGGTATAGGACCCCCCAGCAACTACACGGGTGCAGACTAATGAACTCAGACAAGTACTAGAGGTGCTCTAATGTGGCTGGTAGCACCACTCATGTGCTCTGTGGGTGCTCAGCCCAGCAAGATTTTCGGGACAGAATTCAGACAACATTGGGCAACCTTGTTAAGCAGAGGACTGCACTCGCTCCAATGCTGGTAATGCTAGGATGGCCAGATGTTGGAAATGGCAGTGCTGCACTAGTGCCCACAGCCAAAAGATGGTTACTGGGGGCACTTATCACTGATACATGCAAAATACAGCAACATTGGAAGGGAAAAAGCAGCTCCTCTCACTTCTGAGTGGCTGCTGGAATTTGGGAAAATGGCCAGCTTTGAAAAGGTGCATCACAGTTTGCTCAACAAACTAGATATCTGCACAGACCTCTCGGGACCCTATTTGGCATCTACACACTGCAGAATCCCTCAAGGCTGTTCTATGCTGCAACATCTCATGGCACTGTCAGGGACCCTTCCAAGGTTGCATGCTGCTCGACCTGCAGTCCTGGGCCAGGTTGAGCTGGTGGAGAATTCTTAACCTAGCTTCCCTGTCCATTGGCATATCACCATTTGCAAACACCAATGATCAGTGCCCTTCTTGTCCCAGTTCATCTCTCAGCTGCTCAGTGCTGGTCTGTCTGGAGGATTGACTCACAACAGATCATCTAAAGTACTGACCCTACACTGCAGAAAGGGAATGCACATTCTAAAATGGACATCAAAAATGCTGGAACCTGATTGGTCAGACTGGTGATTTAGCCATGTGTAAGTCTCACAAGAAACACATGGCTAAAGTCCCAGCTGACCTGTTCTCACCTAATCACATGCATCAAAACACATAGATCAAGTGACAGAATGTTGACAGTATTGAAAACTGCCATTTGTTTAATCTGCCATGGAACCATTTCGAGATAGCGGTTTCAGCAAAAATACTTGATCAAAAATCCATACTGTTCAAAGAGTGCCTCAGAAACAATTTAAAAATGGAAACTACCATTTTCAATCTCTGCGGTGGTTCCTCAACAGCACCTGCAGTGGTGCAACAGATCATGAAATCACCTCAGCGGTGACAAGCGAGCATGATCATGTCCATGCCCCCACGGGGAGCGGTCATGATCCAGCCATAGCACCTCTACAGTGCAAGGAACCTGATCCACCTACCCCCCAAAGAGATAGATAAGGTGCCACTTACCCCCGTGGGCAGTGGTCATGATCCAGACATAGCACTTCTACGGTGCAAGGAACCTGATCCACCTACCCCCCAAAGAGATAGATAAGGTGCCACTTGCCCCCACGAGCAATGGTCACGATCCAGCCATAGCACCTCTACAGTGCAAGGATCCTGATCTACCTACCCCCCAAAGAGATAGATAAGGTGCCTCTTGCCCCCACGGGCAGCGGTCATGATCCAGTCATAGCACCTCTACAGTGCAAGGAGCCTGATCCACCTACCCCTCCAAAGAGATGGACAAGGTATGATGCTTGAAAAATTGCCACAATTTCTCTGGGCTATGTGAATGCTGAACCAGATCATCACTTGCAATTTGCTGTTTTCAATTTCAGTGCCTTCTCAGGATAGCACTATTGGCTCCAAGCCTGTGTAGATCTCCCTGATTGGCTGGTCTCACTCACCTGAGACAGGAGCACCCGAGACGTGTGGCTTAATGTAAGCCTGCATCCCTGTACTCGGCTTCTAATTTATATATTTTAATTTAGCCTGTTCTGCTTGGCCTGTGTAAAGTAACTTACCATTACCCCCCTGCTGCAGTTTCTCTCCAACTGTATGTGCACTGATTCAGTGCTAGCTCTGCAAACTTCCCCTTGATTTTTCTTCCCACCCTCCCCTCCGCCTCCGAGGCCTCCTTTAAATGCACACAGACTCCGCCCACTCCTATCTGATGTTTCAATTTATTGGTTACTTACTGTCAACAACTGCAATTCCTCCCATCCCCTTCTTGCAACTACGCCTTCTAGCAGCTTTATCTCATTCTGTCTTGCTGAGGCATACCATTTTGGTACTTTAGGTTTGCTTATTGCTGACTAGCATATCCTGTCTTGCTGACTAGCATAGCCTGTCTTGCTAAAGCACTGTTTTTACTTGAAAATTGTACTACAAATTACTGAACTGTGACTGATTTGCCAAAAAACTGTGTTTATTGTCTAAAAATGTTCCCAGCAACAAAGTGTTATAGCCTCTTCGTAAATTTGTAGCTCTCTCCAGACTGCAAGGTGCCAAGGAATTCGTTGGCTTTTCAGTTGCTAATTGAGCTGTTTTTGCTCAGACTGCTAGCCTTTTTGTTGCCCCACTATTAATTCGAGCTCCTCTCTCCATTCTCTAGCTGGGAACCTGCTAGGGATCCCAGCTCAGATGCCCACCGCGTGGATCGCAGACACCGGGCAGTGGCGCTTCCGAAGTCACTGCCCGAGACCTCCTCATCAGACTCCACCACTTGAGAGGTACGGCAAAGCCGCAATTTTCACCCACCCACCCACCCATCTCCCTCCTGTGTGCTATTATATAGACCGTTAGCACCACCACTCCCATCTCTGACTAATCTCCTGCCTTCTCTTTCTTGCTAAAACAATTTGTTACTGCCAGGGTTCCGCCAGGGGAATCCTGCAACCAGCAGTCAGTGAGCTACCCTTGTTATCAGCCAATCGCAATGCGGGCACTTTTTTGAAGCAAGCCCCGATTGGCTCAGATGAAAGGCGCTGCATATCTGTGCTCTGGGTTCAGTAACTGCCGGGCTTTTTCTTCCTACTCCCCCACCCCCTCTCAGGCCTCCACTAAATCACTCCCTCTAATTTTTCCCTCCTAATCTCTCCCTACCCTCCCCTCTCCTTCCCTCCCTCCTCAGTTACCCATGCTTCTCAACCTCACGCACTACTACTGCTCACCTCTTCACCCCCACCCCTTATGCCCCACTCTCTCTCTCCTACTCCTACTGTCAGCAGTGCATCTGGCTAACTCTTGTCATGCTACTGCCACTCATGCATTGCTACTGGCACTTACTTAAACATGTAGTAACCGGAAGTGTTCCATGTTATGTATACCCTGTCCTTCATGCTCTGATCTCTGTACTGTTTCAACTATTGTTTAAATGCACTATAATTCTCCTTTATTGTTCCATCTATTGTAAACGATGTACTCATGTTATCCCTCCCAGCTATGTACATCATCTGTATTGCGCAATTCAATATTTTTTGTCTGCATATGATCTGCCTCCACTGTAACCCTTCCCCCCAGGTCGCACCGTGAGACAAGCATCTTTTTGCTCAGTGTGCCTTTCCTGGTGAAACAATTTCAATAGATAAATACTCAGTTAGCTCTGCTCTCTAAAGAGCTGTTTCACTGTATTTGCTCACATTAAGGGCATAGACTGTGCTGCAAGCCACAATCTCTCTAGGCACCCCACCCCTTTTCTCTGCACTAGCCTGCTCTGCTGAACCATGACTCACCTCCCCATTGCCATTTTATTTTTGCTCACTAACATCCTAACTATATGCTATCACGATGAAGTCCCAGGTTCAAAACCTACCCTGGAACATCTCACTGCTATTTACGTCGCCCCCTTTCACTGCACTAACGCTCATCCAAAGCCCACCCCTCCCTTTAATTACAACCCACTCCCCACTCACATGCTTTTATTACCCCCTTCTCGCATGTCACTCAGAGCATTATCCCTACTATCTATTAACTGCCACATTAGACTGTACCATAATAGCACTAAAATGGTATCCCCTACCAGTACTATTAGTAGGTCACAACTTAAAAAAGTGTCCAGATCCATCACAACAGCTATAAAAAAAAACTCCTGCTCCTGCTCCTTCTCTGCTCAGGTAATGTAGAACTAAACCCAGGCCTCTGTCAACGTTCTCCTTGCCTACCGAGTTTGCTGCCGCTCCTGGCTTTAAATTCATGTTGGTCAACATTTTAAGTTTGCCCCCAAAAATTTACCTTTTACAAGCCTGGACCACACACACTGAGCCTGACCTCATTATTATCACCGAATCCTGGATCAAAAATACTATTACGGACCAGCAAATAACTCTCCTCAACTGTAATCTCTATAGGGCTGATAGCAATACCGGAGGGGGGGGGAGTGGAGTAATTATTTATGCCAAATCCAAATTCACTATTAGTGACATCTTCTGCAATTCTAAATCTAAGGAATATGACATCGTATCTCTGAAACTCCACCTTCCCTCCAATGAAATTATTACAGTAATCGGTGGCTACAGACCTCCAACTGGTGGAACTGAAATCATCAACATCCCAAAATCCTTAGTTACAACAGCCAACACAGAAACACTGATACTCGGGGACCTCAACATAAATTGGCTCACACACAAATCGTATAGCCCAAAATCCCTTTGTGATGAACTAGGTCTTGCCCAGATAATTAGTGAGCCCACTAGGATTAACACCACCAACATTGCCAATAGTTCTCTCACCGATGTCAAACTTACCACCCATCCCCACAAAATACTACAATCAGCAGTTTTTTCGAATAAGATGAGTGATCATAGAGTTGTGGTCTGTACAAGACATCAAACCAAAGCCCTCAATCAGCCTAAGTTCATAATCAAGCATTCCTTTCATAAATTCAACACCCTGAGCTATCTGACTGACCTTAGCAAGGTTAAATGGCAAGATCTGTACCTCTCTAAAACAGTCGATGAGGCTGTCTCTAACCTAAATGAAAATCTCACCACCCTGGCTAACAAGCATGTCACATTTATTAAGGTGCATACGCGCAAGGTCTCCCACCCCTGGTTTACACCAGAGCTCAAAACCACACTTATAAACCGAGATAAACTCTGGGCTCTAGCAAGAAGAACTAAGAATCCAACAGATTGGCAGACATTTAGAGCAGCTAGGAATGCCTGCATAAAACATATTCGCTCTACCAAAGCGAATTACTACGTTTCCACTCTGGAAAAAGCCAAAGGAAACTCGCAGAAAATTTGGAGGACCATCAAGTCTATTGAAGGTCGACCGGCTGCTCCCTCCATCCCAGCTAAGATCAACATAAATGGCACAGTTATTGAGAACAATTACCAAATCCTCAAAGAACTGAATTCTCACTTCTCCACAGCTGGTCTAGCTTTCGATGCATCACCGTACGCATCTCGTACTAGTATCCATGCTAGCCCTATCACTGTCCCGAAAGCTACAGCCCATCCTTTCCAGCTACTCCCCCTCAGCTTCAAAGAAGTCGAGGATTCACTCATCAATTTAGATACCACAAAAAGGGCTGGAGAGATGGCTTAGAACCATTTTTCTTAAAAGTCGGCTACTGCTATCTTACTGGTCCCATTCTCCATATATTCAACCTCTCTATCTCTTCTGCTGTAGTTCCATTAAGCTGGAAATCCGCTCATATCATACCCTTATTTAAATCTGGTGACCTAGCGAATTAAACAATTACAGACCAATCTCAATCTTGCCTATCCTTTCAAAAGTCCTTGAAAAATTGATTTATATACAATTGAAGAATCATCTGGAAACCTAATCTCTCCTCAATCCAGCCCAATCAGGCTTTTGCTCTAATCATAGCACCATTACTGCACTAGCTGAAGTCACCGATGACTGGATCTCAGCCAAGGATGCTAAAAAATTACAGGTGCAGTATTCTTAGATCTGAGTAAAGCATTCAACACCATTGCCTGTACTCTAATTGTGAACAGCCTCACCAATATTGGCGCTACCCTAGCTACTACCAAATGGTTCTCCAGTTACCTATCAGGTAGGATGCAGAAAGTCAAAGCTGGTGGGCTGTTCTCTGCCTCCTTACCAGTTACTAGGGGAGTCCCGCAAGGTTCCATCTTAGGTCCTATACTCTTCTCCCTATGTATCAACAACCTCGATTCTCAAATAACCAGGTCAACCTTGCACTTCATTGCAGATGATACAGTTTTGTATACATCCGGCCATGCAATATTGGAAGTCAGGGATAAACTTCAAGTCAATTTCGCACAGCTAGAAACAAATCTCATCAATATCAAACTCCTCCTAAATGCTAAAAAAACTAAGGCCATGATTTTCCCCCCTAATACTTCCTCCATCACCCTCACTGTCCCACTTAAAGACTTCATCGTTACATCCCTAGGTGAACCACTGGAAGTTGTCTCTAAATTTAAATACCTCAGCTTTTGGTTAGACAACAAGCTCTTCTTCAACGAGCACATTGATGACCTGTCCAGAAGACTAAAAGCTAGACTAGGCTTCTTCTTCCGAAATAGGTCCCTCTTTCCCCTGGAAACCAGACTCAGGCTTGTTTAGACCACCTTCCTTCCTTTACTTGACTATGGGGACATATTATACACTTCTGCAGCAATTATTAACCTAAACAAATTGAATATTCTCTATCACTGCACCCTGCACTTCATTACAAACTACCCATACCGAACCCACCAATGCGAACTATACGCAGCTGTTGGTTGGACTTCTCTTACCATTAGACGCACACTCCATGCTGGCATTTGGACCCTAAAACTTCTTCTGAATAAATTACCAAGCTATTTAGTAGCACTTATCAGTACTGCCCACAGCTCTTATTTCCTTAGGAAATCAGATTTTATCCTACTCAACGCACCTAGGACTCGTACCTCCTTTGGCAGACGAGCCTTCTCAAGTGCTCTACCAACTATTTGGAACCAGCTGCAATCCACTCTGAAACTATCCAGTATAGTCTCGGTAAATTTCTTCAAAAAACTGGTGGCTTCAAAAATAAAGGACACCTGTAACTGCTTCTAAACTCCCTCTCTAACTTTCTCCTTATATCCTTAGTTTGTTCTCACTACACTGCCTTCCTTAGACAACTTGTACTAAATATTTTTTTGTTTTCCACCCAGGATTGTTTACACATGTACCTTGTAGGACCTGGTCCACCATTTGTGTATTGTTATGTTATTGCCAGCATTGTATATTTATTGTAACCATGCACCCAGGACCTCCTTGTGAATGAGCTTGCTCAATGGAGCTTTCCTGCAATAAACTTGAACTTGAACTTGAACATCCAGGACCGACATCAACTAATATTGTAAGACAGCAGCCATATCGTTTAACTATAGAAATGCTACCATCACGTATTGAAGAAGTGAGCAGCCCAGTGGTTAGTGAAGCCACTGATCCTCATCCTGCTCTGTCAGCCAACATCAGTGGCCGTGCTAGTGATGACACACCACCAGCTCCCCCCTCAGGCACTGCCTCAATAGGATGTATTGACAAGAGGGTGGTGATTGAAATTTACTTGCAAGCCCCTTCTGAAGTAACGTCTACTCCTCCCTCAGCTGCACTATCAGTGGACCATATGGGGAATGGGGTGGGCATTCAAATAAACATGTAGGCACTCCTGCAATGATTCCACCTCCTCAGGAAGATTCCCTGTCACCCGCTCTGAATCAGCATAGCTCGGGTGACAGGCTACATAGTTCCTCAGGTTCTGCAAACACTAGGAGACATACTCAGGATAGACGGCCAATTAGTATGCAGGGCTCTCCTGCATTGACGATGACTCTTCCATTTCAAGACCTTTTCACAGAGTCTGTTACTCATGATCACCTCAAACATTATATAAACATGCTGGAACCTCCTACATTGACAGTGGCTCCTCTTCAAGGCACATTAACACAAAGTGCTGCTCATAATGGGGAGGGACAAACATTCACATACAAAACCCTCCTGCAGTGAGTGATTCCACCTTATGCAGACACAAAAACACAGTGTGCTAGTTACGAAGTGCTGCCCCCAACTGTTTCCAGTGGTCATAATATACAGTAGGTGCAAACACAAGCTCTTCACTATATATGCAGTATAATGTAAATAGCATACAACCTCCTCCTGCCACTGTGCCAACAGATACAGAAAGGAAACCAGTTCCAAACACCATTCAAAAGTCTGTGAAGCTGAACTAAACCAATATGAACTTAACAAAAATGAGAAAACAACAATGTGACAAACAAAATGGGCAATTGTTGTATTCACAGGCTGGCAAAAGAAAAAAAGCATCACTATTGATTTCCGCAACACACCACTCTTTGAATTGAATAAAATTATTTGACAGGTCTATGGAACTGTGCAAAATAGCCATTGGTCACCATATGGCCTTAACGCCTTCGTCAGTTTATGAGCAGGCATTAATCACTTCATAAATGATCCTCCGCCAAGCCATTCTGTCAGTCTAATGCAAGATATAACATTTACAATGGCTAATAATGTTTTTTAAAGGGTGCATAAAAACAAAGAGAAGACAGGGAAAGGACAAAACCTCACACCATCCTGCTCTTACTAATACCGAACTAGAGACCTTTCACAACTCACCCGCACTAAGTCCAAACACCACTTGAGACCTAGTAAATAAGGTCTGGTTTGACCAGCAATTGCATTCAGCATGCCATGGCAATGAACATTAACCCAACAGTCATTTGAAATAAAGACAGCTGGAAATGGTTTCAGATATATAACCAGATGTTTCAGCGAGCACACTAAGAGTCATCCTAGCATGCATGGCCTACAGTTGGATGAGGTAAGTTTGAACTACCTGGAAACCCTCTCTTCCCAGTGAATGGCTACATCAAATATCAGTCAAAACTCCCTCCAAGAAGTATATCTCTTTTCTGTCACCCCAAAAATGTGGCACAAAAAATATTAAACAATCAACCAATGTGGTACAGTCGGGTTAATTATCTACAAAGCATGCTCCCTTGTATCTGCATAGAAGCAGGACTAATAAATACTCCAATCACTCTCTAAGGGCAACCGCAGTGACCAGGACTACAGTCAAATGAAATAATGGCTGTCACAGGCCACGAAGCTGAATCTTCCCTGAGAAGCTACTGGAGACCAGACATCAACGAAAGGCATAGACAGAGTATCATTATCTCTTGTATTGAACCTAAACGAAGTACAACAGTAGAGACAAGCATAAATCAACCATCAGTTTCCTTCAAACACAGACTGGACCAGGCCAAGAGAGGAAACGATGAAACGAGAAGCAAGCCAAGCACTGAACAACCATCCATTCCATACCTCAGTAACTTTATAGTCCATGGCAACACACATTTCCAGATCATCAGTAATTAAATGACAATGTACAGAGGAGGACAAATACATGAGACATCAGAATGTGTTGTAGTTTTAATTAATTATCACACTGTTGAACAGTTTTGTGTTGTGGTTTTAATTAACAGATTGTTAAACAGCTGCAATAACCATACAGATGTTTTCACACATATTTCACCTTCTTTTAAATATCATAATACTATTTTGTGCTTTGTTCTTAGTTGTACAATTCTTAGGCACTATTTTATTATAGGTGGAAGAACAAACACTTTTTATTTCTTGAAATTAATAAAAATATGGATTTGTTCTCAATGAGAAACACATTTCATTTTATAATCACAATAATGCACTCTAAGGGTGTGTTTTTGTGAGATTTACAGATGCATCAGGTGGTTTACAGCACTCTGCCCGCAGCCACATGCTATACCACACCCAAGGTATGTGTAAATCTTACAGCACACCCTCTGTCATGCATTATTGCTTAATTATTAACTGGGTATTGTTGAGTGATGCTCCACCAGTGCACCCATGTATCATTGTCTCCCAAGGGATAAATCCCTTGACAGAATCTGGCCTCCTCCTCCAGGTGCCCCTTCCAGGTGCCCATATTATACCTTATGCATAAGATCTGAGAACTCCAAGTTGACTTTGTGTGAGACTTTATTGTTACATTTGGTTGCTCCCATCTGTGAATGTAATTGTATAACAAGTTATGATTTAACAGTATCTGATGTTAGTTCTATTGACTCAGTTTCCTTAGCGTTGTATCTCCATGGGACTCTGTCCTGACCTGGATGAAAGTCTGTATATGTGTTTGCTTTTCTGACTCAAAACTAATAACATTTTAATTATGAAAAGAGAGAGGACTTACTGTTACGCCTCAATTTTGCCCCCCAACCCGCACTAATATAATTCAGGAGAAAAAAATTATTCTTTTCACCACCTCATAAATGTTAATTTTATGAATGTCAGCAGCTTTGGGTCTTTAAAGGAGGCAGTACAGTGCAGTGGGTTAAGACACTGAGCTGGAGACCTGCGTTTAAATCCCACAGCCGCTAAGGTGCATACTGTGTGATCCTGAGCAAGTCACTTAACTTTCTTGTGCTCCCAGTTCACATCTGGAAGCAAGCTTCAGGTTAGTGTGCTACTCCTGGTTAAACAATGTTCCCCTTCTCTGATGTTAAACGGAACCAGACTTCATCATAGAAAGGTATCATGTAATTTGAAGCCTTCCCACTGATTTGTGAGGCTTTGCTGCCCTCTTATGGCAATTGGAGATATCACACAAAGCAATGCACAGCAGCATATAATGAGACAGCTTTATTTATTTAAAAGTTGATAACTGGGAAAAGCACCATGAGCCGCAACTCGTTTCCAAGTGTGACCTGGGGGGAGAGGAGTACAGGATACAGACAAATACAACTGGAATGATGCAATTACAGAGCACATACAGAGCAGGTAACATGTACGAACAAAGACAAGCTGGGAGACTATATACAAATGAAATAAAATACAAACAAGGAGGCTATGTACAATAATTACAAACTGAAGTGCAAACTGTTGCAGTGGTACACAGTAAGCTGTAGTCAGCAGTGGTCTAGGAAGGAGAAGAGATGCAGGAAGTGACAGGGGTAGGTCTGAGTCAGTGCTTGAGAGCGAGGAAGGAGGGAGAGAGGTGAGTTTGGGAGGGAAGGCTGTTCCAGAGGGAAGGAAATTTATATGAGAAAAAGAGTTTGCCAGCTGAGGTGCAGACACAAGGGAGAGAAAAAGTGGGGACACAGCTAGACCACGAGTAAGAGAGTGAGGGAGAAGCAGGAGAGAGGAGGGAGGAGGGAGGAGAGAGGCAAGGTATGATGGAAGAGACCTGAACCAGTACTTGGCTATGAAGGTGGAGCAGTGAGATGAACATCTCTGTGATAGTGACTGTAGAGAGAGGGAAGAGTAGAGGTCACAGTGGTGAGTTAGCGGGAAGGGGGGAATTAGAGGTGAACCTACAGAAAGTGTGAAACAGGATGTCCTATTTTTCAAGGGAGGTGGCTAGAGTTGCACTGAAAAATATGTCAGTATAGTTAAAGGTTGGGAGGATCCATTTGACTACCAGGTTGCATCTTACAGGGAGGGAGAGGCTGGCTTTGTGATGACAGAGTAGTCTGAGTTTAGGGCGTACTGTACTTTGGTGTGGAGCATGCCGAAGTGGGAGGAGAAATCAAGGGAGGGGTCGAGCCAGATGCCAAAGTACTTGTATATGAGGATATTGTCTAGAGGGTGTTAGCTGCAGAGAAGAAGACTGGGAGTGAAGGAAGCTTGGAAAGTTTTTGCTTGCAGCCAAAGGTCTCAAGGTAACAGTTTTCTTAGTGTTCAGTTTAAGGTAATTGGCATCAAACCAGGCTATGACCACTGAGAGGTTGTTTTGAACGGGGGTTGGACAGCTTGTGTGGATGAGCCAAGCAGGAAACGGACAATGTCGTCTGCATACATGTGGATATTGGAGCAAGTGCATACAGAGGGAAGATCATTTATGAAGAGGGAAAAATAGAACTGGCCCAAGAATAGAGCCCAATGGCATGCCAGCTTGGATAGGGAGGGAGGGAGAAAAGATACTGTTAATAGAAACTGACTGGGAGTGGCCAGTTGGATAAGAGCTGAACCAGGACACTGAGGCAAGGGATAGGCGACAACTGTCCTTAGGATAAGCAGGTCATCTTAAGTGACTCCCCCACATGACTACGTTCTGCTAAGCTAGACTCTGCCCATTTTTCCTATTATGTCTTTTATGGCAAAGAACAAACTAGTCCTAGCATAACAGCAGTAGACCTCTACATAATTTGTGAAGACTAACAGAAATCAGGACAACTGCAGCGCCCCAGACACCTTTCCAGATGCGTGGAAGAAGACATTCAAATATAACACTGCTCTCTTCATATAGCAAGAACTATATTGAAGAAAGGTAGAAGGGTGAGAGTTCTGCCCCAGCCACTAAATCTTGCTTCTAAACCTTATTATAAAGGAGGGGTTTGGGTCCACAGCATCCTATCACTTGCATATTCTTTCACTCCAGTGGATCATTTAGTAGGAGATTAGTGAAGGTTAGGTAGCTCCTGCCTCCCTTCCCTACACAGTAGCAGCTAGTAGCTATGGGGGCCTATAGCATCCACTGTGACTTACCCTCAAGGGATATGTCAACTATCCTCTCACAGTAGAATTCAATTTCTTCCTGCCTAGGAAGCACAATATTTTAGTATCCCCATCCTCCCATCAGAAGGAGGGGAAGTTTAAGGTTACTCTGTACTTTCATTGTTTTGGATGTTTGCCCTGTTGGCACTTGTTTAAGCAATAAACCACAACAAGGTGTGGGTTATGCTGGGATTTACTCACGCCTGATGAGGTTTGTGGCCTTGTGACCAAATCTGCACCAGAAGTGGGTAAATCCCAGCATAATTTACACCCTGGAGTGGTTTATTGCAATTATTCAATGTCCCCTTTCACTTTCTGCTACATAAAATACACGAAAAATACATTTTTTTGCCATTTTCAATATTTTTGTTGAATTTATTGTTATGCCACAAGAAATAATTCCCTTTTGCTATGTAGAAAACTTCCCCACATATGTTTTGAATTATACTGAATATATTTTATTTCAGCTACTGGTGCTTTAGCACAACATACATCTCCATGCAGAGCAAGAAAAGCAGCAGATTCATAGGTTGTGATATTTTTTAACCCCCTCCCCCACCCATAATGCTTTCTGAAATAAAATGTTCTTAGTGCCATCATAGAGGGTTGGTATATGGCAGGAGTCATAGAAAGGATCTGGACAGTTGCAGTAAAAAGACACATTATTTAATAAGTTCCAAATGTTTTAATTAAAAGGGGGAATGATCTCCAAGAAAGAAAAGTGGATGTAAGACACTCTGCTTGAAAGGACTTTGCCACCAGGTCCTGATACAATTTGCCATGCTGAAGCTCTGGGAGGCTCATGCTTGCCTCCCACATCCCCCTTCAACTACTCACAAATTTTAAGTCTCTGAGGTATGGTTAACTGGGGAAAACATTCCTTTATTAAAAAAGAGGGTTAAACGTTATAGAAATTGCAGCTGAAATTCGGAACCTTAATACTGCGCATGTGCCTATTGGGGGATATGCATAAGCACATGGCCAGTGTAACAGCTCCGCTTTTTGGCAGTGATTTCTAAAATAGCTAGGCATCATTTTTTTTATTTAGAGACACATTCCCTACTTCAACATTCCTGTTAGTTATAAAAGCTGTGCTTAGTTGAATGGGGAAGGTGGGAGGTGTACAAGAGTTGCTATGGCGGTAATGGCTCAGGTTTTTGGCAATGATTTGTAAAACTTCAAGCCATCAGTTCACGAGGTTCCCACTCGATGTGTTTTTCTTTCTGTTTTTTTTTTTGGTGGGGAGATTAGTGATTGTCAAGGAGCGTATGAGTGTGTAGGAGCGAGCTGCACAGACCGCAGGGATGGAGCCGACACTGATTTTTTTTGTTGTACAGTGGTCACTTGAGACAGCTGGAACTTTACCTCTGGGTTATGCTGGGATTTACCCATGGGTAAAGACCCAAGTTGACCAGCATAGTGGATTTAGAGACCCCATTGTATAATAGGATTTATATGGTAGTTACCACTTTGAATGTCTATATCCATTCTATATTTTGATCCTGAATTGTTATATTCAGAGAACCTTTTAATATTTGATGCTTTGATAATTTTAAATTGATGTTAATGTATTTATGTGAAGCAGATATATTTATGAGAATTTTATCTGAAAGTTTGATATATTTATGTGATTTGTTCAATATTATGTTTTTTATGTAAAGCGCTTTGAAGTTTCGAATTGCGCTCTATAAATTTCAATATTATTATTACTGTTATTCACTATGCACACTACTTCTCTTTTTCTGCTTGTTTTTCCTATCTGTCTAGCTTCCTTCGATATGTTCAGGTTTCTCAGATGGGAAGGGGAGGCCTGGTCTCAATTGATATAACCATAAGTACTATCCGTCCTCATGGATAAGCCCTCGAAAGTGGTTTCCTATAGTATTAATGGGATACATAGTCCAGTTGAGAGGTATTGCCTGTTGCATTAGCTTAAGAGGGATCCACCTGAGGTAGCACTACTCCAGGAGACCCACCTCACCACCACAGAACATGCAAAATTCACTTCACTGGGCTGCCAAACGATGGTGGCATCTTCTCATACTTCTGGATGGAGACACAGGATGGCAATACTTATTCCTAGGGGAACACTTTTTACCTTGGAGGATCAGATCACTGATCCAGAAGGGCATTTTGCTATAGCCACAGTACTACTCTATAGTTCTCCTGTTACCCTAGTGTCCCTATATCTATCCCCTGGGCTCCAAAAAAAGCTACCACCCAACATTTTTTTCAACAAATTACTACCAATTTTGAAAGGTTAGATGATCATGGGGGTGACTTAAATTTCATACCGTCTCCAAACCTGGACACCTCTGGCTCCACAGTACATCACATCACACCCCTTCAGAAGTATTTAAGACATACCCTTGCCCATCTGGGCTTTGTTGATTTATGGAGGCACTTTTTTTTGATGAGTAGAGAATACACACACTATGCTTCCCACACAGCCATGCTGTTTCATCTCGACTATATGTTTATGACGGCAGAGTATCTGAACTCAGCCTGAGACTTATGACATGGCACATTGCTCCTCTCGGACCATTTCCCAGTCTACATGGTGCTCGACCTGGGAAACAGACTAGGTCTAATCACTAGAGGCTAAATACAATGCATCTTACAGACTTGGAATTCAAAGAACTAGTTTAGACTGCAATAGTACATATCTGAAATGATAATAATGACCCAACCACAACCTCAGCCATTATCTGGAACAGCCTTAAAGTCATCCTTAAAGGGGAGATTATCTCCTATGCATCCAGGTAAAAAAAGAAAGACAAGTTTCAAACCAAGTTACATACCGTCCAATTATTTTTACACCAAGGGGATCAGTCTTTAACTTCTCAAATTCAGAGAGTTAAGCAGGACCTCCAAAAGATGCAAGTTCAAAAGACTGAACAACAACTCTTGTATTCAAAGCACCATCATTATGAAGGTGGCCCTAGAGGAGAATACAACTTGGCCTGAAGATCAGAGCATCAGGAAGTGGAAAGGGATCATACATCCAGCCTCTAGGGGGCAAAGTACAATCCTTTCCCTTCCCTTGGGGCTAGTTAAATATGGCAAACATTGTGGAGAAGCTCTCAGTGAGGTAAGGGAGCTCTCCATTTCTGCTTTCTCAGATACGAAAAATCCCAAGAAAGGTTCTCCTTAATGATGTAAACAAAAAGAGCTTTCAGAACGAATGGCAACTTACCGACAAGACTAAAATCCATTACAAATTTGCAACAAGATCTAATAATGAAAATTAATGGGTTTGCCTAGTTTTAATAGGAAACTAATGGTATTTCTTTTCCATATGTACTTTATCCTCCTATCCCTCTGGTGACCCACCTTCTACCTGATCATCCCGGCTGCACTACTTGGTCCCCCAGGCCTTATCTACTGTACCTAGTATGGCAGGACAGGGCACCTGGTCACTGATGTGAGGCCTATGAAGGCCCAGATGTCATTCTGCAGCCAGAGTTTTTTTCCTCCATTTTTTGTTCCCCTTTCGCACAAACTAGGGTGGACACATAGATGCGCACCCATGGAGATGTACACCACCACAGAGTCCCACAGCCCTCCCTTCCACTGCCTTCCTAGACCCGCTCTACCACCTGGCCTCCACCATGTGGTAGTCATTTGGCAGAGCATGCAGGTCTCTCCCAGGAAAGGAGAACAGCTGTCAGGTGCTCAATAAATTCCCTCCATGGCTGACCCCCAGCAACATATGATCAGCACTGAACAAGGGTCGCTGGTGTGGCAGGGGGTAGGGTGCCAGTGCCCCACCCTTCCATGCCACTGAGCCAGCCTTAACTAATGGCATTTTAATGCATCCTCTGTGCATTACTGTTTGGATTGTATACAACATTTTCTAAGTTACGGTTGTGTATGGCAGAATGGAACTTGAGAAGAAATAAAATCCTATATTGATTTTATGTAAATATGTTTTCTGCTAGAAAACAGTGGAACTATTGAACTACACATTAAAACAGTAATAAAAAGAAGACTGCACAATTCAGGTTACACATTTGTTTCAATTTCTCATAGCAGAAAACTGTGAAAGGCAGCTGATTGCAGTCTTGTCTTCATTTATGATTCAGTAGTATTAAAAAAAATTCTTTAGGAGGAGGTCATGTGATGGCTACCAGATCAGACGCTTCTCGACCAGCTCCCACTCCTATGCTCTATCCTCTTTCCTTTTCACTAACAACAAAACTTAAAACACCTGAAAACCAGCAAAACTAACATCTAAGAACTCCAAGAGTAAAGCAATTCAGTCATTGAGCAAGAAACTAGGAGGCAGAAATGGAAGCAGAAATGCACGACAGGCTACCTCAGCACACACCTCCTACCATGCCGAGCAAAGAAAACACCTCCAAGCATGCCAAGGCAATCTCCACAGCGGGTGCGCATAACTCAACACCGCAGGCCACACTTACCGAAGAAAAATTCCTCGAGGGCCTAAATCCTCTAAAAAACACCCTAAACTCCTTGTCTGCGGACATACAAGTTATCTCTAATTCTTTGGCAGCCCTTGCTCAACGTACAGGGTATAATGAAGTGCAAATCTCTTCCTTAGATGACTGGCGGGCAGATTAGAACCAGAAGTGACTCAACTACATCAATGCCTGAAAGCAATGGAAACAAAATTGGAAGATCTTGAAGGACGTTCCAGGCAGAACAACCTTGTAATAATGGGAGTACCTGAAGGAGAGGAAGGCTCATCAGCTATAATCTTCATGCAGAAATTCTGTCTAAAAATAGCAGGCCCCTCTCCTAATGGGCCAGTGTATGTTGTGGAGAGAGAGCCCACAGATCACTGCACCCCACTCCACCTCAAGGAGCACTGCCTCGTCCTCTGATTTTTCATCTTCTTAATTTCTGGACAAGCAACATATCCTGGCTAAGATTCAAGACCTTCAGGAATTGCTTTGGGAAGGAAGACGCATCCGTATTGCACAAGATCTGCCAAAAACTGTACAACAGAAATGCGCCAAACTACATCCCTATGTGGCAAAGCTGATCGCTGTTGAAATTAAATATAGGATGAAATACCCTACAACCCTTCAAATACAGCATCATGACACCTGGCATAGCTGTGAGTCTGCAAAACAAGAAAATAAACTGTTGAAATCCTTGTATCCTGATCTTTTTAAATGAAGAAAGGGCTAAGGTTATCTGAAAGGTTACAGAACGTATTGTTAGTTATAGTAACTGCTTTAATGGTAATTTTACATCTGGCTACCTAAAGAGCAAACAAGCTTTGCTGGATAGATGAATATGGACTAGTCTCATGGACATTTGTTGGCTGGAAGTTATGTGACACCCTTAGGTGTCCCAAGTGAGGCCTGTTAAGCGTTGAGTTTTACAAGTCCTGTGCTGAAATGCCCGCACTACAATCCCTGGTTTGCGGCCTACCATATCTATTGTGGGAATTTACTTTATATTTGTTTTATCTAATGCAGCAATTTTACTGCAAGGACTGTTAACTCTGCACTGTAGCCATTTCTGTGAAAAGTCAACAAAAAGAATTTCTTTACTACAGGACTGACATCCTACGGATTACTCAAATCACAGAGGCTGCTGAACGCTTATCCTTTATGTATGGTGCAGTTTAATTTATAGGTCTCACCTTCTAACAAGGGCTACAAGACGGATTATGAAATCAGTTAAAAGCTCTCTTTCATTTGGCAAAGGGGACTTCGAATGAGTAAAAGGGACACAATGGGACCAATTGGGGTAGGATGATCAGCGCACAAGATATACAGGCCTGAAAGATGATAATGGCAAAAGACTAGTAAGGTTTACATAAGGGTCAGAATAATGTAACCAAATTTGGTGGCATAATCATGATGCCAATGAATGCATTATATTAGTTATGGTTAAATATTGCTCCCTGTGATGAGCACAATAGGGTCATTCCTTTCTTTTTTGTTTCCCTTTCCTGCCTTAAAGCTGATTAAGGAGCATAGTCTAATTTAACCTCCTTTTATTAAAATGCCATACGCCCTTTAAGTATACAGATTATACCCAAACAAACCTCTAATAATTTAGAGGTATGTCAGTTATAAAACAATTACTCCTGTCCTAAAGGGTACTGGTATAAACATGATGGAAAATGATGGTAACCAGACAATCAGTTATGGGTGTTGAATTAGACTGGATAGAGGGCAATGTTTATATGCAAATAATTTCATACTGGAAAAGGATGTACCAGATCTACTCAGAAACCAGATACCTAACTTAAGTAACCTAATGGTCTTCTCCTAATTTCGGGAAAATCAGTTGATTAGTTACCACGACACATTAAATGAATGCTGAACCTATAAGAATGCCGATATGTTTTCTGTTTTATATTATTAACTCTTAATGGGAACAGATGTCTGTTGTATCAGTGAGGGGGAGAGTGAGGAGTGGGAGTAGAGGAGAGTTAGTCGATGATGGGGGACGTTTTTGATATCATGGACCTGAAAGAATGGGTGAGGCAGGTCATGGACCTGTGGTTTCTTAGTATTAAAGCTATGGGCATCACAATACTAGGAGCAGAGGGACTGGGAAAGAAACAGGGGTGAGGAGGGGGTTTGGAGACCTTCGAGTGGAAGGTAAAGGTCAAAGGTGGAAGCTAGTTTATTCTATCCCTGCTATGCATACCCTTGGATTAGAACTTACTTAACTATGAGATGTGTAACATGGAATGTTAAAGGTGTGGGGACAAGAGGGAAGAGATACATGATTATAAAACACTTACAAGCTCCGCATTGTCAAGTGGCTTCCATACAAGAAACTCACCTCAGGTCGATGGATGCATTGCTTTTCCGACGACCAGGAGTGTCAGGTTTTTGTAGCAGGGAGCTCCACCCAACTGAGAGGAGTGGTGATATTAATTTTTAAAAAGGTTAACTTCACTTTAAAACAATGTATCTCAGATCCTTCAGGTAGATACAGTATCTACTGTTATATGGATTGTTAGATCAGACAGAAATTCTATTGGGATGTATTTATGGCCCCAATATACCATCCCCCAAGATCTTTTCCTGTCTGGCCACTATGTGAGCCCCATTTATCAGACTGCTAATAATCTTGGCGGGAGACTGGAATGTCACACTAACATCGGATTTAGATAGGTCTGGGCAACATCCCAAACATCTTTCCCCTACACAACTGGGTCTTCATGAACTCTTAGACATGGGAGGCCTATGTGAACCTTGGAGAACTATGTACCCAAAAGAATGTCAATACACATTTTACTCCTTGGTCTGCAAATCCTATTCCAGACTGGACTATTTCCTAATGAGTGTTAACTCTCTCCCCGGGGTTGTAAATGCCGGTATATCTTCTAGAGTTATTTCAGACCACTCCACTGTCTGGATGGAGCTCACTTTCTTACCGAATATTAAAAGAGACTGTATCTGGAAACTAAATGGTCAATTACTGAAAGACTCCCTGACCATAGATGGCATTAGGCTTTTTATTAAGCACTTTATGGAACAGAATGCTGGATCCATACCTAGTGTGGACAAAATATGGTGTGCTTTAAAATGTGCGCTGAGGGGAGAGTTTATAAGTTTAGCAACTGCCAAAAAGCGAAGGCAAGAGGCGACCTTACAATCCCTGTAAGTAGAAATCAGAACCCTAGAACAGGATCCCACATTAGATTCTTCAGAAGTAGCACAAACTGCTCTCACCAAACTGAGGCACCAATATGCAAAAATTCTACAGGAATGGGCAGAATATGCCCTCCTGAAAACTCAATCCAAATATATAGACTGGGAGAAAAGGCAGGACATCTTTTAGCTCTTCAGCTAAAGCAGCAAGAATCCTCTAGAGTGGTGTTAGCCATTTCATCTCAGTTGGATGGCTCTATTAAAACCTCTACAGGGGATATTGTGTGGGAATTTGAAAACTTTTATGCCCAACTATATACCCTGGAGGTGACTCCACCTACCATCGAAGAATCCTAGACTTATCTCAAGACCAGTAATTTGCCGACCCTGACATCAGACCAGAAAGCTTATTTGGAACACCCTGTTACAACTTCAGAAAAATGGGCTGCAATCAAATCTATACCCTATGACAAAGCCCATGGACCAGATGGTTTGCCCCCAATTTTTATAAACTTCTGTCCAAAGAATTGGTGCCCATCCTCCTACAACTCTTTTCCTTTTTTTGTCAAGAAGGGATCACAGATCACTCACTATTAGAAGCCCTAATTATTGCATTGCCTAAACCAGGCAAACCACAGGACAAAGTTACTAATTATCGTCCCATCTTGCTCATGAACTATGATATGAAGATTTTGGAAAAAATCCTCTCCTTCAGGATTATGCAAGTATGGGAGAGTCTAATTAGTCCTGAACAAGTGGGTTTCATGAAGAGAAGAACCTCAGCCGACCACCTCAGAAAATTGACACACATCTTCTCCGTGTCCAGGGAGGCTGATTACCTCAGGGCTTTGGTCTCCCTGGATGCGGAGAAGGCATTTGACAGGGTTCGATGGGATTTCTTGTTCATGGTGCTTGAGAAGTTTGGGGTCCCTAACTCCTTCTGGAAATGGATCCGGATACTATACTCTAATCTAACAGCTAGGGTATATTGTAATGGCATACTGTCAAAGTGCTTATGTTTAAAATCCAGCACACGACAGGAATGCCCCTTGTCCCCCCTACTATTTAATTTATATTTGGAACCCCTAGTATGTAGTCTGAAGGCTTACCCAAATATTTTTGGTATTCCAATTAGGAATCTTGAGCCAAGGCTATCGGTATATGCAGATGACATTCTGCTCCATTTGGATTGGCTACCCTCTTCTATACCAGAAGTCCTGTGTCTCATTTCCGAATTTGGGAAGCACTCGGGGTACAAACTCAATTTGGACAAAACCACCATGATTCCCCTAAATGCTAAACCTAACCTTGATGAATATATCCACCTTGGTATTACTTGGGCAAAAGAACTGAAATACTTAGGACTCCATTTGTCGGTAAACCAGCTAGCTATGAAAACACAAAACTTAGACAAACTTGTAGAAACTATAAACTCCGACCTTTGTATATGGTCCTCCCTCTCTCTTTCTTTGCAAGCCTAGATTAGTGTTATAAAGATGAACATCCTACCACGACTCTTCTACCCACTAAACCTTTTAAGTATATACCTTCCCCAAAAATGGTTCCAGAAAGTCAACTCTATAATTAGCAAGTTTATTTGGAAGAGGAAAACCCCTAGAAAGGCCTACACTTCATTAAGTGCACCAAAACACATGGGAGGCTGAAACTGCCTAACCTATATCTTTACTATTTAGCAAGTCATCTAGTCAAATATGCCCAATGGATGAAAAATATTAATTATGAATCAGGGTATACCCCGATTTGGCTAAATATTGAAAAAAAATTTTTCCCAGGAATTAGGGTTAACACCTAATAGTTTATTATACATTTCCCCCTCCAAACTGCCGAACAGCTTAAAAGAAATTGTTATCAAGGTCTCTGTACAGGTTCACAACCAATTGTGCAGAGCCATGCGATACAACAATCTCCTAGATATACAACAACAACTTTGGGGCAACCCCAATTTCAAATTGGGTGGTTATAATGTTAAATGCCTCAAGTTTCACAGAACTGCAAGGAAAATGCATCAGTGATCTGTTAGCTGAAGGACAGATTCCTAATAGCAAGGATCTACTAACCTCACTTAATCTTCCCATAAGAAATATTTATCACATTTTTCAACTGAGACACCTACTGGTCACATGGTTTGGAACCCTAGAATGGACCATTGATAACAGTAACTTTACATCTACAGTCATATCCCTTGCAGACCAACCCCACGCAGTATCCCAACTGAGTCCCCTGTTATTTGTACAAATATACCATGCAACCACTAGGGAGCTGTGATATTGGCAAGCCACCTTACCCTCTACCCCCCCTCTGACCCGAACCACTTTGTGCAAAGACCTGTATTGTTATGTAACTAATGACAAATTATGTCTTAGCCAGTTTTACATAATGCACAATATGTATTATGCCCCTTTCGTTTGTACAAAATGGGGAGACTGCCCTCAGCACAATGCACCAGCTGTAATGCAGCAGAAGGAAACCTCCTTCACGTATTATGGGAATGTTCTAAAATAGACCCTATATGGAACACATTTCAAGTAAATCTAGACCCATTACTGGGGCTACAGGAGTGTTTTTCCCCGGAGGTTTGCATACTTGGTAATGTTTCAGACATCTTAGTCAAGGAAAGGAGGTATCATATCTCCCTAGTATCAATGGCTATTAAAAGGGTCATATTACGCCATTGGCTTGACCAGGAAGTTATTACTTATATGGAATGTCTAAATGAAATATTATTCAATTTAAGGGTACGGAAAACATTTGCCAATATTAGAAATCATCCAAGATCCTATACTAAAAGATGGAGCAAATTGGAAACTCTGTTGTTGAACAATAAATAACTAAATCAAATTACTAATAAACATGTACCTCAGTAAACAAGGATATAAGGAAGGTAGTCCCACTCCCTACTTGTTGCCTAAACTGGATAGTCTCAATATAGCTGATTGGGTATAAGAATAAAGTATGGTATTAATGCCAGGAAGTCCCACACTTCCTATTCTTGATCCCATTACCAACACTTTTTCTTTTTCATCAGTATGGTCTCTAGGGTAGGGAGGAGGGAGGGAGGGGTAGGGAAGGGGAAGGGGGATAAAAGGGACTATGTTATATTATGTCTTTTCTGTTTTACTGTCCTAATGTATATGACATGTCAACCTAATTTAATTATATATATATATATATATTTATATATAGATATATATATATATTTATTGAGCGATCCCAATCACTACAAATAAGGGATTCTACTGCTCCCCATATGCTACTGTAAGAAGAAGTATCTTAATGTGTAATGTGTACTGTTGTCCATGTCTTATGTGAGAATATACCAATAAAATAAATGAAATTAAAAAAAAATATATTTTGAGGAGCATTGCAGATGTATCTCTAATCTTCATTTAGTAATAATTTACTCTTAAACTAGTAGGCTGTTGAACACTTCTTAGAATTTAGTATTCTTAGAGGTTGTATTCTTTTGATGATGACTGAAAATTACTGCCGGACCAGCGACGCTGAAGGCTGAGGCATCCTTGCATTACCTCGCGTTATACCGGTGGCCTGGGTTCAAGAATGACCTCGTATTGTTGTTGTGCTCGCACGGGGGGGTGGGATCAGGATTGAGCGATGGCTCTCCTCTCCTCTCCCAGGAAGGTGGGTCTCCTGTCCACAGTCCTGCCATCATCGGATGGAGGTCCGGTGGTGGCGCAATTGGTTATGGGTGATAGGTAGGGTACGGCATCCCACAGCATATGACATGCATGTGCCTCCACATGTACATACCCCATCAAGGACATGTGGGCAGGGGGAGTGGGAGAAAACAGGAAAAAGCAATAACAAAAATGATTAAAAATTACAAAAATTAGTCTTTGAAGACAAATTAATGACTGCTAAAATATTGTCAGCAGGGCTGAGGAAAATATGGCTGCTGCACACTGAGTCTCTAGGAGAATCAGTAGGGTCTGAAAAGCTTTATTGCTGTCTATGGAAGCTAAGCCACTGTTGCCTGCCTATTGATTTGTGCTTAGTACTGGTTTTGTGGAAGCTAAGACGTGATTTTTGCCACCTATTTTGCAGTACGATTTTTAGCTTCTTAGTGTATTCAAACACTTTCCAGACTATCTTGTGTCACAGTTTCCAGTTATTGCCTTGCTCTCTCCTGGTGTTTCTCTCTTTTTGCAGTTACCTGGAGTCCATAGTGGAGGAGCCCGTCACTGGGAGAGGAGGACAACAGCTGCCCACGGGGGTTATTCCGGGAGCAGAACTGGCTAATATTTTACAGAGCAAGCTGTTAAATGTCGATTATTAGCAGAGCTTGTCTCTGTTACTGTAACATAGGCATTTCATGCTAAAAGGATTATACACATTGTGCTTGCACTAAAAACAGCAGGAGAGTATTACTGATTTTTAAACTCCTTTCATTTTCCCCTACTTCTCTGTTAAGCTCTTTTTTCTTTTCCTCCCTATGCTACTCTATCCTAGAATTGCACAAATTATATGACTATGTTTTGGGGATTGTACATGTGGGATCAAAAAGGAGTCCAGAAAGCAGTCAGGATGTGAAGAAACTAAAATAAATGTATTCCCTTTAAGCAGGCAAACATAAACAGACTTAGTACAGAAAATAAATAAAAATACATAAACTACAATATTCCAGCAGTTTTCATCTCCACAGGAACCATACCTAGAAGGCAGCTAGGCATCTAGCAGGAACTCCTTCCAGCCACACTCTGATCTAGTCACTTGTAATCCTCTCTTTTATACAGAAGGAGGGTCACATGACAGGGCTAAACTCCTCCCTAACAGACAATTAACTAGTTTATTTTTTTTATACAGCTTTAAATACAATTACAAAACTAAATAAACATTATTTAAGTAGTTGAATCATAATCAGCTTCAAAGCAAACATAAAAAACCTTTATATCTTTTATTTACAATATTTCTGTGTGTCCCAGGCTCCTCCCAACAGCATTCATTATACAAAGGGGAAAGAGGGGGCCGGTCGGCTCTATAACAAACATGGAATGCTGAGGGAAGGGTCTGGAAGCCTGCTACACATATACCCACTGAAAGTAAGTTTCATTCATTTAACTTTAGACCCAATTGAGACATTATTTGCTCAAACAACTCAGCACTACAAGTCTGCATTTCAATGCTGCAGCAACTAAGCTGAAATAAGGAGGCTTTGAAAGCTATACTGGCTTAAATCTCTACTTACAGGCTTGTCTAAGCAGCTGGGCATAATGGCTACATTTTGAAAACAACAGGACACTGTTTGAAATTGAATTACAGAAATAGGGCTTACAGCAGCAGTAATTTTACTTGTAGCCCTCAAAGAAATGAACCATGGGTGTTTTCTTTTCTAAAACTGCTAGTGCTAGCAAGGGAAAGCAAGAACTGCTTGTTTTTCATTATTTTGACAAAAGTAGCGTTTGATGCCATTTCGGCATCTGCGCATGATCGCACAGTCGCACGATCACACGATTGCACAGTCGCACATTCACACAGTCGTGCAGCACGATTGTGCACACGATCGAACAGCTTTACTGAAAAATGGCTTTTTTGAGAACCAAACCGAGTTTCTGAGTGGCATGGGACTTAAAATACCGCAGGAAAAGAAAGAAAAAGCTAGCAATAGTAAGACTACACATAAGAGGCCATCCCATGGTAGGGGAAACAAAGAATAGAGGAGGTAACAGGGAAAGTACAGACAGAAAGAAAAGGAGTTACTGTTGCAACAGATTTTTAAGGATATTTATAGTCCCAGTAACCGTACAAAGTCTCCGCCTATAAATCCAATACTACTCCAGGATTCTGAATGCTATCCAGGAGAATATGGAAGGGGGGCTACATACCCTATTACAGGGATATTCTACATAAAATGATTCCTTTTCCTCTCATGTTGGTTTTATGTTGGTCTTATTTGGCACAGATAAGTGTTTTTGCTAAGGTAGATACAGTATGTAGACACATTTTTGTTTTGATACTGTATTCCCCCCCCCCGAGCACAAGTGAGGCAATTAGTAATCCCTTTTTTTAACTTTTGAATCATTTTTTTTATTTTCCTTTAAATTTTAAACTTGATTCACACACGTCTACGTGCACAGCATGACACGTTCCTTAAAGTGCATGCACAGCATTCGAAGTATCAGAATTGCCATTTTGTGGGAACACTGAAGCCATGTGCTAACTGCTAAATGCTGACTGCAGGTCATGGAAACACACCAGCACAAGTATTTTATATATTTACAAGCTGTGATTTGTTTTATTTTTTCCTCCGACTGCTCTTATTTTAATCCATTCGTATATCGTTACCATGGACAAAGGAGCTCAGTAGTTTTGGTTTTAAGAGTTTTAAGACACCTTAGCATTTCAGCACACCACTATTTATCATGCCTTTTCTGTTTGTCCTTGTTCAGAGATTTTTTTACCAAGCTTTTTTCACTCCTGTTGGGAAGTGGAAGCTGGATCGAGATTACAATTGCCATGCTGTCAAAGTAAGATTTTTATAATATCTGTATGACTGAATGCTTACCCTATTTCTCACTTGGAAATTTTTGCTAACTACCAACTGATAGCAGTTAGGAACTAATCTTAATTTAATTCTTCCACATTAATTAGACTCATGGAGCCATAGTGAATTTTTCCTATTTTTCTTATTTATATGTGTAGGAGTTAAGGGGTTATATATTGTCATCTGAAGAACTAATTAGGGATATATGCAAAGTAAAATTCTCTTTCCTTTAATAATTTTTAAGGTCAGATATTGATCCTGCTCATTTTTATTTATGCTTATTTAGAAATATTTATAAAGAAGCATGGAACCCTGGGAGGGTGCAAAGAACTGTAAGCCCATGGTATCCCATCTCCATTTTCTGCTCACAACCAACAGAACTGAACAGACTTTACACTCACCATAAGGGTAACTTTTGTGAAACTGGACTGGAGCCTGTAAGTCTGGTAAAAACTTCAAGGACAGTTTCACAGTTTGTCCCTCATGTAACTTTCTTTATTTGGTACGTATTAGAATATAGAGTCCAACAAGGAACAAAAGGAATTGATATTTTTTTGGAAATTGGTTTTTGTCTAGAACTACAGATTGTCTGGATTACTGAATTAGAAAACAGCATATTTCGAATATACTGAACTTTTCTGAACTTGTTTGAACTAATTACTGGAGTGTGACTTTAACAGACACTTGCAGGCTTTTTTAACATCTTAATTTACCAACTTATTGAAGAAACCAACTATTTTAGTTACATTTTCTGCATTTTTGTGCTGATTGTATACCTCTATTTGGTGCATTTTTTGCATCTTGTGTATTTATTTAACACTTTAATTTCCCCCAATTCCCTCTGAATATAGTTCGTACAAGAAATCAAAGATCATTAAAACCTGAACTATCTCCACTTATTAAGATTCCAAACAAAGGTAAAGGGAGGAAATTTCCACTTAGACAAACCAAAATTACTGAGCATTTAACTGAAGAGATGGAAGGGGGTACTATAACATCTGTCCCTAGAACCCCACCCATAGAGAAAGGGAATTTACAAGTCAGGAAGGCTACCTCCTCTAACTCTGTGGTCTGCCCCGTGGTTACTGGAGCAGTAACTAACAGTCATGCTAGATCATAGGTGAGAAGCGTATCAATGTGGGGGAAAAAACCAAGATGACGGCCACACTGGGTCAGCCACTGAGAGCTACTAAGAGTTACTAAAAGTGACTCATTTTAAGTTTTTGCTTAAATTAATTTATAGTTTAAAATTAAAATTTATTTAGTTTTAATTTGTTTTTCGTTGATCGCATTGTCGACCGTATCTATATGCCATCTGGATACAATACTGGATACTCAATCTTACTGTTCATTCTGTCGGGACCAAGGACAAATTGCGTAGATTAATCTTTGGTTTGTTTGTTGTTTGGCTTTTGTTTCTCACCATCTCTTTATTCCATCAGGATATGTGGAGCCTACTGCTTCATTTGAAGATTTTTTGAAGAACTTTTATGCAGGGAAGGAGTTCATTGCTGGACCTGTGGATTTGCCTGAGGTGTTTGTAACAGGGTAATGCTCGCTGATTAGCGGGCTTGATTACAGCTGATTCAGCGGATACGGACCGAGAGAAGATTTGTTTGGGTTCTGTGAGGCGACAGCCCTCATTTCGGTCTTCGACCGGGCAGGAGTTGCCTCGTGTGATCCCTAGGGAGCTGGGGGAGACTGGGGCTTCTCCTAAGCCGCCTTAGGATTCAGCCCCTGGGCTGACTGTTGAGGCATCTGTAACCGCGGGTCGTCGACCGGTTGGGGGTGTCTCTTCTTCCTAAGTGAATGGGCTTATGCATCTGCCTGTGACTGTTCCCTAAATGTTTGCCTACTTGAAGTTTTTGATTTAATTATGGTGTGAGGATCAGCTGCCGGTGGACTGTGTTGGGAACTGTCTTGGTTTTCCTGCCTGGATATATTCGGATATCTGCTGTGTGGCTGTTTGTTGGAGAATTTATCCTGTCTTTTCCATGCTGGATTCGACCCTGTTTTCATCTTTATCTGGAGCTGCTGAGAACTGGCTTTTTTGTCCCTGTCCTGTTCTTGGATTTAGGGGTGGTGAGAGTGTATATTTATTTTATATTTACTGCTTGATATATTTTATGAACGATTCCAATCCATGTGAGAGGTGGTATTGGGGAGTATATAACATTTTAATATTTCAACAATATGCTGGATTGTAGCATGTGAGAGGTGCTTTATTGAACATAATATAACATAACATTTTAATATTCTGACAATATGCTGGATTGTAGCACGTGAGAGGTGCTTCATTGAACTTTAAAACACAACTTTGAGTACCCAGTGGCATGTGCTAGCATCGACATTGTGTTTTTGGTTTATTTGATGTTACTTTATTAATATATTTTTGTTATTTGGGATATTTTTGGGTTGGGATTAATTTGTGATTGGGAGGGGTTTTATTTTTATTTTTATTTAATTTTTGTTTTTTATTTTATATTAGACTGTTTTATTTTGTTCTCCCTCTGTGAGAGAGAGTGGAGAGTGTTTTTATTTATAGGTTTGATATTTGTAGGTTTTTGTTTGTTCTTGTTTGTTTTTTGATATTTGATTTGTTTAATGATGGTTGGACATTATTCCCCCACTAGGCTCAGGGAATTACATCCCTTTGAGTGCCCACCATTGTCATCCGAAACCTATTTTAGGTGTCGTGCATTGGGCATCCTGAGGAGACATGGATGAAGGTGGAGAGCCAGGCCTGGTGGGGGACAGGAATGGGGGAGGGTGGATTGGGGTTTTAGGGTCCAGAAGATGCCCTGGGGTGAAATGGGGTCAGGGTAAAGGCTACTCTTGTCTTGTCCCCATACCCAAGGGCTCCATAGAAATCGGACAAGTGCCAAGGTCTTCCTCGACAGCTCATCCTGCCTTGGCGGTGTTATGCAATGCCAGATCAATTAAGAACAAGACAGCTATTATTGCTGATCTTGCTAGTTCATCTGATCTGACTTGCATCACCGAGACCTGGCTTGATGGAAATCCGGGCCCTATATTGGCCTTGGTAACTCCAGCCGGGTTCTAGGTGATACACCATCCAAGGCTGGATCGTAGGGGCGGGGGTGTGGCCATTATGTTTAAATCTGAGCTGGGCTTTGTGGATGTGCCATTGGGAAACACCAGCTCCTTTGAATATATCTTGGGTGAGGGTGCAGGCTGTGGGATTCTCCTCGTCTACCGTCCACCAGGTGACGGTGGAGAATTCCTGCAGGAGATTGCAGACTTCATCGTTGACCGGGTGCTGAAGTTTCCCAGACTGATACTTCTGGGCGACTTCAATGCCTGGGTCAATGATGAACTCTCTCAGTTTGGTCAAAATCTCCTCTAGCTGATGAATATGCTGGGCCTGACACAGGTTGTTACCTCCTCTGCCCATATAGGTGGTCATTCATTGGATCTGGTCTTTCTCTTGGGTATGGAGATCAGTGATTTGGGGGTGGAACCAGTCAGTTGGTCTGACCATTACACCATAAGGTTCAGCTTCAGGGCCCCTTCCAATAGGTCTGCCCCTACGGAGATGGTTCAGTACCGCCCTTTAAGGGGTGTTAACCCCAATGACCTGATGGCGGTACTGGATCTATTGAGCTTGTCGGGTGAATGCATGAGTCCAGATGATCTTGTATTAGCCTATAATAAGACTGTGGGAGATGCTCTGGACAAAATTGCTCCTGTTCGTGTTCGGCCTCTCACCCTCCGTCCAAGGAGTCCGTAGTTCGACGGCTCCTTGAAGGAGTTAAGGCGGGTAGGCCGAAGGCTGGAGAGAGCCTGGCGGAAGTCGGGCCTTGATGCCGACAGGCTTAGATTGATGGCGCATTATGATAGCTATCAATCAGAAATCAATCGTAAGAAGGCAGAATTCCTGTCCAGAGAGATTTCTGCTGCACAAAATCGACAAGCACAGCTTTTCCAGACTGTGGACAGACTGTGCAATCCAGTCTGTCTTCAGCCTAGAGAAGCTTTTTCTCAGCTAAGATGTGAGGAGTTTGCTCGTTTTTTTGTGGATAAGGTTGTCGGCATCAGGTCCGGCATCGGTCCGACCCCTCCTATGGGGGACTGTGGTGGTCGATTGGAAGTGGCTTGCCCTCAGTCTGTCTGGTTAGGTTTTCACCGGCCGGAATCCGGGGACATTGTGAAGATCATCCAAACAATGCGACCAACTAGTTGTAGTTTGGATCCGGGTCCTACACCACTTTTAGTAGGTTGTGTAGAAGTTATCTACCCAATCCTTGCAGACATTGTCTGGATGTCTTTGGAGAGGGTTTTTTTTCCTGACCCCCTTAAGGAGGCGGTAGTTCGACCACTCCTTAAAAAATCCTCCTTGGACCCAGATTGTCTAGCTAAATACCGGCCTATCTCTAACCTGCCATTTGTTGGTAAGGTTATTGAAAAGGCAGTTGCGTTGCACTTGGATGATCACGTTATATCTCACAATGTTTATGATACTCTCCAGTCTGGTTTCAGGAAAAGGCATAGTACAGAGACTGCCCTTGTCCGGGTATTGAGCAACCTCCTAATGGCCAGAGATCAAAAGGCATGTACCATTCTGGTCCTTCTCGATCTGTCTGCTGCATTTGACACTGTAGACCATGGAGTGCTATTGGAGTGCCTGCGGGTCTTTTGTGGGCTGTCTGGTACAGTCCTCAAATGGTTTCGTTCTTACCTCATGGACAGGTTTCAGAGAGTTGTCACCGGAATTTATTCCTCTGGAGCTCACTCCCTGTCTTGTGGGGTACCACAGGGCTCCATTTTAGCTCCCATGTTGTTTGCAGTGTATATGCTGCCATTGGGAGAAATCATCAGGCGATACAGTCTGGGTTTTCACTGCTATGCAGATGATACTCAGCTGTATTTGTCCTTTCTCCCCGGTCAGGGTGATGCACTCTCTGTACTTAATAGCTGCCTTGATGAGATCAGACTGTGGATGAGTTCGAGCTGGTTGAGACTCAATCTGGATAAGACTGAGGTGTTGGTTGTGGATCCAGGTCGTCCAGAGATGGGTGTGGGAGTTGGACAACCATCAGGTTTATTACTTGGTGGTGTACCACTCTCTACCTCTAAACAGGTACGAAATCTGGGTGTTATTTTTGATGATGGTCTGACCCTGAAATCTCAGGTGTCAGCTGTCATCAAGTCCTCTTTTTACCATCTGAGGAATATCGCCCGGGTGAAACATCTGATTCCCCCGGAGGACCTTCCAACATTGGTCCACGCCTTTATCACTACCTGTCTTGACTACTGCAATTCCCTCTACCTAGGGCTACCGGGGTTGATATCCGATGCCTCCAGCTGGTGCAGAACGTGGCGGCCAGGCTATTGACTGGGACTTCTAGATCCAGTCATATTACGCCTGTGCTCCACAAACTGCACTGGCTGCCGGTTTGGTGGTGGATCACCTTTAAGGTTGGTTTACGTAAGGATTAAGCCACGAGAAAGCATGGGTCTACTGTGGTATTAATCCATGGTTGGGAGGGTTGGACCATGAGGCCGAAGGCCGAGTGGGTTCAACCAACCAACCATGGATTAATTCCATTGTGGACCCATCCTTACAAGTGGCTTAATCCGCTTGAAACATGGCAATGAGTATATAATTAATAGTCTTTGAATAAATGAGTACAATCACACTGATTTACTTTCGGATTACTATAAATTGAGTTATTAAACATGATGTGCATATACTTGAAAACAATTGGAACACACCTATTGGAAATATCGTGGCCGCTATTTCAATTTTGTTAAAATAACTTTCATTACAAGCTTTAAGCTTTCTAACATCAAAACATATTTTACAACTTTTCAAAAACTTGCAATTCACTTTCTATTCTAGGTGCTTTGATTTTCCTCTCTATGTATTAGAAGATATGGCTGCACTGCATGATGGGAGTGTGCTATGGTACATTTTAGTTTTCTTTCTCCAGTTCCTTTGCAGACCAATAGGTGGCTGTCACACAATCCTAGTAGCACAAGCACCTTTTCTCCAAATGTACTGAACTAAGCCAATCTGAAAAACACTTTATTGAACAACTACTATTTTGCGGAATATTATTTCACTTTTTTCCCCTCTAAACTACCTAACTCAGCAGGACATAGAACAACATAATGTTTACTGCTTTCATCTTTCAAATACTTGTTTTGACTACTATTGTTAGTCTGTTTCTTTGATTTCTTTTTGTTTCTCTCAATTTGTTTTTCTTTTCACCCACAGAAGTATCCTCTCTCTTTAATTTTGTTTTGTTTATCTCACTGTCTGTTATTTTTGCTTTCGGTTATAGAAGCTCCATGCTCATCTTTACCACTGTGTATTCACCAAGAAAAGGCTAGGCCAGATAATGTTATTCACTCATCCACAATGCATTGCACCCACAGTTGCTTAGAAAGCAGTAGATCAGAAGGGATGGTAACAGTATGTAACTGTTCACTTCTACAGAAATTTTGCTGCAGCATAATTAACAGTATATGTGGAGTTTAACTGTACAATCTTTTGTAACTTATGAACTTCTGTTGTAGTTACAACATAGAACAATCTTGAAAAAGTCAAAAATCCTGTGCCAGGAAAATTCTTAGTAAATACAACTTGGGACAATTATACACTGCAAGCTATTTGCATATTGCTTTCACTTGTATACTGCTTCTTATCTGTAGTGGATTGCCAAGGTATTATAATACAAACCATGATCTACTATGATATTAGACCATGGTTTCTACTGTACCACATGGTGTGTTTGCACCTATCTGAGTCCTTCATTTCATTTTTCTTTTTATGCTATGTTACAATCTCAAATAATACCAAAATATTTTGGAGGTTAGAGGCTACTAGAATGAATAACTGAAAAAATTTATTTAGATACATATATCCTGGAAGATAAATGGGTGACACACTATGAGAATATTTTCTGGGACCCTAATGTATTAGAAGATCATTTTAACTACTATATAGAAGGACAATTTGTATTGCGTGTGGACAAAAAGTTTTATTGGTGATAACTTCTTTGAAAACAAGAAAAGATCCAGGCCCAGACAGAGTTCCTGCTGAATTATATTTATGTGATAATATGAACTGGGCCAGAAGTCCAACAGTTTTCTTTAACAAATATATAGCAGAAGGAACATATACAACTTCTTGGCAGGGCTCAAGTACTGTCCCTAGCTATAAAAAAGGTAGCGTTACAGATCCTTTAATGTACCATCCAATAAAACTCTTGGATAGTAACTTTAAATGTTTTCTAGAGTCTTACTGAAAAGACTATTGCATGAGATTGCAGTTAACTGGGGGACTCACAATTTCAAGCCTGTTTTAGGAAGAATTATCCCCAATTTGATAATATATTTTTTTAAAACACTTGATAGAGAAATATATCTGTATACGAAAACAAAAAATATATGCTGCTTTTAAAGATTATTCTGCAGCATTTGATATTGTTGCCAGGAATATACTATGGCAAGTCTTGGACAAGAGAGGAGTCAGTAGGAATTTGATCAGTATTATCTGCTCCCTCTATTCTCATACCTGGGCTAAGATCCTTATGCCTTAATCTTATACCTGGGCTTGTTCTTATGCCTCAGCCAATTCACCGCTACTTTTAAAAGAGCAGTTATCACTCCCATCCTAAAGGGTGGTGACCCCACATCCACTAACAACTACAGGCCAATATCTATCCTGCCACCCCCTCTCAAAAGCTCTTGAAAAAATTGTGGCTGACCAGTTCTCAGACTACCTGACCAAACATAATCTGCTCTGTCAGGAACAACATGGTTTCCGGAGGGGTCACAGCACCTCCACCGCCCTCATCGAATTTACGTCATACATACATGGGGCCCTTTATCAAGGCTCAGTGGTAGGGGCTGTCTATGTGGACCTAACTAAAGCCTTTGATACAGTTAGTCATGTGATTTTTCTCCACACCCTACCAACCCATAACATCTCCTCTGAGGCCACCGCCTGGCTAAAGGACTATCTCTCTGGCCGGACCTAACAGGTAAGAGTTAACAAAACATTATCTTCCAGTAGACCAATACAAACAGGTGTCCCACAAGGGTCCATTCTAGGTCCATTACTTTTCACCCTCTTCCTGAACTCCCTCCCCCAATCCTGCAGTGGGAAGCTAATGCTTTATGCAGATGATGCAGTAGTTTTCTGGAAACATCCCCATCCAAATGTGCTACAATCTGCCCTGCAGGATTTCTTTAGAGAACTTGAAACCTGGTTCTCTGAACACCGCCTTAACTAAACTATAAGAAGACCAAATCTATGGTCTTTGCCCATCGCCAAAACCCGATCAGTGACATAACTCTAATGGTAACAAACTCCCTGGGTGCTGTGCTAGAGCAGGTCCACTGTTTCAAATACCTCAGTGTCATTCTGGACACCTCCCTCACCTACCACACACACATACAACAAGTATCCTCTTCTGTTAACTTCAGGCTCGGGATCCTATATAGATACAGACACTGCTTTCCCCTGTATGCAATGCACCTACCAGTATCTTCTTCCATACTATCCTTGGTGGACTATGGCATAATAATTTATGGGTTTGCCAACCTTACTGCCATACCAAGCATTAACCTCGCCCTCAATAAATCCTTCCACCTGGTATCAAATTGTGACAGGCTAACCCATACCTGTGAGCTTTACAAGTCTACTAGCTGGCTTAATTTCCAAGACAGGCTTAAATATCACACCTGCCTCCTTGCAAATATGATTCTACACAAGCAGGCACCGACTGGCCTCCACCCCCCTCATCCAAACAGTTACTCACAGGTGGGCACCAAGGCACTCTGCTACCACCCCCTTACAAATATCTCACTGTAGAACCTACCTTCGCCAACGTTCCATCAGATATCGTGCCCCCACGTGGCTAAAAAACCTAGCGTCCAGTATCCCTCTTGTATCCAGTCAGGGCCAATTTAAAGCAGATCTCAAATCCTTTCTCCTTAACTCTGCTAGCTGCGAATGCACATAATGAACAAATGTACTCACCCCCGCCCCCCAGGGTTACTCCTCCAGTGCAACCGAGATGGCACCAGCATAGGGATATCTTCTTTCCTCTCCCATGCCAAGGCTCATCGAACTCATTGTAAATATTTCTTGATTCTGGGCCTATTAATATGACCCTCTGAAACTTCAACTGTTATATGAACAAAATATTAACCTAGACCTTCTGCTGATAAAACAGTGCAATGTTTACTGAGCTGAATGTTTTTGACCTTTAATATTTAAGCGATGCTTGTATATTTGCTTGTTTTACTTTTCCTACTGACGTGGATCCTTTGCAAAGGAGTTTATGCCTCAAAGGTTGTAATTCCGATACTTTCAATAAAGATCCATATGGGAATTTCAGGAGAGCTATTGGCCCCAGTGAAGGTAAATTGTAGTGTTAGGCAGGGCTGCGTGCTCACCCCTGTATTGTTCTCTCTGTATGTTGACGTAATATTAACTGAACTGGATGCAATATACACCGATTCTCCAAATATAGAACAACTTAGTTGTGCAGCATTGGTGTACGCAGATGACTTCCTGCTTTTCTCACTAACTTACTCTGCATTACAAAATAAATGAAATATTCTTTTCATTTTTACTATTTTTCCCTCCTGTCACCACTGGCAGGGGCCCCTTTGGTCGACCTACCTGATCCCCTACTGTCAGAGACCCTCCAATCTGTACCTCGATCCACCATCGTCCATCACCCGTGACACACTCATGAGGCCACCTTCTGCCCCATGGCACATATTCCAGTGGTCCTATGGGCAGAGGCAAATGGAAGATGAGGTCACAGTGGGCAGGGCATGACGTTGGAGGTGGTGGCTGATGACGTCTTCCTCCCAGCCAACACGGGTTTCCAATGTTAGAGATTGTGATCTCCCCCCAGATCCCGGATGTGCAATGATGTCCAGTGTGACTGGGCATGCTCCCACACTGTTCCTGCAGATGTCCGCCAAGGCTCCTCCCCGCATGTGCGTGATCCCCAGGTGTTGTGCTCCCAGCCTCCACTGGGAGTCGCTATTGCCAGGGAGTCAATTACCCACCCTTCCCAGGAGAGAAGAGCAGTCCATTGGGCACTTGATCCACTCCTCCCCTGCTGACCCCCAATGACCCGTGCTCATTCCTGAACACGGGTCACAGGCATGACGTGAGGTGTGGTGTCCAGCAACTCAATACACAGCACCACCGGGTCAACCAAATTAAATATTCTTAAGACAAAATCTCAAGAATTACAATTTAAGGTTAACATACAGAAGACCAAGATTGTCATATTTGGAGATAATAAAGGGCCTAAAGGGAGATGGAACCTAGGGACACAAAACATTGAAGTAGTTAAGAGCTATGTATATCTAGGTGTTGTTGTCAGTGCAGACTGCACTTGATTAGAACAAACTAAAGCTACTGTCAAGAAGCTCAATAAAAGAGTGTTAGGGCTGAAACATTTTAATTTAAGATATGGTGGACAGACTCTAAGACCATTGATACAAGCAGTTAAGGCTAAATATTATTCACAAATGCTTTATGGAACACAAATTTGTGATACAAAAGCAAGAGATAAAGTTAGAAGCTGCACTATATAAAGTAGTCAGAAGAGCTCTGGGATTAAGCCCGACTTGTCTGTCCATATAAGCCAGATATGAAGTAGGTCTAACCAGGGTTTATGCCCTCTTTCATATTAGGAAACTTCGCTATTGATTGAGACTTATTAATCTTCCTACAAATATTCCATCTGTTTATTGTCTGAAAGAAATAGAAAATGGCTCTCTAATGGGTACTCAGGAATTAAGTTTTAGTATGATAATGTTATACAATTTTTAAAAGAATATGATTTAAACTCACTAAATGCTTGGCTAAAAAAAGTTATAACTGTCAGTAATAAATACAAAAAAAATGTGGTTAAAAGAGTAAATAATCTCTGGATTAAAAAAGATTTGGAGCAGATTCTGGCTTCTCATTATGCAAGAGGGTTTGCAGAAAATAAACTTAATTTTGGTTTCAAACCATACCTAGACATTATAATAAATCCAAATCAAAGGAAGACATTTGTAAAATACAAATTTGAAAACTTTCCAAATAATGTGTTAACAACAAGGTATAAAAAGCTCCCCAAGGAGTGTCAACAGTGTTTATATTCAGATGGCGGTATTAAAAATTTGAACCATGTCTTATGCAGATGCACATGGTATACAAATGAAAGAAGAATTTGGTTACCCACTTTTCTGGCCCAAAAATACCCTGTAAAAGAGGAATTACTGACAGTTATACTATTACACATGGCAGATGAATGGGCTATCAATAGATTAGCCAATTATTTTTGTGCAATATTGAAAGCAAAGATGAGACTTTTAGCGAATCAAGCTGATCCTTAATATCTATTAATGAGATGCCTGACCTTCATTTAGTAAACATAGAGTCTCAATTGTTTGTACTATACAGTATACTGTAACTTATTTATTTTAATTTTTATACTCTGTGGCTGAGATACTCAAAGGAGTTGTGCATGGCACAATTGAGTTGCACCAGTGCAACTCCAGAAATGTGCCAAGGGGCAATATTCAAAAGTGGGACTTGCACAGTGCAATTCCTGATGTGCCAGGGTGCAAAGATAATGTACATGGCACATCTCCAGGGGACATGCCCATGCACATGCGGCACATCCCGACATTCAGCCCGGGATGTGCGGTGCATCTGCCGGCACATCCCAGAGATGTGCCGCATACCTGGGCACAAAGTTGGGCCCATACAAAATGGCTCAGCTGCTAGCCCCCCACATATATGCTGCTGTATTGCAATGTGCAACACAGCAGCCACCAGATGTGGGTAGCAACTAGTGTTGTGCAGAATGTGGAATTCAGCCAGAGGAATTAGTACAAAATTACCATTCTGTCAGTGGAATTTCCACCAGAATTTCACTTTTTCGCCTGTGAAATTCCACCTACTGTGATCCACAGAATAATTTTCCACAGAACAGAAATTGTTCTGCAGAAAATTATTCTGCAACAATTTCCACAGAAAATAATGAGATCTGTAGAATAATATTCCACAGAATGGTGATTTTTCCATGGAAAATCATTCCACAACTATTTTATGCAGCAGAATTTTGAATATTCCATGGAATTTCATTCCATCAGAATTTGAAAATTCCTCACAGCACTAGTGGCAACCCCCCACAACACCATCCACAAGTACCCACATACATCCCTGGTAGTCTAGTGGTACCTCCCTCCCCTCCTGTACCTCTGATCACCATAAAATAATAAGTTAAACCCCCCTGGTAGTCTAGTGGTACCCCCTCCTACCCTGTACCTCAGATCACAGTAAAATAATAATTTACATCTCCCTGGTAGTCTAGTGGTACCACCCTCCTGTACCTCCAATCACCGTAAAATAATAATGTAAATCCCCCTGGTAGTCTAGTGGTACCCCCTTCCCCTCCCGTACCTCTGATCACCATAAATTAATAATGTAAATTCCTCTGGTAGTCTAGTGGTATCCCCTCCCTGCTGGTAACTCTGATCGCCGTAGAAATGGCAATGTCCAGTCCCTGGTGGTCCAGTGGCACCCCCCCCCCCTACCCACACAGGACCCCCACCTCACCCCCCGTCATCAGTGAGCAGCAAATCCACCTGCATACCTCCACGGCTGGTGGCCAAATGACAGCTTACAGTATGAGCTGCAAGTCCATTGGTCCACAGTGTGGACCAATGGGCTTGCATCTAATACTGTAAGCTGTCATTCAGTGGGCAGCCATGGAGGTATGCTGGTGGGTTTGCTGCCCACCAATGACGGGGTGAGCTGGGTGGGCTGGGGTCCTGTGTGGGTGGGGGGGTGGGGGGCACCACTGGACCACCAGGGACTGGAGACTGCTATTTCTATAGTGGTCAGGGTTACCAAGGGAGAGGGTACCACCAGACTACCAGGAGATATAAAATATAATTGTACTGTGATCGGAGGTACGGGAGGGGAAGCGGATGCCACTAGACTACCAGAGATATATATTTATGACCATGACAGGTGATCTGGGCTATGGGAGAGGGAGGGGGTACTACAGTGATCTCTGGTACAGGGGCCACATGCTGTCCAGGGCACCAGGTGCATTTTGCTGACCATCCCTGCACAACACATGCAAATGTGGCCATAATGACATGCAAATGGCCGCATCTGGGCCTTGCATGCATAATGACCCCATTTGCATATCCAGGTCTGAATATCTGGATAGTGAGCCCAGCTCAGCTCCAGTTGCACTGGCACATTCCCATTCCAGGTATGCATGCCTGTTTGAGGGATGCACTGGTGCATTGTATTTGCACCACGCACATTTTTTGATATATTCAGAAGAGGCACACCATGGCACATCTCTTTTGAATATATCTTTTTGTTGCTCCAGCTCAGCTCAGTTGTGCTGCACAACCACTTGCACCATTGCCAGGTGCAATTCTGAATATCAGGCCCAATATGTATTGTACTATATTTATTGTAATGAATGTGAATGGCTTTGTAAGCTCAATAATAAAGTTTAATTGACTTGACTGCTTTATTACTAAATTTAGTATTTGAGTTTGGTGAGGGGTGTTTCCTCCCCCCTGTCCATTTTGCCTCTGTTTTTTGCTTCTTCTGCTGTTTCTGTGACCTTTGCTGTAGCTGCTGTTGTACTTTCTGTGACTTTTTGTTCCCTTTGCTTTGGCCCCCCCCCCCCACATTGTTGTTTCTTTTGTTTTCTTTCCTGGTTCCATTTGCTGTGCTTTACTTTTTTGTGCTTCTGTCTTGCTCTCTCTCTCTCTCTCGTGCATGTTTCTGCCTGCTGCATCCCCCCAATTCCATTTGCTGTGATTTATTTTTCCTTTCTGTGCTGCCGTGTTGCTCTATCTCTCTCCCTCTGGTATTTACTTCTGATGCAGCGCCCAACCCCCTCCATTCTTGTACATTTCTGTCCCAGCTGCCTGTTATCTGTAGCTTCCTGAAGCTTGTCTGTCCCTCTTTTACCTGCTTTTGGAGTCTTATTTGTATTTCTTTCAGGTTTCCTTTCCCATCCTACAGTAGTTCCTAGCTTCTGCTTTCTTTTGCTAGCAAACTGTCTACTTTCCCTGGGCGATCTAGCCACAGCCTTCTTTCCCTCAGTTGCTGCTTTTGAATGTCTCACTTGCAGACTTTATTTGTATTCCCTGCTGCTCCTGGTTGGTGCCTCTCTTTTGTTCATCATACTCAAGTGTTCCAATAGTGTTGCTCTCCCTCTGCCCTCCTATAACATGCTCTGATAGGTGCCAGATTCAGAGACCTCTCATTTGCTCATTAATTCTTTGTTGAATTTGTTTTCACTATTTCCAATGGATCCTGGCATAAGAGCAGTAGCGGTAGTACAATGGCCTATGGGAGCACAGTTGTGTGGCAGTGTGCCTAGCCTAACCTGTATAAATGGAACCAGGTCCCATGCACAGACCATCACGCGCATGCCGGGGGTTATCAGCCTATAGTGGTTACCTCCTCAGGACAGGCTCAAAACCCTGAGCTCCACTCAAACTCATCCAGTCCTCCTCATTATCCTTTCTGGTTCTCAGCCTTGAACCTCACGGTCACTCATTTCGTCAATTTGAACCTGGAAGACATGAATTCCAGACAGTCTCCAATCCATTAAATTCTTCACAGGATGCCTCCTTGTAATCTCAATTCTGCCTTATGGAATGGACATTTCCCAGGCTTCTATCTGCACACCGAGCATTGAAGACCCATCATTTCTTCCTCTGCCAGAAAGCAGGAGCTGTTTAAGTTGTAACTCATAACAGTAACAGCAAATCAGCTTCACTTGAACCACCAGTACCTACACCTACTATCTATCGAGAGTTAAATCATGAATATCCTAGAAGGTTCTGAATAATGGCTTATATTGCAGGCACTGTGCTGGACTATGTGCCATACCCATTCCATATGAAGCCATTTTGTCATTTGGCAGCTTTCTGTCCTCTCTTTTCATGAATATTTAAAGAAGAATAATCAGAATTTGTATTTATATAGTTTTTTCCTACACATTGTCCAAAAGCACTTTACAAGCAATGCCAGACTGGTAGTGAAGTGAGGGAACATGTTGTGGCAGCTATTTCACACATGAACACCCACACACAGCCTTGTACAATTGCATGGACTGGCTTTATGGGATGGGGAATGTAGACCAGGACATGGGAAAAATCCCCTACTCTTTAGAAAAGTGCATTGGGTTCTTTTATTTCCACCTGGTATCCACCAGGACAGCACCAGAGATGGGAAGAGGTGACCTCAGTTTGTTATCTCATCAGAAGGATGGCACACCACAGCTGTACAACACCTACTGATACTGCACTCAGGAGCCAGCTTTTTAAGGTATGAGCCAAATCATGGTGTGGGAGAAGAACACACGACCTTCTGGCCCAGAAGCAGATGGGCAGCCAACAAGGCCATGCTGTCATCTCTAAAAACCTCACCATAAAGACCTCTATTTGTTAAGTAGTTATTTATAGTATATGGTTAGGGCTTATTATGAATAGAAATCTGTGGCTTTCAAAATCTTATTGTAGGACAGTTCAAAGATCAAAAAAGTTGTACTATTGGTCTGACGTCACATCAATAGCACAACAACTTTTTGGCCTTGCCCTGCCTCCTGATTGGCTCACTCAACAATGCTCTGAGGAGAAAAAAAATTGTGCAACATGGCAACAAGATTAAGTGAGCACCAGTCGGGGGACCCTCCTTGTCTTAACATGGAGAGCATCTCAAGGCTCCATGTCACAAAAGTGAATCGCTGTTATTTTTATTTTTATTTTATTTTTAAACTAAGTGGTGATGAGCAAGCGGGATGGGTGAAGCTGAACTGAGTCAGAGCGGGACAAGCAGGTGTGAGCCGGAGCAGGAGCAGCACAACATAACCAAGGTAACCATCAACTTCGGGGAAAAAAAACAAAAAAGAACGCAAGCCAGGAACCATATACTATATAAAATAGTGGATGGTTAACCATCCTCAACTATGGCTGTGTTTCCATCTTGGTTGTTGGAGACATCATGGAGCCCTCTCGAGCTTCGCTCTCGAGGTCTCCATGATGTCATCAACAACTTTGTTGGAAACACAGCCTTGTTGTGGATGGTCACTCAGCCACTATTCTATATGTTGTCTTCATTGTTCAGTCTCCTGACCATCTCCAAATTCTCATTCATCTTATACTTTAATGTGTGAGTAAGTATTTTCATGCGCTAAGTATTCTTTTTGTATTAAAAGGACAACAGATTGTATTTCCTTCCAATCAAGCAATTGTGACTCAGAATTTTCTCTCAGACTTTGGCAAAGGCTTTTACACCAGACTTTATGCCATCCACTTTTGTTATTTATTTGCTTCTACATATTGAGATGTCTCAAGTCAGTGTGTTCCGATTTGTTCTCTTTTGTCTCATCCAAATAATCCTGTACAATTGAGAAATTGTTTTCCTTACTAAGAACCTCAAATGTGCGATAAGGAGTATTCCCTGAGGAAAGTTATGTATCCCTTTTTATATGGCACATTTCATAACTGCTCCGGATCATCACTTTACCATCACTGCTTTCACTTGTTCCAGCCTTATCATGTGGTCACATTTGCTCTTAGACTGAAATTGTGTATCCATTTTTGTAAAGATCCAGCTACAGAATTTAACCATCAGATTTTCTTTGATGCAATACCATCTTATGGTTTTCAGGCATTTTATGACATTTTTGATTTGCCCATCCAAGACCATCAGAAATCCAAGATTCCTCATTTTCAATCCATGTCTTTCTTATTGGAACTGTATCCTTTTGCAATAGATGCTCTCAGCAGGGGTCACCTTTTGGAATAATCAACCTGTCATATTCTAGTCTGATAACCAAAATGCCTTAGTTGTAATAAATACAGGTCAGTCTTCCTCCTCCCTGATGAATGTCCTGAGAAGATCAACATAAACTTCATGTGCAATTCAGTACTTCCATCCTCTGCCTACCAAAGTTATGACTCCTACTCCATCATCCTAGGATATGCATACTGCACACAAGCTATCAGCCTGTCAGTTACATCATACTGCAAACAAACAAGTGGCCCTTCAGCCACATCATCCTGCTCAATAGTAATTGGCCTGTTGTCCATAGCATACTGCTCATGGCTATTCAGCCTTTTAGTCTTAGCGTGCTGCTCACAAGAATCCTGCCTGTTGGTCATATCATACTGCTCACAGGTATTTGGCCTGTTGAATTTATTTTGCAACTTACAAGCATTCAGCCTTTTGGCCACATCATCCTGCTCATGAGCAATTGACCTGTCTCATACATCTCATAGCTGTGCGGCCTATCAGCCATCACAATGCTCCATGTAATCGGCCTGTCAGCCTCATCATACTTCTTACAAGCAATCAGACTTTCAGTCACATCATGCTGCTTCAAGCACTCAGCTGTCTGATAGCTCTCAAGCATAGACCTGTTGGCCAATATTATCAAACAATGTACTGTATATTTGCCAATCAGTTCACCATAAAATCTGTCTATCCTAGTTCATATTTATCCAGTTCAGCAGTTAAAGAATTCCTTTAAGACCTGATAAATGTATTCCTCAAGGAAGCTTGTAGTCCATGTTCCATATAGCAAACTAGCAAATCTCTTCCAGGATGAAGAGTTTGGTTCATTAATCACTCAACTTTTACAGTAGGCTATGAACTTAACCTTCTTTGAAATCCTAAGACCTTGAGAATGTACTGTCTTCTCCACAGCTATATTTAATCACACTGTCTAATTCTCTAATCAAGTCAGTCAATCAATCAATCAATCATTTTTATTCTACCAGGAATAACACCATTGAGCGAGCTCATTTTCAAGGTGGACCTGGATGGGCACAAATGGGAAAACATTTCAATACATACATTGGTACACTGAAAATAACATTACACATTACAACTAGAATAAGTCCAAAGTAACACAACTGATGATACCGTGCAATTGAGGTCTATCTAGGAAGATTCTATATGGCGTATCTACTTGATAAGAAAAAATAAGTACATTGTGATCTACAATCATTTACAAAGTTACAAGTGCGATACAGGTGGTAATTCACTGAACAGCCATCTCCAAGGAGAGCCATGCAAGGCTATCATGTAGCAGGAGGAGAAAAACAGGTTATGAATAGCAAGTACAATTTTTCTGCATAAAGCAGTCCAGTAAAGATTTAAAGGTCTGAAGACAGATAATGTTAGTAAGTTTCAGGGAGGATTGGATAGTATTGCACAGGACCAGAATAGCATGACTAACTGCTGATTCACCATAGCAGGACCCTACCCTAGGTACATCTAGTAATATGTAAGAGTATCTCCTCAATGAATAGGTACCTGGTATGCACTGAAAGAATTCTGTGATGTAGGAAGGGAGCTGATTTAGGATAGCTCTGTAAGACCACAGTGTGGCATTTTTTAACCTTCTATTGTGAAGTGATGTCCAGCCAAGTTGGATGTAGAAAGCACAGTGGTGAGTTCTGAAGGGGGTGTTAGTAATGAACATCCATGCTCTTTGGTGAAGTGTGTCCAGTTTGCTAAGGAAGGATTTAGAACACTGACTGTAAATTAAATCTCAGTAATTGATAAGGGGAAGAGAAGTGGTCTGGACCAGCCTATTTTTGGTTCATAGTTAAGGAGGTGCTTGATTCTAAATGAAAGGCCTAGACTCTGTTTTATTTTCTTGGAAAATTCCTCAATGTGCACTGTGAATGATAGCTGACAATCAAGCCAGAACCCCAGATATTTAAATTTGCCCACTACCTTGAGAGATTCTCCTAGAAGGGTCATTATCTGAAACTGGGACAGGTGGTGTCACAAACCCACTTCTGGGGGGTCAGGCAAACTGAGCTCACAGTGCCCATCCTGAAGTACATTCCATGATGGGGGCAGGGATACCCCCCTTGTCCTTTTTGAATGTTCACCGAGGTCAGAACTGCCCCTCTGTCTCGAGGATACAGGGCATCCCTCTAACTCTGGATAAGGGCACAATACTAGTCTCAAGTCTTGTGGCCCAATATGAACCCTTCATTGGCTTTTACACAAAGGAGGAAGACCCAGGTGTCACACTCTCTTCGTATTAGCAGCATAAGCCTGATTTGGCTGACTCTCTATAGGACATGCAACAGCCGGATTCAAAATCCCTGCTGACTCGTCCCTGAGACTTTGGCATTCTCCCTATCCTTCCAGATCCCTTACAGACCCTTTTCTCAGTTTGGTTGCTATTGGTGAGACCCCTTTGGCAATATCAGTTTTCACAGATTATTAATACATGTTCTACACACACACACATGCACTATAGAAATCTCATGCAGGCAGAACATCTTTGGAAAAACAAGTTTTTACTAAAGGGCTTAAAAAAATACAGTTATAACTAAAAGGGTGTTAGAAGAGTTTTGGTTACAGAGTAAAACAAACGAAAATTGATATATAGACTAAAACACACTAGAACTGTTAGTTAATCAATACCTTAAAAATTGTAGTGATTTGAAGTCCGGAAAAAGTAGATGGAAAGTTATCATTAAAACAACATGAAGTCTTGCTGTATTCTGACTATTGCAGTTAGCCCCAGCACTCAAACTGCCCTGGAGAGTAGAGGGTTAATTTCTTTGCAGAGCATAGAACGTTGAGCTCGAACTCGGTTCAAACCTCTGTCTGCTACACTTTGAAGCGCAACTGTCAGATTCTTTACTCCGCCTAACTGAATGGCCGCTCCAGAGATTCCTCCTTTGCTTGTGGTTTGAAAGTCAGTTAAAGTCCTCAGTTTTACCGATTATTTTTCGCAAGTTTCGATTCAGATCTCTGTCTGTGGTACAGTAAGTACTAGGTAGTGAACTAGACATAGTAAACTTGTGGAAATTGTAAAAATAGATTTTTTGACCAGTTCGGTTGAACTGGCCATTTAGTGATTTATATATTCTGTCTTTGTTTTTAAACTTAGAGTGTGGTTACCAGTCTTTATTGGTTTTAAAAAACTGCATTTTCTTGTGTTTTTTTCTAATACCCGTGACATGGTTAGAAACTGATAAGAGTGTCTTGCCTGGTTGTTTGCCATAAAAAGGATGAGTTTGTGGTTAGTATGGCTACATCTGAGAAACCCAAAAGAAAAACTGGACCCACTGGGTTTCAACACTGCAGTGTGTGTGGGGAAGTCTTTGCTAAGACTGATCCCCATACCACCTGTGTTTCTTGTCTGGGGTTTGTCCACCTCGATTCAGACTGCCAAATCTGTAAAAATTTCCCCTTAGTCTACCCTGTAAAAAAAATTAGGTAGGCTCAGGGATAAGGAGGCCATGAAGTCCGCTGACCCAGATGGCCAGCCTGGTTCAGTTCTGACCGAACCTGAGGGAATGCCCTCTGACTAGGGTGATACTTCTTTGGGCAAGAGGAGAGCCAATCCTGAGGGATCGGTTCCTACCAAAACAAAAAGAAAAGAAAAATCAGCCGGTTCAGATCCAGAGACCCATTTTACAACTGCCGAAGAGATTGCCAATGCGATAAGGATTGTAGAATTGCTTCTTCCAGTTCCGTCTGATCCGGCACCTTCTGGCAGGAGCTCAGTTCGGTCAGTTCCTCCAGTTCAAGATTATGTTCCTGAAGGCTTCTACGAACCGGATTTGGAGGGGGATGAAGATTATGATGATGATGATGATGACGATGGTGTGGGAGGTCTGGTTGAGCCCATTGAACTGGACATCTCCCCAGATGGGCCTTCTGGTGTTTCCCCTCCAAGGCTTTCTGAGTCCCCTTCCCACTACATGTTTTACAGGAAAGTGGCAGAAACCCTCCAGCTCCCTGTGAAAGAAGGTGTAGAGGAACAAGAGGAACCTGATTATGTGGACATGATGGACATCCCAGAGTCCATGAGACTGTCTATTCCCCTTCATAAGTCTTTTGGGAAACAGACACAAAAGATTTTAAAAACTCCAAATTCTGTACCTCCTGTCGACAGAAGGATGGACAAAAGGTACACCTTATCGGGTTCAGGTACAGAGTACTTGTATCAACAATGCAGCCATGTTGGGGTTGTGCAGGCTGCAGCCTGTGATAAGGCTAATATACCCTTGGCTTCACATCCCCCAGATAAAGACTCAGAAAGCTGGATACCATGGCAAAGAAACAATACATGGCATCTGCCTTGGGACCCAGACAGGCTAATTATATGGCCTATGCAGCAAGGTACCAGAAGTCCAGGTGGGACACTATACTGGCACTGGCTAAGCAGGTCTCCCCCAGCTAGCCTTGGAGCTGGAGGGGTGGCTGCTGATGGGATTGAGGCATCTAAGGTACAGTTCCATGCTACTGTGGACTCCAGTGATGTGTTATCTAGAGTCACGGCTACATCTGTGGCTCTTCAGGAAACGGCTTGGCTCAGATGTACTAGTCTCTCACAGGACACCCAGGCTAAGGCCATGGATTTCCCTGTGGTGGGTAATTCTCTGTTTGGGAAGCAGACAGAGAATTACATGAAAAAGATGGATGAGTATAGGACCACCTATAGGAGTGCACAGGCCAAGAAAAGGCAGGCAACTCCTCAAAGGCAGCAGGCTAGGGGCAGGGGCAGGCCTTTTCATAGGCCTTTCTACTAAGCACAGGCCTATTCTCCCTTTCCTCAGAGGGGGTTCTTCAGAGGGAGAGGCAGAAGGGGGATGAGCAGGGCTGCATCCATCCCTCAACCTAAGGCTCCTGCCAAGCAGACACCCTGATGTGTCAGCCCGGGTTGACTCCCCCATTCCTGTAGGAGGCAGGCTGGCTTACTTCACCCAGGACTGGATGTCTGTTACCTAAGACAAGTGGGTCCTGGAGGTGGTAAGCCAGGGGCGGGTTCTCAGCTTCAAGAAATTTCCAAAGCTGAGGACCAGATCTTTTCCACCTGCAAGCATCTCCGAAACCATTGCCCTAGAGGCAGAGGTTTCATCTCTACTGGCTCTAAAGGCTGTAGAGAGAGTTCCTACATTGCACAGGAGCAAAGGTCTGTACTCCAGGTACTTCATTACCCCAAGAAAGACAGGGGAGTGGTGACCCATCCTAGACTTAAGATACCTGAACAAACATCTTTTAAAACCAAAATTCAAAATGGTGACTCTGGGAATAATCCTTCCCTCTCTAAGGACAGGGGACTGGCTAGCCTTCCTGGACTTAAAAGATGCCTACTTTCATATTCCCATCAGGTGCTCCCACAGAAAGTACCTCAGGTTCAAATTGCCTTCAGGCCATTATCAGTTCAAAGCTATGCCCTTCGGCCTGACATCAGCTCCAAGGGTATTCACAAAATGCCTAGCAGTAGTAGTGGCCTTTTTAAGAAGGAAAAATATTTCCATATTTCCATACCTGGACAACTGGCTCATTGTGGGTCAGTCCCCAGACCAAGTCAAGTCAGACCTTCAAGTGACTCAGCAAGTGCTCGCTTCCCTAGGATTCCTTCTCAATCTTCCCAAGTCAGTTCTCGATCCTGTACAGCTCCTCATCTTCATAGGGGCGGAGTTGGATACAGTCAAAGCAAGAGCTTTTCTTCCCCTGGAAAGGGCGAGGGCTATTGTAGTGCTGGCCTCTTTATTCCACCTTCTGGTCTCTTGGCCAGCAAGGCACTTCCTTCAACTTCTGCGCCACATGGCAGCTTCTACAGCAGTGGTTCAAGGGGCCAGATTTAAGATGAGGGACATTCAGTTTCACCTGAGGGCCTTTTGGTCTCAGAAGAAAGATTCTCTAACCAAACTAGTTCTAGTGACCCAGACTCTGATCCAGGCTCTCCAATTTGGCTGGATCAGGGCAACCTCAGGCAAGGAGTCCCATTCATCACTCAGTCATACTCTGTGGTCCTAACCATGGATGCTTCTCTATTGGGGTGGGGAGCCCATCTAGGGGCTCTCACAGCCCAGGGACTGTGGTCCCCTCAGGAATCCCTTCTTCATATCAATCTCTTAGAACTCAGGGTGGTATTTCTGGCCCTGCAAGCTTTCTGTCAGACAGTGCAGAACAAGATGGTTCAGGTCAGGACAGACAACACCACCACCATGTGGTACATCAACAAGCAGGGAGGCACTCAGTCCTCGGCCTTGTGCATCGAAGCTATGCAATTGTGGTCCCTAGCTTATTCTCTGCAGACCTCTCTGATAGCACTCCACCTTTCAGGGAAGGACAATGTGCTAGCAGATACATTGAGCAGGATCTCCCAGGGCCATCACGAATGGTCCCCATACACTCTGGTGTTGAAAGTGATTTTTTAAAGGTGGGGCACTCCAGAGATAGATCTCTTTGCAGCCCCAGACAATCACCATTTTCCTCTGTTTTGTTGCAGATCCCCAGTCTTGGGCTCAGTCCCTCTGGATGCTCTGATTTTGAACTGGGAAGGGAAATTTCTATATGCTTTCCCTCCCTTTCCCCTACTGTTCAAGGTTCTGGTCAAGGTAAGGTCACAACCTTGCAAAGTGATTCTGATTGCTCCAGACTGGGCCAGGCAGCCTTAGTACCCCCATTGCTGTCCCTAGCAGTCCATCTTCCCCATCTCTTCCCAGGAATTGCAGCCTGTTAACCTTCTCTCAAGGGAGGGTTTGGTACCCCAATTTTTGGTCTCTCAATCTCAAGGCATGGCTCTTGAAGAGTTAGACTATGCAGATTTGCATCTGTCCCAAGGGGTTCTGGATATTCTCAAAGCCTCTCAATAGCCTGCCACCAAAAAAAAACTTAACAACTCCAAATGGAAAAGATTCAGCATTTGGTGTTCCAAGAAGCATATATCCCCAGACACTGCTGAATTGTCTACAGTTCTGGATTATATGGTTCATCTTAATGGCCTAGGCCTCTGACCAGCTACTCTCAAAGTACATTTGTCAGCTGTTTCTGCTTTCCTGTCAGTGGGAAAGCCTTCCTCACTGTCATCTCACCCTGTATTCTGTACATTTTTCAAGGGATTGCTTCATACCAATTCCCCCTTTAGGGGATCCTACCCCTGCTTGGGATCTTAATGTTTGCATTGCTCAGCTTATGCAACCCCCTTTTGAGCCTTTGTCTTCAGCAGAGCTTAAGTACTTGACTTGGAAAACTGTGTTCCTGGTAGCTATTACCTCTGCCAGGCATATCAGTGAATTGCAAGCTCTGTCAGTGGAGCCTGATTTTATTTCATTCCATAGAGATAAGGTGGTCCTTAGAACTAATAGGAAGTTTTTACCTAAAGTGGTTTCAGATTTTCATCTGAACCAATCTATGTCTCTCCCTGTGTTCTTCACTGATCATTCTTCTTCAGGAGAAAGAAGTTTACATAGTTTGGATGTTAAAAGAGCCCTTAGTTACTACATTGAGCATATTAAGGCTCACAGGGTTGATTTCCTTCAGTTGTTTCTCACTTATGGGCAAGGCCCCTGGAATTCTGCTATTCTGCAGTTGTGGAATTTTCCGCAAAATTAGCATCAGGCCACAGAATACATATAGTGCCACAGAATTCATTGTTTTGGTGAATTTTCATTCAAATATACTGTTTTTCTATAGTGTCGGGCTTTCTTTCCCATCTTATTTATCCTGAAGCCCCTCCTCTGTGCTCATCATATGATGTCATCAATGACATCACATAATATTTAGCCAATGACAGGACTGCATTCTGCCAGAGAAATGAATAAATCATGCTGCAGAAATCAGAAAATGCTGCTGCAGAAGCCAACGAGCCCTGCCGCAGAGATCAGAAAATTCTGCCGCAGAGCACTAGGGGCCTTGCTTATGGGTAAGTGAGTAAGGGCAAACCTGCAACTAAGAGAACTATTGCCAGGTGGATTGTCTCTTGTATTCAATTCTGCTATGAGAAGCTATGCAAAATACCTCCCTCAGGCCTGAGGGCTCATTCGACCAGAGGTACAGCTGTTTCCCTGGCTGCGGCCAGCGATATTCCTTTTCTAGAGATGTGTAAAGCAGCCACCTGGAAAACAGTCTATACATTTACTAAGCATTACTCCCTGGACATCCAGGCTAGAAGTGATACTCAGTTTGGTACAGCAGTACTGCAGAGCATATTCCCAAGGTAGGTTCGATTCCCACCTCCATGGAGGTACTGCTTGGTAGTCTGCCATAGTCAGAATACAACAAGACTTCATGTTGTTTGAAGAAAAAATTACTCACCTTAGTAATTATGTTTCTTCTAATGGAGTCTTGCTGTATTCTGACCTCCCTCCCTACGTCCCCTCTCAGAACCTATTTTTGGGAAGTGAGCTGGCAGGTGCAGTGTTTCACCCCAGGGGTGCATTTGGGTACTCCCTCCTTTTAGAGAGGGGGAGTGGATTATATTATTAATTTAACAGTATTAAGTTGTTCACTACCTGGTTTTTGATTTTGGGTTTCTTGACTTGAGTCTTTTGGGATCTAAAATATTTGGTTGCCATTTGGCTAGTAAAAATTTTACAATTTCCACATAGTAGTTAGTATTAGCTCATAAGAATCTGACAGTTGCGCTTCAAAGTGCAGCAGACAGAGGTTTGAACCAAGCTCGAGCTCAACATTCTATGCTCTGCATAGAAATTAACCCTCTACTCTCCGGGGCAGTTTGAGAGCTGAGGCTAACTGCAATAGTCAGAATACAGCAAGACTCCATTAGAAGAAACATAATTACTAAGGTGAGTAATTTTTTCATTTTTTTAGTCCTTGGCAGCCACTCTGGGTTTCTGCAGTTTGGCTCCTGGTGTGTGTCAAGCAGAGTGTCCAGATGAAAATGTATTTCCAAATGCCCTTTTCTGGGCTATTTATAGTGCTGGCTATCCCAGTCTGTCAATAGAGGCTGGCCCTTCCATTTTAGGCCACTGAGTGTCACTCCTGCACTTCCCCAACACAATGTTCTGCCACCTGGTGATGTTACCAAGCCTGCATTTATGGCACCTGACATTACAATCTCACACAGGTCTGTTAAAAGGATGTGTTCTTTCCTATTACCTCACAAAATGAAGTACTGAATACTATTAGCAGTTTCCTGGGATCAAAGCATTCAGTTTTCCTTGAAGTGAAAAGGTCTATCTCCTGACATTTTATTATTTCTGTTTCCCTTTGGTAGTTAACTTAGATGAAGACTCTTTGATCAGCTAGCCACAAGATGTTTGACAATAACTTGTCATTTTTCTGGCAAGCAAGGCTGGTCTGTAGGTTAAAAGAAGGTCAAACCCTTTTTAAAAATCTAGTCTTTTCCCTATGTGCCTTTGTGCTGACACTGGCATGTATTGGCATGTACATATACACAGAATTACATAAAAAAAATATACAACAGAATTATATGTACAACTAAGGGCTAGCAGCTCGCCACAGGTGGTAGAAGCATTTGCTGCTTGGGCATGTGAAGAAAGGAACATGACCTTTGTTTTTGTTTGTTTGCATTCAACAACAATTTGAGATGGAAAAGATTTTGTTGGAGCAGGTTAGTCATGTTGCAGGTCTGCACAAGCAAGCTCGAGGGAGGGTCTGGTAATATATAGTACTGAGTCATCAGTAAAGAGATGCACATTAGCCATCCTAATGTTAATGTCAATATTATTTATATAAATTACAAACAGTGAGGGCCAAAGTATGGACCCCTAGAGTACTCCTCTAGGCAGAGTTTTAAGAGGGGATAGATCGCCTTGCACCTTGACTTATTGCAGTCTATCTGTAAGGTAACATGAGAACTATTTCATGGTGGTAGCATCTAGGCTGATGTCCTTTAGCTTGTGGAGAAGTATTATGTGATCTATGTAACAAAGGCCTTACTCAGGTCCAGGAAGACTGTGATGATATGATGTTTGATGTCAAGTGCAGATTGCCAAGCATTAGTAACTTTCACCAGAGCAGATATGGTGCTGTGTTTTGGCCTAAAGCCAGACTGTAAGAGATTGAGATGGCTGGAGGAGTCCAGATACTGCCTTAGCTGCATGTTAGCTAATTTTTTGAGTAATTTAGATAGAATAGGTAGAAGTGATAAGGGTCGATAATTGTTGAGGTTGCAGGGATAGGCTGGCTTAAAGATTGGGACTATATGCACTATTTTCCAGAATGAGGGAAGGACCCTTGTGTAAGAGACAAACTGAACAGATGAGTGATGGGTGCTGTAAGGTAGGGGTGACCCAGTTTGAGGAAAAGATGTCTGAGCTGATCAACACCAGCACTTTATTTTGGTATCTAGTGAGGTTAAAAGGTCCTATTCTTGTTTAAATGAGATAAGGTTGAAGCTAAACTCAGGTTGTGGCTGGGTGCTCAAGAGGGTAGATGGAGGGGGGTTGGTGGGGGGCTGTGTATGAAGGTGGTTGGCTGGAGACATATGAGAAGCAAGCTCTGCAGTGGCAAAGTGGTTATTTATTTGGTCTAATATGCAATACAGCCATGCTGGTAGCCTGTGATGTGGGAGACTGAATGTTGGCGACTGGTCATATGGGTGACTGCATAATGACGTCGACAGTGTGGGCGACCTTGGATTTCACCTCTTTCCCCAAGTTTCACCCCCCCAGAGTAGGAATCCTAATTAAGGGGGGTGTGGGGGGCAAATCCCCCCACGAGGGGCGGTGTGGGGGCAAAGCTGCCTGCATTAAACAACATACCATTTTCCAGTCACCCTTGTGGTTGTGTGCTCTTATGACCAGTCACTGACATTCAGTCACCCTTGTCACATAGAACCAATGATGCTTATTTGTGAAAGTGTCCCCACGGGAAACAATCTTACTGGTGCGGAAGGGAGATGAGCTCTGCCCTTCGATATGCCTTAGGATTTGCCAGCATTTTGTGGCATTAATTTTACAGAAATCTAGTGCCTTTTGGAAGTACTCCATGTTAGCAGACTTTATGAGTTCGGTACAATGATTCCTTGCTACCCTGACTGCTTTCCAGTCTGACACAAGCTTAGACTTCCATGCCTTCTTCCACGCTGTGTCTCTGGTCAGTAGTGCTGTTTTCAACTTTCTGGTAAACCAAGGGCAGGTCCTTTTCCCTGTTCACAATTTCACTAAGGGGGTGTGTTTGTTCACCACACTCAGAACGTTATTTTTGAAGAGAGTACAGGCTTCAGTGACTGTGGGGGCAAGGTAGAATGCTTGTCATCTTAAGAAGCTCAGGTTGGCCAGGAAGTCAGTACAATTAAAAATGCAAAGATTCCTTTTGTATTTAAGGCTGGAGGCAGATGCATGTTTTGGTGAGGTCCTCACTCTCACAATGACCCTGTGATCACTGTTATCATTATGAAACACCCTGATGTGACAGATTTTATCAGGTTTGTTTATGAGGATTAGATCGAGGAGGCTGCTATTTGTCAGGTTTTTGGTATTTGGGCGAGTGTGTTCATGAATGAGCTGCATGAGGCCAGATACATTACATAGGTCTTTTGTAGGTTTTGAGCTCGGGGTATACCAATTGAGATTAAAGTCACCCAAGATAATAGTTTCTGTAATGTATGCTTCCATAAGGGTATGGAGGTGGGGTAACAATTGGAGTCCCCCTGCAGGTGGGCTATAGCACCCTATAATGAGTAAAGACTCATTTAGAGATAAAGAGAGCTTTAAGGTAAGGCATTCAAATTACTTTGGTGCTATGAATGAATCAATTATAGCAGCCACATATTTATCAAAGGACGCATATTGCAACCCCTCCCCCTCTAATAGGCCAATCTGTCCTGAAGACATTGTAGGATGGGATGTTTATTTCTTGGTTTAGTGTGAAACTTCTTAACCAAGTTTCAAATAATACCAAAACATCTGGCCTAGTATGGCAGACCCAAGCCTGTATTAAAGTGCCACTGACACCAAAAGTGCTACACAGCAGAATCTGATTAAGCATACCCTAATACATCTCATACCAAAAACTAGATTTCTATGCTACTTCATTTTAAAGTTATTAGCCATTCTGTAACCCTGATTCCACTACCAGTACAAAAAAAGCCTGTTTCAGTGAGGAGCTGCCAATGATGTCATCTAGGGATCTCACAGTCTAGTATTCCCTATCAGCAGGCTTATAGGACCTGTGTCTCCAAAGTTGTAAAGAACATATGCAATGGTTTTCACATGTAAAACAAGCAGCACCATTCAAAAAACACTGCTTTAAAAACTATATGAGTTTCAGGTTTTGTAACAAAGTTAATTCCGCAATAGAACCATGGGTTTATGTGCTTGTAACATGTCAAGTGCAGAAACAGGAAGTTACACTTTATAAGACATTGTAACATGACATCCTATGTTGGCAAGTAGAATAAAACACAGATACAGACACAAAGAGAGTAGAATCATTTCAGTTGTTCTGCTGTGTTTGTTGTTTGAAATTTTGCTGCTGTGCTTTATGGGAAATGCATATATTTAACTGCATTTTGTATATTGTGGGTGCAATAGTGAATGGTCATTCAGTTACTGATTACATGCCAATGTGATCAACATTTCAGAATATGTGTTCATTGTGGATGACTTACTTTTGTGAACTGTGGAATCATCTTCGTTTTTCTGCTGTGTTTGCTTCATGGGATTTGTCTGCTGTGCATTATGGAAAATGCATATATTTAACTATAGTTTGTATATTGTGGGCAATCATTCAATTACTGATTACATGCTGATGTGATCAACATATTAGTATATGTATTCATTTTGGCTGACTTACTTTTGTGAACTGTGGATTCATCTTCATTTTTCTGCTGTGTTTGCTATTTGGGATTTGGTCACTGTACATTATGGGAAATGCATATATTAAAGTGCACAGGAGATTTCAGCTCTGGTAGTTGTTCCTGCAAATCCCTTGGCAGGCCAACAGATGGCTGTGTAACAATGCTACAGCCATATTTAGATCAGTTTCAAAATGTACTGAATTGAGCCACTCGGGGTTGGGGGGGGGGAACATTCATAGACCAAGTAAAAAACAAAAGTGCCCACATAGTTTGCTGACTGGTGCTGCCTGTTTTACTTGTGAAAACCATTGCACACGATCTTTACAATGTTAGAGAAACAGATTCTATAAGCTTGCTAATAGGGAATACTAGACTGTGAGGTCCCTCAATGGCATCAGCAGCAGCTCTTCACTGATATGGTCTTTTTTTTTTAACAGGTAGTGAAATCAGGGTTACATAATGGCTAATAACTTTACAATGAAGTAAAATAGACATCTAGTTTTTGGTATAGGATTTACTGGGGTATGTTTATTCTAATTCTGTGATGTAGCACTTTGGGACAGATAGTGTCAGTTGCTCTTTGAGTCAAATTGTTTGAGTAGGCTACACACATTGGCATGTAATATTTTCAGGCCTTTTAGATGTGTTAGTTCAGAGGGTGCATTGTATAGAGTGGGAGGCCATGATCTAACTCCACATTCCCTGAACAGAGTAGTAATTTCAATAGTAATTGTTTAATCTGAAGGTTAGCACTTTGAAGGATACTGGTTTAACTTGGGGGGCAAGGATTTGGGGAAGGTTTGTAAGATAGAATGCTTTGGTAGTAGAAGAGGGATGCATGAACTGCCACTCGGGCAGGAAGATTTTTAGGTTCGGGGCACTAGATAATAACTCAATATTATGCCAGTGTACAGTCGGGTTTTGAGATACTCGGTCCCAATCTTACATTTAATTGGAAATTGTAAGGGTGGAGTAGTTGTGTTGTTATGTGTGGTATCTGAACTATGAATTATAACTTTGCAGTGATAAAAAATGTCTAATAATATGAAGCAGTATATTAAGTCATACTTCAAAATGTTTATCCCATGTTGCTTGTTACTCTTTGTACCAAGGGGATTTGATCAAATAATATATAACTTATAATATAATTATAATATATAGATTTGAAGGAAACTGAAGGGATAAGCAAGGGGAGGCAACCAGGGCAGTAGAATCTGCAATATGTCAATGGTAAGGAGAAAGGAACAGCAGTGACCTCTACTGGTCCTGCATTGAATCCTGCAGTTGGAGTCCTGGGGAGATGGGTTTGCAGGGTATATGTAGGGCCTGTGTAGGATTTAAGTTTGAAATTGTTTCCCTAGTTGTAGGTCCCTATAAAGAGCTTATGAAAAAGTGGGGATATAGTTTTCAAGTGCTTCCAGGTGGTCACAGTATCATATGATCCATCACATGACCACAACAGCCCATAAGGGTATGGCCAGCTAGGGGAGGAGGAACTTCTAGCAGGCTATATGTATTCAGAGCTGCTTACCTTCACACCAACAAGAAATGACTCCTTCTCCATCATTCCAAAAGCTGCAAATGATATAAAACATATATTCAAACCACACTTCTGCTACCATCTGGGATTCTCTAGTTGCATCTACAAGTCTGCCTTCAGAGTAACTTGGAAGAAATACACTACCTTCTGAACCCTTCAAAACACAGACCTTCTGCTATATTCTGTTCCTCATGTTCTTACATTTGCACCCTTCTGCTCTTAAACATTTAGCCTGACAGCCCCAACAATCAGACAATGTATCACAGGCATACAGTTTACCTTGTTGTCCATCCATCCTGATACAACATACTCTTACTTATCCTAGCAATCAAGGCTTTATTCAAGATTCAAGAACATCTACTTCTCAAAATTCTTCAAGGAATGGATTGAAATGGAATTTGGGTGGTATTTAGTAACCCTGGATGTGGCCTCATTGTATACGGTCATACCACATACAGAGGGGCTGGAGGCACTAAGACAGGCATTATACAGGGATACTGCATATTCTGGGGAATTTATTTTTTACTGATGTTAACAGAACAAGTACCCACTAAAAATGTTTTTTTTATTTGGAAATGTTATTTACCATCAAATCAGTGGCACGGCAATGGGGGCGGCAATGGCCCTTAATTATGTTACCATTTATCTAGCAGAGTAGGAACGGAAATATATGTATGATCAAGATGTTAACCCATTTTTTGGATGCCTGGACATATATGGACACTTTTTGGAAAATGTATTCATGATATGGAAGGGCAGTTCTACAGAACTGAGACAATTTGTTTCCTATTTGGAGGGGACAAATCGGAATTTAAAATGTTCAGTTGCTATGAACAGGAAAGAAATAGCTTTTTTGGATCTTCTAATTATGAAAAGGGATTCTGGAGAGGTTGAAACAAAGATTTTTTGAAAATCCATGGATCGGAACTCCATTTTGCATCACAATAGCTGTCACCTGTGCCATGTTGTGCAAAATATTCAGAAAAGGCAATTTATTAGACTTAAAAGAAATTGTAGCTCGGAGGAATATGAACAGACAAGTGACAGCGTGATGCATAGATTTAAAATCAGGGGCCAAAAAGGCAATATACTGGAGAAAGCAAAAAATGCAGTGGATAAAATGGATAGGAAGGATTTGTTAACACCAAGAAAAAGAACCAAACAGAGGGAATGGAACAGTAGGGGTCCTAATTTTGTCCTTACATTTCATTCACAGAGTCAACAAATAGTGGATGTTGTAAGGAAGAATATGAATATATTGTCAGCAGAGACAGCATTAAAAGATATTGTAAAATGTGGACCCATTATCACGTACAGGAGGGGAAAGAACCTTCATAATAAACTGGTGAATAGTACCTTGGAAGCAAATTGAAAACCCAGAAATGACAGTTTACCAGATGGTAACTTCAAATGCGGTAATTGTACTATTTGCTGACACATACAGGTGAGAGCTGAATTTTTTGTTGTGAATAGCAAGAAATACAAAACTCGAGACTTTGAGACTTGCAACACTGAATCAGTTGTATATCTGGCTAAATGTACTTGCAATAGTTTCTATGTGGGCAAGATGAAATGGAAATCGAGGTACTGCATAACTGAACTTGTGAGGCATATTAGGTTAGGGACCCAGGAAAATGCCCTTGCAGTACATGTTAAGAAATGTGGCCCTGGCCATTTCTTTAAATTTAGTGGCATAGAACATGTACAGATAGGAGTACGTGGTGGTGATCTGGATAATTTGCTGCTGAGCAGAGAAACTTTTTGGCAATTCAAATTGAGAGCTAATGAAACACCAGGACTCAATGGACATTTCCAGTTAGAACCATTATTAGCACAAAGTAGATTGGTTATTACAATCCTGTTTGAATTGCAGCATCTATTGTGACCCTGATTATTATACATACTTTCATGTGTGTTTGCTTATATTGCACATTTGGGTAGATTTTTATTAGTATGTTCAGTCTGCTTACCTAATATTCAACCAGTGACATAATTTTTTTTATGTTTGGAATTTTTTATATATAGTGTTGTGTATTGTGCTTTAAATAGTGATTATTTAAGGGGCTCATTTTGTGCATACTTGTGATTAGTAATGAAACAAAATAAACAATTAGTCTAAATATAGATATTGAGATAACTTAGTCACCTCAATAGGGTAATTTAACAATTTAAAAGGATTTTTTTGTATTCATTTTAATAATGTGATAAGAACAAGGTTCTGTATTACATGGATATTGATAGATATATATTTGGTAGGTGACTATATATCATGGTATGTGGCAAGGTACATTTTAAAAGTATATTACAAACTTTGAGGTACTGCACTATTTGAGTCCCACAGTAGAGGGAACCATTGTCTTGCTAAAGAGCGAGTAAGCTTGAAATGTTGACGGTGTGTGGTGGGGTGCTACCACAAGTTTTTAAATAAACTGACATTAAATTGAATGTTCCCTAGTGTTGGAAAAAAATAATTTTTTTTACCTCTAAAACTCGAGTAGCTGTATGAGTTTTGTGTTTGATACTATGGGGTGATGCTGTTAACGTGTACTAGTGGCAGACAAACCACTCTGGAACATGTCAGGCTTTGGGTTGAAAAGGACAGCTGGGGACTTCTGGTGGGTGCACCAGCCTAATGGCAGCCTGAATTGGCAGCTCTACCCCATCCAGATTAAATCCACAAAAATCATAAAGAAACCAAACCCATCCATTGGCAAGACTCAGTGGAAATTGCAGTGATATGGCTTCTAGACATAAACAGAGAGAAAGGAACGTCAACCAGTCGAATACACAGCTAGAAACACTATTGGATTATGTTCAGTCTTCATCAGCTAGTCTAATGGAGTCCCTCCAGCAGGCTGGGGTAACCTCGGAGGAAAGAGAAGAACTGGAGTGCACAATAACCTCCAAACAACTATGCGCCACATTACAGAAGATGAGCGCATCCTTGGAGAGACTGGAAAGGGGGGTGGAAGAAAATTAAAAAAAAAATAGAAAGCCTGGAGGAAAAAATGGGGCATGTAGAAGAGGGCCTAACTGACTGTTCAAATCTGGTGGATGTTCACAACGCGGCCCTTATAGACCTACACAGGAGGGGACTGCAGCTGGAGTCCAGACTAGAAGAACTTGAGAACAGAAACAGAAGAAATAACATCAGAATCCATGGACTGCCTGAAGGTACAGAATCGGGTTCTATTTTGACTTTTTTCGAGTCCTTTTTAGTGGAGATACTAGACTGGCCAGCAGAAAAGCCTTTAAACATAATTAGAGCCCACCGCTCCCTCATACCTAGGCCAAAAGACCCTAAAGCTCGTCCCCGGTCAGTAATAATAGCCTTTTGGGATTTTCGCATTAAAGAGAACATATTAAAGTGGGCGTGGTCAAAGAAGGAAATAATATTCGGGGATACCAGATTGTTTTTTGATCAAGATTATACACCACAATTGTTGGCCCAACGTAGAAAGGTTCTAATGGTAGTTCGAGCCCTACAACAAAAAGGCATTAAAGCATTTGTAGAATACCCAGCTAAACTAAAAGTTGCAACGGAAAATGGCCCTAGAAGGTTCACTGACCTGTTGGAGGCAAAGAAGTTCTTGGCATCAGTGGAGGTGGAGATTCCCCAGGAGGCGGCCTGGGCATGGGGAGACAGACTGCAACTTGGAGGATGGCAAAACGTGGGAACTAAAAGAAGGGAGATGCATGACCTCAAGGATGTTTCCGGTTTGTGGAATATGGTGCATGGGCGAGGAGATTCCACTATGAACCGGGTGCATGAGTCCATCGAGAGAAACCAGGAGTTTACCCCTTCGATAGAACAGAGACACAATGACGAAAACCTTCAGACTTGAACTATTGTTGCATTGACCTCGTAAATCTTTTTAAAAAATTCGGTAGCAAGATCTAGTGAATTAAGCTGACATTGATTTTCCATTGAGCCTTTATTAGCAGATGGTATTTTTGACCTTTCTTTAAAAGGATGGGTTTAGTAGGGCTAATATATGGAAACTGGACCTGGTGGATATATATATTTTTTTCCACTATTAAAAGACTCGAGTTCAGTTGGGAAGGGGGGGCCACTTCGGGCAACTAACAGCCCGCGGTCTCTGGTGAAGGGAGGAGAGGGGGGAACTAGGGAGCTGCACTCTTGAAGTGAGTTTTATACATTTGAGATCGGGAAGCTTGAACAGTCAGGTGGACTGGGGTGGAGGCATTCAGATCGACTTGATGATCAGTTGGCAAGCCAACAACTCTCACTTTTTAAGAGCAGCCCTGGAGGTGAGATTGCGACCCGATGGGGTTAGTACTGATGAAGGGCTGTTTTCTGGTAAATGTGAAGCTTTGAAACTAACTCCTCAAGTCTAGGTTGGTATCTCTATAACGAGGGGCCACTAGCAGAGGACCCTGAAGTTACATAAGACAAGCACTAAGAAAAGAAAACTGGAATCATGTGTAAATGTGAGATTCAAAGAAGCACTGATTGTCTGACTCAGGAGTGCCCCCCACCCCCGGTTCCTGCGCTGGCTGTCTACTTTATTACAGATACTCTGGTAAATCTTGATAAATATCGAGCAGATTATTAGCAGATTATTTACGAATGTGAAGGAAAGAGTGCGGTTCCTGGTCTTTAGGGCTCCCCCCCAAAAGTGTGAAGAGGTCCTGGTTGGGCTGGAGGGACCCAGATGGCTGGTAAATCCCCCACAAACTGATATATAATCTTGACATCTAGATATCAGATACCCAGATAGGTTTATGGTTTGAACGAAGTAATTTAACTAACCGAGTGATATGATCAAGATAAGAGATGGGCGGGGATTCAACCCCTTTTTCAGGCTGGTCAAAAATGCTTAGATTAGCTCTGAACATGTGGGTTCTACATTACGAGGGCTGGTGCGGAACAAATACCTGGCTCCTAGGTAGCAACGTTTAGCCAGGCGGACGGCCTACATTTAAGAGGTCATCCATCCACGCCTCATGAAATAACATCCTTGAGAGGCTGGACACAGGGTGAAACCACTTTGAAAGCATTCCTGTTCAATATGTTTCAATGTAGAGTTAGTTCTCAAGTGTTATGTAATATGTTTAGCAAAGTTTTTGTTTATATGTGGTTGACAAAGCACAGATGCTCACAAATACTTGAAAAGCTAGAAATGTCCCTTAGTAAGGAGATGATATTCCCTTTTCCCCATCCAAAGGATCATGGCTGATTTAAATATAGTTACACTCAATGTAAATGGGGTAAATAACCCAGTAAAAAGAGCAAAGATTATACAAGACCTCAGGAGGAAAAAGGCCACTGTTGCATTTATTCAAGAGATCCACTTAACTGTGGCAGAACATCTCAAGTTAAAAAGGTCTTGGGTGGGTGAGGTATATGCCTTGCATTTTGAAAAGAGCCCACACCGTAGAGGTGTAGCAATCTTCATCAAACGAGATGCCCCACTGGTTGTAGAGAGGGTCCGCACAGATCCAGAAGGTAGGCTTGTACAGATACAGGGATCATACAGGGGTCAAAATTGTACTTTTCTGAACATCTATGCCCCGAATTAAGAAGCCCCCAGATTGGCCTTTTTGGAGAGGATCATTAAAAAGCGATTCTGAGACGCACAGAGTTTAGTAGTCATAGGTGGGGATTTTAGACGAAATGCACCGGTAGATAGGTCGGGGAGCTAAAGGTGGGGTCACACGCACAGGGAAACTAATCCAGAGACTAAATCAAGAACTAGGTCTGTCAGAGATCTGGTGTTTCATGCATCCAAGGGAGAGAGATTTTACTCACTATTCCCCCAGACATGGGGGTTACTCCAGGATAGACTATTTTCTCCTATCGTCTAACTGGCTACAAAAGGTGGAAAATTGTGATATTGGACCAATTGCCATTTCAGATCATGCCCCAGTCACCCTGGCGTTGGTCTCCACATCGGCCCCTCTGCAGTCCGGCTGGAGGTTAAATATAAGCCATCTTCTAAGGGAGGACTTTGGGGGGTTGGTGGAGGATGCCATCAAGAATTTTGAACAACATCACCTAAAAGAGGATACAAGTGAAGGGATAAGATGGGATGCACTTAAATGCTGTTTAAGGGGGGAAATAATCCAATACTCAACCAGATTAAAGAAAGAAAGGATCCAAACTAGATTACAACTAGAGCAGAAAATCACTCAGAGACTCTACATCAGGTAGGATGGGATATGCAAATAAAGCAGGATCTGGATTAGGCAAGACAAGAACTAAATCAGATGCTTGATAGACAGATTGAAGGGCAGCTAAGATATGCTAGGCAAAAATACTTTGAACATGGGAACCGAGCGGGCAGACTGTCAGCATGGCAGCTGAGACACGAAGCATAGAGCAGTGGTTCGGTTGCGAGGGGATGAAAGGGGCCCCATGACTACATCTCCGATGGAGATTCTAAATCGATTTAGGAGATTCTATGCGGACCTCTATACAGTGGAAACAGCTCCTGGGCACCATAAAGCAGTGCAGGACTTTCTGGGGACCTTACCCATCCCTACCTTAAAGGACTCGGCCCGGGTGAACCTTAATTCCCCAATCACTGTAGGAGAGGTGAGGTCACAAATTAAGCACCTTAGAAATGGCAAGGCCCCAGGCCTTGATGGCCTACCAGCCGAATTTTATAAAAAGTTCACTGCTAAAATAGAGGAGTACCTAGTCGGTACATGTAATGACATTCTACTACAACACAAATCAGTGCCACCTTCCTGGAATTTGGCCCAGATTTCGGTTATCCTGAAGCCGGATAAGGACCCCGAGCACTGTGGTTCATATTGCCCCATCTCTCTGTTACCAGTAGATCTAAAAATATTTACAGGGGTTTTGGCAGAGAGACTTCAGGCATGTATTGTCCCTCTCATTCACCATAATCAAACAGGATTTATTGGAGGGAAATTTCTTCAAGATAACATAAGACGTTTACTAAATATTATCACAGCCCAGAAAAACAACACATCCTTTCAGATGGCCATTAGTATGGACGCTGAGAAAGCCTTCAGCAGGGTGGACTGGCACTTTATGTCATCCACCCTGTTGAAGTTTGGGTTGGGGGAAAATTTTGTTTCAGCCATCGGAGCACTTTATCACAAACCGGAGGCTAGGATCAGACTTAATGGATTGCTATCTGATAGAATACCTTTAAATAGAGGAACGAGACAGGGGGTCCCCTTTCCCCGCTAATATTTGCTTTAACATTGGAACCATTGGCGATATGGATAAGAGAGAATCCTGAAATTAAGGGGGTGAAAGCAGGGGGAATAGAACAAAAACTGGCACTTTATGCCGATGATTCTCTTTTTTTTCTAGGAGATCCTCAAACCTCCCTACAACACTTATTAAATGCATTGAACAAATTTGGCACACTGGCTGGTTACAAAATAAATTACACCAAATCAGAAGCAGTGGTATTAAGTGGAAACCCTTAGAAGGATCTTAGAGAAAATTTCCCGTTCAAATGGGCCTGTAATAATACTTTTCGTTATCTAGGGATACAAGTCTCAGTAGATACATCTCGTTTGTTCGCGGACAATTTCATGAAGCTGTATAAAAACATGCAAGTGGATTTTGCCCATTGGAAACTGTTGCCCCTGACCTTATAAGGTAAAATTCAGGTAATTAAGATGAACATTTTACCGAGATGGCTATTTCTTTTTCAAACACTCCCGATCCCTATAAAACCTGGTTTCTGGAAACAGTTGAATAAAGAAATCTCCAACTTTATCTGGTCAGGAAAACACCCATGAGTCTCATGTAAGGCACTGACACGGTTAAAAGAAAAGGGTGGCCTGGGTCTACCCAACATGTATTTTTACTACTTAGCAGCTCAGGGGTCACAACTAGTCTCATGGGCCAAACAGAGGATAGACTCTGGTTGGTAATTACGAGAAAAGAATTCAATGCATAACTATAAATTATGGACTTTGCCTACGTCAGAAATAACTCCCCGAGTTTTGGCATCTACAGATAATCCATGGGTTAAACACTCTTTGTGTATCCTTCTAAATTTTAAAAAAATAACGTATACCCCGAATGCATTGGGACCCCTTTCCTTAATTAGACATACATCAGCCTTCCTTCCTCCTAGGGCGGATGCTAAGTTTGCTTATTGGGAACATAAGGGCCTCACCACATTTAAACAATTCATAGACGAGAATGGTTGTCTTCCCTTTAACACTCAGCAGGAGCGCTTCTCCCTCCGTAAAGAGGATTTCTATAGGTTCCTCCAAACATGGCACTTCCTTACAGAGGAAGAGAATTTCTTAAAGATAGGCAGGGATCTTACCTCACTTGAATCATATTTGTGGGACTCTATAAAAATCAGAGATAAATTGAGATACCTGTCTGTACTATATACAATTCTAATAGATTCAAAGGGGACCCCAAACTTAGAGGAGATGCGATTAAGGTGGGAAAGAGATGCCAAAATAACTATTACTAGGGCAGAGTGGGATCGCAGGCTTCAAAGGGGTTGGCAAGTCTCCTCGGCCATGATGTGGTGATAATTTAACTGGAAGATACTCACCAGATTTTGTAGAACCCCCGAGATAACGGCACATTATAATCCACAGGCCTCTTCGGCATGTTAGCGTCTATGTGGAACACCGGTGGGTACACATTACCACATATTTTGGGGTTGTGATAGACTGTTAAGGTTTTGGCAACAAGTACATTCAGTGATGGAACAAGTAGGGCTTTTTTCTATCCCCTTTACATTTCAGGATCTAGTACTAGGCCTTCCCACCTTATTGACTGAAGGGCGCCAGAGAAGGGAACTTTGTCAGATATTGAGGGTAGCTGCTTTGAAATGCATCACTACCAAATGGCTATCCCCAGAACCCCCCTCCCTAACAATGTGGGTCTTAAAATAGAAGAAATAGAAAGAATGCAAAAATATTGCTTATACACTGCACTTTAAAGTTGAAAACTTCCAAAACATGTGGCGACCTTGGAGGCTGTGGAGAGAGGGTTGGAAGGGGGAGCAAGAGGAGATAGAATAGCGAGGGAAACATAAAGGCATACAGAACAACAACTTAAGCAGGGGAGTGGGCTCCCCCGTTGGCACACAAACATGGGGAGTTGCCGACAGGGGTATTGGGCACCCTCAATGTCAGAAACCGTGAGCCAGCCACCTGCTCACCGACCGTGATCATAATGGCGGCGAGCATGGCAAGCAAAGGACCGCTGCGTATGACAATTGCAGTGGATCTTTGCTTTGATGAGCTCACCCCATTATAAAATCATGGTGTGGCGGTGGCATGCAGGCTGATTGGGGAATGAGGGACGCACCGCCTGATGCATGCCTTGCATTTGCCCAAGAGCAGCCGCACCCCCAAGATCCGCACTGTCGCAAGATGTTTCTTGCACATGCGCTCAAGCCAATGTAATAATGGAAAGAGATGCTGTTGCCACTAGTCTTTCCTGTCTCCTCCAGTGTATAATAGAGAATTATTTTATAAAATGGTTTTGTGACACACTGGTGAAACGTATACATTATTCTCCAATCTTGGTCATTTTTCTCCCACTTACTTACTCCTGCTTCTTCCATTCAGTCATTAAACAGGGCTTGCTAGCACTGGGCAGTCAGAGAAAGACTCCCTATTTTCTGAAGATTAACCCTGATCCCCAGACTGCTGTAAATTTCTGGGAGAGATCCAACAGCACTGCAATCAATGCATGCCAGTCAATCAGAGGATCAGTAGATCATCCAAAACAGTTTGGTAATATATTCCCTGTTCCTGAAGTGGACACCTTGGAGAATGGGTACTCCCTGATGGCAATAGCCAATGGCTAAAATGCCAGCACAAATAACAATGGGGATGGGGATACCCCTACCGATTGCTCTTTTCAAGGTGCCATGATCCTGTTAGTAAAGACTTTGACCACAGGGTGTGAGAACACCATGTTAACCAAGTCATAGAAGGCTAGCTCAAACTCTATGGTCCCATAACAAAAAGTATCCCCAGTCCATTGCATCAAAGACTTTTTCAAAGTCGACTTCAATCTCCATGAATGGAGTGGGGGAGTTCAAGGAGATGTGTATGATATTGCTGAGTGAATGGAGATGGTCCACGCCCAGCCTGCCTTTGACAAACCCAGTCTGTGAGGGTTGAATAAGGCCAGAAATGTTGCCCCCCTGCTGTAAAGTGAGAGTACTGGGCAAAATGACTGCATCTGCATTTATAATGGGGGATGGGTCTGTAGCTGGCCAGAGATGTGATGTCTGTACTCTTCTTGGAGAGGACTGTGACGACTGCATCCCAAAGAGAAGGCAGAAGCAGGGTACCAGTTTGGGCTTCTAGAAATATCTTCTGGAGTACTGGGCATATGCTTTCTGATATTTAGACATGATAGGGCAGACACTATTTCCTCAGAGGTTGTGATCCAGAAGCAAATGATTTGATACCTTTTAATACAGCAAATACTAAGCCTATATTTCAACTCAGAGGTTGTTGGCATGTTTAAGATAACAGACTGCTGCTGGAACAATTTAAGGAGAGGGAGTGGGGAGAGAAAGTCAGCACTAGAGAAACAGTTACTGTATCTGTATCATGGCTTGGAGGGACAGGAAGAGAATCCTCAGGATTGCAGGAGCAGCATCACGGGAAAGGGATCTAGACATCATTGTCCACCTTGGGGCAAGTGACCTAGTTGGGCATGGGATCAGTGCAGTGCAGGAGGAGTTTGTGGTGTTGGGAAGGGGCCTCAGACAAGTAGCACACACAGTAACCTTCTCAGAGGTACTGCCCGTGTATGGCATCGGTGAGGCTAGGGTACTCCGCATCATGCAGTTCAATGAATGGCTGAAAGACTGGTGCAGAGCACAGGGTTTTGGCTTCATTGGGGACTGAGGGTCCACCTGGAGAGATGTGGGTCTATACTGGTGCGATGGTCTGCATCTGTCCAGGAAGGGAACCAAGTTCCTAGGTGATAGGTTTAAATGCTTCATTGGCAAGCTTTTAAACTAGCCAAGGGGGGAGATGCTGATAGGAAGCAGGAAATTCCAAGCCTCCCCCTCACAAAACATGGTAGTTAGTAAGGTTATCACAAAGGTACAGAGGGCAGGACAGGAGTAAATGGAAAAAAAGACCAAAGCAAAGAGGGCAGGGATGGGGCAAAAGAGGGTAATGCCAACATTAAATGGAGGGCAATGAGTACCAATGCCATAGTCTGGGTAACAAGCTTCCTGAGCTAGTGGCCATGATGGAAAAGGGACACCTGGATATTGTAGCAGTCACAGAAACATGGTACATGGATAACTATGACTGGGATGTCAATATAGGTAGGTAGGTAGGCCAATTTTTTATTTTATACAGGATAACAATTGTCATTAGGCAGATATCCCTGTTTACAAGACAAGTCATGTTTGGTGTCACAAGTATAAAAACTCATTATAAATCTACAAGTACAACAGTTTATACAAAACATCTCATACCTCATACTAAATACAAAACATATAATCAAATACAATAAACATCGCAAAGGTAAATCACGAATTGCAAACAGACTTAGGTACGCAAACATATTAAAGTACAATACATTACATTAAATAGTACATATAAGCCAGAGTTTTAACAATTACACACAACTGGAAACATTAATTTCAAACCTATTCTAAATGAATTAGGAGATGCCACCCTCATTGAGTAAGGAAGTATATTCCACTGTTTTCCCACTTGACGTTTTAGAGTTTTTACCCCAAATTTTGTTTTATTATAAGTTTCTTTTATTTTATGTACATGTACAGATCTAGTCAAAGTCTGAGTAGGCTCGGACATATTCATCAGTGCATTAACTAATATGTAATGAGCAGGTTGCTTTGTAAAAAAATGCTACAGTAGTTTCAACCATATCTCTGCAATTCTTTGTTCTAAAGTAGTCCATCCCAAAGAAATTAATAGTATATAATGATATGTTCTATAATGACTACCCAGCATGAACCTTGCTAATTTATAATACATTTTGTCCAATTTGTCCCGCATCAGTTTTGGTGCAACTCTTTATATGACACTTCCATAATCAATGGTTGTCATCACCATCTGTTCCACTATAATTTTCCTTGTACTTAAATCCAGACATTTTGATGTTCGTCTAAGGGCTCCTAATTTCTTGCTTTCAGTTCCTTAATATGTTCTTGAAAATTTTACTCAGCATCGAAAAATATTCCCAAATATCGATATTCCATAACCTGGTCTATCTATACCATAGACAAAGATACCAAACCCAAAGCTGGTTTATCTCTATTTCTGAAGTAAAGTACCTTTGTCTTTTTTGTATTCATCACCAACCCCAACCTGGTGAACCACTCCACTAAGCTGCTGAAGTCCCTCTGCAAATTAGCTCTCAGGTCTGCAAAGTCCACCCCAGTGGCAACAAGAGCCATATCATCGGCATACAGCCGTATACAAGATGTTGAAACTGCCTGGGGAAGATCATTACAAAATACCAAGAATAACAGGGGCCCCATTATGGATCCCTGGGGACCCCCTCTTACCACTGGTTTAGTTGTTGACATAAGCTGTGACACACAAACTCTTTGAGATCTTCTTGTTAAATATGATTTAATCCAAGCCCATGGTCCCTCAGTAATACCCATGGCCCAGAGTTTCCTCAACAGCAGGGAGTGGTCCACCAGGTCGAAGGCCTTAGATAAGTCAGCAAACAAAACTGCTGTCTCCCTTCCTGCATCCAAAGAGGTTGCTACAAGATCATTAAATTCTATTAAAGCTGAATTTGTGGAAAGGCCTCGTTTAAAACCTACTTGATATGGTGTAATGATATTATTTGTTTCTAAATAATCCATTAATTGCTTGTGTACTAACTTCTCTAAACATTTGGATAACACTGAGAGCAGGGCTATAGGCTGATAATTACCTGGGTCACTTTGATCTCCCTCTTTATGTATTGGGATAGTTTTACTTTGTTTCCATGTAGTAGGAAACTGCCCCAAACTAAGACTCCAATTAAACATGTACGTTATTATAGGTGCTACATAATCTGCGGCCACTTGTATAAACATTCCTTCCAACCCATCCATACCAGGAGACGTGTGGATTTTTATGTTCTTTAAGCATGTTCTAACCTCTTTTATTTTTAGGATCCTAAAATGAAAAGGTGGATGTGGCCCATGAAATTCTAATTCTTCTTGAGTCTTATCTAATGGAGTTCTCACATCCAAACCAGGGAGATTTATAAAGGAATCATTTAGCAGATTTGCTATTACTTTTTGTTCTTTTACTGTCTTCCCATCATAAATCAATTGATTTATTTGCTTATTTTTGTTACCCGGGCTAATAATGTCATTAACTACTTGCCAGAATCTGTTTGGGTCACTATTCCTATCAATTTTTGTTTTATAGTGTTTAGATCTTGCTTTCCTTATCTGTTGTTTACAATAATTCCTTTTATTTTTATAAGTAACCCAATCCTTATTTGTTTTATATTTTTTAGCCAATTTCCACAATCTATTCTTGATCTTCATGCTTTTTAATAAATTGTCATTTATCCAAGGTTCTCTTGCCTTTCTCCTGCTTACTTTTATTTTTGGTGCACATTCATCACATATTTCCAGAATCTATCCACAAAATACTGTATTGATTGGTCTAAATCCAGAATTAACTTACATCTCTCCCAGTTTTCAGACTGCATATCCAAGTGGAATTTATCAATTAGAAAATGTTTCATATCTCTTACCCACCCTGCCCCCAATTGTATCCATGGTGGTTTTATACTGCCTATAATCACCCAAATTAGGTGATGATCTCCCAATTAGGGTGAGTCTACACCCTTTGAATGAACAATTAACTGAGGTGAAACTAGCAATAAATCTAATAGTGTGCTCCTAGCTCTGGAATTGGTATATCTAGTTGGTTTGTCTATCAATTGTATCAAATCCAGGGGTGCCATCATTTCTTTTAATCTATTACCTCTCTGATTATGCCAATCTGAATTTAAATCACCCATCAAGATTAATAATTTATCCTTCACTTTATCTTGAATTATGCCAATCATCAGGTCCAAGTCTGTCATCTTGGCATTTGGGGGGGAATACACAATCCCTATAGCAATTTTTATATCTTATAAATAAAGTACTATATAATCCACATTTCCTATATTGCCTTTTATTAGGGTTTTTGCTGATCCCAATGTATTTTTTATATAAACGATAACACCCCCCCACCCCTTCTGTTCTTTCTGTCTGAACGGTATAATTGGTAACCAGCCTAACTTATTTCATCATCTTCTATTTTATTTGTGAGCAAGTTTCAGAAAAGCCTGCAATATCAGGCTTTTGAACATTGAACAACATTTCTACCATATCCATTTTTGAGGCCAGGCTCCTTGAATTAACATGAATTATTTTTAAATTGGTCCTAAGCTTTTCTGTGGGCCCCGTATTTAGTTCAATGCCCCCCCCCCCCGGATCAAAAACAAGGTAAGCAAGGTGTCATCAGAATGCATACTTTTATGTATTTTATATGCATCTAAAGGTTTAAACTGACCAGCATGATAATATTTTATCCAAATCCTAGTAAAATCATTCCTACCTAATTTTAAGCAATCATAAGTCCCCCCCGAGGTCCATGTAGCAAATTGGTTGACCAAAAATAACCCAGTTTACTAGAAGTCCCCTCAGCTAAGCAAAAATAATCCATTGAACAAACATCAACAAACACATTTTCCCCACATTCATTCTAGTACCTTGAGTCTATGCAACTAAAAATCAAGTGAGATAATAACTTTATCTAATCTTTGAGTACTGAACACTTAATACAGGTTAATTTATAAACAGGACTGTCATTTGTAAAACAGATGCCCCCCCTTAGCTCACTACTGTAAATTGTATGACCCTGTTCCTAATTATGATATACTGCTAATTATATTTTTAAGCATTAACAACTACCACCTTTTTATTTACTTTATATAATAAAATAGTTTTATAATGCCAAGCGCTTACACAGATTTTCTTACTATGAGTGGCGTTCACGCCACTCACAACGCTCACCCTTGTGAGTGGCACGGCAATTTAAAACACACAGTCCACACCTGGAATGCAGATAGCAATCGGCTGACACACCTCGGGCCCCCTTCTAGCTGGAAATTACACCATTTCAGCAGCAGTTAATGTCCAGAATATAATTAAATTGTGCAGCCTCTCACCCTGATGACTTCTGGGCACTGAATCCATGGGAAAGTCCTCTCACTATAGCAGGCAGACAGCTTTAGATGCTCCCAGTCAGTAATGCTGCTTGCGAGTGGCGTGGCAATTTAAAACACACAGTCCTTGCCTGGAATGCAGACAGCAATCGGCTGACACACCTCGGACCCCCTTCTAGCTGGAAATTATACAGTTCCAGCAGCAGTTAATGTCCAGAATATAATTAAATCATGCAGCCTATCACCCTGATGACTTCTGGGCACTGAGTCTGTGGGGGAGTCCTCTTGCTATTGCAGGCAGACAGCTTTAGATGCTCCCAGTCAGTAATGCAACTTGCGAGTGGCGCGGCAATTTAAAACACACAGCCCCCACCTGGAATGCCAATAGCAATTGGCTGACACACCTTGGGCCCCCTTCTAGCTGGAAATTACACACTTTCAGCAGCAGTTAATGTCCAGAATATAATTAAATCATGCAGCCTCTCACCCTGATGACTTCTGAGCACTGAATCTATGGGGGAGTCCTCTCGCAATTGCAAGCAGACAGCTTTAGATGGTCACAGTCAGTAATATACCAGGGTACACAATCTACAGAAGGGACAGGGAGGGTAAAAGAGGAGGAGAAGTAGCTCTCTACATAAGGGAAGGGATCAATGCCACAGAATTAAAGGATAAATGGGGAAAACAGGAGGCACTGTGGGTCACCTTGGAGAGATTGGCTGGCACTACAATCTGCACAGGGGTGGTATACAGACCCCTGTCTCAGGGGGAGGAAATGGACAAGGAAATGATAGAAAGAATTCTCAGAATGGCTGAAAAAGGGGAGATATTGTTGATGGGGGACCTGAATATGCCATATGTTAACTGGAACACATTCACTGCAGCCACATCCAAGAGCAGGGTCATTCTCAATGCCCTACAGTGGGCATGCCTTAGACAGTTAGTGTTGGAACCCACTAAGGAGGGTGCAGTCTTAGACCTTGTACTCTCAAATGGAGAGAGGATCACAGATGTAAAAGTGGGTAGCCATCTGGGAACAAGTGACCACCACACAGTGTGGTTCACTATAAACACAACCGTGGAGACAAGCCATATAAAAACAAGGATATTGGACTTTAGAAGGGCTGACTTTGGCAAAATGGGTGAATACCTAAGGAATGCACTAGCAAATGTCCAGAAAGAAGGGGTGGAAGAACAATGGAGAAAAATCAAAACTGCCATCATAGAGGCAACAAGCCTTTGTGTGAAACATATAAAGAAAACAAAATGGAGTAAAAAAACACTATGGTTCTCAAAAGAGTTGGTGGGGAAGGTTAGGGAGAAAATGATAGCATTCAGGAAGTATAAGGAATCACAGAAGGAGCAGGACAGGGAACTCTATCAGTTAAAGCAGAAAGAAGTGGGGAAGGCAGTCAGAATAGCAAAGGCACAAACCGAGGAAAAGATAGCCATCTCAGTTAAGAAACAGGATAAAACCTTTTATAGGTACATTAGGGAGCAAAGAAAGGTGAAGGGAGGGATAGTGAAGTTTAATAAAGGGGAGGAGAGGTGGGCAGAGGGAGACAGTGAAAAGGCAGAGATAATGAACAAATACTTTTGCTCAGTATTCACAAAAGAAGAGGAAGAGGAGTTACCTAAACCAAACAATAGAAGCACTCTGGGAAGGGGTTGACACCAGTCTATTCACAGAAGAAAGGGTCCAGAAAGAACCCTAAAACTGAAAGTGGACAAAGCAATGGGGACTGATGGGATTCACCTCAGAATTCTAAAAGAACTAAGGGGAGAACTAGTAACACCACTGACTACCCTTTTTAACAAATCATGGGAGGATGGGGTGGTTCCTGAGGACTGGAGGAGGGCAGATGTGATTCTCCTTCACAAAAATGGGAGCAAGGCAGAGGCAGGAAACTACAGACCTGTTAGTTTGACCTCAGTGGTAAGGAAAATGATGGACTCACTTCTGAAAGAAAGAATTGTTGAGTACCTAGAAGCCAGCGGTGCACAGAACCCAAGGCAGCATGGATTTACGGTAGGAAGGTCATGTCAGATGAATCTAATAGATTTCTTTGACTGGGTGACCAAAGTAGTAGACCAGGGAGGGTCTGTGGTTATGGCCTACCTAGATTTTAGCAAGGCATTTGACACAGTCCCACACAAAAGATTAATAAGCAAGTTAGCCAGCCTAGGAGGGGGTCCCAGGGTGGTAGCCTGGATAGCAAACTGGCTGCACAATAGGATGCAGAGGGTAATGGTAAATGGAACTCACTCTGAAGAAAGGGGGTTACTAGTGGGGTACCGCAAGGTTCAGTACTAGGACCAGTCCTTTTTAATGTGTGTATAAGAGACATTGCAGAGGGTCTGGAAGGAAAAGTATGCCTCTTTCCAGATGACACAAAGATCTGCAACAGAGCTGATGCACAAGGGGCAGTGAAAAGGATGAGAAGGGACTTGGCAAGACTGGAGAAATGGTGAAAAAATATGGCAGCTTAAATTCAGTGCAAATAAGTGTAACGTAATGCACCTGGGAAACAAAAATCCAGGTGAAGAGTACACATGGGGGGGTGGAGGTATTAACAATAACAAAACTGGAAAGGGACCTGAGGAAGTCATATCAGATGACCTTAAGGTAGGAAAGCAATGTGAGAAGGCAATAAGGAGAACTGGGGGGATACTGGGATGCATAGGGAGAGGCATCACCAGTAGAAAACAGGAAGTTGTTATCCCTCTCTACAGACAGTTGGTGAGCCCCCATCTGCAAGGACATAGACAGGATAGAGGCAGTCCAGAGGAGAACAATTAAAATGGTGCAGGGTCTGCATGAGAAGCCTTATGAAGAGAGTCTAAGAGAGCTTAATATGTATACCCTTGAGGAAAGGAGGGAGAGGGGGGACATGATAGAAACTTTCAAGTACCTCAAGGGAGTCAACAAAGTCCAAGAAGTTAACATCTTTCAGAAAGAGATGTGCAAGGACAAGGGGGCACAATTTAAAGATAGAGGGTGGACAGCTCAGGGGCAACATGAGGAAATATTTTTTCATGGAGGGAGAATTCAAGAATGCATGGGACAGACATAAGGCAATTATAGTGGGGGGGTAGGAGGAAGTAGGCTGTTGGTTAACTAGGATCTGCAGCTTATCCAATAGGTAGGGAAATGGGCAGATTGGGTGGGCCAAGCCATCCTTATCTGCCATCAAAGTCTATGTTTCTATGTTTCTATCTCACCATGAGCAGCCTGTTGGAGACAGTGCTCAGGAAAGAATGGGTTGACTAGACCCACAAGTCTAGACAAGACTAAACAGACGAAAAAAGAGTACTAGGAAAATCTTTCTTTTTTTCTGAGAGAAAGTGAGCCATCTCCTCCATCTCAAATGGGGAGGGAGAAGGGTATAATGTTTTCTAGAAGGTGCTTATGATCACATTGACAGCCATTGGGCCATTGCGGATCATCCCTGGCATCATTCAGTGCTGGTGTGTGCCTTTCAGCCTGCTGTTTTCAGAGCATTGGTGAGCACCTTACCAAATGTTTCTCATCCTTCACAGTATCTATGATGGAGTTGGAGGATGCCAATCTCCGACTTCTGGAAGAGGAGGGTGTTGATTTGGACTCTGGACCCAGTTAATTCTCCCACCAGCCCTTTGGCATTTTGATCCTCTACCTAGAATTTTTAAGCCACTTCCTTCTCTTTTTAACAAGCTTGCAATGATCTCAACTCAGCCTCTCTGGCCCACCTCTTATAAATGATGTACCCTATAATCTTATAACATAGGCAGGCCTTGAAGGCCTCCCAGCTAGTACCAAAGGACACTTCCTGATTGTTGTTAAAGGAGAAATAAGCTTTGGCATTTTTCTGAACCCAAGAAGGTAGGGTCCATTAGCAGGAAGGGATTTAGCCTCCAGGAGGTAGAGGGGGGGACACTGGGACCTCACACCAGTTTTAAGAAAAGGGGGGATGGTCTGAAAGGAGAGTAGACTCAATAACTAAGTTGACCACTGCTTGAGAGGTGAGGCTGGTAAGAAACAGATGCTACACTACTCGCTCTCTGCCCTGTGGAGGAGGACAGAGAAGTAGGGAGACATCGCTAAATCAAAGATTGGAAAAAGGAATGCCATCTATACCTTACTGAATGTTAGTCTCCTTGTCAGGACAGCTTTGAGTGAGCCTCTGTTGCAGAAATGTTGGGGTTCTCCTTATCTTTCCCACTGTAGAAGGAAAGCCCATAGCATGGTGTGGGGAGTTTCCCACTGTAGAGCTAGACTGCAGTGACTGAAAGAAGGCTGCTCAAAACAGCTGAGGAAGCGCTGAAAAACTGCCCTACAAAATAATCTCCTGCCCAACCCCAAAGAAAAGAAGCATAGAAACATAGACCACTTGGCCCATCTAGTCTGCCCATTTCCCTACCTACTGGATATGCTGCAGATCCTAGTTAACCAACCGTCTATTTCTTCCTACCTCCCACAAGAATTGCCTTATGTCGGCCCCATGCATTCTTGAATTATCCCACCATTTTAGACTCCACAACCTCCTCAGGAAGGCAGTTCCATGAGTCCACCATCCCATCTGTGAAAAAAATACTTCCTCACATTGCCTCTGAGCTGTCCCTCCTCTATCTTTTGTGTCCCCTTGTTCTTGCACATCTCTTTTTCTGAAAGATGCTACTCTCTTGGACTTTGTTGATTACACTGGGGTACTTAAAATTTCTATTATGTGCCCCCTCTCCCTCTTTTCCTCAAGGGTATATATATATTAAGCTCCTTTAGTCTCTCCTCATATGGCTTCTCTTGCAGACCCTGCATCATTTTAGTTGCCCTCCTCTGGACTGCCTCCATTCTGTCTATGTCCTTGCAGTCACGTGGTCTCCTGAACTGGACGCAGTACTCCAGATGGGGTCTCACCAACTGTCTGTACAGAGGAACAACAACTTCCTGTTTTCTGCTGGTGATGCCTCTCCCTATACATCCCAGTATCCCCCAGCCCTCCCTACTGCCTTCTCACATTGCTTGCTAACCTTAAGATCACCTGATATGATTACCCCCAGGTCCCTTTCCATTTTTGTTGTTGTTACTACCTCCCCATTGTGTGCTGTTCCGCTGGGTTTTGTTTCCCAGGTGCATTATTTTACACTTCTTTGCACTGAATCCAAGCTGCCATACTTCTGACCATACCTCCAACCTTGCCAAGTCCCTTCTTATCCTTTCACCCCCCCTGTGTATCAACCCTGTTACAGATCTTTGTGTCATCTTCAAAGAGGCATACTTTTCCTTCCAGTCCCTCTGCAATGTCACTTATAAAGACATTAAAAAGGACTGGACCCAGTGCTGAACCCTGCAGTACCCCACTAGTAACCCCCCTTTCTTCAGAGTAGACTCCGTTTACTATTTCCTTCTGTGTCCTGTTGTCCAGCCAATGTTTTACCAAGGCTACCACCCTGAGCCCCACTCACAGGCTGGCTTATTTGTTTATTAATCTTTTGTGTGAGACTGTGTCAAATGCCTTGCTAAAGTCTAGGTAGGCCATGTCCACAGCCCTCCCTGGTCTACTACTTTGGTCACCCAGTCAAAGAAATCAATTAGATTCATCTGACATGACCTTCCCACAGTGAATCCATATTGCCTTGGGTCCAGTGCCCCACTGACCTCTAGGTACTCAACAATTCTTTCCTTCAGAAGTGATTCCATCATTTTCCCTACCACAGAGGTCAAACTGACAGGTCTGTAGTTTCCTGCCTCTGTCTTACTACCACTTTTGTGAAAGGGAATCACATTCACCCTCCTCCAGTCCTCAGGTACCACACCATCCTCCCATGATTTGTTAAAAAGGGTAGTCAGTGGTGTCACTAGTTCTCCCCTTAATTCTTTTAGAATTCTGGTGTGAATTCCGTCAAACCCCATTGCTTTGTCCACCTTCAGTTTTATTTATTTATTTATTATTTATTTAGTTTTTGTTGACCGGGTAAATGCACTAGACAAATCCTGCCTATTTTCAGGCATGACCCGGGGGAGAGGGATACAGATGAATGCCAACTGACCTTGAACCAGATTAAGCTGTTGGAGTTAAGAGTTCTTTCAGAACCTTTTCTTCTGTGAAAGGAATGGGACTGACCCATCTATTCAAAGTGCTTCTGTTAATTGGATTAGGTACCTCCTCCTGCTCTTTTGTGAATACTGAGCAGAAGTATTCGTTCAGTATCCCTGCTTTTTCACTATCCCTCTCTGCCCACCCACCATCCATTCTATTCAGCCTCACTATCCCTCCCTTTGTCTTTCTACGCTCCCTAATGTACCTATAAAAGTTTTTATCCCCCTTCTTAACCAAGTTGGCTATCTTTTCCTCAGTTTAGGCGTTTGCTATTCTGACTGCCTTCCCTGTTTCCTTATGCCTTAACTGGTACAGTTCTCTGTCCTGCTCCTTCCGTGTTTCCTTATACTTCCTAAATGCTATCTTTTTCTCCCTAACCTTCCTCTCCACCTCTTTTGAGAACCATGGTGGCTTTTTTTTTGTTTTGATTTGTTTATTTGCATCAGACAAAGGCGTGTTGCCTCAGTGACAGCAGTTTTGATGTTTCCCCATTGTTGCTCCGCCCCTCCTTCTTGCCTGTTTGCTAGTGCTTTTCTAAGGCACTCTCCCATTTTGACAAAGTCAGCCCTCCTGAAGTCCAGTACCCTCACTTTTGTATGGCTTGACTCTGCAGCTGAGTTTATCGTGAACCACACTTTGAAGAAAGTGAAGGGATGTACAAACCTTTTAATTCTAACAGCACCTGTTATTTTGTAGAGTGAAGCGTCTCTCTGTTTTTTTTTCTTTCTTCCTTAATTTTAATATCCTTTTATTTCCCTGTATGCTGTTTGACTGAAAACTTTAATTTATAGCACTTCAGGACATTTTATCATTTTCTGCTAATCTGGGTTGTAGATGTTTTGCTTTTGTATTTAATTTTTCTTTTTAAAAAATGGTGTCATATGTAAATTAGACACATGACCATTGGATAGTTGATAGCGCAGTGCACAGTACACGATAATCATTCAAGCACCTGAAATCACAGCACCAACATTAGCATGAAGGAGTAGCTGGATTCTGCACTTTAAAACGGGAAGGTTTTTTGCCGTAAAAGTTTAAAAGTTAAATGCTAGAGTCTACCGCTAATGAATCATTATTTGGGAGCCTTTACAAACTGATATTATTCTCGATCTGAGGTGGAACCTGTGAGACCTCTCAGGATGGGCGTTATGCTACTTTGAATAGGCCATTATTCATCAGGCTTCTCCTATAGTATAGAAGTACAAACTACTAGTTGCAGCCAGCTGAGAGAGTGTACGTTTTACCATTGACAGAAGCAAGAAAGTTTTTTTTTTGGCCATATAGTTTCCTAGCTGTACATGTGCTGTTCTGCAAGATCTAATATGGTACTTTATTATATTTTTTAACCTGATAATAGAGATATTATTCCAATTTTAACTATAGAGGATAGATAATATTCGGCATTTTTGAATGTTATATTTTATATTTAATAGTGCCTTTTTGTTTCTAGTTGCATCATCCTGTGTTTGTGGGACAACTGAGAATGAGAATAGGATTTTGAAAAGAAATGTAAAGCATTTTCCCCCTCTTAAGTTGTGGATAATTACCACCAGCAATATTTAATTATATATCACATTCTGTGGTTAAAGGAAAGTTGCAAGATTCCCCAAATGCCTTTTACACATAGTATGCCATTGTTAGTCATGTTTCAGATGTTGAAGCTGAAATATGTTTTGTAAAAAGACCTGTCAAAATAATTTTTTTAAATGTTTTATAAGCATTTTGTTCTCCAGTTTTCTGTGTGTGGCCACACCCCCAAAATGATGTCATACCAGGGAGTTGTCAATGATTTACATACATCAACAAGGAATTCTGAGTAATATAAAATGTTGCCTTAAATGTGTCTTACTCAGATGTACAGTCCCTTATGTTGCTGGTGGTGAGCAGTAATTTGTAAATAACTGTAGCAAGGCATTGTGGATAAAATATGAACCTGTTTTACAATTTTCTTACTCTGAGGTGCTGTCCCGTATTAGTGTGGTGGTGTCAACAATATAAGCTTTTGTATGTTTATTTTCACAACAATGCATTGTGCATGCCATATATAACTACAAGACTTCTATACTGAGAGATGTAGTGTTCTATTTCTGCAGTGAGCGTGGAAATATAATACCCTGTATACTAATTTATATTGTGAGGCATTGTGGGTACAGGACATAGCTGATTTGTCCATCTAAAACTAAAAAGTGACACTGTCCCTTTAATAACTTTGTTTTTTTGGCATGATGTCACAGTTGGGGTAGCAGCACTGAGAAAAAAGGGGCGGGTTATGCAAATGAATCAGTGCACTAAAATAAAGGGCTTTTTTCAAGGAAAACAGCATTATTTGGCAGTTTGAATGGTAGTAGACTGATTCACAACTCCTACAGGTTACTACTCCCATTTGCTATGGCAAACTTGCACCTTTACTTTAACATTTTGGGTGGGATATTCAGAGCAGTTGCCCATGCGCAATATGAATGCGCCTTTGCAAGAGCGGATATGCACCACAATGCAATATTCAGTGGCATCAGATGCACAGTACAAAACCCAATGCGCCGTAGTGCAACGGTAATGAATGCATGCTCAAGTGCAGGGGGTGTAACCAGGAATATTGTGCGAAGTGCGATATTCAACAGCAGGTGACATGTGTGCAATAGTGGAGCAAGCGGAAGTTGTGTGATAGCAGATATGAGCGAATATAAAAGGGAGCAAGTGAGGGGAGGATGATTGCACTAGATAGGAGCCATAGCGGGTGAGTGTGGAGACAGAGCGGCAGGGAGCCAGGGAAAGAAACAGGTGGTCAGTGATGGCCAAGAGGTGGACGGGGGCCACTGGAAGCATGTGTGAGTGTGTGTGTGTGTGTGTGAGTGTGCGTCTGTGTGTGAGGGTATGTGCATGCCACAGAGGAAGGAGAGCAGTGGGGTAGAGGCAGGGCAAGCAGTGGTGTAGTGCCAGGGGTGCACCAGGTGCAGGGGCAGTACCAGCAGCACACAGCCAGGGGGGACCAGGTAGTGAGCCACCCAGGGGGGGACACCAACCAGGGACATGGCCAGTGCCACCTTCCAGATGGAGGTGGTAATGAGGGGTGTGAGGAGGCAGGCTGCAGGGAGGCTCGGCCGTGGAAGGGCCCGTCGGTGGTATGCCCAGAACAGGCTGTACCGTGCCCACTACAGCTTCAAGCTGTACTGTGACATTGAGATTGTGGGCCAGTACCGCCTGAACTGGGCCATTCTTTGGTGGCTCTGTGAGCTGTGCAGTGAGGAGATGCAGACACCCACAAGATGGAGCCATACTCTGTCCATGGAGACAAAGATCACAGCTGTCATGTGCCTGCTCAACATGGGCACCTTCCAGAGACCAACAGGGGACACAACAGGCATAACCCAGTCAGCCTCATCATGCCTACTCACACAATTCCTCAGCACACAGCTGCCACACGCTGCAGAGTACATCTGTTTCCCCAGCACACAGGCGGAGCACACAGCAAACATGTAGGAGTTCCAAAGGGTAGCACAGTTGCCTGGTGTGCTTGGGGCCATCGACTGCACCCATGTTGGCATCCACATGCCACCTGGCCTGGAGGGGGCAGCATATATAAACCACAAGGGATACCCGAGTGTCAACTGCCAGGCGGTGTGCGATGCCAGGGGGTGCATAATCAATGTCTGTGCCACGCACCCTGGGGGAGCACATGATGCTTTCATCTGGCACCAGTCTGCACCCTGCCATAGGTTCGAGAGTGGGGACATCCCCACTGGCCATCTGGTAGGTGAGTATGCAGTGCACGCCAGATGCTGGGTGAAGCTGGGGGTGTGTGTGGGGCAAGGGCAGGGGTGCCATGGGGAGCAGCCTGGAAGACCAGGAGCACAGGGTCACAGACCACCATGCTAACAGTACCCCTCTACACACAGGTGACAGTGGGTACCCACTGCGGCCCTGGCTGCTCACACCATACCGGCACCCCTCGACCCCAGCACAGCAACAGTACAATGAGGCACACACCACCACATGGAATATCATTGAGTGGGTGTTCCAGCTGCTGAAGGCATGGTTTCATTGCCTGCACACTTCTGGCAGTGCCCTACAGTACAGCCTCTCAAAGGCCTGTGGGCTATTCCTGGCCTGCTGTATCCTGCACAACATGGCCACTGACAGTGGGATAACCATTGAGGTTGAGGATGGGGACATCGGTGGGGTTGATGAGGACGCCAGTCCAGCTGGTGCTGGGCAGCCACCCCCTGGGTGAAGGGATCCCTGGCTGGCCCGGATGGCCCAGCAACACCGGGACACCATTGCAGAGGAGCACTATGGACCACATAGGTAGGTGAACAGGGCCACGAGCAAGCACCAGGGGTAATGGCACAGCTGGTTTGGCAGTAGGGGTGCAGGAATGGGCGGGGCCCTGCACACAAAGGCAGAGAACAGCAAGGCTGCACACAGCATGCACACACAGGCACACTCACCCCATCCCATGCACACAGTGCCACATGCACACCCACCCCCATACACCCCCCCACACCCACACAGGACCCAACATAACCACACCCAGTGGCAGGCACTGTGCGTGTCTCAGACGCTGAGCACCATTGCACAGTGGCAGACAGCGGTATGCTGACATCATCATGCACATACCACAGTGGCCAGCATCTGGGTGGGTGTGCACAGGGACTGTGTGAGTGCAGAACAGGGCACCACACCCATAACGTCACACACGGAACACCACAGTGCACACTGGGCAGCGGCAGACAGCGGTCGTGGAGGGGGAAGGGTCAGTCACACTGCACAGTAGCACAGCCACCATGGATGCGTGGGTGGCCCCACCGAGACCTGCCACCTGTAACAGACTGATCAGTGGCCTCATGGGGTGGCACCGATGGTCCCCCAGGGGTGATGCTGCTTGAATGCGACCATGTCCGCGCAGGTGTCTACAGGCCACCAAGCATGCCTGCACCAGGTGTGCTTGGTATGCCCACAGCTGATCCCGGCATCAACATGGCAGGGGTCACCCATCACAGAGAATGAGGGGTGTACATTGTACTCTGCAGGGTGTGCGGCGGCCGGGCATATAGCTGGTTGGCCAGTGTAGCCATGACAGTCACCATCGTAGTGGTGTGCCTATCGATGGCTGCGCGGTCACATCCGCCCACTGTTGAGCTAACTCTGCCAGGAGCACGGCATGGTCCCTGCTGCACCGCTCCTCTGCTTGGCACAGCTCCACACAGAGTGCATCCACCGCTACCATGAGTCATACCAGCTGATCCACAGAGGCTTGGAGAAGATGGCTGTGGGCATCCAATGGGTCATCTGCATGGCCAACATGCTGACCCCCGTGTTGTTCCTGACCCTGCGGCACAGCGCCCCATGACGGTGGGTGCTGCATGACGGTGCCTTCTTGGGGTACATCCTCACGTGGTGCACTGTTGCCGCCCCCTGCCCCCATCCCTCTGTCAACACTGTCCAGCTGCTGCCACTGCCCCTCTGGCTGCTGAGCACTGGGCACCACCAGCGTGGCTGCATCGGTGCAACCTACACCACTTCCGCATCCACATGCCAGTACTGCCCCACTGGATGCTGCAGACATGACAGGGACAAGGGCTGTTGGGCAGGCAGCCATGCCAGTGCTCTCCACACTGCTGCCTAGGCAGATGCCAGTCCTGTGACCCACCAACATCACTGTCCGGGATGTGCATCACGTCATCATCTGTACTGGAGTTGGCCTTGATCTGTGTCTCAACACACAGAACATCATGCCTGGCATTCTGCTGAAACACAGCCAGGGACTCATCCACACCCTCACCACATGCATCGGTCTGGACAGCTGTGCAGGGCTGCAGGTGGTCGGTCCCTCAGACACCAGTGGAGGTGGATGGGTGCTTCACTGGTTCCAGGGCTGCCCCCTCAATGGACACACCCACCACCGCTGCCCCATGCAGACGCTCAGGAGCTGTAAAGGAACACAGTACTGTTAGTGGTGCCACCTGAGCCCTGGACCCTGCCCCCCCACCACCCACACACTGACAGCACCGGTTCTACCATGTAGTGATGGGCTGCCACCTGTCTGGAAGCCTCCACTGGGCACAACCTCAATGGCACAACACCGCATGCTGCCGGCCACCTGCTCCTCCAGCGGTGTGAGTTGAGGCACGTCCTGCTGGCCCCCACCAGTGGCTGCACGCACTGTCCTAATGTCAGCCACCTTGTCCTTTATCCTCCTCCTGTCTGTGCCAACCTTCTTCTTGCACTCCTGCATGGACCGCTGGTGGCTGCCCTACTGGTTGACTGCACATGCCACCTCGTCCCACGCCGCCGCACGGGCCTGTGGTGTGCCTCTCTGTCCACTGAGGAGTGGATCCCTGTTGAGGTAGGCCTTGAACAGGGCATCAGATTCTGCCCTGGTGAAGTTGGGCTTCTGCTTCTGCACCCTCCCCTGCTCCTCATCCTCCTCACGTTTGGTCATGCTTGTACCTGGAGAGATGGACAGGTGTTACCATGGACTGTTCGGTCCCATACAGCCCTCCCAGACCACTGTCCCCATGTCTCCACAGCATGGCACATACCTCCAAAGGCAGCAATACTGATCCATGGCCTGTGCAGTTCCATGGTGCCTTTATAGCTCATCGCATGCAAATGAGGGTATGCGCAACTGTAATGGGATGCAAATGCAGCGGATGCACTGCAGAATGGATCATGAGCTGATTTGCATAACCTGGCTGAATGTCATGTGGCTGCACCTTGCTCAATGGTGTTGTGCATGCTCAGCTCGTGCCACACCACTGTGATGTGCGCAATCAGACCCACACCATGCATGCCCACGGTGCTGACACGTATGCAAGCGGCACAGCATATGCACATAGCACGGGAGGCAGTACAGTGCACTGCCACTACTGTGCCTGTGGTGTTCATGCACTGAATGTCCTACGGGGCACACGTGACATAGTGCAGATGGCGCAGTGCCATCATGCCCCATATTGCACCATTGCGCCATGGGTGCCATGGCGCCAAGCGTGGTAGGCCACTGCATGGCATCACACACATGCACCCTACCGCGCACCATACAGGGGCCTCCCAATAGAGCAGTGGCGCTCTGTGCATGGCCAGACCCTTGACCCTGCACCTGCCCTTTGCCCTCTAGGTGCCATGCGGCCGCATGGCTGCCCCACTTTGCACATTCCGGTGCCAGTGCAATTGTGACTGGCAGCGTAGCACTGTGCTGCCGCAGCATGTGGGACACATGCACTACTGGGCACCATTTTGCACTGTGGACAGCCTGGATTATGCCACACATCAGAGCCCCTGTGTGGAGTGCCATTGAGCTGGCCAACCTAGTGGTCCTTGTAGAGCCACATGCAGGTGCCCTGTTTAGGCAGGTGCCCCTCCAGAGGCCTTGCACCGTGGTGTGGCAGGAGGTCACAGATCGGCTGGAAGAGGCCACTGGGAGCCATTGTTCCAGGGAGCAGTGTCACCACCATTATGGTGACCTCCAGCGGCATGACCCTGACTGCCTGAGGTGCGTGCAGGCATGTGCCCAGTGGGGAGCAGTGCCACGGCCAGATAGGTGCTCCATGACCATCACTAGCCATCTCTGACTGTCCTCGGGGCACAGAGGTCAGCAGGCCAGGCCACCAGGGGGAGCCAGCACCTGTGTTGTCGGGTGTGGGGGAGCATCATGTCCACCCTACACCACCACAACACAGACAGGCTGTGCAGGCCAATGCCTAGGGGGACCTATGGGTCAGACGTGTACTGATGTGCCTGTCTCCATGTTTCCCCCCTAGGCACAGAGGAGCACCATAGAGCACAGATGGCCAGGGAGCAGCAGGGCCAGGACCATGCAGGGGGAATGGGCATGCAGGCAGGCCACAGTGGTGGTGCTGTGGGTCTGCAATGCCCTGCAGACCAGGATGCAGGTGAGTACTATGATTCCTTATACACCTGTGCAGGGTGGGTTGCAGGGGTGGTGGTGTGGCATGGCCACTCTGCACATAGCCCCTCCAGCTGTGCACTTCCCATGGTGCTCTCTGCACCGTCCTGTGGGCATGCACATGTGGGTGGGTGTTGCAGGTGGCCTGTGGGTGCACTCGGTGCCTGGCTGTGCCACTGCCATCCCACTGCATTACCATGATGCTAGATGGCCAGGATGGCACTGTGCAGTACATGGGCAGTGATGGTGTGCAGCGGTTTGCATGGTTACAGTTGCCCGGCTCATGTGGGTGCACTTACTGTGGGTGGTCACATGGCATCCCAGGGGTGCTGGTCACTGATGCACGCTGTGAATGTTGGGTGGGCTGCGTTAGTCTGGGCAGTCACTCATACTGCTTCTGCTCCCTTGTCCTAGGTGGCTGTCATTGGGAGGCTGTGGAGCAGACCCTCCGGGAGATCCTGCAAGTCACCCGGGCAACACTGGAGCTGCTCAAGAGGATGGACATGGGGAACCGGCGGTGGCACCACAGGCGCCACAGGGCTGCAGGAGAGGACCAGGGCTGCCAGTAGGGCCTGCAGCATGTGGAGTCACTCAATCCCTGCCTGGACTGTACCCCACCACACCCCCATATCCCCCACCTTTGCCTTAGCCATTGTCCCCGACCCTTCCCTCCCCTTGTAGCATCCCCACCCATCCCCCCTCTGTTGTACATAGCTGTATATAGGTTTTGTTGCTGTTGTTAATGTTGTTGTTATATTTTAATACATTGGTTTATATCTACATCCGTGTTGGTCTCTGATTTGCAGCAGGCGCATGGAGCCTTGCTGCAGTGGTGTGCATGGCTACTGTGGGGTGGGGCTGGCTTGGGCGTGGGTGTGCCTGGCGGGGCTCCTCCACTGGTGTGGGTGGGAGCCATGGGCTCTGTCTTGGGGCATGGGTGGTGTGCCCTGTGCACCATTCGCCTGTGTGCAGCGGGCTGTGGTGCATGTGCTGTATCCCATCCACCCGTGTTGGTGTGTGCTTTGCCTGTGCGGCTGTGGCCATTGCTGCTACACTGCCACCATGCATGACTGTGGTACGCATGGTCATGTGGCCCCCACCACCGCATGCTCGGCTGACAGCGTGACTTCAGGGGCAGCCCATACTTGTCACCTTGCAGGCACGGCACCCTTGCTGCTGGCATTACGGCCCCTGGACTATCGCACGTCTGTCCCTGTTGCCACTGTGGGAGGTGCTATTGGTTGCTTCCTCCATGCAGTCCATGGTGACTGGTGTGGTGCTTGTGGTCTGGTGGCTGTCGCATTCGGTCCTACTGCATGCGGGTGGTGGCCTGGTCACAGGCTTCTGAGCCTGCCATCAGGGTGGCCAGGATCATGGGGTGACCACCACATGTCAGGCTCACCAGCACCCTGGGGGTGGGCAGGCTGCAGGTTACATGACACCATGGGCCTCACAACAGCAGAGCCTGTCGCACTGCTTTGTGTGGCTGTTTGCAGGTGTGCCCATGTGACTAGGTTGGGGGGCTATTGTGTGTGCCCTGTGTTGCCTCCTGTGTGGTGCATGCCTCCATGCACCACGGGAGGGTGCTGTATTGCCTGGTGGGGCCGGTGCTGTGGCGGGGTGGGTGCATGGGTGGCGGACCTTGCTCTGGCCCTGTGTTCAAAGTGCCTTCCTGCTTATGGTGGCATCTGGGGCAGCCCTTGTCATGTGCAGGGTCCCTTGGGTACTGGTGCCAGGTCAGCCACCTTGCTGTGCCTCCGTGAGGACCATGCTGGTAGGCCTTGTGTGGTTGTGGTGGCTTTGGTGGACGGTGTCACCGCCTGCGTTGGGTGTCACGATGGGGTTGTGGTACTTGTGCATTGCGCTCTGGGGTGACTGGATGCCTTGGCACAGTGGTGACAGACTGCCTTCAGTGCCATGCACTGTTTGGTCCTGCTTCTGGGCTAGGTGTCTCGGGCACTCTGTACTGGGGGAGCGGAAATGGTGTGATGCCATGGCATGGGTGGGGCTTGGCCATCATTGGGTCCTGGTCCCTGTTGGCTGGTGGACGGTGCAGGGGTGCCATGCCCAGCAGGTGGGGACTACTGGGTCACATCTGCTGGTGGTTCAGCACTGGGGTTCAAGGGTCAGTGGTCCGTCCTGCACCCGTCTGGTTGTGCTGCTCATGGGGGCCTTGTCCTGGTCGGGTGAGGGGCTGGGGTTGGGGATGGTCTGTCTGTCCTGGTGCATGCTCCTCTACACATGGCACATCCATGGCTGCTGCTCAGCTGCTTCCTGTCATTGTCCATGCGCATCCCTAGGGGTGCTATTGCGCATTGACCCTGCCCCATGGCTCATCCGTCGTTGCACCATGGCGCATCTGGTGTGATATTCAGCCACGTTGCACAGGCGCACCTTGTCAGGAGCATGGTTTGAATATCGCATCCATTGTGCAATGGCACACTGGACATGCGCCTGCTCCCTCTATTGTGCATCTTTCTTGTGTAGTCTGAATATCCCACCCTTTGACTCTATGAGGAAAAGGACTTGATGAAACCTCTTGTCTCAAGGGATAAGTACCTAATTGCACTTTATTTTTCGGATTTGCACAGACCTGCCCTTTTCATTCTAAATACTTGAAACACTGGATGTTATTTATGACTTCTTGCCCTGAACAGAAGATTGTGAACAAAAGGAGGGAATCACTTGGGAATTAAACTATTTGAGAACTGGAATTGTGGTCTCAAGTGGTCACAGCTGGAAGCTCATTGTGCGATATAGTGCTGGAAACTATATTTATAGGGATAGTTGTGTTTTAAATAAGATATTCTTTTCAGCAAACTTGCACCTTGGAGGGACACTTGCTCCTATTGATTTATTGTTTAGTATTTCAACTGTTCTAGATCTATTGTAAGATGGTTAACACTAGACTGCAGAGATTAAATAACAGTAAATCATCCACCTTATTGGAGCTCTCTTCCAGAACTAAAAAAGTGGGCAGTAAGCAAACTAAAATAACTGACCACATGCACACAAAGGGGGCATGCACCACACCACACATGCACACCACCACATGCAAGGGGCACCACCACCACCGCCACCCAAGTGTGCACTGGGCAGCAGCAGTGGACAGATGGGAAGGGCAGCACACTCATAAGGCCTACTGCATGGTTCCATGGCTGCCACGGCCATGTGAGTGGCTGCGACCAGTCCATTCAGCAGCCACGGGCAATGCAACAGCCACCTGGGGAGTGTCCAACACACTTGCAGGGGTGAAGGCCTGAGAACGTGACCGGGTCCTTACTGGGTGTAGAGCTGGCCAAACAGGCCCACGCTGGGGGGTGTCAGGGATGGCCATGTCGGAGCCCTGTGTCTGCTGTGCGGGGGTCGACAAACGTCAGGACTGTGGAATTGACATCACTCAGTGAAGTTGGCGAGTGGGGGGAAGGATTTAGGAATGAGATGAGGAAGTATTTCTTCACTGAAAGGGTGCTGGATGTGAGGAACAGACTACTAAGGAATTTTGTTTCTGTGAAATCAGTGGGGGGACTCATATATAGGCAGGACAGACACATGGGATTGGTCAGAACATCAGCTAAAGAGGAGCAAGAAAGAGAAATAAAGACTACTACAGCTTTCACCAACAACAATAAGGAGGGAAGGTAAATTGGATGGCCTGCACGGCCTTTTTCTGTTGACATTTTTTATGTTTCTATGTCTTTTATTGCAAATGTGCACATTTTAGAAGGCTACAACCTGTAGTTCAAGGGGGCGATGCAGCTGGCCTCATCCCGTTCGGTTTATTTAAGGGCTGTTCTTCTCACTCCGCACACAAGCATTTGTCCTTGCCGGCCAGAGGCTCTGTTCATCTGTCTTCTCATTTTAGGCCTGCTGTGGCCTTGCCCCCCCCCAATCTGGTTTGTTTGTGCTCTGGACTCTGCAAGGCTTATGCTGGATGTGTTCCTGTGTTTCTCCTACTTTGGTTAGTATTTGTTTTGCTTCTGGCTGCTGTGTGCTGTTTTTCTGTTCTACTGTGTCTATGCTTTGGTTTTATGTATTCTTTTTTTTTGTGGGGGGGGGGCTTTATTTGTGCTGTGTTGCTCCTTTGCTGTGCTCTGTTTCCCTGCCCTCTTCAGCTACCTGGCATCCTCAGTTTCCTGCATTTGTTGTATGTTTCCGCTCCCATTCCAGCCCTCTGCTTCTTTTCCACTTAATTGCCTGCACCTGATCTAAGTTCTAGCTCTCATCTAGCTGCAGAGTGTGGCAGCAGCTACTGCTGCGTTTCTGCTGCAACTCCAGGTAATTTGTGCTGCTTTTGCTCCTTCTGCCTTTTCCTTGGGGATTTCTCGCTACAGTCTTCATTATGTTTAAAACATTTTTCTACCTGTCCACTGCATTTACTCAGCCTGCAATTGCACTTCCTTATTATTTGTACAGAAAAACCTGTTTCAATTTGCTTGGCTACTCAGTGCTACTAGCTATGCAACAGAATCTCACCCAATTCTCCTGCACTTTCATGTTGCTCTCCCCTTGTGTAAAGTCCTTTAGGGGGTATTAATCTGCTCAAACACAAGCCAGCCCAGCTACAGCTGCAGATATTCATCAATTTAATTTAATCTACTAATTTAATTCAACTGCTGGTACTTAAATTATTTTATCCTACTGGTTTAACTAGTTGTTCTGCATCATGGTGCCTCTCTGTGGCTTCTCCATTTTACCCATGGTGGGGGACTGTGTTGTTGCAGCATGCATCATGGTTACAAGCAGTGGGAGCAGCTTTCAACTTCTCATATATTTTATTGGTTACTGGCTCGTCCCAGCCTTCTATTGCTGTTCTATACAGCTTTTATGGCATTCCTCAACCAGATGTTCCGGGCAACTCTCTACGTTAGGGCAGCTGGCTCCACCCAGCCTTCTACCATCCTTTCCCTGCTATTCTGCACCTGATATACACAGTCATCCTAGCCTTTCTGCCCCTTGCATGACCAGTATCACTCATTTACCAGCCGTCATGGCAGTAACGCAATCAGTTTGCGAGTCCGTTCATTCCAGGACCTCTCCCCTTTCAATACTGGCATCCCTTTCCATGTCTGAGAGCATATCATGTTTATTGTTTTGAACTGCATCTCCTACCATACTGGCTTTGCAGCCTCCTTCTACCTAGCTGGCTTTACAGCCTCCTCCTCCTCTACAACTGTCGGGCCCCGGGCTTTGTCTGGCATTGCCGTTCTCTTACTCCTAATATACTATCCAATTCACTCCCAAATTGGCTTTCTAATGGACTTGGACAGCATGCATTCCTGTGGTTGACAACTGCTATTTGCCATACCTAGACCCACGAGAGGGTCCATATTGTTCAGCCTGACCTATGTACAGGTCTTATCCAGTCAAGACCTATCAGAGGGTCCACAGTGCTCAGTCTGACCTATGTACAGGTCTTCCCATGTCTGCTATCATCCATCATGACCCACATATGGGTCCCATGCTCTTTATCATGTACAGGTCTCATGCTCACAACAACTCACTTTTCCACATTTTTTCCTCCCTTTTGATTATCCCTCCCTACTGCCTGCTGGCCCCGACCTTTTGGGGCATCCAAGGAGTCATTCTTCTGCCACACGCCCACCCAGACTCACCCCTCAGTCCTCCATGTAGCTTCAGCTTTCCCCCCCGAGTGGGGACTAGGTGGTGGGGCATTCACCCAGTAATCCTTCATCTTGTCAGGTTGAGGTGGTGGTCTTAGTGAGCGGGGCACATTGGAGACACGATCCTGGAAACCCATCTTCCCGGAGCCAGCAGGTGTGTTTTTCCTCTTTTTCTCCCTCCCCTACAGCGTGCACCCCCTGACATCAAGGTACCAGGTGCTGACATCCATGCTGTGAGGTGGCCGCCCGTGCTCCGCGATTGGGGCTTGTAGTACTCTGAGCCTCTGCTCGGAGTCAGGCAAGTGCGAAGACTGTGACAGCAACTCTCCCCGGAGAAGGTGAGCTGTCATTGGACGCTCAAGCCTGTCTCCCCCTGGCCGACCCACCCGAGACCCGAGTCTGCTCCCAAACCCGGGTTGCCGGTGTGGAGCGAGGTGTGGTGTCCAGTGCCTCAACCCTCAGTGCCACTGGGCCGGCCCTACTTTTCCACATTTTGGAGACATACCAACCATATCCATTACTCCAGGATTCAGGGCTAGCCCTATGGCCAATAGTCTTGCTCTCTGCACCCCAAAGTCCACATGTTAAGCATGAGAAGCTTGGGGTGAGATCCTTCTCACCTGGCCCATAGTTGGGCAATGTCCTCACTCTGGGTGGACTGTCACTCAACTATACCGACGGCACATCTCGATGTAGCATTTAAGACTTACAATGGTGAAGGGGTGGGGCTTTCATGGGAAGAGCTTCTTTAGCTGCCCAAGTGGGTTTGGAGGCACCCTTTCAAGCTATTCTTCCTACAACCAAATCTGTTTCACCTGGGTTCACCTGGTTTGTTCTTAGATCGGTAGGCTGGCTGAGCGCCTTGGAGGTCATTACTCTCCTCCTCCCACCTTGGTTGCCCATTATTGTAGAATTAGCTCGCAACCTTCCACAGCATTCCTGTTAGAGGGACAGAGCAAGAGTGTTCCCTGAAATTGCAAATCCTATGGACTGATCTACTAAATTGCAGAAGCAGAGCTGTCACTAAACAAAACTGTCTCAAAGCCGAGAGGGAAGGTGACCTAGACCTTGAACACTCAGAGGTTTCCTCCTCAAAGGGTGTTTTCCTCTCCTCCATGCCAGTGGTCATAGTACTAGTTAGGTATAGTTGTAGTCTCTAGGTCATTTAATTAGGTTTCTGCTGTTGAATGGAGTTGGGTGACTGCCCCGTATGTGTCCCTTCTCCCCCCTTTGGCTATTCTCTCTCTCCTTAGGAAGCCAGGCCTCCATGCTTTACAGTCAGACTTCTGAGCAGGTCACTATTCACCTGTTGTTTCCTGCCTACTCTACTCAATCAATACGACCAACTAACCCATGCTACCAACTGAACCCATTCAACCAACTGATCTATGTATAGGTCTTCGACCTCGATAAGTGTTCACTACCTTGTATGCTTTGCTTAACACACTTTTTGGGCTTCTTCCTAAGGTATCTTTAGCCAAGAGAATCACTCCAGCAGCACCTTAAGGGGTTGAACCCTCCCCTAGGGTTCCCTGCCTTCATACCCCTACAAGATGGTATATCCCAGGGATAGAGAGGCAAACAGCCAAAGTTTATCTACATTACTTAAGCACAAAACCAGCTGCACAGGCACATTAATTGGAAGGCTAATGCCTGTAGTTCAAGGGGGTAGTGCAACTGGCCACACTCCCATTTGGTCTATTAAAGGGCTGCTCTCCCCAATCCACACACAAGCATTTTTCCTTGCCCCTCCATCCACCCCTCCTCCTCCAGTAGCATGCCTCTTTCTCCTGTGGGCTTCTTCCTAAAGTACCTTTACCCAAGGGAATCACTCCCACAGTACCTCAAGGGGTTAAACCCTCCTTTATGGTACCTTGCCTTCATACCCTTACAGGGTGGTATATCCCGTGGTTAGATAAGTGAACAGCCAAAGTTTATCTGTGTTACACAAGCACAAAACCAGTTGCACAGGCACATTGAACCAATTGTCAGTATTTGTGCTTTTTGTTGAGCACTGTTTGGGGCTAGCTTGTATTGTGTGTTTTGAACCTATACATCATGTTGCATAGAATGGGTTTACATTATTCATTCATTTATATTTGTCTTTTGGTAACCAGGTACAGAAAGTGCAATATTCAATTACTGAATATCTTCGAATGGGGCCAAGGCTTCTACTAAAATTTTGTAGTTAGGTCTGCAGTTTGTATTTGAGCTCAGCTTGTATTGACAAACCCAGCTTTTAATATACCTTGTACTTGAGACCAAGTATATTGTTAATGGTCTGCTGCAAAGCAAACAATAAACCAATAATCATCAATGTAAATCATATAAAATACAATAATATTCACAGAGATAAGAGTCACAGCAAGATGATACAAATAGCATACCCAGCAGGGGGCATAGAGCCTTGAAAAGCACTTTATAGCATGAAATGTTGGTGGGTTTAGTTGTCAGTGTAGCTGCTGACATTTCTTTTAACCTATGATTTATCAAAATAAATCTGAACTGCATCCTGAGAGGTCACCTCTTCCTTAATTTTTGCCAGTGAAGCACATGCCTGACTCCATGTAAGTGACAATGACTTTAGGTGTGTTAACACATACCTCGCTGCTATGCTTCCATCTGAGTCACTCATCCACCTCTCCACCCACGCCGCTGCTGAACTCCATTTACACAACACCTGCCGTGCAGTGTCACAGGATCAGTCTGCATGTTAGACTGAACTTCTTGCATTTTGGGCAGCATTTCCACCAGGAGGGAGGACAGCTGTAACTTGTCAATATCACAGGCTCTTAATTCTGTAAATCTCTTGTTGTTCCAACAAAAGGTATCAAATCCCCCTCTTTGTTCATTCTTTTGTACAAGGATCAGTATGACAACAAACAGATCATTCCAAACTGGTGCTAAAATGGCATACTGTATGTGGTAGCCATAAAGAAATGCATTATAGAGAAAATAATATGAGTCAGTTTCTACCAGACAGACATACACATCTTGACAAGTGATATCCATTAGGTAGTGGCCATACATAATTTGTCAAATTATTATCAGGCAAATATCAGTTGTTTTGTCAGTTAATACTTTTCTTGAAAATACAAACAATCTGAGACAACACAACACAATACAAAAACAACATTTGCCAATGCTGAATGTTTGTTGCTTGGATTGCTGTTGTACCAGGTCTTGCTTGTACACATTTTTACTATATATTTACCCAGGATAGAGCAGATGAGATGCACCATCTCATTTTCACTGGTGTCCTGCTTTTAAACATTTTTAGATTGTATTTACCCATGACAGGCCAGTTGAGAGGCAATATTTAATTTCCAGTGGGCGCCCACATTTGACTCCAGATTTCCTACAGTATTTTTATGACCTGATGTTATGATCAAGACGGGTGGAATTTTTCAAATCCCATCTGAAAGGTGATTTTGCAGTGTGACTGGAAAAACAAGTTTCAGATGGGTTTTAAACAATGCCACCTGTCATGTTCAGGAGATGGGGTGACACAAGAGATATGTTGAACATTAGGGGCCAAAATCTGCAAAAATTAAGTTATAAGTAATTGTTGGAACAAGTCAATGTTTCTTCATAACTTAGTTGTTTTTTTCACATTTTAACCCCGAATTTTCAAGTCTTTTTATGACCACCCCTTCTGAACATGACAGGTATCATTTATAAAATAACGGCTGAAATGTCCTTTTGTGCCACAAGTGTGAAAACACATTTTGACCTGGATTTGAAAAATGACAGCTGTCACGCTCATAAGGTGGTGTGAAAAAATGGCTATGTTGAAAATGTGGGGTCAAAATACTGAAAATTACCAAAGTTACGAGCATGCATTGAAAACATTTAATGTACACTCATAACTTTGCTTTTTAATATTTTTATTCCAAATTGTCAACATAGCCTTTGTATGCAGGAAAGCAAAAGAGGTTGCACAGGGCTGGGGTGCTAGTATAATAGAAACAACAGTGGCCGGCCGTTGCCCCTGGTGCTTGCTCGTGGCCCTGTTCACCTACCTGTGTGGTGTATGCAGTTGCCTGTGTGTATGTGTTACTAACAGTATGTTTTCTAGATGCATAATGCAAAGCCATACCTCTCAACCTGTTTCTTCAAATATCAGGGACAAGGTGTACAACACTCAGGGACACATCCTAAAGTGTGTTAATATTCCCTCATAAGACTAATAGAATAAGGGCCACGGAGTATGCTGCATTTCTGAAGGAGAATACATCTGTAACAGTAATGATTGACACTATTGTGTGTACAATCCCCGCTGTCAGTCACAGAAACACAAATCTTATGTGGGACAGAGGACCATGAGGAGGCAAAATCAGGGACACCCTTGACAATCAGGGACAGGTGAGAGTTATGGGCATAGCCATAGCCCATGCAAAGTTTTGAAACTGTCCTTGTATCCTGTGGCACTGTTTCTGTGTTCATGTAGTGGACAGTCATGCCTAGGCTAGCCAACGCTACCACCTGTCCTGTGTTACCAGGGCAGCTGCATGAGACATCCAGCCATGAGGACAATGTATATATCCTTTTTTTTATTCAATATTCTTTAATTATAATACCAGATTACAAAGGCATTGAAGTTAACAAATGAGCCTCCTGCTACAAGACCATGCTGAAACATTTAACCTTGAGGCTACAGCACTCCCCATGTCAGGTATCATGAAGCATTTATGAAAATTTTTACACAATTCAAAACCCAATCCCCATACCCCACCCTCTAGAACCAAGCAAGGAGAACCAAAGAAATTATAATACTAACAAAGAAAATAAAAGTTAAAATAAGAGCAAGAACCAAACACAATTGATCCGAGTTATGAGTTTCTTTATGGTTTCCAGACTGCAAGCATAGCATCCAAGGAGCCCCATTTAGTATAATAAGATTGTAATCTATTATTCATCTTGGCGATGTGCCGCTCAAGTTGCAAGGCCAGCAAGACTTCTCTATGCCACTCAAGAATAGGGGGAGTAGAATCTTCTGTCCAATGTCTCATGATTATCAATTTGGCTACAGCCGAGATAACAGCCATATATGCCTTCTGCTGTCTAATCATCTCTTTGGGAAAATAATTGATTAGACAAATTTCAGGGGTAAAAAAGGGATTCAATCCTAAGTGGAGGTCTAATGAGGCCTATATGGCTTTCCAGAATGTCTGGACCTTTGGACATTCCCATATCATGTGGTAAAGATCTCCATAGCCATCTTTACATCGGTGGCACTGCGGTGAGGGGAGCTTACCAATCCTGTTAAGCTTGACTGGAGTAAAATAAAGATTATGCATGATGTTGTATTGCTGCAGCCTGAGTCTATCCTGTTTTATAAACTTATATATATTACACCAAATTTGTTGCCAGAAAATCTGATCATCTCTGAGGAACAACTTCTGAGCCCAATAGTAACAAATCCCTTGAGGCAACCCGGGATCCAAAACTTGCAATTCTTGATATACTTTAGACACTGAATGTGGTTGCCCAGCTGTGTGTAGAAGAGAGGATAGTTCCATTTTGACAGGTTCTACGTCCATTGACTTTTGCAAGAAGGCAATCACAGCTTGTCTTATTTGCCAAAATTTAAAAGCATTCCCACTGGACTCAGGAATGTTATGAACCAACTGTGAATAGGATGAGGCCCTACCCTGTGGGGCTATATCTTCTAATTTAAGCCCTGCCAGTGGGGCCCAGAATGTGAGGGTGATAGGAGCATTTTGGATCTGAAAGTGGGGATTGTTCACCAAAGGCTGCTCCAAAGACTTATGCCAATCTATACACAGGGAATACTGGATTTGATGTAGAGCTTTAAGGGACCAGCCTATTGGAGTATGTCTTAGTATCTTAGGAATTAACTTTGGAGAGGTATATACTAGAGCAGAGAGGGTGCAGGCACACCTTGCAACTAGTACCTCCTCGATTTCCATCCAGAGAGGCCAATATGAAGTACAATCTGTTGCATTTGCTGGGCACACCCAATATGCCAATTTACTAATATGGGGAACTGCATAGTATTTGAAGAAAGAGGGAAGGGAAAGACCCCCATGTGTTTTGGAGACTGTGAGTTTGAAGTAAGCTCATCTAACTCCCTTCCCTTTCCATATAAATTGATTTAGTAATTTTTGTAACTTAATGAACCAAGATTTAGGAAAAAAAAACTAACATGCTCAGTTGATAAAGAATCTGAGGCAACACATTCATCTTGACAGTGTGAATTCTGGCCCAAAGAGATATAGGTAACATCCCCCACCTAGCCAGGTCATCTTTTATAGTGCTTAATAATTTGGAGAGGTTTTCCATTACCATTATTGCCATATCCCTCTATACCTTAATGCCCGGATAAGTCAGGGAGTTAGGCTCCCAGTTCAGGCCATGATACCCTATATCACTCAATAAACATCTCCCATTTAGAGGAAAGATTTTAGTTTTAGAGATGTTGAGTTTATAATAGGATACTCTGGAAAATTGTTCACTTTCTTGCAATAAGGCTTGTATACTGGTAGCAGGGTTCTCAATATGTAATAATAAATCATCAGCATAAGCTGAAATAAGATGTTGTTTGTTACCTATTGATATACCCTGAATGTCGTGGGAGGATAGCAATCTTCGAATCAAAGGCTTCAAATAAAGATTAAAAAGAAGGGGAGAAAGAGGGCAACCCTGTCTGGTGCTGCGGGATAAAGGAAATGAGTTGGAGAGGATCCCATTGCACCAGACTCGGGTGGTCGGGGAGATATATAGTAGTTTGACCCAGTGAATAAACCCCGTTGAAAAACCAAAACGTGACAGGGTAGCAAAAAGAAAATCCCAAGAAACCCAGTCAAAAGCTTTCTCTGTGTCTAGCGCCAAAAAGGCAGCTGGTATATCTGACTTTCTAGTAAAAGCTATTAGATGTAGTAGTTCTACGCATGTGATCAGTAGAAGATCTACCAGCCATAAATCCAACTTTTTCATCACTAATGAGCTTATTCATCAGGGGCCCAAAACAATTCAACAACACCTTAGCTAATATTTTTATGTCCACATTTAATAATGAAATGGGATGGTAATTCTCAGGGCACAAAGGGTCCCGATCCAGTTTAGGAATTAGGGTAACAAGTGCTTCAAGAAAACTATTTTCCGAGAAGTCTCTGTATACCAAGCATTGAAGACCTTTGTCAAAAAGGGTATAAGCTCCGTAGTGAAGGCTTTATATAAGTTAGTCGAAAGGCCATCCGGTCCTGGAGATTTGTCAGGGGAAAGCTGTGTAATAGCCTGTTTGACCTCCCATTCTTGGATAGGAAGTTCCAGGAGAGAGGAGTCTCCTGGTGAGAGCTTTGGGAGGGTGAACAAATCGAAGTACCTTTCAATATCTTCCGGAACTAATAATTCTGCTATTGGAATTGCATATAGGGTTTGGTAATATTGGCAAAAACCGGAGACAATTTCCCTTGGGTCCTTGGTAATAGGGCCACCTTGAGAAACACGTAGTGCAGCTATGAATGTAGTGGTATCTACTTGCTTGAGCCGGATGGCAAGCAATTTGCCTGCCCTATCTCCTGATTCCAAATACTTAAGTTTGGTTCACTTGAGGGCAAGTTCAGCCTTTTGTGACATTAAGGCTGAGAATTAAGCCTGCAGCCTGTGTAACTGAACCTAATCCTAATCTACTTCAACTGATCGACGGCTGATATTCCTTTCAACAGCTTTAATAGAATTTAAGAGCTCCTGGGTTTGGGATCTAAATTTCTTAAGCCTGGTAGATGATAACCTAATACATTCCCCTCTTAAGGTACATTATAAAGCTGCCCATATAATGTCCATTTTGGTGACCGAGCCAATGTTAGAGTTTAAGAAATGGGAAATTAAATTTTTGAGATGATCACATATATATGGATCATGAAGGAGCTGGTTGTTAAAGCGCCAGAGAAAATCTCTCTGTGTCCCAGGTCCAATCAAAAAAGTGAGGGAGACCGGAGAATGGTCTGATATTACATGAGTATGGATACATGCATCAATAATATCACAGAGGGCGAGTGCAGTGGCATAACCATGCATACTTATTGTACACATGGGCATACAGTTTTCAACCTGACACACACAAAAATTCATGCTGGCCCTTTTAAAATCCTGAGTTTTTGGAGGCCTGCTGAACCTTAGCCTTGGTCAGGTCTGGGATTAGTGTATGGTTGCTGTGGAAACCTAAGCTTGGCACTCCTTCAGTGCATCACTCTTTGTGTCAGCTGAGTCATCAGCATGGGGTCGCACCAGAGTTGCGACAGAAAACCAGCAAGTAAGAGCAAGACTGCCCCAGCAGCTCAGCCCAAACCCACTTTGGGACCCTTTACTAGTCTGCATATGCTCAGAAGCATATTGTAGCACATGCCCCCACTGCACTTGCTCCCAGTCTGTCTTGGCAACACTTGCACAGCCACAGAATGTGTCTATCTCTGCATGATCACCCGCCATTGCGTTTTGAGCGGCAAGCTTGTCTGGAGCAGCTGCTAGCTGAAGAGATGGCAGTCAGTGTATGTGTGAGCCACTGAGCTGAATTTTGTCCTGTCGAGGAGTGGTTACAGATGATTGGAGAGTTTTTTTTTTAACTCACCGCGATGCAGTCGACTCATCCGGCAATGAGGATAGAAGGGGAGGACCAGCCTGGTATGTTCCTGTTGCTGTCGGGTGTCTCAGTAGCCAAGAAAAAACAGCTGAAAGAGGAGAGGCAGTGTGGTCATCATAGCCAGGGCCCTGCGTACAGCCTGTGAAGGGGAACCCACTGAAAGCCTGGTACACAGTAAGTCCTTCCTGCTGTTACTGTTACAATACCCTAGTACCAAGTGTGAGGGCTCTAGGGTGGCCCATGTATTCTGTGATGCAGTAGTAAGACCTATTTGTGATGAACTATTCAAAGCATGTGCTCCTCATAAATAAATTTACTGAAATGTACTTTCTTTATTAAATCTGTCTCCCTCCCCAGTTAGGGACCACACATGAAATGCCAGGCCGTGTGTTGATTAATCTTCTGTACCATGATCTGTGCCAATTAATGTCTGTCTTGGAGGTCACTCAGTGCAAAAGGGCAGCTGCATCATGTTTAATTGCAAGGGGACTGCTAGCAAGCCAGACACATTACCCCATCAGGGAAACAGGATAGACTCTCAGGAAACTGGGGGGCTGGGTCACACATGACATACAGTTCATTACCTATAAGCACAGCAAAAATAATAGTATGTCTGACTGACATTCTTTGTATGTTTGATTTCAATTGCAAAAGGCCACATGACAGCCCTTCCCCTGCTCTTGACCCCCCCACTCCTTGGACGCAGTGACCAGAATTCCAGTTCCTGAAACTTGGGACCTATGGGTCTGTAACCTACTCCTGAGCTTCTTGCAAGCTACTCTGTGGCTGGTAAGTCTAGTCACCCCAAATGAACCAAGACCAAGAGGGATTATTGATGGTGTCTGTGTGTCGGTGTTACCTTGTGTGTTGTTATAGTTGCTATGATGCAACCTGCTGGGCTGGGTTGGACTTGGAAGTTCAATACAACTTGCTGGGTGGCAGGGGGAAAAGGCAACATGGTGGGCTGGGGAAGGGCCAGGGAATCTGGGAGCTGGACTAGGGAGCAGCTTGCCGGATTGGGAGAAAGGGGCAACATGCTGAGCTGCATGGAGAGATAGAGACTTTAGATAGAATCTCACTATTTTAATAAATAAATAGGACAGTAGGATGCAACATGCTGTGTTGGAGAATGGTTAAGTATTCTAGGGAGGGGAGCCAGATGAAACTTGTTGGGCTTGGGGAGGGCTAGGGCCATGCAGTGGAGCAAGTGGCTGGACTATGGGGAGGGTGGATTGGGCAACTCACTGAACTGTGGGGACTGCAGAAAGGACTACAGTGCAACTTACTAGGTATGGGAAGGGGGTAACAGGGTAGCTAATTCTGTTTCAGATAACCCCCAAAATGCACCAGAATGCACCAAAACCCAACAAATTTATGGGGCCTAGGCGGCCCCCAGACCCCCGGCCTATAGTTTGGATTTTTGGTACGTACACTTTTTTTAAGGCTGGTTACTCCACTGGGCATGCGATCTGATTAGGAAATAATCAATCCTTGAACATGTTTGGTGCGCAGCAGAAAAGAAAGTGAATTGTCGCGATTCTGGATTCAAGACTCTCCAGACATCTATTAGACCCGCTCCCTCCATGAGTTCCCTAAGCACCCTTTGGGCTGGTGACAGACCAGACCTCCTATTGACAGATCTGTCTAGTTGCAGTTGTGGGGTGATATTCCAGTCCCCCCCTAGTAAAATAATTCTAGGTGGACTAGAGCTTACCAGGTTAAGGAGGTGCGTAAAAAAACTGAGGAGAATCTAGGTTTGGGCTATATACAAAACCCAGCAATACCTGTTGTGAAGTCAGGAGCCCTTTGAGCAGTATATAACATCCATTTATATCCCAAATTTCTTGTTCCAATTTAAAGGGGGTATTTTTGTTAATTAAAATAGCCACTCCACCTTTATTAGTGGATATCCCTGCACCGAACCCTTGCCCTACCCATTGCTTACAAAGTAGGGGAACATCATCTCTTTTAAGATGAGTTTCTTGCAAACACACTATGTCAGATTTCAAAAAGAGTAAATATTTCAGAACCGCTTGTCTTTTACATCTATCCTGAGCTCCCCTGACATTCCAACTAAAGATTTAGAAGAACCAGTCATTAATTAAGTAAGAAGGAGAAGGAAATAATATGGCAAAACGTTCAAATTGAGTTAGGTGATACAGATTCTTGCAGACCATTAACCTTGGTTCTACTCCAAGTGATATGTTACATGTATTTGAAAATCCTTCCCTACCCAGTTCCCCCTCGACCCCCATTTAAACATCTTAACATTATAAACACATAATCTATAATCTACCCCTAGTTCTTTAAACTATACTGACATACTAATCCTATCAGGTGATGTTATTATGCAGCTGAACAATAAGCCCCCCCGCCCCCAGTCCCAATACCATAAGTATTTCCTGAAAAGGTACTGACAATTTAGCAAAATCAGGAACTATCCTACCAGTCATCAAGAAGTATTTTTTCAATTTCCCTGCTCCTTATAACCTCTTAATTAACTCTAAACTAACATAAGAAACTTCATATATCTCCATTCTTTAGATATAGACCTTATTGAAAAAGTTGCTACTGGTACTAACAAGATATGTGTTGATATAAGGTAAACTGGTTTGCAATAAAAACTTTTGCAAATCAAAAGTATCGCTATCCAGTAACAATCGGCTAATACAGACTCTAGATTATAAAATTGAAGATCACATTATATGATTTAAACCAGGCTTTTTATTACATGGAGCAATAAACCATACTTTAAAACTACTTTTAAAGCCTAAGAGTATACTGAACCATACATATTTGTTTGATTGCATAACAAGTTCTTTAAAACTGGGCCTCAAATGTAATCATAGCCAGCTATCCGAAATGTTGTAGATTTAAAGAGGACATCTTCAATACAGAACATCTTCCTGGAATTCCCCTTCATACAAAAGAAAAGAACTGAATACGAAAACAAGGGCGTAACCAGCCCTGAAACAGTCAGGCATTTACCAGTCCAAGTGAATCCAAATCTGTAGCAGCTGCCTCGGTAAACTTGTAACACCTATATACCGTTGAATGGAACCCACCTTATAAACAAGCTCAAGGGCTCCCGGAAGCAAGCACTTTAAGTTCGGATTAATCAGAACAAATAGCTTCAGTCCAGCTCTAGGTCAGTACAGCTGTTGACTACTGCATCTTTCACACTCAAATGGCACAAATGCTCCGAACTGTTCATTTAAATAAATCAGGGAGCAACTTTTTGAGCTCGGTTTGGGCTTGATCATGAGTTTCAAACATTTGCCACTAATCATTTATCTTGACATGCAGAAGGGCTGGATATTTGACTCGAAACTGTTTCCCAGCTACGATCAGCTTGGAGACAAGGGGGTGCAATGCTTGGCACTTCAGCCTGACAGATTGTGGCAAGTCCTGCATTATTCTAATTCTCCTACCTTCCCACAAAACCTCCTGCAATGCTTTTACCTGACCGAGGATATGCTGCTTGTCCAAATAGTTTAGCAGCTTGGAGATAATTGGCCTGGGTGGCGAGCCGGGTGGGGGTGGAGGGTGAAGCACCTGGTGAGGTCTCTCTACTATATAGGTTGCACCATTCGGGGAAGGACCGGCAATTTTTTCGCAGACCTTTTGGACAAACAGATCGGGGAGGTGCCTTCTTCTTTCTCTGGGATTCCAGTGAGGATAATGTTGTTTCATCTGCTTCTCCCTTCTAGATCTTCCAGTTTTTCTTCGAGTTTCTTGCTTCTTCTATTCATACTAGTGCAATCCAGCTCAGTTTTGTCTGCCTTTTTTTCCAAAGAGGCAATACGAACCTCCGAGTGTCCGACCCTGAGAGTCAGCATATCCATGGCCGCTTTGATGCCATGTAATTCCGTGGAGATGTCTGCCATTGAGCTCTGGAGTGGCATACTAATTTTAAGAAATCATTCCTCCATTAATGCTGTAGAGCCTGAGGCAGATTTGGAGCTACTCTTCTTAGGCCGTTGCAGGGCCTGGTCTTTTTTCGGACGATGGCGGGGGAGTATGCTTGAGTGGGGCTTTTCACATGTAGACCTCCATAGATAAGATTTCTGAATTCTCTTTCAGTTGACAGTAAGGTTATTTACAGTTTCAATCAAAATCTGATGAGTCGAGGGGCAATAAAATGTGTTTTTGACCGGGATAGGAACGGAGTATTGCAAGTTTGCTGCTACACGCTAGGCTGCCATCATGTGACTCTCCCACAATGCATGTATCCTGTACCATACAGGACACCTGGTAGCAGTAGGGCCACTGCGTGCACTCAGTGGGGGTTGCAGTCCAACTGTACATGATGTACTATACAAGACCTTGGAGCCAGGGAGTGAACAACTGTCCCTATAGCTGTGCAGGGGCCTATTTTACAACAGGGCCTGTAGGTGGCTACTGCCATGCTGTACACAGCAGGGGACCACTGCACATGTGCTACTGTGCTGCAGAGTGCTTGATGCAGCAGCATGGGTATGGTGCCTCTGAGTCACTGGGCCTGGGTCTGCAGTGTTTCAGACATTCCATGTTGTGCAGTGGTGGACATTGTGGGTGCTGTCCCTGTGTATTCACTGTAACACCATGACCACATGTTCCATGGGCTCATGTCCCATGCCCTGGATAGTAAGGGATGAACCATGCAGTTGTGGGGGCTCTGTGACACTGACTTTGCAGTGATGGGAAACACCACCTCCCATTTTCTAGGTGCTGCCTGTCCTGTTGGGTTATCATCCATCTTTTTGTGGTCTACATGGGGCTGCATGCTACCAGCGGTGGACTTGTTGGCTGGGTACCAGGGTCATGCCAGGATGGAGGCCATGGGACACCCATGCACTATACCATGTGTGTCCAATGTCTGCAGCTGTACCATGGGAATAAGGCAATGCAGTGTGTTGATGCTCACCCCCATTGGTAGAGATGTGACCATATCAGGGTGGGAACCCCCCCCAGCCAAGCTGCACACTGCAGGTGGGGCACCCACACACAGACATACGTTCATGTGGGTTTACCAGAAGTATGTGGGCCACTGCCACTGTCCACCCCAGCCTGTCTGTGACCTTTGCCATTGCTGGGCACATGCATGGATGGGCCGGTGTCAGCAAGCCTAGGCCTGCAGTGGAGCATGCATGTGTGGGATGCATCCATGGTGTACAGTTTTGGGGAGGGTGATTTGTGGTCAGTTCTGCTGTGTGCCACTGCCTGTACTCCCCAGTCTCTCATCTTGCACCTCCTTATCTGGCAGGTACCATAGAAGATAGTGACAGACTGTGGGCTAACCACTTCAGTGCAGAAGCCTAGCATGTGCTGGCACAAGCCTACAAGGCCAGGGAGGATGCCATGTACTGCTACAAAAGCACCGATACTCATGTCTGGCAAGCCTGGGATGAGACCACTGAGGGGGTGAATGCTGTCAGATGGTGGAACAGGCCTGTGGAAGCAGTGAAAAAGCCTGACTTATAATTTTTGCTGAATTGATCAATCCTTCACCTTACTATTTTCAGCATTTGCCTACCCTGAACTGGTTTCTTAGTGAGTTTTCGCCCCCCCACCTTCTTCCTTTATTAAATACACTACCAGAGCTGAGAGACCTGCCCACCTCCTACTTGGTTACACTTCACTTTCCCTCTTAAAGGAGAAGCACCTAAGAGCTACAGCAGAGCTCTTAAAGGAGTAATACCTAGAGCCATAGTACCAGAATTTCTTTACCTCTCCATTAGAATAAACTCCACTATTAACCCCTCCCTTCAGACACAATGACTGCAGTTATCCCTGTGCTCATCTTACTCTCCCTACTTACCATAACTCACCCTACAGGTATGGGCACTGAAGCTAACACCCACCACTCCCTATTTCTCACGAACAAGAATCGGCTCTGTATGTATGGCACTACAACTACAAGTGTCAAGTCTAAATTCTCACATTTCAGCCACCTAAACATGCAGTCTACCTACAAATCTGGTAGCACTTGGAGGTGTACCCCCCCCACCTTCCACCTCCAGCCACCTCTTTTTTTTCAGCCTCTGCTGTGCACACTGTAAGACTCGGTAGACTCACACAAGCAGAAAACTCAACCAACTTTGTAGCAGACACCTAAAAAACTGCCTGAAACACCTACTACTACTACCACTTCTGCTTATCTCAGGCAACATTCATCCAAATCCAGGCCCAGCCCCCTCAACCTCCCTGGGCAGTGTCAAATCTGGTGCCCTATCTCTAGCAAGCATTAACATATGCAGCCTCCTTCACAAATTAGATGCCCTTACCACATGGTCTAATCTGCACCACCCCAATGTCATAGCAGTACAAGAGATCTGGTTGAAACCAGACACCCCTGACACTGCCATCACAATGCAGGGCCATATTGTTTTTAGAAAGGACAGAATCTCCAAAAGGGGAGGTGGTTGTGCCCTATATATCAAACAGCCTCTCATGGGTCAAGTCCTAACACTCCCTTAGTCCAGGGTTGATGCACAGATCCTAGCCACCAGAATAATGCTTGGTGCACACAACAAAATATTAACCATGGCATCAATTTATATCCCACCAAATTTAACAACTGTGGATCTAATCCCGCTCTTTGACTATATCTGAGACCTAGGTCACAGGTTGGAAACCATACTACTTGGTGATTTCAACATCAGCTGGTTCTCTAACAGTGCAAGCCATTATAAGGATGCTCTAACAACCACTAATTACACACAGCTGGTAAAGTCAGCCACTAGGGTGAACTACAAATCTGGGACCAGTACTCTGCTGGACTGGGTAGGCACCAACAGACTAAATCATATTACCCACACTGAAGTCTTACCAGATTCAATTAATGATCACTTGCCCATCCTATCTACCTGGTCTAACAAGTACATCAGACCTCCAGCTCAGACCATTAACAGCAGGGTGCTCATCAGGGGGCACCTAGAACTTCTAAAGGCACAGCTCTGACAGGTGGACTGGTCACAAATCGATGCTGCCCTGGATATCGATACGGCCTTGTATTACTTTATTACTACATTCAATACAGCATGTGATCTCCATGCCCCTCACAAAACAAGAAAGATCAAGGGTTACAGCAATCCCTGGATTACACATGACCTACTTGAGCAAATGAAATCCTGCGATCATCTCTGGTACCGAGCCAGGGCCACTGGCAACCAAGTGGACATACAGGCATACAAAACAGCAAGGAATGCCTGCACAAGAGCAATTCGGGCCAAAAAAGCAAAATACTATCAGGAAGCCTTAACCAACTCATGGAAAGATGGATGCAAATTTTGGAACAACATCTCTGAGGTGACAGGTAAGGTCCCCAAAGAGACCCTGTCCATACTCAACATAAATGGCACCACAACCATTTATCCTCAAACTATACAGTAGCTGACACTTTCAATGAGGCTTTTACAGATCTCAGTCATGTCCTACCCCCCCAACTTCTTCGACATCACCCCCTCTTCCTGCAATTCACATTTAGCAGAAAATATGAGGTCACACCTGCCATTCTACTTTAAAGAAGTGAGCAAAGAAGAAGCAAAGAAATACATTCTCAAAGTACTTGGGAAAACTACAGTAGGCTAAGTGGGGATTCACTTTACCTAAAGCTCATTGCCCTCACCATTGATGAGGTACTGTCCCCCTTGACAAAGATCCTTAACTGCTCCCTCATGCTCTCCAAATTCCCACAAAAATGGAAAGTCACCTTAGTTACGCCAGTACACAAGTCTGGAGACAGGGCATTGCACGAGAACTGCAGGCCCATATCAATTCTCTCACCACTTTCCAAAGTGTTAGAGCGAATTGTGTCTGATCAATTGGTAGTATACATGGAGAAGTAAAATTTTCACTGTAGTCGGCAACACGGGTTTCGCAAAGGACATAGCACTACTACTGCTCTGCTTGAATTTTCAAACTATATGCATCGTGCCTTGTATCAAGGTCAATTAGTTGGAGCAACGTTCATTGACCTTTCCAAGTCATTTGACATTGTAAATCACTCTCTACTTATTGAACAATTATCTGATCTAGGTTTATCCACTACACCGCCAATTGATTCAACAGCTACCTCAGCAGATACACTCAACAATTCAGGATTGGTGATCCACTCACCGCAGAACAACCAGTTCATTCAGGTGTTCCACAAGGGTCTAACCTTGGCCCACTACTTTTCACCATATTCCTGAATAAGCTCCCAGCCTCCTGTCATAATCAGATCCTACTCTATGCAGATGATGTGGTTCTTTGCTCAAGTAATACTAATCCCACACTCCTGGCTAATCAATTGCAGATTAGCTTTACCAACACTGAGACCTGGTTCCACTCACAGAAGCTAGTTCTTAACTACACAAAAACAAAAATGATGTTGTTTCACAGTACACAAAACAGGTCCTGTTCCCACTAGCTGGAAATCAGAAATAGCTCCAGCATTATCCTAGAACAGACTTGACTTTTTAAGTATTCAGGAGTGACAATTGACAGCATTCTGTCATTCTCCAGCCATACTGACAATGTTACCAAAACAGTAAATACCCATATTGGGCTACTATACAAACACAGACAATGCCTTACCCCGGAAGTCCTCAAGCTTGCTATACATAGCTCAGTAGTCTCAGTAATCACCTGCTATACATAGTTCAATAATCTCAATAATCGATTATGGGCTCGTGATCTATGGATCCCCCTCCAGCACCGCCCTGCATCGTGCCACCACTGCTCTTAACAAGGCCTGCCATCTCCTGACTGGGGCCACCTGCCAGACACACATGCAACTTATATGAGCAAGCAAACTGGCTTCAACTCAGAGGCAGACTATGCCATCAATCATGCCTAATAGTGAAAAAGGCCTCCCTTGGTCTCTTGCCTCCTAGTGTATAGTCAATGTTTAGGTCACCAAACCACACCAGGCATACTAGATGCACCTTGAACCACGTGTTCATAGTGCCTCACTGCTGTACCACCCAAGGGCAATGCTTACTTGCATACAGAGCACCATTGTGGTATAATTCACTCCACTGTGATGTTACCAAAAACCAAACACTGGGCTCCTTCAAAAAGAAACTTTGTCAAGCACTAGTCATCAATGCCTTCTGTGACTACCACACATAAAAAAAGAGGGCCTGTTTCTTCTCCTTCTGCCACACCCTACCCCACCGTTCCTCCACCTTACCATCCTACCCCTGCTTCTACCCTATAACTTATCTGCTTTCCTGAGGTCCCCATTAACCAATCCCAGCATCAAACTATGCTTTCTGCTCCATAGAAGGCATCATCAGTTCCTGCACTGATTGCCCAACAGGAGTGCACTCTTAAACTGAATGACACAGCCCACGTTTGTCTGCTGATATTCCCCTCCTGGCAACACCCCCACCTCGCTCAGACAATTTGCCTTTGGCTGTATCCCTACTCTGGAACAATGTTTGTCTCTAGCCCTTACCTTCTGTCTATACTGTAAGACCACGTCCCTAGTAGTTGTGTTTCCCTCATTTTGTCTCTGACAATGCCACTTGGCTGCATATTTTTCCTCCTATAGCTGGATCCCAACCCTAATGCCCTTTCTTGCTAGTTAAGCTTACTCCTAACCGCTGTATGTCTGCAAAATATCTGTTTTTGTAACTTAAATCCATATGTGCTTATTTTATTGTTACCTTTACTCCTAGGATCACTATGTATTTTCTTACAATACTGTTTGTTTCTGTTCTTTGATATGATGTGGAGCCCACGTACAAGAGCCTTGGGCTCAAAGGTATTAATTCCAAAGACTGAAATAAATAAATTACCAGAGACTTTAAGAGGCACATGAAGGAGGCAATGGTGATGGGGCACCGGAAGATGCATGCCACAGACAGCGGCACACAGGCAATTGGGGCCTCTCGATCCTTGTATCCTGTGGAGGAGGCAACAGTGTCCACACTATGGCCTGTGGAGGTCATTGGAGTGCCTGGTGGCAGTTATAAAAGTCAGGTCAGAGCCATCAAGCCATGTGAGTGACTGCCTATGTGACCTCCCATATGCCAGATTTGTTGGTGTGGTAGTCCAGTCGTATTGGTGCATGTTAAGGTTATAGCTAGGTGGTGTGTGGGGTATGGGCAACACTACTATGTCCCCATCAAGCAGTATGTGGCCAAATGTGTGCATACCTAGGTCAGTGCCCCATGCGATGCTGCCTGTTTGCACTCTGAGGTGGGGATGTGTGCACTTTTGGGTGGTGGGGTGTATCTGGGTCAGATGAGATGTGTGTGCACTGGTGCTGCATGTGGTTCCCTGGTGGTGGGGTGTGTGTCCACTGGTGCTGGGTGAGTGGCCACTGGTGATGGAATGTGTACACTATAGTTCCGGGTGTATGTACATGTGAGATGTGTGTGTGTGTGTGCACATATTGCTGATGGGCCATGGTGGCAGTGGCACTTGGCTATGCCCCACATGGTGACAGAGTGTGTGTTTCTGGTGTAGGGGTGAGCCCCTCTCTGTGGAGTATGGACTCTGAACTGCACACACCACGTTGGCACCATTCACTGGGGCATGCATGCCATCTTGGCCTGTACACCATTCCATCAGGTATGGTTCTATTTAATTCTCCTGTCATCTCCCTACAGCACGGCCCATGGAGTCAGACACAGAGGAGGATGCTGCAGGATCATCCTGGTATGTGCAGTGCCTGCTGCCCAATCATCTATGCCACCAAGAGGACAGCAGCAAGGAGGCACAGGAAGATGACAATAGTAAGTACGAAAATAAACCTTTATGTTTATGGCACCCAATCCCAGGGGCTCTGGGTACCTTACAAAAGGAGTAAGACATGGCAGAAACAGACAGAAAGTACATACAAAGTCATTAAACAAATAGTTTTAAATCCATAGTAAATATATAACAATAAGTAAATAACATTAAAATCAGATGCAGTTAACCAAAAAAGGCTTCTTTAAAATGATAGGCTTTCAGACCCCTCTTAAAAGCCTGCACCAAAGGGGCCTCCCTCAGGGATCTGGGGAGTGAGTTCCAGAGGACCGGTTCGGCCATCTCAAATGCATGGTCCCCAGAGGTTCTCAGCCTGGCCCTCGTAAATGCTAGGAGGCTCTCGGCAGAGAGCGAAGGGAGAGAACTGGAAGGACATGGGTCAGGAGGTTAGTCAGGTAGCCAGGGCCTGAGCCATATAAAGCCTTATAGGTGAGCAAGCCCACCTTGAAGGTGATCCTCCATCTGACAGGCAACCAGTCAGATCCCGCAGGACCAGGGTCACATAACCAGATCTGGGCAAATCTGTCAGCAACCTGGCCACTGTGTTGTGCACCAGCTGCAGCTGATGGAGGTTCCCTCCACTGACCACAAAGTATACAGCATTGTAGTAGTCCAGCCTTGACGTGACAAAGGCATGTACCAGTCATCAGGTGGAATTAGGGATTTAATCCGTGTGACATTCCTTAAGTGGTAAAAACCAGTTTGGATGACAGATGACACCTGGGCATCAAGCATCAACCCATCATCAAGGATGACACCCAGATTTCTCACCTTAGTGGACACCATCAATGGAGCAGACCCAAGGATCAACCCGGTTACTACCCTGGTGGCATCCACATCATGCCTGGGACCAGGCACGATCACCAGTACCTCCATCTTGCCACTGTTCAGTCTCAGCCAGTTAGAAAACATACAGTCTTGAATCTCCGACAGACAGTTGTTTAGCACTTCCATGGCGTTATTTGTCCCAGGAGCAAAAGACGTATACAGCTGGGAGAAAACCCAAACTGTAGTATCTAATGAGCTCACCCAGGGGAAGCATGTACACCGTGAACAACATCAGTGACAAGATTGAACCTTAAGGAGCTCCACATGGCAGGAGCTTCAGGCAGGAGGAGAAATTCCCTTTCACTACCCATTGCATCCAGCTCAAGAGATAGGACTCAAACCAGATGATGACAGTACCGGCAAGTCCAAAATACTCTCTGAGGTGATCCAGAAGCACGATGTGTCCACAGCGTCAAGTGCTGAGGAGATATCTAGGAGAATGAAAACTGACTGGTCTTCTCTATCCCTCGCCCTGAGGTGGTCATTTTGCACTCTGACCAATGCCATATCAGTGTTTTGCCTAGCCATAAATACAGACTGGAATGACTCGTAGATGTCAAATGCTGTGAAGTGTGCCTCGAGCTGCAGAGTCACCACTTTCTCAACAACCTTCCCCAAGAATGGGAGGTTGGAGATAGGTCGCTAATTCGCCAAGACGTTAGGGTCTAGTGATGGTTTCTTTAGTAGGGCCTTCACTAGTGGATCCTTCAAGGCATCAGAAAAAAAAAATCCTTCGAAGGCGAACACCAGAGTATCTTGGCAAACACTGGACCAACAGACTCGGCACATCCCACTAGGAGAAGAGTCAGGTCCTGGTCTAGTTCACAAAAGGTGGGCTGTAACTTCAAGATTACCTCTATGACCTCAGCCATCACCCCTGTCCAAAACTCCCCCCAGACAATTGGAGTGCCTCCGTTTACACAAGGCCTACCACTGCAGGGCTGATCTTGTTCCACTGGGGAGATCCTGGACCAAATAGAGGACACTCTGTCTGAAAAGAACTGAGCAAACTCTTCTCATAGTGTGACTGAAAATGCTCTTTTCAGCTGTAGACCAGCAGGATGAAGTACAGTAGCCTATCCACAGTCTGAACCTACCAGGTCATTATCTCATACGCTTAATAGCGGACATTAAAATGGCACAACAGGAACAGCGCAATAGGACAGAGCGAGAGGTGCAAAACTGTGAAAGGGAGTATACATGGTAGTGCACCCTCTCACTGTTCCCAGGTAGGGGATGAGACCTATGCTGTGAGGTGGGGCCAGTGAGCAGCTGCTGTGGCTTGACAGGATGAGCCACAGGCAGCAAGGGAGGGAGGCTGTGCGTTTGGGACTGGGTTTTGATTCCCGGTCCCAGACACAAGGATTTTTTTTTATTTTTCGCACTTTGTGCAAAGTTAAGTGTTAACCCCCCCCCCCCAGAGCTGGTTATTTTAGTTGGGGTGGTTTCGGGGGCACAGTCCTCCCAAAAAGAAAGACGTATGCCACTTGCAATATATTGCGCTGTATTGGCAGCATGGTATATTGCTGCGGCATAATGTCTTGCGACATTATGACTCCCTGCCCAGTCTGAAAGAGCTGAGTTGATCTGCTCCTCCCAGAGGTGGTGTCCTTGGACAGGAACTTTGCCTTCTTATAGTTGATTGCCCTCTGATAGTCCCCAGAGTGAACTTTCAAAGCCAATTTGTCCTCCTCTGACTGGGTCCTCTGCCAGCAACGCTCCAGCTTCTGACCCTTGGTCTTCATCTCCTTGAGAGTCCCATCAAAACATGGGAGTCTCAAATGAGAAGACCTGGGTCTTATACAGATCGGTGCAATGGCATCCATTGCCTTGGTAACATCCCTGTTATAGGCCACCACTGCCTCGCTCGTGCCAACCACACATGCAGAACTCACACCAGAAAAAACTACCACTGCCAAATGTCCCTCTTGAGACAAATCCCTTAATGGGCCATGGTGGACCATCTTAACATGGAAGGGACTATTAGGGGGCTGCAAATAAGAACTCCACCTTACAATGATCAGACCAAAGAACCCGATCAATCCTGAGGTCAGTGACCTCAAGCCTCAGTGAGAATACCAAGTCCAAGGTGTGGCCATGATGGTGGGTTGCAGAAGCAACCACTTGTGCTAGGCCAGTGATGTCATTAACTGGAGGAAATCATGTCCAACCTGTGAAGATTTGTCATTGACCCAGGTGTTGAAGTCACCCAGAATCAACCTGCGTGACCCCAACACCCTGTTGGCAACAAAGTCCACAATCTCCTGCAGGAAATCTCCCCCACACCCAGGAGGAGGGTAAACAGGGAGAATTTTGCAACCAGCAGCTGAACCCCCATGCACAGCTACACATTTAAACAATGAGGTAGAACCTACTGGGTGCACAGAGAAGTTCAAGCTGCACTGAAAACACTGCTGCATTCCCTCCTAGGGCAATGTACTACAGAGTACCCAGCAAGGACCAACACCTCCAAAATAGGACCTGCATTGTCCCCCAGGCAGATCTCCATAATAAAAGCCAGATCAACCGAGGAAATCAAGTCCACCATAATTAACATAGAAACACAGAATTTGACGGCAGATAAGGACCGCTTGGCCCACCTAGTCTGCCCATTTTCCTACCTAACAGATAAGCTGCAGATCCTAGTTAACCAACAGCTTACTTCCTCCTACCCCCCACTAGGACTGCCTTATGTCAGTCCCATGCATTCTTGAATTCCCCCACTGTTCTTGACTCCATGACCTCCTCAGGGAGGTTGTTCCATGCATCCACAGCCCTCTCCATGAAAAAATACTTCCTCACATTACCTCTGAGCCGTCCCCCCTCTATCTTCAAATTGTGCCCCCTTGTTCTTGCACATCTCTTTTTCTGAAAGATGCTACCCTCTTGGACTTTGTTGATTCCCTTGAGGTACTTGAAAGTTTCTATCATGTCCCCTCTCTCCCTTCTTTCCTTAAGGGTATACATATTAAGCTCCTTTAGTCTTTCTTCGTATGTCTTCTGGTGCAGACCCTGCACCATTTTGGTTGCCCGCCTCTAGACAGCCTCTACTCTGTCTATGTCTTTGCGGAGATGGGGTCTCCAGAACTGCACACAGTACTCCAGATGGGGTCTCAACAACTGTCTGTACAGAGGGATAACAACTTCCTGTTTTCTATTTATTTATTTATTTGCTTTTGGTAACCGGGTGAGTGCACTAGGCTTAGCAATGCCTATTTTCAGGCACGACCCGGGAGAGAGACAGTTGAAACACAAAATGAGCATACATGTGATGCAGCACATGAGAATGGTGAACACAGTTAGAATGTGACCAGTAACAAGTCAACTAAACAGTTAATTCAAAGAGTAAGCCACATTTGAATATAAGAGATAATGTTACAGTAAGAGGCAGAAACAGGAAAAACATTTAGTTAAAATACACAACTTAAGTTAAAACCATAAGTGAAACAGGCATTTGCAAATAAAGGTAACACATAGCAAAGTACAGTAAGTGCCAAAACTGAGGATGAGATGAGAGAGAGAGAGGAAGAGAAAGAAAGAGAGAGGGGGAGGCGAAAAAGGTGGGGATGAGAGAAACAGAACATGAGAGCTAGGAAGTTGGAGAGGTAGGGAAGTGGCATACAGGAGGAAGGTAGTTTAATGGAAGAGAGGGTGGGGAGATGAAGTAGTCTAAGGCGGATTAAAGCAGGTACATTGGCTGATTGTTTGCAGATGTTCCCGGTGACGTGTTTTAAAGCTAGTATGGGTAGGTGCTCCATGAACATTTGGAGGTAACGAGTTCCAGTATTTTGGGGCCATATGTGCAAAAGCGCGTGTACCCATATTAGTTTTGCATCTGGGAATGTGGAAGGGGGCTAGGTCAGCAGATCGGAGCCCATAGGAGAGAGGGTGAGAGTGGAGCAGACAGGCAAGTGATGAAGGGATGCCAGTGCGGACAGTGTTATCTATAAGTGACCCAAGGGACTTGAGCCGATGGGCAGAAGGGCAGGGCCAGTTTAGGTCAGAATAGAGTTGGCAATGGTGTGTGAAGTGAGGGGATGCTGAGGCATAATGGCAGATATTGTTATAGGTGGTGTCCCACTTGTGGAGGGAGGATTTGGAGGCAGATAGATACGTGACTGATCCAAAAGCCATGGCAGGGAGCAGAAAGCCTTGAGCCACAGCTAGTCTAGCCGAAGGAGTTAGGGCATAGCTGGTGCGGTAGGCACCACCTAATTTTACGTTAACAGATTTACAGGTGTTAGTTATGTGTAAGTCAAAATTAAGGGATTCATCCAGAGTAATGCCCAGGTATTTGAAGGATTTAGCGCTAATCAGTGTGGAGCCATCAGCACAGGTGATTTTAAGGGCATTTGTGTTTATTTTAAGTTTGGCGAGCGATCCAAAGAGCATAGAGTGAGTCTTGCTAATGTTAAGAACGAGTTTGTTCTTCGTTAGTCTAGACCAAATAGCAGAGAAGTCAGAGTTAAGAGGTTGGTTGAGGTGAGGTGTGTTACTTGCACTGTGATAAATCACTAGGTCGTCTGCATAAAGCAAGGTTGAGCAGGTTGAAGCAAGCAACGGGATGTCATTTATGAAAATAGAGAAGAGCAAGGGGCCGAGTATGGATCCCTGGGGCACTCCAACATGGATAGATGAGGGATCGGATGTGGCTGAATTGAAAACAACGGCCTGCTTCCTACCGGACAGGTAGCTGTTAAACCAGGCCACTACATCAGTAGAGAAACCTAAGAAGTGAAGTTTTGAAAGAAGGAGGGAATGGTTTACCAGGTCAAAAGCTTTTGTTAAGTCAATGAAGATAGCACCTATCAGGAGGCCAGAGTCCATAGCAGAAAAGATATCGTTAGTGAGTTTGAGGAGGGTGATAGACGTACAGTGTCCCTTTCGGAAACCGTGTTGGGAGCTGGACAAAAGGTTATACTTCTGCAGGTAGTCTAGGGTTTGGGTTGCTATAAGTTTTTCCAGGATTTTATTAAGGAGGGAGAGGATAGCTATAGGATGGTAGTTCGTGATTAATTTGAGATCACCCATTTTTAGAATGGGTGTGACCTTGGCTATTTTCCAGATGCTGGGGACCGAGCCGTGATATAGAGATAGACTGAAGATTTTGGTTAGGGGAGAGGCTATAAGTGGGGCAGCAATTTTTAGAAGCCTGGGTTCCAGCCCATCGGACCCTGAACTGGTATTGTCTGGAGCTGAGAGGAGTAGTCTCAGAACTTCAGTTTTTGTAATACTCCGGAATCGGAAAGGGGGGTCTGTGGATTGGGGTTTATCATTGCCGTTGGGTGAAAAGGCGTGAGTATTAGGGAAAGAGGCCTGGTAGCTGGTGAGGTCAGAAAAAAGGTGGTTAAAAGAGCTGGCAATAGTAGCTGGATTATTGCAGTGTATACCGTTAGTCAGCATGTCATTTGTGTGTGCTGTTTGATTTGCTCCAAGGAGGGTTTTTATTTTAGCCCAGAATTTTTTTGAGTACCCCACTGCTTTAGTTAGCAAATTTTTACAGAAGGAGCTTTTAGCTAATCGAATTTGCCTTTTGCATATATTTCTCTGGGCTCGGTATTTATTATAATCGGCCAGGAGCCCAGTGACCTTGAAACAACGCCATGTTTTATCCCTGGCCCTAATTTGTGCAAGTAGGTCTTTTGAGAGCCATTTCGTCTGTGATCCACGGATCTGACGAGTGACACAGGGAGCATGGGTGTCTTGCAGCACCCAGAAGTAGGCAAGGAAATGGTCTAATGCTAGTTGTGCATTGTTAGAGGTGTGAATGGGAGACCAGTCAATCAGTGTGAGATCATGTAAGAAATTTTCTTGGTTAAAGTTGGCCAGGTTTCGGAAGGTGATAAGTTTAGGAGGTGGAGAAGGTTTACTAGTAGCACGCCAGGTACAGTAGATTGGGGAGTGATCACTGATTGAGTCAGCTAGGGTCCCAGCACATGCTATACTGTCCGGGCGGTTTGTAAGGACCCAGTCTATGAGAGTACTAGCCCGAGGGGGCATGATTCTGGTAGGGTCCATAATTAGTTAGTGGAGGTTTCGCCCTTGGACCATGGTATGAGAGGACTGGTTTGATTTACTAGTCCAGTTTAGGTTCAGGTCCCCGAGTATGAGGACTTTGTTTTGGCCAGTGGCCTTATCCACCTGAGATAGAAGTTCCTCCAGCCCAGCACTACCACCAGCAGGAGGGTTATAGGTGCAAACCAAGTGAAGTTTCTTTGAGCCAAGCTTTAAGGTAGCATAGATTGCTTCGCAGTAAGATAGGGTAGGTTGGGCATTGTGGGATATTAGAAGGTGAGGTTTAAAGAAAATTGCAACCCCCCTCCCCGCTTAGTTGATGGCCTATCCTGCCTCATGATGTTGTAGTTAGGCAGTGAGCAGAGATGATCTGGGGTGGAAGGTTTTAGCCAGGTTTCGGATAAGCAGAGGATATCAGGGTTGTGCTGAGCAACCCACGCCTCAAGTTCAGCCTTGTTGTGAAGCAGGCTCCTGATATTAAGGTGGACAATGCGGATGCCCTTGGTGTCATGCCAGTTTGTAGCCTTACTTGATAAGTTAATTGGAGGCCCAGGATTTTTCTCAATATCCCCGGCTAACATCAGGGTTAGATGAAACAGGTGCAGGAGTTTGTGACGGATGTAGGAGGTGGATAGGGTTAGGTTAGGTACCAGGGATTTTTTCAGAGTGTAGAATAAATGACAGGGGAATTTATAATGAATAAGAAGGGGGAAAGTGGCAGGAGTCTGGTGTGGTGGTCTACACGTATAAGATAGCCTGGAATAGTCAGGGTAGGTTTAGTAATGGTTATTGGATATAGGGTAGTATAGTACAGGGAGCCATAGAAGGCAGAGAGCTGTAGAGGCTATTAAAAGTATGACACATGGAGTGTTGGCCATATTTGGTACTGTTATAATTGGCCTTAGGATTGTTAAGAGTGTAAGAGTGGAGTTTACAGTGTAAGTGTGGGCACCAGTAACAATTTAAATTTGATCAGGCACCCTCTAGCAGTCAAAAGGTATAGGCTGCTACTGGAAAAGTAAGGACATAGTTAATTTTTGAAAGAGGGCGTGTTTATGGGCGTGGTTGCACACTATATAAGTAAAGTCGGACAAGGGTGGGTGTGGTGTGGGGCAGGCGGGGAGCAGTCGCAAAGCAACTGCGGGGTTACAGCAATCAAGTACCCAGGTAGAGAGTTTCTCCGAGGCGGTCCCCTACTTGCACAGGGCAGGCAGTTCAGTTAAGAGTGCCTAGTGCCGAGGAGCTACTCTTGACTGCCCAGTTTTAAATTACCGGCTTCCCTTCCCCAAATTTACAGCTGGGCTTTGCAGTTTCAAACTACGGCTGCCCTTCCCCTAATTTTACAAGCTGAGGCACTTGCAATTACTGGCGTGCTCTGCAGCCATGGGGATTAGCAGAAAATACAGGACTGTAAGCTCCTAAAGCTACGAGCTGGCAGGTTGCCTTACGGTCTGAGAAAATTGCAAACGCTGAGGCACTTTGGAGTTACTAGCACGCTCTGCAGCTTTCAAAAGGGGCAACTAAAATAAATCAAGCTCCACTAAGTTCAATCAGTACTATTGGTTACAATAAGCAACATGGAACAGGTCTTTCTTTTCAGTTCTTATTCTCGTTTGAACGTTACAATATGCAGAAAAGTACAGGTCTTTCTTTGCGGTTCTTGTTCTTGTTTGAAACGCTGGGCAGAATGCCTCTCCCTATGCATCCCAGTACCCCCCCCAGCCTTCCTTACTGCCATCTCACATTGCTTGCCCACCTTTAGGTTATCTGATATAATTACCCCCATGTCCCTTTCCAATTTTACTGTGGTCTTATTCCTCATTAATCTAGCATTGCATAGCACTGCCCAAAGGGGACCAGTGGAGACTGCAGACCAACTGGCTATCAGTCCACTTGGTCTGATGGAAACCCTGTGGATAGGCACTAAATGCATCTTGCCTCTCTCCTGGCTTCATTTTGCCCCAGTGCACTTCCTGCTCCTTACCACCCTAATGATGTTCACCCCATTCTACCCATAGTGCCCTGCTGCCAGACCACATGCCCCCAACCAATAGCCACCTCTGGACAGCGTCTTACCTCCATAGCTGAAAAAGGGGGGGTCATGAAAGGGGTGACGGTCACACAGCAGAGATGCCATGTAGGTAATATGATAGGTTCTGGAGCCCAAGCAGATCCTGCAGCTATTTCACTAAAAATATCTCCCACCTTTAACCTGTAGGTCAGTACTCAGATCACATAATCCTCAAACAGTCTTAGTACAACCCATCTCTCTTTCACGCATTCATCATTCACACATAATACAACAGTTTCTATAACAACATTCACATCAGCTCTCAAACCCTATCTATAGTTCCTCCCACAAACCCTTACTGCTATGCCCCCAGGACGTCAACACTGTTACAATGAAAATGTTGATGCTGACAACATCAACGTTTTCACTGTAATAGTCCGCCCGAGACCCCGGCACTCTCTCCCTCTCCTGGTCCTGCACCCCCTCCACAATCCAACTCTGACTCAGAGTTGTAATCCTTTAGATCAGGGAGTGCAGGGGGCAGAGCCCCCTGCATGGGGGATTAGGAAGGGCAACGCCCCCAATGAAAAAACAGCCAGGGTCTCCAGTCAGATTTATGTCAACCGCAAGTTGAGGTTGACATAAATCTTTCGCTGTGATGGTGGTCGACAACTTAGTTGTCGAACCGGCACCATAGAGCCCCCCCAAACAAAATCCCCACCAAACTCAAATAAAATTTACATACAATTTAAAAACCACAAAATGGAGAAACCTAAAATTTGAAGTTCTTCAGAGAAGTTCAAAATAATCACTTGTAAAGATACTCAATTTAAGTCAGTGTCCAGATTTCAGAGAGACTACATTTCACAGAGTACTCTCACCACTGCCCATGATGGAACTAAACCAGAAAAATGAGTGGCCTGGTGAAGAAAAGCACTCTCACCACCTTCCTCAGCAGTCTTGTAAATCAGGATGCCAACTGTTTATAGCAATGCCAATTAATCCCAGAGAGTGGAGCTCCCACCATCACTCAGTGGAATGATGGAAAAGGCAGAAAGTACTTATAGGAGCACAACTTCAGGAGTGGGTCCACAGCCGATGCACAGTCACCCATACAGGAGTCACTGAGGTCCAGCTGGCTCCAATTCTTTCAGGGCTCTGCACCACCTCACAGCAAGCCTCTTCATTAGACAGTCAGCTGGTCATACACACCAGCCAATGATAATTCAGGCTGTAGCCGCACAGCTTCCGCTCACCCAGGCCCGCCATAGGCAATCAGCATAGGCTAGAGCTCAAATATACTCCAGCCGCCTAGTGTCTTCAAAGGGCTAATCTAGCCCCCAGTCCAGTTCAGAGCCCAAACTGAAGTGTCCCGTGGCCGCAAACTGAAGCCCCACAACTCCCCAACTCCAGTGCACCATGAAACAGCTCAGCAACAAATGATGTGCTGCATACTTTTGTGACCCACTCGCCTTCCTCCAGTAACAGCTCTTGATTCAGTGGGTTCCCAACCAATGATATTTCCATGCCAAACTCAATTTCAAGTTTTACACCGAGTCTCTAGCTTCGAGCGCTGCCAAAGTAGTGCTAAGTTTAAATGAAAAATGTTGTGGCCTTCCGATCCAGAAACCTGGGACCCTAAAAAAAGAAAAAATAACTTTTGATCTACATACACTAAAAAACTGTGCCTAACGCTATTGCCCTACACCTCAACTCTAAACAATAAATGCTAAAACACTAAAAAAAAAAAAAGCCGTCATAGGAAAAAATGTCCTGGAAGGCAAACAAGCTAAAACTGTGTTGAAGTCTCCTCAAAGCATTACATTATGATAAAAGGCAGAGGGAAGGTATTTTCAAGTGCTAGCTACAGCACTGCCAGACAGATGCCCAGCGTGGTGGCCATCTCCCCATCCTTCCCATCCTCCCAGTTGCAACCCTGACGAACCCTATGTCAAGAGCTTGAACCAGGTCTAGCTGACCCCAGCACTGGACAGGTTCTCCCCCAGATCCAGTCCCCCCCAGCACTGGGGACCAGTTGCAGTCACCGTGTGGCCCAGCAAATACATGGATGCTGTCCACCTCTGTCCCTGGTAGAGCCTTGGCCGTGCCATGCTAGGACCCTGCCACCACCACTGTCCTACCACACCCTGCTGTCACTACTGGGCAGGATACCATTGTGCCTCCCCATGTGGCCACCAGGAACATGTCTATGGCCCAGTTGCCCATCACAATGGGACAGACATAGCTAATGTGCCACACTAACCATGGGCTGTTACACCTATGAAGGTGGAGGTCCAACCCATACAACGGCTGTGGGTACAGCCCGACCCTGTCCCACTGGAAAGTCCTCTGCAGCAGTAGGATGTGGTGGATACCAGGCAGCTACTGTGGTCTTACTTGAAGGCACAGAGTGCTGCGCTACAGGTACTGACATGCTTCCACCAAATGCTGCATGAGGATGTGACACACCTCCACCAAATGCTGCATGATGACATGCATTGTGCCGAGCAGAAGGCAGGTTCACAACACATGGAGCTTTTGACTGTACTACAGGACCTATGTGGTGTTGTGTGGGAGGACACAGCCATTGTTGTGGGCACTGTGAGGGCTGGCCATAGCCCCGACCTGCCTGGTGTCAGTAGTGCCACCGCACTACAGACACCGAGGTATACACCAATGCCACACAGTGCCAAGTCGAGAATGCTCAGTATGCCTGGGACTGCTAGATTACTGAGGACACTGCACACATGGGTTCATGACCTTACCCTCCCAGGGAGAGGCCCCAGTGGGTCTACGACTGGGAGAAGGTGACACCATTGCCAAAGGCTTTCCAATACTGTGACTGAGGTCCACTACCTCACCATACAGGGGGCCTGTGCATGCAGATGATCTGTACCTGGAGTGGTGGTCGGGGACAGATGTAGGTGGTGCATGGCCACCCCCTACTACCAGAGTTTCTCCAACAACCTGACTGTACCCCTGCAACACATCTAAATGACCTGTGTCAAGGCCACAGCTTTCTGACCCCAGCATGGCTGGTTGACATACAGCCCCCACCCCACCTGGCTACTGGGTATTCCTGCAGACCTCCTTTTTGCCCCCCCCGCATAGCCTATGGTTGTGTGCCCCCATGTGCTACCCCCACGTAGGAGTGCCATGAACCCATGGCACCCATTCAGCATGGATGGTGTTTATCTGTGTTTGCACCCATAAGAAGCGCCAGTGCCCATGCACTTCAGCATCTGTGTTTCCTATTTGAATCCTCCCCACCTGGTAACATTGCATTTGTGTTTTGCCCTCCATGTTACCCCCTTGCTCAGCATACTACACTGCTTACATTGCTGTTGTTGGCTGTGCCCTGTCTGTGTCATAATACATTACTGAATCATCCTACAGTGTTCTGTGTGTTCTGTACTCACCTGCCAGGTCTGTAGATGTCATGTATGATGTGGGCTCTGTACTCATGGGCTCTCCTTGCCATTCTCAGATCATGCCTATTGAGCTGCCCTGGTATCCCCTACTTCTCTGGCTCTATATTTGATGCAGACTGTACCTCTGTGGCAGACAGGCATATCCCATGGTTGAGCACCATGCTGTGTAGTATACAACAGGCTGGGAATATGTCACAGGCTTGTGAAGGGTATACTGTAGGGCACCATTGGAATCCAGGCACCAGAACCAAATTTTGAGCATGCCAAAGACACGCTCGATGATGTTGTGTGTGGCGGCGCATGCCACATTGTACTTGTCTTCTGCTGTGGACGAAGGGCGGAGAACAGGTGTGAGGGGCCAGGCAAGCAGGGAATAGGCACTGTCCCCTGTAAAGGTAAAGGGCTTAGGTTAATGTCACATAACAACATAGGCAAAAGGTCACAGATGACAGGCAACAACCAGTGTTCATCCAGTTTGCCCAATGACCATAACATACCCATGACCTATTGTCCATTCTTGGTTCTACACCTTTATACCCCATATGGGGCTTGTAGGGGGGGGGATGCCTGTGTGGTGTACTCACCAACGAGGTGGCCACTAGGGATGTCTCCACTTTCAAACCTGTGGCAAAAGATGGAGTTGTGCAATATGAAGGCATCATGGGCACTGCTGGGGTACCATGCCAGGTCACTGATGATGTGCCCTGTTGCATCACACACCACCTGGCAATTGATAGAGTGATATGCTTTCCTATTGATATAGGTGTCCACTCCATCACACGTGGGTGCCCGGATGGTAATGTGGGTGCAGTCAATGGCACTGAGTACATATGGCATGTGTGCAACAAGATGGAACTGCTGCATGGTTGCTGTGTACTCTGCCAGGGTGCTGGCAAATACCATAAACTCACCAGCATGTTCCAGCAGGGTATGTAGGAACTGTCCCAACAGGTGTGAGGTTGCCAACTGTAAGATGCTATTGGTGTCCCTCACCAGTGTCTGAAATGTTCCTTTGGCCAGGAAACACACTGCAGTCAGTGTCCTACAAACCCAAACCTCTGCTTCCTCTCCACACAGTTCCCTCAGTCATCCATTGAACTCTAAGATCTTGACATCCTAGCCTGTCATGCACATGGCACCATCAGTGAGTACTCCTGAGAAGACTGCCAAATCTGCCATTATTTTTATTTTTTTTTACTTGCCCTGGTTCCTCGGCCCTTCGGAGGGGGCCTTATACCCCCTCCGACTCCATCCACTAGGTCTCTTCCGGATTCCTGGCTTCATTGTGCTCATTTTTGACAAGGGGTTTATTAATTTTTCTCCCATTTTCTCCCTGACACCTGAGGGCACCAGCTCAAAAGGTGTTCATCCACATGAACCAAGTGCAGATGTACGCCAACGTCAATCGCCTAACAGTGTCCTCTGTCCCTCAACTCCATAGAGCCATATGCCCCCCACCCATGTTTCCACCAGTGGAAGAGCTACGGTGATATACCCAGTACCCACCCCATCAAAAGAGGAAAGCATCCATTAGGATGCTCTATCCCCCCCAATCCAAGCCCCGATGATGTGGGTCTGTTCCCGAACCCAGTTCACCTGCATAGTGCGAGGTGTGGCATCCAGCGCCTCAACCTTTAGTGCCACTGGGCTGACCCCAAGTCCGATATTCTGAACTCTTTCCACTCTGTGTTACTCTAGATCATTGGATGCATGGTAGAAAACATCTGGCTATGCTCCCTTCCCCCCAGTCAAGTTCTGATTCCTATAGATGGGCTCTTTTCTGCTGTCATACCTTGGAGGTCTACCACCTTCCTTCTGCCAGGCTCTGGGACCTCAGCCAGCTTTCCCATCCCTCTCACTATCGAGACCCCCAACACTATGACTCTCTGTATTCTTTTCTCTTGTCTTCCCCTTCCTCCCTCCAAACTCCTGCAAACCAGGCAGCCTCCCATCTCCCAGAGCACCCTCCAAAAGGTGAGTGTGCCACAGCCCATGCAACTTACAACCTCCCCCTACTCTCCAGCCTGTGGAAGCATAATATGTAATCTGCTATGTGGGTGTGCACCCTATATGAAATCATGGATGTCCCAGATCTGTCACTGAGGTAACTATTTAGGTTTACCTCAAATAGGGAGTCCCTGGCTAAAGGGCTGCTTCTTGTAGGTCAAGTGTTCTGTGCAGAGCTACCTATAAACCAACCTCAGGTAGCAAGTGTAATCCTGATAAGAAACACCTTAGATCTTTAAAGTAAGGTAACCCACATTGAGTTTTGCTACTGTCCCCTTACAGTGAGGTTTACAGCGTGTACCAGAGTGAGAGGGGGACTGCACTATGCTACAATTTAACACTAACCTAGCTATACCCCTGCTTTTTTAAACAAAGAATTTTAGTAGAAGAAGATAAGTACAGTTCATGAGTCTACATAAATACAACAATAGACAAAGAATAAGTATACAATGAGGATGAAACACGCTGTCTTAAATACTATAGAAAGTTCCTCATCCTTACTTCCCTAGTATTGTTATAAAAATAAATCAAATACAAGTCCACTTTCGTCATCTGATTTTAACAAAATCAGACCATACTGCATCTTGTAATTCCCTAATGCTTTATAAAGTTTCCTCCAAACCTTCAATTATAAGATGATGGTCCAGATATTCAAAACTTTGCACCGTGAAGATAAGGCCCTGTATGCAATGGACCACCTCTACCTGAGCAGAGGGGGAACTAGGGCGCCGAGGAAGAACCTGGAGGAGTTCATTAACAAGAACTGACACAAAGCAAGGGGGAGAATGGCACCAGGGTATACTGTATGCCCCAATGCAATTTCATGGTGGGAGCCACTAGCTTCACCCCTAAGGACAGGAAAGATAGGACATGCAGGGAGGAAGTGGGACGTAGTACAGGGGACATACACAGGACAGACACTGAGACAACTGGCAATCCAAAGGACACTGATAGGGCAACAAGCCACTGTAGGATCTAGAATCCAAAACTAGGGATGGGAACTAGTACAGATAAAGATAGAATGGTAAAGCAGGACTCTTGGAAAATGATATGCACAAGCATCAAGAGCCTGAGAAACAAAATGTGTGATTTTCAGGCACTGTTTGCAGAAGACCAGCTGGATTTTTAATTGCCATAATTGAAATCTGAGTGACACAGTCAGCACCATGACTGGGATCTCACAATTCCAATGTACTCTGTCTTTAGAAGAAACATAACTAAGGGCAAGGGGGTGTGAGAAGTGGTCCAATATATGAGGGAGGGTATCAGTATGATCAAGGATATAATCTCAGGGAAGGATGCAGTGACAAAGTCACTATGAGTACAGTTGGAAAAAAACAGTCAGTGGCAGAAAGGCTAGAACGGTGTGGTGTACAGATCATACTGATAAGAGGAGAAGGAGACAGCTAGGGAGCCAGAGGAAAAAATCAGGCGGGCAACAATTCATGGAAGTACAGTATGGACATCTCAGGAAATTGTAATCTTCCTGATGTAGATTGGAGTATCCCAGTGACAAGCAGCACCAGGAGTCAAACACTTGTGGATGCACTCCAGCATGGCTTCTTGGTTTGCGGATCAGGCAACCAACAAGAGAGAGAGTGACCTGGACCTGGTGCTCACAAACAGTGACTCCATTAAGTACAAAAGAACAGGGGAAACACAGGGTACCAGCAACCACCTATCAGTTTGGTTCACTATTGATTGAGCACAGAGCACTCTAATGCCAGAAGAAGAGTTCTTGCTTTTAGAAAGGCAGATTTTGGGGAGATGAATAAGAAGCTCAGGGTCATGTTGAAAGATGCCAAAGAAGCTGAGGGTATGGAGGAGAAATTGGACACCTTTAAGATAATCCTGCAAGATGTCACCAATTCCTGTTTAAGGCAAATGAGGGAGGGACAAGAAAAAAGAAATGTGGCTCACAAGGGAAGTGAGATCAGCAGTGAGAGAAACAAACTCTGGTCAGAGCCAACACAGATGCTGTGCATTAACATGAAACAAAGTTTTATTTTTTTTCTTTTGTTAAAGAAGTCCTTCATAAAATGTAATGCTTTAATTGATAGTCTACTTCGGCTAATTTTGTTGTTAAAGTGTGATTTGTTACATTTTGGGGGTTCAACGGCAGAGCTATTTTGTCCATTATGCATAGGTTTAGGTACACCACCTGGTTATTGATGTTTTGCAGAGCTTGACCTCTGACAGTAAATTTTGCATGCATTGATGTGTCACTACTGTTATATTGTATATAGGGATATCCACAACTTTACAGCAGCAAAAACACAAACCTGCTCCCTCAGACACATTTGTAAATCTGCCTCCTTCAGTTCCCCATATACAATATTACAATAGTCATACATCAATGTATGCACAATTTGCCATCAAAGGTCAAGCCTCACAAAACATCGATAACCAGGTGGTGTTGCACCTAAACCTATGCATACTGGAACAGTAGCTCAGGGGGTTGGACCCCTAAAATGTATCACATCACACTGTCCAGAGATGGTCCTGATACTCCTACCAGCTCCTCTGTTCTCAGTCACTGCTTCTGAGACACCCCTATTGCCTACCTGTAATAGTTCTATAAGAAGGGTTGTCACAAAAGTCTGTGCCCAGGTTTCAAGGGTTACCCTGCTTTGTGCATGCATTGGAAGTTTGACGACCTTGCCCTTCCCAACATGGTCCTTATAATAATAATCCTAGGAGCTGTGGCTCTTTGAAGTTGTAAGTGCTCTGTCTCAGGCTGCAGTTGATAAACCAAACACAACACTCCAATGTTTTATGCATGAAGTATTTTGTATATTAAGATTCTAGGTTGTCTGCCTCCTCCTGACCTCCCTTGTGCCATGTCATTGATGGGAAATCAAATGGATTAGATCACCCACCTAAATTATAGTGAGCTCTCCATGGAGGACCCCTCGAGGCTGCCAACAGGGGACCCCATTGGCATCGAGAAGGATAAGCTCTGGGTCAGGGTCACTTATTTCTTTTCAGATGAGGAGGAGGAGATGATCAACGGCAGGGTGACAACCCAGCCAAGTGTGAAATTCGAACAGAAGGCAGATGCATGGAAAAATACACAACTGCATCACCAACACAGGCTGCTAGAATACCTCAAAAACAGCAAAAGATTAATTTTATAGAGACTTCCAATTCTTTAATGGCATGCTAGGCACACACTGGGTGCACACATGATCAAAAAGGTCCTAAGTTTATATATTTTGAATTTTCCCTACGCTTTTGTAAATACTCTGTCAAAGTGGTTTCTGTTCAAAACAGCTGGGGGAAGTGAGGAACTGCCCCGCGGAATCTGCTGAGTCCATTAAGCATACAGTCAGTGGAATGTGGACTGCTGATACAATTACTCCTGGAAAGGCCTAGTTGGGAGTCCTGCAGAGGATAACTGTGAGGGTTGATCCGAGGGCTGAGCTTAGACACATACACCTCTCCTTATTTGGTGAGGTTCTCCTACCTGTTACAAAGTCTAGTACCACTTCTATACTAGTGTGCACCTATGGGGCTTAGACACTTGTGTTTCTACATATCCAAACACAGAAGTAATCAAGACTAGAATGGGAATTTCTTCTATGTTTGGCTGTGCATAAATACAGGCAAAAGCAATAAGCTGTTCTGCATAGGCTGGACTTTCACTGGAGCATGAAAAGTGTTTTCTCTGTAGGACAGCTGCATCACTCATAATAGGTTGAGTGATAACGTCTGCAAACTTGTAAAATAAAAAAATGGCACTTTGATTCATGGTTTCTCTGCTTAACAAAAAGTGATATCCTCATGTTAGATTTTTCAGCGTGGTTGTGCATATTACTGTCAGGTAAACATGAGTGAAATCAGCCAAGAAGATTAGTTGAGATTTCCAGGAGATGAATTCCCCCCTACTACTTGTATAGCCATGTGGGCTGTACATGTCAAAGTACTCTGTTTCATGAACACAAACATATACAATAAAAAAATAAAATAGGGACTGCTGCTTATTTTTTTTTTTTTACAAAACTTGCTCACCCAGGCATGCCTCTGAAAGAATCGTCAATTGTCACTGTTAGAGATTTTTTTTTAATCACACTGTCAGACAATGATTCTACCGATGTTTTCCTTTTTGATTTTGTCATTGTGTTGTAAAACATAGAACTGTTACACAAATGGGGCCCTATACCAGAACGCATGGCGCAACTCTCGGGCTTATGCTGGGGACCCTGCACCCTATTCCAGGACAGGCAGGGTCCTTGGCACCTATGACTTATGACTTGTGGCAGCCACAGGGTTGTGCCACGGGAATGGAGCAATGGACCTGGGTGCCTCAAGTCACAGATCATAGTAACTAGCCCCAGAGCCCCATCCATAGCACACCCACAATCCCTCGGGGCCTTGGGTGGGTAGGCTGGGTGGCACAGGCTGGGGCATGGCACAGCTTGCCTGGGTGGCACCCCTGGAAATTCGGGGGTGGGGGCATCGCTGGGGTCCCGTGGAGTGTGACAATGTGCAGTCCACAGCACTGCAGGGAGGGCATCCATCATTTTGTCAGGATGGATGCCCCTTAGACCACCTCCATACTGGTCTAACCTGCAGCGCCATTGTGGGACCTGTAATAGCATAACTGGATTATGGCAGCCACCCTTTTGAAATAGGGCACAGGTGCTGCCATAACCCACCCTTGTGCCATGCCACAGTGGGTTGCAGGCATAGTGGGTGGTGTAGCCCACCTTTGGTGCAACCCACATGTGGCATGATGCAAGCCGCATCTTGTAATCACAGCTAGTATAATGTATGGTGCAAGCTACGATTTGTGCCATACCGTTTGGTGTAACTCACCTTGAGCCATGCAGCGACAGGGTAGAATAGGACCCTGTCCCATTTGTTATGGAGAAAGGGTTTAAATGCAAGGATCTGTCCTTCTTCTGTGTTTTTCTGTCTGGACCAAATTTTCCTGTGAGATCTCGGACTTGATCAACCTGAACAGTCTCGCAATTATTTGCCTCTCTCTGTCTCTCAGTTTTCTCTTGCTGTCTGTTTTTCTTCCTTGCATATTTATGTAAGTTAATATAAAATTATATACAAATCAATGTATGGAATGAAACTGATAATGAGATCACTTCAGTTTAGAAAATATTTATATATAGCATTACTGTTGTAATGTTTATTAATTGTAGAAGTCTAGAGTGTTCTGCCTTGATGTCCAAAACTAGAGGTTACTTGAGTGCATATGCTGAGCCTTTTGCAAAAAGGAGCCTCAAGAAGCTCACAGTGTTCTAGCAGCTCCTGAAACTTACAAGGACAGGATGTTTGCTCAGGATGGGGTTGAAAAAGCCTTATAAAAGAGCTGAGCTGATCTGCAATGGTTTAGATAGAGGTTTGTTTTAGAAGAACAAGAGATTTTACAAGAAAGATTTAATGTTGCTTCTGTATATAGTTATTTTGAACAAGTTTATTTTATTTTATGTTATTGCAACTACAAATAAGCTGTTTTGTGGAATTTTCCAACTGCTCCTGGGTTGTCTCTGTGCTTCCTGACCTGTGCCTCGATGACACATGCGTAATGCGACTTGGAATTGGGTCCCTAGTGTCATGTCCCACAAGAAAAGCAAAGAAGGCTTTTGCACTGTGATGCAGGGGCAGTGCTGTTTGGAGGCTGGCTAAAACTCAAAAAAGTCACAGAAATTCAAGTGTGAAGAGCATTCAGGGTGGACTGTGACCATACAGTTCAAACTGGGTAATGTAATGCACAAATGCAAATCCATAACCAAGGCTGTGTTTAAAAAAAAACAAGTTCTGTGTGTAAGACTTTGACACATGATTACCGTGAGACTGACTCCTAGGAAAGAGTGCTAGCCACTGGACCTCACGGACATATAATAGTAATAGTGAATAGATACTTAAAATACAACATATGTCAATGTAGCTTAATCTTTGATTACTTTGCATGCTCATTAATAAGACCATCCCTGTGCAGAGTCCAGCATCTCTGTAGAACTCTGATATTTGAAAGGTTTGCACATAACCTGCCAGGTGTGTCAGTGTAATATAAGAAACTACCTGTACAGTCAAATCAAAACAGCCCTAGCACAGAATGGGAGATGAAGAACCTACCTATACACTCAGATCAAAACAGCCCCAGCACAGAACAGGGGAGGAGGGAACCTACCTATACAGCCAGATCAAAACAGCCCTAGCATGGGGGGGGGACCTACCTATATAGCCAGATCAAAACAGCCATAGCACAGAACATGGGGGGGGGCTGAAGAACCTACCTATACAGCCAGATTAAAACAGACCTAGCAGAGAACACAGAGAGGGGGTAAGATGTGTCTGTTTCCATGACAGCACCCAGTTACTCAGTATCCACTAACTGTAAAGAAAAACATAAACATTCCTTTGTAAGCACTCAAAAGCTGTGGATTCTGTTTCAGATCTTCCTTCCCATTATTTTTTCTGCTATTATGAGATGTAAGTGGTCCATATAAAAATAATGTGGTACTGCATTCACTCACTCCCAGCATAGTGCTTTGCTGCTGCCCCGAGGTCCTGGGTTTAGAAGCATTGCAGAACTCTTTCATACTTATAAAATTACTTTTGAGATGTTCTGTGTGTACATATGAAGAAGCCAGCAGAAGAAGGCCATTTGGTCTATCAAGTCTGCTCATATTGCAGGGTCCACAGCTTGAGCTAATGTCCCTGCCTTCCCTCCCCACTCTTCCCATCCTCCTTACCCATGATCCTTACCTCCCCATGCCTATGCCAGCCTCCCTCAAAGCTGCCCACTGTCTTCAATGAGATGACCTCTTCCAGCAGCACATTCTAAGTGTCCACCACCCTCTCTGTGAAGAAGTGCTTCCTGACCTCCCTCCTAAACCTCCCACCCTCTAGCTTAAGACTGTGCCCCTACGTGTTATGGTTACCACTCAGCTTAAAGAGACTCTCCTTAACAACCTTATTTATCCCTTTTGGGTACTTGAAGGTCCAAATCATGTCCCGGCTCTCTCTCTCTCTCCTGTCTTCCAGGGAGTGCATGTTCAGTGCTCTCAATCTCTCCTCATATGCCTTACCCTGCTGACAAGCTATCATCTTTATAGCCCTCCTCTGGACTAAAATAATAGTAATAGTGTAGTAAAATATTTTTTTAGAGGGGGGTTGAAGAATTACACTTGCCTTATTCATGATGTGGGTTTAAAAAGGCTATGCTGAAAATATGGGGTCAGAATCTGGAAACATGCTGTTAGTAAATTTACAAGAAAACTTTGAAGAATTTCAACATTGCACCCTAACTTTCTTGTTTTTTTGAGATTTTAACCCCATATTTTCAAAATAGTCTTCTTATTGCTACACCTCAAGAACCCGGTAGGTGAAAATGTTCAAATCTCAGCCAAAGCATCATTTAGCACCACAAGTATGAAAATACATTTTGCCCAGTACTTGACAAGTTTCACAGGCATCAAAGTCTAGCAAGGGGCATGACGCCTGAATTATTAAGACTTCTTGGGAAGTTGCTCTGACAAGCCAGCTGCTCCTTTGCAAAGGAAGAGATAACACTGCTGAGTGGCATAGCTGGTAGCAGGATTGCAAGTGGTTAACTTGTAGACAGTCAGCTAAACTTCAATGGAATAGGCTGATTAGGGCAGCTTGGGTGGGCTGTCAAAGGATTCATTATTTTTTTTTTGTAGCAGATAGCTGGGACCAGAACTGCAAAGGGTTAACTTGCAGACAGTCAACTAACTCCCTCCAGTTGGCATTGATGCTGATTTCCCCTCCTTTCTTTTTCCAGATACTGCAGTTGAGGCTTGTTCCATACCTCCCACTTTTGAGCTTGTAGCTCCATTTAATCATGTGTCCCATGTGTTGAGGGACAGCATCCAAAATTTTCTCACATTTTGGATATCCAATGTGCCCTACATTTCAGCGAGTAACAAAAGATTGTGAGGCATGACTTATCATGAAGCTAAGTTCACAGAATCCACAGGAAGCCTTGGGAGGTCCACTGCTTTGCTGAAAGTCGCACAGTTAACTAGGGATAGTGGTGGGATTCAAACCTAAAACCTCTACAGTTATTGACTCCAGGTTCACTGTTTTTGCACTAGTAGTAAAATATTAATTGATCGGCCTTAGCCAGTTCATAAAAAACATTATATCACAAGACGGTACAAAAATAAAATATTACAAGTTTTACAGTAAGATTATATTAAAAAGAACAGGATAAACACACAGGCCACATGGCCTTAATACATTGACAATATCCAACAAGAGAATTGTTTTAAAACAGAGAAGATGAAATGATTAAAAACAAAAGACAAAAAAGAGTGGCCTTTACAAGCTAATAAATCCATTTGATAATCTATGGAGCAGTGTCCATGCTTTATGATGTTAGTATTGCAATTTTTTTTCTCTTGAATCTTACCAATCAAAATAAAGTGCAAGGTCTGTAAGGATCTTTTCATTTTCTGCATTAAATAATAGATCCATCAGGTATCTATTGGGAATATTGCACACATTTAGATATTGACTCAAGAATTTCCTCCTTGGAATATCAAACCATGGGCAGTGTAGTATGCTGTGTTTTAGGTCTTCTATTGCATGTAGTGCACATTTACAATCATCAGAAATCATTTGGTATTTATTATAGCGAGCTATTAATATATTGGTAACAAAATTCTTGAACCTGTATCTAGTTAGTATTGTTCTCTGTTCATTATTTTTAACCAGAATAAGGTACGGTTTAATATTATGTTCTATCGTATTGTTTACTAGTCATTATGAGGTTTTTAAGGCTTTAGATCTTGAATATATTTCTGTCTAGAAAGATCATAGATCTTATTTGTTACAAAAGCTGTATATTTAGGATTTATGACTACGTTTTGTCTAGCCACATTTTTTAAATATGTACGCCCATAAGTGTCCAACAAAAAGTTCAATTTTGTTCAACCAAATTTTTTTTGTTATATTGTAATAATTCTTCTTTCTCTTTCATTCATGTTTTAATCAACTAATCTTTTACATCTGTTTTAGTTTTGATCCAGTAGTTAATTAATTTAGCTTGAACCATGTGTTCCAGAGTGGGTTGACCAATCTGCGACCTCACCAAGGCATTTGGAGTACCTTTTGGTAATCTTAAATATTTTTTGTATGCATTATTTAAAGTAGATTCTAACTTCACAAAACTGGCAACTCCACAAACTTCAGCTGACTATAAAACTTGAGAAACTACCTTCGCATTCAAGGTTTTTAAAAATGGAACAACTGAATGACCACCATAAAGATGGTCGAACCTATTCAAGGCTTACAGTGTATTTTTAATTTTCTTGAGGATATAATGTGTATGTTTATTCCACTTTAAATTGCTAGAAAACCAAGTCCCCAAATATTGGTATTCCCGTGCATATTTAAATTTTTTATCATTAAGAAAAATACTTCTATAGCACTTACATCATCACTTGTATTTTATGTCAGTTATGTTTTAACTTCTTTACATGGCATAGTTGTTCCATATCCTTAATTGTTTGTTGTAGGTCTAATCTAATTGGTGGAAATTATCGCAAGATCATCTGCATAAGCTAGTATTGAAATTTTGGTAGTACCAATCTGTGGGGCATGGCGGTTATCCTTACCAAATATTGTAATGATGTTATTAATATAAATATTAATAAGAGTTGGAGCTAATACACAACCTTGGCAGACGTCCAGATTAGTTTCAATTTTACTTGTTAGGTCACCTTGTTTTGAATATTGAATTTGAACCCAAGTATCTGTGTATAGTCTTTTGATTATATTGATTAAGTTGATATCTATATCCATATTTTGCATATTGTCCCATAGCAGTTGCCTATTAAGTGAATAAAACGTAGACGAGAAATCCACATATGCAACAAATAATGGTTGCTTTCTTATCATACAATATTTTTCTAAAAGATGATTTAAGAGAATAATGTGGGTTACTGGACTTTTGTTTTTAGTAAAACCTGCCTGCAGCTGGGACAATACTTGTGAATGTTCTAATCATATGGTCACTCTATCCAATGATACATATGCAAAAAGTCTGACTAGATTGTCTAATAGACTAATTGGTCTATAATCACTAGGCTTAAGAATAGAACCTTTCTTATATATAGGAAGAATATAACTTCCATACCATGTTTGCGGAAAATATGCATGCATAACAATTTTATTGAAAAAGTCCATAAGTATATTAGCCCACCATTCAACATTTAGTTTACAAAAATCTATAGATAGTTTGTCTGGTCCTGGTGACATATTTCTCTTAAGACTGTCTATAGCCTTACTGAACTCGTTTACTGTAAGCCATTTAAAATCACCATTAATCTCAATTAGATCTTCATGGTTTTGCATGTTTTCATCCCAAAAGATTTTAGAGAAATAGGCAACCCATTTATCTGGTGTGATATATATATCTATACTGGTTTATATACATTTATACCAGAGGCAACAAGGGACCAACATTTCTTATCATCCTTATTTATAACAGCATCATACATGGTTTCCCACAGAAATTGTTGGTGCTCATATTTTTTTTGTTTTACAAGTCTTTTATAATCTTGCCTTACTTGTTTAAGAGCATTTATATTAGCTCTCATTGGATCTTTTTTTGTAATTCTAAGTAGTTCAATTATTTCTTCTCCTGTCTGCAATGTTTATAAAACCAGTTTTCATATCTATATGCTATAGTCTGTTTATTTTTTTTTATTACTCAGTATTGATGTGTGTTTGTAATATGTTTCTATGATTATGTTGTATATTTTATTAGGTTCAAATTCATATTCCAACAAATCATCTACCTCTGCTGTAAATAGTGCATTAATATTGTTAGCTATACATTCTGAAACTTTGTCTCATCTAAGTCTTTTATTTCTAAGTTCTACCTGTTCCTCCTCTTTTCCTACTATTGGGTGATCTGATTTCCTAAAAGGAACAATCAGCAAATGATTGCTTCCCATTCTTTGCATTATATTTAAATCCATGTAATTATCAAAGTCATATATTGACCAAAGTGCATAGTCAATAGTTGAGGGGCCCCTTGAATTTAGATATGTTGTTTTCCCTTCTTAGTCAGGTGAAAGGTGTCCATTTAGTATTGCTAACTGTAAGGTATCTAATAGGTTTGTCATTTGATGGTGTTTGTTAGTATATTTTTTATCCTTAGTTTGTCTTTGGAGGATACCTAAGTTTAACATTATTTCTTGTAGGGCAAATAAGCCATTGCTGTTGACATACCTAATATTAAAATCAGCCATAATTAGTATTTCTATATTTTGTCTGTTAGTTATCATTTTTGATGTCTTTTATTATTTTTAAGCTCAGTTCTTTATCATATAATAATGCTTTCTTAGGCGGTATATAAATATTACCCAGCAGTAGAGACTGACTTCTAATTTTAATAATAAGAAGCAGATAATTTGATTCAATAACTGTTTCCTCAATGTGTATATAATCAGTTACTCTAATGAAGATTATTAATCCACCTATATGATGGCCCTTTTTGTAACATTTACTCCAGTACACTGTATTTGTATATAACCATTTAGTTGATTTTTTTCTAACATTTATGGACTATACCATGTTTCTTGAAACATTATTATATCATTTTGTAAAATAAATTCTATAAATTCGGAATCTACTTATTTTGACTTAATTCCAGCAATGTTCCACAAAATGATAGATACATGCTCACAATTTTTTTTCTATATTTCAGTAGTAGAGTTATTAGACAGCAGATCTTTACCTTGATCTGAAGCTAGGACACTGCTCATTCTATTAATATTCCCTTCACTGTGTCAATCACTATGATCAGTCAGGATTTCATATCTATTGACAACTTCAGCATTGTAGTGCACATTATTTTCACTGATTATACTATCCTTGTGGACAGCATGTGTCTGTAATGCATGAAAATTCACAATATGTATCCCCAGATTGTCCAATAAGGCACGTTGTTCCAGTATTTTCCCTACTAAGGTTTCGTTGTTAAGAACTAAATCTATCTGATTACCTTCTTCCCAATTCTTGTGCACTCTGTTTACAGTAATTATGCCATCTTCATAAAACTCTATTCCCAGCATACTAGCAATCAGTTGAGACACAAGTTGTTTTAACCATGGTTGACATTCATTGCCTTGACGTTTAATCCCCAAAATGGATAGTATTATGTCTGGTGAAACATTGTGAAAAATATTGCACAACATAATGTCTTGCAGGGAGTAGACAGTGACCAATTTATTCCTCAAATCCTGTATAGTTAAAGTTCCACTGTCTAGCAAGTTAGTCACTAGCACCGGAAAATCATATTTAAGTTATATTTACTTAATTGTTTATAATTTCGACATACATAATTGGCCACTCTTTCATGTTCAAAGAACAACAATATCAGATCATTTCCCAAACAATCAGACACTCTGGTAGCACTACAAAAATTCTCCTCTAGAATATCTAGTTGAAGCCATTTCCTACTAATCAGATGAGTCAGGTTCCTTAACACATGATTGTTCTCATTCTCATCTTTATTTACCCCTCTTAACTACATAACAGTCTGGTCTATATTCAGTTGTTCTGTTTTTAATTGCAGGTGTCCCTGAGTCTGGATCTCATTTTCTGTACCCATCTTTCTTTCTTACTATTAGTCTTTTTATCTATCTTAGATTCATTTTTATATTGCCCTCCAAGAAGTCCTTTTTCATATATCTTTACATTATTAACTTGTGTTGTTTGATTCCTCCTATCATCCGGCAACTGATTGTCCTGTGACTGTAGATCTTCCTTTATTTTAGTACTTTATTTTGTTTTGCACTAGAAATTGCATGATGTCCCAGCACCACCAATGACCCTCTTTTAATTAAATGCATAGGACTTATTTTTGGATGTTTTAGGGAAGGATTTTTTTTACCATGAACAGTTCAGCTCAGCATACCTCTCAACTGTCACATAATTTGAGGTATGTTACTCATTTTACCTCTCAGAAACACTCTGTCCCACATGGAGAAGGCAATAGTCCACATTGCTCAATGAGATTTTAAAGCAAAAAAATCATAATAATCTAGAATGCGCTGTAATCAACAAACATTATAATCATTAGTGCACTTGTTTCCATTGGGGTTTGAGCTTACAGTCTTATGTCTGATCATGTGTCACTGAGAGGTATGCAACTTAGATGCAGTATCTCCCTTTTGTTGGGTTCCTGCTTTTGCCTGAGTAAAAAAAACTCAATTCATAAGATGCAGAATAAGTTGGAGGGTTGGAAACAGATAGGAAATTTCATTTTTAAGAAGCCAGGCAACACTTGCTCTGGCTATTGCACTTGTACTGTATCTGTTTTGGTTTTCAAAGATAGCTCAGTGTGCATTAAAAAGAGGTTTATCAAAGCGGAAGCAGCTGACAAAGGACTTCTTATAGTTTCCACTCAGAGCTGAGACCAGAACTGCAAAGGGTTAACTGCAGACAGGACTAATCAAGAGAGACAGATCAAATTATAGCTGCCAGAAATACAATAAGATCTGTAGTGGGCAGCTCCTGTTTCATGCTACACTTTTTTCAAGAGCAGATTACTTTATAAAACAGCCCTCATTTTTAGAAAACACTTATATTGTGAAAATCAGTGAAGTTACATTGTGTTGCAAATGCTTTATGCAAATGACAGCACAAAAAAGATTCTCTCATTGGATCTGTTGCTGGTGGGGGGGGGGTTATGTCCAGAGTCAGTTTCACTTTTCAAACGGCAAACCCCACACTTCAATAAAATGTATTTTGTCATTGATGCAAAAATGAGTAACTCCTGTTCATGAACAAATTTACCACTGCCTGGCAGGCTGCAGAGAGACACACAGAGAGAGAGAGAGAGAGATAGCAATGAAGTAAGAGTCCAGATGTAGTGCAGGCAGGCTGACAGGAAATGAAGGAGAAGCAGACAGAAATAGACCACAGCTTTAAATGAGATAACCTGGACTGAAGCACTGACGTATGTCCACTCCAAAGCACTGGGAGGGAGATAACACAGTCATTGTGTCCTGTCAGTCCCTTTCTCTCTCTCTCTCTCTCTCTCTCTCACAGGGCTTTGCTCATGCAGCCATAAAAAGGATGGTGTTCAGGAAATCTAGAGGGATACAGGAAGAAAGTGACAGGGAAGCTTACCTGGAGAAGCTTAGTGAGACCATAGTGTGATGAGGAAAGCTAAATCTGGAGGAGAACTAAGGGCATCAGAGGAAGTAAAGAATGGCAATAAGACCTTCTTTCACTACATTAGAGAGAAGCAAAAAACTAAAGAAGTTATAGTCAAACTAAGACAGGGAGAAGAGTGGGCGCAATATGACAAGGGTAAGGAGGAAATATTGAATGACTGCTTTTGTTGGTTATTTATGAGGGAGAAGGATGACTGACTATCCGTGGTTATAATAACCCTCTGACTAGAAGGGGGAGCTGAAATAAACATGGAACTAAATGCTGTGGAAACAGTGCTCAAGGGGCTCGGGACCCTAAATGTTAATGCGTCTCTAGGCACAAATGGAATACATACCAGGGTGTAAATGGAGATGGTACAAGTTCTAACAATGCCGAGCATATCTCAACATTTGCTCCCTGGAGTCAGTAGAAGTGCCTGTATACTGGACAGTAATGGATGTTTTGTCCTTGCACAAAACTGGAAGAAGTGATGAGCCAGGAAACTCTAAACTGGTAAGGCTAATCTCAGTAGCTGGCAAACCTCTGGAATCTCACATTATGGAGAGGTTAGTGGAGTTGCTGGTGGCACATAGACTACAGGACTGAAAGCAACATGGACCTGTGACAGTTAGATCCTGAAAGACAAACTTGATTGACTCATTCAACTGGATAAAAGTTGTTGGTAAAGGACAGGAAGTTGATATACTGTATCTGGACATTAGAAAAGCATTTGACTCAATTACACATGTGAAACTGGTTGTAAAACTAGGGGTCCCAGGGTGGAGGACACACTAACACAGTCATTAGAGAACTGGCTGGGTATGCACAGTGGGTAGTAGTAAATGGTGAGTACTCAAGAGAGAGAGGGATCACAAATGGGATCCTGCAGGGGGCTGTCCATGAACTGGAACTCTTTAACAATTTTATTAGTGACAGGGGAGTGTCTCAGATGGAAATCTACCTTCTCTTGTATGACCCCAATCTCTGTATTAGAGTAGATAGTGAGGGGTTACACTTATCCAAGATGGCGGCGGTGTGTGAGCTGCCTGAGGCTTGAGCTTGGAAGCTGCGTTTTTGTTTGTATTATATTTTCTTTTATTCGAGCGTTTTATTTATTATTTTTCAAGTTTGTAATTTTAGCTCAGTTAGGGTTGTTTTAGTGAGGTAGATTAGTCTTCTGAGTATTTTTTCGGGTTTGTAGTTTAGGTTGGCCGTTCTCCCTGATATACGGGAATTTTAGCCACCGTTGCTGTTACGGCTGTGGTTACAGCCAGAAACCGCATGTATTTTAATTTTTCGTTTAAGTCATTAAGTTGATTTATGCCATGGCCATTTTTTAGTAGCCATGACATATTTAAACTGGACCCAAATCCTGGTTTGAGATCTGTGACCTGTGGAGCCGTTGCCAGACTTGTGGAGTTGTTGCGGGAGCTGCTGCCTGCCTGAATTCGAAAGCCTGGTTTAGAATTGGGAACTGCGCTAATTCGAGTGAATTATTGGTTTAAATGACTATATCTAGGAGGATCACATCTATGTGCAAGCAGCGGTGTGGTGAGAGTGCTTTTTGCGCATTTCTGTAAACTGAACTATTTATGTGCGACTGCTCGGATTGAAGCTTTGAAACCTCTGTGAGCCGGCGGTTTTAAATAGCGGTGATTGCGAAGCGTCTGAGGAAAGTACTGATAAGAGATGCTTGTAATGGTTTGAATGATTAAACATCTCTGCAGTGATTCTAGCTGCTGCTTTTTGTAGTTTAGGGGTGCTGGGGGTCATTGAGTGGTGCTGGGTGGGAACCCTTCCTCCCTACATCTTAGGTTGTCTTTTTCCTATTGTACTGCCTCTGACCAAATGGGAGTTGCCTCGCCTGCCTCTGGGGAGTCAGAGGAGGATTTGGGACTCTCCTAAGTTGCCCTGGGGGTATACTTTGTTGTTTACCCTTAGAGCATCTGTAGTTGCAGGTCAGAGGTGGTAGGGAATCCGAGTAGTTCGGGTGATGTGGAGGGGAGGAATGGGATATCCCTTTACTTTCTGATGAGGCTTGCACGCTCTTGGCCTTTCCAGAGAACCCCTGAAATGGAATTTAAAGGCTGATTAAATCATTGGATTATCTGCTGACTCAATTTTGAGATTTGGAGTTTAATCTTAATAGGATTTGGGACCGTGGATTGTTGAGTTTAAAGAAGAATTAACTATTAAGACATTTTTTGGAGAGAACATTTCCTGCTGTTTGATTTCTTTTACGTTTTGTTTGAACTATTTTGTTGGTGTTTGGGCAGTGAGAGTGCCCAAACTATTATTATTTTTCCAGGTAGTGTGAGTGCCTGGGAATTTTTATTGTTTTATTTCATTATATGTATCTTATTCCAAGGGTAGTGAGAGTACCAGGGGTTGAAAATTTATTGTATTTATTATTATTTATGTAAGTTTATTTATTTTTATTTTTCGGGACTTGAACTCTCTTTAGAAATGGACTCTTAATGGGGTTTTTCTTTTTGTTTTGTTTAATTTATAAGATTTATTTTGGATTGTTTTAATCAATTATTTTAAGGAAATAGTTTTAAGCTGCCTATATCTGGGAAATGCTGGACAATTAGGATTTATGTATATGTTAATGCCCCATTTTATCTTTATATGTGTTTGATTATATATTATTTGCTTGCCTTTGATTTGTTTATTGTATATTGTTTTTGTATTGTTTATATAATGTGTTGGGGTGATTTAGTGACGGTTGGACATTATTCCCCCACCAGACTCAAGGAATTGCGTCCCTTTGAATGTCCACAATTACCAACTGACACCTATTTTAGGTGTCGTGCTTTGGGCATATTAAGGAAACGTAAAAGAAGGTGGAGAGTGGAGCCTGGTGGGGGACAGGAGAGGGAAGGGCGGATTGGGGTGGAGGGATCCAGGAGAGGCAAAATGGGGCCAGGATAGAGGTTATTCTTGTCTTGTCCCCATACCCAAGGGTTCTGATTTTAGTAGGCAGGAGCCAAGGTCTTCCCAGACAGCTCATCCAACCTTGGCGGTGTTATGCAATGCCAGATCTATTAAAAACAAGACAGCTATTATAGTTGATCTTGTTGGGTCAACTGATCTGGCTTGCATCACCGAGACCTAGCTGGATGAAAATCCAGGCCCTGTATTAACTAAGCAACACCAGCTGGTTTCTCGGTGATACACCGTCCAAGGTTGAATCGTAGGGGCGGGGTGTAGCCATTATGTTTAAGACTGAGCTGGGCCTTGTGGATGTGCCTTTGGGAAGTACCAGATTCTTTGAATATATCTTGGGTGAGGGTGTAGGTTGTGGAATTCTCCTCATCTACCGTTCACCAGGAGATGGTGGAGAATTCCTGCAGGAGATAGCAGACTTCATCGTCGACCTGGTATTGCGTTCCCCCAGATTGTTAATTCTGGGGGACTTCAATGCCTGGGTCAATGATGAACTCTCATATTTTGGTCAAAATCTCCTCCAGTTGATTATCTCACTGGGCCTAACACAGGTAGTTACCTCCTCAACTCATATAAAAGGTCATTCATTAGATCTGATCTTCCTTCTGGATATGGAGATTGCTGACTTGGGGGTGGAACCAGTCAGCTGGCCTGACCATCACACCATAAGGTTCAGTTTCAGGGCTTCCCCTAATAGGTCTGCCCCTACGGAGATGGTTCAGTACCACCCTTTAAGAGGTATTAATCCCAGTGACCTGATGGCGGTGCTAGATCTATCGAGCTTGTCTGGTGAATGCATGAGTCCAGATGATCTCGTATTAGCCTATAATAAGGCTATGGAAGATGCTCTGGACAAGATTGCTCCTGTTCGTGTTCGGCCTCTCACCCTCCGTTCAAGGAGCCCTTGGTTTAATGGCTCCTTGAAGGAGTTAAGGAGAGTTGACCGAAGGTTGGAGAGAGCCTGGCAGAGGTCCGGAAATGATGCTGACAGGCTTAGGTTGATGGCACATTATGATGGCTATCAATCAGAAATCACCCGTAAGAAGGCAGAATTCCTGTCCAGAGAGATTTATGTTGCACAGAATCGACCGGCTCAGCTTTTCCGGACTGTTGACAGATTGTGCAATCCAATCTGTCTCCAGCCCAGAGAAGCTTTTTCTCAGCTAAGATGCGAGGAGTTCACTCGATTTTTTGCAGATAAGGTTGCTAGCATCAGGTCTGGCATCGGTCTGACCCCTCCTTTGAGGGATTGCAGTTGTCGACAGGAAGTGTTATGCACCCAGTCTGTCTGGTCAGATTTTCACCAGCTGGAGCTCACTGACTTTGTGAAGATCATCCAAACATTGCAACCAACCAGCTGTAGTTTGGATCCGGGTCCTACATCCCTCTTAGTAGGATGTGTAGAGGTTTTTTGCCCGATCCTTGCTGACATCGTCTGGAAATCCTTGGAGGGGGGGTCTTTCCTAATCCCCTTACGGAGGCGGTAGTTCGAACACTCCTTAAAAAATCCTCCTTGGATCCAGGTTGTCTAGCTAACTACCAGCCTATCCCTAACCTGCCTTTTGTTGGTAAGCTTATTGAAAAGGCGGTTGCGTTACAATTGGATGATCATCTTACAACTCACAATGTCTATGATACTCTCCAGTCTGGTTTTAGGAAGAAGCATAGCACGGAGACTGCCCTTGTCCGGTTGTTGAATGACCTCCTAATGGCTAGAGATTGAAAGGCATGTACCATTCTGGTCCTTCTCGATCTCTCTGCAGCATTTGACACTGTAGACCATGGTGTGCTGTTGGAGCGCCTGCGGATTTATTATGGACTGTCTGGAACAGTCCTCAAATGGTTTCAGTCTTACCTCACAGACAGGTTTCAGAGGGTTGCCACTGGAATTTATTCCTCTGGCACTCACTCCCTGCCTTGTGGGGTACCGCAGGGTTCCATTTTAGCACCCATGTTGTTTGCAGTGTACATGCTGCCGTTGGGAGATATCATTAGGCTATACAGTCTGGGTTTTCACTGCTATGCAGATGATACTCAGCTGTATTTCTCCTTTCTGCCTGGGCAAGATGGTGCTCTCTCCATGCTAGACAACTGCCTTGCTGAAATCAGATTATGGATGAGTTCTAGCTGGCTGAGACTGAATCCTGATAAGACTGAGGTGTTGGTAGTGGACCCAGGTCATCTGGTGGGTTTGGGGACTGGCCAACCACTGGGCTTATTGCTTGGTGGTATGTCACTCACTAACTCTGATCGGGTACGGAACCTGGGCATTATTTTTGATGATGGCTTGACCTTAAAATCTCAGGTATCAGCCATAGTCAAATCCTCTTTTTATCATCTGTGGAATATCGCCCAGGTGAAACACCTGGTCCCACTGGGTGATCTGCCAACGTTGGTCCATGCCTTTATCACTACACATCTTGATTACTGTAATTCCCTCTACCTAGGGCTATCTGGGGTTGATATCTGCCACCTGCAGCTGGTGCAGAATGCGGCGGCAAGGCTTTTGACTGGGATCTCTAGATCCAGCCATATTATGCCTGTGCTCCACGAACTGCACTGGCTGCCTGTTAGGTGGTGGATCACCTATAAGGTTGGTTTACTAACCTTTAATGCCCTACATGATCAGGGACCCGGCTACCTGAAAGATCTCTTGTTACCCTATTGCCCCCTCCGTCCTCTCCGCTCTGCCAATGAGGGATTGCTGGAGATTCCCAGGGTTCGATTAAAAACATCAGGATCCCATGCTTTTGCTTTTTCAGCACCAACCCTGTGGAATTCTCTACCTCGTTGGTTGAGAGAATGTCCAACCATCGAGAAATTTAAAATGGTGCTAAAGACGTATTTATTTAGTTTAACATATTCTAGTTATGGTTATTAATTTATGATTGTTTTAATTTATATGTGTATGTGATCTTTTTGTACAGCGCCTTGGTTTTCAAAGGTGCTTTATAAATAAAGATGATTTGATTTGATTTATATGTGAATTGAATAGGGCAGCCCAGTGGCACTGAGTGTTGAGCTGCCAGATGCCACACCTCGTGCTGCACTGGCAACCCCAGTTTGGGAATGAGCCCAGGCCACCGGGGGTCAGCAAGGGAGAGAGAGGATTGAGCATCCGGAAGACTGCTCTTCTCTCTTGGGGGGATCCAGGGTTAACCTGGCACCGCAGTAGCCCCCAGTGGAGACTGGAGGCACTGCAATACCCAGGGCTCAGCAGTTGGGTTGCAGAGCCGTGACAGATGTCCCTGGCATCATTGCATATTTGGGCTCTGCAGGGAGGGGGAGAGGGCATAACCACACAAAGCAGAAAAACCCTCTGCCTCCTGATAGGTGATGGAGGGTCCAGGGGTGCTAGCCAACCATGCCCAATGTCAGGCACCTCTCTCATCTCCTCAGCTCTCCTCTGCTCCTGGTCACCTATCTAGATTCAAGATAGATTGCCAGGAGAAGTAATCTGGCAGTCCCACCTTGGGAGACTCAGAGCTGGGGGGCTGGGTGGCTAGGAAGCAGGATGGAGTACTGTGCCCAGGAGGAGTGAAAGAAAGCTTCAGGCAGGTGGGATAAAGGCAAGCACTGAGAGACCTCTCCTGAGAGAGTTCAGGAGGTGGGAGTTATAAACAAAGCTGGAAAAAAAACATGAATTGAAAGAGGATCTGGCTAGGCTGGTATAATGGTGGAGGATCTGGCAGCTAATCATTAATTCCAAATAATATGTGATCATGAATGTGGCCTGCAGAAACACTAGGATAGAATATAGGCTTGGAGGAGTAGCAATTGCAAAGATGAAGGAAAGGATTTTGAAGTGATAATTTCAAGGAAAGTGATCTGGAAGTGATAGTTTCAAACAACCTCAAATCTACTGCACATTGCAACAAAGCTATCATATTAGGAACAGGAAAGACACGTTTTAAAGAGTCACTGATAGCATTAGCAAAACTTTGAAAAAAAGTAAGATTTATATTCGGCTCCATCCCATTTTCTTTAGTACTTCATATATTTTCAGTAATTAATTACCCATTTTCTTTATTACTGAAAACTTTATTACTGGTAACATTGACTTACGTAAGGTACTGTTACTTAAATAAAAATGTTAATGTTCTGATTGCTTTTTACTTTTATAAACAGGCATCTATAGATTATTTCCTTTGTATTTGGACACAGTTGTAAAATGAAAAAGATGTTGTCATCTAAGATGATGGGGTTGATAGTGGGTTTGGTCTGTGTCATTCAGCTATTTGTTATCATGAGAACTGATGTTCTGACGAAAAGATCAAGTGCTCACGTAAATTGTTCTAATAATTTTAAGTTGCAAACAGCTAAGCTGACCTCATGACGAAACCCTTTCAACCTCATCAGAGAAGAACTTCATGTTAAGGACATGGTAATCCAAACAGGGTATATCTGTTCAAGTAACCGGGCATTGTTATTGTCCTTGGCTCTCTGTGGAGACATTGAATTGAACCCAGGTCCTGTAATTAAAATGGTCTTAGATAATGCTCGAAGTATGATAAATAAAATGGACTATTTTAGATCCTGGGTAGAACATGTAGAGCCGGACATAATAATGTTAATGGAAACCTGGTTAAAAAAGGGAATTGAATATAAAGAAATAGAATTAAGGGACTTCCACCACTTTAGGAAGGATTGGGGAACACGGAGTGGGGAGGAGTTTTGGTGTACATAAATCATTCAATTGGTAACTCCAAAATTTTGTTCTCTGGGTCAATTGAGGGCATTGAATGCCTGTTAATTGAGATACAAGAATTAAAATTGTTTATTGGAGTAGTTTACTCTCCACCTAAAATAAACCCTATCCATTTTGACAAATTTTCACATGTTTTAATGGAACACCTGGGTCAACTACAAGTAGTTCTGGCTGGTGATTTCAATGCAGCTTGGGGTTGTCCCAGGGGTCAAAAGTTGGAAAAATCAATGAGCTGTCTAAACCTGATACAAATTATAGATACAGCTACAAGGAAAGGTTCCTTATTAAGTAAAGGTAATATTTTGGATTTGATGTTTGTTTCACCTGAATTGACAATCTTGGAGAAAAGTGTATGTGCCCCCAGTTTAGGAGACCACAGTATAGTTAAGTGTGTATTCCCTACGATTAAAAATTCTATTCCCATAAAATCAGTACCACAAATATTTAAAAGATATTATTTAAAATGTAATAGTTTATCATTTAGAAAGTATCTTCAGGGACTCCCTTGGTATAGGATTTTTCTTATCCCAGATTTAAATGAGGCTGTATTAGAATTTACAACAATGTTTATTAATGCTTGTGATAAATTTTCCCCATATAAAAAAGTGAATCATAGAATAAAACATTTACCATGGCTAACTGTAAAAATAAAAAAAAATAATTAGGATTAGAAATCATTATTGGAAAAAAGCAAATAAAACATTAAACAGTGAAATTTGGGAACAATACAAAAGGTTAAGGAATCAAGTAATACAGGAAATCAAAAGCTTGTTATTATAAACAGTGGATTAAAGAATCAACAAATCCAGGTGCTTATTGGTCTGTTATAAAAAATCTTATGAATCCAAATAGTAAACAAAGTGAAATAAAATTGAGTCAGAATGGAAAAGTGTTTGAAACAAATAAAGCTGCGGAAATTTTGAATGATTATTTCATAAACCTCCCTGATCTGAAATTAGATCTCATAACTAAAACTAATACCTTGAATGAGGTAAAGGGTGAGAGTCCCGAGATGAGAAAGAACCCAAATTCAGGTTTAAGAGAGTGATAAACAAAGAAGTCCTAAAAAATATAAATAGATTAAAAATAAATAAAGCAAGTGGCCCAGATAGAATAGATAATAAATTGTTAAAAGAGGCTGCTATGGAATTGTCACCTATACTAAGGGACATTTTTAATTGGAGTCTAAGAGAGGGACAGTTTCCCTCTAGTTGGAAATTGGCCAAAGTGATACCAATAGATAAGGGAGGGGATCCAAAGGATGTTTCAAATTACCGTCCAATAGCCTTGTTGTCCACAATATCCAAGTTATTTGAAAAAATTGTCCATGATCAGTTAAAGGACTACTTGGAAAAATATAATAAATTGACTCAACAACAGTATGGTTTTAGGCAGGGTAGATCCACGGCTACTGCACTCACTGACTTTTTGGATCTCATAGCAACCCCTCTTGGGGAAGCGAAGTCCGTGGGTGCGGTATACATGGACCAATCTAAAGCATTTGATTTAGTAAACTATAGTATTTTTATAAACTCATTAATGAAAATAGGGGTGGAGGAAGAAACCTGCAATTGGTTTATATCATACCTTGATAAAAGATCACAATTTGTTGTCCTAAATGGACACCAGTCAAAAATGGACTACGTAACAAGAGGGGTTCCCCAGGGATCTATCCTGGGCCCCCTCCTGTTCATAATCTATTTAAATGACTTACCAAAGAAAACTGGATATTCAAAAATTCGTCTATATGCAGACGATATGGTTTTAGTAGCAGAGGGAAAAACTATAAGTGAAGTAGAACTAAACTTACAGAGTGACTTTAGCATCATGCAAGGTCACTTTTCATCTCTGGGTTTATTAGTTAATAGTAGAAAGACACAGGTTATGTCATTTGCATTGGACTTAAAGGGAATTTCAAAATTAAATATAAAGACACAAGAGGATAAGTTTTTAGAACAAACTGAAACATATAAATATTTAGGGGTACATATAGATCAATGTCTTACTTTCCAATATCATATAACAAATTTAATAAAGAAAACACATGTTAAGATTGAAGCTATGAGATGAATATCAAATTGTATGACAAGAGAAACAAGATTGATTATGATCAATCAATTAATAATGCCGTTATTGACTATGGAAGTCATATTTACAGACATACAGCAAGAAAGAAACATTTAAATAACTTGGATACACTTTATAATAAGCTTGCAAGATTTGTGTTAAGGTGTGATTTTAAAACTCATCATTGCACTATGTATATGGACTTGGGTTGGATTCCATTAGACTTACGGCTAGGGGAATCTAGCTAAATCAGGTTCAGTAATATATTTAAAGATCAATCTTTAGATAACTTAAAAAACAAATTACAAAAACAAAACATGGTTTAAATTTAAGAAAACTGGTAGAGATTTAATAATACCAAAGTTAAAAAATCGATTTAGTGAAATGACCCTTCAATATCAAGTAGCTAAAAGTTGGAATTGTCTTCCTCCTTTTTTACGTGAACTAACAATTACTGATCATGTTTTTAAAAATGATCTGAATCACGAACTTAGTTTTCGTTGTTGTTGTAATAGGTGAAATTAATGTAAATCTAAAAATGCTAACATGCCTGTTATTGATGAGTTTGTAAAATTCTGATGTATTGTTTTGTATTTTTCTGTAACTTGTATTGTTATAAATGTATAGTTGTAATAATCTTGCATAATGTAAACAGGCAAGCCTTGTGAACAGGGATTTTTGGAACCCTAATGGCTGTATCACTGTATAAATAAAATTTTACCATACCATACCATACCATTTGCAGGAAAACAAGATCGCTGTTACCTAGACTCTATCTACTCTAGCTGCTTCCCTACACATGATTTTACAATCTCCTGTTTATGGCAACATAATTATCTCCACACTCACATATTATGATGTCATAAACAGAATTATGAATGATGTCAGGTGTAGGCAGGCAGCCAGAGCTCAAAGAGCAGAAATACTGTAATGATGCAAATACCCCTAGAACAAGGAAATAAGGGTGAGAATTACAGAACAAAATAAAAAATATAAGCTACAGTTATGTCTGAATATTACATTTTTTTTGTTGTCTCAATTGTGTCAAGAGCTCTTTAAGACTTGCAATTTCTTGATTGATATACTGTGATGGTCCCTTTAGTATTAGGCACTTGTCCACCATTTCTTTGAAAGCATACATACTCTTGCATTTAACCATATTTTCTGTAAGTCCATTTCATGTCGATATTGCTTTCTGATTTAGTCATGCCCCTCTCTTATTTGTCATATACAGTATACTGTAAGTCTCCTTTTAATTGTAGACTGTGCAGTCTGTTGTCATGCAGTGTTTCACTTTTTTTCCAGGCCAGTACATTCCCATAGCTCTTTATTCTTGTGGGCTTTATTTAGTAGGTATAGGTCCCACCTCTGTATTCTAAATTCAAGTGAATAGATATTTACCTTATCCTTTTTTTTATCATATGGTAATTTTCTTAGCCCTGCCATTAACTTGGTTGCTCTTCCCTGCACTCCCTCCAGTGTTTTTTATAGTTCCCTTTCTATGGGGGAGTGGGACCCAAAACTTCCCACAGGAATCCATGTGAGGGCTAACCAGGACTCTATATAATGGTATAATCACCTTCTTAGACCTACTTAATATACTGTGGCTTATGCAACCCCAAATTTTGTTACATGTCTTTGTAATTTCATTACAACAATTATCAAAGGTCAAGTTATTTATTACAAGTACCCCCAGTTCTTTTTCAGTATCTGTTTTCTCTAATTCTGTACCCATTAAAATATAACTTGCTGTTTTGCTCACCCTACACTTTCCAGTAATAAAAGCAAGTTTGTTATTTTTTCCCCAGTTTTCCATTTCTGTTAGTACCTGCTGAATATTTTTGATTGCATCTTCAGTATCGACTACTGTCCCTATCTTTGTATCAGCTGCACATTTGCATAGCCAGCTTTGTTGGTGTATTGCATAGATGATACATAAATGTTGAAGAACTTAAATCCCAGCAGTGAATCCTGTGGCATCCCTCTGGTCACACTACCGCATTCTGACATATATTCCCTTATGCTCATCCTTTGCTTTCACTCCTGTAGCCATGAACCTATCCATCCTACTGTGTTTTTATTTATTTTTCTCTCCAATGATCCATTAATTAATTCTAGGCAAGGTACTGTACACTATTGAATGCCTTGGAGTAGTCCAAATAAATTACATTGACTGGTAAACTACAGTCTAGTGCCGTGCTGATCGGTTTAAAGAAGTAAAGTAAATTTGTCTGGTAAGATCTTCCCCTTTTAAATTAATTCTGGGTAGGATCTGCCAATCCTTTGTTTCTAATATGCCTTTCTATTTCATCCTTGATAAAACTTTTGAGAATTTTCTCTACCAGTGACGTGAAACTCACTGGTCTACAGTTCAAATAATTGGAGCGGGATCCTTTCTTAAAAATGGGTACTACTGTTGCCTCTCTCCAAGATGACACTACTATCCCCTCATCTAAATTGTTAATTTGTATACCTTACTTTGCCATTCCATCGTATGTACTGTACTGTGCATCTGTGTTGATGCTCATAATCTGAAACTGTATTACTTTGATGTAACACTGTTTGTAACTTTGTAACCTCCTGAATCATGTCTGAAAATAGTCACAGCTTGTATCTAGCACACCCACCCAGTTATCAAAAAAGAAATAAATAAATTGAGTTCTGGAATATTCTGGTTATAGGACCTGTTATTTCCTCTGCCATTTCTATTAAGAGTCTCAGGTGATCCCGTTTGGCCTTTAGATTTATTCTGATTTAATTCCCTTAATTTTTTCCACTTCCTTCTCCGTGATTTTCACAGTGTTGTTTTCTTTGGTTATTTCACTTACTGTATGTGTTTCTTTTCCTGATACATACTGCAAAAAAAGTCACTGAAGATCCCTGCCATGTCTGTTGTGTTTGTTACGGGTACATCACTTTTTCTAATAAAGGGGTACATTTGCTGATTTCACTGCTTAAGACTATTAATGTAATTGTAGACTGACTTTAGTCATCATTAATTTCTTTTGCAAGTCTGATTTCCTCCACTCTTTCCTTTTTTTATTTGTCTCTTGCATTTTCTAACTTAATCTTTGTACACTTCCTGTAATTTCTGGAGTAGTATTTTGCTTTGCTGTTCTATATGATTTTTTGTCTTCTTGATTAGCCTTTTAATTTTTCTTGTGGATCAAACTGGAATTTTCCCTTTGGAATTGTATTTAATCCTTTTGGCTATATAATTTGTCACACATTATTGGAGCTTTGTTTATTTATTTATTTGAAGTCTGGTAACCGGAAGAGGCACACTGAGCTGAGGCTCATTTCTAGGTGCAACCCAGGGAGGAGGGTGGGAGAGAGAAAACATAGTACACACGGTGCATGTGATAACAGTGTAAAAACATAGTTAAAAAGTGTGCACATGTTAACAGCAAAAGCATGACAGGTATTGCGGTAAGCAATACAATACAATAAGTAGTAGTACTGAAATAGCTACAAGTAATAAGTATGATACAGTATGCATTTTAACACCTAAGGGAGGGAGGAAGGAGGTGAGTCAGGAGAATAAAAAGGTGATTGGGTAAGAAAAGCATGGGATTGGGTCAGGGGAGGGTGGAGGCAGGGGTAGACAGGAGTAGGTAAGTATGTGAGTGAGAGAAGGAAGGGGAGGAAGAGGAGGAAGTGAGGGGGAAGGTGCAAGAAGAAAGAGAGATCAAGGATGAAGAGGAACATGTGCAGGAGGTAGGAAGAGATTGGGAAAGGGCATGCTTTAGGTTGAGTGGAGAGGGAGATAGAAGGAGGGAGCTGGGAATGTGGGAGAGGTGGTAGGAGAAAGCAGCCTGCCCTGAGTTTATTTATTTTATTTAAACTTTTGGTAACCAGGAAAAGCACACTGAGCCACGGCTCATTTCCAGGTGTGACCTGGGGTACAATGCATGACACAAAAGTACAGAAACAGGAACAGGACAGATACAGAATTTGAAATGTAACAATATTGTGTGATTAATGAGTTACAGCAGCAGAACAAACAGTGGAACTTGTGACTACATACTCATAAAGTGCATTAACAGGGGTAAAAAAGTGCAAACACTATAGGACAGACACTGAGCTAGCCTGAGAGGACTGTTGAGGAATGAGTAATACGTGGGTGGGATAAAGGGAGGGGAGTGTACACCCCCGGGGAGGAAGGGAAACAGGTACAGGGAGGTGATAGGAGCATCTGTAAAAGTTTTTTGAGGGACAGGTAGGTTGAGGCGTTACAGCGTACAGGGAAGAGATTGTTCCATGAGAAGGGAAGGTGATAGAAGAAGGCATTCTTTCCTGCTGTGGTTCAGGGGTGGGGTATAGAGAAGGAGCGGGGATCCCAGAAGCAAAGAGAGTATAACATAGAAACATAGAAACATAGACTTTGATGGCAGATAAGGACCACTTGGCCCATCTAGTCTGCCCATTTCCCTACCTACAGGATAGGCCGCAGATCCTAGTTAACCAACAGCCTATTTCTTCCTACCCCCCACAAGAATTGCCTTATGCCTGTCCCATGCATTCTTGAATTCTCCCACAGTTTTAGACCCCACAACCTCCTCAGAAAGGCTGTTCCATGCATCCACTACCCTGTCTGTGAAATAATACTTCCTCACATTGCCCCTGAACCGCCCTCCATCTTTAAATTGTGTCCCCTTGTTCTTACATGTCTCTTTTTCTGAAAGATGCTACCCTCTTGAACTTTGTTGATTCCACTGAGGTACTTAAAAGTTTCTATCATGTCCCCCCTCTCCCTTCTTTCCTCAAGGGTATACATATTAAGCTCCTTTAGTCTCTCCTCATACAGCTTCTCTTGCAGATGGGGTCCCCAGAACTGGACACAGTACTCCAGATGGGGTCTCACCAACTGTCTGTACAGAGGGATAACAACTTCCTGTTTTCTGCTGCTGATGCCTCTCCCTATACATCCCAGTATACCCTCGGCCCTCCCTACTGCCTTCTCACATTGCTTGCTAACCTTAAGGTCATCTGATATGATTACCCCAAGGTCCCTTTCCTTTTTTGTTGTTATAAAGGGGTAGGTGCAGGGCTGAGGCAGGAGGAGAGGTAGGGGGAAGGAGGTTGAACCAATATTTGGCTGTGAGGGTCATCGAGTGAATGTATCTCCTGTGTGGGGGGGGACAGAGAGAGAGAGAGAGGAGCACAGGGAGTAATGGTTCTCCTAAGGCAGATAACTGGAAGCAAATCTGCAGAAGGAATTGAAAGTAATGTCTAATTTCATGAGAGATGCAGCAGGGGCAGTGCTGTATATGATGTCAGCATAGTCAAGGGATGGTAGAATCAATTTAGAGATGAGCTTGTGACCAACAGGGAGAAAGAGAGAGGCCTTGTTTCGATAGAGGAAGCCAAGTTTGGGTTGAGGTTTGGAGATTAGGTTGTCAGTATGGGTAGAGAAATTAAAGTACTGATCCAGTCATACTCCAAGGTATTTGTAGGCCTGAACTGTTTCAAGGGGGAGTTGTCCTGGGAGTGAAATACAGGCAGGGGCTGGAGCCTTGAGAGCTTCTGAACCAAACCGAATGTCATTGAGACCATCTTCTTCAGGTTTACCCTAAGATTATTAGCTTTAAAGCAGGCCAATACATTGTTGAAATCATGTTGGAGAAGTGGCTATACTTCCTTTGTGGAGGGTCCCGAGGTGAAGATGACAGTGTCATCCACATACATATGGATCAGGGAGTGGGAGCAGGTGGAGGGAAGATCATTAATAAAAACAAAGAACAGTAATGGGCCATGTATTCACCCTTGGGGGGGCACCTGCTAAGACGGGTAGATTGGGGGAGGAGGATCTGCCATTCATACTGCTTGCTGTCTATCAATTAAATAGGAGGTAAATCAATGGATGGAGGGGAGTGCTGGACCGATGGAATGTAGTTTGTTAAGGAGGATTAAGTGTGAGACAGAATCAAAGGCCTTAGCAGGGTGTATATAAATGGCTACAGTAATATGGCCTGCATCCATGGCTGAATGGATTGCATTAGTGACATGCAGTAGGGAAGATACTATGGAATAATGTTTTCAAAACCCTGATTGGTAAGGGAAGAGAGTGTTTGATGAGTTGATGAAAGTCTAGTAGTATTGTGTATATTAGTGATTCCTATACTTTGCTAAGTAAGGGGAGGAGGGAGATGGGGTAGTAGTTTCCAGGTGACGATGGGTCACCTCTCTTGTGGAGAGGATCTGTAGGCAGTTTTCCACAAGATAGGAACAGAACTGGTTGAAATAAAAGGGTTCAAAATGTGTAAGAGGGGTGCAGCAATGGTGGCTGCCGACAAGCAGAGCAGTTTAGGATGAAGTCCATCTGGACTTGATTTGTTGGGGTTTCATGAGTATAAGGTGTCAAAAACTTCCTGGGTGGAGATTTTGGGAAAGTGGTAACTGATGTTCGAGGGTGGAAGGGGAGCCGGGGGGAATGGGGAAGGGGATGGTCAGGCAGGGCACAGGTTGTGAAGAACCGATTGAATATTTCAGCCACTGAGGACTGATTAGAGATAGGAGTACCATCTACATTGAGAGATGGGGGGGTTGGATCGATAAGAGAGTGTACTGTCTTCCAGAAGGAGGAAGAGTTGCTAGAATTTTTGTGTAATTGTTTTTTAAAGTAGGTGGATTTGGAAAGACGCATGGCCTTAGTGCACCTATTTCTAATTGTTCTATAGGCAAGAAGGTCAGTTTGTGATTGGGAGGATTTGTATCAAGCCCAGGCCTGGTCGTGGGATTTCCATAGGGTAAGTAGTTGTGGTGAGATCCAAGGGTGGTGCGATTTCTTCACTCAAAGTTTTTTCATTGGGGCATGGAGGTGCCAGACTTAACAAAATGTAGTCAGGAAATGATTCAGGGTGGTGTCAGTGTCAGAGGTGGAGTAGATGAGTGGCCAGTTGGCAAGGGTGAGGCCATGAAGATAGGTGTTGGTGTCGATGGATCAGATTGGACGGATACTGATATATTTTGGGGCGGAGTGGGGGAGTAGGATTTTTCTGACACAGTAGGTTATGCAGTGGTCACTTAGCACATCTGGAAGGATGACAGCAGCTAAGATATGGTGAGGATGGGAAGAAAGGATCAAATAAAAAAAGTGTGTGGTTAGGGAAGTAGTGGTTAAATCTGGTGGGTTCCTTTATTAGCTGAAATAGGTATAGGGATTCAATGTTATGGGTTTATTGCTTGGAAGACGGACCGAGCCAGTCCAGGTTAAAATCACCCATCAGTATACTCTCACCATCACCTGTGATGGAGGTAATAGAGGTGATGCAATTTATAAGTGCATCTGTGGTAATTTTGGGCGCAGTGTAGATAACTGTGATGTAGATGGGGAAGGAGGAAGGGAAGATAAGGTGTGATAAAGGAATAATGCATGACAAGGTGTGTGTCGTGCTGGGATAACGCCACGCCTGGGAGGGGTTGGGCACGAGGCTGCAGGCCGAGTGCGTCCAATGCCCCAGGCTTGGCGTTATCCCAAATGACACATACCTTGGAGTGCATTATTCCTGTTATACAATGGCTCGTTGTTATACAGAATAAAAAAAATAATTTTAAAGATGTTTTTGTGTGGAAAAATATTTTTGTTTTTAAGAGAAGATGAAACAATCAATCAAAAGCTCAATAAAACAATCAAAAGCTCAATAAAACAATCAATCAAAAGCTCAATAAAACAATCAATCAAAAGCTCAATCAAATGCTCATCTGTAGGTTCACAGTGCTGAGACTGGACCTGTGGCGTCGTGCTGAGATAATGCCATGGATCCAGCCCCAAACTGACCAATCACAGTCCAAGATTCTTTCTTGCCATTGTATAATATTAAATATTCAGGGCTGTCAGGGTTGGATTTTTGAGAGGTGGTGGAGCTGGTGATTGATTTGTGGATGCACATGGCAACACCACCACCACACCTTCCATGGTCCTGGCGATGAAGTGTGAAATCAGGGATGACAATTGCCCAGTCCGGTATCCTGGATGAAAGATAGGTTTCCAAGACTCCAAGGATATGAGGGGAGTGTTGGGACATCCAGACTTTAAGACTATCGAGTTTCAGGAGTAGACTTCTGGCATTTAGGTGGAAAAGGTGAAGACCCTTCAGGAAGGGGGAGGTGGTGTTGTGGGATGGTCTAGGGTTAAGTTCCACATCCCCTGAAAGGAGAAGGATTAGGAGGAGGCAAAAGAATGTAGCAGAGTGTTTCTGTAGATTAGGATGGTGGAGTGAGATGAAGGGAGACAATCATGGGTGGTAATTGCTGCAGAGGAAGGATCTGATGAAGATAATTTAGAGGGAGGAGGAAGGTAGAATAGAGGAGTTAGGTGGCCACAGATAGTGTGGTGCAGCAGACAGGTCGTAGGATGAGGTAAGAGTAGAGGAGGGAACAGATGGCAAGATAGGGGGAGACAGGCTAGAGTGATTGGAGGAGAAGGAGGATTGTGGTAGATCTGAAGGCATGAAGAGGAGAGGAAGGAGGAAGGTGAGAGTGAGGAGCATTTGGGGAGGCGATATGGTTGGTTGGACTTTAGGGGGAGACAGAAAGATGTGGAAGAAGAGAATTAATTTATTTATTAGTTTTATTTAATTATCTATTTATGGGCGATGTTTGGTGTTGAATTACTAGCTAAACCACGGTACACTGATTGTACTACCCTTAGCAGTTAGCCAGCAAAGCTTGCATCAGAGTGAAATGAGACAGGCTTGTACCAAGAAGCCTTAGTGCAGAGTTACAGTGAGGACAGGAAAATGAAAGATGCAAGGGTCTTTGGAACAAAGCTGATAAGAGGATGGGGAAGAGGGGGAGAGGAGAGAGGAGAGAGGAGAGGTAGGAGTTGAGAGTCCAGAACCAATATTTAAAGAGAAGTGTGGTGCCATGGAGCTGCTGAAGTAGAGACAGGGAAAGAAGAGCGAGAGGGAGGAGTAAAGGGTACAGTGGTGAGTGCAAAGGGGAGCGTTTGTAGCAAAGCGGCAGAAGGTATTGAAAAGAGAGTTCAACCTGAAGAGGGAAGTGGAGGGGGCAGATCTGAAGATGACATCAGCATAGTCAAAGATGGAAAGGGTCATTTTGGGGAGCAGTTCACGTCAGACCTGTAGGGTGAGAGCATCTTTGTTTCTATACATAGCACTTAGTCTTGGGAGGAGTTTGGAATGGATATAATCTATGTGGGTCGAAAAGTCAAGCCAGCTGTCAAGCCAGATGCCCAGGTACTTATAAGCAGGGACCGAGTCACAAAGGGTATCATTAAGGGTGGAAAAGGAGGAGAGAGGGGAAAGTTTGGAGAGTTTTTGTGAGGTGGCAAAGGTCATGGTTACAGTTTTTTTGTACTGACCTTAAGTTGGTTATCTTGAAACCAAAGTAAAACCCGCACGAAGTCACTCTGCAGCTGTGCTTCAACCATGGAGGTGGATGGACCCGAGGTGTAGAGGATGGTGTTGTCAGCAGAGAGGTGAATCTGGGAGGAGGCACAGACAGAAGGGAGATCATTTAGGAAGATAGAGAACAGGATAGAGCCAAGGATAGATCCTTGGGGGATGCCAACTTGGGTGGGGGACAGAGGGCATCCCTGGCCAGGACACACTGTGGTGTGTCTGGAGAGTTAGGACCTGAACCAGTCAACTGTGGGGGGGAGGGAGCAGGCAGAGCAAAGTTTAGAGAGGAGGAAGAGGGGATGGGAGATAGAGTTGAAGGCCTTTGTGAGGTTGATGAATATGGCTGCAGTGAGGAGACCACGGTCCATACCTGTCAGGATGGCATCAATGACTCGAAGTAGGGAAGTCACTGTAGAGTGCTTTTTTCTCAGAAACTGAACTGAAAAGGAGAGCTGAAGTTTGAGGAGGAAAGGAAATTTGAAAGCCTTGCAAGGACGAGGGATTCCTGAAGCTTGGCCAGGGAGGCAAGGAGGGAAGTTGGGCGACAGTTTCCAGGTAAGGACTGATCACCTCCTTTGTGCAGGGGAATCACCTTGGCAGCTTTCCAGGCCTACAGGACAGTGCCAAGGGTGAAGAGGAGATTCAACAAGTGGGAGAGGGTAAGGGCTATGGCACAGGTGGAGATTTGAAGATTTAAATGTATCCCATCCAACTTTAACCCTTCAAATTCTCTCCTCTGATTCCATTTTTTAATAACTCTTTCATTACTGGATGATTAGCTTTATCATAACATCTCACCTTTGTAGTTCCTGTTACTTTCTCACCAATTTTCTGAATCAAACTGTATCATTTTGTGATCACTGCCACTGAGTGGCTGTCTAACTTTGCAAATATTTATTTTTTCTTCCACATTGCTCAGTATCAGGTCCAAAAGGCTATCTCCTCTTGTAGTACCACTAACATACGTCTCCAAGTTTAGTGACCCAATAATTTCTATAAATGTACTCTTTACTGTGTACTTCTATTTCCCTGATTTCGATTTATGCTAGACAAGTTAAAGTCCCCAAATAATATTATTATAGACTAGAAATAAACTATTGGTTTTGTGCTTTGGAAAGGGATAGTGATCTGTAACATATCCTATGATTATATTTTCTCTGTTGTGTGTGGTTATATTTAAAGGGACAGTGTCAACCCTTTTTGCATCATATTATTTTGAGTTGTGAAGCCACATTCTATGATTGCTTACCTTCTCTAAAATTCATTGATATTGCTGCTTTTTTGTGTTTCATTTCTCAGTAGAACTGAATGCAAATAAATGGTGTGATTACTTTACACACAACCTTGTTTTGTTTAAAATCGATGAATTACATCCACAAACAGTGCAGCCAGTCATGATGCAATAGTCTCCTCTCCTCTCCTCTCCTCCCCTTCTCCCCTCCCACTGCATTATGTGCAGCTAGACTGAGTTGGAGTTGTTCCCAAATCCAGAAAAGATGAGTGGGAGTTTACCAAGGACTGTAAACAAACATGCTTTTGTGTGGTAACATCCGTATGGCAGACAGTTTGTTTTTCACTTTTAGAAAGGAAAAAGGAATCAGAATCAAACTGCTAGCTACAGCAGCAATCTCTACATAATGTGAAGAGGGGCGGAACAGCAAGATGGCGGCGGCATTTTTTTTCTCTCACTCTGTTCTCATAAAAGGGTTTCTAAGTAGGTTATTGTGAATGAAACCCACTCTGTTTTCATTTATAGCTTTTAGAAATTTGCTACTTTTGTAATTTTGAAGCTATAGAACTCCGCTGAGGTTCGACGGCGTGGCAGCATGGCCCGCTCCTTGTTAAATGCTCATATAAAGGTTTATTGAGGGGTTTTATGAATTACACCTATTTTGTTTTAATTTGGCCCTGTTGGATATAGACTTCCTTGTAAATTTGGAAGCCACAATAAAATATAGAGCAGTGCTTCTTCTGAGCGGTCGTTTTGACTGTCTGTGTTACCCTGGCATTCTGTCAGATATTTGTTGAATTATATTGAATGCAAGAATTGAGAGAGAGAGAGAGATATTAATTTTAAATTTTTTGGTTCTTGGGCTGTATAATGAGCCTAGTGCCTGACACCATGGATTTTTGCGGTTTCGGCTGGAAACCTGTGAATCCCAGTGGATGTGTATAATGCACTGGAGCTGTGGAAATTGGAAGAGACCCGAATGAAATATCGCTAAATGCAATTTGATTATATGCACAAAAATTCTCATGAAAAGGTATGCAAACATTGCCTGGGTGTGGGTGGTTTTATTCTTGTCTATTGAATTGAAATACTGTGCTTAGAGGAGCGCCTTTTCCATTTTTATCTTTCAGCACTATATAAAAGAAAAGGAGCATCAACAAGTTGCCATGGAATAAGGGTACCAGAGAAGAGACTATAGAGAGACTACAATACTTTTAACTTCGCAAGCTTCAACATATATAGAGAAGAGTGTATTAAAGAAAATGAACATCAGGAAAGGAAGCCCAAGGAAGGGAAGCCCAGGTGTTGCCTATATTGACCTTACTTTTGGAAATATTTGGTAACTACCCAGGCTAACCAGAGTACTATTGGAACTGTGCAAATAATTAGTTCAAACTCTGGGGAAACGCCAGTTTGACGAAAGGCGAAGGTAGTCCTGGGGTTAAATGCCTGACTGTTCTGTTTTTATTTTTCTGTGGACATTTTGTATCTGATTATTTAATGTCTTCCAAGCAGTAGTATTTCTTGGTGGTGCTTATTCTATTAATTCCAATGACTACCATGAGGACGCTGATTTATAGCGCGCAGTGAAAAGGAAAGAAAAAAACTCTCTGTAAAGTTTTTACTTGTCCTTAGGGAAGCTGAATACTTGCAAAAAGTAATTCCAGGGCTTGTAAAAGGTGAAAAAATTGCAACATTCTCTTGTGATTTGAAGTGTGAGTGCAATGCTTTATGGGTCAAGCAAAGGAGACAGAAATTTCCAAATAAATTTAGATTAATCATCACTATCTCACTGCTGGAAGGAATGATCTTTAGATGCTGTTTTCTGGTCTTTTTACCCTGGCTTACAAATACAGTATGACGGACTCCAAAATATGAATGAGGCTCTTTTACATAGTAATATATGTGTAGTGCCCCAAAGAATGGGGGCACCACAGAAATGGGGGGGCTAAATAAATAATGTACCCTGGGACCCCGATTGATGTTGTGGGCTCAGAGGGCAGTAGATAGGACCCCTTGCAGTGGTTCCCCCCTCAGAATAACCAGGAAGGGCACAAGTTAAACAAAGAGGAAAATATTTTCTTTCTCTGCTGCCTGCTCTGCTCCATTCCAATCCCCCCCTGGGAACAGCCAGCAAGCAGCATTGGAGTGGGCACCTACACACTGGGACTGCTGTCCCTGGCCATCGCGTGGTGCCCATTTTCAAATTTCAGGTCTTTGGCTTGGGCACAGGCTTGGGGTTTAACAATCAGAACCCTGAGCACCTTTTTCAAAAGAAGAGCCATTTTTGGGGCAGATCATGCTGGACTGTGGAGTGGAGAGGACCGTTGGAGTGCAACAGGAACCTGTAGGCTTACCTGGGCTGTTGTAGCCCATTTCATTGACTCCTAGGCGATCCCTTCTCTGGCCGGCAAGGAAGACTGCTGCTCCTGCTCCTCCAGCACTGAAGACTGCTCCTGTTCTTGTTGTGCAGTTGAGTCTGGCAGTCCAGTGCCCGGGAAAGAGAAAGTCAGGTCCCCTGCATTGGTGTGGGCTCTGTATGGCCCCTTTTCTTGTTTTGTGCCCCTGTTTGGTCAGTTCCTCATCAGTGGCATTGCCAGAGCTGCATCATGACTGAGGATCCAGAGCCACCGGCCTTTTCAAAGGCCCCCTGCCATCCACTGCATCACCTGTCTCCCTCTGAGAGCGGTCCCTCCCTCTGCCAGCAGAGCTCCCTTCTCCCGACTGAAGCTCCTTCACCCCTGGCCAGGGCGGTGAGTCAGGCAGCAGCACAGTGAAGAGTGCTGGCTGCCAAATGTGTTTTAAATAAAAGTTTGAATTGTTTTGGCACCCGGAGCACCATCGGAGGGCTAGGTGGAAGGGCCAGTGAAAATAATAATACATTTTTCTGGGCAAGCAACGCCCACGGGGAGGGGCCCAACCAAAAGTCCCAGGATAACCTAGGGGAAGTCCCAGGAAAACCCAGGAGAAACTTTTAAATATTTATGAAAAGGGTGGGGCTGAGGCAGAGCTTAGGGAAGTGATAGGCAACAAGGCCTTGGTCAAGCCCAAGGATATTTAAAGGGGCAGCACAGGCCCTAGTGTTTAAAGGGGGCATCACAGGCTCACTAAAGGTTTGAAGGGGCCCAGCAAGACAGGCCCACAACTTAAAGGGGCCTAGCAGCATAGGCCATGTAGCCATTAAAGGGGCAACGTTTAAGGCCCAAGATATAAAGGGGTCTAGAAGTAATAAGGGTAAAGAATGCCCAGGGGAAAGAAGGCATCTAGCCCAGTGTTTTCAAGGGTAGCCAGGTTCTGGAAAAAGGGGGGTGCCAGTGGACTACAGGCCCTGGCTTCCAAGGAAGGATACCATAGGCCCAGGGCATAGGAGGGCCCCACCAGTTCATTACTTCTGACAAGTGTCAGTGATAGAAGGGTGCTTAGCACACAACTGCCATCTAGTGACCATCATTTGATGAAAACATGCATTGTTTGCTGATTTCAGAACTGTTGTGTTATTGCAAAGCACCAAGGCTATATTGTTACTGGGATTCTGGTTATTTTCTCCTGCAACTAGCAATTGCTCCAGATTCTGGTTATTTGCCCCTGCAATGGACAATTTCCCCATATTCTGGTAATTTGCCCCAGTTCCTCTCAAACTGCCCCAGCAACAAACAATTGCCCTGGATTCTGGTAATTTGCCCCTGTTCCTGGCAATTGCCCCTGTAATGAACAATTGCCCCAGATTCTGGTACTTTGCCCCTGTTCCTGGCAAATTGCACCTGCAATGAACAATTGCCCTGGATTTTGGTAATTTGCCCCTGTTTCTAGCAAACTTCCCCAGCAACAAACAATTAACTTGGTGCAGTGGAAAAGTATATCTGCCAGCTGTATTATTGACAACTTATGTGTATGGACTCAGCCTTCTGCTGCAACACCCCTGGTGGGGTTGTTTATAGCCAGTTCTTCACCAAAGCAGTCTCCAACAAGTGAAGAACTTCTCAGCAACACCCTTCCTTGTCATTTGCTGCTGGTCGAAACCGACATAACCCTGTGTGACTCGTCACCGCCGGCTCCTGGTCTTCTTGTGGTTTGGTCAGTCTGCAAGTGAAATGTCCTGGAATAATAATAATAAATTTTATTTCACAAAAGCCCCTTTCCAAAACCAAGGCGCTTTACAAAAGGTCAAATTAGAGTAATAAAATCAATCAATAAATATGATATAAAATAGCAAGCAAACTAAACAGAATTATTCATCCAACTCTATTAAAGGCCTGGCACCACAGGAAAGTCTTTAGAGGCTATTTAAAACTTCCCACAGTCATGCATTCCTGAAGCCAATGGGGTAGAGAATTCCAGAGGGTAGGGGCCACATACATGAAAGCTCGGGCCCCAGAAGACCTCAACGACACCCTCGGAATCTCTAGCAACCCCTCATCGGCCTAATGGAGCTGTCGCTCAGGGCGATAGGGAACTAGAAGCTCTTTCAAGTAGTCAGGTCCAAGTCCATGTAGGGCTTTGTACATCAGCAAACCAACTTTAAAGGTGATCCGCCACTGAATCGGCAGCCATTTCAGAGTGCGCAGCACAGGAGTAATATGAGAACTTTGAGGAGTCCTCTTCAACAATCGTGCTGCCGCATTCTGCACTAGCTGCAAGTGGTGGATACCAACCCCAGGAAGCCCTAAGTACAGGGAGTTGCAGTAATCAAGGCACGAGGTCACAAAGGCGTGGACCAGTGTAGGAAGGACCCAGATGGAGCCAAGTGCTTGATCCTGGTGATGTTCTTAAGATGATAAAAGGACGACTTGATGACTGCTGACACCTGAGATCATAAAGTCAGCCCATTGTCTAGTACCACCCCCAGGTCCTGCACCCATTCAGAGGTTGGGATTTGGACAGCCCCTAGATAAATTCCAGAGGGCTGACCAGTCCTTGACCTCTCTATCCAATGACCTGGGTCCACCACCAACACCTCGGTCTTTCCTGTGTTCAACTTTAACCAGCTCGAATTCATCCAGTCCTGGATTTCAGCAAGGCAGTTGTTAAATACTGAGAGTGCACTATCCTGGTCAGGTGCAAAAGACAGGTAGAGCTGAGTATAAGCATAGCAGTGAAACCTCAGCCCAAAGTGTCTCACAATGTCTCCGAGGGGCAGCATATACACTTCAAACAACATGGGAGACAGCATTAAGTCCTGAGGGACCCCACATGAGAGGGCAAAAGGGTCTGAGGAAAAAATCTTAGACACCACTCTCTGAGTTCTACCTGTGAGGAAAAATTTGAACCACCTGAGAACCTTACATGTCAGGCCACAGATGGCCCTCAGACGCTCAAGCAGTACCCCATGGTCAACAGTGTCAAAAGCTGAGGAGAGATCAAGGAGCAACAAGATGGAGTGGCATCTCCGATCTCTTGCCATCAGGAGATCATTGAGCACCCAAACCAGCGTGGTCTTGGTACTGTGCCTCTTTTGAAAACCAGACTGGAGCAGTTCATAGATGTTATGGATGGTCAAGTGGTTCTCCAGTTGTACTGCCACTACTTTCTCAATAACCTTCCCTACAAAAGGGAGGTTCCAGATTGGTCCGTAGTTGGCCAGGGAGTCTGGGTCCAATGAAGCTTTCTTCAAGAGGGGTGTTACCACCACCTCCTTCACAGAGCTTGGAAATTCACCCGAGTCAAGGGAGCACCAGACTATCTGTACCAGGACCAGGCTGATAATATCACAGCATCCCATAATCAGGGAGGTTGGACCTGGGTCCAAACTACAGCATGTAGGGTGCATACTCTGGACAATCCTCATGACATCCGCGAACTCTGGCTGTTCAAAGGAAGTCCAGAAAGCACGGGGTGGAGTGACCAAGCACCAATCACCCACATCTCCCATAGAGCATGTCAAGAGGATCATCAGCCTGATGTTGGCCACCTTATTCGCAAAGAATTCAGCAATCTCATCACACTCCACTTGCAAAAAAGGTCTTCGGAGCTGTGGACAGGATGGGTTGCACAACCTGCCCACAGTTCTGAAGAGCTGAGCTGGTCAATTATGAGAGGCAGCAGTCTCCTAGGACAGAAATTCTGCCTTCTTACAGGAGATCACTGATTGGTAGGCCTGATAATGCTCTACAAATCTAAGTTGGTCGACCTCCAGGGTGGATTTCCACCAACGTCACTCTAACCTTTGTCCTTGTCACTGCAGCTCTCTCAAGGCCCATCAAACCAAGGGTTCCGAGGGCGAAGAGGGAGAGGACAAACACGCACAGGACCAATAGAGTCCAGGGCCATTGAAATTACCTTATTATAGGCCAGAACTAAGGTCTCTGGGCTTGTGCTGGCCACAGGAAACTCCAAGAGGTAAATGGCCACCATGAGGCCTTCAGGACTTACCTCACGTAAAGGGCGGTAATTGACCATCTCCATAGGGGTAGGCCTATGAAGGGGGGCACAAAAGTTGAATCTCAGGGTGTAGTGATCGGACCAACTGACAGGTTCCACCCCCAAGTCAGAGGCCTCAATTCCCAGGAGGAAGATCAAGTCCAGAGAGTGGCCGTGTTGATGGCTGGCAGGGGTAACAATCTGTGTAAGGCCCAGCAATGTCATCAACTGGAGGAAGTGTTGTCTAACTTACGAGAGTTCGTCATCGACCCAAGCATTAAAGTCCCTCAGAACCATCAGTCTGGGTGACTCTAGCGCCATGTCAACCACAAAGTCCACTACTTCCTGTAGGAATTGCCTCTCATCACCGGGTGGATGGTAGATAAGAGCTAACCTACAACCTACACCTGCCACAATGGTACACTCAAAGGACACAGACTCCTCAACTGGTACACTCATGAGGCCCAACTCAGTCTTGAAACAGACTGCAACCCCCCCACAATCCAATCTCGAGCAGTGAATTACCGAATACCTGGCCGGAATTGCTGCCTCCAATAGGGGGCCCGCATTTTCATCCAGCCAGGTCTCAGTAATGCATGCCAGATCAATTGTTCCAATAAGATCTGCAATAATTGCAGTCTTATTCTTAAAAGATCTAGCATTGTATAACACCGCTCAAGTTGGATGGGTTTCAGGTGCTGCCCCGACTACCTGCCCACCAAAAGTGGTAGTGCCCTTGGATATGAGAACTAAATATGGGGCACCATGCTCCAAACTCCATTTCACCCCAGGGCATCTTCTAGACCTAACAACCCCAATGTGAGAGATTCATTCATTCATCCTCTGATGTCCGCACCCCCCAACCCCCCAGAAGCCTTGTCTGTCATTCCCAGTCGTTCGCCGATGGTTGAGTCTGACTTGGCCAGTGTGTATCTGCGTCTGCCAGTTTGTTGTTTTTTTGGTTCTGGACATTACAGGATTCTAATCTTCATCCTGAATCCTTCTCTTCCTGCTTATCTCATCCATCTTGCACTGTCCTGTCCTCTGGGGTTCAGCTTGTTCTTGATGATCCTCTCATGGATCCTCTGCCAAAGAAGCTTCAATGTGTCTGCATCCTCAGCAGCCCTGGTCAAGGGTTTGTGCTGGGGAAATTGCAGCAGATCATCATACTTGGCAATCCTTGCAAGTGGATTCAACGCCAAGTCCTTGTTTCTTCATCCTTGGCAGCCCTGGTTGAGTGTTTGTGCTGAGAAAACATCAACAAGTCCTTGTTTCTTCATTCTTGTCAGCCCTGGTCTAGGGTTTGTGCCAGGGAAATTTCAGCAGATCTTCATTCTTGGAAATCCTTTCAGATGGATTCAATACCAAGTCCTCATTTTTTCATCTTTGGCAGCCCTGGTCGAGGGTCTGTGCCGGGGAAGAGTTCAGCAGATTTCAGTTCTCTTATGTGAAATTATTCTGGCAACCTTAGAGAGTGTATTGGCTGAAGAATCAGGTGTCTGTTTAAAAATCTCTCACATCCCCTCCAAGCTGTCCTAGGTTCTCACTAAAATGTTAGCTTGGTACCAGGTAGGAACCACGTTCTCCCTTTGCCCCATTGCTTTCCTCATCCATCAGCTGTGTGCATGAAGATGTCAGGAAAAGTTGGACTTTTTAGCACCAATGAACTTTTAGAGGTGGTTATTCCACTCAGCCCTTCAGGGTCTGCAACGGTTTCATTCCCCTAATAGAGTAATAGTCATGTCACTGATTGTTTTACTATCATTCTAGAGTAATAGCTGTTCCAGAATTGTTCACCACACTGCTTAGTATATGCATAGTATAGAGCTCGACAGACAGTGTCTTTAGGCTGAGGTGCACCCCTTAGGGACATTATAGAATGTTTACATACTTTTTATGTTTGGTTTTTGGATTCCCCTATTCCCTTGTGACCATATCTATCATTCTCTGTGGTATGAATAAAGCCTGTTGGGCATTTAACTTATAGATTGTCTCGCCTCTCCTTACAGGGTGCCTCCATCCACCAACCCCATTCAAACAACAGTGTTGTCTTGCCATCCCACCTGCTTGAGGCGATGCTAGTGGTGCAGCTAAGAATAGGCGATCTTCGTGGTCAACACTCAGTCAGTTCACCACATATAGAAAAAAAGTTTTGGCGTAGTCGGCAGGATAACTTTAAAGGAGTCCAAAGCTGGAGCTTCTAAAGTAAGATGCAAGCAGTACCGGGTTGCAGTAGTGGATTGTACAGAGGGGATAATGAATTCATAGGTAATGAATCCATAAAGACTGTGATGGAAGATCAAGAGAACATACCCCCATCACCTCTGACAATGCAGTACTACTTTGGAGCACCCTGGCATCCCCAGTTTCACAGGGGAAATGAATGGAAGCAGAACTAGTAACTTGGGTGAGTTCCACTCTAAGTTGCAAGCCATGTTTCAGCTATAACAAATCCCGGAATGACAGAAAGTAGAAATACATATTGGGCAACTTAAAGGTGTGGCCCACAGAGAAGTTCAGTCCTGGCCTGCAGGTGCAAAGACCATGGTCAACCAGATACTACAAAGGCTACAACAGATATTTGATACTTGCATGGTATCTAGTCTGAAAATGAAATTCTTTTCAAGCACCCAGAGGCCTCAAGAAACTCTCAGGAAGTATGCATTGAGTCTTCAGGAGCTGTCGAGAGCAAGTGAGAGAGTGGATGCCAGAGAAATTACAGTTCCAGACCACGTCTTAATGGAGACATTTGTAGAAGGGGCACCTAGTGAAGCCCTAAGGAGGGAGTTCCAAATGTTACAGCTCCAGGACCCTGAAGCAGATTTCCTTGACTTAAAGGAGAAGCTCATTGAGGTGTTGGGACCAGGTTGACCAGGAGAAAAAAATGTAACCTTATCCCAAATGGCGATGTCTTTAGGTGCAGCATGGCCAGGGTATTCAGTGGAAGGACTGGCATGAGAAGACCCATGGCGCAGGTGACCATTGAGTGAGGGATTGTCCAATGAAGAAAGTGCATATGGTCGAGAACCAATGGGTGGATACCTGGGTTATCTTCCAGACTCCAGACCCATGTGTGATCAGACGTCTCAGGCACCAGTCTGTTCCAATTCAACCAACCCCAGCCTGAACTCGGAACTGGTGGAACAGATAGCTACCATGACTCGGAAGATGGCAGAGGTCTGTCAAGAACTGAAAGGACTTAAAGAATATTGGAGAAGAGACACACCTCAGATTCAGGTTGAATGAGGAAGGAGGTTCGATGACCCTCGGCCCGACCCAGAAGGGGAAAAGGAAGGCATCCGGCTGACCAGTTTGACAGTCAAGGAGGGCCAATTTGTCAGAAATGTGGCATCAGTGGTCATATACAGAGGCAATGCCAACAGTCTTCAGAAGACGCGGTGATGTTAAACAGGGAGTCTTCAGGGATGGGGGCTGATCCTCAAAGAGTGGTCGACCAGGTCCACCCACAGTAATGGATTGATCTTGTTTCATTATTTATTTATTTTATTTATTTCATTTTTGTTGACCAGGTAAGTGCACTAGACAAATCCTGCCTATTTTCAGGCACGACCTGGAAGAGGGATACAGATGAATGCCAACTGACCTTGAACCAGATTAAGCTGTTGGTGGTATTTTTAGTGAATGAGGGAAATTTGGCCAGGACACCGGGGAAATTCTCCTACTCTTTTCGATAAGTGCCATGGGATCTTTAACATCCACCTGAACTACCACCAATCCAGGCAGATGGGACCTCGGTTTAACGTCTCATCTGAAAGACGGCACCTCAGAAGTGCAGCACCCCTCTCATGTTGCACTACAGTGTCAGTACTGGGATAGTAACCCAAGTGCCAGCTGTGGAAACTGAACCCACAGCCCTCTGATCTCCCAGCCTCAGAGGCGAGTGTGCTACCTACTGAGCCACTGACATTGGCAGGAGTCTGACTGTACCAGTCAAAGTAGATGGAGTAGAACTGATGGCATTGTTGTATACAGGGTCCTAGGTTACTACCATGCAAGGGCAATATTTCTGGCAGCATTGGACAATTGAAGATCTTCAGCAACCTCCAAAGTTTTGGATTACATTGTTCACCAGCAATGGAGATGAGGTTCCGTACTTGGAAGTTAGCATCCAGTTGGGAAAGAATATACAAGACTGTCAAGGAATAATCATCAGTGACATGGAAAGCAACAGCTTGCCACCACTTGTTCTTGGAATGAACTTTCTCTAGCACTGCTTTGAGGATTTGGTGCAGAACCTACAGACCCAAGCAAAAATGTCTCTTTGTGTAGATAAACAAGCATTGCAGCAGACTATTTATCGTCTTCAGTGCCACCAATGCTTTGCAAGTGTGACTAGCAAGATTGGGAAGATCTAAGTGCCTGACGCCCAACCTATAACTCTGAAACTGGAAACAGAGAGCACCTTGTGGTGCAAGGCCAAGGTGAGCCCTCATGGTCAGGATTATGATGCCCTGGTCAAACCCTACCCTAGTGTGAAGGAAGAACACATTTTGGTGGGCAGAAGGATCCCTGTCCGGGTTATCAATTATGGGAATCATGACATGCAACTCCATCGCAACCAGCTGGTTGCCCAGTTACATACCATGTCTCTCCATGACATTTTAGAACCAGAAGAACAGATCCAGAAAGACCAAAGAACACAAGTCATCAGGGTGGAAGAGACTGAGAATCACTGTAACTCCACTGTACCAGCATGGATATGGGAGATCAACCTGGGTATCCCTGCGACTACAGAACAACAGAAGGCAGATGTCACCCAAGTAGTGATGAAGAATCAAGAGGCTTTCAGTTGACATCCACTAGATTTCAGGTTAGCTCGGGAGGTGCAACACCACATTCCTGCCAATCAGCACCCCCCAATAAGAGAAAGATTCCGACCAATTCCCCCAGCAATGTAACAGCCCATTAAGGAGATGATCAGGGAGATGAAAGAAGCCAAAATCATTAAAGAAAGTCACAGTCCTTGGGCTGCTCCTATCATCCTAGTCAAGAAAAAAGATTGAAGAACGTGGTTCTGTGTAGACTGTAGGAAACTGAACAATGTCACTCACAAAGATGCCTACCCTTTACCCAGAATCGAGGATCCTGTTACAGCCCTACAGTCTGCTGCAATATTTTCCACTCTCAACTTTATAAGTGGGCATTGGCAAGTGATGATGGCTCTGAAAGATCAGGTGAAAACCACCTTCATAACACCCGTAGGCCTGTTTGAATTCACCCGCATGCCTTTTGGCCTATGCAATGCCCCAGGAACTTTTCAAAGATTAGTGGAATGCTGTCTGGGAAATCAACACTTTTACATTTTGTTGTTATACCTAGATGACATTATTATATATTCTAAAAACCACAAAGAGCATCTGTTGTATCTAGATGAAGTCTTTGCTTGACTGACCCAGTATAGTCTGAAGATAAAACCATCCAAGTGCCATTTTCTTAAATCACAAGTGAATAATCTGGGCCACATACAGTAGTGTCAGCCACCAGTGTGTCGCCTGACCCTGAAAAACTGGAAGCCGTGTGAGAATGGCCAGTTCCTGTAACAGTTCAGGATGCCCGAAGATTCCTGGGTTTTGTTGGATTGTGACAAGCTGGCCTATGGTAGATGGAGAGGCAACACGCTGGGTTTAAAGTTCACAGAACAAAATGTACTTTTATTACTTCCAAGATGAGTTGTTGCTCCAGAAAAACGTAATTAGTCATTGCGATTTCTCCAGCCTGGTCAGGTAACATAAAGGTTAACACAAAACAGTTCTTTCAGGCTGACTTGACAAAGGAATCTTTGAACCACCTATGTGGGCCAGCAGTTTGTTCAATATATAGTCTCCAACAAAATAAGTGGTTTGTGGGCCAGCAGTTTAGAACACACAATCTCAAATAGAACACAGACAGTTTCCCTTGTTGCCTTATTTGTAGGCTGCTATCAGTAGTACATGCCACTCACTGTTTTTGGCCCAGCTGGCTAGATTGATCCTTTCCCTCAGGACTCTCTGCTCTAGAAATGGACTGGTTCTCAGATGCAGGCTTCAGCTGTTTTTCCCCAAAGGCTGTCTGCATGACTTAAACATTCTCTTTGGTTTTCAGAGCTGGTTCCTGTCTCACAGGGCAGCAGTTTCCAGCTTCTCACTCACTCTCTTGCTGGATTCCTCTGCCTTTTAGCAATCTCTCTCTAATTGGCCACACCTGTGGAGACATCCGCCCCTTGCCTGTTGCAGTCCCTACATTTTCTCAGTCTCAACCAAGGGGTTAACCCCTTGTTCCCCAGTGTTGTGTTTACCCTGTCACATACCACCCCCTCTGTGTGAAGGCACAGTTGGTCGGCCGCTGACCATTCCCCTCCTGGGACAGGAAGTCTGTGTTTCCATTCTGGGTCCTGGCCTGGTGGTGCACCATGAAGGAAAATAGCTGGAGGGCCAAGTACCACCTGGTGATGTGGGGGTTGTCATCCTTCATCACTTGGAGCCAACGCAGATGGGCATGGTCTGTAACCAGGATGAACTGCCACCATGCAGGTACTAGCAGGGGGCATCCACAGCCCACTTGACTGTGAGACACTCTTTTTCTATTACTGCATAGTTTTTCTCCTGAGGAAAGAGTTTTTGACTGAGATAGAGGTTAGGATGTTCCTCCCACTCAAACTCCTGGGATAGCATGGCTCCTAGCCTGACTTCAGAAGCATCAGTTTGCAGGATAAAGGTCCTGTTGAAGGCAGGACTGTGTAAAACTGGCTGTCTGCACAGTGCTGCTTTAAGTTGTGTGAAGGCCTGGTCACACTCCTCTGACCAGTGGACCCTGTTGGGGCAGATTTCCGGGTGAGTTCTGTATGGGGGCTGGCAAGGGTAGAGAGGTGCAGTATGAACCGGTGATAATACCCTGCCAACCCTAAGAAGGCCCTCACCTGGGTTTTTGTGGTAGGTACCAGGCACTCTGCTGTGGCTTGGACCTTACTGATCAAGGGTCTCATCGGTCCATTGCCTATACAGTACCCTAAGTACTTTGTTTCTGCTTTGGCCAAAGCACACTTTGCTGGATTGGCCATCAGCCCTGCTTCTCGGAGGGACTGTAGTACAGCTGCCACCTTGGATACATTAGATTCCCAATTAGTGCTGTGGATCACCACATCATCCAGGTAAGCAGCTGCATACTGGGCATGGGGTTGCAGCAAGTGATTCATGAGCCTTTGAATGGTTGCATGAGCCCCATGTAATCCAAAAGGCATGGTATGGAACTGGTATAGCCCAAAAGGGGTAGCAAATGCTGTCTTTTCCGAGACTCTGGGGTCAAAGGGATTTGCCAGTACCCTTTTGTTAGGTCCAACATCGTGATGTACTTGGCTTCCCCTAGTCTATCCAACAGTTCGTCTAACTGAGGCATGGGGTAGGCATCAAACTTCGAGATGGCATTGACCTGCGAAAATCAATGCAGAAGTGGGTAACCCCACCTTCTTTTGGTACTAACTCTGTGGGGCTACACCAGCCACTACTGGATTCCTCAATCACTCACAACTCTAGCATGTCCTGTAACTCCTTCTTAACCGTGTCTTGTACGGCTTTTGGCAAGTGATATGGTCGCTGCCACACTTTCTCCCCTGGCTCTGTTTCTATATGATGAGCCATCATATGGGTTGTCCCCGGGAGGAAGGAGAAAACATCTAAAAACTGGCTTACCATCTCTCCTAGTTGCTGTTTCTGTTTGTGAGACAGCTGCTCTCCCATTGGGACTTGTATCCCTAGATTGTCATCTGGCACTTGGGGTCCCAGATCCACTATGTCTGGTTCAGGGCAATCAATAGGTTATCCCTCTGGTTCCAAAATTTCAGCAAATTGACATGGTAGATCTGGGTCTCTTTTTGCCTCTCTGGCTGGCAAACTTCACAGTCAACTGGGCGTACCCTCCGGGTAACCTCGTAAGGTCCCTTCCATTTGGCTAGAAGCTTATTCTGGCTGCTTGGCAACAACACTAGTACCTAGTCCCCTGGTTTATATTCCCTCAACCGGGCTCCCTTGTTATAGTAGTACTCTTGTCTTTGTTGAGCCTTCACCAGATTCTCTGGGGCAAATTTCCCCACCCCATCTAATCTTTCCCTCAACTGCAAGACATACTGCACCACATTTTCAGTTTTGGAGTCAGGTTTCTCCCACATCTCCTTTACCACATCAAGAACACCTTGTGGGCAGCACCCATAGAGAAGTTCAAAAGGAGCAAACCCTGTAGATGCTTGAGGGACCTCCCACATTGCAAACAGCAGTAAGGGAAGTAACTTGTCCCAGTCCCTGACCTTAGTGGTTATGAACTTTTGAAGCATGGTTTTAAGGGTTTGGTTGAATCGTTCCACAAGACCATCCGTCTGGGGATGGTAGATTGAGGTCCTTGTGGAGCTGATTCCCAACAAAGTACAAACCTCCTGAGTCAGGCGGGACATGAAGTTAGTTCCCTGGTCTGTTAACATTTCCTTCAGTATTCCCATGTGACTAAAGACCTTTAACAGCTCCCTGGTTACAATTTTGGCTGAAATGCTTCATTATGGGATTGCCTCAGGGTACCAGGTAGCATAGTCCACAATTACCAGAATGTATTGGTACTCCCCTACACTTTTTTCCAGGGGCCCCACTATTTCAACCCTGATCCAGTCAAAAGGTGCCTCCATAACAGGTAAAGGTACTAAAGGGGCCCTGGGATTGTTCTTTGGAGCTACTAACTGGCACTCTGGACATGATGTACTATAATCTTTAACATGTTGATAGATGCCTGGCCAAAAGAATCAGGGTAACAGTTGGGCTAGTGTATTCTCTACCCCACAGTGCCCAGCCACAGGAATAGAGTGGGTGAGGCATAGTAATTCCCCTTGAAAGACTCGAGGGATTAGCAACTCATGTGGGTTTCCCCCATTTGGGCATCCTTACTAACTTGATACAGGATACCCTCTTGTAACTCAAAATGAGGATAGCGTGCCACCCGATTCTCATTAACCACCTCCCCTTCCCTGACAGCCAACTGGGTGTATACCTGACTGAGTATATCATCAGCCCTTTGTTCTTTGGCAATGTCCAGGCAGTGCTTTAACACATCTTGCTCTGATAAGGATGGTCCTCCAGGACTTTGGTTAAGTGGGTCAGTGTTAGGGTTGGGCTGTGGGTCCAGACCCACTTTTGCCTTTGCTTCACCTCTCTGCTGTGCACCTGCCCCTTCAGGACCCCTTTTCTTTGCTGCCCTATGTTCTCCCTTAGATTTGTGGGTTCTGGTTTGGGCATTAAAAATCTCTGGGTCCGGGAAAGGAAAAACTTCCCCCAGCTGCAGGTAGCTGGTCCCCTTCCCTTCATAACCCTGAGACTGGGTAGTTACTAGAGATAAGTCTGCTTTCCATAAGTCATCAAACCATTTCCAATCTCTCCCCAGTAACACCAGATAGGGGAACCCTGGGGCAACCCCCACCTTTATAGTCTCTGTTTGGCCCCTCAGAGTAAGTGTAACCATAGCGCCAGGGTAAACCTTTATATCCCCGTGCACACATCAGATAGGGAAAGAGTTCTGGTCCTGCCAGTATCGGGGGTTCACAAGAGCTGCCCTGACTAGGGTCTGGTGGCTTCTTGAGTCCACCAGAACCTCCATCTCTATCCCTTCTACCTTGACAGGGATCACAAAATCTCAGGATTCAGGGCCCCAACCCCCACTGTAGAGTGAATACCCATCTGTAAACATGCAATCTATGAAGGTACAGTCCATGTGGGGGCAGTTCTTCACAAAGTGACCCCTCTGTCCACATGAGAAACATGCCCTTGTGTCTCGGCTATGGGGTGAGCCTCTGGGTTTAGGCATTGGGCCCTCAGGAAATGTCTCCCTGGGCTGCTGGGTTGTCATCTTTCCCAGAGTCTGACCCTTATTTGACCCATAACCCCCCTCCCTATATGCCCAAGGTCCCTTCACATTTCCGGTCAATATTCCTTCAGTCTGGTTCCTGGGATGATTCCCCATCTTCCCAGGTGGCCTTGTAAGCTGGGTCATGGGGCGGGAGGAGAGTTCAGCATCCAGCACTTGTTCTGAGATCTGCATGGCCTCTGTTAGTGTGGTGATCTTCTGTCTGTGGACCCAGTTCTGAATTCCCAGGGGCAGGATGTTCAGAAATTGTTCCAAGATGATTAGCTCAGCCACCTCAGGGCCACTGCATCCTTCAGGTTTTAGCCAATGTCTACACAGGTCCCACAGTTGTTGTCCCACTGCTCTAAGTCATGCACCTGCTGCAAATTTGAAGCTCTGGAACCTTCATTGGTAGCTTTCTGAATTGATGCCTAGGTGGTCCAGGATTGCTGCTTTCACCTCGTTGTGCTCCCTGGCTGTGGTACTGTCCATAGCTCGATAGGCTGCTTGGGCTTCCCCGGTCAGACAGGAGGCAAGGCGGACAGCCCACTGGGGTCTGGGCCATCCAGCAACTTCTGCCACTTGCTCAAGCATTACCAGAAAGGCCTCGGGATCATCCTCAGATGTCATTTTGGTCAGCATGGCATTCAGCCTAGGAACCCCTTGCCCCACGATAGGTGAACCAGCCTCACAAGTAGGCTCTTGTTGTGGCTGTTGCACCAGAGACTGCAGGAGCTGCTGCTGTTGTTGTCCCAGCTGTATAAGAAACTGCTGTTGTGCCTCTTGATGTGATTGTTGTGCTTATTGGGCCCGTTGTTGCTCCTCTTGCTGCTGCTGAGCCAGCTGGGTGAGAACCTGTTGTTGCTGAGCCAGTTTGCCCGCTGTTGCACCTCCTGCTGCTGCTGTGCCAGCTGCCTGAAAGCCTGTTGTTGTTGTTCAGCAAGGAACTTCAGCAATTTCTCCATATCCATTTTTCCAGAATGTAACTAGTCCTGCTCACTCCAGCAGGGGTTTGAATCCCACTTCTAACACCACTTGTGACAAGCTGGCCTATGGTAGATGGAGAGGCAACACGCTGGGTTTAAAGTTCACAGAACAAAATGTACTTTTATTGCTTCTAAGATGAGTTGTTGCTAAAGAAAAACATAATTAGTCAGTTTGATTTCTCCAGCCTGGTCAGGTAACATAAAGGTTAACACAAAACAGTTCTTTCAGGCTGACTTGACAAAGGAATCTTTGAACCACATATGTGGGCCAGCAGTTTGTTCAATATATAGTCTCAAACAAAGTAAACGGTTTGTGGGCCAGCAGTTTTGAATGCACAATCTCAAATAAAACACAGACAGTTTTCCCTTGTTGCCTTATTTGTAGGCTGCTATCAGTAGCACATTCCACTCACTGTTTTTGGCCCAACTGGCTAGACTGATCCTTTACCTCAGGACTCTCTGCTCTAGAAATGGCCTGGTTCTCAGCAGCAGGCTTCAGCTGTTTTTCTCCAAAGGCTGTCTGCATGACTTCAACATTCTCTTTGGTTTTCAGCTTTGGTTCCTGTCTCACAGGGTAGCAGTTTCCAGCTTCTCACTCACTCTCTTGCTGGATTCCTCTGCCTTTTAGCAATCTCTAATTGGCCCCACCTGTGGAGGCATCTCCCCCCTTGCCTGTTGCAGTCCCTACATTTCCTCAGTCTCAACCAAGGGGTTAACCCCTTGTTCCCCGGTGTTGTGTTTACCCTGTCACAAGGATACTATTGGCCATTTGTCAAAGATTTCTCCAAAATAGCTTTGCCGTTAAAGAACTTCTCTGAAGAACAAAGGCAGGGCAGATACCCAAAAATTGGCTGGTCAAGTGGGCCTCAGAGCAACAAGAGGCCTTCAACAAGTTAAGGCCAATTTTAACTCAAGCACCTATACAAGCTTACCCAGACAACTCTAAACCATTCTGGCAATACAAAGGACATGCACAATGTTTGTTTGTTTTATTTATGCAAGGTAAAACCATTGAGTGTAAACTCATTCACAATGGTGACCTTACAAAAATACATTCACTCAAAAAATAAATACACTCAATAACAGACATCATTAATAACAGTTACAAGAATTCTGTGAAGAATACACATTTTCTAAGTTGCAAAATAGTCAGGGGCCTACCCTTCTTTTGTCTATATTCTGGAGGAAGACCATTCCAACATATTGGAATATAGTAGCTAAAGAGGAATTGAGAACACTTTGTTTTTATAAAGAGGACTACCATTTCTTTTTCTCCCAATTTTCTCAAGGAGAGTTCAACATTTCTAAAGGATATTCTATCCCGTAAATATGTGGGAATCAAGCCCAGCCCACATTTGTAAGCAAATAACTGTTTATGTATCGTTTTTCTACTGCTTAATGATGATCACCCCAATCTCTCATATAATTCATAATGGTGAGTAGATTTGGGACATTTAAGTACCAATCTTGCTAACTGGTTTATAAGGACATCCAACTTAGATGATCGATCATTAGTAGCACCAGCATATAGAACATCCCCATCGTCTATTATTGGCTAAATTTGCACTTCAATAATAGAATTTAGGGTTTGTAGTTCAAAGCAGTTCCTATTACTATATAAAAAACCCACCCATTTAATAACCTGAGAAATTAAATTATCAACATACGTATTACCTGACCCAGACTTGTCCAACCAAAACCCCAGGTATTTATAGTGATTGACTAACTACAAACTCATCCCTTTACAATCGACAATTTCTAAGTTCAGTTCCTCTTTTAGTTTAGTGGATGACCAAAACAGTATACATTTGGTTTTAGAGGAATTAAGCTTTATCTTAGATTTTACAAAGAAAGACTCCAAACAGTCAAAACTTTCCAGTGGTGTTCTTTGGACTTCTGAGCCTGTTGTACCTGAGTGGTACAGAACAGTATCATCGGTGTATAAGTGGTAACAAGATGACCCCACAAAATTACCAAGGTCTTCTAGGTAAACCAGAAACAAAAGGGGACCCAGGACTGAACCCTGGGGTACACCTCTTTGGACCAGTTGTGACGCCGACTCAAGACCATTCACAACAGTCACCTGATGTCAGGTATGAGATGAACCAGTCCAAAGTCAGACGGCTCATCCCAACTTCAGACAGCCTCTGAAGTAACTGTTGATGGTCCACTGTGTTGAAGGCCTTGGAGAGATCTACCAAAATAGCACCAGTATAACATTGTTGCCACAGTTGGCACATTGTGTAACAGTGTTGGCACAAGAACAAGGAGACATCGAGCAAGTGATAGCATATGCAAGCCATGATCTGAGAAGGTCAGAGCAGAATGATGCCTGCTACAGCTCCTTTAAGTTAGAATTTTTGACCTTGTTCTGGGCAGTCACTGAGAAATTCAGGTATTACTTAGCACCTACCTGCTTCACTGTTTTCACAGACAATAATCCACTTGGCACATCTAAACACTGCAAGACTGGAAGCTATTGAACAAAGATGGGTGTCGAGATTGGCCAACTACCAATTTTCAATAAAATATTGGTAAGGCAAGTCCAATGCCAATGCAGATGCACTATCCAGAGTACCAAATCAAACAGAAAGTGAGACTGGTGATATGCCTTTGGAAAATGTGGAGATGCCATCTTTCTTTCGAGTGCCGACAGAGATAGTACAGGCCTGTTGCCAAACCAGTGTAGTTGTGCGTACAGAGGTGGAACAAAAAACAGAACTTTCAGACAAATTTGCAGAACAAAATAACTTATGGTTGCAGTTACAAGGCCAAGATCTAGTTGTAAAACAGACAAAGACATGTATTTCAACAGGGCAGAGTCTGGCCCCCCAAGAATGCAAAAGAATGGATCAAGAAGCAGTGAATCTGTAGAGGCACAGAACACACCTGATTGTGAAATACTTTTGACTCATTCGACAAAGCAGAGATCCAATTACCCATTGTGAGGTGTCACAGATAATTGTTCCTAGAGGAAGTGCGCCAGTGGTACTTGAGGCCTACCATAATCAATCTGGACATTTCAGTCACAAAGAGACAGAGGCCATCATTCGAAAGAGATTTTATTGGACTGGAATGAGAACTGATATTGTAAAATGGTGTAAAGAATGCCTGGCTTTCAGTCTAAAATGGCTTGGCAAGAGCAATCAGTGAGTTCCCCTCCATCCCATAATCAGCAAAGCACCTCTGGAATTAGTCGCTTTAGGTCATCTCAAGTTAGAACCCATTGCTAATGGTCAAATGTATGTCCTGACAATGGTGGACCATTACTCCAAATTCACAGTTGTTAGTGTCATCAAAGATCTATGTGCTCAAACTATGGCTGAAACATTTTTGAAACTCTTTGTTCATCCATATGGATATCCAACCAAGATCCTGACCAATCAGGGACCTGCTTTTGAATCCCAGCTCTTTAGAAAACTTTGTGTCCTATATGGCAGTCATAAACTAAAAACTACATCCTATTATCTTCAGTGCAATGGACTGTGTGAAAGAACAAATCAGACACTCCTGGATATATTAAGAGCCCTACCTGAATACAAACACCCATATTGGCCAGCCTTGCTTCCGGAACTCACCTACTTGTACAACAACACTCTCCACTGTTCGACTGGATATACACCACATTACCTGATGTTTGGTCACCATGGCAGGCTCCCCATGGATCTAGTGCTCGAAGTCCAACTGGACGAAACACCTGTTACAGATTGGGTACAAGAACACAGCAAAAGATTGCAGGAAGTTGGCCATATTGTAAGCCAACATATGGATCAGGTGTGACAGAAGCAAAAGATGACATATGATGCCAAAGCCAATGCAACCCCACTGCAGATAGGAGAACGGGTATTGCTAAGAAAGACCCAGAAATGTCACAAGTTAGCTACCAGATGGGAGACAGAACCTTTCTGTATTGCTGAAATCCCCTACACTGATTTACCCATGTACAAGATTCAAAAAGAAACTGGTAGTGGCACAAAGATTGTACATCGAAATCTTCTTAATCCTTGTACCTTTAGAGACATTGCTACAACTGAGACTAAAAAGGACATTATGCCAGAGGAGAGGCAGGAGAACCCTACTGACAGAATGATGGAACTGAAATCACCAACAAAGTGGTGTATGGATCCCTGGGTTAGGTCCTTCCATGTACACTCAGTTAATCACCCTGTAGTTGAACCAGTAGTAAATCTAGAACCTCCAGATTTGCTAGAACTAGACGGTATTCCTTTAGAACCAGAGTGTATTCCTGTAGAACCAGTAGCTTTTCAGCCTCATAGGTCCCAGAGGTCTACTTTTGGTATATCTCCTAGGAAGTACATAATGAAAGCCATTCAAGTTGAACCTTCCTTTTATAGATAGTCCCTAAAAGAATAATTGGAAGAAATGGCCACTTAGTTAATTAAATAAGAATGTTTCTACTGAAAGTTGTAGTAACCTATAAGGAAGTTTTAGATGTCTTAAGAGTGTTTTTTAACTAAAGTAAGATTACATAGAAATGGAAATATCATATGTGATGACATTTACAGAAATTAAATGGTCAGCATCATTCATTGAATATTGTTATAAGAACAGTGACTGCCTAGTGTTTTATACGAAAATCTACCATTTCATACCATTTATAGCTAGTTATTGTCTGGTGTGTTTCAACAACACTGCTAGATGCTGAGACTTTCTGTTCCTTGTGGTAATCGGCACGTCTCCACCCTGGTGATGTGATTTGGGGTGCTATTCTCTTTCTTCAGTACATAAGCTACGGAGGCAGTCACACTGCTGAGGTCTGTAAAGACTACTCATTTCTTGCACTGCGCCTGTTGCAAGAATCTGAAAGTTGTTTGATTGTGGTTGTGTCATGCTCAATGCCAGTAATGCACAATAACAGTTTAAATTTAATTTTATAGCCTGTGCAGAAGTCAGGGAGAGTAGCACATTGATGTTACAGTAAATGGTGAAGGTTTCCCAAATGCCTGTTACAAATGACATGCCATTGCCAGGCATGCTTCAAATGTTGAAGCTGCAATTTGTTTTTTAAAAAAATCTGTCATTCTGGGGGCGTGGCTTGGATGCTGATGAAGATGGCCGCTTAGACCAACGGCTCTATCCCCAGCTTGCTGAATCCATGTTAATGTGCGGGTATCCAGGGATTTCTATCCTCCCAATGGTGATCGAACGGAAATATAGACTCCCCTCTCAGTGCGACGTGGGTTTTATTGTGCCTCTCTGTCCGGTAAATCGCATTAATGCACCAGCTACCGTGCGACTCGGTCCTATCTCAAACAGGCCCAGCAGCACCGACCTCGCGTAGTGGGCACAACACTCTTCTTTCTGTCAGAATTATTGATGCATCTGGTACTGTGAATGACCGCCTAAAGCCAATGGTCATCCATGGGAGCAAACCTTAATCCCAAGTCTACAGAAGAACTTCAAGAAGTCCAGTAACTCGAGAATGGCATCGCTCAATCGGGAAGCACAAAGTTCAGGGACGCCTACTAAAGAAGTCAGTCCCCCAGACCTCAGTGCCTCATTACAGCACATTACTTCAATGCTAGAAACCTTATTAGTGAGGGTTGACTCTATTCCGGAAACACTATCTGGGACTGTAGCTGAAGTACAAGTGCTCAGCGATAAGCTAAATGTTGCAGAACAACGTACAGATGATTTAGAAGCTGGCCATGCAAAAATTCTTTGATGGATACAGGAGCATGAGGAAAAACTAGCAGTGCTCTGGAAAAGAGCAGAAGATCAAGAAAATAGGGGGAGGAGGCACAACAATATCAGGATCTTTGGTATTCCCAAGGGTGCCAAAGGCCCAAACCCTGAATGATTCCTGAATGAAGAGATCCCAAAATACTAGGGGATAGGTGGCACGGACTTGTTGAAGTGGAGAGAGCTCACCATGTTCCCAGTGGTCCTCATCCTCTGCGGTCCGCACCCAGGCCCATTATAGCATACCTTCTATGGTACTCTACCAAAGAGAGAATCCTGAGAGCGGCTCGCGACATAGGAGACCTGACTTGGCAAGGGGCTAGAATCTCATTGTTCAGAGATTTTACAGCCGAGACAGCTGCTCAACAAAAAGCCTTTTTGCCCATCAAAAAAATGCTGGCAGAATGTGGTTTCAAATACGGGTTTAGGAACCTAATTTACCTCTATGTATCTAAAGAAGGCTGGGACGTAGTAGCAGAGAGCCCGCAAGAGATCGTAGAATGGGCATCCATGCACTGGCTGCACTTGTCACTGCACACTGCAACTCCCAGGAAGCTTTGGGCCTCGGGACCACAAACAAGGGAAAGAAGGAACCTGTCCCTCAGAGAGGGCTGCAGGGAGGCAGTTAATTTCAGCAGGACAGTGCAGCATCCTAATACTCCCCCCAGGTCTCTGCCAAATGTAGAATGGGCTGGAGTAGATAATAATGTGGCAACAGGACAGCCAGTGATGCATCCTCCCCCTCCACTACCCAGGCGCAGAGCACCCCAGATGTCCTGAATATGCCAACACTCGGTAAGTGATCTGGACTCTCCAACTAAGAGCCCAGGAAAAGCTTCACCGGTGAAGCAGACCAAAGATGAGCTTTCAGAGACTTGTTACCAAACAGAACAGGACATTCCTGATGAGCTACTTCTGGAAGTAGTGGAACCCACCACCTGAGTGGATTCTGCAAGTGACATAGCAGATGGTCAGGACCTTTCTCAACTCCCAGTGAAACCTGGACTGTCAGCAGACCTCCCTTCTCCCTCCTCCTGACTGAAGCTCCTTCACCCCGGGCTGGGGTGGTGAGTCAGGCGGCAACACAGTGAAGAGTGCTGGCTGCCAAATGTATTTTAAATAAAAGTTTGAATTGTTTTGGTGCACAGAGCGCCATCGGAGGACCATGTGAGAAGGCCAGAGAAAATGCTAATTAATTATTCTGGGCAAGCAATACCCACGAGGAGGGGCTCAGCATAAAGGCCCATAGGGGAAATATTTAAATATTTATGAAAGGGGTGGGGCTGAGGCAGAGCAAGGGGAAGTGATTGGCAACAAGGCCTTGTCAGGCCCGAAGATATTTAAAGGGGCAGTTTTGACCCTAGCATTTAAAGGGCCATCACAGGCCCACTAAAGGTTTGAAGGGGCCCAGCAAGACAGGCCTACAGCTTAAGAGTCTAGCAGGTAAAGCCCACAGAGAGCAGCATAGGCCAGGTAGTTGCCATTAGGGCAATATTCTAAGGCCCCTAGATATAATGGGGGCCTGTTAGTAATAAGGGTAAGGAAGGCTGGGGGAAAGAAGGCATCTTGCCCAGTGTTTTCAGGGGTAGCCAAGTCCTGGTAAAAGGGGGACCCAGTGGGCTACAGGCCCAGACTTCCAAAGGTACAGTAGGCCCAGGGCATAGGAGGACTCCACCAGTTCATTACTTCTGACAAGGATCAACAGTAGAAGGGTGCATAGCACACAAACTGCCATCTAGTGACTGTCATCTGATGAAAACGTGCATTGTTTGATGATTCCTGAACTGCTGTGTCACTGCAAAGTACCAAGACTATATTGTTACTGGGATTCTGGTTATTTGCCCTACAATGAATGAAGAATTGCCTTGGATTCTGGTAATTTGCCCCCTGTTCCTGGCAAATTGCCCCTGCAATGAACAATTGCCCTGGATTCTGGTAATTTTCCCATTTTCCTGGCAAATTGCCTCTGCAATAAACAATTGCCCAGATTTGTGTAATTTGCCCTTATTTCTGGCAAATTGCCCTAGTAACAAACAGTTACATTGGTGCAGTGGAAAAGTATATCTGCCCACTGAATTATTGCCAACTTATGTGCATGGATGCAATCTTTTGCCACAACACTACTGGTGGGGTTGTTCACAGTCAATTCTTCACTGAAGCAGTCTCCAGCTATCAAAGAACTTCACAGCAACACCCTTCCATCTCATGCACTACTGGTCAAAACTGATGTAACCCTCTGTGACTCGTGACCACCAGCTCCTAGTCTTCTTGTGGTTTGGTTAGTATGGAAGTGGAATGTCCTGGAAGAAGCCTTGTCTGTCACTCCCAGTCATTTGCCGACGGTGGAGTCCAACATGGCCAGTGTGTATCTGCATCCTCTGTTTTTTTTTTTTTCTGGTTCTGAACATTACAGGATTCTGATCTTCATCCTGTGTCCTTCTCTTCCTGCTTATCTCATCCTGCTTGCACCTTCCTGTCCTCTGGGATTCAACTTGTTCTTGATGATCCTCTAATTGTTCCTCCGCCAAAAAAGCTTCAACGTGTCTGCATCCTTGGCGGCCCTGGTCAAGGGTTTGTGCTGTGGAAATTGCAGCAGATCATCATTCTTGGCAATCCTTGCAAGTGGATTCAATGCCAGGTCCTTGTTTCTTCATCCTTGGCAGCCCTGGTCAAGGGTTTGTACAGAGAAAACTTCAGCAAGTTCTTGTTTCTTTGTCCTTGGCAGCCCTGGTCGAGGGTTTGTGCCAGGGAAATTTCAGTGGATCTTCATTCTCGGAAATCCTTTCAAGTGGATTCAACACCAGTTCCTCATTTCTTCATCCTTGGCAGCCCTGGTCGAGTGTTTGTGCCGGGGAAGAGTTCAGCAGATTTCAGTTCTCTTATGCGAAATTATTCCAGCAACCTCAGAGAGAAGGTTGGGTGAAGAATCAAGGTCTGTTTAAAAATCTCTCACATCCCCCCAACCTCTCCTAGGTTTTCACTAAGGTGTTGGCTTGGTACCAAGTAGGAACCCCATTCTCCCTTTGCCTCATTGCTTTCTTTGTCCATCAGCCGTGCACATGAAGATGTCATGAAAAGATGGACTTCCTTAGCATCAATGGACTTTTAGAGGTGATTATTCCACTCAGCCCCTCAGGGGTCTGCAACTGTTTCATTCTCCTAATAGAGTAATAGTCATTTACTGCAGTGATTGTTTTACTATCATTCTAGAGTAATAGCTGTTCTGGAATTGTTCACCAAACTGCTTAGTATATGCGTAGTACAGAGCTCGACAGACAGTGGCTTAGGCCAAGATGCACCCCTTTGGGACATTATAGAATGTTTACATATTGATATGTTTGGTTTTTGAGTTCCCCTCTTTCCTTGTGACCATGTCTGTCTTTCACTGTGGAATGAATAAAGCCCATTGTGCATCAAACTTATAGATTGTCTCCTGCCTCTTCTTTCCTGGTGCCTGAATCAACCCACCCCATTCGAACCACGGCGTTGTCTGTCTCACCATTCCACCTGCTTGAGGTGACCCTGGTGGTGCAGCTGAGAATAGGTGATCTTCGAGGTCAGCACTCAGTCAGTTCACCACATATAGACTCCTGAATCAATGGAGCCTTGACTACCTGAGCTAAAACAAATAGACTCCTAAGTGAAAGAGAGCTATAAACTTGATAAGCAGGCTGTATGTTATATGCTGCCAGTATCTTGCTGAATATTTACATTTATATGCTTGTTATAATTTTAAATGATCATGCACATACAAGCATGTTGTTTTCAACAATGTTATGAAACATTTTATTACTAATTGTCATTCTAAAATTGTAGGCCAAAGGAGAATGAATCAACAACTTCTTAATTGAAATAGCTTGATGATTTAGGAAGAGTATGTACCAGAATTTAGTAACTTAACTTACATTTAAGAGAATGATGATTAACTTATTGTCGCTGTGTTAACAGACTGGATCCCTAGAAGTGTTGCATGTTTTGCATTTTAAATTCTCTATATACTGCGGAAAGGCATGTTTTAGTATTTAGTACAATGTTAATCTCCTAATGATGTATTGCAATGTCCTAAATGTTTTAAATGTTATAATGGTTTGTAACTGAACGACAATAAACTGAAACTGAAACTGAACTACACAATGTGAACAATCAGAAAATGAATTGTTTAAACTAGGAATGCTTTGATGCCTAAGGTTAATAGTGTCCCTTTAACCATACTTGCTCTGATTCTTGTTCTCCATCTGTTTATACTTCTATCTCTGAGGCATCTATGCTGTTTTTCATATGGCCACACTGCCACTGCTTTTCCCTTTCCTATCCTTGTGGATCACTTTATATCCCTCCATGCTCATCCTCTAACTATCTTCCTGCCATCAAGTTTCTGCAACTGCAAATATGGGAATTCTCTTTTCACATTATGTACTTCCAATTCTTAATTTTTATTATGCGAACTTTTGGTATGGACCAATAGTAGCTTCCATTTGTGTATGCCATCTCCTTTGCTGGATCTCCATTTTGTAGTTGTTCTTGGCTTTAGATTTCGAATCTCCTTCTGCCTTCCCCTTCACCTCTAAAGTTTTCCTGACTCTGTGGTTGATTCTGTCTTCCAGTACGTTTGTTTCTGCCCTGTTTAGGTGAAGCTTGTCATTGCCAAAGAGCCTCAGACTAGTCCTAGTTTCTCTGGAAGTAAAATATCTCTCCCATGTACACCATCTTCTTGTCCATCTATTCCATTAATTGCCATAGTTTTAGATTGTCTTGCTCTAGGGACTGGTCATATTTCAGATACTGCTACCCTGCAATTGCAGTTTCAAAATTTCCCCCCATCTCTTCTGAATCCCTTTCTATCCCCAGCTCCCTTCTCATGTTTTTTTTTTTTGTAGGATTTATTTATGCACCCTTGCCTTCAGGGCATCTCTCAGGGTCTCTTCCACCAGTTGGCGAACATAACCGACCACCTGAACTGACTGCTCCAGACTGCATCAGGTGAGCGGGGTCTGGGCACTCCACCCAGCCCAAGGAGTGGCCCCAGACCCCAAGAAGAACTGGAGAGACAGCCAGTATCAGGTGTGAGGATCAGGCGGACTGCTTTCCGATTGCTGTCGCCTCACCCGAAGGAAGGGAGTATTTCCATGGTTTTCTGCCCGGAGCATGAATATGCAATGATGTCCCACCCAATGAGCGCATGCTCCTGCATGCCCTAGGAAGACGTCCACCATGCTCCAATCCCCAAGCATCTACTGCCATGCACTGCAGTACCCCAGCCTCCACCAGGGGGTGTCCATGCATCGGAAGATCCCCCGAACCCTCCCCAGGGCTAGGAGAGCTGTCCACGGATGCTCAATCCTAGTCCTCCCCTGCTGACCCCTGGCTCCTCAAGCTCATTCCTGAACTCGGGTCACCGGCATGGCATGAGGTGTGGCGTCCAGCACCTCAACCCTCAGCGCTACCGGGCTGGCTCTCCCTTCTCATGTTGATATCATTAGTGCCTACAGGTAGCACTACAATTGGCTTTTGTGTTCCCTTTAAAATGTCTTCTATATTATTTCTCATGTTACTTATTTCAGCACCCAACACTCTACTGACAGTGGTTGTCTCTTTCCTTCCCCTACATATGAACTTATCAGCATAGTTAAGTATAGAGTCTGCCATGATCACAATGTCTCTTGTTTGGTGTGCTTGCCCTTACAGAAATATAGGTGTGCTGTGTACATGCCGAATGCATGCCACCTACTTACAGTAATTGTGCAATATTTGCATGCAGTTCGCATACACAAAGTGAACCTACACAAACCAGGTCAGAAAGAAAATCAGGTTCACATGCTGCAAGCTTGACGTGTGCAGCAGGTAAGCTGGTGTGAACATCTTCTAAAAATCACAACAGGTTTGCATGTTGCACACTTGACATGACTGCAGCAGTTAAGCTGGTGTGAACATCATTTAAACATCACATCAGGTTCAGATGCTGCACACTTGCCATGTGTGCAGCAGCTAAGCTGGTGCATATCTCATCTACAGAAACACATCCGTTTCTGTTTCTTATAATCCTGCTAGCAATTTGAGTCATTAAAATACATTTTTATTTGAATTGCCATAAAAAGTAGGTAAACTCATTAATTCTGATCCTTTTGCAAGTTGTTTAATGTCTTTTGATTTTTGTTATTAAATCATCATTAATTTGTAAACCATTGTTTGATTACTGTATTAAATGTCTAGGATATAGCCAGTCAACATCCCCCATTCTGGATGTATGAAGAGAGGCCTCTGTGTTGTAAAGCCTATCCTTTTTGTTTGGGACCATGCAAATCCCTTATGCATATTTAGTGCTACAAATGTGTTTCTCCATGATTGTTTCATCTCACTTACTTTCTCTTTGTCATTCTGTATTGAGCATATACACTATGGCCATGCTCAGCACTTTTTGTGCTGAGTAGGATCTTGGAAGCATGCACCATACCTCACATTTTGTCACTGAAATGAGGGACATGGACACTCAAAATGAGGGACAATGAGGGACTCTTCAGAACACAGTGGAAACTATTACAATAGCACCTGAGAATGAATTTCAACCATTAAGCAGGGTGCCATTTAGGTAGAGCAGAGGGGAGCAGTTGCCCCCCCCCCAATATTTGTGCCTAGGTTATTCTTATGGTGTGGAAATAATGGCATTAAATTTGGATTTAATCTTTTGCACAATAAGTGCCCCCCTGGGTGTGTGCTCATGCTGCATGTACTCTCCAGATTTGACTGTGTCTGTGTTGTGTTGTCCACTCTCTCCACCTGTTAGTGGTGGCACCATCACATGTGATGTGGATGAGCTCCAGCCAAGAAATAGAGCATGAGTCTTGCAAGTGTGACACTGTCTTTTCCACCACAGAGTAGACAGACTGCACACTACAGCTTGGAGGAGTCAGTGAGCACTGAACTCTCAATTGCAGTGTTGTGGAAACATATTGTTTTGGTCTACTCTTAGTGAATCTCCATCTCCCTTGGTGGCTGCAGGGGCAGAGGGTGAACTAGAAGCTAACTCAAGACTAGGCTACCTACTTACTCTACTAGGCTTGCCTTGCAAAAATAAAAATAGCACAGACCCCAACAGCAGCAAGCTATGCTTAGCAGCAGTGGTGACAGCGGTATGGTGGCCTTCATAGGCCTTGATCAGTGCAGTGCAGCAGCAGCCACAGCAGCAACCAAGCAAGAAGCAAGCATCCCCGATTGGGTGGGCTTGGGTGGTGAGGTGACTTGGGTCATGGATCACGTTGGGACCTGTGATGTTTGGTTCTAGCATCCAGCTTCTGGCAGAGGGAGAGATGGGGAGTGGACTAGAAAATGGGCTGGTAGCACACTGTGCCAGGCTGCAGGTTCTGGTCATATGGCTGGGTAAGTAAAAGTAAAAATGTTTTTTTTACAGCGGGCTTGGGGAAGGATTGAAATATTGATGTGTTTTTAACATTTCTTCACCTTTGGGTGGCTTCATGACCCATAGGGGATGGATATTGAATGGAATGGAGTTGGGGAGAAAAATAGGGACAAAGCTATTTTGCGGGGTGGGGGGAAGAACTTCAGCCAGGAAAAAAATTGGTTAGTAACTGGGTGGGTTTAATCCCAAATCTGATGCACTGCTATGAGGCATATACAAGTGAATCTTATACATTTGAATTTTTCCTGATTTGCATATAACTTTTCAGTCAAAACAAATAAGCTGCACCTTTTAGAGATGTTACAGACATTCTAGAGCTGTCCCTTGCATTCAAACAGTTGAGCAGTATAGTATGTACAGATTATTGGAGCCCCACTATAGTCAGGCTTATGCCCCCTCCCCAGTGAAGCTGACCTTCACATCCCCATGCTTGGGCACACTATGACAAAGGGCAAAGGAGACTGCAGGGGTGTGCATCATTGAACTGAATGGGGCTACTTTTTTATTACTGTTTTTATACATTATTGATGGAGAGTTGAAGATTAATGAAGGTCACCACTTGACTAACAAGGGCCTTGTTAGTAGAACAGTGGCTTTCATTATTCTCCAACTTACCATCATAATGTATAAAATAGTAATAAAATAACTCCATTAATTTCAAGGGGGCATGCCCTAGCACTCTGACCCATGGACATCATCTCTTAAAGACTCCTGCCTCTGGCCCTCTAGTACTCAAATAAAAAACATTTTGCTTATATCTATACTTTGTGCGTTGTCTGTAGCAGCATGGCCATACCCACTACAGTGTGTGTGCATGGGGGGGACTGGCCATATGTGTGTGTGTGTGTGTATATATACTGTATATATACAGTATATATATATATATGTGTGTGTGTGTGTGTGTGTGTGTGTGTGTTGAGTTATTGCTACTTTTGTGTTTGCACCTTAAAGTCTGTTTGCATTGAAGCATTCAAAACTATGGAGAGAAAATAGTAGGAGTACAGGTTAGACAGGAGTAGTTAAGTGTTTTTGTGGGTACGTTTGTGTATTGGGGTGGGAAAAACCACATGTGTTTCCATTGGTACGTGTGCTACAGTTCAACTGTGAAACTGAGATGAAGGAGAGAGAAAAAACTGAAAAGCATTAACAGTGGTGACAAGCCTGCTGCACGCATGCAGATGTATTCAGATATAGTATGTACTGAAGTACAAGCGGGCCATACGTGTGCAGACAGTATTGCTCAGTGTTTAAAGGTACTGAACTGCAAACCAGGAGACTTGGAGGCATGAAGACCTGTGCTGGAATCTCATCAACCCCCACTTGTGTATGGTGTGATCCTGAGCAAGTCACTCAACTTTTACATGTGCAGTAACCAGTGACCACTTGCTTTTTGCACGCATGCCACATCCATGCAGTCTTTCCCAATTTAACATAAAAATCATGGTTTCCACACTTGCTTGCTGCATGCATGCCATATGCATGCAATGAGTTCCAATTCAACATTTAAATCATACTTGCAGCATGCATATCACTTGGGTAGTTTTATATGTACAGCATGAAAACATTTCATATACTGTAATTATTTCTGTAAGGGTGTCCTTGACTTACCATAACTTGTTCATGTATTTCTCATGCTCAGGGCTAATTTGACCTGTTCATTTCTCTTTGACCATTCTGGACTATTCCATTTTCTATTGTCAGGGTATACCCCTTCCCCTAGGATGCACCATGAGATGAGCAATTTATTGTTTAGTGTTCCTTTCCTGGTAAAACTATTCAATAAATAAATAGATAGATGTTTGCATCAGCCCTATTTTTCTCAACTTTGTGTTCCTTTTCAGCCATTACTTCATCCTATAACATCTCAAATCTCTTTAACACAGTAGTTGTACATCACAATCCACCCTTCTTCTTTTGTTTTTACCTTGCACCAGGCACCATTCCCTTACAGGAATAATTATATGAAATGTTTTCATACTGCACACATAAAGCTACCCATGTGATATGCTTGCTGCAAGCATGATTTAAAAATTAAATTGGATCTGATTGCATGCATGTGGCATGCTTACAGAAAGCAAGTGTGGAAAGCATACTTTTTATGTTACATTGGAACAGACTGCATGCATCATGTAGCATGCGTGCAAAAAGCAAGTGGTTACTGATAACTGCATGCATAAAGGTTAAGTGACTTGCTCAGGATCACGCAGTATGCAAGTGGGGGTTTATGAGATTCAAACACAGGTCTTCAGGTCTCTAGCTCTCCTGGTTTGCAGTTCAGTACCTTTAAGCACTAAGCTATACTGTCTGCATACATATGGCTTGCCTGTACTTCAGTACAAATCTGCATACATTCTCATACATCTGCATGCATGCGGCATGCCTATAACCACTGATATACTTTTTAGTTTTCTTGTCCCCCCTCTTCTCAGCTGCACAGCTGCATTGTAGCACACATACCAATGGAAACACATGTGGTTCTTCCCACCTCAAATACACACACTTACCCACAAAACTACTTAATTACTTCCGTCTGGCCTGTTCTTCTACTATTTTCACCCCATAGTTGTGAATGCTTCCACACAAATAGACTTTAAGGGGCAAACACAAAAGTAGCAATAACTCTACACCCACCCACATGGCCCCCCTCCCATGCACACACACTGTACTGGATGCAGCCACACGGCTACAGACAACCCACCAAGTTTAACTATAAGTTGAGAGTCTCTTATGTGAGTACTAGGGAGCCAGAGACAGGAATCTTTAAGAGATGTTGTCTATCAATCAATCAATCAATCAATCAAACCTTTATATAGCACCTTGTGAAACCAAGGCACTGCACAAAAACAGTCATGACAACATAAAAACACATTTACAATCCAATACATAAAATTAAACAATCCGTATAAATCAAGTTCACTATAACTGGCCTGCCTGTCAGCTTACTTCCTTGGGAAAGACCAAGCTAAACAAATATGTCTTTAGTGCAGTCCTAAAAGTTGTGACAGTCAGTCACTCCAATATGGAGGCCCCAGATGTCTTCAAATGCACCCTGGGAATCTCTAGCAATCCCTCATTGGTGGATCAGAGTGGATGGGAGGGGCAGTAAGGAGAAAGGAGATCTTGCAGATAATGAGGTCCCTGTTCATGTATGGCTTTATAGGTCAGCAAGCTGACCTTGGAAGTGATCTGCCACTGCACTGGCAGCCAGTGCAGTCTATGCAGCACAGGTATAATGGGTCAGAGTGCTGTGACAAACCCCCTTGAAATGAATGGAGTTATTTTTATTACAATTTTATACAGTATGATGGTGAGTTGGAGAATAATGAAGGCCACTGTTCTACAAACAAGGTCAAGCGGTGGACATTATTAATCTGCAACTCTCCATCAGTAATGTATAAAATAGTAATAAAAAGTACCGTGATTCATTTCAATGGAGCTCACCCCAGCACTCTCCCTTGCCCTATGTCATAATGTGACTGAGCGTGAGGATGTGGAGGTCAGCTTCACTGGGGGCATAAGCCTGACTATAGTGGGGATCCAAAAGTCTGTGCATACCATACTGCTGAACTGTCCCTGAATGCAAGAGACAGCCCTCATTTTACCCCTGAAGACTGCTCTGCCCCTCATCCATCCCTTAAGGAAAAACATGCTGTTCATAATGAGGATGCCCTGTAAATTTAGACTTTATGGTAGGTGTGCCATTTCAGATTTCATCAGAAGGGGAGCCAATAATCAGTGGAGTCCAGGTGCTAGTTAGCCCATACAAAGCAAGCTCTGGAATGTCTGGAACATCTCTGAAAGGTAAAACTTATTTGTTGTGACTGAAAAGTGATATGTAAATTAGGAAAAATTCAAATATATAAGATTCATCTGTCTATACCCCGGAGCAGTGCATCTGACTTGAGCTTAAACCCACCCAGTTAAACAATTTTTTTCCTGGCTGAAGTTCAGACCCCACTAAAACAAATATGTTGTCCCAGTTTCTCTCCCCAACTCTATTCCATTTAATACTCATCCTATATGGGTCGTGAAGTCCCACCGAAGGTGTAGAAACATAAAAAACACATTAATATTTCAGTCCTTCCTCCTTCCCCAATCCCCCTGTTAAAAATGATTTACTTTTACTCACCTGACAATCTGTCCAAAACATATGGCCTAGCCAAGTGTGCTGCCAGCCCAGTTTTTAGTCCACTCCTCCTAAACCCTTCTGCCAGAAGCCAGATGCTAGAACCAACCATCCCAGGTCCCCAACATGATCTGCAACCATGTTACCTCACAAACCAAACCCTCCCAAATTGTGTTGCTTGCTTCTTGCTTGGTTGCTACCACACTGCACTGATCAAGGACTATGAAGACACCCCACACCGCTGTCACTGCTCCTGTGAGGCCTAGCTTGCTACTGCTGGGGCCTGCTCTGTTTTTTTTGTGAGGCAAATCTAGTAGAGTAAGGAGGTAGCTTAGTCTTGAGTTAGCTTCTAGCTCACCCTCGGCCCCTTCAGTCACCAAGGAAGACAGAGACTCACTAAGAGTAGATCAGCAAAAATATGTTGCCACAACACTGCTATTGAGTGTTCAGTGCTCACTGACTCCTCCAAGCTGTAGTATGCAGCCTGTCTACTCTGTGGTGGGAAAGACAGTGTCCTACTCACATGACTCATGTGCTCTTGCTTGGCTGGAGCTGCTCCATGTCACATGTGATGGCACTGCCACTAATAGGTGGAGAGACTGGACAACACAATACAGACACAGCCAAATCAGAAATGCACCTGCAACATGAGCGCAACACTGGCCAGGGGAGCACTTATTGTGCAAAATATTAAATCCAAATGTAATACCATTATTACCACACCATAAGAACAATCTAGGCACAAATGTGGGGGGGGCAACTCCCCCCTCTGCCCTACCTAAATGACACCCCTGCTTTATGGTAGAAATTAATTCTCAGGGGCTAACATCAGTACAAGTAAATACAATGGTTTTCACTGTGTTCTGAGGTACTGTATCTCCATAGTTCAGGATGTGTCCTGATCATTGTTAGGGTTAGAGTCCCCCATTGTCCCTCATTTTGAGTGTCCATGTACCTCATTTCAGTGATAAAATGTGAGCAAACAGTACTTACAAATTAATGGTAATTTAATGACAAAAATCAAAAGCCATTAAACAACTTGCAAAAGGATCTGAATTAATAAGTTTACTTAATTTTAATGGGAAATCAATGAAAAGGGTATTTTAATGACTGTAATTGCTAGCAGTAGTATGAGAACTAGAAACTGATGTGTTTTTTAGATGATATTTGCACCAGCTTAGTTGCTGCACACATGGCAAGTATGCAATGTATGAACCTGATGTGATTTTTTGATGATGTTCATACCAGCTTAACTGCTGCACTCATATCAAATATGCAACACGTGAACCTGATGTGATTTTTAGAAGATGTTCACACCAGCTTACCTGCTGCACACATGTCAAGCTTGCAACATGCGAACCTGATGTGCTTTTTAGACCTGGTTCATAAAGGTTTACTTTGTGTATGCGAACCGTATGCAGACTTTGCACAATTAAGCATGTGGCATGCATTCTGCATGTACAAAGCACACTTCTACTAATTTACTGAAATGTTTCACCAGGAAGGCACACCAAGCAACAAGTTGCTCATCTCCCAATGCAATCTGGGGAGAAGGGGTACAACTGGAATGAGACATTAAACATTGAAGATACAAGATCAACATTAATATACAGTTGTAAGGCAGGTGTTACAAACAGTGTTGAGCATAACATGTACAAAAGGTGAACACAAATAAGTGGCAGGTTAATAAGTCAACAAGCGCTTACATGAAAGAAAAGTGGGAAAGGGGAGGAGGGGTGAGGTAGGGGAGGTGGAAGAGTCATGCACCTGAAGGCCCCATCAGGATGTGAAGAACCCTGCAAGGGGATTGGGAGGATCAGATAGAAGGGGGTAAGGCATTGTCCCTGACAGACCCTTAGAAGACTGTGGGGGAAGGGAGTAGATGTGAGATACAAGCCCCTTGGGGACTAAGAGGAGGGACCCATGGAGAGCATTCAGGGTCCTTTGCATTCTATGAGAGATCAAGGGAGGCCAGTAAGGAGGGGCAATTAGGGGAAAGGGGAGAAGGGTTAGGGATTTGGGGGGTGGGTATGCACAGGATAAAATGAAGGTGAGGGTATGGTGTAGGGTTTGTCCAGGGCTTAGAGGAGGGAATTAGGGAGGGAAATGGCAAGAGCAGCTAGGTGAAAGGTAATTATTGAGGGCAGAGCTGACGGAATAGGCAGAGGATGAGTGCCGGATTTTTTGGGGGGAGATTCCAAGTGTTTGGGAGGTGGTGAGAGTAACTAGACTGGCCGATTTGGGTGGATCTGTGGGTGACAAACAGAGTATGGGAGTCGGTTGATCTAAGGAAATGGGAGGTTGGGGGGTGTTATTAAGGAGGAGGTGAGGTAGGAAGGGAGCTCACCCAACCAGTGCTTGGAGGTGAATTTAGCACAGTGGGAGAGTCACCTATTTGTAAGAGAGGGGAAGGATAGGGCACGATAAAGATTGCAGTGAGGGGTGCGATAGGGGGCATCCAGGGCAAAGTGGCAGAAGGAATTGAAGAGGGTGTCCAGTCTGGCCAGGGAGGACTTAGTGGCAGCACCATAGACCATTTCACAGTAGTTGAAAATGGGCAGTATCATCTTCTGAACAAATTCACGCCTAGCCATTGGAGGGATGCACATACGGTTCCGGAACAGGGTGTCAAGCTTGGGGCGCAGTTTATTCTTGATGGCGTCAACATGTCCAGAGAAGTTTAGGTGTCAGTCCAAACACCTAACTACCTAAAAGAAGATGTGTGCTCAAGTAAAGTCCCCTCAAAGGTGTAAAAAGTGGGTAGGAAGGGAAGCCTAGAGAGCCTCTGCCTTGTACCAAAGGTCATGGAGACTGTCTTTTTGGTGTTGCGGAAAAGTTTATGATTAGCACACCAGTTGAACCTTGTCGAAGTCTTGCTGTAAACTGGTTGTAACCTCAACATGGCAGGAGCCAGATGCATACAGGACTGTATCATCAGCATACGTATATATAGCAGACGAAGGGGAGCAAACAGAGGAAAGATTATTTAAGAAGATGGAGAATAGGAGGGGCCCTAATACCGAGCCCTGGGGGACTCCAGTGCTAATCAGGAGGGAAGGGGAAGTGGCATCCAAGATCTTAACTGATTGGGTTGTACCAATAAGGTAGGCCTTGAACCAGTTTGTGATTGAAGGAGATAGGCCAGCTGCTGGGAGTGAGTTGAGGAGGAGGGAGTGAGTGAGAGATGGTGTCAAAGACCTTGGCCAGGTGAACAAAAAAGGCAGAGGTAATTTGCCCATTGTCCATCCTGGTTAGGATGGAGTCTGTGAGTCGTAGGAGTGGTTTTCCCTGAAACCAGACTGGAAAGAGGTGAAAAAGGAGGTGACAGATAGAAAAGAAGTGAGTTGGGAGACTACAACGTGTTCTTGAAGCTTTGCAAAGGTAGGGAGGAGAGAAATTGGGCTATAGCTGACGGGGGATGAGGGGTCACCCCCTTTGGGTAGAGGGGAGACCAGAGGATGTTTCCATGAAGAGGGGAGAGAGGCAATAGAGAATGAGAGATTTAGGATTATTGGGGGGGAGGCAATGGCCGTAGCAGAGAGGGAGAGGAGTTTTGGGTCAAGACCATCAGGGGAGGCACCTTTAGAGGGGTTGATGGTGAGGAGGGCACTTAGGGCATGGTTTTGGGTTACAGTAGTGAAAGAGAAGGGAAGGGAAGGTGGGAGGGTGGTGGAGGGGCATACTGGTAGATGGTGGGAAGGGGGATTTCAATAGCTCAGTAGTGCAGGAAGTATAGTAAGAGTTAAATTCTGCAGCTACAGCTGGTGGGTCAGACACTAGTGAGCTATTTTTTTTTTTAAGAATCAGGGGCAGTGGATGAGATGACGGAGTAAACAGGGTGTGCACCACCTTCCAGAACTTTGAAGGGGAGTTTATGTTGGTGATGAAGGTGGATTTGAAGTATTCAGACTTGGTTAACCTTGTAGCCCTGGTGCAAATATTTCTGAGTATGTGGAAGTTTGCGAGGTCACTAGTATGCTGGGTAGATTTATGATGCTTCCAGGCTCGATAACTTGCTTCATTGGCAAGCTTTTAAACTAGTCAAGGAGGGAGGCACTGATAAGCAGCAGGAAATTCCCAGCCTCCCCCCTACAAAAGAGGGTACTAAATGAGAAAAAGACCAAGACAGAAAGAACAGTGGGGGATGCTGTTACAAAAGGTAAAGCCATCAAAAAATGGAGAGCAATGAGTACCAATGCCCGTAGTCTGGGTAACAAGCTTCCTGAATTAGTGGCCTTGATGGAGGAGGAACATTTGGATATCGTGGCAGTCACAGAAACATGGTACACACAGACCCATGACTAGGACATAAACATACCAGGATACACTATCTACAGGAGGGACAGGGAGGGTAAAAGAGGAGGAGGAGGAGTAGCTATCTACATAAGGGAAGGAATCAAAGCAACAGAACAAAAGGGTAAACAGGGAGGAGGAGGAGAAGAAGCACTGTGGGTCAACTTGGAGACAGGCAATGGCACCACAATCCGCACAGGGGTTGTATACAGACCCCCCTCTCAGGGGGAGGAAATGGACAAGGAAATTATAGAAAGTATTCTTAGAATGGCAGAAAAAAGAGAGATATTGCTGATGGGTGATCTGAATATGCCAGATGTTAACTGGAGTGGAGTTGAAGCAGCCACTTCTAAGAGTGGGGTTATTCTAGATGCCCTACAGGGGGCATGCCTTAGACAACTAGTATTGGAACCCACTCGAGAGGGAGCAATCTTAGACCTAGTTCTCTCAAATGGAGATGGAGAAAGGATCACAGATGTAGAAGTGGGTAGCCATCTGGGAACTAGCGACCATCGAACAGTATGGTTTACAATAAACACAGCTGTAGAGTCGAGCCATACAAAGGCAAAGGTACTGGACTTTAGGAGGACTGACTTTGCCAAAATGGGTGAGTGCCTAAAGAATGCACTAGCAAATGGGCAGGAAGGAGGGGTGGAAGAACAATGGGAATAATAAAAACTGCCATCACAGAGGTAACAAGCATTTGTGGAAGCAAATAAACAAAACAAAATGATGTAAGAAACCACTATGGTTCTCAAAGGAGGTGGCAGTGAAGGTTCAAGAGAAAAAGAAAGCATTAAGGAAGTACAAGGAATCACAGAAGGAGCAGGACAGGGAATTGTATCAGTTAAAGCAAACGGAAGCTGGGAAGGCAGTCAGAACAGCAAAGGCCCAAACCGAGGAAAAGATAGCCAACTCAGTTAAGAAGGGGGATAAAACCTTTTATAGGTACATCAGGGAGTGTAGGAAGACCAAGGGAGGGATAGTGAGGCTTAATAAAGGGAGGGAGGGTGGGCAGAGGGTGACAGTTAAAGGCAGAGATACTAAACAAATATTTTTGCTCAGTATTTACAAATGAAGAGGGTAGGTACCTAAACCAAACAATAGAAACACTCTGGATATAGAAGTTGATACCAGCCTATTTACAGAAGAAGGGTTCTGAAAGAACTCTTAAAACTGAAGGTGGACAAAGCAATGGGGCCTGATGGGATTCATCCCAAATTCTAAAAGAACTAAGGTAGAAACTAGTGACACCACTGACTACCCTCTTTAACAAATCATGGGAGGATGGGGTGGTACCTGAGGACTAGAGGAGGGCAGATGTGATTCCACTTCACAAAAGTGGGAGCAGGGTAGAAGTGGGAAACTACAGACCTGTTAGTTTAACCTCAGTGATAGGGAAAATGATAGAATCACTTCTGAAGGAAAGAATTGTTGAGTACGTAGAGGCCAGAGGGGCACAGGACCCAAGGCAGCATGGATTCACAGTGGGAAGGTCATGCCAGACGAATCTAATAGATTTCTTTGACTGGGTGACCAAAGTAGTAGATCAGGAGGGGCTGTGGACATGGCCTACCAAGACTTTAGCAAGGCATTTGACACAGTCCCACACAAAATATTAATATACAAGTTAGCCAGCCTGGGGTGGGTCCCAAGATGATAACCTGGGTAAAATTGGCTGGAGAATTGGACACAGAGGGTAATAGTAAATGGAGTCCACTCTGAAGAAAGGGGTTACCAGTGGGGTACGCAGGAGTTCAGTATTAGGACTGGTCCTCTTCAATGTCTTTATAGCGACATTGAAGAGGGACTGAAGGAAAAGTATGTCTCTTTGCAGATGACACAAAGATCTGCAACAGAGTTGATGCACAAGGTGGGGTGGAAAGGATGAGAAGGGACTTGGCAAGGTTAGAGGAATGGTCAAATGTATGGCAACTTAGATTCAATGCTAAGAAGTGAAAGGTAATGCACCTGGGAAATAAAGACCCAGGGGAAGAGTACACAATGGGGGGGTGAGATACTAACAACAACAAAAATGGAAAGGGACCTGGGGGTATTCATATCAGATGACCTAAAGGTGGGCAAGCAACGTGAGAGGGCAGTAAGGAGGGCTGGGGGGATACTGGGAAGCATAAGGAGAGGCATCACCAGTAGAAAACAGGAAGTTGTTATGCCTCTGTACAGACAGCTGGTGAGACCCCATCTGGAGTACTGTGTGCAGTTCTGGAGACCCAATCTCCGCAAAGACATAGACAGGATGGAAACTGTCCAGAGGAGGGCAACTAAAATGGTGCAGGGTATGCCAGAAGATATGAAGAGAGACTTAAGGAGCTTAATATGTATAGCCTCGAGGAAAGGAGGAGAGGGGACATGATAGAAACTTTCAAGTACCTCAAGGGAATCAACAAAGTCCAAAGGGTAGCATCTTTCAGAAAAGAGGTGTGCAAGAACAAGGGGGCACAATTTGAAGATGGGGGGGGGGAGGCTCAGAGGTAATGTAAGGAAGTTTATTTTCACAGAGAGGGTTGTGGATGCATGGAACGGAGGTTCTGGAGTCAAAAACAGTGGTGGAATTCAAGCATGCATGGGATAGTCATAAGACAATTCAAGGGGGTGGGAATAGTAAAAAATAGGCTGCTGGTTAACTAGGATCTGCAGCTTATCCATTAGGTAGGGAAATGGGCAGACTGGGTGGGCCAAGTGGTCTTTATCTGCCGTCAAATTCTATGTTTCTATGTTTCTAGCCCTGAGACAGGCCAGAAGTTCAGGAGTTATCCAAGGTAAATGGTTACCTCTGACTCTGTTTTTTTTTTTGAGTGGGCAAAGGCATTTCAGTTTACAGGAAAGATTTCTTTGAAGTAGGCAATGGCCTTATCAACTGAGGGGAAGGAGGATAGGGGGGACCAGTCAGAAGTAACAAGATTACTCAGGACAGGTTCGAGGTCAAGAGACTTGAAAGAGCGCAGTTGTATGGTTTTGTGAGGTGATTTAGTTCTGTGATAAAAGTTCTTCACTTATATTTCTGTATGGGTTCATTCCCTGGTAAATCTCCCATATCTTCATCAGGGTCATCCCCCATACTGAAACAGGCAAAAGTACTCGCAATCCAGAGCCAGTAGTAGATTACCTCTTACTGGAGGTCTTCTACTCCTGGCTCTGGAGTGTGTCTGCTTTTTGCCTGTTTCAAGTGACTGTTGGCTTGTAGTCTGCACTCACAACCCAACACGGTCTGAGAGCACAGCACCTCTCTGTTTGCACAGTCCTCCCCATATTGCTTTTGTCACTGCATGGGAAGTTATAATTTGTTCCCCTGTGTTCATCTAGTATGGCTACTATTTTCTCGTTTTCCTGAATTACTCTGTTTTATGGGCAAACTGCTCTATGTTTCTCATTTCTACTTGAAACTCCAACTTCTTCCTTAAGTTTAAGACTTCCTCCTCCAATTTCATAATGTATATGCATGTTTCACATATAAACTCGCTTACTTGCTCTCCATTCTGACTCATTTTGCATTTGTTGCACTCTACCCAGATTCCCTCCTGATTTACCCTGCCTACTGTGTTTTATTTTCTTAGCTTACAGCAATAGAATTTCTGGACCCTCTGTTCCATCTGTTCTGGCTCATGCTCGCCAACGTTTGCTAGTCATCTGCCTTTTATTCTTGTTGACTGGAAGTGTGGCTGGCATTTAATCCAGTTTTGCGAGGGGATCAAAAACAGCTAAAGCGCTCCTCTTTCTTCCCAGAATGCAGTGCAGACTCCCATTGAGTAACTGATAGAACAGATGGGACAGACTGAGAGACAGACAGACAGATATATTTGTGGATTTTCTGCTTTTTAAAATGCCACATGAGTTCGCAATGCACACCATACACACAGAACTTAAAATACAGCAGGTGGGCTCCAAAATCACTGGTAAACAGGGCTCTGAGATCAATACCCCTGCAAATACAGTGGGTGGATTCAAATGAGGACGGGACAGGCACAGGTGACTGATAAGTGCACTGGGAAGGACGGGGTGAGAGGAAGATTGGCATGGACCATTAGGGTGACTTACTCAGGTAAACAGCAGAGCACACTAGATAGACCATGAGGCCTTCTTCTGCTGTCAATTTTCTGTGTTTCTAGGGTGTAGGATCAATAATAATAGACCACAAATCATCTCAAAACATAGCATAGAAACATAGAAATTGTTGGCAGATAAGGATTGCCAGGCCCATCTAGTCTTCCTGTAAGACCTACACTTGTATGCAACCTTGACCCTACGTGGGCACCGGCTTTTCGCCACTCCTTCCCACCTCCAAGGTTCCCTTATGCCTGTCCCAGGCATACTTAAATCCCTCCACTGTCCTAGCTCCCACAACCTACTGTGGCAGGCTATTCCACATGTCCACCACCCTGTCCATGAAGAAACACTTCCTCACATTTCCCCTCAACCTGCTCCCTTCCAATCTCATATCATGCCCCTTTGTTCTTGTTCTCTTCTTATTTTGGAGGATGTCTCCCCCCTGTACCTTGTTTATGCCCTTAAGGTACTTTAATGTTTCTATCATGTCCTCCCAATCTCTTCTCTCTTCCAATGAGTACATATTAAGGTCTTCTAACTTGTCCTCATATGTTTTCTGGTGAAAGCCCTTTACCATCCTTGTCATCCTTCTCTGGATCACCTCCACTCTGTCAATGTCCTTATGAAGGTGCGGCCTCCAGAACTGCACACAGTACTCCAGGTGAGGCCTCACCAGTGTTTTGTACAATGGCATCACCAACTCCCGCCGTCTGCTATTGATGCCTCTGCCTATGCACCCCAGCATGCCACTGGCCTTCCCTGCAACCTTTTTACTCTGCTTAGCCACCTTTGGGTCATCTGAAATGATAACCCCCAGGTCCCTTACTTCCTTGGTGATTGTCAGCAACTCCCCCCTCCATCCTGTAGCTCTCCCCAGGGTTTCCTCAACCCAGGTGCATTATTTTGCATTTCTTTGAATTGAACCTCAGTTGCCATGCCTCAGACCATTTTTCAAGGCCTTCCAGGTCCCCCCTCAATTTCTCCACCACGTCTGGTGTATCTACCCTGTTGCAGATCTTGGTGTCATCTGCAAACAGGAAGACCTTTCTCTCCAACCTTTCTGCAAAGTCACTAAAATAGACATTAAACAAGACTGGCCCGAGGACTGATTCCTGAGGTACCCTGCTGGTCACACCCCTCTCCCCAGAGTGGATCCCATTTACCACCACCCTCTGATTACTCTCTGTTAGCCAGTTCCTAACCCAGTTTACCACCTTGTGCCCCATGCCCAGACCACCCATTTTGTTAGCATTCATACTGACTTTGTGCAACTAGGATATTTTTAGCAAATGTAATGAAAATAAATGAGATAGGTTTCCTTAAATGCAGATATAAAAACATGTATATTTGTGATATTCATACCCCTCAACCACCAAACAAGCAATTCAGGGAAAATTAGCAAAATCATAGATACCATCTTACTAATTGTAGAATCAGCCTAGGATGCTGTAAGAATAAAGAGAAATACTGTACTGTGGAAAGTATTTTGCAAAGTAAAACTAGACTTTACTTTTTATGTGTAGCAATGACACACACTATTTTGTGCTTCTAATCACCACTTTTAAGTGTTATAAATCATTATATCATTCTTAGACAGTCAGGGTAATTTATTTAAAAACATCCTAAGTACTCGTGTGACCACATCGCGTTTCTTATGCAGATGCAGACTATTCTAAAATTCTGAAGTTCTGTGTTCTGTTGCCATATCCATTTCCCACACAGGGTTTTTTCTTATTTTATACATTTGAAACATTTTAAATTATAATTCAAGCTCCAGTTAAAAAAAGCTTTACTTTGATTTATACTATGTTTATGTGTACAGTTTCTGCGTCTCTATCGTTATAAGTTTCTTCTCAAGTCCTTCTTTTGGCAGCACTGTTCAACTTTCCAGTTCTCTCACCTGAAGAACTTGAGAATGCACTCTTATAACCACAAGAGACAGATGAACTTCACAAATAAACACAGAACAGAAAACCTGTTTTAGGCACAACAGAGAAATGTTCACAGCAAAACTGGGGACACCTTTGACAACTCGGAACAGTTGAGAGGTCTGGTTGTATTTAAGACTCAAGTTGTGGAACTGTTAGCAGCGTAAACTCCTGGAGAGTTATAGTTTGAGCCTTAAGCAGGCAGATAGCACTTAATGCAGGTATTCTATTATGCTCTCAATTTCTTCAGTATCTCAGTGCAGACGATCTCTCTTTAGTGGCTTGGCTCATTGCATTGGCTTTTCAATAAGCTGATGATGTTGCGCCAAGCAACCACAAGTACTTCAAAGTGGCACATCAATTTCTGTAGGCAAGAGAGAAAGAGAGACATGATGAAAATTACCATATATACTCCCTTATAAGTCAACCTGTTATATAATCAGCCCCTCCCCCCAGTTTTGTCAATGTATTTATTTTTTGGTCCTCAAATTGAATGGATAAATTAGTTTTGTGACCAATTTGACCATCAGGCACAGAATCGATCTACGTAGCCAGAAATGGACACAAAATCAGGTTACACAGTTAAAAAAATAATCTTTACCTTTTACCTTTTTGAACCCTGCAGATAGGTCAAACTCACAGAGAGGTTGAGTCCTCATATTGGGGACTTATTTTTAGTATTAAAAACTAGGCTTAGACATGAGTATATGCAGTACTCATTGTAACTTAAAGATCAAATGCAAACATATTTTAAAAATTAACCCTTTTTCCTGATACAAGGACAACCAGGCCCTATATATTATAAATAAACTGCAGGGATTGCAGTTTTCCTCTATATAAATGCTCTTTTACTGATGGCTTCTCAGAAAGGCCCTCTGACTTTTTCAGACCAGCTGGTGGAATCTTGGCTTGGTGGTGATGTCATGTAAGCAAGAATGACAACATTTTCCTCAAGGTCCTGGCAGCTTAGTGTATACACTGTGCAATAAATTATGAAATGTCAAAAATCAGTTGTCACTGCAAACAGTATTAAAAATATATCTAGTGGCTTTCACAGTTGAATCCATAAAAATTTTGGGACAATATTAAACAAGGAAAGGGGTGACCAAACATCATCAGATCATGTCTTATTTCAGTTCTATTTTGAGTCACCCTGAATCCTCACTGGAATGGCTCATTGATAGAAAATGCCTCCATATAGAATTTCCTTCCCGAGTTCATTAAAAACTCAAGGAGATACACTTCCAACTTACAAACAAAATAAAAACATGGTGTACCTCCCAACCTGTAAAGTCTGATAGACACAGAGAAGGCAGAAAATAATTCTATCCATTACAATATTTCTGAAGCATACCATAAGTATTTTAACTGATTATACAAATGTCTGATATATTACAATGCTTGTATCATTAATTGTTGTTGAGACACTATTATATTATTTTCCTTTTTTATGATGTAACTGAGGTGTGTACAGTATGTCTGTAGAGTCATCATTGTAAATGAGCTTCAGCTCGACTTATCCCTAATAAAACTTAAACTTGAAACATAAAAACTGAGATGGTCTTTCAGCAGGATTAGTACTACCTTCTTGATCACCTTCCCTTAAAAGGGAAGGTTTGAGACAGGTCTGTAGTTATCTCGGTCCAAAGATATCTTCTTAAGGAGGGCTTCACAATGGCTGTTTCAGAGCTGCAGCGAATGCACCCTTCTTAAGGGAACACTGGACTAGCTCTGCAATTACTCGACCCAGGACTGTGCAGTTCACCAACAGCTGAGTAGGTCCAAGGTGGGGTCCAGTGTACAGAATGTGGGGCGTAGCAGTGAGATCAGCAGGAGAACCTCTTGAACTAATTTTGGCTGACTTGCTCATCAGACTGACAAAAGGCCTTCACTTGTCTTAGAATGGGCAGTGCTGGGGCATGGCCGGCAACCTGGGGAGACTGATGATCTAATGGAGGATACCCTGTCAAAGAAAAAACTGACCACAATCCTCACATCTCCATATTGACAACACTTCCTAAAACTGTAGACAGGCTGGATGTAACAGCCTGTCACCAGTGCAGAAGACATGAGACAAGCTATTTCACCTATAGCAATCACCCCTGACAGTAACTCTGCTTTTTGCAAAGTGATTGCCCCCAATACTCCTTAAAAGGGATTCATAGGGTTAGTCTATCCTCCCATGATCCTGATTTCTGCCAAGAATGCTCCAACATACCCTTTGGTCTTCAGCTGTCTAAGTTCCTTACTAAACCAGGGGGATCTCTGATGGGAGGCTCTTGGCCATACACATATTGATTTATTTATTTATTTGAAATACTGGATTTACAACCTTTGAGCCAAATGGTTCATTTACAAAGGTGCCTCGTCACATGGAGGGCAGAATAAAAACAGACAGGGTACAATTTACAAAGGAAATAGCCATCATGTATGGGTTACAGGCATTGTTCACAGACATTATATACAGTTTGGGACACAGATATTTACATAAGCATAGCAGAAAAACATTGTTAACATGAGCGAGCATGCGTTATAGTATAGTCCATCATATTTATGGGCCAAACATTGTTGTAAGAGGTTGCAGTCCATAATGGATTTTGTCAGAGGTTTGGGTCATTGTGGGCATAAGAGCACAGGCTAGTTGCAGTTACAGGAGCAGATATTGAGGAGGTGGTTTCGGAGAGCAACTTTGAAATTGGCAAACTTGGGTGTGCTAGTGATGGTGGCTGGGAGCGCATTAAACCAAATAGGGGCCCTGTAATGGAAGGACCTCTGGGCAAGGGAGGTTTTTACCCTGGGTACTGCCAGTATAGCTTTGTCCAAGTTGCGGGTGGAGATAGAGGGGGCGGTAAGTTGGAGAGTTACATACTGGTGTGAGAGAGTAAAGCGCCAACATAATGGCCATATTATAAGTCCCCATCACAGCCTCCACTCCTCCTGCAAACACTTGCAGGAGGCTCAAACAGCTCAATACTAACAAGAAACCAGAGGACTACAGTTTAAGCAAAGGTTGGTATTGAAATAACTCCCTGGGGGTACTCCTTCCTTTGGGGGGTCCTGACAAGAACACTCACAATGTGATTATCTGACCATTCAATTGTATCAACCCCAACAGTAAATACATCTAGCCCCAGTGAAAAACTAGATCTCAAGCATGGCCAGATTGGTGAGTTATGGAGGTAACTACCTGTGTGAAGCCCAACATATTCATGAGTCACGGAGGTAACTATCAGTATGAAGCCCAATATATTCATACATTGGAGGAATGGCTGTTCAGACACAAGGAAGTCATTGTCACAAACACACTCAACAGGTCAGGCCCTTTGCTCCCACAGTGCCAACCTCAGAGCTTATAAGTGTGAACAGGTAAAAGACAGGGTAACCCTTCTGTCTGCTTTTAGGTCTGAATCACCTTTAGTCTCAAGTTCTGGGGGGATTCAAAGTGTGAACCTTATACTAGTGTACCCAATGTACAGGCTCAGATATGTACCCTCTTCAGGGATTGTGGTACAATCTTTTACCGGGGCACCAAGCCAGGCTTCCAAAATGAACCCTTAAAACTATGTGAGACCTTAAGTATATTCTTTCATTTTCCCAGTTTAGTAACACCATCAAGCCATTCAGAACAGCTGTCCAACTTAACCACATATGCGTCACATGCAAAAAGAACTTGGAAGACACACCCAGGCAGTATCATGAAAAAACAATTTACTAAAAGATGATAAAATATGAAAAATGTAAACACAGAACAATATATCAAAGAGAATACAATCACATAAAAGAACAAGGGCAAAGTACAAAACAAAAGCTCCTACCAAAATACATTTAGATCTTTTCTATCTAATGTATTACTTCTGTAAGTGCAGTTAGTTTCTCTCAGAGTCCCAAAATAATAGGTTATATTCTCCAGTTACAAGGATACATTTCAACCCCATCTCCCAACCCCCTTGGTGAGTCATCTAGCTCCTCCTTTTTGAATATAAAATTACAAAAAAATGATTTCCTGTCAGGAGATATTTTATATAATGTGACTTCAGAAGGAAGAAGACATTTCCTAAATTATGACAGTCTTTAATCAAGCCTTTCCTTTGAACTGGTGTCTGTTTCCTGTTTTCCCAAGGAACACCAAAGGGTTTTACAACTTTTAACACCATGTTTGGTATCAAATCTTCTTCCTCTTAAGACGTCATAAAGTTTATTAGGCTCATCCTCTGGCTGACTCATAAAGTCACATTTTGTTTCCACTTCAAAGAACCTAGACGTGTCATAAAAAGGTAATAAAATGGCATTCTGAAGTAAGTCAGTTCATTAATGGTTCCTGCTTCACTGAAACCTGGGGGGGACACCCATAAGCACAGGTTGTCTTATGTGAGACAATCACCTACTATATTTTTTATATTACAAATATCACACAACAGTCATACCCAGCTGACCAAGTGGCATAGTCATCATCAACCCAGGCACTGAAATCACCCAACACCATCCACTTAGGGTGTTTCAATGTTAGGCCAGTCATGAACTCCCAAAATTCCTGCAGAAAACCACTCTCGTACCCTGGAGCCAAGTATATGAGGAGGATCCTGCTTCCCCACAATTGCATCATCCTTAACTCCTATGAATTCAAGCAATCTGGTCTCTCCCACTGGGTACACAGCAAGTCTCAACCCAGATCTGAAACAGATGGCCCTCTTGTGCTCCTATCTTGGGCAGTGAACCACCATGTACTCTGATGGGATTGCTGCCTCCAGCACAGTGCCAGAGTCATCCCTCTACCAACACTCAATAATGCACACCATGTCATCTAAGGAATCCATGATAAAATCTGCCACTGCTGCAGTCTTGTTGCTATGGGACCTGGCATTATAAAGAATTGCCTAAAAGGGATGAGCTATGCAGATGGGCCCTATGGCTACCCTCTCTGATGACAGTTCAACAGCCTTCAGGAGAGTAACCATTCAAGGCAACCCCCTCTTCTGGTTCCATTTGATCCCACAGCCTATCGCCTCGGTTACCAGTGATATGAGCTACTGAAATTGAGCTACTCAATATGAGTGACTCAATTTGAGCAACTGTAAAAACAGCTACTATGAAAGAATAGTGAGGGGAATCACAATGAAAGTAATGGACAGCTACAGAATGAATAGCTAGACAGAGGTATTACATATGCATAAACGAAGAAGCCAGCAGAAGAAGGCCATTTGGTCTATCAAGTCTGCTTATATTGCAGGAAACACAACTTGAGCTAATGTCCCTGCCTTCTCTGCCTACTTCTCCCATCCTCTCTACCCATGATCTTTACCTTCCCCCTATGCCTATCCAAGCGTCTCTTAAAGTTGCCCACTGTCTCCAACGAGATGACCTTTTCTGACAGTGCATTCCAAGTGTCCCCCACCCACTCTGTGGAGAAGTGTTTCCTAACCTCCCTCCTAAACCTCCCACCCTCCAGTTTAAGACTGCACCCCCTGGAGTAATTGCTGCCACTCAGCTTAAAGAGACTCTCCTTATCAACCTTATTTGTTCTTTTCAAGTACTTGAAGGTCTCAATCATGTCCCCGCTCTCTCTCTTTCTCTCTCTCGCCTGTCTTCCAGGGAGTACATGTTCAGTGCCCTCAGCCTCTCCTCATATGCTTTACTCTACTGACTAGCTGTTATTTTAGTAGCCCTCCTCTGGACCTTCTCCAGCAGGTTAATGTCCTTTTTGAGGTGTGGGCACCAGTACTGACCTCCGTACTCTAGATGCAGCATTACCAGTGACTAGTACAAGGGCAGTATAATCTCCTCTCTCTTACTACTGATACCCCTATATATGGATCCCAGCATCTTGTTTGCCTTTGCTGCTGCTTTCTTGCACTGCATGAAGTGTTTCAGGTCACTAGTGATCATAACTCCCAGGTCCTTCTCCTCCTCTGATGCAGATACTCGGACTCTACCTGAGTAGTACTCTGTCCTGGGATTCTTGGCTCCAATATACATAACTTTGCCCTTTTTTTGGCATTGAAGCCAAGCTGCCAGATCCTGGACCACCTCTGCAGCTTTTCCAGATATCTCTGTAGGTTCTGTATCCCTTCAGCTATGTCCACTCTCCCACAGAGCTTGGTGTCATCCGTGAATAGGCACATTTTGTCCTTAATGCCATCCCCAATGTCATTGATGAAGACATTGAACAACACGGTTCCCAGCACCAAGCCCTACGGGACCCCACTGGTTACCTCTCTGGTGTCAGATAACTCTCCCCCCACACCCACTCTCTGGATTCTGTCCCTCAGCCAGTTTTCCACCCATCTGACCATCTTCTCCTCAACTCTGAGATCCACCAACTTCCTGATCAACCTTTTGTGGAGCACAAAGTCAAAGGCCTTACTGAAATCAAGATAGATTATGTCTACCACTTGGCCCCTGTCTACTGTCTTAGTGACACTGTCAAAGAAGTCAATCAGATTTGTTTGACATGATCCTGCCCCCTTGAACCCATGCTGCCTCGCATTCTGGAGACCATGCTCCTCTAGATATTCCACTAACCTTTCCTTTAGTATGGTCTCTATGAGCTTGCCCACAATAGAGGTCAGACTGACTGGTCTGTAATTCCCTGGGTCATCCTTGGGACTACTTTTGTGGAAGGGCACTACATGTGCTGTTCTTCAGTCCTGCAGTAGTACACCTGACTCTAGTGAACTATGGAATAGGTTTGCCAGTGGCTCTGCCAGCTTCTCAGGCCAGTTCCTTTAGTACCCTTTAGTACATGAAGAATAGAAGGTATGTTTGGGAGGGATGCTTCCAGCTGGCTGTCTAGTATGGTGGGCTAGGTGTTGGTCTGCAATGTTGGTGGACCAGGGTTTGGGACTGGAGTGGTGCTTCTGTGTTTTTTGTGTTTTTTAGCATTTTCAGTTTATATTTTTATTATTTTTTAGATCTTACATTAACCTGAGATGGTTTCCCCTCCTAACGTTCTCCCCTGTGCAGAGGTAGCCCCCCATGGTATAGCTCCCATCCTGTAATTTCCTCTTTTGCCCAGTGTCAGCCCCCCCCCGGAGTTGATTATATTAGTTATGGTGGGGGCAATGCCCCCCACATAGAATGATGTTTTTGTATTGTTTTTGTAGAAATTAATGTAAAATAACTTATTTTGTAGGGTGCTGTGGTGTCCATACCTCTTATTGCAGTTGGCAATATGTAGTAGCTGTTTAGTACAGTGCTGTTTTTGGTGGTGTTGTTATCACATAGTACCCTCTATTCTGGCCCTGATTCTGCCCTTTCCTCCCCTGGGCACAAACCTGCATTTGTTATCCTAGTCTTTTGTTATCCCCACCTTTTCACACTGGTGTAATGCCACTGCAGAGACCAGGGGATTGCAGAAAGGGCAGAGTCAATGCAGCAGGTCTAGGCAGAAGGAGACACGAGAACCACAACTGGCAACAGGACACATAGTTGACAACTAAAAAAACTATTTAAACCCCCTTCTCCCTCAAAACCCTCCTCCACCCACATAGCTAAACTAATCTCAAAATACAGAACACCCTTAACCACCCTCGACCCTAACCCTCCCTCACTTCAGTCACAACCCACTCACACACCCAGAAACACAGTTCCACACACGCTACTAATGCCAGAAATAAAGAGAATCAAGTTAGAACAAACTATAGGCAGTCCAGTTTAAAAAGTAGTGTTCTGGTAAATAGAAACATAGACTTTGATAGCAGATAAGGACCGCTTGGCCCACCCAGTCTGCCCATATCCCTACATATTGGATAAGCTGTAGATCCTAATTAACCAACAGCCTACTACCTCCTACCCACCACTAGAATTGACTTGTGTCTGTCCCATGCATTCTTGTATTCCTCCACTGTATTTGATCCCATGACCTCCTCAGGAAGGCTGTTCCATGTGTCTACCTCCCTCTCAATGAAAAAAAAAAATCCTTCCTCACATTACCCCTGAGCTGTCTCCCTTCTATATTCAAATTGTGCCCCCTTCTTCTTGCACATCTCTTTTTCTGAAACATGCTACTCTCTTGGACTTCATTGATTCCCTTGAGGTACTTGAATATTTCTATCATGTCCCCCCCTTTCCTACAGGATATACATATCTCCTTTCCTCTAGGGTATACATATTAAGTTTCACCACAACATAACCCAGATAGGCCATCTTAGGGTAGCTGGTTCATTCCACTGGGGTGTCAAACAGATGAGGAACACTGATGAGTCCTGGTAGGACGAAACACATATATGTGTCTTTTGTTAGCACCCTTTGCAGACTGTGTAAGAGACCTTTTGGTACCATGCATTTCTGCTTAAAGTTGAACCAGCATAATATACTGTGGTGACTTGCATACACAGCCCATGGTGCTTTGCATTACGGGGGTATGTGTGATTTTGTATTTCTTTGAAACTTGGCTTCTTGGCCAGTGCCCTTGGGGTAACCATTGCCTCAGTGCTTGTGCACTGAGGTTCTTTGTCATATTAAGCTTGTTTAGTCTCTCTTCATATGGCTTCTGGTGCAGACCCTGCACCATTTTAGTTGCCTTCCTCTGAATTGCCTCCATTCTGTCTATGTCCTTGCAGAGATGGGGTCTCCAGAACTGCACACAGTACTCCAGATGGGGTCATACCAACTGTCTGTACAGAGGGATAACAACTTCCTGTTTTCTACCAGTGATGCATCTCCCCATGCATCCCAGTATCCCCCAGCTCTCCTTACTGCCTTCTCACATTGCTTGCCTACCTTTAGGTCATCTGATATGACTACCCACAGGTTCCTTTTTGTTGTTGTTAGTACCTCCCCCCCCCATCGTGTACTCTTCCCCTGGGTTTTTGTTTCCCAGGTGCATTACTTTGCACTTCTTTGCATTGAATCTAAGCTGCCACACTTTTGACCATTCCTCCAACCTTGCCAAGTCCCTTCCCATACTTTCCACCCCCCCTTGTGTATCAACCCTGTTGCAGATCTTTGTGTCATCTTCAAAAAGGCATAGTTTTCCTTCCAGTCCCTCTACAATGTCACCTATAAAGACATTAAAGAGGACCATTCCCAATACTGAACCCTGTGGTACCCTGCTAGTAACCCCCCTTTCTTCAAAGTGAGCTCCATTTACCATTACCCTCTGCATCCTGTTGTCCAACCAAATGTTTCACCTAGGTTACCACCATGGGACCCACTCCCAGGCTGGCTACCTTGTTTATTAATCTTTTGTGTGGAACTGTGTTAAATGCCTTTGTAAAGTCTAAGTAGGCCATGCCCACAACCTCTTCCTGGTCTACAATGTTGGTCACCCAGCCAAAGAAATCTATTAGATTCATCTGACATGACCTTCCTGCTGTGAATCCATGCTGCCTTGGGTCCTATGCCCCGCTAGCCTCTAGGTACTCAACAACCATGGCAGCAACAGTTCCAGTTCCAGAATATTCCAGAAGCCAAAAGTCTCAGGAAAACAATAGTCCATACTCCACACCCCAGAAGAAAAGTGGTACACATCGGTCCCTTTCCCAAAACAAGGGAACAGTCAGTTGTGATCCTTTTTTTACTTATTTAAAAATTGGTAACTAGAAGAGGCACATTGAGCTGAGGCTTGTTCCAGGTGTGACCTGGGGCCCTTTCTAGCCTGCTCTCTCACTGAAGAGCTCTCCCAGGCCCAAACTTTGCAGATGAAAAAGTCAACTCTCTCCAGTACAGTGCTCTCTTACCACTCCAACACAGTACAAAGGTCCAGATTCTTACACAACCAGTGTATAGGGTATGACAGTTGAATTAATTTGCTGGTCACAAGGACCAAATCAGAACATTGCTTATCAAGTACATTACTCCGATCAGTATTCAGTCATGGTTTAACACTTGATTCATTTTCTGAACTCTCCCAGTCTATGTATCACTCCCAAACAGAAGCTAGACAAGCTGGACACTCCCTGGCCCCACCATAGCCATTGTACTGAATTCATCAGTCCCCACTAAGACTTTAATGATTACTAGTGATCTGCTAAAAGTAAGATCACTAAACTGATACACCAAATCAAAGTACCCAAATAGATAATACTGGTAACGTAACACCGGCCACTTTTTACCATCATTACTTGTACCCTGCAAAACTCCCAATGCCCATGCCACATGGCATTTATGACATCTGGCACAGCTCTGCCTTATTTGTCTTATGGCACATTGCAGTTCACCTTCTTGGAATGTTTCTGCTCCAGCTCCTTGATTGTGCAGCAACTTTGTTCTTTGGGACCACCCCAGTACACATAAGGAGAACTCGCCTATCTTTTCTTTGACTACAGTCTTCTTACCAACCCAGATGACTACTCCAGTCTCCAATCACTGTGGCTTTCTTTGGCTCCACACTTGTACCTCAGGCCTTCTTTTCACGCAGCACCTTGTCTCTGTAACCCTCTCCCTGGTCTTCCTACTCGGGCCCCAATTTGCCTGCAACCAACACACCATGAGGGTGTGACATTCAGGATCCCTGCCCTCCCTGGGGAATCCTCTCACTGTTTCCCTGAGGCATAACTTGGGTCTCTACTCTTCTTTCTTCTACCCATGAGGCAGGGCATCTGTGGATTGGGTCCCCTTCTGGCAACACCAGGCACTAGATGCACAGCATTACTCCTGATGTACCTTCAGAGTATGGACCTCTTGCTGCCCTCCTTGTGACAGGGGACTGTTCTATGGTCCCAGGTGAGAGGACATAAGGATCTGCCATTCCCAAGCCCAGCAATGCTTGGCTCCAGTTGGTCAGATGAGATTACCCTTTACCCACCTTTCCTGGGAAGATGGAAGGAAAACCATGCATCCTTCCCCAGACACAGACCCCTCTGAGCTTCCCTACAGCAGACATCTCTGACCCAAGTTGCATAGCTGGCTGCTTACCATCAGGTAAAGTTCCTGGGCCATGACACCCTACCCCTAGCTGGGGTTGAACAAATCCCACTGACCTCGTACTTGTAACGCTTGGGCTTATCCCCATACCACCATTTTCTTGCCATCAGATCTTTATTTATTTCTCCTGGTTGCACCTGGAAATTAACTTCAGCTCAGTGTGCCTTTCCTGGCTACCAAGAAATGTTAAATAATAAAAAAAATGATATCCTGTCTAACTACTCCCCCTTCAGTTATCTAGGTGAGACGTTATCAAAGCAACACTGTCATACAAGCACAGCTGGTGACAAGTCACTGCCCCCTTTCTTCAGGGAAAGTGGGCTGTTACACTCCTCCCCAGTTAAATATTTCCATCCCAGGAAACATGAGGTGCCTTATTCCTTGGGCCTGTCTCTACCACAACAAAAAAGGAAGTGAGGTGTGCTCACCATACTGCAGATGTGCAGACAGAATTAGTGCATCTAGGGCCAGTCCACTGGTGCAGCGGTACAGCATCCATCTGTGGTGCCAACATCCCGGGGTAAGGGATGGACTGGGGAGTTAGAGGGCCAGCCAGGGGGAGAAAGATTGAGCATCCCAGGGACTGCTCTCTTTCTTCAGGGGAAGGGGGCAGAGTATCTGGCACAATGCAGAGGATGGGGGTACCACCGCGGCCAGCAGCACACATCGGAGGTGGTGGGGGGATGCTGGCATCATTGCACATCCCTGCCCCAGGGAATAAAACTGCAGCAAAAAATGATGGTGGCTAATGATGGCTCCCACTTCTGCTGCCACCCCAGCTAAGACAATGGTCCACCAGGGGGTCCCGCTCCCATGACACCACCCTGGGGGAAAGCCAGGGCTAGAGTACTGCATTTCCTGGGATGGGGCACCTGCCTGGCAGCCCCACTCAGGGAGGTAAGCCTGGGGATGGGGGAGTGGTGAGCAGAGCAGTGGACCAGAACCCCTGCAGGGGGGGAAGTAGCTGGGGAAAAAAAAAATTAGTCCATCTGATTCATTCATTGATAACAAATACAAAATGCCAGATGGCACATTAACAGCACCAAGATAAAAAGGAATGCAAGATGCCTAGGACATTGATGTAATAGAAAAGATTCAAAGAAGGGCAGCAAGGATAGTGCAACGTATGCAAAGGAAACCCTATGAGACAAGATTGAGAGAATAAAATCTGTATCCGCTGGAGTTAAGAAGAGAGAGGAGACATGACACAGACATTCAAGTACATGAAGGGGATAAATAAAGTGTGGGAAGGAAGTTTACTTAAAAGGAAAGTCAGAGTTAAAACAAGAGGTCATACTTTAGGATTGGGAGGAGGAAGATTTAAAGGTAATGTAAGAGGGTGTTATTTCACTGAGAGGATGATTGAACCCTGGAACGGGTTACCTGAGGATGTGGTAGGTGTTGAAAGAGTGGAAGTATTCAAGAAAGCATGTAATAGACATATGGGGTTGGTTAGAGACAGCGGATAGGCTCCTTGTTTACTGGTGACAAATAGGGGAGGGTGGAGATGGGCAGACGTGATGGTCCAGAATGGTCCTTTTCTGCTGACACATTACTATGATACTATTATGCCCCTGTGCTGTGACCAAACTGTATCTTCAACAGCTGCCTTAGGCCTGATATTTAATATTTGTTATGTAAGCAATAAGACACGACAGGGTGTGCGTTAGACACTTTAACACATGGCTAGGAGGCGTAGTGAGGCACGAGGCCATTGGCGGTCCGTCCCAGCCTCCTGGCAAATAAAGTGTCTAATCTACACAGACACTAGAGTGGCTTTTCTTGGCTTATAAATAGGCTATCAAAATACAGATGTATGTGATAGCTAAAATGCATAATATTTAAAAGGGAAAAAGTTTAATGTTTGTCTTGGTTTTAAATAAAATAGTTCCTCCGCCTACTGTTTTTTTTTACTTAAGAAATTTTGTCCTACAAAGGCTTCTGTAGTTTCATATGGTTGTCATGACAGTATTTACCCCCACCTCCCTTTGTCATGGAGTTTTGCAGTCAGTTGCACAATACGGTGCTGTTTCTTTATTTAAAGAAAGCGCGACATAGATAGAGAGACATGAGAGAGAGCGCACCGTGTGGGCATTTTTCTGAGTAAGTAGCTAGCCATGATGTAAGGAACAGTGCAGTACTGAGCATGATGGAGCACTTTTTGATTCGGAGGGACAGCGAGTGAGCATGGGCTGTAAGCTGCAATTGAAGCAGGCGGGCTGGAAGTGGGAGCGGTTTCAATTCAGACGGAGAGCGAGATTAAAAGTTTAAACTTGAAGAGCGAGCTGGAGGCTGGTACAGAAACAGAGACAGAGCGAGCGGGTGGGCAGGTAGAGACATAGAGTGAGCGCTGGCGGGCAGCCGGTAGAGAGATTGCGGTTGTTCCGTTTTTTCGTTTTTTTTTAATAGATGAACGAGCGGGCAGGCTATCATTACCGAGTGGGTGGGCTGTGACTGTGACAGAGATTGCAGCTTTTCCCTTCATGCTACATCTAGGGATTTCACAGACTGAGGCAATGTGAACAGAAGGTCAGATGCATTTAGTTGGCATACTGAAAATACAGCCTGGCATGTCACTTGCAGTTGGTGAAAAGAATATGGCTGATCTTCAGTTTGCCAATGTTCTAAGTGGCATTTCACTAGGATCAGTGCCCACAGGGCACTGCTGGTCCTTTTTCCTGTGCGTTAGACATAATATCACACAGGTATGGACCAATCAGCATGTCTAAATTCTGATGCCCATTTCATAAAAATAAATGAATTAGTAGCACTAATTCTGACTGCACATCTGGTCTATGGTGACTGTGCCTCACTTCATGTTTTGTTACCCTGACCATTTGTGGATAAGCTAAGCCCAGAAGCTGTACCAGTTGTTTTCTTACAGTGCACTGACCCACTTCTGTCCTGCTCACTCTCCCTCCCCAGGGTTTTAACTATTCCACCCTGTTCTGTGCAACCTCTGTGGGCACTTGCATGTGGCTCATCACCCTTGGACAAACCCCCAACCAAGACAAAAGGTAGCCCCCAAAATAAACCCCTGTGTCCTATGCTTCCATGAGATGAACCCTCTTGTGACATGTCCTCATTTATTACGAGTCCACATTGTCACAGGTACCCATGCACACATGTCCACACACAGACTGGCACACTGGTGGCTGCAGCCCTCCCTTATATCTCTACTAACCAGGTAACTGTGGGGATATTCCAGACCCTCCCTCAGCAGCCATGCCAATCCTGCTACCTGGACCACCCTTGGTCACTGTGGCAACCCAACTAGGGATGTACTACATCCTGAATGGTAGACAAACACAACACAGCCTTCCCAGCTTGGCTGCAATCCTATGCTGCCATTAGCTGCCCACAGTTGCCCAGAGAAAAGCCTGTTCCAATCTCTTTTCACTCCCTCATTGAGGAGCACTACCTGCCTAGTTATCATATGTCCCACTCACCCCTGCTAAAGGATCCCACTGCTGGACCTTACCCCTCCTCTCAGAGACAGAATGAGCAAATGCATTTTGGAAACAAATACACTTTACTGGACAAAATCAATCCTTTTTGCATAGCCCAGGGGCTGCATATTTCAGACATGTGCCTCAACAGTGCAGTTAGACAAAACTGAATTAAATTCTGGAGGATATCTCTACTTAAGAAACTTCAGGGTAGCAGCATGCACTAAATGTCCATTCAGTTAACAATGGGTGGTGGTGTAAGATGCAACAGCTCAGAAAATTGACCCACAGTGACATCTAGCAGTACCTCATGAGTGTGAGAGGAACCAGTCTAGCTCCCAATCAAACCCAAAAGGAACCTTCATCAATCTCTTCCTCATAGAACAAAATCCTGAGGGCTGAATATAAGTCAGCTTGCACTGTGGACACCGCTATACAGCAGGAGCACCCCCTATTTGGAGCCGATTACTGGTTACAGCCAAAACATACAAAACCAGCGGACTAATTGGCACCAGTGACGACAAGGTGATCACCCAAACTTTGGCTCCAAAAGGTTGCAGCTTGATTTGGTCTCCAGGACATCCAAAAGATCAAATGTCTGGGAGTTCCTTCATGCCATCGCTTTCTTACCTTGGCCAAAGACCACCCTCATGACAGGATCAAACTTTGACAACCGTAAGCACTGCCTACGCGGAGGACTCCTAGATTTTCTAAAATGTCTCCCAGGAACAAGAGCTCATTCAGAATGAAACAGGATGGTACCAAGACAGCTACAGATTCCTCAGCCTCCTGTGGATCTGACATATGCTTTAAGTCTTCACTGAAGGGCCAATGATTAACCTGGCACAAGTTGTGCAAATATTAACATTCTTCCTACCAAACATCTGCACCCCCATGTGATGTCTTCCATCTTTATTGCCTTTGTTCCACTCACTGCCATTCTCAACCAGTTGTCACATTGTAAACACTAACCTTTCTTGTCTCAGGTGTGAAGAAGATACAGTGTTCGAATGTAATACATAACTTTTTTAGTTGCAAGCCTGTTTAAAAATTAGTTTTCATATTTTGGTCAACCGTTTCACTGCATGTCACAGCCGCTCACTCTGGCATACTGCATGCATCTTAGTGGCTCCTTTGCTACAAGATCACTGCCATGCTAAACAACTGAAAACTTAATAAGGTAGTGTGCAAGTAATCAAAAACAGAACACACTGCGTGTTTATTAGGAGCGTGTGTGTGTTAAGAGGGGCTGGCAGTACACAGGGCTGTTCAACTTAGGAGGGCATGCACATCATTTTAGTGTCTGTGTGTTGGAAGCTGTGTGAAATCGCCTTTCAGGCCAGATTTACATAATTTCAGTGCCATTTTTCATGAGGTGGGGTCTAAAAAGGTCATGTTCAAAATGTGAGCAAAAAATTAAAAAAATGACCAAGTTATGATCATATATTGAAATCTTTTATCATTTGCTCATAACTTTGTTAATTTTCAATATTTTGACCTAAAACTGATTTATGGACATTCTGCAGATGCCTTTTTCACATAGTATGTCATTGCCACCCATGCTTCAGATGTTGAAACTGCAAATTGTTTTGTAGAAAAATCTGTCATAGTCATTTTTTATGTGTTATCAGTACTTTCTTTCTGCCCTCCCTCCAGTTTTTCTCTGTACCCACAAGCCCAGAATGATGTCATGCAAGGGATCTGTCAATGTTTTGCATACAGCAGCAAGGAATTCTGGGTAAATTATAACGTTGACTTAAATGTTCCTTACTCAGAGGTGCAGTCCCTTATTTTGGTAGTGGTGAGTGCTGTGTAGCACCTAATTTGTAGATACACAGTGGTAATTGTGCAAATATTGCCCAGTAGCGTGGTATACTGAGCGTTGTGAAAGTGCAGTACCCGCTGAATAACATGTGTATGTTACTGTACAATGACGCACGGTACAGAAACTTTTGTATGATTACAACTGGACCCCAACTGGAGTACTGCATCCAGTTCTGGACACCCCATCTTTGCAAGGACATAGACAGGATAGAGGCAGTCCAGAGGAGGGCAACTAAAAAGGTGCAGGGTCTGCAAGAAAAGCTGTATGAGGAGAGACTAAAGGAGCTTAATATGTATACCCTTGAGGAAAGAAAGGAGAGGGGGAACATGATAGAAACTTTTGAGTACCTCAGTGGAATCAACAAAGTCCAAGAGGGTAGCATCTTTCAGAAAAAGAGACGTGCAAGAACAAGGGGATACAATTTAAAGATAGAAGGGGGAGGTTCAGGGGCAATGAGAGGGAGTATTATTTCACAGAGAGGGTAGTGGATGCATGGAACAGCCTTCCTGAGGAGGTTGTGGGGTCTAAAACTGTGGGAGAATTCAAGAATGCATGAGACAGACATAAGGCAATTCTTGTGGGGGGTAGGAAGAAATAGGCTGTTGGATAACTAGGATCTGCAGCCTATCATGTAGGTAGGGGGAAATGGGCAGACTAATTGGGCCAAGCGGTCCTTATCTGCCATCAAAGTCTATGTTTCTATGTATGTAGCAAGGCATTGTGGGTACAATAAGAAGCTGATTTACAATTTCCTTACTGTGAGATGCAGTCTCATATTTCTGTAGTGGCTTCAACAACAAAAGCTCTCATTTTTTTTAAACAAGGTATTGTGTATATAATATCTAGCTGACAAGATTTCTTTTCTTAGAGCTGTGGTCCCCTAGTCTCCAATTTCTGTAGTGACCACAGAAATATTTATTTATTTATTTGGTTTTTGTTTACCGGGTAAGTACACTAGACACCAATGTTGCCTATATTCAGGCACGACCTGGGAGAGTACAGACAGGGGAGACCAGAGTCAACATTAAAGAGTATTTCATGATGCAGCATGAGGTAAGAACAAACATTTGAACAGTATACAGCCAGGTACAGTCATTATCAGTGATGACAAAGAGAAACAGATAACATTACATTAATTATTTTCATCTGATGATACATCAATGACTAAATTGAAACGACAAACAGCAAACAAAACTTAAATGAAGTAGCATTATAACAATAGGATTTCTGCTGGACGTGGGAAACTTTCAGATTTTGGAGACCAGTAGGAAATCAGTAAGTGCCATAGGGAGGAGAAAATGCTAGGAGAGAGGCTCAAGATACAGCACAAGAGCAGCAGTCAGATTCTAATAGGTGTGCCCGAAGACTCACTTTAAAGGCCTTGTGGGATTTGGAGAGTTTGATGTGGAAGGGAATGGAGTTCCAGGAGTGGGGGGCAGATATGGCGAAGGATCGTTCTCCTTTTTGTGTGAGATATCTGGGAATTTCAAGTTGGGTTTGAGCAGATGCCCTGAGGAGGTATGCTTGGGAGGGCTGAGTTAATAGTTTGGCAAGGTATTTAGGGAACCCCGTTCTGATCATATTATCAATGGTACAGCCTGCAGAATAGTGTCTGAGAGAGTCTGGGGACAGCCAATTTAGTTTTGATAGAGCAGGCAATGATGGGTAAGTCTGTGGAGCGGAGAGAAAACCTGCATATACTGTTATAGCAGGTGCTCCATTTCTGGAGCACTCCTTTGCTAGCTTTAAGGTAAACCCGAGAGCAATATGTTAGAGCAGGGAGGAGAAATCCTTGTGCAATAGCAAGCCGGGCAGCATCATTAAGGAGGACCTAATTTTAAAGGCAAGACCAAGTTTTGAGTAAACTGTCTTGCATGTAGCCGCAATGTGGAGGTTAAAGTCAAGAGATGGGTCGAGAGTGACTCCTAAATACCTGAAGGAGGTAACTAATTCAAGAGGGGAGTCATCTAGAGAATGTATCAATAAGTCTGGAGTAAGAGATCTGATTCTTGATGAGGGGCCAAAAAGCATAGTTACAGTTTTCTTAGCATTCATTAGAAGCCTGTTCTGTAGTAACCACTCCTGCAAGCAGTTGAAGTCTGCTTGAAGTTGTGCTCTTACTGATAAAGGATCTTTACCACTGGAGAGAAGCACCATGTCATCAGCATAAAGGATTAATGAAGAGGAGCAGGGAAGGGAGGGCAAGTTGTTCATGAAAAGGGAGAAAAGTAGTGGGCCAAGAATAGATCCTTGGGGGACTCCAACAGAGGTAGGGGAAAGATTTGAGACGTCAGATTCAATTTGGACAAATTGCAACCTCCCTGAGAGGTAGCTATCGAACCAGGAGATGGTCGACAGGTCAAAGCCAAGGCAGAACAGTTTGGAAAGTAGCAGAGAGTGATTCACAAGGTCAAATGCCTTTGTGAGATCGATAAATATGGCCCCAGTGAGCAGGCTCTTATCCATCGCTGTAAGGACTGCATTTGTCAGCTGAAGTAGAGCAGTTGTGGTGCTGTGTCCTGTTCGGAATCCATGCTGGGTAGGGGATATAAGGTTTTTAAGGTGCAGGTAATTTGTGACCTGAGTAGCGATGGCCTTCTCGAGAAGTTTATTTAGGGTAGAGAATGGCAATCGGTCTATAGTTGACATATTTTGGTATCCTTTTTGTGAACAGGGACAACGTGGCGGTTTTCCACAATGTTGGTACCATTTGGGTTATTATGGAAAGATTAAAGATTCTTGCAATAGGAACAGCAAGGGCAGGGGCTGCCTGCTTCAAGAAGCTTGGCAGTAGCCCATCCGGGCCAGCAGATCCATAGGTGGATACTGATTTGAGGAGATGCAGCACTTCGGTGGAGGAGACTAATGTGAGATGAAAAGGGGTTTCATGTGAAAGTTGCACCTCAGGAGGAGGTGAAAGAGGTTGGTTGAATTTCTCAGTGTATTTGGAGAGATCTGAGAATTGTGCATTAAGAGCATTAGCAATAGTAGGTAACTTATTACAGTTTGCGTCCTTCAGTGTCATGTCGGTAATGGCCGTCTTGGGCCTTTGCCCAATGAAATTTTTGATGTGGTTCCAAAAACCTCTGGTATCACCCGCTGAAGAGTGGAGAAGCTTAAGGCAGTAGCTCCTTTTAGCCTTCCGAATATCTTTTTTGCAGGCATTTCTCAGTTGTTTATAGTTAACTCAGTCTTCTGATTGTTGGGACTTCTTTGCCAAGGTCCAGGCCTTGTCTCTTTTTATCATGGCTCGAAGGAGGTCTTTTTTTAGCCAATTATTAGGGGAGCCCCTGAGACGCCTTTTTTTCAGAGGGATGTGCTGATCCTGAAGGGCCAGAAGCTGGGACATCAGGTATTCAAGTGCTGTGTTTACATCATCAGTGTGATAGATGGGAGACCAGTCTATATTATTAATATCCTCGAGAAGTGCAGTTCGGTTTAGTTTGGCAAAATACTGAAATTGAAAGATTCTTGCGGGGGGTTTAAGGCAGTGACCATTCCAGATACAGAACGTAGGCAGGTGATCACTAATAGAATCCGAAAAGGTCCCTGCAGCAATTATTTTATTTGCTCTATTTGTAGCCATCCAGTCCAGGAGAGATTGGTGCTCCGAGTTGGAAGAGATGCGTGTAGGGCTAGAGATAAGTTGAGCGAGGTTAAGTCGGGCCGAGAGCTTCAGTATATGTACCGGTGTGACTCCCTGATAGGTCTAGGTTGAAGTCTCCCATTAGTATGACTTCAGATCTACCCTTTAGAGTGGCCAGATAATCCAAGAGCCCATTTAAGCCAGGGAGAGCCCCCTTTGGAGGATTGTAGGCACAGATCAGATTTAGCCTTTTATCACCACCTAGTTGTAGAACTGTATGCAGAGCTTCACAGTGATTTGTTATCCAAGACTGGAGTACAGAGACATTGAGATTCTCTTTATAATAAAGGGAAACTCCTCCACCTTTTTGTTTGGTGGGGGCGATCGGATCTGGACAAGCTGTAGCCAGGTATTTTGTACGTGGAATCAGGCATCTCTGGCCTGAGCCATGTTTCAGTTAGTCCAAGTATGTCCGGACAGTACAGGGCTATCCAGGCTTCAAGTTCAGGAAAGTTTGCTGGTAAACCTCTGATATTCATGTGGGCAGTTTTCATGCCCTTAGTGGAAAACCATGAGGAGTCATCCGTGGACCTGGCATTCCAATGGGGGCCAGGGTTAGATTTTATGTCTCCTGACAAGCATAAGCATAGAAGCATCACCCAAACTTCTTTGTAGAATCTGTAATTACGCATGAGGTATTTGGGCATGCTAGGGGGATGGTAGAGAAGGAAATGCCCTAATTTGGAAGGATGAGTTATATGGAGGGACAGGTTAGGAGAAGGGAGCAAGGTTCTAGTTGGTATAAGGTTAGAGAATACAAAGGAGAATTCTTCATGGCAGTGGGACCCAGGGTATCCAGGTGGTATGTTACATGAGAGATAGGAGAGGATGATTACGGTGGGTAGTAATCCTGATACCACCAGAAGTGACCTTGGGCATGCAAGAGAGAACATTATGTATGCCTTGTATGAAACCTCTGTAAATCAGAGGTAGATTGTCCCTTATAAGAGTAGAATATAAGTGACAGAAATAGTGACTTAAGGGCAGGGTGACACCTATAGTGGAGGCAGTTTGAGTGAGACCCTTAGTGGCCAGAGGTTGGCAGTCAATTATACAAGTTATTCACAAGTGGCAGGTATTCCAATAGAGTGCAGTTTATGAGGAATGGACAGGAGCAGGGAGAATTTGAAAAGGTGAGGGGAAAAGATAAAACTGGGATACCTTCAGTCTGAGTTACTTTTCCATACAAAATAAGTGTAGAACACAGGCAAACATAGAGAATAGACAAGAGTGAGTGGAGGAAAAAAAAAAAGGAAAAGGACTGCCTCGCTGGTTTGAATTAGGACTGATGCAGCAAGGGGAAGGGTTAAGACTGCCCTTCAAGTGAGTTTATAGGTTGGAACAAAAATGGGCGGGATTACTAGCGTATTTAATTAATGGTGGAGAAGGGGGTGGGGTGGGCTTAAATACATTGAAAATCAGGGCTGGGTCAGACAATGAATATGAACAAAGGAGTTAATCAGGGGGACGGGGGAGGGGGATTAGAACTTAGCAGCAAGTGAGAAGCAAACAGAACAAATCAGTAGGAATGAAACAGAAATTGTAAAAGGCACACTTTCAGCTCAGTTTTATACTTGGGTAACTGGAAAAACAGTGAAAGTTTCTATTTAAATTTCAATTCAAATTAATTAAACAGCAGCTGCAGTGTACCACCAGCCACTGTCCCCCAGTGGTACACTAGCTAATAGTGCAAACAACAATGTAATAACTAGAACTCTACTCATAAAATGCACACACCAGCCACTGTCCCCCAGTAGTACACTAACTTACAGTGCAAACAAACATGTAATAACTAGAACTCTACTAATAATATGCACACACCAGCCACCGTCCCCCAACAGTACACTAGCTTATAGTGCAAACAAACATGTAATAACAAGAACTCTACTAATAATATGTTTCAAGCCTGCAAGCAGCTGCTGTGTTAGAGGATATGCTAAAATTGATTAAAACAGCAGCTGCAGTGTACCAGAATCAGCAAAAGTTAATTAAATCAAGGTAGGCAGGCTAGAGTGTATCGTAGGCACAGTCTTAGGCACAGTCTTGTGAGTCGAAATACATTAATTTCCTTGGGTTTAAGCCTGCATACTAATTTACATAGTGAGGCATTGTGGGTACAGTAAATGGCTGATTTTTCTGCCTCCCTAATCAAAGTGCAGTCTCCTATTTTGATAACGTTTACAGCAGTACAGTCTATAGAACAGTTTCTAGTAAAAGTTTGTGATGCATGTAGGACAAAAAGATAATTTTCCATTCTGTGTAGATGTTGTTTCATTTTTGCTGCCTGCTGGTGAAGTGACAGGTCTGAAGTGACAGCTCTGGTAAGAATGTGGGAGTGTGATTATACTATTCTATGCTTATGTTATAGGGCCTGAATAACTGTAAGTAGTTCAGGAGTAAAATTATGGGTCAATGATTACATGGCTCTGATCTGCTTTCACCCAGTCAAATCTCTAGAATGTTTCTACATGTTAAAATGCTAGAAGCAGCTACTTGCTAACAATGTAAAGAGTCAGCTAAAAACTGACAGCATCCCTTTAAAATCTCTGTTTCCCTTGCATGATGTGATAGTTGGGTGTTGCAGCACTGAGAAAAAAGGGTCAGGGTTATGCAAATGAAGCAGAGCACAGAAATAAAGGTATTTTTTTCCTGGAAAACAGCACTTTTTGGCTGTTTGAATGGTTGGATACCGATTCCCAACTCCTGTAGGTTACTACTCCTATATGCTATGGCAAACCTCACAAAAGCACTTTAAATTTTCAACATAGCCATTTTTTCACACCATTTTATGAATGTGGCAATTGTTTTTCAAATTCTGGGCAACATGTGATTTTGCACTTCTGGCGAGAAATTATGTTTTGTCCAGTATGTTATGAAATGACACCTGTAATGTTCAGAAGGAGGGGGTCATAAAAAACTCTTTTGAAAGTTTGGAGTCAGAATGTCACAAAGAAAAATTATGAAGTAGCATTGTTTGCAGGGACATCCATTGGCTCAGTGCATACTTTCTTGGAAGAGTCATAGAACCTGCTAATAGAGAGGTAATTGTGTAAATTGTAACTTGCAGGAGTAAAACATTCCACAGTTTAATTATTTGTGAATTATCCACCCCCCAAGTCTTATCCTCAGATTAGGCTTTCCAATGTAAACCTGTTTTTTTACAAGTTCCAACTTACTTTATTTCATTGTTGCAACGTCCGGCGGTCAGCAATAAGGCAAATGCTGCTTGGTTTCATTTCAGGTGAAAGTGCAGCGTCACACCACCTGCTTCAATACACTTTCAGTGAAGTGAGACGGCGTGGTGCTGCAGTTTCAACTATAATGAAACCAGGCAGCATCTGCCATGTTGCTGCCCCAAGCTTTGCAACAATAAAACAAAATAAATTAGAACTCACAAATAAATATGTTTATATTGCAAAAAGCATCATTTGGGGGGGGTAGAGGTTCAGGGTAGGTGGGGAACTTGAAATTATAACAGTTTTCCTTTAAGCTGGATAAATGTAGTTTAATAGATTAAAATTTATTCTGAATACTTTAGAAATTACTCACTGGCAAAATGTGTTCAAAATTCCTGGATACATGATACAGTAGGCAATGCCACTAGAGTTCAACTTGAGGAATTTAACTTTCACAAAGTACTTATATCACCTCTGAATCACCTTACCTGCACTAGCATCTTGGCCTTGCAATACTTCTCCAACATTCCTGTGATAGTGATGCCTAGCATCATGCTCTGTTATGACTAAAGATATCCAGATACTTCTGTCACAATTGCCTAAGATGTAGCTAGTTGTAGGGCTAATCATTACTTAGTCCCACTGTTTTCAAATAGTAAAAATAAACAGTGTTACAGGGTTGTTAAAAAGGTCAGCAGGTGGTACTGTACAGAAACAATGCTGCACATGCATGTAATAATTCTGTGAGCTGTACTGGATATCTGCATATTGTAACACTCAGCTAGTGCACAGTGATGTCTATGACTATTCTTCATGGTTTGTCACTTAAAACAATGACCTGACAGTTGACATCACTATACTTTTACTATGAAGCACCCTATGAATGCCATATTAGTTCTACTTTACCCAACTCTTTTACCTTCCTCTATAATGCCAACTCTAGTGTAGGGCTGGGTGAAATGTAGGGACATGACTGTGACAAAAGTATCACAGCATTCCACATAGAAACATAGACTTTGACGACAGATAAGGATCACTTGGCCCACCTAGTCTGCCCATTTCCCTACCTAGAGGATAAGCTGCAGATCTTATTTAACAACAGCCTATTTCTTCCTACCCCCCACAAAAATTGCCTTATGTCTGTCCCATGCATTCTTGGATTCTCCCACAGTTTTAGACCCCACAACCTCCTCAGGAAGGCTGTTCCATGCCTCCACTATCCTCTCTGTGAAAAAATACTTCCTCACATTGCCCCTAAGCCATCCCCCCTCTATCTTCAAATTGTGTCCCCTTGTTCTTGCACATCTATTTTTCTGAAAGATGTTACCCTCTTGGATTTTGTTGATTCCACTGAGGTACTTAAACATTTCTCTCATGTCCCCTCTCTCCCTCCTTTCCTCAAGGGTATACATATTAAGCTCCTTTAGTCTCTCCTAGTATGGCTTCTCTTGCAGACCCTGCACCATTTTAGTTGCCCTCCTCTGAACTGCCTCCATCCTGTCTATGTCCTTGCAGAGATGGGGTCTCCAGAACTGGATGCAGTACTCCAGATGGGGTCTCACCAACTGTCTGTACAGGGCGATAACAACTTCCTGTTTTCTGCTGGTGATACCTCTCCCTATACATCCCAGTATCCCCCCAGCCCTCCCTACCGCCTTCTTGCATTGCTTGCCAACCTTAAGGTCATCTGATACGATTACCCCTAGATCTCTTTCCATTTTTGTTGTTGTTACTACCCCCCCATTGTGTAATCTTCCCTGGGTTTTGTTTCCCAGGTGCATTACTTGCACTTCTTTGCATTGAATCAAGCTGCCATACTTCTAGCGATTCCTCCAACCTTGCCAAGTTCCTTCTCATCCTTTCCATGCTTCCTTGTGTATCAACCCTGTTGCAGATCTTTGTGTCATCTGCAAAGAGGCATACTTTTCCTTCCAGTCCCTCTGCAATGTCCTTATAAAGACATTAAAAGGGCTGGACCAATACTGAACCCTGTGGTACCCCACTAGTAACCTCTCTCTTCAGAGTGGACTCCATTTACAATTACCTTCTGCATCCTGTTGTTCAGCCAATGTTTTACCCAGGCTACCACCTTGGAACCCACTCCCAGGCTGGTTAAATTGACTACTAATCTTTTTTGTGGGACTGTGACAAATGTCTTGCTAAAGTCTAGGTAGGCCATGTCCACAGCCCCTCCCTGGTCTACTACTTTGGTCACCCAGACAAAGAAATCAATTAGATTCATCTGACATGACCTTCCCACTGTGAACCCATGCTGCCTTGGGTCCTGTGCCCCACTGGCCTCTAGGTACTCAACAATTCTTTCCTTCAGAAGGGATTCCATCACTTTCCCTACCACAGAGGTCAAACTGACAGGTCTGTAGTTTCCTGCCTCTGCCTTGCTCCCACTTTTGTGAAGGGGAATCATATCTGCCTTCTTGCAGTCCTCAGGTACCACACCATCCTCCCATGATTTGTTAAAAAGCGTAGTCAGTGGTGTCACTAGTTCTCTGCTTAATTCTTTTAGAATTCTGGGGTGAATTCCATCTGGCCTCATTGCTTTGTCCACCTTCAGTTTTAGGAGTTCTTTTAGAACACTTTCTTCTGTGAAAAGACTGGGATCAACCCCCCTTTCCAGAGTGCTTCTGTTAATTGGATTAGGCACCTCCCCCACTTCCTCTTTTGTGAATACTGAATAGAAGTATTCATTCAGTATCCCTGCTTTATCACTGTCACTCTCTGTCCACCCACCATCCATTCTTTTCAGCCTCACTATCCCTCCGTTTGTCTTTCTACACTCCCTGATATACCTATAAAAGGTTTTATCCCCCTTCTTAACCAAGTTAGCTATCTTTTCCTCAGTTTGTGCCTTTGCTATTCTGACTACCCTCCCTGCTTCCTTCTGCCTTAACTGGTACAGTTCTCTGTCCTGCTCCTTCTGTGTTTCCTTATTCTTCCTAAATACTATCTCTTTCTCCCTAACCTTCACTGCCACCTCTTTTGAGAACCATAGTGGCTTTTTCTTTCATTTTGATTTGTTTATTTGCATCACACAAAGGCTTGTTGCCTCTGTGATGGCAGTTTTGATATTTGCCCATTGTTGCTCAACCCCTCTTTCTAGCCTGTTTGCTAGTGCTTTTCTAAGGCACTCTCCCATCTTGCCAAAGTCAGCCCTCCTGAAGTCCAGAACCCTCGCTTTGGTCTTGACTCTGTAGCAGAGTTTATCGTGAACCACACTGTTTGGTGGTCACTTGTTCCCAAATGGCTACCCACTTCTAGATCTGAGATCCTCTCACTGTCCCCATGTGAGAGTACAAGGTCTAAGATTGCTCCTTCATGAGTGGGTTCCAAAACTAGCTGTTTGAGGCATGCCACCTGAAGGGCAGCAAGAATGGCCCTGCTTTTGGATGTGGCTGCCACAAAGGTGCTCCAGTTAACATCTGGTGTGCTAAGGTCCCCTATCAACAGTATCTCCCCTTTCTCTGCCATCTATCATATACTTGTCCTTTCCTTCCCCCTGACATGGGGGTCTATATACAACCCCTGTGCGGATTGTGGTGCCATTTCCAGTTTTTAAGGTGACCCACAGTGCCTCCTCTCCTCCCTGTTCACTCTTTTGTTCAGTTGCTTTTATCCCTTCCTTTACATAGAGAGCTACTCCCCCCCATTCTGCCCTCCCTGTCTCTCCTGTAGGTTGTGTACCCTGGTATGTTAACATCCCAGTCATGGTTCTCTGTGTACCATGTTTCTGTGACTGCTACAATATCCAGGCATCCCTCTTCCATCAAGGCCACCAGTTCAGGGAGCCTGTTGCCCAGACTACGGGCATTGGTACTCATTACACTCCATTTCTTGAAGTCCTTACCCCTTTTTGCCCCATCCTTGTTCTTATTGCATTTGTCACTTTCTCCATTTACCCCTGTGCTTCTCCCTATTGACATCTCTATGTTGGTGTCTACCTCACTTAGTACCCTGATATTTTGGGGGGGCTAGGATTTCCCTGCTCCTTTCCAGTGCATCCCTCCTTGGCTAGTTTAAATGCTTGTCAATTAAGTATTTAAACCTTTCACCTAGGATTCTGGTTCCCCTCCTGGACAGATGCAGACCATCATGCCAGTATAGGCCTGCATCCCTCCAGGTGGACCCCCAGTCTCCAATGAAGCCAAATCCCTGAGCTCTGCACCAGTTTTTCAACCTTCAGGGTCTTCAGGTGAAGCTACCTCTGGCTGCAAGCTGCAACACTGGACTTAAGATTTGCAAGAAAGTGAGTAGTGCTCACAACAATGGGAGGTGAACCTTACAATTTACAATTGTCTTTGGTTTGAAGCAGATTCCTTAGGAAAGTTAATATTCTTCAGGTGGAGGATACTTCTAACTGAAGAGTGAAATAAGGAACTTAGAATTATCAGAAAAGGCAGTCTTTCAGTCAACAGAGGGAGGTGGAGTTTGCTTTACTTTTGTTACAAGTGTTAAGGTTTTCAGTGCAGGAAGAGTTTAAACCCACATAGGCTGAATACTGTTTTCTGTGTCTGCCCTTCTGCACAGCTGACATGTTTTGGGGCTGACTGTTTTCAGAGCACAAGTCATCAGGCTCTTTGGGGCTGGGGAGGTTTACCTGTGTCTGACTTGGATGTTTGGATTTTCTCTGTTTGATTAGCAGGGTATTTTCTCTGTCAAATTGGTTTGAAGCAGTATTACAAATTGTCGTGGTATGGCATCTTGCTGACAGGAAGGCACTCATCGCATTGGTAGGTCAGAGCATTTAGCTGATTGTTTCATGAGGGCACAGTTTAGGCCCAACCCTTCCCACCCTCACCCCACCCACCCTGAAAATAGTTCATTTATACCTGGGGTTCTGACATCATTTTCTCAAGAGGGCAAGGTACATATCACTGTCATATCCTGTCTAGCACACTTCACTGACAAAATAAGCATACACATTATATAAATACATATATTTCTATATAACGCACCAATCACACACACACAAAAAAAAAACTAAACAAGGTAGACAGTTATGTGGGGAGTAGTACAATGTAATGGCTGTGGGGCAGCAGTCTTCCGGGAGTCTTTCTGGAGGCTGAGATGCTGCCCTGTTTGCAGACAACTATCTGCCCTGAGGAGGAAGTTGCTCATCTTCAGGCTGCACTGGACAGTGGCAAGGAACCTCCCCATCCAGGGAGCACCAGAGCCACCACCACTACCTCAGAGGTTGAAGAGAGGCACAGCAGTTGGACCACAGTGGGCTCAGGGAGTAAGGGTGGTGGAACAGAGGCACACCCAGTCAGTTGTTCCACTCCACAATCCATACACCATTCTGGGGAGCATAGTTCCCCTATGGATGCACCCACAGAGGAGACTAAGGAGGTGCAGACAACTGTCGAGGAGGCCCTCAGGAAGGAGGCAGAGGGCACCACAGGAAAGAAAGCAGCTCCTGGTGGGGACTCAATTATTGGGGATAGAACGGGGAAAGCAGGAAAACTGAAGTAAGGTGCCTGCCTGGTGCCATTGCTTGGAGGGACAGGAAGCGCATCCTTAGGATCACAAGAACAGTTGCACGGGAGTCTGCGCTGGATGTCATTGTCCACCTAGGGACAAATTACTTAGCTCATCATGAGATTAGAGCAGTGCAGAAGGACTTTGTAGAGTTGGGGAGGGGCTTAAGACAAGTAGCACACACAGTATCCTTCTCAGAGGTGCTGCCTGTCAGTGGCATGGGTGAGGCGAGGGTACTTTGCACCATGCAGTTTAACGAATGGTTGAAAAAATGGTGTGGAGCACAGGGGTTTGGCTTCATTGGGGACTGGGGTTCCACCTGGAGGGACACCAGCCTATACTGGCAGGATGGTCTTCATCTGTCCAGGAAGGGAACAAGTCTTTTGAGCAATCGGTTTAAATGCTTCATTGGCAAGCCTTTAAACTAGTCAAGGGGGGAGGCACTGATAAGCAGCAGGAAAATCCCAGCCTCCCCCTACAAAACAGGGTACTAAATGAAAAAAAGACCAAGGTAGAAAGGTGAGTGGGGGATGCTGCTACAGAAGGTAAAGCCATCAAAAAATGGAGAGCAATGAGTACCAATGCCCGTAGTCTGGGTAACAAGCTTCCTGAATTAGTGGCCTTGATGGAGGAGGAAGATCTGAATATCATGGCAGTCACAGAAACATGGTACACACAGAACCATGACTGGGACGTAAACGTACCAGGATACACTATCTACAGGAGGGACAGGGAGGGTAAAAGAGGAGGAGGTGTAGCTCTCTACATAAGAGAAGAAATCAAAGCAACAGAACAAAAGGGTAAACAGGGAGGAGAAGAAGCACTGTGGGTCAATTTGGAGGCAAGCAATGGCACCACAATCCGCACAGGGGTTGTATACAAACCCCCCTCTCAGGGAGAAATGGACAAGGAAATGATAGAAAGTATACTTAGAATGGCAGATAAAGGGGAGATATTGCTGATGGGTGATCTGAATATGCCAGATGTTAACTGGAGTGCAGTTGCAGCAGCCACTTCTAAGAGTGGGGTTATTCTAGATGCCCTACATGGGGCATGCCTTAGACAACTAGTATTGGAACCCACTCGAGAGGGAGCAATCTTAGACCTGGTCCTCTCAAATGGAGATGGAGAGAGGATCACAGATGTAGAAGTGGATAGCCATCTGAGAACTAGCGACCACCGAACAGTATGGTTCACAATAAACACAGCAATAGAGTCAAGCCATACATAGGCAAAAGTACTGGACTTCAGGAGGGCTGACTTTGCCAAAATGGGTGAGTGCCAAAGGAATGTACTAGCAAATGGGCAGGAGGGGTGGAAGAACAATGGGGAATAATAAAAACTGCCATCACAGAGGTAACAAGCCTTTGTGTGAAGCAAATAAACAAAACAAAATGATGTAAGAAACCACTATGGTTCTCAAAGGAAGTGGCAGTGAAGGTTCAAGAGAAAAAGAAAGCATTCAGAAAGTACAAGGAATCACAGAAGGAACAGGACAGAGAAGCGTATCAGTTAAAGCAAAAGGAAGCTGGGAAGGCAGTCAGAACAGCAAAGGCCCAAACTGAGGAAAAGATAGCCAACTCAGTTAAGAAGGGGGATAACACCTTTTTTAGGTACATCAGGGAGCAAAGGAAAACTAAGGGAGGGATAGTGAGGCTTAATAAAGGGGAGAGGGTGGGCAGAGTGTGACTGTGAAAAGGCAGAGATACTAAACAAATATTTTGGCTCAATATTTACAAACAAAGAGGGGGGGGAGGTACCTAAAACAAACAATAGAAACACTCTGGATACAGAAGTTGATACCAGCCCATTTACAGAAGAAAGGGTTCTGAAAGAACTCTTAAAACTGAAGGTGGACAAAGCCATGGGGCCTGATGGATTCATCCCAGAATTCTAAAAGAACTAAGGGTAGAACTAGTGACACCACTGACTACCCTCTTTACAAATCATGGGAGGATGGGGTGGTACCTGAGGACTGGAGGAGGGCGATGTGATTCCCTTCACAAAAGTGGGAGCAGGGCAGAAGCGGGAAACTACAGACCATTTAGTTTAACCTCAGTGATAGGGAAAATGATGGAATCACTTCTGAAGGAAAGAATTGTCGAGTACCTAGAGGCCAGAGGGGCACAGGACCCAAGGCAGCATGGATTCACAGCGGGAAGGTCATGCCAGACAAATCTAATAGATTTCTTTGACTGGGTGACCAAAGTAGTAGATCAGGGAGGGGCTGTGGACATGGCCTACCTAGACTTTAGCAAGGCATTTGACTCAGTCCCACACAAAAGATTAATATACAAGTTAGCCAGCCTGGGAGTGGGTCCCAAGATGATAGCCTGTGTAAAGAATTGGCTGGAGAATTGGACACAGAGGGTAATAGTAAATGGAGTCCACTCTGAAGAAAGGGGGGTTACTAGTGGGGTGCCGCAGGGTTCAGTATTAGGACTGGTCCTCTTCAATGTCTTTATAAGCGACATTGCAGACGGACTAGAAGGAAAAGTATGTCTCTTTGCAGATGACACAAAGATCTGCAACAGAGTTGATGCACAAGGTGGGATGGAAAGGATGAGAAGGGACTTGTCAAGGTTAGAGGAATGGTCAAATGTATGGTAGCTTAGATTTAATGCTAAGAAGTGCAAGGTAATGCACCTGGGAAACAAAAACCCAGGGGAAGAGTACACAATGGGGGGTGAGATACTAACAACAACAAAAATGGAAAGAGACCTGGGGGTAGTAATATCAGATGACTTAAAGGTGGGCAAGCAATGTGAGAGGGCAGTAAGGAGGGTTGGGGATACTGGGATGCATAGGGAGAGGCATCACCAGTAGAAAACAGGAAGTTGTTATCCCTCTGTACAGACAGCTGGTGAGACCCCATCTGGAGTACTGTGTGCAGTTCTGGAAACCCAATCTCCGCAAGGAAATAGATAAGATAGAAGCTGTCCAGAAGAGGGCAACTAAAATGGTGCAGGGTCTGCACCGGAAGACATATGAAGAGAGGCTAAAGGAGCTTAATATGTATAGCCTCGAGGAAAGGAGGGAGAGGGGGGACATGATAGAAACTTTCAAGTACCTCAAGGGAATCAACAAAGTCCAAGAGGGTAGCATCTTTCAAAAAGAGGTGTGCAAGAACAAGGGGCACAATTTGAAGATAGAGGGGGCTCAGAGGTAATGTAAGAAGTATTTTTTCAGAGAAGGTTGTGGATGCATGGAACAGCCTTCGGAGGAGGTTGTGGAGTCAAAAACAGTGACTGAATTCAAGCATGCATGGGACAGCCGTAAGGCAATTCTAGGGATTGGGGGTAGAAAGAAGTAGGCTGCTGGTTAACTAGGATCTGCAGCTTATCCATTAGGTAGGGAAATGGGCAGACTGGGTGGGCCAAGTGGTCCTTATCTGCCATCAAATTCTATGTTTCTATGTTAACCACTGATTGAATCCCATGGTGTGGAGCACCCTAGCCTCACCCATGCCATAGACAGGCAGCATCTCCGAGAAGGTTACTGTGTGTGCTATTTGTCTAAGGCCCCTCCCCATCTAAACAAATGCTTCTTGCACTGCTCTGATCCCTTTCTTAGCCAGGTCATTTGTCCCTAGGTGGACAAGGACATCCAGCTCCCTCCCCTGTGCAGCTGCTCCTGCAATCCTGAGGATTCGCTCCCTGTCTCTCCAAGCCATGGCACCAGGCAGGCACCTTACCTCCCTCTCCCCTTCCTCCCCCAGTTATACCTTTCTAACAATGGAGTCCACCACCAGAGTTGTTTCCTTCCCCTGTGGGGTCCCATTCCACCCTCCTTTGGTTCTCCTTTGTGGAAGTTCCCAGCATCCTCCTTGGTCTCCACTGTGGGTGCCTCCATAGAGGAACTACACTTTTCCAGAATGGCATAGAAATTGTGGAGAGGTACAACTGGAGGGATGAGCCTCTGTTCCACCACCCTCACCCTCCCTGAGCCCACTGTGGTCCAACCACTCCTCTTTCTTGGCAACCTCTGAGGCAATGACAGTGATCCTGGTGGTCCCTGGGTGGGAGAGGAGGTCCCACAAATCCTGGCCAGCTCAGCCTGGAGAAGAGCAACCTCCTCCCTCAGCAAGAGAGGTGTATGCAGATGGGACAACACTGCATCCTCCAAAACATCTCCTGGAAGACTGCTGCTCCACAGCCATTGCACTGCACCACTCCCATCATATATTTTTTCTGGCCCCCTAACTGTTACTTGGAATACATACTCTTTCATCTGTTTGTTTATTTCTTTTTTTTCTTCTCTCCCTACTTACTTACTGCCTCTGCACCCTTTTATCACCTGATCTTCCTGTTCTGAGACAAGAAGTTCCTATATTTCTTAGTAGTCTCCTTACTTGCTCAGAGTCAGACCTCCAGCAGCTTGGGGGGGGGGGCGCTACTCTTGCCCTCCTAGGATGGTGAAAAATGTTCATGAAATTCAACTTTGATTACTGATGTTATTTTGCAGTCTTTGGCTGCTTATAATTTGGCCAGCCTCTGAGCAAGAGATTATGGAATTGAAAAATACAGCCTCTTTTTTCTCCATATTTGGAGCTTTTCTCTCAAGGATGTTCAGTGCACTGATTAGGTTGAAACCAACCATCTCCTAGTTGGCTACCAGGTTTTTCTCCAACATGTTTTTTCCCTCCCATCTCCACTGGTGGGGATGGTACCTCTAGCAGCCTCACAGAGCCTCAGCTTTCCCTACAGGAAGAGCATGTTCCCTGGCCCAGCTACAGAGGTCACTATATTGGTGAAACCCACTGCCAGCCCTCCCAATGAGATGCACTGTCAAGTGACAGCTGTCTCGGCCATGGCCTGCCTCCCGACGTGACTTCCTGGGCTCACTTGGGTGTCAGCATGGCAGTACGATGCTCTGCTGCTGGTTATTGGGGGTGGCCTCAGTGCCAAATACAGTCATCCCTCGCTATAACGAACCCCATTATTACAAATGCTCGGCTACAGTGAACAGCCTCGGTGGCTCCTAGAACTGTCACTTCTGATACGTATAGTGTCATCCTGCGAATGTTATTTGTTTACATGGTTAGTGTCAATTGGTTAATTATTTAATTTAAGTACAGTACAAGCAGATTCCTATCAGGTGCATCGAGTAAACGTTTTCTGCATTTTGGTACACTTTCTGGCAAGCCCCTTTTGATAAATTAACTGGCCTTTTCAAAGCAGCAGTTCCATCACAATTGAAACGCTCTGGTTATTCTGTGGACACTAAGCTTCGAATCCTGGACAGGCTGAATGCCAATGAGAGTCTCGCCAAACTGTCTCAGGAGACCGGCTACTCACAGTCGATGATCTGTACAAGGAGAAAGCAAGAGGCTTCACTCCGTGACTTTGCAGTAGAGTGCACGGAGGTTGAGAGGCTTCAAAGAAAGAAGATTAGGAAGGCAGACGAGCATGAAATTGATCATGCCACCCAACTCTGGTTTACTCAGCAGCATGCGAGTGGGGCCCCAATCTCAGGATCCATCCTCCGAGAGAAGGCAGTTCAATTTGCCTGTGAGATTCATGGAGAGGAAAATTGTTTCAAATCCTCCACCAGGTGGCTATGGCACTTTCAGCGCAGAAATGGAATACGCCGAATTGCAATCACAGGTGAGGCTCAATCCTGTGACGATGAAGCAACAGAAGCATTTTTGTCTAAACTAAAAAACATGTTGTCTGGGTATTCCCCTGAAGAAATCTGCGTAAACTGAAGTTGCCTCCAAAACCGGTTTTACTCCTGGATCAATGCCCTATGCACCCCCCCTAACCTAATGCCTCAGTACAGTACAGTACCTGCACAAAGTAACTCTGGTTGCCCACTAACTGCTGTACTGTATTTAAATTAATTTCAATAATTTTAAAGTAGTCTGTGTGATTTTTTTCGGCATTTAATTAAGTTGTGTATGTTTATAAATGTTTATAAATCAATAAAGATTGTTTTATGAATTACTCCTGAGCATGCTTTTACTTTTCTGTGTTAGATGTTTAACTGTCTGAGTTTATTTTTGGCGTCCCTCGATATAATGAATTTTGTGCTATAATGAATGTACTGCTGGGCTCCAGAAACATTTGTTATAGTGAGGGATGACTGTATATAGCGTCAATGAACCTAGCAAAACTGGTGATATTCTGTTCTCTAGTTTTAAAGTTATAGGGGCTTAAAATTCTTTAGTTTACATAAATGCAAACTGTAATTTCAAAATTTCTGAAAGTTTTGAATATTGTACCTCAGCCACCTTTAAAGGTAGAGACCTAAAACTTATTACATTTCCGTATTGACCTTCATAAAGTCACCATGCCACATCTTGCTCAATTTGGACAAATACTTTTAAATTAGACTGATATAACTGAAATCACAATTGTGGTGAAATTTTGCAAAATTGTTGCACAAATTTCACATAATTTCCTGGAAGGGTAATTGGAATTTTGACAGAATCTTTCTGGTCAAAGATCATTTTTGCCCTGTTCTACTGGAGATTATTGGTCTGCCAGGAAAATTTGTTTGATTTTGTGGATTTGGGGAATGGAGTAAAATAGGAATGTTCATGGGTAGGTCTTATTCAATAAATCCCTCTCCCATTCCTTTAACCAACCCAATAAATCCCTCTCCCATTCTTTTAACTAACTCAAAGACAACATTCATTGATGAAATTCTGTGATATTTAGTCTGCATTTCTTGCAGTGGGTCCTCTGTGAGTAGAACATAGTTCTGCTGTTCCACTAAACAGTCTAGGTACATATTTCTGTACTGTTGAATATCCTAAATAACTATTGCTCTTCCTTGTCTGTAGGTTTAATGATAGGTTTAATAACTATTGTGGCATCTTCTCATAGGCTTTCAAGGGCTTCTGGTGCATTTTTGTGGAATTGTATTTCTTTTGATAGGGATCTGACACTATCTTTTTCACTTGTTCCTATTTACCCGATATAGGTTTCCACCATGTTATTTTTACTTACATTTATTTGAAAGGTTTTGCCAGGAAGGACATAATGAGCTGAAAATAGCTTGTTTCCAGATGCATCCTGGGAGGAGGGGGAAGGGGTAAATACAATATATTTTTAGTGCAAAATAAAACTTCATACAGAGATCAAATAACAGAGAAACAGCTATGTACATTAGGAAAGTATATGAACTAGATAAGCATATAGAAAATAAATATTGATATTACAAGGCTAGGGCAGGAGACATGTCCATTAGGAATAGAGTAATAAATAATGGTATTTATGTCCCCATCTCTGCAAGGACATAGACAAGATGGAGGTAGTCCAGAGGAGGGAAACCAAAATGGTGCAGGGTCTCCACCAGAAGCCACATGAAGAGAGAATAAAGGAGCTTTAACTGTATACCCTTGAGGAAGGGGGGGACATGATAGAAACTTTGAAGTACCTCAAGGGATTCAACAAAGTCCAAGAGAGCAATAGTATTGTGTGAAATTGGCAAAGTTTGCCTAGTGAAATATTTTGAGTAATTGCCACATTATGCAAAATTTTTTGCCTAGGCAAAACTTAATTTTGCCTGTGATGGCGATTTCACCTAACATGAAATTTCACCAAATTTCACCCGTTTTGACAATGTTTTTCAATGTTGCCTGCAAATTTGCAATGCATTGTGGGTAAATAGCTGAAATATCATGTGCAAGCTGTTTCCTGCACAGTATATTGTCTGTTTAGTCACAGAGCAGTTCAGTGTGGTGCATCACAGCCAATAAACCCTTCAAAAACCTCTTTGTTATTTTTGAGAGCTAATTGCTCCCAAAATATAAATTTTGTTCCTAGTGCTGCTAGTGACCATTTTTTTTTTGTTTTAGTGTCTTTGGATAATACTTAGTCGAACTTAGGCAGTGTTTTCATTTTTCTTTTTGCCTGTGAGGGAGTTGAGTGGGGGAGGGTCGACTGTGTGGTTGTGTGCGTGTATAAGCAAAGAAGGCTAGTTCCTAATATTTGACAGATTTCTCATAAGTTGTGAGTGAGTTTCTGTTATTTTTTTAAGTCTTATTATTTTTGTTGGTGTTCTACTTATTTGAAATATTTTTCTTACATATTGACCCTTTTTTGTGTAACTTTATATGAACAGTTACTCATTCTGAATAGTTGTGTTACTGTTCAACTTCATTTAATCACTTTTCTGCTTTATTTTTGTATTGGAAGTATTTGTGGACAATGAACACTTGTCCATATCTAGGTACACTGCATTGTTAAATTGCTCACAGAAATTAATAGTGTGATCTAGCCTCTGCATTGCAGTGTTCCTGTTTTTCTGTTTAATTTGCTTACCATATTAACCCTTTCCTCCCTGTTACACCACTGATGTTTACTACCTGACCCATACTTTATAAAAAACTATATCATTTTCAAGAGAGCGTGGTCCTTGCAAGATTGCTGGAGGTGACTTTGTTCATTTGAAATCTTGTTGTCCCTTCCATCTGATATATCTATAAGTCAAAACTGTATTTAGTAAGTACTAACACATTGCAGTACTTGCCTTATTCAGACACCACTTATCTGGACCGTAGATCATATTGTGACTGTAAGGTGTTCTGTGTGACTGTTTTTCAATTTAGTTTGCATAAACCTACCTGTATCTACCCGGTTATTATCAACTTGTGTAATAATCATTCCATTTAAAAACTGACATTTTATTAAGAACTACTTAAGTATTTTTTTCAGAGTTACTGCACATCCTTGTTGTGGTGGTGTTCTCTGTCGGTTTGGTATTCAAAGTCTCTTACTTTTGTTCTCCTGTTACCCCGTGTTTCTTAATTCATGCTTTTGTAATTGAAAAAATAAAATAGCGTTTTAACACTCGAACAGGCTACAGTAACATTTGTAGGTAGTTGTACAGACTATAGTGCTGCTACCTCTTCTGATTTCTGTTTGTCCTTTGTAGAAAGTACTGCAGGTGTTATTCACACTTATTAAATAGAAATACATAATCATATACTTCTGGAGGAAGGCAAATGGAACAAACATATAACTATGCCTGCCAAGAGACATTCCAGTTCAGGGAAAGGTGACCGGGTGGGAGGTGGCTCAAAGAAGTCTGTTGAAAAAAGTAAAAATACAGTTCCACTTCCAGTAAGCAAATCTGTTTCTGAATCAGTGCCTTCTGCACGCTCTGGTGCTACTGTGGCAGTCAGTGCCAGCAAAATGTTGAGGGGGAATACACAAAAAACAGAATACAGGAAAAAAAATAAAAAGACAAATTAATTTGTGCTGCCACATTAACTGCCAATGGGGCTGCCATGCAGTTCAGACAGGATGCCCATGATTTTATCAACATCACCCTGGAGTTTAGCAATCTCCCCTGGGCATCATTAAATTCCTGTCTGAATTCATTTAACTCCTGTCGAAGCCGGTGGACCTCTGACAGGACAGCAGATTAGTCCGCATGTGCCACTGCTGGTGGAGTGGGGGCTGCCTGTGCTGCTGGCTCTGGACAGGGGGGCCCTGGTGGGGTCTTGATGCTGCTAAAGACTGCTGCTGTTGTCTGGTCTAGCGAGCCCAGTGAGGACACCGAACAGGTCCAGCCACACCTCCCTCCTGCTCAGCCCTTTCAGTGCTCACATCCACACTGCTCTCTACAGCTGCAGTCGATGCTGCCACCACCTCCTGCAGTTTGATGTCCTGTTGAAGTGGGTGGTGGTGGTGCAGCATGTGACTTTGCTAGCCACTTGTCCTGAAGTGGGAACCAGATTTATCGCAATGCACTTCCTGCCTGCATAGATTGCAGGTGACCACTGGGTCACCTGCTGAACTTGTAAAAAAAAAAAAACAGGCATGAGAACATCTGGGATGCCTGGGACATGGGCAAGTGGGCAGCAGATGATGTCCCAGGCATGGACTCCTCCTGCTACTCAGGGAGGCATGGTCTCCTGCTGCCAGAGTGGAGGAACAGTATCCTGCTGCTGCTGTGGTGGAGGAGCCACAGTCACCTCCTGGTGCTGGGGAGGGGGCACTGTCTCCTTCTGCTGCAGCTGTGGTGGAGGGACCACAGTCACCTCCTGGTGCTGGGGAGGGAGCACTGTCTCCTCCTGCTGCTGCTGTGGTGGAGGGGCCACAGTCACCTCCTGGTGCTGGGGAGGGGGCACTGTCTCCTCCTGTTGCTGCTATGGTGGAGGGGCCGTGGAGGGGCCATGGTAACTTCCTCCTGCTGGGGAGGAGGTACAGTTGTTTGCTGCTGGGTGCTGGGGCCAACAGCCTCCTGCCACTGTGGCATTTCATTTTTATTGGATGTCTGAAACACATGCCTATCAAGGCAGCGTAGAGGTGTCCCACTGCCTCTGCCCTTTTCCATTATGCCCACCATCAATTCAAACCAAACAAACAACAAAAAAAAAGAAACAGAGATAGAGACTCTGAGAGAGAGAGAGATATGGGGGAATCACATGCACAAATAAACACACACACACACACACACACACACATATATACACACACAAAATGCACAGGTACTAAAATATGAATTAGGACAAGACAAACAAGACAAATTTAGAAAAATAACACAAATGAAGAGGTTTATATCAAAGTGCACTCTGCAGTCACAGGGCTCTGACTCTGAATCTAGATGCTGCCTGCTTCTTCTAATGATATGTAGCCCACAAAATGAACCACTCACTTCCTTCCTATTTAGACTCAACCATGTGACCACCAACAGAGAGAAAAGTCTAATTTCACCTTATAGAAGCACAAGACAAAATTCAAGGTGAAATTTCGCTGAAAGATTATAACTACATGAAATGTTTCATGGGGCAAAATTGGCAATTTCACTGGAATTTTTCTAGCAAAACAAAATTTTTCTGCATCTCTAGAGGGTAGCATATTTCAGAAAAAGAGATTTGCAAGAACAAGGGGCCACAATTTGAAGACAGATGGGGATGGTTCAGGGGCAACATGAGGAAGTATATTTTCACAGAGAGGGTGGTTGATGCATGGAACAGACTTTCTGAAGAGGTTGTGATGTCAAAAATAGTAGGGGAATTCAAGAGTGCATGGGACAGACATAAGGCAATTCTAGTGGGGGGTAGGAGGAAGTAGCCAGTTGGTTAACTAGGATCTGCAACTTATCCAATAGTTAGGGAAATGGGCATACTGGGTGGGCCAAGCAGTCCTTGTCTGCCACCAAAGTCTATGTTTCTATGTTTCTATTGGTGAGGGCAGTAGGGGACAGTGCACAGAGGGGAAGAGCATCGAAGGGGAGAAAAAAGGGGAGAGGGAAAATAGTGTAGACGTGAATAGGAACAGGAAGATAGTATGAAGAGAGGGAGAGGCATACCTTTGTCCCTCTGGGATATAAACCCCACAAAGCCAGAGATGGCTGGATGCATACCCAGAACATGTCCTGGTTTCCTGGCTTGTAAAGGAGAAGGGTAGGAGAGTGGAAAGGCAAGGAGTAGGAAAAAAGGAGTGTGGTAGAGATGGAGAGGTAAACCTTCATCTCTCTGGGATACAAACCCCGCAACGGCCAGCCACGGCTGTGTGCACACCCAGCCCATGTTCTGGTTTCCTGGCATAGAAAGTTGGACATGTGAAGGGCAAAACAGTTGGGGGGGACTGGAATAATGTAAAAGTGAGATAAGGAGGGAGTGAGCCAAGCCAGAATGTTGCTATACAAGAGAAGCAGTGGACTAGGCATCTGACTTCAAGGGAGGTAAAGGAGAGGGAAGTTTAAAGAGTGCAGTGGTGAGTGTAGGGTGGACAGTCCAGAGCAAAATGACAGAGGGAGTGAAAGAGGAAATCCAGTCTGGATAGGGCAGATTTGGAGGCAGCAATGTAGACTTTATCACCATAGTCGAGTATAGGGAAGAGTCATTTTTTTAAGAACAGCTCTGTGGGACAACAGAGGGATGCAGCCATGGTTGTGGTACAGTGTTTCTAATTTGGGGTGCAGTTTTTTGTGAATGGAATCCACGTGTTCATAAAAGTCAAGGTGGCTGTCAAGCCAGTCCCTGAGGTACTTGCAGGATGGTACATCTTACATGTGGCATGCAAGCTGACAAGTTTAACAGAATAGAAACAAAAAGCCCATGAAAAACTACAGAAGATGCCACCATAGTTATTAAACCTGTAGACAAGTAGGGGAGAAATAATTACCAATGTGGTGTGCATTCAAAAAAAAGATTGTCATCAGGTTCCTTCACACACCCACAATTAAGAAACATTTTGGAGGAGGGGGAATCTGATCTCTGTTTGTGACAATGCAGACATGTTGGCTCGTGTTACCATATATTTTGGGACTGCCACATTATTCGGCCCTATTGGACCCCGATACAAGAGGCAATTAAACAAATATGGCATATACACAGGACAGAAATGTGTGCATGCCTTTTCTAGAATATTTGGTACTCGGGTCCTAGGTATTCAGATATGTGTTATTTGGTATTCAGCCAGGAAAGGTGCTTATTTAAAGAATGGCTATAAATGCCATTTAACAACATAGTTAGACCCTTTTTGAATCTGTTGTTCTATAAACACCTCAATGACTGAATCAGAGCCTTCAGCAGTGCAGCACAATATACTCGACATGTAAAAAAGGTCACTATAGTTATTTGATGATTGAATTTGGGCAGGAAAGGTGCATTTGTAAATATTACTTGTATAATCAATTAAACAGCACCCTTGAACCATCATTCAATATCCTGGTGTACCACAACCACTTCAAAGACACTACGGTGAGCAATACAGATCTGCTAGACATGATAGAAATGTAAAACAGTTTATTCAGGTCCCTATTATATTTGTTAGTGTAACAGTGTTGTAGCAAATAAAACTTTTGGGGAAAACCTCAGAAAAAAAGCACTCTGGGCAAAGTTCAATGAAACAAAAAGCTGTTTCAGTTCAGCAGCAAGACAAGGGTTCACAGCAGTTTATTTTGGCAGAGCAGATTCAATACAAATAAACTCTGGCCAGAGCTGATAGGGCTGCAGTTGAGGAATTTGGGGCAAAAATGTTGAAAGTTTGTTTTGTATTATCTTTAAACCAAATTGTCAACATAGTCTTGTTATGAGTATTAACCCAGCAGGACTCAATGACCAGTGTGATAGTAAGCCATATCTTAGAGACTGACCTTTTGACCCTTATGCTGAAACCAAAATAGGTCAGAAATATTGAACGTGTTTCACAGTAGACTATGTATGGGGACTTGTTTGCACATTATTTATACTAGCACATAACGTTAATAGTAAAGAATTGTTGTAGGACCCATTGAAAATTACGGTCTGTCTGTTATCGCACAGTCTGGTGTCTTATTATTATTATTTTTCTAAAATAACCAAGATTTTGTTGAGGAAGGGAGCTTTTGGAATATTAGTTTATATATAGAAATATTGAAAATATAAGTATGACTAACAATAACTTATTATGTAAATATATAAATAAGTGCAATAATTTTTGATGTGTCTGTTTTTCTGTTATTTTGTAGGTCAGCTCTTATCAACCTCTTTTCTGAAGTTTGTTGTATGTAAAACAAAGGGTGTGTCACAGTATTTGAACCTATTTCCTATACCTTTAGCCAAACAACCCCCCCTTCCCTCGTATGTCCTAAAAGAGAACGCATTTTTGACAACCACATTTATATAAAGCAATAGGCTAACAAATAAATAAAATTATGAATGAAGTGGATGTAAGAGAAAATGTTTAAATAATATAATCTTGATGAATTTGCTAGAATGTTTTTGTTTTGTTTTTTATATGTACACGCACATTTGTGATATGTTGCAGTTGTCTTTAATTGTTTAATTAATTAAGCTTTAATCACTCACACTATTTAAACAGTCTATGTCATCTCCCACTTACTACACCCCCTGATGAAGGGTTTGTATAATCTGAAGTACCGGGAGAGGTATTGTGGCCGGTGAGCACATTGTGGTATTTTACCAATAAATCCTGCTTTTGCAAAAAGCATTATTGTTCTTGTTTGGAGTGCTTTCTCAGAGGATTTTCTGGACTTGGTTTACATTTCAGCTAGCAACCCTTCCCTCAGCACCTTCCCATACCCTGTAGCTTGCATCATGTGTTTGGACTATTTTAGTCTTGTTATGATGCTGCCTTGTGAAGAAGGGCAGTGATAATGTTCAACTCCTGGCCTAAAGGTGATTTCATGCAGTGACCATGAAATCTGCATTCGGCATGTAAAAAACATTCTGCACAGGTTTTGAAAAATGACAGCTGTCACATCCATGAGGTGATGTAAAGATACTGGTATGGTGAAAATTTGGGGTAAAAAAATTGAAAATGAGCAAAGTTATGAGCCTGAGTTTACAAAATTCAACGCAGGCTCAAAACGTTGTTTTTTTAATATTATTACACCAAATTTTCAACATACCCGTCTTATGACCCCATCTCATAAACAAGGGCAGAGAAAATGTTCAACTCCTGCCCAAAAGGTGATTTCCCACAGTGACCATGAAATCACCTTTTGGGACAAATTAGCCTAATGCCAGTTCAATTGATCATGAGGTGGAGTCCCAAAAAAGGAATGTTGAAAATTTGGTCCAAAAATGCCCAAGTTATGCCACTAAGCTCAAAACCCCATTGAAATACATTGAATTGCATACATGTTTCTTCATTTCATGGTCCAGCTTTGAAGAGTGAAGACATGTCTGTGGTCCAGAAAGGATTACAGCATTGGACTGCCAATCAGTAAATAAGGGCCTGGGGGTGCTGAGAATGAGGGTTAGGTGGGGATTCCACCAGTCATAAAAGACATCGATGGATGTTTTTGTTTACAGTTAAAAAAAAACTAGGCAGATTCCTGCATTGGGGATTGGGCACCACCAAGTGCAACTATTTTTTTTCTTGAGTGAGGGAGAGGGGTGGTGATTAATGAGGGGAGGGTTGGGTGGGGACATCTTTAATAAAGAAAAAAAACAAAACAATCCTGACACTGGAGAATTGGGCACCCCAGTGTCAATAAGTGGATTCCTGCACTGGGGGATTGGGCACATTCAGTGCAACTGTTTCTTTTCTTGAGGGGGGAGTAGGGTGGTGGGTGCTGAAAGAGAGGGTTGGATGGGGGATATCTTTAATAAACAAAAGGAAAAAAACAATCCTGACAATGGTGGAATGGGTACCCCCAGTGTCACTCAGATGTTCTTGGGGGTAATGTTGGGTGGTGGATGCTGAGAGTTAGGGTCTGGTTGGGGGAAATCAATAATTCAAAAATTATTTTTGGGTGGTCACAGAGGAATATGGCACAATGTGTTATAATCAAGATGGCCACTGAGCACTATTGCTCAAGTGCTAGTAGTTGCGCATGCACAATGCGGTTTGGCAGAAGTGACCGATGTTTTTTTTTTCTTGAATATAACAGATATGCCCCACCCAACCTCCCTCTCAGCACCCCCACCCCCTCCCTCTCAGCTCCCCAGAAGCATAAAGGGTGACACTGGGGATGCCCAATCCCCCAGTGTCATGATCAGGGATGACATTTTTTTTACCAAGAATAAATAGAGCTTTGTGAGCTTATAGCTCCAGAGATGCAGAGGTGACTGTGATGCATGTCCAAAATGTTGGGCAGTCAGAAAGATCGCAAAGAATGCAAAGTCCTTTTTCTGAAAATAAGAGGACTGCAGGGCGTTGCTTACTGCAGCCTTAAAAGCTACTTAGCTTGATTCAGCTGTCCAGTTCACAGCAGCGCTACTCTCTCTCTCTCTCTCTCTCTCTCTCTCTATAGCCCCCAAGTCCCCCTTCTTGTTCTGTCTGGTTTCCTTTTTGTGCCTCCCAGGGGAGGCTCATTTGTGCCTACCCCTGAAGGGATTTCCAAGCTTGCATTCAGTCAATGCATATGGCCTTTAAGAGGGCCAGGCCAGAAATCAGCAGGACTGGGTCTCAATTCACCCTATACCCTTGCTAGTATCTTGGTGGAAAGGGGTCCTGGATGAAGGTTGTATAGGCTCTGCCATATTCCTTCCCTCTCAAAGCTGTGCCCATGGCACGCTCAGCACCGGCTACCATCCAGTTGCCCTCCTGGGAGAAAAAGTCAGCATTGTTAAGCAAGGAACCCACCCTGTGATGTACCTGGAAGGAAAATATCTTCAGAGCCAGGCACCTCCAGGTGACTCAGGAATTAATGTCATGCATGGCATCCAACCATTTGAGGGGTATGTAGTCAGTGAACAAGGTGAAGAGTCTTCCTAGGAAACAGCAATGCAGAGCTACTACAGTCCACTGCACTGCCATACACTCTTTTTCTAGCATGGCATTCTGTTGTTCACTGGGAAACAAGATTCTGGACAAATAAAGAATGGGCTGAATCCCATTGTAAAATTGTTGTAACAAGACACCCCCACTCCCAATCCAACTTCGGAGGCAATTGGGTAAAAAATGATTTGATGATTGAAATCAGAACTTCATATGACAGGTCCCTTACACAACATACTTTTGATAGTTTGAAAGGCCTTCTGATACTTTGTGGACCATGGACTCTTATTTGGGGCAGTCATTTTAGTCAGGTTAATAAGTGGGGCAAGAGATGTGAAAACTTCAGAATGTTCCAGTGATTATACCCTGTTACGCTAAGGGAGGATCTAACTTGCTTTTTGGCAATTGGTATGGTGCAGTCAGCAAAGGCTTTTCATGGCTATTCCCAACCATGTATCCCAGGTATTTAGTTTCCTGCATTTTGCAGCATTGGCTATGAGACCTGCCTACCCGAGTGACTGAAGTACTGAAGCCACATCCCACAGGTGAGTGTCCAAATCAGAGCTTAATAAGAAAACAACATTCAGGTACACTGCTGTGGATAACCTATGGGGATGGAGGATTTGATCCATTATTCACTGAAATGTGGATGTGGTATCATGCAACCCAAAGGGGAACACAATGAACTGATACAGACCAAATGGGGTAACAAAGGCCATTTTCTCCCAGGGTTCAGGAGTTAGTGGGATTTGCCAATATCTTTTGTTCAGGTCTATGGTACTAATGTACTATGCCTCAGCTAGTCATTCAGAAGTTTATCCACACTAGGTATAGGATATGCATCAAACTTAGAGACCACACTGACTTTTCAGAAGTTGATACACAACTGAGTCAAACCATCTGGTTTGGGAACTACATAATGGGGTAGACCAGTCACTGAGATTCCTCAGTGACTCTTAGTTCCAGCATAAAGTGGATCTCCTCCAGTATTGTCTCAACTTTTTCCTGAAGCCTATATGGCTGTTGGTGGATTTGGACACCTGGATCTGTGTCAGTGTGGTGTTGGCTCATAAGAGTTCATACAGGTTTTGGGGAGAACACATCCACATAAGTTCCTAACAGTTGCTGGTTTTCAATTTTCTGGTTCAGGTTGAGCAGTTCATCCAATGGGACAAGGTTTGATTCTTTTAAAATGTTAAGGCATAAGTCAAGGATTCCATCTTCAGTGTCCCCATCCATCATCTGATTAGGGGCCCCTTTAGGTTCCTCTGGGCAAGCTGGCATAACCTCCCTGTCTTTCCAGGGTTGTAAAAAACTAACATGATAAATTTGTTTTTCCTTTCTTCAGTCAAATTGTAATACCTCATAATCGATTGGCTCCACTTTTCTCAGGACCCCATACAGTCCTTGCCATTTAGCTAGGTGTATGCTTTCAAAGCTAGGGAGCAGAAGAAGTACTCTGTCACCAGGTTTGAACTCCCATAGCATGTCCCTTTGGTTATAGTGTCCTGCCTGGGTTTGCTGTACTTTGAATACATTTTCTTTGGCAAACCTGCTGATCATGTCCAGTCTTTCTCTCATTTACTTTACATATTGAAGCATGTCAGTGGGACTTTGTGCCTATTCTTCCCATATCCCTTTCATTTATTTATGCATGTATGTATTTATTTATTCATTCATTTATCTATTTTATTTATTTTATTGTGTTCAGAAGACCTTTAAGCTAAAGAGACCCTTTTCAAAGGAGTCCAAATTAGAATAGGTTATATATAGCAACAAGTCATTACAACAGACAACATATCAATACAGTATACGATAGGCAACAACATAATTATGGTTGTTCTGCCAGAGGGATTAAACATCAAGCAATTGCAACAGGAACAATGGGAGGTCAACAGGAGATGGAGTCTCTGGTGAAGGAGGCGAGGCACAGACAGGATAAGGTCTAGGTGCATGAGCAATGGATTTTCTGGAAAAGGTGGGTGGCAACTTGAGACTTGAAGTATGAGACGGTGGGGAGAGTGGTAATATTTGGGAACAGGAAGTTTCAGATTCTGACCACATTATTGACAAATGAGTGCTGGCCAAGTGCAGTTTTCCTGAAAGGTAGGAGCAGTTTGTGGTCCACCATGGATCAAGTTCCACAGTTGTTTCTGACCAGAGAGAATGGTTAATACCTGGAATCAGTTGACCATAAAGGGCTTTAGAGTAAAGTAGGGCTTCATTGAGGTTGATAAGGAGCTGGAAGATGTCAGTTGGAGGCAATGTAGAGGTCCCAATTATGGGAGTCTGGTTTCCTGTTGAGTGCAAGTCTGCAGGCCTGTTTGAAAGGAACTGAAATTCTTTCAAGGACAATGCAATTAGTGGCAGAGTATATGACCACATTGTAGTCAACCACTGAAATTATGAGGGTGGAGACAAGGAATATTTTCACATCAGGAGTTAGGTTAACCTTGTTTCTATACAGCAGTCCCAGTTGCTGGTGGATGTTTTTTTTTTATGAAAGAGCCTACATAGAAAGTGAAGGACAAGGACTTGTCAAGATGTATGCCCAGATATTTGAAGATCTGATCCTGTTCAATGAGGTCCCCTGAAGAGCTGTGATGTGGAACTTGAGGTAGCTCTTAAGGGTATGAGTTCTCCCAAACAGGAGGGATTTGGTTTTCTTGGTACTGATGAACAACCTGTTTGTGAAGAACCAGTTGCAGGCCCTGCCAAAGTTTGATTGTATGTTGCTGTTCAGGGACTTCATATCTCTATGGGAGGTGAAGATGACTGTGTCATTAGTATACAGTAATACTTTGGAGTGGGCATAGACTTCAGGGACCTTTTTGACAAAAAGCTGAAAAGTAGGGGCCCAAAAATAGATCCTTGAGGGACAACAGTGGAAAGAGGTTTCAGGCCAGAAGTTAAGTCACGACATCTGGTTATTTGGGTTCGGCTGGATAAGTAGTCTGACAATCAGGTGGTAGCCTCGGATGACAGGCTTACTTCCAAGAGTTTTCCTGAACTGCAAATATTAAATAGGGTAGCTGTTCATTCTATTATTTTTTGCCTCGCCTGAAACAAATGTATACAGCATACTCTTTAAGGATTGGTTAAATCTTTCAACCAAGCCATCATTCTGAGGGTAGTACACTAGTGTCCAGATGGACTTAAACTTCAGAAAAGCACACACCTCCCTCATAAGTTTTGACCTAAAGCTAATGTTCTGATAAGTTAAAATCTCCTTTGACAGCTCAATTTGGGGAAAAGACCTTTATCAATTCTTTATAATCCTTGGAAGCTTCCTTGGAACCTATTTTTCCTCCAGGGTACTGACCCTCCCTGTCCTATTCCCATTCTCCTCCCTTGTCTTGTATCCCCAGGCAACCATTATTCCCTTCATTCTATCCCATGCCTGCTTGAATCCCCTGACTATGTTTGCACCCATCATCTCAGCTGACAGACTGTTCCAAGGTTCTACCTTCCTTTCTGTAAAGAAGTAGTACTTCCTCACATCCCTCCTGACCCTCCCTCCTGTTAATTTCCACTTGTGACCACATGACCTCGAGTTGGTATTCAGGGTAAATAATTCCCCACAGTTTACTTTGTTAATTCCTTTAAGGAACTTGAAGGTCTCTATCATATGTCCCCTTCCCCATCTGGTTTACAGAGAATTCATATTTAGTGCCTAGAGGTGCTCTTTATAGGGTATGCCCTACTGTCCCTAAATCATTTTTGTTCCTCTGCACTGCACTGTTTCCAACCTATCCCTGTCTTTTCCAAGGTGAGGGCTCCAGAACTGGATATAGTACTCCAGGTGAGGCCTCACCAGGGATCTGTATTGGGGAAGTATTAACCTCTTTTCTTCTGCTATCCATATCCCTTCCGATATATCCCAGCATCCTGTTAACCTTGCTATACGCCTTGTTACAATGGCTTATTTATTTAAGGTAGTTACTGATGATAAGTCCTAGATCCTGTTCCTCTTCTGCAGTGCTAAGTCTTACTCCACCCATCCAGTACTCCATCTTGGGGTTCCTTTTCCCCAGGTGCATTACCTTGCACTTTTTGGCATTGAATTTTTACTGCCATACCTTTGACCATCCCTGTAGTTTTTATAGGTCCATCTGAATATATTTTATTCTCTCATCACTATCCACCCTCCCACATAGTTTTGCATCATCTGAGAAGCGACATAGCCTGTCCTGGATTCCCTCACCAATGTCACTAATAAACATGTTGAAGAGGACTGGACACAGGACAGATCCCTGTGGAACTCCACTTGTAACCTCCCTTTTCTTCTGATTTAAACCCTGTTGACCACCATCCTCTGCTTCCTCCCTTCTAGACAACTACCCACCCAGTTCACTACAGTTTTAGCTGCAACCAGGTCTTCCATCTTTTTGACCAACCTTTTGTGCAGTACCAAATCAAAAGCCTTGCTGAAGTCAAAGTACAGAGGATCCACAGCATGGCCCTTGTCTACTTCCTTGGTCACCCAGTCAAAGAAAAAAATCAGGTTAGTCTGACAAGACCTTCCTGACCTGGAACCATGTTGTTTACTGTCATGGAGCCCGTTGTTCTCTAGGTGGTCAACAAGGTCCTCTTTGATTAGTGATTCCATCAGCTTCCCCTTGATGGAAGTCCAACTGACAGGCTTGTAGTTCCCTGGTTACTCCCTATCCCCCTCTTATAAAGTGGCACAACATCTGCCAATCTTCAATCCCTTGGAATGTCCCCAGACATAAGTGAGCTGTTGAACAGCCCAGCCAGTGGTTCAGCCAGTTCTGCTGCTAATTCTCCAAGAATCCTCGGATGCAACCCATCTTGTCCTGGGACCTTATCTATCTTAAGGGCTGACAGCCCTTTCAGGACCTTCTTGCCAGTGTATATTGGCTGCCTTATTTCTAGTGGCTGCTTTGATGCTGGTTTCTGGCATGGACCCACAGTCCTCCTTAGTGAATACTGAGCAAAAGTAGTAATTCAGGATGCCTGCTATTGCTAGCCTGTAGAGCAGAAAGCAGTTAACTAAAATAAGCTACTGTTTTCTTACTAATTTAACACTTCTATCTCAGCATGAATCAGTGTCTGTTGAGATTAAGCAGACAGATACTTTATTAGAAGTAGAAGGGGTCTTATTTAGGGTTAAAAAAAGAAAAGAAAAGAAAGAAAGTCAGTGCGTGTTCTGTGCTGGGAAGGGTACTGTATCAACTTACTTTGCTAAATCAGTAGGAGGAGAGAGAACTTAATTGGGGGTATGGCTTAGACAATATAAAAGCAGGTGACTCCAATTACAACTTCCTGTTGCTATCCTGTAGAGCAGAAAGCAGCTAACTAAAAGAAGCTACCATTTTCTTACTAATTTAACACTTCTGTCTCAGTAGAAATCAATGTCTGTTGAGATTAAGCAGCCAGATACTTTATTAGAAGTAGAAGGGGTCTTATTTAGGGTAAGAAAAGAAAAGAAAAGAAAAGAAAAGAAAAGAAAAGAAAAGAAAGAAAGTCAGTGTGTGTTCTGTGCTGGGAAGGGTACTGTATCAACTTACTTTGCTAAATCAGTAGGAGGAAAGAGAGCTTAATTGGGGTGTGGTTTAGCACTATAAAAGCAGGTGAGTCATAGAAACATAGACTTTGACGGCAGATAAGGACCGCTTGGCCCACCCAGTCTGCCCATTTCCCTACCTACTGGATAAGCTGCAGATCCTAGTTAACCAGCAGCCTACTTCTTCCTACCACCACCCCCTAGAATGGCCTTATGACTGTCCCATGCATGCTTGAATTCCACCACTGTTTTTGACTCCACAACCTTCCTCCGGAAGGCTGTTCCATGCATCCACAACCCTCTCTGTGAAAAATACTTCCTTAAATTACCTCTGAGCCGCCCCCCTCTATCTTCAAATTGTGCCCTCTTGTTCTTGCACACCTCTTTTTTTGAAAGATGCTACCCTCTTGGACTTTGTTGATTCCCTTGAGGTACTTGAATGTTTCTATCATGTCCCCCCTCTCCCTCCTTTCCTCGAGGCTATACATATTAAGCTCCTTTGGTCTCTCTTCATATGTCTTCCGGTGCAGACCCTGCACCATTTTAGTTGCCCTCATCTGGACAGCTTCCATCCTGTCTATGTCTTTGAAGAGATTGGGTCTCCAGAACTGCACACAGTACTCCAGATGGGGTCTCACCAGCTGTCTGTAGAGAAGGATAATAACTTCTTGTTTTCTACTGGTGATGCCTCTCCCTATGCATCCCAGTATCCCCCAGCCCTCCTTGCTGCCCTCTCACATTGCTTGCCCACCTTTAGGTCATCTGATATGACTACCCCAGGTCCCTTTCCATTTTTGTCATTGTTAGTATCTCACCCCCCATTGTGTACTCTTCCCCTGGGTTTTTGTTTCCCTGGTGCATTACCTTGCACTTCTTAGCATTAAATCTAAGCTGCCATACATTTGACCATTCCTCTAACCTTGCCAAGTCCCTTCTCATCCTTTCCACCTCACCCTGTGCATCAACTCTGTTGCAGATCTTTGTGTCATCTGCAAAGAGACATACTTTTCTTCCAGTACCTCTGCAATGTACGTTTATAAAGACATTGAAGAGGACCGTCCTAATACTGAACCCTACGTTACCCACTAGTAACCCCCTTCTTCTGAGTGACTCCATTTACTATTACTCTCTGTGTCCTTTTCTCCAGCCATCCTTTACCCATGCTGTCATCTTGGGACCCACTCCAGGCTGGCTAACTTGTATATTAATATTTTGTGTGGGACTGTGTCAAATGCCTTGCTAAAGTCTAGGTAGGCCATGTCCACAGCCCTCCCTGATCTACTACTTTGTTCACCCAGTCAAAGAAATCTATCAGATTCTGTCTGACATGACCTTCCCGTTGTGAATCCATGCTGCCTAGGGTCCTGTGCCCTCTGGCCTTTAGGATACTCAACAATTCTTTCCTTCAGAAGTGATTCCATCATTTTCCCTATCACTGAGGTTAAACTAGCGGAGTCTGTAGTTTCCTGCTGCCTTGCTCCCACTTTTGTGAAGGGGAATCACATCTGCCCTCCTCCAGTCCTTGGTACCACCCCATCCTCCCATGATTTGTTAAAAGGGTAGTCAGTGGTGTCACTAGTTCTCACCCTTAGTTATTTTAGAATTCTGGGATGAATCCCATCAGGCCCCATTGCTTTGTCCACCTTCAGTTTTAAGAGTTCTTTCAGAACCCTTTCTTCTGTAAATGGGCTGGTATCAACTTCTGTATCCAGAGTGTTTCTACTGTTTGTTTTAGGTACCTCCCCCTCTTCATTTGTAAATACTGAGCAAAAATATTTGTTTAGTATCTCTCCCTTTTCACAGTCTCCCTCTGCCCACCCTCCCTCCCCTTTATTAAGCCTCACTATCCTCCCTTGGTCTTCCTTCGCTCCCTGATGTACCTATAAAAGGTTTTATCCCCTTCTTAACTGAGTTGGCTATCTTTTCCTCAGTTTGGGCTTTTTGCTTGTTCTGACTGCCTTCCCAGCCTCCTTCTGCTTTAACTGACAGTTCTCTGTCCTGCTCCTTCTGTGATTCCTTGTACTTCCTGAATGCTTTCTTTTTCTCTTGAACCTTCACTGCCACTTCCTTTGAGAACCATAGTGGTTTCTTACATCATTTTGTTTTATTTGCTTCACACAAAGGCTCGCTACCTCTGTGATGGCAGTTTTTATTATTCCCCATTGTTCTTCCACCCCTCCTTCCTGCCCATTTGCTAGTGCATTCCTTAGGCACTCACCCATTTTGGCAAAGTCAGCCCTCCTAAAGTCCAGTACTTTTGCCTTTGTATGGCTTGACTCTATTGCTGTGCTTTATTGTGAACCATACTGTTCGATGGTCACTAGTTCCCAGATGGCTACCCACTTCTACATCTGATCCTCTCTCCATCTCCATTTGGAGAGAACCAGGTCTAAGATTGTTCCCTCTTGAGTGGGCTCCATACTAGTTGTTCAAGGCATGCCCCTGTAGGGCATCTAGAATAATCCCACTTTCTCAAGTGGCTGTTGCAACTGCACTCCAGTTAACATCTGTCATATTCAGATCACCCATCAGCAATATCTCCCCTTTTTCTGCCATTCTAAGTATACTTTCTATCATTTCCTTGTCCATTTCCTCCACCTGAGAAGGGGGTCTGTATACAACCCCTGTGTGGATTGTGGTGCCATTGCCTGTCTCCAAATTTACCCACAGTGCTTCTTCTCCTCCTCCCTGTTTACCCTTTTGTTCTATTGCTTTATTACTTCCCTTATGTAAAGAGCTACTCCTCCTCCTCTTTTACCCTCCCTGTCCCTCCTGTAGATAGTGTATCCTGGTATGTTTACATCCCAGTCATGGTTTTGTGTGTACCATGTTTCTGTGACTGCCACGATATCCAGATATTCATCCTCCATCAAGGCCACTAATTCAGGAAGCTTGTTACCCAGACTACGGGCATTGGTACTCATTGCTCTCCATTTTTTGATGGCTGGTGATTCCAATTACAATTTCCTGTTGCTAGCCTGTAGAGCAGAAAGCAGATAACTAAAAGAAGCTACCATTTTCTTACTAATTTAACACTTCTATCTCAGCAGGAATCAGTGTCTGTTGAGATTAAGCAGACAGATACTTTATTAGAAGTAGAAAGGGGTCTTATTTAGGGTTAAAAAAAGAAAGGAAAAGAAAAGAAAAGAAAAGAAAGCAAGCCAGTGTGTGTTCTGTGCTGGGAAGGGTACTGTATCAACTTACTTTGCTAAATCAGTAGGAGGAGAGAGAGCCTAATTGGGGGCATGGCTTAGACAATATAAAAGCAGGTGACTCCAATTACAACTTCCTGTTGCTAGCCTTTTTTCTTACTAATTGCCCTCCATCCTACCCTTAGCCAGTTCTTCTTTTATAGCCACTGGATTTGACTGACAACAGGAACTTCCTGTTTGGCAGTAGGAAGGGAAGGATCATAGAGAAACATTAGTTTTGTCAACCCTAAAGGAAAAAAGTAGCTTGCTCCCCCCCCAGCTGCTGGTGGTCTGACACTGAGCAAGGAAGAAGGCGGCTACTGAAGAATATAGGAAGTTGCTGTCCCAGAACAGGAAGGGTGAGAGTTGTAAGGAGAGGAGAGAGTAAGTATACAGAGAAACAGGAGAGGGGACACAAAATAAGACATGATAGGAGTGGTGCAGTACAATGGCTATGGGGTGGCAGTGTTCCAGGAGACATTCTGGAGGCTGTGATGCTGCCCCATTTGCAGGCACCTCTCTTGTCTGAAGGAGGAGGTTGCCCATCTCCAGGCTGAGCTGGCTAGGATTTGTGAAGCCTCCTCCCCCACCCAGGGACCACCAGGGCCAATGCCGCTACCTCAGAGGTTGCCAAGAAAGAGGAGAGGCTGGACCAGGGTGGGCTCAGGGAGGAAGAGGGTGGTGGAACACAGTTGCATCCCTCCAGCTGTACATCTCCACAATTCATACACTCTTATGGTGGATAGTGGTTCCTCTATGGAGGCACCTGCAGTGTAGACCAAGAAGGATGCTGGGAACCTCCACAAAGGAGACCCACAGGAGGGTGGCATGGGACCCCACAAGGGAAGGAAACAACTCCTGGTGGGGAACTCAATCATTAGGGGGTAGAAGTGGGAGAGGAAGGGGAGAGGGAGGTAAGGTGCCTGCCTGGTGCCACGGCTTGGCAGGACAGGAAGCGAATCCTCAGGATCGTGGGAGCAGCTGCACGAGGGAGGGAGCTGGATGTCATTGTCCACCAAGGGACAAATGACCTGGCTAAGAATGGGATCAGAGTAGTGCAAGTGGAGTTTGTAGAGTTGGGAGGGGTCTTAGACAACTAGTGCATAAGGTAACCTTCTCGGAGGTGCTGCCTGTCTATGGCAAGGGTGATGCTAGGGTACTCACCAAGGAATTCAATGAATGGTTGAAAACTGGTGTGGAGCTCAGGGCTTTGGCTTCATTGGGGACTGGGGAGCCACCTGGAGGGATGCAGACCTATACTGGTGCGATGGTCTGCATCTGTCCAGGGGGGAACCAGGATCCTAGGTGAGAGATTTAAATGCCTCATTGGCAAGCATTTAAACTAGCCAAGGAGTGGCCTTGATGAAAGAGGGTTGCCTGGATATTGTGGCAGTCACAGAAACATGGTACACAGAGAACCATGACTGGGATGTCAACATACCAGGATACACAATCTACAGGAGGGACAGGGAGGGTAAAAGAGGAGGAGGAGCAGCTCTCTATGTAAAGGAAGAGATCAAAGCAACAGAACTGAAGAGTAAACAGGGAGCAGTTGAGGCACTCTGGGTCACCCTGGAGACAGGATATGGCACCACAATCCACATGGGGGTTGTATACAGACCCCCATCTCAGGGGGAAGGAATGGACAAGGGAAAGATAGAAGACATCCTTAGAATGTCAGAAAAAGGGAGATATTGTTGATGGGGGACCTGAATATGCCAGATGTTAACTGGTGCACCTTTGCTGCAGACACATCCAAGAGCAGGATCATTCTTGATGCCCTACAAGGGGCATTCCTCAGACAGCTAGTATTGGAACCCACTCAGGAGGGAGCAATCTTAGACCTGGTACTCTCAAATGGGGACGAAGAAAGAATCTCAGATTTAGAAGTGGGTAGCCATCTGGGAACAAGCGGCCACCAAACAGTGTGGTTCACGATAAACACAGCCATACAGTCAAGCCATACAAAAGCAAGAGTATTGGACTTTAGGAGTGCTGACTTTGGGAAAATGAGAGAGTGCCTCAGAAAAGCACTAACAAACAGGCAAGAGGGAGGGGTGGAGGAACAATGGGGAGTAATCAAAACAGCCATCACAGAGGCAACAAGCCTTTGTGTAAAACAAATCAACAAAACACAATGAAGAAAAAAACGTTATGGTTCTCAAAAGAGGTGGCAGGGAAGGTTAAGGAGAAAAGGATAGCATTCAGGAAATATAAGGAAACACAGAAGGAGCAGGACAGAGAACCTTATCAGTTAAAGCAGAATGAGGCAGGGAAGGCAGTCAGAATAGCAAAGGTCCAAACTGAGGAAAGGATTGCCAGCTCTGTTAAGAATGGGGATAAGACCTTTTATATGTACATTAGGGAGTGAAGAAAGACCAAAGGAGAGATACTGAGGCTTAATAAAGGGGAGGGAATGTGGGTAGAGGGTGACAGTGAAAAAGCAGGGATACTGAACGAATATTTCTGCTCAGTATTCACAAAGGAAGAGGAGAAGGAGGTACCTAAACCAAACAAGAGAAACACTCTGAAGGTGGGGGTTGATACCAGTCCATTTACAGAAGAAAGGGTTCTGAAAGAACTAATAAAATTGAAGGTGGACAAAGCAATGGGGCCTGATGGGATTCACCCAGGAATTCTTAAAGAACTAAGGGTGGAACTAGTGATACTGCTGACTACTCTCTTTAACAAATCATGGGAGGATAGGGTGGTACCTGAGGACTGGAAGAGGGTGGATGCTATTCCTCTTCACAAAAGTGGGAGCAGGACAGAGGCAGGAAACTACAGACCAGTTAGTTTAACCTCAGTGGTAGGGAAAAAGATGGAATCACTTCTGAAGGAAAGAACTGTTGAGTACCTAGAGGCCAGTGAGGCACAGGATCCAAGGCAGCATGGATTCATGATGGGAAGGTCATGTTAGATGAATCTAATAGATTTCTTTGACTGGGTGACCAAAGTAGTAGACCAGGGAGGGGCTGTGGACATGGCCTACCTAGATTTTAGCAAGGCATTTAATACAGTCCCACTCAAAAGAGTAATACACAAGTTAGTCAGCCTTGGAGTGGGTCCCAAGGTGGTAGCCTGGATAAAAAAATTGACTAGACAACAGGACGCAAAGGGTAGTATTAAACGGAGTCCACAGTGAAGAAAGGAGGGTTACTAGCAGGGTACCGCCAAGTTCAGTACTTGGACCGGTCCTTTTTAATGTCTTTATAAGTGACATTGCAGAGCAACTGGCAGGAAAAGTATGTCTCTTTGCAGAAGACACAAAGATCTGCAACAGGGTTAATACACTAGACGAAGTGTAATGGATGAGAAGGGACTTAGCAAGGTTGGAGGAATGATGAAATGTATGGCAGCTCAGATTCAATGCAAAGAAGTGCAAGGTAATGCACCTGGGAAACAAAAACCCAGGGGAAGAGTACACAATGGGGGGTGAGATACTGACAACAGTTAAATTGGAAAGGGGCGTGGGGGTAATTGTATCAGATGACCTAAAGGTGGGCAAGCAATGTGAGAAAGCAGTAAGAAAGGCTGGAGGGATAGTGGGATGCATAGGGAGGGGCATCAATAGTAGAAAACAGGAAGTTATTATCCCTCTGTACAGAGAGTTGATGAGACCACATCTGGAGTACTGTGTGCAGTTCTGGAGACCCCATCTCTGCAAAGACACAGACAGAGTGGAGGCTGTCCAGAGGAGGGCAACCAAAATGGTGCAGGGTCTGCACCAGAAGGCATTCGAAGAAAGACTAAAGGAGCTTAATATGTATACCCTTGAGGAAAAGAAGGAGAAAGGGGACATGACAGAAACTTTCAAGTAACTAAAGGGAATCAACAAAGTACAAGAGGAAAGCATCTTTCAGAAAAAGAGATGTGCAAGAACAAGAGGGTACAATTTGAAGATAGAGGGGAGACGGCTCAGAGGTAATGTGAGGAAGTATTTTTTTCATGGAGAGGGTTGTGGATGCATGGAACAGCCTCCCTGAGGTGGTTGTGGAGTCAAGAACAGTGGGGGAATTCAAGAATGCATGGGACAGTCATAAGGAAGTCCTAGTGGGGGGTAGGAGGAAGTAAGCTGTTGGTTAACTAGGATCTACAGCTTATCTGTTAGGTAGGAAAATGGGCAGACTAGGTGGGCCAAGTGGTCCTTCAAACACCATGAAGTCTTGCTGCTATTAGGACTTAATGCAGTTAGCCACTGCACTCGAACTGCCCCGGAGAGGATAGGGTTAACTCCAGAGAAGTCTGGAGTTCCACAGCGCGAGGCTTGTTCAAAGCTCTATCTGGCTAGTTTCAAATGAAACTGCCAGATTCTTTACTCCGCTTTCACTGAACAGTCGCCCGGAGATCAGCTCCTTCAGCTCGTTCTATTTCATGTTCAAGCGAGTTTACTCGGTTCATTTGAACCAACAAGTGTTTAAAATTACCGTTTCTGCAAAAGCTCTATCTGGTAACAGTAAGTATTAAAAAATAAAGTCTGTGTGAAATACGTATCGGTTCAGTCTGAACCCGATCGGTTGACTAATTTTACGTTTTTTGGGCTTTAGAAGTGCGGTACCGGTTCTTATCGGTTCTAAAAAACTTAATTTTATTGGGGTTTTTCAATACCGTGACATGCGTTAGGAACCGATAAGGGTGTCTTGACCTGGCACGGCCGCTTAAAGGAGCAAGTTTGTTGGTTAGGCTGGCATTATGTCTGAGAAACCCAAAGAAAAACGGCCCACTGGGTTTCAACACTGTGATGCCTGTGGGAAGCCTTTGCCAAGGCTGATCCACACACCACTTGTGTCTATTGTCTGGGCTGACCACCTCCTGTCAGACTGCCAGGTGTGAAAATTTTCCTGCAGCCACCCTGGAAAAGACATTGGGCCGGCTCAGGGAACGAGGCCAAAGTCCGGCTGACCTGGATGGCCAGCCCGGTCCAGTACCCACTGGACCAGAGGGAGTGCCCTGACCAGGGCGAGACTTCCTCGGCAAAAGAAAAGCTGGTTCAGGAGAAACCAGCTCCAGCAAAAGAAAAGAGATCAGCAGGTCTGGAGTCCAAAATTGCTCTCCAACTGCTGCAGAAATAGCAAAAAGCCATTCAGATTGTTCAGTCTTTGTCTGGGGACTTGTCGAGCCCCTACAATTGGGAAAAGGGTGGCTCGTTCAGGTCCAGTGGTTCAGGATTATGATGTTGAGGAGTTTTATGAACCACAGGAGGGGGAGGAGGAATTTGATCAGTGCATTTGTGACTGGGAAGGTCTGGACGTGCCCATTGAACCAGGCATTTCTCCAGATAGACCCTTAGAATCTCTCCCTTTGCTGTCTGAGTCCCCTTCTCATTTTATGTTTTATAAAAAGGTGGCAGAAACCCTCCAGCTCCCTTTAGAGGAGGCTGTGGATGAGCAAGAGGAGCCTGATTATGTAGAAATGATGGATATTCCAGAGTCTAGAAGGTTGTCTATTCCTTTGCATAAGTCATTTAGGAAGCAAACAACAAAGATTTTTAAAATCCTCATTCCGTTCCTCCTGTAGATAAGAAAATGGACAGAAGGTATACTTTATCAGGCCCTGATACAGACTTCCTCACCGAGCAGTGTAGTCATGTAGGTGTTGTTCAAGCTGCAGCCTGTGACAAGGTAATATTCCCTGGCATCACATCCTCCTGATAAGGATTCCAGGAAGATTGATGCTACGGCTAAAAAGCAATATATGGCAGCTTCATTGGGACTCAGGCAGGCTAATTATATGGCTTATGTGGCTAATATCAGAAATCTAGATGGGACACTATATTGCAGTTAGCCAAGCAGGCCCAGGCCAGCTGGCTAGTGAGTTGGAACAAGTGGCTGCTGATGGCATTGAAGCCTCTAAAGTTCAATTTCATACTGCCGCTGATGTTAATGATGTTCTCTAGGGTCATGGCCACTTCGTAGCTCTCCCGAGGTTGGCATGGCTTAGATGCACTAATCTGTCCCAAGATACTCAGGCAAAGGCTATAGATTTTCCTGTAGTAGGAAACTCTGTTTGGGGATCAAACAGAAAAATTACATGAAGAAAATGGATGAATACAGAACTACCTACAAAGTGCCCAAGCTAAGGAGAGGCATGCCACTCCACAAAGGCATGCCCCCAGGGTGGGGCAGGCCTTACACAGGCCCTTTATCAAGTTCAGGCTCTTCAGCCTTTGCACAGAGGGGTTTTTCAGAGGCAGGTAGACGGGCACAGGCAGACCATCTCCTCTCCTCAGCCTAAAGCTGCTGTCAAGCAGGCACCCTGATGAGTGCCAGGGCCGATCTCCTGTGCGGTGGGGGCAGGTTGGCTTATTTCAACCAGAACTGGTTGTCCCTAACCGGACAAATGGGTTCTGGAGGTGGGAGCAAGGTCTGGCTCTCAGTTTCAAACAGTTCCCAAAGATGAGAGCCAGACATTTTCCACCTGCAAATTCTTCAGAAGCCTCTTTGCTTTGGAAGCAGAGGTTTCTTCTCTGCTGGGCTGCAAGGCAGTGGAAAGAGTTCCTCCTTGCCATCAGGGCAAGGGTCTGTACTCGAGGTATTTCCTTACCCCAAAAAGACAGGAGAGTGGCGGCCCATCTTAGATTTAAGGTTCCGAACAAGCATCTTTGAAACCAAAGTTCAAAATGTTAACTCTGGCAATGATTCTGCCTTCCCTAAGGCCAGGGGACTGGCTAGCTTCCCTGGACCTCAGGGCGCTTATTTTCATATTTTGATCAGGCCTTCTCACGAAAGTACCTCAGGTTCGAACTACCCTCTGGCCACTACCAGTTCAGAGCAATGCCCTTCGGCCTTCCCTCTGCTCCAAGGGTTTTCACAAAATGTTTAGCTGTAGTAGTGGCTCATTTAAGAAGGCAAGGGGTTGCTGTGTTTCCCTACCTGGATGACTGGCTCATAGTGGGCCAGTCTCCAGATCAGGTAAAATCCCAATTGCAAGTCTCCCAGCAACTTCTCACTTCTCTGGGATTCCTGTTGAATTTTCCAAAGTCAGTTCTGGAACCAGTTCAGGTACTAACTTTCATAGGTGCAGAATTGAACACAAAGTCAGCCAGGGCATTTCTTCCCTCCGAAAGAGTGGACAGACTCATTGCCCTGGCATCCCTTACCCCGCGGGTCTCTCGACCAGCAAGGCACTTTTGCAACTCCTAGGACACATGGCTGCTTCCACAGCTGTCGTGCAGGGAGCAAGATTTCAGATGAGAGACATCTAGTTCCACTTGAGGTCCTACTGGTCTCAAAGGAAGGACCCCCTATCCAAGTTAATCCCAGTGACCAAAACCCTGATCCTAGCCCTTCAGTGGTGGCAGGATCGAAGCAATTTAACTCAGGGGGTCCCCTTCTTACCCGTTCTTCATTCCCTCACCCTCACCACGGATGCCTCCCTGTTAGGGTGGGGGGCACATTTGGGTGACCTTTCCACTCAGGGAGTGTGGTCCCCTCAGGAATCTCTGCTCCACATCAACCTTTTGGAACTCAGAGCTGTTCTCATAGCTCTCCAGGTTTTTTCGACTACTGTCCAGAACAAGGTAGTCCAAGTCAGGACAGACAACACCACAACAATGTGGTACATCAACAAGCAAGGGGGCACTCGGTCATCAGCCTTGTGCATCAAGCAATGAAGTTGTGGTCTCTGGCTTACTCCTGAACACCTCCTGATAGCAGTTCACCTTCCAGGGAAGGACAATGTCCTGGTGGATGCCCTCAGCAGAATTTCTCAGGGCCATCACGAATGGGCTCTGAATTCTCTGGTGCTGGGGTCAGTCTTTGCCAGATGGGGCACCCTCAGATAGATCTTTTCGCAGCCCCAGACAACCACCAACTTCCCTGTTTTGTTGCAGGCCTCCAGTTCTGGGATCAGTCCCACTGGGCGCCTTTCAGTTGGATTGGAAAGGGAAGTTCTCTGTATGCTTCCCCTTCCTCTCCTCTTCAGGGTACTAGTAAAAATCAGAACTCAGCCCTGCAGAGTGATTCTGATTGCTCCAGACTGGGCCAGACAGCCCTGGTGCCCTCTCCTCCTGTCCCTGACATTCCACCTCCCTGAGCTTGCCCAGGACCCACGACCTGTTGACCTGTGCACAGGGGGAGTGTGGTATCGAACCTCAATTCCCTCCACCTCAAGGCCTGGTTCTTGAGGAGCTAGAATTTGCTGATTTACACCTTCTCAAGGTGTCCTGGATATTTTAAAGGCTTCGGAAACCTTCCACTAGAGCCACTTACAATTCTAAGTGGAAGAGGTTTTCCATTTGGTGTTCTGAGAAGCAGATTATCCCAGAATCTGCTAATCTGCCCATTTACTGGACTATTTGGTCCATTTAAATTCCTTAGGCCTTGGGCCAGCTACCTTAAAGGTTCATCTGGCAGCTGTCTCTGCTTTTGTGTCAGCGGGAAGCCTGCTTCCCTTTCTTCTCACCTTGTATTTTCCAAGTTTTTAAGGGTTGCTTCACACTAACCCCCTTTTGGGAACCAGCTCCTGCATGGGACCTGAATGTTTGCATTGCTCAGCTAATGCAACCCCTGAGCCTCTGTCCTCGGCAGACCTCAAGTTTTTGACTTGGAAGACTGTTTTTCTAGTGGCTATCACTTCTGCTAGACGTATAAGTGAATTACAGGCCTTGTCAGTAGAAGAAGATTTTATTTCTCTTCACAGAGATAAGGTAGTCCTTAGGACTAACAGAAAGTTTTTACCTAAGGTGGTTTCAGATTTTCATCTCAACCAATCCATCTCTCTTCCAGTATTTTTCACTGAGCATTCCTCCTCAGGGGAGAGGAGATTGCACAGTCTGGACGTCAAAAGAGCCCTAAGCTACTATTTGGAATGCACCCAGGGTCACAGGTTTGAATCCCTCCAACTCTTCCTTACCTATGGAGAAGTTGGCAAAGGGAGACCTGCCACTAAGAGGACAATTGCGAGGTGGATTGTCTCTTGTATCCAGTTCTGTTACCAAAAACTAGGTAGAGAACCTCCCTCAGAACTGAGGGCTCATTCCAACAGGGTACAGCTGCATCTCTAGCGGCTGCTAGAGATATTCCATTTGGAAATTTGCCAAGCTGCTACCTGGAAATCAGTCCACACCTTTACCAAGCATTATTCCTGGATGTCCAGTCCAGGAGATGCTCGGTTTGGCACAGCTGTGCTTCAGAGCCTATTCCCCAAGTAGGTTCTGACCCTCCTCCATGGAGGTACTGCTGTATAATCTGCATTAAGTTCTAATAGCAGCAAGATTTCATGGTGTTTGAAGAAAAAATTACTCACCTTAGTAATTGCTTTTCTTCTCATGGAGTCTTGCTGTATTAGGACAACCCTCCCTCCTACCCGCTCAGAACTCTTACTTGAGTATGGGGTTGTCAAATTAGTGCAAGCACTGTCATGCCATTTCAATTTCTCTCTAGTCCCCCCCTTTGTTCATTGGGTTAGGAACTAGGTGATTCTGTTTTTGTTAAGTGATAGGTGGCCCCTCTCTGGACTTGAGTCTTTTGGGAGAGGGGCCTATTAGTCTTGTCATGGGTGATTCTAACAATAACAGGTGATTTTGTTATTATTCTATGATTGTTGTTGTGTTTTGCGTCCTACTACTGGTAGGTAGCCAATGGCTAGTGTAGAGCTTTTCCACACAGACTTGCTATATTAGTTTAAGCCGTAAAGAACCTGGCAGTTTCATTTGAAACTAGCCAGATGAGACTTTGACAGCGCCCTCAGCTGTGGAACTCCAGACTTCTCTGGAGTTAACCCTATCCTCTCCGGGGCAGTTCGAGTGCAGTGGCTAACTGCATTAAGTCCTAATACAGCAAGACTCCATGAGAAGAAAAGCAATTACTAAGGTGAGTAATTTTTTCTTATCTGCCATCAAATTTTATGTTTCTATGTTTCTATGGTGGCCTTTTCCTCCTCCTCCTCCTCCTCCTCCTCTATCACCCTACCACCTTCAACTGCAATATGCAGCTCTGTATCTGCTTTAGCCTCCCTAACAACCCTCTTTGCTTCCCTATTTTTCTGTAGATAATCTTCCCATTCTGCCTCCTTCTGCTTTTCCTTGTATTTATAGGAGGCATTCTTTTTGGCCCCAGCCACTTCCCTGACCCTAGTTGAGAACCATAGTGGTCTTTTGAACCTGTTTTTTTTAAATACTGTTCTTATGGTTACCTTTGATGTCTTGAGGATAGCTGCCTTTATTGCCCCGTCTCTACTCTACCTCCCTGATGTCCTCCACCTCTACTAACTTATCCCTGACCAATTCCCTCAACCTATCAAAGTCTGACCTTCTAAAGTCAAGGACTTCAGTTCTTGAATGTGAACTTGGTTCTTGAATGTGAGCTACCGGCCCAAGGGCCAGTTCAAACCACACAGAGTTGTGGTCGCTGTTCCCTAGCAGCTCCCCAACTGCCACAGCACCCACCATCTCTGAGTTAATGAGCACCACATCAAGGACTGCATTCTGCCTGGTAGGTTCCATAATAAGTTGCATCAGGAGACAGTTTTGGAAGGTGTCCAGTAATGTCTGACTCCTGCCACTCTTGGCCACCGAGACCTCCCAATTGACATCAGGCAGGTTCAGGTCACCCATCACCACCACTGCTTCCCTCTTTGCTACTCCTCTTGAAGTTCCACCTTGAGTTCTCTGTCCCTTTTCTCCCCTTGCCCTGGAGGCCTATAGATAATCCCTAAGTGCACTTTCCTGCCTGAGGCTGCTTTGAGTTGCACCCATACTGACTCAGCCTGCCGACTGCTACCCCTCATACTTCCAACTTCTACTACTTCAGTGCCCTCCTTGACAAAAAGAGCAACTCCTCCCCACCTACCAGTTCTTTTATCCCTTCTGAGCAGTGAATACCCAGGAACTGGCATCTCCCAGTCATTTTTGTCTCTGGCCCATGTTTCCGTGATGGCCACCAGTTCCAATTCAGTGTCTGCCATCAGCGCCTGGAGCTCACAATGTTTGTTGCCCAGGCTCCTGGAGTTAAAACGTACCCCACTCCATTTGACCCTGCTTTAACTCTGCTACTGTCCTTTTGCATTTTGTGTTTTCTTCCCTCCTTGTTTACACTTATACCTTCTACTTTCCGCCTCACTGGTATTCCTCCCCATGGTCCTGTAAACCCTACTGTGGTCCCTGTACCCTCTTTGTAGATACTGTCCCCTGTACGTGGGGGAGTTCTGCCTAGGATCCCCTTCTGCTCTCCATCCACCATGGATACTATAGACCCAGATTCCCCCACAGTCAGTTTAAACATCTAATGTAGATGTCAAACTTCTGCCCTAGTGCACTAGCCCTCTTTTTGTCAGGTGAAGTCTATCACACTTGAAGAGTCTTCTGACCCAGAAATCTTCCCAATTCCTCACAAAGTGGTACCCCATATCTCAACACCATCCCTTAAGCCAACTATTAAAACTCCTTTATTTCATTACTCCTCATTCTGTCTTGCCTACCATCCCTGCCCCACACAGGGAGGACCTTGGAAAAGACCGGGGAGGCTGAGTGTTACACCAGTCTGTGCCCCAGTCTCTGAAAGTTCTGCTTTATGGTCTCTTTTGACTGGTTGGCCAGATCATTGGTACCCAGGTGTACCAGCACCTCCAGCTCCCCACCTCCCTCTTCACCATCCTCCCAATTCTGTTTAAATCCCAGTTGGCTGATACTCCCTGTAGGCATTGGACCAACTCCCTCCCAACTGACCCTTCCCCTATCACCCTATCTAGCCCCCTGATCATTGAGTCCCTGACCATTAGGACCTTTCTGTTAGCCTTGCTTCCTTTGGGTGCTAATGTGATGTCCTGCCCTTTCCCCTCAATTGACCTAAAATTCCCCCTGGTGGAGTCAGGAGCCTGAACCTCATTCAGGGTTGCAATCAATTTGCTGTCTGGAGGGTACTGGGCTGGACAACCTTCTTATGACTACCCCTCCCCTCCTGCCCTGTTACCCTACACTACTCTGGGCCAGTGGGTCTCTGTGGGAGTGGGGGTGTAGGGCATTAGCTCTTGTTGAGCTGAGTGCACAGCTGAGCTATCTCTATCCTTGCTGCTTCTAGCTGAGCATGGAGCTCTGCTATAGTCCTGTAGAAGGGGTAGTACCCCCCTCCAGAGCACATCCCTGGAGAAGAGTGCCCCACAGTCCCCACAACTGAGTGCCTCACCCTTGGACCACATCCTATTAGGAACTGTATTGGCAAGAGTGAACCTTGTTTAATATCACTATGTTCAGACTGTACTCCTCACCCAGATGGAGTGAATCAGCTTCCAACTAGATGTTGCAGGCCTACTGTAAAAGATACTGTGAAAGTGTATGATTTAAGTATCACAAATACGACCCTGATGTTGTCAGGTAATAAGGCTATACCACAGATATAGAAGTAGGAAAAAACAGCCTTGAGAACTTAGAGAAAAACAACTGGTGGAATTAATTCCTCACCACTAGAAACAAAATATATGGAGCACTTCCTACATCTCTCCCTTACTCACATAAATAAAATATACAAAAAATATAAAAATATCTATTTCACTTGCATCATATCTTATTATCCAAATCAATAGTTAGTTTTTAAGACTTACGAAAACACTACTATTCTAAAATTGTATTCCTGGTATTCTAGAAATCATTGGATTTAGTGAAATCTATGAATTCAGGATGCTGCTACTACAGATTCTATCACAGAACCAGAACACAATACCAGAACATCTGCCATTTAGCAGCAACAAGAGCTGACAAAATACTAAGCTAATGTAGCTTTTTAAAAATATAAATACATACATACATAAATAAATACATAAATAAAATGTATATGTCTCTATTATGTCCCTCCTCTCTCTTCTCTTTTCCAAGGTGTACATATTGACCTGCCGGGTCAATATGTTGTACGCTTTACAGCACCGCGACATAACCGCATAACAAGAACAGCTCGGTAGGGAAGGCGAGAGGTCACAAAACGCAAAAGGATGCATGCATGATAGTACACCCTCTCACTCTTCCTGGTTTAGGATAAGAATCCTGCTAGAATGAAGGACCGCTGAGCAGCTGCTGTGGCTCTATGGGATGAGCCACAGGCAGCAAGGGAGGCAGTGTGTCTGTGGACCGGTTTCAATTCCCAGTCCCAGACGCATGGAATATTTGTATTTTTCGCACTTTGTGCACATTTAGGTGCTAACCCCCACCCCAGAGTTAGTTATTTCAGTTGGGGGGGTTCAGGGGCACAGCCCCCTGACTGGGGGTGCGGGGGACAGAGCCCCCTGCAAAACAAAGACTTATGCTGCTGGCAATATATTGTGCTGCATTGGCAGCATGGTATATCGCTGTGGCATAATGTCTTGTGACATTATGACCCCATGCCACATATTGAGGCCCCTCAGTCTCTCCTCATAGGGCTTTTCATGAAGCCCCTTCACCATTTTAGTTGCCCTGCTCTGGACAGTCTCCACCCTATGTCCTTCCTGAGATGTTGATCTTGAATCTCAAAAGTGTTGGAATGCCACAAGCCCTGGCTGCACCAAACACAGGGTGCCTTGGGCTTGCAGCATTCCCTGGCTGGCAATCGTGATTCTAGATCCTGTGTGCCACATGCCGTGAGTTAGACAGCTTTTGCTAGTTTAATTCTGCTGACCTTTTTATGGGGTTTTGCACCAACTATTCGGTGTAAGCCATCGAAAAGTGGGAAAAGTGTTGCAAGTGTACGTGACCTTTGTGAATTAGGTGCTGCAATGTGTTCAGTGCAGTGCAGGGCTTGTGCAAACCCTACGTCATCCTTTGAGAATTGAGTCCATTGTCTCCAGAAGCAGACACAGTACTCCAGGTGGGGTCCCACCAATGATCTATACAATGGCAACACCACCCTCTCCTTCTGATGGTGATACCCCTCCCAAGGCACCTCAGCATCCCACTGGCTTCACTGAAGGAAAGGAAAGAAGAGTATTAGTTCCTATGGATGTTAACCTGAGTTAGTTTTTTCAAAAGAGCAGGTTCTTGTAGCCATTCTTGACATTTTTGGAGAGGTTCAGTACGCTGTTTCCAAACTTTGAGATGATCTGTATTGAGGTACTCTGTATCTAAATAAATTTATAAATAAAAATAAGACTGCAAGGTAAATATTGGCCTCTTGGTTACAATTCTTTTAAGCTGATCCCAGTCATACCAGCATGTTCCTGCAGACCCTGATCAAATAAAAATGACTTTTCCTTTCCCTATGATCTCAGCTCGCCTCTACCCTGACCAACAAAAAAAAAATACTTTGTTTTTAGAGAAACTTTCATTGTAGTAAATTTTTTCTACTGAAGATTTTCATAGACATTCATGATATAGATAAATCCATCAAAACATGCCATACATGAATCAATTGTCATCTGCAATATTTAACATTAGTACATTCATACTCTCATGTCTTGGGTTCAGTAGGCAGGGGAGAATCGTGAGTTATGAGCTCATTTCATGAGGTGTTGTCATATCTTTAGTCATAGACTTGTTGATGGAGCTGTTGGTGGGCCAGAAATACTCAACTAAGAGGCTTTTTAATGTTTATACTCAGGTTTAAGGGCAATCAGAATACCAAAGGCCCATAAGCAAGGCCCCTGGAATTCTGCTGTTCTGCGGTTGCGGAATTTGCCGCAGAATTTGCATCATGCCGCAGAATATACACAATGCCACAGAATTCATTGTTTTTGGTGAATTTTCATATAAATATACTGTTTTTCCATAGTGTCAGGCTTTCTTTCCCACCTCTTTTATCCTGAAGCCCCTCCTCTATGCTCAGCATATGATGTCATCGATGACATCACATCATATATAGCCAATGACAGGACTGCATTCTGCCAGAGAAATAAATAAATAATGCTGCAGAAATCAGAAAATTCTGCCGCAGAACACCAGGGGCCCTGCCCATAAGTTATTGTCACTCACTTCTCAGTGGTCATAGCTAGGCAAGCAGTCATCCATTGTATACCTATTCAGCTTATTTTGAAACTCATGAGGCTGTTACAAGAAACCAATTCCTCCAGTAATTTGTTCCATAGTCTAATAGTTCTTGGAATAAAGGCATATTTTCTGATGTCCCTTTTTGATCTATTTTCACCAAGCTGATGTTCATTCCCATGCAAGTTGTATACAGTGTCTTGAATGCCAGTCCTAGATCAATAAACAGCCTTTTGTCTTGGATGATATTATGTAATAGCAGTAAGTAACCCCTTATACGCCTGTCTTTTAATGAGACTAGCCACATACATTTCAATCTGTCTTCATAGGACTTATGCCTGTGTACGTGCATTAGTTTGGTGAACCTGTGCTGGGGTGCTTCTACTAGCATAATATCCTTCTTGAGGAACGGGCTCCATATTTGTGATCCGTAATCTAGATGTGGGCATATATAAACCCTGTAAATGGGCATAAGAACCACTTCTGATCTAGTTACAAAGTTTTTCCTAACACAATTTTTCAAGCGATTCATTCTTGTGACAACCTGTCTACAATGAATGCATGGTTTGAGGGAATCTGAAGTGGTCTTATTGATTGCACAACTCTATTTTCCCCCTCTCCGATGGGTAAGAGAATTAGTGAGAGCAAAACTATTTTCCTTGTGAGAGATGGGCTCAATAAAGTTGAACCTAGGCCCACCGGGTGGCGCTGAGGTCTGAGGCTCTGGACGTCTTACTTTGTGCCACACCGGCGACCCGTGTTCGGGAATGAGCACAGGGCATAGGGGGTAGGCAGGGGAGGAGAAGGTTGAGTGTCTGATGGACTGCTCTTTTTCTCTGGGGAGGGGGGGTCACCAGCAGTCAGTGTATGACTGGCCCCTAGCATTGGCTGGGGGGGCAGCACACTGATGCTCCAGAGATAGGGAGGAGAGGAGGCAGAAGCATGAAGGGAGCACTTGCAGATGTGTGTGCACTCCCTCCATGGGTGTCACAGCATGCCTCCTCTCCAGAGGGAGAAAAAATGGAGAAGAAAATGTTCTGGATGTGGCTGGGAGACAGCCGATCCCCGCAGGCGCTGCTCCACAAACAAGCAGTAACCCTTGCACCGGATCTGTATCAGCGGGTCAAGGGATCCCCACTGCCCTGCCATGGGGGGGGGCCAGCCATGAAGGTAAGCCAGAGGTAAGCTGCGAGTGGGAGATTGAGCTGGGGGACCGGCTAGAAGGAATGCCACCCAGGACAAGGTGGCAAAAGGAGATAACTGTAAGAAAAATAAGGTTGAACCTTCCTGTGGTATTATAAACTTTATTTTTGTCTGCTGGCAGGGACCTTATTGGGGAATTATCTTTTGGTGTGTTTAAATGAAGGATTAGCTTTCCTACAGAATATAGGAAACAGTAAGGCATGGACAGGCCAGTGATGCATATTACATCTGTTTTGCAAATTATTGGATCCGTGAGCCAGTTCCAGTATTTGATAACTATTTGAGTTTGACCGGACTTATTTACTATCGCTGACAGGAGGCAGGATAGCGAGGGTTTTTTTTATGTTAAATGTGACTATTATGTCTACTGTCTAGCCAGAATACACTATTTCACTAAAAATACCACCAACAGTTTAATCTGGTTCAAGTTCAGTTGGCATTCATCTGTATCCCCCTCCATCATGTCGTGCCTGAAAATAGGCAGAATTTGTCTAGTGCACTTACCTGGTCTACAAAAGCTAAATAAATTGTTCTAGCAGGCTGAATCACAGGCCATTAAGGGGAGTGCCTTTTTTTGTCATTTTTTATAAAACTTAAATATTGGCTATACGTGACTAGATTTGACGGTCCTGAAGTTGGACAGGGAGATCATTAAGGCAAGATATTAATCAGGGTAAAATAGCGTAGCTGTTTTTTGTATTTATTAACTGTCTTTCTAATAATTTGGTGTCAGTTTTCTCTCTGGTTTCATTTACATCTGACTAAGTAAAAGTGCAGCCAGGGGGCAATTTGTTATTTTACTGTTTCCAGTGTCTCAACTGTTCTAGTCCCTCAGCATGAGCCATGACCTACAACACAAATTAAATTTTTTTCAGAGATGAAGAATAGGTGCTGTGACCCAGCTCTAGATGGTATAGACTCAAGAGGGCTTGCTGTGCCACCAGCCTGTGCTGTTGTCTCCATTGATTGGGGGGGGGTGGGTGGCAGGATGGATAAAAAAACTTTAATGATTAAATATTCATCAAATGATTCTGTAAATAGCTGGTCCAGTGGTGTGGAGGGCTGAGGCATCCATGCTTTACCTCCTGCCATGCCGGAGACCCGTGTTTGCAGTGTTCGCAGGCTGCTGGGGGTTGGCAGGGGAGGGAGAAGATTGAGCATCTGGAGGACAGCTCTCCTCTCCTGGGGAGGGAGGACTAGCACTCCCATCAAGTGGCTGCCCCCAGATGGAGGCCTGTGGGTAGAATGGGTCTGTGGACACCTGGAAAGGGGAGGGTGCTGTGGGACTTACGCTGACATGCACACCTCCATGCATACACATCTGGTTGTGTGTGCCCCAGCAACTGGGAAAGAGGGAGAAAAATGGAAGAAAAGCCTGGCATCATGATGATGCCCAGCCCTCTGCAGGATACGCACCCAGTGACCAGGCTGAAGATAAGTCCCAGTGATACCAGGGTGATGGGGCTGGGGGGGTCAGACAGAAGGGGGTAGTCGGGATGAGGCATACAAACACCTATATGGAAAATGATTGTGTAAATTGCCTCCCCCCCCCCAAAAAAAGAATCTATGCATTTCTATTGGATTAGGGTTTCAGGGCAATACAGAGTGTTCTTTTCATCTATTTATGTTTTATGAAGTGTCACTCAAGAAGCTCTTTGTGTTAGAGTTTATTCATACTTTCTTAAAGAACTGCTGACGCCTTAAAGAAAACTTTGACAAACATGATATCTAAGTACAATTCAGCTTGTATTAAATATATATTCTATAGATTCCCCCCACCCCATATTTATTACTGAGGAAATTTGCATGAATCCATGATCTTTATACCCTAGAGTTCAACTGTCTCATTAGTTTACTTCCTACTTAAAGTCATAATCCTGTGTTGTGATATCACACTCTATTGCCGTGAGAGTAACTGTAATGTCACAAGCAGTACATTATGACCTCAGGTAGGGAGAAAGCAACAGGAATAGATGAATTCTTCAGGAGCAAAGATCCTCTTTTCATGCAAATTACACCAGTAATAAATAATGGAGAGGAGGAATTCAGAACCAATGTGAAATACAAACTGAAATGTGTCTAAATATTATGTTTTGTTGAAGTTCTCTTGAAGGCGTCAGCTGCTCTTTAAACTTTCAGTAAATATATTATGACAGCAACAGTGTATGTAAGTGAGACAATACTTATGATGCAAAGAACTAGCAAACACTGGAGTCATTTAAAAAAGTAGCTGACATTAATAGCCTCCCAAAGAACAATATTGTATCACACATTGCTAGAAATAAATGATTTAAATCCAGTTAATATTATAAGACCCTCTTCATATTTCTTGACTATCATATGCATTTTAGCCACTTCTGTACTATTTCTAACTAAGCAGCAACTGTCAATTTCCCATTATAGCAGCACAACTGCAGCAGCACCAGCGATGTATGTGCCCTTTTAGCATGGTACTGGGTTCAAGTAGAGGCAACAGATGCTTTGCTACACGTGGATCCTGGGTGTACTAGGATCAGTAGCAGCTATGGCTGCTAAGCTTCACGTGGTTCCTGGGTGCACCGGGATCAGTAGCAGCTATGGCTGCTAAGCTTCACGTGGTTCCTGGGTGCACCGGGATCAGTAGCAGCTATGGCTGTTAAGCTTCACGTGGAACCTGGGTGCACCGGGATCAGTAGCAGCTATGGCTGCTAAGCTTCACGTGGATCCTGGGTGCACCGGGATCAGTAGTAGCTATGGCTGCTAAGCTTCACGTGGATCCTGGGTGCGGGGTCCCGGTAGCAGCTGTGGCTGCTAAGCTTCACGTGGATCCTGGGTGCACCGGGATCAGTAGCAGCTGTGGCTGCTAAGCTTCACGTGGATCCTGGGTGCACCGGGGTCAGTAGCAGCTGTGGCTGCTAAGCTTCACGTGGATCCTGGGTGCACCGGGTCAGTAGCAGCTGTGGCTGCTAAGCTTCTCGTGGATCCTGGGTGCACCAGGGTCAGTAGCAGCTGTGGCTGCTAAGCTTCTCGTGGATCCTGGGTGCACCAGGGTCAGTAGCAGCTGTGGCTGCTAAGCTTCACGTGGATCCTGGGTGCACCAGGGTCAGTAGCAGCTGTGGCTGCTAAGCTTCACGTGGATTCTGGGTGCACCAGGGTCAGTAGCAGCTATGGCTGCTAAGCTTCACGTGGATTCTGGGTGCACCAGGGTCAGTAGCAGCTATGGCTGCTAAGCTTCACGTGGATCCTGGGTGCACCAGGGTCAGTAGCAGCTATGGCTGCTAAGCTTCACGTGGATCCTGGGTGCACCGGGTCAGTAGCAGCTATGGCTGCTAAGCTTCACGTGGTTCCTGGGTGCACCGGGATCAGTAGCAGCTATGGCTGCTAAGCTTCACGTGGATCCTGGGTGCACCGGGATCAGTAGCAGCTATGGCTGCTAAGCTTCACGTGGATCCTGGGTGCACCGGGATCAGTAGCAGCTTTGGCTGCTAAGCTTCACGTGGATCCTGGGTGCACCGGGATCAGTAGCAGCTTTGGCTGCTAAGCTTCACGTGGATCCTGGGTACACCGGATCAAGCTTATGGCGCTAAGCTTCACGTGGATCCTAGGTGCACCGGGATCAGTAGCAGCTATGGCTGCTAAGCTTCACGTGGATCCTGGGTGCACCGGGATCAGTAGCAGCTATGGCTGCTAAGCTTCACGTGGATCCTGGGTGCACCGGGATCAGTAGCAGCTATGGCTGCTAAGCTTCACGTGGATCCTGGGTGCACCAGGGTCGGTAGCGTATGGCTGCTAAAGCTTCACGTGGATCCTGGGTGTACCAGGATCAGTAGCAGCTATGGCTGCTAAGCTTCAAATGGATCCTGGGTGCACCAGGATCAGTAGCAGCTATGGCTGCTAAGCTTCACATGGATCCTAGGTGCACTGGGATCAGTAGTATTAATGGCCGCTTTGCTTCATGTGGATCCTTGGTGCATCAGAACTAGCAATGTCAATGGCCACTTTGCAACACATAGATTCCAGGTGTACCAGTATCAGTAGCCAGAACAGACCCTTTGCTACACATGGATCCCAGGTGCACTTGAATTAATATCGGCAATGCACGTTTTGTTATATTTGGATCCCACCAGACCTGGGAATGACAAACACTAGCTGTTCTCACCCTTGCCTGCCTGTTGTGTGGGTGCTGCATTCCCCCTGCTGCACAGATAACATAGTACTTCCTGTAATACGGTGACATAGATCTCTACACAATCTATAGCAATGCATTACAGCTGTGCTGTGGTTGGCACCTCAATGACATTTTCCCTTGGAGTGATTGAAACAGCATATTTCAGTTTTTCCAGTTTTGGCCACTTCCGGTAGACAACTAACAAGAACTCTGCTTTCAACTTTACCAAGCAGCCTTAACAAGAAAGAAAGAAAGAAAGAAAGAAAGAAAGAAAGAAAGAAAGAAAGAAAAATCCTCATCAACCCCAAAATTCTTAATCAAATGTGTTAACAGTTCCTAGATCTCTTTCAAATCAAGTTTCTAAATATTTTCTGTTTGTGCCCTTCTAACTATAAACTTACTACCTGCCAACTGCAACAAGGTTTGTGTTTAGAAAATCTTTGCAGGAACATTTAAGCCTTAGTTCACCATGTAACTGTTATGTTTGTATGACGGCATATTTTATGAATGTGTTTTGTGGTGTTACAATTTGTACATTTTGTTTTTTATTGTCTAATTCAGGACGCACTTAAAAATGGAGCATCTCCACTGTGATATATCAGTAAAAAAAACTCAAAAATGTATACCATGTTGAATTACAGAGTATTCCTCAGGGGCACTTCCCCCAAGCCTTGATGTGGTACATCTTCACACTGTGTATTGTTTCCCCCCCATGTACCTTACCCCCCATCCCACCCAAGACACACCTGGAAATGAGCTGCTTGCAGCTCAAAATGTTTCACTGGTGCAGAAATGTCAAATAGATAAATGTATCCCCTGTAGTTAACTAACACTGCAATTTTTGTATAATGAGAGGAGGACTCTGTTTAAAGGTAGGAACTCCATAGCTCCCACAGTTCATAAATTGGCAATCCAGTTCCAACACTGCAGGTACAGTACACTATCTTATCTGTCTGAGATGTACTACTGAGTACTGTATAAAATTGTGTACCTAATGTGTGCTTCTGCCAGCAGTACTGTTGTATATGTACTGCTTGTTATATACATCCAGTATGACCGCAACAAGGGATGCACCAGAAGACTATGCATGTTTTGTGTCAGTGAACTATCCATGTAATCACCATGTAGTACATAGTGCCCCAAACACAGACAGGCTGAGTACACAGGGACATGGTAGAGAGTTGCACACAGCACCCCCCCAGGTTTTATGTATTTATTTTATCTCGGATTAACACATTTGAGCTAGAAATTATTTTACATAGGTTCCACGTCTACAGATTAACAGCAGAACAAAGAAATACATTATGTATCAAAGAAACAGGAACAAGTAAACAAAAGGTAGCAGGCATTGTACAATGTATGCAAGGCAATAACTTTACAATAAATACACAAACATACACTTAATGATAGACAAAGAGAAGCAGCCAAGGGACATTGCTAAGCATTGTAAGATAAGTGAGTGTGAAGTTAGATAGGGAGATGGGAGTGTAACCCCCCCTGTTACCTGGGGTTACAAGAATCCCAGTTAGACCTAGTGGCAGGCAGGGAAGGCAGCTTGTGAAATTCCAGTTAAATGGATTTCACACTGTCGCACACTGTTTTCAGTCTCAACTGAGACTGAGGGATGACATCGTTTTAGAACTGTCACAGCTGCATAAGCCACATTGGAATGTTGCAGCTAGGGAAGTTAGGATAGAATGTTGGGAGGTTTTGAAGTATTTTTAAGTCAGTCTGTAGTAGTCCATACGTGGGCTCAGTAGACAGAAGAGGTGTGCTGCAGCTGCAGGCCCTCAGAGCCCTTAGCTCTGCAAGAGAGCTATATTTTTAGTTTAGGTGTTGTTGTCACCTTAACAGGAACACAACGGTGCCTGTTTGAAGTGGTGGAGACCGCTTTCCAAAGTTTCAGGGCCCCATCCCTACGAGGAAGGGGGGAAAGGAATTAGCCTGCTTCCAGGGGCAATTCCCCTTGCCCGGCTAGTGGAAAAAGAAGCTGCCTGTCAGGATTTGTGCTGAGGCACCTGGAAGTTTCATTATGTTTTGGAAGAGAAAAAGCCTGTGGGGCACCTGCAACCAAGGGGTGAGTTTGCTCTGCTAAAGGGCCAATGTGTTTTCACCTGGGACAACATGAATTTAAGTGACTGCTACTGTGGGGTCAGGAAAAGACAGCCAAGTACAGTTTTAAAAGTTGTTGGAATTGGACTGCTTAACTCTGTGGGGGGCTAGAGAAATGGACACAGCCACTCATTAAGTATGTTTCAAGTTTAGCACATGTGGGATGGAAGAAACAGTAGATTAAATGTGACATACATTTAAAGAGAATTTACAAAGTAAAGTGTTTCTAGAAGAGGTGAAAGAGTCCAGAGGAATGGCTAGGTATGATTTATAGGAGCAAGAGGTGGGAGACCCCCCCATCTGGCTTGACCAGAGTCACCTCTACGGGTTCACTTTGGGACACCTGTTGCTTTCTCTCAGGTACTTGGCCAGTGCCTGAGGAAAGTACCCAGATGTGGGATTGTTGAAGAAGATTCCCTGATGGAGCGAGAAGTGCTCATGGGTGGTAAAGGGAGCCACAAATAAATCTCCATGATAAATGGAAATTAGTCTAAGGGCTGGCAATGGAGCCGAGCCAAAGAAAGAAGGTAGTCCAAGGGCTGGCAAGGGAGCCAAGCCAGGGAAACCAGAAAAGAATCAAGTTCGAGCAGTGTGCCCTGTGTGTTTCTAAACCCGAGGGTTCATGTGTACAGAAGATGTTTGTCTGTTCAGGAGAAATCTGCATTACCAGGAGTGTAGCCCTGTGGGGGTCTGTCTATGCTTACTGTTCCTTTGTGTTGTGAATAAAAGCCACACTTTAGAATCCCAACTTCTGTTACGGTCATTTCAGTTATTGCTTCCTGTGTCTGGACTACTTGTGTGCCCCTGTGCAGAGTAGCCAAACCTAGCCAACATGCCGAGTAACATTTTTCTCCCCGAGCCCAGGTCCCAGGTAGGGGGTTACATAATGGAGGCACCGCACAGAGCTAATAACACAAAAAATACCACAACCTGACCCCTGAGGTTACAGGAGTATGGAGGAGTGCGGAAGTGGATGAGAGGGATGAGTTGGAGGGATATGTTTATATTGCATTAAATAATTCATAAACTTAGGACATAGGTGTGCAGCCACCTCAGAGGCATTGTCAAACCTTGGCAAATTGGAGAGGGAGGAGTTTGGTAGAAAGTGGGGAGTGCAAGGGAATGGGATGGGGACACAAGGGGAAGGGGAAAGGGGAGTGAGGGATTTGAATGGTGTGGTGAGGGAGAGGAGAGTTTAAGTTGAGTGAGGGAAGGGTCACTGTTGCCAGGTTGGGGTAGTTACAAAAATGCTGATGAGGTAGCAGAGGCAATAATCGTGCGATACAACAGGAAAAATAATAGAGGCATAATTAGTGGAAGCAATCACAGCTGTTGTTTGCCATAATGTATTGTCGGAGTTGATATTTGAATGGGCCGAGCTTAGTTATAGAGAAGACATCACTGTGAAGCAAGTTAAGTCATAACAGGGCTCTATAGGCGAAAGACCATTGTCATTGAGTTGTATGGCAACGTGGGACAAAGGAGAACTGGTTATCTGAGCCTCGTGTTCAACAGAGGTTACTGTAAGGGCTTAGGATCTTCTGAACCACATAGGATGTGAGTCCTAAGCTAATTGACAAAAGCTGTTTGCCAGGCTGGGCTGTGTTTTCGGTGTGCTTTTATACCGGCACATATATTGGAGTCTGGGTCCTTTAATTGTAGAGAGGGTAAAGAGAGAGAGCACACCCATCTCTCTAAGGTGCTACTGTACAATATGAGCCAAAACCAGAAAAAAAAAAAACAGCACACACAACATTTAGGCCCCCAAAAATAAAAATGTATTGGTGCATAGGAGTGCAGACAAACAGCCCCCATGTATCACCACCCAAAGGGTCTTCCTTTATATGACAAGTAAGTAGTGTAGTTGCTGTATTGGTCCTTGTAAGAACAGATCCGGAAGCAAATAATTTTATACCTTTTGTTGGACCAACATAGATGAACAAAGTGCTCTACCTTTCAGACCAACCAGGTCCTTCAGAAGCTTTATGACAGTTATTTAGAAAAGCCCATAATAGTAACACCCAGATAATGCATAAAAAATAGAAATAATTCTCATTGGCTTAACATATACATTTAAAACATAACAGAAGATTACGTCAGAGAAGCTAATTAGCACTAGTATGTTTTTAGCTGAGAAGCCCCTGAAGGTCAAAGATTATCAAGAAATATCAACAAGCAGTTTTCTTCTCTCATTCCTTTATATGAGATGTCAACCGAAAATTATAACAGACATGAATAAAGATACGACTCTTCATATTTGTCAGTTAGGAAGAAAATAAGATAATAAGATAATATTGTGATTGCTACCTTAGGATTAATAAAACATTTTTGAATGTAATTATATGTATGCAGCTATGGATAAGAACTGATATTACTTGTCATGGAACTAGACTGGGTGAGTTGTCTACACATGAATGAAAGAAAAGGTCTGAGATATGGAATAAAATTATTTTTTTTTATTAGTTTGTTTATCTGGGGAGCCCCAGCTACCTTCAACTTCACCTTCCCCTTACCCTTCCAACCAGGCCACCACTGTGATACACCCCTCCAGCCGTCAATGCCCCCAGGACTCTCCCCTGGCAGGGGCAGCAGGGCTGCTGCTGCACTGCTGCACTCAGGATCCAGCTACACTGCATGAAGGGGGCCCACCATGGCCAGACACTCAGGGTAAAGCAGCTAGCAACGTTTATCTAGCTCTCCCCAATTTTGACCCCAATCCATCCCTGTAGGCCTCAGACATGCAATGGCATCAATACAGTGCATGTATGCACCCACATGCCTGCCACAGAGCTCCGCCGATGGCTTGATCTCTCTTTATGCAGTCCAGACTCCACCACAGGTGGCTATTCAGATGCCAGACCACAGTGGATCCCCCCCCAGAGGTGGAGAGCAGTCCTCTTGTTGCTCCATCAACATCCCCCTCCAGCCAACCCTCAGACTCCCAGACGCGTTCCTGAATGTGGGCCACCCATGTTACAAGTGGTAGCGCTACCACTGTACCGATGGGCAGGCTGGAAATAAATTATTAGTTGTACATTGTTTATTACAACTTGGACCAACCAGTTTCATGACACTGTGACAAGTTACATGTCTCAGTTTGCTGCATGTTTTGGGATCTGAATGATCACACCAGTGGTAGTTTTACTTTGAATGTCTGATGTTTTTCAACACAACACTTTTTTCCACTTTATCTTTTATTGAAATTCGAGTATATAAGAAAGCACATATCTAATACAATAGAAGACTATCCTCCATGTGAGGTATAAAATAACACTTAACAAAACACAGTATTTAGGGTAAACATATTGGAGAAGCCTTATATACATGTATTGATAATAAAATACAAACCTAGACAGGATGTAAGTGGAGAGCAGAAGTGTTGCAATCAATAGGGTATTATAGGATCAGAAATAGCAACCATGTATGAAATACATGCTAGGGCAGGCTATGGCAAGGCATTCAGTAAATTGCAAAAAGTGATAAATCTGGTAATATGAACAATGTTCAGTAATAGAGTAGTGAAGATAAGAGAAAAGTGTGCAAGGAAAGAAAGAAGAGAGAAAAAAGCAAGGAAGAGGGGAAGGAGAGAGGGAGAAAACAGGGAAGAAGGGAAAAAAGAGGATAAATCTGTGCACAAAAGTTTCGAGAAAACCTAATCTGAGAGCAAAATAAGAAAGAGGGCTAACTATCCCTAAGAATTAGGGTCTAGAAGAACTAGGTTTGATGTACTTGAAGTAATCTTGCCAACATCTGTCATATACAGTGAGTCGGTTATGAGTAACATGAGATAATCGGTCTAGGGAGGCATACTGAGAGAGGCTTTGAAGAACATCTAAAAGAGAAGGTACCAGAGTTGATTTCCATTTCATAAGAATCAGACATTTGACCAGAAGAGAAAGTATGTTTAGCCATCTAAAATGTACATGTGAGAGGAGAGAGCTATTGGGGATAAGGATGCCTAGAAGGAATAGCTTGGGGTCAAAAGGTGGTTTTTGTCTTGTTACTCTGGAGGCAAGTAACCAGACTTTATGCCAGAGCTTATTAATGGGAGCGTAAGACCGCAAGATATGAAGTAGATCCCTGTTGGCCAAATTGCAGTGCCAGCAATTATTATTATTTAATAGGCCCATTCGTTGACGCTCAGAGGGGGTTCTATACCAAAGATGTAGGATTTTAGTTTGTATTAAAGAACTATGGGCATCTTTAAAGGTATTAAGTGCAATATGCCAACAATTACTCCATTGTGCATCGGAAATATTGTAGTTAAGAAGAGTACTCTATTTATTTTTGGCCTTTATAGACTGATCAGGTAGATTATCAATAATGTCTTTGTAAATGAAGCTATTTAATTTTACTGATAAATTAGTCCAGTGCGAGATGTATGGGTTTAGAAGAGTATGCCTCTACACTAAACTAGAGAGAGAGAGTTATAAGCTGCCCAAATTTGTAAAAACTTCCAAAAGTCCTGTTTAGGAAGTTTCCATGAGACCTGCAAGTCTGAGAATGATCTAAGAGTGAGTGAATTCTGGTCCAAGATATCTCCAAGAAAGAAAATGCCTTTGTTCCTCCATGTATGACAGAAAATTGGGTGATCTTCTAGAGTGAGCAGTGGATTGCCCCATAAGGGGGCATAAAACCAGGGTGTTGGATTGGATTTCTGGAATTTGTGGGTTAGTTTCCAATAAAGAACAAAGGTTGATAGAGTCAGGTGAGATTTTAGTTTAGAGGAAATGGGATTAAAAATGAAGGAAGTGGGAACTCCTCCAGGGCACAATGTGGATTCCACTGCAACTCATAGTGGTCGGTGAGGGGAGAGTTTCTGAAACCATTTCATGGCTTGGGCCATTCGGAAAGCCCAGAGGTAGCCTTTGACCCAGAGGAGTCCGAATCACCCTTTTTTCCAATGTGATCGAAGTTTGTTGCAGTTAAATCTTGGTGGTTTCCCATCACAGATAAAGTTACCTATTAATTTATCAATTTTAGCAAAAAAGGAGGATGGTTAAGACTAAAGGAATATTGGCAAAGAGGTAAAGAATCTTGGGAGAAATAGATATCTTAATGGCTGCAATTTTCCCAATGAAAGAGAGATTAAGAAGCTTCCATCTGTCCAGAATTGTTTTGATGTTATCAAATAAGGGGTTAAAGTTAATGTCCCATATCTTCCCTAAGTTACTAGTAATTTTGATTCCTAGATGTGTTATACCCTGTGGTGACCAGTGGAATCCAAGAGGTATGTTCATAAAGGCTTTACAGTGATCATTAAGGGGCATAGTTTGTGATTTGCTATAATTCAAAGCAAGGCCAGAAATTTTAGTAAAATTATTAAGTAAATCAACCAACAGGGGCCCAGCCTCATTCAGGTTTTTGAGTAATATTAAGAGGTCATCCGCGTAGGAGAGAGAAACGTATCTTGAATTGTTCACAGGTATGCCCATAATGCCAGAAGATTGATGTAAACAAGTAGTCAGGGTTCCATGGCTAAAATAAACAGGGAAGGTGACAGGGGACAGCCTTGTCTAGTTCCCCTTGCTAAATGAAAGTAAGAGGAAAGGGTGGAATTAGTAAGCACTTTAGCAACAGGGGAGTTATATAATAGCTTGATCCAGGAGCAAAAGGTATGAGAAAGACTGAAATAAGATAAAACTCGATGAAGGTAGTCCCAGTTTAAGGAATCAAAGGCCTTCTCGAAATCAATAGCTATGGCTACAGCTGGTGTCTTGCGGGATTTGGCTTTGTGAATTAAATTAAATAAGGAATGTAGGTGATCAGAACCAGATCTATGTTTAATAAAACCAGCTTGCGAACAATGAGTTAGCTTGGGAAGTAAGGATTCAAGTCGAGAAGTTAGTAGTTTAGCAAATATCTTCCCATCCGTGTTTAATATCAGTGTCAGTGGCTCAGTAGGTAGCACACTCGTCTCTGAGGCTGGGAGATCAGAGGGCTGTGGGTTCAGTTCCCACATCTGGCACTTGGGTTAATATCCCAGTACTGACACTGTAGTGCAGCATGAGAGGGGTGCTGCACTTCTGAGGTGCCGTCTTTCAGATGAGACATTAAAACCGAGGTCCCATCTGCCTGGATTGGTGGTAGTTCAGGTGGATGTTAAAGATCCCATGGCACTTATCAAAAAGAGTAGGGGAAGTTTATTGAACAAAAAAACATAACATCACCATAAAGCAAAATACAATGCAAATATACAAAAGGTTAACAATAAAAGGCAACCAAAACAACATGAAAGTTAACAGAAGGTATCAAAATTATAAAAAGAAATGAGTCCATAAGGAACGAAACTTAACTGCAGAAAATCTCCGCTGATCAGTGCATTTAACAGTTAACAAACCATCCTCAACCTGAGATATTATAGTAGAAGACAATACAAGTTGTTGCTGAAATATAAATTGACATCTAGCTTGCATAAATAAAATTGAAGTAATGCAAAAACATTCAAAGTACTAGGATGATAAACGCCCAAGCCCCTGTATAATCCCCTAAAAGTAAAGAGTTATAAGTTATACATGACAATGCAGGCATCCCCAATGAACAGCAGCATCAGTCCAAAACTTTTAACAAAGGAACATGTAATAAAAAATGAGAAAGGCTTTTCTATATTAATGCATAATGGTCTTGGACAGGATCTATCTGTTATGGGTTTATACTTAAGATTGCCCCGTACCCCTAATAGACCCTGAGCAGACATCCATACTATATCCCACACAAAGGTAGGAAGCCTAAAGTCTGTTAACTTGTGAAGAGCGAAAGACATTCTGGTTGGAACACACTCCGAAAAAGCAAAATTATGCCCTGTACTTCAAAAACTATATAAGAATAAAAGGATTTCTATTAAGGGACTGTAAAGTAGGAAGCTACAACTTCCATTGATGGCATTTTTAAAGTAGAAATCCTAAACTGGTAACTGATCCTGTTGTAAAATTTTGGGGTAAATCAATCCATTTTTGAAGAAAGCGAGCCCAAACAAAATGTGACCAAGTCTGCCAAGTTAAAGTTATCAGACCCCACAAATAACTAAAAGAATTAAATGAAAAATCGAATGAAAAACTATCGGATTAATCATGGCCAATCCACCTCTTTAACTGGCAAATAAGTAATCTCTTGCATCGGGTTTAGTCTATTGCCCCAAACCATTTGAAAGAAAATACTATAAAGTCTAGTTTCTAAATTAACTGGAGGTGGGTAAAGATAACTCAAATATAAGAATACAGGTAATAGAAATTTTTAACTATGAACACTCGTTTTCCTTTCCCATTCCATTGCTTCCATAAGTTAACTTTACTTTCACCGATACCTAACTGTTGCTCCCAGTTGAAAGCAGCCAAATCACCAGGTCCAAACCAGACCCCAAAATTTTACGTGGAGTAGTTACAAAAGGAATACCCATTGTGTCAAAAAGACACTCCTGAGCAGAATGTAAAAGAAAAATAAAACTTTTAGACGATTAAGCTGTGCACCAGAAAACTACCCATGTCTCAAAACACTGCAGTGCAGTCTGAAGGGAGGCGCCATTGTGCATCAACAGGGTCACATCATCCGCATATGCAGTAATTTTCTCCACAGGCAGTGAAATATCTGGAGCAAGGCCTGTAATACAGCTATGTCCATGAATAAAACGAATGATAGGATCTAAAGCATATGTATATAAAAGAGGGTTTAAAGGACAGCCTTGCCGAACCCCTTGAACAACCGAAATCTCAGATCCCATAACACCGTTCACCAATGGGTGCACTGTGGCATCAGAATACAACACGGAGATCCACTTGACAAAGGGACGTGGAATATTATAGCTGAACAACAAATTAAACAAATAAGAGTGCCTAACTTTATCAAAAGCCTTAACCTGGTCGAGAGCCACAATAAAGCCAGATCCCCGCCCCATGTTGCTATTCTCAAATATTTCTCTTAATAAATATAAATTATGTTGAATCTTGCGGTGAGGAATAGCGCAAGTTTGAGCCGGATGAATCAAGAACTCAGAAACCATTGTCAATCTATTGGTAAGAATTTTGGCCAAAATCTTATAATCACTGTTCAGGAGACTAATGGGTCTCAATTAGTCAGTAAAGAAGAATTCCTTTCTTATAAATAAATTTCAGTAACGAAGACTGAAATCTGAAAAGCCCAGGTCAGAAGTTAACATAAAATTAAACACTAGGGATAAAAAATAACTCATGACAGGAAGAAATTTCTTATAAAACTCATTCGGTATACCATCTAGACCAGGTGATGTTTTAGAATTCAAGGATTTTATGACTCCTTCGACTTCCAGGGAGGAAATAGGCTGTAATAAACTGTTTCTATACTTGTCATCCATAACAGGGAGACATGCCAAAAATTCAGCTGGTAAGGTGGCTGTGGAACCAGGATCCCCACTAAAAGAGTCAGAGACAAAATCCTGGACGACAGTCATCATTTCCAAATCAGAAGTCACCAGTTTACCCATAGGAGACAGCAACCCAGTCATCAGTGTCTTGTCAAGGCGCTGTTTACGGGCCTTATATGGACAGAGGCAGGTTGTGATTGTAAACCGTGATCTGAACTCTATGTTCAAGGATTTAGCCCTATCATATTGATAAATGGACATTTGTTTTTAACCTCAGTAATCTGTGATTGAAATGTAAGTTTATCACTAGGGGAAAAGACATCAATTTATAAAGGTGATTCCTATATTGCAAGTAGGTGAGATATTTATCATTAGCTTTAGCTCTCCCTTTAGAAAGAAAAAGGACCTGATCTCAGATTTAGTATCAGTCCACCACAAAAAAAGATTGTCATAAAAACATAAAGTGGAATAACGAGCCACAAATAAAACTTCTAAACCATTCACACAATCCCCAGCTTCCAAAAGGGACACATTCAAACGCCATCTAGGACCAGCTGAAAATACCTTAGGAGGTATGGCAGCTAAGCTGAAATAACCAGTCAAAAGATGATGATCTGAAAACTCAGTTGGCCTAACTTGAGAAAAAAAGGGGGTCAAATATTTAGAAACAAAAAGTAAATCAATACGGGTGGAGAAAACATTCCTAAAATAAGAAGCACCCCCAGTCACATGCAGGGCCCTAAATACATCAGTAAGGCCTGCATCCTTAACTATCTGCCTCAACGCTAGAGAGTCACAATACATTTTTTTCTGAGTGTCACCCCTGAATTTAGAGTCAATATCACAGTTGAAGTCTCCCCAAATAATATGCCTTCTAGTATAAAAGAAACGTTTAATATCCTCAAATAACTTAATCCGAGCAGACTTAATTGTGGAGCATAGATATTAACTAGACGAAAGTCAAAATCTTGGCAACAAAAGTCCAAAAGTAAAAGCACGCACCAGGCAAATGTCCACTAATTTAGAAATCCTAAAAAAGTAGAGGTGAACAGAATCCTATCCCATCTGTCATGATCAGGCCCAAAAGTCCAAAAAAGAAGGTCCCCAAATCCATCTTCTTTAGCTTGTTCAATTTAGCAGAGAGGATAGCCTAGTTTCCTGAAGAAGAATAACATCAGCCTGTAGGGTACTAAAAATAAAAGAGTGAAAGCCTCTTTTAAAATTTTTAATACTACATACGTTGAAGGAAACTATCTTTAGAGTAGCCATGCCAGAAAATGTGAAGTTCAGGTCCCATTCTTTTGACTAAAACTTGCCTTCCTTTTTTTTCCTTTTTTACCTTTTTTCTCCTTAGCAAGTTCAGTAGACCTACTGTCCTCGTCATCCGAAAGTAATTCAGAGCAATGAGAGGTATCTGATTCTAAATCTGAATCCTTCCCCTCACTCTGTAAAGGAGAAAAAAAATTCTCCACAGAAACAGGACTAACAACCGACTGTTTAAGAGAGGCCCTGGTGAACCTTCTGGGTTTAACAGTTTCAAAGGGTGGAGGCATGGAAGAAGATGCCTTTTGTGGAACAGAAACAGTATCCGAACTACCAGAGGAAATAGAAGGCAGTGGAACAGGGGTCACTGTAGCTGATACCTCTGTGGCAGGGTGGGGCCCAACATCACCCTTCTGAACCAGTCCAGCATTAACCTCAGGAATGTGCTCGGAAGGGGCACGATCCCCTCATTTGGCCTGAGCTTTGTGTACTAAATCATCAGAATCCCATCCCCCTGACCTATTATGGGTAGCCCAAGGGCACTGATGAAAAGCATGCCCTTTCTCGTCACACAGATTACACTGAAAAATATTTTCACAGCAGTCTACTGAATGCCCATATCCCCCACAAAGAGCACATTTCAAGAAATCACAAGAACTACTAATATGGGTTCTAGCCCCACATTTATAACACGCACGAGGTTGTCCCCCATAAAAACAAACCACTCTATCTTTCCCCACAAAAAAAATGTTTGGTAAGTGCACAACCTCACCATTAACCTGAAACAGTTTAACCTTAAATCTCCAACTACCAGTCCAAATCCCTTCTAGATCTAAGATGGCTTCAGGAGGACCTAGAATATCGCATCTATTTTGTAACCAATGATAGATATTGCCTACATTCACCCTTCATTTCGAAACATGATAGTGATGTATCTGATTAGAGGCTTAGTAAGAGGAAGAGCATAAAAGGGACCCAAAGTGAGGTAGATTTCAAGGTAGAGTATTTGTCCCTAAAACTTTCCAGACCACGAAAGTTTTAAAACTAATATCAAAAGAATCTTCTCCTGAAATGTATCAAAGCAAAGATGTCAACAGGAAAAGTTCAACGAACCTTTCAGGAGCGACATGGCAACATAATACCTATCAGGGTGGACTTGCAACCCACCCCTGTAACGTAACCTGACCGCATTCCTCCGTGGGGTTGCTCTAATTTATTTTTAAATAAGTCTGACATTGGCATTCTAGATTTTTGTAGACTAGACCGTACCTCAGAAGAAGGTGAAGTAACATTTTCCTGTAAACCAGAAACATTTTCATCAGAAGTAACAGACGTACTTGGCCTAGAAAAGGTCAAGGAACGGTCTCCTAAATGCTGCGCAGCCACAGTAACATTCCCAACACCCTTGTGGCAGTCCATACCTGAGCTCAGTTTTTTTCTCTCATTGGCATGCATTGTGGAACCCAGGGAAGCCATCAGAAAGTCCTTTCATTCAGGGTCAGGGATCCATTGACCTGTCGCAGTCCGGAGCCAGCCCAAATCACCAAGAACCTCCTCAGCCGACCAGTCCTTAGTAGGATAGGACAGTTTCCTCTGTGGCAACCCAAACTGTTGCCGGAGAACCTGGGAAGTATTCACAGACACAGAGCCACTTTCAGTTTCCCGATGCTGAAACGCCAAAGAACAAGAATCCGGAAGTCCCACAGTCTCAGTTCCCTCCTTCAATTCCGGCACAGGGCAACGCTGATCCTCTCGACCTCCAGCCGACTGCTGCACTATCCATTCCACCGATAAGGAAGAAGAAGCTCCCAAATCCCCGATATCCTCCGAAGCTGGAACTGATCCAGGAATCACCAGAACAGACTGAGACTCAGTCTGAAACATCGCTGAGGTCTGTGGTGCAAACTCGTTTTCCTTTGAGCAAGTATCAGACAAATCCAGCATCTCCTGAACAGACTCAGACGAGTCTAAAGCAACAACCTCCTCCTCCATCACAAGTGAGAAGCACACTGAGCAGCCACCAACAGGCTGCAGACAGCGCCCTCTGCCGCCAGCAAGGCAACGACGAGTAGGGGAATTTCCCCGGTGTACTGGCCAAATTTCCCTCATTCACTAAAAATATCACCAACAGCTTAATCTGGTTCAAGGTCAGTTGGCATTCATCTGTATCCCCTTCCCCTGGGTCGTGCTGAAAATAGACAGGATTTGTCTAGTGCACTTACCCGGTCAACAAAAACTAAATAAATAAATAATAAAGAGATGGGCCTATAACTTGCAGGGTAAGTAGGATCTTTTTCTTTCTTAGGGATTAGGGTTCTGATTGCTTTGGTGCAAGATGGGGGAAGCTTGCCAGTATTGGAAGCTTCTTGATAAACATTAAGAAGAAGGGGACATAAGATGTCGGAAAACATTTTATAGAAATCAACAAGGCATCCAGCACCCAAGGGGATTTGCTGTATTTCAAGGATGACAAAGCTTTCTGGATTTCCTGAAGCGAGAAGGGTTCATCTAAAGAATTTGTTTCAAGAGTAGAAAGATGAGAAAGATATAATGATTTAAGGAACTGTTGAATTTGTAAAGTGGAGGATTTGTGTTATAGTTTTTGATAAAAGGTTTTCATGATACGATTTTATAAAGGGGTTGTCGTGAATCGTACCCTGTTCATCTTTTAGGCTTAGGATGTGTCATTCCATTTGTTGTGTTTTGAGCTGGTAAGAGAGGAGTTTCCCATTTTTATCACTGTGTTCCCAAAACTTATATTTAAGTTTAAACATGGTCAGTTCGGTTTTACGAGAAATTAATTTGTTAATTTTAACTCTAAGTTGAAGAATTTCAAGATGAAGTTGAGAATCAGGACAGTGCCTATTAGAAGGAAAGTATAAATTCTCTTTAGCCTTAAGAGATTTTTCCAAGTCAGCCAGCTGTTGTTCCCTTACTCTTTTCCTATGTGCAGCATAACTGATAATTTTCCCTCGAATCATAGCTTTAAGAGCTTCCCATACAAAGGACATAGAAGATTCGGTTGGGGTATTGTGAAAGAGGAAGTCCTGAATTTGTGCTTTGATCATGGGTAAGAAATTGGGATCCTTGAGGAGGAGAGGGTCCAGCCGCCAGTAAGAAGATTTAGGTGCTAATGGGCCCCACAAAAGTTACAATTTGACAGGGGAATGGTCCAAGATTATAATGGGAGAGATGGATGAATCAATAGTTTTTTCCATTATAACAGGAGAGACTAACCAGCAGTCGATTCTACTGTATGTCTTATGTAGAGAGGAGTAAAAAGTAAATTCTCGATCACAGGGGTGAAGGAGGCACCATACATCAGCTAATCCAACATCTTGCATTAGTAATGAGAGGGCTTTAATACTTCTAGGGTGGGCCTCTGTAGTGGGGCTACTTCTGTCCATGTTGGCTTCTAAAGCTAAGTTAAGATCCCCTCCAAGAATAACTGGTGTATTATCAGTGTTAAAGGATAGAATCTGTTGAGCTAAATGATGAAAAAACTCCGGGGAATCGGAGTTGGGTGCATAGACATTAACAAGCAGAAGAGGACCAGAGTTGGTATTCAGTTAGACCATCACCCATCTGCCGTCAGTATTGGAAACTGAGTTTACAAGGCATCATTTGAAACTGTTATGAATAAGAATTGCAACTCCTCTTTTTTTTGAGGTATAGGAGGATTTGTAGATCTGACGGACCCAATCTTTTTTAAGTCTATGAACATCCTCTGCTAATAATTTTGTATCCTGAAGGAAAGCAATTTGTGTTTTATGTTTTTTGAGATGTGAAAGAATTTGCTTCCACTTACAAGAAGAATTAAGTCCCTTCACATTCCATGTATATAAAAGTATGTCACTCATATTGTTAGTGTTAAAGAAAGATAATAATCACTGGAATGTGAAGGGACAAATAAATGAGACAGAGGATGATTAGAATACAATATAGAGAGCTTACGTATATGCAGAGAGTGGCAGGAACATTCAAGCCAAAAAAAGTGAGATGTATGATACATGAGTGGCACAGATATCTTATTAAAGTTAGAATAGAGATGGGGAAGGAGAAAAGTCATTAACAACAACAACAATACTAGTAAGTTAAATAACGAAGAAAACGTTTTATGGGTGTGAGGAGATATGAGTCAGCCAACTGGCTAAGAGACTGTCTCACCACACTCTGGGGCATCGATGTAGGGAGGAGACTAGGGAGGACCGGTTATAAATATTGGCCCAAACCTAAGTCTGATCCCAGTAATATAATAAAGTAAGTATTCCTGATAATCTAAAATGAAAGGAAATAATACCAAGAAGGGCAGGGGACTGTAATAACCTCAGCTTAATTCTAAGCTAACAGGACAAGGTATAAGGATAAAGCTAAACACCAGAACTTATTTATAAACATTAGTAGTAATAGTACAAGATATACCAACTTGAAAAAACAGCAAATTAAAGAACCATATATGAGATGCCAGTACAGCCTAGACATTGAGCAAAGAATTCAGGGAGCCTGGTGGAATGCAAATGAACAAATATAAAAGGAAAAGTAGATCATTACCACATTAGAGTGACTCTGAGTATACTTTGCAGTGCAACAGAATAAGTACATAATAAATACAATATTGAGGGGGAAAGAAGAAAGGGAAGGTCAATTTAAACCCTTACGCCCTGAGCCAAATGCAAATCGGGATTATGTGGAGAGGACAAAAGAGACAGACATAGTAAAGATCAGCTTGGATTACTCGAAAATCACCTAAATAGGTGTTATATGGGGTGACTAGGCCCAGTGGGCTCCAAAACAGGAGGGACCACACAGCAGTGGATTTCTACAGTATCGGTAGGCTTCGAGTAAAATAAGGAGCATAAGAAAGATGAAGATTGACAATCCTTTGCAACAGTACACCAAACATAGCCCACCTCTTTGAGTGCTAATGATAGTTCCTTATTGTAAACAGGAGGTAGTAAGAATAATGGAGCGGAGGGAAGGAGATAGATTAAATGTAGTTGCCAATAATACTTAAGAACCTGTCATCAGGAGAGGGAAGGGGTAAGTTGCCTTGTAATATATAATAATTCACATATGAAAAAGGAAAAAGCAATAATAAGGATGCATACCGATTGAAGATATGCAGCTGAACAGCCAAAAGACTATAAACGTGATGCACTGCTAAACTGGAGACTAAAAGGCTAGATACAGACAGCCTGTTTAGTGTGGTGATGTATAAGATCTAACACTAAAATAATGTGTTAGAAATCATTGCTGATATACCCAAGTTCCCTCGAAGACCTTTCAGCTGCTTGTTTAAATACTGCAACAAAAAGCAAATTGATTGTGCCGCAATGTACAGCCTTTGCTTTCTGCACCCGCTGTGAGCAAAAGCAACCAGGTAGCATAGACTGTAGAGCAGGCAGCTAGGCAGAACAAGTGTACTGGCACTCCCTTTAAGTATCCTGGAAGCAAAACCTACCAAGATATAGCAACGGTGACCATATTACTGACCATATAAGCTCAGGACACCTTAGATTTATTAGCAGGATTGTGACTATTGATGTTCTTGCTTTTGGTCTTTGCCCTACATTTCTTTTTGGGCAGCTCTAAAGATTTGAGTGGGGATCTTGCAACAACTTCTGCCCATGAAGTATTGGCAGAAATACATCCCTGAGGCAAAGGGCTCAAATTAGGGGGATGTTCGTCTGAAATTTGCTGGGAAAGATCCTCCTGCAAGGAGTGCATGTCATCCTCCAAGAGAGCAAACTTATTGCTCAAGGGAATAAAGGGGTTGATTTCAAGGTGAGAGGCTGCAGCTTGGGGTGTTTGGGATGAAACCTTGCTAGAACAGCATGAAAGTCTTGAAGAATAATGCCCCAACAGAAGCTTCTCTTGCAGCCGTGTTGATTGCCTTGGTGTCAAATCAGTTGCAGCATCGCTGCTTGGGGCTGCGAGTTCTGCAACACTTTCCCCCCGTTCCTGTACCTCGTTGTCCACCCTCCGTGCGGATACCAAAGCTGTGTTTGAGTTGTCAATTGCTGCTGAACCTCCCAGGGTAAGATTGCAGAAAGAGATCTCCAGATAGTTAGTTAAGGAGTCAGGGGTTTCAAAATCCTTGAAAGAAGAGCCTGAGAAAAGGCATAGTGTTGCGCGGTAACGTAGAGCAAATTTAATGCTTCTTTGGTGGAGGATTAGTTTAAGTGGATTGTAGGCCTTCCTTCTGATGGTTAAATCTTTTGAAAAGTCTCTGCCGAGGGAAATATTAAACTCTTGCCACTGAAGTTTCCCCAATTTCTCTGGCTCGTTTCAGTATTAATTCTGGGTGGGAATAGTTCAAGAAGTGAGCAATGATAGGCCTTGGTCACTGGTCTGATGTTGGCCTGGGACCCAGAGTGCAGTGAGACCACTCAATGATTAATGTTAGGTCAGGAGGCAGTTTAAGCATTGCAGGCAGCACATGTAATAAAAGCGCAGTAGTGTCTCCTAATTCTACACCTTCAGGGAAGCCAAAAAATCGTAAATTGTTGTGATGATTATGATTTTCAATATCATCAATTTTGGCTTGTAGGGATTTAATAGTTAGATCTTGATTGTGGACAGTAGCCTTGAGGTCATGAATAGTAGTGGTGTTACAGGCCGTTGCTTTCTCATTAAATGCAATTTTCTGGCTAAAAGTTTCAAGAGTGGTCGCATTCTGTTTGGTGGAGGTTTTAAGATCATTAATCTCAGCTATCAGTAGAAAACATTACTTCCACTCTAGCAAGTGAGCTTTGCTGTACTTGGAGATCTGCCATAATGCTGAAGGATGAGGCCTAGTATGCTGCAGTACAGTGTAGAATAATTGAATATAAGTAGATGATGGTTAAAAAATTATTTACAAACTGTGGCAGGCAGTAAGATTACAGGATGGTCACAGGAGTTGGTACCAAAGAAAGGTCTGGTGAAGGCTGGATGAGGTTAGATTGCAGTCATTCCTGCAGAGATTCTGAACTATGCTGCCATCTTCTGCCTGGTCAGGCCACGCCCCCCCCCCCCCAACACTACACTGGTTTCAAAGTACTTTACAAGCATTTTCACAGCATCTGATGTTTGATGAATTGCATCTGGGATTAATAAATTATTTGGGGGTATTTATGGGTTGATTTGATCAGACAGCGTCCCCCCCCAGAGGAAGCCACTTTGGGTGGCGATACGTAGGAGTTGTTTGTCTGCACTCCTATGCACCAATAAAATTGATTTTTGTTTTTTTGGGACTAAGTGTTGTGTGCAGTTGTTTTTCTAGATTTGGCCCTTTAATTGGTTTGCAATTGGGTTTGAGCTGGTTTAGAACTTGTTGTCATTGTTTAAACATGTCGGTATGTACTTCTCAGGTGTTTAGGTGCACATTGGCTTTGTGGATGGTATTGTGGATGGTTGGGAGACATTGTTGTAAATCATTAGCATTTGCAAGACCACCTTTGTGCCTACAATTTTCCTTGTCTTGATACTTGTCGCAATCACATTATTGGGCAAACTAACCCTTGAAGGTACTGCTTTTGCTGGAGTTCAGGGTTACAGTATGATTCCTTCTTGGGATCTACTAGATTACAGTTTTGTGCTGAAACCCCTGCAGCACACTGTCTTAGCTTGTGTTAACTCCCATTTCAGTATATAGTTAGTCCCGTCTTGTTCCTGAATTATGACTCAACTCCAGAATCAGCATGTCACACACACCAGATACCGTACCTGATTTATTGGCCTCAGAGGAGCATTTACATCCTTCTTGCACTTTTTCTGTGTCACTTTGACATTCAGAATGTACTTCACCCCAGCAACAATCTGATGAAACAAAAGTCAGTAAACATTAGTGAACAGTTCTGTTATCTGAGTGACATTAAAACTCGTTTTTTTAATATTGCTTTTTCTCCTAATCACCAGAGCTGTATCTCTCTGCCTCTAGCTATCAGCTATCCCTATCCAACTCCTGCTCTGAAACTTACCCATCCTCATGGGATCCACAGGGCATTCCACCCTGTGGTCGATTCCACCAGAGTGTGTGGCAGAGAATGCCACCCTTTAATTTGTCAAATGCGGAAGATGGCAGGAAGACTGAATGGAAGGGCAGGTGTGCTGATACCATGCTGCCACATTCTAGAGTGCTTCCTCTCTATTTCACTTAGCTCCCTAGGTTGCAGAATCTGAGGGCCCCATGGTGCATGCAAGTGCTTGACTGTTCTCTGGAGCCAGATTGTCTTCTCCATCACATGAGTTTCTATGTCTGCACCACCACCATCACCACCACTGCTACCTGTGCTCATCAGGATGGTAATATTGCAGCATAAAGTGCTGCCCACCCTCCCCAGGAGAGCATTATATGGCATGTTCAATCCACCCACCCCCGGTGAGTTCCTGATTTCCCAAGCTCACGTCTGAACCCAGGTTTCCAGGCCTGTGCTGCTGTTCTGGCCTTTAAGTGTTTGTACATGTGTTGTAAGTATGTAGTCTGGTAATGGTGTTAGCACTGGATACTAGCAATACTGTGTCATGTAAGTTCTTCACTATGATAAGTTTGGGTTAAGTTTTGTTTTTGTTGTCTGCCCTTTTAGAGTCCCAGAGCATGGGAAAGCTACAGATTACAAAGAACAGCAAGTACAAAAAGCTAGACAAAGCAAATATATTACAAACATCACATACAGTAACATTCATAAGTAATAAATGGGTAAACAAGTAATGGAGATAAGAGGTAATGACATCAATCCCAGCTTACAAATACCCAATAAGGAGTGCGGCGATACGATACTACTAACTGTAAAATAAACAGCATTGAAAGCACTTACCAGTAATTAAAAAGCTGATTAAGACTGGAACTACTGGAAAAATAAATATAATTGGAAAACAAACCACTTAAGGCAGGAAGGCTTGTTTAGTAGGAATTGTCTCAGCTTGCTAAGCAGTAAATAAGGAATTTGCTTGCCTTATTTCTGCCTGGAGGGAGTTGCATAGATCAGGAACCACAACTGCAAAAGCATGGTCACTGCTACTATTAACTTGAAAGGAAGACCAGGATGGTGTTATCCAAGATGCTACAAGATGCTACTGCATTTACTTACTCTGATGTTACCAAGGACAGTACTATTTTGCCTTACTCTAAAACTATCCAGGACTCCAGTGCATTTGTGTTACTATAGTAAGCAAAACCCATGGTGGCCCTGAAGTGCAAAACACAAATAAAAAAAGTAATTTGCAATCAAATAAGTAAAGCAACAACCAAAAAAATGAAATGCAAATGAAAAAGTAAGTAAGTAAAATGTTATTTTTAAAAGATGCCCTTCCATTGCTCAGAGCACCTTTACAATAAAAGTACAGACAATACATTTCAAAATACATACCCATAATCCCCTTAAAACAGTGTGCAAATTCAATATGGTCCTAAAAATGCCTTTCCAAAGAGATATGTTTTGAGGGAGCTTTTGAAACCCTCTAAAGTCACGCTCTCATGTATCTGACGAAAAAGTTAACAAACTTTAAAAAAATGAAAAGTGAACAAACAGCTATAGCAAAGCTATAAAACTAATCCAAACAAAAGTGAACAAAATATACAGCAAACCTAAACAAGCATTTGTCAATACTGAATGTTGATTGCGTTGGTCCGTTGAGCTCGATCACTGCCCCTCTGTCACTCTCTCATTCTGTTTCTGCCAGTGCTGCAGGCTGCTCTTTAGTACTGGGCTCCTGCCTGCATTGGCACATTTTTCTGCCCACAAAGAAATCTGCAGCTGTCCCGACAGAGCTCCGTTGAGATCGCTCACTCCCCCTGTCTCACTCACTTATTCTGTTTCTCCTGGCGCTACAGGCTGCCATTTTGTAGAGGGCTCCTGCCTCTGTTGACACCTTTTTCTGCCCACAAGGAAATCTGCAGCAGTCCTGACAGAGCTCCATTGAGCTCGCTCACTTCCCCTCTCTCACTCACTCATTCCGTTTCTGTCGGCTCTGCAGGCTGCCCTTTTGTGCTGAGCTCCTGCTTGCATTGCCGCCTTCTTCTGCCCACAAAGAAATCTGCAGCAGTCACGATAGAGCTCCGTTGAGCTCTTTCATTCACTCCCCTCTCTCACTCGTTCATTCTGTTTCTCCTACCGCTGCAGGCTGCTCTTTTGTACCGGGCCCTTGCATGCATTGCTGCCTTTTTCTGCCCACAAAGAAATCTGCAGCAGTCCCAACAGAGCTCCGTTGAGCTCACTCCCCTCCTTCACTCGCTCATTCTATGTCTCCCGCTGCTGCAGGCTGCCCTTTTGTACTGGGTTCCTGCCTGCGTTGGCTGCTTTCTGCCCAAAATGAAATCTGCAGCAGTCCGACACAGCTCCGTTGAAGTCACTCACTCCCCCTCTCTCACTTGCTCATTCCGTTTCTGCCAGTGCTGCAGGCTGGCCTTTTCTACTGGGCTTCTGCCTGCATTGCCACCTTTTCCTGCCAACAAAGAAATCCGCAGCAGTCACAATAGACCTCCATTGAGCTCGCTCATTCCGACCTCTTTCACTCACTCTTTCTGTTTCTTCTGCTGCAGTAGGCTGCCTTTTTGTACTGGGCTCCTGCCTGCATTGGCACCTTTTTCTGCCCACAAAGAAATCTGCAGCTGTCCTGACAGAGCTCCGTTGAGGTCGTTTACTTCCCCTGTCTCACTCGCTCATTCTGTTTCTCCTGGCGCTGCAGCCTGCCCTTTTGTACTGGGCTCCTGCCTCTGTTGGCACCTTTTTCTGCCCACAAAGAAATCTGCAGCAGTCCCGACAGAGCACCGTTGACCTCACTCACTCCACCATCTCAATCACTTGTTCCATTTCTGCTGGTGCTGCAGGCTGCCCTTTTGTATTGAGCTTCTGCCTACATTGGCACCTTTCTCTGCCCACAAAGAAATCTGCAGCTGTCCTGACAGAGCTCTGTTGGCCTCATGCACTCCCCCTGTCTCATTTGCTCGTTCCGTTTCTGCCGGTGCTGCAGGCTGCCCTTTTGTAGTGGGCTCCTGCCTCTGATGTCACCTTTTTCTGCCCACAAAGAAATCTGCAGCAGTCCCAAAAGAGCTCCATTGAGCTCGCTCACTCAACCCTCTCACTCGCTCATTCCATTTCTGCTGCCCCTGCAGACTGCCTTTTGTACTGGGCTCCTGCTTGCATTGCCGCCTTCTTCTGCCCACAAAGAAATCTACAGCAGTCATGATAGTGCTCCGTTGAGCTCACTCATTCACTCCCCCTCTTTCACTCATTCATTCTGTTTCTCCTGCCGCTGTAGGCTGCCCTTTTGTACTGGGCCCCTGCGTCTATTGCTGCTTTTTTCTGCCCACAAAGAAATCTGCAGCTGTCCCAAAAGAGCTCTGTTGAGCTCACTCCCTCCCTCCCCTTCCCTCACTTGCTCATTCTGTGTCTCCTGCCATTGCAGACTGCCCTTTTATACTGGGCTCCTGCCTGCATTTGCAGCTTTTTCTGCCCACAAAGAAATCTGCAGCAGTCCTGACACAGCTGCGTTGAGGTCGCTCACTCCTCCCCTCTCAGTCGCTCATTCTGTTTCTGCCGGCACTGCAGGCTGGCCTTTTGTACTGGGCTCCTGCCTGTGTTGCTGCCTTTTCCTGCCCACAAACAAATCTGCAACAGTCACAGTAGACCTCTGTTGAGCTCGCTCACTCCCCCTTCTCTCACTCACTCATTCTGTTTCTCCAGACACTGCAGGCTGCCCTTTTGTACTGGGCTCCTGCCTGCATTGGCACCTTTTTCTGCCCACAAAGAAATCTGCAGCTGTTCCGACACAGCTCCATTGAAGTCACTCACTCCCCCTCTCTCACTTGCTCGTTCCGTTTCTGCCAGTGCTGCAGGCTGGCCTTTACTACTGGGCTCCTGCCTGCATTGCCGCCTTTTCCTGCCCACAAAGAAATCTGCAGCAGTCACAATAGACTTCCGTTGAGCTCGCTCATTCCGACCTCTTTCACTCACTCTTTCTGTTTCTCCTGGCGCTGTAGGCTACCTTTTTCTACTGGGCTCCTGCCTGCATTGGCACCTTTTTCTGCCCACAAAGAAATCTGCAGCAGTCCTGACAGAGCTCCATTGAGCTCGCTCCACGTCCCTCTCACCACTCACTCATTCCGTTTCTGTCGAGCTGCAGGCTGCCCTTTTTATACTGGGCTCCTGCTTGCGTTGCACGCCTATCTGCCCACAAAGAAATCTGCAGCAGTCACGATAGAGCTCCGTTGAGCACTCTCATTCACTCCCCTCTTTCACTCGTTCATTCTGTTTCTCCTGCCGCTGCAGGCTGCTCTTTTGTACCGGGCCCCAGCATGTATTGGCACCTTTTTCTGCCCACAAAGAAATCCGCAGCAGTCCCAACAGAGCTCCGTTGAGCTCACTCCCCTCCTTCACTCGCTCATTCTGTGTCTCCCGCTGCTGCAGGCTGCCCTTTTGTACTGGGTTCCTGCCTGCGTTGGCTGCTTTTTCTGCCCAAAATGAAATCTGCAGCAGTTCCGACACAGCTCCGTTGAAGTCACTCACTCCCCCTCTCTCACTTGCTCATTCCGTTTCTGCCAGTGCTGCAGGCTGGCCTTTTCTACTGGGCTCCTGCCTGCATTGCCGCCTTTTCCTGCCCACAAAGAAATCCGCAGCAGTCACAATAGACCTCCATTGAGCTCGCTCATTCCGACCTCTTTCACTCACTCTTTCTGTTTCTCCTGGTGCAGTAGGCTGCCTTTTTGTACTGGGCTCCTGCCTGCATTGGCACCTTTTTCTGCCCACAAAGAAATCAGCAGCTGTCCTGATACAGCTCCATTGAGGTCGTTTACTTCCCCTGTCTCACTCGCTCATTCTGTTTCTCCTGTCGCTGCAGCCTGCCCTTTGATACCGGGCTCCTGCCTCTGTTGGCACCTTTTTCTGCCCACAAAGAAATCTGCAGCAGTCCCGACAAAGCACCGTTGACCTCAGTCACTTTCCCTATTGTAGTGATAGTATAATATGTTGATTATTGTTACTCCATTTTGTATGCTATTTCATGTAATGTATGTCATTTTATACTCCATTTTGTATTGTGTGACTCCATTTTACATGCTGCTTCATTTAATTGGTGTTTTGCTCTTTAGATAGCCTCATTATTATGTTTTGCTTCAGACAGTGTATTTTGCTGACTTGAAGGTCGCATATTATCAGGCAACCTGTTTTTGTAGTTTTGTTTAAACCTCTGCTTAGTTCATAGTTATATAAGACAAGATGTTATGAGAATACAAGATGTTGTGAGACTTTTCTTTTGGAATCTCTGGCATTGTTTGGCTCATGATGTTCTGGACACCTGGCCAGTGTTTAGGGCATAATGATCTAACGAATGCCAACTATTTATTATGAGAATAAGTGGTGTTTGTCATGCTGAACTCGTGATGTTCTGGGCACCTGGCAGTGCTTAGGACATGGTGATTTAGCATTTCTAAATACCAGATAAAACATATAAAATGGGACTTTCCAGATGCCTGGTTTGAAGCCTCCTGCAGGGTGGACGCATCGCTGTCGGGCCAGTTCCCGGTTCGAGAGACTCCTAGCCAGGCTGACAAGGGGGCTTCCCAGCCATTGGAAGAGGGCTTGGATGATGCTTTATTGAATCGGTGATGTATAACCTTTTGTATTATATTTTGTTATAATAAAGCTTTGGCTTGCTGTACTTATTGTATTGTTATTGTGTGTATGTGAGTGTGAGTGGGCAAATAGCTGCTTGGTTTGAGTTGGCAGAACACCTATCTCAATCACTTGTTCCATTTCTGCTGGTGCTGCAGGCTGCCCTTTTGTATTGGGCTTCTGCCTACATTGGTACCTTTTTCTGCCCACAAAGAAATCTGCAGCTGTCCCGACAGAGCTCTGTTGGCCTCACACACTCCCCCTGTCTCATTTGCTCGTTCCATTTCTGCCGGCGCTGCAGGCTGCCCTTTTGTAGTGGGCTCCTGCCTCTGATGTCACCTTTTTCTGCCCACAAAGAAATCTGCAGCAGTCCCAAAAGAGCTCCGTTGAACTCGCTCACTCAACCCTCCCACTCGCTCATTCCATTTCTGCTGACCCAGCAGACTGCCTTTTGTACTGGGCTCCTGCTTGCATTGCCGCCTTCTTCTGCCCACAAAGAAATCTACAGCAGTCATGATAGTGCTCCGTTGGGCTCACTCACTCACTCCCCCTCTTTCACTCATTCATTCTGTTTCTTCTGCCGCTGTAGGCTGCCCTTTTGTACTGGGTCCCCGCATGCATTGCTGCTTTTTTCTGCCCACAAAGAAATTTGCAGTTGTCCCAACAGAGCTCTGTTGAGCTCACTCCTCCCTCCCCTCACTTACTCATTCTGTGTCTCCTGCCATTGCAGACTGCCCTTTTATCTGGGCTCCTGCCTGCATTTGTGGCTTTTTCTGCCCACAAAGAAATCTGCAGCTGTCCTGACACAGCTCCGTTGAAGTCACTCACTCCCCCTCTCTCACTCACTCATTCCGTTTCTGTCAGCGCTGCAGGCTGCCCTTCTGTACTGGGCTCCGGCTTGCATTGCTGCCTTCTTCTGCCCAAAAAGAAGTCTGCAGCAGTCATGATAGAGCTCCGTTGAGCTCTCTCATTCACTCCCCTCTCTCACTTGTTCATTCTGTTTCTCCTGCTGCTGCAGGCTGCTCCTTTGTACCAGGCCCCTGCATGCATTGCTGCCTTTTTCTGCCCACAAAGAAATCTGCAGCAGTCCCAACAGAGCTCCGTTGAGCTCACTCCCCTCCTTCACTCACTCATTCTGTGTCTCCCGCTGCTGCAGGCTGCCATTTTGTACTGGGTTCCTGCCTGCGTTGGCTCCTTTTTTTGCCCAAAATGAAATCTGCAGCAGTCCTGACACAGCTCCGTTGAAGTCACTCACTCCCCCTCTCTCACTTGCTCATTCCGTTTCTGCCAGTGCTGCAGGCTGGCCTTTTCTACTGGGCTCCTGCCTACATTGCCACCTTTTCCTTCCCACAAAGAAATCTGCAGCAGTCACAATAGACCTCCGTTGAGCTAGCTCATTCCGACCTCTTTCACTCACTCTTTCTGTTTCTTCTGCTGCAGTAGGCTGCCTTTTTGTACTGGGCTCCTGCCTGCATTGGCACCTTTTTCTGCCCACAAAGAAATCTGCAGCTGTCCTGACAGAGCTCCGTTGAGGTCGTTTACTTCCCCTGTCTCACTCACTCATTCTGTTTCTCCTGACGCTGCAGCCTGCCCTTTTGTACTGGGCTCCTGCCTCTGTTGGCACCTTTTTCTGCCCACAAAGAAATCTGCAGCAGTCCCGACACAGCACCATTGACCTCACTCACTCCCCCTATCTCAATCACTTGTTCTGTTTCTGCTGGTGCTGCAGGCTGCCCTTTTGTATTGGGCTTCTGCCTAAATTGGCACCTTTCTCTGCCCACAAAGAAATCTGCAGCACTCCCAACAGAGCTCCGTTGAGCTCACTCCCCTCCTTCACTCACTCATTCTGTGTCTCCCGCTGCTGCAGGCTGCCCTTTTGTACTGGGTTCCTGCCTGCGTTGGCTCCTTTTTTGCCCAAAATGAAATCTGCAGCAGTCCTGACACAGCTCCGTTGAAGTCACTCACTCCCCCTCTCTCACTTGCTCATTCCGTTTCTGCCAGTGCTGCAGGCTGGCCTTTTCTATTGGGCTCCTGCCTGCATTGCCGCCTTTTCCTGCCAACAAAGAAATCCGCAGCAGTAACAATAGACCTCTGTTGAGCTCGCTCATTCCGACCTCTTTCACTCACTCTTTCTGTTTCTCCTGGCGCTGTAGGCTGCCTTTTTGTACTGGGCTCCTGCCTGCATTGGCACCTTTTTCTGCCCACAAAGAAATCCACAGCTGTTCTGACAGAGCTCCGTTGAGGTCGTTTACTCCCCCTGTCTCACTCGCTCATTCTGTTTCTCCTGTGCTGCAGCCTGCCCTTTTGTACTGGGCTCCTGCCTCTGTTGGCACCTTTTTCTGCCCACAAAGAAATCTGCAGCAGTCCCGACAGAGCACCGTTGACCTCACTCACTCCCCCTATCTTAATCACTTGTTCTGTTTCTGCTGGTGCTGCAGGCTGCCCTTTTGTGTTGGGCTTCTGCCTACATTGGCACCTTTCTCTGCCCACAAAGAAATCTGCAGCTGTCCCGACAGAGCTCTGTTGGTCTCACGCAGTCCCCCTGTCTCATTTGCTCATTCCATTTCTGCTGGCGCTGCAGGCTGCCCTTTTGTAGTGGGCTCCTGCCTCTGATGTCACCTTTTTCTGCCCACAAAGAAATCTGCAGCAGTACCAAAAGAGCTCCGTTGAGCTCGCTCACTCAACCCTCTCACTCGCTCATTCCATTTCTGCTGGCCCTGCAGACTGCCTTTTGTACTGGGCTCCTGCTTGCATTGCCACCTTCTTCTGCCCACAAAGAAATCTACAGCAGTCATGATAGTGCTCCGTTGAGCTCACTCACTCACTCTCCCTCTTTCACTCATTCATTCTGTTTCTCCTGCCACTGCAGACTGCCTTTTTGTACTGGGCCCCTGCATGTATTGCTGCTTTTTTCTGCCTACAAAGAAATCTGCAGCAGTCCCAACAGAGCTCTGTTGAGCTCACGCCCTCCTTCCCCCTCCCTCACTTGCTCATTCTGTGTCTCCTGCCATTGCAGACTGCCCTTTTATACTGGGCTCCTGCCTGCATTTGTGGCTTTTTCTGCCCACAAAGAAATCTGCAGCAGTCCTGACACAGCTCCGTTGAGGTTGCTCACTCCTCCTCTCTCAGTCGCTCATTCCGTTTCTGCCGGCACTGCAGGCTGGCCTTTTGTACTGGGCTCCTGCCTATGTTGCTGCCTTTTCCTGCCCACAAACAAATTTGCAACAGTCACAGTAGACCTCTGTTGAGCTTGCTCACTCCCCCTTCTCTCACTCACTCATTCTGTTTCTCCGGACACTGCAGGCTGCCCTTTTGTACTGGGCTCCTGCCTGCATTGGCACCTTTTTCTGCCTACAAAGAAATCTGCAGCTGTCCCGACACAGCTCCATTGAAGTCACTCGCTCCCCCTCTCTCACTTGCTCGTTCTGTTTCTGCCAGTGCTGCAGGCTGGCCTTTTCTACTGGGCTCCTGCCTGCATTGCCTCCTTTTCCTGCCAACAAAGAAATCCGCAGCAGTCACAATAGACCTCCGTTGAGCTCGCTTCATTCCGACCTCTTTCACTCACTCTTTCTGTTTCTCCTGGTGCTGTAGGCTGCCTTTTTGTACTGGGCTCTTGCCTGCATTGGCACCTTTTTCTGCCCACAAAGAAATCCGCAGCTGTCCTGACAGAGCTCCGTTGAGGTCGTTTACTCCCCCTGTCTCACTCGCTCATTCTGTTTCTCCTGGCGTTGCAGCCTGCCCTTTTGTACTGGGCTCTTGCCTCTGTTGGCACCTTCTTCTGCCCACAAAGAAATCTGCAGCAGTCCCAAAAGAGCTCCGTTGAGCTCGCTCACTCAACCCTCTCACTCGCTCATTCCATTTCTGCTGGCCCTGCAGATTGCCTTTTGTACTGGGCTCCTGCTGGCATTGCCACCTTCTTCTGCCCACAAAGAAATCTACAGCAGTCATGATAGTGCTCCGTTGAGCTCACTCACTCACTCCCCCTCTTTCACTCATTCATTCTGTTTCTCCTGCCGCTGCAGGCTGCCCTTTTGTACTGGGCCCCTGCGTGTATTGCTGCTTTTTTCTGCCCACAAAGAAATCTGCAGCAGTCCCAACAGAGCTCTGTTGAACTCACTCCCTCCCTCCCCCTCCCGCACTTGCTCGTTCTATGTCTCCTGCCGTTGCAGACTGCCCTTTTGTACTGGGCTCCTTCCTGTATTTGTGGCTTTTTCTGCCCACAAAGAAACCTGCAGCAGTCCTGACACAGCTCCATTGAGATCGCTCACTCCTCCTCTCTCAGTCGCTCATTCCGTTTCTGACAGCACTGCAGGCTGGCCTTTTGTACTGGGCTTCTGCCTGTGTTGCTGCCTTTTCCTGCCCACAAACAAATCTGCAACAGTCACAGTAGACCTCTGTTGAGCTCGCTCACTCCTCCTCTCTCACTCACTCATTCTGTTTCTCCGGACTCTGCAGGCTGCCCTTTTGTACTGGGCTCCTGCCTGCATTGGCACCTTTTTCTGCCCACAAAGAAATCTGCAGCTGTCCCGACAGAGCTCCGTTGAGGTCACTCACTCCCTATGTCTCATTCGATCATTCCATTTCTGCCAGCACTGCAGGCTACCCATTTGTACTTGGCTTCTGCATCTGTCAGTATCTTTTTCTGCCCACAAAGAAATCTGCAGCTGTCCTGAGAGCTCTGTTGGCCTCACTCACTCCCCCTGTCTCATTTGCTCACTCTGTTTCTGCCGGTGCTGCAGGCTGTCCTTCTGTACTGGGATCCTGCTTGCATTGTCACCCTTTTCTGCCTACAAAGAAATCTGCAGCAGTCCCAACAGAGCTCTGTTGTGCTCACTTACTCCCTCCACCTCCCTCACTCACTCATTCTGTGTCTCCTGTTGCTGCAGGCTGCCCTTTTGTACTGGGCTCCTGCCTGCATTGGTGGCTTTTTCTGCCCACAAAGAAATCTGTAGCAGTCCCGACAGAGCTCCGTTGAGGTTGCTCACTCCTCCTCTCTCAGACGCTCCTTCCATTTCTGCCAGCACTGCAGGCTGACCTTTTGTACTGGGCTCCTGCCTGCATTGCCGCCTTTTCCTGCCCACAAACAAATCCGCAGCAGTCACAATCGACTTCCGTTGAGCTTGCTCACTCCCCCTCTGTCACTCACTCATTCTGTTTCTCCCGGCCCTGCAGCCTGCTCTTTTGTACTGGGCTCCTGCCTGCATTGGCACCTTTTTCTGCCCACAAAGAAATCTGCAGCTGTTCCGACAGTGCTCCATTGAGGTCGCTCACTCCCCCTGTCTCACTTGCTCATTCCGTTTCTCCTAGCGCTGTAAGCCGCCCTTCTGTACTGGGCTCCTGCCTACGTTGCCACCCTTTTCTTCCCACAAAGAAATCCGCAGCAGTCCCAACAGAGCTCTGTTGAGCTGACTCACTCCCCCTCCCTCACTCGCTCATTCTGTGTCTCCCGGCGCTGCAGGCTGCCCTTTTGTACTGGGCTCTTGCCTCTGTCTGCATCTTTTTCTTCCCACAAAGAAATCTGCAGCAGTCCTGACAGAGCTCCGTTGGCCTCGCTCACTCCCCCATCTCACTCGCTAGTTCTGTTTACGCTGGTACTGCAGGCTGCCCTTCTGTACTGTCCTGCTGCCTGCATTGCCACCCTTTTCTGCCCACAAAGAAATCTGCAGTAGTCCCAACAGAGCTCCATTGAGCTCACTCACTCCCCCTCCCTCACTCGCTCGTTCTGTGTCTCCCAGCTCTGCAGGCTGCCCTTTTGAACTGGGATTCTGCCTGCATTGGCACCTTTTCCTGCCCACAAAGAAATCCGCAGCAGTCACAACAGAGCTCAGTTGAGCTCGGTCACTCCTCCCCCCTCTCTCACTCGCTCAATCCTAATCTGTCCCAAACACTGATGTTCAACAGCGACTGTGGTATTCTGTACCAGAAGCATGAAAACACATTTTGGCCAGGATGTGAAAAATGACAGCTGTAGTGTTCATAAGAAAGTGTGAAAAAATGTCAGTGTTGAAATCTGGCATGAAAATATTACTAATTTGCAAACTTACAAGGGTGCGTGGTAACTGCACAACACAAGCTCATAACACAGTCATTTTATGGAGTTTCATCACACAGTTTTCAACATAGTCATTTTAGGACCTCTGCTCATGAACAGTGTCAGTGTGATCTTCTTAATGAGTCCCAGACACTGATTTCCCACAACGATCGCGCTATTGTGCGCCAGAAGAGTGAAAACACATTTCAGCCAGGATGTGAATAATGACAGCTGCACTGATTATAAGGTGGTGTGGGAAAATGGCAATGTTGAAAATCTGGAGTGAAAATATTGCAAAGTTGTGAAGGTGCAAGCGTGTGTGGAAACTGTGCAATGCATGTTTGTAACACACTCATTTTATGGAAGTTCGTCACCAAACTTTCAATATAGGCATTTTAGAACCTCTGCTAATGAACAGTGTCACTGTCATTTCCATAATGTGTCCCGAACACGGATTCCCCACAGAAATCGTGTTAATCTGTGCCTGAACTGCGAAAACACATTTCGGCCAGGATGTGAAAAATGACAGCTGTACTGTTCATAAGGAGGTGCAGAAGAATGGCAATATTGAAAATCTGGAGTGAAAATATTATTAATTCTCGAAGTTACAAGCATGCGTGCAAACTGCACAATGCACGCTCGTAACATAGTCATTTTATGGAGTATCGTCACCAGATTTTCCACATAGGCATTTTAGGACCTCTGCTGATGAACAGTGTCACTGTCACTTTCTTAATTTGTCCTGAACACTGATTTTACACAGTGACCGCACTATTCTGCGCTGAAAGTGCGAAAACACATTTCATCCAGGATGTGAAAAATGACAGCAGTACTGTTCACAAGGAGGTGTGAAAAAATGGCAATGTTGAAAATCTGGTGTGAAAATATTGCAAATTCGCAAAGTTACAAGCATGCGTACCAACTACACGGCCTTTTCGTAAAACAGTCATTTTTGGATGCTCCATCAAATTGCAAATAGGCTTTTGAGAGTCCATCTCATGAACACTGGCACTGTCATTTTGTTAATCAGTTCTGAAAGGTGATTCCACGCAGTGACCGTGAAATCACCCTTCGGGCCGAATAACTCCATGACAGTGGCAGAATTCATGAGGAGGGGTCCCAAAAACCCTACGTTGAAAATTTGGTGTCAGAATTCCAAACAATGCCTGATATATGCATCAAAGTTGAAAAAGCCCTATTCATTCCATTATACAGCTTACCGGCATTTCCTCAGTTTGTGGTCGGCTTTGAAGAGTGCAGACATGTTCCTGGTCCGCCAAAGATCATCGAGCCAGACTCCATAGGTAAGTATGGGGTGATGGGGAGTGTGGGGAGGCATGGTAATCAGTGGGTGGATGCAGGTTGTGGGGGGGGCAGGGAGACCGCGAGAGACCGTTTTCTTTTACAGGTTTAAAAAAAACAACTCTCCTGCTACTCTTTCGGGGGGACCTGATGCCGACATGGAGGCTCCTCGCTGGCACATCAAACAGGAGAGGGACATAACGCCAATGGGAGAGGGCTCCCATCTGCAAGTCAACTAGCACCGGGATGGAAGCCGACGGGATTGGGGCCCGCTGGTAAAAACACACTGCTGGGGAGGAACACATGCTGCTGAGGGGATTGGGCACCCCATTGGCACTGGGCTGGATTACAGATTTAGAACACGCGGCAAGGCGCCACTGTGTTCACAAACACATACAGTAGCAACGTCATCCAGCAATGACGGGTCGCTCCCTCATTGCAGAAAATCACTGACACTGCAATGACGAGGTGGCCCCTGATTGCAGCAGCTGAAACGTTTCAATGTTGTGGCATGCTGGCTGAACTAGTGTCAACAGCAACATGCCACGGCATTCGGGAAAGCAGGCCAAGCCTTTACAGGCTGTGGGGGCACTGGCCACAACAGTGCTGGGCCTCCACAACCTGCTTCTGGAAAGCTGTCTCAATATGTTTCTTGCTCATACGCTCAATCAACATAAAAATGAATGCAAAACAAAAGTATGAAAACAAAAAAAGTAGTATGAAACAACATGAATGCAAACAGGAAAGTAAGTGAAATATGAATGCAAACAAAATGGAAGAAATTAAGCAACTGTAAAAAATATGTCTAACTAAACAAAAAGATGGATGTACAAACAAAACAAGTGCTAGCTAGAGCCAATAGAGCCATGAAGAACTATAAAATGACCAAAATTGTTTTCTTGTTAATTCCATATTGTGCTGTATAGTCACAATCATCGAAAACTTGCATGCTGCTAAATCAGTCCTTTTAAATTTTTTTAGTGCTCTTGACTCCTCTTACCACTCCCACCACTGTGAACTCTGTTGCTCTCTAACCTTCCTCTCACTATCTCACACATGCATCTCACACTGTGCCAAACTAACCTCCACATTCTGGTTCAGAGTGCTCCCCTCCTGTCTCTCATCCTCTCTCTCTCTCCACTCCACCTCCACCCACTCTCTCAGATCTAATGATGCCCGCACCTTGATGGTCCCTTGCCACTCCAACCTCATCAGTCAGACTGGTTTCACCCATCACTTCCCTAAAATCTGGACTTCCCTCCCCCCTGAAATATGACACTCCTTCTCCTCTAACTACTCCCTTACCTCTGCTCTACACAATTACCTTTCCCTCAGCTGTTCCTGCTTTAACCCTCCTTAATACCTATCCCCAATTTCTGCATTCCTACCCTAACCCCCCCCGGCAGGGTTCTCAACATCCTGAAGGAGGAATCAGGAAATGGGTACCCCTTCCACTCATATTCAGTTCTTGCTGCTCCCTCTCTCTTCTTCACCTGCCCTTCTGGGTCACCCATGTGCACAACCTACCCCATCCTTTTACTCCAAAAGCACTTGGTACTACCTCGATCCTGCTCTTGCTACACTCATGCACTATAATGCTTCTATTGCATTATTACTTTTTTGTATGTTTATATGTTCTTTTGTACGATTTTGGGCATGTACTGTAATTTACCCAATGTTCCACTGCTGTTTATTGTACAATACCTTGTGTTTCAACTGTTGCACAATCTTACAATGTTGTATTGTTTGTACTACTCACATACTATTGTAACTGATCATCCTTCACAACCCTATGTAATCCCCTCCCCCCAGGTCACACCGTGAGAGGAGCAACTTGTTGTTCAGTGTGCCCTCCTGGTGAAACATTTCAATAAATAAATAGTCAGAGTACATGCTGATTTGTATATGTGTGTGTGTGTGTGTGTGTGTGTGTATTCCCACAGGAGTGCTGGAAGGTTGTAAAAGGTGGTGGTGCCAAAGATAAAAAGGGCACTTGTTGCATTATAAAGGGCAATTTTTCCAAACCAGGATTTTATATACTGTAAATATAGATTTATGATGACAAAAGTAATTTTAGAAATACCTTTATACCATATCAGAATATTTAATATATAATGTTAAGGGTTCAGCTCATGTATAACAGTTCCAATTTGTTTTTCAAAGTTAAAAAAGTGAGCCACAAAGATAAGTTATCCTTTTAAATAGCAATAAAACACCATCCAATTATACAGAAAACAGCAGTGCAATTTAAACAAGCATTTGTCAATGCTGAATGTTTGCTTGCTGGTATTAGCATTAGAAATGCAAGAGTTAGACAGATGCAGAATAGGAATGGCAGTGAAGTACTGAACTTCACATGAACCCCACCTCCATCCTGTAGAGACGGACAGGATTTGGGGTAAGTTTTTGGGTCATTACCCATGACGGTCAAGCCATGTCACCTCATCCTATTCTGCAGACACTGACACATGTTGAGCTGTGCCTTAGCGTGTTTGGCTTTACAGTCACCCCATTTCATAAGGACATATGTTGAAATGGGTGCAGCATAGGATAATGGGGTGAAGTCTTGGGACGTAGAGTCCAAGGTACATCTTGATGCCTGTCAGTGGTGGGGGTGGGGTGGGATGGCATGAGCAATACAGTTGGCAATCCAAAGGCACACCCTGATGCCTGTCTGGCTGTACAGGGTAGGACGTTATGGTTAGAAACCATAATGCCTTGGGCGTTTGTTGGTATTCACAGTACAAATTTTGAACATGGCCTTTTTGTGACCCCACCTCATGAAAGCATTTGGGACCAATTGTCATGAACAGTGGCAGTGTGATTTTGTCAATGTGTCCTGAAAACTGACTTCCAACAGTGACAGTGGCATTCTGCACCACATGTACGAAAACACAGATTGGGCAGGATGTGAAGAATGACAGCTGTACCATCCATAGGGAGGTATGAAGAGATGGATATGTTGAAAATGTGTAGTGGGAATATTAAAAACATAAAAATGCTTGCACTTCCGAGCATAAGTGGAAACCGCGCAAGCATGCACTTAACACAGTCATTTTATGGAGTTTCATCACCAGATTTTCAACATAGGCATTTAATGACCTGTGGTCATGAACAGTATCACTGTGATTTTGTTACTATGTCCTGAACACTGATTTCCCACAGCAAACATGGTATTCTACGCTGGAACTGCAAAAACACATTTTGACCAGGATGTGAAAAATGACAGCTGTACCGTTCATAAGGAGGTGGGGAAAAATGGCAATGTTGAAAATCTGGACTGAAAATATTAGAAATGTGCAAAGTTATAAGTGTGCGTGGAAACTGCACAACGCACACTCGTAACAGTCATTTTATGGACTTTCATCACAAAATTTTCAACATAGGCATTTTAGGACCTCTACTAATGAACAGTGTCACTGTGATTTTTGTAATGTGTCCCAAACAATGATTTCCCACAATGACTGCAACATTCTGTGCTGGAAGTGCGAAAACACATTTCGGCCAAGATGTGAAAAATGACAGCTGTACTGTTCATAAGGAGGTGTGGAAAAATGGCAATGTTGACAATCTGGAGTGAGAATATTGCAAATGTGAGAAGGTACAAGCGTGCATAGAAACTGCATAACACACTCATTTTATGAACTTTTCTCACCAAATTTTCAACATAGACATTTTAGGACCTCTGCTAATGAACAGTGTCACTGTGATTTTCTTAATCTGTCACAAACATTGATTTTGCACACCGATTGCGCCACTGTGTGCTACATGCGTGGAAACACATTTTGGGCGAGACGTGAAAAAGACAGCTGTACTGCTCATAAGTAGGTGTGATAAAATGGCAATGTTGAAAATCTGGAGTGCAAATGTTACAAATTATGAACTTATGAGCGTATGTAGCAACCAGCAACGCACATAAACAAGTCATTTTAGTTTTTCACTAAATTTGTAACATAGGCTTTTGAGAGCCCACCTATGAACACTGGCACTGTCATTTTGTTAATCAGTCCTGAAAGGTGATTCCACGCAGTGACCGCAAAATCACCCTTCGGGCCCGATTAACGCCATGACAATGAAAGCATTTATGAGGAGGGGTCCCAAAAACCCCATGTTGAAAATTTGGTACCAAAACTCCAAAAAATTCCTGATATAAGCACCAAAGTTGAAAAAACCCTATCTATTCCATTATACAGCTTACCGGCATTTCCTCAGTTCGCGGTTGGCTTTGAAGAGTGCAGACGTGTTCCCGGTCCACTGAAGATCGTCGCACAGGACTCCAGAGGTAAGTATGGGGTGAGGGGGGGTGTGGGGAAGCAGGGTGCATAGAGGGTGGGTGCAGATTGTGGGAGGGGGCCCCAGAGACTGCGAGGGACCATTTCCTTCTTTTCAGGTACAAAAAAAAAAAAAGACAACGCTGGACAGTTTTTAATTTACAGCACCATTTGGCATGCTGGGATGGGCTCCCAGCATGCCAAGGCAGTCTTTTTGGGAGGGTCAGTGAGCTGATGGGGCTTGGGACCCCATCAGCACACACGAATGAGGGGCGCATTCCGCGCCGACGGGATTGGGCACCCCCAGTCGGCACACAAGAAAAGGAGGAGGGGACATCATGCTGATGGGGAGGGCTCCCCATCGGCAGACAACAAAACCTGGGGTTTACATCATGCTGACGGGGATGGGCCCCCATCAGCAGACAAAGATCGCTTTGGGGCACATGCCGAGGGATTGGGCACGCCTGATACTGGGGCCACAGTAATATTGTTCATGAACAGGGCAGCAATGCACCACCATGTTCACAAACAATATTACTGCAGCAACGTTCCGCCCAGCAAGACGGGTCACTCCCTCATTGCAGCAAATCACTGACGCTGCAATGTCGAGGCAGCCCATGATTGCTGCGGCGAAAACATTTTAACTTGGTGCACCTTCTGGTACCCAGTGTCATTAGCATACTGTGCCTCCATTGGTGCACCATGGACAACCCCCAAAATGCTGTGCCTCCCTTGGCTGCTACACTGCCGCGCCTTCCTAACCTGCCTCTTTCCAAAGCTGTCACATAATGTTCCTTGCACATGCGCGCAAGCAAACATAAAAAGAGAGATAAAACTGTACCATATTGACAATGTTACCTGTAAAATATGCAAACAATGGTTTACAAATTGTATATGATATCATAAGCAAGATAGTTTTGCATAGTCTTTTACTGTAATCATGTATTGCGATATCCATCAGTTAAAAATGGTCTGTGGTGTTACAGAAATTGTCCAGGATGGAGTTCCTTACCATTTAGATAAAATGCCTGACATTTTCTGTAAGCTTAGTTAAAGGAGAGCTGCACTGAACCTGTGAGTAATGTTTTCTGTAGAAGCTTTTTTTCGTATAGTGGGTCCCCTTCTGTTTCTGCCCCATTTTTGCTGGCCTTTTAGTTAACCCATTGGGTATTTATGGGTTACACACTGCTGCAAAGTGCCATCTAAGAATTGTATGATGTTGTTTATGTCCCCATGAACCTAAGAATTCTAAATTAGAACAGAGTTGCATTGTACCAACAATGAAAGTTCTTGACAAGAGCATACTGTTCTAAAATGGTCAATGGCAGCAGTGCGTGAATCAGAAACACTCACTGAATTTACCAAAAGGCTAATTAAGATTAAGTAGTAACAAAATGAGAACTGGTACTTTAAAATAACATCTGCTTTTACAAAAATGCATGTTTGCTGATTCAAGGCAGTTTCCTTTGAGATATTAACAGCCCAGTCTAAACTGTTCACTATTTATGGGACTGGCAGTATAGCCTAGAGGTTAAAGTAATGCGTTATAAATGAGCTTTGTACATCCAGCATTCAGACATGGGTTTGATTCACACACCCTCCATTTCCATACTGTGTGGCTCTGATTAAGTCACTTAATCTCCCCAGTGTTCCTGGGTTGTCCATAGAAATAAGCACCTATGCCTAGTTGGCCTTACCTGGTTACCAAAGGAAATACTGTATATATATATATATATATGAGGCAAAAAACTTCATTTAATGCATCAGTTAGGTTGTTCCACAGCAACAAAAGTGAGAAAATTTGCTGTTAGGTTGAATGCCCCTTGCACTCTCCTCAGCCCACCCCCAAATCCAACATCGGGTGCATTGTGTCATTGACCCAACTCTCGCCCCATCACATGTGTAAAGAAGCAGAGGTATAGGAGAATGGGGTGAAAGTTAGGACCGACGACCCAATGCACACCCCGATGTCGCTTGGGGGTGGGCTGGGGTGCGAGGGGCTTTCAACCGTAACAGTGAATTTCCTCACTTTTGTCACTGTAGAACAACCCTAACTGATGCATTAAACATAGTTTTTTGCCTCTAATTTACCTTCTTTTTGATAATGATAACAAGAAATAGTGAATGTAATGCGGTGGCAGGAACACGTGGCCCCCCAGCACGTGATGTCTTCACACATAGTAACACAGTGACAGCAAACGTAAATGTTAATGCGCATGGTAGCACAAAGCGAAACACAGAGGTAAACAGTACTGAAAAATACTGAATGTAATACAGCGACAGGAGCTCGGGGCCCACCACATGATATCTTGTCACACAGTAACACGGTGCCCGCAAAGACAAATGGTAATGCGCATGGTGACGCAAAGCGAATCACAAAGATAAACAGTACTGTAGACACAAATGGTTAAAATAACACAAGCACAAATCAAAATGCAAAGGGTAACACACATGGTGACGTAGACAGGAACAGTAAGTGAATCGGGTACGGAACCGCAAGCAGAAGCGGTAAGGGTAACAGTAATGTAAGCGCACAGGCTGTTTGTCCCCAAGAGCTGCATAGAGAAAGACAGTGAGTACAAAGAATGTATTTATAATAATGGGTCTCGGAGCAGAAAATGAGGAGTTGGAATACTAAATTGCTTATATCTTAGGAACCGTACAACATAGAAAAAAAATGTAAAAGTCATAAGATTTATGACTTTCCTGACTAGTTCTATGCTTAGCCCCTACTGGGGGCTACATTTTCTGACAAAAACTCTGTATCTCGCACCGTTTCTGAGATACGGGCCCCGAAAGGCACAACGCACGCCGTAATATATCCTATGGGGAAAAAAAGACAAATTTGCAGTGCCATAACTTTCCCTCCCTGTAATATTTTTTCACCAAGCCACTAAAAGGCACATCTGTGGTATGTTGCCTTTCTTCCCTCCAAATTTCATCCCAAAAGTCCAAACCGTTATTTTACAGCAGGGCGCCAAAGGATTCCTGTAATGCAGCAGATGCCGTAATGTTATCCTATGGGAAAAAGTGTCAAATTTGGAGTGCCATTACTATGATGCCATGTAATATTTTTACACCAAAACAGTGAAAGACACATCTGTGACATGTTGGCTGCTTTCCCTCCAAATTTCAGCCCAAAAGACCAAACCATTCTTTTGCACCAGGGTGACAAAGAATTGCTGTCATTCTCACACAGCCTGGAAAAGTACTGTCGAACTTTGCGAAAGCTTTTGCAAATTCATTCGACACTGTCGCAAGTGCAAAAGTACTTTGCGAAAGTACTTTTTCCAGAAATCTGAAAAACATATTTCTGAGGTGTTTACCCCAAAATAAAGACATGCCTAGCATCCTCATGGTCCGACTAGGTGAATACAAAAAGAGTTAGGTTGCTAGAGGGTCCCAAATTGAAATGTCAAGCATTTTTCTGATCGCTAACTGAAAACAAAATGGCAGATTTGTGACAGTAAAAGGGCCATTTGTGAAAGTGAAAATTGCATTTGCGACACTGTCGGACTTTTTGTTAACTTTTCCCATTGATTTACAATGGGAACTTGTTTTTTGAATAACTTTTGAACTGTTTAATATTCTTTCATGAAATCTTCAAAAGTCATATCAGGGATCCCAGCCGCACATTCCCCAAAGATTTCAGACCGGTCGCGCAAACCATGCGACCTGTAGAGCTGACAAAACAATTGCAAAAAAGTGTAAACATGTGCGCAGATCACGCTTAATAACTTCGCAGCCGTATATCCAAACAATATGAAATTTGCCAGATCTCAAGATGTATGGGTGTCGATCGCTTATTCCAAATTTCAGGCAAATCTGTTACATGGTTGCAAAGTTATTAAGGTGTAAAATTTTAAGTTTAACATGTAAATGGCTCCTCTACCATAATATATACATATATTTTTTTTAATTACATTTATAAACTGTAAACATTAAACTCCAGTACACAGATTCCAGATCCATGCAATAACCAAGGAATACAACAGCCAAGTCTGGGACTGCTAATATAACTTTATAGGTTAGAGTAAAGAGCTTGGTGCATACAGCACAGAGACCTAAGTTTGATTCCCACAACCTTCACTTGCATACTGTGTGACTCTGAACACGTCACTTAACCTCCTCAGTGCTCTTGTATAGTCCCAGAAAACAGGCACCTGTGCCTAATGGGACATACCCAGTTACCAAAGAATAATAATAAAAAAAAAATCTTTAAATGTTTATATTCTTTTATCTTTAAAAGGTCACAATTTATAGATGTGAAAAAAAGGGGGAAAATGCAACCTAAGGGGATAGGAACTAAGCAGAGGTTCCTTCCCTACTCCTAACGGAGTCCATCTAACTACTCTGCCCCTTTCTCTAAATCCATTATTTTTTTCCTTTTAGTTTAGTTTTGAAACTGTCTGTCTGGAGGATGGAAACATAATAAACACTTTTTCACTGACCTTCTGCTGCACAGGTGGGAATGCTCACTCAAACAGTGTAGCTGAGCCTCAGACCATAAATCCTAAGTAAGAGATGAGCAGTCTGTGTCACATGACCCATCCCAAAGCAGGATTGTAACACACACACACACACACACACTTAAAAGCACTTTCCACTTGACACTTGTGACTCCAGAAACAGCAAACAAGCACAAAATACCTCTTTTGTTCTATGTCTCCCTAGGCAGCTGGACTTAATTAACTCTGTCATGCTAGTTTATGCTTACTTTCTTGTTTGTTTGTTTATTTAAAGGGCAAGATCCTTCAGGCAAAAAGTGATGGGGCTACAGCCCCCACCCCCACCCCACCCCACCCTGCAGTTTATATGTGTGCCCATAGGAATTAAATAACTCACAGACTGCAGGTCCACAGTCTGCAATCTGACACTGTAGAGGTTCAGTATTTTACAGACATCATATAATGAGTTAACCCCTAGGCTGCTGAAAAAAATAGAATACATCTATTAGACTAAGCTGGACAGATGATGGAAACAGTAGTTTAAAAAATGTTTTTTTGTTACTATCCTGAGAAGTTCTGAGGCACAATACAGTAGCATCCTCCTCCCTTCAGTTGCCTTTAACATAGAGCAGCAAATAGCAAAAATTAGAGGGGGAGTGCACTACTTTGCACCTGTGGAGAAATACTTCCAAATGTCTAAAAAGGGAGTTCCACAAAAAGTCGTTTTAGAACTACAATCTGATCAATGACAGAAGGGCTGTAGGCTTTGCCCACAGCCCTAAAAATGAAAGCACCTCAGTAGATGAAGCACCAAATAAAACAGTAAAGCAACTCAAAAATGAAAGCTGCAAACCAAAAAAAAAACAGTTGCAGAATAAAAATGGTAAACGTGCCAAAAAAAGCAGCTGACATAAAGAAAAAATGTCACAAAAAAAAATTTAAACGAAAGTTGGTAATGGAAATTATCTAATCGTACACTACTACAAGATAAGCACACACACACACACAAAAAAATGTAAGCGGAGGTTTTTTGCACAGCGGAAATGAGTTCACCAAGGAAGAAATCAGAAACCAAATCGCTTTGCACTTTTCAACCCAAGGCAATTCCAAAGACTCCAACAGCTGCTGCAGCAGCACATTTACTGTGTGTTATAAAGGACTGATGTTCTTCATGACAGCTTGTCTTCATTGTTCTAACGGAGAAGTTCCCCTTCATGATTTGGAAAGGTAGCTTGCATAACAGCACTAGAACAACATGATGACATTTACACAGGACTATTGTGCCACTGTGTTGCATTTGCTGTGTGTTTGGAAGCCAGTGCATGCTGCCATTCGATGTTTGTTTACCTTTAAACATGTTTCCTGTGGGAATAACACAGAGCCATTCTATTTGTCTGCCGTTTCAGTGTGGGTCACGAGTGTGCTGGATGCCCTGCTAAAAGCACTGGTCAGCAGCTTCTGGCCAGCCCTCAGCCTCACCACAGCAAGTCTGTCAACTCCAGTAAACATAATCACTCACCCCTTCATGCTTAATTGGGAATGGGACTAAGGGGGCTTGCTAACTAAAGAGCATGACTTATTGTCAGGGGTCACCTGACCAAAATAACAGGGTGGTCAGTTAGGCTGCATGGGGGGGGCCAGGAGAGGGTGAGGAATCATAGGAGGAAGGTTAACAAGGGAATGGTGGGTAGAAGGATGGAATAGAAAATGGAGGGGTTAAGAAAGAAGCAGTAGGATTGGTGGACAGGATAGTAAGGGGGGCATGTAGCACCGAGGCTATTTAAGCAGAAGCAGAGCTGAAATCTCCCTTTCTTAACTGCTAGGGAGGAGAAATCATACCAGGGGAAAGACTATGGAGGCCTGGATTACAGGCTTTACATATTAGAGTACAACCAGTTACCATTATTGGTTGTTATTCACTCCCTGCAGGTGGCATGGAGATAATTCAGTTTTTGTATACACTCACCATTACACATAACAATGAAATAATAATTATGGGAGATCAGAACTATGATTGTCTGTAGCCAAAAGCAAATGAACTAAAACAATTCTGTGATGACTTGGGCTTCCAGCAGCTTGTTTCTTTTTTTTTTTTTTTATCACATCTTTATTTGTGTGCCTGGCTGGCTGCCCCCTTCAGCCTGACTGACCCCCACAGCTCCATCATCCGGAATTACCGGGGCTTACCTTATCCCCAGCCCAGGAGCTGTGCCTGCAGGGAGTCGGGTGTCATCCTGCCACCAGTGATTTTTCTCCTCCTATTTTATTCCCATGGCCCCAGGAGTAATCGCATGGGCATGGAGGCACGCATGTGCACTAAAGCCCTAGTAATGACCCCTTCCACCCTCCCAGTTGGCCTATGTCTGGGCACCCTCTGAACCTGTACTGTCCCCTGGCCTCCACCAGGAGGCAGACAATAGCCGTGGAATGCCGCCTTCCCTCCCCAGAGAGGAGAACTGCCTTCCAGCAGCTCCATCCAGCTCCGCCATCCCCCCTTCACCAATCTCTGATGACCCATGCTCGCTCCTGAACCTGGGTAGCTGGCATAGTGTGAGGTAAGGTGTCCAGAGCCTTAGCCCTCAGCACCACCTGGCCGACTCCAGCAGCTCATTTCCGCACCTACTAGACCCAATATGCACAACTGCTCAAATTCATTCATCCTGGATATTATCCTCTCTAACAGGCAGCAGAAAATATCACAGCTATTTTTTGAGAATGTCTTTAGTGATCATAATGCACTTGCCTGCACTAGAGGCATCCCTAAATTTGGTGGCAATTCATCTTTTATCTGAAAGCATTCTTTCAACATGCAAGAGTACAGTAAGACCTCAATAATCCAAACTGCTTGGGTGACATTATTTAAGTTCGGTTAAGCAGGAATTTGTTAAATAAGGCATTAGTGTTCTGAATAGGGGAGAGTGCCAATACCGTAAAAGCGTGTTTTTTTTTTTATTATTTATGCTTGTGCCACAGTGCTTAAGTGCTTATGAGTGAAAACTGAGTTTGGAACAATTTTATTTGAAGAAGTCCCTATTGCTTTTCTGTTTTTGAACTGCTGCTCTCTTTACTGCAGCTTGGGATTATAAATTGCCATAAGTAGTAGGTACATTGAATCACTTTCTGCTTGGTTCTCTAGCTACAGTAAACATTTTGTAAAGCATTCTTCTGCTTCTCTGTAGCTAGGAACTTTACTCAGAAGATCAGTGTCACCCTCCTTGCTAATTTCTTCCGACCCCTCATCCCCTTGCCCTATCACAGCAGCAACGATCATATCATTATCCAGGTTTTCATGTCCTTCCTCCTTGAAGTCGCAGATTAGCCACTGTTCATTTTCATCATTAGAGATTCCAATTGACAGTTTACTGGCAAGCTCAGTGAGTGTATCAATTGGGTCTGTGGGATCTGATTGGATCTCAGCCTCAGCCATGACAGTAGGGGTATCCATGGTAACGGGGTTATCTGGGGTCACACTGGGTTCATTCCTACTTTGCAGCTCTGCATTTTCCTCACTCCTTTGCTCCAAAAGTCCTGATTTACCCCATGCTTTTGCTATACTCTCAGGATGAACAGCATCCCACACTTCTGCTGCCATATATATGACATCTTTTAGGGTGAGTAGCTTTACAATGTCCTGCAGTGGCAATTAATGATTTTTATCATCCAGCGCTGTCTGCATCCATTTCTGCCTGTAGTTGCGCTTAAAGGGCTCTAATATGTCCTGATCGCAGGGCTGTAGCTTGGAAGTGGACTTGGGAGGAAGGAATACACAAGAGATTGTGCCATCTCTAGTTTTTACGATTGACAGGTGCTTGTCAGGTGCATGTGAGCAGTTCAGAGCTGTTTAGACTGAATATGCGTGGTTGCATGCTGGACTGTATGGAAGGATATGGATATGGTTGATATGGGGCAGAGGAGATTCACCAAACTTACCCTGAGTTGTAAGGATTAACATATGAACAGCACTTACATCACTTATGACTGTGGGACATAAGCCTAAGGAGAACAAGGGGAGACATGTTACTACTGTTTAAATTATTGTAGGATCCTGTACTAAGTGAAGGTTTGGATCTGGTTTATAAATACATAAAATATGACCGCAGAGGCAATAAACTTCAACTAGTTGAATCAGTGCCAAAATCTGAACTTAGGAAAAATGCATTTATCCCTAAAGCTATTAAACTCTGGAATCAGCTCCCAGGTTATTTGGTGAATGCACCAAACACAACAACATTCAAACAAGGGTTGGATGCCTTCATACAAGAAGGCAACTTTGGTAACTTCCACTGAGCAGTAGGGGGCAGCATTAATGGCTTGGTCTTCTTTTGCATTATAACTGAAGTACAAAGTCAGGCAGCACAGCCTGAGTTTGTTAGATAGAGAGTTCCGTTACAGCATGATTCGGATTATTGGGGTTCTACTGTATCTCCAAAAATTAGCTGCTATTAATTGGCAGTGTTTTTATTTACTGTAGCTCTTACAATTCAGACAGCCTATGATTATTTTATTCAGCAAGTTAATGGTGGTCATTAACCAACTACCCCCTACATTAGGCAAAGCACCTGGAAAAATTATCCTCATGGTTCACTAAGGAATTAAAAGCAGAACTAAGGGACAGAGCTATGGGCTAGGGCACAACTCACCAAATCTGAACAAGACTGGCTAAACTTCAGGCTAAAAAGAAACTGATGCACTAAATTAATTTGATTAACCAAATCCATCTATTATAAGACCCTTCTGAACAACACTAGACATAAGCTCACTGGATTCTGGCAAGACATCAAAACTCTGGATGGGGCACTAGTTCCTTCATCGCTGCCAAAACAGCTCAAAAATGGTTTTCAGCGGATCTCAGACAAGCACTGGATTCTAGAAGAAATTTACCTATACTGTGCCTTGGCCGGGAATGCCTTTGATACCTCAGCCTCTGCCAAAATATTCATCCTGGCTCCTAGCCTGTCAAACTCTCCCCCAAATGTCCCATATCTTTTCCACTTCCAACAGGTCACATGTAAGGAGGTGGAACATCTACTTCTTACCCTAGATCCTACAAAAGTGCAGGATCAAATAATCTTGAACCACTCTTCTCAAAAATAGCAAAACAACAAGAACAGGCAGCTACAGAATGCCAATTGCGGGGCCAAAACCAAAAATCAGGACACAAATAGGTCAGTACCTCATCACTGTCCAAGCTTTCAATTAAACTCCACAGCAGATGTAGAAGTATAAAAGCCAATTTTTAATCCAAAAGTAGGCAAGCCAGTAAGGTAGGATACATGGTGCCCCTCCCCAAAAATGAGCCAAACATTTTTGTGTCACAAATGCGCTTTCTCAAGGCTGAGGTAGTAGGGGGTAATGCACCTTAAATATACTATATTTAAAAGTAAAGATTAAAGGTAAGGTGCACCCCCCCAAAAAAAATTATTTTTCTTTTACCTAGTACAAATGAATACATACAAAATAAATCTGTAACATAGAAATAATAATCATGCCCCGTGTATAAGATTTTTATTTTATACTGAGGTAGGAAAGAGCATTCCTTCCTACCCCAGTCGGCGGCCAGATGTGGTGGTGAGAGGAGGGCTGAGCCGGTCGCCAGCTCTGTTCTTGGACTTTATTGGGATGATCGGGTGTCACTGCTGGTGGGGGGCACTAGACTACCAGGAAAGGATGTGATATTTATTTGCAACAAGGATCGGGATACATGCTTGGGGGTGGGGATATCAATAGACTACCAGGGAAAAAAAGTATTTCTATATGTGCAACGGGTTGGGATAAGTGCTTGGGGTTGGGGGGACCACTAGACTACCAGGGGAAAAAAGCCTTTTTATATGTGCAATGGAGATCATGCTTTGGGGGAGCACTGCTGACACATTACTATTGGCACATTACTGCCGGCCTTTTCTCAGCGTTATTCAGTGCCGCACTACAGGTTGCACTAATGCCCGCAGCATGGCGCTATACCTTTAAATATGCTGATGCGCCAGCATTCAGGGCCCTTCCCCATAGTCCCTCCTTTGCATACATTATAATTTAGCATTGGCGCTAACACCTAGCACTGGCGCTAAATGTCCTTTAAAATATAGCAGTCGGGCACAAATTCAGCACTAGTCCAGTGCAATGGATTTGCACCCTGTGCAAAATACTTTGAATATCTGGCCCAAAGAGTTCTAAATATGGATTCTTAGAACCATAGATACATTTTTCTTCCCATTTTGTTAAGTAGATAATTGCATAATTAGGGGCCATGGCTGCTCCAATGGCTGTTCCTTTACTTTGCAAACACGTCCTGTTACCAAACATAAAGGTATTACAAGTGAAAACTTTTTCTGTAAGGGTCATCACAAATTCCACATATGCCTGTATGTAGGATGTTTTTTCATACAAGCTTTCTCTCAGACTTTCCAGGATATCTTGATGTGGAATGTTTGTATAAAGAGAACAGACATCCATGGTAGCAAAAATCGATTCTTGATTCATCTCAATGTCCGCAAGATAATTAATAAACTGTGTAGTATCTCTTAACTACGGATGTGTTTTTTGTGCTATGGGTTTAATACGATGGTCTATAGACTGTGCAGTGTTGTGTGTCAGTGACCCTATGCTTGCCATTATAGATCTACAAGAAGGATTATTCAGACCTGTGTGAACCTTAGGGAGCCCATATAAGGCTGGGTTTATGGGATGTCCCATGGTCAGAAAGTCAAAAGTGTCCTGATCAATCAGTCCTTCCAATAATGATTCATTTAAAATGATGTCAATCTCTTGTTTGAATTTACTCGTAGGATCATTAGATAAAGCTGTATAAAAATCTGTGTTACCCAACTGTCGTAACATCTCTAATTCATAATCTGATGTATTCAGAACAACTACCGACCCTCACTTGTCAGCCGGTTTTATGGTAATAGCTTTATTATTTTTCAATCTATGGATGGCTGCATTTTCTTCCGCAGTACAGTTATAATATTTAGCTGGTGGTAATGTCAGGTTTTACAAATCCCTGATGCAAGGTTTTTCAAAAACAGTTACTACTGTATTCTGTGGGGGGGAGGTAATTTTTTTTCTTAAATTTGGATGTTCCACATTCTGAATCAGTTTCTTCCTCACTGTCACTATTGTTTTCATGCTCTGTTTGATTTTCATCATAGAAGAATGATCTAAGATTGCGTTTCCTCATGAACTTGTAAAAATCAACCACTGTCTCATTTACACTTACATATATATAGATAGGGGATATGACATGGCCCGACTGAAGATATCATATTTATCTTCGTGAGAGGCCAATGATATCATGATATCTCACAAGTGGCGAAGCCACGAGTGAGATATTATGATGTCACTGGCCTCAAGTGAAGATAAATATGATATCTTCAGTCGGGCCATGTCATGTTCTGTTCATACTATGTATGTTTTGGGCCTCACTCAACACAACCCACAAATGGCCCCTCAATACAGTCACTCACATAGAGGTGATGGTTGTTGCAACTCAGCTGTACATATCTCTCCCAACACATGGCATATGTTATTGAAAAAATATATATATATGTTTGAGCCTGCCACTTTGAAATTATGATAAAACAAAAAAACTTGTCTAGATTGTGGTTGACCCCCCCACACACACACACAACTCAACAAATTACATATATTTTTAAAAAAAAGTCTGATTACAGTATTTAATAAAACACACACATTTGGTTGATCCTGTCTGTATCTTTAAACAAATAACGCTTAGAAACATATCTGATTGATTATGAATTTTCTTTTACCCACTTTCACCTGAAATAGTGTGACCAAGCAGCTATCCCCAGAAATATAGCTCACTGAAGCGCTATAAACATTGAACTATGAGCACTGTCAGACTTTTAGAAATGAGGTTTGCATTTTGAAACGAGTGTTTTTTGTTAATTTTAGTTTATTTTCAAAGAAGCTGTCGGACAGTACTGAGAGGACATTGAGCTGCTAGCTTCAGAATACCAGATAGAAGCGCTAGCATGTATTGCTATGGCAACAGATGCTCGCACTTCCTTCTAGTGTTCTGAAGCCACTGACTCTCTCAATGTCCTCTCAGTACTATCGGCAGCTTCTTTTGAGAAAATAAACCTAAAATTAACAAAAAGGCACACTTTCCTTGGTGTTTCAGTACCGACGTTTTTCTAAAAGTCTCAAAGTACCTTACATTTCGATGTTCATAGCACTCGGTCACGGTACATTTCTAAAGAAGGCTGTTTGGTCACGTTATGTTCCAGGTGGAACTGGATAAAAGAAAGACGTAGGAGCAGCAGGATCAACCAGATATCCTTTTTAAATATTTATATGTTTAATGATATGGGGAGGATCAAGGAAATGTAAGCAATGCATGTGTGTTTGGGGGTCCTGCTTATAAAGAGAGACAGTCACAGAATGGAAAGAAAGACTTTCACTTTCATTAGAATGACGTAGAACATGGAGATATCAGTGATATCTTCACATGTGAAGATATCATTGATATCTCCTCACCTGGCTGAGATACTATAATTTATGCTGACATTTATCCCAAAACATACATTGTATAAATATATATATATATATATATATATATATATATATATATATATATATATGGATTTTAATAGATTTAGGTTGGCTGACCAATTGTTTTGTTGTCTATTTTTATATATGGGTATTTTTTATTTACAACAAAAACACATTTTCTTTTATGTAGATTTGTATATATGTGTAGTATGGTTACAGTGCAGATTGTATGTTCCTTGCATATAATAGTGCCATAATTTTATTATGCATTGTTTCATTAGTATTTATTGGTGTATTTTGTACAGGGTTTATTTAAGTATAGTATGTTTAGACCTGCACTTTATATGGGAAGTTTTGTATAAAAATAAAAGACTTATTTTAACATACTAACATACTATTTGCCAGCAGATTAGGCCTTACGGTCTATCGAGTCTGCTCGAACCATAATTTATTATTTTTTTTTTTTGTTATTTATTTTATTCAGTTCTTGTTGACCGGGTAAGTGCACTAGACTTGCAACTAAATCCTGCCTATTTTCAGGCACAACCCAGGGGAGGGGGATACAGATGAATGCCAACTGACCTTGAACCAGATTAAGCTGTTGGTGGTATTTTTAGTGAATGATGGAAATTTGGCCTGGACACTGGGGAAATTCCCCTACTCTGAGGGTTGGGGAACCCTTCCCATGAGACATCTGGACTCAGTTCAGAATGTCTCAGTCACCGGCAGGAGTGGAGGTGGTGGACGATGGTCCTCAGATACCCAATGCAACACTTGAGGAGGTTGCTTTTTCTTCAGCAAAGGAGTTACAATATGATTCTGCAGTGGTAAATGAAGAGTTACCCCAGTCTGACTTATTCACTGATATAGGTGAGACCAATGCCTTAATGAATATAGCTGCTGAGGAGGATAAGAAACGGAAGCGTTTAGAACTGGGACAGACAGTTTGCTCTAATATGGCAAAAAAAAGTGTTAAGACAAACACTGCTGACCTGCAAGGTGATATTGCTGGCTTCAAGAAATGGATGGGGATTTTCCCTTTTCAGCCCTGTTTTGCTGCTTGGTCCCCTGAAAGAGCACTGCAGGTGGCAGGTTGGACACAGACCCTGAGGCATGGATACCAGATCCGTCGATCCTGCCAGGAACAGCTTCTTGAACCAGGAGGACTGTTTTGGTACACTGTTGATGGAGGGACCAATTTTGGTGACGGACCGAACACCGTGTCACTTCCGCCTTCCTCGGCTGAATCCAGGAGCCCATGTTTCCCAGCCGAAAATGGACCTTGCACCACAGAGAACGCTGGTGGAAGAATCAAACGCCAGACAACACGGACACAGAGATTCTGGACACTACAGCATCGGACCCTATGCCACAAGACCGTGTATCGATCGACTCTACAACTGTTAAAGGTACTGTTCCTCCTGACTCACCTCCCCCAACAAACCAGCCTTTAAACCAGTAAGTTATGCCTTCCTCTTGAAAAATAAGGACATACCAGCCAGAAAACGTTGGTTGCCCGAATTCACTATAAAGGAGGCTTAGAACTTCCCCGACCGTCATTATGTGGGCAAATCTCTACTAATTGACTCTAGGGATTCGCCTCTGCTGATGTTTATGCCTTTATTCATACCTCAGGAGATCGTAACTTTGATATCTCATTCAGAACTGCTGCATTATTAGATAAATTTTGGGCAGCTTATTATACTGCCCGGATGGACTCAGTTTGGAAACATTTTATTGTTATTCCTCTTACCAGACCAACGGCTAAAGTTGTAACTGTTCTCTTTCGAAATGAAGGAGTTAATGTACTAGATATTGTATATTGGTTAGAGCAACGCTGTACAGTAACTGGTGTTCCACATGCAGTCATAGATGACAATGGGTTTTGGACGGGAGGGTGGAAGTTTACTGTATAACTTAAAATCACTGAAGCAGGGTACAACACCTCCCTTATTGTTTCTATCTAGGCAGGGACCGAGGTGTATTGTTTTATCCTGGTCAGCCACGTTCTTGTTACAGATGCGGTTCGTTATCCCATTTAAGTTCCGACTGTGAACAGTTGAAATGTGCTTCTTGTGGTCTGCTAGGTCATTCGGTGCTATCTTGCACGGTACCACCTACTTGTAACTTATGTGGTGATTCTTCCCACATTTTCGAAACTTGTCCTTGGGCGGCCCATAATACTACGGATTACATGGAGCATGATTCATATATAGCCAAATCATCGGCTACTGCACAACACCCCCTCAAGCTCTGTGCACACTATGGGGAACACAGTTATAGGCTCTCCACTGCACTTCAGTCTGTGAAGGTTTTCCTCCTCGGAGAGTTTACCAGGATATGGTTGACCCCAACCCCCCGAATCTCATGGAGATTTTGGTGTACAGTACGCTGCCCACCACTTCTGTTGTTCCAGCCCCATTGTGGACCCACCTACTTTCTTCCAGTTAGTGAAGATGTAAGGCTCGGGGATCATTCAACCCTTCCCCCGCCGACAACTCGCTGTCTTCGCCTACCAAACAGGTAGACCCAATAACTATACCTCCCATCCCAGTCTCAAATCCCTATGACCCATTACAAAGTTGGGGCAATGCTATGGAAGAAGAGGACTTAGATGACTCTTCTCTTTCCCAACCTTCCACGGCTGCCTCAGTGCCATTACCTACTACTTCTGGGATTCCTGTACGGAAAAAGTCAGTCAGAACATGGAAAAAGAAATGAAGTGTTATTGCTATCTGTGGTTTACCTTTTTCCCTTTGCTTATGTCTTTTTTATGACTAGCCAGTCTTAATGTTAATAGTATTCGGTCTCCATATAAGCGCACTGCAACCTTTTCAGCATTACAAAGTTTAAATTATGATATTTACTTGCTGCAAGACATTAGGTTGTATACAGCAGAGGAAGTCACAACTGCCTCACGGAACTGGGGTTTAGGGCCCTCTTATTGGTCTGTAGGGCAGGATTTATGTTCTGGTGTGGGCTTTGTTTTCGTTCTTCAATTTTCCTTTTGCAAAAAATGGTAGATTTAGTTCCCGGAAGAGTATTAATTTTGGATCTATTATGGTATGATTCCCCATATCGACTTATTAATATCTATGCACCACAACAAAAAGCTACCAGGGTTCAGCTTTTCCATTTGATCAAACCATTTTTATTTACTAACCGAACTATTTTATGGGGTGGTGATTTTAATACCAGCTTGGACATCCCCCCAATAAGAAAACCTGTTGTGATACGCCTGTTTTAAATACCATTATTAAAGAGACACATCTACTTGATATATTGGCCTAATCCCGTTACCTACCTTTTCAAAAGGAAAACTGACCTCCAGAATAGACTTTGGTTTTGTTCTCAGACTGTTAAGGTTGCGACTGGTATTACTACACCTATGGCTCTCGGACCACCATTTAATAGGTCTACTTAATACTGCTTAGAGAGACTATAGCACAGGGTCCAGGGACTTGGAGAGTAAACTCATCCTTGCTATCTCTTCCTTAGTTTCTTAAAGGGTTTCAGAACCTAATTATAGACCGTATCTCTGTGGAGATTCTTTACGATTCTATAATAGACTGGTGGACTGACACTAAAACTATGTGATTTCTTACTTTAAATACTATGCTAGGTTTCTAGCTGACACACACAATCGCATTGCAAGTTTTTTAAGGGCTGAACTTTTGGAATTGTTTTCTAAATCCTATATATATAATGTTGATTGTTCAGCCCAGACATGGAAGTTAAAATTGCTCTGGCTAAAGAACAATATGACAGACAAAAACTATTCTCTTTGAACAAAAATATCGTACTACTGGGACACAGTATCAATTTAACCCTTTGAACTAGCTACTGACAAATTTCATAGTAAACAAATACACCAATTGCGTGATGATCAACACCGTGTACTTACTGGACAAAACAATCTCATGAAATATGTAACATTTTTATCAAAACAACTTTTGAGACCCTGTTGTTGAATCACCTGATATGGAACTTCTGTTACAGACGTTAGATGTACCGACTATAACAACATCACAGAAGTCTGAACTTGGCACCTTTTACTTCTGAGGAAGTGAGACAGGTTATTTTAGTTTTAAAGATAGGGTAGCTCCTGGGTCAGATGGTCTTTCAGCGGAAATTTATAAATCTTTATGGCAATATATGCCAAGTCAGTTACTAGCTATTTTAATGCCTTTCTGCAGGAAGACCGACTGACTAACCAGATGCATGAGGGGTTAATGCTATTTATAAAAAGGTGATAGATGTGACCTGACAAATTGGAGACCGATCACATTACTTAATACTGATTATAAGATTTTTTCTAAATTGTTAGGGAATCGACTGTCTAAACTTTTACCGTCAGTACTCTCCCCATCCCAATATTGTTCAGTCACTGGCAGATCTATTCATGATGCTTTGCTTTTACTTAGGGAATTATTTTCCCAAGGTCAACAAGGAGCCCTTAACAGTTATTTATTTAATTTTGACCTCTCCAAAGCTTTTGACTGTATTTCTCAAGAATTTATTTGGTTAACACTTAATGCTTATGGGTTTCCGAGTCCTTTTATTAATTGGCTTCGTTTATGCTATTCCTTAGCTTACGTAAGACCATATGTTAATGGTAGAATTGGTTCCTTGCTACATCCGCAGGGGGGTTCGGCAAGGTTGCCCTTTAAGCCCTTTATTATTTGTTATCGCTCTAGACCCTATAATTCGACTTCTTTCCAAATCCCCAAGACTTCTAGGCCTTCATGATAAAACTATTCCAAAAGTAATCTGTTATGCAGATGACTTATGTGTTCTTGTCCCTACGGTCCCGATAGGGCACTTACTATGTACAGTATTACCCATTTTTTTATCAGTTATTGGCTCTCGGTTAAATTTACAAAAAAGTGTATGCTTTAATCTAACTGTGTCTATCACAACTGTAGGCTCGATTGTTGGTATTCAACTAGTGGATACTCACATAAATTATTAGGACTTTATTTTGGTATTCCAGATATGGCCAAATATAATTGGGAGCTGTGTATAAACAAAGGCAGGGAAAGGATATGTAAATGGAATAAATGGTATCTAGGCAAAAGAAACGTATTTTTTGATTAAGACCTGTTTACTACCCATTTTTACATGTAGCACATGTTTTCCGTTGCCCAAATGTTTTTTCGTCCTCTCCTTAGTCTTTTCTTTTCTTGTTTTTGGGGTAGTCGTTTAAATCCCATTAAACGCAATGTTTTATTACAGTCCTATCGTCAGGGAGGTGTGACTATGATTCACCCAATAGTATTCTTTTTCTATTTTTTTATTACTAATTTGAAACCTTTGGTTACGGAATCTCTAAAACTTTGATCCCTTTGTGCATATGTCCTCACTGAAATTTTTCAGGAATGGACTGTGGGTATTTTTCTACATAAAACAAAAGACGTTATGTTTTATCTCCAGATTGGATGATAACGTTTGATATGTTAAAGACATGGCATATAACAGTACAGATGATCAAAACCCTCACTAGAAAACAGTTATATACACATATTATTACATCTCACTTTACCGAAGACATTTTTCCAGACTTTACGTTACCAGAACGGACACAAATTGGTAATCGCTTAATTGATCCACGGATCCCTATCACAATGTGGGATATTAGTTGGTTAGGAGTCCACGGTAGAATTAATGTACACAGTAACTTGAAACACAAGCAAATAGCTGACAGATATTGTTTCCGTGAATCTTGTCCAGATACTGTAGAGACAATGTCTCATTTATATTTTTCTTGCCCATTTATTCTTCATTTCTGGTTTTTATGGCGCCGACATTTTTGGAACACGGTATGGTGCCACTGGGATCAGAAAGCTCTTCTTTGGTCTTTTTCCAGATACTTGGGCATCTTGCAATCCTAGTACTTTGAACATAGTGGCAGTTGTAATATTGTACTGGTGTGGCAGATTAGATGTTGGTTTTATTTCAGCAGTTACCTCACCCCCTGACTTAATTATTTACAAAAATATTGAATTACCTTGATTACTTCAAAGAGAAAGAAAGGAAATCTCTTAAGACAGGCATATGGGAACGATATTGAATTTCTTTTGATTCACTGTGTTATTTGCTTATGAGATGTTTTCTTTATTGTATTTTTTCACATATTTGATGTTTTTCTGGTTTTGACATTTGTATTATTGCTGTATTTTTGTTTTGTTTCTGAAAAAGTTTGTACATATGTTTTGTTTTTAAATAAAAATACCCCTACTCTTTTCGATATGTGCCATGGGATCTTTGACATCCACCTGAACTACCACCAATCCAGGCAGATGGGACCTTGGTTTAATGTCTCATCCGAAAGACGGCACCTCAGAAGTGCAACACCCCTCTCATGCTGCACTACAGTGTCAGTACTGGGTTATTAACCCAAGTGTCAGATGTGAGAACTGAACCCACAGCCCTCTGATCTCCCGGCCTCAGAGGCAAGTGTGTTACCTACTGAGCCACTGACACTGTCAACTTATACACAGGGGGTATGATTATTATTTCTATTTACAGATTTATTTCATATATATTCATTTGTACTAGGTAAAATATTTTTGGGGGAGGGCACCCTACCTTTAATCTTTACTTTTGAATGTAGTATATTTAAGGAGCATTACCCCCTACTACCTCAACCTTGAGAAAGTGCATTTGTGACACGAAAATGTTTAGCTCATTTTTGGGGAGAGGCACCATGTATCCTGTCTCACTGGCTTACCTACTTTTGGATAAAAAATTGATTTTTATCTTTCTACATCTGCTGTGGAGTTAAATTGAAAGCTTGGACAGTGATGAGGTGCCGACCTATTTGTGTCCTGTGACTTTTCAAAAATAGGATGCCCAATCTTTACTGTGCCTATTATGCATATTTTTAACCTCCATCGAAGTGTGAGGTCTCCTCCCTAAGGAAGATAGCACTTATTATTCCTTTCTTCAAATTAGGGAACAAAACCTCACCGCATAACTACCAACCTATTTCCATTCTACCTGTGCTAGCCAAATTGTTGGTGATCCAGACTGCTCAAAAGGTTGATCCATGGCAAAATAAAGCACTATCATGAGATGCACTACTCCATTAACCCCCTGCTGTCAGGTTTCAGCAATAAGCATAGCATTACTTTCACATGTATCAAAGTCACTAATGATTGTTTTTCAGCCTTAGACCACAAATAGACCACTGTTGCACTCTTTCTGGATCTACATAAGGCATTTGATACCCTTGACCACAGTATTCTGCTGGGTAAACTTGTCAACACTGGAATTCGCACAAATGTAGTTAAATGATTTAGTTGCTACCTTGCAAATAGGTGTCAGCAAATGAAGGTAGAAGGCCTTACCATCACCTGTGTTTGAATCTATAAAGGCGTACCACGAGACTCCATATTGGGCCCTCTGTTGTTTTCAATATATAGCAATGATCTAAGCCAAAACATTACCAATACCAATCTCCATTTCTACCCAGATGACATGGTACTGTATGCCACAAGCTCAGATCCAGGTGTAGCCATGCAATCCCTACAGGATGAGTTTAACCTACTACAAATCAACCTTTATTCATCCAGGTTACTTCTTAATGCAGCAAAACTAAATATATGGAGTTATCTCAGAATCCAAGTAGCTCCTCCCCAGTATCTGGCATCCACACTCTCACTAATGAAATAATTGAATCTGTATGCACCTTTAAGTACCTAGGTATGTGGCTGGATAATAAACTCACATTCCATGCACACATAGATAACCACTGTAAGAAGCCACAGCACAAACTAGGGGTTTTCTTTTGTAACATATCTTGCCCAAATCACGTTGTCAAAAAAATGTTGGCACAGGCTACATTCCTTCCACTGCTGGACTATGGTGACATTGTTTATAGAAGTGCCACACACCTGGGAAACTTGGCATGTGGATGTAATGCTGCGGTAATAGTCGCCATGGTTAAAAGGCGCTGGACAAAAAGGTATTTTGAAATGTGGTCGCCAGTAAAACAGTCAAGGATCAAATGTAGCTTTTGTGACCAAGGACCAGTAACTGCAAGACCGTGATATAGTGCAACATTTTTACTGAATCTTCTGAATCTCCAGAACACCAGAGCACCACACACAAAAGCAATTTAGTCACTCTCTATTCTTGCCCACATCTCGGTTGATTATGCAAGCCGGGGGTGGGGGAAACAAACAGTTTAGTCATTGGCTTACTAAAATATGAAATCTAATATAATCTCTGTTCTTGCCTGAATCTCATTTGCTACTTCAAGCTGGGGGGGTACTTATATCTTACTGTTTGTCTATGCAGCTCTTCTCTCTGTTCTTGCCCACATCTCAGTTGCTTCTTCAGTCTGAGGCCTTCCTTCCTGCAATGGCCCTCACTGGATATGAGCTGCAGATTGCTACATTTCATAAAGGTGTACTGCACTAATTGGTTCAGATTTGTTCTGTGGGGGGGTAGAAACAAACGGAGATAGCAGAACTGAGGGGAAGCATTTTATTGATGTACAGCATCTCCCAAGAATTTCCACTTCAGCATCATAAAGATTTGATTGCGTTTTTAAGCATAACTTTAAAACACTTAACTCCACCAAGAATTCCCAGATCAACAACAAGGTAACTTTATTTCTTAACTGAACATTTTGTCCTACAGTCCAAATGTGCGGCAACTATTTGACTGCAATGAAGTCACACTTGCGGCATTTTGACAATTTTTTTGTCCCTGTGATGTATTTTCCACGTCTTTGTGATCGCTACTTTATGTCTGGGGATGAAATGACTGTGCATGGGGTAACTTAGATGTAGTCTACCATAGAGCTTTCCGCTTCATTAGCGAGCTCCCTGCCCTCACACACCACTGCCTCCTACACAAGAAAGTAGGTTGGCCATTGCTCAAAACTAGAAGATTAAGATACCTAAATCTCTGGACCTTCAAAGCCTTGCGTAATTCCCTACCTAGATACATCTCTTTGCTCTCCATAAGGCCCAAGGTCGATATGCACTTAGGATGCATAATGCAATCATGGTTGATATCCCAAGGCACTTTATAAAGTACAGGAACATGGCCTTTAGCTGGGCAGCCTCATCAGCGTGGAATGCCCTTCAGAAGTTAGTTGAGTTACCCACCCCGGCTTGCCCCTCTCGCTTTCATTCTCTCCTTTACCAACACTGCACTGATAAATGTGATTGTTTTTAATGAACCATTTGATGGTGGCACTATGCAATGCACCTGTTGTAGCCACTTCTCTTCTTGGGCTTTAAGCTACTCCATTGCCTGCTAACCATGAGCTGCCCTGTTCTATTCAGCCTGTAATATGTAGATTATGCCAAGTCTAAACTTGTTATCCCACTCATAGGACTTAACTGTTATTTTCCATATGTGTACTAATTTTTCCTCATATTATATTTATGTTTGCACTATTTGATAATCATTGTATTGCTGTGCTGTATCTCCAGACTGTATGTACTTTTTTTTGTTGTCCTACTTAGGACCTCCTTGCAAATGAGCTTTGCTCAATGGAGCTTTTTCTGGTAAAATAAATAAAAACAAGATTAAAATAACAATTATCTTGGAGAAGCAGCCGGAGATGGCCAGACCATTTCCGGCATACTCCCAGATAGTGTGTACCATGCACAAGATATGTAGGGGAAGATGTGGCTGGCTGCTGTATAATGAGAAATTCCAGTAGAGAATGGCCTCACAATGGGATGTGATATGGGACACGAGGCATCCAGACATATGGTTTGAAACCATGATGGTGCAAATGGAATTTGGGGGTGAGGTCAGGAGGTTTGAGACAGGAATTCAGCAGAAGTTGTACTGGAGCTATAACAAAACACAATGTATGTGAACAGCGTCACAAATGCACTCAGCACGTCAGGCCCTCTGCTCCCACATTTCCAACCTCAGAGTGCAATAGTGTGAACAGGAAACAGACAGGGTAACCCTCCTGTCTGTTTTTGAGTCTGAATCACCTTTAGTCTCAAGTTCTGGGGGGATTCAAATTGTGATCCCTATGCTAGCGTACCCAATGTACAGGCTCAGATATGTACCCTCTTTGGGGATTGCGATACAATCTTTCACCGGGGCACCCAGCCAGGCTTCCAAAATGATCCCTTTTAACTCTATAAGAGACCATAGGTATATTCTTACCTTTTTACTCAAGCTGAGTAACACCGTCAAGCTGCTTGAACCATTTTGTCAGACTTAACCCTCTATACGTCACTTGCAAAAAGAACAGGCAGACACCCAGGCAGTCTTTTAAATAAAAGGTACTTTACTAAAAGATGATAAAAATATGAAAAATATAAACACAGAACAATATATCAAAGAGCTCACAATTACAGAAAATAATAAGGGAAAAGTACAAAACATAAACTCCTACCACAATACATTTAGATATTTTCTATCAAATGCATTACCTCTGTAAGTGCCTAAGTTATATCAGAGAGCTGTGTCTTTCTAAAGTCCCAAGATGGTATATATCTCAAACAGTTCAGACACAAATATTAGTTTAACTCTGTCTCACCACACTCCTTCTGCGAGCCACCTAGCTCCTCCCATCAGAATATAAAAAAAATACAAACATGATGTCCTATCAGGAGGTATATTAAATAAGGTGACATAAGCAAAAACTAATTTCCCAAATTATGAGTCTTTGATCCCCCAGTTCCTTTGAGGTTTATAACCCTGCAGTCCATCACCTAGGTGTGATATAGCCAACAGGAATCAGCTAAATGATGTCTTGACCTGTAATAAAATGTATATTTTAGTTTCCCAACTTCAAAGCATGAGGTCATAAAAAGGTCATACAATGTAATTTCTCGAGGAAGTTAATTACAATACAGAGATCACCTGGTCAGTTTACCTATCCTGTAGCTTCACTAAAACTTTGGGAGGGGGGCACCCACGGAAGCACAGGCTCACATACTATACTTTTATATTACAAATATCATGCAATAATCATAACCAGTTGGCCAAGCATCACAAACAGGATGTAAATTCCTGCACATTTGCTAAAACTGTGGTGGAGCACACCTGCTGTTAAGGTGCAAGAGTGGGGGGAGTTTGGTGGCAAAATTTGAAGTGACAGCATTTTCAGGGGGTTTGGAGAATCTTGGGGTGGGGTAGAGAGGGGCTGGCAGAGTTTTTGGGAGGGGATGGGGTTTTGGGATCAACACGGGTAGATAAGAACAGGGCAGTATGGCAAATGGGAAAAGGGGGATTTGAGCTAGTCAAAACACCAGCAAAGGGGGCTGTACTCTGGAAAAGTAAAGGAGATAAGCCAGCCTAGTGGTGCTGAGGGTTGAGGCGCTGGACACCACACCTTATGCTGCACTTGTGACCTGGATTCAGGAACAAGCCCAGGTTTTCAGGGGTTGGCTTATGGGTTACAATGAGCAAGATTCAGCCACCACAAGGCAGCTCTCTCCTCCTGGGAGGGACTTGAGGCACCCCATCCATTTGCCGCCACTCAATGGAGGATGAATGGTGGTGCTGACCAGAGGGAGCTTTGGTGCTAGCCATGGGGAGGGGCGAAAGAGGCTAAGCCAGCATCATGGGGCATTTGTGCACCTGCACGCACAATGCCCATGTGCTGGGGTTCTGGGAATAGGGGAGAAAAAGGGAAAATCCCTGATAAAGTACTAATAAAAAAAAAAGCAAAGGAGATGCTATGGAAAGAATTCACTGCGGGCTTTAACCTAAATATGAGAGTCAGTGGAAAGCAATGAGGAAACAGAACCTCCAGTCAGGAAGACTTAGTGGCCAGGAAAATACTGAAGACAGTGAGGGCAGGGAGAGTGGAGGGCCTATTTGCAGACCCTCTCTTGGAAAGGCTGGGAGTCACTGCTGGGGTTAGTACCCAAAAAGCAAAAAAGGGGAGTACCAAATGATACAAAAGCAAAAAGGGGAGTACCGACTGATGCATCATCTGTCATATTCAGAAGGGGAATCAGTCAATGGGTGGAACAGGTGTCAGTATGATATGTCAAGTTAGACTATGCAGTGGGGAAGATAAAAGTAGTGGACAGGGCTTGGTTAGCAAAGGTGGATACTGCGGTAGCTTTCCGGTTGCTGCTGGTAAGAGCAGAAGACTGGGAGTTGTTGAGTTTTAGGCTCAGGACCAGTACTACTTTAACAAGGCAATGCCCATGAGTTGTTCTCTGACATGCGCAGCCTTTGAGACATCTAGCACATGCTTGCAATGGGTATTTTGGGAGTGGTATTGGCAGAAAGTGGAAGTAATATTTATAATAACTATAATAATAATAACTTTACTGTGTTTGTATCGCATTTCAAAAAGTCAAGGCGCCTTAACAATAACAGATAAAAACAGAGTACAGTAAAACACAATTAATACAGATTGCCATAAAATTCATAACTTCAATGAAGTCAGACAAAGTAGGCTTGGTGCCATAGATAGGTTTTTAAGGCCTACTTAAATCCTTCCATGGTCATGCACTCACGAAGCTGATGGGGTAGAGAATTCCAAAGGGCTGGGGCCGTGTACATGAATGCATGGGCCCCCTGATGATTTTAAGGATACCCTTGGAATCTCTAGCAACTCCTCATCAGCCGAGCAGAGCGATCACCCAGGGTAGTAAGGATTCAGAAGCTCTTTCAGGTAGTCTGGGCTCAGTCTGTGTAGGGCTTTGTAAGTCAGAAGTCCAACTTTAAAGGTGATCCGCCACTGAACCGGCAGCCAGTGTAGTTTGCGCAGCACCGGGGAGACATGGCAAGTCCTGGGAGTTCCCATCAACAACCTGGCTGCAGCATTCTGCATCAGCTGCAAGCAGTGGATATCAACCCCAGGTAGCCCTATATAAAGGGAGTTGCAATAATCAAGGTGCTAGGTCACAAAGGCATGGATCAGTGTAGGAAGATCACCAGACAGAACTAGGTGCTTGACCCTGAAGATGTTCCTCAGATGATAAAAGGAGGACTTGCCCACTGCCAACACCTGAGATTGCAGTGTCAGTCCATCATCAAGAATCTCCCCCAGGTCTCACACTCATTCAAAGGTAAGAAGCTGGGAGTCATCCAGGAAAAGTCCCACAGGCAAACCTGCTCCTGACCCCTCTATCTGGTGACTCGGGTCCATAACCATCACCTCAGTCTTTTCTGAGTTGAACTTCAGCCAGCTGGAATTCATCCAACCCTGGATTTCAGTGAGGCAGTTATTAAATACCGAGAGAGCTCTATCCTGCTCGGCGCAAAAGACAGGTAGACTTGGGTATCATCAGTATAGCAGTGAAGACTCAGCCCACACCATCTTACAATGTCTCCAAGGGGCAGCATGTATACTGCGAACAACATGGGGGACAATATCAAATCCTGAGGGACCCCACATGACAGAGAGACTGGGTCAGAGGAATAAATCCTCAACACCGCCCTCTGAGTTCTGTTAGTGAGGAAAGATATAAACCACCTGAGGACTGTACCAGACAGGCCACAGATAAACCTCAGGCATTCGAGAAGAACCCTATGGTCCACAGTGTCAAACGCAGATGAAAGATCAAGAAGGACCAATATGGAATGATTTTTCAAATCTCTCACCATTAGAAGATCATTGAGCACCCGAACCAGCACAGTCTCAGTGCTATGCCTCTTTCAGAAACTGGATTGCAGAGGTTCATAGATGTTATGGATGGTCAAATGTTTCTCCAGATGTAGAGCCACTACTTTTTCAATCACCTTTCCACAAAGGGGAGGTTAAAGATAGACCTGTAGTTGGCAGGGCAGCCTGAGTCCAGAGAAGCTTTCTTCAGGAGGGGTGTCACCACCACCTCCTGCAGGGAGCTAGGAAACTCACCCGACTCAAGGGAGCACCAGACTACCCATGCTAAGACTGGGCCAATGATATCACAACAACCCATAATCAGGGTGGTTGTGCCTAGGTCTAAATTACAGCACATAGGGTGCATACCCTGGACAATCTGCATGACATCGATGAACTCCGCCCGGTCAAAGGTACTCCAGGAAAAGTGAGGGAAAGTGACTGTCACCAGTCGGTAGCATCTCCCATAGAGTATGCTAGTTGGAGCCCCGCTCTGATGTTAGCCACTTTATCTGCGAAGAATTGAGCAAGCTCATCACACTCCACTTGTGAAAAGGCTCTTCGAATCTGCAGGCAGGCTGGGTTGCATAGTCTTTCCACAGTTCAAAAGAGCTGGGCTGGCCAGTTCTGGGCAACTGCAACCTCCCTGGACAGGAACTCTGCCTTCTTATGGGAGATTGTAGATTGATAGATTTAATAATGTTTATTCAATCTTAGATGGTTGGTCTCCAGGGAGGATTTCCACCAGCAACACTCTAACCTTCATCCTAGTCACTGCATCTTCCTCAAGGTCCTGTCACACCACGGGGACTGAGGGTGAACACATATAGGAGCGATAAAATCCAGAGCTGTAGAAATGGCCTTATTATAGGCCAGTACCAAAGCTTCTGGACTACCACTTGCCCAAGGAAGCGCTGATAGGTCAAGCACCACCACCAGACCTTCAGGGCTTATATCCCATAGAGGGTGGTATCAGACCATCTCCACAGTGATAGGCCTATGGGGGGGCATGGAAACTGAACCCCATGGTGTAGTGATTGGACCATCTGACAGGTTCCTCCCCCAAGTCAAAGGCTTCAATCCCCAGGAAGAAGACTAGGTCAAGAGAGTGACCATGTTTGTGAGCAGCAGAGGTAACAATCTGTGTGAGGCCCAGTGATGTCATCAACTGGAGGAAGTGTTGTCCAAATTGTAAGAGTTTGTCATCGACCCAGACATTGAAGTTGCCCAGGACCATCAGCCTGGTGACTCAAATACTATGTCATTTGAAGTCTGCTACTTCCTAAAGGAAATGCATTTCATCCCCAGGTGGACAGTAGATAAGGGTGATCCTACAACCTACACCTGCTACTACAGTACACTCAAGTGACCCAGCCTCCTTAACTAGTACACTTGTGAGGCCCAGTTTGGTCTTGAAACAGACCGCAATCCCTCCACGGTCCAATCTCAGGCAGTGTATCACTGAGTACCCAGCTGGAATTGTAGCCTCCAATGTACCTTACTTAGATGATTTCCTGTTAATAGGCGAAGGGAATGGGAGAGCAGCAAGAATGCTAGAGGACTTTCAAGAGATGTGCAGGTGGCTAGAAGTCCCATTAGTGCCAGAGATGATGGAGAGACTGGCTAGGAAATAAGAATTTTGGGGTATTGAACTAGACATTGAAGTGGGGGCTTCTAGGCTACCAAGGTTCAATGTGGAAAAATGGAGAAAGTTGATAAAGACAGTGAAGGAAAGTGGAGGGCTCCATTGGCAGTAGTGCAGCAACTGTTAGGACACCTGAAATTTGCCTGCAGAGCAGTAACACCAGGGAGGGCATTTACCCATTGGTTACCAAGGGCAACAAAGGGAGCCAGACTGCTGCATCACTGGGTGAACATAGAAAGAGGGGCGACACAGGATTCAGAGGTCTTGGAACAATTCCTAGACAAGTACTGTACAACAGGGTTGCCTTCTGGAAGGAGGGATGGATGTTTAACACAGACCTGGAATTGCACAAAGACATGTCAGGGGCCTGGGAAATGGGGGCATACTTCAAAGGTGAATGGATGTCAGAAGCATGGCTGCCCAAATGGAAAGAAAGAGAAGGGGCTGATGAAGGACATTACACTATTGGGAATTTTTCCCATGTTGGTGGCAGTAAAGATTTGGGGGGAGAGGCTGAGAAAAAGGAAGGTAATATCCTGGTGTGATAATAAGGGAGTGGTGGAAGTTTTGGATGGGCAAACAGCAACACCAGAGCCAGTGCTGAGGGTGCTCTGACAGATGGTGCCACAAGACTTGCAGAAGAACTTGTCATTTAAGACTAGGCACATAGAGGGAGTCAGGAATGCGATGGCTGACTGCATTTCCTGTCTTCAGTTGGACAGGTACAGACATCTGGTGCCCGGGGCAGCAGACAAGAAAACAAAGGTTCCACCACAGTTAAGGGGGATTGGTTGGAAATAGCCCAGCTGCTATACAGGAGGTCCTGGGTACCAGGGACATTGAAGGTGTAAGGGACTTGGAAGGTATTCCAGGACTTCTAGGTAAAGACAGGAATGGAGGCAAGTGGCCCAGTAATGGAGAAGCAAGTGATGCAGCTTATGGTAAGGAATTGGGACGAGGAGACATTGCTCTCAACCATGGGGATACATCTGGCCTTTATGGGGTTAGTCCATAGCCAAAGGGGGTGGGGAGAGCCATGTAAGGCCCCCATAGTCAGGAGAATGGCACATGGATGGCAGAGGCTGAAAGGAAGGACACTGGATGGGAAATGACTAATGGATGGCAGAGGCTGAAAGGAAGGACACTGGATGGGAAATGACTAATGTTGGCAGCGCTACTGGGTAGGTTAACTGGAATTTTTAGGAAGTATTTGTAGCACATACTAAGAAGCAAGATTATTCACTGCTATCTTTTTAGTCATGCTTGAGGGACTTTTCATGTGAATGGAGTAAACAAGATGCCACAGGGGGCTTCCAATGGGAGAATGTGCTGTAGGGAAAGAAGGGAATTGAGATATGGCTAGGCAGATCAAAGATGGATCAAACAGGCAAAGAAACATGGGTGCAAATATGGAAAGGAGGAATTGGTGGGGGTGTAGTGCAGGCCATGAGAGAGTATAAACAGGTCAGTGGAATGGCAGGGGGCAGCTTGTTATCCATTGGAATGGGGAGCCCATATCTGGATTTCAGATCATGGCAATTTTGAAGAAGGGAATGAGTTTTTTGGGGGGAGGATCCAGAAAGGTTGCCTTCATGTTCATTTTGGATTGGGGCAGCTTTGGAGGAGGCCACAAAGGGGAGGTCAGAGGAAGAGATAAAAAGGGTGGGCAGGTGGAAATCAGACTGTTGCAAAAAATATGTGACAGACCTAATGAACTGATGTGTTGTGTTTCCTTCCCCTAGAAATTGATAAAAAGAACTGTGTATGGATTGAGGGTCATCCATTTATCTACTGGGCTGAGAGACGAGCAGTAATTAGACCCGGGCCGGGGAGGGGGAGACAACTGAGGATGGATAAAAGCATAACCAGAGTGCACTAGAGTGGCTTAAGGGGGATGCAATGGGTGCAGTTAGTACCACTATTGGAGGACTTGAAAACCAGACTGCCAAAACTGGACTTGATTATACATTTGGGGGGGATTGATTTGGGCACGAAATGAGGGACTGAATTATGGAATTACATCAAAAAGGAGATGGGTATAATTAAGGGATAGTGGCCTGAAGTGGTATTTGCCTGGTACAAGATCGTTCCAAGGAAGGTATGGCAGCATGCGAAGGACATTAGGACAATAGAGTGGGACAGGAAGAAGCTGAGCAGCAGGGCAGCGAAACTCCTAAAATGGATGAGGGGTGTCAACATAACACATAGGGACATTCCACATGAGTTAGCAGGCTTATACAGGCAGGACGGGGTACATCTTAACGATATAGGTCTTGACTCATTCAATTTGCAATTGGAAGGGGTGCTGGAGGAATGGAGGCAGGAGTAGAGGCCTGTAGAGTGAAGCCCATCACCCAGTTCAATAGCAGGAGATGGGCTAGTGGAGGAAGGGGAAAAAGGAGGGAAAAAGGAGAGGGTATAGGAGACACAGGAGCAGGATATTAGGGACCCAGGGGGTACTGTGCTGGGAAGATCAGGACACAGGCTGGGTTTACACCCAGATGTGGCTGTGGACCTTGTGGGGCCCCCAGAGGCCAAGCCTAGGTGTCGATTTTCCACCTGAGCCCAGAGAAATGGAGTATGAAGAAAGAAGAATGATAAATGGAATGGTTGCAATGGATGCATATAAAGGAGGACAAAATAGATATAAATATGTAAAAAGGAATCAAGGATTATCAGAATGTAATGGAAATGGAACCAGGGTGATTTCAATAATCAGAGCCAACTGAGCTCCCAATGAAATGTGTGGTGTGGTTTATTTTGCTGGGGGGAGGTGGATCCCCTGACATGGTGGCTTGCTAACAAAGAGCAGACCTTATTTTCAGGGTTTGCCTAACCAAAATAACAGATGTGGTCAGTTAGACAGCATGGGGGAGGGAGGCCAGGCAAGAGTGAAGAATAATAGAAGGAAGGTCAGCAGGGAATGTGGGTAGATAGATGGAACAGAAGGGGGAGAGGTTAAGAAAGTAGGAACAGGACTGGTGGAGAGAATAGTAAGGGGGGGCACATGGGGGGAGGCTATTGAGACAGAAGTAGAGCTGAAATCTTCTTTCTTTAAGTGCTAGAGAGCTTGTTTCCCACCCACCAACCCAGTAAATAGAGATGAGTGGTGGTGAGTAGGTGATAAGAGTTGGCTGCTGAAAGAGGACAGCAAAGGGAATGGATATTGGTGATATATGGGGTCATGGAGACTGACTGAAAGGGCAGCAGTTGGGTGGCCAGGACTGCTGAGGATGGACAGCGATATGGATATGCAAGGATGGGGCCACAGGGACTGTCTGGAAAGGCAGCAGTTAGTTGGCCAGTTCTGCTGAAAAGGCAGCAGTAGGTAAGCAAGGTAGGGAGCCCTAAGGGACTACTGAGGAGGTAGCAGTAAGGTGACTCAGGAGTGGCAGTGTGAAAAGGAGGGAAGGGAAGACAAGGGGGGAAGGAGGTAAAAGAGGGGAATAGGAGACACAGGAGCAGGATATTAGGGGCCCAGGGGGAACTGGGCCAGGAAATCAGGGCACAGACTGGATTTACACCCAAATGTGGCTATGGACCTTGTGGGGTTTGGCATCCCAGAGTTCAAGGAGGGATGTTGGGTTCCACCCAAGCCCAGGTGCCAGGTTTCCACTCGTGCCCAGGGAAATGGAATAGGAAGAAAGAAGAAGGGTAAATGGAATGGCTGTAATGAATACATACAAATGGAGACAACATGGATATAAATATGTAAATATGAATTAAAGAAGACAGGAAGTCATTTCTAACTGGCATCTGTTTATAAAGTTCTTATTCTCAGAAATAATATGCAGTCACCTAAATTATCCATATTTAGCTGTACCTGAATAAAAAGTGATATAAAACGTTATATTTTGCATTGTCTTGTTTTTATGGGCAGTATTCTGTTACAGTTCTCTTCAGGGAACCAATAATTTGGAGTTTTAACTATGTCATGGTTTGTGCACAGAACTCTGAACAGGGTTCTGATAGGTCAGTAGCTCATAATTAGCATTCTGTACACAAATTGTGACATAGCAAAAACTCCACATACATGATTCCATGAAGTGAACTGTAACAGAATGCTGTCCATAAAAACACAATAATGCAAACTACAGTTTTACCTGTCACTTTTTATTCAGGTACAGTTAAATATGGATACTTTAGGAGAATGCATATCATTTCTGAGAATAAGAACTTCATAAACAGCTGCCAATTAGCACAAATTTTCTGTCCCCTTTAAGGATTATCAGAATTTAGAAAATGGTCAAAGAAATTCCTGGACTCTGATTGACTGATAGCCTGGCAAGGTGGGCATCTATCAAACAACAGCTCGGATAAAAAAAAATACCAGTCTCAACTGAACTGATTGATAATATCTTTGTGCCCATGGAATGTTAAGTTTTAAACAGCTGCTGTGTTTTTCCCACGCTTAGTGAGAGATCCAGCCCCCCCCCACAAACACACACACATAGTGTGCCGCATACTCATTTTTTCATATTCTTTAACCACTCCTGTTCATGTTCATGTTGCCGTTTTTTTCCTCTCTTAGCAAGACATACAGCCCCTCAGCACAGTGCTCATTTTTTTAAGTCAGTGCCTGTGCGCCATGCCACTTTTACACACTGAAGGCAGCTAACCCATTAAAAAGTCCAACCTTAACACAAGCTGTATCTGAAGAAGTACTGTGCTGTAGTAGTCTGCAGGCTGATTGACATTGCGTCTGATCCCTTCCCTCTGTGCTCACTGTGCACTTCCTTCCATTCAGAACATTATTTAGATGTAGCAGAGACACATATTTAAAATATAAATGAACAAAAATCTGATTTCTCCTTCACCTGCTCTCATGCTACCATACTTAGTAGAGCAATGAACCATGTGGTAACAGTCAGCATTCTCCTCAGAGTGCGCCTGCGCCCCCTCACATTGCGAGAGCCATGCGATGAGTAGAGGGGTCATCGATACAGGATAAATTGAAGGGACTAAGCTGCCTAGCTTCCTATGAAAAAAAACAGTGGCGGCAACAATAAATAAACCAAACAGTGGAAGCAGCAGTAGGGTGGGGGCAAGTTTAAAAAAAATCAATGCCTGTTCGTGGTGTCAGGCTAAACTTACTCTTTTGGTTCTGTCAGTGATTGGTGTGGTTGCAGCTTAGAGTGCTGAACTGAAAACAAGAAACTATACACTACCTTGTGTTGAAGGGCGAAAGAAAAAGGTAAAGGTAAAAGATGAGTAAAGGGGAACAGAGTGTGGGAAGGTGTGCCTATGTGCCCTACTGTGCTTTGTGAAAAAGCTGTTTTCTTGACCCGTGGTTGCAACATGTGACTCTGTTTTCTGGTGCAGGTAGGGAAACTACTGATGGCAAGAGACTTCTAGGAGTAGAGTTTATCAGAAACTCCATCACTTCTTCGGGGGGGTGGTTGAAAGGAATGGCCCTCGACCTTTGTGTGTGTTGGGGGGGCAACATGAGATAGAACAGTGCACAAAGGGAGGAACTACTTTACCCAAAAAGTTTTTTCTAAACTTTGTATTCATTTAGAAAATGATTTCCTCTGTTATTTTATTACTTAACAGTCACGCGCATGCACATTTTCTAAGTGCTAAAATACCCTCCAAGGTGGGCAGTACTGGGAAATACCAGACATTTCAGAGGCTATAAGGCCATCCACCTGTGGCAACAGGCCTCATTACATCCCTGGGCAGTCTGGTATTGCCCAATACACCTACCCTGTTGGGTATTATAGCTTACATAATGGAGATGGAGCAAGGGTGATTTCAATAAATAGAGCCAGCCGAGCTCCCAATGAAATGTGTGGTGCAGTTTATTTTTTTGTGGAAGGGAGAACTCCCCGACAATGAGAGATTTATAGCCCTTCCTGACTTTTTCAATGTATATAAACATTACCAAATGCACTTTAGTTCAGAAGTTTTTTAAAACCAATGAGATAGATTTATACTCCTATATCCAGCAATTTATGAAAAACTCCATTACGGGATTCACATTATATGTTATACCACATTATTGTGACTTTTAGTGGAGATAAACAGGTATCAAAAGTCACATTAATATACCTACAGAAGTCTGTAAATCCCACAGTAATCCTGGTCATTAGATTTGGGAATGAGAGCGAGAATATTAGTGCAGCTTTCACAATGCTGATACTACTTGTTGCTTTGATACTGTGGTGCTTTCAAAGCAGTTGCAGTTAGAAATACAAATGGAACAATAGTTTTATGTGCCTGTGCACCTGGTTTTGTGCTTGTGTAACATAGATAATCTTTGCCTGTTCGCCTCTCTATCCATGGGATATACCACCCTGTAAGGGTACAAAGCAAGGAACCCTAAGGGAAGGTCCCACCCCTTGAGGTGCTGCAGGAGTGATTCCCTTGACTAAAGGTACCTTAGGAAGAAGCCCACAGGAGAAAGAGGCATGCTGCTGGAGGAGGAGGAGGAGGAGGAGGGGCAGATAGGGGGGCAAGGAAAAATGCTTGTGTGTGGAGCGAGGAGAGCTGACCTTAAATAGGCCGAACGGGGGTGTGGCCAGATGCATCACCCCCTTGAACTGCAGGCTGTAGCCTTCCAATTTAATGTGCCTGTGCAACTGGTTTCATGCTTGTGTAACGTAGATAATCTTTTGGCTGTTTGCCTCTCTATCCATGGGATATAACACCCTGTAGAGGTATGAAGGCAAGGAACCCTAGGAGAGGGTTCCACCGCTTGAGGTGGTGCAGCAGTGATTCTCTTGACTAAAGATACCTTAGGAAGAAGCCCCAAAAGAGTGTCGAACAAAACTTACAAGGTAGTGAACACTTATTGGGGTCAAACTCCTGTATGTAGGTCAGTTGTCAGTATGTGTTCAGTTGGCAGCATGGGTCACGTGATCATATTGTTTGAGTAGAGTAGGCAGGAAATAAGAGGCAAATAGTGACCCACTCAGAGGTCTAACTGTAAGGTGTGGAAGCCGGGCTTCCTAAGGAGAGAGAGAGAGATCAGCCAAAGGGGGAGAAGAAACAATTACGGGGCAGCCACCCAACTCCATCCAACAGCGGAAACCTAAGAGATCTAGGAACTACAACTATGCCTATCTAGTATTATGACCATTGGAATGAAGGAGAGGACCCCCCCCCCGGGAAGGAAACCTCTGGTGATCCAAGGCCTAGGTCACCTTTCCTCCAGACTTTGGGACAGTCTTGTTTAGTGATGGCTCTGCTACTGCAATGTTGTAGACCAATCCAGGAGAATTGCAATTTTGGGGAACATTCTTGCTCTATCCCTCTAACAGGAACACCATGGAAGGTTGTGAGTGAACTCTGCAACACCGGGACATCTCGGTGCCAATCTCCAAGCTGGGAGGAGAAGTGTAATGACTGCCGAGGCACTCAGCTGACCTATCAATCTAGGAACAAACCAGGTGAACCAGAGGCGATTGTAGGGAGAATGGCTTTAAACAGTGCCTCTGAACCCACTCGAGCAGCTAAAGCGGCCCTTCCCATGAGAGCTCACCCCTTCACAGCTGAAGTCTTCAATGCTATATTGAAAGGTGCTGTCAGTACGGTTGATGACTGAATGTACACCTGGAGTGAGGACATTCCCAACTATGGGCCAGGTGAGAAGGACCCTGCTCCAAGCTTTGCATGCTCAAGATGTGGACTTTGGAGTGCAGAGAGAGACCGTCAGCCACAGAGCTAGCCCTGAGTCCTGAAAGTAATGGATATGGTCAGTATGTCTCCAAAATATGGAGAAGTGAGTTGTAATGAGCATTGGACCTGCATGTGGGTTGTGATGGATGACAACAGGCATGGGAAGACCTGCACATAGGTCAGACTGAGCACTGTGGAACCTCTCGTTGATCTTGACTAGATGAGAGAAGACAGGGAGAGATCTGTATGTAGGTCAGGCTGAACAATATGGACTCTCTCATGGGTTTAGGTAAGTGAAATAGCATTTGTCAACCACAGGAATGCATGCCAGCAAGGTTTATTAAGAAGCCAAATTGGGAGTGAATTGAATTGTATGTTATGACTAAGAGAATGGCAAGGCCGGGTGAAGCCCGAGGCTGATGGTTGAAGAATAGGAGGAGGCTGTAAAGTTGGTTAGGTAGGAGGAGACTGCAAAGCCAGTATGTCAGGAGATGCGGTTTGAAGCAAGTAAACATGATATGCTGCCATACTTGGAAGGGGATGGGCATTGCTGGTAGTGCAAGGGACAGGAAGGCTGGGATGACTCTGAAAACCAGGTACATAATATTAGGGAAAGGCTGGTAGAAGGCTGGTTACAGCCAGAAGCCCTTAGGTAGAGAGTTGCCTGGAATCACTGGTTGCGCAGTGCCATAAAAGCTATGCGAAGCAGCAGGAGGAGGATAGGCCAGCCAGGGTCTTATACAATACACGACAAATAGGAAGCTGCTCCCGCTGCCTGGGGCCGCAATGCCCATTTTGACTCCTCAGTTCCCCGCTGTAGAAAAAACAAAGAAGCCACGAACATGGCGCCAAGCAGCTAATGAAATAAGTTAAATATGTGCCAGCCATGAAAGCAGGATTAGGGTATCATCAGAAACAGACTGCTGTGGATTTGGTAAAGTAAGGTTTGGTAAAAGTGAGAGTAGCATTAAATGAGCCTAAATAACACAAACATGGAAGTGAGGAGTAATGCAGTAGGGCAGGACACTGCTGGAGCAGGCAGGGGAATGAGGCACAGTGATAGCTGGTAAGGGGAGACAGTACTACAGGCAGGTGCATACAATTAAGGTGATGAGCACAGGGACTACAGCATGGAAACAGCAATTGGAACTGAGAGCACACTGGCACCTAGCACAGAGAAAGAGAGATTGCTGAAATATGATAAATGAACTGAAAGCTTGATTACAAATGAAGCTAAATATAGAAATGCAAACAGAGGGGCACTAGCATACCAGAAAAACCCAAAAAGCAAATGAAGCAAACAGGACCACAGGAGCAGTAGGGAGAACAAACAACTGAAACAGAAGCACAGACTGCAGCCATAGGCAAAACACAAACCGAGAAGCAGAAGGCAAGCATAAAATTACTGACCCAGAAGCAGGAGAAGTACAAACCAGGCAGGGAGTTAAGCACAGACAGCAGAGTCCTATGGGAAGGAAGGGAGGAGGCAAACACAATGGGGGAGTTAGAGCTCATGGAAAGAGGGCCCGGAGAAAGGACAAACAGAGCCACTGGCTGAAAGGAAACATTTTTTGTGTGTGGAGTGAAAAGAACAGCCCTTAAACAGGCCGAATGGGGGGGGTGGGTGACAAGTTGCACTGCCCCCGTGAACTACAGGCTGTAGCCTTTCGATTGGGCAACTATCATATACAAGGCTAGCCTATAATTCTGTGGGTTCTGGTGACATCATAACCATGAAAGCAAAGTTCAAGTGGTTCTCTGTCACCAGAACCCCACAATGGACTTTTTTTTTTGCTGTTGTAGGAGAAGTGGTGGGGTGGCCAGAATCAGTCCATGGGATGCTGGCTCAATGGGATGCAACCTATAGAAAAGCTATAATGCAGTGCTATAGAGTGTAAAAAGATCTTGGTGTTGGTGAAGGACTAAAGACCAACATTATTAGCGTAGCATTGTGCTATGCTTCATTATTTGCGCTACTTAGTTAAAACTGTCAGCACATGCATGTTCTGTTATGATTACAGTGTTTCCTTTTATGTTTGCTGTACTTTCGCACCAAATGTTTTGGGATGAGTATGATTTCGGGGGGGGAGGGTGACACTGTCGAGCCCACTCTAGTTGAAACTGCAAGGGGCTTGGCTGTCTAGACCAATGACCACACATTGTGGTCGTGACACAACTCTCTGCTCAGTGAGCTGAAACTGTGTATACTTCAAAGGACCAAAGCCACTCCGATCAAAGAGGGCTTTGGTCCTTTGATTTGCATGAAGTCAGGTCAGCAAACAGCTGACTGGCTTTCAAAACAGGTACTGCTGCACACCGGAAGTTTGCTACAGACATTACAGGTGTGCAGCTGCTATATCAAACCCTGTAACAACAAAAAATGTCCATTGATGTGTGTTGCTGGTACCCCTCTAAATCTCTACCCATCCAACCCTCCCTCTTAGCACCCACCATCGCACCCCCCCAAACATAACTCTGAGACTGGGGTGCCCAATGCCCAAGTGTCCCCCTCGTAGTTCTTTTCTATTTCACCTGCAACAAAGAAAACCATCCATTAATGTCTGTTGCTGGCCCCCTTATAACTCCCCACCTGAACCTCCCTCTTAGTACCCACCACCCCACACTCCTCCCCACAAACATAACACTGACACTGGGGTTGCCCAATCCTCCAGTGTCCAACCTGTTTGTTGCTAACATTTCATTGCTTTATTTTTTCTCTGATTCAAATTGTTGTTGCTGGTATACCTTCTTCTGCATTATTACAAGGTGTGCCTACAGGTGTGTGCTAACAGATTACTCCTGTAATCTTCTGATTCAAATTGTCTTTTGCAAGGTATATCTTCTGTTACTGCTTTATTTTTCTCTGGAGCAAAGTGTTTCTTACAGAGTATATCTGCTCTGAAATTATTACAGGTGGTGCTTTACAGGTTTTACAGTTTTATCTAACATTAGGATAAGCTTTCAGGGTTACTGCATTTATTGTTGACTGATTGTTTCTGCTCTTACCTCCTTATTCTTTCGTCCGTGGTTCTTCTTTTTAGGCAGGGGAAGGGCCCAGCCACCCACCCCCATCCACAACCCCCAACCACCCCACACTACACTCCTTTTATAGGGTACCACAGTTGTGACATTTCCTGTGGCAGAGCAGGAAGGGGCGGATCAGTGGGGCCTCCACAAGGTGATCTCATTTACAGGGGCACTAGTAATTTAACTTGTTATAACAAGTTAAACAAAGCACAATTAAACCATTACTTGCATTTTTTTTCCTTTTTTTTTTTTTTCCTTCTAATTACTCTGACTAGGTTACAAACCCAGCAACTTATTTGGAATGGATTTCATTAACTGCAGGTACTGTGGAACAATTTTCAGAAGGACAGTCTTACAGGATTTAGGACACTATCCACATGCTGGGCCTTTGAGATCTTAGGGCTCAGCCTCAGGCAGCATGGGCAGAGATTGCACGCCTCAAATTTCATATTGAAGAGGAAATACATTATAAGAACCACCCACCATTTCCCCAGAATCCAACAGAAAACCCCTCACCGCAGAGGGTAGTTGGTCCAGGAGGTTGGCAGGTGTTAGGAGGAGCAAATCAGGTGCCCCATCACTCTCTGCTCTCCAACACATTACCTCCAAAAACCATATAAACACTACAAACAGGTATCTGCCTCTATCTCTGAAATCAAATAAAGAGGCAGAAGACACTGCAGAGCAGGACACTGTGGCACAGGAGCTAGCACAACAAAACTCACTCAAATCAGGAACCAAAACAAAACAAGCACAAAGGAAATCCAAAAAACTTCTGATCATAGGAGACTCCATGATTCGGGAGTTGATACCCATCTCCAGCCAGGGGTGATGGTCAGATGTCTCCCAGGTACATCAGCATGGAGAGACACTGACCGCATTGCTAAAATTGTTCACAAAGCAGGAGAAAACATTGATGTCCTAGTACACATAGGGACTATCGATCTCGCCAGCCGGGTCAGTTGTGGAGACCAAGGAACACCTGACTAGGCTGGGTGACAAACTATCATCTATTTCGTCTGGCATCTCCTTCTCTGAGATCCTGCCAGTCTGGGAGAGGGGAGCAGATGGACGGAAGGTCAGAGAAGGGAGATAGGGAGCTAAACATGTGGCTCAAGGACTGGTGCCAGGAAAAAGGACATAGATTTGTAGGGAACTGGCAACAGTTCTGGGAACGAAAGTTCTTAAATTTGATGGACTGCATCTGACTAAAGAGGGAGCAGTGCATTGGGGCAGAAGTTTGATGTCTTTGCAGAATATTTAAACTAGCAATGGGGAGAGGTGCAGCACCCATACGCCAAATGGGAAGAACACCCTCCCCTCAGCTAGTGGTCAAACAGGAATTCAGCATGTTTGCCGCTCAGTTGCATCACCAGGTAAGAAAAAAGGTTTGTCTCCCACACGACGCACAGGGTAATGCCAAACTTCACCCAACAACTAACACAATCAAATCTGGCCAATGGAAAATCATGTATACAATGCTCACAGCCTGGGAAATAAGATCCCAGACCTGCAGCGATAATGTCAGAGGCTAAACTGGACATAGTAGCAATTAGTGAGACGGGTTTACCAGTAACCACACTTGAGAGACTTCAGTACCTGGCTATGTATTGTTCAGAAGAGACCGAGGTGCGAGGGGGAGGAGTGACCCTGTATGTTAATGAAAATATCAAAGCTACAGAAATTCAGAATACACATAAGGAGCCAGAAGAACTGTGGGTCACCCTGGAAACAGGAAATGGGACAGCCATAAGAACTGGGGTTGTCTACAGGCCCCCAGAACAGAGGGAGGACATAGACACATTACTGTTAGAAGATATACAAAACATGACAGCTAAAGGGGAGGTTCTGATAATGGGAGACTTCAACATGCCGGATACAGATTGGTCAATACCAGCAGGAACATCTGCCAGAACTAGACTCATAGTGGATTCCCTGCAGGGGGAGGGCCTCAAACAACTGGTACAGCAACCCACAAGAGACAGGGCTATCCTAGATCTAGTACTGACCAACAAAGAAGGGATCACAGATCTCAGGTAGAAGGTCACCTGGGGGCAGTGACCATCACATGGTATGGTTCAATTTGGCTACTACATCTAAATCATCCCATTCCAAGGCAAAAATATGGGACTTCAGAGGAGCTGACTTTGATAAGATGGCCAACAGAGTTAAGCTAGCCTGGCAAAAGAAACACAGGTGAGGGGGTACAGGCAAAGTGGGCAAGCATTATGATGCAATACTTGAAGCAACATCCCATTGTGTTAGACAGAAAAGGAAGTCAAAGAAGAAGGAAACCACTTTGGTTCTCAAATACAGTAGCAGAAAAGGTCAGAGCCAAAAGGCTGGCCTTCAGGAAATATAAGGGAACACAGCAGGATGAAGATAGGGAGGCATACCAAACTGCCCTAAGGGAAGCAGGTAAGGCAGTAAGGCAGGCAAAGTCCCAAACTGAGGAAACACTAGCACGAACAGTAAAGAAGGTGACAAGACTTTCTAGATACATTAGTGAAAGGAGAAAGTCCAGAGGGGTATTGCTAAGCTTAATGGAGAAAAGGGAGCATGTGAGGAGGAGGACCTGTAAAGGCATCTATCCTAAATAGATACTTTTGCTCAGTATTTACTGAAGAGAAGGTAGGGCAGGGCCCACAGCTCAGCATCATGGACACAGGGGAGGGAGGTGAGCACTACTCCCTTCACAAAAGAAAGGGTCCTACAAGAGCTGCTAAGCTCAGGTGGATAAGGCAATGGGACCTGATGGCATACATCCCAGAGTACTTAAGGAGCTAAAGGAGGAACTAGCAGAGCCATTAGCAGAATTGTTTAGTGAGTCTCTGAGCACAGGCGAGGTCCCAGAAGACTGGAGAAGGGTTTATGTGATCCCGCCCACAAGAGTGGTAGCAGGGAGGAGGCGGGAACTCACAGACCGGCCAGTCTTACCTCAGTAGTGGGCAAGATTATGAGGCACTCCTTAAGGAAAGGATAGTGCAACACCTGAATCCATAGGGGCACAGGATCCAAGACAGCATGGTTTACAAAGGAAGGTCTTGTCAAACTAATCTCATAGATTTCTTTGACTGGGTAACCAGAGTGGTGGACCAAGGGGAGCAGTTGATGTCGCTTACCTTGACTTCAGCAAAGCTTTTGACACTGTTCCACATAGAAGATTGATAAATAAGCTGGTAGGCTCGGGTGGGTCAGAAGTTGGTCAGCTGGGTGGCAAACTGGTTGACAGACAGAAAACAGAGAGTGGTGGTAAATGGTATACAGTCAGAAGAGATGCAAGTCACAAGTGGGGTACCTGGGATCAGTCCTGGGGCCAGTCCTCTTCAACATCTTCATTAGTGACCTTGCAGATAGACTAGAGGGTAAGGCTTGTCTGTTTGCAGATGACACCAAGATCTGCAACAGAGTAGATGATCCAGATGGGGTGGGCAGAATGAGAAGAGATCTGGATAAACTAGCAGAATGGTCAGAAGAGTGGCAACTGGGATTTAATGCAAAGAAGTGCAAATCATGCACATAGGGAAGAGAAACCCTGAAGCCACTTATAGGCTGGGAGGGAGTTAAGCAGTCACAAAGGAAGAAAGAGACTTGGGCATCATCATCACTGATTACCTGAAATCATCCAAGCAGACCTCTAAAGCAGTAGGTAAGGCTAGGGGTGTTAGGGTGTATTAGTAGGGGTATCACAGTCGTGAGGGAGGTAATAATCCTCTGTACAAGACACTGGTTAGCCCCATCTGGAGTACTGCGGCAGTATTGAGGCCACACCTTCACAAGGACATTAACCAAATTGAGGCAGTCCAGAGAAGGGCAACCAAAATGGTGCAGGGACTGCATCAGAAGACATATGAGGACAGATTAACGGAGCTCAATATGTATACCCTTGAGCAAAGAAGGAGAGAGGTGATATGATCGAGGCATTCAAACACCTTAAGGGCATAAACAAGGTGAAAGAGTCTAACATGTTTAAATATAAGAAAAATAGCAGGACAAGAGGACACAGCATGAGATTAGAGGGAGGCCGATTAAGGGGGAATGTGAGGAAATTCTTTTTCACAGAAAGGGTGGTGGATGCATGGAATGGCTTACCACAAGAAGTGGTGGCTATGAATACAGTGCAGGGCTTCAAACAGGCATGGGATAGGCATAAGGGAGCAATACAAATGACTATGAATAGATAGGCCACTGACAGAGCAAAGGCCGATGGCATATTTATAAGGTAGAAAAAGAAATGGGCAGACTGGATGGGCCTTGCGGTCCTTATCCGCCGTCAACTTCTATGTTTCTATGTTTCACCTTGTCATTTTTTTTATGTTTGCTTGCACGTATGTGCAAGAAACATAGTGCCACCATACAAGTTTTCATAGGTGTGCTACCCCTGCTTCCAATGCCATGCTCCTTTTTGCAGGTGCAGCCGCACCCCACCAATGAATGTCAGAGCTGTCTATGACAGCAGTTCAAATGCAGTGGCATACAGTTCAGAGAAAACAACTGCTACAATCAGTGGTGGTAACATGTAGGCAATTTGCATACTGCCGTCAGCAGCCAGTTTGCATACTGCCATTGGCAGTATGCAAATTGCCTACACATCACCACTGCATCTGAACTGCTGTGGCAGACAGCTCATTTAAATTGTTTTGCATGGTTTGTGCCTTGGTAAGTATCACCCGACAGCAGTTGAATTATGCTTAATGTTAAGGTTTTTGTTTACCTTTGTGGTTTTCTACACCTTGCAGTACTTGTTGCCTGGTCCGCCATCCAAGTTTTGGTTTGGTTTGGTGGCACTGGCAGCCTGTTAAGGTTGCATGCTGGTCTACCTGCTCATGCACACTGATCTGACTTTGTACATGAACGTGCAAGGTAACACACTTACTTGAGCTATCCTATTACAACGAGCTGTGTGAAAGCTGATCCTGTCAGACTCAGACCATGAAAATGTCTAAATTAATTCTGCATTGCATAGAGTGGTTCTCTGACAGGGAATCAAAGCTGGAATTGCTGATAAAAGAACCATCCTTTCTTTATTAGTCATTTTCCCCATGTACTGAGTCGTCTGATGCAAGTCAGCATCACAATGAGCAGCTGTGTTTAACCCCCCCCTTTTTCACCTGCTCGTCATGGCCCCCTACCTCTGTTATGGATTGAAGTGTAAATTCTAACCCCAAAAAATAGTAACTGTCATATGGGCACTTGTTTCTGCTGTCTCAGAATCTGTTGATGTTACTTTCATAATTCTCTGTGAAGTGTATTAAGCACTCTGATGTGGCAGCTGGCTATGTCTCGCTGACTGCTGCTTTTGAGTGTAGTAGTAGTCTAGGGGCAGATTAATACAGTATTCCGAATCCAATAGATTGAATACTGTCATGTTCTAGGTAGCCAAAAAATATCAGTGAGAACTACTTCAAAATGGCTACCGGGAAAGCGTGAACATCAGCTGGAGCATCACAAATGAAGCAGAGGAAAATAAGCACAATCTCTGAGCAGAACGTCCACTCATATTACAAATAAATTAATTTGGCCAGTGTCTTTGTAATCAAATTTTATTGAGCAGTCAAAATGCTGGTAGGGAACCTGCAGCCTGAACATTGCAAGCATGGTCTCTGTGAATCTTGAGAGTCAGGTTTTCAATTCCCTTTCATGAGTTAAATGTTGTAAAATGTAATGTTAATTCCATTAAAGTCACTAATGAAAATTACATTTTACAAGTGTATCTCATGAGCTGCTGCACTGTTGTTCAGAACATAAAGCAGATGGCCAGATAGCTGGGTTGTCAAAGTTCTGCTCCTTCGGTCAACTTGTGGGAGATGCGCTGCAACAGTAATGCAAAGTGTCTCATCAGAAAAGACGTTGGACTGCTTAAAATGGTAACCCCTGACTTATTTTTCACACAAAAATGCACTTCTGCTTAATACGGAAAAAAAAAGAAAAGAAAAACAAGGGGAACTCTTGGCACATCATGACTAATGCTATCTTTACCAGTATAGCTGCTGTTTAACTACCTCTACCTCTTCCTAAGCAGTAATTTCACTAGTACGATTGCTTTGTGGGGCTGATAAATGCTGATTAGCAGTAACACTAGCCAGGACATCTGCTTCATCGAAGCTGTCATCTGAGAATGATGCTCCATCACGGTTTTATCCTGTCAGTGACAGAAAGCTGTTCAAAATCGTCTGTCATACTCGATTTTATAGATTTGCCCGGACATACAGTAGTAGGACTGGTTGCTAAACACTAAGGAACTGTGTTTTTTCTCCTCTCTACATGCTAGGTGTGTTGCTGAACTATGCACATATTACAGATATGCAGCATACCTTAGGAGGTTTTGCCTCTGAATCTGTCAGAAGTGTCCTTGTTATTTAAAAGCAGTCCATTTGTTAAAGGGATAATCTGAAACAGATGGAATAACAGAGTTCTTGTAGGTTTTATGACCAGTAGGCCTTAACTGAAGATTGTTTCTTCTTTTTCTAAGCACTTAACGCACATGTATACTGACAAAATAAGTTAACAGCTGATCACAGATTTGACAGTGTTAAACTTTTAAACTGCTGCATGTTCAAACAATAGTGGAATGCTGATGTTGGCTCCAGATTCCATAATTTCAGCATTATATGATGGTCTTCATGCAGTGAATCACTGTGTTAGTGAGAAGGCTATACTAGTATATTAATCAAAGATTAATGTAATGCGGATTTAATTGAACTGATCAATTAGATTATTCTAATGAAATCTACAGTGCATAATATGAACTGGTGGCTAGGCACATTTTACTTTTAGCTGAATAAGCCAGCCAGTCAGCGTAGAGATAAGGTTATCAGTAGTGACACCAATGACAAGGGTTCTGGAATAAGCCTGCAACACAGGAAGACAGCTGGGGTGAGGAGGAGGAGGAGGACTGAGTATCCAAGAACATGCATTCCTCCTCCAGGGAGAGAGGGTGGCAACACCTCCAACTGCTACCACTATCTGTGGGTGCACAGGTGGTTGTGCAGCAGCCAGGGTGTGCAGGGGGAAGGGCAGTGTTAAGTGCTTGGCACAGATGTGTGCCTCCATGACAAAGCCCGGACTCATTTCCTCATGCTGATGTCCACATGGTAAATGGAATACATGCCGCAGCAAGATGGCCCACATTGCCAGAAGGCAGTGTATCTGTAAATGTTAGCTGATCTCTGATAATGAAGAATCCCTGTACAAAATATCGTAAGATAAAAAGAAGAAAACCTTAATAGCAGGCCTTTAGGGTAAGTATGTTTTCCTTGGGGGGGGGGGGGTGCACACAGGATTTGTTTTCTTTATTGATATTAGCTACACACCAGAAGCACCCTTGAAAATAAAGCTCAGCTGATTCTATAACCCTGAGTTGTGTAGGTTATGTCTTGAATTTTCAAATGAGATACGAACATGCAAGAGTGAGCAGTGTTGTTACAGAGGGTAGCCCCCCAAAAAACCTACAGAGAGAGGTACTCTTGAATAAGAAGAGAAGCTGACCGTAATAGAAAATAAGACACTAATTTATAAAAACATTCACTTATAGAAATATGAATGCAGTTGCTGACCACAGATTTTATTCACAAAATCCCACAGCATATGTGCCAACATAAAGGCAAGACATTTACCACTGCTGATTCTAAGTGGTCTAATAAATGCACAAATGCATTACCAAAGTGACAGTGCAGCTGAACGTATCCAGAATAATACGACTCATGGATATGCCTCTATAGGTTCAAATGCCAAATACAGTATGTTCACACAGCTGAAAGCCTACCTAGCAGTCAACACCCCAGTGCTAATCTCTGCAGGAGGTTCGTCAGGGGGCCCAATTCTCTGAAAGAACATTTTAGTGGGTGGAATGCATACCTTTTTATTTTTCTACAACAGAATTAGCCTTTGATGACTTCAAGGTTTGATTTCTGCCTCTTTCATTCTGTCCCATTTGCAGGCTCTAGCCTTAGTTATGAACTATTTGTGGAATATATTGCTTTTGCTGTCTTTCTCATTTCCCTTTGTGTTCTTTTCATATGTTTGCTTATTTATGTTGATGTCTTGCTGTAACTCTCATTTTATTTTATTATTCCACCACTTAATTCTTTGTTGTGTAGTGGGTGAGTGATTAAGGATTTAGTTTGGTTGGTGGGTAATTGCTAATCCTTACCAATTTAATATGATAAATTAAGAGGCAGTCTGCATAGAAACATCTGAGCTGTGGACAGTACAATGAGAAAAAGGAGCTGTGAAAGGTAACTGAAATTGTTTTCATATACATTGGAACCTGTATAAGATCATTGATGTTAAGAGCATGTTAGACAGGAGAATGCAGATTTTTTTCAAACTCTAAACTTTGTTTGTGTTACTGCTATAAATACAGTCATCAGCCTGAAAAAAAAAAATCATCTTACTGCTTTGTCTGAAAAGTGTTTTTTAAATCAGTTTATTAATACTGAATTCTGTTTTGGATTCTGGGAGGGTGGGAACTGCATGGGGGTCCAGGTGGAAGAAATGCTATTGTGTTGTTGGGAAAGCAAGATATTTAGAGGGAGGGTGGGAGCCCGGGATTGCCCAGGTGAGGGTGCAAGTTGTTTATAAAAGATTGTGTTCTCTTGGAGGGAGAATGGCAGCCCAGGGAGTGTCCAGGTATGATGGGCAAGTAGTTTAAAACAATTGTATTAAACTCAAGCATGGTGGGAACTGGGGGGTAGGGGAGGGTCCAGGTGGAAGAAATGCTATTGGTATTTGCAAAAAAAAAATTATGTAGAGGTGGGTCTGTGAAGTAGGGAGGGAAGAGACATGAAATGTATTCTGTAAAAACTGTTTTATATTTTGTTTAAATGTACATGTCCAACAGAGCTGCTGTGGTTCCTGGGTGATGTATGGTCATGGGGATGTGACTGGCAGACATGTTGGAAAAAAATTGTTCTGGCATTTGGTGAGGGAGAAGCGTGGGGCAGTCAAACAGACTGGCGCAGAACAATTGTTTCCACTATTTATACAAGTCAACTGGGTCCGTCCCTGGCTCCCATGGTATATCCGTGCCTCATTGCTGTGGTTCCTCAGTGATGGGAAGGTGGAGGGCATTGCTGTGGGCATTTTACCATTTTGTTAAGTGTGCAAGGTTACGGTGAGTACATGGGTAATTGCTGGCTGGTGTGGGTGCTTGAGTGAGGGATATTGTGTGAGTACAGGTACTACTGTGAATTGACCTCTGTGGGACTGGCTACCTTGATGTGATACAGAGGCTTGTCACAGTGAAGCATTGTAACTAAAGCCAGCCAGCCTGACAAGTGTTGATTGTATGGCTAGTGGTGTGATGATGGTATGGCTAGTGGTGTGTGAACGGACCTCTGTGCGACAGGCTACCTTGATGTAGTACAGAGGCTTGTCACAATGCAATATTGTAACCAAAAGCAAGTCTGTTAGTCTGACAACTGTTTGTGATGGTCTGGCTACTATGTGGTGTCACAACTAGTGGTGTGTGATTGGGTGAAAACATTTAAAAAAATGACTGCGTTATGAATGTGCATTGCACAGTTTCTATGCACACTTATAAGTTCGCCACTTTTTCATATTTTCACTCCAGATTTTAACGTTGCCATTTCTTCACACCTCGTCATCAACAATACACCTGTCATTTTTCACATCCTGCCCAAAATATGTTTTCACACCTGTGGCACCAAATGACACACTCACTGTGTAAAATCACCTTTTGGCATTGAGTAACAAAATGATACTGCCACTGTTCGTGAGGTGGGCTCCCAAAAAGTCCATGCTGAAAATTTGGAGCAAAAAAAACAACAAACGCTCAGGCCATTAGGGTTTCCAATCATAGCGCCCACCCGGTACAGACAGGCAATGGGGATGACGTGGGGTCATCTGCCATAATGCTCAACCCATTCCACCCCCACCCTGCAGCCACTGACAGTCATCGAGGTGTGCCTTATGGTCTTCTGCCCTAACATTCACCTCATTCTCTTATACTGCATCCATCTCAGCTTATTTTCTTTTCAATTGTGCTGAGAGTTAGGGCTGAATACCTCAAGGCACACTGCAACACCTGTTAGTGTCCACAGGTTGGGATGAAGTGGAATGCCATGAGTGTTATGGGTGATGTCCCAAAGGTACAACCCCAATGCCTGTCAGTCTCTGCAGGGTGGGGATGGGGTTTGGTGTTACTTCAATACTTCACTGCCATTCCTATTATGCATCGCTCTAACTCCTGCACTACCAATGCCAATACCAGCAAGCAAACATTCAACATTAACAAATGCTTGTTTAATATGGCCTGCAACAAAGAAAACAGTCCATCAATGTCTGTGGCAGCTGCCCCTGTAACTGCAACCCCCCGCCGTTTAGTTATGCAGCACCAGGGAGCCTACCACAGGTGCTGCCGAATATAACACTGACACTGGGGATGCCCAATCCCCCAGTGTCCACTGGAATAAAGAAAACATCCCTCCTATTTTATTATTTTTTTTAATATCCTGTAAAAAAGAAAACTGCCCATTGATGTCTGTTGCAGCCCTCACCATAACTGCAACCTCCCCCGCTGTTTATAACACTGACACTGGGGGTGGTCAATCTCCTAGTGTCTATTGAAATAAAAAAATCCCATGTATGTTTTTATTTTATAACCTGCAAAAAAGAAAATGGTCCATCGACGTCTCTTACTGTCCCCCTGTAACTTACACCCCCAACCGATCTCCCACTCAGCACCCACCACCCCACACTCCTCCCAATCATAACACTGACACTGTGGTGCCCAATCCCCCAGTGTCGAAACCTGAAATAAAGAAAACCTTCCCTTGGCTTTTTTGTTTGTTTTAATAAAGCTTGTAAAAAAGAAAAAGGTAGCACTTTATTTTAAGTGTCCCAAACCTACACTATAACTACTGTATAACTATGCAGTAACTGCACTGTAACTACTGTAACTGTAGCAGACTTAAGTTGCATTATATTCATATTTTAGTTATGATTCTTATTACAGTTTAACATTTTTCTGTGTGATTACCTTTTAAATAAATGTCAGATAGACACAGACAGTTAAAACAGTACACACAACCTGCATTTATATGTAGTTACACTTATTAGTGCTGCTATACTGTACTGCTTCTTCCCAACATCCTGTGTGGCTGGCTGTTTGTGTTTGTCTCTTGTCAGTAGTTTAGTTTTTGTGGATTTTCATGTGTTTCTGCTTGGAGGAACTAGACCATTCTTGGACATAACATCTAAGAACATTTCCCGGACTAAGAAACTGCAAAACATCAACACCAGGTATTGGCATTCTCATCATAGATCAACTTATTTGGAAGCCATCAAAGCCAAAAGTAAGGTCAGTAAATCTGTTATACAAGCACTGAGTTGTGGAGTGCTGCATTGAATCCACATTTCTGTCTGACTTGTTCTTAAAAGATGTGTACTAGTCTTTGAGGTCTATTCAAAACCATTTTGGAGAACAAAGGGAAGAGACTAACAAAGGATTTTTACATCCTGTATATGCCCCAGGCCAGTGTTCATCATCTTCAAGAATTTAACCCCTTCAGGAATTTATCACATTCTGGGTCTTTGAGCTACAATAACAGTTTTCTGGTCACAGGTATTTCACCATTTCTTGTGGATTTGATTACTTTTCATCAATCATGTGGCACCTCTGAGAACATGGTTTTATATATTGTGCTCTGCAATATCACGGGCCAAATACAGACCAGCAAGGCCAAGAGGACTAGATGCCCTACAACAAAACTAGTCTGCAAAATGATTAAAGCGTACCTTCTTAGGATACTACTTATGCTACTTCTGATATCTGGAAATGTTCATCTTAATCCGGGGCCTACCAGCCTAGCACCCCATGCCACAAAAAGGTGGGAAGGGTCCCTCACATTAGCCTCAATCAATGTCTGCAGCCTCCTTAACAAACTTGACATCTTGCAAACCTGGGTCCAGCAACATAGCCCTGATGTACTCTCTGTTGTCAAAACATGGCTTAACCCCAAGATACCAGACGCTGCAGTCACCATCCCTGGATACTCTATATTCAGGCAGGACAGGGTTTCCAAATGAGGTGGGGGCTGTGCCATCTACCTGAGGAATTCCTATCTGGGTCAAGTCTTCCTGCTCAAACCCTAAACCACCCGCAGGTTCTCGCTATTAAAGTTCTACTGGGTGCACAACAAGGAGCTCACCATTGCCTCTGTGTACCTACCTCTAAAGATCAGCACAATGGATTTCTGAGCATATTGAAAGCCTCACCGGATTACACCATAACTCTGAACTCATAGTACTAGGTGACTTCAACATAAATTGGCTATCGCTGGAGGCCAGTAACTACAAGGATGCTGTCACGTCACAGAACTTCACCCAGCTTGTTACCACCCCCACCAGATGCAACTATAGGACAGGGTCGCAAACACTTCTGGACTGGATCCTAACTAATCACCCTGAATGAATCTCAAAAGTCTCAGTGCTCCCTGATGGGATCAGTGACCACTCACTGGTCACATGTACCTGGACAAACAAATTCATTAAGACCCCTCCTAAAATAATCCACACCAGAGTGTTAAAGCAGGGGTACCTTGAGCTACAAAAGACACACCTAAGCCACCTGGACTGGATACCAATTGACTCTGCCATTGATGTAAACCAAGCCTTAGACCTTTTCATCAGCCACTTCAATGCGGCCTGCAATATCTTTGCACCTCTCAAAAAGCTGAAGGTCAGAGGCAGAGCTAACCCTTGGATAACCCCCGATCTAATCACTTTACTCAAACATAGGGATCATCTCTGGCACTGTGCCCATGCAACATACAAACCTGGGGATATTCATAAATATAAAGCTGCCAGAAATGAGTGCATGCAGGCAGTTAGGAGAGCCAAAAGCAAATACTTCAAGGAAACTCTCTCTAACTCCTGGGGTGATGGAAAAGAAATTTGGAGTAACTTGAAAGACCTTACAGGCAAGAACCCTAAGTCACCACCCACCATGCTAAACATAAATGGAACACCAACAACTGACCTGCACACCATCACCAACACCTTTAACAATGCATTCTCCAACTTGGATAGTGTCCTCCCTTCTAATTTCTTTGATGCCCCCTCTGGTAGTAACCCTCCTGCAACTACTCCGCTCCTACACCCTGCCCCACAATTCTACTTCAAGGAGATCCCAGTGCATGAAGCCAGAACCTATATTCGAAGACCATTCACAATGCAGGCTACAGCGTGACTCCCTTGACCTGAAGTTGTTAGCACTTGTCCTTAAGAAGTCCTGAACCCTTTGACAAAGGTCCTCAATCTATCACTAAGGATGTCCCAGTTCCCATCTCGCTGGAAACAGGTGACCATCACACTGGTACACAAAAGTGGAGACAAATCACTGCACTCCAACTACAGACCTATCTCCATCCTCCCTCCATTGTCTAAGGCCCTGGAGTGCATCACCTCAGACCAATTAGTCAAGTACCTGGAAAAATATGGCATCCAGTGTCCTGAGCAACATGGTTTCTGAAAAGGGCACAGTACCACCACTGCACTATTTGAATTCACAGGCTTCATCCATACCACACTTGATCAAGGAAACTGTGTAGGGGCAGTATTCATTGACCTTACAAAAGCCTTTGATACTGTGAACCACCCACTCCTACTCAAGCAATTATCAAACACTGGGCTCTCCAATGAAGCACTGCTCTGGTTTTCAAGCTACCTTGGGGAGAGGGTCCAGCTGGTTAGGATTGCCAGTGTTACCTCAGAAGAAAAGCCAGTCCTTTCAGGGGTCCCACAGGGGTCCATCCTGGGGCCATTACTCTTCAGCCTCTTCCTCAATGACCTTCCCAGTGTCTGCCATCAGAAATTACTGCTCTACGCCGATGACGCAGTCAAGTTCACCAACCACCAAAATGCAGAGCTCCTCGAGAAACAATTACAGCTTGAATTCATGCGCATCGAAGAATGGTTCAAGTCATACAAACTGGCCATGAACTACAGCAAAACAAAGGTTATGACCTTCTACAACACCAGGAGCAAGTATAAATCCTGTGACCTCACCATCCTAAACCAAACAGGGACCTTACTTGAACACGCTCCTGATTTTAAATACCTAGGTGTCACATTGACAGCTCACTGTCCTACCATCGCACATAGATTCTGTCGCCAAAGCCACCAACATCCGTATAGGCCTGCTCTACAGGCACAAACACTGCATGACTCCTGACACTCTCCAGTTGGCTATGAACAGCTCTGTCACCTCCATCATCGATTAGGGGCTAGCAATTTATGGCTCTGCCTCCGCCTCTGCCCTCCATAGAATTACAGTTGCACTCAACAAAGCATGCAGGCTGTTAACTGGGGCTGATCAACTTACACACACTTGTGACCTGTACACTCGGGCAGGATGGCTACCTCTCATCAGCTGGATACAGTATCAAACCTGCCTCTTAGCCAAAAAAGTCCTCCTCAGGGTCATGCCCCCGGGCATTGAAAAGCTACTTATTGACCACCACAGCACCCAGAGAACTAGAAGTTCACAACAACTAACCTTCCTTGTCCCCAGATGCCGGACTACCATGAGCCAGAAGACCTTAGCCCACAGAGCACCACAGTGGTACAATACTCTGAACAAAGAAACTCTTACTGCTGCTGCTCTTGGCCCTTTTAAGAGAAAACTCCGACTTCATCTAATTTCAACTAGTCGCTAGACTGCCTCACTAATCGGGGCCCACCGCTCACTGCCTCCACTTCAGTCTTGAGCCATTCCTTCCTCCTTGCCTCCTTCTACCTGCCTACCCCTTTCTGCCCTCTCTCCCTTTCCTCCCGGGCATTTCCTGACTTCTATCCCTCCTCTCCTTCCCCTTTAGAGCTCTTACCCTCACCCTCTACGCTCCGACAATGGCCTTCCTGCCTGCATACCCCCTTCCCTCTCAGCTGCAGTGCTTATTTTCAAGATTGCCCTTGGCTGGTTATGTCATACTACCTAACATTTGGCACATTTTGAATTACTGGAATTTCCTAAGCCTCAGTCTCTTACTTCTTGTTATTGTGTAACTATGTATTATTATGTTGACCTTTGTATGTATGTATACCCCCATTCCTTCGACGTGGAACCTTTGTAAACTAGCAGTTCCTGCTCAAAGGTATTTGTAATCCTAGATTTCAATAAAATAAAAAAATAAAATAAGAACAGATTTAATAATGCCAACAGTAGTTACACAATAGATTTGCTGTTACAATTTGCAATAGCTATTATATGTCTAGTTACCCTTATACAAACAAATAACATAATGCCAGAAGAGACAGAGTGGTAGTTGCACAATAGATTTTCTGTTACACTTTGCAACAGCTATTACATGTGTAGTTACACTTGTCAGGATGAAATGATTTGTGCCAAAAGGGAGACAGTAGTAGTTGCACATGCAGGCAAGTTGCATAACTACACAACATGCAAATTTGAAACTAGTTAACAACTACATAATAGTTACATGTAACTACACAGTAGTTCAGTGCAGTTACAGTGTAGCGACTTCATGCAAATTGTGTGTAAATAAACATGCAAATGTGAAACTAGTTAACAACTACACAGTAGTTACATGTAACTTGTGAGGGCTAAGCTGAAAGAAGCCTTCCCCAGGTTTCCCTTCCAGCACTCCCCATCCAAAGCTTCACTGCTAGCCATCGGAAGGTATGAGAGAGAGAGAGAACTACGGCAGTTTAAATCTTGGAGCCTTTTTCCTGCTCATCCCGAGCACTCTACTGAGAGATTGTGTGGTTTTTGTAGCTAATATTACAGTCGCTACAGCCTGCGAATTTGTAACTAAATCCTGGCTGGTTAATTTCACTAAGGACAACTCTTGTTGCAGCCTGTTAGTTTTTTAAGAAAATCCTGTCTGCTAAGTGTAATTTATTGAAGCAGATGTTGCAGCTCACTCGGACCTGCTGCTTACTTGATTTTTTTCGCCCACCCCCTCACAGTATTAAATGCACCATCTGACTCAGCCCACTGTGGCTCTCTTTTTTTATTTTTATTTTTTATTTTATTAAGTCTAGGATTACAAATACCTTTGAGCCAAGGCTCCTTTACAAAGGTTCCACATCAGAGAAATACAAATTATGGGGAACTTCAAGACAGATATTACAGTAATGTGGACATTGCAAACAGATTACAGATTAATACAATTCAAGGGTAGCATTGTAAGCAAGGCAAGCAGCGGCATTTGTCAGAAAAAACAGACAAGAGATAAGAAGTGCCAGAGTCATAGGGAGAGGGAAGGGGGAGAGAAGGAATGTAGGTAGGGTGGGGAGAGGGTGAAAAGTGCAGCATTGGGGTACCAAGATGTGAGGGTAGAATCCAGTGAGGAGGGGAGGAGGGGACAACTACAGCAGGCAGGGAAGTGGAGAAACAAGGTTAAGCTGGGCAGTCACAGGAGCTGTTGGTAGTGAGATAGTCCCGCAGCCTTGTTTTAAACATACCAATTGTTGGGGCAGAGGAGATGGTGGGGCTGAGGCCATTGAACCAGAGTGCTGCTTGATAAGCAAAAGAGCGTTGTCTCTGCCAGTGCACTATCTGTCTCCACCTTTTGCATCTCTCTGCCTGATATTCATCGGGCTAGCTAGGCTAACCTTCCACATCTCTCACCACTCTAACCTATAGGCCTCTGAATTTAGAAACTGCACAAAACTCTTGGCATAACTAAATTCAAAAGGGTGTTTCCTGTTTCCCTTCTTATTCCTTGGCTCAACTTGAACCAGGACCCTGCATTTCTTTTACTCTCTCCCATGATTGTTTTTCAAGACATATCTTCCTACTTGTCCAGTCAGTGCCTTTTTTTTTTTTTTTTACTTTCAGTCACTGGATACTTTAGGTACCTTTCAACTGCCCCGACCTAAATGATAGGCACTATCAAAAATGCACTGTTTCTGCTTTGGACTCTAGCTCTTTGATCTAGGGGTTTCCCCCCTCCACCTCTTGTCCTTCCTAGTTTGGGAACCCTAATATTTTCACTAGCTTCCACTTCCTACTCCTGCTGGGTTGATTGTTTGAAGTGCCCTTTCTCTTTCCCATTACAAGATGTTTTCTCTTATGAGGCCTAGGGCACTTTTGATTATTGCAGGACTGGTACTCTCCTTAATTTCCCTCTCCCACCTCTTGCTTAATATAACTGCTGGTGATTTTGGGTTCCACTCACATGAAGAAAACTCTTTTGTCTACTCGAATCTGCTTCCCTATAGGAAATCACATTCATTCCTTCACCTGGCCCTATATCTAACACATCCTGCCAAACTTGGTCATTTTCTTCTCCATCACTCCCCTGTCATGCCCAAATGCTTTAAAGTCATCTATCATCTCTCTAGAGAAACTTGGGTGACTCTCGTGCATTTATCCCTATCTGGGGATATTGAAACAAATCCTGCCCCCCCCCCCAATGCTAGATCAACAAATGACTCCTCTTGGTACTCCGCAAGGGGCATCAAAATTGCTCATATGAATATTAGAAGTGTACCTGCTAATTTCCTTGAACTGGAAGCCTGGGTAGCCCACTATTGCCCGGATATTCTAGGATTGACAGAAACATGGCTTAGGCCAGACATACTGTACCTGACACAGTATTCAAAATAAATGGCTACTACCTTATGAAATGTGATCGCCCCTCTGAACAGAGGAGTGGAGGGGTTGCTCTCTGTTATAAAGAACATCTCAATATCTCTGTCCAACACTCATGGTTATCAGGTATCTGTGAAACTCTGCATACTGTTCTGCTCTTAGGCAGAGAAAAAAGGCTAAACCTGATATGTGCTTATAATCCTCCAAAGGGAGCACTCCCTGGCCTAAATGGGCTCTTGGACTATCTCTCTAAAGGGTAAATATGAAGAAATATTAATGGGTGACTTCAACCTTGACCTATCAGGTACCCACTCTGGTTTGTACATGGAGGCTCTCGCTCGACTTCATCTATCGCAACTGATTACTAGCCCTACTCGACTTTCGGCAAATAGCGAGCACCAGTCTCTCCTGGACTGGATAGCCACAAACAGAGCAAATAAAATGATTGCTGCAGGCACCTTTTCTGATTCTGTCAGTGATCACCTACCTACCTTCTGCATTTGGAATGGTCACTGCCCCCATCCCCCACCCATAAATATTCAGTTTCAGGATTTTGCCAAACTGAATCCAAGCGCACTCCTTGATGATATTAATAACATCAACTGGTCACCTATCTAGATCAATTAGGATGTAAATACAGCAGTTGACTACCTAAACTCTCAGCTACTAGTCCTACAGGATCTGCACGTCCCATTGAAAAAAGGCATCTTAGGGTCTCTGCTAACAGATGGCTACATAAAGACCTCCTTCAGACTATGAGAAGAAGGGATAAGGCCTGGGCCCTGGCCAAGAAATTCCAATGGACAGATGATCTGGATAATTATAGAAAAATGAGGAATGCCTGCAAAAAAGATATTCGGAGGGCAAAAAGGAACTATTGCCTTAAGCTTCTCCAGTCTTCAGTGGGTGACTCCTGGGGTTTTTGGAACCACATCAAAAATTTCATAGGCCAAAGGCCCAAGACAGCCATAACTGAAATGATGCTAAATGACGCCAACTGTAACAATCTACCTATGATTGTAAATGCCCTGAATGCACAATTCTCTGATCCCTCTGAATACCTTGCAAAATTTAACCAGTCCCCTGCACCCCCTCCTGATATCCACCATCCTTCAGGACCCTCTCTTCTGCTCAGATCACTCTCCACTACTGAGGTGCTGCTTCTTCTTAAATCTATCTCCCCTCATGGATCTGCCAGTCCAGATGGATTACTGCCCTATTTCATCAAAATGGCAGCTCTAGCTCTTGCTGCCCCTATTGCAAGAATTTTCAACCTATCTATACTAACCCAGACAGTGCCTACACTATGGAAAATGGCTTGAGTTGTCCCTGTACAAAAAAAAGAGGGGGACACCAAAAACATGGCTAACTACAGACCGATCACCATTCTCTCTAACTTAAATAAACTACTTGAGAAGACTGTTGCCACCCAGGTCTCAGAATATCTGCACCTTCACAGCCTTCTATCCCCTGCTCAACATGGATTCTGAACAGGGCACAGCACCACAACTGCACTACTTCAGATATCAAACGAAGTCCTCACAGCAATGGATAAGGGCCTGCTCATGGGGGCCATTTTTATTGCCCTCACTAAGGCTTTTTATCTTGTGAATCACCCACTTCTACTCTCCAAACTGTCCATTCTGGGTTTTTCCCAGTCTGCCATCTCCTGGTTTGATAGCTACCTCACTGGGAGGAGGCAATTTGTTCAAATTGCAACTGCTGTCTCTGACCCCTCCTTAATCTCTGTTGGAGTTCCCCAGGGATCTATACTTGGCCCTCTCCTTTTCGCTCTCTTTATTAACAACCTGCCCTCACTTCACTGTGTCTCCTCGCTGATCCTTTATGCCAATGACATGGTGCTTCTCACTAGTGGTAAAGACCCCTCATCAGTAAAGGTGAATCTTCAAGCTGACGTTGACTGCTTACAAGTCTGGCTTCTACAAAACAAACTCATACTTAATGCTAAGAAAACTGTGGCTATGCTTTTTGGCTCCCCCCCTCTAGAATCAAATCTTGTGCTCCTGATCTTTCAGTACTATGTCTTGATGGCTCCCTGTTGGTATCTGTTAATGCCTTTAGGTACCTAGGAGTCACACTTGACCCATCTCTGGATTTTAATCTCCATCTCACAGCTGCTTGCAAGGTGGTTAACTCCAAACTGGGTATTGACTATAGAATTAGGTCCTCCCTGAATGATGCTGCCCGGCTCGCTATTGCACAAGGTTTCCTCCTTCTCTCCCTTACATACTGCTCACAGGTATACCTTAATGCTAACAAAGGATCCCTCCATAAATGGAGCACATGTTATAACAGCATTTGCCGATTTGCCCTCTCTGCACACAGACTGACTCATCACTGTGAACTCTACTCCAAACTAAATTGGCTCTCCCTGACTTCACACAGACTCTACTCTACTGGATGCTTGATTGACAATATCATCAGAATGGGGACACCTGAGTACAGTACAAGTCACATTAAACTGTTCCCTCAACTCACTGGTGTGGCATTGTTCAATGAGTTTCCTAATCTGTGCAGTGTTTCATTCAATAAATTAGTAAAAGGTTAGTATTGGTTTGCATCTAGCTGTTGTGTACTATAAGCTTTATTTTCAGCTGAGTGCTTATGAGTTTCATTACAGAAGGCAGACTAAACAATTCTTAAGGAATGCTGTGATATTTATAAACAATGATCTTAAGGAATGCTGTGATATTTATAAACAATGTTCTTTAGGAATGCTACGATATTTATAAACAATGCCATGAAAATGCAGCTACTGCCATTTCACTAAACAGTTACAAGTGAGCTGAATAGGCAGTGAAAAATGGTTGGAAAATAGTTGAAAGCTTCAACAGTTCAAGGTTCCACTGCAGTAGCATCACAAAAAAAATGCTACACCAGTGAGTTGATGGAACAGTTTAATGTGACTTGTACTGTATCTCTCAAGGCTGCTATCTCATCCCTCCCAAGCATATCTCTTTAGGTCATCCGTACAAATCCAACTTGAAATTCCCAGATACCTCACAAAAAAGGGGGGAACAATCCTTCACTATATCGGCTCCCAGCATCTTGAACTTCCTCCCTTCTCACATTAAACTCTCTAAATCCCACCTAGCCTTTAAACTGGCTCTCCACATCCACCTGACTGCCTCTGATGGCTGCTCCTGTGCTGTAACTTGAGACTGACTCCCAGTGGCATCCCTTACCTACCTGGCACTTACTGTTTCCCTCCATTGTACAAAATCTGCATGTTCCCACTCCCTTCACAAAACTGTTAGTTAAAACTGTTATTTATTCTTTAGCGGTTGTCGTATGTCCTTAATTATTATTGTTGTATCATCCATTGCAAGTAGCTAATGTAAGGGTGTTTGTTTACTCTCAGTTTCCACAGAAAAATGTCTTGCTTTTGTCAGCAATCTGTGAATTTGTTTTTTCCCACTTCATGCTGCGCCATGAACAATTGTCACTGATGTTTGTACCTTCTTTGTACCTTTCTCTCTCCTGATTGTACTCTCCCAGGACATGCCTGAATATAGGCAATACTCTTGTCTAGTGTACCTACCCGGTAAACAAAAACCAAATAAATAAATAAACTACATAGTAGTTACAGTGCTGCTACAGCATAGTTATACAGTAGTTCCAGTGTAGTTAAGGACACTTAAAATAAAGTGTGACCAAGAAAACATCTACAGTATGTCTCTTGCACCATTAGTTCCCTCACACTTAACACCCACCACCCCACATGCCCCCTAAGCCCTTATTTAGTCATGGGGGGTCCAACTCCGTAATCTTCTCTGGACCACAGACACATTTTCAATCTTCAAAGCTGGACTGGGAACTGAGGAAATTAGGTATGTGGTTCAACGTTTTTTTGGAGGAGGGTTAATAAAACCTGTAAAAAAGAAAAACATCCATAGATGTCTGTTGTGCCCTTAGTTCCTCCCCAGCGACCCTCCCACTTAGCACCCACTACCACCCACCACCCTCCAGCCCTTACTTATCCACCAGAAATCCGATGCCATAATCTTCCCTGGACAGCAGACATGTCTTCACCCTTCAAAGCCAGACCAGGAACTGAGGAAATAAGGTATACGGTTCAATGTTTTCATTCCTTCTTTACCAGTCTGAATGCTTTTCAGTGATGAGCCACATCCCTTAGAGAAGTCTTGGAATATAAAGATTCTGTGCCCATTCCAGGACAGAGTCTCCTTCTCTCAAACCTGTCCCATTCCAGGACAGAGTCTCCTTCTCTCAAACCTGTCCCATTCCAGGACAGAGTCTCCTTCTCTCAAACCTGTCTCATTCCAGGACAGAGTCTCCTTCTCTCAAACCTGTCCCATTCCAGGACAGAGTCTCCTTCTCTCAAACCTGTCCCATTCCAGGACAGAGTCTCCTTCTCTCAAACCTGTCTTAGCACCTGCTCTTTTACACTAAGTAACAAAAAGTAGGTTAAGATAGGATGAGCCGGTGTACCACAGGCTGGGCAAGGCCACAGGGACCTATGTATGTGCTTTTTCAGTTTCCAGTGGCGTCTCCCACCAGAAATCTAACTGATGGGCAGCATCATTTTGTAGAAAAGTGCAGACATCTTGGTTCTGTGTTCCTTCTGGGAGTCCCACAATTCTTTTATTACTGCATTTTCCCCATTGTCTAAATCATCAATTTGCATCTATAGCTGTTGAACCTGCTGTTCCTGATGTGCTGTTTTATCAGCATGAATGGACACGTGATTGATTCTAGTATTGCTCAGTTCAGTATCTGCCACCCTATATTGCATGGCTTCCACACGCTGGTTTAGATCCTGGACAGTGTGCTTTAAATTAGGAATGTCCTGTGTTAATGCCAGAAGCATCTGTTTAATTTCAGCCAGGTTCATCGCGTTAGTGGCGACTGTCTATGTAGAAGTTTTGGTTGCTATTGTTGCTTTTTCCCTGCACTCTGTGGTGTTTCTTAAAATGAGGATTTCTTGGAATCCTGACAGCCAATTTGAACTGTTGGAAGTTTGCCAGACTCTGCAAGACTAGTGATTTACGGGACAGAAAGCTGAGGAAGACTTAGCTCAGTTTGAAAGGACAGGATTAACTGCCTCGCGCTTCAGTGCTCCAGATCTTCGATCCTAAGTGCTCATCTTTGATGTGGTCCATGCATACACAAGTCCAAACGTCGACCTTATATTTTCAAACCACCCTGAGAGGATCTAAGATATCACAGCGTTACCTGACACCCTGAGTGACCACTCCCAAGTCACATGTCTCTGGGCCAATAAGGCCCCTAAACATCCATAAAAAGCATCTTACCAGCGGGTTCTCAAGAAAGATCATCAGCAACAGTTCCAAGAATATCTCATCAACTGTGAATGGTCCCCAGTCTTCCTTGCTGAAAGTGTTGACAAGGCACCAGACCTCTTTTTCACCTTACTCAACATGGCCTGTGACATATTTGCTTCTTTCAAGAAATGGAAGGTTAAAGGCGTCTCTAACCCATTGATTACATCCTCTCTTCTCAGGGCCAGATTAAGGCAACCTGGGGCCCTAGGCCCAAGAGACATTTAGGGCTCCCCTCACTGCAACTATGACCCTTCACCAGGGCTGTGCCCCTTTGCTGTGACTGCACCCCTTGGCCATTGCATATCAATTACTGAAACTTGAAGAAAAATAGAAACATAGTAACATAGAAATCATCAGGGAAGGACCGCTTAGCCCACCTAGTCTGCCCTATTTTCCCTACCTACTGTGTCACCGCAGACCCTACTTGCTCATTTGACTTCACCCCCCCCTTGCCTTATTTCTAAGGTCCTTTTTGTGTTCATCCCATGCACGTTTGAATCCTGTTACCATTTTAACACCCACCACTGGGTGGCTGTTCCAGGCATTCACCACCCTTTCCATGAAGAAGTATTTCCTCACATCTTCTTTGAGTCTCCCCACTCCAGTTTCATAGCGTGACCCCTTATTCTTGAGTATCTTTTTCTATGTAAAATTTTACCTTTGTGTAACTTTTTAATACCTGTAAGGTATTTAAACGTTTCTATCATGCCCCCCTTCCCTCCTTTCCTCTAGAGAGTATATGTTTCATTCATTGATGCAGGCCCTGCACCATTTTGGCTGCCCTCTTCTGTACTGCCTCCACCTTATCTAAATCCTTCCATAGATGGGGCCTCTCAGACTGGACACACTACTTGAGGTGCGACCTCACCATCAGTTTATACAGGGATAAAACTACCTACATCTTTCTGCTGGTTATGCCCTTCCCTGTGTTCTAACTGTCCCTCAAAAGTGGCATAAAACATAAATAACTTAACTAAAATGTCTAGAATTGTCCACAATCCATTCTCAAATTTACCAGTGTTGTCACGATTAACTTTTATAAATCCCTGGCTGCTGACAAACTTAAAGCCATGTGTAACTGCCATTAGTATTCCCCCCTTTTGTGCCCTCACTCCACAGCCTGTCACCTGCCCACACCCCTATATCCCTGCCCCTCCCAACCCCCCATCCCTATAATTAGGTGGGCCAAGTGGTCCTTATCTGCCATCAAAGTCTATGTTTCTATGTTTCTTTGTAACTTATTACCCCCTACCTTCTACCCTTAACTGATATTCTGTATTATCATGCACTTATTTATTCGCTCACTGTGTGTCATGTCTCATGTATCATCCCAAACTGAAACTGAAACTTGTATTGTTCACTAATTCTGTAGTTGTATGTTCTTTGTACAATTTTGTAAATAATGAAACAAGTTTGTCCATTCATTTGATTGAATAGTATACCTATTTACCGCCTTATGTGCTTTGGACCTCCTACTAATGTTGCAAATGTGATATTCAATTTAATATTTGTCCTTTTTAATCTGCTGTTATGCGTAGAGGACCTCCTTGTGAATGAGCCTGCTCAATGGAGTTTTTCCTACAGTCAACTGTGAAATACTTTGAAGTTAAGGAAACTAATAATATCAATATGGAAAAATAACAGTAGTCCGAGTTTTGATCATTTAAAGAACATAATTACTAACTGGCCTGGTAACATCGTGTTTTGCACGTGAATTGTCATGATGTGCATTTCTCCGAATCCCACCCCCAACACACATGTATGTGCTTGCAGTCTGGGTTTTATCATTTTGTCCTGTCAGGTAAGATCCAGAACAGTGTAGCACTCTGTGGTAACCCGTTTGGACCACAGAACCACAGATTGTACTTCGAACTTGCATACAAAATAAATGTTTTGAAATTTCATCTACAATTGTTTGAATGTTTTCAACTGTTACTGTGGAGTGCTACACTGTTCTGGGACTTGTTAAGCATTTGGGCTGGCTGCCTATTTGTGTGCGCAGCAACTTATCCTGGCAAGTCACAGCAGTTGCTTCTTTGGACTTTGTCCTGTCAGGTATTATGAAACAGGATGTGGGACTTTTGTGGGGTGGGCTAAAGACCCATCTCTAAAAAAGACTAGGTCCTTAAGTGGTGTAGGAATTAAGTTGTTAGTTTACTAGAGGAGTCATGAACTTTAGAGATTATATTTCAAAGTGAGTGATTGTTGGAAGAAATCATTCCCAGGATCAAAAATTTCTGGTATTGATAAGTAAGCCAGAATCAATAAATGGCAAGATTTACTGATGGGATCCTGGAAATACATTCATTTGTATTCATCCTGAAAACAGAGCTATATCGTGGTCAGAATTTCAATATGAGTGAGATGAGGGAATTAAAAAAAGAAAAAAAAAAGAGTACAATTTTTAATTGTACCACTGAAATATATTGTAGAGTTCTTAATTTTAGGAAATAGATGAAATATAAAGCACACCCATTGAATTGTACTGTTAATCTATTATATTTAATAGTAAGACTTGATTCTAAGTGAGGATTGTAAGTGGGGTTGGGAGACAAAGCAAAGGAAATGGTCCTGTTCACATCTTAAACGTCAGCCTGGCCAGGGCCCCTGCACTTAACACCTAATCAGGGAGGTAAGAGTCATGTCACAGTTCATCCTGCCTTACTCAGATTACTCAGTGGCTGAGTCCCTTTACAAAAAAAAATGCAGCTCAAGCAAAAAGAAAAGTATATAATAGTAAATATATGTTGGGGATTGCAGGGGGCCCCTGGCAGGCTGGGGCCCTAGGCCTGTGCCTATGTTGCCCAAGCCTTAATCTGGCCCTGTCTCTTCTGCACCTTATTGCCACTCGTAGCCACCTTTGACAAGTGGCACAAGCCACTGGCAAATCTAGAGACTGGTAATGCTAGAAGGCTGCCAGAAATAATTGCACATGGGCCATCCAGTGGGCAAAGGCCACATACTACCAAAGCATATTTGCTAGCTCCTGGGATAATAGTAAATAATTTGGGGACAATATTAGAAGCCTTTCGGGTAAGCCCAATAAGTCCCCTCCTACCTTACTCAACTCTAATTGGATCACCATTCAAAATCAGAGCAAAATTACTAACATTTTCAATACTTCATTCACTGACCTGAGTTGAGTCCCCCCCCCCCCATTTCTTCGATGAGCCATCTGCTGAGGATATTGACCATAATAGTACCTCCCTCCAAACACTCCTCAGTTCTACTTCAGGTCAGTCTCCCCCTTCTGCTACCAGGAAACACCTTGTGAAGGTCTTGATAAGTCAAGGCACAGCTCTGTCACCCTTGACATCAAACTACTTATCCTCTCCATTGATGCAGTTCTGGCTCCACTCACCTGGATCCTAACTGTGTCCCTACGCCTTAGTCAATTTCTCTCTGTCTGGAAAGCTGCAGTTGTGACTCCAATCCACAAGAGTGGTGACAGAGCAAACCATGCCAACTACCATCACATTTCAGTTTTACCACCCATCTAGAAAGCCATTGAACGCTTAGTGGCTGAATAACTAACTGAATATCTATCTGCCCATGGCATTCAATGCCCTCAGCAACATGGGTTTAGAAAAGATCATAGCACTGCCACCGTAATCCTCAAGTTCACATACTATACCCATAAAGTGCTCTACTGTGGTCACCTTGTAGGTTCTATTTATATATATATATATATATATATATATAGATCTTACAAAGGCATTTGATACGGTCAATCACTCCTTACTGCTCTGGACCCTATCCTCCCTAGGACTCTCCAGTGATGTTACCTCCTGGTTCAGAAGTTATCTAGGTGGCAGAACCCAATGCGTAAAAGTCTTAGACACACTCTCAAATTGCTGCCCCATGCAATCTGGTGTTCCACAGGGATCAATCCTTGGTCCCCTACTATTTAGCCTCTACCTCAATACACTTCCCCTAGCTTGACCTTGTAACCTTCTCCCGTATGCAGATGACACTGTGATTTACACCAGCTAGCCAGAACCTATACCCCTTACCAGTGACTTTCAACATAGCTTTAACTCCATTGAAGCTTGGTTTGCTAAGCATAGATTAATTATGAACTATAAAAAGACCAAAGCGATGGTCTTTGTGGGGACTCAGAAAAAGTTTAAAAGAGCCCAGCTGCCCATCTCCAGCAATATTGGTACACAGCTTCAGCAAGTAACTAGTTTTAGGTATCTGGGCATCACCCTAGACAGTTCTCACTCCTAACAAGAACACATTAATAACATCTCCAAAACTGCTAATAACAGGCTAGGCCTCCTTTATAGACGTCGGCACTGTATGTCCCAAGAGGCACTATGCCTCACAGTGTCTAGCTCCATACTGTCTATCATTGATTATGCATTGTATTTTATGGTGCTGTCACCACCACTGCCCTCAGAAGGTTAGGGGTTACTCTTAACAAAGCCTGCAGGTTCGTAACCGGTGCTAGTAGGGACACACATACCTCTGATCTATACGCGCAGTCCAATTGGCTCAGCCTCCAAAGCAGAATCTCCTATCACATATGTCTTACTGCCAAAAAGCTCTCTTTAGAGTTAGCCTCCCCTGTCTACCCAGCAGCTCCACAACAGAGCCCACACTAACACGTGCTGCATGAGAAGCGCAGCCAACCTAACCTTCCAGGTACCTTTATGCCAGACATCTCAAGGACAAAGAGCATTTATGTACAGAGCACCTAGCTTGTTTAAAAACCTCTCCACACACCTTCAATCTACTTCCAAAATTGGTCCTTTCAAAAAGTGTCTTTGACAGCACCTAGCCAACTGCAGCAGCTGTGACTGCCCCACTTAACCCTGGTGGCCCTCTGCTTATACCTATCCTGCTATTTCAATAACAACGTCCTCTTGGGCTGCTATTCTGTGTCACCACTGAGTCTACAGTCATCAGCAACATTTCCCACACTATAACCTGGAAAATCACCACTGTTATCCCCTGTCTAAAGTCAGCCTCCTCGACTACTCTTTCTTCTACTTTTCTTCCTCCACCTATTGGTCTGAAATGCCTCATAACTCATCACTATTCTAGTTTGCTTCTAACTGCCTTTCTCTGCCTGTACACCTGCCCTCCACCAACTTCTGGTTACCCTTTTAACCCTAGCACTTAATATCAGTATTATTATGTATTGTATGTATTAGGTTTATTTTCAAATGTCTCCTGGGTTCATTGTACCTTACCCACCTACTTATCTGTACCCAATGTACTCATGCCTGTTACTCCCTCCTCTGTATAATTCCTTGTTGACATGGAGCCTTTATAAAAGAGCCCCTGGCTCAAAGGTCTTAATTTTGAGATTCAATAACTAAAAAAGAAAATAAATACAAATGTTCTGTTGGGGCTGTATTCCTGTCTTTCCCACATAGATTTTTGTCCCTCTGTATCCATGTATGCTGTTCTCCACCATCAAGACAAACCCAAGCTGTTAGGGATGCAGACTAAACAACAAGAAGCAATTTCTCTCTCTCTCTTTTTTTGGTTCTAATAAAGCCTGTAAAAAGGAAAAACATCCATCGGTGTCTGTTGCACCATTAGTTCCACCCTGTTGTGCATGTGCGGGATCTTTACTTATGCCATGCTTGTGCATGTGCGGGGTTTTGGTCCCGTTTTAAAAATGTACTTTGCTCTCCTCTTGGTGCTCGGTTTTTGATGGTACACAGCAACAACAGTTTATAAAAGCAAATCTACAGGATTAACTTCATTTTCCCTCCCCATGTCCAAAAATCACACTTAGGGACCACGCTTGTGGCAGACGCACAGTCTCATCCTGCGTATGCTTCTGGTAGGCAGGTGAGTTTATGTCAGTCTGAGCAGCCAAATACTAATTCAAAAATCGGGTAAACTACTAAAATTGATTCAGTTTGAGATACATGAGGGCATACTAGAGAAAATCTGTGGTATATGTGTGCCAAGAGGCACACTGCTAACATGTAAAAAAAATTTGATGAGCAAAGCTGACAGTGTCCCTTTAAGCAAATTAAAAGACAGGCAAACTTATCACCTGAATCTGTCATTAACTGTAGGTAGGCCAAATAGTGTAGCATTATGCTATGCTATTAACGCTGGTCTGTAGTCCTCCACTAACACCAAGATATTAGCATTATATAACAGGAAGTAAGGAAGCCCTCTGGGGCTGGAGATGTCACACTAACCGGCTGTCAATTGCAAAGCCACCCTGGAGTGAGAGGCACCACTCTGCTGTGATTGACACTAGTCTAATATACGAGAACCGTACACAAGTTATTATTGCTGATCCTGAAGGACACTTTTGTGCAGTAAATATTAAAAGGCATGATGGTGGGGGTTATTATTTGACTCAGCTTGAAGGTTTCTCTGTTTTTGATCCTATTGTTTTAAAAGATTCTTGGTAAAAATTAAATATTTAATCAATAATGCATGACAGGACTTGGCTTGTGTCATACTGGGAAAACATCACATCTCAGGTGGATAGGATAGAAGCTGCAGGCCTTGTGCATCCAACACTTGAGCAGTGACGTTATCCTCATGACACACACCCTGGTCTGGAATGCATTGTTAAAATTATAAAATGTCTTGTTTGTATGTAGAAAAATGAAACAATAAAAAATTATTTAAAAAATGTTTTTAGTTGATTTTTGAATGTGTATTAAAGAAAAAAAGCTTCTTTTTGCTTTTGCCAGTAGGTGGTACTGCAGGTGCTCTATTGTTTTAAATGTGTCCCCCCACACGTGTTCTCTTCACAGTGCCTTGTTGAGTATGACCCCCCCCCATAATAAACTGTGAGCAAGTTCTATATTTTGGAGCAGGAGAAGCCAGCAGGGACCAATCAGTAAGTATTTCAGGACCGATCAGTTACTGCAGAGGAGAGCAGAGTGAAGCTGCACACTGCTGATTAACAGTGCATGTGCTCGTGGTGTAAGAAACAAAAAGAGAAGGCCACCTGATGGCCCAGTGGATTGTGCATCACACTCCCTTGCAGGTGACCTAAGTGTTGTAACAAGCCTGGGGAGCTGGCCAGGCAGGCTGGGAGATGGTGCTGCAGCGTGGCAGAGCTCCTAGTGTAATGGGCATGGGAAGACACTGACACTGACCACTCTCAAAGTGGCCTGGTCGGGTCAGGGCACAGGTCCACTCCAGCTACAACTTGGAAGGAAAGAAATGTAATCTGACTATGCCAACCACCCGGAGGTGGATTTTTGTGATGCCCAGTCAGCGGGTGCCTGGGGAAATTTTGGGGAAGGGGGCCCAAGTTCAATTGCTACTAACTGGGAACACAAGAAGAGGTTTGAAGCTGATTTGAATGCAAAAATAATGTAAAAGTTTATTAAACATACATATTATTACCAGAAATATTCAAATGCTAAAACTCTAAGAGGTAAAAATAGCTACACATTACTAAATGATTATACTGTACCCTACTGCAAATCAACTGAGAAAACCCTAAGCCAGCCACCCTCATGTGTCTAAAAGGGGGAAAGGGAAGTAAGCAAGATGGGGAAATAGCTGTCCTGGGCAGAGAGAGAACACAGAACAGGACACAGGCCAAATGACTATTCCAAGGCAGTGCAGGTCATTGGCACACAGGTCTCCACTGACCAATAGAAAATGACATCCCTCCAGGAACTAGTCTGCTATTCTCACCCAGTGACAGCCCCTTCATGGACTGTCGGGACACAAGATCACCCAGCCACAGCCCCTACATGGACTGCCAGGACATGAGATCACCCAGCCACAGCCCCTACATGGGTTGCCGGGACATCAGGACAAACAGAAAGACAGGACAGCTGGTCAGGAAAACAGGGTCGGGGCACCTGGAACCACACACAAGCAGAGGGGTGGTGGCACAATAAAATATTCATTATACTAAATCTGGTGTTGGTGTACTTATTTCTATTAAAACACTACTCATCTTGGACGCTTTACAAAAATAAAACAGTTTAGGAAATCAGAATAAGTAAAATCACAGGGACACTGTCTCTTGGTGACCATCTCCTGATGGCACACAGATGCTGGCAATAGGACAAAGTCATGACAGGGACCCCAAAAGCATTGCAATAATCATTTAGGCACATTTATTTGCAAACGGTTTATTTTGGAAGGTGTGTTGCCCCTTTAAACCAGGCCTCTGGTGCAGGCCACTTGAACTCTGATTTCAGACATCAATCCACACTCAGGTATACATTTCCTTATTTATAATTCCTTGCTCTACGGAGCCTTGTATTTATTTTGGCTCATTAAACCTGAGAGACCTGTCATTGCCTCTTTAACTCAGTCATAGGCCTGTCATTGCCCCTTTAAACCACATTTGTCAGGCAGTCAATGGTATTTATTTGTGGTCTTTAAGTTCCTCTCCCCCCTCCTATTGTCTCTATGGGGCTCTTTTTGATTTGCTCCACCCCGTGGGTGGCCTTAAGGTGGGGCCTTGCTGCCTCACAGTCATTTGGTTCCAGGGGGCCCTTTCTTGAACTCCACCCCGTGGGTGGCCTGTTACTGAAGCCTGATGCACCCCCACATTTCTCTGGCTCCATGGAGCCTTACTGTCAGCTCTGCCCCTTCGGCGGTCCAGTTCTGGGGCCTAAATCAGCCCAACAGTTGCTGCCTGCAGGTGCCAGAAGCACTCTAAGTTATTTATTTTTATGTAACAAAAAAAAACACAGTTCCTTTTTGGATGGCAGCCAGCACCCGAACCTGGGGCTGCCGCCACTCACCCTGCTGCCCTCATTCATGCTAGGGGCTTGGGACTGCTGCTGCGGAATGTGGGGAGGCCTAGTTCTGCCTCCTCCCACTCACCTCCTCAGATAGTGGAGCCACCATGGAGAGACTTAGACCTGCCTCCTGATATGCACCCTTAACTGCTAGATGAAGGGAACGGCCTTCTTCTTCTGCTGCCACCGCCCCTCCTAAGACACCTCCTGTTGCTGCTGCTATGGAAGGGCTGGCCTGGTTACTGTCACCGCCCCTCCCAATGGAATACTCTGCTGCCGGGTTGCTGAGCTGGAGGGGCCAGCCGGATTGCTGTTGCCACCCCTCCTGAACTTCCCCTGTTGCTGCTACAGATGGTGGAGCTGGCCTAGAACCACCACCCATCCTGTCGGGACATCCCTGCAGCATCACAGCACCGGACCTCATTAGGGAACCAAGAAGAGGAGCCGTTGACAAGCTGAACTGGCCAGGACCTGGAAGGGATGCAGGAGCTTAAGGAAAGTCCCTCCCCATGCTCTGCCCCAGTTGGCCGATTGCTCCCCCTCTCCTTAACTGCTGCTCCCTTCTTCTCCAACCAAAACTCCTGGTGAATGGCTATTGCTGTTCAAAACTAGGGCTGAGGATTCCATTTCGGAATCCGCATGAGCCCATCCCTGCCTGCCTGCCTGCACTCACAACCGAGCCCACAAGGGCAGGCACCCGCACGAGGTTACTGGGGGTTCTACTATGGAGCTGCAGGCAGGGAAAAAATTGAGCAGAATAAAACCTTTTTTTCACATAAGTCCACCTGGGGCTTCACATTTGGGGGGGGGGTTACCTATCTAAACCAGTTCACCTAACCAGAGGGACCTATTTGTGGCACCTCCCTATACCCTGGGGAACCTAACCTGCCTAGCCAGCCTCCAGAGCACCTGGGTGCCCATTTCTGGAGGGCACCAGAACTCTGGGACACTACACTAGCATGGGGTGAGATGGTGCAGCATTCTGCTGCACTTGCAGCAGGCCAGGGAATTTTTCCTCACAAGGTGCGTCATGCGTGTGGAGGCCAGATTTTAGGCTACACACTGCATCGGGGGAGGTAGTCAGGCTAAGAAAAAGAAATGAGAAAATGGATCTTGCCAGCAGGATGAATTCCTCACTCATTGCTGGCCCCAAACTCCACTGACTGGGCCCTGGCTTGGTGATCTGGATGTAGACTGGGGGCAGATCTTTTTCACTCTGGCTCCACCACATGGGTAATCCATGGGGGGTTTAGAGAGCCAGGTTAGTCCTGAAGATGGTGGGTGGTGTGGTTGACTGGGTGAGAGGCCGAAAGGGGTTGGTAGAGAATGAGGAATAAAAAACTTGATTAACAGAAGAAAAGACTATTTTGGCAAAAAAGAGAGCATGACTGTAGGTGTTTTGAATAAGTGTGATAAAAAAACAGTTAATTTTATTATGAATTCATTTTCACTAGCTTAGTGGGAAGGAGGGCTATAATTTGTATTGTTGTGTAGTACTGGCAGAGTTCAAGGTGCACAGCTCAAGAAAGGCAAAGATCCAGTTGCCAAAAACATCATCATTTTTGTGTGTCATGTGTGCGGCTGACCTTCATACAGTCATGTTGTGCTGGGATAACATTACTGTTGAAGGTGGGTTCTAGTGACCAATTAGTGGCCAGGATTTCTCTTTCCATTTTATGATCCATATTCTGCCACTGTAATCTAATGAGTCTGCAAAGAGTTGCAGAATGTAAGGAAATTTAGAATTACATCTCACAAACGTATTTACTGTATATCTAAGTTGATTCTAGCACACTGCTTAGATGAGCACCCTTATGCTTGTTGCATACTTGCTGGGAAACGCGCACACACACACACACACACACACACACACACACTCACATACATACTAGCAAGCAGTAGTACAGCAGCAGCTGAACAAAACTATGGATGGAGCACCTTTCCTGATGGTTGGAATGTTAATGGGGATAAGGAGACAGGCAAACCAGCAGTGTGGCAGTGGAAGGCACTGTAGGCGGCCAGCCATGCGGCAGTATCATGCCAGACTAACATTTGAACAGTTGACGGATACCAAAACAGTGGGCCGATACTGCCTGAACAGGGCTATTCTGAGGCAGCTCTGTGAGCTGTGCCACGACAAAATACAGACACCCACTAGAAGGGGTCATGCCATATCAGTGGATACCAAGGTGACAACAGCAATGTGCCTACTTGTCACAGGAACCTCCAGAGGCCAGCCAGAGACACCACTGGCATATCCCAGCCGTTCATGTCCCGTCTTCTCACACAGTTCCTCACCGCACTGCTCCCACATGCTTCAGAATTCATCCACTTCCCAAGCACACAGGCAGAGTGGACAGAAGCCATGCAGCAGTTCCACAGGGTGGCACACATGCCTGTCATAGGGGCCATTGAGTGCACCCATGTGGCAATCCGTGCACCATCTGGTGAGGATGCCATGACATATGTCGACCGCAAGTGCTACCACTCTGTCAACTGCCAGGTGGTATGCAGTGCCACTGGGCTCATCAGCAGTGTCTGAGCCACACACCCTGGGAGTACACACGATGCCTTCATACTGCACCAGTCCATGTTGTGTCACCTGTTTGAGACACGGAACATACCCAGTGGACATCTAGTAGGTGGGTGGGGCATGCAGAAATGCCCATGAATGGGGCACCATGGCACAACAAACAATAGGAGAGGGAGCAGGTGTGCAAGTGCCATGGCAGAGACTGTGCAGGGGGAGTTGTACAGGTGGGACAATGGAGGATGGCACACCGAGGGAACTGCACACACAACAAGGGGGGGCAGTGCATGGGAGGTGGGTTGCAGTGCAACGAATGGTACGAGTGGCAGGGCAGAACACATCACATGCAGTTATGCATGGGTGACCGCTGGGCATTGGTGGGCAGGAAATACAAAATTGAACAGGCATGGGCAGGTACAGGCAGATGTGTGCAGACAGGGCAGGCCATAGCAGGTGTGAGGGGGATGTAGATGGCATTGGAGGGTCACCACAGAAACAGGGGTGGACATTCGGCAGACACACCACTGCGTCATAGTGCAGGAGGGCAGGAGGACACAAGACACAGGTATGCAGAGGTGTAACAAACTGCTCTTGCCCCTCACAGGTGATGCAGCATATTCCCTCTGACTCTGGCTACTCACACCCTTCTGATGACCTGGCACGCGCGGAAGAGCACTGCAATGAGGCACGCATCTCTACATGTGCCATCATCGAGTGTGTCTTTGGCATGCTGAAGATGAGCTTTAGGTGTTTGGATAGGTCATGTGATGCCCTACAATATAGCCCAGAGAAGGCCTGTGGCATATTCTTGGCCTGTTGTATGTTGCACAACATGGCCATTGACCGTGGAATAGCTGTCCAGGCCGAGGAGGGCAACAGTTCTAGGGAGGAGGAGGAGGGGGGATGAGGATGTAGCAGGCCAGGGGCAGTGTGATGGGCCACCACTGGCATGCAGAGACCCACGCCTGGTCACCAGCTCCTGATGGCACAGGGACAAAATAGTTGAAAAGCACTTTGGGGTCTGCAGGTGAGTTACACAGGTGGGTTATAAACGGCAGCTCTCCCAACACACACACACACACACACACACACATATACACGCACACGCGCGCACAGCAGGACTCACATGTCCAGGAGGCACAGTGTATGTGCTGGGGATGACATGGATCAGTGTACTTCTGCTGGTACACATGCACAGCAGACACAGGACCGCACTCATCACACCCATGCCACACAGCCCAACAATGGCACACCTGGACATGCATATTGCAACACACAGGTGACCCAGTGTGTGGGCCACAATGGGTGCAGGTGATGGGGGCCATGTGAGCTGTCACTCAGGCATCAGTGGGAGGCTCCATGACTGCCATGGACACATAGGCAGCCACACCCTTGCCCCATGGTCACTGAGCCAGTGTCACTAACCACAAGGGGTGCCAACGCCCTTGGAGGAGTACAGCAGTGAGACCATGAATGGGTGCTCACTGGTGAGTTGTCCCCGTGATCCATGTTGGATACAAGGTTGATGGGGATGGAGAGCTGTGGCAACAGCATCAGCAGCAATGGGTCCACCTGACACTGTGACCTGGGCATGTGTGAGGCACTCCTGGGGTTTCAGCTGGAGGCCCGATGGCCACGTGGCTCACTGTTTGCACATGCCACCTCGGCAGTGTGCACAATCTACTACAGAGCTGCGGTCATGCCCACCCACAGTAGGTGAGCCTCTGTCAAAATCTGGACGTGCCAAATGACAGATGACTCATGTTTTACAGCCAGCACCATCCAACTGCCTCTTAGCTCCACCTGTAGGGATGCCTGCCCTTCTACGGTGGTCCACAGGAGGCATACGTAGCCCTCAATCTCATCAGCAGGTAATGGCTCACGGGGATGGCACCGAAGGGCAGGTGATGTGCAAGCCTGCTGCTGCACATCCACTGTAGGTGGACACACCACATCAGGCCACTGAATGGGCGGGGATTGGGCTTGGGTAACCACTGCATATCCAGGGACAGCTGCATCATGGGCCTCCACCACCTGCAGCAGCACCACAGCAGCCTGCTAACCCATGCTGTTGGTCCCCAGCACCAGGCACAGTGCCCACAGTAACCACCACTGTGGGCAGCTGTGCAAGACCTGTGCAAGTGCCAGAGCCTGCAGGACAGCCAACGCCTGATGCTGCCACCTGTGCATGCACCTATGTGTTGTTCTCTCCACTGTTGGCCATGTCCCCCCAAGTTTGAGTGGTGTCTGGATCATCATCAACATCACTGTATGCCCCCTGCATACCAAATGCCAGCACCAGCAGGGTGTCTGTTATGCTCACCGTGTCCCTTAGGTCATCAGCAGCCATACCAAGGATCCTGTCCAGCCATGTGCTGTCCCACTCACCAGCCATGGCACTGGTTGCCGAGGTGTTGGATGGCACTGCTACCAGTGTTGCTGCATCTGGGGCTGCTGTGGCATTTGAAGGGCCCAGCACAGCATTCTCCCCAGCCCTGGCTGCAGCCCAATGTGATGTCCTGGCAACATCCCCTGTATTGCCATCCTGCAGTGCACCAGCCATGGCAGCACCCATGAGGTGTGATGGAGCTGCAAAAGAAAGAAGGGATACATGGTTACAGACATGAGTGACAGTTGTGTTCAGACAGGCATGTACAGGTGGTCATACTCATGTGCCAGTGGTGCACCTGACATGCCATGCGGGTGACAATTGACAATGGTTCTGATGATGCAGCCAGGCACTGGCTACAGCAGGACTGCCCCAGTGCCTGTACATGCCCCCTTGGACATGTGTGTGACCGGTACAACACCCTGGTCACCACCCACAGGGATGAGAGCAATCATGTGCAGCAGACCCACACACCACGGGTGTTCCTCCCCAGCACATGCCCAGCCTGTCATGTGAATGCGCAAAACGGTACATAGATGGGGCATACAGAACCATGGTTGGTGCACACAGGCACATGGTCAAATAGTGACACACATTGGGGCTGTAAGGGCACCCATGGCACACACACAGGGACAGGCAAATTTCCTGGGCATGTATACTCACAGTGCTGTGATGGACTGCTGACCATCTGGAAACCCCCTCCTGGAACACCCTGCAGAGCTGCCTGGCCCATGGTGGCCACTAGCAGCTCCTCTGTGGGTGTAAGGCGCACACATGTCTGCAGCCCTCCCCCTGCCCCACTCAGGGAAGCCTCAATGTGTGCCTCCTTCTCCTTGGCTTGCCTCTTCTCATCATTCAGGTGCTTTCTGCACTCCTGGGGTGTTCTGTTGAACTTCCCAACAGCATAGGCATGCCTTGCCACAGCTTCCCAGCCCTCATCCCGCAGCAGGTGGCTGCCACCCCTGCCAGCCAGGATGTCCTTGCTCATGAGATATACCTCGATCAGCACCCTGTCCTCATCAGTGGTGAGATTGGGATATCTGTGTCCCGCAACTGCGTCCTTTCCAGACATATTGGTTTCTGTGGGTGAGAATATGCAGCCATTAGCACATGACAGGAAGCTCTGTATGTGTGCAGGCATGGTGTCTGGCTGCTGCAGGGTCATAGCACCCTGTCTGCATACCTCTCACCCGCCTGCTGTGCATATCTGGAACAGGATATGGGATGATCAGGGACAGCTGGCCAATGTCAGGATCAGATATGTAGCACTGATGCACGTAACTAACATGTCCTGCATGTGTATCTGGTGTTGTTTGCCATGTACCACCAGATGGTATCTGGCTTGCAACACACATGTCCTCATTCCATGGTACCATGCTACCCAACACACCAGCAACAGCCACCCCATCACACCAAACCTAGCTGGAACAGTGGGACACTGTGGGCACTCTCATGGACATGCCTGTTGACCAGGAACAGGTGAGGGTTATGGCTATATGCCCTAATCCTCACACTGTCATTATATGCTGCCGCACTGCATTTGGATGAATGTAAACAGACTTACCTTCAAGGATGCAATTCCTCTTGGTTACCTAAGTTCTGTGGAGGTGCATTCAGGAGCTTTTATGGCTCAGGGCATGTAAATGAGATTGGGAGAAGCTGTAATGAGATGCTAAACAGGTAAGATGCCCCTGAATCTGGCAATGAGCTGATTTGGGAGCAATGTCAGTGAATTGGATAATTGCCCTCAGCTCATCCCAATCAGCAAAGCACAACTGCTGCATTGAGCGCATCCCCCTATGGCACATTTCCCATGTGTATGCATAGAACATGGGGGCATTTCCTGAATACAGTGCAAATGTCATGGCACAATTCTGTGCATGTGCGATGATGGGCTAATGGCATGACAGGTGTAGCGCAACCAGTCCGGTGTTCCTGACTGCACAATCACCTGCCAGTGTGCATCAGCGTCCACTTGCATGATGACTGCTGTGCCACCTCTTTCGTAGTGTGCATGTATTGTGCTGAGGAGTGGCATTGTGTCAGTGTGCAACTGTAGCTCACAGCGCAACAACGGCATTGTGCACAGTGACACTGCACTGTGCACGGCATTGGTTTCTACTCCCAATATGGTGGATCCATGCAGAACACGCATGCGTGACCCATTCGTGACCCATGATCCTGTGCTCCTACCTATGTGTGGTGCTATGTGCATGCATGGTGATGCATTATTGGTGGTAATTGTGCATTGACATGCCATAGTACTTGTTGCGTGCTGCGGTGCACAATGGCCAATCACACATGTGGCGTGAATGTGCCATTGCACACCAGCAGCCTGATCTATGCATACCTGACCTGGTGACACTGAGACAGAACATGCAACATGCACAGAGAACATGGCCGAGGGCCATGAACTGGGGGGACATTGAGCTCCTCAACCTTGTGGCTCTGGTTATGCAGGTGGAGGGCCTACTGTTTGGGTCAGATGACCTCACAGAGCCCCACTCAGCGATGTGGGCCAGAATAGCTGGACAGTTGGTGCTCAGGACAGGGGTTGCTCACACTGGTGAGCAATGCAGGCACCATTATGGTGATCTGCAGCGCAGGGACCTGGACAGGCTGAGGAACCTCGAGGAATGTACATGCAGGGGTGCAGTGCCATGCCCAGGTAAGTAACAGTACACTACATATACACAGGCAGGCTGGGGTATGTGTCTATGGGTGGGCTGCCACACTGCACACCACCACTCACACACATACACACAAACAGGTGTGGACCGTAGGCCACACTCAGCATGTGCTGTGCTGGCATGACCACCAGGAGTACCCGTGTGCAGCATGGTGCATGAGTTGGGGGTGCATGGCCAATGTGGCATGCATGGTGTGGCACAGCCATTGGCATGGCTTATGTCCAGCTGCAAACACATGTGGTGGGCACCAGATGGAGTGCTGTGTGTTGCTGCATGCAGCCCTGTGTGCCTTCATTGGGGCATTGTGAGGGTGTTACTATCACTGCATGCTGGCACTGGTGTTGTTGCCAGAGGCTGGGGGGTACTGACACACCTCCATTCTCCTCACAGTGCTCTCTGTATTTGTTTCTCTCACTGGGCTGGCAGGTAGGCGGAGGGCCATGGCTGAGGTGGATGCCAGGCGCAATAGGGTCAGTGTCGGAACCTGTGGACAGGGATGTGCTGGTGCAGGTGGGCGGCTGTCTTGTGCATCCTCTGTGTGTTCAGGGAGGGTGGTGCCCTCTGAAGGCCATTGCCAGTCACTTGTGCATGTCTCTGTGGTGCTGGGTGTGCCCACATATGGGGTGTGGGCATGGCGGCGTGTGCTGGGGCCACAGTGAACCTGGGCCTTGTGTGTCCATCCACCTTGTGCACATACATGCACACCGTTGGCACCTTGTGGTGCTCCAGTGGTGTTCGGACAGGGTCTGCATGCCTGTGCAGCCTGCTGGCATGTGAACATGCTGTGTGGGGCATGGCTGCATGCCCCTCTGCACCTACCTCTACAAGCACATGTGGGTCATGTGCTTTATAAGTACCATTGCATGGTCACAGTGTGGCACTGTGTACCAGCCTGTTGCTGGCATGCTGTGTGCCTGGCGGGCTGTCAGCCATTAGTGTGATGGATGCCTCCTACACAGTCGTATGTTGGGCAGGGAAGGCAGTGTGGAACATAGCACTTAGTATCTGTTGTCTGTGTCCCCCACTGTAGGTCCAATGGGTGTTCGACCACGTGTCCACAATCGATTGTGGCATCTGTGAGTTATGAAGCTAGCAGGGATCCAGCTCCAGAGGGCAATGCAGAGGACATTATGGCCACTCTACAGGAGCCAAGGACAGCTCCTAAAGGCACTGACCATACCGGTCAGAGTGCTTAGTGCCAGCTGTCATATAGGTGGCTGAGTGCTGCGGCACATCCCGCACATTCGGGACATGGACTTTTGTATATAGTCTCTTGATGTTGTACCACACATTCCTTGCCCATCCACATTGTCTGTTGATGTACCCTGTTCCCACACATGCACACACCTCAATCCTCCTGCTTACCGTTGCTGTACCTGTACAGACCTCCCTCACTTTCCCTTTTCCTTCAGCCAGCTGATATTGTAAATAGTTTATTGTGTTACCTTGCTTATTACTAAACTGTTTTCTAATGCAACCAGTGTCTGTGATCATTTACTGTACCTTGTACATGTTGTCTGTTTTGCCTGCTGCTGTCCACCGTTCCTTTGTTCCCATTCACATGTCTGCACCTGTGGTACTATGCAAACATGCATCCTGTCCCCCTGTCATGGCAGCTTCACTGTGTGCCGTCCTTGTTGCCTGTGGCACATGGGTGTGTGCTGAGACATGCTGCCTTTCTCAGTTCCCCTGTTCTGTGTGTGGTGCATGTGGGCTGCATCTGTTGTGTTTGTGCCCTGTTGTTGTGTGGCTCTGCTTGCAGTCCACATTGCTTGTGGGCATGCTACACCTGTGTGGGGCATGGCAGTCAGCCTGTCTGCCATTGTGCCTGTCCACCTGTGTGCCGCTGTGTGGCATCTCTATTGTCCACACCACTGGGTTTCTGTGCACCAGGCCATGTCTTGGATACATTTCCATGCTGCACGGTGCCCCTCTGCAGCTGTGGCACACTTTGGCAGGCACCCCTGGGTATGTCTCCTGTGCCTGTTAAGTCCTGTGTGGGGTGTGTCAGGTGCTTCCAGGTGTTTCTCTGCGTGCTTTGTATATGCACCTCTTCTGCTGTGGCCACATTCGGGCCCTTGGCACTCTGGTCAGTCCCTGCCAGTGTGTTCCCCTGCATCCTGCGTGCCATTGCAGTTTCCCCTGTTACTCCTTTGTCCCTTGCGGACTTGCTCCATATTTACTGTTATGCTGCCCTGGGTGCTTTGGCACATCCCTGTTGCACTGGGGCATCTTACGTTGTACCATGCCGCACTTGTGCGATTCACAATGGGGATGTGAATTGCACCATCTGGGGATGGTGCATTTCAATTGCACCAGCGTATCTCATTTGCATCCAGCACATCTGCTTCATGAACCCTGCTCATATAATACATACACTTTGGAGTACTAAAAGAGCTAAGGATGGAACTAACAGAGCCATTAACAGAGCTGTTTATTGAGTCTTTGAGCACAGGAGAGGTCCCAGAAGACTGGAGAAGGGCTCATTTGATCCCACTCAACAAGAGTGGCAGCGGGGAGGAGGCAGGGGACTACAAACCAGTCAGTCTTACCTTAGTAGTGGGCAAGATTATGGAGGCACTCCTTAAGGAAAGGATAGTGCAACACCTGGAATCCATAGGAGCACATTATCCAAGACAGCATGGGTTTGCAACAGGAAGGTCCTGTCAAACTAATCTCATAGATTTCTTTGACTGGGTAACCAGAGTGGTGGACCAAAGGGGTTGCAGTTGATATCGCCTACCTTGACTTCAGCAAAGCTTTTGATACTGTTCCATATAAAAGATTGATTAATAAGCTAGGTAGGCTTGGAGTGGGTCAGAAGTTGGTCAACTGGGTGGCAAACTGGTTGGCAGGCAGAAAACAGAGTGTGGTGGTAAACGGTATACAGTCAGAAGACATGCAAGTCACAAGTAGGGTACCTCAGGGATCAGTCCTGGGGCCAGTCCTCTTCAATATCTTCATCAGTGACATTGCAGATGGACTGGAGGGTAAAGTTTGCCTGTTTGCAGATGACACCAAGATCTGCAACAGAGTATATGATCCAGATGGGGTGGGAAGAATAAGAGATCTGGAAAAACTGGCAAAATGGTCTGAAGAGTGGCAACTGGGGTTTAACACAAAGAAGTGCAAGATCATGCGCATAGGGAAGAGAAACTCTGAAGCTCCTTTTAGGCTGGAAGGGGAGTTGCTGGCAATTACAAGGGAAGAAAGACACTAGGGCATCATCATCACAGATGACCTGCAATCCTCCAAGCAGACCACTAAAGCAGTAGGTAAGGCTAGAGGGACATTGGGGTGTATTAGTAAAGGTATCACAAGTCATAAGAGGGAGGTAGTAATCCCTCTTTTACAAGACACTGGTTAGGCCCCATCTGGAGTACTGTGTGCTGTACTGGAGGCCGCACCTGCACAAGGACATTAACAAAATGGACACAGTCTAGAGAAGGGCAGCCAAAATGGTGCAGGGACTGCATCAGAAAACATATGAGGACATATTAATGGAGCTCAGTATGTATACCCTAGAGCAAAGAATGGAGAGCGGTGATATGATTGAAACATTCAAACATCTTAAGGGCATAAACAAGGTGAAAGAGTCTAACCCATTTCAATATAAGAAAAATAGCAGGACAAGAGGACACAGCATGAGATCATAGGGGGGCTGATTAAGGGGTAATGCGAGGACTTTTTTTTACAGAAAGGGTGGTGGATGCATGGAACGGCCTACCTCAGGAAGTGATGGATATGAATACAGTGCAGGGCTTCAAACAGGCATGGGAAAGGCATAAGGGAGCAATACAGATGAGTATGAATAAATAGGCCATTGACAGAGTAAAGACCTATGGCACATTCATAAGGTAGAAAAAATGGGCAGACTGGATGGGCCTTGCAGTCCTTATCTGCCTTCAACTTCTATGTTTCTAACATTGCATACTACAGAACACAGATACATACAATATGTCAAAAACATTCAGTATCCAAGAGCATGAAGAGATTATTACAGTGCATCGACACATATATCTGGTGAGTCTCGTCAGTTGAGGCTTTTAAGCACTGTCAGCTAACTTTAGTAGGTACAGTGTGTGAATATATTCATTATGGGTAGCACAAATGCAGCACATTCACAGCTGATAGATGGCACCAGGTTTATATAGTACAGAATACAATCTACAACAATTTACATGTTAATACAGAGCAGAATAGAGGATATTGCTGGTGCATTTACGCCTGGGTAGGAGGTAGAGGAAAGTATCTTGGGTGGGGGGACTAACCAAAGGAACGCTGATGCAGTCAGCTACACCAAGGGGGAGCATGATTGTAACTAATCGATTAGGGGATGGGCTTGTCATGATTTGCAGGAACACTAGTACAAGGTCCTGAGGGCTAGGGGGGATAGTCATGTCCCACTAAGTGGGGTTAAGTTTAGCAGTTGCAATGTTCTGGAGGTGTGATGGATTTCCAAAGTTCGTATTTGAAGTGGCCAAGATGTGTGAGGCTTATGGTTGTGAAGGGAAGCTCATTTAGCCAGGTAGGAGCCCTAACTGTGAAGGCTCGCCTGCCCAGGGCTGTTTTTCTGAAAGGCACTGCCAAGGTGGGTTTTGTTACACTTCTTGTGGCATGCCTGGAGGGGGCTGGCTGGAATAGTGCCTATAAGGAAGGAGGTGCGAGCCCTAGAAGAGCCTTCTTCCTTATCAGGCAGGACTGGAGCTTGATTCGGTCCTGGAGAGGAAGTCATTTTGACCTAGTGTATAGATCGCAAGTATGCATGAGACAATAGACATCTAGCACAAATCTGCGTGCCTTGTTGAGGGTTGTCTGGACTCGTTGAACAGTGGTTTCTGAGGCTGCACTGTATACCACATTATCGTAGTCCAAGACTGGTAGGAGTGTATCACTGACAGTCAATAGTCTAGCCCTTCGGAGTGAGGCAGAACAGAAGCCTATAAAGGGTCCCTGCCCATTGGTAGTGGAGGTAATATTGCCAATATGTTCATCAAAAGATAGGGACTCAACGATCATGAACCCTAGGTACCAGAAGGAGTTCATCTGCTCTATGGTGGATTCCGGGCTGTTTGCTGTAAAGAAAGGTGCAGTTGCTCTTCTCTTTTGGCATCCTGCAAAGAGCATCATCTTTGTTTTTTTGCTGTTGGGCACTAGCAAGCTATTTTTAAACCGGTACTGTAGTTGGTTTTTCTGCAGGTTCCTAGTGAGTGCTTCCTTTCAGGAGTCATGAGAGAATAGTACAGTGTCATCTGCATAGAGCAGGACTTTGGATGTCAGGCAAGCATCTGGAAGGTTGTTCACAAAGAGGCCAAACAAAAGCGAGCTCAGTATGGAACCCTGTGGGACCCCTACTGTGACTTCTCCAGACTCAGAAATGACTCCATTGAGTTTAACCTGCTGTGAATGCCCAGTCAGGTAGCTACTGAACCAACTAACTGTATCAGGAGACAGCCCTAGGCAGCTTAACCTGTGGAGCAGCAGCTGATGATCCACCAAGTCAAATGCCTTAGTTAGATCAATAAAGATTGCACCAACCAGATAACCCTGGTCGTGTGACTCATGGATGAAATTCGTGACTTCAAGTTAGGGCAGTGTTAGTGCTGTGCATCTTGTGGAAGCCATACTGTTGGGGGGAATTAAAGGTTGTATTTATGTAGAAGATCTGTGAGTTGGTTGGTTACAATTCTTTCCAGTGCTTTTGAGAGCGGGGACAGGATTGAGATGGGCCTGTAATTGGATACTAGTGACCAGTCACCTCCTTTTAGCACTGGGGTAACCAGTGCATTTTTCCAAATTGAGGAGAAAGTGGATAGCTGAAGTGACTCATTAAAAACTTAGTGATGGGTTTGATAGCCTCTGGGAGTGCGATGGAGATGAGCGTCATGTCTAGCCTTTCACCCCCCATCCTAGTTTTTCCCAGGACTCTTGCTAGATATTTTCTATCTTCCTTGGCAGTCACCTGTCTAAAGTAAAAGTCTGGAAAGTGTTCAGTGTTGGAATACGTGGGCAAATGGTCTGTAGTTGGTTCTTCATCAGAATCTATGGCTGCTCTGTGAGGGAGGACTTTGCTGTAGTCCGTGAATGCCAAAATGCTGGCCATTATATCGTCCTCCAGGATGACTTCATCATTGTGGTAAAGCATTGTGTGTGTGTGTGGGGGTGGGGGGCCCTGTCATTGGTCCCTAGTAGGTTCTTAATTGAGGCCCAGAATTTCTTACCATCACCCCAGCACTGTGATTGTCGGGTCTTAAGAGACATGGCCTTGGCTTGCTGGATTGCCCAGGTGCACTTCTTGCAGGCTGCTTTGTAGTTTTGAACATCCACGGTTAATCCTATAGCTCTGGCCCAATGCCAGAGGTTATCACGTCACCACATCATACTGAGTAGTGGAGTGGGGGGCTATAGGTGTAGTTTGGGGGGGACGGGGAGGTGTTGCCCCCCCAAATTTGCCCTGGCTAATACTTTTTTCTGTAATTATAAATTAATTACACAAACATTCTGCCCCCTGCCCCCCCAATGTCAAAGTCAAACTACGCCTATGGGGGGGGAGTTAACCCAGTCCATGCTCTTATTTTTTATCATCTTCTTACGATAAGGGTGAACTTGTCCTCTGCTATGTTGAAGTGAGTGATAACGAATTGAAGGGCTGTGTCAACAGTGGAGTACGAGTCCAGGAAGCTCCAGTAAATTCCTGCAAGGTGGTTCCTGTAATCAGCCATCAATCTATTTTTGATTACCCTGTTTCTCACAAGTCTGGGAGGAGTTTAATTTACTTTGCTGACCACCCACATTGGATGGTGAGTGGTCACTCAGTGTATCCAGGAGTACCTTGACCTCAGTAAGACTTTCAGGGTGCGAGGTTAACAGTCAGTCGATCAATGTGCTTGTGCCCATGTGGTAATTTGTTCTGGTACAGCTCTTGACCATCTGGGTTAGGTAGAGTCTTGCAACCAAATCCCTGTGCACCGTACTAGAGCTAGCAGACTAGTTGGAGTTGAAGTCCCCCAATATGATAGTTTCCTTGTTCTGGCTGGCCTGTTTGTAGTAGTTAACAAAGGCTTCTAGCCCTGTTTGCTGCTGCCCGGGTGGGATGTATACTGCCATGAGGCTCCGGCTATTTTGCCCCTTACCAAGCATGATTTTGATCACTAAGCACTCACAGTCATTATTAGCATTAGACAATTGGATGCTGTGGCATTGTGGGTGGTTGTGAGTGTAGATCAGACAGCCGCCTCCCTTTTTTTCTGGAGCAGTCCTACCTGTGTATGTTGTGCTCAGGGATGGAGACTACCGTGGTATGAGCCATGTCTCTGTTAATGCTATGACATCTGGCTGAATATGCGCAAATCAAGACTTCAAGCTGCATTAGCTTTGCCAAGAGGCTTCCAATGTTCAAGGCCACAAGCTTTAGGTGGCCCATTGATGCTGGAGTCTGGGGGTGGTTTGGCTGAGGACTGGGGTTAGGGTGGATGTTCCCCAAGACTAGCAGTAGGATTAGAATCAGCTCTCTAGATATTCTTGGGAATTGGCATAACCCTTTTGACCTTAGCGTAATCTGAAATGCACTCTTTGTAAGCTGATGACTAAGCATGTTATGTAGCTAGAAATGAGACATAAGGCTGGGGTATATAGCTGCTTAGAGGCAGTAGAGGTGCTGGTGGACTGCTGTGTGAGGCGAGAGCTGGTTGCACAGCTACTGGTCTCCCACTGTGCTGGTATGGTGACTGTTAAGTATCCTTTTGGTTGGAAGGCATAAGGTCCAGGCTACCGCTAGAAGTAGAAGTAGTTGGGTGTTACTGCCTCCAGATCCTAGATGCCTTCTAATTTTAGCATTGTATACCATGGTGGATGGTGCTACCTGTGCCAGGAAGACATATTAGGCTACTGGGAAGCTCACATGGGGATGCTGGGAGTACCAGTGTATGGATGGGTGTGTAGTTGGGCCTGCGGGGGGAGGGGGTGACGGGCTGCCCCCTAATGGCAGTGGATCGCAATGGTGCATAAATCCCTTGGCTCTGGGGGTGCAGAAGTGAATTATACTGATGCAGAGAATGTGGTAGGAGGAGAAGCAGTGAGAGGGAGGTGGCACCACCTGGTGGTTACCTGGGGGTGTGGTGAGGTGGGTTATAAGGATTATCCCAGGGCCAGGTAGTTGAGGAAAGCTAAGGGGAACTGTGCATCATAGTGTACCAGAGTATCAGAATGCACCAAGAGCTGGTGTGGGGGGTGGAGGGTGGGGGTGGGAAGCTAACAGCTCAAATCCGCTCAGGCCAATAACTACTTCTGAGATGGCCTTGTGGTTAGGGGAACTGCCTTTGGCTTAAAACAGGCATCAGGGGCCAGGGGTTCAAATTCTGGGTGGGGAGGTATAGAAGAAACAACAAAATACGTGAAGCTGGTTTAGGAGATAAAGGAGAGGGGGGACTAGACAATCAAAACCCATCCTTGACCTATGGGCACTATGGGCAATTTATATTAAGGGTTGTGGGAAGGGGGTGCTAGGGCAGCGACCTCTGGTGGGCAGAGAGTATAGGCGTCTAATGGAGAGTGGGGGAGATAGAATCTGCTCCTCCGGGCCACGTGACAGGTCCCGTGACTTATGCTACCCTATACAAGTAATGGGGTGGGTGGGGCAACTGCTGTGGCAGCAGGCTAACTCAATACCCCCGATGGGTCCTGTACCTGTGGTGGGGAGGGGGGGGTCTGTTCAGTGGCTGTAGCAGGTGGTGAGAGCACTTGCTTCTGGCTCCCAACTGTGTGTGTCCTGGAAAGGAGATGTTATGGAGAGGTGCAGGGGATTAAGGGTTCAAGGAAAGTGGGACAACAGGGATGTCACTACGCCAATACACAGCAGGAGCAATGGTGACTACACCACTAACAATACAGCCTACCACAAACAACTCTCAGGTACAAGTTCTGAATGCTCTAAATTCTGAATGCTCTTATTCCTGAAATCCCCCTATAGAGGCATCTTAAAGTACCACTAAGAACTGCCGACAACCCCGTGCAGCATCAACCCTTCTAAGGCAATACATGGATTTAATCATAACCATCTGAAGTCCTGTACATAAATAGCAGTAAATGAATCAATCAACTCAATGTCTCCAACGGAGCTGGGTCCTGTACCTATGGTGTGGAGGGCGGTCCGTTCAGTGGCTGCAGCAGGGGGTGAGAGCACTCACTTCTGGCTCCCAACTGTGTGTGTCCTGGAAAGGAGACAAGGGAGACATTATGGGGAGGTGAATGGGATTAAGGGGTCAACACAGGTCAAGGTGGGAAAGCCGGACAACAGAGACACCAGTACACAGCAGGAGCAATGGTGACTACATCACTAGCAATACAGCCTTTCACAAACAACTCTCAGGTACAAGTTCTGAATGCTCTAATTCCTGAAATCCCCCTTACAGGCTTCTTAAAGTACTGCTAAGAACTGCTGACAACCCCATGCAGCATCAACCCTAAATCATAACTCTGAAATCCTGTACACAAACAGCAGTAAATTAATCAATCAACTCAGTGCCTCTGATGGAGCTGGGTCCTGTACCTGTGGTGGGGAGGAGCGGTCCATTCAACAGCTGCAGCAGGGGGTGAGTGCACTCGCTTCTGGCTCCCAACTGTATGTGTCCTGTGGTGGGGTGGGGGGGTCCATTCAGCTGCTGCAGCAGAATGTGAGAGCACTAGCTTCTGGCTTCCAACTGTATGTGTCTGTGGTAGGAAGGAGGAGTCCGTTCAGGGGTGGGAGCACTCATTTCTGGCTCCCAGCTGTGTGTATCTGTGGTGGGGAGGGGGGTCTGTTAATAGGGTGAGAGCACTCGCTTCTGGCTCCCAACTGTGTGTGTCCTGTGATGGGGAGGGGGGGTCCATTCAGCGGCTGCAGCATGGGTGAGAGCACTCACTTCTGACTCCCAATTGTGTGTGTCCTGTTGTGGGAAGGGGGTCCGTTCAGTGGCTTCTGCAGGGGATGAGAGCACTGTCTTTTGGTGCCCAACTGTGTGTGTCCTGCAGTGGAGTGGGGTACATTCAGCGGCTGCAGCAGGGAGTGAGAGCACTCGCTTCTGGCTCCTATATTTTTGACTCCTAATGATTCAAATGACCCAGTTGTAATTTAGGTTAAAAGCAGGACCCACTGAAAACAAAAGTAGAACTATCTGGGGTAAATAAATTATAAAAATAACACCTTTTTGGCCTTTATAAACCAACTCCATCCTAATCACACTTTCACCACTGCTCCCTTACCATTAGAAGTCTCCACCCCTTGCATCAGTGAAAGGGGTTCAGTTTACTACAATACTGTCCAAGTCCTGGGACACACTGTATTTAAAAACTCAAAGAACTGATGAATCTTATGGGTGGGAGGATTGTGTACCCCACATCCCCCCCCTCTCCTGAGTCCTGCTAGCTACTCCCCAGAAACCCCATTACATAGGGGGGAGCAAGTGATTAGGAGCATTCAGCTGGCTGGGCATTGGGTAAGAAAGACAGCAGGCTGGAGATGAGGAAGGATGAATTTGTGTAATTGTCTGGGAGTAGGACTTATGTTAAAGTGTCCAGTTGCAAACGATGCTGTTACATAAGTCTCAGCCACAAATCTCATCACTCCGTCTCAGCCAGCACCTGCCTACTATCTTTTTTACCTCATGCCTGGCCAGCTGCATCCTTCTCATCATGCTGCTTTCCCTACTTAATTGGGCATCTGAGGAGCAGTAAACAGGACTGGGGAAGTGCAGTTAGAGTTGAGGGGAGGGGCAGACAGCTGTGCCCTGAAAATTAAACCCAGGCATTGCTTTGCTTTGTTTTAAATATGGCACCCAAGACATTGCCACTTTTGTAGTACAGCAGTGCCAACTGGGATGCAGTCCAGTAATGCTGTAATATATCACAAAATGCTGCAGTATACTGCAGGGAGCAGTGTAATTCAATGACAATTAAGACCTTCTGTCATGCAGTATTTTGTGACAAGTCATTTACTGCAAGATACTGTGCTGCGTCATGGCTGGCTCTGCTGTACAGTATATGAAATTGCGGAAAGCATGTAAACACACGTGCATTTCACCCCCTAATTTCAAATGCGTATTAAAGTTAACATTTCTGGCTCCCAGACTCAGGGTTTAGCCATGGACTTGGGCTCAGTGTCCCCTATTCTCCAAAGTGCAGAGGGTCCACACACCACATATCTGGGGCGAATAGACTCTCTGTGGCCACCGCACCCCTGTGCCTGATTCTTCAAGGAAGTGCATGGCATCTGTGTGCCGGATGTCCTGGCCCGCTGGTGATCTCCACTCAGGGGCTATCCGGAGGGGGGAGGTGCAGGGGGTATGCCTGCGCTCCACACTATTCTCTGCAGCCCACAAACCCAAACAAATAAGATCCTTTATAGGGTGGCTGGCTTCCTGTACCTGGGCTGAGATACAGATATGACACACTGATGAGTCCAAATGAGGACCAAACACGTGTCTGTGTCTGCTGTTCTCGGCCTTCGCTGATTGTATTGTGAGGCCTTTTGGCACTATGTAATTCTGCTTATAGCTGAGCCAGTCCAAATTAATTCGTGGGCATTTGCATATGCTTCCCATGATGCTTTGCATTTTGGGGTATGTGAAGTTCGTATTTTCTTTAAAATTTGGCTGTATGGACAATATCTTCTGGGATTACCCATGCCTCAGTGCATTTGCTCTGGGGTTCTTTTGGTAGTCCTTCAAGATGCCCATCTCTGCTGTATATACATTGCTGACAGTGGCTAGTGGTGCAGACAAGAGAAGTTGAGGAGGGAGGACTTCAGGTAACTCTGCTTGTTGGTATGCAATTACTGGTATATGCCCCAGTTGTCAGTGTACTGGAGACAGAAAAGAAAAAGTGGGAAAAAGAATAGTGTACAGAATATTGCCAACGCACTGGCTCTACAAAGCTTCCTGTTGCCTCTACTCAGCCTCTGCTCTGAAGGGGACTCTCACCTCAACCTTCAAGCATAGCCATGAGGAGGAGGATGGAGGGGGGAAGCTGTGTAGCTAGAAGGAGTTCTGCAGGTAAGGAGTGGCAGTCAGGGGCAGATGGGGAAGGCCAGTGAGGTAATAGTCATCAAATTGGCACAAGCCCCACAGCCAAATGCAGGTAGAGTTTTTTTTTTATTTAGCTAGTAAAAATGTCCTTTTTACTATCCCTGCTGGTATGTATTGGAGACTGTAATATTGAATAAATACAACAGTGAGAGCAAGTGGAATGTCCACAGGACTGGAGGATTTTTTCCAGTTTCTTGCCCTGCTGGTTGCAGGAGCTGCAAATGTTATCATCAACCCATGAAATAGGCATACAGCGCAGGTTTGAAAAAAACTAAAGTTGTAGACAGAGCCCCTAGTGCACTGCAGCAGCATTTTCTGATTTCTGCGGTATGATTTATTCATTTCTGTGGTAGAATGCAGTTCTGCCATTGGCTAAAATATGATGCGATGCCATTGATGACATCATATGCCAAGCACAGAGGAGAGGCTGCAGGAAAAACAAACTGGGTAAGGGAGCCTGTCACTATGGAACAACTGTTTATCTGAATATAAATGCACCAGAATCAATTAATTCTGCAGCACCAAGGGTGTCGGCAGGCATACACACTGTATTCAACAGAGTACAGTAAAAAAAATCAAGCATGGGCAACAAATCTGGCAGGGTCAACAAAAAGAGGAAAGCAAGGACATCATGAGTCACATTGTGTCTGTGTCATGCTGAGCCCTTTTGCCTTTGTTGTTCGCTATGGGACAATGATGCCTAGGGCTCTGGTTAGACCAGCACCTTGATTTCTCCACACACATCAAATCAATTCACAAAAAACTCTACCCTAAACTTCGAGCCCTATGTCGTAACAAGGATAGTATCCCGACACCGTCCTGGAAGGAAATAGTTCAAAAGATGATGCTACCTTCACTCAACTATGATGATGTAATCTATGAAGCTGCTCCCCCATCCTCTCTAGCAAGTCTAGACACACTATTCCACTCCTTCTGTTGCTTCTGCCTGGACTGCCCACGAATGAGTCATCACTGCGCCCTATATAGCTCCCTAGCCCTGCCCTCACTCCAGGCCCGCAGACAGATTCGCTGTGTTGAAGGACTATAGCCAAATACTGGTCACAGTCCCTTCCCCATTACCTCATGTCTGCCCTCTCTACCCAGCCCACCCCTACTTATTCCCTCAGAAGCGCTGACCCAAGGCTCCTCCATGTCCCATTCATGTGCTTAACCAAAGGTCAAGCTGCCTTCAAATACTGCATGCCCAAAATCTGGAATGCTTTACCAACCAACATCAGGCTTTCAACTAACTCTCAGCAACTAAACCTCTGCCTCAGTGACCATTACACTAGCAGCTGTACTTGCCCCTAGATAGATCTAGAGAGTCAGCTCTGGAGAGTAACAAAGTCAGTCCCTGCCTCGACTGGCCATATCAAATATACTGCACACTCTCTACCTTCCCCTCCTGCTTCATAATGCTTATAGTCTATTACATTTGAATATTAAGCCTCTAGTACTGTATTTATGCAAGCCTCTCTTTACTTTTTGCTTATAGCTGTCTGTATTAGAATAATAAGCCTCTAGCACTGTATTTATGCAAATCTCTCTTTACTTTTGCTGTGCTGTCTATATCATTAATGTCCTTGTAACTTGAAACGTACTTGATTAGATGTTTCCCACTTGTGTCCTGTCCCCAGGACGCATCTGGAATCGAGCAAGTATTGGCCCAGCATGCTCTCCTGGTTAAACTCTTGAATAAATAAATGATGCCACCAGCCAAATACACTAACAAGAACAACTTACCAGACAGGCAGAAAAACAAAGGAAGGAGGATTACAGGAAGAAACTGATTACTTGAACTCAAACATGGCAAATGGGGGGAGGGGCTATTGTTGGTGTGGTGTGGCAATGCATATTTTGGTTTATGTTTACATAATGGTGACGGGGGGGCAACAGTGCATCAGTTTTGAGTACAAGTTTAAAATTCCTTGATACAGCCCTGTGTAGCACTATATATATTCAGTGGCATGAAGCAAATGCTGCAGAAAATTCTGCAACCACGGAATTGCAGAATTCCAGAACCTTGGGTGTAGGCGAGCGATGTTGTCCAACAGCTGCAAACTATTGAATGGAAACTGGCAAAGGACTAAGAAAGCTGCTGCATGCAGTCTGCACATCACTCAGTGTGGGTACTGGGGATAAAAAGGTGAGTTCACTGGATGTTAGGTGGTATTTAGGAGATGGGGAATGGGGAAAATGGGCTACTGTGCCTGGGAAGGTCACAGGGCCACCAGAAAAAAAAAATACTTGTACACTAGCTCAAAAGCAGTCCTCAAGAGAAAGAGTCAGTGAGAACTTCAAGCAGCACTGCCAGTCCCTTTATGGCACAGTTCCATGCAACTATATTATGCTCTAATAAACACTGTGGACTCAACGTTTTTTAATGTTCTTCACTATCCCAATCCCCCTGTTCTGATAGCAAAGTGTCTTGACTTGTTTATGGCAAGCAAACAAAAAAGAGTGGAGAAAAGCATATTCAAAGAGTGACCCAGACTCCCGAGGACATACCTGTATATGTCCCTTTGGTAGATGATACCTGGGAGAGCCAAAAGGCATAGGTTTCTCATTTTTAATATCCACCATTAAATAAATACACTTTAATTAAATAGTGGACAAACCAGGAAGTAACTGTGCTGTGAGTCAATCGGGTAAGTTACTGCACAGCTTGGGATGTGATGTATGCTCTTGATCCTGTATTGTAATGTCCTGCCTGCACACATCAGTCCCCCTTCTAAATGAATTATTCCCTGGTGTCTAGTGGCTCCCCTATCCTCTGATCACCATCCCTGTTATAAAGTACTTTTTCCCTGGTGTCTAGTGGCACCCCCCACCCTCCAATCGCTCGCCAGTGTCAAAGTCCTTGGTGTCTAGTGCCCCCCCAATCCTCTGATCACTGTCACTGTGGTAAAGTAATCATTCCCTGGTGTCTAGTGGTACCCCCGGCCCTCAGATCACTCACCGTGCCCAACTTCCTGGTGTCCAGTGCCCTCCATCCTCCGATCACTGTTCCTGTAATGAAGTAATTCTTCCCTGGTGACTAGTGGCATCTCTCGACCCCCACCCTCCAATTGTTCACTGCTTTTGCCTAAGAGAAGTCCGTAGTGTCAAGTGGAACTCCTCACCCCTGAGCACCCATCCCGCAACAGAACTGACATTCCCTGACATCTAGCACCCCCACCAGCACTGGGTATACCTCACTTCCACCCCCTCACCTTAGTCGCTGGTGCCATGAGGTGATGATACAGAGACCGACACAGCCCTCCTCTCACCACCTTATCCGGCCACTGCATGCAAGGACAGGGAGAATACTTACTAGTGTAACCCCTAGATGGCGCTATCCCAGGGGCTACTACCCCTGCCTGATTTGCCACTAACAGGTTGAGGGGCCTGGATCCAATGGCGGGTGCCTCCACCAGAGGTCAGGGTTTGCAATAGTTAAACTAACTTGGTCACAGCCCTCTGGGACACTGCAACCCCCTTCTTCCCACTCAGTGGCCCACACAATATATCAGAATTACCTTCACAGTATACACTTACCCCAGGACTGGTTCCGCACTGGGACCTCCTGTGAAATGAGATACAGTGCAACAATCACAGTACAGTACTTTAACATAGACAAATACCCAGGCAGTATAACTTTGCTGAAACAAGCAGCTCTGATTTATTTAGGGGATATAACAAGGACAGGGGAAATCAGGTTAATTAGCTTATCACTCTAATAATCTATTTATGGCTCTGTGCACAGGCCTATCCCTATCAGTTACTGTCCCTGGGTACCCAAGCCCTAGTGGCTAGTCCAAACCGTGGCAGCTGGTAGGGGCCCTTTCACAGAGAGAAAAGGAAAATTAAACAGTCAGCAGTACAGTAATTCCATTTGGATTTAATGTGGCAATTCAACAGGGAGCGACCCTGAATTAGTACTCACGACCTCCAAATAAGATAGGGTCCTTCAATATCAGCAGGGCTACTCTTGAGCTCAAGAGACTCTTCACACATTTATATGGTAAAAGAGAGTACTATACCAGGCAGGCTGCTTCTCTATCCCGATCGCAATTACTGCACAATACCCGGGAGAACACACAGCAGATTCAGTTCCTGACAGACCGAGTGCAATTCAATAATTTCTACAGTCTTCTACAGGGTGAGCCTGGTTTCTACTCTTCAGAGATCCTTTGATTCTTTTCACAGGACGGATTCAGTCCTAACAAGCAGTTACACAAGCTGCAGACCGGAACTCTGGGCCTTACACACGTTTTTTGACTAAAACTGCACACTGAAAAAGCACAGGGCTCCTTCTTCTTCACTGCCAAAGCTCAAATGAAACTCCAACCGACAAAACTGGCACTTCCTTTGAGTTCCTCCCAGTTCTTGACTGGATTGGCTGTCACACAATAGACTGCTGCTGTTGGTCCAAAAGGCACTGAAGTCTAAACTACATCTCCCAGAGTCACTGCCCATACAATCCTCTTGTGGCTGGCTCAGATTATGAGTCCAAGTTCTGATTCGCCCAAGGCACCATTTTAGAGCTAGCTTACCCACACTGATTGGTCCAGTTCAGCAGTTCAAAACCAGAATGGGAACTAGGCAGACACTGTTCTGACTGCAAAAGAAAGCAGGTTAGACAAACTGTAATTTCATTATCACTCTAAATGGTTTCTGGCAAACAGTTATATCTTTCAGATAGGTTCCTTTGCACTCCTAGTGACTGCAAAATGGAGTGAATTGGCAGCAGCTTGAGTGGTACTCAATCAAAGAAACACACAGTCCCCCATACAAACTAATTATGTCTGCAAGCAGACAGCTCTTAAAGAGACAGTACCAGAGGTTCTAAAACACTTTCTGATAAATGGCTTAAACGCCAAACACCATTCAGGCTTGGAGCATTCAAGCAAGCTCCTGGAAGTCTTTTGGGAACCCCCATTTGCAGAGTTACACCCTTCCTGGCCTGGGAAAAGCTTGACATCCAGCGTCAACAAGTACCCCCATACTTTAACTGCAACCATATACATTTGCATTAGGCTCACACATGTAATCATCAGTCAATATATCATTTTACCAAGAACACATTTCTGAAACATTGCAGTACGTCACTCTTTACACAGTATTACATACACATTGTACCATAACTCAGTTATTACCTCTTGTACATGAAACCTGAAGAGAGGGGCCCTTCCCTATCAGTTACCTTGGGGCTGGACGGGACAAGGGCACCATACTTAGAGGGCAACACAAGTAACTTGAGTTAGCACTGACGCTCAGTTTGGGCAATGAGCTCGGGACACATACACCCTTATGGACAACATTAAGAGGCAAGTCCACAGGCCTCCCAAGTGAATCATAACTGAGGTGCACCACAGGCTTTACAGCTCGACCAGTCTTTCTAGGGGAACTGTTACAGTCTCTGCACTCTGAGCCTCATTTTCAGCATTGTCCTCACTTGTCAGGAGAGTCTCCATGGGGTAGAGAGGCTAGTACTTGGGGCACTTTCAGCTCCAGGAGTTACAGTTTCTGAGTCCACAACATTTGCCTGCATGGAGAGCTTTTCGGACACTGGCAGTGGACTGCCAGGGCACTCAAATACTTCTTCTTGTTCTGGTGTATCACCAGTCTGACCTAATCTATCATTTTCTCCTGAAAGCTCAAACAGTTCAACCATGCACAATGATTCCATTTCATCTGATCTGATGCTTTGCACTTCACTTTCTGGGAGCATTGGCTTCAGGGACGAAGCTGGGGGCTTGGACAGTCCAGAAGGCCCAGCTTCATCTCCAGTATTGACTAGGGGATTGCCCTGAAATAATTGACTCAGTTCGTAAGAAGGATAGTATTCAAAGTCACTCTCACTTTCTTCTGATATGGACTGACAGTCATGCTCAACTGGTGGAGGGGAACACTTTAACTTTGCTTCTGTAGGTGCAGACTTTCTTGATCTTTTCTTAGCAGCAGCTCTAGTCACTGGTCCAGAGGGGGCATCTTCTGGGGGCTCAGACTCAATCAAGATTTGTCCAATGGGCAGTAAATGATTTCTATGCATTGTTTTTACATCTTTTGAATTGTTCTCAGGCCTTACTTTGTACACTGGCAGATCATCTAGTTTGCCCACTACAATGTGAGGGAGATGGTGCCATCTGTCAGCAATCTTGTGTTTGCCATGCAGTCCCAGATTTCTTAGCAATACCCGATCTCCCTCCTGGAGTTCCTGTGCTTTCACCTTTTATCATACCGTTCTTTGTTGTTGAATTTCTTTTGGCAGCCATGGTTTGAGCCAGTTGGTACGCATGAGTTAGCTGGGCCTTTAACTTTTGCACATACTGTAAATAGTTGTCAGCTTGAACCCCATCAGGAGAGACCCCAAAACACACATCTACTGGTAGTCGAGCTTCTCTTCCAAATATCAGGCGGTGGGGAGAACCCAGTGGCATCACTTTTGGTGCAGTTATAAGCATGTACCAGGGTGCTAATTTGTTGGCTCCATCTAGTCTTGTCCTTTGGGTGCAGGGTGCCTAGCATATCTGCAAAGTGCGGTTGAAACGTTCAGGCTGGGTCCCCTGGGGTGGTAAGGAGTGGTTCTGGACTTTCTCACTCCCCACAGAGAAAGCATCTCTTTGATCAGACGACTCTCAAAGTCTCCTTGATCAGAATGGATTCTTTGTGGAGCCCCATAGTGAACAAAAAAGTTTTCTACAAGTACTTTGTCTACAGTGGATGCTTTCTGGTCTTTGGTGGGGAAAGCTTGGGCATATCTCGTGAATGGTCAGTGACCACCAGCACATTACTGATATTTCTTTGATCTGACTCCAAACTCAGAAAATCAATAAAGACCAGCTCCATGGGTGCACTGGTGGTTATGTTAACAAGGGGCAGCCCTCTGGGGCAAAGCTTTCTCTGTAAGCAGCGACTACAAGTTCAATGTGTTGCTCCACATCAGCCCCCATCTTAGGCCAATAGAATCTGGATCTCACCAAGTCAAGTGTTCTGTCTATACCAAGGTGCCCCATGTGGTTGTGCAAGGACCTCAATACTGAGTCTCGAAAGGCAGTGGCGCACCAGTTGTTGTTTGTCTACTTGTCCCCTTTGTCTACTGTTTCTCTGTATAACAGTTTATTGATCAGTTTCAACTTAGGACCTTCTTTGTATAACAGTGCAGTTCTCAAATCAGTGGAGCGTAATTTGGACACATCTTTTCCTGCATAGAGGGCTTCTAAAGCTGATTTGATCATAGGATCGCGGATTGAGCCCACAATACTGTTATTGTCCAGCTGAGGCAGTGCACCAATGTCTATTGCAGAAAAGTGGCAATAAGCAGCAGGTATGCAATTCTCAGAGGGTCCCAAGCAATCCACCATGCAGTCCACTGCCTGTGGACATTTGTTCCTCCTGTCAAACTTCCGCAGAGTGCCCGAATGTCAGGTTCTGCCAATCGGACCCAATCATTCTGGGAACAGGCCTCCAGGAGAGACATCAGCATCTATGTGGTTCAGACCTGCTCGGTATTCGAGAGCATAGTCATAGTAGATAATGCAGAAAGCCACCTGTGGCCAGTGGCATCCAACTTAGCTGAGGTCTGCACATAGGTCAAAGGATTATTGTCAGTTTTACTAGTATTTTAGCCCCATACAAGTACTCATGGAATTGGTCAACAATAGCCCACTTCAAAGCTAGGAACTCTAACTTATGTACAGGATAGTTCTTTTCGGATGGGGTCAGGCTTCTACTGGCAAAGGCCACTGGTCTCAGGCCATTCTCGTGCTCTTGGTACAACACAGCCCCCAACCCTTGCAAGCTAGCATCAGTGTGCAGGACGTAAGGTTTTCTTGGATCGGCATAGGCCAGCACTGGAGCATGGGTAAGTCGATATATGATCTCATGAAAAGCAGTCTCACAATCAGGAGTCCAGCGGGCCCCAAATACTTCACTCAGATGAAAATACACTCTTTCAGTCTTGAGGGACGCTGACTTTTGGTATTTTTGTGGGTTGGGGGATACCCTTGGTAAGGTTAAGAAAGGCGGATCACTCTTGAATAGTCCTTGATGAAGCTTGCGATAATAACCACAGAATCCCAGGAATCTTTGCAGTTCTTTTAGATTTTTGGGCTGTGGCCAGGTGGTCAAGGCCTCAACTTTACTTGGGTGGGTCTCTATTCCTCGGTGGATACTATGTGTCCCACATACTTTACTGATGTTTGAAAGAATTGACACTTATCAATGGACAGTTTAAGGCCAAAGTCTTCCAGTCGGTCCAATACCTTAAATAATCTACTCTCATGTTCCTCCAGTGAGCTGCCAAACACAATAACATCATCTAGGTATACTAGGCACTCTAGTAAGTTCATGTCCCCACTGCACGCTCCATCAATCGTTGAAAAGTGGCTGGGGCACCTGAAATCCCTTGAGGCATCCTCATGAATTCATAGAACCAAGCGGACAGATAAAGGCTGTCTTCGCGGTCCTCTGGGGCCATCGGGATCTGGTAGTACCCACTGCGGAGATCCAACACAGAGAACCACTTGCTCCCGTTTAGGCAGTCCAAAGCATCCTGAATGCGAGGCATTGTGTACTGATCAGGGATAGTCCGCCGGTTTAAGGTGCGATAATCCACACACATCCTTACTGTCCCATTCTTTTTCCTCACTACCACAATGGGGGAAGCATAAGGGCTTCTGGATTCTTGTATTACACCAGCAGCTAACATCTCTTGCAGATGCCGTCTCACATCATCTATGTCAGCAGGTGCCAGGCGTCGAGACCTCTCACGAAATGGTCTTTCGTCATGCAGCCGGATATTGTGCTCAGCTCCTTGCACGCATCCTACATCCCATTCCTTTAAAGAAAACACCTGGTCTCTGGGCAAGCTTCTCACTGATCCTCACTTTCCATTCAGCTGGCAGCAGGGAGTCACCGAAATCAAACAAGTCAGGCGTTACTCTGTCATTCTTCCTTGAACTCTTGCTGCTGGGTAGCACTGCAGTGTCTGCACAATGCACATTAGCCAGGATGCAACCTCTATTTACTCGAATGTCTCTTTCAGACACATTATGAACTTGGACCATTACCCTTCTGGCATAAGCATGGGCTCTAGCAGGCAAAATACTAGGCTTGACCAGCTGTCCCTCTGGCAATTTTCCATCACCTGGTGCATCCAACATTAATATTTTATTCTTAACATCCTTTCTGATACGGACCTCTCCCTGTAAGGTACACTGGGCATTTGGCGCCAGGATCAGAGACTCAGGATCCTTCTTCCATACAATTCCGACCGGTTCCTCTGGTTCTATTTTTTCAGCATCTCTCTGTGCCTCATAGGCCTTCTTAATTAAAGCCAGAACTCTTAAGAGCTCTACTAGTCTTTGACCCTTGTTTTTCATAACACAACTGTGCCAGCCTTCCGAACATATGAGCATTTGTTCCAATCAACAAAGGACACCATCATACAGTCCAGTGGGGGACACACTAAGGCTAGGGTCTCTACTTGTTCGGCCACTCCAGCCACGGAGGTGGGGAAAGACAGCCAAATTCGGATATACCCGGAATAGGGTAGCCTTCTCTTAACCCCCATACATGCAGTCCTTCTAATGGTTGTAAGGTACGTCTGACAAATGCTTCTGATACCAATGTTGGAACATAATTGTCACTTGGGAGCCACTGTCTAATACAGCTCTTGTAGACACTCCATTCACCTTTACAGTGGTCTCCATGGAGGACCTACTATTCTGGACCAGTCTGGAGGCGGTAGGTGGGGGCCTGGGCAACTGACCTTGCCACAAAAGGACGTGAGTTAGCATTTTTGGTGCCCTCACTGGGATCATTTCGTGCACCTCTTAACCACTGATTTGTTCTCCGAAGCTCTCTTGTAGCCTATATGCAACTTTGTCAGTGTCTTTTGGGGACCGGCATTCCCTTTTCATGTGCCCATCTTTCCCACAATTATAGCAAAACATACTTTCTGGAGTTTGAGCTGGCGAGGCGCCACACTGGGAGCCAGGCGGGGTATTACTAACTGGAAACCTTGGTGCCATCTCTGTCTGCGGCGTGATAAGCATTTGGAGACATCTCGTCAGTTTCTCCACTTCCATGGTCAAGGAATCGAGTTCGGAGCTGTTATCAGCAGGAGATACATGGGTGGGTACCCCCACCGCCATAGCAGATGCAGTCGGATATAGGTCAGGGCCCATACTTGCAGGCATGGCCTTCATAAAGGGGCTGTTTTTTAATTCCAGGATCTCTCTCAACAGTTCGCCCCATTGTGACATATCTTTTTCCTTGTCAGAGCACTCATTGACTGTCAACCTCTGCCCCTGAACTTCACTTGATGGTCACCTCAGTCACTCGGGTCGTGTCACAGCTGTTGGTGCAGATCCCTCCGAGATCGCCTTTCTCAACTCCTCGAATTTCTCTCATTAACTCATCATAGGAGGTGGGATTCCAGTCGATTTGCCAGGCGTAACTGAAGCAACAGCAGTTCTGAGAAGGGGCAGACTTAAGGATTCTGTCCAGTCTGGTTCGGTCCAGTTGAATCGCTGGCAAACTACCCTTCTGAGGCATTCTTGCAACAATTTTTCCAGCCGAGACATACACAGACAACAACTCCCTTGGTACTGTTGTGCATTTCTTACTCTCCACCATAGGTCCTCATCAGAATCTGGGCTCCCATACACATTCTCCAAAGCCTCAAGATAGGCCTGTGCAGTCGCTTCAGGGTTACTGGCCCGTTAGCACGGATGGTAGCCAGGGCAGGACCTCGGAGGCTCCTCACTAACCCTCTTCGCTGGCTTCCGAGCATCGCTATTCTAGCACTTGGGGGTAACATAGTCTATCCGGGTGTCCCAGTCATCCTCCCTTGGGGTGGGAGGTGCCAGAGAAGATCCTCAACCTTCAGTAAGAGTCGTGACTAATGGCAGGTGCAGAAATAGGAGTCTGCATTGGTTCAGCCACCATTACGGGCACTGGAGCGAGAGGGTGTTGGGGAGGAACACCCCAGGTGGCAAGAATAGTTTCTTCAAGTCCTCCACAGTTTTCCTTCTCCCAGCAACCATTTAGCAAATTTCTCCTCAAAGTTTCAGATAGTGGTGGGGCTCATTCCCGGGTCTTTACTGTCCTTAGTTATCACTCCAAGCAGTGAGGGCTCCTCTGGGGTAATGGTCTGTGGCACTTTGGAGCTATCTAGGATCCTTAAACTCTACTAGGGCCAGGAAAGTGTGGGTGAGCAGATTAGCATGCGACCCACCACCACAGGGTTTTGTAAACCTTCCACCTTGAAAGTACTCCCTGCACAGTGTCCGTATTGATACCCAGGGGATGTCCAGGATAAGCATAGCATTTTGGGGGTCGATCTCCTCCCCAGTACACCACTCCACCAGCCGGTGCACAGCCACTTCTGTCGGGGTACCCAATTTTTTCTTAACAGTGGTTCATAAATATGGCCACTAGAGGACACACAATCCCAGCGGTGAGCCTTCAAGATGTAACCCCTAGATGGCGCTATCCCAGGGGCTACTACCCCTGCCTGATTTGCCACTAACAGGTTGAGGGGCCTGGATCCAATGGCGGGTGCCTCCACCCAGAGGTCAGGGTTTGCAATAGTTAAACTAACTTGGTCACAGGCCTCTGGGACACTGCAACCCCCCTTTCTTCCCACTAGTGGCCCACACAATATATCAGAATTACCTTCACAGTGTACACTTACCCCAGGACTGGTTCCGCACTGGGACCTCCTGTGAAATGAGATACAGTGCAACAATCACAGTACAGTACTTTAACATAGACAAATACCTCAGGCAGTATAACTTTGCTGAAACAAGCAGCTCTGATTTATTTAGGGGATATAACAAGGACAGGGGAAATCAGGTTAATTAGCTTATCACTCTAATAATTCATTTATGGCTCTGTGCACAGGCCTATCCCTATCAGTTACTGTCCCTGGGTACCCAAGCCCTAGTGGCTAGTCCAAACCATGGCAGCTGGTAGGGCCCTTTCACACAGAGAAAAGGAAAATTAAACAGTCAGCAGTACAGTAATTCCATTTGGATTTAATGTGGCAATTCAACAGGGAGCGACCTGAATTAGTACTCACGACCTCCAAATAAGATAGGGTCCTTCAATATCAGCAGGGCTACTCTTGAGCTCCAAGAGACTCTTCACACATTTATATGGTAAAAAGAGAGTACTATACCAGGCAGGCTGCTTTCTATCCCGATCGCAATTACTGCACAATACCTGGGAGAACACACAGCAGATTCAGTTCCTGACAGACCGAGTGCAATTCAATAATTTCTACAGTCTTCTACAGGGTGAGCCTGGTTTCTACTCTTCAGAGATCCTTGATTCTTTTCACAGGACGGATTCAGTCCTAACAAGCAGTTACACAAGCTGCAGACCGGAACTCTGGGCCTTACACGTTTTTGACTAAAACTGCACACTGAAAAGCACAGGGCCTTCCTTCTTCACTGCCAAAGCTCAAATGAAACTCCAACTGACAAAACGGCACTTCCTTTGAGTTCCTCCCAGTTCTTGACTGGATTGGCTGTCACTCACAATAGACTGCTGCTGTTGGTCCAAAAAGGCACTGAAGTCTAAACTACATCTCCCAGAGTCACTGCCCATACAATCCTCTTGTGGCTGGCTCAGATTATGAGTCCAAGTTCTGATTCGTCCAAGGCACCATTTTAGAGCTAGCTTACCCCACACTGATTGGTCCAGTTCAGCAGTTCAAAACCAGAATGGGGAACTAGGCAGACACTGTTCTGACTGCAAAAGAAAGCAGGTTAGACAAACTGTAATTTCTTTATCACTCTAAATGGTTTCTGGCAAACAGTTACATCTTTCAGATAGGTTCCTTTGCACCCTAGTGACTGCAAAATGGAGTGAATTGGCAGCAGCTTGAGTGGTACTCAATCAAAGAAACACACAGCCCCATACAAACTAATTATGTCTGCAAGCAGACAGCTCTTAAAGAGACAGTACCAGAGGTTCTAAAAACACTCACTGATAAATGGCTTAAACGCCAAACACCATTCAGGCTTGGAGCATTCAAGCAAGCTCCTGGAAGTCTTTTGGGAACCCCCATTTGCAGGGGGGGTTACACCAGTATGGACATTCCCTGTCCTTGCACACAGCAGCTGGCCAAGGTAGTGAGAGAAGGGCTGTGCAGGTCAATGTATTGCCACCCCATGGCACAGGCAACTACAGTTAGGGGGATTGGCAGTGAGGTATACCTGGTGCTGGGGAGGCTGCTAGATGCCAGGGTATGCCAGTTCTATTGTGCAAAGGTTGCTCGGGGCTGGGAGTTCCACTTGATACTATTTTTATTTTATTTTATTCAAACATTTGTTGACCAGGATAGGGACTCTGAGCTGAGGCTCGTTTCCAGGTGTGATCCAGGGGTGGGGAGATAGGAGTATATACGGTATTTACAAAAGGCAAAATATTTACAAATAAGTAGTTTGACTACAAACAGATCCAGCAGAAATTGCCTCATTTCAGGCCAATAGAGTCATAGGACATCAACATTCAGCTATTATTCAAAAAAATGTTAACACAGAATGGCATAGCTTGCACAATTCATTGGTGTGATGTGAGATGAGAAGATGAGAATTCAGCAAGGTAGGTGTACTCAGTATGAACGAGATCTAGTAGGAGCTGGGAGTGTTAACAGAATCACCTGGGAAAGAGGCAAGAGGCAGGTGATAGGAGGCGTAGTTGTTTCTTGCAAGTGAGTTAAGACGAGGAGTTTCTAATGGAGGGGTTAGTTTATTCCACAAAATGGGGAGCTGGTAGGATAAGGCAGCTTTGCCAGATGATGAGGATGGTCAAGGTATACTAAAAGATCTTTCATTTCTGTGTCTCAGTAAGTAGGGGGCATCAAAGACCAGTGAGAGTCTATCCTCCAGGTGGGAGGGTAGCAAGTCAAACCAGAATTTAGATATAAAGTTGAGCAAGTGGATATAAGGCCTGTGGGAGAGTGGGGTTATTTTTAGGAGGGAGTATAGATTGCAGTGATGTGTTCTAAGGGGGTGAGTTGGTAGTGAAGCTGCAAAGAGTTCTGGAGGGTGTCAAGCTTGGATAGGGTGGTTTCTGAGGCAGGGCAGTAGACCACATCCATGTAATCAAAAATGGGGAGGATAATTTTAGTTACAATTTGACATCTGGCAGGTAGTGGGAGGGAGCATACTAAGTTTGGGGTATAATTTTGAAATGGTTGCATCTATGTGAGGCGTGAAGGATAAGTGGGGGTCTAGCCAAACCCCTAGGTTCTTGTATCTGCTAACCTGGTCTAGAGGGGTACCATCCAGGAAAGCGTTGGGGGGGGGGGGAAGATCTGCTAACTTTCTGTGCTGTGCCAAGTACCATGGATACAGTTTTGGAAGTGTTAAGTTTTAGTTGGTTATGTATGAACCAGTTTTGAATATTGTTGAAATCGCATCAGAGGGTAGTTTGAACATCATGGGCCTGAGGTAAAAAGGATAGTGTCATCCGCATACATATGTATGCTGGATTTAGTGCAGGAGGAGTGGAGGTCGTTTATGAAGAGGGAGAAGAGGATGGGACCAAGGACTGATCCTTGTGGAATGCCTGCTAGGATGGGGAGGGGGGATGACATGTCAGCGATTCTGACAGATTGTGACCTGTTGGAGAGGTAGGAGTTGAACCACCGTAAGGTGATAGGAGCAAGGCCTGCTGTTTCTAGTTTTAGCAGGAGGAGGGGTTGGGATACAGAATCAAAAGCCTTGGCCAGGTCAATGAAGACTGCAGCAGTAAGGAGGCCTTGGTCAAAGGCAGTGTGCATATGGTTTGTGACATGCAGGAGAGAAAAGATAGTGGAATGCTGTTTCCTGAAGCCTGACTAGTGGGGAGATAGGAGGTTATTAGTAGCAAGATATTCTGCCAGTCTGGACTGTGCCAGGGATTCTTGAAGCTCTGCAAGAGCAGGGAGGAGGGAGGAGGGAGATGAGTCTGTATTTTCCAGGTGTAGAGGAGTCCCCTCCTTTATGAAGAGGAATGACTGAGTCAGATTTCCTGGCCTGAGGAAAAGGAGAGATCGAGTAAATTGTATTTATTTATTTATTTATTTATGACTTTGATGACCAGATAGGTGCACTAGTCCAGTGGACCATTTACAGCCATGACCCAGGCTGGAAGGCACGAGTATAAGCATACAGTAGTAAAGCTATTTACAAGGTTACATTTACATGTGGTACACTAGAAGTAATTGCAGTAGCAAAAGCTATTTACAAAGTTGCATTTACATATAGTACATACAAGAAACACATAAAATTGTGTACAAGACAGCAATAAAACTCACCAGTCAGTGGAATAAAAGCACAATTTTTTACAATTTTGAGACATTACAGGAAGACATACTGTATATACACGGGTACCAAGTTATTTGTAGATTTAAAATTGGGGAAGACCCCACTTCATATGAAGATCCACAACTAGACCAAACCTACCCCAAACCAGAAGTAGAAAGGTGGGAGAAGGCAAGATAGGAACAGAAAGGATGGGTGAGTGTGTGAGGTGTTAACGAGCAAGGCAGTTGCATTGGCACTTGTCCAGAATCCAGGCTTTTAGGTTCTGATTGAAGTTTAGATTGATGTTTGAATTTCACACAGTGGGTGGTAACCCATTCCACAAAGTGGGGGCCACCACTGAGAGACCTTTCCCACCCATATTGGGGGTGGTCCTAGGTACTTCGAGGGTGGGGGAATAGAGGAGCGAAGATGTCTCACCGGGGTCCTTGTATTGAAGAGAAGAGAGAGAGAGAGAGAGAGAGAAGAAGTGTTTCTACACCTAAGGGTGGTGTCCAAGAAACAGCCAAGTGAATAGTCAAAGCGACCCTGCAAGCGAAGCCAACCATGGGAACGATAGAGGTTGCAGTGGTGGGTTGAATAAGGGGCCAATAGGGCGAAGTGGCAAGCACTGTTATATGCTACCAAGAGTCTAGTTAGAAGGGTGGTTGAGACTCGAGAGTAAATAGTGGAGCAGTAATCAAAGATTAGGAGGAAATTACCCATGATGATGGCCAAGCGTGCCTCCTTTGTTAGGAATGGTTTTAGTCGGTAGGCTGTTCCCAGCTTCATATTGACCCTACTGACTAATTGGTTTACATTGTCTATGAAAGAGAGAGAGAGAAGGATCAAGTGTTACCCCCAGGTATTTGAAATAAGATATGTTTTCCAGGGCGGGGCCACCAAGGGGGAGCGAATGAGGAGAGAAGAGTTGGTGTTGATGGTTTTATTTAGGATCGGTTTAGACCCAAACACCATGGCCTTGGTTTTCTTTGAATTGACCAACAACTGCTTAGAGGAGAACCAGTTATATTTTTTTTTGCAATTAAATAAGCTTTATTAAAGATATGAAATGACATACAAAAACAATTGTCACGCAATGTGTAGTCCAAAATCTCAGGGGAGAACCAGTTATAAGCAGAACAGTAGACGGGTAAGAGGTTTTGTTATTGCGGGAGCAGAGATCTGCAGGAGTTTGGGGTGGATCCCGTCTGTGCTGGATTTGGTGGTATTTAATAAGAGGAGGGCTGAGAGGGCTTCTTGTTCTGAGACTGGCAAGAATTTGAAGTTGTTATGACAGGGAGGTAGAGAGGGGACAGAGGATTTAGGTGGGTGGCCATTAGGCACGGTGCAAGATGTGAAAAATTTGTTGAGGGTACCAGCAATGCTAATAGGATCTGTTAAGGGCTGACCATGCTGCTTGATGGCAGGGGAACTGGGCTGTGATGGAGGATCTAGGAGTGAGTGTACTACATTCCAGAAATTGGGGTGATGGGCATGCGTCAGTTGTGATTTGAAAAAATCCACTTTCACCTGTCTTATGGTCTTTGTGCATGCATTGTGGATAGTGTTGTATGCCTGCCTATTTTAGGACTAGGAAGGGATTTGAAAGCAGACCAGGCTTTGTCCCTGGCCTTGCATAAGGCGTGGATGGGAGCTGAGATCCATTTATGGTGGTGCTTTTTCACCCTGAGCTTTCTAAGGGGAACATGAGAGTCCCAGATGTTTGTGAAGGTGCACGGGAAGCTGGCAAGGGCAACATCAGTGTTAGGGGCTGAGTATATGTGGTGCCAGTCAGTGTGACTAAGGCTGGTTAGTAGAAATTCAGTTTCCAAGGTGTTTAAGAGTGGGTGTTCGTGTACTCTGGGGTGCAGATTTGGGCAGATGTGATTTTCTGATGCAGTAAGTAATGCAGTAATCACTTAGTGCATTTGTGAGGATGCCAGATGAGGTTACCCTGTGAGGATGTGAGGTGAGGATCCAATCAATTAAAGAAGGGTTTGGGGAGAGGGGATTGTAGTGGGTGGGTTCATTGAGCAGTTGGGTCAGGTTGAGGGACTCTGTCCTGAAGATGTGGGCTTTTGAGGAGGGGGTGAGCCAGGCCAGATTGAAATCACCTAGCAGAACCAATTCCCCTTTGGAGGTCCAGTCTGGAAGGGTAGTTAGGGTGGTGAGTAGAGATTCATGTGCAAGATAGGATCAGGCATAAAGCACCCCAAAAATAAAGGGAGAGAGGCAGGCAGGGCTAGTTGGGCCAGAACTTCATGGGAGCCTGGCTGTGATTCCTTAAATGCGACCGAGCATGAGAGGGGTCATTTTGAATAGCTGACTACATCACCACCTCATTTGCCACGATCCTGTCTGAGCAGAGAGTAGTTGGGGAGATTAAGGGAGGTGTCTGGGGTTCTTGTGGAGAGCCAGGTTTTGGTCAGGCATAAGATATCAGCAGGGTGCTCAGCTATCCAGCAGGTTAGTTGGTCAATTTTAGGCAGGAGGCTTCTGACGTTAACGTGGACAATGGAGAGGCCTTTGTGGGATCTTAGCGGTTGTGGCCTGGCCTGGGGACCCAGTTTAGGTTCGATATCTTCTGCTAGGAGTAGGATGAGTAGGAGGAGGAGGAGGAGGAGGAAGGAGTATGCAGCAGTGAATTAGAATCTTCTGGTATGCAGGATGATATTTAGGGTAGATCTGACAGCCCTGATAAGTGACACGACAGTTAACATCTGGGGAGGCAGGATGTTTGGACTGACAAGGGATGAGGGGTGCATCTGAGTTATGGAATGCCAGCTTGGGAGAGGATAGGAGGAGCTTGATTGAGAGACATGCGGTACAGGGAAGGTTTGGGAGTTCCTATTAGGGTGGAGGTCTAGGAGGGCCGATGTGAGAACGAAGTATAGGATAGGCTTGGGCACAGCCATTTATTGCAATGTGGAAAACAAATCTTAAGGGGTCCATCCAGGATTTGGAAGACAATGGAGTACAGCAATAGATAACTCAGTATGCTTTGGAAAAATTGAGTTATGTAAAAGAGGACTGAGGGCAGTAGGTATTGCAGGTGGGGGGGGGTAGGTTCGACTCCAATTGTGTTACACTGCAGTCTGGCAAAAGAGGAATTGCTCATAAATAGCTTGGGGGGAGGGTAAGGGGAATTAGCTAAAGGCTTGAGATCCTGTATAGAACTAACACAAAACCGCCCTAGTGTCACTTTAAAGGGAGGTCTATAGAGGTGGACAAGAGAGGAGGAAGGAACAGAGAGAGAGCAGGAGCTAAGGGCTAAGCAAATGCATGTTTAATAGAGGTCAGGGCCTGGGACGGTTGGTGGGCCAAAAATACCTTTTTGAAAGAAATAAAGCTCAAGAAAAGCTAAAGCAAAGAATGCAGCAGAACAGCTCAAAAAGGCACCAAAACAAGGAATTCAAATGGCTGCTAATGAGTAGACAGGTTCAGTTGCAGCAGCTAATCGGCTTTAGCAACTAGAGAGCCGGGCTTCCCAGAGGTGAAGCTGTCGTACATGTGTCTGGGCAGGTGGGCAGGAGTTCCAGCACGGCCGACTATGTTGAGAGCCAGGGACAATTCAGAGGAGTACCTGATCAAGGGCTGTGGAGTCCTGTGTCTGAGTGGGCGGGCAGGAGTTCCGTTATGGCCAACTATGTTGAGAACAGGGGTGGCTTCAATGGAGTGCCTGATCAAGGGCTGTGGAGTCCTGTGTCTGGGTGGGCAGGCAGGAGTTCCAGCGTGGATGGCTATAATGAGTGCTATGGCCACTTCAGCAGAGTGCCCAATCAAGGGCTGTGGAGTCCTGTGTCTGGGCAGATGGGCAGGAGTTCCAGCATGGCTGGCTTTGTTGAGAGCCATGGCTGCTTCAGAGAAGTGCACAGTCAAGGTCTGTGGAGTCCTGTGTCGGGGTGGGTGGGCAGGAGTTCCAGTATGTTTGGCTATGTTGAGAGCCGGGGCTGCTTCAGTGGAGTGCTCGATCAAGGGCTGTGGAGTTCTGTGTCTGGGCGGACAGGCAGAAGTTCCAGCATGGCCGGCTAAGTTGAGAGCCAGGGTTGCTTCAGTGTAGTGTCCGATTAAGGGCTGTGGAGTCCTGTGTCGGGGTGGGTGGGCAGGAGTTCCAGTATGTTTGGCTATGTTGAGAGCCGGGGCTGCTTCAGTGGAGTGCTCGATCAAGGGCTGTGGAGTCCTGTGTCTGGGCGGGCAGGTAGGAGTTCCAGCGTGACCCACTATGTTGAGAGCTGGGGCCACTAGGAACTTCTCTTAGGCAATAGTGGCGAGTGATCGGAAGGTGGGGGTGCACTAGACACCAGGAAGAATTACTTCATTACAGGACAGTGATCAAGGATGGGAGGGTGTGCCACCAGAAAACAGTGAAGTAAGTATTACTTCATTATGAGAATAGTGATCAGAGGATGGGGGTGCTGTTAGACACCAGGGAAGAAGTACATTACGGGAATAGTGATCAGAGGATGGGGGTGCCATTAGACACCAGGGAAGAAGTACATTACGGGAATAATGATCAGAGGATGGGGGTGCCATTAGACACCAGGGAAGAAGTACATTACGGGAATAGTGATCAGAGGATGGGGGTGCCATTAGACACCAGGGAAGAAGTACATTATGGGAATAGTGATCAGAGGATGGGGGTGCCATTAGACACCAGGGAAGAAGTACATTACAGGAACAGTGATCGGAGGATGGGAGGGTGTGCCACCAGAAAACAGTGAAGTAAGTATTACTTCATTATGAGAATAGTGATCAGAGGATGGGGGTGCCATTAGACACCAGGGAAGAAGTACATTACGGGAATAGTGATCAGAGGATGGGGGTGCCATTAGACATAAGGGAAGAAGTACATTACGGGAATAGTGATCAGAGGATGGGGGTGCCATTAGACACCAGGGAAGAAGTACATTACGGGAATAGTGATCAGAGGATGGGGGTGCCATTAGACACCAGGGAAGAAGTACATTACAGGAACAGTGATCGGAGGATGGGAGGGTGTGCCACCAGAAAACAGTGAAGTAAGTATTACTTCATTATGAGAATAGTGATCAGAGGATGGGGGTGCCATTAGACACCAGGGAAGAAGTACATTACAGGAACAGTGATCGGAGGATGAGGGGTGCACTAGATACCAGGGAGCTTGAAATGGTGAGCAATCGGAGGGTGATGGGGTGCCACTAGACACCAGGAAATAATTACTTTATTATGGGGACAGTGATCAGGGCCAGGGGTCCACGAGACAGCAGGGACATTGACTACTACTACAATGAATTTCCCACAAAGAGCTGTCAGTGGGAGATTCAGAGGTGATAACACTTCCGGTCGGCCAGCTGAAATGGAGTGGCTATAGCAGGGAAGAGTAATGTAGCTAGAAAATAGCTGAAAAAGTACAAAACTACATCGTTAACACTTGTGATTTTATTACAGATCTGCTAGTTGAGATCCCTGTGTGTGGTAGGTATCTCCACTTTTTTATCGTTTAAGTACAAGAGCCTCTTCATAATGTAGTGGAGGAATTGGGTGATGTACTGTATATTTAAAATGGGAGACCAGAAGACTTAAAATGGGGGGAGGGTGTAGATCCCTTAAAATAGTTGGGGGGGGAATGTAGCATATTTAAGCTGTAGGGGGGCATATCTTTAAACCTTTCTCCATCAAAATGTGCAACACCCTTGAAATGCACTTGAATGTACTGACCCTTGGGGCAGGCAAACAATTTGACTCCTCTCTTGCATTGGCAGCTGCTTGTTTACTGCATTTCTAATTGCCTGATATAAGAAACAGCATCTGTATGGTCAATCATAGCTAAATATAATTCGATGATGACCATTATGGACCATGCTCTGATCAGTCTAGGCTGGCAACAATTTACCACAATGGTCATCAACTTACTATCAAAGCATATTTGGCAAGTTCCATATGGCTGAATGTGGCTCTACGGTCAAATTCTTGGCTGGGCTATTCATAGGATCATAAGATCATAGGATTTATACAAGTCCAATAGCGAGAGCCATAGGGACTTGATTTTATTTTATTGCTGAGAGTAGGGAGGCCAGAGAGACAGTGAGCATCTGAGTGAGTCAGTCTCTGACTGTGTGAGTGTGTCAGTCAGTGAGTTATTGGGTTGGTCAGCGACTGAGTGAGAGTTGGTCAGCCATTGAGTGCCTTGCTCCCTTGTGCTGTGTCTGACATACGGTAATTACCAGCATTTGGGCCTGGTGGTCAGAAAAGAAAGCTGATGACCAATGCATGGCAGGAGGCATTAAGCTATGCATAAACAGTTAAGTAGGGGATCTTAAAATCAGTAATTAAGGGCTGGGTGAGGACGCTGGTGGAGAGGGAGTCCAATGATGCCTGCTTTTTGGGAACGTACATCAGGCACAAGCACACATTCTGAACTGCTCATCAAGTGTAAAGGATGTGGGTACCTGTGTCCCAGAAAGCCCTTGTATTTGTCATAAGAGGGGTGCCATTGGAGACCAGGGAGTGCTTAACACTGGGTGGAATGAATCGGGGAGTGCCAACATTCCCAGAGAGTTCATGGCATGGGGCAGGATGAGGGAAGGGGTATATCTGAACTCCAGAGAGTACTTGATGTAAGATGGTGTGAGGGAGGAGATGTCATTAGAAACCATGGAATTTTCAGCATGTTATAGGGTTAACAAAAGCAGTGCCACTGGATATCAGGTACACTTGGCTTAGGATGGGATGAAGAAGAGGGCTGCCACAAGATAACAGGATGTGCATGGCATGGAAGAGTGTTAGGGAGGAGGTTTTGGACACCAGTGAGTGGTTGGCAGAGAATAGATAGAGGGAGATGATTCTTACTGGACACCATGGACTGGTTGAAGCAAGATGAAGACGTTGTAGGAGGATATCACAGGCACAAGGAATTGCATGGCATGGAGTTAGGTTAATGAAGGGGATGCCACTGGACATAAGGAAATAATTAGCTTTAGATAGGAACATATTGCCTCTGGACGCTAGGGAGTCCTTGGCAAGTAGGGAATACTTTCCAAGGGATACGCTAAGTAGTGAGTACTTAGCAAGGAATGTGATAAGGGAGGAGGATGCCAATGGACACCAGGGAAAACTTTTGCATAGGATGTATTGATTTGCAGTTACATTTCAGAGCAGCTATTTGAGAAGACAGCCAGCTCTTGGATTTTTAATTCTTCACTTTTTTGTTTGCAAAGATACTTTTTTGTTGCCACTCACTTTTAATTGCACTGTACTTTTTTATTTGCACTCACTTTGTAGTTGTGATATGCTTTTTGTTTGCTTTCACTTTTCAGTTATTGTGTGCTATGTTGTTTGTTTTCACTTTCTGTTGTGTTGTGCTTTTCTGGTTTGCCATCACTTTTTGTTATGTTGTGCTTTTCTGGTTTGCCATCACTTTTTGTTATGTTGTGCTTTTCTGGTTTGCATCACTTTCTGTTGTGTTGTGTTGTGCTTTTCTGGTTTGCCATCACTTTTTGTTATATTGTGCTTTTCTGGTTTGCCATCACTTTTTGTTACGTTGTGCTTTTCTGGTTTGCATCACTTTTTGTTATGTTGTGCTTTTCTGGTTTGCATCACTTTCTGTTGTGTTGTGCTTTTCTGGTTGGCCATCACTTTTTGTTATGTTGTGCTTTTTTTTGTTTGCATTCACTTTTTTGGTTGTGCTTTTCTTATTTATTTATATTTTTTCTTTACTGTTTTTATTTGTTTTTATTTTGTTGTTGTTGTTGTCTTACTTATTTGATTGCATTTTACTTTTTTGTTTTTGTTTTGCACTTCAGGGCCACCGTAAAAACACAGTGGTTGCCAACCAGCCCCAGCAAAACAGGAAGCACAGCTGAGCTAACAAAATTAGTTTCTGTTAAAAATCAAACTCAAACTCTAGTTGGAAAGGTGCCTGGAACAAGAAATCCCTGTACTCATCAGATAGATTATACCTCAGCATGGGGAACCAGGGTACTGTGTGACAGGCTAGAGGAGTACATCAGGAATAGCTTGAATTTAAACTGAGTTGGGGGAAGGGCTACCTGGGAGCACAGAACCCAGGGTTCACAACAGGAGGAGGCAGGAAGTCCTCCCCCCAAACAGGATCAGATTAAGGGAACCTGGGGCCTCAGGCCCAAAAGAAATTTGGGGCCCCCTCACCACAACCACTCCTCTTCACCATGACTGTATCCCTTCCCCATGACTGCACCCTTTGGTCTTTTAATATCAGTAACTGAAACTTTAAAAACAATTCTTATTGTCCCTAAACAGTGTCACAAAACATAAATGACCTAACTTTGCTTTAAAATTAATGAAATTAATATTGTCAGTATGGAAAAAAGGCAATAGTCTGAGTTTTAGTCATTTAGAGAAATAATTACTAATTGGCCCTGTAAAAATAATTTATGGGGTGTGAAATGTCATGATTTGCACTTCTCCAAAGGCTTCCCCTAAACACACATATGTTTGCTCACAGTCTGGGTATGATCATTTTGTCCTGTCAGGTAGTATGAACAAGGACGTGGGAGTTTAGCTATGGTAGGGACCCCTCTCTAAAAGAGGCTAGCTCCTAGGTGGTGTAGGAAATAAGTTGGTGGTTTAACAGAGGAGTCATGAATTTTAGAGATTATATTGCAAAGCGAGTGATTGTTGAAAGAAATCATTCCCAGGATCAAACATTTCTGTTATTGATAAGTAAGCCAGGATCAGTAAATGGCAAGATTTTCTGATGGGAATCTGGAAATACGTTCATTTGTTCACCCTGAAAACAGAGCAATATCAAGGTCAGAACTTCAATATGAGTGAGATGATGGAATAAAAAAAAAAGACTACGATTTTTAATTATACCATTGAAATGCATTGTAGATTTCTTTATTTTAGGAGTGAGATTAGAGCATACAAATTGAACTGCACAGTTAATGTTTTATATGTAAGAGTGAGACTTGATTCTAACTAGTGGTAGGAGACAAAGCAAAGGAAATGGAACTGTTCACACCTTTCAGGACATCCGGGCTGGGAGTCCCCTGAAGCTATCAGTGGCACTTAACACCTAATGAGTGAGGAGATAGTCATGTCACAGTTTAGCCCCTGCATTACTCAGATTCCTCAGTGGCTGAGTCCTTTACAGAAACAAATGCAGTTCAGGAAGAAAGAAAATGATATATAGTAAATATATGTTGGGGATTGCTGGGGGGACCCTTGCAGGCAGGGGCCCTGGGCCTTAATCTGGCCCTGCCCTCAAATGGAGGACACAATAAGTAAAAAGGGAAAGAAGAGAGGGGGTGAGAGGAAGGGTGAACACAGTGGAAGGGGAAAGATAAGGAAGAGGCAAGGTAGCAGGACAACCAGATGTAGGATGCGGGTCCGAGGGGTGGATAACATGGGATGTGGAGAGTGATATCCATGAATGCTGGGAGTCTGGGGAACAAAATGGATGACTTCCAGGCCATGATGGTGGAAGGCCAAGTAGATCTGTTGGTGGTCTCCAGGACCTGGGCTACCCCAAGCCATGACTGGGATCTGTCTGTCTGTTCCTGGATATACCTTTTACAAGAAGGACAGAACAAAGAGAAGGGGTGGAGGGGTGGCAATCTATGTCAGGGAGAGGATAAAGGTCCCAAGGGAGGACATGGGGGAGGGCACCGAGACACTATGGGTACATCTGTAGTCAGGGGTGGGAAAGAAAACAGGGGTAAAAGTAATGTATCAGCTAAAGTCTGGATGAACCCACAGACAGAATGCTGGGGGATGAGAGGAGAAAGGCTATAGAGGAGTGAGAAGTGGAAATAATGCGAGACTTTAACATACCTGATGTAGACTGGAACATCCCATAAGCCAGCAGCAGCAGGAGGAGCCAAGTGATCCTAGATGCAGTCCAGGATGGTTTTCTGACACAGGGGGTGATGGAGTTGACAAGGGATCATACCATCCTGGTGTCAGTTCTGATGAATAGCAAGAATGTTAAAGGCATCAGGTCACTAAGCCCCTGGAAGGGAATGACCACCAGTTTGTATGGTTTCAGGTGGACATGGGACTTGAAGTGCTTAACACAAAAACATGTATTCTTTACTTCAAAAAGGAAAATGCTGTATGCATGGGGATGATGCTAGGGGAGATACTAAGAGAAATAAGGGAGTACATGATTGCAGAGGATGGATAGGTAATAATTAGGGAGGGGGTCCTGGCAGTCACTACAACCTACCTTAAGCAGAAGAGCAAGAGGAGGAAGCCACAGTGGTTTATAGAGGATGTGGGCAGAGCAGTGAGGGGTAAAAAGAGCAATAGGTCATGTCAGCACCTGTATGAACAGCACTGTCAAAAACAGCACCATCCATACAGTGATGACAAGAAAAGTGGCAGGTGACAATGCCACCAACAAAATTGCTGCCAGTGGTAGCAATCACAAGTGTGGTTTGCGATCACTACCACTAGAAAATTAAATTTTTGTGTCGGGCTCTGTCCCCACACTCCCCATAATTAAAATAATTCCGAGTCAGAGTTGAATTACGGAGGTGGGGTGTAGTAACATTGTGGAGACCAGGATTAGAACCCTGGTCTCCATCACCTTTCTGGCCAAGCTGCTCCTACAGTAGCACTCCATGCCACAGGAACATCTTGGCCACCAGCCTCTATTCCTGTGCCCTTGTCCTGTGTGGTAGCACCATGGACAGTGACCAGGGGAGCGCTTCTACTTGACACTGTAATTCCCCCCCTGTCATTGTCTGTGGTAGCGTGGTTTAGACCACGCTGTGTTAGTGTGTTCTATTCTTGTAGCGCTATATGGTTTTACAATCGTGCGGTGACAGCTACATCATCAGTTATTGGATGTCCACCCTACATACACCCAGGTCTCTAAATATACAACTCTGAGTCAGAATTGTCTCAGGGAGGGGGCAAAACACCAGAAGATGCAGTGCCGGTGCCACTGGGGACCATCATGTGACCCAATGCTTTCTGCCGAATTCTGTCACTGTGATGGTCTTCGCTGTGGCAGTTTAGCTGTGTGGTTGGTACACTACGCTTTTCTGACTGGGTAGGGTAAAAAGAGATTCTAACAGGAAATACAAGAAGACCCAGAGGGAAGAAGACAGGGCAAAATATGTAGGGCAGTTGAAATCAACTTGCAGGGTGGTGTAAAGCAAGAAAAGGTGGAGACAGAACTAAGAATAGCTGAGAAGGACAAAGAGGGTGACAAGACCTTCTTCCAATACATCTGAGAGAAAAGAAAAAACAAAAGAGGAAATATTGAAACTGAAGGGGACCTAGTGGTGGAGGAAAACAGGGAAAAAGGGATCATACTGGATGAATACTTCAGCTCAGTCTTCACTAAGGAGAAGGATGGGTCAGTACCACAGGGGAAAATAGGGATGGGGCAGTGGAGATGAGGGAGGAAGCAATAACAGAGGACATAGTCTTCAATGGACTTAAGGCCCTCATGATGGAAATCTCCCAAAGATCAGACAGTATGCATACGGGGGTGCTGTGAGAGCTGGCAGCAGTCAATGCAGCTCCCCTAGTTGGCCTGTTGATCTGCTTGCTGGACAAAGGGGTGATTCTGTGTGAGTGGAGGACAGCCAGTATGGTGCCCCTGCCGAAGAGTATACCTGGGGTTGAACTGGGGAACTATAGACCAGTCAGTTTGACATCAATTGTTTGCATTTTGATGGAAACCATTCTAACTTAAAGGCTGGTTGAGTTTCTCAAGGCAAACAGGCTCCTGGATAGCAGGCAGCATGGGTTCACAGCAGGGAGACCATGTCAAACAAATTTGATCAGCTCCTTTGTTTGGGTCACTAGGGCAATATACAATGGCCAAGCAATGGACACACTATACTTGGACTTCAGCAAGGCCTTTGACTCAGTACCCCAGAAGAGGTTGATCAAAAAACTTGGTAGATATGGGGACAGGGAAGAAACTAACCAGGTGGGTGGCAAACTTCCTAGGGGGTAGAATGCAGCAGGTTGTGGTGTGTGTGTGCATTCCAGGATGACAGAAGGTACTAATGGGGTCCCACAGGGATCAGTGCTGTGGTCCAGTCCTGTTCAGTGTGTATCAATGACAGTGGGGATGGCATCAAGTGCAAGATATGCTTTTGCACAAATTATACCAAGCACTGTGGGAGGATGGACACTGAGGAAGGTGTAAGGGATCTAAGGGAGAACCTCACAAGGTTGGAAAGGTGGCCTGTAATCTGGGAATTGGGTTTCACGGTTAAAAAGTTCAAGGTAAGGAACATAGGGCATAAGAACCCCAGGGCTGAGTACAGTCTGGGGTGGGGTGGGGGGTGATAGTCACAGTCTTGAAAGAGGAAGAAGATCTGGGGATGGCGATTACAAGCAACCTGAAACAGTCATTACAGTACAAAAAGGCTGCGAAGAAGGTGAACAGGCTGCTTGATTGTACTGTCTATCCAGAGGGTCTCAAGCAGGATGAAGGAGATTGTTATGCCCCTGTACAGGTCCATGGTGCATCCACACAAGGAGTACTGTGTGCAGTACTGGAGCCCCTACTTTAAAGGAGATAGAAAATTATTTTCACACAGTTAACTTGAAAATTTATCTGGAAAAGTATCCGAAGCCATACTGCAATAATTTGGAGGATGGACTTTTTTTTTTTGCTCCACCCCATTGAACTTAATGTTGCCACTGCTATGGCTATGTTTGTAAAAGAGCTGGTGAGATATAGAACATCTTTTGCTAATCAGCACCATGCAAATGCACTCTAAAAGAGACATGGATACTACGGGATAATTTCTTTTCTTTCTCTCTCTCTCCCCTTTGTTTTGTATGTCGTGTTTGGCCATGTGCACAGACATTTCCATAACTTCCTGACGATTTATCGCCAATATATTTATGAGGAGATACATGCAGCTCTTGTCAGGAAATGATTTTGTCATATAATCTTGTTAAGTGTTATATATATATATATATATATATATATATATATATATTTATTTATTGGGAAATATTCAGAAAGACCTTTGAGTCAAAGACTCATTTACAAAGGTTCCACGTCATACATTAAAGTATAGAGCAAACATTAGCTAACAGAGATGACAGTACAGTATAATACATAATGAAGAATTACATTACATTTCATTACATGGCAGTCAAGGGTTAATCAGGAGGAGGCCTAGGTCAGCATAGTAACTGAATCACATTTTAGCACAGCCACATAGCTGCAGAAAAGACTGTAACCGGCTGATAGTCAGATAGTGAGATAGGAAAGATTTTGCACCAGAAACAGAGATAGTTATGGGCGCTAATAGGACAGCATGCTGCAGGGCTGTGTCAGGGGCAATCACACACGTTAGAGTCTTGGAGAAGTTCCCTTAGTATAGCTTTAAAAGGACCTAGTCTTGTTTCGTTGGCTATTTGGATAGGGAGGGAGTTAGTCCAATTGGGGCTTCGTAGCTGAAAGTCCTTTGAAGTTGGGAGGTATGAGGGCAGGGTACCCATAGTAGTGGCTTGTTCGAGTTTTATGTGGATCTGGCTGGGGATGCTGGGCGAATAATAGAGGAGAGAGAGGGAGGGGCAAGACCTAAGAGTATCTTCTTTGTCATTGGGCATGTAAGATACCAGATTCTGCTATCTAGGTTTAGCCATTTTGAGGCGTTGTAGAGTGTACAGGTGTGGGTGAGGCGATCACAGCCTAGGATGAGACGACAGGCTTTGTTGAGTACAAGGTGGAGTGTGTTTAGCGCAGAGTTGGGGGCAGCACTGTATATGGTAATACCACAGTCAAGGAGGGTGAGGATGGAGGAACTGACGGTGAGCCATAGAGCCTCCGGGGTGAGGCAATGTTGGTACCTATAAAGCACACTTAATCTCGAATTTAGGGTTGAGACAAGGAGGAGAATGTGTTGTTTATAGTTGAGGGCCAGGTCTAGAATGATCCCTAGGTATTTAAAGTTGCTAACTTGCTCGAGGGGGGTGTGGTTGACAGTGAGAAATGGGGGACAGAGGCTCTTGCGGGGATTCTGCAGGTGGGAGAAGATCATGACTTTTGTTTTCTTGTAGTTGATTGTTAGACGCTGGGTGGAGAACCAATGTTCTGCTTTGTGGCAGCTATGTTGGAGCGTTTGGTGGAGTTTAAGTGGGTCAGAGTTGGAGGCGAACCGTACGGTGTCATCCGTATAGAGAAGCAGGTTTCTGGAGATGGCCAACGGGAGGGAGTTTAGGTATAGGCTGAAAAGTAGGGGACCAAAAATCGACCCCTGTGGGACACCAGAGCGGACCAGGAGGCAAGGGGACAGGACAGTGCTTACCTTGACCTGTTGTGTTCTATCCGACAGGTAGCTGGCGAACCAGTTTAGAGTATCGTTGGAGAAGCCACTGGAGGTGAGAGTGTTTAGCAGTAGGGCATGGTTGACAGTGTCAAAAGCTTTAGAGAGGTCCACGAAGATAGCATCTGTGAAGTGGCCATGATCCAAGACGGAGTGGGCAAGCGAGATGAAGGCGAGGAGGGTGGTGGTGGTGGTACTATGCTCCTTACGGAAGCCATGTTGTTGGTCACAAAGAAGATTGTATTTTGTGAGGTGGCCAGTGATTTGGTTGGTGACAATACGCTCTAAGGCTTTGGGGGGGGGGAATGGATATAGGACAGTAGTTGTTGGTGAAGGTGCAGTCCCCACTCTTAAAGATAGGGGTAATGTTGGCCAGCTTCCAATGGGAGGGAAATTTCCTTTTACAAAGGGAGTGATTTAGGATATGAGTGAGAGGGTAGAGGACTTCCGGGAGAGTAAGGCGAAGAAGTTTCAGGTCTAGGGAATCGCTGCAGTTAATTGAGTGGTTAAGGGCTTTGGCTAGGTAGGGTTTGGCATCCGCAGGGGAGAGAACATGAAGGCGAAAGAAAGGAGCAAGGGGAGGTGGGTGGACCCGGGCCGGTGGAGGGTCAACTAAGTTGGGGGGAGGGAATATGGTTGAGATTTGTGAAAGCGGAGTTTAGGGCTGAGGCTATGCTGAGGGGATCTGTGGATGTGTTACTGTCTATTTCTAATTGGTCTGGGAGCTGATTTGGGGTTTTACCACAGAGTTCCTTAATATTATTCCAGAATTTATGCCCATCACCCCAGGTGGATGTTAAGGATGCTTTGTAATAGTCCGCTTTGGCGGTGCGGAGTGCCCATGTGCATTTGTTGTGAAACTCCCTATAGTGTTGCATGTCAGCTGGCCGTTTGGTTTCATTAGCACTATGCCAAAGGGAGTCATGCTGCTGCATTAGACCCAGGAGGTGATCAGAGAACCAGGGGATCTGGTTGCCTTTGGACATTTTCTTGGTAAGGGGGACGAATTTATCACAGATACTATTGAATGTGGAGATAAATAGATCAAGCGCATGATCAGGGTCTGGGGTGTTTATGAGGGGTGTCCAATCCCAGTTTCTAAGGAAGGCCTTGAGTTGGGAGAGTTTGCCAGGGCCACGTTTGCGCTGTAAGGTAATTGGGGGGGGTTGGGAGCCCTGCAGGACCAAGAACAGAGCACAGGAGAAGGATCACTTATAGTGTTGGGTAGTACCTGGGTGTTGGTTATTCTGTGAGGGTAGTTTGTGAAGACCCGAGCCAGGATGGAGGATGTCCCTGTATGTGCATTTACCCTAGTGGATGAGATGACAACCTGAGTGAGGTTGAGTGCTGCAGCATCATCAGTATATGGGGCTGTTTTCTTGGCCAACCAATTGATGTTGAAGTCACCCATGACTATTTTTTCATATTGAGGCGGTAGAGTCATGATATAGTTCAGAACAGCCTGGAAGGCTAGTTTGTGTTCGTTGGGTGGAATGCAGACAATGGTGAGTAGGAGGGGGGCAGTAGACCTGCCTAGAGCTAATTTTTAGTGCTAGAGCCTGTGCCCTCGATGCTAGCTGCGGGGTAGGGAGCAGTTGGCCTGACAGCGAGTCTTTAAGGTAGGCAGCACAGCCACTACCTCATTTACCTACTCTATCAGAGCGCTAGAGGATGTAACCAGGGAGGTTAAGAGTAGAGTCTGGTACAGAGGGGGAGAGCCAGGTTTCACTCAATCCAATGTTGTCAGGGTGGTGCTGGAGTACCCACTCTTGAAAGGGGTCCCTTTTTTTTGCAGGCTGCAGATGTTAAGTGAGGCGATGTGCAACCCATTGGAAGGGGAGGGGGTGGGCTGGAGGGCAGTCTTCAGGCCAGGGTTGAGGTGGACATTGCCCGTTAGAAGTAGTAATAGGACATGTGACCTGATGTGTTTTTTTCTCGTATGGGTATATAGTTGTTGACATTTACTCAGCATATACCCTTTGGCTGGATGGTAGGTGAGTATTGGAAGCTTCAAGGTTTGGGGGGCAGCCAGGAGGAGGAGGAGGGGAAGGGGGCAGAGGAGCGGTTGTGGGAGTGCAACTGGGAGGTAGGCAGGAGAGAGCAGGGCTACATAGAGTCTGGTGCCCATAATGATGCCTACTGATAGACAGGAGGATGGTAGGGAGTTTTAAGGTTGTGGTTTTTGAGGGGGTGAGGGGTGCGGGCAGAGGGGTACCTGTCAGCCATTGTGACAACTCCCCACTCAGGGGTAAATAGAAGAGGGGAGGGCAGGAAGGAGAGTGCCAGTCTGTTTGGAGATATAGAGCACGCGTGAAGTTTGACTTTGTCTGGGAAGGGAGGGAGAGCAGCATAGTGATAGAAATGAAAGTGGGCAGTAGCATGTTGGACTGGGGAGGTGAAATTATGGTATTAAGAAGCAGGGAGTGAGAGGAGAGCAGCACAGTGATAGAAATGAAAGTGGGCAGTAGCATGTTGAACTGGGGAGGTGAAATTATAGCTTAAGAAGCAGGGAGCGAGAGAGGTAAAAGTTATGGCTTGAACAGATAGTGAGTGAGATCCTAGGAGATGGTATGACCTCTGGTGGTGATAGAATATAACCTGCAGATGGGAAAGTTGGCTGATTGGTTACAAACACAAGTGGGAGGGAGTTAGCTGAGCTATATAGTTAAAAGCCCACCAAGGGTGGTGGTGGGGGTGGTGGGGAGCTGACGCTCTGCGTCGGTGGGGAAAACACGCAGCGATCTTTTGAATGTGGAGCCGAGCAAATGCATCTACCTGCAGTCTGCGTTTGGGATTCGGGGGTGGGGGAGGGCAGCTCCTACGGTCCCTCATGACCTCTGACTTCTATCTTGACCCCTGGCTTGCTGTGGAAGACAGAAAGAGATGGTGAGTTTATTAATACCTGATAGAGGGGGAGGGTCAGGAGATTACCACGGTAGGGGAGAGACTATCGTTGGAACTAACTTCTTCATTTTAGCAGCAGGAAGCAGGAAGTAAAGCAGAGAAAGAGCTCAGAAACAGAGTTAAGGGACACAGTTTTTACAGATTTTACAGTGAGCCCAGTAATGAATTAAGGCAACCTTAGTGGTTGCTGCAAGAAGTACAAGTTATCAGAGTTAGCTCAGTAAAGTAAATTAATTAAGGTAACCTAAGTATTGCTGAACAAAGTACCAGTTTTCAGAAAGAAATTGTTAAACAAAAAATGATTTCCTTTTGTGTTGTGACTGTAAATGCAGTTGTAAAAGCAAGCAGTTCTATTAACATAAAGTCGCTGAGTTTGAAAATTGGTCTGAAGTCCCTTTTTTTTTTTTTGAAAGTAAAATGGCACCAAAACACACAGCGATCTTTTGAATGTGGAGCCGAGCAAATGTGTCTACCTGCAGTCTGCGTTTGGGATTTGGGGGCGGGGAAGGGCAGCTCCTATGGTCCCTCACGACCTCCGGCTTCTATCTTGACCCCTGGCTTGCTGCAGTCTGCGTTTGGGATTTGGGGACGGGGAAGGGCAGCTCCTATGGTCCCTCACGACCTCCGGCTTCTGTCTTGACCCCTGGCTTGATGCAGTCTGCGCTTGGGATCTGGGGCGGGGAGGGCAGCTCCTACAGTCCCTCATGACCTCTGGCTTCTATCTTGACCCCTGGCTATACATATGTGTGTGTGTGTGTGTGTGTGTGTGTGCACTTTAGATGTATTCCTTTATTAGTTCTTTCTTTTTTGTATATGTACCATGGATAAATATAGGAAATGCCCTTTTTTGGTTCCTTGTGAACCTCCTGTCTGCCTTTGGAGCTTTTGAGATTTTAGGGTTAATATACAGGGGAGGGTGGGTGTACGTATCCAGACCCGAACACCCAAATTGCCCCATTTACATTCTGGGTTTTTCCAGAATTCATTAAGGCTCTTTCCTCTATAAATCTGTGTCACTTAAAATTCTCAATCTGTTATACTTTTAATTATTTTTGATGATGTTTTAGTGAATTATGTGTTAAATATGTGTATTTTTAATGTATTGTAAAAGCTATTTTATCTTTATAGTGACAAAAGATTGTCAAATATACTTTGATACCGATACATAATTAACTGCCTTTCCATCTTCCCTTCCATGCCAGTTATGTATTCTGATATGCTTTGACCAATTTTTGATGATAAGTAACCTAGCTTTGGGGTGCTTTCAGATCTATATAGAGCTCCCCTCTCCTCACCAGCTACTGCTATTTCTTTTCAAGTTTCTCAGGCATGCTATGACATCAATATAACATCTTTCCATGCTATTCACCTGAATGGCCTAGAATGGTGTTAGTGATGTCACAGAATGTTCAGGCAGTATGAAAAGAGAGAGCAGCAACTGCTGAGGAGAGAGGGATTCAGAATAATTACAAAGGCAACAAAATTAGATTATTAATGGAACAAAAAAGGTCAAAGAAATATCAAACTAATGGGTAGACACTAAAAGGGCAACTGTAGGGCATCTAGAGGTGTAAAAACTGTTTCCTGTTACCTTAAAGAAAGACTTAAACTGGATGGAGGCAGTATAGAGGAGGGCTACAAAGATGGTTTGGGGGCAGCAGACTATCATGTATAAACAGAAGCTGGTGATACTGAACATTTACTCACTGAAGGAGAGAAGAGAGAGAGGGGGGACACGAAGGAGACCTTCAAATACCTTGAAGTCATTAACAAGGTTGACATAGGAAATCTTTTTTGCAAAAGTGAGAACAGAAACACCAGAGGGCACAACTATAAGCTGGTAGGAGGAGATACAGGAAGGTGACAAAATGGCACTTCAGCATGAAAGGGAGGTGGCAGGATGGAATGCATTACCAGAGGGGGTGGTAAGTCACAGTACAGTTTGGGGGTTTAAAATGAGGGTGGGATAGATTCAAGGGGAATGTTATGGTGACAGGGATGGGGGGGTGCAGAGCAACATGTAGGATATGTAGGATATGCCCTTGAGCTCCACATCAGGCACACTCAGAAGACCTTCAGGTCTTCTTCTGCTGGCCTTTCTTATGTTTGTAAGAGTCCATACCCACAGCCCCTTGACAAAGAGGTAGCATATCTCTACGTGCTGGGGCACTAGGCAAGTACTCTCACCTAGCTCTACTTTTTTAGCTGACAGTTTTGTAATTTATTTTGCTAATAAGCATTTAAATAAACATATAATTTGTTTATTCATGGATGTATCTACATTTTTGTTCACTCATCTATATCCTGAGCTGGCCACTCTTAATGGTTGCACTGGACTGTGGTACTGAGTGTGCGCGCACCCCTGTTATTTGTAACTACAGAATTATAATATGCAAGGCGGGGGAGTAGTGGTGAAGTTAGGAGGTTAGTTGGGGGTGGGTTAGGCTGGTGTCTGGCAAGGGGAGGGTCTGACACCATATATTTGACTACAGATAGCTGAGCTGCCAGTGTGCACCTTTGTCCTATAACACCTATCCATTATGGAACTGGGAAGGGGAGTCAAGTTATGGAGGGGGTTCTAAAAGATGGTGTAAGGTGGGAAAGGAACTTGCAGGATATCAATTATTTCCATAAGGTATTGGGGGACTAGGGAGGCATTTAGGGTCAGGAGATGGCTGAGGGGAGATGAGCTAGCCATGGGACTGGGTGAGGGTGAAATCCTTTGTCTTCCATTTTGTAACCTTTTTTTTAACTAACTCTGAGTAGCAAATAGCCTGACTAGAGCCCAATAATTGTTATTCAGATATGAATAGGGAATATGCAATTTGTCATGTTATTTCTATTTATTATTTATAGTGTACGGGAGTAGGTTATTATACACTGAAATCAGCAGAAAGACAAGCTTGTTGTACTATCATAACATCATGTGGCTGTTGTACCATCATTTGTACATCACAGCAATGGTACAACAGCACGGATTGTCTTTGTGCGTACGCAAGTTGTGGAGCACTGAACTTCCATAAACGGCTGCGGCACTTGAGTGATGGCAATGAAAGTGGTACTCGAGCAGGGCACTGAAAGTAAGTGCCTATTTTTGTTTTGTTTTGTTTTCTCTCCTGGAACACAGCAGGACACTATTTTTTTCTATTTTCGTTTAAAAGAATTCAGAGGCTATTGGGACAGGGACAGACTGGAGTGTTTTCTCAGACTTTGTGTGTGTGTGTGTGTGTGTGTGTGTGTGTGTGTGTGGGGTGTTGACATGGCAGTGCGACTGCCATTGAAGTAACCAGCAATTTATTTGCTGTTGCCCATATACTGTACAAGACAATGGATGGGCAACAGTGAACAACAGCACTGTTGTTCACTGTTTCCAATCCCTTATCCTTTATGTTACTCATTTAGAATGTTTAAAACACAATCCAAGACCCATTCTAAACTAGTGGCTCTCTGCTGAAATAAAGTTGCTTTTCCCTGCGGCACAAAAAGAAGTCCTATCACAATGATCTTCCCCTATTTCAACTACAAGGACCTAATAACTGAAGATCCCCTCACTTCCAGCTAGCAAAGCTAGAAAACAGTGGTATACAGTTCCTTCTGTTGTTTCAAGCTAAGCTGCCTTCTTCAAATGCCCCACCACAGTATGTTGCACCCACTGGAATGGCCCTTTCATGTGGTCTGTAGGAATTATCATGTTGTAATACTCAAGGTCATCCAAAGGTCCTGAGGGAGCTCAGCTGTGTACTTACTGCACCTCTGTCAATCCTATTCAAGAATTCACTGGAAAAAGGAGTGGTTCCAGAGGACTGGCGGAGGGCAGATGTAGTCCCACTCCAGAAGAGTGGCAGCGGGGAGGAGGCTGGCATCTAAAATCAGTGGCGGGGAAGGTAATGAAAATGCTATTAAAAGAAAGGCTAGTTAAGTATCTTGAATCCAGTGGGATACATGACCCAAGACTGCATGGATTCACGGTGGAAAATCTTGGGGGGGGTTGAGTTCATATCAGTTGAACCTGATCGATTTCTTTGACTGGGTGAATAGGGAGATAGATCACAGAGAAGCTTATTTAGACTTCAGCAAAGCCTTCAACACTGTACCACATAGGAGACTTATAAAGAAACTGAGCAGTTTAATAGTGGGACCCAAGGTGGTAAACTTGATAAGGAACTTGTTGACAGACAGGCAACAGAGGGTAGTGGTAAATTACACTCTAGTGAAGGGACAGTGACCAGTGGGTACCTGAGGGCACAGTGCTGGGACAAGTCCTCTTCAGTGTCTTCATAAGTGACATTGTAGAAGAGCTGGAATGAAAGGCATGACTCTTTACAGATGACATCAAAATATCTGCAATGTGCTAGATACTCCAGAGGGGGTGGAGAGAATGAGTAGAGACCTGAGAAAACTCGAAGAGTAGTCAAAGTATTCCAGCTGTGTTTTAATGCAAAAAAAAGTGTAAAATCATGCACCTAGGGTACAGAAAAACAGGAGTGGTGTATAAAATGGGGAGGGATACTGACAGTCATAAAGCAGGAAAGAGACCTTGGAGTTACATCTGATGACCTCAAGGTGGTGGGACAGTGTGAGAAGGCAGTAGGCAGGGCCAGTGGGATACTGGGGTACATAGACGAGGAAAAAAGGTGCTGCTGCCACTGTATCAATCGTTGGTGAGATCCCACTTGGAGTACTGTGTCAAGTTCTGGAGACCACATCTCAGGAAGGACATAGACAGGGTAGAGGCTGTCCAAAGTAAGGCAACTAAATTGGTGCAGGGGTTCCATGGAAAGCCTCATGAGGAGAGACTGAGGGATCTCAATATGCACACCCTGAAAGACAAGAGGGACACTGGGGACATAATAAAGACCTTTAAGTACCTCGTGAGGTGAACAAGGTACAGGAGGGAAGTATTTTTCAGAGAAGAAGGTGCACCAGGACATGAGTGCATGCAATGAAACTGTAAGGGATGAAGTTTAGGAGAGATGTGAGAAATTACTTCTTCACTGAAAGTGGTGGATGCCTGGAACAGTCTACCAGTGGAGGTGATAGGAACGGAAACAGCGGTGGACCTCAAGCGTGTATGGGATAGGCACAAAGGAATAGTGGTAGAAATGTGTGGGGGGGGCAGAGATCAAGTAGGGTCTGCGGTGACAGTAGAGGTAGGGTCAAACTGGGTAGACTAGGTAAGCCACATGGTTCATATCTGCTTACAAATTCTATGTTTCTGTGATTTCATATGCATGGAGAAATTCTTCAAGGAGAGGCTTCCAGAGTACAATTGTACATACTCTACATAACAGGCTCAACTCAGCTTATCTACAGTACTTAGATCTGCAAAATCAAATATCTTTTTCAACTCAAATACCTGAAATTGGTAGGGCAGAAAGCCAGTATATTCAAATTCCATCAAATCTGGGATGCCTTCCTAGATATGGTGGAATCATAAGTTCATTGCCAGCCTAAAACCCTGTTCATGGTGCATTGTGCTCATACAGTATATTGGACTGTGGAAAAGACTGGAGCAACCTCTGTGACTAAACATTCTTGAAAGGGCGGTGTCTCCAAAGCATCTGTAATTGTTATCTTTCAGCTTCTTTGCTTCTTCGTCTTCACAGGACTAATCGATAAACAGAACTGCGGGGAACTGGGTGAAGGGTAGGTGTTGCACTGGATGCTGATAAATAAACTGAGACTGGGGAGAGGGTGGTAGAGGGCCACTAGACCCCAAGAAAAATCTCCCAACAGAGGGATCAGTTCTGAAGACTTTGGCCCACAGGTGAGCCTTAACATACAGGGTGGACAGGTCTGGAAAACATCCATTGATAGCACTAGTTCTAGAGGTAGGCAAGCCAAGGCAGCCAAAGCAGTCTGCCGTCTTTAGTCTGACTCGAGACTAGCGCCTGGTTCTGGCTCAGTATGACCTCCATGAGAAATTAAGCTACTTATGATCAAAGCAAGCATTTTTGTTAGTGTAGTGACAGGGACACTGATCTTTTCTCGTGCAATTATCAGTATTGTAGGGGGCAGCCTGCAGCAGCCATGTCTTGGTTCATGCTTTGGCTCCTAGAGTCAAGCCAGATCTTTGGTGTGGCTCTGACCTTTCTGTGGGTCAAACATTCTTGGCTTTCATGCTATTAGCTGGTTCCTTTCAAACTCTCAAAAAAGCATAGTGCCATGCCACTGGATCTATACTAAGCCAACAACTCTCAGTAATTCAGTGAAGCATGTAAATAGATGCAAACCCTCTTTGAATCCCCTTGAATCCGGCCAAATACTTTTCACTGCAACTTAGTTGCAGGTGAACTCCTCCTCCTCCCAGTGGCTCATGCAACATGTATAAAGTCAAATGGGTGGTGGCACAAGAATCTGCCTGTTTGTACCTCGTTTTGCATCACCACTCACTGCAACTGTGATCAGGGGCCCTGGATTCTTTACCCACATCAAACCGTACCTTCCTGTATCTATATTATTGCTGTGTAAGTACTGTAATAATTGATGTGTAGGGCATGTGAACTCTGTACTCCCGCATTCATATATCCAAGTTGCTCTTGCAAAGCACACCCCCATCTGTCTGGTTAAACAAAATCAAACAAGCTCTACTACTACAGTATGTGTAACCTACTGCTACCACAGCATCTGTAACTTAAACCAGTTATCTAACTTGCAAATGTATGTTATTTAAATCTGTATTTCTGTGTTATCCCTGCCTAGGACACTGCACAGAAATGAGACTACTACTAATATCAGTAGGCTTTTTGGAGTTTGCAAACAATTAGAAAACACAAAAAGCAATTTGTAAGCCTACCTGCTCTTGGGCTGAGATGACCCTACGCATTGCATAGGTGCACCCATTAGTGGAGGCCTTGTTATATTCAGCTACTGCAAATCGAGCCATTTTCTTAACTGTTTTGCTGTTGGGATCCACATCTTTAGGAGCACCAACAAGCTGTGATGCAGCAGGAAGAACAGCTATAAAAAAACAAAGAAGTATACTCAGCCACACACGAGTCATTATTTCACTCTGCAGGACGAAGCCAGATCAGCAAACCTTTAATACTCAAGTCTATTGGCCTTCCGCTATGTCAAAAGAAAAACAAGGTTACAGTTTGACAGAAGATTAACTGCAGTACTTTCGAAACTGGAACAAAAAGCAGAAGTCAGGGGCATGAAAAAAAAATTATTTGTTTACCATCAGTTTACTTTCGCAAATCTATGAGGTAGGGCTATTTCATTCCTGTCTGTTGCTTTCTTCTGGTGGCAAACATTTTAAAACATTCCATAATGAAGCTGTATGCACATCATAAGTACATTGTTGGGGATGATAATTAATAATCTTCTCTGTATGTGACACACATAACATTGTAATATAACATGTACTGTATTGACAAACCAGCTTATTATGTACTGTAACTAGCTGTTAGCCATGAAACATTCATTGTTTATTTGACTTTTCTTAGAGCATCCCTAAATGTTTTTTACTATTTAAGGATTGGAAGAGTACGGCACATCTACTGAATGATTGTTTCTGTTCAGAGTTCACTATGGTTGACAGGGGCTGTCTGCCAGACTGCAGCAGAACATCCAAGAGGGGACCGCTAGCAGGTGACAGCGAGCAGCCTATAATGGAGAAGACTGAGTGCTGAAGGGACTATAAGCACGGAATGTGAATAAATTAATGCCCCCAGATGGGTTGTCCCTGAGGGTGTTAAAGCAGCAGTATTCATTCACAGAAATATTCTATGTCCTATTAGACCAATAAAGAATCACTTTTGACAATTTGGGACCGATTCTCAAAGTTATTCCCACAGTATAAGGTGAACTTGGGGAAGCAGGGCCTGTGTGGTGTGTTGGTTGAGGGAGGCTTCTACCCCCCCCCAACCGTGCCTGAGTGATCGTGGGCTACGCTGCCTGGGACCGAGCAGGAGTTGCTTCAATTTGCCTCTGGGGAGCTAGAGGTTTTTTGGGGCACTCCTAAGTTATTCCAGGATCAGCCTTGTTAGTCTGGCTTCTGGGTATCTGTAGCTGTGGGTCTTGGGTGGTGTGTTAGAGCCTGATTAGGTGGTTTTTGGGGGTGTGGGGTATGGGGGTGGGAGTCTTCACTCTATGTTTTCTGGCCTGTGTACATTCCTGGCCTGCACTCAGGATTTCTCTGCTCCCTCTTATTAATTTGTACTGAGACCAGTCCTCCTAGTTTTCCTTAGGGGCTAACTGGCTTAAATTGCCCTGCCAAACTTTAAGAAGAGGACTTTAGTTTTTCATCTGAACTCATTGGTTATGGTCACACTTTGAATTTTATTTATTTTGTCTGTTCTTTTTATTGGAAGGCAGTGAGAGTGCCTCTTCGGTTCCCCCTGTAGTAAGAGTACTCGGGGGCTGAATGACAAAATAAAAACAAAGCAGTTTTTGGGCTCAGGAAGTGAAAGTACCTGGCTCTGTTGGCTTTCCTAGGTTGTGAGAGGGCCTCCGGGGGCTGAAAAACTTTTCTTTATTTTTCACTTTTTTTCATTATAAACTTTATATCCCTGGACTTAAGTTACAGTTTTAAAAGAACTATATCACCTATCTTATGACTGTTTTCTCTGGCTGAGGGTGGGTGATTGTTTTTTTTTATTGATTTTATGGTTTATGAAATAGTTGATTATTGTAAGTTTGGGTATGGGTATGGGCTAAACCTGTAGTTTGGAGTTGTTTATTTGTTGGTATTCGTCTAGCGCAGCAAATATGTGTTGGGAAGGTATAAGGATAGTCGAGTATTGTTCCCCCTCCAGGCTCAGGAACCTCCGTCCTTTTTTCTACAGCCCCATCACCAGAGGTGTACAGACGGTGTAGGGCCCTGGGGATTGTTAGAAAAAAGGGGAGGACGAGGGCTGGGCCTGGAGAGGGATTGGAAAGGAGTGGGATAGTGGGGACGAGGAGACACCCTGGGGCAAAATGGGTCCAGGAAAGGGGTCCTCCCTGTCTTGTTCTCATACCCAAGGATCCTACTGGTAGTCAGCAGGTAGCACGGTCATCCTCGGATGCTCATCCTACTCAGGTGGTGTTATGCAATGCCAGGTCTATTAAAAACAAGACCGCTATTATAGCGGATTTTGTCGGAACATCTCACCGGCGTGCATTACTGAGACCTGGCTGTATGAGAATGCTGGCCTAGTTTTGGCATCGGTAGTTCCAGCCAGGTACTCGGTGATACACCACCCTAGGATGGATCGTAGGGGCAGGGGTGTCGCTGTGTGTTTTAGATCGGAACTGGGCCTAGTGGAAGTACCAGTGGGAACTACCAACTCCTTTGAATGTATCATGGGCGAGGGTGTGGGATGCAGGATTCTTCTCGTTTACTGTCCACCAGGTGACAGGAATGTTTTCCTGCAGGAAGTCGCAGACTTCATTGTTGACTTGACATTGGGATCCCCCAGATGGTTGGTTCTGGGGGATTTCAGTGCCTGGGTCGACGATGAACTCTCGTAATTTAGTCAAGACTTCTGCCAGTTAATGATTTCACTGGGCTTCAAACAGGTTATTTCCTCCTTGACCCATATTGGTGGTCATTCATTGGACTTGGTGTTCCTACTGGGGATGGAGATATCCAATTTGGTGGTGGAATCAGTCAGGTGGTCGGACCATCACTCCATTGGATTCAGTTTTGAGGCCACCCCTAACAGACCAGCCCCTATGGAGATGGTCCGGTACCGCCCTTTGAGAGGTGTTTCCCCAGATGGTCTGATGGCGGTGCTGGACCTATCGGGTTTCCCGAGTGATTGCATGGACCCATGGCACTTGGTACTTGCCTATAATAAGGCGGTAGCAGGGGCCCTGGATTCCATTGCTCTGGTTCGTGTTTGTCCCCTCACTCTTAGTCTTCGCCCTAGGTCTCCTTGGTTTGATGAGACTCTAAGGGAGTTGAGGAGAGTTGGATGAAGATTAGAGAGGTGCTGGTGAAAATCAGGTCTAGACTGTGACAAACTTAGTTTGATGGACCACTATGTGGTCTATCAATCAGCAATCTCTCGTAAGAAGGCAGAATTTCTGTCCAGAGAGATTGCTGCTGCACAGAATAGACCAACTCAGCTTTTCCGGACTGTGGACAGATTGTGCAATCCAATCTGTCTTCAGCCCAGAAGAGCCTTTTCTCAAGAATGGTGTGAGGAGTTTGCTCAATTCTTTTCAGATAAGGTTGCCAAAATCAGGTCGGATATCCGCTTGTCCCTCCCTAGTGGGAGTTGTGATGATCGGCAGGAGATGTTGGACAACCAATTTGTGTGGTCTGACTTCAGCCTTCCCACAATCAATGACGTTGTGATGGTAATCCAATTATTGTGTCCGACCAACTGTGGTTTGAACTCGGGACCTACACGTCTCCTAGTGGGCTGTGTAGATAAAATCAGCCCGGTCCTTGCTGAGATAGTCTGGAGGTCTTTGGAGAGGGAGATTTTTCCAAATTCTGTGAAGGAGGCTGTGGTTCAGCCCCTTCTTAAGAAGACCTCCTTGGACCTAGACTGTCTGGCTAATTATAGGTCTGTCTCTAACCTGCCCTTTGTGGGAAAGGTTACTGAGAAGGTGGTCGCGTCACAGCTGGATGATCATTTGACCAGCCACAATGACTATGATTCTCTCCAGTCCAGATTTAGGAAGAGACATAGTACTGAGACAGCTCTTGTCCGGGTATTAAATGACCTCCTAATAGCAAGAGATTGAATGACCTGTTCCATCTTGGTCTTTCTTGATCTCTCTGCAGCATTTGACACCATGGTGTGCTATTGGAGTGCCTGCAGTTTATCTGTGGGCTGTCTAGTACAGTCTTCAGTTAGTTTCGATCTTTCCTCGAGGGTAGGATTCAGAGGGTGGTGTCTGGGATTTCTTTCCTTGGCATCATTCCCCCTATCCTGTGGGGTGCTGCAGGGCTCCATTTTGGTGCCCATGTTGTTTGTGGTGTACATGCTGCTGTTGGGAGCGATCACTAGGCGGTACGGTTTGAGCTTTCACTGCTATGCAGATGACATTCAACTGTACATGTCCTTTGTGCCCGGCCAAGATGCTACTTTTTCGGTCTTTAACAACTGTCTGGCCAAAATCCAGGACTGGATGAATATGAGTTGGCTGTGACTGAATCCAGAAAAACTGAGGTGTTGGTTGTGGACCCAGATCATCGGGAGGTGGGTTTGTTGGCAGGATCTCCCTCAGGTTTATGGCTTGGGGGGTGTTCAGCTAACTACCTCAGAGTGGGTGCGGAACCTGGGCATTATGTTTGATTACTGTTTGACATTTAAATCTCAGGTGTCGGCAGTTGTCAAAGCCTCTTTTTACCACCTGAGGAACATTGTCCGGGTGAAGCACCTGGCTCCTCCTGACAATCTTCCTACTTTGGTCCACGCCTTCGTTACCTCCTGTCTTGACTACTGCAATGCCCTTTATCTTGGGCTACCGGGGGTTGATATTCGCTGCTTGCAGTTAGTGCAGAATGCAGCAGCCAGGCTATTGACTGGTTCCTCTAAGTCCAGTCATATAACGCCTGTGCTCTGGGGACTGCATTGGCTGCCAATATGTTGGCGAATCACCTTCAAGGTCAGTTTGCTGACCTATAAGGTCCTACACAATCAGGGACCTGGCTATCTGAAAGATCTCCTTCGTACCTACTGTTCCTCCCGTTCTCTCCGATCCACTAACGAGGGATTGCTAGAGATTCCCAGGGTTCATTTGAAGACCTCTGGGGCCGGATCTTTGATTTTTATGGCCCCGAACATGTGGAATTCTCTACCTCGTCAGGTGCGAGATTGCCTGACTATCCAAACCTTTAAGGGGGCATTAAAAACTTATCTTTTTAACCTTGTGTATAATGATTTTTAATTGTTGTAAGATTGAATTAATTTTAATTTTTTTAGTTATATTGTTTTTATTATATCATGTACAGGCGCCTTTTATAAATAAAGTTTGACTTGACTTGACTTAACTTTTCTGACTTGAATTGTGTCCAACATGAAAATGCACGTAGCACCTTGCGCCAATAATTGTGCAGCCTGCGACAACACACAGAAAGCTTGCGTCAAAGGGGACTTGCACCATCCTGTGCCAAAAACTGGATTGTGACATGGCCCAAGGGGGGTTGCGGCAACCACGGCCTCCTATTCCCAAACGGTAACTGCCACATCCCTCAATTTGCAATTCTCAAAAAAAACAGAGAACATCTGTCAAGGTACATTTATACCAGCTATGAGCTGGTGTAAGTATACTTTCTGTCCACTGGGGGTTGCGCCAATGTACCCCAATCCAATCCCCCTAGCACATGTAGCCTACCCTCCCAGTTCCAAACCCTGACATCAATATAGAGACATGTCTGGTGGGCTAGCAGATGCCCCCCCCCACAGTCCTGATCACAAAAAATAACTAATGTAATACCCCCCAGAGGGCTAGTGGATCCCCCCAGCCCCGAGCCTCAAAAATATCAATAAGTAGCTCCCTCCTAGCCCAGATCCCAGAAAATGTGCATAAGTAGCTCCCCTCCCAGCTCCTATCCCCAAAATAATGCATTATTCATGTTATATTTCTTTTTTTGCTTTTGCTTTAATGTAGCCCTGGTGGTCTAGTGGACCCTGCCCTTCCACTTAGAAGAACCCTACCACCCAGACCTGTACCCAGCCAGCAACTGGCACAGCCCACCTCTTGCTACCATGGCCAGCCACTGACTGAGCTCTGTATGAGCATGAACTGTGTATAGTATGCACTCAGTAAATGACAGCAGCTGCCATTCACTTAGCTCATACTATATAAAGTATGTACTCATACAGAGCTCAGTCGGTGGCTAGCTGCAGTGGCAAGAGGTGGGCTGTGCCAGTCACCAGTTGGATATGGGTCGGGGGTGAGCGGTGTGGTAGGGCATTGCTGGGGGGATGGGGTTCACTAGACCATCAGTACTACATTAAAACAAAACTGAAACAAAGAAATGTAACATAAATAATGCATTATTTGGGGGATTGGGGCTGGGAGGGGGTTACCTATGCAAATATTTTGGGATCAGGGTTGGGAGGGGGGCTACCTATTTATGTGTTCAGGGATCGGGACTCGTGAGGGGCACTTGTGTCCTTTGCAGGTGCACTGCCGCTGGCTTGTGCACCCATCCAGGTGTGCCCTATGTTTGGCGCACCACTTGGGTTGCCATGAGCCACGGGACTTAACCACTAGGACCCAGCCCAATAGAGAACTGGGTGCAGGGTTCCTGGCACATCAGCATTTGGCACAAGTTGCATTTGGTGCAAGTCACCTTTGGCATGACTTGAGCCATGCTTTTGAGAATTGGGGCCATATATATGTGTTTTTTGGATTACCTATGCAATCCTGACATGTGGTCTCCTGACCTGCATTATGCCAGGGTTGGGAGACTGCATTTCAAAATCCCAGTGGGGATTTGCTTTATGTGGGGGCTTTGCCCCCTGCACCCCCTAACTAAAATATCCAGCTCTGAGGGGGAACAGACCTCGGAGTTGGGTGGTAGGATCGAGGACAGCAAAAAAATAATTTTTAAAAAGCTCCCTCTGTGGGAACAGAACCCCATCCCTGATATCTTGCTGGCAGAACTAAAGGAGCATTAGCATGCCACACTATGGGGTAGCTCTGCCAGCACCTCTCCCTGCCTTCTCCAAATGGTTATGCCAGGTGAAACTGTGATTCGCGGGTGTAACCCAGTATTACACCAGACGAAATACAATTTCGCTCTTTTGCTGTCGGCTGAAGTGTTGGGCATCCCTAATACTGGATACCGATGCCGGGCTCCTACATTTTGGGACCCTCAGCTCCGGTATCCCATAAGGGTACCTGTTTGTTTCACTGATTATCAACAGATAGAATGGTAGATTACAACAGATGAGATCCTTGTTCAGCACATTTCCTGGCCCTGTCCAACATCACTATCTGACACAGCAAGGGGCGTGCATATGTTCTATGGGCCTTTTCTGATTGGTTTGAAGTATGCTGTCAATCAAATGTAAGCTCATTCTCATTTGATGTGTGATGCAGAGCATGGAAGACATGGAGACTGCTAGCTACTCATCAATTTCTGAGAGTACTGGCAGTATTAATTTAATATAAAGCCTTGTTAAAAATCTTTTAAATCTTAATAAAAGTATTCTTGAATTGACTGACAATTATTTCTAAGTTTTAGATTCGTCATCCCATCCTGTGGTGGAAACATTTTTTTATTCTCTGTTCACATACGGGTGAACTTGTGCCAATTCTGAGTGTCAAGAAACTGTCTACTCTATCCTAGCATATTGCGTATATGTGTGTGTAACCCCTTGTTACCCGGGGTTACCAGAATCCCAGTAAGACCTAGTGGTAGGCAGGGAAGGCAGCTTGTGAAACTCCAGTTAAATGGGTTTCATACTGTCTCACTCTGTTCTCAGTCACAGCTGAGACTGAGAGATGACATCACCATAGAACTTTCGCAGCTGCATAAGCCACATTGGAATCTGCAGCAGAGGGAGTGAGATAGAACTTTGGGAGTTTTCAAAGTGAGTCTTCTGCTTTGTTTTGAAGAAGAAGGAAGTGTCTTTTGTTTACCTTCTGTGTAAGAAGGTCAGTGTCCAGTTTCAAGTGATGGAGACCGCTGTCCAGGTCTCAGTGCCCCCTCCCTCCAGGAGGGGGGAAGTAAAGTGTCCCTCTGTGGATTCCTGGGGCAATCCCCTAATTTCTACTACAAGAAGAAAGCTGCCTTTTTTCTACAGTTTCTGTTTTGGTCTGATAAAAGTGAAAGAAGTTGTACTTCGCCTGTGGGGCACCTGCAACGAAAGGGTGAGTGTTTTTCTCTAATTTGAGAGGGCAAACAATATGTTTCTTCAGTTTGGAAAATGTGAAGAAAGCTGGGATGTGAACTACTATTTGGGAGGCCTATTGTACTAGGACAAACAAATGGAGTAGGTTCAAAATCTAAAGTCTTTATGGATTCAAGTAATGTTGTAGAGGGGGTGCTACAGGTCATCCACCGTTTAATCTACATTTTGAAGTTTTAGTTTCTGTTTGTCCAGAGAAATGGCCGGGTATGGGCTGTGGGAGCTGGAGGTGGGAACACCCCCCATCTTTAGTAACCAGGTCCACCTCTACGGATTTCTGCTGTGATTGCTACTTGCCTCATGCACCTGGCCAGTGATGAGGTAGGTACCCAGACATGGGTCGCAAATTGGAAAATCTCTCTAGGAGTCTCAGACTCTAAGTGGTGTGGGGAGCCACAACTTGGGAAAAGAATTCTCCTTGTTTGATGGGAGCCACAACAAGTAAATTGGGTTCATTCTTTAAATGGACCATCAGTCAAGTGGCCGGCAGGGGAGCTGGGCCAGTCAGGCTGTGTATTCTAAGTGCATGCAAGTCCGGGCTGTGTGCCTGGTGGGTCCAGAGCCAGAAAACAGTAGAAATGGGTTCATTCTTTAAGTGGACCACCTTGTAGTCTCTAATCTGCATTATCAGTAAACGTAGCCCCTTGGGGGTCCATCTATGCTTTATTGTGTTCAGCTAGTTATGAATAAAAGTCACACTGAAAAATCCCAATCCTGGTTCTGGACATTACAGCTATTGCTTCCTGTAGTCGGATTTACTTGGGTGCCCCTGTACAGAGTAGCTAAATCTAGGTTCCCTTGTGCCAGGTAACCTTATCCTCCCCGCACCCAGGTCCCCACCAGGTATTGCTGCCAGCGCCAACAGCATGCCACCTGTCGTTTTGGTAAAAAGGCAGTGGTGAGGGGTTGCAAAAATGGAGGCATCGCTTTGGATTTGTTCGGGAAAGAAGGTGCTTGGGCAAGTGGGCTAGCGTTTTGGCTATCTGGCAGTGGGTAGCCCAAAAAAGCTGAAGCAATTTCCCTAGTGTGTTGCTGTGTGCTATGAACCTTGTGCTGCTGTTTAAAAAATGCCAACAGTTTACCAAGGAGCTGTAAAGCCAAAGAGTGTGCCCTTGTCCTGCATCAAAAAATGTTTACAGCGTTTTTGCCAGCTTTTAAAGTGAATTCTGTGAAGAAAAGTGTGGAAAACTAGGGGTAGCAACAGAGAAATTATGCCCTGGACGTTTGAAATGCTTTTAAAGTAAATTCTGTGAAGGAAAGTGTGGAAAACTAGGGGTAGCAGCAGAGAAATTATGCCCCGGATGTTGGAAATGTTTTCTGTGTAAATGGAGAGACTGCAGAGTTAATGGCAATGTTACATGGTTGAAATGGGCTCCTGCCGTGGAGTCAGTTGAAAAAAAAAAAAAGTGTGCATTTTACAGTTTAAATTTGCCTGCTCGACGATCGCCGTGAGGAGAGGAGCCCTTGCGAGGAAGACGAGGCTCATTTGCATGGCGTCGTGTGGTTGGTCAGATTGCAATTAGTCCCGCCCCTCAGCCAGCTCTTCTGAGACTGCCTCAGCATTCGAGAGGGAGACAGAGAGTAGTGCGTGTACTGGCAGTGGAGGAGCGTCGCGAAGTATTCAAAGCGCTGTAAACAGCAAAAAAGTGACTTTTAAGTTTAAAATCGGGCTCAACCCGCAAATCGATCGTGGAAATAGTGAATTTGGTGGTTAAAACGACGATCGCTGAGACTGCCCACCTGTTTGTGTTCAGAGGCCTTCAAGAACTGGCTGCAGGCCATTTCACCCCATCGCAGCAAATTGCTACTAGTAACAGTGAGTAAACAATTCAAAAACTGCTCAATCAGTGATTTTCAGTAATGCCATATAAAGTGTGTGTGCAGCAGTGTAGTCGCTTTGCAAGTAACGGCTGTGTGAAGTCCTGCCAGCAAGTGCAAGTCTATAAAGCCATTGAATGTGTGCATGGAAGTAAAATGAGCCTCAGTTTAAAGTTTGAAGCCAGAGACTGTGGGTTGTAGCAAAATGCAACACTAGTAGAAGCAGGCAATCCTGAGCTGAAACCTGAAGCTTTTAAGGGACTGTGAATTAAATGAATGTTGCCAGCATGTGAAAAGTCCAAGGAAAATCCTGTAAATGTGTGTAAAGTCAGAACAGAGCAAGTTGTGCAGTTTGAGTAAAAGTTATCAGTAGCTGGTGTAAATCGGATGCGCAGTGGCTTGACCCAGATTCTAAATATTGATGCATAGGAGTGCTGCCGCCGCCATTACAGGGTGGGGTAGTAATGTAAACACAGCAGCAAAGGAGCCATTTTAAAGCTACAGAGTGTGTTCATTAAAGTGGGACTTTCAGTTACAAGCAACTTTGTTTATTTTTCTGCAGTTATGGCCTCAGGACCAGCTCGTGCTACCCAGATCATGCCCGGGTTGCAGTAACAGCAGCAGTAAATAGACTGAGAGGTATTGAAAAGTGGTGCTATGGAGGGCAACTGCCTCCTGATGTGGCAATTCCAATTAACCAGTGCGTGTATGCCAAATATGCTTGAGTGCTGGAAGGACGCTTCATGATTCCTCACTGTGCTAGATGCCTTCAAAATATATGCTTGTATAAATGCCTCAATTCATTTGGCTCCCATGGACAAAAATTCAGGAATCTGCAGTTGGCAGCACACAGCACCAGGCGGAGCCTGTGGAAGAAGTTGTCCTCGGGGAGTGGCACAAAGCTAGAGGTGCAGAGTTAGAGACTAAACTAGAAGTTGAAGTTTTGGATGCTGGATCTCAGAAAGAAAGTTCGGATAAAGCATCAATAGACCCCTGGGTTGGGGGCCTAGCCAAGTCTCTTAGGTGAAGATGAGATGCGGGAGGCCTTTGAATGGGAGGTGTCGACCTCCGCGCCTATTGATGAATGGATAGTCTCAGGGGTGAGAACGACTGCTCACTCCTGGGCTCAGATCCTCAGTGAAGAGGACGATGAGGGGGAACCTATGTGGTCTTGTGAGAAAGGAATGGGTACACAGCCTCAAGATCTTGCCTCGGAGGAATGTGTTGAAGAAGGTGGTGATGCCACTGCCCTGGCTTTACAAGAGGAAGAAGTCAGGGATCCGTCTTTAATTTCTTTGAGGATGCGAAGCTGGCAGAACCAGGACTGGCCACCCCCAAGCCAGGCCAGCGGTCTCAGACTGATCAAAGCAAGTAAAGAGGAGAGACTGGTTCGTAGAAAGGCAAATGAAATCTATGGTATGACCTTTCCTACCTTTCCTCAGAGAGTCTGGGAGGAGATTGAGGACTGCAGGAAATCCTGGATCTGGGATGAAGCAATGAAAAATGTGCATCCTGGGGCCAACCAGCATGTAAAAAATAGACTGTTCCACGAAAAGTATACGCAGTGGAAGAGAGGCAGGACACTGTTTATGGACAGAGTGAGAATAGTGGATGGAGAGGACGTGAAATCTCCCACTGTGTGAATTATGTGCCCAGACGGGTAATAATTCAAGCCCCTGACCCCCGTACTATTGGCCTCAGTGCAAGGACCTCCCAGTAATTAAGCCCGTGCCTACAAAATGGAGAGCCGAGCAGTGGTAGTCAAAACTGCCACACCAGACTGTGAAGTACCCTTATTGATCCGCCAATATGAATAACCAAGGACTCAGGTGCTCCACATTCATCAGTCTACCGTGTACTGTCCTGTTCAGCAACCATCTACTGGCCCACCAGATGACTTCCGATCCAGAGAGGACACCAGCCCAGCTGTTTCCTGTTCATCGCCTGGTAATCGGATGACGTCGGACTAGCTGTTTTTCTTTTTGTTCCTGTTCTAAGGTTCCGTCTCCATTGAGGACATCAGCCCAGCTGTTTCCAGATGTGCCCTCCTGTGGTTCCCGGAAGATGTCTGCCCAGCTGTATCAGAAGAAATGCTGCCAGGGAGAGTCTTCGGCCATGGACCAGGTTTGTGCAGTTCGTATACTACCAATGGCTGGTAAGTCCGAAACCTTTTCTATCTTTATGACATTGCAGTACACACCCTACACTACAGACTTCAAAAATGTGTGAACTGTCTGCAAAGACTCTCCCCTTCGGGACTTTGGCCTTTTAGAACTGTGTTTCACGGGGCTCTGGCCCAGGAGAGACTCTTTATTGGACTAGTCTTGGGGCCTTGTGGTCACTAGTTGGGACTTTTAGGGCACTCCATCCCCCCAAATGTGTATTGTAAATAATGTCATTATTGTACTCTAATGTAAATACTGTTTTTCTACCTTTTTCTAAAAAATAAATCTTTTGGGGATTGTTCAGTGTTTTTGTATGGTAGGGGTTGTTTAGATAGACTGTGTATGCAGGTTAGGAGTGTGTTTTGTCTTTCTTTTTCTTACAGGTGTTCCTGGGAAGACAGAAGAGAAGACAAGAAGAGGAGGAGGGGCTCATCGGAGTTCCTCGTCTGTGCTTTATAGTGTAGAATTTAAAGTACTGTGTTGTTATTGTTATGGTTGTTACTGTGTTAGCCTTTTTCCTTCCACAGGTGTGGTTGTGGGGGTAGGGAGGAGGCAGTAATTGGTATCTTAATGGTGTGGTTGCAGGTTGCTCAAGGTCGGGGAGGTCCCCGGGTTTTGTTTTTATTTTGGGATATTATGTTAGAGGCAGATAGGTTTTCCCTAGAGGGTTGGGGGGATGGACAGGCTGTGGCCCTGACCTGCAGTAGGGACTGCAGTGCTGATCTATCAGGGCTATGCTCTGGATGGTTCTACCAGAGCCACTAGGTGTCCATAGTAAGTGGATAGTGTAGAGGCTGATATGTCAGCTACAGGCCTCTAGGCCCTTAGTGTTGCCTGCCTGTGCTTGCACATGGTAGGAGGGGCCTGATCACCCCCTCCATGAGTAGAACATAGGTGGGATGGCCTGGGCCGGTGCATAATGACTGGGGACAGTCATTTTCCTGGTCAAGAGGCAGTGTAACCCTTTGTTACCGGAGTTACTAGAATCCCAGTAAGACCTAGTGGTAGGTAGGGAAGGCAGCTTGTGAAACTCCAGTTAAATGGGTTTCGCACTGTCTCACTCTGTTCTCAGTCACAGCTGAGACTGAGAGATGACATCACCATAGAACTTTCGCAGCTGCATAAGCCACATTGGAGTCTGCAGCAGAGGGAGTGAGATAGAACTTTGGGAGTTTTCAAAGTGAGTCTTCTGTTTTGTTTTGAAGAAGAAGGAAGTGTCTTTTGTTTACCTTCTGTGTGAGAAGGTCAGTGTCCAGTTTCAAGTGGTGGAGACCGCTGTCCAGGTCTCAGTGCCCCCTCCCTCTGGCGGGGGGAGTAAAGTGTCCCACTGTGGATTCCTGGGGCAATCCCCTAATTTCTACTACAAGAAGAAAGCTGCCTTTTTTCTACAGTTTCTGTTTTGGTCTGATAAAAGTGAAAGAAGTTGTACTTCACCTGTGGGGCACCTGCAACGAAAGGGTGAGTGTTTTTCTCTAATTTGAGAGGGCAAACAATATGTTTCTTCAGTTTGGAAAATGTGAAGAAAGCTGGGATGTGAACTACTATTTGGGAGGCCTATTGTACTAGGACAAACAAATGGAGTAGGTTCAAAATCTAAAGTCTTTATGGATTCAAGTAATGTTGTAGAGGGGGTGCTACAGGTCATCCACCATTCAATCTACATTTTCAAAGTTTTAGTTTCTGTTTGTCCAGAGAAATGACCGGGTATGGGCTGTGGGAGCTGGAGGTGGGAACACCCCCCATCTTTAGTAACCAGGTCCACCTCTACGGATTTCTGCTGTGAATGCTACTTGCCTCATGCGCCTGGCCAGTGATGAGGTAGGTACCTAGACATGGGTCGCACTGTGGAGTCTCTCTAGGAGTCACAGACTCTAAGTGGTGGGGAGCCAACTTGGGGAAAAGAATTCTCCTTGTTTGATGGGAGTCAGAAGGAAGTAAGAAAATAAATCTCTCTAGGAGTCATAGACTCTAAGTGGTGTGGGGAGCCACAACTTGGGAAAATAATTCTCCTTGTTTGATGGGAGCCACAACAAGTAAATTGGGTTCATTCTTTAAATGGACCATCAGTCAAGTGGCTGGCAGGGGAGCTGGGCCAGTCGGGCTGTGTATCCAAAGCGCATGCAAGTCCGGGCTGTGTGCCTGGTGGGTCCAGAGCCAGAAAACAGTAGAAATGGGTTCATTCTTTAAGTGGACCTCCTTGTAGTCTCTAATCTGCATTATCAGTAAACGTAGCCCCTTGGGGGTCCATCTATGCTTTGTTGTGTTCAGCTAGTTACGAATAAAAGTCACACTGAAAAATCCCAGTCCTGGTTCTGGACATTACAGTTACTGCTTCCTGTAGTCAGATTTACCTGGGTTCCCCTGTACAGAGTAGCTAAACCTAGGTCCCCTTGTGCCAGGTAACCTCATCCTCCCCGCACCCAGGTCCCCACCTGGTATTGCTGCCAGCGCCAACAGCATGCCACCTGTCGTTTTGGTAAAAAGGCAGTGGTGAGGGGTTGCATGTGCCACATTTCAAAATGTAGCAGTAATCAGCTAATATAGTCTGTAATGTGTGTCAGTTTGTTTTATAATGTTTGTTTAGGCCAGTGGGTTGGGAATTGGGTACTTGAAAGGCAGGTTACAGTCTTCTGAGCTGACTCAGTCTTCTGCTACATATGTGCAGATTCTGAGGGTCACTACACTGTTCACTGTATCCCAGCATTTTCTGTACAAGTGTGCACATATGCAAATGTAGTAATAAACAAAAAGTATAGTCTATAAATATGTCTTTACATGAGTCAGATTCAGAGGGTCAATACACTGTCCACTGTATCCCAACATTTTCTGTATACTGTATGTGTTGCACATCCTTTAATGTGGTAATAATCAAATAGTACAGTCTGTAAATATGTCTTAGTTTGTTATGTTTGTTTGGCTGGGGGGGCAGGGATTGGTACTGAGTGCTTGAAATGCAGGTTCCAATATTCAGAACAGTCTCAACCCTCTGTTACGTGTCTATTGTACATAGTGAATTTCTTATATACTTCTGGACTGAAGGTATAAATGTATTTTTCCCCAGTTACTGTCAGCCAGCATAAGATTAGAAACCTGTCTGTACTTATCACTGGCACCATCCTCCGATCACTATTCAATCTGTGTAGAACACTCACTCTAGAAGGTGTAGCTTCTTTTGGGTTTAGTTTGTCCCTTTCAATGCTGTTTCTCTTACAGGTTGTTTTATTCATGAGCAGATGTATATCACGTCTGCCTCCTATGCAGTAATGTCAGATTTGTTTGCATGGTTGTTTGGTTTTGGAGTGGAAACAAGTGCTTAAAATGCAGGAGTCCAGTCTTCAGAATGGGCTCAATCCTATGTTACAGGCCAATTTTACTGTCATTTGTGAATATCTTATCTACCTCTATACTAAGGGTATAGATGTAATTTTTCCCTGTTACTGTCAGTCAGTGTGAGATTAGAAACCTATCCATAATCATCACTGGCACCACCCTCAAACCATTATTCAGCCAGTGTGGAACACTCAGTCATGAAGGTGTAGCATCATTTGTTATGTTTGCCATGTGCGCAGGTGCAAGCGAATGTTTTGCAGCAGTACTGCTTTTGATGGGTGTGAAACAGTTCGTCCAATGCAGAGCAGTGTTTTAGGGGCTATTCAGAGTCACACCAACCATCAGCAAGGCTTAGTATAACAGAATTTTGATTTGCTGAGCGGAGACAGCATGAACTTGAAAAGGAATAGCTGATCCAATCAGGGGTCAGCTATTCCTTTTGATCTGTGCCACCCAACAAGCCAACTGGATCTGTCAAAGCCAGCCCGGAATGCATGGAATGTCTGGCAGTTGTAAGATTAAACCACATCACTCCCACATATGCATGGTTACTCTTAGTGTTTTTGTCCTGTCTTTCACCCACCCAGCCCGCCTCCTCTCAGCACCCCCACTCCACCCCACCCCTCAAGCATAACAGTGACACCGGGGTGCCCAAACCCTCAGTGTCGCCATCTGGTATGTGAACCCCACCCCCAGTCCACTACCACACTTGCCAGGTCACATCTCTAAGTGCTTTTTAAAAAAAATGTTCTCCCACCCACCCGATCCTCTCTATCAGCACACACCACCCCTACACCCCCCTCCTCACAAACATAACAGTGACACTGGGGGTGCCCAATCCCCCAGTGTCATGATCAAAATCATCGGTCTTTTTTTCATTTTGTTTTTACCTTGTGAAAAGAAAACTGTTCATTGACGCCTTTTTGTGGCCATTACTGTCCCCCACCTAACCTCCCACCCAGCACCCACCCACCCCACCCCTCAAGCCTTTACTTACCCACTGGGAGTCCAATGCCATCATCTTCTGTGGACCACTGACACATCTTCACTTTTCAAAGCCAGACCACAAACTGAAGAAACACATACGTGGTTCAATGTATTTCAGTGCGGGTTTGAACTTAGTGGCACAACTTAGTCATTTTTGCATATTTTGGCACACATTTTCAACATACCTTTTTTGGGACCCCACCTCATGAACAATTGCCCTGACACTAGGCAAATGTGTCCTAAAGGTGAATTTTCAGTCCCTGTGCGAAATCACCTTTCTGGCAGGAGTTGAAAATATTCTCTGCCCTTGTTCATGAGGCGGGGTCATAAGAAGGCTATGCTGAACATTGGTGTAAAATTATTAAAAAGCAACAAAGTTATGAGCCTATGTTGAATTTTGCACACACAGCCTCATAACTTTGGTAATTATCTATATTTTTACCCCAGATTTACAACATAGGCATTTTTTGTCAGCACCTCATGAATGTGACAGCAGTAATTTTTCAAATCCTGGCAAAAATGTTGTTTTTTTTTACATCTCTAAAGTTGATTTCACAGTCCCTATGAGAAGTCACCTTTCTGGCAGGAATTTAAAATTGTCTGTGCCCTTGGACATGAGGAAGGGTCATAAGAAGGTTATGTTGAAAATCTGGTGTAAAAATATAAAAGAAAAAGGAAAAAAATTATGAGGCAACGTTGAATTTTGCATACACAGGCTTGTAAGTTTGGACATTTTTTATATCTTTATCCCACATTATCAACAAAGCCATTTCTTTTACAGCACCTCATGAATGTAACAGTTGTCTTTTTTCAAATCCTGCCCAAAATGAGTTTTTGTGTCGTGAAAGATGATTTCACAGTCCCTGTGCGATATGACATTTTGTCCAGGAGCTGAATAATTTTTTCTGTCCTTGTTCATGAGGTGGGATTATAAGAAGGCTATGTTGAAAATTTGGTCTAAAAATATTACAAAACAGCAAAGTTATGAGCCTACCTTACATTTTGTGAACACCGGTTTGTAACTTTGGTAATTGTCAATATTTTTACCCCAATTTTAAAACATTGCCACTTCTTTACAGCACCTCATGAATGTGACAGCTGTCATTTTTCAAATCTGGCCCAAAATGTGATTTTCCATCCCAAAAGGTGAGTTGGCAGTCCCTGTATGAAACTACCTTTCAAACAGGAGTTGAAAAATTTCTCTGCACTTTTTCACGAGGTGGGTCATAAGAAGGCAATGTTGACAATTTGGGACAAAAATATTAAAACATAACAAAGTTATGAGCCTACATTCAAATTTAAAAATGCAGGCTTCTATCTTTGGTAATACATAACCCACACAGTGCACCATGATGCATCTACTACCCCAGGGCTTCTACATCAGTGGCAAACATCCGGCATTGACAAATGCTTGTTTTATATTGTGCCTTCCACTGCTGTCTGTCTTACATGCTGTTGTATTCATGAAGGAATGTATATCAAATGGCTGCCTCTTATTCTTCACAGATTTCAGTGAAATTAAATAATATTTTGTAATTTTAATGTTGTCTGTACTCCCCCCTCCTCCCCGAGTCACACCTGGAATTAACTTGACTCAGTGTGCCTTTCCCTGTAACAGATTTTCAAATAAATACACAAATAAGTAAATAAATAAAAACATGCATATATACATACATAAATGTAGTAACTAGCTGTTTTTTTCACATATATTATGACATGTAAATTATAGCAGTTCACACATGAATAATTACAACAGCATACAATTGCAGTATGGCAAAACACTATCCTATAGACAAATTGCAGGAAAGTTTATTCAGTGCTGCTGTAGACATATTTAGCCTTGTGGATTACTAGGTCCACAGACTCATGGGATGACACTGAAACATTATTCACTGGTACTCATGTATTATTTTACCAATAGTGGTTACAAACTGTTAGCCACATTAGAACACACCAATCAAGGCCATGGGCACTTAATAAAATAACACAAGAAGTCATTTTAGGTAGTATAAACTGTTTATTTGTTGATGAGTTTTTTTCCAGTTGGTGGTGCTGGGCAAAATATTGAAATGTTTCTTGTAATATGGAGTACTTGAAAGGGATGGAAAGTATTGAAGAACGCCAAATGACTCACAGTCCTTGAGTCTGAGGTTGCTTCTTGGTAGACAAGATGTTCTAATTCATGACTGTAAGAAGTGGGGACAGTCTGCTAACTTTATTTTATTTATTTATTTAGTTTTTGTTTACTGGGTAAATGCACTAGCCAACAGGTGACTATTTTCAGGCACAACCCGGGAGGTACAGAAACAAAACATAGTGAAGATGATAACAAAACTGTACAGTTGCAAGGACAATGAGGCAGGGTGGACATGCTGGAATCATCTACAGCTGTGTACCCTATATGGTATATTGTTCTCCACCATAGTAGACATCTTAGATTTTAGAAAGAGGGGTTTGCTGATGGTTTTCTGGGGAACTCTGGGAAAACCACAATGCCTATGTAGAATACAGGCAGCAGATGCAGGTAAAACCCTGTTGTTGATATCACATCAGCTGGAACATAAGATACAATGCCTTTTCCTGACAGGGGTACTCTCTCTTGAGCTATAAGGGCTGGGGGAATGAGATTGTGTCTCAGTGCAACTATGTTGGCCCATCATACTTAAGCTGTTACCCTGTGGCTGATGAAGCAGGGTTACTACAGTATTATCTTTGTCATCAGGTGTCACTGTGATTTCTGGTTGCAGCAAACTGGGAGTTTATAACATAAAACACTGATAAGGCTTGGGAACTTGAATTAAAAAGACAGCAGTTTAGAGTACGTCTGGACAAAAATGAGCAAATTCTAATTTCACATAATTTATGTGAAATTCTGTGAATTTCATGGAATTTTGCAGAATTTTCCAAAATTTTTAAACTGGTTTTAACTAGGGATGGGCTGCTTGTTGGGTAGCTGGATCGGGTATGTCAGGTAACAATAATTTCTTTTTGCTGGGTAGGGTAGTTGGGGTAATTTTCCACCCTACTTTACATAACAGTGTACTTTGCGGGTTGGGTAGTTTTGACATGGGTAACAGGTAGATTAATGGGTAATTTATTTTTAAAACAGGCATTACAGGCAGTTTGTGGTGTAGTGGGACTCTTCCAAAGTTGTAAACTGGCATGAAAGGGCAGCCTGTTGGGTCCACAGCAGAAAGGAGCACATGACACTGGGCTGATAATCTTATTTGTCACTGCTGATGTCTGTGCTCCGTGTCTGCTGTGAGTGGGCAGATAGCATTGGAGTGTGGAAGGAGAGGGGGGAATTATCACTTGCTCAGCATTAATCACAGTGAAATGGAAAAAAAATTTGATATAAAACAAAAAGTCCACAAAGGAGCACAGGGTTGGGGACTGAAGGGGCAATCAGGGGATTATCCAGTGTAGTGCTCAGGAGAGAAAGAGTAATGGGGGGAACAAAAGGTACTCGTTGTAGGCAACAACTGCTTTCTCTACAGTATAGTGAAAGCAATTTAGGCCGTAGTACACACTGTCTGTTAGGTGCCCCGAGCCTTGTCTGTGACATAACTAATCTGTGTCTCTCTGCAGCATAGTGAAAGCCATTTAGGCTGTATAACACATTGTCTGTTAGGCGCCCTGAGCCCTGTCTGTGACATAGCTACTCTGTGTCTCTCTGCTGTATAAAGAAAGCCATTTAGACTGCATTACACTGTCTGTTAGGTGCCCCAGCCCTACCTGTGTGACATTAGCTACACTGTGTGTGTGTGAAAATATGCATCCTACAAAAAACAAGCACAGACAGAGACTGGATCCAATTTAAAGAAGCACAGAAAGTATGTAAGAACACTATAAATAAAGCAAAAATGAATTTAGAGATCAAATTAGAAAAAACTGCTAATAAGAAAACAACAAACAGTTTCATGGTTATATTAATTCATTAAAGAAAGCTGACTTCTAGCGTAATACAATTACAGGGAATAATGACATAATCACAGATCAGGTTCGTATACCGGACACTTTCAATGAATATTTTTGTTCAGTTTACTCTGAGCCAAATCCAACACGTCAGTCATACTTCACCATCCCCAATCTACTTCTGCACTAAGGATGAAATAAAATATAAAATAAACACTTTAAAAAATATAGATCCCCATGATATACAGAAAATAACATCACAAATGCTTATGTTAACCAAAGATACAATTTGTGTCCCATTAGAAATATTATTTAACAAACTTATGAGAACAGGTGAGGTACCAAGAGATTGGAAAACTGCAAAAAATAACATCTAGTTTTAACAAGAATTTGTCAATGCCAAATGCTGTCTTACTGGCATTGACATTGGTAGTGCAGGAGTTAGAGAGATGCGTAATAGAAATGGAAGTGAAGTACTGAACTGACGCCAACCCCACCCCCACCCTGCAGAGACTGACAGGCATTGGGGTGTGTCTTTGGGTCATCGGCCATAACGCTCATGCCATTTCACCTCACCCTACCCTGCAGAAGCTGACAAGTGTTGTGGTGTGCCTTGGGGACTTCGGGCCTTATGCTCACCTCATTCCATAAAGAAATATGCTGAGATGAGTGCAGTGTTGGAGAATGGAGTGAACTTTGGGTCCAAAGAGTCCAAGGCACACCTCGATGCCTGTCACTGGCTGCAGGGTGGGGGGTGGAGGTGGAATGGTATCAGCATTACAGTCGACAATCTCAAGTCACACCCTTGATGCCTGTCAGTCTCTACAAGATGGGGCGTTACAGTTGGAAACCCTAACACTCCAGTTGTTTGTTGGTATTTTCACTCCAAATTTTCAACATGGGCTTTTTGTGACCCTCACCTCATGAACAGTGGCACTATCAGTTTGTTAGCGGAAAGATGATTCTGCACAATGGCTGCGCCATTTGGCACCACTGGTGCGAAAACACATTTCAGGCAGGTTGTGAAAAATGACAGCTGTACTGTTCACGAGGAGGTGTAAAAAAATGGCAATGTTGAAAATGCAGAGTGAAAATATGAATAATTGGCGAAGTAACGAGCGTATGTAGAAACTGTGCAACGCATGCCTGTAATGCAATTATTTGGGTGTTTTTTTAAACCAAATTTTCAACATAGGCATTTTGGGACCTCCACTCATGAACAGTGGTGCTGTGATTTTGTTAATCTGTTTGAAAGTTGATTTCCCACAGCAACCATGCCATTGTACACCAGATGTGCGAAAACACATTTTGGGCAGGATGTGAAAAATGACCATTGTACTGTTCATAAGGAGGTGTGAAAAAATGGCAATGTTGAAGATCTGGAGTGAAAATATTAAAAATTGGTGAAGTTATGAGCGTACGTGGAAACTGCACAATGCACGCTCATAACACAGTCATTTTGGGGAATTTTTTCATCACATGTGCAACATAGGTTTTTTTGGGACCCCACCTCATGAACAGTGACATTGTCATTTCATTAATTGGTCCCAAAATGTGATTCTGTGCAGTGGTGTCAAAATCATCTTTCTGGACTGAATAATGAGATGCCAGTGCGCGTGTTCATGAGGTGGTGTCCCAAGAACCCCATGTTGAAAATTTGGAGCCAAAATTTAAAAAAAAAATTGTTGCACTATCCACCTAAGTTGCCCCCCCCCCCATTTATGCCATTAATACAGCTTATCAGCATTTTGTCATTTTGCAGTTCGGCTTTGAAGAGTCCAGATGTGTTCCCATTCCACCGAAGATCACACCACCAGGTATGGGGTGAGGAGTGTGTGTGGGAAGGGGGTGCATATTGGGTGTGTGTGGGTTGGGGAAGGGGGCACCGCACACAATGAGGGACCATTTTCTTTTTTTCAGGTGCAAAAATTAAAAACAGATGTCTCGCAAGACCATTTTCTTTCTTTACAGGTGAAATGAAACAAATGTTGTGCACACTGGGGTGGGATCCCAGTGTGCCTCATGACCTTTGGGGGATCAGAATGGATGCATGGGTCACAAGACACACACATGCACACACACACACACACACACACACACACACACGGCATTTCTTTAAGATTAATACACCTATCTTCTCACAATAGAAGACTTATTTCTGCAGCTGGTCAATTAATATACTGTAGTTTTCATAATGTTTCTGTTTTAGTACTAACCTCTTTGTTTAGTCTGAAGAAGAATACATGCAAGATATTGGATAGGAACACAACTAACCAAGAAGAGCTGAAAACTGATCTCAGCTTTTATACATGGTTTAAGCCATGGAACTCACAGAGATTTGTTAACCTGTCAAGTATTTGCAGGACTTAAATATACTCAGAGCAGAGGGGGATCGTGGAAGTGGGTGCTACTGCTCACATAACATGGACTTGACTTGTATTTAATAGTCTGTTTGTGCACTATACTTATATACCTCCAAGAACTGTAGACACCAGAAAATGAGCATGTTGATCATGTTAAGATCCTAGAACAAGCAGGGTAAATGGACTCACTACACTGGATGAGAACTGCTTATAGTGTTCAACATCTCCATGCAGAAGGCAGGTAACTGGTGCCAAGAATACACTCACATCTGTCCATGATGCTGCTGCTGTAGCATGCTAGTTGAGGAATACCTTCCATTCTGGCATCTGTGTCTCTGAGCCCCAATGTGTCTGTCCTGTGTGAATGGAAGTTTCTTGGTCTGGTCGCACGTGCTTTGCTCCAAAGATTTCACTGCAAGGTAGTGTTACAGAAAGGGACAACATTTAAACCTCACTCCAGCTTGCTATACAAAAGCATCCAATTGGCAGAGATGTAGCTGCCCACTTTCATTGTTATCCACTAAGTGCGGCAGCCACACATAAAGAAGTTGATCACTGCATACCAGTGGCAGCCAATCAGGACATGAGCCGGGCAGGTCTCTAGGGTGCTGGTACACTTTAGTACCACCTTCTCACTGATGACCATCAAGGAAGCAAAAGAACAAAGAACACAAATGTGGTTCATGGTGTGTATGCCCCAGTGCTAGCAGCACTCCTCTCCATCACTTGATTACTTGCATACCACGAGTATTAAGGTACAAAGACCAGATTTCATTTGTTTTCCTCCCAGTTTGCGAGCATATACTCAGCAGCTTAGACACAGTTTGTTTGCTGCCCTCCACCCATTTTGCTCTATTTTTCTGTACTTCTGAGTGTACTGAGCATATGCCTGCTGATGGCCATGGCTGTGTTTGGGGATTGTGTGGCGGTGGCTGCCACCACCATGTTTATTGAAATGTTTCACTAGGAAAGGCATGTACAGGAGGCATATCACCTGTGCCGCTGCATGATAAGCTTGTCTCTCATTGCAGTGGCACATTTCATTCAAGTTGGTGACACTTTACATAATTCTTGTGTGAGTGCTAGCATGCTGGCTAATTGGGGAATGAGGGACGTACCTACTAAAGCGTGCCCTGCATTCGCCAACATTGACACACCCCTCACTGTGCTAATACTACCGCAAGATGTTGCTTGCACCTGCACAAGACAACATAAAATTGGTAAAAGACATGTTAGTCGCAATTACAGACCCATAAGTCTAACACCTGTCCAAGGAAAAGTCCTTGAATCTCTACTTAAAGACAAACTGATAGAACAGATAAAATCACAAAACACAGTGGACATTAACCAACATGGGTTTGTTGCAGGCCGTTCTTGTTTAACTAACTTGATATGCTTCTGTGATAGTACTAGCAGAATTCTAGATAAGGGGAACCAGAGGACGTCATTCTGCTTGACTTTAGCAAAGCGTTTGACATGGTATCACATTGGGCGATAGCAAACAAATTGCATAGGTTAACTCTACATGGGCACATACTGGGATGGATACGTAACTGGTTGACAGAACTTAGAGAGTGACAATTAACAGTTACTTATCTGCTGAGGGAAGGGGGACTAGTGGAGTACCACAGGGTTCAGTGCTGGGCTCTGTGTTAGTTCAACTGTTTATTGCAGACTTGGGCAATGACTTGGAGAACAAAATAACAAAGCATGCAGATGATACAAAATGATGAGGTCCATGTGGGACAGCTGCAGAAATTGAATCCAACCAGAGGGATTTGGATCTTGCCTCTAGGTAGGCCTTTAGATGGGGGATGTCATTTAACATTGATAAATGCTACGTTTTTCATATGGGCAGGGATAACAAGATGTCACATTATATCCTAAGTGACTCCTCCATGAAAAGTACACACACTGAAAAAGACCTTGGTGTTTTAATTGACAGAAATCTAGAATTCAGTGAACAATGCACCAGCACTGTCAGTATGGCCAATAGAGTAGCAAACACTTTAAAAAGAAACATCAAAAGCCAGAAATATGATGTACTGCTACCACTGTACAGGTCCCACGTTAGGCCACAACGTGACTACTGTAGTCAGTTACGGAATCCACACAAAAAAAAAACATAAACAGAGTAGAAAAAGTGAAACGCAGAATAACTAAAATCATAACTGATGTCAAGTACCATACATATGATGATAGAATAGCTAAACTAGGTTTATACAAAGTGGAGTTGTGAAGAAAGAGGGGCAACCTACTGCTGTTTTATTAAATATTTAATGACCCAATACTGGCTGAAGAAATAAACATTTCACTTAAAGATAATGGTTCCAAAACAAGAGGACATACAAGTATATTACAAAAAAAAGAAAAAACTTTGGGGGTAGCAAAAGGAAGTACTTTCTCATACAGAGGGTGGTGAACCTGTGGAATGGACTATTTTAAGAAAAGGTTGGATACATTTATAAATGAAGGTGGAAAACTAAAGTTCTACCAAAACTCATAGGAGCTACTATGGGTCTCGGCCTTAATTGCTCCTCCCCCATTAGTGACATTAGTGAAAGCCATTTAGCCTGCATTACATGCTATCTGTTAGGTGCCACAAGCCCTGTCTGTGACATGGCTACTCTGTGTCTCTCTGCAATATTGTGAAAGCCATTTAGATTGTATTACACTGTCTGTTAGCCTGTTAGGTGCCTCGAGGCCTGTCATAGATACACTGTGCGTGACGTCTGTCTGCACCATAGCAAAAGCCAGGGCTTGTCTACTATGTCTCGAATTTCTGAATCTAAGTTTACTAAAAGCAAACATAGTGCTGCTGCACATGCAACTGAAAATGACGTGGACAGTATGAATCCTAGCAATAATGAAGAACATGGCGACAATAATAATGACATCACCAGGACTGGCACTAAATGTCCTGAACAAAAAAGCATGTTAGCAATGAAATAATAGTAGAGTTTCAAAAAGAACTGACTGGAGTTACTCATAGAGGTTCTGAGCATTTTGTCACATGTGCCAGGATACTTCCAGCTGCTGAAGCAGCATGCAAGGACAAGCAGGCATCCTCTTTATATATAAGCTCAGATGCTGAGGCAGCAAATGCTGATAAAGATGGTGGTGATAGTGGGGACTGGGAATGGGATAGCCCAGGCTACATCCCACCTGAGGTTCCACCATGTCGGTTCGACATCAGTATTGTCAACTGACACCACAGCAACAATAAAATGCCAACCTCGTCCATGTCACCCGGCAATTGTGCAGCCCAAACACCATTGCGGTAAAGCACCCAGGCACATCCTGTCTGTGTGTGGGGGGGCTTTGTTCCCTGCAACCCTCACCACAAGGGTCTTTGCCATGGTGCCCCCAAAAAATAATAAAATCACCTCCAGGTCAGAGGTGCAGGGGGAAACAACACAACACCCCTGGGGTGGCAAGATGCCAGGTGCTGCAAAATTCCGATCGAAGGAAGGACTGTCAATTGGGTTGCATCGCCCACATTGCCGTCAATGTAGGGGTTTCACTGTGCTGACAGCACACCCCCACCTGATGATGAAAGCACTTCCAGTTCTTCTGAATCTTGTGGTGATGATGTCTGTAGTTTTGATGAGGGGGTAGGAGAGGATGCTGCTGTAAGGCATGAGGGGCATGTGCAGAATAAAAAAATGATATGCTAAACATGACACTAACTAGATGAGCATGAATGAGAACAATTCATGTCAACAAGTAAATGGAAGTGTAGGGTTTCTTTCAGGTCCCTTGACTGTACAAAAGTGCAAGGCATCGTAGTACAAAGTACAAAGGGAAACTCTTTAGTGTGGAATGTATTTTATATTGACCCTGAAGACAACCCTTGAGCTCTATGCCATCTGAACAAAAAGAGTGTCAGTCATGATGGCAAAGCAGGACATTTTGGAACATCAGTAATGATACGACATGCAAAGGCAAAAAAAAAAAACAATTGAGTGGGGCAGTGCAAGAGACAGTGTGGTTGGTACGGGTGGTAGTGGAGATGATAGTGGCAGTGACCACAGTGACAATGAACTGGAAGCAGGAACTGACATTGAATCACTTGATGTGTCCTTGTGGTTTTCACCGACAAAACAGACTGTTTTTTTCTGACACCATCAAGTACTGCAAAATCCCACAGTAGTTCGCCACCTGAAAAAGGTGTGAAAAGTACAGTCCCCCCAAAATTAAAAATATCCCATCACTCTCGTCAATTAACATTAAAAGAAAGTGTTGCAAGGACATCAAAATTTATCTGCATGCATCCAACATGCCAACTGTTAAATATAGCCATTGCAGAGCTGTTGGCCGATTATCAGCTCTCTTTTGCTTTTGTTGCCCAGAAAGGTTTCCTCAATTTCATGAACTGCATTCAACCATGGTACACCTTTCCCCATTGAATATATTTATCAAAAAAGGCTGTTCCACAGTTGTACGCCTTGGTAGTGCAGTCACTGAGCAGCTGAAACTTTCTGAGGTGAAGCAGGTTCACGTAACCACAGATATATGGACCAGCAATCAAACAATTGACTACATGACTGTTACAGCTCATTGGGCAAGTTTTCAGTCAGGAAGTAATAATCCCTGCTTTACCTTAAGTGGTAGGAAGCAGGCTGTATTATGTGTCGCCACTTTTAAGGAAAACGACAGTGCTGTGAATATTTTGCCAGGAGCTGCAAAATCAATTCCAGAAATGGCCTACTCCGTATTCCTTATCTCCAGGGTTCATAGTGTCAAATAATGGTGCCTACATAATCAAAGCTATTAGAGATGGCAACTACCAACACATACCTTATTTTGCACATTGTTTAAATCTCATCCATAGTTTTGTTAAATGGAAACAGAAATGTCGGAAACCTGTTAGATCTTGCTAGGAAAATATGTGGGCATTTTAGCCACTCAGTGCAGGCACAAAAAATCCTGAAGGGGCTGCAGAGGTCAAACAACTTACCATTGCATACATTAAAACAATATGTTCCAACCTGCTGGAATTCAACATTTTACATGTTGGAAAGGCTTTTTTTTTTTTGTAAACTATTTATAATCAGTTTTCATTCCACACAGTACAGTGCAAAATCAATGTCATGATAATCACCAATCTGTTCAAGAGTACAATAAAGAAATCATTCTCTAATATATGGACTTTCTTTCATATTCTGTAACAATCCATATTACCACAGTCTCTACATGTTTGCGGTGCTTTATACTACACATACAAAACTTGCAAAGTCTGGATTTACTATCATTTCTATCTCAAGTTTTTCTGTTTGCCTTTTGACATGTCAGTGGAGAAGTCCCCTAAGGAAAAGGGGGGAAAACACAGACCCCACTACCCTGGACATCTCCCCTTCCCTCAATACAAAAGACTCAATCCTTTCCAGCTTCCCTAAAAGACTGAGAACCAATCTTCTGACAGAGCTTTCTTCAAGGGTGCCCAAATGTAATTATATTTGTGTGCTTCATGAGTGGTGTTATATTGGAAGTGCTCTACTTTCATACAGCTGAGAAGGGAAGTCACCCACTGGGCTATCGTGGACATCCTGTCAGAGCCCCAATTTAATACCAAAGTTCGCTTGGCAACCACGAGACCAAGATTCTATGGTGAGTGGTCCCTCTTGTCTCTTTTACCTGTTGGGTGCCACAGCAACATATTAGCTGCATCTAGATCTCCCGGTTCCCCCAGAACCCTCTTTACCAATCTTATGAGTTCTCCACAATATTGTTGAATCCTGGGGCATTCCTAAACCAAATAAAAGAAGATGTCAGGCTGAATTTTACACTTTGGACATAGGTTAGATTTTTCTGGATCTTATAGGCTGTGGCTAGGATAAAATAGGTACATAGCAGTACATTATAGTACATAGCTCCAAGTCTATTATTAATGGAACACTCCATTCCTTTTTTAAGAACGAGGTCCCAGTCTCCTGCTGATAACATCACAGGGAGCATGTCCTTCTCCCATCATCACTTCACTTCTGTTAGAGCATCTCAAAGCCCCACCAAGAGAGTTTTATGTATCCTTGCCATAGGTTTTGGCATGGATTTCTTCCCTTCTCCCAACAGTACCTCTTCCAATGGGGATAATTTTAGATCCATGGATGGATCCAGCCTCTCCGGAGTACCCAATAGTCTCTGCCTCACCTGGAGGTACACAAAAAAATATGCTGGAGGAAGTTGGAATTCCCGGGCAAAGATTTGAAAGGACTTCAATACCCCATTAGAATATAGGTGGGAGAGCAGTCTTAGTCCTTGCTGCTCCCAAGCATCCAGAACTCTATTCTTAGGGGGAAGGATCAGGGTTTCATACCATAAAGTGAATATAATAGATGCTTTTGGGGAGAAGGCTTCACTTCTGCCTAGCCCTTGAGCTGTTAGCCAGGCTCGTATGGTTAAATGCAAAAAGGGATTGTGAATGTATTTCACCACTCTTCTCTATGTGAAAGCAGCAAACAATGCTTCATACAAGGGGGCTCCATAGCTTGCCTCTTCCGTCTCCACCGACACCTGTTTTGGCCTAGTTCTCAGGAGCAGATCTGTCAAAAAAGCTAGTTGTGCTGCTAAGTAGTACAAATGCAGGTTTGATAGCCCCAACCCTCTCGGTTTATTGGTTGCCACATTATCTCTCACCTGCTACTTGGCCTTCCGCCTTTCCATAGTGAAGCTGTAATATGGCCAGTCAGTGTTTTAACAAATATTTTGGGAAGATGACATGGGAGAGTTTGAAACAAGTATAGGCATTGTGGGAGAACACACATTTTGACCAAATTGACCTGCCCTATTAGTGTAAGGGGAAAAGATTTCCATGTGTCACAATTGTCCTTTATTTTTTATTTTTTGCAAAAAGGGATTTATAATTTATTGCCCCAAATGTAGATGATTTTCTTGGAAGGTATATACCAAGATACTTAAGTACAGACACAAGAGGAATAGCCCCCCCCCCACCACCACCACCACCATCTGAATGGCAGGGCCTTTGTTTGACATTGGGAGCCATTCACATTTAGCCCAATTAATTTTATGGCCATATGTCTCAAACATATGTGTGAGGGCTGGTAAGGCTTTCCTGGGGTTTTTTAAGAACAAAAGAACATCATCAGCAAACAATGAAATAACATGCTCTTTTCTACCATGGGTGTATCCTTCAATAACTTGGTGACTTCTTATCACTTGGACCAGGGCTTCAATTGTGAGAACATATAGCAGTGGGGATAGGAGACGACCCTGCTTAATCCCTCGGAAGAGTCAAAAAGGCTGTGAAATAGTGTCACTAGTGAGAATTTGTGCTCTGGGGGTCTTATATAATATACTTATCCATGTTTGAATTTTAGGACCAAAGCCATATTTGGACAGGGTTGCAAACAAGAATGACCATTCCACCCAATCCAATGCCTCTGCATCTAATACAAGAAGGCCTAGATCCCCTCCCTCCTTATCGGATACCAAATTGTGTATAATATTTAGGGTTCATCTTATCTTATGTTTAGCCTGTCTGCCTTTTACAAATCCTCCCTGATCTAGATGGATCAGGGACGGTATTACTTCTTATAGTCATGCCTCTAATACTTTTACCACTATCTTATAGTCGGCATTTAACAATGAGATAGGGTGGTATGAACTGCATTTTAATGTGTCTTTTCCCGGTTTGGGTAGTACCATTATAGTGACTAAAGTTTGATATTCTGGTAAAGTCTCCTTCTCCCATGTTTCCTGTATCATTTGGTGCATTAACTGCTGAATCTCCTGCCAAAAGCTTTTATAAAATTCCACCGGGATCCTGTATTGGAAGCCCAGATTGCCTTCTTTATTTCCTCCAAAGTGATCGGATTATCCAAGTTCGTAGCCTTCTCTGAGTCTAACACTGGTAGTTCTATGTTTTGAAGGAATGTGTTCGGGTCTATTCCCTGGGGGACCTCTGAGGTATAGAGGGATTGATAACATTTCTTAGAAGTATTGTTAATGGCCATCAAATCTGCTGTGACCTTCCCATCTAGTCCTTCTAACTCCGTTATCTGCCTCTTTGCTGATTTTTGTTTGGCAAGCCAGGCTAACCACTTATCTGACCTATTTCCATCCAAGTAGTTTTTAGCCTCATTTATTAGCAGTTTTCTTCTAGAGGACAATTGGTGCCATCTACCTTTAAGCCTTTTAAGCTCCCACACTTCTACATTATCATCCCCACTCATGAAACAAGTCTCTAGATTTTTCTTGGCCTCCAAATTACTCTCTTCCTGCTGTTCCTGTCTTGGTCTATGTGCAGTAAAGGATATTGATAGGCCCCAGACATAAGCTTTCATAACTTCCCAGGTAACAATAGCTGATGTGTCTTCTACTTTATTATATTCAAAAAATTCTTGTAGCCCATTTACCATAAAGTCTCTATGATCCTTCTCAGCCAGAAAAGTAGGGTATAATCGCCACTGCCTTTGTGATTGGGTATCTCTCTTTAGTACTATATCCACCTTTAGGGGAGACTGATCTGATATGCAAAGTGGGCCATATTCTGCCAAGATCCTATGTCTCAACAAATATGTGGACACCAGTGCCAAGTCCAATCTCGTGTACACCTTATGAGCATGTGAGCAGAAGGAAAATTCCTTCTGTTGTGGATGGAGATGAAGCCAAAGCTCCTGCAGCGAGCTCTGTCTAGCCAGTTTGTGAAGTGCTAGTGCCCCTTTATTCAGCAGTTGAGCATTATGACTTGAATGGCCTAGGGTAGGGTCCCAACAGATATTAAAATCTCCCCCCACATAGAAGGTATCACTATTCGGGGGCCATGGTCACTGCTAAATTAGGGAAAAATTCTGGGCAGTTATAGTTAGGGAAATAAACAGAGACAAAGGTAATTTTTCTACCTTCTATCATTGCATCTACCATAATATATCAACCCTGCTCGTCCTTTGTGGTAGAAGAGATCTGCACCCAGAGACCCGGCTGAAACCAAATTGCTACTCCCCTAGCTTTTGATGTAAATCCAGCAGACGATACCAAGCCCCCACAGGAATTAGCCATCTTTTCTGATTCTTCAGCAGTTTGGTGAATTTCCTGTTACAAAAGGACATCCCCTTTGATTTTTTGATGTATGTAAGGACCTTCCCCCTCTTAATTATAATTACAAGTCTGTTGACATTCCAAGACACAGTCTTTAAATACCCTGTATTAGAAAATAAGATAAAATGATATCACTGGGTCGATTGTATACAAGGGTCTCTCTGTGAACCATCTGGTCAAGTACTGCATGGAAATAACATCTTGAACATGAAACAAAATGAGATTTCTATCCCCCCTTCTTACTCCAAAACCCTCTACTGAACAAGAAACACTAGTTATAATTTGCCTCCAAACCCCCTTCATAATTACCACAAGCTTAACCACGTCCATTAAATCCCTTCCCCTACCCAACATAACAATCCCTGCCTCCCTATTTCTCTCCAGGGAAAGAACCATTCCCATTGTCACTCCTGTTTGTGGAGGAGCCAGGGGCTTCCACTCAACTTAACCTTCCCCAATATCTGATCCCATCCCCTAAAATTCAATATGTTGGGGGGGTGGTCAGAGACTAGAAGGCTCTAAATCTGCCCCAGTTATTCCCTCCCCTCACAAGGCTGGAGAGGATGAAGGATCAACCCAAGCCCACAGCCCCCAGGCTGCATGGATCAGACACAACTCCCTATCTTTAAGTAGAGTTTGTGCCTGCAAGTGAAAGGAGGAGGCGATACCCCATCCCAAGCATGCTGAGTCATGCCTCCCCAGGAATCTCCCCCACGCAAATGCTTTTTCAGTTTTCTCTGTCATCACTCTTATACCCTCTATATGCATCAAGCAAAGCTCCCTCTTTTCACACAATATGTTGAATTGCCCTCCTCCCCGCACTCAAGCAGCTGACCACATGCTGGGCATTCCCCAACCCCAAATCAAGACAAAACCCATTTTCCCCTTCCGCTCTCCTCCCCATACATTATGCTCTCCTGCATCCCATTCTGTGGAAGCCTGTACATGATTTGAGTGCCCTCAGCTTCTAGTAGGAGGGAAAACATTTCGAAAGCAAGATCCCCAATTGTCACCCTATCAACTGTTTTCCCTCTTGCTAGACCCTTAGATATGTTTACAATGCTTAAAGTGTCCTTAAAAGTAAGCCCTTCTCCTGCGCATCTTGTGGCGGGTGAAACAAAAGGAAAATATAGTAATGCTAATAAGTTCTTAGCCCAAAATATATCTGGAATAATCCACAACATGAAGATACCAACTGCATATGCCCAAAGCCGGTCAATAAACTAAAGTCAAGTTGGGGGTGCTTGGTATGAGAATCTGAACTACAGTTGCTAATGTCTTATAATCTGCACATACAGGCATGATGGTCTGCCAGTGCAATAATACTGTACCAAGAGTCTGTCTGCAAGAAAACAAAATAGGTGCTGCACTATGCGATGTCAGGCAGGATGCGAGTGAGTAGGCTGCCTGCCCTTAATAACTGAAGCAAACAAAGGTCACTCGCACTCCAGAGACAGGGGAGTGAATACCCCAGTGAAGGTGGTTTGAAAAAACTTCAATTTTCAAAATTCCAAAGTTCCAAGATAAATTATTTTTATTATAATTTAAAGAATCACTCCCAACACACGAGTGATCGTCACTTACGGCTTTCAGCCAATAACCCCTTTGTAAATGCATCATCTTGAAATATACAACTGAACTGTCCCCACATTATTACATTGCCTGAGTTCAAATGGCTAGGCTGAACTATTCTGGTAAGGTTCCAGTCATCTGTACACAAAGGCCTTCAAGATATGTTCCCAGTCCATCACTCCTTTGGTGTGACAGAGTAGGAAGGGGGAACCCCCCAGTCCAGCCCTGGTAGGCTGAGAAAAGCCCATTATGGACTGGAAGACACTGTACTCCCCCCCCCATACCAAGAAAACAGGACAATGGCCCAAGAAGAAACAATACCTTTAGCTGTGAAAACCTGTTCAGGTATCTGCACGTCAAGGTGAGTTGGAATCTCCTGACAGTTGTTTCTCAACCTCGGTATTCACATGCTGGAGAGTCAATTTTGGGTCAGTGAAGGCTTTTGCTGCATTACTCGGAGCCCTAAAAATTAACCTGACTGGGTATACTAAGGGGAATGGACAGTTCAGCACATGGAGCTGTTTCTTGACTTCTCCGAGGGAATGGCATTCTTGCTGGAGGTGCCAAGAAAAATCAGGAAAGATGCTGACCTTGTTTCTATTGATCATTATATTGTTTATTTTCTGAGCTACCGTTAAGATCAGTTGTTGGTCTGGGTAGCGTAGAAATTTAGCTATGACATGCCTGGGTCGTTTGTTAGGACTGGGGCACTTGCCTGGGGAGCAGTGTGCCCTTTGGATCTCCAACACTGTGCCCACTGGTAAAGATAAGGTCTGTTCCAGCCACTTTTGCAAGAAAGCTCCACAATCTCAGCCCTCAATGCTCTCCAGGAGTCCCACCAGCTGCACATTGCAGTGGCGTTCTCTGTTTTCATGGTCATCAATAATGTTTTTTAATTATTCTGTCTCTCGAATGGCCTGTTGCAGTAGCTGGTCAGATCTGGTGGTTTCATCTTCCTGTGCACTAACCCCCTCCTCCAGCTCCATTAGGTTGCTTTCACGCTTATCGAGTTTCTCGCACATGGTGCTGAAAGTTTGTTGTAGGTAAGATAATTGGGCATTAAGGTTAGTAAATCCAGCCTGCATCTGCATCTGTAGATCGTATTTCAGGCCAGAAAGTAAAGTTTAAATTGTTGGGCTTGAAGTTGTTGCTGAGCTTGCAGCCTGTGGCCCAGCATGGACCACATCCTCTGCTGTCACCTTACCCTCTGCTCGCGTTACCAAGTGTTCTAGGCCTGATTGTGCATTCAATTCTGTAGCTGTTTTAAATAAGAGTTGCTCCTGCTTTTTGGAGCTCTTGGAGTTAGAAGCCATTCCAGACACTTTATCTGCAAAACAGAGGCAATATTAATGATTCAGAGCAGGGATGGAACAAAATTCTCATGGACTGATGCAGAGCTCGACTATTATACTAACATACTAAAATGCCAGCAGAATAGACCTCATGGCCTTTCGATTCTGCTCGAGAGTCAGCACCCATAATGGGTGCTGTTTCTGCTGTTCCCCCCTCCCTCTTGGACCCCCTACCCCCTGTCCTAGTTATCCCCCTAGCATTCACATTACTCAGCTTCACCATCCCCCTATACCTGTCCCATCTCATCCCCTTTTGAACTCCTTGCATCCATCTTGTTCCCTGGCTTGGCCACACCCCCTCTGGAAAGGCTTCTCGAACAGAGAAAAGCTGTACATGACTATACTGTGCAGAATCAAAGAGGTAAAGTAGACATCATGCTCAGTTCCAGCAGCTGGACTCTACTTGAATATTTGGCCAATTTATTGAAGCTATCTGAGGCTGTTACACATCATGTCAGTGCGGACAGTGTAACTCTAAGTCCAGTTCTTCCTCAGATCAAATGTTTTCACAATTTCCTTGATGACATATGCTAGCAGATGACTTGAGTCAGACTGTTGACTGATCAAAGAATAAATGGCATGTTTAAGAATGATACCTATGTGTTGGCTATGTTGTTATATCCCCACTTTAAGTGGAGCACTGAAGCCATCCTTCCTGCAGCGGAAGACATTGAGTATAGATACATAGATACATAGACAGTGTTGGCAGATAAGGGCCTATGGCCCACCCAGTCTGCCCATTTGAGCTTGTAAGTTCAGTTTGTTTTCCTTGAAGTCTGTTGCCCCTTACCCCTGACCTCCAGAATTCCTTTATGTCTATCCCATGCATTCTTAAATCCCGTGATTGTTTCAGCCCCCACCACTTCCTCTGGCAGGGTGTTCCACTTGTCCACCACCCGTTCTGTGAAGAAATTCTTTCTCATGTTTCCTCTGAATCATCCTCCCTCCAACTTCATCCCATGTCCTCTAGTCCTGCAACATCTTTTTCGCTTAAAAATAGTGTTTTCCTGCACCCTGTTCCTCCCCGTAAGATACTTGTATGTCTCTATCATATCCCCTCTCTCTCTCCTCTCCTCCAGGGAGTACATGTTCAGTTCCTTCAACCTGTCTTCATAGGACTTGAGATGCAATCCATGCACCATCTTTGTTGCCCTTCTCTGAACCTTCTCTACCCTGTCTATGTCCTTACGTAGGTATGGTCTCCAGAACTGTACACTGTACTCCAGGTGGGGCCTCACTAGTGTCTTGTATAGCGGAATTATGACCTCCTTTTTCCTGCTGGTGATGCCCCTGCCTATACATCCCAGCATCCTATTTGCTTTACCTGCTGCCTTGTCACACTGTTTCGCTACCTTGAGGTCATCAGAGATGATAACCCCAAGATCCCTTTCCTGCTTGGTGCATGCTATATCCTCACCCCCAACTGATATATTGTGCCAGGGTTTTTGTGCCCCATATGCATTATATTGCACTTCTTTGCATTGAATTTCAACTGCCAAACCCTGACCATTCTTCAAGTTTCTGCAGGTCGCTTCTCATTCTGTCTACACCCTCTGGTGTGTCTACTCTGTTACAGAGCTTTGTGTCATCAGCGAACAGTGAAATTCTGCCTTCTAGGTCCTGCGCCATGTCACTGATGAAGATGTTGAATAGGACCGTCCCAGCACTGACCCCTGTGGTATCCACTGGTCACTCTTCCCTCTGTGGAGTGACAGCCATTTACCACCACCCTCTGTGTCCTGCCACCCAGCCAGTTACCTACCCACCACACTACTGTCCTGCCCACACCCATATTCCCCGGTTTGTGTAATAGTCTTCTATGTGGCACAGTGTCAAAGGCCTTGCTGAAGTCCAGATAGGCCATGTCCACTGCCCTCCCCTGATCCACCTCCCTAGTCACCCAGTCAAAAGTATTGGAGAGATCTTTGACTAACCAAATATGACATTGCCCTACCAACACCATTAACTGATGTACAGCAGTCAAACCCTGCCGAACTATCACAGTGCACCTCTGGCACAGATAATAGCACATCTATCAATTCTTCACAGACAGCAGTGTCATCAGTGAGGGAAAGGACATCTACAGCTAATTCTTAGTCATCCAATGTTCAGAGTCAGAAAGACAAATAAGTTATGTGTCACCTACAATAGCATGGACTTGTATTCTGTAAAGAAAGTGCAGCTGGTTCATCTGCTAGACTGGTAATTGTTTCAGGCAACACAATGATCCTGGAGTATTTTACAGACCATACTGAGACTGGTCTTGAGGAATATTCATTACTCTATTGGGAACAACAGAGAACAACATGGCCAGATGTAACAAATCTTGCAATAATGTACCTCAGTTATCCACCTTCAAGTGTGCATTCAGAAAGCATATTTAGTGCAGCTAGAGGAATAGTCACTCACCACAGAACACTGCTAAGTCCTGCAAATGTGGAATGGCTTACATTTCTCAAAATGAATGCTGACAATTTCACAGTTGTCCCAACCATTGAATTATGCGAGTCTGACCCTGAACATGGACAACAGCCTGCAAACAATCTTACTGAATATGATGGCTAGGTTGTGTACTAATCGAATAGAACCATCACCATTGTCACCATGCCAGCCAGATGTACCACACTACTCTTAGTTCTCTTTTGTCAGTCTTCAGTTTTTCTTTATATTTCAAGTTTTTATTATAGTTTAATTCAGAACATTACATACAATAATGCATTAAAACAAGTTACGTACAGTGACATTTTACAGTACATAGTGATGTGCCTTTCTTTCCTGGGTATTTGTTTCCCTTGTTTGTCTGACTCATCAAGGGGCTCCTTTTCCCCTAGCTACTTGCATGTTATATTCTGTGCAGGTAGGCTGTCACTCGCTTACCTCTAGCCGTGTAAAGGGCTGAGGCATGCAGTGTTGCCACATCTTAGCACTTAAATTCATTTTCTTTAGCTTACTTTTCTATCTGAAACAGAGCATATAGAATCCTCTCTTATTGTCTTTTACTGAGACCATCCATAAGCCCTTTTATATTTAGGTTGCCTCTGTACTTTGATGGGTGTTCTTTTATTAATAGCCCTTATTTCTTGCTTTTTAAGCACTAAGGTATTCTTCTAATTCATCTATGTTATCTTGGGGGGCCCATTCATTGTCCCAGTCAGGAAGCTATATGGTTTATGCCACATGCTTAATAGATATGCCACCTTATGTGTTTTTGCTTACCTTATATCTCACTAATATTGAGATCTGAGAAGTAAAGCACATACCTTTTCTGGGCCTGAGTAGCAGACACCAGAAGATATTTCTAGGTACTTACTCAGTCAATGTTTCCAGCTGGTCAAATTGTCTAGATTTACTTACTTTAAATTTGAATGGGTGAGGTAGGCAACAGTTCATGGGGTTAGCCTGTAAGGCAAATAAGTACAGCATCAATGATTTGTGAGGAAAGATATATCTGATCTCTCATTGGTAGTCTGCTCTCACCATATCATTGTGTTGTCAGCTGGAGAGCTGTTTCTCCTGATCATTTGTATAGTCCTTGAATGTTACTTGTATATCTGTTACTTATAAGGTATAATTTATACATAGTAAATTATGAAAAAATTCAGGGAAAAGAAAGAGTTTAAACTATTTACATTCAGAGTTTTTCTCTCTCTCTCATTTATGTTATGTTCCATTACAGGGTTTCCCTTTTCACCCCAATGCCAAGGGGAAAAAGAGACAGAGAAGAAAAAACACAGAAGAATGTTATTGGGGGAAGGGGGGATGGTCTCGGCCTAGGGGACAAAATTGGAATAGTGTTCCAGTTGGAATGTGACCCATTTATGCCATTTAATTTAAAATGAGGGGCCCCGGTTCGGCATTTTTGCTGACATTCCTTCCAAGTTATAGATTTCTTGTGTAAGGTCTCTCCAGTTACTTTTCGTGGGTACCTGTATCATATGCCATAACTGAGTGATGGCTTTTTTGACTGCCAATATCAATAATATAAGTAATTTACTCTGGGTCACAGGACTTTTCTGCCCTCTGGGGGATGGCCATCAAGACCAGCGTGGGAATAACCAGTCCTGGGTAGCCGAAAATGTTTTGTAATTCCTGTATTACAGTCTGCCAGTATTGAAGGAGAGCTGGGCAGTTCCACAGAATGTGTGTTAGGCCTGCCTGAGAGTACCTGCACCCCTGCCAGCATAGGCCATCTGCAGGGCCTGTATATTTGGCTACTGCCGCTGGTGTTTGGAAAAATCTAGTGCGACACTTCCATGAGAACTCCCTCCAATAGTTGGCAAAGGCTATTTTATGTGAAGGAGCTGTGTGTTTGTGCCACAGTTCAGTGGCAAAGGCTGTGTCTAGTTCTATGTTCCATTTTTAAGGACCATTACTCTGGAGTCTTCAGGGTAAGCCTGGAGTGCCTTATATAACTGACTGATCAAGTGTGTTTGCATGTTGCCTTGAAAATAGGCTGTTAGGATTGTAATTAGCTGGTAGGGTTTCTCTATAATCTGGATTAAGGCATCTTCCCTAGGTTGCAAATGTGACCATAGTTGGAGGTACTTATAGAACTGCATCTGTGGGAGCCAGTAAGATGTCTGGAGTGTGACAAAGGGCATATTAATTGATGTATGTGCCTGACTCTGTAGCCCTGCCAGCATCTCAGTGCTCCATCTATTTTATTTGAGAGGATGACCAGATTATGCGCTATACTTTGTAAGTACAGCCTTTCTGCTGAGGTGAGGTATTTATATTGTATGCGTATCCATTGATGGAAGGTCTCTGCAGTGTACTGGGTAAATTTTCCTAGTGGGGTACATCTTGGGGGGGTTTCCAAATAAATATGGGGTAATGTCTTGGATGTTATTCAGGATCTGTTCTATATGTTTCCAATGTGGCTGATGTGACTGTGCCAGCCACTGGCAGGTGATGCACTAATGAGATGCCGGGGTGTATTGCTTGAGGTTAGGGGGATTTTCCCTGCCCTTGTCATGGGGGAGCTGGAGGATCGTATATCTGACCCTGGGCAGCCTACCTTGCCATATGAACTGTGATATGAGTTTTCCCAGGCCTGGAAATGTGTTTTACTCAGTATAGTTTATTGAAGTGCACTCACCCCTGCTGCAGTAGCTTATCAAAAAAGCAAATTTATTCAAGAGTTAGTTTTACTGCATTTATTCCTTCCAATAGCATGAAAGACCAAGTTAAACAGGTTGGCTTATGTTTCACCTGAACTCTTGGCCTTCATCAGAGAAAGTGAACATACCTAGTCACTGGGCTTACATACGCATTACACCCGTGACTTCACTTAATATGGTCCAGTCAAATCACAATGTTACTTAAATACACCAATCATAAACCAAAATGTGCATTCAAAAAAATCAGATGTAAAGTGTTAATAAATAACATTAAACCTCTTATTATACTTCATAGGTAAATATTTATATATAAAACACAACTCAAAAGACTGTGCTATTTGAGGAAATGTCATAACTTCATAGTGTGGCTCCATCAATCCATTTCTTTTTCCTTCAAAATTAATTCCTTTAAACCAGCAACTTGCACAGAGAAAACATCACAAAGAAGTGAAAATAGATGAATAAACATCTTCTTCAGCTTTCATTTGATGAGTTCACATAATAATCTTTAAATCCAATATTTACATCACCTCTGCATATGGGGGGTTTATGGATATTTATAGAAAATGTTTTTCTTTTCTTTTGTAAAAAAGGTTTCAGCTCAGATTTATCATTGAAGCCTTGATGTCATGTGGCCGCCAACTTAAATATCCACTGTTGTTCTTTTTCATTGCTTTTTACCATCATTGCTGTTTTTCACATGTAGTGCCATTGCATAGGAAGGTGTGTTGGATCTCTTGCTCATTTCCTTAGAGGCCATCCCATGGTGGGGGAGGGACCAAGTCATGATTTCAACCTGCTCTCTGGATTTGTATATGTTCCCTTATCTTGTCCCAGACCCCAGCCAACCTCTGGATCCCACCCCCTGACTGCTTCTTCTGGGGGCCAAGACCCTGATATACTTGGCCTGCCCATTGCTCTTTCAGGGCCCTGCAGGTGTCAGGGGCCCACTCTACAAAGCCAGTGATGTAGCATTCTGGTTTTCTTCCCCCTCCCCCCCAGGGAATATTTCCTTTGGCTTCAAGGGCCTTCTTCCCACCACCACTTCCCAGCATCTAGTCTAGAATATGCTATGTTGAACTCACCTGCAGTGCTCTATGGTGGCATTCAGGAGGGCCCCACTTTGGGTGCATAGATATCAGACCTCCCACAGGGCTCCTTTCTCCATGGCCTTTCTCAGGAGTATGCTTCTCCTGCCAAACCCAGGACCTCCCCCACAAGGCACAACTGCAGCTCCGTGTGGCACAATCACAGGTCCCTCCTTGTTGGAGCTCTCTATATCTTTTGTGCCTGTCACTCCAGATCTGGGGGGGAGGGGTCACACCTGCACCCCTGCGGCCTAAGCTACGATCGCTCCAGGGTCCACTGTGCTGTTTCTCTTAGGGCCGCCTTCTTGGAAACTAAGTCCAAGACCGACCAAGTTTCTTTTTTTTTTTTATATAGATTTTTGTGTTATTTTTTTAGGTTTTTTCCCGTTACTGGCCTGAGGCCCTGGCACATGACCGTGCATGCATGTGGAGGCATGCACACACACCATGGCACCAGCTCAGCCCCTTCTGCCCACTCATAATGATGCCACCTATCCTGCCTATGCTACCCATCAGACCTCCACCTGGTGGGAGAGGAACTTCGGGGGGGGTGACAACCCACCCCTACCACCCCGGGGAGAGGAGAGCTGCCTTCCAGCATGCTCAGTCCTGTTCCCCCCCCCATGCACTGGCACCCCTTCAAACTGAATCTCCTATGTGTACTGTACATTTTCAGCTCCTCGAGGTCAGGGAGGACCATGAGGTCAATCCAGTCCAGACTCTCATTATCAGTAGTGTTAACTGCTCCAGGTGTGTGGGTTCACAGCACGGCCCCAGTCCCCGAAATCCAATCTGCTTCCAGACCCATTACATCAGATCTCCCTAGGCCGCATTTTCTGAGACTGCCTCGAGTCTGGTCCGATCTCTTTGTTCACCGGTATCGGATGCATGTCCTCCCCCCTCAAACTGCCCCCCCCACTTCATTTTATTACATTTTCTGTTACCTGTCAATACTACTGTCTCCCCTCATTTTCTTTCACATTTGAACTGGAAGGAAAGACAACAGCATTAATAATAAAGAGGAAAAGACTAAAACAAGTCCAGGTTTCTAGGCCTGCACCAGCAATGCCCCCTTGATCTTCATCCCCCAGCCTTGTACTAACAAGACATCATAAACTGTGGGTACCTGTTAGTCCTTGAAATGTCACAGTTTTAGTCCGTGGACTTTCGGGTGAAGGTTTTCAACAGTTCTGTTATGTCTTTCAACACTGCCAAACCTTGTTCTCTGTGTTTCTTTTTTGCAACCACTGTTCACACTGGATTCCTAGATATCTGCTCCTCTTGGATGGTTGCTGTTAGCCTCGAAGTAGGCACAGAAATGTTCTTTGTCTTCAGGTACTGCGTAGCTTCCATCAGTGTTTTGAAGTGTTGTGGGCCCTCCAGCATCATGATAGTGAGTAGGTCTGGGTACGGAGTCTGGACATTTTCATTTTTGTGCTTTTAGCTCTTAGTATTGGGGCGTAAGCTTTTCTTTTGGTTGCTATAGATGTGGGGTAGTCGTTGAAGAAAATTCTACTGTTCTCATAGAGGATCATCTTCAACAGCCATGAGCATTGAGTAGAACTTGTTGCTTAATGGCAAAGCATAGAAATTTCACTACTATAGATCGCAGCCTCTGGTCCCTGGCCTGTGGTTTTGGCGGGAGCGCCCTGTGAGTTCTGTCAATATCTAGAGGGATGTTAGGGCCCAGTTGAAGAGTTTCTCTTAGCATGCCATTTAAGAATGTTGCCCATGTCCCGGTTCTCTTCATCTTCCAGGATACCATATATTCTGAGGTTGCTTCTCCTGGAGCAGTTTTCCAGGTCCTCACGTTTGCTGGATAGGACGTTTTGCTCCTGTGCTAAATATAGTATGATTCTTTCTAATCTGTTAGTACAAGTGTCTAATTGAGCTTGCTGATTTTCTTAATCTATGATTTGTGCAGTTATCTTAGTCCTCTCAGCTGTGAGCTCCACTCCAAACAAACGCAGTTCTGTTCGGAAGTCTTTGAGCTCATTTAAAATTGTAGTATTAGTGAGCTGAGTCTGGTGCTCTGTGTCGGCCTCCATGCTCTGCTGTGCAGTAAAAGCCTAAGGTTATACTTTTGGCAATCCCGGCTGATTCAGTGTTATTTGAGTTTTAGTCTTCTTCCTTCTGCCTCCCATGAGTTATTGTGTCTCTTATATGTCAGTTTTTTCTTAGTATTTGTTTAAATTTGTGCTGTTTAGGAGGGGTTTCTGATGAGGTTTGTCAGAGTCCAAGGTTCACTACTGCATCCTCCTTGAAGACATCACCGGATGTCTCGTCAGTCATCAGTTTTATATTATGTAAGTTAGATCAATTCTCACCATGGGTGTAATTTCTGGAAACACCAGCAGTCTCACTCAGAGCAGCTGCGCCACTCATATCTACCTCATGAATGCCCACCATGGGTATAATTTTTGAAAACAGCAGCAGACTCAATCAGAGCAGCTGAGCTGAGCTGCACCTCCTATACCTACCTCAGCAATGCCCACCATGGGTATAATTTGTTGAAACAGCAGCAGACTCACTCACAGCAGCTGCAGCTCTGGTACCTGCCTCAGCAATGCCTGCATGGGTATAATTTTTTGAAACAACAGCAGGTTCGCTAAGAGCAGCTGCACCTCTCGTACCTGCCTCAGCAATGCCCACCATGGGTGTAATTTTTAGAAATAGCAGCATGCTTGCTAAGAGCAACTGTGCCTGTGGCACTTGCCACAGCAATGCCCACCGTGGGTATAATTTTGGAAACAGTGGCAGGCTCAATCAGAGCAGTTGCACCTCTCATACCTACCACAGAATTGCCCACCATGGGTATAACTTTTGGAAACAGCAGCAGGTTCACTCACAGCAGCTGCACTTCTCATACCTACCTCAACAATGCCCGCCATGGGTATAATTCTTGGAAACAGCAGCAGGCTTGCTAAGAGCAACTGCACCTCTCGTACTTAACTCAGCAATGCCTGCAATAGGTATAATTTTTGGAAACAGCAGTATGCTCAGAGCAGCTGTGCCTTTTGTACCTACCTACCTCAGAAATGCCCGCCATGGTTATAATTTTTGGAAACAGCAGCAGGCTTAGTCAGAGCAGCTGCACCTCTCGTACCTGCCTCAGCAATGCCCCCCATGGGTATAATGGCTCAGGTCACCTAACAAACAGTGTAATAGTAAAAAACAAAAGTCTTTCACATGATTTTTGTTATGGTCAGGGTCGGATAATTGAGTAGTAGAATGAAGCAGGTAGTAACTACCTGACCTGACCCAACTACTCAGTTTTATCTGGGCATTTATAGGATACTTTCAAGGGTAGTCTTGGGGGGTTGGGTATTTTAGTATCCACTCATCCCTAGTCAAAATTCAGTCAGTCTTACAGGTAGATCTGTGCAAGTTGGCTTACAAACCACTTGAGAGAGGCCCTAAAAGGCTGCTAACTTTCATGGTGTTTGAATGAGCATTAAGGAATTATAGGGGCTCAAGGTCTGGTAATTAATTTTCATGTGAACATTTCTGAAAATATTTCTGTGCTTACAGATTAGCCACTCTTAGAAACAAATAACTGAAAAGTTGTATGCATACTTTCCTGGAAGAGGCTTAGACGTTGCTAATTAGGTAGTTGGCTACATAAATGGTAAATTGCAGGAGTTTGATGAACTGTGTGAAAATGATATTTGGATGTTTTTATCTCTACTGCTCTTGCAGGTATACATTCAAAATTTGATATGCAAGCCGAAGTAAAGATGTCCTGGGGCAGGATTCATGAAGACAGCACAAAGTGAGTGCAAAGGTTTGTGCTGCACTCCCTGGTTGTGCTGGTGGGCAACAAAGCTATCCACAGTCAGATAGCCCAGTGGGCTATCCAACTGTGAATAACGGCCAGCATTGGGCAACTCTAACCCAGAAAAAAGCACTGCAATACAGGCTGGACAATGGCTCTGCAGTCAATAGTGCCGAGGTGCTAAAGTATAATTCACTACTGGAGGCATGCAAATGAGCCCATTGGGCATGCAAGGTGCTAGAGGCCATTAGCATGTCCATTAAGGACTCAGTTGCATGCAATTAGTGAGGTGCGCCCCCCCAGCCCAAGCCCCATGCAGTTGCAGTTCCTCAAACCATAGTGGTGCCCAGCTCTTAGATCACAGACCAGATGGTAAATACAAAAAGGGGTTTTCCATAGTGTAGTGGTCCCTTCCCCTCCCCGTTCCCGATCCCCATTAGAATGAAAAAAAACACTCCCCGTGGGCCATTTTCCATAGTGTAGTTGTCCCTCCCCCTTTCCTAGTCCCTAATCCCAGTAAAATAAAAAAGAAACCCATTTCCATTAGTGTATTGGGCCCCCAACCCCACCCACTCAGTATCACATCCACCATCTCCCCTCATACAGCACCTTTCATCGGTCAGCGTAGCACAGTTCTTCATTATTTTACGGCTGCCTACCGATTGAACTGTCAATGAATGATAACTTACAGTACTCACTACAGGCCCATTGGTTGCACTGTTAACAATGGACTTGCAGTGTGTACTGAAAGCTGCCATTCACAAAGTTGTGAATGACAGCTTACAGTACACACTGCAAGCCCATATGGTCAATAGTGTTAACCAATGGGCTTGCAGTGAATACTGTAAGCTGTCATTCATTGTTCATATGGCAGGCAGCTGTGGAGGTGTGAGGAGGGCAGTGCTGCTTGCCGATCAGCTGCCCTACCGGGGTGGGGAGGGAGTGGGGTGGTGTGTACATTACGGAGTGTGTGCGTTTGGGGGGACCACTATACTACAGAAATGGGATTTGTTTACCACTGGTCAGGTGATCGGGAAATGGGGAGGGACCACCACAGTGGGACATTTGTTTTTTATATTATTGGGTGATCGGGAATGGAGTGGGGGCACTACATTAAGGAGGATATTTTGTTCTTATTGGGTGGATGATCGTGGATGGGAGTGGGGGCCACTACATTACAGAAATGTGTTTTTGTTGTGTATGTTACTGGGTGAGCGATGGGGAATCGGGTATGGCCCTACAATATAGAAGGACTTATTTTTTATTATCGGGCTGGCGACTGGGGATTGGGTGGAACCCTACAGTACGGACACAGTTTTTTTTTATTATTGGATGGGCAATCAGGGACAGGGGGCTGCACTACCTCTTTCAACCACTAGGATTGTGTGGATTACCGCCAGTTTTTTTTGGCGGTAATTTGCTCTGCACAAGGACCTTTGCAAAGGCCCTTGCGTGGAGCCATTATTTTGTGAATGGGATTGTGAGGCTATGCAGGTCCCCTCCCACTCATTTGCACTGTGGCTTCCCGAGGATTGGATGTTGGTTTGTGTATGGTGATGCAATGTGCCGGATGTTGAGCTAGGCATCATGGAGATTTTGCATCTCCCCCCATGCTCTGTTAAAAATCTGGCATCTGTCCCCTAGGCTTAACAAAGCCTTGTACTTTTTCCTTTTAAGAACATGAAGTTCTTTGCACAGAGAAGTGAGCACAATCATTGTGTGGCCAAAAGACTTCATTATCAAGCCTGAGCTGAGGGGTGGCACTGACGACAGCCATGTTCATGGGGGAGCAAAACAGCTGGTTGGGCGCAGTTCAGAGATTCCAGTCGGATTCGCACAGGTCTTCCAGTGCTGCACTAGAGGTCCAGCTCCTAAGTGGAACCAAAATCAATCCTTTCATATGGTTACAGTTGCAACTATCTTGCAACATTTGCTGTGGCTGTAAAGCTTATTTTATGAAAGAAAAGTCAAGCACGCAGCACTGGAAGCAGAAACAGTTGCAGCGTTCCAAATCAAAAATCGTATGGGGACATGTCACCAAGATTTACCAGCAAGATAAGTTAACATTCTCCTTAAAAGCAAAGTACAGTAATGTAAATAGTAAAGTAAAACTGCTCCAGAGGAGGGGTTGTTTTTGTTGAACACTATCCAAAGCTATTTGATTTTAAAGGCCTAATCATTTGGGGCCTGACACCCTTTGGATCTTTCCATATAACTCTCGCTCCTTTCTTTCCTAAAGGAAATATTTTGTTTGCTAAATGAACTGGCTTTGGGCTGACCTGAGTAGTGGTAAATCTAAATCTAATATTACTTTTTCTTTTTGAGTGTTCCAGTTATTATCAATATCGACGTAACTGAGGTCCTGATAAATTAAAGGTACAAAAGCTCAAGTGAGACAAACCTCCTGTCCAGCGACACCTTATTGAAAGATGTGCAACTTACTTTTGCTACTGTTAATATTCTGTATAACTGTTCTAAGGTAAAAGTAAATTAAATATAGAAAGAGCTTGCACATGGGAGATTCGCAATACAAGGCAGAGCTAAAAGGGAAGAGATTGCCTACACTTTTCCAAGCCTCAGGGGAGAACTTTAAGCCTCAGAAAGAAAGAAAGTGGAAACCAAGTGCACAATTCAAAAACAGGGGCTGAAGCAAAAAATAGAAAGTTAGGATAACTAAGACTGCCTTTTATTATTTATTTATTTGAACAAGTCAGATTTACAACCTTTGAGTCAGGGACTCATTTACAAAGGCACCTCGTTGCAGGGAGGGCAAAACAATAGAATATTGTGCAGATACAACATTGGACAACATTACAGATGCAGACATTGAAGAGAGAATACACTTAGTTACATGTTGGTATAAAATACAGATTTACAGTTAAAGATGTACAGTTTCTCTGGAGTTGCAGTGGAATACATCCTTGTATAAATCTAAGGGGGTAGATAAAAAGGGGTAGGGGGAAAGATGGATCGGCAGTCCAGGGGACCTTGTTGAGATTGGGGGGGCCAGGCAGGGAAAGGTCCTGAATTAGGATTAAGAGGGGCAGGGTTAGCTGCACCTACAGCAGTGGACATTAAAGAGATGGTTCCGGAGAGCGGTTTTGAAGGGACCAGGTTTGGCAGTGTTGGTGATGCAGGTAGGGAGGGAGTTGAACCAGACGGGGGCTCAATAAAAGAAAGACCTCTGGGTGAGGGAGGTCCTGGTTCTGGGCACTTTGAAGGTGGCTTTAAAAGAGCTGTGGGTGGAAATGGATGAGGATGACCTAAGGAAGCAGAGACTCCTGGGGGGGAGAGTCTGAGCAGGGATTTCTTAGCAAGAAGGCAGGTCTGATACTGCAGACATTCCTCGGAGTTGAGCAGGTTGGTGGAGGAATAGAGCAAGCAGGTGTGGGTGTGGCTGGAGGCTCCGATCAGGAGCCTACAGGCCTTTTTGATGGAGAGCTGGATTTTAGAGAGGGAGCTGTTATCAGTTGCAGCATAGATGGGCAAGCCGTAGTCTACTAGGGACAGGACAGAGGAAGTGATGGCCAGCCAGAGGGCAGCGAGGGGTAGACAATCCCTATGGCAGTAAAGTAGGCCAATCTGAGAGTTTATGGCAGAGGAAAGAGCATTGACGTGGATGTGGAAGGTGAGGACAGTATCGAAAGTGATGCCTAGGTATTTGTATGTGGGCACTTGCTCTAAAGGGAACTGAGAGTCAGGGGTAATCAGGAAGGGGCACTTCTAGCTTTATTTTGGTGGTGGGAGAAGGGCATTGATTTGGTTTTCTTAAGGTTTATGACTAGTCTGTGATCAAGAAGACACCTTTCTGTTTGGTTGTAGGCGAGTTGAAGGGATGATTGGAGAGTGGAGGGATCTGGGTGTGAGGCAAAGAGAACTGCATCGGTCTGCATAGAGGAGCATCTTGCTATTGCAGAGCTGGGGAGATTTTTGAGATTGTAGAGACTGAAGAGAATGGGACCCAGGATTGAGCCCTGTGGGAACCAGGAGCTAACGTGTTGAATGTTGCAGTTGCTGGGGGAGGATCGATCACCACTCTTCTGTATTGGAGTGATTTCAGCAGTTTTCCATGCACTGAGGATCTGTCCAAGGCATAGGGACCGGGTGAATAGGGCTGTCAGGGGGACTAGGACAGTGTCCAGGACCAGGCGGAGGATCCTGGAGTGGAGGGGGTCACTGCTGGGGTTATTACTACCAAGGGCTTTTAGCAGGTGTGGCCTGGCTTCAAAGGGGGATAGGGTGAGCAGGTAGAAAGGGGGGCGATGCAGGGCAGGGGGGGAGTGAGGAGGGGACTGGATCAAAAAAGCTGCTGTGGAGGACAGAGCTTAGATCAGAGAAAATGGTGTTGAGGCAGTCAGCTATAGGTAGTGAATCAGAGGAGACAGCACCATCAATGGTGAGCTGAGATGGTGTGGAAGGGAGTGGGTCTTCCCATTTAGTGCTTTCATGCTATCCCAGAAGGTCTGGGCCAAGCCCCAGGTGGAGGTGAGGGTGGCCTGGTAGTGCTCCGCCTTGGCCCATCTGATGGCCCAGGTGCACTTATTGTGCTCTGCGTTGTAGGCTTGTCTGTTAGATGGATTGCCTGAATCTACACCGATTCACCAGAGATTATCCCTATTCTTAAGTTTCTGGATGAGGGAAGGGGCGATCCAAGGGGTGTTGCGTTTCTTTGTACGGATCCTGGTGTGGGGGGCAAAGAGGTCACAGGCCTTCCAGAAGGCACTTGTGAAGAAGTCAAGAGCTGAGTCGATATCTGGGGCATGTTGGATAGGGGACCAGTCTAGCTGGACTAGGTGCTGTTTCAACTTTTTTAGGCCACCAGGGCATAGCCGCCGGCACAGTGTAGCCTGGGACACTGGTTTTGGAGAGGAGGATGGCCAGGTACAGATGACTGGGGAGTGATCACTAAGTGAGTGGGGGAGGACAGTGATGTCCTGGATTTTAATGGGGCAGTTTGATAAGATTACGTCTAGTAGGGTGTTGGTTCCACTGGATCAGTTGAACCTGGTGGGCTGTGAGACTAGTTGGGACATATCCAGGGCAGTGAAGGAGTTCCTGGTTTGGGAGGTGGCAGAAGCTAGCCAGTTAACATTAAGATCACCAAGGATGACTTACTCAACTTTGTGTGGGAGGGATGTCAGGTAGTCGATGAGGGACTGGACTGCTGAGTTCTGGTTCCTTAGGGGTATGTAGGAGGCAGTAAGAAAAAGAAAGCCTCTGGCAGGGTCAGGGATAACTTTTAGCGTGAGGGCTTGGGCACCATAGTCAAGTTTGGGAGCAGGGAGTGCATGACCTATTAGGGTGTCCCACATGACTATAGCGCACCCACCACCATGTTTGCCTATGCGGTCTTCCCTGAATAAGGTGTATCCAGGGAGGGAGATAGCAGAGTCAGGGGTGGACTTAGAGAGCTAAGTCTCTATCAGAACAAGAATATCAGGTTGATGCTGGGTAACCCAGCACTGGAGAGTAGCAGTTTTCTTTAGGAGGCTACATATGTTAAGGGATGCAAGGCAGAGACCGGTAGTGGTACAGGATTTGAGCAGGCTGGCAGATAAAGGTCCAGGATTGGGGTGTAAATTCCCAGACAGTAAGATTAGCTATGTGATTATTCTGATTAGGGGATGGTGGCAGCAGGACCCATGGTTCGGTGTCCATGCAAGGACCTCATGATAAGGGTGCAGGGGATAGGTACAGCATGAAGGGTGGGTATGGCAGAGAACAGGTGGGTCCATGGTGGGCTCAGGAGGGCAGGGGAAGTGGGGCAGTAAGCAGCGGTGGGTGCTGGGGAGTCAGGGCATCTCAGGGTGGGGGGGCTGGGTCTTTACTGGGGTAACTTGGGGGTGAGGTGCCTGATGTAGTGGATGGGAGCTCAGGTCGGGGGGAGGTTTGAACCAGGAGGATAAGGGTGAGAAGACCTAGCAAGGGAGTGTGAGTGCCCATAGATCTGTGCTTATAGTGAAAGATACGGGCGATAGCTTAACTTCAATGAGGGTGACTGCCACTGTATAGTAGTGATAGTGTTACTGACTTTGGTGTAAGAGGTCCCAGGTTCGAGTACACCAGGGAGAGGGTGTCTTAGAGCTTTGTGGAGGAGATGTCGGAGGTTACCCAAGGGCTGGATAGGGCTGGGTTTGGAGATGAAAAGAGAGGAGAACTAGAGATTTAGGTTTGACCTCCTTAGGAAGGGAGGGTGTGGTTTCAGGGAATAGAAAATCAATTGACTGTGGGATTCCAGTGGGAGGAGTTCCTGGACAGACACTATATAATAAACTGTCAGAGAACAGGGTGGCGAAAAATCAAGTGAAAGCTGGCTCTGGCACAAAGGTCCCTCAGCACACAACTAGCTTGATTTAGAAAGCTGCTTAAGGAGGAGGAATAAAAACTAATTCTTAAATATTGAGTTGCTAAATTAGGGATTACAGGTGACCTCACAGCTCCTAGGTTCAAGGATTGAGTCAATGCTCAGGCTCACACAAAGATCCAAGAAATGGTGAGAAAATTTAAAATTTACAGCTGGGGGGGGCACTCTATCAGTTGAGCAGGCATACCTGTTTTCAGCCTTTGAGAGGGCAGGGAGCAGCTCCTGTGGCTATGGCCACAGGTGGAGGAATGCCCAGGGGACTTTGGCACAGTCTGTAAATAAAGGGAGAAGAGATTAGCAGGAGGAAGGGGAAGGACTGTCTGAGTAGGCAGGGCAGAGGGGGAGGGGAGTGATAGGATGGCTAAGGTAGGATTCCTTGAGAAAAGGGAGAGAGAAAGGGGGGATGGGATGAAGAGAAGAGGAGAAAGTTAGTTAAAAATGCAGAAAAGAAAAGGCTGAAGTTCAAGGCAAGGTAGATGCAGATTTTTGAGTTAACAGGAGTAAGAAAGGTGAAATCAGGGGCTCAAGCAGAAGATTTTAAGGATTAATGTTCCATTTCAATAAATGCAGACTTTGGTTAACTCACAAGTTGAGGAAATTTTGTTCAGTAAGACCTTACTAATTCGCTAGCTAAGGAGCTGCAGTGCATAGGGGAATAAATGCAGACTTTGGAAAACCCACTTGCTGTAATAGAACTATGCAGGGAGGCCTTGCTACACAAATTACAAGTACAGTGTAAAAAACGACATAAAGCTGCCTAGCAGGAGCAGTCTGAGAAAACATACAGGTCTGCTAGAGATTTACTGGATTGCAGGTCATGCACTGTTACAGTCATTTAGCTAACAGTACAGAAGAAGCAGTTCTACAAAAATCTCACTTGCTAGAGAAAAATCTTACAGATACAAAAAAATCTACTGGATTACTAGAAAATCAAACTGGTCTGAAGATCATGCAGTGTTACAATCATTAACAAACAGTACATATTGAAAATGATGTAGACAGGTGAAAAATCAAGTGAGAGCAGGCTCTGGCACAAAGGTCCCTCAGTGCACAACTAGCTTGATTTAGAAAGCTGCTTAAGGAGAGGGAATAAAAATTAATTCTTAAATGTTGAGTTGCTAAATTAGGGATTACAGGTGACCTCACAGCTCCTAGGTTCAAGGATGGAGTCAATGCTCAGGCGCACACAAAGATTTGAGAAATGGTGCCAAATATAAAATTTACAGCTGGAGGGGGGCACTCTATCAATTAAAAATTATTTTTATGACCTGATTGGATCCAAATGAAAAATAGGGCCCCAAAAGTCAACCCAGAAAAAAAGAAAGAAAGAAAGAAAGAAAGAAAAGGGAAAACTGCAATGTCCAATGTTACATCTATGTAGCCCCCAGGTGAAATAGAAAGACCCTTTTCAAAAGAGGATAGCAATGTAATACCAGGTCCCTATGAAGATTCAGTATGTAATTCTAATGCAGAATCCAGAACCACCCTTCACAAACCCAATACAATCCAATAAGGGGTCATTGCCACTGAATCTGTTCCAGATTCCCCACCTGACAGGGCCCTACAGCTGATTAAAAACAGATCGACCATACAGAGCTCTGTGGAGAAGTTACAACATTTGCCTGATTCTATAAAAATGCTTTCTGATAACATTTTAAAACTTGACAGCAATTTGGAAAAAGGAATAAAATGCATATCTGACCTGGAAAAGAGACATTCAGATTTAGAAGACGTACCTCCATTGGGACAAGAAGTAAAATCACTAAAAAATCAATAGACTACTCTAGAAGGGAAGTTAGCTGAGTAGGAGATTCGGGCAAGAAGGAAACATATTCGTCTGTTTGGAATTCTTTCAGAATGGGAAGAAGTTCACCCACTTAGAAATATTGTTACTGATATTTTTTCCTAATTGCTACCAACTGAATAAGTTGTTCCAATATTGGATCAGGTTCATTGGTTGGGGGTGGCTAAAGATGCTGGGAAAACTAGACCAGCCATATTAAATATGTTAACCTCTGAAGGGAAAGACATGATTATGCAGGTCTTTTATGGTTAATATAATTTCTTGTATAAGGAACAATCTATATATCATAAAAATGACTTTTCTAAGGTTTTATGAGAATAAAGAAAGAAATATGGGGGATTGCAGCAGAAGCTATGGAAGGAGGGCATTAAGGCTTATGTAGTTTTTCCAGCAAAACTGAAAGTGCTGTTGAATAATCAAACTATGCTTAACAGCTCCTTGTAGGAAGCCCTATCTGACTTGAAAATACATTTACCCACATTGTTTGCAGATTATGAAAATGGTTAAGGTCTCAATTATACATAAAAGTTATACAGATAATGTGTATGTGTGGTGGGAGAACTGTTATTAAATTATAATGTGTCTTGCAAACATTGAGCAGTTGGGAGGGCTAGCTCTCTGATCCAACTCTTGTTACCATGTGTTAAGGGAGGGTATGCCAGACTTTTGTCTTAGGCGTTTAGGGGGAAGGGATGGGGGAACATTGTGAATTTAAAAGGAATCTGATGGATGTGGGTTTGGGACACACAGGTGAATATAAAGTTGTTTATATTTTTTGTTTTGTATGATGGGGTTGCTCAGAGGTTGCACTTGGAATGGGAATGGTATCAATTCTCCAGTAAAGAGAACCAGAATCCTGGCTAGAATTAAAAAATTGCAGTCCAGCGTAACCATGCTTCAGGAAACTTTTCTCAATGAAAATGAATGGGGAAATTTGAAAATAAAAATGCTCTGGTAATTTATATTTTTCTGCTGGGGCATCAAACAAAAGTGCTGAAGTAGCTATTCTTTTGGGACAAACTTTAAAGGGTAAATTCTAGATTCAGTCAATGATAAACAAGGGAGAATTATTCTGGTGAGAACAAGAATAAATAATAGATTGATATTTTTTGAGTCACTATATGCACCCTTTAAAGGCTGAAATAATTTTCTGGCTGAATTAAATAAATTAATGTATACTTGGAATGAGGGCTACTTCACATTGGTAGGAGTCCTGAATTGTATTCTGAATAAGGAGCTGGACAAAACCTCAAAAGGCTGTAGCTGGGATATATACAAGTCTAAAGTACTGAACATTGTTTGGGATCTTAATAATTTTGTAGATATTTGGAGGGTTACAAATGGGAAATTAAAGGATTACACATATTTCTCTTCTAGGCATAGAATGCACTCCAGACTGGATTATGTATTAATCTCTAAAGATATAGTGATAGAAAGTTTGAGTATTACATCTTAAATAGAAACCAGACTGACCTTAGACCATAGTCCAGTGTCTTACAATCTTGTTATGGGTGTTAAAGAAAACAGAGATAATGGACTATGGTATCTGAATAATACCCTTTTACAAGAGAAATCTTTTCTAGAAAAAAAAATACTACAGGCCATAAAGTTTTTTATGACTGAAAATCTTGCTTCAGATGAAAATATAACAGGTTGCTGGGATACCTTTAAGGCAACAATACGAGGTGTAGTTATATCAGAGACCGCTTGGAGAAATAAGCAAAGAGTGGAAAAACAAAAAGAGGTCGAGGCCAAATTAATTTTGGAACAAACAGTGAAGGGGGGACACAACAAAAGAAGAAGAACTTAAGGATGTTAGGAGGTTAATTAAATCCACTGAATATTTTAATACAAAAAGAAGTTGGGCCTGGAATAATAAAGATTGAAAAAATAATAGTGAATTAATAGGAAGGACCTAAGAAAATAGAGTGCAGGCCTTAGAAAAACAAAAATATGAAATCACCTCAATACTAGCAGATGATGGTCAATCAGTGTCAGAGCAGTCAGAAATGGTGGGGGGGGGGGATTTGCCAAATTCTGTGCAAAGTTATACACTTCATAATGTTCCCCTACAAAGGAAGAAATGGAATGCCTTGAATAATCTGCAGGGTCTAAATTAAAGAGTATAGAAGTTGAGGCCCTAATCCAGGAAATCTCTGAGGCTGAGATTAAAGAAACTATATGACAAATGGCTTAATCAAAGGCTCCAGGAGTAGATGGTTTTTCGCTAGAATTTTATATTGCAACAGAAAATATAATTGTTCCCTATTTACAAATGCTATTCAACCAAATTATGAAGATGAAAAAAAGGCCACCTTCTTTTTCACAAGCATATGTATTGGTACTGTACTATTAAAACAGGGGAAACCAAGTAACAAACTTGAAAATTACAGACCTATTGCAATTCTGAATACAAATTATAAAATACTGGCAAAAATAGTAAATAATAGAATATTCCCTTTATTAGACAAATTGGTCCATTATAACCAGGGAGGGTTTATTCCCACAAAAATGATACAGTCTGGCTTACTAAAATATAATTCTTAATTGAGTGTTTGCAAAACTCAGATACTCCAGCCATATTTATGGCATTCAATGCAACAAAGGTCTTTGATATGTTGGAATGACCTTACCTATTTAATAATCTAAGAGCCTTTGGTTTTCCCACTGGATTTATTTCAATTGTCCAGATGTTATATTCTAAACTGCTAGCTCAAATCAAAATCAATGGCAACCTTTCTAAAGCCATAGTACTCCCTAGGGGTGTCGGTCAAGGCTGTCCTCTATCTTCCTCCCTTTCTGTTTTGGGGTTAGAATACTTGTTGAATGAGATTAGGGCAAATAGGACAATTCAGGGCATTAAAATAGGCTCAGAAGAATTAAAATTAAATGCCTTTGCTGATAACGTCCTGTTAACACTTCAGGATCCAGAAAACAGTTCACAGGAACTGATTTCAGTTATAAGAAGGTGGCAGGATACAAAATAAATGAGGGGAAAACTGAAAAGATTACTTTCCATGTCCAGAATCCATGCTTAATACAACAACATACAGTATACCAGCAGCAATAAAAGAACAAGGTATGAGATCATTGGGAATTTATATTCCTAATAAAATAAATACTTTGCTTAAACTTAATTTCAAGGATCTGTTTGACTCCCTAAAGGATAAACTTCAGTGTTGGAGTAAAAGTCCCTTATCTCCTTGGGGGAAAATAAAAATAATCAAAACCATGGCAGTTCCTTTCTTATCATACAGGCTGCAAACAATAATGATACCCATTCCTGGGTCCTGGTTGAAGCAAATAAACAATTTAAAAGCTTTATCTGGAATAAGAAACAATCCAGAATTTCATGGGAGAAGCTTTGCTTACTCTTAGACCCGGTGGAGGGGGGAGGGCTGGTGTGCCCTGATTTGGAAAAGCACCATCTGTCATACTTAATGAAAATGGTTTTGAAATGGGCCTTAGATGGGGAATCAGATAAATGAACATTATCCTTTGTGCATAATATAATTTTGACCTCTTGTTCAGAACAGGTGGCTATTGCCTAAATAGCCTTCACTGATAGACATTTGAAAAGCTCCAAGTCTTTGATTAAGATATATAGCTGAAGGGGTAATTAAATACACAAACAGAACTAAATGGGCTTTACATCTTTCCTCAGAAAACAAAATTTGGAAAAATCCCAATTATAGATTGAAAGGCAAACCCCATAATAATAAAATATGGGAAGGGAATAAATAGATGGAAGTGTTTCTTTGAAAAAGGTCTGCCTCTATCATGGGACACATTTAAAAGATGAAGTATCGGTTAGGCCCAAATCAATGTATGTATTTTAATCAACTGATAAGTCTTTACAAAAATGACTACATTAAATGGGAGTGGGCCCCAAACAATAAAGAACTTGAATCAGCCTTATTAAAGATAATAGACAACACGTATATTCAATTTTTTGCTTGTCTGACAAAAAATCTTCAAAGATCATATTCCCAGATTTATCAGGCAACTTTCCAAAAATGGAAACAAGAACTCAACTTTGACTATACACATTTACAATGGGACCTGGCATGCAATGCCATTTCTCACTTTAATGTAACAAGAGATCAAGCTATTCAGTATAACATTTTGAATAGAGCCTATTTTTCCCCTCACAGTCTTTATAAGATGAAACTATTGAAGGATAACTCTTGTTGGCATTTGTAAGGATAATAATGTTGATATGTTACATGTATTTTGGGAATGTGAACTCATTAACACCTGCTGGAGAAAAGCTTTTGAAATATTAAGCCATATAGGCATCAACTTTCCACTTTGGAATGATCCTAAATTTGTAATTTTGGAGATGTGTAATATAAAAGGACTAATAGGGAAGGAGATGTTTTTCCTCCAAGCTAATATAATGGCATTTAATAGACTTATTTTAAAATACTGGAAACAGGATGATAGCAATCTTTCCTTTCCTAAATATGAGTGAAGTCAGCTATTTCTAACAGCACTTTATAATTACGGATACTTTACAAACTTTCAATCAGTGTGGAAATCATATAATAAAGAGACAGAGTTAAGGATACCAGAAGATTTTACAACCTGAAGATTTTTTGTCCAAGCTGCTTTCTTTGTGATTAGTATTTATTATTATAGCTGAGAATTATATTGTTGTATATTTATACACTGAAATACCTCATTAGTTTATTATGTAGTAGGAGTTTCTACTGGAATTTTATATGATGTGGACCCTACCTGTAACCACCTGATGAATTATGTATGGAATATGCTGGAATATCTCAATAAAGTATTCTTTAAAAAAATTGCATTGTTGTCCCCTTCACTGTTTTGCCCAGGTGGAAACCCAATTTGTGGGGGCAAACGCAGCTTTGTGAATAGCAACTATTCACAAAGCCCAGTTTGCCCCGGGCAAACTGGTTTTGTGCCCAGACAAAGTTTTGTGAATCCTGCCCTTGGAATCTAATTAAGGTGGATAAATGTGGTTTAGTAGGTTAAACTTTATTGTGGATACTTTTGAAATTACTCATTGACAAAAATGTGCTTAAAAATTAATGGAGACATAATAGGTATGACATTAGAATTCCACTTTTGGAATTTAACTTTCAGTAAGCACTTATAACCACTGAATCAGCTTACCTACACGAGCATCATGGCCCTGCAATGTGCCTCAGACACTTCTGTCACAGTGATGCCCAGCATCATGCTCTATCATGATTAAAGATAGTCAGATATTGCTGCCATAGTGGCCTGAGTTGCAACTAGTTGTAATGACTGCCATCACGTTTTGCCACTGTTTTCAAGTGGTAAAAATGTACACTGTTATCTACAGGGTTGTTCAAGAGTCAGCAGAGGGCATCATACAGGAGTAATGCTCAGTGGCGGAGCCAGGTTTGGGAGCATTTGGGAGCCGGGGGGGAACCATTCAGTCAATCTCGGGCTCCACAATGGGCACTAAACAGTGAATAAAGATGGCGGTGGGGCACCACTACACACACTGGGGCATCCAGGAGGGGCAACCACCCGCAGCTCCCCTCTAGCTCTGTCACTGGTGATGCTGCATGTGTATCTGCTTCCACAAATCATCTAGTCAGTGAGTTCTGCTGGTTAGCTGGCATCTTGCAAGAACTCAAGCTATTGCACAGTGATGTCCATGACTATTCTTAATGGTTCCTCACTCAAGATACTGACCTGACACATGGTACCAATACAATTTTAATATGGAGCCCCCTATGAATACTTTCTCACTGCCACCTTACCCAGACTTTACCATCAACTACAATGGCATCTCAAGTGTATGGCTGGCAGAATGTATGAACATGGCTGTGACAAATGTATCATAAAATTCCACAACTGCACAAAAGTTCATGACATTTGACTTTAATTATTGATATTATTTTGGAATATTTGGCTGTTTATAACTTCGCCAATCTTTGAGCAAGAGTTTAGAGAGCTGACACACAGTGTCTTTTTTTCATATAGTTTTTTCTTCTGGCTGGTAGTTAATCTTTAAGGGACATACCCTATTCACAGTGCGATACCCTGCTCAGGCTGAGCCCAGCCATCACTCAGATAGCTACTGGGGTTTTCTGCCACATTTTTTCACTGCTATCTCCCCTGGTGAGGACAGTTCCTCTGTAAGCCTTGCACAGCCACAGCATCCCCTGCAGTAGGAGCAAGTTTCCTGGCCCAGCTGCAGGGGTCACAGTGTTGGTGGAACCCAACATGAAACCTGCCTGACTGAGATACACTGCCGAACGGTAGCTGTCTCCACCATGTCCTGCATCCTGATGTGACTTCCCAGGCTCACCTATGAACCCAAGTGATCAGCACATCACCATGACCCTTTTCTTCTGGGCCATGGGGTGGCCTCAAAGCCTAATATTTAGGGTCAGTTACTGTAACAAAATTGATGATATTCAGTTAACAAAACTGGTGATATTCTGTTCTCTAGTTTCAAAGTTATAGGAGCTTAGAATTCTGCAGTTTACATACTGTAATTGTGGAATGTAATTTTAAAGTTTCCAAACGTTTGGAGGCTGATGACTCAGCACCTTTAAAGGTAAAGATGTGAAACGTAGTACACTTCTGCATGGGCATAAAGTTATCATACCAAATTTGGTACAGTTTGTACAAATATGGTTTATACTAGAAAGAAATAACTGAAATCACAATTTTGGCAAGATTTTGTAAAATGTTTGATGAAATTTCATGGACGCAAAATCAGAATTTTGGCTGTGGAAGATGACATTTTCCCAGCCCTAGTTTATAGTTATATTAAACATTACACTTCTCTGTCCCTTTCCCTTGGGAACAACATGCTTACCAAAACTGTGACTTGAAATACTGTACCTCTGTGTTTATTTTTGCCAAACCAAAGACACTGCATTCAATTAACTGAAGACAGAAGCACAAAAGAACACCAGTACAGCAGTTCCAAATGTGTGTCATGCCTCAGTTGAAACAGAAGGGAAACAGGAAAGGGCATGACACACCAGAGTACCATTGAACATTTTTTTAATTTTTTCTTTACCTTAAAATGCAGTAGTGCAAAACAGACATTCAGGTTCAAACATAAAATATTCAGAGTGGAACTGAACTTCATAGATAAATGATCCACCTTATTGATGAATACCAATTCACTTCTTCTCTGCATACCTCTCAACCATCTGCCACAAACATCATGGACAAAATCAGTGACACATGACCAAAATTAGGGAAACATTTTAAAAAAGAGCAGTATCAGTTACACAAAAACATAGAAACTGGCATCAGATAAGGACCACTAGGCTCACCCAGTCTGCTCATTTTCTCTACCTGCTGCAAAAACCATACTCCCTACTTGCTCTCCAGCTTTGTTCTCTTTCCTATCGCTAGAGTTCCCCTATGCATACCCCATGCATTTTTGAATTCTCCTATCAAATTTGCCCCAACCACCTCTGCTGGGAGGCTGTTCCATGCATCCACCACCCTTTCTGTGAAAAAAATATTTCCTCACGTCACCCTTTAGTCTACTCCTTCCAGCCTCATGTCATGACCCCTTGTTCTAGAACATCTCTTTTTTGTGAAAGATGCTACCCTCCGGTACCTTATTTACACCCTTGAGATATTTGAAGGTCTCTATCATAACCCCTCTCTCTCTCCTTTTCTCCAGAGTGTGTGTGTGTGTGTGTGTGTATGTGTATCTATATCTATCTATATATATATATATATATATATATATTTATAGTGAGAGAGAGAGAGAGGTCCTCTAGTCTCTCCTCATATGACTTTTAGAGTAGGCTCTGGTATTCCCTGGTATTATTCTATGATTCATTTCTCTATTATTCTCTAGCAAAAATTAAACATTTAGGAAGGATATAGGAACTTTTTTATGCAAAATTTGTTTCATGAGTTGATACCTATGCAAACCATAAATGAAGACAGAAGGTCAGTAGGTCTTGACATGGGATGTTTCTAAGCTATGTACTGAGCATGATGTCTAGGATCACTGTACTCAGAATGGAGGTCCAGCTGGCTTTCAAGACCTAAAAGACCCAGAACTAGAAAGCATACTTCCTGTGTTGGAGAGTGGGCTCTGGAACCTGCATTGGGAGACAAAGGCTGCACAGTCCATCACTACTCTGCCCCTACATGGGTTGTGCTGATGCAGCATTTCACCACAGTAACACTTTGGGGCTGGAGGGGGTCATCACACATTTCAATGGATGTTTCTGTTTCATTTTGCAAAGTTTGGGGCGTCACATGAACAGCAAATACATAGATGCCAGCAATTAGGTGTTATAATGTGTGGATTTGAAAGTACACCAAGTGAGATGCTGCTTGCACTGTCGTGTGTGTACACCCTTGTGGAAGAACTCCATCTTAGCCCATAGTCCATCATCACAGATGAGTCTTGATTCACATTCCACCTGTTCAGCCTGTGAAAATTTGAGCTCACTTCTGAATAAGGGTTGCTATTGTCATATCTTATAGGTTCATAGGTGTTATACGAGCATTAGACGTCAACGACCTATGTATAGCTCACCACTTTTCAGTGGAAGGATCAATATTTTTCTACACCCATATTACTATCTATTGAAGTCTTGAACATATCCATAGTTTTGCTATTGACAATAGCTTCAGACAGGGAATTTCATAAACTAATGTGTCTCTGACTAAACCATTTGTTCCTCTTGGTTGTTTTGTTAACTTCTCCAGCTAATGTAAAATTGTGGGATCTTGTGCTCCTTATACTAGGAAATTTAACCAGTCCTATGGTTCCCCATGTTTCCTTGCTTTTAGTTGCACTGAAGAACAAGCATAGGTCCCCATGTCATCTTCTGTACTCCAAATAGTATAGACCAAGATGGTTGAATCTATCCAAATAGCCCATATGTCTCATATATATCAGGGTAGCTAGTGAGGTAAACACCAAGATAGAGCAGTCGATAGGGAGAAGGGTAGAGGTAATTGGAGAAAAAGACAAAGGCATTAAGGACAGGGATGGGACAAAAAGAAATAAAAATTAAAAAATGGAGGGTAATGAGTACCAATGCTTGTAGTCTAGGTAAAAAGCTCCTCGAAATGGTGGCCTTGATGGAAGAGGGATGCTTGGATATCATGGCAGTCACAGAAACATGGTACACAGACAACCATGACTGGGATGTCAACATACCAGGGTACACAATCTACAGGAGGGACAGGGAGGGAAGAAGAGGAGGAGGAGTAGCTCTCTATGTAAGGGAAGGGATCAAAGCAGCAGAACTAAAGGGTAAACAGGGAGGAGAGAGGCACTGTGGGTCACCCTGGAGACTAGAAACGGCTCCACAATCTGCACAGGGGTTGTATACAGACCCCTGTCTCAGGGGGAAGAAATAGACAAGGAAATGATAGAAGGCATCCTTGAGATGGCAGAGAAAAGGGAGGTATTGCTGATGGGGGACCTGAATATGCCAGATGTTAACTGAAGCACCTTTGCTGCAGTCAAATCCAAGAGCAGAGCCATTCTCGATGCCCTACAGGGGACATGCCTCAGGCAGCTAGTTTTGGAACCCACTTGGGAGGGAGCAATCTTAGACCTGGTACTCTCAAGTGTGGTTCACAATAACTTAGCTGTAGAGTTAAGCCACACAAAAGTGAAGGTACTGGACTTCAGGAGGGCTGATTTTGTCAAAATGGGAGAGTGCCTCGGAAAAGCACTAGCAGCCGGCCCAGTGGCACTGAGGGTTGAGGTGCTGGACACCACACCTCGCTCCATGCTGGCAACCCGGGTTCGGGAATGAGCCCGGGCTGTCGGGAGTTGTCAGGGGAAGAGAGGGATTGAACACCTAGAGGCAGCTTTCCCTCTCTGGGGAGGGTTACAGGTCCATTCCGCCACTATATTGCCACCTCCTGGGTAAACTCAGGAATGGCAATGCAGATCGGGATGCACAACGGGAGGGGCAGTGCTGGCTGAGAGTCCGGGGAGGAGCAGCATTCATGCGTGCCTCCTCATTGGCTCTCCTAGTGTGCCAGTAACTGCAGAGGATAGGGACCAAAACAGTAGAAAATGGAGCCCCTCACCCCTAGGTGACCGACTCCTCCACAGTCAGACCGCGTCACCAGTGCTCACTGGGGGCAGACTCTGCTGTGTCCCGCTCGCTCTGCCACTCATAGGAGGAAGACTTGGGGTTGCCTTCCCCCGCCCCACCCGGGGGGGTATACCGGGCTACCTGAGGGTCTCTCTGAGTGGACAGACACTCTAGGAGCAGACTCTTGGGGGCACCACGGGATGTTGGAACAGCAAATTGAGGAGTTCTGAATGAGTGGAAGGATGGTGCCAGTTGGTGGATAAACATAAGGTTAAAAAAAAAAAAGAAAAGCACTAGCAAACAGGCAAGCAGGTGGGGTGAAGCAACAATGGGGAAACATTAAAACCGCCATCACAGAGGCAACAAGCCTTTGTGTGAAGGAAATAAATCAAAACAAAAGAAGAAACTTCTATGGTTCTCAAAAGAAATAGTGGGGAAGGTAAGGGAGAAAGAGATAGCATTCAAGAAGTATAAGGAACACAGAAGAAGCAGGACAGACAACTGTACCAGTTAAAGCAGAAGGAAGCGGGGAAGGCAGTCAGAATAGCAATGGCCCAAACCGAGGAAAAGATAGCCAACTCGGTTAAGAAGGGGGATAAAACCTTTTATAGGAACATTAGGGAGCAAGGAAAGACTAAGGCAGGGATACTGAGGCGGAATAAAGAGGAAGGTGGTTGAGCAGAGAGCAACAGTGAAAAAGCAGGGATACTGAACTACTGAATGAATACTTCTGTTCAGTATTCACAATGGAAAAGCAGGGGGAGATACCTAATCCAGTCAATAGAAGCACTCTGGATGGGGGGGGGGGTTGATATTAGTCCTTTCACAGAAGAAAGTGTTCTGAAAGAACTCTTAAAACTGAAGGTGGATAAAGCAATGGGGCCTGATGGGATTCACCCTAGAATTCTAAAAGAACTAAGGGAAGAACTAGTAAGACCACTGACTTCCCTTTTTAATAAATCATGGGAGGATGGTGTGGTACCTGAGGACTGGAGTAGGGCAGATGTGATTCCTCTTCACAAAAGGGGGAGCAAGACTGAGACAGGAAACTACAGACCTGTCAGTCTGACCTCAGTGGTAGGGAAAGTGATGGAATCACTGCTGAAGGAAAGAATAGTTGAGTACCTAGAGGCCAGTGGGGCACAGGACCCAAGGCAGCATGGATTCACAGCAGGAAGGTCATGTCAGACAAATCTAATTGATTTCTTTGACTGGGTGACCAGAGTAGTAGACAAGGGAGGGGCTGTGGACATGGCCTTCTTAGAATTTAGTAAGCCATTTGACACAGTCCCGCACAAAAGATTAATAAACAAATTAGCCAGCCTGGGAGTGGGTCCCAGGGTGATAGCCTGGGTAAAACACTGGCTGGACAACAGGACACAGAGAGTAATAGTAAATGGAGTCCACAGTGAAGAAAGGAGGGTTACTAGCTGGGTACCGAAGGGTTCAGTACTGGGGCCAGTCCTTTTTAATGCCTTTATAAGTGACATTGCAGAGGGACTAGAAGGGAAAGTATGTCTCTTTGCAGATGATACAAAGATCTGCAACAGGGTTGATAAGCAAGGTGGGGTAGAAAGGATGAAAAGGGACTTGGCAAGGTTGGAGGAATGGTCAAATGTATGGCAGTTTAGATTCAGTGCAAAGAAGTGCAAAGTAATGCACCTGGGAAACAAAAACCCATGGGAAGAGTACACAATGGGGGGTGAGATACTGACGACAACAAAAATGGAAAGGGACCTGGGGGTAGTCATATCAGATGACCTAAAGGTGGGCAAGCAATGTGAGAGGGCAGCAAGGAGGGCTGGGGATACTGGGATGCATAGGGAGAAGCATCACCAGTAGAAAACAAGAAGTTGTTGGCCCTCTGTACAGACAGTTGGTAAGACCACATCTGGAGTACTGTGTACAGTTCTGGAGACCCCATCTCAGCAAAGACATAGACAGGGTGCAGGCTGTCCAGAGGAGGGCAACCATAATGGTACAGGGTCTGCACCAGAAGACATGTGAAGAAAGACTAAAGGAGCTTTAGATGTATAGCCTCAAGGAAAGGAGGAGGAGGGACATGATAGAAACTTTCAAATACCTCAAGGGAATCAACAAAGTCCAAGAGGGTAGCATCATTCAGAAAAAGAGATGTGCAAGAATAAGGGAGCACAATTTGAAGATAGAGGGGGGACAGTTCAGAGGTAATGTGAGGAAGTATTTATTCACAGAGAGGGTTGTAGATGCATGGAACAGCCTTCCTGAGGAGGTTGTAGAGTCCAAAACAGTGGGGGGAATTCAACAATGCATGGGACAGACACAAGGCAGTTCTAGTGGGGGGGGGGTAGGAGGAAGTAGGCTGTTGGTTAACTAGGATCTGCAGCTTATCAGTTAGGTAGGAAAATGGGCAGACTAGGTGGGCCATGCTGTCCTTTGCCATCAAATTCTATGTTTCTATGTATGCTTCTATTCCTTATCCTCTTGGTTGTCCGTCTCTGTACTCGCTCCACTAGTGTTTTACGGCCCATGCTTTGTGGACTAACCAATGATGAGTAAAGTGGGATAATTAGGGAGGGCTCCTTACTATTAATGTGTTTGAAAATGCATCCTATAATTTTATGACACTTTTTAACTGTCTCACTAACAGGTATATCAAAAAGAGAGAGTGTTTTAAACTGTTACTCTTAGGTCTTTCTCACTTTCTGTCACCTTTAAGGTAGTGTTATTCAACTCATAGGCAAAGTGTTTGCTTCTTTGCCCCAAATGCCTCACTCTGCATGTTTCTTTATTAATACATAACTTATTTTTACTGGCCCACTGTTCTAGTTTGGTTATTTCTTCCTGTAATGATATGCTGCTGCTTCATTGTTGACTATTGCTCCCACCTTACTGTCGTCAGTGTATGTACATAGCCTGACATGTTCTGACGTTTGCATTCTTTAGAAAAGTATATTAGAAAGTGTCTAGCCCAGGACAGAGCCCTGGCACACCCCACTGGTCACCTCTCCCCACTCTGAAAGTAACCCCTAAGCCCCACTCTTTGATGCCTATTATGCAACCAGCTATTAACCCATTTTATTATGTTTGGGTGTAACTGGATATTTTCTAGTTGTTCTATTAATATTTTGTGTGAAATCGAATCAAAGGCCTTAGAATAATCCAGGAATATTATATCTACAGGGAGCCCAGCATCTAAGGTAGCACTGACAGGCTTGAAAAAGTATAACAAATTTGTAAGGCAAGATCTTCCTGGGGTGAAGCCATGTTGTGTTATATCAGAAAGTCCCTTGGGTTTAGTATGTTCTCTAATAAGATCATATATTAGTACTTCCATTACTTTTCCTAGTACTGAGGTTAAACTTATAGGTCTGTAGTTACTAGCTTCTTTCCTGTCTCCCTTTCTGTAAATTGGCATGACATTAGCTTCCTTCCACTCACTCAAACCCTTTCTTTCTTGAATAGATGCATTAAGAAGTAACATAATTGGTCCCACAAGTTTTGAGAGTTCTCTTGGTAGTCTTGAACTTAGTCCGCCTGGACCTACAGATTTATTCAGTTTTATTTTTTAAAGCTTATTCAGAATATTCTTTTCTGGGAACTTTATAACTGTATTATTATTATTAATATTGATTGTACAGCAATCCATGGGCATTTTATTGGGTTGGAAAGCTGTCAGGGAGTACCTATTGAATTCATGTGCCATGTCCAGTTCTTTGTGAATTATTTCTTCTCCCACTTTCAGCAGTCCTGTTTCTCTCTGATTGCCCCTTAATGACTCCACATAACTGTAGCTTTTTTGTTGTCCTTAATGGATATTGCCATTTTCTTTTCAGCTCTTATTTTAGATTTTCTGATTATGTTGTTACATGCGTTTGATGCCTTTTGTACTTTTCCCACTTCATTTATGTAGTATTATGTTTATATATATTGTATCATTTCTGTTTTCTTTTTACATCTTTTTTTTTAATTCTAGTACTGACTAACAAGGAAGGGATCACAGATCTCCAGGTAGAAGGTCACCTGGGGGCCAGTGACCATCACATGGTATGGTTCAATTTGGCTACTACATCTAAATCATCCCATTCCAAGGCAAAAATATGGGACTTCAGAGGAGCTGACTTTGATAAGATGGCCAACAGAGTTAAGCTAGCCCTGGCAAAAAGAAACACAGGTGAGGGAGTACAGGCAAAGTGGGCAAGCATTAAGGATGCAATACTTGAAGCAACATCCCATTGTGTTAGACAGAAAGGAAGTGCAAAGAAGAAGGAAACCACTTTGGTTCTCAAATACAGTAGCAGAAAAGGTCAGAGCCAAAAGGCTGGCCTTCAGGAAATATAAGGGAACACAGCGGATGAACATAGGGAGGCATACCAAACTGCCCTTAAGGGAAGCAGGAAGGTAAGGCAGGCAAAGTCCCAAACTGAGGAAAAACTAGCACGAACAGCAAAAGAAGGTGACAACACTTTCTATAGATACATTAGTGAAAGGAGAAAGTCCAGAGGGGGGTATTGCTAAGCTTAATGGAGAAAAGGGAGCAAGTGAGGAAGAGGACCATGTAAAGGCATCTATCCTAAATAGATACTTTTGCTCAGTATTTACGGAAGAGAAGGTAGGGCAGGGCCCACAGCTCAGCATCATGGACACAGGGGGGAGGGAGGTGAGCACTATTCCCTTCACAAAAGAAAGGGTCCTACAAGAGCTTGTTAAGCTCAGGGTGGATAAGGCAATGGGACCTGATGGCATACATCCCAGGGTACTTAAGGAGCTAAAGGTGGAACTAGCAGAGCCATTAGCAGAACTGTTTAGTGAGTCTCTGAGCACAGGAGAGGTCCCAGAAGACTGGAGAAGGGCTCATGTGATCCCGCTCCACAAGAGTGGTAGCAGGGAGGAGGCAGGGAACTACAGACCAGTCAGTCTTACCTCAGTAGGGGGCAAGATTATGGAGGCACTCCTTAAGGAAAGGATAGTGCAACACCTGGAATCCATAGGGGCACAGGATCCAAGACAGCATGGGTTTACAAAAAGGAAGGTCCTGTCAAACTAATCTCATAGATTTCTTTGACTGGGTAACCAGAGTGGTGGACCAAGGGGGAGCAGTTGATGTCGCCTACCTTGACTTCAGCAAAGCTTTTGACACTGTTCCACATAGAAGATTGATAAATAAGCTGAGTAGGCTCGGGTGGTCAGAAGTTGATCAACTGGGTGGCAAACTGGTTGACGGGCAGAAAACAGAGAGTGGTGGTAAATGGCATACAGTCAGAAGAGATGCAAGTCACAAGTGGGGTACCTCAGGGATCAGTCCTGGGGCCAGTCCTCTTCAACATCTTCATTAGTGACCTTGCAGATGGACTAGAGGGTAAGGCTTGTCTGTTTGCAGATGACACCAAGATCTGTAACAGAGTAGATGATCCAGATGGGGTGGGCAGAATGAGAAGAGATCTGGATAAACTAGCAAAATGGTCAGAAGAGTGGCAACTGGGATTTAATGCAAAGAAGTGCAAAATCATGCACATAGGGAAAAGAAACCCTGCAGCCACCTATAGGCTGGGAGGGGAGTTACTAGCAGTCACAAAGGAAGAAAGAGACTTGGGCATCATCATCACTGATGACCTGAAATCACCCAAGCAGACCTCTAAAGCAGTAGGTAAGGCTAGGGGGGTGTTAGGGTGTATTAGTAGGGGTATCACAAGTCGTAAGAGGGAGGTAATAATCCCTCTTTACAAGACACTGGTTAGGCCCCATCTGGAGTACTGCGTGCAGTATTGGAGGCCACACCTTCACAAGGACATTAACCAAATTGAGGCAGTCCAGAGAAGGGCAACCAAAATGGTGCAGGGACTGCATCAGAAGACATATGAGGACAGATTAACAGAGCTCAATATGTATACCCTGAGCAAAGAAGGGAGAGAGGTGATATGATCGAGGCATTCAAACACCTTAAGGGCATTAACAAGGTGAAAGAGTCTAACATGTTTAAATATAAGAAAAATAGCAGGACGAGAGGACACAGCATGAGATTAGAGGGAGACCGATTAAGGGGGAATGTGAGGAAATTCTTTTTCACAGAAAGGGTGGTGGATGCATGGAATAGCTTACCACAGGAAGTGGTGGGTATGAATACAGTGCAGGGATTCAAACAGGCATGGAATAGGCATAAGGGAGCAATACAAATGACTATGAATAGATAGGCCACTGATAGAGCAAAGGCCGATGGCACATTTATAAGGTAGAAAAAGAAATGGGCAGACTGGATGGGCCTTGCGGTCCTTATCTGCCGTCAACTTCTATGTTTCCATGTTTCTAAATGTTCATTCAGTTTTTGTTGTAATGATATACAAATTAGTCATACTTTATAGAGAAATATATTAACTGCCCACAGACAATGTCTGTGGTATACAGATATGCAGTCATACCTCATATTCTTTAACATCCATGGGTTTGGGTATATTGTACCTTATATTGTAGCTATGAATGATACATACCTGAGCTTACAGGGAAGAGTCAAACCACCATGAAGAAAACAAAGTCAGATCAACTCCTACCAAGGCATCCAATGACCAGGATTTCTCAACTCCATGTAGTTCCGAAGTCTACTTAACCGAGCTGCATATAACAAAGAAAAACATCCTCAGACCGTATCAATGTTACTACCTAGATGTTATTAAATTGTTTGCTTGAACTATCTACAACTCCCTAACCTATACTAACTTAAACAAACAGTACTGTAACCTAAGGCATATATCATTGCATACTTATGTAACCCCCTTACAAATGGGGGTTCCTAAAAGCCTTCCCGGAGCTGCTTAAGAGCTCCTTGCCTAGCTGCTGTTCGGCGCAATGCCGCCAAAATGTGGCCGCTGTGAGTGTTTTTAAAGCCTCCAGTACTGTCTCTTTAAGAGCTGCCTGCTCACAGGCTTCCGTGGTTTGTACAAGGGGGACTGGGGTTTCCTTACTTGAATCCCGCCTGAGCTGCTGGGAAATGCTCCCATTTTGTAGTTGCTGCAAGTGAAAAAGGGAGCCTGATGGATAGATGTAGCTGTTTGGTTATAGTCGTTTAGAGTATTAGTGAAATTGCAGTTTGTCTAACCTGCTTCCCTTGCAGCTGGGACTTTGTGCGCTTGGCCCCTCCATTTTGGACCTGGACTATTGAACTGGGCCAATGGTGAATGAGGGGTAACTAAAATGGAGATCTTTTGAGCCAACCAGGATCAGGACTCATTTTTGGAGCCGGCTGGCCATAGGGATACAGTTAGTAATTCTGGGATATGGAGTTCTGGACTTTGGCGACTTTTTGCACCAATGAGGGGCCAAAACAAGTGACTGGCATCTGCAGCCCACCAATGGGATCAAGTGGTGCCTGAACTGAAGGTCCTTGTCCAAACTGCCAAAGGGCAGATTCGTTGTGGATGTGAGCGAGGAAGGAGCTCTGGGCTCCTGCGCTGTTGAGCTTTCGCGCAGGAAGTGCGTGTGGAAGTCCAGGTTTAGGTGGAGTGAACGCCAGCAAGTATCGGACTAAATCTGCTGGGCAGCGGCCAGAGGAGGCTGTGCAAAAGTGCAGCTACCAACCAGGCTCACCCTGTAGAGGACTAGAGAATCTGCTTCAATCGCGCTCGGTCTGTCAGGACACGTGAAGCTGCGTCGTTTGAGCCTGGTGTTCTGTGTGAAAGCAATCGGGATTATACAACAGCTGCCTGGTATGGTACCCCTCTGCTCTTCATATAAATGTGTGGAAAAGTTTTGAATTCCAGGCTCGGTCCTGCGAGTGGTGTGACAGCGATCTTTCTGCTGGAGTTGTGAGTACTAAATCAGGGTAGCTACCTGTCAGATGTTCATAGTGAGGGCAAGATTGGTCTGGCTACTTTACTGGCTACACGAACTGAGCCTGCTGGCTCTACTTAATCCTCTTAGGAATCAAATGCTTGTTTTCTGAGTCAGGGCCCCAACCAGCTGCATCGAGAGACTAGCCTTCTATTGCATGGGTACCCAGAGACTGTGACTTATTGGTTAGGCCTGTGCACAGTGCCCTAGATATATACATATACATATATATTTTAGAGTGGTAAGCTAATTAACCTGATTTCCCCCGGTCCTTGTTATCTCACCCTAAATAAATCAGATTGGTTGTTTTGCAAAGGAATACTGACTGATCTGTGTGTCTGTGTTGAACTACTGTACAGGTGGTCCTGGTCTAACTGCATCTTACTTTTCAGGAGTCCTCAGGGCCAAGCTGAATGAACCAATTCTGGGGGTAAGAGGGTATTGCAAGGATACTGTGATTGACTGGTGTGGGCCACTAGTGGGAAGAAAGAGGGGTTGCAGTTACCCAGAGGGCTGTGACCAGGTCGTCTTTGACTGTTCCAACCCTGACCTCTGGGTGGAGGCACCCGCCATTGGATCCAGGCCCCTCAACCTGTTATCAGTCAAGCAGACAGGGGTAGTAGCCCTTGGGATAGCGCCCTCTGGGGGTTACATATTGGAGGCACCACTGGGATTAGTGTCCCCTAGTGGCCGAGTAGACGAAGTACCTCAACATGGCCAAACTAAAGGAAAAACTGGAGGGGGATATCATGGCTAAGATTAAGTTGGACCCTGTTAAGATGCTGGTGCATAAACTGATGGGGTGGGATGAAGCTGAAGAGCTGGATTCCCAGAAAATTGTGTTACTACTGGATGTACCTCTGGGGACAAAGAATGCTGATCTTGTTTCTGCAGTGGAGCGTGTTAAATGTTTAGCAAGGTGGAGGTGAAGGGGCATATGGCTGATCTACTCGACCAGACCTTGCAGGTGCTACTCTTATGCAGTATAGTTATAGACCCCAAGAGGGTATACCCAGTGACTTACCCGGAAGGTGCCCAACAGGGGTGGAGGGTCATTCACATCTGGAGTGGGTCAGTCGCCCCAGGGTGGTCCCTCAAGACTAATAGCTTTAAAGATAAATTGCTTAAATTGCAAGCTGTGGAAGGGAGGACTACCCAGGAGTTACTGCAGGTGTTGGACTTTTCTAGTGACCCCACCCCTCAAGACTCCCCCAGGTACCTCTCCCGGGCCCCCCAAGAGTTCTATTCTGGCTTCACCTCCCCTAGTTGTCCCACCTATACAGCTAGATTCCAATCGTAGACTAAAACTTTTTTCTGGCACTGTGCCTGTCCCCTCGGGGGAAGACGATTTGGAGGCATGGATGGACTACGCTACCCCTCTAGTCCAAGAGTGGCAGTGCTCTGAGGGGGAGAAATGAAAGAGACTGATGGAGAGCCTGAGGGGCCCAGCTTTGGAAGCCATTCATTTCTTGCAGGCTACCAGCCCCGAAGCCACTTCAGCAGAGTACCTTTCTGCCTTAGAGGGAATGTTTGGGAGTACAGAAACCAGGGAAGACTTATTATGGAAGTTCAAGTCCACCAAACAATGGAGGAATGAGAAATTGTCAGCCTTTGTCACCAGGGTGGAAAGGGCATAGCAAAAAACCTTATCGAAAAGGGGGGGGCAACTGCCACAGCTTTGAACCAGGTCCAGCTGGATCATATTTTGAAATCTGCTAGGTTTTCCAATGTGATATTGTTAAAACTGAAGTTACATGACCGACAGGCTGCCCTGCCCGAATACTGTCAAATGATGAGGGAGATTTAAGAAGTAGAGACTGATGAAGAGGGGGTGGGAACCCTATGTGGGAGTTGTGAATCTATGCCAGACCCCTGAATCCAGTGAACCAGATGAGACCCACCCCTCGAGGGGGTCTGATGCTTCTCCTGTACCCCCAGATGCCCAAGGAGGAGTGGGGGTGCATGCTGTTTCCCTCTGATCCCCAGGTAGAAAATGATTTGAGGGCCGAGATTAGAGATTTACGAGAACTGGTGAGGGACTTAAAGCAAACTGCTGCCCACCCTGTTAAGTTTGGGGAACCTGAGTTATTTAGAAATAAACACCCTAGCCAAGAGGAGCCCTCCAGAACCCATGATGCCCCCCAGCAAGCGAGATATCTCCCTCCCAACAAAGACCCCCGAGATACTAAGTTCTGTTACTGTTATGGGGAGGATAGACACTTTCAGGCTGAATGCCGGTTACCAGAGAATTTAAGGAAGGTCAACAGCAGGCTAGTCACCTGGCATCTCAAGGCCCATACCAGGCCTCCGGGAGGGCCTCCTAGGAAGAGCTTTGTGACCAGGGCCAATGCCCAAGCAACCTCCAAAGCTACACCCCCCAAATGGTCTGGTGTGGTGGGGCCCTCAATGGAGACCACCGTGAGAGTGAATGGAGTACCCACCCGGGCTGTGCTGGACAGTGGCTCCCAGGTGACCAGTATGTTCCAGGACAGGTATCAGAAACACTTGCCTGAGGTGTGTCTCTGCAACCTTTGGATGGACTACATGTTTGGGGGATGAGTGATAAGGCTGTACACATGGGATCAAAAGGAGTCCAGAAAGCAGTCAGGATGTGAAGAAACCAAAATAAATTTATTCCTTTAAACAGGCAAACATAAACAGACTTAGTACGAAAAATAAATTAAAATACATAAACTATAACATTCCAGCAGTTTTCATTGCCACAGGAACTATACCTAGAAGGCATCTGTCAGGAACTTCTTCCAGCCACACTCTGATCTGTTCACTTGCAATTCTCTCTTTTATACAGAAGGAGGGTCACATGACAGGGCTAACTCCTCCCTAACAGAACTTTAACTTGTTTATACAGCTTTAAATATAATTACAAAACTAAAATAAACATTCTTTAGTTAGATGAATCATAATCAGCTTTAAAGCAAACATAAAAAACCTTTATATCTTTTATTTACAATATTTCTGTGTATCCCAGGCTCCTCCCAACAGTATTCATTATAAAAAAGGGGAAGAGGGGGCCGGACGGCTCTATACCAAACATGGAATGCTAAGGGAAGGGTCTGGAAGCCTGCTACACATACCAATAGAAAGCAAGTTTTATCCTTTACTTTTAATCTCAATAGCGACATTATATGCACCAAACAACTCAGCAGTACAAGACTACATTTCAATGCTGCAGCAACTAAGCTGAAATAATGAGGTTTTGAAAGCTGTACTAGCTTATATTTCAACTTGCAGGCTTGTCTAAGCAGCTGGGCATAATAGCTACACTTTGAAACAACAGAACACTGCTATAAATTGAATTTCTAGAATAGGGCTCACAGCAGCAGTAATTTTACTTGTAGCCCTCAAAGAAAGGCACCAGGGGTGTTCTTCTTTCTAAAAATGCTAGCGCTAGCCAGGGAAAGCAAGAACTGCTTGTTTTTCATTATTTTGACAACAGTAGCTTTTTGATGCGATTTCGGCATCTGTGCACGATCGCACAGTCGCACAGTCGTGCAGCACGAATGTGCGCACGATCGTGCAGCTTTACTGAAAAATGGCTTTTCTGAGAACCAAACTGGGATTCTGAATGGCATGGGACTTAAAATATTGAAGGAAAGGAAACAAAAAGCTAGTGATAGTAAGACTACACATAGGAGGCCACCCTATGGTAGGGGAAACAAAGAATAAAGGAGGTAACAGGGAAAGTACAGACAGAGAGAAAAGGAGATACTGTTGCAACAGATTTTGAGAAAGATATTTACAGTACTAGTGACCAAACAAAATCTCAGCCTGTAAATCCAATACTACTCCAGGATTCTGAATGCTATCCAGGAGTAAAGAAACATTAAATGGGGGGGGGGGAGAGTTACAGACCCTATTACAAAGGCCTACCCTTATTCTGGGTATATCCGGTTCTGGTTGTCTTTTCCTACTTCTGTGGCTGGGGTGTTGAACAAGTGGAAACCTTGGCCGTAGTGTGTCCTCCCACTGGATTGTATGATGGGGTGCCCTTGTTAACAGGAACCAATGCTCACATGTTTGGTCGTTTGGCGCAGTTGTGCTCTGAAAAACAGATGTCCAGGACTGGGCAAGCCCTCAGAATACCTGCCTTGATTCAGAAGGCCTATGAGACTCAGAGAAAGTCTGGCCAGGTGGAACCCGAAGGCCCAGTGGGTGTCATCTGGAAGAAGGATCCAGAACCATTGCTACTAGCCCCAAATGCCCAGTGTGTTTTGCAGGGGGAAGTCCGGATTAAAAAAGATGTTAAGAATAAGATATTGATGCTGGATGCACCCGGTGAGGGGAAGTTGCCAGAGGGGTTGCTGGTTAAACCCAGTATCTTACCTGCTAGAGCCCACGCCTTTGCCAGGAGAGTAATGGTTCAAGTGCATAATGTATCTGATCAACAGATTCGAGTAAAATGGGGTTGCACCCTGGCTACGGTGCACTGTGCCGATACTGCTGTTCTGCCCCACAACAAGACTCCTGGGATAGGTGACCGAGTGACCCCCGAACTGTTTGATTTTGGTAATTCCCCACTACCAGCAGAGTGGAAGAAAAGGATCAGTGAAAGGCTCACCCAGAGGGAACAGGTGTTTTCCTTGAAGGAATGGGATGTAGGATGTGTGCAGGGGGCTGAGCATCACATCCGGCTACAGCATGAGCGACCTTTCCATGAGTGATCTCGATGCCGAGCCCCTGCTGATATAGATGATGTAAGGCACCACCTGCAGGAGATGCTCGCCGCTGGGGTGATACAAGAATCTGGGAGCCCCTACGCATCCCCTATTGTGGTAGTGAGAAAAAAGAATGGAGCTGTCTGGATGTGTGTGGATTACCGTACTCTAAACCGGCGGACCATACCAGACCAGTACACCATGCCACGCATCCAGGACGCCTTGGACTGTCTTAATGGCAGTAAATGGTTCTCTGTGTTACACCTCCGCAGTGGGTACTACCAGATCCCGATGGCTCCAGAGGATCGAGAAAAGACTGCTTTCATTTGCCCCCTAAGCTTCTACGAGTTTATGTGGATGCCCCAAGGAATTTCAGGTGTCCCCGCTACGTTTCAGTGTCTGATGGAGCGTGCTGTGGGGGACATGAATTTGCTCGAATGTTTGGTTTACCTAGATGATGTCATAGTGTTTGGCAGCTCCCTGGAGGAACATGAAAGCAGGTTATTCAAAGTCCTGGATCGACTGGAAGATTTTGGTCTCAAATTATCTACAGATAAGTGCCAATTCTTTCAAACCTCCATAAAATATGTAGGGCACATAGTATCCACTGAGGGCATAGAGACTGACCCCAGCAAAGTAGAAGCTTTGACTACTTGGCCCCAACCAAAGAATTTGAAGGAGCTGCAACAGTTCCTGGGGTTCTGTGGGTTTTACAGATGATTTATCAAAGACTACTCTCGGGTGATCCACCCTCTGCTTAACCTTATGCAGGGATATCCCAGAACTCATAAAAAGTATAGGAAGGCTGTACCCTCTGGGACTGAAAGACATTATTTCCGCCCAAATGATGTGTTTGGCACCCACTGGACTGTTGATTGTGAGGAAGCTTTTCATGACATCATATATCAACTTACTCATGCCCCAGTGCTGGCCTATGCTGACCCTGCCAAACCGTATGTTCTTCATAATGATGCCAGTGTGCAAGGATTGAGGGCCATACTGTATCAAGAACACCCAAATGGTCTAAGACCTATAGCTTTTGCCAGCAGAAGTTTGACTCCTTCAGAAAAGAACTACCCTGTGCACAAACTAGAGTTCCTGGCCCTGAAGTGGGCCATTGTTGATCAATTTCATGACTACTTGTATGGTGCTAAGACATTGGTGAAGACCGATAACAACCCTCTGACCTATGTACAGACTTCAGCTAAGTTGGATGCCATGGGCCATAGGTGGCTCTCCATGTTGTCAATCTACAACTACGCTGTTGAATATAGAGCAGGCCTGAACCATATAGATGCCGATGCCCTCTCCTGGAGGCCCATTTCCCGAGTTGATTGGGTCCAGTTATCAGGACCCGACATAAGAGCCCTTTGCCAAAAATTTGACAGAGAGGAACAGGTGTCTCCGGATGCTGTGGACTGCATGGTGGACTGCGTGGGGCGATCTGAGAACTGCTTACCTGCTGCTTACTGTCATTTCTCTGCATTAGACACTAGTGCGCTGCCACAATTCAATAATGATAGCCTTCAAAAGGCTCAATCCCGAGATTGCATGATAAACCCTGTCTTGGAAGCTCTGCAAGGAGGGAGAGATGTGTCAAAATTGTATTCCTCTGACCTGAGAACTGCGCTGTTGTACAAAGAAGGACCAAAGTTGAAACTGATTAATTGACTGTTGTACAGAGAGACCATGGGTGAAGTAGGGTGAGTACTCAAACAACAACTGGTGTTGCCCACTGTTGTTAGAGAACTGGTGTTGAGGTCCCTACATAATCACATGGGACATCTCGGCATAGACCGAACCCTTGACTTAGTGCGGTCCCGATTTTATTGGCCCAAAATGAGTGCTGATGTGGAGCAGTATATCAAGACCTGTGGCCGATGCTTACAAAGAAAGACCCTGCCTCAGAGGGCTGCCCCTCTGGTCAACATCACTACTAGTGCCCCTATGGAACTGGTTTGCATCGATTTCCTGAGTCTAGAACCAGATCTGAAGAACATCAGCAATAAACTGGTAGTTACTGATCATTTCACCTGGTATGCGCAGGCTTTTCCTACTAAAGATCAGAAAGCAACCACGGTTGCCAAAGTACTTGTTGAGAATTTCTTTGTTCACTATGGGGCCCACAGTGAATTCATTCCGATCAGGGTAGAGATTTTGAAAGCCACCTGATTAAAGAAATGCTATCCTTGTGGGGGGTACGGAAGTCAAGAACCACCCCGTACCATTCTCAGGGCGATCCCCAACCTGAACGATTCAACCGCACTTTGCTTGATATGTTGGGCACTGCACCCTAAAGACAAGCCTAGATGAAGCCAGCAGATCAGCACCTTGGTACATGCCTATAACTGCACCAAAAGTGATGCCACTGGATTTTCCCCATATAGACTGATGTTTGGAAGGGAAGCCAGGTTGCCAGTAGATGTTTGTTTCGGAGCTTCTCCTGATGGGGTTCAGGTGGCTAATCATCTACAATATGTGCAGAAGTTGAAGGCCCAACTCAATCATACTTACCAACTAGCCCAGATCATGGCTGCTAAGCGAAACCTGGCCAATAAGGAACGGTATGATAAGAAAGTGAAAGCAATGGAACTGAGAGAAGGGGATAGAGTGCTACTGAGGAATTTGGGACTGCATGGCAAACATAAGATTGCTAACAGATGGCATCACCTCCTTCATATTGTTGTGGGAAAACTGGAAGATTTACCTGTATATAAAGTGTGGCCTGAAAACAATTCAAAAGATGTGAAAACTATACACAGAAATCACCTGCTGCCAATTGGACAAATTTTGATAGAAGCTGAACCTCTCAATGCTCCCCCCTTTGGGCCTATAACTAGAGCTGCTGCCAAGAAGAAATCAAGATTGGTTGACTATTCAGAAATCAAACTAAAGACGCCTTCTCCACCCCCCTCTGATGAAGTTGATCAACAGTCTGTGTCTGAGGACAGTGAGGATAATATTGAGCATTACCCCTCCAATGAACTGAGCCAACTGTTTAGGGGCAATCCCCTAATTAACTCTGGGGATGAAGTTGGGCTTCCTGCACTGTCTGAGCCCCCAGCTTTGTCTCTGGAGCCCATGCTCCCAGAGGATGAAGTGAGTGCCATCAAAGATGAAGAGGTGGGATCCTTGAGCCTGGCTGAATTGTCTGGCCTGGCTGAGCTATCTGACTTTTCAGAAGAAGGAAGTGATGTGGGGGAGCCAGCTAGTGATATGCCAGAGCAAGAAGAATACTTTGAGTGCCCTGATAGCACCCCAGTAGTGCCAGAAATGTCCCTAGCTGAACCAAGCAGAGTGGGTCCTGACATAGAGGGTCCTGTTCCCGAAAGTACTGTGGGCCCTGGGTCCCCTTCTCCTATGGAGGTTCCCACTACTAACCTAAGTGAGGCTGAAATGGAATCGGGGCCTGCAGCAGGTTTTTCCGAGACTGCTAGACACACTGGCCGAGAAGTACGGCCTGTAGTAAAGTTAAGTTATGAATCCTTGGGCCAGCCTGTGGATCTGCCTCTGAATGTGGTCCATTAAGGGGTGTATGTGTCCCCGAGCTCCTTGTCCAAACTAGCTCTGGGAAATGATGCTGAACTGTTAGTATTACCCTCTGAGTATAGTGCTACTGCCCCAGTTAGCCCTCAGGTAGCTGACAGTGTCATGGGCAGGAGGTAATGACCTGAGTTATAAAGGGAATAAGTTGTCTGTATGTGTAATGTTGTATAAACAATCGTAACCTGTGTATTACCGTACCACTGTATGTAACCAAAAGTCTGATGTTCTGTCAGTGTAAACTGTTTGCATTAAAGTGATTTAAGGGTAACTACTTGATGCAGACACCAAGTTCTTTCTAGGCCAGGAAGGGTGTAACCCCATACAAATGTGGGTTCCTAAAAGCCTTCCTGTAGCTGCTTAAGAGCTCCTTGCCTAGCTGGTGTTCAGCACAATGCCGCCAAAATGCGGCCACTGTGAGTGTTTTTAAAGCCTCCAGTACTGTCTCTTTAAGAGCTGCCTGCTCGCAGGCTTCAGTGGTTTGTACAAGGGGGACTGGGGTTTCCTTACTCGAATCCTGCCTGAGCTGCAGGGAATTCGCTCCCATTTTGTAGTTGCTGCAAGTGAAATAGGGAGCCTGATGGATAGATGTAGCTGTTTGGCTATAATCGTTTAGAGTATTAGTGAAATTACAGTTTGTCTAACCTGCTTCCCTTACAGCTGGGACTTTGTGTGCTTGGCCCCTCCATTTTGGACCTGGACTGTTGAACTGGGCCAATGGTGAATGAGGGGTAACTAAAATGGAGATCTTTTGAGCCAACCAGGATCAGGACTCATTTTGGAGCCGGCTGGCCATAGGGATACAGTTAGTAATTCTGGGATATGGAGTTCTGGACTTCGGCGCCTTTTTGCACCAATGGGGGGCCAAAACAAGTGACTGGCATCTGCAGCCCACCAATGGAATCGGGTGGTGACCGAACTGAAGGTCCTTGCCCAAACTGCCAAGGGGCAGAGTTGTTGTGGATGTGAGCGAGGAAGGAGCTCTGGGCTCCTGTGTCATTGAGCTTTCACGAAGGAAGCGCATGTGGAAGTCCAGATTTCGGTGGAGTGAACGCCAGCAAGTATCGGACTAAATCCGCTGGGCAGCGGTCAGAGGAGGCTGTGCAAAAGTGCAGCTACCTACCAGGCTCACCCTGTAGAGGACTAGAGAATCTGCTTCAATCATGCTCGGTCTGTCAGGACAAGTGAAGCTGCGTCATTTGATCCCGGTGTTCTGTGTGAAAGAAATCGGGATTATATAGCAGTGCCTGGTATGGTACCCCTCTGCTCTTCATATAAATGTGCGGAGAAGTGTTGAATTTCAGGCTCGGTCCTGCGAGTGGTGTGAGAGCGATCTTTCTGCTGGAGTTGTGAGTACTAAATCAGGGCAGCTTCCTGTCAGATTTTCATAGTGAGGGCAAGATTGGTCTGGCTACTTTACTGGCTACACGAACTGAGCCTGCTGGCTCTACTTAATCCTCTTAGGAATCAAATGCTTGTTTTCTGTGTCAGGGCCCCAACCAGCTGCATCGAGAGACTAGCCTTCTATTGCATGGGTACCCAGATACAGTGACTTATTGGTTAGGCCTGTGCACAGTGCCCTATGTAACCCCCCTGCAAATGGGGGTTCCCAAAAGACTTCCAGGAGCTTGCTTGAATGCTCCAAGCCTGAATGGTGTTTGGCGTTTAAGCCATTTATCAGTGAGTGTTTTTAGAACCTCTGGTACTGTCTCTTTAAGAGCTGTCTGCTTGCAGACATAATTAGTTTGTATGGGGGACTGTGTGTTTCTTGATTGAGTACCACTGCTGCTGCCAATTCACTCCATTTTTGCAGTCACTAGGAGTGCAAAGGAACCTATCTGAAAGATGTAACTGTTTGCCAGAAACCATTTAGAGTGATAATGAAATTACAGTTTGTCTAACCTGCTTTTTTGCAGTCAGATACAGTGTCTGCCTAGTTCCATCTGGTTTTGAACTGCTGAACTGGACCAATCAGTGTGGAGTAGCTAGCTCTAAAATGGTGCCTTGGACAATCAGAACTTGGACTCATAATCTGAGCCAGCCACAAGAGGATTGTATGGGCAGTGACTCTGGGAGATGTAGTTTAGACTTCAGCGCCTTTTGGATACAGCAGCAGTCTATTGCGAAAGTGACAGCCAATCCAGTCAAGAACTGGGAGGAACTCAAGGAAGTGCCCGGTTTTGTCGGTTGGAGTTTCAGCTGAGCTTTGGCAGTGAAGAAGGAAGGAGCCCTGTGCTTTTCAGTGTGCAGTTTTAGTCAAAAACGTGTGTAAGGCCCAGAGTTCCGGGTCTGCAGCTTGTGTAACTGCTTGTTAGGACTGAATCTGTCCGTGAGAAGAATCAAAGGATCTCTGAAGAGTAGAAACCAGGCTCACCCTGTAGAAGACTGGAGAAATTGTTGAATTGCACTCGGTCTGTCAGGAACTGAATCTGCTGTGTGTTCTCCGGTATTGTGCAGTAATTGCGATCGATAGAGACAGCCTGCCTGGTATAGTTCTTTCTTTTTACCATATAAATGTGTGAAGAGTCTCTTGGAGCTCAAGAGTAGCCCTGCTGATATTGAAGGACCCTATCTTATTTGGAGGTCGTGAGTACTAATTCTGGTCGCTTCCCTGTTGAATTGCCACATTAAATCCAAATGGAATTACTGTACTGCTGACTGTTTAATTTTCCTTTCTCTGTGTGTGAAAGGGCCCCTACCAGCTGCCACGGTTTGACTAGCCACTGGGCTTGGGTACCCAGGACAGTAACTGATAGGATAGGCCTGTGCACAGAGCCATAGGTAGATTATTAGAGTGATAAGCTAATTAACCTGATTTCACCCTGTCCTTGTTATATCCCCCAATAAATCAGAGCTGCTTGTTTCAGCAAAGTTATACTTGCCTGAGGTATTTGTCTATGTTAAAGTACTGTACTGTGATTGTTGCACTGTATCTCATTTCACAGGAGGTCCCAGTGCGGAACCGTCCTGGGGGTAAGTGTATACTGTGAAGGTAATTCTGATATATGTGTGGGCCACTAGTGGGAAGAAGAGGTTGCAGTGTCCCAGAGGGCTGTGACCAAGTTAGTTTAACTATTGCAAACCCTGACCTCTGGGTGAGGCACCCGCCATTGGATCCAGGCCCTCAACCTGTTAGTGGCAAATCAGGCAGGGTAGTAGCCCCTGGGATAGCGCCATCTAGGGGTTACATCTTGAGGCTCACCGCTGGGATTGTGTCCTCTAGTGCCATATTTACGAACCACTGTTAAGAAAAAAAATGGGTACCCGACAGAAGTGGCTGTGCACCGGCTGGTGGAGTGGTGTACTGGGAGGAGATCGACCCTCAAAATGCTATATCTTATCCTGACACTGGGTATCATCACGGACACTGTGCAGGAGTACTTTCCAAGGTGGAAGGTTTTCAAACCCTGTGGTGGTGGGTCGGCATGCTAATCTGCTCACCCACACTTTCCTGGCCCTAGTAGAGTTTAAGGATCCATAGATAGCTCCAAAGTGCCACAGACCATTACCCCAGAGGGAGCCCTCACTGCTTGGAGAGTGATAACTAAGGACAGTAAAGACCCGGGGAATCAGCCCCCTACCACTATCTGAAACTTTGAGGAGAAATTTGCTAATTGGTTGCTGGGAGAAGGGAAAACTGTGGAGGACTTGAAGAAACTATTCTTGCCACCTGGGGTGTTCCTCCCCAACACCTTCTCCCGCCCCAGTGCCCTAATGGTGGCTTGAACCAATGCAGACTCCTATTTCTGCACCTGCCATTAGTCACGACTCTACCCAAGGTTGAGGATCTTCTGGCACTCTCCGCACTCCCCAGGGAGGATGACTGGGAGACCTGGATGAGACTATGTTGCCCCCAAGTGCTAGAATGGCAATGCTCGGAAGGCAAAAAGCGAAAGAGGGTTAGTGAGAGCCTCGAGGTCCTGCCCTGGCTACCATCCATGCTAAACGGCCAATAAACCCTGAAGCGACTGCACAGGCCTATCTTGAGTCTTGGAGAATGTGTGATGGAGCCCAGATTCATGATGAGGACCTATGGTGGAGAGTAAGAATGCACAACAGTACCAAGGGAGTTGTTGTCTGTGTATGTCTCTCGGCTGGAAAAATTGTTGCAAGAATGCCTCAGAAAGGGTAGTTGCCAGCGATTGAACTAGACCGAACCAGACTGGACAGAATCCTTAAGTCTGCCCCCTTCTCAGAACTGCTGTTGCTTCCAGTTACGCCTGGCAAATCGACTGGATCCCCACCCTCCTTGATGAGTTAATGAGAGAAATTCGATGAGTTGAGAAAAGGCGACCGGGAGGGACCTGCACCAACAGCTGTGGCTACTACCCGGTGACTGAGGTGACCCATCAAGTGAAGTTCAGGGGGAGGTTGACAGTCAATGAGTGCTCTGACAAGGAAAAGATATGTCACAATGGGGCCAACTGTTGAGAGAGATCCGGAATTCAAAAACAGTCCTTTATGAAGGCCACGCCTGCAAGTACGGCCCTGGACTCTATATCCGACTGCATCTCGCTATGGGGTGGGTACCCACCCATGTATCTCCTGCTGATAACAGCTCGAACTCGATTCCTTGACCATGGAAGTGGAGAACTGACGATGTCTCCAAATGCTTATCACGCCACAGACCGAGATGGCACAAGGTTTCCAGTTAGTAATACCCCGCCCTGGCTCCCAGTGTGGCGCCTCGGCCAGCTCAAACTCCAGAAAGTATGTTTTGCTATAATTGTGGGAAAGATGGGCACATGAAAGGGGAATGCCGGTCCCCAAAAGACACTGACAAAGTTGCATATAGGCTACAAGGAGAGCTTGGAGAACAAATCAGTGGTTAAGAGGTGCACGAAATGATCCCAGTGAGGGCACCAAAAATGCTAACTCACGTCCTTTTGTGGCAAGGTCAGTTGCCCAGACCCCCACTATCGCCTCTCCAGACTGGTCCAGAATAGTGGGTCCCTCCATGGAGACCACTGTAAAGGTGAATGGAGTGTCTACAAGAGCTGTATTAGACAGTGGCTCCCAAGTGACAATTATGTTCCAGGATTGGTATCAGAAGCATTTGTCAGACGTACCCTTACAACCATTAGAAGGACTGCATGTATGGGGTTAAGTGAGAGGCCTACCCTATTCCGGGTATATCCGAATTTGGCTGTCTTTCCCCACCTCCGTGGCTGGAGTGGTGAACAAGTAGAGACCCTAGCCTTAGTGTGTCCCCCCTGGATTGTATGATGGTGTCCCTTTGTTGATTGGAACAAATGCTCATATGTTCGAAGGCTGGCACAGTTGTGTTATGAAAACAGGGTCAAAGACTAGTAGAGCTTTAAGAGTTCGGCTTTGATTAAGAAGGCCTATGAGGCACAGAGAGATGCTGAAAAACAGAACCAGAGGAACCGGTCGGAATTGTATGGAAGAAGGATCCTGAGTCTCTGATCCCGGCGCCAAATGCCCAGTGTACCTTAGGAGAGGTCCATATCAGAAAGGATGTTAAGAATAAAATATTAATGTTGGATGCATCAGGCGATGGAAAATTGCCAGAGGGACTGCTGGTCAAGCCTAGTATTTTGCCCGCTAGAGCCATACTTATGCCAGAAGGGTAATGGTCCAAGTTCATAATGTGTCTGAAGAGACATTCGAGTAAACAGAGGTTGCATCCTGGCTAATTGCATTGTGCAGACACTGCAGTGCTACCCCAGCAAGAGTTCAAGGAAGAATGACAGAGTAACGCCTGACTTGTTTGATTTTCGCCACTCGCTGCCAGCTGAATGGAAATGAGGATCAGTGAGAAGCTTGCCCAGAGAGATTCAGGTGTTTTCTTTAAAGGAATGGGATGTAGGATGCGTGCAAGGCTGAGCACAATATCCAGCTGCATGATAAAGACCATTTTGTGAGAGGTCTCGACGCCTGGCACCTGCTGACATAGATGATGTGAGACAGCATCTGCAAGAGATGTTAGCTGCTGGTGTAATACAAGTAACTAGAAGCTCTATGCTTCCCCTATTGTGGTAGTGGAGGAAAAGAATGGAACAGTAAGGATGTGTGTGGATTATCGCACCTTAAACCGCAGACTATCCTGATCAGTACACAATGCCCGCATTCAGGATGCTTTGGACTGCCTAAACGGGAGCAAGTGGTTCTCTGTGCTGGATCTCCTGCAGGGGTACTACCAGATCCCGATGGCCCCAGAGGACGTGAGAAGACGGCCTTATCTGTCCGCTTGGCTTTATGAATTCATGAGGATGCCTCAAGGGATTTCAGGTGCCCAGCCACTTTTCAACGATTGATGGAGTGTGCAGTGGGGACATGAACTTACTAGAGTGCCTGGTATACCTAGATGATGTTATTATGTTTGGCAGCTCACTGGAGGAACATGAGAGCAGATTATTTAGGTATTGGACCGACTGGAGGACTTTGGCCTAAACTGTCCATTGATAAGTGTCAATTCTTTCAAACATCAGTAAAGTATGTGGGATTTCATAGTATCCACCGAGGAATAGAGACCGACCCAAGTAAAGTTGAGGCCTTGACCACCTGGCCACAGCCCAAAATCTAAAAGAACTGCAAAGATTCCTGGGATTCTGTGGTTATTATCGCGCTTCATCAAGGACTATTCAAGAGTGATCCGCCCTTTACTTAACCTTACTCAAGGGTATCCCCCAACCCACAAAAAATACCAAAAGTCAGCGTCCCTCAAGACTGAAAGAGTGTATTTTCATCCGAGTGAAGTATTTGGGGCCCGCTGGACTCCTGATTGTGAGACTGCTTTTCATGAGATCATATATCGACTTACCCATGCTCCAGTGCTGGCCTATGCCGATCCAAGAAAACCTTACGTCCTGCACACTGATGCTAGCTTGCAAGGGTTGGGGGCTGTGTTGTAACAAGAGCACGAGAATGGCCTGAGACCAGTGGCCTTTGCCAGTAGAAGCCTGACCCCATCCGAAAAGAACTATCCTGTACATAAGTTAGAGTTCCTAGCTTTGAAGTGGGCTATTGTTGACCAATTCCATGAGTACTTGTATGGGGCTAAAATACTAGTAAAACTGACAACAATCCTTTGACCTGTGTGCAGACCTCAGCTAAGTTGGATGCCACTGGCCATAGGTGGCTTTCTGCATTATCTTATATGACTATGCTCGTAATACCGAGCAGGTCTGAACCACATAGATGCTGATGCTTTCTCCAGAGGCCTGTTCCCCAGAATGATTGGGTCCGATTGGCAGAACCTGACATTCGGCACTCTGCCGGAAGTTTGACAGGGAGGAACAATGTCCACGGACGAGTGGACTGCATGGTGGATTGCTTGGGACCCTCTGAGAATTGTATACTGCTGCTTATTGCCACTTTCTCAATAGACATTGGTGCACTGCCTCAGCTGGACAATGACAGTATTCGTGGGCTCAATCCCGTGATCCCATGATCAAAGCAGCTTTAGAAGCCCTCTATGCAGGAAAAGATGTGTCCAAATTACGCCCACTGACTTGAGAACTGCACTGTTATACAAAGAAGGTCCTAAGTTGAAACTGATCAATAAACTGTTATACAGAGAAAAGTAGACAGAGGGGACAAGTAGACAAACAACAACTAGTGCTGCCCACTGCCTTTCGAGACTCAGTACTGAGGTCCTTGCACAACCACATGGGGCATCTTGGTATAGACAGAACACTTGACTTGGTGAGATCCAGATTCTATTGGCCTAAGATGGGGGCTGATGTGGAGCAACACATTCGAACTTGTCGTCCTGCGTTACAGAGGAAAGCTTTTCTCAGAGGGCTGCCTTGTTAACATCACCACCAGTGCACCCATGGAGCTTGGTCTGTATTGATTTTCTGAGTTTGGAGTCAGATCAAAGAAATATCAGTAATGTGCTGGTGGTCACTGACCATTTCACGAGATATGCCCAAGCTTTCCCCACCAAAGACCAGAAAGCATCCACTGTGGCCAAAGTACTTTGTAGAAAACTTTTTGTTCACTATGGGGCTCCACAAAGAATCCATTCTGATCAAGGAGAGACTTTGAGAGTCGTCTGATCAAAGAGATGCTTCTCTGTGGGAGTGCGAAAGTCCAGAACCACTCCTTACCACCTCCCAGGGGACCCACAGCCTGAACGCTTTCAACCAGACTTTGCTAGATATGCTAGGCACCCTGCACCCAAAGGACAAGCTCGATGGAGCCAACAAATTAGCACCCTGGTACATGCTTATAACTGCACCAAAAGTGATGCCACTGGATTATCCTCACCGCCCTGATGTTTGGAAGAGAAGCTCGACTACCAGTAGATGTGTGTTTGGGGTCTTCCTGATGGGGTTCAAGCTGACAACTATTTACAGTATGTGCAAAAGTTAAAGGCCCAGCTAACTCATGCATACCAACTGGCTCAAACCATGGCTGCCAAAAGAAATCTGGCCAACAAAGAAAGGTATGATAAAAGGTGAAAGCAGAGGAACTCCAGGAGGGAGATCGGTATTGCTAAGAAATCTGGGACTGCATGGCAAGCACAAGATTGCTGACAGATGGCACCATCTCCCTCACATTGTAGTGGGCAAACTAGATGATCTGCCAGTGTACAAAGTAAGGCCTGAGAATAATTCAAAAGATGTAAAACAATGCATAGAAATCATTTACTGCCCATTGGACAAATCTTAATTGAGTCTGAGCCCCAGAAGATGCCCCTCTGGACCAGTGACTAGAGCTGCTGTTAAGAAAAGATCAAGAAAGTCTGCACCTACAGAAACAAAGTTAAAGTGTTCCCTCCACAAGTCCCAGTTGAGCATGACTGTCACTCCATATCGGAAGAAAGTGAGAGGACTTTGAATACTATCCTCTTCACGAACTGAGTCAATTGTTTCGGGCAATCCCTAGTCAATACTGGAGATGAAGCTGGCCTTCTGGACTGTCCAAGCCCCCAGCTTCGTCCCTGGAGCCAATGCTCCCAGAAAGTGAAGTGCAAAGCATCAGATCAGATGAAATGGAATCATTGTGCATGGTTGAACTGTTTGAGCTTTCAGGGAGGAAAATGATGGATTGGGTCAGACTGGTGATACACCGAACAAGGAGAGTATTTTGAGTGCCCTGACAGTCCACTGCCAGTGTCCGAAAAGCTCCATGTGAGTCAAATGTTGTGGACTCAGAAACTGTAACTCCTGGAGCTGAAAGTGCCCCAAGTTCTAGCCTCTACCCCATGGAGACTCTGACAAGTGAGGACAATGCTGAAAATGAGGCTCAGAGTGCAGAGACTGTAACAGTTCCCCTAGAAAGATTGGTCGAGCTGTAAAGCCTGTGGTGCACCTCAGTTATGATTCCCTGAGGCCTGTGGATTTGCCTCTCAATGTTGTCCATAAGGAGTGTATGTGTCCCCGAGCTCATTGCCCAAACTGAGCGTCAGTGCTAACTCCAAGTTACTTGTGTTGCTCTTTCAGATGGTGCCCTGCCCGTCCAGCCCCAAGGTAACTGATAGGAAGGCCCTCTCTCTTCAGGTTTCATGTACAAGAGGTAATAACTTGAGTTATGGTACAATGTATGTAATACTGTGTAAAGAGGACGTCATTGCAATGTTTCAGAAATGTGTTCTTGGTAAAATGATATATTGACTGATGATTACATGTACGAGCCTAATGCAAATGTATATGGTTGCAGTTGAAACTTATGGGGTACTTGCTTGACGCGACGCTAAGCTTTTCCAGGCCAGGAAGGGTGTAACCCCTGCAAATGGGTGTTCCTAAAAGACTTCCAGGAGCTTGCTTGAATGCTCCAAGCCTGAATGGTGTTTATGCTTAAGCCATTTATCAGTGAGTGTTTTTAGAACCTCTGGTACTGTCTCTTTAAGAGCTGTCTGCTTGCAGACATAATTAGTTTGTATGGGGGACTGTGTGTTTCTTTGATTGAGTACCACTCAAGCTGCTGCCAATTCACTCCATTTTTGCAGTCACTAGGAGTGCAAAGGGAACCTATCTGAAAGATGTAACTGTTTGCCAGAAACCATTTAGAGTGATAATGTCTAACCTGCTTTCTTTTGCAGTCAGAATAGTGTCTGCCTAGTTCCCCATTCTGGTTTTGAACTGCTGAACTGGACCAATCAGTGTGGGGTAAGCTAGCTCTAAAATGGTGGCTTGGACAAATCAGAACTTGGACTCATAATCTGAGCCAGCCACAAGAGGATTGTATGGGCAGTGACTCTGGGAGATGTAGTTTAGACTTCAGCGCCTTTTTGGACCAACAGCAGCAGTCTATTGTGAGTGACAGCCAATCCAGTCAAGAACTGGGAGGAACTCAAAGGAAGTGCCCGGTTTTGTCGGTTGGAGTTTCAGTTGAGCTTTGGCAGTGAAGAAGGAAGGAGCCCTGTGCTTTTTCAGTGTGCAGTTTTAGTCAAAACGTGTAAGGCCCAGAGTTCGGTCTGCAGCTTGTGTAACTGCTTGTTAGGACTGAATCTGTCCTGTGAGAAGAATCAAAGGATCTCTGAAGAGTAGAAACCAGGCTCACCCTGTAGAAGACTGGAGAAATTGTTGAATTGCACTCGGTCTGTCAGGAACTCAATCTGCTGTGTGTTCTCCGGTATTGTGCAGCAATTGCGATCGGGATAGAGAAGCAGCCTGCCTGGTATAGTACTTTCTTTTTTTACCATATAAATGTGTGAAGAGTCTCTTGGAGCTCAAGAGTAGCCCTGCTGATATTGAAGGACCCTATCTTATTTGGAGGTCGTGAGTACTAATTCTGGGTCGCTCCCTGTTGAATTGCCACATTAAATCCAAATGGAATTACTGTACTGCTGACTGTTTAATTTTCCTTTTCTCTGTGTGAAAGGGCCCCTACCAGCTGCCACGGTTTGGACTAGCCACTAGGGCTTGGGTACCCAGGGACAGTAACTGATAGGGATAGGCCTGTGCACAGAGCCAAGGTAGATTATTAGAGTGATAAGCTAATTAACCTGATTTCCTGTCCTTGTTATATCCCCTAAATAAATCAGAGCTGCTTGTTTCAGCAAAGTTATACTGCCTGAGGTATTTGTCTATGTTAAAGTACTGTACTGTGATTGTTGCACTGTATCTCATTTCACAGGAGGTCCCAGTGCCGGAACCAGTCCTGGGGGTAAGTGTATACTGTGAAGGTAATTCTGATATATTGTGTGGGCCACTAGTGGGAAGAAAGGGGGGGTTGCAGTGTCCCAGAGGGCTGTGACCAAGTTAGTTTAACTATTGCAAACCCTGACATCTGGGTGGAGGCACCCGCCATTGGATCCAGGCCCCTCAACCTGTTAGTGGCAAATCAGGCAGGGGTAGTAGCCCCTGGGATAGCGCCATCTAGGGGTTACACCCTAGATATATACATATACATATATATTTTAGAGTGGTAAGCTAATTAACCTGATTTCCCCCCGGTCCTTGTTATCTCACCCTAAATAAATCAGATTGGTAGTTTTGCAAAGGTATACTGACTGATCTGTGTGTATGTGTTGAACTACTGTACAGGTGGTCCTGGTCTAACTGCATCTTACTTTACAGGGGGTCCTCAGGGCCAAGCGGACTGAACCAATTCTGGGGGTAAGACGGTATTGCAAGGATACTGTGATTGACTGGTGTGGGCCACTAGTAGGAAGAAAGGGGGGGTTGTAGTGGCCCAGAGGGCTGTGACCAGGTCACCTTTGACTGTTCCAACCCCGACCTCTGGGTGGAGACACCCGCCATTGGATCCAGGCCCCTCAACTTACTATCAGTCGAGCAGACAGGGGTAGTAGCCCTTGGAATAGTGCTCCCTACTACTGGATGTACCTCTGGGAACAAAGAATGCTGATCTTGTTTCTGCAGTAGAGCTTGTTAAATGTTTAGGCAAGGTAGAGGTGAAGGGGTGTATGGCTGATCTAATCGACCAGACCTTCCAGGTGCTACTTTTATGCAGTATAGTTATAGACCCCAAGAGGGTATACCCCAGTGATTTACCCAGAAGGTGCCCCAACAGGGGTGGAGGGTCATTCATATCAGGAGTGGGTCAGTCACCCAGGGGGTCCCCCAAGACCAATAGCTTTAAAGATAAACTGCTTAAATTGCAAGCTGTGGAAGGGAGGACTACCTAGGAGTTACTGCAGGTGCTTGACCTTTCTAGTGACCCCACCCCCCAAAGCCTCCCCAGGTACCTCTCCCGGGCCCCCCAAGAGTTTTATTCTGGCTTCAGCTCCCCTAGTTGTCCCCCCTATACAGCTAGATTCCTATCGTAGACTAACACTTTTTTCTGGCACTGTGCCTGTCCCCTCGGGGGAAGATGATTTGGAGGCGAGGAAGGACTACGCTGCCCCTCTAGTCCAAGAGTGGCAGTGCTCTGAGGGGGAGAAACGAAAGAGACTGATGGAGAGCCTGAGGGGCCCAGCTTTGGAAGCAATTCGTTTATTGCGGGCTACCAGCCCCGAAGCCACTGCAGCAGAGTACCTTTCTGTCTTAGAGGGAATGTTTGGGAGTACAGAAACCGGGGAAGACTTATTATGGAAGTTCAAGTCCACCAAACAATGGAGGAATGAGAAATTGTCAGCCTTTGTCACCAGGGTGGAAAGGGCATAGCAAAAACCTTATCGAAAAGGGGGGGACAACTGCCACAGCTTTGAACCAGGTCCAGCTGGATCATATTTTGAAATCTGCTAGGTTTTCCAATGTGATAGTGTTAAAACTGAAGTTACATGACCGACAGGCTGCCCCACCCGAATACTGTCAAATGATGAGGGACATTTGAGAAGTAGAGACTGATGAAGAGGTGTGGGAACCCTATGTGGGAGTTGTGAATCTATGCCAGACCCCTGAATCCAGTGAACCAGATGAGACCCACCCCTCGAGGGGGTCTGATGCTTCTCCTGTATCCCTAGATGCCCATGGAGGAGTGGGGGTGCATGCTGTTTCCTCTGATCACCAGGAAGAAAGTAATTTGAGAGCTGAGAATAGAGATTTATGAGAACTGGTGAAGGACTTAAAGCAAACTGCTGCCCACCCATTTAAGTTTGGGGAACCTGAATTATTTAGAAATAAACACCCTAGCCAAGAGGAGCCCTCCAGAACCCAAGACGCCCCCCAGCAGATGAGATATCTCTCTCCCAATAAAGAACCCCGAAATACTAAGTTCTGTTACCGTTGTGGGGAGGATGGACACTTTCAATCTGAATGCCGGTTACCAGAGAATTTAAGGAAGGTCAACAGCAGGCTATTCGCCTGGCATCGCAAGGCCCATACCAGACCTCTGGGAGGGCCTCCTAGGAAGAGTTTTGTGACCCAGGCCAATGCCCAAGCAACCTCCAAAGCTACGCCCCTGAATGATCTGATGTGGTGGGACCCCCAATGGAGACCACCGTGAGAGTGAATGGAGTACCCACCTGGGCAGTGCTTGACAGTGGCTCACAGGTGACCATTATGTTCCAAGACTGGTATCGGAAACACTTGCCTGAGGTGCCTCTGCAGCTTTTGGATGAACTACATGTTTGGGGGCTGAGTGATAAAGCCTACCCTTATTCTGGGTATATCAGGATCTGGTTGTCTTTTCCTACTTCTATGGCTGGGGTGGCTGAACAAGTAGAAACCTTGGCCCTAGTGTGTCTTCCCACTGGACTGTATGATGGGGTGCCCTTGTTAATTGGAACCATTGCTCACATGTTTGGTCATTTGGCACAGTTGTGCTCTGAAAAACAGATGTCCAGGACTGGATGAGCCCTCAGAATACCCGCCTTGATTCAGAAGGCCTATGAGACTCAGAGAAAGGCTGGCCAGGCGGAACCCAAATGCCCGGTGGATGTTGTCTGGAAGAAGGATCCAGAACCATTGCTACTAGCCCCAAATGCCCAGTGTGTTCTGCACGGGGAAGTCTGGATTAAAAAAGATGTTAAGAATAAGATATTGATGCTGGATGCACCCGGTGAGGGGAAGTTGCCAGAGGGGTTGCTGGTTAAACCCAGTATCTTACCTGCTAGAGCCCATGCCTTTGCCAGGAGAGTAATGGTACAATTGCATAATGTATCTGATTGAGAGATTCGAGTAAAACGGGGTTGCACCCTGGCTACGGTGCACTGTGCCGATACTGCTGTTCTGCCCCACAACAAGACTCCTGGGAGAGGTGAACAAGTGACTCCCGAGCTGTTTGATTTCGGTGATTCCCCACTACCAGCAAAGTGGAAGAAAAGGATCAGTGAAAGGCTCACCCAGAGGGAACAGGTGTTTTCCTTGAAGGAATGGGATGTAGGATGTGTGCAGGGGGCTGAGTATCACATCCAGCTACAGGATGAGCGACCTTTCCATGAGCAATCTCGACACCTAGCCCCTGCTGATATAGATGATGTAAGGTACCACCTGCAGGAGATGCTCACTGCTGGGGTGATACAAGAATCTAAAAGTTCCTACGCATCCCCTATTGTGGTAGTGAAAAAAAAGAATGGAGCTCTCTGGATGTGTATGGATTACCGTATTCTAAACCGGCAGACCATACCAGACCAGTACACCATGCCACGCATCCAGGACGCCTTGGACCGTCTAAATGGCAGTAAATGGTTCACTGTGTTAGACATCCACAGTGGGTACTACCAGATCCCGATGGCTCCGGAGGATCGAGAAAAGACTGCTTTCATTTGCCCCCTAGGCTTCTATGAGTTTATGCGGATGCCCCAAGGAATTTCAGGTGCCCCGCTACGTTTCAGCATCTGATGGAGCGTGCTGTGGGGGTCATGAATTTGCTCGAATGTTTGGTTTACCTAGATGATGTCATAGTGTTTGGCAGCTCCCTGGAGGAACATGAAAGCAGGTTGTTCAAAGTCCTGGATCGACTGGAAGATTTTGGTCTCAAATTATCTATAGATAAGTGCCAATTCTTTCAAACCTCCGTAAAATATGTGGGGCACATAGTATCCACTGAGGGCATAGAGACTGACCCAAGCAAAGTAGAAGCTTTGACTACTTGGCCCCAACCAAAGAATTTGAAGGAGCTGCAATGGTTCCTGGGGTTTTGTGGGTATTACAGACGATTTATCAAAGACTACTCTCGGGTGATCTGCCCTCTGCTTAATCTTACGCAGGGATATCCCCCAACTCATAAAAAGTATAGGAAGGCTGTACCCTCTAGGACTGAAAGACATTATTTCCACCCAAATGGTGTGTTTGGCAGCCACTGGACTGTTGATTGTGAGGAAGCTTTTCATGACATCATATATCAGCTTACCCATGCCCCAGTGCTGGCCTATGCTGACCCTGCCAAACCGTATGTTCTTCATAATGATGCCAGTCTGCAAGGATTGGGGGTCGTACTGTATCAAGAACATCCAAACGGTCTAAGACCTGTAGCTTTTGCCAGCAGAAGTTTGACTCCTTCAGAAAAGTACTACCCTGTGCACAAATTAGAGTTCCTGGCCCTGAAGTGGGCCATTGTTGATCAATTTCATGACTACTTGTATGGTGCTAAGATATTGGTGAAGACTGATAACAACCCTCTGACGCATGTACAGACTTCAGCTAAGCTGGATGCCATGGGTCATAGGTGGCTCTCCGCGTTGTCAACCTACAACTATGCTGTTGAATATAGAGCAGGCCTGAACCATATAGATGCTGATGCCCTCTCCCGGAGGCCCATGTCCCGAGTTGATTGGGTCCGGTTGTCAGAACCTGACATAAGAGCCCTTTGCCAAAAATTTGACAGAGAGGAGCAGATGTCTCCTGATGCTGTGGACTGCATGGTGGACTGCTTGGGGCCATCTGAGAACTGCTTACCTGCTGCTTACTGTCATTTCTCTGCATGAGACACTAGTACGCTGCTACAATTCAATAATGATAGCCTCCAACAGGCTCAATCCCGAGATTGCATGATAAACCCTGTCTTGGAAGCTCTGCAAGGAGGGAGAGATGTGTCAAAATTGCATTCCTCTGACCTGAGAACTGTGCTGTTGTACGAAGAAGGACCAAAGTTGAAACTGATTAATAGACTGTTGTACAGGGAGACTGTGAGTGAAGAGGGGCAAGTACTCAAACAACAACTGGTGTTGCCCACTGTTTTTAGAAAACTGGTGTTGAGGTCCCTACATAATCACATGGGACATCTCGGCATAGACCGAACCCTTGACTTAGTGCGGTCCCGATTTTATTGGCCCAAAATGAGTGCTGATGTGGAGCAGTATATCAGGACCTGTGGCCGATGCTTACAAAGAAAGGCCCTGCCTCAGAGGGCTGCCCCTCCGGTCAACATCACTACTAGTGCCCCTATGGAACTGGTTTGCATCGATTTTCCGAGTCTAGAACCAGATCTGAAGAACATCAGCAATATATTAGTAGTTACTGATCATTTCACCTGGTATGCGCAGGCTTTTCCTACTAAAGATCAGAAAGCAACCACGGTGGCCAAAGTACTTGTTGAGAATTTCTTTGTTCACTATGGGGCCCCACAGTGAATTCATTCTGATCAGGGGAGAGATTTTGAAAGCCGCCTGATTAAAGAAATGCTATCCTTGTGGGGGTTACAGAAGTCAAGAACCACCCCATACTATCCTCAGGGCAATCCCCAACCTGAAAGATTCGACCGCACTTTGCTTGATAAGTTGGGCACACTGCACCCTAAAGACAAGCCTAGATGGAGCCAGCAGATCAGCACCTTGGTACATGCCTATAACTGCACCAAAAGTGATGCCACTGGATTTTCCCCATATAGACTGATGTTTGGAAGAGAAACCAGGTTGCCAGTAGATGTTTGTTTCGGAGTTTCTCCTGATGGGGTTCAGGCGGCTAATCATCTACAGTATGTGCAAAAGTTGAAGGCCCAACTCAATCATGCCTACCAACTAGCCCAGACCATGGCTGCTAAGCGAAACCTGGCCAATAAGGAAAGGTATGATAAGAAAGTGAAAGCAATGGAACTGAGAGAAGGGGACAGAGTGCTATCAAGGAATTTGGGACTGCATGGTAAACATAAAATTGCTGACAGATGGCATCACCTCCCTCATTTTGTTGTGGGAAAACTGGAAGATTTACCTGTATATAAAGTGTGGCCTGAAAACAATTCAAAAAATGTGAAAACTATACACAGATATCACCTGCTGCCAATTGGACAAATTTTGATAGAGGCTGAACCTCCCAATGCCCCCTTAGGCCTATAACTAGAGCTGCTGCCAAGAAGAAATTAAGATTGGTTGACTCTTCAGAAATCAAACTAAAGAGGCCTTCTCCACCCCCCTCTGAAGAAGTTGATCAACAGTCTGTGTCTGAGGACAATGAGGATAATATTGAGCATTACCCCTCCAATGAACTGAGCCAACTGTTTAGGGACAATCCCCTAATTAACTCTGGGGACGAAGTTATGCTTCCTGGACTGTCTGAGCCCCCAGCTTTGTCTCTGGAGCCCATGCTCCCAGAGGATGAAGTGAGTGCCACCAAAGATGAAGAGGTGGGATCCTTGAGCCTGGCTGAATTGTCTGGCCTGGCTGAGCTATCTGACTTTTCAGAAGAAGGAAGTGATGTGGGGGAGCCAGCTAGTGATATGCCAGAGCAAGAAGAATACTTTGAGTGCCCTGATAGCACCCCGGTAGTGCCAGAAATGTCCCTAGCTGAACCAAGCAGTGTGGGTCCTGACATAGAGGGTCCTGTTCCTGAAAGTACTGTGGGCCCTGGGTCCCCTTCTCCTATGGAGGTTCCCACTACTAACTTAAGTGAGGCTGAAATGGAATCGGGGCCTGCAGCAGGTTTTTCCGAGACTCCTAGATGCACTGGCCGAGAAGTACGGCCTGAAGTAAGATTAAGTTATGAATCCCTGGGCCAGCCTGTGGATCTGCCTCTGAATGTGGTCCATAAAGGGGTGTACGTGTCTCCGAGCTCCTTGTCCAAACTAGCTCTGGGAAATGATGCCAAACTGTTAGTATTACCCTCTGAGTATGGTGCTACTGCCCCAGTTATTCCTCAGGTAGCTGATAGGGAAGGGCTCCCTCTATCCAAGTGTCATGGGCAGGAGGTAATGACCTGAGTTGTAAATGGAAAAGGTTGTCTGTATGTGTAATGTTGTATAAACAATCATAACCTGTGTATTACCATACCACGGTATGTAACCAAAAGTCTGATGTTCTGTCAGTGTAAACTGTTTGCCTTAAAGTGATTTAAGGGTAACTACTTGATGCAGATGCCAAGTTCTTTCTAGGCCAGGAAGGGTGTAACCCCCTTACAAATGGGGGTTCCTAAAAGCCTTCCTGGAGCTGCTTAAGAGCTCCTTGCCTAGCTGGTGTTCAGCACAATGCCACCAAAATGCGGCCACTGTGGGTGTTTTTAAAGCCTCCAGTACTGTCTTTTTAAGAGCTGCATGCTTGCAGGCTTCCGTGGTTTGCACAAGGGGGACCAGGGTTTACTTACTCGAATCCTGCCTGAGCTGTGGGGAAATTGCTCCCATTTTGTAGTCGCTGCAAGTGAAAAAGGGAGCCTGATGGATAGATGTAGCTGTTTGGCTATAACCATTTTGAGTATTAGTGAAATTACAGTTTGTCTAACCTGCTTCCCTTATAGCTGGGACTTTGTGTGCTTGGCCACTCCATTTTGGACCTGGACTATTGAACTGGATCAATGGTGAATGAGGGGTAACTAAAATGGAGATCTTTTGAGCCAACCAGGATCAGGACTCATATTGGAGCCAGCTGGCCATAGGGGATACAGTTAGTAATTCTGGGATATGGAGTTCTGGACTTCGGCGCCTTTTTGCACCAATGGGGGGCCAAAACAAGTGACTGGCATCTGCAGCCCACCAATGGAATCGGGTGGTGACCGAACTGAAGGTCCTTGCCCAAACTGCCAATGGGCAGAGTCATTGTGGATGTGAGCGAGGAAGGAGCTCTGGGCTCCTGCGCTGTTGAGCTTTCATGCGGGAAGCGCGTGTGGAAGGCCAGATTTCGGCGGAGTGAACTCCAGCAAGTATCAGACTAAATCCTCTGGGCAGTGGTCAAAGGGGACTATGCAAAAGTGCAGCTACCTACCAGGGTCACCCTGTAGAGGACTAGAGAATCTGCTTCAGTCACGCTCGGTCTGTCAGGACAAGTGAAGCTGTGTCATTTGATCCCGGTGTTCTGTGTGAAAGCAATCAGGATTCTACAGCAGCTGCCTGGTATGGTACCCCTCTGCTCTTCATATAAGTGTGTGGAGAAGTGTTGAATTCCAGGCTTGGTCCTGCGAGTGGTGTGAGAGCGATCTTTCTGCTGGAGTTGTGAGTAATAAATCAGGGTAGCTCCCTGTTAGATGTTCATAGTGAGGGCAAGATTGGTCTGGCTACTTTACTGGCAACACGAACTGAGCCTGCTGGCTCTACTTAATCCTCTTAGGAATCAAATGCTTGTTTTCTGCATCAGGGTCCCAACCAGCTGCATCGAGAGACTAGCCTTCTATTGCATGGGTACCCAGAAATAGTGACTTATTGGTTAGGCCTGTGCACAGTGCCCTAGATATATACATATACATACTGTATATATTTTAGAGTGGTAAGCTAATTAACCTGATTTCCCCCGGTCCTTGTTATCTCACCCTAAATAAATCAGATTGGTTGTTTTGCAAAGGTATGCTGACTGATCTGTGTGTCTACGTTGAACTACTGTATAGGTGGTCCTGGTCTAACTGCATCTTACTTTACAGGGGGTCCTCAGGGCCAAGCTGACTGAACCAGTTCTGGGGGAAAGAGGGTATTGCAAGAATACTGTGATTGACTGGTGTGGGCCACTAGTGTGGAGAAAGGGGGGGTTGCAGTGACCCAGAGGGCTGTGACCAGGTCGCCTTTGACTGTTCCAACCCCGACCTCTGGATGGAGACACCCGCCATTGGATCCAGGCCCCTCAACCTGTTATCAGTCGAGCAGGCAGGGGTAGTAGCCCTTGGGATAGCACCCTCTGGGGGTTACACATATCCTTAGCTGGGTTATTCTTTCTCTCTTACTGACTAATTAGATATTTAAACTGCTAGTGCCAAAAACAATTCCTGTTCATTTTATTACGTAATCCAGCCAACAACCATGCAATGTTCTCAACCTATCCCAGCTCTGGATGCCAGAAATGCCATAAAAGGGGCCCATATGATGTAGAAGTCTGCATTTCTAATTCCTAGCATACAGGAGCTCCTCTTCATTTCATATATCGGGGCCAGTGACTCCAGAGTATTAACCGCTTAACTTGCATAAACAAAATCATATGCCATTTATATTCTTTACTGGTCCATGAGCATGTCAGGGATTGCAGGCCCAGGACTGTGGCCGTGGGCATCTTGTCCCCTGTTTTTTTAATGATCTGGTCTCCCAGTTGTCCGACCTGGTGCCAAAGTTGCTTAAGCGCCAGACATTCCCAAAGTATATGAAAAAGGTCTCCCCCCTCGGGTCGGTGACATCGCTAGCATTCATCATTCCCAAGTACCCCAAGCTTATGTAAAATGACTGGAGTCCTATACCACCAATGTAAAATTTTGTTTTGTATCATTCTACTCCTGACATCCGTGTAGTGTGTGTGTGGGCTTTAGACCAACACTTGGCCCTTTGCACTCTGGGGATAGATATTGATAATGCTGATTCCCAGTGACCCTTGGCTTTTTCCATTTTATCAGGGAGGGCTTCTATAATACTAGTGTATATACAGCTTGCTTGACCTTTGGTCATCTAAAGCCACTTAAACAAAAGCACACACTTTTGGGCCTCTTTTTGACACTTAATCAAATATGGCCTAGTAGCTTCCCTCATCTGCATATAGTGCCAAAATTCCCTCTGTGGGAGGTCCCATCTTTCCTGAAGATGTTGAAATGAGTCCACCTGCACACCGTCGGGTGTGAGGATATCTGAGAAATAAAGAATCCCCTTTTGAGCCCAGCCTTTCCAGTATATTGTCTTCTTTGCTATAGTAATATGTGGATTATTCCATAAAGGAGCATACTGGACCAGTGCAAGAGATAACTGGAGAAGAGCATGTAACTGTTTCCAATATTTAAGAGTGGGGTCTATTAGAAGGTGAGGGGCAGAAGGTACCCCTCATAAAAGAGAGACCAGAAATGACAGACCCATCTGATCTTTTTCCATCCGATGCCAATGTGTGGATTCAGAGGAGAGGGATTGAACCATTGCAACATTTGAGCTGTGTGGAAGGCTATCTTATATCCCTCCAGCCAGGGAAGCCCCAACCCACCCTTCTTCCAGTGTCCTCTCAGTTTGTCTCTACTATATCTAGGTGTTTTCCCTTCCCAGAGAAAAGCCCCAACCATTTTGTCCCATCTAGTATACGAGCATGCTGGAAGGTACAGCGGAATATGTGACAAAAGATATGTCACCTTTGGGGCTAATGTCATTTTAATGGCCAAGATCTTACCTGCCATCGTAAGTCTTAACCTTGCCCATCTGCCCAGCTCCTCCTTACAGTCTAACAGTAAGGGCCCTAAGTTACTCTCCCACATCTTATCCAGGCTGGTGTTTAGTTTAATCTCTAAGTATGTTAATTCTTCTTTTACCCATGCCAGGCCTGCATTAAATACTTTAGCAGGATCACAATGGTCATTAAAGGGTAACATTTCTGTCTTGTTGGTATTACCTTTCAGACCTGACAGAGTATGAAAAGAATGAAGAAGGTCCATAAGGGGGGATAGTGATTCATTTAAATCTGCTAAGGTTATGAACAGGTCATCCGCATACAGCAAGGTGGTATAGTGGTGGTCCTTAAAAGGGATACCTTTAATGCATGAATGTTGCCGTATGGTTGCTGCCAGTGGTTCTAATGCCAGAACAAATAAAATGGATGACAATGGACAGCCTTGTCTAGTTCCACGCCCTAACATAAAAGGGTCAGACATGGTAGAATTAGTAAGAACTTTGGCTGATGGAGACTTATATATAGCCTTAATGCCGGCACAGACACAGAACCCCAGACCAAAGCCAAAATGCTGAAGTACTAATAAGAGATAGTCCCACTCTATAGAACTGAATGCTTTCTCAAAGTCCACCACTATACCAGCTGCTGGTGTACCGAGGGTTCTTGCTGTCTGCATCAGATTAAGTACTGAGTGGATATGATCTGCACTGTATCTCCCCTGAACAAAACCCACCTGAGATGAGTGTGTGAGTTTGGGAAGGAGGGCTTTAAGGCGAGTAGCTATCCCTTTGGCAAAAATGTTGCTATCCACTGGAATCAGTGATATAGGCCTATAATTACTCGCTCTAGTGGGGTCTTTCCCTTTTTTTGGAATAATAGTTATCACCTCCTCTCCTACTGTGGGAGAGAACTGTCCAGAGATAGTTGTCTCTCGAAACACCTGACACAATATTGGTGTGACTATAGGGCAAAGGGCCAGGTAAAATTCTGCTGGGCAGCCATCCCCTCCTGGGACCTTAACTTTTTATAAAGATATTGATGCTTATTCTATTTCTAGTACTGTAAGAGGGGCTTCCAAAGCATCTCTATTCCCCTGGGCTAGAGATGGGAGCTGCACCTTACCCAAGAAATCTTGTATGTCCCCCAGGGAGATGGTTTGAGAGGTATTGTACAGTTCCTCATAGAACTGCCTCGTTATTTTATTAATCTCAGAGGGGGAGGCATGCAAGTTCTGGGTCTGGGGATCCCTTAGTCCTGCAATATATAGGTTCGCCCACTGTTTCCTAAGCTGATAAGCTAATACTTTCCCATTTTTATCCCCTTGTTCCCAGTATGTGTGTCTTAGATGGAGCATTGCTAGCTCTGCCTGTCTAGATAGCAGTTCATTAGTCTCCAGACATAACTTAAGTATGTCCTTTGCCAAACGAGACTGTATCCAAAAACTTTGTTTTTTTTTAGTTGGGTCTCTGCCTGGGATAGCTGACCCTCCAGGATAGTTAATTAAAGAGCCCTTTGTTTCTTCCTATGAGAAGCAAACCCAATAATCGCCCCCCTTATATGCCTCCCATGTATCACAGGCATTAGTATCTGTCAGTATATTTTCTTTAAAGAAGATCTCAGTCTCCCATCTTACCCAGGGGAGAAACTCAGGGTCTTTCAGTAGCAATGTATCAAACCTCCACTCAGGCGTAGGCTTAGTTAGGGGACCCCACATCAAAAGGAGCTGTACAGGGGCATGGTCTGATAGAATTATCTGTAAAATATTGGTGTTTACCACCAACTGCGATATACTAGAGGAGATTAGCCAATAATCCAACCTGCTAAGCGTGCCATGGAGCCCGAACTAAAACATGTAGTCTTGGTCTGTAGGATGTCCCAATCTCCATATATCCATCAGGTTGAATTCCTGCATAAGATGTTTCATTGCCCTTGTCCCCTTGGGTGAGACTCCTTCCCCAAGTCACTTCTGTCTACAACTGGGATCAATGCCAAGTTGCAGTCCCCTCCTATCAGTATTGGGACCCCGTCCATAGCCATAGCCCCAATTTTATCTGACACCGCCTGAAAAAACCCTGGGTTGTCCTTGTTCAGGGCGTATATGTTAACCAGTAGCAGTGGCCCCTCAGGGGTTTAAATCAATGCCAGGACCCAGCAGCCTTGTGAATCCTTTTTACTTTTGGTAACCACCCACTGTAGTCGTTTATGGATCAAGATGACCACCCCTCATTTTTTTGTTTTTGCACAAGCATGCACCCCATCCCCCCAATCTTTAACTAACAGAGCATGATCATTACCTGTCAACTTGGTTTCTTGCAGAAAGGCTATGAGTACCTTCCCCCTCTTCAGGTATGACATCACTTTTTTCTGTTTTATAGGGGTAATTAGGCCCCTAACATTCCATGTATATGCTGATAATTCAGCCATTGGGCCCGATTCTAGAAGGGGGGTGCAGGTTGCCGCAGAACGCAACATGCGCCACCCTAAACTGTGACACTGACCCTGCGCCCTATTCTAGAAGGGGCAGGGTCTTTGCAGAAAAGTCCTGTGACTTGTAGACATGTGGCAAGGTACACCGCATGAGAGGACGACTGGCCAGCATGTTGCAAACCCACTGCTGCAGGCTCCGCAGCACACCGCCCACCCGTGCCCCCGACCCTCGGGTAGCCTGTCGCCACGGCACGTCCACCAGCCCTCATAGTCCAGTTCCCTCCCTGAACCATACAGTTCCATTATATAAAATAATACACGATTCCTGGTAGTCTAGTGCTCCCCGAACTGTACATTTCCAGTATATAAAATAATATCCGATTCCCTAGTAGTCTAGTGGACCCCTCCCTGAACTGTACATTGCCATAATAAATATAATTCCCGATTCCTAGTAGTCTAGTGGCCTCCCAGCCCCCACCCAGCCGCGTTGTCTGCAGCACCCCCCCACCCATCCCAGCTGGCAACTGGCACAGCCCACCTCTCACTTCCACGGCCAGCTGCTGACTGAGAGCAGTATTAGTGCTACTACACTGACATGCTCAGAAATTAATTTCTGAGCGCGTCTGTGCTGTAGCACTAATACAGCACTCAGTCGGTGGCTGGCCATGGAGGTGAGAGGTGGGCTGTGCCAGTCGCCAGCTAGGGACGGGTGGGGGGTGCTGGGTGGACTGGCATGGCTGGGTGGGGGCTGGGGGGCCACTAGACTACCTGGGAATCAGGAATTTATTATTATTATGGCAATGTACAGTTTGGGGAGAGGGGCCATTAGACTACCAGGGAATTGGGAAATCTTTTATATTCTGTACATGTACAGTTTGGGGAGGGGTGGCACTAGACTGCCAGGGCTGGTATATTGCCGTATATGCGTGGGTGACTCACGGCTTGTCTGGGGCACGGGTTGGGGGGATGGCAGCGCCTGCTCATGGGCATCTGCCAACAGCTGTTTCAGGGGCTGTGGGTATGGGTAGCCCTATGGGGCCACACTGGGGTGTGCTGGGCATGGGGTGGAGGTAAACTGTGCACTGTCCTGCTGGACAGCCGACAGGTCTACAGGGCCTCAGGGGGTGTCCGTAAGTTATACCAGCTAAATGCTGGTATAACTTACATTGCCAGATCTCCTCCTGGGGTTCTTGTAGAATCCCGATGTGGGCACTTTGTGGCTGCCCTTCTAGAATGGGGTGCAACTGCTGCTGTAAACCCCCTAGCACCATGTCACAGGGGGCTTATGTGGCATAACAGCTGTTTGGTGCAAGTGGCTTGCGACATGTCGCAGGTCACTTAGTAGAATCGCACATGTCACAACTGCTGGCGTAAGTTGCGTTCTGGTTGGTGCAACTGCTGTTACGCCAGGCATAACCCTTCTAGAATCTGGCCCATTGTCCTTGTACCCAAACGCTTGTTCCCTGTTATCTGTATAGAAACCTAAAGGGTGGGGTCCAGTTGTAATCCGCTGCGTAGCTCGCATCTTAATCCATATCATTTTACTACTATTATACTGTCTAGTCTGGGTAACAAGCTTCCTAAATTAGTGGCCTTGATGGAGGAGGAACATCTGGATATCGTGGCAGTCACAGAAACATGGTACACACAGAACCATGACTGGGACGTAAACATACCAGGATACACTATCTACAGGAGGGACAGGGAGGGTAAAAGAGGAGGAGGAGTAGCTCTCTACATAAGGGAAGGAATCAAAGCAACAGAACAAAAGGGTAAACAGGGAGGAGAAGAAGCACTATGGGTCAATTTGGAGGCAGGCAATGGCACTACAATCCGCATAGGGGTTGTATACAGACCCCTCTCAGGGGGAGGAAATGGACAAGGAAATGATAGAAAATATACTTAGAATGGCAGATAAAGGGGAGATATTGCTGATGGGTGATCTGAATATGCCAGATGTTAACTGGAGTGCAGTTGCAGCAGCCACTTCTAAGAGTGGGGTTATTCTAGATGCCCTACAGGGGGCATGCCTTAGACAACTAGTATTGGAACCCACTCGAGAGGGAGCAATCTTAGACCGGGTTCTCTCAAATGGAGATGGAGAGAGGAATCCAGATGTAGAAGTGGGTAGCCATCTGGGAACTAGTGACCATCAAACAGTATGGTTCACAATAAACAGAGCAATAGAGTCAAGCCATTCAAAGGCAAAAGTACTGGACTTCAGGAGGGCTGACTTTGCCAAAATGAGTGAGTGCCTAAGGAATGCACTAGCAAATGGGCGGGAAGGAGGGGTGGAAGAACAATGGGGAATAATAAAAACTGCCATCACAGAGGTAACAAGCCTTTGTATGAAGCAAATAAATAAAACAAAACAATGTAAGAAACCACTATGGTTCTCAAAGGAGGTGGCAGTGAAGGTTCAAGAGAAAAAGAAAGCATTCAGAACATACAAGGAATCACAGAAGGAGCAGGACAGATAATTGTATCAGTTAAAGCAAAAGGAAGCTGGGAAGGCAGTCAGAACAGCAAAGGCCCAAACCGAGGAAAAGATAGCCAACTCAGTTAAGAAGGGGGATAAAAACTTTTTTAGGTACACCAGGGAGCGAAGGAAGACTAAGGGAGGGATAGTGAGGCTTAATAAAGGGAAGGGGGTGGGCAGAGGGTGACTGTGAAAAGGCAGAGATACTAAACTAATATGTTTGCTCAGTATTTACAAATGAAGAGAGGGAGGTACCTAAAACAAACAATAGAAACACTTTGGATACAGAAGTTGAAACCAGCCAATTTACAGAAGAAAGGGTTCTGAAAGAACTCTTAAAACTGAAGGTGGACAAAGCAATGGGGCCTGATGGCATTCATCCCAGAATTCTAAAAGAACTAAGGGTAGAACTAGTGACACCACTGACTACCCTCTTTAACAAATCATGGGAGGATGGGGTGGTACCTGAGAACTGGAGGAGGGCAGATGTGATTCCCCTTCACAAAAGTGGGAGCAGGGCAGAAGCAGGACACTACAGACCTGTTAGTTTAACCTCAGTGATAGGGAAAATGATGGAATCACTTCTGAAGGAAAGAACTGTCGAGTACCTAGAGGCCAGAGGGGCACAGGACCCAAGACAGCATGGATTCACAGCGGGAAGGTCATGACAGACAAATCTAATAGATTTCTTTGACTGGATGACCAAAGTAGTAGATCAGGGAGGGGCTGTGGACATGGCCTACCTAGACTTTAGCAAGGCATTTGACTCAGTCCCACACAAAAGATTAATATACAAGTTAGCCAGTCTGAGAGTGGGTCCCAAGATGATAGCCTGGGTAAAGAATTGGCTGGAGAATAGGACACAGAGGGTAATAGTAAATGGAGTCCACTCTGAAGAAAGGGGGGTTACTAGTGGGGTACCGCAGGGTTCAGTATTAGGACCAGTGCGTCTTCAATGTCTTTATAAGTGACATTGCAGAGGGACTGGAAGGAAAAGTATGTCTCTTTGCAGATGACACAAAGATCTGCAACAGAGTTGATGCACAAGGTGGGATGGAAAGGATGAGAAGGGACTTGGCAAGGTTAGAGGAATGGTCAAATGTATGGCAGTTTAGATTCAGTGCTAAGAAGTGCAAGGTAATGCACCTGGGAAACAAAAACCCATGGGAAGAGTACACAATGGGGGTGAGATACTAACAACAACAAAAATGGAAAGGGACCTGGGGGTAGTCATATCAGATGACTTAAAGGTGAGCAAACAATGTGAGAGGGCAGTAAGGAGGGCTAGGGGGATACTGGGATGCATAAGGACAGGCATCACCAGTAGAAAACAGGAAGTTGTTATCCCTCTGTACAGACAGCTGGTGAGACCCCATCTGGAGTACTGTGTGCAGTTCTGGAGACCCAATCTCCACAAGGACATAGACAAGATGGAAGCTGTCCAGAGGAGGGCAACTAAAATGGTGCAGTGTCTGCACCAGAAGACATATGAAGAGAGAGACTAAAGGAGCTTAATATGTATAGCCTCGAGGAAAGGAGGGAGAGGGGACATGATAGAAACTTTCAAGCACCTCAAGGAATCAACAAAGTCCAAGAGGGTTGCATCTTTCAAAAAGAGGTGTGCAAGAACAAGGGGACAATTTGAAGATAGAGGGGGGCGCTCAGAGGTAATGTAAGGAAGTATTTTTTCACAGAGAGGGTTGTGGATGCATGGAACGGCCTTCAGGAGGAGGTTGTGAAGTCAAAAACAGTGGCTGAATTCAAGCATGCATGGGACAGTCATAAGGCAATTCTAGGGGTTGGGGGTAGAAAGAAGTAGGCTGCTGGTTAACTAGGATCTGCAGCTTATCCATTAGGTAGGGAATTGGGCGGACTGGGTGGGCCAAGCGGTCTTTATCTGCCGTCAAATTATATGTTTCTATGTTAGTGTTAAATATTGTCAGTTTACAGTTCTTTCTCAGCCATTCGTGATGTAATGGTGCCCTCTTGTGTCTAAATCTTGAACTACAACATACAGTACTTCTAAACTAGGAGCAACAAACACAACCAAAATAACCTATATACATTTGCACCTGGCGGTGCCTGTGAGTAAGCAGCCTTATGAGACTGGGATTCTTGCCCCTCCTTAGACTCGACTGCTTCCCATGGGGGGTGGCAAAGGTGACCTTAAATGAGTGGAGAATAATTCTTCCCTGCTTTCTCCCAAAAATCCTAGTAAACCTAATAAACCTAATCGTTTTCTAATGTAGGCACACTTATAAAATGCCTGCGAGCTGGGCCCTATAATGCCATTAAATCAAATTCCACATGCCTGCGATTACCAAGAAATGCGCAAACCTTAAAGGAAAGGGGCCTTATTGAAGTATACATCCCTATACCGGGAGAAATCACCTAAGTAATGTATCCCCCTCCCTTAGGACCCTATTACCCCAGGCTAGCCAGGACCCAAATATTGGCCCAGATCTTTACACCATCAGTATTAGTGCTCTCAGTCCACACTGATTCTAAATCCATGTATCCCTCCCTTTCTCCAAGGCAGCACTGTGCTCACCCATCTCTGAAAACTTATCCCTTATCAATAGTTAACCTGTTTTCTAACCCAGCACCTTCCTTCCGCTCTACTTTTTCCTTTTCACTGCCCCCAGTATTAACCCTTCCCCCTCTGTTCTGCAAAACTTAGCCCCTTATCATGAACATTAATTCACAACTTATCTGAAACCACATTGATGTTCAAGTCCAGGCCAAAAGTCCGAAAACAAAGGGCCCCGTTATTTCTTTCATGTATTGCCTGCTTCGGGGAGGCTAGATCCATTGTGAAGAGACGATTGTTGTAGTGGGAGGTCGGCTGGGTGTTTAGGGTCACAAGATGGCTGTTCTTACTCTACCCATCATGATCACTGGGACTGATCCCCACAATGTTTCAGTGGCGTCGCTTCTGATATTAATTGTTTTTCCTCTAGAAGATTCCCCAGTTGTTTGAATTGGTTCTTTGTGAAATATGGGCTAGTGATCACCTCTTCTTCATCTGTCAGCGAGGAGGGTGAGGGATCCATAGACACGTGCTCCATTGGATGTTCTCTCCTGGGGTGTCAATCCTTCTGGTGCCTCTTACTACTTCTGGGAGAGAGTATCGCCGTGAATCTCAAGATCTGATCAGTGGTGTTCATGTCCCCTACAGTGGGGGATAAAGGTCTGCCACGCTGACCCAGGTTAGTGTTTTGAACCGTGTGTGGAGTTCTGAGTGCTCTGGTGAGTAAGTGCTCCGTGATCTGACCAAGTTCTCCTCATATAATCCCCAAGTACCTCCAGCATGGAAAATGATAGTGGGGAGCCATTAATCATGAGTCACATCATAGCCAGATATCTGAGGGAGAAAGAGACTCCCAGCTCATGTAACTTCTTGCATGGGAGCATATTCTTTCAGCCATAGCCAGGTCCTTAGAGTAGTCTTGGAATATCAGAACCCTATGGCCATTAAAGCTTAGTCATCCCATCTCTCTAGCCCTTGTCAGGATGCAGTCTTTATCTGCATAATTTAGAATATGGGCTAATATAAGTTGAAGGCCTTTCCTGATTTTAGGAGCAGGACCAAGAGTTTGATGCACCCTTTCCACGGTGAACTCAGCGGGTAACTCCTGTTGTAATATTTTAGGTAATTCTTCATATAAAAAGTCAGTCGCACATCCTCTCTCAGATCCTTTTGGCAGCCCCAATACATGGAGGTTATTCCTCCAACTTCTATTTTCAAGGTCGTCTACCTTAACTGTCAGATCCTGGATAGCATGATGCTGCTCCTCAGAATAGAATGTAGGTCGGTGATAGTGGCCTTATTTGCCATCGTTTGCCTTTCGCTATGAAAGATCCTGGTTTCCAGTTGATGGATGGCCAGTGTGGTTGCATTAGAGGCCACCGTTACCTCCGACATCTGCTGTACTAAGGTATTGAACATTTCTATAAGCTTAGAGCCATCAAGAACTGTAGCTGCGTTTTGGGCCTGCGCCGCCCACCCCGCCATGTTAAATTTGCCTCCGTGTCCATCTCGTCTCGATCAGCCAGGTGTTTCCCCATCGCAGACACCGTGGAACTGCCACAATTTTTTTTTTTAATAGACCTGAGCACTGCTGAAGGTATTTACTTGAGTACTGACTGTTATCCGACTGTTTTCTCTGTGTGGATTGACAGATTTCCCCCCAACTCGCCGTAACTCGTGGATTAAGCTGACATTTGCCTCGGAGCATAAGCCACGCCCCTTTACAACTTTTTTAACAGAAATTCCCCATCATACTGGGATTCTACCTTTTCTTGTTATATTTTGATATTTCTGGCACCCATTTACTAACACAGTAGTCAATTTGTTGTTTTAATTTTGTCCAAATTGCATTAATTTCTAGATCCTTTGGGCCAGATATTCAAAACATTGTGCCGGGCAAAAACTGTTTGCGCAGGTTTAGCGCGGGATTAGCGCGGGTCTGCTATATTCAAAAGGCCAAATAGCACGGGCAAACTGCATTAGCGCCGGGCAAAACTATAATGTATCCAAGGGGCAAACTGACATGAATACAGGTGCAATGCTATATTCAGCGACTGGCGCTCGCTAAGTGGTTTTCTTGCGCGACTTGGCGTGACATAGCGCAGTGCAAATTACGGCCAGGAAAAGCTTGTCTTAACCTGGGCGCAATCAGCTGTCGCGACACTTTGGCTTTGTGGCGGTGTTTACGCAGGTTTTGCGCGACCCTAACAAACAAATATGACACATAGATAAAGCCAAACATAGAGGAAGCATGATGCTAACCGATGGCATCACAATGATGCCATCATCTGCCACCAGTTCCAGCCATGCCAGGCAGTAAGTGGTGACCCTGCCACCAGTGGACAGCATGACAGTGTGGCCATATAGCACACACCTGCGGACCACACATCTGTGGACACGAACAGATGCCAGCACATACATGTAGCACTGTGGGCATGGAGGATGTTGAGGGGAGCGTGTATGGGTGGCGAGGTTGTGCCACAGACCAGGTGTGGCCACAAGGCTGGGACACATCATGCAGTGCACATGGGCCAGTATTGGAATACCCCAACACTAGTGTGCTTTCGGATAATATATGCCCCCGACCACATACCACACAGCTGTACAACTGCCACAGCACACAAAGCCAGAAATGTACATGTCACTGTGAGCATCCCATGCCACAGGTACAGCATCTGTGGTCACACAACAGTGTAACAGTAATGTCCACTGTCAGTAAACACCTGCAGGTTGGGCCTCTCACTGTGTACAGTGCAGTCATCATCACTGCCCTACACACCATAGACAGTGCTGTATCCCTCACACTACTGGCCCCCTTGCTACTGTAGTGTCTGCTGTGCACTGTAGCATGCCCTACAGTGTGACAGTTGCATGCACCACCACCACCACCTGTGCCTATGCTGTCTTGTCCCCTGGCATACAATATGCTATGCTATGCTGTACTGTTCACATGTAGCCTGCAGCTATCATCGTGCACTGCCAGACTGACCTACAGGTGGAGCTGCGGTTGGACCTGGTGAGCCCCTGTATTTCCAGACTGACCTACAGGTGGCTCTGTGGGACCCTGCAGTAACGCTGGGCAAACTGCATGCAAATCAGGGTATAATGAGATACTAATCCGGTTGTTTGCCCAGAGACTACCTAAGTAGGCTCATTTGCATGGCACTTTTGAATATGGCACATTTTAGCTCTGGGCAAGCGTGTTTGCACTGGGCTAACTGCTTAGCTCCACGCTAATGCCGCGCTAATGTGTTAGCGTGGCGCTAACGGCACGGGGAATAATATACAGTTTTGATCACTGTTCTTTCATATCTGCTGCTTCCTGCAGCTATACTGAGTCCATGCATTTGCTGGCACACACATTGGCCATGCAGTTCGCCTGTACCTGCCCTCACGTTGCTGTGCACTGTGTTGTTGTTGTGGGTTGCACTTCCTGGTTGCTTTATTTAGTGCTGTCTTATTCCCGGGCTATTTTGGCCCGCACTCCCAGACCAGTTTGACCGGCTTCCTTAGACTGCAATAATCAGCAGGTTTAGCACCGGGCTGTTTCCATTTCAATATATCTTGCTCTGTGCTCCGGGCTAGGTTTGCCCGCCGAGCAGTGCTAATTTAGCCCCTGGGCAAAGTTTTGAATATCTGTCCCTTTAGCTTTTCTTGCCATTTCCATTGGTTTATGTAGTTTTTAATTTGCTTATAATCTGCTTTGTTGTAGCATCTAAAAGTTGTTATACAATTGTTTTTTTGTGTTCCATATTTTTCTCCACTATGATCTTATTATGATCACTATTGCCCATAGGGCCTTTGACAGTTATATTTTTTATTTTGTCCTCAAAATTACACATTACCAAATCCAAGATGTTATCTCCCCTAGTGTTTTCTTTAACCAGCTGTTTAAGATTGTTTTGAATAGCCATCTTTATAAATCTGTTCTCTATTCCTGCAACACCTTACAAAATTAGTCCAATTGATATTTGGGAAATTGAAGTCCTCTATCAGCATGTATTCTACATCAGTATTTGCCTGCTCCAAAGGGTCAATAAAGTTAATACTGTCCTCAATTTTTAAATTAGGTGCTCGATAACCAAAGCATAGGGTTAATTGTTGTGTAGGCAATTGTATCTTAATCCATAGCAGTTCTGTACTATGTGACATATTTCCCACAGCTGAACTCATATGCCTTTAATTATTTTTTTTTATGTATACCACTATTCATCTGCCACGTTTTCCTATACAATCTTTTCTAAAGGTGTTATATCAATTATTTCAGTACCCCAGTCCCTTCCCTAAACGAGTTTAATAAATTGCACAAATTGATATGTTATCATTGTTCAACCTGTGCTCCAACTCAATCTTTGTTTCTTAGCATCTGGCATTTGTTAGTAGGACTTTGAGTGTATTTGACTGGTTTTTAATAATTTTTGTTTTGCTCTCACGCTCTGCTATTGTCTATTTCAACCTTTTTTGTATCAGTTTCCCTAGGATGTCCCCTGTTCCCCTGATTGCACAGTTTAAAGCCTGCTTACTAGTATCTGTAAACTGTAAGGCCAACATGTCGCTTCCTTTTCTACTAAGGTGCAATTTATCATGACTAAAAAAGGAATGATTACCCTCAAACAGCTCTCATGTATTAATGCTTCTAATACCATGCATTAAACTCCATTGCCTGATCCAGTTGTTCAATTTAAGTAGTTTTCTATTTACACCCCAGTTCATTCTAAGTATTGGTAGTACTCCCGAGATGATTAATGCACACTTTGCTTTGTCCACCATGTCATGTATGACTTTCATGACACTGAGTATCTTTTCCACAGTATTGCCCCTAATATAATTTGCCCCATGTGTGTCAATATTAATGAATGTTCAGCTTTTTTACTAGTTAAATATGACACAATATTCAGCATATCCCTGACTCCTGCCCCAGGAAAGCAGCTACTAATTACATTTTCTTTATTATCTTTGGTAGTAATTTGATCTGTGAATCTGATAATTGAATCCCCCAGTATGTAGATTTTCTTATTTCTATGTTTACTTCCTGTATGCTGTGTATCCATATCTTCCAGTGTACTATAGTTATATGTTTCTGCATTATTATGATCTTTGTAGCTATCCTCATTTATTTGTATACTTTCACCCTGGTGTTCAACATTTTCTGACTGGACATTGTTTACAAGTGCTAATATATCATTAGCTTCATTTTCCACATTATCTATTAACTGAATAAAGGTGTGAACTGATCTTGTATTAGGATTGCAAATTCCATGGCTCTCCTACCCTTTTTACGTACGCTTGCGCGCATGCGCAAGGAACATTTTGGGAGAGTAGCACACTTTGGAGGTGTGCCTCTCCCTTTCAATCCAGTGCTCCATTGAACAGGCGTGGCGGTCCTGCACCAATGGGTGCAGGAGCTGTGTATGACAGTGGTGGTCTTCGCTTCAAAAACCACGCTGTCCACACATCGCACCGCGCCACGCCGCCGCGCTCCGCCGCGCCGCCCCAAAATCTTTGCTGCCTGCCCTGAGAGCCCACCCCAGCATGGCAAATGTCCTCGTCATCTGCGACATGGGGCTCCAATCCCCGGTCCACCGCCCACGCCCTGGGTTATCCTCTGCCACGCTGGAAGCCCACCCCAGCATGGCAAACGCCCTGGTTGTCTGCCGAGGGGTGCCCATCCCCATCGGCTCCTCTGCCCCCACAGCCATCCTTCTGCCATGCTGGGAGCCCACCCCAGCGGGCAAATGTCCCATGTAGTCTTTTTTTTTTTTACCTGTAAATCAAAACAGTCCCACAGCCGCTTCTCCCAGTCCCCTCCCACAACCCGCACCCACCCACTCGCACTCCAGCCTCCCCACACCCCTTCACCCCATACTTACTCCGGAGCTCAGCGGGCGATCTTCGATGGACCGGAACACGCTCTGCACTTTCAAAGCCGACCACTTAACCAGGAAATGCCGTAAGCTGTATAATGGGCTAGTTGGGGGGTTTTCAACTTTATTGCATATCTCAGGTATTTTGTATTATTAACATGTTTGATCTTCATGAATGATATCACATGTCATGGAGTCAGTCTGGCGAGATTTCGCAGTCACTTTGTGAAATCACCCTTCAGGTCCTGAATAATGCCATGACAGTGACATCATTCATGAGAAGGGGTCCCAAAAACCCCATGTTGAAAATTTGGTGCAAAAATTCCAAAAAATGACTGTTTTACGAGCGTGTGTTGCTCAGTTCCTACGCAGGCTCGTAACTTCGCGAATTTTCAATATTTTCACTCCAGATTTTCAACACTGCCATTTTACCACACCTCCTTATAAGCAGTACAGCTGTCATTTTTCACATCCTGCCCAAAACGTGTTTCCGCCCATGTAGCGTACAATGGCGCAGTCGGTGTGTGAAATCAATGTATGGGACACATTAAGAAAATCATAGTGACACTGTTCATGAGCAGAGGTCTTAAAATGGCTATGTTGAAAATTTGGTGAAAAAATTCCTAAACATGACTGTTTTTATGAGTGTCGTTGCGCCAGTTCCTACGCACACTCATGCTTTGTAATTTTCAATATTTGCACTCCAGATTTTCAACATTACCATTTTACCACACCTCCTCATGAGCAGTATAGCTGTCATTTTCACATCCTGCCCAAAACGTGTTTCCGCCCATGTAGCGCACAATGGTGCAGTCGGTGTGCGAACTCAATGTATGAGACACATTAAGAAAATCATAGTGACACTGATCATGAGCAGAGGTCTTAAATTGGCTGTGTTGAAAATTTGGTGAAAAAATTCCTAAAAATGACTGTTTTACGAGTCTGCGTTGCGCAGTTCCTACGCACGCTCGTAAGTTTGCGAATTTTCAATATTTTCACTCCAGATTTTCAACATTGCCATTTTAACACACCTCCTCATGAGCAGTACAGCTGTCATTTTTCACATCCTGCCCAAAATATGTTTACGCCCATGTAGCGCACAATGGCGCAGTCGGGTGTACGTAACTCAATGTATGGGACACATTAAGAAAATCACAGTGACACTGTTCATGAGCAGAGGTCTTAAATGGCTGTGTTGAAAATTTGGTGAAAAGTTCTTAAAATGACTGTTTTACTAGAGTGTGGTTGTGCAGTTCCTACGCACCTGTAAGTTTGTGAATTTTCAATATTTTCACTCCAGATTTTCAACATTGCCATTTTACCACACTATCCTTATGAACAGTACAGCTGTCATTTTTTCACATCCTGCCCAAAACGTGTTTCTGCCCAGGTAGTGCACAATGGCGCAGTCGGTGTAAGTAAATCAATGTATGGGACACAGTAAGAAAATCCAGTGACACTGTTCATTAGCAGAGGTTTTAAAATGCCAATGTTGAAAATTTGGTGAAAAAATTCTAACAATGACTGTTTTACGGCGTGGTACTGGCAGTTCCACGCACGATCGTGGGTTTGCGAATTTTCAATATTTCCACTCCAGATTTTCAACATTGCCATTTTACCACACTTCCTTATGAGCAGTACAGCTGTCATTTTTCACATCCTGCCCAAAACGTGTTTCCGCCTATGTAGCGCACAATGGGGGTAACAAAAAGGTCATGCTGAAAATTTATTGTGCAAATACCAGCAATCGCACAGAGCATTAGGGTAAAGCACCATACGTGCCAAACACCACTGCAAATTCCTGCAAGTAAACGTTCGGCATTGACAAATGCTTGTTTGTATATCTACAGATATTTGTGGCCTGTGTTATATCCTCACCTTCCTCCTCCCTTGTTCTCTTCCCCGTGTTTCATTACTGTGCTCCCATACTCTTTCCCTACAGTTTTGCATACTAGTTTCTGGATTGTCATTTGTGATGTTTTTCAGACACTTTAATTGTAGGCCTATTATTTTTATTCGCAGTTCTTTAAGTTTCACATATTGTGTACATATTGTTTAGTCTAAACCTTCAGTGACTGTTATACTAAATTTATTACATGCGTCACACTTTGGCTTGCTTAGATTCAATTTTAATTTTTTTAAATTCGATCATAAATATAGTTATTTTTTCATTTAAATTGCATTTTTTTCAACCAAATTTATCACAAGCATAAGTTGCAGAACAATTTTTTAAATCTTTTATTTCACTCAATTAAAATACTGTTCATAAGTGCAATGAGCCTGCCCGCATTTTAGCTCCATTCGTTTGTTTTGTATTTATTTTTATTCTTTCGTTCCTTTGCTCCTTTCATGTTATTTTTAGTTTTTTGTGTTTTAGTTAGTTAGGGTCGAAGGAGTAAGATAGTAATCTTGTGGCTTACGTGCGGAATTGTATTCCCCGAACGCTACTCTCCGAGCTCCGATTAGTTTTGCCAGCTTTTACCACTCTGGGTGCTTAGTGGCAGTTTGCACCCTCCTGCAGTGGTTTTTCAGCTTGAGCCACCAAGCTATAGCTAGAGCTCTGTGTTTTAATTTGGGATGTTTTTCAGTTTTTCATGACATGTAGGCTTTAAAAACAATTTTGTGGAGTACTGCCTGGAATTATCACCCTGGTGTTGTGAGTCGGAAGATCTGTTGAAGTTTAGTCTCACCGATGCAAGCCATGAGAATTAACGCTTAAACTATTCACTTCGAGCAAGTGTTGGTGCAGTGAGATGATGTTGCGATTGGCTATTTGATTATATCTAAGTGTGGCTGTGTGAAGTTTTGCTTCGACCTGCTCTTACCACTTGTTGTGGGGAAGACTGTGTGGTAAAGTGCAGGTTGTGTAAATGGGATTTTCGGACTGAGTTGAAATCTGCAGTCAAAATTTTGAGATCTGTCTGCTGGCGGGAAAGCACGCTCAGCGACTAAGAAATATTTGAATGCAGCTTTGAGGATTATCCAGCTCTGATTATTTATTCTGGAATTGGGTGTGGTGAGAGCACATCCAGTGACTTTGTTTACTCCTCTGCAGGTGGTGTGGTGAGAGCATATCCAGTGACTGTGCTAACCCCATTGGGTTTTGGGATTTTGCTCCTTTGTTGCCTGAGAAGGGACACCTTGCAGGTCCTGGACTGTGTTGGGGGTCCGAGGAGCACGGTAGCAAGGGTTTGGACTGGAGGGTTTAGTCTCAGCTGTTGTTGTTAGGTGGGGGGATCTCTGCAGCCGGTGAGTGGCTGAGTCTCTAACACCCTCCGATTGGGCCCTTACTCAGCCTTTAGGATTACTGTTGGTTGTTGCTCCGAGGAAGGGGAAGGTGGAATTTCACCTTTTGAGATCAATACTGAACCAAGGGTGATTACCTGGGCTGGCCTGTGGCCAGAAGGGAACTTGTTGGGGTGCAGATTGGTGGATGTGTGCCCCTGGGGATTCCTAGGGTTCCCGTGGGGGAGCCAGTTGGTTCTCTCTTCAGGATCCTGTATTTGCTGGCTGTGGCTTTGGGGTTTAGCCTTTGGGGATGTTATTTGGGGTCTAAGGTCCTGGAGTGACACTGAGAGGAGGAGAGTGGAAAAGGAAATTGAACCTGATTATTTGGGAAACTGTTCTGGTGGCTCATTCATTTACAAGAATCTTATTATTTGACTGTTGAGGTAGTGAGAGTACCTCAAAACAGCTTGAACTACTTAGGAACTGTTCTGGTGGCTCACCTGTTTATAAAAACTCTATTATTTAACTGTTGAGGCAGTGAGAGTACCTCAAACAGTTTGAACTTCTCCATATACCTAACACTGACTCATATTATAATGTATGGTAGAACATTGTTATAAGTAGAAATCTACCTTTTTATAACAACATTTTACCATCGATGTGACGTCACGATCTTGTTACCCCATCGATGGTACGTCACATCGATGGGTTAACAACCGGGAACAGTCTGGGCATGCGCGCAACTGGATCAGAGGGCCTTGAAACGGCCACTGCGGTGAAGGCAGAGTGGAGGTGACTGAAACAAAACTGCAGTAAGGAACTGTTTTCTTTTCTTAAAAACCTAAATGGTACCATACACTATAAAATATAATGTATGGTACATCGATGATTAACCGTTGTTTTAACCAATCTCGAGGTTGCCATGGCAACGTAAATGTCTCGAGCTTCACTCTCGAGGTTTACATGGTCACCCTGGCAACCTCTCGATGGTTAACAAACCGGTTAACCATCGATGACCATACATTATCCTCTATATTATTGTTGACTGTGTTTTTATTTTTCTTATAAGTGGAGGGGTATATGATTTGGAATTTATATAGTTAATTTTGTCTTAGTTATATTATTGCACATTTATTTATTTCTGATTTGGTAATTATATTAGTTGATTGGCTGGGATTAAGTTATATAGTGTGGGATTTTCATTGTTTTTATAATGTGCTGGCGTAGCCGGAAGACGGTCAGGCAGTATTCCCCCACCACGCTCAGAGAACTGCACCCTTTTGATTGCTCCTATCTTGCAGTAGAGGTTTATAAGCATTGTCAATCCCTCGGGATTATTAGGAGGAGCAGGAGGAGTAGGAAGGGGTGGGGAACTGGGCCTGGTGGAGGAACATAAAAGGGGTGACGGATTGGGGTGGTGGGTACCAGGTGACGCCCTGGGGTGAAATGGTGCCAGGACAGGGGTAGCCCTTGTCTTGTTCCATACCCAAGGGCCCAGCAGTTGCTGGTCAGGAGTCAAGTCTTCCTCAGCATCTCATCCAACTCGGGTGGTGTTATGTAATGCCAGGTTCATCAAAAACAAGACAGCTGCAATTTTTACAAGGTGTTTTGCCCTATCATATCCCCAATTTTGTTGACTGTTTTTCATCATTGGTTCGAGCATGGTATTTTGGACCCAAATTTTCAAGAGGCTATTATTTCGTTAATTCTGAAGCCGGGGAAGGATCCTCATAACATGGACAGTTACCGTCCTATATCTCTCCTAAACACAGATATTAAAGTACTGGCTAAAGTTTTGGCTAATAGGTTATCTGTAGTCATGGATAAATTGGTCAGTAGGGAGCAAGTGGGCTTCATGAGGGGGAGGTTGTCCCAGGACCACTTGTGTAAATTGTTACATCTTATTGTGGAGGCCAGGGAGTCGAGAACTCCGGCAATACTTCTTTCCTTGGACGCCAAAAAGGCCTTCGACCGGGTGTCCTGGGACTTCCTTTTCACTACCCTGTCGGCATTTGGACTGCCTGAAGTTTTCTTGAGGTGGGTCAAAATTTTGTATTCCTCTCCCTCTGCGCAGGTGAAATGTAATGGGGTGCTCTCACCGCCTTTTAGGTTAGAGCGTGGTACAAGACAAGGTTGCCCCTTGTCCCCACTACTATTTAACTTGTATCTGGAGCCCTTTCATGAAATTAGCACAGAATCCTCTTATTAAGGGATACGGTGGAGAATCTAGGTACGCTTTTTCAGCTAGGATGACGTGTGTTATTGCACGTTGAGACCCCGGAGCTCTCTGTATCAGCTGTTTTGGAGGAGATAGATGACTTTTCTAGAGTATCTTATTATAAATTGAATCGGGCCAAGACTAAAATCCTTCCCCTAAATCATGCTGTCATTAAAGCAGACCTACAGAGGTTTGGTTTCGCTTGGGAGACCAAATCCCTTACATATTTGGGCATTAGTATTAGCACAAGCTTACCTTCGATGATTAAAGACAACCTCGGTAAGCTGGTCCAAAGTATTTCGGGAGATCTGGACAGATGGAGCTCGATATCTCTGTCTATGTGGGGGAGGCTGAATCTCCTTAAGATGAATATTCTCCCTAGAATATTATATCCTTTGGGGATGCTCGCTGTTTATCTTCCCAAAAAATGGTTTGTTAATTTGCAGAAAACATTTAATTCTTTTTTGTGGCAAAGGAAGAGAACACGTAGGTCTTACATTAAGTTGACAGCTTCTAAATTCAAGGGAGGATTGATGGTCCCCTTGTTGTTTTTATACTATGCAGCACAAAATTTCTGTAAGTTATCCTTGTGGGCGAACGGACATAGACTCTCCGGTTACTCTCCCTATGGTTAGATATCGAGTACGACTCATAAAAGAATGAAGTGTTCTTTACGTGCCTCTTATTTGCTTCCCAGTCCATTATTTCCAAAACACCCATGAACAACCCCATGGGCTGGTCCTTGAAGGCATACATTCAGTTGCAAACCCACCTTGGTGTCAGATGGTGGTTCCTGGATAGTCAACCCATTCTGGAAAATCCTCAAATTAAAATAGGGGGTTCTGCAGTGCCCACCGCTTTCTGGCCCCAGATAAGCCATTTCTCCCTATCGGACTTTTGGGAACAGGGTCGCTTGCGTCCTTTCGACCAACTGAAGAGACTCCATGAGATTCCTGACCTTAATTTTTTCAAGTGGTTACAGCTTAGCAAAGCTATAGTTCGGGTTTTTCACTCAGAGCCCTCCACTGATCGTACCTCGGCTAGTTTGGATGTGCTATTAATTGCTGCGGCCCAACCACATCCAGTTTCCAAGGTTTACAAATTGCTTCAGGAATGGGATTACAGGCTCCCCTCAGGGGTTTGTTATTACTGGGCTGGAGTCTTAAACGTCCAGGCTACTCGAATCTGTGGAAAAACTCTGGGTCACCGTGATATAAATTTATTGAACAAGACAGGTTAAGGATGGTACATTTTAATATTATGCATCATCTTTACTTAACTCCTTCTCATCTATTCAGGCATGGGGCATCTCCCACGTCTTTGTGTTGGAAATGCAAGAAGGAGGTGGTAACTTTGTACCATATGCTATGGACTTGTCCGGTTATACGGCTCGCCTGGAATGCCATTCCCAACCTCTTGAACCCTGTCCTTGGCTCACTGCATAGGCTTACTCCGGAGATTTGTTTACTGTTTCTTTTTCCCGCAGGTATCTCCAAGACTTGGAAAGCCTATGTTTCTCTTGCTTCAGCGGTTATGAAATTGTTAATTCTAAGACATTGGTTGTCTGATAAACCACCATCCCTATTAGAATGGTATCAGGAATGTACTTTAGCTTTACAACTTGAGAAGCACATTCATATATGTGGGGGAAGCAAGAGCGCTTTGCACTTCTCTGGGGCCCTTTGGATGAATTTTTCATGACTTGGAAACCTTAGTTTCCATTATCTTATCTTGTATGTACTTGTTTTTGCTCCCTGTTACTCGTAACCTTTGGGGTGGGGAACTGGGGGTTGAGGGAGGGGAGGATGGGGAAGGACTTTGGGTTCCTTTTCTTGTCTGTGTATTAACTCATTGTATCTTGCCTAGCCATGGCAGAGGTTAAGCCAAAATTTCTTGATTTTGCTTCCTTTCTCATTGTCTGTTCTCCATCCTGGGTGTGTTTATAAAATCAATAAAGATGTTTAATTACAAAAAAACATGACAGCTATTATAGCTGATCTTGTTGAAACGGTGGATCTGGCATGCATCACCGAGACCTGGCTGGACGAAAATGCTGGCCCAATTTTGGCTTCTGCAGTTCCAGCTGGGTTCTTGGTGATTCACCGCCCGAGGTTGGATCGTAAGGGTGGGGGTGTAGCCATCCTGCAGGAGATTGCGGACTTCATCGTCGACACAGTATTGGAGTCTCCCAGATGGATTATTCTGGGGCGCTTTAATGCCTGAGTTGAGGATGAACTCTCGCAGTTTGGTCAAAATCTCCTCCAGCTAATGACAATTCTGGCCTCACACAGGTTGTTACCTCCTCTACCCATATAGGAGGTCACCATTGATCTACTGTTCCTCCTGGGGATGGAGATCTGACTTAAGGGTGGAACTTATCAGTTGGTCTGACCATCACACCATAGGGTTCAGTTTTTGGGCCCCCAAATAGACCTACCCCTGTGGAGATGATCCAGTACCGCCCTTTAAGGAGAGTACCCCAGATGGTCTGTTGGTGGTACTTGATCTATCGGGATTGCTGAGTGAAAGCACAAGTCTGGGTGATCTAGTACTAGCCTATATAATACGGCAGTGGAAGATGGCTTGGACTTGATTGCTCCTGTTCTGGGTTCGATCACTTACTCTTCGCCCAAGGAAACCTTGGTATGATGGGTCCTTGAAGGAGCTGAGGTGAGTTGGTCGAAGGCTGGAGAGAGCATGGCAGAAACCGCCTTGATGCTGACAGGCTTAGATTGATGGAACATTATGAGGGCTATCAATCAGAAATCTCCCTTAAGAAGGCAGGATTCCTATCCAGGGAGATTTCTGCTGTGCAAAATCAACTGGCTCAACTTTTTCGAACATTCAACAGATTGTGCAATCCAATCTGTCTTCAGTCCGGAAGAACATTTTCACAAAATAAGTGTGATGAGCTAGCTCGGTTTTTCACAGATAAGGTTGCCAGCATCAGGGCCAGAATCAGCCAGGCTCCCTCCATGAGGGGTTGTGAAGGTTGATAGGAGGTGGTGAGCACCCGGTCTGTCTGGACCGATTTCAGCTGACCGGAATTCATGGATATTGTGAAGATCGTCCAGACTTTGTGTCCGACCTGTTGTAGTTTGGATCCAGGCCCTATTCACCTATTAGTGGGTTGTGTGGATGCTATCTGCCTGATCCTAGCTGAAATTGTATGGAGATCCTTGGAGGGGGAGTCTTTCCAGACCCCCTAAAGGAGGCGGTCATTCGACCACTCCTTGAAACCCTCCTTGGATCCCGACGATCCAGCTAACTACCGACCTGTCTCTAACCTTCCTTTTGTGGGGAAGGTTATTAAGAAGGTGGTTGCTTTGCAGCTGGATGATCACCTTGTTACTCACAATGTCTATGAAGTTCTCCAGTCTGGTTTTAGGAAGAGGCATAGCACTGAGACAGCCCTTGTTCGGGTACTTAATGATCTCCTTATGGCGTAAGATCGAAAGGCTTGTACCATCTTGGTCCTTCTCGATCTCTCAGCTGCCTTTGACACTGTGGACCATGGAGTGCTTCTGGAGACCCTGCAGTTCCTTTGTGAACTGTCAGGTACAGTCCTCGACTGGTTTCAATCTTTCCTTGTAGGTTGATCCCAGAGGGTGGTCACCGAATTTATTCCTCTGACGCTTCTCCCTATCCTGCGGGGGTGCCGCAGGGCACCATATTGGCACCCATGTTGTTCTCAGTGTATATGCTGCCATTGGGAGATATCATTAGACAATGCAGCTTGAGGTTTTCCCTGCTACACAGATGATACTCAGCTGTATATGTCTTTTGTACCCAGACAGGTTGATGCTGTCTCTGTGCTAAATAGTTGCCTCTCCAAGATCAAAGATTGGATGAATTTGAGTTGGCTGAGACTGAATCTGGATAAGACTGAAGTGTTGGTTGTGGACCCAGGTCACCCGGGGGTGGGTTCTGGAGCAGGGCACATGTCGGGCCTATGGCTTGATGGTGTCCAGCTCACTACCTCAGACCGGATGCATAATCTGGGCATTATTTTTGACGACGGTCTGACTCTGGAATTTCAGGTGTCGGCAGTGGTTAATCCTCATTATACCATCTGAGGAATATTGCCCAGGTGAAACATCTGGTTCCTCCGGGTGACCTTCCAACACTGGTCCATGCCTTCATTACTACCCGTCTTGACTATTGCAATGCCTTCTACCTAGGGCTACCTGCGGTTGATATCTGCTGCTTGCAGCTAGTGCAGAACGCTGTGGTCAGGCTGTTGACTGGCACTTCTAGGGCCAGTCATATTACGCCTGTGCTGCGTGAACTGCACTGGCTGCCAGTTCAGTGGCGGATCACCTATAAGGTAGGCTTGCTTACTTTCAGAGCCCTACACAAACAGGGACTTGACTACCTGAAAGATCTCCTGGTTCCCTACTCCCCAAATCGTCCACTCTGATCTGCCAATGAGGGATTACTAGAGGTCCCCAGGGTTCATTTAAAAACCACTGGGGCTCACGCTTTTTCATTTGCAGCACTGACCCTGTGGAACTCTCTACCTCATCGGTTAAGAGAATGCCTGACTGTCAGCAGTTTTAAAATTATGCTAAAAATGTATTTATTTTCTAAGGCTTAACCAGACTGATTTTAAATATTTATATTTGTTGATGTTTTTATATGATTGTGCAGTTCCTTGATTTTGAAAGGAACTTGATAAATAAAATATTGATTGATAAAACAGCTGTTACACAGTAAAAGCAGTTCTGCAGCAAAGTGTTAAAACAATTAAAAGCATATATAAGAATGCATAAGAGTGCATATGAATTCATTCATTACATACAGCATTTCCCCAACATCCCCAAATTAATTTGCCCTCAGACAATTCTTGTGTACCAAAGCTCTGAAAAGAAGAAGTAATATCTTTATTATGGTACAGGATATTTAGCTGCCCCAGTCTGTCATAAGATAAACGCCAATCTGCATTTGTCTTATGCTTTGCGAAACAGACTGAAAGAGTGTTCCACACACACTGAGGTAACTGGGATGGCTAATGCATGAAATACCACAGAGCTCGATGTTGGTCGGTACAACATGTGGTGGGACTCGTAATGAGGATGGACTGACTAGATTGTTAGTGCACACTTTAAAAAGTTCTGCACTGCCGGTTTGCATTTTAAATAGTGCAGGAAATGTATGACAACGTTCTTAACAACTGAAAACTCTGGTGTTCCTAATGCACGTTCAGTCGCAACATGGAGGAGATGTGGGATCCACGGAATGTGCAACAAATGCAGATACATTTCTTTTAACTCTTTCACTAATCACTGCATGTACATGGCAGAGTCACTGTTGATTGAGATGCAATTGTCCCAAGTCTGGCCAGTGGCCATATTCACGCATCACATCATGCAGAAGCATTGAAATAACATAAGCATTACACAGTATTAGGATAGAAGGCTTTAGCGGGAGACTGTGTATCACTTTTGTGGTCTCACTGTAAAAGACAGCAATTATGTTAACAGCAGGTAGCCCCCCCTAGCTCAGGGGTCTCTTTGATAAGAAGGGAAAATCTCTGCCCACAAAACATGTCCTGGATTGCTTTTTAGTGATTACTATACACCTCAGGCAAGTATTTATAAACCAGCTGCTGTTTCTCAGGGCAAGTTCGGGCTGTAGGGCATATTTTCTTAATGATGCCAAAGAAGCTGTAAGCCATGAACAACGTTCATTGGTATCCCCTCGAAGCACAAAGCTCTCACCAAATTATGAGGGAATTCAGCAGCATCTTCCTTTTTGTTTCAGTCTCCCCAAGCATGCTTCTATTGAAGTCTGGCTGATATTTTCATATGTTTCTTTCAGTTTAATAAGCTTTTGTTTTCAAGAGCTTAGTGATTCTGTTCCACTGGCCGTGGATTCAGTTTTGCAAATTTTACAGTGCAGGATTACAACATATTACCCCATACCCATCTTTTTTACTGTTTTGAATTCCAGATCGGGGTACTTGCTGCAATACTCATCTACAGTCTTTTGCTTTCTGCCCATTCTGCCATGTAACAAGAGGGTCTGCTCACAGTAACTCTCCCTAAACTTTAATAAGTAACAAGATTAGCAAGATTAACAAGCTAATTGAGCCATAGTTAGCCATTGTGACTAAGAGCAGAGATTTTGTAGGATATAAAATTGCAATTAATCTCAACAGCTGCTCAACATGGGAAGTCTATGGCACGTGATTAGAGGTGCTCTGACACTTAATAGAATGTATAAATTGCACCCCCTTTGATCTGCACAGCACCACAGTTCATGTTAATAGCAGCTAATGACCGTGCCAGAATTACTTTGTAAGTATTTTTAAAGAGACAGTAAATGGGGCAACAACTTAAAGCACAGCCAGGGAATGTGAAATATATATTGCCATTTATTTATTTTAATCGAATTGCAAACTTTACTCTCCACCACCGTTTATCGAAGGATATCAATATTTATCGAATCCCGGCAAGGCTAGTCACATTTTATCCCTATTTGACCATCAGTTAAGGTTACATATGCACTATTCATGTTTGCTTTTTAATACCATGGATTGACCTGGTGTGTTCTCAATTCCTATAGTGAAATAATATCCGAGTCTTATTTACTCAGACGCCCTACAGATTCTTCAAATTTTCTGGCCCCTAGTCCCCTCTTCCTCATCTGACAGCACTCCACACTCGACTCTGCATGCTGGAGCTACATTTTTATAGTGTGCAGGGCAGAAGTGGAGCTTCCCTGCAAGTCTGAAGTGGTTGCCTAGCAACTCTCAATCACAGACTGGTGTCGTCTATGGCCATTGACTGCCTTTCAAAAGGAAACCTATTCAACCACCTGGGAGCTCTAAAGGGCTCCTCAAACTGCCCCTTAAAAAGCAGCAACCAAAATCCCAGCCCTCGTGAATGGAAGGCAGAGGTCACATGACTAATTTACTGGTCTGCAGTGCAGAAAAGTAAGCCCTTGTTGCTGTTAAACAGCACTAAAATGCTACCTTTAAAATAAAATAACACGCTAGGAGTCACCCTCAGATGCCCCTTCTCCTATTCCAGCACAAACACTCTGCTCACTGGAGCTCTGCTTTTATAGTGTGCAGGCTGGAAGTGGAGCTTTTGCAGTCTGAAGTGGTTGCCTAGCAACCCTTCAATCACAGACCGGTATCAGCTATGGCCGTAGACTGCATCTGCTAGTATTGCATCTGCAACAGCTAGCAGTCTAACTGTATCATGCTCACAAACTAACCACAGTGCAGAAAACACTAGCCAAAATTAGAGAGTAATAATAAATAATAATAATAATAAATGTATTTGTATGGCACCTTTCCAATGCCAAGGCACCTCACAGTAAAAACAAAAATACAACATCAAATAATCAACATACATAAATAACAGATACCTCTGTAATCATTAATCAACTCAGGCAGCTTAAAAAGCTTTTACTATACAGGTAACTCTTTAAACCCTGTTTAAATTCCTCCACAGTTGCCCACTCTAGTAGCCGGCAGGTAGAAAATTCCAGAGGGTGGGGAGCTACATAAGTAAAAGTTCTACAACCAGATGACTCCAAATTCACCCTTGAATCTCTAACAACCCCTCGTCAGCTGAGCGGAGCGACCGACCGGGTCAATAAGAAACCAGAAGCTCTTCAGATAGTCCGGGCCTGTCCATGTAGGGCTTTAAAAGTCAGTAAACCAACTTTAAAGGTGATCCGCCACTGTACCAGCAGCCAGTGCAGTCCGTGCAGCACCGGGGTAATATGACAGGATTGAGAGGATTCAGTCAAAAGCCATGCTGCCACGTTCTGCACCAGCTGCAAGCGACAGATTTCAACCCCAGAAAGGTCTAGATAAAGGGAGTTGCAGTAATCCAAACATGAGGACACAAAGGCGTGAACCAGAATTGTAAGGTCGTCAGACGAGACCAGATGCCTAATCCTGGTGATATTCCTAAGATGATAAAGGAATTTGATGACAACTGACACCTGCGAATGCAGGGTCAGTCCATCATCAAAAACTACCCCAGGTTATGCACCCAATCAGAGGTCGGATTGAGACACCCCAGAAAATTCCAGAGGGTACACCAACACCCTAACCCCTATCTGGCAACTTGGGTCCACAACCAGTACCTCAGTCTTTTCCAAGTTCAACTTCAGCCAGCTGGAATCCATCCACTCCTGGATTTCTTGCAGACAGTTGTTAAAGACCGAGAGGGCTCCATCCTGGTCAGGTGCAAAAGAAAGGTAGAGCTGGGTATCATCTGCATAACAGTGAAACCTCAGCCCATACCTTCTTACAATGTCTCCGAGGGGTAACATATACACTGCGAACAACACGGATGACAGCACTGAACCCTGAGGCACCTCACAAGACAAAGCAGTTGGGACTGAGGAAAATACCCCAGACACAACTTTTTGTGTTCTACTGGTGAGGAAAGATGTAAACCAACTGAGGACTGTCCCCAACATTCCACAGATATGCCTCAGGCATCCTATCAACACCATGTGGTCCACGGTGTCAAAAGCTGAGGAGAGATCCAGAAGAACCAAGATGGAACAGTTCTTCTGATCTCTCGCCATCAGGAGATCATTAAGCACCCAAACCAGCGCCATCTAGGTACTATGTCTCTTACGAAAACTGGACTGGAGTGGTTCATAGATGTCATGGATGGTCAAATGGTCCTCCAGTTGTGCTGCCACTACTTTCTCAAACACCTTCCCTACAAAGGGAAGGTTAGAGATAGGTCTGTAGTTTGCATAACAGTCTGGGTCCAAGGTAGCTTTCTTCAAAAGTAGTATCACTATCGCCTCTTTCAGAGAACAAGGAAACACTCCGAATTCCAAGGAGCACCAGACTATTCACGCAAGGATTGGCCCGATGATGTCAATGCAACCCAGAATTAGGGAGGTCAGTCCAGGATCCAAACTACAGCACATAGGATGCACACACTGGATGATCCTCATGACATCCATGAACTCCGGCTGGCTGAAGGCACTCCAAGAAAATTGAGGTACGGTGACCCCGTACTGATCACAAACAACTCCCATAGAGTGTGCTGGCTGAAGATCTGCCCTGATGTCAGCCACCTTATTTCAAAGAATTGAGCAAGCTTATCACACTCTATTGTGAAAAGCTTTCGAGCTTGCAGACAGACTGGGTGCACAGTCTGTCCACAGTTAGGAATACGGTGGGACACCATCTGTCTCTTTACTAATTAAGGTAGTTTAGTTTGCCTGTATGTATTCTTGTTATCAAATTAATTTACACAGTGCTTCTTGTTTTGTAGGATTGCAGTACAGCAGTCGGATGACTCTTCTTCTAATGATGGATGTAATACTCATTTACCAATGTCTGGTATATTATACTGTATACAAAAGTTACTGATACTATGTATTCAGTAAGGACAAGGCATACAGGCAGAAACATAGAAACATAGAAACATAGACTTTGTTGGCAGATAAGGACCACTTGGCCCATCTAGTCTGCCCATTTCCCTACCTACAGGATAGGCCGCAGGTCCTAGTTATCCAACAGCCTATTTCTTCCTACCCCCGACAAGAATTTCCTTATGTCTGTCCCATGCATTCTTGAATTCTCCCACAGTTTTAGACCCCACAACCTCCTCAGGAAGGCTGTTCCATGCATCCACTACCCTCTCTGTGAAATAATACTTCCTCACATTGCCCCTGAACTGCCCCTCCATCTTTAAATTGTGTCCGCTTGTTCTTGCACGTCTCTTTTTCTGAAAGATGCTACCCTCTTGGACTTTGTTGATTCCACTGAGGTACTTAAAAGTTTCTATCATGTCCCCCCTCTCCCTTCTTTCCTGAAGGGTATACATATTAAGCTCCTTTAGTCTCTCCTCATACGGCTTCTCTTGCAGACCCTGCACCATTTTAGTTGCCTTCCTCTGGACTGCCTCTATCCTGTCTATGTCCTTGGAGATGGGGTCTCCAGAACTGGACACAGTACTCCAGATGGGGTCTCACCAACTGTCTGTACAGAGGGATAACAACTTCCTGTTTTCTGCTGGTGATGCCTCTCCCTATGCATCCCAGTATACCCCCAGCTCTCCCTACTGCCTTCTCACATTGCTTGCTAAACTTAATGTCATCTGATATGATTACCCCCAGGTCCCTTTCCTTTTTTGTTGTTATTACTACCTCCCCCCATTGTGTATTCTTCCCCTGGGTTCTTGTTTCCCAGGTGCATTATTTTGCACTTCTTTGCATTGAATTCTAGCTGCCATACTTCTGACCATTCCTCCAACCTTGCCAAGTCCCTTCTCATCCTTTCCACGCCTCCTTGTGTATCAACCCTGTTGCAGATCTTTGTGTCATCTGCAAAGAGGCATACTTTTCCTTCCAGTCCCTCTGCAATGTCACTTATGAAGACATTAAAAAGGACTGGACCCAGTACTGAACCCTGCAGTACCCCACTAGTAACCTCTCTTTCTTCAGAGTGGACTCCAGTTACAATTACCTACTGTGACCTGTTGTCCAGCCAATGTTTTACCCAGGCTACCACCCTGGGACCCACTACCAGGCTGGTTAATTTGACTATTAATCTTTTGTGTGGGACTGTGTCAAATGCCTTGCTAAAGTCTAGGTAGGCCATGTCCACAGCCCTTCCCTGGTCTACTACTTTGGTCACCCAGTCAAAGAATTCTATTAGATTCGTCTGACATGACCTTCTCGCTGTGAACCCATGCTGCCTTGGGTCCTGTGCCCCACTGACCTCTAGGTACTCAACAATTCTTTCCTTCAGAAGTGACTCCATCACTTTCCCTACCACAGAGGTCAAACTGACAGGTCTGTAGTTTCCTGCCTCTGTCTTGCTCCCACTTTTGTGAAGGGGAATCACATTCGCCTTCCTCCAGTCCTCGGGTACCACACCATCCTCCCATGATTTATTAAAAAGAGTAGCCAGTGGTTTCACTAGTTCCCCCTTAATTCTTTTAGAATTCTGGGGTGAATTCCATCAGGCCCCATTGCTTTGTCCACCTTCAGTTTTAGGAGTTCTTGCAGAACCCTTTCTTCTGTGAAAGGACTGGGATTGACCCCACTATCAAGAGTGCTTCTGTTAATTGGATTAGGCACTTCCCCCTCCTCCTTTGTGAATACTGAGCAGAAATATTCGTTCAGTATCCCTGCTTTTTCACTGTCCCCCTCTGCCCACCCACCCACCATTCATTCTATTCAGCCTCACTATCCCTCCCTTTGTCTTTCTACACTCGCTGATGTACCTGTAAAAGGTTTTATCCCCTTCTTAACTGAGTTGGCTATCTTTTCCTCAGTTTGGGCCTTTGCTATTCTGACTTCCCTCCTGCTTCCTTCTGCCTTAACTGGTACAGCTCTCTGTCCTGCTCCTTCTGTGTTTCCTTATGCTTCTGGAATGCTATCTTTTTCTTCCTGACTTTCACAGCCACCTCTTTTGAGAACCATAGTGGCTTTTTCTTTCATTTTGATTTGTTTATTTGCTTCACACAAAGGCTTGTTGCCTCTGAAATGGCAGTTTTGATGATTCTCCATTGTTGCTCCACACCTCCTTCTAGCCTGTTTGCTAGTGCTTTTCTGAGGCACTCTCCCATCTTGCCAAAGTCAGCCCTCCTGAAGTCCAGTACCCTCACTTTTGTATGGCTTGACTCTGTAGCTGAGTTTAACGTGAACCACACTGTTTGATGGTTACTTGTTCCCAGATGGCAACCCACTTCTAGATCTGAGATCCTCTCACTGCCCCCGCTTGAGAGTCACGAGGTCTAAAACTGCCCTCACGAGTGGGTTCCAAACTAGCTGTCTGAGGCTCGCCACCTGTAGGGCATCAAGAATGGCCCTGCTCTTGGATGTGGCTGCAGCAAATGTGCTCCAGTTAGCATCTGGCATATTCAGGTCTCCCATCAACAGTATCTCCCTTTTCTCTGCCATCCTAAAAATGCCTTCTATCATATCCTTGTCCTTTCCCTCCCCCTGACATGGGGGTCTCTACACAACTCCTGTGCGGATTGTGGTGCCCTTTCCAGTCTCCAAGGTGACCCACAGTGCCTCCTCTCCTCCCTGTTTACTCTTTTGTTCAGTTGCTTTTATCCCTTCCTTTACATAGAGAGCTACTCCTCCCCCTCTTCTCCCCTGCCTGTCTCTCCTGTAGGTTATGTACCCTGGTATGTTAACATCCCAGTCATGGTTCTCTGTGTACCATGTTTCTGTGACTGCTACGATATACAGGCATCCCTCTTCCATCAAGGCCACCAGCTCAGGGAGCTTATTGCCCAGACTACAGGCATTGGTACTCATTACCCTCCATTTCCTGATGGCCTTACTCCTTTCTGCCCCAACCCTGTCCTTCTTGCCTTTATCACTTTCTCCATTTACCCCTGCCCTTCTGCCTATTGACACCTCTATGTTGGTGTTTACTGCACTTACTACCGTGATTTTTTTGGGGGAGCTAGGATTTCCCTGCTCCTTTCCAGTGCCTCCCCCCAGTAGAGAAGTCCAGTCACACAGCAGTCCTTTCTCCTGGTATCCTCTGCCAAGCTACTAGCAGTATCTTTCTAAGGCAGTCTTTAAATGTAGCTTCCTTCAAGCTAAGCCACTCTCCCTACTTACTAGATCTTTCTACAAGTAATTTAAACCTCACAGCTATCAAGACCTTTCAATTACCAGAGAAGAGGTTGGATGTCATGTGCTGTATAATCAGAATGCAGATGAATTAGAAGTAGGGTCACAAAAGTTAGTTGATCCGTGGTAGGTAATATCTTACCAACTTTAACTCTGCTGGGCACTCAGTTCTTAACCTGTCAGAACAGTGAATGGAAATCAACATACATTAAGTGTGAATCATGTTCTGTTCTTTTTATGCAGTTGTCATCTCATGGAAGTGCTCGGTGACAAGTAATGAAAGTGATACCTTTGATTGGATTACCTTGATACACACTCAGTCTGTGAAATATTGATTACTTCGATTATGGTTGGTTGTTCCTTCTGCATGCTTTGATTCTATATTTCTGTCCATTATATTATAGCTCAGGGTGTGCTACTGACACATTTGGGTGCTATTTTCCCCTATGCAGGAGACAGTCTTCTTCTGTGAAGAGTGTCTCAAACATGGCAGTAGCAATACCACCTGCCAAGTCAGCAAAAAGTTTAGAAAGGGACTCTGGTTACTGGAGGTCAGCATGAAGGATGTGGATCAAGCATTTGATAGACTGCTCTTTTCTCCTGGGATGATTGTGGGGTGGAGGGGACCCTCTCGGTCCCAACATCAATTACCATCATGTGGAGGCCTGGTGGTAGTGTAGGTTGGGCAGCATGTAACAGGAGTGGCTACCAGTTTGGCTTGATTCAGGTGTGCCTTCACACACCACGTACCACTGCCTGTCAGTGGCATGGGGGACCGGGACACACAGAAAATGAAAAAAGGGAGACCATATTTGCCAAAGAAGCCCTTCCTGACTTCTCTCTGCACACATCCCTACTTGACCTCAACAAATCTGATGGTAAGCAGATGGCCTGCATGCAAAATCTCTGGCAAGTTAGAATGCTTTATAAAAATAAAAGAGCTTTTAAATGCAGCTGCCCTGAAAACAGGCATGTTCGGGTAAGGTTTTTAAAACAAATAAATATATTACTGATCAAGCTCAGACAATAATATAATAATACCAAGGCACAGACCACTCTTATTATTCTTATTTTTTCTGAACCACTAACATTTAATTTGCTGTTCTCATACCACAAGAAAGTGTGTGACAACACTTTACAGTAACAAGTCTGGTCCTTGTGCGTTAATAACATGCAGTTTGGGAGAGCACTATTTTAGAAACCTCTTCTTGTTTTAATGGTATTAAGGCACTCTAGGGGTTATGTTAATTTTAGCCTCTTGCAATATTACACCAATAGAAAGTGTTTAACAGGCCATTAACATATTCTCTGGTCATGTCATATTGCTTAATTTTGTTCATTTATAAGCTGTAACAAGCTCTTCATGATAAGGAATCTCAAAATGCTGAAGCCATACTCGATGTCAATAGCATGGGACTATGAACTTTTTAAGTAAAGAATAGGTCAGCATGGAAAGTAAACAAAAATAGACTGACACAAACCAAAAAAAAAACACAGTAAACAGTAAACGGTATGCATTCTTGTGGTATGAGAACCATGAATTAAAGGTGAGTAGTTCTGATACTCTAGGAATGTAAGTGAGGCTACTCTTACAACTGTAAGAGTGGTCTCAGTGGTGGTATAAATATATTATTGATCTAGCGCGATCGCAACCACAACAGCAGTCTTGGTGGTGGTATTAATATATTTCTGATCAAGCTCGATCAATAATACATCATTTTTTTTTTTTTAATCTTACTGAAATATTCCTATTTCTAGGGCTGCAGCATGTGAGACACTCTTCGCAGAATAGGAGAGTCTCACACAGAGGAATGGATTGCTCACGATTAGTAGGGAGTGCTCTCTTAACTTATTGGGTGTAAAGCAGCAGCAGCTGTGGACTGCTGGACACGCTGATCCCAGGTGGGGGAGTGGAACAGCAAGATGGCTGCGCTGCTACTGACTCCTTACCACGCCGCTTGAAACTTTAAACATTATATACTCTTTAGACTCTCAAGTTCTGTAAATCTCATTGTTTTGACTTATAACTATATTTAATAGTCCTGCACAGTGACATTGTAGATTATTAACTTTGTTGATCATGTTTGGAAATACCCTCATTTGCAGATACAACACATGGGTTTAGATTAGCATTTGGCACAGAGTTACATTCCAAATTCTAACTTTTAAGGTTGTTTTGGGACCAAATCCTTGGGACTGCAGCACTTCCCTGGTGCTCTAATAAATGCTACTAAGTGTGAATTGCCAATAGACCAGAGGTTAAATGAAGTGGGTACTCTGGGAATGTATTCTCTAAGTGGCCCCTATATAAAGAGACTGTCGATTAAAGGATATTTTTTTGCCACTCTGCTCTTCTGATGAATTGCTATGGAGAGTGGGTCTGTGTCAGGACCAGTACACAATGCAATGGAGTACAAGACTACTGGATTTGAGGAGTGGAGCTGGAACCCCGCAGAAGAGGAAAAAGTACATGGGGACCTCCATAACACCGGGAAATTCTGATGCACAATGCGCACTATACTGCATCTGCTGGAAATGTTTAAAAAAATTACCTTAAGGTATGACAATGTTACCTATGGGGTTAAAAAAGATTCCATGAGTGAGTGTCTCAAATTACTACACTCAGTGTAGTAATTCTTTTTTGTTTCTTTCTCTTAGGTAAGTCCAGGCAAGGTTATACTGTACTTCTGTGCCTTTACCAACAACTCACACTGATGGAAAAAAAAAAAGACTGAAGGGGATTACAAAATGGCCTGTTCCTGTGCTCCATTCTAAAATATTTGAAAGGGGGTAAGCTGCAAAACTAGTTTGATTTCCTTGGATGCAGTAGAAGGAGAAGAAAATGATGTTTCCTTCCTGGCCCTGGAGAAGAACAAGTAGGAGAACTGTTTTCAATATATTATCTATTTTGTTCTCTAAGGAGAGTGGAGAACTGAGAAAAAGATCCCACTATTATACTGCTTTAAGAAAATATTATATCTCCTCCTTGTTTGGACAGTGTCTCCTAGCCTGTTTTTAACCCCTTTGTGCTGTACTCTCTTCAATCGTCTTTCGTATTGGAAACATTGCGATCTTGGAAACATTTTGGAGCATGTAATGCAAAGTGCTAAATGAATAGAATTGAATTTAAACTGAAAGATATTTTAAGACTTTCAATGAGATAATGTAATAATATTGTTTTCATTTGTGTTTCATGCATTTTTTATTGTCTTCTTTTGCTATGTGTTGAAATGTTTGTAAATAGGATTTCTTACAGCATTTTAGAAACTGTTGCAGGGGTTTTAATGACCATGGCGCTCTTTACATGGGCAAGATTTATACTTAAAACGATACATTTTGAGTGTGACTGGCTAAAAGCCTATCTAGCAGGCTGCATGTTGTGGCTTTAAATGTTAATTAGAATGTTCTTAGAATACTACAGGTGGCATAGACTTTACAGCACCCCCAAATAAAGTGGACTCTTGCAGTCTTGTGTTGGATGGCGATTTCAAACCATGGACTGGGCTTACCATCGAGTTTCAGATTGAGCCTGAGACTAAATAACTTGACGTGAGAGTGTAGACCTAGTTCCAGGAGCCTTTATTAGATCCCAGGATGCATTGTAGTATGGAATAGTTGCCTGGGAGCCATTCAGGGAGCACAGAATGGTATGCCTTAAGGTGATTACTTTAGGCCCGCCTTTAGTAGCATAATCTGACTTATAGCACAGGCTGTTTCACATTAGTTTCAGTGGTAACAGTCTTCCAGATCTGACTGGGTCAGAGTACTTGATGTAGTAATCCTGTCTTTTCGCCATGTGGCCTGTTGCCTGGGATTTGGCCTTGTCCTTTTTTGAGGGCTGCTCCTGGTCCAGTAAGTGTGGTACCTGTTGTCTAATATACCAAGCTATACTTTGGTGCACTAACCTTTGGCTGGACCCCTTGCAGCTAGCTATACTGTATATCCTGGCTAGTTTAAGCCAATGCAATATGTTGTCTTGGAATAATACATTTTGAAAGTCAAATACTGCATTTCTGAAAGGTCTCAGAATAAAAGTGAAGCTTGAAGTTATTGGTTGCCAAACCCTGTAATGGGATTAGTAATTTAAAAACTATTATGAAATTCTTGTTTTTTGGTTCCATGAAAGATGATATGTATAGGTCTGTGAGCAAATTTCTCTGTATATAATATGTTTTGTATTATGTGTGGACTATTGGAGCCTATTTTTAATGCTTTGTATGTAACAGAAACATGGAAACATAAAAGTTGACTGGCAGATAAGTACTGCTTGGCCCACTCAGTCTGTCCATTAGTCTACCAATTTTGAACCACAGATCCTAGTTGATATGCCACTTGCCCTTTTTTCCTGTCTCTAGGGTACCTTCATGTCTATCCCATGAACACTTACATTCACTAACTGTTTTTGTCCCCACCACCTCCTTTTGGAGGCTGTTCTAAGCATCCACCACTCCTTCAGTGAAAAAGTACTTTCTCATGTTGCCCCTGAATCTCCCCCCTCCAACTTAATTTCATGACCCCTAGTTCTTGCACTCCTTTTTTATGTTTGCTTGCATGCAGGCACAAGAAACATGTTGTGGCAGCTTGCTGGAGAAGCAGGTTGTGGAGGTGCGGCAGTGTTGTGACCAGTGCCGCCACTGCTTTTGGTGCTCATCTGTGTGTCACCAATGAAGGAGCACACTGGCTATGACAGTAGTCTGCAAGTGTGCCACCAACTTGAAATGATTCCACCACTGCAATGAGGGAGCACCCCTCATTGCAGGACATTCTTGTCTCTCACAGTCCCCAGCAAGCGGTTTTGGGGTGCCCAATCCCCTGTCAGTATGCTCCTCCCAGTTCATTTGCTGATGGTGGAGCCCAATTCCTGTTGGCATATAGTGCCCCTTTGCTGTGTTTTTTGTCTGCCGAGGGGTGCCAATCCTCTTGGCATCATCCCCCAAACACAGACACGCTTGCCGATGGGGTGCCCAATCCCCTGTCGGCATAGTGCTTAACCCTCCACCTAACCTCCCCACCCCCTCACCCCATACTTACCTCCAAAGCCCACGCAATGATCTTTGGTGGAGATGGAACATGTCTGCACTCTTCAAAGCCGACTGTGAACTAAAGAAATACCAGTAAGCTGTATAATGGCATAAATGGGGGTGGGGTTCAACTTAGGTGGATAACTCAGCCATTTTTGTGAGTCTTGGTCCCAAATTTTCAACATGGGGTTCTTGGGACCACACCTCATGAACTCAGTCACTGTTATGTTATTATTAAGTCCTGAAAGGGAATTTCACGGTCACTGCACAGAATCACCTTCCAGGACTGATTAACGAAATGACAGTGTCACTGTTCATGAGGTGGACTTCCAAAAAGTCTATGTTGCAAATTTGGTGAAAAAATTTCAAAAAAAATGACTGTGTTACGAGCATGCATTGTGCAGTTCCCACACATGCTCATAACTTTGAGAATGTTTAATATTTTCACTCCAGATTTTCAACTTTACCATTTTTCCACACCTCCTTATGAACAGTACAGCTGTCATTTTTCACATCCTGCCCAAAATGTGTTTTCACACATGTGGTGCACAATGGCATGGTCGCTGTACAAAATAAATGTTTGGGACAGATTAAGAAAATTACAGTGACAGTGTTCATATGGAGAAGTCCCAAAAGCCCATGTTGCAAATTTGGTGAACAAATTTCAAAAAATGACTGCGCTACCAGCGTGCATTGCATAGTTTCTACGCATGCTCGTAACTTTACCAATTTTTTATATTTTTACTCCAGATTTTCAACATTGTCATTTTTGCACACTGCCTTATGAGCAGTACAGCTGTCATTTTTCACATCCTGCCTGAAACATATTTTCACACCTGTGGCACACAATGGGCACAGTCACTGTGCGAAATCAACGTTCGGGACAAATTAAAAAATCACAGTGCCACTGTTCATGAGTAGAGGTCCCAAAATGCCTATGTTGAAAATGTGTGTAAAATTCCCAAATAATTGCATTATGGGTCTGTGTTGTGCAGTTTCTATGCATGCTTCTCACTTCACCAATATTTTTATATTTTCACTTCAGATTTTCAACATTACCATTTTTATGTTGCTTGCGTGCATGCACAAGAAACATGTTGTGGCAGCTTGCTGCAGAAGCAGGTTGTGGAGGTGCGGCACTGTTGTGGCCAGTGCCCCCTCTGCCTTTTAAGGCTCGGCCTGCTTTCCCCAATGGGGTGGCACGCTGCTGCTGACACTAGTTCAGCCAGCATGCCACCACCATGAAACATTTTAGCCACTGCAAATAAGGGCCGCCTCGTCATTGCAACATCAGCCATTCTGCTGCAATGAGGGAGTGACCCATCATTGCAGGGCGGTACCTTGCATGCCCCCGACCCAGTTTACTGATGGGGAGCCCAGTCCCTGTTGGCATAATGTCCCCACACCCAAGTTTCTGCTGTATTCCGAGGGGGTGTCCAATCCCCCTCGGCATCATGCCCCCCCTCTTTCTTTGCTGATGGGGTGCCCAATCTCCTTCGGCTTCAGTCTCCCCTTCCCAGATGAATTTGCCAATGGGGCCCTCCCCATTGGCATAATGTCTCCCCCCCAATTTGTTGTCTGCTGAGGGGGGTGCCCAATCCCCCTTGGTTCTCCCCTCCGTTGATATGTGCCGATGGGGGTGCCCATTCCCCCACTGGCTACAGCCCCCTCCAAAACCACTCAGGTGGCACTCTGGGAGCCAACCCCAGCACGCCAAATGTCCCCGAAAAAGAAAACAGTCCCGCAATGTTTTTTTTTTAACCCTGTAAACCAGAAAAAGGTCCTCATTGAGTTAGTGGCCCTGCACCCACCCTCTGCTCACCCTGCCTCCTCACACCCCCACCCCATACTTACCTCCAGAGCCCAGAGCGATGATCTTGATGGACCGGGAACATGTCTGCACTCTTCAAAGCCAACTGTGAACTGCAGAAATGCCGGTAAGCTGTATAATGGCATAAACAGGGTTTTTTCAACTTTGGTGAATATCTCAGGCATTTTTGGGAATTTTTGGACCAAATTTTCAACATGGGGTTATTGGGATCCCTCCTCATGAATTCAGCCACTGTCATGGTGTTATTCAGTCCTGAAAGGTGATTTTGTGGTCACTGCGCGGAATCACCTTTTGAGACCGATTAACGAAACAACGGTGCCAGTGTTCATGAGGTGGGCTCTCAAAAAGCCTATGTTGCAAATTTGGGGGAAAAAATCCAAACAATGATTGTTTTACGAGTGTGTGTTGCGCGGTTGCTATGCACACTTGTAACTTCACGAATTTGCAATATTTTCACTCTAGATTGTCAACATTGGCATTCTTCCATACCTCCTTATGAACAGTACAGCTGTAATTTTTCACATCCTGGCTGAAATGTGTTCTCGCACTTCCGGTGCAGAATAGTGCAGTCGTTGTGGGAAATCAGTGTTCAGGACACATTAAGAAAATTACAGTGATACTGTTCATGAGCAGAGGTCCTAAAATGCCTCTGTCAAAAATCTGGTGATAAAAGTCCACAAAATGACTGTGTTACGAGCGTGCGTTGCGCAGTTTCCATGCACCCTTGTAACTTCGCAAATTTGTAATATTTTCACGCCAGATATTCAACACTGGCATTTTTTCACATGTCATTATGACCAGTACAGCTGTCATTTTTTACATCTTGGCCAAAATGTTTTTTTGTGCTTCCAGCGCAGAATAGCATGGTCGCTTTGGGAAATCAGTGTTTGGGACAGATTAAGATCGAGCGAGTGAGAGAGGGGGAGTGAGCGAGCTCAATGGAGCTCTGTCAGGACTGCTGAGGATTTCTTTGTGGGCAGAAAGGTGCCAACACAGGCAGGAGCCCGGTACAAAGGGCAGCCTGCAGTGCTGGGAGAAACAGAATGAGCGAGTGGTGGGGGGGGAGTGCACCATAATGGAGCTCTGTCAGGACAGCTGTGAACTCTTTGTGGGCAGAAAAGGCACCAATGCAGGCAGGAGCCCAGTACAAAAGGGCAGCCTACAGCATTGGGAGAAATAGAATGAGCGAGTGACAGAGGGGGAGTGAGCGAGCTCTGCCGGGACTTTAGAGTTACCCACCCTCCTGCCAAGGGTCCTCTGTGGTCTTATATTACAGCAAGGTCTCTGGAGTGGAGACAAAGCAATGATTGGATACTTTTAGGATTGCTGTAATAATACAGATTTAGTTGTTCTGTTTATTACTCTAACTGAGCTAAGTACTGAATTATACTGTTATGATTGCTGTAATAATACACATTTATTTGTTCTGTTTATTTCTCTAACTGAGCTGAGTAATACTTGGAGTGCAATAGGATTTCTAACTAGGATAAGTGAAACTATATGAGAGCTGAGAACAAAAAGTATGGTAGCCAAGGGGTGAAAAATGGACAAGGAGGCTTTAGAATTGCTACAGTAATACAGTATCTAATGGATGAGATTTGAGACTGAATTACCCCTGGTCGGCAAGGGGGCAGTAGGAGGACTAGTGTTGGGGGGGACAGAAGTTGAGTAAATAGGGGCCTAACAGTTGTGGTAGGGTACAGAACCTGGGAGTAAGAGCCTGTAACATAAGAAGGGATCCAAATGGGGCAGGTGCCACATGTCACTAGGGGCGGCATCTTTGGAAGGGTGGTGGGGTGTACAAGGTGTGGGTCCACCATGATCCTGGACGGGCTTGGAGGATGGGGGAGTGTATGGTCTGTAGATGACTGGCTAGTTTGAGGGAGGAACTGTGGAGTTTAGGGAGGAGTCTAAGTGGCAGGGCAGATGAATATAGTAGGCATCCTGGGGGAGGAATAGGGGATGGCAAGGGGATGGAGGAAGAACAACCACAGAGTGAAACTGATCCCAGTATCAAAGGCACTAACAGAAAAGACAGAAGAAGGGAGGGTGCCTGAGGTGGGGGGCTCCTGATGGGGAGGAAGAGACGATGAGGAGTACCAGGGGAGACAACAGATGGCTGTGGGTAGGGAGGGACCAGGGGTGGCATGGAGGGGAACAAGTAGAAGGGGAACTGATAGGGGAAGAGATATGGAGGGGTATCGACTAGGAATAGATTTGAACCTCTGCTATGGGAGAGAGAGGGGGAGCAGGAACATACTAAAGGGGGGAGGACAAGCGGGGCATGAGAGGGATGGCAACAGGTAGGGGAAGAGATAGCAAGGACGAAAGGGTAGAAGAGGAGCTAGTAAGGAAGAAGGGGGTGGTGACTGGAAGAGAGAAGGCTACGGGAAGGGGAAGGATGGGAGGGGCATCACTATTGGGGTAGAAGGGAATGGGGGCTCTAAATCAACAACAACCAGGATAGGAGGGGTTGGAAATCAGCTGGGAAGATGGGGAGGTTGACATGGGAAGCTCAGTAGGAAGTAATCAGGCTGAGAAGGGGTTCAAGGGGGATGGGAGGAATAAAGCAGAGAAAAGGGAAGAGGAGGAAGTAGGAGGTACAGATACAGAAGTCACAGAGGGTGCAGCTGGCAGAGGTAAGGGGCAGGGAAGAACGAATACTGGGGTGGTGGAAGGGGCATTAGAAGGGAAAGGGGGTAAGGGACAGGGAGGTGCTCATCCTTGGGGATTCTATACTGAAATGGGTGAGATGGGGCGGAAAGGGTGAAGACACAGCCGTATTTGGGTTGAAGCTGTCCCCAGGTTGACTGCAGGAGGGGCAGGGCAGACACTGCTCAAGTGTGCAGCAACGGGAAGGAAGAAACCTCATTTACTGTTGCATGTGGGTACAAACTATTTGGTGGGGGACACTGTAGAAGTAGTGAGGGGGAAGATTGAGGTAGTTGGGCAGGCGGTGTGAGGGGGTGGGAAGTGGTGGCATTCTTTGGAGGTACTGCCGATACTACATACAAGCATGGGGAGGGAAGGGTAGGCTTGAGGAGTTCAATGTGTGGCTGAGGGATTGATGCCACACCAAATATTATGGGTTAGTGACTAACTGGGGTAGGGTCTGGGGGGAATAGTGACTTGTACGCGGGGGACAGAGTACACTGGAGCAGGAAGGGGAGGGGAGTATTAAAGGCATCATTGCTGCCGGCCCACTGGCACTGAGGGTTGAGGCGCTGGACACCACACCTCACCCCACGCTGGTGACCCAGGTTCAGACACGAGCCCGGGCCACCAGGGGTCAGCAGGGGGAAGGATAGGATTGAGCGTAATTTATCAGCCTCCTATGTGGGATGGTGTCAAAGGCTTTGCTTACATCAAGGTAAGTGTTGTCCACTGCCCCACCCTGATTTACCACCTTTGTCACCAAGTCAAAGAGATCAACCAGATTTGCCTGACATGACCTCCCCTCTGTGAATCCATGTTGCCTATGGTTCTGGGCACTGATGGCTTCTAGATGCCCCACTATCCTTTCTTTAAGCAATGTCTCCATGATCTTCCCCACTACTGAGGTGATTTGTATAGAGGGACCACATGTGCCCTCCTCCAATTCTCTGGTACCACCCCTGTGTTGAATGACTCAGTGAACATGGCTGCCAGAGGTACTGCTATCTCCCTTCACAGTTCTTTTAATATCCTTGGGTGTATGCCATCTGGTCCCATCGCTTTGTCCACCTTCAATTTAGTCACCTTCTGCAGGATTCTTCTGCCTGTGAATTGACTATTGTCCACCTCTTCATGCCTTTGCAACTGCTGTATTGCTGTGGCCCTTGCCCCTTCCCCTCTTCTGTGAATACTAAACAGAAAGACACAGTGGATGTCTTGTGGGGGTACATGACAGTTCTTAGGTATGGTACTTTCACTTCAAATACCAAAACAGCACATATAAGCAAACAACATTCAGCATTGACAAATGATTATTTTACACTTCCTCATGAACAGTACAGCTGTCATTTTCACATCCTGCCTGAAATGTGTTTTCACACCTGTGGCACCGAATGGCGCAGTCGCTGTGCAAAATCACCTTTCGGCGAACGAAGTGATAGTGCCACTGTTCATGCGGAGGGGTCACAAAAAGCCCATGTTGAAAACTTGGAGTGAAAATACCAAGAACGCCCAGGGCGTTAGGGCTTCTGACCATAACACCCTACCCTGTAGGGACTGACATGCATCAGGGATGTGAATTGGGATTGTCGACAGTAATGCTCACACCATTCCACCCCAACCCCCAACCTGCAGCCAGCGACAGGCATCGAGGTGTGCCTTGGCCTCTTTAGCCCCAAAATTCACCCTGTTCTCCTATACTGCACCCATTTCAGCATATTTCCTTATGGAGTGGAGTGAGAGTAAAGTCTGAACACCCCAAGGCACACCTCGACACTTGTTGGTGTCTACAGGGTTGGGTGAGGTGAAATGACATGAGCGATATGGGCAACAACCCAATGGCACACCCCAATGCTTGTCCATGTCTACAGGGTGGGGGTGGGGCTGGCATCAGTTCAATACTTCACTGCCATTCCTATTCTGCATCTGTTTTACTCCTGCACTTCCAATGCTAATGCCAGCAAACAAACATTAGGCATTGACAAATGCTTGTTTTTGAAAGATGCTGCACTCTTGCACCTTGTTTATACCCCTGAGATACTTGAATGTCTCACCCTTAACCAAATGAACCTGTGAAGACTCACTGCCATGGCTGTTCCTCTAGTAGAGAAGTCCACCGCATAGTAGGTGGCCCTAAGGTGTGATGTCCGCCACGTTAACAGACCGGAGGTTATCTGCAAAGGCAGTTTTAGTCACTGAGTCAGCCTTTGATGCATGCTGAGGTGGTCTTTGCCCTCTGGCATCCTATAAACTCGGTCTGCCTTTTGGCCATAGCTGGATAGAGGAGGGCATCTGCCAGGTGGTAGAGGAGAGATCCTCGGATTCCAGCTAAGGAGGGGTGAGAACCTGACAAGTTTCAGGAAAATCTTGGTGCTTGGCTAACCTCTGATGTTTTGGGTCTTGAGAATCCAACTTCCAGCCTTGTGCTTCAGCCATTTGTATCAGGAGGTCCACAAAGGAGATATCCTCGGGAGGTGACTTGAGAGATTCTCTAGGGACAGGTTCCTCTGGAGGAGGGGTCTCGAATTCCGAACCCTCTGAGGATGAATCTGAATCTGAATCTGGATCATCGGAGTCCAAAAGTTCTCTGTTTGGAGGAGCAGACTCCTTTCCTAATGGGGCCACAGCTGACGTCGGGGCCTGCACACAGTCTTTTGTCAGGCCTGAAGTCGAGGCTTGAGGTGTGACTGGAGAAACAGCCCTGGGGGTCTGAACTGGTTGTCCTGCCTCCAAAGGGTGTGGCTGTCTGCTGTTCAATTCCAAGACTAACTGGGATTTTGTCTCAGACCACAAGGACTGTAAAATCTCTCGGAAGTTGACCTGTGGTTGTGTAGGAGGCGGAGTAGGAGGTGGTGATGGGTGAATGGCCTGACACCCTGGATGGTAGCCTGAACCCATGGCGTGGACTCCATGTGTTGGGAAGCCCGGTGCAGAATAATGATGGGCATAACCCAACGGCTGGAAATGGGGCATTTGATACCCGGTGTAATAAGAATAACCCACTGAAAAATGGTCTGGCGTCGGGCCTGATGGAGGATAGCCAAATGGCAGAAAGCCTGACAAAGGTCCTGACAGAGGGTAACCTGATGGCGGCCCTGAAGCTATGAAGCCAGAGGGAGGCCCCAATGGTGGAAAGCCTAATGGCGGCCCTGACAGTGGGTACCTCGGTGAAGGGCTCAAAGGCGGAGGGCCAGATGGAAGCCCTGACAGGTGCAAACCTGATGGAGGCTCCAACAGAGGATGCCCTAATGGAGGCTCTGATGAGGGAACCAAAGGGGCTGATGGGCACTGAAGGGGAACAGGGTCTGGCACCCTTACTGGGGGTGGCAGAGCTAACGTTAAGCCCACGGAAGCTCGTGTCAGGAACTCCTGACAGAAGGTCTCCATCCATGTGGTCCTGTGTTTCTGGGGACAATGGCAGAGGATCCGATGGAGGAGGAGATGGGGGCTTGCCATGGAGGGAACCCTGGGGCAATCCTTGCTCCCCCCCCAGCAGGGATGGAGCTGACATCTGGCTGTGCATCGTCAGGACCACCAGGAATGTCTTACAGATGTGAAGTGGTCAGGCAGTCATCAGAGTGTCTGACAGCCAAATTAGCAACCTGGTCCTGCAGCAGTCAGAGACACCAACCTGTGACTTATCGACCTCTGGCCGGGTGCTCCATCAGACGATCCGATGAGCAGCTTATCGGTCATGCCTGCCAGCTTCGAACCCAAGGTTGTGATGGGTCTAAGGGTAGTGGAGGCCTCAGACATATCCGAGGCACCTGCAGTCACTGTTATCAGTGGCGGTAGGGGGGGGCATAGTCTGCTCTTTAAGAGGGAGCGCAGGTTTGGCCATGGTGCCTGTCTTCCCAGAGGAAGAGGGCTGCTGCTCATTTGAAGTGCCTGAGGGAGGCTTCAGGTGAGAGGGGGACTGCTCCTGGTCCTGGTGTTTTTCTTTGTCCCTCTTCTTCTTGTCAGAGTCAGTCGGGCAGGAAGAGGCACTTTTGAGCTTCCTGAGCTCATTTTCTATCAACACCATGTGCTTGTTAGTCTGTACCTGATCTCAGTATTGCAAGAATACTGATAGACTCCAAACTGGAGCGATCTGAAGCTTCTGCAATACATATAATCTGTATTGCGGTAGCTTCAAATAGCTCCGCTTTGAAGTCTATAGGTATTCTTGCAATACTGAGACCAGGTACAGACTAAGAAGCACATTAGCTGTCTGTACCTGGTCTCCTTATGTCACAGAAATACACGTGCTCCAAACCAGAGCTCTTTAGCAGCTCTGGGCTATTGTAAGCCTATGGAGACAACCTGGCTGCTCCCCGCCTATGACGTCATCACGGGGACAGGCGCGGGTGCTTGTGAGCATGATGGGGAGGGTGTTTGCACTTAAAATGCCAGAGGGGAGAGCACAGGATCAACCAGATATGGATTTAAATAAAATACTACAAAGTAAGTGCTACATGTCCCACTATTTCTATATTTTCTAATCGGGCTCCACTTCACATGCAGGTGGGGCCCAACGGGACATGGACATTTCCCTTTATATTATCCATATACACTGATGATATCTTATTGCAACTATCACATCCCAAGACATCGTTACAGCTGCTCTTCAGATTCTCACTGACTTTGGCTCATTGACAGGTTATAAGTTAAATATTTCTAAAATGGTTGTTATGCCCTTAAACCATCAGGTGCATAAATCCCACTTACCTCCAGAGTTACAAGACTGCTGGTCCACTTTAGACCTTACCTACTTAGGTATCAAACTGGCACTTGGCACCCAACTCTTAATTACTCAGAATCTTACCCCTTCTACATACCTTAAAGAGGGACTGAGGTCAGACCTTTGGCATCAATAAATTCAGAATTTGGATCAGCATATCCTCAATCAGCCTCATGCCAAAAATCAGATATGTAAGTTACTTTGTTTAAAAGTTTCAAGCCATTTTGTAACCCTTAATTCACTGCCTGTTCAAAAAAGACAGTTTCAGTGAAGAGTTGCTGATGATGTCATCTTCTGAACTCTCAACATAGTCCTCCCTGCAAGCTACCTAATATGACTTATTTCTCCTATGTTGCTTAAAACTGCAGGGGTAACAAACATCTGAAAAAGGAAAACTGACACGGGGGTGTCTGCACATGCACTTCCATATTGTGTAGATGCAAGGTACAGTACTTTAGAATGTAACCAGGTGCGGGTGGAATGCAATGACAAACATGGCTTTAGAATGACAAAGTTGTGTGCAATTTTTAAAATACTGCAGGTATGACATTTGAAATGTCACCAGGCTGCAATTGTGGAATGCAGCAATGACACAGTCTCAGAAAGTAGCTGGAACACATGATTTCAGAATGTGGCAGTGACACACAATTTTGGAATGTGACAGTGATACACAATTTAGGAATGCGGTGGTGAAGCACAGTTTCAGAATGCGGTGGTGAAGCACAGTTTCAGAATTCAGCAGTGATGCACAGTTTTGGAATGTGGTGGTGACACTCAGTTTTGGAATGTGGCAGTGAAGCACAATTTTGAAATGTGTCGGTAATGCACAATTTTGGAATGTGGCTGTAACTCATAGTTTCAGAATGTAGCGGTGATGCACAATTTCAGAATGTGGTGGTGATGTACAATTTTAGGAATGTGATGCTGATGCACAATTTTGGAATGTAGGGGTGACATGTAATTCTGGAATATGGCAGTGATGCACAGTTTCAGAATGTGGCAGTGATGCATAGTTTGAATGTGGCAGTGACATATTTTCAGAATGTGGCGGTGATGCTGAACTTCAGAATATGGCGGTGATGCTCAATTTTGGAATGTGGTGGTGACACATAATTTCAGAATGTGGCATGACACACAATTTGGGAATGTGGCAGTGATAATTTTGGAATGTGGCATTGAAACACAAATTGGTAGGGATGTGCAATTATGGAATTTGATGTGGATGCACCATTTCAGAATGTGGCAGGTGCTTAATTTGAGAAAGGATGTGCAATTTTAGAATGTAGAAGGGATGCATAATTATAGAATGTGGCTGGGGACGCATGATGTTAGAATATGGTGGGGATGTGATGCACAATTTTGAAATATGGTGGGTTCATACATTCTGGAATGTGGCAAGGACAAGCAATTTCAGAATAAATGGTGTGTCCTGTCACATTCCAACACCGTATCCCACTATATTCTGAAATTGCCAGTCCCCACCAAATTCCTCGATGTGTGTCCCTATCGCATTCTGAAACTGATTGTCCTACCATATTTTGAGATGGCACATCCCTGTCACATTCTGAGATTGAGTGTACCCCCCAACATTTTAAAATTGTGCACCACCTTGACATTCTATGCCTTGGTTCAGTGCTGCATTCCCAAACCTCCTGCTGGCATGTTTTAAAGTACAGTACCATGCATCTGAACATTCTGGAAACACAAGCACCGCAGTCAACCCTATATAAGTTTTTTAAAAGGATTACTATAGCTACAATTTCTTAAACTTTGGAGAAGCAGGTCCTATAAGGTTGCTTACATGGAGGACTAGAGTGTGAGTTTAGAGATGGCATCTTAAGTTGCTCTTCACTGAAATTGGCTGTTTTGAATAGATAAAACAAAGAAGTTTCACACCGGGATGTGGCGCTCCTGCTGAAAACAACAATTGCAGACACAAGAACCGAGCACTCAGCACCTCATATAACATGGACACCAGAGATTTGAGCAAAAATATCTATTTTATTGAATAAAATACTTGCCTGACACATTTCAGATCAGTTTAGATCCTTTGTCAAAGGCTAAAATGCTAGAAACCACACACCATTTAAATACTAGAAATCCACTGTGATGTCACAATGACATGTAAAATTCATTGAACATGAAGAATTAATTACTTATACAAATTCATACAAATTAAACACACTTAAAACACCTCTGAACCCCAAACATTTTATCTTAATGCTGGAAACAATCTATTCAACATATATGAATAGCAAAGAGGCACAGAACAAACAACACAAAATAAAAGGAATAGAAAATGGGGAGAAGTCATGTAGAAACAGTCATTAAAGGTCAAATGCAAAGGGTTTTAAAACTAAAAGAAACAGCACCATTCAATAAACACTGCTATAAACCTATTTGTGTTCCAGGCTTTGTAACAAAAGTAAACAAATTAATGCATTTTTAGTGTCTTTTGTTGTGGTCCATTTCCCAAGGTTGTTGGATGCTGAGTCAGCATGCCTCCAGGCTGCTGATGTAATTTGGGGTGCTTGCATGTTAGGAAGTTGTAGTGCTGCTAGTAATACAATGCTGGTAACTTCACTGCTTGTTGGCCAGTGTCTGCTTTACAGTAATTTTTTTTTTTTATCGTGATAAAGTTTTATTGGTATTTTCTTTTACCATACAATAACATACGTCACAGTTTTGTAACAGATACATAGGATAAATAGGTCAAGGACATACAAAACTAGTATAACAGGAGATAAGTACATAGCTGCTCCATAGTTCCATATTCCAATCTGCACCAGTATGCTAACAATATTCCTTCCTGAAGCTCCTCCAACAAGCTCCTATTGCCCCATTTGAGGCTCGAGAGGACCATACTTGTTGACCTCCCTAGAAAATCTGCAAAAAGCAGGTCCTGATGCTCCACAGAGGTCGAGAGGGACATACAGAAGCTGCCCTCGACAGAACATCTCCAAACAAGCAGCTCCTGTTGCTTCATGGAGGTCAGAGGGACATACAAGGCTCCGTCCCCAAAGCTCTGCAAACAAGCTCTGTTGCCTCATGGAGGTATACAGGTCATACAAAGCTGCCCTCCTGGAAGCTCTGCAAACAGGATCCTACTACCCATGGAGGTCGAGATGGCCAGATGAAGCTGCCCTCCTCCAAAACTCTGTAAATAAGCTCCTGTTGCCCCACGAAGGTTGAGACAGCCATACGGCTGCCCTCCCAAAGCTCTGCAATAAAAATCTTGCTGTCCCACTGAGGTTGAGATGGCCACATGAAGCTGCCCTCCCATGAACCTATGTAAACAAACTCCTGTTGTACTCGGAGGTTGAGAGGCCCATATGAAGCTGCCCTCCCTTAAGCTCTGCAAACAAGCACCTTCTGTTGACCCACAGAGATCAAGAGGGCCAATCGAAGCTGCCCTCCCTAAAGATCTGCAAACAAGCAGCTCCTGTTGGCCAACAGAGGTCGAGAGGACCATACACAGCTGCCCTCTCCTGAAGCTCTACAAAACAAGCTCCTGCTACCAAGTAGAGGATGAAAGAGCCATACAAAGCTGCCTTCCCCGAAGCTCTGCAAACAAGCAGCTCCTGTTGGCCAACAGAGGTCAGGAGGACCATACGCAGCTACCTTCTCCTGAAGCTCTATAAAACAAGCTCCTGTTGCCCCACAGAAGTCAAGAGAGCCATATGAAACATCCCTCCCTGAAGCTCTGCAAACAAGCAGCTCCTGTTGCTTCATGTAGGTCGAGAGGGACATACAAGGCTGCCCTACCCAAAGCTCTGCAAACAAGCTCCTTTTGCCTCATGGAGGTTGACAGGGTCATACAAAGCTGCCCTCCCTGGAAGCTCTGCAAACAGGATCCTACTACCCATGGAGGTCGAGAGGGCCAGATGAAGCTGCCCTCCTCCAAAACTTTGTAAATAAGCTCCTGTTGCCTACGAAGGTTGAGACAGCCATATGAAGCTGCCCTCCCCAAAGCTCTGCAATAAAATCTTGCTGTCCCACTGAGGTTGAGATGGCCACATGAAGCTGCCCTCCCAGAACCTATATAAACAAACTCCTGTTGCACTCGGAGGCTGAGAGGCCCATATGAAGCTGCCCTCCCTGAAGCTCTGCAAACAAGCACCTTCTGTTGACCCACAGAGATCAAGAGGGCCATCGAAGCTGCCCTCCCTAAAGATCTGCAAACAAGCAGCTCCTGTTGGCCAACAGAGGTCGAGAGGACCATACACAGCTGCCCTCTCCTGAAGCTCTACAAAACAAGCTCCTGCTGCCAAGTAGAGGATGAGAGAGCCATACAAAGCTGCCTTCCCCAAGCTCTGCAAACAAGCAGCTCCTGTTGGCCAACAGAGGTCGGGAGGACCATACGCAGCTACCTTCTCCTGAAGCTCTATAAAACAAGCTCCTGTTGCACCACAGGGGTCAAGAGGGCCATATGAGCATCCTCCCTGAAGCTTTGCAAACAAGCAGCTCCTGTTGCCCGCAGAGGTTGAGAAGCCCTACTTAAGCTGCCCTCCCTGAAGCTCTGTAAACATGAAGCTCCTGTTGCCCCACAGAGGTCGAGAGGGCCATAAGAAGCTGCCCTATTCCAAAGGTCTACAAACAAGCTCCTATTGCCCCATGGTGGTCAAGAGGGCCATACAACTGTCCTCCTCAGAAGCTTTGAAAAAAGCAGTTCCTGATGCCCCATGGAGTTTGAGAGGACCATACGAAGCTGCCCTCTCCTGAAGATCTGCAAACAAGCTCCTGTTGCCACATGGAGGTCAAAAGCCCATCTGAAGCTACCCTTCCCTAAAGCTCTGCAAACAATCAGCTCGTGTTGCCTCACAGAGGATGACAGTGCCATACAGAGATGCCCTCCCCAAAGCTCTGTAAAGAATCATCTGTTGACCAACGAGGTCGAGAGGGCCATATGAAGCTGCTCTTCCCAAAGCTCTACAAACAAGTTCCTGTTGCCCCACGGTGGTCGAGAGGGCCACATAAAGCTGCCCTCCCTGGAAGATCTGCAAACAAGCAGTTCCTGTTGCCACAATGAGGTCGAGAAGGCCATACGAAGCTGCCCTACCCCAAGCTCTGCAAACAAGCTCCTGTTTCCATACAGAGATCAAGACAACCATAAGAGTGGCCCTCCCTCAAAGATCTGCAAACAAAGAAGCTCCTGTTGCCCCAAAGAGGCTGAGAGGGCCTTACAAAGCTTCCCTCCCATGTTGATTTTCAGCTCCTGTTGCCCTCTACGGAGGTCAGGAGGGCCATACAAAGCTGTCCTACCAGCTCTACAATCAAGCTGCTGTTGCCCTATGGTTGTTGAGAGGGCCATATGACGCTGCCCTCCCCAGCTCTGCAAACAAGCAGTTCCTGTTGCCTCAAGGAGGTCAAGAGGGCCACAGCTGCCCTCTCCCGATGCTCTGCAAACAAGCTCATGTTGCCCCACAGAGTCAGAGTGGGCCAGAGAAGCTGCTCTATCCTAAGCTCTGCAAGCAAGCTCCTGTTGCCCAGCAGAGGTTGAAAAGGCCATACGACTGCTCTTCCCCAAAGCTCTGCAAACAAACAGCTCAAGTTGCATACAGAGACGAGAGTGCCATACGAAGATGCCCTCCCCGAAGCTCTGTAAAGAATCTTCTGTTGACACACGGAGGTCGAGAGGGCCATATGAAGCTGCCCTTTCCCAAAGCTCCATGAACCAGCAGCTCCTGTTGCCCCACGCAGGTCGAGAGGGCTATATGAAGCTGCTCTACCACAAAGCTCTACAATCAGGTTCCTGTTGCCCCACGAGGTCAAGAGGGCCATATGAAGCTGCTCTCCTGAAAGATCTGCAAACAAGCAGATGCTGTTGCCCCACAGAAGTCGAGAGGGCCATGTTAAGCTGCCCAACCTCGTAGCTCTGCAAACAAGCTCCTGTTTCCATACAGAGGTCAAGACAGCCATAAGAAGTGGCCCTCCGACAAAGATCTGCAAGCAAAGAAGCTGCTATTGCCCCAAAGATGTTGAGAGGATTTACAAAGCTGCCTCCCACGTTGCTTTGCAAACAAGCAGCTCCTGTTGCCCTCTACGGAGGTCAGGAGGGCCATCTGAAGCTGCTGTCCCCAAAAGCTCTGCAAAGAAGCATCTCATGTTGCCCCACAGAAGTCGAGATGGCTGTACAAAGCTGCCCTCCTGAAGCTCTGCAAACAAGCACCTCCTGTTGCCCTGTGGAGGTCAAGAGGTCATCTGAAGCTGCCCTACCCGAAGCTCTACAAACAAGATCCAGTTGCGCCATTGTGGTTTAGAGGGCCATATGAAGCTGCCCTACCCTGAAGCTCTACAATCAAGCTGCTATTGCCCCACAGTGGTTGAGAGGCCCCATGAAGCTGCCCTCCTGAAGCTCTGCAAACAAGCTCATGTTGCCCCACAGAGGTTGAGACAGCCATATGAAGCTGCCCTATCCTGAAGCTCTACAAACAAGATCCGTTGCGCATTTGTGGTCAAGAGTGTCATATGAAGCAGCCCTCCCCAAAGCTCTGCAAACAAGCAGTTCCTGTTGCCCCATGGAGGTCGAGAGAGCCATCAGAAGCTGCCCTCCACCAATGCTCTGCAAATAAGCTCATGTTGCCCCACAGAGATTGAGATGGCCATAAAGCTCCACTATCCTGAAGCTCTGCAAGCAAACTCCTGTTGCCCAACAGAGGTCGGAAAGGCCATGCAAGCTGCCTTTCCCCAAAGCTCTGCAAACAAACAGCTCCTGTTGCCTCACAGAGGGCGAGAGTGCCATATGAAGTGCCCTCCCGAGCTCTGTAAAGAATTTGTTGACCCACGGAGGTCGAGAGGGCCATATGAAGCTGCTCTTCCCTGAAGTTCTGCAAACAAGCAGCTCCTGTTGCCCCACAGAGGTTGAGAGAGCAATACAAAGCTGCCCCTACCCCAAGCTCTGCAAACAAGCAGCTTCTGTTGTCCAATGGAGGTCAAGAGGGCTATATGAAGTTGCCCCACCCTGAAGCTCTACAAACAAGCTCTGTTTGTTCCATGGTGGTCAAGAGGGCCATATAGAAGCTGCCTTCCCTGGAAGCTCTGCAAACAAGCAGTTCCTGTTGCCCCACAGAGGTTAAGAGGGCCATAGGAAGCTGCCTAACCCAAAGCTCTGCAAGCAAACTCCTGTTTCCCTACAGAGGTCAAGACTGCCATAAGAAGTGGCCCTCCCCAAAGATCTGCAAACAAAGAAGCTCCTGTTGCCCCAAAGAGGTTAGAGGGCCTTACAAGCTGCCCTCCCATGACGATTTGCAAACAAGCAGCTACTGTTCTGCTACGGAGTTCAGGAGGGCCATACAAAGCTGCTGTCCTTGAAGCTCTTCAAACAAGCATCTCCTGTTGCCACACAGAGGTTGAGAGGGCAATCATGAAGCTGCCCTCCCCAAAGGTCTACAAACAAGCTCCTGTTGCCCCATGATGGTCGAGAGGGCCATACAGGCTGCCCTCTCCAGAAGCTTGGCAAACAAGCAGTTCCTGTTGCCCCACGGAGTTCAAGAGGGCCATATGAAGCTGCCCTCCCTGAAGATCTGCAAAACAAGCTCCTGTTGAAACATGGAGGTCGAGAGGCCAATAGGCTGCCCTAACCTGAAGATCTGCAAACAAGCAGCTCCTGTTGCCCCACAGAGGTCGAGAGGGCCACATGCAGCTGCTCTCCACCTGAAGCGCTGCAAACAAGCAGCTCCAGATACTGCACAGAGGTCGAGAGGGTCATATGAAACTTCTCTTGCCAGAAGCTCAGCAAACAAGCAGCTCTTTTCTCCCCACGGTGGTCAAGAGGGCAATATGAAGCTGCCCTCCCTGATGCTCTGCAAACAAGTTCCTGTTTCCCCATAGAGGTCGAGTGGGTAAAACAAAGCTGCCCTCCCAAGCTCTGCAAACAAGCAGTTCCTGTTGCCCAACAGAGGTCAAGAGGCCCATCTGAAGCTGCCCTCCCTGATGATCTGCAAACAAAGCAGCTCATGTTACTCCAATGAGGTTAAGTGGGCCTTATGAGCTGCTTTCACCAGAAGCTCTGCAAACAAGCAGCTCATGTTTCCCCACGGTGGTTGAGAGGGCCATATGAAGCTGCCCTCCCTGAAAGATCTGCAAACAAGCAGTTCCTGTTGCCCAATGGAGTCGGGAGGGCCATACAAAGCTGCCCTACCCCAAAGCTCTGAAAACAAGCTCCTGTTGCCCCACAGAGGTCGAGACGGCCATAAGAAGTGGCTCTCCCAAAGATCTGCAAACAAAGCAGCTCCTATTGCCCAAAGAGGTTGGGAGGGCCTTGTGAAGCTGCCCTCCCATGAAGATTTGCAAACAAGCAGCTCCTGTTGCCCTATAGAGTCAGGAGGGCCACACAAAGCTGCTGTCCCAAAGTTCTGCAAATAAGCATCTCCTTTTGCCCCTCAGAGGTCAGAGAGGACAATGCAAAGCTGTCCTCCCTGAAGCTGTGCAAAGACACAGCTCCTGTTGCCCACAGAGGAAGAGGGAAATACAAAGCTGTCCTACCCCAAGGTTTACAAACAAGCTCCTGCTGCCCCACAGTGGTTGACAGGGCCATACAGAAGCTGCCCTCCCCAGAAGCTCTGCAAACAGGCAGTTGCTGTTGCCCCACGAGTTCAAGAGTGCCATCAGGAGCTTCCCTCCAAAGAGATCTGCAAACAAGTTCCTGTTGCCACATGGAGGTTGAGAGTGTCATAGGAAGCTGCCCTCCCCGAAGTTCTGCAAACACACAGCTCCTGTTGCCCCACGGAGTCAAGTGGGCTATGCGAGCTGCCCTACCCCAAGGTTGACAAACAAGCTCCTGTTGTCCCACGGTGGTCAAGAGGTCCATATAAAGCTGCCTTGCCCCAAAACACTATAAACAAGCTCCTGTTGCCCCACGGTGATTGAGAGGTCCATATGAAGCTGCGCTCACTGAAGCTCTGCAAACAAGCAGTTCCTGTTGCCCCACAGAGGTCAAAGGGACATACAAATCACCCTCCCCAAAGATCTGCAAACAAAGCAGCTCCCGTTGCCCCAATGAGATTGAGAGGGCCTTATGAGGCTGCTTTCACCAGAAGCTCTACAAACAAGCAGCTCATGTTTCCCCACGGTGGTTGAGAGGGCCATATGAAGCTGCCCTCCTGAAGCTCTGCAAACAAGCTCCTGTTGCCCCACAGAGGTTGGAGGCGGCCATAGAAATGCGCCCTCCACTAAGATCTGCTAACAAAGCAGCCCCTGTTGCCCCAAAGAGGTTGGGAGGGCCTTGCAGGCTGCCCTTCATGCAGATTTGCAAACAAGTAGCTCTTGTTGCCCTACAGAAGTCAGGAAGGCCATCTGAGCTGCTGTCCCAAAGCTCTGCAAATAAGCAGCTCATGTTGCCCTGAGAGGTCGAGAGAGGACATTACAGATCTGCCTCCCAGAGCTCTGCAAACACACAGCTTCTGTTGCCCCACAGAGGTTGAGAGGGCCATACAAACTGCCCTACCCCAAAGGTCTACAAACAAGCTCCTGCTGCCCCATGGTGGTAAAGAGGCCCATACCAAGCTGCCCTCCCCAGAAGCTCTGCAAACAGGCAGTTCCTGTTGCCCCACAGAGTTATAGAGGGCCATACAGGCTTCCCTCCCGAAGATCTGCAAACAAGTTCCTGTTGCCACATGAAGTCGACAGGGTCATAGGAAGCTGCCCTCTCCCAGAGTTCTGCAAACACACAGCTCCTGTTGCCCCAGAGGTCAAGTGGGCCATATGAAGCTGCCCTACCCGAAGGTTGACAAACAACCTCCTATTGCCCCACGTGAGTCGAGAGGATCATACAGAAGCTGCCCTCCCCAGAAGCTCTGCAAACAAGCTCCTATTGTCACATGGAGGTCAAGAGGGTCATTGGAAGCTGCCCTAACCCAAAGATCTGCAAACAAGCAGTTCCTGTTGCCCCACAGAGGTTGATAAAGCCATACGAAGCTGTCCTCCTCCGAGCTCTGCAAACAAGCTCATGTTGCCCCACAGAGGTAGAGAAGGCCATGCTGAAGCTGCTCTATCCTAAAGCTCTGCAAGCAAGCTCCTGTTTTCCCAACAGAGGTCTAAAGGCCATATGAAGTTGTCCTTCCCCAAAGCTCTGCAAACAAACAGCTCCTGTTGCCTCACAGAGGACAGAGAGTGCCTTACGCAGATGCCCTCCCAAGCTCTGTAAAGAATCTTCTGTTGACCCACGGAGGTCGAGAGGGCCATCTTAAGCTGTCCTTTCCTGAAGCTCTCCAAGCGAGCAGCTCCTGTTGCTTCATGTAGGTCGAGAGGGACATACAAGGCTGCCCTACCCCAAAGCTCTGCAAACAAGCTCCTGTTCCCTCATGGAGGTATACAGGTTCATACAAAGCTGCCCTCCCTGGAAGCTCTGCAAACAGGATCCTACTACCCATTGAGGTCGAGATGGCCAGATGAAGCTGCCCTCCTCCAAAACTCTGTAAATAAGCTCCTGTTGCCCCACGAAGGTTGAGACAGCCATTGAAGCTGCCCTCCCCAAGGCTCTGCAATAAAAATCTTGCTGTCCCACTGAGGTTGAGATGGCCACACGAAGCTGCCCTCCCATGAACCTATGTAAACAAACTCCTGTTGTACTCGGAGGTTGAGAGGCCCATATGAAGCTGCCCTCCCTGAAGCTCTGAAACAAGCACCTTCTGTGACCCACAGAGATCAAGAGGGCCAATACAAGCTGCCCTCCTAAAGATCTGCAAACAAGCAGCTCCTGTTGGCCAACAGAGGTCAGAGAGGACCATACACAGCTGCCCTCTCCTGAAGCTCTACAAAACAAGCTCCTGCTACCAAGTAGAGGATGAAAGAGCCATACAAAGCTGCCTTCCCCGAAGCTCTGCAAACAAGCAGCTCCTGTTGGCCAACAGAGGTCGGAGGACCATACGCAGCTACCTTCTCCTGAAGCTCTATAAAACAAGCTCTTGTTGCCCCACAGGAGTCAAGAGGGCCATATGAAGCATCCCTCCCTGAAGCTCTGCAAACAAGCAGCTCCTGTTGCTTCATGTAGGTCGAGAGGGACATACAAGGCTGCCCTACCCCAAAGCTCTGCAACAAGCTCCTGTTGCCTCATGGAGGTTGACGGGTCCTATACAAAGCTGCCCTCCTGGAAGCTCTGCAAACAGGATCCTACTACCCATGGAGGTCGAGAGGGCCAGATGAAGCTGCCCTCCTCAAAACTCAGAAAATAAGCTCCTGTTGCCCCACGAAGGTTGAGACAGCCATATGAAGCTGCCCTCCCCAAAGCTCTGCAATAAAATCTTGCTGTCCCACTGAGGTTGAGATGGCCACTCAAGCTGCCTCCACGAACCTATATAAACAAACTCCTGTTGCACCTGGAGGCTGAGAGGCCCATATGAAGCTGCCTCCCTGAAGCTCTGCAAACAAGCACCTTCTGTTGACCCACAGAGATCAAGAGGGCCAATACGAAGCTGCCCTCCCTAAAGATCTGCAAACAAGCAGCTCCTGTTGGCCAACAGAGGTCGAGAGGACCATACACAGCTGCCCTCTCCTGAAGCTCTACAAAACAAGCTCCTGCTGCCAAGTAGAGATGAGAGAGCCATACAAAGCTGCCTTCCCAAGCTCTGCAAACAAGCAGCTCCTGTTGGCCAACAGAGGTCGGGAGGACCATACGCAGCTACCTTCTCCTGAAGCTCTATAAAACAAGCTCCTGTTGCACCACAGGGGTCAAGAGGGCCATATGAAGCATCCCTCCCTGAAGCTCTGCAAACAAGCAGCTCCTGTTGCCCGCAGAGGTTGAGAAGCCCTACTGAAGCTGCCCTCCCTGAAGCTCTGTAAACATCAAGCTCCTGTTGTCCCACAGAGGTCGAGAGGGCCATAAGAAGCTGCCCTATTCCAAAGGTCTACAAACAAGCTCCTATTGCCCCATGGTGGTCAAGAGGGCCATGAAGCTGTCCTCCTCAGGCTTTGAAAAAAGCAGTTCCTGATGCCCCATGGAGTTCGAGAGGACCATACAGGCTGCCCTCTCCTGAAGATCTGCAAACAAGCTCCTGTTGCCACATGAGGTCAAAAGCCCACTGATGCTACCCTTCCCTAAAGCTCTGCAAACAATCAGCTCGTGTTGCCTCACAGAGGATGACAGTGCCATACGAAGATGCCCTCCCAAAGCTCTGTAAAGAATCATCTGTTGACCAACGAGGAGGAGGGCCATATGAAGCTGCTCTTCCCCAAAGCTCTACAAACAAGTTCCTGTTGCCCCACGGTGGTGGTAGAGAGGGCCACATGAAGCTGCCCTCCCTGGAAGATCTGCAAACAAGCAGTTCCTGTTGCCACAATGAGGTCGAGAAGGCCATACGAAGCTGCCCTACCCGAAGCTCTGCAAACAAGCTCCTGTTTCCATACAGAGATCAAGACAGCCATAAGTGGCCCTCCCTCAAAGATCTGCAAACAAAGAAGCTCCTGTTGCCCCAAAGAGGCTGAGAGGGCCTTACAAGCTTCCCTCCCATGTTGATTTTCAGCTCCTGTTGCCCTCACGAGGTCAGGAGGGCCATACAAAACTGTCTACCAGCTCTACAATCAAGCTGCTGTTGCCCTATGGTTGTTGAGAGGGCCATATGGCCTCTGCCCTCCAGCTCTGCAAACAAGCAGTTCCTGTTGCCTCAAGGAGGTCAAGAGGGCACACGAGCTGCCCTCTCCCGATGCTCTGCAAACAAGCTCATGTTGCCCCACAGAGGTCGAGTGGGCCAGAGGAAGCTGCTCTATCCTAAAGCTCTGCAAGCAAGCTCCTGTTGCCCAGCAGAGGTTGAAAAGGCCATCATGCTGCTCTTCCCCAAAGCTCTGCAAACAAACAGCTCAAGTTGCATCACAGAGAGGAGAGTGCCATACAGAAGATGCCCTCCCGAAGCTCTGTAAAGAATCTTCTGTTGACACACGGAGGTCGAGAGGGCCATATGAAGCTGCCCTTTCCCAAAGCTCCAAACCAGCAGCTCCTGTTGCCCCAATGCAGGTCGAGAGGGCTACATGAAGCTGCTCTACCACAAAGCTCTACAATCAGGTTCCTGTTGCCCCACAGAGGTCAAGAGGGCCATATGAAGCTGCTCTCCTGGAAGATCTGCAAACAAGCAGATGCTGTTGCCCCACAGAAGTCGAGAGGGCCATGTTAAGCTGCCCAACCTCGTAGCTCTGCAAACAAGCTCCTGTTTCCATACAGAGGTCAAGACAGCCATAGAAGTGGCCCTCTGACAAAGATCTGCAAGCAAAGAAGCTGCTATTGCCCCAAAGATGTTGAGAGGATTTACAAAGCTGCCTCCACGTTGCTTTGCAAACAAGCAGCTCCTGTTGCCCCTACGGAGGTCAGGAGGGCCATCTGAAGCTGCTGTCCCCAAAGCTCTACAAAGAAGCATCTCATGTTGCCCCACAGAGGTCGAGATGGCTGTACAAAGCTGCCCTCCCTGAAGCTCTGCAAACAAGCACCTCCTGTTGCCCTGTGGAGGTCAAGAGGTCATACAAGCTGCCCTACCCCGAAGCTCTACAAACAAGATCCAGTTGCGCCATTGTGGTTTAGAGGGCCATATGAAGCTGCCCTACCCTGAAGCTCTACAATCAAGCTGCTATTGCCCCACAGTGGTTGAGAGGGCCCTATGAAGCTGCCCTCCAAGCTCTGCAAACAAGCTCATGTTGCCCCACAGAGGTTGAGACAGCCATACTGAAGCTGCCCTATCCTGAAGCTCTACAAACAAGATCCAGTTGCGCATTTCTGGTCAAGAGTGTCATATGAAGCAGCCCTCCCAAAGATCTGCAAACAAGCAGTTCCTGTTGCCCCATGGAGGTCGAGAGAGCCATCAGAGCTGCCCTCCACCAATGCTCTGCAAATAAGCTCATGTTGCCCCACAGAGATTGAGATGGCCATACAAAGCTCCACTATCCTGAAGCTCTGCAAGCAAACTCCTGTTGCCCAACAGAGGTCGGAAGAGGCCATGCAAGCTGCCTTTCCCAAAGCTCTGCAAACAAACAGCTCCTGTTGCCTCACAGAGGGCAGAGTGCCATAGAAAGTGCCCTCCCCGAAGCTCTGTAAAGAATTTTCTGTTGACCCACGGAGGTCGAGAGGGCCATATGAAGCTGCTCTTCCTGAAGTTCTGCAAACAAGCAGCTCCTGTTGCCCCACAGAGGTTGAGAGAGCAACACAAAGCTGCCCTACCTCAAGCTCTGCAAACAAGCAGCTTCAGTTGTCCAATGGAGGTCAAGAGGGCTATATGAAGTTGTCCCACCCTGAAGCTCTACAAACAAGCTCTGTTTGTGCCATGGTGAGTCAAGAGGGCCATATGAAGCTGCCTTCCCTGGAAGCTCTGCAAACAAGCAGTTCCTGTTGCCCCACAGAGGTTAAGAGGGCCATAGGAAGCTGCCCTAACTAAGCTCTGCAAGCAAACTCCTGTTTCCCTACAGAGGTCAAGACTGCCATAAGTGAGCCCTCCCAAAGATCTGCAAACAAAGAAGCTCCTGTTGCCCCAAAGAGGTTAAGAGGGCCTTACAAAGCTGCCCTCCCATGACGATTTGCAAACAAGCAGCTACTGTTCTGCTACGGAGTTCAGGAGGGCCATACAAAGCTGCTGTCCTTGAAGCTCTTCAAACAAGCATCTCCTGTTGCCAAACAGAGGTTGAGTGGGCAATATGAAGCTGCCCTCCCCAAAGGTCTACAAACAAGCTCCTGTTGCCCCATGATGGTCAAGAGGGCCATACAAGGCTGCCCTCTCCAGAAGCTTGGCAAACAAGCAGTTCCTGTTGCCCCACGGAGTTCAAGAGGGCCATATGAAGCTGCCCTCTCCTGAAGATCTGCAAACAAGCTCCTGTTGAAACATGGAGGTCAGAGAGGCCATAGGAAGCTGCCCTAACCTGAAGATCTGCAAACAAGCAGCTCCTGTTGCCCCACAGAGGTCAGAGGGCCACATGCAGCTGCTCTCCACCTGAAGCGCTGCAAACAAGCAGCTCCAGATACTGCACAGAGGTCGAGAGGGTCATATGAAACTTCTCTTGCCAGAAGCTCAGCAAACAAGCAGCTCTTTCTCCCCACGGTGGTCAAGAGGGCAATATGAAGCTGCCCTCCCTGATGCTCTGCAAACAAGTTCCTGTTTCCCCATAGAGGTCGAGTGGGTAAAACAAAGCTGCCCTCCCCAAGCTCTGCAAACAAGCAGTTCCTGTTGCCCAACAGAGGTCAAGAGGCCCATACTAAGCTGCCCTCCCTGATGATCTGCAAACAAAGCAGCTCATGTTACTCAATGAGGTTAAGCAGGCCTTATGAAGCTGCTTTCACCAGAAGCTCTGCAAACAAGCAGCTCATGTTTCCCCATGGTGGTTGAGAGGGTCATATGAAGCTGCCCTCCCTGAAAGATCTGCAAACAAGCAGTTCCTGTTGCCCAATGGAGGTCGAGAGGGCCATACAAAGCTGCCCCTATCCCAAAGCTCTGAAAACAAGCTCTGTTGCCCCACAGAGGTCGAGAGCAGCCATAAGAGTGGCCCTCCCAAAGATCTGCAAACAAAGCAGCTTCTATTGCCCAAAAGAGGTTGGGAGGGGCCTTATGAAGCTGCCCTCCCATGAAGATTTGCAAACAAGCAGCTCCTGTTGCCCTATAGAGTTCAGGAGGGCCACACAAAGCTGCTGTCCCAAAGTTCTGCAAATAAGCATCTCCTTTTGCCCCTCAGAGGTCGAGAGGACAATGCAAAGCTGTCCTCCCCTGAAGCTGTGCAAAGACACAGCTCCTGTTGCCCACAGAGGTAGAGAGGAAATACAAAGCTGTCCTACCCAAAGGTTTACAAACAAGCTCCTGCTGCCCCACAGTGGTTGACAGGGCCATGAAGCTGCCCTCCCAGAAGCTCTGCAAACAGGCAGTTGCTGTTGCCCCACCGAGTTCAAGAGTGCCATGGAGCTTCCTCCAAAGAAGATCTGCAAACAAGTTCCTGTTGCCACATGGAGGTTGAGAGTGTCATAGGAAGCTGCCCTCCCCGAAGTTCTGCAAACACACAGCTCCTGTTGCCCCACGGAGAGTCAAGTGGGCTATCTTGACTCCCCTACCCGAAGGTTGACAAACAAGCTCCTGTTGTCCCACGGTGGTCAAGAGGTCCAGTACAAAGCTGCCTTGCCCCAAAACACTATAAACAAGCTCCTGTTGCCCCACGGTGATAGAGAGGTCATATGAAGCTGCGCTCCACTGAAGCTCTGCAAACAAGCAGTTCCTGTTGCCCCACAGAGGTCAAAGGGACATACAAATCTCCCTCCCCAAAGATCTGCAAACAAAGCAGCTCCCGTTGCCCCAATGAGATTGAGAGGGCCTTATGAAGCTGCTTTCACAGAAGCTCTACAAACAAGCAGCTCATGTTTCCCCACGGTGGTTGAGAGGGCCATATGAAGCTGCCCTCCTGAAGCTCTGCAAACAAGCTCCTGTTGCCCCACAGAGGTTGAGGCGGCCATAGAAATGCGCCCTCCACTAAGATCTGCAAACAAAGCAGCCCCTGTTGCCCCAAAAGAGGTTGGGAGGGCCTTACAGGCTGCCCTCCATGCAGATTTGCAAACAAGTAGCTCTTGTTGCCCTACAGAAGTCAGGAAGGCCATACAGAAGCTGCTGTCCCAAAGTTCTGCAAATAAGCAGCTCATGTTGCCCTGAGAGGTCAGAGAGGACATTCCAGATCTGCCTCCCGAGCTCTGCAAACACACAGCTTCTGTTGCCCCACAGAGGTTGAGAGGGCCATACGAAACTGCCCTACCCCAAAGGTCTACAAACAAGCTCCTGCTGCCCCATGGTGGTAAAGAGGCCCATACCAAGCTGCCCTCCCCAGAAGCTCTGCAAACAGGCAGTTCCTGTTGCCCCACAGAGTTATAGAGGGCCATACAGGCTTCCCTCCCGAAGATCTGCAAACAAGTTCCTGTTGCCACATGGAGTCGACAGGGTCATAGGAAGCTGCCCTCTCCCGAAGTTCTGCAAACACACAGCTCCTGTTGCCCACAGAGGTCAAGTGGGCCATATGAAGCTGCCCTACCCGAAGGTTGACAAACAACCTCCTATTGCCCCACGGTAGTCGAGAGGATCATCAGAAGCTGCCCTCCCCAGAAGCTCTCAAACAAGCTCCTATTGTCACATGGAGGTCAAGAGGGTCATTGGAAGCTGCCCTAACCCAAAGATCTGCAAACAAGCAGTTCCTGTTGCCCCACAGAGGTTGATAAAGCCATACAAGCTGTCCTCCTCCGAAGCTCTGCAAACAAGCTCATGTTGCCCCACAGAGGTAGAGAAGGCCATCAAGCTGCTCTATCCTAAAGCTCTGCAAGCAAGCTCCTGTTTTCCCAACAGAGGTCTAAAAGGCCATATGAAGTTGTCCTTCCCAAAGCTCTGCAAACAAACAGCTCCTGTTGCCTCACAGAGGACAGAGAGTGCCTTACCTAGATGCCCTCCCGAAGCTCTGTAAAGAATCTTCTGTTGACCCACGGAGGTCGAGAGGGCCATCTTAAGCTGTCCTTTCCTGAAGCTCTCCAAGCAGAGCAGCTCCTGTTGACCCACAGAGCTCAAGAGGGCAATACAAATCATCCCTCCCTGAAGCTCTGCAAACAAGCAGCTCCTTTTGCCCCATGGAGTTCAAGAGGGCCATACAGAGTTGTCCTCTACTGAAGATCGGCAAACAAGCTCCTGTTGCCACATGGAGGTCGAGAGAGACATAGGCAGCTCCCTTAACCTGAAGATCTGCAAACAAGCAGCTCCTCTTCCCCACAGAGGTCAAGAGGGGCCACATGAAGCTGCTCTCCTCTGAAGCTCTGCAAACAAGCAGCTTCCTGTTTCCTCACAGTGGTCGAGAGGGCCATCAGAGCTGCCCTCAACTGATGCTCTGCAAACAAACTCCTGTTTCACCACGAAGGTCAAGAAGGACATACAAAGCTGCCCTCCTGAAGCTCTGCAAACAAGCAGTTTCTGTTACCCGAGGAGGTCGAGAGAGCCATGCAAAGCTGCCCTCCCAGTTCTGCAAACAAGCTCATGTTGCCCCACAGAGGTCTAGAGGGCCATACAGGCTGCCCTACTCCAAAGGTCTACAAACAAGCTCCTGCTGCCCCATGGTGGTTGAGAGGGGCCATCTGAAGCTGTCCTTCTCAAAGCTCTGTAAAAGAATCTTCTGTTGACCCACGGAGGTTGAGAGGGCCATATAGGCTGCCCTTCCCAGAAGCTCTGCAAACAAGCAGCTCCTGTTGCCCCACAGAGGTCGAGAGGGCAATACAAAGCTGTCCTCCCCTCTTGCCCCATGGTGGTCTAGAAGGTCATATGATGCTGTCCTCCCGGAAGATCTGCAAACAAGCAGTTCCTGTTGGCCCACAGAAGTCGAGAGGGCCATACAAAGCTGCCCTACCTAAAGCTCTGCAAACAAGCTCCTGTTTCCACACAGTGGTTGAGATAGCCATAAGAAGTGGCCTCCCGAAGATCTGCAAAGCAAAAAGCTCCTGTTGCCCCAAAGAGGTTAGAGGGCCTTCAAAGCTGCCCTCCCAAGAAGATTTGAAAACAAGCAGCTCCTGTTGCCCTACAGCAGCCAGGAGGGCCATACGAAGCTGCTGTCCCCCAAAGCTCTGCAAACAAGCATCTCCTGTTGCCCCACAGAGGTTGAGAGGGCAATGAAGCCACCCTCCCTTGAAGCACTGCAAACATGCAGCTCCTGTTGTCCCACAGAGGTTGAGAGGACCATACAGAAGATGCCATCCCAGAAGATCTGCAAACAAGCTCCTGTTGCCACATGCAGGTCGAGAGGTCATAGGAAGCTGCCCTAACCTGAAGATCTGCAAACAAAGCAGCTCCTGTTGCCCAAAAGAGGCTGAGAGGGCCTCTTAAGCTGCCCTCGCATGAAGATTTGCAAACAAGCAGCTCCTGTTGCCCTATGGAGTCAGGAGGCGATATGATGCTGTTGTCCCTAAAGCTCTGCAAACAAGCATCTCCTCTTGCACCACAGAGGTCGAGAGGGCAATACAAGGCTGCCCTCCCCTGAAGCTCTGCAAAATGCATCTCCTGCTGCCCCACAGAAGTCTAGAAGGCCATACGAAGCTGCCCTACCCCAAAGGTCTACAAACAAGCTCCTGTTGCCCCACAGTGGTTGAGAGGGCCATACAAGTTGACCTCCACAGAATCTCCACAAACAAGCTGTTCATGTTGCCCCACAGGGTACAGAGGGCAATAGAAGCTGCCCTCTGCTAAAGATCTGAAAACAAGCTCCTGTTGCCACATGGAGGTGAGAGGGTCAAAGAAGATGCCTTCCCCGAAGCTCTGCAAACACATTGCTCCTGTTGCACCACGGAGTCGAGAGGGCCATAAGAAGCTGCCCCACCCGAAGTCTACAAACAAGCAGCTCCTGTTGCCCCACAGTGGTCGAGAGAGCAATACAAAGCAGCCCTCCCAGAAGCTCTGCAAACAAGCAGTCCCTGTTGCCCCACAGAGATCGAGAGACCATATGAAGCTGCCCTCCATGGAAGCTCTGCAAACAAGCAGTTCCTGTTGCCCCATGGAGTCGAGAGGGCCATACGAAGCTGCCCTACCCAAAGTTCTGCAAAAGCTCCTGTTTCCCTAGAGAGGTTGAGACAGCCATAAGAAGTGGCCCTCCTCCTAAGATCTGCAAACAAAAGCTCCCGTTGCCCCATAGAGGTTGAGAGGGCCTTACGAAGCTGCCCTCCCATGAAGATTTGCAAACAAACAGCTCAGCTGCCTCAAAGAGGACTAGAGTGCCATGCGAAGATGCCTCCCCAGCGAGATTCTGTAAGAATCTTCTGTTGCCCTAAGGAGGTCAGGAGGGCCAAATGAAGCTGCCCTACCCAGAAGGTCTACCAACAAGCTCCTGTTGCCCCATCATGGTCGAGAGGGCCATATGAAGCTGTCCTTCCCAAAGCTCTGCAAACAAATAGATCCTGTTGCCTCACAGAGGGCAGGAGTGCCATACGCAGATGCCCTCCCAAGCTCTGTAAAGAATCTTCTGTTGACCCACGGAGGTCGAGAGGGCCATCTGAAGCTGCCCTTCCTGAAGCTCTGCAAACAAGCAGCTCCTGTTGACCCACAGAGGTCAAGAGGGCAATACAAATCATCCTCCCTGAAGCTCTGCAAACAAGCAGCTCCTGTTGCTCCACGGAGGTCCAGAGGGCCATACGAAGCTGCCCTACCCTGAAGGTCTGCAAACAAGCTCCTGTTGCCCCATCATGGTCGAGAGGGCCATATGAAGCTGCCCTTCCAAGAAGCTCTGCAAACAAGCAGCTCCTTTTTGCCCCATGGAGTTCGAGAGGGCCATACAAAGTTGTCCTCCACTGAAGATCAACAAACAAGCTCCTGTTGCCACATGGAGGTCGAGAGAGACATAGGCAGCTCCTTAACCTGAAGATCTGAAAACAAGCAGCTCCTCTTCCCACAGAAGTTGAGAGGGCCACATGAAGCTGCTCTCCTCTGAAGCTCTGCAAACAAGCAGCTCCAGATGCCGCACAGAGGTCAAGAGGACCATAGAAGCTGCTCTCCCAGAAGCTCTGAAACAAGCAGCTTCCTGTTTCCTCACCGGTGGTCGAGAGGGCCATCTGAAGCTGCCCTTAACTGATGCTCTGCAAACAAACTCCTGTTTCACCTACGAAGGTCAAGAAGGCTATACAAAGCTGCCTTCCCTGAAGCTCTGCAAACAAGCACCTCCTGTTACCCCATAGAGTCGAGAGGGCCATATGAAGCTATCCTACCCCAAAGCTCTACAATCAAGCTGCTGTTGCCCTATGGTGGTTGAGAGGGCCATATGAAGCTGCCCTCTCCTGAAGCTATGCAAACAAGCAGTTCCTGTTGCCCCGAGGAGGTCGACAGAGCCAAGCTGCAAGCTGCCCTCCCCAGCTCTGCAAACAAGCTCATGTTGCCCCACAGAGGTCGAGAGGGCCATACAAAGCTGCCCCTACCCCAAAGGTCTACAAACAAGCTCATGCTGCCCCATGGTGGTTGAGAGGGCCATACAAAGCTGCCCTCCTCAGAAGCTCTGCAAACAGGCAATTCCTGTTGCCCCACAGAGTTTGAGAGGGTCATACGAAGCTGCCCTACCCCAAAGCTCTATGAAGAATCTTCTGTTGATCCACGGAGGTTGAGAGGGCCATATCAAGCTGCCCTTCCCAGAAGCTCTGCAAACAAGCAGCTCCTGTTGCCCCACAGAGGTCAGGAGGGCAATATAAAGCTGTCCTCCCTGAAGCTCAACAAACAAGCTCCTGTTGCCCCATGGTGGTCTAGAGGTCATATGATGCTGTCCTCCCGGAAGATCTGCAAACAAGCAGTTCCTGTTGGCCCTCAGAGGTCGAGAGGGCCATACAAAGCTCCCTACCCTAAAGCTCTGCAAACAAGCTCCTGTTTCCATACAGTGGTTGAGACAGCCACAAGAAGTGGCCCTCCCCAAAGATCTGCAAGCAAAAGCTCCTGTTGCCCCAAAGAGGTTGAGAGGGCCTCCCAAAGCTGCCCTCCCAAGAAGATTTGAAAACAAGCAGCTCCTGTTGCCCTACAGCAGTTAAGAGGGCCATACGAAGCTGCTGTCCCCAAAGCTCTGCAAACAAGCATCTTCTGTTGCCCCACAGAGGTTGAGAGGGCAATATGAAGCCGCCCTCCTTGAGCACTGCAAACACGCAGCTCCTGTTGTCCCACAGAGGTCGAGAGGACCATAGAAGCTGCCGTCCCAGAAGATCTGCAAACAAGCTCCTGTTGCCACATGCAGGTCGAGAGAGTCATAGGAAGCTGCCCTAACCCAAAGATCTGCAAACAAAGCAGCTCCTGTTGCCCCAAAGAGGCTGAGAGGGCCTTACAAAGCTGCCCTCACACGAAGATTTGCAAACAAGCAGCTCCTGTTGCCCTACGGAGGTCAGGAGGGTGATATGATGCTGTTGTCCCCAAAGCTCTGCAAACAAGCATCTCCTCTTGTCCCACAGGGTCAAGAGGGCAATGCAAGCTGCCCTGCCCTGAAGCTCTGCAAACACGCAGCTCCTGCTGCCCCACAGAAGGTCTAGAAGGCCATATGAAGCTGCCCCTACCCCAAAGGTCTACAAACAAGCTCCTGTTGCCCCACAGTGGTTGAGAGGGCCATACAAGTTGCCCTCCACAGAACCTCCACAAACAAGCAGGTCATGTTGCCCCACAGGGTACGAGAGGGCATATAGAGCTGCCCTCTGCTGAAGATCTGCAAACAAACAGCTCCTGTTGCCTCACAGAGGACTAGAGTGCCATGCGAAGATGCCCTCCTCTGAAGCTCTGTAAAGAATCTTCTGTTGCCCTATGGAGGTCAGGAGCACCATACGAGCTGCTGTCCCCAAAGCTCTGCAAACAAGCATCTTCTGTTGCCCCACAGAGGTTGAGAGGGCAATATGAAGCCGCCCTCCCTTGAAGCACTGCAAACACGCAGCTCCTGTTGTCCCACAGAGGTCGAGAGGACCATATGAAGCTGCCGTCCCAGAAGATCTGCAAACAAGCTCCTGTTGCCACATGCAGGTCGAGAGAGTCATAGGAAGCTGCCCTAACCCAAAGATCTGCAAACAAAGCAGCTCCTGTTGCCCCAAAGAGGCTGAGAGGGCCTTACAAAGCTGCCCTCACACGAAGATTTGCAAACAAGCAGCTCCTGTTGCCCTCACGGAGGTCAGGAGGGTGATATGATGCTGTTGTCCCCAAAGCTCTGCAAACAAGCATCTCCTCTTGTCCCACAGAGGTCAAGAGGGCAATGCAAGCTGCCCTGCCCTGAAGCTCTGCAAACACGCAGCTCCTGCTGCCCCACAGAGGTCTAGAAGGCCATATGGAAGCTGCCCCTACCCCAAGGTCTACAAACAAGCTCCTGTTGCCCCAGTGGTTGAGAGGGCCATACAGTTGCCCTCCACAGAACCTCCACAAACAAGCAGGTCATGTTGCCCCAGAGGTACGAGAGAGGCAATGCAAGCTGCCCTCTGCTGAAGATCTGCAAACAAAACAGCTCCTGTTGCCTCACAGAGGACTAGAGTGCCATGCGAAGATGCCCTCCTCTGAAGCTCTGTAAAGAATCTTCTGTTGCCCTATGGAGGTCAGGAGCACCATCGAAGCTGCTGTCCCCAAAGCTCTTCAAACAAGCATCTCCTGTTGCCCCACAGAGCTCGAGAGGGCAATAAGAAGCTGCCCTCCATGAAGCTCTGCAAACATGCAGCTCCTGTTGCCCTACAGACATCGAGAGGGCCATACATAGCTGCAATACCCCAAAGGTCTACAAACAAGCTCCTGGTGACCCATGGTGGTCGAGAGGAACATATGAAGCTATCCTCCCTGAAGCTCTTCAAACAAGCAGTTCGTGTTGCCCCACAGACTTTGAGAGGGTCATACAAGCTGCCCTCCCTGAAGATCTGCAAACAAGCTCCTCCTGCCGCATGGAGATCGAGAGGTCCATAGAAAGCTGCCCTAACAGAAAGATCAGCAAACAAGCAGCTCTTGTTACCCCAAAGAGGTCAAGAGGGCCACAAGAAGCTGCTCTCTACCCGAGCTCTGCAAACATGCAGCTCCAGATGCTGCACAGAGGTCAAGAGGGCCATATGAAACTTCTCTTGCCAGAAGCTCAGCAAACAAGCAGCTCTTTTTTCCCCATGGTGGTCGAGAGGGCCATACAAATCTGCCATCCCCAGATGCTCTGCAAACAGGCTCTGTTTCCCCACAGAGGGACGACAGGCCAAACAAACCTGCCCTCCCGAAGCTCTGCAAACAAGCAGCTCATTTTGCCCCACTGAGGTCAGAGATGGCCATATGAAGCTACCCTACCCTGAAGCTCTGTAAACAAGCTCCTGTTGCCCCACAGTAGTTGAGATGGCCACACGAAGCTGCCCTCCCCTGAAGCTCTGCAAACAAGCAGTTCCTGTTGCCCTACAGAGGCCAAGAGGGCGATACAAGCTACCCTCCCGAAGATCTGCAAACAATGCAGCTCCTGTTGCCCAAATGAGGTTGAGACTGCCTTATGAAGCTGCTTTCACATGAAGCATTGCATACAAGCAGCTCCTGTTGCCCCACAGAGGTCGAGAGGGTTATCGAAGCTGCCCTACACAAAGCTCTACAAACAACCTCCTGTTGCCCCACAGTGGACAAGAGAGGGCCACATGAAGCTGCCCTCCCAGAAGCTCTGCAAACAAGCATTTCTGTTACCCAATGGAGGTCAAGAAGGACATAAGAAGTAGCCCTCCCGAAGATCTGCAAACAAATCAGCTCCTGTTGCGCCAAAGAGGTTGAGAGGGCATTCAAGCTGCCCTCCCATGAAGATTTGCAAACAAGCAGCTAGTGTTGCCCTATGGAAGTCAGGAGGGCCATAGGCTGCTGTCCACAAAGCTCTGCAAACAAGCATCTCCTGTTGCCCCACAGAGATCAAGAGGGCAATACAAAGATACCCTCCCAGGCTCTTCAAACAAGCTGCTCCCTGTTGCCACTGAGGTCGACAGGGCCATATGAAGCTGCCCTACCCAAAGGTCTACAAACAAGCTATTGTTGCCCCATGGCGAAGCTGCCCTTCCCAGAAGCTCTGCAGACAAGTAGCTCCTTTTGCCCCATGGAGTTCGGAAGGCCATGAAGCTTTCTCCTCCCTGAAGATCTGCAAACAAGCTCCTGTTGCCACATGGAGGTCGAGAGGGCCATAGGAAGCTGTCCTAACCTGAAAATCTGCAAACAAGCAGCTGCTGTTCCCCACAGAGGTCGAGAGGGCCACATGAAGCTGCTCTCCCATGAAGATCTGCAAACAAGCAGCTCCAGTTGCCACACAGAGGTGAGTGGGCCATACAGAAGCTTCCCTTCCCTGAAGCTCTGCAAATCATCAGCTCCTGTTTCCCAACGGTGGTCGAGAAGGCCAAACAAGCTGCCCTTGTCTGATGCTCTTTAAACAGGCTCCTGATTCCCCACAGAGGTCGAGAGGCCATACTGAAACTGTCCTCCCATTTGCTCTGCAAACAAGCTTCTGTTGCACCATGGAGATCAAGAGGGCCATGTAAGCTGCCCTCTCCTGAAGCTCTGCAAACAAGCTCTTGTTGCCCACAGAGGTCAAGAGGGCTATATGAAGCTGCCCTCCTCCCAAGCTCTGCAAACAAGTAGCTCCTGTTGACCAACAGAGGTCGACAAGGCCATACAAAGCTGCTCTGCCCGCAGATATGCAAAAATAGATCCTTTTTCCACATAGAGGTTAAGAGGGCCATACGAGCTGCCCTACCTCAAGCTCTACAATCAAGCTCCTGTTGCCCCTATGGTGGTCGAGAGTGCCATATGAAGCTTCCCTTCCTGAAGCTCTGCAAACAAGCAGTTCCTGTTGCCCCACGGAGGTCGAGAGGGCTATACGAACCCGCCCTCCCACAAACCTCTACAAACAAGCTCCTGTTGCCCCATGGTGGTTGAGAGGGCCATATAGGACTGCCCAACCCAAGTTCTGCAAACAAGCTCCTGTTTCCCCGAGAGGTCAAGACAGCCATAAGTGGCCCTCCCCTAAGATCTGCAAACAAAAGAAGCTCCTGTTGCCCCAAAGAGGTTGATAGGGCTCTCATGAGCTGCCCTCCCATGAAGATTTGCAAACAAACAGCTCCTGCTGCCTCACAGAGGACTAGAGTGCCATGCAAAGATGCCCTCCCAAAAGCTCTAAAGATCTTCTGTTGCCCTACGGAGGTCAGGAGGCCAAACAAAGCTGCTGTCCCCAAAGCTCTGCAAACAAGCATCTCATGTTGCCCCACAGAGCTCAAGAGGGCAATAAGAAGCTGCCCTCCCTGAAGCTCTGCAAATCGCACTCCCTGTACCCCTCAGGCGTCGAGAGGAATATACAAAGCTGCCCTACCCCAAATGTCTACAAACAAGCTCCTGTTGACCCATGGTGGTTGAGAGTGACATATGGCTGCCCTTCCCAGAGCTCTGCAAACAAGTAGTCCGTGTTGCCCCACGGAGTTCGAGAGGGCCACACGTAGCTGTCCCTCCCTGAAGATCTGCATACAAGCCCTGTCTGCCGCATGGAGGTCGAAAGGTCCATAGGAAGCTGCCCTATCCAGAAGATCTGCAAACAAGCAGCTCCTGTTGCCCCACAGAGGTCAAGAGGGCCACATGAAGCTGCTGTCCACCCAAAGCTCTGCAAACAAGGAGTTCCAGATGCTGCACAGAGGTCGAGAGGGCCATATGGAAACTTCCCTTGCCAGAAGCTCAGCAAACAAGCAGCTCTTTTACCCCATGGTGGTCGAGAGGCTGTGCAAATCTGCCCTCCTCGATGCTCTGCAAACAAGCTCCTGTTTCCCACAAAGGTCGAAAGGCCAAACAAACCTGCCCTCCCATCGAGTTCTGCAAACAAAGCAGCTCCTGTTGCCCCATGTAAGTCGAGATGGCCATAGGAAGCTGTCCTACAATGAAGCTCTATAAACAAGCTCATGTTGCACCATGGTGGTTGAGAGGGCCATACAGAAGCTGCCCTCACCTGAGGCTCTGCAACAATCAGTTCCTGTTGCCCCACAGAGGTCAAGAGGGCCATACAAAGCTGCCCTCCCCGAAGTTCTGCAAGCAAAGCAGCTCCTGTTGCCCCAATGAGGTTGAGACTCTTGTATGAAGCTGCTTTCACCTGAAGCTCTGCACACAAGCAGCTCCTGTTGCCCCACAGAGGTCAAGAGGGTTATACAAGCTGCCCTACACCAAAGCTCTACAAACAAGCTCCTGTAGCCCCATGGTGGTTGAGAGGGCCATATGAGCTGCCCTCTCCAGAAGCTCTGCAAACAAGCAGTTCATGTTGCCCCACGGAGGTTGAGAGGGCCACGAGTCAAGCCCACCCCAAGTTTGCAACAAGTTCCTGTTGCCTCAAGAGGTCAAGAAGGACATAAGTAGCCCTCCCTGAAGATCTGCAAACAAATCAGCTCCTGTTGCACCAAAGAGGTTGAGGGGCCTTATGAAGCTGCCCTCCATGAAAATTTGCAAAGGAGCGCTCCTGTTGCCCTATGGAAGTCAGGAGGACCATAGGAAGCTGCTGTCCATGAAAGCTCTGCAAACAAGCATCTCCTGCTCCCCTCAGAGATTAAGAGGGCAATAAGAAGATTCCCTCCCAGCTCTGAAAACAAGCAGCTCGTGTTTGCCCCACTGGGGTCGACAGGGCCATCTGAAGCTGCCCTACCCAAAGGTCTACAAACAAGCTATTGTTGCCCCATGGTGGTCGAGGGGCCATATGAAGCTGCCCTTCCCAGAAGCTCTGCAAACAAGTAGCTCCTTTTGCCCCATGGAGTTTGAGAGGACCATGCAAGCTGTCCTCCCTGAAGTTCGGCAAACAAGCTCCTGTTGCCACATGAAGGTCGAGGGGCCATAGGAAGCTGTCCTAACCTGAAGATCTGCAAACAAGCAGCTCCAGTTGCCATACAGAGGTGAGTGGGCCATATGAAGCTTCCCTCGTCTGATGCTCTTTAAACAGGCTCCTGGTTCTCCACAGAGTTCGAGAGGGCTACTGAAGCTGCCTTCCCATTTGCTCTGCAAACAAGCTCCTGTTGCACAATGGAGATGGAAGGCCATGTGAAGCTGCTCTCCTGAAGCTCTGCAAACAAGCTCAAGTTGCTCACAGAGGTCGAGAGGACTATATACAAAACTGCCCTCATCCCGAGCTCTGCAAACAAGCAGCTCCTGTTGCCCCATGGAGGTCAACAAGGCCATGAAGCTGCACTGCCGAGCAGCTATGCAAAATAGATCCTTTTTCCCGTGGAGGCTTGAGGCAGCCACACGAGCTGCCCTCACCGAAGCTCTGCAAACAAGCAGCTTCTGTTCCCCATGGAGGTTGAGAGGGCCATCCTGGCTGCCCTACCCTGAGCTCTACAATCAAGTTCCTGTTGCCCCATGGTGGTCGAGAGCCCCTATGAGCTGCCTTCCTCAAAGCTCAGCAAACAAGCAGTTCCTGTTGCCCCAAGGAGGTCAAGAGAGCCATACAAGCTGCCTTCCCTGAAGCTCTGCAAACAAGCTTATGTTGCCCCACAGAGGTGAGAAGGCCATAAGAAGCTGCCCTATCCTGAAGCTCTGCAAGCGAGTTCCTGATACCCAATAGAGGTCGAAAAGGCCATACAAAGCTGCCCTTCCCCAAACCACTGCAAACAAAAGCTCCCGTTGCCTCACAGAGGACAAGAGTGCCATACAAAGATGTCCCCCACCAAAGCTCTGTAAAGAATCTTCTGTTGACCAATGGAGACGAGAGGGTCATATGAAGCTGCCCTTCCCTGAAGCTCTGCAAACAAGCAGTTCCTGTTGCCTCAGAGAGGTTGAGAGGGCAATACAAAGCTGCCCTCCGCTGAAGTTCTGGAAACAATCATCTCCTACTGCCCCACAGAGGTGGAGAGGGCAATATGAAGCTGCCCTACCACAAAACTCTACAAACAAGCTCCTGTTGCTCCACGGCAGTCAAAGGGCTGTAGAAGCTGCCTTCCCAGAAGCTCTGCAAACAAGCAGTTCCTGGCTGTTGCCCCACGGAGTTCAAGAGGGCCATACAAGCTGCCCTCCACTGAAGATCTGCAAACAAGCTCCTGTTGTTACATGGAGGTCAAGAGGGCCACATGAAGCTGCTCTGCACCTGAAGCTCTGCAAATAAGCAGTTCCAGATGCTGCACAGAGGTTGAGAGGGCCATATGAAACTTCCCTTGCCAGAAGCTCAGCAAACAAGCAGCTCTTTTTCCCCATGGTGGTCGAGAGGGCCTTACAAAGCTGCACTCCCGATGCTCTGGAAACAAGCTCCTGTTTCCCCACAGAGTCGACAGGGCCAAACAAAGCTGCCCTCCCGAAGCTCTGCAAACAAGCAGCTCCTGTTTTCCCATGGAGGTTGAGATGGCCATCTGAAGCTGCCCTCCCGAAGATCTGCAAACAGAGCAGCTCCTGTTGCCCCAAAGAGGTTGAGACCGCCTTATAGGCTGCTTTCACACAAAGCTCTGCAAACAACAGCTCCTGTTGCCCCATGGAGGCTGAGAGGGCAGTCAAGCTGCCCTTCCCAGAACTCTACAGACAAGCTCCTGTTGCCCCACGGTGGTCGAGGGGCAATATGAAGCTACCCTCCATGGAAGCTCTGCAAACAAGCAGCTCAGATGCCGCACAGAGGCGAGAGGGCCATACAAATCTGCCTTCCCTGATGCTCTGCAAACAAGCTCCTGTTTCCCGACTAGGTGTACTGGCCAAACATACCTGCCGTCCCTCCAGCGCTCTGCAAACAAGCAGCTCCTGTTGCCCTCAACGGAGGTCGAGATTGCCACACGGTTGTCCTACAATAAAGCTCTATAAACAAACTCTTGTTGCCCCATGGTGGTTGAGAGGGCCATATGAAGCTTCCCTCATCTGAAGCTCTGCAAACAAGCAGTTCCTGTTGCCCCACAGAGGTCAAGAGGGCCATACAAAGCTGTCCTCCCCGAAGAACTGCAAACAAAGCAGCTCCTTTTGCCCCAATGAGGTTGAGACTGCCTTACAGAGCTCCTTTCACCTGAAACTCTGTGTACAAGCAGCTCCTGTTGCCCACAGAGGTCAGAGGGTTATATGTAGCTACCCTACACTGAAGCTCTACAAACAAGCTCCTGTTGCCCCACCGGTGGTCAGAGAGGGCCATATGAAGCTGCCTCCCTGGAGGCTCTGCAAACAAGCAGTTCCTGTTACCCCACGAGTCGAGAGGTCCATATGCAGCTGCCCTACCCCAAAGCTCAGCAAACAATCTCCTGTTGCCCCACAGAGGTCAAGAAGGACATAAGAAGTAGCCCTCCCTGAAGATCTGCAAACAAATCAGCTCCTGTTAGCCAAAGAGGTTAGAGGGGCCTTACAGAAGCTCTGCCCTCCCATGAAGATTTGCAAAGAAGCCGCTCCTATTGCCCTATGGAAGTCAGGAGGGCCATAGGAAGCTGCTGTCCATGAGCTCTGCAAACATGCATCTTCTATTGCCCTCAGAGAACAAAGAGGCAATGAGAATACCCTCCCTTGAAGCTCTGCAAACCAGCAGCTCCTGTTGCCCCACTGAGGTCAACAGGGCCATATAAACTGCCCTTCCTGAAGGTCTACAAACAAGCTATTGTTGCCCCATGGTGGTCAAGAGGGCCATATGAAGCTGCCCTTCCAGAAGCTCTGCAAACAAGCAGCTCCTTTTGCCCCATGGAGTTCGAGGGCCATATCAAGCTCCCTCCCTGAAGTTCAGCAAACAAGCTCCTGTTGCCACATGGATGTCGAGAGGGCCATAGGAAGCTGTCCTAACCTGAAGATCTGCAAACAAGCAGCTCCTGTTCCCCACAGAGGTCGAGAGGGCCACATGAAGCTGCTCTGCACCTGAAGTTCTGCAAACAAGCAGTTCCAGATGCAGCTCAGAGGTCAGAGAGGGCCATATGAAACTTCCTTGCCAGAAGCTCAGCAAACAAGCAGCTCTTTTTCCCCATGGTGGTCAAGGGCCAAACAAAGCTGCCCTCCCAGCTCTGCAAACAAGCAGCTCCTGTTTTCCCATGGAGTCGAGATGGCCCTACTGACTAGCCCTACCGGAAGCTCTATAAACAAGCTCCTGTTGCCCCTCAGTGATCAAGAGGTCATATGAAGCTCCCTCCCTGAAGCTCTACAATCAAGCAGTTCCTGTTACCCCACAGAGGTCAAGAGGGCCACAGGCTGCCCTCCCTGAAGATCTGCAAACAGAGCAGCTCCTGTTGTCCCAATGAGGTTGAGAGGGCCTTATGAAGCTGCTTTCACCCAAAGCTCTGCAAACAACAGCTCCTGTTGCCCCACAGAGGATGAGATAGCAGTACAAAGCTGCCTTCCCGAAGCTCTAAAACAAGCTCCTGTTGCCCCACGGTGGTCGAGGGGCCATGTATGAAGCTGCCCTCCCTGGAAGCTATTCAAACAAGCAGTGTCTGTTGCCCCATGGAGGCCGATAGGGCCATACAAAGCTGCTCTACCCGAAGCTGGCAAACATGTTCATGTTACCCCACAGAGGTCGAGACAACCATAAGAAGTGAAACTCCCCAAAGATCTGAAAACAAAGTAGCTCCTGTTGCCCGAAAGAGGTTGAGAGGACCTTACGAAGCTGCCCTCCATGAAAATTTGCAAACAAGCAGCTCCTGTCGCCCTACAGAGGTCAGGAGGGCATCTGAAGCTGCTGTCCCCCAAAACTCTGCAAACAAGCATCTCCTGTTGCCCCACAGAGATCGAGAGGACAAAACAAAGCTGCCCTCCCTGGAGCTCTGCAAACACACAGCTCCTCTTGCCCACAGAGGTTGAGTGGGCCATAAGAAGCTGCCCTACCCCAAAGGTCTACAAACAAGCTCCTGTTGCCCCATGGTGATGGAGAGGGCAATACAAAGCTGCCTTCCCAGAAGCTCTGCAAAACAAGCAGTTCCTGTTGCCCCACGGAGTTTGAGAGGGCCATACAAGCTGCCCTCCTCTCAAGATCTGCAAACAAGCTCCTGTTGCCACATGGAGGTCGAGGGACATAGTAAGCTGCCCTAACCTGATGATCTGCAAACAAGCAGCTCCTGTTGCCCCACGGAGGTTGTAATGGCCATATGAAGCTGCCCTCCCGAAGCTCTGCAAACAAGTTCATGTTGCTCCACAGAGGTCGAGAGGGCCATACAAAACTGCCCTCTCCTGAAGCTCTACAAGCAAGCTCATGTTGCCCAACAGAGGTTGAAAATGCCATCTGAAGCTACCCTTCCCAAAGCACTGCAAACAAACAGCTCCTGTTGCATCACAAAGGAGGAGAGTGCCATCGAAGATGCCCTCCCGAGCTCTGTAAGAATCTTCTATTGACAGACGTCAAGACAGTCATTTGAAGCTGCCCTTCCCAAGCTCTTGAAACAAGTAGCTCCTGTTGCCCCACAGAGGTCAAGAGAGGCAATACAAAGCTGCCCTCCCAAGCTCTGCAAACAAGCAGCTCCTATTCGTCACGCAGGTAGAGAGGACATATAAAGATTCCCTACCCTGAAAATCTACAAAAAGCTCCTGGTGCCCCACAGTGGTCGAGAGGGCCATATGAAGCTGCCCTCATGGAAGCTCTGCAAACACAAAGCTCCTGTTGCCCCACAGAGGTCGATACAGCCAAGAAGTGGCCATCCCAAGATCTGCTAACAATGCAGCTCCTGTAGCCCCAAAGAGGTTGAGAGGGCCTTACGAAGCTGCCCTTCCATGAAGATTTGCAAACAAGTTGCTCCTGTTGCCCTGCAGAGGTCAGGAGGACCATACGACGCTGCTGTCCAACTAAGTTCTGCAAACAAGCATCTTCTGTTCCCTACAGAGGTCAAGAGGCAATATGAAGCTGCCCTCCCTGAAGCTTCTATTTCCCCACAGAGGTCAAGAGGGCCAAACGAGTTGCCCTGCCCCATAGGTCTACAAACAAGCTCCTGTTGCCCCACAGTGGTCAAGAGGGCCATATGAAGCTGCCCACCCCAGAAGCTCTGCAAACAATCAGTTCCTGTTGCCCCACAGAGTTCGAGAGGGACATCTAAGCTGCCCTCTTCTGAAGATCTGCAAACAAGCTCCTATTGCCACATGGAGGTCGAGAGAGCCATAGAAATCTGTCCTAACCCGAAGGTCTGCAAACAAGCAGCTCCTGTTGCCATACAGAGGTCAAGAGGGCCACACATGAAGCTGCTCTCCACCTGAAGCTCTGCAAACAAGCAGCTCCAGATGCCGCATAGAGGTTGAGAAGGCCATATAAAACTTCCCATTCCAGAAGCTCAGCAAACAAGCAGCTCTTTTTTCCCAAGGTGGTCGAAAGGGCCATATAAAGCTGCCCTACCCCAAAGCTCTGCAAACAAGCTCCTGTTTCTCCACAGAGGTCAAGACGGCTATAAGAAGTGGCCCTCCCAAAGATCTGCAAACAAAGCAGCTCCTGTTGCCCTATGGAAGTCAGGAGGGCCATACAAAGCTGCTCTAACTAAAAGCTCTGCAAACAAGCAGCTTCTGTTGCCCCACAGAGATTGAGAGGACAATACAAAGCTGCCACCCCTGAAGCTCTGCAAACAAGCAGCTCTTGTTGCCCCACAGAGGTCAAGAGGGCCATACGAAGCTGCCCCACTCTGAAGGTCTATAAACAAGTTCCTGTTGCCCCATGGTGGACTTAGAGGGCCATACGAAGCTGCCCTTTCCTGAAACTCTGCAAACAAGCAGCTCTTTAGCCCCATGGAGTTTGAGAGGGCCATACAATCTATCCTCCTCTGAAGATCAGCAAACATGCTCCTGTTACCACATGGCGGTCGAGAGGGCCATAGGAAGCTGTCCTAACCTGAAAATCTGCAAACAAGCAGTTCCTGTTCCCCACAGAGGTCGAGAGGGCCACATGAAGCTGCTTTCCCTGAAGATCTGAAAACAAGCGGCTCCAGTTGCGCACAGAGGTCAAGAGGACCATATGAACTTGTCCTCATTAAATGCTCTGCAAACAGGCTTCTGTTTCCCCACAGAGGCTGAGAGGATCATACTGAGCTGCCTTCCCAGATGCTCTGCAAACAAACTCCTGTTGCACCATGGAGATCAAGAGGGCCATCTGACTGCCCTCTCCTGAAGCTCTGCAAACAAGCTCCTGTTGCCCACAGAGGTTGAGAGGGCTATGAAGCTGCCTTCCTCCTGAAGCTCTGCAAGCAAGCAGCTCCTGTTGGCCCACAGAGGTCAAGAAGGCCATACAAAGCTGCCCTGCCCTGTTGCTATACAAAATAGATCTTGTTTCCCCATAGGAGTCAAGAGGGCCATACAAAGCTGCCCTACCTCAGAGCACTACAATCAAGCTCCTGTTGCCCCACAGTAGTCGAGAGGGCCATATAAGCTGCTTCTCACCAAGGTCTCAAAACAAGCAGTTCCTGTTGCCCTACGGAGGCTGAGATGGCCATATGAAGCTGCATTACTCAAAGCTCTGTAAACAAGCTCCTGTTGCCCCATGGTGGGCGAGAGGGCCATACAGAAGCTGCCCTTTCCTGAAACTCTGCAACCAAGCAGCTCCTTTAGCCCCATGGAGTTTGAGGGGCCATGCAGAAGCTATCCTCCTCTGAAGATCAGCAAACAAGCTCCGTTTACCACATGGAGGTCGAGAGGGCCATAGGAAGCTGTCCTAACCTGAAAATCTGCAAACAAGCAGTTTCTGTTCCCCACAGAGGTCAAGAGGGCCACATGAAGCTGCTTTCCCTGAAGATCTGAAAACAAGCAGCTCCAGTTGCCACAGAGGCCAAGAGGACCATACGAACCTGTCCTCATTCAATGCTCTGCAAACAGGCTCCTGTTTTCCCACAGAGGTTGAGAGGGTCGTACAAAGCTGCCATCCCAGATGCTCTGCAAACAAGCTCCTTGTGCACCATGGAGCTCAAGATGGCCATTCAAAGCGGCCCTCTCCTGAAGCTCTGCAAACAAGCTCCAGTTGCCCACAGAGGTCGAGAGGGCTATATGAGCAGTCTTCCTCCCGATGCTCTCAGCAAGCAGCTCCTGTTGGCCCACAGAGGTCAAGAAGGCCATACAAAGCTGCCCTGCCCTGTTGCTATGCAAAATAGATCTTGTTTCCCATGGAGTCAAGAGGGCCATACAAAGCTGCCCCACCCCAAGCACTACAATCAAGCTCCTGTTGCCCCACAGTAGTCAAGAGGGCCATATGAAGCTGCCCTCACCCGAAGGTCTGTAAACAAGCAGCTTCTGTTGCCCCACGGAGGTCAAGATGGCCATATGAAGCTGCATTACTCCAAAGCTCTATAAACAAGCTCCCATTGCCCTCGGTGGTCGAGAGGGCCATATGAAGCTGCCCTATCCTCAAGCTCTGGCGAGCAAGCTCTTCTTACTCAACAGAGGTTGAAAAGGCCATATGAAGCTGCCCTTCCACAAACCACTGCAAAAAAAAGCTCCAGTTACCTCACAGAGGACAAGAGTGCCATACGTAAGATGCCCTCCTCAACTCTGTAAAGAATCTTCTGTTGACCCATGGAGGTTGAGAGAGCATATATGAAGCTGCCCTTCCCGGCTCTGCAAACAAGCAGCTCCTGTTGACCCACAGAGGTTGAGAGGGCAATACAAAGCTGCCCTCCCCGAGTTCTGGAAACAAGCAGCTGCTATTGCTCCACGGAGGTCGCGAGGACTATACAAGGCTGCCATACCACGAAACTCTACAAACAAGTTCCTGTTGCCCCACGGTGGTGAAGAGGGCCATATGAAGCTGCCCTCCATGGAAGCTCTGCAAACAAGCAGTTCCTGCTGCCTCACGGAGGTCGAGAGGGCCATACGCAGCTTCCTACCCAAGCTCTGCAAACAAGCTCCTGTTGCCCCACAGAGGTCAAGAAGAACATAAGAAGTAGCCCTCCCCAAGATCTGCTAACAAATCAGGTCCTGTTGCATCAAAGAGGTTGAGAGGGCCTTACGAAGCTGCCTCCAACGAAGATTTGCAAAGAAGCAACTCCTTTTGCCCTATGTAAGTCAGGAGGGTCATAAAAAGCTGCTGTCCATGAAAGCTCTCCAAACAAGCATCTCCAGTTGCCCTCAAAGAACAAGAGGGCAATATGAAGATACCCTCCTTCAAGCTCTGCAAACAAGCAGCTCCTGTTGCCCCACTGAGGGTCGATAGGGCCATACGGCCAAGCCCCTACCGAAGGTCTACAAGCAAGCTATTGTAGGCCCATGGTGGTCGAGAGGCCATATGAAGCTGCCTTCCCAGAAGATCTGTAAACAAGCAGCCCTTTGCCCCATCGAGTTCGGGAGAGGGCCACACAAGCTGTCCTCCCTGAAGTTCGCAAACAAGCTCCTGTTGCCACATGGATGTCGCGAGGGCATAGGAAGCTGTCCTAACCTGAAGATCTGCAAACAAGCAGCTCCTGTCCCCCACAGAGGTCGAGAGGGCCACATGAAGCTGCTCTCCCTGAAGATCTACAAACAAGCATCTCCAGTTGCCACACAGAGGTGAGTGGGCCATACAAAGCTTCCCTCCTGAAGCTCTGCAAACCATCAGCTCCTGTTTCCCCACAGTGGTCGAGAAGGCCACACGGTTGCCATCATCTGATGCTCTTTAAACAGGCTCCTGTTTCCCCATGGAGGTACAGAGGGCTATACAAAGCTGTCCTCCCATTTGCTCTGCAAACAAGCTCCTGTTGCACAATGGAGATGGAGGGCCATGGGAAGCTGCCTCTCCTGTAGCTCTGCAAAAAGCTCAAGTTGCCCACAGAGGTCGAGAGGGCTATATGAAGCTGCCTACCTCCTGAAGTTCTGCAAACAAGCAGCTCCTGTTGCCCCACAGAGGTCGATAAGGCCAGAAGAAGCTGCTCTGCCGAGTAGCTATGCAAAATAGATACTTTTTCCTGTGGAGGTTGAGAGGGCATGCTAGAAGCTGCAATCACCCAAGTTCTGCAAACAAGCAGTTCCTGTTGCCCCACGGAGGTCGAGAGAGCCATTACTAAGCTGTTCTCCCTCGAAGCTCTGCAAACAAGCTCATGTTGCCCCAGAGGTGGAGAGGGCCATTCGAATCTGCCCTATCCTGGAAGCTCTGCAAGTGAGTTCCTGTTACCCGACAGAGGTCGAAAGAGCTGCACGGCTGCCCCTTCCTCAAACCACTGCAAACAAAAAGCTTCTGTTGCCTCACAGAGGACAAGAGTGCCATATGAAGATGCCCCACCAAAGCTCTGTAAAGAATATTATGTTGACCCATGGACATCGAGAGGGCCATATGAAGCTGCCCTTCCTGAAGCTCTGCAAACAAGCAGTTTCTGTTTCCCCACAGAGGTTGAGAGGGCAATACAAAGCTGCCCTCCCCCAAATTCTGAAACAAGCAGCTCCTATTGCCCAATGGAGGTCGAGAGGGCTATACTGAAGCTGCCCTACCACAAAACTCTACAAACAAGCTCCTGTTGCCCCACGGTGGTCGAGAGGGCCATAAGAAACTGCCCTTCCCAGAATCTCTGCAAAAGCAGTTCCTGGCTGTTGCCCCATGGAGTTCGAGAGGAAATATGAAGCTGCCCTCCACTGAAGATCTGCAAACAAGCTCCTGTTGCCACATGGAGGTTGAGAGGGCTAAGGAAGCTGCCCTAACCCGAAGGTCTGCAAACAAGCAGCTTCTGTTGCCACACAGAGGTCAAGAGGGCCACATGAAGCTGCTCTGTACCCAAAGCTCTGCAAACAAGCTGTTCGAGATGCTGCACAGAGGGCGAGAGCTCCATATGAAACTCTCTGCCAGAAGCTCAGCAAACAAGCAGCTTTTTTTTCCCCATGGTGGTCGAGAGGGCTATACAAAGCTGCACCTCCCAATGCTCTGAAACAAGCTCCTGTTTCCCAAAGAGGTCAAGAGGGCCACATGAAGCTGCTCTGTACCCAAAGCTCTGCAAACAAGCTGTTCGAGATGCTGCACAGAGGGCGAGAGCTCCATATGAAACTTCCCTTGCCAGAAGCTCGCAAACAAGCAGCTTTTTTTCCCCATGGTGGTCGAGAGGGCTATACAAAGCTGCACTTCCCCAATGCTCTGAAACAAGCTCCTGTTTCCAAAGAGGTCAAGAGGGCCAAACAAAGCTGCCCTCCCCGAGGCTCTGCAAACAAGCAGTTCCTGTTGCCCCAATGGAGGTCGAGAGATGGCCATTAAAGTAGTCTAACCTGAAGCTCTATAAACAAGCTCCTTTGCTCCTTGGTGGTCAAGAGGGCTATACGAAGCTGCCCTCCCCTGAAACTCTGCAAACAAGCAGTTCCTGCTGCCCCATGGAGGCCAATAGGGCCATACAAAGCTGCTCTACCCAAGCTCGGCAAACAAGTTCATGTTACCCCACAGAGGTCGCCAGCCATAAGAAGTGACACTCCCAAAGATCTGAAAACAAAGTAGCTCCTGTTGTCCCAGTGAGGTAGAGAGGGCCTTATGAAACTGCTTTCACCCAAAGCTCTGCAAACAACAGCTCCTGTTGCCTCAGCAGGTTTGAGAGGGCAATCTGAAGCTGCCCTTCCTGAAGCTCTACAAACATGCTCCTGTTGCCCCACGGTGGTCTGGGGGCCATATGAAGCTGCCCTCCCTGGAAGCTCTTCAAACAAGCAGTTCCTGTTGCCCCATGGAGGCCAATAGGGGCCATACAAGCTGCTCTACCCGAAGCTCGGCAAACAAGTTCATGTTACCTCACAGAGGTAGAGTCAACTCATAAGAAGTGACACTCCCAAAAGATCTGAAAACAAAGTAGCTCCTGTTGCGAAAGAGGTTGAGAGGACCTTACAAAGCTGTCCTCCCATGAAGATTTGCAAACAAGCAGCTCCAGCTGCCCTCACAGAGGCCAGGAGGGCCAAATGAAGCTGCTGTCCCCAAAGCTCTGCAAACAAGCATCTCCTGTTCCCCACAGAGGTCAGAGGACAAAACAAAGCTGCCCTCTCCTGGAGATCTGCAAACACACAGCTCCTCTTGCCCCACAGAGGTAGAGTGGGCCATATGAAGCTGCCCTACCCCAAAGGTCTACAAACAAGTTCCTGTTGCCCCACGGTGATCGAGAGGGCCATAGAAAGCTACCTTCCCAGAAGCTTTGCAAACAAGCAGTTCCTGTTGCCCACGGAGTTTGAGAGGGCCATATGAAGCTGCCCTCCTCTCAAGATCTGCAAACAAGCTCCTGTTGCCACATGGAGGTCGAGAGGGACATAGTAAGCTGCCCTAACCTGATGATCTGCAAACAAGCAGCTCCTGTTGCCCCACGGAGGTCGTAATGGCTATGGAGCTGCCCTCCCCGAAGCTCTGCAAACAAGTTCATGTTGCTCCACAGAGGTTGAGAGGGCCACACAAAGCTGCCCTCTCCTGAAGCTCTACAAGCAAGCTCATGTTGCCCAACAGAGGATGAAAATGCCATACGAAGCTACCCTTCCCCAAAGCACTGCAAACAAACAGCTCCTGTTGCATCACAGAGGAGGAGAGTGCCATATGAAGATGCCCTTCCTCGAAGCTCTGTAAAGAATCTTCTATCAGACATCGAGAGTGTCATATGAAGCTGCCCTTCACGAAGCTCTTGAAACAAGTAGCTCCTGTTGCCCCACAGAGGTAAAGAGGGCAATACAAAGCTGCCCTCATATGAAGCTCTGCAAACAAGCAGCTCCAATTGCCTCACGGAGGTCAAGAGGGCTATCTGAAGCTTCCCTACCCGGAAAATCTACAAACAAGATCCCGTTGCCCCACGGTGGTCAAGAGAGCCATATGAAGCTGCCCTCCCCAGAAGCTCTGCAAACACTTAGCTCCTGTTGCCCCACAGAGGTCGAGACGGCCATAAGAAGTGGCCCTCCCGAAGATCTGCAAACAAAGCAGCTCCTGTTGCCCCAAAGAGGTTGAGAGGGCCTTACAGGCTGCCCTTCCATGAAGATTTGCAAACAAGCTGCTCCTGTTGCCCTGCATAGGTCAGGAGGACCATACGATGCTGCTGTCCACCAAAGCTCTGCAAACAAGCATCTCCTGTTCCCCACAGAGGTCGAGAGGGCAATATGAAGCTGCCCTCCTCTGAAGCTCTGCAAACATGCAGCTTCTATTGCCCCACAGAGGTCAAGAGGGCCATAGAAGCTGCACTGCCCCATAGGTCTACAAACAAGCTCCTGTTGCCCCACGGTGGTCGAGAGGCCATATGAAGCTGCCCCACCCCAGAGGCTCTGCAAACAAGCAGTTCCTGTTGCCCCATGGAGTTCAAGAGGGACATACAAGCTGCCCTCTTCTGAAGATCTGCAAACAAGTTCCTATTGCCACATGGAGTCGAGAGGCCGTGGGAATCTGCCTAACCGAAGGCCTGCAAACAAGAAGTTCCTGTTGCCATACAGAGGTCAAAGGGCCACATGAAGCTGCTCTCCACCTGAAGCTCTGCAAACAAGCAGCTCCAGATGCCGCATAGAGGTTGAGAAGGCCATATAAAACTTCCACGCCAGAAGCTCAGCAAACAAGCAGCTCTTTTTTCCCCATGGTGGTCGAGAGGGCCATATGAAGCTGCCCTACCCGAGCTCTATAAAAAGCTCCTTTTCTGCACGGACGCCGAAAGGCCACTAAAACCTGCTCTACCCCAAAGCTCCATAAACAAGCTCCTGTTTCTCCACAGAGGTCGAGACTGCAATAAAGTGGCCCTCCCCAAAGATCTGCAAACAAAGCAGCTCCTGTTGCCCTGTGGAAGTCAGGAGGGCCATACAAACTGCTCTAACTAATAGCATTGCAAACAATCAGTTGCTGTTGCCCCACAGAGATTGAGAGGACAATACAAGCTGCCCTCCCTGAAGCTCTGCAAATAAGCAGCTCATGTTGCCCACGGAGGTGGAGAGGGCCATCTAGAAGCTGCCCTACTCTGAAGGTCTATAAACAAGTTCCTGTTGCCCCATGGTGGACGAGAAGGCCATATGAAGCTGCCCTTTCCTGAAACTCTGCAAACAAGCAGCTCCTTTTGCCCCATGGAGTTCGAGAGAGGCCATAGAAGCTATCCTCCACTAAAGATCAGCAAACAATCTCCGTTGCCACATGGAGGTCGAGAGGGCCATAGGAAGCTGTCCTAACCTGAAAATCTGCAAACAAGCAATTCCTGTTCCCCACAGAGGTCGAGAGGGCCACATGAAGCTGCTATCCTGAAGATCTGCAAACAAGCAGCTCCAGTTGCCGCACAGAGGTCGAGAGGACCATACAAACCTGTCCCATTCGATGCTCTGCAAACAGGCTCCTGTTTCCCGACAGAGGTTGAGAGGGTCATCCAAGCTGCCTTCCCAGATGCTCTGCAAACAAGCTCTTGTTGCACCTTGGAGATCAAGAGGGCCATTAAGCTGCCCTCTCCTGAAGTTCTGCAAACAAGCTCCTGTTGCCCACAGAGGTCGAGAGGGTGATCTGAGCTGCCCTCCTCCCAAGCTCTGCAAGCAAGCAGCTCCTGTTGGCCCACAGAGGTCAAGAAGGCCATACAAAGCTGCCCTGCTGCTATGCAAAATAGATCTTGTTTCCCAATGGAGGTTAAGAGGGCCATACAAAGCTGCCCTACCTCAAGCACTACAATCAAGCCCTGTTGCCCCACAGTAGTTGAGAGGGACATATGAAGCTGCCCTCACCCAATGTCTGCAAACAAGTAGCTCCTGTTGCCCCAAGAGGTCGAGATGGCCATATGAAGCTGCATTACTCCAAAGCTCTATAAACAAGCTCCTGTTGCCCCTTGGTGATTGAGAGGGCCATACATGCTGCCCTATCCTGAAGCTCTGCAAGCAAGCTCTTCTTACCCAACAGAGGTCAAAAGGCCGTATGAAGCTGCCCTTCCCCAAACCACTGCAAACAAAAGCTCTTGTTGCCTCACAGAGGACAAGAGTGCCATACAAAGATGCCCCCTTGACTCTGTAAAGAATCTTCTGTCGACCCATGGAGGTTGAGAGGGCATATATGAAGCTGCCTTTCCCCGAACTCTGCAACAAGCAGCTCCTGTTGCCCCACAGAGGTTGAGAGGGCAATACAAAGCTGCCCTCCCCAAAGTTCTGGAAACAAGCAGCTCCTATTGCTCCACAGAGGTCGAGAGGGCTATACAACGTTGCCTATTATGAAACTCTACAAACAAGCTCCTGTTGCCCCACAGTGGTAAACACAGCCACTCTGAAGCTCCCTCCCAGAAGCTCTGCAAACAAGCAGTTTCTGGCTGTTGCCCACCAGGAGTGAAAGTGCCATCTGAAGCTGCCATCCCCTGAAGATCAGCAAACAAAGCAGCTCCTGTTGCCCCAATGAGGTTGAGACTGTCTTATGAAGCTGCTTTCACCTGAAGCTCTGTGCACAAGCAGCTCCTGTTGCCCCACAGAGGTCGGAGGGGTTATATGAAGCTGCCTACACCAAAGCTCTACAAACAAGCTCCTGTTGCCCCACGGTGGTCGAGAGGGCCATATGCGCTGCCTTCCCCGGAAGCTCTGCAAACAAACAGTTCCTGTTGTCTCATGGAGGTCGAGAGGCCATCACAGTTGCCTTACCCCAAGCTCTGCAAACAAGCTCCTGTTGCCCCACAGAGGTCACAAGAAGGACATAAGAAGTAGCCCTCTCCGAAGATCTGAAAACAAATCAGCTCCTGTTGTGCCAAGAGGTTGAGAGGGCCTACAAAGCTGCCCTCCAACGAAGATTTGCAAACAAGCAGCTCCAGTTGCCCTATGGAAGTCAGGATCGCCATAGAAAGATGCTGTCCATGAAAGCTCTGCAAACAAGCATCTCCTGTTGCCCTCAGAGAACAAGAAGGCTATCGCAAGATACCCTCCTCGAGCTCTGCAAACAAGCAGCTCCTGTTGCCCCACTGAGTCGACAGTGCCATACAAAGCTGCTGCACTCAAGGACTACAAACAAGATTTAGTTGCCCCATGGTGGTTGAGAGGCCATATGAAGCTGCCCTTACAGAAGCTCTGCAAACAAGCAGCTCCTTTTGCCCCATGGAGTTCAAGGGGTCCATACTGAAGCTGTCCTGCCCTGAAGTTCAGCAAACAAGCTCCCTGTTGCCAGATGGATGTCGCGAGGGCCATAGGAAGCTGTCCTAAACTGAAGATCTGCAAACAAGCAGCTCCTGTTCTGCACAGAGGTCGAGAGGGCCACATGAAGCTGCTCTCCCTGAAGATCTGCAAATAAGCAGCTCCAGTTGCCACACAGAGGTGGTGGGCCATACGAAGCTTCCCTCCCTGAAGCTCTGCAAACCATCAGCTAATGTTTCCCACTGTGGTCGAGAAGGCTATCACAAGTTGCCATCATCTGATGATCTTTAAACAGGCTCCTGTTTCCTATGGAGGTCGAGAGGCCTATGAAGCTGTCCTCCCATTTGCTCTACAAACAAGCTCCTGTTGCACAATGGAGATGGAGGACACATGAAGCTGCCCCTCTCCTGAAGCTCTGCAAACAAGCTCATGTTGCCCACAGAGGTCGAGAGGGCTTACAAAGCAACCCTCCTCCCGAGTTCTGCAAACAAAGCAGCTCCTGTTGCCAACAGAGGTCGACAATGCCATAAGAAGCTGCTCTGCCGAGCAGCTATGCAAAATAGATCCCTTTTCCCGTGGAGGTTGAGAGGGCCATAGAAGCTGCCCTCACCCAAAGCTCTGCAAACAAGCAGCTTCTGTTCCCCATGGAGAGTCAAGAGGGCCATACAAGCTGCCCTACCCTGAAGCTCTACAATCAAGCTCCTGTTGCCCCATGGAGGTCTAGAGCACCATATGAAGCTACGTTCCTCAAGCTCTGCAAACAAGCAGTTCATGTTGCTACGGAGTCAGAAAGCCATACGATGCTGTCTCCCCACGAGCTCTGCAAACAAGCTCATGTTGCCCCACAGAGGTGGAGGGGTCATAAGCTGCCCTATCATGAAGCTCTGCAAGCGAGTTCCTGTTACCTGACAACGGTCGAAAAGACCATCAAACGCTGCCCTTCCCCAAACCACTGCAAACAAAAGCTCCTGTTGCCTCACGGAGGACAAGAGTGCCATACTGAAGATGCCCCCAAAGCTCTGTAAAGAATATTCTGTTGACCCATGTAGGCGAGAGGCCATATGAAGCTGCCTTTCCCTGAAGCTCTGCAAACAAGCAGTTCCTTTTTCCCCACAGAGGTTGAGAGGGCAATACAAAGCATCCACCCAAGTTCTGGAAACAAGCAGTCCTATTGCCCAATGGAGGTCGAGAGAGGGCTATCTGAAGCTGCCCTACCACAAAACTCTACAAACAAGCTCCTGTTGCCCCACGGTGGTCAAGAGGGCCATAAAAACTACCCTCCCAGAAGCTCTGCAAAAAAAAGCAGCTCCAGGCTGTGCCCCATGGAGTTCGAGAGGGCCATACTGAAGCTGCCTAAACTGAAGATCTGCAAACAAGCTCCTGTTGCCACATTGAGGTTGAGAGGCCATAGGAAGTGGCCCTAACCTGAGTTTGCAGACAAGCAGTTCCTGTTGCCCATGAGGCCGATGAACCATCTGAAGCTCTCAGCCGAGCTTCGGCAAACAAGTTCATGTTACCTCACAGAGGTCGAGTCAGCCATGAAGTGACACTCCCAAAGATCTGAAAACAAAGTATCCTGTTACCCAAGGGTTGAGAGGACCTTACAAGCTACCCTCCACAAGATTGCAAACAAGCAGCTCCTGTTGCCCTACAGAGGTCAGGAGGGCCATACAAAGCTGTCCCCAAAGCTCTGCAAACAAGCACCTCCTGTTGCCCCACAGAGGTCAAGAGGACAAAACAAGCTGCCCTCCCTGGAGCTCTGAAACACACAGCTCCTCTTGCCCACAGAGGTTGAGTGGGCCATATGAAGCTGCCCTACCCCAAAGGTCTACAAACAAGCTCCTGTTGCCCCACGAGTGATGGAGAGGAGGCCATACAAAGCTGCCTTCCCAAGCTCTGCAAACAAGCAGCTCCTATTGCCTGGAGGGTCGTAATGGCCATCAAGCTGCCCTCCCAAGCTCTGCAAACAAGTTCATGTTGCTCCACAGAGGTTGAGAGGGGCCAGACAAAGCTACCTCTCCTGAAGCTCTACAACAAGCTCATGTTGCCCAACAGAGGTTGAAAATGCCATACAAAGCTACCCTTCCCCAAAGCACTGCAAACAAACAGCTCCTGTTGCATCACAGAGAGGAGAGTGCCATACAAGATGCCCTCCCTCAAGCTCTGTAAAGAATCTTCTATCAGACGTTGAGAGGTCATATAAACTGTCCTTCCAGCTCTTGAAACAAGTAGCTCCTGTTGCCCCACAGAGGTCAAGAGGGCAATACAAAGCTGCTCTCCCCTAAGCTCTGCAAACTAGCAGCTCCTATTGAACATAATGAGGTAGAGAGGGCTATCTGAAGCATCCCTTCCCGAAAATCTACAACAAGCTCCTTGTTGCCCCACGGTGGTCAAGAGGGCCATATGAAGCTGTCCTCCCGAAGCTCTGCAAACACTTAGCTCCTGTTGCCCCACAGAGGATGAGATGGCCATTAGAAGTGGTCCTCCCCTGAAGATCTGCAAACAAAGCAGCTCCTGTTGGCCCAAAGAGGTTGAGAGGGCCTTACAAAGCTGCCCTTCCACGAAGATGTGCAAACATCTGCTCCTGTTGCCCTGCAGAGGTCAGCAGGACCATACGAAGCTGCTGTCCACCAAAGCTCTGCAAACAAGCATCTCCCTGTTCCCCACAGAGGTCGAGGAGGGCAATATGAAGCTGCCCTCCTCGAAGCTTCTATTGCCCCCACAGAGGCCAAGAGGGCATATGAAGCTGCCCCGCCCCATAGGTCTACAACAAGCCCTGTTGCCCCACGGTGGTTGAGAGGGCCATATAAAGCTGCCCACCCTGAAGCTCTGCAAACAAGCAGTTCCTGTTGCCCCCATGGAGTTCGAGAGAGACATCTGAGCTGCCTCTTCTGAAGATCTGCAAACAAGCTCCTATTGCACGCATGGAGGTCGAGAGCGTCAGATCAGCCCCAACGAAGGTCTGCAAACAAGCAGCTCCTGTTGCCATACAGAGGTCAGAGAGCCACAGCAGGCTGCTGCTCCACCTGAAGCTCTGCAAAGCAAGCAGCTCCAGATGCCACACAGAGGTCGAGAGAGGCCATTTAAAACTTCCCATGCCAGAAGCTCAGTAAACAAGCAGCTCTTTTTCCCTTGGTGGTAGAGGGCCATATGAAGCTGCCCCTACCCGAAGCTCTATAAACAAACTCCTTTTTCATAAAGAGGTCCGAAAGGGCCATACAAAGCTGCCCTACCCCAAAGCTCCTAAACAAGATCCTGTTTCTCCACAGAGGTCATGATGGCCATAAGAGTGGCCCTCCCCAAAAGATCTGCAAACAAAGCAGCTCCTGTTTCCCTAGGAAATCAGGAGGAGCCATACAAGCTGCTCTAACTAATAGCTCTGCAAACAAGCAGCTCCTGTTGCCCCTGAGAGATTGAGAGGACAATACTGACTGCCCTCCCCTGAAGCTCTGCAAACAAGCAGCTCCTGTTGCCCCACAGAGGTCGAGAGGGCCATGAAGCTGCCCTACTCCAAGGTCTATAAACAAGTTCCTGTTGCCCATGTGGTGGACAAAGAGGCCATACTAAGCTGTCCCTCTCCTGAAACTCTGCAAACAAGCAGTCCTTTTTCCCCATGGATTTCAAGAGGGCCACACAAAGCTATCCCTCCTCTGAAGATCACCGCAAACAAGCTCCTGTTGCCACATGGAGGTCGAGAGGCCAGGAAGCTGTCTAACCTGAAAATCTGCAAACAAGCAGTTCCTGTTTCCCACAGAGGTCAGAGGGCCACATGAAGCTGCTATCCTCGAAGATCTGAAAACAAAGCGGCTCCAGTTGCCGCTACAGAGGCCAGAGGACCATACAAACCTGTCTCGTTTGATGCTCTGCAAACAGGCACCTGTTTCCCCAGAGAGTTGAGAGGGTCATACAAAGCTGCCTTCCCAGATGCTCTGCAAACAAGCTCCTGTTGCACCATGGAGATCAAGAGAGTCATTTGAAGCTGCCCTCTCTGAAGCTCTGCAAACAAGCTCCTGTTGCCCACAGAGGTCGAGAAGGCTATACAAATGCCCTCCTCCCGGCTCTGTAACAAGCAGCTCCTGTTGGCCCACAGAGGTCCAAGAAGGCCATACAAAACTGCCCTGCTCTGCTTGCTATGCAAAATAGATCTTGTTTCTCCATGGAGGTTAAGAGGCCATACCAGAACCTGCCTACCCCAAGCACTACAATCAAGCTCCTGTTGCCCCACAGTAGTTGAGAGGGCCATATGATGCTGCACTCACCCGAAGGTCTGCAAACAAGCAGCTCCTGTTGCCCCACGGAGGTCGAGATGGCCATATGAAGCTGCATTACTCCAAAGCTCTATAAACAAGCTCCTGTTGCCCTTCATTGTTGAGAGGGCTACTGATGCTGCCCTATCCTGAAGCTCTGCAAGCAAGCTCTTCTTACCCAACAGAGGTTTAAATAGCATACGTACAGAAGCTGCCCTTCCCCAAACCACTGCAGACAACTTCTGTTGCCTCACAGAGGTCAAAAGTGCCATACGAGTACCCCCCTCAACTCTGTAATGAATCTTCCGTTGACCCATGGAGGTTGAAGGCATACATGAACTTAGCGCTTCCCTGAAGATCTGCAACAAGCAGCTCCTGTTGCCCACAGAGGTTGAGAGGGCAATACAAAGCTGCCCTCCCGAAGTTTTGAAACAAGCAGCTGCTATTGCTCCATGGAGGTCAGAGGGCTATACAAGGTTGCCCTACCACCGAAACTCTACAAAACAAGATCCTGTTGCCCCACGGTGGTCAACAGGGCCATCACAACTCCGCCCCAGGCTCACAAACAAGCAGTTTCTGGTGTGCTTCATGGGACGGGGGCCATAAAGAAGCTGACATCCTGAAGTTCTGCAAACAAGCAGCTCCTCCTGCCCCAATGAGGGTGAGACTGCCTTGAGCTGCTCACCTAAGCTCTGCAACAGTAGTCCTATTGCTGCATGGAAGTCAGGGCCATATGCAGCTGCCCACCCGAAGCTCTCCAAACATGTCCTGTTGCCCCACAGAGTCAAGAAGGACATAGAAAGTAGCCCCCCAGAAGATCGCAACAAATCAGCTCCTGTTACCATGAGTTTGGAGGGCCTTACAGTGCCTCCAGAAGATTTGCAAAGAAGCAGCTCCTGTTGCCCTATGGAAGCCAGGAGGGCCACGAAAGCTACTGTCCATGAAAGCTCTCCAAACAAGCAACTCGCTCCCCTCAAGAACAAGGGCAATACGAATACCCTCCTCAACTCTGCAAACAAGCAGCTCCTGTGCCCCACCGAGAGGCCGAGAGGGCCATCCAGCTACCCTACCCAAGTCTACAAACAGCTATTGTTGCCCCTGGTGGTCAGAGGCCAGGTAACTTCCTTCTGAAGTTACCAAACAAGCAGCTCCTTTTGCCCATGGAGTAAGAGAGGGTCATATGGCTGTCCCTCCCTTGAAGTTCGGCAACAACCCCTGTTGACAGATGGATGTCGAAGGGCCATAGGAGCTGTCTAAACCAAAGATCTGAAAACAACTCCCTACTCTGCACAGAGGCCCAGAGGCCACACTGCTCTCCCTGAAGATCTGCAAACAAGCAGCTCAAGCTGCACAGAGGTGAGTGGGCCATACAAGCTTCCTCACAAGCTCTGCAAAACCATCAGCCCTGTTTCCCCATAGTGGTGGGAAAAGAACCGGACCTCCATCTGATTCTAAACAGTCCTGTTTAGAGGTGAGAGGGCCATTAGCTATATCATTGCTCTGCAAACAAGCTCCTGTGCACAATGAGATAGGCCATGTGAAGCTGCTCTCCTGAAGCTCTGCAAACAAGCTAGCTGCCCACAGAGGTCGAGAGGGCTACAGGGGCTGCCTCCCGAAGTTCTGCAAACAGCAGCCCTGTTGCCCAGAGGTCGACAATGCCATAGAAGCTGCTCTGCTGGCTGCTATGCAAAATAGATCCTTTTTCCCATAGGCTGAGAAGGCCATATAAGCTGCCGGCACCCAAGCTCTGCAAACAAGCCGCTTCTGTTCCCAATAGGAGGTCAAAGGCCACAAAAGCTACCCTTCCTGAAGCTCTACAATCAAGCTCCTGTTGCCCATGGTGGTCGAGAGCCAACATGAAGCTGTCTTCAAGCTCTGCAAACAAGCAGTTCTGTTGCCCCAAAGTCCAGAGAGCCACCAAGCTGCTCGCCCAGAGCTCTGAAACAAGCTCATGTTGCCCCAGAGATGGAAAGGCCGCACAGCTGCCCTATCCTGAAGCTCTGCGCGAAGCCCTGTTATCGACAGAGGTCAAAAAGGCCACAAAGCTTCCCTCCCCAAACCACTGCAAACAAAAGCTCCTGTTGCCCGGGGACAAGAGCATACAAAATGCCCCCAAAGCCTGTAATGAATCTATATTGACCCATGGACGCCGAGAGGGCCATATGAAGGCCGCTCCGAAGTCGCAAACAAGCAGTTCCTTTGCCCCACAGAGGTTGAGAGGGCACAAAGCTGCCCTCCCCGGGTCGCAACACGGCTCTATTGCCCAATGGAGGTGAAGGCCTATACTTCCTACCACAAAGCTCTACAAACAAGCCCTGTTGCCCAGTGGTTGAAATAGACACAAAAACTGCCCTCTGAAACTCTGCAAACAAGCAGTTCTGGCTGCTCCCCCCAAATTCAAAAGGACCAGATGAAGCTGTCCTCCACTGAAGATCTACAAACAAGCTCCTGTTGCCACAAGAGTCAAGAGACCACAAGGAAGCTTCTTGAACATCACCAAACAAGCAGCCCTGTTACCACACAGCGGTCAAGAGGCCATGAAGCTGCTCTGCACCTGAAGCTACAAACGCAGTTCAGTCTGCACAGAGGTGAGGCATATAAATCCCTTGCCAAACTTAAAACAAGCAGCTCTTTCCCCCACAGTGGTCTGAGAGAGCCACAAAGCTGCCTCCCCAATGCTTGAAACAAGCCCTGTTTCCACAAGGTCAGAAGGTCAAACAAGCTACCCTCCCCGAGCTCTGCAAACAAGCAGCTCTGTCACCCCTTGAGTCAAGATGGCCATGGCTGCCACAGCTCATAAACAAGCTCCTGTTCCCCCCAGTGGTCAAAGGCCATGAAACTACACTCCTGAAGCCTGCAAACAGCAGTTCCTGTTACCACACAGGGGTCAAGAGGGCCAGAAGCTACCCTCCGAAGATCTACAAACAGAGCAGCCCTGCTGTCCAAGGAGGACCAGGGCCTTAGCTGCTTTCACCAAAGCTCTACAACAACAGCTCCTGTTTACATAGGATTGAGAGGGCAGTCTAACTGCCCTTCCCAGCTCTACACCACCTGCTGCCCCATGGTGGTGGGGGCCATATAGGCCTCCTGAGCTCTGAACAAGCAGTCCTGTGCCCCATGAGGCCAAAAGGCTAAAACTACTCTATCCAAGCCTGCAAACAAGTTCATGTTACCCCACAGAGGTGGAACAGCCATAAAGTGACACTCCAAAAGATCTGAAAACAAGTAGCTCCAGTTGCTCGAAGAGTTGATAGAATACAAGCTGCCTCCACAAGATTGCAAACAAGCTCCTGTTGCCCTACAGAGGTCAGGAGGGCCATAGGAAGCTGCTGTCCCAAAACTCTGCAAACAAGAATATCCTGTTGCCCCACAGAGGTCAGAGGACAAACAAAGCTTTCCTCCCCGAGCCTGCAAACACACAGCCTCTTGCCCCACAGAGGTAGAGGGCCATATCAAGCTGCCCTACCCATAGGTCAAACAAGCTCCTGTTGCCCCCACGGTGATCGAGGCAATACAAAGCTGCCTTCCCAGAAACTCTGCAAACAAGCAGTTCCTGTTGCCCCACAGAGTTTGAGAGGGCCATGAAGCTGCCTCTGTCAAGATCTGCAAACAAGCTCTGTTGCTACATCGAGATGGACATAGTAATCTGCCTAACCGATGATCTGCAAACAAGCAGCCCCTCAAGCACAGGAGTGAATGGCATATGACTGCCCTCCCCAAGCTCTGCAACAAGTTCTGTTGATCACAGAGGTGAGAGGCCATGCTGCCCCCTCCTGAAGCTCTACAAAAGCCCATGTTGCCCAACAGAGGCTGAAATACCATCAAAACTACCCCTTCCCAAAGCACCACAAATAAACAGCTCCTGTTGCATCACAAAGGAGGAGAGTGCATAACAGAAGATGCCCCCGAAGCCTGCAAAGAATCTTCTATTGACGACGCTGAGAGGGTCATATTGCTGCCCTTCCCTGACGCTATTGAAACAAGTAACTCCTGTTGCCCCACAGAGTCAAGAGACATACAAAGCTGCTCCTGGCTCTGCAAACAAGCAGCTCAACTGCCCCATGGAGGTGAGAGGGCTATGAGCTTCCCTACCTGAAAATCACAACAAGCTCCTGTTGCGGTGGTCAGAGCATAAGGACTACCCCCAGAAGCTCTGCAAACATAGCTCCTGTTGCCCACAGGGTCGAGACAGCCACAGAAGTGGCCTCCCCAAAGACTGCAAAAAAGCAGCTCCTGTTGCCCAAAGAGGTTGAGAGGGCCTTACAAAGCTGCCCCTTCCATGAAAAGTTGCAAACAAGCAGCCCATGCCCCAGAGGCCAGGAGGGCCAAAATGAAGCTGCTGTCCCCCAAAGCCTAAAACAAGCATCTCCTGTTCCCACAGAAGTCGAGAGAACAAAACAAGCTGCCCTCTCCTGAGATCTGAAACACAGCCCTCCTTTGAAAGGAGAGTGGGCCAGGTAAACTGCCCCACCCCAAGGTCTACAAACAAGTTCCTGCTGCCCCACGGTGATCGAGGGCCATGAAAGCTACCTCCCAGAAGCTTTGCTCATACTGATCTCCCTAGTTGCTTTCAGGTATATTTCCCTGTCCTCATCCCTTTGGCTTTCTTTGTACTTTCTAAATGCCTTTCTTTTCCCTCTCACCATTTCACTCACCTTTGCTATGAACCACAACAGTTGCCTAGCCCTTTGCTAACTCACTCAATACAACAAGCCACTGCTTCTGTGACTCATGCCTTGAATGTTTCCATTTTCTCCTCCTGTCCCTCACTCTCCAATATTCGCCTCATGCTGTCCATTATTAATTCCCACATCTTCCAAAAATATGCTTTCCAAAAAGTCCCATACTCTTGTTTGACTGCTTGCCTTGTTGGATTCCAACTTGATCTCCATCCATGCAGTCCCAGGATCACTAGACCCAATCAGTTCCAAGTTAGTGACAATGGGAACCCTCTTACTGTTGGTAAGTACCATATCAAGGATGGCTCTCTCCATTGAGGGGGCCTGAACTAATTTTGTAAATAAAGTTTCCTGGCATGCTTCCTCCAGGACCTGATTTCGTGTACATGCCACAACAGGGACCTTCCAGTCAATGTCTGTCAGAAACTTCCATAACAATAGTATATCTGTGGACCTTTCTGCCTTCCCTAACTTACCTTAGTTCCTTGTCCACATCAAAGGCCAGAGATGGTGGTTTCCTCCTCTTTTTTTGATTCTTTTATCATTATCATAGCTACAGTATCTGTACTCAAAGGTTTTCCAATCCCTTGGAAACCCATGGGTTATTTAACTCAATGGCCTCAATACCTTTAAAAAGAGAAAAGTTCCAGCTCTCAAGGGCACTGGACCCAGTGCACTTAATCCCAATGGGACAAAAAAGCTAAAGCAAAACTAGGAGGCTTCATGCTGAGGCACTGAGGGCTGTCTGCGCAAGGTGACATGCTTAAGTTTGCTTTCTTACTTGAGCTGAATTTCACAGCAATAAATGTGAAATTTCTTCATTTGAATCAATGTGCAAATGTAGTTTTTTCATATCTACTTGGAGCACAGCAGTCTGGAACTTTGCACACCCACACACAGCCTGGACAATTGCATGAACCAGTTTAATGGAAGGGGGACATTGGCCAAGACACTAAGAATGTTCCCTACTGTTTTGTGAAGAGTGCCTTGGGTTCTTTTATTTCCACCTGGACACTCACCACGATGGGTAGAAGGGACCTCAGTTTAACATCTCATCCAAAGGATGGTACACTCCAACAGTACCACACCCCCCTAATACCACACTTGAGTGCCAGCGTTTTTTAGGTAAGTGTCCAATCCCAGTGTGGGACAAGAACCCACAACCTTCTTATCTAGTGGTGGATGTGCTACCATCTGAGCCATGCTGACACACTTGAATACAGCATCAGTGGAATTGAACAAATCCTCTGTAAGTGGTAGTGCTTAACAAAAGTCTACAGCAATGACCCGGTTGCCACTTTACATATCCCTTGCAGAGAAGCATCTACCACTCTACCCTGGATACTGCTATTACTCTCATGTAATGAATGTAGGCAACTGCAGGCAGAGGGACCCCTTTGGCTATATAAGCTTCAATGATATTACAATCTAGCTAGGCTGCATTTAGCTGAAGCTAGGCCCTGCTACTCTCCACCAAGGAAGCCACAGAACCTGCCCATCTTTCAGATATCCACAAACAGTCAAATGTAGATTTTAAGGCCCTACAGACATCTAAACTGTGGGAAAAGCACTCTTAATGATAAGCTGCAGAAGGTGAGAAGGACAGGAGAAACATTTCTTGGTTTCTTTGGAAATCAGCCAAGACATTTGGGGTGAAAGCAGAGGCCATATATAAAAGACTAGGAAAGGCTTCTGGTGAGAGATGGCCTGAAGAACACCTGTGATCAAATAGAATCCAGAGTATAGTAGTAGGCAGGGAAAGTAGGCAGGTTAGATGGGTCCACCGGTCCTTTTCTGCTTACACATTCTGTGTTTCTATGAAGCTCACCCACTTACTGAACTGAGGAAATAGCCATGAAGAAATGAAAATTGAAAGAGAGGAATAACATGGACACCTGCCATATGGGTTCAAAGTGGGGAACTCTATGGGGGCCTCCAGGGCCACAATGAGTCAATATGTTGGCCCAGTTTGCTTGACCAAAGATCAGGTCTCTTCACAATGAAGCACACAAACCAGTACACTCAAACAATAGGAGGCAAGGAGACAAAATAAAATTCCAGTAGCAGAAAACAAAAGGCTTTTATTGGTTAGAACATAAACAAGAGTATCCCAGGGCTTTCTATCTCTGGCATGATGTTTGTCACTAGCCTTGAGGAAGTAGAAGATGCCCAGATGCTGACCTATGGAGAGGTACTCTATCCTTCCCCTAACTACCCCCAGAGCAGTTATTTGAAGTCTGAGCAAGCTAGCTGGTACACCCGTATCTAACCCCTCTTAAAGGAAGTCTAAGAAGTGTACATGCATGAAAGCAAGGAGTTTAATGTCCCTCAGTGCACAACTGAGTCAAATTGCCCATCAGGCTCTATAATAAGCCTGGGAGCTAATGTGTTTTCATGACTTCAAGAGGGTTTCAACCACTGTATAGGAGTAGGCTACTTTTAAGAATCTTCTACACTCAGAAGCCATGCTACCAGCTGCAGTCTTTAGTGGTCCAAAGAATCCCCTTGTCCTTATGAAACGTTAGGAAATAAGTCTGGTCAGAGATGGCCTGAGGTACACCTATGACCAAATAGAGTCCAGAGTGTAGTAATATGCTAGGAAAATAGACAGAACAGATGGGCTCACTGATCTTCTTTTACTGACACAGTGTATGACATTCTCCCACTTACCAAATAGTCATGAAGAAATGAAAATTGTAAGATAGGAATAACTTGGACACCTGCCAGATAGGTTCAAAGAGGGCAGCTCTATGAGGCCATCCAGAACCACAGTGAGTCACCATGATGGCCCAAATTGCCTGACCCAAGGCCAAATCTCTTCACAATGAAGCACACAAACCAGCGCACTCAAACAACAGGAGGCAAGGAAACAAACTACTGTACAATCCCAGTAGCTGAAGAAAAAAGGACTTTTATTGATTAGAATAAAACAAGAGTATCCCAGTGCTTTGTACCTCTGTTGTGATGTTTCTCACTAGACTTGAGGAAGTGGAAGATGACCAGGTGCTGACCTATGGGGGGGGTGCCCTATCCTTCCTCCATCTACCCCAGAGCAGCTATCTGAACTCCTAGCAACATAACTGGTACACCCTTGTCTAACACATCTTAAAGAAAGTCTTAGAAATGTATCTACATGCAGGCAAGGAGTTTACTGTCTGTCAGCACAACAGAGCCAAACTGCTCATCAGGCTGTATAATAAGCCTGGGAGGTAGAGGGTTTTCATGCCATCAGGAGTGTTTCAATCACTCTGTTGGAGTAGACTGAGTTTTAGGATCTTCAGAAACAATTCTACTAACTACAGTCTTTCATGGTCTGGGAGCAAGAAAGCTCCCTGCCTGAGGATAGCAAGCTGGCAATGGAAAGGAATTGGACCATCCAGCGCAAGCTAAATGAGGTCTGAGTGCTGAGACCCCCTTGGCCTGTGGGGTGTCATAATTGTCAGGCCTGTCCTTTCTTTCCTGAACTTGCATCACATCTGCAGAAGAATGGGTCAGGGTAGAAAGACATACACCTCAGCATTCAGGCAAGCATCAGAGAGGAAGTCTATACCCAGTGATGTCTGCTTTCTGACCCATTCACACTGGTGTCTGTGACAATGAAGTCAAACAAGATGGTTCTCCATCTTTTGCTTTGCCTAGAACAATACCTTGCACACCTAATGAATCACTGGACCACTTCTATTTCCTCTGTTGCCTGATGTGGGCCAATATTGATGGTGTTATCTGAGTGGCCTTTTATGTTCTTTCCTTGTACAGAACTAACATTGCAATGGCCAGAAGGGACCAGAATACTGCTGTCATCTCCAGGAAGGTAACTGAGTGTTTAGAATGCACTAGAGACCAGGTGCTTTGGGTTTCTGTGCTCAAGGTTTGACTGGAACCCATGGTGATCATGATGACATCCTGTTTCTGCTGGGGTACTCCTTAGCTGAGGGAATTCAGGATTCCTCATCATTGAAGACTGATGAATAGTTTATGAAGGACCAAAATCTTGAAGCTTAGTGATATCATCTGTGAATTCCAGTAGTAGAAGACATGTTGTTGCAACACCCAGGACTGTGGTCTAGCCCACGGCACCAAGTGTATTCTTCCTGCCATGAGGTCTAGCATGTGCATGATGTTTTTAGCTGCTGCTTCTTACTTGTTGTAGAAGGTAGCACATGCCTGTACCATAGTCTGTATATGATGTGATGCTAGAATAATCATTCCAGCCCTGGTGCTGAACACTGCCCCGAGGTATTCTAAGGTTTGGGACAGTATGAGGCAGCTCTTTTATTGACTGATGACCCAGCTTCGGCCCTGTAATATGCTGGTAATTCTGCTGACTACGGTGGGGTACCTGTCCATGTAGTCTGTTTTCCTGCATGCTAAAATAAACTCCTCACTTTGCTACTTTGGAATGGAGTCTATTTTTGAGTGCCTCTTCTGTTTTAATGAGTTGTATGACAATTTTCTGCACCTGGTGTATAGAATCCTTTCTAATAAGCTATTCATCAAGGTAATGTGCAAGTCTTCCTTTCTGAGGGCTGTCGCTAGGATGAATGTCACCTTGGTGAACACCCTTGGAGCTTTGGTAAGTCTGAAAGGAAGTGCTTTGTACTGATGATGTTGACTGTTGCTGCAGAGGCAAGATATTGTATCTGGGATGTGATGGTAGACTAGGGATGTGCAGATATGCAGCCTGAAGGATAATGGATACTAGGTAGAACCCTGGCCACACAAATGCTTTGGTGCAGCTGAGATTTTCCTGTTTGAAATGAGCAGCTCTCACTCAGTAATTGAGCCTCTATAGGTCCAGTACCACACAGAGCACCCCATTCTTTTATAAACTACAAATATTATGGAGTAAAGACCCAGTTGTCTCTGTGGGGCTGGAACAAGAGAAATGGCATGCAAATGGTGCGGTTTGCTGATGGTATCTTGAACCACTTGCTTTTTCCAATAGTTTAGAGACAACAGGAATTGAATAGATAGATCTCCTGAGAACAGGCTGGAATTTAATGGAACATCCAGAAGTCACTATGTTTAGAAGCAATGGGCCATAAAGGTCTCTGTCCACTGACCAAGGTACAACTGAAGTCTGATTCCCAGTGGAGTCTTGGGTGTCTAGATAGACTGAATCCCAGTAGGATTGCAAATTCTTGGACTGGTCTTGTTTGTATTTATTCTGGCCTCTGCCTCATCCCCAAAAAAAGGAACAAAAGAAACTTTACTTCGAAAAATTGTAGAAGTGGTTCTGATTGGCATAGGATCATAATGTGGCAAGACATTATGCCACATGGCAAAATCGCACTGCCAATACAGTGTGATATTGTCATGCAGCATAATTCTTTTTTCTGTGGGGGGCTCTGCCCCCACACCCTCCATTATGAGGGGGTTTCGCCCACTGGCCTCCCTCCACTAAAGATTCTCAACTCTGAGGGGTGGTCCAACTTGGGGAGTGCACAAATTGTGAATAAGAATAAAATGTCTGGGACTGGGAATCAAACCCAGTCCTGGAGGCAGTGTCTGGATTCCTGCTACTGTGGCTCAGTCCAGTGAGCCATGGCAGCTGCTTGGCAGAACCCAGTCCCAGCAGAGGTCTTATCCTCATTCCTCTGCCTGGTAGTGTATGAATGGTGCAATACCGGGTACAGCAGTATACATGGTATTGCACCATTAGCTATCCTGGACAGCGCTCTTTCGGGTTAGCTATAATGTCGTACGCTATTAAACATACAAAATTATGACCCAGTAGGGTTCTGATTATAGTTGGATCTCAGTACAAAAAACACCTATGGTCATACAATTGAAGTGCTCTCTCAGTGCTCTCCATCCTTGTGGTTGTTTGGTATGGGTATATCTTGCACACAAATGCACATGGTGCTTTGCACCTGTGTACCATCACTCCATACTGGTATACTCCTTACTCAGTAACTTATAGTCACCATCATCCAGTAGGTGTGTAAAAAATCTTTATTTAATAAACATCACCAGTTAAAAACTGCTTTTCAGCAGGAACAACAGATTTATATTTTGTACACTTACAACCATCTCTCAGTCTGGCCCACTTATTTTTTGTCTCTTGGAACCTTGCTTGCATCTGTAGTTTCAGACTGCACTTTTTGTCCCAGCTTCACAGAGTTCTCTGGTAGTGTATTACCCCCATTCCTTGGATACTTAGCTTGTGGGAAGAAAGATGTGCTCACATGACACATGATGGATGTGTCAACGTTTCGCTGTGATGCCACAGTTTCAATCAGAGCTATTGTCACATGCTAGCAGACTGCCCCTTTATACTTGGCTTCCTGACCATGAAAGATCATCCCCAGTCCTTATTGGTTATTGTCAGCAAACCTTATCACCACACTTCCCTATGTGTATTATTATGCTACAACTTCTTCATTCACAGTGGCACTACCTATCAATTTAAACATCTAGAGTATCTCTGTTCCCATATCATCTCTTCAAGGTAAAATAGCATATATCTACATTTACAACTTTCATCCTCTTGCACAGCAGCACTATTCTAGTAGCTGTATTTCTGTGCTCAGTGGCACAAATTGCTTCATTCTCACAAATGGTGGCACTATTATAACAGCTGTATCCATGTGTTTGACAACACTGTATTTTCATTCCGTGATCAATATTTACAAGTTCAATAATGGCATTTAATACATGGTGGCACTTACTTTAGTCATTAACCAATACTTTATATGCACATTTCATCAGACTACTGTGTTTTACAGCACAGTTAAACATAGACATAACAAAACACCCAAGATACTGCACAGATAGAACAGCATGCCCTAGTGAGAGAGAAAACCTATACATATCCAGTGTGCAAGACATTTAAAAACACATAGACAAAATACATAACACCATGTGACCCATATACATTAATATACACAGCATAGAATCTAGCTCCTAGAAGGAAACAATGCCAGAGATCGTATTTCTGTCTATGGTCAATTCCGTACATTAGATTATAACAGCAAACTCAAAGTACAATTCCACAAAGTTGATATCCTGAAAAAGAACAAGGATTAATACATTTACAGAAGTTTATAAGCAGAACAGAGATGGAGACTCTTAAAAGTTTGTATAAGTGAACAGAAAACAGCTATACCATGGCACATTTTGAAGCCGGCCATGGATCTGTGTTGGGACTCAATTTTGTGGGTATAGAAAAAGTAGTTAACTCACTGAGGGGAGAGGATCTGGCAAAAAAAAAAAGATGCGTTTTGGGATTAATGAGTTGTAAACTAGGAAACAGAAAGGTCTGAACAATGAATTGGTACTGTCCTGTTTTTTGTGAGAAACCAGTATTGGAACAAGTGCTTATAAACTAAGTCTATTAAACCATGCTGCCTTTCAGGTGATAGGATGGGGCCTGTGAGCCTTGGAATGTTGACAGGGTTCTTGGGTCTGAGTGGCACTGGATGACTCTGGTGCAGATCTCCGGAGGCTTGGCCCCTGACCAAGGTCTAAGTCTGGAGATAGAGGGGCCCTGTTGGCAGTCAACACTCAAGGAGGGCATCCTGATGGCTTCTGTACCTTCTTTTTTTTATAATTCAAATTTTATTGAGTTTTATTTGCATACATTTGATAGAAACAATGGATGTTATAGACATGGTAATAAAAATAACAAACCCCTAATGAAAAACAAAACTCCCCCCAACCACCTGTCTTCACCACCACCCAACCTTACCCTCCCACCCACTCCCCGAGTGCCAGTATGAACTAACATTTGTTAGGGATACTTGAAGATTAGTCACATCAGAGAAAGCTGATTATTTAACATACAGGTATGAATACAATTACAAGGAATACAAGACATACAGAGTTTCCCATCCCTTCTTGTAGGTATTCAAGGCTTCTGTACCTTCTGTTCAAGGTTCCTTGAAAGATGGAGAAGTAGCAGATTAGATTCCTGAACTGGCAGGGTCATATATCTTGAAGGGCCTGTGACTCAGTGGAAGACCCGGGCAACTGGTGACAGAGGATCTGAACCAAAAGGGTAAGGGATGGCCCTAGTATCTAGTAAGCCTCTTTTACTGTGACTGATAGGCACAGATTCTGATCCCATAGAGGCATCGGGCAAGGGGCTGACTGAGTGAAGTAGCATTACCTCATAGTGTGTATGTGTTCCAGAAGGGTGAACCTCTTCACTGAACTCCATTAGAGGCACCAATTGTTCCTTTCATGCATAACAGAGTTGAGGGTAATTATGCTGCAAGAATCAAACCTGTGACCATTTGGTTGGGGACACATTCCAGAACTCTTCTCTGGGAACATTTTATCAGTCTGTCTAAAGGTCTGTTTTTAAAGTGCCTAACTGATAGCCGCCATTAGCGCAAAAAAGCAGACCTTTAGACAGACTGATGAAACGTCCCCAGAGAAGAGTTCTGGACTTGGTTCACCAACAAAATATACCTTTACTGATGCAAGACACAAAAACGAAGCTATAAACACCTCAGAAGAACAAAACTAAACTTATACAGATAACAAAGAGAGATGAAGGCAATACAATATAATGAAAATAAAAAGGCTGATTCGCTATGTAATATTATTTAGAAGAATATAAACTCCTGGAGACTAAGGTTCTTTACAAAGTGAAATGAACAAATAATTTGAAAGCTTTAAGCTGTGAATAGATAAATAACCCCATAAAGTGTTCTGAAGAAGGGATATTAATAATCCTGAAACGTACGTCAGTACTACAAGAATTGTAAATGGGCATTTTTACGAAAATAATGAAACATTGCAAGAATTGCAAAGGGACCTTGATATGGAAAGAATGAGAATTTATTTATCAAAGAACATGATTTAAGTAAGAAACTTCGCAAAATAAATATAAATGAATTGAAAGAAGGTCAACTTGTGTTTATTACATAAGGTTTAACATAAGGAGTGGTGGTAGAGGTATCCTATCAATGTTAAATATTATTGTACAATGTATGCCAGGTCAAATACAAAAGTGGAGGAGAGAATTTAGCAAGAATCAGCCAAGAGGCCTTGTCTGTTAATAGACAGGATGGTGAGAGATGGGGTAAATTAGGAAAGGATGGGGGAGAGCAGGGCAGGTGGCCCCTAGTTTTGTTAAGAGATGGTACGCAGCTGAGAGGCCTTGTCTGGTTGGGAGTGGTGGAGGGTGGGTGGGTGAGGGATAATATGGAGAGGAAAGAGGGAAAGCAGGACAAGACTGCTGGAGGCTTTGTAGAAATGGGTAGTGGGATTGACAGGGTGGAGGTAGGGGTGTAAGAGCAGGTGGCAGCAGCGAGGAGGGAAGATGTGAGTACCAAGGTATGGGAGAAGGGTGAGAAGGGCTAAGAGGGGATATAGGAGGAATAAAGGTATGAGGAAGGGAGATAGAAGGAGCTAAATGAGTGGGAATGGAGCATAAGTGGTGATAAGCACAAAAGATGGTAAGTGCTAGGTGCATTGAGACTGGTGAGCATTTGAGGCATGCAATACAACAACTCAGCGGAAGCAGTCACACATGTTGTGCTGGATGATGTACTGCCGATGTTGATGTTCAAATTGGCCAAGTTTTGAGACTGAGGTGATATCACCAGGGAGTGAGTTTAGCCAGATGGGTGCACGATAGGCAAAGGATCTTTGTCCCTGAGTAGTATGGCCTTGGGGTAGCTGGAAGATTTGGTTAACTGAGCCCCTGATATGGCTGGGTTTGCTGGAGTGGTGGAGGATGTTTTGTACTCTGGGAGGTGACAGTCCCAGGTTGATCTTTTTTGCCAGAATACAGGTTTGGAATTTGATTCTGTCTTTTAGTTGAAGCTAGTAAGTCTTACTATAGAGGATGCAGGTATCATGAGTCAATCTTCTCCTGTGAGGAGCCTGCAGGACTTGTTTAGGGCTGTGGAAATTCTTTGTAGAGATGTTTCAGTGGCAGAGTCATATATTGCGAGTCTATAGTCTATTATGGACATGACAGAGCTGTGGGTTGTAATTTTTAGTGCGTCTATAGTCAGAGTCCATTTGTGTCTGTGCAGAACTCTGATGCAAATGTTGACAGCCTTGGCAACATGTTCAATATGTTGGGAGAAGGAGAGAGTATTGTCCAGGGTAATACCAAGATATTTAAAATGTTGAACTTTTTCCAGGGGGATTCCGGCAGCATTGCAGATTGTTAGAGGTTGCGATCAGTATTTGCAATGCTGGCCACAGAACAGCATAACATTTGTCTTTTTGTGGTTAAGCTAAGCAATAAGGCACAACAGGGTGTGGGTTATTGGGGGATTTACCCACACCTTGTGTGGTGTGTCACGATGTGCAGCCAAGTGACTTAACCACAGAAGAAGTGGGTAAATCCACCAATAACTCACACCCTAGAGTGCCTTATTGCGATTATACAATGGACCCATGTGTAAAATACATTTAAAATGTGTTTAAGTATGTTTTTTATAAATTCCATTTATCAGCTGTGGGTTATTGTAGGGTATGCCATGGTCATGTGATGTGTTTTGACCAATGAGGTTACAGGATTTTCATACCCCATTGTATAATATTAGTTTATGTCTGTAGAACCAGGCTTCTTACTATGTGAAGCTTTGCTGAAGTTGCTTCTCAAGGAGTTTGGGGTCATGTTTGCGGGTGAAAATGACTGCATTGTCAACGTATAGCAATAAATGGTCTTGACAGGAGTTAGGTAATCTGTTCATGAATACACTGAATGGAAGGGGACCAAGAATGGACCCTTGAGGGATGCCAGAAAGGACAGCGTGACAATCTGAGAGGTGGCTGTTGATTCTTACTTGTTGAGAGCGGTCTGAGAGATAACTTTTGTACCAGGATATGGACAGGCCTAAATTTGATAACTGGGTAAGCAGAACAGCTTGGTTCACAGTAAGCAGAACAGCTTGGTTCACAGTATCAAAGGCCTTGGATAGATCTATAAATGCTGTGCTGACAAGATAGCTTTGGTTGACAGACTCATGAATGAAGGCCATGAATTCAGTGAGTGCTGTAGTGGTGCTCTGACCCTTTCTGAATCCGTGTTGTTGAGGACATTGCAGTTGGTACTTTTCGAGGTAGTCAACAAGTTGGTCTGCAACAACACGTTCTAAGGCCTTTGAGAGGGGAGGGAGGATGGAGATAGTCCTGTAGTTCCTGTGGTGCACCCTATCACCACTTTTGTGAACAGGGGTCACTAGCATGAATTTTCACTTGTCAGGGAATTGGGATAGCCTTAGTGAGAGACTGATAATTTGGTAAGTGGTGTTAAAATCTCGTCCTGTGTCAGGGCGACAAGTTTCAGGTCCAGGGAATCTCCACTGAACTTGGATTTACCTATGACTTTTAGGAAGATTTTTCTAGCTTTGCTGACAGTGATTGTTTTAAAGTAGAAGGGGGTGTGTGGGTGCAGTTGGATAACATCAGTGTCCTTCTCAGAAGAAGAGGAGTCTGTGAAGAAATCAGGGGGTAGGACACCACTGAGATCGGTAAAAGCCGTGTTAAGAGTGTTGACAATGGTTATAGGGTCGAGGGTTGGTGTTCTATCAATGTTAAGCATTGTTGGGGGTTGCTTGGGGTCCTTACCTATTACTTCTTTAATGTTTTGCCAGAACTTCCTCACATCTTTCCATGAGTTGGTAAACTCTTCCTTGTAGTACTGAGTCTTTAGGACACGGGTCATATGCATACAGTCATTCCTGGCTCTCTTGTATTTCTGTATGTCCTCTAGCCTTTGAGTTGCCCATGCACGTTGCCATAGGTGATCTCTAAGGTTCATGAGCTCCAGCAGGTCCAGAGTGATCCAAGGGTTGCAGATACCTTTTTTGTGTGTTTTGAGGGGGCATGTTGATCACAGGTGGTGTTGAATTGGCGGATGAAGTAGGCAAGTGCAGTGTTTACAACATCAGCATCATCAGTCGGGGACCAGTCAAGGTTACAAAGCTGTTGTTAGACTAGGTTGAGATGCCCATGGAGTAGGGTCCTGCATGTGATTGTTCTGGCAAGAGGTTTAGAGAACTTGTTGTACCAAGTGCATATGATTGGGGAATGGTCGCTGATAGCGTCTGGAAGGACATTTAAGTTGGTTATGCATTTAGTGTGATTGGACAGAACCCAATCAAGTACGGTACTGGTCCCTGGTCTATAATTTGATCAGGTAGGGGAGTTAACAAGTTGCATGAAGTGTTCATCCTTGTAGCTGTGTCAGGGAACAATCAGTTTGCATTGAAGTCACCCATCGAGATGGTTTCAGAATTGGAGTGTAAGTGCCGAATACAGTCCAGGACCAAGATTAGCCCCGGTTTGGTGATCTGCCCCAGTATCTCAAGCCTGCATCACCATGGTGAGCCACAGACTAGCACCGCTGCCCAAGACAGGAAACAGCAAAGTCCTCCCCACTTTGGGGCCATCCATGCGGGATAACCCACCAAACAGCATTGTTTGGGCTTGAAGAGTAGGAGCCATAAGGCTGATAGACATGAGGATTACATGAAAGGAGTTAGAAGTTTGAAATATCAGTGAGTAAAGGACAAACACTAAAAAAAGTAAAGGACGAAAGCTATCATTTTCTGAAGGCAGCCAGTATCCAAGCAGCTAACCTTGATATGTTTGGAATACAGTGAAAAAACAGTGAGTAGGGAATGTGGCATTCATTTTAAATGTCACTTGATATTTCAGTTGCCATCCAGAAAGAAAATAAAACTGCACTCATGTACTCTCCAGCGTGAAGCTGTATTTTCCTGAGACATTCAGTCAATGCCTAACTCCAGCCAGCAGTATCCACAGCAGGTGACACATACAGTATATTAAAAGTTAACACAGAAGTGACTACATAAAAAACACATTGTTCAGATCCCTGCAGCTGTAGCATCCAAATCCCCTATGAGACTTGTATGTGTAGCTTTTAGTGGGTACTGTAAACCTTGCAATACTCTCTAGCTATTTGGAGAACAGGCTGTGTCAGAGCACTAAGCCCACAGAGTTCAGAGTATTGGGATTGTGAAGATTTATTTTTCAACTGTCTGCTGCTAGGTTGTTTCTTTTATCCTTTGTATTTTTTTATATGGCTGGTCTACAAAACCAATAAGCTCAATTTCTACTGGGGCAGCATATGTGTTGATCTAATATCTTTAGGTCGCATCAAACCATGGGCTAGGGCATTCATCTTCCCTGCAGGAATTATGGAGTATCAGCACCAAGTACAGTATTGCTAAAGGCTGACTGCTTAGATACAGAGTGATAATCATGCTTTTGAAAAACTCCTTCTAATTTATTTTTATACATGAGCTATATAATACCACAGCTAATGCACAGTTCAGCAGCAAATGTCACAATCTGAAACATTGATTATGAGCAGAAGGCTTATAGGCACTGAAATAAAAGCCCTTCACCCCTGTATGGTGAGATCTGGGGGGGAAGGGGGCAACATGTACACATACATGTACAGTGAGGCAGTATAGCGCAGTGGGTTAAGGCTCTGAGGTGCAGATCTGGAGACCTGGGTTTTAATCCCACAGCTGCCTAGGTGCACACTGTGTGATCCTGAGCAAGTCACTTAACTTTCTTGTGTGCCCAGGTTGCATCTGGAAATAAGCTTTGGCTTAGTGTGCTACTACTGGTTAAACAATGCTCCCTTTCCCTTCCCTTACATGTCTCATCAATTAAAGGGAAAGAAAAGGATTTACTGTTTTTATTGCAGCATAATTTATTTATTGGCACTATCAGTATGTAACTTTCAGCAACAAATCACCTTCTAGGTCAAATCAAATCAAATCAAACTTTATTTTTATAGCACCTTTCAAAATCAAGGCACATAGAAGCATAGAAACATAGAATGTGATGGCAGATAAGGACCACTTGGCCCACCTAGTCTGAACATTTTCCTTCCTAACAGATAAGCTGCAGATCCTAGTTAACCAACAGCTTACTTCCTCCTACCCCCCACTAGGACTGCCTTATGTCTGTCCCATGCATTCTTGAATTCCCCCACTGTTCTTGACTCCACGACCTCCCCAGGGAGACTGTTCAATGCATCCACAACCCTTTCTGTGAAAAAATACTTCCTCACATTACCTCTGAGCCATCCCCATCTTCAAATTGTGCCCCTTGTTCTTGCACATCTCTTTTTCTGAAAGATGCTACCCTCTTGGACTTTGTTGATTCCCTTGAGGTACTTGAAAGTTTCTATCATGTCCCCTCTCTCCCTTCTTTCCTCAATGGTATACATATTAAGCTCCTTTAGTCTTTCTTTGTATGTCTTCTGGTGCAGACCCTGCACCATTTTGGTTACTCTCCTCTGTACAGCCTCCACTCTGTCTACGTCTTTGTGGAGATGGGGTCTCCAGAACTGCACACAGTACTCTAGATGGGGTCTCACCAACTGTCTGTACAAAGGGATAACCACTTCCCTTTTTCTACTATTTACGCCTCTCCCTATGCATCCCAGTATCCCCCAGCCTTCCTTACTGCATTCTCACATTGCTTGCCCACCTTAAGGTCATCTGATATAATTACCCCCAGGTCCCTTTCCATTTTTACATTCACTCAAGGAACATTTTGGGAGAGTAGCACACTTGGAGGTGTGCCTCTCCCACCCAATGCACTGCTCCCTTGAGCAGGCGTGGCGGTCCTGCACCAGTGCAGGAGCTCTGTATGACAGCGGTGTTCCTCTGCTTCAAAGCAGAACACGCTGCCATCACTGAGCACCGCCTCAGGCCCTCCCTCGCGACACACTCCCCTCTGCCACGCCGCCCCAAAAGCTTAAACTTTGTTTGCCGTGAGGGTGCCCAATCCCTGTCGGCTCCACGGCGCCCCAAAGCCATCCTGCTGCCCGCTGAGAGCCCACCCAAGCCTTGCAAACCTCCGCTGTGTTTTGCCGACAGGGGTGCTCAATCCCTGGTAGCTCGTCGGCCCAGCGTAGGTTGCCGAGCGGGGTGCCCAATCCCCGTCGGCTCCTCGGCCCCCCACACATCTACTGCCACGCTGGGAGCCCACCCAGTGTGGCAAACGTCCCATGTCGCCGCTCTTTTTTTTTTCCTGTAAAGAAAAACGGTCCCACGGCCTGCCTCCCACTCCCCTCCCACAACCCGCACCCACCCACTGCACCCAGCCTCCCCACACCCCTCACCCCATACTTACCTCCGGACTCCAGCGCGACGATCTTGGTGGACCCGGGAACACGTCTGCACTCTTCAAAGCCGACGAGAACTGAGAAATGCCGGTAAGCTGTATAATGGCCTAGATAGGGGTTTCAACTTTATGCATATCTCAGTCATTTTGGAATTTTTGCACCAAATTTTCAACATGGGTTTTGGGACCCTTCTCAATGATGTCACTGTCATGGCGTTACTCAGGCCTGAAGGGGTGATTTCGAGCACTGCACAGTCACTGCGAAATCACCTTCAGACGAATAACACCATGGACAGTGACATCATTCATGAAAGGTCCCAAAACCCCATGATGAAATTTAGGCAAAATCAAAATGACTGTTTCTGAGCATGCGTTGTGCAGTTCCTACGCAGGTTCATAAGTTTGCGAATTTTAATATTTCACTCCAGATTTTCAACATTGCCATTTTATCACACCTTCTTATGAGTTGTACAGCTGTCATTTTTCACATCTTGCCCAAAATGTGTTTCCGCCCATGGTAGCACTAATGGCACAGTCGGTGTGCTAACTCAGTGTATGGGACACATTAAGAAAATCACAGTGACACTGTTCATTAGCAGAGGTTTTAAAATGGCAATGTTGAAAATTTGGTGAAAATTCTAAAATGACTATTTTATGGAGTGGTGTTACACACTTCCCACGCACGTCAGAGGTTTGCGAATTGCAATATTTCCACTCCAGATTTTCAACATTGGCATTTACCACCTCCTCATGAGCAGTACAGCTGTCATTTTCACATCCTGCCCAAAACGTGTTTCCGCCTATGTAGCGCACAATGGGGGTAACAAAAAGGTCATGCTGACAATTTATTGTGCAAATACCAGCAATCGCACAGGGCATTAGGGTAAAGCACCATACATGCCACACACCACTGCAAATACCTGCAAGCGAACATTCGGCATTGACAAATGCTTGTTACTGTTGTCAGTATCTCACCCCCCATTGTGTACTCTTCCCCTGGGTTTTTGTTTCCCAGGTGCATTACCTTACACTTCTTTGCATTGAATCTGAGCTGCCATACATCTGATCATTCCTCCAACCTTGCCAAGTCCCTTCTCATCCTTTCCATTCCATCTTGTGTATCAACCCTGTTGCAGATCTTTGTGTCGTCTGCAAAGAGACATACTTTTCCTTCCAGTTCCTCTGCAATGTCACTTATAAAGACATTAAAAAGGACTGGTCCTAGTATTGAACCCTGTGGTACCCTGCTAGTAACCCTCCTTTCTTCACTGTAGACTCCATTTACTACTACCCTTTGCATCCTGTTGTCTAGCCAATTTTTTATCCAGGCTACCACCTTGGGACCCACTGCAAGGCTGGCTAACTTGTGTATTAATCTTTTGTGTGGGACTGTATAAAATACCTTGCTAAAATCTAGGTAGGCCATGTCCATAGCCCCTCACTGGTCTACTACCTTGGTCACCCAGTCAAAGAAATATATTAGATTCATCTGACACAACCTTCTCATCGTGAATCCATGATGCCTTGGGTCCTGTGTCTCACTGGCCTCTAGGTACTCAACAGTTCTTTCCTTCAGGAGTGATTCAATCATTTTCCCTACCACTGAGGTCAAACTAACTGGTCTGTAGTTTCCTGCCTCTGTCCTGCTCCCACTTTTAGGAATCACATCCACCCTCCTCCAGTCCTCAGGTACCACCCCATCCTCCCATGATTTGTTAAAGAGAGTAGTCAGCAGTGTCACTAGTTCTACCCTTAGTTCCTCTAGAATTCTTGGGTGAATCCCATCAGGCCCCATTGCTTTGTCCACCTTCAATTTTATTAGTTCTTTCAGAACCCTTTCTTCTGTAAATGGACTGGTATAGACCCCTGTCTTCAGAGTGTTTCTCTTGTTTGGTTTAGGTACCTCCCCCTCCTATTCCTTTGTGAATACTGAGCAGAAATATTCATTCAGTATCCCTGCTTTTTCACTGTCACCATCTACCCACATACCCTCCCATTTATTAAGCCTCAGTATCCCTCCTTTGGTTTTTCTTCGCTCCCTAATGTACCTATACAAGGTCTTAACCCCCTTCTTAACAGAGTTGGTTATCCTTTTCTTGGTTTGGGCCTTTGCTATTCTGACTGCCTTCCCAGCCTCTTTCTGCTTTAACTGATGAAGTTCTCTGTCCTGCTCCTTCTGTGTTTCCTTATATTTCCTGAATGCTATCCTTTTCTCCTTAACCTTCCCTGCACCTCTTTTGAGAAACATAGCGTTTTTTTTTCGTTCTTTGTGTTTTATTGATTTGCTTTCACAAAGGCTTGTTGTCTCTGTGATGGCTGTTCTGATTACTCCCATTGTTCCTCTACCCTCTTTCTTGCCTGTTTGCTAGTGCTTTTCTAGGCACTTCTCATTTTCCCAAAGTCAGCCCTCCTAAAGTCCAATACTCTTGCTTTTGTATGGCTTGATTGTATGGCTGTGTTTATCGTGAACCACACTGTTTGGTGGTCACTTGTTCCCAGATGGCTACCCACTTCTAAATCTGAGATTCTTTCTCCATCCCCATTTGAGGGTACCGGGTCTAAGATTGCTCCCTCCCTAGTGGGTTCCAATACTAGCTGTCTGAGGCATGCCCCCTGTAGGGCATCAAGAATGACCATGCTCTTGGATGTGCCTGCAGCAAAGGTGCTCCAGTTAACATCTGGCATATTCAGGTCCCCCATCAACAATATCTCCCCTTTTTCTGCCATTCTAAGGAAACCTTCTATCATTTCCTTGTCCATTCCCTCCCTCTGAGATGGGGGTCTGTATACAACCCCCATGTGGATTGTGGTGCCATTTCCTGTCTCCAGGGTGACCCAGAGTGCCTCATCTGCTCCATGTTTACTGTTTAGTTCTGTTGCTTTGATCCCTTCCTTTACATAGAGAGCTACTCCTCCTCCTCTTTTACCCTCCCTGTCCCTCCTGTAGATTGTGTATCCTGGTATGTTGACATCCCAGTCATGGTTCTCTGTGTACCATGTTTCTGTGACTCCACAATATCCAGGCAACCTCTTCCATCAAGGCCACTAGTTCAGGGGCTTGTTACACAGACTATGGGCATTGGTACTCATCACCCTCCACCTTTTGATGGCCTTGCCCTTTAACCCCATTCCTGTCCTTACTGCCTTTGCCTATTTTTACATTTACTGCTGTCCTTCTCCTAATGACTTCTCTATCTTGGTGTTTACCTCACTAATTACCGTGCTTTGTTGGGGGAGGCTGGGATTTCCCTGCTGCTTTTCAGTGCCTCCTCCTTGGCTAGTTTAAATGCTTGCCAATGAAGCATTAAAACCTCTCACCTAGGATCCTGGATCCCCTGGACAGATGCAGACCATTGCACCAGTATAGGTCTGCATCCCTTCAGGTGGCTCCCCAGTCCCCAGTGAAGCCAAAACCCTGAGCGCCACACCAGTTTTTCAACCATTTATTGAATTCCCTGGTGAGGATTACCCTAGCATCACCCTTGCCATAGACAGGCAGCACCTCTGAGAAGGTAACTGTATGTGCTACTTGTCTAAGGTCCCTCCCCAACTCTACCAACTCCTCTTGCACTGCTCTGGGGATCAGATTCCCCAACAGAAGGAGGAGGAGATCTAGCCAGGTCATTTGTCCCTAGGTGGAGAATGACATCCAGCTCCCTCCCTCATGCAGTTGCTCCCACAATCCTGAGGATTCACTTCCTGTCCCTCAAGCCGTGGCGCAGGCAGCCTGCACCACCTCCCTCCCTTCCTCCCCATTTCTACCCCCCTAATGATTGAGTCCCCACCAGGAGTTGTTTTCTTCCCTGTGAGGCCCCATGCCACCCTCCTGTGTGTCTCCTTTGTGAAGGTTCCCAGCATCCTCCTTGGTCTCCACTGCAGGTGTCTCCATAGAGGAACCACTATCCACCAAAAGAGTGAATGAATTGTGGAGAGGTATGGCTGGAGGGATACAACTCTCTTCCACCACCCTCTCCCTCCCTGAGCCCACCCTGGTCCAGCCTTTCCTCTTTCTTGGCAACCTCTGAGGTAGTGGCATTGGCCCTGCTGGTCCCTGGGTGGGGGAGGAGGTTTCACGAATCCTAGCCAGGTCGTCCTGGAGATGGGCAACCTCCTCCCTCAGACTAGAGAGGTGCCTGCAAATGGGGCAGCATCGCAGCCTCCAGAATGTCTCCTGAAACACTGCTGCCCCACAGCCATTGCACTGCACCACTCTATCATGTCTTATTTTGTGTCCACTCTCCTGTTTCTCTGTTTGTTTACTCTCTCTCCTGCACTGCACATAAAATAAGATATAAGTATACATTTAAAACAAAAACAGTAAAAAGCAGATTAACCATAATTAGGGAAGGCTAAGTTAAATAAATATGTTTTTAGCTCAGTTTTAAACCTATCAATGATCAGACATTCTCTTAACCGACGGGGTAGAAAAGTCCACAGGGTTGAAGCCAAAAAAGAAAAAGCACGGGCACCAGATGTTTTTAATCGTGCCCTGGGAATCTCTAGCAATCCCTCATCGGTGGATTGGAGAGGATGGAGGGAGCAATAGGGTACCAGGAGTTCTTGCAGGTAACCAGGTCCCCGATCATGTAGGGCTTTAAAGGTTAGCAAGCCAACCTTAAAGGTGATCCGCCACTGAATAGTTAGCCAGTGCAGTTCATGGAGCACAGCCGTAATATGACTGGACCTAGAAGTCCCAGTCAAAAGCCTGCCCACACATTCTGCACCAGCTGCAAGTGGTGGATATCAACCCCTGGAAGCCCTAGGTAGAGGGAATTGCAGTAATCAAGGCGGGTACTGATGAAGGCATGGACCAGTGTTGGAAGATCATCTGGAGGAACCAAGTGTTTCACCTGGGTGATATTCCTCAAGTGGTAAAAAGAGGATTTGATGACAGCCGACAGCTGAGATTTCAGTGTCAAACCATCATCAAAAATAACATCAAGGTTACACACTCGGTCTGAGGTGGTGAGCTGTATGCCATCGATCAAAAGACCTGATGCCTGTCCAGCCCCAAACCCACCCCCAAATGACCAGGGTCCACTACCAATACTTCAGTCTTGTCTGGATTCAGTCTCAGCCAGTTAGTACTCATCCAGGTTCTGATCTTGGTAAGGCAGTTATTTAGCAGACAGCGCATCATTCTGTCCAGGCAGAAAGGACATATACAGTTGAGTATCATCTGCATAGCAGTGAAAACTCAAACTGTATTGCCTGATTATATCTCTAATGGCAGCATGTACACTGCAAACAACATGGAGGCCAAAATGGAGCCCTGTGGCACCCGTAGAGGGAGGGAGTGAGTGCCAGAGGAATAAATTCCGGTGGCAACCTCTGAGACCTGTCATCGAAGAATGGGTAAAACCATTTGAGGACTGTACCAGACAGCCCACAAAGAAGCTGCAGGCACTCCAGCAGCACACCATGGTCTACAGTGTCAAATGCTGCAGAGAGATCAAGAAGGGCCAGAATGGTATGTGCCTTTCGATCTCTTGCCATTAGGAGGTCCTTCAGTACTAAGACAAGTGCAGTCTCCATGCTATTCTTCTTCTTCCTAAATCCAGACTGGAGAGTATCATAGACCTTGTGAGTTGTAGGTGATCATCCAGTTGCAGCGCAGCCACCTTTTCAATAACCTTACCAACAAATGGCAGGTTAGAGATAGGCCGGTAGTTAGCTAGACTGTCTGGGTCCAAGGAGGATTTCTAGGAGTGGTCAAATGACCATCTCCTTAAGGAGCTCTGGAAAGACCCCCCTCCACGGACCTCCAGACAATTTCAGCAAGGATCAGGCAGATAACATCTACACATCCCACTAAGAGGAGTGTAGGGCCTAGATCCAAACTACAACTGTATTTGAACCTGTAAACAAGCATTCAGCTTAGTGTGTCTCACCTGGTTAAACAATTGGAAAAAAAAACAAAACTGGTTGGGCGCAGTGTCTGAATGATCTTCACAATATCTGTAAATTCTGGCTTGCAGAAATCTGACCAGATTGACCAAGTGCATGCCGCTCCTGCCAATCACCACAATCCTCATAGGAGAGGCCAGGCCAATGCCAGACCTGATGCTGGCAACCTTATCTGCAAAGAATTGAGTGAACTCCTCTCATTTCAGCAGAGAAAAGGCTTCTCGGGTTGGAGACATATTGGATTGCACAATCTGCCAACAGTCCAGAAAAGCTGAGCTGGTTGAGTCTGCACAGTAGAAATCTCCTTGGATGGAAATTCTACCTTCTTATTCGTGATTTCTGACTGATAGCCATCATAATGTGCCATCAGCCTAAGCCTGTCAGCATCAAGGCTGGACTTTGGCTAGACTCTTTCCATCCTTCGACCAACTCACCTCAGCTCCTTCAAGGAACCATCAAACCAAGGGTTCCTTGTGCGTAGGCTGAGGGGACGAACACGAACAGGAGCAATCTTGTCCAGAGCATCTCCCACAGCTTTATTATAGGCCAATACGAGATCACCTGGACTCATGCATTCACCTGACAAACCTGATAGGTCCAGTACCGCTGATAGTTCACTAGGGGTAACTCCCCTTAAAGAGCAGTACTGAACCATCTCTGTAGGAGCAGACCTATTGTGGGGGACCCTGAAGCTGAACCTTATGGTGTGATGGTCAGACCAACTGACTGGTTCCACGTCCAAGTCAGTTATCTCCATATCCAAGAGAAAGATCAGATCCAATGAGTGACCCCCTACATGAGTTGAAGAGGTAACTACTTGTGTAAGGCCCAGCGTTATCATCAGCTAGGTACTGGCAGGTCAAGTCCCTGAAAGTGTCACAGGGACTAATATTCAAAGATCTTCAGTGGTAGTATTAGGGGTGCACTAACCCTAAATATTAATTTCCAAACACCACAAAAGGGTAGTCAAAACAGTAAAAGCTGCATAAACTAGACTCCTCAGTTAGGGTAGCAAATGTCCAATATAGGCAGAGCCCATTATAATGTTTGGCAAACAAAGATGGGAAAATGTGGGCACATTTAGAATCACTCACTGTATGAGCTTGGAGTGCTTTGAAATATTATAAGATCAAGTGCAATTAAAACTCACAAAATTCAGTGATCTAATGCTCTAAAATAAAAAGAAGAACAGTACAGTACATACTGTTACTAATCTGTTGTCACTGAGCTTGTGTTTAAAGAAGTCCAGCAGGGAGGTTTGGTTCGGTTTAGCAACATAGTATGGCTCCTTGTCTTTCAACAGCTGTGATCATGCTCCAGTATGGAATGATTTCCAGCCTTTGTTGTATGGGATGATGCAAAGTAAGGATTGTAAGTGCAGCATGCATGATCTCATGCAGTGCCATAGTGCCTTTAAATTAATAGATTATGCCCTAATTGAGGGACTGGATGATGCATGTTGTGTGTGAGAGCAGGAAAAGAGTTGATGTTTCTGAAGTCACTGACAGCAGGATGTACTAAAAGTTTCAAGAAGCAGAACAACTTTACGGAGGCGAAGTTTTCAATCCCATTCATTCAGCCAGGTCTCAAAAATCTTACATGTCATTCATGCATTGCAGTTCAAGCAGCAAACAACAGGGAGATTTTGAACACTCCTGAAACACCGGAGATGTTCTAACTTGCTGGCCACCAACAAATTGCTTTTCTCTTTGGCTGTCATGTTGCATCAGTAAAGTACTGATAGTCTGTCTTTGGCTTTTAAGTCCCTAGGTGTCTCACTCTTGAATGTAAGAACCCTACCCCACATGCCAGTAAACAGCCCTGTCTCATCATAGTTAAAGCCACTCTGCAGTTCTTATGCCCACAGAACATCTGTCAGGACCTCATGAATCCATCACTGTGCACTTATCAAGTCAGTGTTTAGCTTCTCTTCATCAGCTAACTGAAGCTATTGTTGAGTCTGTGTTTCTACCGCTGCAACCAGCCCTCATAGGGAGGGAAGACTGTTTTCCCCATGGTTTGGATTAACTACTGTGCTTTTGCAACAGCAAAAGACTGCTATTCACAGTTCCCCTGTCACTCCCATTGATAAGCCACTGAAGGAGGGCTTCCTGAGCCTCAGCATCCATCACCTGTCATGTCCATTTACAAGCATGATTTTGGTCAGAGTGCATTGTATTTAGCACACGCTCCTAATGCTTTAACAGATTACTGTTGGTGGGCTTCACCATGCCAAAATGTACAGACAGTTTATGAAACTCTGCTTTGGTAGAGTTTCACTTTTATTACAATTTCAATGCTTCATGTCTGTTAAAGCCTACTGTACTTGTTAGTGACATTGACTAAAACAAATATATAGAGCAGCTAACACAGAATAGAACAGAGGTTGTGCCTTTATGCTGTACATACTGAAACAGTTGGAGTACATCTGCAGAGCACATTTATGGTCAGTTTGTAGTAGTAGTAGTAGTAGTAGTAGTAAGAGCAGTAGCAGTAGTAGGAATAGGAGGAGGAATAGTAGAAGTAGTAGGAGTAGTAGGAGTAGGAGTAGTATGAGTAGTAGGAATAGTAGGAGGGGGAGTAGTAGTAGAAGTAGTAGTAGCAGTAGTAGGAATAGGAGGATGAGGATTAGTAGAAATAGTAGTAGTAGGAATAGTAGGAGTAGGAGTAGTAGGAGTAGTAGGAATAGTAGGAGGGGGAGTAGTAGTAGTAGTAGCAGTAGTAGGAATAGGAGGATGAAGAGTAGTAGAAGTAGTAGTAGGAATAGTAGGAGTAGGAGTAGTAGGAATAGTAGGAGGGGAGTAGTAGTAGTAGCAGTAGTAGTAGTAGGAATAGGAGGAGGAGTAGTAGAAGTAGTAGTAGTAGGAGTAGGAGTAGTATGAGTAGTAGGAATAGTAGGAGGGGGAGGAGTAGTAGTAGTAGAAGTAGTAGGAGGAGTAGGAGTAGTACTTTTATTAATTAGGCACCCTGTCATAATACAGTAGCACAGGGCACTTTACAAAAAGCACAGATTAACAGTAACCAGACATACAAAAATATATACTGGCAATGATTCTAGTCCTAAGATTTTACAAGTATTAAAACAACCCCACAATACCACTAAAATTAGCTCTCAGTATGATAATAAAGGAACTAAACAGTGTAGGCCAGGCTGGACAGATGGTGCTTGAGATCAAGTTTAAAATATTCCACTCTGTTACGTGATGGGGTGACAATATTCCATTGACTGGGCAATGCAACTGCAAACACCCTGTCCCCAGACAAATTAGGTCTTGATCTGGGGACATCCAAGAGGCCCACCTCAGAGAAGCAGAGAGCGTGGCTTGGAGCATATGAGCACAGGAGCTCTTTAATGTAGTCAGGGCCTTGAATTCTGTGCAGGGCTTTGTATGTTAAACAGACTTACAGCAGACACAACAGTTCAGTGGCAGCCAGTGCAAAGGCCACAGAACAGGAGAGATATACAAGAAGCGAGGAACTCCAGCAATCACCCTGGATGTAGCATTCTGCAACAGCTGTAAGTGACATGCCAATACCAAAGACAGCCCAAAGTATGCTGCATTAGCACCTTTGCTTGAATGACATTCATGCAAGTGACTCCGACAACCACTATATGTGGTGGCTATAATGCAATAATACATGACAGGGTGTAGTTTGTGGTGGATTTACCATGCCTGGTGTGTTTTGCCATGAGGCCTACAGGCCAAGTGACTAAATCACACCAGAAGTGGTAACTCTCACTATCCACATCTTAGAGTGGATGATTGTGATTATACAATGTAAAGGATTAAAAAAAATATTAAACATTTTATTTTTTCTAAAATCTGCTTTTATTGATTATTTTTCTGTGTAATATCCTCCATCTATAGAATAAGTAGCCCCTGTTGCTAGGCACAGCAGGGTATTAGGAAACATTCACTACCTCCCCAAGCAGACTGTGCATGGGTGTTTTGAGTGCTCAGACATCAGGTAGATGCCATGGTAAACAAGAATTTGTCAATGCCAAATGTTGTCTCACTGGCATTGGCATTGGTAGTGAACAATTTAGAGATGCATAATAGGAATGGTAGTGAAGTATTGAAGTGATGCCAACACCGCCCCCACCCTGTAGAGACCGACAGGCATTAGGGTGTGCCTTTGGGCCATCAGCTATAACGCTCATGCCATTGTATCTCACCCTACCCTGTGGACACTGACAAGTGTTGTGGTGTACTAGGGGTCCTTAGGCATTATACTTACCCTATTCCATAAGGAAATACACTGAGATGGGTGCAGCATAGGAGAATGGGATGAACTTTGTGGCCGAACAGTGCAAGGCACACCACGATGCCTCACTGGCTGCAGGGGGGGGTGGGATGGAATGGCATGAACAGTACAGCCGATGATCCCAAGTCACACCCCTGATGCCTGTCAGTCTCTACAGGGTGGGGTGCTACAGTTGGAAACCCTAGCATCATGTTTTCACTCCAAATTTTCAACATGGGCTTTTGTGAGCCCACCTCATGAAAAGTGGCACAATCAGTTTGTTAGCTGAAAGGTGGTTTTGCACAGTGGCTATGCCATTTGGCGACACAGGGATGAAAACACATTTTGGGCAGGATGTGGAAAAATACAACTGTATTGTTCATGAGGAGGCGTAAAAAAATGGCAACGTTGAAATTCTGGAGTGAAAATATGAAAAAATTGGTGAAGTCATGAGCATGCATAGAAACTGCGCATCACACGTCCATAACCCAATTATTTTTTGGAGTTTGTTAGCCACATTTTTAACATAGGCATTTTGGGACCTCCCCTCATGAACAGTGGCACTGTGATTTTGTTAATGTGTCCCAAAACTTGATTTCCCACAGTGACCACACCATTGTGCTCCACAGGTGCAGACACACATTTTGAGCAGGATGTGAAAAATGACAACTGTACTGTTCATAAGAAGGTGTGAAAAAATGCTAGTGTTGAAAATCTGGCATGGAAATATTGCAAATTTGCGGAGTTACAAGGGTGCGTGGAAACTGAGCAATGCATGCATGTGACAGTCATTTTATGGACTTTCAGCACCAAATTTTCAACATAGGCATTTTAGGACCTCTGCTCATAAACAGTGTCACCATTATTTCCTCAAACTGTCCTGAAAACTGATTTCTCACAGAGAGCGTGCTATTCTGCACCAGACATGCAAAAACACATTTCGGCCAGGATATGTAAAATGACAGCTGTACAGTTCATCTGGAGGTGTGGAAAAATGCCAATTTTGAAAATCTGGAGTGAAGATATTACAAATTCACAAAGTTACAAGCATGCATGGAAACAACGCAATGCACGCTTGTAAAACAGCCATTTTTGGGTTTTTTTCACCAAATTTGCAACATAGGATTTTTGAGAGCCCCCCTCATGAACAGTGGCACTGTCATTGCATTACTCAGTCCCGAAAAGTGATTCTGCGCAGTGACTTTGAAATCACCTTTCAGGACAGAATAATGTCATCACAGTGGCTAAATTCATGAGGAAGGGTCCCAATAACCCTATGTTGAAAATCTGGTGCAAAATTTAAAAAATGCCCCAGATATGCAACAAAGTTGAAAAAACCTATTTATGCCATTATACAGCTTACCAGCATTTCTTCAGTTCGTGGTCGGCTTTGAAGAGTGCAGATGTGTTCCGGTGCACAATAGATCGCCGTGCCAGACTCTGGAGGTAAGTATGGGGTGAGTGGGGTGTGGGGAGGCAGGGCGCACAGAGGGTGGGCGCAGGTTTTGGGAGGGGGCAGGAGATGGTGAGGGATCATTTTCTTTTTCATAGGGTTAAAAGAAAACAAAACATTGCGGGATGGTTTTATTTTCCAGGAATTTGGCATGTTGGGGTGGGCTCCCAGCATGCCACCCAAGTGTTTTGAGGTGCTAGCCAACGGGGATTGAGTACCCCTGGCCGGCACACAAGGAAAGTGGGGGCAAGAGCTGAGCAGGATTGGGCACCCTGGCACAGAAAAAAGCGGGGTAGACATTATGCCGATGGAGTGGGCTCCCCGCTGGCAAAATAAACAGGATGGGGACAAACGCTGATGGGGACTGGGCCCCATCGGCAAAGAAAAACTTTTGGGGGGTGCATGATGCAGAGGGGGATTGGGCACCTCCTTGGCATACATTTTAAATGGGGGTGTCATTATGCTGATGGGGAGTGGGCTCCCCATTGGCATTGTGACAGGAAGTGGCAGCAGTCACTACCGCCATTTAGTGTGCTCATCGGGAGGTGTGTTATAGTCACGCTGCACGAGAGCTTTGCTTTCATTGCAGCGGACCTTTTGTTAGATGTGATGGCCACATTAGGATCCATGATGTCAGTGCCTGCTGCTGGCTGTTTCGGGAATGAGGGAAGCACCTACTGATGTGTGCCATGCATTTGCTCAACAGTGACCATGTCTCCAAAATATGTTGGCAGGCATGTGCGAGCCAACATAAAAATGAGTGGAGATCAAGCAGAGGGACACTGGTACCCAGGAGGGAGATGACAGAGAGCTGCAGTCTGACTTTGGGACATTTTTTTCCTTTGGAGAAATAGCACTGCAAACATCAAATAAGTAGCATAGAAGTGCTGCTGTGGGATTGTCTGGGTTTTGGAGCATTTAAGACTTTTTTTTTGAACATGCTGCTATATTAAATTAAAAAAATGATTCTTGCAGTAATCACAGCTTTTGTGAGTTGGCATTTACTGGGAAGCCTATATGGTGGATTTTTGTTTTGATTCAGGGCGAGGAGTATTGATTTAGTTTTAGTTTTGATTGGTTAAGTGGCTGACTGACACCTTTTCCAGTGGTTATGCTAGAATTTACCACTGGCTGAAAGGTGCCAGTCAGCCAATGAGAGGACTTCATTTTCGGACTCCACTGTATATTCAATGTTGCAGTTCAGTGTCAACATTACATATGGCTTTGAAAATCAACAGACCCTGCCCACCCTCCTGCAACCACTTATGTTACTGCCTGGGATACTCATGGGTGCAAAGAACTAACTGCGCCTCTTCTTCTGGCGATCAGCTGATTGGGAATCTGTACCTCTCACTTATTGCTGTGATCCTCAAGCAGTCCTTCTGTGATGTGGTCCTTCCATGCTTACGACCAGAGTGAAAAGGACATTGACCAATGGAATCTGCCCAGAGTCTGCCTAGAGTTAGCTAGATGTCAGCTGTTGGTTGGCCACGCTGCTTCACTTACAGATTATATTGGTTGCCTCTACACTCTGCTAGTCCACCCCAGTAACTGTATGGCAACCTGCTCCTTGGATGGCTGAAGTACCAGTTCCTGCCTAAATCTTATCTGGGTAACCCTGAACCTTGCATTTCACGTCAGACTTTGTGACTGTCTACTCTGAGTTTAGGTTCTATGTAAATTGCTAAGAAGTAGGATAGGCTTTTTCTATTAAAACAAACATTGCCTACCACAGTCTGCAAGGAAGAGTATAGTAAATGCCACATTCCTTCCCTTACTGGACTATACTGATGCTATCTATGGCTGTTGTTCGCCATCACACTTACTCAGACTTGACGTATTATACGTAGGGCCCTTAGATTCTTCACAGAGCTGGAACTAGAACACATCACTGTACCCTATATAAAACCATAGGATGCCTTCCTTATCTACTAGAAGATTGAAAAACTTATATAGATGGGCCTTTAAAGTAGTTGCTAATGATGTACTGAGCTATATCTCTGACCTCTTCAAAAAGTCTCACAGCACATACACATTAATAAAAAATAATGACTTACTATATAATATCTGAAATGTGTATACCCAGTATTGCAAAATGGCTATAAGTAGTATTATCCCAGCAACATGGAGCACACAGCAGAAAACCCTTAAACTTACTAGCATAGTCATCCACATGGTATATAAATCTATGACTGAAAAATTATGTATAAAGCCGTGTACGTGTAATGGTGCTGTCACTTGAATGCTTAAGACTTGCGTATTATCTATTATTAGCAGCTATAAAAGTAAATTAATTTCCCTGTATGTTCTTATATAAATTACAGTATAACATTAATTATTGTACTTTTCCTATGACTAATTTCACCACTGCTCTTCCTTCTAAATGCTGTTCATGCCACTTGTGAATTGTATACATGTACTGACATTCCTTTATTAGAGCTTTAGCCTAAGTGATTCTGCTACCGTATATCATACTCCTATTATATATTGTTCTGTATTCTGTACTCAGTGACTCTACTTAGTGTATTCTATTGTGTATTGTTCTGCATTATCTGTATGCTGTCCCACCCAGCACCTCCTTGGAAATGTGCTTGCTCAATGGAGCTTTATCTTGGTAAAATAATAAATTAAACTAAACTCTTCAGCCTCAGATGTGTGTTGTTCCACCTCAGCTAGTTTTGCATGTTTAATAGCATATTACCTGCTGCTGCTGCTCTGCAAACCACATTACAGTATTTTAGGATTCGTAGCCTGCTAGTCCTATTGTTTAATGCTATTTCTGGCTGTTCCCAGCTCATTTACTCCTTAACTGGTTTTGTCACTTTCCAATTGCTGCATTACCCAGCCAGAGCTATCATTTAATTCTGTGTCCTGCATTGTGATTAGTCTCAGTTGTACTGCTACATTCCTCTAGTTAGTTAGCTACCTAACTCTGCTTGGTTTAGTGCTCCAATTGCTGTCACCACCTTATCTTGACTCAGTTTACCTAGCCTGCTTTAATTAGTCTACCTCTGCTAGTTGTAGTTCTGCCTAGCCTAACCTTGTTCATTCTGCTTAACAGTTACATCTAGTCTCACAGCTGTCAGTATTTGCTGTGGTTTCATCTATGAAAGTTACTTTCTACTGGTTTGTGTCTATGTTTTTAACCCCCTCGTTCTGCCTCATTCTTCTCCCCCTCCTTTCCATGTCCCCTACCCCTCCTCTCTTCTCCTCCATTTCCCCTTCCCTTGCCCTCACCTATCCTCTCCTCCTCCACTTCCCTGCCTCCCTTCCTTCCTTCCTTCCTTCCCCCACCCTGCTCCTGCCATACACCCTGGTCTCCTCCCCTTCCTCCCTTTAACCTTTAATTTCTCCAATGGCCTTCTCGTTCCTTCACCCCTCCCCATTTAAGAGGGAGGAAGTCCCATTCTGTTCTTCTTCTCCTCTTGCTTCTCCTGCTCCTAGCTGGCTACATTGACTGCAACCCTGGTCCCTTCTCCTCTCCCTCCTCTTCCCCTACCTTCCCTAAATGCCTCAGTGTTTTCCACCTTAATGCTAGGAGCCTTCTCCCTAAACTTGAACACCACAAAGTCTGGTTATCCCAACATTTTTCCTAGCCTCCTGTGTATATCTGAATCTTGGCTCTCATCCAGGATACCTAGCTTTTACTTCACTCTCCCCCACTATCACCTCTTCCAGCAGGATCATGGTAAGCATGATGAAGGTATCACCCTGTATGTCCATCAGAATGTATCCTGCTCCGTCAGTATCAGGGAGTCTATGCCATACTCACGTGAGCTTCTTTTAGCTAAATTATTCCTCTATTCCACTCTTCCCATCTCGGTTGGTGTTGTCTATGCCTCCCCTAAAATATCTCCCTCTTCCTTGGTTGATGCCATCACTTCTCTCGTTTCATGTGCCTCCTCCAGGGAGCTCCTCCTTCTTGGGGATTTCAGCATTAATTGGCTCTCCCCTGCCTCCAAGCCCTTCTCCCACAGGATTGAGTCCTTCCTTAATCAACTAATATCTGACCCCCCCCACCAGCTCAGTCCTCACTCCACTAATCACACTCTTCTGAATTGGGTGCTCTCCTCTGACACCTATCATATCACTGTAGCTGGCACTCTGCTGGATGTCTTCAGCAACTACTGTGTGACATACTGCATTAGGAAAGTTAGGCCCACCACATCTGCCCCAAAATACATTTAGTTCAGGTCCCTCCAGATGTTTGACTCTTGTGCCCTCCTAAATGACCTTGCAGCTACAGATTGGTCCCCCATCTTTTCTGCCCAGGGCATTGACATGGCACTTTCTGTTTTTCACACCATATTTAACAACATCTGGGACAAGTACATTTCCCCCCTTAGAAAGTCCAGGGTCAAAAGCTTCCACCACCAGTGGATTACTTATGGCATTATTGACTTGTGCAAGTCCCAGGCCCAGGCTTGGGCATGCTTCAGATTCTTCCATTCCCTGCCTGACATACTAGCCTATAAGTCAATCAGGAATTCCTGCATGAAGGCTGCCAGCACTACTAGGGCCTTCAACTTCAAATCCAACCTCCAGTCTAATCTTAATTCCCCAGCAAAATTCTGGAAAGGTATCCACTCACTCTTTGACCCTCCCACCCAGTCTGCTCCCCCTCCTGGTGGACATTTTACCAGTCTCTGACCCTACCTCCGTTGCTGCTCTTTTTAATGAATTCTTTACCAACTGTGCACTCCCCTCTCTTTCGTCTCCTGATCCCTCTCCCATACTGTCCTCTGCTGCCTCTTCTCAGTCCTACTGAACCAAGTGCTTCCACTTTTCTTCTGTCTCCTCTCATGAAATCTTCCTCACCCTTACCTCTCTAAACCCCGTTAAAGTCCAGCCCTAATTGGCTGAACCCAAAATTTCTCTGCATTTTAGCTCCTGCCATTGCCTCTCCACTCTTTCACCTTTTGAACTTCTTCTTTTCCTTCAGTGCTGTCCCTTAGGCTTGAAAGTGTGCAAAGATTCTGCTTCTGTACAAGGGTGATGACCCCTCCTACCCCGGCAACCTCTGGCCTATCTCGCTACTTCCCTCTCTTGTAAAGCTTCAGAAGGATATCATCTACTCCAGGCTTACCAGCTTCCTCCACTCCCCCAATTTCCTCTCCCCCTTCCAGTCTGGTATTAGGAAGCACCACTCCACAGTCTCCTCCTTACTGTGTGTAACTGATGCTATTTTCACTGGGATGGATTAGGAACACATCACTGCAGCTATATTTATTTATCTGGCCAAAGTCTTTGACCTTATGTCCCACCTACTCCTCCTGGACAAGTTGATGTCTGCTGACCTCTCATCTCCTGCTGTCGACTGGTTCCATTCCTACCTCATGGACTGTCAATGATCAGCACAGGTAGGAAGAATTATATCCACTCCCCTCCCCATCATAGCTGGGGTCCCACAGGGCGCCATCTTGGGTCCTATCATGTTCTCAGTTTTCCGTAATGACCTGCCCTCTGCTTGTGTCTCCTCACACATCCACATGTATATAGATGACATGGTCATTTACACCTCTGGCCCCACATCGTCAGCTTTTGAAGGTCTACTCCAGTAAGACTTGCATAATGTACTGTGCTGGTTTTATGCCAGCCAGTTCTGTGTCAACACTAAGAAAATGGCGGCCATGACTGTCAACACCAGCCAGTAATTGGCTTGGCTAACACCCCCACTTATCTTCTCCACACTGGATAGCACCCTTCCTGAAGTAGCCCCTGCCTTTAAACATCTTAGTGTGTGGCTTGGTAATAAGCTTGATTCTCTGCCCACATTATAGCCACCCACATCATGCTCTGCCCCAAACTTGGTGCCCTGTGTCACAACAAGGACTGTCTTCATCCCTAAGACTGCCGGGAGCTGGCCACCAAAATGGTTCTCCTAGTCTATAACTATGCAGGTGTGGTCTATGGCACTGTCCTGTTCTCTTACCTTGCAAGACTGGATACACTCTGCAATTCTTTCTGCTTCTTTGCTATTAACTTATCCCCTTTTACTCATTACTGCTTTATCTACTCCTCCCTCTCCATCCTCCCTCTCCCCTCACAGGGTCAGTCCCACTGTACCTAGTTCATATCCAAATACAGGTTTGTGTCCCTTCGCTCCTACATCTTCTCACCTCTCTCTTCAATCCCTGCCTGCTCCTACCCTCTCCTCTGTCTACCTTTTCTCCTCTCTCCTATCTACTAGATACCACCTAAGGTGTCTCTTCGGTCCCACCTGTCCCTTTCAGCTGCCATCCTGATTCTCCCTCCCTCCTACCTACCCTCTTGCACCTCCCCATTATTAGGTTATGACAGTGGCTGTTTTCTGACAAGCTAGCAGCACGTCACACCTCCTAGGCACCATGCACATTATTCTGCACCTGCAAGTTTGTGCTGCAAGTCCTTGTCATGATCAACAGTTGTTGTTTGTCTATTTGTGCATCTTTTGTTCTTGCACTTGAAGTTGTTGCTATAATTACTTGCTGATGTATCATTGAAATATTGTTCTATTTCTACTCCCTTTCCCTCCCTCATCCCATTGGGTCACACCTGGAAACAAACCTTGGTCAGTGTGCCTTTCCCAGTTACCAATTTTCAAATAAATAGATAGATAAATAAATACATACATACGTATATAACAGATTACCTGCAATAAAGGAGAATGGTCTATGTGGAGTGCATTGTACTAGCGTTCAAGTAACAGGAAGTTTTATTTACAGTGATAGCAAATGCCATCTGCAAGCATATCACTGCAATGTCAACTGCCTGCGGCTTTTACAATGCCTGCAGATGCAAAGGTGCATGATTGCACATCATTGTTCTTGGTGTTATTGGCTACCACCATATTTGAGGGTACTCGGGGAGAAATATTCAGGGGTATAAAAATCTTTTAAAAATATTCTGTCCCTCCCCTGGTTCCCAGGGCTAGTTCCTTTTTTTTTTTACTTGCCAGCTCCCACAGCTTTCAGAGGAGGCCTCGTACCTTCTCCTACTCCGTCTGCAAGGGCAATCCCCAAGGTATCCCATCCCCTTAGCTTCGTCTTGCCCATAGGACTGGGGTTTGTACATTTTTCCCCCTGATTTTCTCCCTTAGTTCCCAGCCCCCTTAGGACGCTGGCGCCTTTAGGATTTACAGCCAGAGAGGTGACGTGTGAGTGCATGTCATCCTCTCATGCACCATACGACATCCCTCCTCCCTGACTCTGGCATATCAGAGCTGCCAATCCCTTCAAGGGCCGGTGTTTCCACCGGCACTCTCTATGGGAGTGTTGGATGCTACCACATCCCTGGTATCCCATTCCGAGGCAGGAGAGCATCCACTGGGACACTCGATCCTCCCTCACCCTGCCGACCCCCGACAACCTGAGTCCATTTCCCAACCCGGTCGCTATTTAGCGTGAGGTGTGGCGTCCAGCACCTCAACCTCAGCGCCCACTCAGGCTGCACCCCAGGGCTAGTTCTTAGCTATTCTCTTTACCCCAGTCAGTCTCCACCTCCGACCATATTTCCTATTCTCCTACAATCATTTAAAAATAATAAAAACACTGACTTCTGATTGGCCAGTTTGCCTAACAACAGAAGTGAAGCAGACCACTCTACCCCACCTACCCAGTCATGTGCCTTGCTTATATAGTCTGTCAAATGACTGAAGAACTTAATGTGAGTGGGCAAACTGTTGGAGAAGATAGTGTCTGAACTATACAGGAATCTGGACTACTGACCTCCAAAAACATGGACTGGGGGTTTGGAGGGGCCCACTATTAACAAATGATATTCTGGGGAATTGGGAAGGCTGTACTAGGGATGAGGAGTGTTTTGAAAAGACATTGTCAGCTATTGGCATGGTGCTAGCAGTCAGTAGTTAAAAGTAAATAATTGCAGAAGAACACAGAAGGGGGTCATGGATGAAAATAACTGAGGTGGGGAGGGGTGGTCAAGGGACACGCACTAGCCACATGGGGAGGAATGGAGGGGTTTTAACATTTAAATTTTTTTACACTGAGTTACTCACTGAGTATTCACAAAAAGAAACACATACATCCCTAGAAGGCATTATTTTTCCTGTTATAGATGTGAATGTAACCAACCTCACAAAACTGACAAATTGTGGAACATTTTCCTGCCAGCAGTCACACAAGAATAAAAGAAGTAGTTTATTTGTTGTTGCTTTCAGACACACTTTATTCCAAAGCACAGTATAATTCATGAACAATTGGCAGCAGTAAATAGGTGAGCAAAGAGAAGACAGTTAAGATGGAGGGATGATAATGATTGAGGCATTCTGATGATATTATGGGGCATACAGCAAAGCTCCAGAGGTCCCTGATGCCATCAGAACCCTGAGATGGAAACACTACCGTGTTGTGTAGGGTTGGCTATGTATTATTTTGTAGTATATACAGTATGGCTTAAAATAAAACAAAAAATAAACCAGCTGTTTTTAGTTGCCAGCAAGCATTGCTTATAGCACCTCTTCTTGCCATAAGTACTCTTTTTCTGCATTCACTAAAGGTTAGGGTTACATTCACTATGAGTGATTTGGTTCTGATGTCATTCCCGATGTCAGTGATGGGAGTAGCTTGGTGTAAGTTTGCATATATTGGAACTTACAGTACTGTAGTCCAATGTTGCAGATAGTCAACTTAGTTTCAACAAAAGCTTGTGTGCTTGAATGCAACTTTAGTAGGCAGCATTATAACTGCAGCTGTGTATATGGGGGGATCTGCTGTCTATTAAGTTGCAATTCATATACAGACAGCTGGTGAGACCCCATCTGGAGTACTGTGTGCAGTTCTGGAGACCCAATCTCCGCAAGGACATAGACAAGATGGAAACTGTCCAGAGGAGGGCAGTAAAATGGTGCAGGGTCTGCAACGGAAGACATATGAAGAGAGACTAAAGGAGCTTAATATGTATAGCCTCGAGGAAAGGAGGGAGAGGGGGACATGATAGAAATGTTCAAGTACCTCAAGGGAATCAACAAAGTCCAAGAGGGTAGCATCTTTCAAAAAAAGGTGTGCAAGAACAAGGGGGCACAATTTGAAGATAGAGGGGGGGCGGCTCAGAGGTAATGTAAGGAAGTATTTTTTCACAGAGAGGGTTGTGGATGCATGGAACGGCCTTCCGGAGGAGGTTGTGGAGTCAAAAACAGTGATTGAATTCAAGCATGCATGGGACAGCCATAAGACAATTCTAGGGGTTGGGGGTAGAAAGAAGTAGGCTGCTGGTTAATAAGGATCTGCAGCTTATCCATTAGGTAGGAAATGGGCAGACTGGGTGAGCCAAGTGGTCCTTATCTGCTGTCAAATTCTATGTTTCTAATAGGCAACAAAGACAAGCACTGTTACAGGCTTTAATGTTGGCTTGTATATAGCACATTATTTCTTTGTTCATTCTCATAATGTGTGATTCAATTGCTACGTAGTGGGTAATTTTAAACCTCTCAAAGACTTTTGACCTAGCTAACCATAGTTTGCTTGTTATGAAATTAATTGACTTTGGGCCTGTCCATCAACTCTGCTGCATGGTTCTCTGATTACTTGGAAAAACAGACTCAAAGGGTTAGGTGCAGAGATGTTTATTCCCTGGTACTACCTTTAACTGCAGGGTATTGGTGATCTATCCTGAAATACCCGTTGTTTCGTATATTCAATAATATATCTGAGGTTTTGACTAATCCATAACACTACTGTATGCAGATAATACAGTAGTTTTAACAACAAATACAGATCTTGTCATTCTGGAGAAAAATGTGCAATATGATTTTTCTCATGTATAGGAAAACAAAAACTATGCTATTTTGAAGTAGGCACAAACTTAAAGATTTGTCAGGGACTAACCATCTACACCTAATGGGGATCACATTGAAGAAGTTCAGGTACCATACTCAAATACCTGGGGTAACCTTGGATGTCTCCCTGTCCTTCTCCCCACATGTGGATGCTGTAATGCGAAGTATTAGTGAGCAACTACTGTTGTATAGGAACAGATACAATTTTGCCTTGGAGGTCAAGAAATTTCTGGTGTCGTGCCTCATTATTCCAATCACTGCATATAGTTATGTGATCAGTTCTGCAGCTAATTGTATTGTGCTAAAGAGGTTTTGTATTGCTTTAATCATGCTTGTAAATATGCAATTGATCTAAAGTTTGAGACACAATGTGTGACCTTTATCTTGCATCAAATTGAATATCTTCTTACTATAGAGTTTCGTACAGTTGACACTGATTTTTTAATGTCATTACTCGGATTCATGCTTTCTGGGGTCCAAAACTTTGTTAAACCTATTGCGCATAAGAACTCCATGTGCACTGTGTGTGACCATAGGTTTCAGCCACCATACAGGAAAACAGCACACATTTTTAGGGCTGTACTAGGCGTAGCCCTACAGACCTCTTGCTATGAGAAAAGAACTCCTGCATTCCTTCCAACTGAACAACATGTTGGAGTTGCTACACAGTCGCCTCCATGTCTGTGATGCACTCCACATGCTGTCTCTGTAGGCAGTTGCACTGCACTATTTTTAGCCTGTCAGCTGTCACGGCAGAAAACGGCACACTCTTCCATGTCCAAGATGGCCACCAAACTGTATTGCAGATGTGCGACTGCTAGCACATGTGCAGTAGGGTTTGGTGGCCATATTGATCATGGCAGACTATGCTGTGTTCCACTGTGACCACCGATTACCACTTTTTAAAAATGATACATATCCCCTCACCCGACCCTCCTTCTCAGCACCCACCACACTACACCCCCCAGAAACATAACAATGACACAGGGGTTGCCCAATTCCCCAGTGTCATGATTGTGTTCCGGGTGCCCTTTTTTTCATATTATTTTCCTTACCCTCACCCTCCCCTCCCTTTCAGCACCCCCCAGAAACACAACAGTGACACTGTGGTAGCCAATCCCCAGTGTTGCAATCATGTTCCCTGTGATGCTTTTTAGACACTGAGGTGTGTATTCACCAAGTGTCGTGATTGTGTTCCTGTGACCTTATTTTAAATGCATAATTTTCTCCCCACTGACCCTCCCTTCAGCACCCGCCCCTCCCACCCCAGAAACATACTAGTGACACTGGGGTGCTCAGTCCCAGTGTCATGATTGGGGATCCTCGGTCCTGAATTTTTTGTTTCACTGTAAAAGGAAAACCATCCACTGATGTCTTTTGTGGCCATTCCTTACCCTTACCTGACCCTCCCACTTGGCATCCACCACCCTGCACCCCCCAAGTCCTTACTTATCCATTGGGGGTCCAACATCATAATCCTCTCTGGACTGCACACATGTTTTCACTCTTCAAAGCCAAACCAAGAACTGAAGAAAAAGGTATGCTATTCAAATTATTTCAATGAGGTTTTGAACTTAGTGCCATAACTTGGGCATTTTTGCATATTGTTGGCCTAAAAATTCAACATGCCTTCTTTGGGACCTCACCTCATAAACAATTGCACCCGTCAATAGACAGATCTGTCCCAAAAGTTGATTTTGTGGTCCCTGTGCAAAATCACCTTTCAGGCAGGAGATGAAAATTATCTCTGCACTTATTAATGAGGTGGGGTCATAAGAAGGCCATGTTGAATGTTTAGTGTACAAATATTGAAAAGCAACAAAGTTATGACTCTACATTGAATTTTGCACATGCAGGTTCGTAACTTGGTAATTATTAATATTTTTCTCCAAAATTCACAACAAAGCCATATCTTTATAGCAGATCATGAGTGTGACAACTGTCATTTATCAAATCCTGGCCAAACTGTTTTTTTTACATCCCGAAAGGTGATTTCACAGTCTCTGCATGAAATCACCTTTCGGGCAGGAGCTGAAAATTTTCTCTGCCCTTGTTCATGAGGGGGGGGGTCATAAGAAGGATATGTTCAAAATTTGGTGCAAAAATATTGCAAAACAACCAAGTTATGAGCCTACTTTGAATTTTACGATTATAGCCTTGTAACTTTGGTAATTTTCAATATTGTTACCCCAAATTTACAATATAGCCATATCTTTATAGCTCCTTATGAATGTGACAGTTGTCACCTGAACCACCTCGAAATCAGCCAAACTGACATCCATTCTTGGTTTCACCACTGAAATTTATCGGGTAAACATTGTACATTTAATCCACAACATTCCATTTCAATTCCTTTCAAATTCAATTTTTCCATACTGCCACCAACATCTCTTACATTTAATATTTACATACAACATTGGGGTTACCCCTTATTTACATGGTTGAATATTTTCTTTTCTTTGGCTCTGGTGCTGACCCGATGCCTCTTCATTCTGACTCTTCTGGCTGGGTTCAGGTGTCCCACCTGCTCCCCAGCTGTGCCCCCTGGTGACTGCCCCATGGGATCCCTCCCTGCCTAGCCATTCCTCATACTGGCTGGGCCCCTTTCTCCCTGGCCCTTTAGGCACCCTAGCTGGCCCGAGGCTTACTAAAAACTAAGCAAATAGTCCCCCAAGCCCCTGCCATCCTCTATAGCTTCCCTAATAACCCCATTGAGCACTGAATTTCCCACTACTGACATGTGAACTCCATTCACCCTGTACATTCCTGGTGTGTCATATGTGATCAGCCTGTGCTTAATGTATAGCCCCCCAGACTCTTTGGCCCATGCTGCCAGTTTCCTGTTCACCCTTTTGCAGGTCTCTCCACTGCAAGGACCTCTTTTGCCTGTTTCCAACTTCTCCTGGGGATGATCTCTGACCACACCAGTTTTACCTGTGGCCATCATGCATTTATACTTGCCAGGTCTGTCAAGATCATTCATACCAGGTCCACCCATGGCATGCTCCCCAAGTCATTTCCCCTGCATATATAATGATTAAGTACAGTGTGTGTCCCACATTGCCTCCTGTCTTCCATAATCAGTTTAATTGCCTCCAACAAAGTCCCCTTTTTCCATGCCATTTTATCATGGTCTGGCCTGGATCCTGTCCCAGTTGCCATCTGCCCCTTGTTGTCATCGCCCACCTCTCAGCCCAGTGGATGAATGAGTGTTCAAAAATCCAAACCACCCTGCTCCGTTTATCTCCTGAAAACAAAAATTAGAAAGTTAGCTCTCATTTCCTGATGTATTTCTTATAAGCCTGTGATGACCACCGACCCACCTGTTTCACAGCTGAAGGGAGGGCCCTTGTCTAGCCACCTCCGAGGCTGCCCTAATCCTAAAGGTGTGATTCATAACACTTGGGGTCTTCGCTTATGAATGCCATACCCTTTTTAGCACTGCAGTGACTTGCAGGGTTGTGAACGGTCTCCATTCCTGTGGAAAACCACCCTCCCCTGTGGCCTATATGCCCTGTATGCCTTGACTGTATCCACTATCCCTTGTCCCCTCCCTTTCTAGTTCCATGACCACCCACACCTCCCCCTGTCAGTTTTGGACCATCTGAGCCACACAAAATGACTCTCTCCACCCAGGTGACATCCACCTCTTGAAGGCCCCCAGTTATGTGTCTTTTGTCTCTGGCTACCACTTCACTGACCCTGAACACCCCCCTCTGCATTATGTGAAATACAGCAGCAAACAGCCTGGCTTCATATGCTGAAAAGCACACCTTGTCCAGGCTGCCCAAGAGTCTGCATAACAAACCTCTGCAGATGGTCCTGCATCTGTCCACCCACTGCCCTTGCAATCTGCCCCATCCCTACTGCATTCGCCGGACAGCCAGAGCCCTGGTGGGGGTGCCCCACCCTCTTAGCTGACAGATCTGCCGATAGCTGCCAGGTGAATGCCAGTGGTGGCTGCTGACATGCCAGAGTCCCACCTGTCCACCATGTACTGAACAATCTGAAACTCAGTAACTGGGCCACTTACCTCTAACCTCCGCTCTCTCCAAGAACTCCTGGAAGCTATTCCACGCACCTCCTGTAAGCCCTCAACATGTTGGGGGCCCAGACATTCCAAATGAGGAGCTGGGCTTGATCCATCCAATCTCCCAGAGGTGGGCGGGCACCAGCATTTTCAGTGCAGCTATCCTTGGGGCCAGCACATGAAACCTGTCCAACTGCAAATGGGAGAGACTGTCAGCTATGTCATTTTTCATTCTATCCACATGTTTTGTCCTGAAGGACACATTCACCCTGAGCCCCTCCCACACCAACTTCCTGGCTACCCTGAGCACCGCTGCCGTGGACCCCGACTGCCTGTTGATAACTGACACCACTGCTAAGTTGTCACATCTGAAAAACACCCTTTTGTTCTTGAGGGCCTCCCCCCAAACTACCATAGCCACCTAAATTGGGAATGCCTCGAGGAACATGATGTCCCTGGTAAGGCCCAAACCAACCCACTGTTTAGGCTATCTTTTTGAGATCCAACCACCTCAAAAATACACATCCATGCCCAAGCCTCCTGCTGCATCCGTGTATAGCTCTATTTCGTTATTCCCCTCCCAATGGTCCTGCCAAAAAGTTACCCCATTGTACCCCTCCAGGAAAACCTCCCATGCAGCCAGGTCATCCCACAGCCCAGTGTTAATGTTGACCCAATGGTGGGGAGCTTGGCCTGGCAATGGCTCTGGCCAGTCACCTCGTGAAGACCTGCCCGGGGCCACCACCTTATAGGTGAGTTCATGTGTCCCTAGGACTTGCTGCACCACCTTCAACTAGACCCTACATTTTCCTTTTATTCCCTTTGATGAGCTCATCAAGCTTGGCCACCTTGGTAGCCGGGAGCTGGAAGTACTGTTGTTCACCCTCAAGTTCTATACCCAAGAATTCCAGCTTCCTACTGGGTTCCTCTGTCTTCTCCCTTGCCAGTGGCACTCCCAGCTGGCCGCACATATTCTTGAAAGCCTCGGGTATGCCTGATGTCTCCTCCCTGCCTTTGCCTATGAACAAAAAGTCATCCAAATAGTGGACTACTGCCCCCCTTCTGTGACGCACAGAGAAAATTCACTGCAGGCAAGTGTTGAAGACCTTAAACATGGCAAAGGTGACCAAGCACCCCATGGGCATGGCTTTGTCAAAGTAATACTTTCCTTAAAATTGGAAACCAAAAGAGCCCAATCTTTCTGCCTCACTGGAAGTAAATGGAAAGTGGACTCAGTGTCAGTCTTAGCAAGCCATACCCCATTTTTGTCCTGATGGTTTCTACTGCCGATACAATGTCATAACGACACTGAGCTCCTCTCAGGCTTGACAAGGTCATTCACGAGTCATCCTTGGGTATGATAAATAGTGAAATAACTGGTATTCCCCTGGTGCCTTTTTAGGCACTATGCCAAGTGGCGATACCCGGAAGCATGGAAAAGGTGGGTCGTCAAATGGCCCTGCCACTCTGCCCACCTCCAGTTCCTTCTTAATTTTTGTTTCCACTGTGTCCTCGTTCCCCATAATGGATGCCATGTTCTTGGAGGTCATAGTCTTTCTAAAGCCCATAAAGAGCTAACTAACCCCCCCCCTTTAAAGCCCTCCTGCAGCATGTCCCTAGCCTCCTGATTAGGGTAAAATTCTGTCCCAAACTCCAGAATGTCCACTTTGATGGGGGAGGCCACTTTCTGGAAGGCGACCCCTGTACCGTTTGCTTCCCTAAGATCCCTACCTCCCGCCAAAGCCACCCCTCCCATTATGCCACCTGTAATTGTGCCCCTGCCATCCCAAAAATCCTGTCCCTGCACCTGGGCATTTCCCTTCTGACCTTGTGTCGTACAACAGGATACTGAGTGGTTGCCTCCGGAACCGGAACAGGCATGCTTAAACTTCCAGCTTGGCCAGGTGCAATTGGCCTTGTTATAAGCCCAGCATCCCTTAGCCATGGAAAACCCAGACCCTTTTTTGTATTCACTGTTACTCCCTCCCTAGGCCGATAGTGTCCTTATCCAAAGCTCGAATAGAGTGACATCCCACCCGACATCGCTGCAGGATGTCATCCTCTGCTAAATTTTTCATTATAGATGAGCCATTTGTACCCACTCTTAACCCAGTAAGCGTCCTGGATGATAGTCAAATACGTAAGTAAAGGGATGGCCAACTCCAGCTTCTTTTGAAGCATGATGGCGCTGAAGTGCGTGAAGCCCTCCATCCATGCCCCAAAAGTCTTGCCCTTTTAGCTGACCTCCTCATTGGTCTTACCCACTATGGCCAATGCCACCGTCATCTCTGAGTTGCATACCGACTTTTTGCTGGTACTTTTGCAGTGTCCTGTTCACTAAAGCAAACATATCAATACTCCCTTTTCCAAATTTTCTTTGAGCACCTGGAATGTGGTTTCAGCGAATCCAAGGCGACTCACCCATATCCTTCATTCTTTGCCCCTCCCATTTCCTGCTTCTTGCTCCCCTTTTTCTTCCCCTTTTTTCTTCACCTTCAATGCCTGCCATGTTTTGTCTACCTTGTCCCACCCTTTCTCACCTTTTTCCTCCAACAGACCAGCTAGGTGGTCCTGGAGGCTACTCTCGACTGACAAATCCACCATCGGTGCCTTACCCTCCTCTGGCTGTGGTTTACCCTTGTCCTCCAGGTTGCTCCTGGTAACCTTCTTCCTAGGTGGCTCCTTCTGGGGTTGCAGCTTCTTTCTCTTGTCTGCCTGCTTCTCTTTCTCCTCCACCTCACTGGACTCCTTAATGATGGCCTGAACTTGGTCCACAAGGTCAGCAGCCTTCCATGCCAACACCTCACTGGTATTACAGTTTGGGTCGCTGCCTTCTTTGGGGTCATCCTGCAACTGTATTAAGATCTTTCAATAATGATGGCCTGCCTATAGTGCAACTCTCGGTGTTCCCCTCCTGACAAATGCTTCCCCTTCCCCATCCCCTCACCCTCTCTCCTGGCCCTGTGCCCCCCCATTTGCTGCTTTTTCTTGTGTGTGCACTTCCTCCCGAGGCCCTGCAGGGTACCTGCCCTTCCATGGGCATGGCCGCCCCCTTCCCCTGTTTAAAACTCCCCAACCATTACCACGATGTATATTAGTTTTTTTTTTACTATTATTTTTTTTTTTATTTATTTATTATATTATTATATATATTTCTTTTTTTTTGCGTTAAAATGCTCGACCCCTTTGGGGGCCACTGGGTCTAAGGCCACTGCCCCTTCTCAATGCCTCCCCTCCCCCAATGAAAGTCCCCATGCTCCTGAGGCCTCCCCCATGCACTTGCCTCTTTACCTCTCAAACCCCCTGAGCTAAAAAAGCCCTCAAGTGCTCCCCTGTAGCATCTCCTCAAAAAACATTTAGAGCTCCTCCCACAGGTGAGGGGACATGCCCCCAGCTAGTCCCGCCTGCCAGGCCAGCACTCCACTTGCCCAATGCTGGCAAGGCAGCCCCTCGGCAGAAGGATCACCCGTGAGGAGGTCCTGGTTCAGGAGACGCTGCTCCCATTTTTTTTCCTCTGCCGCCCAGGGCAGCCGCCAAAATAGCCTCCAAACCTGGGAGGCGCCGGATGCTGGATCATCAGCAAATCCCCCACCAAAAATCAACAGGCCTGCTGAAAACTCCATTACCCCATTTCAACCTCCTTGCACCCCTGCACTGCCTTCTCCCTCCCTTCTTGTCGCCCATTCGGATAACTTGTGCCCTTGTAGTCCCCATCAGGCTCCCTCCTCTAATTACTGACCTTGCTGTTTTATATATATATATATATATATATATTTTAAACTATTCCACTACCCAAATGCATGTGGGCCCTACTGCAACACTCTTGCCTGAAACCCAAAGGGATACCGTATTCTTTGCTGTACCCGGAGACCACTTGGTCTGACAGTGGCCACAACCCGCAGCCTGTTGCTCACCTCGTGGCTGCGTGGTACTTCCTCTTACCGATGGCTTAGCGGGCAGCCTACCCCAGCCCAGACTGAGCTGCTTGCTTGAGAAAAACTGGGACTTGCAGAAAAACAAGGGCTGGAATGGCCAGAACCAGAAAACAAAGGAAACTATTTGGCCAAATGTGCAAACCAGCTCTCCTGCCCTGACTACCTCTTGCAGGCTTGTTCTCCTGCTCCCCCAAACACACAAGCTCTAATTCCTGGTAAGGCTGCCCCCCCCCGGTCTGCACCACGTGTTATATGGCGGGCCTGGTCGCACTCCTCATCCTTTCTGCCTAGCATTCTCTTTGTGGCCAAAAAGACTCTGGCGGCCACCAGGAGGCCCTGACCAACAACCAGCTAAAACACTGCCTAGCAGTGAGGAGGCTTGCCCGACTGCAGGCACCATGTGCAAGAGAGCAACACGGCATGGCTGCAGTCTGTCTGATTGCCTCTCTGCAACCCCGATGCCACAGCCATGCTGCCAGGCCCCCAGAAAATGACACCATCATCTTAAATTACCAACACCCTTGTACCCTCTGCTTGCTTTGTTCTTCTACTTTTTTTTTTAATATATATATATACCAACCTGCAGTAAATTCCTGGTACAGCGACACAAGGGAAAAGAAAATTCACATGGCCCACATAAAGCCTCTGGGCCCCAGAAACGTATCCACATACAATAACAACATCTGTAGGAGACAGCACAAGATTAGAGTCAAACAATGCAGTACAGTACATATTTTTCAATAGGATTAAAGGCCCCTCAACAAAAGTAAAAAAGAAACCAGCTCCTGGCTGTGCAGGCCTGGGCCCTCCACAGTTACCCAGGCTCTACAAGTCTACCCAAAAGTTTTTCTGTAGTCTGGTGCAACTATCTCATAAGAAACAGCTGCAGGAAGAAAGAGATCCTTCTCTCTGCAGTCCCTTTTCTACCCCAATTAACCTCTCCCTTGCCTTGCCTGCCATCCAATGGCCCATTGCCACTGCACCTGGCCGAAGCTCCTCCCCTTTTGTGACCTCATTTATCCTGTGAACTCACCTGGATCCCACCTCCCTCCCCTTTGTCTCTCCCCCTGTCTTGTAAATTTCGGGGCCAGTGACAACTTAGGCTGCCCTTGAATAGGGCAATCCCTTCTGTCATTTTTCAAATCCTGGCCAAAATGATTTTACATCCTGAAAGGTGATTTTGCTGCCCTGTGCAAAATCACTTTTCAGGCAGGAGTTGAAAGTTTTCTTTGCCCTTGTCCATGAGGTAGGGTCATAAGAAGGCTACAGCATGTTGAAAATGTGGTGTAAAAATATTAAAAAACAACCAAGTTATGAGCCTACGTTGAATTTTGTGAATGCAGGCTTGTAGCTTTGGTAATTTTTAATATTTTTACCCCAAATTTTCAACATAGCTATGTCTTCGCAACACCTAATGAATATGACAGCTTTCATATTTCAACTCTGGCCCAACATGTGTTTTGCATCCTGAAAGTTGATTTCACAATCCTGCAAAACAGCTTCGGGCAGGAGTTGCAAATGTGATGGCTGGTTTGTTTGTAAATGTTTGTTCATGAAATTTCCAAGAAAAGGATAACCCAGTTGAGCAAACTCATTTACAATGGGGTCCATCATTCATACAGCATGCAAGTAATCAAAACATGTTGCAATATCACTAAAACAAAATACCAATTTTCATAAAAATACAGTTATAACATCACACAGATACAGGCTATAGTACAGCATTCCCTAATTAGCAACAGCTTTTAGGTTGTGAAAATCATTTAGCATCCATGCTTTTATCATCCTCCAGGGCACCACATCTTTAGTTTTTAGAAATTGTAGGCGCTATTCCAAGCTCTGGGACCAGAATTAATAATAGTGGAGTTCCTTTCACTGTTCTTAGCACTGGTATTTTGAATTCCAGGTTTTGAGCTGTCCTCAGAGCACATCATGATATGCATATTTGAAACAAGTTAATAAACAGGGTGGGGTCTTTTGCAATAAATTCTGATGCATAAAGTGTAAAGTATGCAAAAGTCGATGCTTGGCAAGACTTATCCTTCTCAGGGATTAGTGTAGTAAACAATGGTGCATCAACCAAGGGACATCCAGGATTAAGCGAGCAAACTTATTCAAGGCCACATCCAACTGATCTAGTTCTATCCTGAAGGCCCCCCCCTATTTATCACATCTTCATAATCAATAAGTGGCAGCATCGTAGTATTAACTATGTATTTTCTAGCCTCAAGGGGACAGCTGTGGGGAGGCAATAATCAGGAAACTACCTACCTGTGTTGAAACGTTCTGAACTAGATTATTTCTAAAGTTTATGAATTCATTCAAAAAGAAGCATATTGCTTTGGGAATACAGGATATGTTCAATAAAGTAAGGAACCTCATTGACAGAGATCACCTCATAGCACGTATTGGGGCTGGTTTTAGCTGACCACATTGCTTTTGTTCTTTTGGTCGGTTAGGCTGATGCTGCTACCCCTTCCCAATGACTTTGCGGAGACTGGCTTTGTTTGTCAGAGTCTGCACGGAGTGTTCGTTTAGTTTCTCGAGAGTGCTTGCAAGAACACTGGGAATAGTCACTTCTTTGAAGAAGTGACATTGACTTTTTCGAGGGGAAGATTTTGGATTTCTACATTTAATTGGATTTAACTTTTGAATTACTGGCTATGTGGACTAATTATTGTGGGACTCCTTGAATGGTGATTCGTGCTCGTGTGCAGGAGCTGTGGATATTCAAAGACCAGCATTAAGTTTGGCGCCAGAGTTAAGGCCTTGATCCTGGGGGTGGATTGGCTGTGGTGTGCAGCTGTGCGGGGGTCCCGGTCTTATTCTGCTGGATAGTCAACGGTTTAGCCCAGTGTCCCTTAGGATCTCTCACTGGGGCTTGTTGGAGAGGGAGCCCAGGTGGGGGACTGTCAGCAACTGCCGTGGACTTGCATCCATCTGCCCAGTGGGATTTATTGAAGCTTTCTCTTGCCCCAGAGTAACTTGACCGTTGAGGTGGACCCCTTTTTTGGGACCCTTTTCTGCAAATCACGGTCAGATGCACTTTGTGTTTGCATTTAAATATGTAAGGCAGTGAGAGTGCCTTTCTCTAGGTCCAGGGTACAGTGAGAGTGTGCCTAGTACTATAGAGCTTGGACATATTTTATTTTCCTCCTTTAATCTGATCCCTTTGGTGGTGTGAGGACCATCGGGGTTTGATTTGATTTTCAGTAATTTATTACAGCTCAATGTTCTCTTGACTACCTAGCCTTTGCTGTGCATCTGGAATAGGCTTGAACTGGATCACTGAGATATTGTTAGTGGTATTATTTTGCATCATTTTTATTTATGGTTTTATTGAATTTTTGGAAATTTATTTTATTTAGTAGATTGTGTGAGTTTATTTGAACTATTGAAATGTGTAGGAGGTCTGCCTCACTGTTGTGCACTATTCATCCTCCACCTTTCGCGCCTCCATCCTTTTACCTCTCCCATTACAGTTTACTATCCACCAGCCTGTAGAGTGTTAGGTATTGCTCATCGGGTGGAGGAGTCGGGGCACCTAACAGTGGAGGGCGAATGAGGGACCATCCCATCCAGGTAGTGAGATCCAGGAGACGCCCTGGGGTGAAATAGAACCCAGAACGTGGTCCTTCATATCTGGTTTCCATACCCAAGGGCACCACCAATTTTGGTGGGCAGGTGGCCCGGACGGCCTTGGAGGTTCATCCAACTCGGGTGGTATTATGTAATGCCAGGTCTGTTAAGAACAAGACTGCAATTATTGCAGATCTTGTTGGAACAGCAGACCTGGCATGTATCACCGAGACTTGGCTAGATGAGAATTCTGGCCCTACATTGGAGGCCGCTACTCCAGCTGGGTACTCGGCGATTCATCACCCGAGATTGGATCGCGGGGGGGGGGGGTTGTGGTCTGTTTCAAGACTGAATTGGGCCTCACGAGTGTACCAGTTGAGGAGACCCAGTCATTTGAATGTACCATGGTAGCAGATGTAGGCTGTAGGATCTCTCTCTCGTCTACCATCCACCCGGAGATGAGAAGCGATTCCAGCAGGAAGTGGCAGATTTCATGATCGACATGGCTTTTGAGTCACCTAGGCTGATGGTCCTGGGTGATTTTTAATGACTGGGTTGATGATGAACTCTCACAATTTGGTCAGTACTTCTTCCAGTTGATGACATCTCTGGGCCTTACACAGATTGTTTCCTCTGCTACCCACAAATCTGGTCATTCTCTTGACTTGGTTTTCTCCTGGGGGTCAAAGCCTCCGATCTGGGGGTGGAACCAGTTAGATAGTCTGATCATTACACCGTACTGTTCAATTTTTGCACCCCCCTTCGTAGGTCTACCTCTGTAGAGATGGTCAGGTACCGCCCTTTACGAGATATAAGCTCTGAAGGCCTGGCGGCGGTGCTTAACCTATCTGTCCTTCTGTGGCAAACAGTGACCCAGAAGCCCTAGTGGTGGCCTATAATACGGCCATATCTATGGCTCTGGATATCATTGCTCCGGTCCATGTTCGTCCTCTCTTCCTTCGCCCTTGGTCCCCTTGGTTTGACGGGTCCTTGAGGGAGATGCGGTGACTTGGACGAAGGTTGGAGCATTGCTGGTGGAGGTCCCACCTTGATGCCCACCACCATAGATTGATGGACCATTACCAAGCCTATCAATTCGCAATCACCCATAAGAAGGCAGAGTTGCTGTCCGGGGAGATTGCAGCTGCTCAGTCGACCAGCTCAGCTTTTTCGAACTGTGGACAGACTGTGCAACCCAGCCTGTCTACAGGTTCGAGAAGAGTGTTTTCGCAAAATGAGTGTGAAGAGCTTGTTCGATTCTTTGCAGCTAGGGTGGCTGACATCAGGGCGGTACTCCAACCAGCATATTCCTCGGGCACTGCTCTGAACTTGTGTTTGTGCACTGTACCTTGGTTTTCCTGGAGTACCTTCAGCAAGCCCGAGCTCTTGGATATCATGCAGATTGTCCAGGGTCCTACCGGGTCATAATGTTGTACGCTTAATAAAGTACAGCATTATGCGCGAACTGAACCTATGCACTCTCCATGTTGGACCCCTCCCGGAGTTAGAATCCTAAGTGGGGGGTCCGGCACAGGTCCCCATAATAGGGATGGGGTGAGCCTCCACAGATCAAATGAAATAAATAAATTGCACAACACAATTAGGTCGCACGCATTTGTTGTGCTACATTTTGGACCCCATGCTGTCCAGGGTATGTGCCCTACATGCTGTAGTTTGAATCCAGGACCAACTACCCTGATTTTGGGTTGTGATGATATTTTTGGTCCGATCCTAGCACGGATAGTTTGGTGCTCCTTGGATACAGGTGAGTTTCCTAGCTCCCTGAAGGAGGCGGTGGTGACACCCTCTTGAAGAAAGCTTTGTACCCAGACTGCCATGCTAACTACAGACTTATCTCAAACCTCCCTTTGTGGGGAAGTTGATCGAGAAAGTAGTGGCTGCATAACTGATGACCATTTGACCATCCATGATATCTATGAGCCTTTCCAGACTGGTTTTTCAAAGAGGCATAGTACTGAGAAGCACTGGTTTGGGTGCTCAATGATCTCCTGATGGTTAGAGATCAGAAGAACTGCTCCATCCTGGTCCTTCTCGATCTCTCTTCAGCATTTGACACTGAGGACCATGGGGTCCTGCTCGATCATTTGAGGTTCATCTGTGGCCTGTCTGGCATGGTTCTCAGGTGGTTTTCATCTTTCCTCACTGGAAGAACTCAGAGGGTGGTGTCAGGGATTTATTCCTCTGACCCAGCTCACCTATCATGTGGGGTCCCTCAGGGATCTGTGCTGTCCCCCATGTTGTTTGCAGAGTACATGCTACCCCTCAGAGACATTGTAAGAAAGTATGGGCTGAGGTTTTATTGCTATGCTGATGATACCCATCTCAGCTCTACCTATCTTTTGCACCCGACCAGGATAGAGCTCTCTCAGTTTTTAACAACTTCCTCATAGAAATCCAAGAGTGGATGAGTTCAAGCTGGTTGAGGATGAACTCAGAAAAGACCGAGGTGCTGGTGGTTGACCCATGTCGCTGGATAGGGGGGTCGGGGTGAGACTACCCTCTGGATTGTCTCTCGGGGGTTTGCCTCTCCCGGCCTCTGAATGGGTGCCAAACCTGGGGGTAGTTTTTAATGAGGGATTGACACTGTGTTTGCAGGTGTCGGCCATTGTCAAAACTTCCTTTACCATTTGAGGAATATCTCCAGAGTTAAGCACCTTGTTCCATCTGGAGACTTGCCTACTTGGTCCATGCCTTTGTGTCCTCATGCTTGATTATTGTAATGCCCTATACCTAGGGCTTCCAGAGGTGGACATTCGCCACTTGCAGCTGGTGCAGAATGCAGCGGCCTGGTTATTGACAGGAACCCACCGGTCTTGTCATATTTCTCAAGTGCTGCGTGAACTGCACTGGCTGCCGGTACAGTGGCAAATCACCTTTAAAGTCGGTTTTCTTACATATAAAGCCCTACATGGACAGGGTCTGGACTACCTGAAAGAGCTCCTGGTTCCTTATTGGCCTGGGCGATCACTCCGCTCGACTGACATGGGGTTGCTAGAAATTCCAAAGGTTTATTTAAAATCTTCTGGGGTCCATGCATTTATGCATGCAGCTCCTACCCTTTGCAATTCTCTACCCCATCAGATACATGAGTGCGCAACAGTGGAGGGCTTTAAACAAACCTTAAAAACCTTCTTATGGACCCAAGCGTTTTGGGAATAGTCTGAATAAATCTACTGTTTATTATCTGTATTTTATACTATTTATAAAGTTGTAACTACGTGCTGTAGCTGCTTTATTGTTTGCTGTTTGTATTTTATACTATTTATAAAGTTGTAACTATCACGTGTAGCTGTTTTATTGTTTCTATTTTATACTATTTATAAAGTTGTAACTACGTGCTGTAGCTGTTTTATTGTTTGTATTTTATACTATTTATAAAGTTGGAACTATGCACTGTAGCTGTTTTATTGCTATGTGAGGCACCTTGGTACCTCGAAAACACCATACAAATAAACTTGATTTGATTTACTTTTCCACGCCCTGTATAAGGCCCCAAGCATTATATTCAATTTCTTAATTAGGCTATCAATATGTGTATCCCATTTAAGTTCTGAATCCAGCCATACTCCAAGATATTTATAAAAGTTTACCTGTTTCAGTATAGAATTTCTTTTTGTTCTGACCTGGAGAGTTTGGCTTCTATTATTGTGTTTGTTTCCAGAAATCATTACCTGAGATTTCCTATCATTTAAAAGTAATCTATGTAGTCTAAAGTAGTCCTGCAATCTTTTGAACTCCCTTTGTAGTCTGTACTGAGTTTCTAGTACTGATGTGCCCTCTACATATAAGGCCACATCATCTGTGTAGAAATGGTGCTGAGCCTCCGTAATTAGAGGCCCAGTTCCACTTGTATACAAATTAAACAGAATTGGTCCTAACACAGACCCTTGGGGAACTCCTGGTTTGACTTTTTCAGGCTGGGATTTCATGCTTCCCAATGATACTATCTGAGCCCTCCCAAATAGGTACTCCCTGAACCAATTAAGGGCCACCTGGTCTAGACCAATCTCGTCCAGCTTGTTCAATAATAATATACCATGGTCAGGATATTAAATGCCTTGGACGGGTCTATAAATATGGCCCCGACCAGGAGGCCCTTATCCAAGGACATTTGAATGTCTGTTGTTACCTTTATTAATGCTGACAAAGTACTATGTTCAGTTTGAAAACCTGATTGATATAGGTTATATACATTTTGTGATTCTAGATAGTTTTTCACTTAATTTCCAATAATCCTTTCAAATAACGTTGATATTACAGGGAGACGAGATATTGATCTATAATTTTGAATGTCTTCTTTGGAGACAGATTTGTATATTGGTATTACATTTGCCTACTTCCATGCTATAGGATATGTACCGGTAATTAAAGAAAAATTAAAGATCTCTGCTATACTGTACTGTAAACTATTACTGGATTGGCTAATTTTAAGAAAAGTGATGGTGTTCTACCTAATCCTATTGCTTCCCTTTCATTAAGTTTTAACAATTCTTTAAACCCAGTTCTGAATCAACTAAATCATAAGAAAATATTGGGCAGTTTCTCTTTTCTGTAGAACAGCCCATATCTACGTCCTCTGTTTCCTCCACAGATGTACCAGTATTTATAAAAAAATTATTGAATACATCTGCTTTATGATTTGAAATAGGAATATATTTTTCCTTCAATTTTAAAGGCACTTGGCAATTTATTTGTTTTTTGCCTTTTAATTTACTATAAAGCCCCCCAAAGTTATGTGGTTAATTTATATTTTCTGCACTAAATTGTTCATTAAAATAATCTGTTTTTGCTTTATTTCTTTAAGAAAGGAATTTCTGAGTTGTCAGTATTTATCCCAGGCTGAATTTGTATTTGCTGTTTTAGCTTTTTTCCAGGCTTTAGCTCTTTTTCTACGATGTACACTAAGGGTCCTTGTATACCATATTGCATTTTGTACTTTAACTTTTTTTTTTTTTTACAGATAGGTACATGTAGATTACACACTGACATAAACTCACTATAAAAATAGCTCCAGGCACTATCAGTGTCTGGAATAAGTCCCAGTCTATCCCAGTTTCTGCCTTCCAGGTCAATCATAAATATTGTATAATCACAATTTTTTATTGACCAATATTCCTTTACTTGAAATTTTTATTTTCGATTTTTCATTTTTTGATACAGAAGCCCGGTAATACTCCATTTTCAGTATAGTTTTCTGTATCTGAAGCCAAAATTAAATCTAATACAGTAGAGAGATTTGCATCTCTAGGATTCAGTCTGGTAGGTGAATCAATCAACTGGACAAGCTCTGTTCCCAGTTAAATGAAGTAATTTACTACACGATGGGATAGAGGACCAATCTTCATTGAAATCACCCAAAATCACCCAACAACAGTATTTTATGGCTATTTCTATACTGATGTAAAAACTCCTGTATTCTAACAAAATCGTCCTCATTTCCTCTTGGTGGTAAATAACTAGAGATGTGTTGAAAAAAACTTCTGGTGGTGGAATTTCCATGAAAGTCAAACTTTTGCTTCTGTGAAAGTTTGGAAATCAAAATAGCAACTTTCGTGGAAATTCTGACTTAGAATGCTGGAAAAAAATATATGAAGTGCAGATTATTGTATTAAACTGTGGAAATAAAATTCCACAGAACTGAGCAATGAACTATGGAATAATTACATGTATTGTGGCATAATCCATTAAACTGCAGCAAAAAAGTTCCTCAGAACTGTTATTCCGCAGTTCATGTGAATTATTCCACAGTTCAGCAAAACAATTTCACAGAACAGGGTGAACATCTGCCAAACACATGCAGAAGACTCTGATCTCGCCAATGGCAGAAGTGTGGAAAATTTTGTGAAAAGTCCATGATTTTAGAAGTTCAGCCAAAGAGGAATTCGCAACTTTTGCCCACCTCTATAAAATAACTACCCATAAATAATATGGGCTTATTACAGGGCAGTCTTAAATCAAGGACAATCTTTTCCATCCCAGGTGTTTGTACACAGCTACAATCAATGGGCACTATTCATGAGTGGACGCTATGCTTAATGAAAGATGTGTAAGTGCAGATTGCACAGCTGCGCGCCATGCAACACACGCATAACAAGTGGCATGCATGGACAAGCGCGGAACCCCTCCCAGGAGGATGGGGTGGGGCAGGCCGAGGCACTCAGCAATGTGCAAAGGTGGGACTGGGACAGCACAAGATGCCCAAAATGCTCCTTGACCCTGCCATATATGGGGATGAGGAAGTGCAACGCCACACCGCTATGTGAAGAAATGTGGAAACATGTCCACAGAGTAAGCGGGACTGGCTGGCAACAACATGCACTGAGCAGCTGCAGATACCATGGCACACACAAGCCATAGGATGCGGCGTGGTCAATGGAGGGGGCAAGAGGCTACAATCCCCAACTTCACGGGTGCGCAGGTCGCCATCCTGGTGTTGGAGATCCACCAGCACTATGACATGCTGTTCAGCTGCCAGGTCCTCAGCATCCCACCTGAGACAAAGGCCAGGATATTGCAGGCGGCCGTCAATGCCAGCGGTCTGGAGGCATGCACACTGGCTGCCATAAAGCACAAGTGGTGCAACCTCCAGATCCAGGTCAAGAAGAAGCTGTGCCATGCTCACCAGTCACAGAGTGCCACCAGTGGCAGCCCACCACCACCACTGCCCCCAACCCATCAAAAAGATCATGGCAGACATGATACGCAATGTCGCTATGGACAAGGAGGCCGAAGGCCTTGACAGCATGCAAGGTGAGGGAACAGAACATGCACCAGGGGTGCAGCACTGCATGGTAGCACTGACATGGGTACTAACACACCTGTCACCCCACCCTCAGGACCAGACAATGATTGTGCAGGTGAGGGGCCATCCAGGAGCAGTGGTGGAGAACAGCAGTGGCCAGTTGATGCAGGTACATAGCTGCACGGACACAGGATGGTGTAATGCACAGGACAGCCATGCAAGGGCACTTAACAATGTACCCCCCAACACAGGTATGCCGCACAACCCAGATGCCACACAGGAGGAGGACACGCAGCTGACTGCACCTGTGGAAGACCAGCAGAAGAGTGATGAAGGCAGAACACAGGACTGGCAGCTGTGGGGTGGGGTGTGGTGATGGTGTCATCTCCACAGATGCACAGGTCACCATGGAGGGGATGCTGCCACAGGACCAGAAGGAAGGGTACCACAGAGTGGCCAGACAGGATGGGAACATGGAGAAGGACAGCCAGCAGGAGGATGACAGTGACATGCCCACCACAGGGACAGAGGCAACTGCTGCAGAACCAGACACCCAGAGGTGGGACAAGTGCACCCCCGAGGGATCCCTGCCCACACGGTGAAGTCAGCCATGTGGCAGTGGCTCGCCACTGGTGAGCTACTACCCAGACCTCTGCCGGGTGGAGTGTGACTGGCTGCAGACAACCCCGTACTGCATGGAGTTTGTGCACCACATGACAGAGGTCCTGGCAGCATCCGTGCGTATGCAGGCATGCCTGTCTGAGGATGTTGATGCCGGCATGCAGGCACAGGTATGCATGGCCAATGCCATCACCACAAGCTTGTGTGCCCAGGACAGACATGTGGCCACAGTGGTGGTGGTGGGTGCACACTCACAGGAGTGGATAGCAGATGCACTCCATGCCATAGGTGCATACCTTGCCACGCAGCTGCACTGACCACTGGCCACTGACACGCAACTGGCACCGCCCACTGCTACATACCAGGCAGTGCCATGCCGGTGACCCCAAGCCTGCACCAACAGCCCATCCCACACCACATGCTGCAACAGGCACAGGTGACACGGCCCCATGTGCATGCCATGGACAGGGTTCACAGCATGACACGCAGCCAATGCTCATGCCACAGAGGACATGGGGAACAGGATGGGGGCATGGACACAGTGGGATCCCCAGGATCTGGACATGCAGTAATGTGGAGGTGCAGACAGCAAAGACAGGCACTGGCACATGCACACCCCGCACACAGCTCACAGATGCTGCACACACCCCACACTAGCACACACCAGACACCACTGAGGCACACCACACACCGGTACATGGCCACACCACATGGGCCAGCACCACCTTGGCAATGTGATGGGGTTCCTTGAATGGGATAGTGGTTCAACAGCCTGGCCATCCACACCATGCAACAGTGTGTTGCGCACAGCAGCATGCATGGCCTGCACTGGCAGGGACATAAGACTGCCACGGCATGGTGTGCACTGTACTGCTCAGTTCTGCAGTGTCATAATCACTAGCCAGTGCAACTGTTCACCTGCCAAATGTGCAATGGGCCACACGATGCCACATGGCCCATGCTGCCATGCATCCTGCTGCATCCTGTCCCCTGGGTATGCCCAAATGCCATCTCCTAGTGGCGCTGGTCCATTTGGTGGCTGTGGTGGTTCCTCACCAGCCTCCTCAGGGTGTGTGTCCAGGGGCTGTGGCACACTGCATCAGATGCAGATGTTATGCAGCATGGCACACGTGGTGAACACTCTGCATGCTGTCCCTGGTGCAAGCATCATCATGCCCCTGGTGTGGTGTGGTCTAGGAATTGGAACCGCATCTTCAGCAGTGTGATGGTACGCTCCACAATGCCATGTGCCCGCATGTGTGCTGCATTGAAGGCCTCCTCTGAAGGGTGCTGGGGCACTAGGTATGGTGTCAGGAGCAACGTCCATAGTGGGTATTCGCTGTCACCTGTGGGGTGGGAAGGTACACACATGTTAGGCACACAGTACTGCACAGTCCACCAGTGGTGCTGCAGGCCAAGAGAGATGCTCATCCAACAGCCACCCTTACCCCTCATCCTGCTGGTCCAGATGCCAATGCAATGCACTGGCATTGAAGATGTAGGAATCGTGGCATGATCCCAGATACCATGCCAGGACATTGGTGATGATGCCCGTCACATTGCAGGCCACCTGGCAGTTAAAGCAGCCTTGACAGCCCTGAGCTCAGCTGCTGTCATGGGGTACACAATGTGTTGGCATCTGTGCCGATGAGGGCATCGGTCACTGGTGCAGGGCTCTGAACACAGAGGACTGGTTCATGCCCATCACATCCCCTGTCACCCTCTGAAAGGTGCCTGTGGTGTAGTATTGCAGTGCACACAGCACCTTCATCTCAATGGACATGGCCATGGAGTGCCCTATGCATGGGTATATGTCATCCTCTACGAGTGTACAGATGTACCGCAGCATGTCATGATTGAACCTGTACCACTGCAGGACATTCATGGTGTGAAGGCTCCTTGCCTGGAGCCGTGGCCTGAACACCCATGGGTGTCACGTGGCTATCCTTGGCACTCCACCATGGTGTCCTCTAGTAGGATGATGTAGCAGTGCCCCTGGGCACATCATTCCACCACTGCCTGTTCCGCTATCCACATCCACTCAGTAGCATTCCACACATGTGTGAACCATACATGTTGGGCGCATGGCACATGTGCCCTATAGGGCATTGCCGACCCATGTGCTGGGGTGGGGCGGCCACAGGGAATGCCATTTATGCACCAACTGTCATGGCAACTGAGGCTCCACCAATGCTACTGGGCATGGTGCGGGACAGGCTTGGCCTGCCATGGCGCCTGTACCATGTCACACAGGATGTCTACCAGGACAGGGTTCAGCAGGGGCCATATGGGAGGTCACTGAATGGAGACAGGTGAGTGCCATGGACTGTTACCTGCAAGTATGGGCCCTGTGCCAGGGTTTGCCACTGAGCATGCTCTACTGACACTGCCCTTGCATTTCCACAGGGGACATGCTGCATAAGGCCATGCTGGTCTTGGAGCTTCTTGATGTGGGTGGGCTGGGACAGGCTATGGTGGTGACTCAGGCCGAAGACTGCCCCCCGACATTCTGCTGTGGATGAACCTGTGGCAGAGCACGTCCAACATGGTCTACAGGGATGATGATGGGGACCTGTGGGCTATACATTCCCCCTCACAGGTAGGTGTCATGTGCATGCCCATTTGTGTGGCCCTTATTGTGTGTGTTGCACCATTGCATTGCTGTCCTGGCCGGTACGGTGTGTACTGATCCTCATTCCCTGTGTCTGCTCTTGTCATTGCAGCATTACCGTGGTCCCCTGAGGCACCTGGTGCTTGAGAAGTAAGCCTTCACTGATATGACCTCACCCCTGGAGGTGACACTGTCAACGAGCATCCCACGTGGCCTTGGCTTACGCGCATATATGCCTCTGCAGGGGACGTACAGGAAGGGCTACCACTCCCATCAATTGCCAGGTGGTGTGTAATGCAACTGGATGCATAATCAATGTATTTCTACAGTATTCCAGCAGTGCCCATGATGCAGTTATCTGGCACCAGTCCAGGCTGTGCCAGGCATTTGAGGATGGCCGCATACTCAGTCGGCACATTGTCAGGTGAGTACAACCAGTAGGCATGACATAGCCTACCCTATAGTGGGACAGTGTAATAAGAATCCACACATGGGTGGTGGGGACAGGGCAGAGTGGGATGGAGGCCAGCACAGTAGAACAGTGGGCAGTCATGGTGTGTCAGTACCAGAAGAATATTACTAACACAATGTAATGTGTTCACAGGGGACAGTGCCTACCCCCTGAGACTCTGACTCCTAACACTGGTCCTCCAGCCAGCAACAGTGGCCAAGGAGTGGTAAAATGAGGCACACACTGCCACCAGGAATGTCATCGAGAGGGTCTATGGTATGCTCAAGATGCATTTCGGCTGTGCGGACCAGTCCAGCAGTGCCCTACAGTATCACCCTCGACAGGTCTGTCACATATTCCTTGCATGTTGTATGTTGCACAGCATGGCACTGAACCATGGAATATACACACCTGAACTGAGGAACATCCAGACAGTGACATGGAGCCAGGGGTCCAGGGGATGGTATAGCAACTCGAGAGGTGGGAGCCCCGCATGGCCAGGAGGACACAGGAGCACTGAACCCACATCATTGAAACACTAGCACAGATGGCCAGGTGAGTGATGACAAATAAGACAACAAACTTGCATGCAATGCCCTTTAATGTAGATCTGTCAACATATGTAACACACAGGAATGTGCAATTGGTGACCAACAGTGAACCGAAATGCAAACAGAAGTGCAATGATGAAGGAGTGGTATGTGTGTAGTGTAGCAGAGGTGTATATGGGTGGTGAGTGACTGTGATGTGAGTGTCTGTGAATGGTGGTGACATGTCCTCAGTGCCATCTCCCTCCACGGGCACTGACAGAGTCACCACAGCGAACACTTTAGGTGGGTGTACTGTGGGTAGACGATGCGGCAGGCGATGACACCGCTGTGGATGTGGCTCTATTCTAGATGTGTCCACAACGTGGGTTTGCCGATGCCAGTGACCCATGATGGACAGTCCTCCATGCATGTGCCAGAGTGGAGGCTGTGCTGGATGACCCCAAACACCTACCACATGCCGTGGACTCATGCTTCAGAGCACCACTGGTGCGGCCCTGACCTGCATGGATCTATGATGCTGGTTAAACAACACTTTTGTCAACTGACATCACGGTAACGGGATTTAAGTCGACCGCAAGTTGTGATCGACATGAATCTCGATTGTCTCCCAGTCCATTTTTTTAATCAGTGGACTTCACCACCCCAACTCCCCATGTGGGGGGTTCTGCCCCCCACGCCCCCTGTACTAGTGATTATCAACTCTGAGTCAGGGTTGATTTGGGGAGTGGGTGCCGGACTGGGAGACAGTGTGCTCCTGTCTCAGGCGCACCAACACAGTGACCTGTCTGCAAACTGTCAATTTTGTCGACAGTGACGTAGGTCGCTTTGTTGGTGTTACTGTCAGGGGGCATACTGTCCTGCAGTACCTGTCTTCAGCTGTGCACTCATCATTGCCTCCCTAACAGTGGCAGTGGCAGTGAGGTTCCTCACAGCCTCAGTGAGTGCACTAAACCCACGGTCAAGGGCAATGTGGTGCCATTCAGCACGGTCCTCCGCCCGCTGCTCAGCCCGCAGGAGGGTAGTGGCAACTTCCTCATGGAACAGGGACAGTTGTTGCACACCTCCCTCCTAAATGCATGTGGCTTCTGCTGTGAGGCTGACTGTGAGTCCACTGCACTGCGAAAGAGCACTCAGGTACCCGTGTTGTCATGCCCCTTCTGTGGCAGCACACCCTAGATGGGGGGAGCAGGGGTATGTGCATCAGTTGTGTTTGGTGTGCAACAGGCTTAGCTGCCTGCTGGCCCATAACAGTCTCAGGCCTCCCATGACAGCCCTGTGGAGGCAAGGGCATCACCACCTGGGCCACTGCCTGTTGCTGTTGTGTCAGGGGTACTATTCGACTGCCTGCCTGCTGACCATCCCCAGTGGCATTGGCAGTGCTGTGTGTTGGCAGTTGCTGCATTGCTGCTACCCAATCCTAGCACAGCTGTACCAGTTCCAAACAGTACCGATGATCCTGGCAGAATAAAGGGCATGGTCTGCCTAGCAGGTGATATGTGTGTGTGGCAGCCCTCTGGCCGCCGCTGGCAGCCATGGAGAGGTCCTCATGTTCAATGGTGAATCCCAACAGTGTGCCCTATCCCCAAATTCAATGTCCACTAGGCAATCCAGCCCTGGTACAATGGTCTCATCATCATCATCATCATCATCATCATCATCCTTTTCATAGACCATGGCTGCAGCGGTCCCCATGAGGTTTGACCCATAGCCATAGCATCCCTTCTGCTATGCCCTGCAAGCCTGAACATGATGGTCTTGGCTGGCCATTGTCGCCTCCTTCCATCCCATGGGCCAGTGCTGCCTGTCCGATTGTCAGGACTGTGGAGCAAGAGTAAGATACTGAGTCCACTGTACACAGCACAGTGTGCCCATACCACTGCCACCACATGCACAACACCAAGGTGCTCCCAATATCACACAGTGCCAGCCCCAACCCAGTGTACCACACCCACACACCACCACAGGCAAGGTGCACAGGGAACTACATCTACACCATGCAGCACAGGGTGCATGTGATGTCCTGTTCTGACTGTGTGGTACACACACACCCACATGCACATGTATTGGCTGCCACATGATACCTGCGGGACCTGCACCACAGACTGCACCCTATGTGGTATACCGCAGCACAGCATGGTGCATAGGCACAACCCCATGAGGCATGCATGGCATGCATGCCATGTAGCACAGCCCGCTTGTGTGGTTATCATGGTCTGCAGTGACAGGCACATGCAGCGCACATGCCCATACACTGTGGAAATGGGCCACAGCATACATGGCACCACCAGGACAGGCACATGCACACAGGTGCATGTCAGGCACCAGACACGCCCCAACACAGGTGTGGGTCCTACAGAACACCCAGTTGTCAACTTGTGCAACACTAGCCACATGGCCTGACACTCACATGCCCCATGCAGCTCCAGCAGTGTCTCACATCCTGCCCCTCCACACCTCCTGAATACGACAACATCTAATATTGGGTCCACACCTCAACTCCACCTGCATGGGTCCGCCAACCATCCCCATCATTGACCTCAGCTGCTGTGCTCTCTTCCTCCTTGGCATGCCTCTGCAGATCATGCCACCACTTCCTGTAGGCATCCACACCTTTCACATCCACCCACCACATTGACCTCTGCAATGATCTCAACCCACATTAGGTGGACTGTTTCTCAGTGTTCTTGTATCTCTGCCTCTGAGCCAGCCTGTCCTTGTATGCAGTCACCAGGGCCTTCAGTTCCTCATTGGAAAATGTGTACACCGTAGGTGACATGTCCCTCATTAGCATCTGTGTGGAGAGAAGAACTGTTGTGAGTGACTGTCAGTTCCATGGCATGATATGTGTGTGTCTCTGCATGTGTCTGCTACAGCCTATGTGTGGCCTCCTCATGAGTTTGTCCCACAATGTGTGTGTGCCACTAGCCATGGCACAGCACAGTTGTAGGGTACATGGCTGTCCCTGTGGTACCATGACACAGGCACCAGGCATGGACATGTCCCACAACTGACAGTACCACAGGACAGCAAGACCATGTCAATGTCCTGAAGATGTTGCACACATGGATGGACACATACAGCAGCTGCTGGATCCCACACGTGGCTGTAGACCATTGGTGGCATGGCCTTGCTGTGCCCAGTCGACCCTGTCATGCTGTGGGAGGCATGCTGCTGACATTCAAGTGCTGGTGGGTGTCCAGGCATGGGCCTCTGTGTTCCTGTCAACCCAGCACAGCAGGTGGCACCTGTAGCATGTCCCTCCATACCACCGAACCCACCAATGTGGGCAGTCCCTGGGTCAACAGATCACTGAGAGTCACAGCACATGGACAGAGCCTGTTGCCATGGGCCAGATGGCTGAAACACAGTCCATGAGCATGGCAGCCATCAAGCAGTGCATTGTGATGCCTGTACAGTGGACTGTGTCCTCACATATCATAGCATGTGTCACCGTGACACACAAATGATGTACCCATGCTGCACAGCAAAATACCACGGTGGCTTGTGATGCAGGCATTGCTGTGTGCATGTGTGCATCCTCCCCGGTAGCATTACCCAGTTGCTGAGGTACTGCTGCCATGTTTACTTAGCTGTATTTGCAGTCAACACTACATGTAGACAGGCCAACAGACATGGGCCAGTCCCCCCAAGCTGCACCATACCTCCCTGATTTTCAGGTACATCCCTGATTGTGCCTCAGAAGTTTACTCTGTCCCTCCTACAATTTGTGTTTCTGTGACCTAACAGTGGAGGTTGTAATCACAAATGAATGTCAAACATTACAGTTACAGACATGTGCTGCCTTAGGGAATGCATTTTACACTAAGCCCCTTAATCTACCAGCTTCCTGAGTGGATATCACCAATTATGAAGATGTGTCCCTGATTCTGGACCTTTGTCCATGATTGTTTTAAGCCTTGTCCCTGATTTATGAGGCAGGAGCTTGAGAGGTATGCACGGCACTTGGATGTGTGTGCCTGTATGCAGGCCCTGCAGTACTCAGGCCTGGAGTGTTACAGGGGGTTTTGCATCGTTTGGGGCACAGCTGATTCCCACTACGCGGTAACAGTACACTGACATATGTCTGCAGACATGCTGTCCTGCCATGCAGTACAAGATTGTGGTCACAGTGTCCTACATACCTGGGTCTGTCTGCTCATTCTGCTGTAACATGCTGTTGGAGGTTTTTTCCTCTGATAGTCTTCCTCCATACATAGGTAACACAACAAAGGTAACATAGATAGTACAGAGCTTAAAAGACTAATGTCCATGATTCTCGCAAATATTAATTATAGCCCATTATAGAATTGTGACCTAAATGTTTGTCCAAGCAAACCTTGAAGGTATCCATACTATCACTAGCTACCACATCCAATGGCAAATTGTTCCAAATTTTGATACCCTAACTGAGAACCATGAACTCCTTTTTTTTGTTTTACAATAATCTACTGTAAGTTGTAGTGGTGTGCTGTAGTGCCATAAACTGTTTCCTGAGTCCCAAACCCAGCAGTTCTCATAATTGATTATCATACAGAGCTTTAAATACCATACATAGGTCCCTTCATTCTACAGTATTCCAAGGTATAAAGTCCAAGTTTCCTCAGTCTAGCTGTATAATACAGGCCTTTCACCTCTTCCATTTTTTAGTGGCCCTCTTCTGTATTTTTCAAGAGCAATTATAGAGCCCTTATCTCCTGGCGCCAAAACTGGGTGCAATATTCTAAATGGGCCTTACCAGGAGGAGGAGCATAATGGCAACAAAACTTCACTGCTTCTGCTTCCAATATGCTTATGTACACAATGTAATATGCCTGCAGCCTTCTTAACTACCTGGTGATAATGCAGTTTAAGACTTAAATCATTTGTTACTCTAACTCCCAAATAATGCTCATCATCAACTGCCTTTAATACTTTGCCACATAATTTACAATTTGCATACTGATTATTTCTCCCAAAATGCATCACTGTATACTTATCTACATTAAAAGTTAATTTCTTATTATTTGCCCAATTTTCTAATTCCCAAGAGCATACTGTAGGGTATTTATAGCAGCAGAATTATTAACTGGGGATCCTAAATGGGTGTCATCTGCAAATTTGGTTAACCAAGCAGTGGCTGAAGTATTAAGTGATGAATATAAATGTTAAAAAGACACGGACCCAGCACTGATCCCTGAGGGCCACACTGGTCACATGTTCCCATCTGGAATAAAAGCCTTTTATACAGACTCTCTGTGTTCGATCTAACAACCATGATTCCACCCATCGTGTTATATTTCCCTCTATTCCCAAATTAATAAGGTCATCAATGAGTTCTCCGTGGGGGACCTTATCAAAAGAATTTGAGAAATCAAGGAGGATGACATCCACCGCCTCACCCCTATCCAAAGCCCTGCTTACTCCACCATAAAATCCCAACAGATTGGTTTGGCATGATTTTACCTTGACAAAACCATGTTGTGTAGGGTCGGGCTGAATCAATTTTCCGATATGATCTTTTATGATACCTTCAGAATTTTACCCAGGACAGACGCCAGACTGATGGGTCTATAATTGATCACATCTTGTCTGGTTCTCTTCTTGAAAATAAAGACCACTGTAGCCTGTCTCCATACCTCAATAACCTGTCCATCCTGTATGGATTTAGTAAACAGGGCAGCAATAGGGCCAGATAGGGGAATAGCCAGTTCCTTGAGAATGCGTGGATGAAGGCCATCAGAGCCTGCTGATTTATGCGGATCCAATCATTGTAGTAGTTTTTGTACTTTGATTGCATCCACAATGTGTTGCCCAGTCCTAACATCATCATTATGGGTTTTTTTAGTGAATGTTTTGGGGTTAAAAACTGAAGGGAATTGTTGGTTACAAATTGAAGCCATTTGTAACATATCAGTTACTAATTTACCTGAATTATCTTTAACGGACCAATAGTGGGAGTACCTCCCTTATATTATTAATATATTCATAAAAGGATTTATGATTGTCTCTAACTTTATTAACCAATCTCAATTCATAATTCTTTTTTGCTTTTCTAATGCTAAATTTAGTCACCCTCAAAAGGTATTTATAATTCTCCCAACTTTTCCCGGTCCTACTTAATTTAGCCCTCTTAAATGCCCTATTCTTATATTTAATATGTTTCTTAATATTTGCATTCATCCATGGTGTTTTTACCTTAACTCTGTCAGCTTTTTTAATAGTAGGAATGTGTTTATTTGTAGCTACAAAAAGTTTATCAACTAGAATCTGCCACATATCGGAAAGAGATTTATCCAAAAAATCCTGTTTCCAGTTCCAGGTTAACATATCATTTACCAAGCCCAAAAAAATCCCTTTTTTAAAGTTATAGACAACTGTACTTCCAATATCATGCCCTAAATTACCACTGTAAGTAAATTTGACCATAGAATGGTCACTTGACCCAAGTGGGTGGATAACCATACAATTGGTAATCCTACTACCCAGGTTATTAAATACCAGATCCAAGATGTTATTTCCCCTAGTATATTGTTTAACTATTTGTTCCATAATAGACAACGGAAGGGTCTCAATGTATGCATTTTCTATGGGGTTACAGAATATTAGGTATTCCATTTAATTCCTGGGAGGTTGAAATCCCCAACAAGTAAAGCACTATTGGTAGAAAATAATCTCTTCACAAAATCTAACACATGAGAATCCTCACCATGTGAGACTGATGGGGGCCTATAGACCACTTCCATATTGATACAAGCAGAGGACCTTGGGAATATTTTTACCCAAAGGGCTTCAATATTTGGCCATTGAGTTATTTCAATATTCTAGGCATTAATATTATTGGACATATACAATGCCACCCCACCCCCTCTAGTAATGCTCCTATCTTTATGAAACAGTGTATAACCTGGGATTACCTGCAGGTGGAGCATTGTGAGGCCTTAAAAAGCCCGGCTGGGCAATCCACATGCTATTGTGCATGCAGATGAGCCTATAGTGAGGTGCTCCATCGGTTTCCCCCATGAATAACTAAGTAGGGTCATTTGCATACGGCCTTTGAATATGGCAGAATTTAGCCCCGGGCTAACACATTTGCACCGAGCAAACCATTGCATCATGCTACACGATCCTTGCAGCAAATTGCACATTGCGCCACATCACCGCGCATGCTAATGACGTGGTGGTGTCGGGGTCACACAGGTTGCTCATGTGCAGTGGCACACATTTGCTTGTGCGTTAAGCTATTTAAGCGCCACACAAGGTTGTATAGCGCAGTGCACTGCACGAGCTCCCCATTTCCTGCACCACTGTGTGTTGTAAATGTGAGAGGTGTTACCAGTGCTAGCAAACACAGCAGGGTACAATGCCTGAGTCTAGGAGACAAAGGCTGTAGTGCAGAGGAAACACAGATGGGGAGGCTGAACTTGCAACCTTAGTCAGCTGGTTGTGAAGAGGGACTGCCAGCTGTTTGGGAAGGTCAGGGAGGGGGACAGGCCTAGGTGACAGGTCTGGGTCTCCATTGCCTGACACCTGTCACAGAGGACAGGTATTACACAGAACAGGGAACAGTGCAGGCACAGATACATAGACCTGCAGAGCTGGGAGAGGCAGCTACTGTAGAGGTGCAGGAGGATGGCTCAGGAGGGGACCATGCCTGCACCAGGTAAGTGTCCAACACTGTCATGGCACTGCTGTTCACATATCACACTGGTGCATGGGTTGACTGTGGGTACATCTGTGTTGTGCTGCCACACAGTTGGGGGGGCACACTTGGACTAGGCCTCTGTGTGCTGTACAGTGTGACTGGTGCAGTCCTTCTGTGGTGACATGTATTCCATGTCTGGGGGGTTGCTGTCATGGTGTGTGGTGCGCACACACACCACACAGCATGTCCCACTATTGGTGCTTGGGTTGCTTCTGTGCACAATACAGTCAGGCATCCCATGTACCAGGGGTATGTGGCAATGTGGTATTCACAGCCATAGTAGCTTAGTGGTTTTATGTGAGGTGGTATTGTCCATGCAGTCATGACAACTGTATTCTTCCTTCCCTCTGAAGAGCACAGAACAGACCAAATGAGCCAGCCCACCAGGAGGGGGCAAGGACAGCGGTCATAGGGGTATGGATACAAGTGATGGGCAGCGGGATACTGCACATAAGTACACCTACAAGCCATTGACATGCATTGCTGTGCAGGGTGGTGGGTCATGGGTATCGTGGGGGATCTCTGGAGACACTGTCTGCAGCCATGTGTGCACGTGGGCATGGTGCCACACTGCAGTCTAGCTTATGATATGTGGCGGAGGCTGTGTCTAGTCTGCACAAGCTGTTGATGAGTTTGTTGACTGTTTCTGTTGGCTTGTCCCTGGCCTGTGTGCCCTGGGATGATAGTGTTGTTTATTTATTTCTTAAGATTTCAGAATATCACCTTTGGGCCAGTGGCTCTTTTACAAGGGTCCCATGTCACAAAACAAGGATAAGTAGAAAACCAATAAAACATATATTACTTACAAGACATACAGTATGGTATACAATAAGGAGCCATCATTGGCATTGTCTAGGAATGTAGTGTGAATAATGTATGCAACAGGACAGTACAGTAGGCGTTGTACAACTTATGCTTAGGGAAGTTGCATGAGAAGTTAGAGCAGAAGCAAGTGTATTACAGTTGCAGAATACATCATCAGTTACTACAGAAATGGGGTGGCAGACAGCAGCTCAGAGAACATTGTCAGGAGGGTAATAGGTGAGAATAAAAGGTAGATGGGGAAGGGAGGGGTGCTGGGGTAGGATGTGGGTTAGACAGAGACATAGTGAGTGAAATAAGGGTGGAGGGACTTTGGGGCTTGGAGGGTGAATGGTGGTAATTTGGGAAGGGGTGGTACAAGAGGCTAGGCATGGTAGGGGTACAGGGTTTGAGTTGTGGGGTGGGGTAGACAATAAGTGTAAGAACACAGTGAGAGAGGGAAGACTGAAGGGGCTATGCAAACAAAATGCAGGCTACACTGCTGAGGTCACAATGGTGCAGAAGGGGAGGGGTAGGGAGGTGACAGGGTGGTGTGAGGTTGTGGGGCGAGTAAGGGGAGCAGACCTTGAACAGATTCTGTGTGTGATAGTGTCTGTACCTACATTACAGTGGGCAGCATGTCCCAACCATTGCATTGCATTCCTGTACTGTTTGTGTTGTAGGCCGGGGAGGGGTCCTCTGTGTGGCAGCCACCACCTTGCTCAGACATGATGCATATTCCCGGACATATGGGTGTTGGCAGGGCCCATATGGCCCTTCATGTGTTCTTGGAGTGGCTCTGTGGCCATGTTGTATTCTGCTGTGGCTTACATGCGCAGTGCTTGTGGCACGTGCATTGCTTTCCCTTGGGTACATGGCCATGGTTGTTGGGACATCAAATGGCTTTTTAGGAAAGTACGAGCAAAATGACAGAGTCAGTCTGATATGCTACAGCCAATGATTGGATATGAAGGTGGATTTTAAGAACTGATGGAGTGAGTGACAGTGGTAGGGTATGGAGGTCTTAGGTGGAAGCAGTATGGTTATAAAGCTGATCAGTTATTCCATGATGGAAGTAAATGCCTGTTTTATGTGTCAGAGATTAGATTCAAAAATGACTCTATTAAGGTTGTTCTTGAGGAGAATATCAGGATGAATAGGCTTCCATGGGTCTGAATCTAGTAGCTTTTCTGAGGAATGAATCCATGAAGGTGGTCAGAGGAAATCTTCTATATGGTCCAATTCCTGGAAGATGGCCTAGAATAAGTCTGTAGTGGTTTCATATGGTTCAGCCATGCTGACTGATGTTTATGATGCCATGCAGGTTGAGGAATGTCACTAGATCAGGATTTTCTTCTATGAGGGAATGGAAGAGCTTTAAAAAGTCAGCCAGGAGTAATGATGCCAATCATGAGGGAAAAATGAGGTAGATAATGAGGAGACATAATCCAATAGATGATTGAGTGCCGGAGGCATGAAATGTAAGTACCTTGATGAACTAGTGCTGGATGCTGGAGATGTAATGACTTGATGATTGAGTGCTGGGGGCAGATGTAAGCACTTAGATGATTAAGTACGGGGTGATGGAGATGTAATCGACCAGATGATTGAGTACTGGAGTCAATAGACGGAATGACATAGATGACTGAGAACTGGATGCTGGAACTGTAATTGATTAGACAATTGAGCACTAGATGCAGGAGACATAGTAGGATGGATGAAGGGGAGCTGAAAGCCTGAGGCAAAGATGAGCATATGGTAGAGTGTAGGATGTAAGAGACGTAATGAACGTATGAATGATCACTGGACTTAGGTAGCATAATCAAACAGAAGGTTGAGCACTAGATGGTGGTGCACTTGGAAAGCCCCAAAAGGAAACATGGAATGGAGGAGCTGAAGCTCTGGGTAGCAAAGCAGCTGAAAGGAAGGCAGCACCATAATGTCAACAATGAGCCATCCCAGGGCTGTGAGAGAGATGGATGAGAAAGGAACAGGACACAATCCCTGGGGTGCAGGACAACCATGGAGTTGAAGAGATGAAAAGGAGATGGGGCAGAATGTCCAGGAGGTGAGATTGAGAGCCAATGCAATGGGGAACAAGAAGACATCAACCAGATCCAGTAAGAATTCATGCAGGAAGCAGATGGGGGAGGACCAGCAGCAGGATCCAGCACAGCAGCATAATGGAAACAGGAAAACAGGAAGAGCAAGGAAGTCCTGAAGGCAGTCATAATGAAAGAAACTGAGGATGAATGAACTGGCAGTCCAATATCCTGAGTGTGAAGGGGGAGCAAGCAAAGCATTACAGGAGACTTGGCAATATAGGTCAGCTGTGAAGGGAGAACAGTACAGGCTCTAACAAAGAAAGGAAACAGGACAAATTCCAAGGTAAATGCTGACAGAAGGAGGCATGGAATGGGGGACACTGGAAAAAGGCCATGCAAGGCCACATAAATGGCAATACCAGGCAAAATGGAGACATGGGTGGAGGCCACAGAAGGATGGTAGATGATGGAATGATGGAATGAACAGAATATGAGGAACAGGCTCCCATCCCTGGCAGACAGCAAAAGTACACCTTTTCTTGATACCTCTCTAGGCAGAGCTAGGGATGGAGGAATATGGAATGACAGAATGATGGCATGAACTGGATATGAGGAAGCAGGCTCCCAACCCCAGCAGACAGAGAAAGTCTGGCTTCACTCGATACCCCCCTAAGTAGAGCTAGGGATGGAGATTGAGGAATGATGGAATGATGGTAGGAACTGAATATGAGGACCAGGCTCCCATCCCCGGCAGACAGGGAATGTCTGCCTTCGCTCGATACCACCCACCAGGCAGAGCTATTGACAGAGACTGTGGAGTGATGGAACGATGGTAAAAATGAAATGAGGGATGGGCTCCCAGCCCCAGAAGACAAGCAAGCCCATCTTCATTCAATGCCCCAGCAGGCAGAGCTGTGGACGGAGGCAGTCAGAATGATAGAACAGGGTAAGATGATTCGAGACAAACACAGGTCAATTATAGCCCATTTAAATTAATGTGGAGTATAGGAAAAAGAAAATATATGACAGTGCACAATAGTGGTGTGGTAACACTAAAACCAAGGCTCTTCAGTAACATATGAGAAATAGAACATACAGTACATGAGTTATGATCTCAGCTAATAAACACCAACAGGATGAGCTGCAGGTTTGCAATGGCAGTAAGAGGGGTATTAGGTTTGGATACAGAGCTCATGAAGTTGTCTGAGGGAAATGAGAAAATGTTTCCACTAATCCTGATTGTAAGGCGAGAAGTGGAGCCAGAGGAAATAACCCTTAAATGTCACAGACTGCAGGGTTACTAACTCTTTGTACAGAAATTGAAGTGGTAGGATGAAGAAGTAATCCAATACAGACCAATGTCAGATCGTCCAAATTAATGGCACCCTTAGCAACCCTGGACACTCAAGGGTTAAACTCCTCAGAAAAAATTTGCAAAACAGGGATCCATATTTATGCCCTCTCCCAATAGAGCAGCATCAGTATTCGAGACAGCATGCATGAAAGATCTGGAGGAGGTTTTGAAAAACCGGAACATACATGGTACTCTAATTGCATGGGGTGCAATGTATTAGTATCCCTCATGGTAGCCGTTTCTGAAGGATTCCACTATAGGAGCCATTGATAGCAACTGACGAGGCCATTTTTTGGAAGAAAAAGTCAAGTATGGCAGATGACAGCGCACTCTTGACTTCTAGGAATGGAATGGAGCAGCAGCCGGGTGAGGCTGCAAAATATCACAAATGGGAACAGAACAGATGCAAGGTGGCAGAAGTATCACATTGACCAGGATCTGTAAAGATTATGTGCAGTTCATGAAAGTACACCCAGTGAAGTGCTAGATGGTAAAATAAGTCTGTCCGAGCTGATGGAATGCATTGACAGCTTAAAGAAGAATTAGTTGACCGTGGAGAGTTATGAAATAATATGCTGAATGTTGAGACAGATATATCTGGTACGGAACATTCTAGCAACAAATACCAAATCAATTACTGCTGCTAAGCCTGTGGCAGCCAGTTTGATGTGTACATGAGCAGCAGCTCGCTTACCTTTGCTTGCGTAGGCACAGTTTCAAATTACAATGCAGTACCATCTCCGTAAAAGGGTCCTTGAAAAGAGCAGTCCACAAAGGAACTCCATTTCATTTCTATTTTATACTAAAAAATAAGTGGGCTAAAGACCCATTTTTACAGATGTTTAGTGTAGCAAATACATACAATATACAAAACACAGACAGTATACATAGTAGAAAAGACAAATAAATATGATTGTCTAAAAAGGTCAATTATAGCACTTACACACTGACTTTGTCAGCATATAATTCCTTAGTATTGTCTTAAAACTGGACATTTTAGTGCAACCAGCAACAGTACTGGAGAGTTTGTTGTAGAGAATAATAGGAAAGAAGGTTAAGGAGTTCTGGGAAAACTTAGCATGATATAGAGGGACCTTAAATGAACATCTGTTTTGCATTCTTGTATTGCATTGTACAAAGTGGTCATTTTTGGGAAGAAAGGGTAGTAACACTGTTAGGACACAAACCCAGGTGAATTTTATGTAGGAACAGTAGAGAGCGGAAATTAAAACGGTCAGTCATGGATAAGCAATTAAATGAATTATATAATAAACAGTGATGTATAAACTTAGGGTAGCCTGTGGCAAACTGGATAATACTGTGATAAGCTGACCTTAATTTGGCTAACAATCCTTCAGAAGTATAAGAATATATAACTGAACCATATTCCAACACAGAAAATAATAAGCTATCCTATGGGTTAACATGTGTCTAACTTCTACGGTAAGATTTTTCTATACTTAAAATAGTAATCCAATCTCTTATGAAGTTTATTGATCAACTCAATATGTTGTTCATAAGAGAAATTAGAGTCCAATAGCAGGCCTAGGTACTTAAAGAATGTCACTTGCTCAATTTGATTACCAAAATTATCGAATAGAAGTAAATCAGTAGCTAGATATTTCTTAACACTTGAAAATAATAATAATAATAATTATTATTTTATTTAGTATAGCCCCTTCAGAATATCAAAGCGCCTCACAAATAGAAACACACTCAGTAAAACAATAAATAAGCATAAAATCAAAGGAAATCAGGAAATGCCTTTTCCCATAAAAAGGTCTTCATTGCCCACATAAAACTCTCCACAGTCCTGCACTCCTGTAGCTGAGCGAGGTAGAGAATTCAGAGGGAAGGGGCAATGAACATAAAAGCCCGTGCCCTAGATGACTTCAATCTAACCCTCGAATCTCCAGCAACTCATCAGCTGAGCAGAGTTGTCGATGGGGTGTAAGGAATCAGAAATTCTTTCAAGTAGTCCGGACCCAGTCTGTGTAGGGCCTTATAGGTTAACAAACCTACCTTAAAGGTGATCCACCACTGAACTGGCAGCCAGTGCAGATTGCACAGCACTGGGGTTATATGAGATCTCCTTAAAACCCCAGTTAGTAAACATGCAACCACGTTCTGCATTAGCTGCAAGCGGCGGATATCAACCCCAGGAAGCCCTAGGTATAGGGAGTTACAGTAGTCAAGGCACGAGGTCACAAAGGCATGGACCAAGATAGGCAGGTCACTGGACGGAACAAGTGCTTGATCCTGGCAAAGTTCCTAAGATGGTAAAAGACTAACTTGACAACTGCAGACACCTGATGGCGAAGGTCAAGCCATCTTCAAGTATCACTCCCAGGTCACGCACCTGTTCAGAGAGTAGGATCTGCTCACCCCCAGAAATAAACCACAAGGCAAATCAGAGCCCGAATTTATCCAAGTGACCAGGGTCCACCACCAAAACCTCAGTCTTTCCCGTGTTCATCTTTAACCCGCTGTAACTCATCCAGTCTTGGATTTCCACGAGGCAGCTGTTAAATACTGAGAAAGCACACACCTGTTCGGGGGCAAAAGACATGTAGAGCTGGGTATCATCAGCATAGCAGTGAAACCTCAGCCCATACTGTCTTACAATGTCTCTGAGGGGCAGCAAATACACTGCAAACAACATGGGGGACAGCACCGAGCCCTAAGGTACCCCACAAAACAGAGAGAAGGACTCGGAAGAAAATATTCCATAGACAACTCTCTGAGTTTGACCAGTAAGGAAAGATGAAAACCATCTAAGGGCTCTACCCGTCAGCCCACAAATGGACCTCAGGTGCTCGAGCAGAACCCCATGGTCAACAGTGTCAAAAGCTGAACAGAGATCAAGGAGTAACAAGATAGAACAGTTCCTCCAATCTCTCGCGCCATCAGGAGATCATTGAGCACCCGAACCAGAGCCGTCTCAGTACTATGCCTCTTACGGAAACCTGACTGGAGAAGTTTGTATAAATTATGGATGGTTAAATGGTTCTCCAGTTGAATAGCCACCACTTTCTTGATAATCTTTCCCACAAAAGGAAGGTTCGAGATAGGCCTGTAGTTCACCAGCGACTCTGGGTCCAAAGAAACTTTCTTCAGAAGAGGTGTCACCACCGCCTCCTTCAGGAAGCTAGGAAACTCACCCGATTCCAGGGAGCTCGGACAATCTGAACTAAGGCCGGGCTGATAACATCAGTACAACCCAAAATTAGGGAAGTAGGGCCAGGGTCTAAACTACAGCATGTAGGGTGCATCCCCTGGACAATCCTCATAATGTCAATGAAATCTGGCAGGTCAAAGGTACGCCAGGAAATACCAGGCATAGTGACCGACCACTGACCAACCATATCTCCCATAGAACTAGACGGATGCAACACCCGCCTGATGTCGGCCACCTTATTCGCAAAGAATCAAGCAATCTCATCACACTCAATTTGTGATAAAGCTCGATGGAGCTGCAGACAGGTTGGGTTGCACAGCCTGTTCACAGTTCGGAAGAGTTGAGCCGGTCAGTTCCTAGCAACAGCGATTTCCCTGGACAGGAATTCTGCCTTCTTACGGGAGATCGCTGATTGATAGAGTTGATAATGCTCTAACAAGATAAGATGGTCGGTATCCAAGGTGAATTTATGCCAGCGACATTCTAACTCATGCCCAACTTCTGCATCTCCTCAGTGACCCATCAAACCAAAGGGTCCGAAAAGGGCGGAATGAGATGAACACGGACCAGAGCAATCCAATCAAGAGCCAAAGTAATAGCTCTTATTATAGGCCACCACTAGATGCTCTGGATCAGTGCTGGTCTCACCGAACACCGAGAGGTCAATCACTGCCACCAGGTCTCCCTAGGACCACATCCACAAAGGGCGGTAACTGACCATCTCCACAGGGGCAGACGTACTGGGGCAGAAAAATTGAACCTCAAGGTAGTGGATCAAACCAACTGACCTGTTCCACCCCAAATCAGAGGCCTCGATCCCTGAGGAAGAACAAATCAAGAGGAGTGACCACCATTGTGAGTAGCTGAGGAAAAACCTGTGTGAAGCCCAGAGATGTCATCAACTGGAGGAAGTGATGTCCAAAAGTGAGGATTAGTAGTCGACCCAGGCACTGAAATCGCTCAGAACCAACAGTCTGGGTGACTCCAATGCCATGTCGGCGGCGAAGTCTGCTACTTCCTGCAGGAACAGCATCTCATCCCCTAGTGGACGGTAGATGAGAGCTATCCTGCACCCCACACCAGTTACCACAGTGCACTCAAATGATTCAGCCTCCTCAACTGATACACCAGTGAGGCCCAATTCCGTCTTGAAACAGACTGTTACCCCCCCCCCGCCCCTACGATCCAACCTTAGGCGATGTATCACGAATATCCAGGAAGAACAGCTGCTCCAGAATTGGGGCATTACCATCTAACCAGGTCTCAGTGATGCAAGTCAGGTCTGTTGTTCCAACAAAATCTGCAATCAATGCAGTTTTGTTCTTAATGGATCTGGCATTGCATAACAACGCCGGTTGGACGATGCTCATGGACTGTCCTGACTACTTGCCCACCCAAAAGGAGGTGCCCTTGGTTATGGGGATGAGACATGAATTACATATTCCAGTCTCCATTTCACCCCAGGGCATCTTCTGGTCTTAACTACCCCTTATGGGAGAAACTCCGCTCATTCGAAATGCCCAATGTCCGTGACATCACCACTCCCTGCCTCACCCTACAATACCCCCAGCACCTAACATTGCTGGTAAGTAAAGCAGGGAGCAGGAGGGAAGAGAATGGGTAGAGGGTGCGGAGAGGGGAGGCCAAATAGCGAGGACTGGAGGGACAAGCAGACACAATCTAAAAAATACTCCCAATTGTGGCTAACACCACAAGCAGTCCTAATTTCCTAAATAAACAAAAATGCAGTTGAAGCTCTAAAAAAAACCCAAAAAACACAGATTTAGTTAACTGAATTTAATACTAATTTATGGGATTCAAACCATGAATGAAGAAGACTGAATTCAGATTGCAATGTTTTTTGTAGTGAACATAGGTTGTGACCAGAACAAAAAAGAACCGCATTGTCTGCACATAAGATTAGTTCAGAATGTTTAAATAAATCAGAAAGCGAGTTAACAAAAAAGAAAAAAGACAATGGTCTCAGTATCGAGCCCTGTGGGGCTCTACAACTTAGGTAGCTTCATTAGAAATAACCTGATTGATTAAAGCCATTTGATTCCTACCGAAGGTAGTTTCTGAACCAAGCAACCACATCATCTGAGAAATGGACACAGGGCAACCATTTCAATAGCTCAGCATGGTCTACCAGGTTGTTAGCCTTGGTGAGGTCCACAAAGGCCGAGGCAAGAAGCCAACCTTCATCTAGTTCCTTGCTGACCCAGCTGGTGAACCTCACCAAGGCAGTCATAGTTGTGCCTAGGGCGGAAACCATGCTGTGCCTCTGATTATAGTCCATATTTCTCATGATGCTCGGTCACTTGGTTGGAAACCACCATCTCCAATACCTTTGACAGTGAAGCCAGTAATGAAATAGGTGACAATTATTCAAATTGGTTTTACTTCCAGTTTTAAATATGGGCTTCACCAACACAATCTTCCACTTACTGGGAAATACACCATGGCATAATGAAAAATTAAAATGTTTGGTGAGTAATGGAGCAATTTGATAACCAACTCTCTTTGGAATCCTGTAATCTAAACTATCAAAACCAAGACTCGGTTTGGGATTCATTTTAAGCATATTTTTATAAACATCAGTGGGTGAAAGATAATGAAAATAGAAGCTAGGAACAGTATTTTCAGACCCAACTTGTGGATCACCGTCAGAGGCAGAAGAGACAATATTTAGATTTATAGGATCAGGTCTAAACCTCTCCAAATTTGACAAGCGGGTATTAAATATTTCAACTATCTCTAGAGGGCCAGAAATTACTGAGCCATCTACTGCAGTGGAATAGTTGTCAGTACACTTTGATCTACCCAGAACTGTATTAGGAGTATTCCAAGAAGCTTTTGAGTTACCCTTAACTTCAGTTTTCTCTTTAAAAAATTCAGTCTTACCAGCATGTATTGTGGACTGACATTTGTTTCACAGTTCTTTGTATTTTAATTGGTGCTGTATTTGTTTAGTCTTTCTGAACAGCTTCCAGGCCTTATTACATGATCTTATCAGTGAACATACTGTAGCTTTGGAGTTATCCAGACCTTATTATTACTCCTAATTCTAGCAGTTTTCATGGGGAACAGCTTATCACAGATTGAGAGAAATCTGTTACAAAAGAAGTTCATAGGCCATATCTGTATCATGAATATTGTCTAGAAATGTCCAGTCAGTAAGTGATATTTCAGCAAAAATGTTTGCTCATCTAGGGCTGTTAGTTGTCAATATGTAATAGTTTTATGAATAACTTTAGGAGATTTAACAGCACAGTGATCTCTGATTCAGTCCAGAAGAACACCAGAATTAACAATATGCTGGGGATTGTTGTTAATTATCCAATCTATTAAGGACTCACATCCTGTTTTATAGTTAATCTGTGTGGAATCAGAGATCAATTACTGCCATCCTAAATCCAAAACAATATTCTTAACATCCAAGGCTTTACATGACGTCCAGTTCAAATTAAAATCACCTAAAATAATAACCTCACCTTTAATCTGTGTGCTTAAAAACCAATTTAAAAATAAAGGTGTACCAGATTTAGACTTATTTGGAGGAACGTAAGATGCACAAATGGTTAATCTTTTACAGGTCCAAATCTAACAAGGATGGTTAATGATTCATGATGAGGGTCATCAGAAATTAATGACAGCTCAGTAACATTTAGATGATAAGAAATATAAAAAGACAATCCCCACCCTCTTACCATCTCTATTTCTTCTAAATGTAGTAAACCTGTATTTGAATTTCATGGTTGGAAATTTTATCAGACAGCTATGTTTCCACATTGATTTTGTGTTCAATAATCAAACATTCAATCAGTGCTTTGTTTAGCCACCACACTGTGAACATTTAAGTGAGCTACATGAAGGAAAGAGTTAGGATTTTGAAAAGGTCGGTGCTGTGAGTGATTGGTTGTCTAATGGTCCTGGATTAGGATGCATACAGCCTGACAGCAACAGTAATAATAGTATGATTTGTTTGTGTCTATGACCATAGACATCCTTTTTAGCAGGTAACCTGCTAATGGAGACATTAGAGACTATAGTGTTCCTAACAATTTTAAAACAAGATTTTAAGTGAACAAACCAACCTATCATTCCGCTTCTTTTCATGAAACCCTTTGGAAACCCTTGTGGGGGAGGAAATTCCTTACATGGCAGCCTGGGTAACCAGAGGCTATTCTGCAGGTTTGAAAAATTCTTAAGTATTTGTGGACTAACTGTGCTATAATACTCCACCATAACAATATTACTCCTCCCCAAACAAAAAGTACAAAGAACATCAGTGTGACAGGGCTATAAAGAACCATATCTAATTTGTTAGTGACTACAACAATTTAAAATAGACTAAAATATAAATAAAATTTAAAGCAGCTTCCCTGCAGCCTCCAGCTGTGGACTCCTGCTGGTGACTCCTGCCACTCCTGCTGGAGCCACTCACGCAGAGAGCTGCTTGAGGTAAATGCTGACACACCCTCTTCTGCCATCACTCCCCCCACCCCCTGCAATGGCTCCTGCCACAAGCTGACCAGGGAAAACTGAGAGACAGCTGAGATGGTTCAGTCACTGGGGTAGATGATGTGACACTTAGACAGCTGGTTCTGATTAATCTATGATTTTTATAAGATAAAAATGTGTTACTGAATGTCTCTCATGAGAGATGCTAACAGTCTGTGGAATGATACCCCCCCCTCCCCAGGTTATAGCTACAATGTGTTACCTGGAAGGCCAAGAGATAATTATAGGCTAGAAGAGGCCTAAATTAAGCAACTCCTGTTTATCTAGCTTTATTGCAGCTGCCAGCTGTTAGGCTGGAAAATCATAAATTTTTATGGTTTAGAAGAGCAGGTTATAACACCTTAGTGCAAAGTGATAAATGTTTCTTTGATGTCTGTGAAGAACAGGAAGATGCTCTCCATCAAAGGGTCCTATGAAAAAATGAGTTGTGCTGAAGTCACAGAATTTAATACTTTGATATAACATCCTGTTTGCATAGATATATATTTTTATATTCTGACAGGGAGGAGCAAAGAGGTTGGCAAAGCCAGTTTTTAAACAGTATTCTGTTTTCCATTTACACACAAACGTTTGTACTCTGAAAAAGCAACATCAGGCACTGTTAGAAGAATATACCTTAGAAGAGACAATTCTAAGAGTACTGTGGTAGGAGATTTAGTCTGCACTTTTAAACCTGTTTTTTTTTAAGTGATTTGTATGTTTTGTGATATATGGTTCTGTATTTACATTTTACATTTTTATCTATTATTAAGTAAACCTCTACTTTAGAGACTACTTGGTGTGCCTTTGAAATTATTTCTTTAACAAAGGAAGCATATATGGTTAAAGCTGACACTATACAAAGCTTACTGGTTTTACCAAACTTGGAAAAGATAAGAATTTATTCTGAGGTCTTTAATAGAATTTTACGGGTTCATTTTGTACTCCTGGTTAGGTGCCCATAGGCAAAAGATATCTGCAACCCCGAAGAGCAGAGTTATCTGAGTCTGTGCATTGGGTATGCTAGCAAGAGGTTCACAGTTTGAGTCCCTCCAAGACTTGAGACCAAAGGTTGATTCAAACCCACAAAACAGACAGGAGGGTTACCCTGTTTCTGTTAATTGTTCACAAGACTACGCTTGGAGGTTGGCACTGTGGGAGCAGAGGGCCTGACCTGCTGAGTGGGTTTGTGACAGATTGGTTGGCAGCAGTGTAATAATTTTGGTATTACAAGCTTTTATTGTTCAGTGTGTCAGCTTGAGATGGTCAGCTCACTTGCAAAGAAAGAAACAGGCAGTGATTTATTTTTAAAAAGGAGACAGAACTATAGCACTTGGTGTACAGTCAAGTTCCTACCCATTTAATTTTTTTTCTAAAGTGCAATTCAGAGTAGCCATAGTTAGGGAAGAAGATAGCTTCCAACTACAGCAGGCACACTGTAAACTACTTAAAACAGTTGTGCAGGGACAGAGAAGTCCTATTTAAGGTGAAAGCCAGTAAACAGAACCTCATGGATGCCCTGACCACAGACCGTGAGGAACGTGGACCAGAGGCAACATGAACTGGAGAAGCTCGACTCAACCACCAGCACCAGAGCAGGTAAGTGGCTTGGGTTTAACTGGGACTACAGGACTGGGTTACAAATTTAATTCCAAATTGATAGCCAGATTTAAAGAGGGGAGGATATGGATGCCTTTTAAATTCTTTTGAAAAAGTTTGTATTCAGGCTAAAATTTCTAGGAGTCCTGAGCTTCCTGCTATCCCGCTACTTACCGGAAAGTTGGATGCATTGGGTCAAATGGACAATGAGGACAGCGATGATTACAGCAAACTTAAAGCTGCACTGTTAAAGAAACTTGAATTAACTGCAGAATCATACAGAGCTAAATTCTGTAAGCTCAGGAGAAGCCCTGACATGAGCTACGAGGAGCTAGCCATGAAACAACATCAGTTTTAAAACACCGTGGAAGGAAATGGAGCAAACTCTGTTGATAAAATGAAAATGTGATTTTGTTAGAACAGTTTTTCTGGGCATGCCCAGCAGAGCTGAAAACCTGGCTGGAGGACCAAGATCCCAAAACAGTGCAAGAGGCTGCTGAACTCTCAGACCACTATGTCAAAAGTAGACCTGCTCAGAGAGTGAATGGGGCAGGCATGGCAGCACAGAAAGGGAAAAGTGTGCCTTCAGGACAGCTAAAACCCTCACTGCCTCCACCGAAACCAGTTAGCCCCAGGTTTCAGAGAAAAGATTTATCTGAAAAGAGAAGTGAATGTTGGTTATGTAAAGAAACTGGGCATATTGCCAGACAGTGTCCCAAAAGAATGAGCAATAATATGCAGAATGGTACTAGAAAAGAAGTGGGTTGTTTGTGTGTCCCTGGAAGCTTGCCTGTGAACATGACGGAACACATGCACCCAGTCATGGTGAATGGTGTACAGACGCAAGGGTTAAGGGACACAGTGCCATCCCTGACATTGGTAAAAGAGGATCTAGTAGAGCCTGGTCAGCTTATACCCAATAAATATGTCACTGTACAGGACTTTACTGATGAGGTGAAAACATTGCCCCTCACTAGTGTTCTCCTAGACTGGGGTGAAACGGGGGAACTGTGCAACAGGTGGCTGTAGCCAAAACATTAGCAGTGGATGTGATCCTGGGCAACAATCTCAAACAGGGAATGGAATGTGAAGTTACCCGTAGCCAAGTGGCAAGGGAAAATTGTAGTTCCCTGAACCCCACAGAAGTCATTGTGGAAAACACTGAGAGGCTGGTTCTCCAGCCTGTGTCTCCAGATGGGGAGACTAATGAAAAGGGGGTAGACATTTCCCCAGTAGCAGTCAACCACACAGCTACGGAGGGTTGCTCTGAAGAGGGAGGGGTGACCCAGTATCAGAGGGTTGGGATTGACAGTGATCCTGAGTGCCCTGATGCTAGTGCTAGGGACCCTAGTTTAGCGACTGAAGGGGATCTGTCCCATGCCTTGGGAATGTGTAAGGGGTTTGCAGCTGCTCAGAGAAGTGACCCTAGTCTAGAGAAGCTGAGGGCTTCAGCAGACTTAGACGTTCACAGAGAGGTGATGGCAGAATGAAGGTTTATTGGGAAAATGGACTTATGTATACTCAGGCAGTACAGACAGAGGGAGGGGCGCTAGGCAGGCAGCTTGTCATTCCCCAGGGATATCACGAGCAGTTGCTCAAGACTGCACATGATATTCCCTCATCTGGTCATCTTGGAATCATGCAAGCAATGCAGTGGTTGGCCCAGAATGTCTACTGGCCTAACTTCACCCAGCAGGTGAAGGAGTATTGCAGGTCTTGTCACCAGTGCCAAGAAATAGGGAAGGCAGGCAAGAAAACCCAAGCCGCCCTGATTCCATTGCCCATAGTGGAGGAGCCATTCCAGAGGGTGGGAATAGATATTGTGGGACCTTTAAATACCCCCAGCTCCTCAGGGAAACAATTCATCCTGACTGTGGTTGATTATGCCACCCGGTACCCGGAGGCAGTCATCCTATCCTCACTGAGGACAGACAAAGTGGCAGATGCCTTACTTGGGATTTTATCCCATGTGGGGTTTCCACAGGAGGTTATCACCGATCGAGGGGGTTCCTTCATGTCAGATCTGATGAAATGTTTATGAGAGAAGTGTGGGGTGGTGCAGAGATGCATGACACTATATCACCCACAAGCCAATGGACTTGTGGAAAGATTCAATGGTACCCTAAAGTCAATGCTCTGGGTGTTTGCTGAACAGCATGGGAGGGACTGGGAGAAATACCTTCCCCACCTGTTGTTTGCATACAGGGAGGTGCCCCAAGAGTTGACAGGATTTTCCCCCTTTGAACTCTTATATGGACACTGGGTACATGGGCCCCTAGACTTGATCTGGGAGGACTGAGAAGGTAAGCATGCCACCCAGGGAACTCCCATAGTGGATTATGTCCTTAGGTTTGGGGAAAGGCTGAAGGAGCTTATGGGGACAGCCCAGAGCAACCTAGCAGCTGCCCAACAGAAACAAAAAGTGTAGTATGACCGCAAAGCCAGAGCTCACTCGTACATGGTGGGTCAGGAAGTCATGGTCCTTATTCCGGTCCAGAAAGACAAGCTGCAGGCTGAGTGGGCAGGATCGTACAAAGTAGTTAGGAAGGTAAATGAAGTGAACTACATTATAGAGTTACCTTACCGAGGACAGACAGAAAGGATGTACCATGTCAACATGATGAAGCCATATGCAAATAGGGTGGACATGGTGTTTGCAGTGTGTAGTCCTGGGGAGGGAACAAACGAAGGAGACCCCCTTCTGGACTTGCTGGAGGAAAGTAAGTGGGAGTCCTCTGTGGAGGCAGTAAAACTGTCTCCCTAGCTGGCCCAGGACAAGATCCAAGAAGTAAGGGAGGTTTTAGCAGACTTTGCCCCATTGTTTAGCTCCAAGCCTGGATTAACCCCCTTAGTGACTCATGATGTGGAGACAGGGACACAGACGCCCATACGGCGGAGAGCATATCGGGTGTCAGAGGCTGTCCAAAAGGACATTAGGAGGGAAGTGGAGGAGATGCTGGATTTAGGGGTAATCCAGAGATCCCACAGCCCTGGGCCTCACCCGTAGTCCTTGTACCTAAGTGCCCTAGTTATGAGGCCCTGTGCAAACAAACAACTCCAGCTCTCCATTGCAACTGAACAAGGAGCCATCCTAGAGAAAACACAATCGTTCAAGTACCTTGGCATCACCCTTGATCCCCACCTCATACGCCTGTCCATATCAGCAATGTTGCAAAGTCTGCCAATGCGAGGTTAGGGCATATTATTCTGGCACAGGAAACACCTAACTCCAGAAGCAGTGTCAGAGGCTGTCCAAAGCTCCATCATCAGCCTCATAGACTATGGTCTTATCATATATGGGTCTGTAACTACCACTGCTCTCAAATGTATCAAGACCTCCCTGAATAAGGCCTGTTGTCTCAACACTGGCTCACATCACTGTACCCACATATGTGACCTTTATTCCCAATCTGGATGGCTTCAACTGACAAACGACAAAATACCAAACCTGTATCATGGCCAAGAAAATTATAATGGGGCTTGTCCCACCTGGTGTCTGTACCCTCCTTAAGCCTAGACATAGGAATGTCACTACAAGGAGATCCAATTCCCATCTAGTACATATCCCACGATGTCGCACAACCCAAGGACAAAGATCATTCACCTATCGGACATCCAACTGGCTCAACTCTCTTGGCAGTAACATAGCGACTGCTCCAATACTCGGCCTCTTCAAGTCCAAGCTGCACTTCTCACTGCTTGTATTCTGTGATTGCCCATCTTAACATTTCCACTGTTCCAGCTGCACATGCCCCAGCACCCAGCACTTAAAATCAGTCTTTGCACCCCTAGCACCTTACCTGTCATATTCCCTCAACAAGGTCCCTTGGCTGCACTGTCTCCCACCCTCACCCACCTCCCCCCATATCTCCACTCCTGCCCCCACCCCAACCACCTCCTATACTCCCCCTTACCCCCTGCACCTCCTTGCCCCCCGGTCTCTTACCCTCACTTCCCCCACCCACCCCCTTCCTTGTCTTGCTCATAGCTCAAGTCTTTGTACTGGTTATTACATGTCTATAAGTCAATGACCATATGTTTGTAACTAAAAATGATGACTGTTGCACACACTGACGTGGAACCTTTGTAAAAGAGCCTCGGCTCCAAGGTATTGTAATCCTAGATTGAAATAAATAAAAATAAATAAAAAATAAATAAAGTCAGATGGCTCTACTCATTTCTGTGTGGACTATCGTAGACTGAATGCAGTCACAAAGTCAGATGCCCAACCGATGCCCCAGACAGATGAACTCCTGGACAAGTTGGGAGGGGCGACCTACCTTATGACCATTGACCTGACAAAGGGGTATTGGCAGGTAGAGTTGACAGACAGAGCTAGGGAGAGGTCTGCATTCATCACTCCGATAGTCTTATTTGAATTTAAAGAAATGCTTTTTGGAATGATGATCGCCCCAGCTACTTTCCAAAGGTTGGTGAACCAGGTGTTAAATGGTGCTGAGGAGTATGCTGTGGCATACCTGGGTGATATTGCCATCTTTAGTACCAGCTGGGAGGAACATCTATCCCACCTTAGGGAAGTTCTGGGCAGGATACAGAGGGCCAGGCTCACTGTCAAAGCTAAGAAGTGCCAGGTGGCCATGGGATAAGTGGCATACCTCGGGCATGTGGTAGGCCTGAGACAGCTCCGTCCTAACCAAATAAAAATAGAGGTAATCCAGGCATGGCCCAGACCAGAAACACAGAAGCAGGTGAGGAGTTTTCTAGGGACAGCAGGGTACTACAGGAAATTTGTACCCAATTACAGTGCCCTGGCTGCTCCTCTCTCTGACCTGACAAAGAAAAGGATGCCCAAGAAAATTACCTGGGGCCCAGCCTGTGAGGAAGCCTTTTCCAAACTAAAAGAGGTACTGTGCAGTGCTCCTGTTTTGACAACTCCTGACTATAGCAAACCCTTTATAGTTCAGATTGACACCTCAGATGTGGGTATTGGGGCAGTACTGAGTCAGACATCCAGCCAAGGGAGAGATCACCCAGTAGTATACCTGAGTAGGAAGTTACTTCCCAGGCAGCAGGCATACTCTACTGTGAAAAAAGAATGTTGTGCCATAGTGTGGGCTCTAAAGAAGTTGGAGCCATACTTATATGGGCAACATTTTGTGGTGCAGACTGACCACAACCCCCTGGTTTGGCTGACGCAGATGGGGAAAAACAATGGTAGATTGCTAAGATGGAGTCTTGCTTTGCAAGGGTATGATATGACAATTCTACATAGGGCTGGAGCCAAAAATCAGAACTCTGATGGGCTGTCTGATGCACACGAGGAGTGAACTGATTTGGGAAGCTCATCCCATGCAGGGGATAGAGCCCCCAAATTCAGTCTAGGTGGGGAGGATTGTGACACTTGGACAGTTGGTTCTGATTAATCTATGATTTCTGTAATATAAAAATGTGTTATTGAATGTCTCTCATGAGAGATGCCGACAGTCTGTGGAATGACATAGCCCTCCCAGGTTTTAGCTACAACATGTTACCTGGAAGGCCAAGAGATAATTACAGGATAGAAGAGGCCTAAATTAAGCATCTCCTGTTTATCTAGCTTTATTACAGCTGCAAGCTGCTAGGCTGGAAAATCATAAACTTTATGGCGCTGGAAGAGCAGGTTATGACCTTTAGTGCTATGATAAATGTTTCTTTGATGTCTGTGAAGAACAGCAAGACACTCTACATCAAAGGGTCATATGAGAAAATGAGCTGTGCTGAAGTCACAGTATTTAATATTTTGATAAGACATCCTGTTTTGTATAGATATATTTTTTAAATTCTGACAGGGAGGAGCTAGGTGACCTCACGCAAATAGGTTGGCAAAGCCAGTTTTTAAACAATATTCTGTTTTCCATTTACACGCAAATGTTTGGACTCTGAAAAAGCAACATCAGGCACTGTTAGGAGAATATACCTTAGAAGAGACAATTCTATGAGTACTGTGGTAGGAGATTTAGTCTACTCTTTTAAACCTGTTTTTTTTTAAGTGATTTGTATGTTTTGTGATACATGGTTCTGTATTTATATTTTACATTTTTATCTATTTTTAAATAAACCTCTACTTTAGAGACTACTTGGTGTGCCTTTGAAATTCTTTCTTTAACAATGGAAGCATATATGGTTAAAGCTGACACTATACAAAGCTTACTGGTTTTACCAAACTGGGAAAAGGTAAGAATTTACTGTATTCTGAGGTATTTAATAGAGCTTTAAGGGTTCATTTTGTACACCTGGTTAGGTGCCCACAGGTAAAAGATATCTGCCCCCCCGAAGAGCAGAATTATCTGAGCCTGTACATTGGGTACGCTAGCAAGAGGTTCGAAGTTTGAATCCCTCCAAGACTTGAGACCAAAGGTTGATTTGAACCCACAAAACAGACAGGAGGGTTACCCTGTTTCTGTTAACTGTTACAAGACTGCTGCTTTGAGATTGGCACTGTGGGAGCAGAGGGCCTGACCTGCTGAGTGGATTTGTGACAGATGGATCTTCACCCTCATGAGCAGTCAGCAAAAGCAGGCAGGGAGAAAGGTTGTAGTAAGTATCCAGTTCTGGTGAGGTTCCACTTTTAAGGTAATGCTGACACTCCCCTTCTGCTGTCACTCCCACACTCCCTGCAATGGTTCCTGCCACAAGTTGACTGGGGAAATAGAGAGATGGCTAAGATTGTTCAGTCACTGGGGCAGATGGGTCTTCATCCTAACGGCAGCCAGGAAAAGCAGGCAGGGAGAAAGGTTGCAGTAACTCCAGAATTCAAAGTTTAGAGATATCACACCAAGGAAGTCCTGCATTTAAAATATCAACAAGGTTGTGCCCATAATAACAACATCCAATCATTCAGTGTCATGATGAAGAAATGGGTAGGAGTACAAACAATTGGAACATGGATAGTAAGTGGAGTGGTACCAGCGGCTGGGAAAGGAGGGTCTAAAAGAGATAAATAAGCCAAGAAAGGAGCTGACACCATACAGGAAACAAAACAAGGCAACCGGAGAAAAAAATGGGGGGGGGGGCAAAGAAAGTGAAGAGAAAGATTCAAAGAGGGGGAAATGGGACAAAAAGGCGATGGGAAGAAAATCAGGTAGAGGGGAACAAACAGCAGAAAAAGTCCAATCTCACCAGCAAGTGAGCCGCAGGAGACGGGAGCACAGAAAAGTCGCTGACAAACGGAGCTCCAAACAGAGTGATTTCATAATGCACTAAGCAGAGCTGTTGGGAGTGACTGACTTTTATTTGGAATGTGGAAGGAGCTATTCTCCCATATTGAACCTCAGGCTTTAGCCCTCCCAAATGAATACTGGTGTCCTCTGATGCAGTCCTGAGTTCAGAAACCATGCTATTTCTAATCAGCTATAAGCAGCTCTCACCTGCAGCCTGCTGATAATGTTGGTAATCCTTGGGTGATTCTGTTCAGGTCAGATGGCATGGAATTTATAGTTAGTGCAGTGACCCACCCCCTTGGTGATATTCTCAGCGTTTGGTCTGCTTCAGAACTCTCTCACCATCTGTGAGTAGTGTAGTGCAAATGGGCAAAATGCAACAGTTCACAAAACTGACAGTTCAATACAGGACACAGACTTAATGATAAAAAGAATACTGGGCATGCTCCAGTGCAGTCCTGAGGTTGGCAAGCCATGCTGTTTCTTATCAGCTATTATAAAATGGGCCTAAGAAATCCAAGTCTCTAATTGGCTAGTACATCATCTGAACAGTGTCCTTATCAGATGATATACTAGCCAACCAGGACTGCTGCCCACCAAGATGCCCCATGGCAACGATGAATCAGTGAGCTCTGCCAACCATAAACAGAAACGCTGACTAGCAGAGCTCCCTGAAGTGGCAGCGCAGCGGGAAGCTGTCTTTTGTCATGGTGCAGCAGCAGCAGCAGCAGGGAAAGCATAATTAGTTCACCGGTGGACCGTTAACACCCCAAAAAAAAAATAAAACACATACAGAACCTGCTGACTTTCTACCTGCTCTTTTGTATTTTTTTGTTCTCTATCCCTGTCGTAACACTCTCACGCCCAGCATTTCAAACGGCGCCAAGACCGGTAACAGTCACGCTCTCGCTCACATCACATCAAGCTCCAGTTCCACAGAAATACTCTCAATGATTTTTTTTTTTACTCACTAGCCGTCAGTTTTGTCATGACTGCACGTTTCAACAGTCGCTCCCGCTGTTCCAGACTGTATTCAGTGTCTAGACTCCATACCCTCGTCCCCACAGAGACTGTATTCGATCTCCGAATCCATACCCTCCCAGTCTTTTATCAGAAACAATATTATTATTTATTTATTTAGTTAGTTTTGTTAACCGGTAGGTACACTAGACAAGTTTTATGCCTATTTTCAGGAATGACCCGGGAGAGTACAACAGGTTATAACAGGTACATCAATACAACAAAGCAGGAGAGAAAAACAGTTTTACATTTGATTGGAAGGTATACCCAGTTAACAAGACTGGGGGCAAGATACAATTGAGAAAATTAGATACAATATCCAACAGGGCAGGCAAAGAATAAGGTGTGTAGGATCACCATAGAGACAGGCAGTAGGGTAGTGAGTGAGATCAGGTAGCAGCACGGGAGAGGTGAAGCCATCTGGCTAGTGACAACCGGGAACTACATGCTAGGGTGGCTTTAGGCATACACAGTGAGAGGCCAGCTTGAGGTATTCCCACAGGGAGGTCCGGAAAAGTTTGTGGGAAGGGGCAGTGTGGACCATTTCAGGGAGGGAGTTCCAGAGCCTAGGTGCATGAGCTGCGAAGCTCTGATCACCCATGAGGCGGGGTGGGGCACATTTAGTAGGCCAGGACCCTGAGATCTCAGAGGGTAAGGTGAGAGGTCAGCTGGGGTGAGAAGCCAGGCCAGTTCCGGGGGTTGGTGCCAGAGCTAATTACTTTGCTCATTAGGCACCCAGTGCCTAAGTTAAGGTGATTAGTCGGGGATAGCCATCCAAGCTTATCATAGAGTTCACAGTAATGGGTAAGACGGGGGCCGGCCAGAGCAAACTGACAGATGTTGTTGTACGTCATGCTCCACTTGTTAAGGAGGATCTTAGAAGTGTGAGCAAATAGGTGGGAACCATAGCTGAGGGAAGGGAGTAATACTCCCCTGGCAAGAGCCAGACGAGCCACAGGGGTAAGGTTGTACCTAGCCCTGTAGGCCAGCCTCAGCTTGCAGTTGACCCCACTACAAACGTTGTGGATGTGACTTCCCAGGTACAGTTGGGGGTCAAGCGTCACACCAAGATATTTGAGGGAGGTCACAGTAAGAAGAGGGGTACCATCTTCACAGTTGATTTGCAGAGGAACTGAGGAGGCCCAAATTTTGGCTGATGAGCCGAATAACATGGCCTGGGTTTTTTCTGGTTGAGGACCAGCTTCTGTTTGGAGAGCCATACCTGGATGTTCCTGAAGTCCTCTGATAGGTGGCGGTTTAGGGTGGCTGTGTCTCTGGAGTGGGCCAGGAGGACCAGATCATCCATGACATGGTAACCCGGCATCTGGAGGCCGCAAGGGAGATTGTTAATAAACAGGGAAAGAGTAGGGTCCTAACACTGAGACTCTGTGGGACACCAGAGGTTACAGGCAGGGGGGCAGAGAGGACTTTATTGAATTTAGTTAGTTGTTCTCTGCAATGCAGGTAGTCAGAGATCCAGTTTAGAGCAGGGGACAGGCCAAGGGACCCCATCTGCTAGATGAGCAGGTCATGATCCACGAGGTTGAAGGCCTGGATAAATCAATGAACACAGCACCTGAGAGTTGCCCCAGATCCATTGCTGCTCTGATGCTGGAAGAGACAGAGATAAGTGCCGTGTTAGTACTGTGCCCTTTGAAAGCCATGTTGGGCAGGGGACAGCAGTCCATGGGTGGATATACTCCGAGAGTTGTTTGGCTACCACCTTTTCCAGGAGCTTACTGACAGCCAAGAGGATGGCTATAGGACAGTAGTTATCCAGGATTTTGGGGCTGCCCTGCTTTAGGACAGGGATGACCTTGGCAACCTTCCAGATATCTAGGATCTGTCCCTGGGTAAGGGATAGGTTGAAGATGTGGGCCACTGGGGTGGTAAGTGGGGGGCACCAAGTCTGAGGAGCTTGGGCTCCAGGTTATCTAGGCCTGGGCTTGCATACTGGGAGAGGCCTTGAGAAGAGACCATACCTCATTTACACACCACCCCTTAGGTGGAACGGAGGACAGGGTAGGCCAGACTCCTGCTGGGTCGGGAGCAGGGCTGTTTGTATTTCAGGCCATAGACCCATGTGGAGGACAGTAGGGAGGTCAGTGAAATGGGAGTTGAGAGCATTGGCAATCGTGTAAGGATTGTTGCAGGAGGCTCCTCCGATGAGCATGTCAGTGACCCCAGAGTTGGAGCGACCACTGACCAGTGTTTGAATGGTTCTCCAGAACTGTCTGGGGTCCTTAGCAGAGCTGAGAAGGGTGGCCTTGCAGAAATCACTTTTGGCCCCCCTGATAGTTTTCTTACACTCATTTCTGAGTTTTCTGTATTGCTGAAACAGGGTAGTATCATGTGAGCATTTGAATTGTGCCCAGCACTTGTCTCTCGCTCGCATGAGGGAGAGGAGGCCCCCATGCAGCCACTGGGTGGCTGTCCCACAGACCCTACGCCTAGTGATAGGGGCATGACACCACTAACCACACTTTTTAACAAATCATGGGAAGATGGGGTGGTACCTGAGGACTAGAGGAGGGCAGATGTGATTCCCCTTCACAAAAGTGGGAGCAAGGCAGAAGCAGGAAACTACAGACCCATTAGTTTGACCTCAGTGGTGGGGAAAATGATGGAATCACTTTGAAAGAAAGAATTGTTGAGTACCTAGAGGCAAAGGGGCACTGGACCCAAAGCAGCATGGATTCACAGCAGGAAGGTCATGTCAGACAAATCTAATCGATTTCTTTGACTGGGTGACCAAAGTAATAGACCAGGGAGGGGCTGTGGATATGGCCTACCTAGACTTTAGCAAGGCATTTGACACAGTCTCGCACAAAAGATTAATAATCAAGTTAGCCAGCCTGGGAGTGGGTCCCAGGGTGGTAGCCTGGGTAGAAACTGGCTGCACAACAGGACACAGAAGGTAATAGTGAATGGAACACATTCTGAAGAAAGGGGGGTTACTAGTGGAGTACCTCAGGGCTCAGTACTGGGTCCAGTCCTCTTTAACATCTTTATAGGTGACATTGCAGAGGGTCTGAAGGAAAGGTATGCCTCTTTGGGATGACACAAAGATCTGTAAAAAGTTGATACAGGAGGGGTAGAAAGGATGAGAAGGGACTTGGCAAGGTTGGAGGAATGGTCAGACATATGGCAACTTAGATTCAATGCAAAGAAGTGCAAAGTAATGCACCTGGGAAATAAAAATCCACCAGAAGATACACAATAGCAGGGAGGTACTAACAACAACAATAATGGAAAGGGATCTGGGTGTAGTCATATCAGATGACCTAAAGGTGGGTATGCAATGTGAGAGTCAGTAGAGAAAGCAGGGGATACTGGGATGCATAGGGAGGGCATCACAAGTAGAAAAGGGAAGTGGTTATCCTCTATACAGACAGTTGGTGAGACCCATCTGAGTACTGCGCAGTTTTGAGACCTCATCTACGCAAGGACATAGACAGGATGGAAGCAGTCCAGAGGAGGGCAACTAAAATGGCAGGGTCTACATCAGAAACCATATGAAGAGAGACTGTGAGAGCTTAATATGTATACCCTTGATGAAAGGAAGGACAGGGGGACATGATAGAAACTTTAAGTACCTCAAGGAATCAACAAAGTCCAGAAGAGTAGCATCTTTCAGAAAAAGAGATGTGTAAGAACAAGGGGGCACAATTTAAAGTTAGAGGGGGACGGCTCTGGGGTAATGTGAGGAAATTCTTTTCACGGAGAGTGGTGGACGATGGAACCGCCTTCCTGGAGAGGTTGTGGGGTCTAAAACAGTGGAGGAATTCAAACATGCATGGGACAAACATAAGGCAATTATAGTGGGGGTTGCAGGAAATAGGCTGTTGGTTAACTAGAATCTGCAGCTATCCAGTAGGTAGGGAAATGGGCAGACTGGGTGGGCCAAGTGGTCCTTATCTGCCATCAAAGTCTATATTTCTATGTTTCTATACCTATCTTGTAGATCCACAAAGATGTTGTGGAATGCAGCAACAGTGGAGGAGGGGTCCTGGGCTCTGTAGACTTCTGTCCAGTCAGTGAGCCTTAGTTCCTCCATGAACAGGTCCGGGTTGAACCTGGCAAAGTTTCGGACCTGGATGATTTTATGTGGGACCTTAGGGGAGGGAATTTTCCATATACAGAGAACAGAAGAGTGGTCAGAGATGGAGTCGGGTGGGGTCTCTGCAGAGGAGATCCTCTTGGGATGGTCTGACATGATCCAGTCCAGAAGGGAGCAGGAGGTACCATTTGCCTTCCGTTTGGTGGGCTCCTGTACAAGTTGCGTCAGGGTTTGGGTGGCAAGCAAGGCCTCAAACTGCTTGACATTATCCCCTGCCCAATTTAGGTTCACATCCCCCAGGATTAGGAGTTCATTGTCCCCGGTTCTGGGACAGACAGTGTCCAGGAGGTGGGTGAGGCCCTGAAGCCCTCCCTTAGGGGGGTTGTAGGTACACACCACATGCAGTTTTTTGGCGTTGCCAAGTAGAAGCACGGAGTGGAGCAGCTCACAGGATAACGGCAGCGAGGAGCTGTGATTAATTAGGGATACATTGAGGTGGCTCCTATAGTAAATCAGGATGCCTCCACCCCTTTTGCTTCCGGTTCTGTCCAACAGTTTGAACTCATAGCCAGAGAGCCCACAGGCAGAGTCAGGAATCTGGGGTTTGAGCCAGGTCTCAGTTATCCCCAAGATGTCAGGCTTGTAGAGACTGGCCCATGCGGCGAGCTCATCGAGGTTGGGAAGTAGACTCCGAATGTTGAGGTGAGCTACTTTCAAACCCTTGCCCAGCCACCATTTCTGGGGAGAGTCGGAGGAGGGGAAGGGCCGGATTTGATTCATTTCTCCGGATAGGGCAAGGGTCAGTAAGAATAGCCACAGGAGGAGTCCGCTAAGGGGACACCTTTGATCACTAGTCTCCAGACCTGATGTCGCACTGTTCTGGTTTGAGACAGGATGAGTCTTGGCAACAATCCACTAGGGAGATAGCAGGGACCCACTGCATTGGCCATGAGGTTTGAGAAGGTAAAGTCGGTCACTGTGCTGGGGGGGAGGACCAATCACGGTCTCTGCCCAAGCCAGGAGCAGTGGAAAAGTGGAGGGACATAAGTCCCAGGATGAGGATAGCCAGGAGAATATTGCGGGGGGGGGAGAAGAGCAGATTACCTTGAGAGATTCCATTTAAGAACCGGGGCACAGTTATTGCAAGTGATACCACTTCAGGTGGATACACGTGTGTGAAAGCACCTTTAGGGAGAGGAGCAGGGGCCTGTGTAGGACCTGGGAGAGGTATTAGGATGCCCGCTCAGAATACTCCACTAGTAGTGGTGGTGGTGACCAGGTAGTGGAGTATAAGGAGCTGGAGGACCAGGGGCAGAGTAATGACTGAGGACAGAAGTCAGGCAGGATACAGAATCCTCGGAGGAGGGCTTGCTAGGTGTTGTGATCTGAGTGACTTAACTGTAGGTCAAGTTGTCACATTAGTAATATCAGTAACACTTAGGTAAATAAAACTGTAGCAGAAATTAATAGAATGAGCTGGGTTAGCAAGAATGCAATAAACACAGAATAGAATGGGCTAAGCATAAGTAACCACAATGGCCTGTCAGTAAGAAATTATCACGGAGGGAGCAGGATCTGGCTGGCATAAATGACAGTCAGGTGCACCGAGAGGCCAGAGAGGACAAGTAACAGTTCCTGAGTGCACAGAGCACCGGAGCAGGGTCCAGGGGATAGAGGAGTGGCGCTAAGCAGGTAGGTATGAGGTCAGCAGGTCCTAGGCTGTGAGAGAGAGTCAGGATGCACTGGGAGAGAAACCCCAAGTAGAACACAGTTCTGAGCACATTGACCAGGGAATAGGCAGAGTCAAAAAACAGTTCCGCCCTCCAAGCCAATAGGCAGTTAGCAGCCAGTGGGCAGAGCAAGCAAGGATTTAATCTCACCACACAAACAGGGCAGGTGGGGGCTTAAAAGCAGCCTGAAAGTCCCGAAAGTGATATTCCAAGGAGGCCCACGGGCTGCCAGTCAAGCTAGCACCTCACTTGGGAGTTCAGCCTTGAAGGTGCGAGTCATTGAGGAAAGGGCGGGGGGACCCTCCAGGTCAGGTCTCCCTCTTTCCCTTCTGTTGGCAAGTGGCGAAAGGTTTCCTTGGGAAGCTCTCCTTAAGTCAGGAGGGCTCGAGAGGTGTGCGGCAGCAGCGGCCAATCACAGGGCGCAAAGGACAAAGGCAGTTTCAGCGCCAAAGTTTGAAGAAAAGGCATCTGATGCCGTCGGTAGAGCAGGGCTTGCCGCTGGACTGATGATTCTGCAGCAGGGTAGGTTTTAAAAGTTCACCTGCAACATCAGGGGCAATTCTTTTCCTGAGGTGAGGGAAGCAGCCAGAGAGTCCCGAAAGCGATATTCCCGAGGAGGCCCACCGGAGCTTGCCAGTCAAGCCGGCACCTCCACTCGGGAGTTCAGCCTTGAAGGCACGAGTCGTTGAGGAAAGGGCGAGGGGGGGGACCCTCCAGGTCTGGTCTCCCTCTCTCCCCTCCGTCGGCAAGTGGCGAACTATACAAGTCCCGATCACAGCATATAATGCTGTACTGTCACCTCGCAAAAAAACAAAAGTCTTCATCATGTCAAGTTCGCCATTAGTAACACTTTTAAATATGGGAAAAAACAACAGGAAACAGCTCCATACGGTAGCCTCAAATGGACACGCTCGGTATCAACAAAGCGGCACTCAGATCATCCAACATGAAACAAAACTAAATTAAAATAAAACCAAACAGAATCAAAACAATATTTTTGGATGGTGGGGGACATGGTAACACGAAAAACAGAACACCTGAACTCGAAAACGCTTGGCACAAGTAAATTGAGTTGGCAGTCAGGTACACCTGAAATGCATACAGCAAGTAATACATGTTGAAATAATATTACAAAAAAACCCCAAAAGATTAAATGTATTGGGGGGGGGTTGAGGCTTACATAGGCTGTATAGTATTTTTCTACTTTGTACCTCATAAATACATAGGAAGACCTCTGCTGGGGACTATTTTTTTCACTATTTAACTTAATGAAACCTCCATTTTATATTTCTAACTTTCTTTTATTTCTAATTTTTTTAATAATTACTTAAGTGCCCATTTATAAAGCGCAATAACACACTCGAGGTGTGGGTTACGTGCTGATAAGAGCACACCAGGGCATAAGGCACTCAGCGCAAGCGCCTCATGCCTTAGTACACCCCTGGGCATGCTCTTATCAGCACGTAACCCACACCTTGTTGTGTGTTATTGCTTGCTAAGCAGCTCTCACCTGCAGTCTGCTGTTAGTGTTGGCAATGCTCTGCCCTTCTTCATGATGCAGGGTCATAACAAGGATCTGTTGAAAATTTGGTGTACAAATATTACAAAACAACAAATGTATGAGCCTATGTTACAGTTTGCTAATGCAGGCTCATACCTCTGGTAATTTTCAATATTTTTACCCCATATTCCTTCCATGCAGCCCTATCGGCTCTGACCAGAATTTGTTACTAAGAGCTGATGTCCTTGAATGTGGAAAGGTTTCTCTTTTAAAATGGTCCACTATTTTACTTTCAGGATAAACTTATTTGTAAATTTATATGTTTTATTATGCTTAATTCAGTTAACTTAATATATTTTATGTAATTCTGTGTATTATGTTAGTACATTTATGTTTAGTGTTTGTACTAACAGGGTACCTTTAAAAGGGCTTTGTTGCCCAAAGGTAATTTATAATTAATAAATGAAACTAAACTAATATTGCACCAAACATCTAATTGTCCCCTTGATTGTTTCTAGTTGCAGGATATGGAGTACCAGAGAAAGGAAATCTGTCCAGGATCCATATGTCCAACAATGTGAGCTGATACAGTAGCTCAGTGGTAGAGCAGTGGGACAGTATTCTGGAGGCCCACATTAAATTCCCAGTAAGTTATATTACTTGTTTCTCACTACAGTTAATGCTGCGAACAAGAAAATGTTTAGTAAGTGAAGGAAGGTAACACTTAACAATATTGTCTTGAATTTATTGACTAAGGAAAGCCCAGTTAATATGAAACATCTTGATTCCAGTGGGGTCCTGCTGGTACACGTTTTCACAACATAGTTACCGAGAATCGTACAACTGACAGTCACAGCCAAAGACATGGTCAGGTATTTCCTGAAATTTCTGTGACATTTCTAGAGAAATCTCCTGCTTTCTCTATTTCCACAGTAGGGCAGCAGAGAAACTCTTTAGAAATTTCATGAAATGTGGGAATATCTGACCTATATATACTATCACAACATCTTATTTTCAGTAACTTACATAGAAACATAGAAACATAGACTTTGATGGCAGATAAGGACCGCTAGGCCCATCTAGTCTGCCCATTTCCCTACCTACAGGATAGGCCGCAGATCCTAGTTAACCAACAGCCTATTTCTTCCTACCCCCCACAAGAATTGCCTTATGTCTGTCCCATGCATTCTTGAATTCTCCCACAGTTTTAGACCCCACAACCTCCTCAGGAAGGCTGTTCCATGCATCCACTACCCTCTCTGTGAAATAATACTTCCTCACATTGCCCCTGAACCGCCCTCCTTCTATCTTTAAATTGTGTCCCCTTGTTCTTGCAAGTCTCTTTTTCTGAAAAATGCTACCCTCTTGGACTTTGTTGATTCCACTGAGGTACTTAAAAGTTTCTATCATGTCCACCCTCTCCCTTCTTTCCTCAAGGGTATACATACTAAGCTCCTTTAGTCTCTCCTCATACGGCTTCTCTTGCAGACCCTGCACCATTTTAGTTGCCCTCCTCTGGACTGCCTCTATCCTGTCTATGTCCTTGCGGAGATGGGGTCTCCAGAATTGGACACAGTACTCCAGATGGGGTCTCACCAACTGTCTGTACAGAGGGATAACAACTTCCTGTTTTCTGCTGCTGTTGCCTCTCCCTATACATCCCAGTATACCCCCAGCCCTCCCTACTGCCTTCTCACATTGCTTGCTAACCTTAAGGTCATCTGATATGATTACCCCAGGTCCCTTTCCTTTTTGTTGTTGTTACTACCTCCCACCCACTGTGTATTCTTCCCTGGGCTCTTGTTTCCAGGTGCATTATTTTGCACTTCTTTGCATTGAATCCTAGCTGCCATACTTCTGACCATTCCTCCAACCTTGCCAAGTCCCTTTTCATCCTTTCCACGCCTCCTTGTGTATCAACCCTGTTGCAGATTTTTGTGTCATCTGCAAAAGGCATATTTTCCTTCCAGTCCCTCTGCAATGACACTGATGAAGACATTAAAAGGACTGGACCCAATACTGACCCTCTGTGCCCACTAGTAACCCCCTTTCTTCAGAATGAACTCCATTTACAATTACCTTCTGTGTCCTGTTGTCCAGCCAATGTTTTTCCAGGCTACCACCCTGGGTCCCACTCCCAGGCTGGTTAATTTGACTATTAATCTTTTGTGTGGGACTGTGTCAAATGCCTTGCTAAAGTCTAGGTAAGCCATGTCCACAGCCCCTCCTGGTCTACTACTTTGGTCACCCAGTCAAAGAAATCTATTAGATTAGTCTGACATGACCTTCCGCTGTGAACCCATGCTGCCTTGGGTCCTGTGCTCCACTGGCCTCTCATTGCTCGACTATTCTTTCCTTCAGAGTGACTCCATCACTTTCCCTACCACAGAGGTCAGACTGACAGGTCTGTAGTTTCCTGCCTCTGTCTTGGACCCACTTGTGAAGGGAATCACATCCGCCTTCCTCCAGTCCTCGGTACCACACCATCCTCCCATGATTTATTAAAAAGAGTAGCCAGTGGTTTCACTAGTTCCTCCCTTAATTCTTTTAGAATTCTGGGGTGAATTCTATCAGGACCCATTGCTTTGTCCACCTTCAGTTTTAGGAGTTCTTGCAGAACCCTTTCTTCTGTGAAAGGACTGGGATCGACCCCCCTATCAAGAGTGCTTCTGTTAATTGGATTAGGCACTTCTCCCTCTTGTGAATACTGAGCAGAAATATTTGTTCAGTATTCCTGCTTTTCACTGTCCCCTCTGCCCACCCACTGTTCATTCTATTCAGCCTCACTATCCCTCCCTTTGTCTTTCTACACTGCTGATGTACCTATAAAAGGTTTTATCCCTTCTTAACTGAGTTGGCTATCTTTTCCTCAGTTTGGGTCTTTGCTATTCTGACTTCCCTCCCTGCTTCCTTCTGCCTTAACTGGTACAGCTCTCTGTCCTGCTCCTTCTGTGTTTCCTTATACTTCCGGAATGCTATCTTTTTCTTCCTGACTTTCACAGCCACCTCTTTTGAGAACCATAGTGGCTTTTTCTTTCATTTTGATTTGTTCATTTGCTTCACACAACTTGCTCAGGGTCACACAATATTTAGCTGTAGGAGGGTTTAAACCTGCAAGCTTCTGGTTCTTAACTGTGATCCAATTACTAGAGTAACCTTATTGCATGAGGGGAACTAAGAAAAGGTCAGTGGCTGTCAGCAATGTTTCTTTTTCATAATTTAGTTACCAGGAATGGTGCAACTGAAATACAACATATACTATCTAGTGTGGTCTTGCATCTGCTAATTTTTAGGGCTGTGGGACAGAGCCTACAGACGTTGTGTGAGAGCTTTTTAGCTCTAAAAATGGCTGATCTCACAACCTCTTCCATTGAAGTTTTGGAAGTATCTTTCCAAAAGCCCAACAAAGCTGAAAGCCCTCCGCCACGATTGGGATACAGAATAACAGCTGCACTATTTCAGCTGTTGCTTCTGTATTCCGATCGTCACTGCACATGTGCACGAGTCACATGCATGTGCAGTGCTGTGTTGCCACCATGTTGTGTATGGCACTATGCCATTCACTGTTTGTGCCCCTCCCAAAGTCGTGGCCATCTCCTGTCACACACTGGGAGCCCACCCTAGTGTGCAGAATTTTTTTCTCTAAATTGGAAAAGCGATCCCTCCTCAATTTTGTTCTTTCTGGTGCCCCTGTCCACGTTATGCCCGACTTGGGGTGCCCAGTCCCTGATGTAGTCATTCATGTGACACACTGGGAGCCACCTCAGTGTGCTGAATTATTTTTTTGTGCTCCTTTTCCTGTAAATTTGAAAATGGTCCCTTGTTATCTGTTTTATTTCCCTGTGAAAGTAAAAACGGTCCCTTGTTGTTGCTGCAGTCTCCTCCCCGCCCATCCCTCACTGTGCCACCTCTCCACAAACCCCATACCCCATACTTACCTACGAAAGTCAGCTGTCATCTTCTCAGGACTGGGACATATCTGCACTCTTCAAAGCCCAACCGTGAACTAAAGAATGAAAGGTAAGCATGCTATACAGCCATTCAATGGTGTTTTCAACTTATGCTGATATCTCAGCCATTTTTTGGAATTTTTGCCCCAAATTTTCAACATGGGGTTCTTGGGACCTCACCTCACATGAGCACTGTCACTGTTATTTTGTTACTTGGTCCTGAAAGGTGATTTTGTGGTCACTGTGCAGAATCACCTTTCTGGACCAGTTCATGAAATGACAGTGCCACTGTTCATGAGGTGAGGTCTCAAAATGCCCATGTTGCAAATTTGGTGAAAAAATTTCAAAAGATGACTGCATTATGATCATACATTGCACAGTTTATATGCACATTCCTAACATTGCTAATTTTTAATATTTTCACTCCATATTTTTAACATTTTGCACACCTCCTTCACAACACTGTAGCTGTCATTTTCCACAACCTGCCCAAAACATGTTTTCGCACCTGTGGTGCAGAATAGCTTGTTTGCTCTGCGCAATCACCTTTCAGGAAAATTAAACAAAATGACACTGGCACTATTCATGAGGAGGGGTACAAAAACAGCCATGTTGAAAATTTGTGGAAAAGATTCCAACAAATGATTGCATTATGAGCGTGCACTGCACAGTTTCTATGCACGCTCTTAACATTGCTAATTTTTAATATTTTCACTTCACATTTTTAACATAGCCATTTTTGTATACCTCCTTCATAACTGTACAGCTGTCATTTTCCACAACCTGCTCGAACCGTGTTTTCACACATATGGAGTAGAATAGCGCTTTTGATCTGCGCAATCACCTTTTGGGACAGTTGAACAAAATGACAGGGGCACTATTCATGAGGAGGGGTCCAGAAAAGGACATGTTGAAATTTGGTGCACCACCTCCACCATATGGCCAAGTTAGACATGGGTGTTGAATAATTTTTACGCACATGTGTAACTTTCATCACTTGGTAGTGCTTCACAGCCCTATCGGCTCTGGCCAGTTCTTGTTTACAATGTATTTACTCAAGAAAGTACAGCTGAGATGCAACATCCCAGGGACATTATGCCATGTGAGTTTTTTGGGAGGGGGAGACACATTTCAGCATTAATCTAATGGGAACATTAAATGGTACTTTTAAAGGTTTCTTCAGCTCAAAAGGCACTGTCCTGATATAAATTTCAGGGTGCATGTTCCCTAGACACTATGGGTATGATGGCCCTGCAACATCCCATTTCCAGTGGAGTCCGACTACTACCCACTGTTGCTGTTGAGTGGACAAGCACACTGGGAGGTTAAGTGATTTCCTTAGCATTGTACAATGAATATTTATCACATGCAGGGATTGCACCTATAATTTCCTAGTTCCTAACAATATTCTCACCATTAGCCCACACTGTTTCCAGGGCAGGGTGTGAAGGGGAGTCTGGAAAGGAGGAAATGTAATAAAATAAAAATAAATATCTTATCTTACCAGTTGCTAACATTTTCTTATATTTGTCTTCTTTTCAATGTATTTCCCTGGTTCCATGCCATTTGAGTGACTTTATTGCATCAGTTTCAATTTGAGTGAAAACATCTTAGCGATTTCAAATAAGCAACTGGAAATCTCAGCGATGCAGACTTGAGCAATGGATTCACATCTGAAATTGAAAACTATAGGCTAGACTCTGTAAATACTCAATTTGGCCATTGTGAGAGTATTCTGTGATGACCTGCAGCAGACGCTCAGTTGGATCATGGTACCTCGATGGCTCCTGCCTGCTGCTGCACCTGAGACCACCTGTGCCATCCATACCTCTGACATCCACTGCTCCTCCACTACCATCATCAGGTATGTTCCTACCATGCAGCATAACTAATGTATACACCTGCTGCACTTGTTTCTAGTCCAGGGGCTCACATCACATTGTTATGCAGGGACTATGCCTCCCCTGCATCCCTCATGGGGGGCTATGGCCCCCCCAAACCTCCCATCTCTTTTATTCTAACACCATGCTGCCCATTGCTCTATGTGTTGGGTCACCTGGTTGGCAAGTTCACTCATATGTACCTGTCACTGTTCTGTGCAATTTGGAGATATGTGCCTGTCACTCGAATTGTAATCATTCATTTCTAATTGTGCAAATAAACTCGCTCAATTGACATGATACCTATTTCCCCAGGGTATTGCAGATGAGATGCAATATCTTAATTCCAGTAGGTCACTGCTTCTACCCATTTCCATTGGTGGATGGGTTGATTGGAGCACTGGGAAGATAAGTGAGTGACTCAAGGTCAAACACTGTGTATGTGACTGTAACAGGGTTTGCATTTTTGATCTCCCAATTCTCAGCTGAGCTCTAACAATTAAACCACTGTGCTATTTGGGGGGAGGGGTGGAGAGCCAGTTGCTGCTAGTAATACATGTTTTCACAGTTTCTTTACCAGGATAGTCCAAATTACCTGTATCATCTCATTCCCAGTGAGGTCGTGTTTTTTACCAATTTTACAATGTATTTAAAGGTCCATGCAACCAGCCCCCACCCCAGGATGCACTTGAAAACAAGCTAGCATTGCTTAGCGTATCTTTCCTGGTCAAAATGACAAAAAAACTTTACCCACAATACTACAAACAGTGATACAATATTTATGTTTTACCAGTTGTTCCAATGTATTTATCCAGGACAGATCAGCTGGGATGCCACTCCTAATTTCCATGGAGGTTCTGCTTCTGAGCTGGAAGGGAAGGTATGCCTCTCTACAGATGACACCAAAATCTGCAATAGGGTAGATACTCTGGCGAGGCTGGAGTGTATGGCAGCTGAGTTTCAATGTAAAAAAGTTTAAAATCATGCACCTAGTGCACAGAAAGCCAGGGGTGTATGTAGGGAGAGGTATTTGCAGTCACTAAACAGGAAAGGAACCTTGGGATTATCATTTATTCATTTCTTTCTTTCTTTCTTTCTTTCTTTCTTTCCTTCTTTCTTTCCTTCTTTGTTTACCAGGTAGGTGCATTAGATAATAAATATGCATATTTCCAGGCATGACCCAGGAGAGTACAAGTTACAAAACAATCATGAAACATGATACAAGGAAAACAGTAAAATATACAATGTAAAGGGTAAACTAGCTACCGATACAAAAACAGTTAAGAGAATAAATGCAAAGTATCATGGAGAATTCAGCACAAATAACAATGAAACGTAGTACAGAAAGAGTAAAATATAAAATGTAAAGGTACAACTAGTTGCAGATACAAAAGCAGCTGAAGAATAAATACATTGCAACAAGGAGAAAACCATCAGCAAAACCAGAAATGAACAAAGCAGTGTGGCTAAACAATTTCATAACAGACAAGAAGCACCATACATAAGTGTAGCAGAGCAGCAAAGACAAGCACTTTATCTGATGACATCAAGGTGGTGAGGAAGTGTGACATACCAGTGGGCAGGACCAGTGGGATGCCACCTGGAGTACTTATCCAGTTCTGGAGACCGGCCTCAGGAAGGACAGAGACATGGTGAAGGCTGTCCGGAGGAGGGCAAACTAAAAAGTGCAGGGGCTGCATCATAAACCCTACAAGAAGGAACTGAAGAATCCTAATATGGAAAAGAGGACAGAGAAGAGAGACATGATAAAAACATGTAAGTACCTCACAGGGGTGAATAAGGTAAAGGTAAAGGGGGGAGCAGTACTTTTTCAGAAGAGAAGGTGCATAAGAGCAAGAGGGCATACTATGAAATAGGGAGGAGGGACATTTAGGAAGGATGTAAGGAACTAACTTTTCACTGAACAGTCCTCCAGCAGATGTGCTGGGGGCAAAAACAGTGGTGGGCTTCAAGCATGCATGGGTTTGGCACAAAGGAATCTTGGGTAGGAAACTGGGGTGGCAGACAGAGATCAGGTAGGGTTTGCAGTAACAGTATAGTCAGGGAGAAAATGGGCACACTGGATGGGCCAGTAGATCTTTTATCTGCCAGCATATTCTGTGTTTCTGTGTTCTGCTATATTACTTAAATTGCCAAAAGTGCATCGTCATCTGCAGAATATTATTCCAGAGAAAAATTTATGTGTGGAATACAGTTCAATGGGTAATCTTGCAATGGCTAAAAAATGGGCACATAGTGCTGCATTCCATAGCAAATGGACCCATTTGACTCCCGCAACTCAGTGCAGACCTTATGGACATTTGAGAGAGAAGGATTTGCTCTGTTGTTACAACAAAAACTGTGCTTTAATTTATTTATTTATTGAAATTTGTTAACCAGGTAAGCCCATTGAGACATATTGTCCCATTTTCAGGGTGACCAGAGTTAATTACATTCAGTAATAACAGTTTACATGCAGAGACAAGTTAACAACCACCGATGACATTTTGAGACAGCTAGGAAATAACAGTTTACATATAGAGACAAGTTAATAACCACAGTTTACATACTGAAATGAGAAGCCTTCAAAAGATGGGCCCCAACTTAAGAAATAGCAGGGTTCAAGTAAAAGCACATTTAAAGCCCCACAGAATTTGCTTTCTCAAGTACAGGTACTTCTACTACAGGTTTGTAGTAGAAGTTAAAGTAGTGTTGATGGTGTGTGAGTGTACCTGGCTTACTGTTTTTTATGTGTCTTTTTATTTGTTTGTTTTATGCAGTAGATATACATTTTTTTCTGCAGCTGTGTTTTTTCCCTCTCAGTCATGTTGAAGTGTTGTGCTCGTCACTAGCTGAAGAGAGACAGAAAGACACAGAGAGATTTATTTGTAATCAGATACAGGCTGACATAGAGAAGACTGCGTCATATCGAGTATTAGGAAATGGATAATACACTATGAGGCTTCTGACTGGCTGAGAAACTTATCTAGGTGGGCATTTATGAGACAACAATGCCCACCTAAAACAAGTCCCTCTGACAACTCTCACATTACCCATTGAAATTCCTGTGCCGCCTCCAAAGCAAAACTGAAACAGCAATTTTTTCTCTCGCTTACCGAATAAGAGATAAACTGCTTGACAGGAAAACTACCCCAGTTGAAGACATATTCTTCCCCCACTACACACCCCAAACTATCAGTCAACAAGCAAAAAAAATGTATTAAAAAAATAGAAAACACGAGTTTCTGACACAGCAGACTGGATAGTGCAACAGAGCTGCTCGTGGCTCCCATTCCATCAAAAGCCGGCTGATACAGTAACTGTAGCAAGTCGACAATGCATATCCATGTCTGGGGAGTCGTAGTTAAGAAAGTGCCACCACCACTCCTCACCCGATTCTCCTGATCACTGAACCACTATGGTAAATGCTAGCCCTGCAAAGTACCTCCCCCCAACACACACCGGAGCCACTAAAAATTACACTAATATACCTGATTTTTTTAACTGAGTAAGTTTCTTTCCTGCTCCACCTTGCTCAACCTCGTATGCAGTGAAAGAGTACATCGCGCCTCAGTCTGACACCATGCCATAATCATTCCACACTGATCCGATCACTACTCGCTAAAGCACTATTTAATGTTCCAAAAAATATCTATAAAAAAAACTAGCTGAACCCCATGAGTAAACAGGGATGGGGGGTGATGACTGGAAGACTGGTGGAAGTATACAACAACAAATGAAGATAGACACTGCAATATAATATAAGTGCTCTCATAAACAGCAGCACCCTCTAGTAGCAATTCAACCACTAAAGGAACTATTTTATGATAGCTGCTTTTCTGTTAATTTTATTACTATTTTACCCTCTTTTGCATATGAAATATTATAAAAAAAATAACAAAACCCATTTTCTAAGCACAATAATACCCTCCAGGGTGGGCAGTATGGGCTATACCTACACCTTGGGCAGGTGGGAGATCCAATACTACCCACCCTGTTGAGTATTATTGCTTGCTTATTGATATACTAAAACAAATAACTGCTAGTGTGCCACTCCAAAAGACATATTTATGACTTAACATTTGAGATAGATTTGCTGCTTTAACTAACATTTTTTCCCCAGGAGAATTTTCCTTGTAATAAAGGACATAATTTTGTTTTTGACCTTGAATAATATTATCAGTGTCAACATCACTATGAAGAAGTGTGTCTCAGGGTGTGGAACTGCACAGTTGTGTTCCATTAGTGGGAGAGGCAAGGGAAGAGCTGCACATATAGACAGGCAAGATGTGTCGCAAGGCAGCTATCATTTCACTCAGGTTTGGCTCTTTGGGGCTGCAGCTCCCTGGAAGTTGTCTAAGGTTTGGCAGTTGAAATGAATATTCCTGTGAGTGAATAGAATGTTTTCCTTGGACATCAGTGATATACATTAAAGCCCTGTTTACACTGGACTAAGCTGTTACACACCAGTGTAGCTCACTCTGGTGTCAGATTGCACCAAGTGGTTTTTGAAACCAGTAACATAAACTGCTTGAGGATGCCTGTAGTGACGACATGAGAGTGACACTGGTGTCTTCTTGAGAACTGCATCATGCCACCAGTCCTACAATGAAATGTACACCAGTGTGACTCTCCAAATCACCTGCAGTTGCTGCCAAAGACATGGTAGATATTTCCTGAAATGTATGTGATACCTCTAGAGAAATTGGCATTTACAGTACATTACACTTGAAAAGAACCGCACCAGTTCAATGACTTTGTCTGTGAGAGGAGCAGAATAGTCACACTGGTTTATTGCATGCTCAGCTTACACATGAAATGCACACTAGTGTGACTCTCCAAACCACCTGCAGTTGCAGCCAAAGACATGGTTAGATATTTCCTGAAATGTCTGTGATACCTCTAGAGAAATTCCCTGACTGCTTGCAGTACCACTCTGGACCACCAAAGAGAATCTCTTTAGAAATGTTGCAAAGTATCCAGAAATATCTGACCATATCTATGGCTGCAACATTTCACTTATGTAGAAATGGTTAGTGTAGAGGGCTGATGATTCTTAACAGTGTTCAAAATGACTCTCAGCATTATCATCATCTGATAGCTGATCCACCAGGTCACCCTCATCCTCATTCTTCATCCCCCACCTCTGCCGGCTGGTTTGAGTCTCCTTCTCCCTCCTCATGGTACCTCCATCTGACACTAATTTTGTAGACAGCTGGGATGTCTTTGCTCATTTTTTATGAATGTCAGCATTTCTACATTCTAGTTTTGAAAGACATGTTCTCCTGTCAGCAATGATGGTCCCTGCTGTGCCGAACACTTTCAGAACTTACACTGGCTACTGGGCAGGATAGATATTCAACAGCAACTTTTACAAGTGCAGGCCATATTGAAAGCTTGCTCTGTCAGTAAATCAATGGTTTATCATCTGCCCCAAGCTGTTCTGGGTCATCCATGTATACCTGCACAACTGAGGCAGAAGACATGTGGCTCTCTAGATCAGATGGAGCAACCTTTTTGCTGGCCACACCCACCTGAGAGAGAGAGAGAGAGAGAGAGAGAGAGAGAACTCACCATAGTAGATTTATGACACTGTGACTGCTTGGTTGCTGTTGAGTACCCATGGAGCTGGTGGAGGAGGAGGATAACTTTGTGCTGGTACTTGTGGCAGATGAGGATGAGTTCCAAACAAACAATGTCTTGAAACATGTTGTTGCTGCTGCTGCCTGCTATTTTTACCTTGCTGGATTCTCTTGTGTTGCTACACAAGCCCTATAAATACCTGAATTTGAGTATCTGAATCTCCCCCAAGTAGAGATTTGATGTCATGCTTATAGCTGGGATCTAATAGGGTCACCACACCTAAACACTGGACTGTCCCAGGCTGCACAAGCGATGGTCAGTGCACACATGTTCAGTCATTCTTTCTGCAAGATCATCTTCTGTGCTGTCCACATTTCAGCTGAACTGCTCCCTGATGTTCAGTAGTATCGGCTGTAACAAACAAATCAGCAGTATTGCCTGGCTTGATATAGGCATTTGCAGCAAAGCCACTTGGGAAACATATTCAAAGGGTTGTAGAATTTGGATCAGTATCCTCAAGCACCACTGATTCATAGTGAGGAGAGAAAGAAGTGTCACAATCTCTATGCAGCATGGTGAAGTCTGTTAAGGCCTTGTATTGCTCAAACAGCTGTTCCAGCAAACGGAATTATACCACGTGGCCACCTCCTGCTTTAGCCAGCTCTACAGAACTCCATTGTTATCTGCAGGTTTTAAAGCTCCTTTCTGGCCTTTGTGGAATGACTACAATGTCCACACAACCAGTGGGCAGAGGTCAGCATGGCATCAATCTCATTATTATTCTTTAGGCAACCCTGGGCTATTAAATTCAGGCAGTGGGCAAAACATTTCACATAAGTGAATGATGTATCCTCAATGGCCTTAACAACATTCCTGCGATAGTTGCTGGAAATAGAGCCTGCTTTCAGGTTCTGCCTCTTGAGCCACTCATGAGTTTGAGTTTACAGCTCACTTAATATATTAATGGCAGTGTGCTGCATAGCGTCCACACCCATCATGTTCAGGCATCAGTCAGTATAGTCTAGAGGTTAGAGTAACGAGCTGTGAACAAGCTTGGTACATCCAGAAGACCAGACCTGGGTTTGATTCTCACAACCTTCACTTGGATACTGTGTGACTCTGAGCAAGTTACTTAACCCCCCAGTGCTCCCAGGTTGCCCCTGAAAACAGGCACTTGTGCCAAGTGGGCCTACCAGTTGCCAAAGACTAAAATAAAAAAATAAATAAATAAAATAAAATAAAATAAATGCTGGCGTGGTCTGCTGCTGCACACCAGCAAGGGAGGTGAACCTAGACAGAATGGGTGCTGACAGGGCTATGCAGAAAACTTAAAGTAACATGCCCTGTGATCCGTGATACACATATGAGAGGCAATTCCTGGTGCACTGCTCCACATATCCATGGTTAGGTGCATAGTGTCAATTGCACAATGGCTAAAGGTATGAGACACAAAAGATTTCAAATCTATACTGTATATAGTTTGGGAACAGTATCTATGGAAAAGATATGTTCTTGTTGGAATATTCTACTTTTGGACTGTCCTACTCCCACTTGGTAGACTTCCTTCCACCACCACCATCATCAGATAGTATTACAGCAGCCATTTTGTTGTACTGGAGCTGCAGCCAGTATCTGCACCACAGAAGACTGCAAAGTATGCATGTTGGATGATGCTGCTGTTGCTATACTATTGGCTGCAGATGCAGCTCTTCACATGCCTCTCCCACTCAACTAGGCAGTACCATGCCATGAGATGTACTTTTTCGTACTGATACTGACAAAGAAAAATATATATGCTTCAAGGTCAGAAAAATAAACAATTTTGTTCATTACAAGGAAAAGGTCTCTTAGCAAAAAAAAAAATGTTAGTTAAAACAAAATCGAGCTCACATGTCAGCCTTAAGTATATATTTTGGGGTGGCACAGCAGCAGTTAATTCTTTGACTGTATTAATATTACTCAATAAGACACAGGTTTCTCTATGTCCGACTGTATCTGACTACAAATAAATCTCTGTGAGACTCTGTCTCTCTCTCTCTCTCTCTCTCTTCTTTCTCTCTCACTGTTTCTCTACGGCTAGTGATGAGCACAGTCCTTCCCAAGATGACTGGGAGGAAAACACAGAAACAACAAATAAAAAAACACGCAAAAATTGTAAATCAAGCAAAGAATACACATACCACCAACACCACTATAACTTTTACTACAAGCCTGTAGAAAAAGTACTGGTCAAAGAGACATATAAGGAAACATTTTTTCGAAAACCCAGAATAAAGACACGAAGTCACCCATACTGTATTGAACCGAAAACTGCCCTGCTGCTGCTGCTGCTGCTGTATCTAGTCAGTCCTCCTGTGCTTCCTTCTCCTCCATGGGGTGCTTCTGACCCAATGAACCAAACCTGAGTGTACTGATAGCTGCCCTGCTGCTGCATCTGACCGATCCTCCTGTGCCGCCTCCTTCTCCACGGAGTGCTGCTGCCCCAAAGAAAACAAGCTCTGGCAGAGCCGCTACAACTGTGAATGCATTAACTAGATAAGGGCATTTCATGGGCTTAAACATAAACAGTTATTTATTTATTTAAAAATATGAGATTTACAAACCTTTGAGTCAGATACTCATTTACACAGGCACCACATCAAGAAGACCAAAGCAGTTCAAACAATATACAATAGCGAAAGCAAATAGACATCAGAGTCAAAGAGAACTCCAGAGTGTTCACATGAAGGCTGTTGCATACACTAACTGAATCAAAGTACAGTACATTGAGAAAGGGCATATTTAAGCAGAGGTGAACCGAGTGCTTCCACCCCACCCCAGAGTGACGTTATTACATGATAACACACACCCTGGAGTGCCTTATAGCAACTATATAATGGCTTGTTGTTATATACAGAATTTAAAGGATGTTTTTGTTAGTGTGGAGAAATATTTCTTAAGAGAAAATGCAAGGAATGATGCAAATCCAAAGCTATGGTGATGTCACTGTGTAATAACATCACTGTTTCAATGAGTCAGCAGGCAACTAACTGTTGACATTTGTGCTCCCTGGATAAGATCAGCTACAAGGCTCTGCTGTTGCTAAACTAATTTTAAAGCAGTACACATACTAAATCTAAAGGGCATGGCTACATCACTGTCACATGAGACAGGGGCATCATAGGAGAAAGAAAGCCAATAAAACTATTTGTTATAGAGATCCCCATGGGTCGTAAAACTACCATACAGCTACCTGTAGCAAGCTAACTTAGGAAAACTCATAATAACAGACAGAGGGAAGGACACACTAGGATTTAACATACATACAGTATCAAAACACTCTACATAACATATGTATTTTGCACATGCTGGGTTGGGTACTACTTTAACTTTCTGTGGTCTCAATTAACTCCTCAAGCCAGAAGAAAAATAATGCTTTAAAGCTTCCTATATACTACACACAGGCACAGAAACTGGAATAACACATTCCAATGAGTATAAACAGCGGCAATGTTGGGGGATGGCAGCTCTGATAATTGTTCCAGTCTTTCTTTTCACTGATAGAAACTGAGTCAGAAAAAAAGTAAAATACATTTCATCACAGACTGTTTACACCAAGTACATGAACCTGCATGATTTATCTGTAAAGACAATTAAAAATGTATAGATAGAATATGGTAAACACATATTATTAATCCCAAAAACTGAACTTTGTTTTTAGTATATAAATGTTTAAGAAATACCCGAAAGCTGAGTCTTTCCTTTTGAGACACAAGGTGACTCTGATAATCATTTGTTCCAAGGGTTTTTAAGTCAGTTTGAATGCATTAAGTAGTATGTGTTCTCCTAGGGACTCCACAGATTTGGTGTTCTTTGGCCAGATACAAACTAGTGACTCTTCTTTCAGCATGATAGGTTCCACCTCATGCTCCTCCCACATGAATAAAAAAAAAGGTTGGCTGGATTTTTAGGAGCTTCTTGGTGGAGGTGGGTTGGATCTTACTTCCCCCAAAAAACAATGCTGCCTCCCACTACTCAGGTTCCAGTTCTTGTACCACCCATTTAAGAAACAAAATAGTACCCTACAACCATTGACTAACATGAAAGCATATTTATTTGAGGGCAGAAAACATTTCTTGGAGGACAGTAAGGCAGAGGAGACTATTTACACTTTCAGTCAGTTCCACGGATAGAAAACATGACATCACTCCTTTTGTACATGCAATACTCCTGTAGGCTCTGCCCACAGTCATAAAAAAAAACAAGTGAAAGGATAGCTGCCCAGCTTATGTTGCTGCTGCTTCTTTTGCCCCATATGCACATACAGCTGTTTCCTTTCCTCTCCCACCAATGGAACTTGACTCAGTAATACCACACCCTGAACCACACTTCCTCATAATGATGCTGACCTTGAAAATATTATTCAGGGTCAGAAACAGAAGCAGAAATAGTTTCCTTCATTACAACGAAAAAGTCTGCCGGGAAAAGAATGTTAGCTAAAGCAACAAATTTATCTCAAATGTCAGCCTTAAATATGTAATTTGGGGTGGCACACCAGCAGTTAATTCTTCGAGTATATTAACATTACTTAAAAAGACACCGTCTTCTCTATGTCAGACTGTATCTGACTACAAATAAATCTCTCTCTGAGTCTATCTGTCTCTCTGTTCTTTCTATGCAGCTAGTGATGAGCAAAGCCCTTCCCCAAGGATTGGGATGGAAAACATAGCAGCAACAAACAAATAAAAACACAACAATTGTAAACCAAGCAGAAAAATACACGCACCACTAACACCACTGCAGGTTTTACTATATGCCTGTAGTAAAAGTACTCCGACAAGAGAATCTTATAAAAAAATTGTTTCGAACACCTGCAATAAAGACATGAAGTTACCCAAAACTGAGTTATTAGATAGGTGCCTGGCTGCTGCTGCTTCTGTTGTTTCTGGCCCATGCTCCTGTGCCTCTCCTTCCTCCTTGGGGTGCTGCTGCCCCAAAGAACCAAACCCGAGTGACCTGAAAGCTGCTCTGCTGCTGCTACTGCTGCTCAGCACCATGCTTCTGTGTCTCCTCCATAAACACACACAACCAGGCTCCCAGGCAAGCACAGATTCAGAGCAAGAAACTTCATTTGTAATACACACAGTATTTACTGGAAAAACAAAACAACAACAGCAACAATAATGAAATTATAAAATCAACAGGAAAGATATGAAACAAATAACTACAAGATGGCTGTTGTAGTGTACTACTCTGCCACGGCTCCAAAATTTCCCTCAGACTGTGGTGGTGGTTAGAGTGATGGTGCTGGGGTTGTAATTGGTGGTGCCACTTGGCCAAGGAGATAACAGATGTCCTCGAGACTGCTTATAGTTTTTATTTGGCCTGCCTGAAGAGTGTTTAAGTCCTACTCCACCTTCTTCAGTCACTATTCAATACGGGTACTTTGGCTTGTTGACGGATTTGTACTTTAGTCCCCTTTTAGGCTGCCAGCTGTGGCACTCTGCCTGTCCTCTTCCTGAAACCTTTTCCTGAAAGCCTTGTTGATTTCAGAAAGGCATCTGGAGGCCCTGGTACTCAGCTCTCTAATTTCAAACACACACAGCAACACTCTTTTTGTGAAAAAAAATGGAGACTTACTTGTAAGTGTACCCGATTCCACAGAAATTCAGTGTAATGCTTGCGGAATGATTATCTGCAAAATAATGTGGATCTGTGGTATAAAGATCTGGCAATTTCTGACCTGTCCCAAGAAAAGGCAATGACTTGTCGGGCAAACACCCACCCAGCCTTGGTCGGGGATCCTAGCAGGAACTGGTCTTCAGTGTGATGATGCAAACATGGGCTCTGCCCAGGATGAAAGGGGGGCCTCTTCTCCGTGAATAGCGGGCTACAGCGGGTCCAGGAGCCGGGCGGTTTTGGACCATATCATGCCATGGGGAAAGCTGTTTTTTTACTTGGATAAAATAAATATGAATGATTCTGCAGAATTGTGGCATGAGTATGAAGGAGGGCGAGGCTCCTTGCAGGGGCCTGGAGCTGCAGCAGTTTTTTGTTCACAAGATTGCTGTGTTGTCAGTGGGGAGAGGGATGTGGGTCGGATGCATGCTGCACTCCAGGAGTGGGCCTTGGCACCCTTGTGGTGCTGCTGAAGGGGGGTCATTGTTTGGGGGGCCTTGGAGGGCTAGTTCAGAGGCTTAATGGGCCCAAGTTACAGGTTCACCCAGGATTGCAAGGGGTTAGGCCATACACCTGGAATGGGAGGCTTCCACATGCCTGAGGGGCTTTAGGGGCTGTGCACCCCCAGGTTGTGACCACAGGACAGTAGTGGCATAGTTGGCTGCTGTTTTTGGTGTGGTGCTAACTCAAAAACACAGAAGGTGGTTCACTGGAAGGGTAAAGTTGCAGAAATTGTTGTGGCCAGAAAGCCAGCATTGTTCTGACTCCCACGTTTCACTGCAGCAGAGCATTGGCAGTGGGCCATGGGGCAGTAGGCTCCAGTGGTGGTGGGGGAGGAATTAACATAAAAGATTAACCACAAATGGGAAGTACAGGTACAGGTAAGTCGTGGATGCACTGGGGCATATGGCGGACAAGGGTAAGGAGGACGGAGAGGCATGCAGTGGACTACTCAATGAATATGGCAAGAGATGCCAGGTCAGAAGACAGATGGGAAAGAAGGCAAAAAAATATCATTTAAATAAGTATAAGGAAATGTAGAGAGGGTCAATCTTATCGGTAACTGGTGTATAGCCAGCAAAGGAGTCACCGGCAATGGGTCAAGAAGGGGCAAGGGGAGGTTTGGGGGATGAGGTGTGATAAGAGCAAGTAGCTTGGGATGGTTATGGCTGTTGTTTCACACTCCATTTGTGTAGTTTCAGGATGGCACCTAAGAAAAGCTCTAAGTAGAAGACCAATGAGATGCTAGCCCAGAAAGTGGCGGAACTGCTGGACCAGGTGCAGGCAACCATAAAGGAGTCCAGGGCAGAGGAGGAGAAGAAGAAGGTGGACAAGCACAAGAATCACCACGAAGGAGTGGCCAAAGAAAAGGCCTACCAGGGCAATCTGGGAGAGGAGGTGCACCTCAGCCAGATAAGGGTAAGGACACACCAACTGACCTGTCAGTGGAGGGTAGCCTGAAGGATTACCTGACACAGATAATGGATAAACAAGTGGAAAAAGGTTGGGAGGAAGTGGATATGGTTTGGAAGGAGCTTAAGGATGAGAAAAGGAAAAGAGGGATCAAGGCATAGGGGCAGGGGAAGGGGCTAGCAAGGGTGTTGCAGACTGGCCACCTGGCTTGACTTTGGGTGATCATGTATCACAGGCCCTCAAAGAAAAAATTTGGAAGGGGGAGTACGTGGACATGTTCGCACTGATTGAGAAAGATACTGCCAAAAAATATGAACAGAAGGAGTTGGTGGGTAACTCAGAGATGGCGGTGGCATTGGCCATAATTGGGAAGACCAGTGAGAATGTCAGCTATAAGGGTATGACTTTTGGTGCATGGATGGAGAGTTTCACGCATTTTGGTGCCATCATGCTGCAAAGAAAGCCCGAGTTGGTCATCCCTCTATTGACGTACTCTGCTATAATCAGGGATGCTTACAGGGTCAAGAGTGGGTATGGGTGGTTAATTTATGACAAGAAGTTCCGACAGAGGGTAGCATCACATGGGGATGTACAATGGGATGTTACAATGTCAGAGCTGTGGATCAGAACACTGTTGGCCCTGGGAGGGTTGGGGGTGAAGGGCGGAAAAGTACAGGGACAGACAGCACAAAGACACATCAGGCTTATAACAGAGCCAACTGTATGTGGCCTAGCTGCAAGTTCAAACATGTCTGCTCGGTGTGCGGGGGTGTGCATCCAGTCAGCAGGTGTAGGGCTCATGGGGACAAGAACCCCTTGCAGCTCCAGGAGTAGGCTTTTCGAGGCGGCCATGGAGGGAACAGGGGGGACAACATGGGCAAGGGAATAGTTTTAGATGGCAAGCTAACAGGGGATGTTTTGCTGGAAGGTGAGCCCACCCAGATGGGAGGGACCACCTGGGGGGAGAGCACTTTGGCTTGCACCCCGATTCAACCAGACAAGATAATGTCATGGACCTGGGAATACCCAGATGAGGTGGGGGAGAATGCTGCGGGAGGGTTTCACATGGGGTTTTAAACTGTATTTCAATGGGGTGAGGAAGAAACTGAGGGCCAGGTATCTGGGATCCATAAGAGGGAAGGAGGACATAGTCGAAAGGAAAATTAATAAGGAATTGGCTGTGGGGAGGGTGGAGAGTCCATTTGTGGACCCCCATTTCCCTGTTTTAGGGTATCCCCTCTGTGGATTGTGCCCAAGAAAGCACCAGGGGAGTATAGACTTATTCACCACCTGTGTTACCCAGATGGCTCAGTCAACAACACCGTTGCCCCAGAGTGGAGCACCGTGTCATACACCACTTTAGACAGGCAGTAGAATTGATAAAGGCCGGGTTGGGCATGGGTGGCAAAGAATAACATCAAATTGGATTTCTGGTTACTGCCAGTGCAGCAGGATGATTGGGAGTTGTTGGGTTTCCAGTTCCAAGGCAAGCACTATTTCAACAAGGCTATGCCTGTGGGGTGCTCGGTAGCCTGCACCACATTTGAAACATTTTGCACCTGGTTACAATGGGTATTTGAAAGGCAACATGGGCTAGGGGCAGTGGTACACTACCTTGATGACTTCCTTTTTATTGGGGAAGGTGAATCAGCTACCCAAGTGATGCTAGATGAGTTTCAAGTGGTATGCAGAGAAATAGGGGTCCCCTTGGAGGAGGAAAAACAGAGGGGCCTAGTAGGAGGATGGAATTTTTGGGTATAGAACTAGATCTGGAACAGCAATGCTTCAGTGTGCCCCAGAACAAGGTGGCAAGGCTGCAGGCACTGCTCTGGAGACAAGGGAAAGCATAGGGTACAGCTCAAGAAAGTACAGCAGATTTTAAGTCACATGAATTTCACATGCAGGGCCATGGCCCCAGGGAGGGTTTTCACCAGGAGGCTGGCCAGAGCATCTGCGCAGGCCAAGCTCCCTCATCACTAGGTGGATATTAGTAAAAGAGTCAAGGAGGACCTACAGACATGGGAGGTGTTCTTGGGAGAATATAACCAGGTCACATTTGGCAGGACCAGTGGAAGTCAAGAGAGGAATTGAAGCTATTCACGGATGCAGGTGGGGGTTGGCATGGGAGATTACTTTCAGGGAGTGGGTGTCAGAGCAGTGGCCAACACGCTGGGTGGAGCTGGCCCTCACAAAGGACATTACCTTACTTTAAGCATTCCACATAAGGGTGGCCATGGTGGTATGGGAGGAGCACCTCCAGGACAAGAAAGTGGTATTTCAGTGTGACAACAAGTCAGTCATCTCAGTCATCAATAGGCAATCTGGGTCCACCGAGGTGGTACTGAGGGTTGCGCCCATGCTGATATGGGAAGACCTAAGACTGAACTTGTCATTCAAAGTGAAGCATGTGGAAGGTGTGAAGAATAACCTAGCTGACAACCTTTCATGTTGACAGCTGGACAGGTTCCGGTCAATGGCTCTGGGGGAAGCCACTAGCAGGGCACAGGTACCATCATCCCTGTGGGAGATTGGATGGAGTGAGCCCAACTTCTTTTTCAGAGCGCTTGGTCTCCCAGCATGCTAAGAGCATATGAAATGGTGTGGGGGAGTTTTCAGGAGTTTCAGGGGAAAGCAGGGTTAGAAGTAAGTGGCCCAGTATCAGAAGCACAGGCCATCACATACATGGTTCAGAAGTGGGAGACAGGAATGGCAGCCTCCACTATGGGACTCCATCTAGCAGGGATCAGCATGTTATGCCACCTCCAGGGCTGGGGATACCCACCAAGGCCCCAGCCTTTCACCAGATGCAGCAGGTATGGGTTCAGATCCAAGGCCAGTGGCTGGACAGGTGCTGCCAGTTTGTGAACAGACACTACACAAAGTGGTAGGCAGTCTGCTGAATGTGTGTACTTTAGCATATGAGGCAAGGCTCTTCGCAGCTATATTCTGGATTATGTACACTGGGGCCTTTCAGGTCAGTGAAATGGTAGCAAAGACAGATGGGATCAGAGTGGTGGCCTCCAAGACCAGGATGTCTTCTGGATGGCAGAAGCCATCACAGTATGGCTGAAGTGGTCCAAAATGGACAAGACTGGTAAAGGTGTGAGGGTAGTGTTGAAGCAGTCAAGTGAATCATTCAAGGAGTTGCTGGCAGCCATGGTGGCATATGCAGCTATGAAACCCAAGGGCAAGGTGCTTTTTAACACACAGAAATGGGGAACCAGCCACCACAAACCAGGCAACAAGGGTGTTGAAAAAGGTGTGGTTTTCATAGGTGAGGATTCCAAGAGGTCTGCATCACACTCATTTCATACTGGGGCTGCCACAGTGTGGGCACAGCTGGGAGGCACACTGGAAGAGGTGCAGCAAGTGGGGAGATGGTCCTCCCACATTTATAAGAGATATGTGAGGAAGTGATTTTAACAATGTTTTTTCAGTTTTCCAGGGGACAGACAGCAGCGGCAGTTTGGATTATTTGCCATTCTTTTATACACTGGGTGGAGAGATGGGCACAGACCACAGCTGGGGGTCAGCAGCTGGGACAGGACCCCGACAAGACTCGGATCATGTGGCAAAGGCAGAGGAGTTTATTAAAGAAGCAAATGTTGCAGTTACTGGAGGACAGGACAGGAGCAACACCAGATCTAATTATCACCCATGTGGGGTTAATGACCTAGATAGCATGCCCTGGGTGGCATTGGTACACTGAACATTGAAAGACATGGCAGTGATACAGTCGTGGTGGCCAAGGGCCAAAATTGGATGGTCAGAAATCAGACCCAGAATGTGCTGAAGATGGGCAAGGAACACATTGGCAGTGGACTGGGCTTGTAAGAGGGTAAATAGGAAATGAGCCAAATGGGTGTGGTTCCTCTATGGAGGCACCCACAGTGGAGACCAAGGAGGATGCTGGGAACCTTCACAAAGGAGACCCACAGGAGGGTGGCATGGGACCCACAGGGAAGGAAACAACTCCTGATGGGGACCCATTGTTAGGAAGGTAGAAGTGGGGTATGAAGGAGAGAGGAGGTAAGGTGCCTGCCTGGTGCCATGGCTTTGAGGGACAGGGAGCGAATCCTCAGGATCGCAGGAGCAGCTGCACAGGGAGGGAGCTGGATGTAATTGTCCACCTAGGGACAAATGACCTGGCTAAGAAAGGGATCAGAGCAGTGCAAGAAGCATTTTGTAGAGAGATGGGGAGGGCCTTGAACCAAATAGCATACACGGTAACCTTCTGGAGGTGCTGCCTGTCTATAGGCATGGGTGTGAGCTAAGGTGCTCCACACCATGGGATTCAATCAGTAGTTGAAAAACTGTGCAGAGCTCAGGGATTTGGCTTCATTGGGGACTGGGGTCCACCTGAGGGATGCAGGCCTATACTGGCATGATGGTCCGACTCACCTGTCCAGGAGGGAACCAGTATCCAGGTGTTAGTTTAAATACTCATTGACAAGCATTTAAACCACCCAAGGGGGAGGCACTGGAAAGGAGCAGGGAAATCCTAGCCCTCTCAAAATATCAGGTTACTAAGTGAGGTAGACACCAACATAGAGATGTCGATAGGGAGAAGCGCTGAGGTAAATGGAGAAAGTGACAAATGCAGTAAGGACAGGGATGGGGCAAAAAAAGGTAAGGCCATCAAGAAATGGAGAGCAATGAGTACCAATGCCCATAGTCTGGGCCACAAGCTCCCTGAACTGGTGACCTTGATGGAAGAGGGATGCCTGGATATTGTAGCAGTCACAGAAACATGGTACACAGAGAACCATGTCTGGGATGTTAACATACCAGGGTACACAACCTGCAGGAGAGACAGGGAGGGCAGAAGGGGGGGAGTAGCTCTCTATGTAAGGGAAGAGAGAAAAGCAACCAAAAAAAGACTAAACAGGGAGGAGAGGAGGCACTGTGGGTCACCTTAGAGACTGGAAATGGCACCACAATCCGTACAGGGGTTGTATATAGACCCCCATGTCAGAGGAAGGGAATGGACAAAGTTATGATAGAAGGCATACTTAGGATGGCAGAGAAAGGGGAGATACTGTTGATGGGGGACCTTAATATGCCAGATGTTAACTGGAGCACCTTTGCGGCAGCCACATCCAAAAGCAGGGCCATTCTTGATGCCCTTCAGGTGGCATGCCTCAGACAGCAAGTTTTGGAACCTACTCATGAGGGAGCAATCTTAGACCTCATACTCTCAAATGGGGACAGTGAGAGGATCTCAGATCTAGAAGTGGGTAGTCATTTGGGAACAAGTTACCACCAAACAGTGTGTTTCACAATAAACTCAGCTACAGAGTCAAGCCATACAAAAGTGAGGGTTCTGGACTTCAGGAGGGCTGACTTTGGCAAGATGGGAGAGTGCCTTAGAAAAGCAGTAGCAAACAGGCTAGAAGGAGGGGTGGAGCAACAATGGGGAAATATTAAAACTGCCATCACAGAGGCAACAAGCCTTTGTGTGAAGCAAATAAACAAATCAAAATGAAAGAAAAAGCCACTATGGTTCTCAAAAGAGGTGGCGGTGAAGGTTAGGGAGAAAAAGATAGCATTTAGGAAGTATAAGAAAACACAGAAGGATCAGGGCCGAGAACTGTACCAATTAAGGCAGAAGGAAGCAGGGAGGGTAGTCAGACTAGCAAAGGCACAAATTGAGGAAAAGATAGCTAACTCAGTTAAGAAGGGGGATAAAACCTTTTATAAGTATATCAGGGAGCATAGAAAGACAAAGGGAGGGATAGTGAGGCTGAATAGAATGGATGGTGGGTGGGCAGAGAGTGACAGTGAAAAAGCAGGGATACTGAATGAATACTTCTGTTCAGTATTCACAAAAGAGGAAGTGGGGGAGGTGCCAAATCCAATTAACAGAAGCACTCTGGAGAGGGGGGTCGATCCCAGTCCTTTCACAGAAGAAAGGGTTCTAAAAGAACTCCTAAAACTGAAGGTGGACAAAGCAATGGGGCCAGATGGAATTCACCCCAGAATTCTAAAAGAATTAAGCAGAGAACTAGTGACACCACTGACTACCCTTTTTAACAAATCAAGAAAGGATGGTGTGGTACCCGAGGACTGGAAGAAGGCAGATGTGATTCCCCTTCATAAAAGTGGGACCAAGACAGAGGCAGGAAACTACAGACCTGTCAGTTTGACCTCTGTGGCAGGGAAAGTGATGGAATCACTTCTGATGGAAAGAATTGTTGAGTACCTAGACGCCAGTGACACAAGACCCAAGGCAGCATGGGTTCACAGCGGAAGGTCATGTCAGACAATCTAATTGATTTCTTGACTGGGTGACCAAAGTAGTAGACCAGGGAGGAAGTGGACATGGCCTACCTAGACTTTAGCAAGGCATTTGACACAGTCCCACACACAAAGATTAGTAGTCAAATTAACCAGCCTGGGAGTGGGTCCCAGGGTGGTAGCCTGGGTAAAACATTGGCTGAACAACAGGACACAGAAGGTAATTGTAAATGGAGTCCACTTGAAGAAAGAGGGGTTACTAGTAGGGTACCGCAGGGTTCAGTATTGGGTCCTGTCCTTTTTAATGTCTTTATAAGTGACACTGCAGAGGGACTGGAAGGAAAAGTATGCCTCTTTGCAGATGACACAAAGATCTGCAACAGGGTTGATACACAAGGAGGCGTGGAAAGGATGAGAAGGGACTTGAAAAGGTTGGAGGAATGGTCAGAAGTATGGCAGCTTGGATTCAGTGCAAAGAAGTGCAAAGTAATGCACCTGGGAACCAAAAACCCAGGGGAAAATTACACAATGGGGGAGATAGTAACAATGACAAAACTGGAAAGGGACCTGGGGGTAATCATAACAGATGACCTTAAGGTAGGCAAGCAATGTGAGAAGGCAGTAGGGAGGGCTGGGGGGATACTGGGATGTATAGGGAGAGGTATCACCAGCAGAAAACAGGAAGTTATCATCCTCCTGTACAGACAGTTGGTAAGACCCATCTAGAGTACTACGTCCGGTTCTGAAAACCCCATCATAAGGACATAGTCAGGATGGAGGCAGTTCAGGAGGGCAACTAAAATGGTGCAGGGTCTGCAAGAGAAGCCATATGAGGAGAGACTAAGGAGCTTAATATGTATACCCTTGAGGAAATGAGGCGAGGGGAGAGCATGATAGAAACATTTAAGTTCCTCAGTGGAATCAACAAAGTCCAAGAAGGTAGCATCTTTCAGAAAAGAGATGTACAAGAACAAGGGGACACAATCTGAAGATAGAGGGGGGACGGCTCAGGGGCAATGTGAGGAAGTATTTTTCACAGAGAGGGTGGTGTACAGCCTTCCTGAGGAGGTTGTGGGGTCTAAAACTGTGGGAGAATTCAAGAATGCATTGGACAGACATAAGGCAATTTTTGTGGGGGGTAGGAAGAAATAGGCTGTTGGTTAAATAGGATCTGCAGCTTATCCTCTAGGTAGGGAAATGGGCAGACTAGGTGGACCAAGTGGTCCTTATCTGCCGTCAAAGTCTATGTTTCTATGTTTCTATGTTGGGTGAGAAAAGAAGGGGGGCTGTACATCATACACAAATTAATTACACATAATGCCCCGGGGATATACAGGCAAGATGGGGTCCATATGTCAGTGGTGGGTAACACAGCTTTCAATGGGGCAGTTAGGGAGGCCATAGAAATTTGGAGGAAAGTTGGGGGAATTTTTTATTGAGTTTTGTTGGTTTTCAGTGGGGGCTATGGGGCTAGTGGAAAAAATTGGGGGCCCAGCAGGAATGGCCTAGTACTGACTCCTGTGGCACCCTGCTGGTCACCTTGCCTTCTTCAGAATGAACACCATTTACCACCACCCTCCGATTCCTGTAGCTTAGCTAACTTCTTACCCATTTTTCTACTTTTGGAGCCACTCCTAGGCTGTCCAGCTTGCTCACCAGTCTTCTGTGTGGAACAGCGTCAAAAGCCTTACTGAAATTCAGGTAGGACACATCCATCATTCTGCCCTGATCCACTTCCCTGCTCACCCAGTCAAAGAATTCAATCAGGTTTGCCTGACAAGATCTTCCTTTGTGAAACCATGCTGCCTTGGATCCTGTAATCCACTGGTCACAAGGTATTCTCAATCCTTTCCTTCAGTAGTGATTCCATTACTTTATGCACCACTGAAGTTAGGCTGACAGGTCTGTAATTTCCTGATTCCTCCCTGTTACCACTTCTGTGAAGTGGGACCACATCTGCCCTCCTCCAGTCCCCTGAACTTCCACCATATCTAATGATAGGTTGAACAGGGCTGTCAGAGGTGCAGCCAGCATCTCCTTGAGCTCCCTCAGTATCCTTGGGTGCACCACATCAGGCCCCATTGCCTTGTCCACTTTTAGTTGTGCTAGTTCCTTGAGGACTCTCTCCTCTGTAAAAGAACTAGTGTCCACCTCCCTTCAGTTAATTCCCTTGTCCCTTATCTGTGGCCTGTCACCTACCCCTTCCTCTATAAATACTGAACAGAAGTATTTGTTCAATATGTCTGCTTTTTTGGTCCTCTCCACCCAAACCCCTCCTTCCCATTTAAGCCTTACTATCCCTCCTTTGGTTTCCTCTTTTCACTTATAGATAGAGTCTATTTCCTGTGACATCACTGGGTGAGAAGCTGCATGCTGCTGAGCAAGGAGCCAGAGAGCAGAGTCTGCTGAGAAGCTTAATTTTTATTTAGAAAAAGTATGCCACCTATGTTCAAATCTCAGTGGATTTTTCCAGTCGAACTTGTGCAGAAAGCCTGGTTTGCAGGCCAGTACAGCTATGCTTTGTGTTTCATTTAGGAGGAAGGCTGAAGGTGGAGCCAGACAGGAAAAATACCAAGGGACTCCTGGGGAAGATTTGAACCACTGCTGGTGAACCAAGGAGAGAAGCGAATCAGAGAAGGGCCACAGCTGCAGAACTAGAAGAGAAGCAGTGACGCTAGTGAGGCCGGTGAAGAGAGAAGGATAAGAGTGGTGAAGAAAATGTGATGTGATTCCGAAAACATGTCTGAAACTGAGTGCAAGGAAGAAAGCTAAAACTGAGACATGACTGATAAAGTAAAACAAGCATCTGAATAACTGAGTATAACTGAGTATCTGAGTACCTGAGTATCCAAGGAAAGAATGGGGGAAGGGGAAATGGGGGAATGGTGTTGCTGAGGGAGAGTGCAGTAAAAACACTAATGTTTTTCCTATTTTGAGATTGTTTGCCACTGAGACAGAATGTGAGAAGGCAGCCAATTGAAAAATGGTTATTGCGAATACTGCGAGGTGCAACTGTTGTGCAGTTACAGTGTTATATCCCTAGCACTTAAAACATCCCTCAAAACTCCTATCCAATCCCCAGGATAAAGATACAAGAAAGGAAGTTGATGCTAAATTGAAATATGGAAATGAGAAATGACACCGATAACATAACCATGGTTGAAATGTACATGCATATTGATGTACAGCGAAATGTTTTTGTCACTTATTTACATAATGCACTTTATAAGTCACACAACAGCTTGCACAATAGTTTGAGAACAGTTGTTATGCTTTGTATAAAGAGTTTGTGTTTTGCTTAAACAGTCTAAAAGTTTAAAAACTGTTTTGTAATTAACGGATTGTGTAACCAGCCAGCAGTTAATTATAATCAATTACAAGTGAGCATTGAAGTGCATGGATTAGAGTGCCTTGTTACTTGGCACTTTGCATGATGCACTTTATGCACTTTACTTAACTCTACTACCAATTCAAAAGTGAGCCTGCCTGATAATACATGATTGCATAAATCTTTTACTATGGCCAAACAGATTAAAGTTTAATGAAAAAGAGTAATAGGGATGTTTACCAAGCAAGTCGCGGGAAGAACTCAGAGAGTGGTATCTGGGGGTTTATTCCTCGGATCCAGTTTCTCTGTCATGTGGGTCCCTCAAGGTTCAGTGTTGTCCCCATGTTGTTCACAGTGTATATACTGCCCTTCAGACATTGTAAGAAGGTATGGGTGAAGTTTCACTGCTATGCTGATGATACCCAGCTCTGCCTTTCTTTTGCACCTGACCAGGATGGAGCACTTTCAGTCTTTAATAGCTGCCTCTCCAGAGAGTGGATGGATTCCAGTTGGCTGAAGTTGAACTCGAAAGACTGAGGTGCTGTATCACTCCTGAATTCTGAACTGGTGCGAAATCTTGGGATAATTTTTGATGAAGGGCTGACCCTACATTTGCAGGTGTCAGTCATCATCAAATCCTCTTTTTACCATCTGAGGAATATCTCCAGGATTAAGCATCTTGTTCCATCCGGTGATCTTCCTACACTGGTCCATGCCTTTGTGTCCTTGTGCTTAGATTATTGCAACTCCCTTTACCTAGGGCTACTGGGGGTGGAAGTCCACTGCTTACAGCTAGTGTAGAACGCAGTGGCCTGGCTTTTGATGGGAACTCCTTGGTCCTGTCATATTTTGCCAGTGCTGTGCAGACTGCACTAGCTGCCGGTACAGTGGTGGATCACCTTCAAAGTCAGTCTTCTGACATTCAAAGTCCTAGACAGACTGGGCCCAGACTACCTGAAAGAGCTTCTGGTCCATTACTGCCCTGGGCGATCACTCCGCTCAGCCAACGAGGGGTTGCTAGTGATTTCAAGGGTGTGTTTGAAAACTTCTGGCATTTATACATGTGTCAATTACAGGATGCATGACCGTGGAGGGATTCAAGCAAGCTTTAAAAACATATTTAATGCACCAAGCATTTGGTGAATGACTGTGTAATTGTATTCATTGTTTTATATATTTAATGATGCTGTGATGTCTGATATGTGATTTTAAATTTTGTTAGGTGCCTTGATATTTTGAAAGGCGCTATAAAAATAAAGATATATTATTATTATGTCACGTTACAATTAGTGACCGGTGTGATTAGTTAAATTAGTTAAACAGCCAATTATAGTTAGAGTGAAGCATTTTGTTGAGTACCTAGCACCTGGCACTTTGTAGATTGCACTTTAATTAACCCTATCAGGCACTTACTGGTAGGTATACTTAGTGGCTGCTACTTAGCATTTTGCACAGGGTACAGATTCTGAGGGGGAGGAAAAGGAAAGACAGGGAGAAGGCAACAAGAATAACAAGAACAACATAGTATCATGGAATGTTTCAGACTTAGGAAATAAATTATGTGATCCAGAATTTATAGAATACACAAATAAGTTTGACCTGATATGTTTCCAAGAGACTTGATTAAAAGAGAACATAAACCTCAATGGATATTCATTGTATTATAAGGCAGCAAGTAAAATAAACAATTTTGGAAGGAACTCAGGGGGAATAATAACATTGAGTAAGAATCAGAGCAGTGATAACTAAAGAAATAAAACAGAAGATGAGAAGATATTAGGAGTAAGAATATGGGAAGGAATAATGAGATTGTACTTTTAAATGTATATCTCCCACCAAAACCAGGAAACAAAAGAAGAGAACTTATTAAAGGAATCAGACAATTTATAGAGGAAGAGATGGACATATATCCACATGTAAAGTAATAATAACAGGAGATTTCAATGCAAGGGTAGGACAACATTTGACCCCCGGAAAGAAATAGCTAAAATAATAAATGATAATAAAATATAAAATATTACAGGAAATCCATGGACAATAAATCTAGTGAGAGGAAATAATTTATACAAAATTATGACTGATTGGAATGTTCTCCTGTTGAATGGGAGACTACCAGATGATTATAAGGGAAACTGTACATATATAGGGTCATAATGGAACATCAATAATAGACCTGGTATGGGTTTCATACAATATAATCTCAATATGTAAGAATATCAAAATAGGAACAAAAGCAGAGAGTGCCCATGCCCCAGTAGAAGTGAGAATTAAGATAGACAACAATTCTGAAGCAGATGTAACACAAAAAGTGACAGACAAGATTAGTAGAAAAATAAATTGCATAGAATGGGAAATAATCAATAGAAAAGATTTTTTAGAAAATCTAGAACTACATGGGATTATAGTAGATATCTGGAAAATCATAGAGAGTGAAGTTGAGGATATTCATTTGTACTCTGGAGTACCACAGGGCACCATACTGGGTCCATGTCTCTTTAGCATCTTTCTTAACGATCTCCCTCGCTCCTGTCACCAACAGATCCTCCTCTATGCAGATGATAAATCATATACACTAGCAACACTGACCCTGAACCACTGGAACACCAACTTCAACTCAGCTTCGAGAAAGTGGAGGACTGGTTCAGAAAACACAAGCTGATTCTGAACTACAAAAAAAAAGTCATGTTGTTCAGCGGTGCTCGAGGCAAACATAGATCCTGTACCCTAACCATCAGGAACTCCTCTGGTGTCCCGCTTGAACAAATTCAATATTTCATGTATCTAGGGGCAACCATGGCTAGCTCACTATCATATGCCCAGCATGTTGAGAATGTTGCCAGGTCTGCCAGTATCAAGATAGGGTTACTCTATAGACATAAATACAATCTAATGCCTGAAGCACTTATACTAGCTATCTATAGCTCCATAGTATCCATTGTTGACATGGTCTAGTTATCTACATCTCAGCTTCCACCACTGCCCACTGCAGAATATCAGTGGCACTCAATAAAACATACTGACTTCTTACTGGAGCAGCACACCTTACCCACACATGTGAACTGTATGAGCAAACAGGCTGGCTTCAACTAAATGGGAAGATTCACTGTCAGACCTGTTTGCTAACTAAAAAGGCACTTCTCGGTCTCCTGCCTTCTGGTGTTACAAACTTACTCAACCTATCTTGCAGCTCCCAGTACACGCGTGGTTCATTCAACCAACTCTTCTCTGTCCCAAGATGCTGGACTACACATCATTTGCATATAGTGCACCACTAAGGTTTAATGCACTGCCCAGAGATATCTCTTCCTTAACAAACTTGGGACCATTTAAAGGCACACTTCATCAGCATCTTACAGCTAACAGTTCCTGTGACTGTTTCAACTGACATGACATTATACCTCAGCAGTATTGACACATCCTTGTGCACCTACTTCTCTCCTTTTCTCTGCGAATTACCACTTTCACCCTAACAGCTCTGCCTTATTTCCTGCCTCCTTCCCCGATCCTTCTTTCACTTCACCCCCTCACCCTCCACCTTCTTCCCACTGTTTATCTTCACTTACCTGAACTTCTGTTCACCAAAACCTAACTATACCTACTTGACAAAGCACCTTGGACTGCCTCCTTTTATTAGGTTATTTTTGATTTCCTACCAATTCATAGTTTTAATTGTAGTTGAAATATTAATGTCATATTGTCATTTTAAATATGTTCTTGTCAATATTTTATGTAATACCATCCATTGTATGTCTATCACCCTTCCCACTGACATGGAACCTTTGTAAAAAGAGCTGCTATGTGCTCAAAGGTATTGTAATCTGAGAATGAATAAATAAATACATAAATACATTTTATAAAAATAGAAAATACACTAACCAGAATAGTAAACATAATAAATAAAGAACATATATTTTAAATAAGAAAAGGATCCTGCTGGTTTGATAATGAGTGTAGAATTACAAAAAGAAAATTGAATAAACAACTAAGGGCAACAAAACAGAACTCTAATAAGGATAACAGAAAGATGCTTAATACATTAAGGAAAGGATATAATAACACAATTAAAGATAAGAGGACAAAATATAGAGATAAGATTTGGAGAATTCAACAAACTGCAATAGAAAATAACAACATTAAATTCTGGAGAATGGTGTCTAAAGGCATAGACAATTACACAGAAGAAGTGAGAACTACATAGAACTAGAGACATGAGTACAATATTACAAAAAATTGCTATGGGAAAATAACACAGATAACTACACTGATAGAATCTCCTGAAGTAATGAAAGATACAATCACACTAGAGGAAGTAGAAGAAGCCATAAAGGCATTCCCAAACAGGAAAGTACCAGGTCCTGATGGTGTTCCAGTGCACGTATTTAAAAGGACAGAAATGTGGTCCAAATTCCTCCTAAAACATATAAACACATAGTTAAAACAGGAAATATTCCTAAATCATGGTGATAAAGCATAAAAATACCATTATATAAGAAAGGAGATAGAAGCAATCCCAGTTGCTATGGGCCAATAAGTTTGCTAGATAATACACAAAGATTTTCACAAGGATTATAAATAACAGGATTATGAAATGGGTTAAAGAAAACAAAATTATTGATGGAGCTCAAGCTGGCTTCATGGTAGCACATTCCACAACAAACCAGTGTTTACATTAGCACATACTACACAAATATAATAAGATTAAACAACAGAAATATTCTATATATTTGTCAACCTTAAATCCGCCTTTGACAAGGTAAACAGGAACAAACTATGGAAAGTGTTAAAAGCATATAGATTAGAAGAAGCATTAATTAGCATCATAATGACAATATGTCAGAACAACATGAATAGCTTAAGATAATAGTAAGGATGGTAATAAAAGTAACAAATTCAGCACAAACAGAGGCGTGAACCAAGGATGCATGCTATCTCCAATATTATTCAGTTTATTCATAAACCTTACTTAAAAAACTTTACAATACAGAATTTCATATGCTGAAGGTGGGATCCAGGAGCTTCCCTTATCTCGCATATGCGGACAATATCATGCTTATATCAACTAGCTTTCTGGGAATAAAAATAAACTTTAATTTTCTACAAAAAGAAATGGAAAGCATGGACTTAGAAATAATCTACGATAAGACAAATTGTATGCCCTATGGCAATATTGGGGAAAAAATGTTAGGAATTTATAAAATAAAAATCAGAAATAAATCAGTAATAAATTGAGACAGTAACAAATTACTGTTATCTGGGAATACAGTTTAACAATAGACTAAAATGGGGTAAACAGAAGAAAGAACTAGAGATGAAGGTTAGAAAGTTCTGAGCTACAGTGAGGGGTTTTGTAAATAAAATAGGGGGAAGATCAATAAAAGGATGCATTAAGTTAATAAATGCAAAAATAAGGAATCAAGTTTTATATGGAGCTGAGATTTGGGACTGGGAATTAAGAGAGGCACTATAACCTCTGATAAACACATATTACAAAAACATTCTGGGACTTCCGTAAAGTGCACCAACTGTCCTCTTGAGGATGAAATCGACAGCTACCAATCCAATATTACATAGAAGAAAAAGAATGATAAAGTATTGGTTGAAGGTATATAGTATGGAGGAGACCAAATTACCATATAAATGTATAGAGGAGGCAATCAGCTATACAACACAGTCTGAGACATTTCCATGCATGCAAATAGCTGAGAATAATATAAAACCTTATGGATTATTAAACTGTATTACAGATAAAACATAAAACCACAGGAAGAACTATAAAGTATAATAAAAGAAAGGATAAAGACATATACATACAAAGATATATGGGATTAAGTAAAAACTATAAAATTAGTAAGTGGCTTGCAACCAGTAAAAGGAAATTTGGATTGGAAAGGTACTTGAATGTTATAAAAGACTCAAGAAGAAGGAAGATATTTGTGAAATACAGATTTGAATATTATGATAGCCAAAGATTAAGAACAGTTTATGGCCAGGTTGGGGGGAGCAACTGTAGATGTCAGAGGGAAGATGACATAGTACACTTATTAATACCATGTCCACTTTACAAAAATATAGAGATAGGATATTGGGTGAAATTCTAGCTACATTAGACAAACAGAGACAAAGCAGATGGCATCATATTTACTAAGATCAAGTTCAGTATACATACTATAGAAGGTAATTGCATTCTGTAAAATAATAGAACAAAAAAAGATGCATGTTATTGAAAAGACAAGTTAAAAGGCTGAGGGCCATATATTCAAAACTTTGCCCCGGGGCTAAATTAGCACTGCCTGGCAGGCAGACTTTGCCCGGAGCAAAAACATAACTATATTCAAAAGGAAATAGCCCAGTGCAAAACAAGCTGAATATAGCAAGCTAAGGAAGCTGGGCAAACAGGCAGAGGATTGCAGGGCAAAAATTGCCTGGGATTAAGACAACACTGAATATAGCAGATAAGACAGCACTGAAAATAGCAATCAGACAGAGGCAGTACCAACACCCACAGAAACAAAGTGTTAAAGGTGTAAGCAGTTTTCCAGGAACACAGGAAAGCAAATCAGCCCTGCCAGACATAACTGCAGTACCAGTGAAATGCATGGAATAACCTGGACCCACAAGTGATACCAGAATATCACAGAACACTGTCAAATCCGATCCCCCAAAAAAGACACAGGACATAGGAATGTCAAGCATAACAAAGTATAATTCAAAAGGAACAGGTATGGCACAAAGGCAACAGGAACAAATGTACAGAAAAACAAAGCAATATACAGCAGAGCACAATATGCAAAACTGTTGGTACAACACAAACATAATGAAAAGGGAAAAGGGCAGGCATAACAAGGGACTGAAAACAATGGGAAAATAGCAGTAATAGTGCCAAATGGCAATTATGTACAATATTTGCAGTGGAATGGGAAAAGAATGTGGAAGGATAGGGACGTGGACACAGGAAGCAATGGAGGAAACAGGATGGCAGAAATAGGGCTAGGGACAGTGGGCCAGGGCCAGGAAGCAGGACAACAGAATGGGAGGTAGGACTTAGAGTGCGGGCAGGTGCTGGCAGACATTCCTCAGGATGGCTGCAACCTGTCTTGTCTCAGCAATGAGGACAGCCTGCTGTTCTAGTAGTGTGCACTGTTGCCACACCACCCTCCCTCAACAGCTCATCCTGCCTTCAGCCTCCTCTGACGGGTGGCCCACAGTGATGACCAATGTGGACCTACAGGAGAAAGGGGGACCATATCAGGACATGACAATGACACAAAGGCACCATGTACCACCACATGGCTGACAGCATGCCCCAACAACCATGCCCATGTGCCAGTACAGAACAAACTACAATGCACACCGACATGTGCCTGCAGGACAAGGCAGTACATAACAGGCAGCATGCACCACCTCAGTGTACATGGACATGCATAGATGTATGCTGAGAAACCTAACACAGTGGAATCCAAACAGCACAGTGGTGTGCAAACTGTAACAGTGCAAACAGACAGTCACCCCCAAGATGCGAACAACAAGTGGACACTGAATGACATGCACATGGGATGACACATGTTGGGACATGCTGCCCACAGTAACACAGCTATGATACACAACACAGATGACACCCACTGGAGAAGGTGCCACAGCCACAACCAGGTGTGTAACCAGACATGCCTATCCTGCACCTCCCACTCAACAGTGGCCCACCCTCACTGCTGCTCCCCCCAGAAGAACTGTACAGACTCAGTCAAACTGCTACCCACAATGCCATAACATAGCAGCAGTACAAATGATGTCAGTAAGCTCTGAACAGGTTGGTGACTGACCTAAGTGTGGAACAGTGGCAAGTGACACAGATAGAGACTCAACATGGACCACAGAGACCCAATGACTACAGAGGACAATGACACTGGCAACAGAACAATAGGGACTGTGGGACAGGCACCCAAGCAGTACACAACCAGGGAAAGCGCCAATGCCTACCCACACCCATTGCCACAACAGAAGGATGAGGAGCCCACACCGGGTGAAGAACATGGCATGGGACTGTGCCACCACCCACAGCAGCAGCAGCACCTTGAAGGCGCACATGCAAGAAGACACACACATGTGAAACAGGTACACAGGCCATGGTGCACCAGTGGCAGGGCAGAAGTAGGCCAATGATACACACAGGACAGTGCCACCCTGGTGGCCAAGGCATGGTGAGGCACACCCCCCCCCTCACTTGTGGGAGCAGCACCTGCCACAGGGTCTGAAACCCAGCACACCATGCTACCACTGAGCAACCCCTGTAGCACATCTGCATATCCCATGCACAAACACCATGCACTGCAGGGACTGAGGGACAGCACTCTGTAGGGGACAATGGCCCCCACAACACAGCCAGAGCCAACAGGCAGGGGTGTAGCCAGGGAGTTCACATCTGCACACCAAGTGGACTCACTGCTACCCCTTTCCCCATTGTTAAGGTGAGCTACCCCACGCCGGAGTGTAGCCAGACAATATACAAGCATACACCAAGACTGTGTTTGTTGCCACATTTGGCACAATAAATACAACTTTTGTATCTCATGACAATCGTTGTTGCCATGCATGGGTAAATATAAATGCCATGCATTGCTCCCTAAGACACCCACATACTAGCCCACAGCCTGTAAAGTTGTATTGTCCTTGGGATACAAAGACAGTCTTAGTGACCAGTCCTTCTAGTGTAGACTCCTATTAATAAAATCACAGAAAGGTTCAGCATTGTCTTTGTTAGCGTAATGGAAAAAAAGTAGTGCAGAGCCTATATTCTACCCCGAAATAAAATAGCACACCATGGAGTGCTTGGAGTATGCCTGCCTACTCCCATGCCACAAAAGGCACACATGACGTGCACAGCCACACAGGCCCGTGTGGCACCATAGGCCCAGAGGCCCCCCCCCACAGCTGTGGTGCATGTACACCATGGAGTTCAGACAAGGGCACACAATAACATACCAGTGTCCACACTGCAATGGCAACACACTGGTAGGGAGATAAAGGCACCACATGACACTGTGGCCCCCTGTCTGTCATAGCATGAATAGCCCGGGCAGACATCTACAACTTGTTGTGCATAGACACTGACACACTATACATGGTACTGTGAATGATACGTGCCATGAGAAGTGCAGAACAGTGATGTCATGGCGACAGGGCAACAGAAGCAGCAGAAACAGCCAGAACAGCAGGCTGACCCCAGTAATCCCCAGCTCCAGGCATAGTGAATGGCCACGGCTATGCACAGACCTGCTGCATCCTGCCACAATGGTGGACATAACAGCAGCATGTTGCGCATGTCAGTACAAGGCAGATAGCAGTGCACATGGCAGTAATGCAACAGTAGACCATACATAGATCCAGCCATGTCACAGGCTGCGCAGCAAAGGCAAGGCACTGGAGCATGAAAGATAACACAGATGCACGCAGCCAGCATATCAGCCCCACTGATGTAACGGTCATGGGTGAGCTAAATGGTGCCACTGATGTCAAGCATCCAGTTCCCCATCCAGCAACAGTCAGGTGTGAACACTGTAGCCCCATGTGGCTGTACATATTGTAGCCACAATGGATAAGGGGTTCCTCTAAGTGGGCACCCTGGAATCCAAATGCAACACAGATAAATCACATCAGACCTGGATGACCTAGGTGACTGTACCACGACACTAGACACAGCACTCCAATGCCTGCAGTGGCGACACAGACACATAGTAGAAATGCAAAATGGCACACAGTACTCATGCAACACACTCCTGTCCCTGTCACTGCTCTCCTCCATGCACTGCGGCATTGATGGCACCCTCCGCCAGTCCGTGGTGGGCCCCTGGTCGGCCTGCTGCTTGCCCCTCCCATCACTGGCATGGTATCTGCGCTCTGCAGTGGGAAGATGGTACAGCAGCATTACTACAATGTTAGCCACCACGGTACACTAAAGATCACTCCTGACCCTGGTGGCGTGGCACAACACACGCAAAACTGGCACCCAGGCACAGTGCACCACCCAAGCCATGCCAAGCATGACACGGGACACTGCAGACTGCACAGTGCATGGACAATGTGTGCAGGGATGGAGCCTGACATTGCCATCCTGTACACACAAGCTGCAACAGCCCCCCCTCCATCATATGTACACAGCTCCTCTGGATGGTACCCCCTCACAAACAAGGCAGAATGTAAGCAGAGGAGTTCTCTAACCCGTAATGAGGGTACACAAGTATCCAACTCCTCAACAACAGATGTGGAAACACAGACGCCCCAGTGGCATACAACAACCCAAGGGCTACAGATTAGAATGACATTGATGACAGAAAGGCATAGGGGATGTGACATGCACACAGCATGACTGTACACAACCAAGTACAGTGCGTATGCTGGCCACACCCATGACAGTGTGCAGCACAGCAGGGCACCAATGCCATGGATCTGTTGCACAGACACAGCAGTGGTGGTGGTGTGCACCACACCCATACACATACCTCTCAACAGTACCATATTCTGAGGAACGGTCCTCAGTGTACTCCACAGAAGCTTTCTGTACCACATTGTGAGGACTCATCCACATGCAGTGGTCACTCTACAAAAAAGAGCCATAGTAAATGATGTGAACCATATACCATACAATGAATAACAGACCTCTAGAACATAAATGCAAACATTGTGACAGTGTTCTGAGCAGCGTAAGTGAAGATAGTGTAAGTGTTCCACAGTTGGCTCCTTTATGTCACATTGTAAGAGGCAATGTACCACAAGTGGGTGAGAAATGGTTGGGAGGTCAGCCCAGACAACACACCCAACCACACACTGCGGAAGTACAAAGTAGGCACAGCTGCACGCAGCCCCCTGGCAGCATGACAGAACACAGTGGATGTGGCAGGGGCCAGGTGTCATGGGTCCATGCAGCCACAGTAGGTGGTATGGGGTAGTGTGCATGACATTGCAGACAACACTCCCAAGATGCTATGTCCCCCTGGCCCACACAGTCCACACTCTCCTGAATAGAGGACCACACTGCAGAAGACCAACATATAGTAGTAGTAATAAATGTTTAATTTTGTACAGGTAGCAAATGGAAATACATCATTGGGAATAAAACCCATTGTCAAGATGGACCTGTGGTCACATATCATTACACAATGTACACAACATTAATAGCTTGGTAGATATGTGCCAAACCCCACCAGCACAGCAACACAGCCTCCTCGGATGGTATGTGAATGGGCCATGTCACACACACACACACACACACAGGCACACAAGCACACCACCCAACATGCATCCCCTCCCACCCATGACATCACCATGGTGAGAGGCATCACATACCTGGCACAGGCACAGTCCCCTCCCGAATCATCGCCTGGCATCATTCCAGCAGTGGGCACTGCCTGCGCCTGAGGTCCACATATCAGTGGCGGCACTTCTCCCCATCATGTGGTATTCCCGTGAGTGCTGTGAGGCGATGGGAAATTGAAGCCCAGACCTGGCTTTGAGGGCTGTCACCCTCCTGGACCTCTCTGAACAGGCACCTATGCCGCTGTTGTGTGAGCTGCACCAGGTTGGCCATCTCCACTACATCCTAGCGCCTGTCACGGCCCACCACTGCCCTTTGCCTACGTCTCCCAGACATGGCTGACACAACAGGATGGAAAGGTATTGCTGTACTGGCAAAAGATGGCCCACACACCTGGCACTCCCAAACAGTTCAGCCTAGCGCCGTGCAGAACTATGCAATAGTGCCGCACTACCTGGACGATGTCGCGCTATGCATGCATGACCTGCACGACCCTGGTGCAGAAGTACCAGGCATGCACAGTGCCAGTGCACTAACAAGGTTAGTGCAGCCATACACAATAGTGCTGCCAGTCTTGTGTGGACTGCCCTGACCCACGACATGCGCTGTACCTGCGCTTAATCAGCCCTAGCACGGTGCTATAGCAACAGCGCGCTAAACATAGCCAAGATAGCCCAGCACTATATGGTTTGCCCAGCACTATATAGTTTGCCCAGTGTGATCATCTGCCATATTCAAATGGCATATGCAAATGATGGTCATTGTGTATGCATGGTGCTACAATAGAGATTAGCACATCATTAATGGCACATTAGCATGCTTAACAGGCTCATTTGCCCGGTTGTGCTATATAAGGGCTAACAGTGCTCCACCTGTGTTGCCTATAGGTAATACATGTTGATGTGGGATTACTGCTGTAGTACAGGATGCCACTGGAACAATCACAGAGCCAGCCAGGTATGTACTGCATGTGGGCTGACACAGAGGTACATTTCCAGGGACATATCAGTAGGTTTGTGATGTAGTTCATGTTGACTGGGGAGTGCCTAGTGCCAGGCATGGCCTGGACATACCTCCCAACCTTTGTCCCCAAATGTGGAACATTGCCTCTCAATATGTGGAACAGATGAGCAAAATATGGAACACTTCATCAAATCTTTACCTAAGAAGCTCAGAGCACTGTTAAAATGTTTGCATTGATGTGCAGAAAGTCAGTTAGTAATTGAATAATATATGCTTTGCATCATTTACTATGGAATATTGCCTTACAGTATTACCACTGAATCTGGGACAACTCCTCACAAAGTTGAACAGCGAGCTTTTGTGACGCGTAGAATGAGGAACGTTCCTCGTATTGTGGTACAGTTGAGAGGTATGGACTTGGGGGAGGGGGATACAGATGACTACCAACTGACTGTGCCCTGGATGAGGCTGCTGTTCATGAATGTTCTGTGTATTCACCATGCTGACAGCAGTTGGGCATCCCCATGTCACGTGTGCATGGCTTGATAGCACTGGATGATGGCAGACATCCAAGTTAGGGCTGTAACACATCTACTCTGCCTGTTGCATGGGCCAGTCTGCACAATCCTTATGTACTGCCACAGAGGGGTTCTCAGTCCATGCAATCTCGAGAGCACAGATGCTCGAGGTGACAGAACACAGGTTGTGCATAACAGTGGCATCATGTATGTGATATATTGGATAGATGTAGTATGTCACACGTGTGCAGTGTGTTACACTGCATTCTGTTCCATACTGACACCGACATGTGATGTCTCAAGCGGTTATAGACTACTGACACCACTGAGATACTGTGAGGACGGTAACACTGTGCCAGCATACCGTGTGCTCCTGCAGCAGTGGTGACATCAGTACTGCAGCAGAACATCATAATGACAGCACTACTGCAGCAGCACATAGGGGATGCTGGATGGGCAACTCTGCAGCACTAGTGTGTTCTGCCACAGAAGGAGTCTGAGGCCCTATGACCCCGAGAGCACAGCTCAAGAGGTCCATGGGAATTGGAACCATGACCTGACAGGACACACTGGTTGTGCATAGCGCTGCTCTGCTTGTCATATATATTGATTATTATAGTGTTTGCTGACCGAGTAAGTGCAATAGACAAATCTGCCTATTTCAGCCCCAACCCCGGAGGAAGGGGATACAGATGAATGCCAACTGACTGTGAACCAGATTAAGCTGCTTGTGGTATTGGCCATGGGATCTTTTACATCCACCTGACCTACCACCAAAACAGGCAGATTGGACCTCAGTCTAACATCTCATCTGAAAGACAGCACCTCAGAATGGAGCAGCACCCCATCATGCTGCACTACAGTGTCAGTATTAGGATATTAACCCAAGTACCTAGTGTGGGGCTGGAACCCACAGCCTTCTGATCCACTGGCCTCAGAGGCATCTGTGCTGCCTGCTGAGCCACTGATATTACTAGTGTATAGTACTGTGTGCAATCTGTGTTATGTTATTAAGGATAATGCCTGATGTACAGGTGATAACCATGGTGTGATCGCCTTGAGTGGTTGCTAGGACATCAGTAAACCTCAAGAGTGCATCTCGAGAGGTTTACTAATGCCCTAGCAACCATGAGAGATATATTACCATGGTTATCACCTGTCCATCAGGCATTGTCAGGTATAGTGGATGGGACTCATCATGGGAACCCCCCCCCCCAACACGTGTAAGTGAGCCTTACCCTTGTAATGAATCTGTGGTACAGCCACATGTATGTGTAGGTACTGTACACACAGTATTAGGATACATGGACCAAATGACTGTGGGCCAACATAGTACCAGTGTTAACCCCTATCAGACATAGAGATTGCTAGACTCAGTGACAGTACACTGTGACAACTGGAATATAGTGTATGGTGGAACGTCGTTCTCCACCGAAATCTATCATTTTCCACACCTTGTAGTCACACAGTAGTGACGATCACAGAGCAGCAGAACTATTAGTCTCATTGCACTGCGCACGTCACAAACCATGTCCTCGAGCACAATTTGACAGTTAGGGTTCATTCATTTGACAGTACAGATAGCGTTAGCAACAATGTCGGCGGCGGTACTTTCAAAGCCACTTTCTGTGAATTGCTGTGCTGTTCGGTGCTGCTGTATGTGAGTTTTCAAAAGTTTAAATGTTAATCTAAACATTTCAAGCGTGAAAATGCAAAGAATGTAAATTTAAGTTGTTCCAGTAACCAAGTAAACATTTTATAAGCAGCAATACAAAGAAGTGATTGGTTTTTGTACAAGAGCGTTCTACCATACACTATAAAGAAAAGTGCATGAGGAGCGGTTGACAACTGATACCACTGTTATTTCGCGACACGGGTTACCGAGCTGCGCTCGAGGTAAGCCGTTGTCATAGTGCCAACTCGGTGGAAGAATAGCCCTGTTGTCAACCGTTCCCCATGCACTATCCTATATGTTATATGACTAATGTACTGAGGCTTCCAAGCACATTCTAGGTGTGTAGAATACTGTCTAACAATGGCATTCTGTTTTGTTAACCCACTGTCTAAGACATAGCTGAGATGGGTTCATATGGTCCTGATATCACAACACTGGGATGTCAAAGTTGTGATCTGCTGGATGTCAGTGGGTAATCAGGGCTACCCATACATAATAGTACTGTTCTGCATGGACGATAGGCTGACTCAGACAATGCCAGCCACCTGCCCGTCTGACAGGACAGGACTAGATTCGGTGTAGCAGTACCACTATGTAACTGTAATGTCCTGGCCATGCACAGGTTGCTCCTGTATTGCCTGTATGTGGCAGGCTATGGTATCTGTGAACCACCCAACAGGGGAGTACTGGCAATGGCCTTGGGACTGCAGCTGATGACTAACTGGTGCAGTGTGGTTGGGCATATAAGTAGTGGTGCTGGGGGGGCTGGGTGGTGCATTGACCTTCTTGGCTGCCCCTGCATGGGTAGTGGTGCCCCACCAGCGTTATGCACTGTCCAACGTCCATTGTGCAGGCCATGCTTGCCTGACTGCATGCTGTGGTGCTGTAGATGGCAGTGGGATATGATCAGCAGTGTGGAGGCTGCACTCTGAAGTGCGTCAGTAGTCCACTGTGACTGTAGAGTACATGTGCTGCAGTGTGACGACTGCCACAGGTACCCGTACTGTCACCCATGCCACCGACTGACATCTGCATCACAGACAGCCCACCCCGACCCCTGTATTGTGTTGTGTGATGTGTGCACATGGGTCACAGCAGCCAGTACTCATGCAGTTAATAGAGTTGGTACACTGCAGTCCCGGCTGGTGTCTGTGCACAGCACTGTGCAGTCAGGGGCAGGGGCAGTACCAACATTGTTGTGGTCCAGGGTGTCTACCCCATGACAGACCAGTCCATCTACAGTGTGCACATCCAGGCCATTGCATGACATGCGTTGACACACATGCTGGGGGTGCAGTACCCCAGTGTCATACTGTTGTACAGTACCCACTACTGTGCCACATGGTAGATCACACACAGGCCTTGTGCACAGCTGTGCCAGGATCACCTATACACACACCACGCCTGTATGTGTATGCAATGTGGCTGCACTGATACATGCGCTGGCACATGCAATGGTGCCTAGGCTGCACCCCGAGTGGACTGTGTGTCATGGTCAGCCATCTAGCCCTGTTGTGGGGATTCAACCCATGCTTCCACAGCATGTGTTCCATGGTGATGAGTGTGCAGAGGCCCAGCATGGCACCGGATGTGCCAGGGGGGCACCATGAGTCAGGCATTTACAGCCATGGCTGCACAATCCCACACATGTGCACATAGACACTGTCTGTGGCTGTAGGCCTTGTGATTGCCTTGCGGTGCACCAATGTCCGTGCCAACATGTGCAGCCAGGCCACCTTTCACATGCCACAGACAGCAGCATGGACAGCACAACTGTGTGCTGCACACACACAGCTGGCTTCCACTTGTGCTGGCCTGCAGGACTCCACAACACTGAGGTGCATTGTGCATGTACTGTTGGTGTTGCTCAGGGGGTGGGGGCATGTATAGCAGCTGTGTGTTGCACCATGGCCATATGATACCATTACAGCTGTGCAATGTTTGTTCACAACTCTGTATAACCCTTTCCCTGCCTTATGTCCCACACAGATGAGGCTGCAGGGCAGGAGAAGCTCAAGGCCCACAGGTTTTCAGGAGATGAGCTGCATACCCTGGTACATGCCATGAAGGAGCGGTAGATGGTCCTACGCTATAACAGGTTGATAGATGCCACTGTTCAGCTGATGTGAGAGGAGATTGCCACAGCAGTAAACACCATAGGTGGTCATGGCCATAGCACCGATGCCTTCTGGAAGTGGTGGAATGATCTGCTGCACAGGGCAAAGGAGGAGGAGGCACAGCAAATCAGGAACAGGCTGCGGACCGGTGGAGACCACAACCACTGGAGCAGTGGGACTGGGACCCATTGTTAGCCATAGTAACCTCTGCCCTGCAGCCAGTGGCAGCTGGTGGGGTTGAAGACAGTGGGTGTGAGACACTGCTCATGCAACCTAGACCAGGTAAGTTTGTGGTATGTATCCACCACTCAGTGGACAGCAACATCATGGGGACTGAGGCACACATCACTATTGTTATGGTGCATGCATAGGGCTCACATGGGTATGTTTCATTGTAAGAGTGGTGTTGGGGATGCACAGTGCTGAGCATCTGCTGGCAGGCACATGTCATGAGTGCATGAGTGCCATGGTGCAGGGGCTCCTAGGGCACAGGCTGCAATTGCATGGGATGCACACTGGGGTCTGCATGGGCATGCTGGTGGGGCACACATTGCTGTGGGTGCATGTGGCATTGTTGGGATTTGGGAGGGTGGTCTGGTCATTATAGCGGTGACTGAGATCTGTCTTTTCCATTACAGCATTACATGCCCAGCAGGCTATGTCCCAGGTGGGGCCAGGCACAGTGGTACAGGAGGTGGAGGATTCAAACATAGCAGAGGTGTGCCCTTCCACATCAGGCATGGCAGCCACAGGTAGACTCGCAGAGGCCATAACGGTCAGCACAATGTCCACTCACAGACATTATTTGAGGCAATGGCATATGCAGGAACCTCAGAAGAGAATGATACAGCCTTCCTGGAGTCCGTGAATCCACCTGGGCCTGGCCACGGCTCAGAGGATGCAGCGGAGGAACCCGACCTGCTGGTTCTGGGTGCGGCTAGTGGCACCAGAGGTTTTGGTACAGTGGGGATGGCACCATGCCTGAGTTGGGGACAAGGGTACTCAGGCCCATGCCACCTTTGTGCCCACAGCTGCTATTTCCTGCCTGAACAGTCTTGCCCACTGGATATGTCCCACAAGGCACTGACTGCAGGGCAGGTCCAGCAGTGTGCTCCGTCACCTGTGAGACCACAGTTGCAGTGGCCAATGCACCACCAGCCACCCCCACAAGTCCCTTCACATCCGCAACACATTGCCCAGTGCCAGCCACAACCCCTGCCACAGGTGCAGGATGCTGATGCTGCACCTGCACAGGATGGCCAGGGTGCATGGCCCATGCTCCAGGAGGTCTTGGCCTCACAGCATGCAGCCAGCAGAACCTGCATGATCTCCATAGGGAGCTGTGGCATGAGCTGCCACAGCTGTGGAGAACAGTGGGCACTGGTCTTGCCCGTGCTGAGCAGCGGTCTGAGGAGAGAATGATCCGTGTTCTCGCCACCATTAAGCATGGCTTTAGTAGCCTTACTGCTGCTGTGCAGGCCCATGCTGTGGTGCTGTGGGACACTATTACTACAGCACTGCAGGGTGCACCCAGACGCCAGCGTAGCCATGCCTCACATGGGCAGCAGCATGGCAGAGGTGTGGGCAGGGTGGGCGCAACCTCCTCAACCCCTACCTCCCATTTGTCCACAGGACATGCACGGCATCGTGGCCGCCCTCCCTCCACTCCTGTGCAGGCCTCACGGCATGGCCACGGATGGCCTGCCCTCCCAGCCTCACCTCAGTCCACCCCAACTATGTCCTTGGCACTTAGCATGCCCAGCAGTTTGCCACAAACATAGGGTGTGTGACGTGTGCACCGAGGCAGGTGCAGCTGATGTGCTCCACCACATGTGATGTGGCCCTGTCTCCCTCACTTCCATGCCCATGCACACAGCCACATCCCATGTCCCCCTGCACACACACACAGTCCTCCATGGCCCTTGTTCACTCCCATGCCACAGTCCCTGCCATCACATTATCTACATTGCTGTCTCTTGTGTGCACGGGGTGGTGGCCATGCCACTCATCCTTTTGTCCCCTGACCTTACAACAGTGCCTGTCAGGATGTGGTACAACTGAGCAGAATGTGGAACACTTTCTCAATGCATTCCCTCAGCAGCTAACTGGACTGTTACAAACTTTGCATGTCTGTTCAGGCAGTCTGTTCTTAATTGCCTGTTTTGTTGGCATCATCTAGAATAGGGATTTTCATTACAGTGTTACCACCGAGTGTGGGACAGGTCCTCACACTCTGGAATAGGGAACTGCAGTGACATAACTGGAGAACTATTCCTCGTACTGTGTTATGTTTGAGGGGTATGGTGGTGGCCCACACACATCACACACACTGCACCACATCACATCACCACACCGGCAACTTGTACAGCACCTATATATTACACTGTACTTCATCTGCACTACCATTAAATGTACTGTTGACACCATATTATTTGTCTGTGTTATTTTACTCACCATGCACCCTGGTTTAGTGTCTCGATGATGCTGCTCCTGTGCTCAATGGCCTGGCGGGCCAGCGTGATCCCACCTCTTGAGTTGTTCTACTATCCCCTTACCTCTGGCTCTGGCTCACTGCCAGAATGTACCTCAGGTTCAGGAGCACATATCCCATGGTTCAGTGCCATGTTGTGTAGCATACAACAGGCCAGGATGACATGGCATACCTTCTGAGGGCTATACTGTAAGGCACCGCCTGACTGGTCTATGCAATGGTAAAGCATCTTGAGCATCCCAAAGACCATCTCTATGATGATCCTTGTAGCAGCATGTGCCTCATTGTACTGTTCCTCAGCCACTGTTGCTGGCCAAGGTACCAGTGTCAGCAGCCAGGGTCGTAGGGGATAGGCACGGTCCCCTGTGGAGATAAATCAGGTGTTAGTATTGCTGTCCTGCACAGTACCCACTGCTGCTCTGTATCATTGCTCCCTGCCCCTTCCACGGCTACCCTTGCCTATCCCCCCCACCCTGTGCTGTCACCCTGTTGTGGCTGCCCATACTCACCGACTAGATGCCCACTTGGAATCCTGCGCTCCTCAAATGCCTGACACAGCCGGGACTGGTGCCAGATGAAGGCATCATGGACACAGCCAGGGTACTGGGCAAAGACATTGGTTATGCACCCAGTCGCATTGCACACCACCTGGCAATTAACTGAGTGGAAGCCCTTGCTGTTCACATACAGGTCACTGGCATCACTAGGAGGTGCACGGATTGGGACATGGGTGCAGTCAATGGCACCAAGTACAGCGGGTAGGTGTGCGACTTGATGGAATTGCTGCATGGTTGCTGTGCGCTCTGCTGCCGTGCTGGGAAATACTATAAACTCACCAGCATGTAGCAGGAGAGCATCAAGGAACTGGGTCAGGAGGCATGATGTGGTGGACTGCGATATCCCAATGGTGTCCCCCGTTGGGCACCGAAATGTCCCAGTGGCTAGGATGCACATTGCTGCTGTCACCTTTTCCTCAACTGACTTGGCGTGGCTGCGCCTGGTGTTTGGCTGCAGCTCCTCATGCTGGGGTTTGCATAACTGCCTCAACATTCCCCTGTCCAACCTGTACCGACCAACAATGTGGTCATCAGGCAGGGTCTCAAAGGAGGCTCTGGGCTGGTACCATCTGTGTGCAGCATATCTCCTCCTTTGTCTGCATAATGGGCCTTGTTGAGCATGCTCCCTTTCTTCCTCCTCCACAAACTGCTCCATAAGGTGCAGCACTACAACATTGCTAAAAATGCCATTTTGTTACACTTTCTGGTCTGGCCACTCCCTCCTCTGTGGATTGCCTGGGATTAGGCCTCCCTTTTTATAGGCGATAAGTAGCAGCTGCACTAAGTGTTGCAAAATGGTGCCTTGTGCAGCGCTATGTCTCTAGAATATCCCATTGCGCCCATATGCAGGTTCCTGCCCTCCACTTTTCCCCTTGCATACATGATGTTTCAGCCCAGAGCTATTGCATTTAGCATGCCTTATCTCTCTCTTTGAATATGGCAGTCCTGCACTAATCCTGTGCAAATGGTTAGCGCACCATGCTAGGTTTTGAATATCTGGCCCTGAGTCTTTAGACTTAAAGTGAAACATAAGCACATATGCACTTTAATAGAATTTTGAAACTATGTATATTTATATTGTTACACTATTATATGTACTTTGTTTTTAAAATGATGAAATGTAATTATTTTAAGATATTGAAATGACCTAAATTGTCAATCAATATATGGTGAAATGAAATGAAATATATATATAAAAATGTTTTGTCCACTTTTTGCTGACTTGGCAATATTCTCCCTGTTTGCACCTTTGTGCTCCTAACTGGTTTTCCTACTTTCCCTGCCTCTGTAGTTCAATGCACCAGCACTGGGGTGCTTGTTTGTGCCATTTGTACAGCTACCCCTTAATAAACTATTTTGAGCACTTAACATAGTTTAAGGTGCATTCTTTGTAATTAGACAGCTCATTTTGGGGAGTTTCATGGTGTGGCATTGTGATTGCAGTTCCATTTTTACCTGTAAAATGTAATGCCAGAGTTTTCTTATGTTCTTGAACCCCACCCAAACCACCCTGTAACCAACAACCTCACTCCTCCCCTATGTCCATGGACAGCAGTCAAGTAATTGGTGGAGTAAACCTTTCAGTGCCACAACCTCGCCAAATCATAGCTGCCCCCAACCTTGGCACAAGACAAGATACCTTATCCCCTGTTTCAAGCAAATCAAACAAACAAAAACACTCAACACACCCACTAGCCCTCATCTCCCTCCTCCCCAAGCTCCTGAGAACACATATTATTATCCTATGTTTTAAGTTAATTTATTCCTATAATAAGTGTCTAATTGTGTCAGCCAGAGAGGTGTTAATATAGGAGGATTTTAATATTCATTTATACCTCCAGACCAAAAACAAGGGCAAAATAACCCAACAGAATCTACTATTGGTAGGTATTTAAGTGCCATGCAGAAAAGGGAAGTGGCACGCAGTGGGTGTGTTGAGAGGGTGCTTTTTTCAACTGGGGTAGTAGATGTACCTGGGGTAATTCTGATTTCTTGTGGGTGGGAGTGGTTTTATGTTGATTGCACACATGCACAAGAAACATGTTGCGGCAGGTTTCTGCAGAAGCAGGTTGTGGAGGCGTGGCACTGTTGTGCCCAATGCCCCCACAGCCTGCAAAGGCTTGTCCCCCATCCCCCAATGCCGTGGCACACTGCTGCTGACACTAGTTTAGCCAGTGTGCCACAACTTTCAAACAAATTAGCTGCTGCAATCAGGGGCCCATTCGTCATTGCAGCGTCAGCCATCCGCTGCAATGAGGGAGCGACCTGTCATTGCAGGGCGGGATGTAGGATCTGTGGTATTGTTTGTGAACATGGCAGCGGCTTGCCGCCGTATTCACAAACAATATGTACGATGGGGGTGCCCAGTCCCCATCGGCAAAATAAATCCCCTTTTGTTGTTTGCCGGCCAGGGGTGCCCAATCCCGTCGGCAGAAAGAACTCCCTCCCTTTTTGTTGTTTGCGCGACGGTGCCCAATCCCCGTCAGCTACAGCTGTCCCCCAGACTCTGGTGACATGCTGGAGCCCACCCCAGTGTGCCCCATGCCCCTGAAATGTGGAAAGCATCCCCGATGTTTTCTTGTACCTGAAAGAAAGGAACGGTCCCTCGTAGTCTCCCAGCACCCCTCCCACAACCCGCACCCACCCACTGCGCACCCAGCCTCCCCACCCCATACTCTACCTCCAGAGCATGGTGCAATGACTCTTTGCTGGACCAGGAACATGTCTGCACTCTTCAAAGCCGACCGCTAACTGAGGAAATGCCGTAAGCTGTATAATGTAATAAATAGGGTTTTTTCAACTTTAGTGCATATCTCGGGCATTTTTGGGAATTTTTTCACCAAATTTTCAACATGGGGTTTTTGGGACCCCTCCTCATGAATTCTTGAACTGTCATGGCGTTAATTGGCCCCAAAGGTGGTTTCGCGGTCACTGTGCGGAATCACCCTTCAGGGCCGATTAATGAAACGACAGTGCCAGTGTTCATGAGGTGGGCTCTCAAAAAGCCTATGTTGCAAATTTGGTGGAACAAATCCAAAAAATGACTGTTTTACGAGTGTGCGTTGCACAGTTGCTATGTACGCTTGTAACTTCGAGAATTTACAATATTTTCATGCCAGATTTTCAACATTGGCATTTTGTCACACCTCCTTGTGAGCAGTATAGCTGTCATTGTTCATATCCTCACCAAAATGTGTTTTCGCACTTCTGTCAGAATAGCACGCAGCTGTGGGAAATAAGTGTTCAGGACAGATTAAGAAAATGACAATGGTACTGTTCATGAGCAGATGTCCTAAAATGGCTATGTTGAAATCTGGTGATGATAGCCCATCAATTGACTGTGTTACAAGTGTCGTTGCACACTTTCCACGCACCCTGTAACTCGCAGATTTGTAATATTGTCACACCTACTTTCCAACAGTGCCATTTTTCACACCTCCTTATAAGCAGTACAGCTGTCATTTTCACATCCTGACTGAAATGTGGTTTCACAGTTGCGGCACAGAATAACATGGTCACTGTGGGAAATCAGTGTTTGGGACAGATTAAGAAAATGACAGTGGCACTGTTCATGAGCAGAGGTCCAAAAATCCCTATGTTGAAAATTTGGTGACGAAACTCCATAACATGACTGTGTTACAAGCATGCGTTGAACTGTTTCCACGCACCCTTGTAACTTCGCAAATTTGTAATACTGTCACGCCACATTTTCAACAGTGGCATTTTTTCAACTCCTTATGAACACTACAGCTGTCATTTTTCATATCCTGGCTACAATATGTTTTTACACTCCTGCGGACAATAGCACGGTCACTGTGGGAAATCAGTGTTTGGGACAGATTAAGATCGACCGAGTGAGAGGGCGTGACCGAGCTCAACTGAGCTCTGTCAGGACTGCTGCGGATTTGTTTGTGGCAGACAAAGGCCCCAACACAAGAGCCCAGTACAAAGGGCAGCCTGCAGCACTGGGAGAAACAGAATGAGAGAGCAAGTGAGAGAGGGGAGTGAGCAAACCCACTGGAAGCGCTGTCAGGACTGCTGCGGATTTCTTTGTGGGCAGAAAAAGGCGTCACTGCAGGCAGGGACCCAGTACAAAAGGCCAGCCTGCAGTGGTGGGAGAAACAGTTCGAGCGAGTGAGACAAGGGGACTTAGTGAGCTCAACAGAGCTCTGTCAGGACTGCTGGGATTTCATTGTGGGCAGGAAAAGACACCAATGTAGGCAGGAGCCCCGCAGAAAAGGGCAGCTTGCAGCGCTAGGACAAACAGAATGAGTGATGAGAGAGGGAGACTGAGCGATCTCAATGGAACTCTGTCGGGACAGCTGAATAGCATGGTCGCTGTGGGAAATCAGTGTTCAGGACAGATTAAGAAAATGACAGTGACACTGTTCATGAGTAGAGGTCCTAAAATGCCTATGTTGAAAATTTGGTTACGATACTCCATAAAATGACTGTGTTATGAGCGTGTGTTACGCAGTTGGCATGCATGCTCGTAAGTTCATGAATTTCCAATATTTTCACTCCAGATGTTCAACATTGCCATTTTCCCAGACCTACTTATGAACAGTATAGCTGTCATTTTTCCCATCCTGGCCGAAATGTGTTTTCGCACTTCCGGCTCAGAATAGAGTGGTCGCTGTGGGAAATCACTGTTCAGGACAGAATAAGAAAATGACAGTGATACTGTTCATGAGCAGAGGTCCTAAAATGCTTATGTTGGAAACTTGGTGATGATAGCCCATCAATTGATTGTGTTACAAGTGTGTGTTGCACACTTTCCATGCACCCTTGTAACTTCGCAGATTTGTAATATTGTCTCACCGGATTTTCAACAGTGCCATTTTTTCACACCTCCTTATAAGCAGTACAGCTGTCATTTTTCACATCCTGACCGAAATGTGTTTTCACAGTTCCAGCGCAGAATAACATGGTCACTGAGGGAAATCAGGGGTCGGGACAGATTAAGAAAATAACAGTGGCACTGTTCCTGAGCAGAGGTCCTAAAATCCCTATGTTGAAAATTTGGTGACGAAACTCCATAGCATGACTGTGTTACAAGCGTGCATTGAACTGTTTCCATGCACCCTTGTAACTTTGCAAATTAGTAATACTGTCACGCCACATTTTCAACAGTGGCATTTTTTCACAACTCCTAATGAACACTACAGCTGTCATTTTCCACATCCTGGCTAAAATATGTTTTTGCTGTCCTGCGGACAATAGCATGGTCACTGTGGTAAATCAGTATTTGGGACAGATTAAGATCGACTGAGTGAGAGGGGGGAGTGACTCAGCTGAAGCGCTGTCAGGACTGCTGCAGATTTCTTTGTGGGCAGAAAAGGGCATCAATACAGGCATAGGGGCCCAGTAAAAAAAGGCCAGCCTGCAGCAGTGGGAGAAACAGTATGAGCGAGTGAGACAAGGGGACTTAGTGAGCTCAACGGAGCTCTGTAAGAGCTGCTGGGATTTCTTTGTGGGCAGAAAAAGGTGCCAATGCAGGCAGGAGCCCCATATAAAAGGGCAGCTTGCAGCGCCAGGACAAACAGAATGAGTGATGAGAACTCTGTCGGGACAGCTGCGGATTTCTTTGTGGACAGACAAAGTTGCCAACACAGCCAGGAACTCCATGCAAAAGCGCAGTCTGCGGCACCAAGAGAAACAGAACGAGCGAGTGACAGAGCAGTAGTGAGTGAGCTCAATGGAGCTCTAGTGTGACTGCTGCAGATTTCTTTGAGGGCAGAAAATGCGGCAACGCAGGCAGAAGTCCAGCACAAAAGGCCAGCTTGCAGTGCCGGCAGAAATGGAATGCAAGAGTGGCAGAGGGGGAGTAAGCGAGCTCAGTGGGGCTGTGTCGGGACTGCTTAAAATGTCCTTCTGGTCAGAAAAAGCCACCAATGCAGGCAGGAGCCCAGTACAAAAAGGCAGCCGGCAGTGCCCAGAGACACAGAACGACCACGTGAGGGAGGGGGAGTCGGTGAGCTCAACGGGGATTTGTTGGGACTGCTGCAGATTTGTTTGTGGGCAGGAAAAGGCAGCAATGCATGTAGGGGCCCAGTACAGAAGGGCAGCCTGTAGTGGCAGGAAAACCAGAATGAGTGAGTGTGTGAGCTCAACAGGTGCATGAATGCTTACTGCAGGCACCCAGACCTGAGCGGCATGGCCCCGTTGTCCTGTGGACCCCTACACCAGCCACTCAGCGGGGCACCCTCCTGGTGCACAGATGGCAACCAGCAGTGTAACCCCACCACCAGCCCACAGGCTGTCCCCCAGCACAGCAGTGCCCATACCCCGTAATAACAACCCCCCATGGCCCAACCCTGTACTCTGCACTCCCAAGCCCTCACAAGGGCTGTATTGTAACTGCTGCAAAGTTCTTTGTGGGCATAAGAAGGCAGCAATGCAGGCAGGAGCTCAGTAGAAAAGGGTAGCCTGCTGTGCCAGCACAACAGAATGAGTGAGTGAGAGAAGTGGAGTGAGCGAGCTCAACGGAGCTCTGTTGGGACTGCCATAACATGACTGTGTTACAAGCATGCGTTGAACTGTTTCCATGCACCCTTCTAATTTAGCAAATTTGTACTACTGTCATGCCACATTTTCAACAGTGGCATTTTTTCACAACCCCTTATGAATACTACAGCTGTCATTTTTCACATCCTGGCTAAAATATGTTTTTGCACTCCTGCCGCACAATAGCACGGTCACTCTGGGAAATCAGTGTTTGGGACCGATTAAGATCGACCGAGTGAGAGGGGGGAGTGACTGAGCTGAAGCGCTGTCAGGACTGCTGCAGATTTCTTTGTGGGCAGACAAAGGCCCCAACACAAGAGCTCAGTACAAAAGGGCAGCCTGCAGCACTGGAAGAAACAGAACGAGAGAGCGAGTGAGGGAGGAGGAGTGAGCGAACTCACCAACGCGCTGTCAGGACTGTTGCAGATTTCTTTGTGGGCAGAAAAAGGTGTCAATACAGGCAGGGGCCCAGTACAAAAGGGCAGCCTGCAGCGGTGGGACAAAAAGTGCGAGCGAGTGAGACAAGCGGACTTAGTGAACTCAACGGAGCTCTGTCAGGACTGCTGGGATTGCTTTGTGGGCAGAAAAAGGGGCCAATGCAGGCAGGAACCACGTACAAAAGGGCAGCTTGCAGCGCCAGGACAAACAGAATGAGCGATGAGAGAAGGAGACTGAGCGACCTCAATGCAGCTCTGTCAGGACAGCTGCAGATTTCTTTGTGGACAGACAAAAGTGCCAACGCAGCCAGGAGCCCCATACAAAAGCGCTGTCTGCGGTGCCAAGACAAACAGAACGAGCGAGTGACAGAACGGTACTGACCGAGCTCAATGTAGCTGTAGTGTGACTGCTGCAGATTTCTTTGTGGGCAGAAAATGCGGCAACGCAGACAGGAGCCCAGTACAAAAGGCCAGCTTGCAGCACCGGCAGAAACAGAATGCAAGAGTGACAGATGGGCAGTGAGCGAGCTCAGTGGAGCTGTGTCAGGACTGCTTCAGATTTCTTTCTGGCCAGAAAAAGCCACCACTGCAGGCAGGAGCCCAGTACAAAAGGGTAGCCTGCAGCGCCAGGAGACACAGAATGAGCAAGTGAGGAAGGGGGAGTCAATGAGCTCAGCAGGGGCTTTTGTTGGGACTGCTGCAGGAATTTGTTTGTGGGCAGAAAAAGCAGCAATGCATGCAGGGGCCCAGTACAAAGGGCAGCCTGCAGTGGCACAAAACCAGAATGAGCAGTGAGTGAGCTCAACAGAGCTGTATTGTAACTGCCTAAATTTCCTTTATGGGCATAGAAGGCAGCAATGCAGGCAAGTGCCCAGTAGAAAAGGGTGGCCTGCAGCGCTGGCAGAACAGAATGAGTGAGTGAGAGAAGGGGAGTGAGCGAGCTCAACGGAGCTTTGTCGGGACTGCTGCAGATTTCTTTGTGGGCAGAAAAAGGTGCCAACAGAGGCAGGAGCCCAGTACAAAAGGGCAGCCTGCAGTGCCAGGAGAACTGGAATGAGTGAGTGAGATAGGTGGACTGAGTGACCTCAGCGGACTTCTGCCGGGACAGCTGTGGATTTCTCCATGGGTAGAAAAAGCCACCAACACAGGCAGGAGCCCAGTACAAAAAGGCAGCCTGCAGTGCCAGGAGACACAGAATGAGTGAGTGACACAGGGGGAGTGAGCCACCTCAATGGAGCTTTCTCGGGACAGCTGCATATTCCTTCCTCGGCAGAACAAGGTGCCAATGCATGCACCAGCCCAGTACAAAAGAGCAGCCTGCAGCACTGGGACAAACAGACTGAGCCACTGACAGAGGCCCACTGCGTGAGCTCAACAGACCAGCACTAATCAACATTTGGCATTGACAAATGTTTGTTTATTATAAGGCATAGAAATGTGTGGAAGTTTATTTTCCACCTGCAAAATTTCATGAAGTGACCATTTCTTCACATTTATAGAATTTCACAATGCTCATATGAAAATTTGCAAAAGCTTCACCTTGCACAAAGACCGTTCATCATAGGAAAATGTCATGGTGTGCTACTTTTTACATAACATGCAGAGAGTTTCCCATGGAAGCATCATGTCATGTTTACAAATATTCCATCTTGTGGAAGAAGTTTACCATAAGTCATGTGATGCACTTTTCCCAAAAGTTGTTCTGGGAGGAAGTCTAAGTGCCCAGTCCATATAGGTGGCAGGGATACGCTTGAATTGAGAGTACCCCATCCCTGGCTCCGTGTATCCAGATGCTGATGGCACTGGATGGAATTCAGAGCCACCATCATGTTCCATCCATACAGACCAGACATTGAGCAGGGGTGGCAGGAGTGGAGTGGAGCTTGTCTGAACAAATGGGCATAAAATCAGATACCTGTGCTGTTCTGCCGGTGGATCCCTTCCTATCCAGGGTACAAGAAATGATGGAATATGACAGTCTTAAAAGGAATCTGTGACTTTAATGAAAATACATAGTGCCTTTGATGCCTCAAGGCCACCTTAGGGCTCCTAGGGATGAGGCTGGGGTGGCTAATTGGACCCAGATGAATGAAATGTGGCAGAAATTACAGCTGCCAGAACTCCATACCACAAATATTGTGTTCAGAATGTGGCAATGACTGCACCCATGACCTGCCCACCCCATCCCAGTTGCCCCTATAGCCATGTGCATGTCTTGAGTTTGGGTGCAGACACAGCTGCCAGGGCTGTGGATGCATATGCAGGGCAGGACAGGACCTCTGTATGGTACAAGCCCTTTAAACACCCTCTTCATGTGCAAAAGTGGGTGTTCAACTTTTTGGGATCAACCCTAACTCTAAGTCTGAAGTTGGAGACTTTGGAAAGGAAATAGGTTGCAGGCAGTAAACAGACATTTTCAGTGACCATACTACAGAATGTGATGCTTGGAGTGAAGACAAGACTGTAAAACTAATTTAGACATTTGAGAAGATTTCCTTTGTGCTGTGGGAAAGGTCAAACTTTCCATAACTAGAGCCATGCAATTTTAGGAGACTTAAATCTGGTGTTTTAACAGATACACAGATTCCATCTTATGCTGCAAGAATAGGGTAGAACACATGTACACAGAGTATGTGGACTCAGAACATTTTGGGAGACTTAAATATGGTATTTAAACAGGTACTAAGATTCCCTATATGCTGTTGTGGAGCTGGCTGGCAGAGGTTCTTCAGCCACGATAAGTACTAAATTGGATACACACACACACACACACACACACACACACACACTGGGCCCTATGCATGATGCCAACGCACCAAATAAACCAGGCATGCTGGCATCAATATGCGTGAATGCCACAGACTGGGATCCCGTGGACCCCGTGTGACATTCATGACCTGGGTGCAAGACAGATGCTTGCCCAACTCCCTGGCTGTGTGGACAGCAACACACCAGAGGTAGGCAGGGTGGAAGCCAGGGAGGGCTGGCACTATGCGCCAGTCATAAAGACGCGTAATGCGGTCTGCAGGGGGCGTAGTCTGGAGCAGGTTACGGCAGCAGGGAGCCTGCCGTAACTCGCTGCACACCCAAACAGACACCACCCGCCAGATGTAGTGAGACTGGGAAGCAGCCCTCTATGCTGCCCCAGCCCACAGAGCAGACAGGGAGGGCTAAGGCAGCTGATAGAGTGAGTTCCCGCACATCATGACACATGGGGTTGCCATCAAGGAACTGTACCCAGCCGGTGCACCCATCCACCCAGCGAGCAGGCAACACCCCCTCCAACACATTGCACCCCACCCCATATGGTCCAATGCCCCCTGCCCCAACACATGGCAGCCTCTCACCAGTCCTGGCATCATGCTCCCCCCAGTGGAGTACCTTCCCTGTTGAGCAGGACTGCTGCCCCTTCCCCACAGTTGCCCCATGTCTGCCTCTGGGTACTGTATTGTGCTGTATATACAGTGGGACATGCTCCAATGGCCAATGCCCCACTGAGTTCTCATCACACCCTCTCCCATGGTGTGGTAGCATCCAAACTCTCCATGGTTGCCTAGTCACGGTATCGGCCTTGTCTCCATAATGGTGACCAGTGTACCCCCACCCACCCATTGTAGTACTGACAACTCCCCTGCCCCATACCCTCCCATTGGTGCCACAGCCAGGACCAGCCAGTGGAACAGCCCATACACACCCTTCCACAGACACCATCCATCCAAGTGCTGCCAGGAGTGTCCGACTATTCATAGGCATTGCGCCTGGCAGCATTTGGATGGCCAGCAGCCATGGGAGGTGTGGGTGGGCTGCACCACTGGCCTGTCCTGGCTGCAGCACCAAACAGGAGGGTATGGGGCAGGGGTTGTTGGTGCCATGGGGGTGGGGGACACTGGCCACCAATGTGGGGGTGTGGGTACCAGGGGCAGATAGTGTGCTCTGGGGATTGGGGGCTCTGCGTGTGTGTGGGGGAGGCTGCCAACAGTGGGGCTTGGGAGTGCAGAGTACAGGTCGGGCCATGGGGGTTATTATTGTGGGGTACAGACACTACTGTGCTGGGGACAGCCTGTGGGCTGGTGGTGGGGTTACACTGCTGGGGGCCATCTGTACACCAGGAGGGTGCCCCACTGAGTGGCTGGTGCAGGGGTCCACAGGACAACGGGGCCATGCCGCTCGTGTCCGGGTGCCTGCAGTAGGCATTCACGCACCTGGACCCACGTCATTGTACAAGGTATCCACTGCAGGACCCATGCTGGGCATCTGATTGGATGCCTGGCTGGGCCAGAGACTCCACTCATGACCACCCTGCGTGGACTACATGCCTGGGGGGCAAAGCCACCAACAGGTGGCGTCCATTCATGAATAACGGTGGGTGCACCCCTGTCCACAGGTGCAGTGCTGCATGGGTGGGTTACACATATTTGGCACATAACCTGTGCCCATTAGTGCATAGGGTCCACTGTGTGTGTGAAGCTATGCTGTGCTTGTCTACTGTGAGTGTATGCCTATAAGATAGGTACCTACATGCTTAACAGTGTACAAAAGAAGCACAGCACACACCACAGACAAGTGCAATATAAATAATGTATGTAACAATCATTTTTAAGTTTCTTTTTATTTTTAAAAACAAAGTAATATTTAAAAGAATTGGCAAAATGCACTGTCTGCATGCAGAGCAATAAAAGGCAAAATGCACTCTGCAAAGCAGTAGTGAGAAGTCTGCTGCACTGTAAGGCCACCCTGAAACCAATCACACTGTAGAAGGCTGCAGGGCCTGAATACTCTCTGCTTCAAGTTTCAACTTCCCAAAACTGAAGTTTCCAAAGATGACAAACTCCACAAAAATAGTATAACATATGTCAAACAAGTTCCCTCAGCAACTAAGTTCAACTCACTGGTGTTTTGCACACTTTTTGTGGCGTTCTTGTAACTTTTTTTATGTTAAATAAACTCGGCATCTGAGACACAATCTCTCTGTTCATTTACACAAACATCCAGTTTAGCATAAACAGAGAACAGACACCAGGTCAAACAATTACATAGTAAAACACAATATAAACAGGTCTGGTACAGAGATCTTGAGGGATATACAGAAGAAAGGGGAAGCAAATACATGACAGTGACAAATTTACAGCATGGGATATAGTTGGAGGTACAATTCAGGAACATGAAGAGTTGAGTGACGTGTCAAAAAGAAGTGCAAGTCCTGCAGCACCCAGAGCCTGTATGCTGATGAGCATTCCAGCTGCATGATCTGCCTAGGCTCCAAACACCTGGTCAAGGGTTGTGCACCCTGCCAATCCATCAACCAGGCCACATGGATTAGGCACCAGAAAATGCTCAAAGCCTACTTGCTGGAGAAATGCCTAGCTTTGATGGAAAAGGAGCTGCAGAACCTGTGGGAAAATCTTCTTCCTAATGCCAGAACTCAAAAGAAGAAAAGAACAAGGAGAGCCCCAAGACCAGGATAGGTTTCCATCCACTTTGTGGTGACCATTGGGCACCACTGACACTGGAAGGGCCTCCACTTCAGTAAGTACCCCTACTGCCAGGTCTCCTACCACTCTGGTGGATCAGACCACAGCCTCCATGCCTGCATTACTCACAGTGCAGTCGGGGTTCTTCTTGGATGACAGAAACCCTATTGAGCTCCTGAGGCCCATATCTTCTTCAGGGTCTATGGCCAGCAGCCAGGTCAATAAGTCACTCCCCAGCCCCACTAAGGATTGCATGGTCACAGCTGGTAAACTGGACTCCAGCTCCTCTGTTGTCTGCATGGCCCAGGCCGATACGTTGGACGTTAGCTCTTCTGACATCTGCACTGCCATGGCTGATAAGTCGCTCCCTGGTTCCTCTGTTGACTGCACAGCTGGGGTTCCCTGTTGGGGTTGCAGTATACCTCCAACATCAAGTTGAGCCAGCTGCTGGACATGCAACAGTTTTTTGTGGGTTCCTCACTCCCACTGACACAACCAGACCCTCTGGGCTTGCCTGAAGATCGAGAACTGGAGGTGGGCACTAATCTGGAGGTTCCTCCTCCTTTGCTGGGTCAGTCTCTTTCTGATTCTCCCACTTGGCCTATTGTCAATCCCTCTGGGGAACCTTCTGTCGGGACCTCCTCAACCCAAGCCCCCTGGGACAACCAGGTTCTACCATCTTGGACTTCGGCTCCCCAGACAACAGTGAGTCTTCCATTGGGTTCTACTCACACCCTGACCCCATGTGACCTTTCACCATGTGACCCTTCATGGGGTCAGGGTATATCTGGTACTCTGACCATTCCTTAAATGCTAGATGGCCTTCCATCAGGCGCCCAGGCACAGAATCTTCCAGTGCTAGACACTCCTGTGCCTGATCCAGTGCCAATGCCTTCGAATGTCCCTACAGGGCCAATGCCTGGTCATTCTGGACCTCCTGCCAGGCCTTCAGCTCCACTCTGGCTAGACCGATGGGCAATATTCAGGCTATCTGTCAGCTAGATACTATATGCACAATGTCTTGTGTGGAAAATAAACATATGAGAGCTTTTATTGTTGAAGCCACTGCAGAGATTTGAGACTGCACCTCACAGTAAGGGAACTGGAAAATGTTTTGTTGTACACACAATGCATTGTTATTGACATCTACATATTAGGGGCAGTCACCACCACCATAATAAGGGACTGCACCTCTGAGTAACTAACATTTACATCAATATTATAATTTACCCAGAATTCCTTGGTGCTGTATGTAAAACATTGGTATCTTCCTTGCATGACATCATTCTGGGGGTGTGACTCCACACAGAAAACTATAGGACACAGTGCTGAAAAAACATACTGTAAATAACAAGCATTTGTCAATGCCAAGTGTTGCTTGCTATCATTAGCAGTGAAAGTGCAGGAGTTAGAGAGATGCAGTATAGGAATGGCAGTGAAGTACTGAACTGATGCCAACTCCGCCCCCACCCTGCAGAGATGGACAGGCATTGGGGTGTGCCTTTGGGTTATCGGCCATTACAGTCATGACATTTCACCTCACCCTACCCTGCAGACACTTACAAGTGTCGAGGTGTGCTTTGGAGTGTTTGGGCTTTACACTCACCTCATTCCATAAGGAACTACACTGAAATGGGTGCAGTATAGGAGAATGGGGTGAATTCTGGGGCCAAAGGGTCCAAGGCGCACCTCAATGCCTGCCACTGGCTGCAGGGTGGGAGTGAAATGGCATGAGCTTTACTGTTGATAATCCCAAATCACACCCCTGACACCTGTCAGTCCCTACAGGGCAGGGCATTATGGTTGAAAACCCTAACACCCTGGGCATTTCTTGGTATTTTTACTCCAAGTTTTCAACATGGGCTTTTTGTGACCCCACCGCATGAACAGTGACACTATCAGTTTGTTAGCCGAAAGGTGATTTTGCACAGTGACTGTACCACTTGGCACCACAGGTGCAAAACACATTTCGAACAGGATGTGAAAATGACACCTGTACTGTTCATGAACAGGTGTAAAAATGGCAATGTTGAAAATCTGGAGTAAAAATATAAAAACACTTGTGACTTCACAAGTGTGCGTAGAAACTGTGCAACGCACACCCGTAATGTAATTAGTTTGGAGATATTTTACAGCAGATTTTCAACATAGGCATTTTGGGATCTCCACTCATGAACACCTTCACTGTGATTTTCTTAATCTGTCCTGAACACTGATTTCTCACAACAACCATGCTATGCTGCGCCAGAAGTGTGAAACACATTTCAGCCAGGAAAATGACAGCTGTACTGTTCATAAGGAGATGTGGAAAAATGCCAATGTTGAAAATCTGAACTGAAAATATTACGAATTCTTGAACTTACGAGGATGCATGGAAATTGCACAATGCACGCTCATAACAGTCATTTTATGGATGTTTATCACCAAATGTTCAACATAGTCATTTTAAGACTTCTGCTCATGAACAGTGTCACTGTGATTTTCTTAATCTGTCCTGAACATTGATTTCACACACCGACTGTGCCATTGTGCACTACATATGCAAAGCATATTTCGGGCAAGATGTGAAAAATGACAGCTATACTCTTCATAAGAAGGTGTGGTAAAATAGCAATGTTGAAAATCTAGAGTGAAAATATTAAAAATGCTTGAAGTTACGAGCTTGCGTAGGAACTGCGCAACACACGCTTGTAAAACATTCATTTTGGGGAATTTTTTCACCAGATTTTCAACATAGGGTTTTTGTGGGCCTTCCTCATGAACTGTAACACTGACATTTCATTAATCGGTCCTGAAAGGTGGTTCCACCCAGTGACCGCGAAATCACCTTTCGGAACCGAATGACAAAATGAGAGTGACTGAGTTCATGATGTGGAGTCCCAAGAACCCCATGTAGAAAATTTGGTGAAACAATTCCCAAAAATCGCCAAGATATGCACCAAAGTTGAAAAAAACCATTGATGCCATTATACAGCTTACCGGTATTTCTTCAGTTCGAGGTCGGTTTGAAGAGTGCAGCTGTGCTCCTGGTCCACTGAAGATCATTGCGCTCTACTCCAGAGGAAAGTGTGGGGTGAGTTGGGGGTGTGGGGAGGTGGGGCATGCAGAAGGTGGGTGTGGGTTGGGATAGGGGTAACAGAATCAATGAGGGACCATTTTTTTCTTCTAGGTCTTTTTTTTTTACACAGATGACGGGGGACTTTTTGCCACCCTGGGGTGGGCACCCCCATCAGCCATACAGTGTGCTGGGGGGATGCATGAGCCAAGGGGGGATTGGGCACCCTCTCAGTAAACAACAAATGGGGGAGGTGCATTATGCCGACAGGGATTGGGCTACCCTGTTGGCAAATGAACTGGGAGGTGTCATGCCGACAGTGCGATTGGGCACCCGTCGTTTTATTTTTATTTATTGAAATGTTTCACCAGGAAGGTACACTGAACTGCGGTGGTGGCTTTCCATCAGTTCCTGGGACTGTGAAAGCCGGGAGAATCACTGCCAGCATGGGGACACCCACGCAATCTGCTGTTTTGGTAGTTTGTAATGCACCAAAACAGCTGATTTATCAATGGTGACGATAACGGGAATTTCTTTACGATTGTAGCATGCTCCTTGACTGTTGATTTAATGTGTTTCTTGCACAGGCGCAAGCAACACAAAAATAGCTATAAAAGATATTTTTATAAATCAAACTGCAGCTTTAGCATCTAGGGCAGGGGCAATTGCATACTATGTGAAAAGGCATCTGCAGCTCACATAATCAATTAAAGATCATGGGGCCAGATATTCAAAACTTTGACCCAGGGCAAAATTAACCCTGTCCAGTGGGCAAACTTAGCACAGACACAAAAGCCTGCTATATTCAAAGGAATAGCCAGGGCAAACAGTTTCTGAATATACGCATGCAGATGAAGACAGGCAAACTGGACTGGGAGTGCAGGGCACACACAGCCCTGGAATAAGACAGCTCTGACTATAGCAACCAGGAAGTGCAAACCATAACAGCAACACAGTGCACAGCAACGTGAAGGTAGGTAGAGGTGAACTATGTGGCCAATGTGTGTGCCAGCAAACATGTGGATCCAGTACAGCTGCAGACAGCAGTGCATGTGAAATTACAGTGTGCAGAACTGTATAATATTCCCCGAAATGTTTGCACAGTGCTAACACGTTTGTGCGGGTTTAGCGCAGACCTAAGCCGTTGGCCCGGTGCAAACATGTTTGCCCTACGCTTAACTTTGCCATATTCAAAAGTGACATGCAAATGAGCCTACTTGGGTGGTCTCTGGACAAACATCCACATTAGCATCTCATTATGCCCTGATTTGCATGCAGTTTGCCCAGTGTTACTGCAGGGTCCACAGCTCCACCTATAGTTTAGTCTGGAAGTACAGGGGATGGCTAGATCTGCCCGCAGCTCCACCTGTAGGTCAGTCTGGCAGTGCATGATGGTAGCTGCAGGCTACATGTATACAGTACAGCATAGCATTTTGTACCACAGGGGACAACACAGTATAGGCACATTGCATCTATGAACATTTGCAGCCTGCTGAAAACATTCGCGCCATTCAGTGCTGGGTCATACTACACCAACCAGACATCATAGTCCTAGTAGAAACCTGGCTAACTAAGTCCACCTCAGACTCCTTTGTCTCCGTTCCAGGCTACACCCTATATCGTGAGGATCAAACAGGTAAGCGTGATGGTGGTTGTGCATTTTATGCTTGTGACACCATCATTGGCCGCCCTCCTGCCCCAAGCTAGTAGATGGTGCCCAGGCCCTTACTCTCAAACTTATTCCAGACCCATCCAAGAGCCCACTCTTCTCACAGTCTCCTATGTACCCCTGGGTGAACCGGACCTCAGCTATATCATCTCTCACTGAATATCTCTCCTCCCTCCCCAGTAAAGCGCACAAGTCCTAGTCAGAGACCTCAACGTGAACTGGCACAGTCCCTCTGCCTCACCAATAAAAGACACCTTCACTGCATTAGACCTGACCCAACTCGTCTCCCAACCCACTAGACGTAACCAAGCTGCTGGGACCTGCACCCTCCTAGAAGTCATTATCTCCAACCGCCCCCAAAAGAGTCAGGATATTCAAGTCCTCCCAGACTCCTTAAGCGACCACTCCCCTCTCCTATTTGTCTGGTCTGCCCCCACCCTAAAGCTTGTAGCCTAAGCCACCCACCGCAGGCATCTCCACCCAAGCAGACTGAAAAAACTCAAGCAGTTCCTCGCTGACATTGATTGGTCTCCCATCCACCATGCAGGTCCGCCATGCAACCAACATTGACACTGCCCTCGACCTCTTCTCACAAGCCTTTAACATGGCCTGTGATCTGTTTGCTCCCTTCACCATGATCCAGTCCAAAAGGCAAAATGCACCTTGGGTCACCCCTGCCCTACTCCAACTGCTCAGGGACAGGCATAACCTCTGGCATATAGCCACTGAGACTGGCCAAATGGCTGACAGACAAGCATATAATGCCACTTGTAATAGGTGCATGTCGGCCATCCGAAAAGCCAAGGTAGACCACTACCAGGCTACCCTCACCTCCTCATGGGGGTGTGCCCAGAACTTCTGGGACAATATAAAAGAAATAAATGGGAAATCATGCTCCCCCCAGCCCAACTTACGGTCAATGACTCCACCTTTACTGACCCCACTGACATTGCCAACTGCCTTAACTCCTCCTTTGCAGATCTTAGCCCTGTCCTCCTGAGTAACTTTTTTGACCCAACCCCTGACCCACCATCCTCAGATCCACAATGCCCCCAGTTCTACCTACGCAAAATATCTGTCTGGGAAGCCAGATCACTCCTGCTTAAAGCATTAAACAGCAACAGTCCTAGCAGTGACTCTCTGGACCCAAAAATACTCTGGCTGGTCCTGGATGATGTCCTGGTCCCACTCACTGACCTACTAAACTGGTCCCTCTGCCTGGGGCAATTCCCCACAGCATGAAAAACAGCTGTAGTCACACCTATTCACAAAGGATGACAGGTCCACCCCAGCAACTATCGTCAATCTTCATCCTTCCCTCCTTTCCAAAGCCTTAGAAAAATGGTGGCCACTCAACTCACCGAATATCTAGCAAAATTCGACATTCTTTGCCCAGAACAGCAAGCTTCCATGCTGGTCACAGCCTAGAATGCAAGCGTTAATGGAGTTCTCCAACTTCTGCGTTCCTCCCTGGACTCCGGTTCCCTAGCAGGGACAGTGTTCATTGACCTCCTAAGGCCTTTGACACTGTCTCCACCCCTCCTACTAAATGCCCTCGACAATACAGGGCTTTCTGCTGGCCCCTGCCTGGTGTGTGAGTTACCATCAGCCCTCCCAGCGTATCAAAATAATGGGATACTTTCAGAAACCCATCCCATCCACTCAGGGGTTCCTCAGGGCTCTATCTTGGGCCCACTACTCTTTAGTCTCTACCTAAACACCCTGCCCAGTGCCTGCTCTGGAAATATTCTCCTGTACACCGATGACGCCATTATTTATGCCGCCAACAGAAATCCAATCTCCCTCCAACACTCCTTCAATGATGCTGAAAACTGGTTTAAGGAGAGCAGACTAGTCATTAACCTCAAAAAAATGAAATCAATGCTCTTTGCCCACCACCAGAACAAAGCCAGCAACAACCCTCTCCAAATCCTCCTCAGCACTCATCAACCACTTGAACAAGTTTACATCTACAAATACCTTGGGATCACTTTTGACTTGGCCCTCACCTTTCACACCCACATTACAGCCCTCACTTCCACCGCTAATGCTCATCTTGGCACACTGTACTGTCACAAGGACTGCCTCCCACCTGATGCCCTCAGACTTGCCGTAACGTCCTCAGTAATGTTCCTTGTCGATTACAGCCTTCCAGTCTATGGTTCTGCTGACTCCACAGCCCTCAACAAAATTTGACTCACCCTAAACAAGGCTTGCAGACTAGTGACCAGTGCCCCAAGGCTCACCCACACATGTCAACTCTATGACATGGCAAACTCCTTAGCCTCAATGAACACCTCTGCTACCAAACTTGCCTATTAATTAAGAAGATTCTACTCAAGCTCTCGCCCCCGGGGTCTCTGCCTCCATCCAACTCAAACCTTTCAGAGTCACTACCCGAACCACTGACATGGTCACCCTACCGGTACCCAGAACTAGGACCACCCAGGCACAGAGGTCGTTCAGCTACAGAGCCTTGTCCTGGTTCAACTCGCTCTCTGCAGCCAGTTCCAACACCACCAAAATTGCCCCCTTTAAAACTGCCCTATGGAATCAACTGTTCAACACCTGCTGCTGCACCTGTCACTAAGAGATGCTCCGCTGCTCTCTATCACTATTGACATAGCCCTCTGGGTTGAACTACCCCTCACCCTCTCCCTTTCCCCATGGGCTCCATCTGTCATGTTTGAAATGTTTTTAATTACTCATTATGTTCAAGCAACTATGTAAAAACTATGTTACTGTATGGTTGTATTCTGTACGTATGTTGACTCTGTATGTCCTCTCTGTGACGAGGTACCTTTGTAAATGAGCCTCTGGCTCAAAGGTTGTAAATCTGATTTATACAATAAATGAATAAATAAATAAAGGTGGCTATGATGATTCAAAGTAACTGTCACATAGTAGAACATGCTACAGTGCACAGCAGACACTACAGTAGCAAGTGGGCCAGTAGTGTGAGGGACACAGCAATGCCTATTGTGTGTGGGCAGTGTTGACCACTGCACTGTACCAACTTGCAGGTGTTTACTGACAATGGACATTACTGTTACGCTGTTGTGTGACCCACAGATGTTGCACCTCTGGCATAGGATGCTCACAGTGACATATACATGGCAGTCTGTGTGTGCTGTGGTGTTTGTACAGCTGTGCGGTATGGACTGGGGGAAGCATGTATGATCAGACAGGCACACTGGTATTGGGGTATTCCCAATACTGGCCCATGTGCACTGCATGATGTGTCGCAGCCTTGTGGCCACACCCGTTCTGTGGTGAGGCTTGGCCACCATGACACCCTCCCCTAAACACCCTCCATGCCCACAGAGCTGCATGTGTGTGCTGGCATCTGTTGGTCACCACAGACGTATGGTCTGCAGGTGTACTGTATGAACACACCACCGTGGTGTCCCCTTGGGGCCGGGTCACACTTACTGCCTGGCATGGCTGGGACTGGTGGCAGATGTTGGCATCATTGTGGTACCATCAGTGAGCAGCATGTTTCCTCCATGTTTGGTTTTTCTATGTGTCATAATCATATGTTAGGGTTGCACAAAGCCGCGCAAAAGCTGCACTAATGCCGCTCAAAGCTGGATTGCCCAGGTTTAAGACCTCCTTTTCCTGGGCTGTTATTTGTACTGCACAAAGGGTCATGCTAAGTCACGCAAAACCACTTTGCATGACACTAGTCCCTGAATATAGAATTGTGCCTGTATTCATGTTCAGTTTCCCCTTGTATATATTATAATTTTGCCTGGTGCTAATGCAGTTTGCATGCACTATTTGTGCCCCAGAATATTAGGACTCATACTAATCAGCCCTAAACCTGTACTAAGCGGTTTACGCCCAGCACAAAGCTTTGAATATCTGGGCCCATGGACCCTATATTCAAATATTTGTGCTAGGCATAAACCGTTAGCACAGGGTTAGTGCAAGGTTTGCGCAGGACTGCTATATTCAAAATGCCATATAGCATGGGAAAACCGCATTTGTGTCGGGAAAAGATATATTGGCCCCGATATTCAAAAGAGTTGAGCCATGCGCACTAGGGTTGCGCCTGCACAAGTCCGAAATGTGCCATTCTGCAACATTCAGCAGGAGGCAGTTGCACCCTCGAAATCATGCTGAGCAACAGCACAATGATAATGAAGGCATGCACAACCGAAGGGGAGGAACCATGCATAAACTGCACAGCCCGATATTCAGCCTGGGCCATGCAGGAGTTATGCAGGCATAACCCTACCTGTGCCTGCACAAAGTTGAGCCGAAAAAAGGAACAAGTCGAGGGCCACCCACGGGTGAGCTGCCACATTGCAGGGCGCAACACAGCAGCTGCCACCTGTGGGTGGCCCTTCACTGTTCCCGCCTCACCTGGCGGCTCCCCCATGCCCGATCGCAGGCAGAAGTATACCCCACCCCGAGTAGCCCGATCGTGGCAAAACATTATTCCCCAGTAGCCTGATCACGGGCATAACATTGTCCCCCAGTAGTCCGATCGCGGGCAGAACAGTATTCCCCCACCCCGAGTAGCCCGTTCGCGGGCAAAACAGTATTCCCCACCCCACGAGTAGCCCAATCGCGGGCAAAACAGTATTCCCCCACCCTCCGAGTGGCCCGATCGCGGGCATCAGACCTCCCCAAAGTCCAATATCCCTGGTGGTCCAGTGGACGCGAGTAGCCGATCATGGGCGGCATTCCTCACCCCAAGTATGCGAAATCCCTGGTGATCTAGTGGACCCCACCCCACCTGCCCACGGGCCCCACCATCCCGCCCCACCGTCAGCTGGTGGGCAGCAGCACCACCCGCCTGCCACCCCGCCGTCTGACAGCTCCGGTAGGGGCTGCAGCCCGATGGTTCAGAGCACGAGCCAATGGGCGTGCAGCCCTCCCCGTACTAGTCCCGGTCAGATGTGTCACGCCTCTGGACTGGCTAAAATGCGATATGGGCAACTGCAGCCCACGATGGCTCGATGCTCTGAACCCAATGGCGTGCGCTCACCGAGCTGTCAGTCGGCAACGATGGAGCGGCAGGTGGGTGGGGTGCTGCTGCCCGCCCGGCTGACGAGAGGAGGGGTGGTGAGGGTCCGTATGGGTGGGGTGGTGGGGGTCTGTGGGCGGGTGGGGTGGGGTCCACTAGATCACCAGAGATTTATACTTGGAGGGTGAGGAATGCCGCCCACGATTGGGCTACTCGCGGTCCACTGGACCACCAGGGATATTGGACTTTGGGGCGGAGGTCCGATGTCCACGATCGGGCTACTGGGGGGGACAATGTTATGCCCGCAATCGGGCTACTCGGGGGGGGACAACATTATGCCCATGATCAGGCTGCAGGGGGCGTCAGTCCTGATGGCTGCTGCCTGGCAGGGTGTCAGGCGCAAGTTGACAGGGATCGGTGCACCTGCATGCTAATGGCATGCAAATGGGGCCGTAATCAGATGCAAATGGTCCCCCGTGCGCCTTGCATAAATTATGGCCCCATTTGCATGTCCCCCTTTGAATATCGCAGGTGCTGTGCATAGCACAATGGAACTTGCGCCACCACATCTCAATGCTCCATTCTGACCACGTGTGCTGGCGCGGTTCCTCGCCGTGCACAGTGGGTGGCCAGGGGGCGATATTCAAAGAAGTTGCGCCATAGCACAACTCCGTTGAATATCGCTCTGGCCACACCCCTGCGCAACTATTTTGAGCGGGGCAGGGGCTTGCGCCACAAAATGGTGCAGTTTGAATATCTGGACCATTGTATGTAAGGGGCATATTTAGGGGACATGTTCATGCATACAGGTGCAATGTGATATTCAGCACAACAGCACCGTGCAAGGTGTGTTTGCATAACTTAGTGTGACACATTGGGCCAGATATTCAAAGCTTTGCGTGGTGTGCAAACCATTTGCGCTTGTTTAGCGTGGGAAAAGCGTGAGTCTGCCATATTCAAAAGGCCAAATAGTGTGCGCAAACTGCATTAGTGCTGAGCAAACCATAATTATATGCAAGGGGCAAAGTGAACATACATGCAGGTACTATGAGATATTCAGCAGCTAGCACCGTGCTAAGGTGTTTAGCGCGATATAGCATGACCCTTTGCACGGTACAAATTACTGCCCAGGAAAAGCTGGTCTTAACCCTAGGGGAGAAAGCTGTGCATGACATTGGTGCTGTGTGCGGTGCTAGCGCAGGATTAGCGTGGCTTGCACGACCCTAACATATGATCATGACACTTAGAAAATGCCAGAACATGGAGGACACATGCTGCTCACTGATGGCACCATCATGATGCCAACAGCTGCCACCATGATGCCAACAGCTGCCACTAGTCCCTGCCAAGCACAGACAGTTAGTAGTGATCTGACCCACAGGGGACCTCATGGTAGTGTGGCCATACAGCACACACCTGCAGACCACACGTCTGTGGTGACCAACATACACCACCACACACATGCAGCACTGTGGGCATGGTGGCCATTGAGGGGAGGGTGTACAGGTGGCAAGACCTCACCATAGCCCAGGTGTGGCCACAAGGCTGGGACACATCACGCAGTGCACATGGGCCAGTAGTGGGAATACCCACCAACTGTGTGCCTGTCAGGTCTTACATGCCCCCCCAGTCACATACCACACAACTGTACAGATGCCACAGCACACACAGCTGGCTATGTATATGTCACTGTGAGCATCACATGCCACAGGTGCAGCATCTGTGGAGCAACAACAGTGAAACAGTACTGTCCACTGTCAGTAATCACCTGCAAGTTGGGCCTGTCACTGTGTACAGTGCAGTGGTCATCACTGCCCTACATACCATAGACATTACTGTGTCCCTCACACTACCAGCCCCCTTGCTACTGTAGTGTCTGCTGTGCACTGTAGCATGGCCTACAGTGTGACTGTTGCATGCAGCACCACCACCACCGCCTGTGCCTATGCTGTGTTGTCCCCTGGAGCACATAATGCCATGCTGTACTGCATACATAGCCTGCAGCAACCATCATGCACTGTCAGACTGGACTTACAGGTGGAGCTACGGCCAGACCTGGCCAGCCCCTGTACTTCTAGACTGACCCACAGGTGGAGGCTAGGGACCCTGCAGTAATGCTGGCAAACTGCATGCAAATCAGGGAATAATGAGATGCTAATCTTGCTGTTTGTCCAGAGACTACCTAAGTAGGCTCATTTGCACGTCACTTTTGAATACGGCAAATCTTAGCACCGGCAAACAACTTAACTCTGCACTAAAACCACGCTAACATGCTAACATGGCACTAACGGTTCGGGGAATATTATATGTTTTTATCACTGTTCTTTTACATCTGCTGCTGCCTGCAGCTGTACTGGATCCACGCATTTGCTGGCACATACATTGGCCACATAGTTCATCTATACCTGCCTTCACATCAATGTGCACTGTGTTGTTGTTGTGGTTTACACTTCCTGGTTGCTATATTCAGTGCTGTCTTATTCGAGGGCTACGTTTGCCCTGCACTCCCAGCCCAGTTTGCACGGCCTCATTCCCATGCTATGTTCAGAAGCTGTTTGCCCCGGGCTATTCCTTTTGAATATAGCTTACTTTGTGCTCCGGCTAAGTTTGCCCACTGGGCAGTATTAACTTAGCCCAGGGGCAAAGTTTTAAATAGCTGTCCCATTGTGCGGTGCAAATTGCTGCCCAGGAAAAGATAGTCTTAATTCTGGGCAAACCAGTTTTGTGCAACATTGTGGTTTTGCACGGCATTCCATGACATTTGTGCAGCTTTGTGAAACCCTACTCAGTACATGTTAATCATAGTAAGAAACCAGACAGTGAAGACACATGCTTCACACGGTTGGCACCTCCTATGGGGCCGGATATTCAAAGTTTGCACGGTCGGCAAACAGTTTGCACGGGTTTAGCGCGGGATTAGCGTGGGACTGCCATATTCAAAAGACCACATAGCACGGGCAAAGTGCATTAGCACACAACAAACCATAATTATATGCAAGGGGCAAAGTGAATAGGAATACAGGCGCTATTATATATTCAGCGACTAGCGCCATGCTAAGGTGTTTAGCGCAAAACAGCATGACCCTTAGTGAGGAACAAATTACCACCCAGGAAAAGCTGGTCTTAACCCTGGGCAAACAGCTTTGCACATCATTGGAGCATAGTGCGGTGTTTGTGCGGGATTAGCGTGGCTTGTGCGACCCTAATATAAGAACATGACACTTAGAAAATGCCTGACATGGAGGACACATGCTGCTCACTTCTGGCACCACCATGATGCCAACTGCCACCAGTCCCAGCCAAGCACAGACAGTAAGGGAGGATCTGACCCACAGGGAACAACTAGGTAGTGTGGCCATACAGCACACACCTGCAGACCATACATCTGTGGTGACCAACAGATGCCAGCACACACATGCAGCACTGTGGGCATGGTGGCCATTGAGGGGAGGGTGTATGGGTGGCCAGACCTCACACATAGCCCCAGGTGTGGCTACATGGCTGGGACGACCATGCAGTACATAGGGCCAATAGTGGAATATCCCACCACCTGAGTGCCTGTCGGAGCATACATGCCCCCCAGCCACATACCGCACAACTGTACAGAAGCCACAGCACACACAGCCTGCCATGCCAATATCACTGTAAGCATCCCATGCCACAGGTGCAGCATCTGTGGAGCACACAATGGTGAAACAGTACTGTCCACCTTCAGTAATCACCTGCATGCTGGGCCTGTCACTCTGTACAGTGCAGTGGTCATCACTGCCCTACATAACATAGGCATTGCTGTGTCTCTGACACTACCAGCCCCCTTGCTACTGTAGCATCTGCTGTGTACTGTAGCATGGCCTACGGTGTGACAGTTGCATACAGCACCACCACCACTTGTGCCTATGCTGTGTTCTCCCCTGGGGCACACAATGCTATGCTGTACTGCATACATGTAGCCTGCAGCAACCATCATGCACTGTCAGACTGACCTACAGGTGGAGCTGTGGCCAGACCTGGCCAGCCCCTGTACTTCCAGACTGACCTACCGTTGGAGCTGTGGGACCCTACAGTAACGCTGGGCAAACTAAATGCACATCAAGGAATGATGAGATGCTAATCTGGCTATTTGCCCAGAGACTACCTAAGTAGGCTCATTTGCATGTCACTTTTGAATATGGCAAATCTTAGCACCGGGCAAACACATTAGCACCAGGCAAATGGCTTAGCTCCACGCTAAAGCCATGCAAATGTGTTAGCATGGCATAAAAGGTTCAGGGAATATTATACAGTTTTGAACATTGTTCTTTCACATCCACTGCTGCCTGCAGCTGTACTGGGTCCACGCATTTGCTGGCACACATGTTGGCCATATAGTTCATCTCTACCTACCTTCACATCACTGTGCACTGTGTTGCTGTTGTGGTTTGCACTTTCTGGTTGCTATATTCAGAGCTGTCTTATTCTAGGGCTACATTTGCCCTGCACTCCCAGCCCAGTTTGCACGACCACATTCCCATGCTGTATTGAGAAGCTGTTTGCCCCGGGCTATTCCTTTTGAATATAGCTTGCTTTGTGCTCCAGGCTAAGTTTGCCTGCCAAGCAGTGTTAACTTACCCCGGGGCAAAGCTTTGAATATCTGGCCCATGATGCCATCGTCCACCACCAGTCTCAGCCGTGCTGGACTGTGAGTGGTGACCTGGGACCCAGCGGACATCATGGCAGTGTGTCCATGCAGCACACACCTGCAGACTACCCTTTGGTGGACACCAAAAGAAGCCAACACACATGCAGCACTGGGGGAGTGGAGGGTGTACAGTTAACCAGTCTGCACCACATACTGGGTCCTGCCACATGGCTGGGACTAGCCATGCAGTGCAAATGGTTCAGTGTAGGGAATACCACAACACCTGTATGCCTGTCCGATGGTAAGAGCCCCACAACCACATACTGTACAGCTGTATAGACATGAGAGCATGCACACCCAGCAATCTATATGTCACTGTGAGCATCCCATGCCAGTAGTGCAGCATCTGTGAGTCGCACAACAGTAGAACTGTACTGTCCACTCTCAGTACACACTTACAAGATGGGGCTGTCACTGTGTACAGTGCAGCAGTCATTGCTGCCCAACACACCATAGGCAGTGCTGTGTCCCATATACCACTGGCCCCCATGTCACTATACTGTCTGCTGTGCACTGTATAGCAGGAACTACAGTGTGACTATTGCATCCAGCATCACCAACAGTGCCTATGTTGTGTAGTCCCCTGGAGCACAGTATTCTATGCAGTTCTGTACATATGTAGCCTGTAGCTACCACCATGCATCCCCTCTGACTGACCTACAAGTGGAGCTGTGGGTAAACCCAGCCAGCCCCTGTGCTTGCAACAGACCTACAGCTGGAGAAGTGATGCTTGCAGTAGCGCTGGGCAAACTGCATGCAAATCAGGACATAATGAGATGCTAATCTGGATGTTTGCCCACTGACTGCCTAAGTAGGCTCGTTTGCATATTACTATTCGGCTGTTTCTGGCAGAAGAGAACTGGTTGCAGAGCAAGAAACAAAGTCCAGAACTACATATGTTTTACTAATTACTTCTATCTCAGCAGGAGTAGTACATGTTTGGATTAAGCAAACAGATACTTTATTAGAAGAATGGGATCTCATTTAAGTAAAATAAAAAAAAGTGTTTTTTCTGAGGAAGGGGGCAATATCACCTTAATTTACTGAGAGCAGAGAGTGAATCTAATTGGGGGTGTGGCTTAGCAGCTTAGGTTTGCAAAAGCAGCTGTCTCCAATTACAGCTTCTGGCTGTTTCTGGCAGAAGAGAACTGGTTGCAAAGCAAGAAACAGAAGTCCAGAACTACATGTTTTTTACTAATTGCCCTCCTTCATACCCCTCCACCCTCCCACCCAAAGCCAGTTCTAGTTTTATAGCCACTGAATTTAACTGACAACTGAAACTTCCTGTTTGGCAGTAGGAAGGAAAGGATCACTGAGACACATTAGTTTCAGCAACCTTGAAGGACCCTAGAAAAAAACTCTTTATTCCCCCCCCCCCCGGCTGCTGGAAGTCTGAATCCAAGCACAGAGGAAGGAGACTACTGAACACTACAGGAAGTTCATGTCTCAGAACAGTCAGGGTGAGAGTTGTAAGGGCACATAGACAGTAGGAAAGTAAGTGTAAAAATACATAGAGGGAGGAGACAATAAGCATACAAAGAAACAGGAGAGGGAACACAAAATAAGTCAAGATGGGAGTGGTGCAGTGCAATGGCTGTGGAGCAGCAATGTTCTGGGAGACATTCTGGAGGCTGCGATGCTGCCCTGTTTGCAGGCACCTCTCTGGTCTGAGGGAGGAGGTTGCCCGTCTCCAGGCTGACCTGGCTAGGATTCGTGAATCCTCTTCCCCACCCAGGGACCACCAGGGCCACCACCGCTGCCTCAGAGGTTGCCAAGAAAGAGGAGAGGCTGACCAAGGTGGGCCCAGGAGGGAGATGGTGGTGAACAGAGGTGCATCCTCCAGTTGTAGCCTCCACAATTCTTATGCTGTTCTGGCAAAGAGTGGTTCCTCTATGGAGGCACCTGCAGTGGAGACCAAGGAGGATGCTGGGAACCTCCACAAAGGAGACCCACAGGAGGGTGGCATGAGACCCCACAGGAGAAGGAAACAACTCCTGGCAGGGGACTCAATCATTAGGGAGGTAGATGTGGGGGAGGAAAGGGATAGGGAGGTGAGGTGCCTGCCTGGCACCACGGCTTGAAGGGACAGGAAGCGAATCCTCAGGATCGCGGGAGCAGCTGCATGAGGAGGGAGATGGATGTCATTGTCCACCTAGGGATAAATGGACGGGCTGTAAATGGGATCAGAGGGTGCAAGAGGAGTCAGGAGTTGGGAGGGCCTTAGACAAGTAGCATGTAACGTAACCTTCAGAGGTGCTGCCTGTCTATGGCAAGGATGATGCTGGGTATTCCACAATGGGATTCAATGAATGGTTGAAAACTGGTGGAGCCAGGGTTTTGGCTTCATTGGGGCTGGGGAGCCACCTGGAGGGATTCAGGCTTATACTGGTGCGATGGTCTGCATCTGTCCAGGGGGGGATCCAGGATCCTAGGTGACAGGTTTAAATGCTTCATTGGCAAGCATTTAAACTAGCCAAGGAGGGAAACACTGAAAAGGAGCAGGGAAATCCCAGCCTTCCCCCACAAAGTGCAGTAGTTAGAGAGGTAAACATCAAGGCAGAGCAGTCAGTAGGGAGCAGGACAGGGATAAATGCAGAAAAAGGTGTTAAGGACAGGGATGGGGCTAAAAGGGGTAAGGCCATAAAAAATAAATGGAAGGTGATGAGTACCAATGCCTGTAGTCTGTGCAACAAGCTCCCTAAACTAGTGGCCTTAATGGAAGAGGGATGCCTAGATATTGTGGCAGTCACTGAAACATGGTACACAGAGAAAAATGAGTGGGAAGTCAACTTATCAGGATACACAGTCTACAGGAGGGACAGGGTGGGTAAAAGAGGAGGAGGAGTGGCTCTCTATATAAGGGAAGAGATTAAAGCAACAGAACTAAACAGTAAACAGGAAGTTGATGAGTCACTATGGGTCACCCTGGAGACAGGAAATGGCACCACAATCTGCATAGGGGTTGTGTACAGACCCCCATCTCAGGGGGAGGAAATGGACAAGGAAATGAAAGAAGGCATCCTTAAAATGGCAGAAAAAGGGGAGATATTGTTGATGGGGGACCTGAATATGCCAGATGTTAACTGGAGTACCTCTGCTGCAGGCACATCCAAGAGCAGGGTCATTCTTGATGCCCTACAGGGGGCATGCCTCAGACAGATAGTGTTGGAACCCACTCAGGAGGGAGCAATCTTAGACCTGGTACTCTCAAATGGGGAAGGAGAAAGGATCTCAGATTTAGAAGTGGGTAGCCATCTGGGAACAAGTGACCACCAAACAGTGTGGTTCACAATAAACACAGCCATAGAGTCAAGCCATACAAAACAAGAGTATTGGACTTTAGGAAGGCTGACTTTGGGAAAATGAGAAGTGCCTTAGAAAAGCACTATGAAATGGGCAGAAGGAGGGTGCAAGAAGGAACAATGGGAATAATCAAAACAGCCATTGCAGAGGCAACAAGCCTTTGTGTGAAACAAATCAATAAAACAAAACGAAAGAAAAAACCACTATGGTTCTCAAAAGAGGTGGCAGGGATGGTTAAGGGGAAAAGGATAGCATTCAGGAAATATAAGGAAACATGGAAGGAGCAGGACAAAGAACTTTATCAGTTAAAGCAGAAGGAGGCAGTGAAGGCAGTCAAAATAACAAAGGCACAAATTGAGGAAAAGATAGCCAACTCTGTTAAGAAGGGGGATAAAACTTTTTATAGGTACATTAGGGAGCAAAGAAAGACCAAGGGAGGGATACAGAGACTTAATAAAGGGGAGAGAATGTGGGCAGAGGGTGACAGTGAAAAAGCAGGGATACTGAACAAATATTTCTGCTCAATATTCACAACAGATGAGGAGGGGGATGTGCCTAAACCAAACAAGGGAGAAACTCTGAATAGGGGGGTCGATACCAGTCCATTCACAGAAGAAAGGGTTTTGAAAGAACTCTTGAAACTGAGGGTGGACAAAGCAATGGGGCCTGATGGGATTCACCCAAAAATACTAAAAGAACTAAGGGTAGAACTAGTAACACCACTGACTACTCTCTTTAACAAATCATGGGAGGATGGAGTGGTACCTGAGGACTGGAGGAGGGCAAATGTGACTCCACTTCACAAAAGTGGGAGCAGGGCAGAGGCAGGAAACTACAGACTAGTTACTTTGACTTCAGTGGTAGGGAAAATGATGGAATCACTTCTGAAGGAAAGAATTGTTGAGTACCTAGAGGCCAGTGGGGCACAGGACCCAAGGCAGCATGGTTTCACAGCAGGAAGGTCATGTCAGATGAATCTAATAGATTTCTTGACTGGGTGACCAAAGTAGTAGACCAGGGAGGGGCTGTGGATATGGCTCACCTAGATTTTAGCAAGGCATCTGACACAGTCTCACACAAAGATTAATATACAAGTTAGCCAGCCTTGGAGTGGGTCCCAAGGTGGTAGCCTGGATAAAAAACTGACTGGACAACAGGATGCAAAAGGTAATAGTAAGCGGAGTCCACAGTGAAGAAAGGAGGGTAACTAGCGGAGTACCACAGGGTTCGGTACTGAGACCGGTCCTCTTTAATATCTTTATAAGTGACATTGGAGAGCACCTGAAGGAAAGGTATGCCTCTTTGCAGATGACACAAGATCTGCAACAGGGTTGATGCACAAGGTGGGGTGGAAAGAATGAAAAGGACTTGGCAAGGTTGGAGGAATGGTCAAATACATGGCAGCTCAGATTCAATGCAAAGAAGTGCAAGGTAACGCATCTGGGAAACAAAAACCCAGGGGAAGAGTACACAATAGGGGGTGAGTTAATAACAACAACAAAAATCGAAAGAGACTTAGGAGTAATTATATCAGATGACCTAAAGGTGGGCAAGCAATGTGAGAAGGCAGTAAGGAGGGCTGGGGGGATACTGGGATGCATAGGGAGAGGCATCAACAGTAGAAAACAGGAAGTTGTTATCCCTCTGTACAGACAGTTAGTAAGACCCCATCTGGAGTACTGCGTGCAATTCTGGAGACCCCATCTCCACAAAGACGTAGACAGAGTGGAGGCTGTTCAGAGGAGGGCAACCAAAATAGTGCAAGGACTGCACCAGAAGACATACGAGGAAAGACTAAAGCAGCTTAATATGTATATCCTTGAGGAAAGGAGGGAGAGGGGGGACATGATAGAAACTTTCAAGTATCTCAAGGGAATTAACAAGGTACAAGAGGGTAGTACCTTTTCAGAAGAAGAGATGAGCAAGAACAAGGGGGCACAATTTGAAGATGGGGGATGGCTCAGAGGTAATGTTAGAAAGTATTTTTTCACAGAGAGAGTTGTGGATGCATGGAACAGCCTTTCTGAGGAGGTAGTGGAGTCAGGAACAGTGGGAGAATTCAAGAATACATGGGACAGGCATAAGGCAATTCTAGTGGGGTGCAGGAGGAAGTAAGCTGTTGATTAACTAGAATCTGCAGCTTATCCATCAGGTAGGAAAATGGGCAGACTGGGTGGGCCAAGCGGTCCTTAATTGCCATCAAATTCTATGTTTCTATGTTTCTATGTTTTGAATATAGCAAAAGTTTGCCCCAGGCAAGCGTGATAACACCAGGCAAACGGCTTAGCTCAGTGCAAAACCTGTGCAAATGTGTTTGCACCATGCAAAGGTTTCAGAAACATTGTACATTTCTGCACAATTTAATTTCACATGCGCTGGTGCTTGCAGCTTTAATGAATCCACTCCTTTGCTAGCACACACACTGGCCACATAGTTCAGCTCTACCTTACTTCACATCATTGTGAACAGGGATACTGTTGTGGTTTGCACTTCCTGGTTGATATATTCAGAGCTGTTTTATGTCCCTGGCTATTTTTGCACTTCACTCCCATAGAAACATAGAATCTGATGGCAGATAAGGGCAGCTTGGCCCACCTAGTCTGCCCATTTACCTACCTAATGAATAAGCTGCAGATCCTAGTTAACCAACAGCCTACTTCCCCCTACCCCCCAGTAGAATTACCTTATGTCTGTCCAATGCATTCTTGAATTCCCTCCTCGTTTTTGGCTCAACAACCTCCTCAGGAAGGCTGTTCCATGCATCTACAACCCTATCTGTGAAGAAATATTTCCTCACGTTACCTCTGAGTCATCCACCCTCTATCTTCAAATTGTGCCCTCTTGTTCTTGCACATCTCTTTTTCTGAAAGATGCTACCCTTTTGGACTTTGTTGATTCCCTTGTGGTATTTGAAAGTTTCTATCATGCCCCCCCCCACACTTTCCTCGAGGCTATGCATCCTAATCTCCTTTAGTCTTTCTTCATATGTCTTCTGGTGCAGACTCTGCACCATTTTGGTTGCCCTCCTCTGGACAGCCTCCACCTTGTCTATGTCTTTGTGGAGATGGGGTCTCCAGAACTGTACACAGTACTCCAGATGTGGTCTTACCAACTGTCTGTACGGTGGGACAATAACTTCCTGTTTTCTACTGGTGATGCCTTTCCCTGTACATCCCAGTATCCCCCCAGCCCTCCTCACTGCCTTTTCACATTGCTTGCCCACCTTTAGGTCATCTGATATGACTACCCCCAGGTCCCTTTCCATTTTTGTTGTCGTCAGTATCTCACCTCCCCATTGTGTACTCTTCCCATAGGTTTTTGTTTCCCATGTGCATTACTTTGCACTTATTTGCATTGAATCTAAGCTGCCATACATTTGACCATTTCTCCAACCTTGCCAAGTCCCTTTTCATCCTTTCCACCCCACCTTGCATATCAACCCTGTTGCAGACCTTTGTGTCATCTACAAAGAGACATACTTTTCCTTCCAGTCCCTCTGCAATGTCACTTATAAAGACATTAAAAAGGACCGTCCCCGGTACTGAATCCTGTGGTACCCCACTAGTAACCCCCCTTTCTTCACTGTGGACTCCATTTACTATTACCTTCTGTGTCCTGTTGTCCACCCATTGTTTTACCCAGGCTATGACCCTGGGACACACTCCCAGGCTGGCTAATTTGTTTATTAATCTTTTGTACTGGACTGTGTCAAATGCCTTGCAAAAGTCTAGGTAGGCCATGTCCACAGCCCCCTCCCTGGTCTACTACTTTGGTCACCCAGTCAAAGAAGTCAATTAGATTTGTCTGACATGACCTTCCTGCTGTGAATCCATGCTGCCTTGGGTCCAGTGTCCCACTGGCCTCTAGGTACTCAACAATTCTTTCCTTCAGAAGCGATTCCATCATTTTCCCTACCACTGAGGTCAAACTGACAGTTCTGTAGTTTCCTGCCTCTGTCTTACTCCCACTTTTGTGAAGGGGAATCACATCTGCCCTCCTCCAGTCCTTGGGTACCACACCATCCTTCCATGATTTATTAAAAGGGTAGTCAGTGGTGTTACTAGTTCTTCCTTAGTTATTTTAGAATTCTGGGGTGAATCCTGTCAGGCCCCATTGCTTTATCCACCTTCAGTTTTAGGAGTTCTTTCAGAACCCTTTCTTCTGTGAAAGGACTAATATCAACCCCCCTATCCAGAGTGTTTCTATTGACTGGATTAGGTATCTCCCCCTGCTTTTCCATTGTGAATACTGAACAGAAGTATTTGTTCAGTATCCCTGATTTTTCACTGTTGCTCTCTGCCCTCCTCTTTATTTAGCCTCAGTATCCCTGTCTTAGTCTTTCTTTGCTCCCTAATGTACCTATAAAAGGTTTTATCCCCTTCTTAACCGAGTTGGCTATCTTTTCCTTTGTTTGGGCCTTTACTATTCTGACTGCCTTCCCCTCTTCCTTCTGCTTTGACTGGTACAGTTCTCTGTCCTGCTCCTTCTGTGTTTCCTTATACTTCCTGAATGCTATATTTTTCTCCCTAACCTTCCCCTCCACTTCTTTTGGGAACCATAGTGTTTTTTTCTTTCATTTTGATTTGTTTATTTGCTTCACACAAAGACTTGTTGCCTCTGTGATGGCGGTTTTGATGTTTCTCCATTGTTGCTCCACCCCACCTTTTTGCCTGTTTGCTAGTGCTTTTCTGAAGTACTCTGCCATTTTGACAAAATCAGCCTTCCTAAAGTCCAGTACCTTCACTTTTGCATGGCTTGACTATACAGGTAAGTTTATTGTGAATCACACTGTTCAGTGGTCACTTGTTCCCAGATGGCTACTCACTTCTAGATCTGAGATCCTCTCTCTGTCCCCATTTGAGATTACCAGGTCTAAGACTGCTCCATCCTGAGTGGGTTTCAAAACTAGCTGCCTGAAGCATGCCACCTGTAGGGCATCAAGAATGGCCCTGCTCTTGGATGTGGCTGCAGCAAAGGTGCTCCAGTTAATATCTGGCATATTCAAGTCCCCCATCAGCAATATCTCCCCTTTCTCTGCCATCCTAAGGATGTCTTCTATCATTTCCTTGTCCATTTCCTCCCCCTGAGATGGGGGTCTGTATACAGCCCCTGTGTGGATTGTGGTGCCATTTCCAGTCTCCAGGGTGACCCACAGTGCCTCCTCTCCTCGCTGTTTACCCTTTAGTTCTGTTGCTTTGATCTCTTCCCTTACACAGAGAGCTACTCCTCCTCCTCTTCTACCCTCCCTGTCCCTACTATAGATTGTGTATCCTGGAATGTTGACATCCCAGTCATGGTTCTCTGTGTACCATGTTTCTGTGACTGCCATGATATTCAGGAACCCCTCTTCCATTATGGCCACCATTTCAGGGAGCTTTTTACCTAGACTGTGAGCATCAGTACTCATGACCCTCCATTTTTATATGGCCTTATTTCTTTTTGCCCTATCCCTGTCCTTACTGCCTTTGTCTTTTTCTCCATTTACCCCTGCCCTTCTCTCTATTAAGTGCTCTATCTTGGTGTTTACCTCACTAAATACTCTGATATTTTTTGGGAGGGGGCTAGGATTTCCCTTCTCCTTTTCAGTGCCTCCCCCCTTGGCTAGTTTAAATGCTTGCCAATGAAGCATTTAAACCTGTCACCTAGGATCCTGGTTCCCCTCCCAGACAGATGCAGACCATCATGCCAGTGTAGGCCTGCATCCCTCCAGGTGGCACCCCAGTCCCCAATGAAGCCAAATCCCTGAGCTCTGCACCAGGTTTTCAGCCAGTCTTTGGATCCCATAGTGTGGAGTACCCTAGCCTCATCCATGCCTTAGACAGATAACACTTCTGAGAAAGTTACAGTGTGTGCTACTTGTCTAAGGCCCCTCCCCAACTCCACAAACTCCTGTTGCACTGCTCTGATCCCATTGTCAGATAGGTCATATGTCTCTAGGTGGATAATGACATCCAGCTCACCCCCCTTGCAGCTGCTCCCACGATCCTGATGATTTGTTTCCTGTCCCTCCAAGCCATGGCACCGGGCAGGCACCTTACCTCCCTCTCCCCTCCCTCTCCCAGTTCTACCCCCAAACAATTGAGTCCCCAACCAGGAGTTGTTTCCTTCCCCTGTGTAGTCCTGTGCCACCCTCCTGTAGGTCTCCATTGTGGAGGCTCACAGCATCCTCCTTGGTCTCCACTGCAGGTGCCTCCATAGAGGAACCATGCTGTGCCAGAGTGTTAAATGAATTGTGGAGAGGCACAACAGGAGAAATGCACCTCTGTTCCACCACCCTTACCCTCTCTGAGCCCACCGTGATCCAACCACTTCTCTTTCTTGGTGACCTTTGAGGTAGTGGCAGTGGCCTTGGTGGTGCCTGGGTGGGGGGAGCAGGTTTCCCGAATCCTTGCCAGATCAGCATGGAAACAAGCAACCTCCTCCCTCAGACCAGAAAGGTGCCTGCAAATAGGGCAGCAACACAACCCATTTTGCCCGGCTTCCTTAGCATGCTATATTTAGCAGGTTTAGCACTGGGGCTATTACTTTTGAATAGACCAGGCTATTGGTTCCAGGCTAATTTAGCACACCAGGCAGTGTTAATTTAGCCCCAGGGCAAAGTTTTGAATATAGGGACATTTTGATGTGGCAGTTTCAAAATAATGCCCTAAAACTGTGTTAGGATTAACCAATGCTGGGACCATAGTCAGTGATCCCAAAAGAAAAGATAATGATATCAGTATTAGGATACCTTGAACCTTCTTACCTGTAGTGCCTGCCATTGCAGCCATAGTATGGGATGATCCAGGTATCACTGATGAAGAGGGTTCTGCATCACATGCAGGCAGTGCTGGCACTATCAAGGGTGCCTGCACAGTGGAGAAAGGTGTTGTGCAAGCTGCACATAGTTCTCCAGCTATGGATTGTGGTTCAGTAGCCATCAGAGGTGGAGAAAATAGTACTGGGACAGTTGACAGCTCAGGTTCAGAAACCAAACCTGTAACCCTCCCCCTCAATGTGGCCTGTGATGCTGAAAATATCACAGCCACGGGGCTTTCAGAATCAGGGTTGTCCCCTCCCCCATCAAATGTAAAGTGGGTTTCCCCTCTGGAATGTTGCTGGATGGTAGCAACATTGTTTTTAATGTTGCAGTTTAAGGTATTAATGCACTGCATAGGAAAGGCAGTACATTTGATCTTCTCAGGGAAAGTGGATGTTAAATTGCATAGGAAATGAAAACAACCTTTCATGTAATTAACTTCAATGTGTCCTTTATCCAAGGACACTCAAATACTATAAACATTGCTAATAAAGCAAACATTGTTAACAGCATCAGCTGTTTCTTCAGCATTAGATGGTGATTTTATGACAGATTGCATATCAACCTTATTCAAAAGTACGTCAACATCATTTTTAATGAGAATCTTCTGTCCCGCAGAAACACTAGTGTTACTGATAACATTATTAATCATGCCAAAAAACTCTGATTTGTTTTGTTTGGTTATGGCAGCAATCACAGGTCCCTGTGACTGCAGGATCGAATCTCTGTGGTGTGGTGGTTGGCCATTTTGGATTACCTCATGGGCATCTTCGGGTACTCTGTCATGACCATCATCACATGACCATGACCGGCCATCTTGGGGATGGTATGGGGATGCAACCTGATGGCATGTGTGTCCACCATTTTGAGACTCTAACAATTCTCCATTTTATAAATCACAGAAAAACAAGTGGCTAGCCTTTGCTCTAGTCCACCCCACAGCATACTGTGAGTGTTCAAAATCAAACTCTTCAACATCAGAAGAGGCAAGGTCTTTGGGCATTAAGTTAGCATGCCATGCCAATACCTCTGACTGATGGCACAAGTTCGCCATATCTGACTTTTTACTCTTACATTCTAACTCAGATATAGGAGTTAGCACGCTATTAAGTGCATTGTTTTCAGATTCCAAGACAATCACTTGTTGTAAAACTTGCTTTTTATCAACAGAAGCTGTATCATAGTTTATATTGAAAACCTTTATTTCAAGTCTGCTGTAATTAAAACATACTGAATCATGCTGTACCGTCAAGGTCTGGTGTTGAAATACCAGCTCGTTAACTTTTTCAGTAATTACTTCAGACTTATCTCTAAATTCCTTGTTTTTAAAACATAAGGATTCAATGTTACTAGCCAGAACACTATTAGTTGCCTTTTCAGTGTTATCTCTTAAGGCATGCAGGTCTGTGCTGCTTATCTCATTAACGAGATACTTATTTTCTAGATGGACAGACTGTAGTTCAGACAGTAGTCCAGCTATGTTTTCTGTATGAGAAGCCTTCTTTAGACTAATCTTCTGCTTGTAGGCAGAAATCTCCATTTTGCAAACAATATACTCACTTTTTAAAACAGATATTTTATTTAGAACAGCATTAAAACAATTAAACAATGTTACAATTAGTAATCCTTCAGGATCATTGGTACCATTTTTCAATTCCCCATAATGGGCAATGACATTCATTAAGGGACTACCATTGGATTCTGCTACTTTAGCAAAATCCGACCAACTACTGTTAGCAGTTTGGTTTGTTAAGGCATCCAGCCTCAACTCAGTACTGATATAGTTAGACATGTCATATAAGATAAAAAACCCTTAGCTGTCTGTGGATCAAAAACTTTGTTTGCAACCAAAGTTCATGACAGGACACAAACAGCCTTTGGCGTATGTGGACTCCTAGATGAGTATATACCCCTTAGGATTTGAATCCACAAGAAAGCAGTCTATATGTCTGTGTATTTGGATCCCTTTACAACTGTGTTCCCACAGGGAAAGAATAGTAAAAAACAAACAAAAATAAAACAACTCACTACACAGATGTTGAATATCTGCCAAGAGATTGTTTTGTCTGCACTGTGGAACACACAACTGACCAAAAAATGTAAACATTAGACACTTTCTGTTGCTTGTTACTGGGGATTTCACACCCAGTGTTTACAGAGGAAATTAAAATGAGACTTGGCAAAAACATCCAGATTCTGCTCGCATTCACCATTATGTTGTCTAAACACTCTTGGTGTGTAGGGGGCCAGGCACCATCTGTATGCAGATTAAGTGATCCTGTTCATAGAAGGAACATCAACCTCTGAAATTCAGACTAATCTTCAGACAGACTTTGATGTTTTACAGGATTATTTTAGATCACATAAATTAATATTGAATACTAGAAAGTTACAGATTATGATCTTTGGGAATAAGCAGGTTGACACTCCTCAAACACTTCAAATCAAAATCGCTTTAGATGATGCATTACAACATGTAAATTATTATAAATATTTAGGAGTATGGCTAGATACGCAAGCGAAATGGGGCAAACATACAGATAGCCTAATTAAAAAACTAAACATCAGACTAGGGGTTTTGCACAGATTGAAAGATTTTGTTTCAGTGCTGGGCAGAAAACATATAAAGAGCTGCTGACACCATCTGGCCAAAAGTGTGACATTGCAGAATTAGAATAAGCATGTCCACAGTAAATCTCATACCAAAAAGTAGATTTCTATGTTACTTCATTTTAAAATTATTAGCCATTTTGTAACCCTGATATCACTACCTGTGCAAAGAAAGCATGTTCCAGTGAAGAGCTGTTGCTGATGTCATCTAGGGACCGTATAGTCTAGTTTTCCCTGTCAGCAAGCTTATAGGACTTGTTTCTCTAAAGTTGTAAAGATCATGTGCAATGGTTTTCATAAGTAAAACAGGCAGCAAGAGTTAATAAACATCATTTTAAAAACTTTGTGTTTCAGGCTTTGTAACAAAACTGATAATATTTTGTCTGGGTACCTTTTTATTGAGGTTCTTTTCCTGGATGCTGGATCATAGCACACTGTGAGGTTTGCAGACTAAGTTTCTGATGAAAGGCTAAGCTTATTTACACTTATCAGTCAATTGAGGCAACTTCTAAGAATGGCAATTTAAAACAATGATCCCATTACCTTGTTAATCGGGGTGGGGCCGACTCACCTGTGTTCTACTCTAAATTACAATGATCATTTTACCAAAGCTAACACTTTCACCGATAGTAGGAATTAACACATATATGGCCCCTATTAAAACATATTGTAAAGCAGACAATGACAAACAGCAGTAAAATTGGTAGCACTCTAATTGGCTTCAGCAGTCTGGAGGCATGCTGACTTAGTATCCAGCAAGCCAGGAGAAATGGATCACACAAAAACAGCATTAAATAATACAATTTTATCAACTTTGTTACAAAACCTGGAACATATATAATATTAATAGTAATGTTTACTGACTGGTGCTGTCTGTTTTACTTGTGAAAACCATTGCACATGATCTTTACAACTTTGGAGAAATGGGTCCTATCAGCTTGCTGACAGGGATTACTAGACTTTGAGGTCCCTACCTAACATCAGCAGTGGCTCTTTACTGACTCCTGCTTTTATTGCACAGGTAGTGCAATCAAAGTTACAAAATGGCTCATAACTTTAAAGCCAAGTAACGTTAAAATCTAGTTTTTGGTATGAGATTGACTGGGAGTATGCTTATTTGGATTCTGCAATGTAGCACTTTTGGGGTCAGTGGCTTTTTAACACTATGATAGTTCCACTATTTGACTATGGATATGCAGTCTACAGAGGGAACCTAGGGCAGAATTAGAACGGCATAATATAGCCTTTAACAGTTTTGCCAGGTTCGCACTGGATGCCCCCAGGTTGACACCTAACTGTCTAACATATTGGGCCCTAAATTGGACAGATTTAATGGAGCACAGGCATTTACATGCAATACAACTCCTCTATCAAAAGTTGAAGAAAAAGACTGCGCTCTATTTGGACACTCTATTTGAAATTCAAACTATAAGATCTGACCTATGGTCAGCTCAAAATTTAGAATTTAATATTCCCGTGATGAGAACAACCAAGGGTAACTCTACTATAGCTGTTCAAGGTCTGAAAGCTTCCCCCCTTTTTAAGGTCTAATGTAATAGCCCCATGGAACATAATTAAGGACTGGCTGCTTCAAACGTTTGCACAACCAAAAAGATGCTGCATGTAGTGATTGTTAAAGTCTATGTATGTGTCATCTTACTATGTATCCTAAATGTATTTTTATCTGAAAATAGGAATTTGTATTTGCTGTAACTATTGTGTTTTTATATTCTGTGACTGTGGGACCCCATTGTCAATGAGCATTTTTGCTCAATTGGGCAATCCTTTTCCTCTGGAAGGTCTCTTTTGGAATAAATGTTTATAAACAAACAAGTCTAATGATGTGGGATGAAAACTGTTTGCTGTGTGAAATGCACTGTATAAAATATGACCACTGAGAGAGAAAGAAAGAGGGCAAGAGAGACTGAGAGAGATGTGGTATTGTTTGATACCTAGGTGCATCATCACCATATATCTTTCATCATTCAGTGATGCTATCACCACTATGATATCCTTTCAACATCCATTGATGACCTCACTGTGGTATCTGAGCACTTACTGTAGGTACTGTGCCATTAACCAGGGGCATATTATCCTCCACCATCTAACATCAGTAAAAAAGCAAGTTTGCCTGCAGCAGTCAACCTGCAGTCTCCGGTGTTAGCTATCAAGTCTTAGAAGCATGGCAAAAGAAGCAACTCCCACCAGTTCCAAAAACCTACCTTTGAACAGTACCATGAAGAAGGAGGGAATTCTCGCTAGTTTAATTTCTAGAAGGTGCCCCACCCCCACTGAACCAAGTAAGAACAACTGTTCATAAATTATTTCAAGCCCTTTCTAAACAAAACTTCCTAATTTACTTGTCATCTTTGGAAAGTAAATAGGAGACCAGGGAGTAAAGTTTCCTGAACAGAGGGGGGTTGAGGGTTAATCAAGTGGCTAACCTGTGTGCATATAATTGTTGCTAATTTCTGTTTAAACTGTTATCACCTGGACTGGGTACATGCCATGCTTAAACCAGGACTAACACTATCACCTAAAAAAGCTTCAGCTATGAAGCTATCACCCAAAAAGGGAATCGTTAAGGTGGAAGCCTCTCCAACTAATCCTAGCTGGGAAGATTGCAGCTGTAAAAATGGTCCCTGCCCCTAAGATTCTTTATATTTTGTCTCACCTTCCCATGGAAATCCTGCCCTGCTGGGACAATAAAATAGATACACTTATTGGTGGTTTCTTATGGGAAGGCGAAAAACCCAAGGTACTGCGAAAGAAATTACGTGCACACTGGAGAGAGGGTGGCTGGTGCATACCCTGGATTGAAGGATATAAATGGGCTTTTCAAGCCACCCAGACTTTAAAATGGTTCACAAGACATTCCACCAGTGCACCCCAATGGCTAGGCATGGAAGAAGCTCAAGGTCAGTTATAGTACCTTTTGTTACTTCTCTACAATATCCCCCCCCGCAGAGATCTCCTCTCACGCCCCATGATTGGGTCTACCATAAAATATTGGGCAAAGCTCCATAGCAAATTATACACAAACCCTACACCTACTGGTTGCACTCCAATCTGGGGCAATGTGTGCATCACCGTGGACCACAAACGCCTGTCCTGGACCCAGTGGGCTGTTCAAGACATCCACTATCTACAAGACATACTAGATCCCCATGACACCGAGGTAGCCTCCTTTAAAGACCTGCAAGCAAATGGGGGCTCCCCCACTCAGACTTTTGGATATACTTCAACATGCCAGATACAGATTGGTCAATACCAGCAGGAACATCTGCCAGAACTAGACACATGGTGGATTCCCTGCAGGGGGAGGGCCTCAAACAACTGGTACAACAACCCACAGGAGACAGGGCTCTCCTACATCTAGTACTGACTAACAGGGAAGGGATCACAGATCTCCAGGTAGAAAGTCACCTGGGGGCCAGTGACCATCACATGGTATGGTTCAATTTGGACACTACATCTAAATCATCCCATTCCAAGGCAAAAATATGGGACTTCAGAGAAGCTGACTCTGATAAGATGGCCAACAGAGTTAAGCTAGCCCTGGCAAAAAAAATCACAGGTGAGGGGGTACAGGCAAAGTGGGCAAGCATTAAGGATGCAATACTTGAAGCAACATCCCATTGTGTTAGACAGAAAAGGAAGTACAAAAGAAGAAGGACATCACTTTGGTTCTCAAATACAGTAGCAGAAAAGGTCAGAGCCAAAAGACTGGCTTTCAGAAAATATAAGGGAACACAGCAGGATGAAGATAGGGAGGCATACCAAACTGTCATAAGGGAAGCAGGGAAGGCAGTAAGGCAGACAAAGTCCCAAATTGAGGAAACACTAGCACGAACAGTAAAAGAAGGTGACAAGACTTTCTATAGATACATTAGTGAAAGGAGAAAGTCCAGAGGGGGTATTGTTAAGCTCAAAGGAGAAAAGGGGGCATGTGAGGAGGAGGACCCTCTTAAAGCATCTATCCTAAATAGATACTTTTGCTCAGTATTTACTGAAGAGAAGGTAGGGCAGGGCCCACAGCTCAGCACCATGGACACGGGGGGGGGAGGGAGGTGAGCACTACTCCCTTCACAAAAGAAAGGGTCCTACAAGAGCTCGCTAAGCTCAGGGTGGACAAGGCAATGGGACCTGATGGCATACATCCCAGGGTACTTAAGGAGCTAAGGGTGGAACTAGCAGAGCCATTAGCAGAACTGTTTAGTAAGTCTCTGAGCACAGGAGAGGTCTCAGAAGACTGGAGAAGGGCTCATGTGATCCCGCTCCACAAGAGTCGTAGCAGGAAGGAGACAGGGAACTACAGACCAGTCAATCTTACCTCAGTAGTGGGCAAGATTATGGAGGCACTCCTTAAGGAAAGGATAGTGCAACACCTGGTACCCATAGGGGCACAATATCTGAGACAGCATGGGTTTACAAAAGGAAGGTCCTGTCAAACTAATCTCATAGATTTCTTTGACTGGGTAACCAGAGTGGTGGACCAAGGGGGAGCAGTTGATGTCGCCTACCTTGACTTCAGCAAAGCTTTTGACACTGTTCCATATAGAAGATTGATAAATAAGCTGGGTAGGCTCAGGGTGGTCAGAAGTTGGTCAACTGGGTGGCAAACTGGTTGACGGGCAGAAAACAGAGAGTGGTGGTAAATGGTATACAGTCAGAAGAGATGCAAGTCGCAAGTGGGGTATCTCAGGGATCAGTCCTGGGGCTAGTCCTTTTCAATATCTTCATTAGTGACATTGCAGATGGACTAGAGGGTAAGGCTTGTCTGTTTGCAGATGACACCAAGATCTGCAACAGAGTAAATGATCCAGATGGGTGGGCAGAATAAGAAGAGATCTGGATAAACTAGCAAAATGGTCAGAAGAGTGGCAACTGGGATTTAATGCAAAGAAGTGCAAGATCATGCACATAGGGAAGAGAAACCCTGAAGCCACCTATAGGCTGGGAGGGGAGTTGCTGGCAGTCACAAAGGAAGAAAGAGACTTGGGCATCATCATCACTGATGACCTGAAATCATCCAAGCAGACCTCTAAAGCAGTAGGTAAGGCTAGGGATGTTAGGGGTGTATAGTAGGGGTATCACAAGTTGTAAGAGGAGGTAATAATCCTCTTTACAAGACACTGGTTAGGCCCCATCTGGAGTACTGCGTGCAGTACTGGAGGCCACACCTTCACAAGGACATTAGCCAAACTGAGGCAGTCTAGAAAAGGGCAACCAAAATGGTGCAGGGACTGCATCAGAAGACATATGAGGACAGATTAACGGAGCTCAACATGTATAACCTTGAGCAAAGAAGGGAGAGAGGTGATATGATTGAGACATTCAAACACCTTAAGGGCATTAACAAGGTGAAATAGTCTAACATGTTTAAATACAGGAAAAATAGCAGGACAAGAGGACACAGCATGAGATTAGAAGGAGGCCAATTAAGGGGGAATGTGAAGAAATTCTTTTTCATAGAAAGGGTGGTGGATACATGGAATGGCCTACCTCAGGAAGTGGTGGCTATGAATACAGTGCAGGGCTTCAAAAAGGCATGGGATAGGCATAAGGGAGCAATACAGATGAGTATGAATAGATAGGCCACTGAAGAGCAAAGGCCGATGGCACATTTATAAGATAGAAAAAAAAATGGGCAGACTGGATAGGCCTTGTGATCCTTATCTGTCGTCAACTTCTATGTTTCTATGTTTCTATACCTCCAAGTCAGAAGCATTGTCCAGGGGTACACCCAAGGATTAGCCAAACACAAACTGATGACCCCAGTAACTCAATGGCTAACAAGGGGTAGGGCCTTGCCAGTGTCATTAACTCCTCATAACAAACAAACTTCTGTCACAATCCCATGACTCCAAATTTAAGTGGTAAGTGGCCTTAAATGTCTGGATTACAGACAGGAATAGCAAGCCTGCTGGAGGTTGGCACACAGGGCATACCTTGACACCAGCAGTTGCTCGATACAAAACAAAAGCCTTCATTCCTGGTACAGAACTCCAGTAGTCCTGCATGCCAATAAACTCATTTACAGATGACCTGTGTAGGAGATGCCACACTCACAAGGGGGATCTGTACCATATAATATGGGAATGCACAGCAATCCAATCACTTTGGCTGCAGACCTGTGCCCTGGGCACAGTTGTCCTCCATAAACAGGTCCCACAATCAGCAGTTTTAATGCTTTTAGGAATCTCCGTTAGTGCCCCTCAACTGAATGTTCATGACCCAAAGTGCATCGCCCTACTAAGCATGCAGGTCAAATGGCTCATTTTATGTAAGTGGAGAACCTCTGCAGTCTCCTCAGTCCAGGAGGTGCTAAATTCCCTGGCGCAAACAGCTAATCTGGACTGAATCACTCACATGGTGGCCAACTCTCTCAGTTTATTACAAATGTTGGCAACCTTTCATTACTTTTGCCAAGCCAAGAACTGGTATAGGATGAGATATTATCCTTCCAAACATCGTGAGCTTCAGCTCTGCATGTATGCTATCTGTGTATAAAATGTAGACATCTGCGACCATATGCATAATATTAGAGACTGCATCCCTCTCTGTAAATACAAACATATGAACATGTGAAATTGTCAGCAGATAAAGGCCTTATGGTCTATCAAGTCTGCTTGATTGTGCAGCAACCCTTATACTGCAGCTGCACCTCCTTCCCCTCCTCCAGTGACCTTCCCCCTTACCCTGTCCCATCCCCTTTTGAAGCAGCCCACTGTTCTACAGGATACCACTTCCTCTGGCAATGTATTCCACTCAGTAACCACCCTCTCTGTAAAAAAGTGTCTCATTTCCCTCCTGAACCTTCCCCCTTCCAATCTCAGATCATGACCTCGAGTGTGCCTCCCCCTACTTAATTTGAAAAGCCCCTCTATGCCCATCTTATTTATTCCCTTCATGTCATTGAAGGTTTCAATCATGTCCCCCATCCTTCTTCTCCTCCCGGGTGTACATGTTTAAATCCCTCAGCCTGCTGTCGTAGGTTAAGTCCCCTAGCCCATGAGTCATTTTTGTTGCCCTGTGCTGCACTCCGTCCAGTAACCTAATGTCCTTCCTCAGGCATGGTCACCAGAACTGCATGCAGTACTCCAGATGTGGTCTAACCAGTGACCTGTATAGCGGGAGGATCACCTCCCACCTCCTGGAGGATATGCCTCTGGCAATACAACCCAGCATACTTTTGGCCTTTGCAGCTGCCTTTTTACACTGTGCTGAGTTGTTCATTGCTCCTGTTATGATAACCCAGATCCTTCTCCTCTTCCATCATGGTTAGTTGAATCCCCCCCCCCAACTGGTAGCTCCTCTTTGTTTTTTTTTGTGCAGAAATGTAACACCTTGCATTTATTGGCACTGAACCCCAGCTACCACGTGTCCGAACTGGTCTCCAATCTTGCCAGATCATCTTGCAACCCCTGCAACCCTTCTAAGTCATCCACTACTGCTCCCATCTTGGTATCGTCTGCAAACAGACTGATCTTGCTTTTGATGCCTATTGAGATATCTGCTATGAAGATCCCAAACAACACTGGCCCTAGTACAGAGCCCTGTGGCACCCCCACTTCTCATCACCCTGGATGATGAGAGCTCCCCTCCCACCAACACCATCTGCTGTCTCCCTTGCAAACAGTTCTCTACCCATCCCACCATCTTCACCCTTGCCACTGTGCCTATCAGCTTACTTCCTTGCCTCTCATGTGGCACCAAATCAAATGCCTTACTTAAGTCCAGGTACAGGACATCCACTGCATGGTCTCTGTCCAATTGCCTGGTTACCCAGCCATAGTATTCCACCAGGTTGGGCTGACAGGATCTGCCTGAAACAAACCCTTGCTGTCTGCTGTCCTGCAGCCCTTTAGCCTCTAGGAGGGAAACAAGCCTTTCCTTCAGGATTGTCTCCATCAGCTTCCCCATGATGGATGCAAGGCTTAATGGTCTGTAGCTCCCTGGCTCATCCTTGGGGCTGCTCTTGTGGAGTGGTACCACCTGCGCCATCCTTAAGTCCTGAGGTACAGTCCTTGAGTCCAGGAAGGTATTGAAAAGGTTTGCCAAGGGTTCTGCCAGCTCCTTCAGCACCCTGGGGTTTATGCCATCTGGCCTTGGTGTCTTGTCCACCCTCAGTGCCCTCAAGCCCTCCAGTACTCTGCTCACTGGGATTTCCCCCCATCTGTCACCTCCTCCCCCCATGCCCATCCTCCCACCCACCTTGTGTACAGCTTCCCCTTTCTCTTTAGTAAATACTTAGCAGAAGTACTCATTTAATGCTTCTGCCTGTTCTGCCCGTTTCCACCCACCCCCGCATCCCGTCTTTATCTTTACTTTTTTGTCCTTACTCCTTTTTCTCCCTGATGCATCTGAAGAAGTTCTTCTCCCCCTTTTTGATGACCTGTACTAGCCTGAGTTCCCTGGACATCTTGGCTGACCTGACTGCCCTTGTCACCTCCCTTGACTCCTTCGGGTATTCCTCTCTGTCCTCCCCTCTCCCTGTTTTTTTGTTCCTTCTAAAAGTGGCTCTTTTCTTCCTTAGTTTTTCCATCATCCCCCCTGCTCGCCCACTTAGGCTTCTTGGCCCTAACCCTCTTACTCTGGACCCTTGTACATGTTATGGTTGTCTCCTCAATTCTCAGTTTAATGACCTCCCACTTCTGGTTAGTGTCCATGTTTGGATGAATCCTGTGCAGATACTAGAGGTGGGCAAGCCAGAGCCAGGCTCGAGCTTGGCTCAAGCTTAGTGTCTGGCTTGGCTCGGCTCGACCAATATAAGCAACTGAGAGCCAAGATCAAGCCAAGCCAGGTATTGTCAAAGTAAGCATTTTTGTCAGCCTGCGCAGTTAGTGTAGTATCAGAAATGTGCAACTCCTGTGTAGAAAAGAGCCTGCAGTAGCCAGGGCTTGGCTCATGTTTTGGCTCATAGAGTCATGCCAGACACCTGGCTCAGCTCTAGCTTGGATCTAAGTGAAAAATTCCTGGCTTGCCCACCTATACCAGATACCCCTGTACTATTTCCCCTCATCCTTCCGAAGTCAGCCCTCCTGAAGCCTAACACCCTTGTGTCCATTTCTACTCCCCTTTTCCCCATGTTTATCGTGAAACACACTGAGTGGTGGTCACTCCCCACCAGCGGTTCCTCCACCCGCAGCTCATAGAATCATAGAAGCCTGACAGCAGAAAAGGACCACAGCAGCCCATCTAGTCTGCCATTTCAACCCCCCCTTGCCTGCCCCACCATCACCCCTCTACTCAGCATCATATGTGAATCTCTCCACTGATCTAGCCCCCACCACTTCTTCTGGTAGTCTGTTCCAGGGCTTCACCACCCTCTCTGTGAAGAATTGCCCTCTCACATTGCCTCTGTATCTTTGTCCCTGCAGTCTGAGGCTATGCCCTCTAGTTCTGGCCCCCTCCTTCATCTTAAGTAAACACCCATCCCCTACTTTGTTGAGCCCCTTCACATATTTAAAGGTTTCAATCTTGTCTCCCCTTTGCCTTCTAGTCTCCAGCATGCACAGATCCAGCTCTTTACTCCTCTGCTCATATGACTTCCCTTGCATACCCTGCACCATCTTGGTTACCCATCTCTGAACCTTCTCCATCCCATCTATGTCCTTGCTGAGGTGTGGCCTCCAGAACTGGACCCCGTACTCCAGATGCAGCCTCACCATGGCTTTGTAGAGGTACATTATTACCTCCCTCATTCTACTAGTAATGCCCCTACCAATGCATGCCAACATTCCATTGGCCTTTCCCACTGCCCTGCAACATTGGTTTCCTACCATAAGATTGGATGAGACTATGATCCCCAGATCCCTCTCCTGATCTGTTACTTTGATTGCCTCCCCTTCAAGGGTGTATCCTACCCATGTGTTTCTACTCTGCACGTGCTTCACAGCACACTTTTTGGGATTAAATTTCAGCTGCCACTTCTCTGACCACTCCTCAAGCATCTTTGGATCACGCCTCATGTCCTCCACCCCCCCGGTGTGTCCACCTTATTGCAGACCTTTGTATCATCAGAAAATAGCCACACTCTTCCCTTCAGACCCTCTGCTATATTGCTGATGTAAATGTAAAAAAGGAGAGGCTCCAAAACTGATCCCTGGGGCACACCACTCTTCACACCCCCATTCTGGAGTACACCCTGGGTTCTTTCTGATAAACAGGCCTCCACCCACCTCATTATTTTCCCACCCATCCACCCCTAGACTCTCCAGCTTGCTCACCAGTCTTCTGTGGGGATGGTGTCAAAGACCTTAATGAAGTCCAGGTAGGCCACATCCACCACCCCTCCCTGGTCGATCACCTGAGTCACCCAATCGAAGAAATCAATCAGGTTTGTCTGGCATGACTTCCTCTTTGTGAAGCCATGCTGTCTTCTGTCTTGCAAGCCACCATCCTCCAGGTAATCCACCACCCCTTCCTTGATTAGTGCCTCCATCACCTTCCCAACCACTGAGGTGAGACTGACAGGCCGATAGTTCTCCATCACCTTTCTACTTCCTCCTTTGTGTAAAGACACCATGTCTGCCCTCTTCCAATCCACCGGCACCCTCTCTGTATCCGTGGACAAGTTGAACAGCCTTCTCAATGGAGTGGCCAACTCCTCCTCCTTCAATTTCTTAATCACCCTGGGGTGTTACCCGTCCGGCCCCATTGCCTTGTCCACCCTCAATCTTTCTAGTTCTTCCATTACCCAATCAACAGTGAATGGACTCTGATACACCCATTTGCACTACTTTCCCTTCATCTTTAGCTCTGTTCCCCTACCATCTTCCTCCTCTGTAAATATCAAGTATATCAAGAATATCAAGAATGTAAAATTTCACTGGGGTACTTGTGCCCAATGGCAAGCAGCGTGAGCACAGAGATATGTGAATGGGCTAAGGCGCACTTATGCTGGAACTTTTTATTTGCTGGATGTCTGTTGAAAGTTAATGTAACGCCCTGGCAGGGGTACTTGGTGGGGTGGTTGAATTAGACACCACTCTTCTCAACTCAAGAAAGGGTTGGGATAGGGGGTGGAATTAGATACCAGTCTCCTCAAGAAACAATCATGCCAACAGTGCACAGAGCACTAAAGCTCCGTATGGTTTCATGAGAAAGCAGCAGTATCTCGATATTTGTGCCTCAGTTGCGTACTGCTTCTGGAGGAAGGGGAGCAAGTTTGCTCAACAACCTCCCAAAAATCCCCTGAGCTGCCCTGAGGTCAGACACAAATTCTGCTGTTTTTAACTAATATCTGACTCTACAACTACGCCATGTACCTGCAATAAAAGAAAGCAATAGAAAGCAAGACAAGTCTAGCAAGAAATCCTAAACTCTGTTAACTTAGAGCAGCACGTTCTGTTCCTCTATGCACCCAAGTGTGTCCCAACACACCATAAAATAATATAACCGAATATCTAGGAGAAAAAAGCTAATAATCCCAACACCTGGAAGAACAAAAAAATAAAACAGAACAAAAAAATAAATCAAAACAAAACAAACAAACAAACAAAAAAAAATATATATATATATGTAAATATAAAAGAACAGCAATAACAAGGTCCTTTCCTTTCCTTTTAGGCTGAAGTCCTCGGCTGCCACTGGCTTCCTCCCTTCCCTCTAGCTAGTTGTTTCTCCTAGATTCTTCGTGCGTTGTTACTGTTTTTATTTTCAGGAATGGATGGACAATACTTCTCGATGTTTTGGCACTACCCACACCACCCCCCAGAGTTGGGTAGTAACACATTACAACAAGTAACGCGTTACTGCAATCAGATTACATTGCCCAGTAATGTGTACTTGTAACTGATTATTTATAGGAAAATGTAATGTGGTTGAGTTACTGATTACACTTTGCTACAAGTAATGCGTTACTTGTAACGCTGTTTTACATATTACTTTGCCGTAGCAGCTGGCTGAGAGGAAGAGCAAGGATCAAGGGAACAGAGTGATTCCATTCTCCTTTTGTTATTCTATGTTAGCTGGATCCATCTACTTTGATGATCTCCTACAGGGTGCCAGAACCAGCACCAGCAGTCAAATAAATTGTCCTCTAGTACAAAATTCACAACTTTTACTTAAAGCAAAGGAAGTGGATTTATGCCACATCAAATTGCTGTCATGCCTTTGCTAGTCTCTAGTGATGACTGCTGAATGATGAAAACCAAAGACATGTAGATAAATAATTTGCTTATTCCATCTTAAGCTAATAATTGATCAACGGTCAGGGGCGGGGGCTGAGCACTGGTAGCAGGCTCTTCAGTTGGCTTGTCTTTAAATTATTTACACATTTAATGTGAGGTGCTGCCAGTTCCCTTTGCATTTATTTGGAGATCCTTCCTTTCCTTCCTTCAGGCATTTCTGTGAGCTGTAGCTGGTCGAGGAGAATACAAAACTTTAAGTCCTCAGAGGCATCAGGAGCAGCATGCCCTGCTGTTTGTGGCTGACTGACAGTGATACCAACGGACCAACCTGACTCCCAGCATCTGATTTACTGAAGAAACTCTGAACCAAAAAAACAAACACATGGAATGGTAAGTGTAGGTTGAGAAGGTTGGACATAGCAGGATATACTAATAACATATATCTTCACTGTTCAGTTTAAAATTAGTCTATTTTAATCTTTCTTATAAGTTCACCGTGTTTTCATATCATGACACAAAGTCTTTTTGGATTGCTTTCAGCTTCTTGCCAGCTTTGTCCAGTTCACTGTAGGTAAATATTTTGCTTGCATACATAAGGGTACTGATCAACAAAGAATAGTATAGTGCACTCCTGGGGCATATCAGTACCAACCTGGCTCCTCTGATGCAACATTTTCCTGTTGGTGTGGCAGTAGGAGTTCTGGCAAGTGGGTGAGGTAGGTAGGGTGGCCAGAAACTGCAGTAAGGGAGGGGTTGTCGGACTTGAAAACATCATTCCAATTTAAAAAAAATGTTGATCTCTGCACATGGGTAAAAATAATAATAATAATCATAATAATCTTCCCTACAGTAAATTTCAGGATTGGAGGTTCTTAGAGTGCAGTGCGATCTCAAACAAAACAATGTTTTATTTTGCTCCGTGGTAGGTTTACATAGAAACATAGACTTTGACAGCAGATAAGGACAGCTTGGCCCACCTAGTCTGCCCATTTCCCCTACCTACAGGATAAGCTGCAGATCCTAGTTAACCAACAACCTATTTCTTCCTACCCCCACAGAATTGCCTTATGTCTATCCCATGTATTCTTGAATTCTCCCACAGTTTTAGACCACACAACCTCCTCAGGAAGGAAGGCTGTTCCATGTGTCCAACACTCTCTCTGTGAAAAAATACTTCCTCACATTGCCCCTGAACCGCCGCCCCCCATCTTTAAATTGTGTCCCCTTGTTCTTGCACATCTCTTTTTCTGAAAGATGCTACCCTCTTGGACTTTGTTGATTCCACTGAGGTACTTAAACATTTCTATCATGTCCCCCCTCTCCCTGCTTTCCTCAAGGGTATACTGTACATATTAAGCTCCTTTAGTCTCGACTCATATGGCTTCTTTTGCAGACCCTGCACCATTTTAGTTGCCCTCCTCTGGACTGCCTCTATCCTGTCTATGTCCTTGTGGAGATGGGATCTCCAGAACTGGATGCAGTACTCCAGATGGGGTCTCACCAACTGTCTGTACAGAGGGATAAATGAATATAAACAAGGCCCACATCATTTAATAGCTGCCCCATGAATCCATGGCAGCAATTCTGCAAACAAGAGCTATACTAATGGGAGAAAAAAGTTGATCTGTGCAGGGGGTTAAAAAACTGCCCTAAAGACAAAAAGTTGATCTGTGTAGAGGGTTAAAAAAATCTGCCACACGGTCTATTTCAAGAGATATTTGGGGGTGGGGTGCAATTTCCTTAGAGCCACTGTGTTGTCCTGTAAAAAAAAACTTTTACTTTGCTTTGGTGGGAAATTTTAACATATGCCCATGTCATAAAGATCAAGTGCAGCTTTCTCTGAGCTGCTTCTGTCAGTGTTTGAACTACACTAACACTGGGGAAATTCAGTATGTAGGTCGAGTGAGGCACAGGAATGGTGGTGCTGCCGATAAAGGTAATGCTTAAAGTCTTAAGGAACATCACACTCACCAGTCATACTAGACTCAAACACATAAGAAGGAACTCAAGTCAGTCTGTAGCCAATCTTTTTTTCCTTTATTTCATAGCCATCATGGTTGCAACAGATTATGACAGGCATGCTGGACACTGCTGGCTTATGAATTACCCTTCCCAGGGCTTCTTCGGAACTGAAGTAGCCCTGGGAGAGGGCACAGGTAAGCCAGCAGTGTCCAGCACTGCTCTCCTAATCTGTTGGAAGCCAGCAGTGTCCAGCACTGCAGTCCTAATATGTTAGAACCATGATGGGTATGAAGTAAAGGAAAAAAGATTGGCTACAGACTGACTTGAGTTCCTTCTTACATGTTTGGGTCTAGTATAATTGGTGAGTGCACTGCTCCTTGAAACTTTAACATCAGGTAAAGTCACAGTGTAACTGTGTGATAAGGAGAAACACCTCAAAAAATGCTGCAATTGATTTTTAATAATAGTGCTTCCGGATACCATGCCATGGCTGTGATTTGGGAAGGGGAGTTTGTAGTATAGATGAAAAAAAATGAGTTGATCTCTGCAGGAGGTAAAAGAAAAAAAACAAAACTCTCCCCTACAGTCAATTTCAGGAGTGGGGGGATTTAGAGCACAGTGTATGGTATCAGACATTAAGAAGTTTCTGCAGTGTGTGCACACATTAAGATGTGTCCACTATTTTTTACTTTGCTTTATCGCACAGCTGCTTGCATTTCTACGTACGCAAGCAACTGAATTAGAAGGGATTAGGGGGTTTGTTACTAGTATAATTGTCCCACCTAATTTTTTTTTCCTTTTTATTGGTAGTTCCGTACAGTCTGTACTTTGCTTACTTTAAAGGAGAACTGCACTGAACCTGTAAACTGCTACTACCAGGAGCAGCTATTTTCTTAGTACTGGTTCCAGTTTGTTATTACTTCCCTTATACAGGTCTTTTAGTGAAAACAGTGGGTGTTTCTGATTTGCACGCTGACATTAAGTGCCATTTTGGAACTGTATGATGTACTGTATGTCCCACTTAGCCACAGAGTTCTATAATAGAACATAGATGCATTGTGCCAACAATGAAAGAGCTGACCAAGGGACATAAACTGCATCACACAGTTCTAAAATGGTACTTACCATGTTTGTGTGAATCAGAAACACCCACTAGGATAATTAAAAAGCATGTAGAGATTTATCAGTTATAGAATTTAAGCCAGTATTTAAAAATGGGCTTTTACAGGGAAAAATGACATACAGGTTCAATGTAGTTTTCCTTTTAGCAACTTTTGCATAGCTATTGTTAGGCTTGTGTTAGTTCTAGGGTTTGGTGTGGATCCATCCTTGCCAGATGGTCTCTTTGCTGAATTTCTACTGGGGATTCTAGGACCAGAGTCCTGCAGGTACAGGGATTCCATACAGAGACAGAGTGAAGCCTTTCTCTTCCAAGGTGCTGCTGCATATTACACATACTAATACTTTGTTCTATATTGGAATTGTGGCATCCTATTTCACTGTACTGTATACGGTCAGCCCGCTCCTACTGCATGCTCAACATGAGCGGGCAGCAGGACACTACAGCTGCAAGGTTGTCCTTTGTCTGTCCCTCATCCCTTTCCACTGAGCGTCCTTCTCCAAGTGCAATTTTTTTTATTTATCTTTTATAGTTACATGCAGGATGATCCCAGCCTGCTGTAAGGGCCTATTTGGAAGCAAGGTACTGTAGCTAAGGCAGTGAGAAATACATTCATCCAGAAGAGAACATGGTTACTGACATTTTAATTATTACAGTACTTGGGAAGCCAGGCAAGGATGAGATGCTAGATTCTAGTTTTTTGTTTTAATTTTGTAAGCAGACTTAGGAAATAAAAAATTGTGTAGGTAGGTAGGTAATGCAACAAGAGCAAATCCCAACAAAGGTGAATGGTAGTAATGCAGATAGCCAAGGTGACCAATAATAACTACTTCCATGTACAGATGTGCAATTGAAAAGAAATTACTGTAAGGCAGAATAGGGTGCTGGATTATTGTTGCCTGGGAACCTGTGAAGTACTGGTGTGCCACAAAACAGATATGAGTTAGTATTTTGTCCTGAAGACATGAGGTATGAATTTGATTTTGGGGGGCAGAGAACTTGAAATCCTTGCAATAATAATCTGAATGCCCACTGCTCACTCCAGAACGATTAAATGGCTGGTTGCGGGATAGGAGACCATCTGTGTACATGACAGTGATACACAGTAGCAGGACAACCTAGTGCAAATTGATTAAATAACTGGTCTGTGCATGCTTCTTGTCTTATTTTAATAAGAAAAGATATATGATACGAACATATGAACATACGACTGTGCCAGCAGAAACAGACCACCCGGTCTATGTAAGTCTGCTCGAGTGTGCAGCTAGCACCCCTAGTTCGCAGCTGCCCCACCTCCCTCCCATTTGTCATCCCACTCCCACCCCCACCTCCCCACCCTCACTCTCCTGTTCCCTACCCCAAGCCCTTTGAAACTGTTCACAGACTTCTAATGATGCCACCATTCTGGTAGGGCATTCCATTTTGCTTACCACCCGCCTATGAAATAGTGTCTCCTCATTTCCTTCATAAATCTTCCCCCTTCTATTGTTAGTGCATGCCCCCTGGTGACCCTCCCCCTCCTTAACTTAAAGACCCCATCTGCCCCATCCTTATTGATTCCCCTGAGATACTTGAATGTCTCTGTCATGTCCCCCCTGCCCCTTCTATCCTCCAGGGTGTACATATTCAGGTCTCTCAGCTGCTGTCATAGTCTGCCCCTTCCATTTCACGTATAAACTTTGTTGCCCTCCTCTGCACCCCCTCCAGTAGCCTGATATCACACTTTAGGTATGGCCTCCAAAACTGCACACATTACTCTAAGTGCGGCCTTACCAGCAAATTGTAGAGGGGCAAGATCACCTCTCTTTGCCTGGACAAAAAAACCCTCGCTATGCACCCCAGCATTTTGTTCGCTTTTGCAGCTACTCTCCTGCACTGGGCAGTGTTGTCCATAGTCCCTGTTATCATTACCCCTAGGTCCTTCTCCTCCTCAGTGATCCCCAGCTTAACTCCTCTAGACCAGTATTCTCTCCTTGGGTTCTTCACCCCAAAGTGCATAACCTTACACTTCTTTGCATTGAACCCCAGCTGCCACCTCCTCTGACCACACTCCTCTAGCTTGCTTAGGTACCCTGCAGCTGCTTCCATCCCTCCTTCCATTTACCACTGCTCGATTTTGGTGTCATCAGTGAACAGACTTATCTTGCTCACCACCCCATGTGCAATGTCTGATATGAAGAGCCTGAACAATACTGGCCCCAACACAGAGCCCTGTGGCACCCCACTCGTCACCAGCCTTGGAGTTGAGAGCTCCCCTCTCACCACCACCCGTTGCAGCCTCCCAGTCAGCCAGCTTGTAATCCAGTTCATCATTCTTGCCCCTACCCCTACACCAGTTAGCTTCCCCCCAAGCCACCCATGAGGCACAGAATCGAAGGCCTTGCTGAAGTCCAAGTAAAGAACATCCACCGCATGACTCTTATCCAGCTCACCTGTCACCCAGTCATAATATTGTATCAGGTTGGTTTGACAAGACTTCCCTGAAACAAACCCATGCTGCCTCACATCCTGGAGGCCATTGTCTTCCAGGTATGACACCTGTCTTTCCTTTAGTATTGTCTCCATGAGTTTGCACACTATGGAGGTGAGACTTACCGGGCGATAATTACCCGGTTCATCCCTTGGTCCGCTCTTGTGTCAGGGTGCTACATGTGCCATCTTCCAGTCCAGTAGCACACATCCCAACTCCAGTGAGGTGCTGTACAGATCCACCAGTGGCCTCGCCAACACCTCTGCCATCTCCCTCAGCACCCTGGGGTGGATACCATCTGGCCCTGGTGCCTTGTCTACCTTCAGTGCCCTCTGTCCCTCTAGGACTCTACTTGCCTCATTATTACATCTATTGCCTGCCTCCCCTGTCCCCACCCTCCCAGCCCATGGTGGTAGGGTTCCCCCTTTTCTTCCGTGAACACTGAGCAAAAGTATTCATTAAGTGCTTCTGCCTGCTCCTCACCTTTCCATTCACTCCAACCCCTTTTTATCCTCATTATTGTCTCCTTGCACTCCTTTCTCCTGATGTATCTGAAAAAAACATTCTCCCCCCTGTTAATTCCCTGTGCTAATCTCAGCTCCCTCTGGGCCTTGGCTTCTCTCACTTTTCTGGTCACCTCCTTGGACCATACACACTCCTCCCTGTCCACTTCCTTCCCTGTCCTTCTAGACCTCTGGTGCGCTGCTCTTTTTGCTCTCACCACCTCCACTACCTCACTGTTCAACCAGCATGGTTTTCCTGCTCTGCTCCTCTTACTCTGTGTCTTGGTGAAGGCTTCTGTTGCCTCTGTAATACCCCTTTTAATAATATCCCATTTCTGCTCTGCATCCATCTCCTGCCTTATGCCCTCTAGTTTCCCTTTCAGTACTTCCTGCATCCTCCCTAAGTCTGCCCTCCCGAAGTTTACTACCTGAGTAACTGATTTCTCTGGCTCCCTGCACATTGTGATATTAAACCACACTGTTTAGTGATCGCTATGGCTAGTGGGTCCTCCACCTTTATTTCCCTTACTGCCTCCCCATTCGACAACACCAGATCTAAAGTGTTCTTTAGCCTAGTAGGTACACTAAACAGCTGTGTCAGGAGACCCTCCAGGATTGCATCCAGGAGCACTTGCTCCCTAGCACTGGAGGTGACTGGAATGCTCCAGTCAACCCCTGGCAAGTTGAAATCCCTCATGATGACCACCTTCCCTTTTCTACATACCTTTCTGATTTGTCCTGCTAATTCCCTGTCAAGCTCCTCAGACTGGGTTGGTGGCCTATATACCACCCCAAACCTCAGTTTTCTACCCCTTGAATCTAGGAGCTGCAGCCAGATTGCCTCTGTTCTCCTTTCTTCCCCCTCATCCCTTGTGCATTTGATCCCGTCCCTCACATAGACTGCCACCCCACCGCCCCTCCCTTCCTTACGGTCCTTCCTGTATACTTTGTATCCTGGGATTGCCAGATCCCAGTCCCAGTGCTCAGTTGCCCACGTTTCTATGACAGCTGCAATATCCACCCTCCACACTGTTAAGAGTGCCTGTAGCTCAGCAGATTTGTTGCCTAAGCTTCTTGCATTCATCGAGACCACCCTCCATCCCTGCCCTTCCTTCATTGGCCTCCATTTCCTTCCTTCTACTCCCTCCTTTTTATTTCCCGGAGTGCCGCCTCATCAGATCCCTGCCTACCTGCTGTCCACTTGCCACCCCCCATATAGTTTAAATCCACCTTTGTCTCAATATACCTCCCCAGTCTTTGCTTTAATACCTCCTTCCCCTCCCTTCCCCACTCAGGTGCAGCCTATCCCTTGCAAACAGATTGTTATTATCCCAGGTACTGCCCCAGCCACCCACAACCCCATATCCCTTAGTTTGACACCATTCTGTCAACCATGTGTTCAACTCCCTAATCCTCTCCTTTCTCACTGTGCTTGGGCAGAGTACTGGGAGCACTTCAGAGAATGCCACAGACTCCCCAGTCTCCTCACATAACCTTCCCACTTCCTCAGTCCTCTTCTTTGTTACCTCCACCATTTCTGCCACTAGGTCAGTTGTCCCCACATGTACCACAATGTGTGGTTTCCTCCTACTCCTCCTTACGCACCTTAGGATTGCCTGTCCTGCCTTGTCTGCCTTTAATCCAGGTATGGACTCCATCCATATCTGACTGTGCTTCTCCCCCTTGCTGCCCCATCTGATCCCCTTGAGTATGGAGTCCCCCAACACTAATACACCTCCCTCCTCTTTCCTTGTGCCAGTCGCCATCCCCCCACCCAGGTTCTCATTTCTGGGGCTACTCAAGATGGTGCTTTTACAGTGTGTCCCAATGTCTTCCCCCTGCCCTTCTCAATTGAAGCTCCTCCCCCTCCTCTTGTTTGACTGCCAACCATCCGCTCCCTCCTCACCTCTCTGAGTATTATCCTTCCCCCTGCCATGCCATACTCAGTCTCTCCACTAGTAATGCCCCTCTCTCCCCCTTCTCTTTGTGAGTACTATCCCTTGAGTAATCTCCTCCTGCATCCTCTTCCCACGTGTTGCTAGTACAGCAAACATGTTCCCTCCTCCCTTTGCCTTATTGTGTGTTTCCTCCTCCCTCCTGCCTACTGCTGCTCCTCTTTTTCTAGGTCCTACTAGAGTCCACCCTTCATCAACTGGTTTCCTGTCTACTGTGCCTCCTCCCCCTGACCTCTCCCTTGCCCCACTGTTCCTTCTCTGTGGTGCCCTCACAATACTCTCAGATGTCAGCCCTCCTACCGACACAATCCTCCCCTCCTCCCTCAACCTCCCCAGCTCCCTGCCAAGCCACTGAACCTCTTCCTAGAGCCTCCTTAGCCTGTGGCATATTGGATACCCTCCCAGCCTCCGCAGTACGTTCATCTGCATTGCTACCCCACAACCATTGCACCCTACAGTCCTACTCATGGTCCACACTACCTATACAGCCTCTCCACACCACTATCCCTACAGCAAGTAGAATTAACTAATCCTAGCCCGGCCTATAACAGAAATTGTTATCCTAAATGCGCTTGCATGCAGCATAAGACAGTCAACTACAGTACTAACTGGAAACCACAATCCTACTCATAAGGACTATAGATCTACTCACATGTTTTGTATATTTCTATGTCCTTAAGACTTAGTTCATATGGCTGTTCCTTGTTTCCCCCTTCCCGGCCTGTTCTGAGGGCTCAGATCGGTTTGCAGCACCCCATTGAAATACATTGACCCTGCATACCTGTTCTTTCAGCTCGCAGTCTGCTTTAAGGATGAAGATGTGTCTGTGGTACACTGAAGATAATAGCATTGGTAAGTAAGGGCTTGGTGCTGTGGGATGCTGGGCACTGAAAGGGAGGGTGGGGGAACATTAAAGGCCGTATAAGATATCGATGGACATTTTTTCCCCACAGATTTGGGAAAAACAATGGAAAGATTTGTTTTTCTTGTTGATCACGACACTGGGGGATTGGGCAACCCTGTGGCACTGTTATGTTTTTTTTTGTTTGTTTGCTAAGGGGTTGCTAAGATGGAGGGTAAGCTGGGATAATAAAAAATTAAAAAAAAGATGTGACCGGGCATTGGGAGTCGTGTGCTTGGGGGGGGCACTTAAGGGATGGTGACACTGGGGGATTGGGCACACCCAGTGTTAGTGGTATGTCTGTGTATGGAGGGGCAGAGAACAGTCAAGGGGGGCTAAATAAAATAAAAAATTCAAGAAGATGTGAGGGCTTATTGGGAGTGGCGCCATAAAGCATCAAAGGGGTTTCACATAGGAGCTGGTGATAGTGGGGGATTGGACACCCCCAGTGTATGTGTTATGTTTGGGAGGGTGAGAGGCAGGGCCAGTGTGGGGGATAGTTTGGGGTCTGAAAACTGCACAACAGATGAAACAGTGCTGTTCAGCAAATGTATAGTGAGAGACTCTTTGAATTCCATGTCCTGGTCCCGCTGTATCTCTCACTCACTGTGCCAACAAACAATATGTGGGAAGTATAGCTTTCCTCTGACACTGAAATGGAGTGACCTCTGAAACAGTGTGTTTATTGCCAGGCAGGTGGGAAGGGAGATAACATCCACACGACAGGGGTGGCACACAGTACTGGGCACAACCTTCAGCTGGCTGTCAGATACTTTCAAGGCCCGCTCCACCAGGTAAAGTAATTTAAAGCACCCAGAACGAGGGAAGATGCTGCATGAGCTGGATGAATGCAGTGTCTCATCTTACTCACTTGCCACTGATGGCAAGGGACAAAACAGAAGTACTTTGGGGCAGACGGCAGGCCCGTGGTGAGTTAGCCTCTCTCTCTCTTTCTCTCTCTCTCTCTCTTCTCTCTCTCTCTCTCTCTCTCTCTCTCTCTCTCTTCTCCTCTCTCCCCATGGCAGAGTCACAAAACAAATAAAGTATACTCCACTGGGTGTCGGACATCATAAAGAAATGGTAGTGCTGTCAGTGGCCCCTTCTTATCCACCTTTTTTACCACCGTATTCCACAGTTACTTGATAACGTATGTGTTTTTCAGTTGCCAAATACAATATTCTGCTGCATGCCAAAGCTGCTGGTAGTGATGCAAATAGCACCAAAAAGCACCAAAACTAACAGGTTAGTGAGGCAATGGTGGTTTACCTGTTAATAGAGCAAGTCGAGCATTACCAGCAGCCTGCTCTGACTGCTCGTCCACAGCAACTCCAGCGTGCAGTTGCATGGTGTGTCCTCTCACACTGATAGTATAGAATATATACACATCTGCTTGAGTGCTGAAAGTTCCTTTCAATACGTACCTGCAAATGGACACCTGAGAGTGGCTAGGATGTAGTGGCCAGCTCTAAGCATTTTGGAAATGTGTGAGTGATATCAGTAACATTCTCTTGTTCTTTCTACTAGATTCACAAAAGCGGGATCCTCTCTTTCCTCATAGTGAGACTTCATGTAAACAAGTCACAGGTTAATTAGTGCAATGAGGGTGAGTACCTGGCTTAGACCATCTACATTTGCCGTTACAGCCCATGTAGCCTTCTCAAAGGGCTTCACCACAGTGCGGAGGGTCTCAATCATTGTCCATGATTAGTGTTGATGCTTACTTTTCCCATGTCTATATCATGCTCAGTTTTATACTTATGGATGACCCTCTGTTGTACTAGCAGCCACTGCATCATGTAACACTGTAGGTGGCATTCTACCTTGCTTCTATATCTTGTTTCAAGTTGTGGAGGGGAGCCTTTTATTTCTACTAAATGTTGCATACCAACTTCTTTGCCTTAACATAATAGCTAAAATGAGCCTAGGCTCTTTTTTGATCACACCTACTCAAGTCTGAACAGTGGGGCCTTCTTCATTTAGGAATCCCTGAACTATCAGATTTATGAAGTGATTATACAGTCCGGCCCGGTGGCGCTGAGGGTTGAGGCGCTGGATGCTACACCTAGCTCCACACCGGCGACCCGGGTTCAGGAATGAGCCTGGGTCATTGGGGGTTGGCAGGGGAGGACTAGGATCGAGCGTCTGATGACAGCTCTCCTAGTCCTGAGAAAAGGGGTGTGTGCATGCCGTGCTCTTGCGGTCCCTGGGGACGCCCGGAGGAACTGCAGTGGCGCGGGTGCTCAGCGGGGGCACAGCAGACGCCTGCACGTTATGCGCAGACATCATTGCATCGCCTGTGCTCCCATTGGGAGAAAAAGTGTAAAGGCAGCATGGTCCATGGCAGCTTGATGGCCGCTCACTTCACCAGCTGACAATGCCTGAACTAGGAGTGTGCCGGTAGTGGATCCTCGCCGGGTGCGGAGGCTGAAGGGGGAGCCCTCTCGACGGTCATAGTTGCATATGCCAGCTGGGCACGTTGTCTTCGGGGTCGCAGCTGAAGGTAGGAGTGGTGGCTGGATGTACAGCAGGACTGTGGCTGCAAGGTGAGAAAAATAGAGCAGTGATAAAAAAATATGAAGTGATTATACAGCAATCTATGATTTTTGTTCAATCAAAATGGAGAACCACCGAACCTCTTATTATGTGTGTAAATGCTGCTTCGCATTCCATGCTCAACTTTCCTGTTCCACTGTATCCAGCTGTCAAATGCTGCTTGCTTCTTGCTGCACATTGTCATGCTCTACTCTGCACTCATCTGCCTTTAACAAATGCCGGTCAGTGTCAGAGATACTTAAGAAAATATAACAAAAATTCCAGCAATTTATTTTCTTTCCTAAAATGGATTTAGTGGGAAACTTTGTTTCATCAGCCACTACCCAAACAGCATTCAGAGTGACATTCTGACAGTACCATTTCTCAGTATTATGAAGCAGAGGAAACAATAAACGATAAAAAAGCGTTTTATGCAGTTAGACTGACATTTTTATCTTGACATAAAATATTTAGCTGTATCATAATGTATTAATATGAAAACTTGTATGTGTTTCTTACTGCATAAGAAAATTACCTTCAACTTTTTTGGGGGGGTCTGACCTGACCCCCACTAGCCGGTCACCTGTCCCATGTCACCCAACCAAGTACTCTCACCCTAGCCTCCTGCACTGAAGAACCCCTGGATTACCCTGTGGGGGTGGAGCCACCTGTTTCCTTGTGAATTTCTAGCAGTACTGGGTGAGGAGGGTTTCCCATTCTCCGGATTACCCCCCTGAAGTGGAGTTGCTGGCTTCATGGTGGTTCTACATCAGGTGTGTGTGTGGGGAGAGAACCCAGTTGCAGTGCGGGACCAGCACTGAAGTAATTTGCTGGTGGACATATTTTTTTTATTTACTGACCACCTGGGGCAGAGACATGCAATGATGTCCAGCATCTGCCCCTCCCCACTATAATTATGGTGCCAGCCGCAGTGGTACCCCCAGCCTCCACCAGGAGTCCACAAAAAGATGGACACTGGTCCTGTCCCCCTGGAGAAGGAGAGCAGTCCCCGAGATGCTCAATCTCACTGGTCAGCCAGCAAAAAGAACATTACCTTAAGCTGATTAGGCTAATAGAACTGCTCAGCTTTGCTTTGTGGTCCTCTTGCCCAAACAGCATGAGCTAACACTCTTATGCAGTAAGAAACACACACAGGAATACATATTAGCATACTGCAAAGCATACACCATGTGTAATCTTCTGGGTGGCCCAGTGGTGCTGAGGATTAAGGCGCTGGATGCCACACCTCACGCCATGCCCGCGACCCGAGTTCGGAAGTGAGCTCGGGCACCAGGGAACGGCAGGGATGGGATGAGGAATGAGCACCCACTGGGCTGCTCTCCTCCCACGGGGGGAGGGTTGGGGCATGTCAGGCACATCAGCGACTCCCGGAGGAAATCGGGGGCACTGCAGTGTGTCAGCTGCACATCAGTGTGGCTGACACAGGCAAGGTTGCCATGCGCCAAAGCATCAGAGTGCACCACGTGGGTGAGGGGGGGGGAGGAAGAACACCAGAACAAGAAAAAGCCCAGCTCCACGGGGTAGGCAACGGCACCTGACCCCCATGCCAACTGCTGGATCTGTCTTGTCTGGCCTTTCAGTTCCTCCACCCGGGCCCCCACCTGCAGCCAAAGTCTAAACTGTAAGAGTGCACAAGAGGAGAGGCAGCCCCACCCCAGAGAGGTTAAGCTGGGGCTGCTGGCTGTCGGGAGGGGGGAGAGAGGAGACTTAGGGTTGAGGGGACCTCAGGAGGGTAGGAAAAGGCAGGATGTCTGAGAGAGACTCCACGAGCCGTGACTGGAGCGACAAAAAATGGGGAAAAAAAACAACATGTGTAATCACCATCATGAACTGCCTTTAGAAACATGGAAATACAAAAAGAAACAAGCAGATTAGGACATGGACACACATCGAGTGTGCTCTGAATCCCTACCATGAAACTACCACCCTTCTGCCCCCACCCACCCATTTCCTTCTTTTAATTAACCATTTGATACCATCCCAGTTGGCTTTGATCCCAGCTGTTGTACTGACATAGACCACTGTGATAGGCAAGCTTTTCCACCTATTTACCCTCTCTCTCTGTGAAGAACTTCACCAATGAAAGCTTATGGCAAATTGCAGTCAAAATCTTATTCACTTGAAAAGATCTGGTGGTGGATCCCATTGCATTCATACAAAATCATGTAGGTCTCAATCGTATTATCTCTCTCTCGCTCTGTCTCCCCCTTCTTGCCTCAAGAAAGTAGTTATTATGGCTGTCTAGTCCATGTTTCCCAGTTCCCTGGTTCATTGTAGTGACCCTCCAATTTATGATCTCCATCCTATCACTATCCTTTCTAGATGTGGTCTCCAGATTCAAACACAGTGTGTAATGTGTGGCCACACCAGAGCCCTATAAAGTGGCAGAATTCCCCTCCTTCCTCTAGCCGGTAAAGTCTCACCGTATACACTCTATCATTCAATAGGTTGTCCCTTATTCCCTGATGCACTGGGAATTGAACTTCATGTTGTCAATGATGATTATTCCTAAGTCCTTTTCTTCCCTGGAATTATCCACTATCTCATCATACAGGGCTTTTTGGAGCAGTTCTCCCCCAAAATTGGAGCCATTTTCTGCAGCTGAAACGCCAAATTTGCAGGAGGTCGAGAGAACTTTTTGGAGCAGCCTTCCTCCAAAATTGGAGCCATTTTCTGCAGCTGAAACCCCTAATTTGCAGGAGTTCATGAGGGCATTTTGGAGTAGCCCTCCCCCAAAATTGGAGCAGTTTTCAGCAGCTGAAACCCCAAATTTGCAGGAGGTCGTGAGGGCTTTTTGGAGCAGCCCTCCACCAAAATTGGAGTCGTTTTCAGCAGCTGAAACCCTGAATTTGCAGGAGGTCATGAGGGCTTTTTGGAGCAGCCCTCTCCTAAAATTGGAGCCGTTTTCTGCAGGTACGAAATGCCAAAACACCAGGGCACCTGAAGTCGGGACTGAGCTATCTGTGCTACAGAGTGCTTCTATAACAAAGAGACTGCTGTTTTGGCACCTTTTTCCTCACTCATTTAATTTAAATGTCTGCACAGCAGTGGAAATGGTTTCTGCTAACTTTAATTTTGCTTACTGTTGCCTTATGGAGGGGACTGTGTAATTGTCTTAATTAAATTTAAACTCAGGCTGCATTTATAAGCTGACAAAATTGTTACCTTAAGTGTGCTTTATCAGTTTATGGCATTGTGAATTACACCAGGCTGCTACAACTGCTTATGATAAAGTACCATAGGATTTCACTGTTTTATAAATAATGCGCCTTAAGTCTAATTAATCCAAGCAATCTAGATCTAGGGTGCACTTTTGCAATTCACATTCCTAGGTCAGCAACTGGCTTAAAAAGACTTAAAAGTAAAGCAGCAAATTCAAAGCTCAGCAGCCCTTTTACACTTGAATCCCCAATATTCAGCAGTCAGATTATTTCAAAGCAGATGGAAAAAAATAAATAAATAAAAGAAAGGTGAGCCCTCCAACAGGGTCCCTCCCCTCTTGTACCTTATTTAATGCCCCTTACTCTCCATCTCCTTTCTCCAGAGCTGAAACCCCGAATTTGCAGGTGGTCGTGAGGGCTTTTTGGAGCAGCCCTCTGCCAAAATTGGAGCCATTTTCTGCAGGTACGAAACACTGAAACTCCGGGGCACCTGAAGTTGCGACCTAGCTATCAGTGCTACAGAGTGCTTGCCCCGCCGATGCTATGCATCCGCTGCCCCACCACCCTTGGTAAACTGTGTAATATATAGGGAATATCATGTGACTGAAATAACCAATCAGCCCACTTCCGCACTAGCAGCTTATATTACTCCACCACTAGTAGCCACCAAATGCAGCCAGCTCACACTGCACATAGACAGCAAATCATGGACCCACACCTCCTAGTACTAGTCTTTCTCAACCTCCCTGATCTCACCAGCAGCCCTACCCATCTCCAACTGCACAACGGAATTGCCACTAAACAGGTCTACCAATGGAAATTTCCCTCCCTGCCCCCTCCTAATGTACCACTGGGGCCCCCAATTCACTGTTGGATTTCCCCCACCCCCGTTGCACCACAATGCCCACACTTATTTCTGCCCTGGGATACTAATTAACCCCTATGCACACATCTCTTGCTGCACTGCCACCCTAACCCACCAAGGGTCGCACCCCCAAACCCCTGTCCACAACTACCTACCCGGACTCCATCCACCTTTGTCTCTGACAGTTTTAGCCCACCTCATATGCAGCCTCCCAATCCCAGTTGTACCTACAAAAAATACTACCTCTAAAACCATCTGCGCCTCACCAAAACTGCTCAGGTAGCTCTACTCCAGCATACCCCCCCTCCTTCTCCTCCTATTGGGGAATGTGCATCCTAACCCGGGACCACCTATCTCTGGTGTCACACAGAAGGGCACACAAGGAAGCCTACTACTGGCATCCCTAAATATCTGCAGCCTTCAGAAAAAGTTCACCTCCTTCCAGGGCTGGATTGCGCTGCACTCCCCAGATGTCCTTGCCTTATCAGAGACCTGGCTCTCAGAAAAAGTCCCAAATGAATCTGTCACCCTCAATGACTACACCTTATACCGAGCTGACAGGATAAGCAAGAGAGGAGGAGGCTGCACCATCTACATTAGATCCTCCCTGCATGCCCTCTCAGTCCCTATTGAACACCCGCCCAGGGAGCCCAAACCCTCACTGTCAAGCTAAGCTTTGGCAACGCAAGTAAAATACTATACATCTTGGCTGTCTACATCCCCCCCAGAAGCAAAAAGTCTGCCTTTGACTCCGTACTGGCCAGTATTTCCCACCTCCCTCCCAAGAGTGAAATCATTTTATTGGGAGATTTCCATGTAAACTGGATATCCACTGCATCTTCCCCCTACAAAGAGACTGACCTTGCTTATGACCTCACTCAAGTTGTCCAGTCTCCTACCAGGCTGGACCCAAAAACTGGGACACCCACACTTATCGACCTTATTCTCACCAACCGCTCCAAAAACCTTTCCCGTATCAAAGTGCTCCCAGACTCAATAAGTGACCACTCCCTAGTTACCTGCTGGTGGTCTAATAAAATCCCCCCTACTGCCTGTAAGGTCACCGTCCAAAGACACCTTAATAAAGGTGCCCTCCCTCACCTTAAATCCTACCTTGCCTCCTGCAATTGGTCTCCTATTCATTCTACCCAGTCCGTAGATGCTGCCCTTACCTACTTTTGATAGAAACGTTCAAGTACCTCAAGGGAATCAACAAAGTCCAAGAGGGTAGCATCTTTCAAAAAAAGAGGTGTGCAAGAACAAGAGGGCACAATTTGAAGATGGGGGGACGGCTCAGAGGTAATTTAAGGAAGAATTTTTTCACAGAGAGGGTTGTGGATGCATGGAACGGCCTTCCGGAGGAGGTTGTGGAGTCAAAATCAGTGGTGGAATTCAAGCATGCATGGGACAGTCATAAGGCTATTCTAGGGGTTGGGGGTAGGAAGAAGTAGGCTGCTGGTTAACTAGGATCTGCAGCTTATCCAGTAGGTAGGGAAATGGGCAGACTGGGTGGGCCATGCAGTCCTTATCTGCCGTCAAATTCTATGTTTCTATGTTTCTATGTTATTGCCACCTTTAACTCTGCCAGTGACATCTTTGCCCCCTTCTCCAAGCATGTAGTAAAGCACCGGGACACCCCTTGGATTTCCCAAGCAATACTTGACCAAATGCACCTAAGAGATAACCTCTGGCACAAGGCCCTTGACTCGCAACTCCCCCAAGACAGACAGTGTTACAAGGAGGCTCGTAACAGCTGCACATGGGCTATCAATCAAGCCAAAGTGGCATACTACAAACAAGCCCTCACCTCTTCCTGGGAATCCGGTAGCAAATTCTGGAACAACATTAAGGAACTTTCAGGGAAAATGTATTCCCTACACCAGTGCAGCTCCTAATAGATGGGGTTATCTCACAGGACCCAAAATCTATCTCCAGTGCCCCCAATACAGCTTTCACTGACCTCAGCCATATCCGCCCCCTAACTACTTTGACCCAATCAGTACCCACCCTCAACTTATACCCCTTTTCGGCTATGAATCATTTCCTGCAATGAGGCAAAATGCTATCTCAACAAAGCTCTGGCGAACTCTCGCTATAGTAGTGACTCCTTGGACCTCAAACTCATCTGGCTTATGATGGATGTGACCACCCCCCATCTCACCAAAATCCTTAACTTATCCTTATGCCTCAGCCAATTCCCCACATCTTGGAAAAGAGCAGTTATAACTCTCATCTTGAAGGGTGGTGACCCCACGTCCACTAGCAACTATAGACCAATATCTATACTGCCCCTCCAAAGGCCCTTGAAAAAATTGTGGCTGACCAGCTAACAGACTGCCTGACCAAACACAATCTGCTCTGTCAGGAACAACATGGATTCTGGAGGGGTCACAGCACCTCCACTGCCCTTGTCAAATTTACCTCATATATACATGAGGCCCTTGAACAAGGCTCAGTGGTAGGGGCTCTCTATGTGGATCTGACCAAAGCCTTTGATACAGTCAGTCACGCACTTCTTCTCCACACCCTACCATCCCTGAACATCTCCCATGAGGCTACCTCCTGGCTCAAAGACTATCTCTCTGGCCGGACCCAGCAGGTAAAAATTAATGCAACCCTATCCTCCAGTAGGCCAGTCCTGACAGGTGTCCCACAAGAGTCCATTCTAGGCCCATTACTATTCACCCTCTTCCCGAACGCCTTCCCTCAGTCCTGCAGTGGGAAGTTAATGCTTTATGCAGACAATGCTGTAGTTTTTTGGAAACATTCCCATCCCAATGTGCTACTTATCCACCCTGCATGGTTTCTTTAGAGAACTGGAAACCTGGTTTTCTGAACACCGCCTTATACTTAACTACAAGAAGATGAAATCTATGACCTTTGCCCCCGTCAAAACCCGATCAGTAATGGTGACAAACTCCCTTGGCATTGTGCTAGAGCAGTTGCACTGCTTCAAATACCTGGGAGTCATGTAGGACACCTCCCTCACCTACCACACACACATACAACAAGTCTCCTCCTCTGTTAACACCAGGCTGGGGATCCTGTACAGACATAGACACTGCATTCCCCTGCAGGCGATGCATCTAGCTATGTCTTCCTCAATACTACCCCTGGTGGACTACAGCATAATAATTTATGGGTCTGCTGGCCATACTGCCCTACGCAGCATCAACCTCGCCCTAAATAAAGACTGCAGTCTGGTCTCTAACTGTGACAGGCTAACCCATACCTGTGAGCTTTACAAATATACTGGTTGGTTTAACTTTCAAGATAGGATTAAGTATCACACCTGCCTGCTTGCAAAAAAGATACTACACAAACAGGCACCAATTGGCCTCCACCCCCTTATCCATACAGTTACATACAGGAGGACACCAAGGCACTCTGCAAACACCTCCCTACAAGTATCTTACTGTAGAACCTCCCTTGGTCAACGGTCCTTCTGATATCGTGCCCCCTTGTGGCTAAACAACCTATCGTCCACTATCTCCCTTGCATCCAGTCCGGGCCAATTTAAAGTATGTCTCAAGTCCTTTCTCCTTAACTCTGCAACCTGTGACTGTATATAACTCCCCCCCCCACTCCCTTTTGGACTTCACCTTTCTTTCTGACTCTCAGACTGAATCATATTATAAACAGGTTCCTTCTCTAGTGCAGTAGCCCCCAGCATAGGGACTTCTTCTTTCTTCTCCCATGCTAAGGCTCATCAAACTCATTGTAAATAATTTATGACTCTGGGCCTATTTTTAAGACCCTCCAAAACTATTTACTGGCATATGTACATAATGTTAACCCGAGACCTTCTTTTTAAGATCCCTGCTGATGTAACCTTACAAAGTGTACTGTACCGAATGTTTTGATTTGTAATATTTAGGTGATGCTTGTGTATTTTCCTTCCTACTGACATGGAGCCTTTGCAAAGGAGTCTGTTACTCAAAGGTTGTAATTCCAATTCTTTCAATAAATAAATAAATAAAATACAGAATATCCACTACTCTTTCATGCATGACCTTCCTGGCAATGATTTTCAATTACGATTTACCAGACCATTTTTCCAAGATTTTCAAATCACCTTTCATATTACACTCACCATCTGTGCTATCTACCCTGCTGCTGAGTTTGCTGTCTTCCATAAAAAGACACACTGTCCTGTAACCATTCACCTATGTTGCTTCTGTACATGTTGAAGACGATGGAGCCTAGAACAGACCCCTGCAGTATGCCAACATTCACCTCCTTTATATCCCAGATAGCAGACTATTTAGGACCACCCTCTGGGTCCTGCCCTCCAATCAGTTCCCTGTTAGTCTATCTGTAGACCCAAGTCCCATTGTTCTTTATCAGACTGTTGTGTGAAATAGGATCGAAGACCTTACTGGAATCCAGGTGAAGGATATCCAGTGCCTGACCCCTGTGTACTGCTTGTGTCACTGAATTGAAAAAAGAATTGTGGTTTGTCTTGCACTGTCTGCACCTCACAAACTCATGCTGCCTACATAGAAACATAGAAGTTGATGGCAGATAAGGACTGCAAGGCCCATCCAGTTTGTCCATTTCTTTTTCTACCTTATGAATGTGCCATAGGCCTTTACTCTGTCAATGGCCTATCTAGTCATACTAATCTGTATTGCTCCCTTATGCCTATCCCATGCCTGTTTGAAGCCCTGCACTGTATTCATATCCACCACTTCCTGAGGTAGGCTGTTCCATGTATCTACCACCCTTTCTGTGAAAAATAATTTCCTCACATTACCCCTTATTCGACCTCCCTCTAATCTTGTGCTGTGTCCTCTTGTCCTACTATTTTTCTCATATTGAAACATATTAGCCACTTTCACCTTGTTAATGCCCTTAGGCTGTTTGAATGTTTCGATCATATCACCTCTCTCCCTCCTTTGCTCTAAGGTATACATATTGACCTCATTTAATCTGTCCTCATATGTTTTCTGATACAGTACCTGCACCATTTTGGTTGCCCTTCTCTGGACTGCCTCCATTTTGTTAATGTCCTTGCTCAGGTGCGGCCTCCAGTACTGCACACAGTACTCCAGATGGGGCCTAACCAGTGTCTTATAAAGAGGGATTATTACCTCCTTCTTCTGACTTGTGATTCCCCTACTAATACACCCCAACATCCTCCTAGCCTTACCTGCTGCTTTAGTGGTCTGCTTGGATGATTTCAGGTCATCTGTGATGACGATGCCCAAGTCTCTTTCTCCCCTTGTGATTGCCAGTAACTCCCCTCCCAATTTATAGGTGACTTCAGGGTTTCTCTTCCCTATGTGCATGATCTTGCACTTCTTTACGTTAAAACCCAGTTGCCACTCTTCTGATCATTTTGCCAGTTTATCCAGAACTCTTCTCATTTTGCCCACCCCATCTGGATCATCTACTCTGTTGCAGATCTTGGTGTCATCTGCAAACAGACAAACCTTACCCTTCAGTCCACCTACACTGTCACTGATGAAGATATTGAGGAGGACTGGCCCCAAAACTGATCCCTTATGTACCCCACTTGTGACTTGCATCTCTTCTGACTGTATACCGTTTACCACCACTCTCTGTTTTTCTGCCCACCAACCAGTTTGCCACCCAGTTGACCAACTTCTGACCCACCCCAAGTCTACCCATGTTATTAATTAATCTTCTATGTGTAACAGTATCAAAAGCTTTGCTGAAGTCAAGGTAGGCAACATCAACTGCACCTCCTTGGTCCACCACTCTGGTTACCCAGTCAAAGAAATCTATGAGACTAGTTTGACAGGTCCTTCCTGTTGTAAACCCATGCTGTCTTGGATCCTGTGCTCCTATGGATTCCAGGTGTTGCACTATCTTTCCTTAAGGAGTGCCTCCATAATCTTGCCCACTACTGAGATAAGACTGACTGGTATGTAGTTTTCCGCCTCCTCTGTGCTACCACACTTGTGGAGTGGGATCACATTAGCCCTTCTCCAGTCTTCTGGGACCTCTTCTGTGCTCAGAGAGTCACTAAACAGTTATTTTAATGACTCTGCTAGTTCCACCCTTAGCTTCTTTAATACCCTGGGATGTATGCCATCCGGTCCCATTGCATTGTCCATCCTGAGCTTATCGAGCTCTTGTAGGACCCTTTCTTTTGCAAAGAGACTTCTGCACACCTCCCTCCCCACTGTGTCCATGGTGCTGAGCTGTGGGCCCTGCCCTACCTTCTCCTCAGTAAATACTGAGCAGGAGTATCTATTTAGGATTGATGCTTTTCCTTGGTCCTCCTCTACACACTCCCTCTTATCCCCTTTGAACTTAGCAATACCCCCTATGGACTTTCTCCTTTAACTAATGTATCTGTGGAATGTCTTGTCCCATTCCTTTACTGTTTGTGCTAGTGTTTCCTCAGTTTGGGCCTTTGTCTGCCTTACTGCCTTTCCTGCTTTCCTTAGGGAAGTTTGGTAGGCCTCCCTATCTTTGTCCCACTGCGTTTCTGAAGGCCAGTCTTTTGGCTCTGACCTTTTCTACTACTGTTTTTGAGAACCAAAGTGTTTTCCTCCTTCTTTTGCTCTTGCTTTTCTCTCTAATACAATGGGATGTTGCTTCAAGTATTGCATCTTTAATGCTTGCCCACTTTGCCTGTACCCCATACCTGTATTTCTTCTTGCCAGGGCTTGCTTAACTGTGTTGGCCATCTTATCAAAGTCAGCTCCTCTGAAGTCCCATATTTTTGCCTTGGAATGGGATGATTTAGTTCTAGTGGCCAAATTGAACCATACCATGTGATGGTCACTGGCCACCAGGTGCTTTTCCACCTGGAGTTTTGTGATCCTTTCCCCGTTAGTCATTACTATATCTAGGATAGCCATGTCTCTTGTGGGTTGTTGTACCAGTAGTCTGAGGCCCTCCCCCTGCAGGGAATCCACTACGTGTCTAGTTCTAGTGGATGTTCCTGCTTGTATTGATCAAACTGTATCTGGCATGTTGAAGTCTCCTATTATCAGAACCTCCCCTTAGCTGTTATGTTCTGTATATCTTCTAACAGTAATGTGTCTGTGTCCTCCCCCAGTCTGGAGGCCTGTAGACAACCCCTGTTCGTATGGCTGTCTCATTTCCTGTTTCCAGGGTGACCCACATTTCTCCTGGCTCCCTATGTGTATTCTAAATTTCTGTAGCTTTGATATTTTCATTGACATAAAGGGCTACCCCCCCTTTTTTTTTTGCACATTGGTCTCTTCTGAACAGTACATAGCTGGGTACTGAAGTCTCCCAAGTGTGGTTACTGGTGAAGCATTTCTCGCTAATGGCTACTATGTCCAGTTTAGCCTCTGTCATTGTTGCCTACAGGTCTGGGATCTTGTTTCCCAGACTGCGGCCTTTTGTGTACATGATTTTCCACTGGCCAGATTTTAGTGCGTTAGTTGCTGGGTGAGGGCCGGCATTTCTCCTGCACATTGTATGGGGAGCCGGACCATTTTCCTTACCTGGTGATGCAAATGAACTACAAACATGCTGAACTCCTCTTTGATCACTAGCTGAGGGGGCAAGGGTGTTCTTCCATTCGATGTATCAGGTGCTGCACCCCTCTCCCCATTGGCTAGTTTAAATATTCTGCAAAGACATCAAAACTTCTGTCCCAATGCACTGACTCCCTCCTTAGTCAGATGCAGTCCATCAGATTTAAAGGACTTTCACTCCCAAAGCTGTTTCCAGTTACCTACACATTTGTGTCCTTTTTCCTGGCACCAGCCCTTGAGCCACATGTTTAGCTCCCCTATCTCTCCTTCTCTGACCTTCTGTCTGGCTGTCCTCCCCCCCCCAGACCGGCAGGATTTCAGAGAAGGAGATGCCAGATGAAATGGATGACAGTTTGTCTCCCATCCTGGTCAGGTGTTCCTTGGTCTCCACAACTGACCGGCTGCATAGATCATTAGTCCCTATGTATACCAGGACATTGATGTTTTCTCCTGCTTCCTGCACAGTTTTAACAACGCAGTCAGTGTCTCTCCACCCTGATGTACCAGGGAAACATCTGACCATTACTCCCAGCTCGAGGTAGGCATGAACTCCCAGAATCATGGAGTCTCCTATCATTAGAAGTGTTTTTGTGTTGCTTTTTTTCTTGTGTTGGTCCCTGTTTTGGGTGAGTTTTGTTGTGTTTGCTCCTGTGCTGCAGTGTCCTGCTCTGCAGTGTCCTGTGCCATTTGTTTGATTTTGGAGATAGAGGCAGATACCTGTTTATAGTTTTTATGTGGTTTGTGGAGGTGATACATTGGAGAGCACCGAGCGATGGGGCACCTGATTTGCCCCTTCTAATCACCTGCCAACCTCCCAGACCAACTACTCTCTGTGGTCGAGGTACTTCAGTTGAATGTTGGGGAAATGGCAGGCAGTTCTTATAATGTATTTCCTCCTGAATATGCAATTTGAGGTGTGCAGTCTCTGCCCATGCTGCCTGGAACTGAGCCCTTAGATCTCTAATGGTCCAGCATATAGGACAGTGTCCTAAATGCTGTATAACTGGCCATTTTGAAAAGTGTCCCACAGTGCCTGTAGTTAATAATATCCTTTCCACTTGAGTTGCCAAATTTATAACCTCGTCTGAATAATTAGAAGGAGGAAAATAAAAGCAAAAGTTGGATTTTTTTTGTTTGTTTTTCTTGTATAACTTGTTATAACAAGTTAAATTCCTTGTGCCCCTGTAAGTGAGGTCACTGTGTGGATACCCCTCTGATCATCCCCTTCCTGCTTTGCTACAGGAAAGGTCACAAATGTGCTACTCTATAAAAGGAGTGTAGCATGGGGTGGTTTGAGAGGGGAGTGGGTGGTGGGCCCTTCCCCTGCCAAAAAAGAAGAAGAACCACAGACAAAAAAAAAACAAGGAGGTAAGAGCAGAAACAATCAGCCAACAACAAATGCAGTAGCCCTGAAAGCTTAGCCTAATGATAGATACAAATGCAAACCCTGTAAGCACCACCTGTAACAATTTCACATAAGATATGCCCAGCAAAAAACACTTTGCTTCAGAGAAAAATAAAGCAATAACAGAAGATATACTTTGCAGAAAAACAATTTGAATCCAAGAAGATTACAGCAGTAATCTGTAGGCACAAAACAGCAACAAACCTGTAGGCACACCCTGTAATAATACAGCAAAAGGTATACCCTGCAACAGAAATTTGAATCAGAGAAGATTACAGCAGTAAAATGTAAGCACAAAACAGTATCAAATCTTGTGAACACAAAAGAAAATAAAAACACACAGTAAATCTCCCTAGCAAAAAGAAGCCTTAATCCTTTTCCTTGCTCTGATAATGTTCCTTGCTCTGTCCTTAAAAATAAATCTAGAATAGAAGAGCTCAGGTGAAGCTAGGTGCCTTTGCCAACAAACCTAGTCTTCCACCTGTCTCTTGTCTTTCAATCCATTTGCTTCCAGGTAGTCCTCTATGTGCTCCTTGTCAATAGTTTCTAATTAGTTCTCTAATATGGAAGTTAGGCTCAGTGGTCTATTGTTCCCTAGGGTCCTCCCTGCCCCCTGTTGTAAAGAAGTACCACACTGGCTACCCTCTAGTCTCTCAGAACTTGCCACATTTCCAATGCAGGAATGCAGAACTATGCTGTAACCCTGCATCTTAAACTGTTTGTATAACTTATGTGGACTGTCTTTTGCCTTGTTGTGTTATGTTTAATTTTAACAATATGTTTGGAACTATACTATTGTTCTATATGAGGTTTTAATTGTGTATCTTGTTGTAAATGAGTTTATGACTCAATCAAGTTAATTCTGATTCATATGAATTTCTTTATACGAATAAAATATTTTACTACTACTGCTGTTGAGCAGTTCTGCAAGGGGAACCACCAAAGCCTGGCTAATGTCTTTCATTGGGTCTACTAGTAATTCTTGTAATCGCTCTGGCTAACTCTCCCTATCCTGATGCAGGGTACCCAAAACATGGGTGTCTAACATCAGGATTTTCCTTGTGATTGAGTTTATTTTCTGTTTCAGGGGGCTGTGCCCTCTGACCCCCCTACTTTAGGATTCCAACTCTGCTACGGGCAAATCCCAATGTCGAGCACCCGTGTATCAGGCACCCTGTGTTGGGATAATGAGTGTCGGGCAGAGCGATCATGGAAGTTAAATGGATACCCTTTAGGCACCCTGGTCCAAGGGTTTGTTTAGTTTTAGATTTTGAAGACTTTTGCACATTTTTTCCACAGAAATTACTCAAACTCTAACCTTAGTTTTGAAGGACTTCAGAATTCTATCCTGCGTTCAGATACAGTACAGGCCTTGAGGCCTCTACCATGAACACAGAGCTAGAAAATGTGTTAAAGATATCCACCTTGACTACATTTTTCTACATGCTCAACACATTCCTTTATTATCCTTTCAATGCCACCCCTGAGTTTCCTTTTCAGCCTTGTGTATCTGAAACATGTTTCATCATTCTTCTATGCCCCTTCTTTTTTTTTTTTTTGTATTTAATATACTTTATTGCAGTTTTCCAATAAGTGTAAGCTGGTAACAAATTACATACATATTGCTCATTGTTTGAAACAGCAATTAGAAAACGTATGTAACAGAACCATACAATTCATAATCTGTAGCTTACTGAATCCCCCCTCCATACTTCCCCCCTCCCTTCCCTTATTCCCCCGTCTGCCACTAATATAGTAGATTAAAACCTTGCATGTAAAAAATTATCCAAGCTACTGAAGCATCATTGTACTAAATATTCAGTCTCCCCCAGCTCATTAATTACTTATTAGCAAAATGTAGAGAGGCTCCCATCTCTTTACATATTTCTTGGTGTTATTAGACAACTTAGCAATCGTGTACTCTGCTTGCAGGGCAAACATTATTTCATGAAACCATTCTAGGTAAGTGGGGACAACAGTCTCCTTCCACCTTCTTAATATAATATTTTTCACACATGCTGATATCAGGGCCATATGGGCTCTCTGGTTGCCCCCAGGTATTAGTGTGTATTCTCCAATAAGACATATTTAAATTTGGAAAAAACCTGTCAAAGCCAATAGGGGATTTAGCCTGCTCTCTATACTTCACCAGAAGGTAATTATTTTCTCACATGACCATAACATGTGAATCATATCAGCAGCCTCCTGTTGGCATCTAGGACAACAACTGTTATGCAGGAGACCAAATCGATGTAGTTTGAGTGGGGAATAATACAAGTTATGAATTATACGAAACTGCATGTATCTATATTTATCCCATTTAATATATTTATATAGGTGCACCCAAACAAGAGACCAGTCTGTAGGACTGGTGAGAGTCTGGGAGATCTTGTTCCATTGAGTATAACAGTGGTTGTCCGTTGTTTCCAACGTTGATCTAAGAAAATCATAAGAAAATGATATTACATGTGAGAGAGGGATGGTATCTAAGTATGGGGTTAGCTTCTTAGAAAAAGAGTCATGCCATTCCCTTGCCCCAAAATGCTGCCTTAATGAATGTGCTAACTGCAAATATTTAAAAATTGCAGTTTTCTCCCAGTGAAACCGAGAGCAGCCTTCCTGGAAAGAGATCATCTTATGATCAAAAAATAACTGTTCCACCCTCTCCACACCTATCTGGGGCCAGAATAACTGGGCCTTTACTGGTTTGTCAACGATATGGAAGTTGGGGTTGCTGAATATGGGCTGGGCTATATCCTTCACTCTATCTGTTTTAAGGAAGGCGTTAAGTTGTTGCTGAGTCCGGATCAGAGAGAATAAAGGGGTGTCTCACGGGGTTTTGGAGAGTTTTCTTAATGGAATAAATGGTAGGGCCTCTGGTTTCAACCCTGTGTCCAGGCAAAGGTCTTGCTCTATCCTGATCCAAGAAGGTAAATGACAATTATCTTGACTGGACCGTAACCAGTATCGAATTCAGGCCAAGTGTATTGCCAGGTAGTAGATATAGAAGTTGGGGACCTGTAAGCCACCCTCTAGGTTTTTCTTTGTGAGTTTTAGATAACTTTTCCTCGCCTTTTTGTTTTGCCACATAAATTTACTCAAAATGCCATGCAACCGAACAAACCATGAGTGTGGTAATGTTTGGTTCAACATTTGAAGTGGATATAGTAGCCGTGGCAATACATTCATTTTAATAACATTCACTAGACCCCAAAGAGTTAATGGTAATTTAGACCACCGCTTAAAATCCTCTGTCAGATTGTGAACCAGATTGTCTAGGTTAAGTTGTCACATGACTTATAGGAAGGGGTGAATGTAAATACCAAGGTATTTCATCTTGCTTGGACTCCATTGTATCCCCAGATGTGTCACCTCGGCTTTCATTGTATATTTATTTAAAGGAAGAATTTCAGTTTTGTCTCGATTTAACTTATAATTTGAGAAGGCTTCAAAATGTGTTATAATTTGGAATACCTTGGAAAGCGATTGCCCAAGATCAGTAACATGTAGCAACAGGTCATCTGCATACGCTGAGACCTTATATTCATGATGACCTACTCAAATACTCCTGATCATTGTAGAAAGATTAATCTTTCTAATAAGAGGTTCTAAATGTAAATTAAATAAGTAAGGTGACAGGGGGCAGCCTTGCCGTGTGCCTTGTGTCAGGGTAAATGGGCGAGACATGATGCCGTTACATTGTATTCTGGCTGATGGAGTGGTATATAGTATCTTAATCCATTTTATAAATTCCTGTGGTATTCAGTATTGGGAGAGTAGAAGGAAAAGGTATTCCCATGATACTCTGTCGAACGCCTTCTCCGCATCCAGGGACACCAGGGCGGCGGAGATGTCCAAGTCCCTGGACGTGGAGAGGAGATATGCCAGTTTTCTAAGATGATCTGAGAGAGTCTATTTTTAACAAAGCCTACTTGTTCAGGGCTGATAAAGTGTTCCCACACCTGGGCAAGTCTTGATGAGAGAATTTTGCCTAAAATCTTAAAATTAACATTAATAAGGAAAATTGGTCTGTAGTTGGACATTCTAAGGGGGTCTCTGTTGGTTTTGGAATAAGAACTATAGTGGCCGATGATAATGAAGAGTCCAACAGACCGTTTTGGAATAGATAATTAAATGTATCAAGTAATATGGGTGCCATGGTGTCCTTTAAGGCCTTGTAAAAATTGGTTGTGAAGCCATCCGGCCCAGGTGACTTGTCGATTGCGAGAGAATCAATGGCCTCACAAACTTCGGATATAACAATAGCGCATTTTAATAAGTCTACTTGAGGATCGGATAAGACAGGGAGTGTAATTTCTTGAAGAAATGAATCCATCTGACATGAGGGATGGTGATTGGGGGGGCTGTGTAAAGCTGCTGGTAGTATTTTGAAAGGCATTTACAATGTTTAAAGGCGAGTTAAGAAGAGTACCTGGAAGGGAGTAAACTGATGGAATTATTCTCTCGGCTAACTGGATGCGTAAACGTAGGGCTAATAATTTGCCCGCTTTCTCACCTTGGTCAAAATATTTAATCTTTGAGCATGTGACCATAAGCTCTGCTTTTTCAGTGAGTAGCTTATTATATTGAGCCTGAAGAGATTCCAGTTTAACCCAGTCCTCATCTGGGGAAACTGGGGAGAGGGATTTTTCTAATTCGGAGATCTGACATAGCTTTAGAGATAATTCCACTTTCCTTTGCTTTTTACGTATGGTTGATAAACTGATTATTTCACCTCTCAGGGCGCATTTGAGGGAGCCCCACAGAATGTCTTTTTTGGACACCGAAGTGGCATTGTTCTCCATATATGTATGGATAAAATCTCGTAACACTTCAATAAGTTTGTCTGAGTTTAGGATCTGGTTATTAAATCTCCAGGTTCGTTCTCTATGAATATTTTGGAAAAAGTTAACTTGGAGATAAGTCAGGTGGTGATCTGAAATAGCCTGAGTTGAGTATTGTACTGCAGTGACCCCTGAGTTGCAATCCGCGCATAAGAGGAAGTAATCTATTCGGGAATAAGTATTATGGGGTGTAGAACGAAAAGAGTATTCCCTGTCCTCTGGGTTTGCAGTCCTCCAGGGATCTATTAGTCCCAAAGAAGTACTTAATTCATGTAAAGCTCTCTGACCGGGAGATAAACGTGGCCTGGTGGGCCCCGATCTATCTAATGTGTTTGAGAGCACTGTGTTCCAGTCGCCCTCAAGTAGAATTGGCAGTTTGGTCCAAGGAGCCAATGTAGTCATAATGGAAGCGAAGAATTGTGGGTCGTCTGAGTTCGGACTGTAGACCGAGCCCATTATGACTTCTGTATGAATCAACAGGCCCCTCATTATGACATATCTACCTTCAGGGTCTACTATAGATTGTAGTAGTTGAAAGGGCACCCTAAGGGCTATGAGGATAGTAACACCACCTCTCTTAGTTTCTTTGCCCGCACCATATACTTGCCCTACCCAATTTCTATGAAAGTAACATGAGTTTATAGATTTAAGATGTGTCTCTTGGAGGAAGGCTATGTCAACCTGTAAGTTTTTAAGGTGAACTAAGATTTTGGAGCGTTTAGTGGGGGAGTGTGCTCCTTTGATGTTCCAAGATCCATTTCTAATCCCCATTATGGATCTTATTTAGAGTTGGATAGTAATTGGCCAGATAAACATACTAAGACAATAATGGTACGTTAAATCAATGTACCAGTCCCTGGTGGCAGACAACCCCAACCCACATATCTTACCCCTCCTCCCCCCTCCCTGTTTCCCCCATACAACATAAGAAACTGAGTTTAAACCATAATAACATGGATATATCATCCATTCCCCAAAATTATAACAATGTAAGCTTGTCCAGTAGTATAAATCAAAATCACTAGTCTCATCAACCCGTTGAAAATAAAAATTACTAACTGTGCTAGGTATAAGACCCCCCATATGCCATATATAAACATAGTTTTAACAGATAACCACACAATGGGTTGGGTCTGACTGTGATATTATTCCCTACATGTCTGTAGCACATAATGCACTGTTAGTGTGCCAGTTGCTGACTGGCCACCCCCCCCGCGAGCTCTGGTCCCCCCCTTAAGAAGGTAGATTACCTATCAAATCCGTCTTGAACCCTTTAGTGTATAAATAAACCAACATAATGTGGTGAACTTAAGTGCAGGTGTTAATTTGGTACAAAACTTTATAAATCAGTCATTGTACAGGGTATGTAGTTCCACATGCATCAATCTGACCCCTGGTTATGTTGGCTCACCGTAACAGAAACGTAACACACAATGGCTGAAGCAAATCAAAAAAAAAAAAAAAACTCCAAACCACTCCCCCAGGGGGCCTTCCCCATTTAATCTTGGGCTTTCCATGCATAGGTAGACCTGGGGCCAATAGACTGAACAATAGGAAGATCTGTTCCCCCTTTAAACAGCATCAAATCCAAATTTGGCAAAGAAGAATAAAATAAAGTACTCAGGAGCATCAAAAGAAATATAGCAATTACAGCCTTGCCTGATGGAAATAAAAGTTCGTCTTGCAGTCAGTCCAAAGGTCCGTGAACTTGGAGGAGAGAACGGAGTACCTACGCGGGGTAAAAATTCTTCTGGGACGCAGCATCTTCTTGGAGTTAAGTGCGAAGAGCAGGGCAGAGAGTTCGAGTCCCATTGCGTTCCCTGTGTTGTTCGGCATTAAATTCCCGCATGTCCTTGTGTTGTTGGTAGTTCGAAATTTCTTTCCAAAACAGTCTTTCGGTTCCTCTGATAGGGCTTTTGTGCTTCATAAACATTGATCTGTAACACGCCTTAATGGGGTTGAAAAGACCCTTTCTATTTCTCTTGAACGGTACTCGCTCCCGATCCCAAAATAGCCCGACCAAGCTGTATTGTTTCCGTGAAGCCCCATTAACCAGCCTAAATCTGTGTTTTGGAAGAGGGAGGTAAAATAAAACACGAGTTGCAAATCAAAAAAAACCATTACCCAAGTTCTAGTCTCTGACAGGATTGCAAATTATAGCCAAGATTAATGTGTGAACTAATGTTTATAGATGGAACCACATGTTAAAGTTGCAAATTCAGTGGGCTTGCTTTCCAATGCTTGGAATATGACGGGTGAGGGTTCAAAACCTGCTGTGTGATGAATTACATCGTCATTCGGTAAGTCCTTAAGTAATGAACTTTCTTTAATCATTGATAATCCAAGACACAAGACGTATCCTCGGCTCATGAGGATTTCAACGGGTCACGAAGAGATCAGGCAGGAGGGATTGCATGGTTGGAAGTGCTTGCAGGGCACTTTCGAAATTATGCCAGGAGCCAGAAACATTTAAAGAGAGGCGCGATGGATATATAACTCTGAATCGGATCCCGGCTGCAATTAATTTTGTGACTATTGAATGGTACTCTGCTCGTCTCTGTCTAATGGTGGCTGGTAGGTCTTGCGTGAAATGAAGTTGCCGACCCTCCCACAAAACTTGATGTGATTCCTTGGTCTGCTTCAGTACATGCCATTTGTCTTGGTAATTCAGGAACTTGATAATAAGTGGTTGAGGAGATTTCCTCACTTCGGGTTTGGGGCGCAAGGAGCGGTGCGCCCATTCGATAACGTATGTAGAGTTGTTAGGAGATGGCCCAGCGACTTTAATTAGTAGCTTTTGTATGAAAGTGATGGGCATTGCACCTTCCACGTCCTCTGGCAGACCAATTATAAGAATATTATTTTGTCTACTTCTGCCCTCTAGGTCTTCCAATTTAGAGTCTATTTTCTGTTGTTTCGATTTGATATTTACTATATCATTTTCAGTCGCCGTTACCCACTTCTCTATAGATGTTATACGAGTCAAATTATCTGATATGGCTCTTTTAGTTTCTGCCAGGTCGCCCCTGAGTGATTTTAGCTCTGAGGTCAGTTCTTGCAGAGCGGATTTAAAAGGCTGCAGCTCTTTGATGAACTGTTTTTCAGTTAGTGGAGCATTTGATTGCGTATTAGTGGGACCGCTAGCAGGCTTCTGCATAGCCCCCGGTTGGGATTTCGGTCTCTTCGGTCCTTTTTCCGCCGTAGACGGAGGTGTGTGAAGTGGAGGACCCTGTCTCATTTCGGCCTCCATTGTAGGTTTAGGCCAGGACACCCCTTTACTGACGCGTATGGAGTTTCCTCATGAATCCAGAATATCTTCCAGTAACAGTGAGATGGTGAGTCAGATTAACAGTAACCACTTTTTCAGCCGGTTAAAAGGTTTAAGGGTTTGTTAAATCATGGTAAAAACAGCACTCCGGGAGGGAGGTTATCAGCCAAGCTGCTTCCACTACAGTGTCATCATATGACTCCCTTCTATGCCCCTTCTGCATTTCTCAACTCAGTTGCAGCCTTTGCTTCTCTCACTATTTATTTTTGCCACTTTGATGTTTTTCTATAAATCCTCCATATCAACTTTAGTCTGGTCCCCTTTATATCTCTTAAAAGACCTTTTCCTTTCAGCCACCCAATAGTTCAGTTTAAGCATGGCACCCTTCTGTGTTGGTGACCCAGTTTCTGAAGCAAGCCTGGGGAGATTTGTGTGGGTAGTGCAAGGGAGTTCCCCCATGGGGAAAATGAGCCAGTCCAGGGAGGGAGGGAGACTTTTGGGGTCTGTCACAGCAGCCACAGTGGGCCACAGAGCTTGCTCACATGTAGGTTGGGGGTGACATCATCCCAGCATGCACTGCTGTGGCCACCAGAGGCATCATGTGACATCAGGGGAGGGGGTGAGCTTAAGGGAAGGGGTGAATTGAAAAAAGTATGCACCTCAAGCCATTCAAATGACAGTCATGGGTTCCCTGGGCTCTGCACTATGTGAGTCCCAGTCAGTTCATCAGCAAGGGAGTGCAGGATGGGGCTGGAGACTGACAGGGGCCTGACAGTGAGGAGTAGGTTATGGCTGAAAGTGCCAAAGGAACTAGATTAAATAAAAAGGTTCTATTTTACCATGATGCTATCTTCTCTTTGAAACTTGAGGCAAATGAGCTCCCTTTGCCTCTTGCCTTCCATAACCTGCCTGACACATACCCAAACCTCAGGATAGTACTACAAATCTCTGATAGCTGCAACTGTAAGGACTCTATCTCCCTTCAAAAAATGTTTATGGTTTTATCCTCTGTTACTGATAGAATCCCTCAACATACTGCTACTCCCAAGACTGTCCTTCCTGAGTATTTATTTAGTTAGTTAGAAGTTTTGACCAAGAAAGATACACAAAGTTATTATAGCTTGTTTCCAGGTGCATCTTGGGGGATGGGTTGCATGGAGCTGTTTTATTGATGGGGATGTTGGCCATGCCACTGGGGAAACTCCCCTGCACTTCCTGAAGGGGTTGGCTAATCAGCAAGATGGTGGAGATCAGTGCTGGCAGTAAGGATGGGGCAGGTACTAGTGTGCTTACGTCAATCACTGTACCTGAACAATAGGAGATATTGAATGTGGCCAGCGTGGAAAGCTTGGAAACACAAGTACATAGTACCATGGAAGTAAATGCTATCAAAGAATATATACAAAATGAGGATATTGCTAATTTTGAAGCAAGTTTCATTAATGGTTTCTTTTTTTGTCAATTCTTCACAGGTTTTCTGTGTATCCTCAAGTCCAGTCCTGATGGTCGGGATTCATACCAGTTGCAGGTGTGATGTTGAACTTCTTATTTGGAGAAAGCACCGATGGCAGCACACAGCACCAAAATGTTTCATGCAAAAACAGATGAACAAGAAATTATTAGTACTTCATTGCAGTAACACATTCTGTTCAAAGTGTGTCTGTTAATGTATGTTATATATCCAGCTAAACATATACCAAGCTCTTAGTAAGCCACAGCAAAACCAAATCACAAATTTAGTACGTGTAACCCATGCAATGTCCCAATGTCTTAACTTAAGTTACATTTTAAAAGATGTCTTGTCATGACCTGGATGAAACTTTGTTCAAGACTGTCATAGCCTGCTGCTGCAATACAGTGTCTGATGTGCATGAAAAATATATTATGTGATGAACATGTCACCTACTTTCTATGATTTACACTCTGTTGAAAAAATGAACTACAAAATAGACCTGATGAAATAAAATTGATATACTTACCTGAAACAGATATCCTATAGGTGGTTGACTTGACTTCACTTGGCTTGACTTCTCCATTTCCCAAAACATAGCCCAAATATCTGGTTTCCTGCATGCCCAATGCACACTTGGTAGGATTAATTGTCAGATCTGTCTTTTTGATTGATTGGATAACTGCTCATAGGTGTCCCAGGTGGCTTTTCCAGTCTGGACTGTACACCACAACATCATCCAGGTATGCAGCACAATAACCAGTGTGAGGGGATAAAATTACATCCATGTACCGCTGGAATGTAACATGTGCACCATGTAAACCAAACAGCATGGGAGTGAACTGATAGAAACCTATAGGAGAGGCAAATGCAGTTTTGTCTCTGAATTCTTTAACTAGGGGGATTTGCCAGTAACCTTTGATGAGATCGAGGGTACTGATAACTTGGCACTCCCCAGTTTGTCCACCAGATCATCTATTCTGGGCATAGGATAACTGTCAAATTCTGACACTTGATTACATTTCTTAAATCAAGGCATATTCTTACATCCCCTTCTTTTTTGTTTACAGCCACCATTGGTGATGACCAAGCACTTCCCAACTCTTCTATGATACCCAATTCTTTCATTTTTTATATTTCCTTAACCATGTCAGCTCTTAACTGGCCTGGTAATCTGTATGTCTTTTGTCTATTAGGGTGAGCATTCCTTATCACTATTACGTGCTTGACTCTTTTTACTTGGCCTGTACTGTATTAAAAGTATTGTTAAATGTCTTTAGCAAGTTACACATTTCTGTGGTTTGTTCCAAGGTTAAGGACACATTCACCTTTACAGCAGTTACAGTTTGTTCCAATCTGTCATAAGCTACATCTGTATCTTCTTTATCAGTTTCTGGTAAAACCAGCAAAACAGCTTTTGGTGTTTTTTCAACCCATTTCTTTAGGAGGTTAACATGATATATCTTAGTAGGATTTTTCCTATCAGGGGTCTCAATCTCATAGTCAACTGTGCCAGTACATCTAAAAACCTTATAAGGCCCTTGCCACTTCATTAACAGCTTATTTTCTGTTGTGAGTAACAGTAGCAAGACCATTTTACCTGGCTTAAAAACCTTTTTCTTTTATTCCATGGTCATAAAACACCTTCTGCTGGTTTTGGACCTCTTCCTGATTATTATGGGTGATTTCAACATATTTTGCCAGCTTCTTTCTCAGGGCACACATATAAGATGTAGTAGATTGTTTCTGATGGGGATTATCTTCCCATGTTTCTTTTATTATGAATATATGAACATATGAATCTGCCAGCAGAAAAATGCCTCATGGTCTATCAAGTCTGCTTGAATGTGCAGCTAGCCTCCTACATTGCAGCTGTCCCCCTCCTCTCCACACGTTTACCACCCCTCACCATGTCCCATCCCCTTTTAAAACTGCCCACTGCCCTACAGGATACCTCACCCTCAGGCAGAGCGTTCCACTTAGCCACCACCCTCTCTGTGAAAAAATGTCTCCTCATCTCTCTCCTATATCATCCCCCCTCCAATCTGAGACCATGCTCTCTCTTGTTCCTCCCTCTCCTCAAATTAAATACCCCTTCTCTATCTGTCTTGTTTATCCCCATCATGTATTTAAAGGTCTCAGTCATATCCCCCGATCCCTTCCCTCCTCCAGTGAGTACATAATCAACTCCCTCAGCCTGTCCTTGTAGGGTCTCTCCTCCAAAACGTGGATCATCTTTGTTGCCCTGCACTGTATCCCTTCCAATAATCTGACATCCTTCTTCAGAAACGGGTGCCAGAACTGCATGCAGTGCTCCAGGTGTGGTCTGACCAGTGACCTGTACGGAGGCAGGATCACCTCCATCCCTCCTTCTGAAAGAGATTCCTCTCACAATACACCCCAGCATCCTGTTGGCTTTAGCTGCTACCTTCCTGCACTGAGCTGAGTTGTTCATATTCCCCGTTATAACCACCCCTAGATCCTTTTCTTCCTCGGTGGTACCTAACTGAACCCCTCCAAACTGGTAGCTCCTCCCAGGGTTCCTTGTTCTGAAGTGCATTACCTTGCATTTCTTAGCACTGAACCCCAACTGTGATGTTTCTGACCACTCTTCCATTTTAGTTAGGTAATCCTGTAGCATTTGCCACCCTACTACAGTATGTCGTCCACCACCACCCCATCTTGGTATCATCAGTGAACAAACTGATCTTACTCTTGATGCCATGTGAGATATCCAATATGAAAATCCCAAACAGCACTGTGCCCAGTACCGACCCCTGTGGAACCCCACTCATCACAGCCCTTGGGAATGAGAGTTCCCCGCCACCACCACCGCCACCCTTTGCTGCCTTCACTTCAGCCAGTTCACAATCCAGTATACCATCTTTGTTGCTGCCCACACATACTCCAACTTTCCCCCCAACTGCTCATGAGGCACCAAATCAAAGGCCTTGCTGAAATCCAAATACAGGACATCCACTGCATGGCCCTTGTCCAGTTCCCTTGTCACCAAGTCGTAATACTCAACTAGGTTGGTCTGGCAGGATCTCCCTGAGATGAACCCATGTTGCTGACTGTCTTGGAGTTATTACATCTAGTGGCCCTCTAGGTTGTCTACCATACAGCACTTCAAATGGTGAAAAACCTGTTGATGCCTGTGGCACTTCTCTGTAAGCAAAAAATAGGTAAGGTAAGTATTGGTCTCAATCTTTCCCTTCTCCTTCTACAAACATTTTTAATATGCATTTTAGGGTTTGACTAAAAAGCTCAACAAGACCATCTGTCTGAGGGTGATATGGAGAGGTTCTTATGGCAGTGATACCTAGTAGTCAGTAGAGCTCCTTCAGTAATGCCACATCGAAATTACTACCTTGATTTGTAATAATCTCTTTAGGTATGCCCACCCTGCTGAAAATGTTGGCAAGCTTTGCTGCCAATTTTGGGGCTGTGACCGTACACATTGGAATTGCCTCTGGGTACTGAGTAGCATAGTCACAGACTACCAAAATGAATCGATTACCCTTTTTACTTTTGTCTAAGGGGCCAACCACATCCATTGCAATTCTCTCAAAAGGCACATCTGTCAAGCGTGGGGGCACCAGGGGAACCTTGTCTTTTTTAGTCACTGGGTCTACTTTCTGACACTCAGCACAGAAACTGCAATACGTAGCAACATTTTCATGAATTCAGGGCCTGTAAAATCTGTACAGTAATCTGGAAAGGGTGCAATCCCTCCCTGAGTGACCAGCCATAGGACTATCATGTGTTATCTGAAACAAGTCAGAGCTATACTTTTGTGGTATAACCAATTGTTCTATCTGGTCCTGTGTCTGAGGTTTAGCCCAAACTCTGTACAGTAGCCCATTACATTTTTTAAACATAGGTTCACCCTATTTTGGTTTCACCCCCAGCTGCTTAAAATAACCCTGGAGAGAAACACCATTAGCTTGCTCTGAAATAAACTCACAATCAGTTTAGTTTCAGCGTTTTCATATATTAACCTCTTATGTCCATCAGTCTTTTGTTGTCACTGTCTCTTCAGGTGTCATTTTTCTTTCCTAGACTTCTGGATCTTGGAGCTGTGCTCATACAAGGCCGAATTAAAATCAGCAAAAGGAAAAGAGTCCCCACCATTCAAGATTTTCTTTGCCAGAGCTCTTGTCATTACAGCTGTGAAACATCAGGATTTACTCCCTCTTTAATTAACTCAATAAATCCTGGTAAGTCATTTCCAATAATCACAGGTACATGTAAATTAGGTACTACCCCCACTTTCATTTGGTGCAACATCCCATTAATAGCGAGAGTCACTTGGCTGGTGGGATAGTATTGAGTTCCCCCGTGGATGCAGATGACACCAGTACCTGGTCCTTTTGGACATTGTTTTCCCAGCACTTCAATATGAACTAGGGTCTGTCTGCTTCCCGAATCTGTAAGTCCTTTCGCAGTCTTATCTCCCACCTTCACATCTGTTCAGTATTTTCCCCAATTTGCTAAGGCCAAATCTGCTCCAGTGTCACTCTTCTTACTATGGTAATTTCTTGCAATATGACCTGGCTTATTACAGTTACAGCAAATATAGTCTATGGGTGCAGATTTGTTACCACCACTACAGTTCTTATCAGACTTGGAGTTTAAATGGGAAAAAGAGTATCTTACTGGTGCTTGGCTGTGGTGTCTGTTTGGCCATTTGGTAGTCTTCAGTCAAAGATACAGCCTTTTCCCCACTTTCTTTTCTGTGTTCTTTTACCCAAAGCTGTACATCTGTGGATAAGATGTTGATGAATTGCTCTATTACAAATGTTTCAATGAGCTGTGGGAGTGTTTTTCCCTCTGGTTGGAACCATTTCATAAGGAGTTCTCAGAGTTGGGTTAAGGCTTCCTGAGGATTGTCGACTGAGTTGTACTTCGGAGACCAAAATCTCTGCCTGTAGGTCTCTCTAGAGATGTCATATTTTTAAGGACCTCTCTTTTCACCAGGTCATATTGTCTGACTGTGCAGTGTCCATATTGTTGTAGGTAAGTTGGGCTTTCCCTATCAGGTAAGGTACCAGTCTGATTGCCAATTGTTGCTTTGGCCACTGGCAGACTGCGGCAACCCATTCAAAAGTTGTCAGGTATGATTTGATATCATCTGAGGGACACAACTTTGTAAGTTTAAGATCTTTTAAATTGTTTGTGTCTTGTTGTTCTGCTGGACATGTGCCTGATCCTCCAGCTTTATTAGCTTGCAGTGCATCCAGCCATCACTGCTCCAGTCACTGCATCTCTTCTCTTCATTGAAGCTCCTGTCACTGTATCTCATCTTTTCTCTGTTTTTCCATTTCTTGTTATTGTATAGCCCACCATTTGAATAAAGGCAATGAGGCTTTCAGGTTCTGTCACTGCCTGCTCTTTTTTTTCCATGACTGGTGCTGGTTGTACAGTCTCAATTTGAACTTTTGTTTCTGCTCTTAGTTTGGCTGCCATTCTTCTGGTAATCACTCCTGGACTTGCTGCTTCAGAATCCATACCTTTCTTCTATGCTTCCCTGGTACCAGGTCCAGTACCCATGCACAAAACTCCTGGCTTAGCGTATGCACAGCGTAAATTACACTTAGGCTGACATCATCTGTTGTCGAGGCACAGGTCAAGAAGCACAGGAAAACCAGGAGAAGTTTCAAAATTCACAAATAGCATTTTATTTTTCTCAATGACAGCAAAATAAAAAAGAAAAATTATTCTGTATAACTATTTGCAAAGACAGTACAAACAGAGAAAACTAAATCCTTCTTCTCAGTGTATCTCTTAATTCCAAGTTTCAGTCTCTCAGTCTCTCACTCTCATTTTCTCTCTACCAAAAGCATTGCTGCTCTTTTTATAAGTCTTTGTCTGGGAACTCATGAATAAAGTTTGTTTCTCACAGAATGTTGTTGTAAGTTTACAGAATGTTCTTGTAAGTTTTATTCCTTGCAGGTGCAACAAAACAGTACATGGTGACCCAGAACTAACCTCTTGTTTACAGCTCTGCAAAAGGCTTAAAACTGCATTTCAGAGTAACCCCTTGAGTTCCAAATAGCTGTTTGCAATCATTTCTACAGTAAAACTATATACAGTTTTAAACAAAGGGATCTCAGTATCAGTGACATTTCCACATAAAGATTCACATATATTTTTTATAACTCCAGATATGCAAGGGGGGAGAAAAGATAGAACAGCAAGGGAAGGCAGAGAGATAGTGAGAGGTGGAGAACTGCCAACCATTGGAGTGAACGGTTCCTAGGTCTCACAAGGAAATTTGGTTGTGCAACCAGACAGAAAAGGAGAGGATAGAACTTACCCTTGCATTTAAACTCTTTCTACATAACAAATGGGGCAGAGCCTTATTCAACCCTGTCACAAGGTGAAATTGGCTGCCAGTGCTAATATGTGGAATGAATAAACATAAATGTATTATACTAAATTTTGTGTGTTCCAGAAATTGTTCAAGAGATGGCTATCCCGGCATCAAATTTGCTGCACTGAAATACTGTACACAGAAAATTGTAAATTTTTTGGGGGGGGGGTTAACGATTCCTCCCCTTTTATAATGGTTGATAAGTCATGCACTTTATTTGACAGGTATGACAAGGACTGACCATTAATCTGTGAAGTACTTTTTAAAAAATCAGAATTATGCACAGAAGTCAAGAAATGTAAGTGGACCGGTGTAGGGCTATTGGACAGAAGCAGTCCACAGAATGCTGTCAGCAGAGCAAAAAATCTTGAAAAACATAAATTAATGAATACTATGAAAAAATGAGCACTTGATTTAGATCTCAAGGTTACCAAAATGTCTGAGGGAGATATGTAATACAAACCATTTGTCATTTATAATTATACTGCCTTTCCAGTTTACAGCGGCTCATAGCAATGCATCCAAATGCAAGGTACTACATTTGGGGAGAAAAAGAGAGGTATGACCTGCACATTGGGTGGGGCTCCTCTTGCTGTAGAAGAGGAGGAAAGAGATCTGAGGGGGGTGTGTTATACTAGACAAGGGGCTGAAGCAGGACAAGGTGCACTCGAGTGCTGACAAGAGGGCCACCAGAATGTTAGCGTTCATCCAAAAAGGTGAGACTGCCACTGGGAAGGAGAAGTAAGGCTTTGGTCAGGACCTAGCTGGAGTACTGCATGTAGTTTTGGAATCCTCAATGCAAAAAAGGACACTGAGGCTGCCAAGAGGGTGCAATACAGGGCCACAGAAATGGTCAGGGGTAAGGGGGACAAAAGCTGTCATCAGAGGCTAGGGACCCTTGACTTACTGAGCCTGGAGAAAAGGAGGCTGAGAAGGGATATGATTTCAGTCATCCATGTACTGAGGGGCATCAACAAGATGTGAGGGACACACACCTTGAAGATCAGAGGTGGTAAATTCAGGTGTAATGGTTGTGGCACTTTTTCTCCCTAAAGGGTGCTGAAACTGTGGACTAGCATACCAGAAAGACAGTGGATATTTTATTGATTGAACTGGGCAAGGCACACTGGGCCAAATCTTGTTTCCAGGTGAGACTTGGGAGAAGAGTACAAAGTAAAGGTATACACAGACAGTAAAACTAATACAGGTGGAATAGTGCACTTGAACACACATACACACATACTGACAGTTTCATTGGGGGAGCAGCAGAAGCAAGAGACCTGCCAGGGAAATGCTGAGTTATTTCTTGTTTTTTCTGTTTAATTTTGATTTTGAAATTTTTTGTGTTGTGAGGGGATAAGGTAGTGGGGATTTAAATCAGTTAAAACTGTTACAGCTGTTTCTGTGTGAAATTCTGGGCAGTGATATTTCATTTGTGTTGTTTAAATTTTTGGAGCTGTTAGTGTGTGATATTCACTCAGATGTGGAACTCAGACAGGAAGCTGCAGTTTGGCCTTGTACCTTTTTTGTGGGGATTGAGAGATCTCGGTGGGGAAAGAGTCAGGGCTGATTGACTCTCATGAGAGTCAGGGAAGGGCCCAACTCCCACCCTCCCCAGCCTTCCCACCCCACTGTACTGCACATTTATAGGGATAAGCTACCCTATGATTGGTGGACAGGACTGCCAGGTGTTGCCCATTTCATTCCCTGGCCAGAAGCATGAAAGTCACAGGGCATGAAAGCACATAGTTTTTAAACAGGGAAAATCTCACCTTTGGGCCTAAATCAAAAGCTTAGCATAGGCAAGAGGAGAATATGAGGAGAACCACATTGGAAGGCCAAATGAAGCAGGGTGAGGGCAGATCCAGGACAGGGTCCCAATGCCTCAAGTGCTGGGGGCATCTCTGGGAGGGTGGCAGGGTGTACTGATTGTGGATCAGCAATGGTACTGAATATAGCCTGGAAAATGGGGGGTGTAAGGTATGTAGGCAGATTGCACAGCTAAGGGAGGAGGTGTGATGTCTGAGGTGGGCACAAAGCTGGGAAAGGGAGAGGAGATGATGGGAGGATATGAGGGGTCCCACCAAGGGAGCTACAGCAGCTAGAGGGGGAACTGTGGGGGAACAAGGCAGTCAAAAAGGGAACTGCAGGGGGACAAGGAGCAAACTCAGCCGTAGGAAGGAAAAGATGGGATGGGGACTGGTGGAGGAAAGTTGGGGAGCATGAATGCAAGGGGAGGGGGAAGGGAATGCACCAGAGGAGATACAGGAATCCCAGATAAGGGCAGCAATGGGTACAAAAGACTCCTCGGGGAATGGCGGGTGATATGGTACAAAGATACAAAGCCTGCACAGAAGACAAGAGAGGAGAGAGCAAAGGGAGGACTATCAAGCAGATGGGTAAAGACAGTGGGTTTAGAACAGATGAATAGATTTGCCCCACTAGAGGCTCTAAATGGGGTAAGATCAGGAAAAGGGAGCTGAAGAGCACATAGGGGAAGACACAGAGGCAAGCATGAAGGAGGGTGAAAAAGAATTGAAAAGGGGGGAGGCCCTATCAGGTAAGGTGCTGGCAACATTGGCGGAGGAGGGAGGGAAGGATCACCAGGAGGAGGCGGGAGAGAGACAGGGAGGGAAATGCATAAAAAACAGTAGTCAGTCAGAGGAGGGAGACATTGGTAAAGGGGGAGGAGCATAGCCAGAGGGACAGTTGAAGAGAGCAGGGGGGAAGGGGGAGGAGCAATGCTGGTTGGGAGGACAGGAAGGGCAGGGGTCCAGGAGGATGGGAGGGATGTGGAGGATAGGGAAGGAACAGTGAGGGAGAGGGGACAGGTTGGGGTGGGAGCCATAGCAGGGACAGGCAGAGCTACAAATGTGGCAGCCTCTAGAGTTAGATACGTACCTTTGTAATAGGGTGGGGGTGGGGATGAGGAATAATGAGGGGGGATTCCATACTAAAAGGGATAAGATGGGGCAGTAAGGGGGAAGGCACAGTCATATATGGGTAGAGTCCATACCTGTGTTAACGGCGGGCAGGGTGGGGCAATCAATTCTGAAGTGAGCAAGGAGGGGTAGCAGGAAACTACATATTGTGGTGCATGTGGGTATGAATGACCTGGTGGGGGAGATGTCGGAAGTTGTGAGGGAGAGGTTTGAGAAGCTGGGAAGGTTGGGTGAGGAGCTGGGGGAATCAGTGACATTCTCAGAGGTGCTTCCAGTGCCCTGCAATAGTGCAGTGAGGAATGGGAGGATTAGAGAGTTCAACATGTGGCTGGGGTAAATGGTGTCAATCCAAGGGGTATAGGTTAGTGGGTGGCTGGGGCAGATCCTGGGACAATAACTATCTATATGCAGGGGACAAGCTACACTTGAGTGGGAGGGAAAGGGAATATTAAAGCAGGGGACAGAGGGGTACATAGCAGCAAAGGTGGGTTTAAACTAGGTGGGGGTGGGGAGTGGACAGCTGGTAGGCAGGGATCCTAGAAAAGGGAGCCAGATGAGCTTACCCCCCATGTTAACAGGGTTGAAGTTGAGGTAGTGGCATGAGGGAGGAGGGGAGGAAACCAAGGAAAGGTAAGGAAGGAAATAGGGCGGAGGGTGGTCACACTGAATGTGAGGAGCCTCGGTAATATGCCAGCTGAATTGCAGGCTTTCCTGGCAGCGGGGAAGGTGGACATTGCGGCCATCATGGAAATGTGGGCCACCCAGTACCAGGACTAGGATATGATGATCCCAGGGTATAAAATGTTCAGGAAGGATAGGACTAAGGGGAAAGGGGGTGTGTGGCATTCTATGTACAGGAAGGGATAAAGTGTATAAGGGAGGAAGCAGAGGAAGACAGAACAGAGGCCCTATGGATGCACTTTCATGACTCAAAAGGTAGGACACTGAGGATGGGGGTAGTATAAAAACCACCAGCACAAGGGGATTACCTGGATAGTGAGCTAGCTGAGCAAATCAGAAGGGTCTGTAGAAAGGGGAACACAGTGGTGGTGATGGGAGACTTCAACCTACCTGGGGTGGATTGGAGCACTCCAACCACCATGAGTGCAAGGGAGCAGGTCATACTAGATGCATTTCAGGACAGCTTCCTGGTTCAGTCAGTACATGAGCCAACTAGATTGGAGAGGATGCTGAAGCTGGTACTTTCAAATGGAGAGTCTGTAAGAGAATTGGGAGTGGAGGACCCTCTGGCTGGGAGTGACTACCACTCGATGTAATTCATGCTGAATATGGGTAGGGAAACAAGGGGTATGGGGACCAGGGTGATTGACTTTAAAGGGGCAGACTTTAAAAGGATGGGGAAATTTTGGGTAGGGGGAATTCAACTAGACATGGATGCTAGTTAAACATGGGATATTATTAAAAAAGATCTGACAGAGGCCACTGGGACTTGTAAAAAGACACAAAGTAAGAAGGGAAGGGCAAAGAAGCTCAGTTGGTTGACTCGAGAGGTTATGAAGGGATGAGAGGTCAAGACCAAGGTCAAATTTATATATATAACATGTATAAAACATTGTCACATGTTTAAAAAGTTAAACACATACAGTGTAGTCTCACAATAAAAAGAAAAGCTGTCTAGCCATTAATTCACCAATTATTCCAACATACACAAGACAAATATTTATTACAATACATTTTAACACCAAATCGGGGAGTGCTCAGGGGAGTGCTCAGAATAACCAAATACTTTAACCTGATTAATTAATTGGAGACTGAACCCCAAATTATATTTTTCCAAAATAATTTACCAAATACAATATACTCTGTGCAAATCTTGCTAGTGCAAATAGAAAGGGTTCATGTTGCATAGCTAGAATGGACACAGCTTTTTCTATAACATTGGTCCAATAGATTCTATCAGAAAAGGATAAGATACATTTTCCATTGCCTTATTTAAAAGTGGGCAGTCTAATAGCAAAGTGGGACCTCCAGCTTAATATTTTCATTACATATACATGATGAGAAGGTACCTTGCTTTCTCAGATAATACAACCTAGCTTCTAACTGTCCCACTCTTAATTTACGCGCTTTTCTACGTACAGCATTCTCACAGAAAAAAAGATATTTTTCTGCAGAAAAAAGTTCTTAATATTTTTAAATAACTTCAATTCCCATGAGTCCTGTATAGTTGCTAAGTCCTGACTTGCTGTTCCATCTAAAATTCTTTGCAGGGCTTCTTTTCTAAAAAACAGAGAATCCCACCCATAATCTATGATGAAATCCCTCTCGAGACCCATTTGATTAAGTAACTTATTCAGTTTAATAAGCCAGAACTGTTCCTATCTTAAGAGACTTTCTTCTTTAAGACAATCTATTACAAGATGTGGGTAAGTTAAATTATTAATCCTATGCCAAAAGTTAACAGCCCTCTTGAATTCTTACCTGCATGGAGTACATTCCAGTTTTTGCTCTAATAGCTGCATTGTGAGTATATCTTGATACATCTAATAATATTTTAAGAAACTGATTTTGTATTATTTCAAGTTCTTTAATGTTACTCTGTATACCTCAGATTTTTGAAGCATACCGTATTTGAGTATATACCTTAGCCTCAAAACATCTTATTTGTGCTAGAAATGAATTATGGGCAAATGTATTAGCGAAAAGGTTAATGGCCAACAAGGATTTACTAGCTTTATCCTTCATGCTCTTAATGTGTAGAACCCGAGATTGCCCCGTTGTCATCCAGACACCTAAGTAACAAAAACTATCTGCTTCTTGGCAAGCTTAGTTCCCTGTTTTTCAGTTTTTTAGCTTTGTATTCCCATTTTCAAAGACCGTAATCTTGGTTTTCTGCATATTGAGTTTCAAGTCAAGGTTTTCCAGTGAATTCATAATTGTCCCTAGTGCTCTTTTTAGTCCCAAAGGGGTATGAGATTAATACTGCATCATCTATGTATAATAACATTTTAACAGGGATATCACCAATAAATGGGGAAAAAGTTTCAATCTGCTGAATATCTTCAACTACCTTCTTTGTATAAATATTAAATAAGGTGGGAGCAAGTATACACCCCTGCCTCACACCATATCTAACTTCCATTGGTTCTATTGTAGCCCCATACTTTCCATACCTGATTATAACCTTAGTATCAGTATACAAAAGTTTGATTTTTGCCAATAGTTTAGGATCCACCATTTTCTATTTCATTATTTCCCAAAGACAGTCTCTATTAATGCTGTCAAAGGCAGCTCCAATATCAATAAAAGCTACATATAATTATCTTTTTTTAATTTTAACATACTTAGAGAAAAGATTATTAAGGGTAAAAACTGGATCCAAGGTATATATTTGGTGTCTAAAACCTGATTGAAAAACAGACAGGACTTGCATCTCCTCTAATCAGAGCTCTGACCTGGTCAGTAAAAGTATGGAGAACAACTTTAGACTGATACAAAAGAGTGTAATTGGGTGGTAGTTTTTAGGGTCTGCAGCTGACCCCTTTATATGTATTGAGACCAGTACTTCAGTTGTCCAGCTAACAGGATTCCTTTCCACTTTTGCCAAAAGATTAAACAATGGAGTTAATAATTTGGCCCACCACACAGGGCCTGAGTGATATATTTCTGCCTCTATATTGTCTATTCCGGGGGCCTTATAATTTTTCTGGGCTCTGATTGCCATTATTACTTATTCTATGGTAAACTCAACCCTCATCGTGTCAGAGTTTAGATTTTGCCCCATATCAATATTTTCTTTTCTTAACTCTCTCTTGGTTCTACTACTACACTCTTCCCCAACTCTATATACTTTTTTAAAGTGTGCCAGCCAATCTGCAGGAGTGATTACTGCTTCTAAATTACACCTGTAGTTTCCAGCACCATGTGCCACTAAGTTTCAAAATGCTTTGGTATCCTTATCTAAAATTGAAGTTTGTAAAGCTTGCCATAATATTATTGAGCATTTACTGTAGTTTTTTAGTATTTTAGAGCATTCTATATTTCCCTCCTTAAATTAATAAATGCAGTCCTATCTTCTACAGTCAATGTTGTCTTCATTCATCTACCTTGCCTACCCATTCTACCTCTTGCCTTAATACACTGTAAGTCAAACCATTTACCAGTTCATAAATTTTTCTGGATCTTCTTCATATTTTGATTCCTTAAATGTAATATGACTCTATTCTCAAATATCCCAATCAAATAAGTACAAAACTTATTATTGGGCTTACATTATCATCTAAATTAGTTTGCTCTTTTAACCACTCAACACATGTATTTACTTTTCATCAAATTGGCAGCATGAATGATATATCAAACAATTTATTGTGTCCCCCCCTGTCAATTTAATCCTTCTTTTATCATAAATAATCAGATGTTCATCAGCAAAGGATCTACCTAATGCAGTTTCCTTCCTAATTCCACCAAAATATTGTGAATCTAATGTAAGGGCTATTGGGAAATGATCATTACCCATATGTCCATAACTTTCATGTCTCTTTTTTTATTAAATGAGAAGACAACAATTAAAAAATAATCCAATACACTGCTCCCATTTTTTGAATGATAGGTCCAGCTGACACTGCTATCTCCAGGACATCTGCCATTTACTATCCTCATATTAGATGTGTTTACTAAATTTAATAACATTTGGCCTTGTTTATTTAATTTACAGTCCTGAGATGATCTTATAGGGATATCTAAAGTATCATCCAGATTCCAACAATTACCCTGATCTTCAGGGTTTATGCCAACTCTTGCATTAAGGTCTCCATCTGCAATAATAGTGATACCTTGATATAATCTCTGACTTTGCTCTATCAGGTCTTTAAGTATTTCAATTTTCCCTTCCATGGCAGATGTCTTGGCTTGTGGTACAAAATATACATATAACAAAATACAAAATATATAGCCATTTTTTGAAAGTTCTAGACCCAATATGAAATGTGTCTCATTTTTATGTTGCTTGCACACATGTGCAAGAAACATAGTGCCATCATCGGAGATTTCGGAGGTGTGTCACCTCCTCCTCCAATTCAGTCAGTGAGCTGGCAGGCGCGGCCCCTGTAAGCCAATGCATTTTGGAGCTGTCTATGACACGCTCCAAAATGCAGTGGCATACAGTTGAAAGGGGAGCTACGCCCAGTGAGCAGCGACAAGAAGCGAGCTCCCCCCACATGCAGGCATGCACGCCTCACATGTACTGTGTAGCCGACAGGTGCCCAATCCCCATCGGCTGAGCTCGCGTCCCCTCCCAGTAGTTGGTGCCATGCTGGGAGCCCACCCCAGCGTGGCAATCAGTCTTTGGCCGATGGGGTGCCCAATCCCCATCGGCTGAACAGCCCCCATCCTTGTGCCATGCTGGAGCCCACCCCAGTGTGGCAAACGTCCCACAACATCTTTTTTTTTAAACCTATAAAACAAAAACAGTCCCGCGCGCCTCCCGACTCCCTCCCACAACCCGCACTCACCCACTGTGCACCCAGCCTCCCACACCCCTCACCCCATACTTACCTCCGGACTCTGGCGCAACGATCTTCGTGGACTGGAACACATCTGTACTCTTCAAAGCCGACCGTGAACTGAGGAAATGCCAGTAACTGTATAATGGGCTAGATGGGGGTTCAACTTTATGCATATCTCAGGCATTTTAGGAATTTTTGCTGGGTGCCAACATGGGGTTTTAGGACCCTTCTCTTGAATGATTTCACTGTCATAAGCGTTATTCAGGCCCGAAGGGTGATTTCGCGCAGTGACTGTGAAATCACCCTTTGGGCCTGAATTCCACCATGACAGTGACATCATTCATGAGAAGGGGTCCCAAAAACCCCATGTTGAAAATTTGGTCCAAAAATTCCAAAAAATGACTGTTTTACAAGCGTACGTTGCGCAGCTCCTACGCAGGCTGGTAAGTTCACGAAATTTCAATATTTTCACTCCAGATTTTCAACATTGCCATTTTACCACACCTTCTTATGAGTAGTGCAGCTGTCATTTTTCACATCTCACCCAAAATGTGTTTCTGCCCTTGTAGCGGAGAATGGCTCAGTCGGTGTGCGAAATCAATGTATGGGACAAATTAAGAAAATCACAGTGACACTGTTCATGAGCAGAGGTCTTAAAATGGCAATGTTGAAAATTTGGTGAAAGAATTCCTAAAAATGACTGTTTTACGAGTGTGCGTTGCACAGTTCCCACGCACGCTCGTAGGTTTACGAATTTTCAATATTTCCACTCCAGATTTTCAACATTGCCATTTTACCACACCTCCTTATGAGCAGTACAGCTGTCATTTTTCACATCCTGCCCAAAACATGTTTCCACCCATGTAGCGCACAATGGCGCAGTCGGTGTGCAAACTCAATGTATGGGACACATTAACAAAATCACAGTGACACTGTTCATGAGCAGAGGTCTTAAAATGGCTATGTTGAAAATTTCATGAAAAATTTCCTAACAATGACTGTTTTACGAGCGTGCGTTGCGCAGTTCTTACGCAGGCTCGTAAGTTCGCAAATTTTCAATATTTGCACTCCAATGACTTCCAAATACCTAAACAGCACATAGAAGCAAGCAACATTCGGCATTGACAAATGCTTGTTATATATACATTTACTTTCAATATCATCACTAGTGTTTATAAGTGTGCACACCCCCAGATGCTCTTCCATAATTATAGTTCTTCTGTGCCTCTATACCTCATGTTTGATAGCCTTCAAGAAAACAGTGATTATAATTACTTATCCATGTTTCCTGTATCATAATTATTAAAAACTTTTTTAACAATTCAAGACACCCTATATCCTTAATTTTTTCCCTTAAGCCTGCCACATTCCAAGATAGGATGGCCAGTCCCTCACTTTTTAATCGGTAGCTATCCTTTTTTAGTCACTGTATTTCAATTTCTGGTTCTAATGGATAAAATGTATTTTTGACAGGGATATCAGACATGGTAGAGCACAGTTCCACTGTTGTACTATTTTCAAAAAACAGACTATTATTAATCCTAGGGCCTCTGATCTTCCTGCCTCTGATCCAAGAGCTCCTATTTTTACTTGTATACTCATCATCTGCTTTAAAGTCATGTAGTAAGGTTCCCTAAATACTTTTTTCACATAGTATGCCATTGCCAGCCGTGCTCCAGATGATGCAGCTGCAATTTTGTTTTGTAAAAAAATCTGTCATAGTCATTTTGTTTACGTTTTATCAGCATTTTGTCCTCCAGTTTTCTGTGTGTGGCCACACCCCTAGAATGATGTCATGCCATTGAGCTGTCAATGTTTTATATACGGCAACAAGGAATTCTGGGTAATTTATAACATTGACTTAAATGTGCCCTACTCAGAAGTACAGTCCCATATGTTGATAGTGGTGAACACTTATATGTAAATGTACATATCAAGGCATTGTGGGTAAAGTAAGAACCTGTTTTCCAGTTTCCTTACTGTGAGGTACTGTCTCAAGTTTCTGTAGTGCTGTCAATAATATAAGCTTTTGTATGTTTCTTTTCACAACAATGCATTGTGCACACCGTATCCGGCTGCAGTACTTCTATACTGAGAGATGTAGTCTCATATTTCTGCAGCGAGCACAGAAATATAATAACCTGTATACTAATGTACATAGTGAGACATTGTGGGTACAGTACATAGCTGATTTGTCTATGTAAAACTAAAAAGTGGCACTGTCCCTTTAATAATTGTGTTTCCCTGGTATGATGTCACAGTTGGATGTTGCAGCAGTGAGAAAAAAAATGGTTAGGTTATGCACCAAAATGAAAGGATTTTTTTCACTGAAAACTGCACTATTTCTCAGTTTGAATGGTAAGAGACCGATTCACGACACCTACTGGTTACTATTCCCATTTTCTATGGCAAACATTGGTTAATCACTTTAAGTGCATACTCTTTCTCAGTGGGTTCCATATAATTTGTTATTTTTTGTATTTTAGTCTGATTTCCCATTATTACTCTTTTGTTCATCCCTTTGTTCCTCTTGATATCCATTTCAACATTCCTCTCCTTTTCTTTTCTAGGGCTTAAAACTGAGGCTTCAGACCATAGTCCAAGCTGTTCAAATTGGTTTCTAGAATTCAGCAATAAATGTCTGATATTAATCTTATTGGTAACCAGACATATCCACCCTTTTTCTTTTCCTGTATAGTACCGATGTACCGAAGCAATGTCTGTCCAATTGAACTTATTTCCCAGTAGACCTTTGCATACATTATATAATGCTATTTTAAGAGTCGTTGAGTTTTCATGTTTTGCCTACATAATTCCCCTACTAAAAAGAATTGGGTTTATTAAACCTCTTCTTATTTTTTCTTCCTTTGTCAGTACATCAGCCCCAGGAACAGTAAAATTATCTTTTTTCTCTTTTTCCTTTTCCCCTTTCTTCTGAGATACTTTTCTGTGGGGAGATCCTTGTCCGAGTCTATTGAATTCTTTCTCCTGAGGTTGATTATTCCAATTAACCACACCACAGGGAATTAGTACCCCCACCCTCATTTTCCAAAAACATTTTCCTATCTCTCCTGTTACTTTTATCATCTTCCCTGTTACTCATTCCCATCCCATTATCTATCTTCTGGGTAAAACCTATCTTTACTTGTTGAGCTTGTTTTACAGATTTATTCACTTTAATCTGTCCTACTAAGTCTTGTATCTCTCTAATTTCTTTTTTCCCCTATTTCTTCTGTTATTTCCTTAATAGTTTTAACAGGGTTTATATTCTGATTATTTCTTTCCCTTCTTTTTTTTTCACTTTGCCCAGAATCATTAGCTTTCTGTCTAAAGAGATTGGCATGGGGTGAGGAATCTTCAATATTATTCTTACATAATTAACAGCTGATTTCCATATACAATTTCATCTCTAATTTCCCCAAGCCCCACATGCCCTTCTCCACAATGCTGAGATGCACGATAATCATGTTTATTCTTCCCTTTCTTTCCATATGTGCTTTTCCCTTTTTCAAACTTATCGGCCACAAAATAGAATCCTGCTCTTACTCATTTTACTTACTCCCTCAAAAATGTGGGACTTGAGAGGTTATGGAGGGGGTGAGAGCCAAGAGAAAGGCATTTCAGAAACTCAAGACTTTGGGAAGAGGGGTTGACAAGGTGAGTATACAAAGAAGTCTAGGGAAGTTACCAGGCTGGTCAGAGCGGCCAAGGCTTCAAGAGAGCTGAGACTGGCACAGGGTATTAAGGAAGGAGAAAAGGACTTCTTCAGCTACATTAGATAACGAAGGTAGAACAAGGACCAGATTGTGAGGATTAGGAAGGACAGAGGGTGGGTGGAAAATGGGGTGGATCAGGCAGAGGCATTAAATGAATACTTTTGCTCTGTGTTCACGAAGGAGAAAGGGCGGCAGATACCCCAAGGGAGGGGTGGAGTGGGTAGTGGGGGGGTGACTTACATAGGGATTACAGGGGACAGGGTTCTGGAAGGATTAAGGACACTGAGGGTGGACAAGGCACCAAGATCAGATGGCATTCACTCTAGGGTACTCAGGGAGCTAGTGGAGACCCTGGCAGGACCACTGGCTGACCTGTTCAGTACCTACCTGGACACAGGATGCATATGACAAGACTGGAGGATGGCCCATGTGGTGCCCATTCACAAAAGTGGCCCTAGGGATGAACCAGGCAACTACAAATCAGTGAGCCTCACATCAATTGTGGAAAAGCTTATGGAGACAATCTTAAAGGAGAGGCTAGTGACCTTTTTAAAGGACAATGGTCTCCAGAATGACCAACAACATGGGTTTGTCTTGGGCAGATCCTGTCAGACACATCTAATTGAGTATTATGACTGGGTGACCAGGGAGCCAGACAGGGGCAATGAGGTGAATGTCCTGTATTTGGACTTCAGCAAGGCCTTTGATTCCATGCCACATGGGAGGCTGGGGGGGCTGGAATACATAGGGGTGGGAATGAAGATGATCAGATGGATTGTCAACTGGATGGATGGAATGCAGCAGAGGGTGGTGGTGGTGGGGGAACTCTCATCACTGAAGGAAGTGATGAGCGGAGTGCCACAGGGATTGGTACTGGGACCAGTGCTGTTTGGGATATACATAGCTGATTTCTCACAAGGGATTCGGAATAGGATCAGTCTGTTCACTAATGATATGAAGATGGGAGCTGTGGTAAATGACACTTAAGGGTTGAAGGGGCTGCAGGAGGACCTGACCGAACTACAGGAGTGGTCAGAAACATGTCAGCTGGGGTTCAACGCTAAGAAGTGCAAGATACTGCATTTTGGAGCTAGGAACCAGGGGAGGAGCTATCAGCTGGGAGGGGTGCAGCTGGAAAGCACTGTCTAGGAAAAGGTTTTGGGGTTGCTTATAACAGGCAGCATGAACAACTCAGCTCAGTGCAGGAAGGCGGCAGCAAAAGTCAACAGGATGCTGAGGTGCATAGCAAGGGGAATCTCCTCCAGAAATAGGGAGGTGATCCTTTCCTTGTACAGATCTCTGGTCAGGCCACACCTGGAGTAATGCGTGCAGTACTGGCAACCATTCCTGAAGAAGGACATCAAATTGTTGGAGGGGGTGCAATGTAGAGTGAGCAAGATGATCCAGAGATTGAAGGGAAAGTCCTATGGTGATATGGGCGAGCTGAACATGTATGCCCTGGAGGAGAGGAGGGATAGCTAGGATATGATTGAAATCTTTAAATACCTTAAGGGGATAAATAAGGCTAATACAGAAGGGATTTTTCAACTTAGAAGATGGAGGGATACGAGAGGGCATCAGCTGAGATTGGAGGGTGGAAGATTCAAGAGGGAAATCAGGAGACATTTTTTCACTGAACAGTGGTGAACAGGTGGAATGCTCTGCCCGAGGAGGTGGTATCCTGTAGAACAGTGGGTGGCTTTAAGAGGGGTTGTGACATGGTGGGAGGGTTGTGATGAAGAGGGGTGAGGAGGGTAGGGCAGTTACAAGTTAAGGGGCTAGCTGCATAATTGAGCAGACTCAATAGACCATAAGGCATGTTTCTGCTGCCATTTTCGTATGTGCATACATACAAGACAGTTGATGTCAAAGTGTAAATAAAATGCAGTTGTAACAACTGAGGAAACTCAAGGGGGACAAGTTAGGAAATACAAAATAAGTAGTGGAACTGAAAACTGTGCAAATAAGCAAGCAATAAGACATGACGAGTGTACGTTATCTCCTGATAAGAGTACACCTAGGTGCATTGTTAGGCACGAGGCACTTGCGCCGAGTGCCTTATACACCTGGGTGTGCTCTTATCAGGAGATAACATACACCTCGGAGTGTCTTATTGCGCTTATAAAATGGATTCCTGAAGTTGCTATTTATGGGGGAAAAAAATAAAATAAAAAGATGGAAAACATTTTAAGAATTTGAGGTTTTAAAACATTAAGTTGTAAAATAGTCCCTTTATTTAGGTGCTTACTATGCCCTCCATACAGACATAATGGTTGGGTTGTTTTGTCTGGATATACTGTGGCACTGCTGCAGCGACTGGCTGCTTTGAGAGCGCAACAGGCACAAATCACTAACCTACCCAAGGTACAAACTGCTTCTATAAACTAGCCACACAAGTAGCAGCACCAGCGGTGAACATCGCAGCGCTGAAACAGCAGGCATCACGCAACAGTAGCCTGTCTGTATCTATTTAGGCAGAAAAACACTGTAATAAATTCATTCAGACCTTTATCCCCCTCACAGAAAAAAAATATAAATACCTCAGTGACATCGCGAAAACAGCAACCGCTCAGTCCGACGTCTTTACTCGCGAAGCGTGTCCCTACAGCGTCGTATAGAGCTATTTCCTCGGTTGCTTGTTTCTGTTTCTTTACTGTGTGGTGCCATGATAGTGTGCACAAATATAAGGAGTTTCTGTTTGACTGAAATGTTATTGCTGCACTTTATGTTAAATGTTTGAAGCAGAGTTTGTCCAGGGGACGAGATAACGAGAGTGGAGGCAGCATGCTGTGAATGGGAAAGATGTCGGGACTGAGCGATTACTGTTTTCACGATCTCAGCGAGGTATTTAGATTTTTTTTCTGTGAGGAGGAAAAAGGTATGGGTGAATTTATTACAGTGTTTTTGTGCCTAAAGAGAGACAAACTACTGTTGCTTGATGCCTGCTGTTACAGCGCTGTGATGTTCACCATTGGTGCTGCTCCTTGTGTGGCTAGTTTTTAGAAGCAGTTTGTAGCTCAGGTAGTTTAGCGATTTGTGCTTGTTGTGAGGTCGCCCGGGGGGAATAGTGCTGGTTGGCGTAGGTACATGCTGGTAAGGACACGGCTGAAAGGTCCTTTCAGCCAATCAAATTCAGACTTTTTTTAAACCCATTTAATAAGCATTGACATAAGTTACATTAGGGTGAGATTAAACCTTTGCTAAAGCAATGCAGATTCATCTTAGGTAAGGGAGGAGTGCCAGAAGGTCTAACCAGGTTTGGAGGAGGAACAGAGGGAGCAAAATGAAGTCTTAGTGGTTGTTTGAGGGAAGAGGTAAGAATAGGACATAGGGAGCTGCAAGAGACAGGTTGCTCCATAGGGAATAGAGTATAGGCCTTTTAGGTAGGCCTGGATAAAATTTTGTTTATCAAGGAATCAACTGGCATCCTGCACAGTATGATGGGTAGGGCATACCTACGCACTGGCACATGTTTGCACAGAATACTTTTTTCATTCCTAACTAAGAAGGGGGAATGATTCTAGTTCTAGTAAGGTGTGCAGAGGCCCACCTATACATTTTCAGGTATTTGAGTATGGTCTTTATTGAAAACTGGACCAGAGGACTGGATCAAATGGAAAAAAAGTCGGACTGGTGGGTCTAGCAGGACCAGGCACAAATTGTGCAAATTTCACCAGTCTGGCTGTATAGACCACGCTGGCTTTTATCGATCTGGTGTGGTCTACTTCCAGCAGTCCAGTTTTCACCAAGTGCTGGGCAGTTCCATGTGAATTCCACTCATGAAATCTCATTGTGGTAAATAGCAGTGAGGTCTTTTTGGCATTAAAAATAAGACCGCTGGCAATTTAACATCAGTGTCATTTCATCGCGCGCTTTGATGAGATGCCACTTATTTGTTAGTGATTACTACAGCAAAAAGAAAAGTATAAATGATAGAAGCTTTGGCAGGACAGGTTCAGCCCTAAACTATATTCCTATTAGTGCATTCGACACTACAGGTGTGGATCGTGACCCGTATGTGCACCTTGCTCAGAGAGCAAACTGTAGAGGTTACTGTAAGGCCTGCAATAAGCATTAATTACAACCTATTACAGCTGGAGGATGCATTTAAAACAGTGCTGCATATTCAGTTATCTGTAGCAGTTGTAGAACTTGTAGAACTTGTAGCGATGCCACTCGAGTTTGTTTTAAGTCATCGCGATCAGCAGCTGCTGATTCGTAATGGTTATTCAGCACTAGTGCTTTTTAAAACAGTGAACTGAACTATAACTTCCAGAATCCTACTGAATTTATGAATTTATGAAGCATCGTCTCCCATGGACAAGGTACATTTCAGGTGTTTTTCTCATATTAACTGTGGCATATACATTTACATGCTGATGGTGACTTTTTGATTTTTGTAGTCATGATGAATGTAAAAATTTATGAAGCATCATCTACCATGGACAATGTAAATTGGAGTTGTTTTCATATAAATTGTGGCACATACATTGATGCTATGCTGATGGTGACTGCTGTGCATTTTTGGGAGGGCTTTTTTCATTTTTTAGTAATAATGACTACCTCTCATCATCCTAATCAATCCCAGGCACACAAGGGAATCAAGCTACTGGTCTCCAGGAGTCCACTATAGGCATCTGCAGTTTCTTGTGCTGTACTGATATTTCACCACTATTTAGGTTGCACTGAAATTACTTAGCGTTATTCACAACGCGGAATTGCTCATTCTGTTATTGATGTGCACAACTGACTTAATACCATCCTGGACATGGGTGAAAAACAACATGCCAAAACTGGACTAGGCTAGATCAGTAAAAGCTGGATTGTGTAACTTGCACCTGTTTGGGCTTTAATCATTTTGGTCCAGTCTTGATCCAGCAGTCCAGTTTTCATCCATCCTTTTGGGAGTTGGGTTTACTGTAAATGGCTGCTTGGGGTATGTATGGTGAGGATGTTTGGTTTCAACAGTAGTGTCCTCCTGAGTGCATTGTGTGGACTGCATGTTTCTCCATCATTTACACATGTGTGGGAGGTGTGGGTGTGTATCTGGGGTGTGTGATATGTGGGGTGGGTGTGTTTTAGAGGCCAGAGTGACCCAATCAAGTAAATGAGTGCTGGTTTGAATGGACCTCTGTCAGGCTGGCTACCTTAATGTGATACAGAGGCTAACTAAAAGCCAATGAACTTCTGTCTGTTTTTGTGTGTTAGTAAAATAAAATGTAAATCTAATAGGATTATTGGCTCAGTGCATATTTGACTGAAATGGGGAGGGGTGATATATTGTTTGTGTGGCATGGCACCACATTGTTTGGTTTGTGTTTACATGTACAAGTACAAGGTTAAAATTCCTGACTACACCCCTGGCACAACAGGTAAAAATACTTTGGAGGATATTGCTGACAACGTCACCTTGTAAATCTTAGTAATTTTGCATCTACAGTATATCCCCCTCTCCTGTAAAAAGGCTGAAAGCAGAAAGTATTTTCTAGCCCTCCTTTCCTGGTTAAAAACTAAATAAATACCATTCTATGGTGGAAAGGGAAGTAAAAAATACGGATGTGTCTCAGATATAAACCAGGGTGCTGCAAAACTGAAGGAGGCTAAATCCTTCCGTGGACATACAAATGAAAAAGATTACAGCACTCCAGGCAAGAAAATGTTGTAGACAGGATATCTTTTCCATAAGTTTATTTCTTGCAAACTCTGGACTCCCTTATTTCCTCAGCCTAATAATCGGGCCTTCACAGAGGATATATCAGAAACAGGTGCTACCAAATTTGCAATGAAAAAAGCCCTTAAAGTGATATACACAATTATTTTGCAAAGATTCTAAAAATAGTACATTCACACAAATAATAAAGTATGAATCAAATAATATTATTATAGTAACCCTAAATGCAAAATAAAAAGAAAAGACTTAGGAAACCTGGTAACAAAAGAATAGATAAAGGACAGAGGTTGAAAGGTCAAGATATAGAGACAGAAATGTGAAGTCAGAGAAGGTAAAGAGGGTGGGGGAGAGGTTTGAAACCAGGTACCTAGGTGCAAGGCATTAATTCAGAATGTCATGTATGTCCCTAACCATGCAAGTTGGGAGACAGATGATCACAGGGCAAGTTTTATAATTAATATAGCATTAAAATTAAATTATAAATGTAGAAGGGAATAGTTTTATGTCCTGATGTAATCCTCAGAAATTAGGAAACAAGTCCATGTGGAGAGGCTTCCTTAATTTTACAAAAACTGTGAACTCCGTGACCTAGCAAAACAGAGAACAAAGGAAACAAGTTGGGAATTTGACATAGTTTCCTCTTCATCAATTTAACAATAAATTTCAAAGTTAGCAAAAAGACACAAAAGAACAAAAGCACAAAGAAGACACAGGTGAATCTAGTTTACCAAGCAATTGAAAAAAAAAACATTTGGAGAGAGTGTAGTTATGGTTCTTTGATATAAAGGGTGTAGTCAACATCTTCATTGAAACCATGGGGTTAAATTGTGTCTAGGGTGATGATCCATCTGGTCTCTTTTTGATTAAGTTTATGTAACCTGTTGCCACCTCTCTCAAGGGAAGGCACTGTGTCAAGTGCCATGAATTTCAGTGTATCCTGTCCACAGCATTTTCTTGCCTGCAGTGTTCTAACCTTTTTCATTTGTGTGGTGGAAAGGGGGCACGATAAGGGATGCCCCTTTTGATGTGTTCCTCATGGCTGTGAATCAGATTCCTGGTGGGGAGCAGCAATCATGGTTGGAGCTGTGACAGTAAAAGCCTCTCCCGTGGCTATATAGTAATGCTCCAAGAGGTACTGTATGTATAGTAAAGAGATTTAACCAGAGATGAGGAGAGGGGATGTGCTGGGAGCTGCAGTAAGGAATGCCGCTCCTGTGGCTTAATGCCCTGGATGGGTAAATGAAATATAAACTAAAACATATCTAAACATTTTTGATTTCTAATTTTCATCAGAGATATGAGGGACTCTAAGTATATACTACTGTAAATCAATATGAATTACACTACTATACATGTATTTGGAATCACTTGAACTATTTTTATATTATTATAAAAAGGATTTGTAAAGGTAATTTTCAGAAGTATAGAGAAGTATTTTAAATGTTTCATTAAGTTTTTTAAGAAACAGCCACCATTTAATATATTTCTCCACATTTGTTTGGGAACAATGTGAAAAAATAAGAGAGGCAATGATTTTATTCTCATAGCTATTCAAACCAATGGAAATCAATTCTTTAAACAGGTTTTGGGAACCGATGATAACACTGCAGGAGGGAAGCAGCAGTTTATCTGTAGATAGCCTCATTCATTTTGTACTGGTTGACATTCTGCTTTGTTCCACTAGATGGTGCTGTTTTACTACAGGAATGCTCAGAAGGCAAGCTTTCTTGGATGCTATTTGACTGGCTTTAAGGTGGCTGTTAACTGTATCTTTTCTTTTCACAAAAAATCTCACTTCAGGTCTGGTGGTTTTCCAGTGAATATCTCCAGTAACTTTAAAAAAATGACTGGTTATTGTTCCAGGACCAGGCATCTTAGGCCTGAAGTCCCACTAACAACAACAAAAGCTTTGGAGACTATCATTAGTATTCTGACATCGTGGAGAGAAGTATTTTACCCCATCATAGGTTTAACTGTGCACAAAATGGATTTAGAGTTCAGTATTTACTCTTGGGCAACCTTTGCAGGGGGTATAATTTCACAGCAGTTTTTTTTGTTAGTGTTATGATGTATTTTTGTTTTATTGAGGACTGGTCAAAGTAGTGTACAGTATACAGCCTTGGTGTAAGAATGCAGGTGTCTTTCCTTTGTTCATATGGATATGTGTATATGTGAATTTGTGTGGCTTTATTGAAGGATATGTGAAGGCAGTGTTGTCCAATGGTTATAGCAAAGAACTGAATCACGAGATCCAAGGTACAAACCCCACCAGAGCTGCTAGCTCAATGTATTCAGAGTATCACTGATGAAAGTAAGATTAGGGAATTCATGGTGGAGTGGATTAGTAGATGTTTACACAGCCTACTTCATCCCTGCTTATGAAGCATGCGAGAGGGGGAGGTGGACATCATGGACCTAGAATTCCTTCTGACTTTAAATTACTATGCTACTGTCACTGCCCCACTGCATTATCACATACAAGACTCTACAATCAGCTTGTACTGTTCTGTTGGAACCACACATTGCATCCTAGTGCAAGACCCTTGGCATCTTTCATATAAATCACTGTGGATATTGTTCTTTCCTTCTCACTCTGCTCACCTACAACTACAGTACTACTATTATTACTATTTTCTCTAATATCATCTCCACTACCCCACCCCTTTAAAATAAATCATCTCCCCCCGACTCTCGGTTCAATCCTTTTGTCCTTCCCTCCCCATTTGCTCCTCCTTCCAATATCTTAATTTTACCACCCTATGTCACATTTTGCTAGCTCCTTTCCAGTTCCCTCTCTAATTCTCTCTAATCTTGCCCCAGTCCATGAATCCATCTCAATTACAGGTATCTTACCTTCCTTTGTTTTGGTTCCCTTTGCACCTGAACACCTCCATAGTCATTGCTCCTGCATCTTGACCTAGTTGGCATTTTGATTACTTCCTCATCTTTCTACTAACCTGCTGTCTCAATTTTCCATATTCAGGCCACATCCCTATTGACTCCAGAAATCACTCCTTCCTTACCCACAATACCCGGAACTCATGCCTCAAACATTCAGAACCCCCACCACAATTGTAATTGGGCCAAAGAATCTCAGGCAATTAATTTGCCTGTTAATGTCACCACATAAGCATCTATTTCATCAGTGGCAACATATCTGTTGTTCTAATTCTAATTATCTTTGCTACTAATAGTGCAGAGGCAGTATGGCACAGTAGTTAAGAGCACTGAACTGCAAACTGGAGAACTGGGTTTGAATCCCACAGTCACTGCTTGCATACTGTGTGATAATGAGCAAATCACTTAACTTCCTTGTGCTCCCAGGCCCAGATATTCAAAAGGGTTGCACATGGCGCAACAGTGTTGCGCCATGCGCAACTCACTGATGCGCCCTGGTGCGATATTCAAAAGGGAAAAGTGCGCGGCACAAATCCCTATGTGCCGGAGTGCATCAGTAATGTATGCAGGCGCAGGTGGGGGCGTGCCCATGCATACCCTGCACAGCCCAATATTCAGCCCGGGACGTGCACAGCCATGCATGCGCAACCCCTACCTGCGCCAGCACAAAGTTGATCCCAAAAAAAAAAGGAGCAACTGATGGCCACCCACACGTGAGCTGCTGCCACATTGCAGGGCACAACACGGCAGCTGCCACCTGTGGGTGGCCACCCGACCTCCGGCTGCACCTTGCGGCGCCCCCCCCATGCCCGATCGTGGGCATTTGTAATAGTAGACATAAATATTTCCAATATCCCTGGTGGTCCAGTGGACCACTATCTGCCAGATCGCGGGCATTTGTAATAGTAGACATAAATATTGCCAATATCCCTGCTGGTCCAGTGGACCGCTATCTGCCCGATCGTGGGCATTTATAAAAAAAAAATATGTTCAATATCCCTGGTGGTCTAGTGATGCCCTCCTCCCCACCCACTGAGCTCCACTGCCCGCTCCCCACGGTCAGCGGCGGGTGTCAGCACCCACCACCTGCCCTACGCCCCGCCCGCCCGACTGACACCATCGATAAGGCTGTGCGCTCATTGGTCACAGCGTGAGCCAATGGGCGTGCAAACCATATGACCCTACTACACATTCCAGATATCGAATGGGATCATTCACATATCTGGAATGTATGTCTGTTAAACTACTACGCCCATTAGCTCACGCTATCAATGGGTGCAGACCATGGTGTCAGTCGGCAGGTGGCGGGCGATAAGCGAGTAGTGCTTCGCCCACCGGCTGACCGGGGAGAGAGGTGGGCGGCAATCGGCGGGCGGGAGGGAGGGGTACCAGACCACCAGGGATATGGGACATTTTTTTTTTACAATGTCCACAATCGGGCAGATAGTGGTCCACTGGACCACCAGGGATATTGGCAATATTTATGTCTACTATTACAAATGCCCGCGATGGGGCAGATAGCGGTCCACTGGACCACCAGGGATATTGGCAATATTGATGTCTACTATTACAAATGCCTGCGATTGGGCAGATAGCGGTCCACTGGACCACCAGGGATATTGGCAATATTTATGTCTCTGTTACAAATGCCCACAATCGGGCAGATAGTGGTCCACTGGACAACCAGGGATATTGGCAATATTTATGTCTACTGTTACAAATGCCCATGGTCGGGCAGATAGCAGTCCACTGGACCACCAGGGATATTGGAAATATTTATGTCTACTGTTACAAATGCCCGCAATTGGGCTGTGGAGCACATTGCCAGCTGCAGGGGGCGTCGGTCCCCGAAGGCTGCTGCCTGGCAGGGTGCCAGGCGCAAGTCGTTGGGGATGGGCGCACCTGCATGCAAATGGGACCATAATGACATGCAAATGGCCCCATGTGCACCTTGCATACATTATGGCCCCATTTGCATGTCAAATTTTGAATATCGCGGTTGCTGTTCATAGCACAATGGAACTTGCGCTAGCGCATCCCCATGCTCCACTGTGGCTACTTGTGCTGGCGCAGTGCCACTGCGCCATGCACACTGTGGGAGGCCAGGGTGCGATATTCAACGATGCTGTGCCATGGCGCAGCTCCGTTGAATATCACCCAGTCCACACCCCTGCGCAGCCAAGTTGAGCTACGCCTAAGCTTGTGCCACAGCCTGGCGCAGTTTGAATATCTGGGCCCCAGGATGCACCTGAAAAGAAACCTCAGCTTAATGTGTCTTTCCTGGCCAAAAATGTTAAAATAAATAAAATAAAGTCTATAATGCTGTTCACATCCTTTGTGTTACTGAGACCACACACTACTCCTGTGACCTGCTTCCCCCCTACTAAAGGGACTCACAATATCTACTGCCTCATTCAGCAGTCACACCACTGTGCTGGTCGTGGAGACATTTTTGCAGTTACTGGTAAATCAGAATATAAATTCTGATTGTAGTCTTCCAAAATAAACCTTTTCTCTTTAAACACTTTATCCTTTATCTTCTACTCCTATTCAACTTCAAACATTATTATGCTGTCCCTTCCAAACCTGGTCACTCCTCTCTCCCCCACACAGTAGGTCTCTGATGACTTACTGTCTAGTAACTTCCAAGTGAAGTTCTATACTGTACATCTATGGTAAATAACTGGCACTTGTAAAACCAGTTCCATGCTGGCCCATTGGCACAGCATAGGGCTACTCCTCATGATGACAGTTACTAGAGTTCAGCCATGAGCCTGGGTCATTGGTGGCCAGCCAGGCGGAAGAGGATTGGGCAGCCTAGAGGATGCTCTCCTCTACTGGGGTGGGAGGGCAGCTTGCACCATTGCAATATGCCAACAGGTTGACCACAGATGGCAGTGTACTCAGCAGTGACTTTGTGGGATGGAGGACATCGGCTGATACCATGATCTGTACACTTGCATACATGCACATGCACACCTGTGCCACACCCTGTTATGGGCAGGGACAGAAGACCAGGAAAACCCTGACCAGGCAGGATAATTTCCAGTGTCCCACACGCTCTGCACTGGTGATCTCAGCTCTCTTCCAAATTTGTATTTCTTCCACGGTGGAAGATGGGAAGCCACCGCCATCATGAGGGATAAATAGCGTTATGGATAAGTCTAGGAGAAAATGGGTAATGGGCAGGGTAGGTTAGCAGAACAAGGGCCTGGTCAGAGACAAGGGGTATAAACAGAGTAGCAAAAAAGGAAAAAAAATGTCAATACCCATGTGCTCTTATCAGAGAGAAACAATGACTTGCTGCCCATCTCATGGTCCAATCTGAAATCTGAAAAGCCCACCAAGCTCTCTACAAACACACTTGTTGACACAAAGACCAAATTATGTGCTTATATTATCTTGAAAATGTGTGAACTATCAATTCTACCTCTTCACTACTAACATTGCAGCACCTAACACCACCTCCTATACTATCTCCCCTGCACATTGTAAGGACTTTGATACATTCTTCCACTTCAAAAATGCACAAATCCACAGCTTAGCCTCTCCTTTTCCTTTTCCATCTATCACTTAAAATAACACCTGTTCTCCGGACCGGATTCCCATTACTCTTTTCTCATCCTGTCTCCATGATCTTAACTCTATATATTATTGACATCATCAACCTTTCACTTACCTTTGGTACCTTTCCCAACCCTTTCTAAACTGCCACTATCATCCCTTTTTCAAAACCTTCAATAGATTCCAGTTCTTCCCTTAACCTATATCCAACTGTCACTTTCTCAATTAAATAATCAAGACTGGCCTTATCCCACAACTCTAATTGTATATCTTTCAACCATTTTCAAATCTGCCTTTCACCCTTACAAACATATGAAGATAGCCAGCAGAAGAAGGCTTAGTGGTCTATCCAGACTGCTAAGTTTGTGGAGTCCCTTCACAGCAACTACTGTGGGCTTCGCCACCCTCCCTCTTGCCACAGCACTCGGTGATGTCAATGACCTCCTTCCTGCTATTGACAGTGGCTCACTTCCCCTCTTTATTTTCCTTGGTTTACACTTCATCACTGTTGACCACTCCATGATCCTACTGTAGATTGCCTTCAACAATATGCTGGTGTCTCTGTTTTCCACTCTTTATCTTTCCATTTGCTGTTTCTAGGTCTTTCTTTACTTCGAGACCCCATGTTAATAGTTCTAATGGAAAGTGTTACACCAGGGGAGGTGAACAGGCAGTTCAACCTAAAATTCCAACTCTGCACCAGGCCGTGCTGGTTTGACAGGGGAATTCATAACACTATTCTTGATAACCTTTTGCCAGCTCTTACAGAGGTATATAATAGTATTCAAAGCAATAATATACCCTGGTCCCAGTATCAAAGAAGTGGTGTTCATTTTTTTATACAAAACGGGTAACAAAAGGGATTTGAGAAATTGGAGGCTAATTTTCTTACTAAATAATGACTTCTAATTCCCAAAATTTTAACAAACTGATTACTTAAGATTGCTGGGCATCTGTTAGCCCCATCTCTGGCCTGTCCTAATTTCAGGAAACGCTATCTAGTGCCATCTTTTGTTATTGCTAGAAATAGTTGAAAAGTGCAATAAGGGTATAATGAAGGGTTTTCTATTATTATTAGAGCAACAAAGAGCATTTGATCAGTTCTACCATATGTATATAGAGTTTGTTTTACAATTGTTTTGGATTCCTGGCTCATTCATTAGATTGGTCATGTGTTTATGTGACTTCACTATCCTATGACCAGTTGTAATGGCTGGTTGGATGAAGCATATTTAGTAGTGGGGGGGTTAAACAGGTTGCCTCATGAGTCCCTTGCTCAGGCCCTGTGCTATGACAAATAGAGCAAGAAACACTTAGCTGCCTCTTAAGGAATGAAGAGTGTGTCAGTAGACATGTAGACAGCAGCCTATGCAGATGATATGTGCCTTTGGTATGGGACACAGACTCAGCTAAAGGGCAGTACAATGGTTCTGCTCTTTTGGTGCTTCTTCAGGAACCTCACTTAATTTACAAAAAAAGTGTGGGTAGACAATTGGAATGGAGTGAGCACTTGACATATTTGATAGCCAGGATGAGACTCACTATGAACTCCTTGACCATTTTTGCTCTTAAATTTGCGGACAAGGATGACTTGCTGAATTGGAAGGACTATATTGTAACTGAACAGAGAAAAATTAAATATTGGAAACAGTGGCTCATGTGCAAAATTAAACTAGTCTACATGATTAACTAATTAATCCAATCACCTGACTCAGATCTTGAACATTTTTAGAAAGTATGGAAGAAAGAGGGAGGTGGAGGCTAGTAGGTGTGCTGGGTGGGGGTTCACTGTTGAACAGGGTCTAATGGCTTCTGCCAGGGTAGGGGGAGTGCCTTGATTTGGGTGTGGTATGGCAAACTGCAGAGAAGAGAACACCTGACTCAGACCTTAAACAATTTTAGGAGGTATGGGGAGAAGGGAGGTGGCAGCTAGTGGGTGTGTTGAGTGGAAGGGGGGTCTATGTTGAATTGGGGAACAGGGTGGTGTGGCTTGTGCCAGGGTGGGAGAGCAACTTGATATGGAAGGGGGTTACTTTTAGTTCTACTAATTTCTTGGGCTACAATATGTTTATTTATTATAAGAACTGCTAGCAGCCAGCTAACTACAGGTATCAGTTGGCTTTCGGAGAGGAAGGAGGTTTTACTGGTTGGTTTTGTGGGGGTCAGGGTGGTTAAGGGTTAAACAAAGGGTAAAGTCAATTAGGGTACTAGGATAGTCAGATGTTTGGTTATCTGAATCCAACATCCAATGCCATCCAAGGTTACAATCAGAAGTCAGATTCAGACACAGATTATTCTAATATCCAACTCTCTTGGGTCAGACAGGATTTGAAAGTTTCCAACCAACCCTAACTATAAAGCACTATGTAATACATTTTTGTCCCATATTGAAAATAAATACATTTTGCATATATTTATAAAAGTATATTCCAAATATATGTTTGATCATATGTCTGGACTATATGCAAAATATCTCAAATTGGCTGGTTTTGAAATATCTGATTTATTTGCATAATATACGTGACAGATATAGTTAAGATATAGCAAACATTTATTTATGCTATAGGAGTGGACATAAATGAATTGTGGTAAATCTGTTTACCTGAGCAACTGTGTGCATAAATTTCATTTATATACACAGTTGCAATGTCATCAGCCATTTATACACATAGCTGTGTTGTCATCAGCTGATTTATCCACGCAGTTGGTATGTCAGTAGATCCAGCACAAGCACTCTGAACGCAGTTAGAATGTTCAGTCTCTGTAGCAGTACTAACCATATTCAAATGCAAATAACTTTGAAATTAGAAATGATAGCATGGTACTGTGAGCATGAAAGTTGTTTAGCACAAAAATATCTACAAAATGAGTGGCATTTCATTTATATATACATTTTAATTTTTTATAATTAGCAAACAAACCAGCAGAAAACTAAATTTATTTGCACTTTTTTGACAAACAAATGCAAATAACAGTAAAACAAAAAAATGATAACACGGTACTTTGAGCACAAAGGTTGTTCAGCACCAAAATATCTACAAACTGAGAGGTGTTTCATTTTTAGGTGCCTTTTAGAATTTTATAATCGGCAAAAAATTCACTACACTAGGAAAACCACAAAAAAGTCCATGAAAGTTTACATTAAAAATTAAATAAACAACTTAAAAACACAACTCCCTGCACTGTCCTAAAAGATCCCTGTTGCATAAATGGAATACGTAATAGGGACCTTGTAGAATACATGATTTATTTTCACTCAAGCTGTTTGACCTTGAACACATCACTTGTGGCTTATGCCACTTGTGAAGTTACCTAAGGTTAAACAGCTTGAGTGAAAATAAATCATGTATTCCACAGGTCCCTGTTATGTATCTCATATTTCCATGATATATTTATTATAGGTGCAATATATTTATATATATATATATATATATATATATATACACACACACACACATATATATGTATTACATATATGCTTATATATTTAGAATATTTAATAGATATACTTTATTATGTAGTTGACATATATCTAAAATATTTTGTAAATATATGCATTGTAAAATACAGTATCTTTAAATACCCAGACAATAGACTAAACATGATGTAACATATCTTTAGCTGTACATTTGGAATTCCTCTCATTAGTAACCATTTAGATATCTATAGTAGAAGTATCATTCATTATAAAATGGGCAAAGGATTTTGAGCAATCTGATTGGTTGTTAGCCATGTGTTAGAAGTGTAACGCATGGCTAAAACTAGTCCTGCCAACCTGGATGTAGTACAGTACATGTTCAAAATCCTTGTGCCATTGAAACTTTCACAAGTAAAACTGATGCCATTTTTTGTACTCATAGTAGCCATTGAGAGTGAAAAACTGAACCTGAACTGTTCCTCCTTTCATTTTCTACTACTTTCCTCCCTATGCAGTCATCTGATTGTAACATGCTCTGTACAATAAACACACATATAGAAGACCTGTTGGAAAGAAGTCTTGTCTTTTTTTTCAATTTAGAGACTGCTTACAGTTCCACTACTTACAGTCTGGTCAGCCACACACCACGAGAAAGATCACATCACTGCTCCTCCACTCTCCTCTTTCATCCTGCTATCCAGCTCCTACCACCCCCCTCCCATACATTGGACTCAGCACCATAAATACATAAAACATATAAAAATGCAGAAAATAAAACAAATTAACTCTGAACTATGGCAATGTGTATGTGGGGGGTGGGGTGCACCATGGTAACTATGATGACACCATAACTGTTACAGATTGTGTCTCTGATCCTACATAGCTAGCACTCTCTTCACTAAAATGTACTGCTTATAAGATGAACATAAACTGAAGACAAGCAGGTGATTTATTTACTTTTTTAAAACTCCATTATCAAAAGAATGCTCTCCTTGCATCTCTTTCCTCCCGCCCGCCTAACTGTCAGCTTGCTCAGCCACACAGCACAAAAAAGATCACATCTCAGCTCCTACACTCACTTCTTTCATCCTGCATGCCAGCTCATACCCCCCTTAAACTGGACTCAGCTCCAGAAATAAATAAATTACATATACAAATGCATAAAGCAAAACACCAACTCAGAACTCCAGCAATGTGTATGTTGGAAGGGGCACCACAGTAACCATGACAACATCACTGTTACAGATCGTATCTCCACTCCTCCATAGCAAGCACTCACTTCACTAAAATGTACTGCTGAAAATATGAACATAAAATGAAGACAATAAGGTGATTTATTTACTTTTTTAAAACTCCATTATCATAAGAATGCTCTCCTCATGTCTCTTTCCTCCGGCCCGACTAACTGTCCTCTCACTTGCTCTCCCATCCACTCGTTCGGCTGTATACTCACACTGTCTGCTGGCACCTCACAGAAAATCTTCCTGGAATAATTATAATCAACAAAATACTATATATATATATATATATATATATATATATATAAAACAATAAAAGATGTAAATCTACAATGGATGCAGGGTGCCATGGCAACCAACTGTTGCTACTGTAAATAAAGAACAGGTATGGGGCAAAGCAAAACATACCCAATTTATGGCATGCGGAGGGATTATTTTACAACAAACTACATTAAAGAGTGTCAGTGTTTTCTGCATCAACATAAAAATATGGATTCTTACATGCATATAAAATACAGTGGCCCATTTTATAAGCACAATAAGCCACTCTGGGGTGTGTGTTAGACAGTTCTAATGCACGGCAAGGGGGCTGGGTGCACTCAGACTGTGACCTAGTGCCTTACTACGCTTCTAGCTATGCTTTAGAACTGTCTAATGCACACCCTGTTGTGTGTTATTGCTTACATGATGCACCATTACCACAAACTTACAAATTATACATTTATACTTAAACATAGGAGTTGCCTCTTTTTTTTATATTAATTTTTATTGAATTTATTACACGCGTATTTCCAAAGTTTTATGTTTCCAGTCTGAATACATTGTTTCTCAAGACATGATAGCGGTTAATATCTTTACAGCAATACCTGGATGTAAGTTTGTTAGTATAATATTATTATTACTATATTCAGGGCCTAAGCCCCCTCCTTAATATAATCCATTTGTTATTCTTACAGTCCACATTGGTTAAGTATTCTGTTCTATTTGAGATTCCACAACTCCAGAATAATCTATTTCCCAGTTAGGGCAATTTTTTTCTATTTTATCTTATCTAGTTTCCCTTTTTCCTCAGTTTAAATCCCCCCCTTGTCCCCCACAAACTCAACCCTTTAATAATGAAATACCCCTCAAGGAGCAAAATCCGGGTCTATCGAAGACTGATAGATAGCCCAATTCCACCATTTTCTCTTGTAGTTAGGTTATGTTGGATACTGGAGTTGAGAGTCTCTGTATGATAAATCTGCTTCATAATACTTCTCCATTCCACTACTGTGGGTATCTTATCTGTCATCCATCTTCTGGTCACAGCTTTTCTATAGCTGCTAGCAAAAAGGTTGGAAGGAGTGTTTTTTGCCAGGGTGGAGAGCAATCGGGGTATATTGATAACAACCCCTGGTCCACCGTTAGATTAATAGTGGTGTCCAGGTATTTTGAAATTTCTAACTGTAGTGAGATCCAAAATGGCATTAGTTTTGGACATAGCCAAAAGATATGGCCTAGTGTTACATTTCTACAGCTGCAATTACACCAATACCAACCATACCTGTCTGGTAAATAATGACTAAGCACTGTGGAGGAATGAAAAAATCTCATCCTACACTTCCAAGCAAAATCTCTCTACATGGGAGAGGAGGTAATTTTGATTGCTGGAATGGTTGCCTCCAATGAGGTCTCCCAGGGAATCGTCAGGTCCAAGCCCCTATTCCATTCCTCCTGTATATTTCTTGTGTTTACTGCCGAACCCTCCCTTAAGGTTTTATATAAGTTACCTACTATATGAGCCTCCACCCTACCCTGTATTGCTGTTACAAAGAATTTTAGTAGTCCAGGGGGTGGTGTCAGTTGAATAGGATGAATATGTGGATTTAGTAGGATATGATTACGAACCTGAAAGTAACAGAAATGATCCGAATTACGTAGGGAAAAGTGGGTTTTTAAAGAGTCAAATGAGCTTATACCTTGAGGTGATAGAAACTGATAGAAACTGGGTAATCCCAGTTGTCTCCATCATTTAAAGGAAAGGTCAGATATGTTTGGTAAAAATGACTGATCTTCTGAGATTAGTTTACAGTTTCATATATGGGACATACTTGTTTAGTCCAACTTATTCTCTTCCATACTTGATAGGTTTGGGCTGTTATCTTAGTAAATGCACCTGGAGGTAGGGATCGGGACTCCGAGGAGAGGAGTATTTTAGATATATCAAATAGGTCATTAATTTGGAATTTCAAGGTCTTCCAAGAGTTCTGACATTCCTCCGCCATCCATATTAAAATTCTTCATAGGAAAACAGCTTTAGCATATAGAGAAAAATCTGGGAGGGCTACTCCACCCTGTGCCAAAGACAGTTTGAGTATGGCCAATTTAATTCTTGGACGGCCCTGACCCCAAATGAAATTAGATATTAATCTATCCCAGGATTTGAGGTAAAAAGAATAGGGGAAAACTAGGTAAATTTTGTATAAGTTATAAAAGTCTTGGTAGAATATTCATTTTGGTTATGGTAATTCTCTGTTGGAGGGAAAAGAATATAGGCGTCCATCTCGTCAGATCCATTTGAATATTAAGGTCAAGGGTTCAAGATTCACCAATTCGAGAACTTCGGGATCAAGAGGTAAGAAGATTCCAAGATATTTTATTTTTGTAGCTAACCACTTGAATGGGTATGTTCGTTTCAGGGTCACGGGGGGGTAAATTTGTAGATCAAAATTTCTGTCTTAGCATCATTTCATTTAAAACCCATAAGTTTCTCCAATTTCTTTAATAATTTCCAGGCTGAAGGGATTGAGGTTTCTGGAGTAGTCAGTGAGAGCATGACATCGTCTGCAAATAAACTTATTTTATATACATGTTGGGCAATAGGTATTCCCTCTATCTCCGAAGCCCTTCTCATTGCTTGAGCTAGTGGCTCCATATATAGAGCAAATGAAGCTGAAAAGAGGGGACAACCCTGGCGGGTGCCACATGTCACCTGAATTGGAGGAGAAATATTCCCATTAACCCTTAGATAAGCTTTTGGGGAGGTGTTTAAGTTTTGTAAGCAGTCAATGAAGGAAGACGGTAGTAGGAATGTCTGCAGGGTGTCCCAGAGAAATTTCCAGGACACCCTGTCAAACGCCTTTTCAGCATCCAGACTAAAGGCTGAGAGAATCATCTTTTAATAGTATACTCTTGCAATATCAATATTTTGTGAATATTATCTTAAGTTGTGCATCCCTTAATAAAGACTGATTGATAAGAGTTTATGATGTTCGGGAGTAATTTTTCTAGTCTGCTTACCCAAATTGAAGTAAATATCTTGTAATCAAAGTTTAGAATAGAAATGGGGTGATATGATGTGGGGTTTATTGGGTCTTTATCCGGTTTTAGTATGGGAACTAAAGTGGCATAACTCCATGAGGGCATGGGAGGGGAGTCACCCTTAGCTATTTCATTATATAAAGAGTGTAAATTAGGAAGGAGAGTCATTGAAAATGTGTGATACCACTCTGATATAAATCAGTCTGACCTGGACAGTGTGCTGTTTTAAGTTTCCGGATGGCTTCTTTAATTTCAAGTTTGGAAATCCTTGCTTCCAAAGTCGAGGCCTGTGATTTATCCAGGGTGGTAGTTTTAGTTGTATTAGAAGGAGGCATCATTCTCTGGATGTTCCCAACTCCGAGTACAGCTTTGTAAAAATTCTGTAAAAGTACAGATTATAATGGGATTCAGTGTGGTCTATTTGTCCAGTTAGGTATTCCTGATTTTTAAAATAGTAGAAGTACCCTTTCTAGAATGTAACTTGTACACCAATTTTTTGGTTCCTTGAGGACCCCCCTCAGGTACTGTGTGACGCAAATAAACCAACTGCTGCTGTATTTTGTTATCCATAATTCCGGGGAGATTATTTTAGTGTCCTTTATTTTGGAAAGAAGATCATGGTCTCCGTCTGTATATAACAATTGGTAACCTAATAGTTCTTCAGATAATTGCTGGTATTTAGCCTCCCTTTCCCTATTTTTGTTAATGGTATAGGCTATCACCTCCCTATACATAGTGACTTTTAGTGCATCCCATAAAATTGCTTCTGTTGGATTGGATTGGGTATTCTCAGCCAAAAATTGTGGGATTCTTTTTTTAATCATATCCTGAAATTCCCTATCTTGTAGCAGTAACAGATTCATTCTCCATAAGGTTTTCTTGGTAGTTCTTCCTATATCTAGTTTTTAAGGGGATGGCGATCTGATAACAGTTTTGGACCAATAGTTATATCTTGTATTTTGGAATAATGCTCACACATGGTGAAAAAGTAATCTAGTCAGGAGTAGGAATGAAATCTGGGAGAGTGATACGTATATCCTGGGGAAGAGTGGAAGGTTCTTCGCCAAGTATCCACTATCCCCAAGTGATCTAGCATTTGTCTATGTTGTATTGCGGTCTTATTTAGTCTGTGTTTGTGTGGGTTGGAGCAGTCTAGTTGTGGGGAAAGGGTCACATAAAAGTCCTCCCCAGATTAATTGTTCTTGTAAATGATCTAGAAGGTTGGATATGAACTTTTTTAAAGTCCTGGATGTGAGATTGAGGGGGAAAATAGACGTTACCAATGGTGACCTGTTGGCCATAAAGAAGGCCCTGTAGTACAACATATTGGCCCTGGCTATCTATGTGGGATTTAAGTAATTCAAAGGGAGTGTCAGAAGGAATCAAAATGGCTATTCCCCTTTTTCTACCTCTAGGGTATGCTGTTGCATATACCCTATATCTCTTACCCCAGTTCAGCTTTTGGTGTTCCAGGTTCATCAGGTGGGTTTCCTAGAGGAGATAGAGAGAGGACTTATTTCTTTTTAGTTGTTGGATTACTCAATATCTTTTTATTGGGACATGTAGACCATTAATATTTTGGAAGTATATTTGTATCAGATTAGTAGCCATTTTTCAGTTTGTAATTCTTGCTTTCTTTGTTTCTTCCCCTAGGTGTGTCGCTCCTCCAATCACTCTCCACCCCCACAAGGACCAGGAAAGGAGGGGAGAAGCTGTCCCCATCATTACTGTTACTCTTTGTCCCCAAAAAAATATTTTTTGTTTCTTTGTGTGTGTTATTCCCCCAAACCCCAACATTTTTAAACCACAAACTTATGCTAAAACATATCAATTTTCCCATAATATACCCCCCATCCTTTGTTATTGCTTTTTTGAAGTTCTGTCTGAGTTTATAGCAGTTTATCTCCCCCCCCACTTGTGTATGTAAAGTACACGTTCCTGACCAATTGGTCTGCAACAATCCCCAACAATTCCAGAACATGTGGTGGCCGTAACTTTCACCCACATCTATTCTGGAATCCCAACATTTAACTTATATACAAGTTGACTCCCACATGGGAGGTGCTTTTATTAAGCACACTCATCTGGCTCTTGTCGTATGACCCTTTGGGGTCTAGAGAAGAGTTTGGGGTATCAGGCCACTCATCTGGATGTTAATCCAGAGAAGCAGAAATAACGCTCCTAGTAAGGGTAATGGTAACATTTGCTTGCCCTTAATATGGTTCCGCATTTAAATCAGCAACTAAACCAGCAGCGAGCTTATTTTTGGGATAGTCAATCTTCCATTCAGTACTGATATTTGTTGGATGAATCTGTCTCTGTAAGACCCGTCCTTCTTCTGCCTCACCTCAGACTCTCCTATAAGCAGACCAGAAGTCGGCCCCAGTATTTAAGAGGTTAGAGGGGTTCCCAACTCCCCACAAAGCCTCCCAAGGGGCACAGAGGGTCATAGTATTGAAATCCTCAGGCTTCCCATCTCTTTCTGTGGTAGGTGGAGAGAAGGGAGCCCAGGGTCCCAATTTCTTATTACAAGCTCTGGTGGATCCCTCTGTGCTGGAATATCCATAAATGATCTGCCCAGTAAATAGTTTGAAATAACTTGCTGTTTATCCCCATTCTCCCTCTCCACCCCCCCACAGAGACATCTCAATTCATTGTGATTAGAGTCCCAAAAAGTCCCCAAAATTGTGTCCATAGTGCAGTTCTGAAGTGCAAACCAAGCGCCTCCTGTTCAACTGTCTTGCGCAGGGAGGCCACCATATTCAGTCCCAAGCTGTTTTTATAGACTGCTCCCAATTCAGCATGAAAGTTATTTATTAAGTCAAAATCCTATGATTCAGTGTTTATCCTGTGTTAACTGGTATTTAGAGCTGCTGGTTGTGTTCCGTTTCATATTTCATACCTGGAACCCCCTTCTTTTCTGTACTGCCCGGATCTCCCCAGCCTTATTCTTGGTAGGAAAATGGTTGGAAGGCACTGGGAAACCAGAATAAGACTGCCCCAGTTCAGAGGAGGGAGCAATAGCCTCAAGATATAATAACCTCCCTTAGCCTGAGTTACCCCCTGCCATCCAGGGAGATAAAAATGTTCCCATGAAAACCTGATGTCACATTGCTAAAAGCTTAAAATTCAGTTTTATTTCATAGATTTAGTAGTTGTCGAAACCCTTATAGAGGCGCCCCTCCACCCTCCAGAGTGAGCAATACCCACTCCTAACCCCACAGCCCTCCTCCATTGAGGCCCGCAGGGTCCGGAGGGGCCAAGTAATTAAGTAAAATTGCCAACCTCAGCTGCTCTTCAAGTACCCAGAGTAGGATTTCTGTAAGCCTTCAGGCATTGCAGGATCTTAGTCAATGGCATATTGTCTGCATGAGAATTATCTGTTGTCTCCTATGCGCCCTGACCAGAATGAGATTTCACTGTCTCTAGAATTTTTTGTTGAGTATTCCTTGTGTTGTTAAGTCCTCAGTCGCCTCCAATGCTTTATGATATATTTTTTGACCAGAAGGTAAGTTCTCCATGAGTTTGGCTGGTTATGGTGTCCTGAAACAAATTTTCTGTGTTCTCAGTACTGGAAACAGGGGGTTATAATCTCTCCTCCGTCTTTGCGTATAAGGCACATACTCATTTTTGAACAGCAGCCTGTTCTGACTTAACATCACCCAGCCCTTCTTCCAGGCCTTACACAGTAGGGTTTCTTTGGTCTGGAAGCTGAGCAGCCTTAAAACAAATGATCGAGGCCTTGCCTCTTGGCGAGAAGGTTTGGGGCATAAAGCCCTATGCGCCCTTTCAATGTCCAGTTGGAAGGTAGGTTCAAGGTCCAACACCAGCTGTATAAGATAATCAACAAATGCAAGAGTGTCCCCACCCTCCTCTCCCTCAGGGATCCTAAAGATATGCAGGTTTTGGCATCTGCCACGATTTTCTGCATCCTCCTGGTGGGCCGCTATCCTGAGTTGTTCTGAAGCCAAAGTTTTCAACTGCATCTCGAGATTATTGAGTCAGTCCACATTTTTAGAGATTTGGTGGTCTGCTTCAGTGACCTTTGTCTGTATGGAGCTCAGTTCAGTTCTTAAGTCTTGTATGGTTTCTCTCACTTTGTTTCTAAAGTCAGCTATAGCTTACAATATGGTCTCCGTATTGCCCTCCATTGAAGATTTTTTTTGGTTTTATTGTGGAGGAGGATGATGCCTTTTTTCTCCTGGATGAGCTTGAGTTAGGCCTTAAAGTAAGCTCTGAGTCATCGGAGGTCAGGTCATTGCCATCTGCCATATCCGAAAAAAGTGTGCAATCTGTTCTTAAGTGTGGAATTCGACATCTCTAGTTGTTCTTAATTTTCATACACTTTCTGATGGATATCTGGCATTTTGAGAAATTAGAGATTCAATTTGGTCTGATGGAAACGGAAAGCTTGCCTAGTGTGTTGTTGTTCAGCCCATGCCGGAACCGGAAGTCCCAACATAGGACTTACCTCTTGATCTCACAATTTATAAAGGCTTAAACTGGTATTTATACCACCCCTGTTTGGTTCCATTTTATGTCGGTGTGAGTTCCTACATGTACTTGTTTTTCACTCTTTCCCTTTCCCTCTGGTCTGTACACTAATGCTGTCAATTCAAAACTATTTTAAAAATAGATTTTGGTTGATAAAATGTACTTTTGAAATACAGTGGCATTCCCCAGGATGAAACCCAATTCTACAGCATTTTGCAGCACTCTGCAGAATGCTGCATCAGTCCTACTGACTAAAGCAATGTAATTTCAATGGCAACTAGTCCCTTTGGTCATTCAGGAAAATATGACACTGCCAGGATGAAGTGAATGTCTGCATGACAAAACGGACTAATTGCCATTGAAATGACATTGCTTTATTCAATAGATCTGCTGCAGCACACTGCAGAGTGTTTTAAAAGTGGGTTTCATCCTGTGGACACCACTGTATGTAAATTATTTATGCAAATATGTGCACAGTACCACAGCAGGTATTTGCAAAAATACATTTGACATATATGCAAATACATATTCTGCATATATTCTACACATACTGTAGCTTGCAGGCAAACAAGATTCATATTAAACTCACAACAGAAGTTAGGCACACACGCACACCGGACAAGGAACTCTAGAAGGCACTTCTTGGATCTTCTGTCACAAAATGTGTTTGTACAGTAAAGAAAAAATTGTAAAACTAAAGCCAAAAGTAGCACTAGTAAAAAGCAGACCTCCACATAGGACTGATATTTCACACTGTTCTTGAAAAAGCACGAGAACAGCACACAATTTCAATTCTGTGGGGAGGTTTGATTTTTTCTATAGCTAATTTTGGCTTTTATTTCTTGTACAAACAAACTTTATGGAGGAAAATCTAAGAATTGTCTTCTGGAGTTCCTGATCCGGTGTATGTGTGTCTGTTTCTAACTCTTACCATGAGTGCTATTTACATTTATGTTGTGAGCACCACTACATTTTGGAGCTGTCTTTTTTGCTTGTATATGTATTTTGCTATAAGAAGATATGTAGAAATAGTGCATTCAATATATAGTTACAGAATGTAGTCTATGGGGGAGATATTCAGTAATGTGCCAAATGGCGGTGCAAGTCTGGCACAGCACAAGTCAGATGTGCCATGGCACACTGTGAGCCATATTCAGAAGAAGAGCCACTGGAAGTGCACCAGCGCAAGCCTGCTGAATATGGCAAAGATGTGCCATAGTGCAACCAGAGATGTGCCGGTGGAACCATGGGTGCACGGAGCAGACCTGAGCACAAACCCAGTGAGCAGGTCAAGAGCAACAAGCCCAAGAACACACAGCCAAGGAAGCACAGGGACAAGGGGCACAGGACCCTACCAGCAGGGTACACCTGGGTACACAGAAGCACTGTTCTGGATGGAACACAGAGCACCAGGGGACAGTGCACAGCCACCAGCAGAGGCGCTGTTCACTGCATCCATCACAGCCAGTCCTCAGCCATGCCACAGGAACAGTCCCCAGACCCGCACCCCAGAATCCAATGGCAGCCTGACCAGCTGGTGACAGATGGGGACAATGGGCAATGCAAGCCCGCCAGTGAAGCTCCCCTCCCATGCAGACCACTGGCCTGCTAGCCATGGCAATGCCTGGCCACAGTGGGTGTTAACCTCTGTGTCTCTGGACACAAGCACACCTAGGTTCCCCACCACCACAGACAGCACTGGTGCTAGGCACCAAAGGAGGCATGCCCCAGGCAGGTGTCCACTCCCCATGTGACTGGAAGTGCAACAGTGTACACAGATGTCCAACCCCCAGCAGGTAGTCCAGGTCCCCAGGACACCTAAGTCTGTGTGCATACCCCCTCCCCACCTGCCCACCCCAGTCCAGATCCCCATGGTGATCGTGAAGAGACACAACAAACCCAACCAAACCTGGGATACAGCGCCCACCACCATGTAAAACACCACTGGATACTACATGGAACCCCTGGGAACCCCACACGTGCCCCCCCGCACTGACACCATGGACCAACACCTGATATCTGCAGCATGGCTACTTACGCCACCTGCAAAGCAGACATGGACACAGGCATGTAGCAAAATAAACGCTTTATACTGTAACAATATACAACCAGCACTACAAACAATTGAATGAAGGGTTAGGGACAGGGGAGGTAGGAGGTAGGATGGGAACAGGAAACAAGGGCTGTACAACAGGATGGGGGAATGCAGTGAAATAGAGAAAGCGTGGGAAAGGGGGCTATCAACAGTAACGGCCTAGTACCCTCCATGGCCAGCTGGCCTGTACCTCTCCAAGGCCCTCTAGACAGCTGCCATCTCCTGCATAGTTCTCTGCAGGACTGCCAGGACCCTCAAAAGCACAAGCAGGATCCTGGTTAGGGCCAGCAACTGTGGCCTTGCTCCTCTCTGGCCCTCCATCCATCGTCCACCTAAGGGAAGGGACAGGACAGGCAATTAGTGCAATTCCCCAAAGACCTGAGCTGACCCACAGCATGCAGTGGACAGCAGGGGCACACACCCCTGGAGAGACCACAATGGTCCCTTTCATGGAGGCCCATGCCAGCCATCTACACAGCACACCACAGTGGAGCAGACAGGCAAATGGTGCAGTGCAGTGTGCACATGATCACACAGGCATGGTCACATGGCACAGAGTGAAGGCACTGCCACAGCACACATAGTGGAAGCTGTGCATACCCATCCCACCAGCCAGAACACAGCGGCCAAGGGATGTGCCACAGTGGCATGCATAATGGACAGAGTGCCAAACACTGCTGTGCAGGCACATAGCTGAGGCAACCATGGCTGGACCCTGTCCCCACTGCTATTCCACAGAGACACATACAAGGAATGTGACAAAGCTTACCTGCCCTACGCTTTGCAGTGGGTGCTGCTTGCTGATCCCTACTGGGGTCCCATCTGACTGCTGTGGCTGCCCTATCCCACCTGCAGACCTCTTGCCCTGTGGAAGGCATGAAGAGAGGAGGACATCAGTACACAAGCACTTATGGAGAGCACCCCACCACTACACAGCCTACATGGCACTGGGTGTGTCCCTGTCCATCCTGATGCCCTCATGCCAGCACAACTGCAACATGCGCAGCAGCCATGCACGATGCACTGCCTGCCAGGACTGTGTCATACCCCCTCTGTGGACCATGCTGTGCAGTCCTACAAACACTACAGTAGACTGCCCTGGCAAACATGCCACATGCGCATACCTACCTGGCTGTGGCACTGCACCATGCTGGATGTGCCTGTATCCAGCGCAGCCACTCATGTCCGTCTTGCACAGGTTCCCGTACCTGTGGCAGCACTGTTCTGGGGTTCGCAAAATCCTGGTCCTCTTATCCAGGGCCTTGGAGGCCCACTGCCAGATGGCCCCTCTGGCCTGCTGGAGGGGCACCTGTCCATATTACTGCCTCTCAAATGGCTGTATCACAACCACAAGGTTGATCAGTTCAAGGTCTGACCAGTCGGTTGCACGCCTGTTCCTGCTGTGTGCCATGGCCTCTAAGTGCAGCAGCATTGTGCGGTGCTGGTGAATAGCATACTCATGGACATGTGCATCACGCCGTGGTCTAGTGGGTGCATGGGGGCATGCATACGACCCGGGGGTCAGAGGTAAGAACCCTGCACACAATGTGCATCTGCGTGATAGGAGCCACTCTCAGGCAGTGCGTGCATACACAATGCCATCCCAGCACCGCATGTGCAATGCCACAACATCGCGCATGGTACACAAGTCACGTGATAGGCCTGTGCACAGTGTATGCACAAGCACACTGTGAGCACGCGCACCGTGCATGTGCATGTACTGCACCTCAGAGTTGCTCCGGCGCAGTCCGACTGCACAAGGTGCAGTTTCACGATATTGAGCCACTGCAGGCAAATCACCACATTAACCAATGCGTGGCGCAGTAGGGCCCATTAACATATCATTACCATTGCGCACATGCTCATTTGCATACGATGCACCTTATAAGCACCACAGAACAGCACAGGTCACAGACCAGTATTGCAACCATTTAGGTAAATGCCTGGAGACTTGGATGAACAGAGGCCTACTACAACACTGTGACAGTGGGCTGCAAAGGGCCGTGCTGACACTGTCCCACTGTGCTGTTCATGTTCACAGGTGGTGGAATGTTGGCTAATGACAGAGAGGAGCAGCAGGGGCCTGAATGCAAGCACAGGCCCATCTTCATGGCAGCAGAGCAGAATGCCCTCTTTGAGGCATATTTAGACAGGGAGGAGCTGCTCAGTGGTGCCACAGGTATACTGCAGAAGTGGTTGGAAGGCTGGGAGCAGGTGGCATGGTATGTCAACACCCACAGCAGGCACCAGCGCACTCTGACGGAGTGCCAGAAAAAGGTCGTCACAGAGAAGAGGTGCTTCAAGGAGAAGGTGGTGGCCATATGGGCATCCCGCAGGGTGACCAGCAGTGGCCTGCTCACAATGCCACCACTGTTGGCCATGGAGGAGCTCATGGCAGCCACCATCATCTGCACAGTGGTGGATGGTGTGCCTGGTGGCAGATTCCAGATGAGCGGCAGCCCCTCACTGCATGGTGAGTATGCACACAACAGACTGCACACAACAGACAGGCCTGCCAGGTGTGGGATAGACATGCAGGTGAGCCTGATGCCATGCTGCATGCTACTGGTGAGTGTGGATGCCACCTTGCAGTGTGCCATGATGCCAAGCGGCAATGGCAAAATGCATGGGGGACACATGGACAGTGGAATACCACTAACTTTCCGTTTCAGTCTTGCAGCACCATCATGCCTCCATGGGGTGGAACAGGTGGAGGTGGCCACAAGGGATGCCAGACCATCGACATCCACAAGCATCCACAGCAGAGACAGACCATGCCCTGGCAGTGTGGGGCATGTGGATGTAGTAGGCCTGGGGTCAGGCAACACCCTGGCCAAGATCCTGCATGATGCCAGCCTGCCTGTGCAGTATGCGGATACTCAGCTTGGGGTGGGGTCCAACACCAATGATGACATATACCTGATACCGGACAGCATAGGGGAGGTGGTGCCTGACACACCCCTGGCTGCTTTACAGGCACCATCAGGGCCCAGTGCTGTTTCTGCAACTGCACAGCTGCCACCAATCCCTGCCAGCATGGCAGTGTGTGGCACCACTGCTGTGTCTGGCATGGGTGGTGGTGCTGTTGTGGCTGCAGAAGCACAGGGCAATGCAGAGCAGATGGGTGGGCAGTGGCAGTAGGATGCAAGTACCATCGGGTAGTGTAACATGGTGTCCACCGCCAGTGTTCCTGTTGACACCGTACCCCCTTTATGGCCCACTGTGCAACAGCCTCCAGAGCGGGAAGCTTTGCAGTGCGCCGTGTCACCCTCAGCGGCTCTGCAGACAGGCCAGGAGGCTCAGGATTCCGAGAAACTGACAAAGCACACCCAGTTGCTGCAGGCATCTGTAGAGAACCAGGTGATACTTGCCACTGAAGTGCGAGCACTGAGGGCAGAGGTGCACCAGCAGGCCAAGCAGCAGGACAGGGGCAATGCAAGGCTTATGGATGAACTCCGCCAGATGCGGGAGGTCATGACTGCATCAATGGACCACATGACCTGTGCCATTGTGGTATCACTGGACCGCATGACCGGTACCATTGTGGCTAGGCTTGGTCGATGGCAGCTATTGGGCTTGGCCATGTGCAGAGGACCACCACAGTGCACTATCCACCCCACAGTCCCAGCGTCTGGCGACCACCTCACAGCAGATGCCAGACTCGGATGTAGGCTCCCATGTACCCCCACAGCTGGCCTGTTTGGCTGCCTCTACACCCCTGCAAGGACACAGTCATGGGCCCAAACATCAACCCTTGGGGGGCATCTGACACACCCCTCATGGCCGAAGTGCAGCCTGCATCTGATGATTGGCTCCGGTGCAGCCACCCACATTGCCATGGTGCTCGTGGGACCATGCGGATGGCATGACATGTCTGCTGCCCTGTCCTGCTGTCCACTGCTGCTGCCCCATGCACACATGGATGGTGGTGGTAGTGTGCATGTGTGTTGTGCCGCATGCCCCCTGGTGCTGACCATGCTGCTGGGACATGTGGCATGGGTGTGATGAGGGCAGCTCCACACCAGTTGTGCCTGTGCACCGGTGTCATAGTTCTAATCCATGCCATGTTCCTAAGAGCATGAGTGCGCCCCTGTCCCTGCATTCGTATCGCTGTGAACATCCATGCCACTGTGTGGTGTGCTGGTCTGTGTGACCCATGCATGTGTGTCAGTGCACTTACCTGCATTGTCCATAATGCTTCCATGCAAGGATATCCCTGTGCCTGCTTGCCTTCTGCCCCAAGTGAGGATCCCTTCTTCCTGGGTGCAGCTGCTCACCACCCTCCTGACCATCACCACCATCGTCCCTGCTACTGTCACCCTCATCAGCCTTGACATCCATCCCACAGTTAATGGCCATGTTGTGCAGGATGCAGCAGGCCAGGAATACAGTATGCCACAGGCTTTCAATGGTCTGTATTGTAGGGCACCACCTGACCTGTCTAGGCAATGGAATCACATCTTTAGCATGCCAAAGACACACTCAATGATATTGCAACGTGCTGGCGTGTGCCTCATTGTATCTGTCCTCCACAGGGACAATGGTTGCTGGTAGGGGGTGAGGAGCCATGGCCTAAGGAAATCTGCGCTGTCACCTATGTGAGGATAGACATGGTTATCCCTGTGCTGTGCTGTGCTGCCTCCTGCTTCCTGTCACCCACTGCCCACTCCTACATGCCCACCCTGCCTGCCCTCTATCACCCCTAGGGCAGTGGCTCCCAGACACTCTGGCGCATGCCCTGCTCACCCACAAGGTGGCCCATGGGGATGTCTCCATGTTCAAACCTATGGCACAGCGCAGAGCTGTGCCAGATGAAGGCATCATGTGCACTCCTAGGGTGTGTGGCACAGACATTGATGATGCACCCCCTCGGCATCGTACACCACCTGGCAGTTTATGGATGGGTAGCCCGTCCTGTTGATGTATACAGGGTTTCCTGGGCTAGGTGGTGTACAGATGCCCATGTGGGTGCAGTCTATGGCCCTGATCATCCCTGGCATGTATGCAACCCTGTAGAAGTCCTGCATGTTTGCTGTACAGTCTGCCTGTGTGCTGGGGAAACATATGAACTCCGAAGCACATGGCAGCAGAGCGTTGAGGAACTGTGTGAGGAGGCAGGATGTGGCCAACTGGGTGATGCCCATGGTATCCCCCGCTGGTCTTTGGAAGGTGCCTGTGGTGAGCAAACACATCACGGTGGTCACCTTAGTCTCCACTGTCATGGCATGACTATGTCTGGTGGGTGCCTGTATCTCTGCACTACACAGCTCACAGAGCTGCCTCAGAATTGCCCTGTTCAAGTGGTGCTGGCCCATGATTTCTGTGTCATGGTAGTTCTAATATGTGATACAGGCACGGTACAACCTGTGTCAGGCATACCGCCGCCGGGCCCTTGGTCAGCCATGTTGGTGTTCCTCCTGCCTCCTCATACCCATCATTACTGCTTCCATTAGGAATGATGCACTTTCCATTGACCTCTGTGGTGTCCCCCTCTGGCTGTCTCTGTCTGTCTCTCTGGGTATAGAGTTGCGCATCTGCTGTCTGTGTGTTTGAACCTGTTTTTATAGGCTCAAGTCTGGCTGGCACATCTTGAGGTTTGCTCCAGACTTACTCCATGCTTTCTGGTTGAATATACCGTTGCACCCCTTATTCATGGGAATGCCCCCTACACTTGCGCTGCATACATTATATTTGTGCCATGGCACAATGAGACTTACGCTGCGCAGCCACTGTCTTTTGAATAACACGCTTGGCAGTGCAAATCCATGGTTGTGCCATGGACAACTGCTCTGAATCTCTCTCTCTCTCTCTCTCTCTCTCTCTCTCTATATATATATATATATGGTATATGATATTCCAGTAATATTTATAAACTATAAAACATATTTGTTTGCTTTGCAGAACATATATTAAATATATATACATATATACATTTAAAATGTATTATTGGTATTAATACATATATTACAGATGCTTTCCAGATATATATCAGGCCAAACCCATTTTAACATATATAAAATATATCTCTGAAAATACATCTCTAATATATTGAAAATATATGTTTGCTAACATACACTTACTGTAGAAATTACACAGTAAAATTACACTTGCATAAAACTATAATTTTTCATTAGCAGTCCATCAAACATTAAAAAGTAAAACAAAATATTTTCTTTGACAGTATAACAAAATATATGCATTTAGTATATCAATGTGAAGTATAAGAATTCTGCAAACATCTAAATTGTAACTGGAAAAATGCACAGATATCTGAAATATGTGATATATTTAGGCATATTCAAATATAGTCTACACAGTAACAAAATACAGTATAGTTCTTTTCCATATACGTATAATTTAAAACTATGTTATAAATATTTTTGTGTGTTTTATACATTAAGCATCTTACAAGGGAAACAAAAATGTAAAGGTATAAGTAACTCAAAATATATATGATGGATATGTTTATCTAAAATGCAAAATATGTAGAAACTGCATGTGTATGCACAAATAATTACTTTTGATTTTATTCAAGGACATAACATTGAAAGAACAAGAAACATATATTTCAAATTTATATGTCAAAGATTGTTCCCAAATATGATACATCTTGGATCATTCTGAAAATATCTAGAATATACAGTATCTCAAGATATTTTAGAAAAGTGTAAATTAATCTGACATATATTTGAAACATATTTGGGGATACGAGGGTATATTTCAGATATTAAAAAATATAGATCTTTTCCATGTGGGGTGTGTGGACCATTTCTGTTGAACAGCTACAGAAGTGTTACTTGGAAACAGCTGTATGCCTGGATTTTAGACGCTTATTTTTCTGTCAGCCCGTTCTTTTCAGGAAGTCCTCTGCATGTAGCCCTTTTTTGCCCCACCTGTTAACTGATCGTATGGTGCCAACAAAAATGTGGGGCTCATTATGGCAGGTGGCCATTCTAAACTAAATGTGATGAACAACCATAAACATACAGTAAATGAATGAAAAGTGTTGCAACAGACTAGACTGTGGACAACAAATACAAACCATGAATCACCTGTTTTACAAATCTTTTTAGGTTAAATATGTTTTGAGTTTGGTTGCTACCAGTTGAGGGGAATCATTGTTTAGGAATAGAAACATAGAAACATAGAAGTTGACGACAGATAAGGACAGCAAGGCCCATCCATTCTGCCCATTTCTTTTTCTACCTTATAAATGTGCCATTGGCCTTTGCTCTGTCAGTGGCCTATCTATTCATACTCATCCGTATTGCTCCCTTATGCCTATCCCATGCCTGTTTGAAGCCCTGCACTGTATTCATAGCCATCACTTCTTGAGATAGGCCATTCCATGCATCCACCACCCTTTCTGTGAAAAAGAATTTCCTCACATTCCCCCTTAATCGGCCTCCCTCTAATCTCATGCTGTGTCCTCCTGTCCTGCTATTTTTCTTATATTTAAACATGTTAGACTCTTTCACCTTGTTAATGCCCTTAAGGTGTTTGAATGTTTCAATCATATCACCTCTCTCCCTCCTTTGCTCGAGGGTATACATACTGAGCTCTGTTAATCTGTCCTCATATGTCTTCTGATACAGTCCCTGCACCATTTTGGTTGCCCTACTCTGGACTGCCTCAATTTGGTTAATGTCCTTGTGAAGGTGTGGCCTCCAGTACTGCACGTTGTACTTCAGTTGGGGCCTAACCAGTATCTTGTAAAGAGGGATTATTACCTCCCTCTTACGACTTGTGATACCGCTACTAATACACCCTAACATCCCCTAGCCTTACCTACTGCTTTAGTGGCCTGCTTGGATGATTTAAGGTCATCGGTGATGATGATGCCCAAGTCTCTTTCTTCCTTTTAGACTGTCAGCAACTCCCCTCATAGCCTATAGGTGGCTTCAGGGTTTCTCTTTCCTGTGTGCATGATTTTGCACTTCTTTGCATTAAACCCCAGTTGCCACTCTTCTGACCATTCTGCTAGTTTATCCAGATCTCTTCTCATTCTGCCCAGCCCATCTGGATCATCTACTCTGTTGCAGATCTTGGTGTCATCTGCAAATGGACAAACCTTACCCTCTAGTCCATCTGCAAGGTCACTAATGAAGATATTGAAGAGGACTGGCCCCAGGACTGATCCCTGAGGTACCCCACTTGTGACTTGCACCTCTTCTGACTGTATACCATTTACCACCACTCTCTGTTTTCTGCCCGTCAACCAGTTTGCCACCCAGCTGACCAACTTCTGACCCACCCCGAGCCCACCCACCTTATTTATCAATCTTCTATGTGGAACAGTGTCAAAAGCTTTGCTGAAGTCAAGGTAGGTGACATCAACTGCTCCCCCTTGGTCCACCACTCTGGTTACCTAGTCAAAGAAATCTATGAGATTAGTTTGACAGGACCTTCCTTTTGTAAACCCATGCTGTCTTGGATCCTGTGCCCCTATGGATTCCAGGTGTTGCACTATCCTTTCCTTAAGGAGTGCCTCCATAATCTTGCCCACTACTGAGGTAAGACTGACTGGTCTGTAGTTCCCTGCCTCCTCCCTGCTACCATTCTTGTGGAGCAGGATCGCATGAGCCCTTCTCCAGTCTTCTGGGACCTCTTCTGTGCTCAGAGGCTCACTAAACAGTTCTGCTAATGTCTCTGCTAGTTCCACTATTAGCTCCTTTAGTACCCTGGGATGTATGCCATCAGGTCCCATTGCCTTGTCCACCCTGAGCTTAGTGAGCTGTTGTAGGATCATTTCTTTTGTGAAGGGAGTAGTGCTCACCTCCCTCCCCATGTGTCCATGGTGCTGAGCTGTGGGCCCTGCCCTACCTTCTCTTCAGTAAATACTGAGCAAAAGTATCTGTTTAGGATAGATGCTTTTACAAGGTCCTCCTCCTCACATGCCCCTTTTTCTCCTTTGAGCTTAGCAATGTTAGTTATGAAATGTTAATTTTTGGACAGTATACAAGGGGGTGGGGGATGTGGCATACAAGTACCTTGACTGCCCTTTTTGCAAGTTTTTTGTGGCACATTTTGTTAAACAGATGTCACTTTTCCTTACAACAATATGTCTGTAATTTATAAGTCTTGTTAAAATAGGTAGAAGAACTGAGTTTTATTTTTCTTTCTGAAGCCAACTTTGGGCCAGATATTCAAAACTTTGCCACGGGGCTAAATTAGCACTGCATGGCATGCTAAATTAGCCTGGAACTAGTAGTCCACTATATTTAAAAGGGATAGCCCAGGTGCAAAACCTGCTAAATATAGCATGCTAAGGAAGCCAGGCAAACTGTGCTGGGAGAGCAGTGCAAAAACAGCCTGGGAAATAAGACAGCTCTGAATATAGCAACCAGGAAGTGCAAACCACAATAGCATCCCTGTTCACAGTGACATGAAATCAAATCAAATCATCTTTATTTTTATAGCGCATTTCAAAACCAAGGTGCTGTACATAAAATTGATATACATAAAGATAACATTTTAAAACAAAAACATTAAAACAGATCATCTGTAGCATGGGAAAGCTAAACTAAATAAATAAGTTTTTAACTCTGTTTTAAATTTATCGACAGTTGGGCATTCTCTCAACCTACGAGGTAGAGAATTCCACAGGGTTGGAGCTGAAAAAGCGAAGGCATGAGATCCTGATGTCTTCAATTGTACCCTGGGAATCTCCAGCAATCTCTCGTTGGTGGAATGGAGAGGACGGAGGGGGAAGTAGGGTACCAGGAGATCTTGCAGGTAACCAGGTCACTGATCATATAGGGCTTTAAAGGTTAGCAAGCCAACCTTAAAGGTGATCCGCCATCAAACAGGCAGCCAGTGCAGTTCATGGAGCACAGGCATAATATGACTGGTTCTAGAAGTCCCAGTCAAAAGCCTGGCCACTGCGTTCTGCACCAGCTGCAGGCTGCAGATATCAACCCCATGTAGCCCTAGGCAGAGGGAATTGCAGTAATCAAGACGGGAGTGACAAAGGCATGGACCAATGTTGGAAGATCACCCAGAGGAACCAGGTGTTTCACTGGGGCAATATTCTTCAGATGGTAAAAAGAGGATTTGACCATAGCTGACACCTGAGATTTTAGGGTCAAACCATCATCAAAAATAATGCCCAGGTTGCACACCTGATCAGAGGTAGTGAGCAACATACCACCAAGTAATAAGCCTGATGATTGTCCAGCCCCCAAACCCACCCCCGGATGACCTGGGTCCACTACCAGCACCTCAGTCTTATCCAGATTCAGTCTCAGCCAGCTGGAACTCATCCAAAGTTTGATCTCAGCAAGGCAGTTATTTAGCATGGAGAGTGCATCATCTTGTCCGGGCAGAAAGGACAAATACAGCTGAGTATCATCTGCATAGCAGTGAAAACCCAGACTGTATCACCTGATGATATCTCCCAATGGCAGCATATACACTGCAAACAACATGAGGGCTAGAATGGAACCCTGCGGTACCCCACAAGGCAGGGAGTAAGCACCAGAGGAACAAATTCCAGTGGCAACTCTCTGAGACCTGTCCATGAGGTAAGAATGGAACCATCTGAGGACTGTACCAGACAGTCCACAAAAGAACCACAGGCACTCCAACAGCACACTTTGGTCTACAGTGTCAAATGTAGCAGAGAGAGATCGAGAAGGACCAGAATGGTACGTGCCTTTTAATCTCTAGCCATTAGGAGGTCATTCAATACCCGGACAAGGGCAGTCTCCATGCTAAGCGTCTTCCTAAAACCAGACTGGAGAGTATCATAGACATTGTGATTTGTAAGATGATCAACCAATTGCAACACAACCACCTTTTCAATAACCTTACCAACAAATGGCAGGTTAGAGATAGGCCGGTAGTTGGCTAGACAATCTGGATCCAAGGAGTTTTTTTTTGAAGAGTGGTCAGATGACCACCTTCTTGAGGGGGTCAGAAAAGACCCCCCTCTCCAGAGACTTCCAGACAATGTCAGCAAGGATCGGGCAGATAACTTCTACACATCCTACTAAAAGGGGTGCAGGACCTGGATCCAAACTACAACTGGTTGGTCTCAATGTTTGGATGCTCTTCACAATGTCAGTGAACTCCAGCCTGCGAAAATCTGACCAGACAGACCTAGTGCATGCCACTTCCTGTCGACCACTGCAATCCCTCATTAGGGAGGTCGGACCGATGCCAGACCTGATGCTGGCAACCTTATCTGTAAGAAACCAAGCAAACTCCTCACATCTCAGCTGAGAAAAAGCTTCTCTGGGCTGGAGACAGATTGGATTGCTCAATCTGTCAACAGTCCGGAAAAGCTGAGCTGGTCGATTCTGTGCAGCAGAAATCTCCCTGGACAGGAATTCTGCCTTTTTACAGGTGATTTCTGATTGATAACCATCATAATGTGCATCAACCTAAGCCTGTCAGCATCATGGCCGGACTTCCGCTAGGCTCTCTCCAACCTTCAGCCAACTCGCCTTAACTCCTTCAAGGAGCCATCAGACCAAGGGCTTCTTGACCAAAGGGTGAGAGGCCAAACATGAACAGGAGCAATCTTGTCCAGAGCATCTCCCACAGCCTTATTATAGGCTAGTATGAGTTCATCTGGACTGATGCATTCACCCAACGAGCCCAATAGATCCAGTACTGCCAGTAAGTCACAGGGGTTAATGCCTCTTAAAGGGCGGTACTGAACCATCTCCGTAGGGGCAGACCTATTAGGGGGAGCCCTGCAGCTGAACCTTATAGTGTGATGGTCAGACCAGCTGACTGGTTCCACCCCAAAATCAGCAATCTCCATACCCAAAAGAAAGATCAGGTCCAATGAATTACCCCCTACATGGGTAGAGGAGATAACCACTTGTGTTAGGCCCAGTGTCATCATCAGCTGGAGGAGATTTTGACCAAAGTGTGAGAGTTCATTGTCGACCCAGGCATTGAAGTCCCTGAGAACTATCAATCTGGGGGACCTCAACACCATGTCAACGATGAAGTCTGCTATCTCCTGCAGGAATTCTCCACTGTCTCCTGGTGGATGGTAGATGAGGAGAATCCCTCAACCTACACCCTCTCCCAGGATATATTCAAAGGATCTGGTACTTCCCAATGGCATATCCACAAGGCTCAGCTCAGTCTTAAACATAATGGCCACACCCCCGCCCCTACGATCCAACCTTGGACGGTGTATCACTGAGAACCCAGCTGGAGTTGCTGAGGCCAATATAGGGCCTGGATTTTCATCCAGCCAGGTCTTGGTGATGCAAGCCAGATCAGTTGATCCAACAAGATCAGCTATAATAGCTGTCTTGTTTTTGATAGATCTGGCATTGGCGGTGGGATGAGCTGTCGGGGAAGACCTTGGCACCTGCCCACTAAAGTCAGAGCCCTTGGGTATGGGAACAAGTCAAGAATAACCTCTATCCTGACTTCTTTTCACCCCAGGGCATCTCCTGGACCCCACAACCCCAATCCATCCTCCCCTTTCCTGTCCCCTACCAGGCCCAGCCCTCCACCTTCTTTTACGCTTCCTAAAAATGCCCAAAGCATGACACCTAAAATAGGTGTCGGTTAACAATGGGGGACATTCAAAGGGACATAATTCCCTGAGCCTGGTGGAGGAATAATGCCCAACCATCACTGAACCTCCCCAACACATTATAAATTTGAAGGAAGGTAGAGGTGAACTATGTGGACAATGTGAGTGCTAGCAAAGGAGTGGATTTATTAAAGTTGCAAGCACCAGCGCATATGAAATTAAATTGTGAAGAAATGTACAGTGTTTCTGAGATGTTTACACAGCGCAAACACATTTGCACAGGATGTGTGCTGAGCTAAGCCGTTTGCTCAGTGCTACCACATTAGCCCAGGGCAAAATTTTGCTATATTCAAAAGTGACATGCAAATGAGCCTACTTAGGCAATCCATGTGCAAACATCCAGATTAGCATCACATTATGTTCTGATTTGCATGTAGTTTGCCCAGCGCTATTGCAGGGTCCCACAGCTCTACCCTTAGGTCAGTCTGGAAGTACAGAGAATGGCTAAGTCTGCCCACAGCTCCATCTGTAGGTCAGTCTGGCAGTGCATACTGGTAGCTGCAGGCCACATTTGTACAGAAACACATAGAATAATGTGCCCCAGGGGACTACATAGCACAGGCACAGGCAGTGGTGCTGCATGCAATTGTCAAACTGTAGTTCTTTCTACAGTGCACAGCAGACACTACAGCAGCAAGAGGGTCAGTAGTCTGAGGGACACAGCAATGCCTATAGTGCGTAGGGCATCACTTACCACTGCACTGTACACAGTGACTGGCTCAACGTGCAGGTGTGTACTGACAGTGGACATTACTGTTTTGCTGTTGTGCGATCCACAGATGCTGCACCACTGGCATGGGATACTCACAGTGACATATACATGGCTGGCTGTGTGTGCTGTGGTGTCTGTACAGATGTGCGGTATTTGGCTGGGGGGCACATACCATCAGACAGGCACACTGGTGTTGGGGTATTCCCAACACTGTACCTTTTGCACTGTGTTGCTTGTCCCAGTCTTGTGGCCACACCCAGTCTGTGGTGCAGTGTGACCACCTGTACACTCTCCCCTCAACACCCTCGATGCATACAGTGCTGCATGTGTGTGCTGGCTTCTTTTGGTGAGTGCTGTATGGCCAAATTGCCATGGTGTCCACTGAGAGCTGGGTCACCACGTACTGCCTGGCATGGATCTGACTGGTGGCAGATAATGACATCATAGGGATGCCATCTGTAAGCAGCATGTTTCTTCTCTGTCAGGTTTATTTCTATGTTTAATACTTATTGGTTAGGGTCATGCAAAGCAGCGCAAAAGTCATGCAAAGCCATGCAAAGCCACAAAGTCACCCAAAACTGTTTTGCCCAGAGTTAAGACTTTGTTTTCCTGGGTAGTAATTTGCACCCTGTAAAGCGTTGTGATAAGTCACTCAAAAACACTTTGCATGTCACTATTCGCTGAATATAGCATTGCACCTGTATTCATGTACACTCCCCCTCAGTTTGCCCCTTGCATACATTATACTTTTGTCCAGTGCTAATGCAGTTTGCCCATGCTATTTGACCTTTTGAATATAGCAGACCCATGCAAACCCGGCACTAACCCTGTGCAAATGGTTTGTGCCCAGCACAAAGTTTTGAATATCTGGCCCCAAGTCTCTAACCAGATGTTTAATGTATGGTGGCAGAGCAAGCCTTGGATTATTTAGGTAGATCAAGCCTAAAACAGATGCTATAACTGGTGTAAGGGTTGTATTATGACTTTTATTTTTGATTTAATGTTGTTGTTATTCTGTAATTGTTGATTTGTATGTATAAGATTTTGGTTTCAATAAAAATGTCCCTACTCATCTTTGATAGGTACCATGGGATCTTTAACTTCAGCTGGACAGCGATCAGAGCTGCTCAGAAGGAACTTAAAATTAATGTCTGATCCAAAGGATGGCACCTCAACAGGGCATTACCCCCTTATACTGCACTGCAATGTCAGTTGTGGGTATCACCTCAAGTACCAAGTGTTGGGCTAGACCCCATGATCTTTTTGTCTTCCAGCCCCAGTGACCGGGGTGCTACCTACTGAGCCATGAGTGGAAAAGCTGAGGTTCTGATCCAACCATAACCTTATGATCATTAATTGGGTACCACTTTAAGAAGGCTGTCATCCAGAGTCCTGAAAACATGGGATATGGTGGATCCTTGCTGGTCACTACTAGTTCCATTCATTGGGGGGATACAGTCTCTTTGTCATTTAGTGAGAGCTAGTTTAAGCTGAACTAGAATTTCATGTTGCCAAAGTCATGCTGGAAGCAAGATTTCAGATTAGGGACCAAAGCACCAGAAACAAACAGACATATGTTAATTGAATAGTTATGTGTGTGTGAGGAGACACAGGTAAAGGGGAGGTAATTTAAAGATGTTGGAGAAAAGTACTGGGCCAAGGATAGTGGCCTGGGACACTGGACTTGATAAGCAGTGGTGGGTAGGGCATCACTATCCTGGACCTGCTGGAGCTAGTCCAAGAGGAAGGAGCATAACCACCTAACCACCAAGTCAGATTGGCCTGCAGCACTGAACTTATCCAAGAGAAGGAATTTGAAGTCACAGTATGAAATGCCTGTTTTAGGTCACTGAAAATGTATGCAGTGAATAAGTTCTGTTCCATGCCTTTCTCAGTACAGAGTCAATGATCCAGAGGAGGGAGTTGATGGTGAAATGGTGTTTGCAGAAGCCGGACTGGAAAGCGAAGAGGAACAAAGCAGAGTCAATGTTAATACCCAGAGGGAAGTAGAGTGCACACTTCCATCTTGAGTCTCATTTCAGTGTTATTTCAGTCCAGACTGACAAAGCACTGCTTTTCATCAGTGCACTGTTAATACACTGCACTGACTTTCTGCTACACTGTTGTACCACTGCTCAATCTTTCTTATTTTTTGATGCAGACTGTAAGAGCACTGCAAATAATTATTAGATTTTCATGCACACTTCTTTAGCACTGTATTTCCTTCACTAATTTTTGCTGCACATTGCAGTAGTACTGGCAACAGTTTATAATTGTTATCACACTTCCTTAGCACTGCATTGGCTCAGCAATCTGGTTACCCTTACTGAATTTGTCACAATGGTATTACAGTGGGATAACAGTGGCAATACTGTGGTCAGCTGAAAAATCCACAATGGTACTACCCAGTGGTACTCTGGTATCACAGTGGTAGGTGATACATAGATTTTCCTCTGTGCATTGGTAGTGCACTGGCAGAATGGTATCCCTATGGCATTTTTTACGATTTTCTCTGTCTCTCACACATACACTGGTAATACAAAAGTATCATGAAATTTTGAGATTTTTGTCAGCTCCCACAAATACTGGTACACTGGTAGCACAATGGTACTGCATTATTTTGACATTTCAGTATTTGGGGTACCTCTCACAGCAACCCTAGACTCGTGTGGTAGCGCAGTGGTACCAGTATTAATCTAATTATACTCTGTACTCTAACGCATTGTTAAGATAAATTACATTATCAACCTCATGGAGAACAGCTCTCAATTCCATATTTATATTTGTTCACTTGTCTTTATCTTACTGGTAATGGACTGTTATTGTTCACATAGACCAGAACATTCAAAGAGCATTTGTGATCGCTAAATGGGTAAGTGACTCTCAAACAACACTTTGCACCCCAAAAACAGGGTAGGATCACAAAATGATATCTTGAATAGCATAATTAGTGAGTCTCTGACCAGTTGGTGAATGGCTGTAAAAGATGTTTCCTCCCTAAACCAGGTATTATCACCTTTGCCTCCTACCCCTGGCCTTTGAGCTCCCACCATCAGTAATATCACACTTCCCCTGGTATTCAGTGGTGCTGTTATCCATTCCGTACATCGGAAACTGGCAATACCTACCTGCCCACCCAGTCCCACTGCTCCCACCATTCATGGACCCCACTATATGTTTACGCACTCTTCCCGCAGTGGCAATTGGCAGAGACACTCTGCTATCCTTTGTGACCAGCTGAGGACAGAATGCCAGTTTTGCACTCATGTGCCTACTGTATAAACAGCTGTGTACAGTTAGCACATGATTGTGAACTATCATCCATTTTGTGCCCGATCAAGGCGCTGAGAGGATGGTCTGTGCCAAATGTGGAAGGGTGTTAAATATATAGTAAGCCTGGGGACCAGGGGGTAGTATTTGCTGTAAGAACTAACTGGGTCATGGTGGGGACTTTGGATATACAGGGGGCAAGGGATTTCACTCAACACACCACTGCTCACTCTATCAGGCCCTGGGCTAGCTTCCCCCATCAGCCCACCAGACCTATCTCCTGGCCAGCACAGTCAATAAGGCCATCCAAAACGGAGCTACCTCTCCGCAATCCCACCTCCTTTAGCCAAAAGTGTTTGCTTGAGAGCTCTGCCTCACTGCTGGCCCCATGCTTGAGTGCCCACTAGTCTCCACCTGTATGGGTAAATGTGCATTCTCATCTGCAGCCCCTTTCCTTTGGAACAACTTGCCCACTCCACTTAGCACCACTGACTCTCCTGGACTCTTCCACTCTCTCCTTGGATCTCACCTTCTGTCCTCCACTCCTTGCTCCTGCCTTCCCAACTTATTATCATGCCTCTACTTCCCTTCCCTCCTTTTCCTTCTTGGTCCATACCTACACTGCCATAATGCACTTTTTCCTTTACTCATCTCAGATCATGCCTAATTTGTATTACAACTTGGCTACTACTGTGCCTGCTATTGTCATAAATGTTATTTATCCATTGTGCTGCAAGTTTATATATATCTTCATATAAATATCCTGTATATTTTTATTACTGTCTATTGTATGCCTTGTCCCAGCCTCCTTTGTACTTGCTTGTATTCCTGTGCCATCCTCAATGTCCCAGGTCATGCCTGAAAATGGTTCTCGGACCAGTGCACCTACTTGGTAAACAAATGAATGAATAAATAAATAAATGGGAACCACTGGACATCAGGGTTAGTAACAATCTACTGTATACCTGCGGAGTGATTGTAGGATGGGGTAGGACTGGAGAACAGGTAAATTAAGAACCTGGACCTGTGGGATAATTAGGGGAGGGGGCACAATGGAGACTGTTTCCTAGGAGGGTGCTTTGGTAGTGTAACTCCCAGGATACGTTATGCCTGGTGCTGTAATGTGGCCTGTGCTATAATCGGCATCAGCAACATGGCTGTCACACCAGCATGTGTGAACTCTTTCTCCACACCCTCCTGAGTGTTCACCCTATAACAGGTTTTGGTGGCATCTGCAAAAAGACACACTTTCCCATTCAGTTTTTCTGCAATTTCACTTATGAAGACATTGAAGTGGCACACTCCGAGTACTGAGCCTCACCCCGCACCATGCCTTTAACCAACTGCTGAAAGCCAGTGTGGAGAGTACTGTCTTCTTCCCAGATGTATATAGGCAACCTTTTGGCAAAAGCCACCATGCATGCTTGAAGACCCTCCCCATCCCTGAAATTTCCCTGCACTACCCCTACCCCATCCCTTGCTAGGTCATTTGTCCCCAGGTGGACAGTGACATCTAGCTCCCTCTTATCTCCTGCTGCCTAATGATCCACTATATCTGCTCTCATCCCTCCAAGCCAAAGTACCTCTCAGGTATTTCACCTCCTTCTCCTTTACCCCACCCTGCTCGCAAGTCTATCCCCCTAATTAAGTCCCCCACCAGCAGTTGCTTCCTACTCAGCTGGGAGCCTCTTCCTCCTTCCTTGTAACTGTGGAATGGTCCATGGACAGTGCTTTCCTTGGGGAAGGTTTCTCCAGGGGCAAAAAGGGTGGTTCAGCTGCAGGGAGAGTGGCTGGCTGGGCAGGGCCCATCTCAGATGCAGGGAGAGTGGTTAGTAAGCAAAGCAGGTGAACTGGAACTCTGGCAAACAAACCAGCACAGGGGCAGAAGATGCAAGCCCCATAGGAAAGAACACAGTGAGGGCTACAATAGGTCATTTACTGGAGGAGTCACAGGTCAGGGAACTACAGCTGAAGAGAACATGGAGAACAGGCAGACATTGGAAAATGATGCATGGGGCAGCGGACAGATGTGCACTCATGACGGCATGCATGGGAACTACAGATGCCGGGATGCCAATGCTGGGGGGATGCAAAGGCCAGCTTAGGTAGGTGGACACTGACCTGTAGGTAGAGTGCACAACACACAGGGACTCCTGCATGCTGGACAGCAGGGAAGTGTACCATGGAGCATAGTCCCGCTGCAGCACAGTAGCTGATGGGGGCCCAGGACACTGTGGACACAGAACTTGAATGTGACCATGGTGCAAAGCACAGCCATGAAGCACTGGGACTGTGGGCAGACAGTGGCACTACAGTAATGGTACAAACCACCCACAGACAAGTAGCAGCTGCCATAGATGTGGTCCATGGAGTGTGATGTGCAAATGAAGTGCAATCACACCAGCATGCCTGAGCTGGAACCAAAGCCGGACAGTGTTGCACAGTCCTCTGGCACAATGGAGGACAGCATGGAAGCCATGGAGGGGCCAAGGTGCTCAACTGCAACCCCAACAACAGGGACAATCTGTGAGGTGGTACCATCCAGGAAGGGAAAGTCCCAGCTGAATGTGAATGGCTACCTCCTGGTCCATGAATGGACATGCAATGAGACAGTGTACTGTTTTTTTATCATATCATATTTTTCACCTGCTGCAGCACACACTCTGGCTTGGGGCATCCAGCTGCCAGATCCACCCACCTGGAGAGCTGGGTAGCTCAAACTGCACCCAGGAGAATCAGGGATGACCATCATGCCATCCTGCTGAAGGGCTCCTCCTCTGCCTCTACCAGCCAGAACAGCCCAGGACCCTCCTCAACAGGACTCCACCAAAGTCCTCCAGGTGGCATGGAGCACAGCCATCAAGCTGCAAGGTTGTACACAGCCATTTTTCTTCAATTGGCCCCAGTAGCACGGACGTGTAATGATGTCCAGGTGCAATGTGCCAACATCTGCCATGCTCCCCATCTAGTGTCACTGACACTAGTAGTGCCCCTGGGCATCCCCAGGGGCCACTACAGTGTGGTGAAATTCCACAGCCCACCCCAGAACTGGGAGAGCAGTCTTTGGATGTTCGATCCCAGTCCTCCACTGCTGACCCCTCACGGCCCAGGCTCAATCCTGAACCCGGGTCACTGGCATGGCAAAAGGTGTGGCGTCCAGAGCCTCAACCCTCAGCACCACTGGGCTGGCCTGAGACAGTGTAATGGTGCTGCCAGCACCATAAGTTCAAGTCCTGCCTTGGCCAGGCCATCACACTGCTCCAGGATGGCCAGTACCACCTAAAGAAAAAGAATGAGCACAATCATGCTCTGGAGGTGACAGATGCTGTACCAGCACAGGCACTGGCTGGCATCAAGTAGAAGGCACACAGCACCATGGCTAGCCCTGCATAGCTACTGCAGAGTGAGGCAACTGCGATGACCACTGAGCTGTGGCAACAGTTGCCAAGCAAGAGGCCCCTGTTTCAGATTGTGAATAGGACCCGCCGCAAGGACCTCTCACCAGAACCAGTGACACTGGCTGACCTCACTATCACCAAGCAGCTACAGATGGTGACTGGATGGCCATGGTACAGCAGGATCACCAGCAGCACCACCCGCTAGGTCCTTCTACTCACCACAGAGGACAACATCAGGGACCTGGCACAGGCACCCTTCTGGGTGATGGATGGTATGTTCAAGACTGTGCCGCACCTGTTCACTCACTGTACACCATCCATGCACCTATGGGGATGGGCCCTAACAACCTCATCTTGTCATTGGTGTATACACTGATGATGACAAATAGCTTGCAATGTTACTGCACCTTGTTCCAGGAGCTGAATAAATATGCCAGTATACAGTCCTGCACCCTCAAACCACCTACGATCATCATTGACTTTAAGCAGGCTGCGATCAATGTCTGTAAGATGGAATTTCCGCAAGCCATAAACAAGGGTTGCCTGTTCCACTTTGGACAGATTGTGTGTAGGAAGGTCCAGAGCTTTGGCCTTGCACCACAATATGGAAGTGACCCAGACTTCAGCCTGAAGATCCATGAACTCATGGCCCTTGCCCATCTCCTGGCACAAGACATTACAACAGCATTCAGCCTCCTGAAGCCAACCATTCTGCCCAATGCCATCACACTCCTTTATTGATTTGAGCAGACACATGTGCTGGGCAGGATATGGCTGTACAGTAGGGTGACCAAGGTGCCCAAGAGATATGACCCCATGTTCCCACCTTAGCTGTGGTTGGTTGCAGATCTCAACGAGCGAAGTATACCATGGACCCAAAGCAATGTCGAGACCTGGAACTGCCATCTCCATGCCCTGCTCAGGAAGGTGCATGTAGGGGGTCATGACAATGCTATTAGAGCTCCACAGGGAACAGCAATGGACCTATGTCACCAGGGACAGCATTTGTTGTGGACTGCCATGGACACCACCCAAGAAGAGCTATGAGGAGTGGATAAGGATGGTACTGGCATCCAAGGACAAGGGCAAGCTGCTGAAATTCCTCTGTGGCATGGCACACAATACCATCCTGTAGGGTTTCCAAGGTGACATGGCATCTGACAGTTGTACTCTCACAGTACACATCATGCACAGCCACCAGGTTGTCACTGTGGCCCCCAACTGTTGAATAAAGTTTCACCCTCACATTTGACATACACCCCAACCTCGTGGTGATGTCTCATCACAACACTGCTGGGTATTGCCAAGCAGCCCACTGCACATTGCCATGTCTGCACTGTGTGTCACATGTTGCATAGGCCTGACTCTGTGTGAGTCCCCCCAAAATCCTTTCAGATGTTCATGTGTGCCACACATTGCACAAGCCTGAAGCTGTATGAGTGCCCCCAATCCTTCCAGCTGTTCAACTGTGTGGTAACAGCATTCCTGCAATGGGCCCTTGTGGAACCCCCCACAACACACCTGGCAGCCTTCATGCCACAGTGGGCTCCTGTGGCACAGGCCCCCCAAACACCTCCAGATTTTTTTCTGTGAGGTTACTGCAAGCCCATAGTGGGCTAGCATGACACGGCCACATGCACACATTGCACAGTTGGTGCGATGGCATGCTGCTCTGTGTCCTGGCATCCACATGTGGTGTTGCTGTGGACCATTTCATGGTGCAGTTATCCATGCTCTCGCTGTGCCATTCTGCTGTGTGCCTGCAGTGTCATGCATGCACTGACCAACAGGCATGGTACTCCCATTCCTTCATGCATGCCCAGCTGGCTGGCTGTCAGCTAACATCATCATACATGCAGGGATGCATGGACAGTCCGCCATGCTGCCTGGGATGGCTGGTCAACACACTGGGGCATGCATGGCTATTTGTTTCATCCCTGTCCCACAGATGGTGAGACAGTCATCCTTACCGGGGGTCTGTGATCAGGTCAGTGTGTCCTCAGAGGGTGCACCACATAGGGGGTGGGTGTTTTCACATCGTTTGTGCTGTTCAGTAGTGGCTCAGGTCCTGGGATGGGTGGCATAGGTCGGGATCGGGTGCTTCAGGTGTTTGTGGAAAATCCACTCAACAGCCACACAGCATCCCAACCTCCTTTGGCTTGACAGTGTGTCAGGCGCTGTCCTGGGTCAGGCCACTTTGTGTTGGGCTGCTGGAGCTGTTGGGTTGTTGTGTGTGGGATGCAGCATGTCAAACTAGTAAGCATTGGGATTATAAAAATGTACCTAGCCGGGCAGGGTTTTTTATGTGCAAGGAGAGTGGTCAGTGGTAGGATGTGCAACTGGTATGTGGGCAAGATGGGTAGTCTGGGTGGGTCCAGCTGCAGAAAGAGTTGTTATCTAGGGGGTGCTGGTCCAGCTCTAAGGAGGGTGCTTTGTTTGATGAGGCTGGGAGGTTGGTCCAGCTGCAGGGAAGGTGGTCTACTGAGGTGGGGAGGCAGATCTGGGGGGGTTCCATCTGCAGAGGATCTTGTCTGAGGGTAGGATGGCCTGGAGCAGCCAGCTACAGGAAGGGTGATAGTTGATAGGGAGAGGCTGGTTTGGGGCTTGTAGGGTGGACTAGCTGCAGGCAAGGTACACAGCTTGGGAGAGGTCTATTGGGATGTTGATATGGTTGTCCAGCTGGGTGGTCATATGGGCAGGGGGTGTTCAAGATGTGAGTAGTCATGGGGGGTGCAGGCCCAAAGGACTGTATTTGGGAACCCTCACTGAAGTCAAATACTAAATTTAGTATTAAAGCATTCATTCATTTGCCTTCAAAGACTAATTTTAGTAATTTTTAATAATCTTTCATCATCATTCAAAAATACAACTGCTAAGAATATTAAATTCTAAGAAGTATTTCAGCAGACTAGTTGTTCAAGAGTAAGTTATTGCTAAATGAGGATTAGAAATAGATCTGTAATGCTCTTAAAAGTACACTTTTTTTAATGCAACTGAATCATAAATGAAGATTACAGTCAGTGGAGTAGTTTTAGGATTTAAATTAGCCAACCAAGGCTGGGTACATTACCGTGCATTTCAGTTCTACTAAGCAAGGAGACAGATAAAACAACCAGCAACACCAATTAATTTTAGAGAAGGTAAGCAATCATAAAATGTGGGGTTTTACCTGGAAATAATATGGCATGAAAAAAGTTGGCAGTGTCCCTTTAAAAGTCTATTCTAAACTACATTTTCCATAAGTCTACTCAGTCAGAGACCTACATTTCCCAGCTCACTTCCTGTCTGTGTCCAGCCTGATGTAACCGCACGAGCACTCTGTGGTCTCCATTTTTGAACAACTGGGGTTTCCTACAGCTAAGATTTACATGTTAAGGTAAGAGCTTATGTTTAAAAAGTACATTTCTTTAACTCCCTGAAATGTTAAATACAGTAAGGGAATTATCACTCAGGTGTTTGTTTTTTTCTAAATGAAAAGCTGTGCAGGTTTCACTATCTATGTTTTGTCTTGAAAACATTTTCTCTTCTCTGAACTCATGGCTGAACTTTGAAATGCACATTTTATTTTCAATCAACCCCCAAAGTGTCTAGCATGCATTGTGCCTCTAGATTACTTGTTATTTGTGGAATTTTTGCTGATTTAGTTACTTTAAAGTAGTGAGGGTGCGAGCAGGAGAATGTACAGCAGGAAGATTGTATAACTGAGTAAATTCAGAATGCATTTTCTGTGTGTATCCATTTAGTAACCTATTTAACTATATTTACAGAGAAAAGATTACAATTTTTTTTAATTTGAGAACATCTGGAGTTACCTGCAGATAAAGGAAGAATTATTTACTGCAGATATTTGAGTGTGTTTGTGGGGAACTGTTTTTTTGCATTTAATATTTGTATTTAAAGGTTGCATGTGTTAATCCATTTTGTAATCTGGGGATCAGTGCATTTTTTTTTCTTTTGCTGAAGACTGCATTAATTTATATTTTACGTTTATTTTATTTCATTTTTGTTGACCAGTTAAGTGCACTAGACAGATTCTTGCCTATTTTCAGGCATGACCCAGAAGGAGGGGGATACAGATGAAAGACAACTGACCTTGAACCAGATTAAGCTGTTGGTGGTATTTTTAGTGAATTGGGGGGAATTTGGCCAGGGCACCGGAGAAAATTCCCATGCTTTTTTTGAGAAGTGCCATGGGATCTTTAACATCCACCTGAACTACCATCAGAACAGGCAGATGGGACCTTGGTTTAACATCTCATCTGAAAGACAGTGCCTCAGGAGTGCAGCCATCCCCTCATGCTGCACTACATCGTCAGTACTGGGATATTAACCCAAGTGCCTGGTATTGGAATAGAACCCACTGCCTTCTGATCTCCCAGCCTCGGAGGCAAGTGTGCTACCTGCTGAGCCACTAACACTGCAAATGCAATATGCAATATGTTAGTGTCACGTATTTTTTTTTAATACTACGTTGAGAAGTATGGGGTCCATGGTTGAGGAAGGGTGATGGGGGGGTCTAGGTGTAGGAAGGTTCTGCTCTGGAAGGAGGATGTGTCCAGCTTTTGGAAAGGGTGTCCAGCTCTGGGGAGGTTACTCAACCTGCAGATGGGAGGGGGCTGTCTGTGGGTGGGAATGAACACAGGGGTCCAGCTGCAGGGAGGATTGTCTGCTGGGAAGGCTAGTCCAGGGCATGAAAGAGTGATCCAGTGGCAGGGAGGGTGGCTGGTGGTGGTGGTGGGGCTAGTTCAAGGTTGGAAGTGAGGTCCAGCTGCAGTGTGGGTGGTTGAATGGTGAGGCTGGTATGGGGCTTCTGGTGGATCTAGCTGTAGGTTGAGTGGTTGGGTGGGGGGACTGCTGGTCCAGGGGCTTGGAGGGACAGCTTCAGATATGTAGTCTGTTAGAGTGGAGGTTTGGGGTGGTGCTCCAGCTACATGGAGGTTGTATAGAATGTAGTTGGAGGCTGGTCCTGATGTAGGGAGGGTGGCTGGCCGGGTAAGCGGCTGGCCCAGAGCCTGTGTGGTGCTCTAGCTCCAGTGCTCATTATGTGAAAGGCTGGGGCTAGAAGGGTTGTCCAACTGCATGGAGGATAGTCTGGTGCCTGGAAGGGTGATCTAGCAGAGAGGAGGGTGGTTGACTATTTTGGGTGGGTGTGGGCAAGGCTAAAGAGATTGATCAGCCTAGGAGGGATCCAAAGTGGTGAAATTAATTAGAAACTGGTTAACATGTGTGCCCTTCAGCTTAACAGTAGCGCTATGTCCTGTGGCGGAGGTGACCTTAGTTCAGGAATGAGCTCGCATCAGGGGCTCTCTGGGGAGAGGAGGAGGATCAACTGTTATACAAGAGGCTCTCTTCTGGGGAAGGAGGAGAGCCAGCTCAGCTGTAGTACTGCCAACTGAGTGACCATAAGTGGGAGCAGCCCATGGGTGGGAAGATATTGACTGGTGCTGTGCCACACATGTCTGTGCACGTGTTTGTGCACCCTTGCCGCTTATGTACCAGGGGATGAAAGAACATGCAAACATATCCTGACTACCTAAGAAGCTGCTCCACATATTGGATTCATTCTACGGTGGAGCAAGTCTTGGCGGATGCCAGAGTGATGGTGTTGTGGTAGCTGAACAGAAGGGGGAGACCAGAGATGCAGGTTGGAAAACAGAGTAGTAGCTGGGGGTGGGGGTTAAGATGTCAGAGGGTGATGGTTAATGGCACTCATTATAGTGATGGGACAGTGAGCAGCTCAGCTCAGTACTGGCGCAGATACTCTTCAGTGTCTTCATAAGTGACATTGCAGAAAAACTGGCAATGAAGGGAATGCCTTTTTGCAGACAGTACCAAAATTTGTAGGGTGGGCACTAAGAAGGGAGCGGAGAGCATGCACATGCCTCTTGGAGAAACTCAAAAAGTGGTCAAGATTGGGGCAGTTGGGGTTCAATAACAAAGTGCAGAGTCATGCCCTTAGGGCATAGAAAACCAGGAGCTGCTTTATAGGGTTCAGGGTGGTACTGATGATCACTAAGCGGGGGGGGACCTTGGAGTTATTATGATCTTAAAGAGACTCACCAAGATACTGCCCTGCACCATACCCATCGGTGTCTTGCCTCCAGAAGACCCCAAGGAAGTTAACATGTCCCTAAATTTATAAGCCGTTAAAAAGTTCTGTCCCTCATAAAAATATACAAACCGGGTCCCAAGGACTTCCTGTTTTTTTCTGCTGCACCAGCTCCGCCACTAGCAGGATGACAAGATGCCAGTAAGGGTGTAGGGGCGCACTCCATTATATGTAATGGGCAGCAACATTTCTATTGATTTTAAATGATATAGTGGCTACCTGGCAATGAAATGTGGGCACCGTTCAACTAACAAGGGCCTTGTTACTTGACCGATGCCCAGGTTTCATTGCCAGGTGGCCACTAGATCATTTAAAATCAATAGAAAACCTGCCGCCCATTACAGATAAAGAAAAGCACCCTCGTGCTCTCACTGGCATCTCGTCATCCTGCTAGTGAGCATGGGAGTGGAGCTGGGGTGGCAGCAAGCAACTGGGAAGTCCTTGGGGCCTGGTTTGTATATTTTTATGAGGGACAGAACTTTTTAACAGCTTAAACATTTGGGGACATATTAACTTCCTTGGGGTCCTCCGGCAGCAAGGCACTAAGGAGTATGGTGCAGGGGCTGACTCAGTTACCTTGGTGAGTCTCTTTAAAGTTGCTGGGCTGTGTGACAAAGCACTGGGTAGGGCTAGGAGGATGCTGGAGCTGCATAGGGAAGGGTATCTTCAGCAGGAGGAGGGAGGTGGTGGTGTTGCATGTAATCCCTTATTAGTGAGATCTGACTTACAGTACTGTGTCCAGGTTTGGAGGCTGCACCTTAGAAAGGCCATAGGGTGGAAGCAGTATAAAAGGCAACTAAAATTGTACATAGGCTGTGGCAAAATCCCTGTGAGGAGACTGGGATCTCAACATATAAACCCTGAAAGAGAGGGGACATGATGGAGACCCACAAGTACCTTACAAGGAGGAACAGAGTGCTGGGGGGGCTCCTTCAAATAGGAAAAAGGACCATGGGGCATGTGATGAAGCTTATGGTGGGGGTAAAATGGATGTGAGGAATCACTACTTTACTGAAAGGGTAGTAGACACCTGGAACAGACTGACAGCATTATAGTGTTGGAGGTCAGGAGTGAAAAATGGTAGGGGGGCTTAAAACATGTGTGGTATATAGACATAGGGAAATATCAGTAAATAAGCAGGGAAGAGGAAGGGCCATAAGGGCCACAAGAGACCATTTAAAGTTTGCAGAGAAGGACTTCACAGGAGCCTATGGTTGCAGTTGTAGTGAGGTTTGGAAACCACAGCAGAAGTGTGACCTAGAGTGAGGGCTCCTCAGCAGTGGGGTTTGCAAGCATGCAGTTTCAGGAAAAAAATATCTGACAGTTTCTATGTGCTGGGGGAGCTCTGGTGGAAGTTGTAGTGAGGTTGGGAAACCAGAGTGGAAGAGTAAGAGTGAGGGCTTATCAGTTTTTGAGGAAGCAAAAAAAAAGTCTGTTTTGTGTATCGAGAGGTGTGGCGAGGACACAACAGCAGCATGCAGAGGAGTGTGACAGCTGGAGCGCAGCTTGGAGCAGCCAGTTGAAAAAGGTTTGGTAAAAAAGCAAAAAACACAAACTGTTAAACAGAAACCAATGATCACTGTATGATAGTGGGAAGAATGGGGAGTATGACTAAATGGCAGGTGGCGTGGCTGAGGGACGGGCAACCTGGAAGAAACAAAACTAAAAGCAAGATACCAGTAAGCAGTGCCAAACAACGGGGGTGAGGGATGGGGATGTGTGACGCAGTCTACTATGCACATTATTTGAGGATGACGTAATAACTATATGTATAAATGTAAGATTCTGCATGTATACACATGCAGAATCTTACATTTATGTCCACCCCTATGCATAGCATGCACCATCTTGGTTGCCCTTGTCTGAACCCTTTCAATCCTATCTTATGTCCTTGTGTAGGTGAAGCCTCCAGAACTAAACCCCATACTCCAGGTGAGACCTCACCATGGATTTATAAAGGTGCAGCATCACCTCCCTCTTCCTGTTTTATACCCCTTCCTATGCACACCAGCATTCTATTCACTTTGCCCACCACTGTGCTGCACTGGTTCTCCGCGTTAAGGTTATCTGAAATTATAATCCCCAGATCTCTCTCCTGCTGAGTTTCCTTACCCCCTCCCCCCTCGTGTATACAGTAAATGGTTTGTGGATTATTAAACCCACGTGCATTACTGTACACTTTTTGGCATTAAATTTCAGCTGCCAAGTTTCCGACCACCTCTCCAGAATCTTTAGACCCTCCCTCACTGCCTCCACCTCCCCTACCAGGGTGTCTACCCTATTGCAGATCTTCATATCCTCTTCAAATAGGCACACCTTCCCCTGCAGTCCCTCTGCTATATCTAACATACTAAAAGCCAGCAGAATAGGCCTGATGGTCTGTTGCTTCTGCTCAGTAGCCAGCCTCCTAATGGGTGCTTTCTTTCCCACCCAGCCCCAGAGAGGGTCATCCTCTGCTTCAGTTTACCCTTGCATGTGTCCCACTCCCTCTTGAAACCCTCCACTGTACCCTGCTCCACCAGACTCCTGGACAGTGCATTCCAAGGGCTCCGCCACCCTCTCAATGAAGTAATGTTTTCTGCATTCCCCCCTGTAATTTCCCCCCTCTAGCTTCCACTCATGTCACCTGGTTGTTCCCCACCTTCTTTAGTCTGAACATCTCTTTGGCACCACCCCTGTTTATTCCTTTTACAACACTGAGAGCATTAACAACTAGGCATTTGAATGTGGGTGGGGAGGCAGAAATCAGGATCTCAAAAATCAGTGGTGACACGTGGAGAGGGGTATCAGTGAGACATATTACCTCTGGAAGAACTTAGTCTGCAGACAGTGAAGCAAGCTGAATTTACCACCAGTCTAATTGCATGAGATAAAGACATATTATGTATAGCTTGCTAGTAGCTACTGCTGCCTTAGCTTGTTGTATAACATAATATTTTGCTGAAATGACAGCAAGAGAGGCAGAAAGTGCTGACTACAGCATATAGAAGTCAGTCAGGGACCATTAATTACAGACTTTGCAGGCTGCAACAGTCTGAATTTAACCATAATACTGTATATATTGATCTGAGTGCCTGCCTTCCTCAATACAGTAAAAGGTTTTGTTATTATTAGTATTACTAATACTTGCCCTGCCTTTGCCTAACCACACCTTACCTAACTGAAGCTATTTGGAGTGCGTTTGGCCATCAAATCAAAAAGCTATTTATAACTTGCACTGAGGAAAGTAGCATTCTATTTTGGGAAGTTCAAGTCATTAAAAAGTTGAGAAAGGGCTACTGTCTGTGAGGGTGCCTTTACTGCCTTTCTCTTAGTTTGAAGGCTGACCCTGAGGCAGTAAGATAAAGACTAAAAAAGTTTAGTAGTCTCATCATTATATTCACAAACTCAGACAAGTTACTGTCAGGGATGGGAACTTCTGAAAAATCTATACTAAGAGCTGTTTTAACTAATTCTTGCTAAGTAAGCTAAAGCTACCAAGCCACAGCGCTCTCTGATCTTATAACAGTTAAACTACTTGTTGCTGAGGTGCTTGAAGTCGATTTTAAACAGGTCTTTTTTTGGGGTAGGAGGTCATGTTGCTCCACACATCAACCAACACAGGGCAGGATAAAGACACCAAGGGACAGATATTCAAGGCACAATGAATGCTTCCCTGGTGGTGTAGTGGATCCCCTTCCCTTTTCCCAATCTGCCTGTAGAATACACAGGAACACAGGTATGTGATGGCAGAAAGGGACCGCAAGCCCACCTAGTCCTGTGAAGGGTGCTTGCTATACTTGCTGTGTGAACTAAATCACAGAAAAATGATTAAAGAGCTACTGCTAGCCCAGGTAGTTCAAAGCTAGTTAAAAAGCCAGTTCTATGAGCTACTACAACTTGTAACTTTTTGACCTACCAATCTATTCTGTGGAGTGTTGCTTGCTTCACTAAAATCTAAGAAGGATCTGCAAAAAAAAAATCTATAATTTGTTTTTTTACAAGCTACTCTAAAATCGGAATACTTCATAAAAAAATAAATCTGACTATTAAGCTTTTTGCAAGCTATGCTGTTGTTCACCATCTAAAATCTAAATACTGTTAAAAAATAATCTGAGTGTTAAGCTTTTTACAAGCTGTGTTGTGTGGACTTATCTAAACTCTGAATACTGTTATAAAAAAATTGACAATCTTTTGTATGTGTGTGGACTATCTAAAATCAGAATACTTTTATAAAAAAAATAATCTGACTATTAAGCTTTTTACAAGCTACGCTGTCTGTGGACTATCTAAAATCTGAATACTGTCTACTTTGTCACCTGTTGTAAAAAATAATCAGACGAGCCAGTCAGGTGTTCTTGTTAAGTTTATTGTTAAAAAAAAAGACAAGACACACTTTTCCTTGTTGCATTTATTAATACTGAGTAACACAAAAATTCTCAAAGTCAGTATTCACAAGTTCAGGCAGACACCATGAGTCTTTTTAAATTTGGACTTAAGAGAAAGCATCTTGAAGAGACTGTGGGAGCTGACTCTGATTCCCCAACACCAAGCACTAGTGCTAGCGCTACTACTACTACTACTACTACTACTACTGCTATAACCACACCACCTCCTTGCCCAGACAGTGAAACTGTTGTGATGACCACTGAAGATTCCTCAAGTGCTACTGCTTGTACTGAAAGCCTAGTTAAGGCCCCGAAAGTTAGAAAATTTCAGGAATCGTGGAAAAAGGGCAGGCAGTGGCTTACATATGACACAGATAAATGTGCCATGCTGTGTACATGGTGTCAGAATTATGATAAAAGCCACAGCAAAAATAATTTCAAAACTCGATGCAGTACTTTTAGAGTACACATTATCTCAGCACATAAAGTGTCCGTAGCACACAAAAATGCTGAGAGGGCATATATTGCAAATAAAACAAAAGTTGGAGAAAGACCAATAGAAAAATCCATACAATTAATGGAACAAAAAGAAATGGATCAAATTTGTAAATTGCTCTGTACCGCATATTACAGTACATTGCTAGGACTGAAAGGCCTTTCAGGGATTTTCCTGGGTTAATAGATTTACAAAGAAGAAATCATGGGGATGATGCTATGGGTCACAGTTACAGTAGTGACAAGCAATGCCATGTCTTCATTCACTATATTGCCCAAGATATTCAAAGCACTACTGCTAGTCTACTACATGACAATGACTTCTTGCTTTGCATTCTAATGCCTGCATTAATGTAGTGTTTTTGTTTTGCAACAAGTACTATCTCATATGTGTGTGTGTGTGTGTGTGTGTGTGTGTGTGTGTGTGTGTGTGTGTTAATAGATAACACTCTAGGGTGTGTGGTCACGCTCTGATATCATGCGCCTTGGTGTGCGTTGTTACAATGGGTGCAGGCTGGGTGCATCAACCACCCAAGTTGTGCGTATATCATCTTGCGACACTTGCGCCATAGTGGGTTATCTATCTTATAAAATAGCAAAATTGTTTTGGAGGGAGTAAAAGTGCAGGTGTGTGGTTGCACTCTGATATACGCATGGTCATCTAATGGTGTTTGTACAATGCGACTGATAATCCCATTATACATATTATATATATATATATATATATATATATATATATATATATATATGTGTGTGTGTATATATATATATATATATATATACACACACACACACACACACTTTCACTCGAACAGCCCTTGATGCTGAAAATCATTTTCCTCACTGTGCATGTGCTCCCAATCCGAAGAGGCTCTCTTCTCCTTTTGAAGATAAACCCGGAAATACTAGTGAGGCCCTGCATAACAGGGAGGCTCCCATACCATTTTCTGTAGACCAGAATAATCCATTTTTCACAAATCCATTTTCTGCAAACCAGAACCATTGGTGGTCATTCCTTTAACTAAATGTCCACCCCCTTCCTTGTGACTTTGAGTCAAACATGGGGTAACAGACTTTAGTACCTCCTATAGACATAGCCCCCAAGATCTCCATCTTCTTTGGAATTCACAGACTACTTTCTCATTCAGGAACCCTTAAGTAAAGCTTCCTCTGATGAGGTTGCAGATACTTGCAGATGAATACTTGTGTTTTTGTTGAATTTTATGCAACGCCATCTTTAATACAGCCAAATACACTGAAACAGAACTGCAACACTGCTGACAGGAGTGCTACTAAAATTGCACTGCACACTGAAGTGTGCTACAGGTGTTGATGCAGTGCTAATTAATATAATTCGTACACACTGAAAAAGCAATGCAGTGTTGCTGACACACCACTGCTTCAGCCAGTATTGCTACACCAACACTGCTTCAGGCAGTGTTGATGACAAAACACTGCTACTTGCAGTACTTTTACAGTGAGATTGCGGTGCTAATTAACATAGTCGCACACATAAAAAAGCAGTGCAAAACTGCTTAGGCAGTGTTGCTGACACAACACTGCTCAGCCATGCTACCAGCACTGCTTCAGGCGGTGTTGATGACAAAACACTGCTAATTGCAGTACTTTTGCAGTGTGATTGCAGTGCTAATTAACATAATTCACACACACTGTGTCAGCACTGCATGTACACCAACAGAGACCTGAAGATGCACTAATTAAAGAGTGATGGACTGCATTATGAAATAAAGTGTGCAGGAAGTGTACACTGCTACTGTAACACTGAAATAACACTATATAGTGACTATTTGAACACTTTGAGAAAGAACATGTTTTTTCTGCACCTTAGCAGGGCATGTAGAAGAAAGAGATCAGCCACTAATTACAATGGGAGGAAGAGTGAGCCACATTTTGGATTGGGAGGACTTTAGTCTTCTTGAAGAACTGGGGACAGATTGAAGTTGAAAAGAAAGGGTTAAAAAGGAGGCGAGTGACAGCGATAGCTAGTGTAGAGAGATGAGGGAGATTAGTATCCAGTCCACAAGGGTTGTGCCCTTTAAAGGGATTAAAAGATAGTGAAGCAGTTAGGTTGAGCTCAGAAATTACAGGGGAGAAGGGAAAACATGCTGGATTAGAAGGTGGAGGATGAGGCATTAAGGGGAGGAAGTGCAAGCAGGAGGGGAAGAGGAAGCAGAGAGAGAGAGAGAGAGCACAAAAGGTGAAGAATAGAAACAAAGAAACATAGAAGTTGTCAGCAGATAAGGACCTCAAGGCCCATCCTGTCTGTCCATTTCTTTTTCTACCTTATGAAAGTATCATCGGCCTTTGTTTTGTCAATGGTCTATCTATTCATACTCATGTGTATTGCTCCATTATGCCTATTCTATGCCTGTCTGAAGCCTTGCAGTGTATTCATATCCACCACTTCGTAAGGTAGGCTGTTCCAAGCAACCACCACCCTTTCTGTGAAAAAGAGCTTCCTCACATTACCCGTTAATCAGCCTCCCTCTAATCTCATGCTGTGTCCTCTTGTCCTGCTGTTTTCCTTATATTGAAACATGTTAGACTCTTTCACCTTGTTAATGCCCTTAAGGTGTCTGACTGTTTCGATCATATCACCTCTCTCCCTCCTTTGCTCTAGGGCATACATATTGAGCTCCATTAATCTGTCCTCATATGTTTTCTAATGCAGAATCTGTTTAAGATGTTAGTAACCTCAGTTGAGCCACAAATAGGTGAATTTCCTAGTTTACGAATGGGGCAGTAGACTCAGTAGGGGGTCAAGAATGGAGTAAATAACCTTCAGAATCTATCAGGGGATTTAACGTTATTCTGAAGGTTGCCTTCAAATTAAATTGATTTGGCCTTCATGGTGTCCTTAGTGCTGCCATTATCTAATGCACTTGTTTGTATCTCAGCAAGTCCTCAGACTAACTCAAGGTTTATAGAAATGTAGAAACACGGAAACATAGACTTTGATGGCAGATAAGGACCACTTGGCCCACCCAGTCTGCTCATTTCCCTACCTATTGGATAAGCTGCAGATTCTAGTTAACCAACAGCCTACTTTCTGCAACCCCCCACTATAGTTGCCTTATATCTGTCCCATGCATGTTTGAATTCCCTTACTGTTTTAGACCCCACAACCTCTCCAGGAAGGCAATTACATGCGTCCACCACTCTCTCCATGAAAAAGAATTTCCTCACATTACCCCTGAGCCGTCCCCCCCCAACTTTAAATTGTGCCCCCTTGTTCTTACACATCTCTTTTTCTGAAAGATGCTACCCTCCTGGACTTTGTTGATTCCCTTGAGGTACTTGAGGTACTTAAAAGTTTCTATCATGTCCCCCCTGTCCCTCCTTTCTTCAAGATCATAGAGGTGCCAGGCAGAGCTTTGAGCTTTCTGCAGGTCAATGACCTATGCAGAAATCAAGAGAAGTATGCCAGTCCAGTGGTACTGAGGGCTGAGGCACTGGATGCCGCACCTCGTGCCATGCCAGCAAACTGTGTTCAGGAATGGACTCAGGTCACTCGGGGGTCAGCAAGGGTGAGGAAGGATTGAGCATCCATAGACAGCTCTTCTTCCTTGGGGAGTGGGGACAGTGCAGCGTGCTGTAGACTGACACCTTGCGGTGACTGGGTGTTGGCACAGGTGTACCGTCAAGCAGTGGGGAGGACTCATGCCCAGGGCATATGGCTGCTTCCACTGAGGCAGAGGACAGCTGCCCCACTCACTGCATGGTGCATGGGTCTAGGGGTGAAAAACGTAAAAATGCCAGGAGCTGACAGGGTTCATGATGACTCGACACATTTCCTATCAAGTTGCCACCCCTGACATCTGAATTTGTGCAGGGGGGCAGGGAGTGAGCCTGAGCACCTCTCCTTGGCCCCACTGCAGGGGTCAATCCACGGGTGCATTGGGGGTTTGGCTATGAAGGGGATAGTCAGGTTGGAGAATGAACCCCTCCAAGAGAGGGCCAGCACCACCCGTCGACTATGCAGAAAAGCAGAAAATTACTGCTTAAAAAAAAAAGGAAAAAAGAAATCTAGGGAGGTTGGGACCCATGGACACAAGACCTACTATGAGTGGTATGTTTATCCCATGTTGCAATGAATTTGGTCATGAAAGAGGTGGGAGCAATATTGAATAATGTAAGTGGTGACCAATCTGTGACCTGAAGATCATTTAACTGGAAGAGGAAGTCCAGAAACTTTGGTGACCTAGACAGGCAAACCTCGGCAGGGCTATAGTGTGGCAGATCTTACAGAGGCAGTAGACCCAATGGTCACTGAATGCATCTGGTATGGTACAAGTGAAAAGAATGTAGTGAGGGGTGCAAGGACAGGACCCAGTCAATACAAGACTGATTCATGAAGTTCGGTTGAGATGGGTGGGTTCAGTAATGAGCTGAGTGAGACTGAGGGACTCAATTTGGTGAATGGTGTTTTTGGCTAAGGAAGCAAAATAATTTATATATATAGATTCCTAAGGACTAAGAGTTCCCCTAAGACTGAAAGGGAGGAGGGAGGGAGGGAGGAAATGGTTGTAAAGTTGGCAGAAAAACAGCCAGGTTTAGTTTTGTAGTGGAATAACTACTGCTGATGAAAATGGGAAGTGAGCAGGGGAATAGAACTTACACAGGAGGAGTTCATGGGAAGACAGAATGGTGGAATGATACACAACTTCACAGTTCATGTATGTGTAGGAGAACTCCAGTTAGTCTTCATTGGTCCTGTCTGTGAACCACGTAACCAGAGCACAACTTCTACATCATTGATTTTTGGTGGACAGCCAGGTTTCTGTGATGATCAGGATGTCAAGATTGTACTGCAAGTCCCCAAGCCTTAGCCTTGTTGAGAAAACTCCTGGCATTTACAAGAAAAATGCTCAAACCTTTGGGAAGGGTTGGGAAGGGAAGGAGGAGGGACCAGTGTTTAGCTCCACATCACCAGATAGCAGTAGCAGAAAGGCAGTGAGGAGCATAAGGGTGTCAGACACACACCAACTAACAGGTGTTGGGAAAGAGTGGAGGGTGGGTCAGAGAGAAAGATTGCAATAGAGCATCAAAACTGAGAGAAGGAGTAGGGAGTCTCATTATGTCAGCACTGTAGTAGGATGTTTTTAACTGAACTCTGTCTTATTTTCATAAAAAGGCTAATTAGCTCAGTTTTTTTCACTGATCTAATTCTGTTCCTTGGGTCTCACAGTGAGCAGGAACTACTGTGGACCAACATGGCAATCAAAAAAATGGAAATCCTACCTTTATCCAACCAGAATGTGGAGGAGTGGGCAATACGGGACACTGAACTGCCGATCGGCCTGAAGGCCAAATGCTCACATAGAGTTCATCCCTGATCAATTCTCCACATCCAGCATTGAGGAGTATTCTCCCTCATAAATCTCTATGGATGTATCTGCAATAAAGGAAGCAGTTTTTAAACTGGTTGAGGACATGAAAGATATCAAGCAGACTCTGGGGTCCCTGGCAACCTGGAACTCAGATGCTGAGGCCCACATTTTCTCTCTGGAAGATCGGTTAGAGAAAATTGACACAGAAGTGGTGAAATTGCTATGTGCAGTCTCCTCTCTAGAAAACAAACTGGATGAACTTGATGGTCAAAATCACCACAACAATTTGGTGATACTAGGGCTCCCTGAAGATGAAGAGGGACCAAACACCCTGGAGATTTCACAGCACTTTTGCCAGAAGGTGGTGGACCCCTCTCCCAATGAACCCAGCAATGTAATAGAGGGCCCACTGGGCACTTCATGTGAAGCCCCCTCCTGAGGATCCTCCCCATCCTATCATTTTTAAGTTACTAAATCTTCTCAACAGGGAGCACATCTTTAGAGAGGCCAGGAAGCTGGACTCCATTCAGTGGTCAGGGAGGAAGCTACAGATTGTCCCTTATATAACCACCAGGATGAGGCAAGCCCAATCAGAATACTGTCCTCTCCTCAAGAAATTATGGGCTGCCTATATTAAGCACAGACTTCTTTATCCGGCATGGCAGGAAGTGACCACTGCAGCTGGCCATAAGCAGCTCAACACGGCTGACCAGGTGAGTAAGAAGCTGCCACAATTATTCTCAGACTTGTTTCCCACATCCTCTGACTGAAGTGACTTTGTTTGAAGATGCTGTCCTATGAATGTAAGTTTTTGTTGGCTTTGAACTTTGTTGGACTGTGATGACCCTAAGGTGGGTTTAAAAGGAATCACTATATTGAATTGCCTTAAATGCAGTTTTATTGTATAGTTTGGGTCTCTCTACTTTCCCTGCCAGTGGTTGACCTTGTTTTTGTTCCCCGATGAGTAGCATGTGATCTTCTTTTCATTTGTACCAAAAAGGGATGTTTTTTTTATTTAATGTAGATGTGCAGGGTGGTCTGATTGCCGAATATTCTTTTTGGGATTTATCTGCTGCGACCCGGAATATTGGAAGTTTTAGGACTATGAGGACCACCTGATCCTTTTGTACAGGACAGCCCCGTATTGAGCACCATCTACTGTTGGATTTGTGGACCTGCTCCTCTGCAAGAAGCTATTGCCTTCAGTTACTTGTCTCACACAAAGCTGTGTTTTCTACTTTCATTCAAGGGCATGGGACATGGCTGGACTTGGCAGTCTTTTTGTGTTTACTCTATACCTTCTCTTGTATCCTCCTCATGTATATTGTTTTATATTATGCCATACAAGTGTGCTCTTTATTTTCCTTTGCAGCTCAGAGACATTTATTTGGACAGAATTACCTGTTTTGTTAGTACTGTAACATCAAGATTATATATGGACACTTAGAAGTTCTTGTTGTTAGAAGCTAAAGCCTCACTACCATCCTTTGGTTTATTTTATGGGGCAAATTGTTCTTTCTAGCCCCTACTGACTTCCTCTGTGGGGATCCGCTGTGTGTGAGTTTTGAGGGGCCTACAGTCTTTTATTATGTTTTAATACAATTGTGTCCTAGGAGCTCCTTCTTAGTAAATTGCTATATTTCCATTTTCAGTTGGGTTAATTGTTATAGATCCTGGTAGCTTGAGTCTTAGAAGTGGGGAATGGGGCTTGTTATGAGGGGTTAGATAGCACTACTACCGTGTTTTACGTAAGGGCTTGGTTGGAGCTCATACATCGCTACTTGCGGACCTTGGGCTGGATTCACAAAGCTTTCTGAAGGTGCAAAGCCTTCCCTAAGTCCCCAAAACTGCCATAGCCATGGAAACAAAGGGGATTTTGAACTGGGTGCTATTCACCAAACCCTCCGCAGCTGCAGAAAACAACACTAAGGACTGTGGAAAAAAGTGCAGCTGCAGAAGTCCCTGAGGAAAAAATGGTGTGAGATAAGTAAAGCACAGCCCCTGAAAGGCTATTCATAACCAGTTGTTTTCTGCAGCTGCAGAAAAAATGTTACGCACAGTGGAATGAGATGTAACTCTCCCTCAGCAAACCACAGTAGTGTCCCAGCGATTGGAATCAATTAAAGTGGAGGTGAGGCACAGGTAATAGCATCCCAGATAGTATAACAGTGGCTGATGTTACAGCAACAAAAGCACACATTGCCATGATATGGCAACAGGCAACAAACACCAGACACAGCGCAGCCCATGACGGAGCCCCACAGGCAGCAGAGCCTGGTCAGCCTGCAGTGATTGCTACCCCTGTAGGGAACAGGAACACCCCAGGAAGGGAGGACCAGCAGTGACATTTGGCCACTGTGGTGCCATGGTATTGCTGGTACCTGTGGCACTGCAGTGGTCCCAGTTGAGGGACTGGTTGCTGGTCTCTTTGTGGGTGCTTTCAGCTTCATTCTATGGCAGCCCTGTTAAAGTCTGCTGTTCCAGCTAAGTAAGTTCACTGTTGCTGTGCCTCCAAAGCTATTTCTGCAGCTGTGGATCCGCAGTTGCGGATATTCAGCATGTGCGCAATTTCCGCAGCTGCGGGAATTTTACAAAATTCCGCATCTGCTCAAAATTTCTTTATGAATATCACGCAACTGCGTTTCCACAGTGCTGCTGGCCTTTTTCCCGCAGCTGAGGGATTTTTGGCTTTCTTTGTAAATCCTGCCCCTTATCTTTGTTAGGTGTAGGCTTCTAGGCCTGGGTAGTTCAAGTAATACTTTGTATATAGTGGTGTCCTTTTATGGTTATACTGTTTTCTTAGTTTTGTTTTGCGGGTTATGGAAGCTGTTAGGGTGGGTCGGGGTGTGTGAGTTGGAGGGCTGCGCTTTCTCTATGCTTACTGGGTCAGGTTGCTACCCTTGTTTTTTGTCATCATATGGTTAATGAGCTAATGTACCTTACATAGAATTTAAAATGGGGTAGAGACAACAGGAATAAAGTTTCTATCTTAAGGCACTTACATAAATTCCAACCCCACATAGTGTTTCTTCAGGAGACCCACTTGGATTCTTCTCAGGTGGACTCTGTAGAAATCCTGGGTGGTTCAAGCATATGGGGCGGGCAACAACTCGCGTCAAAGGGGCGTAGCCGCTTTGTTTGCAAAAGGTACTCCTTTTACTTTGACGAATATAGTCAGAGATGAAGAGGGTAGTATGATTTATTGCATGGTTTGTTGAGCAATCTGGATCTTGTTTTGGGCTGTGTATAAGGCCCTAACCAAGATTCCTTTTCTTCAACTTGTTTAATGTGCGTTTGCCTTTCTGCCACCTTTCATATTTGCTGGGTGGCAACTGGAACATGGAATAAGCTTCAAGCTACCTTAAAACTACATACCCTAATACCATTAAGAGCATTCCTTAGACTGGTCAATTAACTCACCAATGAGTCATGTCATTGTATTTAGCCTCCAGTACTACTGCTACCTCTTCCTCTGCCCTGCTGATCCCAATTAGGCACTTATCCCTTGCTCTTTTACCTCACCTCTGCCCTACAGATCCTATGTGCACTTTCCCCTTGTCCACCATTCCCCCTGTCTTACAGACATTAGTGATCCCATCATGTATCAAATGTGTATTTTTCTGTTTTCTCATTAATAGTGCATCATGTTAAACTTTAGAGATTAATCTCCAATATTCTTTTGTACAAATGTGTATTTGTTGTATTGCATTCTGTATAATACCGTATGTTGTTGTGTATCACTGCTGTAATTGCTGTAAGTCAAATGTGATTTGATGTGAATCTCTGTGTCTAATAAGTATGTTGCATAAGGGACCGCCTTGCAAATGAATGAGCATGCTCAATGGAATCTATCCCTTCACAATAAACTGAACTGAACTGAATTGAGCTGGTGCAGGTTAATGCTATCGATAGAACATACCACTCTAAGGTTGGCCTTTCATTTGCTCAAAGGACTGTCACAGAGTTAATAGACCACCTTGGGCTAGCTGATCCATGGTGGACGTTGCACCTCAATACCTGTGATTTTACATTTTACTTTTCTCCCCACAGAGTCACGTCTAGGATAGACAATTTTTGTTAAGTAAACTGCTGCTCCTCTTGTTGAGGTCATCTCACATACAGAGTCTGGTGCTCTCAAACCATTCCCTGGTGTTGGCCTCTCTTGAGATCCCCAAGCTTTCAAACCAATCTTACACTTGATCATTAAATAACCAGTTGTTAGAGGATCCTGATTTGGTTCAAACCTTTCAAATTTTTTGGTCCCAATCCATCCACCACAATCAGGACTCCCTAGTGTCCATTGAATCTATTTGGGGTGGGCTCAAGGCTATCTGGCAGGTGAATTGATTCATCTGGCAGCTATTCATAAGAGGAAACAATGGGCCCAGACAGAGGAGTGGCTCTCCTGCATTAGGAGTTTGGAGAGGACTCCCTCGGTATCCTCCCCAGAAAGTATTCACGTGGAACTGAGTCAGCTGAGGACTAAATACTCTGAATATCTCCTTGCTTGGTGGACCGTACTGCCTCCTATATTAAGGTGACCTATATTTGCCAGGAAAATAAGGCTGGAAGGCTGTTAGCCCTACAAGTAAAACAGCAGCAGGTGGGCAGGTGGATTCTTTTTTATTACACCCATCTACTAACTTGCCCACTATGGATCCTCAAGTAATGGCTAACATTTTTTTGGGACTATTATCATACATTTATTAGCACCTGAACTGACTGCAGAGGCCCAGTTCTCCCAAGCTGATTTTTTCCAAACATTTAATCTCCCTCAGCTTAATGAAAATCAGTGGCTGCCCCTTCTCGGACCCATAACTGGAGCAGAGGTGGGTGCGGCCATAGTTTCCCTGCCTTTGAACAAGGCTCCTGGACCTGATGAGTTCTCCTTGGCTTTTTCTAATACATATGCAGAATCCTTAACTCCCTTGCTGGCCAATTATTTTAACTCCTGTTTGCCTCAACCACCACAAGATGCAACCTTGTCTGAAGCTCGAATTGTTCTGTTGCCTAAGCCAGGGAAGGACCCATCTCAACCTGAAAGTTACTGCCCAATTTCACTTATTAACAATGATATTAAACTGTATGCAAAAATTTTGACAGCATGTTTGATACCAGTTTGGGTCCCTCTTTTGGGTCCTGAACAGGCGGGCTTTGTTGCAGGTCGAAGTTCAGGGAATCATTTTTGGAAAATATCTTGCTTTCTCTCTGCGTCTGGGGAGGCCAACCTTAATTCAGTGTTGGTCTTCCTAGATGCAGAGAAAGAGTTTGATTGAGTTGCATGGTCCTCTGTCTTTATTACGTTGGGAACATTTGGATTCCCTAAGGAGTTTATTGACAGGATTAAAGTTTTGTACAGTTGTCCAACTGCCCAAATTCTTTGTAACTCTCGGATTCATTTACATTATCCAGATGGACTAAGCAAGGCTGTCCTCTGTCCCCATATTTATTTAAATTGTATCTGGAGCCCTTTGTGAGAAAAATTAATTTTAACCCTTCAATAAAAGGTATCATGGTAGGTCAGGCATCTTTCAAGTTCTTATCCTTCACCAATGATATATTCTCTTACACCGAGTGGATTGGACTTATTCATTACCCAAAGTCTTGACTATTACCAATCACTTTAGTATTTTTTCTGGATATAAGTTAAATACCAATAAATACACTCTTTTTCCCCTTAACCCTTTTGTGCTTGAAAGACTTTTGTCTCTAGCTGGGTCTTCAATGGGAGACATCTGCCCTGTCATATCTTGGCATAAAATTGACTAATGCTCTATCTAAGTTAAAAACATTTAACCTGGATCCCATTGTTAAGCAAGTTGGAGAAGATTTAGCTCATTGGTGTAAGCTCCCGCTTCCTTTGTGGGGCAGGGCCAATTTGCTCAAAGTGTCTGTATTGCCCAAGTTTCTTTACCCCATGAGAGTTCTCAACATTTTTCTTCCAAAATCCTGGTTTGCTAGATTGCATTCTATTTGTTTCTTCTTTTTGTGGCTTGGTAAACCGCCTCAATGTTCAGATACATAGCTGTGTAGGCCACACAGCTTGGGAGGGCTGCAGCTACCTGATTTTTTTATGTTCTGCTTACCATTACATGAAACCAAGTACTTTAAATGGGGAGACCTGGGTAATGCTGGTAATGTTAAACTGGCCTGGTTACTTATTGAACAGTCTTTGACCAGATGGTTCAATATTTCCCTGACCTCTTTGTTGTATCTACCCTTCTCATCCTAACCTTCATTCCTGAAGGATAACCCACTTGATTGGAGTCTTAAGGCCCATGTTCAGTTATGCAGGCATTTTAAACTTTCCTGTAAAAGGGATTTGAGTCAACCCCTACTCTATAACTGGAATCTCCGCATTGCTGGCCACCCACTTTCCACCCACCAATGATCTTTGCTATCTGGAGTGTGAATAGGTGACTTAGTTAATGGGGACATACTTATTTCCTTTTCTCAATTTCATGAGAAGTATAAGATCCCTGCATCTTCCTACATTAAATATTTTCAGGTCACCCACTGTGTCCGGACCTTCCTGGCCCCCCCCCATGGTCCAGCTTAGCCTCTACCGTTTTCTAAGTGCATATAAAAGGAGTGCTACTTCCCTTCTTTATAAAGAGCCTCTCAAGCAAGCTCATAATCATGTCCAGCGAAATGCCTTTTATTGGCAGAGTACCTTAGATCATGACTGGTCTAATTCTGACTAGCATGTTTCGTGGAACAATATTTATTCTGTGTGGCCTTTGTGGCCCAGGTCGTGACTGGAAACGGTCCTTTGAATTAGCTCACTTACCTGGTTAACACAGACGTACATAAATAAATAAATACATAAAATAAATACATTCTTTTATCAAGCAAGACCATCTGTATTTATTACAGTTCAACATGTTGCATGATCTGTACCTTTCTCCTTACAAACTTCACAAAATGAAAAACAACTGCCCTCACCAGATTGTGAAACATGCCCAGGAGAGAAGGGTACATTGTACCATAAATTATGGACGTGTCCACCAGCTAGGACCCTTTGGACTTTAGTTCAAATTAAAGTCTCTTCTCTGTTCCTTGATGTAAATAATTTCATTCCAGAAATGTGTCTACTGGGAGGCTATTCAGGTATTCCCACTCTCAAACATAAACATTCTATGGCCCTTCTCTCCCTGGTGACTAAACTACTTATTGCCCACCACTGGAGGGGGGAGTGGTCTCCTAATTACTCAGAGTGGGTACAGGAATGTTTAGTGGCAATTAGTGCAGAAAAGGTTATAGCCAAATTTAATGGTACTTCTTCCAAATTCTTAGCTTGCTGGTCTAACTGAGTTTATGTGAAAACAGCGAAAGCCTAAAGGCAATCACCATTATCGCGAAGTCGGAGTGCTGAAAATTTATTTCAGCACCCTGACACCTTGAGGCACAGCAAAATGGTGCCTGGATGTACTTTTTTAATGTTTTATGTGGGGGCAGCATCCCATGCACCCCCCGCACCTCCCTACTTAAGGATTCTCAACTCCAGGGGGGTGCATGTCAGGGAGGTGAAAAACATTTAAAAAACAAAAGTTCAGGCAGGGCACAACAAAAACACACCAACGCCCATACCTGAACCCAGTACCCTGCCCACCAATGCTGCCAACCCACCCACCACGCCACAGGGTCAACTAAGCAACCCACCGTGGCACCACCTCTCACATCCCCTCCCGCCCCTCGCTGTGCGTGCTCACTCCCCCCCGTGCATGTACATATAATGACATCCCATTGCTATATTCACCAACTCCCCCCATCCGCCTCCTTACCTACCATATCCTGATGACATGCACCAGGGTTGTTGCCATTATTGTAGGAATGCAAATTGCTGATGCCCATGTCACAGGCTACTGTCTGGTCTAACCAATTAGCCTTCCTTGGTCAGTAATTACTGACTTTGACCCCCGCTGATAAGATTCTCCTCCTTGAATTTGGCTCATTACAATGACAAACTTGGCAGTTTTTCATAGCTGTCTGTTTTTCCTGAATTGCGCAGTGGGGTTTGAGTTGTAGGAGTAGGAGGGAGGGAGGTTGGTACCTTGTCACTTTATCGATTTGGTTGTTAATATTATTGTTGATGTTTATTTTAATTGTTGTAATTTTTCTTTGTAGTTTTGTTATTTTGTGCATCTTGCTGAAATGCTCAGTAAAGTACATTAAATTGCAAAACAAACTGAGAGAAGGTGTAGAGAGGAGGCAGGTGTGAATGAGATATGTGAGGGGGTATGAAAGGTGGGGAGAGGCAGGAGAGGGGATTTAGGGGAAGATGGGGAGTAAAACAAAGGGAAATGAAAAGGGACCAGAGAGAAGGAATAGAAGGGACAGAGGGACAAAATGCCGAGGAAGAGGGAAGAACACTACATAGTCAGTAAGACCTGATAAGGTCTAATGGAGGGTGCAAGTTTTGACAGCTATCACTGGAGATAACTCTGTCACCACTTGGAATGTCATTTTCCTTAATTAACTTATTTCTGAGGTAGGTATTTGAGCACAAAATCACTGTTTTCATGGATGATCACTGTCAAACAATTATTATAACATAAAATAAAAAAAATGTATAGTAAGTACAGTGTTAAAGATGCAAATATACAGGATACAAAATTATATAAAACAATATTTAGGAATGCCTCAACTAACAATAATAATGGTAATTATTTGTATTATGTTTTAAATGTTTACACCTCTATGTAAAGTGCCCAGGGCCCCTGTGATTTGGTGCTAAACAAATGAAGTTTTATTTACTTACTGTTTCATCCATCCTATAATATATTCCTCCCTTAGCAATCCCCAAAAATGGCTGAGTATATCTATATCACATTGTTAGCTTGCTTAGTTATATAGTGTGCCTATGCATAGTCAAAGGAAACCACGACCTCCCCCAGCCCCACCATAGGCCATGCTGCAGGCAAGATGTACCCCAGAAGGCTATCACCCACAATTAGCATAGGATAGTAAATGAATTAAGATGGGTATAAATAAAAACAAATGTAGATTACAAGAGAAAAACTGTAATAATGTTCAGGGGTTCTTTCTTGTGTTATCAGTTGGTCTAAAGAACTGTTACGATGCTCATTACTATAAATTATTGTTCTAGTATTATATAAGTTCGGTTTTAAAATGGTTAATTTGGATGCTTGCAATATGATTGACTAATGCGGGTTATAACCATGGTTAAATCTCAGCATGTCCCACAGTAGAAGCTTGCATTGCTCTTTCATTTTGTTCATTGTTTTATCAATGGATATTTTCTCTTTTCTCTTTTAAAACATTTTAAAATTGGTATTCATTTTATGATCATGATAAGTCACTTCATGGTGTTGACCACGGTAGTATTTATTCACTTCTCGGATGATTTAAGGCCCTTGGCCACCTTGTCCTAGGATGGGATAAATCCAACAATGACCCACACCCTATTGTACCTTATTGCTTAATTAGCCCACAACAGAGAAGTCTCTCATTTCTCTGCTTCCCTCACATCCTCATAGCAAATAGAATTTCTACCAGTAGGTGGGTACAAAAAGTAACAGTTTTAAGGGAAATCCTCAGAAGATAAATTAGGAAAGGCTACACAGAACTAAGTAGGAAGCCTTATGACTCAGCTTATTAATTCATTCCTACATCTCACAACAGTATCATCTTAGGTAGCACACCTTATTGGTGCTTCATGTTCTGAGTCCTTATTTTCCCTTTATGCCCCACATCATAAAATCTGCCAACATTAAGAGTAAATCCCTGGAGATATACATGCCATATGCTTCCATGAGGGTTGGGCAATGAGTTTATAATTTTAGATGACTTCAAACCTGAAGCGAATTTTGCATTTGCACTGCTGTACATACAATATAGCATGGTATCTGCAGATAATTCTGGTTCTGGATCTCTGCTATTCATTTTTGTTTCCAAATCCTTTAACATGGTGTCATATTTCATTCTGTGTTCCCCATTCTACAGCTTTAGTTTTGTAGTCTGGAGATGTCCCTGATATCACCAGATTCCCATAAGGTTAGAGCATAGTGTCTGTTGTATGTGTTCATCTTATTATTTATTTATTTTGAAATCTTGGATAGCACCAGTGAGCGGATGCTTTTTAATTGGTTCCACATCAGTTAACAAGTACAGAGTGATACATAAACATTCAAATACAGAGTGGTTTGGTAGCAAATATATAAACACATGTTACGGTACAACAATACAGATAAAGTTCATGGTTACACTATACTGAGGCATTGTACAATGTATACTCGCATCAAGGAGAGACAAAAATCAGTAGAGTAGACAGAGGGAGGAGAAGGGGGAGGAGATGGAGAGGTAATGGTAAGAGGAAGGGGTGGATGTGGGTAGGAGGTGTAGGGGTAGGGGTAGGGAAGAGAGGTGGGGGCATGGCAGTGACATAGAAGAGGATGGTGGGTCAGTGAAGTGCAAGGTCAGGGCTACCCAGTGGAACAGTGACAGGGTTAAGAAGTGTTAGAGGGTAAGTGCAGACTTCGGCAATGGGATTACTGACTTGAGGTGGGATTTTAGTGGGGGCAGGCACAGGTACCCGTGGTGAGAAGGCGTTGGTGCAGTTTGTGTTTAAAAGAGCCGATTGTGGCTTCATCACAGATGTCATGAGGTAGCGCATTTGTCCAGAAGGGGACCCAGTATGAGAAACCCCGCTGAGCCAAGGTAGTGCAGCACCTTGGCACATGGAATATCTGAGAGGCAGCACTTCTGGTTTGCTTTGTGCTCCGTGAAGGGATCAGTAGAGTCCATACTCCTGGTGGTAGAAGGTTTAAAGAGGCTTTTTTGGCAAGGAGGCAGGTTTGGTACCTGATTCTTCCACTGAGCTGTAGTCAGTCAGCCATGGTATAGAGATCACAGGTGTGCATGAGTCTAGCAGCACCTGTGAGGAGATGGCAGGCTTTATTCATTGCAGCTGAGATGCGGTGGAGGGCTGAGTCTGTTGCAGATCCATAGATCACCAGCCCATAATCGATAAGTGAGATGATTGAGCTATTGATGGCATTGTTCGGGGCTTCATGTGTGAGACAGTATCTGTGCTGATACAGGATCCCGATTCTGGTATTGATGGCCCTTGCAGTAATGTCGATGTGCTCGGCATATGATAGGGTGGAATCGATAGTGATACCTAAGTATTTGAAGTGCCAAACAAGTTTGAGAGTGGCACCTCCAACATTCATAATTGCAAGTGGGAATGCTCTGTGTTTGCTTTGTGGGGTGAATAACATCATGGTCTTGGTCTTTTTGTAATTCAAGACCAGTCTATAGTCTTTAAACCACTGCTCCATGGATGCAAAGGCACTTTGTCGACACACCTCCAGATGTTCAGGGTGTTGACTAGAAGAGATGATTGATGATAAGCTATGGTTCCTTCAGAATCAACTGAGAATACTGTAGAAAATGTGGGGCAGCTAATGGATTTCTGTTTAAAGTAATTTTGTGAGCTTTCGCAGATACTGTTTTCATATAGTATGCCATTGCCTCTCATGTGTCAGATGTTGAAGCTGCAATTTGTCTTGAGAAAAATCTGTCATAGTCATTTTTATTTATGTTTTATTAGCCCTGTGTCCTCCAGTTTTTTGGGTGCGGCCACACCCCCAGAATTATGTAATGCAAGGGAACTGTCAGTGTTGTACATACATCACCAAGGATTTCTGGGTAAATTATAATGTTGATGTAAATGTTAGTTATTGTTAAGCCTAACAGAGATCCTGGTTACTGGAGCTGAACACCAGGTGTGAAGGGGGAGGAGATTGCCATACGTAAGCAGAGAAGGAGGGGCAGAACACTACAAAAGACCTGCGCTGCTTACTGCACAAGTGTGAGTGACATGAGTGTCACTCAGTAGAGAAACACTGACTGAAACGAACAAAGACAGAAATTCCTATTGGTAAAATTGTTTAGCACAGGACACTTACGAGTTTATCTAGTGTAAAATTGTTAATTTAAAAACATTTAGAAATAGATGCAATTTGTTTTATAGTGGGAGTATTACTTCCCTATTAGGTGAGTTATTTTATCTTGATAAGTGCATATTTTTTATTCTATTTATTTACTGGCATTTTGTTTGAAGGGAATGTTTTTAAATATATTAAGGTTTGTGGTAGGACTGATTGTCATTATTCAAATATGTCTCCCAGCTCAAACAAATGTCCTAACTGGAGGGATGAGTGTTTATCAGAACACAGGGTTGGGTGGGATAAAATATTATGAAATAAGGATGTATCAAATGTAGAAATACTATTAATTTGGTTAAAATTGAATTACAGAAAGCTCCCTTTAAATTTAACCCATATAAAAATGGCTACTCATAATGTGCCCTGGTTGTCTCTGGTTCTTTGTGGAGACATAGAACTTAACCCAGGCCCAGTGGGGGAAGGGGGGCCATAAAATTTATTTATGACAATGCAGGAAGTTTAATTAAGAAGATGGACCTCTTCAAGACCTGGGTTATCTCATGTTGTAGTTTTAAAAGAAAATTGTCTTCATAAAGGAATAAATCAGAAGGAAATTGAGCTGAAAGACTACTATTACTATAGACAAGACAGGGGACAATGAGGGGGTGGAATTTTAATGTATATTAAATATTCCTTGGGACACTCTAGGATCCTGTACTAAAATAAGGTAGATGGAACTGAATGCTTGCTAGTAGATTTAGAAACTTTAAATTTAGTGATAAGAGCTGCGTATTCACCACCTAAAGTGAAACTGATCTATTTTGATAGCTTCTGTCATGTTCTAACTGAATATGTGGAGGAGTAGGAAGTCAGTTCTTACTGGTGATTTTAATGCTGCTTGGGGAGGTCCAAGAGGTCAGAAGCTAGGTAGTTCTATGCAAAGTTTACATTTGACCCAGATTATAGACTTTCCTCCAGAAAGGGTACATTAAATAGCCCAGGTAACGTATTGGATTTAATTTTTGTTTCTCCAGATTTGGAAATAATAGAAAAAAGTGTTTGATGCCCTAATTTGGGAGGCCATAATGTTATACAATGTAGTATAACTATACAGCAAGCACATATTTTTTAGGAGGTGTTATACACATTTTTATAGCTGTTATTTAGAGATTATCTGGGTAAGATGCCTTGGCACAGGGTTTTTCTCATACCTGTCCTGAATATGGCAGTTGAAGAATTCACGGCTATGTTCTTGGAGGCAAGTGATAAGTTTGCTCCCAGAAAAACAAACAGATGTAGAAAAAGATATCTATCCTGGGTGGGATCTAAAATTAGTAAATTCATCTGAAAAAAAATCAGTTATGGAAGAAGGCCAATGAAACTATAAACCCCAAACTGTGGAGTAGTTTTAAGCAAGCTAGAAATAAAGTAAGTTCTGAAATTAGAAACTCAAAGGCATATTATTAAAAACAAAAAATTAGGGAAACTGTAGACCCGAAAGATGATTGGCCCTTGACAAACAATCTTACAAATCCAACCAGTAACCATACAGAGGTAAGGATTAAAGAAAATAGGGTATTACAACAAGCAAACATTTCAGCAGATTTGCTAAATGATTATTTTGTTAATCTACCTGACCTTAAACCTACAATTGTAAATACAGTAAAAAGAGTGATCCAAGCAGGTATAGTTGAGTACATTATGCCAAGGTTTAGATTTAGAAAGGTAACAGCTAAGAAGTCTCTAAAATTATAAATAAGTTAGAAGTAAACAAAGCCAGTGGGCTAGACAGTGTGGAAAATAGATTGTTAAAGGAATCTGTTTTAGAGATTTCTCTAATACTTAGTGGAATTAAAAACTGGAGTTAGAGTGAGGGGACCTTTCCTCAGTGTTGGTAATTTGCAAAGGTTATCCTGATTGCTAAGGGTGGTGGTCCAACAGATCCCTCAAATTATCGCCCCATAGCCTTATTTTCAACAGTTTCCAAAATATTGGAAAGAATTGTCCATGGTCAATTAATGGACTATCTTGAGAAATATGGGAAACTGAATCAATTTCAGTCTGGATTTAGGAGGGACAAGTCCCCAGCCACCACTCTTATGGACTTCTTAGATTTGGTTTTATTTATTTTATTTTTTATTTATTAAAATCTAGGAATTAAAATACCTTTGAGCCATGGATTTTTTACAAAGGTTCCATGTCAGTAGAGTACAAACAATGTTAAAAACAAGACATGCAGCATTTATGAAGACAGTATTAAACAGTATTTAAGCAGTTCAGGTACGGCATCATGGAATAATAGAATTGAGGAACACATTCAAGGTGATTGCAAGAATTCTAGAGGGAAAACCAAGGTGGGGGGAGAGAGGAGAGGGAGTGGCAGATGAGGGGAGACTAGTGCAGTGCACATCTTTGTCAGGTGATCAGGGAGGGGAGGCTGAGCAGAAAAGTGTGGGGGGGGACTTAGTCGAAGCAGTCACAAGAGCTGGAGGCTGTGAGGTGAAGATAGAGCCTAGATTTGAATAATCCTAGGGAGGGGGAGGTGGAGGCGGTGATGTAAGTGCTGAGGGCATTATACCAGCTGGGTGCATGGTGGGCAAAGGATCTTTGGCCCTGAGTGGTGCAGCATCAGGGGATCTGTAGAAGCTGATGATCAAAACTTCTGGTTGCTACCCCTTTGGTGGCTGGGAGGGCCATGGGCACGGTGTACATGGACCTGTCAAAAGCATTTGATTTAGTGGACCATAAAATACTATTGGACAGCCTTATAGAAATAGGAGTGACTGATAAACCATGCTGATGGTTTGGCTCATATCTGGCTGAAAGGACCTAGGTAGTTGCAGTAAATGGGTCTCAATCTAAAACATTACCTGTGATTTGAGGGGTACCCCAGGGACCAATCCTGGGGCCCCTGTTGTTCATTATTTATATAAATAGTCTGCCTGAACATATGAGCCACTCCTCTATTCATCTATATGCTGATGATACAGTCCTTGTTGCTGATGGTGGTTGTCTTGGGGAGGTAGAAGATAAATTACAAATTGATTTTTAGCAATGCAGGAGTGCTTTACTTCTTTGGGTCTAGTCATTAATAACAAAAAAAAGCAACCCATGTTATTTGGTTCATTACAATCAATAAAACATAATGACAAAATGGGTTATAAACTTAAGATAAAACAAAAGAAGGGGCTACACTAACTCAAACCATTGTGTACAAATATTTAGGGGTCTATTTTGATCAGCATCTAAAATTCGATCAGCATATTAAGGTAGTGACAAGGAAAATAAATGCACAGATTGGGGCAGTGAGATGGATTTCAAAATGCACAACAAAGCAAGTTCGTACTTTAGTAGTAAACCAGTTGATCTTGACAGTCATAGATTACGGTATCCATATTGTTTTTATTTATTTACTTATTGAAATGTTTCACCAGGAAAGATACACTGAGCAACTTAATACTCGTCTCACAGTATGTCCTGAGGGAAGGGGTAGTGGGATGACAGTAGAAACAATGACAAATCGTACAGAGGTGGGACTAAACGCAGTAATACAGTGGTACAATTGACACAGTACAGTACATACTGTACATTCAAGCAAGGTCTAGAAGTGAGTAACACAGTAAGAAGTACATTCGTGTGAGAGGCATCATTTACAATACAGGAGGAGCATAGATGACAGGTATACAATGCTTAATACATACAGTTGTTAAGAGCAGTGCTGAGCCATGTGCCTAGGAGAAGTGCAACAGGATTCTGCGGGGGGTACACTGCAGCAGTTACAGTATCCTTTCACAAGGTGAGCGTGTCTCGAGGTTAAGTGCTAGACCAAGAGGTGTGGGGTAAGTGCATGCGGTAGGTGGCAGGAGAGAAGGTAGACAGGAGTTAGATGAAGAGGGGGTCAGAAGCAGGTGCAGGAAGGGTGAGATAGTTGTATAGTGCAGAGGTAAGAGAAAACAGGGAGAAGGAGAAGCAGATTTGAGGAGGCAGAGAATTCCACAGTTTAGGCAGGTGATACGAGAAGGCTTTCTGTCCAGAGGATGTGGTTCTGCCAGAGACAGACAGGGTGCGAGTGTCAGCAAGGGATCTAAGGGAGTAAAGAAAGGGGGAAGGGGTACCAAGAGAGAAGGAGATGTATAAGGGGAGAGAACCAAGCTAGAATTTAGAGATGAACTTGGCACCGTGTAGAACTCTCCGATTGTGGAGGGGAAGGAAGTTGAGGGAGCGGTACAGATCAGAATGGTGGTTTAGGAGGGGGGCGTCAAGAGCAAAACAACAGAAGGAGTTGAAAAGAGAGTCCAGTCTGGATAGGTGGGACTGTGGGGTGGCATCATAGACTATGTTGCAGTAGTCAAAAATGGGCAGGATCATCTTCTGTACCAGCTCGCGCCTGTTGGCAAGAGGGATGCAGCTGCGGTTTCTGTAGAGGGCACTGAGCTTAGGTCTTAATTTTTACAGAACAGCATCTGTGTGTACAGAGAAGTCAAGGTATCTATCCAGCCAAATGCTGAGATACCTGAATTAGGAGACGTCCTCAAGAGCAGTCCCATCAAGGGTGTGAAAGGAGGGGAGGTTGCTTAGCCGAGCAAGTCTCTGTCTTGTGCCAACTGACATGGACACTGTCTGTTTGACATTTAGAAATAGTTGGTGTGAGTTGAACCAGAGTTGGACCTTGGTGAAGTCAGACTGAAGCCTGGCAGTGACATCAGGGACTGATTTACCAGAGGTAAACAGCACTGTATCATCAGCATACATGTGGATGCTGGATGATGTGCAAACCTGAGGGAGCTCATTTAAAAAGATGGAGAACAGGATAGGGCCTAGCACTGAACTCTGGGAGACTTCAGTGGTAATAGGTGGAGGGGTGAGATGACATCAGCTATTCTAACTGATTGTGACCTGCCTGACAGGTAGGAGTTGAACCAGCCTGTGGCAGTAGGGGAGAGGCCAGCTGCTGATAAGCTGTGAAGGAGGAGGGGGTGAGACACAGTGTCAAAGGCCTTGGCCAAGTTGACAAAGATAGCTGAGGTAATGTTCCCTTAGTTAAAGCCTGAGGAGATGGCCTCAGTTAGCCTCAACAGGGAGGTGGAGGTGGAATGGGCTTTTCTGAAGCCAGACTGGAAGGGTGTGAAGAAAGCGTGGTCAGAGAGGAACAAGGAGAGTTGTTCAAGCGCTATGTGTTCTTGGAGTTTGGCTAAGGTTGGAAGGAGAGAGCTAGGTTGATAGTTCCCAGGAGCAGTGGAGTCTCCCCCCCTTAGGGAGGGGGAGGACAACGGCATGCTTCCAAGTCAAGGGAACATTGGCAGACTCAAAAGACAGATTTAGTATCAAAGATAGAGCATAGGCGAAGGAAGGAGCCGAGAGGGAGAGAAGCCTAGGATCTAGGCCATCAGGTGAGGAGCCTTTGGTAGAATCAAGTGCCAGGAGAGCTGATAGACTAGTTTCAGGAGACACAGGAGAGAAGGAGAACTGAAGTGGGAGGTAGGGGTGAGGGATAATGTAGGGGGCAGCACAGCAGGGGGAGGGAAGCAGGTTGTGGGGATGGAATGGGAGCAGGTAGGGGAGCAGTGGGTGGGGAGGTAGACAGGGACACCGGGGCATGATGGGGGTTAGGGAGGGTGCTAAGCAGCACAGAGGCACAGGTGGCAAAGTGGGAGTTGAAGCAATTGGCAATGTCCATAGGTTCAGTAAGGACAGTGTGGTTGTGCCTGAGGATAGGCGGTGTAGTGTTTAAAGCAGGCAAGAAGAGGGAATGGATGACTCTCCAGAATTTGAATGGGTTGTTTGTGTTAGCCTGGAAGTTGGACTTGAAATGCTCAGCCTTGGCTAGGTGGATGGCTTTGGTGCAGCCATCTCTGAGTTCACAATAACGTTTGAAGTTGCTAGTACAGTTGGTTGCTTTAGCCTGATGCCATGCAAGGTTGCAAGCTCGTTGGCAGGCCAGTAGCACAGGTGAGACCCTAGGAAGGTATGTGCCACGTACCCTAGTTTTGTGGAGCGGAGCATGGGAGTTCCAAATTTGTAGGAATTTGGATTTGAAATGGGCAAGGGCCACGTCTGCTGAGGGAGCTGAGGACAGGGGGGACCAGTTGTTTTGAGAGAGATCCTGAAGCAAAAGTTGTAGGTCAAGGGTTGCGAACGGTCGAGTGAGAATAATTTTTGCAGGAAGCTTGGGTCTATGTATTTTTCACACTACAAAGGTCATGTGGTGGTCACTAATAGAGTCAGGTAATAGCCCCAATGCCACTATATGGTGAGGATGGGAGGTGAGGACTAGATCAAGCAGGGAGTGGCTTAGTGACTTATAGTTTTGTCGAGTGGGTTCCAGTATGAGTTGTCAGAGGTTTAAGGCATCTATGGTGGAGCGAATGTGTGCCAGGGATGGGACCAGACAGTTTAGGTTTAGGTTACCCAGGATGAATAGTTTGCCACCGCTAGCCAGTGAGGAAAGTTTTGTGACCAAGTCAGTGACATTGGAAGTTGGCTGCTCTGGGTGACAGCATACTCCAGCGTCAAAGATGGGAATGGTATGGGGATAGGAGATATTTAAAAGTAAGGCCTTGTGGGAGGATTGGATGGTTGAAGTGAAGAAGGGAGTGCACTGGAGGGTAGAGGAGTTGTAGATAGCCACGGCACCACCTCTCCCTGCCCTGTCCTGTCTAGAGATGATGAAGACAGGGATGGTGATAGCATGATCAGGAATGTTTTTTGTCAGCCAGGTTTCAGAAATTACAATAATATCAGGGGCATACGCCTGTACCATGGGTTGTAGTAGAGAGATTTTTGGGGCAAGGCTTCTTATGTTTAGGTGAATGATTTTAAGGCCGTTTGGTAATGTCAGAGGGGTGGTGGTCGGACGGGCATCGGCTGATGGATAATCTACGACAGGGCCTGGGTTTGGGTGGATATCCCCGGATGCTAGCAGGAGTAGGAGGAGAAGGGGTACTCTGTTTCCCTTATTGGAGCTACGGAGTAGCCATTTAGCTTTTTTATGTGGGAGAGAGTGAAACATGGGGTAGGATGTCAGTCTGAGGAGGGTGATGAAGTGGGTGGGCACCGAGGTTAATGAAGTGCAGAGGGCCACTGTGCAGCAGAAGAGGGGTATGGTCTCAGTGTGGAGTGCTGTGCCAGAGAGGCAGACTGTGCTGTTACCTACCATTGAAGGCTTAACCATAGTGGGTGAGCCCCTTGGTAGCTTGGTAGGGAGTGTGATAAGTAGTAATAGGGACAGTGCCAAAGATAGATACCAAAGTTGTGGTGCCTGCCAGAACACCATGGTGCAGTCCAGAAGGGCCGAGCTACTGGCAGGAATGAGAGGGCCAGTAAGCTGTGTTTTAGGGTGCTTCGTTGGCAGATCCCTCTAGTGGTAGAGTCCTAGAAGCAGCCAATGGAGAAGTGGGCTGTTAGAAAAAACCTGATCAGGTAGCAAGTGATAGGGTATAAATGAAAGTGTTGAGCTTGGGCAGGCGGGTGGGGAGCCAGTGCACAGTGCCAGCTGGGCAATAATGGCTGGCAGCAGAGTCATACCTGAGAAGCTGAGGATCTGGGGCAGAGAGCTTGGGCGGTGGCTTGTAAAGAGCCGTCAGTCTGGTGGCTGAGGTGGCTCGGCGTGAGAGCTTGCGGTCCCTGCAGAAGGGGGCCCAGCTGAGGAGAAGAGAGGGGGGATTAAGTAGGCTGTCTGTGTCACAGAGGCATGGTTAGCTCAGCAATGAGCCCAATCTGCACAACAAAGGAGCTGTTTGTTTGGGTGCCAAAAGTCTGGAGCAGCACAAAAAAACACAAGAAAGGCCTGTAATCACAACTCTTTTCAGACAAATTGCATTTAAAACTGTAAACTGGCTGTAATCAATGCAGATATATACCAACAGTACGTAAATTCTCTAAAATATACTGGTTTTGGAGAGTAGAGATGGTGGAGAGCTTCTGGCCATTTGGAGCGGCCCCTGGAGAGGTGCTCGCATTCCAATTGGCTGGAGGCAGAGCCGTACCTGAGAGGCTGAGGATCCGGAGCAGAGAGCTTGGGCGGTGGCTTGTGAAGAGCTGTCATTCCAGTGGCCAAGGTGGCTCAGCATGGGAGCTTGTGGTCCCTGCAGGGGGGCACAATCAGCAACAGCAATTAAAGAAACTTGATTTACTTTATAATAGACTGGCAAGGTTCATACTAAAGTGTGCATGTGAAACCCATCATTGTACAATGTATATATATGTTAGGATGGAGTCTGCTTGATTTAGGAAGAAAAGGTATACAGAATGTTCATGTATGGGAAATACTTAAAAACAATATATTACATGGCTTAAAGAGCAACTGACATGATCTGGTCAAAAGTGATGCATTGCAGAATTAGAATAAGCATACCCCCAGCAAATGCCATACCAAAAACTAGATGTCTGTGTTACTTCATTTTAAAGTTATTAGCCATTTCATAACCCTGATTTCACTATCCGTTCAAAAAAAAGCCCATGTCAGTAAAGAGATGATGATGATGTCATCTAGGGACCTCACAGTCTAGAATTCCCTGTCAGCAAGCTTATAGGACCTGTTTCTCCAAAGTTGTAAATATCATGAGCAATGGTCTTCATAAGTTAAACAAACAGCACCAGTCAGTAAACTATGTGGGTTCTTTTTTTCACTTGGTCTATGAAAGTTTGTCCCATTGAGTGGCTCAGTTCAGTACATTTGGAAATCTATCTAAATATGGCTGTAGAACAGTGCTGTATTGTTAGCATTGTTTCACAGCCATCTATTGGCCTGATGAGGGAATTGCAGAAACTACCAGAGCTGAAATCTCCTACGCACTTTAACATATGCATTTCCCATAATGCACAGCAGTCAAATCCCAAACAGCAAACACAGCAGAAAAATGGAGATGATTCCACGGTTCACAAAAGTAAGCCAGCCAAAATGAACATATATTCTGAAATGTTGATCACATCTGCTTGTATATAAGTAGTTGAATGACTGTTCACCACTGCACCCACAATATACAAAATGCAGTTAAATATATGCATTTCCCATAATGCACAGCAGTCAAATCCCAAACAGCAAACACAGCAGAAAATGGAGATGATTCCACTCTGTCTGTATCTGTGTTTTATTGTACTTGCTAATATAGGATGTCATGTTACAATCTCTTATAATGCATGATTCCCTGTTTCTGCACTTGCCATGTTAATAGCACATCAAACCACCCCAGAGTATTGTTCTACTGTGGAGTTAACTTTGTTACAAAATCTAGCACTTATGTAGATTTAATAGTAATGTTTTTTGAATGGTGCTGCCTGTTTTGCATGTGAAAACCATTGCACTTTATCTTTACAACTTTGGAGAATCAAATCTTATAAGCTTGATGATAGGAAATACTAGACAGTGTGTTCCCTAGATGACATCATCAGCAGCTCTTCACTAACATAGGTGTTTATTGTACAGGTAGTAATATCAAGGTTAAAAAATAGCTAATAACTTTAATATGAAGTAACGTAGAAATATAATTTTTGGTATGAGATTTATTGGGGGTATGCTTATTTGGATTCTGCAATGTAGCACTTTTGGCATCAGTGGCTCTTTAATAGGGAAGCTACAAAGTCCAACACATGGTCTAAATCTGAGAAAAAAAAGGGCTAGGGACCTAATATTGCCTAAGATCATAAATAATTTGGTAAAGTAACATTTCAGTATAAAGTTCCCAATAGTTGAAATGTGCTTCCCCAACATCTTGGAAGTCTGGAAATGTTAAAAAACACTTTTAAAACTGCAATGCAGCAGTAATTAACATTTTGCTGTGAGTGCAATAAATAAATGAATGTTACAGTGCTTATATTGACATTAACATAGAAACATAGAAACATAGAAACATAGAAACATAGACTTTGACGGCAGATAAGGACCGCTAGGCCCATCTAGTCTGCCCATTTCCCCTACCTACAGGATAGGCTGCAGATCCTATTTAACCAACAGCCTATATCTTCCTGCCCCCACAAGAATTGCCTTATGTCTGTCCCATGCATTCTTGAATTCTCCCACAGTTTTAGACTCCACAACTTCCTCAGGAAGGCTGTTCCATGCATCCACTACCCTCTGTGAAATAATACTTCTCACATTGCCCTGAACCGCCTCCTTCTATCTTTAAATTGTGTACCCTTGTTCTTGCAAGTCTTTTTCTGAAAGATGCTACCCTCTTGGACTTTGTTGATTCCTTGAGGTACTTGAAAGTTTCTATCATGTCCCCCCTCTCCTTCTTTCCTCAAGGGTATACATATGAAGCTCCTTTAGTCTCTCCTCATATGGCTTCTCTTGCAGACCCTGCACCATTTTTAGTTGCCCTCCTCTGGACTGCCTCTATCCTGTCTATGTCCTTGCGGAGATGGGGTCTCCAGAACTGGACACAGTATTCCAGATGGGGTCTCACCAACTGTCTGTACAGAGGGATAACAACTTCCTGTTTTCTGCTGCTGATGCCTCTCCCTATACATCCCAGTATACCCCAGCCCTCCCTACTGCCTTCTCACATTGCTTGATAACCTTAAGGTCATCTGATATGATTACCCCCAGGTCCCTTTCCTGTTTTGTTGTTGTTACTACCTCCCCACCCATTGTGTATTCTTCCCCTGGGTTCTTGTTTCTCAGGTGCATTATTTTGCACTTTTTTTGCATTTAATCCTAGCTGCCATACGTCTGACCATTCCTCCAACCTTGCCAAGTCCCTTTTCATCCTTTCCATGTCTCCTTGTGTATCAACCCTGTTGCAGATCTTTGTGTCATCTGCAAAGGCATACTTTCCTTCAGTCCCTCTGCAATGCCACTGATGAAGACATTAAAAGGACTGGACCCAATACTGAACCCTGCGATACCCACTAGTAACCGCCCTTTCTTCAGAGTGGACTCCATTTACAGTTACCTTCTGTGTCCTGTTGTCCAGTCAATGTTTACTAGGCTACCACCCTGGGACCCACTCCCAGGCTGGTTAATTTGACTAATAATCTTTTGTGTGGGACTGTGTCAAATGCCTTGTTAAAGTCTAGGTAGACCATGTCCACAGCCCCTTCCTGGTCTACTACACTTGTCACCCAGTCAAAGAAATCTATTAGATTTGTCTGACATGACCTTCCAGCTGTGAACCCATGCTGCCTTGGATCCTGTGCTCCACTGACCTCTAGGTACTCAACTATTCTTTCCTTCAAAGTGACTCCATCACTTTCCCTACCACAGAGGTCAGACTGACAGGTCTGTAGTTTCCTGCCTCTGTCTTGGTCCCACTTTTGTGAGAGGGGAATGCATCCGCCTTCCTCCAGTCCTCGGGTACCACACCATCCTCCCATGATTTATTAAAAAGAGTAGCCAGTGGTTTCACTAGTTCCTTCCTTAATTCTTTTTAGAATTCTGGGGTGAATTCCATCAGGACCCATTGCTTTGTCCACCTTCAGTTTTAGGAGTTCTTGCAGAACCCTTTCTTCTGTGAAAGGACTGGGATCGACCCCCTATCAAAGAGTGCTTCTGTTAATTGGATTAGGCACTTCTTCCTCCTCTTTGTGAATACTGAGCAGAAATATTCGTTCAGTATTCCTGCTTTTCACTGTCCCCTCTGCCCACCCACCATTTATTCTATTCAGCCTCACTATCCCTCCCTTTGTCTTTCTCATCGCTGATGTACCTATAAAGGTTTTATCCCCTTCTTAACTGAGTTGGCTATCTTTTCCTCAATTTGGGCCTTTGCTATTCTGACTTCCTCCCTGCTTCTTTCTGCCTTATACTGGTACAGCTCTCTGTCCTGCTCCTTCTATGTTTCCTTATACTTCTGGAATGCTATCTTTTCTTCCTGACTTTCACAGCCACCTCTCTTGAGAACCATAGTGGCTTTTTCTTTTGTTTTGATTTGTTTATTTGCTTCACACAAAGGCTTGTTGCCTCTGTGATGGCAGTTTGATAATTCCCATTGTTGCTCCACAGCTCCTTCTAGCCTGTTTGCTAGTGCTTTTCTGAGGCACTCTCCATCTTGCCAAAGTCAGCCTCCTAAAGTCCAGTACCCTCACTTTTGTATGGCTTGACTCTGTAGCTGAGTTTAACGTGAACCACACTGTTTGATGGTCACTTGTCCCCAGATGGCAACCCACTTCTAGATCTGAGATCCTCTCACTGCCCCGTTTGAGAGTATGGAGGTCTAAGATTGCTCCCTCATGAGTGGGTTCCGAAACTAGCTGTCTAATGCCTGCCACCTGTAGGGCATCAAGAATGCCCTGCTCTTGGATGTCGCTGCAGCAAATGTGCTCCAGTTAACATCTGGCATATTCAGGTCTCCCATCAACAGTATCTCCCTTTCTCTGCCATTCTAAGAATGCCTTCCATCATATCCTTGTCCATTCCTTCCCCCTGACATGGGGGTCTGTACACAACCCCTGTGCGGATTGTGGTGCCCTTTCCAGTCTCCAAGGTGACCCACAGTGCCTCCTCTCCTCCCTGTTTACTCTTTTGTTCAGTTGCTTTTATCCCTTCCTTTACATAGAGAGCTACTCTTCCCCCTCTTCTCCCCTGCCTGTCTCTCCTGTAGGTTATGTACCCTGGTATGTTAACATCCCAGTCATGGTTCTCTGTGTACCATGTTTCTATGACTGCTACGATATCCAGGCATCCCTCTTCCATTAAGGCCACCAGCTCAGGGAGCTTGTTGCCCAGACTACGGGCATTGGTACTCATTACCCTCCATTTCCTGATAGCCTTACCCCCTTTTGCCCCATCCCTGTCTTTCTTGCCTTTGTCACTTTCTCCATTTACCCCTGCCCTTCTCCCTATCGACACCTCCATGTTGGTGTTTGCCACACTTACTACCGTGATTGTTTGGGGGGGCTAGGATTTTCCTGCTCTTTTCTAGTGCCTCCCACATTGTTTGTTTTGATGTTATATCGTAAGTATTTATGTCATAGTCCTCCATTGTTGACAATTATGTAATTGCTTATGTATTTATGTTCTTTTGTAACAAGCAGGTGTACTTTGTGAAAAGGGTATTCATAGTCCTAATGGTGTAAATTACGTATAAATAGAACTTACTACTACTACTCAGAGAAGCAGCCCCTTATTTTTGTGGTGGCGACTGCACCTAATATGTAGATGTACGTAGCAAAGCATTGTGGATACAATAAGAAGTTGTTTTCCAATTTCCTTACTGTGAGGTGCAGACTCATATTTCTGTAGTGGCTTCAACAATAAAAGCCCTCATATGTTTATTTGCAAAACAAGGCATTGTGCATATAGTGTCTAGCTGACAATATTTCTTTACTGGGAGATGTAGTTTTCTATGTTGGCAGTGTAGATGTCTACAATACCAAGACTGACCAACAGAGGTCTCTGTTTTGAAACATTGCTTAAAATAAAATTGCAAGATTCCACAAATGCCTTTCACACATAGTATGCCATTGCCAGACATGCTTCAGGTGGTGAAGCTGCAATTTGGTTTGTAAAAAAAAAATCTGTCGGAGTCATTTTTTGATGTTTTATCAACATTTTGTCCTCCAGTTTTCTATGTGTGGCCACCCCCCCCCCCAAAATGATATCATACCAAGGGAGCTGTCAACGATTTACATACAGTGACAAGGAATTCTGGGTAATTTATAATGTTGACTTAAATGTGCCTTACTCAGAAATACAGTCCCACATATTGGCAGTGGTGAGCACTTATATGTAAATGTCCATAGCAAGGGATTATGGGTAAAATAACCCATTTTCCAATTTCTTTACTGTGAGATGCTGTCCCATATTACTGTGGCTGGGTCAATAATATAAGCTTTTCTATGTTTATGTTCACATTAATGCATTGTGCATACCGTATTTAGCTACAAGACTTCTATACTGACAGATGTTGTCTCCTATTTCTGCAGGGGAGCACAGAAATTTCATGGCTTGTATATTCATTTACATCGTGAGGCATTGGGGATACAGTACATTGCTGATTTGTCTATCTAAAACTGAAAACTGACACTGTCCCTTTAATAACTTTGTTTCCCTGGTATGATGTCACAGTTGGGTGTTGCAGCACTGAGAAAAAAGGGTCAGGTTATGCAAATGAAGCAGAGCACTAAAATAAAATGATATTTTTCATGGAAAACAGCACTACATGGCAATTTGAATGGTAAGAGTTTGACTCACAACACCTACAGGTTACTACTCCCATTTGCTATGGCAAATTTGCACCTTTACTTTTAAAACTTTGTTTCTCTTGCATGATGTCATGCTTGGGGGGTTACAGCAGTGAGAAACAAGCATTTGTCAATGCCGAATGTTTGCTTGCTGGTATTAGCATTGGACATGCAGGAGTTAGACAGATGCAGAACAGGAATGGCGGTGAAGTATTGAAGTTCACGCCAACCCCACCTCCATCCTGTAGAGACAGACAGGCATTGGGGTAAGTGTTTGGGTCGTCGGCCATGATGGGCATGCCATGTCACGTCACCCTGTTCTGCAGACAGCGACACATGTTGAGGTGTGCCTTAGGGTGTTTGGCTTTACAGTCACCGCATTCCATGAGGACATATGCTAAAATGGGTGCAGCACAGGAGAATGGGGTGAAGTCTGGGGCTGAAGAGTGCAAGGTACACCTCGATGCCTGTCAGTGGCTGGAGGTGGGGTAGGGATGGCATGAGCAGTACAGTCAGCAATGCAAAGGCACACCCCAATGCCTCTCAGTCTGTACAGGTTAGGACATTATGGTTAGAAACCATAATGCCTCAGGCGTTTGTTTGTATTTATACTACAAATTTTCAACATGGCCTTTTTGTGAGTCTACCTATAAAGAGTGGCACTGTGATTATGTCTATGTCTCCTGAACATTGATTTCCAACAGCGACAGTGCCATTCTGCGCCACATGAACAAAAACACAGATTGGGAAGGATGTGAAGAATGACAGCTGTACCATCCACAGGGAGGTGTGAAGAGATGGCAATGTTTTATTTATCAAGTCCAGGATTACAAATACCTTTGAGCCTTGGCTCTTTTACAAAGGTTCCATGTCAGAGAAATACAAATTATGGGGAACAAGACAGACATTACAACAATGTGGACATTGCAAACAGAGTACAGATTAATACAATTCAAGGGTAGCATTGTAACAAGGCAGCCAGCGGCATTTGTCAGAGAAAATAGACAACAGATAAGAAGTGCCGGAGTCATAGGGAGAGGGAAGAAGGGAGGGGGAGAAGGAAATGTAGGAAGGGTAGGAAGAGGGTGAAAAATGCAGCATTGGGTATACCAAGATGTGAGGGTAGAATCCAGTGAGGAGGGAAGGGCGGAAGTTGAACAGCTGTACTGGGAATATAAGAAGTGCTTGCACTTCCGAGCATACAGTATGTGGGAACTGTGCAAAGCATGTGCATTACGCAGTCATTTTATGGACGTTTGTCACCAAAGTTTCAAAATTGGCATTGTAGGACCTCTGCTAATGAACAGTGTCACTGTGATTTTCTTGATGTGCCCCCAACACTGATTTCCCACAGCAACCACGCTGTTCTGCACCAGAAGTGCAAAAACATATTTCGGCCAGGATGTGAAAAATGACAGCTGTACTGTTCATAAGGAGGTGCAGAGAAATGGCAATGTTGAAAAGCTGAAGTGGACATATTACAAATGTGTGAAGTTATGAGCATGACTGGAAACTGAGCAACACACGCCTGTAACACAGCCATTTTATGGAGTTACATCACCAAATTTTCAACATAGGCATTTTATGGCCTCTGCTAATGAACAGTGTCACTGTGATTTTCTTGATGTGCCCCCAACACTGATTTCCCACAGTGACCGCGCTGCTCTGCACTGCAGGTGCAAAAATAAATTTCGGCCAGGATGTGAAAAATGACAGCTGTACTGTTCATAAGGAGGGCCGGAAAAATGGCAATGTTGAAAATCTGGAGTGAACATATTACAAATGTGCGAAGTTATGAGCATGACTGGAAACTGTGCAATGCACGCTCGTAACACAGTCATTTTATGGACTTTCATCACCAAATTTTCAACATAGGCATTTTAGGGCTTCTGCTAATGAAAAGTGTCACTGTGAGTTTCATAATGTGTCCCGAACACTTATTTCCCACAGTGACTACGCTATTCTGTGCCAGAAGTGCAGACACACATTTCGGCCAGGATGTGAAAAATGACAGCTGTACTGTTCATAAGGAGGTGCAGAAAAATGGCAGTGTTGAAAATCTGGAGTGAAAATATTGTAAATGTGTGAAGTTACGAGCATGTGTGGACACTGCGCAATACACGCTCGTAGCACAGTCATTTTATAGACTTTTGTCACCAAATTTTCAACATAGGCATTTTAGGACCTCTGCTAATGAACAGTGTCACTGTGCTTTTCTTCATGCATCCCGAATACTGATTTCCCACAGTGACCACGCTATTCTGCACCAGAAGTGCGAAAACACATTTCGGCCAGGATGTGAAAAATGACAGCTGTACTGTTCATAAAGAGGTGTGGAAAAATGGTAATATTGAAAATCTGGACTGAAAATATTGCAAATTCATGAACTTACAAATGTGCGTAGCAACTGTGCAACTCAAGCTCGTAAAACAGTCATTTTTGAGATTTTTTGCACCAAATTTGCAACATACACTTCTTAAGAGCCCACCTCATGAACACTGGCACTGTCGTTTCATTAATCAGTCCCAAAAGGTGATTCTGTGCAGTGACCGCAAAATCACCTTTCAGGACCAATTAACACTATGACAGTGACTGAATTCATGAGGATGGGTCCCAAAAACCCGATGTTGAAAATTTGGTGCCAAAATTCCAAACAAATGCCTGAGATATGCAAACAAATTGAAAAAAACCCTATTTATCCCATTATACAGCTTACCCGGAATTTCCTCAATTCGCGGTCGGCTTTGAAGAGTGCAGATGTGTTCCTGGTCCACCGAAGATCATCGCGTTGGACTCCAGAGGTAAGTATGGGGTGAGGGAGGGTGTGGGGAGGCAGGATGCCCAGTGGGTGGACACAGGTTGTGGGGGGAGGGGCCAGGGAGGCTGCGAGGGACCGTTTTTGTTTTACAGGTTTTAAAACAAAAAAAAAACATTGTGGGACAGTTTTTCCTTTGCAGGGGCATTGGGCACACTGGAGTGGGCTCCCAGTGTGCCACCTGAATATTTTTTTGAGGGGTGTAGCTGGCAGGGGATTGGGCACCCCCGTCGGTACAAAAGCGGGGGGGTGCAAGAGCTGAGGGGGACTGGGCACCCCCTCGGACTCTCCCGTTACTCTTTGGGGAGGTTGATGCTGATGGGGAGCGGGCTCCCCCATCGGCACATCAAACAGGGAGGGGGAACATACTGCTGATGGGGACTGGGCTCCCCTGTTGGCAAGTCAGCACCAGGGATGGATGCTGTCGGGGATTGGGGCCCCCGTCGGCAAAAACACACTTTTGTGGGGAGGGGCACATGCTGCTGAGGGGGATTGGGCACCCCCTCGGCACTGGGGCCATTTGACATTGTTTGTGAACACGGCGACAAGGCGCCACCATGTTCACAAACAATATTACACTAGCAATGTTCCACCCAGCAATGACAGGTCACTCCCTCATTGCAGCAAATCGCTAACGCTGCAATGACAAGGTGGCCCGTAATTGCTGCGACTAAAACATTACAACTTGGTGCAACTACTGGAAGCCAGTGTCATCAGCACACTGTGCCTCTATTGGTGCACCACAGCCTGGCTCCCAAATGCAATTCTTCTGCTGGATGCCACACTGCCGCGCCTCCCCAACCCGCTTCTCTCCTAAGCTGTCACATAATGTTTCTTGAGCATGCACAAGAAAACATAAAAACGGGGCAGGTTTTATGCAAAGGAAGCGGAGTACTGAAATAAAAGCATTTATTTCATGGAAAACAGCACTGTTTGGCAGTTTGAATGGTCGGAGATTGAATCACAACTCCCATGGGTTACTACAGGTTACTAATCCCATTTTCTGTGGCACAGCTCTCCAAATCACTTTAAATTAGTATAAATCTAAAACTGCTAAAGAACTAAAGGCTCAAAATGGTGAAAAGTGTCTCTCATAAGACATGAGAAAAAGGTAATTCCAAATTGGAATAAAAAGGTAGAAATTCAGAATTTTCACCATAGCATGGGCTGCCACTGGAATCTAGCACTCTGTTGACTTTAGTCACCACTGCCAAGGACAATGCACAAAAATGTAAAATATGAAGAGAAGAATTAGGACGACGTGTGACTCAGTGGCTAGAGTACAGAAAGCAATGTTAACCAACAGATCAAGATTCCACCTGAGCCACTAATTACCCGTGTTTCTCTGAGCCAGTTTAGAAACATAGAAACATAGACAGTGATGGCAGAAAAAAGACCAATGGTCCTTCTAGTCTGCCCAAAGTTCCCTATCTGCCCTGAGATCTATTGCTTGGGGAGGTGGTAATGGTGGAAGGGTTGCTTGAAATAGTGAAGTAAGACACATTTAAAATAGCAAATAGTTACATGTTATATAATTCAATGGGCTTATGCAATGTAGTGTATTGTTTTGCTTGTGCAACATGTTGATAAACCTTTGTAGCCATTCGCCACTCTGTTCCATGAAGAATACCACCCTGTGGGGGTACCAAAAGCAAGAAATCCTCGAGGAGTGTTCCACCTCTAGAGATGCCACAGTGAGAGTTCCCTTAGGTGAAAGGTACCTTAGGAAGGCCCCCTGAGGAGAGAGAGGTGAATTGCTGGAGGAAGAGAAGTGGAGGATGGCAGGGCAAATAAATAATGCTTCTGGGTGAGACTAGAATGGCTAACTTATATAGTCCTGGCACAGGGCATGGCTGGTTGCTCTGGCCGATTGAACTAAAGGTGAAGCTTTTTAATTCAATGGGCTTAAGCAACTTAGTGTAGTGTTTTGCTCATGCAACTTAATAAACCTTTATGGCCGTTCACCTCTCTGTTCCATGGGGAATACCACCCTGTAGGGGTACCGAAGGCAAGGAATCCTTGAGGAGGGTTCCACCACTAGAGGTGCCAAAGAAAGAATTCCCTTAGGCTAAAGGTACCTTAGGAAGGCCCCAAAAGAGTGTTGAACAGCAAATATTACTTATGAAGGCTGAGGACAAATGTTGACAGCAACCAGTGGGTTAACACAGCCACCAGTGGTGAGAGTTAGTAGGTATGGAAACTGAGCCTTTGTTGTTTAGTTGATAGGAATAGAAACTGAGCAGGAGGGCAGTGTTTCTGGTGATATTACCACTTGAATGGCTACACTACTGTGAAGCTCCATGAATAAACCTGCTGTTAATCTCCTTATGCACATATAAGCAACTTTCAATACTTCAAAAATAGCCTCAAGCAGAGGAGGAGGAGGAGACAAAATAACAAGCTTCCAAACACAAAACCCACCAAAGAAATCAGATGGTAAGGGATTTAATCTACCTACTGATTCCTGCAGCCAGAGCCCTTCCCCTGCTAGCATGGCATGTCTGGAAACCAATGCAGATGCTGATGCAGAGATGGAAAAGATATACCATTCAAGATTTAAAACCTTGTTAAATGAAAATAAGGGCACAGGGTCATATTGTTGTGGTCAATACCACACACATCAATAATGCCACATGCAAAGCAATGTGTGGCAAAACAACATCTGCACAACGTGCCAAACACCACAAAAATATCGCACACTGGAGGAATATCATAGTTGCCCCCCACACCCTCTGAAATATGAGGATTCACCTCCCACACCCCCAAGACTAATTATAATCAACTCCTAGGGGTCGTGGACTTCAGGGGAAAAAAGAAAATCAGACCTGGAACATTTTTGTTTTGTGCAGGAAATAAAAGCCGCAGCAGAGTGGGACTTGGGGAGAACTGAAAAACAGCCCCAGGTCTCCAACGGCGCTGGAGCTAGATGCTCTACCCATTCCACCACGGGAGTGGCTTGTCCAGGCACTGCCCTGGCAGCATCCTTCACCTTCTCTGCTAGCAGCCTACAGTGACAGGAGTAGCGGTTCTTACCACATGCTGAAAACACCTCTGTCACTGTAGAACCATTAGCACCTTTCACAGCACTGAATTTTATGTGCGGTTTTCTCCGCACTGTATTCAGCTGGTACCAAAAATAAGACCTTCCATAGTGAAAACCAACAAGAATTCAAAAGTTTACACCTAAAACTACAGTCTGTAGAAAATAAAATTCAAGAGACTGAAGACCATGAGGCAGCGGTGGGAGACAGAGCCATACAACTCTACACTGCGATCGATTTTTTACTAGACCAGCATGTACCACCGCAAGACAAAATTCAAGACTTGGAGGCCCATTCTTTAGAGACAATCTATGGATATATGGATTACCTGAATGAGCAGAGATGGGCAAAAATGACAAATTTCATCAAGGATTTTATTCAAGTCATTTTTGAAATTCCAGGCACCTTTCAGTCTCAGCTAGAATGAGTACACAGAGCACTGACTCCAAGGCCCACTGATCCCAAATTTAGGCCCCACTCTATTGTAGTAGAATTCTCAGGCTTTAAAGATAAAAAGCAGATCCTGCAGATATCCTAGGGAAATAAGATTGTAAAACATAACACTACTCATTTGTATTTCGACCAGGATTACCCTCCAGAGATTCTGCAATGCTGGCTGGCATAATGTATGAGGATATTCTTCGTACCCGGAAGGCGCACCAGGTTCATATCCAAACACTGTACCCAGCAAACCTGAGTGTGAAAGTACTAGGAGACAGGGACAGTGCTATGCACATATCAAGATGAGGCAAAACGTACCTTGGAAGAGCGAGGATGGACAATCCAGCAAGTGGAGCCTATATTCCAACTTCCACACCCGCAGCGGTCAGCCTGGATCTCTGGTCACCTTCACCATCATGAAGCCTCCAGGAAAAGCTTCACTAAACACACTAGAAGACATCCAGAGAATCCTGCAATTCTTTAAGGAATCAAGAGAGCTACCTAGACCCCAGAGGAAACTATTACCTGAATATCCTGGTGAGAACATTCTTTATTACTTTCCCTCCTCTTTTTGCATACTTCTCTGAATAGCTGACTGAACGAAGACTCCACAATAATACTCAACATTCAGAGCATGGCCACATAGTTTAAGATGATTTCTACTGTTTCATTAATAGAAAAATACTTGCTCTTATAAAACAGTCGATGGGTCAAGTGAGCCATGCCTAACTGAACAGTCTTAAACTCTTGGTTATGAATATGAGTTAGCTGGAAAGATCCACTGTTTGTTTTAGCTTATAGTATAAGTTTCTACTTAGCGAAATCACTATGAACTACACATTCATAGCTAACCAGACCCACGGGTTAAAGTAAATTGTTTTGGTGGACATTTTCATAATATCTACAATGCGTGTCATTGGACCTTTGAGCTTTAGCCTTTTTTATTATTAATGTTTATTTTTTTGATACCCTAAATCTGAATTTGGCAAGTTCATTAAAATAGATATGAGAACTGGCATGAAAGAATACAATGGTCTTATACAGTAGCCACTGGTTAGACTGTTTAAATGTTATATTGTCTAGTCATGTTGAAATGTTATGATGCTGGGGCCACTCTGTTATTAGGGGCAATAACTCATGGCAGAAGGACCCCTTGTTTAACTTCTAAGTGATTGCCTACCCCCTGATTCATATAAAAGTTTGAGAGCAGCTTATTTCTCAGAGTGGTCATGCTGCTGCAGGATAGGGCACCATGAGTAATATTATGCATTATACATGGATTGGAGAGGCATGGGATGCTGAAGAACTCTCCTGTCTTCATGTGGAATATGTTTTCCGGGGTGGTAAACCTAGGGGGGCATGCACCTCGTGGCATTGTTGTTTAGCTTCATAACATATATCTTACAAATCCAGAACAAATGGCTTGATACCTTTTATTGGACCAACAAGGATGTTACAAAAAGAACAAACAGCTTTTGCTTTCGGACCAACAAGTCCTTCTTTGGAAGCTTAATGAGAGTTGTTTAGAAAATCCCATATTATTAACATGTAGAACATGCAGAAAAAAAACACAGACATAATTCTCACTGGTTTAAAACAGACCTTCAGAAATAATTAAAGTGACATTGGAGAGCTTGAATATCTAAAGTGTGATTTCAGCTGAACCAAACTTAAAGGTCAAAGGTTGTACAGAGATAACAGCAGGCAGAGAGTTCAACCCACATATATTATACCATGTATCAGTCGAATGGATAAAAAAAATTAAGATGCTCTGCTCACTAAATTACATGTCAATTGAAGAAACCTCCAGAAGACACATACGTCACGAGTGAGGTAACAGTACATCAGTAAAATCCAGCTTCAACGCTGCTCAGAGAACTGTGTTTGTGAGTAGAGCCAATGATAATAAGATTACCCTGGACAAAACAACTGCATGCCAAAATGTAACATATTACCAAGTAAAAAAATAATACAAAATAAGCCCTAAAATTACAACATCAGAAATTATCTTCAGACGGCATATAGAATGATGAAAGTGATGTGTACTCAAAGTGAGTAAGTGTATAACACTGATGAAAGTACAACTGGCTGGAGATGTATTCCCAACATACTCTCAACAAGCTATTATGTTCCAGAAACCTTAAGCCTTTGTTGTAACAAGATTTTATACATGATAATATCAATTGTCAGTGTAAGTGCCAGATACGAAAACGTGCTAGTCAAGGACCTCCAAGAAATTGAGACTATGCAGACTGATATGTACATATTTCAATACATTGTCAGTGTATAATCGAAATTATACATATATAGAAACAGCCCAAGGAATCTAAACAAAAATTCTTAGGAATTAACCCACCCACCGCCACAGGGGAAAGTAACTACTTAAAATGAAATATATATACGAGTCCTAATACACCATCAAGTGCACCCATCACTACAGTAGTTACTCAAAAAGGAATTGCACCTATCATGAACCCCCAAGTAAATGAGACAAGTGTCCTAATAAGTACAGAGTGTAAAAACATTACAGTATATACTCAAATTACAGAACTAGCAGAAGGAAGTAAACATCCACTATGAGTCCAGAGTCTTAGCTACTATGACACCATAATGTCATGTACCTGAACATAAGTTTACCTCAATATCCCCACAATATTCACATTCACTATACCCACCCATCTCAAATACACATATTACAAATTCAATGTGTCACCCTTCTTCTAACCCCACAACACACACATAAACATATTCACAAACTCACACACAAAGACATACTCACACACCCATGCACACATTCACACAATATTAATGTGAGAGGCCAACCTGTAGATAACTAGTTGAGGGACTGTATAAGCATCAAAGTACAAGGATCTCTGAAAACCTAAAATATGTATGTCCATCCTTTGAAGTAAAGGTCCATGTAATTTTCCATGTAATATGTCATATATCCAACATCAATGTTCAAGCCATCTTGCACCGTATTAAGAAGTAACATAAGTCTGATCTCACAAGCTCGTCTCTATTGTGTGCTGTTGAAATGTCCTTTCAAGACCATCACAGACATATCTGAAATTGAGTGGTCATCCTGAGAGAAGTGTTGTGCCACTGGTTTGTCAGTCATCTTCCAATTAATATCATATCTGTGTAAATTCAGTCTAGTGCAGAATTACCGTTTTGTTTCCCTCACATACCCTGTGCGAGGATATTTCCTGCATTGAATAAGATAAACGACATTGCTTGATGTACATGTATAATTACCCAATATTCTGACTTGTCTGTTTTGTGAGGTCACCACACAGTCTGAGGAGGAAATGTGCTCACAAGTTTTACATCTGCATTTATTACAGGGTTGTGTGCCATATGATGTCATGGCACCCTGTTCAGGTTCAAGTTTACTCCTAATTATTTGGTTGGCTAAATTGGGTGGTTGTTTTAAAGATAGTAGTGGCAGTTCTCGAAAAATACAATTAAGGATTTCATCCTCACTGATTATGGGGTGTAGGCCCTTAATAATCTTATGTAGAAGTTCAAGGCCAGGATGATACGTGAGTACAAAGGGTACTCTGTTTGTAGTGGTCCTTTCATTATATTGCAGTAGGTGTTCTCTTGGTACTTGTGTAGCACTTTCTACTGCTCTGTCAATTTTTCAGGAAGAATGTCCCTGTTCAAAAAAGGTGTTTTTCAACATAGCTAAATATCTATCTCTGTCTTGCTCATTTGAACAGACATGGCGGCACCAAAGTGTGTGACTATATATGATAGACTTTTTTGTGTGACTCAGGTGATTACTTTTCTTGTGTAAGTATCACTGTCTGTCTGTTGGTTTCCTGTAAATACATGTATGTAGGGTTCCATCCTTGATGGTGACAGTAGTATCCAGAAAATTAACACTGGTGGCAGAATATTCCAGGGAAAGATAATGGTTGGGTGGAGGTGACTAATTCCCTGATGAAAATCTTTAAGTGTGTCAGTGCCTTCCATCCAAATTATAAACAAATCATCAATGTAACTGAAGTAAGCGAGTGGTTTGTGTGTACAGTGCCTTAAAAAGTCCTCCTTCAAATTGGCCATAAAGAGATTAGCATACTGTGGAGCCATCCTGGTGCCCATTGCTGTTCCCATAGTCTGAACATAAGGGGCCCGATTCCAAGATACACGGTGCAACTCGTGGGTGTATGTGAGTTGTAGCATGCAGCACTACGCCAGGGACCCTATGCCATATTCCAAGAATGTCCCAGGCTTGGATTCATCAGAGGTGAGGGCAGTTATTCTGTTTTGGACATGGGCTGGAAATAATTTAGCCAATCCCTGTAGTTCTCTTTTATATTCTGTTGTGTGATCACTTTCCAGTTCTCTGTAGTAGGTATGGTCACTTAGCTGTCTGTTGGCTTCCTTAATGTAATCTTCTTGGTTCAGTATTACCGCTGCAGAACCTTTGTCAACATTTTTTATGACAATATTGTGGTTTGATTTCAGTGTTTGTAGACCCTGCATTCCAGTGGAGAGAGGTTGTAGTGGGCTTGTATCTGCCTTTTAAGAATCTCACCAGTCACTCTCTGGGACATTCTACATGCTACCTAAAATACATAAACCAGGGAACCCAGGAAGACCCATAGTCTCTGGTAATGGAACCCTGAAAGAGGGGATCTCAGGTTTTGTAGAAGCTATTTTAAAACTGCTGGTTATATAAAGGGATAGTTACATTCAGGGCACTACTATCTTCCTGTGTAAACTTTCTGTTTTTAAGGACTTAACACCTGATACCCTTTTAGCCACAATGGATGTAACATCCCTCTACACTAACATACCACATACAGATAGCGTTTCAGCCTGCCATAAATACATGTATGAGAAAGGACTGAACCACAACATCGACCCTGACATTGTGGGGGAACTTACTAAATTCATTCTGACACATAACAACTACAGATTTAATGGGAAACATTATGTTCAATCTATGGGAACAGCAATGGGCACCTGGATGGCTCTGCAGTATGCTAATCGCTTTATGACCAATTTGGAGGAGGACCTTTTAAGGCACTGTACACACAAACCACTCACTTACTTCCGTTACATTGATGATTTGTTTATTGGACAGAAGGCACTGACACACTCAAGGATTTTCATCAGGAACTTAATAATCTCCATCTAACCATTAAGCTTTCCCTGAAATATTCTGCCACCAGTGTTAATTTTCTGGATACCACTATCACCATCAAGGATAGAACCTTTCATACATGTATTTACAGGAAAACAACAAACAGACAGAGATAGTTACACAAGAAAAGTAATCACCCGAGTCACACAAAAAAGTCTGTCATATATAGGCAAGCACTTCAGTACCACCGTCTCTGTTCAAATGAGGAAGACAGAGGCAGACATTTAGTTATGTTGAAAAACACCATTATTGAGCAGGGACACTCTTACAGAGATATTGACAGAGCAGTGGAACGTGCTACGCAAGTACTAAGAGAACACCTACTGCAATATAATGAAAGGACCACTATTAACAGAGTGCCCTTAATAGTCACGTATCATCCTGGCCTTGAACTTTTATGTAAGATTATTAAGGACCTACTCCACATAATCAGTGAGGATGAAACCCTTAGTTGCATTTTTTGAGAACTGTCATTATTATCTTTTAAACAACCACCCAATTTAGCCAACCAGATTATTAGGAGTAAACTTGAACCTGAACAGAGTGTCATGACATCATATGGCACACAACCCTGTAATAAACGTAGATGTAAAACTTGTGAGCACATTTCCTCCTCAGACTGTGTGGTGACCTTTTTTTAGAGATTGCTATACAGTACACACACACACATAATCAGTATAATATAAAAGTGCATATACCCAAATGTCAATATAAATCTTACACATTTCATTACAAGTTGTACTCTTGAAGGAAGATCTTACTGTACAAGGCCTAAAAATGGGCATTGGGTAAAAGTAAACTGGGGTAGGTGTGTTATTGAGGGTATTGCATAGTTTATCTGTTATTGCTGCTCCACCCTAGGTACACACAATATGAAAGTCAACAACCCCTTGATATGATGCAACAGGAATTAGTACAAAGACAGAAATCTTCATCAGTGACATGGCGCAGGACCTAGAAGGCAGAATTTCACTGTTTGCTGATGACACAAAGCTCTATAACAGAGTAGACACACCAGAGGGTGTAGACAGAATGAGAAGTGACCTGCAGAAACTTGAAGAATGGTCAGGGGTTTGGCAGTTGAAATTCAATGCAAAGAAGTGCAAGATAATGCATATGGGGCACAAAAACCCTGGCACAATATATCAGTTGGGGGGTGAGGATATAGCATGCACCAAGCAGGAAAGGGATCTTGGGGTTATCATCTCTGATGACCTCAAGGTAGGGAAACAGTGTGACAAGGCAGCAGGTAAAGCAAATAGGATGCTGGGATGTATAGGCAGGGGCATTACCAGCAGGAAATGGGAGGTCATAATTCCGCTATACAAGACACTAGTGAGGCCCCACCTGGAGTACAGTGTACAGTTCTGGAGACCATACCTACGTAAGGACATAGACAGGGTAGAGAAGGTTCAGAGGAGGGCAACAAAGATGGTGCATGGATTGCATCACAAGTCCTATGAAGACAGGTTGAAGGAACTGAACATGTACTCCCTGGAGGAGAGGAGGGAGAGAGGGGATATGATAGAGACATACAAGTATCTTACAGGGAGGAACAGGGTGCAGGAAAACACTACTTTTAAGCGAAAAGATGTTCCAGAACTAGAGGGCATGGGATGAAGTTGGAGGAGGATGATTCAGAGGAAACATGAGAAGAATTTCTTCACAGAACAGGTGGTGGACAAGTGGAACACCCTGCCAGAGGAAGTGGTGGGGGCTGAAACAATCACAGGATTTAAGAATGCATGGGATAGACATAAAGGAATTCTGGAGGTCAGGGGTAAGGTGCAACAGACTTCTAGGAAAACAAACTAAACTTACAAGCTCAAATGGGCAGACTGGGTGGGCCATAGGCCCTTATCTGCCGACACTGTCTATGTATCTATCTATGTATCTATGTAACAAATAAGAGACTGAGTAAGTGGGTAGACAAGCATGAGTATGGTAAGTCAAATTACATTTCAAAAAGTCTCACTATTATAATTCATTTTTTATAAATGCGTCTGCACAGTAGACAATTTTTGTAAAAAGATAATAACAATGGGAGTTATTCCACATTACACATAATTTAAGTGAGAGGAATGAAGTTAATAAATATAGAACAAAGTGGAATGGAAGAGAAGTAGCTATAAAATGAAGGGGGGGCAAATACTCTGCATCTCAGATGGTGCACAGGCAAAAATAGCATAACATATATGGTAATAAAGAAAAATAAATGAAATACAGCTCACTGCAGAGCAGATTCACAGCCACACAAATGTCCACAGCTGAGATGTTTCTGAAACAAGCAGGAGAAGCAGCCATGCCTCTGGTTGAGTGCCTTTTCTCTTCCCCTGGAAGAGGTTTATTGTACTTGTGGTAACAGAAAACAATGCAGTTTGCCAACCATTTAGACAGGCACTGTTTTGAAACTTCTGTGCCCTGTCTTTTGGGTCCAAAGGAAACAAACAACTGATTGGACTTACAAACATCTTTAGTCCATTTAGTGTAGTAACGCAGAATTCTGTGCACATCCATAATGTGCAGAAGAGCCTCTCCCTGATTAGAGTACTCAGGGAAGAATACCAGCAGATGAACTGTCTGATTCAACATGAACTCAGAAACCACTTTAGGTAAAAACTTAAGTTTGTATGCAGAGTGGGGGGACTGGATTACAAATCGGTGGTTTCAGATGGAAAATTCCTTTCAGGAAGGTTTTGAAAATCTCCAACTGAGCTATGGTTTTGCCATCCCTGGGGAGGTGATAGTCCAAAATGGCTGACAGATGGACCTTCAAAGAAGACTAGCTGAGGCTGCGATCTGAAAGATGCAAGAGGTACTCCATGACCTGGGGCACCAGGCAAGAGAAAAGGTCCCAACCTTTGGAGGCTGCCCAAATGAAGGATCCTTTCCATTTTTTGGCATAAGTAGTTCTGATAGAAGGCTTTCTGTCCTCTTCAAGGACCTGGGCCACTAAGGCAGAAACTCCAAAGTGTGAAGCAGCTATGTTCACAGGTGCCACGTATGTAGATAGAGGGATCTGAGGCCCGGATGCACCAGTCTGCCCTTCCTCTGAGTCAGAAGATTGTGGCAGAGAGGCAGAGATAATGGGGGTTCCATCAATAACTGTTGAAGCAGAGGGAACCAAACCTGATGAGGTCAAAGAGGGGCTATTAGAATCATGTAAGCACCTTCCACCTGTAGCTTCAGGAGAACCCCCTGAAGCACTGGGAAGGGAGGAAAGGCATATAAGTACCTCCTTGTCCAGCAAAGAGATAAGAGCATCTCACCAAAAAGTACTACGCCTGGGAATGAGAGAGGAAAAATTGGGTAGTTTTGTGTTGGATGGGGAGACGAAGAGATCTATCTCCGGCCAACCCCACAGGTCGAATAAGCTTTTGACCACCTCTTGATTTAGCTCCCACTCGTGAGACCTGACAATGGTGTGGCTGAGTCTTCCAGGATGTTGCTGGTGCCCGGCACATGGACAGCAGTCAGGCAGTGGTCATGCTGGACTGCCCAGTACCACACTCACATCGCCTCCCAGAATAGAGGGTACGAGCGAGTGCCTCCCTGTTTATTCAGGTACCAGACTACAGACATATTGTCGGTTTCAACCAGGAGTGTTCCCAGACATAAAAGAGCCTGGAAGGCCTGGAGGGCACACAGCACTGCCCTCATTTTTAACACATTGATGTGTAGAGACGCTTCCAGCTGAGACCATGTTCTCTGGGTCTGATGGTCTCCTAGGTGGGCTCACCAGCCTTGACATGAAGCATCCATTGTAAGGGTCATGGCAGGAACTGGGGTTTTAAAGGGAACCCCTGTGGAGAGACTGGACAACTCCTGCCACCAAAGAAGATCCTTCTTCATGTACCCAGGCACTAGGACCCTGTGGTCCAGGTTGTCCAGCAGCTGATCCCATTGGACATGAAGAGTCCATTGGGTCACTGTCATATGCAGTCTAGTTAGAGAAACTGTAGGGATTGCAGCTGCCATCAGACCAACAAGACAAAGGATCAACCGGGCTATGGTCCAGCCTGAGTTGGCCACTAATGTGGTCTGTTCCTGCAGGGCCTCCTCTCTGCCTGATGGGAGGAAGGCCCTGCCTTGGACCATATCCAGCACTGCCTCAAATCAATCGTAGGTGCTGGGAGGGAAGAGGTGGAACTTGGGATAGTTGTCTGTTATTCCAAGTCTGGAAAAGAGATCCGGGGTGAAGGAGAGGGACTCACTCAGATTGCTCTGTGATGGGGCTGACAGAAGCAGTCATCCAGATACAGGCACAATTAGATCCCTCTGTGGCATAGGCCACAGTCACCACTGCTAGGCACTTGGTAAAAACCCAAGGTGCCGAGGATAAGCCAAAAGGGAGAGCCTTGAACTGGTAATGTTCCCCCTGGAAGGCAAACTGAAGAAAGTGGTGGTAGGCCTGGAAGACAGGGATGTGCAGGTAAGCATCCTGCAAGTCCAGCACACAAAGCCAATGGCCCTTGTGGAGCAGAGATAGAAGTCTCTGGATGGTGAGCATGCAGAACCTCTTATACTCAACGTACAGGTTGAGCATGCTGAGATCCAAGATGGGTCTTGGGTCCCCATCTTTTGGAGCACTAGGAAGAAATGGAAGTAGTACCCTCTTCCTATCTGTGCTGTAGACAACGGCTGTATGGCTGACATTTGCAGTAGAGCCTGGATCTCATCCTTTATCAGAGACAGGTGCCTTGAAGGATAATGGGAGAGGCCTGGGGGGATTGTCCGGAGGCCTGTCTAGGAACTCTGTGGTGTGACCTCTTGCTATTAACTGAAGGACCCAAGCATCTGTGGTTGTGTCCTGTGACCCTGGAAGGTGGAGGTCAAATCCCCCCCAACTGGTTCCCCCAGAGGATCTGGAGGAGGCAGTGGGGTCCCCCATGAGTCAGGAGGCCAAGGGGAGGGAGCCAGCAGCTTGTCCATGGGGTTCTGGGACTTGGCAGGGGAAGTAGAGGTTCCTGATGCTGGATACTGGCATTTGGCCTAGCACTTGGCAGGGGCCTCTTTGGTGTGGTATCTCTATTGCTGAAGAAAAGGCTATTTGCCTTTGTAACCCCCTCGGTACACGAAGCGGATGTCGTGGATGGATTTACCGCATGGCTGCAATTCAGTGATAATATCTTTGGTGTCACCTCCGAATAACATGGATCCCCTGAAAGGGGCATCCAGGATAGAGATCTTGTGCCAGGCCAGCAATCCTGAGCCACTAATGTTGCCTAATGAAGACAACAGTGGCTGTGTTGTGAGCAACTGAGTCTACTGTGTCATAAGTGGTCAGAAGGGCATGACAACAGGAGATTTTAGCCATTCTCACTTTCTTGGCAATCTCGGCCTTAAGCTCCTGATTCTGGATAGCTTCCAGCTTGGACTTGAGTGAGGCCTGGGAAGAATTCTGGTAGGAAGCCAAATGAGCCACATAATTAAGGGATCTGAAGGTGCAAGTGGAGGAGGAATGGATCTTGCAACCGAAATTGTCCAGTTGCTTAGACTCCTTATCAGGAGGAGACATGCTCAAATGTTTAGGTTTAGAGGACCAGTCATGGGCAGCCGTGATAACAACCGAGTCTGCATTAGGATGGCCAGTAAGGTGTGTGACTCCATCTGGGGGGTGGTAGATCCTGTCTACCTTTTTTGAAACAGTTGGAATGGAGAAAGGCTGTTGCCAGACAGTGGATGTCAGGTCTTCATGGAGCCCAATCCAAGGCAGTATGGGCATAGGAGCTGTGTCAGTCATGTCTAGATGCTCCACAAGCCTTTCCTGCTTTGGATCCTGTACTCCAGCCACAGGCATTTTTCATAGTTATGAGGAGTTCTGCAAAGGAGGGTCCTCCAGAGGGGACTTCGGGGACTGCTTAGGCTAAGGCTCTCTGTAGGTGTATGCATACCAGAGCTGGAGGATGAGTCAGAGTCAGGGTCCAAAGAGTGCCTGCTGGGGGTCTGAACCCTTCCTAGAGGAGTGTCCTGGGTTTTATCCCTGACCTGGTGTCTAGAGGAGCTTTCTCCAGAAAGGTGGGAATCCACAGGAGAGGCTGATCTAGGGGTCGGAAAGGAGGCGGGAGTAGAGGCCACTACTGATTTCTGATGGTCACACTCTGAGGCTAGTTGAGTCCTGTCTTCCTGAATCAGAGTCTGAAACATTGCCTGGATAGCAGCCTGAGGCTGCTGTGGAGGCAGAGGCTGAGACTGAGGAGGAGGAGGAAGTGGTGGAGGGAGGAGGCTGGTATAATGGATAGCCTGACATCTGATATTGAGGGTATCCATGAACCTGATAGGAGTAGGTAAAGCCAGAAGGAGCATGCCCTTGATTAGACATAGCCCGGTGTTTGGTACCCCAGTACATAATGGGGTCGATAACCAGGCATTGGATACCCCAGCAAAGGGTACATTGGGTATTGTGGGGGTGGATCGCCCAGAACATTGCCCATAGGTTCAGCCAGAGGCAGAGCTGAAGACCCAGCAGGAAGTGGGGCTGAAGACAAAGCAGGAGGTCCAGAAGGACCAGTAGTCAGCCCTGTAGGGACATTCAAAGGGGCTGGCACTGAATTAGGCATAGGAATGTCCAGCGCAGGAAGATTCAGTATCTGGGTGCCTGATGGAAGGCTGTCCAACACTTGAGAAATGGCTGGAGTGCAAGACATACCCTGACCCATCGAAGGGTCACCTGGCAAAGATGCGCTTGGCTTCAGGGTGTGAGTAGAACCCGAAGGAAGACCCACCATTGTCTGGGGAGCTGGACTCCAAAATGGCAGAACCTGGTTGTCCAAGGGGGCTTGAGTTTAGGAGGTCCTGCTGGAAGATCCCCAGAGGGATTAACAATTAGAGATGCAGCGAATTTAAATTCCGCTGGCGAAGTGAATGCGAAGTGGGCACTTCACGTTGCCACTCCGCTACGTGGAGTGGGCAATGCAAAGTGCTCACTCCGCCTTGTCATTACCACTTCGTGTTAAGGCGGAATGGTAATGTTTTGTATTTAATGGACTTCGCGTTCCTCATTATGATTTTAAGTGATCCACTTGGTGTTTTAGATTTGATAGCCCCCCACACATCACATGGCTTACAGTACTGTAAGTCACATGCTCTTTAGCTAGGCAAGAAGAAAGTGAATCAAACAAGCAGACACTTTTACTTTCTCCTGTGCAGACGGAGAGAGAGAGAGAGAGAGGAGTGTGTTTTGTGACTGTTGATACTTTGAGATCAGAACGAGGAGGAGATTTAAACTTTGATTTAGACCCAACAGATTTTTTAAAAGCTACATTTTTTTTGTCTTTTCTGTCTGTACTCTTTTTTACTTAATTTGTTCTTTCTGTAAATTTTATTTTTCTTACATAGAGGGACACCAGTTGCAAATTATGTCCATGCTGGACTGCTGCTGGATCACCATGGGATCCCACATTAGTTTTTTTCCTCACACCATGTGCCCCCCCCACACCTTCCTTGTTGTGTTATAAAATGTATTCCTCCATCATCCCCGACCCTTGTATGTAATTATGCCCTTTTTTGTTGTCTTCTGTATATATTCTGAGCAGTGGAAGTATACTGTGCTAAACTGCATGGGTGCAGTTTTCTTTCCAGTCTGTGTATGTACTGCAGACACTGTCCAACTCCCTGACTTAAAAACACTTATTAATGAGTACAATGGTGGGGTGGTGAAGCCTGGAGAGATACTACAAAACAGGCTTACAATACATCCAAGTAACTAGTAAAAATATTAATGTTGTGATTCGTGACATAATCATAAATCATGATTTGTGACCGTGATGATAAAGAAACGCAAATGCCTACAGCTGTACTTCCCCGGGCCCCGATGAGGCGTGGCACAAAACTCCCTGACTTAAAAACATGTATTAATGAGTACAATGGTGGGGTGGTGAAGCATGGAGAGATATTACAAAACAGGCTTACAATACATCTAAGTAACTAGTAAAAAAAATTACTGTTGTGATTCGTGACGTGATCGTAAATCGTAATTTGTGACTGCATTTGTGACAGTGATGATGAAGAAAGTGATTTATATAATGAGTGACTCCTCATGATGGTCCCGACTTAAAAACGCATATTAATGAGTACAATGTTCATGCTGAATTATGCACCACACCTGTCCAGTACTCTGAAGGGAAGCCAAAGAAACAACTGTGACTTAAGTTAGAGATGGAGATTGGGCCCTAAAGAGATGCAAATGTACATACAGATTAAGATTGTGCTGTGCACTGAAGAGATGCAAATGCAAAGGCACAACACCTAACTAATGTTCACCATCAGAAATTCAAAACTGGAAAAGAATATCTTTGCCGGTTGGGGCGGGCTGCAGGGGCAGGGCAGTGTACTGCACTGCTGCAGTAAGAGTCACTAGTACTAGTACTAGTAAAGATACCACAAAGAAGTACAAAAAATTACTCAGCTGCAGTGGATAGCAGGTTCACATTGCTGAAATTATGTGGCACAATAAAAGGTGTCTGATTTGATGACACGCGTCACACACATAATTACACACAGTAAGTAATGCATATCAAATTGAAAACTTCAGTAATATAACCACATATTTTAAACAAACTAAAATTATGCACTGCTGCACCACAACAATCAGCAAACAAATGGCAAGAATTATTGAAAATATTACTGTGTGTACATTAACACAGTTATACAAGAACAATATCACCAAAACAGAAAGCACTGTCTTTTTTTCCAAGTTAATCTACCTATACCACAGATATGCCCCTCCCCCAAAGCGCACTTCCACTGTCTCTCAGAACACAGACTGAATGTTGTACATTAACATTCAAAATATACACACAAACAATAAACACTTGATGATATGAGCACAGGAAGGTTTCCTATAATCGATGAACTAAAGTTTCAGCAAAAAAATGACTCAAAAAGGCTTTTTTAACAGCTTTTAGAAGGTTTGAATCACAGAGAGCTCTCAGAGCAGATTGACTCCTACAGCTTCCTACACACACTACCCCAAACTGAGGCTGTGCAGAACAATCTAGAGCCTCTGTGACCTGAAATCCCATGAATCACTGCAAAATTTGCCTTTGAAGCTTAAAAACAAGGCGAAGTAAGGCGAAGTACATTGTTTTCAATGTACTTTGCCGTAAGAATTAGTGAAGTAGTGGTTTGGGAAGGCAGAGTAACACAAAGTCATTATTTTCAATGGACTTCGCATTACCCATTAATAGCGAAGTACTCACGGCTTCAGCGTTGTGGAGCACTCGAGAATTTGCTTTTCACTCCGTTCCACTTCTCGGATCGAATTGGGGCCACTTCGCCCATCTCTATTAATAATAGGCCTAGTGGGTGAACCAGGAAGAGACTGACCCAACGAAGGAAGGGGAACCTCCATATTAGTGCCCACCTCCAGCTCTTGATCATCAGGCAAGTCCGGAGGGTCTGATTGGGTCAGTGGGAGTGAGGAACCCTCAAAAGACTGTTGCATGTCTGGCAACTCGATGCCAGGGGTATCCTGCGACCCCGATGGGAGAGCCTCAGCTGTGCAGTCCTTAGAGGAACCAGGGAGTGACTTATCAGCCATGGCCATTCAGACATCAGAAGAGCTAACATCCGACTTATCAGCCTGGGCCATGCAAACAACAGTGGAGCTGGAGTCCAGCTTACTGGCAGTGACTGTACACTCCTCGGTGGAGCTGGGGAATGACCTATCAACCTGGCTGCTGGTGATAGACCCTGAAGAATATATGGGCCTAAGGAGCACAATAGGAGTTCTGTCGTCCAAGAAGAGCCCCAACTGCACCGTGATTAAAGCAGGCAGAGAGGCTGTGGTCTGAACCACTGGAGCAGTCGGAGACCTGGCATTAGAGGTATTTATCAAAGTGGATGCCCTTCCAGTGTCAGTGGTGCCCAATGGTCACTGCTGAGTAGATGGAGACCTATCCCAGTATCAGTGCCTCTCCTTGTCCTTTTTCTTCTTTTTCGGTTCTGGCATTGGAGAAGAAGAGTTTTCCTGCAGATTCTGCAGCTCCTTTTCCATAAAAGCTAGGTGCTGTTCCAGCAAGTGGGCTTCAAGCTTTTTCTGATGCCTAATCCATGTGGCCTGGTTGAAGGATTGGCAGGCCACACAGTCCTTGACCCAGTGTTTGGGGCCTAGGCAGATCATGCAGCGGGAATGCTCATCCGTATGTAGAATCTGGGTGCCGCAGGACTTGCACTTCTTCTTTTTGATGCATCACCCAACTGTTCATGTTCCTGAATTGTACCTCCAAGTATATCCCATGCTGTAAATCTGTCACTGTTATTTATTTGTTTCCCCTTTCTTCTGTATATCCTTCAAGATCTCTGTATTAGACCTGTTTATGTTAGACATGTTTATACTGTATTTTACTATGTAATTGTTTGACCTTAAGTTCTGTTCTCTTTGTTATGCTTAACTGGGCGTTTGTGTAAACAGCATTTTTGTTCACATACCTTTCAGTATAAAATAAAGATTGATTGCTTGATTAAAAACTGGACTGAGAGACCTGAACCACAGCAGTTCTGTAAAAATCCAAACTGGCCATACTGGGTGCAACTTTGCACAAATACTGCTGGTCCGGTCACTCTGGCTGCAGTGTTCACTCCAACGTTTACATATTTGGTCCACTCCTGGATGTCTGTTTTTAAACTCTTCCTTGGCATGGTTGAAAACTGAACCGTCAGGACCAGATCAGATAGGTAAAAGCCAGACCAGATCATCTAGAGTGAATGGCTCAGCAATATTTACACAAGCTGTGCCCAGTCCAGATTTTACAGCTCTGGTCCAGGTCTGGTAATCTGTTTTTTACCCATACCCCACTGTATGTGGCTTAGTGGCATACTGTACAGATGGATGCAGAGTCTAACCCATTGAAGGCTGAAGTTTCAGAAAACCATTATGTTAAAAATACCAAGACTCACTGAATTCCTGATGATCCCCAACCCCCTTAGTCCTCTACCAAAGTCATACTCAGATATTGGTGCCTCTACATCCATACCATTAAGCTTTTAATGCTATCATGCCTCCTCTGCTGCCGAGCTCCCCCATCAATGAAGTCCCATTCTGCTTTTGGTAGCCCCCCAAACCAGGTAATTTTCCAGATAGCAGCTCTTTACACCACATCAACTAAATTATTGCTAAACTCCTTGTATTTAAACATTTTGTTGAAAAATTTTTGTTTTAGTATATTCATGGTCAGGAAAAATGAATTTGTCAAATAAACCAAAGCCCCCATTATCAGTTCATTTAATCACAATACAGCATGTTATAAACTGATCCATTTCTATGTGTAACCTAAGTCAAAAATTAGACACACACATGCATACCTATTTGCAAATGAAGCAAATGTGGTTACTGTCATTCAGCTGTAAACACAAATAGTCTCAAATTGCAGGTTAAGAACATTCAGTAGAATATAAACAGTAGCCCAGAACTGCCTGCCTGAGAAAATGAGGTTGGTGTTTTATTTGGAAACAGGCATCACTGGAACTCTTTGCTATGGAATGTCCTGCAAAGTAGCAGAATGACTGCTCTTAGGATGGTGGTGTCAAATGGCTTAATGAGGTGTTCATAGGGGCTGTGCCAACAGAGCTTATTTGTTATGCAGAAAGCTCCAGGAAGTGTTTAATTTAACCCATTCTACTTCCAATAGTTTTCTATGATATATGTACTATCCATTGTTAATCTGACACATAATGACTGCCAGAAGATAATAAGTTAACTTTCTGTGTGCTCAATTAACTCCTCAAGCCAGAGGAAAAACAGTGCTCTACAGCTTCCTGTATACACACAGGCAGCATAGTAATGAGGCTTAAGCAGAGGAATCTACTTTTAACACTCTATCATGTTGTTTGGTAGCAAAATGACATCAGCCCTTTTCTGAATACAAAATGTTTGCTGGGCTATGTACACAGCCGTAAAAAGTGGGGACCGATCTAATATGATCAACTATAGGCCAATCTCTATCCTCTCCCCATCTAAGGATTTGGAAAACTTGCCTCAGACCAACTAGTCTCATATTTAAATAAATATAACCTGACATACAAACAGCAACACAGCTTTAGGAAACTACACAGCACTGGAATGGCCCTTATTGAATACACCAACCACCTGCATGATGCACTTGACAAAGGGCACCTGTTTGGTGCGGTTCCATGTCACTGCAGCAACAGGAAATTTGCCTACCATCATTACAGCAATGGAACAATGCAGACAATTGCCATTGTGCCATCACTGTATAAGTGTCTTTTTTTGTGGGCAAATATACCAGTTCTGTCTGTTGGTTAAAAAAGCCCTTCTGGGCCTCACCCTTCTAGCAACTGGTGACCTCTTCTGCCCAGTCAACAACAGTTACTCCACTAGGAGAATATCCAGACATTCCCTGCTCATCCCTTTTCCCAAAACAAGTCAGGGTAGAGGCATATTTGCTAGGCAAGCTGCATGGTGGTTCAATGACCTCCCTGAATCCCTAGTGGGCATGGGCTTCCCCAAAATCGCACCTTTTAAGAATTCCCTAAGAAAAGAACTAGCTATGAAATCTGAATGCCATTGTTTTAAATGACCTTTAACCCCTCTTAATTATGGTGTGGATTGACTGTCATTTGCTTGATTTATATACTGCAATACCTCTGCTTGCAACCCTACTGTCTGTACTACACCAGGCTCCTCTGGAGCTGGTGAAAATGTAATGATTATACATGTTTGTTGATTCCTCTTTTCTACTGACATGGTCCCTGTGTATCTATGTTGTGCATACCTGTTTTGTTACTGACGTGGAACCTTTGAAAAAGAGCACTTGTGCTCAAAGGTGTTCTCAGAATTACTACATAAATAAATAAATAAATAATTGTGAAGAGGGCTGGAAACTATCCTTCTCTCTGTCATCAATAATCACCAAACAGGCTTTGCTGTGATTAGGCAGACACAAGATAATATCAAGGAAACACTGCATATCCTCCAACACGCCCCCCATTTGTAACTACCCATTGTATTATTAAGCCTAGATGCTGAGAAGGCCTTCGACTAGCTGGTGTGGCCATTTTTAATTGCAACAATGAATCATATGGGTTCCCCCCTCTTATTTGGTAATCTCATACAATGGCTCTACAACTCCCAATGGCATGTGTTAAGGACAATGGGTGTCTATTGGATCCATTCTTTATCGGGGTAGCCGGCAGGACTGCGCCCTCTCATCCTTACTGTTTGTGGTATACTTAGAGCTGCTAGCACAGGTCATTCATCAAAATGAAGCAATTACCGGTCCCCAAGCAGGAGGAAGGCAACAAAAACTGGCTTTATACTGTATCAGATGATTTGCTAATTTACTTGGCACAACCAGACCATGCACTCCCACATTTCTGGCAAACCATTAACTCTTTTGATCACTTAGCCAGTTACAAACTAAATTTGTCCAAGACAGAAGTTCCTCAAATGCATTACAACCTTTCTTGTCAATTCCAGACAATGTTTCCATTTAAATGGGAATTACCTGCACTAAAATATTTAGGGGTTCAGCTGGTCACTGACCATTCACAGTTAACAGCCCAGAATTATGTCTGTTTCCTAAAACCACTTACTAAAGACCTAAAACTCTGTAAAAACCTCCCTCCTCCACCCATTCAAGGAACTGATACCGTTTGCATGACTCTTCTCCCTTGATTTCTATACCTCGTCCAAATGTTACCAATAACTCCACCTACCACCTTTTTCAAAGATACTAATAGGACAATTTCAAGGTTATATTTGGGGCAGCAAATGTCCTCGCATCTGATTAACCATACTACAGTTGCCTAAATGTCTGGGTGACTTGGCTGTACCAAATTTCACCCAGCATCACAGATCGGCTCAGTTGCATGTCTTTTAGTGGGTTATACTTGCCTATAGTGCAGCATGAAAAAGTCTAGAAATACAAGAAGAAGACTCACATAATCTTGGGAAAGACTTACTTACCCACCCGCATGCTCCACTAACAGAGATGATGCACAGTCCCTTCATTACTGACACTCTGCAGCATTGGAAAGGACTGTTCGAACTCCTGTCTCAAAAACAACTTCGACATTTTTTATTCTCACTCCCTTACCTAGCAACTTTTCAACCAGCCCGACTAGGCCATGGGTTCAGAACTTAAGAAAGATTGGGTTTACACCTTGTGGTGCATTTCCTACATAATGGTAAGATAATAACATTCCTTGAACTTTGCCAAGCTTACTCTGTGTGTCCACAAGATCATTTTCAGTTACTGCAAAATGTAACTTTTATCAGAATGCTGATATCCTCCACAATGCAGGAAACAGTAATTCTACCCGTAATAACCTGTTTACAAAAGGCACTAGATGGTTCAGCATCTCCTATGCATATTATTTCCCATATATATGTTTCTTGACTCCCTGAAGGAAGCAGTGGTGATGCCCCTCCTTAAGAAATCTTCTATCGACCCAGACTGTCTTGCCAACTATAGACCTGTCTCTAACCTGCCCTTTGCAGGCAAGGTTATCGAGAAGGTGGTAGCACTGCAGCTGGACAAACACCTTACCATCCATGACATCTATGATCCTCTCCCATCGGGATTTAGGAAGAGGCATAGCACCGAGACTGCCTTGGTTTGGGTGCTCAGTGATCTCCTGATAGCGAGAGATTGGAGGACTCATTCCATCTCAGTCCTCCTTGATCTCTCTGTAGCATTTGACACCATGGATCATGGCTCATTGCTGGAGTGCCTGCAGATTATTTGTGGACTGTCAGGGACAGCCCTCAGATGGCTCTATTCATTCCTCACTAGTAGATATCAGAGAGCTGTATCAGGAATTTATTCCTCTGATGCATTCTCTCTGCCATGTGGGGTACCCAAGGGCTCCATGCTTTTGCTTATGTTATTCATGGTGTACATGCTGCCATTGGAAGACATTGTAAGGTGGTATGGCTTGAGATTTCACTGCTCTGTAGATGATACTCAGCTATTCATGTCCTTTGTGCTCAACCCAGAGGACACAGCCTCAGTGTTTAACAACTGCCTTCCAGAGATTCAGGAATGGATGAGTGCCAGCTAGCTGAAGCTGAATCCTGACAAAACTGGGGTTTTGGTGGTGGACCCTGGTCACCAGATAGAGGGGTCTTTGGCAGGGCAGGCCTCTGGGCTTTTGATTAGTGGTTGCCAGCTGATGTCTTCTGAATGAGTGTGGAGTCTGGGTATTATTTTTGATGAGGGGTTGACACTGAAGTCTCAGGTGTCATCCGTCATCAAAACCTCATTTTACCATGTGAGAAATGTCACCCAGATTAAGCACCTGGTTCTGCCTGGTGATCTTCTGTCTTTGGTTCATGCCTTTGTGACTCCCACCTTGATTACTGTAACACCCTATACCTAGGGCTTCCAGGGGTTGATATCCACCACCTGCAGCTGGTTTAGAATGGTGCAGTCAGGTTGCTGACAGGGCTTTATTGATCTAGCCATGTCACACCTGTGCTGCGCGGACTGCACTGACTGCCAGTTCAGTGGCAGAACACTTTTAAGGTTGGCATGCTAACCTATAAGGCCCTACATGGACAGGGACTGAATTATCTGCAAGATCTCCTTTGTCCCTACTGCCCCCTCTAACCACTCTGCTCAGCCAAAGAAGGACTGCTGGAGATTCCCAGGGTCTGCCTGAAGACTTCTGGAGCCCGTGCATTTACCTTTGTGGTTCCGACCCTGTGGAATTCTCTACCTCTTCGGATAAGGGGTACCTGACTGTGGAGAGCTTTAAATCTGCTCTCAATACATTTTTATTTTCCCTTGCCTACCCTGATTATTAATTGTGGCATTCTGTTATTTTAACTGTTTTTTAAATATTTATTGTTATGTGTTTTGTAAAAGCACTTTGGTATTTTTGAATTGCGCTTAAAATAAATAAAGTAGTGGACAACATGCAAAATAAAACCTATGACCAATTGTTGAGGGATTTGAATATGTACACCTTGGAACAACATAGAACAAGGGGGGACTTATTATTAATGTACAAAATTTCAAGACACCCGGAACTAATGACTGAACTGGGCATGACATTCATTTCCAGACCATCTAACCTTAGATGTCATAAATTCCAACTACCTCTAACCTATCCCAAAAGTAATAATAGAAGATTCTTCTTCATACAAAGAATTATTCCACTATGGAATTCACTGCCAAATTACCTAGTTAACTCAAATAATATTGAGATTTTTTTTTTAATTTGGACATTCGCCTATTGCAACCACAGTAACCTATTCCAGCATGCTGGAAGATGTACTCATATGGGTAACCTACCTTCTGTACATCTAACACATCCTAGTAAAGTTATTATTTTATTATATATGACCACCTCCAGCAAATATGTACAGATTCATTGGATAGTGTAAAACTTGTACAAATCTTGTATAAGGAACGGCTACAGAAGCTCAACATATACTCCCTAGAGCAACGTAGGGATCAGGGGAATATGATAGACACATTCAAATACCTGAAGGGTATCAACAAGGTTCTGACACAGAACCTTTTTCAGGTAAACAGCTGTAGCAGGACTAGAGGGCACAACATGCACCTGAAGGGAGGCAGATTCAGGAGCAATGGGAGAAAGTATATCTTCATAGAGCAAGTGGTGGAACCATGGAACAGCCTAGCCCAGGTGGTCATGAGAAAAAAGATGGTGAGAGAATTTCAACTAGCATGGGACAAGCACAAGGGTATCCTCAAAAATACAACAAATTAAGGGGGGGTAGAAGAAAAGGGCAGACTAGATGGATCTGAAGATCCCTATCTGCCAACACAGTCTACGTTTCTACTGTCTGGCAGGCAGACTTAAATCACCCTATAGATGATCAAATTTGGAGCAAACATCTCAGAAGTCTGCACTCTATCACTAAGTCATTTGTTTGGTGAGAATTCTCTTGAAAGGTTAGTATCAGATATTTTTGAGTGCCTGCCATTCAGGTTAAATAAGTCCCAGCTAGTGGTGCAGACTGTTGGAGGGAATGTGGGCACACCCCTGCTACACACTGCCACATCTTTTGGCAATGTGCATTACAGCAGCTCTTCCTGTCTGCACTTGCTACAGAGATATCTGAGATATTTGGCAACCCTATGCCCCTAACCATAGATTTTTTCCTCTTCTTGAAGTTTGATGGTATGTGGAAGTCCCCATCTAAAAAGAAATTCCTAAACATTTTTCTCCAGGTGGTAAAAAATCTACCACAAAGAAATGGCTTTCTTCTATGATTCCTACATTTACACTATGGCAAGATATAGTCATAGGAATTTATAAAATGGAAAAATTGATGGTGCAAGTGAATCACTTGGAGAATATGGATAGTCTACATTATGAAACATAGACAAGACTTTGTCCCCTAATGTTTTTTTTTTTTTCGCTCCTCCCATGCTCCCTGAATGGCCACTCCTTCCGGTCATCTGGGATGCCGCCAGCACTCTGTCCCCACCTGCTAACTACCACCTCACATTGTAGCCCTCCCAGGTAACCCGGCATAACTCTTTGCCAGGTGGGTCCCCCCTTCCAAGGGGGAAGGTACCAGTGGGGGCCAGCCAGCACACTATTTTACCTTCTGCCTGGGTGCTGCTGGGGTGATCTGGTTTGTCTGGGGCTTCATGGCTGCGGAGGCCGGCAACCATCATCTGGCTGGCAAGGGAGTGCTATTACCTGTTTTCTCCCTCTGGAGCATGGCGTGCCACTGACGTCAAGGCACATGTCAACATCTGTCATGCTCCCTATTCAGTGGGGGCCCGATGCATTGCTGTTCCCCCAACCTCAGCCAAGAGTCAACAAGCACCGGCCTGAAGACCCTCCCTCCACCTGGGAGAAGGCGAGTAGTTGTCGGACACTCAAGCCTTCTCCCCCCTGGCCAGCCCTCCAGCACCCAAGACTGTTCCCAAACCCAGGTCACTGGCATCACAAGCAGAAATCCAACCACTGCACTGATGGGCCAGCTGTCCCCTAATCTTTGATTTTATTTTGCATGACTTCTGAGCTGGGAGCTCCTTTCTCTGCCGGCATAACAATAGTGGGTTATGCTACTTTTCATTATACTACATCATGTACTTGAAATAAACTACAAATGTAGCAGAAGATTCCATGCTTAGGTAGAAGAGACATTGAAGGCACTCTTAACCTTTATAGACTCTCATAGTAAGCCCCCAAATAGGGGCATGCTTTTTGTTCTGATATGTTATGATCTACTTTACTTTTGATTTATCTGCTTATGTGGATAAGGAAACATGCACTTCCACTATTACTTTAAATTAGAAAATTACCTTTGAAACTTAAGAGCATAGTATAGTGTACTCTATATGCAGCAGCTATTGTTAAGTCATGTTTAATGTTTGCTATTCACTGTTCATCTCTTCATATTTTATAAGAAGAAAATTCCTCTCAATAAATACAATGATAAAAAAATAGAAACTAAATAGGAGGGCACGACTTATTAATGAGAGAGGGAACATCAAAGGAAAGTCACCATCCAACTCCATCCAAAAGCAGAACCTGAGTAACCAAAGAATCTACAATGAAATGAACCAACTAGGTAGTATGACCTGCAGCATGGAGAAGAGGAAAAAAACCCTAGGAGGAGGAAACCTCTGGGGAGCCAAGGCCTTGTCCCCTTCCCTTCAGGCTCAGGAAATATTAGATGACAGTTCTATCACTGCAATTTAGAAACCCAGTTCAAGGGGGTTGGCAATTGGTGGGTTAATTGCCACCTGTGAATACTACAGTAAACAGGACATGACTGACAATGACTGGTGGCTTAACAGCCACTTGCTAAACCAGGCAGAAATCTAGGACAACAAGTGGGTCAATGGCCATCAGTGCACAATACAGTACACAGGACATGATTGACTACAATTTGTGAGTTAACAGCCATGGGCTAAACCAAACAGAAATGTAGAACAATCAGTGGCCCTATGGCCACCAGTGAACAAAACAGTAGAGAGAACGTGCATGGCAATGGGTGGTGGGTTAACAGCCACTGGCTAAACCAAACAGAAATCTGGGACTACCAGTGATCAGTGGCCACTGGTGAATGATACACTACACACCATAGACAATACAGTAAACAGGACAGTTAACACATACATACATACATACATAATTCAGTCAAATTCATAACTAGTATGCATAAACACATAGTGGTTAGTGGTGAAGAACAGATGAAAAGTCAGATATAGTGATGTCAGATATAGCAAATATAATACTCAGTTGGGTCGCATGGAGTATATAGACCCACGCTTAGGTGGACAACATGATATCACCAGCATGGTACATGAGGAAGGCATGCCAACCAGTTCCACAAGGGAGCCAAATTACTGGCCATAAGGTAAGCCAAATAATAGTGAAAGAAGGATATTCCCATTATTGTTCAAATCCATAAGTCTGACATGTGAACATTCAGAATTTCAAAGCACATTCATTACAAACATCTCAAGTCATATAGAACAGGTTCACATTTGTAATATGCCTGTACAGTTATCCCATAGCTTATTCACAAGAATTTGATATAGACATTCTCTCAGATGCATATACTCTGCAAAAGGCATGATGGGCTTACCACAAATGGTATTGAAACCACGGTATGTGCATTTGTAAGGTGTGTATTGTATACGTGCACCATGAGAAGGGATAAAGGCATAGCACTGCTTCTTGATACATTAAATAAGTGAACAACAGTTCACCACATAACCTTGCTAAGGTTCCTCAACTTAGACTGCAAAGGGACAAAGGAGGAGAAGTGTATCCCTGTCTCTGTAGCTCAATACTTGATGTGCAGTATGGCTTTAAGCAGGATGACATCATGGCACAAATGAAGAAGACAAAAGGTAGCTGCAGAGAAAAGAAAAGGTAGGCAGGTGATGGCAGAAAAACCAGTAGCGGGTATTAAACAACAACCCCAAAAGGAGTATAAAGAAAAATGAGGGACGAGGGGAAGTGGGGCATACAGGAAGACAAGCCGCTGGTTGACAAACACAGAACAGACAATGGGGGGCCCACATGGATAAAATCAAACACAGTAACCAACAGAGACAAGTGGGAAGACAGGAGGTGGAGCATGGAGCAAACACAGGAAACAGGTGAACACGCAGCAGCCAGAGGCAAGCAAAACTGACCAAAATAAGCAGGAAAAAACACAAACAGGTCGTAGCAGAAAGGCCAGGCATGTACAAAACAGGAAATCCAACAGCATGCCCAGCAGAGCCTCCACAAAGAAAAAATGCTTCTGTTTGGGGTTAAAAGGGCTACCCTATATAGCTCAAGTGGGGGCATGGCTGATTGCTCTGGCCCATTGAACCACAGACAAAGCCTTTCAATTAGTTTTTAGTTACAAATGGTGCCGGTCAGAAACCCATCCTGACAGAAATGTAGGTGTGCTGTGTACATGTGGAATACATGCCACATGCTTAATTGTGCAATGTTTGCATGCGGTTCACATACACAAAGTGAACATAAGCGAATCAGGTCTAAAAAGCAAATCAGGTTTGCATGCTGCAACCTTGACATGTGTGCAGCAGATAAGCTGGTACAAACATTTTCTAAAAATCACATTAGGTAAACATGTTGCTCGTTTGACATGAGTGCAGCAGTTAAGCAGGTGTGAACATCATTTAAAATCACATCAGGTTCACATGCTGCATGCTTGCCATGTGTGCAGCAACTAAGCTGGTACAAATCTCATCTAAAAAACACATCAGTTTCTATTTCTCATACTACTGCTAGCAATTAGAGCCATTAAAATACATTTGCCAGTGATTTCCCACTACACTCAGGTAAACACATTTAGTTTGATCCTTTTGCAAGTTGTTCAATGGCTTTTGACTTTTGTCATTAAATTGTCATTAATTTGTAAAGTATTGTTTGCTTATTGCATTAAATGCCTAGGATATAATCAGCCAACATCCTCCATTCCAGATGTGCGAACAGGGGCCTCTGTGTTGTGATTCCTGACCTTTTTGTTTTAGGCCATGCAAATTACCTTATGCACATTTAGTGCTACAAATATGTTTCTCTATGATTATTTTGGCTCACTTACTTTCCCTTTGCCATTTTGTATGGATCATAGACATTATGTCCATGCTCAGCACTCTTTGTGCTGAGTAGGGTCTTGGAAGCATGCACCATACCTCACATTTTGTCACTGAAATGAAGGACATGGACAATCAAAATGAGGGAGAATGAGGAACACTAACCCTCATGATGATCAGAACACACCCTGAAACATGGAGATACAGTACCTGAGAACACAGCGGAAACCATTATATTAACTTATACCGATATTAGCACCTGAGAATGAATATCTACCATAAAGCAGGGGTGCCATTTAGGTAAGGCAGAGGGGGCAGATGCCCCCCCCCGCATTTGTGCCTAGGTTGTTCTTATGGTGTGGCAATAATGGCATTCAATTTAAATTCAATCTTTTGCACAAGTGCTCTCCTGGCCTATGTGTGCTCACACTGCTTGTGCATTCCTGACTTGACTGTGTCTGTATTGTGTTGTCCATGCACTCCTCCTATTAACGGCAGCTCCATAACACACGATATGGAAAAGCTCCAGTCAAGCAAGAGCATGTGAGTCATTCGAGTGCGACACTGTCTTTCCTGCCACAGAGTAGACAGGCTGCACACTGCAGCTTGGATGAGTCGGTGAGCACTGAACTCTCAATGGCAGTGTTGTGGAGACATATTTTTGTTGATCTACACTTTGTGAGTCTCCATCTCCCCTGGAGGCTAAAGGGGCAGAGGGTGAGGTAAAAGCTAACTTGAGACTAGGCTACCTACTTACTCTACTGGGTTCGCCTTGCAAAAAAAAGAAGCACAGGCCCCACACTGCAGCAAGCTAGGCCTAGCAGCAGCAGCAGTGACAGCAGTGTGGGTTGTCTTCATAGTTCAAGTTTATTGGCAGGAAAAGTCCATTGAGCATGCTCATTTACAAGGAGGTCCTGTTAAGACAATGATTGTTATACAACAGTGCAAACTACATAGTGTTGACTTACAATACAAATTCAATCAATAGTATACAATACAGATGCATTGAGGAGACAGGAAAACAATGGTATATGGTATAGATGAATTAGTAAGGCAGCCAAACATATGTTGCAGGCAACAATGCAACTACGTACAAACATTGACAATCTAACAGATACTAGAGTTAGGCAAACAATGTAACTACATCTAGCTCTTGGTAATCTAACAGATACTAGAGGTAGGCTGGAGGAAATGGTTAATCAAGGACAAGTGCATATTGTACTAACTTTATCAGAGCTGGATGTGCTAGCTAAGATGGCAATGGCAAGTATCAATAAGTGTCTTATTGAACAACAAGGATTTAAAAAGGCTATGGGGAAACTAGTTCAGGGAACTTTAGTGGGGCCTGTATTTTATTTCAGGTGGATGAGATGGCATGACTAATTGTAGCTCTTCCATGGAAGGTACAAAATCTGGGGACATCTAAAAGGATGTATGCGCTTTTCCTGAGGGAGTAGTGACTGCACAATTGATACAATGGATGACCAGCCCACTGCAGAGTAAAAGGCACAGTGATGCATTCTAAAAGGCACCTTGGTTATGAAGCATAATGCACAATGATACAGGATGTCTGGTCTGTGTAGGTTGGATGCCGAGCTACTGTTATAAATGATATCTGCATAATCCAACAGGGGGAGGAAGGTGGCTTGCACTAGCCATTTTCTGATGTCTGTGGGGAATAAGGATTTATTCCTATAGAAAAATTGCAGTCTTATTTTAACTTTTTAGTGAGGCATTCAATGTGTGCAGCAAATGACAGCTTACTGTCTAACCGGATTCCTATAGGCCTTGATCAGTGCAGTGTGGCAGCAGTCACGGCAGCAGCCAAGCAAGAAGCAAGCAACATAGGTTGGGTAGGTTCGGTTGGTGAGGTGACTTGGTTGTGGACCACAATGGGGACTTGGTATGGTTGGTTCTAGCATCCAGCTTCTGGCAGAAGGATGGATGAGGAACGGACTGAAATCTGGGCTGGTGGCACACTGCACCAGGCCACAGGTTGTGGCCAGATGGCTGGGTAAGTAAAGATAAATTATTTCTTTTACAACGGGATTGTGGAAGGAGGAAGGACTGAAATATTGATGTGTTTTTCACCTTTCTGCACCTTTGAGCAGCTTTACAACCCATATGGGATGGGTATTGAATAGAATGGAGTTGGTGACAGAAATTGGGACAAAGTTTTTTTGGTGAGGGGGGTTCAGAACTTCAGCCAGGAAAAAAATTGGTTAGTAACTGGGTGCGTTTAAGCCTAAATCTGATGCACTGCTCCGGGGTATAGACAGATCAATCTTATACATTTGAATTTTTCCTGATTTGCATATCACTTTTCATTAACAACAAATAAGTTTTACCTTTCAGAGATGTTCCAGATATTCTAGAACTTGCCACCAAGGGGCCAACTAGCACCTGGCCTCCACTGGCTGTTGCCTCTCCCTATTGAAATCAGAAAAGGTGCCCCTACCATGAAGTCTAACTTTACAGGACATCATCTGTGTGAGCAGCATGTTTTCCATGAGGGATGGATGAGCAGCAGAGCAGTTTTCAGGAGTAAAATGAGGGCTATCCCTTGCATTCAGGGACAGTTGAGCAGTATGGTATGCACAGACTATTGGACCCCCACTATAATCAGGCTTATGCCCCCCCACCCAGTGAAGCTGACCTCCACATCCCCATGCTCAAGCACATTATGACATAGGGCAAGGGAGACTGCAGGGGTGTTCACCATTGAAACAAATGGGGGTATTTTTTTATTACTATTTTATATATTATTGATGGAGAGTTGGAGATTAATGAAGGCCACCGCTCAACTAACAAGGGCCTTATTAGTAGAACAGTGGCCTTCATTATTCTCCAACTTGCCAACATAATATATAAAATAGTAATAAAAAATAACTCCATTCATTTCAAGGGGTCACGCCCCACCATTCTGACCCATGGACATCATCTCTTAATGACTCCTGCCTCTGGCTCCCTAGTACTCAGAAAAGAGACTCTCAACTTATGTCTATACTTGTTGGGTTGTTTGTAGCAGCATGGCTGCATACACTACAGTGTGTGTGGATGGGGGGACTGGTCATGTGGCTGGATGTCGAGTTATTGCTACTTTTGTGTTTGCCGCTTAATGTCTGTTTGTGTAGATGCATTCACAACTATGGAGAGAAAATAGTAGGTGTACAGGCCAGACTGAAGTAATTAAGTAGTTTTGTGGATAAGTGTGTGTACTGGGGGTGGGAAGAACCCCATGTGTTTCCATTTGTATGTGTGCTACAGTTGAGCTGTGCAGCTGAGATGAGGGGGACAAGAAACTCAAAAAGTATAACAGTGGCTATAAGCATGCCAAATCCTTGCAGATGTATGTAGATTTGTATTGAAGTACAAGCAAACCATATGTATGAAGGCTTAGTAGCTAAAGGCACTGAACTGCAAGCCAGAAGACTTGGAGACCTGAAGACCTGGGTTTGAATCTCATCAATCCCCACTTGTATGTGGTGTAATCCTGAGCAAGTCACTTAACTTTTATGTGTGCAGTTATCAGTGACTACTTGCTCTTTGCATGCATGCCACATGTATGCAGTCTGTTCCAATTTAACATAAAAGGAATTATTTCCACACTTGCTCACTTCACACGTAACACATGCATGCAGTTGGCTCCAATTTAACATTTAAATCATGCTTGCTACATGCATATCGCATATCACATGGGTAGTTTTATGTGCACAGCACAAAAACATTTCATATAATTATTTCTGTAAGGGAATGGGGCCTGTTGCTGAGCCATGCTGCAATGTAAATTTCTGATAGCGTTGTACTGTAAATCTTGCTTAAAGATTGAGGGGTGTATTGCCAAATTATTGCACTCCTTGTGGCATATTTTAATGTTTTAGTGAATATATTATTACTATTACCCACATTGTACTCAGTTAAGATGGAAATTTATTCATCTCTTTACACCTGAAGACAACCTACCCATGTAACTGTCAAGGTCATACTGTTTGCCAATGATGGATCTAACAGTTCTATAATAGTATCTAGGTATGCTATGCAGCTCCCACTGTGTTGTTCTTGTAAAAATAATTAATTCAACCTTTCTTTTAATTATTTAGTCATCAGCATGTTTCATGGTCCGGCTTGTTTTTATTGTAGTATTGACCAGATTTCAACTTTAATCGAGATTTTTAACCTTCTGCTACAGTACTAATTCTTTAGAGCACTATTTTTTGCTGTTTTTGCTCTGGTATAGGAAAGTGTTGCTGGAAACACTCTTTAACACAGATAGTTCCAAAAGAGATCAACATTTACTGCTGCATGTAAAGAAGAGTTTCCAGTGGTTCTCAACAAGCATTATTATTTTATTTTATTCTTTACGTCTGCAGTATTATGCACAGAGAATTACATCATTAGTCCTCAATGGTTTCAATCACTCTTGACACAGAGACAGCTATTTTTAGCCTCAGTCTAGAAGAGAATCACAAGCAACTGCACATGATGCAAGACTAACAAAGTTACAAACACTTGCTAGGCTGAAAAAAACAAACTGGAAAACATTGTAATTTGACCTTTATAGTCTCTAAAATCCTTTTAAGAAACAGCATTCCCTTCCCATTAAATTAAAATGTAGTTTACCCCTTTAAATTGACCTTAATTATCTAAGACTAACATGGGGTTCCTAACATTCTATGGCCTTGGACTAATGTCAACTGGCTCGGGTTCTGATATACACTCAACGTTTGCTTTTTTCAGTCATTTTGGAAGCAGTCTACATAGAAACAAACAAAGGACAGAAAAATACTGTAAGCCAATCAGATCTTTCCTAGTGAGTCCCTGCCTTACATTACTCATTTTTAGTCCAGCTTACTCCATCGCCAATACTATTCTTCCAGAATCCCCCCCCATTTCAAAATAATCTCCATGACATAATCTCATTGTGCCTTGAACACAGCGTTGGTCTCTGAATTAACTATACTAGTAGACAAACTGTTCTACTTGCCCACTACCCTTTCTGAAAAAAAGTTCCCTAATATCCTTTTTAAAATTTTCTGCTTTAAGTTTTAGATTGCGCCCTCTTGTGGTTTAAATGTTTTTTATTTTGAACTGTTCAGTGTAATCCACCCAGCTGTATCCCGTGCTATATTTATACATCTCTATCATATCACATCTCTCTCTCTCTCGTAACATATAATGAGTCCATACTGAGGTTGTTTAGTCTATCTTCGTAGGATTTTCCCTCCATTTCCTAAATCATTTTGTCACTCTTCTGTGTACTGTCTTTACCTTCATTATTATCCACCCTTCCACAAAGTTTTGTATCAGCAGCAAATAAACGTATTGTCCCCATTTCCTGACCCCAGTTATCACTTATATTCATATTAAAAGGAAGAGGTCACAAAGCTGACCCCTGAGGCACCCCAATAACAATATCCTTTACCATGACAGAACTTGCCATTAAGGACCACTGACAGTTTCTTTTGTGGTAACCAGTTCTTAATTCATACAGTGAGTCCTTCCCCATACCAGAGGTCACTCACCTTCTTTACTAGTCTCCTAGTTAATATTGCATTGAATGCTTTACTGAAATCCAGATGCATGACATGAACTGCAAGGCCCCTGTCAGCAGATTGTGTGGCTGTGTTGAAAAAGTCTATTTAGTTTGTTTGACATGATCTACCTCCTGTGAACCCATGCTGCTTACTATGTATGAATTATTTTTCCTCTAGAAATTCAGCAAAGCATTCCTTAACTATTGTTTCCAAGAATTTATACACACTGAATGTCAGGCTCACTGGTCTGTAGTTCCCTGGATCCTCCCTGCTTCTGGACTTGTGCAGTGGGGCCACATTTACCAACATGCATCTCTGTCTTTTGTCACTGAAATGTGGCACACTGACACTCAAAATTGGGGACAATGTGGGACACTTGCTGTCATAATGTGGGACATATCCTTAAGCACTGAGATACAAGTTTAGAACTTCGCTGAAACCAAGTGCATTTATTTCTGCAAAGTTTAATTTAGCTTTAGCTTTATAGTGTACTATGAATTTATACTTTAAAGTCTGAGTTTACAGCAGCCTGCCTGAGTTCGCAGCAGTCTTTCTGTGTGGACAGCACCTTTTTATGTGGGACGTATGTTGAAGAGGTAGTTTTGAGTGTAAAATGAGGGCTGACCCTCATAATGTGGAATAAAGGAGAGGAATACTTGCCGCCCTCCAATCCATTGGTATTTCTCTATTTAACAAGGACTCACTGAAACGTGCTATCAGTGGTGCCATGTGTGCCTGTTCTATCTCCCAAAATAGCTTAGGGTGAATTCTACATGGTCTTGCAGATTTATTAACATTAAGGTTCTGTAATCCTTGGAGTACCCTATTTATTTGTATTCTTTCTGTCTCCTACTTCTGTTTTTCAGGTTCCTCAGATTTGATCTTACTAGCAGGAAATAGACCCTAAAGTTCTTATTTAATACATCTGCCTTTCATATGTCATCTTTTACTCTCACACCTTTCTTTATTATTCTTTCAATGTTATCCTTCACCTGCCTCTTCTCTCTCTGATCTGCCTATAAAATATCTAAGCATTCTCCTTAATTTCCTCTTCTACACTCAATTCAGTATTTGATTTTTACCCACTTAATGATACAGGTGTCCTCTATCTGCGTGTTTTCGTTACCTGACACATTTGGCATTTCAAAAGCCACTGTATACAATCTCGTCTACCTCAGAGTCATATTCAGGGGAATCTCAATCTTTTGATTTATATCTGCCCTCCCTGTGACAGGACCCTGTACTAGTTTTCACAATACAAGGAATTTATTTCTGTCAATGTACCAATCTACCCCTTGCTGCTCACGTTCTCCTTCCTCTCCTTCCATTACTCTCCCCTCTTTTGCCCCTCATCTGTTCAGCATGCCACCCCCTGCTTCCCTAATTTTTCTTCCCTGTCCCCTCCCCCTTTATTCTTGAACCCTTCTCTCTCTTGCCTCTCCTTTGGCTCTCCTCCCCCCACTTCCCATCACTAACCCTCCTCTCCCTTACCCCTCTCCTTTTATTCACCCTGGGTTACTACCCTCCTCTCTTCTTAACCTTGAGGCTCTGTTTCACCTCACATCCCCATTTCCTTGTACCTCCTCTCACAGCCACAGGAAATCAAGGTACCCTCCTCTCCTCCACCTATTTCTACTTCTACTTCTCTCTGGGGATGTCCATCTCAATGCTGGACTGCTGTCTAACCATCCTACCTTGTCCTCAACCCCCACTGTCCCCAACACTGATTTTTCTTCCTTGCCCAAGGGACTTAAGACTTTTCATCTAAATGCATGCAGCCGCCTCCCCAAAATTGATATACTTAAGGTATGGGTCTCCCAATACCCTGCCAATATTCTATGTGTATCTGAAACCTGGCTATCAGCCAAAATCCCTGATTCTGCTGTCTTCATTCCTGAGTTTAATCTATTCTGTCAACACAGAGGTAAGTGCAGTGGTAACATTGTACTGTACATTAGAAAACCTATCTCCTACTCCATCATTTTTAAGAAGGCCTGAACCTCCTTCCATGAATTAATTTTAGTGCTACTATTCATTCCCCTGATTTGCCCTGCTCTATATTGCTGCCCTCTACACCCTACCCAAAACATCTCCCAATTCTTTAGTTTCCAGTATCTCTTCCCTCACTTCTAGAGGAGAGTTGTTGTCACTTGGGAATTTCAACCTCGACTGGCTGTCACCCTCCTCTAAGTCCTCCATCCTTAAATTAGAAGCTCTAAACCTTACTCAGTTGATCCTAGAACCCACTTGCATAACCCCTGCTCCCAGAACCACAGTCTACTTGGCTGGGTTTTATCCTCTCACCCCTACCATATCACTGCAGCTAGAATATTGCCTTATGCCATCAGTGATCACTGCATCACTTATTGTATTAGAAAGATTCACACACCCCATGCTGTCCACAAGTACTGTACATCTGGTCCCGCCCCTACACAATCTAAATGTCACTGTCCTTCTATTTGAGGCAGACTGGCTTCCCATCTACTTGGCAAGTGATGTCGACTCTGTTCTCCCTCTTTTCTCCAACCTCTTCTTATACATCTGGAATCACCATGCCCCACTTAAGAAATCCAGAGTGAAGTGACACCACAACCCCTGAATCACTGCTGACCTACTGGCCAAGTGTATGGCTAGGGATAAAGCATGGTGCCACTATAAAAACGTTCTTCTTCAGGCAGACTTTCAAGCCTACAAAGCACTTAGGAATAGCTGCACCAAGGCCATTCATCTTTCTAAGGCTAACTACTTCAAGCATCACCTGCAGCAAGATCATCTCACTCCAGCATCTTTTTGGAAGGTTCTCCACTCTCTCCTAGACCCCCTGCACAACATTATTCACCAGTTCTGCATGTTGATGGGTCTCCTGTCTCTGACCCTGTATCAGTCATTGATACTTTCAACAAATTTTTTGCCACCTGTGCTCTACCTGATCTCGACTCACCCTCATCTATCATACCACCTTAGTTACATTCGGCTGCACCTGGCCAACCCCCGCCGATTACCATTTCCTCGTGTTCACTCCTCTTGAAGTCTACTCTGCCCTTCTTGCACTAAACCCCTCTAAGTTCAGCCCTGATGGTCTCCACCCCAAGCTTCTCCACCTCCCTGCTTTTGCCATCATGGCCCCTCTTACCCACATCCTAAACCTTTCTCTCTCCCTCCTCTGCCTCTGTTCAGAAGGCCTGGAAATCTGCAAAAGTTCTTCCCCTTCATAAGGGTGGGGATCTCTTGGCCCCTGGTAACTACAAGCCTGCCTCCCTCCTCTCTTCCCTAGCCAAATTACAATAATCTCTCATCCACTCAAAGCTATCTGACCTCCTTGCTTGCTCTAACACTCTGTCTTCTGTGCAGTCAGGTTTGTGGAAGCATCACTCAACCATATCTTTTCTTCTGGGTGTCACAGATTCAATATTCTGCATGATGGACAAGAGCCAAATTACAGCTGCCATCTTCAGCGACCTGGCGAAAGCTTTTGATTCTGTCTCCCATCCCTTCTTGTTACAAACCCTTAGCTGTCAGTCTTGCTGATTCTGTTGTTATCTGTTTCTATTCCTATCTACATGATAGGGAACAATCTGTTCAAATAGACAATGTTTTATCTCTGCTACTCCCAATTATCTCTGGTGTCCCCCAAGGCTCCATCCTTGGACCCATCCTTTTCTCTCTATTTATAAATAACCTCTTTTCAGTCTGCAGATCATTTGAATTACATATGTATGCCTACTGCATTATTCTTTTCCTCTCTGGTCCATTGGTTAACAGCGTACAGGCCCCCCTCCAGGATGATTTCAACAGGGTTCAGTCCTGGTTCAAGGATAACAAACTCAAACTTAATGTAAAAAAAACAGTGGCCATGACTTTTGGTACCAGGCAAACACTGATCACCCTTCAGCACCCTCCGACGTTCTCTACTTGGGACGGTTCCTGCCTTAAGAACATCTCGGCTTTCAAGTATTTAGGGGTTTGGTTAAATTCCCACTTAGACTTCTCTACCCATGTTGATGCCATCTGTGCCAAGCTTCACCCCAAGTTAGGTGCCCTCTACCGGTACAAAAACTGCCTCTCCTTCCCCACCCATCGCGAGCTGGTCACCAAAATGATTCTACCCACTTCTGACTAGGCTGATGTGGTGTATGGTACTGCTTCTCACGACTCCTTAGGCACACTTGACATCCTATTAAACTCCTTCTGCCACTTTGCTTCAGCCTCTCCCCCACTTACTCACCACTGTCTTCTTTACCCTGCCCTATCACTTGCTCCCTTGTCCCACAGGAGACTGGTTTATTGTGCTTCTTTCATTGCTAAATATTGGTTTGGCACCCTCTCCTCTTATCTTTCCTCCTGCCTCTACCAAGCTGCCTCCTCAAATTACTCCTTTCATGACAGAGACCCTCGGACCTTCTCTATCCCTCGCCCCCACTCTGTTTCTGGGCAATCTGCTTTCTCATTCTGTTTCCCTTCTCTCTGAAATAAACTTCCCACAGATCTCCATCAGTCTTTCTCCCTCTTCTCCTTCAAAAGGCTCCTCAGACTCCTACCACATCAGCCTTGCTCTCAGTGTCCCCAATCCTTACCTCCTTAATGCTTCCGAAACTTCTTGTTTGATCTGCCTGTATCAGGCCTAGTTAGCATGCGTCATTGTGTTTTTTTACTTCTGGGGGTATTTACGTAACGTGTAGTCTTACTTTTTGTTACTCCATTTTGCACTATGTAATTGCTTGTGTTTTATAATCTTATTGCTGTTGCTTTTTTTTAATTGCACTATTTTTTGGTCTTGTAATCCTGACCCTTGCTTTTGCTGTCTTGTTAATTTATTGCTCCTTGTTGATTGTTGTTATTTTCTCCACTTGTCCTCTTGTCCCCAGGTCGCTCCTGGAAACAAGTCTGGACTCAGCGGTGCTTTTCCCAGTCATCAACTTTTAAATAAATAAAATAAATAAATGTCTCCCTTCCCACTAGTTTTGAACTAGTACAGGTTGTTCTGGAACAAACTCCCAGAGGGAACAACTTTTATGCTTAATGTGAAAAAAACTCTCCTGCTGTACCACCTTAATTTCACATTCTATAGAGACAAGCATGTGTGAACATGTCTTATCCCCTGCAACCTTTCTGGTGCTCAGACATTCCTCACAAATGGATTATCCTCCATCCACCCTATTGGCTGATGCATGATTATAAATGTTGGACTGCCAGAGGCCAAGCCCCCAGCCATGATAACAGTGTTTACTTTGTGAATATCTAAAGGCTGGTCATGATCCTTGATCATTCCCAAACCTTCAGGTATTTATACCAACTAATTAATTCTTTTTTACTACTTTTCTATTCTATCATAGCACAGTGTTGACATCTGTGTGCAAGCTAATCTCAGGGCTCCTGCTAACATCTTTCCTGTATGCGTTCAAGCATGGTAAAACAAAACACCAGAGGTTCAGTGCCACACTAGTTGCCTCCAGCATATTTTTTGTGGATACAAGACAATCTGGACCCTCCAGTAGCATCCAAGCTTGAATTCCCTGGGCTGGTTGGGACCCTCCTGCAGTGTCCCCACTAAGTAGCTCCCTGAGTAACTGGAATCTCCTGCAGTGTCTCCACATTCAAGCAGGAGACACAATGAACCTCAGGCACTTTGCCCATTGCAGTGGCCGTTTTCTCTCCAGCAGCATTCATCGCTGCTCTGGTAACAGCAAATGCTCAATAACTGTTTGCTTACTTGGACCGTCCAGTAGCATCTAAGCTTGCATCCCCTGGGCTGGTTGAAACCCTCCTGCAGCATCCCCACATAGCAGCATGGGAGGAATTGAACCCTCCTGCAGTGTCCCCTCCACATTCAGTCATCAGATACAATGCTCCTCAGGCACTTTGTCCATTGGAACAGCTGATTTCTCTCCAGCATCACTCATCGCTGCTCTGGCAACAGCAGATGCTCATTAACTCTTTGCTTACCATTGCCTCTGCTGGATCACATCTCCACACCTCTTCTGCGATGTCTAGTAGTCAATTTGTTCTGCAGAAAGGCATCCGCACGGCAGTTGGATTCTAATGTTGCTTGCAGGACTCAGATGGTGTTCACAGCTCAGAAATCCAGTTCCTGCAGCTAGCGAGGTGCCCGTGCCATGTTGAGGACATCTTCCACTGATACAGCCAGCCTCCCCCACAGTCTCCTATAGCCTGAGTTGCATGCTCCTCACGAGCACTGAGATCTCATGGCTGCCACTTTTAGGGGCCAGGTCTCTCAAGAAGGACCCTGGTTTTTTCACTTTGCCCAGAACAGAATCATGGGGATTCTGCTGTGCACTAATCTTAAAGACCACCGCAGTGCACATCACTGCCCAAATGGCACCTCATCTTCTGCACCAGTTATTGGGGGTGGCCAGTGCTAGAAGGCCTTCATAGTCTCATGGGACACCAAGTTGTGTGAGATGGCAGCCATGTTGCTCTCTTGGTGTTCTTGCCATAGACAATCTCATTGGAATGTCCACATTTTAGTACAGTGCCACTCAGAGTGCCACACTCTCACTCTTCTGGTAATCTCGTGGGAAGGTGGCCACATTGCTCACAAGACTTTTGTGAGACCCACAGCTGCCATCCTGGTGCAGTACCCACGTTGGAGAGTGACCAATCAGGAGGGGCTAGTGGAACAATCTAGAGGTTTGAGCAATGAGTGGGGAGCAAGTTTGGTACATTCAGCTGACCTGGATTTAAGCCCAACAACTTGCATACTGTGTGACTGACAAATCATTTAACCTCCCTGTGCACCTGAGGTGCAGTTGGGAACAAGCATTCACAAATCTGGACTGCCTTGTACGGTATGGGCTGCACGCCCATTGGCTCTTGCTCTGCACCATTGGGCGTGCAGCCCTACTGGGCAGTCAGTCGGCGTGCGGCCGAGGTGGGAAGGGTGCTGCCACCCGCTGGCTGCGGGGGGGAGCGGGGTGGTGGGGCTTCGTGGGTGGGTATGGTGGGAGGACACTAGGTCACCAAGGATGTGTTTGGGGGGGTGTGTTTAAACATTTGCCGCCCGCGGTCGGGCTTATCGGTCCACTGGACCACCAGGGATGTGTTCGGAGGGTGTGTTTAAACATTTGCTGCCTGCGATTGGGCTTATCGGTTCACTGGACCACCAGGGATGTGTTCGGGGGGGTGTGTTTAAATATTTGTTGCCCACGATCGGGCTTATTGGTCCACTGGACCACCAGGGATATGTTCGTTGGGGGAGACACTTTGCTGCCCGCGATCGGGCTGGTGGGGGGTTATTTCAGCTTTTGCCCGGATCAGGCCAGTCGGGGAAGGGGGGAGTTTAATGCTTTTGCCTGCGATTGGGCCAGTGGGGGAATTTTTTACTCTTTTGCCCACGATCGGGCTGCAGGGGCGTCGGTCTCCGACAGCTGCTGCCTGGCAGGGCACCAGGTGCAAGTCCTTGGGGATCGGCGCACCTGCATGCTAATGGCATGCTAATGGGGCCATAAACAGATGCAAATGGCCCTCCCCGTGCCTTGCATGAATTATGGCCCCATTTGCAAGTCACCTTTCGAATATTGGAAATTTGCGCATGGCGCAATGGTACTTGCACCACTGCAAGTTGAATGCTCCACTCTGACCACTTGCGGTGGTGCAAGTTCCACTGCGCCATGCACAGTGGCTGTGGCCAGGGGGTGATATTCAAAGGAGTTGCTCAATAGCGCAACTCCTTTGAATATCGCCCACATATTCCCCAAGTAAACTATTTTGTAGCCTGGAGGCTTGCGCCACAAAAATAGCTCAGTTTGAATATCTGGCCCAGTATGTATATATATATATATATATTTATATATATATATATATACACACAGATATATACATATACAGTGAGAGATACTATATGGATGTGCATATGTGTGTATATATATAAATATATATATATGTTACGGTGTGGGTTCTACAGATGGACACAGGACTCAGTAATTAAGGTGCAACCCACATTGGCTTGTGGGATGTTTATTAATCTTCATAAACTTTTCTTCTGCACCATCAAAGATTAACATAAACTTCAAAAACAAATTAACAAAAAAAACAAAAAAAAAAAACTTTGTTAACACAAAGAAAAACCACAAATATAATCCTTACAGCAGAAACCTTCTCTCTCCACTGGTCAGAAAATACTGACCCTAACAGGTACCTGTTCAGGTAGGATTTATATACCCGCCTACCTGTATCAGGTGACACAGCATCATCAAAATAAAAATATCTTCTAATAGCTTCCAAAACTATTTTATACACATTCCTTAGTGTACTACCTGATACAAACAACCTATTTTAAGGTATAGCTCTTAAAAGTATTCTTTAGCAACACTTTACTGTGCCATAGAATGTTCTCCTGACAATGATTGACTGGTTCTTGTTATAAATGTGGGCCACTAGGAGCCGCTGATCCCCCTGAAGGTACAGTCAGACTGCAGCAAGCTTTCTCAGTGAACAGACCTCCTTCTAAGCAAGGACCCTGCTCCAACTACACAGAACCAGAAAAGGTATTTCTATTGGACTGCTTGTTTTCCTTTCTTCCACATTGGCAGCATAAGTTAGCTTTAAATGGTTACAGCAACTCATTGTTTAGGCTATACAATGTTTATATATATTTATACATATACTTTAACTAGGTGGACAAAACCCAGTTATTTTAGCAGGTTAGAAACAGAAAAACAAGTCTTAGTGCACCAGAACTAAAACAGCAATTTGTACTGCAAGGTTAAGCTGTTGGCTGCAATTACCCCAGCAAGGCAGAGGCCTGCTTTTGAATAGCTGCTCCCACCAAACTAAGCTGTTCTGCACAGTGGGCCAGATATTCAAAAGGGTTGCGCCATGAGGAGATCACGTGACGCGCATGGAGGAGTAACAGTGGTTTCGCGGGTCTCCCTCTCCAATACAGCGTTTTATACTTTTAAAAGGAGGTTTTGCGCGTAAGTTTTGGCATCCTGTTCACCCGATACATTAAGTTACTACAAGAGACCCTGGCGATTGTCTCTATTGCTCGAAAATGCAAGTTTCCGAACCGGAATCAGAGGCCAAGCGGCCACGGAGGAGTTCTTCACCAGTCAGTGAACCGGAGGCGCTGGCTCCAACGAAAATCTACGAGGACCTAACGACAATCAAGGATGCCCTTCAAACTTATTGAAGATGTGGTGGATTTTAAGCCAGCACTTACACAGCTGGCCCGACGAGTAACTGACGCAGAAGCTAGAATCTCATCAATAGAAAGGGCTCTAGAGAGAGCGGGGCCTACGGCGAAAGAGTGCAAGAAGAGCCTGGAGAAATTAGCAGACCGCCTTGACAATCTAGAGGGCAGAAGCAGGCGCAACAACCTGGTCCTCCTGGTTCCCCCAGAGGGCGAAGAAGGGGCCAACACCATCAGTTTTTTGCAGAAGCTATTAAATAAATCGGTGGGCCCTCACCTAATGGCCCTGAATATATATAGAGAGGGCCACAGGTCGCTGAGAGCAAAGCCTGCACCTTCAGAACCACCAAGACCAATAATCTTCAAGCTATTAAACTATCTGGATCATGAGTATATTCTGAGAGAAGTTAGAAAACTAGCTGTTTTCCAGTGGAAGGCAAAGGCTTCGGCAGACCAGATCTTACTTGGAAGATGAGGCAGGCACGGCTGGCTTTTCGCCCCTTAACCTCAAGCTTTGGCAGCTGGAATTCGCCATAGATTGCTATATCCTGCAAGGTTAGAGGTTTCATTTAAGGAAGAATTAAGCTTATGAAACTGCGGAGGATGCCCTCATCTCCTGGAGACTTGTTTTCCTGACCTATTCCCTAAAAATAAGGGATGAGAGTAAGCTGGTGGGAGGTATATATGGCTCATCAATGGGGCATTCTCGTGAACTTTGTCTGTATTCATTGAGCTTATTCTGAGTATTACTACTTCCGGTTGGAAAGACTTAAAGAGATTCCTATACTGTCAAGGGACCTGAAACGGTCCTATGGACATTCTAAAGTTAGCTCAATATATGCTGGTTATGTACTAAAAATATTTCTGTTATCAATTTTAGTTCTTTTTCCTGTACCTGAAACATAACTGGGGAAGTTTGTGTTTATTCCACAAGAGGGAGCTATTAGTTCTAATTTGTAGTTTTGTTCTGTGTCCTAATATTATAAATACTGTAATTGCTATAATTAGGGCTTAAGGTCCAATTATTGTTGTAAGCTGATGTTAACTCGGATCGGGCGTTTTGATAGACCCTAATAGTTGATTTAGTATATACAAGTACTACAAGTTTTTGATATTTGCTCAGCGTTTACTCTAAATTAGTGGTGGTACAGTGGGGTACAGTTTTCTTTACCTACTTTTTAATTGTTGAGATCCCTCCCTGCACTTAGGTAGGTAGATGGAGGGGGGGGCCCAGCCTCTATAGTGCTTCATGAATCAGAGGCAGTGGAGTGGGCTTCGGGCCTGGGTTTTTTGCTGGGGTGTTCATATTCAGGGGTTTATGTTGTTTAATTATTTAGATAAGGGGGCTGGAAATTTTCCTTTTTTTAATCGGGCTAAGGTTTTAGTTACTAGGTTTCAGCTATCCATATCCTTTGTGGGAAATTAACAGTTATTGATGGCTAGTGGACTAAACATTATTTCGTGGAATATTAAAGGGGGGAAGGACAATTGCAAGAAATTTATTATATTAAATCACTTGGCTCATTATAAGCCGGCAGTGGTGTTCTTACAGGAAACGCACATTTTAGCAGATAAGTTAATGCATTTTAAAAAGAATTGGGTTGGGCAGGTTTATGGGTCTAGCTTCTCTTCTAATAGTAGGGGAGTGGCTATTTTGATAGCTCGGGGAATCCCGTTTATTCAATCGGAGGTTATTTTGGACCCTAATGGTAGGTACATATTTGTTTCTGGTACACTTAATGGAGCCAACTTGGTGCTGGGATCGTGTATGGACCCAATCAGGAGTCGCCAACTTTTTTGTCCAACTAACACTTATATTAGCCTCTTTTAAGGGGTTCCAATCATTTTAGGAGGTGATTGGAACTTAGCCCAATCAAACAAGTTGGATCGATCATGGAGTAGAGGTGAAACCTCCCGGCCCAAACTGCTTTAGAGGAATTTAAATCTTCCTTGGGGTTGGTGGATCCCTGGAGGTTGATTAATCCTTCTGCAAGAGATTTTACATTTTTTTCTCATGTCCATAGGTCATTCTCGAGGATAGATTATTTTTTTGTAAGTAAGGATTGTTTGACTGGTATTAAGGAAGTGACCATTCTGCCTAGGGTCATCTCTGACCATTCTCCAATATTTTTGGAATGGTCTCCCTCTCCCCTTTTTCCGAGGTCTTATTCATGGTCCTTAAATGACAATCTTTTGAAGGATTTGGAAACTGTTTCTCATTTCAAGAACTTTTTATCTGCTTCAATTGAGGTGAATTGGGGGTCTATAGAGGCTGTTGATTATACATGGGCCGCCTCAAATCGGTTTGAGGGGTGAGTTGATTTGTATAGCGACAAACGTAAAGCCAAAGCAGCTTCAGAGCTGGAGAAATGCTTGGGAGAATTAAAGTGCTAGAAAACACCCAGGGGGTAAAGGATCTGGGAGTCGGAGCAGGAGCTGGTGTGTCTCTGAAGGCGTGGTATGCTAATACTTTACGAGAAAGGGTGATCTCCTCTGCAGCCAAAATTCGGGCCCTTTACATAGGTCAGGGTAATAAGGCCGGAAAATTGTTAGCTTGGCAATTGAAGCAGAAGGCCGCTGCTAGGTGGGTAGCAGCTTTGAGGCACCCAGTATCTAACACTTTAATTACTACTCCTGTAGGCATATTACAGGGATTTGTAGAGTTTTATCGGGAACTCTACTCAAGTAACCTATACTCACCATAATGTGCAGCGAAAATGGAGAGATTTTTGTCTAGTATCCCCCTTCCCCGCTTGACAGAAGAATTAAGGCAAAACTTAGTTGCCCCCATTGCTGAGCTGGAAATTGGGCAGGCAATTGATTCCCTCAAAATTGGAAAAGCACCAGGCCCAGATGGCTTTACACCTCTTTTTTATAAATCCTTTAAACAACTTATGGTCCCCCTGTTGAAACAGCTTTATCTTTTCTGGGTAGATAAGGGGGTTAGTGACCACTCTCATTTGAGGCCAAGATTATTCTCCTCCCTAAGCCCGATAAATCTCCTGAATTGGTAGGTAACTATAGACCAATATCCTTGCTGAATTTGGATGTTAAGATCTTTGCCAAAATTTTAGCATTTAGACTTAAAAAGGTTTGGGGTGGTTTGGTAAGCCCAGAACAAGCAGGCTTTGTGGAGGGACATTCTCCGTCTGATCATTTTAGAAAACTGTTTTATTTAATCTCTGCATCGGATAGCCTGGGGCTGGAAGCATCCCTGGTCTCTCTTGACGCAGAGAAAGCTTTTGATCGGGTGGAGTGGTCATTTATGTTTGCAACTTTAATTAAGTTGGGTATTCCAGAACACTTTATTAACATGGTGAAAGTTTTGTACCAATGCCCTTCAGCTAGAATTCAGTGCAATAATTTGATCTTAGAGGCCTTTTCCTTAAGGAGAGGAACCCGTCAAGGGTGTCCGTTATCCCCATACTTGTTTAATTTGTATATTGAACCCTTAATAAGAGCCATCAATGCCGAATTCAAATTCAAGGTATTAAAATTGGATCTGAGGAATTTAAAGTGTCAGCTTTTGCGGATGATTTACTGTTGCATATCCAAAATTCGTCTGCTTCACTTCCTCAAGTCCTGAATCTTATCACAGGTTTTGGGGAATTCTCCGGTTACAAGTTAAATTTGTCAAAGACTATGTTGTATTCATTATCATCATGGCTCTCTAAAAGTTGGTGTTCTTCTTTGGGTCTGCAGTGGCAGTCAGAGGCTTTACCATATTTAGGTATTCGGATTTCCAGGAATCCACATGATTTGGTAAACTTAAACCTTAAACCAGTTTTAAAATCAATCAAAGATGACCTAGACAGATGGTTGAAACTTCCTTTATCTCTTTCAGGTAGAGCCAACACAATTAAGATGGTAGTTTTACCTAAACTTTTCTACCCCCTCTCCTGCCTGAATATTTACCTACCCAAGTCCTTTTTTAAACCCCTGACCAAATTTTGCTTGAACTTTTTGTGGGGTGGGGCCCATCCACGTAGAGGGTATTATAAACTGTGTTACTCAAGGGGAAAAGGGGGCCTGCAGTTGCCAGACTTTTTTACATATTACCTAGCAATACATGCAGCTAGGGCGGCTTTATGGACCCACGATTTGAATGTAACTACACCGGCTCTGGCACTCGACAGGGCTGTTGTTAGAAATCTTAATTTGGATCTGGAGTCTTTATTATATATCCCATGGGCTAAGGATCCTAGGACGGTTAGAGATACACCCTTAGGTTGGGATATTCGAGCCATGCACCAACTGTGTGTAAAGTTTAATATCCGCCCAACATTTGATCTCACCCAACCTGTACTTAAAAATCCCAATTTTTTAATCAGTAAACAACCTATTGTACAACACTTTTCTACTTCCTGCCCTAAACCACATTTGGCTGACTTCTTCTCCAGAGACTCATTGTTGTTGCCGATGGCATTGTTTTTAAAATTTGGGGTGAGACCCAGCCTTGGGTTCAGATTGCTACAAATTCATTCTACTATCAAGGCATTTCTGGGGAAGAACAGTTGTTCCGACAGGGCTGGTTCATTCTTCAAAGTGTTAGGCAATCTTTGCCTGGGGGGAAAAAGTGTTTCTAAAATATATAAATATATCCTGGAGGAAAGTGTACCCTCATCTGTACAGTCTCCTCTATACTGGTCAATTAATCTAGCTCTAGATTGGTCGGTACGACATGGGAAGTATATGGAAGGATACTTATCTTTATATTCAACAAGAAAGGTTGAGAGATGTGCAATTTAAATTGTTACACAATATGTATTTCTCTCCAGCGAGACTGCATCGAGTAGGCAGACTGCCTTCTCCGACCTGTACTGACTGCAATGACCCTTTAGCGACGACCATCCATAAATTTTGGTTTTGTCCAAAAGTGCAAAGACTGTGGGCTTCGGGTAAATACCTGGACGGGCCCATACACCGATCTCTCCTCTTTTTTCTGCTTAGAGACCTGTATACTGGGGAGGTATGCTCCAAATTTAAGGAAAGAGCAGAAATATCAGCTAGCACTGATTTCATCTGTTACTAAGTTGCTAATTCTTTGCCACTGGCGGGAGGATTGGGTTCCTTCCCATAAGGAATGGTGGGAAGAATTTTTAAATGCATTTTATGTGGAAAGATCTGCCTTTAGATTATCTAAAACCTTAGCTAAATTCTCCAAATATTGGGAGAGGCTTCTCCAATATCTTAAAACCAATTTTGGAATCCAGGGCTGAATAATTATCCCTTTTCCTTCCTCTTCTCCCTTCCTCGGTCCCTTTTGTCTCAATCTCTCTCCCTTCCTACTCTCCCCTCCCCCTTACCCTCTTTATTATCTACTTTTTTTTTTTTTTACAAGGAGTTATATTAATTGTCTATATGCCACTTAAATATTTCCACTAGCATTCTTCTGGTATTAATATGAGCTCATACTCTGGCCGAGACTTCTATTTATTTGTTTTACATATACTTATAGGGTAAGGTTTTAATTATTTATTTTTATGACCTGATTTTGTCAAAATTATTTGGTACCTCTGGCCGGAGTTGAAATATCTATTCCACAACTTCAGTGAAGAATATGTTATGCCCGCTAGGGTTGGATAGCTGGGGGAGGGGGTGATAGTCTATTTTGAGGGTCATGGGGTTGGTGGGGAGGGGTTATTTTCAAAAACTACCTGTTGTTGTAATTTGTTTATTGTATGTACATTTGTGTAAGTTGGTTTAATAAAACTTGTTAATTTGCAAAAAAAGGGGTTGGCGCCCATCAACAGGGGCTTGCGCACGCAAGTCCCAAATCATGCATTCTGTGATATTCAGCAGTAGGCAGTTGCGCCACTGAAAACAGGCTGAGCAACAGCGCATGCAAATGAATGCATGCGCAACTGGAGGGAGGAACCATGCATAAACCGCGAGCCCGACATTCAGTCGGGTTGTGCAGAGTTGCAGGCACAACCCCCAACCTGCGCCTGCACAACTTTGAGCCAAAAAAGGTTAGTTGAGGGCCACCACAGGTGAGCTGCTGCATTGCAGGGTGCAACACAGCAGCTGCCACCTGTGGCTGGCCCTCAACCCAGTCCCTGTGCCCCCAGCCCGATCGCGGCCTCACGTGGCCCCTCCCATTCACATCCCTGGTGGTCCAGTGGACCGAAATGCCTGATCGCGTGCAGAAAGTATGCAGAACCCCCCATTATCTTATGTGCCCGATCGCAGGCAGAAACAGACCCTCATCCCATGTGACGGTCACGGCAGAATTGCCTCTCAAAACATCTTCTCAGTTCAGTGTGGCCTCACCACTCACCTCCACAAAAGCCTTCACCACCGCCCCAGGCTGCAGCATCCCACCGCCAGCCGCCGCTGTTGGGCCGACCGGATTGTTGCACTTGATTGCGCGCATGCTAGACGGGCAGAGTTCTCATCTATATGAGTATAGTCCAGATTGCAGGAATGACATTCATTCACAAATCTGGACTGTCATCGTACTGGTATGGGCTGAACGCCCATTGGCTCTAGCTCTGCACCACAGGGCGCAGCCCCACTGGCCAGTCAGTCGGCGGGAGCGGCGGGGCAGCAGGCGGGTGGATGCTGCCCGCCGCCGCCGGGAGGGGCGGTGGTGGCTTGCGGTGGTGGTGGGGGCCACACTAGACACCAGGGAGATGTTTTGGGGGCAATTTACTTACTGCCCACGATCGACACATGGGATGTGGGGGTCTGATACTTTCTGCCCGTGATCGGGCATTTCGTCCACTGGACCACCAGGGAGATGTATGGGAGGAGGTGGGGAGTCGCATTGCTGCCCGAGATCGGTTGCAGGTGCGCCGGTCCTCGACGGTTGCTGCCTGGCAGGCGCCAGGCGCAAGTCCTCGGGATCGGGCGCACCTACATGCTAATGGCATGCAAATGGAGTATAATGACATGCAAATGGCCCCCTGCACCTTGCATGTATTATGGCCCCATTTGCATGTCACCTTTTGAATATCGTGATTTTGGCGCGTAGGCAATGGGTTATTATGCCCACCGCAGTTGAGTCCACCCACTCTGTCAAATTGGTGTTACAAGTTCCACTGCGCCCATGCACAGTGGCTATGGCTGGGAGCGATATTCAAAGAGTTGCTCAATAGCGCAACTCCTTTGAATATCGCACGGGACACACCCCTGAGCATCTATTTTGCGCAGCGCAAGGACTTGCTCCTTTGAATGGCGCAGTTTGAATATCCAGCCCAGTGAATTTTAGGAGCAAACATTTCTAGTTGAGCCTACATGCGGCTGCAATCTTAATTTTGGTAAAGTTAGTATGTGCTACAACAAGGAGAGTGCTTATAACTGGAAGCCCTGTCCAGAAAACTCTCTCTCTCTCTCTCTCTCTCTCTCTCTCTCTTGCTTCCAGGACTCCCAAATGAGAATTTATAACATAGTCTCCTGTCTATTTTCCAGACTGCAATTGAATATTATTCTGTTCTCCACTTTAGACAGAAACAGTAAATAATGCTGGAATCTAACAAATATTTTATGGGAAATGGAGTCTGTATTTACCCATTACTTCAGGCAGTTAATCTGTTATATCAATAACTTGATATTTAAGAGTACCCAAGGAAAAAGAGAAATAAAGCATGAAGAGGGTAACAGAGATGGGGGGGGGCTGTGTAAAGAGGTGGCCTGCCTCCATACTGAAAATACAGGGATAGCCTTAGAAGAGGGGAGGAAAGTGGTTGCAACCAGAGAAATAAATAAAGGATGGGTACTTTTATTTAGTGGCAGGGACTAACCCTGTCACAATATATATATACATACACACATATTGGCTTTTTAAATTTCCATGAAATAGTATCCTCATTCATACAGGCCCCTTTGGAAATGGAATAAAAAGAGAGGAAGGGAACCAGATTCAGTGGATAAATAGAAATATCAATGAAGAATAACCGAGAACAGTGAATTCTGCTGTAGGCTGCAAATTCTGCGCAAAATTCTGTGACCGCAAAATTCTAGGGGCCTAGGGTATATAAACTCAGATCCCTTAGCCTGTCCTCGTAGGTTTGGCCTTCCACCCCCGTATCATTTTTGTCTCCATATGCTGCACCCCCTTTAGCAGTCTAATATCCTTCTTCAGATACAGACGCCAGTACTGCATGCAGTACTCCAAGTATGGCCTGACCAAGGGCCTGTAGAAGGACAGGATCACTTCCCTAACCCTGGATGAGAATCCCCTTGCAACACACCCCAGCATCATGTTAGCCTTAGCTGCAGCTTTCCTGCATTGAGCAGATCTCTCCATGCTCTCTGTTACTAGCACCCCTAAGTCTTTCTCTTCCTTGCTGAACCCCAGCCTCAACCCCCCAACCAATATTCCCTTTTTGGGTTCTTGGCCCTGAAGTGCATAACCTTGCACTTCTTCGCTTTGAAGCCCAGGTGCCACTTAACTGACCACTCCTCCAGTTTGGTTAGGTTCCCCTGTAGTTGTTTCCACCCATCAACTTCATCCACTACCACCCCCATTTTAGTATTGTCTGCGAACAGACTGATCCTGCTCTGAAGTCCATGTGAGATATCCAATATGAATAGCCCAAACAACACTGAACCCAGCACAGAGCCTTGCAGCACTCCACTCGTCACTGGCCTAGGTGTTGAGAGTTCACCCACCACCATCACCCATTGCTGTTTCCCCTTCAGCCAGTTCACAATCCAGTTAACCTGCCTCACCCCCACCCCCACAGATTTCAGTTTCCCCCAGCCATCCGTGAGACACTGAATCGAAGGCCTTGCTGAAGTCCAAATATAGGACATCCACTGCATGGCCCTTGACAGCTCACTTGTTACCCAGTCATAATGCTCTATTAGATTGGTCTGACAAGATTTTCCCAAGAAGAACCTGTGCTGCTGCCCATCCTGGAGGCCATTCACCTTGAGAAATGACAACAGTCTTTCCTTCAGTATCACTTCCATGAGTTTACCCACTATGGAAGTGAGACTGACAGGTCTGTAGTTGCCTGGATCATCCCATGGGCCACTCTTATGTATAGGCAGCACATGGGCCATTGTCCAGTCCTGTGGCATGCATCCCATGTCCAGAGAGGTGCTGAACAGGTCGGCAAGCTGCCTGGCCAACACCTCTGCCATCTCCCTCAGCACCCTGGGGTGGATGGCATCAGGACCTGGTGCCTTGTCCACCCTTAGTGTCTTCAGACCCTCTAGTACTCAACTCTTCCAAATCATTCCATCAGTCATCCCTTCCCCTCCCTGACCCCACCTTCCCAGTCCATGGAGGTAGTGGACCACCCTTCTCCTACGTGAACACAGAGCAGAAGTACTCATTTAATGCTTCTGCTTATTCTGCTCCCTTTTTCACCAACCTACCGCCCCTCTAGATCTGCACTATTTGGTCCCTGCACTTCCTTTTTCCCCTCACATATTTAAAAAAGTCCTTCTCCCCTCCCTTAATGCCCTGAGCCAGCCTTAGCTCCCTTGACTTCCCTAACCAGCTTGGTTACCTCCTTGGAGCATCTCACATACACCTCCCTGTCCTCCTCCCTCCCCATCTTCTTGAATCTCTGATACGCAGCTCTCTTTGAACTTACTCCTTCCAGCACTTTACTGTTTAGTCAACATGGCTTCCTGGTTCTGCTCTTCTTGCTCAGAGTCCTGGTGCAAGCCTCTGTAGCCTCTGTTAGACCAAGTTTAATAATATCCCACTTTTGTTGTGCATCCATTTCTGGCCTAATCTCCTTTAGTTGCCCTTACAGTATTTCCTGCATCTTCCCGAAGTCTACCCACCTGAAGTCCACCACCCTTGTTTCTGAGCCTATAGTCTCCCTACTCAACCTGAGCATGAACAACACCAATTGATGGTCACTCCCAGCTGGTGGGTCTTCCACCCTTAGTTCCCTCACCGCTTCCCCGTCCGATAGTACCACGTCCAGTGTATTACCTAGCCGAGTTGGCACATTGACCAGCTGTGTCAGAAGACTATCCTGGAATGCATCCAGGAGTACATGCTCCCTGGCCCTGGAGATGGCTGGGGTACACCAACCGACCCCAGGCAGATTGAAGTTCCCCACAATCACCATACTCCCCTTCCTACATACCCACCTAATCTGTTCCATTAACTCCTTATCCAGCTCCTCGGACAGGGCTGGTGGTCTATACACCACTCCCAGCCTCAGTTTTCTACCCTTTAAGTCCTGGAGCAAAATCCATAACATCTCTGTCCTCCCTTCCTCCCCCTTGTCTCTTGTGCATCAAATCCCATCCCTTACATAGACTGCCCCCCTTCCCCTCTCCCCAGCCCTCTGTCCATTCTGTAAATTATGTACCCCAGGATTTTCAGATACCAATCTTGGTGTTGGGTGGCCCAAGTATCAGTGATAGCTGTGACGTCCACCATCCCTTCTGCTAAAAGAGCCTGGTGCTCAGGTGTTTTGTTACCCAGGCTCCTCGCATTCAGGGAGACCACCCTCCATCCATCCCCATCCACCCCTCCACCCTGTGGCCCACTGACCTGCCCCCTCCCTTCTGCGGCCCACCCCCATTGCAGTCACTGTTGTCATGGGGGTCATCTCATTTGGCTCCCCTTTCTGGCAACCCTGCATACTAGCTGCACACTCGCCCCCCCCATCTAGTTTAAAAACCCACTTGAAACTATATATTCCTCCAACTTACATTTCAACACCCCTGCCCTGCCCTACTCAAGTGTAATCTGTCCCTTGTGTACAGTTCACTGTTGTTCACGTATTCCCTATCATCCTACCAGCCCATACCCATGAGAGCTACACCATCCTCCCAGCCAGGAGCTGAACTCCACTATCCTTTCCTTTCTGCCTCTGCTCACTTTGGAACCAGTATCGCTTCCAAGAAGGCCACTGAGCTCCCAATTTCCAAACACAACTTTAGCAGCTCCTCAAATCTCTCCCTGACCAACTCCACCATGCTGCCCCCCAGGTCATTAGTGCCTACATGTACCACCATGTGAGGTTTCTCCCTTTCCCCCCAACACACCTAAGCAGAGCCTGCCCTGCCCTGCCCTGTCTGCTTTCAAGCCTGGTACAGGTTCTCCCCATATCTGACTGTGCCGTTCACCCCTTCACTCATCTGATCCCTTTCAGGACAGAATCCTCTATCACTACAAGTCCCCTTCCCCTCGGCTGCGCTTTCCTCCCGTCCCAGTACTTCCCATGATCATCGGCCCTTCCCTGTCTACCATCTCTTGGACCTGTCCCCCTTTCTCTTCCCCCCTCTATTTCCTGTCTGTTCGGATTCCTTCCAAAGCTAGCCACCCCTCCCGTATTAGTCAATCCACCACCTGTGAAACCCCTCACCACATTATGTACCATGTCACTCCCCCAGACTGCAATCTCCATCCGTTGTCCCTGCTCTGTCCCCCTCACCTCCCTCCTCCCCTACCCATTATACCTTTTCCCCCAAGTCCTGTACCCACCCCCCTCTGGAGCACTGGCCCCTGCACACACCCTACCCTCATGCCCACCTGCCCCGTTCTGGAGAGTCCCACCATCCTCATCCACGTCTGATGTCAGTACCATGTACCTGTTGTATAAACCTGCCCCCCACCACCAGTCCTTGCCCCTGTTGTTGTTTTGATACCGCCCCATATTGCAACTCAGCTTCCTCATCCCCTCTATAGGTCCTGCTACCCATCTGCTCTGTACACCTGAGGGGGTGCCCAGCCAACTCACTCTCTCTCCCACCTGCCCCTCATACTCCTTAACTCCCCCTCCAGCCTCTGGATCTCTGCCTGCAGGTCCCCTAGCCTGCAATATATGGGACACCACCGTAGCATCCATAATGTGCCCATCCCACAGCCACTGCAGTTCACTAGACTGTCCCTCCTGGTTCCTCTTCTGCCCCCATTCCCCTGGAACCAACCACAACCTACCCTCTTATAGCACCCACCCCAGTCCTGCTGCCTGGAACTCCTCCGACTCCCACAACTCCCTGGTGACCACATCTCCCCCCTTCTGCTTGGCCCTTGAGCTCTTGCTGTACACAGTATAACTGCACCCCCCCAGTCAACATCTAGGGGCCCTGCCTTAATGCCCTGATGTATCAATAGGTAGAAATCAAACCACCACTAAAGACAGTTGTGTTTAACCCAGCAGTAAATTACTTCATATGCCAGGAAAATACCCCTTAATATCAATGACATCGGATATAAATCAACCACCTTTCAAGACAGATGATTTCAGCACATGTAAAAATTACCCTTTAGGACAACTGCTCCAACTGCCCATCCTGCCCCAGCACCAGTAGTGCACCACCCCTATAGGCTCATTCAATCCCACCTAACGAAACCTTTAACAAAGTTCCTTATTGTCCCTTGTTTACAAATGATCCTTATAGCCCATTTACACCTTTTCCCAGATTACAAAACATTAAACAACACTTCTCCATTTATAATGCAATTGCTTATGTCTACATGACAGTGATCCCCCTCCCAGAAGAAGCATACAACAGACAGGCTTCAACATATAGTAGAACACAACCCTATCACACAGTTGACCAATGAAAAAGACCATCCCCAAACAGTGTACTTGCCAATCCCACCCACAGAGCATGTAATAAATGATGGAGAAGCAGGTGGGGGGGGAGGGCCAAAACCATACAGAGAGAAGAGAGCTGAAAGAGTCTCTGGAAAACCTTGCTACACACAGGTTAATTTCCTTATTTTGTAAGTCCATTTACAGCCACAAATCCAATCCATTTGGAAGCAGGGTGATGCAGGGCAACTTTTTTTTTTTTTTTAATTTAGTTGTTTAACCAGGTATAGCACACCATCTTGCTAACTTACAGACAGAAGAGAGCTGAAAGGATCTCTGGAAAACTTTGATATACACAGGTTAATTTTCTTACTTTTTAAGTCCATTTACAGTCACAAATCCAATCCAGTTGGAAGCAGAGAGAAGCACAGGCCTGGCAGGTAAAGAAACCCTGTTTTCCACACATGGGAGACGTAAGTGCTCCACATGCAGTATTAAGCAATAAGATATAATAAGGGGATAGATTTAGTCTGTTAATCACCCCCTAGGGATGTAATGTGGTATGAGGCACAGCCAAGTGCCATATTGCCCCAAGGGGGTGATTGACTGTTAATCTAACTCCTGGGAATGCCTTATTGCTATTATAAAAAAATTATTCCAAAAGAAAAGTGTTAAAAGTATACTTTTTGAATGTTTTCTTCATTTAGAGGGAGATTTTTAATAAACTAGTTCTTCCACTAACAGTTTAGGAATGCTGGTTCAAAATCAGAATGCAGCATTCCAGTCATTCAGCAGTGCTAGAGCATGGAATGCTGACTGAAAGAATCCATGTTCCATGGTGATCAGGCTGTACATGACAGTAGAACATGGATTAATGTAAGGCTGTTGGAATCCTAATAGCCAATCAGATTGCAGCATTTCTGAGACCCTTATATGAGTTTACTGACAAACTCAATTCTAGGGATGTGGATATGTTGTTCAATCCACACTGTCTGGCAGGTTCCTTGCCGCTTTAAGATGGGCTGGAAAGTCTTCAAGCTGGCTCCTCCCACCCACCCACCCAGGTGGTATAACCCTCAGCTCCGCCCCATGACGCCAGATCTTCCTTACCGCTTGGAAGCTCAGGTTCCCTCCTTAGCACTCTTGCGTCTTTAGGGCTGGATCCTAATACTTCATTTTTTCTGAAAATTGTTTTAAAGTTTACAAGACTTAAGTCTTTCTCTTCCCTCACAGCTGTGATGGATTCAATATCTACTCCCGGCTTCCATCGGTGCCCTTGCAGGCAGATGATGTCTTGGACCAACCTGCACGCCACGTGCGTTTACTGCCTGGGGCTTGCCCATGATCCGCAGGCCTGCGATCTCTGCAATTCTTTTACGGCTTCAGTTCTGGAAGACCGCACTGTCCAACTTCAACTGAGGCACCCCGAGAAATGGTTTCTGCCGGTGAAGTTGAGGAGGCCCATTGGGCGGTGTCCACGGCTGCAGGCTCCACAGATCAACTGGAGCAGTTAATCGTCCTTGAGGAGGAGGCGGCCCAGGCCTCTTCTTCTACTTCCTCAGTATCAGTGTTTATCCAGTTCTCCTTGGGCTCCTCCTACACTGCTTCTTTTAAGGAGCTTTGTCAGTCCCTCTCCACCAAGGGAGAAGGGCCCTCAAGGACTCACATGAGTAGGTTGAAGAAAAAGAAACCGAAAGGTAAGTCCCACCATCGACGTTTGTGGGAACGGGAGACAGCTCGTTCCCCGGAGCGTCTGCATTTGACTTTGTTCGAGGTTGTGGCTAAGGCCACTGGCTTCACGGTGTCCCCGTCAGCCGGCTGAGACACCCGTCAATGCGGTCAAGATTCTTCTCGACCCGTTTGACGGGCTGTTGACTGGTGAAGCTGATAACCCTCTCTCACCGGTTCCCCTGATGGTTGCTGAGGACTTGCCTAGGCCTCCAGAGCTGAAGTCCTCGGTCAAGGACCCTGAACCAAGGGATGAGTAGGTTTCACCCACCCCCTCTTCGACCCACCATCAGCGACCCCGACGGTCTCAGTCTCTGTCCTCCTCCCTGTCCGGTCGGTCCCGCTGACATAAGCAGTCTCTGTCCTGGCATCACGAAAGTGGCGTCGCTGCTCGTCCTCTTCATCCTCTTCAGAAGATAGGCTCCAGCGCAAGTTACGTTGGTGCTATGAGGACATGGTGTGGCAGCAGCTCTTATTATCCAGCAACAAGCCAACTCCATCACCTTCACTGGCCATTAAGTGGCTGTTGCCCGAATGGCCGAAGCAACCTCTCACCATCGGCTCCTTTCTCTCATTCATTCATTTTTATTAAATGGGTTAGACCATTGAGTAAAACTCATTTAAAATGGTGACCCGTGGTTATACAAAATTATAATTTCAACAATTACAAAAATGCAAAAATACAAACATACATTAACATACAATAACAATAGTTAACAGTTTAACCACAGCAAACCTTTTTTTTGTCCAAGAAGTGATTCCAAATACCAGGTTTTAACAACTTTTCGTGATGGAATTTTTCGATTATACAAATGAAATTTCACAGGAATCATATTCCAAAATCTAGGGACTAGCTGACTAAAAAAGAAATCAGAACGTTTAGTTTTTGATCTAGGTATTACCAACTCTCGATAATTCGCATTCCTTAAGGAAGGCTTAACTTCTCTAACTTCTAACCTTTCAGCCAAATATTCTGGAATTACTGTAGTAATAACTTTTAAAGGCCAAAAGATATTTATGTAACTGTCTTCTCTCTGATAACGAAATCCATCCTAATCTATGGTACATTAGGCAATGATGGGTATCCCTAGGACACTGTAGGATCAGTCTCTCAAGACGATTATACAGAATATCTAATCTGTGTAATCTTCCAGACTGAGAATAATCATAAAGTGTAGTTAAGGAACCAGCTCCGAGGCTGATTGCTCAGCCTAAAGTGGCTGCTCCACCCATTGTGGTGACATCACCGCCCCCACAACCGAAGACTGGGGCCCCGATCAAGGATTCTCGGTCAGGTCAGGGCCTGTCCCACAGGTTGTTGGTCACCCTCACCCCCAATAGGCCTCAGCAAGCGGGGGGTGGCTCAGGTGCTCGGCAGCTGTTCGCGGACTCCTCGGAGTCTGACTCCTCCTGCTTGTATTCCAGACCCCTTGACCTGGAATCCTCCGAGGGTCTGTCGGTGGATGAGAGCCCATCCTCGTTCCTGGGAATTCTTCGGCTTATCTCAGAGTGTACTGGGATGCAGCTTGAACCCATACAAAAATGGGCCAGATATCCCCTCATGGAGATTCTGGACCAAGGGGATTCCCCCACGGAGGCCTTCCCTGTGACTGAGGCCATTGTTGGTCTGGCCCTGGAGTTGTGGCTGTGGCCTGCATCCAGTCCTGTGCCTTCAGCCAGGATGGCTTGCAAGTACGCAATCCCCACCGGTTCCCTCTCCAGTTTTTTGGAGCACCCCTCGGCTGAGGGGCTGGTAACCAATAGCATCTTCCGGCACTCTGGAAATGCTAGGGATGTAGAAAAGCCCCCAGACAAAGGGTCCAAAAAGCTGGACTACTCCGGGCGCAAAGTTTACACTGCCTCCTCCCTAGGTCTTCAACAGGCTAGCTTGGCTTTGCTCGTAGCACATTTTTCACATGCCCTTATGGGTTCCCTGGATGAGGTGCTTCCTCATTTCCTGGCTAACCTTTAAATGATGGTCAAGCAGGTGCGGGATCAGGGAAGGGCAATAGCCAAACAACAGCTCCAAACTGCCTTGGACATTGGAGGCTCTAGTGCCCAGTAAGAAGTGACCACAGTAGCCATGCACTGCAGAGCTTGGATGTGGATCTCCACCTTCACGGCAGATAACCAGCACAAGCTGGCAGACATTCCCTTCCTGGGCACCGACTTGTTCAGGCCTGGGGTGGAGGGCCAACTCCAGAGGACTGAGAAGTCCAACTGGACTTGGGTACATCTGCCAAGAAGGACAAAGGCTGCCAGCAGCAGTGTAAGCCCTTTCTCCCTTCCACCCCTGCGGCATGTCAGGCCTAGCAGCACCAGCAACAGGGCCAGCAGGCTCACGCTTGGCACCCCAAGGCCAAGCCTGCTGCTTCCTCCAGCAGGAAGCCTTGAGGGAAATGTCCAGGGGGCTGCTCAGCTGGCCCTTCCTTCAAGCCTGCCCAGTGACAGGTTGAGGGGTGCTACTCCCAACCTCGTCAATCCTCCCCGGGTCCCCCCATGAGGGGACAGCTCTGCCACTTCCTTTCCACCTAGTCCACTATCACCATGGACAGTTGGGTGCTGTAATAAGTGGTTTGCAGGGGTCTGCCTCTGGAATTCGAGCGGACCCCTCCTTATAGGGCCATTGCCCCATGGGGGGCTACCAGTTCCACAGCCTCTCTGTTAGCTCGTCGAGCCAACATAGCTCTGCTCCTCCAAAAGGAGGTGATCAGCAAGGTGGCAGATCCTCCTCCAAACACAGGGTTTGTGTCCAGGTACTTCCTGGTCGCAAAGCGGACAAGGAGCTGGTGCCCCATTCTCGATCTGCATGACCTGAACAAGTTCAAGGATGACTGGCTGATAGCAGCCCCCTCCAGGTTGGAGGTGGAGCGGTCCAGAGATCTGGCCCTCCAGGTCTGTTCTCAAATTGGTCTCCTGATCAACGAGGCCAAATCGGAACTCGTGCCATCGCAGGTGATTCAGTTCATCAGGGTAGAGCTAGACTCTCTTCGAGCCAGAGCCTGGCTCCTAGCGAACAGGGCTAAGGTCCTTTCCTCCTATGCCCAATCATTACTGGTTGTGCAATTGTGCCCTGCCTGGGACTTCCTGCACCTTCTGGGTCTCATGGTGGCTTGCACCAGTGTGGTCCATTGGGCTCGCTGGCATATGCATCCCCTGCAATAGGGGCTGGCCCGCTAATGGTCACAGCCCTCCGGTCCTTTGGACCAGCCTGTAACCGTGACCCAGAAGATGTGGGATGGCCTGCAGTGGTGGATCATCCCATCTCATCTGCAGGAGGGTATCCCATTTGTCCACCCGAGCCGACAGTCATTTTTATGCCCGATGCCTCTTTGATGGGTTGGGGTGCCCATCTGGGGGAGCTCCGGACCCACGGCATCTGGTCCCCTCAGAAGTCTCGATGCTACATCAACCTGCTGGAGCTTCAAGCGGTTCAACTAGCCATAACCACCTTTGCTCCATTTGTACGGGATCAGGTGGTTCAGGTCCAGATGGACAACACCACAACCATGTAATATCTCTACCGGCAGAGCAGGATGCACTCCTTGTCTATGTGCAAGGAAGCTCTCTGCATTTGGTCTCTCATGATTAGCCTGGAGACGGATCTCCTAGCTATCCATGTGGCAGGAGCCTCGAACAGTCTGGCCTATGACCTCAGCTGGATAGGTGCTGCATCTCATGAGTAGTCTGTCCTGCCGGAGGAAGTTCAAAACCTGTTCTCCCTTTGGAGCACCCCTCAGGTGGACCTGTTCACCTCCAGGGAGAACACAAAGCTGAGGCTGTTTCGTGCCCGCCCTCCTCAGCAGGGCTTGCTGCAGGGGGATGCCTTCTTGAGGCCGTGGACCCCGGGCCTCTTCTACACCTTCCCTCCATTTCTCTTGATCCACAAGGTGCTTCTCAAGGCACAGGTGATTCTGGTAGCCCCAGACTGGCCTTGCCAGTTCTGGTACCCAGATTTCCTCAGCCTCAGCTCCAGGCTCCTGAGGTGGCTTTCAGCCTGCCCGGACCTGATCTCAGTCAACAAGAGGAAGGTTCTCTATCCAAACATTCAATTCCTGCACCTGACAGCCTGCTTCCTGAGGGGCTAGAGTTCCAGGTCTTGGGTCTTTCCGGCGAGGTCCTCAACGTTGTTGAGGTGTCCCATAAGGAGTCGACCAGAAAGTGCTATGCCTTTAAATGGAAGAGATTCTGCATTTGGTGTCAAGACAAGGGGTTGGACCCCTCTGCCTGTCCATTGTCTAGCATTTTAGACTACCTGTGGTCCTTGTCTCGGCTAGGGCTTCGGTCGATGACCCTTAAGGTGCACCTGGCAGCCATCTCTGTTTACCAGGCACGGGCCGGCAAGCAGTCAGTGGCACAGTAGAAGGTGGTCAGGCACTTTTTCAAAGGCCTTGATCACATATTCCCTCCAGTGCAAGAACCTCCACCTCCATCACATCTACTGCTGGTATTGGCTAAGCTCATGGGCAAGCCATTTGAACCGATGCACAGGTGCGATATCTCCCACCTGTCGTGGAAGATCACCTTCTTGGTGGCTATAACATCAGCCAGAAGGATGGGAGAGCTCCAGACGCTTTCCATCGAGTCTCCTTATCTGGTCTTCCACAGGGACAAGGTTGTCCTTCACCCCCACCCGAAATTCCTTCCGAAGGTGGTTGACTCTGCCGGTGTTCTACCCCAATCACACCTCGGAGGTCGAATATAGGCTCCATACTTTGGACCCTAGAAGAGCACTCACTTATTATAAGGAGTGGACAGCTGAAGTTCGGGGATAGGTTCACCAGCTGTTTGTCACATACACTGAAGTCGCACCTGGCAGACCTGCAGCCAAGCAAAGGATATGCAGGTGGATCACCTCCAGCATAGATCTCTGCTATAGGTTGGTGGGCATGGAGCCACCCAAAGGGATAAGAGCTCATTCTACCCGCCATACCGCTGCTTTGGTGGCTGCTTCTAGGGATGTCCCTATCCAAGAAATCTGCAGGGCTGCTACCTGGAAGTCAACATATTCCTTTATTTCCCATTACCACATTGACCTAGAATCACGCTGGGATGCTGGTTTTGGGACCTTGGTTCACCAGTCCTTATTCCCCAAGTAGGTTTCAGGGATGCTAGCCTTGCCTCTCTCCTTCCAGAGAACTGCTAGGAGTCAGCCAGGCAATGTGGATTGAACAACATATCCACGTTCCTAGAAATACAGGTTACTCACCTGTAACAGGAGTTCTAGGAGTGGTATATGTTGTTCATCCACACGACCCACCCGATCTCCCTGGCTACGACGTACAACCTGACTTCCAGTGGGTTAGATCTGGCGTCATGGGGTGGAACCAAGGGTTATACCACCTAGGTGGGTGGGAGGAGCCAGCTTGAAGACTTTCCTGCACATCTTAAAGTGGCAAAGAACCTGCCAGACAGTGTGGATGAACAACATATATCACTCCTAGAACTCCTGTTACAGGTGAGTAACCTGTATTTTTCTGGCACAGAGGTCATAAATCAGGTGGCTGTACCAGTAGACATCTCCTGCCCACGATTTGGTTCAAGGACTCTGGTATACACAGAGTGGGCAGATCTGATTTCCAGACTGCCTGGTTTTGCTTCAAGTACAGAGGCAAGGTACAGCATGTGCAACATGATGTATTTCAGCTGCTTAAAAATGTCTGTACACCATTTCTATATTGTTACTCAACTCTATGTAGTGTTTGTATTGTACCTCAACTGACGTGAAACCTTTGTAAAAGAGCCTTGGCTCAAAGGTACTTGTAATCCTAGACTCTAACTAACTAACTAACTAAATAAATAAATAAATAAATCCAGTGCCTTCAAAAAAAAAAAAAGAAAGGAAGGCCTTGCATTCCAGCCCATTTCCATCCCTTAAAGTTGCAATGCAAGGTGCTCATAGGGCTAGTATAGAAGATGAGTACATTTTTTGCTGGGGGTGCCAGCCCCTGCTGACCTTGCTTGGGGGCATGTACACCTTTATGCTGCTGAACCAACAAGGGGCTCAGTGGCATCACATCATGGGGCAGATATCATCGGGATGCCTCCACTTTACTCATCGGGTCTCCACTAGCATAGTTTGGCTACTCCACCATCCGTCGGAGTCACAGTACTGGGTTTCCAATGCGATTAGGTCTCGGACAAATACGAGCTATGGAGCTCAGGCCAAGCGAACTCATGCCATGTGGTGAATACCCTACCAGTACACCACCAGATTAATAGGGAACTATAAGATTATACATGGGAGAATCAAACAGGTGCAGAAATTCTGTCAAGCTACAAAAAAAAATGCTGCCCAGTAGGTCAGCATGATCTGGAGTTAATGTTCAGGTACTCATCTTATTAAGTGAGCCAGTACCTCACTGAGCACACAGCACCCACTTATGGTGCCTTTCAGCCCCTATCTGCACTCTCCCACAATCACAGAGCCTTTTGCTTGGCACTCAGGGCACCAGAAGGTATTCTGGGGACCTGTATTCAAGCCCTATCTACAACTTATGAGCATAGAGATGGACAAAGGGGGAAAAACAAGTCACCCAGTACCCATAAGCACTGTGGCATGACTAGGCATCTACAACAGGCTCCCGGGAAAGGAGGTCACATGGTCGGACAGATCATCACCTCAACACCAAATCCATAAAGTCACAGTGCTGGTGATAGCTTCTGACTGGCCACGGAGATCATGGTATTTTTGGCTCAGAGCAATTTTCATTAACATCCCTTGGCATCTTTCTCACTGCCTGGATCTCCTCAGCAGAGGACCCACCCCAAAGTCCTCTGTTGGACCTCATGGATGGTGAAAGGCAAAGACTGTTGAATAGACGGTACCTCCCCAGAATGGTCGACCCATTTTTTGCAATCCAGCAGATGCTCGACATGTAAAATATATCATGGACATTGAAAGATCCTCTGTAAGTAATGTCCAGCAAAAAGGCATGTCCCCTTCATTGGCAGGCCTTCTCCAACTTTTTGGTTTTCTCCATGATAATGTCAGACAAGACCTTGCATACTCACCCTTGAGGGTACAGGTTTCAGCAATCTCTGCAGTGTGGGGCTCACTTCCCAGAGTGGGGCAGATCAGTTCACACCTAGGGGTCATATGCCTGCTGTGGGCTGTACAGATCATACCTTTCCACACTAGTCCCGCCTGCCCTGGGGCAACCTTGGTCTTGGATTGTCTTCACAAGCTTCCTTTCCTTCCCAATTTCCCATACTGCATGATCCTCAGAATCATCTTTTCCGATGACTATTTGCATGCTCATGGATCAGGGTGGGCCTGATGCAGCCCTTCATCCACTGGAGATGGGGTATCTGACAAGGGACTATCCACTTATTCATAAGATTCATAGGTTGTACATCAGGTTTAGATAGAGTAAGCCTTTTTAACCTGCACCTTTATAATAATTGTTGGAATCAACATAGTTTGGAGTATTTATCTAATGCTTGTTTAAACTGGTTCATTATTTCACATGATACCACATTGGCTGGCAGAGAATTCCACTGTATTACCACCCGCTGTGAGAAACACCTGCCCCTCTGATTTCTGTTGTAATTTTCTCCTCTTAGCTGGAATGTATGCCCCCTGTTTGTTGTAGTATCTAATCTCTTACTTAGCCCCATGTATTCCCATAAATCAGGTTCCCTAAAGGCCCTATAGACTAGACACAGGTCTTCTCTATATCTTCTGTATTGTAGAGAATATAATCCCAGTTCCCACAGTCTCTCCTCATATGTACTTGCTCTCATTCCATCCACCACACTGGTCACCCTTCTCTGGACCCCCTCCAGCCACCTCACATCCCCTTTAAGGTGAGGCATCCAAAAGCACCAACAGTACTCCGAAAGTGGATGCACCAAGGAAGTGTATAAGGAACCACAACCTCTTTGGCCCTACTTCTTATGTTCTCTAATGCTTGCAAGAATGCCATACCCCTTTTTTGTTATGTCATTACAGTGACTTATGTCCAAAAGTTGTCCATAGGTCAGATAGGCTGTTTATTCCTTTTTTCAGGAAAGAAGTGCGCCAGGCTGCCTGTAAAGGGTTGATAGCTGTGTGGATGAGGACAGCTGTCATGGCCACCTATCAAAGTGAGGGCCTGGACCCCTTCAGGCAGTTAGGCACATTCTGCTAGGGCAATGTTAGCAGTCTCTGCAGCATAGAGAGAGGGGGGCCTCAGTATAGGGCATTTGTGCTGCAGTGACCTGGTCTTCCATCCCTACTTTTTTCCGCCATTACACATTGGACATAGCCTCAGCAGACAGAGCTACATTGGTAGGGCTGTGCTTCACGTAGCTTCGGGCTTCTGGTAACATACTGTTCACCTTCTCACCCAAGAATTTCCTGGTACTCCTATGAAAATCTCATTTGTGAGGAATGTTTGAGCACTAGAAAGGTTGCAGGGGATAATGGCTTTTACTCACCCAGTAAAGGTGATTATACTTGCAACTTTTATAGTACTCAGAGCCCCTCCCACTTGTGGACAAATTGGAAACACATGCAGCCAGAATCATTTGGAGATCCTCCCCAGTACTTTTAGGTAGAGTTAGTGCCTGGGATTGCATTAAGTTATCTTCTGTTTACATTCTTGAAATTGTATCTGTTTTTTTTTTTTTTACCAATTGTTTTACCAGGTGAGACGCACTAAGCTGAAAGCTAGTTTGCAGGTGCAACCTGGGAGCACGAGAAAGTTAAATGACTTGCTCAGAGTCACACAGTATGCAAATGGGAGCTGTGGGATTCAAACCTAGGTCTCCAGATTTGCAGCTCAGAGCCTTAAACCACTGCGCCATACTGCCTCCAATAGTGGTTAACCACTATTGCGCGAAATGTTCCTGTTGGAAAATTTGTAGTATGGCTATTTCTGTTCTAAGGAGCATGTTTTCTGCCCTCTTCAAGTAAATGACCTCTGAAATGACGTCACCATTTTTTCAGGGCTATTTTGTACTGATGTTTGGCTTCTTCCATTCTCTTATTTTCTGCTAGGGAAGTATCTCACCGGACACCGTTACCATGGCTGGGGGCTTGGCCTCAAGCAGACCAAAATTTAAGATCATGCATCAACTAATAGGATGGATGGAGGATAACCCATTTGTGAGGAATGTCTTAGCACTATAAAGGATGCAGGTATAATCACTTTTGCCAAGTGAGTAAATGCCATTTATAAGAACAATTCTCCTGGGCTTTTCCTAGTAGCAGAATAGAGCATACTTCAATAACTAAATAATAAATCTGCTATACAGAGATAAAATGTCAAAGATCATTGTCTCTTGCCTGCAGCCTATTAAATAATGTATACAGTACCAATCTCTCAACAGACCATTAGATACAGTACAGGGACCAGCAGAGGCTGGCTGTCTTCTGCCACTGCCACACACAAATACTGGTAACATGATATCACTCAGTACAGTGATACAGTACTTGCAGACTGTCTATTGACATGTCCCACAAGTACTGTATCACTACACAGCATGATATAGCAAAACCAGTACCTGTGTGTGGTTCAGATTAGATAGTCAAAGAAGGAAGTATTGGGTCTGTGAGGTAACCATCACTGAAACACAGCTGGTGAGAGGTTGGGGGCAAGGAGGGGGAGAGGTTGTCATCAGATACCAGGACAAGGAGAAAGAACTTTTAGAGTACGACAGAGTGTGCTAATAATTTTCTACATTTCTGACAAGGATCTGGAGTAGGAGAGGGTTCCACTAAACTATTAGTAAGCAAATCGATAATTTTCTACATTTTGAACAAAGCTCATTTGAGTGTGAGGATACAGATAAACTCCCAGGGAGTGAGTTATAAATTTTCTATATTTCTGATGGGGATCACGAGAGAGTGAAGATCCATTAGACTACAAGAGAGTGATTTTACAGATTTTTACAGTTATGATGGAGATTAAGTGAGAGTGGGTATTGGGGGAGGGCAGAGAGCTATTATGTGTTACACACACAGCACCACAGATGCCAGAGGAGCACTCACCACTGTGTGCATTTGTCAAGTTAGGGGGTTTGAAGCATTAAACAGTACTGTGCAAGCAGCTTGTTAGCACTTCCAAAACTCACTGAATATACCAGTGCACACTATTTGCATTCATTTGTGTAGTTGCATGGTATCTGTTAGCATTAATACAATAGTAGATTAATGACATACTAAGTGTGTATTTTAGTATACTGTGGCAATGGCAATGCTAACAGGCAGCCTGCAATGCTCTTCATACTTAATGTGGCACTAATTCCTTTAGCATGGTGCCAAAATGTTTGAATATGTTGCCCGATGCATTTAATCTTGTAGGTAGATTTGGTACAAAGTTCCCATAATAATTTAACACCAGAAATTATCTCATTTCAATTACACTTGTTGGTGTACAGACCTGAGTGATATCTCCATAGAATGAATCCTCTCTGCATTAATTCTGTGCCCAATGAAAGTTACACTAACTTTAAACATTGCATGCTACTTTTTATGTTTGCTTGTCGAAAACATAGCACAACATATTGCTATAACTCTGTGAGACCTATGGGAGGGGTTTTGGGAGCTTGGACCTCATCCACCTATCACATCTTCACAATCACTGATCTCTGCCCCAGTTCCACCCACTTTCCTTCTCTGTTTTACCTGTTTTCTGGCTTGGTCCTCCTCTACCTGTCATAGCTTCAGAATCATTGACCTCTGCCCCAGTTCCAGCCACTTTTCTCCTCTGCACTATCTATTCTCCATTTTTCCTTTGATGTACACAGCCAATCAGAATGCTGGAAAATGCACCAGGCTGCGTTTTTTCTTGTGAAACATCTAGTTTCTACCAGGAATATTTTCTGTGTTTTCATTACACTTTTGTGATGCTGGTAAATGATTTATTTCTCTGTCTCATGCGGATAGCATTGATGGTGACTGTGGGGTCACATACAGTGTGTGGACAGTAGAGGTGTGCAAAGTTGTTGAAATTTGATTTGCAAAAAAAAAAAATGCAAATTTTGACAAATTTGCTTTGATGATGACTGCAATTTGCACATTTATTCACCCAGCAAATTGCCCAAATTCATGTGGAGAAACTACACACATTTCTGTGGAGGCAGTGATACAGTAGAAACATAGAAGTTGATGGCAGATAAGGACTACTTTTCCCATCCAGTCTGCCCATTTCTCCCTACCTACACTATTACTTCAGACTATGCCTGATCTACAGCTCTTTCACCCTCCCCCTTTTCACTATGATTTTCTTGTTCTTATCAAGTGCACTCTTGAACCTTACCACTGTTTTTGCCCCCACCTCTGCTGGAAGGCTTTTCAAGAAATCCACCACTCTTTCTGTGAAGAAGTACTTCCTCACATCTCTCCTGAATCTACACCCCTCCAGCTTCATAGTATATCCCTTTGTTCTTAAGCACCTTTTCTTCTGAAAAATACTCCACTCCTGTACCTTGTTAATCTCTGTAAGGTATGTATACTGTGTGTCTCTATCATATCCCCCGCTCCCTCCTCTGTTCCAGGGTGTGCATATTGAGGTAATTTAGTCTCTCATTGTACGGCTTTTGATACGGATCCTACACCATTTTATTCAGGAAAATACTTAAAGGACAAATGTGTAACAGCTTGATGCTCCTTCCAAAGCAATATATGAAAATAAATTGCACCTGGGTGCAGGTCTGCAGAGGAGAAATATGGGCACAAACACTTCAGATTAGGACAAGTGTTTTTAATATCAGAATTCAAAATCAAATCAAAAATACTTTCAGAGAACATGTAGTTGTGAAACAGTCTGCTATAGACATTTGTTTCAGTAGAGTTAAATTATATCTTTTTACGGCTGTGGGCAGAGCCTACAGCCATTTTGGGATCAATCGTATCTTACAAAAATGGCCAATTGTGGAACTGTACATTGGGCTTTTGGAAGTATCCTTCTGAAAGTCCAACAGAGCTTGAAACACTCAGCCATGACTGGAATAACAGCCGCACTATTTCGGCTGTTACTTCTGCATGCTGGGGCAAGAACTGCACATACGTGACTCGCGGATCTGTTTTGCTAGATCCTGTATTTTTTTTATTACAGTAGGCCAAGAAATACTTTTTCTTGTCACTCCAATAAGCCTGGGTGCATCGCTTAGCAAGCGGAGTCATTTTCCATGATGTTCTGTCATGCACCTTCCCTCTCTCAGTTCAGCCAGTCCTCCTTTGTCCTGCCCAATGCCAATTTCTAGTCACTACTATTGCAAGTACCACCCTTCCCCCTCCAGATCTCCTGCCCCTACCACAGATAGGTGGCAACACCAGGGAGACCATCTCAAGTGCTGCTTAAGAGTATGCTGATACTGGGGTTCCAATCCCCAGCATCGATCCAGTCCCCCTCTAGAAGCATATGGGCGGCCACATTGGGGTGTCCACCTTTGGTACTGCCAAAGACTGTACCAACACTGGACTGCCCAATCTGCAGTGTAAATCCAATCCCCCCCAGCAAAAAAAGAAAACTGTCCGGGAGACCACGTGATACAGAGTGCTGAGTAGAAGCCCCTTTGCGTAGCTCCAGCCTCCCGATGTTATAATCGTTTTTTTCCAACGTTGAGACTGCCAAAAACCCTCTGTTCTCTACTGATCATGCCTACTAAACCCCCAAAGCTTCAGATGAGCAAGATTTGGGCACCGATGGAGGCTTTTATGAAGAAAGCCCCACAAAAGCACACTCCTCCAGTCACCCCCGAGAAGGCCCCAAAGAAATCCCGGGCTTCAAGTGGGCCTGATAGACCCGATCACCTCAGCCAAGTATCTGAGCAGGAACCTGTAACTTTAAATAGGTTCCTGGAAGAATTTAAACCCTTCCAAGAGGAGGTGAAAGAGAAGGCGACTGACCTTAAAGCTCTATCTAAAAAAATTGGATGAGGTCTCGATGATTGCCTTGGATAACACTGCTCATATTGTTTCCCTGGAGCATCGCTTAGACAAGGTGGACCCTGGGCTAGTGGCGATAAGGCAGAAGCTCTCTCAAGTGGAGGCAAAGCTAGAAGACCTCGAGGGCCATAGCTGCATAAACAGTGTGGTCATTTTAGGGATACCTGAAGGGGAAGAGGGCCAGAGCAATGTAGTTTTTATACAGAAGTTGGTGGAATGGGTTGCTGGTCCCTCTCTCTTTGGCCCTACATACACCATTGAGCAAGAGCATAGATCGTTGTGGCCGAAACCTCCACCAGGGGCTGCCCCCCCATCCCATTATTTGCCGTTTCCTAAATTTCTTAGAGAGGCAACATTTTTTGGTAAAAGTGAGAGCTCTACAGGAGGTCCACTGGGAGAACTCCAAGCTGAGAATTGCACAAGATTTGCCAGGATCGGTCAGGCTGAAACGTACAGCATTCCACCTCATTGTGCCTAAGATTATTGCTGCAGGGCTCAAGTTTAGGATGGGGTACCTGGCCAGGCTACAGGTGCTAGTGAATGGATCCTGGTTTACCTATGAAGATCCAGAATCTGCTTTCTCCAGTCTTAAGCTCGCCTTGCCTGATTTGTTTCGGGATCCATGAGAAGCTCTACCCCTTAGATGAGGGGAGTCTCGTGCTGTCAAGTGGAGACTGTTACCTAGTCAAATGTTCAAGAAGTTTGCAACAATGGTTTGCTTCTGGAAATTCTGGCTACCTGAATGGACCTAGTTATTATTTAATTGAGTCAATTGTCATGGGACACTTATGCACTAGTGTTAAAAATGAGCCTGTAACCTAGATTAATGTCCTGTTGGAACGTTTAGTTTTTTCATTAGGGGGAAGGTGTTTTTTCTTATTCCAGTTTAGCTGGATGAGCAGGCCCTTATTAATGAAGGAAGGAATGTCTTAAGTTGTTAAGGAGCAATATTTCATTTCAGAGTGGCTTAATTTGGCCGTCGCTGGACGTAGAGTGGGTCTGTTTTCCGGACTGAGAGAGACGCCGGTTGGTCCTCTCCTTTTACAGACTTCATAGGTTCTGTTTTGGGTTCTACCTGATTACACCAAGAGGCGAGCGAGTTACGGTGGCTAGGGGGAAAGAGCACATCCCACGGCACCCACCACCCTCTAGAACCCATAAGAAGCACCACTTGTAAACTTCAGCCTGGGGCAGAGTGAGGCACGGATCTACAAACTACTGACCGCCTGCATTTTAAAGCCGAGAATACACACTTTTCTAGGGACTGTGCACTTTGTTTGGCCCCCCGTTTTGCCACTCAGTGGTGGTTCTACGTCGGGTGGGTTTTGTTCCCTGGTTTTGAAATTGGAGAGAAATGCCAGTTGGGGCTTCTCTTTTAATATTTTTCCTGTAGACTACTACGAGTTCCAGGAGAGAGACGCCAGTTAGGTTTTTTATCTCCTCCACAGACTGAGGTGGGGACTTTGCATTTTTGCTTTCTGTTCCCTTTCGTGGAAGAGTTTTCGGTCGTGTGGAGGGTGAGGAGTTATTGGTTAGCCCTGAAGCGTATCTGGAGGAGTTCTTGATGCAGTGAATGCTGGCAAGAGTAGACAGAGGATCTTTTGATCGGGGCTCTGTTGGAGACTGTGGTGTGCCCTTTGATTATTCTGAAACTTCAGGTGGATATTTCAGCCGTGTACTTACTCTGGCAGATGATCTCCTGGGTTTGCTACTCCAAAGGGGGTTGGGGTATTTTCCAGTCGGGGAACTGAGTGGGGTACCTCACTCCCTTGGACCATGGAAATTGCTGCAATAGTGGCTTTTCTCATGGTCCTTTGGTGTGAGTGGCATTAACTGTCCTGGAGTGCACTTGGCAAGGAGTAAAGGGGTTGGAGTGTGTTTGATCCTCTTTGGACAAAACTTTGTGTGAATTCTTGAACCTGTTGGATAGAGTTTTGTGGATCTCCTCCTTGGACTGCATTTCCTCTTTCGGGTTTATATGGCTGCCTTTCCCTGGACTTGGATTTTTTGAATCTACGTGGAATTCTGGACTTATTTTGAGAAGTTGCTGACTGTTGTCTCCTTCTTGGATTCTGTTTTGGACACTCGGGTGGTGAGAGGACCCTGGGTCCATAAACTTCTGTTCGTTTATTTAATAATTAATTTTTTTCTGTTTGTTTGATTTTACAGTTTGTGTCTTTCTCCTGGCAGGGAGAAAGACTAATATTATTTCTCCCCAGTTGTGAGAGAATCTGGGGGGAGTTCATAACTCTTTTTTGTTTAAAATTGTGTTTCCATGTTGGTTTGGCAGTGAGAGTGCCACTGTGCCCTCTTTCCCCGGTGGTGAGAGGACTGGGAGGGGAGGGGATTATACAAACGTATTATTTATTTTTGTTTAAATTTGTATTTTATTGTAATTGTATATCTAATTTTGTTTATTATTTAGTAGGATTGTTAGTTTAGGCTAGTTTGAATATTTTTGGGAGGTTGGGTTTTGTTTTGTTTTTGTTTAATTTGTTAAGTAGTGACATGTGCTGGCCTATATTCCCCATGGTGGTGCACTATTCATCCTCCTCCTCTCTTCACACCCTCCGCCCCTTTTGTACTCCTCCCTTACAATTTTATATCTATCAGCGTTGCAGAGCATTAGGGATTGCTCATGGGAGAGTGAGGGGTTGGGGGTTCGCGAACAGGGGAGGATGAACAAGTGTGGCCATCGTGTCAGGGTTATTAAGTCCAGAAGGCACCCTGGGCCAAAATGGAATCCAGATCGGCGTTCGCCTTGTCTGGTATCCATACCCAAGGGCACTAGTGATTTCAGTAGGCAGATAGGCCAGACAACCTCCGAGGTTTGTCCAACTCGGGCGGTGTTATGCAATGCCAGGTCTGTTAGGAATAAGACTGCCATTATTGTCAATCTTGTTGACTCAGCTGACTTGGCTTGCATCACCAAGACCTGGCTGGATGAAAATTCTGGCCCTATAGTGGAGGCCATGACTCCGGCCGGGTACTCGGTGTTACACCACCCGAGATTGGACCGTGGGGGCAGGGAGGGTTGCAGTCTGTTTTAAGACTGAATTGGGCCTCACGAATGTAGTAGTAGGTGAGGCTGAGTCCTTTGAGTGCACAGTTATAGCAGGTGTAGGCATTCGAATCGTTCTCATCTACCGTCCACCCAGAGATGGGAAACGCTCCCTACAGACTTCGTCGTCGACATGTCGTTTGAGTCACCCAGATTGATGGTGCTGGGTGACTTCAACGCCTGGGTTGATAACAAACTCTCACAATTTGGTAACTACTTCCTCCAATTAATGTCTTCTTTGGGCCTTACACAGGTAGTTTCCTCTGCTACTCATAAATCTGGACACTCTCTGGACTTAGTCTTCCTTCTAGGGATTGATGCATCCGACATGGGGGTGGAACCAGTCACTTGGTCTGACCACTACACCGTGAGGTTCAATTTTTGCACCCCCCTTAGAAGGCCATCCCCTGTGGAGATGGTCAGGTACCACCCATTACAGAATGTTACTTCACAAGGCCCAGTGGTGGTCCTTGACCTATCATCCCCCGTGTTGGTGAGCTGTAATCCAGAGGCACTGGTGTTGGCCTATAATGAGGCCATCACAGCTGCCCTGGAGTCTATTGCTCCTGTTCATGAGTGCCCCCTATCCCTTCATCCCAGGGCCCCTTGGTTTGATGGGACTCTGAGGGAGATGCAGAGACAAGGGCAAAGGTTAGAGCATTGTTAGCGTAAGTCCGCCCTTGAAGCCGACCGCTTTAGATTGATAGAACATTATGCTAGCTATCAATCTGCAATCACCCATAAGAAGGCAGAATTCCTGTCCAGGGAGATTGCAGTTGCTCAGAATCAACCGGCTCAGCTGTTTCGAACTGTAGACAGACTGTGCAACCCAGCCTGTCTGCAAGTTCGGAAAGCCTTTTCGCAAATAGAATGTGACGAGCTTACTCGATACATCGCAACTAAGGTGACTGACATCAGGGAGGACTTGTGTCCGACAACCTCTAAGGGTGATGTTGTAGGAGCGTGCGAGAACACAGTGCCTTGATTCTCTTGGAGTTCCTTTTGTCGACCTGAGTTTGTGGATATTATGAGGATCATCCATAGTGTGCGCCCTACAAGCTGCGGTTTGGACCCTGGACCGACTACCCTAATTTTGGGTTGTGTGTATATCATTGGTCCAGTTTTGGCGCAAATAGTCTGGTGCTCCTTAGAGTCAGGTGAGTTTCCTTGCTCCCTGAAAGAGGCGGTGGTGACACCTCTCTTGAAGAAAGCTTCCTTGGACCCAGACTGTTTTTCAAGCTACAGACCTATCTCTAACCTTCCCTTTATTGGGAAGGTTATTGAAAAGGTTGTAGCTGCCCAATTGGATGACCATTTAACCATCCAGAGTATCTACGAATCCTTCCAGTCTGGTTTCCGTAAAAGACATAGCACCGAGACTGCGCTGGTTCGGGTGCTTAATGATCTTCTGAGGGCGAGGGATCAAAAGAGACGTTCCATCTTGGTTCTCCTTGATCTCTCTTCTGCCTTTGACACTGTGGATCATGTGGTGTTGTTAGCATGCCTGAGGCAAATCTGTGGAATGTCGGGAACCGTTCTTCAATAGTTCACTTCATTCCTTACTGGGAGATCACAAAGAGTTGTGTCGGGAATTTTTTCCTCCGGCCCAGTCTCTTTGTTGTGTGGAGTGCCTCAGGGTTCTGTGCTGTCACCCATGTTATTTAAAATGTACTGTATATGCTGCCCCTCGGAAACATTATAAGACGGTATGGGCTGAGGTTTCACTGCTATGCAGATGATACCCAGCTATACCTGTCTTTCGCACCGGACCAGGATGGAGCTCTCTCGGTGTTTAACAACTGTCTGGGGGAAATCCAAGACTGGATGGATTCTAGTTGATTAAAGTTGGACTCTGAGAAGACTGAGGTTTTGGTGGTGGACCCGGGTGGTCAGATTGAGAGGTCGCATACTGGCACGCCTTCTGAAATTTTTCTTGGCGGCGTGTCACTACCGGCCTCTGAACAGGTGCACAACCTTGGGGTGATCCTTGACGATAGGCTGACTTTTCAATCTCAGGTGCCGGCCATCATCAGGACTTACTTTTACCATCTTAGGAATATTGCCAGAGTTAAGCACCTTGTTCCGTCTGACTCCTTGCCAATGTTGGTCCACGCCTTTGTGTCCTCGCACCTAGACTACTGCAACGCCCTTTACTTTGGGCTTTCTGGGGTTGAAATCCGCCATCTACAGCTGGGGCAGAATGCGGCAGCCCGGATTTTGACTGGGACAAGTAGGTCCTGTCATATTACCCCGGTGCTGCTCGAACTGCACTGGCTTCCTATACGGTGGCGGGTCACCTTTAAAGTCATTTTATTGACTTTTAAAGCCCTTCGTGATCAGGGTCCGTCCTATCTGAAAGACCTACTGGTCCCTTACTGCCCTGGCCGATAGCTCCACTCGGCCGACATGGGGTTGTTGGAGGTTCCAAGAGTGAGTTTAAAATCTTCAGGCAGCAGAGCATTTTCTCATGCTGCACCCACTCTTTGGAATTCTCTACCATGCCGGTTACAGGAGTGCACCTCCGTGGAGATATTTAAGAAAGAACTGAAATCATATTTATGGAGAATAGCCTTCTTAGATAGTTAAGTTAATTGTAATATGATTGGAATTTTATTGTAATTTATTATGTTTTTATGATGTATTTTTTTATAATGTATTTTTATGTGTTTTGATGTTTTGTATTGAAATTTGAGTTTATGATTTTAACTTGTTCAGCGCCTTGATATATTGAAAGGCGCTATATAAATAAAATTATTATTATTATTTATTTAATTTAGGTGCTGTGCTGGCCAATCCCTAATTTTTATGCGAATATGCAGGTATGGTTGTTTAGTATCCACCAGGGGGAGCTCAGTGCACGGGAATGCCAGCTTAATGATGGCGGTAATATAGGGATGACTTCCTTTCTGTTATGCTTTCCGTTTCTGGCTTGGGACATTAAAAGCCCCTATCCTATGCTCCTGGGTGTTTGGGCTGGCAAGGAGCTGATGTAAAGATGCCCTATTTTAAAATTCATAGACTGGGGTTTAAGGCGTTTGAGTCCCCTTTTATTAAGCAGACCACAGAATTCAGGTTAGAAGGGGCAATCTGCCTTCTGTACGTCTCCCCGCCTGGTTTTTTGATGGACGTGGATCTCTCCTATAGGGTTACAGGAGACCTATCTCCTAGTTCATTTCCCGGGATCTCTGGGTGCCTGTTTGTGTTTTTCAAGAAGCATTATCCTAATTTTTTTTTTTATTCCTTGCAATTAAGATGCGCTTTTGTTCACAGCCCAGCACCTCTTTTAAGCTACTAGGGGTTGCTAAAGCAGTATAATCTCCTTTTCTTCCTTTCCTGGATCTAAGGGCATTTACTTACATGAGTGGACTGTTACACTTGTTTGAGGCAGGGTTTTTTTTTCGGGAGGCTGGGGGGTGAGGAAGGGACGCAGTACTGTGCTAAGCATTGCTTGTGACAGCTGGGTGGGTTGGGGGTAGGCTCCGGGCTATAGGACTGGTTTGTTTCATGTTAAATGAAAGGGGGGACCTTTGTGGGGGGAAGGGTTTAGGGTAATCTCGGGTGGGACAGGGGGGAGGGGGTTGGTGCATACAGCAGTGATATTTGGAATCTGGCTGAATATTTCTCGATGTTTTTGTACAGGGCTGTTGGAACTAAGCTCTTTAACCTTATTTTAGATGGCTAATGATGTGGTTCTTGCAACCTGGAATGTAAAGGGGATCAGGAAAAAATCCAAACAATATCAGGTGCTTAAACATTTAAGTCTACTGTGTTCCCAGATAACGTTTTTGCAGGAATCCCATTTACTAGAATCTGAAGCTTTACAACTAAGGAGACAAAAAGTGGGACAAGTGAGTCAGATCTATAATGCCTCGGGATCCACCAATAGCTGTGGGGTCATGTTAATTATTAACAGAGGCATTCCCTTCATCTCCATGCAGGTCATTAAAGATCCAGGGGGCAGGTTTGTCCTAGTTAAGGGCACTCTCTGGTCAGTACCACTTTTACTTTGCAGTATCTATGGGCCTAATATTGATGACCCGAGTTTCTTCATGAGGCTGATAACTATTATCCTCCCAATGCTTCCCATTATGATTATTATGGGTGGTGATTTTAATCAGGTTATAAACTCCAATTTGGATAGGTCAGGTAGTGGACTGAGGGGGCTGTCCCTGAGGCAAAGGGCACTTAAGGACTTGGTAGATCAATGCGGGCTTTGTGATATTTGGCATGTGTTGCACCCTAATTCTAAGGAGTTTACCTTTAACTCAATGGTGCACGGTTTGCAGTTTCGCATTGACTATGTATTTATCTATCAGGGTCTCTTGCCCAGGGCTATGTCCACCTCGATCCAGCATGGCCCTACTTCCGACCACTCTCTCATGGTATGTAATTTGGCTTTTCTCAACTCACTCAGCAGAGAGACCCGGTGGAAGATTAATGAACAGCTGCTAAAGGATGCCAAGTATTGCAAGCTTATAAGAGAACAAATTGAGTTCTTCTTCTCATCTAACCCTATAGATAGTGCAAAGCTGGACATCTTATGGGGTGCCTTTAAAGCCTATATGAGGGGAGTCCTTATCAGTTTAGCATCGAATAGGAAAAAGGCACAGGAGGAAGAGCTACTATCATTATTGTCCCAAATTCAGTCCCTTGAGGCTAACCTCTCTGTCAGTACTTCTAGTGAGGACAGAAAAAAGCTTCTGGTGGCCAAAGACAGATACCTAGATCTGTTAAGGGAAAAGGCAGAGTTTGCTATAATCCAAATCAGAGCCAGTTATATGGACCAGGGAGAGAAAGACGGGCATTTGCTCGCATTGCGTTTAAAACAACAGGAATCTGCAAGACTCATCCCCCCAATTCGGGCACTGGCAGACGGGTCCCTGAGAGTATCCCCTTCTGAGACAGCGCAAGAGTTTGCACTATATTATGAATAATTATATAGGGACATGGAGAGTCCACCTTGTCCAGAGATTCTGGAGGAGCATTTAAAGGAATCCCATCTGCCCTACCTAACAGAAGAACACAAGAATTTTCTGGCTTCTCCTATATCTCAGGAGGAGATCTCAGAGGTTATAGGAGCCTTGCCATTGGACAAGGTCCCGGGCCCGGATGTGTTCTCCTCATTATTTTACAAAGTTTTTTGAGAACTTTTACTGCCAGTGCTTTATCGGCTATTTCAGTACAATGATTGTTCTTCTCCCTAAACCAGACAAAGACCCCGAGCTAGTTCAAAGCTACAGGCCCATATCTCTTTTAAATCAAGACATCAAAATCCTTTTGAAGATACTGGCCAATAGGTTAACTGCGGTCCTTCCTGACCTAATAGGTATGGCCCAGGTTGGATTCATGAAGGGTCGTTTGTCCTCAGATCATCTGCGCACCCTTTCACATGTCTTCTCGGTCTCCAGGGATGCTGCTTTTCCTGCTGGGTCTGGTCTCCCTGGATGCCGAGAAGGCATTTGATCGTGTGAACTGGAACTTTTTGTTCCAGGTCCTCAAGGCCTTCCAGTTTCCTTCTGTTTTTATAACCTGGATTTGTGCTTTATACAAAACCCCCCTCAGCAAAGATCTCAGGAAATGGTGCATTCTCTAAGTCTTTCTCATTACATTCAGGTACTAGACAGGGTTGTCCCCTTTCTCCCCTTCCATTTAACCTGTATCTGGAACCTCTCATTCAAAATATTCTCAACAATGCGGGAATACAGTGCATCTGGGTGGGGCGTCATGAGGTTAAGATTACTACATACTTGGATGATCTCCTTCTGTACTTATCCCACCTGGTGTCCTCTGTTCCGGCTTTGCTGGGTGAAATTGCTAAATTCAGTGCCCTCTCAAACTATAAACTAAATGCTAATAAATCCTCCTTTTTTCCCCTGAATCACAAGATATTCAAGACTGATATTACCCCTTCAGTTTATGTTGGGCTCCTAGGACACTAAAATATCTGGGCAACAAACTAACTCGCAATCCCTCAGCATGGTTCAAGGAAAATCTGGAGCCCCTCTCCCAGCTTATAATTCAGGATTTTGATAAATGGTCTAAACTCCTGATTTCATTATGGGGCCAGATTAACATAATCAAGATGAATATCTTCCAAAGAATTTTCTACCCTTTATCTCTTCTTAATACATTTATTCCGTTATCCTGGTTTAAGAAATTGCACGGTATCTTTACCAAGTTTATCTGGTCTGACAAATACCCCTGACTGGCTTATTATAAGTTGGCCACCTCAAAATTTGAGGGGGGATTACGGATTCCTCATTTGGCTATATATTATTGGGCTAGCCACCTGGCAAAATGCCTGAAATGGGTATGTCTGGGTCCCGAAAATCTACGGCCGACATGGCTCAGAATAGAGCTGGATTTAATCTGGTCTATGAATACAGATCCCCTAACTCTGTTTTATGCAAAAATGTCCCAGGTGCATGGCACCGAGAAGTGTCCCACTTTTATGACTTCCTTAAAAGTATATGCGCAGCTTTGCTCCATTTGCTATGCCCCCCCCCCCCCAGTTAGACCTGGCCCAATCCATCTGGAGCTCTCCATCCTTCACTATGAATAAGCAGCAGATTCTTTGCACTTGGTTGCCCCAACTGGGTGATGGGATAGTATCTTCCTTCCTGGATGATGAGGGGAAATGGCTGTCAGCAGGTGATCTTATTTGGAAATTTAGTATTGCGGCGTACTCACACTTCAAAGCAGTGCAGTTAAGGCACTTACTTATAACAGTGTTGGGCAATACCCCTCCCTGCCAAACGGTTGGGGCCCTGATCCCAGAATTCTCCTCTCTACTTGGGTCCTCGGTTGTTGTCTCCAAATTATATCAGGACTTGTTTCACAGAAGATACAGGGACTCCTTCGGACCGACTAGGTCCTGGAGTTCTATATTTCCCCAGTATTCCCCCAACTGGCAGGCCTTGTGGAGGTCCTGTCATAAATCTGTGTCCCAGGATAGACTGCACCTTATGCAATACCACATCCTGCACAACATGTATTATACTCCGGTTAAGTTAAAGAAATGGGGTCTCCTTGACTCAAACATATGTGTTAGATGTTCTCAGGGAGAGGGAACACTCCTGCATATATTTTGGTCCTGTCCTAAAATATCCCTTTTTTGGGACTCTATCAAAGCTTTTCTTGACCCATTACTGGCTCTGCAGGAGTGTTTCACACCTGACATTTGTCTCCTAGGAGACCTGTCCTTCATCAGGGTCAAAGTAAGAAGGTTTCATATTTCTATGATTACACTATATGTCAAGAAGTTTATTTTATGCCATTGGAAAGATAAGACCACTCCGACATTACAGGAATGGGTGAACAAAATCCTTGCTAACCTGCGCACAGAGAAAGCTATTGCCAGCCTTCACAATAGAATACCGATCTACACTCAAATATGGGATCCCCTTTACTCCTTAATAATAGTTACCTGGGCATAAGTATTGTTTCATAGTTGGTAGCCCTGTATACTTATGTATAATGTTTTTGAACCCGTGTTGTAAAGTGGCACAATACTGCTGTATGGGGGGAGGGGAGGGAGGGGCAGTTTTAGCAGAATATGTTGCTGTATTCTTGTCTTATTTCCCATGTTAACTGCCTCTTTTGTTGTGGAAAATTTTATTAATAACATTTGAATAAAAAAAAAAAAAGAACTGTCCTTTGCAGATCTTTTCTTTACTACTTGAAAAGAAGAAAATGGTCCAATATCAAGATCTGACCCCACACCCTACCCCACACCCCCACTCGGTACTCCAACCCCACCCCCACATACCCTCAGTCACCTAAAGATGATTCCTTGTCATAGATCCAGTCTTTAAAGCAAAAGATGTCCTCATCCAGGAACTGCAACTGTAAAATGAGTAAATAGGGTAAATGTGGTTAATGTATTTCTATGCATTTTGAACTTTGACTCATAACTTTGTGATTTCAAACATTTTTCCACCAAACGTTCAACATGGCCTTTTTGGGACCCCACCTCATGAACAAGGTAGGTGGAATCTTTCAAGTCCTGACTGAAAAGTGATTTTTTTGGTCACTCTGTGAAATCACCTTTAAGGTGGGATTTGAAAATGAAAACTGGTTTCATGAGATGAGGCCATAAGAAAACTATGTTCAAAATTTGGAGAAAAAGATTAAAAAATAACAATGTTATGAATGTTCATCGAAATGTTTCCATGCTTACTCATAAGTCTGGTAATTTTCATTATTCAGTATTTTCAGTATTTTGACTCTAAACTTTCCACATAGCCTTTTTTCACACAACCAGAGTTGGATCTATGCATAACATCAAGAACTATAGATTTAAGAAGTCATAATACTCAGTTATGTTTAACCTACCCCAAGAGTAACAAAAGGAGAAACTTTTATTCACAGAGGATGATCTCATTATGGAATGGCCTACCAGGGAATGTGGTGAATTCAGAAACCCTGAATATTTTTAAATTAAGACTAGATAGCTATCTTCTTAAAAAGGAAAATGAATGCCTTTCAGTAGGGAGGCAGGCTAAAATAGGCTTATAAGTCTTCTGTCCGTCTACAAGACCTAGTATAAGTATAAGATAAGAGCTTATGAACATGATAGGTGTTGTTTATCAAATCCTGTCTGAAATCTGTTTCCTCGCCTGTGGTGCAAAATGGAATTTGGGGCAATATTCTAGTAATGCCATGCCATTTGTCATGTTTATAAGGGGGAATCATAAAATAACTATGTTAAAAATGTGGGATCAAAATTAGAAAAACAATTAAAGGAGTAGTCCACCCACAATGTGCAAAAACATATGGTATGTAAAGTGTTTTGATATGTATGTTAAGTCCTAGTGTGTCCTTCTTTTTGTCTGCTATTAGGAGTTTTTCCTAAATTAGCCTGCTAGCTGTATGGTAGTTTTATGACCCTTGGGGATCTCCATAACAAATAGTTTTATTGGCTTTCTTTCTCCTACGATGCACTCTGTCTCATATTGACTGTGATGTAGCCATGCCCTTAGAGTTAGCATGTGCACTGCTTTAAAATCAGTTTAAAATCAGTTTAGCAACAGCAGAGTTTTGTAACTGTTATTATCCAGGGAGCACACATAGCAACAGTTAGTTTAGCAGATACCTGAGAGCAAGCTTACTGGGACTTCTGTAAGACAATAACTATTAAATAGCTCTAATTCACTATTTTTGTTTTCTATGTGCATCAGGTCTAGCTAGCAGGAGTATTTTAATTTAAAAACTTTTAATTTTATCAAACTATACACTACCATTAAAGCACAGAAACTGCCCAGATCATCAGTGCAATAATTAATAAAGATTCTAGATGTTTTCTTACAGAAGCCCCACTCAGTTAGATTTCAAGTATTTGCTAAACCATAAACGTAGGAATCAGCATTCTATTAGCAGTGAGTGCTGATTTTGCTCTGTGACAAGATTTTCATATTTATTTATTTTTACAAATGAAGTGTATGGTATGAAGCTGCAGCCTACAAACTGCAAAATACTTTGAAGTCAGCTTTTCTCCTGCCTATGGTATGGCATGAAAGCAATAGGATGACAGTGACTATTCCAGCTACACATTTGATTTCATTTTATGGTGGTTCACTGCACTACACATTTAGTGTATCACACTTTTTCAAATAATGAAACACATATTTTCCAAACAAAATAACTCACACATACATATTTTTATACTTTATTAAAAAGACACTTTCCATTTGTAACAAAAAAAAGCAAAAAATAAATAAAAGTGATGTCACAGAGGAAAATCAGCCCTAACTCCCAGTTCCTTCTAATAGAATGATAGTACCTACATTTATGGTTTATCAAATACTTGAGAGCTGAGTAGGTGTTAAGAAAACAGCTGCAGTCTTTAATAATTATAGCATTGATGATCTGGGGCAATTTCTGTGCTTTTTATTGTGTATAGTTTGATGAAATTACATTTTAAAATGAAAACACTTACTACTGCTAGCTAGACCTGGCACACACCAAAAACACAAATAATGAATTAGCGCTATTTAGCAGCTGTTTTCTTACAGAAACCCCAGTTAGCTAACTCTCAGGTATCTACTAAACCAACTGTTGCCATTTGTGCTCCCTGGATAAGAACAGTTACAAAGCTCTGCTGTTGCTAAACTGATTTTAAACTAATTTTAAAGCAGTACACATGCTACATCTAAGGGCATGGCTACATCATTGTCATGTGAGACAGGGTGCATCATAGGAGAAAGAAACCAATAAACCTATGTGTGATGGAGATCCCCAGGGGTCGTAAAGCTACTATACAGCTAGCAGGCTAATTTAGGAAAAACTCCTAATAGCAGACAGAGAGAAGGACACACTAGGACTTAACATACATATCAAAACACTCTACATAACATATTTTTTTTGCACATTCTGGGTGGACTACTCCATTAAGAAATGTTGTGTGCAGGGCCAGCCTTTGGCTCAGCAGGTAGTGCTTTGTGATCTTGCACTGTGAGTTGGGTGGTGAGCTCAGTGACCCAGCTTGATGGGCTAATGCTGTGGGGATGGTGTTGCTTCCACTGACAGCCTCACAAATTCCTTGCGTCCATTGCCACACAGAAGTAAAGTGCCTGGAGGGCCCTGTATATCTGTAGGCAGATGGACTTTTCCCCTAGTGAAGAGCCCAAAAGGCCCTGCATATCTACATCTGTTCATGCAGGTCCCTGACCTGCATGAATGAAGATATGATGCCTCTACCTCAGAAACAAAGATGAGCAAAGTAGGTGATACATTTTATTAGACCAACAAGATATTTAAAAACACATGCTTACAAGCTACACAGAGTGTAGCAGCCAGGTTCTAAGAAACCAAGCTTTCTTTTCTGTAGAATGTGTCTGCTATGTCTGATGAAGGACTTTGTGTAGCCTGAAACTTTGTGTTTTGTAAATCTCTTGTTGGTCTAATAAAAGGAATCAGATCACCCACTTGGTTCATCTTTTTTATACAATGATCAATATGGCTACAAAATTATTAAAAAAATGGAAATTCAATGAAAAAAAAACTGTCAGTGCACCACTTAGGGTTTAACTTAACACCACAAAACTAGGAAAAATTGGCATTAGCATTTGCAACCCTAATTCCCCCCATGCAACAAAAGGGCAAGACCACAAAAGAAACCACAGACAACTATCATCAGGTAAGAAAAACAACATGACAACTGTTTCCAGATAACACAAATATAGTAACACTGATGTGCTAACTTCATGGATTTATATCTGTGGCTACAGAAGCGCAGGCACCACATGTGCCTGTGCTTCTGAACCAACTAATGGGTGTATTTCTTACATCATGCATGAGTACCTCTGGCTGCAGTAGTGCTGATGCAAAGAATCCATGGGGCTGTCTGGGCGGTTGAAGATGCGTTTGGGGTCAGAATTCATCTGGCTATGGAAGCACAGATCGCTCTAGGCCCCACAATTCCATGTAGCTAAGGATGCAGAGGTGCACAGCCCTCTGGACAGTATGCCAAGGAAGGGTTTTCTTCACTATATGTTACTTGTTGCCCATGTGACCAATATTGCACCCCCTTCCCCAAGCTAGGAGTGGTGCCATATGGCAGTAGCACCCCCCCAACCTTATCACATTATGTTGGCTCACTCAGTTCACTCCTAAACTCAGCTCACAAGTATGGGATCACACTGCACTACCTGCTGGGTGAATGTCAACCCCAACACACAACGTTTCTTCTTAATTTTATATTTTGACATTTTGACTTCAAAGATTTAACCTAGCATTTTTATGATTCCCCTTCTGAACATGATAGGTGTCATTTATAAAATACTGGCTGAAACATTATTTCACACCACAGGTGCAAAAACACATTTTGGGCATTTAAAAAAATGATATCTCACCTTCATGAGATGGGGTGAAAAAATAGCTATGTTGAAAATCTGGGGTCAAAATATTGAAAATTAAGAAAAGTATGAGAGTAAACATTGAAAATGGTCAGTGTTCTCTCATACCTTGGCCATTTTAATATATCAGTTTTACCAAATTTTCAGCATAGACTCACCTTGTGCATGTGGTACAGTACCATAGGTGAAATTTTTCAAATCCCACCCAAAAAAAAGATTTTGTGGAATGACTGCAAAATCATCTTTTGGCTCCAATTTGAAACATTTCACCTAACTTGTTCATGAGGCAGATTCCAAAAAGGCCATAATGAAAAGCTAATGAAAAATATTAAAAAGGAACCAAGTTATGAGTAAAAGTTCAAAACACATTGAATATCGTACATTGACTGCACTTACCTTGTTTATTTCAGTTCCTCTCCATGGTTGCAGCAGAAAGACATGTTTTTTTCTTTGAGAGTGGATCTATGACATTGGACATTCTGGACATGAGTGAGGGTGTGTGTATGGGGGCGGGTGGTGGGTCGGGTGGGGTGTATAGGAGCTGGTGTGTCAGACTTTGTCCTGGGACTATTTTCATCTGCAGGTACAAAATACTAAAAAAAATATATATCTTTGATGGACAGTTTTCTTTGTTTCAGGTTATCAGACACAGGGATTAGGCACCCCAGTGCCAGAGGACTGTTTAGCAGCACTGGGGTGGGCACTCCAGTGTTGTCAGTTATACATGGAGGGCCAGGGATTGCAACAGGATTGAGACAGTCATTTTTGTCTTGAGTGGCTCCTCAGTGTTACTGATTATTTGGGGGGGAGTGAAATGTTAACTGACACCAGGGTTTGGGCACCCCAGTATCAGGATTATCATACCAGCTGGTGGGATTCAGCACCAGATGGCAACTTCAGAAGAAACATGGGTCAGAAGGTAAGATTCTGGCTGGTGGGATTGAGCACCAACCAGATATTCTTTAAAGAAAAAGACAGGTTATGAGGAGGGGGGGGTCAGACAGTGGGAAGGGGCACCTGACAGACATTTTTAGAAGATGCGGGTTGGGAGCGAGGGAGGGGATACAAGCCAATGGAGTGGGCACCTGCCAGACCTTTTTAATAAGTGGTCAGAAAGGAGGTGGAGCATTCTACAGATAGATGTGGGTGCCATTAGCAGCGTGACTGAAATTGATTTGTTTCACACTGGTTTTCTCAGCTATGGCTGACCAAACCAGCGTGAAGGAAATCACTCTTGATGAAATCACTTTCAGTTTCCTTCAAACTGCTTTTATCAGCTGGCTGACAAAAGCAGTTTAAAGGAAACCACTACCAATCATTTCTCTGACTTAAAAATCCAGCTATTCATAGAATGTCAGTTTTTTTAATTGAGAATGCTGATACAAAGGGAGAGTTTTTAACTGATATTTTAAAAACTGTGCAAGTCTGAAACTTCAAACTTATGAAAGTGCATACATTGGTGCAGGCTGTTTCAGACCTGTAAGTTTCAGGTTTAAAAAAGAAAGACAAAGCATTTTTTAGCTACAGACAAACAAAAACACACCAAAAAATCTTAGTTTGGGTGAATTGTTGATTTTTGCACCTCTGTGACTTTCTCCTCTGAAACCAATTGACTCAAAATTTTAAGATTCCAGAGATCCTGGCTCAGACTCTGGGCTCAGTTTTCGGGCCCTTAGAATACCACAAGACCCTGGTATGCTGATCGTTTGGTGCATGGGGCTTACGGCATTCTCCCGTCCGCCCATCGGAATTTTCAATCCTAAGGGTCAAATGCCACAGGTTAGATCAGGTTTTACCTGATCTAACTTGTGCCATTTGGGGAACCATTTTTAAAGGGCTTGCACCAAATATTTGGCACAAGCTGCCTTAAAGTGGGAAAACTGTTGCAACTGTGCCCAATTTACTAATATTGGGTGCAGTTGTGTCATAGGCATGTAGCGCAGCTTCGCCAAAGAACAGGGTTGGCTCGGGGTCAATACAAGCCCTGCATCAACCTGTGAAAATTGAGCTCTCTATGTCTACCAAATTTGGGGCAAATTGGTTGATCAGCAGCAGGGTTATTAGGGCACAAAAATAGGGATTTAAGATTAAAGTGCTTACTCGAATCTAATATACAAGCACTACCACACCTGTATATTATTAGCTGTAAATCAAGGATTCTAGTGATACTTTACAACTAAGTATTGCTGTAAGCATTGTCTGCGGTTTGTTCTCCTTCCAGCCTCCAGTTCATCTAGTTATGTCTTTTTTGGTATCTCAAGGTGAGTTTCCAGCAAACTGAAATATAATTATATTTAACATCAGCAAATCTCAAATCATCACAAAATTCCCCAATAAATCTAAGTTTCAGGGCATTTCATATTTTATTAAAAAGGGCATTTTCGAACATACGAACATACGAAATTTGCCAGCAGATAAAGGCCTAGAGGTCTATCAAGTCTGCTCGAATGTGCAGCTAACTTTTCCATATTCTGCAGCTGCCCCTCCCTTCCACCCGTCCCTTCATTAACCCTCCCCTTGTCTGTCCATCCTCATTTGAAGCAGTCCACTGTTCCACTACATACCACTTCAGCAGGTAACGCATTCCACCCAGCCACCACCCTCTCTGTAAAAAAGTGTCTCCTCATCTCCCTCCTGAACCTTCCTCGCTCCAGTCTCATATCATGGCCCCTGTGGTCCTCCCTCCCTTACTTTGAACAGCCCCTCTGTACCCATCTTGTTTATTCCTTTCATGTATTTAAAGGTTTCAATCATGTCACCCTGTCTCTTCTCTCCTCCAGTGAGTACATGTTCAACTCCTTCAACCTCCTCTCATATGATAAGTCCCCAGCCCCTTGATCATCTTTGTGGCTCTCGCCACACCCCCTCAGTAACTTAATGTCCCTCTTCGAGATCACGGATGCCAGTACTGCATGCAGTATTCAGGTGTGGTCTAACTAATGACCTATACAGTGGCAGAATCACCTCCTCAGGATATACCCTTGCAATACAACCCAGCATTTTGTTGGCCTTTCTAGCTGCCTCTCTCACATTGTGCCGAGTTGTTCATTGACCCTGTAATGAGCACACCCAGATCCTTCTCCTCCTCTGTCTGGGCTAGCTGCATTCCCCCTAGCTGGTAACTCCTCCTTGGGTTCTTCATCCCAAAATGCAGCACCTTGCACTTTTTGGCATTAAAGCCCAGTTGTCAGGTGTCTGACCAGGTTTCAAGCTTTGCCAGATCATCCTGCAACCCCTGTCATCCCCCTAGGCCATCCGCCACCATGCCTACCTTGGTATCATCAGCAAACAGACTGATCTTGCTCTTGATGTCCCATGATATGTCTGCAAGAATATCCCAAACAACACTGGTCCCAACACTGAGCCCTGTGGAACACCGCTTGTCACTGCCCTTGAGTGTGAGAGCTCCCTACCAACCACCACCCTCTGTTGCCTTCCCTGCAGCCAGTTTCCTACCCATCTCACCAGCTTTTCGCCCCTGTGCCTACTAACTTCCTTCTCAGCCTTCCATGGCACTAGGTGAATACATACTGAAGTCCAGATAGGACATCACTGCATGCCCCTGTCCAGTTGCCTAGTTACCCAGTCATAGAACTCGACCAGGTTGGTTTGGCAGGATCTGCCACATATGAAGCCATGCTGTCTACTGTCCTGTAGTCCTTTGGCCTCTAGGAGGCCACCAGCCTCTCCTTCAGGATAGTCTCCATTAGCTTACCCATGATGGATGTGAGGCTCACTGGTCTGTAGTTTCCCAGTTCATCCTTGGGGCCACTCTTGTGGAGGGTCCACATGAGCCATCCTCCAGTCTGAGGTACACACCCCAGATATGAGTGGGGCATTAAATAGGTCTGCCAAAGGTCCGCAGGACCTCTGCCAGCCTCCTTCAGTACCCTGGGGTGGATGCCATCTGGGCCTGGCGCCTTGTCCACCCTCAGTGCCTTCAAACCCTCTCGAACTCTGCTCTCCATGGTTTCCCATCTGTCACCACTTCCCCCTGCTTCTGCCATTTCTCCCACCTTGGGTGTCACCCCTCTTCTTTTTAGTAAATACTGAGCAGAAGTACTCATTTAGTGCTTCCGCCTTATCACCTACTTCCACCCAACCCCCCTCCTTCCTAATCCTTACTATGTGGTCCTTACAGCTCCTTTTCTACCTGATGTACTTAAAGAAGTCCTTCTACCCCTTCTTAATGCCTTGTGCCAGCCTAAGTTCCGTAGATGCTTTGGCTCCCCTTACTGCCCTTGTCACCTCCTTCGATTCTGTCAAGTACTCCTCCCTGTCCTCCCCCTCCCTGTTTTCTTGTACTTCCTAAAGGCAGCTCTTTTCCTCCTTACCTTTTCCATGACCTCCTTGCTCAACCAGATTGGTTTCTTAGCCCTAGCTTTCTTGCTCTGGGCTTTGCAACAGGTTTTGGTTGCCTCCACTATCCCCAGCTTTATGAGCTCCCACCTCTGGTTAGTGTCCATACTAGATTGAATTCTGGCCAGGTAGCCTTTTACCACTTCCCCAATCCTCCCAAAGTCGGCCTTCCAGAAGTCCAGCACTATTGTGCCAGATTCCACTCCTTCCTTGCCCATGTCCAATGTGAGCCATACTGAACAGTGGTCACTCCCTGACAGCAGTTCCTCCACTGTAAGTTCTCTCACAAAGTCCCCATTTGCCAGCACAAGGTCAAGGGTATTTCCTAACCTGGTTGGTTCACTGACCATTTGCAGCAGACAGCTGTCCTGGAAGGCATCCAGCAGTACCTGCTCCCTTCTGTTCCTGGTTATTGGGGTGCTCCAGTCCACCCCTGGCATGTTGAAGCCCCCCACAATCACCACACTACTCTTCTCACAGGTCCTCCTGATCTGTCCCACTAGTTCCCTGTCTAACTCCTCCGTCTGAGATGGTGGCCTGTACACCACTCCCATTCTAAGAATCCTATTCTTGGAATCCTGGATTTGCATCCAAAGTGACTCTGTACTACCCTCTCCCCTTCCTCCCTTACATACTTCAGTCCTTTCTTCACATATAGTGCCACCCCCCTCTCCTTTCCCAATCACCCTGTCCCTACAAAATAACCTGTACCCTGGTACAGACAGGTCCCAGTCATTGTATTGGGTGGCCCATGTTTCCGTGATGGCTGCAATGTCCACCTCCCTCTGCCATGAGAACCTGTAACTCTGCAGTTTTCCTCCCAAGGCTCCTAGCACTAAGGGTAACCACCTTCCACCCTTCCCTCCCTCCCATCCTGCCCTCCTATCCTAGCATCACCAACAGTACTTGCCATTTATCCTTTGTCACTGTTATGGGGGGTAAGCTCATACGGTTTCCCAACCTGTGGTCTCTGCATATCTCTTCCCCAACTGCCACCCCCCACTCCTAGTTTAAATTCCCAGCTTCCTCTATGTACTCCTCCATCCTTTGTTTCAACACTTTCTTTCCCTCCTCACTCAAGTGTAGTCTGTCCTTGGCATAGAGACTACTGTCCTCCCAGGTCCCTCCCACCCTCCAATAGCCCATACCCTTAGCTATACACCAGGTTCTTAGCCATCCATTAAATTCCTCTATTCTCAGCTTTCTTGTGCTTGCCTTTGCTACGGAAGTATATCTGAAAAAGTTACTGATCTTCCTGCCCCTCACATAATTGTCTAGTTCCTCAAACCTCCTCTGGACTGTATCTACTGTCTTGTCAGCCAGGTCATTTGTCCCAAGATGTATAATTAAATGAGGCTTGTCCCTACCCTTCATGCATATTTCAGAACAGACTGTCCCACCCTTTCCGCTGTCATTCTGGCATGGCCTCCACCCAAATGTGACTATGCCTCCTGCTTACCCCACCTAACTCCTCTTAGTATTGAGTCCCCAGCACTAAGATTCCACCCCTCTTACTCCCTGCTTGCTTCCATTCATCTCCCTCTCTCATTTCCAGCTCCTCTTCTTCCTCCTGCACATTATTTCCCCCTTTTAGCCCTGTTGCAATTCTCTCAGCAGAACTTCCCCCCACTCCAGTTTGGTCCTGGCATTTATCAATTACTCCTCTAATTTCATCATTTCCCTCCTCCACCTTCTTCCTCTCTAGCAGTGCACAACTATTTTCTGAAGGCCCTTCATAAATGCCCGTTCCCTCTCTCTTCATAGTAACCTGTTCTCTCCTTTCCACTCCATGACTTTTTCCACTTCTTCGCCTCCCTCACAAGTCCCTATCTCCTCCTTCCATTTGTCTTTTGTCTCCTGACCTGGTTTCCCCGGCAATTGTTCTTCCTGGCCTGGGCCCTTTGTCTCTCTTCCTTCTTGACCTCTCCTCACCACTGTTGGCTTAAATCACCCTCCCTCATCTCCCCTTCTTCCTCCCTCCAGTATTGGGCTAAACCCACCCCAATCTGCCTTGCCTGTCTTAGTTTCTCCTGCAGACCCTCAATCTCCTTTCTAAGTTTTTTTATGTGGTTGCACACTAAACATCCTCCCACACTCCAGGCAATTTTTAGAAAGATTGGTGCACCACAGTTGTTGCAGCCTACCTCCCTACCCATTGCTGTCATTGCCCACCAGCGACCTCCCACCCTTCCAGATGCAGGATACCAAACACTCCACCAAGTCTCCCCTCTCCCTCCTCTATCAGTGCAAAACATTTTCTTTATTTCCCTTACCTCCTTTGTTGCAGACGTTTAGATATATTGAGCAATTGCTTTTTATATTCCTATCCACACTCAAAAACAGACTTTAAGTAGCCATTGCACAACCTTCTTCAAACTCTCTCCTCCTTTCCCCAATGCAATATCAATGCGAAGAAGTAATAATAAAGCTCCTGCATTTGCATTTACTTCCTTCCACTGAGAGGCGGTCACCTCTTCACTTGCTGCTGTTCCTTTCCTGGATGTCTGCTTTTGCTATGACAGGTGCATATCCTTTACCTGTTTGAGGAAGTGATGTCAGAACCCCTGGTATAAAGGAAATAATGGACCAAGGGTGGGACCAGCCCTAGTCTTCCAGAAACAATCGGGTAGCTGAGGCCTCTGGTCAGACCATTAGCACCCTTCCCCCACTCTGCACTCAAACTTTGCAGCTAATGAAGCCAGCAACAATGAATCACAATTCTACTCAAAGCCCAGAAAATAGGTTTGCTACCCAAAGAAACAGGACTCCAAGTCAAACAGCTTCACCAACAACACATCAAAATAGGCTTGGAATTAGAAGATATATGCCTCCAATTCAAAGAAACAGACACAGTTAAATCACACCAATTATGTTTTAAAACAGAAGAAATAGGCCTCTACAAATGCAGCCTGCCACACAGTGAATCAAACAAATGAGCCCACTTATAGCTACCAAAACAGGTTTCAAAATTCCAACAGCACCAAACAATACCCTGCTAGCCCCTTAGTAGTAAGGAAGAAAAGAAATAACCTTCTACCAAGTAGAATCCACAAGAAACAATGTAAAACAACAAGAAGCTACTGTACTGTAGATATGATCCTGTCCCCCTTCTAGTTCCTTCTGAGAAGCCAAAGCACTGAGTTCCAAACTCTATGATTTCCCTTGTGCTGCTTTCAAAATCACAGTTCCAAACTCTGTGATTTCCCTTGTGCTGCTTTCAAAATCAGAGTTCCAAACTCTTTGACTTCCCTTGTGCTGCTTTCAAAATCAGAATTCCAAACTCTGTGACTTCCCCGTGTTGCTTTCAGAATCAAACAGTTCCAAACTCTATGACTTCCCTTGTGCTGCTTTCAAAATCAGACAGCATTTACATGAAACTTGTTGTTTGACCCTGTCCATGCTGCTATACAGTATGCCCCGTGAATTCATTATCCCCTGCTTATAACTTCAGAATAATTTCTGTGGCAGCAGGCTTTGATTTCATAAGCATGAAAATGAATTCAGTGCAGGAATAAGCAGTGGGAACAGATGATGTCTAAGGACAAAGTATCCTGTTTTATTAAAAATACCTTCAGTAATAAACAAGCATTGGCCAATGCCAACCATGTTCATTTGCTGGCATTTGCTATGTAGTTGTTGGGCATAGATAATGCAGCAGTTAATTTTACAAATTAATAACACAAGTTGTAATAGTGAAATTGCGATGTTTGGGAAATAAAGAGGTTCACAAATATGTTGTTTCTTAGGCTGTGAATCTGGATTTGCAAGATAGTATTTGTATTGCCCCAGCATATGAACATGACAGGCATCTTGTTTAAAAGCTATCTGAAATGTGATTTTGCAGATCGACTGTGAAAACTGGTTTTGGAGGGGGATTTAAAAATGGCACATGCCATGTTAATGAGATGGATAAAAAAATACCATGTTGAAAATGTGGGTTCAAAATGTAGTAAAATTGTAATGTTATGAATAAACATTGTAAAATGTTAATGTTTGTTCATAACTTTTTTTTTCTAGATTTTGACCCCATATATTCGACAAAGTCTTTTTATAACATTACCTTATGAACATGGCAGGTGTCATTATAAAAATCCTGACCAAAATGCCATTTTGTGGCAGAATCGTGAAGACATTTTTGGCAGGATTTGAAAAATGATACCTATCATGTTCATGGGGTTGGGTAAAAAAAGAGCTATGTTGAAAATGTGGGGTCAAAATCTGGAAAAATAACAAAGCTATGAGCAAATGTTGAAACTTTTAAATATCTCTTTATAATGATATTTTTAACATTTTAACTCACATTAGTCAATATTGTCTTCTTATGACACCATCTTATGATCAAGATGGATGAAATGTTTTAAATCCCATCCAAAAGGAGTTTTCGTGGAGTGACTGCAAAAAACATGTTTTGAAGGAGATTTGAAAAATTACACCTGCCTTGTTCATTGGGGTAGGGTAAACAGAGTACATAGGCCATGATGGCAAACAAAAAAAAAAGACAATTGGTCCATCCAGTCTGCCTTCAACACCCTAAAATACCCCAAGACCTTTTGTCAACACGGAGTTTTTGTCTACACTATCCAACGCCTTGCTCCCTGTCCTACTACTATCCCCCTGAGTAACTATTAATCCCTTAACTCTGTCCCAGCCATTCTTGAAACCATTGATGGTTTTGCCACCCACCACCTTAGCTGTTCCATGGTTGAACCAGTCTCTCTGAAAATTAAAACTGTTGCATGGCACTTCTGAATCTCACCTCCACCAGTTTCTACTAATTTCCTCATGTTCTTGATTTACTAATCCTGTTGAACAGTTCATCACAGTTAACTTTGTTTATTCCACTCAGGAACATGAAGGTTTATATCATATCAGCCTTCTCTCACCTAGCCTCCAGTGAGTACATGTTCAGTGCCCTAAGTCAATTCTCACAGGATCTGCCTTGCTGGCCCTGAATCATTTTGGTCACCCTATGCTGCACCATCTCTAGCATTTTAACCTCTCATCCAATACTCCATGCTGGAGCTCTTCCCTATGTGTACCACCTGGCACGTTTTGGCATTGAATTTCAATTGCCAAACCTTGAACCACCTCTCCAACCTTTGCAGGTCCCTCTGCAACTCCCTTACCACCTCCTCTCTGTATAAACAAGATTAGTGTCATCTTTGAAGAGACACATCTTTAACCAAAGACTTTCTACTATGTCACTGATGTACATATTGAAAAGGACTGGTCCCAGGACTAATACCTGTGGAATTCCACAGGTGACTTCCATCGCCCCAGATTTGACATTGTCTACAATTACCCTCTGCTGTTTCTCTTTCAGCAAACATCTTACCCATCTGGCTTCTCTGGTTCCTTCAGCAACCTTCTGTGAGGCACTGAGCCAAATGCCTTGCTGAAGTCAAAGAACAGTAAGTCCACAGTATGACCCTTATCCACTAGTCTAGTTCTGCAGTCAAAGAACACTATCAGATTGGTCTGATAAGACTTCCCTGCTATGAACCCTTGCTATTTATTAAAAAAACTGTCTTGACAATTTGGGGCAAAAATTTAAAAAAATAAAGTTGTGAGTAAATGTTAAAAGCACATTAACCAGATTTACATTGCTTTTAGCCAGTTTATGATTGGGTGCCACAGAGAAAAGAACTTTGCTGGTTTTGAGAGGTTGGACCTTAGAGAGGTAAGTGAGAGAGGGTGTATGGGGTGGTGGGGGCAAAGAGGGTGTCAAAGTGTGGGTGGGGTCATGGATGGCTAGAAGACATTGATGGATGGTTTTCTTCTTCACATTTTTTTCTTAAAACAAAAAAAAGGATGGTTTTCATTTTGTCCAGTTCCAGTACTGGGGATTGGGCATCTCAGTGTCAAGGGTTTTCTGGTGGCACTGGGGGTAGGCCCCTGGTGTTGCATACAGTGGTGGGGGTACAGTGGTAACCAGTAACATGGGTTGGGTACTTCAGTGTATAAAGTGTGTCATTAGGGGTGTTTGTGTCTGTGTGTGCAGTTTGTTGTTATGCCAGCACTGGGGGTTGTTCACCCCTGTGTCCAGATGTGGGAAATACAGGTGCACCTTTGCCAGTTTTTGTTGAAGAGCTGGGTCAGGTGGGAGGGTAATACTGTCAGTGGGACTGAACACCTTCCATGGATTTAGTGAATGTTGACATGGCAGCCACAGACAGGAATAAAGGTGTGGCCATTGCACATCTTTGCTGTCCATAAGACAGTGGAGAAACAAAGTACTGGACAGAGCCAGTAAAGTGGATTGGACTGCACAGGAAATGTTGGTGGTGGGACATATAAGCTGCACAAACAAAGCCTACTCCAACTTTACATTTTCCGGTGTTGTAATTTGCCAAACACTTCAAAAGAAAAAGGTGGACAGTGAGTGGAGAAAGGTGAAGAGCAGAAGGAACTGAAGATGAGAGTGGGTATTCTGAATCTGTGATAGATGGAGGAGGGGCACTCCCCCAAAAGCCTACTCACTGGTCAGATTGACAGTAATATGTGTGCATGCTTTGCAAGCAAACTTAAGAAGGAAGGTAATACAATTTAAAATTTGGAGATGGATTTTGCGTACCGGAGTTCTGCTATTCGTGTACAGGGTGTTGGATGAGTGGAAAGCATTCTGCAAGAATGTGAAGACAAAGACAATAGCCAGATATAAGAGTGGTGGGGTTCATCTAAAAGTGTTATCAGAGAGGTATCGAGGGAGTGGAAAGGGTGACGGAGATAGAGGACAGAGACTACAGCATCTTCAAGAAAATACTTTGGAACAGACTGGAAGGACTGTTCAAATCGTTTTCTGTCACTTCTCTATATTTCTATGTTTGTATGATGTTAACTGAATTTTTGGCCAGAGGCCAAAGAAATTGCCTGAAGAACAAGACAAAGCATTCTTTCTTTCTAACTCATGCCTAACACACTTTACAAATGAAGTACTGTCCTTTGGATGAAAAGATAAACCAGTGTACCATTTGCCCATGTATGGTATCTGTTTAAGTGCAAGTTTAAAGATACTATAGCACTTTCCCCAGTGTCCTGGCCAACATTCCCCCATAAGTAAAACAGATTCATGTAACCCATCCAGTTTCTACCTGGAAACAATCTGACACTGCTCAGTGTGCCTTTCCTGGTTAAGATTCTTACAAAGCAACAAATATGCCTTACAAGAAAGATGTCCTGCACCATGCCAGTAAAAATCTGCTCTGTGTACAGATTCCCCTAAGCAGGTCAATGTCAATGGCCAGGTACAGTATGGGAAATACCCCATTGGTATCATGCCTTTTTGGGGATTTATGATTTTTGCTACTGTCCCTTCTTCTTGTGTTCCCCTCTGATCTGCAGGTCTCTGACACCCCCTCCATGACTATACCTCTTTTCTTATTTTTCAGTCTCCAATTTCAGTCCATTTTAATTCCACTAAACACTTAGCCCTGAGAGGGTAAACCACCTCCCCTGCTTCCAAATCATCTTTATTATCCACCAGTGCATCTCTGCCTGCCTTGGAAACATAAACATAGAGCGGTGATGCACAGAAAAAGACCTGGACAGTCCATCTAACTTATCTCTTCTGTTCAGTCCTGTCTCTTAATCTATAGCCTTTCATGTTTGGTACTCTCTAGGTTTCCATTACACACATAATACTATAGTCTTCACTGCACAGTTGCACTTCAAGTTTCCTGGTTGGGCTTGCTTTGTTTCTTTATAAGAACATCTCAGTCCCACTCCCCCCATGGATTTGTTTCTGTTTGTCATCATTATTCTATCCTAATTCAATACCATTGACCTTTATGAGTCATCTTCAGTTTTACTATCTAATGCAAGCTACTGTATATCCTCTTTCTTTACTTATTCTCTGAAATGTATTGCTCATTTTCTCTATCCTGCCCATGGCTTGTGTAAAACCTGTGTGCTTATCCCATATAGTTTAAAATTTCTCCCACAGTGCTATCAATCATTTCCACCAACATATTGGTTCTCCTTTTGTTGTGTTCTTCAGGCTATAAAAATAACTTCTAGCTAAAATGAAAATCTCAGCTAAAACCTTGTTTGTTCTGGGATCTAACTCCATTTTGGCTCAACTAGGCTAAGTAAACTGGACCTGGATTTGCTATTGCCTGTCATATTTCTTGCAACTTTAATAACTCTTCAGCCAGAGCTGCATTAGAGCCTGAAGCTTTACTGTTTGCCAGATTGTCTTGTTTTAAAGGAAACATCTGACATATTGTTGAACTGCTGGAGCATCATTTGTGAAACCTCTGTAAATAAATTTAATGAGTTTTCTACCAGTTCTTTTGGTTGTTTGCAAACGGTAAAATTATCAAAATATCATCAAATACTTGCATTTCTGCTTGTAAAGGTATTATTTTGCACCAGTTTAAAAGAATATACTGTATAGCAGGAAATACTACCTGTCTTTCTATCTTCACTGGTTCCATATTAGAGTGAAAATAAAAAGATAGTGAATATAAGGTAGATCACTGTATAGAACAGCATTAGTGTCCCACCAGTGAAAATAAGAGGAAGTGAACATGTGGGGTGGCGGGGGGGTGCTTGGAGCACTAAATATACTGTAAAGGGTGTGACTATAAACTACTATACAGTATTTAAGAGTAGCAGAATATAATTACCAAATGAATAATCTTCTCCATTGTTTATTTGTAATTCTGTTTGTAGGCCAACCCCCTTGCCCCCCACACAGTACGTTGGAGTGCTGAGGGTGGGCCATAGTACCAGAGCAACTACCATGTCTAGGGGGATAGGGCCAGTAACATACCTCTGGGAGCTACTCCATGCAAACAGTCCCAGTTCTGGCAGCTCCCTTTTTCAGTCATGTGACCACTGGGGCACTGCCTATGATAGTCTCTGCCCCACCCTGGCAAAGCCATTCTCCATTTCTCCCTGATGACTCCCTCTCCCCCCTTACTGTTTGCAGTATACTTAGAGCTGCTTGCACAGGCCATTCATCAAAATGAAGCAGTTATCGGTCCCCAAGTAGGAGGAAGGAACCAAAAACTGGCTTCAAACTGTCTGCAGATGATTTACTAATTTACTTGGTACAACCAGACCAGGCACTCCCCATTAATTGCATACCCTGAACACCTTTGCCCACTTAGCCAGTTACAAACAAAATTTATCCAAGACGAAAGTTATTTAAATACATTACAACCCTTCTTGTCAAATACAGACATCTAAATAGGAATTACCTGCATTAAAATATTTAGGGGTGCAGTTGGTGGCTGAGCATTCGCAGTTAACAGCCTGGAAATATGACTCTTTCCTAAAACAGCTTACGAAAGACCTAGAGCTCTGGAAAAATATCCCTCTTCCTCTCATTCAAGAAACTGATGCCATTCACATGACTCTTCTCCCTAGATTTTTACACCTCACCCAAACCTTACCAATAACTCAACCTACCATCTTCTTCAGAAATATTAACAGGAACATGTCAAGGTATTTTTGTGGTGGGCAATGCCCTGGCATCTGACTGACTATACTACAGTTGCCTAAATGCCTGAGTGGCTTGGCACTAATAAATTTCATCCAGTACCACAGCACAGCTCAGCTGCATACAGTCTTTTAGTGGCTTACACCTGCCTATAGTGCATGATGGAAAAGTCTAGAAATGCAAGAAGTAGACCTACATAATCTTGGGAAAGACTTACTTACTCACCCTTGTCTTCCACTAACAGAGATGATGCACAATCCGTTCACTTCTGACACTCTGTGGCATTGGAGAGGACTGTTTGAACTCCTACCTCAAAAACAACTTAGACATTTCTTATTCTCACTCCCTTACCTAGCAACTTTTCACCCAGTCCTACTAGATCATGGATTCAGAATATGGGAAAGATTGGGTTTACACCTAGTGGTGCATTTCCTATATAATAAGATATTCCCAGAACAATGCTAAGTTTACTCTCTATGTCCACAAGATCATTTTTGGTGCCTGCAAACTGTGGCTTTTATTAGAATGCTGATATCCTCCTCAGCACAGGAAACAGTAATTCTACTAGTAATAGCCAGTTTACTAAAGGCACTAGATGGTTTAGCATCTCTTACTCATATGATTTCCTATATATATGATCTCCTCCAGCAAATACATGCAGAGTCATTGGATAGTGTAAAACTTGCCTGGCAGACATACTTAAATCACCCTATAACATAGAAACATAGAAGTTGACGGCAGATAAGGACCGCAAGGCCCATCCAGTCTGCCCATTTCTTTTTCTACCTTATAAATGTGCCATCGGCCTTTGCTCTGTCAGTGGCCTATCTATTCATAGTCATTTGTATTGCTCCCTTATGCCTATCCATGCCTGTTTGAAGCCCTGCCACTGTATTCATAGCCACCACTTCTTGTGGTAAGCCATTCCATGCATCCACCACACCCTTTCTGTGAAAAAATTTCCTCATATTCCCCTTAATCAGCCCCTCTAATCTCATGCTGTGTCCTCTTGTCCTGCTATTTTTCTTATATTTAAACATGTTAGACTCTTTCACCTTGTTAATGCCCTTAAGGTGTTTGAATGCCTCGATCATATCACCTCTCTCCCTCCTTTGCTCAAGGGTATACATATTCAGCTCTGTTAATCTGTCCTCATATGTCTTCTGATGCAGTCCCTGCACCATTTTGGTTGCCCTTCTCTGGACTGCCTCAATTTGGTTAATGTCCTTGTGAAGGTGTGGCCTCCAATACTGCGAAGCACTCCAGATGAGGCCTAACCAGTGTCTTGTAAGAGGAGTTATTACCTCCCTCTTACGACTTGTGATACCCTACTAATATGCCCTAACCTAGCCTTACCTACTGTTGGGGTCTACTTGGATGATTTCAGGTCATCAGTGATGATGATGCTTAGTCTCTTTTCTTCCTTTGTGACTGCTAGCAACTCCTCCCAGTCTATAGGTGGCTTCAGGGTTTCTCTTCCCTATGTGCATGATTTTGCACTTCTTTGTATTAAATCCCAGTTGCCACTCTTCTGACCATTTTGCTAGTTTATCCAGATCTCTTCTCATTCTGCCCACCCCATCTGGATCATCTACTCTGTTGCAGATCTTGGTGTCATCTGCAAACAGACAAGCCTTACCCTCCAGTCCATCTGCAAGGTCACTAATGAAGATGTTGAAGAGGACTGGCCCCAGGACTGATCCCTGAGGTATCCCACTTGTGACTTGCATCTCTTCTGACGTATACCATTTACTACTACTCTCTGTTTTCTGCCCGTCAACCAGTTTGCCACCCAGTTGACCAACTTCTGACCCACCCCGAGCCTACCCAGCTTATTTATCAATCTTCTATGTGGAACAGTGTCAAAAGCTTTGCTGAAGTCAAGGTAGGTGACGTCAACTGCTCCCCCTTGGTCCACCACTCTGGTTACCCAGTCAAAGAAATCTATGAGATTAGTTTGACAGGACCTTCCTTTTGTAAACCCATGCTGTCTTGGATCCTGTGCCCTATGGATTCCAGGTGTTGCACTATCCTTTCCTTAAGAGTGCCTCCATAATCTTGCCCACTACTGAGGTAAGACTGACTGGTCTGTAGTTCCTTCCTCCTCCCTGCTACCACTCTTGTGGAGCAGGATCACATAAACCCTTCTCCAGTCTTCTGAGACCTCTCCTGTGCTCAGAGACTCACTAAACAGTTCTGCTAATGGCTCTGCTAGTTCCACCTTTAGCTTCTTAAGTACCCTGGGATGTATGCCATCAGGTCCATTGCCTTATCCACCCTGGGCTTATAAGCTCTTGTATGACCCTTTCTTTTGTGAAGGGTAGTGCTCACCTCCCTCCCGCTGTGTCCATGATGCTGAGCTGTGGGCCCTGCCCTACCTTCTCTTCAGTAAATACTGAGCAAAGTATCTATTTAGGATAGATGCATTTACAGGGTCCTCCTCCTCACTGCTCCCTTTTCTCCATTAAGCCAGCAATACCCCTCTGGACTTTCTCCTTCACTAATGTGTCTATAGAAAGTCTTGTCACCTTCTTTTACTGTTACGTGCTAGTGTTTCCTCAGTTTGGGACTTTGCCTGCCTTACTGCCTTCCCTGCTTCCCTTAGGGCAGTTTGGTATGCTTCCCTATCTTCATCCGCTGTGTTCCCTTATATTTACTGAAGAATGAGCCTTTTGGCTCCTGACCTTTTTCTGCTACTGTATTTGAGAACCAAAGTGGTTTCCTTCTTCTTTGCACTTCCTTTTCTGTCTAACACAATGGGATGTTGCTTCAAATGTGCATCCTTAATGCTTGCCCTTTGCCTGTACCCCCTCACCTGTGTTTCTTTTTTGCCAGAGCTAGCTTAACTCTGTTGGCCATCTTATCAAAGTCAGCTTCTCTGAAGTCCCATATTTTGCCTTGGAATGGGATGATTTAGGTGTAGTAGCCAAATTGAACCATACCATGTGATGGTCACTGGCCCCCAGGTGACCTTCTACCTGAAGATCTGTGATCCCTTCCTTGTAAGTCAGTACTAGATCTAGGATAGTCCTGTCTCTTGTGGGTTGCTGTACCAGTTATTTGAGGCCCTCCCCCTGCAGGTAATCCACTATGTGTCTAGTTCTGGCAGATGTTCCTGCTGGTATTAACTAATCTGTAACCGGCATGTTGAAGTCTCCCATTATCAGAACCTCCCCTTTAGCTGTCATGTTTTGTATATCTTCTAACAGTAATGTATTTATGTCCTCCCCCTAGTCTGGGGGCCTGTAGACAACCCCAGTTCTTATGGCTGTCCCATTTCCTGTTTCAGGGTGACCCACAGTTCTTCTGGCTCCTTATGTGTATTCTGAATTTCTGTGCTTTGATATTTTCATTGACATACAGACCCTCCCCCTCTTTTGCACCTCGGTCTCTTCTAGAACAATACATAGCCAGGTACTGAAGTCTCCCAAGTGTGGTTACTGGTAAACCACGGCTCACTAATTGCTACTATGTCCAGTTTAGCCTCTGACATTATTGCCTGCAGGTCTGGGATCTTATTTCCCAGGCTGTGAGCATTTGTGTACATGATTTTCCATTGGCCCAGATTTTGGTGTGTTAGTTGTTGGGTGAGGTTTGGCATTACCCCTGTGCATCATATGGGGAGACAAACCTTTTTTCTTACCTGGTGATGCAAATGAACTGCAAACATGCTGAATCCCTGTTTGACCACTAGCTGAGGGGGGAGGGGTGCTCTTCCCATTCGACTTATGGGGTGCTGCACCCCTCTCCCCATTTGCTAGTTTAAATATTCTGCAAAGACGTCAAACTTCTGCCCCAATGCACTGACTCCCTCCTTAGTCAGATGCAGTCCATCAAATTTAAAGAACTTTCACTCCGAGAACTGTTGCCAGTTCCCTACAAATCTGTGTCCTTTTTCCTGGCACCAGCCCTTGAGCCATGTGTTTGGCTCCCCTATATCCCCTTCTCTGACCTTCCGTCCATCTGCTCCCCTCTCCCAGACTGGCAGGATCTCAGAGAAGGAGATGCCAGACAAGAAATAGATGATAGTTTGTCACCCAGCCTGGTCAGGTGTTCCTTGGTCTCCACAACTGACCGGCTGGCGAGAATCGATAGTCCCTATGTGTACTAGGACATCAATGTTTTCTCCTGCTTTGCGGTATAGTTTTAGCAATGCGGTCAGTGTCTCTCTATGCTGATGTACCTGGGAGACATCTGACCATTACCCTGGCTGGAGATGGGTATCAACTCCCCGAATCATGGAGTCTCCTATGATCAGAAATTTTTTGGATTTCCTTTTTGCTTTTTTTGTTTTGGTTCCTGATTTGAGTGAGTTTTGTTGTGCTAGCTCCTGTGCTGCAGTGTCCTGCTCTGCAGTGTCTTCTGCCTCTTTGTTTGATTTATAGATGATCAAATTTGCAGCAAGCATCTCAGAAGTCAGCACTCTATCAATAAATCATACATTTGGTGAAAAATTCTCTTGAAAGGTTAGAATCTGATATTTTGGAATGCCTGCCATGCAGGTTAAATATGTCCCTGGTAGAGGTGTGGACTGTTGGAGGGGACGTGGGCACACTCCTGCTACGCACTGCCACATCTTTTGGCAGTGTACTGTACATTATTGCAGCCCTTCCTGACTGCACTTGCTACAGAAATACAGTATTTAAGATATTTGGCAACCCTATGCCCATAACTATAGACTTCTTCCTCTTCTCCAAGTTTGATGGTATGTGGAAGTCCCCACCTACAAAGAAATTACTAAACATTTTTCTCCTGGTGCCAAGAAAAATCTATCACAAACAACAGGCTGTCTTCCATTATTCCTATGATTACACTATGGCAAGATATAGTCCTTGAAATTTATAAAATTTAAAAATCGATGGCATAAGTGAATCACCAAATGGAACATTTTGAAATCACTTGGAGAACATGGGTAGTCTATATTATGAGACACAGACAAGGCTTTGTCCCATAATCTTTAATTTTATTTTACACGGCTTCTAAGGTGGGAGCTCCTTCCCCACAGGCATAACGAAAGTGGGTTATGTTACTTTACATTATAATGCAGTACATCATGTACTTGAAATAAACTGCAAATGTAGCAGAAGATTCCAAGCTTAGGTAGAAGAGACATTGAAGACATTCCTAATCTTTATAGACTCATAGTAAGCCCTGAAATAAGGTCACACTTTTGTTCTGATACTGTACCTTATGATCTACTTTACTTTGGATTTATCTGCTTATGTGGATAAGGAAAATATGCACTTCCACTATTACTTTAAAAATACTAGTGGAGCCAAAACAGGCAGAGAGGAAAATAATACAAATTATAAGTAGTAGTTAGTTGTAACTTTTTATTTCTGAAGTATTTTTCTTCTTCATTTTGCTCATCAGAAAGTTTTCTATGTTATAATATTGTGCTGGATGTGTGAAACAGCTCTTTGCCTGGTAGCTGACATACTGTATCTAACTCTACTACCCCACACTACGTCATCAGCATTATGATCTCACTGACAGTGACATCACAGGTGAATGACCTGGCAGTTACTTGCTTGCTGTTCTTAAGTAGAAGTGATGTCACAGTCAGTGAGGCCACAATGCTCATGATGTAGTGTGAGCCAGCAGAGCAAGATACAGTGGTGTCCCCCAGGATGAAATCCACTTTTAAAGCACTCCACAGTATGCTGCAGCAGACCTACTGAATAAAGCAATGTAATTTCAATGGCAATTAGTCCCTTTTGTCATGCAGAAAATTGTGGCATTCACTTCATCCTGTCAGTGTCACATTTTTCTGAATGACAGAAGGGACTGATTGCCATTGAAATGACATTGCTTTATTTAGTAGGTCTGCAGCAGCATTCTGTAGAGTGCTGCAAAATGATGCAGAATTGGGTTTCATCCTGGGGGATGCCACTGTATTTCAGATGCAAGGCTAACAGCTGTTCCATACATCACACCTTTTAATCTCAGGTAAACAATCTTCTAACTAAGCAAAGGGGAAAAAAATACCTCCGATATTAAAGGCAATGGCTGGCTGCTTTTAAAATCTAATATTAGTTTTAAGCAGTACACTAGCTCTTTAAATTAGAAGATTAACTGTGAAACTTAAGAGCAGAGTATAGTGTACTCTATAAGACTTACCACAAATGGTACTGAAACCATGGTATATGCATTTGTAAGGTGTGTTTTGTATACTTTTGCACCATGAGAAGGGATAAAGGCATAGCACTACTTCTTGATACATTACATACAGTAAGTGAATAACAGTTCTCCACACAACCTTGCTAAGGCTTCTCAACTTAGACTGCAAATGGACAAAGGTGGAGAAGTGTATCCCTGTCTCTGTAGCTCAGTACTTGATGTACAGTATGGCTTTAAGCAGAATGACATCACAGGCACAAATGCAGAAGACAGAAGGCAGCTGTAAGAGAAAAGAAAGGATGGGCATGTGAGGGCAGGAAAAAACAATGGTGAGCATCAAAGAATAACCCCAAAAGGAGTGTAAAGAGGAAGGAGGGCACACGTGAAGACAAGCTGCTGTGCAGCAAACACAAAATGGACAATGGGGGGGGGGGTCACAGTGAGAAAGACAAACACAACAACCAACAGAGACAAGCATGAAGATGGGAGGCAGAGAGGGGAGCAAACACAGGAAACAGGAGAAGCACGCAGCAGCTGGAGGAAAATTAAACTGACTGAAACAAACAGGAAAAAAACACAAATAGGTTGTAGCAAAAAGAAAAGGAAAATACAAAACAGGAAACACAACGGCATGCCCAGCAGAGCCTCCACAAAGAAAAAATGCTTCTGGGTGAGGTTAGAAGGGCTGCCATATATAGCTCAGGCAGGGGGCGTGGCTGGTTGCTGTGGCCCATTGAACCACAGCAAAGCCTTTTAATTACAAATGGTGCCAGATAGAAAGCAGCCCTCCCTAATGGGGCCTGTTGCTGAGCCATGGTGCAATGTAGGTAAATTTCTTTTACTTTATACTGTAAATCTGGTTTAAATATTTAGGGTGTACTGCCAAATTATTGCACTCCATGTGGCATTTTTTAATGTTTTAGTGACTGTATTATTACTATTAACCATAGTTTACTCAGTGAAGATGGAAATTTATTCATCTATTTACACCTGAAGACAACCTGCCCATGTAACTGTCAAGGTCATGCTGTTTACCAAGGATGGATCTAACAGTTTTATAATAGCATCTGAGAATGCTATGCAGCTCCCACTGTGCTGTTCTTGTAAAAAATTTAATTCAACCTTTCTTTCAATTATTCATTCATTAACATTTTTCATGGCCCAGCTTGTTTCTCTTGTAGTATTGACCAGATTTCAACTTTAATCTAGATTGTAACCTTCTGCTACAATAGAATTCTTTACAGCAGCATTTTTGCTGTTTTTGCTTATGGATCTCTCTGGTTTAAATATTGCTGCTGTGTTGCTAGAAACACTCTTTAACACAGATAGTTCCAAAAGAGATGAACATTTACTGCTGCATGTAAAGAAGATCCTGTGGTGGTTCTCAACAAACATTATTATTTTATTTTATTCTTTACGTCTGCAGTATTATGTACAGAGAATTACATCATTAGTCCTAAATGGTTTCAATCACTCTTGACACAGAGACAGCCACAGTCTAGAAGAGAAGCACAAGCAACTGCACAAGATGCAAGACTAATAAAGTCACAATCACTTGCCAAGCTGAAGAAAACATTCTGGAAAACAATGCAATGTGACCTTTTATAACCTCTAAAGTCCTTTCAAAAAACAACATTCCCTTCCCGTTAAGCTTGTCAGGGGCTTCCTAACATTATATGGCCTTGGACTAACGTCAGCTGGCTCATGTTCTGATATCTGCTCAACTTTTTCTCTTTTTCAGACATTTTGGAAGGAGTCTACACAGTTCAGTTCAGTCCATTCATGTTTGTTGTTTGACTTAGTAGTCATTAACAAAGGTTAAAAATGAGGAAAATATAATACATCCACATAAATACATATAGATATACATAAATACATATAACTCTCAGGCATAAACAACATATAAATACAATACATGCAGGCATAAATACATGTGTGTGGCAAACAAGGAATTATTATGGGATGAAGGTAGCATTAGTGCAAAATGTGTGCAATTGTCAGATGTCTACTGATGATTTAGCAATTTTCATCTTTGCTTCATCACAAGAAAATATTTTGTTAGTCTCTCAATTGTCCATTCATCTGATGGGCCCTATGCACACATGGGGCGGAGTGGCTACACACTCCTATCTGGGGTGCATAGCCATTCCACACCCATCGTGCCCCCTGTTCTGCATTCAACAATTGGGGCATGCAGCCCCTTGGCACCTAATCTCCTGGCCATGTGGACAGCAGTGTGCCAGGGGCGGGCAGTGGATGTGTCGGAGGTGTACCCACACTCCACGTCATTCACACGGCTGTGGAGTGCTGGGTAACACCCAGACATAAGAAATACGTGCCCACCCAGGATGCCACAGCCAGCAACAGTGCTGATGTTGGGGCACTGCAGACCACTACCACATGCTGCCCCAGCCCATAGATGATCATGGAGGGCTGGGTGCAGCTGACCGAGCACCCTCCTGCCCTGAGCTTGCGGCAAACATCGCAACCTCCAATGTCTTCCATGCCCTTTGGGCGCAAGTGATCTATTCACAGACTAGGTCAGGTCATCCCATTGCATGCGCACCTGGTCCACATAAGTGTCCTCTGTGTGTCTGCATGCCAGGGGCAGGGCCATGGACAGGTGGCAGCTGATAGTGACTACTGGTCGGTGCTCACCTGTCTGCAGGTGCAGAACTCCACAGGCATGTATTACCTGCCCATATGTGAATAGGGCCCAATGTGTGTAAAAGAATGGAAGTCAGTGTTTCTAAATCAACATTATAAGTTGAATTTAAAAAGGGTACTAACCAGTAAGTTTTTTCCTTGACAAACCAAGAACATTTACATAAGACATGGAAGAGGTTTGCAAATCCCCCTCTGAGCATGAACAATCACTTGAACCTTCTAGAATAATTCTATCCCTCAATTTCAGTACATTACTATTGAATCTTTCAAATTTATATCTAATAAAAATCCTTCTATGGTCAGTGTTAACTACAGTATCCAAATATGTCTTTAGACCAAAATAGTAATTATGATTAGCAAACCATTTTGAATATGGGGTCTTGTTTATCAAGTCTACACAGAAACAGAGGACAGAAAAATCCTTTAAGTCAATTGGATCTGTCCTAGGGAGTTTCTACCTTACATTACTCATTGTTAGTCCACCTTACTCCATCGCCAATACCCTTCTTCCAGAATTTACCCCCCCTTTTCCAAATAATTTCCATGACATTATCTCACTGTGCCTTGAACACAGTTTTGGTCTCTGAATTAACTATACTACTAGACAAACTGTTCTACTTGCCCAACACCCATTCTGGAAAAAAAAGGTCCCTAATATCCTTTTTAAAATTTTCTGCTTTAAGTTTTAGATTGTGCCTCCTTCTGGTTTAAATGTTTTTTTTTTTACTTTGAACAGTTCAGTGTAATCCACCCAGCTGTATCCCATGCTATATTTATACATCTCTATCACATCACATCTCTCTCTCTCTCTCTCTCTCTCTCTCTCTCATAACATGTAATGAGTCCATACTGAGGTTGTTCAGGCTATCTCCTTAGGATTTTTCCTCCATTCCCTAAACATTTGTCACTCTTCTGTGTACTTTCTTCACCTTCATTATTATCCACCCTTCCACAAAGTTTTGTATCAGCAGCAAATAAACTTATTGTTCCTGTTTCCCCAAGGTATACCGCAGGTACAGCGACATTTCGACAGCGTGGCCCTCTACAGTGACTACAGCACCACTGCACTGTAGGGAAACCTGGAACCCAGCACTGTCTGTTGGGGTCCTGCACCCCCAAATCAGCTCCGACTCAGAGTTGAGAATCCTAAGTGTGGGGGCTCAGGGAGCAAAGCCCCCTGATGAAACTGGCAGTCAACTGCAAAATGCGGTTGACCTGTTGGTTTCTTTGTCTGGTCGTCCAACAAAATTTTTGTCGATGACCAGTGGTGGATCCATTTCCCAACCCCAGTATCACTAATATGCTGACCATATTAAAAGGAAGAGGTTACAAAGCTGTCCCCTGAGGCACCCCAATAATAATATCCTTTACCAGAAAGAACTGTCAATTAGGACCACTGACAGTTTCTTTTCTGATAACCAGTTCTTAATTCATACAGTGAGTCCTTCCCCATACCTGAGGTCACTCACCTTCTTTACTAGTCTCCTAGTTAGTACTGCATTGAAAGCTTTACTGAAATCCAGATGCATGACATGAACTGCAATACCCCTGTCAGTAGATTGTGTGGCTGTGTCGAAAAAGTCTATAAAGTTTGTTTGACATGATCTACCTCCTGTGAACCCATGCTGCTTACTATGTGAGTTCCTTTTCCTCTAGAAATTCAGCAATGCATTCCTTAACTATTGTTTCCAAGAATTTATACACAATAGATGTCAGACTCTCTGGTCTGTAGTTCCCTGGATCCTCCCTGCTTCTGGACTTGCGCAGTGGGGCCATATTTACCAACATACATCTCAACCTTTTGTCACTGAGATGTGGCACACTGACACTCAAAACTGGGGACAATGTGGAACACCTGCTGTCATAATGTGGGACATATCCTTAAGCACTGAGATACAAGTTTAGAACTTCGCTGAAACCAAGTGCATTTACTTCTGCAAAGTTTAATTTTGCTTTAGCTTCACAGTGTAATATGAATTTATAATTTAAAGTCTAAGTTTTCAGCAGTCTCCCCCCAAGAAGTCAGTCATCTGTCATCTTCCTCCGAGTACTCGCTCAGTGGGGCATAAGCTATGACTGCCTTATCCAATGATGTACCATGTCATACTGTCAGCTGCTGAATCCTTCTATTTGTAATCCCATCTTGTACTTTACTGTACTGCCTTGTTTGTAACCTCCCGGGTCATGTCTGAAAATAGTCATCCCTATGGCTAGCACACCCACCTGGTAACTAAAAACTAAATAAATAAAAAGCTTTGGCTCAGTGGGCATAGCATTCCATCACATCATGTGGAATAAAGAAAAAAAAAATCCTTGAAGGGAAAAAGCACTGTGTCAGAGAGGTTTAGGCCAGACAGGCTCCACTAGAATCTCTGTGAGTATAATAGCAGCAATGCCTGCAGCATTGTCCTTACTGTAGGTGGTGTGTGAAATAAATTCTGTGTGAAATAAAATCTGCCAGACAATAGTCACTGCACCAGTGCCATTTCTCCGCATACTGTCTGTGTGCCCCCCCCCCGAAGTCAGTCATCTGTCATCTTCCTCCCTCTGCTTGCTCAGTGGGGTATAAGCTTTGGCTCAGTGGACAGGGCATTCCATCACATCATGTGGAATAATTACTAAAAAAAAAGTTCCTTGAAGGGAAAAAGTACTGTGTCAGAGAGGGTTAGGCCAGGCAGGGTTCCCCAGAATCTCTGTAGGTATACTAGCAACAGGGCCTGCAGCATCACCCTTAGTGTAGGTGGTGTGTGAAATAAATTCTGTGTTTGAAATAAAGTCTGCAAAGATTGTCAGCCAGTAGTCAGTGCACCAGTGCCACTTCTTGCATATTGTCTGTGTCAGCTCCCCCCTCAAAGAAGTCAATCATCTGTCATTTTCCTCCCTGTCGTCTCTCAGAGGGGATATAAGCTTTGGCTCAGTGGGCAGAGTATTCCATCACATCATGTGGAATAAAGAAAAAATTAAAAAAAAATCCTTGAAGGGGAAAAGTACTGTGTCAGAGAGGGTTAGGCCAGGTAGGGTCCCCTAGAATATCTGTGGGTATACTAGCAGCAGTGCCTGCAGCATTGCCCTTAGCATAGGTGGTGTGTGAAATAAATTGTGTGTGTGAAATAAAATCTACCACCCAGTCATCAGTGCACAAGTGCCACTTGTCGCATACTATCTGTGTGACCCCCCTCCCCCAGAAGTCAGTTATCTGTTATCTTCCTTCCTGTGCTTGCTCAGTGTGGTATAAGCATTTGCTCAGTGGGCAGGGCATTCTATCCCATTACGTGGAATAAAATAAAAAAATAAAATAAAATCCTTGAAGGAGAAAAGTACTGTGTAAGAGAGGGTTAGGCCAGGCAGGGTCTCCCAGAATCTCTGCGGCATACTAGCAGCAGTGCCTGCAGCATAACCCTTCACATAGGTGGTGTGTGAAAAAAATTCTGAGTGTGAAATAAAATCTGCCAGCCAGTCATCAGTGCACCACTACCACTTATTGTGTATTGTGTGGACCCCCTCCCCAAGAAGTCAGTCATCTGTCATCTTCCTCCCTGTGCTTGCTCAGTGGGGTATAAGTTTTGGCTCAGTGGGCAGGGCATTCCATCACATCACATGGAATAAATATAAAAAATAAATGAAATCATATTCACGGTCATCACGGTCACAAATTTCACATTTGGCAACTATTTCTGGAAGCTCTGTTCCATCCAGTATCTGAAGCTCTGGGAAGCACTGCCACTGTAACATGACTCATCCTCACAATGAGTCATGTTCACGGTCATCACGGTCACAAAAAAGCTCAGTTCTTTCCAGTATCTGAAGCTCAGGGAAGCGCTGCCACTGTTGCACAATTCCTCATCCTCACAATGAAAACCATTCACAGTAATCACGGTCACGATCACATTCACATTCATGGTCATCACGGTCATGATTTTCATATTTGCCAACTATTTCTGGGAGCTTGTTTAAGTACAATACCACAGCAGTAGCAAACCCTTCCAGTATGGACAGTATCTTAGCTCTGAGATACAAAACACTCACATTTTGTCTTCTTCAGAAAGAGAAAACATGCATCATTACAACTCATGAGATTTTGTTGTCCCATTTGTGACATTACAGAGAAACTATCCATTCTTTAAACACATACTGTGTTTTGTTCAGTTCTCATAAAAAAATTACTAAGAAAGTATCTAAAGACTGCTTAACAAAGTTTACCTCTGATTGTAATGACATAGAAATCCTATGAAAATGCACCTAAAGTACCTGTTCCACACTTCATGATTACAGAAGAAATAGCTTTTTGTTTGGTGCAATCCTGTTTTTTTTTAATCTTCAGTTTCATCATGAATCAGGACACCCAGTTGTCATGTCACATCGCTCAGAAGCCGTGGTCCAGTACGATGCTTCTGTTAGTGTTCATGTTCTGCATGATGCCCTACTAGCAGATGGACTCGAATCATCCTCACAAAATGGCTTTACTTAATCCAGTAACTATAATCTCAGAGTAAACATTGTTTGTAGCATGTGTGTGTGTCTCAGACAGTTACATAGATACATAGACAGTGTCGGCAGATAAGGGCCTATGGCCCACCTAGTCTGCCCATTTGAGCTTGAGCTCACCAGTTCAGGGAAGTAAAGCCACTAGATGGTTCAGCATCTCTTACTCATATGATTTCCTATATATATGACCTCCTACAGCAAATATGTGCAGATTCATTGGATAGCATAAAACCTGTCTGCAGACAGACTTAAATCACCCTATAAATGATCAAATATGGAGTAAACATCTCAAAAGTCAGCACTCTATCACTAAGTCATACGTTTGGCAAGAATTCTCTTGGAAGGTTAGTATCCAATATTTTCGAGTGCCTGCCATTCAGGTTAAATATGTCTTGAGTAGAGGTGCAGACTGTTGGAGGGGATGTGAGCACACTCCTGCTACACACTGCCACATCTTTTGGCAGTGTACTGTACATTATTGCAGCCCTTTCTGACTGCGCTTGCTACAGAAAATATCTAAGATATTTGGCAACTCTATGCTCCTAACTATAGATTTCTTCCTCTTCTCCAAGCTTGATGGTATGTGGAAGTCCACATCTACAAAGGAATTACTAAACATTTTTCTCCTGGCAGCAAAAAATCTATCACAAACAACAGGCTTTCTTCCAGGATTCCTACGATTACACTACGGCAAGATATAGTCATAGGAATTTATAAAATTAAAAAATTGATGCCACAAGCGAATCACCAAATGGAACATTTTGAAATCACTTGGAAAACATGGGCAGTCTATATTATGAGACACATACAAGACTTTGTCCCTTAATCTTTAATTTTATTTTACACGGCTTCCGAGGTGGGAGCTCCTTTCCCCATAGGCATAACAATAGAGGGTTATGCAACTTTACATTATAATACATTATGCACTTGAAATAAACTACAAATGTAGCAGAAGATTCCATGATTAGGTAGAAGACACTCTTAACCTTTATAGACTCTCATAGTGAGCCTTGATATAAGGGCATGCTTTTTTTCTAATGCCTAATGATCTACTTTACTTTGAATTTATCTGCTTATGTGGATAAGGAACATATGCACTTCCACTATTACTTTAAATTAGAATATTAACTGTGAAACTTAAGAGCATAGTATAGTGTAGTCTATAAGCAGCAGCTATTAAGTCATGTTTAATGTTTGTTATTCATTGTTTATCTCTTTGTATTTTATAAGAAGAAAATCCATCTCAATAAACACCAAGTTAAAAAATAAGAAGCTGAGCAGGAGGGCATGACTTACTAAACAGAGAGGGAACAGCAAAGGGAAGCCACCATCCAACTCCATCCAAAAGCAGAACCTATCTGAGAAACCAAAGAATCTATTATGAAATGAACCAACTAGGTACTATGGTCTGCAGCATGGAGGAGAGGATAAAGCACCTATTAGGAGGAAATCTCTGGGGATCCAAGGCCGAGGTCCCCTTCCCTCCAGGCTCAGGAAATAATTAATGACAGTTCTGACACTGCAATTTAGAAACTAGGCCTGGGCGAAATTTGCCTATTTTGCTTCTGCAGAATTTCTGCGAAATTGTGCAGTTTCCATGGAATTTCACCTTATTTTTGCCTCCAGCAGATTTCGCAATTTTCATAGAATTTATCCTCCCAACCGTGGAATTATTATTAGTACTGTGGATTTCACAGTTTCTGTGGCATTTCTCCCCAAACTGCGGAATTATTATTAATACTTCGCAAAATCTGTATAGAATTATGGAACTCGCAGTTATTGACATAATCCACATTTTCATCATGAAACTGCGGAATAATATTCTGCAGGCTTTTTGCTCATGTGATTCCATTATTTTTGGCGGGAAATGAATTATAAAAGTCATTCTTTCTACTGTGACTGTCTGTCAGTTAAATGTATTAATTTTTGTGGTGTTAAGTAAGACTGCCTATTCAATATTATACAGTAGTTGTTTCCAAACCTTCTTATTTTAAAAATTTCATCACACATATTCCACAGTTTATGCCAAAAATCTGCAGATCAAAAAAATGTTCCACAGAACAACCTTCCAAAAAATCCACAGTTCCTTGATTGGCTGATTTAGGTTCCATGAGATGGGTTTTTTGCTGTCAAAGGTCCATGTTACTGTAACAACCATCCTCCCCCTCTGAGTCAAGTGACTGCTGCTCTTTGCTTTCTGTGCAGTTCTTTAGAGTTTGATGAAGTGGAAAGTTTTGCTGCTGTGTGTGTCTGCATTTTTTTACATTCAACTATAGAAAAAACACTTTGCATCTCAATCTGATTGAAATAGCTGTAGATCATTTTGAAGTTGGATCCTCCTTCAGCAATCTGATACATGAAACTTGATTAACTGTTTAAATAGTTAGGTAACAGGACATTGTGTGTGTGTGTGTGTGTGTGTGTGTGTGTCTGCAGTTTAAACTACTTTTAGTTGTAAACAGCAGTTTAGTATTTTTTGACTTGAAACTAAAAGCAATACTGTGAGAGGCTGTTCTTATTGTTCCTTAACAGTATTGCATTGTATTTTACTGATCTACTGATTTTGTAATATACACTGTTGATATAGATATTATTTGATTGACTGTTTTTGTGCGCCAGTTAAGATTTGAGTGAAAAAAATGGTTGGACACAGACGTGGTAGTTCAGTGGCTCTTTCGAGTGTTAACTCCCCTCCTGAAGCTCCGGCTGCATTGTCTCATGAAATGAATATTGAATTTGATGGTGCTGCAGGTCCTTCTGGCAGCAATAGTACTGTAGGTCCTGTGGTTGGCAGTAGAGTGGGTGCAGGTACTGTGGGTCCTGTGGTTGGCAGTAGAGTGGTTACAGGTAGCAGCAGCAGGTTAGTCAGTGGCACAAAAGTGTCCCCAATAGGTCTGTGTTCTTCTGGTAGTGCAGTAAGTAAGGGTGGAATCAGAATTGATTACTTTTTTCATAATGCAGGCAATAGCACAAGTAGTCTGAACAACAAAATTATTAATTTTACTGAGAATGCAGCAGTCAAATTCAGTGTTGGGGGGGGAACAGAGAACTGCAGTTGATGTTGCTGCATTAATGCTTGATTCAGAGGAGGATTCTCAGCCTGAAAATCCTGATTTTCTTTCATCTGTGATGGATTCACAAATTTCAGTGTAGCAGTTTTGAATGTGATATTGAGGATGATGGTGCCATAGAAAAGGTGGTCAGTAAAACTATTGGTAGTGGTGACAGTAAATCTGCAGGTTCTATTGATAATGATGTTTTGATGGTGGTAAATGAGAAATGGGCTGATATTGTAGCAGACATTAGTGGTGTCAATGATATTGATAGTGTTAGTGTATGCGATTTTCAGGATGTTCAAGATGACCCTGTAATAGATCCTGGTTACCAACCTCCCTATGTCCCTGTTAACAATTCACGTACCTTTCCTCAGAATGTAAATGTAAAAGTGTCATCACAAGCACAGAATGAAACATCAGTGACTGTTAACAATAACATGCAATCTCCAATGCCTATTCATGTCACTACAAGTTATATCATGCAGCAGAAGCACCTGCGTGTGCCTGCCATAGATGAGTCACAGTGGCAGATCACAATCAGCAGTAAGGCTGAGAGTGTTCCCCCTTCTAAAAAGCAGTGTAGAGTGGTCAAATCTCTAGTGTGGGACTTTTTTGTATTGCAAGATAATGATGACAGCACAGCTATTTGCCAAATATGCCAAAGTGAGTCGTGGCAAGGCAGGGTCACACTCAGGCACAAGTGGGATGCACTCACATCTCCAAACCAAACACACTATTCACTGGCAGCAGCATAAACGTCCGGCTTCCCAGGTAGAAAACAATGATTCTGTTCCTCTACAGAACTACTTATTGGACCCCATTGACAGTGAGAGTAGTGTTATTCCACCACCATAACATCCACCCCAACGCGTTCTGAACCTTTAGTTCTAGGTAAATCATCATCTTGTACCTCATCCTCCTCCGTATGTTCAGACTTCACTCGCCACAGTATCATGCCACAAAGTTTACAAACTCCTTTCAGTTCCAAAGTCACCCATACACAGCTGAGAATTTCCAAGTCAGTGGTCACTAAGAGGCAACCTAATATTAAAGATGCATTTTCCAAGAATACAAAGTACCATAGGAATCATCCAGTTGCAAGGCACTTGAATGCAGCAGTTTCTCAAATGCTTGCAATGGATCTTCTTCTGTACTCTTTTGTTGAAAAATCTGGTTTTCAGCAGCTCATGAGTAAGGCGGTACCCAAATATGAACTGCCCAGCAGAACTTACTTTTCGATGAAAGGTGTGCCTGAGCTGTACAACACACTATATTGTACAGTTTCACATGCACTGTCACACTCTGTGGTCAGCACTATGCCTCTCACCACTGATATGCGGACCAGTGGTCTGAGATCCACAGTTAGCTTTATGTATGTTACATCACATTGGGCACACATCCGTGGTGTGTACAGTACTTCACCTTGTCCTGCAAGTGATTGTCATTTGTAAACAACATATGGAGGCAGTGGTGGTGTGTACCAGCAGGCAACATTAAGCATGCAAAGTATTCATGGCTCTCACACAGCCGAAAGAATTCTTGAGCATCTAAATGAGACAATTTCTCATTGGCTGAAACCACATGGACTCAAAGTGAGTTTCATTTCAAGCAACAATGGAGCCAATGTAGTGAAAGCCATAAGTTACGGTGGCTTTGGGCACATTCCTTGCTTTGCACATGTTTTGAATCTGATTGTGCATCAGTTCTTAAAGCATGAGGCAGTGGATAGCATGGTGACCATTAGTCATCATATTTGTGGACATTTTAGTCATTCCTCAAAAGCTCGATCTGAGCTTAATGTGTTGCAGCGTTCATATGATGTGCCATGGCATCGTCTCAAGCAGGATGTTCCCACAAGTTGGAACTCAACTCTGTATATGCTGGAATGCTTGTTTGAGCTGTGTAAACCTGTCAATGACTATGTCAGGCAGCTTCGTGATCCCCTCACTCAACAGGCAATGACACTCAGTCCATCTCAGTGGAGGGTCATGGATAGTGTAATACAGGTTTTGCACCCTTTTGAGCATGCCACTCAGGCTGTTAGTGTTGAATCAGCATGTTTGAGTCAGTTTATTCCATTGTTGTGGATACTTAAGCAGGCGGTGGTCAATTTTAATGACCAGTTTGAATGTGCAGCAGATGAGGTTGGTGTGAACCTGTGCAACCACATATGGACATCTTAGAAAGTGATAATCGTGTCTGTTACATGTTGCATAGTGATTTGTACCAGATGGCCACTTTACTGGATCCCTGGTACAAGCATGGTATCACATAACTTCTGCCAGGGGGTAAGGTACAGGTTGATTATTGTTCACTTGCTGTTCGTGACAAAGTGCACAACAAAATGCTTGAAACGGATGTCAATAAAAGAAATGAGGGAAGTACTGAGCAGCATGTGTGTTCCAGGTCCCAACTCTCTGTGTCATCAAAGTTATCAACTTCTTCAGTACCTAAACCCACCCGCAATCCATTGTGGTCAATATTACAGCAGGTGGGTGTTTCTCAGCCCCAGAAGCAGGAATACAGCAGCAAACTGCCGATGTCGGTGGCAAACATGGTCACTGCCTATCCTGATGATCCTGAGCAGGTATCTGTTGAGGATGACCCTTTGTTAGTATACTGGCAGCACAGGGTGACAGTGTGGCATACACTGGCATCAGTTGCACTGGAACTGTTAAGTTGCCCTTGTTCCAGTGTAACTTCGGAACAGTTTTTTAGTGCAGCAGGGGCAATTGTGTCAAACCATCAGACATGTCTGTCTGATTTAAATGTTGAGCGACTGACATACATAAAAATGAATAAACATTTTATTCCATCTCAATGGTCTTTGTCTGGCATTGGCACTGTTACGTCTAGTGGTGATGACGAAGGCATGGATTATGATGAAAATTATGTTGAACAGGTAGAGGGTATGTGTTCTATTGGTGAGGATACATCAGAGAGACACATCTTTTAGTTTACATAATTTAGCAGTTCGTTTTATGACAGAAAATTGCTGAAAGCACTTATTTGTATTATTCTTAGTTACCCAATGTAAAGTCCAAAATAAGTACTTTTTTTGTTCACACATTATTTGAAAAATGTATTCCATAGCCAAGTACATACTGGTAATTCAAACACCCAGTGAAACAGCAGCCTCAGAGCAGCTGCCTCTCCCAATCGTGTCACTGACTAACCTTTTGATGGTCTTACTAATAAAGTCTGACTTACATGTTACCTGTAGTGTAGATGTTATTCATTTGTAATGTTCTGTATCTGCATATGGGACAAAACAAATTCTGACTTACCCATATGAAAACCATGCCACCATGTAGACCCCAACACTCCTTTCATAATTATTGTAAGGCACTCCAGGGGGTGTATTATGGTTGGCTGATGGCCATTATCGGGTGGTGGAAGCAGTCGTCTATGCCTCGTGCTTCAACCTACCACGAGGTAGGCTGTTATCAGTGTCACACCCTAACACCTCACCATGCCTTATTGCTTAATTAGTGCGCAATTATTATTCAGCCAGCACAGGCAGCCTTCTGTCTCTCCGTAGATTATGTCATGTCAGTGTGTGACTGCTGTGATGGACATTTGTTAGGAGAAAAGACTTTCCGAGCATCATAACAACATAAACATGAACTACTATAGTCCCTTCCCTATGCTGCTGAAGATGAGCCTTTGTCGATGTATACATTGTCCACACACCGGCATGAGCCATGCCCACTAATGTTGAGATGACACAATAAAACAACATAAACATGAACTACTAGACCAGAGGATGGTGCCACTTGCTTACCTGCTGTTTTCAAACCTGGCTGCATCCTTGACTTCTTTAATGTATGCTGCACTTAACCTCATGAAGAGCAAGACATAAACAGCTTCTACATATTATTATATATTACATAGGATGACGATGTGATGCCTCTACAACTGTCTTTATGATTTATCTTTCAGGTATGCCATTCATTCTTGCACCCATGTGTCACAGTTACCACAGCCCACAATGTCTGTCTGCACCATGCTGTGCTATTTCAACCAAGAAACTCCGTAATGAGGAACTACTAGGCCCTGAGACAGTGCTGCTTCGGATCTGACAACCACTCCTGCTGTGCTGTCCAATCAAAGCCTGCTCATGTTCACTGCCTCCACTCTCAAGACAGAATCAAGGAACACCATAATGAGGAACTACTAGGCCCTTAGACAGTGCTGCTGTGGATCTGACCACCTCTAGTCATGTGTCCACATGAACTGCAAAGGTAAGTATTTTTTTTTCTGTTGTTAGTTCTAAGCATTACTTTAATTTGCTAATGACAATCATGTAATCTTTTTCGTAATGTACTAGTGATATTCTTATTTTCTGTGTGTAATATAATTCTTAAATAATGTGTTATTGATATAAATTCATCTGTGTTGTTGCAGTGGGCACAGACAAAGTTGAGCACCAAGTTGTAGGATAGTCATTTGGTTCGGCAAGCTCAATTGGCTCTACCTCTGTTGCATGTAGGAACATGTGCATAAAGCTTAATAATAGTGAACATTATTGCCAAGTGAAACAGCTTTTCTTTCTGTAAGTATTTACTGTTTCATTACTTTAACAGGAATGTCATTTACGGTTGCCGATGTTTTTGCCATAATCATACCTGACGCCAGTCACGCCACCAGCACTGCTGCCTCATGTTTTCATACATTGCGTGCCCATCATACTCAAATGGCCAGATAAGTAATTCTTGTATGCATGTTTTTTTCATATTCCACATTCCATTCTAGATGTGACAACATTGAAATCTCCTTGAAGAATTCTAAGCAGTCTGGGAACCTAAAATTATTATCTTCCTCATAGTGATTTTTACCTATGAAGTAACTAGTGCTACTCTACCTGTTACGAATTCATTGTTGTTGTTTTTTTACATGATTCTGTATTACTACGGTATTATTCCTGTTATCTAGCTTATCTGCATTGTATGATGTCTGACCTGGAACCTTTGTAAATGAGCCTATGGCTCAAAGGTATTTAATCCCAAACTTAAATAAATAAAGCATTATTTGTCCTGTATTAACTCCAGTAAGTACTCGGTTGATTAGAATAGAATATTTAAAATAAGATACTCACTAGATTCATCAACAGTGGCATCCTAATTGTCATCCTGCACTCTAGCTCGCTTCCTACAGGTTTCTCCAGTGTCTCTGACTCGCTCCACTGTCTTTTTATGTTGGCGCGCTTGCACAGCCAACATCTGGCGGTAGTGCAGATTTGGAGGCATGGTCACTGTTGGGCGAATGCAGGGCACGCATTAGTAGGTACGTCCCTCATTCCCCAATCAGCTTGTGTGCCGGCGCCACACCATGCATACTTAACGTGGCCATGAGATCAATTGAAAGGTCTGCTGCAATGCCAGCTAAGCTCGTCATATGCAGTGGACCTCCTGACGTGCTTTCTCTGGTGGTGAAAAAATGAACATGGAGGCACACTGCCTGCCATACTGCCAACTTCAGGGTGCCCAATCCCACTGTTGGCTGCCCTGCCTCAATGTATGTGCCGAAAGGAGCCCACTCCAACGCAGCTGGGCCATCCCCCATTTGTTATGTGCTGAGGGGTGGTGCCCAATCCCCTTGGCTCTTGCCCCCTGCTTTGTTGTGTGCCAACGGGTGCCCAATCTCCCATCAGCTACAGCATCCCCCTCACAAAACACTTAGGTGGCACGCTGGGAGCCCACCCCAGCATGCCAAAGCCCCTGCAAAGAAAAACCGTCCCTGATTTTTTTTTTTAACCTGTAAAAAGAAAATGGTCCCTCGTGGTCTCCCCCCCCACAACCCGCAGCCCACCCACTGTGCACCCTGCCTCCCACTCCCCATCACCCCATACTTACCTCCGAGTCTGGTGCGACGGCTTCGGTGGACCGGGAACACGTCTGCACTTTTCAAAGCCGACCGCGAACTGAGGAAATGCCGGTAAGCTGTATAATGGAATAAATAGGGGTTTTTCAACTTTGATGCATATCTCAGGCATGTTTTGGAATTTTGGCACCAAATTTTCAACATGGGGTTTTTGGGACCCCTCCTCATGAATTCTGGCACTGTCATGGCATTATCGGCCCTGAAAGGCAATTTCGTGGTCACTGTGCGGAATCACTTTTCGGGACTGATTAGTGAAATGACAGTGCCACTGTTAATGAGGGGGCCTCTCAAAAAGCCTATGTTGTAAATTTGGTGGGAAAAATCAAAAAAATGGCTGTTGTATGAGCATGCATTGTGCTGTTTCCACGCACACTCATAACTTCATGAATTTGTAATATTTTCACTCCAGATTTTCAAAATTGGCATTTTTCCACACCTCCTGTTGAACAGTACAGCTATCATTTAACATATCCTGCCCAAAATGTGTTTTTGTACATCCGGCGCTGAATAGCGCGGTCACTGTGCAAAATCACTTTTTGGGACAGTTTGAGGACATATACGGTGATGCTGTTCATGAACAGAGGTCCTAAAATGCCTATGTTGAAAATCTGGTGCTGAAAGTCCATAAAATGACTGTATTGCATGCTTGTGTTGCGCAGTTTCCACGCACCCTTGTAACTTTGCAAATTTGCAATATTTCCATGCCAGATTTTCAACACTCGAATTTTTTCACACCTCCTTATGAACTGTACAGCTGTCATTTTTTACATCCTGCCCAAAATCTGTTCCAGCACCTGTGGGGCACAGTGGCATGGTCGCTGTGGGAAATCAACTTTTGGGACAGAATAACAGAATTGCAGTGCCACTGTTCATAAGGGGAGGTCCCAAAATGCCTATGTTATAAATGTGGCTACCAAACTACCAAAAATAATTGGGTTACGGATATGTGTTGGACAGTTTGTATGCATGCTCATTGCTTCACCAATATTTCATATTGTCACTCCAGATTTTCAATGTTGCCATTTTTTATGCCTCCTCATGAACAAAGTTGTCATTCTCCACATCCTGCCCAAAAATGTTTTCATCCCTCTGTCACCAAATGGCACAGCCGCTGTGCAAAACCTCCTTTCAGCTAACAAAGTGATTGTGCCACTTTTCGTGAGATGGCCTGACAAGCAGCCCATGTTGAAAATGTGGAGTGAAACTACCACCACACACCTACAGTGTTAGGGTTTCCAACTGTAGCACCCCACCCAGTACAGACTGACAGGCCTCAGGGGTGTGACTTGGGATCATCAGATGTAATGTTCATGCCATTCCACCCCCAACCCCCACCCTGCAGCCACCGACAGGCATCATGGTGTGCCTTGCACTGTTCGGCCACAAAGTTCACCCCATGCTCCTATACTGCACCCATGTCAGTGTATTTCCTTATGGAATGGGATAAGTATAACGTCCAAAGACCCCAAAGCACATCCCAACACTTGTCAGTGTGTACAGGGTAGGGTGAGGTACAATGGCATGAGCGTTATAGCTGACAAACCAAAGGCACACTCCAATGCCTGTCACTCTCTACAGGGTGGGGGTGGGGTTGGCGTCACTTCAATACTTCACTGCCATTCCTATTATGTGTCTCTAGCTCCGGCACTGCCGATGCCAATGCCAGCATAACAACATTCGGCATTGACAAATGCTTGTTTAGTATTCCCTTGGTCTTGTGCTTCTGCTTGTAGTCTTTTAAGGTGACTGCTCTGCCAAGTGACTCTAACAGCTCCCTGTCATGCCGTTGGATATCATCCCACTTGTGCTTGACTTTTCGTACGTTGCAGGACACACTACCTTCACCCTCTCTGTTCACTGTGTCCTTAATGGCATTCCACACTTTCTCCCTCTCTTGGAGAGGTAGCTTCTCTGAACCAAAATAACTGGTCTACCTGCGGGGTGACCTCCTTTACAAGCAATGTCACCTCATTGTGGCTAAATGCAGGCTATGATTTTTTTGCAATATTAGTACTGCTGCTGCTCCCCCCGCTGGTGGTGGGCTGATCCTGATCCTGACGTTCCTCTTGCTGGCCTTGATCCTCCTCCTGACCACTCTGCTGCACCTGATCCAGATTCACAACATCCTGTCTCCTCCCAACTTCCTCTTCAATGCTCCTGCTGCTCCCACCCAAACCTACTTGGTCACCAGATGACATTTTACAAAGTAATTAGTCTCCTGTACTGTAATCCACTGGTTGTTGCTCTCCCTGTACTAGAAAATGCAGAAACAGGAAGTGCAAATTGCAATTGAATCCCACTTTAATACATGCATTTTTTCCACGACTTTCAGAAAAACCCACAACTACAATTAAAACACTGTTTAAAACATGTGTAATTCTTGTTTAATGCATGTAATCGTAGAAGCGGATTAATTAATGTCTGTAGCAGTACTTTGAATCCAAATTGCGGAAAAATGTTCAGAAATGCTAAATGTAGCAGTAAAATTCTACATAACCTGCTGTTTATGGCTATTATGCACATTTTGGGTTCCGCAACTATTGATTGGACAGTTTGTCTTTTGTTTCAATTTAGTAGTAATGTGCAACTCCTCAGTGTCCTAACATGTGTGCAGCTGGAATCAGAGAGATAGACCGTTGATGTCTATGGCTTTATTTGGGCTGTGGCTCTGCACTCAGGTTCCAATACCTTTTCTGGGGGAGTGAAGACATTGCCTGTCTGAGGCCGTGCGACTCCTCAGTGTCCTAACTTGTATGCAGCTGGTATCAGAGAGGTGTACCGTTGATGTCTATGGCTTTAGTTGGGCTGTGGCTCTACACTCAGGTTCCAATACCTTGTCTTGGGGGGCATTGCCTGGCTGACGCCATGCAACTTCATACACCATGGCCAGCCAAGCTGGATCTTGAGGTCCCTTTCTGCAATCACATTCTATATCTAGGTAATGAATGAGTGATCACTACTGGCAGTCTAGGTAGCGAGTGGATGTACAGAATTTTTGGTACAGCTACACATGTGCATGTCCACACACCCACCAACACACACACACACGTTTTTAGTTGTGTTGTTTCAAAGTTGATTCATAGTATATCTTTTCTTTTTTCTTTTCAGGTCTGCATCTATACTGCTTGCTTTAATGGTGATAATTCCAGTCCAGCATACCTCAGTATGCCCTGCCACACATTGCAGTGCTGATATGTGCAGTAACAAGTCAACATGCACAGGTAAGTAATTTACACAAAATCTGATGCCATACAAACATGTAATCTTATTGTCATTTCAAAACTGTTAAGTCAATGGTACTGCTTACTGTGGTTCTTGTAGATACCTCATGACTGAGTTGTGAATTAAAAGCATATCTATGGGTGTACATGTGTATTGCGGAAGAATGCAGTGGTGCAGTCATAAACCTGCTACAGTCTAAAACCACTTGTCATGATTTCAATTTATGTTAGGTAAATTACAACTATAGTTTGTTCTGATTTGCTGTTATGGCCACCTATACTCTGTGCTGCACTATTTATTTTTTAAATGCTTTGTCCTCCTGAACTGCGGAGTGGCACCGGCATCTGTGAATCATACAGCCACTGGCACCCCCCAGATCAGGTCTGGCCAGCAACTTGCTCCACTGCACAGTCCGGCAAGTAGACAGAATCCCCTCCCCCCATGGGGACCTGGGCACAGACACCTGGGTGGCGAACCTCTCATGTCTGGGGGCAAAGGGCACAGCCATCAGCTGCCGCAATTGCCCCACAATTTTCCCCAATTTTTCTCCCACTAGGAGCAGGATGTGCAATGTGTCAGTGCACAGTTGTTGGGATGGCTGCTGCGCTCCACCCCTTGTCTGTGCATGCAACTGTAGTGCAGCTGGCCTTCAACAGTTGCTTCTACAGCATGATGCAGCTTTCCCACCCTCCCCAGAGGAAGGACAACACTAATGGAATGCTCAGTCCTTTCTCTACCCTGCCAACTCATGGTGGACTGAGTATGTTCCTGAACACAGGCTGCCACTATGGCACGCTGTGTGCCATCCAACACCTCAATCATCAGCACCACTGGGATGGCTGTGCTTTACCTTTTGAACAAATGCCATGTGTAATTCATGTTTTTGCAACTATACAATTTTTCTTTTTGTAGGTCTGTCTCTGAAAGGGCCTCTATAAGGCTTGATGGATGGAGCTGCAGCTGACTATGACCATCTCATTCTCCAGATTACAGCTATATCCCTGTGATTGTATGATGAAAAACAAGAGGAATCAAATGACAACACCAGTCATTGATACGATCATATGCACATCATTGTACCACCTTCAGTTAAGCCTCTGTACCCACCTATATTAACACCCAGGACTGTATAATTGACCACTGCAACAAGAACTGAGACTTTATTTGCATTGCTTTTATTACTACGGACAGTAAAAGTGACAGAAAGGAACACCGTAATGAGGAATTACTAGGTCCTGAGGCAGTGCTGCTGCTGCTGATCTGACCACCACTCCTGCTGTGCTGTCCAGTCAAAGTCTGCTCATGCTCACTGCCACCACTCTCGTGACAGAATCAAGGAACACCGTAATGAGGAACTACTAGGCCCTGAGGCAGTGCTGCCGCGGATCTGACACACCACTCCTGCTATGCCAACAAAGTCTGCCCATGCTCACTATCATGGCACCACTCTCAATAACGAAACAAGGAGCACCGTAATGAGGAACTACTAGGCCCTGAGACAGTGCTGATGCTGATCTGACCACCACTTCTGCTGACAGAAAATATTGCTTTGTTGCCAGCATTTGACTGTCAAAAGGTGTTCAAATAAGTACTCAGCAAGTTTCTAGAATCCTTTCACCAACATCTATCCAGAACAATCTTCTTGATACTCCAGAAATCAACTTCAGTGCATCTTCAAAGCACCCAGCAGCAGATTCTTGAACAACCATTTTGCAGTCCTCTCTGTTGCAAGATACTGTTCATTATTTGAAGCTCCACTTACCAGTTTTTGTCAGACGGTAAAAGCTAAAACAGTTGTTTTTTTTAAATAGTAAATTAAGAAAAGGAAATCAGTTCTACTAAAAAATTTTCCATAGTTCACCATATTATTCCGCAAATACATGACAAAAGTCCGCAGATTAAAAGCGAAAATTTTGCGATTATATTGGAATTTCTTCATGGAATTCCATGGAAGTGAAATTCCTCATTTTGCAATAATTCCGAGGGCGGAATTTAAATTTAGCACAGCCCTATTAGAAACCCAATTCAAGGGGGCAGCAACTGGTGGGTTAACAGCCACCTGTGAATACTACAATAGACAGGACGTTATTGGCAATGACTGATGGCTAACAGCCACTGGCTAAACCAAACAGAAATCTAGGACAACCAGTGGATCAATCACAACCGGTGCACAGTACAGTGCACAGGATGTGACTGACTACAATTGGTGGGTTAATAGACACTGGATAAACCAAACAGAAATCTAGGACAACCAGTGGGTCAATGGCCACTCGTGCACAATATGGTACACAGAATGTGATTGACTATAACTGGTGGGTTAACAGCCATGGGCTAAACCAAACAGAAATCTAGAACAATCGGTGGTCAAATGGCCATCGGTGAACAATATAGTACACAGGACTTGATTGACAATGGGTGTTCAGTTAACAGCCACTGGCTAAATCAAACAGAAATCTGGGATAGCCAGTGATCCAGCAGCCACCGGTGAACATTACAGTATACAGGATGTGACTGGCAACAGGTGGTGGGTTAACAGCCAGTGGCTAAACCAAATAGAATCTAGGACAACCAGTGGTCAATGGCTACTGGTGAACAATACAGTACACATCATAGACAATACAGTAAACAGGACAGTTAGCACATAGACACATAAATGTCAGCAAATTCATAACTAGTACGCATAAAGATTGAGTGGTTATTGATGACAAACAGATGAAAAGTCAGATATAGTGATAAATCAGATATAGCAAATATAATACCCAGTTGGGTCACATAGCATATATACACCCACGCTTAAGCTGACAACATGATATCAGCAGCATGGCACATGAGGAAGGCATACTAACCAGTTCCACAAGGGAGCCAAATTACTGGCCATAAGGGAAGCCAAACAATAGTGACAAAAGGATAGTTTCATTATTGTTTGAATCCTAATGTTTTACACATGAGCATTCAGAATTTCAAAGAATATTCATTACAAATGTTTCAAGTCATGTAGAACAGGTTCACATTTGTAATATGCCTATACAGTTATTCCATAGCTTGCACATGACGTAAGGTTAACAAACTTACAATCACTTGTCAAGCTGAAGAAAACATTCTAGAAAACATTGTAATTTGACCTTTTATAATCTCTAAAATCCTTTCAAGAAATAACATTCCCTCCCCATTAAGTTAGTCAGGGGCTTCCTAACATTTTATGGCCTTAGACTACTGTCAACTGCCTCAGGTTCTGATATATGCTTAACTTTTGCTGTTTTTCAGGCATTTTGGAAGCAGTCTACATAGAAACAAAGAAGGGACAGAAAAATACTGTAAGTCAATCATATCTGTCCTAGTGAGTCCCTACCTTACTTCACTCATTGTTTGTCCAACTCACTCCATCACCAATACCCTCCTTCCAGAATGTATCGCCTCCCCTTTCAAAATAATCTTCATGACATTATCTCACTGTGCCTTGAACATAGTTTTGGTCTCTGAATTAACTATACTAGTAGACAAACTGTTCCACTTGCCCACCACCCTTTCTGAAAAAAAAAGTTCCCTGACGTCCTTTTTAAAATTTTTTACTTTAAGTTTTAGATTGTGCCCCCTTGTGGTTGAAATGTTCTTTATTTTGAACAGTTCAGTGTAATCCACCCAGCTGTATCCCGTGCTATATTTATACATCTCTATCACATCACATCACATCTCTCTCTCCAAACATGGAATTAGTCCATACTGAGGTTGTTCAGTCTATCTTCATAGGATTTTCCCTCCATTCCCTATATAATTTTGTCTCTCTTCTCTGTACTGTCTTTACCTTCATTATTATCCACCCATCCACAAAGTTTTGTATCACTAGCAAATAAACTTATTGTCCCTGTTTCCCAACCCCAGTATCACTAATATACTGTGCAATACATATTAAAAGGAAGAGGATGCAAAGCTGACCCCTGAGGCACCCCAATAATAATATCCTTTACCACACAGAACTTGCCATTAAGGACCACTGACAGTTTATTTTCTGACAACCAGTTCTTAATTCATACAGTGAGTCCTTCCCTATACCTGAGGTCACTCACCTTCTTTACTAGTCTCCTAGTTAGTACTGCATTGAAAACTTTACTGAAATCCAGATGAATGACATGAACTGCATGACCCCTGTCAGTAGATTGTGTGGTTGTGTTGAAAAAGTCTATAAAGTTTGTTTGACATGATCTACCTCCTGTGAACCCATGCTGCTTACTATGCATGAGTTCCTTTTCCTCTAGAAATTCAGCAATGCATTCCTTAACTTTTGTTTCCAAGAATCTATACACAATAGACGTCAGACTCTCTGGTCTGTAGTTCCCTGGATCCTCCCTGCTTCTGGATTTGTGCAGTAGGGACATATTTACCAACATGCATCTCAACATTTTGTCACTGAGATGTGGCACACAGACACTCAAAACTGGGGACAATGTGGGACACCTGCTGTCATAATGTGGGACATATCCTTCAGCACTGAGATACAAGTTTAGAACTTTGCTGAAACCAAGTGCATTTACTTCTGCAAAGTTTAATTTTGCTTTAGCTTCATAATGCACTATGAATTTATGCTTCAAAGTCTGAATTTACAGCAGCCTGCCTGAGTTTGCAGCAGCTTCTCTGTGTGGGCAACACCGTTTTTATGCTGGACAGATGTGGAACAGGTAATTTGGAACATAAAATGAGGACTGTCCCTCATAATGTGGAATAGTTGAGAGGAATGCTTGCCACCCTCCAATCCACTGGCATTTCTCCAGTTAACAGGGACTCATTGAAAAGTGCTGTCAGTGGTGCCACATGTGCATGTTCTATGTCCCTAAATACTTTAGGGTGAATCCTACATGGCCCTGCAGTTTTACTGACATTAAGGTTCTGTAATCCTTTGAGTACCTTATTTATTTGTATTCTGTCTATCTCCAACTTCAGTCCTTCAGGTCCCTCAGATTTAATCTTACTAACAGGAAACAGACCCTAAAATTCTCATTCAGTACATCTGCCTTTCATATGTCATCTTTCACCGTCATGGCTTTATTATTCTTTCAATGCTGTCCTTTACCTGTTTCTTCTCTCTCTGATCTACCTGTAGAATATCTAAGCATTCTCCTTAACTACCTCTGCTATACTCAACTCAGTATTTGCTTTTTCCCACTTAATGATACAGGTGTCCTCTAGCTGTGAGTTATCAGTTATCTTAAACTTTTTGCACTTCAAAAGCCACTGTATACAATCTCTTCTGCAACAAAGTCATATTTAAGGGAATCTCAATCTTTTGATTTGTATCTGTCCTCCCCCATTTCACTTTTAAGTCAAACAAATATATAGTGTACGGTAAAATGTTAGTGTATGGAGAATGCTATTATGGATAGAAATCTGTAACTAGAATGGAGTTGTTATGCTGCAGTAGCTATGTCATCACAGCTGTTATGCTGCACTAGCTATGTCACCACTGCAGCATAACAACTTGGAATGCTGCCACATAGTTGCTTTCCTCAATCCAGTTAAGCTGTAAACTGCTATTTTTTTTAAACTTGAACTTGCAGAAACATCTGCAGCACACTGTGTCAGTTAAAAAAAAATAAAATGTTAAAATTTCTATTTTCTGTTGTCTTCTCCAGCTGGTTTTGTGTGATTTTCTATGCTGTGACTGCCCATACACTATAAAAGATTACGTATGAGCTGTCATGCACAAGCAAAGAAAAATTCTTGTATCTTGAAGTTCCCTTGGTGACTGAGTACCTCTCGAGCCGTGCTCTCGAGGTCATCTGTTACCAAGGAAACCTCTCGATACAAGAATATCCTTGTTATGTATGACTGCTCATACATAATCCTCTATGTTATGGATAGAAATCCATAACTAGAATGGAGTTGTTATGCTGCAGTAGCTATGTCATCACAGCTGTTATGCTGCACTTGCTATGTCACCACTGCAGCATAACAACTTGGAATGCTGCCACATAGTTGCTTTCCTCAATCCAGTTAAGCTGAAAGTTGTGTTTTTTTTTAAACTTGAACTTGCAGAAACATCTGCAGCACGCTGTGTCAGTTAAAAAAAACATTAACATTTCTATTCTCTGTTGTCTTCTCCAGCTGGTTTTGTGTGATTTTTCTATGCTGTGACTGCCCATACGCTATAAAAGATTGTATATGAGCAGTCCTACACAAACAAGGAAATTCTTGTATCTTGAGGTTCCCTTGATAACAGAGTACCTCTCGAGCTGCACTCTCGAGGTCATCTGTTACCAAGAAAACTTCTCGATGCAAGAATATCCTTGTTATGTATGACTGCTCATACACAATCCTCTATGTTACAGGACCCAGTACTAGTTTTCACAATACAAGGAATTAATTTATGTCAATGTCTCTCTTCCCAGTATTTTTTAGCTAGTACAGGTTGATCTGGAACAAACTACCAGAGGGAACAACTTTATGCTTAATGTGAAAAAATGTCTCCTGCTGTACCTGCTTAATTTCACATTCTATAGAGACAAGCATGTGTGAACATGTATTATCCCCTGCAACCTTTCTAATGCTCAGACATTCTTCACAAATGGGTTATCCTTCATCTATCCTATTGGCTGATGCACGACTATAAATTTGGGACTGCCAGAGGCCAAGCCCCCAGCCATGATAATGGTGCCCAGATTACTTCATGTATCTATAAAGGCTAGTTATGATCCTTGATCGCTCCCAAACCTTAAGGTATTTATACCAACTAATTAATTCTTTTTTACTACTCTTCTATTCTGTTATAGTATAGTGTCGACATCTGGTCACAAGCTAATCTCAAGGCTCCTGCTAACATCTTTCCTGTGTGCTTTCTGCTTTCAAGCATGGTAAAACAAAAAGCCAAAGGTTCAGTGGCACACTAGTTGCCTCCAGCATATTTTCTATGGACACAAAACAAGTTGGACCCTCCAGTAGCATCCAGGATTGCATTTCCTGGGCTGGTTAGGACCCTCCTGCAGTGTTCCCACCAAGCAGCTTCCTGAGGAACTGGACCCTCCTGCAGCTTCTCCACATTCAGGCAGCAGACACAATGAACCTCTGGCACTTTGCCCATTGCAGTGGCTGTTTTCCATCCAGTGGTGTTTATCGCTGCTCTGGCAACAGCAAATGCTCATTAACTCATTGCTTACTTGGACCCTCCAATAGCATCCAAGGTTACATCCCCTGGGCTGGTCGGGACCCTCCTGCAGCATTCCCACCTAGCAGCTCCCTGAGGAACTGGATCCTTCTGCAGCATCCCCTCCACATTCAGGTATCAGACACAATGCATCTCAGGCAATTGGTCCATTGCAACAGCTGTTTTCTCTCCAGCAGCATTCATCATTGCTCTGGCAACAGCAAATGCTCATTAACTCTTTGCTTACCATTGCCTCTGCTGGACATGTCTCCATACCACTGCTGGGATGTCTAGTAGTCATTTTTTTCTGCAGCCAGACATCCATGCAGCAGTGGGATTTTAGCATTTCTTGCAGGACTCAGGTGGTGTTCGTTGCTCAGGAACCCAGTTTCTGTGACTCAGGAGACATCCGCACCATGTTGTGGACATCTTTCCCTGGTACAGCCAGCCTCCCCCACAGTTTCCTATAGCCTGAGTTGCATGCTTTTCTTGAGCATTGAGATCTAATGGCTACCATGTTTTGGGGCCAGATATTGCAAGAAAGACCCTGTTTTTTTTCACTTCACCCAGAACAGAATTGTAGGGATTCCACTGTGCCCTAATCCTAAAGTCCACTGCAGCACACATCACCAGCCCCAATGGTGCCTCATTTTCTGCCCCAGTTATCAGAGGTGGCCAGTGCTAGAAGGCTTTCATAGTCTCATGGGACACCAAGTCATGCAAGATGGCAGCCATGTTGCTCTCTTGGTGTTCCCGTCATAGGCAATCTTATGGGAATGGTGCCATTTTATTATCATGCCACTCAGAGCACCACACTCTCATGTTCCTGGTAATCTCATGGGAAGGCAGCCATATTGCTCACAAGACTCTTGTGAGACCCATGGCTACCATACTGGTGCAGTACCCACGTCAGTGAGTGGCCGATCAGTAGGGGCCAGCAGAACAGTCTAGAGGTTTGAACAATTAGCAGGTAACAAGCTTGGTACATCCAGCAGACCTGGGTTTAAACCCAACAACTTCCACTTGCATACTGTATGATTGACAAGTCACTTAAGCTCCCTGTGAGCCTGAGGTGCAGCTGGGTACAAGCTTCAGCTCGGTGTCCCTGTCTGCAGTATCCAAATGTCTTGCTTTTGTGGAAATCAATCAATTTCACATTTTAAAAAGTGCAAATGCAAAATGCAAAAAATTGATGGGCACATAATAGGAAAACACCCTCTTGCCTGGAACATGTGGCTTGCAGTCTTTGGGGATCCCTCCAGATTTGGATGGAATTTGTAACTGCTTTCTGTTACCCCTATCAGTATTGATTTATTGCCAAAACCAGCATTCAGCAGCGTCCAAGCTTGCAGCAGTTCATCCTGGTTGGGACCTGCCTGCAGCGTCCATACACAGGGACTACCTAAGGGGCTGGATCCTCCTGTGGTGTCCATTTCTCACCCAGGTAGTGGTCACAGCTCACTGCAAGCACAGCATGCTGAGCTAGAGCATTTCCTATGCTGGGACTGCCCCCATTTCAGGGAGGGGGGAGGCACAACACTCAGTAGCCAACCAAATGTGCATTTGGTTAGCAGATAAAGAATCATGGTTCCAATCTAAGTGACGCATTAGGTATTCCCTAATACTCAGCCAGACACTCTCCAGCATGGCAGCAATTGCCACTTGAAGACATCCAGTGCAGCTTCAGAGAATGAGGCAAGACCAGCATGCTATGCTAGGGACTGGTGGCTCCATGCATGGAGCTGAACACAAAGTTCCACAGGGAGAATTACACAGAGCTACACAGTGCCCCCCCAAGTGACCTAGGAGGACCATTGCATGGCAGGTTAATGCTGCTGCCCAGGCATTAAACACTCTCTGCTCAAGTGGGAATTCCTGGAACATGTGTATCCCTACAGCCCCATTCATAGTTGTTGCAGAGGAGCACAGGAACACTGTCAGATGTCAATTGACAATACCACTTTATTCCCTTTAGGTGGCTTATTGGCTAGTCTCCCCCCCTCTTCCCACTCAACAGGGCACCGAAGCAACAGGACCCCAGACACATTATTTATTGCATCACATGCAGTTTTTCTCATCCCAAGTGAAGGCTCCTGCTGAATTGGCCAGGGCATACTGACACATGGAGAGTTTTTTCCCTTTATGGGCAGGGTTGTTTCCCAATTGAATGAATGAATGAATGAATGAATGAATAACATTTATTTTTATACAGATATATTAATTAAGGTATAACCCTATTTGCAACAATCTCCTGTGCAAAACATATTAATATACAAATACAAACATTTAACCTATAAGATATACTTACTATCACTTACATTTTATAGTTTCAGTAAATGATTTAGCTTAAAAACATCCATAAATGTGATGTAAGTAATTTTTCAAAAATATTTTTTAAAGTGCAATATGAAGAAATACATTTCAGATTGTTAGGTAACTTCTTCCAGGATATGGACACAGAATATTGAGACATGGCATCCCCATATCTATTATATGATCTAACAGTTGGAATGTTTAGACTATGATTTCTTAGCTTGTATTCTTTTTCCACTTCATTAGTAAGGATCACAGTACCCCGTGTTTCAAATTATTCATCTGGTACATTAGTTTATGGCACCAGGTTAACCAAATATATCTTCTTTTCTCTTCTGGGTGCAACCAACCCAATTTCTCTTACAGTATACAGTGACGTATTCCATGTTTACTATTTGTTGCAAATTTGGCCAATTTATAATAAAGTTGATTTAACTTATTTAATTCAGTTTTGTTAGTGTTTCTACAGTATATACTATCAGACCATACTCTGTCAAAGGAATCATCATGTGATTCACAATTTTATTTCTTGTCTTGGTTGTTAAGCAGTTTGCTACTCTTATTAAAACCCTTAGTTTTTGATTTGTCTTCTTCACTATTGATTGCATGTGTTCATTAAATTTCAGTTTGTTGTCCACAATTACCCCCAAATATTTATAACTGATTGCATTTACAATCCTGAGCCCGTTGCCAAACCTCACATACAGGGTCCTGCTCTGGAGTTATTTATTGCCAGATTGAAAATATAGGCATTGTGATTTTTTCTTATTTAACAATAGGCATGATGTCTCAAACCAGGACTCCATACTACTCAGGTCTTCCTGGAGTTTTTGTTCCAACTGTAGGTGACTGCACGCGGATGCCACCAGTATGGTGTCATCAGCATACAGACGCGCCCCACCATTTTTGATGTTCCTTTCCAGAGCATTCATATAGACATTGAATAGCAATGATCCCGGAAAAGATCCCTGTGGTACCCTCGAATTACCCTCTTCATTTGTGTTACACAAATACCATTAACCACACATTGGGCCAGATATTCAAAACTTTCCCCTGAGGCTAAATTAGCACTGCCCGGTGGGCAAACTTAGCCCAGAGCACAAAGCAAGCTATATTCAAAAGGAATAGACCTGGGCAAACAGCTTCTGAATATAGCATGGGAATGAGGCTGGGCAAACTGCACTGGGAGTGCAGGGCAAACGTAGCCCTGGAATAAGATAGCACTGAATATAGCAACCAGGAAGTACAAACCACAACAACAACACAGTGCACAGCAATGTGAAGGTAGGTAGAGGTGAACTATGTGGCCAATGTGTGTGCCAGCAAATGCATGGACCCAGTACAGCTGCAGGAAGCAGCAGATGTGACAGAACAGTGTTCAAAACTGCATAATATTCCCTGAACAGTTAGCACCATGCTAACACATTTGCACGGCTTTAGAGCGGAGCTAAGCTGTTTGCCCGGTGCAAACACGTTTGCCTGGTGCTAAACTTTGCCATATTCAAAAGGGACATGTAAATGAGCCTACTTAGGTAGTATCTGGGCAAACACCCAGATTAGCATCTCATTATATCCTAATTTGCATGCAGTTTGCCCAGCGTTACTGCAGGGTCCCACAGATCCACCTGTAGGTCAGTCTGGAAGTACAGGGACTGGCCAGGTCTGGCTGCAGCTCCACCAGTAGGTCAGTCTGACAGTGCATGATGGTTTCTGCAGGCAACATGTATGCAATACAGCAAAGCATTGTGTACCCCAGGGGACATCACAGTATAAGCACAGGCAGTGGTGGTGGTGATGCATGCAACTGTCACACTGTAGGCCATGCTACAGTGCACAGCAGACAGCACAGTAGCAAGGGGGCCAGTAGTGTGAGAGACACAGCAATGCCTATGGTGTATAGGGTAGTGAAGACCACTTCCCTGTACACAGTGACAAGCCCACCTTGCAGGTGTGTACTGCCAGTGGACATTACTGTCACACTGTTGTGTGACCCACAGATGCTGCACCTCTGGCATGGGATGCTCATAGTGATATAGACATGGCTGGCTGTGTGTGCTGTGGTGTATGTACAGCTGTGCAGTATGTGACTGGGGGGCATGTACGATTGGACAGGCACACTGGTATTGGGGTATTCCTAATACTGGCCCATGTGCACTGCGTGCTGTGTCCCAGCCTTGTGGCCGCACCCAGTCTGTGGTGAGGCCTGGCCACCTGCAGTCCCTCCGCTCAGCACCCACCATGCCCACAGTGCTGCACGAGTGTGCTGGCATCTGTTGGTCACCATAGAAGTATGGTCTGCAGGTGTGTGCTGTATGGCCACACTACCATGGTGGCCCCCAGGGGCTGGATCACCACATACTGCCTGGCATGGCTGGGACTGGTGGCAGCAGTTGGCATCATTGTGGTGCCATCAGTGAACAGCATGTTTCCTCCATGTCTGGCTTTTTCTCTGTGTCATAGTCACATGTTAGGGTCACACAAGGCCGCGCTAATGCCGCGCAAGGCCACAATTTCACTCAAAGCTGTTTGCCCAGAGTTAAGACCATCTTTTCTGGTGGTAATATCTACCGCGTAGTGGTCTACTTGCTGTGCTCACCTCCAGTTCGGTGTTAGTTGCTGAATATCCCATAGCACCTGTATTCATGTTCAGTTTGCCCCTTGCATATAATTTTGGTTTGCCCAGCGCTAAAGCAGTTTGCATGCACTATTTGGCCTTTTGCATATAGCAGACCCATGCTAATCCCACGCTAAACCCACACAAATGGTTTGTGCACCGCGCAAAGCTTTGAATATCAGGGCCATTGTCTCCTATTAGCTAGGTGTGATTTAAACCAGTGCAATGGTTCTTGATGTACACCTGTCTCTAACAATCTCTCCAACATTGTCTGGTAGTCAACCAAGTCGAAGGCTTTGCTGACCTCCACAAATACTGCCCCCGTCTCCCTCCCCTGATTCATAGAGGAAGCAATCAGATTGTTAAACTAACTCCATAAGGGTGGTACCTGTGGACCTCCCAGCCCTGAACCCATGTTGAGCAGAAGACAATAATTCATGATCCTCCAAGTATTGATAGAATTGTCTATGTACCAACCTCTCAAAATCTTTAGACATGGTTGACAGCAGTACTATGGGTCTGTAATTAGAAGGAACCATTGCTTCTCCTCCCTTATATACCAAAACCACCTGACCTAGCTTCCAGTTTTCTGGAAAAATCCTACTGTACAGGCTCCAATTGAACAGATATGTCAATGGAATAGCCAATATATCTACTCCCATTTTAAGAAACTTTGGTTCTGTACCATCAAAACCTCCTGCTTTATTGCACTTTAGGTTTCTTAATGCCTTCTCAGCCTCCTTCACTACCAGTCTTCTAAACCTGAAGGGGGGATGAGAAGGTTTAGATTGTTTTGAGGCTGCTGCATCTCTCTGTTCAATTCCGCTACTATTATATCTTCAGTGTCTCTCCTAGGAGCAGCTATATTTAAGTCTGGAAGATTTATGAAGTAATTGTTTAACACTTTCCCTACCTCTTCTTGTTCCTGGATCAGATTATCATTTTTTAATAGTCGAATCTGATTAGCCCAAGTCAGTGGTTATTGAACTTTCTTAACACATTTCCAAAAATGTTTTGGATTACTTGACTGCTCAAAATCTACTTTGTGGTACCTCTTTTTTGCATTCTTGATATTGTCTGAATACTTATTTTATCATGTTTTATATGTATTCCAATCTTCTAAACTTTTTGTTCTTCTAGCTTTCTTCCATAGCCTGTTTTTTATCCTTGTCTGAGTTATGAGTCTATCCATCATCCAGGGTAGATTTTACCATCTATTTTTTTCCATATTTTAGGGCGTGTTTTTCATTTATACTAAAGTATTTGTCAGGTCTTGTATGGCTAAGTTTATATCAGGTATAAGGTTCATTCTATCCCACCTAATTAAATATAAACTATCTCTGAACCTGTTTATGTTAAAATATTTTAACTATCTCATCCATTTGAATTGTGGCTCAGTTCTACTATGTCTTTTCATTCTATCGTACACATAACCGGACAGTGATCACTTAAATTTTGGGGTATTACATTTGACTCACGTATAGCAATATCTTCAGAAATAAAAATTAAATCCAGGACTGATCCTTGAGTCAAACGTTAAGAGAATCTAGTGGGTTCCTGAATTATTTGTTTTAACCACAAAGAGCCAAAAGAAATTTCCAGTTTATGACCCCTGTTTTGTCCCCATCCTGCATTTAAGTGCCCCATAAGTACCAATTTTGAGTATTTTACTAGGTCAGCTATTCTGCTTTGTAATACGTCAAAACCCTTCAGCTTAGTTTTGGTGGGGTATAAATTGCTCCTATTACCATTTTGATTTCTATTAGGAGGCAATCCATTCCTTCAATACTTTCAGATAAAATGGTTTTAAAACTTCCCAGGTGTTCCACTCCTTCGTGTAGCCACGTTTCAGTTAATCCCATTATGTCTGGCTTCTCTTTCTGCATCCATACCCTTCAGTCATCTATTTTTAGTGCAACACTATGTGTATTTTCTTGTATCATTTTTAAATTTGTAGATTTGCCATGCCGGCTCAGTTGCGCTGAGGGCTGAGGCGCTGGACGCCTTACCTCACGCTACGCCGGTAACTCATATTCAGGAATGAGCATGGACCTCCGGGGTTTGGTAGGGTGGGAGAAGGACTGAGCATCTGATGGACTGCTCTTCTTTTCCAGGGAGGGGTACAACATTGGTCGGTGCATGACTGGCCTCGGTGGAGATGGGGAGGCAGTGCACTGACAAAGCAAAAAAGAACTTAGCACTCACTCCGGACTGCGGCAGATAAATATTTTAAGATATTTATTTGGAAGACGTTAAGGACAATGCTCAACAACCTTAGCATTTTCAGCATTTAGACAGGGCCTTCCTCAGGGGCAGGTCCTGAGGAAGGCTCTGTGTCGGGCTGAAGCGTTGGGGTTGTTGGGCATTTGTCCTTGGCATTCATACCACAAATAAATATCTTAACATATTTATCTGCTTGTGTCTGGAGTGAGTGCTAAGATCTTTTTTGCTTTGTCTGTGATTGGGCTGGCAGTCCTACTTACAGCACTGAGAAACAGTCTCCTGAGCAAGTCGCTTAACTCCCTTGTGCTCCCAGGTGGCACCTGGAAACAAGCTTCAGCTTAGTGTGCCTCTCCTGATTAAACAAGTTCCCCTTCCTTCAGAATGGCATGGGCAAGCACAGGCCTGGCAGGTAAAGGTGCACTGTTTTACACGCATGGTGGATGTAAGTGCTCCACATGCAACATATGAGTTAACTAACAAACTCAGTTTTCAGGCACAGAGGTCATATTTCAGGTGGATCTACCAGCAGACATCTCCTGCCCATGGCTTGGTTCAAGGACTCTGATAAATACAGCATTCCCAGAGGGCTGGGCAGCTCTGATTTCCAGACTGCCTGGTTTTGCTTTGAGTACAGAGGAAAGGTACAGCATGTGCAACATTCTTGGTCCATTCAGTACCTTCAAAATAAAATTAAATGAAGGCCCCACATTCCAGCCCTTAAAGCTGCAATGCAGGGTGCTCAAAGGGCTAGTATAGAAGATGAGCAAATTTTTCACTGGGGGTGCCAGCCCCTGCTGACCTTGCTCAGGGGCATGTTCACCTTTATGCTGCTGAATCAACAGGGGGCCCAGTGGCATCTCATCAAGGGGCAGATGCAATCAGGATGCCTCCATTATACTCATCGGGTCACCACTAGCATAGTTTGACTACTCCACCATCTGTCAGAGTCACAGTATGGGGTTACCAATGCAATTAGGTCTCGGACCAATACGAGCTATGTAGCTCGGGCCATGTGAACTCATATCATGTGGTGCATACCCTACCATCACACCACCAGATTAACAGGGGACTACAAGGTGACACATGATTGAATCACTTGATGCTCAATTAATATCTTCTGATATCATCCCTGCAGCTGGCAATGTATGCACACTAATGTCCATGGGGAGGAGGCCTGATGTCTAATCCAACTGAGGTGCAGAAATTCTGTCGGGCTCCACAAAAAAGGCTGCTTAGTAGGTCAGCATGATCTGGAGTGAATGCTCAGGTACTCATCTTAATAGATAAGCCAGTACCTCATCGAGCACATAGTACCCACTTGTGATGCCTTTCAGTCTCTCTCTGCACTCCCACAATTGCAGAGCCTTTTGCTTAGCACTCAGGGCATCAGGAGGTATTCTGGTGACCTGTATTCAAGCCCTATTGACATCTTGTGAGTATAGTGATGGACGAAGGAGCAAAGCAAATCATCTAATACCCATAAGCACTGGGGCATGACTAGACATCTACTGCAGGCTCCCTGGATGGGAGGTCACATGTTCAGACAGACTGTTGCCTCAGCACCAGATCCACAAAGTCAAAGTGCTGGTGATAGCTTCTGACTGGCCACAGAGATCATGGTATTTTCAGCTCAGAGCAATGTTCGTCTACATCACTTGGAATCTTTCTCAGTGCCAGGATCTTCTCAGCCAAGGACCAACCCCAAAGCCTCAGCTGGACCGCATGAATGGTGAAAGGCAAAGACTGTTGAATGGGGGATACCTCCCCAGAATGGTCGACCTGTTTTATTTGGTATCCAGCGGACACTTGACATGAAAAACTTAGCATGGATGTTGCTAGATCCTCTGTAAGGGGTGTCCAGTAAAAAAGCATGTCCTCTTCAATGGCAAGCCTTCCCCAACTTCTTGCTTTTCTCCATGATAGGGCAGACAAGACCTTGCATACTCCCCCTTGAGGGTACAGGTTCTGGTGATCTCTGCAGTGTGGAGCTCACTTCCCAGGGTGGGGCAGATCGGTTCACACCTAGGGGTTATCCGCCTATGGCGGACGGTACAGATCGCACCTTCCCACACTAGTCCTGCTTGCCCTGAGACAACTTAGCTTGGCCTTGGATGGTCTTCATAAGCCTCCTTTCCTTCCCAATTCCCCATACTGCATGACCCTCAGAATGGTCTTTTCAGATGACTGTTTGCATGCTTATCGATCAGGGTGGCCCTGATGCAGCCCTTCATCTGCTGGACATCTGGTATCTGACAAGGGGCTATCCGCTTATGTCCAAAAGTTGTCTATAGACCAGATAGGCTGTTTATTCCTTTTTTCATGAAAGAAGTAAGTCAGGCTGCCTCTAAAAGACTGATAGATGCATGGATGAGGACAGCTGTCATTTCAGCCTGCCAAAGTGGGGGCCTGGACCCCTTTGGACAGTCAGTCACATTCTGCTAGGGCAATGTCAGCAGCCTCTTTGGCATACAGTGGAGGTGCCTCAGTATAGGACATCTGTGCTGCAGCAACCCGGTCTTTTGTCCCTACTTTTGTCTGCCATTACAGATTGGATATAGCCTCAGCAGACATAGCTACATTGGTAGGGATGTGCTTTAGGCAACATCAGATTTCTGGTAACATACTGTTCATCTTCCCACCTGGGATTTTCCTGGTTCTGCTATGAAATTCCCATTTGTGGGGAATGTCTGCCCACTAGAAAGGTTGCAGGAGTTATTGGTTTTTATTCACCTGGTAAAGGTGATTATACCTGCAACCTTTATGGTGCTCAGAGCCCCTCAAACTTACTGACAAACTAGGAACACGTGAGGCCAGAATCATTTGGGGGATTCTCCCCAGTACTTTTAGGGAGAGCTAGTGCCTGGTATTGCATTAAGTTATCTTCTGTTTATATTCTTAAAGATTTTATCTGGCTAGCCACTACTGTATGAAATGTTCCTGTTGGAGGATTTGTAGTATGGCTATTTCTCGCTCTAAGGAACACGTTTTCTGCCATCTTCAAGTGGAAATGATCTTTGCAATGAAGTCACCATTTTTTTGTGGTAATTTTGTACTGATGTTTGGTTTCTTCTGTTCTGTTCTGTTATTTTCTGCTAGTGAAGTATCTCACCGGACACCGTTATTATGGCTGGGGGGCTTGGTCTCTGTCAGACCAAAATTTACGATTGTGCATCAACTAATAGGATGGATGGAGGATAACCCATTTGTGAGGAATGTCTGAACACTATAAAGGTTGCAGGTATAATCACTTTTACTAGGTGAGTAAATACCATTTTAAGGACAATTCTGCTGGGCCTTTCCTAGTAGCACAATAGAGCATAATTCAGTAACTAAGTAAGAAATTTGCTATATAGTGATATAATGTCAACGATCATTGTATCTTGCCTGCAGCCTAATAAATAATGTATACAGTACCAATCTCTCAGCAGACCATTAGATACAGTAACAGGACCAGCAGAGTCCCACCACTCACCTCCATGGCTGGCTGTCTTCTGCCACTGCAACACACAAATACTGGTAACATGATATCACTCTGTACAGTGATGCATTATTACAGGATGTCTATTGACATGTTCCACAAGTACTGTATCACTACACAGCGTGATACAGCAAAACCAGTACTTGTGTGTAGTTTAGATCAGATAGTCAAAGAGGGAAGTGTTGGATCTGTTAGGTAACCATCACTGAAACATGGCTGGTGGGAGGTTGGGGGCAAGGAGGGGGAGAGGTTGGTATCAGATACCAGGACCAGGAGGAAGAACCGTTAGAGTACCACAGAGTGTGCTAATAATTTTGTACATTTCTGACAAGGATCTGGAATGGGAGAGGGTTCCACTGAACTACTAGTAAGCAAATTAATAATTTTCTACATTTTGAACAAGGCTCAGTTGAGTGCAGGGATACAGATAAACTACCAGGGAATGAGTTATAAATTTTCTATATTTCTGATGGGGATCACATGAGCGTGGGGATCCATTAGACTACAAGGGAGTAATTTTAAAGTTTTTTTTTTACAGTTCTGATGGGGATTAGGTGAGGGTGGGGTTGTGGGCAGAGAGCTATTATGTGTTATACACACACACACACACACACACAGCGCGCACCACAGATGGCGGAGGAGCACATACCACTGTGTGCATTTGTAAAGTTAGGGGTTTGGAAGCATTAAACAGTACTGTGCAAGCAGCTTGTTAGCACTTCCAAAACTCACTCAATATACCATTGCACACTATTTGCATTCATCTGTGTAGGTGCATGGTATCTGTTAATATTAATACGCTAGCAGATTAATGCCATACTAAATGTGTATTTTAGTATACTGTGGCAATGGCCATGCTAATAGGTGGTCAGCGATGATATTCATACTTAATGTGGCACTAATTCTTTTAGTATGGTGCTAAATTTTTGAATGTGTTGGCTGATGTCTTTAACCTTGCAGATACATTTGGTTCAAACTTCCCATAATAATGTAACACCAGAAATGATCTCATTTCAATTAAATGTGGTGGTGTACAGGCCTGGGTGATAGCTCCATAGAATGAATCCCCTCTGCATTAATTCTATGCCCAATGCAAGTTACACTAACTTTAAACATTGCATGCTACTTTTTATGTTTGCTTGTCAAAGGCATAGCACGACATAGTGCTATAACTCTGTGAGACCTGTGAGAGGGGTTTGGAGGGCTTGGACCTCATTCACCTATCACAGCTTCACAATCACTGATCTCTGCCCCAGTTTCACCCACTTTCCTTCTCTGCTTTACCCGTTTTCTAGCTTGGTCCTTCTCCACCTCTCATAGCTTCAGAATCATTGACCTCTGCCCCATTTCCAACCACTTTCCTCCTGGGCTCCATCTAGTCTCAGTTTTTCCTTTGATATATACAGCTAATCAGAAGGCTGGAAAATGCACCAGGCTGTTATTTTTTTTCTTGTGAAACATCTAGTTTCTACCAGGAATATTTACTGTGTTTTCATAGCACATTCGTGATGCTGCTAAATTATTTGTTTCTCTGCCTCATGGGGATAGCATTGATGGTGACAGTGGGGTCACATAGATTGTGTGGACAGTAGAGGTGTGAAAAGCTGTTGAAATTTGGTTTGCAAAAAAAAATGCACATTTTGACAACTTTGCTTCGATGATGACTGCAGTTTACATATTTATTCACCCAGCAAATTGCCCAAATTCATGTGGAGAAACTACACACATTTCTGTGGAGGCAGAGTGATACAGAAGAAATTATAAGGACTGCTTTTCCCATCCAGTCTGCCCATTTCTCCCTACCTACACTATTACCTCAGACTATGCCTGATCTACAGCTCTTCTCCCTCTCCCTTTTCCTTTCCACTATGATTCTTTTGTTCTTATCAAGTGCACTCTTGAACCTCACCACTGTTTTTGCCCCCACATCTGCTGGAAGGCTTTACAAGAAATCCACCACGCTTTCTGAGAAGAAGTACGTCCTCACATCTCCCCTGAATCTACACCCCTCCAGTTTCATAGCATATCCCTTTGTTCTTAAGCATCTTTTCTTCTGAAAAATACTCCACTCCTGTACTTGTTAATCCCTGTGTCTCTATCATATCCCCCTGCTCCCTCCTCTATTCCAGGGTGTATGTATTGAGGGCCTTTAGTCTGTCATTGTAGGGCATTTGATACAGATCCTACACCATTTTATTTAGGAAAATACTTAAAGGGCTACTGTGTAACAGCTTGATGCTCCTTCTAAAGCAATATATGAAAATAAATTGCACCTGGGTGCAGGTCTGCAGAGGGGAAATATGGGCACAAACACTCCAGATTAGGACAAGTGTTTCTAATATAAGAATGCATATGCAGTAAAGTGCTTTCAGAGAATATGTAGCTGTGAAACAGTCTGCTATAGACATTTGTTTCAGTACAGGTAAATTATATCTTTGCTCATGTAGCCTCCTGCCACCCTACTTAAAGTTCAAATCAAATCAAACTTTATTTAACCAGGCATCAACACCGTTGAGCAAGCTCATTTTCAAAGTGGTCCTGGACAAGGAACAATACAAAACAAAGACAAGGTAATACAAAAATAGTGACATCAGCAAAGTGCGGTACATGGTCGGTTGCAAGATATTTGAGTCTGTAAGGGAACTCCCACTTAGGTATTATCTGAGGAAACAATAAAAAGTAAGAAAGGGGAAAGGGAAGGTAGGGTAGAAAACTTGAAAATTGACTCGGGCCTGTAGGTGGATAAGTAAAACAGGCAGGGGCCTGCAAGTGGATAAGTAAAGACAGGGAGGAGTGAGAGTCAAAAAGAGGGAGGGGGAGTGTGTGTAATGGAATCCCTATGGGTGATGGGAAATGACATAATAACAATTAATTATAGCAGAGACATCAATAAATTGAAAGGACAAACTACCTACAGCAGCTACAAGGTTCCCGCAAATACTCGACTAGCAAAGATTTGAAGGAGAGGGGGCTCGGCAGTGAGGTAAGCTTGATAGTGCTTTGCATTGTGTTTCAAAGTGAAGGGAGTGCGGAGGTAATTGTGGTCAGTCCTAGGTTAGTTTTAGTTCTAGGCACTTAGAAACAAAGAGTTGCATAATGTCTGAGACCACAGGAGCCATGGGCATGTTTGAACAGACTAGAAATATATGCAAGGAGCTTGTCAGTGAGAGCTCTATAGAGCCAAGTGAGCGCATTTCTTTTTCTCCTTAATGACAGTGATGGCCAGCCCGCCATTTGGTACAGAAGACAATGATGGGTGCAAAAAGGCAGGTTAAAGATGAATCTTAGGGTTCAGTGATATAGGGTGTCAAGTTTATTAAGTGCTGTGAGAGGGCAGTGATTGTAGAGGAAATCAGCATAATCAAGTACGGGTAGAAAAGTGGTTTGTACTAGTCTCTTTCTAGATTCTGTGGTAAGCAGATATTTGATACAATAGAAAAGGCCAAGTTGCTGTCTTAACCTTTTCAAGACTTCATTTAGGTGGCATAGGAAGTTAAGTGTCTGGTCCAGCCAGAACTCTAGGTATTTAAAGGTATCTACTGAGTCCAGGGGTTCACCCATAAGCGTTAATAACGGTGGGATGGGTGAGGTGCCAAGGACTCCTTTGGGAGACAAAATCATAGATTTAGTCTCTTTGGCATTGAGAAGGAATTTATGCTTGATGAGACTATGTTGTAAGGAGGTAAAGTCTTGTTGTAGGTCTTCATAGGCCGTGAGAAGTGAGGAGTTTGAGGCATACAGTATTGTGTCATCGGTGAATAGATGCACGTTTGCTACTTGTAGGTGAAAGTCCAGGTTGTTGATATAAATAGTGAATAGAATAGATCCCAGAATGGAGCCTTGGGGGACCCCTTGCAATAGGGATTTCTGAGGAGACAGGTCGCCTGCTGATTTAACCTGTTGCAATCTGTTAGAAAGGTAGCTAGAGAACCAGTTGATGACAAGGATGTCTAGGCCGATATTTCTCAGTGATGTAAGCATGATGTTGTGATCCATGGTGTCAAAGGCCTTGCTGAGATTGAGAAATAGAGCAACTACATGTTTTTTAGAGTCTAAGCAATTTGCCAGTCTGTAGTTACTTTTGCAAGAGCAGAAATGGTGCTGTGTTTTTCCCGAAACCCAGACTGTACAGGGTTTAGGAGATTGTGCTGGTCCAAGTGATCTCTGATTTGAGTATTGACAACCTTTTCCAGGATTTTTGAGAGAGTAAAGAGTATAGAAATAGGCCGATAGTTATTCAGATCACAAGGGTCTCCTGACTTAAAGAGAGGTAGAATATAGGCAGTCTTCCACATCGCAGGTAATTCACCTTGACTCAAGGAGATGTTAAATAGATGGGTGATAGGGGTGGTCAGATAGAAGTAGCCAAGCTTTAAGAAGAATGGTGCAATGTTATCTGCGCCGGCACTTTATTTTGTGTTCAATGCCAAAAGGAGGTCCTCTACTTGCTTAAATGAAATTGTAGAAAAGCTGAATACAGGAGTGTTTGGTTGGTGCGGATGAGGAGTAGCATTTGCGCTAATTGAGCTATCACCCACATGGCTAAGCTTACTGACGGGCGAGGTATCAAAGACAAGTCCTGCCATGGAGAAATGGTCATTGAACTGCTCTAAAATAACAGCTATATCTGTATATGTAATTCCATTGGTCACGATTCTGGCTGGGAGAGAGGCAGCCGGTTGTTGACCTTCAATTTCCTTGAGAATACTCCAGAATTTGGCAGAGTTGTTTTAGTCGACTTCAAGTTTGGCCTGGAAGTATCTGGCTTTTTCAGACCTAATTAATTTAGTGCAGGCATTTCTGGAGATGCGGAAAAAAAGCCAATCATCTTCCTGTTGAGATTTCCTCGCTCTTTTCCAACAGGCGTCCCTTTGTCTGAGCGCTTTCTTCAGGCTGGGGGAGAACCATCCTGGAGATCGCTTTTTTGACCTAATCAGTCAAAATGGGGCGTGTTTGTCGATTAACCCTGTTAAAAGGTTATGGAAGATATTAAACGCCTCACTAATTATTGGGACTAGGTAGAAGTCCTGCCACCTGATACTACTTAGATCTGTCAAGAAGGCGTTCCAGGCAGAAGTTCTTCAGGCATCTTTTCAGTAAGAATTTGGGGGCCAGTTTTATATGGGGTGAGTGTCTAAAGCAGGCTATAGTGCAGTGGTCACTTATGTCATTGAAGAATACTCCATTGTGTGAGAGATTATGAGGCTTGTTGACTAACGTGAGATCCAAGGTGGAGCTCCGCTCAGGGTGCTTTCTGTTAGGTCTAGTAGGTGCATATATTATTTGGGACAGGCCATTAGCATCGCATAGGTCCTTTAATATCTTTGAGCTTTTGTCATTCCAATTAAGATGGAGATCCCCTATTAATATACATTCTGAATTAGATGAATTGATCAACTTTTGGAGGTGCTGCAAGATGGCCAGGCCACCGGAAGGAGGTCGATAGCAAGCTGCAATAAGGAGGGACTTGTCGGTGGAGATATCTAGTTTGAGTGCCAGGCATTCAAATTCCTTGCTCTTTGAAGTACAAGCTATGACTGTGACATCGTATTTGCATTTGACATAAATTGCTGTCCCTCCTCCTCTAGTCGGTCTGTCGCAGTGGTAAATGTTGTAACCTGTTATATTAATGGATTTGTCGGGGATCGAGGGCGAGAGCCAGGGTTCTGAAATCAGAAAGAAATCAGGTGATGCGTGCAAGGCCCAGGCCTGAATAAGATCAAACTTCTTCAGTAAGCTGCATATGTTGATGTGAAGGAAACTGATGCCTTTATGATCTGAAAGGTCAGCAGGAGAGTCCAGAGGGGCAAGAGGGCATGGTTTAATTCAGTGTTACCAGAGCAGAACAGAAGAAGCAGGATTAGTTTCTTGAGGTACTGGCTTAGTCTGCTAAGTACCCTCTTGTTGTGTTGTTTGTCAGATGTCCGTTAAGTAGTGGCATTAACATGGGCGCTGTAAAATTTTGAGAGATGTGATATATATGATGGTCAAGGCTGATAGATTTAAAGGCATGCACGTGAATACTTTGATCAGGTTGTGGTGTGGAAAGGTGGGTGGCCATAGGGAGGTGCTCCCTGCTATGATATGCCCTTTGTAATTGAGAGAGGGCAGTCCATAAGGGTCCTTAGGTGGGGGTTATGGCCCTGATTTAAGTTGGTAGCAGGAAGATTAGAGGAAGCGAGAGAGAAAAGTAAAAGGCAACTAAGCCGTATTAGTGCCACAGATGGCATTTTAAAAGAGAGACTCACTTCAGGTATGAACGTCCTGCATGTTGTAATCAAAACAAGTATTACTCTTTAAGAGAGAAAGGAACCAGGGTAGAAACAAGCAGGATGGGTGTGGCAAAAGGCATATGAACCAATCGCTCTGAAGAGGGGTGGGCGCAGTGCTCATAGAAGAGCATTTAATAGAAGCCAGAGTCAGGGTGGGTGGTATGGGAAGAAAATTCAAAAGCACACAGTAACTAAGGGCAGAGAGCAAGTCCAAATTGGCCTTGGGAACGGAGTTCCCTCGTGTGGCCAATCACAGCCAGAGCCTTAAAAGTGGCAGCCAATAGAGAGGCGTTCCCAGTCAAAATTACCCAATCAGGCTCTGGCGCTTTTCCCGGTGGTGGAGGACAGGCTTACCTGGATTTCAGTGCCCTGAGGCGGGCTAAAGTGTGGCACACAGCAGACTGGCTTCTCCAGCCGTGGCCGTGATCAGGGAGGTGATCGCCCGGTCAGGGACGTATTCGGAGCTGAAAAGGAAAAGAGAAGGCAGGTTAGAAATAGCGCTAAGGGACAAAAGGGTTTAAGGGACACAAAAGATTAGATTGGGGAAGGGGGTGTTAGGTTAGCAGAGAAAGGAGCAGATAGAGGAGGGTGGGGTGGGGTGCAGGCAAAGATTAGCGGCTGCTCAATAATCAAAGGTACCGCTTGCCTGGCTGAGGTCTGAAAGAGGCTTAAGTTATGGTGAGGGGTAGGGTGAAGAGAGTAGTGAGGGCAAGAGAGTGGAAAGTCAGGAATAGGTAGCTGAGCAGGGATTTATTTAACTCCAAAAATTGATTAGCGTTTTGCTCATAAAAGTGCTAAAACATTGTGAAAATGCATAGCACTTGCCTCATTGTGTTTAACAAACATAACACTTCTAGAAAACCTATATAAATATTTTCTGTACTGTTAGCATTGTCCCAAGAAAAAAACTGCTAAACAATTATTTAAAACCCTGCTGAGGGAGACAAGTTAGGGAAATACAGCGAGAAAGATGCAACAGATCAAATTATACAGCTCAAAACACAGCAATTTCAGTGAACTTTTAGCAGTGCAAGTATTTAGGATAAGATTTAGCAAGCAGTATAATAGGCGAAACACATTACATTCAAAAATTCAAAAAGCACACAGTAACTAAGGGCAGAGAGCAAGTCCAAATTGGCCTTGGAAGTGAAGTTCCCTCGTGTGGCCAATCGCAGCCAGAGCCATAAAAGCGGCAGCCAACAGAGAGGTGTTCCCAGTCAAAATTACTCAGTCGGGCTCCGGCGCTTTTCCCGGTGGTGGAGGACAGGCTTACCTGGTTTTCAGTGCTCTAAGGTGGGCTGACGTGTGGTGCACAGCCAGCTGGCTTCTCCAGCTGTGGCCATGATTAGGGAGGTGAGCGCCCAGTCAGGGGTGTATTCAGAGCTGGTTTTTCAGTGCTCCGAGGTGGGCTGGGGAGTGTGGTGCAGGCAGGCTTGCTTCTCTGGCATGCCATGATCAGGAGGTGGCGCCCAGTCAGGGGCATATTCAGAGCCATTCAGACTCTGGCGCTTTTCCCAGTGGTGGAGGACAGGCTTACCCAGTTTTCAGTGCTCCGAGGCGGGCTGAAGTGTGGAGCACGGCCGGCTGGCTTCTCCAGCCATGGCTGTGATCAGGGAGGTGAGCACCCGTTCGGGGTGTATTTGGAGCTGGTTTTCAGTGCTCCAAGGTGGGCTGAAGTGTGGCACACGGCCGGCTGGCTTCTCCAGCCACAGCCGTGATCAGAGAGGTGAGTGTCCGGTCAGGGGCATATTTGGAGTTCATTACCTTACCTTGTTTGACATGATTCTGTATACCATCAGAGTGTGCAGAAAAGCATCCGGAGCCAGCTTCTGGCACCTGGACTGTTTGTGAGTAGTGGCTAAGGGCACACAGTAATGAACTTTAAGTGTGGAAGGGGTGCAGGAGACTACATGAAAAAAATATAATTTACTTCTACTGAAACAAGTGTTTATAGCAGACTGTTTTGCAACTACATACACTCTGAAAGCACTTTAGTGCACATGAATTCTGATATTAAGAACACTTGTCCTAATCTGGAGTGTTTGTGCCTATACTTCTCCTCTGGAGACCTGCACCCAGGTGCAACCTGTTTCCCTGCACCATTTTAATTGCTCTCCTCTGGACTGCCTCCACTTTGTCTATGTCCTTCCAGAGATGTGGTCTCCAGAACTAGACACAGCACTCATGGTGGAGCCTTACTAGCTATCTATACAGAGGCAACACCACCTTCCATTTTCTGCAGATGGCACCCCGCCCTACACACCCCAGCATCCCATTCACCCACCCAACTGCCTTGTCACACTGCCTGGCCACCTTTAGTGATTACCCCCAAATCTCTTTCCTGCTTAGTGGTCGCCAATCCCACTCCACCCATTTTATACTCTGTCCCTGGGGTTCTGTGCCCTTAGTGCATTATTTTGCACTGTTTTGCACTGAAAAACAGCTGCCATACCCTTGACCACCCCTCTAGTTTTCTCAGGTATCTGTTCATCCTTTCCACCCATAGAGTGTCTACTCTATTGCAGCTTTTGGCTTCACCTGCAAAGAGGCAGACCTTCCCTTCAGGCTCCTCTGCAATGTCATTTATAAAGACATTAAAGGGGACTGGTCCCAGCACTGATCCCTGAGGCACCCCACTGGTCATCCTCACTTCCTTGAAATGTGTTTATCACTAGCCTCTGTCACCTATTCCCTAATCATTTTCATATCCAGTTTACCACCTTTGGACCCACTCCTATGTTACCCAACTTGCTTACTTGTGTCCTATGTGGAATGGTTTTGAATGCCTTACTGAAATCTAGGTAGGCCACACCCAGTGCTCCACCCTGATCTAGTTCCTTGGTCACCCAGTCAGTGAAATCTATCAGATTTGTTTGACATGATCTCCCCCCTTGCACCCATGTTGCCTCAGGTCTTGTAACCCACTGGATTCAAGATACTCCACAATCCTCTCTTTTAGCAGTGATTCCATTAACTTTACCACCGCCGATGTCAGATTGACTGGCCTATAATTTCCAGGCTCCTCCCTGCTACTGCTTTTGGGTAGCAGGATTACATCTGCCCTCCTCCGTCCTCTGGAACCACTCCTGTTTACAGTGAGCTGTTAAATAGAACTGATGGAGGTGCAGCCAGTATCTCCCTGAGCTCCCTCAGTACCCCGGGATGCACCCCATCTGGCCCCATTGCTTTGTCCACCTTCAGATTAGCAAATCCCTTCAGGACTCTGTCTCCCAAAAAAAGCACTAGTGCCCACCTCTCTCCAAAGCTTCTGTTACTGGTTTCTGAGATACAAATGCTCATATTTACATAAAAATCCACACTGTTTTGCCTATTTTTGCCTCTTTTTTGCACTCACCTCCAGTTTAGGCATATGGAATTTTGCACCAAAACAATCAGGGTTGAAAGGCCCAGTGCCAATGGTGTGCCTTTTGAAAGTTTAAAGAAAAGTTTCAGAGTTGTAAGGTTTTGAAATGTTGCTTATGAATATGTCCAGTAGGGTTTTAGGACAACCTTCTGATACAGCCTAAGATTTTGCTTTTGCAAGCATTTTCCTTTTGCAAAATTTATGCTTTTCCGGCTTTGAGAAAAAAGTTTGGTGTTGTGTTGGCCACAAACTTTTTTTTTTCCTTAAAACAAAAAAACACTGAAAATACATAAATATTATGATTTTTCAAAAAAAGAAACACCTGAACCTAGGTAAACAGGATCTGTTTAGCTAGATCCTGTTTTTTTTAATTAGGCCAAGAAATACCTTGCCTTGTCACTCCAAAAAGCCCGGGTGCCCCGCTTAGCAAGGAGAGTCATTTTTCATGATGTCCTGTCATGCACCTTCCCTCTCCCAGGTCAGCAAGTCCTCCTTTGTCCTGCCTGATGTCAATTTCCAGTCACTACCATTGCAAGTAATACCCTTCCCCTCCAGATCTCCTGCCCCTACCACAGATAGGTGGCAACACCAGGATGACCATTCCAGGTGCTGCCGAAGAGTATACTGATATGGGGGCCAATCCCTAGCATCAGTCCAGTCCCCCTCTAGAAGTATATGGGAGGCCACTTTGGGGTTTCCACCCATGGTGCTGCCAAAGACTGTACCAACACTGGACTGCCCAGTCTGCAGTGTCAGTCCAATCCCCCAGCAAAAAAGGAAAACTGTCCTTTGCAGATCTTTTCTTTAACACCTGAAGAGAAGAAAATGGTCCCATATCATGATTTGATTCCCCACCCCAACCCCCTACTCAGTACCCCCACCCCATCCCCACATACCTTCAGTCAGGAAGATGACCCCCTGTCATAGGTCCAGTCTTTAAGGAGAAAAGATGTTCTCATCCAGGAACTGCACCTGTAAAATGAGTAAATAGGGTAAATATGGTTAATGCATTTCTATGCATTCTGAACTTTGACTCATAACTTTGTGATTTCAAACATTTTTCTACCAAACTTACAACATGGCCTTTTTGGGATCTCCACCTCATGAACAAGGTAGGTGAAATATTTCAAATCCTGACCGAAAGGTGATTTTGTGGTCACTGTGTGAAATCACCTTAAGGTGGGATTTGACAATTTTCATCTACTGGTTTCATGAGATGAGGTCATAAGAAAACTATGTTCAAAATTTGGAACAAAAGATTAAAAAACAATAAAGTTATGATTGTACATTGAAATGTTTCCATACTCATAAGTCTGGTAATTTTCAGTATTTTGTCTCTAAACTTTCAACACAGCAATTTTTTCACACCACCTTATGAACATGATAGGTGTTGTTCATCAAATCCTGTCCGAAAAGTGTTTTCACACCTGTGGTGTGAAAAAGCATTTGGGGCAGTATTCTATTAATCCCATGCCATATGTCATGTTTATAAGGGTGAGTAATAAAACAACTATGTTAACAAGCATTTGTCAATGCTGAACGTTCGCTTGCAGGTATTTGCAGTGGTGTTTGGCATGCATGGTGCTTTACCCTAATGCCCTGTGCGATTGCTGGTATTTGCACAATAAATTGTCAGCATGACCTTTTTGTTACCCCCATTGTGCGCTACATAGGCAGAAACACGTTTTGGGCAGGATGTGAAAAATGACAGCTGTACTGCTCATAAGGAAGTGTGGTAAAATGCCAATGTTGAAAATCTGGAATTGAAAATTCGCAAACCTACGAGCATGCGTGGGAACTGTGCAACGCACGCTCGTAAAACATTCATTTTTAGGAATTTTTTCAGCAAATTTTCAACATTGCCATTTTAAAACCTCTGCTAATGAACAGTGTCACTGTGATTTTATTACTATGTCCCATACATTGATTTCGCACACCGACTGCGCCATTGTGCACTACATGGAGGGAAAGATGTTTTGGGCAGGATGTGAAAAATGACAGCTGTACTGCTCATAAGCAGGTGTGGTAAAATGGCAATGTTGAAAATCTGGAGTGAAAATATTGGAAATTCACAAACTTACGAGCATGCGTAGGAACTGCACAATGCACGCTCATAAAACAGTTATTTGTAGGAATTTTTTCACCAAATTTTCAACATAGCCATTTTAAGATCTCTGCTCATGAATAGTGACACTGTAATTTTCTTAATGTGTCCCATACACTGAGTTCGCACACCGACTGTGCCATTGTGCACTACATGGGCGGAAACACGTTCTGGTCAAGATGTGAAAAATGACAGCTGCAGTGCTCATAAGGAGGTGTGGTAAAATGGCAATGCTGAAAATCTGGAGTGAAAATATTGAAAATTTGCAAACTTACGAGCGTGCGTAGGAACTGCGCAATGCAGACTCATAAAACAGTCATTTTTAGGAATTTCTTCACCAAATTTTCAGCACAGGCATTTTAAGACCTCTGCTCATGATCAGTGTCACTGTGATTTTCTTAATGTGTCCCATACATTGAGTTCACACACCGACTGCACCATTGTGCGCTACATGGGCAGAAACACATTTTGGGCAGGATGTGAAAATGACAGCTGTACTGCTCATGAGGAGGTGTGGTAAAATGGCAATGTTGAAAATCTGGAGTGCAAATATTGAAAATTCGCAAACGTCCGAGCGTGCACAAGAACTGCACAACGACGCTCGTAAAACAGTCATTTTAGGAATTTTTTCAAATTTTCAACATAGCCATTTTAAGACCTGTGCTCATGAACAATGTTACTGTGATTTTCTTAATGTTTTCCATACATTGATTTCGCACACCGATTGCGCCATTGTGCGCTACATGGTCGGAAACATGTTTTGGGTGAGATGTGAAAAATGACAGCTGTACAACTCATAAGAAGGTGTGATAAAATGGCAATGTTGAAAATCTGGAGTGAAAATATTGAAAATTCATGAACTTATGAGCCTGCGTAGGAACTGCGCAACACACGCTTGTAAAACAGTCATTTTTTGGAATTTTTGCACCAAATTTTCAACATGGGGTTTTTGGGACATCTTCTCATGAATGGTGTCACTGTCATGGCATTATTCAAGGCCAAAGGGTGATTTAATGCAGTGACTGTGCAGTGCCTGCGAAATCACCCTTCGGGCCTGAATAACACCATGACAGTGATATCATTCATGAGAAGGGGTCCCAAAAAACCCATGTTGAAAATTTGGTGCAAAAATGCCAAAAAATGACTGAGATATGCAATAAAGTTGAAACCCACTTATCTAGCCCATTATGCAGCTTACTGGCAGTTCCTCAGTTCGAAGTCGGCTTTGAAGAGTGCAGACGTGTTCCTGGTCCACCGAAGATCATCACGCCGGAGTCCAGAGGTAAGTATGGGGTGAGGGAGGTGTGGGGAGGCTGGGTGCACAGTGGGTGGGTGCGGGTTGTGGGGGGGGCTGGGAGACTCGCCATAGGATCGTTTTTATTTTACAGGTTTAAAAAAAAAGGACGACGTGGGACATTTGCCACACTGGGGTGGGCTTCCAGCATGGCAGAAGATGTGTGTGGGGGGGCCGAGGAGCCGACGGGGGATTGGGCACCCCTGTCGGCAAAACAAATGCGAACGTTTGCCATGCTGGGGTGGGCTCCCAGTGTGGCAACAGGATGGCTTGGGGGGCCATGTAGCTGATGGGGGATTGGGCACCCTCATTTGCAAACAACGTTTGCCAGGCTGGGGTGGGCTCCCAGCTTGGCACGAAAACTTTGGGGAGGGTGGCGTGACGCGCACGGGGGGAGCACGGTGATGCAAGGGAGGACAGCAGTGGCACTCAGTATGGCAGCGATGCTTTCCTTTGAAGCAGAGGAACACCGCTGTCATAATGAGCTCCTGCACCCATTGGTGCAGGACTGCCAGCCTGCTCAGGGGAGCAGTGCATTGGATGGGAGAGGCACACCTCCAAGTGTGCTACTCTCCCAAAACGTTCCTTGCGCATGCGTGCAAGTGAACATAAAAATGTGAGATCAAAATAAGAAAAAAACAATTAAGAAATGTTGTGTGCTCAGTTACCCAGTTTGAAGGGCTAAGGCTGTGGGAATGGTGTTACTTCCACTGCCTGACTCACAAATTCCTTGCATCCATTGCCACACAGAAGGGAAGGGCCTGGAGGGCCCTGAATTTCTGCAGGCAGATGGACTTTTCCCCTACTGCAGGGCCCAGAAGGCCCTGTGTCTGCATCTGTTCATGCAGTTCCCCTCAAATCTGCATGAATGAGGATATGATTCCTCTACATCAGAATTAAAGATTAACAAAGTAGGTGATACCTTTTATTGGACCAATAAGAGATTTACAAAACACATGCTTACAAGTTACACAGAGCCCTTCATCGGGGTAGTAGCCAGGTTCTAAGAAAACAAGCTTTCTTTTCTGTAGAACGTGTCTGCTAAGTCTGATAAAAGGCTCTGTGTAGCCTGAAAATTTGTGTTTTGTAAATCTCTTGTTGGTCCAATAAAAGGAATCTGATCACCCACTTGGTTCATATTTTCATAGAAAGACCAATATGGCTGCAAAGCGATTCAAAAAGAATGGAAATTTAATAAAGAAAAAAACTGTGTCAGTGCATCACTTAGGGTTTAACTTAACACCACAAAACTAGGAAAATTTGGCATTAGAGTTTGCAATCCTAATTCCCCCCATGCAATAAAAGGGCAAGACCACACAAGCTACCACAGACAACCATTATCAGGTAAGAAAAACAACATAACAACTGTTTCCAGATGACACACATATAGTAACACTGATGTGCTACCTTCATGGATTTATATCTGTGGCTGCAGAAGCACATGCTCCACATGGGCCTGTGCTTCTGCAGATCCAACTATGTGTGTATTTCTTACATCATGCATGAGTACCTCTGGTTGCAGTAGCACTGATGCAAAGAATCAATGGTGCTGTCTGGGCGGTTGCAGATGCAGACATGCAGGGCCAAGAATTCATCTGGCTATAGAAGCACAGGTCCCTCTGGCCCTACACTTCCTTGGAGCTCAGGATGCAGTGGTGCAGAGCCCTTTAGGCAGTATGCCAAGAGAAGTGTTTTCTTCACTATGTTACTTGTTGCCCATGTGGCCAATACTGCACCTCTCCTCCCCAGGCTAGGAGTGGTGCCATATGGCAGTATCAACCACCCAGCCTTATCACATCCAGCTAGCTCACTGAGCATGCTACTGAACTCAGCTCATGAGCACAGTATTGCACCACACTACCAACTGGGTCAATGTCCAGCCCTACACACATTTCTTCATAGCTTTATTGACATTTTGACTTCAAATTTTCAACCTAGCATTTTTATGATTCCCCTTCTGAACATGCCTACTGGGTCAATATGTTGTACTCTATTAAGCATGTGACATTAGCGCTGTCCAAAAATAGCGCTGTAGGGAAGAGTGAGTAGTGCAATATTGAGAATGCTGCTGTACACGGAATAGCACCCTCTCGCTGTACCAGGCTGAGAATAAGACCTCTGCTGGGACAGGGTTCTGCTGAGCAGTTGCCATGGCTCAATGGACTGAGCCATTGTAGCAAGGAACCTAGGCACTGTGTCTGGAACTAGGATTGATTCCCGGTCCCAGAACATACTATTTTGTTCTCTGACTTAGCGCAATTTCGGTGTGACCCCCCCCCGAGTTGAGAATCTTTATTGGGGGTTTGGGAGAATAGCCCCCCATAATGGGGGGTGTGGGGCAGAGCCCCCTCAAAAATAAGTTATGCCACATGCAAATCTCGCGATGTATTGGCAGCGCGATTCTTGCATGTGGCATAATGTCTTGCAACATTATGACCCCGTGCCCTGAACATGACAGGTGTCATTTATAAAATACTGTCTGAAATATAATTTCACACCACAGGTGCAAAAACACATTTTGGGCATTTAAAACATGACTCCTCACCTTCATGACATGGGGTGAAAAAATAGCTGTGTTGAAAATTTGAGGTCAAAATATTGAACATTACCGAAGTTATGAGTGTGAACATTGAAAATGTTCAGTGTTCACTCATAACTTGGTCATTTTAATATATATTTGTTACCAAATTTTAAACATAGTCTCACCTTGTGAACCTGGTACCATAGCTGAAATTCTTCAAATCCTGCCTGAAAGTGATTTTGTGGAGCGACTACAAAATCACCTTTTGGCCCAGATTTGAAAAATGTCACCTATCTTGTTGAGGTGAGTTCCAAAAAGGCCAGGATGAAAATCTAATGAATCAATATTAAAAAGTAACCAAGTTATGATTAAATGTTCAAAACACATCAAAATATTGTATGTTGATTGCACGTATCTTGTTTATTTCAGTTCCTTGTCATGTTTGCAGGAGAAAGACAAATTTTTCTCTGAGAGTGGATCTATGACACTAGACATTCTGGAGGTGAGTGAGGGTATGTGTATTGGAGAGGGTGCTGAGTGGTGGGGGGTGTAGGAGCTGGTGTGTCAGACTTTGTCCTGGGACTATTTTCATCTGCAGGTACAAAATACAAAAAAAAGGTCTTTTATGGACAGTTTTCATTGCTTCAGGTTATCAAACACAGGGCTTGGGCACCCCAGTGCCAGTGGGCTGTTTAGCAGCACTGGGGTGGGAACTTCAGTGTTATCAGCTATCAGTGGGGGACCAGGGAGTGTAAAAGGATTGAGGAGGTCATTTTTGTGTTCAGTGGCTCCCCGGCATCACTGATTATTTGGGGGGGTGAAATATTAACTGACACCAGGGTTTGGGCATCCCATTGTCAGGATTATCATACCATCTTCTGGGATTCAGCACCTGCTGGCAACTTCAGAAGAAATGTGTGTCTGAATGTGAAATACTGGCTGGTGGGGTTGAGCATCTACCAGATGTTCTTTAAAGAAAGAGACAGGTTATGAGGAAGGGGGGGTCAGACAGTGGGAAGGGGCACCTGACAGACATTTTTAGAAGGTGCAGGTTGGGAGGGAGATAGGGGGTATAGGGCAATGGATTGGGCACCTGCCAGACCTTCTGAATAAGTGATCAGAAAAGAGGGGGAGCATTCTACAGATAGCTGTGGGTGCTTTTATCAGTATGATTGAAATTGATTTGTTTCACACTGGTTTTCTCAGCTATGGCTGACAAAACCAATGTAGAGGAAATCACTTTTGATAAAATTGCTTTCAATTTCTTTCAAACTGCTTTCATCAGCTGGCTGACAAAAAGTAGTTTAAAGGAAATCACTATCGATCATTTCACTGACTTAAAAATCCAGATATTCATAGAATGTCAGTTTTTTGAACTGAGAATGTTGATACAATGGGACAGTTTTTAACTGGTATTTTAAAAACTATGCAAGTCTGAAACATCAAACTGATCAAAGCCCATACATTGGGAAAGACTCTATCAAACCTGTAAGTTTCAGGTTTAAAAAAGAAAGACAAAGCATTTTTTAGTTACAGGTGAGCAAAAACAAATAACAAATCTTAGTTTGGATGAATTGTGCATTTTGCCACCTTTGTGACTTCCTTCTCTAAAAACAATTGACTAAAAATTTTCAGAACCCAGAGATCCTGGCTCAGACTCTGGGCTCAATGTTCAAGGCCCTTAGAATGCCACAACCCCCTGGTGTGCTGATCATTTGGTGCACAGGGCTTGAGACAGTCTCTCGGCCGCCCATCAGGATTTTCATTCCCAAGGGTCAAATGCCACAAGTTAGACTAGGTTTTATCTGGTCTAACTTATGCCATTTGGGGGAATCCTTTTTAGACAGCTTGCACCAAATATTTGGTGCAAGCTGCCTTAAAGTGGGAAAACTGTTGCAACTGCACCCAATGTACTAATATCAGGTGCAGTTGCATCATGGGGGTTTAGTGCAGCTGCACCAAAGAACAGGGCTGATGAAGGGTTTGATGCAAGCCCTGCGTCAACCTTTGAAAATTGAGTGCTCTGTGTCTACCAAATTTGGGGCAAATTGGTTGGCCAGCAGCAGGGTTATTAAGGCACAAAAATAGGGGTTTAACATTAAAGTGCTTTTTCAACCCTAATATATAAGCGCAACCACGACTGTGTAATATTAGCTGTAAATCAAGGATTTCAGTGAGACTTTACAACTGAGTATTGTTATAAGCATTGCATGCAGTATGTTCCCCTTCCCAGCCTCCAGTTCATCTAGTTATGCCTGTTTTTGTATCGCAAGGTGATTTTCAAGTTAACTGAAATATAATTATATTTAACATCAACAAATCTCAAATCAAAATTCCCCAATAAATCTGAGTTTCAGGGCATTTCATCTTTTATTAAAAAAGGCATTTACATGAAACTGTCTGGTTGACCCTTAGATTTCATATGTCCATGCTGCTAAATTATATGTTCTGTGAATTCATTATCCTCTGTTTAAAGTGATTTTGCATGCTTTCTCAGATGCCTTTTTCACATAGTATGCCATTGCCGCCCATGCATCAGATGTTGAAACTGCAATTTGTTATGTGAAAAAAAAAACTGTTACAGTCATTTTTATTTATGTTTTTTCAGCACTGTGTCATCCAGTTTTTTTTTGTGTGGCCATCCCCCCAGAATGATGTCATGCAAGGGAACTGTCAATGTTTTACATACAGCACCAGGAATTCTGGGTAAATTATAATGTTAGTTACTTAGAAGTGCAATCCCTTATTTGGTGTTGGTGACTGCACCTAATATGTAGATGTACATAGCAAGGCATTGTGGGTACAATAAGAAGTTGATTTCCAGTTCCCTTATTTTGAGGTGCAATCTCATATCTCTGTAATGGCTTCAACAATAAAAGCTGTCATATGTTTATTTTCCAAACAAGGTATTGTGCATATAGTATCCAACTGACAAGAGTTCTTTATTAAGAGATGAAGTCTCCTATGTCGGTAGTGTAGATGACTGCAATACCAAGACTGACCAACAGAGGTCTCTCTTTCAAAACAGTGCTTAAAAAGTTTGTTTCTCTTCCATGATGTCATGCTTGGGGGTTGCAGCACTGAGGAAAAAAAGGGCATGTTATACAAATGAAGCACAGCACAGGAATAAAAGCATTTATTTCATGGAAAAAATCACTTTTGGCAGTTTGAATGGTAGGAGATTGAATCACAACTCCTATAGGTTACTACAGTTTACTACTCTAATCAATAGGCTTTTTGAGTCTGTATAATAAGTCACTTGATAACTCTGGTAAATCGGACGCACTTGGGCTCTACCTAGTGACTGAGGATACCAGCCAAAGGCATGTGCCCAATACTACACAAATTATCAAGCGTGCAGAAATTCACAGTATTTCTAATCAGCAGTCAGATGATGTATCTCTGCTTTCTTTTAATATTCCTACAGTAAACAAATATAGAATTTTAACTAAACAGGAGGACTGACTAACAGAAGTAAGCCCTACAGGCTTTGTAGATGTCTCCTCAAAATTTGCACTTATTTCCTGGAATATTGCAGGTCTATTGAATAAATTTGCTGCTTTGGATTGGCATGACTATATTAGGGATTTTGACATAATATGCTTACAGGAAACATGACACACTAAAGATGTAGATGTATCTCTCAATGGTTATAACACCTTCCAGTTACCAGCTGTAAAAATCACTAAGAATGGCTGACCTGCTGGTGGGTTAGTTACCTGGATTAAGATTAATAACGTAATTAAGGCTGATTTAATAGATAGGAATAATAATCTCCAGGCTTTTTGGATTCAAGGCAAAGACAGATCTTTCTGCCTTATTAACACATATGTTCCTCCATCTAAATCAAGATTCTTTGTTACCAACATATGGGAACAATTGGAGGAATTAGTACACAACAGCTGGGCTACCACTGCATGCAAGGAAGTCCTCCTGTGTGGGGACTTCAATGCTAGAATTGGGGCCTTCAATGGCTATTGTGACAGTGATTTCCACTATTGGTCCCATACTAAAGCTACTAATCTGTGTAGAAATACAAAGGATACAAAGGTAAATAAAATGGGTAACAAAATGATAGAAATACTTACTGCACACTACCTGGCACCAATAAATGGCAGATTAAGAGGAGATGGCTCTAGAAATTATACACACCATTCCGCTAAAGGGCCTTCTGTAATAGATTACATTTTTTTGAATGGGGATATGATGTTTTGGGACTCACGTTAAGTGCGAATAAAAGCAGAAAGCAATCACTTCCCTCTAGTTTTACAATCAACAAACATAGCTGACTTTTCTGTTTACTCCACTGTTTTGCCTTTAACTGAGATATGAAACAGTAATAAAATTAGTTGGAAAGATGCAAAAGAAGGTGAAATTAGTAAGTAACTAAAGAAAGTACTTCCCTTTTTACCCATAAATAATACTGATTTGCCAGAAATGAACAATAACATACAAAAATGTTTTGACAAGATCCAATCCCTTCTATTAAATAGGGAAAGATATCTGGGGGACAGTTCTATTAAGGAGACATGGTTTGACTCAGAGTGCTGTGCGGCCAAAAAAAACTTAAACATAAAATCAGAGAGCCCAAGAAACAGAAAATAACATATAAAACATTAAATATGCTTAGAAAAAACTATATGCAATTTTTAGATAAGAAACAAAAAGAATTTCAACTTAAACTATGGGGTAAGATGCTAAATGTTATAAATAATAATGATTTACAGTCATATTGGCTTCTTGTAGCTAAAGGTACAAACAACTTAAAATTTTAAATTGACTCATATTTCTCTTGATATTTGAACTAAATATTATTCAAGTAAATTTTTTGTGACAGGACTTCGGTCTCCTCAAGTTAAGTTAAACACTGATATGTCAAGATTTAGGTCATTCACCAGAAAAGAAGTATATTTAATCATTGCCTTTAAAAAGCGAAAAAGCTGCAGGACCAGATCTTATACAATTGGAGGTCTTTTTGGTATCACCAGTATTCTAGTCAACCTTTCTTTCAGTTTACTTCAACATGTGTTGCAAAAATTTAACCTTTCCTAGCTCATGGAAAGGTGCCTTGATAATTTCCATTTTTAAAAAAGGAAATAAAAGTGTTCCAATGATGTATAGGCCAGTCTCACTACTTGATAATCTTGGAAAAGTCTTCTCTAAATTAATCCTTAGTAGGCTTACTGAACAATTTGAAAACCTTGGCAGACTCTCAGAATCTCAGGCTTGGTTCCACCCCAGTTACTGTACAATAAACAACTGTTTATAATTAGACCTCTCTTTGAAAAATATTTGACAATCAGAAAACAAAAAGTGTATGCAGCTTTTATTGACTTCAGTTCAGCCTTCGACACTGTTTCCCGGAATATGTTGTGGTGTATCATGAAAGAAAAAGGATTGTCTCATGAACTTATAGCCATTATCAGTGAACTTAATAATAACACGAGGGCACAAGTGAGATTGGGTAAAACTGAACAGTTGTCTTCTACTTTTTCAACTAACACAGGAGTCAGACAAGGCTGTGTTCTGGCTCCCTTATTATTTTGCATTTACATTGATAAATTACTGAAACAATCAGAACATTCTCGGACTGATTCCCCAAAAATGATGGGCAGATCTTGTGCTGTGTTAGCATATGCTGACGATCTTGTGCTACTTTCTCTAACTCAATCTGGCTTACAGGCTAAATTAGACATTCTGAAACAGTACTCTGTTGACCACGATCTGCTGGTTAATGAGCAAAAGAGTCAGACACTGACATTTAGCTCAAATATTATTAAAAATGTATGGAAGATAGATGAACGCAAGCTTAGGTCTGTAAATAATTACATTTATTTGGGCCTGACTCTAACAAATTGTGGTAGATGGACCAAGCATATACAATTTCTAAGTTATGCTTAAACAGACTGCAACTTCATTATTTCTCTTTAATAAGAGATTTGGGGAAAATTCTATTAGGCCTCTTATTACTGCAATTAATGCTAAATATAATGCCCAGGCACTTTTTAGAGGGGAAATTTGAGATACAAATAACTTCCACAAAATTGAGATACCCATCAATAAACTTTTAAGATCTAGCCTGGGAGTTCGCAACTCTATCTCATTTCTTTGATCAGAGCAGAGCTTGGGCTCCCCAGTCTTCAGGCTCATTTTTTCTGCCAGAAAAATTAACTATTGGATAAAGATTTTACAGCAAAAACCTAATAGGCTGACTTATATTTGTCTTAAAGAAAAACTCACTTGGTCCAATTTAGGACACTTATGATCTAAGTGGTTGTCTACTGTCTATAACTTGCTTCATGACATAGGATTAGATAATTTTAAAAAATATACATCTTTAGGTGTTTCTATCAGTTGGAATATCAAGCACAAGTTATGCATAAATTAATTGAATACTATAGGGAAAAAGATTTGGAGTGTAATGCTAGATTACGAATTGCAACATTGTTGAAACAAAATGATAATTTTACACTACTTTAGGTCATATCTTGATATTCTGACTGACCCAGATTCAAGGGTTCAATATACCAAATATAGGTTTGAAGTGTTTCTTAATAATATCAATCTTGCTAGATATAATAAGGAGACATCCTTTCAGACTAAATGCTGCTCTTATTCCTCTCAGTACCTTGAAGATCTATATCACGTGTTTTTTATTTGCCCTTGGTACAATTCACCGAGAAGCAAATGGTTGATGCCATCATGTAATATAGTTCTTACCAATGATCCAACTTTACTGCTTAATATATTTCTTACATCTAAGGATGAATTAATAATTAAGTGTGTTGCCCATTACCTATCTAATATTGCCAGAATCCGTAGAAGATTTAAAAATATCATTTCAATTACAGTAAATAGTACTTTAGGTCCTATATGAGCATATAACTTGTCTTGTATCTAAAATCATGTCAAAATGAATTGATTTATCTACAGATCTTGATGGGGTTTATTTATTCTGCCTATATATCCATATTTCTCTGTTAGCTAATGATGCATGTTAAATTTTAATTTTTTATATATTTATATGTCTGTAAACCTTTTGTACTTTAAAGCTGTGTAATACTTTCTTATTGAGATATTTTTGCTACAGAAAAGGTCAACACAACCGATCAATAAAAGCTTACTACTCTCATTTGCTATGGCACAGAGCTCTAAATCACTTTAACATTAAAGTGCTTACTCAACCCTACTATACAAGTGCTACCATGCCTGTATAATATTAGCTGTAAATCAAGGATTCTAGTGAGACTTTACAACTGAGTATTGCTATAAGCATTGTCTACAGTATGTTCTCCTTCCCAGCCTCCAGTTCATCTAGTTATGACTTTTTTGGTATTTCAAGGTGATTTTCCAGTTAACTGAAACATAATTATATTTAACATCAGCAAATCTCATATTGTCACAAAATTACCCAATAAATCTGAGATTCAGGGCATTTCATCTTTTATTAAAAAAGGCATTTACATGAAACTGGCTATTTGACCCTTAGATTTCATATTTCCATGCTGCTATACTGTATGTTTTGTGAATTCATTATCCTCTACTAATAACTTCAGAATAATTTTTGTGGAAGCAGGTTTTAATTAGGGCTGTGCATAGTCCAAATAGTATTTCCCGAATACCATGAATAGTAGGCTTGCCGAATATCCAGATGTATATTCCGAATAGTTCACTATTCAGCTACTATTCGGGACGTACTATTCAGTGGGTGAGATTTCAAAATCTCACAGAGCTTCGCTGGCCAATCAGAGGCTATTTTTGGAGCTCAGAGCCAGGAACACCATGTGATCTCCTCACTCTGAGTGTGTAGATGAGAGAAGACAGTTGTTTCTCAGAGAGCTAGCTCTGTTTAGTTTTCCACATATAACTTTTATAACTTTAAAAAATGTTTTGTGTGTGATCCAGTTTTTACATCTGATCACCTTGTGACTGCATCTGACTGCAGTTTGGTTTTTCATCCTTGAAACTGGGCTCAGTTTCAAGGAAAAGGAGAGTCTGTGTGTGAGTGAATCTGTGTGTGTGCGCTGCTGCATGCTGACTCCCCTCCCCCACTGCTTACAGTTTCACAGCTCAGCTGAAGCAGTGTGGTTTGACTTTTTGCTTAAGAACCAATTAGTTCTTATCAGTATTTTTTTTTTCAACAAAGTCCATTTTGGATTTTGCATGTAGTGGGTAACTGTTACTAGGCTCAGTAACAGTGAGTGGCTCAAGCTTTTGCTGACTGCCCCATCCCCACTGCTGTGCTTGCTTAGCTTTTTGTTCCAAATCCACACACAGCCCCTGTGGTATTTTCTATTTCTTTTGTGAAGCAAATTGGTATTTTGCTGTAATCAGGTTCCGGGCTCGGTTCCCTGCATAAGTGAGGTGTGATTGTCATCTGACTCCCTCTTATCTGCATTGCAGGTTACTGCGGCACATACATCATCCGTGTGTGCATTGTATTGTTGTTCTTGTAATCTGTGTCCTGCAAGTGCATGCACAGTTGTCTGCACACATTTTTTTTGTGAAATATAAAGCAGCCTATTTTTTTCTCACTGGGTCAGGCTTGGCCCATTGAATTGTTGCTGACTGTAGTCTGGTTCTTGGCTCAGTTCCCTGTACAACTGAGTAAGGAGGGTGTCGAAGGTGACTCCTCCCTCCACAGTTCACTTCACCTGAGTGGCCTCCTGTGCATGTGAGGTTTTTTTATTTTTTGTGTGTCATCGCCCCCTGTGTGTGCACTACTGTGAGTGTGTACATGTAAATTTTCTGTGAACTGCTTTAGTATTTCTGTGTGTGTCAGGTGTGATTCACTGGGTTCTGTGTGTTGTAAGTTGTTTGGTGCACCTTCAAAGCTTCAATTGCTGTACTGTATAACTGCACAACTGACACCATATAAGTAAGAAGTTGTTTGCTGACTCCCATATCTTTCTAGTATCAGCTTGACTTTATTAACTGCTACATACGTGGTGTTGCTATTGTTGTTTTCTGCAAGAAGCACCAACATAAACAAAGACAGTAATCACAAATAATATACACAGTAAGTTACGGACCATGTCTCATCAATCCCATAAATGTTCATGGTCCAGCCCAAGTAAGCCATCATCACCACCAGTCGTAAGTGCTGAGGAACATGGTGAGACAAGGTCTGTTTGTATTCGCCACTCTAAAATAGTTTTCAGCCCTGATAAGCCTTCAGGTTCTGGTGTCAGTAAGATTGGCAGTAGTACTAGTACTATAATAACTTCAACTGCTGCCACTACTATTACTAGTACTGCATTTGCAGCACCATCATTTTATAAAAGTAGGAGGGCTTTACAACTGACATCTCCAGTTATACAAGAACAAGAACCCACCCCCACTACCAGTGGTAGTACTACTCACACAATTGCCCCCATAGAGGCAACATCACCTATCAATGTGCTCCACCCCACCACCCCCAGTGCTGTGATTTCAGCAACCAGAGCAAATCCTTTTTGTGTTGTTGACACCACCACTGCCATAACAGTGTGCACTATCTGTGTTCCTTGCACAGCCACTGTCACCACAACCTTTGCTTCCATTTGTAGTCCTGAGTGTTCTGCTGTCACCATGACTACTGCTGCCAATATTACAACTAACTGTAACATGATGTCAATTTCTTCGACTGTAACTCCTGATTGTAATTCTGGCACCAGGACTACAGTCAACAGTGCTATTACCTTTCCAACTGTGCCCATGACCATAGGTACTGTGACTAGTACTGACCATCAGACTGTTACAATGACTGTACCAATTGTGTTGCCAAAATGTACTGTTGCTCAGCCTCACAAGTTTCCTCTCACCACATTTCCTTTTGCTGATGTGGAGGATTCCAAAGAAGAGCATTCATCTGGTTCTGAATATTTACCAGAGCCTCAAAACTTGCTAAGTACATCATCTGACAGTGATACCCACCTAAGCGAATTTGGCAATGAGGCCGAATATGCGGCATATCTGTATGAGAAGCGTGAATGTGCAGCTGCCAAAAAATGCAGTATTTCTTGTGGTGGCAAGCAGGCCGATCAGGGTCACCCTCCTCTTCCTAAAAAAAAAAAAACAGTCAACCCTGTCCTTTCAAAGAGTTGTGTCAAGTTCAACTCTATCTGATACACAAAGTAGTTTTACAACTACATCTGTTGTGGAGAAAGAAAGGGATAGAACAACTGCATCCACTGCACCCAGGTCTGATAAGGGAAAAGGGGCAAAACTAGCCCATGGTTGCCCTATTGGGGCCTATACTTCCACTGTCAGTGTGATGTGGCTGTACTTTAGTGTTGCAAAAGATGATCCAACAAAGGCAGTATGCTGTGTGTGTGACTGTAATATAAGTTGTGGTAAAAACCTTTTAAATCTCACAACAACATCAATGATGAACCATCTCCGAATGAAACATCCCAGTGCACTTCAATGATCCACAGCTGTTGCTTCTCCTCCACAACGTGTGCCTGTCAGCCCCTCTTCTAGTACTGGTCCAGTAGATGCACAAAGTGCTGTTAGTGATTCTATTACTGAGACAGATAGTGTGCCCTCAACTCTCCCTACACCACTTATAGCGCATCCCCATAAAGGAGCATCACCCATTCTGCCTTCTTCTGCTCAATCGTCTATTATTGTAACACCCTCCACCATGGGTTCAAAGTCAAAATCAATGCGATGTGGTACCGTTTTGACTACACCCATCATGCAAGTCTTCCATGCCCGCACCAAATACCAGGCGTCACACCCTACAGCACAGCAGATCACCAGTTTAATTGGTGAGATGATGGCCTTGGATCTGCAGCCATTTTCCATTGTGAAAAACACAAGTTTCTGTAGGATGCTGCAGCATTTTCACCCTAGGTATAATATACCATCACGGACCACATTTTCATGTACTGTAGTACCCAACATTTACCATGATTTGAGAAAAGAAGTTGCAAGACTACTAGCACAGGCTGTTGGTGGAGTTTTCCACTGCACAACTGACATAAGGACCAGCATGAATTCAAATCATGCATATATGTCACTGACAGCACACTGGTGTGTTGCAGATGTGGTAGTCACTGGTGGTGATGGTGGTACTGGTGCTGGTCCTGTCTCTTCCCCCTCTCCCTGCAGGTCTACTTTGTTAAATGTCAGTGTTATGGAAAATGATCACCAGGCTATAAACATACTGTCATTCCTGCAAGAGATGTTCAGCCCATGGATTGATGGCAACAATTTGCAGGTAGGGTTTGTGGTCACAGACGATGCCACAAATATGATAAAGGCACTTAGAGATGGCAGTTTTGATGGGATATGCTGCTTTGCTCATACACTAAATTTGGGGGTGACGAAGGCTTTGGCAAACACAGCAGAGGCAGATCACACAGTCAAAGTAGCCAGAAGCATATGTAGCCACTTCCATCACTCTGTAAAAGCCACAAACCATCTGCATCAGCTACAATTGCATCTTCAAATGCCACAGTATCATCTCATCCAGGATGTACAGACCCGGTGGAATTCCACCTACTGCATGCTGCAAAGGCTTCTGGAGCAAAAGCGGGCCCTTCATGAGATGAGCATGGAAACTGATATAGGAGGAGTCCTCAGACATCAGGACTGAGCTGTGATTGAGGGCTTGGTAAAGGTTTTAGCCACATTTGAAAGGAGCACTCGTGACCTTAGCTCTGATTCTGCACTGCTTAGTCAGGTAATTCCTGCTGTATAGATCCTGAAAAAAGCCATGAGGAAATTCAGTGAAAATGCTGAGAAAGATCCAAACCAGACACCAGGAACAGTGATATCCCTTGTGGAAACCCTCACCACAGAACTAGAAGTTAGATTTTCTGATCTCTGTTCTAATAAAAAGCACATGTTTGCCACTATGATGGATCCATGTTTCAAGTGTGAGGTACTACATCTTATAATGCCCACTCACAGGGTTATAGAAGTAACCCTCTTACAAATGGGGGGGGTTCCCAAAAGTCTTCCAGGAGCTTGCTGGGCACTCCAAGTCTGGATGGTGTTCGCCGTTTAAGCCGTTGTTAAATGGCAATGCTGCAAGTGCTTTTGGAGCCTCTTCGTGCTGTCCCTTTAAGAGCTGCCTGCTAGCAGGCTCCAGTGACTGTGTAAGGGGGACTGTGTTTCCCTGCTCGAATCCCTCCTGAGCTACAGTGGCATTGCTTCAATTTTACAGTCGCTGTAAGCGTAAAGGGAGCCCTCCCGATAGATGTAACTGCTGGTTATAATTGCTTAGAGTATTAGTGAAATTATAGTTTGTCTAACCTGCTTCCATTGCAGCTGGGACTTTGTGTGCTTGGCCCCTCCACTTTGAACCTGGACTGTGTGAGGGGTCCAATTGGAACCAGGGGGTACCTAAAATGGAGTAATTAGCAGCCAACCAGAATTAGGACTCTTAAGGGAGCCAGCTGACCAATGAGACACAGCCAGTAATTCTGGGAAGTGAAGTCTGGATTATGGCTCCTTGTTTGCACCAATAGGGGCAGTATCAAGTGACTGGCATCTGCAGACCACCTATGGGATCGGGTGGCGCCCGAATTGTGAGGCTTGCCCTAACAGCCCAGGAGATTCAGAGACGCTGTGGCTGTGAGAGAGGAAGGAGCTCTGGGCTCGTGCGCTGTTGAGCGATCATGCGGGAAGCGCGTGTGGAAGGCCAGAAGTCGGTGGTTTCCAACGCCAGCAAGTGTCGGACTAAATCCGCTAGGCAGTGGTCAGAGGAGACTGTGCAAAAGCATGGCTACCTACCAGGCTCACCCTATAGAAGATTGGAGAATCTGCTTCAATCACGTTCGGTCTGTCAGGACAAGTGAAGCTGCGTCGTTTTGGCCCGGTGTATGCAGTGAAAGCGATCGGGAGGTATACAGCAGCTGCCTGGTATGATACCCCTCTGCCTTTCATATAAATGTGTGGAGAAGTGTTCAAGTTCCAGGTTTGATCCTGCGAGTGGTGTGCGAGTGCTTTTTCTACTAGAGTCGTGAGTACTAAACCAGGGTAGGTCCCTGCCAAATGCTCCTAGCAAGGGCAGGATCTTCTGGTTTATTTACTGGCTACAGTAACTGAGCCTGCTGCCTCTGTCTAATCTTCATAGGAATCAAATGCTCATTTCTGTGTTAGGGCCCCAACCAGCTGCATCGAGGGACTAGCCTTTATTGCCTGGGTACCCAGAGACAGTGACTTATAGGTTAGGCCTGTGCACAGTGCCCTAGATATCTATATCTATATCTATATCTATATCTATATCTATATCTATATCTATATCTATATCTATATCTATATCTATTTAGTTTAGAGTGGTAAGCTAATTAACCTGATTCCCCCCAGTCCTTGTTATCCCCCCTAAAATAAATCAGAATGATTGTTTTTGCAAAGGTATACTGGCTAATTTGTGTGTTTATGGTGAATTACAGTACAGTGATTATTGTGTAACAGCATCTCACTTTTCAGGGGGTCTCCAGAGCAAGCTGATTGATTCAAGCCTGGGGGTCAGTGTATACAGTGAAGGTACTGTGACTGATTTGTGTGGGCCACTAGTGGGAAGAAAGGGGGGTTGCAGTGACCCAGAGGGCTGCGACCAAGTCATACCAGACTGTCTCAACCCCGACCTCTAGGTGGAGGCACCCGCCATTGGATCCAGGCCTGTCAAACTGTTGGTAGTAATTCAGGCAAGGGTAGTAGCCGTTGGGATAGTGCCCCTTGGGGGTTACATTTTGGAGGAACCGCTGGGATTAGTGTCTCCTAGTGGCCGAGTGGACAAACACAATCAATGATCTGCTAGGCCACTCCTCAGGAAATTCACTCCCGACCAAGATGACCTCTGGCAACTTGACTATAACCAAAAAGATGGATATACTTGACGCATTCAATAACCACTTTGCTACTGCAGGCATGGCATTTGATAACTCCCCTGCAAATATACTTTGCTCCCAGACTGCCAGCCAACTGCCTGAAACTCCGATAGCTTTGCCGCCTTTCTCGCTTCAACCTGCCCCACTGAAAGAGGTAGAGGACCTCTTGCTTCAGTTGGATACTAGAAAAAGTTCTGGGGCCTACACCCTTGACCCTTACTTCCAAAATTGCCTACACGTACTTAGCAATACCCTCACCACCTTTAACTTATCCCTGTCTCAGAGCACCTTACCACCTATATGGAAGACAGCACATGTCATACCACTGTTCAAATCAGGTGACCCTGGCGATCTCAATAACTACAGGCCAATTTCTCTCCTTCCGGTCCTGTCCAAGCTCCTAGAGAAAATTGTAAATGCACAGCTGAGGACTCACCTTGAGTCCAGAGAACTGCTAAATCCTATGCAGTCCGGATTCAGAGCTAAACATAGCACTATCTCAGCCCTCGCCAAAGTTACTAACGACTGGCAGCGTAATCTTGAGAGCAAAATCTTTGTTTGTGCTGTTTTCCTTGATCTAAGCAAGGCTTTTGACACCATCGACCATAGTCTGCTCCTCTCCTCCCTTCAAACCATAGGTGTGGACCCCTCCTCTATGCGTTGGTTTACTGACTATCTTACAGGGCACCTTCAACAAGTTAAAGCCGAAGGAGGCCTGTTCCCCTTAAAAACTCTGCAAAGAGGGGTATCTCAAGGTTCTATATTAGGGCCCTTACTTTTTGTAAACTACATTAATAACATTGACTACTGTATAAAAGAAGCCAACATCCACCTGTTTGCAGATGATACAGTTCTCTACGTGAGTCGTCCAACATCTGAAGCTGCCTGCAATGACCTACAGTCAAAATTCAACCTTTTGCAAAACCAACTCCTCAAAAAAAAGCTACTCCTTAATACCAAAAAAACTAAAGCAATGGTCCTCGCCCCTTTTATCCGTACAGCTAACCCTGTGTCCAGTGGGACAGTTCCCCAAATTAACACAGTTCTAGGTGAAAAACTAGAATTTGTTACAAAATTCAAGTATCGGGAAGTTTGGATAGACCAAAGAGACTCCTTCATTGAACATATCGTGGACTTGGTAAAACAACTTCGGCAAAGGCTTGGACTGTTTTTTAGAATCAACCAATTTCTCACCAGAGATGCCAAGAAACAACTGGTCCAATCCTTTTTCCTATCATTGGTTGATTACGCTGATTTCCTCTACAGTCAATGCCCCAACTCTTACATGGCTAAACTGGACACACTCTACCATCGAGCACTGAGGTTTATAATGGGACTCCCCTTCGACATGCATCACTGCACCCTATATGTGGCAGTGGGGTGGACATCACTAAAGTTCAGGCGCCACAGAAATGCCACTCTCTGGACCTATAGAGCCATCTCTAATAAGCTGCTTTACTATATCTACTGCTGTCTTCCCCTGAGTATAATTGGGAAATACGTGTTAAGAAGTTACTTAGCTATTACACTTAAAGTACCCAAAGCAAAATCCCGCTTCGGCAGGGCAGCCATAAGCTTCGTGCTACCTACCTTATGGAACGATCTACAAAAACCCCTCAAATTAAGCACTCTAATCGGTATAAATGCCTTCAAGATGCTTTATTTCCATATAATCAGAGAAGTATGTAACTGCTTCACCCACTCAGACCCAGTACCGGTGTCTGCACTGGTATATAGCCACTCCTAGACCCAATTTTAGTACTGACCCCCAGCTTGCTCCTCACCAGCCTAATTGTTCTCTCTTATCCCCTGTCTTATCAACACTAGGCCCATCCATCCCCTTATTCTTCCTTTCCCAACCTCGGATAGGAGCTCACTACCCTGGGTTGTGACATCCTACCATGCCCTGTGACTTTTTAGCATTCAATCCCAGGGCTCACACATACTCCTTTTCTCCATCCACCTCTCTACATCCCATTTTACCAACTCTCTCTGTGCACCGTGCCCTCCTAGCCTTTCTTCCCTATCTCCTCCCTTCCCCTACCTTCATCTCTACCTGGTGTATATTTTTATTTTTATTTTTTTCTTCCTTACTTCCTCCTGCAACCTTAGATAACCTGCTTTATCTTCCTATAGACACTTCTATGTATGTAAATACCATGTAATCTGTACAATATCTGTATAATTCTATGTACATGTGAACTTCTTTTTCTTCCTCTCTGTAAAGAGTATTATCTGTATTGCCTTGTAAATACCTGTGTTGACCTGTATATACAATTGTTCATACTCCACCCAGATCCATCTTGCAAATGAGCTTCTGCTCAACGATGAGCACCTGGTTAAATAAATAAAGACTTGATTGACTGAAGTACCTCAGTATGGCTAAATTAAAGGAAAAGCTGGAAGGGGATATCATGGCTAAGATTAAGCTGGACCCTGTTAAGATGATGGCACATAAACTGATGGGGTGGGGTGAAGCAGAAGAGTTGGACTCCCAGAAAATTGTGTTACTACTAGATGTACCTCTGGGGACAACGTACGCTGACCTTATTTCTGCAGTGGAGCGTGTTAAATGTTTAGGCAAGGTAGAGGTGAAGGGGCGTATGGCTGATCTACTTGATCAGACTTTGCAGGTGTTACTCTTATGCAGTATAGCCATCGACCCCGAGAGGGTACCCCCAGTGATCTACCCGGAAGGTGCCCAACAGGGGTGGAGGGTCATTCACATCCAGAGTGGATCAGTCGCCCTCAGGGGGTCCCCCCAGACTAACAGCTTCAAAGATAAACTGCTTAAATTGTTAGCTGTGGAGGGGAGGACTACCCAGGAGTTACTGCAAGTGTTGGACCTTTCTAGTGAACCCATCCCCCCAAGCCTCCCCAGGTACCTTTCCCGGCACCCCCAAGAGTTCTATCTTGGCTTTACTGCCCCAGTGGTTCCTCCTATACAGCTAGATTCTTACCGTAGGCTAAAACTTTTTTCTGGCACTGTCCAGTGCCCCTGGGGAGGATGATTTGGAGGTGTGGATGGACTATACTACCCCCCTAGTCCAAGAGTGGCAATGCTCTGAGGTGGAGAAATGAAAGAGACTGATGGAGAGCCTGTGAGGCCCAGCTTTGGAAGCCATTCGGTTCTTGCGGGCTACTAGCCTGGAAGCTACTGTGGTGGAGTACCTTTCTGCCTTAGAGGGAGTGTTTGGGAATACAGAAACTGGGGAAGACTTATTATGGAAATTCAAGTCTGCCAAACAATGGAGGAATGAGAAATTGTCCGCCTTTGTCACTAGGGTGGAAAGGGCCTTGCAGAAAGCTTATCGCAAGGGGAGAATTATGGCCACAGCCTTGAACCAGGTCCGACTGGAGCATATTTTGAAATCTGCTAGGTTTTCCAGTGTGATATTGTTAAAACTTAAGTTACATGACCAACAGGCTGCCCCTCCCGAGTACTGTCAATTGATGAGGGAGATTCGAGAAGTAGAGACTGATGAAGAGGGGTGGGAAACCTATGTGGGGCCTGTGAATCTGTGCCAAACCCCTGAGTCTAGTGAACCAGATGAGGTCCACCCTTCAAGGGGGCTTGATGTTTCTCCTGTACTCCCGGAGGCACAAGGAGGGGTGGGGGTGCATGCTATTTTCTCTGATCCCTGGGTAGAAAGTGATTTAAGGGCTCAGATTAGAGATTTATGAGAGCTGGTGAGGGACTTAAAGCAAACTGCTACCCACCCTGTTAGGTTTAGGGAACTAGAGTTATCTAGAAACAAATGCCCTAGCCAGGAGGAGCCCTCTTGACCCCAGGATGGCCCCCAGCAGACGAGGTATTCCCCTCCCAATAAAGACCCCCGAGACCCTAAGTTCTGTTACCGTTGTGGGGAGGATGGACACTTTCAGACTGCGTGCCAGTTACCGGAGAATTTAAGGAAGGTCAACAGCAGGCTGATCGCCTGGCACCGCAAGGCCTATACCCAACCCCCTAGGAAGAGTTTTGTGATCCGTCCAATGCCCAAGCAACTTCCAAAGCTGTGCCCCTGAATGGTCTGATGTGGTGGGGCCATTGATGAAGACCCCTGTGAGAGTGAATGGGATACCCACCCGGGCTGTGTTGGACAGTGGCTCTCAGGTGACCATTATGTTCCTGGACTGGTATCAGAAACATTTGCCTGAGGTGCCTTTGCAACCCTTGGATGGTCTACATGTTTGGGGGCTGAGTGATAAGGCCTACCCATATTCTGGGTATATCCTGATCTGGTTGTCTTTTCCTACTTCTGTGGTTGGGGTGGCTGAACAAGTGGAAACTCTGGCCCTAGTATGTCCCCCCACTGGGTTGTATGATGGGGTGCCCTTGTTGATTGGAACCAATGCTCACATGTTTGGTCGTTTAGCGCAGTTGTGTTCTGAAAAGCAGGTGGCCAGGACTGGGCGAGCTCTTAGAATACCCGCCTTGATTCAGAAGGCCTATGAAACTCAGAGAAAGGCTGGCCAGGTGGAACCTGAAGGCCCAGTGGGTGTCGTCTGGAGGAAGGATCCAGAACTGTTGCTATTAGCCCCAAATGCCCAGTGTGTTTTGCAAGGGGAAGTCCGGATTAAGAAAGATGTTAAGAATAAGATATTGATGCTGGATGCACCGGGTGAGGGAAAGTTGCCTGAGGGGTTGTTGGTTAAACCCAGTATCTTACCTGCCCGAGCCCATACCTTTGCCAGAAGAGTGATGGTCCAAGTGCATAATGTGTCTGATCGAGAGATTCAAGTGAAACGAGGTTGCACCCTGGCTACAGTACATTGTGCTGATACTGCTGTTTTGCCCCACAACAAGACTCCCAGAGGAGGTGACCGAGTGACCCCCAAGCTGTTTGATTTCGGTTATTCTCCCCTGCCAGCAGAATGGAAGAAAATGGTCAGTGAATGGCTTGCCCAGAGGGAACAGGTGTTTTCTTTGAAGGAGTGGGATGTGTGCAGAAGGCTGAGCATCACATCCAGCTGCAGGATGAGCGACCTTTTCGTGAGTGAACTCGACGCCTAGCCCCTGCTGATATAGATGATGTAAGGCACCACCTGCAGGAGATGCTGGCAGCTGGGGTGATACAAGAGTCCAGGAGCCTTTACGCATCCCCTATTGTAGTAGTGAGGAAAAAGAATGGAGCTGTTCGGATGTGTGTGGATTACAGTACTCTAAACCAGTGGACCATCCCAGACCAGTATACCATGCCACGCATACAGGACGCCTTGGACTGTCTGAATGGCAGTAAGTGGTTCTCTGTGTTAGACCTCCGCAGTGGGTACTATCAGATCCCGATGGCTCTGGAGGATCGAGAGAAGACTGCTTTAATTTACCCCCTAGGCTTCTATGAGTTTATGCGGATGCCTCAAGGAATTTCAGGTGCCCCGGCTACTTTTCAGTGTCTGATGGAGCGTGCTGTGGGGAACATGAATTTGCTCGAATGTTTGGTTTATTTAGATGATGTTGTAGTGTTTGGCAGCTCCTTGGAGGAACATGAAAGTCGATTGTTCAAGGTCCTGGATCAGCTGGAAGACTTTGGTCTCAAATTATCTATAGACAAGTGCCAATTATTTCAAACCTCTGTGAAATATGTGGGGCACATAGTATCCACTGAAGGCATAGAGACTGACCCCAGCAAAGTAGAAGCTTTTACCACTTGGCCCCAACCAAAAAATTTGAAGGAGCTACAGCAGTTCCTGGGGTTTTGTGGGTATTACAGACGATTTATTAAAGACTACTCTCGGGTGATCCGCCCTCTGCTTAACCTTAGACAAGGGTACCCCCAACCCATAAGAAGTATAAGAAGACTGTACAATCTGGGACTGAAAAAAATTATTTCCGCCCAAATGATGTGTTTGGCACCCACTGGACTGCTGATTGTGAGGAAGTTTTCCATGACATTATATATTAACTTACTCATGCCCCCGTGCTGGCCTATGCCAACCCTGCTAAACCATATGCTCTTCATACTGATGCCAGTCTGCAAGGATTGGGGGCAGTACTGTAACAGGAGCATCCGAATGGTCTGAGACTTGTAGCTTTTGCCAGCCGCAGCTTGACCCCTTCTGAAAAGAACTACCCAGTGCACAAACTAGAGTTCCTAGCTTTGAAGTGGGCCATTGTTGATCAATTCCATGACTGTTTGTATGGAGCTAAGATACTGGTGAAAACTGATAATAATCCTTTGACGTATATTCAGACCTCAGCCAAGCTAGATGCCACTGGTCATAGGTAAGTAAGTAAGTAAAATTTTATTTATACAGAAATTTTGCCATTAGGGTTCAAAGAATCCCTATTTACAAGGCAATCCTGTGTTGTACAAAATTTTTAAATAATCACAAAATATACAAAATAGGTGGCTCTCTTCGTTATCCACCTACAACTACATTGTTGAATACAGAGCAGGCCTAAACCATATAGATGCTGATGATCTATCCCGGAGGCCTGTGTCCCGAGCCGACTGGGTCAGGTTGTCAGAACCTGACATTACAGCCCTTTGCCAGAAATTCGACAAGGAGAAACAGGTGTCCCCTGATGCTGTGGACTGCATGGTGGATTACTTGGGGCCATCTGAGAACTGTATACCTGCTGCTTACTGCCATTTTTCTGCATTAGATACTAGTGTGCTGCCTCAGTTCAATAATGATAGCCTCCAGTTGGCTCAGTCCCAAGATCCCATGATAAAAACTGTTTTAGAGGCGCTGCAAGTAGGGAGAGATGTGTCACAACTGCATTACACTGACCTGAGAACTGCCCTGTTATACAAAGAAGGTTCAAAATTGAAGCTGATCAATAAACTATTATACTGAGAGACCGTAGACAAAGAGGGGCAAGTAGACTAACAACTGGTGCTGTCCACTGCTTTTAGAGAAGTGGTGTTGAGGTCCCTGCATGACCATATACATAGATACATAGACAGTGTCGGCAGATAAGGGCCTATGGCCCACCCAGTCTGCCCATTTAAGTTTGTAAGTTCAGTTTATGTTTTCCAGGAAGTCTGTTGCCCCTTACCCCTGAAAGTCATATGAACTGCTGTAGCTCCTTCAAATTTTTTGGTTGGGGCCAAGTGGTAAAAGCTTCTACTTTGCTGGGGTCAGTCTCTATGCCTTCAGTGGATACTATGTGCCCCACATATTTCACAGAGGTTTGAAATAATTGGCACTTGTCTATAGATAATTTGAGACCAAAGTCTTCCAGCTGATCCAGGACCTTGAACATATGGGACATCTTGGCATAGACCGAACTCTTGACTTAGTGCGGACCCGATTTAACTGGCCCAAAATGAGTGCTGACGTAGAGCAGAATGTTAAGACCTGTGGCTGCTGTTTACAAAGAAAAGCCCTGCCTCAGAGAGCTGCCCCCCTGGTCAATATCACTACCAGCGCCCCTATGGAACTGGTTTGCATTGATTTCCTGAGTTTAGAACCAGATCTGAAGAATATCAGCAACATATTGGTAGTTACTGATCATTTCACCTGATATGCCCAGGCTTTCCCCACCAAAGATCAGAAAGCAACAACAGTGGCTAAAGTCCTGGTTGAGAATTTCTTTGTTCACTATGGGGCCCCTCAACGAATCCATTCCAACCAGGGGAGAGATTTCGAAAGCCATCTGATTAAAGAAATGCTATCCTTGTGGGGAGTACAGAAGTCAAGAACCACCCCATACCATCCCCAAGGTGATCCTTAACCTGAGAGATTCAATCGCACCTCGCTCGATATGCTGGGCACCTTGCACCCTAAAGACAAACCTAGATGGAGCCAGCAGATCAGTGCCTTAGTCCATGCCTACAACTGCACCAAAAGTGATGCTACGGGGTTTTCCCCATATAGACTGATGTTTGGAAGGGAAGCCAGATTGCCAGTAGATGTTTGTTTTGGGGTTTCTCCCGATAGGGTTCAAGCAGCTGATCATCTACAGTATGTGCAGAAGTTGAAAGCCCAACTCAATCATGCCTACCAACTAGCCCAGACCATGGCTGCTAAGTGGAATTTGGCCAATAAAGAAAGGTATGATAAGAAAGTGAAAGCAGTGGAACTGAAAGAAGGAGATAGAGTGCTATTGAGGAACCTGGGATTGCACGGTAAACATAAGATTGCTGACAGATGGCATCACCTCCCTCATATTGTCGTGGGAAAATTGAAAGATTTGCCTATGTATAAAGTGCGGCCTGAAAACAATTCAAAAGATGTGAAAACTTTAATTAGGAATCACCTGCTGCCAATTGGACAAATTTTGATAGAGGCTGAACCTTCCAATGCTTCTCCCTCTGGGCCTATAACTAGGGCCGCTGCCAAAAAGAAATCCAGATGGGTCGACTCCTCAGAACTCAAACTAAAGAGGCCTTCTCCCTCTCCCTCTGATGAAGTTGATCCTCAGTCTGTGTCTGAAGACAGTGAAAATGATGTTGAGTATTACCCCTCTTATGAAATGAATCATCTCTTTAGGGGCACTCCCCTAGCTAACTCTGGGGACGAAGTTGGGCTTCCTGGACTGTCTGAGCCCTCAGCTTTGTCCCTGGAGTCCATGCTTCCAGATGATGAAGTGGGTAGCACTAAGGGCAAAGACGTCAGATCTTTGAGCCTGGCTGAATTATCTGGGCTGGCTGAGCTGTCTGACTTTTCAGAAGAAGGAAGTGATGTGGGGGAACCCGTTAGTGATATGCCAGAGCAAGAAGAATACTTTGAGTGCCCTGATAGCCTCCCAGTAATGCCAGAAATGTGCCTAGCTGAGCCAAGCAGTGTGGGTCCTGATATAGAGGGTCCTGTTCTCGAAAGTATTATGGGTCCTGGGTTCCCGTCCCCTATGGAGGTCTCCCCTACTAATCTAAGTGAGGCTGAAATGGAATTGGGGCCTGTAGCAGGTTTTAATGAGACCCCTAGATGCACCAGCTGAGAAGTACGGCCTGTAGTACAGCTGAGTTATGAGTCCTTGGGTCAGCCTGTGGACCTGCCGTTTAACGTAGTCCATAAATGGGTGTATGTGTCTCCGAGCTCCTTGCCCAAGTTAGTCTTGGGAAATGATGCCCGACTGTTAGTGTTACCCTCTGCGCATGGGACTACTGCCCTCCTTAGCTTTCAGATAGCTGATAGGGAAGGGCTATCTCTCTTTAGGTGTCAGGGGCAAGAGGTAATAACCTGAGTTAAAAACGAAAAGAAGGTTGGCTGTATGTGTAATGTTGTATAAACAATCATGAACAGTATTTAATGTATGTAACCAAAGGTCTGATGTTCTGTCAGTGTAAACTGCTTGCCTTAAAGTGATTTAAGGGTAACTACTTGACACGGACACCAAGTTCTTTCCAGTCCAGGAAGGGTGTAACCCTCTTACAAATGGGGGGTTCCCAAAAGTCTTCCAGGAGCTTGCTGGGTGCTCCAAGTCTGGATGGTGTTCGGCGTTTAAGCCGTTGTTAAATGGCAATGCTGAGAGTGCTTTTGGAGCCTCTGCATGCAGTCCCTTTAAGAGCTGCTTGCTAGCAGGCTCCAGTGACTGTGTAAGGGGGACTGTGTTTCCCTGCTCGAATCTCGCCTGAGCTGCAGTGGCATCGCTTCAATTTTACAGTCGCTGTAAGCGCAAAGGGAGCCCTCTCGATAGATGTAACTGCTGGTTATAATTGCTTAGAGTATTAGTGAAATTATAGTTTGTCTAACCTGCTTCCATTGCAGCTGGGACTTTGTGTGCTTGTCCCCTCCACTTTGAACCTGGACTGTGTGAGGGGTCCAATTGGAACCAGAGGGGTACCTAAAATGGAGTAATTAGCAGCCAACCAGAATTAGGACTCTTAAGGGAGCCAGCTGACCAATGAGACATAGCCAGTAATTCTGGGAAGTGAAGTCTGGATTATGGCTCCTTGTTTGTACCAATAGGGGCAGTATCAAGTGACTGGCATCTGCAGACCACCCACGGGATCGGGTGGCGCCCGAATTGTGAGGCTTGCCCTAACTGCCCAGGAGATTCATAGATGCTGTGACTGTGAGAGAGGAAGGAGCTCTGGGCTCCTGCGCTGTTGAGAGATCGCACGGGAAACGTGTGTGGAAGGCCAGAAGTTGGTGGTTTCAAACGCCAGCAAGTGTCGGACTAAATCCGCTAGGCAGTGGTCAGAGGAGGCTGTGCAAAAGTGTGGCTACCTACCAGGCTCACCCTATAGAGGACTGGAGAATCTGCTTCAATCGCACTCGGTCTGTCAAGACAAGTGAAGCTGCGTCGTTTTGGCCCAGTGTATGCAGTGAAAGCGATCGGGAGGTATACAGCAGCTTCCTGGTATGGTACCCCTCTGCCTTTCATATAAATGTATGAAGAAGTGTTCGAGTTCCAGGTTCGATCCTGCAAGTGGTGTGAGATCGCTTTTTCTACTTAAGTCATGAGTACTAAACCAGGGTAGCTCCCTGCCAAATGCTCCAAGCGAGGGCAAGATCTTCAGGTTTATTTACTGGCTACAATAACTGAGCCTGCTGGCTCTGTCTAATCTTCGTAGGAATCAAATGCTCATTTCTGTGTCAGGGCCCCAACCAGCTGCATCGAGGGACTAGTCTTTATTGCCTGGGTACCCAGAGACAGTGACTTATAGGTTAGGCCTGTGCACAGTGCCCTAGATAGCTACTTATATACATATATATTAGAGTGGTAAGCTAATTAACCTGATTCCCCCCAGTCCTTGTTATCCCTTCCCCTAAAATATATCAGATTGATTGTTTTTGCAAAGGTATACTGGCTAATTTGTGTGTTTATGGTGAATTACAGTACAGTGATTATTGTGTAACAGCATCTCACTTTTCAGGGGGTCCCCAGAGCAAGCTGATTGGATCAAGCCTGGGGGTCAGTGTATATAGTGAAGGTGCTGTTACTGATTTGTGTGGGCCACTAGTGGGAAGAAAGGCGGGGTTGCAGTGACCCAGAGGGCTGCGACCAAGTCATACCAGACTGTCTCAACCCCGACCTCTGGGTGGAGGCACCCGCCATTGGATCCAGGCCCCTCAACCTGTTGGTAGTAATTCAGGCAGGGGTAGTAGCCCTTGGGATAGCGCCCACTGGGGGTTACATAGACATTCAGAACCAGATGTGCTCAGAACTTAGTTTCTGCATCCTTGGGTCAATGAAATCAGCAGATAACCCTATTGATGATCCAGTCTCAGAATCACAAACTGAAAGAAGTATGGAAAACCTTGAGAAGGAGGGTGACTATTGGGCTGAACTCAGCTCATCACTACAGGCTAAGCAGCAGAAGAGAAAAGAACAGCAGCCACAGTCGGCACCCAATCTGCTGAACAGTTATTTCAATGAGCCTCTGGAGTCATTCTCCATAAATCCAGTGGAGTACTGGATCAAAAGGATGAAAGCATCTCCACACTTGGCACAGTTGGCCCTCAAATATATCTGTTGCCCCCCTACCAGTGTACCGTCTGAAAGAATGTTCAGCACTGCTGGGGATGTGGTGCAACCTCACCAATCCTCTCTTGACCCAGCACATGTGGAACAACTTGTGTTTATAAAAATAAATCTACCTCACCTTGGGTACACATATGGCCACTAACAATTGCATTAAATATTTGTCTTGTACTGGATACAACATTTGTGTGTTGTAGCATTGACCCATACACAAGCCATTCTGTGTTAACCATCATTGTTCTGTTAGCAAATAAGCACATGTTAAGATTCATATTCAAAGTCATACTAACACAAATCTGTGACCAGCACCCTTTTCCTTTATTACTTCCACTGTCATGGTGTATTCTTTTGAACAAGCATACCCTGCAGTTCCCAGTGCCTAAAACTGCCACCCACCTATTGATTGTTGTTCCCAATACAAAATCCTCAACTGGTGTTGCTACATCTCTCATCCCCTGTGTTGCTCATGCCCATAATCCATCGATCCCATTAACAGCTTTCCAGGTGCCAGTAACCAGTGTAGCATCACCAGTCTCAAGTATTTCATGTGCATAAAATATGGCAGCTAATAGTGTGTCATCTCCAGTCTCAGTGTTTCCCATGCCTGAAATATTTATATTTATTTTATTAGCTTTTGGTAACCAGGACAGTGCATTAGGCAAAATGGACCTGCCTATTTTCAAGCACGACCCGGGAGAGTACAGAAATAAGTACAACAATACAAAGATACAAAATTTACAGCACTATCAGTCAATAATATGGTACAGTATGGCAACCAGAACCTCATGCAGGAAGGTCAAAGTACGAAAACATCATTATCATAATGGAGCCAACATTGAAGTCCGACAAACAAAGCAAAATGACGAATTTAATACTTGTACTAGACCAACGCAGGATGGTCGGAGAAAGTGGACTACATTTGACAAGGGACATCCAAAAAGAAGAAAGAAAGAAACAAAACCTGACCACAGAGCGATGGAGAGAGCACATAAATTGCAGACAGGACATAACTACAAAGAGGAAGACTGAGAGCATTTGCAGACACCACATGTCATTAGGTGAGAGAAAAGTGCTTTCTTGAATGTGTCATGAGAGGTTGGCATATATGGCAGTTACAAGTGTGGCATCACCAGTCTCAAGTATTTCGAGTGCATAAAATATTGCAGTTAGTGTGGCATCTCCAGTCTCAGTATTTCCCATGCCTGAAATATGGCAGTTAACAGTCTGGCATCTCCAGTCTCAAGTATTTCATGACTGAAATATTATGGTTACAAGTATGGTGTCACTTGTCTCAAGTATTTCACATGACTAAAATATTATCATTACGAGTATGGTATCACTTGTCTCAAGTATTTCACATGACTGAAATATTTCAGTTACCAGTATAGCATCACATGTCTCAAGTATTTCACATGATTGAAATGTTCTGGTTACCTGCACGGCATCACCATTTTCAAGTTTTTCACATGCCTGAAATATTCCAGTTACCAGTATGGCATCTCCCGTCTCCAGTATTTCACATGACTGAAATATTCCAGTTACCAGTATGGCATCTCCAGTCTCCAGTATTTCACATGACTGAAATATTCTAGTTACCAGTATGGCATAGAAACATAGACTTTGACGGCAGATAAGGACCGCTTGGCCCACCTAGTCTACCCATTTCCCTACCTAGAGGATAAGCTGCAGATCCTATTTAACCAACAACCTGTTTCTTCCTACCCCCCACAAAAATTGTCTTATGTCTGTCCCATGCATTCTTGAATTATCCCACAGTTTTAGACCCCACAACCTCCTCAGGAAGGCTGTTCCATGCGTCCACCACCCTCTCTGTGAAAAAATACTTCCTCACATTGCCCCTGAGCCGTCCCCCCTCTATCTTCAAATTGTGTCCCCTTGTTTTTGCACATCTCTTTTTCTGAAAGATGCTACCCTCTTGGACTTTGTTGATTCCACTGAGGTACTTGAACATTTCTATCATGTCCCCCTCTCCCTCCTTTCCTCAAGGGTATACATATTAAGCTCCTTTAGTCTCTCCTCGTATGGCTTCTCTTGCAGACCCTGCACCATTTTAGTTGCCCTCCTCTGAACTGCCTCTATCCTGTCTATGTCCTTGCAGAGATGGGGTCTCCAGAACTGGATGCAGTACTCCAGATGGGGTCTCACCAACTGTCTGTACAGAGGGATAACAACTTCCTGTTTTCTGCTGGTGATACCTCTCCCTATACATCCCAGTATCCCGCAGCCCTCCTACCGCCTTCCTCATTTGCTTGCCAACCTTAAGGTCATCTGATATGATTACCCCAGGTCCCTTTCCATTTTTGTTGTTGTTACTACCTCCCCCCCATTGTGTAATCTTCCTCTGGGTTTTTGTTTCCCAGGTGCATTACTTTGCACTTATTTGCATTGAGTCCAAGCTGCCATACTTCTGACCATTCCTCCAACCTTGCCAAGTCCTTTCTCATCCTTTCCACGCCTCCTTGTGTATCAGCCCTGTTGCAGATCTTTGTATCATCTGCAAAGAGGCATACTTTTCCTTCCAGTCCCTCTGCAATGTCACTTATAAAGACATTAAAAAGGACTGGACCCAGTACTGAACCCTGCGGTACCCCACTAGTAACCCCTCTTTCTTCAGAGAGGACTCCATTTACAATTACCTTCTGTATCCTGTTGTTCAGCCAATATTTTACCCAGGCTACCACCTTGGGACCCACTCCCAGGCTGGTTAATTTGACTACTAATCTTTTGTGTGGGACTGTGTCAAATGTCTTGCTAAAGTCTAGGTAGGCCATGTCCACAGCCCCTCCCTGGTCTACTACTTTGGTCACCCAGTCAAAGAAATCAATTAGATTCATCTGACATGACCTTCCCACTGTGAACCCATGCTGCCCTGGGTCCTGTGCCCCACTGGCCTCTAGGTACTCAAAAATTCTTTCCTTTAGAAGAGATTCCATCACTTTCCCTACCACAGAGGTCAAACTGACAGGTCAGTACTTTTCTGCCTCTGTCTTGCTCCCACTTTTGTGAAGGGCAATCACATCAGCCTTCTTCCAGTCCTCAGGTACCATACCATCATCCCATGATTTGTTAAAAAGGGTAGTCAGTGGTTTCACTAGTTCTCTGCTTAATTCTTTTAGAATTCTGGGGTGAATTTCATCTGGCCCCATTGCTTTGTCCATCTTCAGTTTTAGGAGTTCTTTCAGAACCCTTTCTTCTGTGAAAGGACTGGGATCAACCCCCCTCTCCAGAGTGCTTCTGTTAATTGGATTAGGCAGCTCCCCCACTTCCTCTTTTGTGAATACTGAACAGAAGTATTCTTTCAGTATCCCTGCTTTTTCACTGTCACTCTCTGCCCACCCACCATCCATTCTATTCAGCTTCACTATCCCTCCCTTTGTCTTTCTACGCTCCCTGATATACCTATAAAACGTTTTATCCCCCTTCTTAACTGAGCTGGCTATCTTTTCCTCAGTTTGTGAATTTGTTATTCTGACTACCCTTCCTGCTTCCTTCTGCCTTAACTGGTACAGTTCTCTGTCTTGCTCCTTCTGTGTTTCCTTATACTTCCTAAATGCTAGCTTTTTCTCCCTAACCTTCACCTCCACCTCTTTTGAGAACCATAGTGGCATTTTCTTTCATTTTGATTTGTTAATTTGCTTCACACAAAGGCTTTTGTTGCCTCTGTGATGGCAATTTTGATATTTCCCCATTATTGCTCCACCCCTCCTTCTAGCCTGTTTGCTAGTGCTTTTCTAAGGCACTCTCCCATCTTGCTAAAGTCAGCCCTCCTGAAGTCCAGAACCCTCACTTTTGTATGACTTGACTCTGTAGCTGAGTTTATCAGGAACCACACTGTTTGGTGGTCACTTGTTCCCAAATGGCTACCCACTTCTAGATTTGAGATCTTCTCACTGTCCTCATTTGAGAGTACAAGGTCTAAGATTGCTCCTTCATGAGTAGGTTCCAAAACTAGCTGTTTGAGGCATGCCACCTGAAGGGCATCAAGAATGGCCCTACTTTTGGATGTGGCTGCCACAAAGGTGCTCCAGTTAACATCTGGCATGTTAAGGTTTCCACCATCCTAAGTATGGCTTCTATCATATTCTTGTCCATTCCCTCCCACTGACATGGAGGTCTATATACAACCCCCGTACAGATTGTGGTGCCATTTCCAGTCTCTAAGGTGACCCACAGTGCCACTGTTCACTCTTTTGTTCAGTTGCTTTTATCCCTTCCCTTACATAGAGAGCTACTACCCCCCTTCTGCCCTCTCTGTCTCTCCTGTAGGTTGTGTACCCTGGTATGTTAACATCCCAGTCATGGTTCTTTGTGTATGATGTTTCTGTGACTGCTACAATATCCTGGCATCCCTCTTTCATCAAGGCCACCAGTTCAGGGAGCTTGTTGCCCAGACTACAGGCGTTGGTACTCATTACCCTTCATTTCTTGATGGCCGTACCCCTTTTTTCCCCATCCCTGTCCTTATTATATTTGTCATTTTCACCATTTACCCCAGCGCTTCTCCCTATCGACATCTCTATGTTGGTGTCTACCTCACTTAGTACCCTGATATTTTTTGGGGGGGGCTAGGATTTCCCTGCTCCTTTCCAGTGCCTCCCCCCTTGGCTTGTTTAAATGCTTGTCAATGAAGTATTTAAACCTATCACCTAGGATCCTGGTTCCCCTCCTGGACAGATGCAGACCATCATGCCAGTATAGGCCTGCATCCCTCCAGGAGGACCCCCAGTCCCCAATGAAGCCAAATCCCTGAGCTCTGCACTAGTTTTTCAACCACTGATTGAATCCCATGGTGTGGAGCACCCTAGCCTCATCCATGCCATAGACAGGCAGCACCTCCGAGAAGGTTACTATGTGTGCTTTTTGTCTAAGGCCCCTCCCCATCTCCTCAAATGCTTCTTACACTGCTCTGATCCCTTTCTTAGCCAGGTCATTTGTCCCTAGGTGGACAATGACATCCAGCTCCCTCCCCTGTGTAGCTGCCCCTGTGATCCTGAGGATTTGCTCCCTGTCCCTCCAAGCCATGGTGCCAGGCAGGCACCTTACCTCCCTTTCCCCTTCCTCCCCTAGTTCTACCTTCCTAACAATGGAGTACCCCACCAGAAGTTGTTTCCTTCCACTGTGGGGTCCCATGCCACCCTGCTGTGGGTCTCCTTTGTGGAGGTTCCCAGCATCCTCCTTGGTCTCCACTGTGGGTGCCTCCATAGAGGAATCACACTTTTCCTGAATGGCTTAGAAATTGTGGAGAGGTACAACTGGAGGGATTTGCCTCTGTTCCACCACCCTCACCCTCCCTGAACCCACTGTGGTCCAACCACTCCTCTTTCTTGGCCACCTCTGAGGCAACGAAAGTGACCCTGGTGGTCCCTGGGTGGGAGAGGAGGTCCCACAAATCCTGGCCAACTCAGCCTGGAGATGAGCAACCTCCTCCCTCAGCCCAGAGAGATGTCTGCAGATGGGATGACACTGCATGCTCCAGAACATCTCCCGGAAGACTGCTGCTCCACAGCCACTGCACTGCACCACTCCCATCATGTCTTTTTTCTGGCCCCCTTACTGTTATTTGGAATACTTACTGTTTCCTCTGTTTGTTTATTTCTTTTTTTTCTTCTTCTCTCCCTACTTACTTACTGCCTCTGCACCCTTTTTCTCCTGATCTTCCTGTTCTGAGACAAGAATTTCCTATATTTCTCAGTAGTCTCCTTACTTGCACAGAGTCAGACCTCCATCAGCTGGGGGGGATGGAGAGCTACTCTTGCCCTTCTAGGATGGTGAGTCTTTGGTGGCCCTGTGATCACTCACTTCCTGCTCCCAAACAGGAAGTTCCTGTTGTTAGTCAAATCCTGTGCCTATAAAAGTAGAACTGGTTTAGGGTGGTGGGGGTGGAGGGGAGGGAAGGAGGGCAATATAGTCCCATTAGATAAGTTTTAGTTATACCAGTAGCTCCTTTCTCCTGGTGTTCTGTCTGTTCACCCATCTCAAGTATTTCCAATGCCTGAAATATTCCAGTTACCAGTGTGGCATCACCAGTCCCAAGTATTTCACATGCCTGAAATATTCCAGTTACCAGTGTGGCATCACCAGTCTCAATTATTTTCCATGCCTGCAAAATTATTGCAAAGTGCTGCAGTATGCTGCAAGGAGCAGTGTAATTCAATGGCAGTTAATCTCTAGTAACTAATTCACTGTGCGGGAATAATGTTTATGAATTGTGCTTGGTGCCACTTGTTTGTATATTGATTTGTTTTGGCCTTACTCGTTCCCATCTTGAGTATGAGCTGATAGTTGAAGGCACTAAAGATGGGAAGAGCACCAGAGAAGGAGGAGGGGAGGGTGGAGGAAACTGAGAACACTAAGCAGAGTGTGCTGGGAGTGTAGGTATCTTATAGGGAATCCCCGCCCATTTAATTATGGGCGCGCCCTTCAAATTTTTTGAGATAGCATTTACTGCAAAGTACTGAATTGCATCTTGTCTTGCTTCATTGTATACTATTGATACATAATACAATTCCAGAGAAGGTGGTGAGATAGACTACATGGATGAAGACAGACAGGTGTCTCTTTATTAGATGGTCTCAAATATTTTTCTCCCCAAGCAACCCTTTTAGTTCTTGTAGCACTGGGAATAGTACTACTACTACTAATACCACCGGCAGAACTATTACTACTACTGGTGTCACCACCTGTTCTATTTGTACATTCACTGTCACATCCTTTTGTGCAGTAGTAGGAGGGCATTAGTGCATACATGCTCTGTGCTGGAAGCAGCAGACACCACCACCAGTGTTCCCACTGCTGTCACTATGGCTGCTACATCTACAGTCAGTGTGCTTCCCACCACCACCAGTGCCATTCATGCAGCAGCCACCCTTTCAGCTGCCACCACTATGGCAGCCACTGTTACCATTATTCTTATGCCCATGGCAAAAAGCACTGTATACCCTGTGTCTTTGGATTTATGTGATAACGACGAAAGCGCAATTGCGATTGGTGGTAGGGCAAGTATATATCACCGAAAATCTATTTCAGTGATGTAAAACCTCAACGCAGAGGAAAATGGTGCCAAGGACTTAAATTTTGATTGTTCTTGCAGTGGGCTATGCCACTTGCATTGCCCTACACTCCCCTACTGAAGAATTCTTTACAACAGTTAGGGGTCCAGAAAAAAGACATGATGGGAGTGGTGCAGTGCAGTGGCTGTGGAGCAGCAGTCTTCCAGGAGACGTTCTGGAGGATGCAGTGTTATCCCATCTGCAGGCACCTCTCTGGGCTGAGGGAGGAGGTTGCTCATCTCCAGGCTGAGTTGGCCAGGATTTGTGGGACCTCCTCTCCCACCCAGGGACCACTAGGGTCACTGCCATTGCCTCAGAGGTTGCCAAGAAAGAGGAGCAGTTGGACCACAGTTGGCTCAGGGAGGGTGAGGGTGGTGGAACAGAGGCACATCCCTCCAGTTGTACCTCTCCACAATTTCTATGCTGTTCTGGAAAAGTGTGGTTCCTCTATGGAGGCATCCACAGTGGAGACCAAGGAGGATGCTGGGAACCTCAACAAAGGAGACTCAGCAGGGTGGCATGGGACCCCACAGGGGAAGAAAACAACTTCTGGTGGGGGACTCCATTGTTAGGAAGGTAGAACTAGGGGAGGAAGGGGAGAGGGAGGTAAGGTGCCTGCCTGGCGCCATGGCTTGGAGGAACAGGAAGTGAATCCTCAGGATCACAGGAGCAGCTGCACAGGTGAGGGAGCTGGATGTCATTGTCCACCTAGGGACAAATGACCTGGCTAAGAAAGGGATCAGAGCAGTGCAAGAAACATTTAAGGAGATGGGGAGGGGCCTTAGACAAATAGCACACACGGTAACTTTCTTGGAGGTGCTGCCTGTCTATGGCACAGATGAGGCTAGGGTGCGCCACACCATGGGATTCAATCAGTGGTTGAAAAACTGGTGCAGAGCTAAGGGATTTGGTTTCGTTGGGGACTGGGGGTCCACCTGGATGGATGCAGGCCTATACTGGTGTGATGGTCTGCATCTGTCCAGGAGGGGAACCAGGATCCTAGGTGATAGGTTTAAATACTTCATTGGCAAGCATTTAAACTAGCCAAGGGGGGGGAGGCACTGGAAAGGAGCAGGGAAATTATACCCCCCCCAAAAAAATCAGGGTACTAAGTGAGGTAGGCACCAACATAGAGATGTCAATAGGGAGAAGCACAGGGGTAAATGGAGAAAGTGACAAATGCAATAAGGACAGGGATGGGGCAAAAAGGGATAATACCATCAAGAAATGGAGGGTAATGAGTATGAATGCCCATAGTCTGGGCAACAAGCTCCCTGACTGGTGGCCTTGATGAAAGAGAGATGCCTGGATATCATAGCAGTCACAGAAACATGGTACACAGAGAACCATGACTTGGATGTTAACATACCACGGTAAACAACCTACAGGAGAGACAGAGAGGGCAGAAGAGGGGGGAAGTAGCTCTCTATGTAAGGGAAGGGGATAAGAGCAACTGAAGAAAAGAGTAAACAGGGAGGAGAGGAGGCACTCTGTATCACCTTAGAGACTGGAAATGGCACCACAATCCGCACAGGGGTTGTGTACAGACCCCCATGTCAGGGGAAGGGAATGGACAAGGATATGATAGAAGACATACTTAGGATAGAAACATAGAAACATAGACTTTGACGGCAGATAAAGACCGCTTGGCCCATCTAGTCTGCCCATTTCCCTAACTACAGGATAGGCCGCAGATCCTAGTCAACCAACAGCCCATTTCTTCCTACCCCCACAAGAATTGCCTTATGTCTGTCCCATGCATTCTTGAATTCTCCCACAGTTTTAGACCCCACAACCTCCTCAGGAAGGCTGTTCCATGCATCCACTACCCTCTCTGTGAAATAATACTTCCTCACATTGCCCCTGAACTGCCCCCTCTATCTTTAAATTGTGTACCCTTGTTCTTGCATGTCTCTTTTTCTGAAAGATGCTACCCTCTTGGACTTTGTTGACTCCACTGAGGTACTTAAAAGTTTCTATCATGTCCCCCCTCTCCCTACTTTCGCAAGGGTATACATATTAAGCTCCTTTAGTCTCTCCTCATACAGCTTCTCTTGCAGACCCTGCACCATTTTAGTTGTCCTCCTCTGGACTGCCTCTATCCTGTCTATGTCCTTGCGGAGATGGGGTCTCCAGAACTGGACACAGTACTCCAGATGGGGTCTCACCAACTGTTCGTACAGAGGGATAATAACTTATTGTTTTCTGCTGCTGATGCCTCTCCCTATACATCCCAGTATACCCCAGCCCTCCCTACTGCCTTCTCACATTGCTTGCCAAACTTAAGGTCATCTGATATGATTACCCCCAGGTCCCTTTCCTTTTATGTTGTTGCTACTACCTCCTCCCATTGTGCATTCTTCCCCTGGGTTCTTGTTTCCCAGGTGCATTATTTTGCACTTCTTTGCATTGAATCCTAGCTGCCATACTTCTGACCATTCCTCCAACCTTGCCAAGTCCCTTCTCATCCTTTTCATGCCTCCTTGTGTATCAACCCTGTTGCAGATCTTTGTGTCATCTGCAAAGAGGCATACCTTTCATTCCAGTCCCTCTGCAATGTTATCTATGAAGACATTAAAAAGGACAGTACCCAATACTGAACCCTGCGGTACCCCACTAGTAACCCCTCTTTCTTCAGAGTGAACTCCATTTACAATTACCTTCTGTGTCCTGTTGTCCAGCCAATGTTTTACCCAGGCTACCACCCTGGGACCCACTCCCAGGCTGGTTAATTTGACTATTAATCTTTTGTGTGGGACTGTGTCAAATGCCTTGCTAAAGTCTAGGTAGGCCATGTCCACAGCCCTCCCTGGTCTACTACTTTGGTCACCCAGTCAAAGAAATCTATTAGATTTGTCTGACATGACCTTCCCACTGTGAACCCATGCTGCCTTGGGTCCTGTGCCCCACTGGCCTCTAGGTACTCAACTATTCTTTCCTTCAGAAGTGACTCTATCACTTTGCCTACCACAAAGGTCAGACTGACAGGTCTGTAGTTTCCTGCCTCTGTCTTGGTCCAACTTTTGTGAAGAGGAATCACATCCGCCTTCCTCCAGTCCTCGGGTACCACACGATGCTCCCATGATTTATTAAAAAGAGTTGCCAGTGGTTTCACTAGTTCTCCCTTAATTCTTTTAGAATTCTGGGGTGAATTACATCAGGCCCCATTGCTTTGTCCATCTTCAGTTTTAGGAGTTCTTGCAGAACCCTTTCTTCTGTGAAAGGACTGGGATCGACCCCCCTATCAAGAGTGCTTCTGTTAATTGGATCAGGCACTTCCCCCTCCTCTTTTGTGAATACTGAGCAGAAATATTCATTCAGTATCCCTGCTTTTTCAGTGTCCCCCTCTGCCCACCCACCATTCATTCTATTCAACCTCTCTATCGCTCCCTTTGTCTTTCTACTCTCTCTGATGTACCTATAAAAGGTTTTATCCCCCTTCTTAACTGAGTTGGCTATCTTTTCCTCAGTTTGTGAATTTGCTATTCTGACTTCCCTCCCTGCTTCCTTCTGCCTTAACTGGTACAGCTCTCTGTCCTGCTCCTTCTGTGTTTCCTTATACTTCCGGAATGTTATCTTTTTCTTCCTGACTTGCACAGCCACCTCTTTTGAGAACCATAGTGGCTTTTTCTTTCATTTTGATTTGTTTATTTGCTTCACACAAAGGCTTGTTGCCTCTGTGACGGCAGTTTTGATGATTCCCCATTGCCAGGATGGCAGAGAAAGGGGAGATACTGTAGATGGGGGACCTTAATATGCCAGATGTTAACTGGAGCACTTTTGCTGCAGCCACATCCCAAAGCAGGGCCATTCTTGATGCCCTTCAGGTGGCCTGCCTCAAACAGCTAGTTTTGGACCCTACTCATGTGAGAGCAATCTTAGACCTTGTACTCTCAAATGGGGACAGTGAGGGGATCTCAGATTTAGAAGTGGGTAGCCATTTGGGAACAAGTGACCACCAAACAATGTGGTTGACAATAAACTCAGCTACAGAGTCAAGCCATACAAAAAGTGAGGGTTCTGGACTTCAGGAGGGCTGACTTTAGCAAGATGGAAGAGTGCCTTAGAAAAGCACTAGCAAACAGGCTAGAAGGAGGGGTGGAGCAACAATGGGGAAATATCAAAACTGCCATCACTGAGGCAACAAGCCTTTGTGTGAAGCAAATAAACAAATCAAAATGAAAGAAAAAGCCACTATGATTCTCAAAAGAAGTGGCGGTGAAGGTTAGGGAGAAAAAGCTAGCATTTAGGAAGTATAAGGAAACACTGAAGGAGCAGGACAGAGAACTGTACCAGTTAAGGCAGAAGGAAGCAGGGAGGGTAGTCAGAATAGCAAAGGCACAAACTGAGGAAAAGATAACCAACTCGGTTAAGAAGGAGGATAAAATGTTTTATAGGTATATCAGGGAGCGTAGAAAGACAAAGGAAGGGATAGTGAGGCTGAATAGAATGGATGGTGGGTGGGCAGAGAGTGACAGTGAAAAAGCAGGGGATACTGAATTATTACTTCTGTTCAGTATTCACAAAAGAGGAAGTGGGGGAGGTGCCTAATCCAATTAACAGAAGTACGATGGAGAGGGGGGTTGATCCCAGTCCTTTCACAGAAGAAAAGGTTCTGAAAGAACTCCTAAAACTGAAGGTGGACAAAGCAATGGGGCCAGATGGAATTCACCCCAGAATTCTAAAAGAATTAAGCAGAGAACTAGTGACACCACTGACTACCCTTTATAACAAATCATGGGATGATGGTGTTGTACCTGAGGACTGGAAGAAGGCTGATGTGATTCCCCTTCAAAAAAGTGGGGAGCAAGACAGAGGCAGGAAACTACAGACCTGTCAGTTTGACCTCTGTGGTAGGGAAAGTGATGGAATCACTTTTGAAAGAAAGAATTGTTGTGTACCTAGAGGCAGTGGGGCACAGGACCCAAGGCAGCATGGGTTCACAGTGGGAAGGTCACGTCAGACAAATCTGATTTCTTTGACTGGGTGACCAAAGTAGCCCAGGGAGGGGCTGTGGACATGGTCTACCTAGACTTTAGCAAGGCATTTGACACAGTCCCACACAAAAGATTAGTAGTCAAATTAACCAGCCTGGGAGTGGGTCCCAGGGTGATAGCCTGGGTAAAACATTGGCTGAACAACAGGACACAGAAGGTAATTGTAAATGGAGTCCATTCTGAAGAAAGAGGGGTTACTAGTGGGGTACCGCAGGGTTCAGTACTGGGTCCAGTCCTTTTTAATGTCTTTATAAGTGACATTGCAGAGGGACTGGAAGGAAAAGTATTCCTCTTTCCAGATGACACAAAGATCTGCAACAGGGTTGATACACAAGGAGGCGTGGAAAGGATTAGAAGAGACTTGGCAAGGTTTGCGGAATGGTCAGAAGTATGGCAGCTTGGATTCAATGCAATGAAGTGCAAAGTAATGCACCTGGGAAACAAAAACCCAGGGGAAGATTACACAATGGGGGGAGGTAGTAACAACAACAAAAATGGCAAGGGACCTGGGGGTAATCATATCAGATGACCTTAAGTTTGGCAAGCAATGTGAGAAGGCGGTAGGGAGGGCTGCGGGGATACTGGGATGTATAGGGAGAGGCATCACCAGCAGAAAACAGGAAGTTGTTATCCCCCTGTACAGACAGTTGGTGAGATCCCATCTGGAGTACTGCGTCCAGTTCTGGAGACCCCATCTCCACAAGGACATAGACAGGATGGAGGCAGTTCAGAGGAGGGCAACTAAAATGGTGCAGGGTCTGCAGGAGAAGCCATACGAGGAGAGACTAAAGGAGCTTAATATGTATACCCTTGAGGAAAGGAGGGGAAGGGGAAAATGATAGAAACGTTTAAGTACCTCAGTCTAATCAACAAAGTCCAAGAGGGTAGCATCTTTCAGAAAAAGAGATGAGCAAGAACAAGGGGACACAATTTGAAGATAGAGGGGGGACGGTTCGGGGCAATGTGAGGAAGTATTTTTTCACAGAGAGGGTGGTGGACACATGGAACAGCCTTCCTGAGGAGGTTGTGGGGTCTAAAACTGTGGGAGAATTCAAGGATGCATGGGACAGACATAAGGCAATTTTTGTGGGGGGTAGGAAGAAATAGGCTGTTGGTTAAATAGGATCTGCAGCTTATCCTCTAGGTAGGGAAATGGGCAGATTAGGTGGGCCAAGCGGTCCTTATCTGCCGTCAAAGTCTATGTTTCTTAACTCAAGGGGGGTGCATATGGGGGTGTGCAAAATCTGGAGAAAATAAAATTGGGGTCCGGGCACACAAAAATGTAACATTGAAACATAGAAACATAGACTTTGACGGCAGATAAGGACCACGTGGCCCACCCAGTCTGCCCTTTTCCCTACCTATTGGATAAGCTGTAGATTCTAGTTAACCAACAGCCTACTTCCTGCAACCCCCACTATAATTGCCTTATGTCTGTCCCATGCATGTTTGAATTCCCCCACTGTTTTAGACCCCACAACCTCTCCAGGAAGGCGGTTCCATGCGTCCTCCACTCTCTCCTTGAAAAAGAATTTCCTCACATTACCCCTGAGCCATCCCCCCTCTAACTTTAAATTGTGCCCCCTTGTTCTTACACATCTCTTTTTCTGAAAGATGCTACCCTCCTGGACTTTGTTGATTCCCTTGAGGTACTTAAAAGTTTCTATCGTATCCCTCCTGTCCCTCATTTCATCAAGGGTATACACATTAAGCTCTCTCAGTCTCTCTTCATATGGTTTCTGATGTAGACCCTGCACCATTTTAGTTGCCCTCCTCTGGACTGCTTCAATCCTGTCTATGTTCTTGCGTAGATGATGTCTCCAAAACTGCATGCAGTACTCCAGATGGGGTCTCACCAACTGTCTGTATAGAGGGATAACCACTTCCCTTTTTCTACTTGTGATGCCCCTCCCTATGCATCCCAGTATCCCCCTGGCTCTCCTTACTGACTTCTCACATTGCTTACCCACCTTTAGGTCATCTGATATGACTACACCCAGATCCCTTTCCATTATTATTGTCGTTAGTACCTCCCCAGCTATTGTGTACTCTTCTCCTGGATTTTTATTTCCCAGGTGCATAACTTTGCACTTCTTTGCATTGAATCTAAGTTGCCATATGTCTGACCATTCCTCCAACCTTGCCAAGTCCCTTCTCATCCTTTCTACCCCCCTTGTGTGTCAACTCTGTTACTGATCTTTGTATCATCTACAAAGAGGCATACCTTTCCTTCCAGACCCTCTGCAATGTCACCTATAAAGACGTTAAAGAGGACTGGACCCAGTACTGAGCCCTGAGGTACTCCTCTAGTAACCCCCATTTCTTCAGAATCTGATCCATTCACTATTACCTTCTTTGTCCTGCTGTGCAGCCAGTTTGCTACCCAGGCTACCACTCTGGGACCCACTCCCAGGCTGGCTAACTTGATTATTAATCTTTTGTGTGGGACTGTGTCAAATGCCTTGCTAAAGTCTAGGTAGGCCATATCCACAGCTCCTCCCTGGTCTATTACTTTGGTCATCCAGTCAAAGAAATCGATTAGATTTGTCTGACATGACCTTACTGCTGTGAATCCATGCTGCTTTGGGTCCTGTGCTCCCCTGGCCTCTAGGTACTGAACAATTCTTTCTTTCAGAAGTGATTTAATCATTTTCCACCACTGAGGTCAAACTAACAGGTCTGTAGTTTCCTGCTTCTGCCTTACTCCCACTTTTGTGAAGGGGAATCACATCTGCCCTCCTCCAGTCCTTAGGTACCACCCCATCTTCCCATGATTTGTTAAAAAGTGTGGTTAGTGGTGTCACTAGGTCCTCCTTTAGCTCTTTAGGATTCTAGGTGAATCCCGTCAGGCCCCATTGCTTTGTCCACCTTGAGTTTTAAGAGTTCTTTCAGGACTCTTTCTTCCGTAAATGGACTGGGCCAACCCCACTACCCAGAGTGCTTCTACTGTTTAGTTTAGGTAACTCCTCCTCTTCTTTTGTTAATACTGAACAAAAGTATTCATTCAGTATCTCTGCCTTTTCACTGTCTCCTCTGCCCTCCTCCTCTCCTTTATTAATCTTGCCTGTCCCTCCCTTAACCTTTCTATGCTCCCTAATGTACCTATAAAAGGTTTTATCCCCCTTCTTAACTGAGTTGGCTATCTTTTCCTAGGTTTGGGCCTTTGCTTTTCTGACTGCCTTTCCCACTTCTTTCTGCTTTAATTGATACAGTTCCATGTCGTGCTCCTTCCGTGATTCCTTATGTTTTTTGAATACAGCCTTTTTCTCCTTAACCTTCCCTGACACCTCTTTTGAGAACCCTAGTGGTTTTTTTATCCGCTTTGTAGGCAGTTTTGATTTTTCTCCATTGTTCTTCCACCCCTCCTTTCTGGCCATTTGCTAATGCATTCCTCAGGTATTCACCCATTATGCCAAAGTCAGCCCTTCTAAAGTCCAGTATCCTTGTCTTTGTGTGGCTTGTCTCCATGGTTGTGTTTATTGTGAAGCACATTGTGCAGTGGTCGCTTGTTCCCAGATGTCTACTGACTTCTAAATTTGTGATCCTTTCTCCATTTGAGAGTACCAGGTCTAATATTGCTCCCTCCTGAGTGGGTTTCACTACTAGCTGTCTAAGGCATGCCCCCGTAGGGCATCGAGAATGACCCTGCTCTTGGATGTGGCTGTAGTCCATGTTGCCCAGTTAACATCTGGCATATTCAGGTCCCCCATCAACAGTATCTCCCCTTTTTTGGCCATTTTGAGAATGCCCTCTATCATTTTCTTGTCCATTTCCTCCCCTTGAGACAGGGGTCTGTATACAGCCCCTGTGCGGATTGTGATGCCATTCCCTGTCTCCAAGGTGACCCAGAGTTCCTCTTGTCCTCCCCTTTTACTTTTTAGTTCTGTAGCTTTGATCCCTTCCCTTATGTAGAAAGCTACTCCACCTCCTCTTTTACCCTCCCTGTCCCTTCTGTAGATTGTGTACCCTGGTATGTTGACATACCAGTCATGGTTCTCTGCTTACCATGTTTCTGTGACTGCCACAGTATGTAGGTGTGCCTGGACCTGAACCTGGAACCCTTGCATCTTTAATCTGACAACCACCAACCACGCTATGGGACCAGTTTGGCAGCCCCACACCAACCACACCAGGCCAACCCTCCCTCCCTTACATCATGCTGGACCCTGCCCCCACACACGTACACATATAGAGATGTCCTGTCACTATATGCACCCACCTCCCCCATCTGGTCACCCTTCCTCAGCAGTTGCCCCTTCAACACGCACCAGGATTGAGTTGCCGTTATTGCAAGCACCCAGTGCCAATCCCCATGTCATGGGCTACCGTGTCTGTGGCCATGAACACCCTCCAGTGCTGACCCAATGCAATGCTTGATATCGTTTTCGGAGTGCTGTATGTGTGGTGTGGTGGATCAAGTGTGCCACATGTACCTTGTGTTGCATTAATGAGAGCTCTGTGTTGGTGGTTGAAGTCTCATTGAGGTGTATATGCTAGACCAGGTTTGATCGGTGATTAATGGTGTTGCTAAAGTGCTTTTTTAAAGTTTCCTTAAAAAAACACCTTTTCTGGCCGAATACCGAATAACCGGGACCCGAATACTGAATATTCGGAATATTTGGGAAATGGTATTCGCACAGCCCTAGTTTTAATGTCATAAACAGGAATATGAATTTGGCGCAGGAATAAGCAGTGGGAACAAGTGATGTCTAAGGGCAAAATATCCTGTTTTATTAAAAATACCTTCAGTAATAAACAAGCATTGGCCAATGCCAACCATGTTCATTTGCTGGTATTTGCTATGTAGTTGTTGGGCATAGACAATGCAGCAGTTAATTTTACAAATTAATAGCACAGGTTGTAATAGTGAAATCATCATGTTTGGGAAATGAAGAGGTTTACACATAACATTGTTTTCTTATGATGTGAATCTAGATTTGCAAGATAGTATTTTTATTACCCCAGCATATGAACATGACAGATATCTTGTTTAAAAGCTATCTGAAATGTGAACATTTTGAAAAATGATACCTGTCATTTTCATGAGGTTGGGTAAAAAATAGTTACAGGTATGTTGAAAATTTGGTGGTCAAAAGTGGAAAAATAAAGCTATGTGCAAATGTTGAAACATTCAAATTGTTTTCATAACATTGTTCTTTTTTGACATTTTAACTCAAATTGGTTAACATAGTTTTCTTATGACACCATCTTATGATCAAAATAGGAGACATTTTTTAAATCCCATCCAAAAGGGGTATCCTGTGAAGTCGGCTGGCCTACTAAAACGGCGACCCACTTGTGATGCAGGTAGGACAGGGTGAGGATGTGAGGAAGGTGACAAGATGGGTGTTGATCACACATATAGGGACAGGACATCACTATATGTATAGGCACATGGGGGGAGTGAGCATAATGGAAGGGAGGGAGGGTTGGCCTGGCATGGTTTGCATTGGGCTGCCAAACTTGCCCTGTAGTATAGTGGGTGGGTAGCAGCCAGAAGCTGTGAGGGATCAAGGTTCAGGTCCGGGCGCACCCACATTTTTGTGTGCCCAGCCCAAAATGTATTCTTTTCCAGCATTTGCACCCCGCCCCCGGACATGCACCCCCTGGAGTTAATGATCCTTTAGTGGGAGGTGCAGGAGGCACAGCCCCCTGCATTAACATTTAAATTCTAAGTCTCCAGTGTCATTTTCTTGTGTGCCTGGGGTGTACATCACCGAAATTTTATTTTGGTGTTGTACCCTTGCCATAATGACAGTCGCCTTTCGACAATCACCATTATGACATGGAACCGCCAAAAGGAGTTTTCACGGAGTGACTATAGTACAAGTCACATTAAACTGTTCCACCATTGAGTTGGTTTTGGCATTGTTTTTTGCAGTTGGCAATGCACTGGCAACTCATATTGCATTATTTTTCAGTGCTTAACTAGCTCAAGAGCAATGCTTGTAAAATGTTTTTGCAACTCATTCGGACTGCATCTGTAGTCCAGTTACAACGCAATGCAAAACAGAGTTTTAACTCTGAAGAAACAGTTTGTTCAGGGCTTTGTGCTAGGTCAAGTAACACTTATGCAACTCAGTCTGAAATGCTAAAGCAACTCAATGAAGGAACAGTTTAATGTGACTTGTACTGTACAAAAACATGTTTTGAAGGGTATTTGAAAAATGACACCTGCCTTATTCATGGGGTGGGGGTAAACATAGATACATAGACCATGATGGCAAAAAAGGACAATTGGTCCATCCATTCTGCCTTTAACTCCCTAAAATATTCCAAGATCTTTTGTCAACACAGAGGTTTTGTCTACACTGTCCATCATCTTGCTCCCTGTCCTACTACTACTATCCCCCTCAGTAACTACTAATCCCTTAACTCTGCCCTGGCCATTCTTGAAACCATTGAGGGTTTTGCCACCCACCACCTTAGCTGTTCCATAGCTGAACCAGTCTCTCTGAAAAATAAAACTTTTGCATATCTGTCCTGAATCTTGCCTCCACCAGTTTCTGCTCTTGTCCTTGTGTTCTAGATTTACTAATCTTATTGAACAGTTGCTCACAGTTCACTTTGTTGATCCCTTTTAGGAACATGAAGGTTTATATCATATCAGCCCTCTCTCACCTGGCCTCCAGTGAGTACATGTTCAGTGCCCTAAGTCGATTCTCATAGGAGCTGCTTTGCTGACCCTGAATCAGCCAGTTAACCTCTCATCCAATATTTCATGCTGGGACTCTTGTTCCCTATGTGTACCACCTTGCATTTTTTGACATTGAATTTCAACTGCCAAACTTTGGACCACCTCTCCAGCCTTTGCAGGTCCCTTTGCAACTCCCTTACCCCCTCTTCACTGTCTACCCAAGCTTAGTGTCATCTATGAAAGGACACATCTTTCCCAGAAGTCCTTCTACTATATCACTGATGTTCATATTGAAAAGGACTGGTCCCAGGACTAATACCTGTGGCACCCCACTGGTGACCTCCTTCTCCTCTGATTTGACTTTGTCTACCATTATCCTCTGCCCTCTCCCTTCCAGCAAACTTTTTACTCATCTAGCTTCTCTAGTTCCTTCAGCAACCTTCTGTGAAGCACTAAGCCAAATGTCTTGCTGAAGTCGAAGAACAGTAAGTCCACAGCATGACCCTTATCCACTATTCTAGTTATCCAGTCAAAGAACACTATCTGATTGGCCTGACAAGACTTCCCTGCTATGAACCCTTGCTGTTTATGAAAAAAAAACTATGTTGAAAATTTGGGGCAAAAATGTTAAAAAATGATAAAGTTATGAGTAAAAGTTCAAAGCACATTAACCAGATTTACATTGCTTTTAATCAGTTCATGGTTGGGTGCCACAGAAAGAAGACCTTTGCTGGTTTTGAGAGGTTGGACCTTAGAGAGGTAAGTGAGGGACGGTGAATGGGGTGGTGGGGGGCTAAGAGGGGGTCAAGGTGGAGGTGGGGTCATGAACAGCTAGAAGACATCAATGGATGTTTTTTTTCTTTACATGTTTTTCTTTAAACAAAAAAAGGATGGTTTTAATTTTGACCAGTTTCAACACTGAGGACTGGGCACCTCAGTGTCAACGGTGGAGGTAGGGTATTAATCAGTACCAAGGGTTGGGTACTTCAGTATAGAAAGTGTGTCATGGGGGTGTTTGTGTGTGTGTGTGTGTGTGTGTGTGTGGTTTGTTGTTTGCTAGCACTGGGGGTTGTTCACCCCAGTATCCAGATGTGGGAAATGCAGGGGCACCATTGCCATTTTTTGTAGAAGAGCTGGATCAGGTAGGAGGGGAATACTGGCAGTGGGACTGAACACCTTCCATGGATTTAGTGAATGTTGACAAGGCAGCCACAGATAGGAAAAATGGTGTGGCATTGCACATCTTTGCTGTCTTCAAAACTGCAAAGAAACAAAGTACTGGAGAGAACCAGTGAAGTGGAATGAACTGCACAGGAAATGGTGGTAGGACATACAAGCTGCACAGGCAAAGCCCACTCCCACTTTGCATTTTTCGGTGTTGTGATTGGATGAACACTTCAAAAGAAAAGATGGAGACTGGCTGGAGAAAGGCAAGCAGCGGGTGGAACTGGAGAGGAGAGTGGGTATTCTGAATCTGTGATAGATGGAGGAGGGGCACTCCTCCAAAAGCCTCTCACAGATCAGATTGACAACAACATGTTTGCATGCTTTGCAAGCAAACATAAAATGCAAGGTAATATAGATTAAAATTTGGAGAGGGATTTTGTGTACCGGAGTTCTGCTATTCATATACAGGGTGTTGGATGAGTGGAAAGCTTTCTGCAAGAATGTGAAGGCAAAGACCATAGCTAGATTTAAGAGTGGTGGGGTTCATATGAAAGTGTTATCAGACAGGTGTTGGAGGGAGTGGAAAGGGTGACTGAGATGGAGGACGGAGACTACAGCATTTTCAGATAAAGAGTTTGGAAGAGACTGGAAGGACTGTGCAGGTCTTTTTCTGTCACTTCTCTATATTTCTATGTTTGTGTGCTGTGAATTTCTTTCCACAGGCCAGAGAAATTGCTTAAAGAACAAGACAAAGCATTGTGTCTTTCTTTCTAACTCATGCCTAACACATTTTACAATGAAGTGCTGTCCTTCAGATGAAAAGATAAACCACTGTCCCATTTGCCCAACTACAGTACGGTACCTGTTTAAGTGCAAGCTTAAAGATAACATAGCACTTTCCACAGATGTCCTGGCCAACATTCCCATAAGTAAAACAGGTTCATGTAACCCATCCAGTTACTGCCTGGAAACAATCTGACACTGCTCAGTGTGCCTTTCCTGGTTAAAAATCTTACAAATCAATAAATATGCCATACAAGAAATATGTCTTGCACCATGCCAGTAAACAATCTGCTCTGTGTACAGATTCCCCTAAGCAGGTCAAAGTTAATTGCGAGTTATTGGAAATACCCCATTGGTATCATGCCTTTTTGGGGATTTATGATTTATTATCTCTTCTTCTTGTGTTCCACTCTGATCTGCAGATCTCTGACACCCCCTCCATAACTATACCTCTTTTCTTATTTTTCAGTCTCCAATTTCAGTCCATTTTAATTCCACTAAACAGTTAGCCCTGAGAGGGTAAACCACCTCCCCTGCTTCCAAATCAGCTTTATTATCCACCAGTGCATCTCTGCCTGCCTCAAAAACATAAACATAGAACAGTGATGCACAGAAAAAGACCTAGACAGTCCATCTAGTTTATGTCTTCTATTCAGTCCTGTCTCTTAATCTATAGCCCTTCATGTTCGGTACTCTCTAGGTTTCCATTACGCACATACTACTATAGTCTTCACTGCATAGTTGCACTTCAAGTTTCCCCAAGTTTCCTGGTTGAGCTTGCTTTGTTTCTTTATAAGAACATCTAAATCCCACTCCTCCCGTGGATTTGTTTCTGTTTGTCATCATTGTTCTATCCTAGTTCAATATCATTGACCTTTATGAGTCATCTTCAGTTTTACTATCTAATGCAAGCTACCATATATCCTCTTTGTTTATCTATTCTCCTAAATATATTGCTCATTTTCTCTATCCTGCCTGTGGCTTGTGTACAAACTGTGTGCTTATCCCATATAGTTTTAAATTTCTCCCACAGCGCTATCAATCATTTCCACCAACATATTGGTTCTCCTTTTGTTGTGTTCTTCAGGCTATAAAAATAACTTTTAGCTAAAATGAAAATCTCAGCGAAAACCTTGTTTGTTCTGGGATCTGACTCCTTTTTGGCTCAGTGAGGCTCAGTAAACTGGACCTGGATTTACTATTGCCTGTTATATCTGTTACAACTTTAATAACTCTTCAGCCAGAGTTGCATTAGAACCTGGAGTTTTACTGTTTGCCAGACTGTCTTGTCTGAAAGGAAAAATCTGAAGGTATTGCTGAACTGCTGGGGCCTGGGGGCATCATTTGTGAAGCTTCTGTAAATCTATTTAATGGATTTTCTATCGGTTCTTTTGGTTGTTTGCAATGGCGAAATGATCAAAATCCCATTGGATACTTGGAGTTATACTTGTGAAGGTGTACTTCTGTACACCTAAAGTTATTATCCTGTTAAAAAATAAAAGTTTTTATTATTATTATTATTATTAACAGCTTAATGGAATATATTTAACAATTTGAGAATTGCTACTGTATGAGGGATGTAATTAAGAAATGTGTAATGGGCTCCATTATTCATTTGTAATTCTGTTTGTGGGTAACCCCCTCACCCCCATACCTGCCTTACACTGTACTTTGAGTGGTGTGGGTGGGCCATATTCCCAGTGCAACTCCCATGTCTAGGGGTATAAGGCTAGTAACATCTCTTTGGGAGCCACTCTGTGCAAACAGTCACTGTTCTTGCAGCTTCTTTTTCAGTTATGTGACCACTGGAGCACTGCCCATAATAGTCTCTGCCCCACCATGGCAGAACTACTCTCCATTCCTCACTGTTGATTCCCTACCAGGGAGGCTCACCCTCTATTTTCACTTCTTCTCTGGTCTTTTACCTCCCCTAGTGGCAGTTTGTCCCTCTCCAACTCGTTTTCATTCTTCCCTTATTGTTGGGGGGGGGGGCAACAGTGACAATGGCTACATGGAGCCACCCCATAGCTAGGCAAAGAATAGATCTGTTTACACAGCATTATTTTCGTAGTTTTTCAGTAGGCAATGTAGCACTTCACCTAGAAAGCTATGTGAAGTGTACTGTTCTTTAAAAAATGCTTTTTTTTAAAGTGTATCACATCCCCACTCCCTTGTTTATTACATACCCATCTACTTCCCCCACATAACCTTTAAAAAACCTTTTCCATACCCCTCCACCCTGTGGCAGTGGTATTCATCCCAGCTCCCTCCCTCAAATCTGGTGAAAGTAGTGCCAAATAATGTCATCCTCATTCATTATATGCAAAGTTCCCTTTCCCTCACTTGTACACCAAAACTCTCACCTGCCACCTCCCCTACCCAAGACCATTCTGTAATACAGTATGTGAAATTACCTACCCAACCAGCCTGCTTGCCCCACCTCCTTCTATTTCCCCTGAGCACCCCCCAAAACTAAATTGTACATTAAAAAAAAATAAGAAAAGAAAACGATCTTTCCTCATTGCCGTGGATCAACAGTAACAATGGTTCCATGGAGCCACTCCAAGGCTGAACAAAAAATAAATTTGTTTACAAAGCACTACATTTGGGTCTCCATAGCACTAAACAGGGTAACAGCAACTTTAGGTTCAACACAGCAACAAATGATTTAGGCATACTTCAATTGTTTTGCACTCTGGTCCCTTCTCATATTTAAAGCCAAGATGCAGTACACGGGTAATCACACATGAGGCATATGAATTTGTGGAAAATCAACAGTTTATTTACACTGACTGTGCACAGTTCAGCTTGAGAAAAGGGAGAGTAACAGCTGGACTCCCAACCCGCACCCTTGTTCAGGGCCCAGAACATCAAGTACTGTATATACAAGTCCCTAGCCTAGAGGCAGAAAGAACCACAGTTAGCAGTAGTACACATATATACATTTTGCACTGTCCCCATCAGAGCTGTGAGGAGTTCGGAATAACATGGGATGCACCTGGCCCTTGACAGCAAAGTTATACAATTGTCAGCTACTCTCAAAGCAAGATGAGGGATATACCCTCCTAGCAATGCAACACAGCAGCACTCAAGATGGGAACCAAGCACATGAGGTAGAAATGGATAACTGCATCTTACCCTAACCTTAGACCTCTGATCTAACATTGCCCCTATACTGATCATTGACATAGACAAAGATAATAGTCTAGAAATTCGACATACAATAGACAGGGATCATAGCCTAGCAAGCCCACAGGAGAGGTTGGGATTAATGCAGGTAATTAAAACATACCAGAATTAATCCAAAATTCCATAAGGACTCAACCCTGTTGGACCTCATTTTACTTATTGTCTGCAGACATACAGGGCAAGTGGTATTCTTCAAGATGTCTTCTCAAACCACCAAGTCATTTTTCTTTTGTCTGACAACAACATTGTCTGAACAAGGAAAACATTGTTAAATGGAGGTGTCTTAAACACCTTCATTATGTAGTCTTCATGACTGATACTGAAGGCATTGCCTGGAACAAAACTGATCTAATTCCCACAGCCAGCAATGCATGGGTGTTCTTCTATCAGGAGTTCAAGGAGGTATGTGATAGACACATGCCCGTGAAGTATAAAAAAGTAAAAAAAAAAACTCTATTCCATCTGGTATGAACCTTACTTAAGAAAAATTAAAATAGCAAGAGGCAGAGCCTGGGCTAGAGATAAAATAAATAATCTGCTGTCTAATTGGGATAGCTATAGACAGTCCAAAAATGGGTTCACTAAGGAAATAAAAAAGGTAGCCAAAATATTTAATGACTATTTCATGAAGATAGGAACTGAGGCCTTAGGAGAGAAAACAACTCAACCACAATTGTGTGTTAATGTGCAAGATTTGCATTATGACAGTTCTGTCCAACCATTACTCCAAGAACAATTTGCATTTTTTGATATTGCACTGTAAGATGCAATGGAATAATTATTGAAAATTGATACTTTCAAGACTATGGGGCTAGGTAACATTCCCTCAAGGCTATTAAAATATGCAGCCCCTAAGACAGCATACCCTCTATTACAATTGTTTAACGTATCGCTTAAGATGGAGGACTTTCCAGAGCAATGGAAATGTGAGAAGATTGTACTGATCTTTAAAGCTGGCTATAAACTAGTAATAGAAAACTACTGACCCATATCACTGCTTCCACGGGTATCTAAGGTATTCAAAAAATTGGTTAGTAATCAGTTGAAGGCATACCATGAAACTCTCAAAAAGTTAAATAGGTACTGTATCAATCAGGAATTAGACCTAGTCACAGCACAACCTCAGCATTAATAAAGGTAGTGAGTGATGTCCAGCTCGCCCTAGACTGGAGTCTATCAGTTGATGCCATTTTTGTTGATTTATCTAAAGCATTTAACACACTGGACCACGATATCCTCCCATCCATGTTGGCCTTTATAGGACTGGCTGGGGGTTGTACTGAATAGTTTAGGTCCTGTTTGAAAGGATGTAGGCAGATGGTATTTTTGGGAGAACACAACTCAAAAATTCCATTTCAATAATAACTGGAGTTCCCTAGGGTTCAATTTTAGGACCATTGTTATTTAATATTTACAGGAATAATTTATGTCTCTGTATTTGTCTATTAAATATAATCTCTGCACTGATGATAGCATCATCTACACAGCAGGCATTACAGTTGAACTCATACAGGAGAAATTACAAAATGCTTTTTTATACATTCAGTACTTTTTAAAGGAGTAGTCCACCCAGAATGTACAAAAACATATATTATGTAAAGTGTTTTGATATGAGTGTTAAGTCCTGGTGTGTCCTTTCCTCTGTCTGCTATTAGGAGTTTTTCCTAAATTAGCCTGCTAGCTGTATGGTAGTTTTATGACCCCTGGGGATCTTCATCACAAATAGGTTTATTTGCTTTCTTTCTCCTATGATGCACCCTGGCTCATGTGACAGTGATGTAGCTATGCCCTTAGATTTAGCAGGGTCTGTCACAGCTCAGCCACAAAGATAATACTTCTTTCAGAGAAGTCACACTGCTAGATTTTGGGTGAGTGTAATCATTAATAATAACTGGTGACCCCCATTATCAACCCGTTTTTGAGTACTTTAAAAAGTCATATCAACCCGTGGATTGATACGACTTTTACAATCTCACACCAAGAAGCCTGCAGTCATCCAGACCAATAAAACAGACTGGATAGAGAATTTGTCATGACTCAGTCTGCCTCGAGCCTGACATAGCCACCATGCTGGGAGCAGCCAGTAGTGTTCTCTAGTTCGGCCTAAACTGTCAAATCAGCCGACACGCTCTCCAAACTGGGGAAGTTAGAGAAGTCCATCCACCTCATATCTGTAAGCTCAGGTCAGGCTGCTGTGGGAAGGAATCAGGGTAAGGTACAGTCAGTTGGATGGAGATTTTGAGAGACCTGTGAAAGTTTGTGGCAGGCTTCTTTCATTGGTTGCTTCTGGTGGTGCCGCGTTCCGCAGGTTGAGTAAGTGTGCTGCTAGCTACTACAGTTTCTTGTCTTTTTGCACCAGTTATTATAAAAATAAAACATTGGTAGGGGTTGATAGGCAGTTTTCACACCCTCGAGTGTGTGATACTAGTGAAACCTCTCGACTTCCCTCGAGGTTTCTCTAATATCACACACTTGTGTAAAAACACTGTATCAAACCCTACTAGCGATATTCTCTATTTATTTTTTGATATTGGTACCCTGTCCTGCTATGTTACAACCTATATATGAGCGTTCAATTTTGCTAGTTAGTACTGGTGCAAAACTGAAAGTGACTGAGAGGAATAGAGTAAACAGTGACATGATTCAAAACACACACACACACACACACACACACACACACACACACACACACACACAGCAGAACATAGCAGGACAAAGTACTAATATCAAAAATTAAAAATGATTACACTCACCCAAAATCTAGCAGTGTGTCTTCTCTGGAAGAAGTATTTTCTCTGTGGCTGAGCTGTGACAGACCCTGTAACAATATACTGGCTTCCTTTTTTGGTATTGTTCTAAAGTAGCCCCTCTATGGTCGCAGATCAAGTAGAGGGCAGATACCCTGTTAGGACTTGATGAGTTGTTCTCGGTTGATATCTGCCTGTTGGGAAATTACGCAGAGATCCCAGTAAACTCACGGAAATATCACATAGCTCTTATAGCTATGACTGTTAAAAAACTGGTGCTTAGACATTGGAAGGACAATGAAGCATTGACATACAATGAATGGTTGACGGAGTTGCTAAACAGTATCAGACCGGAGAAGATGATTTCCAGTTTACAAAACAGATTGAGCAAATTCAACAAAATCTGGGCCACACTCCTAGCTTTGTACTCTAAGTAAATGCCACAACCATAATAAACTCGGAGTACGGAGACTTCTTGTAATCTATGACCCTGGGTAGTTATGCCTGAGCAGGCGGAGATTTGGGGAGGGATGGGGAAGTTTTTAGGGGCTGTTGAGCTTTTTTTCTTCTTTTCTTTGTTTTATTTTATATGCTGAATGTACATGTTTCCACTGAATGTACCGTGACTATGATGTACTATATGTTAGAAATTGCAATAAAGATTTAATTGAAAAAAAAAACAATATACTGGCTTCCTGCAGGGGCAATTAGACATCACACCAAAGGACACTCTAGGAAGACTATCTGGGAAAAGAGGCCATAAAAGAAACCAGAATGGCAACCTCCAAGGGCAATAAAACAGTTAGGGAAAGTTAGAAAAAGTAACTCTCTCAGCCAGAGGAAAAGAAAACACTGGGAGCTGGTTAGAACACAGAAAAAAAGACTACTACATATCTTTTTCTGATTTTAACTTGGAGTTTTCCTTTAAGGGTGTAAATTACTGTTCAATGCAAAAAAAAAAACAACACAGATTGCACTTTTTAGAAGTAGCAAAATTGCCTCTGATGAGATGCTAAAAACTGAGACTTTGGATGGTGTTGTTCTACAAGTCAAATATTACAGATACCTTGGGATGTGGCTAGATGATAGATTAAAATAGGACACACAAATAGATGAAACGTCAAGTAATATTGGTAGCCAGCTGGGCATGATGTAGCTTTTGAAGTCCTGGATGTCAAGGGAGACTCCTAGTTATATAGTGAATGCAATGGCCCCCTTTGTTTTGGACTATGGGGACATCTCATACTCTGGAGTGTTGGGGAAGCAGTTGGCAAGACTGGATAGGATTTACAACAGGCTTGCCAGCTTCATCCTTGACAGCCCCATAAAGCACATCACTGCCATCTTTATAGAGAGATGATTTGGCTAAGGTTAAAGAAACTTAGAAATATTCATATATTAACCTTTATGTATAAATGCCAAAAGAAAAAATGTCCAGGATACATATTGGAAAATATTAATAAAAGAATGCTGAAAGAAGGGTTAAGATCTTCCATGGGGCTGGAGTTCATTGTACTGAACTGTAACCTGGAGATGGGAAGGTCCTTTTTATTCTGCTTGGGAGTAAATTTGTGGAATTTAGTCCCTTGAACTTTGACTAGGGGGGCAGGATTATTAGCCAGGGAAAAATTAAAAAATGGCTAGTCCAACAGGCTACCAAACCTCGACCTTGTTGTCTGGGTTAAGTATAGTTTAGAATTATGTTTATTAGAGAATGGATTGATTAGTTCTGTACTGGTTCCAATCTGGCCAACTCAGTCAACACTAAAAAAAGATGTTTATGACCTTTGGTACCAGTCAGAAATTGGCCAGACTCACTGCCACCCCCCCCCCCATCTTCACCTCTCTAGATATTACATGTCTTGAAGCAGTTCAGTTCTTTGAGTACCTTTGAGTGTGGCGAGCCAGGAGGCTTGACTTCTCAGCTCACATTGATGCCATCCATATAAAACTTCATCACAAGCTTGATGCCCTGTACTGCAGCAAGGACTGCTTATCTCTGCATGTCCACAGGGAGCTTGTTACAAGAATGGTGCTCCCTGTTTTTGAATTTGTGGATGTGGTCTATGGCACCACCCCTTCCACTTCCTTCACCAGACTAGACACCCTATGTAACTCCTTCTGCTGCTGTACTAAAAACAACCCTCCTCACACCCACCATTGTTCATCATATGCATCCCTAGTCATCCTCCCTCCACTCTCTCATTACCTCCTTCACATAAAATACTGATTTGGTTCCCCTCACGCCTTCCTCTTCTCTCCCACCTCCCCCTGCTTCCTGCTCCCTCCATTCCAGGGATCTTCACACTTTTACCACTCCTCACCCCCACTACTCTGCTGGGCAAGCTGCCTTCTCCTATCAACTTCCATTACTCTGGAACTAGCTCCCCTCCTCCCTCCACTTCTCTCCATCCCTATGCTCCCTCAGGCATCAACTGAAACTTCAACCCCTCCCAACATGTCCCTGTTACCCTTCTTCCTGACACAAGCATGGTCGAGCCATAACCATCCTGGTAAGCAGCTAGCTGGCTCCCTGCTCCTGTCTTGGTTTAAGCTCCACACCACTACAGTTTCTCCCTCCATTACAAGGCTGGGCTATTAACTCAACCCCCAGGTCACTTGCCTATTGTCATCATTGTTCTTGACTACCAAGTATTGTTGCCACTTCGGAATATGAACTTGCTAGGCATTCTCATTGAGCTATACTCTCTGCATACACAATTGCTTAGAATTTATTCTAACTTGTACCAGTTTTTATACCGTATGTTGTTCATATGTTTTGCTACTATGTATTGTGCTGCTGTTCTTCCACTGTTCCCCCTCTCCTAGGCCACACCTAGAAACGAGCCTTGGATCAGTGTGCCTCTTTCGGTTACCAATTTTCTGGTAAGTAAATAAAAAATAATAATTACCTGTTTAAGATCCAATTTTGCCTCAACATCTGGATAATGTAAATCCAATGACATTATACTAATATAAATTGCAATGAAATTAATTTACATGCAGTAGGTATTACTATCATGAAATAATCAAATATTTGTTTGTATACTGTATGCGCTGTGGGGTATATTTATAATTCTAAATTCTTTATGGTAATAAATAATTGCGATTTGTATGTCTTGTCAAATATATGTTAACAGTTATATCCTGTTAGCTTAATTTTGTAACTTAGTTATGTACAATTGGACCTCATTGAGAATTAGCTACGGCTCAACGGAGTTTTGTATCCCTGTTCATATACTATGAATACAATTTTACTACTGCTACTACTAACATTTTGGAGTCCTCACCTGAAAAAAAGGACAAGACAGACTATAGTCAGAACAGCACAGGGTCACAAAAATGATTCAGGGCCAGCAGGGCAGATCTTACAAGGAAAGTCTGAATGCCCTGAACATGTACACAAGCAAGCTGGGTACTTTAGAAGTGGGTCCAAGGGTAGTAAACTCGGTAAGAAATTGGTTAAGGAATGGGTGGCAGAGGATGGTGGTAAACATAGTTCATCCAGAGGAAGGGGGTGACTAGTAAGGTACCTCAGGAATCAGTTCTGGGACTGGTCCTATTTAATGTCTTTATAAGTGACATTGCAGAGGAGCTGGAAGGGAAGATCTGCATCTTTGCAGAGGACACCAAAATCTGCAGTAGGGTGGACACTCCGGGGTGGTGATGGAAAGGATAAGCAGTGACTGGATAAGCAGCGACTTGAGAAAACTTGGAGTGGTCAAGGGTGTGGCAGCTGCGTTTCAATGTTAAAAAGGTGAAAAATAATGCACTTGGAGCACAGAAACCCAGGGGCAGAGTACAAAATTGGTGGATAGTACTGACAACCACCAAGCGAGAAAGTGACCTGGGGTTGATCATATCAGAAGACCTAAAGGTGCTCAGGCAATGTGACAAGGCAGTTGGGAGGGTGAGTGGGATGCTGGGGTGCAAAGTGAAGGGTGTCACCAGAAGAAAGAGGGAGGTGTTGTTGCCTCTGTATAGATCATTGGTTAAGAGCGGTAACCCGTGACATGGGCATCAGTGATTGGGCACCTGCAATCATGGTGACCCAATCCCCAGTGCATGTCATCAGGGCTACCAACAGGGTAGGGTGGTCAGCGAATATAGCGATGGGATGTCGCTATATGTATGCTCGTGGGGGGGGGAGTGAGCATGCACAGCGAGGGGTGGGAGGGATTGTGAAGGGTGGTGCCGCAGTGGGTTGCCAAGCTGGCCCCGTGGTGTGGTGGGTGGGTTGGTGGTTTTGGTGGGCAGGGTGCTGGGTTCGGGTCCTGGTTGCGCCTAGACAGACATTTTTTTACATGTTTTGCATACACCCCTAGAGTTGAGAATTTTTAAGTAGAGGGTGCGGGTGAAGCCCCAGGATGGGTGTGGGGTGAAGCCTGTCATATAAAACACAAGTACCAGTGCTATTTTGCTGTGCGCCGGGGAGTCAGAGTACCAAAATTGATTTTCAGCACTCTGGCTTCACAATAATGGTGATCGCCTTTAGGCTATCACTGTTATCACATAAATCCATAAGATCCCACCTAGAGTATTGTGATCAGTTCTGGAGACCACATCTCAGGAAGAACATGGAGTGGAAGCATTCCAAAGAAGGGAAACTAAAATGGTGCAGGGTCTACTTCAGAAGGAGAGATTAAAGGACCTACCGTAAATGTGTACACCCTGGAAGAGAGGAGAGAAATGGGGGATATGATAGAGACCATTAAATACCTCATGGGAGTAAACAAGGTACATGCAAGAAGTATTTTTTTCAAAAGAAAAGGTGATTCAAGGACAACGGGGCATGATAAGAAGCTGGGTGGGGGTGTAGATTCCTGAGAGATGTGAAGAAGTACTTCTTCAAAGAAAGAGTGGTGGATCCATGGAACAGTCTTCCAGTGGAGGTGGTGTGGGCAAAATCAGTGGTGGGGTTCAAGAACGCATGGGATAGGCATAATGGAATCTTAGGGAAAGGGAAGGTGCAGTGAATGGGCCAGATATCAAGTAGGATTTGCGGTTACGATATAGGCAGAGGAAAATGGGCAGACTAGGTCAGCCATGCAGTCCCTGTCTGCTGGCAAATTCTGTTTCTATGTTTCTACTCGCTGGAGGCAAGATGTGGGGGGGGGGCATGATACAGTCTTATAAGTTCTTAAGGGGTGTAAACAGGATAAATTGCAAGGGCATGTTTGTTAGAAATAGAGATGTAGTCACAAGGGGGGCATGACTGAAGACTGGTGTGACGTAAATTCAAGAAGGATGTGAGGATGTTTTACTTGACAGTAAGGGTGGTGGAGCCTTGGAACAGATTACTAGCAGAGGTTGTGGGGTCAATGACCATTAATAGGTTCAAAGATGGGTTTGACAAGACCAGGGAACTCATTATCCCACTTGGGGAGCAGAAGAGGGAGTGGGGGAGAATAACCAACCGTTGCACTAGGCAGGGTGGGTCTAAGGGCAACTACTGTATGAGCAGACTTGATGAGCCATTGTTCTCCTCCTGCCATCAGATTCGATGTTTCTGTGTTTCTATGATCTGATTAGTTTTTGTCATATGAACATATGACTTAGCCAGCAGAAGAAGGCCATTTGGTCTGTTTTGTCCGATTTCGCAGCCCCAATCCACAGATTACAGTGGGCCCCATCTCCCTTCCTGCCAACCTTGACCCTTTCCTTCATCCTTTCCCACCCCTTTTTTGACCTCTCCACCATCTTCTGATTATCTACATCATATGGGAGCTCAATCTACCCTGACACCACCCGTTCTGTAAAGAAGTGTCTCCTGACCTCCTTCTTGAACCTTCTCCCTGCTAGTTTGTAACATTATCTCTTTGTGGTCTTGTTTTCACTAAGATGGAAAAGGTCCCCCATATCCACCTTGTTTATACCTTTCAGGTACTTGAAGGTTTCTATGAGCTGGTTGATAGCCTTCTTCAGGAAGGATCTCCAGTATTGCACAGTATATAATAGGTGCAGACACACCAAGGATCTGTACAGCAGGAGTATAACCTCCTGCCTTCTGTCCATCAACCCTTTGTCAATACAGCCCAGCATTCTGTTTGCCTTGGCTGCTGCCTTTGTACACTGTGTAGCCTGCTTTAGGTCAGCTATTTGTGAGTCCTTTTCCTCCTCTGATGCAGTGACCTTGAACCCCCAGACTGTACTCAGCCCTCTGGTTCTTTCCTCCTATGTGCATGACCTTGCACCTCTTAGCATTGAACCCTAGCTGCCATTTGCTGAACAACTGCTCCAGTTTTGCTATGTTCTCTTTTAGGTTCTGCACCCCTTCATCTGTGTCCACCCTCCCACACAGCTTGGTGTCATCTGCAAAGAGGCAGATTTTGCCTGTTATGTCATCCCCGATGTCATTAATGAACACACTGAACAACACTGAGCCAAGCACTAACATGTGCGGGACGCCACTGGCAACTTCCCTCGTACTTGAAAGCTCTCCCCATCACCACTGTTTGGGTTCTACCACTGAGCCAGTTTGCCACCCACTTTGTTTATTTACTTCCCTCTTCTAGGTCCTCAGACTTCCTGATTAACTTCCTGTGAGGCACTGAGTCAAAGGTCTTGCTGAAATCCAAGTATAGAATTTCAACTGCCTAGCCCTGGTCTGCCATCTTTGTTAACCAAAGAAGCTGATCAGGTTGACTTCCCAGAATCTCCCTGACATGAACCCATGCTATCTGCTATCCCATAGCCCATTTGCTAAAAAGAACCTGGCCAGCCTTCCCTTTAGAATGGTCTCCATTAGTTTACCAACAGCAGAGGTCAGACTGACCAGCCTGTAGTTTCCCAGGATCATCCTTAGACCCACTCTTATGCAGCTGTACCACGTATGTGGTTTCCTACTCCTGCAGTACATATCAAATGAACTGTTGAACAGATCTGCCAGAGGACCCACAAGTTCTGCTGCCACTTCCCTCAACACTCTTGGGTTCATGCCATCCAGATCCAGGGACTTTTTCATCTTTGGGGCATGAGCCCCTTCCTAACCATGTCTTCTGTTATCCTGTCCTCAGTCATGTCCCTTCTCCTCCTCTCCCTCTCTCTATCCTCCCTTGTGACTCCGGTCCACCTTTTTCCTTAGTAAAGACAGAACAAACACATTTGATCAACACCTCTGCCTTCCACTTACTACCTTCCCATTCATCCCCCCCGCCTTTTAACTTCACTGTCCCTACCTTCATTGGTCTACTGGTTTTGGGGTTTTCCCCTTCTAAGTAAGGCAGGTGTTCCATCCCTGATCACTGTCCACTTTTGATCCACTCCCAGATCCTCCTTAACATTAGTTAGGTGCCCCCTCAATGTCTCACCCATCTTTCCATATCTGGTGTTCTTGAAATACAGCACTTTCATCTTTGTGCATGATGTTTCCTTCCTCATATCAACACAGAATAACACCATTCTGTGGTCACTGCTCCCAAAGGGCTCCTCCTTGGTATTCCTGTCATGATCCCTGTTTATTAATTCCAGGTCCAGGATGGCACCCTCTCACGTTGGTTTGGTTATCATCGAACAAGGAACCAATCCTGCAAAAGAAAAAGGTATTTTGTAAGGATCCATTTGGCTTCTAAACCATAAAAGAATAGGAGTCTTTTGTATAAAGTTTCACAAATGTTTCTTTTATTGTTGAGATTTATTTCTGCTCTGACATTTTCGATTTTACAGATGAATCTTTTTCAAAGGCCTTTTTTACTTTTCTCAAAATTTCTTGTTCTAAATTTTTTTTTTTACATTCAAGGATGGGTTTATTCCATGTTGAAGTTATCTTATCATTCCACTTCCATTATTTATCAGTGTCACAGCTTTAAAGTAACTTGATTTCCTAATTGGCAAGTCTCTGGTGTTTCTTTTTAAAGAGCTTTTCTCTTTTAATCTTTTGGACTTCTCAGCGTTCAGTTTGCAATACTCTGGCATTTCTTTTTAAAGAGCTGTTTATTTTTAAAAATTTTTGGACATCTCAGTGTTCCCATTTCTTAAAGTGTTCTGTGTTTAATGGGGCTAATTGTTGCTGCTGCTTAGAGCTGGAAATACCAAGCACAGGGAATCTGCAGGTTAACTTCTGGGCACCTGGACTGTGTCATGATCACCATCAGGCAGCCCTCATACAAACAGAAACATAGAATCTGAGGGCAGAAAATGACAGTGTAGCCCACCTAGTTTGCCTAGATGTTTTCTTTCTGTTTTGTCTCTATATATGCTATCTGGTCTTTGTTGATCCTCCTACTTCCCTGCATCCTATCTAATGTACCCGTATGTCTAGCTCATGCATGCTTAAACCCCCCCATTGTTCTTGCCTGCACCACTTCCACTGGCAATCTATTCTGGGCATCCACTACCCTTTCAGTAACTAAATATTTCCTCACATCACTCTTGACTTTCCCGTTCTGTTTTTGCTGTATGCACCCAGGTTCTGGTTCTTGTTCTTGTTTGATAGAGACTTCTTATCTGTACCCTATTCACCCGTGTGAGGTTCTTGTAGGTCTCTATCACATCCCGGCTTTCTCCTTTCTTCCAATGTGTACATGATGAAATCCCTCAATCTCTCTTCGTAGGGCTTCTCATGCAAACCATGGACCATTTTAGTCACCCTCCTCTGGACTGCTTCTACTCTGTCTGTCTTTTCTGAGGTGCAAGTCTCAAACTGAACACAGTACTGTAGGTGTAGCCGGACCAGAAAATGATATAATGGCAAAACCACCTCCCTCTTCCTCCTGAAGATACCCATTTTTATGCAACCCAGCATTCCATTAGCCTTACCCACAGCCCTGTCACACTGCCCTGCCACCTTGAGGTTCTCAGATATAATAATCCCAAGGTCCCTTTCTTCTTTAGGGACAGTAATACCCCCCCAACCCCAATATGCTCAGCACTGGGGTTTCTATGTCTTAGGTGCATCATTTTTCACTTTTTGATAATGGACCTCAACTGCCATGTTTTTGAGCATTCCTCAAGTTTCCAAAGATCTCTGTGCATTTTTTCCACCCTTTCCTGTCCATTGCAGATTTTGGACTCATCTGCAAAAAGACATACCTTCCCTTCCAGCTCTTCTGTAATGCTCTGTATAAAGATACTGAGTAGGACTGGTTCCAGTATCGAGCCCTGTGGTACCCCCATGTTACACTCCCCTCTATAGAATGAGTGCCTTTAACTACCTCCCTATGTCTCCTAATCTATAACCAGTTTCTTACCCAAATTACCACTATAGATTCCACCCCTAGGTTCAGGATACACCAGCAACAAGTCCTCATGGTCCCATGTCCAGATCCTTGCCAGGATCCATGCCTTAGGAGGTCCCACTGGGGTGAGCCATTGCCACACCAGACATGGTACTTTGCCACCATCCCAGGCCCATGGGCCCTTCTGGCAGGGTGCATCTGGAGCATATGCTCCCCAACAATAGGGCTCAAGCCATTGCTCCACTGTACCAAGCACCAACCCCTGAGGGGCCAGGGCACCATAACTTATACCTGGGGGTGGGCAGCTAGAAAATATGGAAAAGCACAGGTTCCATTGAGTATAGGATGTTCTCAGCAACTGATAGCTCCCTGTTGCTGGGGATGAGGCAGTAAATACATAGAAACATAGAAATGTAGACTTTGTCGGCAGATAAGGACCTGATGGCCCACCTAGTCTGCCCTATTTTCCCTACCTATAGTGTTGCCACAGACCCTACTCAGTCTCCAGACCCCCCCACACTGCTAAGATCCCTCTGTGTAAGTTCCATGTGTTCTTCAAACCCTTTCCTTTCACTTGCCCCCACCACCTCCACTGGTAAGCTGTTCTATGCGTCCACCACTCTCTCCATGAAGAAGTACTTCCTCACATTTCCTCTGAGCCTCCCCCGTTCTAAATTAATAGCATGACCCCTTGTCCATGAACATCTTTTTCTGTGAAAAATGCTTCCTTCCTGTACCTTGTTTCTGCCTGTGAGATATTTGAATCTCTCTATCTCATCCCTCCTTTCCTTCCTTTCCTCCATGGAGTACATGTTAAGTTCCTTGAGACTTACCCTATCGGGCTTTTAATGCAGGCCATGTACCATTTTGGTTGCCCTCCTTTGCATTGCCTCCACCCTCTCTATGTCTTTACAGAGGTGGGGTCTACAGAATTGTACACATTACTTGAGGTGCGGCCTAACCAGTGATCTGTATAGGGGTATAATTACCTCCTCCCTTCTCCTGGGGATTCCTTTTCCTATGCAACCCAGCATCCTTCCAGCCCTTCCCACTGCTTTGTCACACTGCTTCACTATCTTCAGATCATCAGAAATGATCACCCCACCGGGTCCCTTTACTGCTTTGTAACTGTTAATACCTCTTCTCCCAGTTAATATGTTGCCCCCATGTTCTTATGCCCCAAGTGCATTCTTTTGAACTTCTTTGCATTAAAACCCAGCTGCCAAGCCCTTTACCATTCTTTGAACTTTTCTAGATCACTTCTAATTTTTTTCACTCCTCCCGATGTATCAACTCTGTTGCAGAGTTTTGTCATCTGTGAACTGTCGTACTTTCCCTTCCAGCCCATCTGCAATGTCACTGATGAAAACATTGAAAATGCCCGGCCCTAGTACTGATTCCTGTGGTACTTCACTGGTCACATTATCTACTCTGGATTGACTGCCGTTTACCACCACCCTCTGACTCCTATTGCCCAGCCAACTTTCCACCCATTTTACTACTTTAGGACCTACTCCTAGGCTTCCCAGCTTGTTTAACAGCTTTCTATGTGGAACGGTGTTGAAGGCCCTACTGAAATCCAGGTAGGCCATGTCCATCACTCCTCCTTGATCCACTTCCCTGGTCACCCAATCAAAGAACTCAATCAGGTTTGTCCTGTAGGACCTGACCCCTGTAAAACCATTCTGCCTCTGATCTTGCATGTTATTGGTAACTAGGTATTCCCTGCCTCCTCCTATATTTCCACTTTTGTGGAGTGGGACTTCATCTGTCCTCCTACAGTCCTCCGGTACCTCTCCTGTTTTTAATTACATGTTGAAAAGGGCTGTCAGAAGTACAACTAGCTCCTCTTTCAGTTCCCTCAGTATCCTGGGGTAAACCCCGTCTGGCCCCATTGCTTTGTCTACTTTTATCTTTAATAGTTCCCTAAGCACTCTTTCTTCTGTAAATGGTTTTGTGTAGACTTTCTGTCCCGTTATATCCTTGCCCTTTATCCAAGGGTTGTAATTCCGATTTCCTAAATAAATAAATGGCTCATTTCCTTCCCCCTCCTCCATAAATACTGAACCTTTTACTGATGCTCCATACCTGCAAACTACCCCCACTTAAGCCCTCTACATTTAGGGTCTGTCGCCTCTGAACAAGATCTGATGGAGCGGCAGGGACATCTGTCAAGTGGCCAATAGATCACTAGTGCAGGGTTGTATATAATGTAGGCTGACACTGACCTTTATTCCCTCTTTTTAGCCTTTCTGTTCCCATGACACATGGCTGCCACTACCATGCCTGCTCTTTGTATCAAGGAGGGATGTGTATCACAGTCTCTTAACTCCCACCCCAAAGAGACAGAGATTTATGTGATAACATTCAGTTCGATGTGCTTATGCAACTAGATGAGATGAGATGATGCTTGTGTAACATGATTTGCTTTGTGGATTTCCACCTCTCTATCCATAGGATTTACCACCCTGTAGGGGTACGATGCAAGGAACCCTAGAGGAGGGTTCCCCCGTATAGGTGCCATGGGAATAATTGCATCAGCTAAAGGTAGGTTAGGAAAAAGCCCACAGGGAAGAGAGATGAGCCGCTGGAGGAGGAAGGTTGGATGGAGGGCAACGAAAAACTAATCCTGGTGAGGCCCAGGATGTGTGACCTTTTAAGCCTGATGGGGGAGTGATGTAGTTGCTCTGCCCATCGAACCTCAGGCTTAAAGCCCTCCCATTCGATGTGCTTACACAACTAGATGAGATGATATGATGCTTGTGTAACTTGATTTTCTTTGTGGCTTTCCGCCTCTCTATCCGTGGGATATACCACCCTGTAGGGGTACGACACAAGGAACCCTAGAGGAGGGTCCCCTCTTACAGGTGCCATGGGAATAATTGCATCGGTTAAAGGTAGGTTAGGAAGAAGCCCAAGAAGAATACCCAAAGGTGTCGAGCATTAAAGAGGCGAGGATGATGAATTATTGAAATTCAGAGAAGATGAAAAGGGCGAACTTCCTAATGAGAGAGGGGAAAGCCGAGGGCCACCATCCACCTCCATCCAACAGTGAAACTTAATTAAGTACCCTAATAAAGCACTAACTCTACCTAATATTATGACCATTGGCACGGAGGAGAGGAAAAACCCCCTTTGAGGAGGAAACCTCTGGGGATCCAAGGCCTAGGTCACCTTCCCTCCAGGCTGATGATGTTTGATTTGAGGACGATGTTTGATCGGAGAACGTATGTCAGTAAAGAGAAGTATATAAGTAGGGAAGATGGTGATGGGATGGGGGAAAAAAAAACAAAAGAAGGCAAGGATCAAAAAAGGAACATAAGGCAGCGATGAAGACTGATGATAATGAGTGCCGCAAGAGGGCGGCAGGTCAATGAGGTAGCATAAGACCCAATAAGAGGAATGCTTAAGTGAGCAATGTAAGTGAGTAGATGCTAAGATCAATAGGGTATGCTTGGTTATGTGCAGTGAATGAGTAGACCCTGAGGTCGGAGTCGATGAGCATAGGATTCAATGATAGAAATGCTCGAGTAAGCGATGTAAATAGATAAACCTTGAGGTAAGGATGAGTGAATGATGACTGGAGTTATGAACCTGATACATGTGGCAGGATGGCCATGGGTTGATGAGGTGGCATAGGAGTCATGGTAGGTATGCCTAATAAGAAATATCAATTGCAAGCCTCGATTGGAGTGAATCCTTGATAGCTGGTATGGAATGTGAAGAGGAGGAGGAGAATGAACTTGGAATAAACTTGTACTAAGGTGTCATGAATAAGTAGGCTGCTCGAAAGGAGGTACACTCTGAGGCTAAGAAGGCATGTCTGGAACCAGAGGGTACACTCAGGAGGAGCGATTGAGAGGAATAGGACTCAGCCAGTACGGGATGAGAACTGCAGTAGGGAGGATTGGGTGAGTCATTGGATGAGTGAAAGATACCAGCCAGCTGGTACAAGAAGGAAAATAGGAAATGGACGAGGTACAATGGTAAAGGGAATCCTTGAAGGCTGGAACAGGGGGGAGGTGATGGTAAGAAAGGGAAACACCCCCAAAAGAAATACCCAAGGCGCAGCAGAGTAAGTGAAGAGAAGGACACAGAGCGAGTAGGCGAAGTGAAGGAGGAGACCTAAGTAGATGGAGGAGTGATGACTCGAGAAGGAGATGTGAAGGAAGGATGGATTGAAGCCATGGAGGCTGGTAGCAGAAATTGAGTATGAAAGGATGAAGGATGGTAGAGAGGTCAGTGGGGTAGCATAGGACCCAGCCGGTGCATGGAGATCGAGTCATTTCGAGGCAGCAGACACGGGAGGAGGTCAAATGAGAGGGAATTGATGGATAACGATGAGTTTGGGGCTGTAACAGGCCAGAGATGGGCAGCGGTAGTCCATGAGTAGCAGACATAGGAATGACAGGCAGGCCATATTGGAGGTAGTATGAGGAAAGAGATAAAGCCGGTTGTAGCTGGCTGAAGAGGGAAGACGAGTGCCCCAATGACCCAGGAACACAGACCAGAAGAGCGAAGCAAGGCCCCAGAGGCAGCCGCAACTGTAGGGAAGAGAAGCCACGAGGCTGAGGAGGGAAAGCAGAGAGGAGCAGGCTATGCTGCAAAACAGACAGACCCCCATCCTACCAGCAGGAGAAACTAAGGCAGGAGCCTGCAAAATGGAGCAAGGGGCTAGAATGTGCAGCACAGCTGGCTAGAATGTGCAGCACACCTAAGGCAAAAGGCAGAAGCCATAGAAAATGAATATGAGAAGCCTGAGGTAGTATAATACTGTGCACTACTGAGCTGTGTAGACGGAAGCTGCTGATCCTGACAAGGATTTAGGCATGAAGCCCGAGTGGTGTCCCACTTTTTTTTTTTGTATTTTTTTATTTGTTGATGATACTGTTGTTTAGGTTGCCTAGAGCGACAGAGGATTTTTATCCAGGTTGCCAAGGTGAGGCACAAGAGCTGCTTGCATCAGACCTCGGAGGTGTAAGAGCCTGGCATAAATCCAGATGCTGAAAAATGAGCCCCGGTAGTCAGCCAGGGAAGGCAGGTGGCGCAATGACATTCAGCCCCGTAGTTGCAAGCTCCCGGGCAAGCCGAGGATGTTATTGAACACAATGGAGTGGCTGAAAGGAAAGGGATGCTAACGGCAGAAAAGGAAGTATCATCTGTCGGGAAAGAAGGCAGCCTGCAGCATCATGGGGTCCCCTACAGTAAAATTGAATGTGATGGAGCAGCGGAAAGGAGGAGGAGCCCTTGGCAGCAGCAGGCAGCGAGGCAAAAGGGAAGCTTGCAGGGCACTCGGGAAGAGGGAGGAAAGGAGGTGGGGAAGAAAGGAAGGACAGGCTGGAGGGAGTTGGAGTGATGAGGTGCCAGCGGTGGGTCAGGGAACCCAGAAGAGACCACCTTAGAGTTTCGACCATGACTGAGGTGGATTGACGGAGGGCGACGGCAAACCCGGAAGTGCGGGTGATGAGACAGGCAGGGACGGAGCGATTCGAAATGGAGGAGGAGCAGCACGCTGAGGGGGCAAAATGAGCTGAAACAGGCAAATAGGAACTAACAGAAAGCCAAAGGCAGGTGCAGAGATGAGAGAAATGCAGCAGAATCCAGATAGGGGTGGAAAAGAGCAGCACCTCCAGCTGCAACGAAAAATGAATCCTGGCGAGGCCCAGGATGTGTGACCTTTTAAGCCCGATGGGGGAGTGACGTCGTTGCTCTGCCCATCAACCCTCGGACTTAAAGCCCTCCCATTAGCTGAAATATACAAAGCAATAACTGACTGGTATGGGTTGATTAAGCACTGAGGATGAAGACTGAGGCATTTAATGTGACCCACACCAGCTGGATATTGTGAGTATACTCCAGCTAATTAAAAGTTATTACTATTGCAAATTGGAGTTGGTTTTGTAAACTGGAATATTACAAAAACACAAAAAAGGGATGTCTGGTGCTAAACAGCAGTTCAGGAGATTTCAGCACAAAAACTGCATTTAACATAACAGCTACAAAATGAGCCTGTAATCGCTGCCATTTAAATCAGCCCACAACTGATGTGAGAGATTACCGTGAGCCAGGAAAAAATGACCACACAGCCCGTCAAGCAGAAAATGTACAAGAAGTGAGAATTCTCAGTTGGGAAGCAGTCTGGCAAAAAGGCACTGGCACTGTCATTTCTGAAACAGAATAATGTTACTATAGGTCAACACTCATTGGCTTGATAATCGGGAAGAAAACAGTAAGAGGCAAGTACAAAAAGTAAAAGAAAAAATGAACAAACTTTGTTGTCCTTCATTAGTACTCAGTAGGAAATCATATATGCTTCAAACTGAGGGACATAATAAAAAGCATCATTTACAGCCTGTTGATATTTGCTGATGATGCTTAAGTAACGTACAGATACAAAATGAGCCTATTGTTGGTAACTATTATGTAAATTAGTCTGCAACTGAAGGCATGGCTTGGCCCTTGCCAAGATGACTGCTTAGTCTCGCTAGTCCTCTCTCGTTAGGCATAATCCATCAGCATCTATAGCATTTCACACATATTTTCGACTTCATTTGTGGCTCATCTCTTTGACTAATGGCTGAGCTCCATACCCAATGCTATTCTTTTGTTTGAACTCCTTTGGCTCCCAATGGTGCCAGCATGTGTCTGCCTATCTGCACACCCAGGACAGCATGATAAAGATGGTGATGGGGGTACAGTGGCTCCCAACCATGTGTCTATTGAAAAGATGTTTGTTAAGTAACTTCAAGAAATGACAGAAACTAAAGCTGTTTCACTTCAGTCTGCCAAATGCTCACACAGCTGGATAGTAGGCAGAAAGAAAAGTGGACTCTCACAGCGTGTCCTTACATGAACTCCAGGCCTTTCACCAGGAGTAAAATAGGGCTCATTAACTAACTGCAAAGTAAAGTCAATGATCTGGAGAACTGTAGCCATAGGAATAATCTATGTTTCATAGTTTTCCAGAGGGTGTGGAGCTGCATGATCCGGTATCCATTTTGCAGCACATACTTCCCACTATCCTGCAACATAAGGGAGACCAGCAATTTGAAACTGAGAGGGCACACCGATACGTGGCTCCTGTACCATGCCCAGGCAAGCATCCGTGACCGATGCTGCCAAATTTCTGTACTACTCTACAAAGGAGGGCGACAGAGCTGGGGCACCTACAGTGGCAAGAACACACCATACAGAGTTTTTAAGACTTCTTTAAAGAATTCTCTGACTGCAGGCGAGCCTACACAGAGGCCAGAAAGGTTATGCATAAACTCAAACTGCAGGTCTCCCTTCGCTACCTGGTCACCATTCAGGAAGCACATAATGGGGTCCTGCTGCTCTTCTCTACCCCGGACTCTCTGATGGACTTTTTGGGAAAGTACTGGCCCAAAGAACTATCGACCTTCTGTGAGGAATTTCTGAATGACAACATCACCTACACGGACACTATGAACACCTCTGCTCCCTTCTGCTCCCTGGTTGCTGAGAATACTCTGGATGCTGGACCTGAACTCTGGTATCTGCTGCCAAGATCCTGTAAGAGGCAACAGATTCACCAGTGACTCAGGAAGGACCTGCAGACCCAACAACTTTACTCCGAGAGCAACAGCAGAGAGGAAGATGATGAATCTGATGGCTCCTCCGGTGGCCTCTGGATCTACCATACACCAAACCAGTTTGCACCTCTCTAGAAACATAGAAATTGATGGCAGATAAGGTCTGCTAGGCCCATCTCATCTTCCCTTTTTTCCTGCCTACTGTAAAAGCCAGAGACCCTACTTGATCTCTGGCTTTACCTCCTTATTCCTATTGCTAGGGTTCCCCATACCTGTCCAATGCATGCTTAAATTCCCCCACTGTGTTTGCCCCCACCACCTTTGCTGGGAGTCTATTTGAGGCATCCATCACTCCTTCCGTGATTAAATACTTCCTCACACTACCCCTTAGTCTAACCCCTTCCAACCTCATGTCATGCCCCCTCATTCCTGGACATCTCCTTTTCTGAAAAATCCTACCCTCTGGTACCCTATTTATGCCTTTTAGATATGTTTAGGTATCTATCATATCTCCTGTCTCTTCTCTCCTCCAGGGTATACATATTGAGGTCTCCCAGTCTCTCCTCATATGACCTTTGGTGCAGCCCCTGCACCATCTTTGTTGCCCTTCTTTGAACTGCTTCCACCCTCTCTAAATCCTTACATAGATGCAGCCTCCAGCACTGGACACCGTATTCCAAATTAGGCCTCATCTGATCTGTTCATTGGCATCAACATCTCCTTCCTTCTGCTGGTGATATCTCTCCCTAGGCACCCCAGCATCCCACTGGCTCTCCTCACTGCCTTGGCACATTGTTTGGCCACTTTTAGGTCATCAGATATGATTACCCCCAAATCCCTTTCCTGTTTGGTGACCATCAGTTTCTCCCCCCATAATGTAATCCTCCCCTGTGTTCTTGTGCCCCAAATGCATGATTTTGCACTTTTTCATATGAAATCTCAGCTGCCTAGACCATTCCTCCAGTTTATCTAGGTCCCTCCTCATTTTTTCCACCCCTCCCACAGTGTCCAATCTGCTGCAGATCTTAGTGTCATCTACAAAGCGGCACACATTCCCCTCCAGCCCTCTACAATGTCACTTATGAAGATATTAAACAGGACTGGCCCCAGGACTGATCCCTGTGGGACCCCACTGGTCACCCTCCTTTCCTCAGATTGAATGCTATTTACCATGACCCTCTGTCTTTTATCACTCAACCAGTTCCTAACCCAGTTTACCACCTTGTGACCCACTCCCAGGCAACCCAGCTTGTTCACAAGTCTTCTATGTGGAACAGTATTGAAGGCTTTACTGAAATCTAGGTAGGCCACACCCACTGCCGCCCCAATCCACAGCCTTCATCACCCAGTCAAAGAAATTAATTAGATTTGTTTGACATTACCTTCCCATTGTCAAGCCATGCTATCTTGGATCCTGTGCTCCGCTGGATTCAAGGTGTTCCAAAATCCTTTGTTTAAGTAGTGATTCCATAATCTTCCCCACTATTGAGGTAAGGCTGACTGGTCTATAGTTTTCAGCCTCCTCCCTACTGCCACTTTTGTGAAGAGGGACTACATCTGTCCTCCTCCAGTTCTCTGGAACCACTCCCGTATTGAGTGATTCATTGAACAGAGTTGCTAGTGGTGATGCCAGCACCTGCCGTAGATCCCTTAATATTCTAGGATGTATTCTATTCAGTCCCATTGCTTTGTCCACTTACAGTTTTGTGAGTTCTTTTAGGACTCTCTCTTCCGTAAATGGACTGGTGTCCATGTCCCTCCCATATTTGTTCATGTTGCCTAACTGTGGTCCCTCACCTTCTTCTGTGAATACAGAACAAAAAGTATTAATGCTTTTTCTAGGTCCCCTTCCGTTTACTCTCCTTCTTCCCCTTTAAGTCTTACTATCCCACCCCTGGTTTTTCACCTTTCACTAATGTACCCATAAAAAGTTGTGCCTCCTTTTTTTACCTCCTGTGCTATTTTGTCCTCTGTTTGTGCCTTTGCACTCCTGACTGCTTTCTCTGCCTTCCTCTATTTATCCAGATACACTACATTGTTCTCCTCTTGCTGTGTTTCCTTGTATTTCCTGAAAGCAATCTTTTTCACCCTTACCTTCGCAGCCACTTCCTTTGAGAACCATAGTGGGTTTCTCTTTCTCTTTCTCTTACCTTTATTTACTTGCCTAATGCAAAGGTTTGTCACCTCCAGTATGGCTCCTTTCAGATGAGCCCACTGCTCCCCCTTTTTCCCTCCCTGCCAGGACATGCTTGAGACATATCTCCATCTTAGTAAGGTCAGCCCTCCTGAAATACAGGACCCTCATCTTTGTGTGGCTTGACTCTGCCACTGTACTCATGCTGAACCACATTGTGTGATGATCACTGGAACGCAGATGTTCGCCCACCCTGGTTTCCTCAATTCTGTCCCCATTGGTGAGTACAAGGTCCAAAACTGCACCCTCCCAGGTGAGCTCTAGCACTAGCTGCCTGAGGCCTGCCACTTGCACAGAGTACACAATGTTCCTTCTCTTGGCTGAGGCTGCAGCTGGGATACTCCAATTCACAGCTGGTAGATTGAAATCACCTACCAGCAGCACCTCCTCTTTAGCTGTCATCTTGTGGATGGATTCTACTAAAACCCTGTCCCCCTCCTCCCCCTCTGCTGGAGGTCTGTACTGTATATCATGCCTGTGTGAATAGCAGTGCCATTGTCTGTCTCAAGGATGACCCACAGTACCTCCACATCCCCCTGCATTCCCTGTATCTCAGTCACCCTAATAACCTCCCTGAGGTAAAGAGCCACCCCAATCCATTTTAACCCCCCCGTCTCTACTAAACAGACTATAGTTTGGTACTGTTACATCCCAGTCATGGTTTCCAGTATATCATGTCTCTGTAATAGCTGCAATGTCCAGGTCAGCCTCCATCATCAAGACCATCAGGTCTGGGATTTTGTTCTGTAGGCTGTGGGCATCGGTATACATAACCTTCCATGTTCTGCCATTTGTCCTTTTATCATTCCCCCTGCTGTCTTTTTGCCTCACCTGTTTGTCCTTCCTGTTTTCAACCCCCTTCCTCCTGTCATCCGCTGTTCCCCGTCATGAGTTTTGTTTCCTTTGGTGATATCATAACATTATGGTCCTCCATGTTGACTTTACTATCCTATTGGGGTGGTCAGTTTGGTTCCCCCTGAATCCTTCTGCCACACGCCTTTGCCAATTTAAATGCTTACCAATGAAGAATTTAAACTGTTCACTGAGGAAAGTGGTCCCTTCCCTGGACAGGTGTGGGCTGTCCCTCTTGTACAGGGTCACATTCCTCTAGGTGGGTCCCCAGTTCCCAATGAAGCTGAAACCCTTTTCTCTGCTCCAGTTCTCCAGCCAAGCATTGAAGTTCTTGGTGCGGAGGTTCTTAGCCTCCCCTTGCCATGGACAGGCAGCACCCCTGAGAAGGTTACAGAGCTTGCCACCTGCACAAGTCCCCTTTCCAACTCCCTAAACTCCTCCTGCACCCTTAGTATCCCTGCCTTGTCTCCAGCAAGGTCATTTGTCCCCAATGGACAATGACATCAAGCTTCCCCTGCCCACGACTACTTTAGCGATTCTCTGAATCATCTCCTCATCCATCTGAGCTGTGCTTCCTGGTAGACACTTTACTTCCCATTCCTCCACTGTTCCTGTCCCTAAATCCATTCCGCAGGCTATGGAGCCCCCACTAGGAGAAGCTTCCTCTTTCTTTGGGATCCTCTTCCACATGCTTGTGGGGTTCTTCTGTGTAGAACCTGCACATCCACCATGGTTGCAACCTCGGGTGTCCCAGTGGGATCCTCCCACTCCTCCAAAATTGCGTAGCTGTTCTTTAGTTGCACTGGGTGGGGGATGTGCTTTTGATCTGCCCTTGGTCTCCACTGCCAGGTGAATTGCTCCGGCAAGACCAACTTCATTGTGACTCTACCACCTCATCCAGCCTCCTGATGTTTCATCTGCAGTCCCGGAGGGACCTCGTAAAACACAGGCTGCAATCATTGCTGAAATACAGTCCACCCTTCCATTCCAGTACTGCGCTCCGAGGTACCAATCACTGATACTCCACTGCCAGGGCAACCTACCCAGCTGCAGCGCTCAGTCTTCTGATGCTCAACTAACAGGTACTGTGCAGTTCTATCCAGTTAATATTCTCCCCCTGCAGCTCTCTGTCTGATTTCACTCTGCTTGCTTGGGACTTGCAACCACAAGATACGAACTGCTGCCGTTTAACATTCCCCCACTGCCCATCCATATCAGCAATGCAGCCTTCCCCTTTTTTCTCTGTTATCCATAGGCCACTAATCTGTTCTGATATTACTCTTCTACCTGTGGCCTCCAATTTGCCCTTACAATGTGGCTTCTTTTTTCCCAAAGCTGCATACGGTGTCCACTGCTGGCTCCTGCTGTCCTGAATTTTTACGGGCCATGCTAGAGAACTACAAAGCCTCTTATTGTATATATCCTGGTGATATTTATGAACAGTTGGCTGTTACATCTGTGAATTAGAATTGTTTTAGTCTCATGGATGACTCCCAGGTTGGACAGCTGCCTTATGGGGGGGTTACCCTTTATGGGGTGAAGGGGAGACCCCCCTCCCTGGCCTTCTGTATTATTCTGGTTGGTTGTAGGTCTCCCTTCTTGCTCTTATTTTGCTCCTTCCACCTCCTAATTCACCCCTGTACTTTTCTCCTTGTAAGCCTTTTCACCCCTCTTCAGACAAGGCCACTGGCTACACTTTATACGATATTTATCTTGCCATATTGTTCTTTTGTTGATGTAATTACTTTCCTCATGTTGTACTACTTAACTGAAACCATTGTAATTTGCTATTCTTGTGACTTGACGTGGAACCTCTGTAAAAGAACCCTTGGCTCAAAGGTCTTTCCGATTTGTTAAATAAATAAAAATAAAATATATAAATAAATTCTGGGAGGTTAGACCATGTTTTTGGAACTCAAATCTATATAGGTGAGGGGCTTTGCCCTGCACCTTCAGATTGTTTGGTGATGCATTATTTCAATTCTGTCATGCCAGAGCCATGCTACACATGCTTTTGATATATGTTTTATTTATATATGGATGTTTGTTCCCACATTGGGTTATAGCTCTGCTTTCTGTCATTCTTGAGACCTACTCTGGAAAAGTTTATCCCTGCTACCCATGCCCCCACCCTTTGGGGGTTTTGTTCCATCCACCTCTCTGCACTACATGGGTAGTTGATGTACAACCCCCTTGTGCCCTGAAGTATCTCTGACCACACCCTGGGAAGATGCATACTTCTCTACTGTAGCCTTTCAGAGCTTACCCCATTCCCCCCCACTGCAGGAATGGGGTTTGCCTTTATGACCTCTGGATGTTTTCCCCCTTAAGTGGTGCCCCTTTTCATTATCACTACCCTATAGTATACTTGGGTCGAAGACCCTCCTTGCATACTCATACCCTAAAGGTCTGCATGTCATACATAGATACATAGATAAATATAATTTGTCAGCAGATAAGGACTGCCTGGCCCATCTAATCTGCCCATTTTTTCTACCTTTAACTTATGCTGCAGACTGTAGTTGATCTGCAGTTTTCCCTTTTATGGCAGACTGGTTGCTTCCTGCTAGCCTAATGGCATATGGGAGTATTCGTCAGTATCCCCATGGCGTGATTTCCCGTCAGCAACCTGAGGGGGAGTGGCACCATAGTGAACCACTTTCTTTGGGCTTTGACTTAGCGCTTACACGTGCCTGAGTCTGCAATATGCTATGGAGTCTGCTTATCTTTCACTGCTCCTAGAGGTTGTCTTCTACTGTTGCCATGCCTTCAGGAAGACTTAGGAGAACCACAGCTGGTTGTTACGGACCGGTTCATATCCCACACTCCCTATGAGAACAACTCTTGGGTTTATTCTATTGTTTATTACTGTATTTTTAGTGTTTCATTGTTGGATTGTTAATGTTAGAGGTGTCAGCAGCTTTAGATCCTGGTGTATGCTCTATCCTCTGTGCACCTTGTCCTCACTCATTTCCTTCTGCCCCTACCTACCATGGGTACTGCCACCTTGTAGGAAGGGGAAGTCCAAACCACAGGACACTTACTCGGACTGGTTCACATCACCTACATTCACATATAGGCTGTTCCCTGCCTCGGAGCATGGGTGATGTGATTTGCCACACATGGAATGTCAGTGATTCGAACTCCCTGGTCAAGCGCAAAAATGTTTTATCCTACCATAAGCACCTCAAAACTACAGTTGCCTTCCTTCAGGAAACAAAATTCCTTGACAAAGACCACTGTCATCTCAAATCAGACTGGGTGGGTAGGGTCTTACATGCCGCTGCCCCACTAAACAGTGTGAGGTTGCTCTCCTCCTCCACAAATCCTCTCCTTGGGCTGTTTTGACCTTGCTCAGAGTTCCACATGGTTGGTGCCTCTTGGCCCTTTCGAACACTCCTGACAGTCCCATACTTTTGGGGACCTTATATGTCTCGAATAGTGATAATTCCAATTTTTTCCTTCATTTTGTGAAATAGGTTGTGGTTGTGGACCTCCTCACCTCTATTACCCCACTTTTAATAGGTGGGGATTTCAACCTAGTTTTGGACCCCCAATTCAACAAAAGTCACTCCATGGCTGAACCGCACGCTAAGGGCTCCAAAGACATTGCCCTCTTCATGGCAGACTATGGACTGGTGGACATTTGGCATCTTTTTGACCCTCTGGACTCAGATTATTCCTGTCATTTTGCAGTTCATAATTCATATAGACACCTTGATCTCTGGCTGACTTCCCCCCAAATTACACATGCCGCTATCAGCTCTACTATCATGCCCCTTACTATTTCAGCTCATGCACCTGTCCAACTTCACTTTATCTGGTGTTGGCAGTATAGCCTAGAGGTTAGAGCAACAATCTTTGAATGAGCTTGGTACATCCAGCAGATAGTCCTGGGTTTGATTCCCACAACCTCCACCTGCATACTGTGTGACTCTGAGCAAGTCACTCAACCTCCCCAGTGCTCCCAGATCACCCCTGAAAACAGGCATCTGTGCCTAGTGGGTCCTACCTGGTTACCAAAGAATAAAATTAAAAAAAAAAGGTTAGTCCTCAATCTCCCACTTGGAGACTTGATCCCCTGCTACTCCATGATCCAGAATTCTTACTCTGGATCAAGGCAGAAACCATTTCCTTCCTGCAACTCAATCAGTCTAAGGATACCTTGGCAGAGACTACCTGGGAGGCCTGGAAATCTGTGATGTGGGGAAAACAATCAGCTTTATGATCCATCACAAAAGACAAAGGGAATTAGAGCTCCAATGACTGAAGTGGGAACTTAAGACCAAAGAATCCAATTATAAGGCACTCTCACACCCAGACCCACATTTGGCGCTGCACTCAGATATCTTGAGGCTTCAATTGGAAATTAACATGCTCCTTTCCAGGAAAGTTGAAATTGCCATTTGATGCCACAAGCCTAAATACTGGGAGGGTGGGGAGAAAGGTGGCAAAGTCATAGCATACTGCCTCCATAAGAAACAAATGGAGAGACATATTGCCAGCCTCTGAAACCCAGTAGGAGTAGTACAAACCTCTCCTAAGTCAATCAGCTCCATTATGCAACAATTCTATGCTGTGCTATACTCATCCCCTGCCCACTGGATCCCCAACATAGTCAAAGTTTTTTATCCATCCTGCAGCTACCTACACTCATGGATGAGCAAGCTGCAGCTTCAGACGCACCCCTCTCCCCTCAACTCTGGAAAATTCCACAGTGGGGATGGCTATCCTATAGAATTCTTTTAACCTCTGGCCTCTTTATTATGTCTACTCCTTTGTGAGATATACAAAGAGGCAACGCACTCTGGAACCCTTCCTCCTACTATGCCTGAGGCGGTAATCACAGTGTTGCAGAAAAAAAGAGAAATATACCACTCTTCCATTGAACCACCACCCTATCATTCTCATTAATGTAAATAGTAAGATCTATGCTAAGGCTCTTGCCACTGGGTTGGAACCCCTGTTACCCCAACTTGTACACCCCACCCATGTGGGGTTTGTCCAAGGCAGTTAAGCTCAGGACATCTGCTTTCCTTAGTTAATCTTATCCATGTCACTAAATAATCATCCACCCTGGCAGTGGTGGTGGCCATTGATTTTGAGAAAGCTTTAGATTTGATTAATTGACAATACCTTCGCCTTGTCTTAGCCTACCTGGGTCTTGGGCCCCATTTTCAGTCCTGGATCCAAATCATATAAGCCTCTCCTTCGACCAGAGTCCTCACCAACTCTCTACTTTCTCCCCCCTTCCCCTAACTAAAGGCATGAGTCAGGGATGATCTTTGTCACCCCTGCTTTTTGTCCTGGCAATACAGCCACTGGCAACTGCAATCCATCAACATACTATATGCAGATGATCTGCCGATCCTTCTGTGGGATGTGTCCAACCCTGTGCAACCCTTGCAGTCAAGCTAAATTAGGGACCCACTGGCTGGGGGGAAGGCCTCCCTGGTTCACTGGCTAGGTATAGGTATTTCAGGTGGCATAGACTTTACAAAGATTCCACACCCCACCAGACCATTCCACCCAGTGGGTTCAGACTGAGACATTTAATCGGTGGGAAAACACTCACCTCCCTGATATACTGAACCCCTCCCTAAACACTTAAAATCTCACCCGCTGGTTAAGACCTTGCTCTCATGTTGGCTTAAGCTGAATAAATGGTTAGGCACTGACCCCAGACCCTTGGAATATGCCCCACTCTGGGATAATCCCACAATTTGAATAGTCAACACACTTCCCTCTTGGACCTTGTGGCAAAATAATTGTTAATTAATTAGTTGTTGATCTGGCACATCCACCATATATATTGGACACAAACAGACATATAGTTGCCACCTTCTGGAGCTGATCTCAAGATCCAATTTTGGCATTTCTGGCAGATTCACAGCTCAGTATAACACTTACTAATGTCTCCCACACGCACACAGTTGTCTCTTCCCATAGAGAAGTGGCTTACCTATAAAAGTGGGCTCTATGGACGTATCTATCAAAACATTAGCGCTCAATATTTCTAACCAGTCCCATGTTGCCAAAGCTAAGTGGGAACATATGATCTCAGTGGCCATATCAGAGGATGAGTGGGATAGCTGCTGTTTTTTTTGTCTCAAGACCTTCACTAACACATGCAGTAACCTTATTCAAAATAAGATTCTTAATTCCTGGTACAGGACACCAGCAGTGTTACACGCTCTGAAGTTCCTGCCAGATAATACATGCTGGAGATGTAAATCTCCTGGGGGTAACCTTCTCCATATTTTATGGTCCTGTCCCAAGGTTCAGCCATTTTGAGAGCAATAGGTTAATTAGCGACTATGGTCTTGGGCTGCCCTATCCTGCTGTCACTCTGCTTTTCTTGCTGGGACTTACCTCTACTGCACCGCACTTTGCCCCTTCTGAACATTGCTAGTTGGCACTACTCAGTATGTAAGCAAAGAGAATGCTGCTATGTAAATGGAACTCAGCATCTATAACCTCCTACTCTGAATTGCTAGCCAGTCTGGCACAGGTGGCTACCCTAGATCGCCTATCTCACTTAACTAAAAATGCCATTGTTAGGTTTGGTAGCTGTTAGAGATCCTTTTCACAGTACACTACCCCTAGAATAGGTGTGGGATAACTAGTATACAGTGACCCAATATTTTCCATTACACTGGACCGAGTCTGCTTCATCAGGGCAGACATACACTGGGAAGCCTGCTGTTGTATCTGGCACTGACACCTCTCTCTGTTTTCTTGGTTTCTTGTTTTCTTGTATACAGTTTCATATGCAATTAATTTTGTGTTCTGCTGCACTTTAATCTTGCTAAAATGGTAGTGCCCCTGACCTGTTTGTATTTCAGTAACAACCTAGTTACAGATTTCCTGCCTTTTGCTGCGCTCATTGATTTCTGCACTCCATCTGCAGGTTGACATGATTTAGCCTTGTTCTTTTATATTTAATCTTGCGCCTTTGTATTGTTTGTTTTGTGTATTGAAAACAAAAAGTTTCAGTAAAAACATTAGCTGCAAAAAAAAAAAAGAAAAAGTCTGCAACTGACGGGAGAGATGAGTGTGAGCCAGGTAAAGGTGTTTACACAGTCTGTGAAGAACAGAATATATGAGAAGTGTGATTTGTCAGACAGATGGTTAAAAGATGCTGGCATTCTGTTCTGAAAACTGTGAGTAATGTTAACATAGATCACCACTCATTGGGCACATGATGTGGGAGAAAACAATAAGAAGCAAATGCAAACATTTTAAAAAAAAAAAACTTTTTTGGTCCAGCAGTACTGTTCAGTAGGAAATCATGGTATGCTTCAAACTGAGGGACAATAAAAAATGCTATTTACAGTGTCTCCGCGTTTGGTAACAGTGTTTATCTAATGTACATGTCCGGGAGCAGTGTGAAAAGTATCACTGCAAGTGGTGCAGTGGGAGGGAGTTTTAGGTCAGGAATACAAATAACTAAAACAGAGAATGTAACTAGAAATCTGTTTAAAAAGGTATGCATTTAGTACTGTACTACAGTGCTTATTTTGGATTGATTCTGGGCGAGAATTGTTCGGCGGGATAGCAGTTACAAAAAATGAAAAGAGACAGGTACAGTGTGAAAAAAAGTCACAAAGTATGTTAAATGGGCATGTAATCTAAATAAAATACTATGTGCGTGAGAGAATGCCTTATGTGACAGGTACATTGAGTTTTCATTGTTGTGTGAGATGAAGTCTTTGGTGTTTAGGCAGTACAGTGTAGTGGTTAAGAGCCCTGAGCTGTAAACCTGGAGAAGTTTGAATCCCACAGCCAGCACTTGCATAATGTGTGACCATGAGCAAGTCATTCAACTTTTCTGTGCTCTCAGGACACACCTGGGAACAAGTTTCAGTTTAGTGTGCCTTTCCTGGCTAAAAATTGTAAATTGTTTTGCCACCAAGTGTTTAGCTGTAAGTGTGTGGAAGATTATTAGGAAGTAAATGCCTTCAAAAACCTTTGCTGACCACTTAGTTTGTTTTGTTTGTTGTTGTACTTTCATCCTTTTCTGATACAATAGAGAATTTTATTTCTTCTATGAGGGTTTGGAACCTACTATTTACCTGGTGTGAAGCAGCAGAAGTGGACAGTCTCTACAACACCGTTTTTCTTTTGGAGTTCAAGGTGTATATAACCAGTTTTGGGTGTGAAAAAAGTATGATTAACTGTGTATGTTTTTCACGGGTTTAAATGTGATTAGTGCATGTGTTTATTTATATATTTATTTGATGGTTTGGAAAGTATCTTTGAGCAGTGCTCTTTTACAAAGGTTCCATGTCTGGTAAATACAGTTCAACAGGGTAGGGAAACATGTGGTTTCAGCCTGAGAGGGCCATGTCGTAGGATAAACATAGTTATTGTAAATGTCTACATATATTCTGTACAGGATACAAATATATTTAGTTGTTACATATGTACAGGGTTAAATAAAAACATTCATAGGACATGTACAGAGCAGGTAGGGTAAAGAAGCTACTGTATGTATGTCTGGTTGTTTTGTGGTGTAGTTTGTGGGATAATAACTGAGACATTTTGTGTGCTCTGACTGGCTTAGAACAGTTACCTGTTGTATAATAATGTACAGTGGTACCAGCCAGAATGCAGCTCAGTAATGCTACAGTATATCACAAAATGCTGCAGTGTATTGCAGGGAACAGTGTAAGTCAATGACAATTAAGCCCTTTTGTCATGCAGTATTTTGTGACGTGTTACTTACTGCAAGTTATTGCATTGCATCGTGGCTGGCTCTGTTGTATGAAAGTGTGGTGAACCCAGCAACATTTGTAGGAGAGCAAAACATCAAATTGCTATTATGTGCAAGATTTTGTATCAGGTTTAAAGAGCAAAACTAGAATAGAGCTGGTGAAAACTGCACTGTCAAAAGAGCAAAAGCTAAAACAGCTGCAGGGATAGTGTAGCACAAGTGCATTACCGCTACCCCTGTAGCAGTTGTCAGAGGGGAGAAAGTGGAGAAATAAGTAAAAGTAGGATGCCTTATCAAGCTGCTCCTGTAGTGGAGTGGGCTAGGGAGCAAGCAGCAAGGCAGGAGTGAGCTAGAGATCAGGGTTCTGTTCCTGGTCTCCTGATATTGTGTTTTTTGTTCCTTCAACCTTTAGATTTTATCATTTGTCCCTTTAAGAGTTGTAATCTGCCAGCCCCAGTTTCTCCCCATTCCCGGGTTCCACCCCCTGGTGGAGTTGATTAAGAAAACATTGGGGGTGCATGGTGTGGAGCCCCCTTCAAAAACTAAATTTCTTGATGTTCCTTAGCCATGGTAGTGGTCGACAGTGTGTTTTTGGACTGCTACCATTGGCACTGTTGTTCTCCACAATGTTTTTGTTGGGCGCTGTTTTTGGTAGCACTGTTTTTGCTGCATGGTTTTTGACCACACTGTCCTTGCTTTCAATGTGTCGACCTAGTGCTGAGAGATTTGTGTCCTAAACTTGATGTCAAGCCATGGGCTACTGGAGTCTGGTATTGCGTTGGAGGCAAGTCACACCAGGTCATAAGGGAAGGTACTGACCATCCTGCTGCACAAATGCTTTTTTCAGGGTGGGAGTGGGGAGGCTGGGATACTCTGAAAACACAAACTCATGAGTCTGTATATAGAATCTAAGGGAGTTACATGCCTGAATAGCATCAAAAGTAGGCATACTTTGCTTTAGCATGCTAAGGAATGTTTTTGGAAGGACCTACTGGAGATCTTTAAACATAGCTGCAATATATGATAAGTAATATACCTGCTTTGTTCCTAAATGCCCTCAAATGTAAATCATATTTATTTTGTCAGAGCAAACACACTACATGATTCAACTGAGGAGGAAGGGAAAGTGTGTACCATTTGTTTATTTCTCAGAATGATAATACCTTTGAGCCAGAAACTCTTTTACAAAGGTTCTACATCAGAAGTGAACTCATTGTTACAACAAAAGGACAATTAGAAAGTACCGTGACAATGACGCTGAGACAGTTATACAAATAAGATTTTAACAGGAGTAAGAAATTGTTACAGTTGGTACAATCCAATAAGTAAAAAGAAAGAGGTGCCATCAGTAGGATGACTTTGTTACAACAAGGTAGCAGGTTGCAATATCGGCAGATGGGCACATAGCATCATTTGAAGATAAAATTGAGAGAAAAGTTACATAGGTTTACAGGTAGGTAATCAGGATATCAGTGCAGTCAGAAATTGACTTAATCTGTATTAGAGTGGGGGATGGGGGGATGAGGTGCAAAACTAGAGGTAACAAAGGCCAGAGTTGGCAAAAAGCTAGGTGTTTGGTAGGCAGTTAACAGGCTGAAAATGTAGCAGACAGGATGAGGTGTGGATAACAGAAAGGTGGGAGGGGAGGAGTGGATATCAGTAAGGGTGGGAAAGGAGGAGTAGATACCTGAAAGGGTGGGAAAAGAGATAGTAGGGATGAATGGTGGGAGTGTGAGGCTCAAGGGAGGTTAGGTTAGGACTGAGAGAGGGAATCAGTTGGTTGGGGAAGTCACAGCTTCTATATGTAATAAGGTGTTGCCAGAATTATTATTTGAAAGGTCCTATCTTGAGTTCATTCAGTACATCTGAGGGGAGGCCATTCAACCAACTTGCCCCCGCTTGCACTAAAGAATGAACCTCCCCCACACCTGTACATCCTATGAGTCCCAGCCCTGGACAGGTCAGTAAATCACCATCCCACAACCAAACCCACCCACTAGCTCTCATTTCTCTCCTCCCTTCCAATTGTCCCCTCCCCAAAATATCTCTGTATATATCCATAACTGGGCTCTGAGTCTGGCTCAAACTCTCCTTATAATAAAAAAAAATTCCACTCTGACAAATGGAATACTGCTGGACACCAAGGGGTGGACTTTCAAGGAGATCCACCCAAGATGTGTCTGCTGCTATTTTCAGTGAAGAAATGTGTTCAGACCTATTAGAGCATCCGTTAGATGGCTGAACAGTGTCCAAAGTTTGTATCCAAAACACAAAAGCAATTGCGTCCAAAAATGGACTCAATTGTACTTCCAGCCAGTTTGTACACAGCTGCATCCATGTTTTGGTGCAAATTATGACTTATTATCATTCACTGACCTACACAGCCAGTATAGTGTTATGCTTGTGCAACTGTGTTAGTTTGGTTTTGGACATTCACACTCTCTATTCCAGAGGAATTACCACCCTGTAGGGGTATGAAGGCAAGTAACTCTCGGAGAGGGTTCCACCCCTAGAGGTGCCATGGGACAAATCCCATGGCTAAAGGTACCTTAGGAATCCCCCCAAAGAGAGAGTGGTACCGCTGGAGGAGGAGGGGAGGATGGTGGGGCAAAGAAAAAATGCTTCACAGAGAGGCTGAGAGGAACTGCTTATATAGCTCAGGAAGTGGGAGTGGCTGGCTGCTTGGCCACTGAACTCCAGGCAACCCTTTCCAATTCACTGACCTATGCAGCCAGTATAGTGTTATGCTTGTGCAACTGTGTTAGTTTGGTTTTGTCCGTTTGCACACTCTATTCCAGAGGAATTACCACCCTGTAGGGGTACGAAGCCAAGGAACTCTCAGAGAGGGTTCCACCCCTAGATGTGCCACGGGATGATTCCTGTGGCTAAAGGTACCTTAGGAATCCCCAAAAGAAATGTAGTATCATCCCCAAAAATGAGGCAACATGAAGCATAAGAGCAAGCAGTAACTGTGACATAGGAGTAGTAACTGTAACATAGTAGTGGAGAAGCATAGGCAGTTTGATAATGTAATGAGATGCTCAGTTGGATAATGTAATGAATACCCAGGCTTGCGTAGCATGATACTGATGGTTTGCATTGAGATTAGGGGATCCCCTAAGGAGAGAGAGGGAATGGCAGGACATCCTCCACCTGCATCCAACAACGGAACCTACCTAAAGAAACTAAGAGAAACAACTATGCTAAGTGTTATGATCTAAGGCAATGGAGGAGAGAAAAAAAACCCTATAAGGAGGAAATCTCTGGGGATCCAAGGCCTAGGTCGCCTTCCCTCCAGGTTTGGGATAGTTTAATTAGTGATGGCTTCTCAGCTGCAATTTGGAAAACCCAATTAAAGGGAGGTGGAAAATATTCCAATTTGAAGGAAGGCTCTCACTCAAACCCTCTAGCAGGAACGCCATGGAAGGCTACAAGAAAACTCTGCAACAATACCTGCATCCAAGGCACATGAGGAGAGCAACAACTGCTGAGGCACTCACCTGGCCTACTCACCCTAAATCAAACCAGGTGAACCAGAGGCAGTCATAAGGAGAATGCAGTGAAGGTGCCTTGCTAGGGAAACCACTAAAGTCAATGGCTAACCGTTATAGTGGAACACTAGAGCCAAAGGAGATTGTTGTAACCACCCTTCACCGCTAGTCTTAAATTCTACACTAGGAGCTGCTGTCGCAAAGCAGGCAGCTAAAGCCAAACCCAGGGTGAGGACATTCCCAGCTATGGGCTAGGTGAGAAGGGTTCCGCTTCAAGTTGGACACGCTCGGGATGCGGACTAAATGCAGAGTGAGACTGTCGGCTGCAGGAACCCTGCACCAGAATAGAATGGCTGGCATGCCCCAGAAATTGATTGAGAGCTGAAAAGCTGGTGAGCTGAATGAGCATGGTGTGCTGAGATCGTAATGAGCATTGAGTGCTGAGACCTTGCAAGGTCAAATGCAGATTGAGTGCAGCAGAATCCCAGGCTGAAGCTGAGGGGATGGCAGTAGGCATGAAGCAATGGTTTGAGTAAGCAAGTGTGGACCTGCATGTAGGTCAATAAACAGAGCAGTAATTGGACTTGCACTCAGGTCTGTATAACATAGGGCAAACAGCACTGAATAGTGGGGCAAGCCAGTCAGTCAGTTCAAAGCCAAATCAGGGTGACAAGCTCTGAAGATTTTCAGTGGTGAAAACAGGATTTAGAACAGAATTAATTAGCCACATAGGCCACTACCCCCCCAAACACCTCCCAGTCCCCGCCGTAGGACAAACAAGGAAGCAATGGAAGGCTGAGAACCACATGCAGATATAAAAGCTAATTTAATAGCCTCAGCAGGAGCTTTAGCTAACCTAAGAGTAAAACAATGTAGAATAGCAATGGCAGTAAACAAAGCAGTAGCAGGAAGCAATTAGGCCTGTGCAGCAGTAGTAAAAACAAATGAGTACACTGAGTTGTAACTGCAATAAATATAAGGAGGCATGATGCTCTTAAAGCACTGTAACCAGGCAGTGCAATGAGATTGCTGCAATGAGGTAATTAGAACAAGCATGAGTGAGCTGTATAGCTAGGTTAAAGTAAATCCGAGTCAGGTGAAAGTAATACAGTAAGCCACATGGAACAACTATAGTTGAGCTGAAACACTCAGATCAGGTTTGCAGTTGCAGTGCAAGTAAATTGAGAGTTGTGAGTAACTGAAAGCAAGCAGTATGAGCGCTGAAGTAGCAGTATGCTAGGAGCTTAGAAAGGCCCCCCCCCAAAAGGAAGGAAGCACACACAGCCGAAGGCAAAATACAAACCAGTAGCAGGAAAATAAACACAGAAGCCCAGCAGAGACAAGCAGGAGCAGCTGGGGGGGATGAGGGGGCAGGCCCCAGCCAGCCAGGGAGGCCCAACCAGCTCAGAGGACAAACCGACAGAGTATTCAGCTGCAAAGGAAAAATGCTTCACAGAGAGGCTGAGAGGACCTGCTTATATAGCTCAGGACTAAGGAGGGAGTCAGTGCATTGGGGCAGAAGTTTGAGGTCTTTGCAGAATATTTAAACTAGCAATTGGGGAGAGGGGTGCAGCACCCCATATGTCGAATGGAAAGAACACCCCTGCCCCCTCAGCTAGTGGTCAAACAGGAGTTCAGCATGTTTGTAGTTCATTTGCATCACCAGGTAAAGAAAAAGGTCCATCTCCCCATATGATGCACAGGGGAAATGCCGGACTTCGCCCAACAACTAAAGCACCGAAATCTGGCCAATGGAAAATCATGTACACAAATGCTCACAGTCTGGGAAACAAGATCCCAGACCTGCAGGCAATAATGACAGAGGCTAAACTGGACATAGTAGCCATTAGCGAGACATGGTTTACCAGTAACCACACTTGGGAGACTTCAGTACCTGGCTACGTACTGTTCAGAAGAGACCAAGGTACAAAAGGGGGGGTTGAGTGGCCATTTATGTCAATGAAAATAAATATCAAACCTACAGATATTCAGAATACATATAAGGAGCCAGAAGAACTGAGGGTCACCCTGGAAACAGGAAATGAGACAGCCATATGAACTGGGGTTGTGTACAGCCCTCCAGACCAGGGGGAGGATATAGACATGTTACTGTTAGAAGATACACAAAACATAACAGCTAAAAGGGAGGTTCTGATAATGGGAGACTTCAACATGCCAGATACAGATTGTTCAATACCAGCAGGGACATCTGCCAGAACTAGACACATGGTGGATTCCCTGCAGGGGGAGGGCCTCAAACAACTGGTACAACAACCCACAAGAGACAGGGCTATCCTAGATCTAGTACTGACTAACAGAGAAAGGATCACAGATCTCCAGGTAGAAGGTCACCTGGGTGCCAGTGACCATCACTTGGTATGGTTCAGTATGGCCACTAAAACAAAATCATCCCATTCCAAGGCACAAATATGGCACTTCAGAGGAGATGACTTTGATAAGATGGCCAACAGAGTTAAGCTAGCCCTGGCAAAAAGAAATACAGGTGAGGGGGTACAAGCAAAGTGGGCAAGCATTAAAGATGCAATACTTGAAGCAACATCCCATTGTGTTAGTGAGAAAAGGAAGTGCAAAAGAAGAAGGAAACCACTTTGGTTCTCAAACACAGTAGCAGAAAAGGTCAGAGCCAAAAGGCTGGCCTTCAGGAAATATAAGGGAATGCAGTAGGATGAAGATAGGAAGGCATACCAAACTTCCCTAAGGAAAGCAGAGAAGGCAGTAAGGCAGACAAAGGCCCAAACTCAGGAAACACTAGCATGAACAGTAAAAGAAGGTGTCAAGATTTTCTATAAATACATTAGTGAAAGGAGAAAGTCCAGAGAGGGTATTGCTAAGATCAAAGGGGATAAGGGGGAGTGTGAGGTGGAAGACCATGTAAAAGCATCTATCCTAAACAGATACTTCTGCTCAGTATTTACTGAAGAGAAGTTAGTGCAGGGCCCACAGCTCAGCACCATGGACACAGGGGGGAGGGAGATGTGCACTAGTCCCTTCACAAAAGGAAGGGTCCTACAAGAGTTCAATAAGCTCAAGGTGGACAAGGCAATGGGACCTGATGGCATACATCCCAGGGTACTAAAGGAGCAAAGAGTGGAACTAGCAGAGCCATTATCAGAACTGTTTAGTGAGTCTCTGAGCACAGAAGAGGTCCCAGACGACTGGAGAAGGGCTCATGTGATCCCGCTCCACAAGAGTGGTAGCAGGGAGGAGGCAGGGAACTACAGACCAGTCAGTCTTACCTCAGTAGTGGGCAAGATTATAGAGATACTCCTTAAGGAAAGGATAGTGCAACACCTGGAATCCATAGGAGCATAAAGTCCAAGACTGCATGGGTTTACAAAAGGAAGGTCCTGCCAAACTAATCTCATAGATTTCTTTGACTGGGTAACCAGAGTGGTGGACCAAGAGGGAGCAGTTGATGTCGCCTACCTTGACTTCAGCAAAGCTTTCAATACTGTTCCACATAGAAGATTGATTAATAAGCTGGGTAGGCTTGGGGTGGTTCAGATGTTGGGCAAGTTGGTGGCAAACTGGTTGACGAGCAGAAAACAAAGAGTGGTGGTAAATGGTATAGAGTCAGAAAAGATGCAGTGGGGTACCTCAGGGATCAGTCTTGGGGCCAGTCCTCTTCAATATCTTCATCAGTGACATTGCAGATGGACTGGAGGGTAAGGTGTGTCTGTTTGCAGATGACACCAAGATCTGCAACAGAGTAGATGATCCAGATGGGGTGGGTAGAATGAGAAGAGATCTGGATAAACTAGCAAAATGGTTGGAAGAGTGGCAACTGGGGTTTAACGTAAAGAAGTGCAAAATCATGCACATAGGGAAGAGAAACCCTGAAGCCACCTATAGGCTGGAGGGGAGTTGCTGGCAGTCACAAGGGAAGAAAGAGACTTGGGCGTCATCATCACCGATGACCTGAAATCATCCAAGCAGACCACTAAAGCAGTAGGTAAGGCTAGAGGAATGTTGGGGTGTATTAGTAGGGGTATCACAAGTCGGAAGAGGGAGTTAACAATCCCTCTTTACAAGACACTGGTTAGGCCTCATCTGGAGTACTGCGTGCAGTACTGGAGGCCACACCTTCACAAGGACATTAACCAAACTGAGGCAGTCCAGAGAAAGGCAACCAAAATGGTGCAGGGAATGCATCAGAAAATATATGAGGACAGATTAACTGAGCTCAATATGTATACCCTAGAGCAAAGGAGGGACAGAGGTCATATGATCGAAACATTCAAACACCTTAAGGGCATTAACAAGGTGAAAGAGTCTAACATGTTTCAATATAAGAAAAATAGCAGGACAAGAGGACATAGCATGAGATTAGAGGGAGGCCAATTAAGTGGTAATGTGAAGAAGTTATTTTTCACAGAGAGGGTGGTGGATGCATGGAATGGCCTACCTCAGTAAGTGGTGGATATGAATACAGTGCAGGGCTTAAAACAAGCATGGGCTAGACATAAGAGAGCAATACAGATAAGTATGAATAAATAGACCATTGACAGAACAAGGGCCAATGGCACATTCATAAGGTAGAAAAAGAAATGGGCAGACTGGATGGGCCTTGCGGTCCTTATCTGCCGTCAAACTTCTATGTTTCCATGTTTCTAGGCAAGCCTTTCCAATAAAAGGACACAAATTCTGAAGTTAGCAGCAGTGCTGCCTGAATGTATGAAAATGGATGCAGATGTAGACGCAGCATGCATTTGTGTCTGTGTCCAGCATTTTTGAAAATCCCTCCCCAAGTGTTTATAGTTACTTTTCACCTTTATCAATCTCTACACCAGCACTTTGGGTAGTCCTAGGACAATCATATTTGGTATTCATCAGCCAAATATTTAGGAATTCTTTATTTGGGTATTCATTATTCAAGTACTTTAACAAAAATAAAAAAAAGTCCAACCCTGCTTATTTCCTATTGTCCCACACTCCTCCCCAGCTGAAACCCAGAAAATAATGGGTCATAATGTCGCACACTTAATGGCGTATGACATTATGGTTAATCCGGTACAGCACTGCACCAGTGAGCGAATGGTGCAATACAGCGTATACTGGTGTACACGGTATTACATCATTCCACTCTCCCAGGCAGAAGATAAGACCTCTTCTGGGAGTGGATTCTGCCAACCAGCTGCTGTAGCTTAATGGACTGAGCCACAGCAGCAGGGAACCCAGGTAGTGCTTCTGGGACCGGCTTTGATTCCTGGTCCCAGAAACTTTTTTTTTTAACTTTGTGTGCTCCCTGATATGACCCCCCCCCCCGGAGTTGGGAATCTATATTGGGGATGGTCCGGGGGGGCACAGCAACCTATATTGGCGGGTGTGGGTGAAAGCTCCCACAGAAAACAGAGATATGCCATATGGCGTAATAGCACTGTATTGGCAGCATAATCTTGCCATGTGGCATAATGTCATGCGACATTATGATCCCGTGCCAAAATAATGCATGCCACATCCCCCACCCTCTGTCAGCACCCCAAACTCACTCTCCCCCAGTACACACACAATTTTGTATTTTAATGATGTGGTGGGCAACTGGCACAACCCTCCCACCTCCAAGGCTGGCCACCATCTTCATTGAAGAATAGCACTTATTTGCACCAAGCAGGTAAAACCCCTAATTTCCCTCCCCCCGTCCATCCACCCTGGCATCTCTCCGATCTCAGTTTACTCCAAAATCCAATTTCAGTCTTTGTGGGTGACTAGCACAATCTACTCTCCTCAAAGGCTCACCACCTTCAGATGAATGAAAGTGACTGTGCAATTGTTCTCTGTAATACAATGCTTTCATTCATCTCAAGACAGCAGGACATGGAGGAGGTCACATTGTGCTGGTCACCCGCAAAGACTAAAATTGAGTGCTGAGGGAGGGAGGAGGGTCAGATCAGGGTGCTACCAAGGTGGGGGACTGGGGGATATTAGGGTTTTATTTGTTTAGTGCAAACACACACTATTCTTTAATAAGACAGCAGCCAGCTGTGGGGGAGGGCGGGTTGTTCTGGTCACCGACCAGGGGAATAAAACACAAAAAAACTGTGGGTGCTGGGGAAAGAGGGAGGGAGGGATTAGGGTGTTAACAGGGATGGGGGATGGGAAGCTTTATTATTCACTAGGTTTGGGCTGGGGAGGGGATGGGACATTTGGAAATAATAAGCAAGGGCGAGGATGTTCTTTTTAAATTTAATATATTATCCTTCAATGTCTTAGGGGTTGGGGGAGAGTAGGGTTGGATACTCTATGAGGGTGGAGAAGGTGGGGAATGGTTCTTTCTTATACCTTCTTTTATTATTTCTGCTGTTTTCCAAATAGAAACTCTTGAATACCAGTACTCTCCTACTTGGGAAGGGCTGGTGAATATTCAGAAGCCCTACTATTCATGGTATTCGGGAAATACTATTTGGTCCTTGCATGCACCCAAAGGACACACTCCACTCTCTCTGAGACTTTTTACTATGCCTCCAGTCTTGAGAAAAATTGCTAATTTATTACTAAACAGTGGTTGCCCAAATACAGCAGTAATATTCAGATATCTACAGTACAGTATTTAAACTTATTCAAACAACAGCACACATACAGGACTGCGAAAGAAAGCTTGCACTCTTGTGCAGGTAAAGCCTTTGAGCCTTCTAATCTCTCTTTGCACACTTTGTTACCTCATTTCACTCTCTCTCTGTGCAGACATGAATTTATTTTATTTTATTTAGTTTTTGTTGACCGGGTAAGTGCACTAGACAAATCCTACCTATTTTCAGACATGACCCGGGGGAGGGGGATACCAATGAATGCCAACTGACCTTGAACCAGATTAAGCTGTTGGTGGTATTTTTAGTGAATGAGGGAACTTTGGCCAGGACACCGGGGAACTTCCCCTACTCTTTTCAATAAGTGCCATGGGATCTTTTACATCCACTTGAACTACCACCAATCCAGGCAGATGGGACCTCGGTTTAACATCTCATCCGAAAGACAGCACCTCAGAAGTGCAGCACCCCTCTCATGCTGCACTACAGTATCAGTACTGGGATATTAACCCAAGTGCCAGATGTGGGAACTGAACTCACAGCCCTCTGATCTCCCGACCTCAGAGGCAAGTGTGCTACCTACTGAGCCACTGACACTGAATCACTGGTGAAAACAGAGGCAGAGAAAAGTGTGCTGCAGGATTTAAACCCTCTTTCTCTCTTCCCCAGTTCCTTAGTTGAACAAAGCTGTGACAATGCTTCCATATACACAAATTCCTCCTGAAGCTGAGTTGGACCTGGAATTTGTGTGATACCTACCTTGTGATGTTATATGTCATCCTGGATCTCAGGAATCAACTTCCTCTTGAAGATTATTTAGCAACTGAAAGTCTTGACCTGGGCTAGGTTAAGACAGGGGCTTGATTTTCAAACAGCCCTTAGAGCGACTCAAGGTGCGTCACTATAGGGCTGCAGTGAACTCCAGGTGCATCAGGGACCCTGCAACCAGTTTTATAAAATGTGGGTTACAGCACCAAAAACCTAGAAGTCACTGCAGCTTCAGGCTAGTGCAAAACATATGGTACACCTGCAGGAATTGCTGCAGGGATCCAACCCCCCCCCACCCAGTTCAACACTAGAAGGGCTGGGATGGTTGTGAAATTGCTCTACAGGAGGGGCCTGGGGGTAAAAGAGGCACAGGGGTGCCATAGAGGAATCAGGGAGACAGATAGACATGAGAGGGAGTGATAGGGCAGCCAGTGGGGGTGCCATTTGCATATCCATACAGCTGATGGGACGGGACTGCCTGGGAGGGTCCCACGCACAGAAAGTGAGATGGCACCAGGTGGACACAGCCCTGGAATCTGCCCCATATGTGACCACCTATCTGGCAGGTGCCAGGGCTATGCCCACCTGGTGCCATGCCACTTTCTGTCCCTGGAACCATCCCAGGTGGTCCTGTCAACTGTATGGCTATGCAAATGGCACTCAGGCTGGGAGACACATCACTCTTTCCCATGCCCAGCTGTCTCCCTGACTCCCCCATGGCACCCCATGCCCCTCCTGCCCCCTGCAGACAGCTTTCAGGCCCTGCCCCCATTCACCACAGTGTGTGGCACTGGTGAAGGTTCCTTAGATCACCTCCTGGCTGGTCTAAGTGGAACCTCTTGTTGCAGCCATGGTTGTGCTTGCAAAATTGCAGAAAAGGGGATGTTGCAGCCCCACCATGGTGCAAATCCCCTTGCGACCTGGTGTACCATGATTTGGGTCACAAGGCTGGTGCAGTGCTACTTTAGCACAATGACTCCCATTTTTGAATCAGACTGCTTTAAAAATGGGGATTGCTGCACCTTTTGATGCAAGATGCCACTTGCATCTATTATTTTAGATGCTGGCACCTTGTGTCATCCTCCAGGCTTTGAAAGTCGAGCCCAGGATGTCTCTGATCTGTTCATCACTAATGGCCATATCCCCCTTAAAGAGGCCCTCCACAATGAATGCATAAGCACCCGTTAAGTTTCTGCAGGGCTGCAAAAATCACCAAAATATTTATTTTATTTAAAAATGTGTTGACCAGGTGAAAAAGCCCGATTACAGGCTTGACATGGGAAGCATAACAAGATGTACATCATAACATTAGATACAATAATTCCTTCTAGTTTATTGTTTGTAAAATATGGCCAACTGCCTATGGACTTGCACTCTACCCCACTGGGATGGTCCATCAAGATCTTAGTTTGGAGTGGTCAAAAGTGGTAACACAACCTGGAATTTGAATTTCAAGGTTGTTGGGTGATCTATCTCACTCTTGTTTTGCCCGCAACTGCAAGGAGTCCTTTCAACTCAGGTGCTGGTGGGAGATAAAGTTTTCCCATTTCGGTCTGCCATGTTGCTTTTCTCACTTCCAGATGGTTACTGTTTTAAATTTTTACAGATCACCTATGCTGTCCATGCCATGCTTGGCCCTAGACCCTGGAAATTAGTAGATGATTCTATGTTAGACACATTTTTGCAGAAAGTATCCCAACCTCATCTGGTATCATCCTTTTGTAAGTTTTTGCAGTTGTTGGATGCGGCTGCCCCCTCAAGAGTATGTTATTACTGAACACACACACTTGATATTCCTGCAGGCCTTAAGTTATAGCATAATGTCTGGAAGAATCTTTATACTGTAAGTATATTAAGCAGGACAGACTTAGGCTAACTCAATTTCAAATCTTACACAACCTCTATTAAACTCCATATAGATTGTTTAAAATTGGAAAACTTCCTGCCCCTTTGTGTACTAGATGTCATCCGAAAGAAGACCACTTGTGTCACATGTTGTGGGAATGTGTGAAAATAGCACCTTTCTGGACACTAATCAGGAACTCGCTAGATCCACTCCTGGGGTTAGAGGAATTTTTTTTCCTAATATTTGTTTGGTAGGTCTTTTCCCACAGGAATTGATTAATATCTGGAAAGCTCACATTGCACTTATTTCTTCAGTAGCAAAGCTTGTGATTTTGAGACATTGGTTGGATGATTCGACTCTGCCCTGGAATGAGCGGCATAGTCAGATAATGACTGCTGTCATGCTGGAGAAGTAGATTGCTAACTGTAGGAAATATCCTCACATATTTCACTCCAGATGGGAATCTCTTTTCACCCTTCTATCTCTTGCTTTAGGGAGACAGTCGTTATATATCATCTCATCCATTTTTCCTCATTGTCATATTTAAGTGAGGTTGTAGAGTCCTTCGGATTTCATATATGGTAAGAGTGTGCTGAGCTGTGAGGGTAATTGGGGTGGGTGGGGGGTTGGGTTGGATTACCTTCAATTCTTATTTCCTGTGATATCAGGGGTTCATACATGTAGAGATATGATTGTGTTATGGGGTTTTGTTGTTTTGGTGGTGTCGTATTGCTATTCCTTTTCCTTTTTGCATTTGTGTATTGTTTGTTAAAAATTTCAATGAAGTATATTGAATTAAAAAATATTAGATACAATAACAATTAAGAAAAACAATCAACCCAGGGTGATCAGTTTGTAACAAATAAATAGTTCATATGGGACTTCTATAACATAACAACTCTAAATTAAAACAAGAAAATAAATATTAATAACTAAATTGATACTAAAAGCGCACAATTCAGAACACCTAAAAATGTGCCTATTGTCTACAGTTGCACTGTACTTCAGGTATTAGTAATATTTTCAAAGATGTTTTAAAATGATGAACACACTGTATTTTATGTTGATAAACTGGCTGAAACTGAAACATGGTACACAGAGAACCATGAGTGGGAAGTCAACATACCAGGATACACAGTCTACAGGAGGGACAGGGTGGGTAAAAGAGGAGGAGGAGTAGCTCTCTATATGAGGGAAGGGATTAAAGCAACAGAACTAAAGAGTAAACAGGAAGTTGATGAGTCACTATGGGTCACCCTGGAGACAGGAAATGGCACCACAATCTGCATGGGGGTTGTATACAGACCCCCATCTCAGGGGGAGGAAATGGACAAGGAAATGATAGAAGGCATCCTTAAAATGGCAGAAAAAGGGGAGATATTGTTGATGGGGGACCTGAATATGCCAGATATTAACTGGAGTACCTTTGCTGCAGGCACATCCAAGAGAAGGGTCATTCTTGATACCCTACAGGGGACATGCCTCAGACAGCTAGTGTTGGAACCCACTCGGGAGGGAGCAATCTTAGACCTGGTACTCTCAAATGGGGAAGGAGAAAGGATCTCAGATTTAGAAGTGGGTAGCCATCTGGGAACAAGTGACCACCAAACAGTGTGGTTCACAATAAACACAGCCATAGAGTCAAGCCATATAAAAACAAGAGTATTGGACTTTAGGAAGGCTGACTTTGGGAAAATGAGAGAGTGCCTTAGAAAAGCACTAGCAAATGGTCAAGAGGGAGGGGTGGAGGAACAATGGGGAATAATCAAACAGCTATCGCAGAGGCAACAAGCCTTTGTGTGAAGCAAATCAATAAAACAAAATTAAGGAAAAAACCACTATGGTTCTCAAAAGAGGTGGCAGGGACAGTTAAGGAGAAAAGGATAGCATTCGGGAAATATAAGGAAACACAGAAGTAGCAGGACAGAGAACTTTATCAGATAAAGCAGAAGGAGGCAGGGAAGGCAGTCAGAATAGCAAAGGCACAAACTGAGGAAAAGATAGCCAACTCTATTAAGAAGGGAGATAAAACTTTTTATAGGTGCATTAGTGAGCGAAGAAAGACCAAGGGAGGAATACAGAGACTTAATAAAGGGGAGGGAATGTGGGCAGAGGGTGACAGTGAAAAAGCAGGGAAGCTGAATGAATATTTCTGCTCAGTATTCACAACAGATGATGAGGGGAAGGTGCCTAAACCAAACAAGGGGGAAACTCTGAATAGGGTGGTTGATACCAGTCCATTCACAGAAGAAAGGATTTTGAAAGAACTCTTGAAACTGAGGATGGACAAAGCAATGGGGCCTGATGGGATTCACCCAAGAATACTAAAAGAACTAAGGGTAGAACTAGTAACACCACTGACTACTCTCTTTAACAAATCATGGGAGGATGGAGTGGTACCTGAGGACTGGAGGAGGGCAAATGTGATTCCACTTCACAAAAGTGGGAGCAGGACGGAGGCAGGAAACTACAGACCAGTTAGTTTGACTTCAGTGGTAGGGAAAATGATGGAATCACTTCTGAAGGAAAGAATTGTTGAGTACCTAGAGGCCAGTGGGGCACAGCACCCAAGGCAGCATGGTTTCACAGCAGGAAGGTCATGTCAGACAAACCTAATAGATTTCTTTGACTGGGTGACCAAAGTAGTAGACCAGGGAGGGGCTGTGGATATGGCCTACCTAGATTTTAGCAAGGCATTTGACACAGTCTCACACAAAAGGTTAATATACAAGTTAGCCAGCCTTGGAGTGGGTCCCAAGGTGGTAGCCTGGATAAAAAACTGGCTGGACAACAGGATGCAAAAGGTAATAGTAAACGGAGTCCACAGTGAAGAAAGGAGGGTAACTAGCGGGGTACCGCAGGGTTCGGTACTGGACCGTCCTCTTTAATATCTTTATAAGTGACATTGGAGAGCACCTGGAAGGAAAGGTATGCCTCTTTGCAGATGACACAAAGATCTGCAACAGGGTTGATACACAAGGTGGGGTGGAAAGAATGAAAAGGGACTTGGCAAGGCTGGAGGAATGGTCAAATACATGGCAGCTCAGATTCAATGCAAAGAAGTGCAAGGTAATGCATCTGGGAAACAAAAACCCAGGGGAAGAGTACACAATGGGCGGTGAGTTAATAACAACAACAAAAATCGAAAGAGACCTAGGAGTAATTATATCAGATGACCTAAAGGTGGGCAAGCAATGTGAGAAGGCAGTAAGGAGGGCTGGGGGGATACTGGGATGCATAGGGAGAGGCATCAACAGTAGAAAACATGAAGTTGTTATCCCTCTCTACAGACAGTTAGTGAGACCCCATCTGGAGTACTGTGTGCAATTCTGGAGACCCAATCTCCGCAAAGACGTAGACAAAGTGGAGGCTGTTCAGAGGAGAGCAACCAAAATGGTGCAAGTTCTGAACCAGAAGACATATGAGGAGAGGCTAAAGCAGCTTAATATCTATACCCTTGAGGAAAGGAGGGAGAGGGAGGACATGATAGAAACTTTCAAGTATCTCAAGGGAATTAACAAAGTACAAGAGGGTAGTATCTTTCAGAAGAAGAGATGTGCAAGAACAAGGAGGCACAATTTGAAGATAGAGGGGGGGCGGCTCAGAGGTAATGTTAGAAAGTATTTTTTCACAGAGAGAGTTGTGGATGCATGGAACAGCCTTCCTGAGGAGGTTGTGGAGTCAGAAACAGTGGGAGAATTCAAGAATGCATGGGACAGGCATAAGGCAACTCTAGTTGGGGCAGGAGGAAGTAAGCTGTTGATTAACTAGAATCTGCAGCTTTTCCATTAGGTAGGGAAATGGGCAGACTGGGTGGGCCAAGTGGTCCTTATCTGCTGTCAAATTCTATGTTTCTATGTTTCTATGTTTCTATGGCAAACGGTTCCAAATTTTAACTGCTGTTTGTTTGAAAGCCCTTTGTTTTTTTAGTGGTTTTACACAATGGAATTGTAAGAGTAACTGCATCATCTGTTCCCGATGCTTTTAAATTCTATTTTTGTTCAAATAATGCAGCAAGTGGCTATTTACTATAGTGGGGTCTGCAGTGCCATAGTAGGCAGGGAAAACTGGACAGACTAGGTGGGCCAAGAGGTCCGTATCTGCCAACAACTAATCCAGTGGGAGCCAATTTTGTTTTTCATACAAGGTACAATGGTGTGCTCTTTGTTTCACTCTTATGGCAAATATACATATCAAGTTGTACATATAAGCACATTGTTTAATAATTTTCCTAGCTAACTCCATAGTATGCTCCCATATTCATCAGTGGAAGAAGACAACTCTGTATGAACAACTTTCTGGTATCTTCTGTCAGGTAATCGTTTATTGCATACAATGCTCCAGTTTTATTATGTAACTGCTTGACAGAATTTTCTATATGTTTGTTGTAATTTAAGTGTGGATCCAAACAAATTACCAAGTATTTGAATTCAGTACCTGCCTCTAAGTAGTCTCCTTCTCCTGCCAAAATCCTAAACTTCTCTTTCATACATCTCAACTTTTGAGCTGTACCAAACAACATTGCCTTGGTTTTCTTTTTGTTTACCAGAAGTCTATTTTCAGAAAACCAGTTAGCCAATTTAACATACTCAGTTTCTAATTTAGAATTTACTGTCTTAATGTCTTTATTTGCTGCATAAATCACAGTGTCATCTGCATAAAGTACCAATTTTGAGTCTTTACGAATTAAGCATAACTCATTTATGAATAATGAAAACATCATTGGTCCCAGTATCGATCCCTGAGAGGCACCAAACTGAACATCTCTGGGTTCTGACATAGTTCCATTTACTCTTAGCTGTTGTTTCTGATCTCTCAAATAATTACTGTACACACCCAGTTTATTGCCAATTCCCCAAAACCAATATTAATCAGCTTGACCTTCAGGAGGGAGTGATCCACCAAGTCGAATGCCTTGGTTAGGTCCATAAACACCACCCTCATATACAACCCACTTCTGTATTTTCCTGCAGATCATTTGTGAACCTGACCAAGGCAGTTACCGTACTGCACCCCCTCCTGAAGCTGTACAGTAGGAATAATATATGCTTCCACAAATCTGGAACAATGTACATACATAAAGATGTATTAAAATTATTTGCAAAGGAAGTGCCAGTTCATCTGCAACCTGTTTTAAAATTTTTGCTCCCAGTAAATCAGGACCTGGTCCATTTGATTCATCACCTCCTGCAGGGTGATCTATTTAAAGTTGAAGTTTGAACTAGTTAAATCTTTTTGTCCATTAATATCTTTAGGTGTATCTTTAAAATTTCCTATATGACTTAAGTCTGTAAATGTTTCATATAAAAAGTTGACTGTCTCAATATTATAAAAATGCCCAAATTCCCCTTAATTAGGCTAATTTTATCTTCTTTCTGTTTTTGTTTAATCAAATTATTGAAGGTTTCAACCCTTTCCAGAAGGTATTTGTATTTTTAAAATTTGACAGTTGTTCATTTTTATAAAAGTCAGCCTTAGCCTTCATAATCTCTTTTTTTACACTTATTTATTAGTTCTCTAAACTGAACACAGCTCAGTGAGTTTTTAATGACTCCCTGGAATTTGTATATCAGCAGGCAGTGCCACATTACATGCAATAGGGTTCCCTCAGGGTCACCGCATTTTTAGCAGTTAGCAGTTGGTATCAGACCCATCTTGTCGTTTATAGTCTGTCGAGGATATTGCACATTTTGTGAAGGACCATAGTTCTTCCCATTACCAGGAGATAGTGTCTATGTTCAAGGCTGTTGACCACCACTGAGAAGCTTCTTAAGCTTGCCCATGCACTGCTGTAGTTATGGAGTCATACTAAGTGGAAATGTCTAGTAGATTGTTGCAGTTTTGTATTATTTCTTTCTCCTGTGCAGAGGTGGCATACATTTTTCAGTGTGCACAAAGCTTAGTGGTCAATGCATGTTGTATTTGCATCTATTTAAAATGGTCCATGGCCTGTAATTGATGCTGGCTTTGCAATGTGTTGAACTGGACAAATTCTGTGGTAGTAACAATATTTTTCAGCCATAGTATGCCCCTTTCTCTTCAATTGGTATAGTACATGGTTTTGTTTCCAACCTTTGTGTGGGCACTTCCCCACAGAGCTTACTCCCAGTGGGGCTTAATGGAAGCTTTTGAGATTTTCAGCATCTTGAGAAGTTGTTCCCAGTTAGTGGCTACAGCCCCGTCCCCCCTTCAGTGCAGGGCTACTGTGGTATGTGTCAAAGATGCCAGTTCAATGCCTTGTTTATGCAGCAGTCTGTCTCTGTTTTAAGCCATTCAGGAATGTATCCAAGTTCTTGTGGTTCTTCTGGCAATTTCCCCCATTTAGCTGATTTGGTCATTTCATGGTCTTGTTGTACAAGACTATGTCTGGGACCTTCAGGCCCACATCACTATGTAGTCAAATCAGCTGATTCATGGCACATCCAATATGTTTGTGAGACCAAATGAACTGTGATATCAGACTTTGCAGCTCTTTAGAGTATTTCTGTGCAACTGCTGTTTGTACCATCAATAACACAAACAATACTCTGGGTAAAATGTTAATTTTAGTTATTGCAGTTCTTTGCCCCATTGTGAATGGCAGGGTATTCCACATATCCAGGTCCTACTGCATAGATTGATATAGGTGTTTTCAGTTCTCTATTGTCATCTCTTTGGGGGAAGCCATTAATGTAATTCCCAGATACTGTACAGTACTTTATTGATTTTGGGAACCACATTATCCCAGTAGTGCCCAGCATTTGCTGTTGACATCTGCCACTGATGGGCATGATTTCTGACTTGGTTTTATTTAGCTTGTTACCTGACAGTTGAGAAAATTTAGCAATGAGTGACGGATGTCTGGGATTGATTTGACTGGATTTTTACTCTCAAGAGTAGGCCATGGCTTCGCACATGGTCCAGAATGTGTCCACTCCTTGGATTTGGTGATCTTTTGCAATCCTCAAAAGAGCTGGTTCAGGGGAAAGATTAAATATCTCTAGGGAAAATATGCAGCCTTGTCTTGATCCTCTGCTGAGTTCAAAGTCTGTCAAAATTACTCTGTTGGTGCAGACTGCTGCTCTTGGATTTGTGTATAATAGTTTGATCATCTGCACTAGGACTGGGGAAAGGCCATACTGCCACAAACTCTAAATAGGATTAGCCATTCCATGCAGTTGAATGCTTTTTTCTGTGTTGATGGCTACTGTGGCCACTGGTTACTTCATTTTCTGAGCCTGTAGTGTGGTGTAGGATATATTCTGGAGACTATATGAGATGTGACGCTCTGGTATAAAATCTGTTTTGTGATCTCTAATATGGAGTGGAAGAATTTTATTTATTCTGGTCACCAGAATATTTGCATACATTTTAGTATCTACAATCAATAAGAAGTTTGATTGGTCTATGGCTAGAACAGTAGGTTTTATCCTTACTAGGTTAAAGAGGAGTGCTATTAAGCCCTTCATCATAGTCACTGGGAGGCTGCCCCTCTACAGTGCCTCATTATGCACTAATTTCAGGATGGGGTGATACTTTGTTTTGGAGTACTATACAGAAGTCCTGGGAGTATCCCTCAGTTCCTAGTGCCTTCCCCTTTGGGGAGTGTTTTAATTTCTTTGAAAACCGCAGTTGAGGAAATGGGAGCTGAAGTGCATAGTAAAACTCCTCAGGTATCTTTGACAGGTCTATACATCAAGGAAATCCTCTATTCTGACTAGGTCAGATCAGCATTAGCTTTGGCTGTGTAAAGGTATTGGTATTGATAAAAGTCTCTGAAGGTACTGTTAATGGTCACTGAATCAGTGTAAGTGGTTTCTCTCCCTTCTATTTATAGACCTTTATTTGTGCTTTCTCTTGTGTCTGTTTTAACTGTAGGGCTAATATTTTTGAAGCTTTGGGTCCAGTTGTGATGTGGTTAAGTTTAGCCTTGTGGTACTGTACATGAAAACTGACAGGTTGTCATTTTATTTTTGTTTGGCAGATTCCATTATTTCCATGGTTCATCTGTTTGGTCCTTGTCTAGCCTTGCCTCTAAAATAGCTAATGTTTTAAAACATGCATAGCTCTGATAATTAAAAAAAATACTAATTATATATTGCACTTTGGGAAATAAAAATCCATTCTCTTCTCAGTTGATGCAGAGAAGGCATTTGACCATGTGGCTTGGAGTTCTTAATTCTGCATAATGTGTTGGATGAATATAGGACCTTACTTTGAGAAAATAATTAAGGTGATTTAGAGCAACCCAACTTCCTTAGTAGTAACTAATGAAATATTCTCTGATTCATTCTTCTTATCTCATGTAACTAGATAGGGATGCCCATTGTCTCCAGTACTTTTTAACATGTATTGTATCTTGAGTTCCTTCTTTTAGCTATTAAGGAAAAATAAAGACATAAAAGGTTTTCACATCTCAGACACTATCTGTATATGCTGATCGTCTTCTCTTTCATATCATCGAAACTATGGAGTATCTACCTGCCATAGTATCTCATATAAAGAAATATAGTGACATCTCTAATTATAAAACTGAGCAAGTGTGAATGGATTCTTAAATAGGAAGCCTTTTACACCTTGGAGTTTACAAGCTTCACAAAAAAAAAGTTAAGTACCTTGGTGTTGAACACTTAATCAATAATGAATTAATGAAAACAACCTGGCAAAAATTCATTAGTCAGATATTGTCAGAATAACGCAGGTAGAACTTACTTCCACTGGGATTGTGGGTGTGTATTAATTCCATATTAATGTTGATTCTTCCCAAACATTTCTATACTTTGAATATTGTTTTTTAAGATGAATAAAGTAATTTCTAACTTTGTATGGAATAATGAATGCAATCACTGTAGTATAGAACAACTCACGTGACCAAGGAATACTGAGGGATTTGCAGTACCAAATTTCTTTTTATACTACCTGTAGATGTGGGTGCTCAATATAATGGAATAGATGGGAGTCTTAAACAAACAATTATATATTAGGCAATATATTGGATTGAGTACCGATTTAATCTAAATTGCTAATGGTACATAGAATTATGTCTGAAGCTCTTCCATTCCAAAAAAATACTCCCGAATTTGCTCTACATTTCACAATTAATGAGAATATTTAAACTTGTGAACAACTATCAAAATGATTTCAATGAAATAAGGCAACCTTTGAAGTTCAGCCTCTGTGGGAAAATCCAGATTTGCAAGATGTAATAAATGATAAAAACTCATTCATTTAGTACACTGCTATAACTCCATTCTTATCTGATACTGTATGCTCATGAAGAATAAATATAAATCTTTTGGACTTAAATCAAAATATCTTTTGATGTACCTTACCTGGATAGTCAGTTTTATATCAAGCTTAAAACATGATCACAAACAACATAGGCATAATACAAAGATCAGAAACTGAAGGTAAACTCATACTGCATATACTGAATAATAGTGATAATGTGTCAATATCCAGAATTTAATGGGGGACATCATATTTATCCCAAATCTGGAGATAATAATACCATTTTCTACATCTTCTGCATGATTTTGAAAAATAAACAATGTATCATTGAAAAGATATAGTGCATTCAACAATCAGAGAATATAAACTTGACATGACTGACTCCCTTAAACTTCAGAGACTAACTTATAGTATGGAGGGTAAAGTAAATACCTTCAGTAGGATGTCTGCACCTATCTGCTCATCTATGAGAATTACACATAATCAAAACTAATAATTAGAAATGCCTTCAGAATGTATTAATTTCTACCAAGGTAGCATTGCCGAACTTAACCAAAAATATTTCTGATTAAATGCTGATCCTCTCAGATTCCCAATCCTAATTTCCTATTTTAGTCTTTCTTTCTGCCTTTTTCATTCCTTCCATCTCTTTCCTACTGTTATTTATTTTCTTTTCTTTTCCTTTTCCTTTTAGGGGTATACCTTTTTAACCTACCATCATAATTCCTTATCTTAGAATAGAAACATATTCTTATAGGTATAGAATATCTGAGGATTTTGAGATTTCTTATAGTTTTAGAAATTACATTACTGTTGAATGTAACTTCATATATAGCATATATAGTAGGCTACCATTGCTGGTTTTGCAGTATCTTTGTACTGTAAACTGCTATATTATATTACCAGATTATTTGTTAACATATCGTCAACTGAATAAAATATTAGTTGTAAAAAGAGGAGTAGTCCTACAAAGAAAACCATGAAGTATCCTTGATCTCTCTGTCAAGGCTCATAAAGTTAGTATCTTTCCCTAGCAAACATAATATTTAGACCATTATGGCTTGTATTTTATATGTACATTTATTTTCCATGTGTTCTTCATTTTAGTAACAAAAGCTTGGAAGGGACTCTACTGTAGGCCCACCATTCCAATAAGCAGGTATGAATAAGTATACTACTAATTTAACCAGACACAGTATCTAGTTTAATTTGTCTGGAAACAAGACCCTTGTTTCCCAGAGTTCATCTGATTTTGCTGCTTAATAATTTACTGAAGTCATAATCCTGTGTGACATCACAATTTATTATTGTGAAAATTATTATTATGTCAACAATAGAGAATTGGTACCTCTGCAAAGGATTAAAGAGCAGGAACATATCAACTGCAGAGGACAAGGATCCTATATCCATATAAATTAACCTAGTAATGAGCAAAACAAGAAACAGAAATACAAAAAATCAATGAAATATAAGCTAAACTGTGCCTAAATATTATGGACTCAATTCCCAAATGCATTTTTATGAGGGACAAAATGGTGCACAGATAGGCACCATAAAATTGCTATTCTCTTAACTTACCAAATGTACCAGAAGTGTAGTTCCCCAAGCACATAAGTCAGAATGCAAATAAGGTAATCCAGATGTTACTGGCTGCAAACTGGGTTTCTGCCAGGTATCATCCCTAAATAAGATGTAATTCATGTCTATGCATGAAGAGGTACTACAAGTGCAGCCCTCTTAAATGCATACCCTTGGGACCACCATGAAGTATGCATTTAAGGGGTCTATGCATTTATCAGAGCTTGTATTCTTTTAATGGTGAGTGCAACTTGCAGTATTGTATGAACCAGTGGGCTGGGTAGGGGAAAGAAATGCCAATAGCACTTACAGGGACACTGTCAGCTTTGTTGTCCCTTTTCTGTGCCATTGCATCAGTGTACCTGTTTAAATGAGCTGCACTCCTTGTTTCTTCTGATTCTGCTAAAGGAGCAAAAGGTGCCTTTATAATGCATATATCTTCAAAAAAATTACAGTCTTTCATCCTGACTGAAATCCTGCAGTCTGCCCCTTACCGTGTGTCCCCAATATTCTGAGGGCAGTGAATGATGTGGACTTGTGCATAAAGAAGGTCATGGATTCTGGAGGGGTATAAAAGAAACCAAATGCTTAATACTAGCACACATCCTGACTTTTGCTATCTCAATGTTTTGTAAAACCGAGGGCTACTTTCAACATAATTGTTATCTGAAAAGTGAAACCAGGACTCCATGCAGAACAAAACTTTCAGAACAAAAACACAACCATATAATACTTCCCAAGATACTGTAATTTCACCAAATTTAGGAGAGCTACCCAAATGAAATTTTGTCAGTAAAGAAGCCTAACAAAAGTTTCAGAGTCCTTTTTACTTTCTAAATGACCATTTGCAAAGTTGACTCTAGTGTTCTTTGGATACAGTAATGCAATCTTGTCAGTAGTTCTGTAATTTATTCCTCTGGGGCACCCCAATATGGTATGATTAAAAAAAGAGTTATAACTAGTGCTGTGCAGAATTTTCAAATTCTGAGGGAATTAAATTCCACAAAAGTTTCAAAATTCCACTGAATTACACCAGAAACCAAATGGTGGAATTTAGTAGCAGAAAATAGTTGTGGAATGATTTTCCATGGAAAAAATACTGTTTCACGGAATATTATTCTGCGGATCACAGACGTTTCCATGGAAATTGTTGCAGAATATTTTTCCGTGGAAAAAAGGCTGTTCCACATTATATTATTCTGTGGATCACAGTAGGTGGAATTCCACAGAAGAACCAGTGAAATTCCAGCAAACATTCCACCAGCAGAATGATCATTCCATGCTAACTTTGGCAGTGGAATTCCTCATTCAGCACTGCACTAGTTATAACTAAAGAAAGTGCAGCACCAAAGCCAAAAGTAAATTTTCACCAGGAAGAATGACTAGCTCAGGATGAAAGCAAACAACATTATTCCAAGAAAGGAAAGCTACATTATCAAGGTGCATAACAGTGGTGCAACACTGTGCTGTTGGGATTGCTGCAAGGCAAAGCTTGTTCAAATATGTTTACTGGTGTTGTATGGACTTAAAAGTTGGTGATACTAAAAATAAACAAGCTCTGGCAGAGCCACTATGACTGTGAATTCATTAACTAGATAAGGTTGTTTCATGGGCTTAAACATAAACATTTATTTACTTATTTATTTAAAAAATATCAGATTTACAAACCTTTGAGCCACAGACTCATTTACAAAGGCATCTTGTTGAAACTAATACAAAGACAGCACAGTTAAGTCCAAAATCAATGGCTCGGAGAACAGACAGTTATAACAATCATTCACTGGAGATACTTGGGTAACAGTAGATAAACAGATTGCATAGTTTAGGCACACAGGCACCACATCAAGAAGACCAAAGTAGTTCAAACAATATACAATAGCTAAAGCAAATAGACATGAGGAGTCAAAGAGAAGCTCAGAGTGTTCACATGAAGGCTGTTGTATACACTAACTGAATCAAAGTATAGTACATTGAGAAAGGGAATATTTAAGCAATAAGGCAAGACAGGGTGTGTGTTATCATGTAATAACGTCACTTCTGGGGTGGGTTGAAGGACGAGGTGAAGCTGAGTATTTATTTATTTGCACATATTTATTTGATCCACTGGATCAGCAATATTTGCACAAGCTGTGCCCAGTGCAGATTTTATAGCACTGGTCCTGGTCTGGAGATCTGGATGTTACCCATACCACACTGCATATGGCTTAGTGATATACTGTACAGATGGCTCCAGAGGCTAACCCACAGAAGGTTGAAGTTTCAGAAAACCATTCTGCTACAAATATCAAGACTCAGTCCCTCCCTCATCCCCCCCAGTCACAATTAATCCTCTACCAAAGTCATGCTTAAATTCTGGTACCTCTACATCCAGGCCACTAAGCTTTTAATGCCAACATGCTTCATCTGCTGCTGTGAGTTAAACTCTTTATTTAAAAAACATTTTGTTGAGAAATTTTTGTTTAAGTATATCCATGGTCAGGAAAAATGAATTTGTAAAAGAAACCAAAATCCCCATTTATCAGTTCATTGAATCACAATACAGCTTGTTATGAATTTTTCAGATTCTATGTGTAACCTACAGTAAGTCAAACAGAAATTAGACACAAATGCCTACCTATTTACAAGTGAAGCAAATGTGGTTATTATCATTCAGTTGTAAACACCTATAGTCACAGCCAGGATTCACATTGCTAGACTCTGGGTAAGTATGGCAAGTTTCCTAAATACTGGTACCTTATCCAGCTGTGTTTTGCTTGGTGTGTGTGTGTGTGTGTGTGTGTGTGTGCGTGTGTGTGTGTGTGTATGTATGTGTTTAAACATGTAACTTTCTATAGTATATTGTATAGCACTGTGAATCCTGGCTGCAGTGTTTTTTCTCTGCTGTGGCTAAGCAAGACACTGTAACAAGACACTGGCCTGCTGTAGGGGCTATTAGACATCAAACCAAATGGTACTCTGTGAAGACTAACTTGGAGAAGAAGCAATAAAACAAACTTGAATTTTATTTATTTTTTTTATTTAGCTTTTGTTGACTGGGTAAGTGCACTAGACAAATCCTGCCTATTTTCAAGCATGACCCGGGGTAGGGGGATACAGATGAATGCCAACTGACCTTGAACCAGATTAAGCTGTTTGTGGTATTTTTTAGTGAATGAGGGAAATTTGGCCAGGACACCGGGGAAATTCCCCTACTCTTTTTAATAAGTGCCATGGGATCTTTAACATCCACCTGAACTACCACCAATCCAGGCAGATGGGACCTCGGTTTAACATCTCATCCGAAAGACGGCACCTCAGAAATGCAGCACCCCTCTCATGCTGCATTACAGTGTCAGTACTGGGATATTAACCCAAGTGCCAGATGTGGGAACTGAAACCACAGCCCTCTGATCTCCCGGCCTCAGAGGTGAGTGTGCTACCTACTGAGCCACTGACACTGCATGACAGTCCCCAGACATCATAAAACACCCAGGGAAAATTAGAAAAACTCCTCTCACAGCCTAGGCAGAAACAAAACATTGGATTGAAGTGAGAACTCACAACTGGTAGTAATACATATATTCCTGATTTTAACATGCAGTTTTCCTTTAAGAAGATTCAGTAGAATATAAACAGAAGCCCAGAACTGCCTGCCTGAGAATGAAGTTGGTATATTATTTGGAAAAAGGGAAGACTGGGTCTCTTGCTATGCAATGTCCTGCAAAGTAACATACTCACTGCTCTTAGGATGGTGGTGTCAAATGCTATGAGGTGTCCAGGGGAACTCGTTATGCAGAAAGTTCCAGGAAATGTTTAACCCATTCTACTTCTAATAGCTTTCTATGATGTCTGTACTATCCATTTGTGCAAGTCAACTCCATTTCTCAAACTTAAAAAGAAAAATACACTTAATCACAGATTTTGTTTACCAAGTACTGTGCTCATGATTAAAATAATTTGAACACCATCCCCCCCAAAATTTGGCCTCACATGAACATGCATGATTTATCTGTAAAGGCAATTAAATAAATGTATTTCTAAATGCATTAGTATCACCAATGCTTTCAAGGTTTTGAAACTACTAAAACAACAAACTATATATATATATATATATATATATATATATATATATATATACACACACACACACACATAGGGGTGAGTGGTAAATGAGTGAGATAAAACAGTGTATCATCCACTGCAATGTGATATTTTTATCCTCTGCTCTACTGTGATGATATCAGCCATTTACACACACAGGTCACAAAAGGTCATCACTCTAAGAAGCTTTTCCCTCAGCATGCAAGAAACACCTGTGCTGTTACCATATTTATAGCAGTGTCAGTGGCTCAGTAGGTAGCACACTCACCTCTGAGGCTGGGAGATCAGAGGACTGTGGGTTCAGTTCCCACATCTGGCACTCGGGTTAATATCCAGGTACTGACACTGTAGTGCAGCATGAGAGGGGTGCTGCACTTCTGAGGTGCCGTCTTTCGGATGAGATGTTAAACTGAGGTCACAGCTGCCTGGATTGGTGGTAGGTCAGGTGGATGTTAAAGATCCCATGGCACTTATCGAAAAGAGTAGGGGAAATTTTTATTTGAAACACATAGGAAATACATACAGAGAAAAACAAACAGAATTTACAAATCAAATCCAGAAGATGTGATCAAACATTTGGATAACTCATAAATTCTAAAAAAGTATATCACACCCTAAACCATAAACCCTAAAACACTACTCTATTTATATTTGATAAAAAAAGTGAGACCCTTCCACCACATCAACACCTGATGTGCTGAGAAAATTAAACAATCTGATTTATACTGTAAATGTTCCAAAGCTCATTGCTAATTAGGATACTCAGACAATCATATGACATCCTATTCTGATGTAACACCCATTGACATTGGCCTTGCCAAAGATAAAATCTAAGGCAACAAAAAAAAAATATTTAAAGTATCAGGGTGAAATTGAGATAAACCTGCCACATATTTACCTACTACTAGTATGTCATAAGTTAAAAAAACAAAGACAGGGTAAATGCCATTTATGTGCCTAATAATCCCATAAGGCCATAGTGTAAGAGCAATGTAATAGGAAATGTTCCATTGTTTCTGTCTGTGCTATGCACTCCATGTAGGGACAATTGCGTTCAGTTATACTTTTATGTTTAGCATTACCCCTCAAATATAATCTGCCATAAACCGTCAACCAAAGGTTTTCCCACATTTTCTGTGGTATCCTGGAAAGTGTTAGTTGATGTAAAATATAATAATTATCCACTGAGGGGCAATTTTTAAAACAAGGATCCCTAGGGTAATTGTTAAACATAATTTCTTTATATAAGTTTTTTGTAGAGAGTGTTATTAGACTGTGCTTCATAATACGCCATTTATATACAGTAATTTCTGAGCGGCAGGTAAAAAATAAGGGGGGATCTGTAAATGAGGGTGAGGTTTAGGTGCTAACTGTGCCCATGCTTTAAGATAGACAGATAAGGCTTTCCTCATCTAGGCATCCGAGAATATACTAGTGGTGTGTAATAAAGTACCGAAGGAGTGTTTAAAAAATAAAGCATGGAAAAAACAACAGGCTCTATCATGTTAAGACCTCCTTTACTTAGTTCCAGATAAGTGTAATGCCTTTTAATGGGGTTCAGTTTTGAACCCCATAACATTTGAAAACACGAACTGTAAAGTCGGGTCTCCAATTTAGTGGGTAACTGATATAATGATGCTATAAACTGTAAAAGGGGCAAGATAAATTTTTTTCAAAATCGCTATACGTTTAAGTTTGGAAATCTTCCACTGTTGCCATCTATTTACTTTTTGTTCTGCTTTACTTAAACCCAAATCCCAATTTCTATCTGGCAGATTTTGTGGTCCAAAAGTTATTCCCAAAATATCCAAAGGGGCAGAGGAAACTGAGAGTCCATACCATATGGAGTCTGGCTGAACCACAGGTCCTATAAAAAGACCTCTACTCTTATCCAAATTTAATTTGGCATTAGAAACTGATTGGTACCCATCAATTATATTTAAAAAGGACTGGATTTGTATAGGGTTAGAAAAAAAAGCACATATGTCATCCGCATAAGCTTGAATATATAGAGATTGTGGGATCTCAAGACCTGTGAGGCCTGTCCACTTTGGGGATGTTAAAACTATATGAAGTAAAGGATCAAGGGAAAAAATGTATAACAAAGGCTTAAAGGGCAGCCTTGTCGGACCCCACAATGTACTGGAAAACTATGCCCTACCGTACCTTTTATCATAGGTCTAACTGAAAAAAAAGAATATAATAACCTTAATTGGTTTATAAAAAACATAGGTATTCTATAGGTATGTAATACAGAAAATAAATAGTCATGAAGAACCCTATCAAAAGCTTTTTCCTGGTCTATGGCCACTACACAACCAGGAAACCCTAAAATATTGCAGTGATATATCACATCCCATATGGTACGTAAGGCCTGTTGAATATTCCTGTTAGATAGTCCACAGTACTGGACTGGAGAAATCACAAAAGCAGCACAAGTTTTCAAACAAGCATTTAGAATATGTGCCAGCACCTTATAATCAGTGTTCATGAGAACTAGAGGTCTCCAATTTTGTATTTGTGAATGGTCCCCTTTTTAAACAGGTAGTACAGTAGTCCTTCAGAAAAAGATGGGTGTATAGTATTATTTGAAACCCAATAAGTGTAAGTTATAAATAAACATTCTATTAAATGAGGAAGAAAGACCTTATAGAATGAATGTGGGATACCATCCAACCCTGGAGCTGGATGAGGCCTTAAGGCTTTAATGGCCTGTGAGATTTCATCTTTAGTAATAGGGGTTTGTAATTTTCCAGTTTCTTCTGGTAAATCTGGAATATGTACTGAATGCAAAAACTGAGTTATATGGGTGGATGGAATATGCACCTTTGGACGGAGAGAGCTGTAATGCCTCTGAATTTCAGTTTCTAAATCTGATAAAGAAGAAACTGACCTACCATCTGGGGTATTCAAAGTTTCCATGAAGACTGTAGTTTTAACAGATTTACAAGCCTCGTAGGGGTCACCTATGGGGGAGGTTTTTGTATTATGACATAACATTGACTGAATTGATTTTGCTCTGGCAGTTTCAAACACCTTCATAGTATTTTTCATAGTAGTAATCTGAGGTGTATAATCATACTTAGAAACATTTGCCAGAGAGATTAGTTTATATAACTGTTGCCTGAGAGATAAATAGTGTAAAAAATCCATATTTCCCTTCTTTTTTTCCATATTTGGAAAACCAGTACTTAATGTCCATTTTAGTGTCCATCCACCATTCACCTTTATCATCATATAGAAATTCAACAGATAAACTAGCCTGTAGTAAGGCCGTGACCTCCTGAATAACCCATTTGTCCTGTAAAACAGAGACATTAAGCTTCCTTCTTCCATGCAAAGTGGTCCTGGGAACAAAATGATGCACTGAAAAAAGTAACAATAAATGGTCTGAGAAGGTGACAGGAATAATGGATAATGAACCCTTGGGAACATTTGTGGAAATGAAAATATAATCAATAGTAGATACATAAGTGTTACGCTTATATGTAAATTTAGGACCATTAATATGTGGTTGATGGCAATTATATAACCCAGCTGTGGAAACCATATGGTACAGGGCGTTGGAATCACAATATATATATTTTTTGTCACCTTTTTTCTGCTTATCCCCGGTGGGTAGGGTACAATTAAAATCACCACATAGAAAGATTTTATAATGTGTGACCAAAAAGGCTTAATTGAATTATAAGGAACACCTTTTCAGCTTTAATCTGAAAAGCATAGACTGAAATAAACTGATCCATGTTGTACCAGAGATCATCGAGAACCAAAACCCTTCCAGGTATTAGGTCATATAATTTACGTAAAGTAAAATTAAAGGAATGAAAAAGAAAACCCACCCCATCAGCAGAGTCGTGACCCAAGGACCAATAAGATGGACCCCAGACCCATTCTCGCTGAAAAAGGTGTACCTGTTCTTCTGTATAAATCCAGGTCTCCTGTATTGAACATACATCAATAGTTTTATCATGTAAAATTGAAAAACCATATTCCTTTTCATAATTTAACAAACTGTGTACATTTAATGAGCCAACTAAACCTCCAGCCATTCAAAGTTTACCCAGGTGAACCTAGTACTAAGTTTCTTCCTTTTTTCTTCTTTTCCCCTTATAATCACCCCTCAGTAATTTTCTGCAGCCCTGATCAGTCATAGATTTCTGGGAGTCTGAATCCCCCACCTCCATTTCGGAATCACCCCAAGGGGTGAACAAAGTGGCATAAGAATTCTTAGATTCTATCGGGGTGGGAGGGTCTGAGGAGAGTGATTTAGAAAATCTAGAAGATCTTCTGCATGGTGAGGGATCGGGCAAGGGCAGACTATCAGCCTCCTTCCGAGAAGAAGACATGTCTGTATAACAAACTGGGGTCAGCATGTCAGATTCCAGAAATACTGGAACAGGGTTCTGGGGAACCTCCTCCTTTAAGTTTGGAATAGCAGGTTTGCAAACAGGAGTCTTAGGATCTATAGATGGAGCGAAACAGGAAGAAGGGAGTGGAGAAGGTAAAGCTTTCAAAGGAGGTGGGGGAAGGGGGGCGGGGATGGGGCGGAGAAGGAGGTGCAGAAAGAGTTTGAGGAACTCCCTGAGGGTCCTTATGGGTGGACATAGCGGGTTCAGCCAGGTCTTGTGCCTGCTGAATAAGCAGATCAGGGCTTGTACAACCAGCCTTATTGCCTGATGCCCAAGGGCATTCCCCAAAATTGTGACCATATTCTTCACAAAGGTCACAGCGAGTATGATTTGCACATTGTATTGTGCTGTGACCAATTTCACCGCAGTTGTTACAATGGGGTTTATCACAGGTTCTGGAGAGATGTGTGCGGGATCCACATCTATAGCAGGCCTGAGGCTGTCCTGCATAAAAACACACACCCCAATCCCTCCCTAGAAGGAAGGAATTAGGTATATGCTCTAAACCTGCCTCTCCCTGTCATAATTTGACCTTATACTTCCACCCACCTGTCCAGAAAAGCTCGCTATCAAGGATAGCGTCAGGTGCCAAGAACCTCCACATTTTGAGATAACCAATATGAGATATCTTCAATATGGACCCCTTCGTTACGAAACATAATGGTAACATATTTAATCAGGGGTTTCGTTAGTGAGACAACTACAAAAGGGGTCCGTGCTGGGGCTGTCTTTACTTGCCCATACCTCTCCCAAACCAGTTCTAACGCATAGGAGATTCTAAAACTGACATCATAATTATCTTCCCCAGAGATATTAATAAAGGCATAGACTTCCTTAGGAGAAAAATGTAGAGAGTCTTTCAATAAAATTTTCCCAACATGGTATCTATCCAGCCTGTCTGCCAGCCTCCCCTTATATCGTATCCTGACAGCATTCCTCCGAGGAGCAGCCACTTGCTTAGAGTTGGAAAATAATTCAGATAATAGGGGCTTGGGGTCCTGGACAGGAGCTGATACTGAGAAGGGGGGAAGACCTTTGTCTATATTTGGACCAGATGGCAAAGGTAGAAAAGAATCAGGATCTGGAAGGCTTATAACAGTTGAAACCTGATAAGATACATCTAAGTCTTGAGGGATGGAACAGACAGGAGGAACAGTTGCCAAACTGGGGGAAACCCCAGGCTTCCATTCTGCTGTGGACTGTGAAAAGGAAATGTCCCATGAAGGGTCTGGAGTCCAAGTTCCTGTCATTGTTCTAGCCCAACCCGCCCCTGCAAGTGCTTTTTAGGGTGACCAATCATCATTATGTTGAAGAACTGTAGATAAATGAAGCACAGAATCAGTGTTAATGGTAATTTTTCCACAGGGATTGTCAGCCTGGGTTTGCTTAATAGTACCCTTTTGTCTGTCCAAATAGACCTTTTGCTTTATGGAAGCTGCCTGTTGTTCCATTTTCAGCAGAGATTTTGAAGGAAAGAAAAAAATCTGTGGCCTCTTCCTGAGAGATAGGCTGGGTCTGGTACTGAATATTCTCCCCTTGATCCACCGCCAAAGGCTTCTTAAACACAAATCCTGCTGTTTCAGACAGAATCACCCCTGAGGTATTTTTTAAATCAGTTTCAAGCTGGGGGCATACAGTATTGCTCAAACAAATACTTGGAGTCACAGAAAGGCTTTCCGCAGTTGCTACAGTCAGGCTGACATTCGCTACTTCGGCTGTGCAAGCCGTGACTAAGGGAGCGTTTTGTTTAACCACAGGCAGCTGTGCCAGTGAAGACTGTGGCTCTGAACAAACCAGGAGCTGTAAAACTTTCAGCGAGTGAGACTCGGCTTTGTATTTTATTTTTCCTCATTAGGAAGAGTCGACTCATTGTCCTTAGGCTCTAGGCACATACCAGACATGGTATTTCCACTGCCAGCCTTAAAAAACAACAGGTTTGCATTGAAAGGTAATGACTCACCCAATTCCTCCGGCCCGGTTTCTTTGACAGCTGAGTTTTGTAGGGGTTTGACCGGCATGGGAGCTGGGATGACAGCTGGCAGGCCAGTCTGCAATGTGGCAAATTGTTGCACCAGACGTTTCTTTTCCAGTAAATGTCGTTCCTCTTCAGAACGGATGAGTTTTAAGAGCTCTTGCTGCTGTTTGTCTAAGTTAGTTTCCAGAGATAAATCTGTAGATAAAACGGATGCCATACGCAGATCCTCCATTGAAACATAGACATCCATGATGTCTTCCTCAGAATCATGTAAACTCACTTTAAAACTTCCATCTTCAGCCTCTACCAAACACAGATCAGGAGATGAGGCCTCCTCTCCTGTCTGCAGCACTTCCACACCAGGATCCATGGGAGCCGCCATCTTGGTCCCACAGGAAAATGGGTCCCCCCTTGCTCACAGGAAGCAAGAGTAGGGGAATTTCCCCGGTTTCCTGGCCAAATTTCCCTCATTCACTAAAAATACCACCAACAGCTTAATCTGGTTCAAGGTCAGTTGGCATTCATCGGTATCCCCCTCCCCCGGGTCATGCCTGAAAATAGGCAGGAATTGTCTAGTACACTTATCCGGTCAACAAAAACTAAATATATAAAATAAATAGACACAAATGCAGAACTACTTCAGAGGTCTCACTGCTGCCTACAGCTAACTCAGTGAGCATTACAAAACACACCTATCCCCCCAACCACCAACTTCCAGCTCATTACTGAGACTGCAGGCAGAATTCTAAGCAGCACAGCTTCACAGAACAGTCTAAACTACTGCCTGCAGCTAACTCAACTACCACTGAAACACACTCTCACTTGTTCCTCAAACTCTGATTCTCACCCATTACAATTACTGTGATACTATCAGCTTGACTACAGCCAGAATCTAAAGAGCACAATTTCACAGAACACTCTGCACTCTGCCTGCAGCTAACTTAATTACCACTGAAAACAGTATCAGCTGTTCTGAAACTCTGCCTCTCAGCTCATTACAATTACTGTGATGCTCTCAGCTTCACTCCAGACTTCTAAACAATACAGCCTCACAAAAGTATGTTTCTCACTCCTACCTAAAACTAACTCATTTAGCATTGCAAAACACTTTCATGTGTCTCCCAGAGTTTATAACACTGACAGCCCATTCAGAAAAGTTCACACACAGAATGAGCAAACACATAAACAGGAACAGAACACAAGAGAGCATAACAATACTTCTAAAACTCTTGGCCCTACTGTATATATTGAATACATGATGGTCAGATTGCACCTTTGGCACTCGTGAGATATCCAGAGCTCACTCTGCAGGAGTGACAATATTTGTCATATTACACTCATGCCCATCATGTATCTCATATATGTATATCTATATTAGAGGAAAAAAACTCTGTTTAACACATCAGTTAGGGTTGTCCAACAGTGACAAAAGTGAGAAATTTGGTGTTAGGGTTGAAAACTCCCCTTGGACCCCCCTGCCCTCCCCCCAACCAGCATCAGGGTGCGCGTTGGGGTCATCAGCCTTAACTCTCACCCCATCACATGTGTAAAGAAGCAGAGGTATAGGAGAATGGGAGAGAGTTAATACCGGCTTGACCCCAATGTGCACCTGATGTGGATGGGGGTGGGCGGGGGGTCCAAGGGGTTTTCAACCCTAACACCAAATTTCCTCACTTTTGTCACTGTGGAACAACCCTAACTGATGCATTAAATGGAGTTTTTTGCCTCTAATTTCACTTCTATTTGAGAATGATAATAAGAAATAGTGAATGTGACTCAGTGGCGGGATCACGGGACCCTTTAGGCCACGTGTTCCCACCATGTGATGTCTTCACACATACTAACAAAGTGCCCACAAACACAAATGGTAATGTGCATGGTGAGACAAAGCAAAACACAAAGATAAACAGTGCTGAGAAATAGTGAATGTAATACAGCAACGGGGCCAGCGACAGGAGCGTGGGGCCCTGCATATTGTCTTCTTGTCACATAGTAACACAGTACCCACAAACAGAAATGGTAATGCGCATAGTGCCACAAAGCAAAACACAAAGATAAACAGTACTGTAGACAGAAATGGTTAAAATGACAGAAACAGAAGCGCAAATGAAAATGCAAAGGGTAACGCACAAGGTGGAGTAGACAGGAAAACTAACTGAAACAGGTACAGACCCAGAAGCAGAAGCGTTAAGGGTAAGAGTTATGGACACACACACAATAGTTTTCCCCAAAAGCTGCATGTAGAAAGACAGCGAGTACAAAGAATGTATGCAAAATAATGGCTCTCGGAACAGAAAATGAGGACTTGGAATAGTAAATTGCGTATATCTCAGAAACCATACGACACAGAGAAAAATTTTTAAAGTTATATGAATTATCACCTTCCTGGCTAGTTTTGTACTTAGCCCCATGTAGGGGGCTAAGCATTTTTATGATGAAAAGCCTGTATCTCGCACCTTTTCCGAGATACGGGCCCTGAAAGGCATGGCGAACACTGTAATGTTATCCTATGGGAAAAAAAGAAAAGTTTGGAGTGCCATAACTTTGCCTCCCTGTAATATTTTTTCACCAAACCACTAAAAGGTACATCTGTGGGATGTTGGCTGTCATCTTTCCAAATTTCAGCCCAAAAGACCAAACCGTTATTTTGCAGCTGGGCGTCAAAGGATTCCTGTAATGCGCCAGACGCCATAATGTTGTCCTATGGGAAAAAGCGTCAATTTTGGAGTGCTGAATTTTTGCCGCCATGTAATATTCTTTCAACAAAACACTGAAAGGCACATATGTGAGATGTCGGCTGCGTTCCCTCCAAATTTCAGCCCCAAACACTAAACAGTTCGTTTGCAGGAGGGTGCCAAAGAATTGCTGTCATTTTCCCACAGCCTAGAAAAGTAGTGTCGCAATTTGCGAAAGCTTTCGCAAATGCATTCGAAAGTGTAGCAAGTGCAAAAGTACTTTGCGAAAGTATTTTTTCCAGAAATTTGAAAAACATGTTTCTGGGCTCTTTTACACCAAAATAAAGACATGGCTAGCATCCTCAGGATCCGCGTAGGTGAATACAAAAATAATTAGGTTGCTAGAGGGTCCCAAATTTAAATGCCAAGCATTTTTCTGATGACCAACTGAAAACAAAATGGTGGATTTGCAACAGTAAAAGGGCCATTTGCGAAAGTAAAAACTGCATTTGCGACACTGTCAAAATTTTTGTTAACTTTTCCCATTGACTTATAATGGGAACTTGTTTTTTGAATAACTTTTGAACCGTTTAATATTTTTTCACAACATCTTCAAAAGGCACATCGGGGACCCCGGACGCACGTTCCCTGAAGATTTTGGACCAGTAGCACAAACCGTGTGACCTGTAGGTGCAACCTTAGAATTCCAAAAAAGGGTAAACACGCGCACAGATCATGCTTAATAACTCCACAGCCATATAGGTAACTGGTACGAAACTTGGCAGATCCCAAGGTGTATGGGTCTTGATTATGTATGCCAAATTTCAGGCAAATCTGTCAAACGTTTGCAGAGTTATTAAGGTGCAAAATTTGGGGTTTAACATGTAAATGGCTCCTCAACCCTAACTATGGTAGCACTACCGTGCTACCAGAATATATATATATGTAGATAGATAGATAGATAGATAGATAGATAGATAGATAGATAGATAGATAGATAGATAGATAGAAAGAATATGGTAAACAAATATTGTTAATCCCAAAAACTGAACTTTGTTTTTAGTATATAAATGTTTAAGAAATACCTGAAAGCTGTCTATTTTCCTTAGTTTTTAGACACTTCTTAGTCTTTCCTTTTGAGACACCAGGTGACTCTGATAATCATTCATTCCAAGGGTTTTTAAGTCAGTTTGAAGGCATTTTAAGTGTCTTCTGTTCTAGTCCTTAACAAAATGCAGGGACTCCACAGACTTGTTCTGTTCCTTGGTCCACATCCCAAACATCCCTTCTTTCGGCATGATAGATCCACCTCATGCCTCTCCCACATGAATAAAAAAAAAGGTGGGATGGACCTTTTGGAGCTTCTTGGGTGGAGGTGGGGTGGACCTTACTTCCCCCAAAAGAACAATGCTGCATCCCACTACTCAGGTTCCAGTTCTTATACCACCCATTTAAGAAAGAAAATAGTACACTGCAACCATTGACTAACATGAAAGCGTATTTATTTGAGGGCAGATAACATTTCTTGGATGAGGGTAAGGCGGAGGAGACTATTTACACCTTCAGTCAGTTCCATGGACAGAAAACATGACATCACTCCTTTTGTACATGCAATACTCCTGTAGGCTCTGCCCACAGTCGTAAAAAGTGGATTTTGCACAACACAAGGCAGAGATTCTTTTAATATTTTTTCTGATGCTGTATGTATTTAAAAGTTAGTGAAGCTGCAAATGAAAGAGTACATTTTGCGTACTGTTGTTGGAGTGCTGCTGGCTTTAAGTGATCAGGTGCTGCTTGGAACCTTCATTTCTGCCATGTAGTATTTAGTGAGTGTGTCCCTATTTTTAATATTATTCTTGCTGTATGCTTTAAATCTTAGGACTTACATAACAGTCCTAATCACATCATCATGGCTGGTGGCTATATCTCACACATCTGTTTTGCCATGAATATACATAAGGTATAGTGCACCGACTCAAGTAACATTTTTGTAAAGAAATTAAATAGCAGACTGCTAATGAATTCAGTTCAAGATATAACAGAGTATTATATGATTATTATCTGGTGCATTTGTGTTTGTAAAGGAAACAGGCAGAACCAGGAAAAGCATTCTCACAACAATTGGGTGCTATCCTCTGTTGCCTACAGTGCTTAACTGTAGGTTGCGTGCTATTCAGTAAGGCAGCTGAGTTATTATTCTGTTTTGCATGACTGATACCACCAGGTTATAATCATGGAAAAGCTGTACTGTATATTCAGCAGCACGTCAGATATCTATTCTTTAGTGTATCATGTGCTTGAAATCCACAGTATGAACTGTATCTTAATATTGGCTACCTTTCCTTCCATAAGAAGTGGGAGTAATTTCAGGATAGGGCAATCAAAGGAGAAGGTGGCACAATAAGGAACACAGCACAAAATGTCCTGGATATACTATTAAGACATTTTCTGATTTATTACAAAGTTTGTTATTAAAATACCAAGTGGGTTTTAGAAAGCTGCAACTAACACTGTGCCAATACATTACAATCTTATTATGTAAATAATAAAGGCAGTACAGTCTACACTGCAAAAAATTATCCACTTAAATAAGGAAATAAAAAAAAATAAAAACATTTACATTTTTGGTTGTATTTTCAAAAGTTCTAAAAAAGAATGCAATTACATTAAAATGTGCATATTTGCATCAATGCAGATGCAAAAAAAAATGCTTGCACCGCATTGTCATAGCTGTGTCAAATTCAGGATGTCATGGTGCAAGATAAACTTTCTTCACAATTGAAGCATATTTGTGGTGCAGATTTGGGATCTATCATAGTTGTGTCATTTTTGCATCACTAATCTGGACACAAGTGCAGATGTAGCAGATTGTGGCAGAACCGTCTTCTAACTGTACTGTAACACAACCTTTTGATTCAGATGCAGCTACAATTTGCAGTGCAAAAGTGATCCAACTTGCTGTTGCATCAGCATAACTCTTTGAAAATACAGGCCTTTATTTTTAAGACAAACAACATTATTTGATAATTGGGCAAGATATTTATTTTAATGAGATAATTTAAATAAATCATTGATTCAGAACTTTATTATCATTAAACAAAGCAATACAGTACAACTTAAAATATGATTTTGTCCATGTTACTAAATCTAATTTCATGATATTGAGTCTTATTTTAAAATATTGGGCCCCTTATTTAAAGGTTAATGTGGGTGCTAACTGGATTAGTGCATGTGCTAACCTTGATTTGTACTGGCGCTCCAGGCGGGGCCAGGCCATATTCAGGGGTCCCTGGAGTGCTACTTAAAGCTGGATGCATGATCACACTAACTATATACCTCTCTGCCTATGCAAGTGAGGGGTGCACTGAACAGCCCCCAGAGGGTGTTGTTTACCATCACTGAAATCCATGTCTTATCACAGCTCTAAGGTCATGCACCAGGTCCAAAGGCAGGGTGTCTGTACTGTAGCTGCCCTTCCCTGTGCCTAGTGGCTCCCACAATCATCCCCTGTGCACAGTAATACACAGCCTTGATACTCTAGTGGTCCCCTTTTCCTGATTGCCCCTATAATACTGTAGTAATTAGCCCATTCAGTCTAGTGGACCCCTCACCCAAATGTCCTTGTAGTACTGTAATAAAAAGCCTTTGTAGTCTAGAGGTCCCCCCCAGGTCATTCACATGTCCCCTGTATACTGTAACACCCTGTTGGACTTGCACAACCCCATGAGCACCAAAGTACCTCTGGGCATTGCCCACCTACTGGAGACATCAACCTCTCACCCCAACCCCGATCACCACTCACCAGTATGAAGGGTGCAGAGCGGTGGCCAGCACAGGACTCTGCTTACCTTCATGGCCATCTGCAGTCTGACATAGCATGATTACATATGTTGCCTCTTAGCACCTTGCATGCCCAATGAGCTCATTTGCATGCTTGAGCTGAATATGGCCCACAGAAGCCCTGGCCTGTTTTGTTTTGGACAGTGCTGTCTCCTGTGGGCCTATGTGGCCCTGATTATACAGGGCATGGCAAAACAAGAGGTATCCAGGATGCAAATCCTATGCAACAAGATGGCTCGGTTCGCTACCCAAGACCACCCACAACATCACCACTGTGACACACTGGCCCAGCTCCGGTGGCCCTCATTGGCCACTTGCCTTCAATACCCCTTGCTTGTCCAGGCCTACAAGCTGCTCAAACCCACTTCTCCATCAAGCATAGCTGGAGCCATAGCAATTAAACACAACCCCAGGAATCTATGGACATCTGAACGCACACTACTGAAAATCCCCAGAGTAAGGACCAATGCTGGCAGCAGATCTTTCTCTTGCCTAGCCCCCAGCCTGTGGAACAAGCTCCCTCCTCTGGTCCAGGATGCCTCCTCACTTATAATCTTCCACACCAGGCTTAGGTCCCATATGCTGGACATAAGCACATGCCACTGCCACGGCTCATAAGGTATCCCCCTCTCCTGCATCAAACCCTCCCAAAAGTGAGCCGACCTATGTACCTCCATCTAGATTCTGGACACCTAGGGACCAATGCTACTTCATGTATAATACTATGCCATGTAGTACCAAGGCAAAATTGTGTCATGATGATAACTATGTCTGTAATCACTATATGCTTGAATAACCTATGTGATCAAAAGTTTTTCTCCACTGCATCATACCTTGTATTGTTATCCCAGGTTGCCCCTGAAAAAGGAACCTTCGGGGCTCAGTGGGCCTACCCGGTCACTAAAATGTAATACATAAATAAATAAATAATATGCTGCCTTGGCCCATGTCAGCACAGCTCATATCCAATTAGCACTGTGCCAACATGGCCTGATATTCGGTCAGTTAGCACTCTTTGTCAGCATGTGCTAATTGAATGAATATCACTCTGAGCCGGCCATGTGCTATCACAAGCACTGCACAACAGGCTACTCAGCAATCGTGGCTGGCTCTTGATATGGGGGCCATTAGGTCTTACTTCAAGACACTGAATAAAGTTAATGGCCCACATATTGTGAGAAATAGAGCCATATAAAACTAGTTTGCATACCCCAAAAGTGCTGTAGTAATATGGGGATGGTGAAAGCATTTCCAAAGGAGAGGAATGTGATGCACAAACATAAAAGCATAGAAGGATAAGGTAATGTATGCACAGTGTGAAAAGGGGGCATATCCATGAGTACAAGGTGCTATCCCATACTGAACACTCCATGCACCATGTTTTCACAAATACAGATAGTGTTGCTCAAAATACTATAAAAGGCATGCCTTAACAGCACAAACACACAGCAGGTAGCACAGTACAGCATCAGCAGTCAGTACAAAATAGACTCACAGACCATATTTATTTATTTAGCTTTTGTTTACTGGGTAAGCACACTAGACACCAAATGCCTATTTTCAGGTACAACCCGGGAGATTACAAGTGAAAGTGTACAGACAGTATAACAATGACAAGGAAGCAATGTACAGGCAGTGAGCAGTGTAAACAGGTACATATTCACAGTGGTAAGAACAATCAAAACAGTAAAAGGTAATAAGGCATGTCATGGAAAGCAACATGCACAGTGATAAGTGTCACAAACCCACTCAGCAGGTCAGGCCCTCTACTCCCAAAGTGCCAACCTCTGAGCGCAGTCTTGTGAACAGTGTAACAGACAAGGTAACCCTCTTGTCTGTTTTTTGTGAGTTCGGATCAACCTTTGGTCACAAGTTCTGGAGGGATTCAAACTGTTAATCTCTTGTTAGCATACCCAATGCACAGGCTCAGATATATGTGTCTTCGGGGGCCAGATATCTTTGCCTACGGGCACCTAATGAAGTATACAGAGATGAACCCTTTAAAACTTTAATAAAGACCTCAGATTTAAAACACTTCTCTTTTCAGTTTGGTATCACCATTCAAGCTTATGTCTATTGTCTGCTATGACCATGTACTTTTCTTACAAATAAAAAAAGAAGTCAAAGACAGGCCAAGTAAGTTCTAAAAAGAATTTTACTAAAATAGATAAGAATATGTAAAACACAGCAATACAGAACTGCTATATCACAAGACATACAAATATATTAAAAGAACAAGGTTTTAAACAGTGTGATTTCTACTACAGTACATGGTCTCTAAATGTTTGCTTAAAAGTGATCCCAAGATGTTTTGTGGTCACAGTCTAGGTAAAAAATGTGTCTCTGTGAAGTAAAACAGACTAAATTAAATGCTGGCTTTTACCCCACCTCTTTTCAGGAGGTCACCTAGCTCCTCCCTGTCAGGTTATATGAAAATATACATATTATATAAAAGTATTACATTCTGCAACTTCAGCATAATTCATGTCCTTCAAATGACACTTCTTTTGATCTCATAATAAGCTTCTCACTTCCAGGACAGGAAAGCATCTTTATGATTTCACAGTTCTATGGTAATAACCTGGGTTTTCCTTCCAACGTCATAAAATGGATATGTTATAGCAACTGCGGTTGTAATTAAACCAGACCAACAGGATCCTTAATTAAGGTCTTACATGTAACACATGGTCTCTAAAAACTGAGTGTGTGTGAACTCACATGCTGTCAGCATTTTTCTTATGGCTTTCATCTTTTAGCTAAAATCTGGGGGGGGTGGGGATGAATGAGGTCATTTTAAGAGCATCAGATTTTCAACAGAGACAGTCAGTAATACATTTTATATTAATAAAACTGATACAGCACTCAGAACTGGCTGTTTACATCACAATAAGGACAATCAAACAAAAATATAAAATATACATATCCATGGATGTAATACAAGAGTGCTATGACAAGGTGCAATGACTCCTATACTAGGGAAGTAAGTGCTAAGGTGCAAGGGAGGACAAGGGTAGAGGGTCACCATTCATGGTTCAAAGGGGCAGGGGCCTGGCAGACATGGTACCAGGTAATGCACACCAAGGCTGAGGTGGGAGATGCCAGGCAACCTAGGGACAGTTGTAGGCTAAGCCAGACTTCAGGTGAGTCTCCAGGGAGCCTAGGGACAGTTGCAAGCTGAGGCAGACTTCAGGTGAGTCCAAAGGGATTTCTTGAACAAGGGATGGGTGGAGGTACATCTGATGAGAACCAGTAAGGGGTTCCAGAGACAAGGGGCACAGACAGCAAAGGCACAATCACCAGAGAGAGTATGAGTTTATGTACAAGGAGGGACTGCGACTCAACAGACCTGAGTTGGTATGATGGCTGCTCTGGCTGAAAGAGTTCAGACACAGCAGGAGGGGTGGCATTTTGAACAATGTTGTCAATGAAACAGCCCAAGAAATAGGAGTGAATGTTACTTGGGGACAACCAGTCAAGTTTGTCATATAACTCACAGTGATGGGTGAGATGAGGGGCGGTGAGGGCAAAGTGGCAAATATTATAGTCCACATCCCATTTTGCAAGGCTAGTTTTAGCATCTAGTGGAAAGCATGTTAGCCCATAACTAAGAGCGGGAAGAAGTATTCCTTTGAAAGGGCAGTTCATGCGTCAACAGTAAGGGACCCCAGGGCCCTATATGCAAGGCCAAGTTTGATGTTTGTTGCATGATACACATTTTGAATATGCATGAAGAGGTCTATCTGGGGGTCAAGTGTGACTCTGAGGTATTTAAAGGAGCATGAGATGCCAAATGGGGCCCCATCAAGACTCAGAGCCTTTAGATATGGCACTCACGGTGAGATGCATATTGATGGTGCTGCAGTATGCAGAGGATGCTGCAGATGATGAATTCAACCAGCCCTGGCAGTGACACCAAAGATAATTTGCTGCCAACAAAGTGTACCATGAATGATATACAGTACCTTCATGGTGCTCAGTGATATCTGATTGTTGCCTGGTACAGACTTTACAGGGCCATCTGACGCAGCTCTGTGAGTTGCTGCATGCTGATCTTGGTGTCCACTCCAACAGTACACATGCCATGTCTATGGAGCTGAAGATTACCACAGACATGTGTATGCAAGCCATGATGACCTTCCAAATGTACACCAGTGACACCACAGGTGTCTCCAACTCAGCCATGTCTGCCTCCTAAGCCAGTTCCTAGATGTACTGCTGCAGCATGCTGGACAGTATATCACCTTCCTCAACATACATGCTGAGAGAGTAACAAAGATGCAGATATTGTACCATGTTGCACAGATGCTATCTTTGCTAGGTGTCATTGTCTGCACCCATGGCACAATCCATGTACCACACACTGAGAGAGGGGTTGATGTCTATAGTAATAGGAAAGGCTTCTGTGTGGTGAATATGCAGGCAGTGTGTGTGTGATTTATTTTATTTAGTTATCGTTGCACGGGAAGGGAGGACTAGGCAATTCTGCCTATTTTCAACCTCATCCCTGGAACAAGGGATACAGATGAAAGTCAATTGAAACTGACCCAGATTAAGCAATTTTTTTTGTTAGTGGATACAGTAGTGTGCATTTGGAAGGTCCCTATGGCCAGTACATACATGGCTGTGGTGACCATCAGCACACTACATGGTGCAGCAGCTCTGTGATAGGCAGGGGGACAGGTCACATATAGGAGGTATGTCTCCTGGTAGTGCAGGGGTTGTAGGATGATTTTGTGGGGTGATGCCATGGGGTGCATAATCAATGTCCTGTCATAATTCTCAGGAGGGGTCCACGATTACTACATCTGGTACAATACCATCCTGTGCTAGATGTTTCTGGCTGGACAGATCCCTGGTGGGTTCCTCTGTAATAAATACACACAGATAAATACAGGTGCCCTGGCAACAAGTGGCCATGAATGGTCCTTCTCCATGAAGAACTGATGTCCTATACTGGGCATGGGGAAATGCAAGTTGAAGATCTTTCTACTGAATTGTTTGCCCTGTTGGCATCTGTCATGCTTGTTTTGAAAGTTCTGAATGTTTTTCAAAATCATTAAAAATTCATGTTTTCACCACAGGTGGAAGGAGATTTGGTAGCAGAAGAAGATACTTGTTGCCCCAATCTTGATCTGTGACATAATAGGCTCAAAGAATAAAAAATAAAATCAGACATTCTGTTATATAGTGACTCTTTTTCAGGCTGCAAAGTTGGAAGTTCAGTGGTTTAAAACAATGCTGTATCTGTTAGCAAATGAAACTAAGTGCCAAATGTTGCAGCACACACAAATGTGTTTACAGAAAATGCCTGCCAAAGCAAGGCACATTAATATTTTTTAATAAAACACATATATATATATATATATATATATATATATATACTTATATATAGATAGATAGATATAGATATTCTTTGCAAAAAACTGTGTTTTGTGCAACATTAAGGGGTTCAAGCAAAAGTAAAAAAATGTAGGGATATGTGGTTTTACAGTTTCCAACCCTAAAACTCCACCACCACCCTAAAACTAATCAGGGTACAGTCTTCCTTGGGGTTGTCAACCTAAAGCTCACCCATTCTATACTCTTCAGAAACATACACACCTAATGGGGTGAGCTTTAGGGTTGACAACCCCAAGGAAGACTGCACTTTTAAATTGTTTTATGGGTGGTGGTGGGGTTTTAGGGTTGGAAACTCTAATACCACATTTCACTACTTTTTTTGCTTTAATCTGATCCCTAAATGTTGCAATAATGCATTTTTTTTTTTGCAAAGAATGTCCTTATTTTTTGAGATAGTATAATCGTATCCTTATTTGCCTGTGGGAGTGTAGGGCCCTCCGGGAACTGTACTCCATACTTTTTGAAATACTGTGATAATATCCTCATTTGCCTGTGGAAGTGCAGGGCCCTCCAGGCCCTGTGCTGTCATCTCTCTGTAGATGTGCATATGTATGTTGCTGTGAAAGCACTGGGCCAAGAGGGTCATGCATTTCCATTTGTAGGACAACAATCAAATTCTAAGACTAGCTTTCTTATTACCTCACTTCATGTATCCGGTACTAAAAATTTTCAAATGCCCTCCAAAAAGTGATTCCATGCCACCACAACACCATTCCATGCCACAGGTGCAAAAACACAGTTTGGCTATGATTTGAAAAATGACACCTGGCATGTTCATGAGGTGTGTAAAAAAAAAAAAATGACTATGTTGAACATTTTCGGTCAGAATATTTAAAATTACCAAAGTTATGAGTGAGCATTTCAAAATTTCAACAGTTGCGCATAGTTTTGCTTTTGTTACATATTTTAACACCACATTTTCAACATTACCTTCTAATGATCCCACCTCACGAGCAAGGGTGTTGAAAATTTTCAAATCTCACCCGAAAGGTGGTTTCACCAAGCAACCTTCAAAGCACCTTTTCTGGCTGGATTTACGTAATCCCTCCATCATTGTTCATGAGGTGGTGTGTGTAAAAAAGGTCATGTTGAAAATTAGGTGTCAAAATGTGCAAAAATGGCAAAGTTATGCATCAAAGTTGAAAAAACATGTTCCAGCAGCAAGATGTGTCTTCAATTGGAGAGTGGATCTTCACCATGGAATCTGTTCAGATGAGTGAGGGTGTGTAGGTGGTGTGGGGTGGTGGGGTGGTGGTGCTCAGTGGGAGGTCTGGGTTCAGAGGGCAGGCCGCAATGGGCCATTTTCTTTTTTAAAGGCTGAAAAAAGAATGGGAGGCCCACTTTCTTTATTTCAGACAGGACATGATTGCAGGGTGGAGGGCTGCCACTATTTATTTATTTTATTTTATTTTTATTTTAGTCTTTGGTAACCTGGTAAGGCCCACTAGGCATAAGTGCCTGTTTTCAGGGGTGACCTAGGAGCACTGGGTGGTTAAGTGACTTGCTCAGAGTCACACAGTATGCAAGTGGAGGTTGTGAGAATCAAACTCAGGTCTGGTCTGCTGGATGTATCAAGCTTGTTCACACCTCGTTCCTCTAACCTCTAGGCTACACTGCCAGGGAAAGTCAAACTATGAATGGGGACAGCAATTGAAGAGTTCAACTAGAAATCAGGAAAAGACTAACTATGAATGGTGATGGCAATCAGAACGTGGAGGGGTTCGACTAGACACCAGGGAAAGTCAAACTATGAATGGGGATGGCAATTGAAGAGTGGGGTGCCACTAGACACCAGGAAAAAACAAAATGTGAACAACAGTGGTGACTGGAAGGTGGGTGTGCAATTAGATACCAGGGAAAGACAAAATATGAATGGGGACAGTGATTGGAGGTTGGGGATGCCAGAAGACAGCAGGGAGACACAAAATAGGAATGGGTACAGTGATCAGAGGGTGTGGGGTACCACTAGATAGCAGGAAAAAATTAAATAATTATAATGGCAGTGATCAGAGGGAGGGGGCATCATTAAACACCAGGGAAAAATAAGGATGATATGATATTTCATTTTTATGAAGATTGTCATATAGTTTTGTTCATACAAAAATTTTAATATGATATGTTAGTTCATATGAAATTTTTCCTAGTCTATTTCCATTCATATACAAATTTTAATTCATGCAAACATTTGCATATGATAATTCCATTCATATGACACTTTTTGTACAATATTTTCGTTCAAACAAAAAGTTTCATATGATATTTCTATATATTTATATATATCGGTCACCCCTGAAAAAGGGGCCTCCGGGACCCAGTGGGCCTACCCGGTCATCAAAATTCAATAAATAAAATTTTCATTCATACAAAAATATTCATACCAAGTCCAAATGAAAAAAGCAGAAGTGAGTCATGAACAAGGATTTAAAATGTCAAACATCACATTTTGTGGGAATTTCTCCAAAAGTTAAATTCAGAATCCTCCTACTGGAGTCCCAATGAGCAAGACAAATGAGTTGGTCTGTAGGCAGGATGTAAGTTTTGTGAGTTTTGAAATGTTAAAAAAAGAAAAAAACAGAAACAAGATGGCGGCAAATGAAAAAAGATTTTTTTCTAAATGAAAAAGGATTGGCCCAAAATGAAAAAAAGATTATTTTTTTCATTTCATACAGCTATTTTGAAGTGCTTACTGAGCACACTCGGAACTGGAAATTTTAAATGTAATCACGTTGGAACTGATTAATATTTTTTCACCAAACCAGTGAAAGGCACATCTGTGGGCCAAGCCCTTTCTACCCTGAAAATTATAGATCAAAATTGCAAACTGTCAGGATACAAGGCAGTGACAAACAAAAAACAGCATAAAACAACAAAACGTTGCATTTTTTCACTATCTGGATCTTGGAATCAGCATATCTGACCAGAATGAAACTTGTTACATCAAAAGATCTACCCCATGAGACTGCACATACAAAACATTGTATAAATCCGTTGGATGGTTACAAAGATATTAAAGTGCAAAATTTAAGGTTTAACATAGAAACCCTTGCTGAACCCTAAATATAATGTTGGTACCGTGCCACTATAAGATAGATAGATAGGTAGATAGATAGATAGATAGATAGATAGATAGATAGATAGATAGATAGATAGATAGATAGATAGATATAAATATACATATATTTAGTAATGTCTGAGTGGGAGGAAAAAACAGTTAGGGTATGTCCTTAAGATTGGCCCTGGGCTACAGGGATGTTCAGTGTAGATAAGTAGTAGACTCAAGTAGCCAGATGGCAGTACAGGATATTGGACCTCCTGGGCACAGTTCATGTGTCTGTTGAGAAGGAAGGATCCATCCCTGTTTGTGAAGGTCAGGATGTGTTACTCTACCCTTTGAGATGAGGACAATAGTTTTTGCTGTGATGCTGCAGAAGGGTGGGTCAGGTGGTGTGCTTAACTTAATTGAGCTGGAGGGATGGCTAAGTCTCTCTGGCAAAGCTGTAGAGCACCTCAAAGCTCTGGAGATTTTAGTTGTACTGTCTGCACTTTAGAAACTAAAAGTATTAAACTGACCTGTAAGTGAGCACTATGTTTTTCTGTTCTAAGGTGATTAGGACTCCATGCCTGACTTGTAGGACTGCAAGGGAGGATGGCAGCCTCTGGTGTGTCAGTCTGGTGACTGAAGTGAATGTATGCATGAATGGATACCCATGGTTAAGTAGCTTTGTGATAGGCAGTGGGCTAGATCACAGGTACAGTAAAGGGTATGTCTCTGGTAGTGCAAGTGTAGTGGGGTTATTTTGTGGAATTTTGCATTTATTTGGGAGGGCTTTTGTTCCAGGGAAAGGAACTATGTTGCAGATGCCTATGCTGAATGTTGGGAAAAGGGTGGTCTGATGAGCCCCTTTATGCAGCAAAGTAGGCTCCATTACATCATTACTGTCCTTGTTTCCAAGGGTGAAAACATTTAACAGGAGGAAGAGTGTAACAACCCCTCCCCATGGTAGGATGTAGGGATAGTACAAGCTGTAACTGTCAGAGCACTGGGTGTCTTTGTACCACTGCCCTCTCCTAACTGGGTAAGTAGGACACTAGGGACAGTGATATCTATAGGAGGTTTATGCAGTAAGGAAATTAGTTCAGAGAATGTGAGTAACCCGAAGCTCAGTCTGTCCAGTTACAAGGTAGAGGCAGGGATGTTACAAGCAGTGCCCATCAGATCACTGGGTGTTTTGGTACCACCACCCTGTAATTAGTGGGCAATGAAGAAACTATGGACAGTGATGGCTATTGGAGGTATAGGCAAGAAGGTAGTTATCTCAGAGAAGGGAGTAGACTGGAGCGGTGATGGAAGATTTCATTACTGATTCCTTGGCTGACCTTGTTTGCATCATGGAGACCTGGCTACGTGATGACTCTGGTCCTGTTTTGAAGGCATCTATTCCATCCAGGTACTCGGTGGTGAATTGCCTGAGGTTGTCTCACAAGTGTGATGGGGTGGCCATTTGTTTTAAATCTTCCCTGGGACTCTCTGCGTACCCTAGAGGAACGTTCAGGTCTTTTGAATATGTGGCAGTTAGATGTGCCCCAAGTGTTGGTTGCAAAATCATCCTCATATACCAGCCTCCTAGATTTGGGAGAGATTTTATGCAAGAACTGGTGGATTTCATGGTAAAACAGGTACTGAATGCTTCCAGACATTAGTTGATAGGGGATTTCAATGCCTGGGTCAACAACAAAACCTTGCCACGTGGTCAGCAGCTCCGTCAATTGATGATTTAATTGTTTCTAACACACGGGCAGTTGCCTCTGGTACACATCAACATAATCACATATTGGATCTGATCTTCTTATTCATTCTTGACATTAGTGTTGTCAGTGTTCATCCAGTCTTTCTTTTAAATCAAATATACTTTATTTCTTTTTGTTGAAAAACCAAACGCTAACAACAAACAACAATAAAACAGAATCAAAAAACAATACAGCTACAAAAACAGAACACTTCAACAAACCCAATCCACCCCACCTACCCACAAACAATATATATCCCCCCCGAGGCACAGCTGCTAAATATAATAACATATTTATGCGGATACCAGTGAGATTAGAAAAAAGCAACACAATAATAAGGGTTTCAAAAGGAGCTCAAGCAGTAGGAGAGATGATGATGATGATGATGATGATCTATTCTATAGTAAATAACATTTCCTCCCTATGGCTGCTCAGCGACAGCTAATAATACATAAAGTGGTTCACACCTGGCCTGGAAATTCTCTAACCAATGATAAAGGGAAGTGAGCTGCTTTTCCGCTGTTAAGGCCTGTAGGATTTCCTGGTGCCATTCCCTATAGGAGGGTACAACATCATCTAGCCAATGACGTAATATTATTAGTTCAGCTGTTATTGACAACAACTGCACATAGGCCTTTCTTGGACCAAAATGGGTGGGAGGGTAAAGACTGGCCAAACAAACCTCAGGAATGAAAAAGGATTCTAATCCCAAAAAAGATCCAAGGAAGACTGAATAGCAATCAAGAAGGGAACCACTGTAGCAAAATTCCATAATATATGTTTGAGATGGCCTGCTGCAGATTTACACCTAGTGCACATTGGGGAGGAAAGCTTGCCCATCTGATACAGATGCACAGGGGTATAGTACATATTGTGCAACACCTGGACTTGTATAATATGGTAATGATCTTGCTTAATGTATTTATACAGCGATCTCCAGACAGACAGACAGACACTAGGATTTTCTGAGCGTTTAAGAGACTGCAACCAATAATAACAAATTCCTGAAGGTCGAACTGGATTGATAGATTGGAAGTGCTTATAGAATTTTGACACCAGGTGGGCTTGGGTTGCAAGAGATTTATTTAAATATTGAATCATATTAGGCTCTAAAGGAGAAGGGGTCAGATCTAGATGGGTGGAGACGGCTCGTTTGAGTTGAAAATATTTAAAAAATCCCATATGGTATATGGAGAAATGTTCCTGAAAAACCTGAAAGGAAACAAATTCACCATTGTGTAGCAGAACTTCACAGGAAGTACTCCGAAGTTGTGGGCAGAAGACCACTGGTGTGGTATGGCAGTCAATCGATATGTTGAGGTTACACAAAATAGGTTGATTGGTAGTCTTCATCCAATCTTTGCCAAAATACGAGCATATTTTCAGAAAAGCTTTCAGGACCAAAATAACGGTGTGTTCTTCAGAAAATAGATAAGGAAGATGGGCGCAGGAAGAGCAGGTCAGTAAATGTATACCACACTGCTGACATAATCCCTTTTCAATAGTCAACCAGAGCGTAATATACTGCTCGTCTGTTTGGATTACCATATGGCTCCACCGAAAAACTTTAGAAGCATGAAGGGCACAATAAGAAAATAAAAAGTTAGGGAGATGCAGACCACCCTGATCTTTTGGGATAGTTAAGTTATAGTAGGCATGTCTGATTGCCCATCCTTTCCACAAAAAATACATTTATTAAGTGCTGTAGATGTTGAAAAAAGGATTTAGGAAGATGTAGACAAAGCATACTAAAGGGATATAAAATACGGGGCAAAATATTTATCTTAATCTTGCTAATTCTACCGCAGAGAGAGAGAGAGAGAGAGAGAGAGAGGCAGGGAACCCAACACTGAAGGTCGGATTTGACCACTTGCAAAAGAAGTGTAAAATTTTCATTAACTAAGGCTATGGGAAATCGAGTTAGACAGATTTCTAAATATGTAAGCCCCTTAGGTTCCCACGTTAACCTAATTTCCAATATGTCCTGCCTATTAACGTATATATTAAGAGGCAGAACTTTGTTTTTTTCTAAATTTAATTTAGGACAGAAAACTTAAGAATATCAGATAAAATAGCTGGAATCAAAGTTGAGGAGTCCTCAATATGTAGCAAGAGATCATCTGCATAGGCCAAAAGCTTATATCTGTTTCCTCCACATAAAATGCCCTGTACAGCTGGATTAGCTTGAAGATAATGAATTAGAGGCGCTAAATAAAGATTACAAAGAAAAGAAGATAGTGGGCACCCCTGCCTCATCCCTCACTGCAAAAGGTAAGAATCTGAAAGAATTCTATTGCACCAAATCTGTGCTGTTGGATTGCTATATAGCATTTTTTCTCCAAGATACGAACTCCATTGGGAAACCAAATTTTTCTAGAATTAAAAAAAAAGGCCAGTAGACTCAGTCAAATGTCTTTTCCATGTCTAGGGAGACCAGAAGAGAAGGCATTTTGCTCTCCCTAGATATGGACATCAAATAATGAAGCTTACATAGGTGGTCGCTGAACAGGCGCCCAACCATAAGCTCCACTTGGGTCAGACCGACCAGTCTGTCCCAGATCACCCGCATCCTATTGGCGATTATTTTAGCCAGGATTTTAATGCCATTATTGAAGAGAAAAATAGGATGATAGCTGTATGGTAACAGCTCATCCCTATATGGCTTCTTAATGAGCATAATCCACACTCTCGTAAATGTGCGGTCGGTGAGGCCCATAGAAGCTATGCTGTTAAACAAGTGAGTTAGAAAGGGGAGCAAGATCTGTTATAAAGGTTTTGTAAAAATTATTAGTGAACCCATGAGGCCAGGTGCTTTATCAAGCATCAGTTTCTGTATTGCTTTATGAACTTCAGACACAGTGCTAGGGTTCTTTAAAAATTCCTGTTGTTGTGGGGTTAATGTAGGGAGGGACAGAGGGAGTCTAAATAAGAATGTATGGAAAGGGTCGAGTAAGATGAAGGGGGATCTTCAGCGTAAAGGGAGCTATAATAGGATCAAAAAAATTTCCACAACCTCACGTGGATGAGTAACACTAGTATTCTCAGAACTCCGTCGGACACTGGGACTAATCCTTGAGGACTCCAACTGTCTAAGCATAAGGCAAGCAATTTACCAGCTCTTTCACCTGACCCAAGATATCTCACTTTGTTTCACAGAAGAGCTAGTTCTGCCCTTTCTGCCAGAAGGTTAGCATACTGTACTCTTAAAGAGATAAGTTGAAGCCAAACAGTGTCGGGCATAAAGTGGGAGAGCCGATGTTCTAACTTGAATTTCCTGGACTAGGGAGTCCAATTTAGCCTGATGAGCCTTACTCTTTTTTGAGGCAAGCTTAATGCACTCCTCTCGAATTGAACATTTGGCTGCCCCCCCCCCCCAAAGAACATCCAAATGAGGAATCGAAGCCTTGTTTGTCAAAAAAAAAAAAGGATTTAATATAATCCTGTATAGTCAAACAAATAGCAGGATCTTGAAGAAGTTGTGAATTTAGGTGCCAGACCTTGTCTTGAGCCTCCAGCCCACAGAGCGAATGAATCAGTTACCAAAGCATAATCTGAGATAACCACAGATTGGATATCACAGGAAGCAAGACCGGAAAGTGACTCCTCACTAATCAGAAAATAATCAAGCCAGGAAAATTACATGTGGTGGGGGGAGCTAAATTGTCTGTCCGTGGGGTGGAGAATACACCAAGGATCAAGCAAACCAAGTAAGTCTAACATCTCTCTTAGGCCATGTTGTACAGGGGAAAGACCTCTTCGCGACAAGCCAGATAGGTCTAGGTCAGATTGATAAACAAGATTCCAGTCCCCTCCTAGAAAGATGGGCACATGGACGTAAAGAGTTTACTGAGTAGATAGGTCCACAAGCAAATTAGGGGAATCGATGCTAGGGCTATAGATCGAACCCAGCAAAAAGTGTGTTAGGCCTCAGGGACCACTCACAAAAATGTATCTTCTCTCGGGGTCCCATATTTCTTGGGTAAGTTGAAAAGCTAGCCCATGAGCTATAAGTATAGCTACACCTCCTTTCTTGTTACATGCACCAGTGTTAAAAATGTGGCCGACCCATTCCCGCCTGAAATAGAGGGCATTCTCCCGGTGGAGGTGCATCTCTTGCAAAAAAGCAATACCCACCCCATGTTGCTTAAGATGTCGTACACCGTATGCCTCTTCTTTTTTTCTTGAGCTCCCTTTGTATTCCAAGTAGAAGAATAAAACAAGCTACCCATTAATACTGACAACCAATAAAAGAAAATGATGAATCTGTATCCAGCAAAAATATAGAATCATATAACAATATTGCTGAACCTCGTCCTACATGAAAAAACTCCATACCCCCCAAGACTATAACAATAAATCCAAAAAACCACACAAACCTAGAGGCAACACCGAAAAGTACAAAAAAATTACTCCCCCCCACACACACAGAACCACCGTAAATGACCAACCCACCCTGGTCCCAGAGACCACAACATCATCAAATACCGGACTGTAAGACTATATACCATCCACCCAAGACTAACTATCCTGTCCCCCCACCTCTCCTGCTATTATGCCTGTGTATATGTATCAATTACATGGTAACTAATAATTGACAGCAACTCTACTACTAATAAATTGAGTATTCCCCTCCAGATTAACTAATCATAAAATGGTAATACACTTCCATGAAACATATGGTTCCAAGGTTACATCTATAACATTAAACTATGAACACAACTTGTAAGGCAGTTTTTGTCACCACAGTCAGTACAAGCATTAATTGCAAACTACTAGATTGCAGCGGGTACTAAGAGAACTGGTACTTGAAACAAACTACATTGCAAGAAGGATTTATCCCTTCAGTGCCCCAGATTTGTTGTATTGCATTTAAATGAATAAAAAATGTATATTCTTTGCCCAACAGTTCCAATACAAAAGTGGCTATCACCACCAGATAGTCATCAACCTAAAAGGGGCTAACCAGAGGATCACTGAGCAGAGAACAGGGAAAAAAACAAGGTCAATTTCTATAACAGACTTGCAAATGAAAAAGAAAAATTCTGTCAGTCCAAAACTATTATGGGGGAAAAACCATGCAATGTACAGTATGTATGCGGATGACACAGTCCTGTATACTTCTGGCCCCATCACCTCTGATGTAGCAACCAGACCTCAATGTGACTTCAATAATGTCCAGCTCTGGTTTCACTCTAATCAATTCCTCCTGAATGCCAAGAAAACAGTCTCCATGTCCTTTGGCACAAGGCAGAGACTGTCTCGGCTCCCCTCCCTCCCCTCATTCCACATCCCGGATGGGACAATGCTGGAGGACTACACCTCCTTTAGATATCTCGGGGTCTGGCTTGACCAACACCTCACCTTTTCTGTGCACATCGAGGCTATCCAAAAGAAGCTGCACCACAAGCTGGGGGCCCTGTACTGCAACCGCGTCTGCATCCCACTACCGTCCTGACGTGAAATTGTGCAGAAAATGATCCTCCCAATCTTTGATTACAGTGATGTAGTCTATTGTGCCACTCCCAAAACTATCCTTATCAGTCTGGATACCCTCTTCCAGTCCTTCTGTCGCTTCACACTTTGCAGTCCTCCTAACACTCACCACTGCAGCCTCTACCAGGCTTTGCGCCACCTGTCCTTGCAGGACAGGAGACAATCCCACTGTGACAGGCTCATGGCTAAATTTGGACCCAGTCCCTACCTCCATACCTATCCACTGTCCTGTCCTTGCCTCCCCCACCTTTGCACACCCTCAGAACCTCTGACATCTGCTCATTGGCTGTCCCTCGCATGTCCACCTCTGTTGGCAAGGCAACCTTCTCTTATTGCATGCCTAAACTGTGGAATTCTCTCCCCCCCCCGCCATTTGTCACACCCCCTCTGTCCATGAACTCAGCCTCTCCTCAAACACCATTTCTGCACCACCTGTACATGCACCTAACTCCCCTGTATTCCCTGTCTTAGTCTTGGGGACTTCTAAATCCTGGTGTCTGGGACATCAGTTCCCACTGTCTAGAAGCCCAGGTTTGGGCTTTTTATGATTTGGCTGCTCACTCTACCTGATGGCATTCATGAATTCCAACTGACAGGGTAGTGATTTGCATGTACTGCACTGTATTATATTAATTTCCTGATGTATCCATGTATGTATTGTGCTGTGCTACACATTGCTGATGTAATGACATTTTGTGTTGTCTCCCATGCCCCCTTCCCCCAGGATGCATCTGGAATTGAGCAGTAGTCTGTTCAGCATGCCTTCCTGGTAAAACTTTTAAATAAATAAATAAATGCCAAAGCACTGTCCATGGAAGGAGCTGGACTTGGTAGCTCTCCTGAAATGCCATGTTGAATTAGTAGGAATCGAGCAGAGAAGACTTCCTGCCCATCAACCGATGTCTGGGGGACAGGATCCAACAATCATGCAATCTCAGAACAAAAGGGTACACCAATCGATTTGTTATGATGGGAGCTGAGATGCAGAAGCAGTATGTCGAATAAGAAAGCAGTTACTAGCTCCAGGAGAGTCATATGGGATGTGCCATATTTAAAGCCAGCCCGCACTTCCAGACTTAGCCCCATCAATGATTGTAGCTGCTAATAGTAAAGCACTGTTATACCATGACAAGCAAACAAAGTCACAAAACTGCTCATTTTGATCCAAAGTCTCTGTGCAGCTACCGATAGTGCTCTGTCTGGTATCAAGTATTAGGGAGCACCTAGGCTTAGCATACAATCTACACTTGCCCACCCTTATACACTGTGCCAGTCTCCAAGGCAATAGCAAATTGAACTGCCTTACCTTTGTCCTCTGAGTAAGAGGTGATGCAGGTACTAGGTCCAGTTTAACAGAAAGGAGTGAGGAAAGCTTAGAAGGACTCCAAGTCAGCGTGCAAAAGTTTGCAACTTCCTGTGTCAATGCTGCCATTTTATTCCCAATGTGGCATAGAACACCAACTTGTCAGGAGTTAGGGAAACTTAAAATGATCCAGGTACATCTTCTGAAGTTCAGACACTGCCTGTTCAGCTGTTTCATAGCTGGTCCAAGTATCTACATGGTGCACCTGTAAGACAGCTGGATACCACATCTGAAACTTAATTCTGGCCACAATCAGCTTGCTCACAGTTGGGTTGAAGGAAGTTATTTTCACTCTCACTGAGGTTGGAAGGTCTTGGACAATCTTGAGGTGGGCGCCATCCCAGGAAATTTCTTTGGTATCCCACACTTTGTTCAGGAGGTGTTGGCGAGCCAGGTAATTTAAAAATTTGAAGATTAAGGACTGAAGAGGTTGATCTTCTGTAACATATGAGGGACCATTGGGGGAGGGTCTGGCAATCCTTTCCCATAGCCTCTGGACACATTGGATAACATTAGGACCCTCAGCCCTCTCTGGGAGCCCAAATATTACAACATTATTGCTTCTGCTTCGTCCCTCTAAATCCTCCAGACAGGATTCAAGATGGGTGATTTTCTGTCTCTGCACCACCATCTCTGGCTCACATTTGTTTGCTCTAATCCTCTAACGAGCTGGTGCAGGCTTCATTATCCCCGACCCTCCTGGTGAGCATACCTACTGAGGATGGGATAGTTTGTATTTCTTCTGTTAAGGTGAGTAAGGCTTCTTTCATAGGACTAAACTCATGCAGGAATCTTTCCTCTGTGAATGTTGTGGGAGACGATGCATCTTTGGTCAGAGATATGGCCTGTGCCTTAGACCGCTTGGACATTTTGTCATGCTCTGGGATGGCAGGTGAAGTATGGTGTAGAGAGCCAGTTTTAATTTCTGCCTCCAGTTCTGAGCAGCTTTTAAGTTGACTTCGGGCAGGTATCCATTCTGAAAAGTAGTTAAAATGTAGCAGAGTACAAAAAAGAACTTATATCTGATATTAAATTGAAAATAGATCAGGAGAGAATGGGAGCTCTCACAAAGACGTTGCTAGTTTGAGCAGCTCATCATGTGATCTCAGCGTTAATCCAGTCTTTTGGTCAGATTGTCATATGGTGTCGTTCCTCCCTGGGGTCCGCTGTTTAACTACCCCTGTGGAGATGATCTGGTACCATCCTAAGCATAATTTGGAGCCTCACAAACTCCTGAAGGTACTGGACATCTTGGGCATAATGTTTAGTTGTGTGCTGGAAGCTGAGAATGTCATGGAGCACAGTGATATGGTTGTTGTGTCTGCCTTAGACTCCCTAGCACATATCGTGTTTGTCCCTTGACATTCCATTGCAGCTCACCTTGGTACTTCAATGAGCTGCATCAGTTAAAGACTAAGGGACAGAAGTTAGAGCATTCTTGGTGACATCCCAGACTGTGGAGGATATGTTGGCACTGAAGACTCACTACAGTGAGTATCAGAGAATAATAACTCTGGAAAAGACAGAGTTCTTCAGCTCGATTTTCAAAAGTTGATGTAGGGTTTGCATCAAGCCCGGCGTCAAACCCACTTTTTGGCGCATCTGCACCAAACTCTTTTGACGCAGCTGCACCAGCTTTTAGTACATTGAGTGCATTTGTGACAGTTTCCTCAATTTACAGCAGCTTACACCAAAGATTTGGCACAAGCCCCATAAAAAGGGTCCCCCAAATGGTGCAAGTTAGACCTGGGAAAAGCTTGTCTAAACTGCGGCATTTGGCACTCAGGATTGAAAATCCCGATGACCGACTGTGAGAATGCCGCAAGCCCTATATGACAAATGATCAGCACACCAGGGGCTTGTGGCATTCCAGGGGCTTTGAAAATCAAGCCCTTCTTCAAGGATGATTGCTACAAGGAAGAATCGACCAGCCCAGCTCTTCTCCACCATAGACAGGTTGATTATCCCTCTTGTCTGTTATCCTTTTGAGCTTTTTCTGCAGAAAAATGTGAGGAGTTTATCAGATTCTTTTCTGACAAGGTGTCCTCCATTTGACTGGATATTTCCTCAAGTGGTCTGCCATGGGTTGGTAGTAGTCAACCTATAAGGGGCATAGACAATCTGCCAATCTAGGCTGAGTTCTGACCAGTTGTTGAGGAGGAGGTGCTCTAGATGATCTTGTGTTAGCATTTTACCTGCTGCATGCTAGACCCTGGACCCACCTGGCTGCTTTTGGGCTATCAGGCATCCTTGATCCCAGTTAAAAGTGAGACAGTCAGGTGTTCCCTGAGGGAGGGTGTGTTTCCATCCACTCTCCACCATAAGCTGTGCTCATTGAAACTTGGGGAATAATGCTGTAGCAGAAGGGAGTGCCCACTCCCGCACACAGTACAAGCAAAGAGAAACATGCAGCACACTACTGGAGTGTTAAGAAACCAAAATGCACAACACTGTAAATGCTGACTTAAGGTGTATTATCTCAAAAGTTCAGACATGCTCTTGTATGCAAAAGGCAATGGATTCAAACAAAAATCACAGACAAACTGACACAATCAGATCTGTGACCTGCCAGTTACAGGTCAGTAGCAGGTTTGTCTTTGTTTTCCCAGCCACCATAAAAAGGGTGGTGCAAAGACCCTCCTGAAAAAAATATCCTTGGACCCTGACACTCAAGTGAAATACAGACTTGTCTTGAATCTTCCCTTTTTTGAGGAAGATTATCAAGAAGGTGGTGGTGGCTCAGCTTGAGGTTTTCCTGGAACAGTATGACACTCATGAGCCTCTGCAGTCAGGATTTTGGCCCTGTTACAACACAGAGACTGTGCTTGTCTGGACAACACATGATCTCTTCATGACAGGTATTGAGGACTATGTTCTGCCTTGGTCCTTTTGGATCTCTCATTGTCATTTGACACAGTTGATCATGGAGTGCTGCTGGATTGCCTTAGTAATTATTTGGGTCTCTCAAGCATGGTTTTGTGCTGGTTTGAATCCTACATAAACAGAAAAAAACACAATAGGTGGCTGTAGAAAAATAACATCTCTGGAACATCTGCACTCTCCTGTGGTGTTCCACGAGGCTTGATCCTTGCCCCCATGTTGTTTTTTGTGTGCACATTGCCTTTGGGTGAGATCATTGGATGGTACGGTGTTCACTTGCAATGCTATGCGGATGTTACTCAGTTATACCTGCCTTGCACTTCTGACTTGGTTCAAGCTGCCTCTGTGTTAGGGTGGTGCCTTGCTGAGATCAGTGATGGAATGGATTCCCAAATTGGCTGTGTCTCAACCCAGAGAAGACTGAAAATATGATTGTTAAACCAGGTTGGCGGGGGTCTGCAATGATGGGTGGCATGGTGACCCTTCCTTTGTTGGGCTCTCAACCACTCAGAGCTGTGAATGCAGTAAAGAATATATGGGTCATGAAGCAGAAGGCAAGGCAGCTCAAGCAACCACGGTGCATTCTTTTTAAACAGAGGTATAATTGAAAAATAACAAAAAATGCACTCAAAAGTCTAAAATATAACTGATGCAAACATTTTTATTGCGCAAAAGGTGCAAAGGCAACAGTCCATTGCCACAAAAACTGCTCAATGTTGGAGCAGTTTTGTAGCATGGACCATTGCCTTTGCACCTTTTGCACAATAAAAATGTTTGCAGCAATTATACTTTAGACTTTTGAGTGCATTTTTTGTTATTTTTCAATCTGTGGGTCATTTTGGACTCCAAGCTTACAGTAGAATAGCAGGTGTCAGAGACAGACCAATCTGACTTTTATCATCTGCTCAGCATTGCCCGGATCAAACTGCATCTTGTGCAGCTCATCTGGTGATGACAGTCCACACCATTTTCACCTTTTGGTGAGACTACTACAATGCTCACTACTTAGGGTTATTTGGAGGTTTGATGAGATACCTGCAGCTGATTCAGAATGCTATGACCTGCCCGATTATGGAAACTTTTCACAGGAACAATATCATGCCAGTCCTGGGTGCTGTGCACTGGCTGCCTGGGTGGCAGTGGTACATCACCTTTAAGATATATTTGATGACATTCAATGCTCTATGTGGTTTGGGTCCTGATTTCTTGAAAGATCTCCTGGTCATTTACAGTCCAACTCTCATCCTTCATTCCTCTGATTTGAGTTTGCTTGATGCCTCAAATTGTCACTTGAAACAGACCTGGGACAGAGAATTTGGTGTGGTAGCTTCACTATTGTTGAATATGTTACCTGGGAGTGTCCTCTGAATCTGTACTATGGAGGCCTTTAAAGCCTCTTTCAAAACCTGTTTGTTTACATTAGCATTCCCATATTATTTTTAAATCTAACTTAAACTGTATGTATTACTGCTTTATTTATATTTTTAAAAAATCTTTATTGTTTTATGTTTCGTTGGTATTTTTATTGCTTATACAGTACCCTGAGACAATAAAACAAGGGACTCAAGTTCTAGAAGTTACCACTGTGAAAGAGACTTTTAAAGAAGGACTGATATAAAGATGTGGGGGGATGGATAATTGTCACTGCAGAAATAAATAGTTAAAGGGGGATTAAGAATTCCAACAGGAGTAAGAGGCTTGAGTTACATATGTATAGATAACGATAGGTAACGTCAAGACAGATTGGGGGGAGGGGATCGATGGGTATGGGGTACAATACGGTGAAACTTGGGGAAGGGAATTGGGGGGTGGAAAAGTATATGGTAAAAAAGGAAGGAGGGCAAAAACGAAGAACAGCAGCCTGGAGACACAGCCTGCTGCTTGAGATGGGACTTATATAAGGGAAGATAGATCTGAGGGACTATTTTATGCAATAAAATAACACCCTTGGAAGACATATGGGTCACTGGGAAATAAAGAACCAAGGGAAAGGGGAGGAAGAGAGGAAGGGAAGATAAATGAAAGGGGGGAACAATACTTGGCTGATAACCTGATAAGACTTATGATTAGGACCAGTATCACATTGACTGATGATTTACAGATTCTGCTGGTGGTGGCTCCCAGGTAGCTGATGGCAGCCTTGGGAACAGTGGATAGCTTATAGGTGGGAAGCTTGCTCACCAGTTGTTTGCTAATGCATCCATGATAACCAAGGGGTTTGACCATGGCACGCAACCGAGGTGCTTACCACCCTACAACTGTCACTCCAGTGACAAATATTGACCACTGATATAATTTTTCAAGCTTGCCTTCAACAGCAAGCAAGGTAGCTACAGCTACACTCACCCTGTTGGAGACAGGGCAACATCAGAGAAACCTTGGAAACAGTTTTGTGTGTTTAGCTCTAGTGTAAGAGAGTTTAAATCACTGAAGCAATGTTTTGTTCACAACCTTCTTTGTTAGCACCTGTTGTGCAATACTGTTATCATGTATGGTACATTTCAACAATGAGACAGGATGGCCAAAATGTAGCAGATACACCAAAAGACACTGCGAGAGTGTCGGGGGTGGAGAAGACTACAGAAAAACAAAAGAAGGCATTGGCGAAGTCTGGATGGACAACTTTATAGATCAAGGATGGGGACTATTAGAATGATGACCTTGAATGTACAGGGCATAAATTCACCAGTTAAGGGAACACAAATACTTACAGTACTTATTTAACATGACTGCACACTGACATTTGATTTTTGCAGGAAACTAAACTGTCAAGGAATGAACAACAGAAATAAAAAAAAGCCTGGGTAGGGAAGGTAGTGGGGACCTCCCATCCTACAGCAAACTGGGCTGAGACTGCTATATCACTCTGATGGGACTTACCCCTGGAGGTGATAAAAGAGGAAAGTATGGAAGATGGTGGTATGGTGACCAGTACAGGTACATTATTTGCACAAAGAATACATCTTATTAATGTCTATTTACAGTACCTAATATTGATACACCTTCTTTTCATAGGACAGTATTTAGAAAAATCTCAGAGTTAGGGGAGAAGATGGTCATACTGGATAGGGACCTTAATTGCATGGTGAATCCACAGTGGGGCAGCTCCTCACAAGCAACCATGACTAACAGAAGGACGGGCAGGGAAGTTAGAGGGGAAATGACAGAACTAACACTGGTAGATTTGTGGCAGGAGTCAAACCCTTCAACAAAACACTATTTTTACTTGAATCCCCATAGGTCCTACTCTAGGATAGATTACTTCTTGGGCAGCAGTACGGACCTTCATAAGACAAAAGATTGTCAAATACCACCCCATACTCATCTCAGATCACTCTGTAGTTACATAACATTAGATATCCAGCTAGGGGATTGGAACAGAACAATCTTCTGGAGGATGTGTACTTCTCTCCTCACAAAGGAAGAGTTTAAGAATCTCATCCAGAATACAATCACTGATTACCAAAAAAATAATGATAACATGGATACTAAGCCCAAATGGTACTGGGATGGACCTAAGGCAGTAATGGGGGGGGGGGGGGTGATAGTATCTTATGCCTCCAGGATTAAAAAGCAAAATATAGAAAAACAACAAACATTGGAACACAAACTAAAAGAGCTGGAAAAGCAGCACAAAAGGATAGGAACTCAGGCATTGCTGCAGGAAATGCAAGTAAAAGCAGAAATACAAAACATGCTAGATCAGCAAACAGAAGGGAAAATGAAATGTAAATCAACGATATTATGAACATGGAAACATGACTAGTAGGCTCCTGGCCTTTACACTTAGGAAAACACAAGCGGATAGATATGTTAAGAAAGTTACTGTTAGACAGCAGGGTCTTATAAGAGATAATTAAAGTCAAAGTCAATTTTATTTAAAAAGACGCCCAATCCCAAAGGCTCTGGGTGCCGCACAAAAACTATACAGTATGTCATACCGTGTACATTACATTTAAAATATCATACATATAACTTAATCTCCAAAAGCCTGCACAAATAAAAAGGCCTTAAGATGACTCTTGAAGGCCTCTATAGTGGGGGCCTCTCTCACTTCAAGCGGCAACAAGTTCCAGAGAGCTGGAGCAGCGACTCCAAAAGATCAATCCCCTGCTGATTTCAACCTTGCTCTCGGAACTTTGAGGAGGCCACCACCAGAGGAGCGGAGATCCCGGACAGAGGTGGACGGTACCAGGAGATCAGAAAGGTAACCAGGGCCATGTCCATGTAGGGTCTTATAGGTGAGACAACCCACCTTGAACAAAACTCTCCACCTGACAGGCAGCCAGTGCAATTCGCGCAATACTGGAGTGATATGACAAAACTTACTTTGTCCAGTCAAAAGCCAGGCAGCAGCGTTTTGCACTAGCTGCAGTCTGCGAAGAGAAGTTCCAGAGACCCCGAGATAGAGGGCATTACAGTAGTCAAGTCTCGAAGTGACTAAGGCATGTACCAGAGTAGGGAAGTCCAGAGCCGGAACAAGGGGCTTAATCCTGGTGATATTTCTAAGATGGAAAAAACAGGAACATACCACGGAGGATATTTGAGCCTCCATGGACAGGTTCCTGTCAAAGATCACACCAAGGTTACGCACCCTTGGGGAGGCCATCAATGACACAGCTTCTAGCACAATGCCAGTCACAGAATCAGAGGCCATCCCATCACGAGCTCTGTTCGACTCCACTACCAGTACCTCAGTCTTGTTAGGGTTCAGTCACAGTCAGCTAGAAGACATCCAGTCATTTATCTCAGCCAAACAGATATTCATCACATCCACTGCATTTGATGTTCCTGGGGCAAAGGATAGGTATAGCTGAGTATCATCAGCATAGCAATGAAAACTCAGACCATACCTCCTAATGATCTCCCCCAGGGGCAACATGTATACTGCGAACAACATTGGGGCCAATACCGAACCCTGAGGGACTCCACACGAAAGGAGGCAGGGTACGGATGAGAAATTACCCATCACAACCCGCTGCCTCCTGTTAGTAAGAAATGACTCAAACCATTTGATGACAATACCGGTGAGTCCGCATAACTCCCTCAGGCAGAAAAGCAACACACAATGGTCCACAGTATCAAATGCTGAGGAGAGAGATCGAGGAGAACAAGAATTGTCTTGTCCCCCCATTCTCTAGCCCTGAGGAGATCATTTTGCACCCGAACTAATGCAGTTTCAGTGCTATGCTTGGCCCGAAAGTCTGACTGGAAGGGGATCATACAACTCGTGGGTCATGAGATGCTCTCCCAACTGAAGTGATACCACCTTCTCAACAACCTTTCCCAGAAATGGAAGATTGGAGATAGGACGGTAATTTGCCTAATCTCTGGGTCCAGAGAAGCTTTCTTTAAAAGGGGTCTCACCAGAGCCTTCTTCAAGGCATCCGAAAGACACCCTGACTCAAGGAGCACCGGACAATCAGGGCAAACACCAGGCCAACAGTGTCAATGCACCTCATCAAGATGCGTGTTGGCACGGGATCCAGTTCACAAAAGGTATTCTTCAAGTTGGCCGCAATCTCAATGACCTCATGAACCTCCACAGGCTTAAACTCCCCCCACCTCGAGAGAGTGCTCTTAGAACACAACTGACGACTACTGACAGCACTGATATTACTGGCTGAGGAGACCTCCCGCCAGATCGCAGACACCCTGTCCAAGAAGAACCGAGCAAATTCCTCACAATCCTCATTCGAGGAAACTCTTCCGGGCTGAAGACAGGATGGATGAAGAAGTCTATCAACAGTCCGGAAGAGTGAGGCTGGTCAGCTTCTCCCAGCAGCAATCTCCCGGGACAAAAATATTGTTGTCTTTTGGTTGATTGCATCCTGATATGCGCAATAATGCACACACAGGACCAGTTTGTCAGCCCCCAGATGGGATTTCCTCCAGCGATGCTCTAATCTCCAACCCAGCTTCTTCATTTCACTGAGATCACAATCATACCAAGGTGACCTCAGGTATGAAGTTCTGGGTCGTACACGGACAGGTGCGAGGGAGTCAATGGCGCCAGATAGCACCTCATTATAGGCGTCTACCCCGGCGTCAACCACTCTGATGCATGCATCACCCACCCACCTTTGATAAATCAACTGCCGCCAAATAACCCTCAGGGGTAAGATCTTTTAACGGGTGGCAGCAAAATATCTCAGAAGGGGAAGAAATTATGACGGGAGCACTAAATGTGAACTTCACCGTGCAATGGTCTGACCAAACTACTCGATCGATATCGAGATCAGCCATCTCAAGTCCCAGTGAGAACACCAGGTCCAATGTGTGGCCATCCTGATGAGTAGGCACACCGACAGACTGCACCAGCCCCAAAAGGGACATACTCTGCAGTAACTCATCGGCGCACCTTTGATTTCTATCCTCGGCCCAAACATTGAAGTCCCCAAGAAAAATACATCTTGGGGAGTCCAATGTTTCGCTGGCAACAAACTCGGCGAATTCCTACAGGAACCCCCCCATCGGACCAGGAGGGCGATAGATGAGGAGGATCCTGCAGCCAACGCCAAGTCCTCCACGAACAGCCACACATTCAAATGAACCTGGGGTTCCCACCGGGTGCACGGTGAAGTCCAAATTTGATTTAAAACAAATAGCTACACCACCACCGCAATTACACACCAAAGGATATTGACATGGTATTTCGCAACTACTAGGCTACTCTCTATTCAACAGAGCCCAGGGATGGAAATAACAGAGAGAAACTGGCAGACATTTTGGATAGGATATACCTCCCCCAGATAGAAGAAGAAGAAAAGCAAATATTAGAAGATCCTAGTACACCACTAGAGGTCAGTAAAACTGTTTAAATAATGAAGGTAAGCAAGTCCTCAGGACCCGGTTCAATGTAGAACTTTTCCAAGCATTCCAGCAACAGTTGACACTCCTTTTGACACAAGTATTCAATTCATGTGAAGACACAGAATATTTGCCCCATTCCTGGCAAAAAGCATTCATAATAGTGATTCTTAAGGAGCGCAAACCACCAGACACGTGTAGTTCATACTGGCCCATTTCCTTATTAAATGTAGATTCAAATTCAGAAATTTCACTAAAATTCTAGGAGGCGGTATGGAGCAGTGGGTTAAGGCTCTGAGCTGCAAATCTGGAGACCTGGGTTTGAATCCCACAGCCCCCTAGGTGCATACTGTGTGACCCTGAGCAAGTCATTTAACTTCCTCGTGCTCTCAGGTTGCACCTGCAAACAAGCTTTCAGCTTAGTGTGTCTCACCTGGTAAAATAATTGGTTAAAAAAAATAAATAAATACTAGTCTCAAGGACTAACAAAATCCTAGCAAAACTTATACACCCAGACCAGGCAGGCTTTATGCCAAATCAACACCAGGAGTATAACATTAGATGGTGCTTAAATATATTATACCAAGGAAGGAAGCCCGAAGATCAAAAAGTAGCAATAATGATTGACACTGAAAAGGAATTTGATCATCTAAGGTGGGACTTCCTCTTTGCAGTCTTCACTAGGTGTGGGTTCAGCAGGGACCAGTTTTGTACATGAATTAAAACACTGTATATGGCCCCGGTGGCCAGAACAAAGGTAAATGGTATGGTATCACAAACTCTGAAGATTCAAAGGGGCACCAGGCAAGGCTGTCCCTTGTCTCCGATATTTTTTGTTGTAAGCATAGAACCCCTGGAAGAAATAATTAGGACTCACCCAGAATTGGAAGGGCTCAGGATGGGGGGGAGAATAGAATATAATTTTATGCTCACGATACAATGCTGTATCTCAAAGACCCTATAAAGCACTTCCCCATCTTATATGAGATACTACAACAATATGGCCAGAAAATAAATGAAGACAAGACAGACATGTTCCTGGTGAGTAGGGTGAGGACACCGGCCCTTACTCGGCTGATACCCTTTAAATAGGTGACATCCCAAATTAGATATTTGGGGATTTATATTCCTATAAATTTGGTGCAACTTTATCAAGTTAATTATGGTAAACTAATAAAAGAAGTCCCGAAGAACTTAAAGAGATGGGGACTTTTGCCCTGTCACTGTTAGGATGTGCTGAATCCATAAGGATGAATGTCCTATCTAGATTTTTATTTCTTTTTCAAAACTTGCCACTAAACATACCACAAAACAGAATGGAAAAAAAAGAGACAGTGAGCTGCAACAATTTGTATGGGGAGGGAAGCAAGCTAGGATCAAATGGACAGACCTTTACAGGCCTAAAAACCAAGGAGGACTAGGGATGCCTAATCTGAGAGTTTACTATCAGATGGCCCAACTACTACCCTGGATAGAGCATAACAGACAAGATCCCAATAACACTTGGGTAGCCCAGAAAAGGGGAAGTAGTTCAGATCTACAACCAGTACAAGATTTTGCAAATACAGAAGAATATATGAGTAATAGGAAAAAAGAGACTCTGTGGTTACAGCAGTTATATAGAGTATGGGGTAAGGTTAAAAAGGAGATGAACATTAGAGACACCCTGATGAATAGAACTGATATAGCTCAGTGTTTCCTGTTCAACCCTCCCCCCCCAAAAAAATTGGAAAATATCTATCATCAATGGAAAAGACAGGATTTGATCTACTTTGTGCAGTTCCTTGACCAGGGAAGGTTGAAGTCATGCAATGAAATGTAGAGGGACAATAGTTTAGTCAGTACAGACTTCTTTTCATTATTTATAGGTCACATCCTTTCTTAGGAAGAACACACATAATCAGGAAATACAGAAAGACCCATATGCCTTAACTAAAATTATAATGGAAGCAGCAGAGGGGACCATTGAGAAAAAAATATATGTCTAGACTAGTGACTACATACATGGATTTGAAGGAACAACCCCCACCCTTATACCAACAGACATAGGAAATAGACTCTGGAAAGAATATAGACACTCAGACATGGTGGTAGATCTGAGAAGGTGCACTCTGAACATTTGTATCAAATAATTGGAGGGAGTTTCGGTAGAAAATTCTTAGCAGGTTTTTTCTCGTACCGGCAAGAACTAAACATTGCACACTAGGCAATTCAGACAGATGTTGGAGAAATTGTGGAGGGGAAGGGAGTCATCATCATATGTTCTGGAGTTGTCCAGGGTTAGAAAACTTCTGTACAACTCTAGAACAAAATTACAGAAGAATGGTAGGGGCCTGGGAACAATTAGAATTTGAACACTTAATGGTGGGACAACTGCATAAAGACAAATGGCCAAAGATCCTTTGTGGGAACACTACTGGCAGTGGCAGGTAAGGCCATTATTAAAAAATGGCTTAATCCTTACCCACCCACACTGCAGGAATGGTGACCATAGTGAAGGGAATATATATAGGATGAGGAAGATCACTATAGACCTTAGGTTACAGATGAAGAAACTCAACGGGATATAATTCCCATTTATGAACCTTATTGAAGAGCTGGATGGGGTCTCAATTCTATCCCAACAGGCCTTTGGATATTAAAAAAATTCATAACCCTACCAAGGAACATTCTCTCGGGGAAAATAATTTTACAATGCCTGACAGTTATATTATAGCGTACCGAGTCATAATGTTGTACGCTTAATAGCGCACGGCATTATGTGTGAACCCCGGACCTGTGCATTCTCTTTGTTAGACCCCCCAGAGTTAGAATCCTAAGTGGGCGGGGGGTCCAGGGTCACAATGGGGGGTGTGTGGGGCAGAGACCCCCACAGATCAATAGAAATAATTAAATCACGCAACACGATTAAGTCGCACGGCATTCTGCCATGCAACATTTTGACCCCGTACTGTATTATAGACATTGGGGAAAAGAAAACAAACCATACCTGAATTTAAGGTGTTTATAAGGTTTATTGTTAACAAGTTATTATTAAGGAGTGTTGGATTTTGTCACTATAGTAAAGACATATGGCAAAAATACTGTTGAAGTAGGTCAAAACATAAGATGTACTGTTTATGGCTTTATGTACAATTGTTAACTTTGTGTTCCCCTTTTCATACACTGTTGTCACTCAAGTAGGATAACAGGTACCTGCAAGAAAAATAAAGGGGGAAGAGTACATTAATGGAATTGTTTACTTAATATAAAATGACAAAGATGTATTAAAAATGTATAGAAAACTTTATAAAATGATTGTAAATGAATTGGCCCTACACAGTAAATAATAAAGAAGTTTGAAAAAAAATACAGTACCCTGAGACTGTGGGATAGGGGGCTTTATAATTAAAATTTGCCTTACTTTACCTGTAGGACTCGAGTCGTGTGGCACAGTTCCTAGTTGCTCAAGATGCTGACCTTCATTTTGAACTGAGTGTGTGTTCTTACTGATTTGGATACTGGCAGTTCAGACCTTCTCTGCGCAGTCTGGACTATTGCACATCAATGGGATTAAGTGGGTTTTCCAGTTGGACATCCCCTGAAGGAATGTGCACTGATGGCTTTTAGGCATGGAGAGATTCCCTGAAGAAGTGGATATGTGAAGGGAGAAGCAGAGAACAAGGGCTTGAAAAGTATAACTATTCATGAATATCAGTCAAAATAAAGAGCATAATGCTAGAATGTACATTTCCTGAACCTTGGGGCTGGCTGGCAGCACCATTCAGCCAGGTCGGAGATCTCAGAAGAAGGTCTTGTGAGGCTAAAGCCTACTTCCCTAATGGGTCTGGTGCTGGTGCCCCACATGATGGGTGGGGACCCAAGATCCCAAGGGTGCCAAGGCTAGGTGGAGGAAGACCAGCTCATGAATCACATGCTTCATTGAAGCTGACATAATATCCTACTGGTAGACTGTCTCTGTTATAAAGGAAACAAACAGGCTTACTCCCGAAGCAATAGGAGGGTCGAAGAAATGTATAAGGAAGTAGGGATAAGCAAAGTCAGGGTGGATTTGGATTTAGTTTTTAATCTGCCAAATCCATGATGAGTCAAAATTTGGTTTTGCAAAGGATTTGGATTTGTCTAGTCTGGGTTGATATGTGTTATATATAACTCCCCTGCCACACTGGTACCTCCAGTACTATGGCTGGCAATACTGACCCTCCACACACCTGTACACTCAGATACTGTTTCCCTTTCTTCAGTACTAATTATCAGACACTTTGATACCTCTGGTCTAGAACTCTCCACTCACTTCACATTCTGGTACCCTCAGTACAATGTTCCATGTCGACAGGCTCAAATATTTACATAAAATCATTTTTTCTTTCATTTGCTGAAGATGTTTCTCAAAGCACTGGTCTTTACAATTTAAAAAAAACTACATAATCTGGAATGCCACCCTTTTTCACCTTAAAAAAAATAAGTTTCTTAATTTCTCTGCCCCCCCCAAAGAAGTTTCATTTTCTCAAATACTGAACCATTAAATAGTACACTTGTAAAAACATTCTTTATGAAGGTGTGAGGCTAACATGTATTTATTTTATACAGAGGCAGAGAGAAGATGACATGTGGTTGACTAATGGTCACTGATAGACAGACAGAGGGAGGAAAGGGAGCTCACATCATTTCCATCTACTCCGCCCCCCATGCAAAAGTATATATTATTATTTTTTTTACAGAAAGTTAAACACATCTTAGACAAACAACATAATGTAGACTGAAAACACCATAAAAGTGTTGACTGCAAACTTAACTTTATGGAACAATCGGACTCAGGTTCAAACTGCACCAGCCAAAGAGCCGTTTAGCCTAGGGCCTGATCTACAAAAAACTCCTAAGCTTTCTATAAGTTCAGAGGGCTGGGAATTGCTGTACAGTGCCCCCTTAATGCACAAGTCATACCTGCAGGGCAAAACAACCACAGTTCTGGTGCTCCATTCCTTGCTTAGGACAATTCAGACACTGTGCTCCTACCACAGAACTTTAATCCACAGTTTCAGGAGACTGCACAGTGGCAGTCCTAATTTACAGTGCACTTCATACAAACAATAGCTTCAGGCTCTTACAACAGTCTTATTGTTAGCTTAGCCTACCGTACTGTTCTGTAGGTCTTTTTTATTCTGACTTCACATAAGAACCATTAGCATTCTTGAAGGTAGCTTAGTCCCAGCAGTATTTCAAAACATAAACAAGTAAAAACTTCTAACTGCAGCTGCACTTAGTACCTTGCTGATTCAAATACGGAAACATAGACTTTGATGGTAGATAAGGACTGCTTGGCCCACCCAGTCTGCCCATTTCCCTAGTTACTGGATAAGCTGCAGATCCTAGTTAACTAACAGCCTACTTCCTCCTACCCCCCTACTAGAATTTAGACCCCAGAGCCATTGTCAGCAGTTGGAATCATTGGTTTCAATTCAATGTAGTTGCAATTAGTTGCAATTGCATTGAATTGCAGTCATAACATAGTGGAGTTGCAATCCACTGCAGTCGACAATTCCGTGACCCATCCAGAATATTTTTTTTAGCTGCAGTGTGTTTTCTGTTTCTTTCCTGGTGGGGTTGGGGGGATGGGCAGCACAAATGTCTAATGGTCCCCAAACCCCCGTGCTGAGCCTTACAACCAATAAAATGCAGCTTTGGTTCCTTGGTATGAAGCATCCACCAACTGGGATTGGTAGAAGGAGTATCCACGAGCTTTACAGCATCTGTGATTGGCTGCATGATGTGGCAGGGAGAGCGTGCCTAGGTAGGAAAGCGAGAGGAGAGGAGGCATCTGTGTCTGTTGAGGAGCTGGTGAATAAGGAGCAAGCAGCGTGTTCTTTATTTTTGGCAGGAATTAAGTTTGGTGGCTGAGCGGCTCGGCCTTTATTTTTCAATAATTTGTCCAGTGCTGTCAGAGACTAGTGCTGTGTGGCTGTGTAGATACTAGTCCTCCAGTAAAGCCAGGCAACTGCAGCACAGCAATCATGTGATGGTGGTGAGTCAGCGGTGGTCATGTGGTTGGACTCGTTTGGGCCCTTGACCCAGGCGGGCAACTCTCTTGCTCGCTCAGTCGATCAGGTGGTGAGGGTCTCTAGTAATTTGAGTCGGCGAGGAGGGAGTGGTGGGTGTGCAGTATTTCCACCACACTGAGTGCCAGAGTGGGGTTTGGGGACCGACTGTGTGAGTTGGTTAGAGAGGAAAGAGCACACACCGTGCCGTGCACTGAGAAGTGGAACATCAGCCTGAGGTGAGGAGCCAGCTACCGCCTCTGCCACCCGTGACCCGATGCCAACCTGAATCACCTGACCTGACCGAGAACTGAACTGGCAACAGGGCAGGTTATAGCAAGGCAAGGCAAGCAAGCAAGGTATGTAATATGTTGGGCAGCATGTGCTGGGTAGTGGACAGTAAGGAGTAGGAGTCGCCGGAGGTGGTCTCTCACAGAACTAGTCTGTGACTTTGTGTGAGTGTGTCTATTTGTCTGCTGCTTGCGTGCCTGTTCCTTCATCAAATATGGGACCAGCAAAAACAAACCTTGAGTGGGGGTTGTAAATCCAAATACACATATGAATGTTGTTGTTTAATCCAGGCCAGTAGATTATGTTTCTTGTGCCTGGGCTGGGAGGGAAAATACGTAAGCAAGCCTGAAGAATCAGTGTACATGAGAACTTCTCACCAAGTTAAACAAAGTAATGAAGTGGACTGTACTAAGACATGTACTACTTAAATTTACAAGGAATCAAAAATAAAGACGGCCCATTTAAATAAAGTTAAGGCCCTTTTCATTTTTATTTTTAATTTATTCTTGATCCACCTCACTGTAATTCTCCTATGCCAGCACATTTTTGCTTGATGCATTAACTGGCCTCAAAACTTGCCCATCTGCCAAGCAAGTCAATTCTTCTCAGGCTTCACCAAGCTCTGCCCACAGCAAGCCCAGAGGCAGCAAGGGATAAGATACATTGGACAAGCCAAAGTTCTGCAGTCCTCCAAAGAAGAGTCATGGAGGACATTTTCTGGGCAGTGATGTAGACTGGAATGAGGAGTGTCAGCTGCCAATCTGGAGTTGTTTTCTCTCCATATAGACCCCAACCCACAACATGCCACTTTAATCAGTCCTTTGCAATACCAGACGAGGGGTTATTGTGGTCACTCATGATGTCCCATGCTGTTTCCAAGTTCACAGAGAGAGAGTTGTTCTGTGCAGAGACATCATCCCTTACTCAGGAGACTAAGAGTATTGCTTTATAACACTCCCTAGGCTCTACCGACCCAAGGTAAGGGAGTCAAGCTTGGATTCAACCTGGGTCTCCAGCACTGGGGCACAATTTACACAACCAGTACATCTGGTCTGGGTATAGCTTAAAAAATGCACAAAAATGCCATTGATTTATCCTGTGCAGTAAAAATGCCCAATTACGACTTCTGTGCATAAATACATTTTTTATGATTACTTTTTTCTATGTTATTAATCCTCTATATTTACAGTGCAATAATTTCAAATATACAGAGATGTCTGTGGCCATCTCACATGTACCAGCTGGTTTCCTGTGCACTCAATGTGGTAATGAGTGCTGCCAACTCCTACCATTAGTCTGCAGTACTTATTAGCATATTGGTGCACATGAAGTCAGCTGGTGTACATGAGATGGCCCTGGGCATCTATGTATATTGGAAGTTATGGCACTGTAAATACAAAGGATTAAAAACATAATAATAATGGGTCAGCAATTTTTCTCTAAGGGCTGACCCAGCTGATATTTGTCGTAATAACTGGCTGGTTATTATGGCATTCAGGTGCCATGTCATTCGCACCATGCCACTCCCTCATTTGCTTCGCTAGCCCGTGATATGGGTAACTGCAATTGGGTGACCCGCTATAGGGTGACTCAATTGTGGTGCCCATCACAGGAGCTACCGGTTAGGGACAGTGACCGGATGGGGGGTGGGTGACCATAGCGACAGGAAGTCTCTACAGGTACATGCACAGGGGGTTGGGAGTGAGCACACATGGCAAGGGGTGGGAGGGAATTTGAGGGGTGGTGCTGCAGTAGGCTGCCAAGCCGGCCCCATGGTGTAGTGGGTCAGCTCGTGGCCTTGGTAGCTAGGGTGCTGGGTTTCGGGTCTGGACGCTGGTTCGTTTCTGCTGTGCCCAGCCTGAATTTTTTTTTTACATTTTGCCCCCCCCCGACATGCACCCCCCCGGAGTTGAGAATCCTTTAGTGGAGGGGGGGTGCAAAGGGTACAGCCTCTGTCATAAACATAAAAAAACACAAGTCCCCGGTGCCGTTTTGTTGTGCATTGGGGAGTCAGAGCACCAAAATTGATTTCCGGCGCTCTGACTTCACCGTAATGGTGATCGCCCTTTGGCAGTCTCCGTTGGTGACATAGAACTTTTGCTTCCATTCCATGTGCTGGCAAGCTTAAGACTATTGCAAACATGGCAGCTCTGCCTCTTGCTCGCCAGGAAGCCACCACAACAATGATTAGCTATTCCTGTTTTTATTTTATTTCTTTATATTTTTAAATACTATCTAGTTGATCCTGCTATCTACATTAAAAAAAAAAAAAAAACACTCTTATCTGGTTGATCCTGCTTTTCATTCATGGGAATGGGTGCCATGGCATCATTCACAGTGCTATCGCTTTTGGGACAACTAATCTAAGTAAACCATGTGTGTGTGTGTGTGTGTGTGTGCGTCTCTGTGTCACGTATTAACAGAAGTTGTGCTGGAGAAAAATTGCTTACCAACAATTATAAAAAATGGGAAAGTGTGCCTATGAGAACTTAAGGAACACCCTCGGTGTGGGATGCTTTAATAAACCCCTCAGGCTTAGCCCTCATGGTTTGTGTAGCATCCCATACCTCGGGTGTGCATTAAATTCTCACTATTATGTTTTTATACATTTTGCTGGGGTGGTGATTGCTGTATGTATTGCAGGTCCTCTAAGCCTGCTTCTTATGTCAGTGATATCTCAGTATTATGTCACATATGCCAAATAAATGTAATAATTTATTGTTTTAATAAAAAGATATGACATTAAAAAGTACGACAAAGTACTACATAATAAAATTCAACGATGGTCAAAGTTGAAAAAATTGATTGGATTTTCTTTAGTTAGTTGAAGTCACAAATTTCAAACTAGTTGAAAAACATCAGTCATAATATGTGTTAAGTCAATCATAACTGGTTTTTCAACTGACTCCTGGGTCTACTAGAATTGCCTTATGTCTATCCCATACATTCTTGAATTCCCCCACTGTTTTTGACCCCACTACCTCCTCAGGAAGGCTGTTCCATGTGTCCATCACCCTGTGAAAACATACTTCCTCATGATGCCACTGAGCCATCCCCCCCCATCTTCAAATTGAGCCCCATTGTTCTTGCACATCTCTTTTTCTGAAAGATGCTACCTTCTTGGACTCTGTCGATTCCCTTGAAATACTTGAAAGTTTCTATCATGTCCCCCCTCTCCCTCCTTTCCTTGAGGGTATACCTATTAAGCTCCTTTAGTCTCTCTTTGTATGGCTTCTGGTGTGGACCCTGCACCATTCTAGATGGCCTCCTCTGGACTGCCTCCATCCTGTCGACGTCCTTGTGGAGATGGGGTCTCCAGAACTGCACACAGTACTCCAGAAGGGGTCTTACTAACTGTCTGTACAGAGGGATAACAACTTCCTGTTTTCTACTGGTGATGCCTCTCCCTATGCATCCCAGTATCCCCCCAGCCCTCCTTACTGCCTTCTCACATTGCTTGCCTACCTTTAGGTCATCTGTTATGACTACCCCCAGGTCCGTTTCCATTTTTGTTGTTGTTAGTACCACCTCCCCCATTGTGTACTCTTCCCCTGAAATTTTGTTTCCCAGGTGCATTACTTTGCACTTTTTGCATTGAATCTAAGCTGCCATACATCTGACCATTCCTTCAACCTTGCCAAGTCCCTTCTCATCCTTTCCACCCTCCTTATGTATCAGCCCTGATGCAGATCTTTGTGTCATCTGCAAAGAGGCATACTTTTCTTTCCATTCCCTCTGCAATGTCACCTATCAAGACATTAAAGAGGACTGGTCCCAGTGCTGAACCCCGCGGTACCCTGCTAGTAACCCCCCTTTCTTTGGAGTGGACTCTGTTTACTAGTACCCTCTACGTCCTGTTATCCAGCCAATTTTTTTACTCAGGCTACCACCCTGGGACCCACTCCCAGGCTGGCTAACTTGTTTATTAATCTTTTATGTGGGACTGTGTCAAATGCCTTGGTAAAGTCTAGGTGGTCCATATTCACAGCCCCTTCCTGGTCTACTACTTTGGTCACCCAGTCAAAGAAATCTATTAGATTCATCTGATGTGACTTTCCCACTGTGAGTCCATGCTGCCTTGGCTCCTGTGCCCCTCTGGCCTCCAGGTACTCAACAATTCTTTCTTCCAAAAAGGATTCCATCATGTTCCCTTCCATTGAGGTCAAACTAACAGATCTATAGTATCCTGCCTCTGCCTTGCTCCCACTTTTGTGAAAGGGAATCACATCCACCTTCCTCCAGTCCTCAGATACCACACCATTCTCCCATGATTTGTTAAAAAAGTTAGTCAGTGGTGTCACTAGTTTTCCCCTTAGTTCTTTTAGAATTCTGGGGTGAATCCCATCAGGCCTCATTCCTTTGTCCACCTTCAGTCTTAGGAATTCTTTCAGGACCTTTTCTTCTGTGAATGGATTGGTATCGACTCCCTCCCCACCAGAGTGCTACTATTGTTTGGTTTAGGTACCTCCCCCTCCTCTTCTTTTGTGAGTACTGAGCAAAAGTATTCATTTAGTATCTCTGCCTTTTCACTGTCACTCTCTTCCCATCCCCTCTCCCCTTTATTAAGCCTCACTATCCCTCCCTTGGTCTTTCTTCGCTCCCTAATGTACCTATAAAAGGTTTTATCCCCCTTCTTAACTGAGCTGGCTATTTTTACCTCAGTTTGGGCCTTTGCTATTCTGACTGCCTTCCCCACTGCCTTTTACTTTAACTGATACAATTCTCTGTCCTGCTCCTTCCGTGATTCTTTATATTTCCGGAATGCTATGTTTTTCTCCCTAACCTTCCTCACCACCTCTTTTGAAAACCATAGTGTGTTTTTTTCCTTCTTTTTGTTTTGTTTATTTGCTTCACACAAAGGCTTGTTGCCTCAGTGATGGCAGTTGTAATTTTTCCCATTGCTCCTCTACCCTTTTTTCCTGCCCATTTGCTAGTGCATTCTTTAGGCACTCTCCCATTTTGCCAAAGTCAGCCCTCCTAAAGTCCAGTACCCTCGCTTTTGTATGGCTTGAGTCTACGGCTGTGTTTATCATGAACCACACTGTTTGGTGGTCGCTCGTTCCCAGATGGCTACCAACTTCTAAATCTGAGATCCTCTCTTTGTCCCTGTTTGAGAGCACCAGGTCTAAGACTGCTCCCTCCCAAGTGGATTTCATCACTACCTGTCTGAGGCATGCCCCCTGTAGGACATCAAGAATGACCCTGCTCTTGGATGAGTCTGCAGCAAATGTGCTCCAGTCAGAGGGCTTATGGACACACACGTGTCACATGCATGCTCATATGATAATGTTTTGGCTACGCTTTCCTCAGAGCTGACTGAGACCCTGGTCACACCCTTATAAATACTCCAATGGGAGTCACTTGACTAGTGGTCAAATAGCCACTCCAGGGTAAATGAGAACTCATTTTGGCCACTGCTTGCTTTATTGGAAAACGTATCTCTGTACTGTAGAAGAAAACATATCATCGCACAATAGAAAAAATATGTAGTAGACAAAAATATATATGGTATCACTAAACACTGAGTGTAAATAGACATGCAGCAAAGTAACATTCTGCCTGCGAAGTGGTCACGAAATGGCCACTTCACGTTAGTATTCTGCTATGTGGAGTGCTCATTTTAAACCCTCACTTCACATTGTAATTATGGCTTTGCATTGTGCACTTTGCCTTATTCCACTTTAAGGTGGAGAGAGAATTCACAGGCAGCCCACACACATCACATGGCTTACACAGTGTAGGTCACATGCTTCAGGCAGGTGGCAGGAGGTTATGAGCAAAAACATTCTCCAATGTGGGCTGACTTATATGTTTTGCAAGAGGTGTGACAAATGGCTTAGCTCTGCGAATGGCTGGGGGTGGGGTGTGGATGTGTGATGAAGAGGGGGTGCACAGATGATAAGTCCACAAATGAAGTTAATTTCCCCATTTTACGTACAGGGGTTGATGTACTACTTGCACTAGATATACTGCATTGACCACCACTACTGCTACTCTGACCATCACTTGACAAGATTTCTTTATCATAATCATAATCCTTCCCCTCATCATGCCTGTAGTAATCCTCTGGTGTTATTTCATCACTACTGCAGACATTTCTACTTGGTCTTACACTCATGGAAGGGGATAACATGCTCAGTAAGGTTGATGAAAAGGATGAATGCCCCACTATGGTATTAGCTGCCATCTGGTGCCAGGTCCACAGTGCCATATGCCTGTTCTTAAGATGTGTATGCTGGCCCCCCATGCCCAGATGACTCCTCTTTTTAACTCGACTCACACACGCATGGCAAAGCTGGCAGACTGCAAATGACTCATCATTTGCATCTTGGACAAAAAAATCCCAAACAAGGATTGTGATCCCCTACTTTTAACTTGTCCCTGATGCTGCTTATTGACCCCTGAAATGGGGGGTGTGCTGCATGATTTTTCAGGCTGGACACTCTACTCCAACTGACCACCATGACTACCTATGATTATTACTGGGTCATCATTATTATCAACAACAGGAACTGCTATATGAAAACTTTTCTGAGGATGGGGGATTTAATGCCATCAGACCCAGACACATCCATCTTGACTTTCTTTTTCTCTGGTTCCTAACAGGGGTCATTGACATCATTATCATATTCATCAACATCATCTGCATCCACATTTTCAGCTTGGATGCTGTCATGTGGAGAACATGATCCAACCACAGCATCATCATCATCATCATCATCCGATATTTTTGCACCACCCTTTGAATCACTGGATGGCAAAGGCATGGCCTCAACAGCACTGGAAGAAATGTGACATTTTGAGTTATCATTGCCAGGGTCAGAATCATGTTCAACTACTGTGAGGATGTTAATGGGGAGTATGACATCATCTATACTGTCTGTCACAACTTTAGACTCACCTATATTTTTTGAAATGGTTAACTGGTCAGAAGTGGAACTTGAAGCAGCAATACTCATGCTAGCACAAACACCACCAGCTGGTACAACATCATCTTCTCCAACTATGAGTGAAGCTACAGATTGCACTGTAAATAACATTGATGGAGAAATCCCTTTACTGACATCAGCTATGCACTTCTGCGTACTACCATGCCTATGGACAATCTTGCCACTGGTAGCAGTGCCTTGGCCAGAAACAGCTTAGCTTGCACGTCTCTTTGCAGGCATTTTGAGGGATCACCAAGAAAATTCAAAACAAATTTAGATTTCTGAACTTTCAGTATGGGCTGGCAGGTGTGAAGCCAAAAAAAACAACAACTGTGGCTTGTAGATCTAGATTGGGCACTAAACAGATGCAAAAGCACAGACAGATTGATTGCACTGCACAGTCAAGAAGAAGAGATGCAGACGTAAAGTTACAACAACACTTTAAACAGTGCTCACAAGCCACAGTCCTATCTGGAAACGAATACCTTTTGCTGGTTGGAGGGGGGGGAGGGGAGGTGCAGTGCACTGCAGTAACAGTCCAAAACCAAGATACCACAAAGCAGTACAAAATCATGCAGGTGCGGTGGATAGCAGGTTCAAATTGCTGCAATTACTATGTGGCACAATAAAATGTGTCTGATTTGATGGCACGTGTCAGACACACACTCACACACACACTACAAGTAATGCGTAGTAAATTGAAAACCTTTAGTAATACAGTATACGCCAAATTAACCGGACCCGCTTGTAGTGGACGTCCGCTTCTAACAGACAAATCTCAATTGCCAGAAGCCATTTACCATATGGCTCAATAATAAAGCCGCCTGATTAAGCGGACCTGTAATTCCACATTTAGCGGCCACCGAGTAGCCCATTCACAGATCTTTTCACACCTGGGGAACTCATCTGCAGCACAGCTGACATCCTGCTGCAACTCCAGCTCACACATCCTCAGAGTCAACTCCCACATAGGCAAAGATCACCACCCACCACGCACACTGTTACCACTGTTACTCATGCCCAGCCATCACTGCAACTCCAGCTCGCACATCCTCAGAGCTCCTCCTCGGTCACTGACTCCCACAAGACTAACCCAAAACTCCCGATCCTAAACTTCGGACTCCTGTCCAGCCAACACTGCAACTCCAGCTTGCACATCCTCAGAGCTCCTCCTCCTCCTCGGTAACCCAAAACACATTCACAAAAGCACCTGAGCAACCGAACCACAGAGGACTTTAAGCAGTAATACATGGGAGTGCCGATACAGAGGGGGATGCCATCAGGTATGGGAGGTGAAACAACAGTTTACGAATGGTTGCCTTGCACTTAGATTTCGTCAAGAATACACGATTTGCAGGAATGGAGGATTTTTTTTTTTTACTCCCTCACTCGAGAAAATAGTAAAACTGATGTAAGGGACACCGCTTGTAATGGTCGAAATGCCATATGTCAAACTAGTCCATTACAAGCGGCGCATACTGTATAACCAAATGTTATAAACAGACAAATTGTACACTGCTGCACCACAACAATCTGCAAAAAAATGTCAAGAATTACTGAAAATATTACTGTGTGTACATTAACACAGTTATACAAGAAAAATATAACCAAAACAGAAATACTGCCTTTTTTCCCCAAATTTAACCTACCTCCACCACAGATATGCCCCCACCCAAAGCACACTTCAAGTGTCTGCCAGTACACAGCCTGAATGTTCTAAATTAGCATTCAAAACCCACACACAAACAATAAACACTCAATGATATGAGCACAGGAGGGTTTCCTACAATTTATGTACTAAATTTTTAGCAAAACAAAATTGCTCAAAAAGGCTTTTTTAACAGCTTTTATAGGATTTGAATCGCAGAGCTCTGACAGGAAACTGTCTCCATCTACCACTACAATCACACTATACAGAACTGAGGCTGTGCAGAACAATCTAGAGCTAATGTGACCTGCAATCTCATGAATCACTGCAAAATTAACCTTGGAGCTCAATAACAAAGCGAAGTGATGTGAAGCACATTGATTTTTATGTACTTTGCATTAAAATTGGTGCAGAAGTGGTTGGGGGAAGGCGGAGTAACACAAAGTCATTGTTATCAAGGGACTTTGCTTTCCTCATTATGATGCAAAGTACTCCGCCTCACATTGTGGATTACTTCACGGATTCTGCATTATTCCTTGAATTGCTTTGCAGAGCGAATTTTGGCCGCTTCACCCACCTCTAAGTGAAAATCAACACCTCTTTTCTGTTCAGCAAAACAAAAAGTTGCCAGCCAAAAATGGAGGTTAGGGGGCACTCCTGGACCTCCAGATTGGAAGACTTGTGCTTCTCTGCACCCTATTACTGGCCACACTCAGGACTTCACAGGCAAATGGGTCAGGCACACACAGTGGTAGGGGTGGCCATGTGCCACATCCACAAAAGGACATACAGGGCTCCCAGGGCTGGCAGTCGTGACACTGTTAAGGGCAACAGTACCCTCTGCCTGACTACAACTGTGTTCTCAGGGCCCCATCTACCCACCCATCTCTGGCCATCAGAATCACCATGGGGGCCTTGGTCAGCACTGGTAGGCAACCTTTCAAAATATTTAGCATTGAATACAAATGCGATAGTCCTTGGAAGACCATCATCCCTGGAAGTGGCAAGGATGCACTCTCAGACCATCTCTGGCATCTGTTTAATGCCTGTAGCCAGGTATAGCTGTGCTTCTACCACTGCCACCCCATTCCCATGTGTGGATCTGTTGCAGGCAGGATTTTTGGATGCTGGCAAGCATGCAGGCACCTGTAGTGGTTGGTCACTGCACCCTAGATATGCACAATTCACACATATCTGGGATGCCATTGAGAATCAGGCTCTAACTTTAGGTGACCTTAGGCAAGTCAACTAACCCCATAGCATTAAAAAAAAAATACCACTCCCAAATTAAAATATTTTTCAGTTGTGCTGTCACTAAATGTAAAAAAGTATTGCCTCCTTTGAGCTGACCCAGACCACCCAAGGTCCCCTTTGCTGCCCCCTACTGTTTCATGTCTTCAGGGCTTTCATGTGCCCTGTCTTTTCCTTTACAGTCTCTTGCTTGCAGTAGTTGCATAATCTTTCATTGGGCACACATGTATGCCCCCATCCTTCAGCTTTTCTGCCACAGTTCAGTTTAGTAATTGGTGAGAGCAGGTGCAGCCAGTAAAGGCCATGCTCGCTGCCCTTTAACCTCCCCCCCCCCATTAAAACCAGGTCTTCACAGACCACTGCTGCACGTGCCCCTCTTCATCTAAATCCTCCTTCCCCCTAAATCCAAAAGATGCCCCTCCATGTCCCATTATGTCAGAGAGCTGCACAGGAAAATGGCCACAAGGACAGTTGGGCAAAAAAGAACAGACAGGCAGACATGCATGAGTGCATTATTAGGTTTAAGCCAGTAATGCTGCATGTGGAGAAGGGGGATTTGTGTAAGAGCATCATTTGTAACTGGCTGTTCTTGCACAAACTCCACCACTCAGGCATTACTGACTCCAGCATCCTAAGCCTACTTGTGCCTCCCACCCCCTCCCCTACCATCCTCTGCCTACATGATTCTCAGGTTTTCTTTCTTTTTCTCTTGTATAGTTTTACAACAAAGAAAGGCAGTGGTAATCACTCCTGATTGAGGGACTTGGCCAGGTAAGCTGGTCATACAGCAGGAAATGATGGGTAAACTATCCAGGGCAGAGGATGAACCTGTACAACTTGTACATATGATCCAGGGGTAGCAGAATGGATTTGTTTGCACAGTTGTACAGTATATTGCATATCTATCCTTTTTAACAACACATACTGTACATTATTGAAGCTCTGTAGGAAAAGAATCAGGGTGGGATGGGTACTGTCCCACTTTTAGGATCATTCGTGGATAAACCACGGTTGTATATGGTCATCAATGATTTATCCATGATTTTAACCGTGGTTAACCATGGACATCCACTGATAGTAAATGTCCCAGGGACACACCAGGATAATTGGAAGGCTATGCCTGTAGTTCAGTGGGGCAAGCAACCAGCCACACCTCCTTCCTGAGCTATATAAGCAATTCCACACAGCCTCTCCCTGAAGCACTTTTTTCTTTGCCAGCTGGAGACTCTGTTGATCTGTCTTCCTTCTGGGGCCTGCCCCCTACCCCCTGGCCTACTCGTGCGTTGGGCTCTGCTGGTTTGGGCTTGACTCTATCTGACAGTGCCCCTAGTTTGGTTAGTACCCCACGCTCCGCTCCTTGCTTCCTTGTGTTGCTTGTTTTTTGTTCATTTGTATTTTTATTTTGTGTTTTCTTTTTGGGGCTTCCTAGTTTCCTAGCATCCTGTTGCCCTTTGATTGTTGTGTTCAGTTCACTGCAATGTTACATCTCTGCTTCAGTTCCAGCTTCTAATCCTCACTTTTTCTCCACTTGTCATTGTATGCTGTATCCCCTGCTGCTGTATTTCCACTGTCTCCTGTGCTTCTACATTAATCACGTGCAGCTGGTCCACACTTATACAGCTCAGCAGCAGCCACTTCATGTTATTCTGTGTTTGTTCTACAGCTCTGCTTTCACTCACAGAGTGCTAGCTCACTGCTCCTTTGCAGTTCCTTGCCAACCTGCTGCCTAATCTACTGCATCAGAATTTTACTAGACCATACTTTTACCTAAACCTTAGCAGTTCATTCACTGCCTTCTGCTTTAGTGAAAAAATAACCTTTTAATCAGCTCTATGGGGGGTTCTTGCCTACTGACATCATAGTTGCTCTTTGGTCTCCTGGTGCTCAGCTTGTGACCTCCCTGTTATTCACATGGCAGGGGACTGTGATGTCACAGTGGGTCATTGCGACTCCAGGTAGTAGAAGCATGCTTTTATGTGAGTGATATAATTTTGCCCTGCTCCTTCTGACTACATGACTTCAGGGTTTTAAATAATTGATTAGCAGTTTTTTTCTTGGGGCAATGCTAACTGTACAGAAAGTATTTATATAGGTTTTCTAGAAGTGTTATGTTTGTTAAACACAATGAGGCAAGTGCTGTGCATTTTCACAATGTTTTAGCACTTTTATGAGCAAAACGCTAAGCAATTTTTAGAGTTAAATAAAACCCTGGACTTTCACATATCCATGACAAAATATGTTTACCTCACAGACTATATGGCTTTCAAAATTCATGCATTTTATGGTATCCTGTGGACACGACAATCGTGATTGAGTGACTGCAAAAATGGCAACACAGTCATGGCGCCTGAATTCTGGGCTTCCTGGCAGTGTAATGACAGGATACCATGATGGGCGAAAGAGGGTGACAGGAAGTACTCACATGTGGGGGGAGGGGCCACACTGCGCTAGGGGTGGAAGGGGAGGGCTGGTATGTGGGAGGTAATGGGGAGGTCTGCTGCCTACCTGGCCATGTGGCATGGTGGTGAGGGTGGCCAGCTGGGGTTGGGAGGGTGCTGAGTTTGGTTCTGGGGCTGGTGTCGCTTTTATGTTGGGGCCAAGGTTTTTTTTTTTTAGTTTTTCACTCCCTCAACATGCACCTCCCTGGAGTTGAGAATCTTTAGTTGAGGGGGTGTGGGGGGGGGGCAAAGCCCGTGCATATTTTAATGTTCCATCACCACTTTTGAAGTCATCGCTAGTGTACATCGATGTCATTTATTTTCAGTGATGTACAATCGCACAAATGGCAATTGCCATTTATTTTTTTATTTAGTTGTTTAACCAGGTATAGCACACTAAGCTGGAAGCTTTTTTACAGGAGCAACATGGAAGCACAAGGAGGTTAAGTGACTTGCTCAGGGTCACACAGTATGCAAGTGGAAGCTGTGGGATTCAAACCCAGGTCTGGTCTGCTGGATGTCACCAGATTTGCAGCTCAGAGCCTTAGACCACTGCGCTATACTGCCTCAATAAATTTTTCGACGTTTTGACATGGAACACATTTTATTACTATGTTCCACCATTTCATTACTGCCTTCCAATAACCTAACCCTGCCTTCATAGCTTCTGAGGTATTCATACCAATCATATCATTCCCTAATCATGCTGAAACCATAGCCCATTCATATCAGTGCTATTTAACCATCCATTTCAATTTTCTGCTTATGCTGCAACCATAGCAATCACTGCTAAACCTCATGGATTCAATTTACTAAACCTCCTTGTCTCAATTTCTGGCATCCTGCCTCTCATCACTTAATGGCTTCACAGCCTCCCATTACTCGATCACCTACCTTCCATGACACCACAAATTTGGCTTCATAGTGGAATTGGTTGGCTTGCTTTCATTGACTTTGCTTATATCACGCAACCATTTTAAACCTTTCTTCCATCAGTGAACCTTCCTATCCATCAATTTAATCAGCCAATTGCATCAGTCCATTGTATCAATCAATTATCTCAGACAATCCTACCATATACCAATACCTACCTGATGGCCGCTGGCTTTTCCTGGCCCCTCATATTAGCGTTTTATAGTTATCCATATTCTCCTTTATAAATTGGAAGAGTGCCAACCATGGTCATTACTTTCTATGGCTCAGGCCCCTCTGCAGCTGATGGTCTCACTCTGCACCAAAGTCCACATCTTGAGCATTTAAAACCTGGAAGGGGGCCTTCCCATCTGGCCCATAGTGTGAATGTCCTTGCTTTGGGTGAAGCTTTGGCCATTCATGAATCGGCGGTGGTTCTTGATGTAGAATTATGACTAGCTGCAAAGAGTGGTTAAACGTAATCTCCTTTGGCTGTAGTATTAATTTACTACCATCAGCACCTTCAATGCATTGTCCCTATGACTGCTTCTGGTTTGCTTGATTTGGGATAGTTGGTAGGTCAAGAAGCACCTTGGCAGTCATTCTCTCCTCCTCCTTCCTTTGCTGAACTTGTTGCAGAGGTTTTTCTTGCAACCTTCAAAGGCGTTCCTGTTAGAGGGAATGAGTGAGAGTTTCCTCTAAATTAGAAGATTTTTCACTTGCCTACCAATTCGATCTCTAAATTGCAGCAGCTGAGCCGTCACTAAATAAAATACCCCAAGCCTGGAGGGAAGGTGATCTAGGCCTTGGATCCCCAGAGTTTTCCTCCCCCTATGGTTTTTTTCTCCCTTCCAAGCCAAAGGTCATAAAACTTAATTAGTTTTCAGTGATATTCCCTAGTTCACTTAGGTAGGGTCTGCTGTTGGATGGAAGTGGATGGTGACGCTACTTGCCATTCCCTCTCTCCTTAGCAAGCCCTTATGTCATCAGTGCGATACTGACAACAAATGCATCTTATTTGTATTTTCAGTTTGTCTCATTGCTGACAATATGCTTTTCAACATTGTAGTCAATATATAACTGCTCAATGCTCCTTTGGGGCTCCTTCCTAAGGCACCTTTAGCCAAGGAAATCTTACCATGGCTCATCTGGGGTGGAACCCTATTTGAGGGTTCCTTGCCTTTGGTAGCCCTACAGGGTGGTAATTCCCCATGGAATAGAGAGTGCAAGTGGACTGGACAAACAGTTATTACAGTTGAACAAGCATGGTTGCATAGGCCCATTGAATTGGAAGGCTATTCCTGCAGTTCAATGGGGCAAGCAACCAGCTACACCCCTTCCTGAGCTATATAAGCAGTTCCTCCTAGCCTCTCTCTGAAGCACTTTTTTCTTTGCCCCACCATCCTCCCCTCCCCTCCTCCTCCAGCGACATACCTCTCTCCTTGGGGGGCTCCTTTCTAAGGTACCTTTAGCCAGGGGAATCTTCCTGCTGCACCTCTAGGGGTGAAACCTTTTTGAGGGTGCCTTGCCTTTGGTATCCCTACAGGGTGGTAATTTTCCATGGAATAGAGTGCAAATGGGCAAACAGTTATAACAATTGCACAAGCATAACACTACTCTGGTTGTATAGGCCCATTGAACCATGGTCAATGTAGTTTTAGAATTATTCAGGCTGACTAGGTCATCCATGGTGATCCACAATTGTTAATTTTAGAAATTTCTGGCATCATAAAATAAATGTTGTCCCCTCAGCTAATTTCATTGTTTCCAAGAACCTTAAAGGTCTTATGCAAAGGTTTTTAAAACTACAGGGAGGTAAGGTGCCTGCCGGGTGCCATGGCTTGGAAGGACAGGGAGTGAATCCTCAGGATCACCAGAGCAGCTGCACAGGGGAGGGAGCTAGATGTCATTGTCCACCTAGGAACAAATGACCTGGATAAGAAAGGGATCAGAGCAGTGCAGGATGAGTTTGTGGAGTTGGGGAGGGGCCTTAGACAAGTAGCATGCACGGCAACCTTCTTGGAGGTGCTGCCTGTCTATGGCATAGGTGAGGCTAGGGTGCTCCACACCATGGGATTCAATCAGTGGTTGAAAAACAGGTGCAGGGCTCAGGGATTTGGCTTTTTTGGGGACTGGGGGTCCACCTGGAGGAATGCAGGCCTATAGTGGCATGATGGTCTGCATCTGTCTAGGAGAGGAACCAGGATCCTAGGTGATAGGTTTAAATGCTTCATTGGCAAGCATTTAAACTAGCCAAGGGGGAGGCACTAGAAAGGAGAAGGGAAATCCTAGCCTCCCCCAAAAGATCATGGTAGTAAGTGAGGTAAACACCAAGCTAGAGATGTTGATAGGGAGAAGGGCAGGGGTAAATGGAGAAAATGACAAATGCAATAAAGACAGAGATGGGGCAAAAAGGGGTAAGGCCATCAAGAAAAGGAAGGTAATGAGTACCAATGCCCATAGCCTGGGCAACAAGCTCCCTGAACTGGTGGCCTTGATGGAAGAGGGATGCCTTGATATTGTAGCAGTCACAGAAACATGGTACACAGAGAACCATGACTGGGATGTTAACATACCAGGGTACACAACCTACAGGAGAGACAGGGAGGGGAGAAGAGGGGGAGGAGTAGCTCTCTATGTAAGGGAAGGGATAAAAGCAACTGAACAAAAGAGTAAACAGGGAGGAGAGAAGGCACTGTGGGTCACCTTAGAGACTGGAAATGGCACCACAATCTGCACAAGGGTTGTATACAGACCCCCATGTCAGGGGGAGGGAATGGACATGGATATGACAGAAGGCATCCTTAGGATGACAGAGAAAGGGGAGATACTATTGATGGGGGACCTGAATATGCCGGATGTTAACTGGAGCATCGTTGCTGCAGCCACACCCAAAAGTCAGGCCATTCTTGATGCCCTTCAGGTGGCATGCCTCAGATAGTTAGTTTTGGAACCCACTCGTGAGGGAGCAATCTTAGACCTCATACTCTCAAATGGGGACAGTGAGAGGATCTCAGATCTAGAAGTGGGTAGCCATCTGGGAACAAGTGACCACCAAACAGTGTGGTTCACAATAAACTCAGCTACAGAGTCAAGCCATGCAAAAGTGAGGGTTCTGGACTTCAGGAGGGCTGACTTTGGCAAGATGGGAGAGTGACTTAGAAAAGCATTAGCAAACAGGCTAGAAGGGGTAGAGCAACAATGGGGAAATATCAAAACTGCCATCACAGAGGCAACAAGCCTTTGTGTGAAGCAAATAAACAAATCAAAATTAAAGAAAAAGCCACTATGGTTCTCAAAAGAGGTGGCAGTGAAGGTTAGGGAGAAAAAGATAGCATTTAGGAAGAATAAGGAAACACAGAAGAAGCAGGACAGCGAGCTGTACCAGTTAAGGCAGAAGGAAGCAGGGAGGGTAGTCAGAATACCAAAGGCCCAAACTGAGGAAAAGATAGTCAACTTGGTTAAGAAGGGGAATAAAACCTTTTATAGGTACATCAGGGACTGTAGAAAGACAAAGGGAGGGATAGTGAGGCTGAATAGAATGGACGATGGGTGGGCAGAGAGGGACAGAGAAAAAGCAGGGATACTGAATGAATACTTCTGCTCAGTATTCACAAAAAAGGAGGAGGGAGAGGTGCCAAATCCAATTAACAGAAGCACTCTGGAAAGTGGGGTCGATCCCAGTCCTTTCGCAGAAGAAAGGGCACCCAAGAACTCCTAAAACTGAAGGTGGACAAAGCAATGGGGCCTGATGGAATTCACCCCAGAATTCTAAAGGAAATAAGGAGAGAACTAGTGACACCACTGACTATCATTTTTAACAAATCATGGGAGGATGGTGTGGTACCTGAGGACTGGAGGAAGGCGGATGTAATTCCACTTCACAAAAGTGGGAGCAAGACAGAGGCAGGAGACTACAGACCTGCAAGTTTGACCTCTGTGGTAGGAACAGTGATGGAATCACTTCTGAAGGAAAGAATTATTGAGCACCTAGAGGCCAGTGGGGCACAGGACCCAAGGCAGCATGGGTTCACAGTGGGAAGGTCATGTCAGACAAATTTAATTGATTTATTTGACTGGGTGACCAAAGTAGTAGACCAGGGAGGGGCTGTGGATGTGGCCCACCTAGACTTTAGTAAGGCATTTGACACAGTCCCACACAATAGATTAATAATCAAATTAACCATCCTTGGAGTGGCACCCAGGGTGATAGCCTGGGTAAAATATTGGCTGGACAACAGGACACAGAAGGTAATTGTAAATGGAGTCCACTCTGAAGAAAGAGGGGTTACTAGTGGGGTACCACAGGGTTCAGTACTGGGTCCTGTTCTTTTTAATGTCTTTATAAGTGACATTTGTAGAGGGATTGGAAGGAAAGGTATGCCTCTTTGCAGATGACACACAGATCTGCAATAGGATTGATACACAAGGAGGCATGGAAAGGATGAGAAGGGACTTGGCAACGTTGGAGGAATGGTCAGAAGTATGGCAGCTTGGATTCAATGCAAAGAAGTGCAAAATAATGCACCTGGGAAACAAAAACCCAGGGGAAGATTACACAATGGGGGGGAGGTAGTAACAACAACAAAAATGGAAAGGGACCTGGGGGTATTCATATCAGATGACCGTAAGGTTAGCAAGCAATGTGAGAAGGCAGTAGGGAGGGCTGGGGGGATACTGGGATGTATAGGAAGAGACATCGCCAGCAGAAAACAGGAATTTGTTATCCCTCTGTACAGACAGTTGATGAGACCCCATCTGGAGTACTGCATCCAGTTCTGGAGACCCTATCTCTGCAAGGACATAGGCAGGATGGATAAAGTCCAGAGGAGGGCAACTAAAATGGTGTAAGGTCTGCAAGAGAAGCCATATGAGGAGAGACTAAAGGAGCTTAATATGTATACCCTTGAGGAAAAGAGGGAGAGGGGGGACATGATAGAAACTTTTAAGTACCTCAGTGGAATCAACAAAGTCCAAGAGGGTAGCAACTTTCAGAAAAAGAGATGTGCAAGAACAAGGGGACACAATTTGAAGATAGAGGGGGGACGACTCAGGGGCAATGTGAGGAAGTATTTTTTCACAGAAAGGGTGATGGATTCATAGAACAGCCTTCCTGAGGAGGTTGTGGGGTCTAAAACTGTGGGAGAATTCAAGAATGCATGGGACAGACATAAGGGAATTTTTGTGGGGGTAGGAAGAAATAGGCTGTTGGTTAAATAGGATCTGCAGCTTATCCTGTAGGTAGGGAAATGGGCAGACTAGGTAGGCCAAGCAGTCCTTATCTGCCATCAAAGTCTATGTTTCTATGTTTCTAAAAGAGGTAGAACCATTCAATAAACATTGCTATAAAATCTACTGTATGTGTGTTCCAGGTTTTGTAAGAAAAGTCAACAATTTAATGCATTTTAGTGTCTTTCTGCTGTGGTCCATTTCTCCAAGGTTGCTGGATGCTGGGTCAGCATGCATCAATGCTGCTGATGTCATTTGGGGTGCTACTTAACTGTGCCTGTTAGGAAGTTGTATTGCTGCTAGTATTACAATGTTGGGAACTACACTGCTGTTGGTCAGTGTCTGCTTTTCCATAATTTAGATTTAATAGGGACCTTAGCTGCACTAATTCCTACTAGGGATGGATGTCCTATCCCTGCTAAAAAGATCATTTTAAAGTGATTTGTTGAGGTTTGCCATAGAAAATGGGAGATGTAACCTGTAGGAGTATATGCCACTGTACCCACTATGCCTCAATATGTAAATTAGTATACAGGCTATTATTTTTCTGTGCTCACTACAGAAAAAGGAGACTACATACTGTATCTCTCAGTAAAAAAGTCTTGTAGCATTATATGGTATGCACAATGCCTTGTTTTGAAAATAAACATACAAGAGCTTATCTTATTGATGCCATTATAGAAATACAAGATTTCGCCTCACAGTAAGGAACTTAGAAATCAGCTTCTTGTTGTACCCACAATGCCTTGCTATGGACATTTACATATTAGGTGCTCACCACTACCAAAATATGAGACTGTACTTCTGATTAAGGCACATTTAAGTCAACATTATAAATTACCCAGAATGCCATGTTGCTGTAGGTAAAACATTAACAGCTCCCTTGAATGACATCATTTTGGGGGTGTGGCTGCACTGAGGAACTGGAAGGCAGCCAGAAACAACCCACTGATAAAACATAACAATAAAATGACTATGACAGCTTTTTTTACAAAACAAATTGAAGCTTCAACATTTGAAGCATGGCTGGCAATGGCATGCTATGTGAAAAATGCACTTGGGGAACCTTCCAATATCACTTTAACATCAATGTGCTACTCTCCCTGACTTCTGCACAGGCTAAAACAATTTAATTTAAACTGTTATTATTACTGGCATTGAGCATGACACAACCACAATCAAATAGTTTTCAGATTCTTGCAACATGCACAGTGCAAAGAATAAACAATCTTTACAGACCTCAGCAAAGTGATCGTCTTCCTAGCTTATGTATTGAAGAAAGAGAATAGCACCCCAAATGACATCACAAGGGCAGAGACATGCCGATTACCACAGGAAACAGAACGTCTCAGCATCTAGCAGTGTTGCTGAGACACACCACACAACAAATAGCTATAAATGGTATGAAATGGTAGATTTTCATATAAAAAACTAGGCAGACACTATTGTTCTAACAATAGTTAATGAATGATGTTGACAGTTTAAGTTCTGTAAATTTCATAGCACATGATCTGTAACATTCTGTAATGTATAAATATTATCCACAAATACTTTTATTGTAGCTTTTGTGAGCAAAAATGCATGACAGGATGTTTGATTATAGGACAATAATCACACTCCTCAAAAGGGTGTTGTTAGTCCTAAGGCATTTGCACTAAATGCTTTTAAACACCTGAGAGACGCGTGATTATATTGACCATAATCATACATCCCTGGAGTGTTTTATTGCACTTATAGCATATGTAGAAAAAATCACAACAAATATTTTTTCTCACAAATGTTATGAAATAAAAAGATATGTGGATGGTGAGCAGTGAGTAAAATAAAAAGAAACCAGCATTTGTTAATGCCGAATGTTGTCGTGCTGGCATTGGTTTTGGTAATGCAGTGCAGAAAAACATTTTGGGCAGGATGTGAAAAATGACAGTTGTACAGTTCATAAGGAGGTGTAAAAAAATGCCAGTACTGAAAATATGGCATGTAAATATTGCAAATTTGCAAAGTTACAAGTGTGTGTGGGAAATGTGCAATGCACACTTGTAACAGTCATTTTATGGACGTTCGGCACCAAATTTTCAACATAGGTATTTTAGCACCTCTGCCCATGTACAGTGTCACTGTTATTTCCTCAAACTGTCCCAAAAAGTGATTTCGCTACTCTGCGACGGACATGCACATTTTGGGCAGGATATGTGAAATGACAGCTGTACTGTTCATCAAGAGGTGTGGAAAAATGCCAACGGTGAAAATCCAGAGTGAAAATATTACAAATGCATGATGTTATGAGTGTGCATGCAATCTGCCAATGCACGCTCGTAACAGTCATTTTATGGAGTATCGTCACCAAATTTTCAACATAGGCATTTTAGGACCTCTGCTCATGAACAGTGTCACTGTCATTTTCATAATCTGGCCTGAGCACTGATTTCTGGACCAATTAACAATATGACAGTGCCAGAATTCTTGAGGAAGGGTCCCAAAAACCTCATGTTAAAAATTTGGTGTAAAAATTCCCAAAAATGCCCGAGATATGCATTAAAGTTGAAAAACCCCTATTTATTCCATTATACAGCTTACTGGTATTTCCTCAGTTCGCGGTCAGCTTTGAAGAGTGCAGACATGTTCCTGGTCCACCGAAGATCATCGCGCCACACTTCAGAGGTAAGTATAGGGTGAGGGGGTGTGGGGAGGCAGGGTGCGCAGTGGGTGGGTGTGGGTTGTGGTATGGGGGTTGGAAGAGTACGAGGGACCATTTTTGCTTTACAGGTTAAAAAAAATAAAAGACATCGGGGGACTGTTTTCATTTTAATAGGTGCTTTGGCACACTGGAGTGGGCTCCCAGTGTGCCACCTGAGAGTGTGTGTGTGTGTGTGTGTGTGTGTGTGTGGGTGCTTTAGCCAACGGGGGATTGGGCACCCCCATTGTCAAACAAGGAAAGGGGGGCCACAGGAGCCGAGGGGGAATGGGCACCCCCTCATCAAGCAAAAAAAGGGGGGGTTACATGATGCTGATGGGGATTGGGCACCCCCGTCGGCACACAATAAACAGGGGTGTTGACAGACAACAGTGGCAGTCACTGCTGCCATGCTGCCTGCATGTAGGGGGAGGCGTGTTGTGGTCACACTGCATGAGAGCTTCACTCTCATTGCAGTGGACCTTTTCTCTGATCTCCTTGCTTCATTACCTAGGCAGGGTGTCTGCCTCTGCTGCTAGCTGATTGGGGAATGCAGGACACACCTACTGGTGCGTGCCCTGCATTCGCCCAACAGTGACTGCACCTCCAAATCTGCTCTACCGCAAGATGTTGGCTGCGCAAGAGCACCAACATAAAAAAAGTTCCTTTTGTGAACTGCACAGCTTCTTCAATAACACAACTCCCTTAATCTCTCCATCACTTCCAGATCCCTTCATAGATCTGCTCTCAAAGTTTAAAGTCAGAGCGGAGGATGGTACTGTTTATTTTATTTTTTTATTTATGACTGCAGTACAGTCAGAGGCTGTTCCAAGCATCCACTACTTTTTCTGTGAAAAAGTACTTCCTCACGTTGCCCCTGAGCCTACCCCACTCTAGCCTCATATCATGTCCCCTTGTTCTTGTATGCCTTCTCTTATGAAAGATGCTATGATCATCTACCTTGTTTATACCCCTAAGGTACTTAAATGTCGATATCATATCCCCCCTCTCTCTCCTCTCCTGTCCTCCAGGGAATATACATTGAGGTCCTCTAGTCTTTTCTCATATGACTTTTAGTGTAGTCCTTACACCATTTTACTTGCTCTTGTCTGGACTGTCTCTATTTTGTTTACGTTCTTGCAGAGATGTGGCCTCCAGAACTGGACATTAGGGATGGGTGAAAGTTGTGAATTCTGCTTTCGCAGTATTTCTGCAAAAATTCTGAAATTTTGTGGAATTTTCTGAATTTCTTCATTGGCAAGATTGGAATATTCTGAATTTATTTGGCTGATTTACATCATGTTCTGCAGAATGTTTTGGCTGAACTACGGAAAAATACACACGAGCTGTGGAATAACAGTTTGGAGGAATTGTTTTTCCACAGTTTGATAAATTATTCCTCATTTCATGTAATTATTCCACAAGTTCAGCAATCAGTTCTGATGACTTTTTCTCTGCAGTTCAATAGAACAATCTGCAATTTGTTCATTTATTCCACCGTTCTAAGTCAGAATTTCTGTGAAAGTTGCTAGTTTGATTTCCGCACTTTTGCAGAAGTGAAAATCTGACTTTCATGGAAATTCTGCCTGCAGAAGTTTTTTTCGAACGCCTCTACTGGACACAGTACTCCAGATGAGGTATAACTAGTGATCTGTACAGTGGCATAACCACCTCCTTTTTTCTGCTGGTGATACCTCTCCCTATGCACCCTGGCATCCCACTGGCTCTCCCCACAGCCTTCTCACATTGTTTGGTTACATTTAGATCATCAGATATGATTACTCCCAGGGCCCTTTCTTGATTGGTGGCCATCAATACCTCTTCACCCATCTTATACTCCTCCCTTCAATTTTTGTGCTTCAAATGCATGATTGTGCACTTCTTCGCATTAAATCTTAATTGCCACACTTTCAACCACTCCTCAAGCATGTTTAGGTCCCTTCTTATTTTTTCCACCACCCCCTCACGGAGTGTTGAACCTGTTGCAGATCTTAGTGTCATCTGCAAAGAGGCATACCTTCCCTCCTGCCTCTCTGCAATGTCACTTATGAAAACATTAAAGAGGACTGGCCCCAGCACTGATCCCTATGGCACCCAACTGGCCACCCCCTCTCCCTTGGATTAAACACCATTTACCACCACCCTATGTGTCCTGTCACTCAACCAGTTTCTGACCCAGTTTATCACCTTGGAGCTCACTCCCAGTCTGCCCAATTTATTTACCAACCTCCTATGTGGGACAGTGTTGAAGACTTTGTTGAAATCTAGATAGGCCACATCCAACGCACCTCTCTGATCTACTTCACTGGTCACCCAGTTAAAGAAATCTATCAGATTTGTTTGACAAGACCTTCCCCATGAATTCATGCTGCCTTGGATCATGTGCACCACTGGATTCTCCTGTGGGCCACTCGATTCAAGAAATGTCACAGTCCTTTCCTTTAGCAGTGATGCTATTAATTTCCCCACCACCGAGGTCAGGCTGACTGGCCTATAGTTGCCAGCCTTTTTCCTGTTCCTACTTTTATGGAGAGGGAATACATTTTCTCTGCTCCACTCCTCTGGAACCATCCCTGTCTCTATCGATTTGTTGAATAGAGCTGTTTGTGGTGCTGCCAACACCTCTCTTAGTTCTTTTAATATTCTGGGGTCATGGATGTATTCCATCTGGCCCCATAGCCTTGTCCTATTTTAGATTCTTGAGTTCTTTTAGGACTCTTTTCTCCATAAATGGGCTGGTATCCACTTCTCTCCCATCAGTGCCCCTACAGCCCAGTAGTGGTCCTTCGCTTTCCCTTTCTTCTGTGAATACTGAACAAAAATATTTGTTCAGGATTGCTGCTTTTTCAAGGTCCCCCTCCACACGCACCCCTCCCTCCCTTTCTAAACTTCCAATCCTATCCCTGGTCTTCTTTCTTTCACTAATGTATCTGGAAAAGGTCTTGTCTCCTTTCTTGATTACCTGGGATATTTTTTCCTCCATTTGTGCCTTTACACCCCTTACTGCTTTTCCCACCTCCTTCTACTTTTCCAGATACAGTTCCCTGTCTTCCCACCTCTGCATTTCCTTGTACCTCCTGAAAGCTAGCCTTTTTTCTCTTGACTTCCAGGCCACGTCTTTTGAGAACCATAGTGTTTTTTCTTTCTCTTTGTTTTGCATAGTTGCCTAACACAAATGCTTATTGCCTCTGCTATGGCTCCCTTAAGATTAGCACATTGTTTCTCTACATCTACCCATTCTTCTTCTCCTGCCAGGGCTTCCTTGAGACATTCCCCCATTTTGGCAAAGTCGACCTGTCTGAAATCCAGGACCCTTGGTTTCATGTAGTTTGACTCCTCCACTGTCCTCAAATTGAACCACACTGTGCAATGATCACTGGAACCCAGGTGGCTACTCATCATTACATAGATGACTCTGTCCTGATTAGTGAGTACCAGGTCCAATATCACTCCTTCTCTGGTGGGTTCCATCACAAGCTGTTTGAGGCCTCTGCTCCTGGCCGTGCTGCAGCCTGAGTGCTCCTATCCACATCAGGGAAGTTGAAGTCTCCCACCAGCAGCACTTCACCTTTGGCTGTCATTTTGTGGATGGCTTCCACTAGTAAACCATTCTTCTCCTCCCCTTGTGCTGGAGTTACATTGGGCGTTCAGCAGGTTTGACAAATTCCTTGCTGAATCAAAACAACCCAGTAATTTTAGTTGATAGATTGCAAAAAGCTGATAACAAATACAGCCTAAGGTATAATAAAAACAGAGAATGCATTAAATCCATCTCAAAGAATAGATACAGGGATGTGATATTCACACAGGCAGTGGCAAATCTTTGGAATGACATTAACCCAGAAATCAAACAGCTGGTTGATAAACCAAGTGCACTCTCAACAGCTATGAAACAAGAAAGAAGTACAAGGTGTACTTGAATAATATTAAATACCAACAGTCTTTCAGTGCACACTTAAATTAGATTGCATTGTACTTACAGTGTTGTAATATTTGTATAGTATGCTATGTTCTATTGTATTTGTACAAATACAGAACTTTATGTACTTTACAGAACCACTTTCTAATTAGGGCTTCATTTGCCCTAATGGTGTTTTTGTACCAACATGTTGTATTACCTGTATAAAAATTAACATTTTACCACTACTACTACCAATTGACAACAAGAAACTTAAAGAGGGGGTAGTATGCATACTCTTAAATGTTTTTTAGAACACTTGGACTTTAATGATGGGGTTACAGGGGCCTGTCCCTAGACCCTACATGACCGACCCCACTAAATACTGTTGAACTCTGTTGAACAGCATTTTTAGTACTGGTTGAACATTAATAGTTTTGGTTCAGTTGATGAGAATATGTCTTTATTTACTCTCCCAATTGCATATTTAGCCTGAGCAATTGAGATAACTGTTGAGCTTTGCATACTGTATAGAGAGAAGGGAGGGAAGGGGGCCTTGTCAACGTGAGGGTGCCCATGATGCTGGGACCTATAGAGATGGCTCTCTAACTCCCACCATGCACTAGGGGTTCTGCCTCTAAACTTCAACATAATTCTCTTGAGGCACAAATAGCATTATTCTGAAGATTAGAGATGATGCTACTGAGGTGTTAATTAGTATCCTTGGGTGGAGGATGGGGAGGTTATTTGATGTCATTTGAGGAGGTGCATCAAGGCACAAGTACAGCAGTTGCTGATGAACATAGGATGGTGGAACATTACATCATACTACCACTGTGATCTAGATGATTGCCACTTTCCATCAGCTCACCATATCACAAAGAATAGTGGGAAGAGGGAATCTGTTGAGATTCATGGAGTGGAGGATGGGAACAGAAGGAGTGGATGCTAGGCAAGCCGGTTGCCCCTGATGACAAGCAGGAGCCATTTGTTCAAGGAGGGAAGTTGGGTATGGAGGAAAGTAGCTGGGAAAAGGGGAAGGGAGGCCAGGGGTTTCTTATGGGGTTATAATTATATGTATATTCTTATTTTTGCATTGTTCTTCCACTGATGGTGGGAGGGTTGTTTACAAGGACAAGTTGATTTACCAGTTTTGGAGTTTTTTTGCTTTTTTACTGAAATTAAAAGTTGTGTTATACAAAGCGTACAGGACAGGGCAAGTGCTTTGGGTGGGACTGGGGGTGAGACTCCACGGCACATCAGAACATACTTTGCAGACTGAAGAAATGGATACTTTAAATTCTTTAACTTGGAATGTAAATGGTTTAATATTGATGATGACATGAAAGAATTGTAAAGACATATATGAAAAAGGTAAAAGCTGAGATCAGTTTTCTGTAGGAGACCCATATGGTCAGAAAGGAGACAAACAAATTAGAAAAGTCACAGGGGGGGCAATTGTTGTCAGCGGGTTTCATGATGAAAGCAAGGGTGTTGGTGGTATGGTTTTACCTGGGCTGTGCTTCAAGGTGTAACACCAAATAACAGACCCATGGGGGAGAATCCTTACTGCCACAGTAGACATGGGAGGGGAACAGCTTATGGTGGCCACTGTGTATGGTCCCAATTTTGATAGCCCAGAATTTTTTCACAAGTTTTCCCTCACACTAGCAGAGATCCCTGGTTGGGTTATATTGGGAGGAGATTTTATTATGTCCTGGGACCCAGTACTGGGCTGCTCTGCCCCAGTATTAAGGAGCCCCCTAGGAGCTCCACAGCACTTAGACAGATGTCTGTGTAACAGGACATGGCAGATGTGTAGAAGTGCCAGAACACCACAGGCAAGAAATTCTCATGCCCACAAACTCCACACAAGAATCAATATTATCTTCCTGTCCTCCTCTCTGCTCCAGTTATCACAGATGGCTTCCTATGGACCACTATTGGTGTCTGATCATGCCCCTCTGCTATGCCCCTATGTTGGGGTTTGGACCCACCCTGGAAGGAAGGAATCCACCCGATGAAGGGATATGTTGGGTTGCCCGGGGGCTGCTAATGGGGAGATGAATAGTGGTAGGGGATGGCGTGGCATGTGCCCTTGGAGGCCCAAAGGAGTGACCGGTTGAGGGTGTCCAGGGAAGGAGCAAAAAATAAAAAAGAAAGAGCCCTTGGGGAAATATGGTTCCCAAATATTTAACCTAGGTGGTGGGTGTAGGTTGGGATGGGGGGGGGGCACCTGAAACAAGAACAAGCTGTGCTCTGAGAAATATGACTTATACCAATGCTTAATGTGGAAACAGGGCAACTTAATGGGATTGGTGCTAGGGAATCTCGTTCTTTTAACTGAACCAGTCTAACATCATCATTTTTATTAGTACAGCTGTATGGATGTGGTCTTGTGGGAGCCATGCTTTCCCCGCCACCCGTGTGCCACTGTTGCCACTATTGAATGTAATGTATGTACTGTATGTATGTATGTATGTATGTATCAACTTTATTCTGTATGAAACTGTACATCACTGCTCAGTTTGTAATTGCACAACTGGGTGGCAATGAATGTTTTGGTTACTGCCCCTGCCAGGGATCTGATTTTTCTGATGTGTGGGAGGGGGGCATTTCCAGATCTTTGGAAATTAGCATGGTACCTCCACCCAGAGTAAATTTTAAGTGGGCTTGATGTCAGAGCAGCACAAACCCCTGGGATGTAGTACCTACCCACCTCCACAAATTACTGTATTGAAATTAGTGAAAGAATTGTAAAGACATATATGATAAAGGTAAAAGCTGAGATCAGTTTTCTGTAGGAGACCCATATGGTCAGACAGGAGACAAACAAATTAGAAAAGTCACGGGAGGGCAATTGTTGGCAGCGGGTTTCACAATGAAAGCAAGGGTGTTGGTGGTATGGTTTTACCTGGGCTGTGCTTCAAGGTGTAAAGCCAAATAACAGACCCATGGGGGAGAATCCTTATTGCCACAGTAGACCTGGGAGGGGAACAGCTTATGGTGGCCACTGTGTATGGTCCCAATTTCGATAGCCCAGAATTTTTTCACAAGTTTTCCCTCACACTAGCAGAGATTCCTGGTTGGGTTATATTGGGAGGAGATTTTATTATGTCCTGGGACCCAGTACTGGGCTGCTCTGCCCCAGTATTAAGTAACCCCCTAGGAGCTCCACAGCACTTAGGCAGATGTCTGTGAAACAGGACATGGCGGAAGTGTAGAAGTGCCAGAACACCACAGGCAAGAAATTCTCGTGCCCACAAACTCCACACAAGAATCAATATTATCTTCCTGTCCGCCTCTCTGCTCCAGTTATCACAGATGGCTTCCTATGGACCACTATTGATATCTGATCATGCCCCTCTGCTATGCCCCTATGTTGGGGTTTGTACCCACCCTGGAAGGAAGGAATCCACCCGATGAAGGGATATGTTGGGTTGCCCGGGGGCTGCTAATTGGGCACTGAATAGCGGTAGGGGATGGCGTGGCATGTGCCCTTGGAGGCCCAAAGGAGTGACCAGTTGAGGGTGTCCAGGGAAGGAGCAAAAATTAAAAAAGAAAGAGCCCTTTGGGAAATATGGTTCCCAAATATTTAACCTAGGTGGCGGTTATAGGTTGGGACGGGGGGGACCTGAAACAAGAACAAGCTGTGCTCTGAGAAATATGACTTATACCAATGCTTAATGTGGAAACAGGGTAACTTAATGGGATTGGTGCTAGGGAATCTCATTCTTTTAACTGAACCAGTCTAGCATTATCATTTTTATTAGTACAGCTGTATGGATGTGTGCTTGTCGGAGCCATGCTTTCCCCACCACCTGTGTGCCACTGTTGCCACTATTGAATATAATGTATGTACTGTATGTATGTATCAACTTTATTCTGTATGAAACTGTACATCACTGCTCAGTTTGTAATTGCACAACTGGGTCGCAATGAATGTTTCGATTACTGCCCCTGCCAGGGTTCTGATTTTTCTGATGTGTGGGAGGGGGGCATTTCCAGATCTTTGAAAATTAGCATGCTACCTCCACCCAGAGTAAATTTTAAGTGGGCTTGATGTCAGTGCAGCACAAACCCCTGGGATGTAGTACCTACCCACCTCCACAAATTACTGTTCCACACCAGTAAAACCACAGTGCAACCTTGAATCAAACAAATCATGCAATTTTTGATTAATGCTAATAATATGCTCATGTGACAGATTATAAAATACCATTAAAACATTTTCTGGAGGACCTTCACGTGCATATGGGAAAGCAGAGCAAAGATAACTGTAGCAGTAAAGCATATACTATAATGTCAGGACTGAAATTTGAAATCAGCCAAATCCTGGCTTGTTAACCTTTCAATTAGAATACACCATAACCAGTGTCCATCTCCCACCAAGCAAAACAGGTTAGCATTAATGGTAGCTTTATCCAGCCCCCATTGGGAATATTGCCCACTATACCAGTTTACCCCTACAGTCTAAAGGCAGCTCCCCAAACTTCACTGGGTACCCAGCCATTGGAACATTGCAGGCCCAATGTTATTGCTGCTGGTTGGCTGCCAGTGATGGTACACAATAAAAGCAAGCAATATAACACATTTAAATATAAAACCCCACAGGCCATGCAACTGATTAAACAGTCAGACCTCCAAGTGAAATAATTGTAATTATTAGCCCAATGGCCAAAACTGTAGTGTTGGTGCTAAACTTTACACAGGTAATGCAAGAAACTGTAATTTGTGAACAGGATAGTTCTTTTCTGCTGCAGTAGACTCCTACTGGCAAAGCTGACTAGCCTTAGCTCTTCTGCATACCTTTGGTACAGCTGCTAGTCCAGAGAAGCTAGCATCTGTATGTAACACATGTGGCTTTGTGAGGTCAGCTTAGGAAAGTACAAGTGCATTTGTTAGTCTGCTAGTGATCTCTTTTAAGGACTTATCACACTGGTTGTTCCATTTCTTGCCGAAAGGTTCTCTAGGTTTGAAACACTTTTTGTTTGGATCTGCCACCATAGAACTCTTGTTAACTTTAGTGGTGCGTAGATATCCTTGGGTTCTGTTCAACAATGGTCTCACCACTTGGATACAGTCGTTGACAAAATGTCTGTAGTACTCATAGAACCCTAAGAAGCACTGCAGCTCCTTCAAGTTCTTGGGCTTGGGCCATGTAGTCAGGGCCTCAACTTTGCTTGGGTCATCTGGATTCCTTGAGGTGACACAGTATGTCCCACATACATAACAGAGCTCTGAAAACACTGACATTTCTCAATGAAGAGTTTGATCCAGAATTCTTCTAATAGGTTTAGTACTTTCATCGGGTAAGTCTTGTGTTCCTCCAGAGTCTTTCCAAACTCATTTACATCATCTAGGTAGACTAGACATTTAAAAAAGGTTTGTATCTTCAACTGCACATTCCATTAAATTTTAACGTTGGCAGGGACACTAGATATGCCTTGCCTAAGACACACTCTACACCTGCTCCCCTGCCTGGTATACGAGGGTGAGTGTTAGGGAAACCCTAATGCCTCATTTCCCAACTTTTGTTACTTTGACCCTAACTGAAGCATTAACAAAGTTTCTTGAAACATATATACCTATCTATACAGTATATATGTGTGTGTGTGTGTGTGTGTGTGTGTGTGTGTATATATATATATATATATATATATATATATATATTATGGTAGCACTGTAGTGCTACCATAGTTAGGGTTGAGGAGCCATTGACATGTTAAACCCCAAATTTGCACCTTAATAACTTTGCAACCATTTGACAGATTTGCCTGAAATTTGGAATACGTGATCAAGACCCATACACCTTGGGATCTGCCAAGTTTCTTACCAGTCAGATATACAGCTGCAGAGTTATTAAGCGTGATCTGCGCGTTCGTTTATGATTTTTTTGGAATTCTACGGTCACGCACACAGGTCGCACGGTTTGCGCGACTGGTCCGAAATCTTCAGGGAACATGCAGCCATGGTCCCCAATGTGCCTTTCGAAGATTTCGTGAAAAAATATTATACGGTTCAAAAGTTATTCAAAAAACAAGTTCCCATTATAAGTCAATGGGATAAGTTAAAAAGTTCGACAGCGTTGCAAATGCAGTTTTTACTTTCGCAAATGGCCCTTTTACTGTCTCAAATCTGCCATTTTGTTTTCAGTTAGTGATCAGAAAAATGCTAGGCATTTAAAATTGGGACCCTCTAGCAACCTAAGTCTTTTTGTATTCATCTAGTCGGACCCTGAGGATGCTAGCCAAGTCTTTATTTTGGGGTAAAACACCCCAGAAATATGCTTTTCAAATTTCTGGAAAAAGTACTTTCGCAAAGTACTTTTGTGCTCATGACACTGTCGAATGAATTTGCGAAAGCTTTCGCAAATTGCGACAGTACTTTTCTAGGCTGTGGGAAAATGACAGCATTTTTTGGCACCCCGATGCAAAAGAATGGTTTGGTCTTTTGGGCTGAAATTTGGAGGGAACACAGCTGACATCTCACACATGTGCCTTTCAGTGTTTTATTGAAAACATATTACATGGCGTCAAAGTTATGGCACTCCATAATTGACACTTTTTCCCATAGGATAACGGCAAGCGGCACATTACAGGAATCTTTGGCACCCTGCTGCAAAATAACGGTTTGGTCTTTTCTTCTGAAATTTGGAGGGAAGACAGCCAACATCCCACAGATGTGCCTTTTAGTGGTTTGGTAAAAAATATTACAGGGAGCCAAAGTTATGGCACTCCGAACTTCTCTTTTTTTCCCATTGGATAACATTACGGCATTTGCCGCGCCTTTCAGGTCCCGTATCTCGGAAACGGTGCAAGATACGGACTTTTTGTCAGAAAAATGCTTAAGCCCCCAGTGGGGGCTAAGTACAAAACTAGCCAGGAAAGTCATAAATCACATGACTTTTAAATGTTTTTTCTACGTCGTACGGTTCCTGAGATATAAGCAATTTAGTATTCCAACTCCTCATTTTCTGCTCCGAGAAACATTACTATGCATACATTCTTTGTACTCACTGTCTTTCTCTATGCATCTTTTGGGGAAAAACAGCCTCTGTGCTTACATTACTGTTACCGTTACCATTTCTGCTTGTGGTTCCGTACCCGTTTCACTTACCTTTCACGTCTACGCCACCATGTGCATTACCCTTTGCATTTTCATTTGTGCTTTGCTTTTCTGTTGCTTTTAACATTTCTGTCTACAGTACTGTTTCTCTTTCTGTTTCGCTTTGTGTCATGATGCGCATTACCATTTGGGTTTGCAGGCACAATGTTACTATATGACAACACATCACGTGGCGGACCGTTCCTGACTAGGCCATATGCATTACCCTTTCTGTTCTCATTCATGCTTGCCTTACCATGTGCGCCACTGTGAGCACTTCTGTTTGCGTTGCTGTTCCTGTTACTATGTCACAACACATCACGTGGCGGGAGCCGCATTACATTCACTATTTCTCGTTATCATTCTCAAAATGAAGGGAAATTAGAGGGAAAAAACTATGTTTAATGCATTAGTTAGGGTTGTTCCACAGCGACAAAAGTGAGGAAATTCGGTGTTAGGGTTGAAACCCCCACTTGGACCCCCCCCAGCCAACCCCTCCAACTGGCATCGGGGTGCTCATTGGGGTCACGGTCCCAACTCTCACCCCATTCTCCTACTCCTCTGCTTCTTCACACATCTGATAAGGTGAGTAGCCAACGACCCCAATGCTCACCCTGATGCCGGTTGGGGTGGGGCTGGGGATCCAAGGTTCAACTCAACACTGAATTTCCTTGTTTTTGTTGCTGTGGAACAACCCCAACCAATGCATTAAACTGAGTTTTTGCTCTATATATATATATATATATATATATATATATATATATATACACACACACACATATATATACTGTATATGCATACAATGTTGTGGAAACCTTACAAAGTGTTGCTCAGCTGGTGGATGTGTAAGTCCAGGCAGGTCTCACCTGGGTACTAACCCTTCTCTCTCATCGGGGGGCAAACCGCTGATTGACTCTTCTGTCTCTGCCTTCCAGCACCTTCCCAGGGCAAAGGCAGCTTCTGATTGGTGCAGGAGATTGCCAATCCACTTCATTAGTATACTGCATGTTCAGTTGACACCCTATTGACTGGTTAAAAAGGCACCAAGTACACAGCAGAGTCTTTCTCCCAAAAGTCCTTAGATGTCAACTGTCAAAATCCATGACCTCTGATTATCTAACCCCCTTTCTTTCTCTTTTCACCCTTCTCTACCTGATACTTGATCCTCACCACTCCTGCCCTGACCTCACCTTTTCTCCACTTCTCTGTTCATGCTTATGTAATATATTGTATTATATTGTACTAAATGTGTGTATAATCTGTATACAGCCTTAAGTCCTAATGATAGCCATGCATCTGCACCCAAATATGGACTTTTATGGAACTGCTGACAAACTGATTTGCTTCCCTGTCCTCAATGGACTACCACTACTGTATTATCACATTTGTTCCTGTTTTACCTTATTTAAAATCGATATTTTTTCTGTATATTTGGAATGCCTCTATTCCCTGGGTCATCCCTGAAAAAGGGACTTGTGTGTCCCAGTGGGCCCACCCAGTCATTAAAATTCAAATAAATAAACTGTGAGATTGGGGTCAACAAGATGGAGGCTATGTTTCCTTATACACAGGGATTACAGCTCAAAGCTCTTTTATGAGGTGACTGTCTTGCTCTCACTTTAACTGGCCAATGGGTTCCTAGGCACACCTGGGTAGAATAATCCAGTGGTGGTGCTGTGGGGATATTGGCTCCATGCTCCCTGTTGGCAGCTCCATTTTATGCTGCCCCCCCCCCCATTTCAGGCACTGTCTCTCTGAGCAGCTGGTGATCTTCAAGTTCTTAAAAGCACAGCATGCCAGTCACAAAGTCCATTTCCTTTCCTACCCTCCTAGTGTCTCCAAGCCCCCTTGATGTCTACTTGTGAGCCTGGGGCCAGAGCATACTAGGAGAGGGGCTGTGGTGGCCACTGATGTGGCTTTGAGTACTGTGATCTGGCGGGCACTCTCAACTCCGCAACAACATTAGTGCTGGAGCAGATCACATATTTGAGCAGGCAGCTGCTTGAATGTGCACTCATTTCCTGTGTGGCAGATCAGTGCTATTTAGCAGTGACTCATCTGCTCCCCTTCCAGTGCCAATCCTGGGGCCAGAGGGAGCAGACAAGGCAGATGGTAGAGTCCAAGGGCAGACAGGCAGTTCTGGTAGGCCCCCCCCCCCAAAATGGGAGGGGTTACAGTTGACTCCACCCTGCAAATAATGAGATTTAAAAATTATAGAAAAATACAAGTTCTGTAGATTCACTGATCTAGTATGATTTGGTAAAAAATGTCAAATTCCATGAAATGCTTTGCTTTGACTAGTGCATTTGAAGCCAAAATTCTAGAATTTTACAGAGTGTTTTGGTAACGAATGAAAATCGGTGTCCTTGTCTGTAAATATGGACTGGCAGGACTGGAAATGTGATCCATGGAAAAGAGGAGAGTCTTTTCTTTCTAAAACATGTCAATAAAGTGTATTATAAAACAAAACAAAAAAAGAGAGCAAGGGAAGACATGATTACAGTATTAAAAAATCTGACAGGTTTAATGGCATCAGAACATGTATAGCTCTTCAGGATGTACAAGGTTAAGAGGACAAGGGAAGGCATGATGTCACAGAAAAGAGACAGTTACAAGGCAAATCTCAGAAAGAACTACTTTACCAAATGAGAGGTGAACGCTTGGAACAGACTTCCAGAGCAACTGGAGTCAGTCGACACTATATCCAACCTTAAAGTAGATTGATACCGTGACCAAACAGATTTGACAGTGTGCTCCCCCTTCATTAGTGCAGAAAATAGCTTAGGCCCATGGCCTTCTTTCTTTCCTAGATTTGTATGATTGTATTACAGTATCTAAATCAATTCTTTGAAAAGTACTTTGAGATGGATTTCAGCAGCACTGTGTAAAGTCCCATTCTGTTGTATTCTTTGACAAGGCTCAGCAGTGCTTGTAGCTTTTTATGGGTGAGCACACAGTGAAGGCATGTTGATTCCTGAAGGAAATGTTCCAGTGGGGAACAACAAAGTGACACTTCAGTAATTAGCTGAAATGTGAAAACCAGGCTCAATGATGATTGGAATCAGGTTATTTGTGAAAGCATATCCCTGAGAAATGGACCAATTACTACTACAGTACCTTCAGGGACATTAACCTTTTTTTCTAATTATGCCTCAATAATTATAAGACAATACCTTAGGGAAAAAAATCTGCCCCTATTCAGAGAGAGTAATTTTCATTTAAAATTCTATTCCCGTATTGACAGGTAAGCACAACTAAAAACCTCATATTAAGTGCACGTTAAATTGGCTTAATCTGCCTGTTCTTGTCAAACAGAAGAATGTTTAATTTACTAATATTGACTAAAGGTCTGTACCTAACAAGTACGCAGTTCTCACAACATAATTTTATCAGCTTTTGCAATCTGCTAGGGAATACTAGTTAGACAGATAGATAGATAGATAGATAGATAGATAGATAGATAGATAGATAGATAGATATACCACACAAGTGGTGAATAAATTGGATAAATAAATCATGTTTTGGGATAAACATTTATTTTCATTTCAAACACAATTTATTTAACTTAGAACATGTCATTTCTGGAAACAGAACACAGAGAACAATGGGCCAGATAGAAAATGTACAATGGAAAGAAAGCCAGTTTTAAGTGAAAACAAGGTAAAACAGAAGGAAAACATTGCAAATGGTGTGCTATATATTAAATACATAATGGCCTGCAGTAGAATAACACATTAATATCCACACATGAGTGGTAAGACTTTTATAACTAACTCATGGCTTTGCCACTCATGAGTTATGGGTCTTATCACTGTCTAGTACAGATGAATGTGTTATTTCACTGTAATCCATTGTGTATTCCCTATATATGTAATTTTGCTGTCTTTTCCAGGATTAAAATACATAATACATTTTTATCAGTTTACCCCTCAGATCAGTGTTGGCAGCAATGAAGGTTTTATGAGGTCATGGGACATTTGCTTACCCCATCCCAGTACTTTCCCCACAACTGGCTATGATGCCACAAACACAGCACTATATTTACGAGGGCAGTTATTGTGTTTGGCAGCCAGATATTTTTAAAGCAGGTGAATAAATATCTGCAGTTTTATGTGAAACTAACAGTAGTCTTGAGGATGGGATTGGGCCACTTTGGCACTGATATCAGCCCTTCTACGTGCCATGGAGGGCTAACGACAATAAAACTGACATGCTGTTGGATTGTTTTTCTTTTTAAAACAGTACTCTTAAATTGAAATGGTGGCCCATATATACAGTACCAAGTCTGCTGATCCCCACTGCAGAGCTGGACTAATATGTCATTTAGAAGCTTAGTGTTCTGTTCAACTTCGCTCCCAGGCTTCCTTCTTCCCATCTCACTGTAACGCACTTTTGGGGATGGGCTGCCAAGTGGCAGGAAATGCTGGCCCTGTGCTTTATATAGTGGCTGGGTGTACAGAGAGAATCTGTGTGGCCTGGCACGTGTGTTTTCTGGCATGTATTGAGCCCAACAATGCATACTATAGAGTAAGACCTTCTGTGTATACCGAACCTCCCTCACATTTCCTCAGTGTCCTTTAATTTCACTTAACTTCTCTGGAACTGTGCAATAGAACTGTCTCTGTCTTACAAAGCACTGGGTTATGTGTATGGATAGTGCTGTAAAAAAACAAATCCCTTTCCTTCTTTTCTTTCTTCTAAAGATATCCTTAACTTGAAACAAAATGCTTTTGCTTGTAGAACTACTTAAAACTGAAGTGCTGTACCAAGTGGAGAGGCATGAACCTTCTTGTAATTGCATTTGTTATTGCTCATAAAAACTGCTAAGCAATGCTTGAGTTTGCAATTTGTTGAGGCATTTTGTTTCACTTTTTTTGTGCTTTTGGCAATGTATGTAAGTGTACCCCTCCCCTGCCCCCCAAACATGTGTGGTGCTTGCCTGGTTCTTCCTGGCCTGAACCAGACTGCTGTTACATCAGACCTGCTCCCTTCTTCCTCCAGCTCTTGGGACTAGAACTTTGCTCTGGGGGGGGAGGGGGAGTGGGACAGTAGCAGGAGGAACCTTATTTCTTCAGATCCTCCTGTGTCATTTGGCAGCATGGCTCTGACCACACTTCAAAGACTGTTGGCCACTGCTGATGGTGAGAGACCATGACAATTGCCCCTCCACAACTTGAATCATCTATATACCCATGCTACATTCATCCATGGGCACAGGAACTTTGTTTAAGGCTGGATCCCTCTTAAATTGAACTTTGGGGCCAGTTACCCTGGAATTCATGGCCGCTGCCATCTTGACAATCCCTGACCCTGGCTGCCAGTAAGTCAGTGCAGCTGGACTGAAAGCAAGCTGCAAAGGCTTTTGGGATGCTGAATGACTGATTAATTGAGGCACCCTTTTGTGGGCCAATGGGCTGTTGTGGGTGAGACTTCCAGGACTGCCTGAACTTGATTGATTGATTGCAGGGCTCCGTGTTCACTGTGGCAAACTGGACCTACATTCTGCGGCAGGACCTCATGCTTGATGCGGCCAGGCTATGAGCAATTCTTCGGTGATTCTGTGGCAATTCTGTGTTGGGCTTTACATTCTCTGGCAAATCAAATGAGCCACAAAATGAAATCTAGTTACCCAGAAAGAATGATCAGGAAAAGGCAGCCTGTGGCAGTTTGACAGATGCACAGGCAAGGCAATACAAAGCAATTTATTTATTTTTATTGATTATATTTTATCCTGCTTCCCATCTCTTCAGCCTCTGCACCTTCAGGAGCCCCAGTAGAGTCTGCCCCCACTTCAACCACTGACCATAGCCATTCTGGAATCCCCCATGGAGCCACGGTTCTACACCCCCCCCCCAGGCTGGGATGAGGTGGGGCTGCTACATCCCAAACACTTCTATGTCTCGTCAGGATCCAGGACTGGCCAGGCAGGTGTGAGCCATGAAGGGTCTGCTCCAGATCTCCGTCTATCTGGAGCCTGGAAAGTGTATTCCCCTGTTCCTTTGTGGGCATCGTGAGTGCTCCAACATCAAGGCACATAGCGCCGATGTCCACGATGTCCTCCCCACTGCATCTGCCTCAGTGCTTGCTGTGCCACATACCTCCATCTGTGGCGAGTCAAGTGCTGAGATGCTGTCTCCCCTCCCTCCCTGGAGAAGATGACCTGTCTCTGGGATGCTCAAGCCTCCTCCCCCAGCCGGGCCTCCAGCTGCCCGGAATCATTCCTAAACCCGGGTCTCTGGCGCACAAGTGGAAATCCAACTTTTGCGCTGATGGGCCAGCAATGCAAAGCAATTCTGCCATCATAATTTGGATTGGATGTAGGGCATGGGTGAATTGAAGGGTTATTTTTTTTTTTTACTGCAGTCTGTTTTATTGTCCCATGGCTCTCTCCCACCTGCCTAGTGCTGCTTTACCACAGTGATGCTCCTGAGAATTTCTCCCCCTGCCTGCCCAGTTGCTTGAAGACCAGTATTGCCTGGTTGTAAAACAGTGCTGCTCCAGTCGCTCCCCCTACCCACCTGTTTGAAGCCTGGTTGTGATAGTGTTTGCTGTAACACTGCTGTTGTTGCTTTCTCCTGCTTGCACAGTTCAGCCTCAGTGGTGTCAAGTTGTGTCAATGCCACTTGGTTTCCATATCTTCTTCTCTCCCACTCTTTAAGTATTTACTGTGAGGCTAGAGAGTAGCCGGACCACTTTACATTAGACAAAGGTCCAGAAGACCTCCCATTTTTTTGTCTACAATTATTACTAATACTTTCTCATTCCACAGATCTGCAATTGGAAAATAGAACCACCATTATTTCTCATGAAACAGACTTCCTGAAGTTCCCTCAGTGTTTGTAGAAGGCCATAATGATCATAAGCTTCAGGACTGAGTGCCAGTGGATTGGAAAGTGGTGGCTCCACTAACTACTGCGACCCACGGGTGACGGATGTATAATGGAGCTGCCAACAACTCACACTAATGCCATTTTAAGCTTGCTCACAATCATTTTAGTTATTTAATCATCAGTGTCAGTGGCTCAGTAGGTAGCACACTCGCCTCTGAGGCCAGGAGATCAGAGGGCTGTGGGTTCAGTTCCCACATCTGGCACTTGGGTTAATATCCCAGTACTGACACTGTAGTGCAGCATGAGAGGGGTGCTGCAGTTCTGAGGTGCCGTCTTTCGGATGAGATGTTAAACCGAGGTCCCATCTGCCTGGATTGGTGGTAGTTCAGGTGGATGTTAAAGATCCCATGGCACTTATTGAAAAGAGTAGGGGAATTTCCCTGGTGTCCTGGCCAAATTTCCCTCATTCACTAAAAATACCATCAACAGCTTAATCTGGTTCAAGGTCAGTTGGCATTCATCTGTATCCCCCTCCCCCGGGTCGTGTCTGAAAATAGGCAGGATTTGTCTGGTGCACTTACCCGGTCAACAAAAGCTAAATAAAAATAAAAAAAAATAAAATAATTGGGGTTTTCAATGGTGACTGCCATTTTTACTGCACCAAAAAATGCTGTTTCTGTGGCAGAGGCTTGTTCTGCATCAGGACCCTGTTTCTATGGCAGTTGCTGCAACTGCAGAATCACAGAAAATATGGGGACCTGATCATTATGCCAGTGTTAGCTGGATTTTTGGAACTTTTCTGCAAATTAGAAGTGTCCTGGGATACCGGTTTACCGAGATAGAAAAATGGCAAATTCTGTTTTGCAGAATGGAGAAACCAGTCTTGTCAATGGTGTCTGCAAAGTCAAAATCTGTTTTTACCTGTGTTTAGCTTTGTTAACATTGTTCCTCTCTGCTAACATGCATTTTAGCAGTTTTGCCGTCTATTATTGTAAGCTATCCTTGTACCTATTTCAAATTATTTATAATATGACCTATAATGTTGAGTTCAACATGTATCACTATTTGTGTCATTTGTACAGTGTGCAGTCCTCCATCCCTCAGATGTGACGGCAGCAGCATTTTTGCCCCATCCCTCAGGTGTGACGGCAGAAGCACTACAGCCCCCATCCCTCATGTGTGATGGCAGAAGTGCCAGCACTACTGCCCCCACTCTCAGGTGTGACGGCAGTAGTACCACCACCACTGGCTCCTCCTCCCTCCCTTGGCTGTAACAGCAGCAGTGCCAGCACTACAGCCTCCAACCCTCGGGTGTGACAACAGCACCAGCAATACTGTCCCCATTTCTCAGGTATGATGGCAGCAGCGTCAGCACAGAAGGCTATTAAACAAACTGGAAAATATTGGAGTGGGCAGGACAGCAGTGCAGTGGGTGAGTAATTGGATGTGTGGCAGGACACAGAGGGTGGTGGTAAATGGCAGTCACCCCACAGAGGGAAGAGTGACCAGTGAAGTACCACAGGGATCCATGCACAGGACCTAGAAGGCAGAATTTCCCTGTACGCTGATGACACAAAGCTCTGAAAGAGAGTGGACAAGCCAGAGGGTGTAAACAGAATGATGATGAACATGCAGAAGCTTGAAGAATGGTCAAGGGTTTGGCAGTTGAAATTCAACACAAAGAAGTGCAAGATAATGCATATGGGGCACAAAAACCCTGGAATAACATATCAGTCGGGGGTAAGGATATAGCATGCACCAAGCAGGAAAGGGACCTTGGGATTATCATCTCTGATGACATCAAGGTAGGGGCAACTGTGACAAGGCAGCAGGTAAAGCAAATAGGATGCTGGGTTGCATAGGCAGGGTCATCACCAGCAGAAAACAGGAGGTCATAATTCCACTATACAAGACACTAGTGAGGCCCCACCTGGAGTATAGTGTACAGTTCTGGAGACCTTACCTATGTAAGGACATAGACAAGTTAGAGAAGGTTCAGAGGAGGGCAACAAAGATGTTACAGGGATTGCATCACAAGTCCTATGAGGACAGGCTGAAGGATTTGAATATGTACTCCCTGGAGGAGAGGAGGGATAGAGGAGATATGACAGAGACATACAAGTACCTTACAGAGAGACACAAGGTTCAGGAATACACTATTTTCCAGTGAAAAAGATATTCCAGGACTAGAGGGCATGGGATGAAGTTGGAGGGAGGGCGATTCAGAGAAAATGTGAGGAACAATTTCTTCACAGAAAGGGTGGTGGACAAGTGGAACACCCTGCCAGAGGAAGTGGTGGGGGCTGAAACAATCATGGGATTTAAGAATGCATGGGATAGCCATTAGGGAATTCTGGTGGTCAGGGGTAAGGGGCAACAGACTTCTAGAAAAATGTAAAGAAAACTTTAAAGCTCAAATGGGAAGACTGGATGGGCCATAGGCCCCTATCTGCCAACAGCATCTATGTATCTATGCCCCCATCCCTCAAGTGTGACATCGGCAGCACCACAGAGATCATCCCTCGGGAGTGTTGGCAGCAGCGCTAGCACTACTGCCCCCTCTCTCGAGTGTGACAGCAGAAGTGCCACAGCCCCCATCTCTCAGGTGTGACAGCAGCAGTGCCAGCACTACTGTCCCCATTCCTCAGGTGAGACAGCAGCAGTGCCAGCACTACTGTTCCCATTCCTCAGGTGAGACAGTAGCAGTGCCAGCACTACTGTCCCCATTCCTCAGGTAAGACAGCAGCAGTGCCAGCACTACTGTCCCCATTCCTCAGGTGAGACAGCAGCAGTGCCAGCACTACTGTCCCCATTGCTCAGGTGAGACAGCAGCAGTGCCAGCACTAATGTCCCCATCTCTCGGGTGTGACAGCAGCAGTACAATAGCCCTTATCTCTGGGGTGTGACAGCCTCCATTCCTGAGATGTGACAGCAATAGCACTATGACCCCCCCATCCCTGTGGTGTGAATGCAGCAGCATTACGCCAGCCCTCATGCCTCAGGAGTGATGGCAGTAGCACTACTACCCCATCCCTCAGGTGAGATGACATTACAACCCCTATCCTTCAAATCACGTGCCCCATGTGCCCAAGTTACAAAGTTCTTGGTATCAGTTTGTCAGAGCTCAGACATGAGTGAAGCCAAACCATCAGGCACCAAGGTGCACTCTCTCAGTTCAATTCTATCTAGCTTTTAACTGACTAATTTGCTAACAGAGAGTCACACATCTCCCAAACATTAAACAAATCCAAACATACATTTGGCTGCTTTCTTACCTGTCATTGTCTACATGGAAAGCAGTTTCTTAGTTTTCATGTCAGAGCTCCAATATGATTAAGCCCCACTCTGTCCACTGACATCATACAGTGCCTGGGGCCTTGCTTCTGTGTGCCTCTGAGTGTTCTGTAGATTTTTTTGATCCCCATCTCCCCATCCTGCTGCATTGGCTGCCCCAGCCCCACAGCATGGACTGAGAGTCCTGTATGGCTTGAGTACTGTTGCAGCACGTCCACCACTTCTGGCATTATACAATGACAAGCAGGTAGTGGTACCAGCCTGTCCACTCCCCCTATCCAAATGAACACAGGCAGCATGCAACGAGGCCAGCTCCTCACCCCACACTCCTTCTCACCCCACACAGAGCTCAGGTAATCTGCACCAGCATGGCCAGCTTTCACCACAACATGGCCAGTCCCCACCCACAGCAAGAAATAATGGCCAAGATGGCACATTTCCTGGGCTAGTATTACATTTTCACATAGTGATAAGTTAAAAATAAAAGAATGCATTGAAGAGCAGTTCTGAAGGAGACAGATGAAAGATGGCTGATTCAGTTTGATGTGGTTTAATAAAGATTTTAGTGTGTATGTGTTTATATTTACTTTTCTTTTTGTACAGTTTACTCAGGATGGCCCAGCTGAGAGGCACCATACATCTAATTTTCAATGGAGTCTCAATTCTACCCATTTCTGCAGTTTGATTGACTGGAACAAAGGGAGGTTAAGATACTTAAGTTACCCCATGTGATTATTTTGCTTATGTGGGGTTTGAACCAGTGAGCAATCTCAAGGTTACCAGGTCAGTGTTCCAACCACAAAACAACAATACCACCATTTATACACTATTTAGTGGCACTGGCAATCTCGAACACCACCTACTCCCAATGGCAAGACAGGACCTACACCATCACAGCCAGTCCCCTCCCCAAAGATGAAGACAGCCAGCAACCCCCTGTCACCAACACAGCCAGCTCCGCTGGCACCAACACAGGATACAGCAGATATTTTCCACAAATTTGACAATATGGAATGGCAAAATTGATATGTTTGGATTTGTATGGCTGTAGAGTCACTCTACACATCCATAAAACATAATGATGGTATCAGAGCCTGTAAGCACTTCCTTTATAGAAGTCTACTAAGAGAACATTTACCCATATAATTCCTAATGAAATGTCTTGATTTTCTCCTTAGACATAATGCCTTTGAATTCGACAGTAGCTATTTCTTGCAGACTTGTGGCACTGAAATGAGGGCATATATGGCACCTGCATATGCCAATTTGTTTCTTGGGAAATGGGAAGAGGGTGTCATCTATAATGTCAAAATTAACCCGCATTTGAGACATATTCTATGCTTGTTTTGGTATATAGATGACTGTCTATTGTATGGGATAGAGACAAGGAGATGGCATGGGAGATCATAACTTGGCTAAATGACAATGGCCATAACTTGATAGTTACTGCTACTATTGATAGTATCCAGTTTAATTTTCTAGATATCAACCTTAAAGGTGACACTGGAATGGGGAAAGTAATAACCAAGGGATACAGAAAGGCTACTTCCACAGACTCACTACTATGTTTCAATAGCTCACACCCTGAGTGCCCTGTGGAAATCTATCCCATATGAGCAGTTTCTGAGTATCAGAAGAAATTGCACCAGGTTATGTGAGTTTGAGGTACAAACCTTGTAGCTTAAATAATGGTTTCTGGCAAGACAATATGACTGTGATCTGCCTGAAAAGCAATTTGTGAAGTGAGGGCTAAAAACAGAGATGACCTTTTAACCTCCACCAAGGGTAATGAGGGGATTGAAAACAAAAAAGAGCCAGTTACATTTTCCAGACTATAATTACACAGCTGGACAACTGGGCAACATAGAGGGGGAGGAATTGGTCCATCCCTATTATTTGATGAAAGATTAGTGGAACAAATTGGTACCTCCCCTAGGGTAACCTTAAAAAAAAAAATAGTAGCCTGATAGATGTTCTAATCATGAGTCAGTTCAATAGAAAAAAACATGGAAAGCATGACTTGGCTATGACAAAAAAACAAGTGGATTTTTCAAATGCCATAATTGTAATGTGACCTTGTGGATCACCAACTGCTGCTCCACAGGCTCCACAGGCTAAGTGGCCTAGGGCAGTCCCCAGTCATGGTCCGGTGGTTCTCCAGCTATTGATCCAGGAGTTCTCAGAAAGTCAAAATTAATGATGCCATCTCCAGCACCTGCTATGTCACAGTAGGGGTCATGCAGGGGTCCATACTGGGCCCGATCATATTCAGCCTTTTTGTGAACCACCTCCCAGATGCCTACCCCTCATCTGAGATCCTGCTTTGTGCAGATGACAAAGTGGTATTTTCTCAGAACTCCTGCCAAGAAGCGCTTACTAGGGAGCTGCAGCATAACTTTAACCAACTACAGGAATGGTACAAAGACCGCATTCTGGTGCTCAACAGTAAAAAAAAAAACAAGATGATGCTTTTTGCTGGACAACAAAAGAAGAGATCTACCATATCCCTCTCAATTACCTACAGCTGTCACACAACCTTGGAGCATGTGTCCTTGTTCCAATATCTTGGCCTCACAATAGATGAGTCCTTGTGATTTGACAAACATATATGCAATATTATGACTGCAGCCAATAGGAAACTAGGGGCCCTCTACAGGCTTCGGCTCTGCCTTACTCCCGAGGCCAGGAAACATGCGGTCAGAGGTACAATCCAACCTATTCTGGACTACAACAATGTTGTCTATGGAGCTGCCACTGATACATGCCTGCTCAAAGTGCACATCTCACTAAACAAAGCCTGTAGGTTTGTATTAGGTGCCAATCACTTAATGCATACATACAATGCCTTTACATAAGGATTGAATGGCTCCCGCTAGCAGACCGCATTAAGCTTCATGTCTGTCTTCTGGGAAAGAAGGCCCACCTCAGATTTGAACCTCCCTCCCTTCAAGCGTTATTCCATCTTGCTCCAGCTGAACATGTCACTAGAAGTGTTACTAAGCAAGTATTAGCTGTTCCATTCAGAAGGACTGCTTTGGGGAGGCAGGCCTTCACAGTTAGGGCTCATACCTGGTTAAATAAGCTACCAGCTGCTGCCACAAGCCTTACATGCATCGGTCCTTTCAAGTCCACGCTAAGAAAGTCTACCCCCCCGTACACTGCTACTGCCAGTCTTAACCCACAAGCTCCGCATGCCACTGTCCTCACCAACATGAGCAATAAAGACTATCTCCATACGTGTTCACTGCTACAGCCACTCTTAACCCAGCTGTTACCTGACCCCTAAACCCAGGGCCTGCCAAGGTTCACCTTGCACTCTAAAAATTGTCCTGAAGCTCTCTGCTCTACACCTGCCCTACCAGACTACCTACCATGCACCCTCCACTCCCCTCACCTACTCCGTTAGCCCTCACCTCCCTATTCCATACCTTCCCTACCCATGAGCCTAACCTTTCTTCCCCTCCTATGATTCCTATTCTGCTACCTATTCCTGATTAGTTCCCACTGCTCTGACTGTTTATCACAGCTATGCTTACTCCCCTGGATGTAGCCTAGTAACCAATATACTGTAGGTATCCGGAATGATGTTCAGTCACATCTCTTGTTCCTTCCTACAAGCTTCTGTATGGCTTCAACCTCTGATTTTCTCCAACCAGTACCTACTCTAACTTGACTTATGCACTTTATTGTCTGCCCTGCTGTATGTACTGTATCCCCATGTACCCTGTACCCCTACTCTGGTTATGTATTGCTTTTGCCTTTGTTACCTATGTATGTTGCTATTACCAATGTTATTGATTGCTACTGATCACATTATGATGTTTTTGACAATGCCTATTTAGCTGCTACTGACTCCCAAACGTATGTATTCTCCCCTCCCTTCATGATGAGGATCCTTTGTAAATGAGATTTTAGCTCAAAGATTGTAATTCCAATTACTCAATAAATAAATAAATAAATAATGTTAGCCAATATACCATCCCCACCAAAACATTACAGCATCCCAGCAGAAAAGTTACCATCAGAGATTTTATTACATGCACCACCAAATTTGAGGTGTATGTGTTATGGTGCTTCTTTGACCTCTTCTATTTTGGAAGAACAGTCAGAATGGCTTGAGAGGCTTCAGGAGCACATATGTTCTATTATAAATGGGAGAATAGACACACCAGTGGGACAAAATTTTTTGGAAACACTTAACAGTGATCCTGCATGCCTTAAATTTTTTAGACAAGAAACAGCGAAACCTCTTAGGAGAGGGGGCAGTAGAACTAGTCTTCTACTAAGGAGGGAGAACTTTTGTATTTATAAACTGCAAACTTTAAATCTGTATGGGCTTAATTAATTTTGGGATCTCAAGCCCATCCTAATGGATAGGTAGAATGGTGAATAGAATGGCTATGTATGAAGGCTTCGATAAACTAGACATGTCTGTTAAAACATTATGATATTACATTATTTCCCATTTAAATTTACTTGATTCTGTGCATAATATGACAGAGGAAAATATGTTATGGCTATGCCATATATTATGGTCTTTGAATATTTACCCCCCCCCCCACAAAACAACCCCCCAACCCACCACCATCTCCATTATTTGCTGTGATTGTTTATGTATCTGCCATTGGTAGTGAATAATATTATGTATAATACTAAAAGCCTGGTATTAATTGGTATTGTTCTGATTTTCCATTCCAGGTCCTGGGTATTCTTTGCATTGCAAAATGGAGGTTTCCTATTGGATGTTTGAGGCTGAACTTGTGTGGATCTCCAAGAATGATCACATTATGAATAAATAATAAATGTGGGTGATCACAGGAATAACTGCACAAGGCACTGACTACAGCCTAAATCCTGAAAATGCATATAATACTTATAACCTTTGAGACTACCTTTCCTTTATAATGGATTAGCCTAATTTGTGTTTAATTTTATATAGATATATTTTTTACTCTTATCCATGTCTTTAAGGGTCTAAAAACAATGCACATTATTATGTTGTAATGATGATTGGTGTTTTCAATGATGACTCTTTGGTGACATGGTAAAAAATGGCTAACATTAATGTAAGTTTCCACCTCCTGATGAAGCCTTTTTAGGAGAAGTGCTGAGGTGCAGCTGCTTCTGGTGATAAGATTGTATGTGGACTCACATTTCTTTATTAAAACTTTTATTTTCATCTAACTGAGTCCTCTTGAGTTTATATGCTTGGAGTGCTGTTGTGCTCAGAAACTGATTCTTATTGCAACCTGGTAGGAAATCTTTGTACCACAGCTACCAGCTTGCAGTGTGGATGAAGCCATCAAGTCCTGAGCTCCAGGTGAAGAGACCTTGCCAGCAGAGTATGGTCTGGGGAATTGGCCAAGTAGTGTTACAGTTAGACATTACCCATTATCTTCCCCTAGGAGTTAGATGCCTGGACATCTGGGGTAGGTGTATGGCTCTGGTCCTCAGTACTGGCCTGTTCCAGCATCTGTAATCAATGCTGAAGAAGGTGGCAAGCTGCCAAGAAGGTGATAAGCTGCTAGAATTCTACCACAGTTTTCATTTTCATATTTCATTTGTTTATTTTTATACTGGTAAGTCTGTGGGACAAGACCATTTTCACAAACGACCAGTTTAAACAAAAGCATACATACAAATTTAAAACAATGACACAATATAAATACACATTACACAAAACATTTACAGTTTGAGATTTCTAACAGAGTTTTCCTAAGTTCAAACTTGAAAGTAAACAATTTCTTCTGTCTTATAACATTTTTAGGAAGTTGATTGTACATCTTAACAATAGTAAAATTCAGCGTATTTTGACCAAAAGTTGTTTGGTAAAATGGAACAGAAAATCCTCCATACTCTGAAACCTTGTACAACCAGGAGTATTCTTAGGAAATAAATTAAGAATACTGTGCAGAGAAATACCTAAAAAAACCCTATGCAAAAACAACAATGCCCTAAAATTAAATTGCCCCTTTAAAGATAAACAGCCTAATTGTTTATAGAGTAAACAATGAAGAGTTAGTCTTGATTGACCAGAGGCAAAACATAGAACAGAATGATATGTTACTTGAAGTCTGGACAAGACTTTTTCTAAGGTGAATGAATATAATATAGACCCATAATCTATCATAGTTAATAATACACTATGGCCTGGATATTCAAAAGGGTTGCGCCATGCGCAACAGCGTTGCGCATACGCAAGTCCAAAATGTGCCATTCTGCGATATTCAGCAGGAGGCAGTTGCTCCACTGGCAACAGGTTGCGCAAAAGAGCAATGCAAATGAATGCATGCTCAACAGGAGGGGGAGGAACCATGCATAACCTGCGCAACCCGATATTCAGTCGGGTTGTGCAGAGTTGTGCATGCGCAACCCCCAACCTGCGCCTGCACAACCTTGAGCCAAAAAAAAAAGGAACAAGTTGAGGGCCACCCACAGGTGAGCTTTTGTATTGCAGGGTGCAACACAGCAGGTGCCACCCCTGGCTGACCCCCAACTCGGTCCCTGTGCCCCCCCCACCAGCCCGATCGCGGGCAGAACACGCACATGAACCCCCACACACACATCTCCCACAGCCCGATCGCGGGCAGTACACGTCATGAACCCCCACACACATCTCCCACAGCCCGATCGCGGGCAGTACGTCTATGAACCCCCACACACATCTCCCACAGCCCGGTGCAGGCAGAACCTGTATGAACCCCAGTGCCGATCGCGGGCAGACTGTCTTCTCCCTCCCCAGCCGAATAACTCCCTGGTGGTCCAGTGGACCGTAAAGCCGATCGCGGGCAGAATGTCTGGCACAACCCCAAACATCTCCCTGGTGTCTAGTGTCCCACCCACCCACAGGCCCTCCACCCTGCTCCCCCGCGGCCAGCGGGCGACAGCATCCACCGCCTGCCGCCCGCCGCCCGCGACCTGACTGTCGGTGAGCTGCACCCATTGTTGCAGAGCTACAGCCAATGGGCGTGCAGCCATACCGTACTGACAGTCCAGACGGTGGAATGATCATTCACAAATCTGGACCGTCATGTACGGTATGGGCTGCACGCCCATTGGCTGGCTCTACAATTACCGGGCGCAGTCTACTGGACATGGGGTCGGCGGGCGGCGGGCGGGTGGGAGGCAGGCGGGTGGATGCTGCCGCCTGGCCAGCTGCGGGGGGAGCGTGAGGGCTTCGTGGGTGGGTGGGTGGGGGGACACCAGACACCAGGGAGATGTTTTGGGGGTTGTGTTGTGACATTCTGCCCGCGATCGGGCTTTTATGGTCCACTGGACCACAGGGAGTTATTCGCTGGGGGGAGGGAGGTTACGTCTGCCCGCGATCGGGCACTGGGGGTTCATACAGGTTCTGCCCGCGACCGGGCTGTGGGAGATGTGTGGGGGTTCAGGAGTGTACTGCCCGCGATCGGGCTGTGGGAGAGGGGGTTTCATGTAACTGTGATGCCCGCGATTGGCTGCATTGTGCGCCGTCCTCGATGGCTGCTGCCTGGCAGGGTGGGCCAGGAGCAAGTCCTTGGGGATCGGGCGCACCTACATGCAAATAGCATGCAAATAGGGCCATAAATAGATGCAAATGGCCCCCTCGCGCCTTTGCATAAATTATGGCCCCATTTGCATGTCACCTTTTGAATATCGGAAATTTGAGCATGGGCGCAATGGTACTTGCGCCACCATAGGTTTAATGCTCAGCTCTGGCAACCGCGGTGGGTCCATCACCACTACGCTAGTGTTAAATGTTGGGGTGATATTCAAAGGAGCTGCTCAATAGCGCAACTCCTTTGAATATCACCCTCGCCACACCCCTGCTCAACTATTTTGAGCAGCGCAGGGGCTTGCGCCTCAGAATGGCGCAGTTTGAATATCTGGGCCTATGTGTAAGCAATAGTCTAACATCCTCTGTAAGATTGTCCCTAATCCGATAAAGAAACCCAAACCTTTTATGTACCCTACTAATTAACTCTGTTACATGAAAATCAAATGCTAAATGACAATTAGTACCCCCAAATATCTGAACTGCCTAACCTGTTCAGTTGCATTACCCAAGTTATCAGTAATTTTTAATTCTTGATTTTGCACTCTCCTAGGATGGGTGAATATCATTGTCTTGGTTTTTGTTGAGTTTAGTACCAATTTATGTTTATCAAACCAATAGTGAAGCAAACTAAAATCATATTGTAATATGTTCTGTAAAGACAAAAAATCTGAACCAGAAGAAAACAAAACTGCATCATCTGCATACAACAATAGCTCAGTCTTTTTAAAATTAACAGCTAAAGAATTTACAGATAAAGAAAAAAGCAAAGGGCCTAAAATGTAGCCCTGAGGGACTCCACATTTCAACAAAGAAGGGTCAGATAATATACCATTAATTGATGTCTTCTGATTCCTATTAACCAAATAATCCCTAAACCAAGAAATAACCCCTTCTGAAAACTTAAGAATAGAAAACTGTTTCAATAGTACCTCATGATTCACTGGGTCGAAAGCCTTTGGTGAGGTCCACAAAAGCCGCTACGACAACATCTCCACTATCAATTGCCCTAGTGACTTGACTAGTGAACCTCACCAAGACTGTCTCTGTGTTATGGTTAGGCCTAAAACCGTTTTGTGAGTCTGACCAAAGTTTGTATTTTATTAAATGCTCTTTTAACTGAACTGAAACTATTTTCTCTAATATTTTAGAGAGGGGGGCAAGCATAGAAATTGGACGATATTTATTTGGATCAAGTCTTGAACCTGATTTATAAATTGGCTTTACCACTGCACTCTTCCACACATCAGGGAAAGTTCCATAGCATAAAGAATGTTTAATAAGTTGCCAACCTGCTTGCACACCTCAAGGCCACAGCTTGACTGACTGACTCTGCTGCTGTTTCCCAGACCTTGTGTGACTGTGCTACAGAACTGTGAGTAAACACAAGGCCTGCCCTGACCTGGGGAGTTAAATAAGGGTTATTTTATAAGTTCTTGTTCTGTTTAAAAGTACACTAATGCCGGCCACCCAGCTGCATCATTCAGGCCAGCAACTATACCACTTGGATACCCAGACTGACTCTGGGGGACACTGGTACCAGTGGGGAGGTGGGCAAACAGTTGTGTTGCTGTTGTGGGGTAGGCACTGTTCTTATTTTGCATTTTCAGACACATTTAAACCAGTTATTAATTTTTGCCTCTCCTGTCCCCTTCCCTATACCTTTCCTGTTCTTAAAGTGTTTGTTATTATTTGTAAAACCTGTTTTGTGAGCATATTATTAGCAATAGCCATTAACTGCATGCACACTAAAGTACTGAATCTGTTTATGGTATTTGGGATATTTGATGTGTGGGGTGACTTCAAGGGAGGTGGGTAGCTACAGCATCTCAGGGGGTTGTACCAGACAAACAGCTGGCCCACTATATTCTAACTCTGGGTGGAGACATCACGCAAACTAAGTTTATTTGGGAAAGAACCACCCTTTTCATCAAAAACAGAGGCCAGGTCCCTTATCCTTGTTTGAACCCACAAGGCTGGGGTAGTAACTGAAAGTTACATGGTGACCCGGTTACATTTTGGAGGCACTATTGGGCTGTCCTGTTTACCATTCAAGCCCTGCATGGAAGCCATTTTTCCAGAGGTTAGTGTTCTAGCCCACAAACCCCAACATTTTTTTGGTGCTAAGGCCTGCAATAAACTTATTGACTGGTGTGAGAGTGAGGATCAGGACCCTCAAAAAGATATGGTGAAAACAGAAGAGGCCCTATCAGTAATTAAATATCTTGGCATAGTCACTGTCTGAGGTGGCAGATGGATTCTGCTACAAAAACTTTAACTGTTCTAATTGAATGCTGAAATTTTGTGGCCTCTTCTACTTTCACCCTGTATTTTTGAGGGTCCAAATGTATAAATGTAAAAGACTGTCTGATGTACTGACCCCAGAAGGTTCCAGTGTGGCATGGACTATAGTGACGCAGACTAGTGTGATTCCCAAAATGGAGGTCTCATCCAAGCCTGAGGGATTTAAGGAGAAGCTTATCAAGTTGTTGCAAGCTGAAGGAAAATCAATTGAGGAAGTCTGAAGAATGTTTAATGACAAAAACAGTGTTCCACCTCAGACCCCATGGGGAGTATCCATCTATGTGCCATCAGTTGTCCCTGACTTGTACTACAAATTACAAATGATTTCAGGAGTAAAGCCCACCCCATCCGGAGAAGATGACTGTGAGATGTGTATCAACTATGCTGTACTCATGTTGCAGGAATGGTAATGCAGTGAGGCAGACAAGTGGAAGAGATTGACTGAGAGCTTAAAGAGGCCTGCTCTGAATGTCATCTGGTCTTAGCAAGCGACTGACCCAGAAACCAGTACTGATGACTAGCTTGCTGCTTTGGATAGTGCATTTTGCAGTACTGAGTCTAGTAATGACCTGTATGGAAGTTCAAAGCCACTGACAACACTAGGAAGAGTCTGTCTCTGAATACCTATAACACATTGAGAAGGCATTGCAGAAAGTGTACCGGAAAGGGTGACTACGTTCCCAGGAGTTAAACAAAGCGAGATCGATACAGGTGTTGAAGGAGGCCAGGAATTCTGAACTGTTATTGCTAAAGTTGAGTTTAAAAGACAAGCTGTGTAACACACCCTCCCACTGGGTTCTACTGCAGGAAGTGAGGGAGGCCGAGGAGCAAGACATACAGTGGAGACCCCAACCCATTTCTACTGCAGGCATGCCAGTCTCAGTCAGTGTGAGTCCGTTGGATGTAGCAGGGTTACAAAAACTGCTTACAGAACTGAAGAATGCAATATTCAACCCTGTTGTGATAGATTTGGCCCCCAGGATAGCTAAATCCTTAGCTCCATGCACGTCAGCCTCGAGTGCCGAGGTGAAATTGTCCAACTCTGTATCATTAGAGGATGTGCAAGTACAACTGGCTGAGTTAAAGAGAATGATGTTGGAATCTGGTAGCTGCCAAAATTCTCAGTTGTCTGGAGTGCCATCGGGAGGGAGTCAATCTGGGGAATCCCCCAGTCAGAACCCCACTACAGCAAAGACACAGGGATGCTTTGTATTGCTATTGCTGTGGCCAGAATGGACATGTTAACTGCCAGTGTTGATCAGAGAGTAACTTCCAGAGGGTCATTGACAGGTTAACAAGAGAGAGAGCAAGCTCAAAACTCAGTAAGACCTTTAAACTTCAGTGGGGCCAAGTAAAGGAGCACACTGGGGCCCTGGTTAAGCCCAGCTCCACCCTGTTTGTAGCAAAGTCTTCCATCAAAGCAGCTGAAACTGCACTACCAGACCTTGACACGCTTGTTTGGAACTTCCACTGAGACTACAGTACAGTCACTATAGAAGGAGTTCCTGCTCGAGTTGTTTTGGACAGTGGTTCACAAGTAGTGGTTTGTAAAGTGGGCTCAATCTGCTCCACGAAGTGATTTGCAGAATAAATGCGGATTCACGGAGAGCTCCACAACGCGAAGCGGAGTACTTTGTGTTATAATGAGGAACTCGAAGTCCATTGGAAACAATGACTTTGCGTTACTCCACCTCCCCAGACCACTAGTCTACCAAATTTAAGGTGAAGCGCATTGCAGGCAGTGCACTTCGCCTCACTTCGCCTTGTTTTTGAACTCCAAAGGCAAATTATGCAGTGATTCATGGGATTTCAGGTCACATGGGCTCTATATTGATCTGCACAGCCTCAGTTCAGGCTAGAATGAGTAGGAAGGAGTAGGAGATGGTGTGCTCTGATATCTGTCTATAATAGGACTCTTGTAAACGCTGTTCAAAAAGCATTTTTGCTTGTTTTTGGAGATCCAACATTAGTTCATCAAACCCTCCTGTGCTCATATCATCGAGTGTTTTGGTTTTTGTCAGGATTTTGAATCTTAATTTACAACACTGAGTGTGTGTGGTGAAAGACAGTGAAAGTGTGCTTTGGGGGAGAGGTGTATCTGTGGTGTAGGTAGATTTAAGTTGTAGAAATAGTGATTTCTTGGTTTTTTGGTTATATTTTTGTTATATGACTGACTGTGTTAATGTACACACAGTAATATTGTCAGTAATAGAAATTTTCTTGCTGTTTGTTGAGTGGATGTGGTGCAGCAGTTCATAAGTTCAGGTTGTTTACATTACAAATTTACAATATGTAACGTGGCATAGTACTGAACATTTGCATTTGCTACACATTCCTCATTCAGCATTGTACACAAACTGTTCTGTGTGTGAGTGTGTGCACAGTGTTGCATACATCAAATAATACACATTTTATTGTGCTACAGACTAGTGTAATTGCAGGTGCAGCAGTGTGAACCTGCTATCCACTGCAGCTGCCTGATTTTGGTACTGCAATCGTGGTATATTTTCTTAGTTTTGCTGCTTGTAGTGCCTTAAAAATCTGCACTGTCTGCATTCAGTGCTCCCCCCCCCCACCCCCAAGTTCAAAAGGTATTTTTTACCAGATTGGATTGTGTTTGTGACCTCATCAGAACCACTGGTTACTGAAGTTGTTTTAATTCCGTGACAGTCTCAGAATAGTCTCTTACCTGTTGCTGAAGCCACAGTTGTTTATTTGGCTTCACATCCAGCATTCCTCCAATCAGAGAGTGAACATATCAAAATCTGAATTTGGTTATAATATTTGTGGCTGATCCCCCAAAATGCCTGCAAAGAGACATGCAAGCAAAGCTGTTTCTCACCATGGCAATGTTGGCAGTGAGATGGTCTATGGGCGTGGTAGTAGTATGCAGATGCCGAGGTGCACTGCTGATGTGAGGAAAGGTATTTCTCCTGCAATGTTTTTAATAGCCCAATCAGTAGGTTTACTCATAATTGGAGGAGATGAGGTTTTCCCAGCCGGTGGTGTTAGTGTTACTGGTGTTAGTGGTGGTGGAGGTAGTATTAGTATTGTTGCATCAAGTTCTAATTCCGACCAACGTACCGTGTCCAAAAATATTGAGTGTAAAGCAGTGCAAGAGAGTGGCAGTGTAGATGATGTCATACTTCCCAGTAACATCCCAGTAACTGAACCTGAGGATTCTGATAATCATGTTAACGATAGCATACAATGTGATATTCCGTCCACTGTGGCATTTAACGTCACACATTTTCCATGCAGTGATTCACAGTGTGGTGAAAAAATATCAGGTGATGGTGATATAGATTCTGATGATGAATGTGATGATGATGATGATGATGTTGCTGTTGTTGCAACATGAAGTCCACATGTTAGCATCCAAGCAGAAGATGTGGATGTGTGTGTCGTTGATGAATATGCTGATGATGTAATTGACCCCAGCTGGGAACCGGAGAAAAAGAAATTAAAAAAGTGGCTGTGTCTGAGTCTGTTTGCAGAAAACCCCCCACCCAGTAAAAACTTGCGATCTACCGGTTTTAGTTGATGATGATGATGATGATGACCCAGTAATCAATATGATAGGTAGTTTTGGTGGTCAGCTGCAGTCCAGTGTGCAGTGCCTGAAACATCACTTGCCACCCCCCCACTCCAGTGCTTAAAATAATGGACTTAAATAAGCCACATCATGGACATGTTAAAAGCAGAGCATCACAATCCCTTGTTTGGGATTTATTTGTTCAAGATGCAAATGATAATTCAGTTGCAATCTGCCAGGTTTGTCATGTGTGTGAGTTGAGGCAAAAAGGGGAGCCATCTGGGCACAGGAGGACAGCATACACATCTTAAGAATAGGCACTTGGCACTGTGGACCCAGCACAAGCTGGCAGCTAATACCACATTGGGGCACTCACCCGCATCACCAGCAACCATAGCCAGCATGTTATCCCCTTCCATGACTGTTAAACCCAGTAGGAAATTAAACATGTGCAGTAGCGTGATAACAAGAGCAGAAGATTACTACAGGCATGATGAGGTGGAGGACCATAATGACTTTGAAATGTTGTCCAGAGCTGGTGAGAGTAGCAATTTTTGTGGTGGTGGTGGTGGTGATGAATGCAGTATGTCTAGTGCAAGTGGTACATTAACCCCGGTTGGCAAATCTGTCAAAATAACAGCATTTCTGGGTTTGTCATCATCACCTGTGCAACTGACTACATCAAATGTCCACACTCCACCCCCTGCCAATGCCATTCATCACAGAGCACTACTATTTGTGATCAACACACCCCGTGTAAAACGTTTAAGTCAGCCCATGTTACAGAGTGTTTTTGCACATAAGCTGAAGTACCCCCCGAATCATACAGTGTCACGTGAACTGAATGCTGCTGTAGCGGAAATGTTGGCAATTGACCTTTTACCTTTCTCTTTTGTGGAGAATTCTGGGTTCCAGGGGTTTGCTGCATGTGCCTGTCCAAAATGGGAAGTCCCATCCAGGACATACTTTTCTACCCGTGCTGTCCCCGAGCTGTTCCGCACTGTGTCCGACTCAGTAAGACATGCCCTTCAATATTCCTCCTCTCCATTCATCCATTTAAGTATGGATATGTGGAAAAGTGGCAAAACAGCAGGGAGTTCATATTTGTGTATAACTGCACACTGGGTTGTATGTGATGTTGGTAGTGTGAATAATCAGTGCAGTAAGGTGGATTGCCGCAGTAGCAATCTTCCAGGAATTCGACAGCATGCAACAATTGCTATGCACAATGTGACCTGTTCACACACTGGTGAGAACATGTTGGATGTGGAACTGACTGAAAGTGACAGATAGCTAAACTCTCTGTCCCTGAGAGCTGAGTTCATAGCAAGTGACAATGGGTCAAATGTGGTGAAATGCATCACAAATGGTGTTTTTTTTCATGTTCCATGCATGGCCCACTGTTTAAATCTTGTGGTTCAGGAGTTTCTGCAGCACCATGATATAAAGGAAATGCTGACCATTGCACGACGTATCTGCTCTCACTTTTCAAGATCTGGAATGGCCCATGACCAACTGAAGCAGTTGCAGATACAAAACAGCCTGTCTCAGCTCTGCTTGAAGCTGGAAACTGTCACCTGATGGAACTCCATATTATACATGGCAGAGGGATTGTATAAATAATACAAAGCCATCTCAGAATATCTTGTTATGCACACTAGCCATGACAGTTCTGGGGCCTCCATAACTGTGATGACTGAACAGTGGTGCATCATGGACTCTGTAACAACAATTTTGTGGCCTTTTAAACGTGCCACACAGGCAGTGAGTGGTGAGTCTGCCTCTATTTGCCAATCAATTCCACTGCTGTGGGGTGCTGAGGCAGACATTGGTGAATGTACAGCATAGCCTTGATGTTGCTGGAGACAGTGGTAGCAGTATGTTGCTGCAACACATGCTGACATTATTCGACCAGAATCATCACATTGTGAGCATTCAGCATAGTGAAAACTTTGCCATAGCAACAATGCTGGACCCATGATACAAACGTGGAATTGCATCAGTACTGGAGGGAGGGCCTGAACAGGTAAAAAATATCAGTAGTCAACTGGTGCACTTGGTTCATGGGGAACAGAAGTGACATGCCAAGGTCAGCAAACCTCAGCAGCATAATCCGGCTGAAGGTGTACCTGGAGGACCATCAAGCATATCCTGCAAGGGGAAGGGGACTGCAGTTCCAGGTGGTCTGTCATCCAAAGTGGCTGGCATCAACCCACTTTGGGAGGCTTTGTCCCAAGTGGGTATTTGTGAAATAAATGATTAGGGAAAACAGGATGATGCATCAACAATTGGACTTAGTGCGGCACAGAAAATGGTTGAGTCATATTTGTCTGAAAACAGGCATCTGACAACAACTGAAGATCCTCTTTTGTACTGGAGTGGAACAGTCAGTGAATGACCAGAGCTGACTGCAGTGGCACTGAAGTACCTCACATGCCCACCCTCCAGTGTAAGTATTGAGAGGGCATTCAGCTCAGCAGGTGCAATAGTCAGGGATCATTGGACAAACCTGTCTCCTGCAAATGTTAGTCTGTTAACATTCATTAAAATGAATGAGAGGTACATATCAGCACAGACTGCAACCTCGGTATTCATACCCCAGCCTAGTCATGGTGGTCTTGCTGATGTGGAAATGGAGCATCCTGGTGGCACTGGCTGCCTGAAATGACCCACCACTGATGTAGATGATGACACAGTGGAGAAAGAATTTCCCAGTGGTCAGACTTCAGACATCGATGACTGTGAGGGCATTTTCCTTATGAGGATGATGATGTGGTTAATGTTGGCAGGTTTTAACTGAAGTTTTTAAAAGGTGGTGTGCCCCCCCGGACCACCACCACCAGGACTGATGTTAGCCACTGCCACAATGAGTCTATCTGCCCCTGGACCACCACCACCAGGACTGATGTAAGCCACTGCCACCACGAGTCTGTCTGCCCCCCTGGACCCCCACCACCGGGTCTGATGTTAGCCACTGCCACCACTGCCACCATGAGTCTGTCTGCCCCCTGAACCACCACCACTGGGACTGATGTTAGCCACTGCCACCATGAGTCTGCCTGCCCCTCGGACCACCACCACCACCAGGACTGATGTTAGCCACTGCCACCATGAGTCTGTCTTCTCCCCGGACCACCACCACCGGGACTGATGTTAGCCACTGCCACCATGAGTCTGTCTGCTCCCCAGACCACCACCTGCAGGACTGATGTTAGCATCTGCTACCACTGAGCCTGAGTCTGTCCGGACCATCACATCAATCAGCCAGAGACACAATGCTTCTTAATATCTAAACCATAAAGTGAGTATGTGTACTCATGTTTGTTATGCTGCTTCCTTTAGCTGTATGTTTTGTTTGCTGTAGCTTTTCAGAGCCACAGTGGTAAAACACATATGGTACACTTCTTTTGTTTCTTTTACAGGGTAAAGAAAAAAGGCTCCATCGCTAAAACTAATTGGGAATGGTACTGTAGCTGTACTGTACAGGAGGAAGCAATGTAATATCCATGTGAAATCCATTCTGTTAAGTATGTAAGTAAGTATATATATATATATATATATATATATATAGAGAGAGAGAGAGAGAGAGAGATAAATATATATCTATAAAAAATAAATCTATATATATATGTATGTGTATATATATATATATAGATAAAGATATATATATATATATATATATATATATATACTCACCAAGGCTACTGTTATTGTACAGCCAAAGGGCACTCTTCAGTCCAGTTGACATGATCACATTGCATTTGCTGGAATCGTCTTGCAGAACACATTGGACCAGCAACACGATGCTCACACTCATCATTTTATACTGGGATATGTGCTGAAACACTCTCATTCCACTGTGTTAACACTTGTCAATATTCTGCACACAAGAAGGATGCATTTTGGGCTGGAAGAAAAAATCTGGGACTCTGTGCCACCACTGCATGCATGACTGAGTGCGTCATTAATTCTGGGGGACTTTATACATACTGAAACACTCTCATTCCACTGTGTTAACACTTGTCAATTTTCTGCACACAAGAAGGATGCATTTTCGGCTGGCAGAAAAAATCTTGGGACTCTGTGCCACTTTTGTGAGTTCTGTGATTGTCGCTGTGAGCTTATGATATCATACTGACATTTTTACAATTAAAGCAGCATTGCAAGAATGTCCTGGGTCTCCTGACAGTTTTGAACTGTACTTTTTTATGCTACTTTACATTGCCACAGCTACCAGTAGTTACCTCCGAGTCGTGACTTGAATGATATGCTTCTTTTCACAATTTATGTCTGCTTTACTTACTTGACTACTTTTTTTTATGTATGAAAAAAAAAATGACCCCACCTTCCAATATTGTTCGGACCAGGTTTGTATTTATTTGCAGCTGCTTTTCAATAACTATTATTCCGTGGTGTCATAAAACATTGTTTGCAGCATAACTGTTAATTAACAACAGAAGCGAAATATAACTACTAACTGATGTGCTTGAGAAAAGCAGAGGAAAACAATGACAAAGACCTGGTCAGCACCAATTTAAATGGAATGCTCCTTTCATTATTTCATATATATAAAAAAAGGTAGTACAGCAGACTAAACTACTGCAAATTCATGTATCATTCCAGTTAGGATGTAAGTAAGGATGTTGTAACATTGAATTAAAAAATATAGGGGTGGTGGTGGTGGAGCAGCTGCTGTACTAGCCCTCCTCCTCCTGCTGCGGCAGTGATGAGGCACAACTCCCATCCCAGCAGCACCCTCAGCCACTGCCATGGAACCATGGAAGAGCCAGCAGGTGGACGCCTGGCCCCTTCTGTGGCAGCCTGCCACTCTGCCCTGTGGGGGATCAGTATGTGGATGCTCTGGCCATTGGCCCCCAAATGTGTCCCACAGGGGTCACAGTGAACCACCACACAGACAGCACACCACCACTGTGTTGTCTCCCCCTACAGAGTTAAAAAACTCCTACACTGGGGAGCTGCGGGGGGGACCAGACACAGTCCTCACATGAGTCCCACCAGTGTTTTCCAGGGACACCTCCTATGGCTGGGGAGGTGGTGGACCGGGTGCTGCTGGAGCCCCTACAGCTGCTGCTACCAGTGGTGGTGGAAGTGATGGAGAAGGTGGATGCACAGCAGCCACCACTGGCACTGGTGCTGCTGCTGCTCCTGTTGCTGGAACATGGGGGGAAGCAACACCCAGGAGTCAGGAGCAGTCCAGCACGACATGACTGCCCTGCCCCCCCATGAGTCCGAACTCCCCTCTGACCATGCCCACAGGCCAGTGACTCACCTTCTCCAGGGTCCATGTCCATCCCTCCCACACAAGTCCCCAGTACGCATACACACACACACACACTCACACACAGTCACTCATGCACACACAAAACAAAACAACACTTATAAAAAAAATTAACTATCAAAAAAATCACAAACACAACACAAAAACTAAATAAAGATAGCTTTTAAAAAAGCTGTTGTTTTAGAAAGGCAGTAAGCACTTTGTCACTGACTCCTACACTGCTCTCTCACAAGCCTTCTCCCTCAATGAATGCAAAGGAAAAAGTGAAACTGCTTCTCTGACTCACTTCCTTTCTGCCTGGCTAAAGCATGTGACTTTCAGTACTGTAAGCCATGTGATGTGTGGGGGGCTGCCTATTTTCTTTTCACTTCACCTTACTTCACGTTAAGGCACAATGGCAATGCAAAGTGGCAATAATAATGGCATGAAGTGAGCACCTTCCAGTGCCCACTTAGTGGTGTGCTCCACGGATGTGAAGTGGCCACTAAGCGTCCACTTCGCTGGTGGATTAAAATTTCACTACATCTCTATTCACAAGTGACAATCATTTTCAAAAAACTAGTATGACCAGCACCTGTTACTTCACAAACTATATCCATTGGAAGATTTTAATGTATGGGTACTGAAGGACAAGTCCTACCTACATCTGGGATATATCAAGTCATGGATTGCTTTCCCTCCAAGGTAACTGGAGTGAGATACCCTGCGGAAACCCTGGCATTAATGTGCCTGGAGTCCAGAATGTATGATGTACTTCCCATACTTGACGGCACTAATACTCACATATTTGGTCACTTGGCTCAGCTTTGCCAGGAAAGGGAGGCCAAGCAGAAAGGAAAAGTGCTATGTGTACATGCCCTGGTGCAAAATACCTACCAGCAACAAACACAGACTACTGTCAAAGCTCAACATGACCACATAGGTAAAATTTGGTGTTGAGATGCTGAAGAACTTGTGCTGCCCCACCCTACTATGGCTCAGTGCAATGTCAGTGGTGTGATATACCTGAAAAAAGACATAAAGAACCAAATACTGATGCTTGATATTTCTGAAGAACATGGTCTGCCAGAAGGACTGATGGCAAATCCCAGTGTGTTGTCAGTGAGAGTTCATGCTTATGCTAAACTAGTTACTGTCCTGGTAAAAAATGTGACAGGCTGAGACACTGTTGTCAGGAAAGGATACAGTTTGGCTCTTGTGCACTGTGCTGACACAGCAGTGCAACCTACCCCAATCAAAGATGGCGCCCAACCTGGCATTGACTCAGAACATTTTGATTTTGGTGACTCACCTATTCCTAAGCAGTGGAAGACCCATGTCAGCTGAAAACTAGCTGAAAGAATGAAAGTGTTCTCACTTCACGAATGGGATGTAAAATTTGTAACTGGAAAAGAGCACCACATCAGACTTCACAATGAATGCCATTTCTGGGAGAGGTCCTGATGATTGATGTTAGCCAACACTGATGATGTAAAAAAACTCTTGCAAGAGTTGTTACCTGCAGGTATTATTCAAGAGGGGGGAAGTTGCCCGTCTTCAGGCTACACTGGACAGTAGTAAGGGAACCTTCCCCCAGGCCACTCTGGGCAGTAGGAAGGGAACCTCCCCCATCCAGGGAGCACCAGAGCTGCCACCACCACTACCTCAGAGGTTGTGAAGAAAGCACAGCAGTTGGACCACAGTGGGCTTAAGGAGGGTGAGGATGGAGGAACAGAGGCACACCCAGTCAGTTGTTCCACTCCACAATCCATACACCATTCTGGGGTAGCATAGCTCCCCTATGGATGCACCCACAGAGAAGACTAAGGAGGCTGAGGACAACTGTCACAAGGGAGGCCCACAGGAAGAAGGCAGAGGACACCACAAGGAAAGGAAGCAGCTCCTGATGGGGGACTCAATTATTAGGGGGATAGAACTGGGGGGAGCAGATAAAACTGAAGTAAGGTGCCTGCCTGGTGCCATGGCTTGGAGGGACAGGAAGCGCATCCTCAGGATCACGAGAACAGCTGCATGGGAGTCTGAGCTGGACGTCATTGTCCACCTAGGGACAAATGACTAGGCTCATCATGAGATTAGAGCAGTGCAGAAGGACTTTGTAGAATTGGGGAGGGGCCTAAGATAAGTAGCACACACAGTATCCTTCTCAGAGGTGCTACCTGTCAATGGCATGAGTGAGGTGAGGGTACTTTGCACCATGCAGTTTAATGAATGGTTGAAAAAATGGTGTGGAGCACAGGGGGTTGGCTTCTTTGGGGACTGGGGTTCCACCTGGAGGGACACCAGCCTATTCTGGCAGGATGGTCTGCATCTGTCCAGGAAGGGAACAAGTCTTTAGAGCAATCGGTTTAAATGCTCCATTGGCAAGCTTTTAAACTAGTCAAGGGGGGAGGCACTGATAAGCAGCAAGAACATCCCAGCCTCTCCCTACAAACAGGGTACTAAATGAGAAAAGGACTGAGGTAGAAAGGTCAGTGGGGAATGCTGCAACAGAAGGTAAGGCCATCAAAACATGGTGAGCAAAGAGTACCAATGCCCATAGTCCGAGTAACAAGCTTCCTGAATTAGTGGCCTTGATGGAGGAGGAACATCTGGATATTGTGGCAGTCACAGAAACATGGTACACACAAAACCATGACTGGGACGTAAACATACCAAGATATACTATCTACAGGAGGGACAGGGAGGGTAAAAGAGGAGGAGGAGTAGCTCTTTACATCAGAGAAGGAATCAAAGCAACAGAACAAAAGGGTAAACAGGGAGGAGAAGAAGCACTGTGGGTAAATTTGGAGACTGGCAATGGCACCACAATCCGCACAGGAGTTGTATACAGACCCCCTTCTCAGGTGGAGGAAATGGATAAGGGAAATGATAGAAAGTATACTTAGAATGGCAGAAAAAGGGGAGATATTGCTGATGGGTGATCTGAATATGCCAGATGTTAACTGGAGTGCAGTTGCAGCAGCCACTTCGAAGAGTGGGGTTATTCTAGATGCCCTAGAGGGAGCATGCCTTAGACTACTAGTATTGGAGCCCACTCGAGAGGGAGCAGTCTTAGACCTGGTTCTCTCAAATGGAGATGAAGAGAGGATCACAGATGTAGAAGTGGGTAGCCACCTGGGAACTAGCAACCATTGAACAGTATGGTTCACAATAAACACAGCAATAGAGTCAAGCCATACAAAGGCAAATGTACTGGACCTTAGGAGGGCTGACTTTGCCAAAATGGTGAGTGCCTAAGGAATGCACTAGCAAATGGGTAGGAAGGAGGGGTGGAAGAACAATGGGGAATAATAAAAACTGCCATCACAGAGGTAACAAGCCTTTGTGTGAAGCAAATAAACAAAATGAAACAATGTAAGAAACCACTATGGTTCTCAAAGGAAGTGACAGTGAAGGTTCAAGAGAAAAAGAAAGCATTCAGGAAGTACAAGGAATCACAGAAGGAGCAGGACAGAGAACTGTATCAGTTAAAGCAAAAGGAAGCTGGGAAGGCAGTCAGAACAGCAAAGGCCCAAACCGAGGAAAACATAGCCAACTCAGTTAAGGAGGGGGATAAAACCTTTTATAGGTACATCAGGGAGTGAAGGAAGACCAAGGGAGGGATAGTGAGGCTTAATAAAGGGGAGAGAGGGTGGGCAGAGGATGACTGTGAAAAGGCAGAGATACTAAACAAATATTTTTGCTCAGTATTTACAAAGGAAGAGGGGGAGGTACCTAAAACAAACAGTAGAAACACTCTGGATACAGAAGTTGATACCAGCCCATTTACAGAAGAAAGGGTTCTGAAAGAACTCTTAAAACTGAAGGTGGACAAAGCAATGGGGCCTGATGGGATTCATCCCAGAATTCTAAAGAACTAAGCGTAGAACTAGTGACACCACTGACTACCCTCTTTAACAAATCATGGAGGATGGGGTGGTACCCGAGGACTGGAGGAGGAAGATGTGATTCCCTTCACAAAAGTGGGAGCAAGGCAGAAGCAGGAAACTACAGAACTGTTAGTTTAACCTCAGTGGTAGGGAAAATGATGGAATCACTTCTGAAGGAAAGAATTGTCCAGTATCTAGAGGCCAGAGGGGCACAGGACCCAAGGCAGCATGGATTCACAGCGGGAAGGTCATGCCAGACAAATCTGATTGATTTCTTTGACTGGGTGACCAAAGTAGTAGATCAGGGAGGGGCTGTGGACATGGTCTACCTAGACTTTAGCAAGGCATTTGACACAGTCCCACACAAAAGATTAATATACAAGTTAGCCAGCCTGGGAGTGGGTCCCAGGATGACAGCCTGGGTAAATAATTGTCTGAAGAATAGGACACAGAAAGTAATAGTAAATGGAGTCCACTGTGAAGAAAGGAGGGGGGTTACTAGTGGGGTACCGCAGGGTTCAGTATTAGGACCGGTCCTCTTCAATGTCTTTATATGCAACATTGCAGAGGGACTGGAAGGAAAAGTGTGTCTCTTTGCAGATGACACAAAGATCTGCAACAGAGTTGATGCACAAGGTGGGGTTGAAAGGATGAGAAGGGACTTGGCAAGGTTAGAGGAATGGTCAAATGTATGGCAGCTTAGATTCAATGCTAAGAAGTGCAAGGTAATGCACCTGGGAAACAAAAACCCAGGGGAAGAGTACACAATGGGGGGGTGAGATACTAACAACAACAAAAATGGAAAGGGACCTGGGGGTAGTCATATCAGATGACCTAAAGGTGGGCAAGCAATGTGAGAGGGCAGCAAGGAGGGCTTGGGGGATACTGGGATGCATAGGGAGAGGCATCACCAGTAGAAAACAGGAAGTTATTATCCCTCTGTACAGACAGCTGGTGAGACCCTATCTGGAGTACTGCGTGCAGTTCTGGAGACCAATCTCATAAAGACATAGACAGGATGGAAGCTGTCCAGAGGAGGGCAACTAAAATGGTGCGGGGTCTGTACCGGAAGTCATATGAAGACAGACTTAAGGAGCTTAATATGTATAGCCTCGAGGAAAAGAGGGAGACGGAGAGGGGGAACATGATAGAAACTTTCAAGTACCTCAAGGGAATCAACAAAGTCCAAGAGGGTAGCATCTTTAAAAAAAAAGAGGTGTACAAGAACAAGGTGGAATAATTTGAAGATGGGGGGAGTGGCTCAAAGGTAATTTAAGGAAGTATTTTTTCACAGAGAGGGTTGTGGATGCATGGAACGGCCTTCCGGAGGAGGTTGTGGAGTCAAAAACAGTGGTGGAATTCAAACATGTATGAGACAGTCATAAGGCAATTCTAGGGAGTGGGGTTAGGAAGAAGTAGGCTGCTGGTTAACTAGGATCTGCAGCTTATCCATTAGGTAGGGAAATGGGCAGAATGGGTGGGCCAAGTGGTCCTTATCTGCCGTCAAATTCTATGTTTCTATGTTAAGAGTCAAGAAGCCCCGTATACTTCATCAATTGTGGTATTGCGAAAGAAAAATGGAGCTGTGCTCATGTGTGTTGACTATAGAACTCTCAACAAATGGATGATTCCAGAACAGTATACTATGTCCCAAATCCAAGATGTTCTTAATTACCTCAATGGAAGCAAGTGGTTTTCCGTGCTTGACCTCAGAATTGGCTATTATCAAATACCAATGGCCCTGCAAGACAGAGAAAAAAAAATGCTTTTATATGTCCACTTGGTTTTTATAAGTTTCTTAGAATGCCTCAAGATATCTCTGGCCCCCCAACAACCTACCAGCACATAAATAGAAAGAGCTGTTGGAGATATGAATCTTCTAGAATATCTGATTTACATGGATGACATCATAGTGTTTGGGAAGACCCTGGAGAAACACGAGGCCAGACTACTAAAATTGCTAGATTGACTGGAAGAGTTTAGGCTCAAACTCTGCATTGAGAAGTGTCAGTTCTTTCAGAGCTCTGTTAAATATATGGGTCATATTGTGTCCGCCTAAGGAATTCAAACTGATCCCAGTAAAGCTGAGACACTAATGACTTGGCCAGAACCAAGGTACTTAAAAGACTCACAGTGCATCTTAGGCTTCTGTGGCTAATGCAGATTTGCCAAAGATTATACATGAGTGGTAAGACCACTACCAAACCTAACACAAAGCTATCAGCCCACCAACAAGGGCAAGAGCAAGAAGACATCAGATGCTGCTGGTGAACCCAAACAGTATTTTAATCCTTCTGAACCTTTTGGCCAAAGGTGGACTGATGACTGTGACAAAGTTTTTGATTAAATAATTAACAGTTTTACTCACGCCCCAGTTCTAGCATATTCAGACCCACAACATCCTTATGTTCTACATACAGATGCCAGCTTTAGTTGTCTCAAGGTGGTCCTTTACCAGATCTACTCAGAAGGATTGTGCCCCATTGCCTCTGCAAGCCAAACTTGAACAGTACTGAGTGAAAGTACCCATTACGTAAGTTGGAATTTCTCAGTCTCTATTGGGCTATTGTGGACCAATTCCATGAATCTCTTTATGGGGCACACATAATAGTTAAGACTAAAAACAGTCCACTAATATATGTCCAAACTACTGCAAAACTTGACACAGCTGGGCACAGGAGACTGTCAGCATTGTCCACCTATGATTAATGTTTGAAAAACAGGCCTGGACTGAATCACACAGATTCTTATGCACTCCCTTGACACCCCATAGCATCCTCTGCAGACAAGTAAGCCTAGGTACAAATCCCAGAACAGACTGACAAAACCTTGTGTAAAAAGTTTGAGACAGACTAGCAGTCAGCCATAGAAACCACTTTTCATCTTGTTGACAGCCTTGGTGTATTGGGTGATTGTGTGTTAACTGACTACTGCAACTTAGCTGCTTTAGACTTAACATTAATGCCACAACTGACTCCCCATGATCTACAAAAAGAGAAAGACTAGATGCCAGTATGAGAAACATTGCCAGCGCCCTGCAAAATGCATTCGAGTCCACCCAAGTAGTCATGAATAATCCAAGAGCAAAATTGTTGTTTTGAGAGTGGTCTGAACCTAAGCTTAAGGTCAGTTTGTGGTACAGAGAAATCCAAGACTTACAAGGTTTTCTTCATCTACAATTGATCCCGCCAACAAAATTCAAGAGAATGGTACTCCATGCACTACATGATGATATAGGACATTTAGGAAGAGAGCGCACATTGGACTTGGCTAGTGCTTGCTTCTATTGGCCCCTTATGAGGAGTGATGTGGAGCAATACTGCAAAACCTGCAGCCAATGTGTCCAAAGAAAAGCATTACCCCAGAGGGCTGTCCCTCTAGTTAACATTGTGACCAGTGTGCCCATGGAGCTTGTATGCATTGATTTCCTTAGCCTAGAACCAGACTCTAAGAACACTGCAAACATTCTTGTAGTCATGGACCATTTTTCAAGATATGCCCAAGTTATCATTCACAGGATCAAAAAGCCTCTAAGGTTGCCAAGATCCTTGTGTAAACATTTTTTCTACATTACAGAGCCCCCCAAAGAATTCATTCTGACCAGGGGAGGGATTTCAAAAGTCATCTGATAAAAGAAGTGTTGTCTCTATGGGGCATTATCAAATCTCGTACAACCCCATGTCACCGTCAAGGTGATCCACAGCCTGAGAGATTCAACAGGATACTTCTAGACATATTGGGCACCTTGAACCCACAAGACAAAAGTAAATGGAGCCAGCAAGTAAGTGCCTTGGTCCATGTGTATAATTGCTTAAAAAACTATGCTACTGGATTCTCCCCATACAGTCTAATGTTCAGCCAAGAAACAAGGCTAGGAGCAGATATTTGTTTCAATGTCTCTGCTGATGGAGCTAGGGCATAGAGCTACCTACAGTATGTACAAAGGCTAAAAGAGCAGCTAAACTCTGCATACAAGTTAGCCGCAGATTCTGCAGCCAGAAGAGCAAATAAAGAAAGATGTGACACATGACTTGCTGCCAGAAGACCATGTGTAACTGAGAAAGTTAGGAATTCCTGGAAAGTACAAACTCACTGACAGATGGGGCAGCACCCCATATGATGTAATCGAGAAAGTGCAAGGCTTGCCTGTTTATAAAATTCAGCCAGAAGGACACACAAGTGGCTACCAAACTATACATCAAAACCACTTGCTGCCCGTTGGACAAATGGTCACTAGTAAAACACAAGAAATGCCAGAACCTATTAAACCTCCTGTAACTAGATCTTCTACAGTACATGCCGTCTGGTGTGAGGTAAACAAAGAGCTAAACAATCTGCAGTTGTCCCAACAAATCCTGATGAGCAAGCAGAACAAGAAAATTCAGATTCCGAGTCAGAGGCAGAAGTAATTTATCCCACAATTTATTATTATTCCACAACAGAACTTGCTCAGCTGCTTCAAGGGACACCTGAAACAACAAATGATGGGACAGATATGCCCAACTGCAGTGCTCCCTCCACCAACTCAAAACTCTGAAACAACTGTAAACTTTGAACTGCCATGATGGTACCCTTGGATGATTGGTCTGAACCAGAGGAAGTAACAGAGCAAGAAAGTGGAGACCCTGTTGAGTCAGTTGAAATGGAGGCAATACAAGAGGAAGTCATGGCATCCACTTTGCCTGAGGATGCTTCATCGCTGGTTTCGGATGAAATGTTAAACTGAGGTCCCATCTACCCATTCTGGTGGTTGTTCAGGTGGACGTTAAAGATTCCATGACACTTTATGAAAAGAGTAGGGACATTTTTATTAGAACAATTCAAAACATGTCACATATTCAAACAACATGTACATATACAGTAAGTAATATTTTTCTTTATACAGAATTTAACATATTTCCAACATTGGGATGTTCTCCACATTCAGTTGTACATTCTAAATGTTTTTAATCAGATTTTCTTTTTTTATTTAATAATCATTAAAAATAAAAAAGCAATTTCTCCATAGTTTTTAGGTGGTTGGACAAAGTCTTAGTTTCTACATTATATAATTTCTGTAACTCAGTTATAATGTTTTTATCAATTTCCATATACTGTATGTAACCCGTTTCTGTTGCAGCAACCAGGCACATCTGACTTGCCATATGTAGTATTTCAATAAGGTCCCTAGGCTGTTGGTTAACTAGGATCTGTGACCTATCCTGTAGGTAGGGAAATGGGCAGACTAGATGGGCCAAGCGGTCCTTATCTGCCGTCAAAGTCTATGTTCCTATGTTTATATTACTTATAAAGTGTCATTGTTGTATTTTTTTCCAGAGAGTACAGTATAATCCTAGTATCAATTTTTCACATTTAAGACTAGAAAAATAAAGGTTCTTTCCAACTTTGTACAATATATTAACAAAAGTGTTAGGCATAAGGGCAGAGAAAGAATAAGTGTTCCTGAGTTTCAGATTGCTGTTTGCAGTCTTCCCCAGGACAAACTCTTTTGTCTATTTGTTTTTGCTCATATGTGAATTTCTCACTCCTAATTTACCATGCACACTTTACCATTGTATATACCATACAAATACTTGGAGTCTTTTATTATTAAAGATTACTTAGTGCTGTTTTCTTGGATACTTTAAGTGCATATTTTTTTATCAGGTTTGAGTGCCATTCCAATATTAGTTGTTAGGAAGAGACTGTAAAAAGGCTATGGGATTTACCATCTCAAATCCCCCTTCTTGTTTAGTCTTATACGGTAGGTGATTTCACTTTATATAGGTTTTAGTCTGCTTCCCCAAAGTGTTTGGAAAAACATACTTAATAATTTTGCTTTCATGTTTAGAGGTATAGGAAATATATTAACATGTAAAAAAGATTGTTATAATCACATTTTTTTATGAACATAACGCTCATTAATTTGGAGATTCTATTATGTTTCCAACATTTGCCTTATTTTCTGCTATCTACATACATGTTTCCCAATTTGTGTCTGCCATCCTGTTTTTCCCATATGTTATCCTTAATATTTTTATACCTTGTTCTTGTATTTGAATGCATATTATGTCTCTTTTAGGTGGATGATTCATATTTCCTATTACACAACCGACTGTCTTATTGTAATGTATTTTTGACCCTGAAGCTGCTGTAAATCTTTCTAGGGCTTGTAGTATTTCTGTCTCATCTGTGTCAGTTTGTTTTGTTATAACTAGGTCATCTGCGTATGTAAGTATTTTGACTGCTGTATATTTTTTACACAGTGACAATTCAATGATGTTATCATTACTTTGTATTTTTTGCAATAAGGGGTCCATACTAAAAACATATAACAGGAGCCATAATGGGCATCCTTGCCTGACTCCTCTTTTGAATTGTAGGACCTATCCCACCCATCCAGTCACATATGGTATTAAATTTGCATTAGTCTATAAAGTACATATCCATGTTATGGATTGAGATGGTATCTGATATGTCTGCAACACCTGAAAAAAGTAGTCATGTGATATTTTGTCGAGTGCCTTTTCTTTATCAATACTTAATAAATACCCTGACACCCTTCTTTGGCTGCCTCTAGTGTATGGTTCCCTCAATCATAACAAGTTATCTTGGATGCTTTTATTTTTTAACTGAGCACATATGTTGTGGACTAATCACTTTTACTGCTATTTTACTTTATTTTTCTGCTAGAATTTTTGTCAAGATTTTGTAATCTGTATTTAGGAGGCATAGTGGTCACCAGTTTTTCAGGTCCGCTTTATCTCCTTTTCTATGCAATAATATCAATAATGCTTTTAATTGAGATCGTGTCAAGTGTCCTGCCTCTAAACCATTATTACTGTGTATATCTCTGCTAGTACTGGCACCAGTTGATTTTGGAATTTTTTTTATAAAACTCTGCTCTTAAAATAATACTACACCCTGATAAGATGGGTTATTTTTTGTTTTTTATAGACTTTTTCTCCACTGGGGCCCCCGGTCGGCCTTGGTGTCCTCACATCCTTATCCTCCTGTTGCCATCTGACCTGCACCAGTCTTCCACTGAGGGCAATCACCGATTACCCCATGGCAGGGTGGCAGGGGTTGACCAACTCCCCACCAAGTCCAGATCTGCATTGGTGATCCCCGCCTGGAGCCGGTGCAGGTATACTCAGATGGCCATGAAGTCGCTATGACAAGGGTGCCCCTTTTCCCTTGTTCTGCATTTCAGAGGTGGAGTGTGCAATGCCTAACAGGGGTTGTGCCATGCACACAGCATGCCTGCCAGCTGCTCCACCTACCAACCCCGATCTATCAGGACCAGACGTGTCAACACCTAGCCTCCTCTAGGTGTCAAGCTATGCCGGTCTCTGTGCTCCATCCCTCCCCAGGAGAAGAGAGCTGTTCTATGGATGCTCAATCCTCTCCCACCCCTGCCAACCCTCAGCAACCTGAGCTCACTCCCAAACCCAGGTCACCAGTGTGGCACGAGGTGTGGCGTCCAGCGCCTCAATCCTCAATGCCACCGGGCCGGCATGCAGTATTATTTTTTTCATTTTTTGAGGTTGTTCATTACTTCTTCTGTTATGGGTTTTATTACTGTTCTATATCTTGTTTCTCTAATTTTGGTATGTTTAGTCCCTGTAGTATTGCAGTATTTAATTGTAGTTCTGGAGTGAAACTAAAGCTTTCTGCTACACATTAATTCTATGCAATATTTTGTGCTTTGTAGTTATTTTACTTCCATCTTCTTTATATAGTCCTGTTATGGATCTTTTTTTTAATTGTGTTACAGCATCTTTAATAGAGTCAAAAGTGATCTTTTGGCACTGAGTCCCAAATCTCATCTCTTGATATAGTGATTGTGCTCTGTTGTACTGTAATTCTTTCATTTTTTTCTGTATATTCCTTATTTGTGAGCTGCAGTCTGCTTTTTCGGTTTCTGTTCTTGATATTAAAGTTTGGAGTTCAACCCTAAGATTTAGGTACAGTATTGTAGATATGTTTTACTTGTTTTGTTTCCTGCATATTTTTGGAATAGATTACGTATATATTTGCTGTCTTCTCACCATTGTCCTATTCTATTATATATGCACATAATTGATAATTTTGCTCTCCATAATTTGTTTAATTGTGATACTAACTGAACATCCTCTAATCTATTATTCTTCAAAGGCCAGATTTCTTTACCATGCTGAAGAGTGTGTCTCCAGTTTAATATGCATTCTGTCATTCTGTGGTCTGTAAATGCATAACTTGTTATTTTTTTTTATATGTACTGTTTCTGAAATGAATATGTAATCTATTCGTGTGGATTGGGCTCCTCTAAAGTATGTGTTACCTCTTGTTGCATGCATTGTTCTATAAGCATCTTTCAATTGAGCTATTTTTGTTATATTATTCAAGCTGTTGGAATCACTATATATATTTTATTAGTTTCCAATCCTCTATCATTTCTTGTTGTTCCTCAATTAAAATCACCTATGTAAGAATGGTTGTATGTTATTAAATAAGTTTTTTTTAAATAAATAAACTTTATTAAATCTTTAAAACATACATATCCATCCAAAGACAGGTAAACATTGACATAGTCAATGAAACCCCAAAACAGACAGAACAAATAAAAAGAATACACAACCACCCCTTCCCACTGCCAACCCCCATCACAAAGCCCTGCCCTTCTGAAAACACAAGGTGAAAGAAAAATAATATATGTCTGCCTGCAGAATCATTGGACAACATGATGAGCCGTAATTACTTCAGACACTTTGTATGATTAATAAACATTAACATCAGGTAGGGGATGATGAAGAGGGGGCCTTGAGAAAGAAGAGACAGTAATGTGGCCAAATGCTCCCATGTGTTATGGTAATAACAATAACATCACAGCCTCCGGTGTCTCTACACCTGCCCTACACGAACCCAAATCTTGCCTTAAGTCTAGGCACTTCTGGCACAAAAACAAACAATTTTTAATACTGCTTCTACTACTTGCTGGGGATATAGAACCCAACCCTGGCCCCACCCCATCCAACCCCACTGCCCCAATAACTCTTCCTAGAGGTCTCAGATTACTGCACCTTAACATCTGCAGCATTCTAAACAAAATACCAGTGCTGCAACTTACTGCCCTATCATTATGTCCAGATATCCTCATCATATCTGAGACTTGGCTAAAGCCCCACCATGCAGACATTGATTTAACCATCCCTGGCTACTCAATTATCAGGCAAGACCACCAGGGCAAGAAAAGAGGTGGTGGCATTGCCATAATTATCTCCACCAGGCTACAGTTCACCCCGGTTCAAATTCCCTCACGTTCACCAGAAATAGACTCTGTACTAATCAAATTATCGCTCTCTTAGTCCACCCCAGTGTTTGTAGCTGGCTCCTACTGCACCCCTAGCACCCACTTGCCCAGTGTCCTAGACCATCTGGACACACTAAAGTCATTGGCCTTAACTGGTGAGCTCCACGTCCTCGGTGACTTCAATTTCAACTGGCTCACCAAAGACTGTGCCAAACTGTGAACCAAAATAAATGCCCTAAACCTCACACAGCTAATCTCTCACCCCAACCGGCTAAACCATAAAACACAAAACAACTCCCTACTGGACTGGGCCCTCACCTCCCACTCACACAGGATTATTAATGCTGGTATTCTACCAGACTCCCTACGTGACCACCATATGACCTACATGGTCAGGAAAGTACACAAGCCCACAGCACCCCCTCCAAGGGTCATACAAGTCACTAGACCTAACATCTCTCATGCATGACCTAGCACATGTTGACTGGTCCTTCATACTGAAGGCACCTTCCATTGACTATGCTTTTGAAACCTTTAGGACCAGATTCCCCGCAGTATGGGACTCCCATGCCCCCCTGAGTAATAAAAGGGTAAGGGGCTTTCACCTTCCCTGGGTCTTCACTGACATCATTGGCAAATACCACAGCAGGGATCAGACATGAAAAAAACACAAGATAACGGGCTCCCAAACTTCTCTCCAATGCTACTGGGCCCTCCACAACTCCTGCACCAAACTTATATGCCAGGCAACAAAGAATTACTTCTTGACGGCTTTCAACTCAAATCTCAATCGCCCAACTAATTTCTGGAAAACCATCAAATCCCTCCCCCACCCAACCACCATCCCTGACCCTAACCATCCAAGGCGCTGCCATCACTGACACTGGAGAAGTGGCAACCACCTTCAATACCTTCTTCACCACCTGTGCAGAGTCCCTCCTATCTGCCATTCTGCCCCTCCATGCTGAGTACCTCTCCGAAACCTCAAACCACCTCCCAGACCCCTAGTTCTCCTTTCGTCTGATCTCCCTGGCTGAAGTGATGAAAACGCTGTGGGCTCTCAATCCCAACAAAGGCAAATGCCCCACTGGCCTGGATGCCAAACTGTTAAACTTATCTGCCCCTGCCATAGCCACCCCACTGGCCAACCTATTCAGCCTCTCCTTTTCACTAGCCAAAATACCAGATGCATGGAAGCAGGCAATTGTCATCCCCCTCCCCAAAGGTTGTGACCCCTCCTTACTGGGTAATTACCACCCCATCTTCCTCCTACCTATCCGGGCCAAACTATAGGAACACCTTGCTCTTGCCCAACTCTCCCAATATCTAGGCACATCCTTCTCCTTCTTCTTCTCCCCTATCAGTCTGGTTTCTGCAAATCCCACTCAACCATCACCTCCCTAGTAAGGATCACATATGACATCCTCACTGGAATGGACAAAGGTCATATCACTTCGGTCATTTTTATCAACCTGGCAAAGGCCTTCGATACCGCCTCCCACCCATTGCTACTATCCAAACTAAATGATGCCAGACTATCTGGCCCTGCCACAAGCTTGTTTCAAGCATACGTGATAGGCAGATGCCAACTGGTAAAAATCGGTCCTCACATCTCTACTCCCCTGCCAGTCACTACTGGTGTCGCCCAAGGTGCAGTCCTGGGCCCGTTACTTTTCTCAGTTTCTTAAATGATCTCCCATAGGCCTGCCCACACACATCCATCCACATGTACATGGACAACACCGTACTGGCCCATCCTCCAGAACTGTGGCCGATACCCTGTTACAGGACTTCAACACGGTTCAGCTTTGGTTCTGATCCAACCAGCTGTTCCTAAATGCCAAAAAAAAATCTTGCTAACCTTCAGCTCGCAGGCAAGACTCTCCCACCTAGCCGCCTGGCCCTCATTCCTAACTTTAGACGAATCCCCACTGGAGATATGTACCTCCTTCAGATACCTGGGAGTCTGGCTAGACCAGCACCTGGATTTCTCCACACATATCGAATCAATTCACAAGAAGCTCCACCCTAAACTTGGTGCCCTCTTTCGCAACAAGGATTGCATCCCCGCACTGTCCCAAAAGGAAATTGTTCAAAAGATTATTCTCCCACTACTTGACTATGGTGACATAGTCTATGCCTCTGCTTCAGTCTCCTCCCTAGCCAGCCTGGACATACTCTTCAATTCTTTCTGTCGTTTAATCTTTGAATGCCCAAAGTTGACCCACCACTGTGACCTATATAGCTCCCTAGCACTGCCCTCACTCCAGGTCCACAGACAGATCCACTGTGCTCGGTCTATAGCCAAATACTGGTCGCAGTCCCTTCCCCCATATCTCAAAGCACCCCTCTCAACACAGCCCCCACCCGCATAGTTCCTCAGAAGTGCGGACTCCAGGTTTCTCCATGTCCCTTTCATGGGAACAGCCAAAAGCCAATCAGCTTTCAAATATCGTATGCCCAAACTCTGGAATGACCTGCCGGCCATCATCAGACATACCTCAGACTCTCTGTAACTTAACCTGCACATGCACTTAGACGTGGGAAGTCTATGCCCGCAGGTCCCAAGCCGGGCTGTGCGCTCATAATCACTGCCCTTCTGACAACCTTTGTAATTGCTGTTTACGCATCCTGCTATCTCTATATTATGACTAGCAGCCTGAACTCTCACTGACTGTTACTCAATTGAATGCCAAGTTGTTGGAATTATTACGCTGTATTCCATTTTTATAGTTGTTTTTATACCCAGACAATGGTATTCTCTTCAGATTATTCAATGTATTGTATATTTCGCCTGAAATTATATACTCTGTATTCTTGCCTACGTCTACCAATTCCCCCAGGATGCATCTGGAATTGAGCGGTACCCCGCTCAGTATGCATTTCCTTGTTGAACTCTTAAATAAATAAATAAATAAATAATGCACACAGCATCCCAGAGAGGAAATTTGCTTTTCAGCCATTAAAGCAGACAAAATCTCCTGATGCCATTCTTTATATTGTGGTGCTGCCATATCACTCCAGTGTCATAGTATAATTAGCTTAGCAATTAACTAATCATGGCCATGTGAGCTTTACGAATTTTGGGCAGACTGGATGGGTATACACCTGCAAGACAGATACTGGAGTGAATAAATTCTCTAGTCCCAGAAAAACATCGAGAAAACAATTAATACTATCCCAGGAGGGAGCAATCCCACATCACATGTCTCAAAGTGCCATTCTCCTGGCCACAGCGCATGCACTGATAGGTGGGTATCCCTTCCCCTTTTAAATAGCTTAGCAGGTGTGCTGGACATGTGCAGAATTCAGAATTGTGTGAGACAAAGTCTGTCTTGCTTAAGCAACTGGTATAATTGACACCATACCATTTGCCATTGGGCTGCATCAAGTAAGAGAGACAGTGTCTGCTCCAGTAAAAGCAAATGCCCTGTGCAGAATTTGGATCTGAGGCTTGAAAGAATTTATAAATCTTTGAAACCATGTGAGATTGAGAGCCAAGTGAAAAAAGTGAAAAAAGGGAGTCTGGGATATGTGATGCCCAAATCACCCATGGTCTAGGGTCTAGAAAGTAACAAAGAGAATGAATCAACTGGTAAAATCTGAAGCCCATATGAGAAGGGATATATGGAGACGGGAACAAACTAAGCAAAGGTGGCTAATTGGTCCTCTTCTAAAAAGGATTTCACCAGTAGCTGTTCTAAACAAGAACAAGATGATTTCTAGATTGGAAGATTGTTAATTGAAATATTGGGGTTAATTCATATTGGTTGCTGCCCTTTCCTATCTCCATCCCATATATGTATGCAATGGGTGTATGGCCTTTCATAACCAATACAGTGGCATATACCGGAGAGCTCTAGGTAGCAGGGGTGGCTTGATATAAGGCAAGCTATTAAGGTTTATACCTTGTTGTTGACATAGAAACCTCTCTATTTCTATCCAGATTGGAGTGTATCTGGGGAATTATATGGTGTTCTAGGTTAGCTCAGGGCATTAAGGAAGGGGAAAAAACTTTTTTAGATATGTGAGGGGGAAAAAAGGAAGTGCAGAGACAACATAGTGAGGATACAGAGATGTGGGGAGTGGGTGGAAAAGGGAGCAGATGAAGCAGAAGCACTGAATGAATACTTTTGTTCTGTGTTCACACAGAAGAAGGGTGGTCCACTACTGTACTTCTGTGGATGGGGAAGGTGGGGTCAGGGGGAGTGGATGACAGATGGATGGATTGCGGAGAATAGAGTGTTAGAGGGGCTGAGAGCACTAAGGGTGGACAAGGCACCAAGTCCTGATGATATTCACCCCAAGGTGCTGAGGGGGGTGGTGGAAGTGTTGGCCAGGCCACTGGTGGACATGTTCAGCACCTGCCTGGACATGGGTAATGTGCCCCAGGACTGGATGGTGGCCCATGTGGTGCCCATTCACAATAGCAGCCCATGGGACAAACTGGGAAACTACTGACTTGTCAGTCTCATGTCCATAGTGGCTAAACTTATGGAGGTGATATTGAAAGAGAGACTGGTGGCAGTACTGGAAAGAAATGAACTGCAGGATGGGTGGCAGCATGGGTTCATCTCAGGGAGGTCTTGTCAGACCAATCTAGTAGAATATTATAGAGACATAGAATTTGATGGCAGATAAGGACCGCTTGGCCCACCTAGTCTGCCCATTTCCCTACCTAATAGATAAGCTGCAGTTCCTAGTTAATCAACAGCCTATTTCCTCCTAACCCCCACTTGAATTACCTTATGTCTGTCCCATGCTTTCTTGAATTTCTCCACTGTTTTTGACTCCACGACCTCCTCAGGAAGGCTGTCCCATGCATCCACAATCCTCTCCATGAAAAAATGCTTCCTCACATTACCTCTGAGCTGTCCCTACTCTATCTTCAAATTGTGCCTCCTTGTTCTTGGATATCTCTTTTTGTGAAAGATGCTACCCTCTTGGACTTTGTTGATTCTCTTGAGGTACTTGAAAGTTTCTATCATGTCTCCACTTTTCCTCCTTTCCTCTAGGGTTTACAGTACATATTAAGTTCCTTTAGTCTCTCTTTGTATGTCTTCTAGTGCAGACCCTGTACCATTTTGGTTGCCTTCCTCTGGACAGCCTCAACCCTGCCTATGTCTTTGCAGAGCTGAGCTCTCCAGAACTGCACACAGCACTCCAGATGGGGTCTCACCAACTGTCTGTACAGAGGGATAACAACTTCCTGTTTTCTACTGGTGATGCCTCTCCCTATGCATTCCAGTATTCCCCAAGCCGTCCTTACTGCCTTCTCACATTGCTTGCCCACCTTTAGGCCATCTGATATAACTACCCCCGGTCCCTTTCCATTTGTGTTGTTGTCAGTATCTCAACCCCCATTGTGTACTCTTCCCCTGGGTTTTTGTTTCCCAAGTGCATTAGTTTGCAGTTCTTTGCATTGAATCAAAGCTGCAATACATTTGACCATTCCTCCAACTTTGCTAAGTCCCTTCTTATCCTTTCCACCCCACCTTGTGTATCAACCCTGTTGCAGATCTTTGTGTCATCTGCAAAGAGACATACTTTTCCTTCCAGTCCCTCTGTCTCTATAACTGGGATAGAAGAGAGCTGGATAAGGGTCACGCTGTGGACGTCCTATACTTGGACTTCAGCAAGGCCTTCAAGACAGTGCCTCATGAGTGGCTGGGAGGGAAACTGACTTCTGTAGGGGTGGGGGAGAAACTGACAAACTTGATAGGGAACTGGCGGAGAGGGAAGCAGCAATGGGTGGAAATGGGGGGGGGGTCTCTCAGCACCTAGTCCAGTGATGAGTGGAGTACCTCAAGGATTTGTGCTGGGTCCGGTGCTGTTTGAGCTTTTCATTTCAGATATCATACACAAAGTTGGGAGCAGGATTAGTTTGTTCATAGATGATACTAAAATGGGGCAGTAGTTGATGAAGTGGATGGATGGAAACAACTGCAGGGGGACCTAACCAAACTGGAGGAGTGGTCGGAGATGTGGCAGCTGGGCTTCAATGTGAGGAAATGCAAGGCTATGCACTTTGGGGCAAAAAAAACAAAAAGGGACTATTGGTTGGGTGGGGTGAGGCTGGGGGCACTGGGGAAGAGAAGAACCTTGGGGTGTTGATAATGGGGAGCATGAACAACTTTGCTCAATGCAGGAAAGCCACAACTAAGGCTAACAAGATGCTGGGGTGTATTGCAAGGGGATTCTCGTCCAGGCATAGGGAAGTGATCCTGCCCCTCTACAGGTTATTGGTCAGGCCACACTTGGAGTACCATGTGCAGTACTAGCACTCTTATCTGCAGAAGGACATTAAACTGCTGGAGGGTGTGCAGCGGAGGGTGACAAAAATATTATAGGGGATGGAAGACAAAGCCTATGAGGACAGGCTGTGTGAGCTGAATATGTACACCCTGGAAGAGAGGAGGGATGGGGTAATATGACTGAAACATTCAACTATTTGAAGGGGATAAACAACGCTGGTGCTGACATGTTTTTCCAGCAGAGGAAAGGTAGGGACACAAGGGGATACGGGCTAAGATTAGAGGGTGGAAGATTTAGGAGAGAGATGAGGAGACATTACTTCACGGAGAAGGTGGTGTTGAAGTGGAACACCCTTCCAGAGGGGATGATATTAAGTAAGACGGCGGAAAGTTTTAAAAGGGCATGGAGCAGGGAATGAGAGAGAGTCTGGGTGAATAGTGCTGAGAAGTGGGGGAATAGTGCTGAGAACATCCTGAAAATGAGGGAGGGAGTTGGGGAAGCTGCAATCTATGGGTGCTAGCTGCACACTCGAGCAGACTTTGAGAGACCATGATGTCTGTTTTTGCTGGCAGTTTCGTATGTTGTATGGATTACCAACTGAAGCAGTTTACTATAATGTAGGGCCATGTAATATAAGAAACAATTCAATAGCAGCAGGCCACTGTTAGCCTTAGGCAACGTATACTTGAAGTATGACTGTGTCATTAAATAAGTTAACTCTCAATGCTTTGGTTTGTGGTGCACATGGAATCCATGGCATTACGGCCCTCAATCTTTTATTTTCAAAAGAAATATCTAAAGCTTGTGCTCTTCCTGGTTGTATTTCTGTTAGCTTGGAAAGCTTCAACCTGTTATCATTGAATAGGATTCCCATGCCATCGCATTTGTCTATACCGTTAGATCAAATGGAGGACTTCTGTGTCCAATATCTAGTTACCTGATTTATTTCATATTTAGTTTTGATTCTTGTGTCTTGTAATGATATTAATTGGTAATCAGTATGCATCAATTCAGTCAGTGTTGATATACATTTTTGTACCCCTTAATACAATTTATTTATTTATTTACTAGATCATCGGTTTACAGAGCTTTGAGTCAAAGACTCATTTACAAAGGCACTCATCAAGAGAGCAATACATCACAACTAACAAAACAGTACAGTTCATAACGCTTAGATTAAAAAATCAACCAGTGTTACAGGAATTCACTGGTGGTACAAGCTTGGTAAAAGGTAGATCACAGTAGTCATAATATAGGTACACGAGTACCATGTCAGGTAGCAACCAGAGATATTTTATTACATTAGTCAGCAGATGTTGCCTGAGACCCCAGGCATATACAGTGAAAGTAGACAGGGCAACCCCAGCCTTGGGGTGAGGGTAAGGGGCAGGTGGGGGATTACGTGCAGTTGCAGCAGCGAGTGATTGTCAGATGGCTTCTGAGGGAGACCTTAAAAGGACCAAGCTTAGTGGAGTCAGCTATGTTGGCTGGGAGGGAATTGAACCAGGAGGGAGCCCAATAGCAAAAGGATCTCTGGGCCATAGAGGCCCTTACCCTGGGGACAATAAGGGAGGTTTTGACAGTGCTGCAGGTGGAGACTGAGGGGGAGGCAGCTGCAGGGAGGTGGCTACCCAAAGGGGGGGAGCCCTAGCAGGGTCTTTTTTACAAGAAGGCAGGTTTGAAAGTGGAGTCTTTCTTCAAGCTTGAGCAATTTGGTAGTGGAGTACAGCAGGCACATATGTGTGCACCTAGGGGCTCCCAGCATTAGCTTATAGAGATCTGGATTCTTGCAAGCACAGTGCTGTTTGCTTCAGCATACAGTGGCGTGAAAAAGTATTTGCCCCCTTCCTGATTTTCTCTATTATTGCATATTTGTCACACTGGATGTTTTCAGGTCTTTAGAGAAAATGTAATATTAGATAAAGGGAACCTGAGTGAACAAATAACACTTTTTTTTTACTTATTTCATTTATTTAATGAAAAAGTTAACCAACACCAACTGGCACTGTGTGAAAAGTAATGCCCCTAGTTAAATCAACCCAATTAAAGGGATAATTAGAGTCAGCTGATTGAACACAGCCAGGCTTGATTACAGCCAGCCCTGCTCAATATAAACCTCACTTATTTTGGCCCTTACCATCAGAGTCACGTTGCCAGCACAAAGATTCAACAAGCACATTATGCCATGATCAAAGGAAGTTCCTGAAAAGATCAGAAAAAAATTTGTTGCCCTCTATCAGTCTGGAAAGGGTTACAAAGCTATTTCTAAGGCTCTGGGACTCCATCGAACCACAGTGAGAGCCATAATCTCCAAATGGAGAACACTTGGAACAGTAGTGAACCTTCCCAGGAGTGGGCGGCCTGCCAAAATTACTCCAAGGGCGCAGTGTAAAATCATCCAAGAAGTCTCAAAGGATCCTAAAACAACATCCAAAGAACTGCAGGCTTCTCTTGCCTCAGCTAAGGTCAGTGTTCATGACTCCACAATCAGAAAGAGACTGGGCAAAAATGGGCTTCATGTGAGAGTAGCAAGGCGGAAACCACTGCTAACCAAGAAGAACATAAATGCTCATCTCTCATTTGCCAAGAAGCACCTGGATGATCCACAAGCCTTTTGGGAAAATGTTCTATGGACAGATGAGTCCAAAGTGGAACTTTTTGGACAACATGGATCCCATAATGTCTCGCGTAAAGCAAACACAGCATTCCACAGTAAGAACACCATACCAACAGTCAAACATGGTGGTGGTAGTGTGATGGTGTGGGGATGCTTTGCTGCCTAAAGACCTGGATGACTTGCCATAATTAAAGGAACCATGAATTCTGCTCTGTACCAGAAAATTCTTAAGGAGAATGTCCAGTCATCCTTCCGTCAGCTGAAGCTGAAGCGTAGTTGGGTCATGCAGCAAGACAATGATCCAAAACACAAAAGCAAGTCCACATCAGAATGGCTAAAAAAGTAAAATTAAAGTTTTGGGTGGCCTAGTCAAAGTCAGACTTAAACCCAATAGAGATGCTGTGGCAGGACCTGAAACGAGCAGTTCATGCTCGAAAACCTATCAAATGTTACTGAATTAAAGCAGTTCTGCGAGGAAGAGTGGGTTAAAATTCCTCCACAGCGATGTGAAAGACTGATATTGAATTATAGGAAGTGTTTGGTTGCAGTCATTGCAGCTAAATGTGGCATAACCAGTTATTAAGTGTAAGGGGGCAATTACTTTTTCACACAGTGCCAGTTGGTGTTGGTTAACTTTTTTTCATTAAATAAGTGAAATTAAAAAAAAAAACAAGTGTTATTTGTTCACTCAGGTTCCCTTTATCTAATATTACATTTTCTCTAAAGACCTGAAAACATCCAGTGTGACAAATATGCAATAATAGAGAAAATCAGGAAGGGGGCAAATACTTTTTCACGCCACTGTAGATGAGCAGCCCATAGTTGATTAGCGACAGGACAGAGGAGGTAATTGCCAATCTAAGGGCCTCTTGTGATAGGCAATCCCTATGGCAGTATAACAGTCCAATCCTGACATTGGTGGCAGCAGAAAGGGCATTGATATGGGAATGGAAGGAGAGTGCCGAATCAAAGGTAATGCCCAGATACTTGTAGGAGGAAACCTGCTCAATGGGGTTTAGTGTGCTAGGCAGTATTACAAGAGGGGTACCACTGGCTTTGCTTTGGTGATGCGAGAAGAGCATAGCTTTGGTCTTTTTTAGGTTCAGGACTAGCCTTCATGATGTGAACCAATGCTCAGCTCTATCAAAAGCTTGTTGGAGGGTGGCCTGGAGTGTGTTGGGGTTGGTGTCAGAGGTGAAGAGCACAGCGTTATCTGCGTAGAGGAGGATCTTAATTGGGCAGGCTGAGGGGTGGGAGTTGAGGTAGAGACTGAAGAGGAGAGGGCCTAAAATGGAGCCCTGGGGAACCCCAGAGTGGACAGGTTGTGTGTCAGATAGCGTGCTATTGATTTTTTACACAATGAGTTCTGGCAGAGAGGTAGCTGGTGAACCATGCAAAGGGGCCAGGGGAGAAACCAAGGCATCTGAGGGAGTCAAGCAGGAGGGGATGGCAAACCATGTCAAAGGCCTTGGAGAGGTCAATGAACACAGCACCGGCAGGACTTCCGGCATCAAGAGCAGAGTGCAGGAAGTTGGAGAACTGAACTAGCGCAGTTGTGGTGCTGTGACCTGCATGAAAGCCATGCTGCTTAGGGCACAGGATATTGTGCATGGCCAGGTATTCTGCAAGCTGGATGGCAAATGCCTTTTCTAGGGCCTTAGAGAGTGAGAGGAGGATGGAGATAGGTCAATAGTTACCCGGAGAGGGGGCCGCTGGATCGCCGCTCTTTAGGATGGGAGTGATGATGGCAGTTTTCCATGTGCTGGGGAACTGCCCCAGGCACATTTGTCCTGGCTATTTTAAGGGTAGCCATCAAAGTGATAAAGAGGTTCAGATAACTCAGATACACGGCCCATTTTGGGACCTGGTTTCCCTTTTTACAGCATGTTATGTTATTTCATCTATCATTTCCTCTTGATCTGAAAGGGGGTCCTTTGTGATGATGTTGAGGATGATATTTCTGACTCTTCACCTTCTGATTCCTTTTCTCCCCATTCTTTCTTTCTGGCTAAGATGCTGTATCTGTTTTTACATTGAGTTTTGGCTGTATTTGCTGATTTTTTCTCTTTGGCCATTGTTTTTACATTACATCTGGGTCTCTTTTTTCTCTTTAGTTACTACCTGTTTGAATTCCTCAGCTAGTGTGTGTGTGGGGGGGGGGTGGCATTGGGGCTTGATTGTTATAATTTTCTATCTGTTTTGAATACTTTTGTACAGGTAAAGATGCCTGCTTTTCTGCTTCTTTTTTCTGATCTCTGGAGAATCTAACTTTGGGTCATCTGGGGATTGAATTTCAACTCTTTCTGTTTCCTTATTCTCCTGGTGGTCCACCTGTCCTAATTGCTCTGTTTGAACTTTGTTTGTATTTTTCCCTTGTAATAACATAGGGCCATTTGCATCCCAACCTGAATCATCTGTTTTTTTTACAGCCAACATGCTGCTTCCAAGGTCTTAGACACCAATTCTGCAAGTTCCACTGAAAGCCCTGCTACCTTGTCTGTAAGTTCTCTACAAGGCTGATGTTTGGCTTGTGTCATACCTTCTTTATTTTGGCTCCCGGCTTTCTTTCTTTTCCCTAAGTTTCTTTAAATGTTTATTTTTTTTCCCTGAGCCTCCAATTGTAACCCCAATCGTGAAATCTTTTGGAGAATGGTAGTCTCTCCATTTGACCCTATATTTTCTTTTACTGTAATGTCTGTCTGAACATCTTCAACCCTTATAATTTGTTCTTTTACTTCTGCTGACACAACACTCATTTTCACCTTCTCCCCACTCCCATCCTATTCCTCTGCTTATGTAACAGTGGTTACCTGCATCCTCGGAGAGCTTCTTTGTTGTTCAGGCTCTGGTCTCAAGGCCTCCTCCTCCTCCACCGTAGCTCCTCCTGAGCTCTGGCTCACTTCCTCCACTCCGGTTGCCATTTTCCTCCGGACCACTACATCCATCATGGAAATATCTCCCTGTACTTGCAATGCTTTCTCCATATTCTTCCACCGCAGTAGGAACCTCCTCTCCTCCTCTGTCAATAGCTTGTGGATCTCTACCACTGACTGGACACCTGACACAGTTTGGTGTTTGGATTCCATGTCTTCATCCTGGTGCGTTACATCTTCTGCTGCCAGAACAAATGCTTCTTCCGTACTCACATCTGCATCCATCGTGGTTACTTGCGATAAAGAGAATGGGGAGGAGACCTGCACCTTGGCCTCAAAGATGTCCATCTCCTGCTCAGCTCTGGGAAGACTGGCCATCTCAGCACCAGTCACAGTGTCCCCTACAATGAGTAGTGGAATTTCCCCAGTGGTCTGGCCAAGTTTCCCCCATTCACTAAAAATACCAACAATAGCTGAATCTAGTTCAATTTCAGTTGGTTACCATCTGTATTTTCCTATTCTCCAGGGATGAGGCTGAAAATAGGAACAATTGTCTAAGGCTCCTTTCCTGGTCAACAAAAACTAAATAAATAAATGAGTCGGGAAGTGCACATCTGAATGCCAAAGAAGAAGAAGTGTCAGTACCATTGTGATGCTCTGAAAAACCCATCAAACCTTTGCTAAGACTCACATATGACTCTCTGGGGGATCGACTGACTTGCCCATGCATGTAGTCCACAAGGACATCTACTGTATGTCACCACAAGGTCTCTACCCAGAATTGTTATCTGCACAATTAAAGCCAAACCACCTAGAGTGGGTAAAGCAAAACAGAGTAAAAGGGGAGGTTGAATCATGTGCTTATGGTATTGATGCAAAATTGCCAGCTAACTGAGTTCAAAAAGTGCTTATGCTTATAGTATATAAGTAAATGTCATGACAGCTGCCTAAAATCTGAAAAGCTCTTCAGTACTTGTCTATGTTATAGTGTAGATAGTTTGCATTTGTCTAGAGTAGACAGCATTGATTGCCTATGCTAGCTAGGAATCAATTGTCTAGTTATACTGTGCATGTTGACATATTAAAATGCCACAGTTAAAGTTCATTGGCACCAGGTTCCTGGTATGAACTTGATGTGGATGGCAAGTTTTTAGGTGAGGAAGAATGTAACCTTTCCCACATACGTACAGGCAGGGCTTACCTTGATCAGGCCCCTGACCATACTAACATACTAATTGCCAGCAGATTAGGCCTTACAGTCTATCAAGTCTACTTGAACCTCAGATCCCTAGTTGGGTGCTTAGGCCCTCCCCTTCTTGTGTTCCAGAAACCCCTATCATCCATCTCCACCCCCCTGGGCCAGGCCATCATCTGATACATCCACTTTCTGTGTCTGTCCCACCCTCTCTTGAAGCCCTACACTGTGGATCTCTGAACCAGCTCACCAGGCAGCACTTTCCAAGGGTTCACCACCCTCTCAGTGAAAAACCACCTCCTCTTTCCCCCTTCATCCTTCCACCTTCCAACTTCAAACCATACCCTCTGGTGATACCTCCCTGCTTTAGACTAAAGATCCCCTCCATGTTTACCCTATTTATTTCCTTGAGGTACTTGAAGACCTCAGTCATGTCCCCCCTCTCTCCTCTCCTCCAATGAAAACAGGCAGAGCTCCTCAAGTCTGTCCTCATACGTCAAATCCCCTAGTCCTCATATCATCTTAGTTGCCCTCCTCTGTACCCTCTCCAGGAGCTGTATGTTCCTCTCCAAGTGTGGTCTCCAGTTCTGTACACAGTACTCAAGGTGTAGTCTAACCAGTCCATTGTACAGCTTGTCCATGTTGTCTGCCAGTACTGATCCCTTTGGTGCCTCAGGTGTGCTCCTTCTGGCCCCTAGTAATGTTATCCTGGTGGGGGACTGGAGGAGCAGTGAAAAAAAAAAGTAAGTTGCTAGCTTGGCGGTGCACTGAAATGTCATGCAGCACTTTATGTTGCCTGCTCGAATGTGCAAGTTGGCTGCAGCCAGCTCAAATGTTGTAAGTGTTAGAGCGCTCAATGTTAAAGTTGCTCTGGCAGGTCTGTCCAGTGGTCCCCTTAGTGTGCTCTGATCCCCATGGACTCCAGCAACATTAAGCACTGTTGCTTGAAGAGCAGCCAAGGCTGCTATGTAAACAAATGGAAGCCCTACCTGCCACCTAGAGAACAGTGCTGTGGCACTAGCAGCAGGCAGGAGGAGATCCTGTTATGCCCCACTCTGCCACCAGACATCAGGGCAGGAGGGCTGCTATCAAATTATGGAGATAATATTTGTTAAAGCAGTTCAGAAGCCCTGCAAAAAGGGACTTAAAGTTGAGACAGTGAACTATCTGATGGTAAACAGAATTCAGCAGCCATCTTTGTTGCCTTTGGCCTGCCAAGCAGCCAATGGGAGTCAAGGAGCCCAAAGAATTACCAGAAAGGGACTTCTGGGAATAGGGGAGGACTGAGACTTGGTGCCTTTTCCCTCAGCCAATCAGGCACTGAATGAACTTTCTGAAGACTAATTTGCCTAATTGATATGCTGATTGACAAACTGGGACTCTGATCTAAGCCACTGAGTCCTAGGGGCATATCCAGCTGGGGGCAGTTGTTTGGGAGTCTCCGGAGTAGGAGCAGGCTCTGTTGTGTACTCTGAGAAATGCTTGGAGAACTATCTGGGGATTTGACAGCCAAAAGGCCTGGTAAAGCCTGCTCAGTTTCCAATAACTGGAAAGCCAGAGAAAAGATGAAAACTGTGTTTGTGATTCCAGAAATCTGATCAGTCAAATACCTGAAGCTGACAGACTGATTCCTTCAACAATCTGGTAGAAATCCAGAGACTGTTTTTTTCTGCTGAACTTTGTGCCACAGCTGCTACCTTGCAGTGTGGCTAAAGCCATCTTCAGCCTGAATTCCTGAGCTCCAGGAAAAGAGTACCTGCCAGCAGAGGACAGTCTGGGAAATCGACCAGGTAATGTCAAGCTAGACATTATCCATCGTCTTCCCCTGGGAGTTAGATAACTCGATGTGTGGGGTGGGCATGTGGCCCTGGTCCCCAGTATTGGCCTGTTCCATCATCTGTAATCAGTTCTGAAGAAGGTGACAAGCTGCCAAGAAGGCGACAAGCTGCTATAATTTTACCACAGTTGAATAAGCTGCCAACCTGCTTGCACAGCTCGAGACCCCAGCTCAACTCACTGGCTCTGTTGCTGTTTCCCAGACCTTGTGTAACTGTGCTACAAAACCATGAGTAAACACATGGACAGCCCTGACCTGGTGAGTTAAATAAGGTTTATTTCAAAAGTTTCTCTTCTATTTAAAAGTGCAGAAATGCCAGTTACCAAGATACACCGTTCAGGCCTGCAACTATACCACTTGTATACCCAGACTGACTTTGGGGACACAGGTACCATTGGGGAGGTGGGCAAACTGTTGTGTTGCTGTTGTGGGGTAGGCACTGTCCTTAGTTTGCATTTTGAGACCCATTTAAACCAGTAATTGATCTCTGCATCTCTTGCCCCTTCCCTATACCTTCCCTTTTTAACAAATTGTTTGTTATTTGTGAAACCTGTCTCTGACTTTTATTAGCAATAGTCATTAATTGCATGCACAATAAAGTACTTCATCTGTTTATAAGTAAAGTATTGCATCTGTTTATGGTATTTCATGTGTGATGTGTTTGCAAGGGGAGGTGGGTAGATGCAGCATCTCAGGGGGTTGTACCAGGCAGACAGTTGGCCCACTATATTCTAACTCTGGGTGGCGGCACCATGCAAACTAACTTTAATTGGAAAAGAACCCCCCTTTCCATCTAAAACAGAGCCCAGTTTCAACCTACTTTGAGCCTGCAAGGCAGGGTTAGTAACTGAAAGTTATATGATGACCCAGTTATACCTATAGCAAGGGAAGGCAACTTACAGAAAAATAGATAGGTCAGTCTCTTCATTGAGGCCTTTGGGTTGTAAAGCCTACAAAGTCATGATCTTACATGACTCTTTTAGTAAGAGCAGCTGGACCATATCATCACCACATTCTACCACAGGAACATTTTCCAAGACACAAATGTATAGTTGGTTAGGATCCTTCTTGTTAAAGAGGTCAAAGTGAGCACCCAACACTGTATCCTTTCTGCCATTTCTGATTTCTCTAATACTGTATGCTCGTGGATGTGCTACATGACCCCCCTAAGGGTTCTGCTAATGTACAGAAAGTTACAGGGGCAGATTATGGTGTAGACAACAAAAGAGATACTACATAAAATGAATTCCCTTATGTCAACACATAGACTTAAATATGGGTGTTGGGATGTTTTACCACATACACCACATCTGTCCATTGAACAATGTTCAAAAGTATAACACTCAGCACTCAGCAGGTCTTGCTGGCAATCACAGGACTGATTTCTGTGTGACAGTCTGAAGGTGACTGTACATGATGAGATCTTTTCGGGGTTTTTTTACAACTAAAACTAACTCTTGCCTCATTACCAGAAAGACTTGGTACACTGCAGTGAGACTATCAATGAATATTGTTTAACAGTGTTTTTGATTTTAAATGAAATACCATTATTTTCCAAGAAGAATGTCAAGGGGCAGTTGATTCTCTCTCAGGGTTTCTAGGAATCAATTAGGTTTATTAAGGATGTGAGCTGGCCCTAATAAGGGCCCTGTTTAAAATGTTAGTATCATATCCTCTAAGCTGGAACCTTTGGGTCATTTCTTGGCACTGAAGCTGTAATCTTCCTCAGTGGAGCAATTACCACTGAGCCCTTCATCAGTGGAGCAATTTCTACTAAGCCTGAAGAACTATCCTTATGGTTTGGAAGCTATCAGAAAAGGAGAATAGACTATTCCCCTGAATCCCATTTAGAGGCCAGTTGGGGGCTATGTGCATTACAGAGGGGAGGTGCCTGGGTCCTTGGAAGGAGGGAGGATCTTGAACATCTGCATTTAAATTCAGTTGGTTAAGGAGGGTCACAAAGAGCACACAAGAATCAATCTGCCTGTGTTTCCAGAGGTGTCAGCCACTGGTGATTTTGTTCTCCATAGTGCCACGATCCGTGAGACTTGCTGGTACTGTAACTTTTCCCATTTAGCAATGACTATAGGTATTTCCTATGGTATTAAATACTGCAGCTGTCTAGGTGGCAAGAGCCAGACACAATGGACCTACAGTGTTTTTGTCAAGAATGCTCTATATTTCTGTTTTCCCTTCTGGCCAACAAAGGAGCAGAATTTGTGTCAGATGTGGAGACAGCAACTCCTCTGCAATTCTGGTTGGAGGCAGGGTGCAGTGATGGCAGCCCCGATTGATAATGTGGCTGGCATGGGGAACCAACATCCAAATCTGTCGTTATGTAGTAGGTTTTTTGTCAGGAAAGCCCCACTGAGCTGAAGCTCAGTTCCATTTGCAGTCCAGGAGCAGAGGTGGTTTAAGTGACTCTCTCAGGGTCACATGGTATACAAGTGGCAGTTTTAGTATTCAAACCTAGATCTGCTGGGTCTCCAGGTTCATAGTTTGTTGCTCTAACCACTAGACAATACTACTTCGCTAGATTACTTTATACTAATTTAAACTATAAGTCTTAAAAAGCTGTGGAGTGTCATATTTTGCCCTTCGCTCTTGCAACACAAAAGTACAGTAAGAACCTAAGACTGTAGCCCACAGATCAGGATTCTGCTGGTTGTGGAAAGAAACCTGTCCTATTTCTTAGACTTTGATGGGTCCAGGAACCACTGGAGAGAACTCAACCGAACTTCAGTTATGTGATTTCAAGCACCAACATGTCTGTTTATGCCTCAGTAGTTAAAGCATTCTCACTGGGGGCACAGCTGTGCCATAAAAGATAGTTTATAACTTGCACTTGAAGCAAATGACTAGTAAAATACCACCATATTTGGTTTTATAGCACTGTCAACAAAAAACAAAATCCTCCTTAGTCTCTAACTGTATTTACAGCTCTGGGCACTCTGTTAGATCCATATATTATGAAAGTCGAATATCCATTTTTATGCTTACAACCACAGAAATATGAGGGGCATAATCCAACTACACTATATGTGTAATTTATGTGCTTCTTTCCATTTAGATTAAAATGGTCTTAGAAGGGGCACGTAAATCATCTGTAAAGTGCTGCTGGATAAGACCCAAAAATGTGAACCTATTAAGGGAGGAAATGGCAGAGCAATATGATTCCTGGATTATCTGGCAAGACACAATGCTTTAAAGAGGAACAGAAAGGTCAAAACTGGGATACCACATCAATAAGAATCTGCAGTAAAACTTATTTCTCAAGGAGAAGTACATTTTCTGGAATTCTTGATGCAGGCGGGTGTGTTACTTAAGCTTTTTCAGCCATACTCTGAATGCCTCATTTCTGCTTTGAAATGGAAATGCACTTTCAACTGTTGTATTTGACATGACTTCTTGAAAGCATAAAGTTCATTGGAATTCACTGTTGCAGAAGTGGAATTAATGCCCAGTAGCTCTCTGATGACACATCTTTGGGCCCAGTTGTCGAAGGACTGCATGCAGGCTAATCCCACATCTGTTTGTAGGTTTCAACAAGTGGCTAATTTCTGGGCTGACTAAGTGGGCCAAGTGGACCTTTTCTAGCAACAAATGCAATGTTTCTCTGTAACCTACATGCTTCTGACAGCAGGGAGCCGGCCAGTCCCAGGAATATTTACTCACACATCTATTAAGCACACTAAGGTGGCTGTGAACGTACAAGCATTTTAGTTACCTGGGAGGATATGAAAGTTGGCAAACAGAAAGAGTGAAAGCTGGATTTCAGTTTCTGAAAGAACAAGATGTATTATACTAAAGAAACTACCATACCTCATGAAGTGGCATTTGCCCTGAAACACAAACCTAATAGATGGAAGATAAGATTTAAAGCACTGCACTGCTGTATCTGAGGAGCTGAGCCTTCTTTACTTGCAATCCACGTGCATTCACAATTAAAAAGTAAAAGAGATAGCAGACATCATATGAGCCACAGAATAATAAACAGTTTTATTTGACTATTACCAGCGTTTTATGGCAGAGTTTCATAATAACTTAGGGCTTCAGCATTAAAATTGATGGCATTGTTGTGCTAGGTTTGCAACGTTGCATCCTAGCACTTGTTTAAAAAAATCAAAAGTACCATGCAATTGTACTTAAATGTTTGTTTTCCACTTACAGCTCTGTTTTATAAAATGAGTAATGTGGATAAAAAATATGCACTACTACTCAAGACAAAACTTTTATATGAAGACAGTGTCTTCCTTAGTGTCAGTTTACAGTGATTATTAATAATTATAATCATAACTAGAACAAATGTGTACTCCTCCTTTAAGGATTACCACTACAACCAAAGCAGCAGCCAATATTACAGTGGTAACTATACTGTAGATATGTCCAAGAATGTCCAGATACAGTATATCTGGATACGTATCACAGAAAAATCCCGTCATTTTAAAGGGAATTTCTGTGATATATCTGAGTATATTTTCATTTGATTTTTTATGAGGCAACCAGGTAGGACCTAAGGATACTTTTTACCATTTTCTGGGTGATCAGAAATCACAAATAAATTACAAAACTATTAAAAAATTGTAACAATTAAGTAGAGCAGTGTACTATATCTACATTTATACTGGGATTTATTTTTGGCTACCACTGTATATCAAGCCCCCTCCATGGAGCAGTATGCCAACTGATTTTACAGTTAGGGCCAACAGCATATTGGATTCTGCTGTTTCCTGCCTCATAGCAAACCTCATAAATATTTGGGGGTTGTGCCTTTCATTTACTCAAGTGCTGTGTTGGTACCATGACCCATTCACTATTCCAGTCTTTGCCAGTCAATGTCTCCTTGTGTTCACTTTGCTACTGCAGTGCAAGTGTACATGTGTGGCTGATCGCCCACACTTGGCAGTGTGGTCGTCAAGTAGTGGACATTCATATTTTCTAGTTTTTGCTAATCCAGTCACCTCATCAAACCCATCACTACCACTCCATTACCCCTGTCCACACGCTCAGGCCATGAGAGCTAGCGGGAGACAAGGACCCCTCCCAATGCCTGAAACCCCTCGCTATCACTCCAGCACCCTTGTCCAGGCTCTACAGCTGTGCTACTGGTCACATGTTCAGGCCATGAGGACTAGCAGGAGACAAGAACCCTTCCCCACACCTGAAACCCCTCACTACCACTCCATTACCCCTGGCCAGGCTCCATGGCTGTGCTGCTGGCCACACACTCAGGCCATGAGGGCTAGAGGGAGACAAGGACCCCTCCCCATGCTTGAAACCCCTCGCTACCACTCCAGTACCCCTGTTCAGGCTCCACAGCTGTGCTGCTGGCCACATGCTCAGGCCATGAGGGCTAGCAGGAGACAAGGACCCCTCCCCATGCCTGAAACCCCTCGCTACCACTCCAGATAATAACCAACTTCAGTGCACAGACCAACGTAGCAGTCTACCTGCTCCACCTCTGCTTGGAATAGCGCCATCTTGACCAGGGACCTTTACCAGTTACACCACACCACGTGGCCATTTGAGGGAGGGGGATTGGTGTAGAGCAACTGATTGTTTTGTTTTATGTTGTTTTTAACGGGGAAATATGTGAATTTTAAACCAAAACTGTTGTTACCTTAAGCATACTCTGTGGGCTGACTGTTTGGGTTATTTAAATACTTAAAGGAGATTATTTCTCTGACCAAGTCTTTAGTTCCCAGCTCTACAGCAGCCATATGCTGCCTGGTGTACTCAAGTACAGGAGTTCAAGGGGTAGTGTCCCTACAGAGATTTGGAGCTGTTAGTATACTGTGCTAAGTTAGTCGCTTGCAAACTATTTGGGTAGGAACTGTAAACTTCCTCAGGACAGGGCTCTCCCCTGTGCCCATAATCTCTCTGCTTGTTACAACTGTGAGAAGCTTCAGTGTACCATAATCTCACTTACGCATTCCTGCACAACATTTTTGGCCATTGACATAGTTGCGGTTATAACATTGTTAATAGCCTGCATTTGTGATTTCACCATTGTGCTTTCTTGCTCGGCATCCTTGCCACCTCAGCTGTTTCCACTCCTCTTTCTAACCCCCCTGTGACTCTCAGATTACTGCTGCCCACCCCCTTCATTCTGCCTACTTAACCCTGCATTTTTCTCCCTCTTTCTGCAGTACCCTTGTTCAGGCTTCACCACTGCATTGCTGGCCACATGCTTAGGCCATGGGTGCTAGCGGGAGACAAGGACCCTTCCCCATGCTTGAAACCCCTCACTACCACTCCAGGTGATAACCAACTTCAGTGCACAGATGAACGTAGCAGCCTACCTGCTCCACTTCTGCTTGGAACAGTGCTGCTATGAATAGCGAGTGCCACCCTCCCTCCCCTCCCCAACTACTGCCCCCCACCCATTGATGGTCCATCTTTATAAGTGACCCTGTGGAAACAATCATTCCACTTCTGACCCCCCACAACACTCCCAGCAGTGGTTTCACCTGATTTCTACCCCCTTCCCAAAACATGGTTTCTTTCACAGCCCCAAAATTGCAAGCACAAAGTGTACAGCGTTTGCCTGCACTCCTACAGTTTGACAACCCTTGGTTGTCAACAACCAACCAAACATCACAAACGCAATATGTTTAGACCAAAGAAGCAGTATCTATTAGTCCTCCTACTTATTAGTTACCTCAAGATCTTGATTGAGTCTCTCAGGGATAGCACCTATCCAATAACAACTGTAGTAATGCCACCTCACAAGTTAGGCATAGATAGCTGTGAGGCAGATCCCAAAAACAGACTTAGTCATTTCTCTGGGTGCCTACACAATAATACTACAGAAATGACTGTACTCCTCTAACCCTGCCCCTCCCTCTCAAGACACCAACTGAAAAAGAGAAAGGTGACCAGGTGTAAATACACCTCAGAGTTTAACATCCCAAAAAACTTTCTACTGCAATCTACTCTGATGCTATTACTGCTCTCAGGTAGCATTCACCCAAATCCTGGACCACTTCAGCAGTCACAGAGCATGGTAAGCAACCCTGGATCACTAAAGCTGGTGTCAATAAATATCTGTAGTCTGCTGCCTAAGATGGACCAACTCCATGTATGGATGACTCAGCATAACCAAGACATACACTATACACTCCCTTGTGGAGACCTGGCTGTCTCCAAATATCCCTTACTCTGCCATAACTCTAAATGGGCATATGCTATTCAGGCAGGATAGACTAGGAAGAAGGGACAGAGGCTGTACAGCTTATATTAGGGACAATCTCTGGGGTCACGCCCCTCCCTCAAATAGACACTGAGAAAATGCTCAGGTCCTAGCGATTCGATTACTGCTTGCTACCCACAGCAAATCCATTACAGTACTGACAGTCTACATTCCTCTCAAAGAGCAGTCTTATGATTTTACCAAAGTAATTGACTATATAAAGGGTATGCACCAAAACAAGGAAGTTATTATCCTAGGGAACTTAAGTGTCACTTGGCTATTCCAAGAGGCAGTTCTATACAAGGACACCTTCACCAGTATTAACATCTCCAAAATGGTAATTTCCCCAACTAGAATCAACTACTGAACTGGACTGGAAACACTATTAGATTGGATCCTCACAAATCACTCGGAGAGGATTTATGACACCTCAGTCCTCGCTGATTGACTTAGCAACCACTCTCCAATCACATGCCACTAGACCAATAAAACAACAGCCCACCCCACCCCCAAAATCAACACAAATTAGGTCCTAAAGGTGGGGCAACTAAATTTGAAACAGTCTCACACAAATGATTAATACACAAGTTAGTCAGCCTTGGAGTGGGTCCCAAGGTGGTAGCCTGGATACAAACTTGGCTAGACAACAGAGTGCAAAGGGTAGTAGTAAACGGAGTCCACAGTGAAGAAAGGAGGGTTACTAGTGGGGTATCACAGGGTTCAGTACTGGGACCAGTCCTTTTTAATGTCTTTATAAGTGACATTGCAGAGGAACTGGAAGGAAAAGTATGTCTCTTTGCAGACAACACAAAGATCTGCAACAGGGTTGATACACAAGATGGAGTGGAAAGGATGAGAAGGGACTTTGCAAGGTTGGAAGAATGGTCAAATGCATGGCAGCTTAGATTCAATGCAAAGAAGTGCAAGGTAATGCACCTGGGAAACAAAAACCCAGGGGAAGAGTACACAATGGGGGGTGAGATACTGACAACAGTAAAAATGGAAAGGGACCTGGGGGTAATTATATCAGATGACCTAAAGGTGGGCAAGCAATGTGAGAAGGCAGTAAGGAAGACTGGAGGATACTGGGATGCACAGGGAGAGGCATTATTAGTAGAAAACAGGAAGTTGTTATCCCTCTGTACAGACAGTTGGTGAGACCCCATCTGGAGTACTGTGTGCGGTTCTGGAGACCCCATCTCCGCAAAGACATAGACAGAGTGGAGGCTGTCCAGAGGAGGGCAACTAAAATGGTGCAGGGTCTGCACCAGAAGACATACGAAGAAAGACTAAAGGAGCTTAATATGTATACCCTTGAGGAAAGAAGGGAGAGAGGGGACATGATAGAAACTTTCAAGTACCTCAAGGGAATCAACAAAGTCCAAGAGGGTAGTATCTTTCAGAAAAAGAGATGTGCAAGAACAAAGGGGCACAATTTGAAGATAGAGGGGGGACAGCTCAGAGGTGATGTGAGGAAGTATTTTTTAATTGGGTGGTTGTGGATGCATGGAACAGCCGCCCTGAGGAGGTCGTGGAGTCAAGAACAGTGGGGGAATTCAAGAATGCATGGGACAGACATAAGGCAATCCTAGTGAGGGGTAGGAGGAAGTAAGCTGTTGGTTAACTAGTATCTGCAGCTTATCTGTTAGGTAGGAAAATGGGCAGACTAGATGGGCCAAGTGGTCTTTATCTGCTGTCAAATTCTATGTTTCTATGTTAAGTCCCACCTCAAGCAAATTGACTGGTCCTCATTGACTCCCTACTAGACGCTGACAAGGCCCTAGATCTCTTTATTTCCATGTTTAATGCAGCTTGTGGCATCTTTGCCCCAATAAAAAGTGCATACTAAAGGGGACTAATAACTCACGGATCACCCTGGCCCTGCTGGACCTTATGGGAACTAGGGACTATCTTTGGCATAAAGTCAAAGCCACTGGCAGGCAGATTGACATCCAGCAGTACAGAACTGCAAGAAACACTGTACACGTGAGGTCAGACAAGCCAAAATATGGCACTTCAAAGACTGCCTCACAGCAATTTTATTTATTTATTTATTTCTAAGAAGTACCTTTGAGCCAAAGGCTCTTTTACAGAGGTTCTACATCGTAGTAATACATGGGCATAACATCATTTACAATGGTTATAAGTACATAAGCAGATACAAGGTGGTTCCATGTCTAGAAAGACTTGAGTACATCAGGTTACAGAGGTTACATAATTATAATAACAGGGATTACATAAGTAAAAATATAGAGACACATAATTTAAAGCAGGCTAGGTTGACAGGTTGTTAAGTGAACAACTTGAGAATCTAGATATAGAGCGAATCAGGTAGGGAACAGAGGATGTTATAGTCTGTAAAATAATTAACTAATACTAAACGCAAGGAGGCAAGAACTTGATGGGCAGCAGTTCTTTTGTCTTAAGTGCTAAAGAGTGTAGTCATAAAGGAGGGCTAGACTCACTGGGGGGGGGGAGTGCTGAGGCTGAGACCTGGAGCCTACTAGGGAAGTGTTAGTTATCAAGAAGAGAGGAGAAGGCAAGGTGCAGGTTAGAATGAGAGTAGCAGGAAACAGAAGAAAAGATTGTGGGGGAGTTCAGATCTCACAGTCACAGTTCCTGCTTGTGGCGAGAGCCACTCAGAGTTTATCTTTAAAGGGGCCTATTTTGTCCTCTTTTGTGATGCCTAGGTCAAACACATTAAGCCAAAGTGGTGCCTGGTATTCGTAGGACCATTGGCATTGTGTGGTTCTATGGAAAGGGATGCAGAGGGCTGAGTTATTTGTACCCCAAGTGCATCTGATGGAATTAGGTAGGCTAAGGAGGCTTTGCAGGCCTGGGGTGGTAAGTACTAGCATAGACTTCTTGGCAAGCATGCATACTTGATACTGGAGGTGACTGTCAAGGTTGAGCCATTTTGTTTGAGTGTACAACTCACAGGTGTAAGTGAGATGGGGTACACCTAGGACTAAACAACATGCTTTGTTTAGTGTTGTTTTGGTACATTTCAAAGCAGTCTGGGAGGCAGCCCCATATATTGCTAGACCATAGTCTATCACTAAGAGGACTGAGCTATTTACAGCAGTTCTGAGTGCCTCAGAAGTGAGGCCTTTTCGGAGTCTGTACAGTAATCCTAGTTTTGCATTTGACGACTTTGCGACTGCATCTATGTGTTGGTTAAACGAGAGGGTGCAGTCTAGTGTCAAGCCTAGGTATTTAAATGTTTGAACCATCTCCAGGGAAGTGTTCTGATTGTTGTGAATGCAAAGTTGGTGAGTGCGATGTTTGTTATGGGATGATGCGAATAACATAGTCTTAGTTTTTTTATAATTGAGGAGCAGTTTTGATTGAAGGAACCAGTGCTCAGCCACAGTAAAATTACCCTGCATTTGCTTTTCCAGCATGTAGGGGTCAGAATTACATGAATATAGGACTGCATTGTCTGCATACAGTAGTAGCTGGTCATTTACCGATTGAGGGAGGTTGTTTAAGAACAGACTGATAAGTAGAGGGCCAAGGATAGAGCCTTGAGGAATGCCTGTGTTAACAGTACGGTTGTGAGAGAAGGTGTCCAGGATTTTCACTTTTTGGACCCTCCCAGAGAGGTAGCTTCTGAACCATGCTACTGTTGCAGGGGAGAGGCCAGTATTGGAGAGCTGATCCAGGAGCAGATTGTGATTGACGGTGTCAAAGACCTTGGTGAGATCAATATATGTTGCCCCACCAAAAGCCCTCTGTCTAGCACATTATGGATAAAGCTGGTAAACTCCACTAGAGCGGTTGTGGTACTGTGTTGTTTTTGAAATCCATGTTGTTGCTGACATTGTAAATGATACTTGTCTAGATATTCCGTCAGTTGGTCACTTACGATTCGCTCCAGGGCCTTGGAGAGTGGAGGAAGTATATATATATTGGGTGTTAATTTGTAAAGTTGGCCCTGTCACCACTTTCGTAAACAGGGGTAACCACTGCCACCTTCCAGATCTGTGGAAGATGGTAAAAAGTTCTGGGACAACATAAAGGACCTCAAAGGCAAAGCTAGCAAATCCTCTCCCTCCATGCTCCTAGTAAGTGGGGAAGTTACCCAAGACCACAAAATGATAGCTGACATTTTCAAGGTTGCATTCTCCAACCTCAGTAGCATGTTCCCACCAGATTTCCTTGAAGCAGCATAAGACAACTTGGGAGAAGATAGGAATACCAACAATGAGCCACCAACTGGACCCCCCCCCCTTCTATTTTAAGGAAATATCACATTCTGAGGCCAAAAAATACCTCCAATGGTCACTTGGCAAATCCAGGCATAGTAATGACACAATAGACCTATGACTGATTACCCTAACTCTGGACAAAGTACTAACCCCACTCACAAAAATCTTCAATCTATCCCTCAGACTAGGATAATTCTCCCAGAGATGGAAAGCTGCAGTGATCACACTGGTTCACAAAAGCAGTGATTGGGCCCACCATGCTAATTACTGCTCCATATCAATTCTACCTCCACACTCCAAGGCAATAGAATGGATTGTCTCTGACCAACTGGTAGACTACCTTGATAAATATCATTTACAATGTCCCCAACTACACAGATTCTGGAAGGGCAATAGTAACTCGACAGAATTACTTGAATACACCAGCACTCTTCATGAGGCTCTAGAATGAAGCCAGCTTGTGGGGGCAATATACATCGACCTTACTGAAGCTTTTGACATGGTCTGTCATAACTTACTGCTCAGCAAAATCCACTTCACTGGTCTCTCTTCAGATACCGTGCAGCGGTTCAAAAGCTAACTCACAAACAAAACACAACAGGTCAAAATAAATGTTACCCTCTCTGACAGTAGACTGGTAATCATGGGTGTGCCACAAGGGTTGATCCTAGGTCCCCTCTTGTTTAATGTGTTCCTCAATCAACTCCTTATAGCCTACACTGAAAAACTACTCCTATACACAGATGATGCAGTGATCTTTACCAATCTTTGCCATAGTTGAGGCACGGTTCTCTGAAAACAAAGTACTTTTGAACTATAAAATGACCAAGATAATGTTTGCAAACCCACAGAATAAACATGAATCATATCAACTGACTATAAATAACAACATGCAAGCTTCATTAGAACAGGTACATTAGGACTTAGGAGTTATTCTCGATAGCTCTCTTTCTTACACCCACCACACTGACCATGTCGTTAAGGCCGTCAATACTAGAATAGGCCTGTTGCACAGACACCAACATAGTATGGCCACTGATGCACTGATGCTCGCAGCAAAAAGTTCAGTCCCCTCTATTATTGATTATGGGCTTGTGGTGTATGGTGCAGCTGCAGACACAACCCTCAATAGAGTCAGGACGGTTTTAAATAAATACTGAAGGTTAGTCTTAGGTGAACACAGACTAACCCACACATGCCACCTGTATGCCCAAACCAGGTGGCTAAACCTACAGGGTAGAATTCAATATCAGGTCTATCTCATAGGGCATAAAACCTGCATTGGTTTAACCCTGACAGCCATACAAAACCTACTTAATCCAGCAACCAACCCACACTGGACAAGAGGCGTGGCAAGAAACACTCTCCAAGTCCCTTTCTGCCACACGTCACAGTCACAATGATCTTTTGCCTTCAGAGCACCCTGCTGGCTCAATGACCTCCCTCCTGTCATAACCAATAAACAAAAGCCAGGACCATTTAAGAAAAAAACTCCTATAGCACCTCACCTCTCTTAGTAATTGTAATTTCCAATCTTAATCGCCACACCAATCCTGATCCTATCCACCACCCCTTCTTACCCTCTTTACCTAATTCACCTGCTCTCCACTCCCCCCTCTCTCTCTCACTCTACTTATCTTACCTACCCCTACCTCCTTCACCCATCTCACACTACCCAACTCACTCACCCCTACCTCCTCTCCTACCCCTTTTAATCACAGTCAAACTCTTTACTGCCTCCTCCTCCATCTTCCTGTTCACTCTCCTACCTAACAAAGTCATTCACTTGACTGCTACCTAGTATGTGCTAAATATATATTGTCTATTGATGTAGCGCCCTCAATTATATACTCACAGTTTGCGTCACTGCCTGTAATTGTACCTTGACTTGTATGCCTGTAATTTGTATTTGTTATGACATGAACCTTTGTAAACGAGCTTCTAGCTCACAGGTGTTTCTCCAAGACAATAAATAAATAAAATAAATAAATAAAAATCATCTGATGGTGATACAATAGAAATAGTGAGATCATTGCTGTTTTGTGCTTTTTTGGGTTAGCTACAACAGTCTGGGATCCTGAATTCAATTAATTCAGTTACAGGCCATGTAACCCCTGGCACAGCATATACGGTACTGTGCTGTTAAGTACAGTGCAGTATTGTATGCACTGTATCACACTAGGCTATAATCTGTTTAGAAATAACAGGGAGGTGAAAAAATGAGGTGGCGTGTTGCTTTATGTAAATGAATGCATTAAAGAGACAGAGGTACAGAGAATACATAAGGAGGCAGAGGTCTTGTGGGTTACCCTGTAGACAGAAAATGGTGCCACCGTTCCCAATTGTGTGATTTAAAAGTCCTCCATCATAGGTTGAGGAGTAAGATAGGGAACTGGTGGAAGCCATTGGCAAAACAGCAGAAAATGAACAAATACTGCTCATGGAAGAGTTAAATATACTGAATGTGGATTGGAGTCTCCCAGCAGTAACTACAGCAAGAAGTGGGAATATACTGGACTCACTACAGGGGGTGTTCCTAAGACAGCTAGTCAGTGAACCCACTCACAATGAGGCTATACTGGATCTGATATTTACAAATAGAGACTGTTTGGCAGACGTCAAGGTGGGAAGTCACATGCAGGAACCAGTGATCACCATACAGTGTGATTTAATATAAGAACAAAGGCAGATTCCAATCACACTAGGGTGAGAGTCCTGGACTTCAGGAGAGCAGATTTTGTTAAGATGGGTTAATGCCTAAATGGTGAACTGGCAGGGAGAGATGACCTAGGTGGAGTGGAGGAACTGTGGGCAAATTTAAAGATGGCAATTTTGAAGGCTAAAAATCTGTGTGTCAGGCAAGTGAGTAAATGTAAGAGGAAAAACAGGCCACTATGGTTTACAAGAGAGGTGGCTGGAAAGGTAAAGGTTAAAAGGATGACATTCAGGAGATATTAGGAGACACAGAGGAAGGAGAATAGGGACATATATCAGCAGAAACAGACAGAAGCACAGTAAGCAGTAAGGAGTGCAAAGACAAAAACTGAAGTGAAGATGCCAAAGAAGTTGAGAAAAGGGACAATACATTTTTTAGGTACATCAGTGAAAAGAGAAGGATCCAGGGAGGCACTGCAAGATTAAAAAGGGATGGGGGTACTGCACAGATGAAGACCAGGAAAAAGCAGACATATTAAACAAATACTTTTGTTCAGTGTTTAAAGTGGAGGAAAAAGGGACGGGGACACAAATAAAATGTGCTGTGCTCTGTAAGGACAGAAATGGATAACAGTCCTTTTCAGAGGACAGAGTACTAGAGGGATTTGCTAGTCTGAAAGTAAATAGAGCAATGGGATCAGATGGGGCACATCCCACAGTAATGAAAGAACTCAAGAAGATACCAGCTGCACCTCTGGTAGACCTATTCAACAGATGACTAGAAAAAGGTGTGGTTTCAGAGGTCTGGAGGAGGGCAGATGTAGTCCCTCTTCATAACTCTGGTAGAAGGGAGTAAGCTGGAAATCATTGGCCAGTCAGTCTTCCCTCCGTGGTGGGAAAGTTAATGGTATCATTGTTGAAGTAGAGGATGGTGGATTATCTTGAATTAAAGGGGTTGCAAGATCAGAGACAGTGTGGGTTCACAGGAATGAGGTCATGTCAAGTGAATTTGATAGACTTTTTTGACTGGGTGATGAAGAAAGTGGATTAGGGTGGTGCTGTGGATGTGGCATATCTCGATTTCAGTAAAACTTTCAACACCATTCAACACAGAAGACTATTAAACAAGATGGGTAGTAGGTGTGGATCCAAGGGTGTTAAATTTGGGTAAGAAATTGGTTAGAGGATAGGAGATAGAGGACGGTGGTAAATGGGGTTTGCTCGGAGGAGGGCATGGTGACCAGTGGGGTGTTGCAGGATTCAGTGTTGGGGCCAGTCTTCTTTAATGTATTTATAAGTGACATTGCAGAGGAACTGGAAGGGAAGGTTTGCCTCTTTGCAGATGATACCAACATCTGTGACAGGGTGGACATTCCAGGACATGTGGAAGAATTAACAGAGATCTGAGAATACTTGAAGAGTTGAAGAGTGTGGGTTCACAGGAAGGAGGTCAGGTTTAGCAGCTGAGGTTCAATGCAAGGAAGTGCTAAATAAGGGACAGAAACAGACAGAGCAAGGGAAACAGAGCCTGTGAGGGACAGAGGGACAGACACAGGCAGCCACAGGGGTGTGGGACACAGGTGGCAGAGGACAGTGAGCCGGAGGCTGAGACAGTGAGAGGGAGAGGCAGGCAAAGTGACACACAGTGCACCAGGGTGGCATACAGCATGCAGCAGCTGACTGCCCAGGGGGAGACAGGACATCAGGGGCCATGGCCACTGCATCCTTCCTAATGGAGGCCATAATGAGGGGTGTTAGGAGGCAGGAGGAATAGAGATGTGGCCATGGAAGGGCCTGTCAGTGGTACACCCAGAACAGGTGGTACTGTGCCCACACCACCTTCGAGACGTACACCGATACAGAGATTGTGGGCCGGTATCACCTGAATAGTGCCATTCTGAGGCAGCTCTGTGAGATGTGCAGTGAGGAGATGCAGGCACCCATAAGATGGAGCCATGCAATGTCTGTGGAGATAAAGTTGACAGCTTCCATGTGCTTGCTCACCACGGGCACCTTCCAGATACCAACAGAGGACACAACAGGCATAACCAAGTCAGCCACATTCCGCCTCCTCACACAGTTCCTCAACACCCTGTGGCCACATGCTTCGGAATACATCCATTTCTCTAGCACACAGGCAGAGCGTACAACAACCATGCAGGACTTCCACAGGGTAGCATGCATGCCTGGCATTCTTAAGGCCATTGACTGCACCCACTTGGGTATCCACATGCCACCTGGCCCTGAGGGCATGGTGTACATGAACAGGAAGGGGTACCCCAGTGTGAACTGCCAGATGGTGTGCGATGCCAAAGGGCACATCACTAATGTCTGTGCCACACACCCTGGGACTGCACATGATGCATTCATCTGGCACAGCACTGCGCTATGCCACAGGTTCGAGTGTGGGAACATCACCACGGGCCACCTAGTGGGTGACTATGGGACAGGCAATGGGTTCTGTGCAGAGCAGGGCATGAGATGGAGGAGGGCAGGGTGGGTGTGCTGGCACGGGCTCCAGGGATAGGCAAGGGGCACAACAACAGAGGACACAGGGCTAACCATGTCATTATCCACACAGACGACAGTGGCTATCCACTCAGGCCCTAGCTGCTCACCCCCTACTGGCTCCCGTTCTCCCCAGCAGAGGCACACACCAGCATGTGGAACATCATTGAGAGTGTATTTGGGATGCTGAAGGCACAGTTCCATTGCCTAGACAAGTCTGGCGGTGCCCTACAGTACGGCCTCTCGAGAGCCTGTGGCCTGTTCCTGACCTGCTGCATACTACATAACATAGCCATTGACCATGAGATAGCTGTCGAGGCTGATGAGTGGGACAGTAGTGGGGACGATGAGGGCAATGGGCCAGAGGGAGGTGGACACCCCCCCCGGGTGGAGGGATCCCTGGCTGCAGAGGATGGCATGCCAGCACAGGGGCACCATCACATAGGAGCACTATGGTGCATGCAGGTAGGTGGCGCCACACCCACGCACTCGCCACACACACAGTGACAGTACACAGGCAGTGGCATGCATGACAATGGTCATGCACACACAGAGGTGTGGTGCAGGGTTGGGGGTGTCAGTGCCACACAGCCACACACAACTGCACACAACAGGGAACAGCAACACACACAACACACACACACACACACACACACACAAACAAACACACATGCCCAGGCACTGGCAACCAGTGCAGATCTGCTCTCATCATGCCCATGCCACATGGGCCAGTGGCCAGGCAGGCACACACACAGGCAGCATGTGGCACGACACGCAGGTGACACCCCTGTGGTATGCACACACACTTCCCATGCACACACAGGGCAGCTGCAGCAGACTGCAGCCAGGGCGGCATGCACATCAGGTCCACCATGCGGAACCATGGCAACCACAGCCACGGGGGCTGCTGCACTGGTGCTGATAGGCAGCCACAGGCTACACATCAGCCACAGGGACTGCATACAACAGCCCCCCAGAGGTTGAACTGTGGGATCATGACTGGGTTCGCACAGGGATGTGTACGCACCCAAACAGGCCTGCCCCAGGCGTGCCTGGGATGCCAACAGCAGAGCCCAGCATTTACAGAGAGGGTGTCGCTCGACACCGGGATCGTGAGGTGGACAATGCACTATGTGATGTTCTAAGTGGCTAGGCCATGCCCTGTGGCAGCCAGCAGTGCAAGGCTATCCATGATCGCATTGGCAATGCGATCTTGGGATGTGGTCGTGTCCTCCCACAAGTGCCGAATAGCCTCCAGGAGCTGCGCAGTGCCTCTCTCATGCTGCTTGGCCACCTGGTGCACCTCCAAGTGCAGTGCATGCACCCCAGTTACCAGCAGCATCTGTTGTCCCACGTAGGCCTGCAGCAAACAGGTGTGCTTTGCCAATGTTTCGGCACCCAGGGGAACCTGGGAGGGGCGCCGACCGTCCGGTGGTGTACAACCATGCTGTACAGCCCCCCACTCAGGTGGACACTGCACAGTGAGGTTCCCATGGGGTAGGTCCCTATCAGGTGCCACGGCAGTAGACCCAGTGTCTGGCTGCCCTGTGTCCCCTGCTGCCTGCCACTGCTGCCCCTCCGGTCCCTGTACACTGCCCAGCACCTGCGCAGCCACACCACCACCACCACATGGCACTGCCATGGTGGTGCACATAGCAGCACCTGCAGTGGCAGCGAGCAGCTGTCCCACCACTGACAGGCCACTGGGCGTGTCGCCAGTGTTGGTACATGGTATAGGTGTCTCCCCCACAACACCACCCATGCTGTCCAGGATCATGGTCAGTTCATCATCGGTGTCAGACCCTGCCCCGATCTGTGTCTCCACACAGAGGACACCATGGCTGGCATCCTGCTGAAACACAGCCAGGGCCTCATCTGACCCCATGCCCAGGATATCTGACTGGACAGCAGTGGTGTGCTGCAGCCGATCAGTCCTCCAGATGCCTGTGGAGGTGGATGCCTGGTTCTCCGGGGCTGGGCCTGCCTCCACAGCTGCTGCTGGTGCCCCATCCACCGCATGTAGGCGTGCTGGTGCTGAAAGAGAAAAACAGATGTGTTAGTGATGTTTAGCACCCAGAACCCACCCATCCCCCCGCCCATAGCTGCTGTGTGTGCCCATCATACATACCATGCAGTAATGGGCTTCCATCTGTCTGAAATCTTCCACCCAGCACACCCTCAACAGTGATGGGGTGCATGGTGGCTGCCACCCGCTCCTCCTGCGCCATGAGCTGTGGCATGTCAGCAGGCCCCCCCCTCTGGTGGCTGGCCAGGCTGCTCAAATGGCTGCCACCTTCTCCTTGATGCAGCGCTTATCAGTGCCCATTTCTTCCTGCACTCTTGCACAGACCACTGTTAGCTACCCTGTTGGTTGACACTCGCCGCCACCTCCACCCAGGCTGCAGTCCTGACCTGTGGTGTGCTTGTGGCACCACTCAGCAGTGGTTCCCTGTTGAGGTAGGCATCAAACAGGGCATCTGCCTCTGCCTTGGCAAAGTTGGGTCTGAGCTTGCATGCAGGCCCATGCTCCTCACTCTCATCATGCTCCAACATAGTGCTACCTGTGAACTTGGACATGTGTGTCATTGTCAGCAGCAGCGTACTCCATCCACCCTGCTGTGCTGATGTCCTGGGGTTAACGGAAACAGCTTGCAGAACCGGGCTTGATGCTTGAAACAGGGGGCACAGAGGCTGCAGCTTGGGTCTTTGGTTTGCTTTCAGTTTTTGCAGCTTGTCCCCTTTGACCTGTTATGGGCCTGGTGCAGGGCACATAAGCAAGGCCTACCAACTACAGGACACCCAGACCTGGGAGTGGCCCCATCATCCGGCTCCCTCAGAACAGAGTGCCCTAGTACTCAGGTACAAGACCCGTGGCCCCCTGCAGCCATCAAACCCCACTTGATGGGGGTTATCAAGTTCCCCATCTGGCCCTGGTGTCAGACTGAACATTCAATGCATTTCTCCTCTTCTTGTCCTTCTTCCAATTACCAACTATGGTGTGTAGCCAAAGCAGTTTCTGTTCTTTCCTGTCTCCCAGACCCCAGGGTACAAAGTCCAGGCTACAAGTTCAGCACAACAGTCAATTCCTTGCTGTATCTCAGGAGCAGACAGCAGGTACCCTGCCCCGATGGGCACCTGTCCATCCTTCTGCTTTCACAGTCTCCCAACCTTAACACAGTTGCATCCTTGCTCTGGCTCACACACACAATTCTAGATCTCTGTCTCAGTAAACAATTCAAAAGTCTCATTTCTCACCATGCAGGTGCAGCACAACTCTTCAGTCTGAAGAGGCTTTCTCTTCAGTTTCTCAGAAATCCAGTAGGTATCCAATTTCCTTTCTCATTCCGGTCCCACCGAAGAGGTGCAGACGAGAATATCCATCTTTTCCCAGACTCAGACAAAACCTTTGTCCTTTTAACAGGCTCAGGACACAACCTTTGTCTTTTTTCAGGCTCAAGACACAACCTTTGTCCTTTTCCAGGCTCAGGACACAACCTTTTCCTTTTCTTCACCGCTGTGGTGCATTTTCAACCTTGTCTTCCTTTCACCGCTGTGGTGCATTTTCAGAACAATGCAGATTCCAGTAACCTGCAGCTTCTCTCTTCCTCAGCAAGCTGCCTCTTAGACACATTCTCTCCTTCCTGCTTCTCCTTTTGCTTCTCTGATGGGGGAAGACACCACCTGCCCTGGGGGACAGATTGCTGGCAGCCCCCAAGCAGGCCCATTCCCAGCCTTACAGCCCCATTCTCCTCACAGGGGCAAGAGCCCCCTTCCTTTGGAGGGTCTCTCCTAAGACTAACCCAGAGTCCAAAGGTCCTGTACTTTTGGGGAGCTTTTTGGCAGCTCCCATTGGCTGGAGCCACTGTCCTCAAGAAAAATTAATATGTATGAGGCTCCCTCGATGCCTCATTGGTGAAGAAAAGGGCACCTAAACATTCCCTGGTATTTTCCCCCAGGAGTCTGTTCAACAAGCCCCATAATCCTTTGGTAAGAATCCTAGATGAGTGGTTGGCTGTCTGGCATCACATGGGTGCTAAAAATGGTGGATGGTGTAAACTGTCCAAACCAGTTTGCACAATATCCCATGTTAAAGTCCCTCCTGCAGTCAAACCTTTTACCTTTACTTTATAATTACCCCACCATGTGGTAGCCACCCTTGTGCCCTATTAAGTGACTGCAGTTTTGCTGATTCTGCCTTAGCCCTTCTGCTGTCGCTGCTGCCATTGTAGAGAATCCCAAGGCAACCACACAATGTCCAATGGTCTTACGTACATGCCCAAACTTTCCAACTTGACTGCTGCTTAAATGTACACATTTATTTATTTAACACATCATGATGCTTTAGTGCACTGCTTAACTTTTACATTTATTTTCTTGCCTGTTACTAGCACCATTACACTATGCCCCTAGGCGATGAACAGGCCACATTCATTTGAATTCATGAGCCACCTCATGAATATTAATGAGGCAGCTCCTAAATGCCCGAGCTCAATTGGAGCTCACAAATTCTGCTTTTCTTGCTTTCCTGCCACCTCTCCTGTGATTCTTATGTCTCCGGTCCCTCTCTAATTTTTCCCTGGGACTGGTACCATCAGAGAGGTGGAGGAAATGGCTGCCGAAACAGGCAAATGAATTTGTGCTTTTGTACATGCACAGAGCTTGCCCCGGCACTGGAGTGCCACAGCCAAACCGGCGGCTCTCCACTCTAGCTCCTTATAGCCCCATTTTCTAGAAAATCCATGCAGAGGCTAGGGAAGATCCAGGATACCACCAGGGTTAAAACCAGGACCAGGAAAAAAAACAATGGGGGTGGAACAAAACTCCCGGGGAAAAGTGAGCCAAACTCAGGGGCTATGCAGGTAAGCCCCCAACAGGGGAGAGGTTACATAAGTAGGGTAAAATGGGCAAACTGCGTGGACCTTGACGTCCTTATCTGCCAACTAATTCTATGTTTCTATGTTTCGTTAGTAAGTGAACCTGATACATGCCTGGCTGCATCACCATCTCTGCTGGCAAGGCACTACCTACATGTGTCTGACACCTGTCTGACAAAGACAGGGTTGACTTACAGGGTGGCACACATTTATACTGTGAGTGCAATGAAGTTAAAAAGCTCAGAGCCTGCTGGCTTGGTGGCACTGAGGGTTGAGGCTCTGGACGCCACACCTTGCACCATGCTGATGACCCAGGTTCGGGAATGGACTCGGGTCATTTGGGGGTTGGACGGGGAGGTAAGGATTGAGCATCCGGAGGACTGCTCTCCTTCCTCGGGTTGGGGGTTTGTGCTGCGTGCATCAGCACAACAAGAGGGGTTCAGCCTATGCCCAGGGTGCTTGGCTGCCTCTGCAGAGGTGGAGAAGGCTGCTGTGCCCGTTGTACAGATGTGGTCGAGGGGGAGAAAAATGGAGGAAAAATATTGAGACCCGTCAGGACCATGATGGCCCTGATGAGCCAGAGGATGTACCCCTCTGAGGGGGGGTGGTCGTAGCCCCTGCCAGGTCCCTGGAAGTGGTGACAAATAATGACGTGATTAAAAAATAAAAGCTCAGTATATTACAGCTCTACAACTTTATCTAGTACATTTTCTTTTAGTCCATTACGGTCACTGACCCTGTCGACTCAGTGTTTTGTCAATTCAGGGGAAGAATATCATGCTGATGATTGGCCTCAATAAACGTCATGTGGCCTTTCTGGCAATACACTGTCACCACACCCATTACCCAGTCCTGAATGATGGCACTCCCTTGCCATGCTGTTTTACCTTGGCACCTGACAGGGAGTCCTATGTAAATGAATGCAACTGGACCCAGCCAACTGCTGGATATTTCATACATACTGTGCAATATAACAACATTATAGACATATTATTGTGAGTGTTTTTTTTTTTTCTTTGTTCATTTAGTGGTCACACAACATGACATTTATTTTTTCTAAATGGATAACAAAAGTATTCAAGTTTGGAACCTGAGTCTGAGCAGGTAGCAACAGGTATCTTCCAGCTTCCAAGCTACTGTACATTTCTTTTGTTATTTTATTTTACATCTTTTACTGTTGTATTGCTTATTTTGTACTGTTATATACTGTTTATACTTTTTGTATGTTTTCTATAGAATTATGATGCTGTAGTGCCCCAAAGATGGGGCCCTCCAGTAAGCTGGCAATTGTCTGAGTCAAGGCCTATGGGGAAAAGAAACGCTAGTAGCAGAGTCATAGTAGCCAGAGCCAGCTCTAACTAGTTCCCCACAGATCGCTACAGGTATAATTACAGATTGCCACAGATGAAGCAGGTATAGATACAGATAGCACCAGGTCTGGCAATTGCCAGAGTATCTGTTCTTACTTCAAGTAGCAGCCTCCCTGTGTATCAACCACTCCCCTGTGCTCTTCCTTCCAATGCTGCTAGTCTTTTCTCCTTCCCCAGATCCCACTTTCGGCTGTGGGGAAAAAGATCTTTAAAACAAAGGGGAAGGGGTTACCCTCTCAACTGCCGTCTGCTCGAATGTTTCCTGAAACAGCAGTTATTTTTTTGTATTTATTTATTTCAGTTTGGGATTAATACCTTTGAGACAAAGGCTCGTTTATAAAGGCTCCAAGTAAAAACAGAGTGCAGAAACAGAGATTAACAGTCCCAGCAGTATACAGAGACATCTGCGTGCAATGATGTCATGATTACAAGGTTATATAGCAAACAAAGAGAGTTTCATAGCACACATAAAAAGGAAGTAATGTTCTTAGCAGTCAATTTCCAATTGAGTACATATTAGTCATGAAATTTAAAGTGAGAACTTCTTTGTCAGTTATACATGAAAAAACAATTAGTTCAGAAATCTGCACAGGTCAAGAGAAGCATTTGAGGTACCTAGTGCATGAGAGGGGTAAGGCCACCAGAAAGAGATTTTTGTTGATGCTGTGCATGAGTTGCAGCCTAAGGGGGCTTTGTCATTGGGACAGGAGGGTCCATGGTGTGGATTAGGGGAGGGTCTAGGTGGGTAGAGGTGGGAGGGAGTGGTTAGGTGGGGGTGGATAGGGTGAGGGAGATAGTAAGCAGGGGTAGGAGGGTAGGGGTGGCAGCCTGAGGGGCTTTGTCGTTGGGATAGGAGGGTTCATGGTGTGACTAGCGGGTAGGAAGTGAAAGGGGAGTGGTTTAGGTTGGGGTGGATAGGGTGGGAGATAGTAAGTGGGGTTGGGGTGGGTAGAGGGGGAGGACTGGGCATTGGGTGGTGATGAGGGTGAGAGGAGGAGGGGGATAAGTAAATAGTAGTTATAGGAATGGTGGGTGGGAGGAGTTGTTTAGAGACAATTCAAGTGCTGGAGTTATTGTAAGCATGGCACAATTTTTGAGTATGTAAGTTTAGCGGTTAGTTTTTGCTGGGGCACTCACAAATACAGGCGAGAGCTAGGAATGCTCTGAGTCCAGCTTTGAGGGAGCTGACCTTACAACATACAAGAAGGTCGGAGAGATCATTTACCCACTTGGGTCCTCTATAAAAGCGAGATCTCTGGGCAGTTGAGGTATGCTTCATGGGTACCATCAACACACCCTTCGATGCCCTTTGTGTTCTTACAGTTGAGCCCTGAGATGAGCCAACCAGTTGCCTTATAATGGTCACAAGTGTGAGACAATCGGTCTGCTCCCAGGACCAGCCTACATGCTTTATTGAGAAGGGTTTTTACCCTTTTGAGGGCTGCTTCAGTGGCAGCACCATAAATTACTAGGCTGTAGTCGATTGTAGATAGCACTGTGCTGCTTGTGACTAGCTTTAATGCCTCAGATGGCAAGTAGTGTCAGTATACATAAAGAACACCTAATTTTGCATTGGCTGTTTTGACTCCATGGTCAACGTGAGTTGTGAATGAAAGGGCAGTATCTAAGTGAACCCTGAGATATCTGAGTGTGTCTACTTGCTCCAGTACAGCCCCCTTGCTACTCTGTACCTGCAGTTTCCCAAATTTCTTTCGGCTCTGTGGACCGTAAAAAGCATGCTCTTAGTTTTTTTATAATTGAGCATGTTTATTATTAGAGAATCATGCCACGAGTTGGTCAAAATTTGCTTCAGGTTCATGGATGATAGAGGGTAGGTTTTTGCCACTTACGGAGATGACCGCATCATCAGCATATAACACGATGTGCACTGGGCAGATTGTGGGCAGGGGGTTAATGAAGAGGCTGAAGAGGAGTGGCCCCAGTATTGAGCCTTGTGGGACTTCAAGGCTCACCTCTCTTGGCTCAGACAGAGTGCCCTTTATTTTGACACATTGAGTCCGGCCCGAGAGGTAGCTCCCGAACCATGCAACCATGTCTGTGGACAGGCCTATAGTGAGTAGGTATTGCAGGAGGAGCTGACGGTTGACTGTATTGAATTCCTTTATGAGGTCAATAAAGCCAGTCCATCATCAAAGGCATCGTAGATTTTGGAGGTAAAGTCAACTAGAGCAGTGATTGTGGAATAGTCTTTATGGAACCCATGTTGCAGGGCACAAAGGAGGTTGTATTTCAAAAGGAAATCCTTGAGCTGGTCAGAGACAATTCATTCTAGGGCTTTAGACAAGGGGGGAAGAATGGAGATGGGCTTGTAGTTAGATTGGTGGAAGCCCCTGTTTTGAAGACAGGGGTGACATACACCTCCTTCCACCTGTCAGGGAACACTCCTGACCTCATGAGGAGGAGGAGGGTGGTGTGCTGGGGCCTAAGCTCCAACCCAGTACATGCCTACTGTGGTTGGGTCCCTGTCGGGCTCAGGGTTTGCAAATGGAACCCCAAGCTGACTTGAAATTGAAAACAGCCAGCGATCACTGGGGACAACCTCTTGAGCTGTCAAGGAAAGGACACTGAGTGGCAGAGACCACCAACTTACCTCTAGGGTGAAGCAGTCCTATCAGCTACCCAAAGTGTCCCTCCTCAGTGACACTTTCTCTGGGCCAGTTTGGCAGCCAGTAACAGTGCAGCAGAAATTGGTGGTTCTCTTTTCTCTTCCTCAGCCATTTCCTGACATATTCCCCAGACTCTTGGCAGTGGTGGTGAGTAGATGATGGCACAGCTAAGTGATGATTGCATCAGTTTCAGATAGTGCTTAGTAAATGTGAAGCGCACCATCAGGCACTAGTTCTGTGACCAAGGCCACATGGGTGGGAGGAGCACCCAGGGAGTAATCACCCACAGAGATGGTGTAAAGCTCCTCAGGAATGAGTGAAAGGTGGCCAGGTCAGGCCTAATTGCCAGACTGGATACAGGGCAGTGATTACATGCAGCTTCTCAAGAGTTAAACAAGTAGAATTACATGCAGCCCCACAGGAGCGAAGAATAGGGTTGGGTGAACAGTACTACAGATGGACATCTCCACAGTTGCCAAATAAGGGCAGCAGAACTGCAGTTCCACAGGAGCTAGGCTGTAAAGGCACAGACAGGGCTGAAATACCTCTGCCCACAGGGCTTGACCAGATTTACCCCATAGGAGTAAAAGGGAAGAAAACATTTGCTTTATAATAGAACTTGGTGCAATATTGAATTGAAAGTTATTTTCTTTGCATTACCAATGACTCTGCATTACTGTGTGAACTAGTCCTGCTTTGTAAAAGTGATTTACTTTGTTTTGCCAGTGACTCCACATTACTGTGTGGACTAGTCCTGTCCTGCAAAACTGATTTTCTTTGGATTACCAATGACACTGCATTACTGTGTGAACTAGTTCTGACCTGCACAAGCAATTTTCTTTGCATTACCAACGACTCTGCATTACTGTGTAAAGTAGTCGTGCCATGCAAAAGGAATTTTTTTTGCATTACCAATGATTCTGCATTACTGTGTGCACTAGTCCTGCCCTGCAAAAAGAAATTTTCTTTTCATTACCAATGACTCTACATTACCGTGTGAACTAGTCCTGCCTTTCAAAAGGGATTTTCTTTGCATTACCAATGACCCTGCATTACTGGGTGAACTAGTCCTGCCTTGCACTTCAATTTACTTCAGTTTACTGTGTGACTCATTAAGCCCTGCACTGGTATACAAGTGACTTGTGTTATTGTGTGAGCTTTACCTACACTGCTGCTTTTGTGAGATTTCCTCCTGCGTGAACTAACCTCTGCAGCATCAAAGTAAAGTATTTTCTGTACTGTATGAATCAGCCTTGTGCTCAGTTAGTCAAATTAACAGTGCTTCACAGGGAGAACCAGCCTCAGACTATCCTGCCTAAATCTCTGGAGTACCTAATTGCTAACTGGTGTATTCACTCCTGAATGGACTGAGTTAACCTGACAGTAATGTCAAGCATGTGCCTCCATGAAGACAGCGGAGAGTGTGTTTGATGCATGTCACAAGGATGGGTGCGAGGAGGGTGCCAGCAGGGGTGTGGGAGGGGTGTCATGGTTTTATCATTTTTGGGTGGGGTTGGGGGTGGTTTTTAGAGCACAATGAGTGAGGGAGGTTTTGTTAAGCTTTTAATAAAAAATAGTCGGCCACCGAAGTTAGTGCATCTGCCATGGAATTCGTGAATTTTGCAATTGTGAATTTCCACGGATTCTCACCAACTTTGATGGTAGATTAAAAATGTGCAACTTCTCTGTCTACAAGTGACTTTGCTTGGCAGTCTGGCATGACCTTCCCCAAGCGACCAAGTTCTTCAAACCAGGGGATGAGGTGTAAACACTGGTGGTCTCCTTTTGCTACGGAGAAGTTCTTCTGGCCTCTCCTAGAGGCACATCTCTTGAGTTCCAACTAGTGCACTACCCCACCTGAAAGAATATCCCATTTGTGTGTTTCCACTGTTTTGTGAAGCCAGAACTGGCAGGTTATTGAAGCACCAGTCTTCACCAAAGTTAACCAGATTATAATTTCAGATTACCCCCCATGCCAGGGTCATTAGAGTTTAATAGTCTATGTAGAGTATTTGTATTCATTTAGAGTACAGAGATTACTTAGAGCATCTAGTATTGCCTTAGAGTACAGAATTTTACAGATAACAAAAGTGGTACCATTTTACCAGTGGCTCAGTAAATGCTATTTGGCGTGACACTTGTACTCCTCTCCGTATGATAAATATCTTTGGTTACATCAGAAGGTGTGCCTGTCTCTCTTTGTAAGTTCAGAAAATCTTCAGGTCTGAGACAACATAACTGAACCAGTAGCCCAGTTGGCCATGGCACAAGGGGTGTGCCCAAGACAATTTGATATTGCATGGTCTCTGCCTGTTCATTACTTTATGGTGGTTCACACTGTGCTGCTGGACACTCACACGTGTAACGTTACTGTGATACTGTATTGTTAATGTAAAATATCAACAGCCAATTTATGAGCTGCAAGCTGTAGTTGCTCTTCCCTGTCTGCTCAAGGCTGCAATGCTGTTGAAATATCACTGTGAAAATCTCTAAATCCATTTTGTGAGTTGGGATCTGTAGTTGCCCCACAGCAATCTATTCAAGGCTGCAGTGAGATCTCATTCTGAAAATCTTGAAAGCCACTTTGTAAGTCACAGAATGTTGTTGCTCCACATGCGTTTGTTCATGGCTGCTGTACATTGATAACCATTTAGAAATACAACACTTACAATGTGATGTAACTTGTGAATACTTCTTCCTGTCCTCCTCCTCCTAGAGCCTCAATCTTAACCCCTGCACTTCCCCACATGCTGCTGAAAATGTCAGAATTGGTGTATAAATACAGTACCTACAGTACTGCATTATTTTTAACAATTACAGTAGTGTATAACTGTGTGTAAATACTAGAAACTAAAAATTAGTCTCTGCCACTTGATGCACTGCACAGTGTGACTAACAAGTACTTGTCAAAGACTCCTGGTGTACCCTGGAAGTAGAGAAGAAGAGGGAGGTGTAGTTCTGTTTCCTGATGTCCTCTACTGACCCTGAAAAGAATACAAAATGTTGACTTTACATTTGCAGACTATAATTTACGTCACTTTACTTTTAATTGGGAAATACAAAATATAATATTGTGCTCACTCAGGATGCTGGCACAATATGCATCTCTGTAGATCCTTGCAGCTGTTACCCTTCAGGCCTCAGTGACTTGTGGAACCCCAACAGGGTGGGGAACTCTAGGCTTTAGCATGGTGCTTTAACATACTAACATACTAATTGCCAGCAGATTAGGCCTTATGGTCTATCGAGTCTGCTTGAACCTCAGATCCCTAGTTGGGTGCCGAGGCCCTCCCCCCCCTCCTTGTGTTCCAGAAACCCCTATCAACCATCCCCACCCCCCTGGGCCAGGCCATCATCTGATATATCCACTTCCTGTGTCTGTCTCACCCTCTCTTGAAGCCCTCCACTGTGGATCTCTGAACTAGCTCACCAGACAGTGCATTCCAAGGGTCCACCACCCTCTCAGTGAAAAACCTCCTCCTCCTCCTCTTTCCCCCCTCACCCTTCCACCTTCCAACTTCAAACCAAGCCCTCTGGTGATACCTCCCTGCTTTAGTCTAAAGATCCCCTCCATGTTTACCCTATTTATTCCCTTGAGGTACTTGAAGACCTCAATCATGTCCCCCTGTCTCTCCTCTCCTCCAATGAAAACAGGCAGAGCTCCTCAAGTCTGTCCTCATACGTCAAATCCCCTAGTCCTCGTATCATCTTAGTTGCCCTCCTCTGTACCCTCTCCAGGAACTGTATGTCCCTCTTCAAGTGTGGTCTCCAGTACTGTACACAGTACTCAAGGTGTGGTCTAACCAGTCCATTGTACAGTGGCAGAATCACTTCCACGCTTTCTTGTTGCCATAGCAGAATGTCCCATAGCTGACATCTGTAACCCTGTAACATAATAGAATAGATGGACCAGTAGTAAATTCTTTCTTATTGCCATCTCCAAATGTATGCATTATTGTACAGTACTGCATGTGCATAGTACTGCAAGTGTGAACAGTACTTAATGGAACTGACTTGATTATGTAGCCCCCCCCAATTTGGGGGCTTACCTTAAGTGTCTTCCTGGGCTCCAGTAATGCCCACTATCAGGCCGCCATCCTGCATAGGTAGTAAATCCATAGTTGTTTGTTAATCCTGTTGATTTGAGTGAGAGTGCCATGATGTGCCTCTGTGCCTGTCCCTGTAAGACCTTTTTCAGTGTGTGTATAGTAAATGGTCTGGGCAGGGTTCGAGTGCTTCAAAGCTCGCAACCGTCCAGACATCGCTTTAATTTTCTCCACTCTGCTGTCAGTAGCAAAGCAGAGGGAGTTTTAACTAGTATTGTAAATATTTACTTCTAACTTGTTATATTTAAATTAGAGAGCTTGTTTTATTCTGCCTTTTTGCAGCTTTGTTTATCCAAATTGGAGCCACTGTGTTTGGTCTGGGAGTTCCAGGATTTGGACCAGTGGGACACAGGGGACCATGAGGGGTTGAAGGAAACTAGTTTTTTCAGTGTTTAGGTTGATGCCTAAACTGAACTATTGGGAGCATCCAAACTGTAACTGACATCTTCCCTAGCCTACCAGAACACAGGAAAACAGGAGAAACCCCATAACTCTTAGAGGACGGTGAGTCAGTTGGGGTTGGAGTTGAGAGAGTGAGCAGCTCGAGCTATAGAGAAGCTGCTCCCAGAAATGAGAATGAGCCTAGGAGAACCAGCAGGGAAAGGCCTGACTTGCCTTCCTGCTGGGGTTCTTCAGTATTGGAATGCCTTATAGCAGTAACCGGAATAATCCAAGGAGTAACTTTAATCTGAGGCAGAAAGCTCTGAAACGTTTGGAAGTACAGCTTGAGATTGTGAATTGAAAAGAAGCTGTTGTGAAGTGTTCGGCCCCAGAGTTTTGAGAGATGGTTTTGATGATTGAGAGGTTTGCTCAGTGAATTGACTGCAATAGCAACTGGACTGAAATTGAACTGTGAGATACAAAAGTTAATGCTGTTTCTTGCTGAATGTGCTGAATGCTTATCATGGGTCGAGAACTGTTCTGCCAGTGATCGGACTGTTGGCCAGCTGGAGGCTTCACCAGCAAAACAGACTGAACTTTGGCAGAAGTGTTTATCTAGCCTTGGGCCACTGCCAAACCTGGCCCAAGCCGACTGTGCTTGCACCAAGGACTGGTTTTCGGTGAGAGACCAGCTTGGGGATCCAGCCCCTGTGCAGAGACAAATCGCAGGTTGCAGCCACCTGGAGGGAAAGACCATGAAGCATAAGTATGTCATGATGACCCAGCTTCCTCATGATCTTCAGTGATCTACTGGAGGTCTTCATATTTCCAGGCCAAGTACAGCCAATTGGTAGCATGAGTAAATTCAGGGTAGCGCCCTGCAACAACTTATCCAATTATTTTGTGGTACCATTTGATTGTTTCAGTGAATTACAGGGTTACAAGAGACTGGGCCAACCAGCCAGGATTACAAATAATCAAAGCTTTGTGCATGTTAACTGCTTTTATCTTTCTGTCCAGGGCCCCAACAACAGCTGCAATGCCGACGAGCCAACGGGCATCGATTCTGGCAAGCCACCATAATATTCTGGATACCCAGTGTTGTCAGACTGTTTACTATGGGACTAAAGTGCATGTAGTGTAACCTGAATCTAAGCAGTATAGTAATCATTCGGCTAGATTCACACCCCTTCCTTGTTCATGGCCCTTTAATAAATCTGATTTGTTGGTTCACGTTTAACCTGACATATGAGCATATTATTAGTTGGTTTACAGTACTGACAGTGTATACTTGCTCTGCTAACCTTGCCTTTACAGGGGGTTCCAGGGAACTTGCAGAAGGACAGACCCTGGTGGTAAGTGTAAAGGGTGTTTGCATATTATTAATCCTTATTACTAACTGTGTGTTAACTGCTGCCAAGGATTCCAGGTCATGAGGTGGGTCTGTGGGTTGATATAGCTTCCCAGAGGGCTATACCAGGGCAGGTAGATACCCCCACTTACATTACTCTGGGTGGAGGCACCAAAATATTGAACCCAGGCCTCCCAACCTGTTAGGAGAAATACAGGCAGGGGTAGTAACCTTATGGATAGCACCATCTAGGGGTTTCATTTTAGAGGCACCACTGGGATTAGAGCTCCCCTAGTGGCCAAACCACACAATTTTAGTTAGGCCTCACCTGGAGCCCACTGTTTTTATGGTTAAAACGATTTTTCAACATTTGCCATAACAAATGGGAATAACAACCTGTAGGAGTTGTGAATCAATATCCTACCATTCAAACAGCCAAAAAGTGCTGTTCTACATTTAAAAAAAGGTTTTCTTTTAGTGCTCTGCTTCATTTGCATAACCTGCCCCTTTTTTCTCAGTGCTGCAACCCCCAACTGTGACATCATACTAGGGAAACTAAGTTATTAAAGGGACACTGTCAGTTTTTAGTTTTAGATAGAAAAATCAGCAAAGTACAGTACCCACAATGCCTTACTATCTAAATCAGTATACAGACTATTATATTTCTGTGCTCACTGCAGAAATAGGTGACTACATCTCTAAGTACAGACATCTTATAGCTAGATGCTGTATGCACAATGCCTTATTTTGCAAATAAACATACAAGAGCTTATATCATTGACACCACTACAGAAATATGAGACTGCATCTCACAGTAAGGAAAATGGAAAACAGCATCTTATTTTACCCACAATGCCTTGATATGGACATTTACATATTAGGTGCTCACCACTACCAACTTATGAGACTGTACTTTTGAGTAAGGCACATTTAAGTCAATGTTATAAATTACCCAGAATCCCTTGTTGCTGTATGTAAAACATTGGCAGCTCCCTGGTATGACATCACTCTGGGGGTGTAGCCACAGAGAGAAACTGGAAGGCAGCCAGAAACAAAGTGCTGATAAAACATAACAATAAAATGACTATGACAGTTTTTTCACAAAACAAACTGCAGCTTCAACATCTGAAGCATGGGCGGCAATAGCATACTATGTGAAAAAGGCATCTGAAAAACGCCAGAAAATCCCTTTAACTACCTGAGGTCTGCTGCCAGTATAGACAGTATTACTGGCACTGATTCTAACTCCATCTCTAAAGAAATGGCTGTACCGCAGCTAATTGGTTGGTGTAGGGGGAGTGAGACTGACCCCCACAAGACCCTTTTGTTGCTAAACATACCCTTGGATAGTAGCAAAGACATTATAGAGGGGGAACATTCAAAGATTGACTGTCTTGGGGAGGTGGTGGTAGTAGGTCTACAAGTTGACCTGACACCCCAAACACTAATGGCTCTAGTGGAGTGTAGTAACCCAGTGGACAGTACCCAGGTGCCTAAAACTATTGCCATTGATTTGTCCCCGACAGCCTGGAGGGTGGTGACTAAGCACAGTGAGGATTCCTCAGAGCCAGAACACCCATCTTTTTCTAAAAGTGTTGAGGAGAAGCTTGTCAGATTTTACTGGATGATGGCCAAACCCTCAAGGACTTAAAACAGTTATTTCAACATCCTAGGTGTACCCCTCCCATGGCACCTGCACCAGTTCTGGCACCTGCTCCTCCAGCAGCCACATCAGTCTCTGTGCCTGCAGCAATACTGGCACCTATGCCTGTACTCCCAGTAGATCATGATTATTACTGCCAGTTAAAGGTGTTCTCTGGCACTTTGTCCACACCTAATGGGGAAGATGATTGGAAGACAAGGGTAGACTATGTTGCTCTGCTAGTTTGAGAATGACAGTATTCCAAGGTGGAGAAGCAGAAAAGTTTGAGTGAAAGCCTCTGAGGGCCTGTGCTGGACACCATCCAAGCACTGAGGTCCACCAATCTCAATGCTGCTGCACAAGCATGTTTGGTTGCATTAAGAACTGTTTTTGGTACCCCAGAGAATGGTGAAGACCTTATGCGGAAGTTCAGGACACTCAGCAACAGAGAGGGAGACTGTGTCCACTTATCTGACCAGATTAGAGAAAGCCCTGCAAAGAATGTTTAAGACAGCCAGCCCAGTGGCGCTGTGGGTTGAGGCACTGGATGCCACACCTCACTCCACGCCAGTGACCAGAGTTCAGGAGCTAGCTCGGGTACCTGGGATTGGCTGGGGAGGGAGCAGATTGAGCACCTGACAGGCAGCTCTCTTCTCTCAGGGGGAGGGTTGGGTGGTGTCTGGTGTTCCAGCAGCTTCCGGTGGCAATCAGGGGTGCTGCAGAAACCCATACTGCACGTATCAAGCGTGACTGGCGCCAGAGTTGCGGTGTGCTGCGATCAGTGTGCAGGGAGGGAGGATGGGAAGCAGAGGAAACTAAAGGGGAAAAATACCCCTCCAGACCTCGGATAGGTGATGGCCCACTGGTCCACCAGCCACATGCCCAATGCTGGAGCCCCCATCCCTACCCCTTCAATATCCTGCAGGGCAGTGTCCCCCCGAACTCTGCAGGAACTGTAACATTTCTGAGGTTGACAAAGGCCATGGTGAGCAGTAGAGCTGGAGAGCCAGTATTGGCCTGAGAGAGTTCCATGGCCCCCGAAGGAGATAAAGTGGCCTCAAGTGAACTGAACTGAGTCAGGTTGGACCAGATACTAAGGTCCGCAAAGTATTCCAGTCTCCTATTATTCAAATTGAGACTGAGGGACCATATTGAAGATCCTCCCTCTTACATCCCCTTGATGCAAGAAATGCTCAAAGCAGAAGAGGAGGAGGAAATGGAGGATCCTTGGGCCACTGTGGTGGCTGTGACCCCTACCCTTGGGAGGGACCCTGCTCTTGATAATATTCCATTGGTTGATAATCAGGGGTGAGATGCAAAGCCCATGGAGGCTCCACCATGGACAGAGATACTTAAAGAAATCAGAGTACTAAGGACTGGTGTCACCCCAAGCCTGTCTCCTCTGATAATGATCCCACTCCCTGCTCAACTGCATCTGCTATAGGAGTGGGAGTGCACGCCTAGGTGCCCCCTGTAGATGGCAGCATAAAGACTGAACTAGGTGAAGTTTCTGCCATGATGAAATAATTAATGGGATGTAGTGCTTGGCAAAGAGAAAGCAAGAATGAACCAAGACTCTCTGCAGTCAGGGCTCCTGCTCAAGTACCAAATGAGTGTCAGTGACTCAGTAAGTAGCACACTCACCTCTGAGGCTGGAAAATCAGAGGGCTGTGGGTTCAGTTCCCGCATCTGGCACTTGGGTTAATATTCCAGTACTGACACTGTAGTGTAGCATGAAAGGGGTGCTGTACTTCTGAGGTGCCGTCTTTCAGATGAGACGTTAAACCGAGGTCCCATCTGCCTGGATTGGTGGTACTTCAAGTAGATGTTAAAGATCCCATGGGACTTATCAAAAAGAGTAGGGGAATGTCCCCGGTGTCCTGGCCAAATTTTCCTCATTCACTAAAAATACCACCAACAGCTTAATCTGGTTCAAGGTCAGTTGGAATTCATCTGTATCCCACTCCCCCAGGTCGTGCCTGAAAATAGGCGGGATTTGTCTAGTGTACTTGCCTGGTCAACAAAAACTAAATAAAATAAATAAAACATGTATTCCTCCCCACTCCCCAACTGTGAATATCGGACAACTCCTAATGCATCATCACAGCCCAGGCGGCCTACAGAGGGTGTGTTCTGCTATCATTGTGTGAAAGATGGTCATACTAAGAGAACCTGTCAGTTCCTCAAAGATCTAAGAAAGGTAAATACTAAGCTATTGAATCAAGTCAAGCAAAACCCTCCCAAATCCTCCAGCAAGCCTTCATACAAGTCTTCCTCATCCAAAGTCATTGTACAAAGATCTATTAAGACTGTTCCTCCAGACTGGATGGAGATGTTAGGCCCTTCTATGGAGACTACAGTGCACATCAATGGTATCCTGGCCCAAGCCATATTGGACAGCAGATCTCAGGTCACTATATTATTCAAAGACTGGTATGACCTACACATGTCTGACCATCACTGCAACCCCTCAAAGGACTGCATGTATGGAGCTTTAACAATAAATCTTACAGTTACCTTGGTTACTTACAGATATGGCTGTCTTTTCCTTCCACTGTTGCTGGTGTGGATGAACCTGTGGAGACCCTGGCTTTGGTCTGCCTACCAATCTGCTTGTATTATGGAATTCCTTTACTAATTGGTACTAATGCTCATATGTTTAGCTGGTTAACTCAGCTGTGTCAGGAGAGACAATGCCAAAGAACTGAATGAGCATTACACATCCATGCCATGGTGCGTAGAGCATATGAAATGCAGATGCAGCCTAAGGAGGCTAACAAGGATGAGCCCATGAGAGTTGTGTTGAAGAAAGACCCAGCACCTCTTATTTTGCCCCCAAATGCTCAGTGAAGTGTCAGTGGTGAAGTGTGGATGAAAAAGGATGTGACCAACAGGATCCTTATGTTGGATGCCTCAGAAGAAGGAAAGTTGCCAGATGGGCTCTTAATCAAACCTAGTATACTGCTGCCCATGCTCATGCATATGCCCGGAGGGTGGTGGTTCAAATTCAAAATGTGTCCGATTAGGACAATAAAGTCAACCGAGGTTGTACCCTGGCTATGGTATATTGCGCCAATACTGTGCTGTTACCAAGCAAGCACCGTACTGAGGAAGATGATGAAGTAACTCCCAACGTGTTCGATTTTGGAGAGTCCTCCAGTCCTGAAGAGTGGAAGAATAAAGTTAGTTACAAGCTGGCACTGTGGAGTAAAGTGTTTTCACTGAAAGGCTGGAATGTCGGATGCATTACTGGTGCTGAACACCATATCAGGCTCCTTGACGAGAGGCTATTTCAAGAGAGATTCCACAGATTAGCACCTGCCGACATTGGTGATGTTTGACACCACCTTCAAGAGATGTTAGCAGCTGGAATTATCCAGGAATCATGTTGCCCTTATGCATTCCCCCACTGTGGTGGTCCAAAAGACAAATGGTTCAGTAAGAATGTGTGTGTGAACTACAGGACCCTTAACTGAAGGACCATACCCGACCATTTTTACAATGCCTTGCATCCTGGATGCCCTTGATTGTCTTAATGGGAGCTAGTGGTTTTCTGTCCGAGACCGCAGGAGTGGGTATTACCAAATCCCGATGGTGCAAGAGGATAGAGACAAAACTGCATTTATTTGTCCCCTGGGTTTCTATGAATTCTTTTCAATGCCCCAGGGTATATCTGGAGCACCAACCACCTTCCAAAGACTAATGGAGTAAGCTGTAGCAGACTTGAACCTACTCGAATGCTTAGTTTATTTGGACGATGTCATCGTGTTTGGCAGAAGAACATGACATTTGTTCAAGGTCATGGACTGGTTAGAAGAATTTGGATTAAAATTGTCCATCGACAAGTGCCAGTTTTTCCAGCAATCTGTAAAATATGTAGGCCACATTGTATCTGCTGAAAGCATTCAAACTGATCCGAACAAGGCAGAATCTTTAACTACCTGGCCATGGCCTAACAATCTTAAAGAGCTGCAAAGATTCCTAGGTTTCTGTGGATAATATAGGTGCTTTGTAAAAGATTACACCAAAGTAATTCGCCCACTGCTAAATCTGACCCAAGAGTATCCACCTACCACTCAGAAATACAAAAGGAGTGCTGTAAAAGAAGGTGATAAAGTGTCTACTTCAAGGCAAATGAACATTTTGGAGCCAGATGGACCCCTGATTGTGACACAGCCTTTTATGAAATAATTCATCAGCTTACACATGCCTCAGCACTAGCCTATGCTGATCCAACTAAGCTGTATGTACTCCACACAGATGCTAGTCTAAGTGGACTTGGAGCTGTGCTTTATCAAGAGTATGAGGAAGGATTGCGCCTCAGGGCATTTGCCAGTAGAAGCTTGACAGTGTCTGAGAAAAACTATCCTGTGCATAAACTTGAATTTCTTGTTTTGAAATGGTCAGTAGTCGACCCGTTTCATGAATATCTATATGGCACCAAAATTCTGGTAAAAACAGACAATAATCCCCTCGCATATGTCCAAACCTCAGGCAAGGTGGATGCCACTGGGCACAGGTGGTTGTCTGCCCTTTCTACATATGATTATTCAGTGGAGTACCATCTGGGTCTCAATCACATTGACGCCGATGCTCTGTCTAGAAGGCCTGCTTCCAATTCTGAGTGGGTGAGAATGTCAGAACAATCCATAAGGGCTCTGTGCCAAAGGTTTGACAGGTACAAACACTTATCTCCTGACACAGTGAACTGCCTAGCTGGGGCATAAGGAAGTCAAGAACCACTCCATATCACCTACAAGGAGATCCGCAGCCCAAGAGATTTAAAAGAACATTACTGGACATGTTGGGCATACTTCACGCAAAGGACAAGCCAAGGTGGAGTCAACAAATAAGTACCTTGGTGCATGCTTAGAATTGCACTCACAATGATGCAACGTTTTTTTCACCATATAAACTAATTTTTGGCTGTGAAGCATGTTTACCTATAGATATTTTTTTTGGAGTGTCACCAGATGGAATTCAGATATCTATTTACAGTGTGTACAAAAGTTAAAAGCACAGCTAAATCATGCCTCTCAACGTGTGCATACAATGGCTGCAAAGAAAAATTTAGCCAATAAGGAGAGATATGACAAATGTGTTAAAGCTCATGAGTTACAACCTGGAGACCCCGTATTACTGAGAAATATGGGCTTTCGGGGAAACACAAAATAGCTGAGCAGTGGAGTCACACGCCATACATTATCATCAGCAAGCTGGATGACTTGATAGTCTACAAAGTACATCCAGAAAATTACCCAAGAGCTGTGAAAACAATACATCAGAATCACCTTTTACCCATTAGAAAAATTATTATAAACTCTGTACCTCAAGCTAATGTTCCCACTGGGCTGGTTACCAGATCTGCTGCTTGAAGGAAGCAATCAAATCAGCCTCTGACTGTTCCACCACCAGAGCCTCTATCATGTTCTGCTGTAATTAATGATCATTAATGACAATCATTCTAAGTCCAAGGAAAGTGAACATAGGCCTGTGTATTACCTTTCCTTCAAACTAGCTCAGTTGTTCCAAGGCAACCCTTTGTGTAATGTGGGAGACAGTGCTGACAAACATGAAGTATCAGAAAATCTTGTGCTCTCAACCACTCCAATGCCACCTGATAGTGATGCACAAGGTATAACTTCAGAAGTAGCTGACTCTTTATGTCTTGTTGAGCTGTCAGAGATTGAAGCAGCAAGTTCTGATCAAGAGAATGGGGACCCAACCAATTAGTTCTTACCAGAAGCGGAGATATCTAGACTTAGCAAACCTGACACAACTCAGAAAGTATTGCTAAGTCTAAAAGTACTGTCAATGTGTCACATGACTTAAATTTTATTGAAATCCTGTCTACTGATGAACCTGAGTCTACAGAACAAGCAAATTCAAGTGTTGCTGCCAATGCAAATGCAAGTGACACTACCAACTCCATAAACAGAGAGTCCAAAGGTGTCCTTTACTGCAGAAGCTGATTTGCTGGTGGGCGACAAGCTGGAAGGCATGAATCCAAAGGCAAATACTGGAAGGACTGTACCTGTGCTCCCTCCACCTAGAAGATCTGAGAGAGCTGTAAAACCTGTGGTACACCTTACATATGATTCTCTAGGAGAGCCAGTAGATCTTTCTATGAATGTGGTCCATAAAGGGGTTTATATTACAGCTAGTTCCCTTCCTAAGATAGCATATACTGCAGCTTCTAAGTTAGTAATAAAGCCCTCCAATAAGTATTCACAGGAGCATTCCACAAAGAACCCAAAGCTAGCTGACAAGGTCAGGTCATTGCCCATGTGGGTTCGTGTGTAGAGAGTGGTGCAGACAAGGGTAATGTGAATAACCACCTGAGATAGTATGCAAATGAAAAGTAGAGTGTTTAAAATGAAAATGCAAAATGTCTGCATAATGCCATTGTGTATGGAGACATCAGTTATGAGTGAGGCATGCTTATTCTTATAACAAATCTGAATAATGAAACTGTGCAGTAAATATAGGATAAAGTATGGGTCTCGGTGTGTAACGAGAATTTACACACACCCGAGGGGTTTGATGCTACATAAACCCTGAGAGTGAAGCTCGAGGGGTTTATAGCGCATCTAACCCTGAGGTGTGTCATCTCAATCAGACTACACAGGCAACTATTTATTTTATATAATTGTTGGGCATCTCTCTTTTCACCTCAGCAATTATATAAAATAAAAAAAAAGACTGCTGTGCTGGCGCAGTCAGATTACCACAGCGCATGAGATCCGCTTTCACTTTATTTAAAATATTGTCGTGGGAGTCCATCCGGTAGCCGTGTGGAACATCTGAAGTAATTTTAAAAATTGCTTACTGCCGAGTGTCCATGGCAGTTTCTCTCCACGGTGGGTTTGCGTAAGGGAAGGGTTTCCTGTTCTGGAAGGACACAGCGAGCGAGGAGTTTGAGCATGTGCAGTGTGAGGAAAACTGTGTGTATGATTGCTGTTATAAACACTCCTTTATAACGGCAAACTGCGCCATGGTTTCCCAATGGGAAAAAGGGAAGTCCATTAATTATATGTGTATAGTATTCATGGTTACCACCTATATATAGTCTTGAATAGTGTTTTGGTAATCAAAGATGTTTATAATGTAAAGTGTTGACACGGACTTCAAGTTTTCCTAGGCAGGGAAGAATGTAGCCCTCCCAAATTGAAGGGCTTACCTTAAGTGTCTTCCTGGGCTCCAGTAATGCCCACTGCCAGGCCACCACCCTGCATAGGTAGTAAACCCATAGTTATTTGTTAATCTTGCTGATTTGAGTGAGAGTGTCATGATGTGCATCTGCACCTGTCACTTTAAAAGGACAGTTAACACTGCAGGGGTCACTCAACTTGTGAAAGCCCATGAAAAGATCTTCAAAACAAGGTACTGGGTTTACCTGTAGGGGACAGGGGTCTTGAGATATGACTAGCTGGGTAATGTGTAATGAGTAAATCAAATCATAGCAACAGCCATGTCATATATTCTTTCAAACAGGAAGTGATGTCACTGAAGGGTAAGCTGTATGTTATTAATTACAACTTGCACCTCAGTGACATCACACTGTTTTAAGATTGCATGAAATGGCTGCCGCCTTGTTTTGATTTACAGATAATTTCACTAGTCGAATCTTGGGACTTTTGACACCTACAAGGAAGTCAAATACCTCTTTCAAAATCAATCAGTTTTTATTTAACCAGGTGAAACACCATTGAGATGAACTCATTCACAAGGTGGACCTGGACATAGAACAACACAATGTGACATGGTAATACATTACAACATTGCAGTGATAGAAACATATTACAATCAGATAAGTGAGGACAACTGGTGTGACATAATTACAACTGGTATATACAATAAATACATAGCCAATACATTACATAATTGCAGTAATAAACAAAATGAACAAATCACAACAGATAAGTACCATATGCTGACAGAAAAGGAGAGACTTATTTATGCAGAATCAGTCAAAGAAGAGCAGAGGGCTAAAATAACAGATAAAAGAGAGGGCAGGGGGATTAGGAAACACTCTAGGATGAAGCCCCAATCCTTAAGTCACAGACACAAAATTATGGGAAGCAGTTGCTAGACTCCTTGAAGGAGCATACAAATAGCCTTTTGAAAGTGGGCAGCTTTACTTGGAGGATTAACTTCAATGTTTTTTTGCAATTTGTTTCATAGGGGAAGAAAGAGCATGACTAAAAGATGACCGACTAAAATGTGACTTGGCTCTATGAATAATTAGTGTGGTATATGAACGGCTCCTAAGTGAATAGCTACCCGCAGAACACAAGATCAAACACTCTGAAATGGAAAGAGGAAGTTTCCCAGTAGTGTTCTGAAGGTTCAGCAGGCCGCATTTTTTGTCTTTTATACTTAAGGGATGGCCATCCTACCAGGGAAAACAGGGAGCAATGATGAGCTGAGAACAGCGCTCCAGTAATGAATCTTATTGCCCGATAGTAAAGAGTGTCTAGTTTGGCAACAAAAGAATTAGGGCCATGACCATACAGGAAGTCTCCGTAGTCTAATAGAGGTATAAAAGTGCTTTGAACAAGCCTGGTTTTAGCTTCCTGGGTGAGGAGATGTTTAATTCGATAGAATAAACCAAGTCTCTGTTTAAGTTTTTTCGAGAGCTCCTCAATGTGATCCAGACAGGATAGTTTATGATCTATCCAAACCCCCAGGTATTTGAATTTAGCCACAAAATCTAAGGGTTCACCTAGGAGAGTGGTGATATTGGAAACTAGACCTAATGCCCAGGGACTGGACATGTTAACATTCAGAAAGAAGAACATAGCCTTAGGTTTTTTTGCATTTAGTAAGAACTTTAGGATCAGGAGATTTAGCTGTAAGTGATTGAACTCTGCTTGTAGGTCCTTGCTGGCCAGATCAAGAGTAGGCCTGTCAATACTAAGGATGGCATCATCTGCAAACAGATGTACGATAGCATCTTTAAAACCTACGTCGATATTAATTTAAAGTGCAAAAAAAAGAGGCCCCAGAATGGAACCCTGTAGTACACCTCTCTTGAGGTGCATTAGGGGAGATAAGTCACCATCCACTTTGACCTGCTGGTAGCGACCAGAGATTTAATTGGAGAACCACTTTAATGAAAGCAAGTCCAGGCCAACATTCTTGAGGGTGATCAAGAACAAGTCATGGTCTACTGTGTCGAATGCCTTACTCAAATCGAGAAATAAGGCATACACATAAGTTTTGGCATCTAAGGCATTCTGCCAGTCATTAGAGACCTTAGCAAGAGCAGATATGGTGCTGTGGCATGGCCTGAAGCCTGATTGAACTGAATTTAAGAGTTTGAATGTCTCAAATATTACTGAAGCTGGGTATTCACAATTTTCTCGAGCAGTTTCAAAAATATAGGGAGCAGGGAAATCGGCCTATAATTATTAAGGTCACTAGGATCGCCAGATTTTAGCAGTGGAATGACATGTGCAGTTTTCTAAATTGAAGGGAGATCACCCTAAGTCAAAGAAAGATTGAAAGGGTGAGTGATTGGGGCAGCAAATACATGATAGCTGATTTTCAAAAAGTAAGGATCAATCAGATCAGCACCTGCACTCTTCCTGATGTCCAATTCTAGGAGAAGGTCCTCTACTTGCTTCAATGAGACAGGGCTAAAAGTGAAAGATGCCTGGGACACTAAGTGCCCATTACTATATCCACCGGGTCCTGGGTGCAGAGCTAGCTATGAAGACTATTACCAAGAGATGAGTCAAATGCAAGCCTGGCTGTTACAAAATGGTTATTGAGTGGGTTGAGGATCAGCTCTTTGTCAGTAGTGGTGGTACTCACGGAAGAAATTTTTAAGGCAAGAGAGTTTGCAGCAGAGTAGCCCTCAATATCCCTTAGTGTTTTCCGAAACTTAGCTGGGCTCTTGGTCGAGGCATCTAATTCAGTAGAAAAGTATCTGTCTTTTTCTGCCCTGATAAGTTTCATGCATTGATTTCTGGCTACCCTGAATGCTGACCAGTCTGAGGGGAGTTTGATCTTTTGGGCTGTTTTCCAGAGAATATCCCTGTTAAGAACAGCGGTCTTCAGAGCAGCCGTGAATCAGGGGTCTGATTTTTTCTTTGTACGAACCTTTACTAGGGGTGCATGCCGATCAATGGCATGAAGGACAATACGATTGAAGATGTCATATGCATCATTTATAGTAAGAGACAAGTGAAACTTTTGCCAGTTTGAGTACTGGAGGTCAGATAGGAAAGCATGGTAGTTGACATTGCATTTATCTCTTTTGAAGACATATCTGGAAGTCAAAGGATGTTAAGCTGCTGACCTGACACATGCTATGGAGCAATGGTCACTGATGTCATTAAAAAAGACACCCGAATGAGTAAAGAGGTGTGGTTTGTTCACAAGTATGTGGTCGATCAGATTGCTATTTGCCAGATTTTTCTTATTAGGATGGGTGGCTTTGGTGATGAGTTGTGCATGCCTGAAGGAGTCACATAGATTATTTAGAGGTTTTGATGAATCCATGAACCAATCAATGTTTAGGTCACCCATAATAATAACCTCAGATAGCAATGTTTCAATTGCATTACTCAGGTGGTCCAGCACCTTATGCCTCACAGAAGGCAGTCTATAGCAGCCTATAATACAGAAGGACGTGGTGCTGGACAGCTGAACCTTTAAGGACAAACTTTCAAATTCTTTAGGTGACATTGTAGAATCTGTGATGAATGCATTGAAATTGTCCTGAATGTAGATAGCTACCCCTCCACCTCTAGAATGTCTGTCTGTTCTGTAGACAATGTAGGAAGGAATATTTATTTCTTGGTCGGGGGTGGAAGGTTTGAGCCAAGTTTCAGTGACTACTAGTATAGCTGGCTTAGCATGACATACTGTATCTATGATTGGAGGGAGTCAAATTTCCTTAGGAGATTGCAAGCATTCACATGGAGAAGATTAAACCCCTTAAGGTGTGCTAATTCTGAAGAGGCAGTAATAGGAATAGTAGGGCCTGGATAAAGTTCAATGTTACCTGAACAAAGGAGTAGCAGCAAAAGTAGCTTTCTAACATCTGAAGGATTCGAGTTTGTCCCCTTATGCTGGTAGTTGGAGATGAGAATGGAGAGTAACCAGATCGAAATCCAAAAGCACCCAAGGAAACATAAAAAAGCACCAATGCCTCAAATAAGTGGGAGGGCTGTGGAACAGGAATTGCCCATAAGTAGAGGGGTATCTTGATTTACACATAAATAGCATGCCACTACAACAAAGGGGGGGGGGTACACCATGATCACCTTGAAGTGAGATGGTAAAATAAATAAATCAATGTACTTTTCCATCTGATTCAATAGGTTAACAGTGAACACATCATGGAGATCAGTGTGTGGGTCAAGTCTGCAGGGGAACACACTTACTACACAATACAGTAATAGAATGATAAGCTTCATTTTAGCTCCTGAGGGAAAGCATGGCGTAAGGTGTCTGGAGAGGAACAGCATTCATACTCTGCAGTGCAATAACAAAGAAGCTTCAGTGGATACTTTCAAGCAGTGTGATAACCCTTTCAGGCAGTGTTTTACACCCCCAAGTTCACAGAGAAGTCAAAAGATAACCTCCAACTTCAAAAGGAAGTGTCTAGACAGATCTAAAGTGGCTAGATAACTCTAAAGTAGAGGTAACAACTAGACTGCACTTGGAACAGTAATAACTAGTGGCAGTCTAATACTAAATGATTGACAACAGACAACTAGGGAGGCAGACAGAGTAAACCAATGGGAAGGTGACACCACAAATGGGAGGGGAGACAGTGTATTTAAAGAATGCCAGCAGGAGGGAAGGGTGAGTGGGAGAAAAATTAACTTTAATCAACTTTAAACAGGAAAATCAATTTTAAAGAGGGTAGCAGTTGGCTGGGATACAAAACTGCATATAAGAGAAAAAAAGCCGAAGCAAATCAGTGCCAGAATAGTGGGACTGCTGATGAGCCACTCTGGAGACAAGCCACAGACAAACCATCCAATGGAGAGCTGGAACAGAGAGCCTCAGCCAATCAGGATTCCTGGCTTCTTTCCTGGGCCAGGCTGAAAGTCTTACCTGAGAGCAGGCTTCACGGTCTGGCAGGAGAGATGTTGCTTTCACAGTTTGACCTTTTCCTGAAATATTTACTCTCCCTTTAAGACATTATCCAGCATGTGTATAGTAAATGGTCTGGGCTAGGTTCTAGTGCTTCAAAGCTCACAACTGGCCAGACACTACTTTAATTTGCTGCACTCTGCTGTCGATAGTAAAGCAGAGAGAGCTTTAACTAGTACTGTAAATATTTACTTCTGACTTGTTATGTTTCAAGTTAGAGTTTGTTTTATCCTGCCTTCTTGCAGTTTTGTCTATCCAAATGGGAACCACCATGTTCGGTCCAGGACTTCCTGGATTTGGACCAATGGGACACAGGGGACCTTGAGGGGTCCTTAGCTTAGGTGCCTCATGGGAAAGAAAACTGTAGTTTTTGTAGTTTTTACGTTGGTGCCTAAGCTGAACTAGTGGGAGCATCTAAACTGTGACTGACAGCTCCCCTAGCTAACCAGAACACTGGAAAACAAGAGGAACCCCAAAACTGTTAGAGGACAGTGAGTCAGTTGGAGTTGAGAGAGGGAGCAGCTTGAGCTATCAAGAATCTGCTCCCAGAAAGGAGCCTAGGAGAACCAGCAAGGAAAGGCCTGACTTGCCTTCCTGCTGGGGTTCTTCAATATTGGACTGCCTTACAGCAGTAACCAGAATAATCTGATGAGTGACTTTAACCTGTGGAATAAAGCTCCAAAACATTTGGAGGTACAGCTTGAGATTGTGGACTGAAAAGAAGCTCTTGTGAAGCATTTGGCCCCAGAGTTGTGAGAGACACTTTTTGATAATCGAGAGGTTTGCTCAGTGAGTCAACTGCAATAGCAACCAGACTGAAATCGAACTGTGAGATAGAAAAGTTAATGCTGTTTCTTGTGAATGTGACAAATGTTTATCATGGCTCGAGGACTGTTCTGCTAGTGACTGGATTGTTAGCCAGCTGGAGGCTTCACCAGCAAAACAAACTGAACTTTGCCAGAAGTGTTAATCTAGCCTTGAGCCACTGCCAAATCTGGCCCTAGATGACCGTGATTGCACCAGAGACTGTTTCTCAGTGAGAGACCAGCTTGGGGATCCAGCCCCTGTGCAGAGACAAGTCGCAGGTTGTGGCCACCTGGATGGAAAGGCCAGGAAGCAGAGGTATGTCATGACAGCCCAGCTTCCCCATGCTCTTCAGTGATCCACATGAGGTCTTCATATCATTAGGCCAAGTATAGCCAATTGGTAGCAAGAGTAAATGCAGGGTAGCTCCCTGCAGCAACTTATTCAATTATTTTGTGGTACCATCTGATTGTTTCAGTGAATTACAGGGTTATAAGAGACTGGGCCAACTGACCAGGATTACAAATAATCAAAACTTTGTTTGTGCGTGTTAACTGCTTTTTTCTTTCCATCAAGGGCCCCAACAACACCTGCAACACTGGCCACCCCTGGGCAGCCAGCATAATATTCTGGGTACCCAGTGTTGTCAGACTGTTTACTTTGGGACTAAAGTGCATGCAGTGTAACCTGATTCTAATCAGTATAGTAATCATTCAGCTAGATTCACACCACCTTCCTTGTTCATGACCCTTTAATAAATCTGATTTGTTGTCTCATGTTTAACTTCGGCATATGAGCATATTTTTAGTTGGTTTACAGTACTGGAAGTATTTACTTGCTCTGCTAACCTTGTCTTTACAGGGGGTTCCAGGGAACTTGCAGAAGGTCAGACCCTGGTGGTAAGTGTAAAGGGTGTGTGCATATTATCAATGTTCATTGCTGACTGTGTGTTAACTGCTGCCAAGGATTCCAGGTCACTAGGTGGGTCTGTGGGTGGATATAGCTTCCCAGAGGGCTAAACCAGGGTGGGTAGATACCCTCACTTACATTACTCTGGGTTGGGGCACCAAAATATTGAACTCAAGCCCCCCCAACCTGTTAGGAGAAATACAGGGAGGGCTAGTAATCATAGGTATAGTGCTGCCTAGGGGTTACAATTATATATTAGATCCTCCTAGCGGGACCATCAAAGTCACACAATTGTAAGTGCAGAACAGATTTCAGTGGCACCCCGTGGCACCCGCCCACATGCTGGGGTATGGGGATCATGTTTTCTTACTTATGCATATGTTTAAAGTCCAGCAGAGTGTGACCCATGACCCCACACCCATGTGTGACCTTTTGACCCCAGACCCATTTATCCAAACAGACCAAACCTGCCCTAAATCGTAAAAGGATTTTGATTTACTTTAGTTGCCTTGTATGTGGTACAATACTGGAAATGTCATTCACGCACATGTTCTTTTAGGAGGTTAAACACTGAATTAAAGTTTTTTTTAAAAAGTGACCCTAAACTCCACATTGTTGGGCCTGTGTGACCCAATGCTTGCTGACTGTTACTATATGAATACTGAATAGAGTTACTGTGCAGAAAGTTCTCAATGTGCCCATGTTCTGGGTTCTGGCTTATCCAGCACAGGGGTTCTGGTCCTACACTGACCCAGTGGACTGGTGTTTGCAGGCACATCTCACCCTCTTGAGTATATTAACCTTGTTACAAGAACTGTATTGCCACTACTGTACAGTACTAAATGTTACAACAGGCCCACTGATTTTTCATGAATATGAACAGGTTTTGCAGAGCAACGATTTCAGAATCTCTGTCATCATAACAGAGATGCTTATTGGGTATGAACATCATCATCTTCCAGGGCTGTAGGCTGGTAATCTGGATGGGACCCTGCTGCTGAGACACTCTTGACCTAGAGAAATAGCTGCTGATGCTACCAACAGGGGCACAAGTGGGACTTGCTCATGGCAGACCAACATTACTGTATGCATTGTTGCCACACTGGCATGCATCACTGTGTGCCCAGACTCATGGTATTGATAACCCCTATGCCCTTTGTGTCTTCCCTGTGGACAATTTTTGTTTTTTATTTAGTTTTATTTAAACATTTGGTTACCAGAAAAGGCACACTGAGCCAAGGCTCATCTCAAGGTGCGACCTGGGGCACAGGGACTATGGGAATTACAATATACTGTATGTACAAGGCATTCAATACAAAATTACACAATAGTAAGCATAATAAAATATTTCAATGAATACAATACAGCAAAACAGGCTATGCAGAGAAACAACTATAGAATGGAATAGAGTATCAAAGATCAGAATAATTACAAGTACAAGCATTTCAAATGCAATGAGACAATTGTACATGATACAGAGTAACTCAGAATCTGTGTTGTTACAATGGGGGACAAAACAGTGCTAAGAGGTGTTATGGGAGCAAGTAAGGAAAGGTAGGAGATGGAGCAGCGATTTGACAGAGGAGTGAAAGGAAGAGTTGCATAAGACAGGAGACTGAGTGTTCCAAAGAGAGTGGCGATGATAGTGGAAAGCAGATTTGCCCATGTTCGAGGATGGAGTAGGGAGTGAGAAAGAGCATGAGTCCCCAGAATATAGGGAGTATGTTGAGGCTGGGGCATGGGAGAGGAGGGAAGAGATGTATGTGGGGAGCAGACTGAACCAGAATTTGGAAATGAAGGATATGGAGTGGATGAGACACCTGTGTGTGAGCGGAGGAAGGTTCAGAGAGGATAACAGAGAACAGTGGCGGGGATCTGTATGGAGAGTTAGAGGCAAAACGACAGAAGGCATACTAGAGGGAATCAAGTTGAGAAACTGTTGTAGAGGATGCAGTGTAGTAAACAATGTCAGCGTAATCAAAGACTAGCACAATCATTTTTGTTGGAAGTTCCCTACGTACGGGGAGAGGGAGAAAGTCTTTGTTACGGTATAGTATACTAAGCTTAGGGTGGAGTTTAGTGGCCATGTAATCAATGTGGACAGTGAACTTTAACTGTGGGTCCAGCCAGACTCCTAGATACTTTTATAAGGGGATGATCTTTAGAGGGATGACATCAAGAGAGGTGATTGAAGGGGCATTGATTGCTTTGGCTAATCTTGAGCAGTTCCAAAAGTCATAGACTGTTTTGGAAGTGTTGAGCTTGAGTTGTTTTGATTGGTACCAGGATTGAATTGAGTTGAAGTCATGTTGCAGCACAGAGTGGATAGTCACTGGGTCAGGGCAGGAGGTATACAGAATGATATCATCCGCATGCATATATATGAGGGATGAGGAACAGACAGATGGGAGATTGTTTATAAATATAAATAGGGAAGGAAGGAAAGGAGGAGTTTGTGATTTTTACTGATTGGTGTCTGTTGGTGAGATAAGATTTGAACCACTGTATGGTAGGAGGGGCAAGCCCTGCATCCTCTAGAGTGTCCAGGAGAAGAGGGAGGGATATCAGGTAGGATGCTTTTGCCAGGTTGATGAAGACCACAGCAGTGAGGTGGCCTTTATCAGCAGTAGATTGAATGTGTCCTGTGACATGGAGAGGGGAGGATATAGTGGAATGTTTTTTTCTGAAATCTGACTGACGGGGATAGGAATTTGGTGGCGAGAGGAATTCAGTCAGCCTGGATTGCACAAGATGTTACTGGAGTTTTGCCAGAGCAGGGAAGAGGGAGACTGGGTGGTATTTCCAGAGTAAGGTGGGGTCACCTCCTTTGTGGAGAAGGATGATGCATGTAGATTTCCAGGCTTTTGGAACAATGCCTGAGGAAAAGGACTTGTTTATAATGAAGCTAAGATGGAGTGCAATGGCAGGAGCAGAAAGGCATAGGAGACTAGGATGTAGACCATCCAGACTTTGTTTTGACATGTTGAGGGATGGGGGGGTGAGCAGTACTTTGTTGGTGGAGGCAGGGGTAGAAGGAAGTTGTGCCTAGGCATGAGATGTGGGGAAGGTTTGGAGGCAGGCAGTGTAGTAGATGTGATTGGGTCAGGAGAGGCACAGGTGGTGAAGAAGGAGTTGAGGGTGTCTGTAACCTGGATAGGGTCTGTAACTTCAATGCCATTGTGTTTAAGGGTAGGGGTGGCAGATTGAGGAGGTGGATTGATGATGGAATGTACAATATTCCAAAAGGAGGATGTGTATGCAGTGTTAAGGTGATGTTTAAAGTAATCTACTTTAGCTTTATGAATGGCCTTAGTGAAGCATTTCTGTCTGTGTTGTACACTTGTCTTGAATTTGGGGAATGGGAGGACTTAAAAGCAGACCAGCCTCTGTCTCGGACTTTGCACATTGCAATTATAGGGGGGCGATATTCCATGGGTGGTGGTGGTGCTTCCTGACCCTGGCTCTTTTGAGGGGGGCGTGGTAGTCCCAGACACAGTTGAAAATATTAATGAACTGGTCTAGGGCACTATTGGCTGCGGTTACAGAATACACTGGTGCCTAGTTGGCATTGTGTAAGTCTGATAGGAGGGAGTTAGTGTCAAGTGAGGTTAATGGGTGAGTTTCAATGTACTTTAGGGCAAATTTGGGAAGATGTGTTTTTCTAATGCAATAAGTGATGCAGTAGTCACTGGTCACATAAGGTGGGATTGAGGACACCTGCTGAGGATATACGGTGAGGGTGGGAAGAGAGGACCCAATCAATTAGGGAGTGATTAGAGGATCAGGAGTTGTAGCAGGTTGGTTCCATGATTAGCTGAGTGAGGTTTAGGGATTCTAATTTGGAGGTTATGGTCTTAGATGAAGGGGACAGCGAGTCAAGGTTGTAATCTCCTAGGAGAATTAGTTCACCAGATTGAGCCAGTGTAGGGAGAGCACAGATGCATGTTGTCAGAGGGTAGCATGCGAAGTTGGCCCCCGAAAGACAGCACCGTCCAAAATGGCGATGTGATGTGGATGAAAGCCCAAAAGGCAAAGGGGCAGGGAGGAGGACCGGATGTGGGGTTGTGGGCGACCCTAGTGACAGGATGTCGCTATACATATGCGCGTGTGGGGGGGGTGAGCATGGTGAGCATGGCCCAGGAGGTGGTGGAGGGGATGTAGGGGGTGGCTCTGAGGTTGGCTGCCAAGCTGCACCATGGTGTTGGGGGTTGGCCTCTGCTTGCTATGCTGGGGTTCCGGGTTAGGGTCTGGGTCCAGGCGTTACTGCCTTTTTGTTGCGCCCAACTCAAACATTATTTATATTTTGTTTTTCACCTCTCGACATGCACCCCTGAGTTGAGAATCCTTAAGTAGAGGGGTGCAGGGCAAAGCCCCCACTGAGAAAGCAAAGTATAGATATCCCAGCACTGTTTCTCCATGCGCCGAGGATGTCAGGGTGGCCAAATTGTTTTCGCCACCCTGACGTCATGATAATGCGAGTCACTGTTCGGCGCTCACTATTATCACATAGAACCTGTCAGAGCCTCTTGACCAAGCTGAGTGGAAGCATAGACTACCCTGACAAAAGTGGGGAGAGTATGGGGAAGGGAGAAATTAGCTAGTATTAGTTCATGGGATCCTAGGCAGGATTCCTTTTTCATTACCAAATAAGAGCTGTGCTGCCTTATAATCATGGCTACTCCACCTCCTCTTTTGCCATGATCCTGCCTTAGGATTTGGTAGCAGAGATGGAGATGGGTGAGCCTGGCATTTTGGCTGAAAGCCAGGTTTCAGAGATGCATAGGATGTCAGGGGTATTTTGAGCTATCCAGCAGTTTAAAGTGTCCAGTTTTTTCTAATGTTTATGTGCATGATCTTTAGGCCTTTGTGGGTGGGTTATTGTTGTGGAGGCAGAAGGGTGCCAGTGTTCCTTTTGATGTCTCCTGCTATTAATTATAGGAAAATGAGCACAGAAAAAGTAGCAGGCAGTTTATGACCCTTGGTAGTATTGAGGGCATAGGGTGTACGTCTGGAGCAACGCATTAGAGTGATGCTGCAACTTAAATGGGCTGGAAGGAAACTAGGCAAGATTAAGTGAAAGGATGGAGTGGGGGGGCTTGAAGTAAGGCAAGGAGGCAGGAGAGATGGTGGTGCTGAAGGAGGGAGCTGAATAAGCAGAGGGGTGGGAAGGAGCACCCATGTGGTGGGTGAGGGGAGGAGGGGGAGGAGAGAAGCTAGGAGAGGATGCATAGAAAAATGAGAGATGAGGTGGGGAGCATGATGGCAATAGTTGGGTTGCAGGAGTGTTTACGCGCATACACTATATCTAGGAGCACTTGGAAAGGTAGTCAAAAAAACAGCTGTGGGATAAGTTTGTAGCTCCTTTAAGGCTCAGACCCGACCTGGGATTAGCCAGTAGCAGAGCAGCACTGCAGGGTGCGTGAGGGAGCAAGTGTATTTAAAGACTGCCGGGGGCAGGGGTGGAAGGCCAGGAGAAATGATCAGATCAGCAGAGCTTGGAGTACAGCCAAAAGACAGAACAAGGTGCAGGACAGCAAGCTTGGAGAAGTCAGCCAGCTGGGCTGTGATTCAATGCCTGCAAACTGATAGGCTGAGCAAATGGAATTACTAAGGTACCACTAGTGGCAGATCTTTATAATCTGTGAATGGGAATCTGAATTCTTGTGGCACAGAACTGCCAGAAGCTGCAGTTTCTAGTGAGGCGAATGGGACAGAGGTATCAGGGAGAAGTGGCCAATCAGGAGTAGACAGTGTAGGGCACTGAAATTCAATCAGCCACTCAGTATGGTCATACCTTGCCTGGATCCAAGGGCATCTTTGCTGGCTGGAGAACAAGGGTGGCAGCTTTAGCAGAGTTGGCCGCACCGCAGAGGAGAGGAGAGCAAGGTGGGCACAGGCTGTGGAGGGAGCACCCGGTGAGGGTCCTCCACTGGGGAAGGAGAAGGAAGGCACAAGTTAATATAGACTGAAATCAGTGGGCATAGCCTCTTAAAATGCTTGTAGCTTTAAAAACTACAAAATTTCTCAGACCTATCTAGCTACTCGGCCTCCTCCCCCCCTGGTCCCTCCACTTCTAGATCCGTGGACACAGAACCGGCACTCCCTCACCCACCATTCCGGTTTCGTACCATTACCAGAACTGAAGTTCTAAAGCTGTTACTCTCCATCTCTGATAGCACTAGTTCTGGTGCTGATGTATTGGAACCCAGGCTATTGAAAGTCGCTACCCCTCTTATTGCCTCCCCTTTAATGAAAGTTTTTAACTTGTCAATATGTCATGGCACGGTTCCCAATATCTGGAAGATAGCCAGAATTACTCCCATCCACCAAAAAGGTGATGCTAAAGACATGTCTAATTATTGACCTATTCTTTCTGTGCTCAGTAGAATCCTGGAAAAATTAGTGGCAACCTAAACTATAGCATGCCTACAGAAGCAAAACCTCCTCTCAGGCTCCCAGCATGGCTTCCGCAAAGGCCACAGTACTACTACTGCCTTCCTAAAACTTACAAACGACATCTATGCTGCTATGGAATCCAGTCTTTTGACAGGTGCTATCTTCATTGACTTAACTAAGGCATTTGACCTGATAAACCATACCCTTCTCCTTAGTAAACTCCGCTCTTTTGGTTTCTCCACCAAAACAGTTGTCTGGTTCAATAGCTACCTATCCAACCAGATGCAGGCTGTAGCTTTTAACTCAGCTATGTCCAATCTTTCTCCCATACTTATGGGAGTTTGCCAAGGCTCCATACTTGGCCTGCTACTTTTATCTATTTTTGTAAATCACCTCCCATCATTGGCACCAGCCTGTTCTTCCTTGCTGTATGCAAATGACCTTGTCATTTACCATAGTGGTAGTAATATCATGGATATTAATCACGCCCTAACCATTGACTTCTCAAGCATTCAGTCCTGCCTAATAGAAAACAACCTTGTTCATAATGCAAGTAAAACCCACTCCATGCTTTTCAGCTTGCCAGCTAGACTCAAATCAAATCGCAACTCCTTTCAAATATTGAGTGCCGATGGTTCCCCGGTAGTTAGCACTAGCTCCTTCAAATACCTGGGCATCCTCCTAGATGAATCGATGGATTTTGACCTCCATATCACAGCCACCTGCAAATCAGTTAACGCTAAAATCTGCCTATGCCCTCATGCCATCTGCCAGGCTTGCCGTGGGTCAAGGCCTACTGCTCCCAGCCCTGGCTTAATGCTCAGTCACCTACCTAGGGGCAACAAAGACCTCCCTCCATAAATGGTACACCACCTATAATAACATCTGCCGCTATGCCTCTGGATCACCATGTTTCAAACATCACTGTCAGCTTTACTCTGACCTAAAATGGACCAGCCCTGCTGCTCACCAGCTACAGTCCTATGGCTCCCTAATTAATGGTATAACTAGATCAGTCCTCCCCAAATCCCTTGCATCCTTGCAACACTCCCAAACCCTCTCCTATGGTCTCCAGTCTAATGACCATGCCCCTCTCTTCATCCCCAGATGCAAAACCACCATGGGTTCATGTGCTTTCTCTTACTCAGCCCCTAAGTACTGGAACTCTATCCCTCAAACTATTCGCCTAGCTCCTACCCATGCCGGTTTCAAGAAACTCCACCATGAACATCTATTGGCTTCTAATCCTTGCACATGCTTCCATCCATCTTAGCCCATTCCCTCCTTCCATTTTCACCTATGTTCTTTCCTGCACTCTCTTTCTTCCCTCTCACCACCTTTCACCCTGTTTCTCACCACCCCCTCCTCCCCCCCCCTTTACCTCTCTATGTTTGAGCCACAAGATGGCACTTACTTTTTTTTCTGAACTTTCCCATTTGTACCAGTACTGATTTGTTGGCACTTGTTTATACATTTTGACTTTTTCCCAACTGTACTGTTTATATTGTTTGATATCATCTTACTCTGTATATCATCCAGTTTGCCAATGTGTTGTATTTCTGACCATCCCTTTGTCTACGTTTTCCCTGTGCTGCGTCACATTGTACTGGTCATGTATTTTTTTTTCACTTGTATTCTCCTGGGTCATGCCTGAAAATAGGCATCTCTATGCCTAGTGCACTGATCCGGTTACCAAAAGCAAATAAATAAATAAAAATAAATCACAACTCCTACAGGTTATTGCGGGTTACTAATCCCATTTTCTGTGGCTCAACTCTCCAGATCACTTTAATTACTAAAGTTATTTTGGAATCTTTGGCTGTTTGTAACTTGGTCAACCTTTGAGAAAGAGATTAGAGAGTTGACACACACAGCCTCTTTTCCATATTGGTTTTCTCCCGGCAGATAGCTCATCTCTCAGGATATACTATACCCTGATCACAGGAATATACCTTGATCAGGCTGAACCCAGTCATCATTTAGTTGGCTACCAGGCCTTTCTCCAACATTTTTACCCTACCATGTCCTCTGGTGGAGTGGTGCCTCTGTTAGCCTCGCATAGCCACAGTTTCATCTGTGGCAGGGTCAAGTAAACTAACATTTCACACCATAAAATGCTGCTTAAGTGGTTTTGAAACCTGCATCATATAATCTCAGTCATTAATTGCCCCTACAGTACATCCTATTAATATGCATGAAAGTACAATAGTGCAAAATAATTATTATAAAAAGGGTCTGAGAAATGGAGCTTTCTGATTGGCTGCAAACATTCTAACAGCCTTATGTTAATCTTTTATTAACATATATGTAGAACTTAGCCACATGCTGAACAAGGTTTAACACTGTTTAAAAACATTTTTTATTATAATAGCAATAAGGCACTCCAAGGGATTATGTAAATGGTCAGTTAATCACCCTCTAGGGGCATGTGGCACTCAGCTACACCTTGTGACACAGTACACCCCTAGAAGGTGATTAACAGACCATTATCATAACCCTTGATCATGCCTTATTGCTTAGTAAATGTACATATAAAATAATTATAAATGTGCATTCAAGAAAGGGCTGTATTGGATATTGCAAAAACAACTTTAAAAAAAAAAGCGATTTATTATGAGTACTTTTATAATTATTAAGTACTGTTCTACTTTCACACATACTAATAAGGTATACAATATGGCTAGTGTTAACCAATAGGGATAATGACTGAGATCATGTGATGGTATTGAAAACGACTGAAACAGCATTTTGAATTTTTCCTTTGACCTCAGACAAAACACCCAGCCATATGTGCAAAACATTAAGTTACTTTTTGCATCTTTTCATGGCCATGCCACTTTGCTGAAGCTGAATCCTGCCCTTTACATTAATAAATGAGGCATGAGTAAAATGCTGTCAGCAGTGCATCTTTGTGCTGAGAGTGGTGATATGTGTGACACGTATATATTGAAACAAGGCACCACACACCCAGGAGCGAGTCATTCCATACCTAAGTACTTGAACAAATTATTTCACCTCAAGCCATATTCGGTATTATTTTTGACAAGTAAAAGGTTTGTGAGCTATGAAGAAACTGTACTAAGAAGACATTTATTAACAAATACATACCAATGTGTTAACCTTCTGGCTGCCAAGTATACCCAACCCAATGTAGAATATAAAATACATTAGTTCTCTATGGCAAGCAGGTGATAAATGTAAGTGAGCAATGATATAACAAATCTAACATACCAAGAAGAGCAGTGTGTGCCAATGCAAGGAGTCGGGGAAAAGTTCTGGACCCGAAGGCCATCTTGTAGATGGGTAGCCTGAATTTGGTAGCCATAATGGAGTCATGGTGCACTAGCAGCCATGACTGGGATGTAGTCATGCAAGGCAACTCTCTGTTGAGGAGAGGCAGGGAAGGGAGGAGGTGTTGCAAATTATGTGAGGGAAGGAATCAAGGCAACAGAAGTGCAGGGGCACTGGATGGAAAGGAAGGACTGAAGGTGCTGTGAGTCATTCTGGAGTCAGGCGGTAGGGCCATTTTGCATACAGGGGGTGTATATAGACCTCCAGCACAGGGAGAGGAGTTGAAAAAGGCACGTGGGGAGGAATCATCAGGAGTATACAGGGGGTGTATATAGACCTCCAGCACAGGGAAAGGAGTTGAAAAAGGTACGTGGGGAGGACATCATCAGGAGTATACAGGGGGTGTATATAGACCTCCAGCACAGGGAGAGGAGTTGAAAAAGGCACGTGGGGAGGACATCATCAGGATGGCAAATAAGGTGGAGGTGCTGCTAGTTGGTGACTTTGTTCTGCCAGATGTGGATTGCAGCCTTCCAGCTGCAACTTCAGCAAGGAGCAGGGCCATCCTTGACTCCCTACAAGGGACCTTTTACAGGTAGCTAGTCAACGAACCCACTAGACATGTGGCAGTGCTGGCAATGGTGCTTACAAACAGGGATTGAATTGTAGACATCATAGTAAGCAGTCGCCTAGGAAATGGTGATCATTTGATAATGTGATTTAACATTAACTGTGACCAGAGGCAAACCACATGAGGACAAGGGCCCTGGTCATAAGATAGGTGGATTGCAAAGTGATTTTCTAAGGTTTGCCATAGCAAATGGGAGTAGTAACCTATAGGAGTTGTGAATTAGTCTTCTACCATTCAAACAGCCAAAAAGTACTATTTTCCATTTTTAAAAAAATGATTTTATTTCTGTGCTCTACTTCATTTGAATAACCCTCCCCCCTTTTTTTCTCAGTGCTACAACCCCCAACCGTGACATTATGCAAGGGAAACACAGTTTTTAAACGGACATTGTCAGTTTTTAGTTGACTCTTTACATTGTTTGCAAGTAGCTGTATTTAGCGTTATAACATGTAGAAAAATTCTAGTGATTTGATTGGCTGAAAGCACCTCAGAGCCATGTAATCATTGACCCATAATTACACCCCTGAACTATTTACAATCATTCAGACCCTATAACATGAACATTATCACACTCCCACATTCTGACAGGAGCTGTCATTTCAAACCCTTCACTTTACCAGCAGGCAGTAAAAGTGAAACAACATTTACACAGAATTGCAAATTATGTTTTTGGCCTACCTGCAATACAGACATTTTACAGACACTTTTCTGCAGACTGTACTGCTGTAAACACTACTGAAATAGGATACTGCATTTTGATTAGGGAGACAGAAAAATCAGCTATTTACTGTACCCACAATGCCTCACTATATAAATTAGTATACAGGCTATTATATTTCTGTGGTCACTACAGAAATAGGAGACTAGGACACCACATCTCTCAGTAAAGAAATCTTGTCAGCTAAATACTATATGCACAATACCTTGTTTTGAAAATGAACATATGAGAGCTTTTATTGTTGAAGCCACTACAGAAATATGAAACTGTACCTCACAGTAAGGAAACTGGAAAACAACTTCTTATTGAACCCATAATGCCTTGCTATGTACATCTACATATTGAGTGCTTTACTGTAGTCACCACAACACAAATAAGGGACTGCATCTCTGAATTTCGAACAATAAGTGAACTGTATAATTTACCCAGAATTCCTTGTTGCTGTATGTAAAACATTGACAGATCCCTTGCATGACATCATTCTGGGGGTGAGACCACACATAGAAAACTAGAGGGCTTGCAGAAACAATATGCTGATAAAAAAATGACACAGGTTTTTTTTTTTTTTTTGCAAAACAAATTGCTGCTTTAACATGTGAAGCGTTGGTGGCAATGGCATACTATGTGAAAAATGCATTTGCAGAATCTCAATAAATCATGTAAAAGAAATGCAAAACAGTCTCAGAAACTGCATAGTTTGGGGGGGGATGACAAGTAGGGGTAGATGAATAGTGGAGAAAAAAAGGGAGGACATAATTAAGGCAACAGCCTGGCTAGTGCTCTTACCCGGTTAACAAAAACTAAATAAATAAATAATGTAAGAGGGGACTAATAGCAAAAGGAAAAAGAGACCATTAAGTTACTTTAAGGAGGAGGCCACAGTGGGGAAAGAAAAAAAAAGTGGCATTCAGGAGGTACAATGAAACACAGAGGGAGGAAGACAGGGAGATATACTAGGAAAACAGAAGGAAGCACGTAAGGCAGTGAGGGGAGCAAAGATACAGACAGAGGAAAGTTCAAGTTCAAGTTTATTCCAGGAAGACTCCATTGAACAAGATCATTCACAAGGAGATCCTGAAGCATGTACACATTCAAGGAGACATTACATAATAAGGCATCATTGAATAAAAGAAAGCAAAGTGCAAACAAAGTTCATGAAAGGCATTACAAAGAAAAAAATACATCATTGCAAAGTAATGTACAGTTAAAGAACATTTGATACATAGTGTTCAAGCAATATAAGGTAGGGTTTATAAACATAACACTGGTAAGAGGCAATAAATATGGTTAGTGTGCAATGACAGGGGAGAGAGAAGATAATTAGGAGGGCAGGGTTGAGGATGAATAAAGGGCGGGGATGAAAGAGGGTTAGAAAGAATAAGGGGGGTAAGATATAAGTAGGAAGTCTAAGGTGGAAGAACAGGTAGAGAAATCATATAGTTTAGCCACAGTATACATTTTGCAAGCTAATAAGTTTCAGTCCTGACTAGAACTAGTACCAGAGAAGTCAAAGACCATGGAACAAACATAAGGGTAGGGGGGGAGGCTTAATAACAGCTACAAATATATTTTATTTGTGAAGCAGCTAGCACTTTATAGAGGTTAACTGAGAGGATAGCCAAAGGGGTAGAAAACTGGGATAAAAGCCTTTATTCAGGTACATAAGTGAGAATAGGAAAGCAATGGAAAGATAGTGAAGATGAGGGTAGCAGAGGAAGACTGCCCAGAACTGGACAACAAAAGACATAGAAACAGAAACAATGACTTTGACAGCAGATAGGGACCACTTGGCCCACCTAGTCTGCCCATTTCCCTACCTACAGGATAGGCCATAAATCCTAGATAATCAACAGCCTATTTCTTCCTATCCTTCACAAAAATTGCCTTATGTCTGTCCCATGCATTCTTGAATTCTCCCACAGTTTTAGACCTCACAACCTCCTCAGAAAGGCTGTTCCATGCGTCCACCACCCTCTCTGTGAAAAAATACATCTTAAACTGGTACTTCTGCTCAGTCTTTACAGTGGAAGGAGGGAGAGGAAGTGGACCACCAGGGAGCAGCGGGAATAAAGGGGTGGGGATGTGGACTTGAGCTCATTTTCAGTGGAAAGAATCCTGAAGGGATTTGCAGCTCTGAAAGTGAACAAGGCTATGAGACCAGGCTTGATACATCCAAGCATACTAAAAAAACTCTGGGAGGGGCTGGCTGCCCTGCTAATGGCCTTTTTCAACAGTTCACTGGAATCAGGCATGGTTCTGAAGGATTGGAGGAGAGCAGAGGTGGTCCCTCTATGTAAAAGTGGAAGCAAGGAAGAGGTTAGTAAGTATAAGCCAGTGAGCCTCATTGGTGGGGGAATTAATGGAAACAATGTTAAAGGAAAGGTTGGTAGATTATCTTAAATTCACTGGGCTGCAAGACCAAAGGCAGCATGGATTTACAGGTCACATGCAAAGGTTTTTAAAACTAAAAGAAACAGCACCATTCAATAAACGCTGCTATAAAACATATTTGTGTTACAGGTTTGTAACTAAAGTCAACAAATTAATTCATTTAAGTGTCTTTTAGCTGCGGTCCATTTCCCTAAGGTTGCTGGATGCTGAGTCAACATGCTTCCAGGCTGCTGATGTCATTTGGGGTGCTACTTAATTGCGCCTGTTAGGAAGTTGTATTGCTGCTAGTAATACAATGCTGGTAACTTCACTGCTGTTAGTGTCTGCTTTACAATAATTTAGATTTACTAGGGACCTTACCTGCATTGATTCCTACTAGGGATAGCTGCGCTTGCCCTGGTAAAAAGATCATTTGAAAGTGATTTATTAAGGTTCGTCATAGAAAATGGGAGAAGTGACCTATAGGAGTCTTCTCAACTGTACCCACAATGCCTCTCTATGTAACTTAGTATACGCTCACTGAAGATATACAAGCCAACATCTCTCAGTATAGAAGTCTTGTAGCTAGATACAGCATGTACAATGCATTGTTGTGAATATAAACAAACAAAAGCTTATATTGTTGACACCATTGCACAACTATGGGACTGCATCTCTGAGTATGGAAATTGTAAAACGTGCTTGTATTTTAGTCATAATACCTTGCTACAATTATTTACATATTACCACTAACCTCCAGCATTATAAGGGACATATAAGTCTGAGTAAGGCACACTTAAGGCAACATAATAAATTACCCAGAATTCCTAGTTGCTGTATGTAAAACAATGGCAGCTCCCTGATATGACATCATTTTGGGGGTGGAGGACAAAACCCAGATAAAACAGTAAAAAATGAGAATGACACATTTTTTTTTACAAAACAAATTGCAGCTTCAACATTTGAAGCATGCCTGGCAATGGCATGCCATGTATAACAAGCATTTGGGGAACCTTCAAAATGTACTTTAACATCAATGTGCTACTCTTCCTGACTTCTGCAAAGGCTATAAAATTAAATTTAAACTGTTATTGTGTGTTACTAGCATTGAGCAGGGCACAACCACAATCAAACAACTTTCAGATTCTTGCAACAGGCACAGTGCAAAGAGTGAGAAGTCTTTATAGACCTCAGCAATGTGACTGCCTCCATAGCTTATGTATTGAAGAAAGAGAATAGCACCCTAAATGAATTCATCAGGCTGTAGACATGCCGATTACCACAGGGAACAGAAAGTCTCTGCATCTAGCAGCGTTTTTGAAACACACCACACAATAAATAGTTATAAATGGTATGAAATGGTAGATTTTCATATAAAACACTAGGCATACTGTTGTTATAGCAATATTTAATGAATGATGCTGACAGTTTAATTTCTGTAAATGTCATTGCATATGATCTTTAAAGAGCCATTGATGCTGAAAATACTACATTGCAGAATCTGAATAAGCATGCCCCAGATAAATCACATACCAAAAACTAGATTACTACGTTACTTCATTTTAAAGTTATTGGCCATTTTGTAACCCTGATTTCACTACCAGTACAAAAAAAGCATGTATCAGTGAAAAGCTGATGAGGATGTCATCTTGGGAGCTCACAGTCTAATATTCCCTGTCAGCAAGCTTATAGGACTTGTGTCTCCAAAGTTGTAAAGATAATGTGCAATGGGTTTCACATATAAACAAGCAGCACTGTTCAAAAAACATTGCTTAAAAAACTATATGAGTTTCAGGATTTGTAACAAAGTTAATTCAACAGTAAAGCCATGCTTTGGTGTGGTTTAATGTACTTGTAACATGACAAGTGCAGAAACAGGGAGTTATGCTTTGTACAACATTGTAACATAGTATCTTATATTAGCAAATACAATGAAACACAGATACAGACTCAGATAGAGTGGCATCATCTCTGTTTTTCTGCTGTGTTTGCTGTTTGGGATTTGACTGCTATGCATTATGGGAAATGCATATATTTAACTGCATTTTGCTTATTGTAAGTGCAACAATGAACAGTCACTCTATTGATTACAAGCAAATTTGATCATCATTGCATAATATATGTTCCTTGTTTCTTCTTTTCTTTTTCTTTAACTCTTTGTCAGGATAGAGGTGACATATGTATTAAAGTATTGAAATTTGCCTCTTTTTTCTATGTTAAAAATCTATATTCTTTATGTAACTGACATTCATAATTTTCACTTTGTTGTGACTGTTGTTAACTGCTTGCTTGCCAAAAGACAATAAAGCATATTCAATTAAAAAAAAATGTGTTCATTTTGGCTGACTTACGTTTGTGAACTGTGGAATCATCTCCATTTTTCTGCTGCGTTTGCTGTTCGGGATTTGGCTGCTGTGCATTATGGGAAATGCACATATTAATGTGCACAGGAGTATTCAGCTCTGGTAGTTGTTCCTGCAATTTCATTGGCAGGACAGCAGATGACTGTGGAACAACGCTACAGCCATAGTTAGATCAGTTTCCAAATGTACTGAATTGAGTCACTCGGAAAAATAACTTTCATAGACCAAGTAAAAAAACAAAAGATCCCACATAATTTGCTGACTGGTGCTGCCTGTTTTACTTCTGAAAAGCATTGCACATGATCTTAACAACTCTGGAGAAACAGATCCTGTAAGCTTGCTGACAGGGAACATAAGACTGTGATTTCTCAAGATGACATCATCATCAGCTCTTCACTGATACAGGCTGTTTTTGAACAGATAGTGAAATCAGGGTAATAAAATGGCTAATAAAGTTACAATGAAGTAAAATAGACATCTAGTTTTTGGTATGGGAAGGGATTTACTGGGTGTATGCTTATTCTAATTCTGCAATGAAGCAGTTTTGGCCAGATGGTGTCAGTTGCTCTTTAAGGGGGGAAGTCATGCTAGACCAATCTGATTAAAGTGATTTTACGAGGTTTTCCATAGCAAATGGGAGTAGTAACCTGTAGTAACCTGAAGGAGTTGTGATTCAATCTCCTATTATTCAAACTGCCAAAGAGTTCTGTTTTCAATGAAAAAATACTTTTACTTCTGTGCTCTGCTTCATTTGCATAAACCATCCCCTTTTTTCCCCTTCAGGGCTGTAACCCCCAACTGTGACATCATGCAAGGGAAAGTTTTTAAGAACTGTTTTGAAATAGAAACCTCTGTTAATCAGTCTTGGTATTGCAGACATCTACACTACCGACATAGGAGACTACATCTCTCAGTAAAGAAATCTTGTCAGCTAGATGCTATATGCACAATGTCTTGTTTTGAAAATAGACGTACAGTACGAGAGCTTTTTTTGTTGAAGCCACTACAAAAGGTATGAGACTGCACCTCACAGTAAGGGAATTGGAAAATAACTTCTTATTGTACCCACAATGCCTTGCTATGTATATCTACATATTAGGTGCAGTCACCACCTTCAAAATAAGGGACTACTTCTCTGAATAATTAAAATTTACATCAGCTTTATAATTTACCCAGAATTCTTTGGTGCTGTATGTAAAACATTGGCTGTTTCCTTGCATGACATCATTCTGGGTGACACAGGACTGATAAAACATAAATAAAAGTGACTATGACAGACTTTTCTACAAAACAAATTGCAGCTTCAACATCTGAAGCATGGGCAGCAATGGCATACTACGTGAAAAAGGCATCTGTGAAACCTCACAAAATCACTTGAAGTTCTTTGACTGGATGACCAGCGAAATATAATGGGGTGGGCATTGAACAATGCCTATTTGCTAGTGCTATGCAGAATTTTCAAATTCTGGCAAAATTACATTCTGTGGAATTTTTAAAATTCCGCCAAAGTTCGTCAGAAATTGAATGTTGAAATTGCATGTTTAAAAATAGTTGCGGATGACCTGGTATGGAATCCTCATGCAGTATCCAAAATAACTGCTGAGTTATATCTACTAACCCATCCAAACATCCAAGGAATATCTTCATATTGGACAACTCAATTCCCAGATATACAGCTTTGCTGGGACAGTATTTGGAAAGCAGTACATTCCTATACTTCTAATGATAAACTGCATCTAATTCAATTCTACATAATACATAATATGTATTTTACTCTAGCAAAGTTAGTTACCATGGGCAAAATACATGACCCCAGATGTAATAGATGTGGCCTAACTGAGGATACAGTATATCATATGCTCTGGGAATGTCCCTTAATCAAGTCCTTATGGAACACGATTAAGACCAAACTTGACCCCCTTCTTGGACTGGAGCCACTTTTTGAACCCGAAATATGTATCCTGGGAGTCTACACCCAAATTCCAGTTCTAAAAAGAAGATATGCCATGGCCTTAATTTCCCATACAGTCAAGCAATTAGTGTTAAGGCACTGGAAGGATTCCCAACTTATTCCCTACTCTGAATGGCTGCAACAATTCTTATATAATTTAAGAACAGAAATCATGATTGCTGGTCTTAGACACAGCCCAGCTAGCTTTGATACAAAATGGAGCAAGATTTACACAGTGACCTCACTTACAAGGTAAAGTAAGGACCTGGCTACGGAAATCCACGAATAGACTTGGCACTTCAGTAGAAGCCTGCCAGCGGGCCTTAACCCTAGCACTTACTAGGGAGGGATGGGATAAGGGGAATGGTAGGTATATAGTGTGGAATGTGTTTAGATTTAGGGATAGTAGTTAATAGCAGGCTGATGTAACCTCAAGGCCATAATTATTTGTACTTATTTACCTTTTTGTTCCTGAGCCTGGTAACACTATGTATGTATGACTAAAGCAAAATGAAGCATATTTAATTTAAAAAATAAAATAGTTGTGGAGTTCAGCCTGGTGGCGCTGAGGGTTGAGGCACTGGACACCACACCTTGTGTCACGCCAGCGACCCAGGTTCAGGAATGAGACCGGGTAGCCAGGGGTTGGCAGGGATGGGGAAGGATTGAGCGTCCCTAGGACTGCTATCCTTCTCTGGGGAGGGGGGATTCCACCTGCCGATGCACTGGTGACAGCTAGTGGAGGCTGGCGGTACTACAGTGCATGGCTGCAAAATGCAGGGTTGGAAGCTGCAGCAGACATCTTTCATGGGTGCACAGGAGCGTTCACCAGCCAAGCTGGATGTCATTGCACATCCGAGCTTCGGGGAGAAAACAAGGAAAATACCCTACTCTCGGGGATAGACGATGGCACTGCCTCCCACCAGCCACACTCCACCACAGTCAGACTACCTCCTGTCCTGGGCTGAGCCCAGCCCAGCTCAGCCACAACAACTGTAGATAGAGCTCCCTGGGCCGATAGGGCTACCCTACTTCGGAGGAGGGCTCGAGGCGGGGGGCTTGGCCGGGTTGGTGCCGGGACATAAGGAGGAGTTTCAGGCTTAGGAGGTAGAGTTGGGGATAAGACAGATGCCTTAGAGAGTTCCCCGAAGTGGCAGCGAATAAAAAGAGTCCACACACACACAAAAAAAAAAAATAGTTGCGTAATGATTTTCAGTGCTGTTCCATGGAACATTATTCTGTGGATCTCAATATTTTCAGCGGAAATTGTTGTACAATAATGTTCTGTAGAATAATTGCTTTTTCATGGACTATTATGCCGTGGATCACAATATGCAGAATTACGCTGAAGAATCTGTGAAATTCAGGTAGAAATTCCACCAGTGGAATGGCCATGCCACGCTAATTCCACCAACGGAATTCCATATTCTTCACAGCACTACTATCTGGACTTTAACAATTTCTTCAACACTATGCCACACAAGAGACTGATTAAAACATTGAGCAGCCTAGGGATGGGATCCAGTTTGGTCAACTAGGTTAGAAACTGGTTATATGATAGGTAACAAGGAGTGGTGATTAACGACACTCACCACAATGTTGGGGGTGACCAGTGGAGTGCCACAGGGCTCAGTACTGGGACTAGTCCTATTCAATGTCTCCATAAGTGACATTGCAGATGACCTGGTAGTGAAAGTATGCCTTTTTGTGGATAGTACCAAAATCTGTAGTAGGCTGGACAATTACGAGGGGGTGGAAAGAATACATAGGGATCTTAGAAAACTTGAGGAGTGGTCAAGAGCATGGCAGTTAGGGTTTAATGCCAAAAGTGCAAAATCATGAACCTAAGGTATAGGAACCCGAGAACTGAGAATAGGATGGGGGGAGGTATTGTCAGTCACTAAGCATGAAAGGGATCTTGGGGTTACTATATCTGATTATCCCAGAGTGGCAGGGCAGTGTGTGTGACAAAGCAGTGGGTAGGGCCAGTGGGATGCTGGGATACATAGGGAGTGGTATCTCCAGCAAGAGAAGGGAGAAGGTGTTGCCACTGTATTGCTTGCTGAGACCCCACTGGAGTATTGTGGCCAGTTCTGGAGGTCGCACCACAGATAGGACATAGGCAGAGGGGAGGCAGTCCAGGAAAGAGTAACTAAAATGGTGCAGGAGTTGCATAAAAAGCCCTAAGAGGGGAGTCTGAGGGTTCTCAACATGTACATCCCAGAATACAGGAGAGTGAAGAGGAGACATGATAGACACATACAAGTATCTCATGGGGAGTGAATAGGATGCAGGAGAGGAGTCTCTTTCAAATGAAGATCACCAGAATCAGCTGACATGCAATGAATGTGGAGAAGGTGGAGTTTAAGAGGGATGTTAGGAAATATGACTTCACTGAAAGAGTGGTGGACACCTGGTAGACTGTCAGAGGAAGCAGTGGAGGTGAAAACAGAGACAGTAAGGGGCTTCAAGCTTGTGTTGACTAGATATAGGGGAATATTAGGAAATGGATAGGGAGGGTCACCAGCGACCAGGTAAGGTGTGTGGAGACAGACTAGGCAGGGAACATCTGGACAGATCTTGTGGAAAAAGTGGTCCTTTTCTGCTTACAAATTCTATTTTCTAAGTCTGTAGTGGAGGCATTTTGATAAATGCAGTCCCCATAATCCTACTCAGTAAGAAGTAGAGAAGTCACTAGTTGTTTATGAATAAACAGACTAAACTGAATATTATTTCTGTAGAAAAAGGTAAGTAGTTTTTCAGCTTACATTGTAGACAATCTTATTTAGGAAAGAAACAGATAGTGTAGTGAGGAGTAAGAACTTGAGAGACATACAGCTGAACTGGTTGATAGGTTTCGGACCGGGGCAACACCTACGACTAGGTAAGAAAAGCAGCTGAAGAAGTTTCAGTGATGAAGAGGGAGGCACTCTTGTATCAGACTAGGAGGGATGCAAAGATATTTTCCACAGCAAACACCCATCAATGTGAGGCCATTAAATGCATCACTAACAGGAAATGACATCCTCAAGGTAGGAAGTGTTGTGAATAATAGGTCCACAGACACCTCTCCATTGTTCACATCCAAAAAGAACCAAACAATCCAAAACAGACTGGAGCACACAGAACATAACATTTCAGGGACTCTTAAGAAACTGCTTTTGCTGGGGCCACTTACAAATGGATTTTTTTTCCTGTGGGAAATGCTTCCAGTACGAAAACACTAGTTGAAAAACCATTTCTGAGTATCCCTCCACAAATCAGTGGTTTGCTAAAAAAACACATGTAAACTGAAGCACGGACCAAGTCATGCTGTCTATCTGGTAGTGTCTGTGCCATAAACTGTACATTGGCATAACAAAAAAAGAACTGAGTACCAGAATAATGATGCATAAAAGTAACATCTGGATAAAAGAAAAAAGTCATCAGTAGCAAGGCCATTCAACAGTAATGGCCACTCAATTGCTTCCCTCACATTCTGGAATCTAGTGAGCAGGGGCATCATGCAGTCACAAATTATGGAGAGGCACAAAATCTCAACCTCTCTAGGGGGGTCCGGGGGCATGCCCCCCCAGAAAAATTTTGAAAAACTGAGGTCAAATGGTGCATTTTGGTGACTTTTAGTAGTCCAGAAAGCTGTTCTCCAAACAGCCAAGTGCCATAATACTGGTATTGGTTAGATGAATGATCAGTTGTTTTTGTACCTTGTTCGTTCTACTAATAGTGTTACCTTTGTATTAAATTTTATTAAGATTATTAGAACATGTGCATGTTGAAAGTCTTTTATCATGAAAGACTCACAAAATGCACAAGTTCAGTTTTACCATATATTAATCACATAACCACTTAGTCCACTTGTAGCTGATCTGTCAAAGTGTGCACTGGTTTACCCCAGGGTGGGCCTATGGAGTGGGACCCCACTGGTGGACACTGTTGGCAGCGGGGGTGGAACAGGGCATCATGCATGCTCAGAGGCCAGAATTTTGCAAATGTGGCAGTACCTGGGGAGGGACATACAATGACAACCTTCATCCGCCACCTTCAGGTGACGGCACCAACACAAATGGATCCCCTCAGCCTCCCTCAGAGGTCCGTGTTATGCTAAATACTCTACCCTCCCTGGAGAAGGAGAGCAGTCTCTATGACACTCAATCCTTCTCCCCCGCCGCCGGCCCTCCGACGTCCCAAGTCTGTTTCCGAACCTGGGTTGATGGCATTGCAGACGGATACCCTGCCTCTGTGCTGGCAGGCCAGTCTGTATTTTTTCTGGTTATCCTTTCAGCCCCTAGACCCTCCCACCTCCCCAAATGCTGGATGATGACACGTCAGACCTTGCACACATGCAGCAACACCCTACAGAGATGGCAAGGTCCCTCACACACCATTGGGGTCACTGCAGTGGCAGAAATGCAGCGTCATTCTTCCCTGGCTGTGATTGCTTGACACACAGCAGCACTTTCCCAGCTCCTTCTACTGCTTGACTCAGTGCCACAGTCCACTCCCAAACCTCGATCACCACAAGAAGCGCAATGTGCTACTGGCTGGTCTATCAGGTGCCCCCCCCCCCAGTTCTTTTTTGGGGAAAAAAATTGTTGATAGGATTTTAGTTCACTCATCATACAGGTTTGCATAATAAGGGAGCTCTGTTCCCCTTCTCATGATTTGTTTTCAGATTTTATCTGCCTCAGTCCAGAGATATCCATCTTTGCCAGTTTTGGCACAGGCACCGCAAGTTACACAGATCCTCCACTTATGCCCACACCAGGATGCGCCTGCACTTATTCTGTACACAAATGGTAGCCCAAAATGACATGGCTGTCACTTTTTCACATCACTATTGGGGAAGGGGGTTACGCATTACAGTACAAACTACATTATAGTTATATAGTACCCAGATGATCATGCAGTCTGTACCTGGCAAACTAGAAGAAACTAAGGAACCAATGGTCCACAAACTTATATCAGACATGCTAATCAGCTTATAAATAAGAGTGAGAAAAAAGTAATAAAAACAATAAGCAAGTGTAACGATTACATGTCTCTAGGTACACCACCAGTTCCTACTCTTTTTGTGATATCAGTTCCTTAGCTCAGAAAGTTCCATTTGCTGTCATGCCAATTAAAGATATCAGCTCAGATCGCAGAAACTGTAGTTATCAGAGTCGAGTCATACTGAGAAAGCGAAAAAGAGGTGATTCTAATGACAGTTCGCAGCTCACGCATCCAGTGTCTAGAAGACAGTACATTGGAATTTTTTGAAAGGGATACTATCTCATCACGTACCTCCTCGCAAATGGACCCCAACAATACAAGTGCAACGGGCTGCCTGAGGGCTGGCTCAGCTATTTCAAATCGCTTCTAGCAACTCCTTGAACTTGGAGTTTCCTGCTCCTCCCATGTGTGACAGTGTTCTGATCAAACAGCTGAGCCGCAATGCAACTTCCAAGCTGCTCTCTGTCTCACTGCCCCGGGCCACGAGATATGGAGCTCAGGAGTCTTGCTGCTTACTGCTGCTCCTGTCTGGACAGATGAATGAGAGGATTTGTGGTCAGCCAGCATGAACTCGCCCTGCTCCCGAAATCAACTGTAGCAGACCCGCAGGGGCAAAGTGAACAGCATAAAGCAAAGAACTGCCTAAAATTAGCCAGCACGAACTCACGCTGCTTCCGAAATCTACTGCAGAGGCAAAGCGAACAGCAAAGATGGAGCAGGTTTGGCACCCATACAGAGAGAAAAAATGACCAGAGAGAAAATGATCAGACCGTGCATGCATCACTAAGTTCTTCACTGGAGCACAGTAGAACTGTCTGAATTTTTTTTTGCATTTAAAGTCCAACGCCGTGGGGACTGTAATAAACTTTACTCACTGGTAATAGTCTATGATGCTACAGCTTACTTACCATCAAACATTTGTTTATATTATAAACATTGAGCACCCGATAGCCATAGAGCTTTGTTCTCTCTCTATTGTTGCAAATCTCGGCTGTCTTCATTCCTGCCTCTCATCGTCTGCGACTTTGGTGAGAAGTGATGGAAGCTCAAGCTAATAAAGTTGAGGCGCATCGTCGCCTCTCGTATCGGACCCCTATTGCTCGCTACCAGCTACCGGTGCCACCTGTAGACAGTTGATTGGTGGTAACTGCCAGCACTGTGATTGGCTGCTGCTGGTTTGCAGGATTTACCACCAATCAGCTGTCTGTTGTTGTCACTACACTGTCTCGTCTGGCTTGCTCTGTCTTCCAGCCTCATGGCGCAAAACACCGAATCCAGTCAGCAACAACTAGACAGTAGCTGTTTTGAAAACAAATGTCATCACATTTAGACGTCTTTTATTCCCGTTTCTCGGTCGCATGACACACTCACTCACAGTTCATTCTGAACCCAACCTGCCCCCCCCCCCCATAAAAAGCATGAAAAAACACTACTTTTGTTTTTAGGACCCCAGGACCTTAAAAAAGTGTATGTGCAGAATGAAAGTATTTGGGGGAGCACATGCCCCCTCGGGCCCCATGGACATGATGCCACTGCTAGTGAGGGTGTCTGAACCAAAGCACAATGCAGGCTAGGACACACAACTTCTTAAACAAGAGATCTGTAGATTTCCATCCACTGCAGCCCTAAAAAGAAGTCTTCTGGATTCACACAATGGGGACACTTTGGCCAGACAGAGGCCTGAATGATTAGTGCTGTTGGTCTCTGAATTGGTAGGAATGAATTACCTGAATAATGGTTTGACACATTTTATGAACTGTAGCATCATGCGTATAGATACCTGCCTCTGCATTTTGTTCAGGATATTACAGCAGCATGAACTGAATGTCTCTCATTAAGGAGAGGGCACAGAATGAAGTAACAGAGAGCTTTGCTTTATGTGACAGTCTGATAACATGTGGTGGACTGCACAGTGATAGGAATCTGATAATATTGATTCAGGTTTAGATATATATTTGTCTGTGAGATATTACAGTACTACAGATGGCAGAGGGAGTTTGTGCTCAAATAAGGGTCCACTTTCACTGGATCACTTTCGGTCTCTCCAGAGTCCCCCACCACTGTGCATGGGAATTCATTTTTTATTTTATATCAGGATGAAATATTATGATTGAGCTTAAGGAATGGTACTAGCAGATTTCTATTTAAATACCGTAAATTGCTACAAAGCAATAAATAAAAAAAATCTTTTGAACCAACAGACCAGGGAAGGAGTGAACCACTGCAGCTTGTGGGTCACTGTTTACACTCAGTTGTGATTTGGGAAAATCCCAGCCCAGTGTGCTACAGTTTTCTGTAGTAGTCTTAACACATCAGGCTCCTGTAGCAGCAGAGGTGAGTGGAAATTCTGGATGATATCACTCTGACATCACAGACCCCTTCCACAATTCAGTACTTAAACTGAGCACGTTAGCCACCCCAGCTGCTCTCCAGAACCAAGGTAGCTGGCTGTGAGGACTGCACAAGTTCCCAAGAGTATCGGGGTGAATTTGCAAATCTACACACAAACAGCATTACTCTTTTCAGTTTGTTATGTTTTTCAGTGTATACATAAGAGCAAACTTTTTTATACAACTATCATTCCACAGACACTGAATCCTAGGAGACCATGCAGAGGGATGATGTCCTCTGGCCATATAAGGGTAGGTATCTTATAAGATATATGGTCCAGGACATGGAATTATTACCAATAGCACAGAGGAAATAATCATTTTCCTATTTACATTTTTCATAAGGAGTAGGCATTATCATTGTTTCATTCTGCAGGTTATATTTGAATGCACATGGAAAATATTACAGTAAGAGCACAGCAATACTGACAGGGTACTTTGTGATGTTCACAATAGTCACCTAATCCGGTTCTGGGGATACTGAAACCATAAGAATGATATAACTTTTGCTATAACTCATATATTGTGACTGAAAGGAGTTACACATTAGCATATAATGCAGAATAGGAATTTTCTGTATTTTTATTTTCGCTATGTTTGCTCACAGCTGTGGTCCCATGAAATAAAAGTACAGCAAAATAACCTATAAAGTAGTGTGTAATACAATGTGTTTGTCCCCGCAACAACATAGTGTGACCACCAACAGAAAACTTGCACTGAACAGAGTGGCAAAGAATCCTTATAGTCAGAGCAGGAGTTTTATGTTTTGGTTTTTTTTTAAATAAAGGTAGTAAAAAATGTTGACCGCTGGTACTGCTGATGGCCAACACCTATTTATTTTCATTCAGCATTTAGTGTTTGGTGTTTCAGTGCTCAGACTAATACCAAACTAACCCTCATACATCTCCAAACACAGAGAAAGGAAAAAAGAAACACAGAATACTGTATGCATGAAAAACAAAACTGTTTCATTTTTGTAGGTTTGTAAATGACTCTGCCACTCTGTAATATGTTGAAACCATCTGGTGCTGCCTCCTCAACTCATAACCTGACTCGAAACCTGACTTCTAACCCAGCTCATGAAAATTTAGCAGGATCTGCAGAGACATTTTTCCCATAAGTTTCTTTGCTGTTGTATATTAATTCCTTGCCCAAGTCACTGTGGTAGTCAACAAAGCTTACTGGTCACCCTGCTGCTGCTTGCATTTGGTGATTGGTGTTCACCATCTCAGCTGTCAGACTGACAGTAAACAAACCATTCCTCAGCTCATATCGCCAAACACAAAGAAAAGAAAACAGATTCTCGATAGCACTAGAGGATATACACGATTCATTAAAGTAAAACTGCTTGCTTTTTAAATATACTGGGCTAGATTTTAGAAGGCACCTTTAGATTGGCACATGCTGTGCCGAACCACTGCCTGTGGCAAACCCAGGTATGACAGGGACCCTGCACCTGATTTTAGAAAAAGCAGGGCCCTGGTGCCAAAATCTCTGGGTTTGCCACAAGTCAAATGCTGCGCTGATGAAATGGTGCACTGGAGAATGCCATAAGCCATGGGTAAGCCAGGTTTGCGGCAGCAGTGGCCAGCGATGATGACCCACCAGCTGGTCACCCTGGTGACTGGTAGGTCATCTAGGGCATGCCCAGGCTCATGGGGGGTGGAACAGGTCAGGCAGGGGGAGGGGGTGACCACTGCTGCCCACAACTGGGTAACAGCAGGGACAGTACAAGTCCATATGGTGGAGCATATGCACCAGTGTCACCATGGGTGGGGTGGCTGTGGGCTTTTACCTGCCACAGACCACTGGCTGCTCCAGCAGTGGTCTGTCAGGTGTCAGGGATTGCATGGGTGCCTTTCCCAGGGCATCAGAAGGTCATCCACCCCAACCAGCAAGGGCTGCAGCGGTTGCACACGACAAGTTAGATCAGCTATAGGCAGGTCTAATGGCAGGGTCTATGAATCCATGGAGGGGCTTACAAAATCCCAAATGAGACGATATGTCAGCCTCATTGTAGCACAAGCCTTCTTCTGCCATGGTACACCGGTACTGCCATTGCAAGGGTGGTGAAAATCCACTTGGCACAGACCCCCCAGTGCTGCAGGCTATGTTAGAAAATCGGGACTGGTGCAAGGTGCAGGGCAAGGAGCCCTTTGTGCCATTTCTTCAATTCAATTTTATTTATATACTGGAACGTATGTGAGCAGAAATGCCCATTTTCACAAATGTCCACGGTGGGATACAACATACGGGGAGCATAAACAATTCAAGTAACAGAAGAACAAAAGCAGATCAACATATTACAACATAAGGGTAAAATAAACATAACAAGTAGAAGCAAAACAGATCAACATATAACAAAGGGTTACAAAATCTTACGATGTAAAGGTTGAGCGAAAATACTCAGGGTTCCAGAATAAAGTGCTGCATGAGGTGAAAGTGCTAGAATAAAGGGGTTGGTGGGATTGTATGTCATACGGGCGGTGGTAGTGAGAGGAGTGGGTTAGGTCATGGGGAAGGGGAGCGTGTTGGGATGGTGAGGTTGAACAGAGAGGAGGGGGAATGATCAAATGGGTTTAGCAGGGAGCCCACCCTTGGAAACTACAGGTGGATGAACTAAGGAGGTGGGCCTTGAGGGAGGAGTTGAAGGAGTGGCTTGACTTGCAGGCCTGAATTTTGAGGGGAAGTTTATTGTACAACTTTGTGCCATAAAAGAAGATGGAGTTTTGAGCCTGCTTGGTCTGAAAGAACGGGATGTCAAAGACCATGGTGAAGGCACCTCTAGTCAACCGCCTAGGTGCTGAGTGCGGGAAGAGGGAATTCATGCTGAGTAGCAGAAGATTGAGGTGGATTTTATGAAGAAAGGAGAGCATTTTTAGGTGGAACCTCCCTTCCAGGGTGGGCCAGCTGAGGGAGGAATAAAGGATGCAGTGGTGAGTTTTCCAGGGGAGCCCGGAGACGAAGCATGCTAAACTGTTGTAGGTGACTCTGAGTTTGGAGTAGAGTAGTGAAGATGAGGGCAGGAAGTAGATGATGGAACCATAGTCGATCAGGGGCAGGAGAAGGGAGGTAGCCAGGCATAGCCTGGAAGGTGGAAGCAGGAACTTTCTAATCCTATACAGAAGACTAAGCCTGACATGAATCTTCTTAATGAGGTTATTAATATGAAGGTTGTAAGATAGGCGTGAGTCCAGGTAGAGAATGAGGTATTTAAATTTGGTCATCTGTTCGAAAAGGTTACCAGTGTGTTGTCAAGCAGGGTCAGTCTGGATGCATGGTATTTCCTCGGTCAGGAGAAAATCATAAATTTTGTCATCTTGGTGTTAAGGACCATGCCATTCCCAGAGAACCAGGAGTGAAGTTTCAAGAAATTGGACTGTAGGAAATGAAGCAGAGAGGCTGGGTTTTCGTGGCTGCAGAAAAAGACCGCATCATCTGCGTAGTAGATAAGTTAATTGTTTTGGCAGATGGAGGGGAGGTTATTAATGAATAGTGAGAAAAGAAGGGGGCCAGGATGGAGTCCTGGGAGACCCCATACTTGATTGGACATAAAGAGGAGAGATGACATTGAATGGACATATGATGGGATCTCCTAGAGATGTAGCTCAAACCAATTTTAGGATGTTGCTGGAGAGGTGCAGATCTCAAAGGGTGCCGAGGAGGAGGTTGTGATCCACAAGGTCAAACACCTTGGCCAGGTTGACAAAGACAGATCTGGTGTACTGCCCTTTGTCATTTGCCTTGAGAATGTTGCTGGTGAACCTGACAAGAACTGTTTCGGTGCTGTGACCAGATCTAAAATCATGCTGGGCACTGGAGAGTAGGTTGTAGGTATCAAGGTAGGCTGTGATTTGGGAGTGTGACCTTCTTGATGATTTTTGAGAGAGAGGCAAAGAGGGAAATAGGGCGGAAGTTACCAGCATCATTCTGGACCCACCTTTGAATAGCAGTTTGATGGTGGTGGTTTTCTAGATGCTGGGGAAAGAGCCAGAAGAGAGGGAATGATTGAGAAGACTGTTAACCAGAACCACAATGGCCGAGATGGAAAGTTTCAGGATTTTAAAGTCAACACCATTGCCCACTTTGCAGGGTTTTAGGTTGTTCCTAAGAATGAGCTTTCTGGTGTCACCAGAGCACAGGGCTTTAAAGTAAAAATTGGGTGGTGGCGGCACCATGGTTTCTGGGTGTATGGGTGAGATGGAGGGGATGGGGGCAGAGGAGTGGGGGAAGAAGGTTTGTATTTATCGAGCTCTTCAAAGAAAGAGTTGAAGATGTTCACAACTTCTGTTGGATTGCTAACATGGGATCCTTTGTAGTGAAGAGTGATGGGATCAGAAATCCTGGTTTTACCAAGGAGCAAGTTTAGGCTACCCCAGAGCTAATGAGGGTTCGAGGCATCCCCAAGTTGCTTATTATGCAGCTGGTCAGTTTTAGCTTTTCTGATGGCAGATTTGCACTTATTTCAGAGAAATCTGTAGAGGAACAGCTGGGACAGGTCTTTGTGTTTTGAGTAATGGGCCCAGGCTTTGTACTTTGATCTAATTAACTTGATAAGATTGGGAGTTACCCATTCATTAATTTTATCCCTTGTTCTGATTTTTTTTTGAGTGAAGCATGTTTATCACATATACTGACAAAGATGCTAGAGAATTTCTGTAGGATAGAGTCAAAGTCTTCTGGCCCCTTGGTAAAGGACCAGTTGACAAGGTGGAGATCATGGGCTATGAGTTCAATGTTCTGTTCGGACAGTCTTTTGGTAAATATAAAGGTGGGAGGTGCTTGGATAGTCAGGTCGACCAAAGGCAGAAGATTGCACAATGATCGCTGATAGAGTCAGGCAAAACTCAGGAGTTGGTGATGAGGGTGGGATGCAAGATGATAATCTAGTCAATAACTGTTTGGGAACCTGTTTTATAGTTAGATCTGGTGGGAGAGGCAACCAGCTGGTGCAGGCCAAGATTAGTGATAGAAGATTTGGTGGTGTCGGCTAGGCTGGAGTCCCAGTTTATGTTAAAATCCAGGAGGAGGGTCTACTCCCTATTGAGTGGGAGTGTGTGTTTGATGGCTAAAAGTGATTTGAGATCAGAGAGCAGGGTACCTGGGAGAAGGCAGGCAGTGGTAAGGGTGAGGGTTTTGTTCAGCCTAGGAGGAGGAGGTGGATGGAGAGGGTTTCCAGAAGGGAAAACTCTGATCTATGAATTTGTTCAGTGAAGGAGAATTTGTTGGAGATATAGAACATGTATCCTCCTCCTCCTTTTTCCTCAGTCTGTCTTTCCTGATTGGGGTGTAAACACTAAGCTCAAGCTCTCCACCAGAAATCTTAGGGGAGAGCCAGGTTTAGAGAGTGTGATCACATCAACATTGTTTGTGGCCACCCAGGCTTGAAAGGTGTCTAGTTTAGTGGGGAGGCTCTGGATGTTGAGCTGGGTAAAGTTGATATTTTCTCTTTCTTAAAAATGGGCTCCTGGATGGTGGGGAGGGGGAGACTTGTGATGGGGTTGGGGTGGATGGTACCTGAGAGAAGAAGGAGGAGGAGGATGAGGGCCTTAGAGAGGGTAGAGAGGAGGGGTATGGATTTGTTTTTTCTAGGTCTATAACCTTTGGATAAGGTTATGCAAGTGTGATTAAAGAGAAAAAAGGAGTAGTAGAAGGAGAGGGGTAGGGTGAGGGAGGAAAGGGGTAGTCGGGGGGATGGGGAGGAGCGAGGGAAGATTGAAGAGTGAGAGAAGCAGTGCGCATGTGGAATGGAGAGATATGGGAGGTTTGGGGGGTCCAGGAAAACCAGAAGGATAAGAGCAAGGTGGAGAGGGCAGCAGGGAGAAGAACAGGAAAAGAGGAATGAGGGAAGAAGAGACATGGTGGGTTAGGAGGTAGGTCTCAAAAGGAGTGAACAAAGTCAACAGTGAAGGAGTAGTAGTTTGAACCAAGTCTCCAGAGATGCAGTAGTGGAGAGATAACATGGTAGTTGGAAAGAGGGCTAAAGGGGTGATAGCAGTGATCTGTAATTGTGATTACCAGTTTGTGTGGGGGTTAGAGTCACCGCCATTGGTGCACAAGGTGCAGAGTTCAAATCCTCGGAGATGAGGAAGGGGAAACCTTAGGGAGGATGGGTTTCTGGAGGTCAGCAGCAAGGAGTGGGTTGTGTTTTAAATAAGGTGGATTCTAAGGAAGGTGGAGGGTAAAGATGGTGGAGATAGAAGAAGGGGTGACCAACAGTGACTCCTAGTGGTCGAAGAGTATAGGGAGCATATGAGAAAGTGGAGTGTTAGAAGAAAACAGGAAGTATCACATGATGAGTCACATGACCTATGACTGCACATAAAGGAAATGACGACCAAGGTGGGAAGGGGCAGTCTCCATGTAGCGGCAATGAGCTAGCACTGTACTCACCTGTGCTCCTTGCTGGCTCTGTTGCTTGCTCCATGTTGGGGGAGGAGCTGTGGATGCAGCTCCCAATGCTGCAGCTCGAGTGAGGACATCTTCTTGATGTAAATCCCTTGTGCCAGTCTAGATTGTTCTAAAATCTGGCCCACTAAAAATATATGGAGAACATCAGAATACTGTATGTCTCAGCAGTTGGCAGCTTGTGTAGCACTACACTACACTATACTTGTAGTTGATGGCTCACTTTTGGTCTCAGACTACAATAACTAAGTTATGCTACTATGACTCTGAGGTTGGACCTGCTAAATATACATTACATGTTCTTTTTACGGCTGCAGGGGGCATAGGCCTGTAGCCATCTTGCAAGCACAGTACTGAAGGGAGCTTACCAGATACTGAACTGACTTTTAATAGCAGAGGTGAATGGCAATCACTGTGTATTCACTACACTGTTTTGTCCGTCGGTAGAACACGGCACAGTCAGCCATGTTCAAGATGGCCACCAGAGTTTTATGCACATGTGCACTGAACTCAGGTGGCGATCATAAACATGGCAGACTGTGCTGCCATGCCACTGGAGTTCAGTGGCCATGCACGAGTTGTCAGGCATGTGCAAAATACTCCGCAAAGCCATCTTGAACACGGCGAATAGTATTGTGTTTCTGTCAGCTCAGCTGCAGCCACACCATCTCTGGCCAAAACTGGCCTTATTCTACAGTATCTTTCATACAAAGAGGTGGGCAAGCCAGAACAGGCTAAAGCCTGGCTTGAGCTTAGTGCTTGGCTCGGCTCAACTCAACCTCTATATGCAATTGAATGCCAAAGTCAGGCCAAGCTAGTTCTGGTGAACATAAGCATTTTTCCCAGCCTTAGTAGTTAGTGTAGTGTTTGAAATGTTCAACTCCTATGTGGAGAACAGTCTCCAATAGCCAGGGCTTGGCTCATGTTTTGGCTAATAGAGTCAAGCCTAACATAGAAACATAGAAGTTGACGGCAGTTAAGGACCTCAAGGCCCATCCAGTCTGCCCATTTCTTTTTCTACCTTATAAATGTGCCATCGGCCTTTGCTCTGTCAGTGACATATCTATTCGTAGTCATTTGTATTGCTCCCTTATGCCTATCCCATGCCTGTTTGAAGTCCTGCACTGTATTCATAGCCACCACTTCTTGTGGTAAGCCATTCCATGCATCCACCACCCTTTCTGTGAAAAAGAATTCCTCACATTCCCCTTTAATCGGCCTCCTCTAATCTCATGCTGTGTCCTCTTGTCCTGCTATTTTCTTATATTTAAACATGTTAGACTCTTTCACCTTGTTTATGCCCTTAAGGTGTTGAATGCCTCATCATATCACCTCTCTCCTCCTTTGCTTAAGGGTATACATATTGAGCTCCGCTAATCTGTCCTCATATGTCTTCTGATGCAGTCCCTGCACCATTTTGGTCGCCTTCTCTGACTGCCTCAATTTGGTTAATGCCCTTGTGAAGGTGTGGCTTCCAATTGCACTAGTACTCCAGATGGGGCCTAACTCAATGTCTTGTACAGAGGATTATTACTCCTCTTACGACTTGTGATACCCCTACTAATACACCCTAACACCCCCTAGCCTTACTCTACTGCTTTAGAGGTCTGCTTGATGATTTTAGGTCATCAGTGATGATGATGCCCAAGTCTCTTTCTTCCTTTGTGACTGCTAGCAACTCCCTCCCAGCCTATAAGTGGCTTCAGGGTTCTCTTCCCTATGTGCATGCTTTGCACTTCTTTGCATTAAATCCCAGTTGCCACTCTTCTGACCATTCTGCTAGTTTATCCTGATCTCTTCTCATTCTGCCCATTCCATCTGGCTCATCTACTTGTTGCAGATCTTGGTGTCATCTGCAAACAGACAAGCCTTACCTCTAGTCCATCTGCAAGGTCACTAATGAAGATGTTGAATAGGACTGGCCCAAGGACTGATCCCTGAGGTACCCACTTGTGACTTGCATCTCTTCTGACTGTATACCATTTACCACCACTCTCTGTTTTCTGCCCGCAACCAGTTTGCCACCCAGTTGACCAACTTCTGACCCACCCAGCCTACCCAGCTTATTTATCAATCTTCTATGTGGAACAGTGTCAAAAGCTTTGCTGAAGTCAAGGTAAGCGACATCAACTGCTCCCTTGGTCCACCACTCTGGTTACCCAGTCAAAGAAATCTATGAGATTAGTTTGACAGGACCTTCCTTTGTAAACCCATGCTGCCTTGGATCCTGTGCCCCTATGGATTCCAGGTGTTGCACTATCCTTTCCTTAAGGAGTGCCTCCATAATCTTGCCCACTACTGAGGTAAGACTGACCGGTCTGTAGTTCCCCGCCTCCCTGCTACCACTCTTGTGGAGCGGGATCACATAAGCCCTTATCCAGTCTTCTGGGACCTCTCCTGTGCTCAGAGACTCACTAAACAATTCTGCTAATGGCTCTGCTAGTTCCTCCTTTAGCTCCTTAAGTACCCTGGGATGTATGCCATCAGGTCCCATTGCCTTATCCACTCTGAGCTTAGCAAGCTCTTGTAGGACCCTTTCTTTTGTGAAGGGAGTAGTGCTCACCTCCCTCCCCCCTGTGTCCATGATGCTGAGCTGTTGGCCCTGCCCTACCTTCTCTTCAGTAAATATTGAGCAAAAGTATTTAGGATAGATGCCTTTACAGGGTCCTCCTCCTCACATGCTCCCTTTTCTCCATTAAGCTTAGCAATACCCCCTCTGGACTTTCTCCTTTCACTAATGTATCTATAGAAAGTCTTGTCACCTTCTTTTACTGTTCGTGCTAGTGTTTCCTCAGTTTGGGACTTTGCCTGCCTTACTGCCTTACCTGCTTCCCTTAGGGCAGTTTGGTATGCCTCCCTATCTTCATCCCGCTGTGTTCCCTTATATTTCCTGAAGGCCAGCCTTTTGGCTCTGACCTTTTTGCTACTGTATTTGAGAACCAAAGTGGTTTCCTTCTTCTTTGCACTTCCTTTTCTGTCTAACACTTGGGATGTTGCTTTAAGTATTGCATCCTAATGCTTGCCCACTTTGCCTGTACCCCTCACCTGTGTTTCTTTTTGCCAGGGCTAGCTTAACTCTGTTGGCCATCTTATCAAAGTCAGCTCCTCTGAAGTCCCATATTTTTGCCTTGGAATGGGATGATTTAGATGTAGTAGCCAAATTGAACCATACCATGTGATGGTCACTGGCCCCAGGTGACCTTCTACCTGTAGATCTGTGATCCCTTCTTTGTTAGTCAGTACTAGATCTAGGATAGCCCTGTCTCTTGTGGGTTGCTGTACCAGTTGTTTGAGGCCCTCCCTGCAGGAATCCACTATGAGTCTAGTTCTGGCAGATGTTCCTGCTGGTATTGACCAATCTGTATCTGGCATGTTGAAGTCTCCCATTATCAGAACTTCCCTTTAGCTGTCATGTTTTGTATATCTTCTAACAGTAATGTGTCTATGTCCTCCCTCTGGTCTGGGGGCCTGTAGACAACCCCAGTTCTTATGGCTGTCCCATTTCCTGTTTCCAGGGTGACCCACAGTTCTTCTGGCTCCTTATGTGTATTCTGAATTTCTGTAGCTTTGATATTTTCATTAACATACAGGGCCACTCCTCCCCCACTTTTGCACCTCAGTCTCTTCTGAACAATACATAGCCAGGTACTGAAGTCTCCCAAGTGTGGTTACTGGTAAACCACGTCTCACTAATTGCTACTATGTCCAGTTTAGCCTCTGACATTATTGCCTGCAGGTCTGGGATCTTATTTCCCAGGCTGTGAGCATTTGTGTACATGATTTTCCATTGGCCAGATTTTGGTGTGTTAGTTGTTGGGTGAAGTTTGGCATTACCCTGTGCATCGTATGGGGAGACAAACCTTTTTTCTTACCTGGTGATGCAAATGAACGGCAAACACGCTGAATTCCTGTTTGACCACTAGCTGAGGGGAGGGTGTTCTTCCCATTCGACGTGATGGGTGCTGCACCCTCTCCCCATTTGTTAGTTTAAATATTCTGCAAAGACATCAAACTTCTGCCCCAATGCACTGACTCCTCTTTAGTCAGATGCAGTCCATCAAATTTAAAGAACTTTGCCTCCCAGAACTGTTGCCAGTTCCTATAAATCTGTGTCCTTTTCCTGGCACCAGTCCTTGAGCCACGTGTTTAGCTCCCCTATCTCCCCTTCTCTGACCTTCCATCCATCTGCTCCCCTCTCCCAGACTGGCAGGATCTCAGAGAAGAAGATGCCGGATGAAATAGATGATAGTTTGTCACCCAGCCTAGTCAGGTGTTCCTTGGTCTCCACAACTGATCAGCTGGCGAGATCATTAGTCCCTATGTGTACTAGGACATCAATGTTTTCTCCTGCTTTGTGAACAATTTTAGCAATGCGGTCAGTGTCTCTCCATGCTGATGCACCTGGGAGACATCTGACCATCACCCCTGGCTGGAGATGGGTATCAACTCCCCGAATCATGGAGTCTCCTATGATCAGAAGTTGTTTGGATTTCCTTTGTGCTTGTTTAGTTTTGGTTACTGATTTGGGTGAGTTTTGTTGTGCTAGCTCCTGTGCCGCAGTGTCCTGCTCTGCAGTGTCTTCTGCCTCTTTATTTGATTTCAGAGATAGAGGCAGATACCTGTTTGTAGTGTTTATATGGTTTTTGGAGGCAATGTGATGGAGAGCAGAGAGTGATGGGGCACCTGATCTGCTCCTCCTAACCACCTGCCAACCTCCTGGACCAACTACCCTCTGCAGTTGAGGTTTTTCTGTTGGATGCTGGGGAAATGGCGGGTGGTTCTTATACTGTATTTCCTCTTCAATATGAAATTTGAGGCATGCAATCTCTGCCCATGCTGCCCGGAGCTGAGCCCTAAGATCTCCAAAGGCCCAGCATGTAGGACAGTGTCCTAAATCCTGTAAGACTGTCCTTCTGAAAATTGTTCCACAGTACCTGCAGTTAATGAAATCCATTCCAAATAAGTTGCTGGGTTTGTAACCTAGTCAGAGCAATTAGAAGGAAAAAAAAGGAAAAAATGCAAGTAATGGTTTAATTGTGCTTTGTTTAACTTGTTATAACAAGTTAAATTACTAGTGCCCTGTAAATGAGATCACCTTGTGGAGGCCCCACTGATCTGCCCCTTCCTGCTCTGCCACAGGAAATGTCACAACTGTGGTACCCTATAAAAGAAGTGTAGCGTGGGGTGGTTGGGGATGGGGGTGGGTGGCTGGGCCCTTCCCCTGCCTAAAAAGAAGAACCACGGATGAAAGAACAAGGAGGTAAGAGCAGAAGCAATCAGTCAACAACAAATGCAGTAACCTGAAAGCTTATCCTAATGTTAGATAAAACTGTAAAACCTGTAAGCACCACCTGTAATAATTTCAGAGAAGATATACCCTGTAAGAAACACTTTGCTCCAGAGAAAAATAAAGCAGTAACAGAAGATATACCTTGCAAAAGACAATTTGAATCAGAAGATTACAGCAGTAATCTGTTAGCACACACCTGTAGGCACACCTTGTAATAATGCAGAAGAAGGTATACCAGCAACAACAATTTGAATCAGAGGAAAAATAAAGCAATGAAATGTTAGCAACAAACAGTAGCAATCCCTGTGAGTAGAAAATAAAAACACCACCACACAGTAAATCTGCTTAGCCAAACTAAGTCTTAATCCTTCTCCCTTGCTCTGGTAAGTTTCTCTACTCTGCCTTTCAAGCAGTCTTAGAAGGAAAGAGCTCAGGTGAAGCTAGGTGCCTTGGCCAGCAAACCAAGTCTTCTACCTCCTGAACCCTGGCCCAGCTCTGGCTTGGATCTCGGTGACGGATTCCTGGCTTGCCCACCTCTACAGTATACTGTGGTTGAGGAGTTTGCATTTTTAGCATGCATAATACATATATAATGTGGAAAAAGAGTTACACAGGTGCTGCAGGGAGAACTTTTTATTGTGTTGCTGGTGGCACTAGAGTGTTGTATTAATGCTAACAGAGGTTTCTCATTATCTTTTTTGAGCTTGTTTCAGACTGTGTAACACAGTGACAGGCTGGGCCAAATAAAGTGGAGAGTGGCCATGAAATGCTGCGCTCCTTGTTGAAGTGTTTGTTAACAATAACTCGATGAAGATTAAGTAAGGAGTGGAGTTGCACCCAGTTTTTTGCCTTCTTCTTTGATGTATGTCAAGTGGGAGACCCAAACCAAGATAGGAATTCATTCAATATGAAGAACTGAGGGCATCCTAAACCTTTTTGTGGCTTTCTGAGAGGGTAGTGAGGGCAAAACTATCTCTGGAGTGAGGGTAAAGAGAAAGGCTCAGAAAACACCATTCCAACCAGAGACCCTGAGTTGCCTAATCTGTCCACGCTTAGAAACATAACATTTGATGGCAGATAAGGACCGCTTGGCCCACCCAGTCTTCCCATTTCCCTACTTGATGGATAAGCTACAGATCCTAGCTAACCAACAGCCTACTTCTTCCTACCCCCACCCCCTAGAATTGCCTTATCTTTGTCCCATGCATTATTGAATCCCACCACTGTTTTTGACTCCACAACCTCCTCAGCAAGGCTTTTCCATGAATCCACAACCCTCTCCATGAAAAAAATACTTCCTCACATTACCTCTGAGCTGTCCTCCCTCTAGCTTCAAATTGTGTCCCCTTGTTCTTGCACATCTTTTTTTCTGAAAGATGCTACCCTCTTGGACTTTGTTGATTCCCTTGGGGTATTTGAAAGTTTCAATCATGTCTCCCCCTCTCCCTCCTCTCCTCGAGGCTATACATATTAAGATCCTTAAGTCTGTCTTGATATGTCTTCTGGTGCAGACCCTGCATCATTTTATTTCCTCTCCTCTGGACTGCCTCCATCCTGTCTATGTCTTTGCGGAGATTGGGTTTCCAGAACTGCACACAGTACTCCAGATGGAGTCTCACCAGCTGTCTGTACAGAGGGATAACAACTTCCTGTTTTATACTGGTGATGCCTTTCCCTATGTATCCCAGTATCCCACCTGCCCTACTTACTGCCCTCTCACATTGCTTGCTCACCTTTAGGTAATCTGATATGACTACCCACAGGTCCCTTTCCATTTTTGTTGTTGTTAGTATCTCACCCCCCACTGTGTACTCTTACCCTGGGTTTTAGTTTCCCAGGTGCATTACTTTGCACTTCTTAGCATTGAATCTAAGCTGCCATACATTTGGCCTTTCCTCCAACCTTGACAAGTCCCTTCTCATCCTTTCCACCCCACCTTGTGTATCAACTCTGTTGCAGATCTCTGTGTCATCTGCAAAGAGAGATATTTTTCCTTCCAGTCCCTCTGCAATGTCACTTATAAAGACATTAAAGAGGACCGGTCCTAGTACTGAACCCTGCGGTACCCCACTAGTAACCCCTCTTTCTCCAGAGTGGACTCCATTTACTATTACACTCGGTGTCCTGTTCTCCAGCCAATTTTTTACCCAGGCTACCATCTTGGGACCCACTCCCAGGCTGGTCAACTTGTATATTAATCTTTTGTGTGGGACTGTGTCAAATGCCTTGCTAAAGTCTAGGTAGGCCATGTCTACAGCACCACCCTGATCTACTACTTTGGTGACCCGGTCAAAAAATTCTATTAGATTCATCTGACATGACCTTCCCACTGTGAAACCATGCTGCCTTGGGTCCTGCGCTCCTCTGGCCTCTAGGTACTCAACAATTCTTTCCTTCAGAAGTGATTCCATCATTTTCCCAATCACTGAAGTTAAACTAACAGGTCTGTAGTTTCCTGCTTCTGCCCTGCTCCCACTTTTGTGAAGTGGAATAACATCTACCCTCCTCCAGTCTTCAGGTACCACCCCATCCTCCCATAATTTATTAAAGAGGATAGTCAGTGGTGTCACTAGTTCTACCCTTAGTTCTTTTAGAATTCTGGGATGAATCCCATCAGGTCTCATTGTTTTGTTCACCTTCAGTTTTAAGAGTTCCTTCAGAACCCTTTCTTCTGTGAAAGGGCTGGTATCAACCCTTCTATCCAGCGTGTTTCTATTATTTGGTTTAGGTACCTCCCCCTCTTCATTTGTGAATACTGAGCAAAAGTATTTGTTTAATATCTCTGCCTTTTCACAGTCATCCTCTGTCCTCCCCCCTCCCCTTTATTAAGCCTCATTATCCCTTTCTTGGTCTTCCTTCGCTCCCTGATGTACCTATAAAATGTTTTATCCCCCTTCTTAACTGAGTTGGCTATCTTTTCCTCGGTTTGGGCCTTTGCTGTTCTGACTGCCTTTCCTGCCTCCTTTGGCTTTAACTGATACAATTCTCTGTCCTGCTTCTTTTGTGATTCCTTGTACTTCCAGAATGCTCTCTTTTTCTCCTTAACCTTCCCTGCCACCTCCTTTGAGAACCATAGTGGTTTCTTACATCATTTTGTTTTATTTGCTTCACACAAAGTCTTGTTGCCTCTGTGGTGGCAGTTTTGATTATTCCCCATTGTTCTTCCACCCCTCCTTCCTGCCCATTTGCTAGTGCATTCCTTAGGCACTGACCCATTTTTGGCAAAGTCTGCCCTCTGGAAGTCCAGTACCTTTGCCTTTGTATGGCTTGATTCTACTGCTGTGTTTATCGTGAACCATACTGTTCATTGGTCACTAGTTCCCAGATGGCTACACAATTCTAAATCTGTGATCCTCTCGCCATCTCCATTTGAAAGTACCAAGTCTAAGATTGCTCCCTCTTGAGTGGGTTCTGATATTAGTTGTTTAAGACATGCCCCCGTAGGGAATCTAAAATGACTACACTCTTAGAAGTGACTGCTGCAAATGCACTCCAGTTAACATCTGGCATATCCAGATCCCCCATTAGCAACATCTCTCATTTTTTGCCATTCTAAGGTACTTTCTATTATTTCCGTGTCCATTTCCTCCCCTGAGATGGGGGTCTGTATACAACCCCTGTGCTGATTGTGGTGCCATTGCCTGTCTCCAAATTGACCCACAGTGCTTCCTGTCCTCCCTGTTTACCCTTTTGTTCTGTTGCTTTGATGCCATCCCTTATGTAGAGAGCTTCTCCACCTCCTCTTTTACCCTCCCTGTCCTTCCTGTAGATGGTGTATCCTGGTATATTTACATCCCAGTCATGGTTCTGTGTGTACCATGTTTCTGTGACTACCACAATATCCAGATGTTCCTCCTCCATCAAGGCCACTAATTCAGGAAGCTTGTTACCCAGACTATGGGTATTGGTACTCATTGCGCTCCATTTTTTGATGGCTTTACCTCTTGTAGCACCATCACTGTCCTCATTGACTTTGCTTTCTCCATTTACGCCTGTCCTGCTCCCTACTGACCATTTTACCTTGGTCTTTACCTCATTTAGTACCTGGTTTTGTAGGGGAGGCTGGGAATTCCCTGCTGCTTATCAGTGCTTCCCCCTTGACAAGTTTAAAAGCTTGCCAATGAAGCATTTAAACCAATCACCAGTAGACTTGTTCCCTTCCTGGACAGATGCAGGCTATCCTGCCAGTATAGGCTGGTATCCCTCCAGGTGGAACCCCAGTCCCCAATGAAGTCAAACCTCTGTGCTCTTAGAAGGGTATGGCCAATCTGTTTGCTGGGGCTGTGGGGATAACTATTTATTTGTTTCCGTTAACTGTGAAAGAAAGTCTAGAAAAGGTTTTCATGTGGAGGTGGAGGGGAATACAAAAGCTACTGACTGATACTGTACGATGTTGAGCTGTTGACACATCAGTGTATAGTAGAATTGTGGAATTTGGTCATGACACTGGGGAAATTGTCCTACTTATTTCATGCAGGTGCCATGGGTTATTAAAGTCCACCTGAATAACATCCAGAACTGCCATGTGGTACCAAAATTTTATGTTTCAGCCAAAAGATGGATAAAAGTATGTAGGATAAGTTATTGGGGGCCATACCTGGTGGAGATTTGGACAAGGAGCAGTCTGCCCCATGGCTTGCTCATGCATGCTGCTGGAAACACTGCAGTGACCACTTGCCACATACATCCAGCTTCTAAAGACCAATAGTAACAGAGCTGCAGAGGGATGACAAGTCTAATTACTGATGTTCTTTGGGGTGTAAGGAGCAACAGGACCATGAGTAACAACAGTATCAGGGCCTTGGTCCTGCAGTGATAGAGAGAAAAAGAGAGAGAGAGAGAGTGAGAGAGTGAGAGAGTGAGAGAGCGAGAGACAGAGAGAGAGAGAGATAGATAGATAGATAGATAGGTAGATAGATAGATGGATGGATAGATAGTACTGTAGAATAGAAAATGTTTGCAGTTCTTTATATTTTGCTATGTTCGCTGACTGAGGTGGAACCACGAACAATAAAGAACCACTAACATATGTTTCTGCATAGCCTTCCTAGTCTTCACTCGCCATCTGCATTTTTTTTCTCTCCCCACCAAAACCCACTCCCTGCTCTTCACTACTCTCAGCATGAAAACCTGTACCAGCAAAATTACAGCAAGTCCAAGGGAATCATTCTCATCTCCTCTTCCCACTCCTCCTCAAGCAAGGTACTTTGTTTGGGTTATGATTGGACCTGCTAGCAAAGTAGTAAATTACTGGAAAGGTTACTTTATTTTACAAATCCATACTGAGCCATTGATGATTGTTGAGGCATTTGTTGTGGGCTTCTGTAATACCCACCTGCTTAAACCTCCTCTTGCAGTCATTAGTGCTTGACAGTGATTACTCAGTTCAGCTCATCAACTACAATGGACAGAGCTGAAACTGAGCTTAAACTTGATGCCTTTTGTTAAATGGATTAGCTGCACATTAGTCTGTAATTGACCTGTAGTTACCTCATCTGCCATGGGTAATCAGCTTGCCTTGAAGTGTGGTCACTGTAAAATGTGTAAATGTGTTAAACTGTGAATTGTGGTTAATGATCGTCGGGGCAACATCGCGAATATTGAAAGACCGCAAACATGACACAGCCACACCAGCGCTAAATATAATTTACGCATGATTAGTCTATTCTACAGTATTTATTTGTTTGTGGTGCCCTTCCCTGGAGGCTCAGGACACCTTTACATACAGTAGGGCCTAATTTAAATAGAATTAAAACTGTAGCATATTAAATACATCATATAAAAACTGACTAATAAATAACTAAAAAGGTATCAGACATTAAGAGACTGCCCTGAATGCCTGCTGAAATAAGTATGTTTTCAGGCCCCTCTTAAAGGCCTCCCCTGACAGGCACAGTGTTCTAAAGGACCAGGCCCACCACTTCAAATGCCCAGTCCCCCAATATCTTCAGCCTAGACTTTGGTACTACTAGGAAACTCTATTCAGTTAAGTGGGGCATGTGAGAGTATATATAAGGGTGCAGGAGTTTAACCTGGTAGCCCAGGCCTCCTGAAAAAGGGGAGTTAGTGCCTCAAAGCACCAAGGCTGTATGTGGGTGGAGATTCTTCACTTTATTTAGTGTTTACTTAATCACTTACATTTTGTAAGTATTTATTTCATTTTTGGAATTAATTAACTTTCTCTGAATTTTTTTTTAAGTCTGGAGTACTGGAATTTTTTTAACACCTTTACACACAGTAGGGTCTAATTTAAATAGAATTAAAACTGTAGCATATTAAATACATCATATGAAAACTAATAAATAACGAAAAACTATCAGTCGTTAAGTGACTACCCTGAATGCCTGCTGAAATAAGTATGTATTCAGGCCCCTCTTAAAGGCCTCCACAGACAGGCATGGAATTCTAAAGGATCGGGCCCACCACTTCAAATGCTCTGTCTCCCGACGTCTTCAACCTAGACTTTGGTACTACTAGGAGGCCCTCTTCAGTTGAGCAGAGCATGTGAGAGGGTATATAATTATGGAGTAGTTCAACCCATATAGCTCAAAAGACCCAGTTTAAAAGAGACATGCCATTTAACTGACAGACAGTGCAGATCATGCAGCACTGGTGAAATGTGGCATGATGTTGGAAGGCCTGTTAGTAACCGAGCTGCTGCATTCTGGAACACCTGCAGGCGTCATAGTGTACCTCCACTGACCTCAAGGTAGAGAGCATTACAATAGTCTATTCTCAAGGTCACAAACACATGTACCAGTGTGTCCAGGTTGCCAGGTGGGATAAGGGACCTAATCTGGCTGATATTTTGAAAATGGAAAAAAAAAACACTCCAGACTACTGCTGACACTGAGTCTTCATGGTCAGCCCCTAGTCCAGAATGACACCCAGACTTTTCACTTTAGTGGCAGCTGCAAGCCTAGAGGGAGCAAGCCAAAGTCCAGTCTCTCCTCCAGCAGCTGTTAACCCCCCATGGCCTGGCTCAATCACTAGGACTTCAGCCTCAGCCAGCTCAATGACATCCAGTCCAGGATCTTGGCTAAGCATCTGTTAAACACTTCCAGCATTCCAATTGTCACGGGTGCAAAGGACATACAGAGCTGGGTATCACCAGCAAAATGATGAAACTCAAGACCATGTTCTCTAATGAGATAGATAGATAGATAGATAGATAGATAGATAGATAGATAGATAGATAGATAGATAGATGGATGGATGGATGGATGGATGGATGGATGGATTAGATAGATAGATAGATAGATAGATAGATAGATAGATAGATAGATAGATAGATAGATAGATAGATAGATAGATAGATAGATGGATGGATTAGATGGATGGATAGATAGATAGATAGATAGATAGATAGATAGATAGATAGATAGATAGATAGATAGATAGATAGATAGATAGATAGATAGATAGATAGATTAGACAGAGGGATGAACAGACAGACAGATAAACAGGGTGTTAGGGCATTGGAAGTCCTGGTGGACAGCCTGGGCAGAAGACCTGCATGTAGGCCATTTAGATTTCAAGTAATTGAAGGGATTATCTGCTTGTTTGTGTTTTCATTCCTTCACAGCTTCTTCAGCTACCTAGTGCTGGGCATGTAGTGTTTGTTACTAAACTACTAAACTATGTATTACCACATTATTTAACTAGGCACTCCCAAGGGGCTTTGGGGTTTACACTGGTGCACCAGATAGTATAAGCACTTTTGTGGAATTGCAGAAGGTAACCTGTGTGAGACTGCATACTTTATAAATTGTTTTACTGACTGATTAACCCTTATCCCGCTTTCTCAAGAGCCTTGGTCCTGTTTCCATGAATAAACCTTATCCCTGGTTTTGCATTGTATCCCTGCCATTGCCTTATTTTGCACTTTCATTATTGTATCTTGGGCTGGGTTGATGGGTCCTGCTAGTACCACTGTTATAGTTTCTTTGGGGGAGTTAGAAGGGCTAAGACACTATAAGGGCTTCCATAGGTGGAGAAACCATTTAATTTCTTTTTTTTTCTATTTTATTTCTCTCCTCCTTCCGTGGCTGTGTGAGGCAGCTCCCGCCCTCCCTCAGAGGGCTCATTCTCTGTCCCTGCTCCCCCCCCAAGTCCTGCCACCAGCAGTTCCACTTTGGATTGCCTCCCGTGGCAGGGCCGGGTGAGGAGTGTTGACTTTCTCCCCCTCCCAGTACACAGAAATCCAGAATCTGGGGTGGCTGGTGAGGGGCGAGACATCATGGAGCCTGCCAGCTCAATTTTCCTGTTTTCTCCCTCCCTCCTTTCATAGAAACATAGACTTTGATGGCAGATAAGGACCAATTGGCCCACCTAGTCTGCCCATTTCCCTACCTAATGGATAAGCTGCAGATCCTAGTTAACCAACAGCCAACTTCTTCCTATCCCCCACAAGAATTGTCTTATGCCTGTCTCATGCATTCTTGCCAACACATGTGCAAACTACCCCCAACAGCACCCACCTTTTCATGTCCCTACCCCATCCTCAGGCCTCCACATGGGGGCAGTCATTTGGCAGCAAGTGTCAACCCTCCAGCCCAGTGTGAAGAGAGCGGTCCTCCAGATGCTCAATCCATCACCCCCCCGGCTGCCCCCCAGCAACCCGCATTCACTCCTGAACACGGGACACCAGAATGGAGTGAAGTGTGGTGTCCAGCGCTTTAACCCTCATCACTTCCGGGCCAGCTGAAACCATTTAATTTCAAATGGTTCAGCCTAGTTACACTGGATCCAAGGCCATCGACCCAAAGGTTCAATGGTAATAATTCACCAACTTGGAGAGCTGCAACAACATACCTGGCAGGCTGGGGTAACAAAATGTTTAACTTTTTATTAGTTCTTCAGTTGAAACACTTCACCTGTTTGTGGGTGAAAAGTAAGTAAAAAAAAACAAAAACTATGTATAATGGATTTTGTTTTGTCCTTCATTCTTAGTCCTATAAGGAGGTTCACACATGTTTTTATAAATGTGATTCAGGAGTGCATTGACAGGCCGGAAATGATATTCAGGTAATGGATCTTCAGTATTTAACAAAATCTTTAAGGGGTACAAATGAGTCAGGCGCATTATGAACATAATTAATTGCTATTCTTATCCTGGAAGCAGAATCAGCTCCCCATGCAATCCTGATAATGTCATAAAACAAAACAAGCAAATTGTACTTCCAGCCCTTTCAACTGCCTCCGTATTTCCATCATTAATAACCTGTGGTATGGTTTAGGTGTATTATTATTAGCAGAAGTAGTATTTTTTAGTGTCTTAAAAATCACAAGTGTTTTGGAGAGTAAAGCATGACAAAGAAAGGCAGTATTTTTATAGCAATACATAATAAAGAATCTTCACAGTGTACAGCTACAGTGCTTAGTACTCTGTTCTAAGAGTTGTTCAAAATGCCACATAAGGTCCTGAACAGCAGGCTTCAACAATTAAGTAAGTAATAAGCTATGACAGGAAGTGTATTAAAGGATTTGTGATTGTAGTAAAGCTCAAGACCAGAGACAGAGTGTCCTTGTAACCCTGGGAGGCTAATTGCACTTATAAAATTATTTACGGCTTTGAAAAATGCATAGGAGAACTTTTTCAGAACTGTTTTTTTAACTAGGAATTAAATAAGGATGTTTAAAGCAGCAGGGCAACAAAAAACGTTTTACCACAAAAAGCTAGTTTCAGCTACAATTATGAAAAATATTAGCATACGCATCAAATGTACTTCTCTAGCTACCTCCTACTGTGTGTTGTGCACCATGAGTCTTTTTTTTATTTTTTCAGTCCTAACCCTTGCAGGCCTACAATACTATTTCTATGCAAAATGTGGCAGCCATCTTTTTTTCTTGGAAAACATTTAATTAAATATTTATAAAATACTCACATTTTGGTTACATTAGAAAATTGTTGCGACAAACAGAATGAGAAGATGTCTGGAGTCTTTTATAGTGAAAAAACAGAGGGTCAGTTTTTTTGCCCAATTTCATTGCGCTGCTGCTTTAATTGGAGTTTGCATTTATATCCTGTGGTATACTAATGGAATCGTCTGTGGTTTGCTATGTCTCCAGCAGACGGCGTTGTTCAGATACTGTACAGTAGGTGGAAAGTACAGTTTTACCTTTTTAAATTTCTTTTGTTTGCAGATTTTAATTACTTTTTTCCTGTAGAGCTGTTACTGTTTTTTTTTTCTTGTTGCCCTTTTGCTGGTACTGGTTGTTGGTGTAAGTGATTGCTTGCCTTGGTATGGCTTGGGCTGCCCACATTCAATGTATTTATGCTGTTCATAGTTTGTGAGTATGACAGAACAACCTGAGACTGTGGGCTGGATATTCAAACTGCGCCCAAAAAGTGCGCAATAGCAGGAGCAAGCACAAGTCCATTGTGTCCATGCACAATAGACGCGATATTCAAAAAAGAAGCAAGCCAAATTGCGCCAACAGCCAACGTCTGAATATCGCACAATTTGCGCCATAGCGCAACTAGGAAGGGGAAGCTGAGCAGATACGATGTGCTATGGCGCAACAAGGGATGCCCAGCTGAGCAGCCCAGAGGTGCTATAGCGCAAGCAGGGAATCCCCCAGCAGCAGAGCAATGGAACTGCACAACCAGGGAGGTAGGTAGGGGCCCACCACCCATGCCACAGATGGGCACAGGAACACACAGCAGAACTGACAATGCCCCCCCACACCCCAAGCATAGCACAACTGGTGGAGGGCTGGAATATCCACCGGCCCATGGGGACAAGCAAACAAAGCACAGCTGGGCCATGGTGCCCCAGCACACCTACCGGCAAGCTGAGACTGCCACACAAGGAAGGCAGACCACCCCATGGCACAGCAGCCCCCTGCACAGCGCACCCTGCACTGTGACCTCAAGACACCCCCATGAGCAGTGACCACCACTGCGGGAATCCCCATGCATACCACCACCCCCAATGCCACACTGCAACCTTGTGTACACAGAACCATACAAGCCAGACCCACCATGAGCCACAGCAGCCAGCACAGACATCCACAGTGGTGCGTGGAAGCATGCAGCACACTGGATGCAACACAGTGCAGGGGCAAACACACACCCATACCCACGGGGACACTAACACAGGGATGCAGTAGTGTGGCAACCAAGCCCCCAGTGTGGGCCCATGAAAACTGTGCACACACAGCCTGCAGTCCTCCATGGCACAGGGGTGACACCCACCCTGTGCATGAACTGTGGCCCTGTACACCACCAGCATATGCCTGGATCACAAGTCACAGACAGTGGTGCACAGCCCCTGCAACACACACAAGCCACAGCATGGAGGTGGGACAGAAACTGCGGAGGCCACAGTGTCACCCGAGGCAAACATGCACCACACCATTGACAGGAGGCAACCCAGCATTGTGATGGTCACAGTGGATGTCCTGCAGAGACAGCCACCACTGACAAGGCAGTAGACCTCGCAGGCCACAGACATGCAAAGGTGTCAGCTGCACAGGCCAAGGACGGGTTGACAGGGGCACAATGGACACAGAGCAGGCACCATGGACCACTGCACACAGTAATGCAATGCACAGAGAACAACACACACACACACACACACCACAGAAACCGACTGATAGCCACTCCCACACCAGAGACACTTCCCCACGAACACACACACATACCCATGACTGAACCACCCCAGATACCATGCACACCACTGCAACTGAGCACCTATAGCCAGCTGCAAATCAGAGACCACCACAGTATTCATATTAAAATAACTGTATTCAAAAAATATAACAACAACAACTATTTACAATTATGTACAAACATGAAGTGGAGGGACAGGAACAAGGTGGGGGTGGGTAAGGGGCAGGGGTGAACATATGGGAGAGGGAAGGCTGGGTGTGAGGGTTGGTCACAGGGAGGAGGTTGTCTGTAGTCACTGGCTGCCAGCCTGATCCTCTGCTGCCTGGGGCTGTTCCCTGGGTCACCTCCTCCTCCTCACCCCATGCTGCTGAAGATCCCTCAGGATGGCAAGGGACTCTTGCACCACCCACACAAGATCCTGGATGGACTGCTGAATTCGCAGGAGTATCCGCGCACCTAGGACAAGGGATTAGAGTCAATGGGTGTGACTGTCCATACCCCTGCAGCCCACCCATTATGCATGGCATACAGCCATGTGCCATGCTCCTGTGATGGTGTGCGCCCACCCACAGTGACCGTGTCCACAAGACATACTCAACCAGGCAGCAACAGCCATGTGTACCACTGCACACACCCACCGCCCATGTCCAGCACAGCACAACCAAGGCCGTACAGTAACGTGGCTATGCAGTGGGCAGGCAGTGCCACAGCCATGTGCCCAGTGCACACATAGACCACCATTGATGCACTCCCAGACATGCAGTGCCACTGGACAGTGCTGACTGTCACATGTCACGTGCATGGCAGTGGTGTCCATGGATGGTGGCCATGCCCTGCTTCCCACCCTGTCGCACAGCATGCAATAGCAATCATGGTGTCATGGCACTCACCCTCATCGGGTTGTTGCTGGTGTTGGGGTTGGTCCCCTACATGCCCCCATGCAGCATCCCCCACCCTCTGCTGCTACTCCAAATTCCTCCACTGCTTGGCCACGCCTGTGGGAGACAAAAGGAGAGAAACACATCAGTACAAACCCAAAGCATATTCCCCCTGCCCCAATGTGTGTGCCCACCCACCCAGCCAGACCCACCCATCCCATACCCTGTAAACATCACCACAGCCAACCCTAGACCATCCCTCCCCTATGTGCTGGACACATAAGACAGTGTTACCCATATGGACCATACAAGTGTGTAGACGTATCACCCACCTGGACGAGGCACCACGCTCCTCCTGGCATGCGACTGCAGATGTGCAAGTAGCTCCGGCTCCCTCCGTCTCAGGTCCCCATACCGGTGCCTGCACTGTTCGGCCATTCTCCTGCAGCCAGTGGCTGCCTCCAGGTCAGTGGCCACCTCTTGCCAGACCTGGGTCCTGGCCCTGTCCAGTGGCACCTCACCAAACAGTGGGCCATAGTGTGGCTCCACAATGGCCACAAGGTTGGCCAGCTCAAGGGCACTCCACTGAGGGGCTCTCCTGCATGCCATCTCCAAAGCTATAGTAGGCAATATGGTGCTCCGCAGTACGGCAACCCCACGCAGCGTTGCATAGCATAGCGCCATTCCCCATCACGCCGCTGTCACTGTACAGTGTGATAGAGGTGCAGGCATGTCAGACGTACAGCACCAAGGGGGCAAAGGTCGGGCACAGGGTCATGGGTCTCTGGCGCAAGGCCACGCACAGCGACATCGGACGTCTATGCATCTAGTGCGATTGGTTGCCTGTGTGCCATCACCACAGCAAACTATTGCGCAGTTGTGCCACAGTGCCATGTAGTGACCCTCGCCATAGTGCCACTGGCACAAGGGTGGCCATGCCCTGAATTGCCTACCGTGCACAGCACGTCATCAGCACGGCAGATGCCTGCGTAAGCTACCTGGGCATGTGCAGTGCGATGTACTACGCAGGCCACAGAACTGCGCCATTGGCTCAGCACATTCAACACAATTGCGCAAAGTGCAAAAGCGTGATATTCAGCCATCATATGCAAATCATCTGATCAGCCATTCAATGTCGCAGCAGCATGATTTGCATCTCATTAAAGTTGCTCCACACGTAATTTGCATGGATTGCGCTATAAAAATGTGACACTGTTCTGCAGTGGCCATATTCAGTTACTGCAGTTTATAGGTGAGTTGCATGCTGTGTGGTGTTCTGGACTGTGGTCTCAGGGACTTGCTTTGTACTGCACAGTCACAGGTAACCACTGTCACCCATACAGGCTGAAAAATGACCGAGCGAGGACTGGGTGAGGAGGATGATGGTGGGCGGAAGAGGAGGCCCAATTTTACCAAGGCCGAGATGGAGGCACTCTTTGAGGTCTACATCGATCAGGAGCCACATGCTCAGTGGATGGCGGAGCACCACTCAGGCCCGTGCTGCTGCATGGGAGGAGGTGGCATGTACCATCAACCTGCATGGCAGCCACCAGTGCTCTGTGCAGGAGTGTAAGAAGAAGATGGGTACCGACAGGAGGAGGGTGAAGGAGAAGGTGGCTGCCATCAGGGTGGCACGTGCTGCAACAGGCGGGGGCCAGCCAGAGATGGTGCAGCTGACTCCGGCAGAGGACAGGCTCGATGCAAGCATGCAGCGCAGTGCCATTGAGGGCATTCCAGGAGGTGGCTTCCAGACAGGTGGTAGCCCATCACTGCATGGTATGTCATGGTCTGTTGGGGGGGGGAGGTAGATCACATGCACTAACGTGTCCTTACTTTCTGTTACTGATCCTGCGCATCAGCAGGGGTCAGCGGTGGAGGGCCTGTCCACTGCGGACAGTCATCTGGAGTTGGGGGAGGGACCATCCACCTCCGCAGGTAGCTGGTGAGCATTGTAACAGTGGGACCGCCTGGCTTCCAACACTGATGTCGTTGAGACAGGTGTGGGGGAGGCCCTTCCTGTGTCTCAGTGGTCTGGCATCCAAGGATGCCAGCAAGCTGTGGCTGTGGCTGTGGCACAGACCTGCACCATTGATGATGCAATGACCATTATGGGCAGTGACATGTGTGTGTCATGGAATAGACACACAGCAGGCCAGCTCACGCCCATGGACCAGGCTGGTTCCAACGTGTGTGCCAGCATGTCAGCACAGTCCCAGGCTGTGCCTGTCAGCACCGGTGGGGCAGCACCGGTGGCTGGTCAGGTCAGTGGCACTGTTGCAGCCACAGCGGCAGAACAACTGATCCCTTGGGCACAGCAGGCGGAGGGGCAGCAGCAGCAGTCACCCACCAGGGCTGGGGGTTCAGGGTTCAGCGGTGGCATCTGTGCACCGCCTGTGGACTTGCCCATACCTGATCCTGGTGAGCAGCGCCCACCCTCAAGGGGTGCTGAACATCAGGCCCTTCCATACCCTGAGGGACAGGTTGCCGAGGTGGCAGACGACCCCATTGACGAGCACACCTGCCTACTGCAGTCATCAGTACAGCAGCAGATGCAGCCTACAACATCTGTGGAGGCACTGTGTGTGGCTCTGGAGCGGGTCGAGGAGCAACACAGCAGGGACACTGATAGGATCCTGTCACAGACTGACCATTTGCGGGAGGATGTGACCGCTGCCATTGACAGGCAAACACAGGCTTTGGTCACTGTCATGGCCACAATGGGCACACAGTCAGGTGCCCATGTGTCGCTCACACCGCGCAGTTCACTACCCACTCCCCATTCCTGGCATTGTGCAACACCCACCCTGTCGACGCAGGGTTCAGCTGTGGGCATCCCGAGCACTCCTGGTGCAGGTATGTTCAGTGTGCTGCAGACACCTGTGCAGGCACAGTCAAGTTCACGCAGTAGAACCCCTGGTGGATCATCGGTGCCACTCCATGAGGCCCGTGCTCAGCCTGCCAGTGCTGTTGGGGTCTTGGCAGGGCAGCTCACGCATCCAAGGTGGACGTGGCACTGTGCCGCAAGACTGACCTGTCTCCCAGTGCGGGCCTCTCTGGTGCTGCCCTGTGTGCATTGTGTGTTTTGGTGGGCAGTGCACCGGTGGGTGCCCAGCCCTATACGCAGATATACGGTCCACCTGCACACCCTCCCGACTGCTGTCCACAGGTACGTGTGCACGATGATGCCTGCATTGCACTGTACACCAAAGTGTGATGGTGCCCAGCATCTGACACACACACATAGACAGTCAGTGGACATGGTGGCCTGTGGACATGTGTGTTGCTAGTGTTTGTGTTCTGGCTCTGTTTTGCACCTGACCCCTGTGTACTTTGTGCCTATTGTGTCTGCATGTGTGTGTGTCCGTCCATGTGGCGTGTTATTGTTCACCCTTCCCTGGTTGTATGTGTGTGCTTCTGTGCCCTGCCACATCCCTTGCCAGCATGCACCCCTGGTGTGTTTCCATGTGTGTATGTGGGTTGTGCCCTAGCCACTGGTGGTTGCACATGGCCCCATGACTTACCTGTGTTGGCTGAAGTGCTCCTCTGTGATGGTATCCCGGTGCAGCTGGGCCAACCGGATCAGTCGGGGGTCCCATCAGCCAAGGGGGGCTGCCCATCCCCATTGCCACTGGCATCACCATCGTCCCCATCACTGTCCCCCTCTTCGACCTGTACAGCTATCCCACAGTCTTTGGCCATGTTTTGCAGGATACAACAGGACCGGAATATCCCACAGGTCTTTGAGGGGCTATACTGTAGGGCACTGCCAGAGGTGTCCAGGCAATGGAAATGCACCTTCAGCATCCCAAACACCCACTCAATGATGTTACATGTGGTGGCATGTGCCTCATTGAAGCGTTGCTGTGATGGGGTCATGGGCTGCCGGTAGGGTGTGAGCAGCCAGGGACGGAGTGGGTATCCACTGTCACCTGTGTGGAGATAGTGGAGGTTAGTGTCTTGTTCAGGCTCAGACTGCCCCAAACCCTGTGTGCCACACCCATGGCACCTCTGGCTTACCCCCCCTTGCCCACGATTTGTCAGTTCTACATGCATACTCACCCACTAGATGACCTGTGGGGATGTCCCCACTCTCAAATTGATGGCACAGTGCTGACTGGTACCAGATGAAGGAATCATGTGCTCTCCCAGGGTGCGTGGCACAGACATTGATGATGCACCCAGTGGAATCACACACCACCTGGCAGTTGACACTGGCATATCCCTTCTGATTCATGTAGGCGGCCCCATTGGGGCCAGGTGGTCAGCGAATGGCCACATGGGTGCAGTCTATCGCCCCTAGCACGCCAGGCATATGTGCTACCCTGTGGAACTCCTGTATGTTTGCTGTGCGCTCAGCCGCCGTGCTGGGGAAATGGATACCGCAGCAGCATGTGTGCTAGTGTGCTGAGGAATTGGGTGAGGATGCGTGATGTGGCTGACTGCGTTATGCCTGTGGTGTCCCCTGTTGGTCTCTGGAAGGTATCCATGGCAAGCAAGCACATGCAGGCTGTTACCTTTGTCTCCACTGACAGAGCATGACTCCGTCGTGTGGGTGCCTGCATCATATCACTGCACAGCTCACAGAGTCACCTCAGTATTGCCCTGTTCAGGTGATACCGGCCCACAATCTCGACATCTGTGTACAGCTCAAAGCTGGTGTGGGCTCAGTACTGCCTGTTGGGGGCGTACCACTAACAACAGGCCCTTCCAAGGCCACTTCCCCCTGCAGCATGCCTTCTCACCCCCATCATTACAGCTTCCATGTGGAAGGTGGCACTGTCCATTTCCCTGGCTTGTGTTCCCCCCCAGCTGTTGTTGCTTTGTTCCCCCCGCTATCCTGACTGTTACCTCCACTGCACCGGGTACACCTACTGGCCTCTGCTCTCTGTGGCCCCACACACCTCCCCTTGCCCCTATTCTGTGGTTTTGTTTCCCTGGCCTGCCCTCTTTCTCCCTCTTACTCTGTCTCTCTCCCCCTGCCTCATGTGGCTTCCCTGTAGCGTTCTTGTGCCTCTTCCTTGCTCTTTTTTATTTTGGCTCATTTCTGCTATGGCACAACTTACGCCTGCTCCACTGTTGCGCATTGCGCAAGTCTTTGACATCGCACTGCACACTTTATGCATGGTTTCACCCCCTTTGGTTGCACATGCCTTCATTATCATTGCGCTGTTGTTCAGCATGTTTTCAGTGGTGCAACTGCCTCCTGCTGAATATCTCAGAATGGCGCATTTTCTGACTTGCGTGGCGCAACCCTATTGCACATTGCACAACCCTTTTGAATATCTGGCCCTATGGTTATAAAAGCTGACCAAAAATTAAAAGAGGTATTTTAAATGAAATGGCTGTCAGTCCCACAATGTGCAACAACCTTCTGCACATGTCTCAAAACTTCCGAGCAGTGCAAGAGTATCAGAACTACAGAACAAGAATTCGGAACTCACAAACATTCTTCCCTCTGGCAAATTCTCTATTTCTTTTGCACCCAAAATACCTCAAAGTCACTTTTCTTTGTAATTGTTGTTTATTAAAGTTTTTATATATGTGTGTACAAACAGACACAAGAATATACAGACAATACAGGAAGGTCATCACAATTAAACTGCGCTTAAAATACGTTACATAATACAGGTGGGTTACAGTATATTAATAAAATAGGTATTACCTGTGGAAATTCTTGTTACAAAGAAATGAGCTCTCTAAAGAGACCATGCCTTGAAAATTGAGAAAGAAAAGTATCTTCCAGCCCACCATGATGCAGGACCCAGTGATGCCAGTCTCCTCAAAGACCTGAAGGCTACCATTCAGTTTATATGTAAAATGTTCTAGTCAATAATTGCCTATCATTAGTTTTCCACATAATCCTATTGTAGACAACGTTTTTGTTAGCAGGAGTCTTGTAATGATCTTTTTGCTTCTGTAAGCAGTAATAATTAAAGTTCAAAGAACCTGCCTCTGATGTTACTGTGTGGTGGAGGAAATAATAACAAAGCCAAAGGTGGGGGGTCACTAGCTCCAGCATCCCAAACAAGTCCTCAATATTTTGCTGTACTGCAGTTCAATATAGTTGGGGGGCAACCCCCCAGAATACATGGGCATTGTCTGCCAAGTGTGTACCTTAAACATACCAACATCTACTGCTACTGTATGTTTGCCCATATATTTTGCCTCAACAGCCAGAGTGCAGAAATATCATGTGTGGCATTTCAACAAAAATTCCATTATGTAGGGCGCTAAAGTGATTTTAGATGCTTATAAATGAATTTCAGCCATGCATCCCAAGAGTACCCAACACCTAGCTCTTTATTCCAGCTATTTACATGTGATTAGTTGACGGTACAGAGTCATGCTGTCGTAGCCAAAACCATGCAACACAACAATGCCGCACACAAAACAGCATGCAGCAAAACAAGGTTGGGAAAAAATGTCGACCATACATGGAACAGCACACACGGCACAGGAAAACTTAGTATCTCTTGTTTTTGCAGGTGTCTTTCCCTCCACACCCCCCCATGTGGGGGGCTTCACCCCTACACTCCCAGGATTTAATATATCTGACTCTGAGGGGGTGTGGACTTCGGGGAAGGGGTGAAACACTGGAGGGGGGAAATTTAGTTTAAAAAAAATAAATCTGCAGCAGTAGTGGACCTGCCGGGAACCAAACTGCAGTCCCAGGTCCCCCATAACGCCAAGTGTGGATGCTCTAGCCACTCCACCACAGGAGCAGCTCAACCAGGCACTGCACTGGCAGCCTCCTGGATGCTTCTCCAGATCATCTTACAGTGACAGGGGTAGTGGTTCTTACTATACACTGAGCTACCCATGTCAATGTAGAAACTATTGCGCTATAGGCAGTGCAGTCATTCATGCACTATTTAGGAGGCATTATATCCTCTTGGTACCTCACTGGATTCCTTGTAAGTTTAAGCAACCCCCTGTAGATGTTACCAATCAAGTGTTGCCAGGCTTACTCCAACTGGGGCCTATGCATGAAGGTTGTGCACCATGCATAGGGTATGCAGGGACAGAGCATGGCTGAGAACGTGCGTACTGTGTGCCAGCTACCCCTTGGCGGCATGCACAATGTGCATGCAGGACACTACAGAGTGCATAAACATGCAGCTATGCAGATCCACTGTGCACTGTGCATGCAGGGATATGCCATGAAGTGGCGTGTATAGACTGCCACAGCACATATGTCCAAAGTTGTGTACATCAGCTATGCACAGTGTGCATGGCACAGACACCTACATGAGCCAGAGGGCTGCCTTAAGTGACTGTACAAGGCTGCACTTCCACATGCAACAAGGCACAGTGGACGAAGGTGGCTGGAGAGTGATCGCCACATGCCCTTGACTGCTGCACAGCACCGCCACGTGCATCGCAGACCACACACCAGTAGCGTAGCCCCACCTGCCATAACAGAAACAAAGTCCATGCCATGCGGCACCGTCACCCACCACGGCGATGTGTGCCCACAGCACAGGTGGTGACAACAGGCCTGCATGACCCACATAGGTGAGTGGTATGGGACGATGGGCCTGGACATGTGACAGTCCGTGCCACAGCTGGCCCAGTTGTGCAGCTGCCGTGCCATGAATACACCACTGCATGGCACGCAGGCCTCCATGCACAGACCCTGCCCTCCCAGCCCAGCAGTGCAGCTGCCAGGGTGAGGTGCCTGCCATGTCACTGTAGGTGGGCATGCATATGCACACAGAGGTCCATCTTCACCCCCCCATATGGCATACCCGCCCCCCCCACAGCCAGGAGACAAGAACCACACACAAGGTTGGCAATAGAATGCTTTATTATACACTGCTGGTGATGCCAACTGTAAACATCAGTAGAAAAAGAAATAACCCACACCCCACAAACATCCATGTAGGGGCGAGCCACACTGCCACTGGTGCCATGTTCCCAGGGACTGTAGGATCTGTCTGAGGGGATGCTGGAATTATGCTGTCACTGTGATGCCACCTCCACCCTGGGTGCCATCATTTCACCAGTGTCACCCATCTTTCACTATGCTGACTGCCACAGCCACTCTTCATCCTTGCTGCTCCTAAGTACCTCTGGTCCTGGTGGTGGCTGCTTCCTCACCTGCTCTGGGATCATCCACCCGATGGAGCAATGATAGCACTGTGGAGAGAAGAGATGCTGTAAGGCATCATGGTATAAGTCGCATTGCCCATCCACACAGGACATAGAATGCCCCCCATGTGACTTGTGGCAGTTGCACGCAGCAGACATTGTGCAGCCGTGGAAGCACCATGGCCGGCAAACCCAGCCCACATGCGGCAGCACTGCAATTTGAATGTGTATGGCATGCAGTGGGGAAGGGCTCCACCCCTGGCATCATCCCTGGTACACTGCTCCCCCCTGCCATGCATGGGACAGACCACTGTGCCATGGTGTACAATGCTGCGAGGTAGTCCATGGAGGGCCGCTGCACACAGGACAGAGGGTGTGCAGGGATGGCACATACCACATGGCCCACACAGGTGACAATACACCTGATGCTCCTACCTGGGGGCCCACACACTGTGTGAAGTTGGGCCCAACAGCTCCATGGTGGCCACACACTGTTGTCAGTGCCCCCGCACCCATTACCAGCGTCCGTGACCAGACATGTCCCGGTGAAGTGGAGACGTTGCACAGCTGCCATATACTGTCGGGCTGTCACCACATGCACAGATATCTGAGGGTGGTGCAGTGAGGGGGATACACACACACACACACACACACACACACATATATGCATGGCCCAGGACAGGACAGACACCTACACTGGATGGCACGGTGACCCTCCAGAGGGTCCACGGTCCTATGTCCCTGTGCTCTCCCTCATAGCTGATGCTACCCTCATGCTCAAGCCTGTTCATGTAGTGGGGGAACTGCAGGAGCCACCTCCCATCAGCATCTGGTGGCCACCACCATGATGGGTGCACCACATGGCTGCTCCACCCTGCATAGCTCCATCCTCCTGGGCATGTCATCAAGCTCCTGTGTGGGGGGACAGGTAGGGAGAGTCAAGAACACAGGCACAGGGCTAGTATGCAGAACCCTGGTCACAACCCCCCACCCAAAGACCAGTCACACAGCGGTGCAGAGGTACTCACCCACTCATGCCCTGTGCATACCCCCCCCTCCCGAGTCACTAATGCTCACCTCAGCCACTCAAAAGAGGCAGTGCAGGTAGTGGTCAAGATCTTCTTCACCATCCGATGCCATGCAGCTCAGAATGCCTTGTGCCTCTCGCAGGACACACCATGCAGGGTGCATGTGTAGGCTCACATGCCCATCACCCATGCCGAGCTAGCATGCACGTGCACCGACATACCCACTTAAAGGCACATGCTTGCATGTGCAGAGGTTAAAGGCAGGTGCACCAGCAAGATGAATGTTGCACTGGAACACATGCTGTGGTAGGATGTGTCCTGGGGTGATATTGCACATGGCACTGCTGCAGGAGGAACACTTGCTACTCAGGCACTGAGGGCCATGGCCAAGGGTATTCTGCCCCCATCTAGACACATCAACACTGCATGAAATACACTGCATCAAGTGATTCAGGCTACCTTGGCACACCATCGCAACCATATGTGACCTGGTCCGTGACAGGATCACATCATGCACATGCAGGTCCAGGGCCATGTCTGTCGAGACCAAGGTTCTGGCGGCATTCAACTGCTATGCCACCGGCTTGTTCAAGAAGGTCAATGGTGACACAGTTGGTGTATGCCAATCATCTGTCTCCCATGCCATGGCGGATGTCACAGGCGCCATGCTGGAGCATATGCAGACCTACATATCACTCCCCACAGACCCAGAAGACAGCCGTAGCACCTAGCAGGCCTTCTGTGATACTCACAGGATGCCCAATGTAGTGGATGTGATAGATAACACCCAGGTCACTATCCTTGCTCCCTACACGTGAGAGGAGGCATACAGGAATTGGAAGAGTTTCCACTGCATGAACATTCAGGTCATGTGCGATGCCATGGAATGTTCACAAACGTATGCACCAGGTGTCCTGGTTCATGCCATGATGCATACATCCTGGACAGTTCACACATTGGTACCATGCTGCTAGCAGGGGCAATTGATGGCTGGATGCTGGGTGAGTATGGCTGTCCTTCCCCCATGTGTTGCATTACTCTGGCACACCTGGTGCATGTGACTGACATTTCTTTCCTTTCTCCCCACTCCCAGGAGACAGCAGGCATCCCTATTCCCTAACTTGATGACACCCATCTACACACTGGCTAACGGAGCAGAGGAGACCCACAACCATGCCCACAGGAGGACAAGGAACATTTGAGAGGGCCATCGGCCTTCTGAAAATGTGCTTTCGCTGCCTGAATCACACTGGGGGGATGATGATGCTGGCACCAGAGAAGGCATGCTGGATGTTCACTGTTTGTGCCATGCTCCACAATATCATGCTACATCATGATGTACCCTTCCCAGGGGTATTACAACATGACATGCCACCAGAGGAAGATGACATAGTCACCCTCTGTGGACCAGAGAACATGGTCAGTCAGGAAGCAAGGGTGAAGCTGTTTCAGGGTTCATTCCAGCAGTAGCCTGTGCCACCATGGGCAGAACCATGTGTGGTGTGCTGCCATATGGGTATGTGTGTGTGTGTATGCTGTGACACTATAGGTGTGCATCTGTGGTGGCTGTCTGCGTGGCCTTTGTGGGGCTGGTCCCTGAGCGATCGCAAACTGTGTTGGGCACTTGGCACGCCATGATAAGCACAGTGCTGAGTGTGCCCATTGTGTGCCAGGGTCTACTGGGCCACCACTGGTATCACCCATGGCATGCCATGGTTTTGGCTCCCCATGTATCATGGGATGCCACCCATACCCAGGATGGCTTGTGTGTCTGCTATGTGCATCCAGGGTTGGGAGGTGGGTGGGCCATGGCATGGTGTGGCACCCTGTGGTTGCACTTGGTGAGTGTGTTACTGGGGGGTGGGGGTCAGCAATGTGTATTGTGATCCAACTGGATGGGGGGGGGCTGGTGCGGTAGGACACATGTGCTGAGAGATGCTCTGGTACTGCTTTGCAGTGTGTCTGTGCACCGCTGTGGTGGTGGCACATCACTGTGACTGCATATTCAGGGCCTGTGCCAACAGTCTGGCCTAAGCATGTGACCCTAGCTGCCATGTGGCTGCCTGTGGTCTGCCTCCACTGTAGCCATGAGGTGTGCCCACTGTTTGCTCCATGGACTGTGGCAGCATGTTCATATTCCCAGGGGCCAAGGCGTCCTTCATCAGGCGGCTGTTGTAAGTCTCCATGTTCTGTGTGTCTGGGTTGTCCAGCAGATCATTACTGTCCACCTCAGCTTGCACCAATCCCATCACCATGTCAGTTGTGGTGGCCTTCGTTGGTGTGGCACTTCCATTGGTCATTGGCCAAGGGTGCCTTGTGTGTCCATTTAGTGCTGCGTCCCATCCTGTTCCTGGTTGTGTTCAGCCTGCCTTGTTCTGTTGCTGGCCAGCCTGTTGAGTACATCTGCAATGCATGCCTTGCTCTGCTTGGCACGCACCTCACTGGTAAGGGCACACAGCATTTCAGTTTTGCAGCTCTGCTCTGCAAGGTGGTCAGTCTTCAGCTACTGCAGGTCACGGTACTTGTCAGCCAGTGTCACCTGCACCTGGTGTGCACATGTGCAGCCGGGCGCATGCCATGACAGACCCTCATCCGGACTGTCTTCCACATCCCATGTGGTACATTCTGGGGTGGCACCTGTGTTCACCACTGATGCATTTCACCCCTGCTGTGCCGGGCTTGCACCACCTGTGTCACAGTCCATGCGTGCTTCTGTTATGGCTGGGCACTGCTGTTCATCACCAGCCCATCCATCCAGGGTGGCTGTTGTGGCCTTGGAGCTGCATTTGCCCACTTTGTGGGCACTGTCCATGTCTCTGTCTGTTTCCATGGGTGCCTCTGTCCCCTGCTTGGTACCTGTAGATAGAAGGGTTCAGTTAGTGGGGCAAGCACAGTCAGCCATTCCATGTGCACTTGCGGTACATGTGACAGTGGTACTCACCGGTGCCAGACCCTGCAAGCCTGTGCTTCTCATCATCCACTGGTGGGGGACTTTTATCCCTGTTCCTCTGCTCCATCACAGTGGGTGCTGCAGCCTGCCCTGGTGGTTCTGGATAGGTGGGGAGGAGATGTGTGTTAGTGCCTTGCCCAGGGTTGCTGAGCCTGTGTCCACCTATCACAACAACCCCACCTTACCGTATAGGGTGTTAACGCAATCCATCTCCCTGTGGACACCAATATCCATCAGTGTGTCTGTGACCATATGCTCCAGGGGGCTGAGCTGGGTGTAATTGTATGGGGAGCTGCCCCTGGTGCCCTGCCATGCCCCTGTGGTGGTTGCAACTTTGCACCTCAAGGTGGTACGTAGGTCATGCCACTTGTGCTTGATGGCCTCTAGGCTCCATGCCTCTGGCCCTGCAGTATTCACCCCACTCTGGATTTTGAGTCATAGCCTGCCCTTGACCTCAGCAGGGGTGGACAGGGAACCTAACAGGCAGCAGTTGTGTGTATGTCCACAACCATGGATGCCACCTGCCCCCTGTGAAGATCAGTGTGCATGACCTGCCTGAGGACTGTGACTGCAGCCCCGGGCAGGAGTGCACGCCTCCACTTTACCTCAGTTCATGCCCTGTGTATCACCCTGTGTGCCTCTCTCTCTGTCTCTGCTATGTTCTCCACCTCCATCCACTCTGTGGCATTCACTTCTGGTACATTTCGGTGGATGTTGTGCAGGTCCATACATGGTGGGGTCAAGGGGCATGTCCACATACTTTTGGCACACCTCTGTTTACTGTGTGGCACACTACATATGCCACGTAGACATGCCCCTTGGTCCGCAGGGCATGCATGGCCAGCCATACATGCTGCCTAACATGGGCCCCTGCATGGTGCATAGCTGCGTGCCACTGCTATGTCGATTTCATGCATAGTTCACATGCCTTTGTGCATAGGCTCAATGTGCTTAAATTAGTATTCTGTGGAGCAAGGGCAGTTTCTCTGTTAAGCGTGTCAGTTTGGATCCCGAATGCTATATCTAAGAATGAATTTGAAAATACCTAAAATGATCGAAGTGAGAAAAGTGGTATTTGATCTGCAAATCTTGGAAAGGTCATACCCCTGATGCATCTAGTAGCTGATGAATATGATGCTATTCCAGTGTGATACAAAGGAGTCTAATATGTTAAGGGATCATTTTGAGTCTAATTCTAGGGACCTAGTCCAAATTCTATGGGTAGGAGGGGACCCTCCAGTGACCATGTAATGCCAGACATGGAGAGTTACCTCTGTATAGATCATAAAGGAAGCAAAGCTGGAACATGCATAATAAAAATAAAAGGATACAATACAGAACAGAAAAACTAAAACACATGCAACGATCCCACTCTCCCTGTCCTTCCCACTCAGTCAAGTGGGTCAGCCCTCTGGATAAAGTAGTGACAAATAGACCACAGTCAACACACTGAGACAGCAGTGAAGACCTGAAAGTGAACTGTGCAGGGGCCAAGTGTCCACATTTAGCCATATCTATAATCCCTAGTAGACCATAATGCATCTCCCAATGGTGGCAGAAAGGAGCATATTTGTGTTACAAAGATGCAAGCATTTTTTTCCACGTGAGGAGCTTGCATGGCTTCTGCATACCATTCTTGAAGGGTAGGAGTTGTGTCTTTCCAATGCTGAGAAATAACTTTATTGACTGTAAACATAATGAGCATAAAGCAGTATTTATGGTGGCCCATAAGGCATTTGACTCCCATCCCATCAGGCAGCTCTCGGGGATGAAGGCATCCTTTAGACCCAGAAGAGGATCGAGCTGCTAAGCGACCTGGTGCCACAATGACTGGACCTTGGGACAGTCCCAGATGATGTATTTGAATGTGCCAATGGCAGAGTTACATTTGGTACTCAAATGGGAATCAAGTATCTTCCAGACATGCAGTTTTTCAGGCATGTAATACATATCTTGTAAGATTTTCACCTGCATTAACTAGTAGTGGTCTAGTTCTGCATATTTGTGGATGGTGTACCATATGCTTTTCCAGTTGAGATCAGAGGCATCCTAGGACAGGGCTCCAAGTAGTTGGATGATTGCCCAAATCTATATGGTATCAGGGTGCAAATAGCTTTATACAAGGTGATGGGGTGGGATGGGGTGGGGTGCACTATTGTGCTGTATCAGTCGAGGCAAGGATGAGGATTCTGGGTCTACAAGACTCCCACCACAGCATGTGTGACCTGGAGGAAAAAGAATACGTCTTTCAAGGAGAGATGGTAGCGGGCTTGGAGCTGGGCAAAAGTGGTCCAATTGCCATCATGAGAGAGGTTGGCAGGAGTGAACAGGTCACTTACTGTACCTGCCAATCTGGACGATGTAAAGGTTTCCCACCAATGTGAAAATTATGATTATGCCAAAGGGGTTGTGCAAATGATGCTGACAAAGGGTTTTGACAAGCTATGTGAGTTGGGCATGAATGGCAAGAGAAGTAGCGATAGGGGTACCCTTGAGGGTCTTAGTTAGGGAGGCCAGCTTTATGTAGAAGAGAGAGAGAAGGGTAAGGTCGTGTTGATCATAGAGGTCACCTTCTATGGTAAGCCACTGAGGGTGATAGGATGCATCATGGGGAAGAGGGGGAGCCCCAGCAGAAGTATTTCACACCTTAAGCTGTGTGACAGTAGACTAAGAACTCAGGCAGTCCAAGGCCTTCTACTGATTTAGGGGCTGCCAGTTTGGTGTAAGTATGTCTGGGGTGCTTACCTTGCCAAATGAAGGAAAAGATGATCCCATGGAGAGTATGAAACCAATGAAGGGGAAGCCAAACAGTGAGCGTGTTAAGGGGATATAAGAGGTGGGGAAAGACATTCATTTTGATAATGTTGATCCTGCTCCATAATGTAAGTGGAAGGGAAGCCCATCGATGCAGATCTTGTTTGAGCATGGACAGCAGGATTGTAAGATTGTCCATGATTAGGCGGTGTCAGAAGATTGAGATGTGAATCCCCAGGTATAAAAGGGAAGTGGGGCTTCAAGTTAGACCAAGGGGAGCCAGATAATGTCTGCAGACTTTGTGATTGAGGGGGAGAAATATAAACTTAGTGACACTGAACTTGTAAAAAGTAAGATTACTAAATCATGGATTTCATGAAGTATGGCCTCAAGGAAGGTGACAGGGTTCAGAAAATGTAGCAGGATATCATCAGCATGAGGGAAGACTTTGTATTCTTTCCTCTTATAGGAATGCCCCTATGTGGTGCTACATACTGAGGCATACCTCATAGCGCATGATGTCTCTGATCCCCTCCAATCTGGTTTTAGATTCAGGCATAGCATCCAGATGCATTATTCAATGTGCATAATGACCTCATTAGGGCAAGAGATAGGGGTGAACTGTCAATTCTATTTCTCCTTGATCTCTCTTTAGTGTTTAATACTGTGGATCATGGGTTGTTACTGGATCATCTGAGAGAGTACAGAGTACTCACCTGCACTGTTATCTGCTGGTTTGAGTCCACCTCAGTAATAGGATGCAGAGGGTGGCAACAGGAATTTTCTCATCATCCCCAATGAGCCTTCTCTGTGGTGTGCCCCAAGGATTGGTCCACTCCCCTATGCTGTTTGCAGTGTACATGCTGTCCCCGAGGAAGATCATTTGACAGTACAATCTGGGTGTCCACTACTATGCAGACTATAACCAGTAGTATTTGTCTTTTGCAACTGGGACACTTGATACAGTTGAGGTGCTAAATCATTCCCTATCTGATATTTAGAAATGGATGGAATCTGGTTGGCTGAGACTTACAGTAATCTGGACAAGACTGAGGTACTAGTGATTGAGCAGGGTCAATGGGGGAGAAGAGATAGTCATAGGAGAGACAAGACTTCGGCTCGGGGCATCTAACTGTTGGCATCTGCAAAGGAGAAAAATCTGAGAGTCATTCTAGATTATCAGCTGACAATGGAGGCTCAGGTGTCTGCTTCAGTCCAGAGTGGCTTTTACCACTTTAGGAATATCAACTAGATTAAGTTCCTTATCCCTCTGAAGATCTGACAGCATGGATGCATGCATTTATGATGTTCAGGATGGACTACTGTAATATGCTCTATCTCAGAGTTAGTGGAGGTACATTACCATGCATACAGTGGTTTTATGTGATAAGGGTGAGTTTTTAAGTCATCAGCCACAAACAGCGACTAAAAAACTGCCACATGTGAATTGAGCAAGCAGCATCGGGTCAACCACCACAAACAGCGAAGATCGATACTTTCACATAAGCAAATGAAAAAGAAACTGTTTTTATGCGGAGGACTGAGCTCCCCACACACCCCTTTGTGGGACTTGAGTCCCCCACACCCCCCAATGTAATGATTATCAGCTCTGTGGAGGGGGGGGGCAGGCTAAAAAAAATGAAACCCTGGATGTATAAAAAATCCCTCCCACACACAAGGACCCAAACCCTGGTTCTTGAGCTCTATGGGCGGTGGATCTAGCCACTATGCCAAATGGCCAGCTTGACAAGACTTAGCCAAACTATGCCTAATATCTTCTTATAAACACAGAAACATAGACTTTGACAGCAGATAAGGACCACTTGGGCCACCTAGTCTTCCCATTTCCCTACCTACAAGATAAGCTGCAGATCCTAGTTAACCAACAGCCTATTTCGTCCTACCCCCCACAAGAATTGCATTATGTCTGTCCCATGCATTCTTGAATTCTCCCACAGTTTTAGACCCCACAACCTCCTCAGGAAGGCTGTTCCATACGTCCACCACCCTCTCTGTGAAAATATTCTTCCTCACATTGCCCCTGAGCCATCCCACCTCTATCTTCAAATTGTGTTCCCCTGTTCTTGCACACCTCTTTTTCTGAAAGATACTACCCTCTTGGACTTTGTTGATTTCACTGAGGTATTTAAAAGTTTCTATCATGCTCCCCTCTCCCTCCTTTCCTTAAGGGTATACATATTAAGCTCCTTTAGTCTCTTCTCATTTGGCTTCTCTTGCAGACACTGCACCATTTTAGTTGCCCTCCTCTGGACTGCATCCATCCTGTCTATGTCCTTGAAGAGATGGGGTCTCCAGAACTGGACGCAGTACTCCAGATGGGGTGTCACCAACAGTCTGTACAGGGGGATAACAACTTCCTGTTGTCTGCTGGTGATGCCTCTCCTTATACATCTCAGTATCCCCCCAGTCCTCCCTACCGCCTTCTCACATTGCTTGTTAACCTTAAGGTCATCTGATATGATTACCCCCCAGGTCCCTTTCCATTTTTGTTGTTGTTACTACCTCCCCCTCCATTGTGTAATCTTCCCCTTGGTTTTTGTTTCAGGGTGCATTATTTTGTACTTCTTTGCATTGATCCCAAGCTGCCATACTTCTGACCATTCCTCCAACCTTGACAAGTCCCTTCTCATCCTTTCCATGCCTCCTTGTGTATCGACCCTGTTGCAGATCTTTGTGTCATCTGCAAAGAAGCATACTTTTCCTTCCAGTCCCTCTGCAATGTCACTTATAAAGACATTAAAAAGGACTAGAGCCAGTACAAAACCCTGCAGTACCCCACTAGTAACCCCTCTTTCTTCAGAGTGGACTCCATTTACAATTACGTTCTGTGTCCTGTTGTCCAGCCAATGTTTTACCCAGACTATCACCCTTGGTGCCACTCCCAGGGTGGTTAATTTGATTATTAATATTTTGTGTGGGACTGTGTCAAATGCCTTGTAAAGTCTAGGTAGCCCATGTCCACAGCCCCTCCCTGATCTACTACTTTGGTCACTGTGTCAAAGAAATCAACTAGATTTGTCTGACATGACCTTCCTGCTGTGAATCCATGCTGCCTTGAGTCCTGTGCCCCACTGGCCTTTAGGTGCTCAACAATTCTTTCCTTCAGAAGTGATTCCATCACTTTCCCTACCACAGAGGTCAAACTGACAGGTCTGTAGTTTCCTGCCTCTGTCTTGGTCCCACTTTTGTGAAGGGGAATCACATCCACCTTCCTCCAGTCCTCAGGTACCACACCATCCTCCCATGATTTGTTAAAAAGGGCAGTCAGTGGTGTTACTAGTTCTCCCCTTAATTCTTTTAGAATTCTGGGGTGAATGCCATTAAGCCCCACTGCTTTATCCTCCTTCAGTTTTAGGAGTTCTTTCAGACCCCCTTCTTCTGTGAAAAGACTGGGATCAACCCCCCATCATGAATACTGAGCAGAAGTATTCGTTCAGTATCCCTGCTTTTTCACTGTCCTTCTCTGCCCACCCACCCACCATCAATTCTATTCAGCCTCACTATCCCTTCCTTTGTCTTTCTACATTCTCTGAAGTACCTATAAAAGGTTTTATCCTCCTTCTTAACTGAGTTAGCTATCTTTTCTTCAGTTTGGGCCTTTGCTATTCTGACTTCCCTCCCTGCTTCCTTCTGCCTTAACTGGTACAGTTCTCTGTCCTGCTCCTTCTGTGTTTCTGTATACTTCCTAAATGCTGTCTTTTTCTCCCTAACCTTCCCCGCCACCTCCTTTGAAAACCATAGTGATTTTTTCTTTCATTTTGATTTGTTTACTTGCTTCACACAAAGGCTAGCTGCCTCTGTGATGGCAGTTTTGATATTTCCCCATTGTTGCTCCACCTCTCCTTCTAGCCTTTTTGCTAGTGCTTTTCTAAGGCACTCTCCCATCTTGTCAGAGTCAGCCCTCCTGAAGTCCAGTACCCTCATTTTTGCATGGCTTGACTCTAGCTGAGTTTATCGTGAAACACACTGTTTGGTGGTTACTTTTTCCCAGATGGCTACCCACTTCTAGATCTGAGATCCTCTCACTGTCCCCATTTAAGAGTATGAGGTCTAAGGTTGCTCCCTCATGAGCGGGTTCCAAATCTAGCTGTCTGAGGCATGCCACCTGTAGGGCATTGAGAATGGCCCTCCTCTTGGAAATGGCTGCAGCAAAGGTACTCCAGTTAACATCTGGAATATTCAGGTCCCCATCAACAGTATCTCCCCTTTCTCTGCCATCCTAAGGATGCCTTCTATCATATCCTTGTCCATTCCTTCCCCCAGACATGTGTGTCTGTATACAACCCCTGTTCAGAATGTGGTGCCATTTCTAGTCTCTAAGGTAACCCACAGTGCCTCCTCTTCTCCCTGTTTGCTCTTTTGTTTTGTTGCTTTTATCTTTCCCCTTACATAGAGAGCTACTCCTCCCCCTCTTCTACCTTCCCTGTCTCTCCTGTAGGTTGTGTACCCTGGGATGTTAACATTCCAGTCATGGCTCTCTGTGTACCATGTTTTTGTGACTGCTACGATATCCAGGCATCCCTCTTTCATCAAGGCCACCAGTTCAGGGAGCTTGTTTCCCAGACTACAGGCATTGGTACTCATTACCCTCCATTTCTTGGTGGCCTTACCCCTTTTTGCCCCATCCCTGTCCTTATTGCCTTTGTCATTTTCTTCACTTACCCCTGCCTTTCTCCCTATCTACATCTCTATCTTGGTGTTTGCCTCACTTACTATACTGATTTCTTTTGGGGGGGCTAGGACTTCCCTGCTCATTTCCAGTGCCTCCCCCCGTGGCTAGTTTAAATGCATGCTAATGAAGCATTTAAATCTATCACCTAGAATCCTGTCTCCCCTCCTGGACAGATGCAGACCATCATGCCAGTATAGGCCTGCATCACTCCAGAAGGACCCCCAGTCCCCAAAGAAGCCAAATCCCAGAGCTCTGCACAAGTTTTTTAACCACTGATTGAATCTCATGGTGTGGAGCGCCCTAGCCTCACCCATGCCATAGACAGGCAGCACCTCTGAGAAGGTTACCATGCATGCTACTTGTCTAAGGCCCCTCCCCAACTCCACAAACTCTTCCTGCACTGCTCTGATCCTTTTCTCAGCAAGGCCATTTGACTCTAGGTGGACAATGACATCCAGCTCCCTTCCCCCGTGCAGCTGCTCCAGTGATCCTGAGGATTCACTCCCTGTCCCTCCAGGCCATGATGCCAAGCAGGCACATTACCTCCCTTTCCCCTTCCTCCCCCAGTTCTACCCTCCTAACAATGAAGTCCCCACCATGAGTTGTTTCCTTCCCCTGTGGGGTCCCATGCCACCCTCCTGTGGGTCTCCTTTGTGGAGGTTCCCAGCATCCTCCTTGGTCTCCACTGCGAGTGCCTCCATAGAGGAACCACACTTTGCCAAAATGGCACATGAATTGTGGAGAGGTACAACTGGAGGGATGCACCTCTGTTCCCCCACCCTCACCCTCCCTGAGCCCACTGTGGTCCAACCGCTCCTCTTTCTTGGCAACCTCTGAGGCAACAGCAGTGGCCCTAGTGGTCCCTGGATGGGAGAGGAGGTCCTCCAAAATCCTCGCTAACTCAGTCTGGAGATAAGCAACCTCTTCCCTCAGTCCAGAGAGGTGCCTGCAGATGGGACAACACTGCATCCTTCAGAATGTCTCCCGGAAGACTGCTGCTCCACAGCCACTACACTGCATCACTTTCATCATGTCTTATTTTTGGCCCCTTAACTATTGTTTGGAATATTTACTCTTTCCTCTGTTTATTTTTTTTCTCCCTACTTACTGCCTCTGTGCCCTTTAAGCACCTGTTCTTCCTGTTCTGAGACAAGAAGTTCCTATATTTCTCAGTAGTCTCCTTACTTGCTCAGAGTCAGACCTCCAGCAGCTAGGGGGGGATGGAGAGCTACTCTTTTCTTTCTAGGATGGTGAGTCTGTTGTGGCTCTGTGATCACTCACTTCCTGCTCCCAAACAGGAAGTTTCTGTTGTCAGTCAAATCCTGTGACTATAAAAGTAGAACTTGCTTGAGGTGGTGGAGTGGAGAGAAGGAGGGCAATATAGTCCCAGTAGAGAATTATAGTTAAAACAGCAGCTCATTCTTCTTGTTGTTCTCTGCCTATTCTCTGGCAGAAGCTATCTAGGGCAATTTTTAAATCTGGCTTTAACCTGGCTTCCTTCTAGCTAAGCCACTCCCCCAACTTTACAGCTCTTTCTACACTTAATTAATTGCACATATAACAGTTCCTTCAGCCACCAGAGACAAACACCTAGATAATTGCACAGATAATTTACTTCAGCCAACTCAGACTAACATATTAACTTTTTTTTGTTGTTTTGTTTTTGCCCTAAATTGAAGGTCCCAGTAGTAGAGTTCTAGTTCTTTAGTCCCAGTAGGGAAGTATAGTTATAACAGCAGCTCCTTCTTCTTGGTGTTGTTCCTGTTCTCTGGTGAGTGCAGCTCACTGCTGCACTCACTTTAACCTGCTCCTTGGCATTGTGCAGCACCTGCTCTTACTGTACTTCAAGCAGTTTTATTGAGTCATTGTTATTGAGCCATTCAATAAAACACACTCATATATCAGTAGACACCCCTACAGCTGGTGTGGAATGCAGCCGACAGGTTGCTGACTGGCCTTTTGAGGTTCAGTCATGCACCACGGTCCTGCTTGACCTGCACTGACTGCCTATGAAGTGGTATGTTACCTTCAAGATTGATTTACTAACCTATGAAGCCCTACATAAGGTGGGCTTAGGTTACCTGTTAGATCTACTAAATCATCTCCAGTCATCATGCCCCCCCCCTTTGCTCTGCTGAGGAGAGTATCCTCTCGGTCCCAAGGGCCCAGCTTAAAAACTTGGGTGACCATGCATTTAAGGTTGCCACTGCCAGTGCTGTCCTGTGGAAAACTCTGCCTAGGGTACTGAGGGAGGTTCACTTGGTGGAAGCCTTTAAAGGGGAGTTAAAGGTATACCTGTTTAGGCAGGTTTTTAGGGACTAAAGTGTGGTCTCAGGGTGACTGTACCATTATGGAGCTGCTGTTTCTAATGTTATTGTTGCAACATTTTTTATTTTTTTCACAATAAGAACACAGAAATCAACATGGCTGAAGCCCAGTGGCAATACAGCATTTGTACAGATAGTTAACCATATGGGGGGGGGGATGAGAAGATGGGGAAGTAGGAATTGGGGAGGGAGGAGGGAAGGGATTAAGAAAAAAGTATCAGCCATGACTTCACAACCTACTGACTGGAACACAATTAAATAATCCCTCAGGACAAGTGTTTCAGAGCTATATTCAGATAAAGTCACTAGTTTAGGGTTATAGTCAATCTGCCAAATTAAGTATACAAGTTCCATTACATCTGTATATGTACCAGATTATTTTGCTCACCAAGAGAGTTCAGTCAATGGAGTACAGCTGTAAAAGTGCACACCCTGCAGGAGTATTATATCTAGCCAGATCCCTCTTTGAGGCCTCAGGGAGAAAGCTGAGTAAGCATGAATATATACTTGGCAAAATCTATGATTGACCTAAAACAAAAACATAGATGTACCAAAGAATCTAGTGCAAGCTGAGGCCAGTTATTTAGCATCTGGTCCTGATCCAGCAAACCTGAAAAAGATAGATATGGGTACACTTCCAGGAGGGTAAGCGTGAGGTCTAGGGGTGGACCAGATAATCGGATCAAGTGGAGAAATCAAGAGGCAGAAGACATTACAACTCTTCAGATGTCCTGGGTAACCAGAATCTCTGTGAACTGATAAGGCAGGTTTCTAATGTTATTGACTGAAATTATTTATATGTATTTTATTTTATTTTTATGAGGATTATTTGTTAGAAATGAAAGATGGCAGCAGTGATCCTCATTGTGCTACAAATGGATTTCTACCCTTGGGGGTGCTCAGTATGGGAAAACAAAAATCAAAAACAAAGTTAGTGTAGCACCGTTTGTACTGTCACTCTTGGTTATTACATAGTCACTTATCTCACATTCTTTTCCTTCAAAGCAATATGTGTTTATTTAGAATCACACTTAAGAGCAACATCAGCAGAGAAAAAAAAATATGGAAACAGATTACCACATACCGACAGCCACTGGCTCATCCACTTCACTTCATCTTATTTCAAAGCAGAAGGAGATATCTCAGATTTATTTCACAAATTCCATTATTATTTTGAAAAAGTATTGCAAGCATTTAACCCAGCCATTTAAAAAAGAAATCTTTTTCTGCTCCTTCCAAATGAATAGGAGACCTGGGGGAAGAAGGATGCACACTTCCACGTATGAGCACTAACGTGTTAAACTTTCACAGCGATGTCATGGCTTCATCAGAGCAAGAGTCTAGTGCATGGAAACTTCTCATTAAATACTCTACCAGACAAGAATAATAGGATAGTACTCATTTCTCATTGGATAACTATCACCTCTTTATCATGTGGGGTGGGGGGGGGAGAGAGAGAAAAACAGAAATCCCACAACAGATACAGTGAACAAACATTAAAAAGCACACACCAGGTGCCACCATAGTGAAGTTTGATTTTTCAATAATTCTATAAAGCTGAGAATTCAATGTCTCTTAAGATTAATAAAGTATGCTAATCACTTTGTTTTGAGGACATCACATTAAAAGGGTGAGGTTAAAACAGCGACGTAAATTGGGTGAGTCCATAAGGGTGACAGCATTAACAGCGACCTTGCATTAACAGTGCATGGACAACAGCGACTGCACTGGTGCGATACCCCATGATCCAATTGTGGCATGGAGTCAGAATCTTTCAAATGGGGTGGGGATGCAGGGGGAAGAGCCACCCCCCCCCCCATATAGCAATACATTTTTGTTGGCTCACAAACAGAGAAGAACTGAAATATTGTCCGAAGGTTAGGCCTGCTGCATTGATGGCAACAGAAGATGAGATGGGTCCAGAGATCCAGAAGGAATGTTTAGTTTCACAAACCAGTGGGGATACGTTCCACTGCAGGTGTAATACCATATGTTAACTGTAATGTGCATCACTGAAATGTGGATTTGCTGGTTCTATGTCAAAATGCTGATTGCCAAAAGGCGACCGTCATTATGGCAAGGGTACATCGCCAAAATTCAATTTTGGTGATGTACACTTCTGGTGCACAGGAAAACAGTGCCAGGGACTTACACTTTAAATGTTAATGCAGGGGGCTATGCCTCTGTAGCCCCCTACTAGAGGATTCTTAAGTCCGGGGGGGCATGTTGGGGGTGCAAATCCGCCAAAAAAGTAAATTTCAGGCCAGGTGCACAAAAATGTAGGTGCACCTGGACCCAAACCCAGAACCCTTGCAGCTTCAGGCTGCCACCCACCATGCTATGGGGCCAGCTTGGCAGCCCCTATGCCAATCATGCCAGGCCAACCCTCCCTCCCTCCCAACATGCTCAATCCCACAAGTGTGTATGCATATAGCGATGTCCTGTTGCTATATGCCCGAGGAACCCCCATCCATCACCTTCCTCACACCTTCGCCATCTCCTACCTGTGCTGCAAGTGAGCTGTCATTTTGGTAGGCACCCACTTGTGGCTAGCCGAGGTCACAGTACACTGGATTTGCCATATTAATGGTTGCTATATATGATTCACTCAAATTGATTTGGCTGTCATTGCCTTGCCAAAATGACATGGAACCGGTTTTGAGCAATCAAAATGGGGCACCATTGTTTTAAGTTACTCAATGCCCCTTTTATATCCTATGTTAATTTTCAGTGATTAAACAGCTCTCTTATAATGAAAACGAAAGTATTCTCCCTGTTTATAATGAGAAAGGCTTTCTTATTCACAATGCACTGTGGCATCACAACACTGAACTGCACTCCAATAATTAAAACCCTGATGCATGACTGTAACCATGCAGATCTTCTGAAAGAGTGCATTGCAGTTTCAATAACTGAAGACCTGATGCTGAGCAGCATTCATACCCGTCCTCAAAGAAAATATGCTGACATTCCAATATCATTTTACAACATCAAGCACTGTGTGGTATACTGCCAAACATCGAACTCATGACAGGGAAGACCATTACAGTGACAAATTTGGCATGGTTGCTGTAATGGTCCTGCGGCACACCGATGCTACTTCACCCAGTGTTTCACACCCTTTCTGAATCAACTCTGACTCGGACAGTGTTTTCATGATAGGCACAATGCCAACTGTTGGCATTGTGCCTGTCGGTGTAATGGACTTCAACAATGAAGTTGTCAAAGCAGCTTGATGAATTTGTACTGTGTCTCAAAATAAATGCAATAAACCCCTGTCCCTAGATGAACTTCACATATAATGAATAAACAATATAGATCTCACATAACCTAGAGAAGAAGAATTGTTAAAAATCTCAAGTTCATAAGCAGATCTGACTTGTGGGGGAAAAATGGGATTCATATTTTAAGAAACAGGAAAGCACAAGTTCATCATTAAAACTTTTTGCTTTTACTGTCTGAGATTCATGTATCCAAAAGCATTCACACTGCAAAACACGTTTACCAGTGTCACCACCATGGGGTGGCACTGATACTTTCTCAATGCCTGCAAAGTGTAGGCCTTCTATTGAGCCATGGCCAACACCACCCATGCCTTCGTCAGAAATGCTGTGTCATTACTACAATTCCACCAAGCTCTAAGCAGCTATCTTGTTGATATATTATTTTGATGCGGTTTTGGATGGCAGCTGCTATATTGCAACAATGAATTTTTGTCTGTTAGTTTGGTAAATAAAGATATTTCAAGATGTCCGTTTCTGTTTTGCACCATAATATCCAAGAAATAGATGGGGGTGCTGAAAATTAGGCGGGCATTTGTTAGGGTATAAAGGGCATTTTTCACAAACCATTTTTCGATATACACCATAATACAACACTGATATTTAGCTGCCTTAAAAATTTTGAGAAAATGTTCTTCTATTCTCTTTAGGGGATAGTGTGATGCCATTAGCCTAAGTATAGGCATGCAAAAGCAGGACTTTAGTTATGTGTTTAAAGTCACTCTGCTCATGGGCTTATGTTACAGCATTTGTTGGATATTTCTAATAGAGTATACATTGTTTACCCCCATATGAGGTATCAATATATCTAAGAAACACTAATCCCCTGATTAAGGGGGCTTGTTTTCCCCCATAAACTGCTACTGTACTGAATAGGAGACCTTGTCATGGATACAGATTTTAGTACCTATGATGTATAGTACTGAAATTAATAAAAATAAAGTAAAAAAAAACAACAGTATAAGATACTGTCAACCACAGAGATTAAGTATTGCCAGTGGCAGCCATTCTAATGTCTTGAGCCATTAATTGCAAATACTGTATTGTTATAAAATCTGCTTTTAAATATGTGAGATAGTTAGAAATATACTGACTATGAATGCAATGTGTCTTTTGCTAAAAAATAAAATTGATGTTGATTAACAATACTGCTGTTTTAAGTGAACAAACCCCTAACATAATGTCATGGAAAAAAAATATGCAGAAATGGGAAGTACCAGATTTTAAAAGTGTGAAATTATTACCATGCATTTGTTATTCAGACTTTATTACATAAGAAGCACTACTCTACTGAAAACAGGGCAGTGCATCTCAACTGGACAATCTGTCTGTCTGTATACACACACACACACACACACACACACACACACACACACACAACACACACACAAATGTGTTTAGCAAATATGAGCTATGCTTTGAACTTTTACTCTGAGGTGTGAACTGGTCTTGGTGCCCCTAGTCCAGTAACACATAAAGGCTTAATGAAAATTAATAAAGTCGGCTATCCTAAATCTTACCAGCAATTGCACAACATGATGTTGCTGGAGGGGCATGTTTATATCACTGGGCTACTTTTGTTATAACAAATGTGACTTATTTTAGATTCAGACAGAAAAACTGTATTTTTCTTACTAGGAAGCAATATAGTGTAGTGGTTAAGAACACTGATCTACAAAGCTAGAGACCTGGGTTTGAATCCCATCAGCTCCCATTTGCATACTGTGTGACCCTGAGCAAGTCATGTAACTTCCTTGTGTTCCCAGGTTGCACCTGGAAACAAGCTCTGGATTAGTATGCCTTTCCAGGTTAAACAAGTCCCCCCCCCCTTTACTGTACATTGGCTTGCTAAACAAAGTCTGGCTATAAATAAGAAGAGGTCTTGCTTGGACATTCAGGACTTAATGTAGTGTAATAGTGTACTGAAGAAAAAAAAATAAATTACAAGACAAATGCTGCATGTAGTGAATACATGTCTAAACCACAACAGAAAATGTATATTATCTATACAAGTAGGTAGTATAGTGTTGTGGTTAAAAGCACCAAGCTACACACCTGGAGAGTTGGGTTTGAATCCCATCACCCTCCACTTGAATACAATGGGAACCTGAACAAGTCATTTAACTTCCCTGTACTCCCAGGTCACACCTGGAAACAAGCTCTGGCTTAGTGTGCCATTCCGGGTTAAACAATTTCCCCTTTTACTTTCCATATATCTGTTGGGGTTATATCAGGAAGATAGTATGCATAAGAAAGATGGCAAATAAAGTGATATTGGAGGTAGCCACATCTGAATGAAAATAAGTGCATCGGATTGTGTCTAACATTAAGTGCTGCAAATATAGTTCTGTTTGTAATTCATGCTAAAAAAATATTACAGTGATTTAAAGGTCTTATAAAGGTGACAATGTCCCTGTTTCACAAAGGCATTTTTTACATCTATATTAAAATTAAATCATCACTGGACCTCATTTTCAGTACCAAACCATATGACTTTTTAATGCAGCAAAAATCATGGTGGAGGTGTCAGAAACACACCCTTTCAGTAACTGTATTTATTTATCAATGCACCTTTCATGGTTGCATTTGTTGGGTTTTGATTCATTCAGCTTTAGAAAAATATACTGCTGCAGGGAAAATCTTTATTTAAAGAGAAACACGGGTTAACAGTTGAGAAAGCACAATGTGCTGGACTGTTGTGAAGGCTATTAAGAAGGACTAGCAACTGACTGATTAATTAGGGACATAAAACTGTCCTCCAGCCAGCTTCAAAGGTAAAAGGATCTGCTGTTAAATTAGACATGACAAGATATAAATCATATGTTGGTCTCAGCATAGTAATTTCACAAAACAGGCTGTCTGAAATGCAATAGTAGGTTAGCAGAAAGAAAGGAGTATTGTGGGGGATAATCTCTGAGGCACTTCCCATTCATGACATCATGGGCTGTGTACACCTGATAGGTTGCTTGATGCACATGTGACTTGAAGAAAGTCCATCCCCCACCTGAGGGGGGGTCTGCTCTCCTAAGGTCAGGCCAGTTCTTATGTACATCGAAACAGGTTGCAAGCACACCCAAGAGCTCCAGTGTGTTTATTGTAAAGAACAAATATTTATTATAAAGAACAACTTCATTACTAAGATAAGAAGCATCCTGGCTAAGCCATTTATTAATATCCTACAACAAAGATCAAGAAAGACCACAAGAGTATGTTTCTGCTGATATGCAACTGTTTGAAATTGCAAAACTGGCAATATTAGAAATGTTAGCACTGCAGCTTTTACTAGCATTGGTTGTCTAGGACAATGTTAGCTGAGAAATTGACAGCACAGCATTCAAATTATGAACATTATTGCATTGTGCAATTATATAGATTATTAGCTACCTGTACACCCCTGATAGCAGTGCCAAGAACTAAAATAATGTCTGACTGGAGATGCAGCGAATAATAAATCCGGCCGCGAAGTGGACCCTGTAAAATGCTCACTTCACGTTATCATTGCCATTTCGTGTTCTCATTATGCCTTCACGTGAAGTAAGGTGAAGTGAGAAGAAAATATGCACATCACATGGCCTGCAGTACTGTAAGTCACATGCTTTAGCCAAGCTGGAAGGAAGTGAGTCAGAGAAGCAGTTTCACTTTCTCCTTTGCATTTGTACAGGGAGAAAGCAAAATTGTTTTGTGAGAGGAGAGGAGTTTGCTTTGTTCTCGGAGTCATCTCTTGTTACTGCCAATCCAATTCAAACAGCTTTTTTAAAAGCTATTTTATTTAGTGTTTGTATTGTCTTAGTGTTTTTTTGGTTAGTGATTTTTTTTGTTTAAATTTTGTTTTTGTTTTGTGTGTGTGACTGACTGTGTGTGTGTGTGTGTGTGTGTGTGTTGTGTGTGCATGCATGTGTGTGTGTCCATTGTGTGTGTGTGTGGTCCCGTGGACCCAGGAGGATGGAGGGTCACGTTGGAGTTGGGTAAGGCGAGTCGCTAGCATGTGGGAGCATTAGGAGGGGAGGAATGTGGACCCATGGGAGGCAGTCATGTTATGTTGGACCGCTCCAGACTCCTGGCCAGTGTTGCTTCCCCTGCGGAAGCAACAGGAGCAGCAGCAGCAGCACCAATGTCACTGGTGGCTGTTGCTTATCCACCTTCTCCACCACCACCTCTAGCAGAAGCTGTTGGGGTTCCAGCAGCACCCCCCACCTCCTCCACAGCCACAGGAGGTGGCTCCGCCAATTGTGGGTGGTGGTGGGACTCATGCCCGACAAGTGCGTACAGTGTCTGGTCCCCCTTACAGCTCCCCAGTGTGGGAGTTTTTTAATTGTGTGGGGGGAGACAGCGCAGTGGTGCAGTGCCATGTGTGTGGTGTGCTGTGGGCCCCCTGGAACACATTTGGGGACCGGTGGCCAGCACACCCACATGATGAATCACCACAGGGCAGAGTGGCAGGCTGCCATGGAAGGGGCCAGGTGTCCATCTGCTGGCCCTTCAGTGGCAGTGGCTGAGGGTGCTGCTGGGGTGGGAGATGTGCCTCGCAGCAGTTACTGCTGCAGCAGGAGGAGGAGGAGGAGGAGGGCTACATCAGGTGCTCCACCACCACCACTGCCACCACAGCCACCAACGCCAACCTGTCCACCACCAGTCCCACTACCTGGATTACCCACTGCAGTGGACCCTGGCACAATCCCTGTTAGCCAGTCTGACCTCCTCCTGGTGTGGGCAGCACTGGAGAAAACAAGTGTTTCATTGCTTTGGAGCAGCAGATTACCAGAGTGGAAGCACAGCAGCAGCAAATACTTTTAGTGCTGAACCTGCTGCTGGACCACCATGGCATCCCATGGCTATAGTAAGTCCAGGTATTGTTTTCTGCCCCCCCACACCCTCACTACTGTGTTGTACTTTTGTTGTGTGTTTTTTGTTTGTAATTATTAAATCATATGCATTTTCCCTTCCAGGGGAATCTTTCTTGCACCACATAGTGCAATACATTTTTTTGAAAACCATGCGTAAATGCATTACAGTGAGTCATGTGACAGAGGCATTCGCATTCTGAAAATCTGCCCACATTCTGCCTCCCTTCTCAGCAACTTTAGGACGTGATGGCAGGGAGAGCCCGTGTGTGTGCTTCTTACAGTGAATATCGGAATGTGCAGGTTTGCGAATGTTTCTTTATGTTAATGGTCAGTTTGTTGTGAAATGTGTGGCCACATTTCCAGTAAGAAGATCCTTGGTAGTGGAAGCATCCCACATTTCACCACAAAGTGAACCTTATAACATTAGGAATCATTGCTTGGGATAGCTGCTGGACATTCAGTATAGTGGAGCATGCACCTGCGCTCCCCCTGCCATCACGTCTTAACGTTGCTGAGGAAGTGTGGAACAAATGTGGGTTGCTTTTCAGATTGTTAATTCCTCTGTCATGTGACTCACTGTAATTAAATTATGGGTGGTTTTACAGACATATATTGCACTGTGTGGAGCAAGAAATATTCCAGTGGTAGTAATGCCCCCAACCTCCACATATTAGTTTATGTGCATCACCATAACTATGTAATGTGGTGACTGTCTGTAAAGCATCAGCACAACAATCTGTTGATAACTCTGACCTATATTTTTTAATGACATGTTACAACTTCTTTTTGTAACCCCTAGATGGCGCTATCCCAGGGGCTACTACCCCTGCCTGATTTGCCACTAACAGGTTGAGGGGCCTGGATCCAATGGCGGGTGCCTCCACCCAGAGGTCAGGGTTTGCAATAGTTAAACTTACTTGGTCACAGCCCTCTGGGACACTGCAACCCCCCTTTCTTCCAACTAGTGGCCCACACAATATATCGGAATTACCTTCACAGTATACACTTACCCCAGGGTGGTTCAGGCACTGGGACCTCCTGTAAAATAAGATACAGTGCAACAATCACAGTACAATACTTTAACATAGACAAATACCTCAGGCAGTATAACTTTGCTGAAACAAGCAGCTCTGATTTATTTAGGGGATATAACAAGGACAGGGGAAATCAGGTTAATTAGCTTATCACTCTAATCATCTACCTATGGTTCTGTGCAAGGCCTATCCCTATCAGTTACTGTCCCTGGGCACCCAAGCCCAGTGGCTAGTCCAAACCGTGGCAGCTGGTAGGGCCCTTTCACACAGAGAAAAGGAAAATTAAACAGTCAGAAGTACAGTAATTCCATTTGGATTTAATGTGGCAATTCAACAGGAGCGACTCTGAATTAGTACTCACGACCTCCAAATAAGATAGGGTCCTTCAATATCAGCAGGGCTACTCTTGAGCTCCAAGAGACTCTTCACACATTTATATGGTAAAAAAGAAAGTACTATACCAGGCAGGCTGCTTCTCTATCCTGATCGCAATTACTGCACAATACCCGGGAGAACACACAGCAGATTCAGTTCCTGACAGACCGAGTGCAATTCAACAATTTCTCCAGTCTTCTACAGGGTGAGCCTGGTTTCTACTCTTCAGAGATCCTTTGATTCTTTTCACAGGACGGATTCAGTCCACAAAGCAGTTACACAAGCTGCAGACCGGAACTCTGGGCCTTACACGTTTTTGACTGAAACTGTGCACTGAAGGAGCACAGGGTTTCTTTTCCTTCACTGCCAGATCTAAACTGAAACTCCAACCGACAAAACCGGCACTTCCTTTGAGTTCTCCCAGTTCTTGACTGGATTGGCTGTCACTCACAATAGACTGCTGCTGTTGGTCCAAAAAGGCACTGAAGTCTAAACTACATCTCCCAGAGTCACTGCCTATACAATCCTCTTGTGGCTGGCTCAGATTACGAAGTCCAAGTTCTGATTCGGTCTAAGGCACCATTTTAGAGCTAGCTTACCCCACACTGATTGGTCCAGTTCAGCAGTTCAAAACTAGAATGGGAACTAGGCAAACACAGTTCTGACTGCAAAGAAAGCAGGTTAGACAAACTGTATTTTCATTATTACTCTAAATTATTTCTGGCAAACAGTTACATCTTTCAGATAGGTTCCTTTGTACTCCTAGTGACTGCAAAATGGAGTGAATTGGCAGCAGTTCGAGTGGTACTCAAACAGAGAAACACACAGTCCCCCCATATAAACTAATTATGTCTGCAAGCAGACAGCTCTTAAAGAGACAGTACCAGAGGCTCTAAAAACACTCCCTGATAAATGGCTTAAACGCCAAACACCATTCAGGCTTGGAGCATTCAAGCAAGCTCCTGGAAGTCTTTTGGGAACCCCCATTTGCAGGGGGGTTACATTTTACTTACATCCTGACTGACTGGAATGATACAATAATTTGCAGTAGTTGAGTATGCTGTACTACCTTTTTTCATGTGTGAAATAATGAAAGGGGCATTCCTTTTAAATTGGTGCTGCTGACAGTGAGTGTGACCAGGTCTTTGTCATTGTCTTCCTCTGCTTTTCTTCATCATATCAAGCAGTTGTCATATATCACTTCTGTTGTTAAATAACAGTTATGCATCAGTCAGTGTTTTATATGACACCAAGAAACAATAGTTATTGGAAAGCAGCTGCAAATAAATACAAAGCTGGTCAGAACAATATTGGAAGACGTGCTCATTTTGTTTTCATACATGAAAAAAGTAGGAGTAAGAGAAGCAGACATAAATTGTGAGAAGAATCGTATCATTCAAGTCACTGATGACTCGCACGTAAGTAGTGGTTGCTGTGGCAATTTAAAGTAGCATAAAAAAGTACAGTTCAGGACCGTGAGTACATTCTTGCAATGCTGCTTTAATTTTAAAAATGTCACTATGAAATCATGACTATGAGCTCACAGCAACAATCACGGAACACACAAAAGTGTCACAGAGTCCCCAGATTTTTTCTGCAGGCCCACAATGCATCCTCCTTGTGTGCAGAAAATTGACAAGTGGTAACAAATTGAAAAGAGACTATTTCAGCACATACAAAGTCCCCCAGAATTAATGGCGCACTCAGTCATGTGTGCAGTGGTGGCACAGAGTCCCCAAATTTTTTTCTGCAGGACCTCAGTGCATCCTCCTTGTGTGCAGAAAATTGACCAGTGGTAATGAAGTGAAAAGAGGCTGTTTCAGTACATACCCCAGTACAAAATGATGACTGTGAGGTTCGTGTTGCTGGTCCAATATGTTATGTGAGACGATTCCGCCAAATGAAATGTGATCATCTCAAGTGGACTGAAAGGTGCCCTTTGGATGTACACTAATAGTAGCCTTGGTGAGTAAATATATATAGAGATATATGGTTGTGTATTTTGTAGGTGATGAGGAGGGGGTTGAACTTGACATGGACATGTACTCATGCTATTGTTCTGCATTACACAGGTGACTCATAAACTGTTGCTGTGCACGTTCCAGTGCTCAATGAGAACTTTTTGCACTAAAATGGAAACAGATAACTCCCAAGCACATGAAGGTAAGTATTCTTTTTTTGGGGGTGGGTGGGAATCATATTTTCAGTTTTGTCTGTAATGGTTTCTTATTTTTATTTTCTTCACAGATTCATCAGCATTCTTCTGAATCGTTGTTAGGATGATCATGGTCATCTAATGAAACAACTTCTTCGTGTTGCATGTGTGCCCAAGCTCAGGGGAGGGGTGTGTCTGATGTTAAAGAACTTTTTTGGATAAGGCCACTTTGACAGAACAACAAAGCATCGCGAAGTTTCCTAAAAAAAGAAATGAATGACTTCTTACAAGTTACAACTTCACTGTTATGTGTCCTTCCCTGGTTCTCAAAACTCAATCCCTATTGTCAAGTTACACTTTAGAGACACATTTTGTCAACTAATAAGACAACCTGTTGTGTGCAATATTTGCAGCAGTCTTTACAAAGCAATGAAACGGATGAAATAAAATCTTCACACTTACCAGAATGGATTTCACATGGACATTACATCGGTTCCTCTCTGTACGGTATAGCTACAGCATCTTTCCCAATGAGTAATAGTGATGGAGCCTGTTTTTGTTCTCCTGTAAAAGAATCAAAAGAAGTGTACTGTATGTGTTTTTCCACTGCCTCTCTGAAAAGCTACAGAAAACAAAACATACAACTTAAGAAAGTGAGGCAGCATAACAAACATGAGTGCACATACTCACTTTATGGTTTAAATATTAAGATGCCGGTGGTGGTGGTGCACTGGTGGAGTCGTGGTCTGTGGGGGGGCAGACAGACTCATGGTGGCAGACTTGTATAACATCAGTCCCGGTGGTGGTGGTCTGTGGGGGGCAGACAGACTCATGGTGGCAGACTTGTATAACATCAGTCCCGGTGGTGGTGGTGGTGGTCCATGGGAGGCAGACAGACTCATGGCGGCAGACTTGTATAACATCAGTCCCAATGGTGGTGGTGATGGTGGTGGTCCGTGGGGGGCAGACAGACTCATGGTGGTCGACTTGCATAACATCAATCCTGGTGGAGGTGGTGGTGGTCCGTGGGGGGCAGACAGACTCATGGTAGCAAACTTGCATAATATCAGTCCAGGTGGTGGTGGTCCATGGGGGGCAGACAGACTCATGGTAGTAGACTTGCATAACATCAGTCCCGGTGGTGGTGGTGGTGGTCTGCGGGGGGCAGACAGACTCATGGTGGCAGACTTGCATAACATCAGTCCCGGTAGTGGTGGTCACGGGTGGGGGAGCACACTACCTTTTAAATACTGCAGTTAAAACCTACCAACATTAACCACATCATCATCCTCATAAAGACAACTCCCCTCACAGTCATCGATGTCTGAAGTCTAACCACTGGGAAATTCTTTCTCCATTGTGTCATCATCTACGCCAGTGGTGGGCTGTTTAGGCAGCCACTGCCAGTGCCACCAGGATGCTCTATTTCCACATCAGCAAGACCACCATGACTAGGCTGGGGTACGAATACCGAGGCTGCAGTCTGTGCTGGTATGTGCCTGTCATTCATTTTAATGAGTGTTAGCAAACTAACATTTGCAGAAGACAGGTTTGTCCGACGATCCCTGACTGTTGCACCTGCTGAGCTGAATACCCTCTCAACACTTACACTGAAGGGTGGGCATGAGAGGTACTTCAGTGCCACTGCAGTCAGCTCTGGCCATTCACTGATCTTTCCGCTCCAGTACAAAAGAGGATCTTCACTTATTGTCAGATGCATGTTTTCAGACAAATATGACTCAACCATTCTCTGTGCCGCACTAAGTCCAATTGTTGACGCATCAGCCTGTTCCCCAGAATCATTGATTTCACAAATACCCACTTGGGACAGAGCCTCCCAAAGCGGGTTGTAGCCACCCACTTTGGATGACACACCACCTGGAACTACAGTCCCCTTACCCTTGCATGATATGCTTGCTGGTCCTCCAGCTACACCTTTAGCTGGATTATGCTGCTGAGGTTTGCAAACCTTGGCACATGACTTCTGTGCCCCATGAACCAAGTGAACCAGTTGACCACTGATATTTTTTATCTGTTCAGGCCCTCCCTTCAGTACTGATGCAATTCCACGTTTGTACCGTTGGTCCAGCATTGTTGCCATGGCAAAGTTGTCACTATGCTGAATGCTAACAATGTGACGATTCTGGTCAAATACTGTCAGCATGTGTTGCAGCAACATACTGCTACCACCGTCTCCAGTAACATCAAGGCTATGCTGTACATTCACCAATGTCTGCCTCAGCTCCGGCAGCAGTGGAATTGATTGGGTAATGGAGGCAGATTTGCCACTTACTGCCTGTGTGGCATGTTCAAAAGGCTGCAAAATTGTTATTACAGAGTCCATGAAGAGCCACTGTTCAGTCGTCATAGACATGAAGGCCCCAGAACTGTCACGGCTACTGTGCATAACAAGATATTCTGAGATGGCTTTGTATTGTTCATACAACCTCTCTGCCATCTATAACGTGGAGTTCCATTGGGTGACAACTTCCAGCTTCAAGCAGTGCTGAGGCAGGCTGTTTTGTATCTGCAACTGCCGCAGTTGGTCATGGGCCTTTCTAGATCTTGAAAAGTGAGAGCAGATACGTCGTGCAATGGTCAGCATTGCCTTTATGTCAGGGTGCTGCAGAAACTCCTGAACCACAAGATTTAAACAGTGGGCCATGCATGGAACATGAAAAAAAAACACCATTCGTGATGTAATTCACCACATTTGACCCATTGCTATGAACCCATCTCTCAGGAACAGAGGGTTTAGCCATCTGTCAGTTTCAGTCAGTACCATGTCCAATATGTTCTCACCAGTGTGTGAACAGGTCACACTGCACATAGCAATTGTTGCACGCTGGTGAATTCCAGGAAGATTGCTACCACGACAATCCACCTTCCTGCACTGATTATTCACACTACCAGCATCACAAACAACCCCTGGCACCTGCACCCAGTGTGCAGTTATACACAGATATGAACTCCCTGCTGTTTTGCCACTTGTCCACATATCCATACTTAAATGGATGAATGGAGAGGAGGAAAGTTGAAGGGCATGTCTTACTGAGTCAGAGACAGTGCGGAACAACTCGGGAACAGCACGGGTAGAAAAGAATGTCCTGGATGGGACTTTCCATTTTGGACAGGCACGGGCAGCAAACCACCAGAACCTAGAATTCTCCACAAAGGAGAAGGGCAAAAGATTGATTGCCAGCATTTCCACTACAGCAGCATTAAGTTCACGTGACACTGCATGATTGGGGGGTACTTCAGCTCATGCACAAAAACACTCTGTAACGTGGGCTGACAAACATTTTACATGGCGTGTGTTGTTGGTCACAAATGGTTGTGCTCTGTGATGAATGCCATTGGCAGGGGGTGGAATGTGGTCATTTGATGAAGACAGTTACACAGGTGATGGTGACAAACCCAGAAATGATGTTATTTTTCCAGATTTGCCAACCAAGGTTGATGTACCACTTGCACTAGACATACTGCGTTCACCACCACCACTGCCGCCACAAAAACTGCTACTCTCACCAGCACTGGACAACATTTCAAAGTCATTATGGTCCTGCACCTCATTATGCCTGTAGTAATCTTCTGCTCTTGTTACCGCACTACTACACATGTTTAATTTCTTACTGGGTTAACGGTCATGGAAGGGGATAACATGCTGGTTATGGTTGCCGGTGATACGGGTAAATGCCCCAGTCTGGTATTAGCTGCCAGCTTGTGCTGGGTCCACAGAGCCAACTGCCTATTCTTAAGAGGCGTATGCTGTCCTCCTGTCCCAAGATGGCTCCCCTTTTTACCTCGACTCACACGCACATGGCAAACCTGGCAGATTGCAACTGAATCATCATTTGCATCTTGAGCAAAAAAATCCCAAACAAGGGAGTGTGATGCTCTGCTTTTAACATGTCCATGATGATGTGGCTTATTTAAGTCTGTTATTTTAAGCACTGAAGTGGGGGGGGGGGCATGTGATGTTTCTGGCAATGCACACCTGGACTGCAACTGACCATCACGACTACCTATCATATTGCTTACTGGGTCATCATCATCATTTTCATCATCATCATCATCAACTAAAACTGGTAAATCACAAGTTTTTATAGGGGGGAAATTCCTGCAAACAGATTCAGACACAGCCAATTTTAATTTATTTTTCTCTGGTTCCCAACTGGGGCCAATTACATCATCATCATATTCATCAACGTCACTATCACACACATCCACATCTTCTGCTTGGATGCTAACATGTGGACTACATGTTGCAATAACAGCAACATCTTCATCATCAGCATCATCACATTCATCATCAGCATCTACACCACCATCACCTGATATTTTTTCACCACACTGTGAATCACTGCATGGAGAATGTGTGATGTTAAGTGCCACGGTGGATGGAATAGCACATTGTATGCTAGCGTTGACATAATCATCAGAATCAGGTTCAGTTAAAGGGATGTTACTGGGAAGTATGACATCATCTATGCTGTCACTCACTTGCACTGCTTCACACTCAATATGTTTAGATGGTACACTGGTCGGAATTAGAACTTGATGAAACAATGCTAATACTACCTCCACCACCACTAACACCAGTAACACTAACACCACCGGCTGGGAAAACATCATCTCTTCAAACTATCAATGAAGCTACTGATTGGGCTGTAAAAAGCATTGCAGGAGAAATACCTTTCCTCACATCAGCAATGCACTTCTCTGTCCGCGTACTACTACCACACCCACAGACCCTCTTACTGCCAACATTGCCATGGCTAGAAACAGCTTTACTTGCACGTCTCTTTGCAGGCATTTTTGGGGATCAACCACAAATATTATTACCAAATTCAGATTTTGATACATTCACTTTCTGACTGGAGGGACGCTGGCTGAATGTGAAGCAAAATAAACAACTGTGTCTTCAGCAACAGATAAGTGACTACTGTGTTGTGACACTGTCATGGAATTAAAACAACTTCAGTAACCAAGTAACCAGTGGTGCTGATGGGGTCACAAAAACAATCCAGTCTGGTAAAAAATATTTTTTCAACGTGGAGGTGGGGAGCACTGAAAACAGACAGTGATGATTTTTACGGTACTACAAGCAGAAAAACTAAGAACAGAGAACACGATCGCAGTACAAAATCAGGCAGCTGCAGTGTATAGCAGGTTCACACTGCTGCACTTAGTTGCACTTACACTAGTCTGTGTCACAAATTTTAAAAGGTGTATTCTGTTTGATGCACGCAACACTGCACTCACAACACAGAACACTTTGTGTACAATGCTGAACGAGGAATGCGATGCAAATGCAAAAGTTCAGTGTACTTAGTATCATGTAATGTAAATTTGTAATTTAAACAACCTGACCTTATGAAATGCTGCACCACATTCACACAACAAACAGCAAGAAAGTTTGTACTATTACTGACAATTTTACTATGTGTACAGTAACACAGTCAGTTATATAACAAAAATATAACCATAATACAAAGAAATCACTAGTTCTCCAACTTAAATCTACCTACACACAGATATGCCCCTCCCCATGCAGCACAGTTCACTGTCTTTCACCACCCACACTCAGTGTTGTAAATTAACATTCAAAATCCACACACAAACAAAAGCGCTCGATGATGTGAGCACAGGAGGGTTTCCTACAATCAATGAACTACAATTGGATCCATCCCAAAAAAGCAAAAATGCTTATTGAACAGCTTTTAAAAGATTCCTACAGACAGCTATCAGAGCACACTGTCTCCTACTCCTTCCTGCTCATACTAACCCAAACTGAGGCTGTGCAGATTAATATAGAGCCCATGTGGCCTGAACTCCCATGAATCACTGCAAAATTCACCTTCAGAGCTCAAAAACAAGGTGAAGTGAGGTGAAGTGAACTGCCATCAATGTACTTCGCCTTAAAAATTGAAAGAGTAGTGAACAGTGGAGGCGGAGTAACGTAAAGTTGCTGTTTCCAATGCACTTCACGTTCCTCATTATAACGCTAAGTACTCCGCTTCACATTGTGGAACACTCCGTGAATCCTCCTGTGCTCCGCGAAATGCTTCACGGAGCGAATTGAGCCCACTTCGCCCACCACTATGTCTGCCCACATAATTGAACACAGAGTCTATGCAGTAATTTACATGAAGTAATATAATAAATAATCAGTCTGGTTCCTGAGTTGTATTAATCACCAGCAAGAATCTGGTGACCCTGCTAGCCTCACTAACTTATAAAAAGGCACCCTCAAACTCACCCAGAAAAGCTTCCTTGCACTGGAAAATGCTTAAAATGCCTGAGCTGAATTCAGACATTACTAGAGTTCAGTGGCACTAAATCAAAACACCTGCAACCACCTTGTGCTATTTTCTACACAAAAACAGTCCCACAGAGAAAAGGAAGTTCTATGGACCAAAATGGAGCCATCCAAATGTTTCTTTTTGGCCCCAGTTTCTCAAACAACTGCTAGCAGCATGACCATCCCCCCTACTTCTTTCCAGTTTACAAATCTCCTGCTACATGAGAGCTGCAAGCTGACTGGCTCTCAGCTCTCGCGAGATTTCGGCCACCATCTTAGATGAGGATAAACAAACTAGGTTTGACTAAATCCAACATATCTTGCAGTGGATAATGGAGCTAGCAATTTCTACAGTTTCTCAAGGCAAAGTCACCAAACTTACTGACCATGAGAGGAGGGAACTGAAAAAACATTTTTTACAGAACAAAAAAAATGCTTCTGCCCCAAACTCTATCCTATTACAATAGCAGCTAGCAATGCAGAATTTTCTCACTCAGTTTACCGCAGTACAGGCAAGGTTTAGCTAAAGCAGCCTGCCCCCCCCCTTAGATAACCAAGGCATACAAAAAGGGCCAAAATTGATACACAGCACTGTACTATATTGGGTGAACATACAAGGAGGTTTGATTAAAATAACTATTTGGGAAATAGTGAACTTTAATAGTCATTTCTTTCACTAATATTCAATTGCTTTTTCTCTCTTAAAGGCACAATCACATATTAATTAAGGAGCTGCTACTATGTACTGTGGGTGACAAAAAGTAATGCATGCCAATGTGAATTCATGACTTGGCCCTATTTATTTAATAATAAAAGGTCTGGAACAAGATAATTTATCACATTTCTGAAATTTAAAGGACACAACATTTAAAGGATTCTAACAGAGTCATGTATTGTTTGAGATCTGTCACAGATGACTGAACAGATTCCACAGACACAGTTACTTGGAAACCCCTACCAGCGGTCCCAGGAGCTCAGTACGTCAGGGGCTACTACATTATTAAAGGCTCTCATTCCTTACTTGGGCATATTGTCCGAGTTCCCCTACGTACTGTTCAGAACAAGCATACCACCTTACTAAGATGCCTGATGACCTGGAGCCCTGCCAGCGGCTCCAGAATCTAAACATTGTTAGATAAGCAAGTAGCCAATTTAGAATGTCCGGAGTACCCTGCCAGAGTCCCAGACTTCTAAAATACTAACTAATGTGCCACAGTTCTACAAGCATAGTAACACCTGAAGTGCTCACTCAAGACATCACTACACAAGTCTCTGAAGCAATTTCTCAGTCCCTCTGTGCCTCCCCTCAAAATGACATGTTCTCTAGCCCTTTTTTATGGCACATTATGTCTTTTAAACTCATCACCTTTTTCTATCAAAAGGTAGAGGAAACTCCTCTATAATCTACCTGACCAAAACACCATATTCAAGTAGGTCTCATGAGGAGGAGGAGCATTGAGAAACTAACCTAACTTGCCTATCCAGATTGGCAGCCGTGAGAAAGAATATCGCGAGGCTTGCTGCTGTGATCTCAGAAAAGCTATCCACTCACCCCTTACCCATGCGGGATTAAGGATGTAGGTGGCTGCCAGACAGGAGACTGACTGAGACTCACTGCTGCCATCTTGCGGAGAGCGTAACTGTGCTCATAAACATTCAACCAGCACACAGCACATTTGTTAAAATCACCAACCGATCTGCAACAGCAGACCATAACATGAATAATTATGTATAAGGGCAACAATCTGAAAATCAATTAACAATGGGAAAAATCCATTGGGGGCAGCACCATTACCACAGCTGTGGGCAAGGCAGCATAACACTGAGCCACTCACTCACTCTAATCACATTTAAAGGGAGAGTGCACACTTTAATGCACAGGCTCAGCAATAGCCTGCACAGTGCAGAACATTATTGGTTACTGTGCAGGGGAAGAATCAAAATACACCCTCTTATTGTATTTTCTCAGCTTACTGCCGGGCCAAAACAAAGAGCTGCAGCTGAACCAAGGTTGCAGCATACCCTACATCACCAGCATATTTAACCAAATCTAGAGGCAAAGATAAGACTCATAATATTTCACTATAAGCCATACATACAAGAATTATAGGACAGTTGCCACTAAATACAGGATGCTATCAAAATCCAGCATTCTGGTTATCAGTTTGTGCTTATACCACTAGAATATACCTGGCAAAAAGTACAGAAAACTAATGCATGATGTATAGCTTCTGAATATGTCACAACATTGGTTTACAAGACTTGTAAGTAGAACAGTGCAAGTTACAAGTAAGAAGACTGACCACCTGGACGCCCCTGCTAGTGTTTCCAGGAGCAAATTACTAAGTATACACTGGCCCTTATAATGTAAGGAAAACTACTACCTGGATACCTCTGCTAGCAGTTCCAGGAGCAAACGTCCAGAAAGTATCCACTGGACTTTATAATGTAAGGAGATTTGACTACCTGACCTGGACACCCCTGCAAGCAGTTCCAGGAGCAGACATCCATAAGTATTCACTGGGTCTTATAATGTAAGGAGATTTGACACCTTGGATACCCCTGCTAGCAGTTCCAGGAACAAATGTCCTTAAAGTATCCACTGGGCCTTATAATGCAAGGAAATTGACTAACTGGATACCCCTGCTAGTGGTTACAGGAGCAAACGCTTTCAGAAAAAAAAAGGCTCATCAAATGAACTGTACAAGGAGAGCAAGGCAAATATCAACCTGGCACCCCTTAGAGCAGTGTCTCCATGCAGAACAGTGGCCCCACTTTCATTCCAGGTATCCCAGTCTCTGTGGCATGTCACCATTCAAATGGCCTCTAGCTCCATGGTGGAACCTGACTGAAACGCGGCTTTCTGCAACCTCAACGATACTGGTGTACCCCATACAGGGTATTTAAGACTGTGGACCAACATGGAGCCAACCAAAATGTTTTTTTATGACCCCAGGTCCATAGAAATGCCCAAATGACTCGGTCCTCTTCCCCTCGTCTCTTCTGGTCTGAGATCACACTCAACATGGGAGCAGGCCTTTGATTGACTCCCAACTCTCATGAGACCTTGGCTGCCATCTTTCTGAGGGGCAAAACAGCGGGATCTCACCATCCCGGAGATCCTGTGATAATTACCGCCTATGCCCCCAGCACACCAAAATACAGCAACATTTCAACTCCACCAAGCGCAAACAGGAGACAAACAGACTGTTCAGTTAAGGTCTAGAAAGATACCTCAAGGGAAAAGAGGATAAGATACAAAGATCAGTCAAACAGATCCACTTACCTGCCAGCTAGACAAACATACCATTCTCATTCCTTTCGAGACAAGACAAAGGCAATTACAATTACAGGCTACACTACTACAGGCAGCCATACCCACACACAAAAAAAAATTGCATTAGATAATGAGCTAGAAGGGTTCCCAAGCAAGGTAAAGGAAACTACTCCCCCGGCAGAACCCAGCTGAAACAACAACTACTATTGCTACAAGCAACACCAAAACATTCCAGTCGGTGACCAACTACTACTCTTCATGCAAGCATGGGAGCAAACCACACAAGACAGGTGGGTCCTACAAGTAATAAGACTAGGATATGTGATACAACTTTCTCGCATACCAACAAAGAATCTTTTAGTCCTATTCCCTGTGCCGAAAAACACATTACCCCGACACAAGTCCAAACAGTACTGGCAGACTTACTGCACAACAAGACCATAGACAGGATAGCACTTTACAAAACAGGGAAAAGGAGGATACTCCATTTTTGACAAGGTACCAAAAAAAAAAAAGGACCAGAGGGCTACGCTCAGTTCTGGACCTTAACAATTCTGTACAATTTAAACCCTAGAAATGGAAACAATTGGGTCCACCCTCACGGTTATAAGCTCAGGAGATTACCTAACTTCACTACATTTGTAGGACACATGCATCACACTACAAATTCTGTTAATTTCACATATTGGGAAAACGATATCAATACAAGTGTTACTATTCAACCTACCATCAACCCCAAACGTGTTCACGATGGTAAAAGAGTTAAGGGCATACAAGTAATACCCTACTGAAAGACTGGCTGATCAAGACCAGAACAGTACAACAGTCCGTTCAAGAACAAATGCAGTAGTACACTGCCTACAAAATCACAGCCATGCAATAACCTATCAGAAAGCTACCCATCATCCCCAGACAGTCTATAGATAGTCTAGGTTCACTGATCAACACAAATTTGGGTCTTGGCAACCCAGTAAATGCCCAAGTCCACTCAATTATTGCACAGACTACACAATTACAGAAACACAGAAATCCAGAACTTCAAGCAGTTTCACAAGTACTGGAAGTAATGTCATCATTGACAGACACAGTGCCATGGGCTAAGTGCAACATGAGACCTCTCATACCATTCTTGAGCAAATAGGGCGCAGCGCATGACATAGGCTTGGCACAGACGTTAATACTTTCGCCCTCCCTGATGGCACTACCATCTGCCAGATGTGGAGGAGAACTCATGCAGACCCGTGCAGACTGTGTATCCTAGTGGTTAAAGCATGAAGCTGTAAACTGAAATTTCCTTTACCTTTTCTAACATTTTACACTGACAGAATATCCCCTTGCCCTATAATGTCATTCTGACCAATAGTATCATTGACAGTCTACATCAACCAAACTATTGAAATATCTGCAGAACCCCCTCAGGGGGAAATACAAAACAACCCTCAGCTTACAGTGCTGGGTATGAAAAGGATACTTAACACATTCCTATCAAGGACAGAGGAAATATACAAACCAGACTGTTTGTAATGCTGCATGGAAAAGGAAAACCAGCTTCAAAATCATTCATTGCCATGTACCTTAAAACAGCAATCACGGAACCATACAGAGTGAATAACTCGACTGCACCAAGAGATCTGAAGGCTCACTCTACCAGAGCAATCACAACTTCCTGGGCAGAGAAAAATGGGAATATTGCAGGGGAAATCATTAGCAGCATGTAAGGACTAGGTATAAGGTAACACATCTGACCCACCCTAGCAGAGGATTACTGCTTTTTAATGACCCATGATGTCATGAATGGGAAGTGCCTCAGAGATTATCCCCCACAATGGTAGTTTACTCACCTGGTAAAGGTGATTGTGGAGGAATACATCTCTGAGGCACTCCATATCCCACCCAACAGACGTGTGAAAGACTCAATAAGTTAACATACATTGTATGAATGTATGATACTCGCTATTACAAATTAGCAGGTTTGGACATCACCGACATCTATATGTATAGTGTAATAACAAAATAAAGTTACACAACAATTTTATACCACTAAGTGGTCACTACATATCTACACTCATTAACAGCAAAAGGTATTAACAGATTATTGTTACAGATACAGCTTTGGAGTACATCGAACTGACCTTAGGAGAGCAGATCCCCCCTCTCAGGTGGGGGATGGACTTTCTTCAAGTCACATGTGCATCAAGCAACCTATCAGGTGTACACAACCCATGATGTCATGAATGTGGAGTGCCTCAGATATGTATTCCCCCACCATCACCTTTACCAGGTGAGTAAACTACCATTTCTTTAACTCCCATGGAGATGTGCAGAATGGAAGAATACACTGAAAACTCCTAAAAGGTGTTCCACAAAACAGCTTTTTTCAAGAGAAAGTAGGATGTCTGTAGGCGCCACCCACAGCCATAAAAAGAGCACCCTACAGAGACACACACAGGACACTTGAACATTTCACAATACATGGTCCTGATGTGTCAGTCTGTGTCACTGTGTCTCTGTCTGTGTCTCGGTCATGGCTTGCGATGTGCAAGCTACCCGTCTCTCTCTCCTCAGAGCTGTATCTGGTGCTGCCTTTTTCTCTTTCTCTTTCTGTCACTCTCTCTCTCTCTCTCTCTCTCTGTACTCAGCACATTAAAGAACCCAACCCGATCCTTTGACTACTACAAGGCAAGGGATGCTGGTGGACATTAGTTAATTTGTTCTGACCCAAGGGATGCGGGTGAACTCGCTGAAAGCCTGAACAGGGATCCTTCAATATAACCATGAAAATAATGCATCTGAGGAGGACATATGACTGTGTATTGCTTTGGATGTCCATAAAGCAGGTTGGTGGGGAGCGCACTGAGTTGAGGATGGGAATTTGGTAAGATAACAGACAGCCACGGGCAGTTTTTTTTTTTAAACTCTCTTTATTCTCCTCCTTCTCTGACCCCAGGACTCTCTCCAGTGTGGACATATGGCATGACCCTATCCCATCCTGCCTGAAGCCCCAACCTTTCCATCCAGTTGGGGGATCTCCGCTTTACTCCTCTGGTCCCTGACCCTCCAGATCTAAGCCCACCGGGGTGGGACCACTGACTCCTCTGGATACCTTTCTGTAACTCTATACAGGTGATCAGGGAATGAAGGGAGCACCCAAGGCAGGCTGAAGGACTTGGTATTGGGGCGTGGAGGTCGGCCACAGGACCCACCATCACCTACCAATGGCCAGGCCTTTTCCAAGCTTTTCTCTAGTCCTGGGGGTGTGGACATGCAGTGACACCCAGCACAATGTGGGTGCAGTTCTGCACCCACCAGCAGGACGTCTGCCACAGCCCCATACTCCTGTAGCTTGCAACATGTCAACCACATCCCCTAGTCACCACCAGGAGCCGCCAGAGCTGTGCGGTGCATCTGACCCTCCCCCAGGAAGGGAGAGCTGCCTGCCTGTGGCTCAGTACAAATCCACCCCCCCGGCTAACCTCCAGTGGCCGGTGCTTGCTCTTGAACCCAGGTTGCCGGTGTAGCATGAGGTGTGGTGTCCAGCGCCTCAACCCTCAGCACCACTGGGCTGGCCCAAGCTGTGGGCAGGTTAGCTGTGTCTCATTCTCCCCGGAGCAGCAGGCACACTTTACTTGCATGTCTACCTGGACACAGCATGTGTCTGTAGTGTGCCTTGTGACCACAATTCGGCAGAAGCTAGAGGGGCACAGAACACATCAGGAGTGATGTGCACAGGATGTCACAGGACTGCATACCTGCACCTTGTGCTGCAGGCTGCTAACACACATGGACAGCCAGACAGAGACACACAGTGTCAAAGCTCTGCATTCCGCTACCAATACACTGAGAAGTTGGTCTGCAGAGACCCACAGGGCGGTGGGTGGGGAGACATACAGTGACGTGGGACACCTCACATGTCACACACAAGGGATGGGAGGATGTCGCTCAGAGTTGCTGCTACAGATTATTCAAAACAGTGGGGATCTGAGTCCTTGGGGATCCACAGGACAGGTGGGTGGGAATCCATACAATGGGCCGGGGACAATAATTAGAACTTGTGCTATAGCTGTCTCTGTTTGCAACACACTACCAGCAGCTGCCAAGGCAAATAACGCTTGCACAGTTCTGTGGAGTTCGTGGTTCCACACCTAACACCTGCCTTTGTGTAGTGCTCACTGAGCAGGCTGTTTCAAATGGCTGCCTTTCACGTTGATGCCGTCAAAGGGAAAACAAGACTGTGCTGCCCACTGATTCTGTATGGTGGGGACTGCATCACTCTAACTGCACCAATAAGTAGGCATTAATGCACTGTCAGCTGGTGGGGTAACACCCTATATGGGGGAGTATTATTGAACGGCTCAATATGAGCGACTCAGAAATACCGCTCCCATGTAGAGCAAGTGGAGAAAAAGAGCACCAAATGACTACAGCATGTGTAGCACTGAGGGATACATGCTACACTCATGAGAAAGGGGATGAATACAGCAATTTGGCTAAGCCCTGCTGAGCTGGCAGTGTGGCGTGGTGGCTTGAGTCACTGCCGCTAGAGCCTGTGGTGCCAGGTTCGGATCCCACTGCAGGAAGCTATTTTGCTTCCTGGGGTGAATTGCTATATTCTGCTAAGTCCGTTCCACCTGGAGTTTACAGTATTTATTTTGGAAGATGCGAGGGGCTTGCCCCCCACATAAAAAATGTTATTTTCTTTTTTTTTAGTTATTCAGTAAGCACCATTGCTATTTGTGACAGTCGGTGTTGTGCGGTTCGCTCTTTTGATGCTGGGCAGTTGTTCACCAGCTTTATGTGATCGGCAGTCTCACCGACTTGCTCTTATCACATAACACCAGCTGATAGCACTGTACCAATCACTGGGCTCCCTCTTCCTACCCCATGTTATAAATACAAATACAGCATCTTGTCATCTTCCACAGGTGATCATAACACCTTTTGGTTTGTATGGGACTGTAACCCTACAAAACCCTTCCCCACAGTACTGTTCTGCTTGTGTCAATTATGGCTTGAGTAGCATGGACATCTTTAAAGGTATTAAGACATACAGAATATTGGGTGGACAGTTATGCACAACCAGTATGTTATGCCAGCGAGGGGTTCTGAGTCCCTGTGACCCTGAGAGTGAAGCTCAAGAGATCCATGGGAATCAAAACCCCGAGGTGGCACAACACACAGGTTGGGCATAGAGTTGCCCATCTGCTATTTTTTATAGTGTATGGTGCTCTTAAAATAATTTCAAGTAAACATTTTCATTTGTTTTTAAGTGTTAAAAGAAATGCATCTTTGTCTCGGGTTGAAGTCTGCTTGCTAGGGTCAGTGCTGTGGCTGTTAGGGACCAAATGTCCCTATGTCTGTAGCACAGTCTGCCATTAGCTGTCAGCTGCCTTTGAGAAGGGTTTCCAGAAAAAAAATGGCAGCCGCATCTCTCGCTAAGTGAGAGGACTAGAAATGAGAGGAATCGCCTATGGCAAAGTGAGTAGTTTTAAATATCTGGTTGATCCTGAAGTTTTCTTACAGTTGGAAATATCTGGTTGATCCTGCTTTTTTTTCATGCCCTGTTAGATTCATCGGTTCAGGTGATCACGCCACAGCCGCTGCACCCAAATGTGTTTCAGTATCAGTTGAGCGCATGGAACCTCTAGAGGGTTTTGAAATGTTGTTGTACCACAGTGTGGTACAATCACATTCCATGACTTTTGAACTGTGGTACAACAACATTTTGAAACCGACAGAGTTCCATACACAACAAGCCCAAACCATACACTATAAGCTGCTTTGTCTTTTGTTGCCTTGCCTGGATGTGTATAGTAGTTCATGTCAGCCAGCTGTCTTGTGAAGCAGTCTTGCTTGGCACTGGAAAAACATGACTATTTACCTGTAAACTACTATCATGGAATATTAGCTATGAAAATCCCAGCTTTTGAAACTTAAGTACGGTAGTACAGTGGTTACTCTAGCTAGGATATGCTTCACAAAAACAAGTTAATTGATTTGTGCACCTTTAGAGTCAACAGATATCAGACATCTGTTTCCTCCACCTCATGCTTTTTCTCTGAGCTGTTCATACAGCATCGATTTCTCCACTTATTTAGATGTTGTTTGTGTGAAGAGCAGCTTGCTGAAATGGAAGCCTGCTGGTGTTCCATATGTATGGTTGTATTTCCAGGGTTTTTCAGATCTGCTTCACTGGTTAATGCAACACCTCTGTCACACAAATGGAAGCAACCAGAAAAATCTAGTTTTTGATCTTCTGTTTTGACTTTCAGTCTTCCATGCTAAGCTCATTACTATTCATATTCGTTACCTTGTTGAAATTTTACATATAAAACATAGTTCTATCCTTGTTAAGTCATGTAGAACTATGACCTAAAAGGTACAGTATGTTCAAAAACATATTTTTCCAAACATCTGGGACTTTAGCAGTGTTATGTCTGTCCCTTCTATTTATACAGAATAATCTGCAACCCTCTCTAGGAAAAGAAAATGTGAAATTGCAGTCCTGAATGCAGAAAATCTAACCATTCAGCTAAAGACAAATGTCTACCTGCTTCAAGGTTAGCAAGCTGTCATGATGCTGTCCCATAGACCACCAGGTATCTTCAAAGGTCTGTGGGCTGTTAGAATTACTTAGTGTGACTTTTAACTGTCATTCACAGCTTTTTCTTCTAAGTGGAACTGCTTTGCACAGACTGGCATTTCATATATGCAGTAGCCAGGATAGTATACTGTAGGATAGTGTGGGGGATTATGTCACCCTTCTCTTACTCCTGCAGGAGGTCCAAGCAGCCTCATCATGTCTTCCAGGGGTGTCATACATGAGACATCTACAGGTTTGCAGGCAACTCTGTCCAACTGCAGTCAGACCTGCTGTGAACTGTAATCATTGACTTAATTCTTTTGTGAAAGGATGTTCATTCAATGTATCAGTTACTTCTGTTAGTTTAGTATACCAATTTTCTGCTTCAACCTTTTAAGCACGTGCACACATTCATTTCTGATGCTGCTATTTTTGGTTATGCTATTTGTGTGTTTGAATGTCTCTGAATGCTGTTTAGCTCCAGTTCATCTGAACTCTATTTTGACTGAGTGCTGTTACTATGGAAGATTCACAAGGCAGTGCTGTACTGGATTGTAACTGCAGCCACTGAGTCAAAACTGTGTCTTTCTGTCAATAGACTGTTCGATGTGCTTACACAACTGAATGAGATAATATGAGATGATGCTTGTGTAACTTGATTTTCTTTGTGGCTTTCCACCTTTCTATCCATGGGATATACCACCCTGTAGAGGTACGACGCAGGGAACCCTAGAGGAGGGTCCCCCCCACAGGTGCCGGGAATGAATGCGTCGGCTAAAGATTGGTTAGGAAGAAGCCCACGGGGAAGAGAGATGAGCCACTGGAGGAGGAGGGGTGATGGTGGGCAACAAAAGAATCCTGGCAAAGCCCAGGATGTTGTGACCTTTAAACTCAATGGGGAGGTCGTTGTTGCTCTGCCCATCAATCCTGGCTTAAAGCCTCCCATTCGGTGTGCTTATGCAACTGAATGAGATAATATGAGATGATGCTTGTGTAACTTGATTTGCTTTGTGGCTTTCCACCTCTCTATCCATAGGATATACCACCCTATAGGGGTACGATGCAAGGAACCCTAGAGAAGGGTTCCCCCCCTTACAGGTGCCAGGAATGAACGTATCAGCTAAAGGTAGGTTAAGAAGAAGCCCATAAAGAATACCCAAAGATGTCAGGCTTCAAAGAGACAAGGATGATGAATGAATTCTGTGAAGAGAAGGGCTAACTTCCTAAGGAGAGAGGGGAAAGCCATGCCACAATCCGCCTCCATCCAACAGTGGAACCTAACTAACTAACTAACAAGAAGAAAGTACTAACTCTCACTAATATTATGACCATTGGCATGGAGGAGAGGAAAAAACCCTTTGAGGAGGAAATCTCTGGAGATCCAAGGCCTAGGTCGCCTTCCCTCCAGGCTGACAATGTTTGATTTGAGGACATAAGTTGGTAAAGAGAATGGTTCATAGATGAGGGATATAAGTAGGGAGGATGATGATGGGATAGGAAAAAAACTCCAAAGAAGCACAGATTAAATAAGGAACATGAGGTAGCAGGGACCCATGGAGGGTATGCTTGAGTAGTCGATGAGAGATAGTAGATCAGAGGAGCTAGGATGGGAGATAATAAATCCATGTATGAGTCAGAGGAACAAGGGTATCCAGATGTGCTCACAAGGATATTTCAGATGTGCTGATGAGGAGACAGATGATAATGCAGACTGGCTTGTTGAGTGATGCACTTAATTAAGAGATGCAGTTGAGCAGACAATGAGGTTGAAGAGGCATGCTTGATTATGCGAGGTAAATGATTAGACTTTGAATGATGAGACCCTGAGGTTGTAGTCAATGAGGTAGTACGGAATTCAATGATAGGAATGTTCGAGTAAGTGATGTAAATAGATAAACCTTGAGGTAATGCTGAGTGAATGATGACTGGATTTATGAACTCGATATGACTGGAGTTATAAACTTGATACATGAGGCATGATGGCCACGGTTGATAGGTGGCACAGGAGTTATGGTAGGTATGCCCAAAAAGAATATCTATAGCAGGCCATGAGTGGAGTGAATCCTGGATGGCTGGTATGGAATTGGAAGAGGAGACAGGAATGAACTTGAAAATGAACTTGTACGAAGGAAGTGAATGGAAGTAGGCACCTTGAAAGGATGTAGACTCTGAGGCCAAGAAGGGAGATCTGGAACCAGAGGCAACTCAGGTAGAGCAGTTGACGAACAAAACTGGATGAGGTATGATGAGGAGTGAGCAAAATTGGACAATGTATGATGAGTAGTGAAGCTAAGAGCGGAGTGAAGCCATGATGGCTGGTGCTAGAAAAGCGCTAGGACAAGGAAGGTAAAATTAGGAAATGGATGAGTTACCATGAGGGTTTGAAGCCATGGAGGCTGGTACAGGAAAGCGAGTTATGAAAGGACAAAGGACAGAGAGAGGTCAATGGGGTAGCATAGAACCCAGCCAATACAGGATGAGAACAGCAGTAAGGTGAGCTGGATGAGGTAGAACGCAGGCCAGGTTCGATAGAAGGCCAGATGGAGTCAGCCATAGATGGCCCAACTCTGGGAATAGCAGAGCAAGTGAATAGAAAACTGTGGCATGATGAGATATAGAAGCCATGACTTGATGAATCCTGGATGGCTGATGAATGATGGAATCAGGAACCGGATACATGCGGCAGGAGGGCCATGGATTGATGAGGTGAGCATATGAGTAATGATAGTTATGTCCAAAAAGAAATATTGAATGTAGCTGAGGAAGGTAACATAAGAATGGATGAAGTAAGATGATGGATTGATGCCATGAAGGCAGGTACTGGAAAATGAGGTAAGAAAGGATGTAGGATGGCAGGGATTGAACTGGATGAACAGGTCAAGGCGAAAGTATAGCTGGTATAGGATTCATGAAAGGAATGCCCAAAAGAAAGAATGAGTGCAGGCCTTGAGAGGAGTGAATCCATGATGGCTGGCACGGATGAAAGGACGAATGATGATGATGGAGGGAAATCTATGAGCAGAGGAGTCGATGAGATACTTACTGATAGAGCGATGGAAAGAGATGAGCAGGTCAAGATGAGGTAATGAGGACCGGAGAGGGGCATAAAATTGTGGACCTGAATAGGAGCGAGGAGGGTCGAGAAGGAATGGAGGTTGGACAGAGAAGGAAACCAGGAATAATGAGAAGCAGGAATTAGCAATGGCATGGCAGGAAACCCACAATATAGGAACTGCAAGATGGGGACAGGAAGGGCAAGTGCTTTTTTTTGTTTGTTTTTTGTTTTTTATTTGTTTTTTTGTTTTTGCTTTCCCCAAGGACATAGGGGGTCAGGAGGTTTGTGGAGATAGTGGATCAGTTGCTATGAGCAGATAATTAGGAGCTGTCCAATCAGTAATAAATTAGTTAACCCCTCAGAACATTCAAAGTAACATAGATTACTGTCATGGTTGAAATATGATTGTTGTTTCTTCAATTGAAAACTGCAGTAAATTATATTTGATTAAAAAAGAACGTGCAGTGTGATGGTATCTGCTTGCTGTGAAATAGTACATGGGCAGCGTGAATCAGAATACTAGCCTGCACAGTAGATGAATTCCCAGCTTACTGAGAATACAAACTGCAGGATAAAACATCTATTACTGTCCCCTAGGAAAGCAACCTATCATAATTCTTCATTTGAAAACCTTCTTACATATGGGCAATGGACAAATGATGAGCCATCCAGAACAAGGGAATGCCGTAGTGGAGCATGGGAGGTGAAGGCACACCTGAAGCTCCAGCCGGACGATGGAGGTGTGGAGGAGCAGGTGGGTGGGAGGCCCAGAGGCAGAAAAGGAGAACGAGGAGCAATAGATCAGGAGAGGCAGTCAGAATGCAAGAGAGCACCAGAGTGCACCAGAGGGAAACATGAGCAGGACACAAGATATGGTGATGAAATCCAGAGGTATGAAAGGGAAGGGAAGGGCTGCAGATGATGGCGAGCACAGGGGGAAGTGAGTGGCAGAACAAGGAGGGTGCTAGTGGTCCCATGCCAGCATGAGGCAGACACAGGTGGGCTAAATGTAAAGGAAAGAGAAGCAGAATGATGGAATGGGCAAAGGGGGAGGGAGAGAAGGTAGCTGGAGGGTAAAATGAAAAAAGTGCTGCTATAGGGAGAAACATCCAATGGAGCCTCTGACAGCAATGAAAAAGAATCCTGGCAAAACCCAGGATGTTCTGACCTTTTAAACTCAATGGGGGAGTGACGTTGTTGCTCCACCCATCGAACCTCTGGCTTAAAGCCCTCCCATTGTGGCATATAATAATAATAATAATAATAACAATAATAATAATAATAATAATAATAATAATGTTATTTATATAGCACCTTTCAATTTCCAAGGCTCTGTACAATTTAAAGCATTACAAATCGAACATTAAAATCAGATATCAAACAATCATTAACTACAAAGCAGTCAGTTTTCTAAGAAGGCCATTTGACACATATGGGTTTTCAAACCCCACTTAAATTCCTCCACGGAGGTGCACTCCCTTAACCGGCGAGGTAGAGAATTCCAAAGAGTGGGTGCAGCATAAGATAAAGCCCTACATCCAGATGATTTAAGATTCACTTCTGGAATCTCCAGCAACCCCTCATTGGCCAAGCGGAGCAATCAGCCAGGGTAGTAAGGAGCCAGAAGTTCTTTCAGACAGGCTGGACCCTGATCGTGGTTACTTTGAAAGTCAATAAATTGACTTTGAAGGTGATCCACCAACATATAGGCAGCCAGTGCAGTTCGCGCAGCACCGGAGTAATATGACAAGACCTACTGGAACCAGTCAAAACCTGGGTCGCTGCATTCTGCACTAGCTGCAGGTGGCAGATTTCAACCCCTGAAAGCCCTAAGTAAAGAGAGATGAAATGGTCCAAACGTGAGGACACGAAAGCGTAGACCAATGTTGGTAGGTCGTCAGACGGAACTAGGTGCCTAACTCTGGCAATATTCCTAAGATGGTAAAAGGAAGTCTTGATGACTGCCGACACTTGTGAATGCAGTGACAGACTGTCATCCAAGACAACCCCCAGGTTACGCACCCGTTCAGAGGTTGGGAGTGAGATGCCACCAAGGAAAATTCCCAAGGGTGTCCCAACAGACGATCCCTCTATCCGGTGACCCGGGTCCACAACCAATACCTCTGTCTTTTCTGAGTTCAACTTCATCCAGCTAGAGTCCATTCACTCCTGGATTTCTTTCAGACAGTTGTTAAACACCAAGAGATATCCATCTTGGTAGGGTGCAAAAGACAGGTATAGCTGGGTATCATCTGCATAGCAGTGAAACCTCAGCCCATACCATCTTACAATGTCTCCAAGGGGCAGCATATACACACCATGAATAACATGGGAGACAGCACTGAACCCTGAGGCACCCCACACAACAAAGCCTTTGGACCTGAGGAAAAAACCCCGGACACAACTCTTTGTGATCTCCCAGTGAGGAAAGAAGTGAACCATTGGAGAACGGTTCCTGATATCCCACCAATGTGCCTCAGGTGTGCTATCAACACCATGTGATCGACGCTGTCAAAGGCTGAAGAGAGAGATCAAGAAGAACCAGGATGGAATGTTTCTTCTGATCCCTCACCCTCAGAAAATCATTGAGCACCCGAACTAGCACTGTCTTTGTGCTGTCTTTTATGAAAACCGGACTGGAGGGGTTCGTAGATGTCATGGATGGTTAAATGGTCCTCCAATTGGGCCACTACTACCTTCACAATCACCTTCCCAATAAAGGATAGGTTAGAGATAGGTCTGTAGTTTGTGAAACAGTCTGGGTCCAACATAGCTTTCTTTAAGAGTGGTGTCACCACCGCCTCTTTTAGGGAGCTAGGGAACTCACCCGACTCCAAGGAGCACCAGACTATTCACACAAGAACTGGACTAATGATATCACTACAACCCAAAATTAGGGAGGTCAGTCCAGGGTCTAAACTACAGCATGTAGGGAGCACACTATGGATAATCCTCATGACATCGATGAAATCAGGTTGACTGAAGGAACTCCAAGAAAGCTGAGATACCGTTAACTCGTATTGTTCAACAGCATCCCCCCTAGAGGGTGCTGGTTGCAGATCTGCCCTGATGTCGGCCACCTTAGTTGCAAAAACCCGAGCAAGCTCCTCGCACTCTAATTGCAAAAAGACTTTCCTAACTTATAGACAGGCTAGGTTGTTCAGTCTGTCCACAGTTAGAAAAAGCTGAGCTGGTTGATTCCGTGCAACCGCAATCTCCCTGGACAGGAATTCTGCCTTCTTACAAGTGATTGCAGATTGATAGACTAAATAATGGTCCATCAATCTAAGGTGGTTGGCCTCAAGGGCGGACCTGCGCCAGCACCATTCTAACCTTCACCCCTGTCTCCGCATCTCCCTCAAACTCCCATCAAACCAAGGGGACTTGGGGTGTAGGGATAAGAGGCACACATGAACAGAAGCAAAAGAATCCAAAGCCACCACAACAGCCGTACTATAGGCCGACACCAGGGCCTCTGGACTACTGCTTGCCAACGCGGGGGACGAGAGGTCAAGGACCGCTGCTAGGCCTTGGGGAGTAATATCCCGTAAAGGGCTGTATCTAACCATCTCCACAGGGTTAGGCCTTCTCAGGGGGAGTGCAAAAACTGAACCTCATGGTGTAGTGATCTGACCAGGCGACTGGTTCCACTCCCAGATTGGATGTTTCGATCCCTAGTAGGAAAACTACGTCCAGAGAGTGTCCAGATTTATGGGTAACAGTGGAAACCACCTGTGTAAGGCACAAAGAAGTAATTAATTGGAGGAAGTGGTTACCAAATTATGAGAATTCATCATCGACCCAGGCATTAAAGTAGCCCAGAACCATCAATCTGGGCGACTCAAATGCCATGTCGACGATGAAGTCTGCTACTTCCTGTAAGAATTGCTTCCCATCTCCGGGTGGACGGTTGATGAGAACGATATGAATGCCTATGTCTGCTACTATGGTACACTCAAAGGACTCAGCTTCCCCAACTACTACATTCGTGAGGCCCAATTCAGTCTTGAAACAGACTGCAACCCCCCCCACCCCTGTGATCCAGTCTCGAGCGGTGTATCACCAAGTACCCAGCCAGAGTCATAGCCTCCAGAATGGGACCTGGATTTTCATCCGGCCAGATCTCAGTGATGCAAGCCAAGTCCACCAAACCAACAAGATGAGCAATAATGCCAGTCTTATTCCTGATGGACCTGGCATTGCACAACACCGCCCCAAGTTGGATGAACCTTGGCTGCTGTTGGGCCAATCTGCCTGCTACACTCGGTAGTGCCCTTGGGTATGGGCACCAAACATGGCGAACCATGATCAGGATTCCATTTCACCCCAGGGCGCCTTCTGGATCTGACTACCCCAATACGGTGGCCCCTCGTCCATCCCCACTCTGTTCTCAGTCCGCCACCCTCTTTCCTCTCCTATGAGTAATCCCCAGTGCTCTACAGCACTGATACGTCTCATATTGGAGAGGCAGAGAATAAAAAGGGTGGTGGGCGAGAAGAGAGGATGAATAGCGCACCACCATGGGGATTGAAGGCCAACACATGCCGCTGCAAATCAGTTAAAATCAGACCATAAACCAACTTAGGAAACTAAATAAATAAAAAACAAAAAATCAAATCTGGGCCAGGCTAGAGGGCCACTAAAATATTCCTTAAACTCAAAATAAATATAAAGGGTTCTCTCACCACCCCAATTTAAACAAACATAAATAAATAAATACAAAATAAAATTGTCTACCGCCCCTAGCTCTCACACAACCAGAGGAGGAAAATAATTTAAATTAAAAACAAAGACATAAAATGAAACATCCCCCCCCAGTCCTCTCACGACCAGGGAGTAAGAGAAAAACAATCAAAACTTCAGAAAAATAATAAATGGACACAGGGTCCTCTCACCACCTCATTGTCCAATAAAACAAATAGACTTAAAATAAGTCAAGGAAAAAAATAAGAGATCCTCGATCCACAGGGCGTAGGGTCAGTTATATCCACAGGCTATGTAGGTCCAAAATCCATGGAAGTCATAAGTAGAAAGAACACTTAATTTACTCATCCACGTAAAGTTATTTAGAAAAGTAAATACAGGGAGCATCCAGAAAACATCCAAGATCCAAGACAGTTAAATCCACAGGGTTACCACGATAGGTTAGGGCTCCCCCACTCCCCATCGGAAAACACCACAAAAAATAACGCCACCTGATAAAATGCCTAGGTCAGGCTACATTAGTAGCCCTGCCTGGGAGTCTAGGGGTTACGAAACTTCAGCCAACTCCTTGGCTAAAGAAATCTCAGTACCTCCTTCAGACCACAAATTATGTGGAAAATCCCAATGGGAGCCGGGCTCTAAACCAGTCTTAATACCAAACTTGGGATAGCATTGTGCACACCAAACACGACCAGGAATTAGCTTATCAAGTTTCCCTCCATCCTTCTTCCATGCTTGACAGAAAGTATCCAAAATCCCAGTCCTCATTCCAATCTATCCACAAAGACCACTCGATAAGATAATCAGGTGACCTTCCACTCTATCTTCAGTCACCACTTAGAACAAAGGGCAGAAACAAGTCCTCGCAACAGTAAACCGAGGAAAGACAGTCTGAGCACTGGAGGAGATCCTATATGCTCTGTGGGCTGGCAAATCTAATGGAGCACAGGTCCCAGAAACAGCCCTGATCGCCCAGAGAAATTGGGGTAATCACACAAAGCACCCCGGTGCTGATAGCTCCTGTGAACACAACATCCTTCAGTGTTCCAGACACAGGGCCAGTCGACACCTCAAACGAAGGGCAGAACAAGCCCTCACTACAATAAACATTATTTACTCTCCACTGTCTGGATCTGGTGTAAACCTCCTGGGGGAAAGAGCAGACAAAATACTGCTTTTGAAGTTCAAATCACAGCTGCTGCTTCATTTGTATTTGTGAGTTTTTGTACTTCATGTACTACTGCGATTGCATGCCACCTCTCATCACCTCCTAATGAACTGGAGGCAGTCTGCTAGGCTGTACTATGCCTTCTTGTAACAAGCATTTGTCAATGCCGAATGTTTGCTTGCTGATATTAGCATTGGAAGTGCAGGAGTTAGACAGATGCAGAATAGGAATGGCAGTAAAATATTGAACTTCATGCGAACCCCACCTCTGCCAATCAGAGATGGACAGGCATTGGGGTATGCCTTTGGGTCGTCGCACGTAATGCTCACACCATTTCACCTCACCCTATACTGCAGACACCGACAAGTGTTGAGGTGTGCCTTCAGGTGTTCAGCTTCACAGTCACCCCATTCCATAAGGACATACGCTGAAATGGGTACAGTATAGGAGAATGGGGTGAAGTCTAGGGCCGAAGAGTCCAAGGCACACCTCAATGCCTGTCACTGGCTGCAGGATGAAGTGGAATGCCATGACCATTACAGCCAGCAATCCAAAGGTACACCCCGGATGCCTGTCAGTCTGTACAGGGTTGGATGTTATGGTTAGGAACAGTAACACCCCATGCGTTTGTTGGTATTTGCACTACAAATTTTCAGCATGGCTTTTTTTTGACCCACACCTCATGAAAGCATTTGGTACCCCTGCTCATAAACAGTGGCACTGTGATTTTGTTAATCTGTCTCGAATGTTGATTTGCTACAGTGACTGCGCCATTCTGCACCAGATGCGTGAAAACACAGTTCAGGCAGGATATGAAAAATGACAGTTATCCTGTTCATAAGGAGTTGTGGAAAAATGCCAATATTGAAATCTGGAGTGAAAATATAAAAAATTCTCAAAGTTACGAGCGTGCATGGAAACTGCGCAATGCATGCTCATAATACAATCATTTTGTGAAATGTTCTCACCAGATTTTCAGCACAGGCATTTTGGGACCTCAGCTCATGAACAGTGTTACTGTGATTTTGTTAATCTGCCCCGAATGCTGATTTCCCACAGCAGCCGAGTCACTGTGCGCCACATGAGCAAAACCACATTTTGGGCAGGATGTGAAAAATGACAGCTGCACTGTTTATAAAGAGGTGTGGAAAAATGGCAATGCTGAAAATCTGGAGTGAAAATATTAAAAATTCTCCAGAGTTACAAGCGTCGCGTGAAACTAGCACTTGCGGCTAAATAACAGTTACTTTGGAATTTTTACTAAATTTGTAACATAGGCCTTTTGGATCCCACCTCATGAACAGCAACACTGTTGTTTCACTACTAAGTCCCAAAAGGTGATTCCGTGCAGTGACTGGGAATCTCCTCTCGGGACTGAATAATGACATGACAGTGACTGAATTCATAAGGTGGGATCCCAAGAACTCCATGTTGAACATGGGGTGCCAAAATTTACAGAAATGGTCGAGAGATCCACCTAAGTTGAAAAAAAAATGTTTATGCCATTTTGCAGCTTATTGGCATTTCTTCACTTCACGGTCAATTTGAAGAGTGCAGACGTATTCCCGATCCACCAAAGATCATCGTGTCAGGCTCCAGAGATAAGTATGGGGTATGGGGAATGCAGGGATGTGGGTGGGCAGAAGGTGGGTGTGGGTTGGGGAAGGGGGCACCAGACACAACGAGGGACTGTTTTCTACTTTTCAGGTAAAAAAAGCAAAATAAACATCACAGGAATGTTTTCTTTTTTTGCAGGTAGATTTGGTATGCTGGGGTGGGCACCTAGCATGCCACCTGCATTTTTCTTTTGGGGGAACTGGAGATGACGGGGATTGGGCCCTCTGTCAGCAAAACAAAAAATAGGATCTGTTTTGGGGGGGGGACATGATACCAAAGGGGATTGGGTACCCTTCTCAGCAAACAAGATTTACGGGGAGCATTATGCTGACGGGGAATAGGCTCCCACATCAGCAAATGAACTGGGGAGGAGGCATGCTGACAGGTGAATTGGGCACCCCATTGGCTTTCATGGGGACTCTGAGGTGGATGGTGACAGCTGCCACCATGTTACTGGAAATATTACACCAGGCAAGGTACCACCCTGCAATGACAGGTTTCTCCCTCACTGCAGTGGCAATTTTTTTCAAGTTGGTGGCATGCTTGCTAAACTAGTGTCAGCAGCAGCATGCCACTGCATTGGGGAAAGGGGGCCAAGCCTCTAAATGCAGTGGGGGTATTTATTTATTAGCTTTTGGTAACCGGGTAAGTGCGCTAGGCAACAGACCTGCCTATTTTCAGGCACGACCCGTGAGAGCACAGGACACTGGTTACAATGTGCAGAAATGCACAGACATAATATAGGTGTACAGGAGCAAAACAAGATATACATTGGGTAGCACAGTAATAGTTACATAAGGGTACATTTTAGGCATAGATCATAATGAGGATGTAAAATAAAACAATTAGGGTAACCATAAGACAGCTGAGGACAAAGACATCAAGGTTCATAGCCACCTAGACAAGTGTATTGCATGGGAGAACATTAGTGTAGTACTCAGGGTCAGACCCGAAAGCCTGCAGTGGGACAAAGCAAATTAAAAGCATTTGCATTGGCCAGAGGCTAGGAGGTGGGTGAACAGCGAGTTTTTGAATTCTCGATGGGAGGCTGAAGTTTTCACCATAAGGGGGAGTGAGTTCCAGAATTTGGGAGCAAAATGGGCAAATGCCTGTTCACCCGTTTTTGTCATGCAAGGTCTAGTGGAGTCACATAATGTTTCTTGCACATGCACACAAGCAAACTTAATAAAAAAAAAGTACACATCTGTTCCTCTGCTTTTTGTTGTTGTTAATGCCTACTACTTGTACTCACTTCCCTTAGTATATATGTATCGTATGCATGCAAACAGTATCTCACATAAATTTCCTTCCATGCCTCCTGTCCTGCAGCACTCTCAAGAAAGAGAGATAGCAGTGGAACAGTAGCTCATATTGGCATGTTACAATTTAAGCTGTAGTTTCTTGACTGACGAGTGGGTCACCTTGCCCTCAGTGGTCAAACTAATCATGATTTTGCCAAATGATGAGACCAAGAACAACTTGAAATGTTAAAATGATGGCATGAAAAACAGTAAGAACATTTTAATTGATCTGAATGAATTGCAGGCTTTTAAGCACCTTTTTTTGGTGGGGTGCACTTGTACTAGAACTGTTTGCTTTTGATTTTGGCTACAGACATTAGGTTCCAGCATTTAAAAAAAATATTAAGAAAGATGCATATGAAATGTGATAAAATCCTTGTGTACTGGCCAGGGCTGAACTTGCTAAACCTTTAATGCTGCATTGCAAACAGGAAAGGTGTGGTCTTCTCCTAACTGGTGAACTCCCAAATTATCACCTGTGAGCCTCTTAGAGGCCAGAACACACTATGCACGAAATGAAGCCAGAGAGTGTTTTCCTGACAAGAAAGATAGAAAGTAGGGGGATCTCGGCTCACATTGACATGGATGAAAACAGAGAGTGGTCCCCCCTCCAAGAAAGAGAGACAGCAATGGGACCTCAGCTCATATTGGCATATTGAAATTTAAAGTGTAGTTTCCTGAGCAGTGAGTGAGTCACCTGTCCGTCAGTGGTCAGGCTGATCATGGGTCAGCGTTATGATGAGATCAAGAACCCCTCTAAATGTTGAAATGATGGAACAAAAAAACAAGAAAATTTGAATTGATTTAAATGATTTGTAGGATTTTAAGCAGTTTTGGGAGAGCACTGGTACTATAGCTACTTGCATTGTGATCTTACCTGCTATTTTTCCCCAGACCTGTTTTTCATTAATTGATTATGGTCCCTTTGCTACAAGGCTCCCCATAAGGTCAACTCTGGTGGATCTCGATAAGAGTTATGTAAATTGGAATACAAGCAACACACTTAACTCTATGGATCTCTTTGTTACTCAGGCACCATAATCTATTCAAAAGAGAATCCAAACTCTCAAAAAATGGTAAGGATTTTATCATAGAAATAGTGCTCACATACAGACTGCACGAATACTTTGCAAATGTGGGAATGTTTACAGATGAAATAGTACAGGGAGGACCAGCCAGATGGCGCTGAGGATTGAGGTACTGGACACCACACCACGCCGGTGACCCGGGTTTGGGAATAGGCCCAGGGGCCAGGGGTTGGCAGGGGAGAGAGAGAACTGAGCATCTGATGGACTGCTCTCCTCCCCTGGGTGGGACCTGGGGCTTGCTCTGTGTTGTAGAGACCTCTGATTGAGACCGGAGGTCACTCAACCACTGAGCCACATAAGAAGGACAGAGTGGTGGCAGACATCAGCGACCAGAATCACAGAGACATCATTGCACATTGCACTCTGGGGAGCAGCTACATAAAGAAAATCCCCATCCTCAGGGATAGGCGATGGCACCACTGCCCCCTTAGCCAAACTCCAGACACCGGGCACTCTCCTCTCCTGGGCTGAGCCCAGCCCAGCACACTAGATTCCAGATAGAGGGCCCTGGGTGGATAGGGCAGCTTCACTCTGGGGGTTCAGAGCTGGGGGGTCAGCTGGACTGGTGCCAGGAGTAGCAGGTGTCTCAGATAGGAAGTAGAGCGTGGGGTAATGATGGCTGCTGGAGAGAGTCCCTTGGTGGATGGTGAACAAATAAAATATAAAAAAAAAGAAAAGAAATAGTTCAGGGAGAAAAAAGTAATACAAAAGAAAATCCCCATGGAAAATGTGAACAGTTTACCTTCACTGAAATAACCCTAAAGGAGGTATGTGATCTTTTACAGAAGATAAAAACTGACAGAAGTTGTGGGCCAGACAATATTACTCCAAACTTTTTGAAGTACTTTGCTGTGTAGGTCTCAGAACCTTTAGCATACTTGTTCATCTGGTCATTAGGAACTGGGGCTCCTGTAGGGTTGGAAGAGGGCCAGGGTTGTCCCTATCTATTAGGGGCAGGCCTGATCTGAAGGCCAATTACAGACCCATCTCACTCTTGTCAGTAGCGGCCAACAAAAGAATAGTGGCCAAGCAGCTGCAGTCTTTTTTGGATGAGGATGGCCACCAGAACAGATTTCAGTCAGGCTTTCACAAAAGCATTGCATAATCCCCTCTTTGCTGAAGGTCTTGGATGACATCAGCAAAAGAATGGAGCTTAGTAAGGTTGCAGGGGCCATCTATGTAGGCCTCCAAGGCTTTTGACAAGCTGGATCATGTGATTTTATTGAAAAAACTGAGTGAGGCTGGACTGGGTACTAGAAACATAGAAACATAGAATTTGACAACAGATAAGGACTGCTTGGCCCACCTAGTCTGCCCATTTTCCTACCTAACAGATAAGCTGCAGATCCTAATTAACCAACAGCTTACTTCCTCCTACCCCCCTACTAGGACTGCCTTATGTCTGTCCGATGCATTCTTGAATTCCCCCACTGGGGCCATAACTTATAGTTCAGCAGCTATCTTATAGGTAGGACCAAGAGAACCACAGTAAATGGGAGACAGTCAGATGAGCTATTAATAAAAGGAGGGGTCTTACAGGGTTCTGTCTTAGGTCTCCTTCTCTTTGAATCATATCTGAAAGGAATAGGTGAAAACATTGATGGTGTACTGTATATGGACATTTGTACACTTATGATGCAGTGAGTTTGCACTTCTGATGCCTCAGATGAAACAATACAATCATGGCTACAATTGGCCTTCAAAGGCCTTCAGTCTTTTTTAAACAACCCTCCTTAAAACTAAATGAAGACTAAACACATGTGATGCTATTTCGGACAACATACAAATTAAATGCTCCAGTCAAAAATCAGTCGCTATCTTTTCTAAGGAGGTAAAAAAGATAGAACAAGTTGGGGGATATAAATATCTGGGGTCAGGAAATTTACATGTAACAAAATTTATAAATATAATGTGTAAATGTTTAGGAATATTGTATCAGTACAGGGGGTGCTTAGACTATGAGACAAGACTGAAAATAGTATAAACCCACATATTCCCAATTGTTGATTATGCAGACCTTGTGTACGATTGCTGCATGAAGGACAAACTAACTAAGCTTGACATGCTGTATAATAGGTTGCCATGAATTATTTTAAATTGTCCCTATTACACTCATAGATGCAACCTTTACAACCAATTGGGTTAGACCTCCCTGACTGGTAGGCTTAAATTGCATAAAATTCTGTACTCCCTCAAATATATGCTGGGTGAGGTCCCAGATTATTTATTGGAGAGACCTGCCATCAGTGAGAGGCACAAATATCTAAGAAATGCTCATCCCTTGGAGTCAGTGTAGAGGATTTTCAAGTGGCTTAGATCGCCACAAGCCCTGGGTGTGCCAATGATATGATATAGCAATCGTGGGTGCCTTTTATCGAGATTGCGCCAGATATTTGGCACAAGCTGCCATAAACTGTGAAAACTGCTGCGACTGCGCCTGAGATAGTAAAATCTGGTGCAGTTGTGGTGATGGGGTTTGGCACACTGCCAGACCCTACATGTTACGACACAGGGCTTGGGGCAAGCCTTGTGCCATGCTTTGAAAATCCAGCCCAGTAAATCCTAGGATGAATACCACAAGAGCTACAGTATGCCTTTTTTTAGTTAGTCAACCTCCCATGTGTGGAACTCCCTACCGATCAAGTTCAGACCCCAAGGAAGGAAACTTCCTACCCCATCCTACCCCGAAACATATAAAATATTGGTCGTTTCCCACAGTGCTGTGATAAATGCACTGAGAATTGTGTGGGAATTACATAAAATTTGTTCAAAGTACTGTATGACTAATGTTTTGTACAAAATGAAAGACTAAAGTTGGTAATATGACAATTGATGTATTTAAACAAAATGTTTGTTCATGGTGTGTTTCATGATTTCTGTGTGTTTCATGATTTTATGATTATACCAATGTAATTTTACTGTGATGACTGTATAGAGTGATTGTATGCACTGTAGGGGCATCACTGTAAAAGAGCTTTGCTCGATGACTTTTTCTTAATAAACTAAACTTGAAATTTGAAAAATAATCTGTTTGCTATCACAAATTCCTGTTGTCATCCTTGTTATAGCATGCATTATCCCATAGGCTTGCCTGATTGCTGTACTTAAAGGGCAACTAATGCCGCCAGAAAAGACTCAGAAAAACATGGCATTTAGATACAACTCAACGTGTATTTCAAGTATTTTTTATAGACTTCTTCTCCCCATTATTTGATATTGAGGAAATCTGCATAAACATTGTATCTTTATCCCCTAAGCTTTGTCTGTCCCAGCAACTCATGACATAATTGAATTCATAATCCTCTGTTGTGACATCACAGTATAATGCCATGGGAATGACTGCTATTACAAGCAGAGTATTATGACCCTGAGAGGAAACAAGCAACAGGAGTTCATGCATGTTTAAGCAACAAAATCTCTGTTTTCATGCAAATAACGTCAGTTGTAAATAATGGAGAACAGAAATACTGAAATAAAAATAGAATATTAGATATGTTCTGGTGTATTACAAGGCAATAGTTCCATTGAGAGGTTCTGGGAACACAAGAATCATATCAAAGGTATCATAGGTTTTACAGAGCTAGCAGACCATGGTCCATGATGCTCACAATTTTTAATTATATCCCATTATGCATTTGTGATGCAGATAGGTATCCAAGTTTTTTTTAAAGTAGTCATATTCTCACTTGATACTATTTCCACAGGAAGACTATTCCAAATTTTACAGACTCTTACAGTGAACCAGCTACTTCTTTTTTTGGTTTTGCACTGTTCAATTTTCAATTGTAATGGATGTGCCCTAGTTATATGAATTGTATCCCTCAATTCGAGCCCTAAAACTTCCCAAAGGTGATCATCATATAATGCCTTAAATACCAGACATAAGTCGCCTCTCATTCTGCGATACTCCAGAGAGTACAGACCTAGATTTTGGAGTCTGGCATTATAGTCTAATTTAATTACTTCTTGAATTTCTTTAGTTGCTCTGTGTTGCATTTTTTCTAATGATTTAATGGAGCCTTTATCCCCTGGTGCCCAAAATTGGGCACAATACTCCAAATGGGGCCTCACCAGTGATGAATACAATGGGAGCAACACATCTTTACTTTTGCTGCTGATGTGTTTATTGATGCAATGTAACACACCTGCTGCCTTCTTAATAACAGTGTGGCAGTGAAGTTTGGAACTGAGATCATTAGATATTCTTATACCAAGATCACACTCATCATCCACAGCTCTTAAAGTTTTTCCTCCAAAAGTATATTTAGCCTGAGTGTTTTTATTACCAAAATGCATCACAACACATTTATCCGCATTGAAGGATAGCTGCTTCAGGGTAGCCCATTTCTGCATCTCATTTAGGGCATACTGGAGGGTATTTATGTCACCATTATTTTTGATAGGGTATCCTAAACGTGTATCATCAGCAAATTTAGTTAACCAAACATTCGTCAAGGTTTTTAATGATGCAATATATATGTTAAACAGACATGGACCCAAAACAGAGCCCTGTGGAACCCCACTGGTCACAATATCCCAGTCTGAGAAGAAGCCCTTAATACACACTCTCTGGGTGTGGCCATTTAGCCATGATTCCACCCAACGCGTTATATTTCCCCCATTCCAAGACTAATCATGTCCTCTATAAGCTGACCATGAGGAACCTTATCAAAAGCTTTGGAAAAATCCAGAAATATGACATCCACTGCTTCACCCATGTCCAATGCCCCACTAACTCCATTATAGAAACTCAACAGGTTAGTCTGGCATGATCAAGCCTTAACAAAACCATACTGGGTGGGGTCAGGTTCAATTTTGTTACATAGATGTTCCTTTATGATTCCTTTTAACATTTTACGCAATATAGATGTCAGGCTGATGGGTCTATAATTTGACACCTCCTGTCTAGAACCCTTTTTATAAATTGGAACAAGGGTCACTTGTCTCCAGACAACAATAACTTGTCCTTCATGTAAGGATTTGTTAAATAGGGCAGCAACAGGACCAGAAAGTGGGACAGTCAATTCCTTGAGGATGCGGGGATGTAAACCATCTGGCCCTGCTGATTTGTTAGGATCCAGGTTTTGAAGCAGTTTTTGGATAGTAGTAACATCTACTGAAAAATAGCCACTCAGGTTATGGTCATTATGTTTTATTCTAGTTTCAGTTTTATTATTAAAAACTGATGAAAATTGCTTATTGCACATAGTAGCCATAAGTGACTTATCTGATACTAGTTCTCCTGAGGTATCTTTAAGTGGGCCTATGATGGGAGTGCCACCCCTTTTGTTGTTTACACACTTATAAAAAGATTTATAGTTATCCCCCACATTCTTAGCCAAGCGTACCTCAAAATCACTTTTTGCCTTTCTGATACTATATTTTGTCACTTTTAACTGGAATTTAAAGGCTTCTCAACTCTGCTTTGTTCCACATGACTTAGCTTTCTTATAAGCTCTGTTTTTATGTTTGATATGTTTAACAGTTTCATTCATCCAAGGCCTATTTAAATTAGTTTTGTCAGTTTTTTTTAATAATTGGGATATGTTTACTAGAGGCTAAAGTTAACTGGCTAATCAGGATTTGCCAGACTTCAGTAAGTGATTTGTCAAGGAATGAATGTTGCCAGTCCCAGGATTGTAAGTCATGTGCCATACCCAGAAAGTTTGATTTCTTGAATTTGTACACTGTTGCGTTCCCACTATCCTGTCCCAAATTTTCACTGATTATAAAGTGCACCATAGAATGGTCACTGAAGCCTAATGGTTGGAGTACTTTACACTTAGAAATTTGATTTCCCATATTATGTAAGACTAAATCCAAGATATTATTGCCCCTGGTACTGGTGTTAATTATTTGATCCATATTTGATAACAGAAAAAATTGCAGATATTTATTTTCTAAAGAAGATGAAGTATGTATAGTTTTCCAATTTATGCCAAGGAGATTAAAGTCACCTACCAGCAGGGCGTTTTTTGTGGAGGATATCTTCTCCACAAAGTCCAAGAGATACAAATCATCATCATATGTAGTTGCTGGGGGCCTATAGACTACTCCCATATTGATACAGGGTGCTGAGACAGGGAACATTTTGACCCATAGTGCCTCAATATTTGGCCACTGAATGAGTTCGATACTCTCTGCATTGATGATACTTGATAGGTACAATGCCACCCCCCCTTACTTATTCTTCTGTCTTCATGAAACAGAGTAAAGCCTGGGATGTTTTTGTCCCAGGGGTCATCATCGCACCACCAAGTCTCTGCGACTGCACAGATATGAATGTTTAGTTGTTCCAAAAGTAAAGTAAATTCATTGAACTTGTTCCCAAGACTTCTTGCATTAATAACTAAGCAATTCCATTCTGGGAGGGCCAAAGAAATATTATTTTTACTGAAGGTTTTCTGGGGCAGAATATCCCCCCCCCCTCACCTAATATTTTAAACAGTGGTCAATCTGTTGTCTTAATCTAGTGGCAAAAATGCGTTTTGCCTTGTGTATTTAGATGTAAACCATCTCTAGCAAAAACATTTTGATTTAAAAAAACCTGCCCAGTTTTCCAAAAAGTAAAACCCTTCCCTAGTACACCATCTTTTGAACCACCCATTTAATGTCATAATATCCCTTTGTTTTTCAATGCCAGCCCTGGGTAGAGGTAGAAGCCCAGAAATAATCAACTTCCCTCCTTGACTTTTAATAGAGCCACTGATCTCCTCAAAATCTCTTTGGATTTGTAGGAGTGTTCTTTTACCAAGGTCATTTATTCCAGCATGAATCAGGGTGAGGGGTGAATTTGTATGATCTTGCAACCCCGGGAACATTTCTTTTATATTTTTTATACCTGCCAAAGAAACCTCAAGAGTGAAGCTCAAGAGATTTCTTCTGTCCCCAGAACCTTGAGATGGAATTTCTGCCTTGAAACACCAGAAATTATTTGTTATTGTTTTGTAATATATAGGAATTTTTAAGTTCTTACTTGCGCTGCTGTGGTCTGCACAGTTCATCAGACTCCGAGTGTTGTTCCTCAGTCCTCATTTGCACCCCCCCAGCTCCCGATCCATTCCTGCTTCTTTCTTTCAGAGAAAAAATAAACAAAACACAGGGTTCATACAGTAGTCGCGTCCTGTAATCCCAATGATAGTATTACGGGGACTGGAAGTACAGTATTATTGGGCTGTAAGTATAGTATTATGAGGACTGGAAGTATACTACTGCGGGACTAACTGATCTTTTACAATGATATTTTTGTATGCTTTTGGGGGGTATTATTTTAAAAATCCATATATTACTGTGAAATATATGCTGAATTGTGTCTCAATGTTATAGTTTAATGTTTTCGGCATTGGTCACTCATTAAAGCCCAGCTGACAATCTGAACTTATGAGATCTGGTTCATTCTGGTTACTGTGTCACCTAGTACATGCTTGCCACTGCTCTAAAAATGATGTCCCCACATTCACAAAAATGTTTACATGCCACTTTCTCTTTTAATGTGACATATACAAGCTAACCCTGGCCTCTACCCCTCTCCCATTTTTACAGCTGAGAAATTTAAAGAGTGTGGTGTTTCATCTGCCCAATTTAATACAAGAAGTCTAATGGCTATGTTTGACTCTGTGCAAGCCAGGATCAGGCCAGACTTCCTAGATTTTCAAAATCACATATACCCTCTTGATGCAAAGCATTTATGGGAGATATATGCAAATCACCATGAAAATTAAGTTTGGTTCCTCCTTAAGCAGGAATACATAGTGTCAGAACCAAAATCAGAACCAATCTAAATTGTCATGGTGATTTGCATACATAGCCCATGGTGCTTTGCATTATTGTGTGTGTGTGTGTGTGTGTGTGTGTGTGTGTGTGTGTGTGTGTGTGCGTGTGTGATTTCATGTATCTTGGAAACCTGGCTTTATTGCCAATGCCCTTTTTGGGTAACCCTTGCCTCAGTGCTTTGTGCTAAGGTTCTTTGTCTTGTTACCTTTCTAGATTTTGTCTTTATGGAAACATGATTAAGCCACAAAATATCTGCCACAGCTGTAGCTCTAATTACCAACATGAAAAAAGGGTGTGGAGGAGTACAAATATTTTCCTTTCCAAAGCACAGTGTAATGTCAAAGTGTTCAACAAGCTTCCTAGCTTACCTGGGTGTGAAGCCTATGTAGCTTACCTGGGTGTGAAGTATTATCTGTTGAATTTTCAGTACTAATGCCAAATCAATCCTCTTAGCTGACAGCTACCAACCTCCTAAAGCTATCCTAGAAAGATTAATTAGTATCTTTAGTGCCCTTATCCCCAGGAGACTTTAAGAAGTTCCTCTTTATGGCCGACCTAAACGTAGATTGAACCCCCCCCCCTCAACTGAACAGACCTACTGGATATATTCCTTAATCTGGGTATCAGCCAGCTTATGTACAACCCCACAAGGTTTAATCATAAAAATCCATCCAACTCCTCTCTGCATGACTGGTCTTTTATTAAGAGGCCTGGAACTAGCTAGATTCCTACCCCCTGGTGATTGCCGGTCTGAGTAAAACAAGAAATATATTTCCCTGGTGCTAGCAGTCTGCCATTGCCAATCGCCATCCTAATCAAAGAAATAAATACATTTTCCTGGAGTTCAGTGATCTATCTCCCCCCTGCCTGCACCCATGCCCAATGTGTATACCCAGATTCTTTGGTGTCCAGTGGTCCCTCCCCCCCACCTAATCACCTGCTCGATATAACAATTTCCTTGTTATCCAGTGGTCCCTTCCCTTTTCGATCGTAGGCCAAAGTACAAATCAGTGAGTTTCCCTGATGTTCAGTTGTCCCTCCCCCCACCTGATGCCTGCTCCACATAACATACAGGTTTTCCCTGGTGTCCAGTGGTCCAGACCCCCACCCACACCCAATGCCCAATGTGTTTGCCAGTATTCCCTGGTGTCTAGAGGCCAGTGGGGCACAGGACCCAAGGCAGCATGGATTCATGATGGGAAGGTCATGTCAGATGAATCTAATAGATTTCTTTGACTGGGTGACCAAAGTAGTAGGCCAGGGAGGGGCTGTGGACATGCCCTACCTAGATTTTAGCAAGGCATTTGATACAGTCCCACACAAAAGATTAATACACAAGCTAGCCAGCCTTGGAGTGGGCCCCAAGGTGGTAGCCTGGATAAAAAATTGGCTAGACAACAGGACACAAAGGGTAGTAGTAAATGGAGTACACAGTGAAGAAAAGAGGGTTACTAGCAGGGTACTGCAGGGTTCAGTACTGGGACCAGTCCTTTTTAATGTCTTTATAAGTGACATTGCAGAGGAACTGGAAAGAAAAGTATATCTCTTTGCAGACGACACAAAAATCTACAACAGGGTTGATACACAAAATGGAGTGGAAAAGATGAGAAGGGACTTGGCAAGGTTGAGGAATGGTGAAATGTATGGCAGCTCAGATTCAATGCAAAGAAGCACAAGGTAATGCACATGGGAAACAAAAACCTAGGGGAAGAGTACACAATGGGGGGTGAGATACTGACAACAGTAAAAATGGAAAGGGACCTGGGTTAATTATATCAGATGACCTAAAGGTGGGCAAGCAATGTGAGAAGGCAGTAAGGAAGGCTGGAGGATACTGGGATGCAAGGAAGGGCATCAATAGTAGAAAACAGGAAGTTGTTATCCCTCTGTACAGACAGTTGGTGAGACCCCATCTGAGTACTGTGTGCAGTTCTGGAGACCCCATCTCTGCAAAGACATAGACAGAGTGGAGGCTGTCCAGAGGAGGGCAACCAAATGGTGAGAGTCTGCACCAGAAGACATACTGAAGAAAGACTAAAGGAGCTTAATATGTATACCCTTGAGGAAAGAAGGAGAGAGGGGACATGATAGAAACTTTCAAGTACCTCAAGGGAATCAACAAAGTCCAAGAGGGTAGCATCTTTCAGAAAAAGAGATGTGCAAGAACAAGGGGCACAATTTGAAGATAGAGGGGGACAGCTCAGAGGTAATGTGAGGAAGTATTTTTTCATGGAGAGGGTTGTGGATGCATGGAACAGCCTCCCCAAGGAGGTTGTGGAGTCAAGAACAGTGGGGGAATTCAAGAACGCATGGGACAGACATAAGGCAGTCCTAGTGGGGGGTTGAAGGAAGTAAGCTGTTGGTTAACTAGGATCTGAAGCTTATCTGTTAGGTAGGAAAATGGGCAGACTAGGTGGGCCAAGTGGTCCTTATCTGCCATCAAATTCTATGTTTCTATGTCTAACTGCCCCCTCCCTATCCCTGATCCCTGGTAAAATAAGGAACATGTATTCCCTGGTGTCTAGTGGACCCCCTCCCCATCCCCTATCCCCTGTAAATGAAATAACAATGGATGACCTGGCAAGTGTTTAGGCTAGGGTAGTGCAGGAACAGTTCAGGGAGTTGGGGAGGGGTCTTAGACAGGTGGTACACTCTGTAACCTTTTCAGAAGCATTACCCATTGAGGGCAAGGGGGAGAACAGGGTACTCCACACCAAGAGATTCAATGCATGGTTGAAGGACTGGTGCAGAGCACAAGGGATTTGGTTTCATTGGGGACTGGGGTTCCACCTGGAGGGATGCAGGCCTGTACAGGACCAATGGTCTGCATCTGTCCGGGAGGAATCCTGGATTCTCAGTGAGAGGTTTAAATGTTTCATCAGAAGCTTTTAAACTAGCCAAGGGAAAGTGGTGGAAATAAGCTGGGTGAAGCAAACAGTCCCCCACCCAAAATTATATAGATGGCAGAGAGAACCCTCAGGTTGAGAAATCACCTAAGATAACTAAAACCAAAATAGGTAAACATGCAGACAAAAGGCAAAATGGGAGTAATGCAAGCATGAACAGTCTCATAGTAGCCCTAAAAGCAGGAGAGCTGGGCATTAGATGTAAACAGTGTAAAATGTTTGGAGTAGGGGAAGGAGCAGGACTGTTAGGATATACATGTAGGCAATGTATTGAGGTGAGGGACCTGAAAGCAAAAATAGTTAGTCTGGAACAGCAATTAAAATGTAATCAAAAGCAAGCTGACCAAGGTGTCCAGGAACAAGACAATGTGCCGGGTAGGGACAAAGCTGAAAAGCAAAAAAGGGATCGAAATTCTGCAGAATCTGATTGGGAGATCACGGAAAACAGAACTAAGAAAAAGAACAGTAGGAGGGCTATGTCCTTTGCACTACCCCTAAGCAATTCCTTTGAACCATTGTCTGAGGAAGGGGAAACAGAGATAAATAACAAGGCCTATGATGTTAATGATATCTGTGGTATAGCAACGCCAATAGGAGACAAGGAATACCTGGGATGTAGCAGGTACCTCCGTCATGGAGGCAGAAGAAAACATTGGGGCGCTGATAGAGCCACACAGAGGGAACATGCAGAGTATTGGGGAAATACACTATGAGGAGGGAACCCCCCCTCCAGTGAACGGGGCTGCTCCTCCCCTCCCTTCCAGCCAAATGGTAGTTGGTTCCTAGAGATATCATCACAAGACACTGGTTAGGCCCCATCTGGAGTACTGTGTGTAGTACTGGAGGCCACACCTTCACAAGGACATTAACCAAATTGAGGCAGTCCAGAAAAAGGGCAACCAAAGTGGTGCAGGGACTGCATCAGAAAACATATGAGGACAGATTAACTGAACTCAATATGTATACTCTAGCTCAAAGGAGGAAGAGAGGTGATATGAGTGAAACATTCAAACACCTTAAGGGCATTAACAAGGTGAAAGAGTCCAACATGTTTCAATATAAGAAAAATAGCAGGACAAGAGGACATAGCATGAGATTAGAGGGAGGCTGATTAAGGCGTAATGTGAGGAAGTTCTTTTTCACAGAAAGGGTGGTGGATGCATGGAATGGCCTACCTCAGGAAGTGGTGGATATGAATACAGTGCAGGGCTTCAAACAGGCATGGGATAGGCATAAGGAAGCAATACAGATGAGTATGAATAGAAAGGCCATTGACAGAGCAAAGGTCTATGGCACATTGATAAGGTAGAAAAAGAAATAGGCAGACTGTATGGGCCTGTGGTCCTTATCTGCCATCAACTTCTATGTTTCTATGTTTCTAAACGTGATTCAGAGGGCGTATACAATAATGAAATGGTTATAGATATTGAACATGGCCAAGTAGTTAACCATAGAGTGTACATCATAGGAGACTCCATTATAACATAGAAACATAGACTTTGATGGCAGATAAGGACCACTTGGCCCACCCAGTCTGCCCATTTCCCTACCTATTGGATAAGCTGCAGATTCTATTTAACCAACAGCCTACTTCCTGCAACTCCCCACTATAATTGCCTTATGTCTGTCCCACGCATGTTTGAATTCCCCCACTGTTTTAGACCCCACAACCTCTCCAAGAAGGCGGTTCCACGCGTCCACCACTCTCTCCATGAAAAAAAAATTCCTCACATTACCCCTGAGCCGTTCACCCTCTATCTTTAAATTGTGCCCCCTTGTTCTTACACATCTCTTTTTCTGAAAGATGCTACCCTCCTGGATTTTGTTGATTCCCTTGAGGTACTTAAAAGTTTTTATCATGTCCCCCCGTCCCTCCTTTCATCAAGGGTATACATATTAAGCTCTCTCAGTCTCTCTTCATATGGTTTCTGATGTAGACCTCGCGCCATTTTGTTGTCTTCCTCTGACTGCTTCCATTCTGTCTATGTCCTTGCATAGATGAGGTTCCAAAACTGCACGCAGTACTCCAGATGGGGTCTCACCAACTGTCTGTATAGAGGGATAACCACTTCCCTTTTTCTACTTGTGATGCCCCTCCCTATGCATCCCAGTATCCCCCTGGCTCTCCTTACCGACTTCTCACATTGCTTACCCACCTTTCGGTCATCTGATATGACTACACCCAGGTCTCTTTCCATTATTGTTGTTGTTAGTACCTCCCCTGCTATTATGTACTCTTCTCCTGGATTTTTATTTTCTAGGTGCAATACTTTGCACTTCTTTGCATTGAATCTAAGTTGCCATATGTCTGACCATTCCTCCAACCTTGCCAAGTCCTTTCTCATCCTTTCTACCCCCCCCTTGTGTATCAACTCTGTTACAGATCTTTGTGTCATCTGCAAAGAGGCATACCTTTCCTTCCAGACCCTCTGCAATGTCACCTATAAAGACGTTAAAGAGGACTGGACCCAGTACTGAGCCCTGAGGTACTCCACTAGTTACCCCCCTTTCTTCAGAATGTGTTCCATTCACTATTACCCTTTGTGTCCTGTTGTACAGCCAGTTTTCTACTCCAGGCTACCACCCTGGGACCCACTCCCTGGCTGGCTAACTGATTATTAATCTTTTGTGCGGAACTATGTCAAATGCCTTGCTAAAGTCTAGGTAGGCCATATCAACAGCCCCTCCCTGGTCTATTACTTTGGGCACCCAGTCAAAGTAGTCAATTAGATTTGTCTGACATGTCCTTCCTGCTGTGAATCCATGATGCTTTGGGTCCTGTGCCCCTCTGGCCTCTAGGTACTCAACAAATCTTTCTTTCAGAAGTGATTCCATTATTTTCCCCACCACAGAGTTCAAACTAACAGGTCTGTAGTTTCCTGCTTCTGCCTTGCTCCCACTTATGTGAAGGGGAATCACTTCTGCCCTCCTCCAGTTCTCTGGTACCACCCCGTCCTCCCATGATTTGTTAAAAAGTGTGGTCAGTGGTGTCACTAGGTCCTCCCTTAGTTCTTTTAGGATTCTAGAGTGAATCCCGTCAGGCCCCATTGCTTTGTCCACCTTGAGTTTTAGGAGTTCTTTCAGGACTCTTTCTTCTGTAAATGGATTGGCGTCAACCCCACTACCCAGAGTGCTTCTATTGTTTGGTTTAGGTAACTCCTCCTCTTCTTCTTCTTTTGTGAATACTGAGCAAAAGTATTCATTCAGTATCTCTGCCTTTTCACTGTCTCCCTCTGCCTGGCTCCCCTCTCCTTTATTAATAATAAGATATACAGATGCCTATACAACCAAGGGGTTAAAAGAGCATGTTATAAGCTCATATCTCCCTGGAGCTAAACCCACTGATGTGAAAAGCTGCTGCCCAAAATGATTCACAGAAAAATGATAACCCACTTATTATACTTCACATGGGGACAAATGACATGAAAACAACTAGGGAGGATTTGATGTACCTAAGGGGTATATGGAAAAATATGGACAAGTAAATGAAATAAATGGCACACCAATAGTCTCTGAAATATTTCTGGTACCCAGGGCAAATGATAGGATTAATGAAAAATACAAAGAATTAGTAACTGGATAAGAAGGTGGTGTTTATTGGAGGGAATAGAGTGTATAGCAACCTGGGAGAATTTTGTAACAAATGATTCCTTGTTCTGTAAAGAAGGCCTGCATTTGAGCTGAAAAGGCTCAAAGCAATTAGGCATGATGTCGCATAACCAAATTGAACAATATTTAAACTAGTCCCCACGGGGCGACGGGTAGAGGATAAGGCCTACAGATCTGGTACTCATGGGGAAGTAGGTAGAGGAAATAGAGTAAGAGAACATCACACAGATATCCTGAAAATACTAGTAATAAATGCTAGGAGCATAAAAAATAAAACACATGAGCTGAGATGCACACTATGCAGTGAAAAAGTGGACATTTCTGCCATTAGAGAGAGACATGGCTGAAGGAAAATGACTGGCCTGACAATGCGAAAGGTTATGATTTCCTTCATAAAGCTAGGCCACACAAGTTAAGGGGGGTAGGGGTGTATATAGCCACCAATCTGAAAGCACAAGTCATAGAACAAGAATGCAATAATATAGCAGGTGTGGAGCAGCTATGGGTTAAAATAAATGCTCATAAACATATTAGGATGACAGTGTGTTATAGATCCACAAGTCTTATGGAAAAATAAAATGTTGACTTTATGAATATGCTAGGTAGTATGATCCAGGATAACAAAATGGTTCTTGGGGACTTTAATCAATGTACCATTTGCTGGGAAAGTATCACAGGGAAAAACCCAATAGAAAACATCTTCTTGGACATATGTATGAACAGGGATTCAGACTAATTAGTGACCACAGGTACACGAGGAGAACGAATATTAGACGTAGTGTTAGCAAATACTGAAGAGATGGTCAAGGATGTTCAGGTTATACAGCTACTGGGCACAAGCAATCATAATATGGTGAACTTCCTTAACACAGGGATAAAAGCCAGATGTAAAGGTAAAAACAAAATAAAAATATTAAACAACACCATCCAACATTGCATTTCCAAATATGTGCCAGAAAGCAATAAATACAATAACAAAAGCAGAATACCCAAGTGGATTAATAGACATATTAAGGCCCTAATTAGAAATAAAAATAAGGCATATAAGAAGGTAAAACGTCATCCAACCCAAGAGAGAATGATAAGGTATAAGAAGTTATCAAATATGTGTAAGAAGACCATACGGAAAGCTCAGGCCAGTGCTGAACTTCAGTTGGCAACAATCAAAACTGCAAACTGTAAGCATTTCTACAACTATGTAGGAAGTTTAAGAAAGCCAAACAGTATGATAACTAGTATCAAGGTTGGACATGAAGTAGTGGATGGTGAAGTTGAAATGGCAAACAGTTTCAATAGTTATTTCACTAGTGTGTATCAAAGCAAGGATATGGTAAATTTAGTTAACATGGGAAAGGGAGGAAATGCATCTGAAATTCCCACTATAACAACAGAACAGGTACATAACAGTCTCATAAACCAGAATATGTATAAATCAGTAGGCCCAGATGGCATCAGCCCACAATTCCTAATAAATACAGCAGAAGAACTCACAGAACCTATAGCCACCCTGTTTAATAGGTCACTGAAGGAAGGTAAAGTGACGGAAGAATGGAAGGTAGCTTACACCACTCCTATTTTTAAAAAAGGAGATAGAGCCCTAGTAGTGAACTACAGGCCCACAAGCATTACATCCATTCTGGGGAAGCTATTAGAGGGTTACATCAAGATGTACCTAGAGGACAATCTAAAGCAATTAGATCTGATAGACATAACCCAACACAGTTTTGCTAGAAGGAGATCATGCACTAGCAATTTAATGCACTTTTTTGAACTGGTGAGCTTGGCCTTGGATCAGGGTCTTCCGGTGGAGGTGGTCTATCTTGATTATGCCAGGGCCTTAAATACTGTTTCCCATGGGATTTTGATACAGGTTCTGCAGGAATATGGAATAAACCAGAACTTATGTTATTGGATAGGCTACTGGTTGGAGAAAAGGGTACAGAGAGTCTAGATTAGGGGTTACCTGTCAGACTGGGGTGGTGCAACAAGTGGGGTTCCTCAGGGGTCCATTCTTGGGCCCCTACCATTTAACATACTGGTTCACTCAATGCATGTGACAGACAGTGCCTGGATATGTAAATATGCTGACTATACAAAAATAGGGATGTAATAAATGATGTTGAGTCAGCTAGGATATTGCAGAGTCAGCTATTGGCACTGAAATCATGGGCTAAGCTACACAAACTCAAGTTTAATGAACTGAAATGTAGGGTGATGCACTTTGATGGAAACAACAAAGTGCACCAATATAGCCTAAATGATAAACTTATACAAGAAATGGATAGTGAACTAGATTTGGGAATATACATATCCGGTACTCTCAGTTTTGACAAACACAAGGAAGAGGCAGTAAATAAAAGTAACAAGGGCATGTGGAATATACTTAGGAATATAAGAAGCAGAAGGGAAGAAGTACTGGTGCCACTATATACATCCTTGGTCAGACCCATACTTGAATATGAGGCCCAATTTTCAGCACCACAGACAACAGGTATAGCAAATAGGGTGGAGCAGATACAAAGGAGATTTACAAGAAAAATAAAAAATATCCAGCGTCTCAGTTATAAGGACAGGTTGGAAAGTGTCAATCTTTACTCAATGGCCTATCGTAAATTAAGGGGGGGATCTGTGTTTTGCTTATAAAACCTTTAATGATGCAGTTATATGGGAGACAGGGGCACTAAACAGGAAAGAAAAAACAGCTCATGCAACAAGATCACATACAAAGCAATTATTAGGAGAAAGGTATAACGACACAAGGAGACCGAGGTGGTACAACCAAAGGGTTGTAAATGCATGGAACGCACTCCCCTTGGAAGTGGTAAATGTGGGCAGTATGGCCAGTTTTAAAAAGCTGGTGGACTCATATATGAGTGTAAAAAATTGGTTAATTGACCACTGCGGTGGCAGGTCCTATTTTTGGCTTTGATAGCTAAATGGACCTGAAAACACCACCTATGTACCTATGTACCTAAGGACAAGAGGGACATGGAGGAAAGACATGGGGATAAGAGAGGAGTTACTAGGAGAGGAGACAGTTAAAACTGGAAGCCCATGTGCAAAAATGCCTGCAGTCTGGGAAACAAAATCCCAGACCTAGTGGCCCTGATGGCTGAGGTGGACCTGGACATTGTCACTGTTACCGAGACATATTCACTGGGAACCATGACTGGGATATGACAATACCAGGTTACACTCTATTCAGGACGGACAGTTTGTGTAAAAAGGGAAGAGGAGTGACTATCTACGTAAGTGAAGGAATTAAGACAACTGACGTAGAGGGAATGCAGGGAGAGGCAGAGGCACTGTGGATCACCTTGGAGATGCGAAATGGCACTGCCATTCACACTGGTGTGATCAACAGACCTCCCACACAAGGGGAAGAGCTGGACAGGGTACTTGTAGAAGCCATCTACAGAATAACTGCTAAAGGGAAGGTGCTGCTGGTAGAAGACTTCAGTCTGCTGGATGTGGATTGGAGCAACCAGGCTGCAGCTTGAGCCAAAAACAGACATCCTGGAAGCCCTGCAGGGGGGCATGATTTAGACAGCTAGTGACAGAGCCCACCCAAGAAAGAGCAACTTTCGACCTGGTACTCACCAACGGGGACATAATTTCAGTAAAATGTAAAAGTGGGGAGTTATCTGGGATCAAGCGATCACAGTATGGTGTGGTTCAATGCAAGAACAGCAGAAGAGTCAAACCACATGAAAGCAAGGGTCCTGGATTTCAAGTGGGACCATCTTTGCAAAGATGGGGGAATGTCTTAAGAAATCACTGGCAGAGAAGATGAAAAGAGGGGTGGTGGAGGAACAATGGGAAAATCTTAGGGGAGCCATATCAGAGGCAACAAGCCATTGCATTAGGCAAGTAAGCAAAACACAGAGAAAGAAAATAACAAGATGGTTCTCAAAGGAAGTGGTCGAGAAAGTAAGGGTGAAAAGGGTGGCATTCAGGAGGTACAAGGAAACACAGAGGAAAGAACACAGGGAATTGTATCTGGAAAAGCAGTGGGAGGCAGGGAAACCAGTCAGGAGTGCAAAGGTGCAAACAGAAGAAAAAATAGCCCAGGCAATAACAAAAGGGGACATGGACCTTTTCAGGTACTTTAGTGAAAGAAAAAAAGACTAAGAGTGGCATTGTGAGACTAAAAAGGGAAAGAGGGAAGTGTGCAGAGGGGGACCCAGAAAATGCAGAAATCCTGAACAAGTATTATTTAGTAGTGACAGAAGAAGGGGAAGGGGAAGGGGAGGGACAAAACTTGGAGTGAGGTGGACACTAGCCCATTTGAGGAGGATAGAGTCTTAAAGGAACTTTCTAATCTGAAAGTGGACAAGACAATGGAACATGATGGGATATAGGAGGGAGGAGAAAACACACAGAAAGGCAAAGGGGGTAGGGAGCGCGTTTGCTGTACTAGCAACACATGGGAAAGAGGACGCAGGAAGAGATTGCACAAGGGATAGTACTCACAAAGAGGAGGAAGCGAGGGACATTACTAGTGGAGAGATTGAGCATGGCATGGCAGGGGGAGGGATAATACTCAGAGAGGTGAGGAGGGAGAGGAAGAGGAAGATTGGTAGTCAAACAGGAGGAGGGGGAGAGGTCTCAATTGAGAGGGACAAGGGGAAAGAAACTTGGACACATTGTAAAAAGCATCATCTTGAGTGGACCCAGAAATGAGAACTTGGGTGGGGGGGTGGCGATGGGCACAAGGAAAGGGAAGGGAGGTGTACTGGTGTTGGGGGACTCCATACTCAAGGAGGTCAGATGGGGCAGCAAGTGGAGAGGCACAGTCAGATATGGGTGAAGTCCATTCTGGAATTAAAGACAGACAAGGCAGGAAAGGCAATCCTAAGGTGTGTAAGGAGGGGAAGGAGGAAATCACACATTGTGATACATGTGGGGACAAATGACCAAGTGGGGGAAACAGTGGAGGTAACAAAGAAGAGAACTGAGGAAGTGGGAAGGTTGTGCAAGGAGACTGGGGAGTCTGTGGCATTCTCCGAGGTGCTCCCAGTACCCTGTGCAAGCACAGTGAGAAAGGAGAGGATTAGAGAGTTGAACACATGGTTGGTAGAATGATGTCAAACTAAGGGATAATAATCTGTTTGCAAGGGATAGGCTGCCCCTGAATGGGGAGGGGAAGGAGGTATTAAAGCAAAGACTGGGGAGGTATATTGCGACAGAGGTGGATTTAAACTAGATGGGGGGGGTGGCAAGTGCACAGCAGGTTGGCAGGGATCCATTACAGTGAAGTCACAGCCTACCCTCCAGGCTAGCAGGGAAGAACTCAGGGAGGTTGATAAAGGAGGGAGTAGAAGGGAGGAAATGGAGGCCAGTGAAGGAAAGAGGGCAGGATGGAGGGTGGTTTCGCTGAATGCAAGAAGCTTAGGCAACAAATTAGCTGAGCTACAGTCACTCTTAGCAGTGTGGAGGGTGAATATGGCAGCTGTCACAGAAACATGGGCAACTGAGCATCAGGACTGGGATCAGGCAATCCCAGGATATACATTATACAGGAAGGACTGCAAGGAGGAAGGGGCAGCAGGGTGGCAGGCTATGTGAGGGATGGAATCAAATGCACAAGGGATGAGGGGGAAGAAAGGAGAACAGAGGCAATCTGGCTGCAGCTCCTAGACTCAAGGGGTAGGAAACTAAGGTTTGGGGTGATATACAGGCCACCGTCCCAGTCTGAGGAGCTAGACAGGGAATTAGCGAGACAAATCAGAAAGCTATGTAGAAAAGAGAAGGTGGTCATTGTGCGGGATTTCAACTTTCCGGGGGTTGACTGGAGCATTCTGATCACCTTCAGTGCTAGGGAGCAAGAGCTCCTGAATGCAATCCAGGAAGGTCTCCTGACACAGTTGGTTAGTGTACCTACTAGGCTAAAGAACACCTTAGATCTGGTGTTGTAGAATGGGGAGGCAGTAAGAGGAATAAAGGTGGAGGACCCACTAGCCGACAACGATCACAAAATGGTGTGGTTTAATATCACAATGTGCGGGTAGCCAGAGAAATCAGTTACTCGGGTGGTAAACTTCAGGGGGAAAGACTTTGGGAGGATGCAGGAAGTACTGAAAAGGAAACTGGTGGGCATAAGGCAGGAGATGGATGCAGAGTAGAAATGGGATATTAAATGGGGGATTACAGAGGTAACAGAGGCCTGCACCAAGACACAGAGTAAGAGAAGCAGAGCAAGAAAACCATGCTGGTTGAACAGCGAGGTAGTGGATGTGGTGAGAGCAAAACGTGAGGTGCACCAGAGGTATAGGAGAATGGGGAAGGAAGTGGACAGGGAGGAGTATGCAAGATGGTCCTGGGAGGTGACCAGAAAAGTGAGAGAAGCCAAGGCCCAGAGGGAGCTGAGATTAGCGCAGGGAATTAATGGGGGGAGGGGGAGACTTTTTCAGATATATCGGGAGAAAAGGAAGTGCAAGGAGACAATAGTGAGGATAAAAAGGGGTGGGAAGTGGACATAAAAGGGGGAGGAGTAGGCAGAAGCACTGAATGAATACTTTTGCTCAGTGTTCACGGAAGAAAAGGGGGGGAACACTACCACCATGGCCTGGGAGGGTGGGGACAGGGGGAGAGGAGGCAGCAGATGGAAGAATTTAGGCAAGTAGAGTTCTAAAGAGACTGAGGGCATGGAAGGTAGACAAGCCATCAGGGCCGGAGGGTATCCACCGCAGGGTGCTGAGAAAGATGGCGGAGGTGTTGATGGAGCCACTGGTGGATCTGTACAGCACCTCACTGGAGTCGGGATGTGTGCCACTGCACTGGAGGATGGCACATGTAGTACCATTACATAAAAGTAGACCAAGGGATGAAACGGGTAATTATCATCCGGAAAGTCTGACCTCCACAGTGTGCAAACTCATGGAAACCATACTAAAGGAAAGACTGGTGTCTTACCCTGAGGACAATGGCCTCCAGAATGTGCAGCAGCATGGGTTCATTTCAGGGAAGTCTTGTCAAATCAACCTGATACAATTTTATGACTGGGTGACAGGTGAGCTGGATAAGGGTCATGCGGTTGATGTTCTTTACTTGGACTTCAGCAAGGCCTTCGATTCTGTGCCTCGTGGGCGGCTTGGGAGGAAGCTAATTGGTGTAGTGGTAGGGGCAAAAATGATGAACTGGATTACAAGCTGACTGAGTGGGAGGCTGCAACGGGTGGTGGTGGTGAGAGGGGAGCTGTAAACTCCAAAGCCAATGATGAGTGGGGTGCCACAGGGCTCTATGTTGGGGCCATTATTATTTGCGTTCTTCATATCAGACTCTGCACATGGGGTGGTGGACAAGGAAAGTCTGTTCGCTGACAACACCAAAATCGGAGCAGTGGTGGATGGAGAGGAGGGATGGAAGCAGCTGCAAGGGGACCTAAACAAGCTAGATGAGTGGTCAGAAAGATGGCAACTGGGGTTCAATGCAAAGAAGTATAAGGTTATGCACTTTGGGGTAAAGAACCCAAGGAGAGAATACTGGCTGAGGGAGTTAAGCTGGGGATCACTGAGGAGGAGAAGGACCTAGGGGTTGTAATAACATGGACCATGAACAACACTGCCCAGTGCAGGAGAGTGGCTGCAAAAATGAACAAAATGCTGAGCTGCATAGCTAGGGGGTTGTCATCCAGGTGAAGAGAGGTGATCTTGCCCCTCTGCAGGTTGCTGGTAAGGCTGCACTTAGAGTATTGTGTGCATTTTTGGAGGCCATACCTAAAGTGTGATATCAGGCTACTGGAGAGGTTGTAGAGAGAGGGCAACAAAGATGATATGTGGAATGGAGGGGAAAGACTATGACAGCAGGCTGGGAGACCTAAATATGTACACCACGGAGGATAGAAAGGACAGGGGGGACATGACAGAGACATTCAAGTATCTGAGGGGAATCAAATAAGGATGGGGCAGATGGGATCTTTAATCTAAGGAGGGAGAGGGTTACCTGGAGCATCGGCTAAGAATAGAGGGGGGAAGATTTAGGAAGGAAATGAGGAGACACCATTTCACAGAGAGGGTGGTAACAAAATGGAATGCACTACCAGGATGGGTGGTGTCATGTAAATCTGTGAACAGCTTCAAAAGGGCATGGGACAGGAAACAGGGGACAGTGAGGGTGGGGGAGGTAGGGGTGGCAATGGGATGACAAAGAGGAGGGGGGTGGGGCAGCTGCAAACTAGGGGTGTTAGCTGCACACTTGAGCAGACTTAGATAGACTGGGTGGTCTGTTTCTGCTGGCACATTTGTATGTTCATACACCTCATAGTATTAAGAGAACTCAGGATGGTGCTGGCAGCACCACTGACAGCCCTGTTCAACAGTTCGATGGAAACAGGTGCAGTACCAAAGGACTGGAGGAGGGCAAATGTTCCTCTCCACAAAAAGTGGGAGCAGGGAGGAGGCTGGCAATTACAGGCCAGTCAGTCAGACCTTGCTAGAGGGGAAACTAATGGAATCACTACTAAGGGAAAGAATTGTGATATATCTTGAATCCAGTAGAGCACAGGATCCAAGACAGCATGGATTCACAGCAGGAAGATCTTGTCAAAACAAATCTGATAAACTTCTTTGACTGGGTGACTGTGGAGGTGGATCAGGGAGAGGTGGTGTATGTGGCCTACCTGGATTTCAGCAAGGCCTTCAACACTGTCCCACAAAGGAGGCTCGTAAACAAGCTGAGCAGCCTGGGAATGGATCCCAAGGTGGTAAACAGGGACAAACATTTGCTAAGTGATAATACACAGAGGGTAGTGGTGAACTGAGTTCAATCCAAAAGAGAGGGGGGTAACCAGTGGGGTCCCACAAGGATCAGTGTTTGAACCAGTCCTCTTTAATGTCTTCATAAGTGACATTGCAGAGGGGCTGGAAGGGAAGGTGTATCTTTTTGCAGACAACATGAAGATCTGTAACAGGGTCGACACTCGAGGAGGGGTACAGAAAATGAGAAGGGACCTAAGCAAGCTTGAGGAGTGGTCAAGGGTGTGGCAGTTAAGATTCAATGCAAAGAAGTGCAAGATCATGCACTTGGGGCACAGAAATGCAAGGAAAGAGTACATGAAGAGGGGAGGAGGTACTGATGGCCTCCAAACAGAAAAAGGACCTGGAAGTAATCATATTTGATGATCTAACAGTTACCAAACAATGTGAGAAGGCTGTGAGGAAAGCCAGTGGAATGCTGGGGTGCATAGGGAGAGGTATCTCCAGCAGAAGGAAGGAGGTGGTGATGCCACTGTATAGAACATTGGTGAGACCTTATATAGAGTACTGTGTCCAGTTCTGGAGGCCGCATCTCTGGAAGGACATAGACAGAGTAGAAGTGGTTCAGAGAAGGGTGACACAAATGGTGCAGGGACTGCACCAAAAGTTATATTAGGGGAGGTTGAAGGACCTCAATATCTATTCCCTGGAAGAGAGGACAGAGAGGGGGGAATATGACAGAGAATTTCAAATATCTCAAATGTGGAAATAAGGTACAAGAGAGTAGCATCTTTCAAAAAAAAAAAGATGTTCAATAACAAGGGGTCATGATATGAAGATAGAGTAGACTTAGGGGTAACATGAGAAAGTATTTTTCCATGGATAGGGTGATGGATCCATGGAACAGACTCTCAGCAAAGGTTGCAGGGGCAAAAAAGGTAGGGGAATTCAAAAACGCATGGTACAGACATAAAAGAACTCTAGCAATAGGAAAGAGAGGGTAAGCTGCAGATCATTTAGGATCTGCGGTATATGAAACAGGTAGGGAAAATGGGCAGACTAGGTGGGCCAAGCAGTCCTTATCTGCCGTCAAATCTATGTTTCTATGTTCTATGTTTCTATGTGTTTCAAATTCTGTGAAAGACTGGCTTCAGATTGTGTTAAGAAGATAACAGGGGATTGTTCTGTGTATGAGAGGGACTAAAGAACCATGGTTTTTGGTATTGTGAATTACACTTTTGTGTTTGTGATGGAGTTGCTTGAGACATGAAACTACAGCAAGCAGTGCCGGCTAGCCACTGGGCAGTCAGGGGTGGGGGGCGGGGCATGGTTTACTGATGACGGGTTTACTATTTACTGTATGTAGAAATCTGTGATTTCAAGTTTACCATAAGTATAAATCTAAGATTTTAGATTTATACAGATTCTAAGATTTCAGATTTATTCACATGGGGGAGATATTCAGAAATGTGCCAATGGTGGGGCAAGTCCGGGGCTGCACAACTCATTTGCGCCATGCACAACTTCTCTGAATATCTTCCCCCATAGAAGCTTATATAAACAGATCTATACAATTGCTTTTGTGTCCACATCTACTGCATAAATGTATTAAGGGGAGGGAGACGTGGCTTGGCCCTGAACAAAGATGGCTGGGTAGCTGATTAGCTCTGTGACTCGCTGGGACTTATATCCTCCTACATCCTATATCAGCAGCTGCAACTTAATTAAAAAGGAACTGGTAGATACTGAAATACATAGGAACACATTTGTGGACTTACTTTTGAAGAGCTGAACTCAGAACCCGGCGATTTCGATCTTTGTAGGCTGTCCTGGACCCTGTATGGCTTGCATCATGGCTTCAGCACTTTTCTCCAGCTGGGACCCTAAAGCAGTAGAAAATATGTTTACTCAGCTTATGCACCAAATGACACAACTCATGGTGGCAACAAATCATACCATACAAGTAGTGCAATCGATAGAAACGTGGCTTTTTTAAACAGAAAGAAGAGTGGGCTCCCACGGGGCCGCCATACAAAATCTCATGGAGGTGGTCCAGGAACATCGGGCCCTACAGACTTTGCAGGAGAAGGTAAATGACCTAGAGAATCAGAGCCAATGTAACAACTTCCAGTTCCTAGGTTTTCCCGAGGGTCAGAACAAAGAGGCATGGCTGCGTTCCTCCAGCATACTCTCCCCCAAATATTGGATCTGGCACCTACTCCACTGCTGCAGATTGAAAGGCCCACTGATCCCTGACCACCCAGCCTAAAGCAGGGGATCGGACCCAACCCATCCTGGCCTGCTTCTTTGATTTCAAATAGAAAGAAACTATAATGACCACCACATGGACTAAGGGGGAGATCTTCTGGCATGACCACAAAATATGTGTCTACCAAGACTACCCAAAAGATCTTTCAGACAGACACAGGGCCTACACTGAATGTTGCAGACACCTACACCAACTTGGCCTGCCCTTTTCATTTCACTACCCGGCCACCATGAGGGTGGTTCATCATGGAGTACCACTGCTCTTTGCTTAGCCTGACAATCTCATGGATTTTGTATACAAAACTTTTCCTAGAGAAATTAGATAATCAAGTGTACCACCAGAGAAAGAGAGCTTCCCACCTAGAGATCGCATGGACACCAGGAAGCCTCCATTCTGTGCCAGCCCAGACAATTGCCAAGAGGAGAGTGAAGCATCCTAGTCCCTTCCTACCTGGAATTGGAAAAGACCCTCCTCGAGACAACACACTATACGTGATCATCCATCAGACAGGAATGGTTCCAGGAACCCTGGAAATGGCCTGCACATCCCAGATCCATGGTCAGACCTTGCACCCAACTATTCTCCAAACTGTTTTGCAGCCTTGGACGAAGCTGCTCCAGAACTTCCACCTACAACTACTTCAGTAAATCCAGCTATGGGGAGCCCTGTCCTTTACCCATCATCACCTACACCCAGGACCTGGGCCAAATTGGTAACCACGGACCTACCAATACAGTGGCCTCTCCTAGTGCCTCCAGCTCTGCCCACCAATAATCACAGCTCCAGAACAAAGCAGATTCCTTGACTGGCACTGTCATGATCCAGGCCTCTGGCACAGGATGACCTCTATTATCTTTCCAGGCAATGTGGTAAATCCTCCCATGGTTCCCTTTTATCTCCTTTTGTGTCCTATTAAGATTTATGGGGAGTGTCTCTTAATCTGGTAAATATAGTTGCAAAATAAGAAGTAAAAACTCTCAACTCAATAATCCAGTTCGAAAGTTTTTTACTGAACCTCTTTTTCTGTTTTGCTTTCCATTTATTTCTTTTTTATATTTTATAAAATTTTTGGTGTGAATCCAACAGACAAATACATTCTTTTTCTCATACTGATATTAGCATACAAATCCTGTTTATTTATTTTTTTTTACCAATTATTTTACCAGGTGAGACACACTAAGCTGAAAGCTTGTTTGCAGGTGCAACCTGGGAGCACAAGGAAGTTAAGTGACTTGCTCAGGGTCACACACAGTATGCACCTAGGGGGCTGTGGGATTCAAACCCAGGTCTCCAGATTTGCAGCTCAGAGCCTATAGCTATATAGCCTTTAGCTTTATTAATGATTCAGAACAATCCTGTCTCTTCATCAGAATGTAATTTATGCTGAAATATAGATAAAAAAATATAGAAGATAACAAGAATTTTATAAAATATGAAAAAAAAAGAAATGAATGGAAAGTAAAACAGAAAAAGAGGTTCAGTAAAATAATTTTGAACCGGATTATTGGGTTGAGAGTCTTTACTTCATAATTTGCAGCTTCTATTATCTTTCCATCAGATAAGTGCTAAACTTTCTTTTATGTGCTTGGATTCAGAGTTTCAGGATAGATGGGGGGACAGTAGTAGATTAGAGAAGGTATAGGCCCACACAGTTGTCTGGCTGGGTACCTTACCAGGGCTCCCTCCCCCACCCTGAGTGACTCGCCTGCCAAACCCTCTGATATCCTGGCCAATGCACAAGGTGGCCCCGATGGCTTCCTTGGCTGGGGAAAATAATAATTGATACATCGGCTCCGGACTACCTGCAGGAGCCTAAAACATAACTGAGACTATGTTTCTACTACTTTCTTGCCTAGACTGCAGGATGATAAATCAGCTTGAACATTTTATTAACATGCAGGGCAGTAATACTGTTTTGGGTACCATGAGTTAAACTAGCAATATGGAGGCAAGTGGACACTCTCTGGATCATAGTGGCCCGCTAAATAATTTAAAACTGGCCTAGGGATATCTCCACTATAAGCCTCACCCAGCCCACATATACGCATATAATGTGCTTATCTAAGCTTGCACTGTGGCTAATCAAAACTCTCACATGGCTCATCCAACAGCAAGCCATCCCAGGCCTTCCCCATCCATAGTGGTGGGACAGAGACAGAACCTGGTAGGCCATCCACTTGGTCACTTTCTTCTGCCCTGCTTCAGCATATCCCTCATCTCAATGCTGCTCCAACATGTGGCCCTTATAGGCCCCAGGTTGCCATCCAGAAATACACTAGTCTGGTAACAAGGAAAACATAGGTAATTGTGCCTTAGTACCCTCAGCAGCAGTTTCACTCATAAACACTCACCAATAGAAGGGCACCCAACCCCTCTTCCAAGAGTCCCCCATACCCAATACCCACCACACTCCTTCGCTGCTAACCCAGTGAGTCATGCCATGATGTTTCACCCTCTTACCATCTGTTCTCAAAGTGGTCACCCATATACAGAGTGTCCAGGCAAGGAACAGACTCAGGAATACCCACCTCCCAGGAGTGGACAGGTCGGCCTGACGCAACCTCGTAGCAGGCCTACACCTAGACCGTCCCAAGATGAAACTGGCATATGCCACTGTAAATAGTTTAAAGTTCACTGTTGTTGTTTTCTATATGGTTATCCTTAATAGGAGGGAGTTTTTAAGGACCCAGGTGTATATGCAAAATGCATTTTCATACAGTTACAGACTATTTCTCTCATGTGCAGAGTTTTTGAACTTCCCATTGGTACTGCAGGGAAAGCATGGTTGGACCTCAGCTTTTTCCCACTTTACTCACAGATACTTTATTATGATATCCTCCCCTCTAGATAATTGGTGAAATTAATTGCTACACCTGGAATGTGAGGGGGCTACATACCCCTGTTATATTTAAACAGGTTCTTTCACACTTGAAGAAGCTTCAGTCCAACCTAACTTTCCTGTAGGAGACTAAACTTAACCCCTCCAACTATGCCAAGCCTGCTAAAGAATGGGTGGGGCAGGTTTTCTCCTCTTCTGCACCCACACGCAAAAGGGGAGTTGCCATACTCTTCCATAAGAGGCTTAGATAATCCCAGCTCACAACTGAAAGTGCCAAACAGGACAGATGGGTGTTTGCCCTAATGGACACCCTGGAGGGATCCCTTTTACTAGGCAACATCTATGCCCCTAACAAGGATGCCTCGTCTTTCTTCCATGAAGAAGCCCAAAAGATAAGGCAGCTGAGTTGGGGACATATCCCAATCCTTTTGGGGGGGGGGGAATTTCAACCTCACCATGACCCCACTTCTGAACCGCAGTCATACCAAACATGAGCCCCACACCAGAGAGAGGCTCTCCTTACTCCAACTAATGCAAGACACAGGCCTAGTGGATACCTGGTCAATATTTTACCCCCAAGAATGCTATTATACCTTCCAGTCCACAATACACAGCTCCAACAGCAGGTTTCATTATTGGCTTGTCTCCCCTCTGAAAGCACAATTATCCCTAGAATCCGCTATACTCCCGGTGGTGATCTCAGACCATGGTCCAGTACACTTTCATCTCCTATGGGGTCCCTCGCTGCCTTCATCGCCCACATGGTGGCTTGACCCCCTTCTCCTTAGAGACCTGGAGTTTGGGCCACGGCTCTGCAATGAAGCCACTCTTTTCTTTATTGAAAATCCCACAGCAGATACATCAGTGGGTATCACCTGGGAGGCATTTAAGGCCACCGTGAGAGATAAAATCATGGGGTTTGTGGCACTAAGAAGGAGGAAAAGGGACCTACACCTCTCTGACCTCAAGATGCAGCTAAAAATGACAGAGACCATTTTAAAAACAACCCCCATGCCAGTCAGCATTCCCCCATTGGGCACAAGCTAGTAGGGCTTTATATGGAGATAAACAACCTACTCAACAGGAAGATGGAGATCTCAATACTCTGGTTAAGGCACAAATACTGGGAAGGTGGGAAAAAGGGGGTGAAGTACTGGCCTACAGACTTTGCAGATAGCAGTCTGTAAGATTTATATCAGACCTGGTGGATGCAAATGGGAAGACAATCCAAAGCACAAGAAATAAATTGTATTATGAAAGGTGTTTACGCCAAATTGTATTCCACTTCCAGGTGTATGAACATCCCTTATGTTAAGGCATTTCTGACCTCCCTTGACCTCCCCAAGCTAACAGAACAGCAAGCTGCCCTCCTTGATGCCTCCTTAACTGTCAATGAAGTTGAACAGGCCCTGTGCACCCTGAAATCTGATAAAACCCCAGGGGGAAGACAGGTTCCCAGTGGAATTGTGGTAAGCCCTGTACCCGATCATTACCCCAGTACTACGATCCGTGTACAATGAAACAGTTACCACTGGCTCCTTCCCCCATACTCTCTGGGAGGCAGTAATCACAGTACTCCCGAAAAAAGTGAAGGATCCCACTCTATCAGTGAGCTAAAGACCCATATCACTTATCAACATTGACAGCAAAGTATTTGCTAAAATCATGTCCACAAGACTTAATCCCCTACTCCAGCACCTGGTACACCCCTTACAGGTAGGCTTTGTCCCCAGCCTCTATAGTGCGGACCACATCCGATCACTCATTAACCTCTGTCATTTGGCCAATCTCGACCCTATTCCAGTTGCTGCAATAGCCATTGGCTTCAAAAAAGCTTTTGACTCCCTGGAGTGGGACTATTTACAAATGGTCCTTACACATATGGGGTTCGGGGACCATGTGGGTTCAGAGACCACTTTCTAGCATGGGTCACTACCCCCTACATGCTTCTGACTTCACAGATACCTGCTAACTCTTTGGTATCTGATGCCTTTCCACTGGGGATGTGCACCAGACAAGATTGCCCCATGTGTCACCATTACTGTTTGTCCAGGCAGTAGAACCTCTGGTGGCTGCAATTAGGCAACAACCCCATATCAAGGGCAAAACTGTAGGACATCAGGGGTACTCTACACTCTTGTATGCAGAAGACTTACTCTTCCCACTTGCTGACACCATGACTTCCCTGCCACCCCTATTTTCCCTGCTTTCAGACTTTGCCCTCCATTCAGATCTTAAACTAAACCAGGAAAAACTTAAGTACTCCATCTCAATGCGCACTGTACACTGAATCTGATTACACCCCATGGCCTCCAGTGGGTGCCCACTGGCACTGAATACCTGGGCATTCAGATCTCTCCAGACATTTCTAAACTGTGGGACCTCAATCTAAAGTCCCTATTGGCAGACCTGAAAACTGAACTGGAAAGATGGAAATTGTTGATTCTCACCATGGATGGGAAAATTGCAGTCATTAAGATGAATGATCATCACCGCAAAATTCAATTCAATTCAATTCAACTTTATTTTTATAGAGCCTTTCAAAACCAAGGCATTTAACATAAAAACAAACAACCAATATAAATAACATTAAAACATAACAAGCATTTGTCAATGCCAAATGTTGCTTGCTTGTATGTGCTGTTTAGATATTTGGAAGTGATAGTTCCATGCCTTCCTCCCAAGACATCCTCTGTGTCTTTCCATTTAGTATTCACAGAAGAGTGGGAGGGGCAAGGGCCACAGCAGTATAGCAGTTGCCAAGGGGATGAAGAGGTGGACAATAGCCCATTCAAAGGCAAAAGAGTCCTGTAGGAGCTCACTAAATTGAAGGTGGACAAACGATGAAACCAGATGGCATACGCCCAAGGATATTAAGAGAACTGTGAAGGGAGATAGCAGTACCTCTGGCAGCCATGTTCACTGAGTCATTCAACATGAGTGAATTGGAGGAGGGCACATGTGGTCCCTCTACACAAGTCCAGAAGCAGGGAGGAGGCGTGGAACAACAGGCTGTTCAGCATCACCTCAGTAGTGAGGAAGATCTTGCAGACATTGCCTAAAGAAAGGACAATGGGGCATCTAAAAGCCAACGGAGCTCAGGACCATAGACAACATGGATTCACAGTGGGGACATCATGTCAGACAAATCTGGTTGATTTCTTTGACTGGGTGACAAAGGGAGTGAATCAGGATGGGGCAGTGAACAACGCTTACCTTGATTTCAGCAAAGCTTTTTACACCATCCCACATAGGAGGCTGATTAACTAACTGGGTATGCTGGGCATGGGGGAAAGGGTGGTAAATTGGGTTAGAAACTGGATAACAGACAGGAGGCAGAGAGTGATGGTAAATGGGGTGCAGTCTAGGGAGAGGGCATGACCAGTGAGGTGCTGCTGGGTCTTCATTAGTAACATTACAGAACGGCTGAAGGGAATTTTTTCACCAAATTTTCAACATAGCCATTTTAAGACCTCCGCTCATGAACAGTGTAACTATGATTTTCTCAATATGTCCTAAATATTGATTGCGCACACTGACTGCGCCATTGTGCGCTACATGCACGGAAACTTATTTTGGGCAACATGAAAAATGGCAGCTTTACTGCTCATAAGGAGGTGTGGTAAAATGGCAATGTTGAAAATCTGGAGTACAAATATTAAAAAATTTCGAACTTACAAGTGTGGGTAGGAACTGCGCAATGCACGCTCGTAAAACAGTCATTTTAAGGAATTTTTTCACCAAATTTTCAACATAGCCATTTTAAGACCTCTGCTCATGAACAGTGTCACTGTGATTTTCTTAATGTGTCCCATACATTGATTTCACACACCGACTGTGCCATTGTGCGCCACATGGACAGAAATATGTTTTGGGCGAGATGTGAAAAATGACAGCCATACTGCTCATAAGGATGTGTGGTAAAATGGCAATGTTGAAAATCTGGAGTGAAAATATTGAAAATTACATTCTATGAGCTGCAAGTAGGAACAGCAACGTACTCAGAAACAGTCATTATTTTGGGGAATTTTTCACTAAAGTTTTAATATAGCTATTTAACACCTCTGCTCATGAACAGTATCATTTTAATTTTCTTCACACCTTCCCAAACATTGATTGCATGCACGATCCTGCGCCATTTATGCGCTACATGCACAGAAACACATTTTGGTGTGGAAAAAATGACAGCTGTACTGTTCATAAGGAGGTGTAGTAAAATCTTGTGTTGAAAATCTAGATGCAAATATTAAAATTTGCGAACTTACAAGCGTGCATAGAACTACGCAATGCAGCTTGTAAAACTAATCATTTTAGAATTTTCACCAAATTTTCAGCATAGGCTTTTGAGCTCACCTTATGAACACTGACACTGTCATTTCATTAATCAGTCTCGAAGGTGATTTCCGCGCGGTGACTGCAAAATCACCCGCCGGGCGATTAACGCCATGACAGTGCAGAATCATGAGGAGGGTCCAAAACCCATGTTGAAAATTGAGGCCAAATGCCTGAGATATGCATCAAAGTTGAAAAAAACCCTATTTATGCCATTATACAGCTTACCAGCATTTTCTTAGTTCGTGGTTGGCTTTGAAGAGTGCAGACGTGTTCCCGGTCCACTGAAGATCGTCGTGCTGGACTCCGGAGGTAAGCATGGGGTGAGGGGGGTGTGGGGAGGCAGGGTGTGCAGTGGGTGGATGCGGGAGGTGGGTAGGGAGTCAGAGACTACGTGGGACTGTTTTTTTGTTTACAAGTTGTTTTTGTTTAAAAGACGACACTGGGCGCTTGCCAGGTTGGGGTGGGCTCCAAGTGTGGCAGCTGGAAAGGCTGTTTGGGAGGGCTGGAGCCGACAGGGGATTGGGCACCCCCATCGGCCATAACAAGCTTTGCTACACTGGGTTGGGCTCTCAGCGTGGCACCTGGCCAGCTTTTGTTGGGGGGAGGCGTGGAGCCAACGAGGGATTGGGCACCCCCGTTGGCCATACACTGTGTGTGGGGGGGAGAAAGCGCATCAACATGCCACATGTGTGCTTGCATACGTGCTTGCAAGTGGGGGAGAAGCTCTGCTCACTGAAGTGGAGCTCTACCTTTCAATTGTACGGCACTGCATTTTTCAGCTGCTATCATAGACAGCTGCAGCAGTCATTGGAGAACTGCAGCCGTGCCTGCAAACACACTGACTGAATTGGAAGATGGGTACCACACCTCCGAAAACTCGGATGATGGCACTATGTTTCTTGCACATGCATGCAAGCAACATAAAAATGGCATTATAAATCACTAGGGAAAGCCAGGTCAAATAAATAAGCTTTAAACTCAGTTTTAAATCTACTGATGGTTAGGCATTCTCTCAACCAACGAGGTAGAGAATTCCACAGGGTCGGCGCTGAAAAAGCAAAAGCACGAGAACCAGACATCTTTAATCCTACCCTGGGAATCTCTAGCAATCCCTTGTCAGTGGAACGGAGAGGGCAGAGAGGACTGTAGGATACCAGGAGATCTTTAAGTTAGCCGGGTCCCTGATCATGTAGGGCTTTGAAGGTTAGCAGGCCAACCTTAAATGTGATCCGCCACTGAATAGGCAGCCAGTGCAGCCTGCTGAGCACAGGCGTAATATGCCTGGTCCTAGGTGTCCCAGTCAAAAGCCTTGCCGCCACGTTCTGCACCAGCTGCAAGTGGCAGATATCAACCCCTGGAAGCCCTAGGTAGAGGGAGTTGGAGCAGTCAAGACAGGTCGTAACAAAGTCGTGAACCAATGTTGGAAGATCATCCAAGGGAACCAGATGTTTCACCCGGGCAATTTTCTTTAGATGTTAAAAAGATGATTTGATGACAGCTGACACCTGAGATTTTAAGGTCAAGCCATCCTCACAAATAACGCCCAGGTTATGCACCTGGTCTAAGGTAGTGAGTAGTACATCACCAAGTAATAAACCTGATGGTTGTCCAACCCCCAAACCCACCCTCGGACGACCCAGGTCCACAATCAACATTTCAGTCTTATCTGGATTTAGTCTCAACCAGCTGGAACTCATCCAAGGTCTGATGTCGGCAAGGCAACTATTTAGCGTGGAGACTGCATCATTCTGTCTGGGCAGAAAGGACATATACAGCTGAGTATCATCTGCATAGCAGTGAAAACTCAGACTGTATCGCCTGATGATGTCTCCCAGTGGCAGCATATACACTGCAAACAACATGGGGTTTAAAATAAAGCCCTGCAGCACCCCACAAGGCAGGGAGAGAGTGCCAGAGGAATAAATTCCAGTGGTCACTCTCTGAGACCTGCCTGTGAGGTATGAGTGGAACCAGTTTAGGACTGTACCAGACAGTCCGCATAAAAATCGCAGGCACTCCAATAGCACACCATGGTCTACAATGTCAAATGCAGCAAAGAGATCAGGAAAAATGTCTCTACATAATGTCCCACATACCCCTGGAACTCCCTTCTAGGTGGTACACCCTATTAGATGCGATTTTAGGTAACTTCCTATGGGAAAAAAAACAGCCCAGATACAGTAGGAGTAAGCTGCATGCCTACTGGAAGGACAGAGGGTGATGTCGCCCCTGGATGGAGGGGTACAAGTGGGACCTTCATGCCACACAAGCCATAAAATGGCTCCTCCTTATTACCAATACCTCCCCCCAATGGCTTAGCATGGAAAGAGGGCAAGCTGACATATCTTCTGGCTCTCATTCTCTATAACCGCCCCCTAAAGGCCTAATCATACACCCCACAATAGGTCCCACAATCAAGTACTGGGAAAGTTACACAAAAAATTGAATACAAACCCTTGCCCCTGAGAACTGGCCCCCATATGGGGTAATACAGCCATACAGATAGATCATAAGAATATCCTATGGCCCCAATGGGCATCCAAGGGAATAATGTAACTCAAGGATCTCCTAGATGAGTCAACCCATACTATGGCTACATTTCAGAGCCTACAAATAGGTTGGGATATCCCAAAAACTGACTTCTGGAGGTATCTACAGCTCTGGATTGCAGTTCAGGCCTATTCAAACTCTGGCCCCAAATCATCATGCCCTAGTACCCTTCAGAACTGGCTAACTCTCACTAAGGGGCTAGCCAGCAATGTCTATGCGGCCTTAAGGAAAACTGTACCTAGCCAGTCTCAAGACTCTAAGATTAAATGGGAGTGAACACTACAACTCATCATCTCGGACCAACAGTGGTGCACCTGCTGGACCTCTGTCCTACCCTGCTGCTAGGAGTAGGTTAATACAGAGCAAAACACTCCACTCTTGGTATAGGACCCCAGTAGTTCTGTATAAAGCCAAATTTGTAGAGAACTGTCTATGCTGGAGATGTAAGGCTCAGCCCAGCAACCTGAAACATATCTTCTAGGAATGTACATTGATTTAGCCCTTTTGGCAACAGGTCCACCATTTAGCCTCTGTAGTCACTGGCAAACAAATACCTCCAAACCTCGCCCTCTGGATACTTGGGTTGCCCCCACAGGAACTCATGCTAACCTCCCCACAATGTAAATGACTGGCAATTCTAGGTTTTCAGGCCAGAGGCTCCTTCTGTGTAGATGGAGAACAACCGAGCTCCCAATCCTCTGAGAGATCCTAAATTCACCTGCCAAAACTGCCTCTTTGGATCATATATCACATACAATCATGAACATCGCACCAAAAGACAAAATGCACCATGGATCACCCTCTCCCTACTCTAAAAACTAAGGGAAAGGGACTATCTCTGGTACAAAGCTTCGGAGTCTGGCAGGTCAGCTGACAGACAATCCTATAATGCCTCACGCGATGGATGCATGCGAGCCATCCACAAGGCCACAGCGGATTACTGTCATACTACTCTCACTGCCACATGGGGGTCTGCATGGACCTTCTGGAGTAATATCAAAGAACTTAATGGGAAGTCACGCTCCCCACCTCCCTCCCAGCTCTCCATATACGGCACCATTTCCACTGACCCACTTACCATAGCAAGCTGTCTAAACACCACCTTCACAGATCTCACCACCTTCACAGATCTCAGCACTGTTCTCCCCAGTTGCTTCTTTGACCCTGTGCCTGAATCCCAACCCCCAACACTACAGTGCCCTTGTTTCCTCCTGTGCAAAATATTTACCCATGAAGCCCATCCATACCTACTAAATGCACTAAACAGCTATAACCCTAGCAATGACCCCCTAGATGGTAGGCTCCTTTGGCTAGTCCTCAATGAGGTCCTAGTCCCTCTAACGGACCTACTCAACAGATCCCTTTGCCTAGAGCAATTTCCCAGTGCCTGGAAGACAGCCGTCATTACCCCCATTCATAAAAGTGGTGACAAATTCTCCCCAGTAACTACTGATCCATCTCCATTCTCCCCCCCCAAAGCTTTAGAAAAAGTAGTTGCAACACAGCTCACTGAATACCTAGCCAAGCATGACATATTATGCCTGGAGCAGCATGGCTTCCGCTCAGGCCATAGCACTACCACAGCCCTCCTAGAATTCACCAACTTCCTACACTCCTCCCTAGCTGGAGCTGTGTTCATAGACTTTTCCAAGGCCTTTGACACGGTCTGCCATCCACTCCTTCTTGACTCCCTCTACCAACTTGACTTCTCCATGGGCCCCCAGGCATGGTGTGCCAGTTACCTCTCCACCCAGTCCCAATGCATCAAAATAAATGGGACCCTATCCAACACACTACCTGTCCACTCTGGGGTGCCCCAGGGCTCCATCCTGAGTCCACTTCTCTTCACCCTCTACCTAAACACCTTGCCAAAGGCCTGCTCAGAAAAAATCCTACTGTATGCAGAAGATGCAGTGCTCTATGGTTCGCATCATAAACCTACTCCCCTCAAGCACTCCCTTCAACGTGCATTTTTCCAGGCTGAAACAAGGTTCAAAGACCGTAGACTGGTCATAAACCTAAAAAAGATGAAATCGATGATTTTCTCCCACCACCAAAACAAAGCAAAAAGTGCACCTCTCTTCATCTTCCCAAGCACATAGCATCCCCTAGAACAGGTATCCACCTAAAAAATATCTCGGGCTTACCCTCGACTCTACCCTTACCTTCCATGACTACATAAACACCCTAGCGGCCACTGCAAACACTAGGATTGGACTCCTTTACCGACACAAGGATTGTCTCCCTCCTGATGCCCTTAGGCTTGCCATTACTTCCTCTATACTGTCCCTAGTGGACTATGGGCTTCCTGTGTATGGAGCAGCAGATAATTCCGCTCTCCAGAAAATTAAAATCTCCCTCAGCAAGGCCTGCAGAATCCTAACTGGTGCTCCTAGGCTCACCCACACCTGCTCACTCTATTCCACTGCCAATCTCCTCATTTTTAATGAAAGACTCCATTACCAGACCTGCCTACTGACCAAGAAAATTCTGCTCGGTCTCTCCACTCCTGGGGCCACTGCCTCACTCCAACTTGCCACCACTTCTATCTCCACCCGCAACTCGGGCAAAGCTATACTGGCCGTACCAAGTGTAAAAACCTCCCTTACCCAGAGATCCTTCCGCTACAGGGCCCCGGTCTTGTTTAATGCACTCCCAGCCACCATCACCAGCACCAGCACACCCAAGATTGCCCCTTTCAAAGTCGCTCTCCGCAACCACCTCCTCAGTGTCCGGTCCTGTAACTGCAACTAGCCTGCGCTCTCATGCCCTCTAGGGCCCAAACCTCTGACAAAGTCCATTATGGACTGCCACCACTTACGACAATGTCTAATCCACCTCTGGCTCTTGAATAAGATGGATTATACTGTAACGGATGCTCTCTCATGGTAACAATGTTTTTGCTGCGCTTATGTAAATATCTGTGTCCAAAATTGTATATAATGTGTGTAAACAATGTCTGTAATCTATACATGATGGCTATTCCATTGTAACTGTACCCCCTCTGTTCTTTCTGTCCTCCATGTGACAATGTACCTTTGTAAATGAGCCGAAGGCTCAAAAGTTGTAAATCTGATACTTTCAAATGAATAAATAAACACTCTGACCTCACATCACTGCTGTTGGAGACCTATTATTACCTACCTGAAACCTCAAGCAGACATAGGGTTGGGCACTATGGCCCCTTACTGCTTCTATGGATCCCCGTAGGGTAATAGAAACCTTTGCCTACCTGGATATCATCTGTTATATATCTCTGACACGTGCTTGTTTTGTTTGTTTGCTATCACCTGGGTTTTTTGTGCTGTTATTGTTTTCCTTTCAGGCCTGGAGAAGCATACTACCTGTAAGCTAGCGAAACCCTGCTCCACAGATGCCACATCTTAGAGCTGGAAACCATTTAATTTCTGGTAGGTGTCATTCTTGTGTTTAATGTTCCTTACTGATGCAAAGCATATCTTCTACATTTTGTATACTTGTCTCCTGAAGCCTATTTCTGTATACTTGCTACCATGTTGCAAACATTTCAATATCTTTGGAAAAACAAAAAAGTTTTAACAGCAAAAACATATATATTTATTTTAGGGATGGTTCAACCTAAAAAAGTTCGGAGGTTCTAAAAGGCTCAATGAGGGAAAAAAGGTTTGGATGCTTATCCGATCCTTATCCAAACCTTTTAGAATAATATGCAGCTTTGGTTTTTTTTGCTTTCCCACTTTTCCCTGGTGTCTAGCGGCCTTCCCCTTCCTATCCCCGATTGATCCCCTGTAAGTAAAAAAAGCCAGCCAGCAAGCTCTGCTTATTTCCTGAGGTCCTTTTGGGTGTAGCAGAGATGAGCGGATGGGGTCCACAATGACATTCTCATCCACCCCACCCCCATGGCAACCAAAATTGCTCTCCGCTCATCTCTGCTTCACCCAGAGGACATCAAGAAAATGACGGGAGCTGGCAATGAATGAATGCATGCTTGTGCAAGTGTGCTCATTCACTGTCAGCTCAGTCAAGCTGGCAGCTGGCCGGGCTGAGAGGGACAGCTGTGCTGGTTGCCCACTTGGAGTCAGGGTGGGGGAGCAGGTGGGAGCAGTACCTGCCAGGGTGGGGGTTGGGGTCTGCTAGGCAACAGGGAAGAAGAAGAAGAATTTGGGGACACTCAATTATTTAATTTAATCAAAAGAGACCAGGAATAGGGAGGGGAGGGGTCCCGGTCCACAGATTCAAAAGGCAGTTTTAGGACTGTGTTTATTTTTTACTTATGGGGTATCAATCAAGGATAGGAAGGGGGTCCACTAGACACCAGAGAAAAGGAAAACTGGGAGTGGACAATCTATTCTGAACTGTTCCGAACAGCAAAAAATGTTCAGAGGCTGTTCATTTTTGAACATTTCAGCTTGTTAGGGTCAGTTCAGATTTTTGCTGAACTGGTTTGCCCATCCCTAATTTATTTAGTTATTTCTTTATTTGATAACCTGGTAGGTGCACTGGTCTGAGAACCGTTTTCATGCGTGACCCAGGCCATTGAGAATGGCATAGGAATACAGCAAGGACAAAACGGCATGGTACAAGGCATATGGAGACATCAATAGGCATTAAAAAATGACAAAACATTTACAAGCAATATATAAGCAATAATACCCCCCAAAAAATATAGCATTCAAATACAGGTGGAGGAACTATTTTATTATAAAAGAAATCAAACATCTAAGAATTTAAACATCTAAGCATAACATTTTTTTTTTCCAACATATAAAATATAGTGGCCCATTTTCTAAGTACAATAATATCCTGCAGTGTGGGTGGTACTGGGTAATACCGAACTACCCAGGGGCATAATGAGGCCCAACACCACAGGCAGATGACCTTACAGACCCTGGAAGGTCCAGTATCGTGGTATTCAGTAAATAATTGTTTACACTTAGATGTTTGATTAATTTTATAGTAAAATACTTCCTTCACCTGTATTTGAATGCTGTGTATTTTAAAACTAGGGACTTTTGTCCCAGTGGAGCCTCCATAGTTTTAACTTTTGAGCTGGTTGTCATGGTTACCTTGCTCCTTCACACAGACTTTATTTCTTTACATTTCTTTTTATTTCTTTTAATTTTCACTGTCTGCTGGACATGGGCCAAAATGTCAGGAGTTACATATACTGGGAGGCCGGGTCGAGCTGGTAGCAAAAAAAAACTAGGTATGAAAAAAAAGTTGTTTTTTTTTTGTTTGTGCTGAGCTGGGTTCAAAGAGACGGTTGCAGAGATGGCAGAAAAGGAAGGTTTTTTTTTTGTTTTGTTTTTTAAACTTTGCATCAAAGGAATATTGCAGGATGAGGTTTTCTTGTGAAGTTATGAGCAGGGGTACAGAGTGGGTCTGCCAAGGCAAATCTTGTTAAGCGAGACAAAAAAAAAACATGCTGGCTGGCCAGTTTGAAAATTTGGGGTGCCCAAAAATACCCTAAGTAATGGGGCACCCCAAATTAGCACTCGTTTTCCACCGGGCTCTGCTAAAAAATAAACGCATGCATGACCACGGCTTTCAGCCAGTCAGCATGCTCTATTTCTCAAGGCCATTTTCTAAAGAAGGTTTCATAATGGCAGCTTGTGTGGTTTTGAGATCTGTATATGTCATTTTCCTGTAGACGTTAATTTTTTTTTCTATAATTAACTTGGAATTTTGGTATTACTCTCATGTAGAGCCGACATGGAATGAAATATGTTTAGAAAATCTTCAGGGTAGAAGTATGCTGTGCCAATGTAGTGCCTTTGAAAGGTTTTGTGAAAAAAATATCAATCAATCAATCTTTATTTAGCCAGGTGAAACTCCATTGAGCAAGCTCATTTTTAAGGAGGGCCTGGTTAGGTACAGAATAAATAATACAGTAGCACAATAGAACATATAGCACAAATGGGCATAGTAATAAAATACATAATGTAGCAATAAAACAAGGTACAAGGATAATCGATGAGGCCCAGTCATAAGGTGAAGCCTCATCCCAGAGAACAGTACGGCAGAGAGGTGGAAGTAAGTCAGCACCAATGTGCCAAATCAGTGATTTTATCACTGATAGCTCTAATAGAGAAGAGCTGATGCTAGTGACAGTGCAAGCTGGGGGCTCAGCAGTAAGTAGAAAGCAAGGATGAATCCAGGAATATGGCATAGGGTAATTCTATCGAGAGGATAGAAAGTGTAGGGGGCTGACTGTAAGAATAGCAATATATGGCTACAGCTTAGTGACAGGGAGGGCACTGACAAGGCTCCGAGAAATATCTCTAATAGAGTGACTTGAATTCCACAAAACCAATAGGTTGCACCAATTTTATGGATTTCTGGAAGTTGTTCCACAGCTGGGGCAGCACATAGCTGAAGGAGGCTCTGCTGAAATGGGAAAAGACTTTAGGCACAGCTAGTGAGATGTACGAATGACTTCTCAAGGCATAGATTCATAAGGTGTAGGAGGGCAGACAGTCAGAAATGTAGGAGGGTAGCCTCTTGGATATAGATCTAAAGGTCCATAGAATAGCATTCATTTGCCTCCTGAACATAAGTGAGGTCCATCCTACCATGGAACAGAGTACACAATGATGGGTATTATATGCCGCACCTGAGATGAAACGTAAGGCCCTATGATAAAGGGTGTGAAGCATAGATAGGGCAGTTTTGGGGGCTTGGCCATACAGGAAGTCTGCATAGTCCAAGATAGCTAGGAATGTGGTTTGTATTAAGCTTTTTCTGGCCTCTTGGGTAAGCAGATGCTTGATTCTAAAAAAAACTCCAAGCCTCTGCCTAAGTTTTTTTGAGAGCTTGTCTATATGATCAGCAAAAGAAAGTCTGTTGTCAATCCACATATCTAGGTACTTGAACTTGGTCACATAGTCAAGTGACTCGCCAAGCAGGGTGGTGATAGTAGGAATATTGTCATGCTTAAGGGAGTTTATGGACTTGGTCATTGTGAATAACAGCATAGCGTTGATCTTTTTGGCATTCAAGAGGAGCTCTTGACTCCGGAGGTTTTGTTGCAGCGTAAGGAAATCTACTTGCAAGTCCAAGCAGGAACTTTTGGGGGTAGGCCTGTCAGTGTAAAGGACCACATCGTCCACAAAGAAATGTACACTGGAAAGTTTAATTCCACGGTCGATGTTGTTGATATAAAATGAGAACAGTAAGAGCCCCAAGATGGAGCCTTGAGGAACTCCTCTGCTAATCTGTTTTAGAGTGGAGAGATCTCCTACTGTTTTTACTTGCTGCATCCGTTCTGTTAGGTAACAAGAGAACCATTTTAGGGAAGGTGCATCCAGACCAATGTTGCGGAGATTAACTAAGAGCAATGCGTGGTCAACAGTATTGAAGGCCTTTGCTTAAGTCAAGCAATACCACACATACGTGATTCTTTAAGTCAAGGGCTCTCAGCCAGTCGTTTGTGACTTTAGCCAGAGCTGTGATTGTGCTATGCCAAGACCTAAAGCCTGATTGCACAGGGTTTAGTAGATTTGAGGCATCAGTGTACTTTCTAAGTTGGCAATTCACTAATTTCTCCAGCAGTTTTGATAGGGTGGGGAGTAAGAAGATTGGTCTGTACTTATTTTGGTCTCTGGGGTCTCCTGATTTGAAGAGTGGTAAAACTTGGGCAGTCTTCCAGACATAAGGGAGTTTACCCAAGCTGAGGGACATATTAAAAATGTGCGTTAATGGAGTTGCCAGCACTTGGTGACCAAGCTTTAGGAAAAAAGGGCTAATGAGGTCCACTTCTGTGCTTTTTCTGGTATCCAGTGAAAGGACCAGGTCATCCACTTCCTTGTAAGTTACCGGTTGGAGGGAGAAACCCGTGACAGGAGTGCTGTGGACAGGGGAGGGCTTAACTGGTCCTTGTGATAAGAACTGGGTATGTACAGTAGGTTATTCACAGGTGACATGTCAAAGGTCATACCTGTGGTAATAAAATGATTATTAAAGCAGTCAAGGATTTCTGCCTTCTCGGTAATGAGGGATCCTTCATATAAGATCTTGGTAGGGAGGGAACCTGATGAAGCATGTTCTTGAATATCTCTAAGGGTTTGTCAGAATTTGGCAGGGTCCTTGGTGGAAGAGTCCAGAGCTGACTGGAAGTAGTTAGCCTTAGTGTTTCGGACAAGCTTTGTGCAGAGGTTTCTGGCTGCCGGAAAATCAGCCCAATCTGACTGAAGCTTTGATTTACGTGCTTTGTTCCAGAGCTTGTCCCTGTTGAGCAAAGCTGTCTTCAGTTGACGCATAAACTAAGGGAGAGACTTTTTCTTGGTGCATGCTTTGAACAAGGGGGCATGTCTGTCAATAGCTACACAGACAATAGTATGGAAGGTCTTGTATGGTGTCTCTACTGTCTTGGCTGGGTAGATGTCCTGCCATAGCAAGGAGTTTTGTAAGTCTGAAAGGAAGGCTTGTGGCACTAAAGTATGTAAACATCTCCTGATTGTGAACCTGGAATTAGAAATAGGATCTACACTTATATAGATTTAAAGTTTTGTTTTTTTGTTGGTCTGAGCATGCTCAGTAGGGTTTCTGAGCTAATACGCTGACTCGACATGAAACATTCCGTGTCTCAAGACCATTTTTGGTTTCACACCACTTGCTTCTTAAAGCACAAAAAGTGTTTTCATGCCATGACAGCTCCAACTTGTTTTTCCCCTCAAAGTAAAAGGATGGAAAATAAATCAAAAGGTAACATTTTAAAAAACAAACACATAAACCTAGCCAAATTGACTCGTTTAGCTAGATTCCAGTGTTTGTTTAAAAAAGAAAATAGGCAGAAATACCTGTTCTGGGCATCCCATAATCCAGGGTGTCTAACTAAGCAAGAGTAGCCATTACCCACATTCTCTGTAGGAGAACCACGGGTCTGTTTTGAACTCTGAAGTGACAGCTGGATTTATTCTGCTGTCTTCAGTTGAAGCAGTGAGCTGGTGATCTGCTGTTATGTCTGTCTGTCTGTCTGTCTCTCTATCTATCTAGCTATCTGTCTGTCTGTCTCTGTCTGTCTATCTATCTATCTATCTAATGAAATTATTTCTTAGGCAGACAGAGGTGCCCACCCCTAGTACTACTTCTTTCTCCCCCAACCCCTCCAGTCAGCCAACCACTCCCAATTTTTATGTTTTTTAATAAATAATTTAAGCAGACTGGGGTGCCCAACCCCTGGTACTGCTTCTTTTCACCATCCTATCCTCCAGATCATCTGCCCCATTCCTCAAACACTAGTCTGACATGGGGTACCCCATTCCCAGTGTTGGAATGTCATTGTGTATGTCCTCTGAAATAAAGAAAACTGTCTGTCATTGATTTTTTTAACATGTTAAAAAGGAAAATGTCCCTCTCTAATCTGACTCCCCAATACACCCCCCTGGCCTCCCCTCAGCACCCACCACCCCACACTTCCCAGACACACCCACACACTCACTCACCTGAACTTGGCCTATAGAGTAGATCCACTTTCCAATCAAAGACACATCTTGCTGCTGGAACTGGTGACTGCCATATGAGAAAATAAGGTAGGTGCAGTTTAATTTTAAAGTGGCTAGTTTTCTATTAGCAGGTTATACAGATCTGCCACTAGAGGGATTCTTGTTCTTTCATTTGAAAAAAAAAAGTCTACCCTCTTAAAGTCACAGTTGCTTTACTTGCTATATACCTTCCTTGTACTGCCTCCCTATGAAATCCTATTTTGCCGAAATTTTCTCTTTTTACTACCTCTCCCTGCCTGTTTCTTTTTTTCTTTTCATTTGCCCTACACCAGCTATGAGTTCCCTCCCCCACTTGCTCCTTCCCCTTCTCTCCCTCCTTGTCCTTTCTCCCTCCCTTGTTCTCTCTCCGAGGCCCCTGCCACCCCTACCCCGTACCCACTATCTACTTAATCAGTACCAGCAGTACCTTGGGAATGTTCCACTTCTCGACCAGTCCTCCCCATGGGCCTCCACTTGGAAATATCTGGCTGCTTCTTAACACCACTAAGATTGGTCTTAAAGCCAGCCTATCCCTACTGTACCACATTGTATATCATTGGGACTGTCATATGGACTCTACCTACTGCACATACACTAAAAGGAAACACAAATGATCACTATTGGACCTGCGCCTCTGTTCAATGAAGCTCCTCCTACTTCTCCTACTGATCTTGGGCAACGTTCATCCGAACTCTGGCCTGGGCTGTTCAAGCGGTTTGAAAAAGGCAGGAGCCCACATCATCGCAACTATTAATATCTGCAGCCTGTTACCAAAGCTTGATGCACTCCAAGCCTTTATCAGCCAACATAATCCTGACGTACTTGCTGTAGTTGAAACATGGCTGACACCAAAAGTTCCTGATCTGGCAATTACCTTACAGGGCTACAATGTTTTCAGACTGGACCATGTCTCTAAAAGGGGAGGGGGCTGTGCCATCTACATAAAGGATAATCTCCTGGGTCTCCTTGTTCCAACCCCTGTCCCTGCCTCCTCGGCCCAGCTTCTACCCATTAAAATTCTTCTAGGTCCCAATCAAAAAGCTCTCACCATCATCTCTGTATATATTCCACCTCAAGATCAAGATCTTGGCATCAAATAAGTTCTTAACTTCATCAGCTCCCAATCTCCTGGCTCTGAACACATTCTGCTTGGTGATTTCAATATAAACTGGCTCACATCTGAAGTCTACACTCATAAGGATGCCCTTGCAGCTGCCAACCTCTCACAGTTGGTCACCACACCAACTCGAATAAATTACAAAACTGGCACCAGTACCCTGCTTGACTGGGTTCTCACCAATCACCCTACCAGGATCTCTCGTACCTTCGTTCTCCCAGACTCTCTCAGTGACCACTCCCCAATTATATGTCAATGGTCTCATAAATTTCTAAAGCCACCCCCTATAATCATTACCAGTAGAGTCCTCCCCGTGGTCAACTTACCCATCTCAAACAGTACTTATCCTTTCTAGACTGGCTGCCCATCTACAAGGCAACAGATGTCAACCTTGCCCTAGGCTACTTCACCACCATTTTCAATAAGGCCTGTGACCTCTTCGCTCCTTCAAAAAAATGGAAAACAAAAACCCTCTGCAACCCTTGGATAACTGTGGAGCTCCTTTCCCAGCTGAAATCTAGGGACCACCTGTGGGCAGTGGCTAAAGCCACAGGCAAACAATCTGACATCCAAAAATACAAACATGCCCGTAATGCCTGTACAAAATCCATTTGTCTCACAAAAAGCTCATATTATAAGGACGTCCTCACCAACACCTGGGGAAATGGTCTTGCTTTCTGGGACAATATCAAGGACATTACTGGGAAACAATCAAAGTCCTCTCTGGCCATGTTAATTGTTGAAGGGTCCACTACCCTTCATCCCATGGTCATTGCAAAGACCTTTAACATGGCTTGTACTGACCTCAGTACTGTTCTACAATGGATTTCTTCACAGTCAGTCACACCCCCTCTAACTCACCCTGCACTCTGTCAAACCACCCTCATTTCTACTTCAGGGAGATTAAGTTGAATGAAGCTCGCCACCACATCGCCTCAGCCATCTCCACTTCCAGAATCAGCAGTGACACCCTGGACCTTAAGCTGCTATCACTTACACTTGACGAGGTCCTCAGTCCCCTAACTAAAATTCTTAACCTCTCTCTCCACACCAGTACATTCCCTGAAATATGGAAAACTGCCACTGTGACCCCGGTCCACAAAACAGGGGATAAGACCTGCCACTCTAACTACCGCCTCATCTCCATATTGCCACCACTATCCAAGGCCCTAGAGCGTATTGTTGTGGACCAACTCACTGAGTATTTGGACAAATGTAATATTCTGTGCACACAACAGCACAGTTTTAGAAAAGGGCATAGTACCACCACTACTACCCTGCTTGAATTTACTGCTGCAGTGCATATTTCCCTTGATAGAGGTCTTCTTACAGGGGCTGTCTTCATTGACCTCTCAAAGGCTTTTGACACAGTCCATCATCAGCTGCTGTATGACCAACTACTCCTTGCTGGCCTCGCACCAGACTCAGCTTGCTGGTTCAGAAGCTACCTTGACAACCGCTCTCAAAGAGTAAAAATTGCCAATGCTATCTCAGACACCTTGCCTGTCCGCTCCGGAGTAACTCAGGGGTCCATACTGGGCCTCTCCTATTCAGTCTCTTTTTAAACTCCCTACCACAATCCTGCTCAGAACAAATCATCCTGTATGCAGATGATGCTGTTGTCTTTTCTGTGCACAAGGATCTTTCACCACTACTCCACAGCCTCCAACTCAGATTCAGTGCCATTGAAACATGGTTCTCCAATCACAAACTAGTCCTCAATCACAAGAAAACCAAGTCCTTGCTATTTTGCAGTTCACATAACTGTTACAAGCAACACCCCCTTGCCATCTCCACCAAGCAGTGGACTGTTCTAGAACAAGTTTACTCTTTCAAATACCTAGGGATACAGCTAGACCCCAATCTCTCCTATACGGCTCACATTGACAGCGTGGCTAAAGCTGCCAGCACATGCCTTGGATTACTCTACAAGCACAGGCAGTACCTCACCCCAGAGGCCCTAAAGATTGTCGTCCAGAGCTCTGCAGTGTCAATTATTGATTATGGCCTCATTATCTACGGCTCCGCCATGACGTCCACTCTCCGACTTATAACAACTGCTCTTAACAAAGCATGCTGACTCACAACTGCCCACCTCCTCACCCACACCCATGCCCTTTATGAACAATCTGGATGGCTCCAGCTCTCCAACTGTATAAAGTATCTCATATGTGCTATGGCGGGAAAAATCAACCTTGGCCTCACACCCCCTGGTGTTACTGCCTTGTTACATCAAAACACCAACCGACAGAACACCAGGATCTTGACAACCCATATTCTACAAGTTCCTCGCTGTCGAAGTACACAGGGCTAATGCTCCTTCACCTATAGGGCTCCTCTATGGATGAATGGTCTCAGCCACGCTATCTCCTCTGCCTCAACACTAGGTCTGTTCAAAACCAGGCTCTGGGCCCATCTCATTGCCTCTAGCTCCTGTGACTGCCTCTCCTAGATGATGACCTACACAGCTTAAATCCTAACTTATATACTGCTTAACCCCAGGCCCCCCAGTCCCCATCCTCCCAGCTCCTGAGGCGCCTCTTCAAATCTCAGGTCTTCATACCACTTCATTAGTCTGTTCTTGACCCATTACAGCACTTATCCCCCCACCCTGACCCTTTTCTCTTCTATCACTCCTTCCTATTTATTTTTCAACAAATGCCTCCAGCTGCATCTTCATCCTCCCTCTCTCTCCTCTCATCCCTGTTTCTCCGCCACCCCCGGGTGCCTGACCCTACCCATTCCTTGTGGGCATATGCGTCCTAGCTGTGTTCACCATCTTACTATAGCTGCCTCTGTTAACTACCTACACTTCTCCTCATCCTCTACCCCTTACTCTTCCTATAATTGACCCCTTTCAATAGCACTGTTGTACATGAATTGTTTACTGTTATTTCACTGTTGCTTCCTTGTTGTTTGTTATTTCTGACGTGGAACCTTTGTAAAAGAGCCTTGGCTCAAAGGTACTTGTAATCCTAGAATAAATAAATAAATAAATAAATAAATAAATAAATAATGTATTTCACTGGGGTTTTAACTTTTATTCATAATGTTGTCATTTTTGATTATTTTTACACCAGAATTTCAATATGGCTTTTTTGGGGCACCACCTCTTGACCAGTGGTGGTGGAATTATACAAATCTGTCTTGAAAGGCAATTTTGTGGTAGCTTTGCAAAGTCACCTTTTGGGCAGGATTTGAAAAGTTTCATTGCACTTGCTCATGAGGTGGAGTCAAAAGAAGGCTAAGTGAAAATGCTGGGGTCAAAATCTGTAAAAACGACAACATTATGAGCATACAATGATATCTCTGATAACTTCAGGAATTTTCAATATTTTCATCCCAAATTTTCAATGTTGCCATTTTTCACACCACCTCATGAATGTGAAAACTGTTGGTATTCAAATCCTGGCCAGAATTTGTTTTTGCACCTTTGAGTGGAATGACATTTTGTCAGGAATTTGAAAATGTTCACCTACTGGGTTCATGGGAGGGGGTAATAATAAGTGGTAGCAAGTCAAGTCCACAGTAAACAATGCCATGTGGTCAGAAACAGCACAGACAACACTGTGCAAGTCAACCTTGTGTCAGGGAATACCGCCTGAAAACAAAAAAAAACAAGTAAGTTGAAACATTTCACTGTAGTGGTGATCCATGGCAGTGTGGTGTTGTAATAATAAATCTACACTTCACCACTGATTCACACCTGTATTCAACAGGTGTGATGTTGACTTGCGTGGTGTTGTCCACGTTGTTCCAATAGCATGGTATTTGCTGTGATGAACTGATGTGGAGCCATAAGAAGGCTATACTGAATGGTTGGTGTACAAATACGGGAAAATGCTCAAGTCATGAGTGAAAGCTGCAGTATTTCAATGTTCACTCTTAACTTCACTAATTTTCAATATTTTAACTGCAAACTGAAAACATAGCCATTTTTCACACCATCTCATAAACTTGACAGGTATAATTTTTTAAATCCTTGGCAAGATGAATTTTTGCACTTGCATTGTAAAGTGCCATTTTGTACAACAATGTACCATAAATGCCATGTCATGTTTATAAGAGGAGTCATAGAACAACAAGCCTGAAAATCTGAGGTAAAAAAAATACATATATATAAAATTATTAAGAAACTTTGTGTGTAGTGTCAGTCTTCACCCCAGTAGGTATGCTTTGTGATCCTATAAGCTGAGTTTGAGGGCAAGCTCAGTGATCCAGCTACATGGGGAGAGGATGCTGGGATAGCACTGTTATGCGACAACCCCCCAGCCAACGAATGAAAGTTTCAGGGTTGGCTGCACAGGCCTGGGTACCATACAGTGAAGACAGCTTTTCTCTTGGAATAGGACCCTACACCTCTGCCCCCCGGGTGGCAGGGAGCCTTGTAAATTGGATGACAAATTGTCTCTTTGCCCTGTGCCTCTGTATCTCCAGTCATATGAAAGCACAGGAAGCAGAGGGCCTTGTACTTTCACAGCCTGCCAAACAATCCCATGAATTCTTAACATCCATTACTGCACTTCTGTAGGTGGACAGAGTCTTCTCTTTCTTCCCGTGGGCCCTGCACATCTGTATGTGTTCATGCAGGTCCTGAAGGGACCTGTGTGAATGAGGATATGATTCCAGTATCTCAAAAAAAGAGGAAATTCTATGCCAAAACCTGTGTTAATGCACCAGTTAGGGTTAACTTAATGCCACAAAAGTAGGGAAATGTGGTGTTAGCATTTCCAACCCTATCTCCCCACCCCCCCCCACACCCACCCAAGAAGCAGAAGGAAAAAAACATTAGGGTTTTGGGTATCCAAAGTCTTGGCAAATCAGTGGTGGGATCTTCCTTGGGGTTGTGAACCCTAATGTGCATGTCTCTCCTCCAGCCAATAGCCTGCTGTCTGAAGCACATTGTACAGCTCCAAGCCAGTGCCTCACTCTGATACACTCTTCAAAGGTAGAGAAGTATGTCTTGCTACACATGTTGCCAATAAAATCTATTGTACCTTTCTTCATGCAGGGCCCCGTGGGCCCTGCCTGAAGAAAAAAGATCACATTTGACTTTGTTTATTCAGGGGAAGGGGTGAGCATTAAACATAGAAACATAGACTTTGATGGCAGATAAAGAACGCTTGGCCCACCTAGTCTGCCCATTTCCCTACTGATTGGATAAGCTGCAGATCTTCCTACCCCCCACCCGAATTGACTTATGTCTGTCCCATGCATTCTTGAATTACCCTACTGTTTTTGACCCCATGACCTCCTCTGGAAGGCCATTCCATGTGTCCACCACCCTCTCTGTGAAAAAATACTTCCTCACATTGCCCCTGAGCTGTTCCCCCTGTCTTCAAATTGTGCCCCCTTGTTCTTGCACAGCTCTTTTTCTGAAAGATGTTACCCTCTTGGACTTTGTTGATTCCCTTGAGGTACTTGAACATTTCTATCACTTCCCCCCCCTCCTTTCCTCAAGGGTATACTTATTAAGCTCCATTAGTCTCACTTCATATAACTTCTGTTGCAGACCCTGCACCATTTTAGTTGCCCTTCTCTGGACTGCCTCCATCCTGTCTATGTTCTTGTGGAGATGGGGGTCTCCAGAACTGCACGCAGTATTGCAGATGGGGTCTCACCAACTGTCTGTACAGAGGGATAACAACCTCCTGTTTTCTACAGGCTTTCTATTAGGCTTGACACACCCAAGGAAGACCCCATCACTGATTTGCCAAAACTCAGTAGACCCCAAACTCTAATGTTTTTACAGCTGCAGTAGGTGGAGCCTGCAGACGTATTGCTTTGAGAAAAGGACTACCGGTATAATTACCTTCCAAACAACATGGTAGAGTGTTAAAAATAGTATCCTCCACTGAAGCCTCATTACTATGCTGCCTGTGTGTGTATGGGATTTAGAGAGCACTATTTTTCCTCTGGCTCACGTTCCCTCCCTGCAAGGCATCAAATGAGTCAGGACTTTGTCTAGGGGCATGACCAGTACACCTAGATGGACAGGTTGGGGGAGGAAGGCAAGCAGGTGCCACCCACTAGGGGCAGCCAGGTGTTCCCAGGGCAGAGGGAACTTGCATCCAGGAATAGGGAGGGGATACCTCATAATTTCTACTTTTCCTAGGTTGCAAGGACAGCCTCAGAGGAACACACACACACAGCAGAACACAGCTGTAAAATGATTGGAATTGTCTACAAGCACTATCTTTCATGCAAGACACAAGCAATTGAATCAGAAGTACACACACACACACACACACATATGCACCAGAACACAGCAGAAAAATGATTAGATTGTCTACAAGCACTGTTTTCCATGCAAGAAACAAGCAATTGAATCAAAAGTACACACACACACACACACACACACACAAACACACACACACACTAGAACACAGCGGCAACATGATTAGATTTGTCTACAAGCACTGTCTACTACGCAAAACACAAGCAATTGAATCAGCACACACACACACACACACATACACACACACACACACACACTTATCATGTAGTTTTCCTTTAACTGAGCTATCCCCAGTACTGCCTTTTTTGCAGTTACATCAATAGCCTAAATAAACAAACAAACAAAAATGTGCAAGTATATTAATATTAAAGGGGATACAGTAAAAATCCAGTCGAGACAGCAAAGCAATGTAATGAATATTTGTATTCCTTGTTCCTACCCAGTCACAACTCAGTCCTCTGCCCCTGTACATTACCAGGAATGCCAACATAATTAATATAAATACAGACAGCATACTGAAAAACATTTAGAATAAGAAAATTGGAGTGCAAAGTTTCCACTAAAATGCTGAAGTTCAAGACACAAGCAATTGAAACAACACACACACACACACACTCATGCATGGGATACACATAGGAGGACATTGGTAACAGGGCTGGAACATGGGGTTAAGGCTGAAGATCAGTTATGGTCCATGGCATAACCACATGGTCAGAATATTAAATATTTTAAAATAAACATAAATGCAAAAGTAACCATTTCAAGAAGAAAATGGAACTGCAGACAAAAGCAACGGCAAGCAATTGTGCAGTTAAATCAGAACCCAAACCAGTCAAATCATAGGAAGATTCATCACTGAAAATCTTCTGTATTATGCAGACTATGACACTTAACAGTTGTAGGGTAAGTTAGCGCATCTGGACTTATTTGCTGCATATGCATCTCAATTACTAAGGGGTCCTGACCATGTTCACCCTTCCTCAAGCCAAGCTAGCTACAGTATGTCTAGCAATAACATGGATGGAAAGATTATGCCATATTTTCAGCAAGAAGTTAACATTTAAAAAAGACAGTGCTGTAGACTGAGAAGCAGCTTGTGTACGTGAATTAATCATGTTAACCAAGATATGTTCTGGTTGTGTTCCATAAGGCTAACCAGTGGGAGCAGTAGGGGAAAGGGATAGAAATCTAAAATAGAACTATTGAACCCACTTGTGATTTAAAGTTGCATGACAGAAATCTGGCTTCCAGAACTGGACACCATATTCCAAATGAGGCCTCACCAGTGATCTACGCAGTGGCATTACCACCTCCTTCCCTCTGCTGGTAATACCTCTCCTGATGCACCACAGCATTCCACTGGCTCTCTTCACAGCTTTGGTACATTGTTTAGCCACCTTTAGGTCACCCAATATGATTACCCCCAAATCCCTTTCCATTTTGATGACCATAGCCCCCCCCCCACCCCCCGTAATCCTTCCCTGGGTTCCTGCAACCCAGATGCATGATTTTGTACTTTTTGCATCAAATCTCAGCTGCAGCATTTTGGACCATTCCTTTAGTTTTCCTAGGTTCCTCCTCATTTTTCCACTCTTCCCAAAGTGTCCATCCTGTTGCAGATCTTAGTGTCATTCGCAAGCAAGCACACTTTCTCCTCTAGCCCCTCTGCAATTTCATTTGTGAAAAAATAAAATAGGACTGGGCCCAGGACTGATCCCTGTGGCACCCTGCTGGTCACACTCCTTTCCTTTGACTGAACACCATTTACCATGACTCTACATCTTCTATCATTCAACCAGTTTCTAACCCAGTTTACCACCTTGTGACCCACTCCCAGGCTGCCCAACTTGTTTGCAAGTTGTGGTCGCAGATTCTCTTTACTGTCTATACTTTACCTTAAATTCTATATACTCAATAACCACACCCAATGGTTATTCCAATAAACTCAGTTTATTGTCTGTACACACATGTGTGGGAGCCTCGGCTAAAGGCAAGAGCTCCTCGATTATTGTTCACAGAGGCTTATATACCTTTTTTAGTTTCACAGTCTAACAGTGATCTCATGCTTAACAACAGCTTTCCCTTATCTTTAGCAAAAACCTTAGATTCAGCACTTTCCGTATAAGGAGTTGTTTTTTTTATACTTACTATGTGTCTCCCCTTTATCTTAGTTACAACCAGCTGTATTTCACTTCATTTAATTTTCAAGGTTTTCTTATCTTTGTCAAACAACCTCCTTTGTTTTAGTTAGCACAGAACTGCACATTCATTATGGCTGTTTTACAAAGCAGATAGTTTTAAAGCATATGAAAGGCAACATGGCTATATGGCTATAACAAAACAGATAGTTTTAGAGCATATGAGAAGCAACATATCTATATGGCTATAATCACATATAACAGTTATAAGCTCTGGTACAATAAGCTTTAGAACATAAAGGTATTATACTTTAGGATATATAAAAATTCCACCACACTCCCCTTTTGATACTCTGTATCAACTAACCACCCCTTTTATTTATATGATTTAAAACTGGTTGCCAGCATACAGATAGTCAAGGCATTATAAAAGCATCTTGTTTTGGAGTTGGCACAGGGTGGTTACAGACGAACACAAATCGTGAGTTTGTAAAACATAATACAGAATTGAGGGATGTCAACACCACAATTGAAATATGTGAAAAAATGCTAATATGTGACACCACATATAACACAATATAACATAACAATTTTGTTGATGAAAAGAGTTCATGGAATGCGCTTTGAGAGTGAATAAGGTAGATGCTACCTTGTGTTGAGGTGTGGCACACCTTGGAGCTTGATTGAAGAATGTGTTGATAATGTCTCTTGACAGATAAGTCCTTATAAAACATAACAGTCCATGAAATTAACAGTTCATAAGTTCATATAAGTATTCACAGGTTGATGTAGTTACAGTACAGATGAAATGTCATTTGCAGAATGTTGGTAACCCCACAAGGCATATGGGGCAATGCAGACAGTAATTTAAAAACAAAACACCAGCATAGTAGAAAAGTCAGTGTTCATTTTGCTGGCTGGTTGATTAGTAGACACACTGGCCAGGGGTGCATTAAGTCCTTTAATGGAGTAGTCACACACACACACTGGCATGGCATTTGTTTTGTCGTAGTTGATTACACCCTGCATAAAGATTAACAGTCCATAAAAGGTAACAATTGACAATAAACCATTAAGAACACAGTCCATAACAGAGCAATAGGGTTGTAGAAAGTACCAGCCATGTTTGGAACAAGCGGCAGTGAAGAAAATGGATGTATTGCTTGAAGGTCAATTGAAGCAGAATCTTCTCGCTGGAGTTGGGGAGTGCCCTTCCCAGACTTAACTTTATAGTAAGCAGAAACATAAAGCTTGATTGCAGAATCTGAACTGACTGGACCTTTTTCAGTTGATTTAAAGTTTTACAAATAGGTGTAATTTTGCTGAAAACATTACACTTGCAGAGTTAGTAATAACTGGATTTATGCAATAGTCCTTATAAGAAACCAGTCAGGCACAAAGATGCTGATAACGTCAAAACTGTGGCAGTTGTTTTCTTTTTTATGGAAAAAGATGAAGGTCTTGGCAACTTAGATGAAGGTATTACTGCTGTTGAACGTGGAGATCTTATGTGCCACACCTTGAAACCTGCAAACTTGCAAAGTGTGTTAGACACTGGTTAAAAACACATAAATGACAATCTTTTAAACCATTTACTTTTTGTTTTGTAAAGAGTGGTGTGACAGAGCCTAAATTCTGGCAATTAGAAAGAGAAAATAAAAAATGGGACATTAGCGCACACCTGGGGTGCAGGCCAAGGTCTCAGTTATACCATTTGACCATCTGTAAATCATGACAATGTTATGGTTACCTCCTGCTTTTAAATCACAGAAGCAGTTATGACAGTGATGAACATTATTTCCTGTCTGTTGCAAGCAGGCCTGATCGGAGACCTGAGTTATAAAATCCTGTAATGTTACAATACATAGATACATAGACAGTGTCGGCAGATAAGGGCCTATGGCCCACCCAGTCTACCCATTTGAGCTTGTAAGTTTAGTTTGTTTTTTACAAGTCTGTTTTCCTTACCCCTGACCTCTAGAATTCCTTTATGTCTATCCCATGCATTCTTAAATCCGTGATTGTTTCAGCCCCCACCACTTCCTCTGGCAGGGTGTTCCACTTGTCCACCACCTGTTCTGTGAAGAATTCTTTCTCATGTTTCCTCTGAATCGTCCTCCCTCCAACTTCATCCCATGATCTCTAGTCCTAGAACATCTTTTTCACTTAAAAATAGTGTTTTCCTGCACTCTGTTTCTCCCTGTAAGATACTTGTATGTCTCTTATGATATTCTCTCTCCTCCTCTCCTCCAGGAGTACATGTTTAGTTCCTTCAACTTGTCTTTATAGGACTTGTGATGCAATCCATTTCTGCACCATTCTCACCCCTTGTACTCCCTTTAGACCCATTACCCCCCCTCTTTCTCAGTAAAGACTGAGCAGAAATACCTGTTCAATATGTCAGCTTTACTGTTGTCATCCTCCACGCGACTCCCATCCTCCCCCTTCAGTCTCACTATCCCTTTTCTTTGTCTTTTTTTTTTTTTTTCTACCTCTTTGGAAAACCATAATGGTCTTCTCTTTCTTTTTCTCTTGCTAACCTGCTTAATGCAGTTACATGCTTTAAACATATTGTTTATAACAATATGCCTTTTACACAATGCAATCAGTGGGACAAATACATATGTTGTTGGTCTATGCCAATTTAATAACAGTGCCTATTGCACCTGTGACACGTGAAAAGGTCTACTTCTTTTTTTACCCTGTATAGTGACATACTTTAAAGTACTGAGTGAGATAAGGCTTGAAGCATAGGTTTGGAGTACAATGTAAATTGTACATATTATAATTGTTAAATTTAAAATGACAAAAACCTGCATAGAGTGCACTTATTTTTTAGGGGTACCTGTGAGTAATAAGACAAACAGAGCATTAATTTTACTTTGGTTTTGCTTTGGAACATATTGTAGGGGTGGGTCAGCAATGCTGGTCCCAGTATTTAGGTTTGGTTATGAGCATTAAAAACATTATACATGTGGAGCACTTTTTTGAACACACACATGATACAGTGTAGCAAGATGTATATCAAAACATTATAACGTAAGCATGTTTGTAATAGAACAATTTCAGTATTGAGCATAATGCATAAAATACATTTTAAACAACACATGTAGGCTGTAAACTTAGCTTAGAGTCCAGAAATGTTAGAGTACTGTGAATTTACTGGTTGAAAAAATGCATTTATTAATTGCTGTAAGGCAATGACAAAGTTGCTTTGCATTTGTTTTAACAGGATAAGAAAGCTGAAAAGACAATCAAAAGAATGAATATGTGTGACATACATACACAACTTTACTCTCCAGTGTAACTGATTATTTGCTGAGGGCAGAAACCCAACAATTATTGGCAAATACATATTTTCCTTATTTACCCCTCTAGGGGAACAGTGATGTACCTTGCAACCTTTGTGGGTATTACACTGAAGGGATAGAGAAGGGTAGCTTACCCCTCCCCAAGCTCCTACTGGTGGAAGAGACATCAAGTGAAAGAGACAGCTCTAATACTGTAGCAATAAAAAGGTTAGCTGTGGATGGTGACATGATCCCCACCTACTACACTTTAAATTATAACAAGATAATATTACAATTAGTTTAGTAAGTTTGATACCTTACTATAAGATGGAGAACTTCTTTTTCTAGAAGAAAGAGAAGAAACACAGACAAACATCAAAAACAAACACACACCAGTTTAAAAATAAAACAAGATTATTCCATAGGATAAAAAAGAAAGCGTCCCTGGGTTCCCTTATCCTAAGCATGACAAAATGTCAGCTGAGTTTATAAAAATCCAGATTGATGGTAATACCGTACGTATCTCTTAGAATGCATTTCAAAAAGACAAAAAAAATGATTACACCATGGTCACACATAAAAACCAAAACCATTGTTTTTTAACTGTAGATGGTAGACTCTCAAAAACAGCTGTAATAGTCCTTTTTTTTTTAAAAGCGTACTGTATATATATAATAAAAATATGGGGAGATGATGAATAATTCTCCCCTTCCAGCTGGAGTATTGCCTGTGTTGGCTGCAAGTCAGAAGCCATGAGAGGAGAAGAAAAGTTTGTTCCTCTTTACTTAGAATACTAGTTTTGCAATAAAAAGTCAAATTACATGGTTCACTCTTGGTGTGCTTTCATGAAAACATACATTTTGTGTGAAAAGTTGTACTTTAGGCATGGAATACACATCAAGTTTGAACTGGTAGTAACATAAAATGTTGAAACACAAGAAGGTCAAATAACATGCAAAGGGTCACAGTGTGCATGCAAGGGTCGTTCAAACCAGTTATTTTTGTGGTGTCCTTGAACACTACTGATATTAAATATCTTTACAATAAAACTGCTGGCCAAGACAGTACACACACATACACATACAAAAAAAGAAATACTTAACACAAAATAAGACTGACATTGTTTCACACCAATTTGCTGAGGTAATGCCCATAGTTTCATTAGAAAACTGTACGTGTTTTAGATATATGTGCTACCTCCCCCTATCTTGTAACACTGACAATTTTTAAACCAACACATTTATACATATCGCCATGCAAATCTTTCCAGAACAAAACACTTTTTAAACACATTCTAATAACTCCTTTCAACACCTTTAAAACACAGCACAACATACTATCTGTAAGTGAACACATCTAGTATAACATGGTTACACCTTCTGGGGCATAGCCAAAATATGGCACTCTGCCATTTTGCAAAAGTTTCTGGTTTTAACTAGAAGTATGATAAAGCCATTTATAGCTGTTAACACATTACATTTTCTAGCAGTGGCTTGGCACGTTGCTTGCAAACTACAAATCTTTCTGCACATTGCAATCTATGACGTCATATCTCTTCACCTTTAACACTACCTGCTTCACCAACAACTACATACAAAAGTTCTTCACTGACCCTATCTAGGGCAGCACAAATGTTCCATTAAAAATAAAGCCAATTAAAACAGTCAGTTATGAGGCAAGGAAGCTTCTTTTCATCTTTTTTTTTTTTTTTACTGTAACATGTTTTGCACTGAAGGCAGTCAATCCTATCTCACAACACAGATATAAGCTAGAAAATATGTACAAGAAAGACTGAGCATTACCTTGTTTAGTATACGTATTACAGAAATAAAACAGACAGACATAAAACAACTTTGAATAAAAAATTCAGACTTACCCGATGCCAAGGTATTTTTTTTCTTCTTTTCAGATACACAAGTCTGAGTAAGAAAACTGACTGCAGGACCTTCATGATAATTTCCAAACACTGCAGCTATTAACCCTTTTAAATGTTTTCTTTTGGCCATTTTAGTAACCTGCCAAACCAAGTCTTTTTTCAGAGCTCTGGGTTGCAGTTTAAAAACAAAACAACAAAAAAAAAAATCTCTTAACAGTACTAGCTTGAGATCCATCTGGTAGAGGTCCCCCATATTTCCCATTTTGGTCCCGTTTACTGGCGCCTATCTCTTACGCGAAGTGCCCACCTAACACTTCTCTTATTTGGACGTCCCCTGACGTCAAGTGCCAACCTAGCACTTTCGGTGCCACCCTAGCACCTAAGACAGTAAATGATGGCTGTCACCAATCCCAAGGCGTCACACAAGTGATGGGACTAAAACACAGGGCACCCTTCCTGTGCCGGACTAGGTAGTCCGATCCGCAGGCGCAACACGGAGGCAAAGCCATCCTGCCGACTACGCAAAAAACTGTGGTCCTAGATTCTCTTACTGTCTATACTTACCTTAATCTATATACTCAATAACCACACCTAATGGTTATTCCAATAAACTCAGTTTATTGTCTGTACACACATGTGTGGGAGCCTCGGCTAAAGGCAAGAGCTCCTCGATTATTGTTCACAGAGGCTTATATACCTTTTTTAGTTTCACAGTCTAACAGTGATCTCATGCTTAACAACAGCTTTCCCTTATCTTTAGCAAAAACCTTAGATTCAGCACTTTCCGTATAAGGAGTTGTTTTTTTTATACTTACTATGTGTCTCCCCTTTATCTTAGTTACAACCAGCTGTATTTCACTTCATTTAATTTTTCAAGGTTTTCTTATCTTTGTCAAACAACCTCCTTTGTTTGATTAGCACAGAACTGCACATTCATTATGGCTGTTTTACAAAGCAGATAGTTTTAAAGCATATGAAAGGCAACATGGCTATATGGCTATAACAAAACAGATAGTTTTAGAGCATATGAGAAGCAACATATCTATATGGCTATAATCACATATAACAGTTATAAGCTCTGGTACAATAAGCTTTAGAACATAAAGGTATTATACTTTAGGATATATAAAAATTCCACCACAAAGTCATATGTGGAATGGTATCGTAGTCCTTACTAAATGAAATTCATGTTTATGTTAAAGCCCATGAAACACCTGTATCAAGTTAATGGCATTTACAGCTGTAGTTTTTTTCTCCATGTCTTCTTAACAATTTCACACAACTTCGCTAACTTCATTATGCAGCTGTGGTGGATCTTGATAACCATGCTGGTTGATCTTACTTGCTTAGGGCAACATATTATCATTTGCATTAGTTTACATTAAAAGAATCAAGAAATATAATAAACACTGACAAGCAAGATGGCTAAATGAGGATGTGAAGAAAGTGACTCAACAACAACAATGAACAACAAAACAGCCAAACATGCAATTAAATATCTGAAAACAAAAGCCATGACATAACTACATGGTCAGAGTATGAAACATTTTTAAAGAAACACAAACACAAAAGTAACCATTTCAAAAAGAAAATGGAACTCAAATGCAACAAATGCAGACAAAAGCAGCAGCAAGCAATTGTGCAGTTACATCAATAGCCTAAACAAATAAACAAAAAATGCATACGTATATTAATATTAAAGGGGGAAACAGTAAAAATCCAGTGGAGATAGCAAAGCAATGAAATGAATATTTGTGTTCCTTATTCAAACCCAGTCATGACTCAGTCCCCTGCCCCTTTATATTACCAGGAATGCCAACAGAATTAATATAAACACAGACAACATATTACAAAAAAATTCAGAATAAGAAAATCAGAGTGCAAAGTTTCCACTAAAATGATGAAATTCAAGACACAAGCAATTGAATCAACACACACACACACACACACACACACACACTGCTGGAAAAAATACAGATATTTAGAAAACATACTAATTATGCTGCACATATCCTAAGACTCAAAGTGTGACTCCTTTTGGCTGCCATGTTGTCTCTTCTGTGGTTAATTTGAAACAAAAGATAATGTAATAAGACACTGGTCTCTACCAGGAGCTATTAAACAATAGAGCAAACTGCACTCTGGGAAGATTGCCTGGGACAAGACGCAATAAATAAAACCTGAATAGCAGGTTCCAGGGGGCATAAAACTACCGGGAATATTAGAAAAAAATCACCCTCCCCACTCATTCACAGGTGTCAATTAATGTATTTGTTTACCATGCTGGTTGATTGTTCTTGCTTCCCTCATAGTAAGAATGAGAAATTACATTTGTCTTATTTTAAATGACTGATAATTGGCATGTCCAGGGGGATACAAGGAAATACTTCTTTAGAGGTAGGGCAGGGGACATGTGGAACAGCCTGTCAGCAAAGGAAATGGGTGCCAAAATTGTTACAGATTTCAGGCATGCAAAGGATACACATAGGAGGACCTTGGTTACAGGGATGAAGGGGGGGGTTAAGGCTGGAGATCGATTATGGTCCATGACATAACCACATGGTCAGAATATTAAATATTTAAAAAAAACATAAATGCAAAAGTAACCTTTTCAAGAAGATAATGGAACTGCAGACAAAAGCAATGGCAAGCAATTGTGTAGTTACGTCAGAACCCAAACCATCCAAATCATAGGAAGATTCATTACTGTAAGTCTTCTGTATTATGCAGACTGTGACACTTAACAGTTGTAGGGTAAGTTAGCACATCTGGACTTATTTGCTGCATATGCATCTCAATTGTGGGGCACCCCATTTGCACCCAGCAAATTTCAAGCCAAAAGTCCCTACCGTTTCTTAGCAGTGAACTATCAAAGTTTTATAAATCCTTGTTTGTGAGCTGTCAAAATCCCCATTTGTGAGCCAAATCCCCATTCATGAGGTGGAAAAATCCCGATTCGCAAGGCGATCCATGTTCATGAGATAGGGCCATCTGGTCTTCATCTCACGAATGGGGATTTTGCCAGCTCACAAATGGGGATTTCCTGTTCACAAGATAGGGCCATCTGATCCTCATCTCACAAACGGGGATTTTGACAGCTCATGAACAAGGATTGTTTTTTATGATCCCCATTCATGAGGTGTCAGAATCCCCATTCATGGGCCAATCCCTGTCCATGAGATATGGCTATCTTGTCCTTATCTCATGAATGGGGATTTTGATAGCTCACGAATGGGGATTGGTTCACGACCGGGAATTTGGATACTTTACAAATGGGGATCGGAAGTGAGTCACGAATGGGGATTTTCAAATAAAAAAAATTGCCATTTTTTTAAATTATCTGATGGAAACAAAACACATGGTTTTATAGAGGGCACTGCCCTGAACAAAACCCATCATTTGTTTACACAAATGCATCCATGGGGCAAGTAACAACATTTTGTTTTGGGCTAAAAGTGAAAACAAGATGGTGGCTCACAAAAAGGGATTTTTTCCTCACGGACGGGGATTTAATGAATCCCTATTCATGAGCTGTCAAAATCCCCATTCGTGAGCCGAAATCCTTATTTGCAGCTGTGCATTTATCCAAAAAACTGAACTGAGCATGCTCAGATCCAGAATTTTCAAAATTGAATAACTTTGGATCAGAATAATATTATTTCACCAAACTAATGCTGCCGTGTTCCTTAGGGTAAGCTCTTTCTATCCTGAATATTTCTGGCTACAATTCAAAATGGTGTGGGAGCAGGGCGATGAGGAAATTCGGGAAAAATTGGCAAAAAAGCAAAAAACACTTTTTTCCATATGTGCTGCACAAAATTCACACATCCGATTGAAACAAAACTTGGCACTCAAGAGATCTACCCCATGGGACAGCACATGCCAAATTTCATGCAAATCTGTTGAATGGTTGCAAAGTTATTAAGGTGCAAAATTTGGGGTTTGACATTAACCTTACTCAATCCTAACTATAGAGGTGTGACGCACCTCAATTATATATATATATATATATATATATATATATATATATATATATATACACACACACACACATATATATTCATTTCCACTTGTATGCCTTTCAGACGTATGCCATTTCCTCATATATGAACAATTTCTTCTGGTCACAAATCCTTTTGTATACTAGCAATGTTAAAAATTTTGATTGTATACAACCCTATTTTCAGTTGTGTGCAAGTTTTTGCAAAGCCACTGTTAGGATTATCTAACCTTTTCCTTATTCTGAAAGCACTTGTAGACAATGCTTTATTACTGCAAACAGCCTGAAATGAGCTGACAGCTGGCAATTATTGGATAAATGCCAGTGTGTGAATGCACAGTCAAAGCCTTGAGGGGGTTTGATTGACTGTAACATTTTATGGCAGCTAAACACAGAGAAGGGTAAATGGACTGTGCATGTGTAGAGACATTGAAAGACACCCAGACAGAATGAGATGACTGGTCAGACAGGCAATAAAGCAGAGGAGTAAACGTGATTTTGCCTCCCCCAACACCGTAAGGCAGCATGTGGGCTTCTGAGATGCCAAAACACCCCAAACCTCCTACAATCCTCTCATCTATCTCATTCCAACAGTTTGTTTTTTTTCATTACCGCTGACAGTAGCACTGTTTATCTCTCTCACCCTGACCTTCTGATCCCTTTCACCCATAGCTGCAGCAAATAATTAACTTCAGGCATGACAGGTCATCTTTCTCAATCTACCACAGGTAGCGCAGATGAGCAACTTCAGCCATTACTGCAAGTAGTGAGGCCATGTGGACCTCTGAGACACCAAGGCAATTATAGCAGGTAGCGTTAGTCATCTCTCATCCCCCTGCTCCCAATTTGCTTTATCTCCGAGATCACAAATGCCGCAGTCTTGACCCTTGATTTGTTCTGTATCCTTTCCAGTGAAGTTTGGTTGTCTTGCCCGATCCCACGCGCTGTTCTGACTGCTCGCTCCTGGACGCAGGTACCAAGTCAGTGAGTACTGTGAGTACTGTGTGAGTGAGACTATGCTTCACATTGTTATCTTGGCTTAAATAACCCTTAATGATCTGCATTAAAAATATTACTATTAAAGTTACTTAGGGAGCTTTTTAAAGCAGATACCATTGGTTTCAGCAGGTGACCATTGAAATACATGGTGTTCTGGTTGTATAGTATGCAATTTCATATGTATGCACAAACTTTTTATGTCACAAGCATGTGCATACATCCGGAATCCACTTTAGACAGATACAGAGATAACTATATAGAGAGTGAGATGGATATAGATATAGATATAGATATAGATATAGATATAGATATAGATATAGATATAGATATAGATATAGATAGATAACACTACAAAAAAACAACGTTCATGCACATGTTAGGGGTTGTAAAGCATAAAAACAAAGGAAATCCAATGTTAGGTTTTCTATGAACCCTAACTCTGCACACCCACCTTTGCCACCCCATAAACCCTAACAAACTTAATGCCAAAGTACAATTCAGATCCAAATCCCAAAGAGCCCTATATGAAACAAATGAGAAATGCATCTGTTTTGCACAGTGCTGAAAGGCCCCTGCAGATTCTGCTTCCTGCATCCTGCTTCCAAGCAAGTTAAGAGACAGATTCTTTTATAGCCTGAAAATCTGGAGCTTGAAGCAGCAGACCCATGGGTCATAGCCCTAGACCTACAGCTTGGCCTTGAGTCATAAGGCTAGGGGCTAGAGGATGGGAGATGGAGAATGTACATTAGCACTGAAAAAAAGAACACCATATTTGCTTTCTATGGTGGCTAGAGGACCCTAACTATATATTAACATAGCTTTTTGCTATGAATTTCCTTACTTTTGAATAAGTAGAGCCATTACTTGCTTCATGCTGAGCACTTTGGGCCATGTGCAAAACAGGACATGATTCCGAACTTGCGTTGTACAGGGCTGAAACAAAACAGGACAGGCAGAGTCCTTCAGGCCAATGTGAAACAGGAACTGAGGCCTAGCTGGTGTAAAACTCAAACTAACTCCTATCTTGCATTGCTCAGAGCCCTTCAGGATTGGGATATTAATTATGACTCTCCTTTTTAAAGGCTGCAGTGGGCAGAGCATGCAGACATCCTGCAGTAGCTCTAAAAATGAGCCAATGGATTGACACCTAACAGCAATTCTGTTTTGGAGTTGCATTACGATCATTCCACAACTCCAAAACAGTCTGCTCACTCCCTGCCCCCCCCCCCCGTGGGCACACTATTTCCTTTGCTAGCTGCAAGCCATGCTCAAGGTGACCACTGATGTATAATGTGCATGTGCAACTGCACCACAGCAATCTTTGGCATGGCTGACTTAGCTGTGAGCTCTGCCCAATGTGTATTGCACATGCATGAGTAGTTGTGCATACTCAACTGCACCATGGGCATGGCAGACTGTTTTGCCATGAGCTTGGTGAGCACAGCAGCAGCCGTGTGGGCTCTGGACAGAGTTTGTTGTAATAGTTAGGAAATTCATAGTAAAAAACTGTTAATGCATTGGAAAGGTTCCATATATTTTCTGCTTTTTTCTTTTCACTGCAGATAGAGAACAGCATCAAGGGCCATTAAGGGATACTGAAGATTTACAATGGGGAACACAGGTGGGCAAGATAGCAGAGTGAAGGAGAGTAGTGAGGGTGCTAGTGGGTTGTTGAGGGTGGAGGTGGGTTTCTATATCAGGTGTGCGGGTGGGAGGGGAAGCAGTAGTGAGATAGAGCACCCACTGGTGGTGTACATTAAAAAATAGGCTTTTGGGAGGATAAAGTGAGGGAGGGGGTCTCGGCAGCTGCATTGGGCTCCTGTTGCCGATGTACAAAAGTATGTTTTCAGTAATTGTGAGGCGGGGGGCAGACAGCAGGGTTGAGTACCCACCACCATTGTACATTAAAAAATGGTGATCAGTGGGGAGGGGGTACTGGTAGTGGGATTGTCCACCTTCTGAAGATGTAAAAAGGTATGATTTTGGTGATTGGGAGGGAGGGGGGCAGGCTGCAGGGTTGAGCACCTCCCACTCATCATTAGAACAGCTGGGTCAAGCTGGATAGTGGGGGATACCATTGGCAGGATTGGGCATCCACCACCAGTCATTACAATCAGGTGGGTCGAGCAGGAGAGAAAGGGAAGACATACCAGCAACAGGGTATACATACATACCAGCTGCAGTGTGTGTATACTTTTTTTTAAAGGTGTGTGGGAGGAAAGGGGGACTCATAGCTCCACCACTGCTCAGTTCCCTTCAACACCTGTGTTGGGTGAGAGGTTGCTAGAAATTGTAGACAAGCAATATTTCAAGTCATGAAAATGGCTCATATTAACAGCTTTCAAGTGACAAACATAGAAAATATAGATTCTGATGGCAGAGTAGGACTGCTTGGACCACCCAGTCTGTCATTTTCCCTACCTATTGGATAAGCTGCAGATCCTAGTTAACCAACAGCCTACCTCCTCCTACCCCTTCCCCATTAAACTTGCCTTATGTCTGTCCCGTGCATTCTTGAATTCCCCCATTGTTTTTGACCCCATGACCTCTTCGGGAAGGCCATTCCATGCTTCCACCACCCTCTACAACACCTTAAAAAGCACCTTATAAATAGAATGTTGAAAAAACCTGCACATGTGTGGCAATGCCTTTTTCTTTCCTTGATAATTTAAAAACTTTATATTTTTATGAATCCACTGATTAAAGGCACCTCCTTGGGTCAAATGGTGATGAACTTGAAAAGATTCTGGTTTCAACTGTTAGCCATTTCTTGAGCTACAGATGAGTCAAAACAAGTTTCAGTTTTGATAGTTTTATGTTTTTCACCATTCTAGAACTTAAACTGATGAACCAATCATTATCACATTTTCAGGATCCGGAGATCCTGGGCCCCAGAATGTGCCTACCAAATTTCAGGTTGTTCTGTTCAGGGATGGCTTCATTAAATAGGAGATTAACAGAGAACATCTTTTTTGACCCTTAAAAAAGGGACACTATCTATCTACCCTACTTTATGATGTACTACACTTGTGTGGCAGCACCACTATGTTAGGTAGAGATGTGCGCAGTCAGGAAAACTTTGTTTCAGTAGAACTTTGTGAAGTTTCACAACTTTGAGAAGGGTACCTGCAAAGAATTACACAAGTGTTGTCAAGAAAAACTTTTCCTTTTTTTCACAAATCCCACATCTGCCCACTCAGGTTACTTCTACCCGTCCCTTTCACCACCCAGAGTATTATTTATATTTACTGTATATTCCCCTAACACAGTGCAGCCCACCTATACCGCATCCGTTTAAGCTGGAAGTTCAGTTTAACCGTACAAAAGCTGCTTGCCAACTGCCGTTTACATAGCCTGTATAAGTGAAAAATAATTATATAATGAATTAAGCAGCCCTTGTATTTCAGATGGCTACCACCAATTATTGTTATAATTTGCAGCTATTTGTACTGTAATCCTAAAATGTCAACAAATATTTTGCAGTTACTTCTGTCATTCTATGTGCGCTTCAGTGCTACTACAGTGTTACTAAAGTTCATCTCTCAGCTGCTGATGGCTTAATTAGGTGTTAACAACTGCAATTGAAAAGTAGAACTGTAGCTCTATCAGTTAGTCATTTGTTTCACTCACCAGTGTATGATCATGGCTCCTAAGTGGACTGTTTTGTCCGTTGCCTGAAAGTTAGTGATCTTGAATGAAATCAACAGCATGCCTAAGCAGACTCTGCAGGACCTATCAATCGACTTTGTCACGCCGAAATCTACCTTATCAGATCTGCAAAAGGAACAGAGAAAAGGTCTTCGCTGCATGGCACACTAACCAAAATCCAAACACAAGCGAAAGCGGGAAGGGAAAGACATCAAGATTGAGGAAGCTTTACTGAGGTGGTTCTCAAATGCAAGAGGTCAGTGGACCTCTGCTGATCAAGAAAGCCACCCAGATTGCAACTACTTTGGGCAAACATGATTCTGTACCTTCAGTGGGCTGGCTGCACTGTTGGAAGGTGAGGCACAACACTGGATTTCAGAGTTTGCATGGAGAAAAACAGAGTGCCGACACTGCAAGTGCCAAACAGTGGCTTACTGATGTGCTGCCTGGATTACTGGCAGGGTGTGAGCTACACAACATCTATAACTGCGACGAGACAGGGTTCTTTTATTGATATGTGGGGTTGAGCATATTAACATTTAAATCAGAGCAACCTGTCGGCATTAAGAATGCAAAAGGAAGGCTAAGTGTTCTCTGTTGCTGCAACATGGCTGAGACTGATAACTGTGACTTGCTTGTCATAGGAAAATCAGCCCAGCCATGCTACTTCAGAGGAGTCAGTCATCTGCCAGTGATTTATAAATCTAGCAGGTCTACATAGATGGTGGGTGGTCTTTTTATTGAGTGGATGAGAGCCTGGGATCATAAACTGCAAGGGAAAGAAGATTATTATTTTTTTGAAATTAAGTATACTTTATTGAAAGGTTTAAAGAAACAAAGAATAATCTGCTGCTCGATAACTTTTCAGGCCACCTCCTTACTGATAGACCTAGAAACATTAAACTAATGTTTCTGCCAGCTAACACAGCTTACCTCATTCAACTGCTTGATCAAGGCAAAATGTATGCCTTCAAACTGCATTATGTTAGAGCAGTGAGGTCCTGGGTTGTTGAAATACTGGATGGTTCAGAACTGTCAGCCTCAGCTTGAATTAAACAAATAAATTTACTGGATGCAGTATGTATGATGAAAACTGCATGGGACTCCGTAAGCAGAGAGACAATCATGTGCTGTTTTGGAAAAGGGAGGTTGGTGCACCGAAGAGACACCAATGCTGACACAGATGAGGAACCACAAGAGGATGAGCAACCTCCACCTGCTGAACTAACTGAAGATGAATTTGAAGAACAGTGCCACATCAGTGACAATGTAGAAGTGGAGCCAGAAGAGGGTGAAATTGCGGTTGCAGTGTCTACACTTTCGATTACAGCTCTCAACAAGGATGAAGATGAGGAGGAGATGGATGGAGACACCGATGAAACAGTAACAGAACTGAATGTGACCGCTTGTGATGTCCGTAATGCCCTTTCAATGCTAAGATGAACAATGGAGCAGAGAGCAAACTTGCCTCCTAACTGGGCACTTATCCAGCACACAGACAGCAACTGGGCAAAATGCTCTTTGACCCGATCGCACCAAGCTAACATCACTGGTTATTTACAAAAAAAATAAAGACAGCTTTATGAGAACCAGTTAGACAAGCACCAAGCACAATAACAGTGACTAAGAACACTTACACTTTAAGCACCGTAGGAAAAAAATAAATAAATAAATAAATCCATTAAGAATGACATCAGAAGTGTCTGCCATAATGTGCCTTAATGTGCTCATAAACCCATACAACCCAAACCAGATCATGTAAGCTCATAACCACAAGCACCACAAGCCACCACTAGAGGGATTTGAATAAGAGAACAGCAGAAGAACTCGTTAAGGTTTAACTGGACACCTACTATACTGAAAGAAAATCAGTATCACAGAGGTGTTTGACATAAGCGGGCTGCACTGTACACCACTCTCTGCTGTTAAAGATCCTCCATCCCCCATCCTGTTGAAGTTCACTGCTGCAGACTAGTATTGTAATCAGCCAGCTGATATACCTTTGCCCCTGCTTGCATGCTCAAATCAACTCTTCCTACCTGCCCTTTGACACAATCAAGATCTTCAATTGAATTCCCCCTCCCAATCCCCCAACCCTCACCTTCCTCTTTCACCCTAAGCTCCCTTAAAAAAATCATATTTTTTACCTGTAAAAAAGAAAATTGTTCTGTGTTGCAAAGCTGTCCTTTCTGTTGTGTGTCAAGAATTACGAATTAAAGAAGTCCTTTCCTAAAGTAAAACCTGATTGGCAGAGGCTTTAATCAAGTGATTTTACAAGGCATTAATTCAAGCCTTGCCATCATAAGCCTTGTGGTTCTTCATTAATTCAAGCCTTTCTATCATAAGTCTTCTTGTTTCTCAAGGCTCAGTTCTAGGAACTCTGCTGTACTGCATCTTTGTTAACAGCTTCCCAAAGCACAGTGGATGGTGTCATCTACATACTGTATATATGCAGGTGACACCGTACTCTACTACAGTGCAACCTCAGTGTTCATGTTTAATTCAGTACTCCAGTCTGGCTTCAGCACAATCTCCTCCTGGTTCATCAACAACCATCTTGTCCTTAATGCATCCAAAACTAAGCCTATGGCGTTTGGATCCCTGAACTTGCTAACTCATTCAGCTGGTCAACTTGCAACCATAACATCAGATGGCAGCACTATTGAGCAAGTCAACTTACTTATAGGGACACAGTTAGCTCTTTTTGTATCATACTATTTCTAGCTGCAAATCAACATTTTATGATTGCTTACCTTCTTTAAACCTTTGTGGTATTGCTGGAGGTTTAATCTGCCTCCTTTCTTAGTAGAACTGAACTGCATGGTAATTGTGTAATTATACCCAATCATGTTTCATTTCAAAATCCTTAATTTACTCTTATTGCACATTTTCTGAACATTAGTAATGTCCACAAACAGTGCAGCCATGCATGATGCAATAGTCTCCTTTCCTTCAGTGCACCTTGAGTGGCTAGACTGTGCTGTCGGGGTGCTCCCAAGTCCAGGAAAGATGCAGTGGGAGTTGATTAAGGAATGTAAACACATTTTGGCATGATAACACCGGTAGGGGGGAAGTCTAGTTTTCACTTTTGAAAATAAAAAAGGAATCAGAATCACACAGCCAGCTACATCAGCACATTCTACATAATGTGAATAATCACAAAATGTGTTTTTTAAACTAGGGACATATTGAGGCCTAAGGAGGGGTTGATGGTGTCCCTTTAAAAATCTAGGACTCTGGGTGATGTATCATGCACAGTACGTACAGTAAGCACATTAATCCCATCTTAACTATAGGGGCCAAGCTCAACTTTCTCTACAGGTCTAAGTTCTGCCTTAGTGCTGATCCGAGGAAGCAGGTACTGTAGTCTCCCACTTCCTGATCCCTTCCATTAACTAGGGAGGCATTATATTCCCCTGTGCAAACAAAACTACTCTGCTGCCCTTGGATTATTTGTAAACAAATTGTGCAGGTTCATCCTCTCCTGTGGGTGGTCAAACCATCATTGTCTGCTGTATGACCAGTTTAACTGGACGAGTTCCTCAAGCAGGCATGGCTACAACTGGCTTTCTTTGTTGTACAACTGTACACAAAGAAAACCCTCCAATTTTGTCCTAGCCCTCCTCACACAGTCAATAAATGGCTACTTACTTAATTCAACAGCAACACTTACCTTCTCAAGTCTCAGGATTTAGTGTGCATTTGGTAGAAAGGTGCATTTGCAGCACCAGAAACCTGTAACAAATTCCCTCTCCAGCTGATGAATGCCTCTAACTTGCAAATGTTTAAGTCCAGTCTTTCCAGCCACCTTAGAACTCTTTGTATTTGTTTTGGTCCAGTATCTCCATCTGCCCAAGCCTGGTCACGAGACATATTAAAGTGCATGCTCTTTGTTTGTTGTGACCCCACTTTGTAAGCTTTGCTTTAATTGCTTTTTGGATGTACTTATCTTTACATTGTGTGATTTCTTTCCTGTATATACTTTAGCCTGCAAATAGCTATTCCTATTGGACTATGCCTAACACATGACATGGTGCTATCCTCCCTGGGACCCACATGAAAACAAAATACTGCATCTCATGGGGCCATAATGGTTGGAGTTATTTAAAATAACTAAATACAGTTATTTATTTATGTATCATTCATTCATTCATTCAAGTACCACAGAACAGAGAAGATGCATCACAAAGGGGGGACAGTTTTCTTTTTTATGGGTACACAAAGAGTAACCTTTTTTGTGGGGGGTGCTCGGGGTGGGAGCCAGAAGAGGTGGGGTAAGGAGTAATTCAATTGAAGATTATGGTTGAGTTAGGTAGAGGAAAGCAAGGGGAGTTGATGTGGGGTGTATGGGTATGGGTATGGGAAGGGTGTATCAGTTAATTAACTGAAGAAATACCAATGTGTAGAAGTTCATTTCACTGGAAGATAGCAGAAGGATGTGGTGGGGAATATAATTTTAAATCTTGGAGTGATGGGAGAGGGTTGGGTGGGTGAATGGGTGGGGGTGGGATTTGTTAAAAAAAATTAGAAACTTTACCATATACAGTTGGTGACAAAGATAGGAATGTCACAAAGTTTAATGTTCCCAACTTTGCACCAGCTTCATTGGTAAAGTAAAATTTTGCAACATCTCTACTGTTAGAGTTGAGTCAGTTTTGCTGTCAAAACCTCTTATTTTGACAGTTTATAACTCAGCCATTTTAGGACCTTGTGTTCCCCCCACTGCAGGATTACCTCCAGGTCTGACCCCCAGCCCTGGCTCCTGGCTTCTCAGGGCTTAGCTCAATTCCGACATCTTCACCCATGGCTTACTACCATGGTGGGGTTCAATGGCTTTTCCTACCACCAAAGAAACAGATATAATTCTTGTGTGAGGGGGTCTTGCAACTGGTGCTGGGCCTGTGAGGAACAGACGCTTCATGCTACTCTGCCTGGTCATTCCCTTTTTCTGTTGTTTTCCCTCAAGGGTGTGGTATGCGATGATATCATGGTGCACATTACCTGCACCCATGTGATGTGCAGTGACATCTGCCATGCCCTCCATGCTGTGGCAATCCTGGCTGCCTTTTCCCTGCAGCTTCCACTAGGGGCCAGGTGAATGAAGGCCTCTGGTAACCCCATCCACGAAAGAGGTGAGCATTTCCCAGCCAACTTCCTGATGCCCAATGTTTGCTTCAGAACTTGGGTCATCAGTTCCACAAGAAGTAGTGCTACTGCTGTGCCAGTGTACCACATAGGACCTAATGCTTTGACAATTGCAATGCATCTTCTTAATTCCAAATGTTAAGTCCATTCCCATTTTTAATTGTCAGTCTAGTAGATTTAAATTGTAGATTGTACAAATAATGTAAAATACCCCTCTTTTTAAAACACCTTTGTTTTTGCTGTTAGATAATGAGAAAAAGGAAAACCACCGATTTAAAGGCAGAAACTTTCAGCTTTGTTAGATATTGACCCCATATAGAACCTTTTGTTTATTTTGTGATTAAAAGAGTCCATATTTGAAAGTTATAAGGGTTTAGAAGTTGCCAAAGCCTGTGCATGTGCAAACCAAAAATTTGTGAAAAATAAAATATATATATATATATATAAAAAAAAGCCTTGCATTTTATTTTGTTTCCAACACCGGCTACCCATTCGCAGTGTTGGATAGCTCCCTATGTTGGGTTCTCACCACGGTGTTGGCTGCATCTCATTAGAAAAAATATGAAATATTCAAAAAAATGCTTTTGTGGCCACCTGGTGCCCAACCATGGAGACCCACTTATGTCTCCCCCCACAGCCACTCCTGTACACATTTCCCATGGTGGGTGACTGTCACAGCCTTTCCTCCACCTTGGCTGGTTACCATCTCACCCTTTGCTTTTCACTGCCAATCACATCAATAAAAAACAAACAAACAAGCTCATATTCTCACCTGCCCTCTAATACCCATTCTGCCTGCCACCCCCACGACTACATTAAACTACCTCCCTACCTTCACCTGGGGGTGTAGCCAAGAATTTTAAACTTGTACTCGAGACAAGTCAGAACTGTTGCCTCCTGTAAACATAAAACTATATGATGCTCTGCCACAAAAACACTGCCCAACCTCCATTTCCATCAACAGGATGTAGTAAGCAAATAATCCTAATACTTTCACAACATTTTATTATGTTGGCTTGCCGCGCTTGTGCGGCAATCAACATATTGGGAGAGTGGAGCTTTGGGGGCGCGGCTGCTGTTGGGCGAATGCAGGGCACGCATCAGTAGTTGCGTCCCTCATTCCCCAATCAGCCTGCATGGCACTGCCACACCATGCATTCATAATGGGGCGAACACATCAAAGCAAAGTACCGCTGCAATCGTCCGCCTGGCAGTCCTTTGCTTATTCGCCACTCGTATAACCATGTTCCAATGACCAGCAAACCCCTGTTTGTGTGCCGACGGGGCCCATTCCCGTCGGGCATCCCCCACAAATGTGGAATGCCGAGGTTGCCCAATCCCTCGGCTTGCACCCTCCCATATTGCATGTTGACGGGGAGCCCACTCCCCATTGGTATCACCCCCAAACTGTTGAATGCTGAGGGGTGCCCAATCCCCCTTGGCTTGCGCCCCCCAACTTTGTTTGCCAGTGGGGTACCCAATCCCCGGCAACATTACCCCATGTTGTGTGCCAACGAGATGCCCAATCCCCGTCGGCTACTGACCCCCAGCCCACTTAGGTGGCACGCTGGGAGCCCACCCCAGCATGCCGAAACTGTCCCGTGGCGTTTTCTTTGTTTTTCCTAGAATCTGAAACTGTCCTCGTGGTCTAGGTCCGCCTCCCCACCGCACCACCACTGTGCACCTGCCTCCCCACACCCCCACCCCATACTTACCTCCAGACTCTGCGGAACGATCTTCAGTGGACCGGAACACGTCTGCACTCTTCAAAGCCGACCGTGAACTAAGGAAATGCCGGTACGCTGTATAATGGAGTGAATAGGGTTTTTTCAACTTTGTTGCATATCTCAGGCATTTCTTGGAATTTCTGCACCAAATTTTCAACATGGGGTTTTGGGAACCCCTCCTCATGAATTCTGTCACTGTCATGGCATTAATCAGCCTCCAAAGGTGATTTCGCAGTCACTGCATGAAATCACCTTTCAGGGCCCATTAACAAAATGACAGCAGTGGTGTTCATGAGGTGCCCTCTTAAAAAGCCTAAGTTCCAAATTTGGTGGAAAAAATCCAACAAATGCATGTTTTACGAGCGTGCGTTGAGCAGTTGCTATGCAGGCTCATAACTTCGCGCATTCATAATATTTTACTGCTGGATTTTCAGCATTGTCATTTTTGTACACCTCCTTGTGAACAGTACAGCTGTCATTTTCCACATCCTGCCCGAAATGTGTTTCCGCACTTCCGATGCACAAAAGCGCAGTCGCTGTGGGAAATCAGTGTTTGGGCCAGATTATGAAAATGACAGTGACACAGTTCATGAGCAGAGGACCTAAAATGCCTATGTTGAAAATTTGGTGATGATACTCCATAAAATAACTGTGTTACGAGCCTTCGTTGGCAGATTGCATGCACACTCGTACCGTCGTGCATTTGTGATATTTTCAGTCTGGATTTTCACCATTGCCATTTTCCACCTCTTGATGAACAGTACAGCCGTCATTTGACATATCCTGCCCAAAATGTGTTTTTCGCACGGAGCAGAATAGCGTGGTCGCTGTGCGAAATCACTTCTTGGGACACTTTGAGGAAATAACAGTGACACTGTACATGAGCAGAGGTGCTAAAATGCCTATGCTGAAAATTTGGTGCTGAACGCCCATAAAATGGCAGTGTTGCAAGCGTGCATTGCATATTTTCCACGCACCCTAGTAGCTTCTCAAATTTGGTATATTTACATGCCACATTTTCAACACTGGCATTTTTTTACACCTCCTTATGAACTGTACAGCTGTCATTTCTCACATCCTGCCCGACATGTTTTCCCGCACTGCACTACCAAACACCCAAAGGGACACCCTAATGCTTGTCACTTTCTGCAGGGTGGGGGTGGGTTGGCATCAGTTCAAGACTTCACTGCCATTCCTATGACGTATCTGTCTAACTCCTGCACTACCAATGCCAATGCCAGCAAGCCAACATTCGGCATTGACAAATGCTTGTTTTATCTAAAACACACACACACACACACACACACACACTTACTACCAATCAGACAGAAGTTGTCTGGTTTTTTAGTTACAATGTTTAGGATATGTTAAAAGTCTCTGTACTACATGAAGGTAGAAAGCACTCATGCATATATACTTGGTTGGCTCACTCATACAATTATGGGACAGGATTTCCAAAAGCCTTAGATTGTCACAAGCCCTGGTGCATCGATGATATGGCACATGGTGCATGGGGTTTGCAGCAATCTAATGGGATTTTCTATCCCATGCGGCAATTGCCAGAAGTTAGACCAACTTTTTCTGGTCTAACTTGCGGCAATCCTGGGGGCTGTGTTTACAGAGCTTGCATCAGATATTTGACACAAGCTGCTGTAATTTGCAGAAACTGTCACAACTGTGCCCAAGATTGAAAAATCGGGTGCAGTTGTGGCAAAGGGTTTGGTGCACTGCCAGAACCTGTGTCACGGCATAAGGCTGGACAGAAGCCCTGTGCCACGCTTTGAAAATCCTGCCCATGGTCTCTTAGTTTAGCAGCAACACATCTTCCAAAGATCATTCACAAGCTCACACTAAAGCATCCAATGAGGGGAAACCAGTTCTTCAGGTACATCAAGCTCTGTTTGTGTTTGTTACCCTCCCCTGAGGCTCATGTTGCCCTTGGATTTTCCAGATTTTACTGTGCTCGTTAAAGTACACAGAATATGCCTGCCAATACCCATGCCTTCTTTCATCCTCTAGTGCTGTTCAAACCCGAGGAACAGCACACCATAGAGTGACCATGGCTCCAACACTTTTGCCTCTACTTTTGATTTCCCAACATTGTATGCATTAGCCCTAACAGATGCATGAGTGCAGTATTTTGCAATTTGTATTACTGTAATTCTCTGTCTGCTGACACTCGTTCATGTTCCCATGAGCAAGTGGAACAGTGAAGGAGTGAAACAGATGGCTGGCATCTTAGGCGTTATCAGGCATCAACAGAAGGAAGCAGGGAAGCGGGGGACTCTGCCGCTTGACTATGGTAGGGCACCTGTTCACTACTGTGTAACAGTCACTACTGGGCAGGGTGGGAGGGGAAAAGTAGGCAAAAACTTGGAATAGGAGCAACACCTCTAGGGCAGAGTATAAGAAGATTAAAGCAAGGTATAGGGGAACAAACAAAAACAAATAAACTAAAGGGGAAAACTAGAAACACCCTATCAGGAGTAAGGGTACAAAAATATTTCCAGGTAACACAGGGAGAACAGAAGTTGGGAATGCTGAGAGTTGTATGGTGCAGTGGCTATGGGGTGGCAGTTTTCAGAGAAACCTTCTAAAGACTGCAATGCTGCCCCATCTGCATGCCCTTCTCTGGGTTGAGGGAGGAGGTTGTTAGACTACAGGCTGAGTTGGCTAGAATTTGGGTGACCCCTTCCTCCACCCAGGAGCCACCAAGTCTGCCACTATTGCTCATAGGATGTTAGGGAGGAGGAACAGCTAGACTGTGGTAGGCTGGAGAAGGGTGGGGGTGGTGGTTCAAAGGCACATTCCTCAACTGATACTGCAACATGTTTGTTTATGCTGCTCTAGTGAGCAGGACTGCCAGGAAGAGGCACCCATGATACAGGCCAAGGAGGATGTCGGGGTCCTCCATGGCAGAGGTCCCAAGGAAAGTGAAAAAAGGCCTCAGAGGAGGAGGAGGAAGCGATTTCAGGTGGGTGACATGATTGTGAGGGGGACTGATCTGGGAAAAGGAAAGGGAGGGAAGAGGGAGGTTGGGTGTCTACATGGCACCATGGACCTGAGGGATAATAAGCAGATCCTAAGAATTGCTGAAGCATCAGGGTGGGAGGTGGAGTTGGTTGTCATTGTTTACCTGGGGACTAATGACCTGACTAAGCATGAGGCTGGGATAGTGCTGGGGGAGTTTAGGGAGCTGCAGAAGGGTCTTAGACAAGTAGCTTGCTCAGTCGCTTTCTCTGAGTTGCTGTCTGTGTATGACAGAGTGGAGGATAGGTATCTCTGCATCAGGAGCTTTAATTTGTGGCTGAAGGAATAGTGCAGAGAGGAGGGGTACAGCTACATCCACTGGGGACACATCTGGGAGAATAAGGCTTATTCAGGGGTGATGGCCTGCAGCCATCCAGGAGGCGAACCACAGCCTTCAGTGAATGGTTTAAATGTTACTTTGATGAACATATGAACTAGCCAAGGGGTGTGGCAGAAGATATCAGGGAGGCAGACACTGCCCCCCACAGGTTGAAGTAATAATAATAATATACTTTATTTATGTAGTGCAATTCTTAAAATCAAAGCACTTTACAAGTTAAAAATACAATGCAGACAATATAAAAAAATAATTAAAATTCTGATAACAACAATTAAAACCCATAGTAACTTTACAGAAATGCAAGATTAAATAGATGAGTTTTCAGAGCAGCCTTGAAGATCTCCACTGTCAGGCACGCCTGAACCCAGCGAGGTAGAGAATTCCACAGGGTCGGGGCTACATAACCAAAAGCACGCACACCAGATGACTTCAACTGAACCTTGGGGATCTCTAGCAAACCCTTGTCAATAGAATGGAGTGGTTGGGAGGGGCAGTAGGGGTGCAGAAGCTCTTGCAGGTAGTGTGGTCATGCTAGGTAGGGAGAACCTGACAGGAGTCAAATCTCCTGGGATGCAAATTAATATAAGTAGCAAGGTGGAGGAAATGAAGGGTGATGGCAGCAGGTCAATTAAAAAGAGAGGGGAAAAGAAGGGAAAGCAAAAAGAAAAAAAGAGGGTAACAAATGGAGTGGTAACAAAACTTGGAAAGCCATATGTGCAAATGGTTGAATTCTAGGAAATAAGATTCCAGATTTAGAGGCCACAATGGCAGTGGCTGACTTGAAATTGTGGCCATTACCAAGTCACGGTGCACTGAAAACCATGACTGAGACATGGCCATGGCAGGCTATACTCTATTCAGGAAGACAAGGTGGGAAGGACAGGGGAGGTGGTACTTTATGTGAGGGAGGGGATTAAAACAGCGGAGAGACAGGGCAGAGGTACTGTGGTTCACCCTAGGGACATGGAATTGAGTCTCTATTTGACTGATGTGATCTACAGATCTCCAGCACAGGGTGAGGAGTTAGATAAGGTACTGATAGAAGCCATTGGCAAGATGGCAGAAAAGGGGCAGGTGCTGTTGGTGGGGGACTTCAATCTGCCAGACATAGATTGGAACATCTCAGCAGCAGCTTCAACTAGAAGCAGTGAAATCTTGGACTCCCTGTAGGGGGTGATCTTCAGACACCTAGTCAGTGAACATATTTGTGATGGGGCAATACTGGGCCTGGTATATGCAGCAACGGGGACAGTGTTGCAGACATCAGGATGGGAAGCCTTTTGGGGACCAGCGATCACTGTACAGTGTGGTTCAATTAAAAGATAGCTGCAGAATTGAACTATACAAAGGTGAGGGTTCTGGAATTCATGAGGGCAGATTTTAAAAAGATGGGTGAATGTATCAGTGATGACCTGGTGGGGGGGGTAAAGTGGGTGGGGTGGAGGAACAGTGGGGGAAACTAAAAAAGGCCATTGTGAAGGCAACAAACCTCTACACCAAGCAGGAGAGAAAAACAAAGACGAAGCTATGGTTCTTGAAAGAGGTGGTGGAAAAGGTAAAAGCTAAGAGGGTAGCATTCAGAATGAACAAGGAGAGACAGGGGGAGGAGGATAGGGAGATGTATCAAGGGAAAAAGAAGGAAGCAGGGAGAACAGTAAGAAACACAAACTAAAGAGAGAATAGCCAAAGCAGTAATAAAATGGGACAAGACATTTTTTAGATATGTTAGCGAAAAAGGGAAGACCAGTGGTGAGATTGCAAGATTAAGAAGGGAATGGGGGAACTGTGAAGCGGGGAAGAGGGAAAGGCAGACATCTTGAACCAATACTTTTGTTCAGTGTTCAGAGAGCAAAGAGATGGGGAGAGGCCACAAAAATGTAACAGAAATATTGGAGGGAGAGAAGTCAATACTATCTGTTTTTGGAGGAGAAAGCCCAGAAGGGACTTGCAAATATGAAAATGGACAAAGCAATGGCATCAGATGGGGTCCACCCAATGGTATTGAGGGAGCTAAGGGAGGTACTGGTTGCACCTCTGATGACCCTATTTAACAGCTCATTGGAAACAGGAGTGGTCCTTGAGGACTGGAGGAGGGCAGATGTAGTCCTTCTTCACAAAAGTGGTAGCAGGGAGATATTAATTATAGGCCAGTTAACATGACTTTGATGGTGGGAAAGTTAATGGAAATAACTGCTGAAAGAAAGGATTGTGGAATGTCTTGAATCCAGTGTGTCACAAGACCATGGTGTGGGGGAGGTCATGTCAAACAAATCTGATACAGTTCTTTGAGTGGGTGACCAAGGAACTAGATCAGGGTAGAGCGGTGGGCATAGTGTACTTAGATTTCAATAAGATGTTTTACACTGTTCTACTTGGGAGACTAGTAAGCAAGCTGGGTAGCGTCGGAGTGGGTCCAAAGGTGATAAACTGGGAAAGACATTTGTTAAGGAATAGGCAGCAGAGGGTGGTGGTAAACAGAGTTCATTCAGAGGAAGGGAGAGTGACCAGCGGTGTGCCTCAGGGATCAGTGCTGGGACCGGTCATCTTTTTTGTCTTTACATGTGACATTGAAGAGGAGCTATAAGGGAAGGTCTGCCTCTTTGCAGATGACATCAAACTCTGCCATAGGATGGACACTCTAGGGGTGGAAAGAATGAGCACTAACCTGAGAAAAATCAAGAAGTGGTCAAGAGTATGGCAGCTGGGTTTTAATGCAAAAAAGCACAAAATAATGTACTTGGGGCACAGAAACCCAAAGGTGGAGTACAGAATGGGGGGTTGTACTGAAAACCTCCAAGCAGGAAACAGACCTGAGGATGAGTATGTCAGATGACTTAAAGGTCTCCAGAAAGTGCAACAAGACAGGTCTGTGGGCAAGTGGAATGCTGGGGTGCAAAGAACGGGTATCACCAGTAGAAAGAGAAGGTGGTGTTGCCTCTGTATAGATCACTGGTAAGATCCCACCTAGAGTACTGTGTCTGGTTCTGGAGACCAAATCTCAGAAAGGACATAGAGTGGAAGCAATCCAGAGGAGGGCCACTAAAATGGTGCAGGGTCTGCCTCAGAAGTCCTATGAGGAGAGATTAGAGGACCTAAATGTTTTGAGAAGAGAAGAGAAGAGAAGAGAAGAGAAGAGAAGAGAAGAGAAGAGAGAGAGAGAGACCTTAAAACACCTCATAGGGGGGTAAACAAAGGTACAGTACAGAAGTATTTTTCAGAAAATAAGTGCTCAAGGACAAGGGAGCATAATAAAAAGCTGGGGGGGGGGTAGATTCAGGAGAGATATGAGAAAGTACATCTTCACAGAGAGTGGTGGATTCCTGGAACAGTCTTCCAACATATGTGGTGGGGGTAAGAACAGTTCAAGAATGCATGGGAGAGGTATAAGGGAATCTTAGGGAAAAGGAAGGGGGGGGTGAATGGGCCAGAGATCAAGAAGAATAGGGAGTAATACTCTAGGCAGGGAAAATGGGCAGATTAGGTGGACCAAACAGTTCTTATCTACCAGCAATGATATGTTTCTGTGGTGGCTAGGGAACTAAATGCTGCTGTGGTGCAAATGTTAGTGTTTGATATACTGCCATGTTCATTTGTTGAAAATGTTGATTTCCATAATGTAAAGAGCTATACAGTGCCAAAATGGACTGTTGCCTTGAACCACACATCACTGCATGGTTCTAAATCAAATGGGTTGGTTACCAGTACATTTAAATTTTCAATTTCAGATGGCTAAATTTTCATTTAGAGTTATGAAGTCTGGTGCTCCTTTAAGTTTGTCCAGACATTTTCAATATTTTGATCTTTTTTTTTTTCAAGATGTAGGGTTGACTATAGAATCTTGAAACTGTCTTTCATAAGAAGTACTAGTGGTCAAAGGGCCTTTGCTTATACTGGGCAGAACATATGGATTAATCTATCTCTTGCTATAAGGAATGTAATGACTGCCTCTGCCTTTGTAAACATGTTAGAGTATTTTACAGGTTTAATCAAATGTGATTGTTATTAATTAATATTTTATGTTTGATGTGGAAATGTTGTTATTAAGTTTTGTATTCTGTCTTATTTTTCTTTTGTTCTGTTTACGTTTTATTGTGAATAGCACCTGTAAATGGAACCTTTGTTTGTGTGCTAACTCGTTAAACAAATAAACAAATGACATGTTCATTTGCGGACATGTGTTTCATGCAAGGCAGTTCCTGATCTGTAACTTAATCTGAAATCATATTTCTCACTTGCTACAAGTCTTTAAATGGCTGGCCCATTGACATGCCAGTCACTCTGGTTATTATCTGACATTTGTCACTCGATAAATGATTGGCCACAAATGCCATACCTGAATACATGATATGCTTCTGCAGCCCATGTACCATTCTGACTGTTTACCAGGTTTCTTCCATTCTAACTGACTGATGTGTCAACCTCTTACTTTGTTGCTGTGGTGGTGATGGTGGGGCAGGGGTGAGAAAAATAGTTATAGTTATGCCTTTTCCATTATGGTGCATTGTCCCCCAAAGTTATGAATGTTATATTGGGCTTCATTTTCCAACAACACATTATGTCCCCAAGGATTTTTTATGCCAACTTGGGGACCAGGTTTTGGTTGTGGTCATGGAACACAGCACTGAGTTGAACATTCATGGGGATGGGATAATCCCGTTGTAGCACATGATTATTTGTACTCCATCAGTGTAAAGCTACAAGGTCCTGGTCTGTGACTGTAGCCACTTTCTGAAATTGCAAAGCATGCTGAAGAGTGCTGATTTAGGTTAATCAGTGGTTCAAATTCTGTGATTCCAGCATGTTCATATGTTTACTTTGGAACTCCCAGAAAGTCTCCATCTGCACCCTCTTGCCCAAAAGTAACCGGCATTTTGGTGACCCTGGTCAGCAAAAATTCTTGAGCATTTTTCTTTGGGAAAACATTGTGTACTTCAAGGCAGATATGTGGGAAGAAATTGCCTCTCTGTTGAGTGGCAGGATAGATAGACCTACCAGAACAGTGAAACAGTTAAACAACTCAAGCACCATTGGGATGATATCCAATGTAGAAAGCAACAGATACTGGAGAGCCTGGTGTGATGATTAGAATAGGAGGATGAAAACTCCATTATAGTACTATTGGTGACTATTACCAATTTTTTTCTTTTCAATCATATTAAATATGAAACACTAAACAAAGAACATTATATGTCCCGAGGTAATACTAATTGAGAGGCGGCCAGGTGTGGTGGGTGCTGAAGGTGTTGTAATGGCTAGCTGTGGTCCAGCTGCTGGAATCTAACTGGCAAAGTCCAAGAGCTGCCAATCTATTTTTTGAACCTGATAATTTTGATTTTGTCCCCCCCCCGTTATGATCCTCAACCACATTCAAGCTTTCTGAGTGTCACCAAAGTCCAATAGAGCACCATCTTGTGTGCAGTGATGCTGCTTTCGGTTGGTTTGGGAGATGGTATTGGATGAAGCTTGTCCTTTGAGTTCTTTGTAAGTCCTCTTATTGTATATTCCCACATTCTAGGCTCAAAAGTGTTTTTTTTTGTTTATATTCCACAGTCTTTTACTCTAATATTCACCTAGTCCACAGGCCTGGCTCTGTACTCTGTGGAGGCTCCCCATGACCCATCCAGCAGCTACACCACCAATTATCCATAAAGTGTTGGTCAACAGTGCAGACCTGACCGAAAGTTGTGCACCTGTGCTTTCTTCCTACTTAGTGCTTTCTCCTAATCACCTCCCCATGGCACCTATTAGTGATCTGTGGCCATAGACAAACACAAAACCTGTGAAGGCCATTGCCATCTCCCAAGTCCTGGGCCACTTGTGTAGCACTGATACTAGAAACTGACACCCTCCACAGTTGCTTGGTATTTCTGTGACGTGTGATGATGAGCACCCCCCAGCTTTCCACAGGCAGCCCAACTAGTGGAACAAAAATTGACTTTGTGTGGAAAATGTCTTTCACTTTTGCTAAGTGTCAGAGTATTGAAAATAACAGTTCTCAGTGTACTGCTGATGTAATTTTCCTCTTTTGTGTAAGCAGCTGTCCATTAATCAGGAAAGGCTGAAGAAGGAGCAGTTGGTGACCCATCTAGATTTGCATGGGATGGAGATTGTGCTGCAGCACTCCCAACACAGGAGATAGTTGGGGAACCTCATCCACAATCATCAGGCCCTGGTCTAAGGTTTATGTAATATATCAATGATAAATAATTTAATTTCTGCTGTAAATGAAAAGGACTGTTCGGCCATCCTGCTGGACCATGCCAAGTTAATAGGAACAGATTAAATAAGTGCATTTTGTGAATAATTTATTCTGCATTATTTGAGAAAAGCTTTGGAGGCAAGAAAGGTGGCAGAATAGGGGTATTTTTCTCCCTCCACACTTTTCAAACTCAATTTGTGATAAAAAGTACTGCATGCACTAATCTTTCAACCATTATATCTGTCTGTACGATAGATTCCTTCCTCTCCATCTTTGTTTTCAGTGTTTTTTTAAATCAGAGATAACGTGAATAATGAGATGTTGCATCCCAGGATAGGGTGAGGAGGCACCACATGTAGAGAGACACCTGAGTGAAGCCAAAAATTACAGTGGTAGAGACTGACATCAGTTATGGTGTCATTAGTTATAGTGAGCCATGGCTCAACATAGGTCATTCAGTTTAATTGCAGAGCATAAAGCAATGATTGGATATGGCTAGTTATTGTTACAGATGGCCCTGATTACTACAGTACCAACGATTACATTCAATAGAGTATCATTTTTTTGTTTTGTTTACAAAGACATGACCCCTGGTGAAAAGGAACACAGCAGGTGAGCAACCAAGCAACTGCAGCTCATGAAAAGGGCCTTTGAAGGCAGAGTCCAGGAGAAGGAAAAACAGGAGACAGACAGATATCCTGATGGGACAACTCCAGTGCCTGCAACACCACCTAGCCAGACAGCAGGTACCCCAAGGTTCATGGACCTCTGCCTCAGAAGGATGGAGAGGGAGGTCATGGCATTCACACAGGCATCAATGGTATTCATGCAGGTGTCAAGGACATTTACAGTGGTCAAGAAAAAATTCTGAGGCTGCTGCAGGAACTATCTGCATGCCAGAGTCTAGCAGCAGCAACCCTACCTACCCCATCAGCAGCAGTACCACCACTTCCATCCCCAGTGGAGATGCAGAAGGGAGTGGGAACTTCAAGTTTTGGAGAGGTTTATTTTTATTCTTGTTTTTTATTCTACTAAAACATTTGTATTGAAAAATCAAACAGTTTGTTATATTAGGGCTATGTGGAATGCAAAATTCCTCTAGCAGAATTCATGTGGAATGGCAATTCTGATTCCAAATTGCTTTTCAGATTTTCTTTTTAAATTCCACTGAATTCTGAAAAGCATTTCTGCATAAACCACAACATAATTTTCTATGGCTCATGTAAACCTTGAAATCATTTTCCTCATATTGAAGAAAAAAGAATCCACAGTTTATGTAAAACATTTTGCATTCAGAATGTCAGAATTCTACTGCTAATGGAATTCTGCAGAATTTTCCGAATTTCCACAGAATTCCATTCTTTTGAAATCTGAGCATTCTGCACAGCACTACCATTAATTGTGCTGAATGTAATTCTCTTTATACCTGTAAAAACAAACAGGAAAATGATTGTGTGATACAGCTGTGCAGAATGTGGAATTCCACAGCTGGAATGGGAGCAGAATGGCAACTCTGCTTTTGAAATGCTGTTCAGAATTTTTTTTTAAATTCCACGGAATTCTGGAAAGCATTTCTGTATAAACCAAGGGATAATTTCCTGTGGATCACATACACCACAGAATAATTTCCTGAGGGTTGCAGAAAACAAATCTGCAGTTTACATGATCCATGGAAAGTTATTCCATAAAAAGCATTATGCATTCAGAGTGCTGGAATTCCACTACCAACAGAATGCCACAGAATTTGTCAAAATTCTGTTCTGTCAAAATTTCAATATTCCACACATCCCTACTGCACACAACTTGTTGTCACGTACAGCCCCCACACTGAACACCTGCACAAGATTGTTAAAGATCTCAGTTCTATTCTTGAAGAAGATGAAAGACTACAACCTGTTTTTCCACAACACCCAATTCTGGTATATATGCACCTCCACAGTCCGTGGCATCATATAGTCTGAAGCAAGATGCTAACAGGTAAGAATGTATTAGGGACATTCTACTACCAACAGAGAAAATGCCAAATAGGCACTCATATCATAATAACAGTCACAATCTCCATTACTCAGAAGAAATAGAACTACAAAATCCAGGGAACATTCAGCTATTGTTCCACTAATAATATATACTGTATTTGATCATGTGTTCAAAATGCTCCAACAAAAATCTTTATGTTGCAGGAATGAGACAGTCTCTTAGGAAGTGAATTAACCTGCACTGTTACAATATCAGACACCAATTTGTACGGTTGTGGGCGGAGCCTACAAGCCATTTTGCAGTCGATCTGTTGCTCCTAAGATGGCTGATCGTGGCACTTTCCTTTGGTCATTTGGAAGTATCCTTCCGAAAGTCCAACAGAGTTTGTAACACTCCACCACAATTGACCGCTATTGAGTAACAGCCACATTATTTCAGCTGTTATGTCCATATTCCTGGCACTGCCATCTTGTGAACTGCAACTACACATGTACGAATGCCACACAGGTGCAGTTCTGTTACCTATGCCATCTTGCAGATGGCACTCCTCCCTCAGCCTCTCACTGCTTCTTTCCTCCCTGCTCCCTCCATTCCCTCCCAGCAGCTGCAGGTACTAAAACCCTCCTGCTCCATCCAACTGCTAAAAGTCCTCCCTGCTCCCTCTGTTTCCCATTCCTGCACCGACATTGGGGGTACCCAATCCCCGTGTCAGCATCATGTAACTCCCCCAACTCATGTGGCACACTGGTAGCCCACCCCAGAGTGCCCAAATTTATGTTTTTTTTTGTCTCCCGCACCAACGCTGCAGTACCCAATCCCAGTGTTGGCATCATGTACCCCTCAACTCACGTGGCAGACTGGAAGCCCACCCCAATGTCCTCAATTTGTTTTACTAATTCCACCCCCAACTCATATGGCACACTGGGAGCCCACCCCAGTGTGCCCAAATTTGTTTTTTTCCCTTGTAAATAAAGAAAACAGTCCCCTGACGTCTTTTGTTACCTGTAAAAAGAAAACGGTCCCTCGTTGTTGTCTCAGTCCCCCCTCCTCCATCCCCATCATCCCACTGAGCACCCACCTCTCTGCACCCCCCCTTACCCCACACTTACTTTCAGAGGTCAGTGCTGTCATCTTCTCTGGACTGAGTCATCTTGTCTGCACTCTTCAAAGTCAAACTGCAAACTGAAGAATCAAAGGTAAGCACTGTATAATTGCATTCCATGGGGGTTTCAACTCATCTTGATATATCAACCATTTTGAGGAATTTTGGCCCCATATTATCAACATGGGGTTCTTGGGTCGGCACCGCCTGAAAACTGTCACTGTCATTTCATTACTCAGTCCTGAAAGGTGATTTTGTGGTTACTGCATGGAATCACCTTTTAGGATCAATTAATGAAATGACAGTGCCACTGTGCATGAGGCGGGGTCCCAAAAAGCCCATGTTGCAAATTTGGTGAAAAAATTCCCCAAAATGACTGCATTATGAGTGTGCATTGTGCAGTTTGTACGGACGCTCCTAACTTCGCCAATTTTTAATATTTTCACTCCAGAATTTCAATATTGCCATTTATGCATACCTCCTTATTAACAGTACAGATGTCATTTTTCACATCCTGCCCAAAATGTGTTTTCACACCTGTGGCGCAGAACGGCACGATCGCTCTGCTAAATCACCTTTCGGGACAAGTGAACGAAATGACAGTGGCACTTTTCATGAAGTGGGATCCCAAAAAGGCCAAGTTGAAAGTTTGGTGAAACAACTCCAAAAAATGGCCTAGTTACACCTGGTCATTCCAAACTGTCTATGCACAGGTCCAACTTGGGTCATTTGGCAACTCGCCACAGCTGTATTGGCTCTGTTGAGCTTGTTATTTCTGTAATACCTGTGGATAATCTTAAAAAAAATGATTAAATAAAAACATTTATTTTTGTAATGCCTTTTGATACTCTTAGTAAAATAGCAGATGCCAGATTATGGATGCACTAGTGGATGAGCATTTCTCCAGCCTTGGACATATTTTGGACAACATACAAGTGGCAGTCTTGTAGGGCAACTTCAGAACACAGATGGAGAAAAGGGCTTTGGTGTTCAACTTCATCCTGACTTGAAAGACCCTGGAGTTTACCCTCAATAAAGACAGAGCCTTCATGTCCGTCAACACAGATAAAACATGTCCCTTGCACCTTTCTGTTTATTCTGGGACAACAGCTAAAATTTAAATAGTGACCTTATTCCTACTGCTTTGATGTTAACTAGCAATTCAAAGTTTACTCAAACTTCTAAATTGTTTGTTAACATGCATCACTAATTAGAATCAAACTCCTACAAAAGCTGCCTCAGACTACATTGCAAAATACCTGAAGAAGAGGCAGAACCATGTGGCCTCGAATTGTGGGTGAGATTTTCAGAACTATGCATCTGTTTCTCAGACACAGTGCATGATTCTGCCTGAAAAATTAGGCCACAAAACATTGGTCTAACTTCTGGAACAGAATTCTGCAGTTGCATCCAAAAAATGGATGCAAGTCCCACGGTTGCGGCACAAATTGCCATAAACTGCGGGAATTGTCACAACTGAATCCAGATGTGTGTAAATAGGATGCATACAACTGGACATATTGGTGAGGATGCAGTGTGCATTGAAAATATGGACACAAGGGCTGCATCAGCCTTTTGAAAATTCTGCTCTGTATCTTTAACTTTTTTATAGTCTAATAAAGATAACTGCTGAGACTTTCAAATCAGTACATCTGTTTTTTGACTGTAACTGCGGAATTCCACCCATAAAGTTAGATCACAAAATATTGGTCAAACTGTTAGGATGGAATTCCACAGTTGCATCTGAAAAAGTCCAGCAGTTGTAACAGAAATTGCTGTAAACTGCTGGTGTTGTCGCAAATGTATCCCAAATGTATGTGAATAGGATGCATTATTCTGGACACATATGTCTGGATGCAGCACATCTCAGAAATACTGACACCATTTTGAAAATCTCACCTATTATCTTTACCTTGTAAAAAAATACTTTTTTTTTGTCTTTTGCCTGGATTTGTGTGTGTTAACATGGCACAACCCTATCCTGGAGGAATGTTTGAACATTTTTTTTCTAGAACAGAACTGGGCAGCAGCTCCACAGAGCAGATCCATTTCTATCAAATGTCCACAAGGTCTACAGTGAACTAAGCATGTCATGAGTACATTTGTTGCAGAATGCAGCACCACATGGTACCAACAAATACTGCAAGAGTAACCATAAAATTAAGTTCCCTCAAGTGTATTAATCTGCAGAAAACACAGTAAGTTCCAGATAACATAACACACGCACATAAAATGACATGCAATATTTTTTCAGATGACAATGAAAATGGCAAAAATTAGGAACACATGAGAACATTAACTAAAAAGTTAAAAGTCAAAGAATGATTAACACATTCCTGCACCAGGCATAAAACAGCAAATGGGTTAATTTCTGATGATATTCACCAACTTGCAACCATGGAATTAATGTGAAAGTATCACAGAAAGCTTTCTAAGGAAAATCTCCATGTCTAAGAAACAGCTTTCTATCATTTGCAAAAACCTGCAAATATGCAGGAATGCCTGCTATATTTTTGTGATGGCATTCTGCCCATTCTGCTTCCAATATAATCCTGTGAAATTAGCTGGAATTTTTCAAAATTTGTTGAAATCTCATTCAACCAAAAATTGAAAATTCTACACAGTAGTAGTAGTTTCATGTGTATATGAGTGGGTCCATGTCCATTGGGTGTGTTATTAGGTGCGTGTCCAGGGGTGGGTAGAAAATTGAGCATTCTATTAGGTGGCTAGGGAACAGGATGTGTGTGTGTGCAAATGTGTGTGTGTGTGTGTGTGTGTGTGTGTGTGTCAGTAGATGGGAAGGGGCATGTGCATGTCAGTGGGTGAGTAGCAGCATGTGTGTTCTGGTGTGACCATGGGTGGGTTGGAGGTGGGTCTTTATGGATGGGTAGAGGTGTGTGTGTGTGTGTGTGTGTGTGTGTGTGTGTGTGTGTATGTGTAGGAAGTTAGGCTTGTGTGCAGGTGTCTGCATGGCTCAGTTTCTAGCACATCTGCCTTTGGACCAGAAGGTCATGGGTTTACATCCCAATCCAGGATTGGCTCATACCATAAATAGTATTATGCCAGTGTAGTACTAGAGTTGTGCTGTACTCTTGAGGTGTGTCATCTTTTGGATGAGATGTTGAACCAAAGCCCCTCCTACCCATCTGTGGTGCTGTCCTGCTGGGTGTCCAAGTGGAAATAAAAGAACCCAAGGTACTTTTTGCAACAGTAGGTGTTCTTCCCTCGTGTTCTGACCAACATTTCCATTCACATAAGATCAGTTCATGCAATTGTCCAAGGCTGTGTGTGGGTGTCCATATTAAAAATGGCTGCCACTATACATTCAGTTACTTCAATGCCAGTCTGTCATTGTTTGTAAAGTGCTTTAGGATACAACTTGTATGAAAAGCATTATATAAATGCTTATTCTTTTTCTTCACAGATGGGAAATTGGGGATTTTTGCTTGCCACCCAGTGGCAGATAGGAGTTCTCACATCTAGGTTAGCCTTTATAATTGCTGCCTAGCAGTGACAGTGACCCAGAGACAACACCACCCCATCATTTCAGACCAATCTAATCCCAACCCAGACTTTAATATGCCTCCCTGACTCAACTATATTTAAAAATTAATAGCCCTAAATATGTACCTTCCCATGAATAACAGTAATCCTGCACCTACATCTGCTGTGCCCAGATTGCACTATTTATTTGTCTCAGTAGTGTATTGCTGAAGTGTATCTTAAAGCACCACTAGTGTAAGCAGTTCTGGTATTCAGACCCAGAGGACTGTAAGACAGGATGGGGACAAAAAGTAGTTTGACAGATATATGACTACTGTTCTCTTTATCAGTTATAGCTGACTCTGAGGGATCCACTAAGGACTGGGTGGAAGTCTAGAGATGACTTATGGAGGGTTTTACAGGGTCTGATTACTTGAAAGAGGGTTTGTTTAATAATGTCATGCTGGGGCATGGTTTGTTTTGGGTGGGTGGGCCCAAGTGTGTGGACCGGGGCCCACTGAGGGCCCAAGTGTGTGGACCGGGGGCATACGCCTCAATCTGTAATAACACACATGTAGGACAGTACTGTACACCTGAGACTAAACAACAGCACAAGTCAGTGTGCTGTAACTAACTCTTGTTTTAGATTTAGGTCAGGTTTTGCTAATTTGGTGAGTGATGGGTTGTAGAGGAATGAAAACAATGTCATCTTGTTTGTGTTGCTTATATTAAGTGGCCATGCAATTTAGGGTTTTGCATCAATGAAGCTCGAGCAAGCTTTGCAATGTAGGATAGACAGAAAGAAACTGGGCACACACATCATGTCTATGCTGAGAATGAGTAAAAACTGTATTTTATTTTAGTTACAGCATGTCATAAACCACGGCTAACACCCCTATGTATCGACCCAGCCACGTCGGTCTTCCTCAGACATGGTGTGTGCCCAGTTTCTTTCTGTCTATCCTGTTCATTCATTGCTTGAGCACCTTTAGAACAGCTGATGTGCGTCCCCCTGTTGCTGTATTCAAGTTTTGTAAAGTACTGCAAGGTTTTAGACTACAGAATAGGACACAGTCTGGGGACATATGCAACTAAAATTATAATAATGTAGTGTACAGTTTGGAGTTTACACCTAATCTTGAGAACATACAATTGACATTTCTTGTATTAGCCTTAATAAAATTACCAGAATCTTAAAATTATAGAAAATTGTTAAACATAGGCCTAAGGAATTGTTGTTTCATGAACTTTTTCACTTCTGTTCTAACTTTAGCTCTTAAACCTGCAGCGTATCACATATAAAAATCAATTTGTAAAGCTCCTTCATACAGAAATGAATTACACTTCCATAATACAGTTTTAATATCAGCTTTCTTATTCCCCAGTCTGCTACCTTACACCAGTTTGCTGCCCTAGAAGACATTTGATTTTAATGGTCTGGGACTGAGAACAGCAGTTCTACAAGCTCTGTGGAAATATCTTTCCATGTCTAGACAGCTTTAGAATTGTAAATGAATAACAATGTGAAATTACAGTGTGACAATAATCCCAAATAATAGTGCCTTTCCATGAATATGTGAGAAAGAAAACAAAAATAAATCCAAAACAGTCAATACTTGCCTGATAAATAAAAGTAACAAAAGCACTAAAAAGAGCAAAACTTACAATTCAGAAGGTATTTCTGTGCATAATGTATATTCATATATACAGTATAGTGAGATAGAACAAATGTCTTCACAAGCTATGAGTCAGGTTAGAAGAAGTCGAGTATAGCAAGTGAAGGGATTTCCGCTATCTCACTCTCCCAACTGTCATATGATTTGTACAGTTGGGTTGGGATATTCAAAGCAGTTGTGCATGGCACAACTGAGATGCACCTGCACAAGAGCAGAAATGCAGCAAAGAGCGATATACAGCAGGAGACAATGCACGGTGCATATCAGAGTGCGCCAATGCACAACCCTAAAGGATGCATGCACATGAGCAAGGGGCGTAGCCATGAATAAGCAGCGCAGTGCGATATTCAACATAAAGCTGATGGTGCTAGCGTTGAGCAACAGGGACGTGCATGGAGCAACTTTGAGCCCATAAAAAGATGGAACAAGCAAGGGACGGAGGCTTGCACCTTGGGGAGCAGGGGTGAGAGACAGAGAGAGAGAGAGAGAGAGAGAGACAGAGGGAGAAAGAGAGAAAGAGCCAGTGGCCAGGCAGGACAGCAACAGGGGTGTAAGACAGGCACAGAGGCAGGAGGTGCAACAGGCAGTGGGACAGCGTGTGTGACCCTGAAAGTGCCTGTGTGTGTGTGTGTGTGTGTGTGTGTGTGTGTGTGTGAATGTGTATGAGATACCAGTGAGGGCAGCAATGGCAGCATGAGCCTGTGAGCCCAGACAGAGGAGTTGCTGTGGGAGAACCTGGACAGGTGGGAGATGGAGACCACTGCCAGCAGGGTCCCCAACACAGGTGTGTGTCCAGTACAGGGGCACACGCAGCAACACACAGCCGGTGTTTCCTGGGGAGACAGCCACACGGGGGGGGCAGGACAGGCCAGACCATGGCCAGTGCAATCTTTCAGATGGAGGCAGTAATGAGGAGTGTGAGGAGGCAGGCGACAGAGCGGTGTGGCCATGGAAGGGCCCAGCTGTGGTATGCCCAGAACAGGTGGTACCGTGCCCGCACCACCTTCGAACAGTACAGTGACACTGAGATTGTGGGCCAGTACTGCCTGAATGGGCAATTCTGAGGCAACTCTGTGAGCTATGCAGTGATGAGATGTGGCACCCACAAGACGGAACAACTCCCTGTTGGTGGAGACCAAGGTCATGGCCATCATGTGCCTGCTCACCACGGGTACCATCCAGAGACCAACAGGGGACACCACAGGCATAACCCAGTCAGCCGCATCATGGCTCCTCACACAATTCCTCAATGCACTGTTGCCACATGCTGTGGAATACATCCAATTCCCCAGCACGCAGGCAGAGCATACAGCGGACATGCAGGAGTTCCACAGAGTGGAACGTATGCCTGGCATGCTAGGGGCCATCGACTGTACCCACGTAGGCATCCACTCACTGCCTGGGCTGGAGGGGTGGCCTATATCAACAGGAAGGGCAACCCCAGTGTCAACTGCCAGGTGGTGTGTGATGCCAGGGGGGTGCATAATCAATGTCTGTGCCACACAGTCTGGTGGAGCACATGATGCCTTCATCTGGCACCAGTCAGCACTGTGCCACAGGTTTGAGAGTGGAGACATCCCCACCAGCCACCTAGTAGGTGAGTATGCAGCTGGAATGGGCAGCCTGGCACAATGGGGCAGGGTGTGGGGAGATGCTAGGCCGGGGGCATCAGAGGGCCTGGCCGGGTAGGCGGGGGGCAGCCACACATCCCACCATGCTAACCCCACATGTCTCCACACAGGTGACAGCGGATACCCACTCAGGCCCTGGTTGCTCACCCCATACCAGCACCCATCGACCCCAGCAGAGGAGCAATACAATGAGGCACACGCCAGCACACGGAACATCATTGAGTGTGTGTTTAGGCTGCTGAAGGCATGGTTCTGGTGCCTGCACAGGTCTGGCAGTGCCCTACAGTACAGCCCTTGAAGGCCTGCAGCCTATTCCTGGCCTGCTGTATGCTACATAACATGGCCACTGACCGTGGGATAGCTGTCGAGGTCGAAGAGGGGAACAGCAGTGGGGATGACTAGGATGCTGGGCCAGGCAGTGGTGAGCAGCCCCCCCCGGGTGATGGGAACCCAGCTGAAGAGGATGACCCAGCAGCACCGGGACACGATTGCAGAGGAACACTTCAGTGCACACAGGTAGGTGAACATGACCACACACATGTCCCAAGGTCTACAGGCATGCAAGGCTGGGCCCCATGACAGACATGACGGGAGGGCAGTGTGGGAGGGCATGGGACATGACTCCATGGAAGCACCCCGTACAACACTGTAGACCCCACCCACACACCCCCACACACAACCACACACACACATGCACATGCACACGAGCACCCGCACGCACACACCCAGAGGCCACCAATGGGCATATGTCAGATGCTGAACACCAGTGCACAGTGGCAGCTGGTGCTCTGTTGGCATCATTATGCACATGCCACAGTGGCCAGTGGCTGGGTGGGTGTGCACAAAGTGGGTGTGTGGCATGGCCCATGGATGGCAGGACCCTGGTATGCAAACACACAAGCCACACCAATGTGCACACAGGGCTGCGACAGACAGCGGACAGGCAGGGTGGTGGATCAGGACCGCCGCGCAGTCACACGGCTACCATGGACATGGGGGCAGCCCCGCCAAGACCGCCCAGCAGACGCAGGCTGTGCAACGGCCACAGGGGGTGTCACTGATGGTCCCCCAGGTGCTTTACTGTGGGAACGTGACTGGTTCCTTGTAGGCACCTGCAGGCCCCCAAAACAGGCCCACTCCAGGCATGCCCAGAATGCCCACAGCGAATCACAGCGTCGATACTGATGGGATTGCATGTCACCAGGACTGAGGGGTGTAGAATGCACTCTGCAGTGTCTGTGGCAGACGGCCATGCACCAGAGTGGCCAGTGGCGCTAGGCCGGCAGTGACCGCAGTGGTAAGCTGATGCAGGGCTGTGGTCGTGTCCTCCTGCATGAATGTGGTCTCAGCCAGGAGCTGCTCACAGTCCCGGTCATGCCTCCCTGCGGACTGGCGCAGCTCTGTGCAGAGTGCACGCACCCCTGCCATGACCAGCATCTGTTGTTCCATGGAGGCCTGGAACAGATGGGTGTGTTCGGGCAGGGGGTCGGCACCCAGGGGGGCATGGGCATTGCACTGATCTACGGGTGCTGCGTGACCCTGCTGTACAGCCCCCCACACAGATGGGGGCTGCACAGTGGGGCCCCCCTTGGGGCTCTTCAGTCTGCGGTGTAATGGCAGCGGCCACTGCACTCATCCCCCCCTCGGCCCCATCCTGCTCCTGCTGCTGCCCCTTTGGCCGCTGTGTGCATAATGGCACTGGGCAGCTGCACCACCACCACCACCCCCTATGGACTGTGCCATACCATTGGCACCCACAGCCACGCTGGGCGTTGCAGCCAGTGAGTGGGCAACGGCCACCAGGGCACCATCCACTCTGCCGTGTCGGGTGCATGGTATGGTTGCCTCCCCCTGATTGGCAACACCACTGTCCAGGATAACAGTCCCATCATTATTGGTCCCGGACCCGGCCCTGATCTGTGTTTCAGCATACTGGACACCATGGCTGGCAACCTGCTGAAACACTGCCAGGGCCTCGTCCACAACCACACCACAGGCATCTGGTCAGACAGTGGGGATGGGCTGACTGTGGTCCAGACCCTGGACACTGGAGGAGGTCGATGGATGGTCCTCCAGGTCCAGGACCACCCCCATGGTGGTCACCCCCACCCCTGTTGCTGCATGCAGGAGCTCCAGAGCTGTAAAGGAACACAGACACGTTAGTGCCGCTGCCACACACCCCTGCTCCCTGGCATCCCTGCCCCCCTTCCCCAGGCACTGCTGTACCTACCATGCAGTGATGGGCTGCTCCCATCTGGAATTCATCGTTGGGCACATCTCGACATTGCTGCACTGCATGGACACCACCAGCAGCTCCTCCTGCGGTGTCAACTGTGGCACATCAGGCTGTTCACCTCCCATGGTGGCACGTGCAGCCCAGATGGCAGCCACCTTATCCTTTATCCTCTTCTGGTCTGTACCAACCTTTTTTTTGCACTCCTGTGCTGTCCTCTGATGGCTGCCCTGCTGGTTCACAGCCCTGGCCACTCCCTCCCATGCAGCTGCCCTGGCCTGGGGGGTGCTTGTTGAACCACTCAGAAGGGGCTCCTGGTCCAGGTAGGCGTCGAAGAGGGCATCGCTCTCTGCCCTCATGAAGTTGGTCCTGTGCTTCCATGCAGGCCCCTGCTCCTCAACCTCCTCATGTTCCAACATGCTTATTCCTGTGGGTTTGGACATGTGGTTAATGATGGCTGCAACACACACAACACCCTCCCAATCCACTGTCCCGACAGGCCCACAGTCTGGTGGCTTACCTCTGAAGGATGCAATACCAGTCTGGTGCCTATGCCATCCCATGGCGCCTTTATAGCACATCACATGCAAATTAGGGGATGCACAACTGTAATGAGATACAAATGCCTCTGATGAGCCGTGGATATGCTGATCAGCCCATCTGCATATTCCAGCTGAATATCGTGAAGTTGCGCATGGCGTGCATTGGAGTTACGCATGCACAAGCCATGGCATAACTGTATGACATGTGCAGTAGGCCTGACGGTGCGCATGCGTGCACTGACTTCACGTATGTCGATGGCGCATCCTACACACAGTGTGCCATATGCATTACAGTGCTCTGCCACTATTGGGCATATGATCCTTGTGCACTGTATGCCCTATGGTACCCGTGCACCATTGGCACATGGACCATGGGGCACACATGCATCTATTGTGCACCATGCATGGCGTGCCGACTTTTGACCCCATGACTGTCCCTTGACCTTCTGGATGCCTGCGGCATGTGCCAGTGCTGCCTCAACTGTATCATGCATCACCGGGGAATGTGCTACTGGGGATGGAAGTGCATCGCCGAGCGAGTCACAAACCCACAGCAGCATGTGTGGCTCGTGTGTTACTGGGTGCTACTTTGGATTGCCAATTCATAATGGAGCATGCCATGCTGGAGCAATGTGAGGGCACCAAATTGGAGCCAGGTTGAGCTGGTGCACCTGGTGGCACTGGTGGAGCCACATGTGGGTACCCTGTATGGGCAGGTGCCCCTGGACTGGCCTCGCACTGAGGTGTGGCAGGAGGTGTCAGAGGGGTTGGAGGAGGCCACTGGGGCCCAGAGAAGTGGGGAAAAGTGCCACCAGCGATATGGTGGCCTGAGGAGGAGGGATCCTGACAGGCTGAGGACCCTGCTGGCACGTGTACGGAGGGGCACCGTGCCATGTCCAGGTGAGTGCACTATTTCCATGTCTGTGCCATGCTGGTGTTTTGTGGGGGGGGCCAGCAGTATGTCACACCATGCTGCAGGGGGGCTGTGGCTGTGCAGTCTGCTGGCCATGGCAGCACACCATGGGTGTGCTGTGCCACCGCACTGCCACTGCACAGGACCAGAGGGTATACTGTGGTGGAGGGGGGGGTGGGACACATGGGTTGTTGCCAGGTACTGATGAGTCCTTCTCACTGTCTCCCTACTAGGCCCTGAGAATAGGCGATGAGCCAGGATGGCGGGTTCTGCTGGCGGACATGGCCAGGTGAACGCTGGTGCCCAGGCACGGGATGCTGAACGCATGGGAGGTACCACCAGACAGGTGCCAGTTGCACCACAGCATGCAGGTAGGCACTCTGTCAGGGTTTGTTGTTGTGCAGGGTGGGGGTGGGCCACAGACCCCTGTGCACATGGTCATTACTGCTGTGCAATGCCAGTGGTATCCATTGCACCATGCCGTGGCCTTTTCACATGTGTGTGGCTGCTGCAGGTGGGCTGTGGGTACAACCGGGTTCCAGCCATGCAACTGCCATCCCGTTGCCTAGCCCTATTGCCTGGCTGCCATGGTTGTGGTGTGCTGCACATGGGCGGTGTTGGTGTGCAATGCTGTGCATGGCTGTGGATGGTTGGAATGGTGGCTTGTGTTGGCATGCATGCTGTGGGTGGTTGTGTGCCATCTCAGGGGCACATATCACTGCTGTCCGCTGTGCACGGTGGATGGGCTACAGTCGTATGGACATGCACTCATACCATGACCCCTCCTTTGTCCTAGGTGTCCAATGGGTTGATGTGAACACCAGACTGCTGGAACGGATACTGCCAGTCACCACAGCCATGCTACATGTGGCACAACTTATAAGACAGGCCCTGTGCAGACCACAGAGGAGACAGCACACCAGGCGCCGGTAGGGTGCGGACACCCATGGGGCCCATTGGCCTGCACCACCTTCCCTTCCCTTCTCCTGACCCCCCTCCCTTTCCCTCCCTTGTACCCTTACCCAACCATGTCCCCTGTCCCCCTGCCTCCCTTCCCCAGCCTACCGTCTTGTTTGTGGCCTCCCCATTCCCTGCTCCCTGTTCCTGTATTTCTGTATATAGTTCTTGTTGATATGTTTTAATACACATTTATATGGTTAGCCTCCTGTGCCTGTGTCTACTTTTCAGCTGGCATGTGGAGCCATGCTGCAGTGGTGTGCATGGTGGCTGAGTGGTACATCTGGTGTTGACTGGGGTATGTGCTTGGTGGTCTATGCCCAGTGGCTGGTGTGCATGCCCTGAGGTTTATGTGTGCACTCTGCTCATGTTGTGTGGCTTGTGTGTTGTGTGGTGTTGGCATGTGTGTTGTCAGCTGTGGTCCAGGAGGTGTGTCCCTTGCCTTCCTGCTGGTGTTGCCTGTGGCTGTTTGCCAGTGGACACTGGTGCCACACTGCCTCCATGCAACACTGTGGTGTGCATGGTCGGGGGCCTGCAGCCGTGTGCCTGCCATGCCGCCCTCCTGGCATCCTCCGCACCCTGGTGGTGGTCTGTCCTGCTCTTGTGGCATGCCCCCTGCTGTGTCTGTTGTCCTGTGTCCTGGCCCATGTACCTCTGACCCTTGCGCGGCCCTGGTTGCACTATGGCACTTGCTGACTTGCTCCTTGGTGCAGCCCTAGTTGTGCTATGGCACATCCCTGCGTTATTCAGCCGTGTTGTGCTGGCACTTGCCGCCATGTGCAACCTTTGAATATCATGTTCAGTGCACACTGGAACAGTGTACTTATGCTGCGCAGCTTTTGCACCTGCCTCTGGTGCATTTCTGAATATCCCACCCCTAGTGTATAGGGGGCTTTGTGATAGAAATGATAAACAAAATTTAGCCAGAGCCGATAGGGCTGTGAAGACCTACCAAGTGAAGAAAGTTACACATGTACATAGAAATTATTCAATGCCCAGGTGTAACTTGGCCATTTTTGGAGGTGTACACCAAATTTTCAACATGGCCTTTTTTGGACCCCTCCTTATGAACAGTGCCAGTGTCATTTTGTCCAATTGTCTGAAAGATGATTGTGCAGAGCAAACACACTTTTCTGCACCACAGGTGCGAAAACACATTTGGGGCAAGTTGTGAAAAATGACAACTGTACTGTTTTGGAGGAGGTGTGCAAACATGGCAATGTTAAAAATGTGGTGTGAAAATATTAAAAATTTGAGATGTTAGGAGTGTGCATAGAAACTGCACAACACACGCTCATAACACAGTCATTCTTTGGAATTTTTTCACTAAGTTTGCAACATGGGCTTTTTGGGACCCCGCCTCATGAATAGTGGCACTGTCATTTCGTGAATCAGTCCGGAAAGGTGATTCTGTGCAGTGACCACAGTGACTGCAAAATCACCTTTCGGGACTAACAAAATGACAGTGACAGTTTTCACACGGTCGGGTCCCAAGCACCCCATGTTGAAAATATGGGGCAACAATTCCAAAAAATGGCTGAGACACTTTATCAGCATAAGTTGAAAACCCCATTGAATGGCTGTATAGCACGCACGCTTACCTTTAATTCTTCAGTAAGCGGTTGGGCTTTGAAGAGTGCAGACATATCCCGGTCCAGAGAAGATGACAGTGCCAACCTCCAGAGGTAAGTATGGGGTGGGTGGTGGGTTTGGGGAAGTGGGTGCTCTGTGGGAGGGTGGGGAGGGGAGGGGGACTGTAGTGATGACGGGGGATCATTTTCAGTTTCACAGGAAAATAAACTCGATACTGAGGGACCTTTTTCTAATTTACAGCAAAATTTAAAAAAAACATTTCGGCTCACTGGAGTGAACTCCTAGTGTGCGACATGAATGCCAACATGGGAAATGGGCATCCTGATTTAGGGCATGACTTGGGCGTAGGGGCACCAGGTGAAAAAAGAAATGCGATAAGGGACCATTTTCTAATTTACAGAAGAAAAAAAATTCTGCACACTGGGGTGGGCTCCCAGTGTGCCACATGAGATATCAGGCATGACTTGGGGAGGAAGGCACAGAACATAGTGAATGGCATTTTGCCATTCGCAACATGGCAGAACCCACAGAACTGCACATGTGCACAACTCTGGGCATGCGCATGAGTCATCAGCATGTGCAGTTCATGCATCAGAATGCGGAAGTAACAGCTGAAATAGTGCAGCTGTTATTCTGAAGAGGGTTTAAGTGCCATTGGGCTTACAGAATACTTTCAAAAGTCCAATGGAAGGGGTTCTGCGATCGGCCATTTTTAGAGCTACAGAGTTCTCGTAAAATGACTGTAGGCTCTACCCACAGCCCTAAAAATTACAAACGGAAAAAAGTACAAAATTTAGACTGTGCCCTTCAAAGCATCTCACATCTGCTGGCTTCAGTGCTGCACATGGCTAGTGTGATGTCATTAGCATTGTTAAAGCTGCTCTTTGACTGGTTCAGTATCCCATTCACTGTGTCCTTTCAGCTTGCCAGATACATAAGCACTACTATCATCACAGTAGGTAATGAAATATGAGTGCTTTCTTTAGCACTTTTAACCCATGCATGTGTGTGAGTATATACAAAATGCAGTAGGTGAGCGTCAAACCTTACAGATAAGTGATCTGTTTTAGCTCCTGAAGCATTCTAAATGAAAATAAATTATTTCAGTGTTAGGTGGATCATCAGTATTTATTTCCACTTCAAGCTGGTCACAAATAAACCCTCAACCAATGGGAGAACAGCTTGTGCAATACCTTGTTACATCACCATGGCCTCTCCTGCGCTACAACCAGAGTAGTAAAACCTAACAAAAACAGTCAAACCTTCATTTTTAAATGCATTGTATAAATTGGTCACAATGATCTGATTTAAAGCACACACACACACACACACACACACACACACACACATATCATCACTTGTAAGCGGACATTTGTAACTCACTTGTGGCTCTGCCACATGTGAGTCATGGCCCAGCCTCCTCACTAATGGAGATAAATTGTATGTTCTGAGTCAGTGTCTGTCTGTCTATGCATGCAATAGACTTGGATATGAAAGCCATTACATAAATGCTGATATTTGAGCTACTGTGTACATAAATTTCATTTATGTACACAGTAGAACATGTCATGATGCATTTATGTCCATAGTAGACACATCATCATGATGCGTCCCGCACCCGCCTAAACAGCGTGCACTATTTCTGCAGCTCATTCTTCAACCAGTCTGGCAGCCACACTGCTAATAGAAGCTGCTCCATACTTCTAATTCCTCTTCAACTATATAGCATTCACCTTGGTCTCCCACTAAACTACACACCACAACAGTTCTCACACAAAAACAAAAGTACTTTAGTTTTTTTTAAAGAGAAATACAATGCTACATGGTTTCCTACAGTGCTACATGCTTTCCCACAATGCTACATGCTTTTCTCCCTCTCACATTCCTACATCTCACCCTGCAGCTCATACACAGCCACTTGCATCTGCATTCTCTCTTTGCCTAGAAAACAACCCCCACACCTGCCACCAAATTTTACATTTACTGATCAGTAAAAAAGTCAGTCAGAAAACTCCCCTTAGTTACTGGGCATCATTTTGTTGTTGTATGGTTTTTATACAACCTAGCAATTTCTGTGTTCGACTCTACGCTCCACCCTGTCACTCCACTGCAAGACCCAGCATGCTCCATGCTGCCGACATCTCTACGCTCAAAAGGAACATGCCACCATTTCTCCCACAGGTCCAGGGATGAGGAGCGGATCGGGTGAATAGTCCGACCAACAGAAGGGCATAGCCTGTGATTGGAATTCATTATTTCTTCCTGTGTCCCATATTTTTAAGTAGGGAGCATGGGGAACTATGGTCAAAGGACTTCTTCCACTCACAGGTGGAGCACCAACGTCGGGCAAGGGGAGGAGCAGCTGGGGGGATCATAGAAGGAACTTCAGCTGGGACAGTTACTTTTTCATTTATTTCAGTCTGGATACTATTTGTTTCAGGGGGTCAGTTGGAAGAATGGGGGCAGGGTTTTGCACTGTGTATTGACAGTTTGTTTGATTCTCCACACACAGTAGTTGATAGGTGTGTGCAAAGCTTTATTTTGAACAGTGGGCAGGACAAGAACATTGTTTTGTTTTATTTCCTCCACACACAGGAGAGAGGAGCAATGTGCTACTTTTTTTTGCAATTCAATATACTGTATTTTATTGAGTATTTTCACAGAATAATTGAACAAACATGACTATATAAAAAGACACAGCAGGAAAACAAACGAACAAGATCTACACTAATTAATTACTAAGAACACAATAAAAAACATTAATACTAATCCCCATTCCCCCATCCCTACATCCCCAACCCCGCTGCGCAGTTCTTGAGGTAAATACAACTGTCAGAGACTGCTAGGTAAGTCAGTGCAGTGACCTAACATTCGAGAGGAAAAAGGAAAAAAAAAAGGAAACTAGAACCTAAACCTACACAGTGGATAAAACCTAAGGTAACATACCAGGAGGGAAGACAGAACGTGTCAGTAATTACTTACTGAGGAATGCTACTAAGTCAGACCAGCAAACCCGAAACTTGGCAGAGTTACCATAAAATTTAGCTATAACCTTTTCTGCACTAAGTGCCACTAAGCATTCCTGTACCCAATCCCAGTAACTAGGAGACCAACCCCCCTCCAATGATGGGCAATAAGCAATTTGGTGACCAAGGAGAGATGGTCCATATATCCCTCTTAGATTCCAACCCCTGACCGGGCCGCCAGGTCCTCTCTTTGACACGGCCGTGGCTTCAGAAGATAGCCACCCAAGCCACCACCACCTGCCCTCCTTACAGCTCCAGCCACTCAGGATTCCAGCCCCTGACCAGGCAGCCGGGTCCTCTCTTTGGCGCATCCGCGGCTTTGGAAGATAGCCACTCAAGCCACCACCACCTGCCCACCTTACAGCTCCAGCCACTCGGGGTAAGATTCTGCCTAGAGTCAGGGAAGCACGGGCAGCTACCATTGGTCTAGCATTTGCTGCCTCGCTCCCTGATTGGACTCCCACTACCTACGCTGCTCCTGATTGGCTCCTGTCGCTCTCTCTCTCTCTCTCTGCCTTTTGCTCTGCTTGCTGGGCTCTGCACCCATAGAAATACATTGGACTTTGCCATCATTTTTGGCCTGCATTTTATTGCAATTAATTGTCATGTTCTCTGCAGTGTGATTTTACAGCCATTTTACTGTTTTAGTTCATTGTGCATATTTTGCTATAGCCATTTACATCTGCTGCTAATAACTGTGACTTAAAGTTCTCTACTTGCACTTGTCTGCTGTCTGATCCCCTTCTCCCTACCTTCGCTAAGTTTCTGTCACTAAGGGCAAGAAATTGCAAGCTTTCTGCCTCAGTAGTCCTTCTGCTACCGTTTCTCTCTCCCCCTCTACTGGTGCCAGGTTCTGGAATTATCCATTGTTCCGAGCCTTGCCGCTCCTCCCAGCCGCTCCGACTCACATCTGCCTAAACTTTTCTCTCACCCCACACTCCCTGATTTAGTCTCTTCCCTACATCACCAGCCTTCTGTCCTGCACTGCATTAACTAATCCCCCTTTTTCTCTCTCTCTCCCTTAGATTACAGCCCCTGACTGGGCCACCGGGTTCTTTCTATGGCTTGGCCACGGCTTCGGAAGATAGCCACCCAAGCCACCACCACCTGCCCGCCTTACAGCTCCAGCCACTCAGGGTAAGATGTCTTGTAAAGAGGGATTATTATCTCCCTCTTCTGAGTTATGATACCCCTACTAATACACGCTAACATCCCCCCTAGCCTTACCTACTGCTTTTAGTGGTCTGCTTGGATGATTTCAGGTCATCGATGATGATGATGCTCAAGTCTTTTTCTTCCCTTGTGACTGCCAGCAACTCTCCTCCCAACCTATAGGTGGCTTCAGGGTTTCTCTTCCCTATGTGTATGATCTTGCACTTCTTTGCATTAAACTCTAGTTGTCACTCTTCTGACCATTTTGCTAGTTTATCCAGATCTCTTCCCATTCTGCCCACCCCATCTGGATCTTTTACTCTGTTTCAGATCTTGGTGTCATCTGCAAACAGACAACCCTTACCCTCTAGTCCATCTGCAATGTCACTGATCAAGATATTGAAGAGGACTGGCCCCAGGACTGATCCCTGAGGTACCCCACTTGTGACTTGCATCTTTTCTGACTGTATGTCATTTACCACCACTCTCTGCTTTCTGCCGTCAACCAGTTTGCCACCCAGTTGACCAACTTCTGACCCACCCTGAGCCTACCCAGCTTATTAATCAATCTTCTACGTGGAACAGTATCGAAAGCTTTGCTGAAGTCAAGGTAGGTGATATCAACTGCTTCCCCTTGGACCACCACTCTGGTCATGCAGTCAAAGAAATCTATAAGATTAGTTTGACAGGACCTGCCTTTTGTAAACCCATGCTGTCTTGGATTCTGTGCTCCTATGGATTCCAGGGGTTGCTCTATCCTTTTCTTAAGGAGTGCCTCCATAATCATTCCCACTACTGAGGTAAGACTGACTGGTCTGTTGTTCCCTGCCTCCTCCCTGTTACCACTCTTGTGGAGAGAGATCACATGAGTCCTTCTCCAGTCTTCTGGGACCTCTTCTGTGCTGAGAGACTCACTAAACAGTTCTGATAATGGCTCTTCTAGTTCCACCCTTAGCTCCTTTAGAACCATGGGATGTATTCCATCAGATCCCATTGCCTTGTCCACCCTGAGCTTATCGATCTCTTGTAGGACCCTCACCTCCCTCCCCCCCTGTGTCCATGGTGCTGAGCTGTGGGCCCTGCTCTACCTTCTCTTCAGTAAATACTGAGCAGAAGTAGCTATTTAGGATAGAAGCATTTTCCTGGTCTTTCTCCTCACACGCCCCCTTATCTCCTTTGATCTTAGCAATCCCCCTCTGGACTTTCTCCTTTCAGTAATGTATCTATAAAAAGTCTTGTCACCTTCTTTTACTGTTTGTGCTAGTGTTTCCTCAATTTGGGCCTTTGTCTGCCTTACTGCCTTCCCTGCTTCCCTTAGGGAAGTTTGGTATGCCTCTCTATCTTCATCCTGCTGTGTTCCCTTATATTTCCTGAAGGTCAGCCTTTTGGCTCTGACTTTTTCTGCTACTGTTTTTGAGAACCAAAGTGGTTTCCTTCTTCTTTTGCACTTCCTTTTCTCTTTTACATTGAACTAACACCCATTGGGTCTTAGCTGGGGAGCACATCAACAGTTTATGATACAATGTACCCCTCTCTCCTGGGCAATGTTCACAAGCAGGTGAGGGAAGTGTTTTCATTTTATGTAGTTTATAAGGAGGGAGGTACAGATCATGTAAAATGTTAAACTGTAGTAGATGCAACTGATCTTGCTTAATAAAACTATAAATATTATTCCATAAGACAGCCCAGTCAAAGTTAGCCCAGTCCGATTTAAGGTACTTTGCCAGTAAAAAGCATGCAGCTGGATCCAATTACAGGACCGTTTAAGAAGTTCTTTATAAAGAAGAGAAGTAGCCCTTTTCTTACAAACATCTGCAATCAAAGGCTGAAAAAAGGTAGATGCCAAATAGGATCATGGAGGGGGACCTAGAAAAGTTTTGATGCAGTGCATAACCTGCAGATATTTAAAAAAGGGAAGTACCAGAACATCATGCTTTTCTTGAAAATGGGGGAGGGAAAGAAACTTATCCCCATTAATTAAGTCACCCACTTGCACTCTGGAAAATACTGACCAGGGAGAAGCTAGAAGAGGTTGGCCAGCAATACAGAAGTTCCCATTATGGATTAAGGGTTGTCACAGATCTCTATCATGGGAGACATTAAAGTGCCTGCATAACTAAGCTTGGGCCTCAACACTCCAACCTATCAGGTGTCCCTCAAAGCAGATGGTACGGAAGAATAGGGAAGGTACAACAAGAAGGATAGGGTAATATTGAATTTACAAGTCAAGGCCTATTCTATATTTAACCAACCTTGTTTAAAGCTACCAGTATCACCTGATGCTCCCCATTTGAAGTACTTGGTTCCATGCAAGGCCAAATAAATCATAATGAAATCAGGGAGTAGCAAACCACTCAGACTGCATGGCCTGTATAACTTGGCATATGAATGTCTTGGCGGCTTACCAAGCCACAGAAAGGAGAAGCGGAGAGAATATAGTTTGCAAGACACTGTCTGAATCAATTTCTATCAGAATGACTTAAATACATTTACTGAGTGGTCCAAAAAATGGGGCTTCAAATTTAACAATAATAAATGCAGCATCATGCACTTTGGAACTAAAAATCGTATCACAACCTACTCACTCAATAATTTGCCCTTAAAAGTGGTGGAGTCTGAAAAAGACTTGGGAATAACAATGCGGAATAAATTAACATTCAATACTCATATAACTGAGAACATAAATAAAGCAAACTGCATTTGGTGGAGTATAAGATGGAATATTAAATCAAGAGATGAATCAGTTATCCTTCCACTGTATTGAAGATATATTTGATTATGCTTCTCAATTATGGTGTCCATGCAATAAGAAAGACATCTTAAGAAAAATTACAAAATATATAGATGTTGCACAGTCCTTAAATTATGAACAAAGACTGGACAAATTTGGATTAATGTCTCTTGAAAAAAGAAGATCGGGGTGACCTTATGCTCACTAGAGATATTATAAATGATGAAAACGTAATGTTTGAAATTGGCATTGATTTCAAGCAGATAAACATTAACACTTCAAATAAAAAGACAACACTTTAATACAAAAAAAAGATATTTCCTCTCTCAGATAATTATAAATCCATGGAATTAACTCCCTACAGATATTGTCATCAGTAAAACCAAGAATATCTTCAAAAAATACCTAAGCAACCACTTATTACATGACCATTCCCTTGGGTATTATGGGTGACTGATAGGAGTGTTATTGGGCTTTGGCCTTATACTTCTTCCAACTTTCTATGTGAATCTTAACTTAGCAAACCTAGTTTTGGGGAGAAAAATGTTGAGAATTCCCAAGGGATAAAGAAATGTGGGTAGTACCAACATTTTTAGCAAATTATCTTTCCCCTACAAAGAAAGTGGGGGCTTGTACCAGTGTGCTAAATCCTCTCCCATATGCTTAACTATAGAGTCAAGATTTAATGTTTTTAACTTGGATAACTCTTTAGTCAATGTTATACCATGATAAGATAGGGCAGAAGTCTCCCATTGGAGACCCAGCTGGAGGCACTACTCTTTCAAGCAAGAGGGGATAAGGAATACAGTATGCATTTGTTGGTATTTAACTTATAAGGAGTGCGCTACTTTTAGATTCAACTGCAGAAGTAACTGATTGTTTTTCAACTGCTCATTGAGGAATTATGCCTGCCCTATCCTCCCCCATCCCACCCACTCCAGGCTGGTCTACCTTTATATGCAGTCAACCAGGATTTACACTACAACTTCCTGCTATAGGACAGACCAAGTGAAAGTCTGGATATATCATAATCACATTAGTTGACATTTTGATTTCAGTCTAACATTGAGGTTGAGTACAAATGAGGCGGGATTAAAACAACAGAGGAAAAAAACATACACATGGCTATAACAAATAAAACTAGAAGTCAAACAATAGCAGCAGGAGAGTTTAGATAGCATTAATGGAGGGGATACAGACAGATCAAAAGGAGAGGATGCAGTGGGTGGTGCAGTGCATTGGGTATGGAGCAGCAGTCTTCAGGAGGATGATCTAGGTACTGCAGTGCTGCCCATATGCAGGTACCACTCTGGGATGAGGGTGGAGGTGGCAAGTCTTTGGGCCAAGCTGGCAGGAGTACTGGTGGCCTTCATCCCCACTCAGAGTCCACCATGTCACCAGCCACTGCCACAACAGGTACCCAGGCAGACAGCAGGATGGACTATGGTGGGCTCAGGGAGGTTCAGGGAGGGGGGCAGAGACACATTTCCCCATCCGGTCCAGCTTAAGAACTCCTACACTGTCTTAGAGAAGAGGGAGAGTCCTGCAAGGGAACCAGAGACTGCAACCAATGAGGATGTGAGGTTCCTCCAGAAGGGAGACCCAGTTGGGGGGGAGGAAGAGGACCCTATGTGAAAAAGTTACTCCTGATGGGGGACTTTATTGTCTGTGGAATGGATCTGAGCATGGACAGCAGGGAGGAAAGGAAGGTTAAGTGCCTCCCAGGAGACATGGCTCTGAGGTAGGGGGAACAGATCCAGAGGATCGCTAAGGCTGTGGCAAAGAAAGGGGGCTGGGGGTCATTGTCTACCTAGAAACGAATGACCTATCTAAGGACAGGGCAAGTGTGGAACAGGTGCAGGGAGATTTCAGAGAGTCTGGAGAGCATCTGGGGAAGGTAGCAAGCTCTGTGACATTTTCTGAGGTGCTGCCAGCTCACAGCAAGGGGGAAGATGGGAATCTCTGTATCAGAATCTTCAACACATGGTTGAAGGCAAGTGCAATGAGAAAGGGTATGGCTTCATTTGGGACTGAGGACCCACCTTGAACAATGTGGCCTTGTACTCAAGTGATGGGCTGCATCTGTCCAGGATGGGGAAAGCAGTCCTACATGAATTATTTAACTGCTTCCTTGATGAGTGTTTAAACTAGCCAAGGTGGGGGGCCCATGGGAGCAAGGAGACTCTTGCAGCCCACCCATACAAGATAGAGAAGCCAGAAATGAGGAGCAGGTCGGCAAGATGTTGACAGCAACACCCAAATCAGACATAGAGGGAAAGGCAGAAGTAGGAAGGCAGCATACAAGGGAATTATGGAGAGGAAAGAAGCAGTGGAGCAAAGGCATGAGTAGAGCTCAGATAGGCAGCAGAACATGGAAGGCCATAGTTATAAATGCTCGCAGCCTGGGGAATAAAATCCCAGACCTGGAGGCATTGTTAGTAGAGGCAGACTTGGACATAGCAATAATAACAGAGACTTGATACACTTGAAATCATGACTGGGACATTAATGCACTGGGGTATGCTCTATTCAGGAGGGATGGGGAAATAAGAAAGGGGCAGTGGCCATGTACATAAGGGGAGATATAAAAGCAATGGAGGTTTTGGCAGACAAGGAGTGGCCGAAGCATTGTGGGTCACCCTTGATCCAGGCTATTGCACAGCAATCATGCATGGGTGATCTACAGGCCTCCAGCATGGGGTGAGGAGGTGGATAGGGAACTAAGGGATCAAATTCATGAGAGGGCAACAAAAGGTGAGGTATTGCTGCTGGGTGATTTCAATATCCCAGATATGGATTGGACCATCCCATCCCAGCTCCTGCTTCAAGCAGGAGTCGAGACATCCTGGTTTCCCTATGGGGGAAGTATTCAGACAGCTAGTGATTGATCCCACCAGAGACAGGGCGATTCTGGATCCAGTACTGACCAAAAGGGACAAAATTGTAGACATCCAGGTGGAAAGTTAACTATGATCCAGTGACCACCACATAGTAAGGTTTAGCATAGGGACAGAGACACAGCCTTGTCACACAAAGACAAAGGTCTTAGATTTTAGAAAGGCAGATTTTGCTAAAATGGGGAGTTGTATCAAAGAGGCCCTGGCAAGGAGAGAGGCAGGAGGTGGAGTTGAGGAGCAGCGGGAACACCTGATGGGAGCCATAGTAAAGATGAAGAACCAATGCATCAGAATGGTAAACAAAGGCAAGAGAAGGAAGAAACCACTATGGTTTTCAAGAGAGGTGGCAGACAAGGTAAGGGCCAAGAGGGCGGGTTTCAGAAAATATAAGGAGAATCAAAGGAAGGAAGACAGAGAGGTGTACCTAAGAAACCTAAAGGAAGTGGGGAATGCTGTAAGGAGAAAAAAGGCACAGACTGAGGAAAGATTAGCGCAGACAATGAAGAAAGGGGATAAGACATTATATATCTACACCAGCAAAGGAAGGAAAGCTGGGGAGATTGTAAGGCTCAGAGGGGATGCAGGGAAGTGTAAGGAGGGAGACATGGAAAAGGCAGGAATACTGAACAAATACTTTTGTTCAGTATTCACTGAAGAGGGGGAGGATCAGCAACCACAGCTGGGTAACAGACATGAAGGAGGGGCAGGTAAACATTTGTCCATTCTCAGTGGAAAGAGTCCTGGAGGAACTCACAAAACTGAAGGTGGACAAAGCAATGGGGCCAAATGGCATACACCTGAAGATATTAAGGGATCTGCAAAGAGAGCTAGCAGCACCTCTGGCAGCCATGTTCACTGAGTCACTCAACACAGGAGTGGTTCCAGAGGACTAGAAGAGGACACGTGTAGTCCCCTCTACGTAACAGTGGCAGTAGTCCTGACCAGCTTTGCTCATTTTATATCTAATTCTGTGGGATCTAACGCAACTTCTCTAGGAAATTCTGACTTTCCCCAACTGGGTTTTGAACCCCCAACCTTTTGCACCAGAGGCAGTGACATTAGCCATCTATGCAATCCTGCTAAGCCTAATGCCAATGTAATACTTAGCCTAACTAAGACTACTACACAGACATTACAGAGTTCCAGTAACAGTCTCTTCATGGTTTCCAGGACAGAAGTCCCACCAACGCATCTAGTAGTTAGCATGTGTCTCCCAGGGTTCACCCCTGTGTCTGCTGGAAGCATCAGTTAGATACAATCAGCTGACAAATGGGGAAATGCGATAGACAGTGGAGCAGCAAAGGGGTTGGGGCACAAGGAATGTAAGGGAGTTCATGATGGGGATCTTCCCCCAGACTGCAAGGGTAGGTGGGATCTCCGGTAGGGTTGTGGGGTACACTGGGTGTGGGTCAGCAATAGTGCTGGATATGGCATGGAGGATGGGGTCTACATGGTGTGTAGGCAGTTGGCACTGATCAGAGATGTGGTGTGGGTCTGAGATGGTAACTCGAATGGGCAGAGGAGGTTCAAGTTCAAGTTCAAGTTTATTGCAGGAAAACTCCATTGAGCAAGCTCATTCACAAGGAGGTCCTGTAACATAAACACTTGAAGTACAAACATAGATAGGTAATAACAGTATATACATGAAATGCACGTTACATGATACAGGCTGGATATACATACAAGGGTACCACATAGGGTGACCGCAGGTGGCAAACATTAATATGACACAGGGAAGCGACTTACAGGTTACATACTGATAAATGAAACATGATGACTGGTGTGTGCAATACATATATTTTGGCAGCTAGAACAAACAACAGACTACAACTGATATGGGGGAGGAGGATTTGATAGTAGCAGTGAGCGTAGCATAGATAAAGCCAGAGCAGAAGGGAAGGAAAAGCAGTTAATATGACAAAGCAATTATACCTTACCAGTGGATAAATATGGCACACATGGGAAGGAAGAGACTTAATGACAGTTACAGGTGTCTTTTATTTTGGCTGAACTTAGTGATTTGTAGAAATTTATTGAAACTGTGCTAGTTAGTTTCAATACGGTTTGTAATTGGTTTCCAAATGGAGGGAAGGGCATATGCAATAGCACGCTTACCAAAGGAGGTCCGAACCTTGGTATGTCAAGCATAATAAAGTCAGATTTTCTTAACGAGTATGCACTATGTGAGATACTAATAAGGGAAGAGAGATAGCTTGGCAATTTCTGCAGGAGCAGTTTAAGAGTCCATAGCCCAGCATGGAGCAGGTGTCTAGTAGTAAGGGATGTCCAACCAACAGCTGCATATAAGTCACAGTGAAGCGAACGGTAAGGGGAGTTAGTAATGAACCATAACGCATGGTGATAAAGGATGTCCAGTTTACTTAGATTTGCAAGAGTGGTGGAGGAATAGATTACATCGCCATAGTCGAGTAGTGGGAGAAAAGTGGCCTGTACAAGCGAGTTTCAAGGGGGAAAAGGGGCCTATTTCTGTAGAAGAAACTCAACCTTGCTTTTAACCTTCTAGAGACATCTTTGATGTGGTCACTGAAAGATAATTTATTGTCGATCCAGATACCCAGATATTTAAATTTGGGTACAACTTCCAGAGGCTCGTTTAGCGTGGTGACAATGAAGTCTTGGGCAAGGGTATTGGGGGGGGCCTGTGACAGCACTGTGGGAGAATATCATCGCTTTAGTCTTTTTAGCATTGAGCAGAAGCTTTGCCTTCATTATATTATGCTCAAGTTGTGCGAAGTCGCTTGAAGCACTCCCTTGACTTCAGATAACGATGAGCCAGAAGTATACAACACAGTATCATCAGCAAAAAAGTGCAGATTGGACGTAGATATGTTAGCATCTAAGTCATTAATGTACAAAGAAAACAAGATAGGGCCTAAGATGGATCCTTGGGGGACACCTCTTGCAACTGGCAAGGCAGCAGAAAAAGCCTTCCGCCTTTACTTTTTGGGATTTTCCAGTTAGGTAGCTAGAGAACCACTGGGTGGTATGGTATGTGGACCCAACTTTGCAAGGCAATTGACTAATAGTTTGTGATCAACAGTATCAAAAGCTTTGCTGAGGTCCAAAAGACTCAGCCAGTTACCTTCTTAGCATCTATAGCAGAGATCCAATCATTGGTTACTTTTGCTAGTGCAGTGATTGTAAAGCATGATTAGCATGGAAGTGGATTGAACTGAGTTAATGAGAGAGAAGGTTTCAAAATGAGATTTTAACTGAATATGGATCAGTTTTTCGAGAACTTTAGAAAGGGTAGGCAATATGGAGATAGGCCTATAGTTGTTTACATCACATGGGTCACCAGATTTAAATAGAGGGAGGATATGCTGATTTCCAGGACGGGACAGTAGCAGATGTAATGGAAAGATTGAAGATGTGGAGAATTGGGGCAGTGAGATGGGCATAGCCTGACCTTAGAAAAAGGGTTCCAAGCCATCGCCCCTCCCTGAGCTTTTTGGTGTCTAAGTTAAGAAGAGAATCTTCTACTTCTTTATAAGTTATCTCACACAATTGGAAGGGGCTGGGTGCAGGACTAGATGTAGGGGGAGGGGTACGCAGCACCAGCATAAGGTGACGAGTCAAAAACTAATCCAGCAGTGGCAAAGTGGGAGTTAAGTTCCTCCAGGATTAGGGACTTGTTTTCCACAATCTTGCCACTTGCAACTATCTTTGTTGGGACAGAGGGGGCCATGGGCCATCCTTCTATAGCATTGATAGTCTTCCATATTTTATGAGGGTTACCTTTAGCTTGTTCGAGAGTAGAAATATAATAGTTAGCTTTAGCAGAGAGAAGTTTTTTCACACAGTTATTCCTGGCTGTTCTAAAGGCCTGCCAATCTGAAGATTCTTTGGAATGTCTAGCTTTAGCCTAGAGCTTATCTCGAGCCATAAGGCTGCCTTGAGATCTGAGGGAACCAGGGGTTGAATTGTTCTGTACCCTTACTTGATGAAAGGGCATGCTTATTTATTATTGTAGTGAGTTTGTCATTATGATGTAAGCTGCCTTGTTGACATCTTTGGTTAGGTAGAGATCTTGCCATCTGATCATGCTCAGGTCAGATAGGAAGTTTACTGCACTGAATTTGCAAAAGGATCTTTTTGTTATAAAGATGGCTGCGGCCGGCCTTAATTTGAGATTTTATGCAAGCAAGAATTTTATGATCGCTCATGTCGCTGTTAAACACCGCCGAATGAGATATTTTATGTGATGGGGTGGTTAGTACCACATCTAGAATGGAACTGTTGGCGTATTTAGAGTGTTGTTCCTAGTGGGTTCACTGACTAATTGCCCAAGACCTAGCTTATCACAAAGGGATTTGAGGCCGTGTGATTTAGGTGACAGTCAGTCCATATTTAGATCTCCTAGAAATATTGTTTCAGTTTTGCATCTACGAACATGGATTTCAAAAGATTAAGGACTTCATCACCACTAGACGGGGGTCTATAGCCACCTAGGATAGTGATACATTCCGAGGAGGGGAGATGAAGGCTCAGCGAAACTAACTCAAATTCCTTGGCTAGAGATTTGCAACTAATATTAGCGACCGAGTACTTAGATTTGGCCTAGATAACCACACCCCCACCTCTAGACTCTCTATCTGCTCTAAATAAATTGTAGCCCTGGTGGAGGCATTTTGAGGGAATAGGTGGGAACAGGGGTGGATGTGAATACTCACTCGTGACTGTGGGAGGCAAGGGAGCAGCAGGCAGACAGGGGCTGAAGACTGGGTGGAGGAGTACAAATGGATACAAAGGCAAGGAGGGTAGAGTAGAGAGGGGTGAAAGGGATGCATCAGTGGGGTATACCAGTGTCAGTAAAGGGCAAGAGTATGAACAGGATGGGTGGCAGGTGGTTCGGGGCAAGGGTCCTAGAACTGAATTTGTTAGAAGAAAGGGGGGGCATGCCCCTGTAGGGGTAGGGCAGGTGGGGGGCATCGCGCACAAAAATAGGTTTTCTGCAATACAGTCCCAGGATGAAGGGGAGAGAAAGGAAGTTAGTGACAGAGGAGATCCATGGGGGGCAGTTGGGGAGAGACTGTTGAAACCCACAGCAGAAGGGAAGATGGGATCCCCCCTCCGCGAATAGAGCAGGAATAAACTGCAAGCATAGAGATGACAGCATACAGGAAGAACCACCCCGGGACAGTCTCAATCCAAAGTGTGAAGTAAGGGTTAGCGAAATGGAGGAGGGGCCTAAACAGCAGGGTAGGGGGGTAGGGATCCAAAAATTGGAAGTTTCAGACACTAAGCAGGGCAAAGCAGGCCAGGAGGGTAGGTGGGAGGAAATGGAAACTCCTGCCACAGAACTGGGAAAGAGGGGAAGGGGGTGGACATGGAGCCAGTCACAAAGCAGTAGGAAGCGGGACAGGATGGGGACATAGAGCCATGGACAAGGGGGAGTGGAGATAGGAGTCAAACAACTGGACTCTGGAGGGAGCAGAGTATGAGGATGGCTTAAGGGGTGGTTAAGACTAAGAAGAAGGCAATGGGAGATTGGAAAAGAAACAGCAAGGAAAATGTGGTAGTGAAAGGCGCTGGTAAGCCAGCAGGAGAAAGGAGCAGTCTGGAGGGGGTGGAGGAAAGGGTTTTGATTGTTGGGGACTCCATTATTAAGGGTAGTAGCTGGAGGAAAGGAGGGGCAAGGGCAGCAGGATCTGGACTGAATGCATGCCAGGCATGATGGCAACACAGGTCAGTCATCACATTCCCTTCTGGAGAAATGAGCAGGATGAGAGGACGCACTTGTTGTCCCTTCTATGTACAAATGACCTCACTGGAAACAGTTCATTAGAAATGCAGGCAAGATCAGGAGCACTAGCAAGGTTCTGCAGCAGTCTGAGGTTTAAATAGGTGGCTTTCTTGGAGGTGCTGCCAGTCCCATGGGCAAACTCTAAGAGGAGGCAGAGGATAGCAGAATTTAACAGTTGGCTCACCAGCTGGTGTACCCAGAGAGGCTTTGAGTTGGTGGGGGATTGGGGGACAGCATGAAGAGATGGCAGCCTTTTTGCCCCAGATAGGTTGCACTTAAATAGCGAAGGTAAGGCAGTGCTAAAGTGTAAACTAGCAGGGTACGTGGAGCACCACTACAATTTAAACTAAATTGGGGGGGGAGTTACAGGTAGTATCACACCACAGAGCAGATGATAAGAGGAACAACCAGCCCCGGCCCCCACCAGAATAAAAAGCTCTGAGTTGGGGAGCTGGTAGGCAAGCTAGTACAAGGTAAGGAAGACAGGAGTCTGGAGTTTGGAGAGCCATGTGTACCAATGCCAGGAGTCTAGGAAACAAGATTCCAGACCTGGCAGTGCTCATCATGGCTGAGGGTAACATTGACATAGTGGGAATGACTGAAACTTAGTGTCACAAGGGGCAGGACTGGAACATGATAATGCCAGGATATACATTGTTCAGGAGGGTCAGGGAGGACAGGAGAGGTGGGGGGTGGCACTTTTCATGTGGGAGGGGATCAGGGCTACGGAACTGCAGGGTAGATGGGGGGAGGTGGAAGGTTTATGGGTTTCGCTGACCACGGGAAAGGGAGATGTAGTATGCACTGGAGTGATTTACAGACCACCAACGCACCAGATAATAGTAGATAAATAGATGCCAGAAGAGATCTTAAGGATGGCAAATAAGGGTGAGATGCTGCTGATGGGGGACCTCAACCTGCTGGATGTGGAATGGGGCACACACTATCAGCCTCATTCACCAGGAGTAGGGCAATCATGGAATCGCAACAAGCAGCCCTACTCAAACAGCTGGTTGGGGAACCAACTAGGGAGGGAGCTGATCTGTATTTAGTTCTGACAAATGGTGATAGGGTAGGGGAGGTATCGGTGATGAACCTTGGTACAAGTGACCACAGCGCCATTTGGTTTACAGTACATACATTGACCAGTGTTCACTGAACCAAGGTGATGGTGCTGGATTTCAGGTGAGCAGATTTTAATAGAATGGGGGACTAGGTTTATCAAGCACTGGAAGTGGTGGGGAGCTCAAGGGGGTGGAAGACATGAGGGCTATGATAAAGGGGGCAATTGTGTGGGCCACAGACCTCTGTGTAAGGAGACTGAGTAAGAACAGAAGGAAAAGAAAGCCCCTGTGGTTTAGCAGGGAGGTGGCAGAAAGAATCTGGGCAGAGGTTAGCGTTCAGAAGGTTCAAAACAACACAAAGGGAAGAGGACTGGGCAAAGTACCAGGCAAGGCAAAAGAAGGCAATCCTGGAGGTAAGATGAGCAAAGGCTAGAATGGAGGAGAGCATTGCCAATGTGTTCAAAAAAGGGGACAAAACCTTTTATATTTATATAGGTGAGCAAAGGAAAACAGGGCATGGGAGACACAGACTGAAGAACAAGAGTGGAGAGCTGGTGGTAGGAGACCAGGAGAAAGTGGAATTGCTGAACAGCTATTTCTGCTCAGTGTTCACAAAGGAGAATCAGTGGGAGAGCGGTAACACAAAGGTAAAAGAGGAAGAGGGGAACAGATTGGACAAAAGTCCCTTCCAGGAGATCCTGAGAAAGCTAGAGAGATTGAAGGTAGATAAGGTGATGGGGCCAGATGGGGTGTACCCCAGGGTATTGAAGGAGCTGAGGGGTGTGCTGGCAGCTCCTTTGACTGCCCTCTTCAACAAGTCGTTAGAATCAGGGGTGGTCCTTGGTGACTGGAAACAGGCAGATGTGGTACCCCTTCACAAGGGGGGAGGTGAACAATTACAGGCCAGTGAGCTTGACATCGGTGGTTGGCAAGCTTATGGAAAAACTGTTAAAAAACAGAATCACCAGCTACCTGGAAGCAAACAGCCTGCTGGACCAATTTCAGAATGAGTTCATCGAGGGTAGAGCCTGTCAAACAAACTTGATAGAGTTCTTTGACTGGGTCACCAAGGTGGTGGATTGGGGTGGGGGGGTAGGTGGACATTGCGCACCTTGATTTCAGGAAAGCATTTGACTCTGTGCCACACAGGAGGCTATTGCATAAATTGGGATGTCTGGGGCTAGGGCAGACAGTAGTACAGTGGGTGCAGAATTGGCTGGGGGTAGAAGACAGAGGGTGGTAATAAATGGGGTATCCTCGGGGGAGGGAAGGGTCATCAGTGGGGTTCCCAAAGGGTCAGTGTTGGGCCCACTACTATTCAATATATTTATAGGGGACATAGCTAAGAGCCTTGAGGGGAGGGTGTGTCTATTTGCAGATGACACAAAGGTCTGCAATAGAGTAGACACACAGGAGGAGGTTGACAATATGCATAGGGATTTCAGAAAACCAGAGAAATGGTCCAGAGAGTGGCAACTGTCTTTCAATACATCAAAATGCAAGATCATGCACCTAGGCAGGAAAAATCAGAGAGCAATATATTGTATGGGAGGGCAACCACTAAATATAACTGAACAGGAGAGAGACCTTGGCATCAACATCACACAGGACCTGAAGTTATCAACACATTGGGAGAAGGCAGTGACAAGAGCCAGTAGGATGCTGGGTTACATTGGGAGTGGGATCACTAGTAGGAGGAGGGAGGTCATAATACCCTTGTACACCTAGCTGGTTAGGCTGCATCTGGAGTATGGGGTCCAGTTCTGGAGTCCATACCTCAAGAAGGATGTGGAGAGGGTTGAGCATATCCAGAGGAAGATGACAAAGATGGTTAAGGGAATCAGTCACTTAACATATGAGGAGAGACTGAGGGTCCAAACATGTATTGCCTGGAACAAAGGGGGGGGGGGACATGATTGAGACATTCAAATACTTAAAGGGTATTAACAAAGTGGCAGCAGGGAGCATATTCCAACTAAAGGGGCAATCGAAGATAAGGGGCCATGATTTGCAAATTGTATGGGGGAAGTTCAGAGGAAACATTAGGAAGCACTTTTTCATAGCAAGGGTGGTGGATAACTGGAATAAGCTTCAAGAAGATGTGGTCAGAGAAAGGACAGTGGGAGGATTCAAGGGGTGTGGGACAGGCACAGGGGCCTGTTGGCAAGGAGGGAGGGAGGGGTTACAGTTAAGTCCTAGCAGTGGTCTAGGCAACCTGGGCAGACTAGGTGGACCTGGCGGTCCTTTTCTGTCATCACATTTCTATGTTTCTATATTTCTAGTGAGGAAGCAGGGAACTATAGGCCAGCCAGCCTCACCTCAGTAGTGGGTAAGATCATGGAAGCACTGCAAGAAAGAATAGTGACACACTTGGAATCTAACAGTGCCCAGCGTCCAAGGCAACATGGATTCACAAGAGGAAGGTCATGTCAGATGAATCTGATAGATATTTTTGACTGGGTAACAAAGGAAGTAAATCTTGGGTGGGGTGGGGTGGACATCGCCTACTTCAATTTCAGCAAGGCATTCAACACCGTCCCACATAAAAGGCTGGTTAACAAGATGGGTAGTCTGGGCATGTGGCACAAGGTGGTGAACTGGGTTAGGAACTAGCTAACAGACAGGAAGCAGAAGGTGGTGGTAAATGGGATCCAATCTGGGGAGAAGGGGTGACCAGCATGGTGCCACAGAGATCAGTCCTTGAGCCAGTCCTGTTTAATGTCTTCATTAGTTGCATTGTGGTAGGGCTGGAGGGAAAGGTCTGCCTGTTTGCAGATGGCACCAAGATCTGCAACAGGGCGGATATTCTAGATGGGTTGGAGAGAAAGAGGAGGAACCTGAAGAAGCTTGAAAAATGGTCTGAGGTTTAGCAACTGAGGCTCAATTCACAGAAGTGCAAAATAATGCACCTGGGACAAGGGAACCCTAGGAAGAGCTACAGAATGGGGGGAGTAGTTGCTGACAATCACCAAGGAAGAAAGGGACCTGCGGGTTATCATTTCAGACTACCTGAAGGTGTCTAAGCAGAGTAAAAAGACTGCAGAGAGGGCCAGTGGCATGCTGGGGTGCATAGGCAGAGATATCACTTGCAGAAGGTGGGAGGTATTGATGCCAGTGTATGAATGCTGGTGAGGCCTTACCTAGAGTACTGTGTGCAGTTCTAGAGGTCACACCTTCATAAGGACATTGACAGGGTGGAGGCAGTCCAGAGAAGAGCGGCTAAGATGGTACAGGGCTTGCACCAGAAAACATAGGTGGAGTGATTAAAGGACCACAACATGTGCTCACTGGAGGAGAGGAGGGTTGGGGGGACTTAATAGAATCAATCAAGTACCTTAAGGTCATAAACATGGTGCAGGGGGGAGACATCTTCAAATATAGAAGGAGTACAAGAATGAGGGGACATGATATGAAATTGGAAGATGGCAGGTTAAGGGAGAATATGAGAACATTTTTCTTCATGGAGAGGGTGTTGGAACCATGGAATAGTCTGCCGCAGGAGGTGGTGGGAGTGAGCGTTTGTTTTCACTACAGCAGGGGAAAAGGATCTTTTCTCTGAGGACATCACTGACAGGGGTGCTTCGGCAGCACAAACAGGTACCTACTCATCAACTAATCTAAGCCAACAGCTTGTTGATATTAAAACTGCATTTGTTATCTTAGAAAGAGCCATTATAAGAGGAAGGAGACATTATTGGGGCAGAATTTTCCTAGATGCTTACCTTAGGGTTTGTCAGTCACCCAGAGGTTTACATATGCTTAAATTACCAGGCTATGGCTGGGAGAGGGAACTTTTTATGGTCGCTTGGAAGAGTGCACAAAAAATTGGCATGGATGAGTTCATGACAGCAATCATAGGAGATTATGAGGCACAGCAGCCTGAAGTAAGTGCAGATATTGCTGAGAAAGAGAAAGTTGTATTTAACTTCAAGGATCATCCTGATTACAATATCTTCCAAAGCAGATTAAGGGAGAATGTTCAGAGAGAGGATAATAAAATAAAAAAGACAAAGTTACTTAAATTCGAAAGGGATAGACAGGACTACCTTTTGGGAAGAAGTTTTGACTGGAATAAAATACAAAATACACCCAGGCACACCAACAATAAAAGATGAAGAAGCAAGTTTAATATACATGTGAACAATCATCAGCGCAAATCCATTTTGAAGAATAGAAATAATTCCCCTACATACACCATGGATAATAGCGGATCAGAAAGTGAAGATCCTTTTTGGAGAAGGAACATGAGGTGACCAAAGAAATGACGAGGACAGTTCAATTTCAACTACCAGAGACCTTGTTTCAACGTGAGAGAGGATCGAGGAATTTGAGGGGGAGCACAGCTCGAAGTTGAGGCAGAAATGCACACGAAGAGAGGAAAGGAAATATAGGCGGCAGAGTACAGGGCAGACGGAGCAACTAGTCACAAATTCAGAAAATATTGTAATAAATATTTCGAATTATGAACTGACTGCAAGTGGACTATCTGTTTTACAAAAGGGATTAACATTTATTACCACCCAGAACTCAAACCCATTTCACGTATATGTGGATCTTCACTGCTTTACTAAAAATTTAAATTTAAAGGCATACTACTACAAAGACAATATGTGTCATGGTACTGATGTCACTGACAGTCAGGAACTATCAATAATGGACATGACTACACAAAGGGAGGTAAGCCCCTTTCGGCTAGTTTCTAATTATTTGCCACCCTACAATGAAACAGTGAGGGCATTTGAGCGTGCTTGAGAAAAATCATTTAAATAAATGTTTGAAACAACAAATAAAGCAAACTATGTTAATATAAGCTCAGATGAGGCAGCTGCAATAAAAAGTCTACAACAGAATAAGGTAATTACTATCAAACCAGCCCATAAGGAGGGGCTCAGTAGTGGTGATGTCAACTGTTTGTTATATTAGTGAGGTGCTATGACAATTGGGTGACATAAGATTTTATGTCAAACTGAGATATGACCCCACTAGTAGTTATAAGAAGGAAATAGACATTGTTTTAAATGATGCATTAATGTCTGGCACTGTAACTAGTGATGAATGTGGGTTCCTGACTGTTAACCACCCTGTGAGAGCATGCATGTATATCCTCCCCAAAATTCAAAAGGATTTGCGCAAACCACCTGGCGGGCCTATAGTGTTAGGGAATGGTTGCTTGACTGAGCCCCTTTCTCAATTTGTGGATGCACACATACAAGGGTATGTCTCAAAATTGCCATCATTCATTAGAGACACTACACAAATGCTGGAAATCCTGGATAACATGCAGGCATAACCAGGGTGGTTCTTGGTACCTATTGCTATCAACTCACTCTATACAAATATCCCCCATGAAGGGGGACTACAGGCCCTGGAATATTGGTTAGGAGCTGATGAGGGACTCTCTGAACATAAAAGGCAATTTCTGTTATCCTGCATAGAACATATTCTTCAAAATAATTGTTTTCTGTTTCAAGATGATGTGTACTTACAACTTAAGGGGACAGCAATGGGGGCGACATTTGCCCCAATTATGCTAACCTCTATTTGGGGCTTTGGGAGAAAACAACAGTCTGTGACACTGAGAGCAATCCTTATTACATTAGGATGGACATCTGGTGTTGTTTTATTGATGACATATTTATGGTGTGGAAGGGCACATTGGCAGAGCTAGGTGAATTTGTTGGATACTTAGAAAATAGTAACCCAAATTTAAAGTGTATGGTACCAAGTGATTTGAGATCCATTTAATTTCTAGATTTGAACATAACCATGAATATGGATAGTATATTCAGCACAAGCCTTTTCAGAAAGAAGACAGATGGAAATTCACTATTGCATGGCTCTAGTTGCCATCCACGCCATATGGTTGAAAATATTGCCAAAGCCCAAATGCTTAGAGTTCGTAGAAACTGTTCTGGGGATACAGATTTTGTTGCTAATGGAATGGATATGTGTGCAAGATTTACTGAACATGGGTACAATTCTATGCTGGTAGAAGAAACATATCTGGAAACTCTGGACACCTCTAGGATAAGCTTACTGAATAATAAGAGACAGGAAAGGAATCCTCCTAGGGCCAATTTTGTGACTAATTTCACTAGACATGCCAACAAGATACAGCAAATAAATAATGGAAATTGGCATATATTGGAAAGTGAACTATGTTTGTCTGAGATCACACAGTTGAAATCTAGAATGGTATACCGTAGGGGTCCAAATTTAAAGGATCAACTTGTCCATAGTTTCCAGAGCTGCAATGAGGACAGTGCAGGTGTTAAGAGTATATGGTTGCCCCCTTCCCCATGGGTAACTTCAGATGTGGCAACTGTAAGTTTTGCCCTTATATTTAGAGAACTGATACTTTTACTTACTGTAATAACAACAAGCTGTTTAAAATGAAGGAGTTTTTCAACTGCAGCAGTGAACAAGTAATATATTTGGCCACATGTTAATGTGGTGACTTTTATGTAGGCCAAACAAAAAGACCTATGAAAATACGCATAGGGGAACATCTGAGAGCCATAAGGGAGGGGGATGCAAAAAATGCACTAGCCTGTCATATAAAAACCAGCATTAATGTCTCACGTAATTTCAAATTCTGTGCAACTGAGAGAGTAAGAATGGGCCCTAGAGGTGGAAACCCAAATAACAAGTTGCCATATAGGGAGTCCTTTTGTATTTTTACCCTAGGAGCATTAGAACCACCAGGCCTGAATGACCACATAGAACTCATGCCATGCATACAGAGGAAATGAATATTGTGTCTGTACAGATGAAAGCACTACTGTTAGGTCCTCATGTATCTTAATATATAATTAATTCATTTACTTTTTTCATGTTTCCCTTCGGGTTCATTAGAAAGTCAGTCGGAGTACTGTTCAATATATAAAAAATTCCCTTTGGGACTTATGACTTTGGATGTGTACTCCATGCTGCTAACCCTATTTGATGATGAAGTAGGAACTAAAATTGTCTTTTGATTTCTTTACACCCTGTTATGCTTGTGAAAATAAGGATCATGTTGCTGTAAATTTGTTTTACTACTTTTTGATAGTTGTATAAATCAACTTAGTATTTAATAAGTTGCACAATAAATTATGTAAGCACTGTCACTTTAATTCATGTGTGTGGTGTAGGTATTTAAGGGTCCTTTTCTGATTGCAAAAGTTAGCCTCCTGATGATGCATACACTGAGATAATGGTAGAGGTTTTAGTGGAGCAGATGCTGTTGTGGCGAATTGGCATTTTTTAATCATTTTTGAATAAAGTTGCTATCTGGTTCAGTGCTATGTGGTGCGAGTATTTGTTGATTTGGTTACACTGATATATATTCCGCACACGGTTACCCCTCGGAGCAGTTTTCTATTTTTGGTCATTGACCAGGTAGGGCCAGAGGCTGCAGACTAGTGTAGGGTTTACAGGCAGACAGGTTGGGCCTAGCGGTCCTTATCTGATGACAATTTCTATGTTTCTACATTGTTTTTATTAAATAACAAAAGAAGCTAATTTTCTTTCACTGCTCCACTTTAACTCAATCCCCTGCCTGCCCACATGGAGTGTTTCCCTGCTCTGTGCAGCAAAGAAAAACTGCTGAACCAGCATAAAGAATCAATACAAGCTTTCAACAACAAATTGCCCACATTAAAAAAAATGACAACTGCAGCTCTGCCTTCTGAGATATGGAAATGGAAGGCATCTCTCTGAACAGCATTGCAGCACCACTCACTAAAGTTAAAAATGTTTCTCAAAGCTCTTCACCCAACTAATTACCATCAATGCAGTGCTGCCAGAGCTGGCATCATTATGCTGCATTCATGGCAATAGCCATGGCAACAACACTCCTTACAAGAAGAGAAAATTTATTTCAGATAAATCTGCATAACTTTTAAGTAAAAAAATTTTTAACACAAACACAGAAGAGGCCTGTTGCATAAATACAATATGCAACAGGGACCTTGTAGAATAAATGTTTTATTTTCATTGAAGTTTTTGCCCTTGGGCACATCACTTGTGGCAAACAATTTCCCTGTGTCCCATGTGCTTTATCTACATATAGATTTCCTGGTTTCATGTTTTTTATGTTTTTTATCTGTCTTACACATTTGACATGGAATCTTTGTAAAAGAACCCCTGGTTCAAAGGTACTTGTAATCCTAGTTATGAAATAAATAAATAGATAAAATAAAGATAAACACAGAAAAAACAAGGAGATAGAAGTCAGCCTCAGATAAAAAATGAAGAGAGTGCTCACCAGCTGGAAATGTTCAAAGTGCCTCTTTATTTTAAAATATTTTGGGCAGCACCATTGATCACTCGAAGCATCATATGATGTTCTATTTTGTATTTAAATAGTGAAGGACCAGTGGATGTCACCTCTGATGAAGCTATTGAGAAACATTAGGTGAGCTTGTGGGGTGCTGGCAGCCATGCATTATGGCGCTTTTAATGTTTGTTTTACCACATATTTCATTTTGAAATAAAAATGCACTTTGAACATTTCCAGTTGGTTAGTACTTTGTTTACTTTTTATCTGGGGCTGAGTGCTCTCTTCAAATCCCTCTTGGCTTATACTACCTGTGAGGTTTCCAAAGTTCAAACAGCTTTTGTGAAAATAAATAATTTATTCCACAGGTCCCTGTTATGTGTATTTATATATATATATATATATATATATATATATATATATATATATAGCATAAAATTACATATATATTCATTATTATTGTACTGCACCCTTATAGTTAGGGTTGAGCAGAGTGCTCAAAGTTACACCCATGTTGCATCTTAATAACTTTGGTGCCATTAAACAGAACAGCCTGAAAATGTGCATGCACGGTCAGGATGACAAAGACTCAAGATGTGAAAAGATTCATGTCTGCATCTTATGTGATTTCAGAGACCTGGAATTCTGATTTTTGGAAAAGTGATGATTTTTTTCAATAGACTTAGCATTGCTTTTTTTTATTCTCAAGCAGAGTCTAGGCAGTACAGATTTTTTTTTCTTTTAACAAAACATTCAGAATAGAAGTGGCCTGTGCTAAGTTAATGCCTTTTAAAGGTTTCGTGACAAAATATTATATGGTTCCAGAGTTATAAAGATTTTAAGTTTAGTTTTTGGATCACTCTTTGATATGAATGGTAAAAAACATTGATCATGAGGGCTTATCTTTTGTGATATACTTGTCATCAGAAATGATTTACCTGTGAGAAAAAAATACCAATTATGATGACTGCCATGTTGTTTTTTAACTAAAAAAACATGGAAAATACATAGTAATGTATTTTCAAAAAGCAAGCACCTGAAACTAGGTAAATGGGACCTGTTTATCTAGATTCTGGTGTTATTTTTTTAAGTATGTCTGGAAATATTGTTTCTGGGCACCTGAGAATCCTGGGTGACCAGCTTAACAAGAGGAGTAGTTCACCCATTTTCTCAGTATGAGAAAAGTGAGATTTTGTTGAATTGTGAAGCTTTTTACTTCAGCACTCCCAGTGGAAGTGTACATCCCACAGAGCAGTCTGCAGCACACAGAAACAAGGTTTTGGGAAACAGAGACCCTCAGCACTGTTGAAACTTGTGCATACCATCTTACTGTGTTAGCCCATTGATGCTTTGTGTCAACTGCCCCCTCAGTTGGCTTTTGATTTATACCTCATAGGGGTCATGTGACTAGTCACATGACTATGTGCTGAGCAGAACCTAAGTCCCCACTTTCCCATTACTGTAGTTTGTTATACTACATCACCACTAGGAGTTGCCCCTGAACATATTACTACTGATTCTGCTCCTGAATGCTCTGACTCATCCTTTAACCTCTTGTATGACCATTTCACATTTCCTGCTGCCCCATTTTCTGGCATTATCCCTTGATACTTCCACATTCTGTCCTGCCCAGATTTGAACCTGTGACCTTCTGCACCGTCGGCAAGTACCCTGACCACTACACTATCTTGGGGGTAAAATTGTATGCTAGGTTCCTGCAATCCTTATCCTAATTCTGGCAACATATAACCCCTTTGCTGCCTTCTAACACAGCCAGCCCCCCTCCACATGATATAAGATACATAGTCAGTGCCTAACCCACATCTGGAACAGATCACAGACAAATTATGACACTTCATCGGTACTTTCTCCTTACTGCTCTCCTAACACTAATTTTGCCACTCCCCTCAGACAACACTTCTATATCCACTATAGACCTGTCTCCAACATTCCCATTTTCTGCAGTATCTGGCACCGTGACCAGTCTACCTGTCTTGTCCCTCAAGCCAGTAAAGTTTATTTCTCACTTTAATTGTTGGCCATCCCACCAGGCATACTATCTGTCCCTCCATCTCTCCTCTCTAAAAACCATTACAATCATCCCCAAATCCACCAAACACCCATCCAAGCCCACATGTAAACTCCTCAAATACATCCTGGTTAGACAGCTCCTGCTACTACTGCTGTTGTCAGGTAATGTGCACCCCAACCCAGGGCCTCTGCAACAACCATTTGGTAGCAACAGGAGCCCCATGGGTCTTAAACACACCTGCATTAACATTCAAAGCCTCCTGCACAAGCTAGATCAACTACAATCCTGAGCGCTATAGCACAGGCCTTAGGTCCTCTCCACAGTTGAAACCTGGCTGCCCCCTGAGGTACCAGACTCAGCAGTCTCCCTTGATGGTTACACTTTATACAGGACTGATAGGCTTGGTCAAGAAGGTGGTGGCTGCACCCTATATCTGTCAGACCCCCTACAGTGCCAGATTTTACCTACGCTGCCCCACAGGGATGGTGCTCAATCACTAAGTGTTAAAATTATGTTAGGTAAAAAAGGAAGTCAATTAATATCCTCTCAGTCTACATTCCACCTAAGAAGAATCACAAAGGTTTCCACTCATTAGAAACATAGAAACATAGAATTTGATGGCAGATAAGGACTGCTTGGCCCACCCAGTCTGCCCATTTCCCTGCCTACTGGATAAGCTGCAGATTCTAGTTAACCAGCAGCCTACTTCTTCCTACCCCCAACCCCCTAGAATTGCCTTATGACTGTCCCATGCATGCTTGAATTCCACCACTGTTTTTGACTCCACGACCTCCTCCGGAAGGCCTTAGGTCCTCTCCACAGTTGAAACCTGGCTCATTCCTTGACTTCATTGCCAATCTACCTAAAGGCACGGATGTCCATGCAAAGCATCTTACTGGTGGTTTCTCAGGAAAGGGCATCAGGAACAGTTCCAAGAATATCTCATCAATTGTGACTGGTCCCCAGTCTTCCTCACTGAAAGTGTTGATGAGGTACTAAACCTCTTCATCACCCTATACAGCATGGCCTGTGACTTATTTGCCCCTTTCAGGAAATGGAAGGTTAAAGGTGTCTCTAACCCATGGATTACACCCTCTGTTCTGCACCTTATGGCCACTCGTGACCACCTTTGGCAAGTGGTACAAGCCACTGGCAAACCTAGAGACTGGAAATACTATAAGACTGCCAGAAATAATTGCACCTGAGCCATCCGTTGGGTAAAGGCCACATACTACCAAGGCATATTTGCTAGCTCATGGGATAATAGTAAAACATTTTGGGACAATATTAAAAACTTACAAGCAAGCCCAATCAGTCCCCTCTGACCTTACTTAACTCTAATGGGGTCATCGTTCAAGAACTGAGCAAAATTACTAACTTTTTCAATACTTCATTCACTGACCTGAGCGGAGGTCTCCCCCTCAATTTCTTCAATAAGCCATCTGCTGAGGATATTGCCCATAATAGCACCTCCCCTCCAAACGTTCCCCAGTTCTATTTCAGGGCAGTCTCCCCTTCTGCTGTCAGGAAACACCTTGTGAAGGTGTTTGTTAAGTCAAGGCACGGCTCCGACACCCCTGACCTCAAACTGCTTCTCCTCTCCATTGATGCAGTCCTGGCCCCGCTCACCTGGAGCCTAAATCTGCCCCTACGCCTTGGTCTGTTTCCCTCTGTCTGGAAAGCTGCAGTTGTGTCTCCAATCTACAAGAGTGGTGACAGAGCAAGCCATGCCAACTACCATCCCATTTACATTTTACCACCCCTCTCGAAAGCCCTTGAACACTTAGTGGCCAAACACCCAACTGAATATCAATCTACCTATGATATTCAATGTCCTCAGCAACATGGGTTTGGGAAAGATCATAGCACTGCCACCACCCTTATCACCTGCACAGACTATATCCATAAGGCACTTGACTGTGGTCATCTTGCAGGGTCTATATATATGTATGTGTGTATATATATATATATATATATATATATATATATATATATATATAGATCTTACAAAGGATTTTGATACTGTCAATCCCTTCTTACTGCTCTGGACCCTACCCTCCCTAGGACTCTTCAGCAATGTTACCTCCTGTTTCAGAAGTCATCTAGGTGGCATAACCCAACGCGTAAAAATCATAGTCTCACCCTCAAGTAGCCACCCCATGCAATTCGGTGTTCCACAGGGATCAATCCTTGATCCCCTACTATTTAGTCTGTACCTCAATGCCATTTCCCTAGCTTGCCCTTGTAGTCTTCTTCTGTATGCAGATTATGCTGTGATTTACACCAGCTAGCCTGATCCTACACTCCTTACCAGTGACTTGCAATGTAGCTTTGCCTCTATTGAAGCCTGGTTTGCTGGCCATAGATTAATTATGAACTATAAAAAGACCAAAGTGATGGTCTTTGCTGGGACTCATAACAAGTTTAAAAGAGCCCAACTACCCATATACAACAATATTGGTACACAGCTTGAGCAAGTAACTAGTTTCAAGTGCCTGGGCATCACCCTAGACAGTACTCTTTCCTATCAAGAACACATTAATGACATCTCCAAAACTGCCAATATCAGGCTAGACCTCCTTTATAGACATCGGCACTGTATGACCCAAGAGGCACTATGCCTCGCAGTGTCTAGCTCCATACTGTCTATCATTGATTATGCATTGTATTTTATGGTGCTGCCACCACCACTGCCCTCAGAAAGTTAGGAGTTACTGTTAACAAAGCCTGCAGGTTAGTTACTGGTGCTAGTAGGGACACACATACCTGTGACCTATACACGCAGTCCAATTGGCTCAACCTCCAGAGCAGAATCTCCTATCACATCTGTCTTACTGCCAAAAAGATTTCTTTAAAGTTAGCACCCCCTGTCTACCCAGCATCTCCACAGCAGGTCCCACACTAACACATGCTGCAGGAGAAATGCACCCAACCTAACTTTTCAGGTACCTTTATGCTGGACATCTCAAGGATAAAGAGCATTTATGTACAGAGCATCTAGCTTGTTTAACAACCTCCCTGCACACCTTCAATCTACCCCCAGAATTGGTCCTTTCATAAACTGTCTTCAACAGCACCTAGCCAACTATAGAAACTGTGACTGCCCCACTTAACTCTGGGGGCCCTCTGCTTATACCCATCCTGCCATTTAAATGGCAGTGCCCTCTTGGGCTGCTGTTCTGTGTCACCACTGAGTCTATGGTCACCAGCAATGTTTCCCACACCATAACCTGGAAAATTACCACTATTATCCCCTGCCTAAAGTCAACCTCCTTGACTGCATTTTCTTCTTCTTTTTTTCCTCCACCTATTGGCCTGTTATGCCTCATAACTCATCACTATTGTAGTTTGCTTCTAACTGGCTTTCTCTGCCTGTACACCTGCCCTCCACCAACATCTGGTTACCTTTTTAACCCTTGCACTTAATATCAGTATTATTAAGTATTTTAACCCTTACACTTGAAGGAATTGTGTGATCTTACACTTTGGGCTTCATAGCCAGTTACCCCGGGGCGACGATAGCCCCGCTTTGTAAAAATATAAATTTTTTTATTACTCTCGCATCAAACTTTGGGAAGGGATCATAATTTGTTGAAACCATGGCATCAGCCAATCCTTTTTGTGATGTGGTACCAGGGAAACATGCAAGGACACTTTTGTGTGCAAAACCCTATGGGGCTTATTTTCAAAACTTTTTAATACTTTTGGCTACCTTTTGATAAAAAAGACACGGCTCAACTAATAGGGACCCTATTATTGAGTGTCTTTCTTTATCAAAAGGCTAGCTTAAAGTATTAAAAAGGTTCTGAAAATAAGCCCCATAGGCTTGTGACAAGACGTCTCCTCACTGCTCCCTGGTACTCCATGTCACAAAACAAACACAAAAACAGGGGAGGTGGGGGAGCAGGCAATCTAGGAAGTGGGAAGGGATCAGCTAGCTCACAGTTTAAACAAATTATGATCCCTTCCCAATGTTTGAAGCGTGAGTAAAAAAAATATATTTTTACATAGCGGGGCTATCGCTGCCACAGGGTAGCTATGAAGCCCAAAGTGTGATTTTGGAATATCACACATTTACTTTAAAGGGCAACTGACACCATCCGGCCAAAAGTGCTACACTGCAGAATTATAATAGGCATACCCACAGTAAATCCCATACCAAAAACTAGATGTCTGTTTTACTTCATTGTAAAATTATTAGCCATTTTGTAACCCTAATTTTACTAACTGTTTGAACAAAAGCCTGAATTAGTGAAGAGCTGATGATGATATCATCTAGGGACCTCACAGTGTAGTATTCTCCATCAGCAAGCTTATCGGATCTTTTTCTCCAAAGTTGTAAAGATCATGTGCGATGGTTTTCACAAGTAAAACAGGCAGCACCACTCAGCAAACTATATGGGATCTTTTGTTTTTTACTTGGTCTATGAAATTTGTTTCCAAGTGACTCAATTCAGTACCATGTGGAAATTGATATAAATATGGCTGTAGCATTGTTTCACAGTCATCTGTTGGCCTCCCAAGGGAATTGCAGGAACAACTACCATAGCTGAAGTCTCCTGTGCACTTTAAAATATGCATTTCCCATAATGCACAGCAGCCAAATCCCAAACAGCAAACACAGCAGAAAAATGGAGATGATTCTACATTTCACAAAAGTCAGACAACCAAAATTAACACATATTCTAAAATATTGATCACATCTGCATGTAATCAATAATTGAATGCCTGTTCACCATTCCACCCACAAAATACAGACTGCAGTTAAATATATGCATTTCCCATAATACACAGCAGCCAAATACCAAACAGCAAATACAGCAGAAAAACAGAGATGATTCCACTCTATCTGTGTCTGTATCTGTGTTTTTTATACTTGCTAATATAGGATATCATGTTACAATCTCTTGTATAACATAACTCCCTGTTTCTGCACTTGCCATGTTACAAGCACATTAAACCACTCCATAGCATGGTTCTACTGTGTAGTTAACTTTGTTTCAAAATCTGAAACTCATATACTTTATAAAACAATGTTTTTTGAATGGTGCTGCTTGTTTTGCTTGTGAAAACCATTGCACGTGATATTTACAACTTTGGAGACTCAGGTCGTATAAGCTTGCTGACAGGAAATACTAGACTGTGTGGTCCCTAGATGACATCACTGGCAGCTCTTCACTGAAACTGTTTTTTTTTTTTGTACAGGTAGTGGAATCATGGTTACAAAATGGCTAATAACTTTAAAATGAAGTAACATAGAAATCTAAATTTTGGTATGAGATTTATTGGGGGTATGCTTATCTGGATTCTGCAATGTAGCACTTTTGGTGTCAGTGGCTCTTTAATATCAGTATTATTATGTAGCGGATGTACTAGATTGAGTTTCAAATGTCTCCTGGGTTTATTGTACCTCACCCAGCCTGCATATTTGTACCCAATGTACTTGTGCCTGTTACTCCCTCTTCTGTATAATTACTTGTTGTTGTGGTGCTATTGTAAAAGAGCCCCTGGCTCAAAGGTTTTAATTCTGAGATTCAATGAATAAATAAAATAAAATAAATAAAACAACTGGAGTCATGCTGCTAGCTTCAGTTGGAGCAGTGAGTCAGCGATCCCCTGATATCTCTCAGTCTCTCCCTCTCTCATATCTATCTATCTATCTGTCTGTCTGTCTCTCTGTCTATCTATCTATCTCTGTCTATCTATCTATCTATCTTTCCCCTTGAAATGACAGGAACAACTGTTCATTTTGTTGGCTGAGAATGCAGACCTGATGAATAAAATCATGTTTTAAACTAAGATGTGGGTTGTGTATTAATTTTGTGACACTGGTTTTTAAAATGTAAGTTTCTGTAAGCAGCAAACCACTGCATTTGAAGTTATGCACGTGTTCACTAGAATGCAGTCAGCTCCTAATCTGACATTGCCATTTGTACATTCTATCTGCTTTTCTTGGCTTGAAAGCACACAACACAACCTGATTTCTTACAGCAGTATAATCATTTCTGCAACTGTTTTGGTTTTATTATGTGATGGAATATTATTTCTGTGTACAGCTGTTTAAAAACTGACAACTGGAAGTGATTTTATATGGCTGACATGGTGACTGCTGACGGTAACTTGAAATGCTATTCTTTATTTTGTAAAGTCAGCAATGAGTTTCAGATGTGAGTGAATAAACAAAAAAAGTTTGAATAGTGCTGTGAATATGATGTTGAGTTGGCCAAACTACATCTGTTGATTTTTTGTGTGTGTTTTATTTTTCCTATTGAGCTTTATATACAAGCTGCATGCACTATCAATATCACCCCCACCCCAAATCTCTCAAATTCCCAAACATAAAGTCAGGCTAATAAACCTTTTTTTTATTACCTTGTTGTCCAGTTATGCCCACCCTCTGTACTGGCAAATGTCTGTAATCAGGTCATGACATGTAATTTGGCAATAATGTTGTTTGGTCACCAACAACCTCACCCCATCCATTCCCAATCATAAATTCTTGTACAGAAAGCACATTGTTTTAATCATTATTCCAATGGTTTCTAGTTATTTGCACTCTTTATATGGCCATGTGTCTTTATTAGGATGCAGACATCTCATTTGATATAAACAATGTTTGATGCCTGGCAGTGCTCTCCAAGCACCTCTCAGCTCGTTCACAGAAGTACAAATGTAAAATGTACATTCTTATTATCTGCTTGCCATTGTTGGTCAGATGCTGGTAGAGGAAATGTGATGATGAGAGTTCTAATTGCTCCAAATGCTGTACCATATCAGGTCAATTACATTATCATGTATTTCAAAGTGTTCGACTTCACGGTAATGAATTTATAGAGGTTGTGAGCCAATAATGGATTTAACTTGTTGATAATATTTATTTTCAGAGAGCATTACTAACAACATATGTATTCTTGTCCATGCATTCACTTCATTTTTTGTGTTTTTAACTGTTATTAAAATTATTCTCATTTACAATCTTATTTTAATTTGCTCACTTCGGCATGAGAATGAACTGAAACACTACCATGTTGAACTGAGATACACAAAGTCAGATATACTGAGTATTGAATCAGTGAACTCGGAGTCCCCACTAATGAACAGTGATATCATAAATGCAGAATTTGTCAAAGAAGGTTATGAGATGGGACAGAATGTATGCATGTCATTAAAATACATTAAGGGGACAGGAAATCATTTCTAATTGGCAGCCATTTATAAAATTCTGATTCTCAGAAATGATATGCATTCCTCTAAGTTATCCATATTTAACTGCACCACAATAAAAAGTGATACAAAAACTGTATTTTGCATTGTTTTGTTTTTATGGGCAGCATTCTGTTACAGTTCTCTTCATGGAACCAGTAATTTGCAGTTTTTACTATGTCACTGATGTATTATTTTGCTCACTACTGCAATCACTTTTGTAAAACTATGTATACTTGGAAATTCTAGTGACCTCAGTACATAAGACAAGTAGCAAAAAATTAAGCCTGCTCATATTGCACTTAGATATTATGCTTGTCATAACATTATCAGCTCTAACACACTTTACAATATCTTGTGATTCTAATTCCAATTAGGAATAGAATAAGGCTTTCAAGAACCTTTTTTATGTGATGTTTTATCAGTGAGCTTGGTGTGGGGCATGGGAGTTTATTCATAGATGTTAAAATCTTATAACAATTTTACAAATGTCTGCACAAGGGTATACTAGCACAAAACAATGTTAAAGTGAAATGCCACTAGTCAGCAATGCAGAGTATACCATTAACTTCAGGGTCTACCATCAATGAATTGAGATATCACAAATCCAAAATGAATTAAAAAAAAGTTATGGAATGGGATAGAATGTGTGCTGTTTCGTGATTAAGCATTACACACAGAGATATTTTCTACAATTGATACTGACATGTTATTAAACTTGTCACTACCATCACTTTATAAATACTTCAAGTACTTGAACCACATAGTGATCTTATACATTAAACAATTAGCAAACATATCAGCATGCTCATACTGCAATTTTAATTAATGTTTAGCATAACATTATTAGATATTCTTTACGATATTGTGTGTTTCTAAACAAAAACAGACATAGAACGTGGTGGTATCCCATCAAAACCACATCATGTAAACAAGCATGGTGGAAACAGTGCTGCCTGTATCATGGAAGAATGAAAAGTGAACCATACAAAATAGCAAGTGCATGTGATTGCAAAATAGTGAGTTCATTTAGCTGCACACCATCAGAATCACGTAAGAGAAAAGTAGCGAATGAAAAAGTAAAAACAATAACAAGGTATAGCAAATAGCAGAGTTTCTCTGTTTACTTGTGCATTTCTGGGATATTGTTTCCTTGCATGTTTTTATATCTTCTCTATTTTGCATGGAAGTATTTTTTCCTCTTGGATTATTGACAGCACTGTTACTGACAGTGCTTTATTTCTGCATGTGGCTTTCAGATAGCTCATGATACATAAAAGCAACATTAAGCAACTTCAAGTTTCTGTGTTTGGGGTTGGACAGGTAAGATTTACTCAGAGAAGATTCCTTTGCCCTTCTCTGTAGTCATGAACAACTTCTCACACTATACTTGGTATTATATTTAGTTAGAGACAGAAGAAGGTGGGTTGCCCATCGAGACGGTCTCCTGCATCAGTAGGTTCATAGCCCCCCTCACTGCAGAATGTATTTGTCCAACTTATTTTTCAATCATGTTAATGTCTCACTTTGTACTATTTCCTGTGGTAGGCTATTCCATAACCTTCATGCCCTTTGCATAAATGAATTCATTCTCTAGTTCTCTCATTCTTTATTGTATTTTCTAATATAATCTGAAGGCTATTTGATCTTAAGCTAAATTTTCTAGCCTGATATTCAATGCCCATCTGTAGTCTTTAGGGCTGTGCATGGTACGAATAGTATTTCCTGAATACCACGAATAGTAGGCTTGCCGAATATTCGGATGGACATTCCGAATAGTTCACTTTTCGGCTACTATTCGGGATGTACTATTCGGTGGGTGAGATTTCAAAATCTCACAGAGCTTCACTGGCCATTCACAGTCTGCTTTTGGAGCTCAGAGCCAGGAACACCATGTGATCTCCTCACTCTGAGTGTGTAGATGAGAGGAGACAGTTGTTTCTCAGAGAGCTAGCTCTGTTTAGTTTACCACTTGTAACTTTTATAACTGTTTAAAAAATGTTTTGTGTGTGATCCAGTTTTTACATCTGATCACCTTGTGACTGCATCTGACTGCAGTTTTGTTTTTCATCCTGGGCTCAGTTTCAAGGAAAAGGAGAGTCTGTGTGTGAGTGAATCTGTGTGTGTGCTGCTGCATGCTGTCTCTCCTCCCCCACTGCTTTCAGTTTCACAGCTCAGCTGAAGCAGTGTGGTTTGATTTTTTGCTTAAGAATCAGTTAGTTCTTAACAGGATTTTTTTTTGTCAACAAAGTCCAGTTTGGTTTTTGCATGTGGTGGGTAACTGTTACTGGGCTCAGTAACAGTGAGTGGCTCAAGCTTTTGCTGACTGCCCCATCCCCACTGCTGTGCTTGCTTAGCTTTTTGTTCCAAATCCACACACAGCCCCTGTGGTATTTTCTATTTCTTTTGTGAAGCAAATTGGTATTTTGCTGTAATCAGGTTCCGGGCTCAGTTCCCTGCATAAGTGAGGTGTGATTGTCATCTGACTCCCTCTTATCTGCGTTGCAGCTTACCATGGCACATACATCATCCGTCTGTGCATTGTTTTGTTGTTCTTGTAATCTGTGTCCTGCAAGTGCATGCACAGTTGTCTGTACTCATTTGTTTTTTGTGATATATAAAGCAGCCTATTTTTTTCTCATTGGGTCAGGCTTGGCCCATTGAATTGTTACTGATTGTAGTCTGGTTCTTGGCTCAGTTCCCTGTACAACTGAGTAAGGAGGGTGTATTAGGTGACTCCTCCCTCCACAGCTCACTACACCTGAGTGGCCTCCTGTGCATGTGAGATTTTTTCTTTTTTGTGTGTCTTCGCGCCTTGTGTGTGCACTACTGTGAGTGTGTACACGTAAATTTTCTGTGAACTGCTTTAGTATTTCTGTGTGTGTCAGGCGTGACTCACTGGGTTCTGTGTGTTGTAAGTTGTTTGGTGCACCTTCAAAGCTTGAATTGCTGTACTGTATGACTGTACAACTGACACCGTACAAGTAAGAAGTTATTTGCTGACTCCATCTCTTTCTAGTATCAGCTTGACTTTATTAGCTGCAACATACGGGATGTTGCTATTGTTGTTTTCTGCAAGAAGCACCAACATAAACAAAGACACTAATCACAAATAATATACACAGTAAGTTATGGACCATGTCTCATTAATCCCATAAACATGCATGGTCCAGCCCAAGCAAGTCGTCTTCACCACCAGTCATAAGTGGTGAGGAACAGGGTGAGAGAAGGTCTGTTCACATTTGCCGCTCTAAAATAGTTTTCTCCCCTGGTAAGCCTTCAGGTTCTGGTGTCAGTAAGATTGGGGGTAGTACTAGTACTACTATAACTTCAACTGCTGTCACTACTATTACTAGTACTGCATTTGCAGCACCATCATTTTATAAAAGTAGGAGGGCTTTACAGCTGACATCTCCAGTAATACAAGAACAAGAACCCACCCCCATTACAAGTGGTGGTACTATTCACACAACTGCCCCCATAGAGGCAACATCGCCTATCAGTGTGCTCCTCCCCACCACCACCAGTGCCTTGAGTTCAGCAACCAGTGCAAATCCTTTTTGTACTGTTGGCAATACCACTGCCATAACAGTGTGCACTGTTATTTGTGCTCCTTGCACAGCCACTGTCACCACAACCTTTGCTTCCATTAGTAGTCCTGAGTGTTCTGCTGTCACCATGACTACTGCTGCCAGTATTACAACTAGCTGTAATATGATGCCAATTTCTTCGACTGTAACTCCTGATTGTAAGTCTGGCACCAGGACTACTGTCGACAGTGCTACTACCTTGCCAACTGTGCCCATGATCATAGGTACTGTGACTAGTACTGACCATGAGACTGTTACAACGACTGCACAAATTGTGTTGCCAAAGTGTACTGTTGCTCAGCCTCACAAGTTTCCTCACACCACATTTCCTTTTGTTGATGTGAAGGATTCCAAAGAAGAGCATTCATCTGGTTCTGAATATTTACCAGAGTCTCAAGACTTGCTAAGTACATCATCTGACAGTGATACCCACCTAAGTGAATTTGTCGATGAGACCGAATATGCAGCATATCTGTGTGAGAAGCATGAATGTGCAGCTGCCAAAAAATGCAGTACTTCTTGTTGTGGCAAGCAGGTCGGTCAGGGTCACCCTTCTCCTCCTCCTAAAAAAAACGAACAGTCCACCCTGTCCTTTCAAAGAGTTGTGTTAAGTTCAACTCCATCTGCTACACAAAGTAGTTTTACAACTACATCTGTTGTGGAGAAAGGGGTAGAACAACTGCATCCACTGCACCCAGGTCTGATAAGGGGAAAGGGGCAAAACATGCCCATGGTCATCTATTGGGACCTGTACTTCCACTGTCAGTGCAAGGAAAAGTTTGGTGTGGCTGTACTTTAGTGTTGTAAAAGATGATCCAACAAAGGCAGTATGCTGTGTGTGTGACTGTACTATAAGTCGTGGTAAAAATCTTTCAAATCTCACAACAACATCAATGATGAACCATCTCCGGATGAACATCCCAGTGCACTTCAATGATCCACAGCTGTTCCTCCCCCTCCCCAACATGTGCCTGTCAGCTCTTCTGGTACTGGTCCAGTAGATGCACAAAGTATTGTTAGTGATTCTATTACTGAGACAGACAGTGTGCCCTCAACTCCCCCTACACCACTTATAGCGCATCCCCGTACAGGAGCATCACCCATTCTGCCTTCTTCTGCTCAATCATCTATTATTGTAACACCCTCCACCATGGGTTCAAAGTCAAAATCAATGCGATGTGGTACAGCTTTGACTACACCTATCATGCAAGTCTTCCATGCCAACACCAAATACCAGGCATCACACCCTACAGCACAGCAGATCACCAATTTAATTGGTGAGATGATGGCCTTGGATCTGCAGCCATTTTCCATTGTGGAAAACACAGGTTTCCATAGGCTGCTGCAGCATTTGCACCCTAGGTAAAATATACCATCACAGACCACATTTTCACGTACTGTAGTACCCAACATTTACCGTGATTTGAGAAAAGAAGTTGCAAGACTACTAGCACAGGCTGTTGGTGGAGTTTTCCACTGCACAACTGACATATGGACCAGCATGAATTCAAATCATGCATATATGTCACTGACAGCACACTGGTGTGTTGCAGATGTGGTAGTCACTAGTGGTGATGGTGGTACTGGTGCTGGTTCTGTCTCTTCCCCCTCTCCCTGCAGGTCTGCTTTGCTAAATGTCAGTGTTATGGAAAAGGGTCACTAGGCTATAAACATACTGTCATTCCTGCAAGAGATGCTGAGCCCATGGATTGATGGCTACAATTTTCAGGTAGGGTTTGTGGTCACAGACAATGTCACAAGTATGATAAAAGCACTTAGAAATGACAGTTTTGATGGGATATGCTGCTTTGCTCATACACTAAATTTGGCAAACACAGCGGAGGCAGATCACACAGTCAAGGTAGCCAGAAGCATATGCAGCCACTTCCATCATTCTGTGAAAGCCGCAAGCTGTCTGCATCAGCTACAAGGGCATCTTCAAATGCCGCAGCATCATCTCATCCAGGATGTACAGACCCGGTGGAATTCCACCTACTACATGCTGCAAAGGTTTCTGGAGCAAAAGTGGGCCCTTCATGAGATGAGCATGGAAACTGATATGGGGGAGTCCTCAGACATCAGGACTGGGCTGTGATTGAGGGCTTGGTAAAGATTTTAGCCCCATTTGAAAGGAGCACTCGTGACCTTAGCTCTGATTCTGCATTGCTATGTCAGGTAATTCCTGCTGTACAGATCCTGAAAAAAGCCATGAGGAGATTCAGTGAAAATGATGAGAGAGATCCAAACCAGACACCAGGAACAGTGATATCTCTAGTGAAAAATCTCACCACAGAACTAGAAGTTAGATTTTCTGATCTCTGTTGGAATAGAAAGCACATATTTGCCACTATGTTGGATCCACATTTCAAGTGTGAGGTACTACACCTTATAATGCCCACTCACAGGGTTATAGACATTCAGAAGCAGATGTGTGCAGAACTTAGTTTCTGCATCCGTGGGTCAATGAAACCAACAGGTAACACTATTGATGATCCAGTCTCAGAATCACAAACTGAAAGCAGTATAGAAAGCTTTGAGAAGGAGGGTGACTGTTGGGCTGAACTCAGCTCATCACTACAGGCTGAGCAGCGGAAGAGAACAGAACAGCAGCCACAGTCGGCACCCAATCTGCTGAACAGTTATTTCAGTGAGCCTATGGAGTCATTCTCCATAAATCCAGTGGAGTACTGGATCAAAAGGATAAAAGCATCTCTGCACTGTGCACAGTTGGCCCTTAAATATATCTGTTGCCCCCCTACCAGCCTACCATCTGAATGAATGTTCAGCACTGCTGGGGATGTGGTGGAACCTCACCGATCCTCACTTGACCCAGCACATGTGGAACAACTTGTGTTTGTAAAAATAAATCTACCTCACATATGGCCACTAATAATTGCATTAAATAATTGTCTTGTACTGGATACAACATTTGTGTGTTGTAGCACTGACCCATACACAAGCCATTCTGTGTTAACCATCATTGTTCTGTTAGCAAATAAGCACATGTTAACATTCATATTCAAAGTCATACTAACACAAATATGTGACCAGCACCCTTTTCCTTTATTACTTCCACAGTCATGGTGTATTTTTTCAGCAAGCATGCCCTGCAGTTCCCAGTGCCTAAAACTGCCACCCACCTATTGATTGCTGTTCCAAATACAGAATCCTCAAATGATGTTGCTACATCTCTCATCCCCTGTGTTGCTTGTGCCTATATTCTAGCGATCCCTTTAATGGCTTTCCAGGTGCCAGTAACCAGTCTCAGGTATTTCATGTGCATAAAATATGGCAGCTAATAGTGTGTCATCACCAGTCTCAGTGTTTCCTATGCCTGAAATATGGCAGTTACAAGTGTGGCATCACCAGTCTCAAAGTTTTCAAGTGCATAAAATATGGCAGTTAGTGTGGCATTTCCAGTCTCAAGTATTTCCCATGCCTGAAATATTACGGTTATGAGTATGGTATCACTTGTCTTAAGTATTTCACATGACTGAAATATTCCAGTTACCAATATAGCATCACATGTCTCAAGTATTTCACATGATTGAAATGTTCTGGTTACCTGTGTGGCATCACCATTCTCAAGTATTTCACATGCCTGAAATATTCCAGTTACCAGTATGGCATCTCCAGTCTCCAGTATTTCACATGACTGAAATATTCTAATTACCAGTATGGCATCACTCATCTCAAGTATTTCGTATGCTTGAAATATTCCAGTTACCAGTGTGGCATCACCAGTCCCAAGTATTTCAGATGCCTGAAATATTCTGGTTACCAGTGTGGCATCACCAGTCTCAATTATTTTCCATGCCTGCAAAATTATTGCAAAGTGCTGCAGTATGCTGCAAGGAGCAGTGTAATTCAATGGCAGTTAATCTCTAGTCATCCAATATTTTGTGGCAGCGTTTACTGCAAAGTACTGAATTGCATCTTGTCTTGCTTCACTGTATACTACTGATACATAATACAATTCCAGAGAAGGTGGTGAGATAGACTACATGGATGATGACAGACAGGTATCTCTTTATTAGATGGTCTCGAATATTTTTTTCCCCAAGCAAGCCTTTTAGTTCTTGTAACATTGGGAATAGTACTACTACTACTAATACCACCGGCAGAACTATTACTACTACTGGTGTCACCACCGGTTCCATCTACACATTCACTGTCACATCATTTTGTGCAGTAGTAGGAGGGCATTAGTGCATACATACTTTGTACAGAAAGCAGCAGACACCACCACCAGTGTTCCCACTGCTATCACTATGGCTGCTACATCTACAGTCAGTGTGCTTCCCACCACCACCGGTGCCATTCATGCAGCAGCCACCCTTTCAGCTGTCACCACTATGGCAGCCACTGTTACCACTATTCTTATGCCCATGGCCAAAGCACTGTCTACCCCGTGTCTGTGGATTTATGCGATAACCACGAAAGTGCAATAGCGATTGGTGGCAGGGCAAGTATATATCACTGAAAATCTATTTCAGTGACGTACACCCCCAACGCACAGGAAAACAGTGCCAGGGACTTAAACTTTGATTTTTCATGTAGTGGGCTGTGCCCCTTGTATGGCCCCACACCCACTTACTAAAGAATTCTTAACTCCGGAAGGGGGGTGCAAAATCTAGAGAAAAAAAATTGGGGGCCGGGCACACAAAAATGTAGGCGTGCCCGGACCGGAACCTGGAACCCTTGTACCTTTAGGCTGACAACCACCAACCACGCTAAGGGGCTAGCTTGGCAACCCCACACCAACCACACCAGGCCAACCCTCCCTCCCTTCCATCATGCTGGACCCTGTCCCCCCACACACGTACACATATAGTGATGTCCTGTCGCTATATGCACCCACCTCCCCCTTCTGGTCACCCTTCCTCAGCAGCAGCCCCTTCGACATGTACCAGGATTGAGTTGCTGTTATTGCAAGCACTCAATTGCAGATGCCCATGTCATGGGCTACTGTGTCTGTGACCAAGAACACCCTCCAGTGCTGACCCAATGCAATGCTTGATATAATTTTTGGAGTGTTATATGTGCAGTGTGGTGGATCAAGTGTGCTGCATGTAGCTTGTGTTGCATTAATGAGAGCTCTGCATTGGTGGTTGAAGTCTCATTGAGGTGTATATGCTACACCAGGTTTAATGGGTGCATAATGGTGTTGTTAAAGTTCATTTTTAAAGTTTCCTTAAAAAATACACCTTTTCTGGCCAAATACCAAATAACGAATACCGAATACCTGGGACCCAAATACCAAATATTCGGCCGAATATTAGGGAAAAGGTATTCGCACAGCCCTAGAAATCTTAGGTCACTGTTGTTCATTATTTTATGCATCATTAATAAGTCCCCCTCTTATATGTCTTGTCTCCAAACTATATAGTCCCAACTGAGCTAGTCTTTCTTCATATAGGTTATGTTGTAATCCTGAAATTATTTTAGTAACCATATGTTAAACCTTCTCAATATTATTTTTGTCTTTAATTAAGTGTGGGCTCCGCAACTGTAAGCAGTAATCCATGTGTGGTCTAATATACAATTTATACAAAGAGTTCAAATGTTCATTTCTACTTATAAAAGCTTTTTAATGCAATTTAATATTCTATTATATGTTAGGACCAAATAAGTATAATGGTCACTGAACTTCAGGTCTTTGTTTATTATACCCCAAGATTTTTTTCAGAATTAACCTTCTTTATAATACTGGTATGTATGTAATCATTATATTATTGGTTATATTTCCCTAAGTGTATAGTGACATATTTATCCACATTAAAGGCATTTTTTTTATTTATAGCTCATTGTTTGATATTTGTTAGGTCTTTTACTAGTTTAATTCTGTTTTGTGGCCTATCCACTGGGCCACCCAGTTTTATGTCATCTGCAGACTTTATGATCCAACTATCCTTATGCAGATCCCCTAAAAATACTGAAAAGAGAGCTGTTTCCAGCACTGATCCCTCTGGCACTGCACTAGTCATGTCTCTCTCCTCTAACAGAAATCCCTTTATCCTGCTCTATGTTTCCTTCCACTCAATCAGTTCTGTACCCAGATATGAATTCTTGGATCTAGAGTAAGTTTCTTGAGTTTATTTAATAAACATTCATGGGAAACTTTATCAAATGCCTTTTGAAAATCAAGATAAATTACAGTATATCAACTGGTAAATTACTAATAATACTTCTGTTTACTTTTTCATAGACATATAATACATGTATAATAAATTATCTATTTTTTTAAACCATGTTCTATGCTAGCTACAATATTTTTCTGTATGAGGTTGTTATTTAACTTCCATAACTTTACTGATAATTGTTGTCAAATTTATGGGCCTATAATTTGAGGTTTTTGACCTATCTCCCTTCTTAAAAATGGGCACCACAGTGGCCATAATCCAATCTTTAGGAGCCTCACCAATACTGAAAGATGTGTTATATATATTTGGTAGGGGCTCAACAATATAATCTTTCAAATCTTTTAGTATTTTTGGATGCAACATATCAGGACAGGCAGACTTATTTGATTTCAATTGAGATCATTTCAGTACCTCCTCATTGCAGAATGAATCATGTTGGTTGAAGAGTGGCTCAGTTGAAACAGATGTTTTACCCATAGGTTAATCCTTAATAAACACTGAGAAGAAGTAATTATTAAAGGAATTTGCATTTTCAAATGGAATTTGGATTTCCCGATCAGTTTCATTTACTGTTCTTATTGCCGAGTCAGATCCCCTATTGTTATTGATATAAGAGTAGAAACTTTTAGCATTATCTTTTGTAATGGATATTTTAAATTATAGTTCTTACTTTTCATTTTAATTATTATTTTTTTGTCAAATTTTTAACTTTAGTTTATATTTTGCTGCACTGTTGGCATTCCCATTGTTTTTCATTGCCTTATAAGACACTTTTTTCTTGTTCATTTGTTTTGAAAACTTTCTGGTACACCACATGAGTATTTTACCCTTTTTACTACAATTTTGCTTATTTGGTGTTTTATTTGTTTTCCAAATTACTTTCTCTTGAATAAGTTCCATATTTCATCCACACCTTTACCTATAAACTACTTCTTTCAATCCCATTTGTTTAGTTCACATATCTCAGTGTCAGTGGTTCAGGAGGTAGCACACTCACCTCTGAGGCTAGGAGGTCAGAGGGCTGTGGGTTCAGTTCCCACATCTGGCACTTGGGTTAACACCCCAATACTGACACTGCAGTGCAGCATGAGAGGAGTGCTGCACTTCTGAGGTGCCGTCTTTCAGATGAGACATTAAATTGAGATCCCATCTGCCTGGATTGGTGGTAGTTCAGGTGGATATTAAAGATCCCATGGCACTTATCGACAAAGAGTAGGGGAATTTTTTTTATTGTAAGAAATAAGAACGGACACTAATACAAACAGAACAATCAAGCAAAAATAAGATACAAAGGAAATAAGTATCACAAATGGATGTGAAAAGGGCCTATTTAAACACCTTTTCAAAACAAATTATTAAGCACAAATACTAGACACTAAATAACAGAAGGAATCTAACTATTACAGTAATTCATCCTATGCTTTCCTTGAAGACGTGTACTGCAATCCACCTTCGTTTCCACACCAGAAGAGATATTTTTTTTTTCATAAATTGTTCGTGTACCAAAAAATCAATATTCTGAATCACTTGTTCAGGAGATATGTATTGCTGCTTAAATATATATTTACACATTGTTTGCCATAACACAAACTTTATAATAAATATCCTCAGACTAGAGCCTGTGTGGCTGGCTGTGTGTGTTTGTCTCTGTGAGTAGTTTAGTTTTTGTGGATTTTCATGTGTTTCTGCTTGGAGGAACTGGATCATTCTTGGACATAATGCCTATGAACATTTCCTGGACTAAGAAACTGCAAAACATCACCACCAGGCATTGGCATTCTCATCATAAATCAACTTTTTTGGAAGCCATCAAAGCCAAAAGTAAGGTCAGTAAATCTGTTATACAAGCACTGAGTTGTGGAGTGCTGCATTGAATCCACATTTCCATCTGACTTGTTCTTAAAGGATGTGTACTTGTCTTTGAAGTCTATTCACAACCATTTTGGAGAACAAAGGGAAGATACTAACAAAGGATTTTTACATCCTGCATATGCCCCAGGCCAATGTTCATCACCTTCAGGAATTTAACCCCTTCAGGAATTTATCACATTCTGGGTCTTTGAGCTACAATAACAGTTTTCTGGTCCCTGGTAGTTCACCATTTCCTGTGGATTTGATTACTTTTCATCAATCACGTGGCACCTCTGAGAACATGGCTTTATATATTGTGCTCTGCAATATCAAGGGGCAAACGCAGACCAGCAAGGCCAAGAGGACTAGATGCCCTACAACAACACTGATCTGCAAAATGATTAAAGCGTACCTTCTTAGGATACTACTTATGCTACTTCTGATATCTGGAAATGTTCATCCTAACCTGGGCCCTACTGGCCTAGCACCCCATGCCACAAAAAGGCAGGAGGGCCTCACATTAGCCTCAATCAATGTCTGCAGCCTCATTAACAAACTTGACATCTTGCAAACCTGGGTCCAAGCAACATAGCCCTGATGTACTCTCTGTTGTTGAAACATAGCTTAACCTCAAGATACCAGATGCTGTAGTCACCATCCCTGGATACTCTATATTCAGGCAGGACAGGGTTACCAAACAAGGTGGGGGCTGTGCCATCTACCTGAGGAATTCCTGTCTGGGTCAAGTCTTCCCATTCTCAAACCCTAAACCACCCTTGCAGGTTCTCGCTATTAAAGCTCTACTTGAGGCGCACAACAAGGAGCTCACCATTGCCTCTGTGTGCCTACCCTAAAGATCAGCCAATGGATTCTGAGCATATTGGAAAGTCTACAGGGATTACACCATAACTCTGAACTCATAGTACTAGGCGACTTCAACATAAATTGGCTATCGCTGGAGGCCAGAAACTACAAGGATGCAGTCACGTCACAGAACCTCACCCAGCTTGTTACCACCCCCACCAGATGCAACTATAGGACAGGGTCACACACACACTTCTGGACTGTATAATAACCCTGAACAAATCTCAAAAGGCTCAGTGCTCCCTGATCTGATCAGTGACCACTCACCGGTCACATGTACCTGGACAAACAAATTCATTAAGCCCCCTCCTAAAATAATCCACACCAGGATGTTAAAGCAGGGGTACCCTGAGCTACTAAAGACACACCTAAACCACCTGGACTGGACACCAATCAACTCTGCCATTGATGTAAACCAAGCCTTAGACCTTTTCATCAGCCACTTCACTGTAGCCTGCAATATCTTTGCACATCTCAAAAAGCTGAAGTTCAGGGCAGAGCTAACCCTTGGATAACCCCCGATCTAATCACTTTACTCAAACATAGTGATCATCTCTCGCACTGTGCACATGCAGCTTCCAAAACTGGGGATATTCATAAATATAAAGCTGCCAGAAATGAGTGCACGTGGGCAGTTAGGAGCTCCAAAAGCAAATACTTCAAGGAAGCTCTCTCCAACTCCTGGGGTGATGGAAAAACATTTTGGAGTAACTTGAAAGACCTTACAGGCAAGGACCCTAAGTCACCACCCACCATGCCCAACATAAATGGAACACCAACATCTGACCTGTACGCAATCACCAACACCTTTAACAATGCATTCTTCAACTTGGATAGTGTCCTCCCTTCTAATTTCTTTGATGCCTCCTCTGGTAGTAACCCTCCTGCAACTACTCCTCTCCTACACCCTGCCCCACAATTCTACTTCAAGGAGGTCCCAGTGCATGAAGCCAGAACCTATATTCGGAAGGCCATTCACAATGCAGACTACAGCAGTGACTCCCTTGACCTGAAGTTGTTAGCACTTGTCCTTGAAGAAGTCCGTGAACCCCTGACAAAGATCCTCAACCTATCACTAAGGATGTCCCAGTTTCCATCTTGCTGGAAACAGGTGACCATCACACCGGTACACAAAAGTGGAGACAAATCACTACACTCCAACTACAGACCAATCTCCATCCTCCCTTCATTGTCTAAGGCCCTGGAGCGCATTGCCTCAGACCAACTAGACAAGTACCTGGAAAAATACGTCATCCAGTGTCCTGAGCAACATGGTTTCTGAAAAGGGCGCAGTACCACTACTGCACTATTAGAATTCATAGGCTTCATCCATATCACACTCGATCAAGAAAACTTTGTAGGGGCAGTATTCATCGACCTTACGAAAGCCTTTGATACTGTGAACCACCCACTCCTACTCAAGCAATTATCAAACATTGAGCTCTGCAATGAAGCACTGCTCTGGTTTTCAAGCTACCTTGGGGAGAGTGTCCAGTGGGTTAGGATTGCCGGTGTCACCTCGGAAGAAAAGCCAGTCCTTTCAGGGGTCCCACAGGGGTCCATACTGGGGCCACTACTCTTCAGCCTCTTCTTCAACGACCTTCCCAGTGTCTGTCACCAGAAATTACTGCTCTACGCTGATGACGCAGTCATGTTCACCAACCAGCAAAACACAGAGCTCCTCAAGAAACAATTACAGCTTGAATTCATGTGCATTGAAGAATGGTTCAAGTCACACAAACTGGTCATGAACTACAGCAAAACAAAGGTTGTGACCTTCTACAATGTCAGGATCAAGTTCAAATCCCGTGACCTCACCATCCTAAACCAAACAGGAACCTTACTTGAACACGTTTCTGATTTTAAATACCTAGGTGACACATTGGACAGCACACTCTCCTACCATCGGCACATAGATTCTGTCACTAAAGCCACCAACATCTGTATAGGCCTGCTCTACAGGCACAAACACTGCATGACTCCTGACACTCTCCAGTTGGCTATCAACAGCTTGGTCACCTCCATCATCGATTACGGGCTAGCAATTTATGGCTCTGCCTCCATATCTGCTCTCCACAGAATTACAGTTGCACTCAACAAAGCATGCAGGCTGCTATCTGGGGCTGACTGACCTACACACACTTGTGACCTGTACACTCAGGCAGGATGGCTTCCTCTCATCAGCCGGATACAGTATCAAACCTGCCTCTTAGCCAAAAAAGTCCTCCTCTGGGTCATGCCCCCAGGCATTGAAAAGCTCCTCATTCACCACCACAGCACCCAGTGAACTAGAAGTTCACAACAACTAACCTTTCTTGTCCCCAGATGCCGGACTACCATGGGCCAGAGGGCCTTTGCCCACAGAGCACCACAGTGTTACAATACTCTCAACAAAGAAACTCTTACTGCTGCTGCTCTGTGCCCTTTTAAGAGACAACTCTGACTTCATCTCATTTCAACTAGTCATTGTGACTGCCTCGCCTAATCGGGCCCACCACTCACTGCCCTCCACTTCAGTCTTGACAGCTACCCCTCCCCACCTTTCCCCCTTCTACCTGTCTACCCCCTTGCCCTCTCTCTCTTCCTCCCCCCTGGGTATTTCCTGACTTTTATCCTCCATCCCTCCTTTGAGCTCTTACCCTCACCCTCTACCCTCTGACAATGGCCTTCCAGCCAGCATGCCCCCTTCCCTCTCACCTGCAGTGCTTGTTTCTAAGATTGCCCTTGGCTGGTATGTCATGCTACCTAACATTTGGCACATTTTGAATTACTGGAATTTCCTAAGCTTCAGTCTCTTACTTCTTTTTATTGTGTAACTATGTATTATTATGTTGACCGTTGTATGTATGCATACCCCCCACTCCTTCGACGTGGAACCTTTGTAAATGAACAATTCCTGCTCAAAGGTATTTGCAATCCTAGATTTCAATAAATAAAAAATAAATAAAAACATAGAAAAAATAATTCTGATCGTTCCCACTTCCAAAGGTGTACTTTTTATGAAAAACTCTCCCATTACTTATTCATATTTTAGGTTATTCCAAATTCTTGCTTTCCACCTTGCTGCTAATTCTTTCCAAAAAGCTATCACAAAGGGGCAAGAAATAAAGAAATGTTCCATTGTTTCTTCTTCTATGCCACATGTTTGCCTTGGGCACATTTGTTCTTCCTGTTGTTTGTGTTTAGCATTTACCTTAATTTGTGAGCGCCTATGACAACATAACCATGTAATGTCCCACATCCTTGGTGGAACTCTAGTATCATTTAACAGTAAAATTACTTTATTTGTATTTTGTTCCACTATCCCTTTAAAATTGGGTAGTACAAACTAAATATCATGTGTACTGGATCCAATTTCCATCTTTGATTTTTTTGTAAGATAGGTTTGAAGTATGTAGGTGTATTTTTATAACTGGATGGTGTTACAGGGTGAGCTTTCCAGTATATAATAAATGAAAATAGCCACCATTCAACATATGTAATCCACATGGCAGATTAAGGTTTTGTATTATCTACTATGTTAAATTTAACAAATATACTAAAGTAAAATACTATAGGATTAATGAAGTTGAGGCCTCCCTGTTTTAGTGTAAGATACAATACTTCTCTTTTTATGGGGTTGAGTCTACTACCCCATACTACTTGAAAGACTAGACTCAAAAGAGTGGTTTCACAACCTATTGGTATAGGTATAGGGTAAACCATGCTTAGGTACAAAAAAATGGGTATCACAAATGTTTTAAACATCAGAACTTTCTTTTTCTTTGTCTGTTGCCATTGTTTCCATTTTGCTACTTTTTGTTTGCCAATTTCTAGTATTTCTTCTCAGTTTAATGCACAGTTATCTCCCCTTCCAAATTTCATACCTCAGTATTGTAATGGGTTCCTCTGTAACAGGTACATTAGCTATGGTAGTGACTGTCTCAGTGGTGTTGCTCAATATATATCTGCGACAGTTATTTCTGTTTAATGATGCCCCAGCAACTTCTGCATATTTACAGAAATGTGAAACTGCCCTGTTCCCAGATTCAGTATTTGTTATGAATAGACAGACATTGTCAGCATATGCCATAACTTTTGTAGACATATTCCCTTTGTAAGAGTTTGGCCCTTTGATAAGGGCATCTTATTGGATATATCATAAGACTGGGTCAAGACAAAAAATATACAACACAGGGCACATGGGGCATCCCTGTCGTACCCCACACTTATTCAAAATGTATGATCCTAAATACCCAATAACTAGAGGAATTGTAAGTGCATCACCATATATTTTCCCTATCCAGTTATAACATACCTGTGGAATTCCATAAGACTGTAAAACTGCTAATAGAAAGCAATGTGATATTTTGTCTAAAGCCTTTTCGTGGTCCATTGACAAGATATATCCATGTATTTTATCTTCCTTTCCTTGCTCCACTAACTCTTTTACTAAAAGTAGATTTTCTGCAATATTTTGTCCTGGGACAGATCATGTTTGTGACAGTGAAATCAAGTAGGGAGCTGATTTTACTAACCGGGCCGTTAATATTTTCATTAGTATCTTAAAATCAGTATTTACGATACTCAGGGGTCTCCAATCATTGAGGTCTGACCTATCATTTTTCTTAAATACATATATTAGTACTGCTATACAAAAATGAAAATCAGATTTCTCAGATGTTAATATCCAATTGAAAACTACAAATACTATTTCTACCAAATCCTTGCTAAATTTTCTATAAAATTCTGATGTGAGACCATGCAGCCCAGGTACCGTATTATTTTTCAGATTTCTTATGGCTAGTTTGATCTCATCCTTTGTAATAGGAATTACCATGTCATTTTGCACATTCTGTGGTAATGATCCTAAACAAATGGAGCTCAAGTATTGTGCTATATTATCTGGTCTTTTAGGGGGAGCTGCATATAACTTACTGAGGTGGGAATGTACTATCTGCAGCACCTCAGGTGTTGTATGAACCACTCTCCCATTTCCATTTTCTGATCGTAAAGAAAATATTGTCCTTTCCTGGACTCCTTTCTTACAACTAGAAAATATATATCCAACTGTCATCTTCCCAGGTGTGCACATCCTATGTTCTAGCAATGAAGATATGGCTCTATCATACTGGAGTTTCTCCATTTCTTTTTTTATTTTAGGGATTTTGGTTAAAAAACCTCTATGCCCAGAATTTATTAAGGAGTTCGATTTTGCTAAGTGCATATTGCATAATGTGGGATTTAACCATCTTTTTTGTTTCGGACCACCAAATACTGACATCTTTTGTTAAACCAGCTACTGTCATTCTAGCTCTTAATCTATCCTGTGCTAGATTAAAGTCTTCATTTTCTAAAAGTGTTTTATTAAGTTTCCAGTAGCATTTACCTATAGGTAGTTTTTTCTGTTAAATCCAAAGTAAAGGTTAAAATAATATGATCTGAAATTTCTAGGGGTATAGTCGTAGCTGTCACTACTTCCAGATATTTGGAGATAAATAGGAAATCTATACGGGTTGTATATTTTCCTTGAAAATATGTATGCCCACCTTGTTTATGTAATATCCTATATGAATCTTTCAATCCTGCTGTGTTTAGAATTTGTTGTAGACAGTTAGTGTCACAATGTTCCTTGGGAGATTTTCCTCCTCTATCATCTTTTGACAGTACACAATTAAAATCACCACCCCATAATATATGTCTTGTTGTGTGTAAATATGGTTTCACGCCATTAAATAGGTCAACTCTACTTTTTTTGTTTGTGGAGCATATATATTAATAGCTCTCCAGGCTGTGTTATTTTGAAAAAAAAAATCAATTAGTATTGCTCTTCCTTGTAATATAGCTATTATTTTAGAAATCTTAAAATCTTGTCCACTGATTAATACCCCTACCCCAGTTTCCATACCATAAGTGAAGTGAGAAGGCCCTCTTGTCCATAGCGTTTGTGCCATTGCCACTAATGAGGTGGTATTCAGTCTAGAATCTTGTAGAAAGCATACATTGCAATTTAGATCTCGTAGGACAGAAAAGGTGATTATCCGATGCCTAGAATTTTTAATGCTATTAACATTAATAGAGGCAATAGTTAGTGAGGTACTATGAAGTGTCATAAATATATGAATATCAAGAAGTAGGGACTAGGCGTGTGCTTCCCCTGGTACAAGTTCACAGGTGCCCTCTCCTTTTGGTGTCTACAATGGGGCGGGGAGGTTCATCTTCCTCTGAATCAGAGGACTGAACATGTTGAGAGACTGTAGAGGAGGAATCCATGCCCTCACTGGGGTCCCTACTGCTATTTCTATGGGCTAATGCTTCAAATTTATTCAAAAGCATAATGTGTTGAGGGGAAGTAGTAGGTTTAGACATTTTAGATTTGGAGGTCTGTTGTCTGAGTGTTCTTTTTTTTGAAACAACAGTTTTCTCAGGGGGGCATGACATTCTCTGGAGCCAAGGTTGTATACTGAGATGGAGTTTCCTCTCTAATATCCATAGTGGATGAGTCTTCAACCTCAGGGTTCTGAGTTGCATGTGTTGGGGTCTGAGCTGCAGCTAAGAGTTCATATTGTGGTTCCTGAGAATAAGTATGCTTTCCTATTTCACCCTGGTTCAAATATTCCAGAACAGGTGTTTCTTTTCTGGATTTTGAGATGTTTCAGGAGGTGTAGCATTTTTTTTCAGCTGCCTACAGTGCTGCAGCAATGTCTTTTTTTTTGTGCCTCTGTCAGAATGGTAGCTTGATCAGGGTTATCATCCCTATTATGAGTGGCCCATGGACAGGAATGATAGGAGTGACCAGGTTCTTCACACAGATTGCATTTAACACCAGTAGTACAATTAGCACTTTGATGACCATACTCAAAACATGCAGTACATTTAATGTGGTCATAGGCTGAACTTAGATGTGCATAACAGCCACATTTAAAATATGTCTTCAGCTGGCCTGGGTAAAAACAATGACCTCATTCCCAGCCTAAAAACAGGCTGTTGGGTAGATGTTGTGGACCTGAATGCGTGCTGTGTAGTCTTACTTTAAATTGCCACCAACCAGTCCAGATATGTTTTATATCAAATATTGGTTGAAGTGTCCCCAAAACCTCACAACACTGCTTTAGCCAATGCATAATGTCATGAACTACAACCTCTTCATTTCTGAATAAAACAGTAACATTTTTTATAGCAGGTTTTGTTAAGGGTATAGCCCTGAATGGGAGCCATAATGCAGTATAATGAAGTTCCTCATATTTTGTCCAGAATCTGTCAAGACCTTGAGGTTTCTTAAAACTTGTATCAAATAGTGTGTCTCCTGAAGCATGAATTAACACATACATTTAATTAGAAAAGAAACCTATGGAGTCCTTTATTAATTGTTTTCCCCACATACATCCTATCAGAACTTAGTCAAGACTCCATAAATACTGTAGTCGCACAGGACTGCGATGTTATGTAGGTAGTGGTTGCTGTTGAAAATTGTCCTTCTTGAGAAAATTGGCCCATATTAACTGTGCAGCATCTGTTTGGGGGGGGGGTTACTCATGTCCATCCTGTCTCCCAAATTTTGTGGATTTTGCTGTTCATTATCTGATTAAGAGGGAGAAGGTAGAAGAGGCCTACGTGAGGAAGAACAAGTGTTGTGAACAACATTTTCAGTGTGCAATTCCATATCAGAGTCAGTAATGAAGGTAGTAGTTTGGTGCTGAAACCCCACATCAGCTTGCTGTACTATGTGCTCAGAATTGCTTGAGGTACCTGGTATGGGACTATGTGCTAGATCAGGTACCCATGTCTCAGTAGCATTCTGTATCCACCCAGCCTGCCTAAGGGACGTCTCTAACATTTTGGGCAGTGGAAGGACTTGAAACAGTGGCATATTCTATGAGTCAGTCTCCTTCCCCTTTTGAAGCCCCAGAACTTCTGATGCTATCAGGGTTTCAGGTTGTATCAAAACATTTTCAGTACTCACATTTTGAAAAGGACATTCCATTGTGGTATTTGTCAATTCAGTCTGGGAAGATTCTGAGTTCTGGTGCAAGGAAGATTTTTCTGTTGTAGTGTCATTGATATCAGTTCTGTGATTCTGTTCTTTCAATAAGCCAGGCAGCAGGGTCACAGGAGTAGCAAGGCATGGTTATTTCATTTCAGGATTTTCAGCCTCATTTATACTTGTTCCTGGCTACAGCTCTAGGCACAAAGTGTTTTTACTTAAACTGCCAGCTGCTGTAGAATTAGGCTCAGGAGTGTCTGTCTGCCTCAAAATCAGCTGTTTGCAGGCCTGCCACATCAGCAACTTGCCTGTTTGGTGAGTCATTAACCTGTGATTCATTTCCCTGTACTATTTGCTCTGACATCTGAAGAAAAGACAGTTCAGCTTGTAGTGCTTCTTTTTCTAAGTGCGCTTTTTGTTCTGCTGCAGCTACTTCCAGTAGTTTACTTTTTTCCTTCAATATACTGTACATGAATTAACTTTGGACAGTACCTTTTTGTGTTGTTCAGTATCAGGTTCATTTAAAGTCCATTCCATAGATGCACCTGAAAAGTCCTCAGTTAGTTCCACAACATTGTTTTTTGGTAATTCTCCAGGAACAGCCTTTAAAGAGGGGGAGACAAGGGAGGAGGCTATCTCTCCTGTCTCCAGCGATCCTGTTCTTCCTCTTCCTGGATCCACTGGAGCAGCCATCTTGTCAGATGGCCAGAATCTCCCCCTGGGGTGAGTAGGGGAGTTTTTATTGTAATAATAAACATAGTAACAACAACACAATGAAAACGTTATCCGTTTAAACAAAACGATAATTAAGCAGTGTAGGTAAATACATAAAATAAACAAAACCCCTTATACAAAAGAGAAAAATAAAAACATAAATGAAAAGAAACAATAAAAAAGGAATAACTATTCCAAACAATAACGTTACATTATTTAAACTTAATAAAATGAAGAAAACCTTTCCGCCATTTCAAAAGTAAAGCAGGGACTACCCTTTGTGCATCCTGAGAATAAATTCTTGAGAGTTCCTTAGCAATCAAAATACTGACACAGGAGTAGGGCATTTTTTTTTTGATAGATGACCCATTGGCATCTGGCTTGCCATAAATAATATCTTAAACAACCCAAAAATAATGATAATGTCCCTTCATGTAAATGAAACAAGCTTACCGGATAACATCCTAAAATCAGAATTTCATATGACAAAAAATTAAGCCAATTGAAACCCATAAAGTTGCCAAATATGCCCATAAACCCTTAGCATAAGAACACCTAAGAAAAAAATGTTCCATTGACTCTTCCACATTTATGCAATCCAAGTATGGACACTTCCTTTCTTCTAAGGCCTTATACTTAGCATTGCCCTGTACATTCAGGCGACCATAAAAGATTAACCACTGAGTTTCCCATTGCGATTGAAGCAATCTGAGATTATTTAACTGGGCCAATACTTTAGAATTGAGAGCAGAAGGGCAATTCTTAAAACTAGGCTCAGGAGGGAGTAACTGTACCATCAAAGATTGGTAAAATCCCTTCGTATCATTACTCAGGATTGTTTGTTTCTGTATTTTCCATCTATATAATTTTTGTGCAGCAGGCCTAAAGTACTGCGGGAGATGAATGTGAGGATTTAATTTTGGGGCAAAAATGTGCCAATTCTTAAAATATTTGCCCATCGACCTTAAATTCCATGAATCCTCTGCCCTTGATTCAGCTACTAATCCACTTTTAACTGAACACATAATAAATAAAGAATGCACAAATACTACTGGGTCCACCATTCCCAGTCCTCCCATTTTTTTATGCAAATACGTATAACCTCTCTTAACCAGATTTAAACGGTTACCCCAAAGCATTTGAAAAAAATAGGCTGTACATTCTAGTTTCCAGATGAACTGGGAGTGGAAAAATCATAGCTACGTACTGCACACAAGGTATGAGAAACTGTTTGATCACATGTATACATTTCAGTTTTGACAACTTCCACTGTTTGCACCTATTCACCTTTTTCTCCACCACTTGAAGAGCTGAATCCCAGTTTTCTACTGGCATGTTTTGGGGACCAAACTGGATCCCCAAAATTTTAAGTGGGTTCCTCAAAAAAGGGATGCCATCCTGCCACACCTCCTCAGAACCTATCGCTCCAATGAATAACCCCTTTGTCTTATGTAAATTCAGCTTTGCATTCGAGACTTTTGAGAAGGTGTCAAAAGTGTTTAAAAAACTATGCACAGAGGCCTTATCAGCAAAATAAAATACTAGATCATCTGCATATGCTTGTACCAGGAGTTGGGAATCCTTGGGTAAATTATCTGAAATTCCCTTCCATAACTGAGTGGAGATTAAATTCTGCAATAGTGGGTCTACAGCAAAATTATAAAGGAGGGGGCTGACAGGACAACCCTGGTGCACTCATGTATGCAGCTGAAAACCTTCCGACTTACAGTCTTTCAAAAATGGAAACACCACATAACTTTCATATAATCTCTCAATCAACTTAACCATTTGCGAAGGAACCCCATAATGTGCCAGAGTTAAAAACATAAAAGGCAAATAAACTCTGTCAAAAGCTTTGTCTAAATCCGCAGCCACCAGACAATTTGTAATACCTGTCTCGGAGAGATGTTCAATGACATCACGTATCATCATAAGTGCTGATTGAACCCATCTCTCAGGTATGCCACTAAATTGGTAAGGAGAAATGACCCATCTGGCATAGTTTTTCAAACGAGTATTCAGAATGCTAGTAAAAATTTTATAATCTGAATTTAAAAGGGTGATCGGCCACCAGTTAGCAATGTTTTGTCTATCCCCAGATTTGGATATATAAATTAACAACCCTTCAGAAAAGGAGGGAAAAATTGCAATATTCTTCATGAAATACTGAAATAAAATAAACAAATATTGGCTCAACTCACTCTCAAAAACTTTGTACAAATTATTAGAAAGGCCATCCGTTCCAGGGGAAATGTTAATTTCAGTTTTCCTATTATACTTAAAATTTCCTACTGAGAAATTGGATCCCGTAATTCCGAAGCTTCTATTAATTTGGAAGGAACACTAATAGTACTTAAATAGAAAGGCATTGATGCATCAGGAATTGAAAAAGAGGGTTCAAGAGACCGAAAATGCTCCACTATTACATCTCTTAACTGTACTACAGAAGTAGCAATTGTGCTGTCAGGCTTCTTTAGAGCGTCCATATTAGAGGAATACCTCAGATGTTTACAAATCTCAAATGGATCACCAATAGGTGATTTTTTTATACCATTAGAAAGGATGGCTTGCATGGTTTTGCCTCTACTATATTGAAAAACTCTCATATTCTCTTTTAGTTTTGCAATTTGATCAGAACAATCTAACCGAGAGGTATAAGCTATAGTTGTAAGTCTCTGCAGTTGTTGCCTAAGGGCCAAATAATGTAAAAAATTATGATTTTTTGTTCCTACCTCTTGTTTCTTAAACCAATTCCCTAAATCTGCCTTTGTCTCTATCCACCAATCCCCTAAATCTGAATACAGAAAAGCCACTGATAATCTAGCGTTTAAGAGATATCTTACCCCAGCTTGTATATAAGGTAATTCCAATGTGGAATTATTTAGCTTCCACCTAACTTGTCTACACTCTTGACAGCCTGCCAGCTGGCAATTATATATCAAAAATGAATGGTCTGAAAATTCACAAGGAAACATTTTAAAAGAAGTCACTTGCATAGATGGGGAGACTAACATGTAATCAATCAAGGTAAAAGATTTTCCCTTCTTAAAGGAAAATCTAGGACCTGGAGGCAGAAAAGTATTACAATTAAGTAGACCAGCTACTTTGATAATGTTATCTAATGCATTAGAATCACAATATATTTTCTTATTTTGTGAAGAGTCTCGGATTGTACAGTTAAAATCCCCTCCCCACAACACCCTAACTGTAGTCACCAAAAAGGGTTGAATAGTTTTTAGGTAAGTTACTCTGCCCACTTTTGTTTGAGGGTTATAAATGTTGATAAAGCGATAACATGAGGTATGCCATTTCCCATCTACTATCAGTACTCTTCCAGGGATAAGATCAATTAAATTATGCAACTTAAAGGAATATGAGGTAAACACAATGCCTAAGCCATCTGCTGTATCCACGCCAAAGGACCAAAAGGAAGGACCCCAAACCCAATCCCGTTTAAAAGATAAAAGCTGGTCTATGGAATGCATCCATGTTTCCTGTAAAAAACACAGAGAAATATGTTGTTCATGTATATAATGGGAAAAGGCTTGCCTTTTAGTCACATTTAACAAACTATGGGTATTTAAGGAGCCCCAAATCAACCTCATGCCTGTTTATACCGAAGAAAACTGAACCTCTATTTTTTTCTCTTTTCCTTTTTCTTCTCTTTATAGTTATCCACTGGCTGTGATCTGGTGGAGAGGGAGGATTTTTGAGAATCTGAATCCCCTAAATCCATCTCTGTGTCCCCCCATGGGGTGAATAAGGCAGCGTAAGAATTGCTTATTTCAATCAGAGACACCGAAGGAGGAGTTTTGGCATGCAAATTTCTAGAAGATCTACATTTGGGCAAAACTGACCCTGGGCTCCGCACTTTAGAGTCATTACCTGCCACCTCCGTGACCTCTTCTGAATAGCACACAGGAGGGAAATCCAAGGGATCAGGAGGACCCATGCAAGCCATTTGGGTTGCCACCAAGCCTGAAACAGTTGCTTGCACAACTTTATCAGAAACCTTGACGAGCTTGCTACTGGAAAGGACCCTGCCAGTAAATTCCTCTTCTTCTTTTTTATTTTGTGAAGGAGGGAGATATAGGCCAAAATTCAGGAAAAATGGAGGGGGGGGGAGGGGGGTCTGCAGCTTCCTGAGCTTTCTGAATGAGTAGATCTGAGTTAAAACAGGAAGATTTATTTTTGGCTGCCCAAGGGCATACGCGTAACACGTGGCCTTTTTCTTTGCACAGATCACAACGAGACTGGTTATTACAAAACATTGTTAAATGCCCCACTTTCCCACAATTGTCACAACGTGGCTGGTCACAAACACTGGAGAGATGTGTCCTAGCCCCACATTTGTAACACGCTTGAGGTTGTCCGCTACAGAAACACATACCCCTATCTCTTCTGAGCAGAAAAGAGTTAGGAATATGCTCTATCCCTGCCTCAGATTGCCTCAATTTAATTTTGTACTTCCAGCCCCCCATCCAAAATTGTTCAGAATCCAAAATGGGTTCAGGGTCACTCATAACCTCACATTTTTGAGACAGCCAGAAGGAAATATCTTCCACATGGACCCCTTCATTCCTAAACATGACTGTAACAAATTTAATCAAAGGTTTTGATAAAGGAATAAGCAGAAAAGGGGTCCATGTGGGAGAAAACTTAACCTGACCATACCTATCCCAAAATAAGTCCAAAGCATGCTGTGTCCTGAAGCTTATATCAAAATTATCCTCCCCAGAGATATTAATAAAGGCATAAATGTCATGAGGAGTGAAATGTAATGAATCTTTCAGCAGAGTTTTCCCCACATAGTGTCTGTCCGGTCTAACCTCCAAACCTCCTTTTAGCGCAGCTGAACAGCATTTCATCGGGGTGCTGCTTCCCTCTTTGAATTAGAAAATAATTCTGACATCAGTGGCTTCTGAGGGGGAGGTTTTGATGACAACGGGTCTTGTACAGTAACTAAAGGCTCCAGTGACTGATTTACTAGGTTCGAACGGGGTAACGAAGGTGGGGTGCTTGTTCTTCCGGCACCAAAGTTGTCAAGGGAAGCTTAAAAACCTTGGCTACTGCATTTTCCTTATTCAGGTTGTCTGACACCTCTTTCTGCTGCACAGCAGGTTTCCACTCTGGAGAGTGTTGAGAGAGAGCTAAATCATTATCCCATGCTGGGTCAGGCTTCCAATCACCTGTTACAACCTGCTTCCAGCCAGCCTCTCGGAGAGCTTTACTTGGAGACCAGGATTCCTGAGGTCTATCCTCCTGAATGCAAGGAGGTCCAGTCCCTCCTGATTGTGTGACAACTGGATTTGATTGTCATGGAACAGTTTTTTGGGGAAAATAGAATTCAGTAACCCCCTTTTGAGAGATAGCTGAGGATTGATATATCACCTCAGACTGAACTGGTGAATCTTCATTAATGGTGGTTTTAAACACAAACCCAGTCAATTTGCTCAAGGGAGCAGACTCATTCTGAGTAAAATTGATTATAGGCAACCCTTGAGGAGGTGTATTTTGCCTTACATTCAATGTACTTTTGAGTTGTAATTTATCAGATGCAATGTCAGGCTGTAGGCACCCGCTTTGCTCCGCAATATTACTGCCAGCCTGTAAAGAAGCAGAAAATCCCTGCGTCATCCCGGGTATTGAATCGAGGCTTTGCTGTAAGGGACTGCGCCCTACATGGCCTACGGCACTTGTGAAGTTTTCCAAAAGTATGACATTACTCCTAGAGCCACTGTCAATGCAGGGATTAACTTGGATGGGAGGCACTGAGCGAGACTGTGTAACAGCACACTGCTGCATATCGCTAAATTGTAAGCGGGCTGCTTCTTTTTCTCCTGTTTCCACAAAAACTGTTTTAACAGTAAATGAAGGCACAGTACCTGTTTGCCACAAATTCTCCTGCTCCCGAGCCTCTTTGTTCATATCACTACACTCGTTCATATGCTGGAGTCCCCTCACCAAGTCTGCTAGCTGTGTTGCTCTTTCACACCCCTCGGAATCCCCCGAGGGAGCTGACTCATGAAAAATTCAGTAAAAGCAGCCGCTCTGCTCTCACGGAGTGGAATGCCACTTTGCTAGTGTGCAGTCGTATTTTCTTTACCCGGGACAAACTCTGTTCCATGCTTAATAGATTCCAAGTCAGGCAATACATTTTTGAATATCTTTAAAGAGGAATCCTCTTGTTTCTTAGCCGATTGTAACGAGTCTTCCCAATGAACTACAGCATCGTGAAATTCAATATCAGAGTCAATCTCAGCAGTATTATGAACTAAAGCCTCCTTGTTGCCATTAGTGGGAGCAGAGGCTAGCTCTCCCACTATGCATACGTCTTCCTCCTTCGGTAGCCCACTCCGAGTGGCCATCTTGGCAATGGCCTGTCCCCCTACTGGCAGAAATGCAGCAGCAGAGTAGGGGGATTTCCCTGGTGTCCTCGCCAAATTTCTCCCATTCACTAAAAATACCACCAACAGCTTAATCTGGTTCAATTTCAGTTGCTTACCATCTGAATCTCCCCTCACCCCGCTCACCCTTGAAAAAGAGAATCCTAGGCCCGGTGAGCTTACCGGGTCAACAAAATTCAATAAATAAAAATAAATAAATAAATAATACCATTATAGGTGGCATTATTGTAATTTTTAATTACTGTTATACCTATGTCTCATTGTGTCTCAATTGAAATAGTAAATTTGATCATATTATGTACGCTATTCCCTAACGTCTCCTTTTTCAGATTTTTTGAATTCTCTCAGGTGTATTGGTTATAATTAAATCCAATATGTTTCTACCCCAGTTGCTTTGTTTACTAATTGCTGTAGTCCAGTGTTTATTAGAACATTAATATACTGCTGATCTGTATTACATTTTGATTTCATATTTACTTAGTTGATATATTCTCTGACATTGTATTTATTTCATGTAATTATACTTTGGTGTCCATGGTCTGATATATTTGGGGGCCTATAGTAAACACCTAAATAATAGTTTTTTGTTATTTTGTAATGTTATTTGTGTCCATACTGAATCATTATTTTTGTTCGTAAGAATATCCTTGTATTCAGTACTATCAATATATTTTTTTATGTACAGTGCCACACTCCCTTCCTTCTCACATCTATCCCTATGATATAATTTATAGTCACCAATATTTTTGTTCCAAAGTGATTGATCAACCCACCAAGTCTCTGTTATGGCACATACATCAATGTTATCTGTTACCAATAATATTTCCAGTTCTGATTTCTTAATTGTGTTTAGGTTCTTGGCATTCACTAATAATGTTTTAAGTCCTTCTACTGCTTTACACACTGTCCCTCTCTTTATTACTCATGTTACACTATTTGAGTACATTAGATCAGCTTCCCTATCCCCCTCAAAAACTAGTTTCTGTTTTTTTCTCATGATCATTCATCCATTACCAGAGAATTCTTTCATTTTAGAGTTTTTCCAGTCCATGTATTAGTGACCTGCAGCTTGATATTGTGTGTTTTTTTCTAAAATAGATATTGCTAATCTTAACTTTTGAGTTATTAATTTTGTTACTAGCTAACAACACTGAATACCTCAAAAGCTAACCCCCCAGCCCTTGTACCCCAACAATCACAACCACTGTAACATATAAAACACTGAAAGGATAAACACATTTGTAAACAATGGAGAATGCCTCATATGATGAGAAGACAATTTCTTAGATCAATCCACACTGAAATTTTTACATACCTTATATGTCAACAAATACATTGTAAATCACAGCACAATGCTCATTTCATTTCCAGGTTGAGCTGAAGCTTTTCTGACAGCTCGAGCATGCATTTGTGTGCTTAGTGTGAGGCAAAAGCTGGTGTTTCTGCACAGTTATGTATGTTACATTTAAACAGCCTTGCTCACTTTCCAAAAGAGGACACTGGAAAAGAAAATAAAGCAACTCTGTGGCTGCCATATTGAGAAATTCCCTTGAATTAATGATAAAAATGTTTGTTCATGCATAGCATGTTTTTAGTGATTTTTACACAAATACTGTACTAACAAAACAGGACACATTCAATAGTCTCAATCATATATTTTTGTTTTCTGTCCCCCACCCAGCTCAGCCAGTCCTCCCTCATTTTTTCCCAAGTCATTTTAAAAAAGTGGACTGGGGGTGCCCTCCGCAGTACTGCTTGCCAATCCTCCTACCCTCCAGGTCAGATATCTTTCATTCATAGTTGGCATAGCTGAGTGCCAACCCGCATACTGCATTTCCAATGTAAAGTATATGCCAACACTGAGGTGCCCAGTATACAGTGTTGGGTCCAGAAATACCTGTATAAGATGCCTGCAAGAAAGAAAACAGTCTCTCATTGTAATTTATTTATTGAAATGTTTCATCAGCAGGGCAAGCTGAAAAACAAGTTGTTCATCTCACGGTGCAACCTGGGGGATGGGGGTTACAAGAGGATAATCTTAGAGATGATACAGAGTCACAGTTTACACAATTGGAATGGCATACAATTAATAAACAAGTAGAGAGTTATTATACAAACAACGCAAATAGTTTGGTCAAGGTGAGCTGGTCTGCAATTCATAAACAGGACAATAAGCATTTATACAAATGGAAGTGCAAAGTTTAATTCAAGTGCATTTTAGGTTTCAGGATAGCAGTTAGCAGAGGAGTTCAGAGGAAGAGGAGTGAGGCGAGGGAGTAGGAAAAAGAGGGAGACATAACAGGGACTGACCCATGCAGGCTGCTGGGAACTCTGCCAGGGAGTAGAAGCAAAGTGAACAAGAAGTGGTGGGGAAGGGAAGGGAAGTGGAGACATGCCAAGAATGAACCCCTTTAGGATGCTGAGAAACACTGCCAGGGGCAGAATCCAAGGTGAACAAGGCGGGGGGGATGGGAGGAAATCTTGATGAGGCGGGCCCTTATGGATACTAAGAACCCTACTAGGTGACAATTAAAATAAGGTGTAGATAGAGGGAAGGAGAGAAGATGGATAGATTAGGGGTGGGAGGAGGGAGGTATGGGCATTAGAGCCAAGGAGGCAATTGAGGATGGGGAGGAGATGGAAGGGGTAGAGAGGAGATATGCCAGGGATGGACCCCTGCAAGATGCTGGGAACCCTGCTGGTGGCTGAGCAAGGAAAAGATAGAGGAGGAGGAGGTGAGAAGATTGATTAGTAGGAGGGGCAGTAGAGGTGGTAGGGAGAGAAGGTTGGAAGTAGTAGAGAGGGAAAGAGTTAATGGGGATAATATTAGAGGGGTGAGAGATTGAGGTGAAATAGGCAGGAACAGACTGATAGGAGGAAATCAAGGGGGGTTATAACAGGAGCAAGCAGGGTAGAGCTAGTTGTGTAGGGCTGAATGGAGAGAGTAGGAGGAGGAGGAGGGATGGTGTAAATGAGGGGGGAGGAAGTTCCAGACTTTGGGGAAATGATAGGAAAAGCCAGACTTGGCAATGATTGTGGAGTAGCAAGGGACTGCCAAAATGTGAGTGTCAGTCTATCTGAGGGAATGGGAGAGTGGGGTTGGGGTGGAGAGGGAAATGGTGAGGTAAGGAGGGAGCTCTCTGAGCCAATATTTAGAAGTGAGCTTGGCACAATGAGAGATCTGCCTATTTGCAAGTAGGGGAAAGGACAGGGCATAATAGAGTGCACAGTGATGAGTCTGAGAGGGAGCATTGAGAGCAAATTGACAGAAGGAGTTAAAGAGAGTGTCCAATCTGAATGAGGAAGGCTTCAGAGCGGCACCATAGACTACATCACAATAGTCAAAGATGGGGAGTATCATCTACTGGACAAGTTTGTTCCTGGCCGTAGGAGGGATGCAACTATAGTTCTGATATAAAGCACCAAATCTGGGGCTCAATTTTTTCATGATGACATCAATATGTCCAGAGAAGTTGAGGTGTTGGTCCAACCAAACCCCAAGGCATCTAAATGAAGAGGTATCTTCTAAGATTTTCTCATCCAGGGTGTGGAAAGAGGGAAGGCCAGGGAGCCTAGAGAGTCTCTGCCTAGTGCCAAAGGTAATGGAGACTGTCTTCTTGGCATTTGGGAAGAGCTGATGGGAAGCAAACCAAAGCTGAACCTGATGGAAGTCATGCTGCAGAGTGGTTTCAACAACAGCTGGACATTTGCAGGAAGTATACGGGACAGTATCATCAGCGTACAAGATGGATAGAGGAGGAAGGGAAACAGACTGATGGGAGGTCATTTAGAAAGATGGAGAAGAGGATGGGAACAAGCACCGAATCCTGTGGGACACTAGTGGTGATAGGGAGGGAAGGGGAGATAGAATCCTGGACCTTGACAGATTGAGTTATGTCTGTGAGGCAGGACCTAAACCAGGTTGTGGCAGGTGAAGACAGACCAGCTGCTGAGAGGGAATCTAATTGGAGGTCATGGGAGACAGTGTCGAAGGCCTTGGTGAGGTCAATAAAGATGATGGAGGTAATTAGGCCATTGTCTATCCTGGTGAGGATGGAGTCAGTCAGCCTGAGTAGGGAGGTGGTGGTGGAGTGATTTTTCCACAATCCAGATTGGAATGGGGTGAAGAAGGAGGAGTCAGTTAAAAAGGAGGTGAGTTAGGAGAGAACCAAATGTTCTTGAAGCTTAGTGAGGATGGGTAGTAAAGAGATTGGGTGAAAGTTTTCTGGAGAGGTAAGATCACCACTCTTGGGAAGAGGGAGGACCATGGCATGTTTCCAGGGCAAAGGAACAGATGAGGATGAGAAAGAGATGTTTAGGACTAGAGATAGTGGATAGGCTGTAGCTGGGGCTAAGAGGAAAAGGAGCTTTGGGTCAAGATCATTAGATGAGGAGCCTTTAGATGGGTTAAGGGGAAGAAGGGCATATAGTGCTTCAATGGGGTGACTACTGTACAGGAGAAGGAGGGGGTGACAGAGGAGGGGTGGGTGCTTAAGGAGGGGGAAGCAAGAGAGGGGTTGGACAGGGGAGGGACTTTAAGAGGGCCTTAGTGCATGAGGTAAAATAGGAGTTGAATTCCTTGGCCACAAGGCTGGGGTCAGATACAAGGCAGTTGTTAATTTTAAGCATGGGGGGATGGGAAGGAGGGGAGGGGAGAAGAGGAAATAGACCGCTTTCCAGAATTTGGATGGTGTACCGAGATTAGAGAGCAAAGATGATCAGAAAAACTCAGACTTGGCTCATCTGGTTGCTTTGGTACAAGAGTTTCTTAGCATGCGGTATATAGCATAGTCAGTGGGGAGTTTGGAAACCTTATGCTTCTTCCAGGCTTTATCACATGCCCGGAGGCAGGCCAGCAGTTCAGGGATGATCCAGGGAAGGTGGGTACTGCGAACACTGGTTCACTTGATACTGTAAGGGCAAATGAATTCAAGGTTGTAAGAAATGTTTCTGTAAAGTAAGAGAGGGCATGGTTGACAGAGAGGGCAGAAGTGAGAGTGGCCCAGTCGGTGAGGGCAAGAGCTTGTAAAAGTGGGTCAAGGTCAAGGCAGTGGAAGGAACAAAGTTGCAGGGGATTGTGTGGGGGGGAGTTTGGCCCTGAGGACTTTCCTAACCAGGAAGATGGGTTGGAGATTGCTGAGGGCATCTGGTAGGAGATCAGATTTAATGACTCTGTGTGGGTAGGAGGTGATTTATGTGAGTGGGTTCTTGGATGAGTTGGACCAGATTTAGGGCTATTATGTCATTTCAAGTCTTAGATGAGGAAGCAGACAACCAATTTAAATTAAAGTCACCCAGTAAATAAGATTCACCTTTATGGGAGAGGGAAGTTATGGAGGTAATAAGTTCTGAAGCAACAGTGGACTAGATGCTAGGATGGCAATAGATTCCAGCTATGAAGATTGCGATGGAGAAGGGCAGGTTAAAGTTAATGGCAAGTGCTTCATAAGCTGAAGGAAGGGAGGCTGAGAAAAATAGAGTATATTAGTGTGGACTGGATAAACATAGCTACGCCGCCACCTCTACCGGCCCTGTCCTGCCTAGAGAAGGAGTATCCGGGGATGGAGATGGAGTGGTAAGGGATATTGTCATTGAGCCAAGTTTCAGCTAAAATTAGAATGTCTGGGGTAGTCAAGGTAACCAATGTCGTCAATAGGTCAATCTTAGATATAAGACTGCAGATATTTAGGAGTATGATTTTCAGTCCATTTACGAGGGCAGTGGGGGCTTGAGGACTTGGTACTTGTGAGGTGTAGGTGGCATAGGAGGAGTTTGGGACATTTGGGCCAGGATTAGGATGAATGTTCCCTGATGTGAGTAGGAGGAAGGCAATTATGAGGAAGTGGAATTTGGGGCATTTATGGTGGGACAAGGATTTAAGAAATGATTTTGGCGAGAGGGTGCTAGGTGAGTATATGATTAGGAAGCAAAGGAAAGCAAAGTAGCTAGGCACTGAGAGGATAGTGGTGGGGGGAGGTATCGGAGATAAGACCAGAGTTCGAAATGGGGTGCCGGTGTTATTGCAAGGATGGAGATGGGGGGAGGGCATAACCTGATCTTTAGGCTGGGTAACTTGAGGAGTAGGAGTAAATAAGGTGAGGTAAAGGAACAGAAGGGGTAGAGAAAAGGAGAACTGAGTTAACTTTTTGGAAAGTAGGTTAGAAGGCCTAGTCTGTAGAAAGTAATAGTAAATATTGTACGGAAAATGAGAAAAAGAAATGTCAGGAAGGGACTTGGCAATAGAGACTACACTGTGAGAGCTCAGTGACTGTGGAGTAGGCTAAGTAGTAATAGTAAACACTCTATTTGCCAGATTTTATAATTTGCTAATAGGAAACTTGGAAGTTAGAAATTCACTAAACACAGTCGCCTATGTGACAGCCTACAGCTATAAAGCTAAGTGTCCAGATAGGGTGGGAAGAAGCGGGGTGGGTGGGGAGCTGGATCACAGTGCTGGTGGGAATTTAGCCAAGTGAAAATGTAAACAGATTTAGAACACAGAGTCCAGAACATTAAATAGCCATTAAATAAGAAAGTCACTGCAAGCACCCAAAGCAGAGCATTTGCAAGCTATAGCTCGGGGCTAAGGAATGAGCATCGGCCAGTCAGGAGCCGTAAGACAGACCAATCAGCTGGGAGGAGCTGGAGGCACTGAGAGTCCCAGTTGAGTGCTGAATTTCATACCTGCAAGCTAGGTATCCTAGGAGTGGAGCAGGCAGTAGGAATCTGCAATGCCTCACTGCTGGGGAGGGAGGCCCACCTGGTCAGGCGAGTTCAATTCTGTAGAAGGAAAAAAAAAACAGTAGAAAGACCAGTATATTCAGGTAAGAGGTGTAGGCAGAGTTGGCAGGGACAAAGGACATCAGCTGGGGGCTGTGGTCAGCCAGGGGCAGAAAAAATTGATAAGCAATTCAGTTAAAAGGGGGTTGGATTGCAGGAGAAGACAAAGAGACAAACTGAGGGCAGGGCAGAATTACACAGTGTTAAAGGGGAGGGAATGGTTAGAAGCAATAGTGTCACAGGGCAAGTAGGTGTCGAGCCCCCAGAACCCAACTACCCCACCCCAACCCTCACTCAGAACCCACCACCCCCGCACACCCTCACTCACCTGAACAAGTTCCACAATGTAGATTCATTCTCCAATCAAAGACACATCTTGTTGCTGGAACTGGCGACTGCATTATAAGAAAATAAGGTAAGTCTGGTTTAATGTGTTTCAATGGGGAGGCAGTATAGCACAGTGGTTCAAGGCTCTGAGCTGAAAATCTGGAGACCTGGGTATGAATCCCACAGCCACCACTTGAATACTGTGTGGCCCTGAGCAAGTTACTTAACTTCCCTGTGCTCCCAGGTTGCATCTGTAAACAAGCTTTCAGCTTAGTGTGTCTTACCTGGTTAAATAACTGGAAAAAGAAAATGGGCTTTGAGCTTTTACTCATACCTTTGTCAATTTTCAGTAGTTTCATACCAGATTTTACACATGGTCATTTAAGGACCCCACTTCATGAACAAGGACAGTGAAATGTTTCAAATCTGGCTTGAAAGGTGACTTCTTGGTTGCTGTGTGAAATCACCTTTTGGGTAGTAAGTTGTGGTCAGAAGAAGGCAATGTTGAAAACTGGATGTAAAAATAAGTTCAAATGATCAAGTTATGAGTGAACATTGAAATACTTCAATGTTCACTAACAACAGTGCTAATTGTTAACATTTTTTCCACCAAACATTCAACATGGCCTTTTTGGGACTCCACGTTATGAATAAGGCAGGAGAAATGTTTTAAAATCTTTCCCAAAAGGTCATTTCTTGGTCACTAATTGAAAACATGTTTCAGGTGGGATTTGAAAATGCCCCCCTCCCAGTTTTTATGAGATGGGATTAAAGGAGGACTACAGTGAACTTTTGGGACGTGATTTTCAAACAGCCCTTAGAGCAATGCAAGTTGCGTTCACCGCAAGGCTTAATCAAGCTCTGGGTGCACCAGAGACCCTGTGCCATCACAAGCCAAACTCCCTGGGTCTGCTGCAAGTCAACTGCTGTGCCAAACAGTTGGTGCTCCTGTGGGAATTGCCTCAGAGATCTGACCCACCCCGAGCAACTCTAGCTGGGCCAGGATGGTGTAGGGGAGTGAAGCTGTTGGAGGGGGGCATGAGTAGAAGAGGCATGGGAGGTAGCATAAGGGGAGTTGGGAGGACAGCTGGGTATCATTGGGAATGATGTGGCACCCAGCAGGGTGCATTTGCGTTGTAATGTGTTATACATGTAGAGTATACATATCTTCCCTGGTAGACCAGCAGACCCCCCTATCCTCGCTGTCCCCCATACATAATTGATATATCTTCCCTAGCGGTCTAGCAAAACATACATTTCTACGTTTGGAGTGTATCACTATGAGGCACTGGCTTGCAGCTGTACATTGTGATTTGCACAGGAGGCTATGGGCTGAGGGAAGGGGTGAGTATTAGGGTTGACAACCCCAAGCAAAACCCCACCACTGATTCGCTAAGACTCTGGAGACCCAAAACTCCAATGTGTTTTACTTTTGCTGCTTTTGGGGATGGTGGTGGTTGGGTATTAGGACTGGAAACCCTAATGACACCTTTCCTTACTTTCATGGCATTAACTTGAAACTTAACAGATGCATTAATGCAGGGTTTAATTTGTTACAAAGAATATGTATTGTACATATTACTTTGCTGCAGTATAGACAATATAGTTGGGGTTGACTGAGAGTTTCTGAGCCTGATTCTCAAACAGTTCCTTGCTGATGCAAGGGGCTTGCACCACAAGGAATGGTGCAAGATGTGCCTTGCAGCAAAAGATGCACCAGGAACAATTTCAAAAGCAGCCTGTATCCAATGCAGGCTGTGTGCATCAAGGGGGTCTTGTGCTATCTTTGCAGCACAAAAAGGAGTGTGGCAGGGTCCAAGGAGCCTTGCGCCAGTGCAGTGCTGCAACATCACCTAATTTGGTAGTCTTGAAAGTGGCTGGTGCTGAAAAAAACAATCAACATTTAGATCAGCCTGGGCTATTCTAAGGGATCGTGCACCATCTGCAGATACCTCCCTGGATGGGAGGGTACATACTGTAAGCCACTGCCCACCAGTTGTCAACAACTCCCAGTGTGTATCCCTGCATACTATATAAACTGTGTTCTGTACAAAGAATCCAAAAAACTGAGACCAACATATAATCACATGAGGCATTTATAACCTATGTACATGCAGCAACCGTTTATGACATGACATAATGTGTAACATGAGAAGAATAGGACTATATAAAACATAGTACACTCAACAGTGACGGGGCCAGAAATAAGACATGATGGGAGTGGAGCAGTGCAGTGGTTGTGGAGCAGCAGTCTTCTGGGAGACGTTCTGGAGGATGTAGTGTTGTCCCATCTGCAGGCACCTCTCTGGGCTGAGGGAAGAGTTTACTCATCTCCAGGCTGAGTTGGCCAGGATTTGTGGGACTTCCTCTTCCATCCAGGGACCACCAGGGCCACTGCTGTTGCCTTAGAGGTTGCCAAGAAAGAAGTGCGGTTAGACCATAGTGGGCTCAGGGAGGGTGAGGGTGGTGGAACAGAGGCACAACCCTCCAGTTGTACCTCTCCACAATTCCTATGGCGTTCTGGCAAAGTGTGGTTCCTCTATGGAGGCACCCGCAGTGGAGACCAAGGAGGATGCTGAGAACCTCCACAAGGGAGACCCACAGGGGGCAGCATGGAACCCCACAGGGGACGGAAACAACTCCTGGTGGGGGACTCCATTGTTAGGAAGGTAGAACTGGGGGAAGAAGGGGAGAGGGAGGTAAAATGCCTGCCTGGTGCCATGGCTTGGAGGGACAGGGAGCGAATCCTAAGGATCGCTGGAGCAGCTGCACAGGGGAGGGAGCTGGATGTCATTGTCCACCTAGGAACAAATGACCTGGCTGAAAAAGGGATCAGAGCAGTTCAGGAAGAGTTTGTGGAGTTGGGAAGGGGCCTTAGACAAGTAGCACACTCAGTAACCTTCTCGGAGGTGCTGCCTGTCTATGGCGTAGGTGAGACTAGGGTGCTCAACACCATGAGATTCAATCAGTGGTTGAAAAACTGGTGCAGAGCTCAGGGATTTGGCTTCATTGGGGACTGGGGGTCCACCTGGAGTGAGGCAGGCCTATACTGGCATGATGGGCTACATCTATCCAGGAGGGGATCCTAGGTGAAAGGTTTAAATGCTTCATGGGCAAGAATTTAAACTAGCCAAGGGGGGAGGCACTGGAAAGGAGCAGGGAAATCCTAGCCCCCCTGAAAAAGTTAGGGTAATAAGTGAGGTAAACACCAAGATAGAGATGTCGATAGGGAAAAGGGCTGGGGTAAATGGAGAAAGTGACAAAGGCAATAAGGACAGGGATGGGGCAAAAAGTACTGGAGTAAAGCCATCAGGAAATGGAGGGTAATGAGTACCAGTGTCCATAGTCTGGGAAACAAACTCCCTGAATTGGTGGCCTTGATGGAAGTTGGATGCCTGGATATCATAGCAGTCACAGAAACATGGTACATAGAGAACCATGACTGGGATGTTAACATACCAGGGTACATAACCTACAGGAGAGACAGGGAGGGGAGAAGAGGGGGAGGAGTAGCTCCCTATGTAAAGGAAGGGATAAAAGCAGCTGAACAAAAGAGTAAACAGGGAGGAGAGGATGCACTGTGGGTCACCATAGAGACTGGAAATGGCACCACAATCTGCACAGGGGTTGTATACAGATCCCCATGTCAGGGAGAGGGAATGGACAAGGATATGATAGAAGGCATTCTTAGGACAGCAGAGAAAGGGGAGATACTGTTCATGGAAGACCTGAATATGCCAGATGTTAACTGGAGCACATTTGCTGTAGCCACATCCAAGAGCAGGGCCATTCTCGATGCCCTACAGGTCGCATGCCTCAGACAGCTAGTTTCAGAACCCCCTCATGAGGGAGCAATCTTAGATCTTGTACTCTCAAATGGGGGCAGTGTGAGGATCTAAGATCTGGAAGTGGGTTGCCATCTGGGAACAAGTGACCATCAAACAGTGCGGTTCATGATAAACTGAGCTACAGAGTCAAGCCATTCAAAAGTGAGGGTACTGGACTTCAGGAGGTCTGACTTTGGCAAGATGGGAGAGTGCCTTGGAAAAGCAGGATAGAAGGAGGGGTGGAGCAATAATGGGGAAACATCAAAACTGCCATCACAGAGACAACAAGCCTTTGTGCGAAGCAAATAAACAAATCAAAATGAAAGAAAAAGCCACTATGATTCTCAAAAGAGGTGGGGGGAAGTCAGGGAGAAAAAGATAGCATTCAGGAAGTATAAGGAAACACAGAAGGAGCAGTACAGAGAGGTGTAACAGCTAAGGCAGAAGGAAGCAGGGAGAGAAGTCAGAATAGCAAAGGCCCAAACTGAGGAAAAGATAACCAACTTGGTTAAGAAGGGGATAAAACCTTTTATAGGTACATCAGGGAGCGTAGAAAGACAAAGGGAGGGATAGTGAGGCTGAATAGAATGGACGGTGGGTGGTCAGAGAGGGACAGTGAAAAAGCAGGGATACTGAACAAATATTTCTGCTCAGTATTTACAAAAGAGGAGGAGAGGGAGGTGCATAATCCAGTTAACAGAAGCACTCTTGACAGGGGGGTCGATCCCAGTCCTTTCACAGAAGAAAGGGTTCTGCAAGAACTCCTAAAACTGAAGGTGGACAAAGTAATGGGGCCTAATGGAATTCACCCCAGAATTCTAAAAGAATTAAGGGGAGAACTAGTGAAACCACTGACTACCTTTTTTAACAAATCATTGGAGGATGGTGTGGTACCTAAGGACTGGAGGAAAGCGGATGTGATTCCACTTCACAAAAGTGGGACCAAGACAGAGGCAGGAAGCTATAGACCTGTCAGTTTGACCTCTGTGGTAGAGAAAGTGATGGAATCACTTCTGAAGGAAAGAATTGTGGAGTACCTGGAGGCCAGTGGGGAACAGGACCCAAGGCAGCATGGGTTCACAGTGAGAAGGTCATGTCAGATGAATCTAATTGATTTCTTTGACTTGGTGACCAAAGTAGTAGACCAGGGAGGGGCTGTGAACATGGCCTACCTAGACTTTATCAAGGCATTTGACACAGTCCCACACAAAAGATTAATAGTCAAATTAACCAGCCTGGGAGTGGGTCCCAGGATTGTAGCCTGGGTAAAACATTGGCTGGACAACAGGACGCAGAAGGTGATTGTAAATGGAATCCACTCTGAAGAAAGAGGGGTTACTAATGGTGTACCGCAGGGTTCAGTACTGGGTCCAGTCCTTTTTAATGTCTTTATAAGTGACATTGCAGAGGGACTAGAAAGAAAAGTATGCCTCTTTGCAGATGACACAAAGATCTGCAACAGGGTTGTTACACAAGGAGGCATGGAAAGGATAAGAAGGGACTTGGCAAGGTTGGAGGCATGGTCAGAAGTATGGCAGCTTGGATTCAATGCAAAAAAGTGCAAAATAATGCACCTGGGAAATGAAAACCCAGGGGAAGAATACACAATGTGGGGGAGGTAGTAACAGCAACAAAAATGTAAAGGGACCAAGGGGTAATCATATCAGATGACCTTAAGGTTAGCAAGCAATGTGAGAAGGCAGTAGGGAGGGCTGGGGGTATGCTGTGATTTATAGGGAGAGGCATCACCAGCAGAAAACAGGAAGTTGTTATCCCTCTGTACAGACAGTTGGTGAGATGCCATCTGGAGTACTGCATCCAGTTCTGGAGACCCCATGTCCGCAAGGACATAGACAGGATAGAGGCAGTCCAGAGGAGGGCAACTAAAATGGTTCAGGGTCTGCAAGAGAAGCCATACAAGGAGAGACTAAAGAAGCTTAATATGTATACCCTTGAGAAAAGGAGGGAGAGGGGGGACATGATAGAAACTTTTAAGTACCTCAGTGGAATCAACAAAGTCCAAGAGGGTAGCATCTTTCAGAAAAAGAGATGTGCAAGAACAAGGGGACACAATTTAAAGATGGGGGGGCAGTTCAGGAGCAATGTAAGGAAGTATTTTTTTCACAGAGAGGGTGGTGGACACATGGAACAGCCTTCCTGAGGTGGTTGTGGGGTCTAAAACTGTGGGAGAATTCAAGAATACATGGGACAGACATAAGGCAATTCTTGTGGGGGTAAGAAGAAATAGGTTGTTGGTTAACTGGGATCTGCAGCTTATCCTGTAGGTAGCGGAAATGGGCAGACTAGGTGGGCCAAGCTGTCCTTATCTGCCGTCAAAGTCTATGTTCCTATGTTTCTAATTACATGCATTATAAACTCCACTTACACATATTTTACTGTACACACACTGCTAATAATAACTCTCCTCTGTTACAACACCAGTTGCATTGCAATGCAGTGATCCATTTCATTAAATACTAAATTACTGTAAAAACTGACACATTTACAGATTCAGTTTGTAAATGATAACATTCAGTGCATTCAAATATGTGAGGCATTCATATGTGAGTAACATGAAGCAGTTACACTGTGTTTGTACTAAAATGCATATACATTCCCATCATGTGTCCTCTGAAGGCTCTCTGTGGCATGTGTAAGGGCTGAACCCATTTCTAACACAAAACAATACCCTAAGACACACTGTACAGTTCAGCATCCCCATGCACTCTGCACACGTATCCTTGTCAACCCGCTACATGAGCATTTGTAAATGCTTCTCTCTTTACTGGAATAATATAATCAATGTATTGTGAAGATCAGAAACAGTATAATATGACATCAATATATTTTGCTGTTTTAGGCATACCACCACCATACTGACAGATTCCATAATTTGCTTTCATCATAATGTATTTACAGACTCATGTATACAACATACACATTTTCCATTGTTCATAGTACATACTACAATATTCCCTTTGGTTTTTGTGCTCATTATATGGACCATCAATGCTGCGGTGGTAGTGTCAGCTGCTGTATTTAGATTTCCTTGAAACTGTGTATCATCCGATATTCAGAAGACCCAACTATTTATAGGCCAATATCTGTACAGAGCATATGCCACCTGACTGTCCCACAGTTTGCCAAAGAGCTCTCAGATGCACTGTCTCTGGCGCACAGCCACCTTTGCCACAAGCTGCAGGCTTTGCTGCTGGGACCCTACCAATAGAGAATTGGTGCAGGGTCCCTGGCATGCCAGTAATTGGTGCAAGCTGCCATTGGCACAGTTTGTGCAGCCCTATAAGAATCAAGCCCTCTATGTTAAACCACCAACTTTGCACAAAAATATGTCTGGTGACATTTGACAAAATGTTCCCAAATTTGGCATGTGCTGTCTAAGAAGCAAGGTCTCAATATATGAAACGTTTTGTGATGGCAGCTTGTATGGTTTCTGAGATCTGCATGTGATGTTTTTACTTTAATGTCTAAATTTTTTCCTATACCTTATACCTAATACACTTTTTTCTATGGCCTCACCTACTGCCTAGATGGAACAGAATTCTTTCCAAAACTTTCAGGGTAGAAGCATGTTGTGCCAAGGTACTGCCTTTTGAAGGATTTGTGAAAAAATATTAAATTGTTCCAAGAGTTATAAGGATTTAATGTTTTTTTTCTCAGCATGCACAGTATGGATTTTGGATAACCTTCTGATACAACACAAAAAATACTGTGTCGTGAGAGTTTTTTGCTTTCACATCGCTTTGTTCTAACAACACAAAAAACACTTTTTTTGGACCACGACAGCCTCCTGCTTGTCTTTCTTTTAGCCCTAGGAGGCCTAGCCATTTTCTGATTTAAAGTGCCTGTTTACCTAAAGCACTTTTGATAATGGCACAGAGACAGCTGCACACTATGCATTTCAGCACTCACAATGCCACATTATCATAAGTAGTACACATGTCATACATCATTTTAATTGGTGGCATATGTAGCATTCATCACCCAAAATTATTATGAACATTCATCAAGTTTGGCAGCCATGATAACATACGAACATATGAACATACTGTATGAAGAAGCCAGCAGATGAAGGCCATTTGGTCTATCAAGTCTGCTCGTATTGCAGGGTCCACAGCTTGAGCTAATGTCCCTGCACTCCCTCCCCACTCCTCCCATCCTCTCTACCCATGATCCTTACATTCCACTATGCCTATCCAAGCCTCTCTTAAAGCTGCCCACTGTCTCCAATAAGATGACCTCTTCCTGAAGCACATTCCAAGTGTCCACCACCCTCTCTGTGAAGAAGTGCTTCCTGACCTCCCTCCTAAACCTCCCACCCTCCAGCTACCTCATGTTATGGATGCCACTCAGCTTAAAGAGACTCTCCTTATCAACCCTATTTATTCCTTTCAAGTACTTGAAGGTCCCAGTCATGTCCCCTCTCTCTCTCCCCACCTTCCAGGGAGTACATGTTCAGTGCCCTCAATCTCTCCTCATATGCCTCACCCTGCTTACCTGCTATCATCTTTGTAGCCCTCCTCTGGACCTTCTCCAGCAGGATTAATGTCCTTTTTAATATATTGTCTGTTTATACACCCTTCTCTCTCCATGGATGCCATTCTCTTCTGGGTATCCTATGCTCTTTTTGCCTTCCCCGGTACTTCTCAGAGGGCCACCAGACCTTACCCCCATGCTGCATTGGCCTACCCGCACCCAGGTGGAGAGGAGAGGGATCCCGGGACTTCCCCCTCCAGTCCTTTAGTGAGTGTCGGGTAACAGTTCCCCATGAGAGCCGGGTTATGGTGTCTGGGAGATGAATCCCTTCTATGCCGGCATCTGCAGGGCTTTGTCCTTGTTCTAGTGCCACCTCTCAGGACATCGGCACTCTAGGGGAGCCAAGGGGCAGAGCATGTCACAATGTGCAAGCGCTCCACCTCCCAGCCGATGTCCTCCAACCCGCTTCATGCTGTCCTGTTGCATCTCCACCCTTGGTCACCCAGGTGGTGGTAGAGCAGCAGGACATGCAATACACCCTCCCCGGAGTAGGAGAGCAGCCTGTGGGTGCTCGATCATCCTCCCCCCCAGCTGGCCCTCCAGCCACCTGAGTCTGTTTCTGAACCCAGGTCACTGGCACTGTGAGTGGTAATCCTACCACTGTGCCAGTGGGCCAGCTTCCAACAGGTTAATGTCCATTTTGAGGTGTGGGCACCAGTATTGAACTCCATACTCTAGATGTGGCCTTACCAGTGACCTCTACAAGGGAAGTATAACCTCATCTCTCCTCCTACTGATCCCCCTAGATATGCATCCCAGCATCTTGTTTTTCTTTGCTGCTGCTTTCTTGCACTACTTGGAGTTCTTCAGGTCACTAGTGATCATCACTCCCAGGTCCTTCTCCTCCTCTGATGCAGATACTCGGACTCCAGCCAGGTAGTACTCTGTCCTGGGATTCTTGGCTCCAGTATGCATACAGTAACTTTGCATTTCTTGGCATTGAAGCATAGCTGCCAGATTTAGGACCACTTCCCTAGCTTTTCCAGATCTTTCTGTAGGTCCTGCATCCCTTCAGCTGTGTCCACTCTTTCACAGAGCTTGGTGTCATCTGTGAATAGGCACATGTTGCCTTTAATGCCATCTCCAATGTCATTGATGAAGACATTGAACAATACTGGCCCCAGCACTGAACCCTGTGGGACCCCACTGGTTACCTCTCTAGTGCCAGATAACTCCCCCACCCCACAACCACCCTGTGGGTTCTCTCCCTCAGCCAGTTTTCCACCCATCTGACTATCTTTTCTCCAATCCTGAGATCCACCAACTTCCTGATCAACCTTTTGTGGGGCACATCGTCAAAGGCCTTGCTGAAATCAAGATAGAGGATGTCTACCACTTGGCCCCGTCTACTGTCTTTGCGACACAGTCAAAGAAGTCAATCATATTTGTTTGATATGATCTCCTCCCCATGAACCCATGCTGCCTCACATCCTGAAGACCATGCTCTTCTAGATATTCCACCAACCTTTCCCTTAGTATGGTCTCCATGAGCTTGCCCACAATAGAGGTCGGACAGACTGGGTCTGTAATTCCCTAGGTCATCCTTGGGACCACTTTTCTGGAGGGGCGCAGTCAAGCAAATAAAGTAGAACAGTCCTTTGACCCACCTGACTCCTGAGTTATTTTTTCATCTCTTCAGTTGACTTCCATTGGTAGTAGCCATAGGTGGCAGCTTGTACAGTATGTACCACATTTTCCTGTTTGACTTATAGATTTTTGCTGTTTATGTGCCATTTCTCACCTCAGCATACCATAATTTGTGTTTTTCCCCTTTCAGTTAGCATTGATGCCCCGTCATTTCAAAGTTAATGAAAGACTCCCGAGCCCTATATTTAATTAAAGCTTATTAGCTTACCTTTGTTTCAGTATGTGACAGTTTGATGAAATACATTATTCTTCTTGGGACAGCAGTCATTAAAGCAATCGTGGCATACATTTTTGTTTTTAAACCTTTTTATAATTGTAGGAATCTCACCCCCATTCCTTAAGTGATGAAAGTCTCATTCAAACTGGCTTACATTTAAACTAGCACTAGTTGATACCTATTCAAGCTTATATAACATTGGTGGGTCAGACGTGGGGTTTAATGTCAGTCTGGTCATATATGCTCACACATACCTATGACCTGTACACCCAAACAAAGTGGCTAAACCTTCATGGGAGAATCAAGTACCAGGTCTGCCTCCATAATAAAAAAAAGCACTCCTACTGTAGGTCTGACTCCAAAATCCATTCAGAGGCTTCTCAAACTGGCACACAATTCACATCTGACCAGAGGTAAGGCAAGGAATGCCTTGCACATCCTTTTTCATCACACTGCACTTGCCCAAAGATCTTTCTCCTGTAAGGCCCCACTTTGGCTCAACGAGCTCCTGACCAGCATCACAGATAGCACAAAAGTTGTGCCTTTTAGAAAATATCTTAAATGGCATTTTTATGCCCTAGGGAGAGGCAACTGCTTTGATTAACACCCTCTTTTTCTTCTTCTCCTACTTGCACCTCCCCCCTCTTCACCTTACCCCACTCTCTATCCTTTGGTCTTGTCCTCTTATTAAATCTGCAATCTAGCTCCTTCCTCTCCCTCCTCCCTGGCCAAGGCACCTAGCTTCACCTGAGCTCTTTCCTTCTAAAACTGCTTGAAAGGCAGATTAGAGAAACTTACCAGAGCAAGGGAAAAGGATTAAGACTTATTTTGGCTAAGCAGATTTACTGTGTGGTGTTGTTTTAATTTTTTACTCACAGGTTGCTACTGTTTGTTGCTAACATTTCATTGCTTTATTTTTCTGATTCAAATTGTTGTTGCTGGTATACCTTCTTCTGCATTATTACAAGGTGTGCCTACAGGTGTGTGCTAACAGATTACTGCTGTAATCTTCTGATTCAAATGTCTTTGTAAGGTATATCTTCTGTTACTACTTTATTTTCTCTGTAGCAAAGTGTTTCTTACAGAGTATATCTTCTCTGAAATTATTACAGGTGGTGCTTTACAGGTTTACAGTTTTATCTAACATTAGGATAAGCTTTCAGGGTTACTGCATTTGTTGTTGACTGTTTCTGCTCTTACCTCCTTGTTCTTTCATCCGTGGTTCTTCTTTTTCAGCAGGGAAGGGCCAGCCACCCACCCCATCCCAACCACCCACTACACTCCTTTATAGGGTACCACAGTTGTGACATTTCCTGTGGCAGAGCAGGAAGGGTGGATCAGTGGGGACCTACAAAGGTGAGCTCATTTACAGGGGCACTAGTAATTTAACTTGTTATAACAAGTTAAACAAAAACAAAACACAATCAAACCATTACTTGCATTTTTTTCCTTCTTTTCCTTCTAATTACTCTGACTAGGTTATAAACCCAGCAACTTATCTGGAATGGATATCATAAACTGCAGGTACTGTGGAACAATTTTCAGAAGGACAGTCTTACAGGATTTAGGACACTGTCCTACATGCTGGGCCTTTGGAGATCTTAGGGCTCAGCTCCGGGCAGCATGGGCAGAGATTGCACGCCTCAAATTTCATATTCAAGAGGAAATACATTGTAAGAACCACCCACCATTTCCCCAGCATCCAACAGAAAAACCTTGACCACAGAGGGTAGTTGGTCCAGGAGGCTGGCCGGTGGTTAGGAGGGGCAAATTGGGTGCCCCATCACTCTCTGCTCTCCAACATGTTACCACCAAAAACCATATAAACACTACAAACAGGTATCTGCCTCTATCGCTGAAATCAAACAAAGAGGCAGAAGACACTGCAGAGCAGGACACTGCAGCACAGGAGCTAGCACAACAAAACTCACCCAAATCAGGAACCAAAACAAAAAAGCAAAAAGGAAATCCAAAAAACTTCTGATCATAGGAGACTCCATGATTTGGGGAGTTGATGCCCATCTCCAGCCAGGGTTAATGGTCAGATGTCTCCCAGGTACATCAGCATGGAGAGACACTGACTACATTTGCTAAAATTGTTCACAAAGCAGGAGAAAACATTGATGTCCTAGTACACATAGGGACTAATGATCTCGCCAGCCAGTCAGTTGTGGAGACCAAGGAACACCTGACCAGGCTGGGTGACAAACTATCATCCATTTCATCCAGCATCTCCTTCTCTGAGATCCTGCCAGTCTGGGAGAGGGGAGCAGATGGACAGAAGGTCAGAGAAGGGGAGATAGGGGAGCTAAACACATGGCTCAAGGGCTGGTGCCAGGAAAAGGACACAGATTTGTAGGGAACTGGCAACAGTTCTGGGGTGAAAGTTCTTTAAATTTGATGGACTGCATCTGACAAGGAGGAGTCAGTGCATTGGGGCAGAAGTTTGATGTCTTTGCAGAATATTTAAACTAGCAAATGGGGAGAGGGTGCAGCACCCCATCGTTGAATGGAAGAACACCCTCCCCCTCAGCTAGTGGTCAAACAGGATTCAGCATGCTTGCAGTTCATTTGCATCCAGGTAAGAAAAAGGTTTGTCTCCCCATACGATGCACAGGGTAATGCCAAACCTCACCCAACAACTAACACACTGAAATCTGGCCAATGGAAAATCATGTACACAAATGCTCACAGCCTGGGAAATAAGATCCCAGACCTGCAGGCAATAATGTCAGAGGCTAAACTGGACATAGTAGCAATTAGTGAGACGTGGTTTACCAGTAACCACCTGGGAGACTTCAGTACCTGGCTATGTATTGTTCAGAAGAGACTGAGGTGCAAAAAGGGGGGGGAGGAGTGGCCCTGTATGTCAATGAAAATATCAAATCTACAGAAATTCAGAATACATGTAAGGAGCCAGGAGAACTGTGGGTCACCCTGGAATCAGGAAATGGGACAGCCATAAGAACTGGGGTTGTCTACAGGCCCCCAGACCAGGGGGAGGACATAGACACATTACTTTTAGAAGATATACAAAACATGACAGCTAAAGGGGAGGTTCTGATAATGGGAGACTTCAACATGCCGGATACAGATTGGTCAATACCAGCAGGAACATCTGCCAGAACTAGACACATAGTGGATTCCTGCAGGGGAGGCCTCAAACAACTGGTACAGCAACCCACAAGAGACAGGGCTATCCTAGATCTAGTACTGACTAACAGGAAAGGGATCACAGATCTCCAGGTAGAAGGTCACCTGGGGGCCAGTGACCATCACATGGTATGGTTCAATTTGGCTACTACATCTAAATCATCCCATTCCAAGGTGAAAATATGGGACTTCAGAGGAGCTGACTTTGATAAGATGGCCAACAGAGTTAAGCTAGCCCTGACAAAAAGAAACACAGGTGAGGGGGTACAGGCAAAGTGGGCAAGCATTAAGGATGCAATACTTGAAGCAACATCCCATTGTGTCAGACAGAAAAGGAAGTGCAAAGAAGAAGGAAACCACTTTGGTTCTCAAATACAGTAGCAGAAAAGGTCAGAGCCAAAAGGCTGGCCTTCAGGAAATATAACGGAACACAGCGGGATGAATATAGGGAGGCATACCAAACTGCCCTAAGGGAAGCAGGGAAGGCAGTAAGGCAGGCAAAGTCCCAAACTGAGGAAACACTAGCACGAACAGTAAAAGAAGGTGAAAAGACTTTCTATAGATACATTAGTGAAAGGAGAAAGTCCAGAGGAGTTGCTAAGCTTAATGGAGAAAATGGAGCATGTGAGGAGGAGGACCCTGTAAAGGCATCTATCCTAAATAGATACTTTTGCTCAGTATTTACTGAAGAGAAGGTAGGGCAGGGCCCACAGCTCAGCATCATGGACACAGGGGGGAGGAAGGTGAGCACTACTCCCTTCACAAAAGAAAGGGTCCTACAAGAGCTTGCTAAGCTCAGGGTGGATAAGGCAATGGGACCTGATGGCATACATCCCAGGGTACTTAAGGAACTAAAGGTGGAACTAGCAGATCCATTAGCAGAACTGTTCAGTGAGTCTCTAAGCACAGGAGAGGTCCCAGAAGACTGGAGAAGGGCTCATGTGATCCCACTCCACAAGAGTGGTAGCAGGGAGGAGGCAGGGAACTACAGACCAGTCAGTCTTACCTCAGTAGTGGGCAAGATTATGGAGGCACTCCTTAAGGAAAGGATAGTGCAACACCTGGAATCCATAGGGGCACAGGATCCAAGACAGCATGGGTTTACAAAAGGAAGGTCCTGTCAAACTAATCTCATAGATTTCTTTGACTGGGTAACCAGAGTGGTGGACCAAGGGCGGGCAGTTGATGTCACCTACCTTGACTTCAGCAAAGCTTTTGACACTGTTCCACATAGAAGATTGATAAATAAGCTGGGTGGGCTTGGGGTGGGTCAGAAGTTGGTCAACTGGGTGGCAAACTGGTTGTCGGGCAGAAAACAGAGAGTGGTGGTAAATGGTATACAGTCAGAAGGGATGCAAGTCACAAATGGGGTACCGCAGGGATCAGTCCTGGGGCCAGTCCTCTTCAACATCTTCATTAGTGACCTTGCAGATGGACTAGAGGGTAAGGCTTGTCTGTTTGCAGATGACACCAAGATCTGCAACAGAGTAGATGATCCAGATGGGGTGGGCAGAATGAGAAGAGATCTGGATAAACTAGCAAAATGGTCAGAAGAGTGGCAACTGGGATTTAATGCAAAGAAGTGCAAGATCATGCACATAGGGAAGAGAAACCCTGAAGCCACCAATAGGCTGGGAGGGGAGTTGCTAGCAGTCACAAAGGAAGAAAGAGACTTGGGCATCATCATCACTGATGACCTGAAATCATCCAAGCAGACCTCTAAAGCAGTAGGTAAGGCTAGGGGGTGTTAGGGTGTATTAGTAGGGGTATCACAAGTCATAAGATGGAGGTAATAATCCCTCTTTACAAGACACTGGTTAGGCCCCATCTGGAGTACTGCGTGCAGTATTGGAGGCCACACCTTCACAAGGACATTAACCAAATTGAGGCAGTCCAGAAGGTCAACCAAAATGGTGCAGGGACTGCATCAGAAGACATATGAGGACAGATTAACAGAGCTCAATATGTATACCCTTGAGCAAAGGAGGGAGAGAGGTGATATGATTGAGGCATTCAAACACCTTAAGGGCATTAACAAGGTGAAAGAGTCTAACATGTTTAAATATAAGAAAAATAGCAGGACAAGAGGACACAGCATGAGATTAGAGGGGGGCCGATTAAGGGGGAATGTGAGTAAATTCTTTTTCACAGAAAGGGTGGTGGATGCATGGAATGGCTTACCTCAAGAAGTGGTGGCTATGAATACAGTGCAGGGCTTCAAACAGGATGGGATAGGCATAAGGGAGCAATACAAATGAGTATGAATGGGTAGGCCACTGACAGAGCAAAGGCCGATGGCACATTTATAAGGTAGAAAAAGAAATGGGCAGACTGGATGGGCCTTGCGGTCCTTATCTGCCGTCAACTTCTATGTTTCTATGTTTCTATGTTTCTATGTTACTGCCTCCCATCACCTACCCTCCGCCTACCCCTTCCCTTCACCTACTCTGCCCCTCAACACCTCATGCACATAATATTCTCATACCTCTTCCTCTTCCTCCTTAACCTCATCACTCTAACAAAGCCACTTCCTGGTGGCTTATCACCCTCCAATCACTGTCTCTCTGCTGCCTTCCCTTCTCCACTTTCCTGCATGTATATTTTGCCACATGTAATTGCTCTAATTACCTATTAATGTGACTCCTGTATTTGCACTGCTTTTTAACTCATGTATATAAGTTACCTTCTAATTGTATTACTTGTCTATGTGTCCACTGTATTTGCACTGTTTTTACGGCTGTGGGTGGAGCCTACAGCAATATCACTTTAGATTTAAAAGGGGTTTCCGTGGAACACAATTTTTAATCATTTTCAGTGTATTCTTCCATAACACTACAAATTCCTGTAGCAGTTAAAAAACACTCCCTTCTTTCTTTTTAGAATGCTCTGAGAGTAAATGTGCATACCTTCCTAACAAATCTGTGATCACCTTCCAAACAAATCAAAACATATTTAAAACTATTCAAGGTGCACAAAAACATTGCACTGATAAATGACAGTGATTAAAAGCCACAAGGAAAAGTAAGCTTAAAGACCAGCTGATAGCATCAGGATAACTTTTACAAAACATAACATTTACAGTAGATAAAGTTCAGCTTGTATTTCACATTGGTTCTTTTCTCCTCCTACCATTATTTATTGCTGAGGTCAGTTTCATGAAAATAGAATTTTTGCTCCAGAAGGGTTCATCTATTTCTGTTGCTGTCTCCCTAACTGAGGTCATAATGCACTATTTGTGACATCATAGTTATTCTCATGGCAACAGATTGCAATGTCAATACAGAGCATTATGACTTGAAGTAGGGAGTAAGTTATAGAGGCAGATTAACTTTAAAGTAACTGCAATGGACAAAACTCATATAGCCATTAATATTTCTTCAGTAATAGATAATGGGAAGGAGAAATCTAGAACATATATGGAATACAAGTAGAATTTTACCTACTTATTATGTTTTTCAAAGCTTTCAGGTGTCAGTAGCTCTTTCAGCAATACATAGTAATTAATGTTAAAAGTCTTATACTTATGGAAATATATATGTGTTAAGTCAAACTTAGGTTAGAAGACAACATGCCCTAGTGTAAATTAAGCATTCACCAACTGTTTCACACAGTGGTGTCAATCTAATTTTACACAGTGTACTGTTCAGATACATTTTTCTTAAACGCTGTGTACAATAAGTCCATAATACTCATGAAAAGTCAAACTTATACTGTCTTAAACATGGTATATCTGCAGTTCTGTAACACGTGACTAGTGTATGTGCATATTCAAAACCCAAACCTAGCACAGACCATCTTGTTATTGAAATACTGTTATGCTATGTCCATGTATCAACATGTGTCCATATGTACCTAATCTGCTGTTGTATTAAATAACAGTTCTATAAATGTAAAACCAAAACAAACCACAACTGACAGCTTCAACTTTCATTCAGGCACAACTAAATAGGGATCCTTTTGAGATATGAATATAATTCATGAAAATAGAGAGATTTCAAACACCTGCACATAAGTAATTAATTCCTGTCCCCTTTAACTCATTCAGACCCACTGTGTGTGTTTAGAACATTGGCGACAAAACTCCAAACAGCTTTTCCCTGAAAGTCTTCCAAAGGCACTGTGCACAGTTCTTAGCAAATGTGCCCTCCTTTCAAACAAATCTAAATATTTTTAAACTATTCAAGGTGCACAAAAACAAACAGAGTGAAAGTTGTTCTGGGCAAAAAGATTGTTCACAAGAGGGTAGTCACTAATCTGGACTCTTTATATTTTGTAAAATATGGTTTTCCAAACAACCTCATTTTTTCTCTCTCTGAGTGAACACAGTAGGAGCCATACAAAAAAATATATATAAATATCTCAGAATGCATACAAGTTAGCAATATACAACCAACATGAAAGTTGTTCAGGACACATTTACCTTTCAAATGAGGGTAGTCACTAATCTGAATTCATTAAATTAATTTAAATATGACCATCTGAAAGGTGAAAATTGTGAAGAAAAATGAAAATTCAGGTAATCAAATGGTCATAGTTTAAAAAATATAATTAGTGCAGCTTAATTCCCTCACGTTGCTCTCTAGTATGTTCTTACTGGGTCACTCCTGCATGGCAAATTAACCCCCCAGCCTTGACTTGGATTAATGACAAAGCCTCCTCTTGGATGCATTAACATACAGGGTGTGAAAGCCTATTTTGAGCCACTCTCCTCCTGACTTTATATGAAATAACGACAATGCTTCCCCTGGCTGCTTTACCTCCTGTCAAATTGGTTCCTTAAACCCACAGCACTCACCATGTACCTTGGGCTGTACTAACTGCAATATGTACCTCTGTATGAGATAGCTTATAATTGTAAATAGTAGACAAATTGCTGTTGTTTCTTGTATTTTTTTTTGTCTCTGTTATTGTGCACCCATATTCTGTAACTACCTTTCTGTGTTGTCCTCTTGTCAAGATGTGGAACCTTGGAAAAAGAGCATTTTGCTCAAAGGTTATGTCCAAATGAAGAAATAAATAAATTAGTAAATTAATAAATAAATAACTAATTAAAAAAAATAATGAATAGGCATATTGGAAAAGTAGTTTTATCCAGAACAACCTTCATAGTGATAGTTTATGTGTAATGCATATACTTTTAGAGATATTTACATTTGTTTGGCAAAATTCCTATGAAAAATGAAAATTGAGCTAATCAGATGGCCATAGTTTACATTTTTTAAATTTTTTTTTTACTTTTCTTTTACCAGGTGAGACACACTAAGCTGAAAGCTTGTTTACAGGTGCAACCTGGGAACACAGGGAAGTTAAGTGACTTGCTCAGGATCTCACAGTATGCAAGTGGGGGGTTGTGGTATTCAAACCCAGGTCTCCAGATTTGCAGCTCAGAGCCTTAAACCACTGCACTATACTGCCTCCGTACTTAATACTAACTATTGCAGCTTAAGGAATAGGTTAATTTGGCAAGTATTTTTTTTCCTGAGCAATTTTCATACTTGTTTTTATTTGCAACATGTAAACTTTGAGAGATATTTACATTTGTTTAGCATAACTCCTATTGCACTTCTAAACAGCCTCAGTTTTGCAAATTACTATGCCATTTAAGTGAAATTCTAAACCAGAACACTTTGTTCATCTCTTGTCATGCTTAATTTACAGTGGACAGGAATTAGTTACTTATGTGCAGTTGTTTGAAATGTCTCTTTTTTCATAAATTGCAATTATACCTCTAAATGATCCCTATTTAACTGTGCCTCAATAAAAGTTAAAGCTGTCAGTTGTATTTTGTATTGTTGTCTTTGTATGAACAAAATTCTGTGCAGTTATTCTCATGGAACCAAGAATTTGGAGTTTTAACTATGTCACTTCATGGTTTCAGAACCATGGGCACTGTACTGATAAGTTTCTGCTAACATTTCAGAAACCACGAAGCCACAGAAAAATGTGTTGCCATACTGGCCCTTGTAACACAAGATCCACAGAAACAGATGATTTGATACCTTTTATTGGACCAACAGAGTTGTTTAAAAAGAACACAGGTGCTTTAAGATTTTGGATAACACAGAATCCTTTGTAAGAAAACACTGGCAGTTTTTTTAGAAGAACATCATTTCTCAAAACCCAGATCATACAAAAAAAAAGATAAAAAGTTGTTAAGCACCCCACTGGTTAAAACAGTTTACCTATGCCAATGTGAAAACAATGTTGTCGAGGTTCAGCATAGCGGCATCCCCGACGTTGATAAGCAAAAATTCACCTGTCAGATATTGGTGAGTTTTTCTATAGAGGAGCTATACCCCACCCCCACATGTGGGGGCTACTCCCACTGCACCCCATTCTATAGATTGTTAACGTTGAGTCAGAGTTAATTTGAAAGGGGGGGCAAAACTGGGCAAAAGGATGAAATTTTGCCATCGGGTCCCCCATACTGACACTTTTGAAACTTGTCAAAATTGTCACTGTGGGGGATTTTGCTGTCAGGGTTTTGATCTTCAGTCTGCATATCGGTTGAAACTGCATTCAAAAGACAACATACCCATATAAAGCCAGAAAAAGTTCCATCAAAAGAATGCTATCCCAAGATCAAATGACACTGACTTGAAAGTACACTCCCTGAGAAAAGCTATAAAGCAGCTGAAGCTTCATTGTAAAAATCTCTGTGTGTCTGTGCTACTGTAGCATTAGCAAATGACAGTGATTAAAAACCACAAGGAAAAATAAGCTGAAAGAGCAGCTGGCAACTTCAGGAGAACTTTAATGAAACATAATATTTATAGTAGATAAAGTTCAGCTTGTATTTCGCATTAGTTCTTTATTCCTCCTCCCATTATTTATTGCTGAGGTCAGTTTCATGAAAATAGAATTTTTGCTCCTGAAGAGTTCATCTATTTCTGTTGCTATCTCCCTAACTGAAGTCATAATGCTCTGCTTGTGACACCACAGTTACTCTCATGGCAACAGATTGTGATGTCACAACAGAACATTATGATGCGAAGTAGGGGGTAAGCTGAAGAGGCAGATTAACTTTAAAGTAACTGTAATGGATAAAACTCATGTATTCATGAACTTTTCCTCAGTAATGGATAATGGGGAGGAGCAATCTAGAATAAATATGGAATACAAGTAGAATTTTACCTACTTATTATGTTTTTCAAAGTTTTCTTTCAGGCGTCAGTAGCTTTTTCAGCAATACATAGTAAATAATGTTAAAAGTCTCATACATATGAAAATATCTATGTGTTAAGTAAAAGGCAGGTTAGAAGACAACCTGCCCTAGTGTAAATTAAGTATTCACCAACTGTTTCACACAGTGGTGTCAATCAAATTTTGCAAAGGGTACTGTTCAGATACATTTTTCTTAATCTCTGTGTACAATAAGTTCATATTACTCATGAATAGTCAAATGTATACTGTCTTAAACATGATATATCTGCAATTCTGTAGCATGTGACTAGTGTATGTGCATATTCAAAACCCAAACCTAAAATAGACCACCTTGTTTTTGAGATACTGTTATGTTAATATGTCCATGTATCAACATGTGTCCATATGTACCTAATCTGCTGTTGCATTAAATAACAGTTTTATAAATCTACAACCAAAACAAACCACAGCTGACAGCTTCACTTTTATTCAGGCACAACTAAATATGAATCCTTTAGCGGTATAAATATAATTTATGAAAATAGAGACATTTCAAACACCTGCACATAAATAATTAATTCCTGTCCTCTTTAACGAATTCAGACCCATTGTGTGTTTAGAATGTTGGAGACAAAACTCCAAACTGCTTTTTGCTGAGAATCTTCCAAAGGCACATGCAGAATTCTTAGCAAATGTGCCCACCTTTCAAACAAACCTAAATATATTTAAAACTATTCAAGGTGCACAAAAACAACCAGAGTGGAAGTTGTTCACGAGAAAAAGACCTTCCACAAGAGGGTAGTTACTAATCTGAATTCATTGTATTTTGTAAAATACAATTTTCCAAAGAACTTCATTTTTTTCTCTCTCTCAGTGAACTCAGTTGAAGTCATTCCATAAAAATGTAAATATCTCAGAACATATACAAGTTACCGATATACCACCAATGTGAAAGTTGTTCAGGACAAATTGGCTTTCCAAAGGAGGGTAGTCACTAATCTGAATTCATTACATTATTTTAAATATGGCCATCTGAAAGGTGAAAATTGTGAAGAAAAATGAAAATTCAGGTAATCAAATGGTCATAGTTTAAAAAATAATAATTAGTGCTGCTTAATTGCCTCATATTGTCCTCTAGTATGTTCTTTATCGGTCACTCCTGCATGGAAAATTACCCCCCCTCCCGATCCTGACTTGGATTAATGACAAAGTCTCCTCTTGGCTGCATTAACATACAGGGTGTGAAAGCCTATTTTGAGTCACTCTCCTCCTGACTTTATAAGAAATAATGACAATGCCTCCCCTGGCTGCTTTACCTCCTGTCAGATTGGTTCCTTAAACCCACAGCACTCACCATGTACCTTGGGCTGTACTAACTGCAATATGTACCTCTGCATGAGATAACTGACAATTGTAAATAGTCAGACCAATTCTTGTTGTTTCTTGTATTTCTTGTCTCAGTACCTGTGCACCCATACTCTGCAACTACCTTTTTGTGTTGTCTTCCTATCAAGATGTGGAGCCTTTGAAAAATAGCATTTTGTTCAAAGCTTATGTCCGAATGAATAAATAAATAAATAATAAATAGGCTCATTGGAAAGATATTTATATCCAGAACAACCTTCATAGTGATAGTTTATGTGTAATACGTATACTTTTAGAGATATTTACATTTGTTTGGCATAATTCCTATGAAAAATGAAAATTGAGCTAATCAGATGGCCCATAGTTTAAAAAAATATAATTAGTGCAGCTTAAGGAATAGGTTAATTTGGAAAGTATTTTTGTCCTGAGCAATGTTCATACTTATTTTTATCTGCAACATGTAAACTTTTAGATATATTTACATTTGTTTAGCATAACTCCTATTGCACTTCTCTAAACAGCCTCAATGTTGCAAATTACTATGCCATTTAAGTGAAATTCTAAACCAGACCACTTTGTTCATCTCTTGTCATGCCTAATTTACAGTGGACAGGAATTAGTTATTTACGTGCGGCTGTTTGAAATGTCTCTTTTTTCATAAATTACAATTATGCCTCTAAAATATCCCTATTTAACTGCGCCCTCAATAAAAGCTGAAGCTGTCAGTTGTATTTTGTATAGTGCTTTATATGAACAACATTCTATGCAGTTCTTTTCATGGAACCAAGAATTTGAAGTTTTAACTATGTTACTTCATGGTTTTAGAGCCGTGGGCACTGTACTAATAAGTTCCTACTAATATTTCAGAAACCATGAAGCCACAGGAAAATGTGTTGCCATACTGGCCCTTATAACACATGATCCAAAGAAACATATGGTCTGATGCCTTTTATTGGACCAACAGAGTTGTTACAAAAGAACACAGGTACTTTAAGATTTTGGAATACACAGAATCCTTTTTTTAAAAAAAAAACAATGGCAGTTGTTTTAAAGAAAATATTTTCTCAAAACCCAGATCACACACAAAAAAAAAAAGATAAAAAATTGATAAGGACCCCATTGGTTAAAACAGTTTACCTATGCCAACATGACAACAATGCTGTTGAGATTCAGCATAGCAACATCCCCAATGTCAACAAGTGAAATTTCACCTGTTAGACCTTGGTGTGTTTTTCTCTAGGGGGCTGTGCCCCCATGTGGGGTGCTATGCCTCCTGCGCCCCTTTTCTATAGATTGTTATCTTTGAGTCAGAGCTCATTCAAAGGCATGGGCAAAATTTGGTGAAAGGGTGAAATTTTGCCAGCAGGTTCCCCATAGTGACACTTTCAAAACTTGTAAAAATTGTCGCAGTGGGGGATTTCACTCTCGGGGTTTTGCTCTTCAGTTGGCATAGCAGTTAAAACTGCATTCAGAAAAACAACATACCCATATAAAGACATCAAAAGTTCCATCAAAAGAATGCTATCCCAAGGTCTAATGACACTGACTTGAAAGTTCACTGCTTGAGAAAAGCTATAAACCAGAAGAAGCTTCATTTTAAAGCCCGTTGTGTGTCTGTGCTAGCATTGGTAAATGACAGTGATTAAAAACCACAAGGAAAAATAAGCTTAAAGAGCAGCTGATAACTTCAGGAGAACATTAACAAAACATAATATTTACAGTAGATACAGTTCAGCTTGTATTTCACATTAGTTTTTTATTCCTCCTCCCTATTATTTATTGCTAAGGTCAGTTTCATGTAAATAGGATTTTTGCTCCTGAAGAGTTCATGTATTTCTGTTGCTGTCTCCTTACCTGAGGTTATGATGCACTGCTTGTGACATCACAGTTACTCTCATGGCAACAGATTTTGATGTCACAACAGAACATTATGACTTGAAGTAGGGAGTAAGCTACATCGGCAGATTAACTTTAAAGTAACTATAATGGATAAAACTCATGTATTCATGAACTTTTCTTCAGTAATAGATAATGGGGAGGATAAATCTAGACTATATATGGAATACTAGTAGAATTTCACCTGCTTATTATGTTTTTCAAAGTTTTCTTTCAGGCATCAGTAGCTCTTTCAGCAATACATAGTAAATAATGTTAAAAGTCTTATACATATGAAAATATATATGTGTTAAGTAAAAAGTAGGTTAGAAGACAACCTGCCCTAGTGTAAATTAAGCATTCGCCAACTGTTTCATACAGTGGTGTCAATCAAAAATGACAGTGTACTGTTGAGATACATTTTTCTTAAACTCTGTGTACAATAAGTCCATATTACTCATGAATTGTCAAACTTATACTGCATATCTGCAATTCTGTAACAAGTGACTAGTGTATGTGCAAATTCAAAACCCAAACCTACAAAAGGCCACCTTGTTATTGAGGTACTTTCATGCTAAAATGCCCATGTATCAACATGTGTCCATATGTACTTAATCTGCTGTTGTATTAAATAACAGTTCTATAAATCGAAAACCAAAACAAACCACAACTGACAGCTTCAGCTTTTATTCAGGCACAACTAAATAGGGATCCTTTAGAGGTATGAGTATAATGTATGAAAATAGAGACATTTCAAACACCTGCACATATGTAATCCATTTCTATCTCCTTTAACTCATTCAGCCCAACTGTGTGTTTCGAACATTGGAGACAAAACTCCAAACTGCTTTTCACTGAGAATCTTCCAAAAGCACTGTGCAGAATTCTTAGCAAATGTGCCCACCTTCCAAACAAATCTAAATTTCTTTAAAAATATTGCAAGTGCACAAAAACAACAAGTCTGAAAGTTGTTCAGAACAAAACAACCTTTCAAATGAGGATAGTCACTAATCTGAATTCTTTATATTTTCTAAAATACGGGCATCTTATTACTTGTATTTCCATTTTGGTTTTTACAAAGTTCACATTTCTGATTTCAATAAAAAAAAAATTATAAACAACTTAGATTAGTGACTACCCTAATTTGAAAAGCCTTTTTGTCCTGAGCAAAAAAAATGTAAAATAATGCACTCGGGGCCCAGAAATCCAGGGGCAGAGTATAAAATGAGTTGAGTTGTATTGACAACATTAAGAAAGCACACATTCAAAAAAAAACAATACTTCTACATACAGTTGATTACTGTTTAACAACAGTATGCATCTGTGGCTGCCACAGTATACCTGATGCAAACCCAGAATCACATTACTCATTTGAAGTGAAAGGGATGGGATGGAGGCCATAACTGACTACTTGTTTTTTTGTGTTAAATGGTCAGTTTTTTTTACAGCTAAAACAAGGAATGGGGTAGCTTCTAAAATGTGCAAACAAGCATGGGGACCACTTTTTTTCAGAGCATGCCACCACCAGCAGCTACTAATCAAGACTGCTACTACCCGCACCTAATACAATCAGGGGAAAACCGGTGGTAGTATATCAGCACCGAGATCAATATGGTTAAGGTGCATTTACCAAAAACTACTGCTCAGAAAAGAATGAGAAAGTGACTGCCATGATGAGCAAATCCCAGACCAGATCTCTAGTTTGTTAATAATCTCCTCCAGAGTCTGATTTATATGGCTGCGTGGGCCATGCTCCATAGATGTTATGCCATTATTAGATTTGTTTAAGAGCACTGTGGAAGCACATAACTGGACTGCTGTCTGATGTTCTGCCACAATGCTTCAGCATAGTTTACAGTGTTTCTATTTATGTAGCCCTCCCTCTGCGCACCACATAAACATACCCACTTTCTGGCAGACTACTTTTCCTTTACGCAACTACAGAAGTGTTGGCCATTGTGTGCAAAATGGTGGCAGTGACTTAAAGTGTGCATGCAGAAGTATCATGCATATGTATGTAACCTCCACACCACCTTTGGCTAGCTGGCACCTCCCTTAAAAGAACTACTGCCAACTACATGGCATACAATTTTCTTTTGGAAGAACTACACTCATGGTACCACACCTAGCATTGGAGTGTATAACAGGCTCATTATCTAGAGGATGGGACACGGGTGGACATACTAAAATTAACCTTTTTATTTACAACCAGGTCCAGGGGAAAGGATGCTAGGCATATGCTAGACCTAACTGCCAAGGGGCCCTCAATAATGTTCACACTGGAGGCAACAAGCAGAATGTCCAAAGCACTAACTGAGATTTTGCAGAATTGCTTTATATACAGTACAGACGTTACTTAAAGAAAGGGTGGTCAGCCAAAGGTTTGTCATTGCAATACAGGCACACTCTTTTTTTGCAGGACACTTTGCTAGGCAGTACTGTTTTCCACAAAAATATCTCTATCTCTCTTCCAAAGTGTATATCTGCGGGATGTGCTACAGACTTTAAAATCCTCCTGGTGCATGATCTTTACCCAGGAAACAGTGGTGCCCATTCATGAACCATTTAACCTGCTTGAAACTCCAGATGGCCTTCCTCTCATCCTTTGCCCCAAACAGCCTCTACCATTCCTTCTTCAGGGTTACACCAAATGAGTCTCCAATCCCCAATGAATTGCTAAAGACTCCCAACTTTAACTTTAAATACAGCACAGTTGTGGTGAAAGAGGTCCTGACTGGTGTGATCTTGCCTTATCTAGGGCACACTCACCTCAGACTACTACTTCAGAGAACAATCTCAAATTCTGTACTCACAGATTAGTTGTTTCTTCCTCCCAGTCATGGAAAGAACAAAAGGCACATTTCTTTCTCTGGTGGCTGTCAGATTCTACTCATTGTTCTTCCTTAAGGCAGCTGTGAACTTCAGGAACTTCAGGGGATTGTCCCTTGGATCGACAAGAATTGCATTCCCTCTCACTGCCCCTGGAGTGAAACTAAAGAGTCCTGCAGGCAAACTAAAGATTTTACTAAATTAGGGTGAGAAATACCAGGGCTCCATTTGACAGAGCCCCAGTGGCAGACCTCCTGTCACTCTGACAGCCACACTTAAACTTATTGATTAACATTCTAAGCTCCCCAAGATCAGCTGACTCTAAAATGGTTATGCTGCTGTGACAGTTCTAAATGACATAATCATCCTTCTCTCAGGCTAGCTAAGTAAACAATGATGTCATTATGTGGAAAGCCCCTAATGAGCTCCCCACCAGCTGCCTTTTCCTACCTGCCTAAGACTAGTACTAATGGGATTCTAGTAACCCAAGGGTACTGAATTGTTACATATAGTTATGTCAGCACCGCCATGTTGCGCAAGGCTGACTCAGAGGGAAAACTGCACATGTGCGAGTATCATGCATACACATTACTGTAATCACTGCAGTATTATGACTGACTCTGGTGCAGTGAGAGCACCGCGTATTCTTTTCACTGCTTTTGCTACTTCTAAAAGCTCTCCATAGCCATACTGGCACTGACCAGAGTTTGTTTAACTCATGTACTGTATGTAAGATACCTTCTAATTGTATTACCTTTCTGTATTTTTGCATCTGTTCATATATGTGTAAGTAAGTAAGTAAATGTTTATTTCTATAAGGCCCCCTTCCCAAGCTCAGGGCACCTTTAGAAAATCCTACATACAACATTAAAACCACAGTAATAAATAACATTATATCTAAAACAAAATTTAACATAATTTATGTCACTGAAAATGCTTTAATAAAAAAGGAAGGTCTTTAGAGCTTTTTTAAAGCCCTCCACAGTGAGGCTATGTCATATCTGGCAAGGTAGAGAATTCCACAGGGTAGGAGCCATAAAGGCAAATGTTCTTCCACCAGATGTTTTTAAGGTTACCCTGGGAATCTCTAGCAATCCCTCACTAGAGGATCGGCGGGAGTGGGAGGGACAGTAAGAAGTCAGGAGTTCTTCCAGGTAGTGGGGTCCCAAACTGTGTAGGGCTTTATAGGTCATCAACATGACCTTGAAAGTGATCCACCACTGTACAGGCAGCCAGTGCAACTTGCAAAGCACAGGTGTTATATGGTTGGAGCTTGGGCTTTCAGTCAACAACCTAGCTGCCGCATTTGGCACCAGCAGCAAGCGGCGAATATCCACTCCCAGCAGCCCTAGATAAAGGGCATTGCAGTAATCAAGATGACTGGCAACAAAGGCGTGGACCAGGGTAGGAAGATCCTCTGATGGAATCAAGTGTTTCACCCGTCCTATATTCCTTAGATGAAAAAAAGATGATTTGACTACGGCCGACACCTGCACCCTCAGGGTCAGGCCCTCGTCAAATATAACACCAAGGTTACGTACCTGACCAGATGCCATAAGTGGGGTTCCCCCCAGAAATAAACCTGAGTGTTTTCCCACCCATGGACTTGATATCCTCACCCCTGGTTCCACCACCGATACCTCTGTTTTCCTTGGGTTCAATTTCAGCCAATTGGTACTCATCCAGTTCTGTATCTTCAGGAGGCAGTTGTTAAACAATGTAGTTGAATCAGACTCCTGCTCAGGCACTAAAGACATATAGAGTTGAGAATCACTGGCATAGCAATGAAAACTCAATCCATATTGTCTTATAATGTCCCCTAATGGAAGCATGTACACCGCAAATAACATGGAGGACAACACCGAACCCTGTGGCACCTCACAACGTAGGCAGTGAGAGGCGGAGGAATAAATCCCCGGCACTACTCTCTGAGTCCTAACCTGTAGGAAAGATTTGAACCAACTGTGGACCACTCCCCTTAGTCCACAGAGAAACCACAAGCGTTCAAGCAGCACCCCATGATCCACGGTGTCAAACGCTGCTGAGAGATCAAGGAGAACCAAGATAGAATGAATTATATGATCTCTCACCATCAGGAGATCATTTAGTACTCTTACAAGAGCTGTCTCAGTACTATGCTGTTTCCTGAAGCCAGACTGGAGAGGGTCATAGATACTGTGGATGGTTAAATGGTCTTCCAGCTGCAAGGCGACCACCTTCTCGATAATCTTCCCCAAAAAGGGAAGATTCAAAACCGGTCTGTAGTTTCCTGGGCAGTCGGGATCAAGGGAAGCCTTTTTCAGGAGGGGGCATACTATTGCCTTCTTCAAGGGATCAGAAAAGATCCCTCTCTCCGGTGATGCCACTACTATCCCAGTAAGGACCCGGCCAATAACCTCTACACACCCCACAAGTAGGTGAGTAGGGCCCAGATCCAAACTACAGCTGGTTGGATGCAAAGTCTGGATGTTCCTCACTACATCCATGACTGCCGGTTGACTGAAGGTGAACCAAGTTAGTTGGGTATTTGCGTCCCTCGATTGATCACTGCAAGACCCAATGGGGAGGCGCTGGCTGATCTCATCGCTGATAGTGGACACCTTATCAGTAAAGAACGTCGCAAATTCCTCACACTGTAACTGTGATAACGCTCAACTGGCGTGAAGACAGACTGGATTGCACAGTCTGTCCACAGTCTGGAAGAGCTGGGCCAGTCTATTCTTCACTGTAACAATTTTCCTGGACAGGAACTCTGCCTTCTTATGGGAAATTGCTAACTGATAGATCTTATAATGATCTAACAGTCTAAGCCTGTCCACTTCCAGGTGAGTTTTCTGCCAGCGTCTCTCCAATCTTTGGTCCTGTCTCTTCAACCCACAGATCTCCATGATAAACCATGGAGCCCCTGGGTGAAGAGTACAGGGACAAACACAGAATGGAGCAATGGCATCCAGGGCCATCACAACTGCCCTATTATAGGCTAGCACTAAGGACCCTGGGTCAGTGCTATCCCTTGGAAGTCCTGAGAAGTCCAGCTCCATCATTAGGCCTTCTGAGGTAACTCCTCCCAAAGGACGGAACTGTACTATCTCTTTAGGGGCAGTTCTCTTTTGGGGGGCCGAGAAACTGAACCTCAGGGTGTGATGGTCAGACCAACTGATGGGCTCCACCTCCACATCAGAGACTTCCATCCCCAGATGGAATATCAAGTCCAATGAATATCCCCCCCGGTGGGTTGCAGAGGTAATAACCCGTGTCAGGCCCAATAAATCCATCAATTGGAGGAGGTTTTGTCCAAAAAGCACGAGTTCATCATCAACCCAGGCATTGAAATCCCCCAGAATTAACCATTGGTGGGATTACAAAACCCTCTCAGTAATGAAGTCTGCCACCTCCCTCAGGAATTCCCTCCCATCACCTGGTGTACGATAAATGAGAAGTATCCTGAAGCCTGCATCTGCACCCACAATACATTCAAAGGAGTTGGTACATCCAACTGGCACCTCCCTGAGGTCCAGTTCCTGTCTAAAACTGACTGCAACTTCCCCGCCCCTACAGTCCACTCTCAGATGGCGAATCACTGAGAACTTGACTGGAACTGCAGACTCCAAAATGGGGCCCACATTTTCATCAAGCCAAGTCTCGGTGATGCAAGCCAAGTCCACAGATGTAATAAGATCTGCCACCAAAGCAGTCTTGTTTCTGATAGACCTAGCATTGCTTAAGACCGCCCGAAAGGGACAAGACTCCAAGGATGACTCCACTCCCTGCCTGATCAAGTCAGCGCCCTTGGGTATGGATACAAGACATGATGGACCTCACTCCTGTATCCATTTCACCTCAGGGTTCCTTCTGGTTCTAACTGTCTCCATCCACCCACTCTTTTCCCATCCCCCACAAGAGTTCCAGGATCTCCTATTCCCTCCACTCATTCATCTCACGATGCTGAATATTCGGCATTTCCTATAAACTTCTGAGGGAAGTGCAGGACATTCAAATGGTTGGAGATCCTTCAGTCTTGAGGGGGAGTACCACCTGACTGTGTTTTTACCAACCCAACACATTCAGATCCTAACAATACTGCTAAATTTAAAAAAAACCCACTAAATCAACACTTTTATTTATTCCTAATATACCCCCTTAATAAACAACTTTTAACAAAACAAAACAAAACCAATCTCCGATGGCAATTCCACCACTCTCTCTCACAAAGTTGGGGAAAACGAGGGAAGGTTTACAAATCCCACCCACTGTCTCTTACACAGAAGGGGAGAATAATATAAATTACAACATTAATACTTATTTAAACTAACATAAAAAATTAAAAGTAAATAAATTATAAAAAATAAAATATTCACTCAACAAAAAGTCACTTAACAGTCCTGGTCAGTCCAGTATTTCTTCTTAATCAGCTTTATCACTCCTTTTATCCAAGAAACAGGAAACCAAAAGTTATACATAGGGCTCACAACTCAAGGAGCCATGAATGCAATTCAGTCATTCCTGTGGGCTCTCACTTCCACAGAGAACCAAGAACAGTCATGAATCCCAGCGATAAGTTTTAGAAACAATTCTCTAGTCAGAGTTTACTACTTGATCCAAATTAAATCCAAATAATACATACAGACCTGCCACTGTCACTCCCTGCTCTAATCACAGATCACACTGATTCAAATATCCAAATTTCTGAATTTGTTTCAACATTTCCTCGCAGGCTTCACTCCAGCCGGAGTCGAGATATTGAAGGTGCACTGCTCCAAATTCAGGTGTGGTACCTAGCACGTAAATCCCTAGGGACTACTCCCTTCCTGATCATGCTTTGCCCGATAGATTTACTGGAAGATTTCCCCCCAGCTGTTACTGACCATATATTTCGTAACTGGAGACATACCCATCTTTCAAATCTTTCACAGCTCCAGATGGGACCCTTTTTTAAAGAATTTGGTGAGATCAGTCGAGAATTTCATCTCAGCCAATCGGATTTTTTCGGTATTTACAACTTCGACACTATTTCGAGTCCCTCCCCCTGAGTGTCCGCTCCCCGGAGGAATACCCACATGTGATTCAGTTGTTTCAACAAACATTAAAATCCCAGAGGTTATCACACCCCATCTCCACCCTGTATAAGCCCCTGATGGAAACAGCTGGAGGAAACACAACGGGGTTAAGGGAGAAATGGAGTGAGGAATTGGGTTCCCAAATATCACCACAGCAGTGGGATACAATTTGTCATACAACATCAAGAATCACTTACTCACATACTTGGAGATTATTCTCATGGCAACTATTAATAAGATTCTTCCGTACCCCAGTAATGACCTCACACTACCGCGTTTCAGGCTCTGCAGCATGAAGGCGCCTATGTGGTGAGACTAATGCTCATCACTCCCATGTCCTATGGTCCTGTCCAAAGTTGCAGCCCTTCCTGTGGGCCTTGCTTTTGGAGTTAAGGATCTCTTCAGGGTCAGGCTTCCCCACAGTGGTGAATATTTTATCCTGCACATCTTTCCCCGTGAACTACGAGATCCCCATACCCACTATCTATTAAGTATCTCCCTCTTAGCAGCGAAGAAAGCCATCACTAAATGCTGGCTCACAGTGTCAGTACCAACCCTCTCAGACTGGAGGGAGATAGTAAACCTTATATATAGATCTGAAAGAATAACATATAATTTAAATGATAAAGCAGAATTGTGCTCCTTGAAGTGGAGAAGATGCATTTTGCATGTTATGACCAAAGACCCACACTTTGTGCTTTAGTAACTCTTATTTACTTATTTGTCTGATCCGATCTAATATACTGAGCTTTTGGCCCAAGCCTTAAATTAGTAAGACATTACTATAATATGTTAAGTCATGGCAAGGTGAGAGGAAGGGGTATGAGGAGGAGAATACCTGGAGAGAGTCGAAGGGTGGTATTTGGCCAAAATAGACCAGACTCAGACACAAGGATGTACACCTTAGGTGAGACACAGTCATTATGTTTACTGTATGGTATAATAACCTGTGTGACTTGTAACCCTGCATAAACAATGTTTTATAACGAGCTGCAATGTAACTGTAAAATCTCAAATATTTTTAATAAAGATGATATTTGAAAAAAAGAAGGTGCACTGCAGATGCCGGAGTTGAGCTAAAGTTATTTTATTTGCTGAATTCATCAACAGCACTTCCTGAACTCAACCCAGCCACAAAACCCTTCCCCAGACCTGTTCTGCCCCATGGCAGCCCACCAGCTACCATCCAGCCGAACAGAAGCACTACAGCACCGACTGCCCTGCGGCAGCAAGCCCACAGCACACCACTAGTTAGGGCCAGGGCCGAGAAGAGATTCTTCTCAAAAGAAGTCAACAAACTTGCTGCCCTATGAGAAAGCTGACTGACTCTAATTCTCTCCAACTCTCTCCTCCACTGCACCAGGATATGACACAATCCAGCCTCTGACTCTGTTCCATGCTTCACAGCCCGGCTACTAAGGCAAGAAATTTCTCTCGCTCTGTTACCAGATTTTTAGTCTCACTACCAATGCTTCACAGTAGTCCCATGCAGGGATAATCCAGGGTCGATCCTTTCCCATTTAAAAAAAAGAGTCAATGCAGTTCACCAGAACCGATAAATAAATGTAAAAAGAAAAGAAACAGAGCCGAAATAAAAACAAAATGAATAACTTAAACGCATCAACTTAAATAAACACATTTAAATTAATAAGACCAAAAGGGGTTAAAACAATTAAACAGCTATTCCATTGCTGCTTACAGCCTGCCAGCACGGCGGCCATCTTTAGTGTCTCTCACACAGACACCATGTTGTAAGTTGCTCTACCATTGATGTGGAACCTTTGTAAATAAGCTATCTTGCTCAAAGATTGTTACCCAAGACAATAAATAAATAAATAAATAAATAAATCATCATGATTCTATTCCATTATCTACCTATCTTTGGGGCCCTTTATCACCCACAACACTACATGATGGACCCATCAACTCCAACGTTTATTTAAAGCTAATTAGAAGCCTTTCTAGCAATGTATGGCATTTGGTGAAAATATATTAGCTGCCCACAAAAATGGGTCCTGGAAGCCATTATGATGAATTTCTAATTTTTTTCCATGACTCACAATTTTAAGTTTGGTCATTATTTGATATCTTGTTATGCTTGTACCCCATTAGTGGGTTGAACATGGTGTTTGATGTCAATATGGCTATATACAGTATATACATTGTCATTGCCCATATCATTTTGATTATAGCCAATACTTAAATATCTTTAGGTCCCATATCATCCATAACTGTAAATGATGGACCCATCAACCCATACATTTTTTTAAATCTAATTAGTAGCCATTTCTAGCAATGTATGGCATTTGGTAAAAATATGTTATTTGCCTGTGAAAAGGGATCCCAGAAGTCATTATGGCAAATTTTCAATTTTTTTCCATGAACTTAGCATTTTATGTTTGGGTCACCCCTGCTACAACAGCCTTTCAGTCTTTGTCTATATGACTTGCAGTAGTTCTGCCTTATATCTTTCTGTGCTTCTGCCATATTGGTGGATCAGACATGGTGTTTGGTATCAATATGGACATATACTGTACTGTGTGTCTCCATCCCCCACTATAAGTTTGATTACATGCCCTTGCCTACCATTCTTTGGGGCCCCTTTTCACCCATGACACTAAATGAATACATCAATCCCTATATTTATTTAAAGCTAATCAGTAGCCCTTTCTAACAATGTATGGCAGTTGGTGAAATATATTTGTTACTTAAGAAAATGGGTCCTCAAAGCCATTAGAGAGAATTTCTAATTTTTTTCAGTAAACTCAAAATCTTATGTTTTGATCTCCATTGCCATCAGGACCTTTTATTTTATGGCTCATTGACTCTTACTTGAAGTAGTCCTGCATAATATCTCTTTAGCTTAATATCACATTAGTGAGTCTGACATGCTGTTTGGCATCAATATGGCCATACACATTACATTCGCGACCTATCATTCTGATTAGGGGCCTTGCCCACATGTCTTTGTGGCCCCCAGTCACCCATGACACTAAATGATGAACCAATACACCTCCACATTTATTTAAAGCTAATTTATAGTAATTTATAACAATATATGATATTTGGTGAAAATATGTTAGTTGGCAATGAAAAAGGGTCCTTGAAACCATTCTGATGAGTTTCATTTTTTGACTGAACTCAAAATTTTAAGTTTGGGTAACCTTTGCCACCAGTTCCTTTTATTCTTTATCTAAGTGACAAGTGACTCTTATTTTTCCTACCTGATATCTTTTTAGGCTTGTATCACATTACTGTGTTGGACATGGCATTTGGTATCAATAGGGCTTTATATGTTGGAATCACCCCATATGACTTTAATGATGTGCATTTGCCTACTTGTCTTTGGGGTCCCCTATCACCCATGATGTTAAATGATGAACCTCTCAACACCTACGTTTATTTAAATCTAATTGGTATCCCTTTCCATCAATGTATTATATTTGGTGAAGGTATGTTAGTTGTCTGCGAAAATGGGTCCCAGAAGCCATTACGATGAATTTCTAATGTTTTTTCAATTAATTAAAAATCTTATGCTTGGATTCCCATTGCCACAAATGCCTTTTATTTTTTAGTCTCAGTGACTCTAATTTAAAGTAGTCCTACCTGATACTTTTTCAGGTTTGTAACACATTAGTGGGTTGAGCATGGTGTTTGGCATCAATATGGCTGTCTACTGTACATCCCCATCCATCCTAGCATTTTGATTATGGGCTCTTGCCTACATGTCTTTTGGGTCCCCTATCACCAGTGACAATAAATGAAGGACCCATCAAGCACTGTATTTATCTAAATCTAATTAGTAGTCCTTGTCACAAACTCGCTCAGCTGGTCAACTCTCTGCTCCCAAAGTGCCAACCTCTGAGCGTATGATTTGTGTACAGTGAACAGACAAGATAACCCTCTTGTCTGTTTTGTGGGTTCAAGTCATCTTAGTCTCAAACTCTGGAAGGATTCAAACTGATAATCTCTTGTTAGCATACCCAATTATCAGGCTTAGATAATTCTGTCTTCGGGGGGGGCCAGATATCTTTGCCTATGGGCACCCAACCAGGTCTTTCAAATGAACCCTTAGAACTCAATGCAAGACTTTTAGAGAACTCTATCCATTTCCCAGTTTGGTATACAATAAGCCCATACACAGTGTACTTATAACCTTTAAAAGCTCCACTTAAAATAAAAAGAATTGTCAATGCACTCCAGCACTTTCGTTTGTAAAAAAATATCTTTACTTTAAAAATAACAAAACAGAACAATAATTACAGAACAAAATATATATATATATCCCAACACATACAGCCTTAAAACAAACAGGAAAAAGTACAGTTCCTACAATACATACATTTAGACTGGTCTAATCTTACTCTTTTTCAGTGCTGTGACGATCCTCCCTCAGTCAGATAATATTCTCTTGTTTCAGTCAGAAATATTTTCTTGTGTCTCTGTCGGGTTCTTTCAGCACTTAAACACACTTCTGAGCCGGCCTTCTCATGAGGTCACTAACTCTGCCTTGGTGAATCAAACTCTATATTAGACAATACAGGGTCTCTAAATAAAATATTAAAAAAAAAACATATGAGATGACCTCACTGACTTTCCTTTCCACAGGTTAACTGGTCAGAACTGGTTTGTGCTCTGCTACACAAACACACATAAACAGTCTTTTGATGTAAGTCACTGTATTCAAATCAGAAGTGTATTTGACTCCAAAACCTCGTCTGGGCCCTGGGTATCTACACATCAAAGGGTATTCATGTAATTCAAGGGTTCCCTGGAAAGGTATATTGGACCTTCCAGAATCGTCTGGGTCCTTCCTGGCTCAGACATCAAACCTCTTCAATGTCCATTCTGGCCTCTCTTCGATACCCCTCCCCACAAGTCCTTCCCTGGCAACTATGCAAGTCAAAGGATCTCTCTGAGGGCATTATGAATGGCTAATCTTATTTCCTGGGATAAAAGCAAATTGACAAGGTAATTGCATTCCAGATTTTTGCAGTTTAAAATACCTCCTGTCCTTTGAACTTATCCCTGGGGGTCTTGATGTATCAGTTCCAGTAAGACAGCCTTTTCCTTGAACTGACCCTTCACTTCACTTATTTTTTATGTAATAACAAAAATTAATACAGCACTCAAGCACTCAGAGCTGGCTGTCTATGTCACACTCCTCCCCACATAGACTGAATTTGGGGGATCCATCCCCTTCATGGGATGAGCTTTCCCAAATCAGTTCACTCCTCATAGATCCTAGACAGTCCATCTGAGTTCTTATTTTTGGCTCCGGCCCTATGTACGATTTTCAAATCATACCCTTGTAAAGCAAGACTCCATCTGAGCAGTCTGCCATTGTTTTCCCCATCTGTGACAATGAGTTTAACCAGGAAGGCATACTGAGCAGGGTTGCTCGATTCCAGATGCGACCTGGAGGACAAGTCCCAAGAAAAATAGTACATCACAGTGTACGGTAGTTAAATATCACAGTGTGGGGGCCACTTGCCATATAGACAATCGGCAGATAGAAACAAAGGAAACAGAGGAGGGGGAAAATACAAATGGATAAAATTACACAGACCATCTGAGAACACAGATTCCAAGTACATACTGGGAGCTAACTAAAACAAGAGCAGCTGGAGGAGAAGTGGGTTCTGAGTAGGAGATTGAGGTGGTGGAGGTTGGGTGAATGTCATATATTGGTTGGCAAGGCATCCCAAAGCTGGGGCATACGGAATTTGAATGCTGCCTGCCCTTTGGTTGTGCACATGAAGGGGACATGGAGGAGCCTGGGGTTTGTGCTTCTGAGGGAGTAAGCAGGGGGAGGTTGTGGGGAGAGGACAGAGGCCAGGGAGGGGGGAAGGGTCTGGGTCCAAAATTTGGCTGCGGACCTCGAACAGTGGGTTATTATGCGGTCTTGGAGGGACAGCAGGGCTAGGGAGCTGTATAAGGTACAGTGGTGGGTTGTTTGTGGGCAGTCAAGGATAAAGTGACAGAAGGAGTAGAAAAGGGTGTCAAGGCTGGCTAAGGAGGAGGAGGGAGCAGTAGCATAGACTATGTCACCATAGTCGAGTATTGAGAGGATCATCTTTTCAACAACAGCTTTCCTGGCTGGAGAGGGGGGCATCTTTTGTTCCTATATAGGGTGCCGAGTTTAGGGAGTAGTTTCTTATGGATGGAATCAATATGAGTGGTGAAATCTAGATGCTAATCAAGCCAGATGCCTAAGTATCTGAAAGTGGTGCATGCTTTCAGGAGGGTCCAGTCCAGTGATTGGAAAGGGGGGCAAGGGGCTTGGCGGGAGAGTCTTTGCCTTTGAAATGAAGGTTAGCAACATAGTTTTCTTAGGGTTTAGGAATAGTTGGTTTGTCCAGAACCAGACCTGGATGGCATTGAAATCCTGCTGCAGTAGATTAGCCAACCCGCTTGTGGAAGGGCCCGTGGCGTACAGCACTATGTCATCCACATACATTTGGATGGATGAGTAATGACAGGCTGATGGGAGGTCATTTAAAAATATGGAGAAGAGCAGTGGGCCCAAGATTGAGCCTTGGGGGATGCCGGCAGTAACTGGTAGGGGGTTAGAGATGTGTGAGGTGATTTTTACAGCCTGGTGCCTACCCACCAGGTAGTCGTGGAACCAGCTAGAGGCTGGCTTGGAGAGACCGGCATCTTTTAGTTTAGAAAGGAGTGGAGTATGGGAGACGGTGTCAAAAGCCTTGGCCAAGTCTATAAAGATTGCAGAGGTGATGTGGCCTTTGTCCATGCCAGTGAGTATGTCATCAGTGATTCTTAGCAGGGAAGTGATAGTTGAGTGTGATTTACGAAAACCGGATTGGTATGGGGTGAAGAAGGAGGAGGCATCCAGACAGGGAGAGAGTTGGGCAAGGACAAGACGTTAATGTAGTTTTGCCAGAATCGGGAGTAGGGAGATGAGGCAATAGTTTCCTGGGGAAGAGGGGTCACCCCCTTTTGGGATGGGTATGACGGTAGCCTGTTTCCATTAGGTTGGTAATTTGCCTAGTGAAAAGGAGAGGTTGAATAGATCGGCTAGTGGGGCGGCTATGGCTGGAGTGGATAAATACAACATCTTGGTGTCCAGGGCCGTGGGGCATTTACCTTTGTTAGGATTCAGAGATTGTAGGGATTTGAGTACTTCAGCCGGGGATACAGGGTGAAAGGAGAAGTTGTACGGTCGGTGGGAGTGCTCTTGGTGGGGGGGGCACGGAGTGGGTGGGTGCTGGAGGGATGATAGGAGCGAGTCAGCACAGCTGTAGAAGTAGATGTTAAAAGCACTGGCTACCTTGCAGGGATCGGTGATGGTAGTGCCCTGTATTGACAGTGTCAGTGGTGGCAGCTGGGTAGGGGGGAGAAAAAGGATTTGAACGATTTCCAAAAGTTTGTCAGGTGGTTAAGGTTTGCGCTGAAAGCCGATGGGAAGTAGTTCTTTTTTGCCTGGTGAATGAGTTTAGTGCAGGAGTTGTGGCGGGCTCTGTAGCATTGGAAGGATGCCTGGGTGCCCAGTTTCTTGTGGGCTTCCCATGTGTGGTCCCTAGGGTGGCATTGGCTGATGATATTAGCGATGATCCTGGGAAGGTGGGCGCCTCTGACCCTTTTTATGCGCAGCGGGGCATGGTAGTCCCATACTTTTAGGAATTTGGCCTTGAAAGTTGCGAATGCAGAATCAATAGATGGGGCCACTGGGATGAAGGACCAGTCTACATGTCCTAGGTCTTGCAAGAGCGATGCTAGGTCCAGGGAATTATATGACCTTGTGAGCAGTATCTTGGGGGGGGTGGTGGGCTTGTACACTTTTCTGATCATGAAGATCATGTGGTGGTCACTTAGGGAGTCTGGGAGATGGCCTGCATGTAGGATCCTGTGGGGGTGGGAGGATAGGACCCAGTCCAGGAGTGAGTGATTTTGCATTTTGTGGTTTAGCCGGGTGGGGTCCACAATTAGTTTTGTGAGATTTAGAGCCTTGATCTTGGTCCTGAGGTGGGCCTTATCTTTGGCAAGCCAGTTATGGTTAAAATCGCCAACGGTGTGAAGCTCGCCTCTCATGGTTAAGGTCTTTAGTGTGTCCAGATGAGCTAGGATGTCAGGCAGGGGGGTGCCGGGGGAGCAGTAGGTACCTGCAAAGTACACTGGGGTGGTAAGCGGGAGTGAGAGTTTGATTAGGAGAGAGTCGATGTGGGCTGGAAGGGAGGGAATTTGCACCATGGTAAACTGCAGCCTAGAGGAGACGTACATGGCTGTTCCACCACCACCTCTCTTTTTCCCTAGTCGATCATGTCTGATGATTGAGTAGCCAGGGATGGATACTTCAGCATCAGTGTGATGAGGCTTTAACCAGGTTTCAGATATGATTAGGATATCAGTGTGATGGTATAGCGTAATTGGTTGTAGCATGGTTATTTTGTTTAGTAAGCTGCAGGAGTTGAGGTGCAGGAGCCTGAGACCTTTAGGGAATAAAAACGGGGTTGGAGCATTTGGGGGGGTGGGTCCAGGGTTGGCCTCAATAACCCCGGCCAGGAGGAGTAGCAGTATGACATACTGTTTGGATTTATGCCAGAGGTATTTGGGCCTGGGGGTAGGGGTGGTATCTGAGGAGGCGGGCAGAGGGCTACAGAGGGCTGGGATGCAGAGAACAATATGACCTGGGTGAAAAGAGGGGGGCAGGATGGTAGCGCTAATGGCCCAGTTGTGCACTTTGGGGTGGACTTGCTGTTGGTGAGAGTTTGCATAGTTGGGCTGGGGAATAAAGCAGGGGGGCATGAATGGGGGCGGTTCCCATTTCAGGAGGACAGCTGGGGGAAGGGATGCCAGTGGGGCAAGTGAGAAAAATAGCAGGAGTAGAAAAGGCATCATATTGGCAAAATAAGTGGAGAAATGCTTGAGCAGAGGTATAGCGGCCACTAGTGGAAGCAGCTGATAAGCTGCAAATGGGAGAGTGGGCTGATAGGCTCTGGAGTCACGTGAGTGATCGCAATAAAGTGAGGAGCTCACCAAGGGTGGTGGTGGGGTTGGCGGGGAGCTGGCACGTAGTGCCAGCGGGGCTAATACAGACTTCAATTCAGCGGAGCGTCCGTACCTTCACAAGCAGATTCGGTTGGGTGGGGGCGTCTTCGGATGCACTGGCTGACTGGGAAGGGCAGCTCCAAACTGTTACCCTCGTGACCCCGCTGTGGAGGAATGGAGAGAGAATATTTATAACTGACAGAGAGGGAGGAGCAACACAAATGGTACGTGTATCAGGTAGACTGTTGATTTGCATGCACAGTTTAAACTGGAGAGAAATACAGCCCGTTTTCTTGGAGCAGTGGCATGCGAACAAATGGTATATTTCTGCAATCCCACTGCTATTACTAAAGCTAGCACCCTTTGAACAAAACCAGCATGTGTTCTATATCTGGGCAGTTTGTTAACTACTTAAGGGTCCCACCAAAATGCAGTAGAATCAATAGAAGACTGCTATTGCTAATGCTAGCACCTTTAAAACAAAACCAGCGTGTGTTCTCTATCAGGGCAGTTTGTTAGCTTTTTAAAGGTCCCACAAAAATGCAGTAGAAATCAGTAAAAACGAGTTAATTGCTGGTAAATAAACTATCTATAAGCCTGTGCTGACAGTAATTCAGTTAAAGTCCTTAGGGCTAGAGCACTTTACAGTTCTTTGTGCAGGATTTGAAATTCAGTTTTGGCGCCAAAACAGACTCCGATTCAGTGGAGCGCCCGTACCTTCACAAGCAGCTTCGGTTATGGGGGGCATCTTCGGATGCACTGGCTGACTTGCGAGGGCAGTTCCAAACTGTTACCCTCTCGACCCCGCTTCACAAGCAGCTTCGGTTGGGGGGGCTGTCTTCTGATGCACTGGCAGACTGGGGAGAGCAGCTCCAAACTGTTACCCTCGCGACCCCGCTTCACAAGCAGCTTTGGTTGGGGAACATCTTTGGATGCACTGGATGACTGGGGAGGGCAGCTCCAAGCTGTTACCCTCACGACCCCGCTTCACAAGCAGCTTTGGTTGGGGGGCTGTCTTTGGATGCACTGGCTAACTGCAGAGGGCAGCTCCAAACTGTTACCCTTGTGACATCGCTTCACA